>CP125975.1:513033185-518033185 GCA_030063025.1 Avena longiglumis
GCATCTGATAGAAGATATCAAGAGAAGATTCGGTGATTTTGCTGATCACTTGATCCTGCATGTGCGTCGAACTGGGAATGAGGTAGCTCATAAGTTAGCAAAGTTAGGCTGTGGAAATAAATTATGTAAAACTTGGCTGGGTTCCCCGCCGGATCTGTGTGTAAGTTCGTTGGCATCTGATTGTGCCAGAGTTGAATAAAATAACAGAAAATGAGAAGTTGAAGTTAGAGGACATGTTAGAAGATCACAAGAAATTGTTGTACCCAAATTGTGAAGATGGCAGCACAAAGCTCGGTACCACACTGGAATTGTTGCGATGGAAGGCAGAGTGTGGTCTAAGTGACTCCTCATTTGAAAAGATGCTGAAAATAATGAAGCCGAAGTTTCCAAAACATAACGAACTTCTCGAGAGTACCTACGAAGCAAAGAAGACTCTCTGTCCTCTGGGATTAGATGTGCAAAAGATACATGCATGCATTAATGACTGCATCCTCTACCGCGGTAAAGAGTATGAGAATTTAGATAAATGCCCGATATGCAACGCCTTGTGGTATAACATCAGACGAGATGACCCTGATGATGTTGAGGGAGAGCCCCTCCAGAAGAGGGTTCCTGCTAAGGTTATGTGGTATGCTCCTATAATACCAAGGTTGAAACGCATGTTCAGAAACAAAGAGCATGCCAGGTTGTTGCGATGGCACAAAGAAGACCGTAGGAAAGACGGGAAGTTGAGACACCCTGCTGATGGGTCACAGTGGAGAAAAATCGAGAGACTTTCCAGACTTTGCAGGTGACGCAAGGAACTTATGGTTTGGTCTAAGTACGGATGGCATGAATCCTTTTGGAGAGCAGAGCTGCAGTCACAGCACCGGCCCGTGACTCTATGTATCTACAACCTGCCTCCTTGGTTGTGCATGAAGCGTAAGTTCATTATGATCCCAGTGCTCATCCAAGGCCCGAAGCAACCGGGCAACGACATTGATGTGTACCTTAGGCCATTAGTTGAAGAACTCTTACAGTTGTGGGGCAAACCAGGTGTACGTGCGTGGGATGAGAACAAACAGGAGCCATTTGATCTACGAGGGTTGTTATTCGTAACCATCAATGATTGGCCTGCTCTTAGTAACCTTTTAGGACAAACAAACAAGGGATATAAGGCATGCACCCACTGTTTAGATGAGACCGAAGGTACATATTTGCATAAATGCAAGAAGGTTGTGTACCTGGCGAATCGACGATTTCTTCCGACCAATCATCCCGTAAGAAAGAAAGGTAAGCATTTCAAAGGTGAGGCAGATCACCGGAAGAATCCTGAACTCCCTGCTGGTGATGGTGTATTTGGTATGGTCAAGGACATAGAAGTAATCTTTGGAAAGGGTCCCGGCGGTCAATCAGTTCCGAACGACGTCGCTACAGGACACGCACCCATGTGGAAGAAGAAATCTATATTTTGGGAGCTGCCATATTGGAAAGTCCTGCGTGTCCGCTCTTCAATCGACGTGATGCACGTGACGAAGAATCTCTGCGTGAACTTGCTAGGATTCCTAGGCGTGTATGGGAAGACAAAAGATACACCTGAAGCACGGGAGGACCAACAAATTATGAAAGACCCAAAGAACATGCATACACATAACAAGACGGATAAAGGGCGTCACTTAAGTCGTGCTATGCTCGTACCAAAGGTAGAAGGAAATCTTTTTGAAGTCCTTTACGAGGTGTCCGGGCTTCTCATCTAATATAAAGGAGATAATAAATATGGCGAGAAAAGTTCCAAAACCTGAAGTCTCATGACTCCACGTGATTATGACGCAGTTGCTTCCAATTGCATTGAGGGGCTTCTACCGGAAAATGTTCGAGTACCCATTGTGAAGCTGTGCATTCCTCAATGCAATATCTCGAAGGTAATCAATCCAGATATTCTCGCCAAGGTTACGAAGGATGTGGTACAATGTCTTGTTAGTTTTGAATTGGTGTTCCCACCACCCTTCTTCAATATTATGACGCATCTCCTGGTTCATCTAGTGGAAGAGATTGCCATTCTCGGTCCCTATTTCGCACAATATGTTCCCTTTGAGAGGTTCATGGGAGTCTTAAAGAAATATGTTCATAACCGTGCTAGACTGAAGGAAGCATCTCCAAGGATATGGAACAGAGGAGGTCATTGAGTTTTGTGTTGACTTTATTCCCGACCTTAAGACGATTGGTGTTTCGACTCGCGACATGAGGGAAGACTAAGTGAAAAGGCACGCTGGAAAGAAAGCAATGATATGTAGGGACGGGATTCTTTCACTAAAGCACACTACAGCTTCTACATAATTCCACCTTGGCAGCTCCAGATATCGAGGAACACAAGAATATTGTACGCCAAAAACCCGGGAAGCTCGAATCATGGATTACGATGAACACATGAAGTCTTTTGGTGGTTGGATGCACACATCTCTTGAATGACACCACTGTTGGAGATCAGCTATACTTGTTGGTCAAGGCCACCATCTTCTAGTATTGAATTTCCAAGGGTACAAAATAAATGGGAATACATTCTACACGATCGCCCAAGATAAAAGAGCACCAACCAAAATAGTGGTGTCCGCTTTGATGCAATAGACGAATGGACAAAAGGACACATATTATGGTTACATAGAGGAGATATGGGAACTAGACTATGGAGTCTCTTTTAAGGTCCCTTTGTTTCACCGCAAATGGGTCAACCTGAATGGGGAAGGGTAAAGATAGACCAGTTGTATGGAATGACAACAAGTGGATCTCAACAATCTTGGTTATAGAGATGAACCATTCGTCCTAGCCAATGATGTGTCTCGGTTTTCTATGTGAAGGACATGTCCTCCGCATCAAAAAAGAAAAAATATGCAAACGAATACATCATATGATGAGCCAAAGCGCCACATAGTTCTTTCAGGAAAAGAAACATCGTGGGAATCGAGGACAAGATGTACATGTCGAACATTATATTAAGTTTGATGAAATTCGCCTTCACAAAGGAAAAACCCAAGCATTTCGTTAAGTAAAGAAGATGCTCCATGGTTACGTCTGAAGCGGTCATAAGGAATGACATATGACAAGAAGTTCATGCTCATATTATGTAACTCTAGTTCATGTCTTCGCGGTTTGTGGCTTGACCAAGGATATCTTTCGCGGTTTGTGGCCTTTAGTCCCGGTTTTGTAGTCTCGCTTTTAATATTAATAAATGCCTTGAGTGTTAGTCTCGCTTTGTGGCTAGACCGAGTGCCTCTATGACAGTTTCTGAGATGCCGGAGGACTGGCTCCGTCGGATCTCCTCGAATCGTCGCAGTGGGTTTCCTGCTCAAAAACCATCTTGCAACTTGTAACTTCACTAACTAGATCAATACGCCTCGAGCTAACTAATTTCACATATTAGGGAGTGCCTCTATGACCAGTTTTTCGGAGATGCCGAGGATCGGGCTCCGACATCTCCTCGAATTGGCGCAGTGGTTTCGCCGCGAAAACCATCTTGCAGCTTGTAACTTCACTAACTAGATCAATACGGCTCGGAGCTAACTAATTTCACATATTAGGAGTGCCTCTATGACCAGTTTCTCGGAGATGCGGAGGATTGGGCTCCGGCATCTCCTCGAACCGGCCGCAGTGGTGTCCTCGCCTCAAAACCATCTTGCAGCTTGTAACTTCACTAACTAGATCAATACGCCTCGGAGCTAACTAATTTCACATATTAGGGAGTGCCTCTATGACCAGTTTCTCGGAGATGCCGGAGGACTGGGCTCCGTCGGCATCTCCCTGAAACTAGTCGTAGTGGTGTCCTGTAACACCCTCAGAATCGACCCTATGCAAGTTTTAGCGAAACCCGCCAAACCCGCATAGAAACTATTCAAAGGTGCCCACCAGGCACTTTCGTGCGGGTGGAAAACGAAGTAATAACATTACACAACAGTCCTCGATGGGACCCACGTAATGAGATATATACAACACGACTCCATGAGTCAAGAATACGATATAATATTCAAAGATCCAAATCACCTTGAAAAGATAGAGCGTCAGAACACTCGATCGGTCCTATGCAAGTTTTAGCGAAACCCGCCAAACCCGCATAGAAACGATTCAAAGGTGCTCACCAGCACTTTCGCAAGGGTGGAAAACGTAATAACATTACACAACCGTCTCGATGGGACCCACAGATATATAATGACTCAAAGAGTCAAGAATACATATAATACACAAAGATCCAAATCACCTTGAAAATGACAGAGCGTCCGACTACGGACAAGATGCAAATGGGGCTAAGAGCCCCAAGAATAACCAATGGCGCCCATAACCCCGCCAAAAGCCGGAAGGGTAACCGCTAACGACGCCGATCTCAAACCTGCTTAAACAAAAGGTGCCGACAAAGGGCAAAGGAAAAAAAAGAAGGCGTCCAAGATCGAGGCCAAGACACGCGAGACTAGAATTGGCGTCCGCCACATAGGTATGGTGGATCGAGCGGCAATGCAAAGATGCACTAAACAACCTATAGAGACTCGATACAACCGGGCGGCTATCGAGAGGGTGAGAAAGACCTATTCGAACCAGCCCGATACTACCAACAAACAAACCCATCCGGCGTTTCCCTCGAGACCAACGAGGAAGGCAACCGAGGAACTCACACGCTGGCGCTTTACTTATTCGATTATAGTTGCGGCACTTTACTAGTCAGGTTTAGATAATCATCCGATAAAGTAAGCGATGGGCACTTCTAGTTGACCATTCCGTGATAGTTGCAAAGACTTACTAGTCGATACAATTAGTATGAGATAACCCCAAAACCCAAAGAGCTTGTTGGTACTTTTATTTAGCCATTCCGTTGTAGTGAAGCCGATTACTAGTCAAATCGGATACAAGGCAGTTTATAACAAAGAACTTTAGTTATAGTTGTCTATGATCAAGCACTTTGCTCCAAGTCGTCCATAACCGCGGACACGGCTTCTCGAAAAGATTTAACCTGCGGTGCACCAAAGTATCCACAGCACTTCACCCTTTTTGCCGATCGTTAACATACACCCATCGGTATGTCGGCGGTCCTAAGTCACGACGTTCCCGCACAAAGCAAAGCAGGGGCCACCCACCAAGTAGACACCATAGCAGTCGGCGGTCTCGAGACGGACTTGGGTTTATGCTGGTCAGAACGACAAAGAAGTCCCCAATCGGGGCTGCCGATACAAAAACACTCCGCTTCCTAAACAAGACAACGTGCTCCTCACACAATCGTAAATAAACAAGAAAGCATGGCATAGGTACATGATAGTAAATAAATCCTCAAACTAGTTGTGGCCCCAAAGACAATACTTTGAAATCGGTAATAATCAATGGGGGCCCATATCTCCCACACGTGGTTAGCGCTCGATCTCGAACAGTGTCAAGAACTCAGTCCCACGGACACAAGTGGGCGGTCGGAAACCAAATCTTACCTATCACCCACCGATGCCTCTGCTTAATTCAATTTTAGTTGTTAAACAGGAATTAAAGTGAACGAAAGTAAAGCCATGATCATCTCCAACGTCAACATGCGGCAATCCTCCAACAATGGTGGTACTTGACGACAAGCAAAACACTTGAGCAAGCGACTACGACACGCGGGGCCGGCTATCTACCAAACAACAGGTAATAGGATGTGTCCAAGGCTTTATATGGCTGCAAGAGATATCACAATCGAAAACTAGAGCATCGCAACACAGTTAGCAAAGATCAACAGGAGGGAAATAAATACTAGAAAAGTAAGATAGGTAGAAAGGGGTAGATGCTCGCCTGAAAACATTGACGAAGGTTCAATCGAAGATCGGGGCGAAGCTCACATCAACTCAACGGCCCAATCCGCGAAGAAGCAAAACACTAGAAGAAACAACAGATGCAATATTTAATACAACGGCAGAAGATCGGCATGATGCGTGCATGATGTATGACATGGCAAGGATGCGATGCAATTAGGTCATATTAAGCGGAACCGGGGTCCCGACAATTTAATTGAATGGTTCATGTTGTTTAGCTACCCCGCAATTTAAACATTGTTTTAGCATGGCAAAAGATAGCACCGGGTTCGCTACTCAAATTTAAATGAGGCCAATATGAGACTAGATTTGCCCGCATATGGGCCCCATATTTAATTATGAGGTGAATCGGCATAAGGCCCCCAAACCACATGATAAGTATGCATGCATGACCAAATGATATGCGACAAGTTGTATTATATTATGAAATAGGGTTTCGGGAAGGTTCACACATTAAGGTTCTCGACGATCTTGGGTTCCGGGGTTCGGGTTCGGGGTCGGTCTCGGGGTTCGGATCTGGGGTTCGGGGTTCGACGGAACGTTCTCAGATGACGGGGTAGATCTTGGCGCATTCGCGGTGGTCGGCCATGTTGTCGGTCTTGGCGTTCGATGAAGCACTTGTCGCACCGGTCTCGGTGTCTCGGATCCGATTGACGATCTTGGCGTCCGCGGTAGGTCTTGTTGGTTTCACCGAGGGCTTGCTTCGTAGCGTAGATCATGGTTCATCGGGTCCGGGTTCGCCGCCCGTGAGGTAGATCTTGTCGACTTGGCGCTATCGCCTAGTTTCCGCGACGGTACTCGGGGTTCCACTCGTTGTCGGTGTCGAGCTCGTTGTCGCAAATAACTTGAAGTGTTTATGGCCTTTCCGGATGGGTCCTCAAACTCGAAGGCGCCTTGCCGCCGGGCTTCGAGGAACGGTGAAGGGGCATCGGGTCGCCTGTCGTCGGATGATCCTGTCGACCCGACATTGGGCAAGGTCTCTGCGGGCGAAGCTTGTCGAACCAACGGGCGTCGGGCTGCTGCGGACGGGCGGCTGCTGCAGAGTGTGGCTGCGCGACTGGCTCGGGACGGGCTGCTGCTGCCGCTGGTGGCGGGCCGCGGTAGGCGCATGGAGGAGCTCGGAGGGGTCGCGGGCGCCGTGGGGCTCGGTGGCCGGAGAAGGTGGCTTGCATGCCGCGCCGGGAGGCGGGCGTAGCAATCTTGGCGCGGAAGGTCGGGAAGGTATCCGCCAGGCGGCGGTGAGCGGAGGCGGAGGCACGGGGCCGCTGTCGAGGGCGGCGGCGGAGGCGCTGGCGGGCTCGCGAGGGGCAGGCGGGTCGTCGAGGGTCACGGCAGCGGCTTGGCTCGGCCGGACGCGAAGGCGGGGAGAAGGGCGAGCCGACGCCGGGCCGACGGAGGCGGGCGGACGCCGGGGAGAGGGTGCGAGCGAGATGGCGCCAAGCGGGATGGCTGGAGCTCAGGCGGCGAGGCGGCGGGAGGTGGGCGGTGGGCGAGGCGAGTGGTGGAGGCGCGGAGGCGGGGAGTGAGGCGAGCGCCAGAGGAGAGGAGAGGGGCGGCTGCGGGGAACGCGGGGTCCTTGGCGAGGAAGAAGAACAGGGACCAGGCAAGGCGTGGGGAGCGGGCACGCGCTGGGTCGGGTGGGTCCCAATCGTGGGCCAGGGGCAGGGGGCTGGTGGGCGCGTGCGTGTGTGGCTGTGGTGTGTGTTGTGTGGTTGAGAGAGAGAGGTGGAGAGAGGGAGTGATGTGGCAGCCAAGTGGCGGTTTCTGGTTGGGTGGGGTGAGGGGTGGAGTGAGGTGTCATCCGCTGATTGGCCCGGGTGATGTGGCTGGGGGAGTGTGGGTAGTTTAACAGGTAGCTTTAGGATTTAGAAGGGGCCGATTAGGTGAGCCGATTTGGAAAATGGGGGTGGTCGTTCGGGTCGGGTCGGCCCGTTCGACTGCCCCCACTAAAATAATATAATATTTTATTTGTTTTAAACGGGCCGTTTGCAAACCGACAGCGGCCAAAACAAAATAATCCGGAGACCCGGGGTTTTGCGTTTGAATAAAGTCGGGGCGTTTAGAAAACAAAACTGGATTTTTCCGAAAATAGTTTTATGCAAGCAAATGCAAGATGATGACGATGCTCAAATGCAATGTGGCATGATGACATGAGCATGCGGTCATGATGATGCAATTGCACAAAAACAACGCGATTTTCTAGTAGTGGTTTTTTTGCGGGATGCCACAATTCGACACCACTAACCATGGATCTCGCCCTCGAGATCCGCCTCATGGTACCGGAAGGAAGGTCAGCGTTCTGCGTCTTCTCGCTTCGTGTAGATCCTCGCGACACCACTAACAAGAGGTTGTTGTCCGTGATCGTCGAGAGAACACTCCGGGAACAAAAGGTCGAAGGTAGAGGCATCAAAAAATAAAGCCACCTCTAACTTCGATGGAAGGAGGGAACCGATGCATTCTCATCCACTTCAATGTACAAAAGTGAATAGAAGGGGTAGTCGGCATGGGGCCAATCCATCACGCACCCAAACTATTACTCTGCACAATCAGTGGAAAAGCGTGCAACCATTCTTGGAATCAGACTGAAGATCTCGACAAGCGAGGTTCGGAAACAAAGGAGTGATGCAGACTCTGCATCGGATCTGGCGTAGATGATGTCGTCGCGTCGGGAAACACCGGAAGGCACAAACAAGGAACAAAGAATGGTAACACCGTAGACGGATTCATCAGGCAGCTTGAACACCGGATGGTAGAACACCGTTATCAGAGGAGGAAACAAAACCCTGAAGGTACGACGGAAAACCCAACCACGAGAAGTCCTGGACTCGAAGAAAGAGAAGAGAGCGGATTCAAAACACGTCGGGATAAGAGGAGAATAGCAGAGGGGTAAGAAGTAAAATCAGACCTAATCAGAACTATCCAACCGATTTTTCGAAAATAGTTTTGACACTCTACTTCGGCCGTTAGCTAGGTTATCCTACAGGCTGGACTTGTGGGGTATCGCAACTGCTGGGCTCTGATACCACTCTGTAACACCCTCAGAATCGGTCCTATGCAAGTTTTAGCGAAACCCGCCAAACCCGCATAGAAACGATTCAAAGGTGCCCACCAGGCACTTTCGTGCGGGTGGAAAACGAAGTAATAACATTACACAACAGTCCTCGATGGGACCCACAGAACAGATATATATAACAGAGACTCAAAGAGTCAAGAATACAAATATAATACACAAAGATCCAAATCACCTTGAAAATGACAGAGCGTCCGACTACGGACAAGATGCAAATGGGGCTAAGAGCCCTGAAGAATAACCAATGGCGTCCATAACCCCTTGTGCCAAGCCGGAAGGGTAACCACGCTAACGCCGATCTCAAACCTGCTTAAACAAAGGGGTGCCGACAAAGGGCAAAGGAAAAAAGAAGAGGCGTCAAGATCGAGGCCAAGACACGGCGAGACTAGATTCGCGGTCCTCGCCACATAGGTATGGTGGATCGAGCGGCAATGCAAGATGCACTAAACAACCTATAGAGACTCGATACAACTGGCGGCTATCAGAGAGGGGTGAGAAAGACCTATTCGGAACCAGCCTGATACTACCAACAAACAAACCCATCCTGGCGTTTTCCCCTCGAGACCAACGAGGAAGGCAACCGAGGAACTCACACAGTTGGCAGTTTTACTTATTCAGTTATAGTTGCGGCACTTTACTAGTCAGGTTTAGATAATCATCCTGATAAAGTAAGCAGTGGGCACTTCTAGTTGACCATTCCGTGATAGTTGCAGCACTTACTAGTCAGATACAATTAGTATGAGATAACCCCAAAACCCAGCAGTTGTTGGTACTTTTATTTAGCCATTCCATTGTAGTGAAGCTGATTACTAGTCAAATCGGATACAAGGCAGTTTATAACAGTAAACTTTAGTTATAGTTGTCTATGATCAAGCTAATCGTGCTCCAAGTCGTCCATAACCGCGACACGGCTTCTCGAAAAGATTTAACCTGCAGGGTGCACCAAAGTATCCACAGCACTTGACCCTTTTGCGATCGCTAACATACACCCATCGGTATGTCGGCGGGCCTAAGTCACGACGTTCCTGCACTAAAGCAAGTACGTGGGCCACCCACCAAGTAGACACCAACGAAGTCGGCCGGTCTCCGAGACGGACTTGGGTTTATGCTGGTCAGAACGACAAGAAGTCCCCAATTGGGGACTGCCGATACAATAAAACACTCCGCTTCCTAAACAAAGATGCTCCTCACACACAATCGTAAATAAAACAGTAAAGCATGGCATAGGTACATGATAGTAAATAAATCCTCAAACTAGTTGTGGCCCCCAGTACAATACTTTGAAATCAGGTAATAATCAATGGGGGGCCCATATCTCCCCACCTGTGGTTAGCGCGCTCGATCTCGGAACAGGTGTCAAGAACTCAGGTCCTACGGGACACAAGTGGGCGGTCGGAAACCAAATCTTACCTATCACCCACCGATGCCTCTGCTTAATTCAATTTTAGTTGTTAAACAGTAATTAAAGTGAGCGAAAAGTAAAGCCATGATCATCTCCAACATCAACATGCGGCAATCCTCCAACAATTGTGGTACTTGACGACAAGCAAAACACTTGAGCAAGCGACTACGACACGCGGGTCCAGCTATCTACCAAACAACAGGTAATAGGATGTGTCCAAGGCTATATATGGCTGCAAGGGATATCACGGTACGAAAACTAGAGCATCGCAACACAGTTAGCAAAGATCAACAGGAGGGAAATAAATACTAGAAAAGTAAGATAGGTAGAAAGGGGTAGATGCTCGCCTGAAAACATTGACGAAGGTTCAATCGAAGATCGGGGCGAAGCTCACATCAACTCAACGGCCCAATCCGCGAAGAAGCAAAACACTAGAAGAAACAACAGATGCAATATTTAATACAACGGCAGAAGATCGGCATGATGCGTGCATGATGTATGACATGGCAAGGATGCGATGCAATTAGGTCATATTAAGCGGAACCGGGGTCCCGACAATTTAATTGAATGGTTCATGTTGTTTAGCTACCCCGCAATTTAAACGTTGTTTTAGCATGGCAAAAGATAGCACCGGGTTCGCTACTCAAATTTAAATGAGGCCAATATGAGACTAGATTTGCCCGCATATGGGCCCCATATTTAATTATGAGGTGAATCGGCATAAGGCCCCCAAACCACATGATAAGTATGCATGCATGACCAAATGATATGCGACAAGTTGTATTATATTATGAAATAGGGTTTCGGGAAGGTTCACACATTAAGGTTCTCGACGATCTTGGGTTCCGGTTCGGTTCGGGTCGGTCTCGGGTTCGGATCTGGGTTCGGGTTCGAACGTTCTCGGATGACGGGTAGATCTTGGCGCATTCGCGGTGGTCGGCCATGTTGTCGGTCTTGGCGTCGATGAAGCACTTGTCGCACCGGGTCTCGGTGTCCTCGGATCCGATTGACGATCTTGGCGTTCGCCGGTAGGTCTTGTTGGTTTCACCGAGGGGCTTGGCTCGTAGCGTAGATCATGGTTCATCGGGTCCGGGTTCGCCGCCCGTGAGGTAGATCTTGTCGACTTGGCGTCGCCGCCTAGTTTTCGCGACGGCACTCGGGTTCCTCTCGTTTGTCGGTGTCGAGCTCGTTGTCGCAAATAACTTGAAGTGTTTATGGCCTTTCCTGGATGGGTCCTCAATCTCTGGGAAGGCGTCCTTGCCTCTCGGGCTTCGAGGAACGGTGAAGGGGGCATCGGGTCGCCTCGCTGTCGGGATGATCCTGCCGACCCGACATTGGGCAAGGTCCTCTGGGCGAGCTTATCGAACCAACGGGGCGTCGGGGCTGCTGCGGACGGCGGCGGGCTGCTGCAGAGTGTGGCCTGCGACGGAAGGCTCGGGGACGGGCTGCTGCTGCCGGTGCGCTGATGGCGGGGCCGCGGTAGGCGCACGGAGGAGCTCGGAGGGGTCGCGGGCGCCGGGGGGCTCGGGTGGCGGAGAAGGTGGCATGGGGCGCATCGCTACCGGGAGGCGGGCGTAGCATCGGGCGGCGAGGAAGGTCGGGGAAGGTCTCCGTCGGGCGGCAAAGTGAGGCGCTCTCGCGAGGCGGGCGGGTCGCTGGGGTCACGGTCAGCGGCGGCTTGGCTCGGCGGACGCGAAGGGCGGCGAGGAGGAGGGCGACGCCGCGACTCGACGGAGGCGGGACGCGCCGGGGAGAGGGGTGCGAGCGAGATGGCGCCGGAGGGGGGATGGCTGGAGCTCGCGGCGGAGGCGGCGGAGGGCGGCGGAGGTGGGCTCTGGGGCGGTGAGGCGAGCAGGGTGGAGCGGCGAGCGGAGCGGGAGCCAGCAGAGAGGGAGAGAGGCGGCTGCGGGGAACGCGGGGTCCTTGGCGAGGAAGAAGAACAGGGACCGGGCAAGGCGTGGGGAGCGGGCACGCGCAGGGTCGGGTGGGTCCCAGTCGTGGGCCAGGGGCAGGGGGCTGGTGGGCGCGTGCGTGTGTGGCTGTGGTGTGTGTTGTGTGGTTGAGAGAGAGAGGTGGAGAGAGGGAGTGATGTGGCAGCCAAGTGGCGGTTTCTGGTTGGGTGGGGTGAGGGGTGGAGTGAGGTGTCATCCGCTGATTGGACCGGGTGATGTGGCTGGGGGAGTGTGGGTAGTTTAACAGGTAGCTTTAGGATTTAGAAGGGGCCGATTAGGTGAGCCGATTTGGAAAATGGGGGTGGTCGTTCGGGTCGGGTCGGCCCGTTCGACTGCCCCCACTAAAATAATATAATATTTTATTTGTTTTAAACGGGCCGTTTGCAATCCGACAGCGGCCAAAACAAAATAATCCGGAGACCCGGGGTTTTGCGTTTGAATAAAGTCGGGGCGTTTAGAAAACAAAACTGGATTTTTCCGAAAATAGTTTTATGCAAGCAAATGCAAGATGATGACGATGCTCAAATGCAATGTGGCATGATGACATGAGCATGCGGTCATGATGATGCAATTGCACAAAAACAACGCGATTTTCTAGTAGTGGTTTTTTGCGGGATGCCACAGCGTCCGTCTACGGACAAGATGCAAATGGGGCTAAGAGCCCTGAAGGATAACCAATGGCGTCCATAACCCTGCCCAGGACAAGCCGGAAGGGTAACCCTGCTAACGACGTCGATCTCAAACCTGGTTAAACAAAAGGGGTGCCGACAAAGGGCAAAGGAAAAAGAGGAGCGTCGATCGAGGCCAAGACACGGCGAGACTAGAATTGCGGTCCTCGCCACATAGGTATGGTGGATCAAGCGGCGTGGCAAGACGCACTAAACAACCTATAGAGACTCGATACAACCGGCGACTATCAGAGAGGGGTAAGAAAGACCTATTCGGAACCAACCTGATACTACCAACAAAGAAACCCATCCTGGCGTTTCCCCCTCGAGACCAAACGAGGAAGTCAACCGAGGAACTTACGCAGCTTGGCTTTATTTATTCATTATCGCTGCAGAATTACTAGTCGTTTAGATAATCGTCCCGATAAAAGAAGCGATGGGCCCTTTTAGTTAATCATTCTGTGTAGTTGCAACAATTACTAATCGACACCGATGGCATGAGATAAACCCAAAACCCAAAGGCTTGTTGGTACTTTTATTTAGCCATTCCGTAGAAGTTGCCATACTTACTAATCAGGTACAATGGTCGCAAGCGACACTCCAAACAAGCAATTGTGGGCAGTATTATTTAGCCATTCCGTTATAGTGAAGCTGATTACTAGTCATTATAAATTCAAATTTATAGTACTACTTTAGTTATAGTTGTCTATGATCGAGATATCAGGCTCCAAGTCGTCCATAATCATGACACGGCTTTGAAAAGTTTTACCCGCCGGGTGCACCAATAGCAACACACGCTCGATCAACTTCGAAAAAACCAAATCAAAACCCAACGAGGCCTTCACGACAAAGCAATCACAGGATTCAGAATTATTTCAGGGGGCCACCCCATTAAGCTACCCGCGTTAACGGTTAGCCGACCAAACGGACTCAAGGTTTGGGTATACGGTCAGAACGATCGGGAACCCAAAATCGGGCTTGTCGACACCGCTGAATCGTGTCCTGCTCCTAAAGTACAGTGCTATCTCGCACAATTTAAATAAAGCAAGAAGCATGGCATAAGTACAGATAGTAAATAAAACCTCAAACTAGTTTGTGGCCCCAAGAAATAAGACCAATCAAGCTCGCTCGGGGTCCCATATACCTCCCGGATGTGGATAGCGCGATAAATCAAGGAACATGTATCAAGCACTCGGGGTCCTACGGGACACAAGTGGGCGTTCGGAAACCAAATATTATCTATCACCCACCGATGCCTCTGCTTACTTCAATTTTAGTTGTTAAACAGGAATTAAAGTGAGCGATAAGTAAAGCCATGATCATCTCCAACCTCCACATGCGGCAACACTCCAACAACTGTGGTACATGGCGACCCGCAACAGCACTTGAGCAAGCGACTACGACGCGCAAGTCCAAACTATCTACCAAGCAACAGGTAATAGGAAGTGGCCATGGCAATATAAGGCTGCAAGGGATATCCCGGGTACGAAAGCTAGAGCATCGCAACACAGATAGCAATAGATCAACAGGAGGGAAATAAATACTATAAAAGTAAGATAGGTAGAAAGGGGGAGATGCTCGCCTGAAAACATTGTCGAAGGTTCATACGAAGATCGGGGCGAAGCTCACATCAACTCAACGGCCTTATCCGCGAAGAAGCAAAACACTAGAAGAACACCGGGTGCAATATTTAATACTACGGCGAAAGATAGGGCATGATGCATGTATGATGTATGACATGGCAAAGGTGCGATGCGATTTGATCATATTAAGTGGAACCGGGGTCCCGACAATTAATTAGATGGTTCAAGTTGTATAGATACCCCGCAAATTAAATGTTGTCTTAACATGGCAGAAGATAGCACCGGGTTCGCTACACAAATTTAAATGAGACCAATATGAGACTCGATTTGCCCGCATATGGGCCCCATATTTAATTATTAGGTGAATCGGCGTAAGGCCCCCAAAACCACACAAATATGCATGCAAGACAATTCAATATGCAACAATTTATATAGTTGACCATTTATAAAAAATAGGGTTCTCGGATAAGAGGTCACACATTAGGGGTCTCGACGAACTTGGGGTTCCGAGGGTTCGGGGTCCGGTCTCAGGGTTTGGATCTGAGGTTCGGCCTCGACGGGATCGTTCTCGGATCACGGAAGTAGATCCTGCCGCAACCGGGAAGCATGGCTTGGTTCGGCGCCGGGGCGCATCGGGTTCTTCCGGGTCGGTGTCGTTCGTGTCGTCGTGCAGATCTTGTCGGGTCCTCGTATCAGGTCGGTCTTGGCGTCCGGGGTGAAGTGCTTGTCGTTCCATGGAGATCTTGGCGGTCTTCTAGTGGCACCATGTACACCCCTCGAGCCCATCGGCATTGAGCCGGTCTTGTCGTTGAGCATCCCTGTATGAAGGTCTGGGTGTTTCGGTTCCATTGACGATGGCGATCTTGATCCAACATCATCGCGGCCTTCGAGGTTTTCGGCTAGCGGAGCCGGGAAGGAGTTCTTGGGGTCCGGGGAGGGAATCCTGTCGCATCCGAGGGGGTACTTGAAGTCCGTGACGAAGATCATGGCATCCGTGTCGAAAGCCTCGGGGTACCCGGAGTTCGGTCCCGTGAGGCAAATCTTGGGGTCCGGTCTTCAACAATGGGGTCGATCTTCGGGGTTTCGGAGTTGGGACCTTCGGATCCTCGAAGGCGATCTTGGCGTTCCGGGCATCGGATCCTTGAGACCGGGGTCTTCGACTCCGTGAGGAAGATCTTGTTGCGTCCGTGAGGGCGATACTCGAGTATGGCCTTCTGGGTTTTCGGGAAGGAGAACATGGTATTCCTTGATGAAGAACTTGATGTTCCAGGTCGAAGCCGCGTGTGTCCAGAATTATCTCACTCGTCGATCATGATTCCCTCGTCATCAAAGGGTCTTGGGCGTCGAGTCACACCGTCATAGGGGACATCAGCAGGGACCAGGGACACTATGCAGAGCATGGTCCTGGCCAGGGTCACGCACGCGCCCAGGACAACCGTTGCGGCACACGGCATTAGGCTAGTCCGAGGCGGCCAGAAACTGGGGATCGTGGCGGCGCTGCAACGGAGGACGAGGACGGCGACAACGGTGCGAGGCCGAGGCAGGGGTGGTGAGGTAGGGCTGGCCGCGGACAGACGGGCACGGGCCGCGGTGGCCGACGAGGGAGGCGAGGAAGGCGGGGTCGGGGCCGGTGGGGGCGAGCGGGTCCGCGAGGCGGGGAGGCGCGGCCAGGAGAGCGGTGGATGGTGACGGAGGAGGGCTGCGCGGCGCCCGGCGCAGTGCGGCGGCCCGGCGAGGCGGGCCTGGGGTGAGCGGCGGGCGGTGGCTGCTGGCCTCTGGGGTGGGGGGCAAGCGCCGGAGGAGGCGGGCGGCGTGCGTCGGTCTTGGGATCGGCTCGCCGCAGGGGGCCGAATCGGGCGGAGGAGAGGAGCGGGAGGAGGTCGACGGGAGGCGGTGCAGGGGCTCCATGGCGGGCGACACGCAGGAGGTGAGGCTCGGGCCGAGGACGGCGCCGGAGGGAGAGGTGCTCGGGCCGGCGCCGAGGCAGCTCTTGGCCTTGAGGCCGCGCCGGAGGAGGCGGCGGGCGAGGAGGAGGTTCAGACGGAGGCGAGGGTGGCACTGAGGCTGAGGCCAGCGGGCCATGGACGAGGAGGTGGAGGACGGCGGAGGCGCCGAGCAGAGCGGAGGTTAGTCCGGAGGTGGTTGGCGGCGGGTGCCCGTCGGGGTGGAGCCAGAGACGGGGTGGGGCGGACGTGGTTGGTGGGGGAAGAGGAACAGGGAGCGGTAGGTGGGGGCTTGGGTGGGGCCAGGCGTGGGCCAGCAGGGAGGGGTGGGCTGAGAGGGTGAGAGAGGAGGCAGCGGTTTGGGTGATGTGGCGGCGTCTGGTTGGGTAAGGAAGAGGGGTGGAGTGAGGTGGCACGAGGGGAGTGGTCGAGGTGATGTGGCTGAGGGGTGGGTAGACTAGGTTGGGTAGCAAAGGGTTTAGGTTGGACCGATTATATTTCTGGGGTGGTCGTTCGGGTCGAATCAGCCCGTTCGACTGCCCCACTAAAAATAATTCCAAATTTTATTTATTTCAAATGCACCGTTTGCAAACCGATAGCAGACAAACAAAATATTCCGGAGGCCCGGGCTTTGCATTTTGAACAAAGGCGGGGCGTTTAGAAAACAAAACTAGGTTTTTCTGTAAATAGTTTTATGCAAGCAACTGCAAGATGATGACGATGCTCAAATGCAATGTGGCATGATGACATGAGCATGCGGTCATGATGATGCAATGCACAAAAACAACGCGATTTTCTAGTAGTGGTTTTGCGGGATGCCACATGTCCCTGCTCTCTAAAACCATCTTGGAGATGCCTCAAACTGGCTGGAGGACTGGACTCACAAGGATGCCTATTTATAGTACAAGCAGCTCGGCATAATGTCGACACTCACGACATAATGTCGACACTCACCCCTATTATTAGTGCTGACTCATCTTTAGTCCCGGTTGGTGTCTCCAACCGGGACTAAAGGTTCATCCCTTTGGTGACACCATCCGAGACAAGGTACAAGCCGCACGACATAATGTCGACACTCACCCCTATTATTAGTGTTGCTCGCCCACTGCCGCAATCCTTCAACATGCGTTGGTTTCTCCAACCGACTAAAGATGAACCTCTCTTTATATAGGCATTTTCTATTTATTAGGTAACATCAAGACATTTATTAATATTAAAACCGACAAACCGGGACTAGCTAACACTCGTGACTAAAGCCCCTTTAGTCATAATCATGCCTAGTCCTATAGTACGCAGCTTCGTGGTCTTCATCGTCGCCATCATCATCGTCATTGTCACCGCCACTCCGGGATCCTCAGCCCATCCATGGCATATACCAGGCCATTCCAGCCTCGGATTCACGGGCGGGAGAGGGGTCTCTGAAGACGATGCTGCCGCCGACGATGTGGGGCCTGTGGCGTGTGGACTCGTGGGCACCGTGGCGAGGATGGTCTCCCGGCGATGTAGCGCATCACTCGATGATAGTACGGTTCGCCCACCATGACGGCCGGCTTCGTTGTGGTTCACCTGGCGGACCATCACCCTCGTACTGGAGCTCCCTTTCCGCCTATTAGCGAAGAAGACATTCCAGGTGTCGAGTTGTCGGGATCCCACCGGGATCCATCCGCTCCGGCGTGAGCTCGTGGTAGAAGTGGTTTGTGATGGTCTGGCGTCATGCGGAACCTTGAGGGACAGAGGGACAAGAACCCTCCAAAGGCCAATCGGCATCCGGCGGCGGCAGTCTGCGGACAGGGTAGTTGAGGCGCCAGCCTCGGTCTCCTCGAGGGTCAGAATGGCCCAGTAGGCGTTGTCCATTGTTCTAAGAGAGGAAGGTGTGGATGTGTGGATAGCCATGACACGATCACCCTAAATATAGAGGGAAAGGGCGGGAAAACTTGGCGTGAAGCTTTGGGAAATGGCGGGAAATATCTTTAGTCCCGGTTAGTGACTACATCCGAGACTAAAAGCTCTAGTAGAAAGGAAAGGGCGGGAAAACTTGGCGGGAAGAGGTGGGAAATGGCGGAAAATATTTTTAGTCCCGGTTTGTGACTACATTCAGGACTAAATGTAAATCCTTCGCGTGTTCGACCATAGTTAGAAATTCAGATAATTCAAAACGGGCATAATAAATTCAAAAAAAACCGAACAATGAAAATCCTTCGCGTGGTGTCATATTTTGTTACATAGTTGAAAGGAAAAATACCAGACTTGGTATATTGATCATGTTTCGAAAAAACCTTCACAAAATGACCTATCATGTTCGAGGTTTCATGGCTTTCGGTCCAAATGACCGATGTTATGTGCTGAATCACGGCATAGTTTGTGATGTTGTGCCCATATTATGCATGTGTGTGGACATTGGTATGGAGAACAATGTTGCAGGAGGAAGTTTTCCTTTTTGTCGCGGAAAAGCCCTTTTCCATTTTCGAGCGCAAAAACGGGTCGCTTTGTGAAGTAACCACCAAAATGTCATTTCGTAATGCTACCGTCCCATTTTCCTAAAATACTAGACCACCTTACATGGACTATCTCCCAACCGGTACATCTCAAACCTTTTCTTCCATCCCGTAAAAGGACAAATGTCCGAATCGGTGGGAAGTGGGTCCGATTTGTACTACAGTACATGATCTATCACCCGTGATTTTTGAAAAATCATTTTAGACTCGCAATATGTGGTTTCTTCAGAGATCCAATGCAAGTTCTAACGATGCTCGTCCCCTATCTTCATGCACACCGGTTCGACCATAGTTAGAAATTCAGATAATTCAAAACGGGCATAATAAATTCAAAAAAAAAATGAACAATGAAAATCCTTCGCGTGGTGTCATATTTTGTTACATAATTGAAAGGAAAAATACCAGACTTGGTATATTGATCATGTTTCGAAAAAACCTTCATAAAATGACCTATCATGTTCGAGGTTTCATGGCTTTCGGTCCAAATGACCGATGTTATGTGCTGAATCACGACATAGTTTGTGATGTTGTGCCCATATTATGCATGTGTGTGGACATTGGTATGGAGAACAATGTTGCAGGAGGAAGTTTTCCTTTTGTCGCATCGGAAAATCCTTTTCCATTTTCCGAGCGCAAAAAGGGTCATTTATACAAATGTCTTAGAATCCAGGAAGTGGGTCCGGTTTGTACTACAGGTACATGATCTATCGTCCGTGTTTTTTTGAAAAAATCATTTTTAGACTCGCAATATGTGGTTTCTTCAGAGATCCAATGCAAGTTCTAACGAAAATGGTTTGTACTACAGGTACATTAATTATTTTTTAAAACAGAAAATGGTTTTGAATTATTTATTCAAATCCAAACACTTTTTATGTTTAAAGTTTTTCTAAATTCCAAATTAATATTCAAAACTATAAGTTAATTCATTTTAAAAGGTTACATTAATTATTTTTTTTAAAAAGATAATGGTTTTGGATTATTTATTCAAATCCATACACTTCTTATGTTTAAAGTTTTTCTAAATTCCAAATTGATATTAAAAAAATATAAGTTAATTCATTTTTAATTGTAAATGGTTCATATTTTAAATGGTTACATTAATTATTTTTTAAAACAGAAAATGGTTTTGAATTATTTATTCACATCCAAACACTTTTTATGTTTAAATTTTTTCAAAATTCCAAATTAATATTCAAAAATATAAGTTAATTCATTTTAAAAGGTTACATTAATTATTTTTTAAAAATAGAAAATGGTTTTGGATTATTTATTCAAATCCATACACTTCTTATGTTTAAAGTTTTTCTAAATTCCAAATTGATATTAAAAAAATATAAGTTAATTCATTTTTAATTGTAAATGGTTCATATTTTAAATGGTTACATTAATTATTTTTTAAAACAAAAAATGGTTTTGAATTATTTATTCAAATCCAAACACTTTTTATGTTTAAAGTTTTTCTAAATTCCAAATTAATTATCATTTAAAAAACAATACAAATTTAAACCCCAAAATAAAAAATAAGGCGGGAATAGAGAGAAAATACCTGATTTTTTTTTGAAAACAGGGGAATATGCCCCGGTTGGAACCACCAACCGGGACTAAAGACCCCCTGCGCGCCAACCCTTGGTCTGCTGAAAATATTGGAGTATACGTCCCGGTTGGTGGCTCCAACCGGGACGTATAACCCTTTAGTCCCGGTTGGAGCCACCAACCGGGACTAAAGGTCCTTTGGTTATAACCCTTTAGCCCCTCCTCTTCTTCTTCCCTTCCCCATCACTTCTCTGCTTCACCGACGCCTTGCCTTAACGCCGCAGCGCCTGAGCTCGCCCGACGCCGCCGTCAGCCTGCCGCCGCCGCCGATGCCCGTGGTCGCTGCCGTCAAGCTTCCTGCCGCCGCCGCCATCAGCGCCTAACGACCGCCGCCACCACCTCCAACGACTGCCGCCGCCACGGCCCGAAGGTACGGCTCGCCTCCCTCCCTCGCCATCATGCCTCCCCTCCCTCCTCCCCCTGCCGCCACGGGCAGGCACCGACGGGCAAAGCCCGGGTGGGTGCGACAGCGGCGCGAGATGTGCGGCGGCGGCGACAGCGGCGCGAGATGTGCGGCGGCGGCTGCTCCCGCCGGCGAGCCCAACGTGGCGTCTAGGTGGCATCCGCGTGGCCCTGGTCCCACCAGTCAGCCTCTAGGGCTAGCTCCTTCTCTGGTGACAGATGACCCTGTTTCCCCTTTGCTTGCGTGGCTGCTGAGGTGGCTCCGGGCCCCACCTGTCAGCCACTATGGCTAGTTGTTACTATGGTGCAAAAGGTTTAAACATTTGATTTAATAATTTCAGAATTTGAATAAAACTTGTAAATTCAATAACTTTTAATCTATAATTCAGAAAAATACAAATAATATACCAAAATGTTCAGAAAAATGAGAACTATCTATCTATGCTATAATCATGCATTGTTCAACAACTTAAATGACAAGTTTAATTAGAACACCCTAGTAACCCTAACAGGTGATTCCGGAGTTCCTTGCGTTAGGGTTTGCGCCCCTCGGAACCCTGATTAACTTCGAGCATGCTTTAGGGTTACATTCCAATGCACATTAACTTGTCGTATCATCATCATTGCTTGAGCATTGCATCGATGCCATTTGTTGATTGTTTCCCTTTCTTTTCGGTGATTTGGTTCTTCTCGGTAGAATACGATATCGAGATCGAGATCGATTCCAATATGGTATTTTGTTAGTATCTAGTGTTACCTATCTGCTGGATAGTTTCCCTTTTGTAGCCTTATACTCATGTTCCCCTCTCATATGCATCCGAGGTTTCTCCAAACTAGGTTGTACACCTCTAACTCCTAATATTGATTTTAGTTGATTTTAGCTAGAGTTACCTATCTACTACACGGTTTCCTTTTGTAGCTAGGTTTAGGTTTCTCTTCATTTTTATTATTGTGTATGTATATATTAGGGTTTCTCCTTAACTTTCTCCTTTAGCCGCTTTGACTTATTCGCTTTTCCACCTATGCGTAAAATATGGACCCACACGCCGAGACGAAGAAAAGGAAGAGTTGATCCAAGGTGTGATCCGTGGGGAAGATAATTTAGACGATCAACGCTTTCAACAACTCCGTGAGGGTGATCCTCTTTACCTAATAGACAACTTGTTTGAGGTTGAAGGTGTTGCCTTCCGCGAGGGAGAAGGCGATGCCTTGTGTAATCGAGAAGGCGACCGCTCCGGCGAGGTGCATGTAATATAAATCAATTCATTAATTAATCATTTGCTATCTATATAGAAATAGTAACGATGATATTTCTTCTGTTAGCCCTCCGGATCGAAGGAATCTACTGAAAAGAGCAGACGAGGCCCAACCAAAAAGTTGCAAGACCATGAGAGGTTCAGGATCGAAGATTTCGCTGATGACGGCAAACCGACAACTCCCGAAGTTGTCGCAACCAAATTTGTGGCACAATGCGGAGTAATCGTTAGGGACTTAATCCCGATCACCATTAGAAATTGGAATAGGCCTGCTAATGCGGATGAAGAGGGAACATGTTTATTTGTCCCTAACCACGCCAAAGATTTACTGTGGAAGAGGCTCATGGTTAATTTCAAACTACCGAACATAGAGCTGGATCCAAATGCGGAGGATCCAGTTGAGGACGCCTTACAACATGGGAGAGCCATGGAGGCTAAGGTCAGGGAGTGGGCTTTGAAGAAGATGGCCCAGTGTTTCACCAACTGGAAGAAAAGATTGCACCTTGACTATGTCGTGAAAAACAAGACTCGATTTCAAGAATATTCAGTTTGAGAAGATAAAACCATTCGGGCTGAGTTTGTGGAATACAAGAAATCGAAAAGCTAAGAAAATGTCCAAACGAATAAGTCAATCGCTAACAAGAAGTATTACCATACTATGGGGCAAGGTGGCTGTGGTGGCATTCCTAAGTGGGAGAAACTTGAGAATGAACTGCGTGCTAAAAAGATCACCCCAGAGACAGATGATTGGGTAGAACGTGCAAGGAATTGGTTTTACGGGCATGGGGGCACGTTGGACTCGGAAATAAGGAACATGATGGACAAACACGAGGCACAAGAGGCTCCCAACCATGGAGGACTGGGTTTCCCGAAGAGAGGAAGAAATATCCTGATAGAAGCCGTCAGAGGAGAAAGGACATGGTGGAAGTTGAAGCAAATAGTCAGAAAGAGCGAATGCGTTTAATTGAAGAACGATTAAAGCAACAACAAGATGAAATTAACGCACTTAAAGAGCAAAGTACTACCAGCCCATCTCAGCAGCACACTGCATTCGATGCTACCGGCCTATCGAATAATCGAAAAAGCAGTGTGGCTTCCACCGAGGTCCCGGGTGATGACAATGGCGATGACGATGATGCACCGACGATGGCTCTGTTGGCTACCCAGGATGATATCACGTAGATGACACATGCGAGCTACATGTCAAAGTTGTGAACATATCAATGAAGGTGGCGGTCGGCTATGCCTTACCAATGGACCCACACCAACTTACCACCGCCGTCCGGTTCCGTGAGGGCTCTGTTGTTCGCGTGGATGAAATCATGCCCACCTTTGAAGTTTTGGATCTTCACTACCCGCAGTGAAGGGGATGTGATTGTGCCGAGACGCAAAACGTCACCATTCTATGGCCGAAGGAATGTATCGTGCTTCGAAATCACACGCCAAGGCCATCTTCGCCGCTGCCTCACCCGTCTCCAGCGAGGTCGTCGACACCGCGGCAGCCGCCTTCGTCGCCTCACCCGGCTTCGTCGCCTCACTAATCTCCGGCGCAGCCATCGCCGCGGGAGCCATCACCGGCGCCTAAGGGTCAAAAGCGTAAGCGTACCGCTATTGTGCCTCGTGGTAAGCGATCGCCGAAACGTAAACAAGAGCCTCTTCCAAAAGTACCAAAGGTTCCTCCCAAGAGAGCTTATGACTATCAAGAGGAGATCATGCGATCGTTGATGCGAACGACAGCTTTTTAAGCCGAGGCGACCGAAAGAGCCAGAGTTCCCCGACCAAAGAAGAAAATCCAAGTGTTGAAATGCTAAAGAATCTTCATCAACCCGAGCCAAAGCTGTCATCGACTATGAGCGTTCTATTCTCAAGTCACATGCGACACAAAAGCCTCAAGAGCAAGATCGATGCAAGCGAGAAATCTGTTGCCCAGCTCGGAGAACAAGCAAAACAGACTTGCGCCCCTCTCAAGGTGATTTCTCAAACCAATGTGGGGTCGAGCAAATATGGGGCCGAAGAGCAGTATGATCCAGAGGTAGTTGCACAATACGGAGAAGCTGCCGCTGCTCAAGGTATGAGTATTGCCTAGTACTTATCCCAGTTAGAGTTCTTCCCCGTGAGTGAAGTAGCATACAGATACCAGTACGGCAAACCTCTCGTCAAACCTGAGGAGTTAAACAATCTTCCAACAAAAATGCGAAGATTGCATAACTGGTACATGCATGCCACAAGAGCCGGGGCTAACTGGATAGTGCTGAGGGTTACAAAAAAGCATCATGGGAAAGAAAAGAATGACATGATATCCATTGAATTTGATGAACTATTTCAATTATTCAATCAAGACGCCTTGGACAAATCGATCATCAGTGCCTATTGTCTGTAAGTACTAATTCTGTAATTAATTTAGTCTCCATCTATATTTATTTTGTTTATTGCATGTATATAATCATATATGCAGAATGAAGATTCTCAAATGCAGCAGAGGACAAATCTATGACATTGGCTTCATTGACCCATATTGGGTTCATGAAGCTAATCTCAAAATAAGCCCCCAGGATACGGAGGATAATATAGTACACGCGTTAAGGTTTCAAGAAACCAAAAGTGAAATACTATTTCCTTACAACTTCAAGTGAGTGTTATTGTCTTGTATACACTTTCTATTTCGCTTACTCGATGTTAAGTATATAATTGATTAGTTATGCATTTGCATCTTCCACTATATTCTGTTAATCATTCAACTTGACAAAGGGCGTGTACTAGTCATGGACTCGAAACATAAACCCCTTGAGACGTGGAAGGACATGCAGATACTTCTCCAGCGGTAATTCTAATCATTACGACACTATATCGGCAACGTTCGTGAATTATATGATATCAAGTACTTAATAACTTATTTTATTCGTTTTCTACGCCGGGCAGCGCTTGGAAACGGTTCACCAACAAGTCTAGGGGTGTTTGGAAAGAGGAGCTTACATTTCAACCACTAGATGTAAGCACCACTAGCTATATCCGCGCATCTCTTTGATTCTAGTTTTGATACAGTTATTATCATGCTTGATTATTATTTTGATTGAACTCTATTCTCGTAAAGTGCTTGACGCAGGGACCAGGTAATAATCTATGTGGATACTATGTATGCGAGTTCATCCGGCAAACGTGCGATGAGAAGGGCAGAAATTTAGAGCAACTCCACGTACGTAAACAATTTCTATAGTTTTTAATTACAATCAAATTGTGTTTAGTTTCATTCATATAGGCTGACTCCTTTTTTAAATCAGATCGAACGTCTACGGGACGGTCTTCTGCCAAAGGATCGCGTACGAGCAATTCAGGAGGAATTGGCGGGATTCTTGGATGCAGAAGTCCTAGACCCAAAAGGGGAATACTACTCGGCTGTGTATAGACAATAGGAATTGTAAAAATAGCAACTTTCAAGAAATTGGCTGGTGTGGCATCCCGCAAAACCACTACTAGAAAATCGCGTTGTTTTTGTGCATTGCATCATCATGACCACATGCTCGTGTCATCATGCCACATTGCATTTGAGCATCGTCATCATCTTGCATTTGCTTGCATAAAACTATTTCGGAAAAACCTGTTTGTGTTTTCTAAACGCCCCGTCTTTGTTCAAACACAAAACCCGGGTCACCGGATTATTTTGTTTTGTTTGCTATCGGGTTGCAAAAGTCTGTTTGAAACAAATAAAATATTTAATTATTTTTGTGGGGGCAGTCGAACGGGCCGATTCGACCCGAACGACCACCCCCAGAATAAAACGGTTCGCCTAGAATCCTAAAACTACCCAACCCAATCTACCCACCCCCAGCCACATCACTCCCTCCAATCGGCCCTCGCCACATCAGCCTTGGCCATTCCCCCCTCCACTCATCTTCTGCCACCTCACCTCCAACTCCACCCACCACACCCATCACCACACAGCACGCACCCCACACACGCTGCCTCCCCACTCGGGATCCCACCCCACCTGAGCAAACCACCTCCCCTGGCACCCCTCCCCAGGTCCGCCTCCCCCCGAGCGAACCCGCCCCGACCCCACCCATCACGCCTGCCGCTCTCCTCCCTCTCTATCCCCGCGTCTGCCTCGCTCCCTCTCCCTCCCACCGACGCACCACCCCCTCTCTCCTCGGCCTCCCCGCCCTTCTCCCTCATCGCCGGCGCCCCCTCCATCAAGCTCCCCACCGCTCCCGCTCTCACCTCTCTCTCTCCCCGAAGCCGCCGCCTTGTCGCCGCCTCCTCGCAGCTCTCCCATGAGCCGCCATCCGCCTCATTGCGTCCTCCACTGCCCCGCTCGCCGTGCCTGCCTCCCCAACTAGCCGCCGCCCTCCGCTCGCTCGTGCCCTCCTCGCCGCTCCGCTGGTCCTCGCCTCTACTGCCGCCGCCGAGCTGCCAGCCAGCCATCATCCGCCGCCTCCCAACGCGTCCCCGACCCGCGACCTCTCCGCCACCGCTGCGTCCTCCGCCGGCCCCTGCTCTCGCCGTGCCCGCCTCCCCCGACGACCCGGCCCCCGACCCGCTCCGCTACGGCCTCACCCTCTCCAAACCGACCTGCGCCTCGACGGCATCCTCAGCGCCAACACCAGGTTCTCCGTCCACTCCGTCGTCGGCAGCGAGGGGCTCGCCGACAAGGTGCGTGGTGAGGTGGAGCCCGCCGCGTAGCTGGACGGCCCTGGCGCCGAACGTCGAGGAGTACGGCGACTCGGTGGCCAAGGCGATCGCCTCGGGCGCAGCACCGCCAAGGGATTCCACAGTGCGGGGTGATGACGGTGAATAGGCTCCACTGGCAGAACGAGGTCCTCAGGAAGAGGATCCAGCCCGGCGACACTGAAGCCGAGGTCACCCCCGAGCTGCTCAAGCGGATCAAAAGGGCTAAGAAGATGACAAAAATGTCTGAGAAAGTGGCAACTGGAATACTGTCTGGAGTCGTGAAGGATTTGATCTCTCGAAGACCTGGCCTTGTACAAGTTCACCATCAAACAAGGTCCCCTTCGGAAACCACGGGATCCACTTCCGCTACCAACAATTGAAGCCGGAACCCCATGATGTCCTTCATGGATTCGATGCCCTCGGCGCCAAACCCCGAAGACCGATCCGGATACCTCGACACCCCAAGGTCTTCTACACGGACGACATGATCTTCGTCACGGACGCCATGACCTCCTTCAAGAATCCGATGGCCGAGACCCTGAAGACCGATCTAGAGCGCCAAGGCATTCGCATGGAGTCGGCAAGATCATCCGGAAACACCAAGATCCACTACGCGGCCCCGACAAGTTCGACACCGTCCAGGGCGAGACCGATGCGCCCCGACGCCACGCCAAGTTCGTCTACCCAAACGCCAAGATCTACTCTGCCATCCGAGAACGATCCCGGAGTTCGAGAACGATCCCGTCGAACCCTAAACCCTGAGACCGAACCCCGAAACCCCGGAACCAAGATCTGCCTAACCCTAATGTGTGAACCTTTTCCCGAGCCCCTATTTTATAAATGCTTTATATAAAACTTATTGCATATTAAATTGTCATGCTCGCATCATATCATGTGGTTTGGGGGCCTTATGCCGATTCACCTCATAATTAAATATGGGGCCCATATGCGGGCAAATCTAGTCTTATATTGGCCTCATTTAAAACTTTTGTAGCGGACCGGTGCTATCTTTTGCCATGTTAAAACAACATTTAATTTGCGGGGGTTCTAGATAACTTGAACCGTTTAATTAATTGTCGGGACCCCGGTTCCGCTTAATATGACCTAATTGCATCGCATCTTTGCCATGTCATACATCATACATGCATCATGCCCGATCTTTTGCCGTAGTATTAAATAGTGCATCCGGTGTTCTTTTAGTGTTTTGCTTCTTCGCGGATAAGGCCGTTGAGTTGATGTGAGCTTCACGATCTTCGGATGAATCTTCGCAATGTTTTCAAAGCAGCATCTCCTTTCTACCTATCTTACTTTTATAGTATTTATTCCTCCTGTTGATCTATTGCTATCTGTGTTGCGATGCTCTAGTTTTCGCATCGTGATATCCCTTGCAGCCTTATATGGCCTTGGACACCTCCTATTACCCGTTGTGTGGTAGTTAGTTGGACCTGCCGTAGTCGCTTGCTCAAGTGCTGATGCGTGTTGTCAAGTGCCACAGTTGTTGGAGTAATGCCGCATGTTTGATGTTGGAGATGATCATGGCTTTACTTATCGTTCACTTTAATTCCTGTTTAACAACTAAAATTGAAGTAAGTAAGCAGAGGCATCGGTGGGTGATAGATAATATTTGGTTTCCGACCGCCCACTTGTGTCCCGTAGGACCCCGAGTACTTGATACCTGTTCCTTGATTTATCGTGCTATCCACATCCGGGAGGATTATGGGGCCCTCCTGAGCCAGAGCTTGATTCATTCTTATTTCTTGGGGCCACAAACTAGTTTGAGGTTTTATTTACGATACTGTACTTATGCCATGCTTTACTGCTTTATTTACGATTGTGCGAGGAGCACACTGTACTGTTTAGGATCGGGACACGTTGCGGTGTCGACAAGCCCAGTTTGGGTTCCCATGCTCACACCGCCCACCCAAACCTCGGGTCCGTCGAGTCACTAACTTCGTTGGTGTACTCCAAGGTGGCCCCTGAAATATTTCAATCCTGTGATTGCTTTGTCGTGAAGGCCTCGTTGGGTTTTGATTTGGTTTTTCCGAGGTTGATCGAGTGTGTGTTGCTATTTGTGCACCCCGGCCGGGTAAAACTTTCTGAAAGCCGTGTCCGCGGTTATGGACGACTTGGAGCACAGTATCTCGATCATAGACAACTATAACTAAAGTAGTGCTATAAATTTGACTTTATAATGACTAGTAATCAGCTCCACTATAATGGAATGGTTAAATAAAACTGCCAACAAGTGCTTGCTTGAGTTGTCGCTTGCGACCATTGTACCTGACTAGTAAGTATTGCAACTATAACGGAATGGCTAAATAAAAGTACCAACAACTGCTGGGTTTTGGGTTATCTCATGCTAATTGTATCTTATTAGTAAGTGTTGCAACTATAACGGAATGGTTAACTAAAACGGCCCACTTCTTATTTTATCAGGATGACTATCTACACCTGACTAGTAATTGCTGCAACTATAACTGAATAAATAAAATTGCCCACTGTGTGAGTTCCTCGGTTGACTTCCTCGTTGGTCTCGAGGGGGAAACACCAGGATGGGTTTGTTTGATAGTAGCATCAGGTTGGTTCCGCATAGGTCTTTCTTATCCCATTCTAGTAGCCGCCAGTTGTATCGAGTCTCTATAGGTTTTTTAGTGCATGCTGTCGCTGCCGCTTCAGTCCACCATACCTATGTAGGCGAGGACCGCCGAATTCTAGCCTCATTGCTGTGTCGCCTCGACGCTCCTCTTTTCCTTTGCCCTTTGTCGGCACCCTTTTGTTTAAGCAGGTTTGGGATCGACGTCGTTAGCGTGGTTACCCTTCCGCTTGGCTGGGCAGGTTATGGACGCCATTGGTTATTCTTCAGGGCTCTTAGCCCCATTTGCATCTTGTCCGTAGTCGGACGCTCTATCATTTTCAAGGTGATTTGGATCTTTGTATATTATATCTGTATTCTTGACACTTGAGTCGCTGTTATATATATATCTGTTCTGTGGGTCCCATCGAGGAATGTTGTGTAATGTTATTACTTCGTTTTCCACCCGCACGAAAGTGCCTGGTGGGCACCTTTGAATCGTTTCTATGCAGGTTTGGCAGGTTTCGCTAAAACTTGCATAGGGTCGATTCTGAGGGTGTTACAGCTGGTAGCATCGAATAGCAACTTTTGTATGTAGTGCATGAACTCGATCCGTGTATTGAATATAATATTGTCATCATGATGTAATATAAGGTTCCTTCATTGATAAGTGCAAATCACTAAATAAACAATAAAACAACCCTAATGAATTCTCACGCGCACAAAATTGGCGAAATGCTCACGCGACAACAAAATGTGCCAAATAAATTCTTCGCCGCCGCGAAGAAATGGCCAAATCTACGCACGGCAAGGTTCTCCACCCCTCGCCTCTGCCACGTGTGCAACCTTTAGTCCCGGTTGGTGGGGCAACCGGGACTAAAGGTTGGAGCTTTAGTCCCGATTGCCCCGTCCCGGTTGGGCAACCGGGACTAAAGCCCCGTACCAACCGGGACCTATAGGGCTATTTCCACCAGTGTGATCTAGAATCTCATCCTTTGGCTTTCCTCTGGGAGAATTTCTAGGAGCAAGCTCGTCGTCAGGAACGAGCTCCTTGAGCTCGTCGGGAACGTACAGGACGTAGGTATGTTTGATCCTGATGTTCTTGAACGGCCTTCCATCACCATCGACGTATGCTTCGTTTATCTTTGCCAGCGTGTCGAACCCCTCGGTCATCGTCCCGAACACGGTGTGCTGGCCGTCGAGGTACTCTATGCCAGGCCGCAGGGTGACGTAGAACTGCGAGGCGTTGCCGGCGCTCGCCATGGAGACGGTGCCTTTCTTGGCGTGCGTCAGCTCCGGACGGATCTCGTCGTCGAAGAATCGGTATTGGTGGTCGTTGTAGAGGAGCTTGTACGCAGCGCCGCCACCGTCGCCGGTCCCGGTCGGGTCCCCGGTCTGCACCCGGAAGTCCTTCTGCACGTTGTGGAAGAGGCATCCATTGTAGAACTTTGTCCGACAGAGCTTGAGGAAGTTGGCGGTGGTGCGGGGGTAGAGGTGGGTGTGGAGGTCGATTACGAACTCGCCCACGCTGGTGATGATTAGAACCGACATGTCTGCGGGTAATTTCCCTTTGCTGGCGGTTCGAGCAACGTCCTAGAAGTTGAGCGACGCAGGCACGGGTGGCCTGTGGCAACCTGTACAGGGAGTACGGATCAGAGACCAGTTCCGTTTCGCGATCAAGAAATTGGGAGAGGGAAGGAAGAGAACCTTGCGCCCGAGGGTGGAGTCGCAGCGGGCGTTCAACGTGGCGTAGTAGTCCTTCCCCTCCCAGGTCGGACGGAGCCGCCGCGGGGCGGGAAGGCGGTGGACGGAGAGAAGAGGCAGGTCGATCGATTGCACGTGTTGAACAACCCCTTCCGCCTGGCCGGTCCCGAGGCTGCTCCAAAAACTAGGAAGAAGACTAGAGTCGAAGGCACACAAGATTACACAGGAAATTGACACAGGGAATAGGAAGAAGCTTTATTGATATGTCTCTGGTAAAGTCACGTACAATGATTGCTCCTCTATTTATAGACTAAAGGGGGATAGAATACCCACATGGGCTAACCCTAGCCCGGTAGAGGCGAAACCGAATGGGCCTCTACCGGCCCAGTTTCCCAACACTCCCCCTGGATATCTTATCTGTATAACCATGGCTCAAAACTCCGAAAAACCCAATGGGAAAAATATGGAGAAACGCACATGGTATACTTCTTGCTATGTTGCACGAATTGCCTCATTAAAAACCTCATGTGCGAAACTTCATAAAAACTCACTAAGGGAAAAAGAGTACAATTCACTTAACTATAAAGTTAAGCACTCAATCATCGGGATCAAGATTTCAGCGATGAGTTTGTGAAGATTCTCCCCCTGAACCTTGAATCTTCCTAAGTCTCATCATGCCAATCCCACGGACACATATCTCAAAAGAGGATGCTGGCAATGATTTAGTGAACAAATCAGCCAGATTTTCACATGACTTAGTGTGCAAGACTTTTACTTCGTTCAACTTTTGCAGTTCATGTACATAGAAGAACTTGGGGTTTATATGCTTTGTGAGATTGCTCTTCACGTAACCCGCCTGAACTTGTGCAACACAAGCAGCATTATCTTCATAGATAATTTTTGGGGTTTGTACGGTGTTCAGCCCACATGACATCTGGATGTGGCTGACTACTCGTCGAAGCCATACACATTCTCGTGATGCTTCTTATAATGTTATGATTTCCGAGTGGTTCGTCGACGTTGACACAAGAGTTTGCTTAGACGATTTCCAGGAAATCGCTATTCCACCACAAAGGAAAACATATCCAGTCTGTGACTTGGATGTGTGCGGGTCCGAAAGGTACCCAGCATCTGCATAGCCTACAACAAATAGGTCTTGGTTCTTTTGGTAAAACAAGACAAGGTGTTTGGTCCCTTGTATGTACCGAAAGATGTCCTTAACGCCTTTCCAATGCCTCTTGGTAGGCTCAGAACTATACCTAGCAAGCAGATTAACGTCGAATGCAATATCCGGCAGTGTACAATTTGCGAGGTACATAAGTGCGCCAACTGCACTTAAGTAGGGGAATTCCGGTCCCATAATTTCCTCCCCCTCTTCTTTAGGCCTGAACGTGTCCTTGTCTTGCTGCAAAGATCTTCCGACCATCGGGGTCTTAGAAGGATATGCCTTTTCAAACCCAAATCGTTCCAACACCTTCTGGGTGTAGGCCGACTGGTGAACTAGAATCCCAGCAGGGGAATGCTCAAGTTGCAGACCCAGGCAGAACTTGGTTTTGCCTAAGTCTTTCATCTCGAATTCCGACATCAGGTAGGAACTCGCTTCCTCAATAACATCAGGTGTACTGATTATATTCAAATCATCCACGTACACCGAGATAATACAGAAACCATCCTGGTATCTCCGTATGAAAACACATGGGCAATCTTCATTGCTCGCGTAGCCGTTCTAATGAAGGAAATCACTTAAACGATTATACCACATCCTACCTGACTGTTTTAGTCCATACAATGACTTCTTAAGTTGAACACTGTATAAGCTCTTGTTTGTTCTATCCTGGTTCGGGAAAGGGATACCTTCCGGTACTTTCATGTATATGTCCGAATCCAAGTTACCATATAGGTAAGCGGTGACAACATCCACCAGTTCCATTTTTAAGTCCATGTTTACAGCCATTGAGATCAAGTATCTAAAGGTAATTCCATCCATGACCGGGGATTAAGTTTCCTCAAAGTCGACACCTGGTCGCTGAGTGAAACCTTGAGCAACGAGCCTTGCTTTGTACCTTACTACATTATTCTCGTTTCTATTTCGAACAAAAACCCACTTATGGCCAATGGGGCGAATGTGGGGAGGAGTTAGACAAACAGGTCCAAATACCTCTCTTTTGTTTAACGATAATAATTCAGCAGTGATTGCCTTCTTCCAATCTTTCCAATCCGACCTTTTCTTACAATCAGCGAGCGTGTTAGGCTCAGGGTCAAGATCTATGATTGAGGCAATTTTCTTGGCAAAATTAACGTCGACATTTGCCATGGCTCGGTTGTATGACTCGCCCGAATTAACATAGTTAATTTGCATCAGGCACATCCTCTTGCTCCACCGGATTTCCCAATCCAAGGGCTAGGTCCTTTAGTTTTCCCGCTCCGATGTGTGCGCACACAACTTCGCTGGCTATTTCCGATATAGTAAAATTCAAGTCCGGAATTTCGTGCACTGAAATATCCGTACTTGTGCCAGGTCTCAACTGGCTCCCCTCAACAGGGTCAGACTGTAATAAATCTCTCTTATCCTTTTTCTTCGGGCGTCCCTGGGTACTTGGGATTTGAGAATCCGGATTCCGTGTCCTTTTAGGCCTTGGAACGAGGGCGGGTATACCATCATTTTTCTTCGGTATTTCAACCCTTTCTGTTGCATTGCGTGCATGCACATGCGACTTTGTCACAGTCTTTAAATCACTAAAATGATCAGGCAGTTTATTCGCTATGGAGTGCAAATCTAGTATCTTTTGGACTTCTCTATTAGACTCAACAGTGCGTGGGTCATGAGCGTGGATCCCCGTGGCTTTCCACGTGATTTCTCTACTTTTGTCATCCAGGGGTTGATTACCTCCCCCCAAAGTCGGAAAAAGATCCTCGTCAAAAATGCAACAAGAAAGCGGTGATGTGGTCACCGTCAAGGGGTCCAAGAACCTGATTATGGACACAGTCTCATAACCAACGTATATCCCCAACTTACGGAGTGGTCCCATTGCTGGTCGCTGGGGTGGTGGTACAGGTAAATATACCTGGCAGCCGAACCTACGTAGGTGGGAAATTTTCGGTGCCGATCCTTGCGCAAGTTGAATAGGAGAGTGTAATTGTAGGCCGATGGTCGAAAGTTGATGAGATTAGCAGCGTGTAACACCGCGTGTCCCCAACATGTAGTTGGCAAATTACAATCCTGAAGGAGTGGTCGGGCAATGAATTTAATTCTTTTGATCAATGCCTCTACAAGTCCATTTTGAGTGTGGACATGCGGTACAGAGTGCTCAAGTTTGATTCCTGTTGCCATGCAATAATCATCGAATGCCTTCGAAGTAAATTCTCCGGCATTGTCCATTCGAATAGACTTTAAACGATAATCAGGGAATTTATTCCTTATTTGTATGATCTGAGAGATCAACTTTGCAAAAGCATGGTCCCTTGTTGACAACAGGCAAACATTGGACCATTTAGAGGAAGCATCGATGAGCACCATGAAGTACCAAAACGGCCCTGAGAGGGGCTGAATTGGACCACATATGTCCCCTTGTATACGTTCCAAGAACGCGGGGAGTTCATCCTTCACCTTTAGGGGGGACGGTCTAATGATCAATTTCCCCGTAGCGCATGCGGAGCACACGAAATCATCGGGATTCGGGAAATTTTCACGTTAACATTATGACCATTCGAGTTGTTAATTATATTTCTCATCATCCTAAGACCGGGGTGTCCTAACCTATCATGCCAAAGGCAGAATAGTTCAGAGCTTCTAAAGACAGTCTTAAGGGTAGTGTAAATAGGTGGTGCTACTATCTTAGTGTAGTACAGCCCAGAAGCTAATGAAGGGAGTCTTTCGACAACATGTTTGCCATTTTCGTCGTGCTTGGTGATGAGTAGGATCTCCTTTCCATTCTCATCATTATCATCGGTCTCTACATGGAAACCATTTGCGCGAATGTCTCTAAAACTCAAGAGAGTACGAGTCGACTCCGGGTACACCAATGCCTCTTCAATGATCAGAGTTGTTCCATTTGGGAGTATGATAGTTGCTCTTCCGGAGCCAACTACATTCGGACCACAGCCGGCGATCGTCATTATGTTACCGGGGTTTTTGGTAATAGACTCAAAGTACTTTGTTTCTCTCAAGATGGTATTTGTGGTGCCGCTATCAGGAAGGCACGTTTCCTCCATTTGGGCGCCACACGCATTCTAAAATATAGTGCCTAATTAATATAATGGAGCGAGGAAGATGCTACATCAAGTAAGTAAAACACATAAACATTTCAGAACATAACACAACCAAATAATGGAATAAATGAATGAAATAAATGTCATCCAATCGCCGGAAACAAATAAATGTTATGCTCTCATAGAGCTTACAACCATATCAAAGAATTGTATCAGATTATTTGCGGAAAGAAATCATAACAACAAAAACGAGCTCAGGTGGATTCAGCAAAGAAACCATCAATCTCGGCTGCTATCTCAAGATCGTTGAGCTTCTCTTCGTTGGCTATCATCATCGAGGCAGCAGAAATGTCTAGCTGGGGCGGGGGGGGGGCACGACGTGCTCAACCTCCATGGGCACAGTGGCGTTCGTGGGAACCGCCAAAGGTGCTTCCACATGTGCTACGTCCTGCGCCACTACGGACGCGACGTTCTGCATGGGCGCCGCTCCGGGCACCAGTGGTGCCTCAACCTGGATGAGGTGCGCCTCGCGTGTCTTCTTGTTGGACTTGAACGCGTCCACGACGTTCTTAGGGGCCAAACGCTACATGGAGAAGTGAGTCTTGGAGCCACAGCGGAAGCAGTCCTGGGGCCTTGCCTCCCCCTTGCCCGCCTTGCGTTGCTTGGCAGGGTTGGAGGAGTTGGGTGTTGGAGATATGCCCTAGAGGCAATAATAAATGTAGTTATTATTATATCTTTGTGTTTATGATAAATGTTTACATTCATGCTATAATAGTATTAACAAGGAAACATTGATACTTGTGTGATTTGTAAACTTAATTTGAAGTCCCTGGTATAGCCTCTATACATCACTAGCTTGTTGGTTGATAAATGATTGTGGTTTCCCTATCATGAACATTGAGATGTTATCAACAAAAAGATCATATCGTTAGGAGAATGATATGGTGGACATACTCCTATAGATAAGCGTAGCATAAATATCAAGTCATTTCAATAGTTCAATTGCTATATGCTTTCTGATACATAGTAACCTAATTCCTTCGACCATGAGATCATGCATATCACCTTTGCCGGATGGATGCTTTGATGACATCAAACACCACACCGTAACTGGGTGGCTATAAAGGTGGCATTGAGTATTCGGAAAGTATTGGTTGAAACACATGGATCAAGAGTGGGATTTGTCCATCCATATGACGGATAGATATACTCTGGGCCCTCTCGGTGGAATGTCATCCAATTGACTTGCAATCATGTGACCGCTCACAAGGGATCACATATCACGGAACGATAAAAGAGTACTTATCGAACGAGGTTGAACTAGGTATGCGTAGATACCGACGATCATAACCTCGGATAAGTAAACTATCGTGAGACAAAGGGAAATTGGTATCGTATGTAAGTGGTTCATTCGATTGCAAAGTAATCGTAGAAATATGTGGGAGCCATATGAATTTCCAGATTCCTCTATTGGTTATTGTTCGGAGAAGTGTCTCGATCATGTCCGCATAATTCACGAACCGTAGGGAGACACACTTAAGGATTCGACGTTGTTTGAGTAGTTATGGTATTATGAGAAAGAGACCGAATGTTGTTCGGAGTCTCGGATGGGATCCGGGATATCACGAGGTGATCTGGAATGGTCCGGAGAATAATATTCATATAAGGAAAGTCCCGTTTCGGAGTTCGGGAATGATTCCAGTGTTTTCATCGGGAATGTTCTAGAAGGTTCCGGAATGTCCGGCACTCCGGAGGGGAAGGGGTACATGAATGTGTCATTGCATATTGGAATGATTGCATCATGTACTAAGTGTTCTCGTTGTTCCAAATAAAGGATTAAATTGAATCCTAAATTGAAAAGTCAAATAGCAAGTTTGAAAAGTCAAACGGCTAAAATTGGAAAGAGGGAAAGAGGAAGGAGAGGGAAACCGAGTTGGGGAATCCTCCTCCAACCGGTGCCCACCTCCAAGCCGAGTTGGGAGGGACTCCCCCTTGGCTGAGACCCTCCACCTATAAAAGGAGGGGCAGGGCTCCCTCCTCTAGACACACAAGTTTCTATCCTCTAAATCTAAACCCTAGCCCTAGCCTCCGGTTTAGAGCCGTTTTGGTTTAGAGCTTCTAATTGCCCTAGCCTCCGGTTTAGAGCCTTCTAATTGGTGTGTCTAAACCCTAGACCGCCAAGGAGCTCTCTCATACTCCACCATACTCGCTCCGGCTTAAGGCGAAGCCCTGCGCGATCTCCCCTCTACTTCCGGTACCATTTGTTGTCTTTGAATCGCGAGGAGAGTGCTACAACCTCCATTTTCTTTGGAACAAGGAGAGGAAGGTCTTCGTCGAAAATCGTAGGACCGATCGTGGGAGCTGCCGGAACGCATTGGAAGGATCGCCTACACGATCTTGAGATCGGGAAGAGTACGACTACATCACCCACGAGAATCCGCTCTCGTTAAACACTTTGGAATCTTCGAGGGTGAGTTATTCCATCGACTCGTTGCTACAATCTAGTAGATAGATCTTGGCTTGTTTGTTTGTATGCGATAGAAATTTTTTGTTTTCCATGCTACGAATCCCTACAGTGGTATCAGAGCCGTGTCTATATGTAGATCTGTTGCATGAGTAGAACACAATGGTCATTGTGGGCGTTGATGCTTTTATTGTCGATTTCTTCTTGTGTACTTTGCATCTTGCGGTATGTTGGGATGAAGCGGCCCGGGCTAACCTTACATGACATCGTTCATGAGACTTGCTCCACGCTTGACATGCAACTTGTATTGCATAAGTGGCTTTGCGGGTGCCTGTTTCTCCTAGCATAGTTAAGATCCAATTTACAACGGGTGATCAACAATGCTAGTATCAATGTTGTGGTTCTTGTTCGTAAGTTAGAACGACACTTATTGAAAGCCCCAAACCACGTAAAATATGCAAAGAAAGTAGAGGCGTCTAACTTTGTTTTGCGTGGGTGTCAATGATGTGATATGGCCATGATTGTGATTATATTTGATGTATGCAATGTTCCTTATTGTAAGTTGGCAACCGGCAGGAGCCATATGGTTGTCTTTAATTTATGTTAAGACTCGCGTGTCTATTCAAAGTAGTTGTAATAGTTGAAGCCGATGGACGACAACCATGGAGAAGCTTCATTGACCTTGATGCAATGCCGGTGATGATGGATATCATGTTCGTGCTTGAAGATGGAGATCGGAAGCACAAAGAAGAAAGGCCATATCATATCACATATTATTTAATTGCATGTGATGTTAATCCTTTATGAATCTTGTATTGCTTAGTAGACGACGTTAGCATTATAAGATGATCCCTCATGCACATGAATTTCAAGTCATAAAGTGTTCACCCTTAGTTAGCACTGTTGCTAAAGCTTGTTGTTTCGAAGCACCACGTGATGATCGGGTGTGTTAGATTCTGCAAGTGTATACAACGTGAGCAAGCCAGATTTGCTCATGCGGAAACTAAGGTTTGATCTTGACGAGCCTAGCATGTACAGACATGGTCTCGGAACACGGATCACCGAAAGGTAAAGCATGAATCATATAGTAGATATGATGAACATGACGATTGTTCGCCATTGAAACTATACCAACTCTCGTGATGATAGGTGTTGATGTAGTGGATTCGGTTCGTGTGATCACTAAAACAATGTGAGGGATGTTGTTTTGAGTGGGAGTTCACCTAGTTTAATTTCATTATTAATTTGAACTCAATTTGTCATAAACTTAGTCTAAACTATTGCAAATATGTTGTAGATCAATGGCAGCCCCTACCATCAATTTTAATGCGTTCCTAGAGAAAGAAAAGTTGAAAAACAATGGAAGCAACTTCGTGGATTGGTTCCAACTTTAGGATTGTCCTCACATTTGGTAATTTGACCTATGTCTTTGGATGCACATTGGTGACCCACCGCGGTGATCTTGCCGATGAAGTAAAGAATGTTTACCTCGCTCGGAAGAATCAGTACTCCATAGTTCAGTGTGCTATCTTGTATGGTTTAGAATCGGAGCTTCAGAAAAGGTTTGAGAATTCAGACCCATATGATATTGTCGAGGATCTCAAATTGATTTTTGAGACTCATGCGACAATTGAAAGTTATGAGGCTTCTGAAAAGTTCTTTAACTGCAAGATGGAAGAGGGCAACTCCGTCAGTGAGCATGTGCTTAAGATGTCTGGGCACGCAAACAAACTTAAAAGCTTGGGTATAGTGATTCCTAATTATTTGGGGATTTACCGTGTCCTCCAATCACTGCCACCAAGTTACAAGAACTTTGTGATGAACTACAACATGCAGAACATGAACAAAGAGTTGCCAGATCTGTTTGCTATGTTAAAGTCTGCAGAAGTGGAGATCAAGAAAGAGCACCAAGTGTTGTTGGTCAATAAGACCACCAAATTCAAGAAAGGCAAGTATAAGCAGAAGGGACACTTCAAGAAGGGTGGTAAGAAAGTTGCCACGCCGGCGAAGAAGACCAAGGTTGGACCTAAGCCCGACATCGAGTGCTTTTCTTGCAAGGGAGAAGGTCATTTGAGCGGAATTGCCCAAAGTACTTGGCGGATCTCAAGAACGGCAACATCAAGAAGAAAGGTATATCGATATACATGTTATTGATGTGTATCTCACTAGTACTGTAGTAGTGCTGGGTATTTGATCTTGGTTCGGTTGCTCATATTTGTAACTCAAACAGTCTTTGCAGAATAAACGGAAGCTAGCGAAGAACGAGGTGACGATGCGCGTGGGAAACGGATCAAAGGTTGATGTAATCGCGGTCGGCACGCTACCCCTTCATCTACCATCGGGATTAGTTTTATACTTAAATAATTGTTATTTGGTGCCTGCGTTGAGCATGAACATTATATCGGGATCTTGCTTATTGCGAGACGGTTACTTGTTTAAGTCAGAGAATAATGGTTGTTCGATTTATATGAGTAATATGTTTTATGCACATGCACCTTTGATAGATGGTCTATTCTTATTGAATCTCGATAGTGGAAATACACATATCAACAACATTGAGGCTAAACGTTTGAAATCATGCGATAATTCGACCTATATGTGGCACCGCTGCCTTGGTCACATTGAGTGAAACGTATGAAGAAACTCCATTCGATGGACTTCTTGAATCACTTGATTTTGAATCACTTGAAAGATGCGAAGCATGTCGATGGGAAAATGAATAAGACTCCATTTTACGGTATAATGGAGCGAGCTGGACTTATTGGAAATCATACATACCGATGTGTGTGGTCCAATGAGTGTAGCATCGCTGTGATGGTTATCGTTATGTTCTTACCTTCACGGATGACTTGAGTAGATATGGGTATATCTATTTCATGAAACATAAGTCCGAACTTTCGAGAAGTTTAAGGAGTTTCAAAGTGAGGTAGAGAATCAACGTAACAAGAAGATTAAATTTCTACGCTACGATCGTGGAGGTGAATATCCGAGTTACGAGTTTGGCGAGCATTTGAAGAAATGCGGAATACTTTCACGATTGACACCGCCGGAACACCACAGTAATGGTGTGTCCGACGTCGTGTCGAACTCTCTTAGATATGGTTCGTTCTATGATGTCACTTACAGATTTACCGCTATCATTTTGGGGTTATGCATTAGAAACAGCCGCATTCACTTTAAATAGGGCACTGTCTAAATCCGTTGAAACGACACCGTATGAATTATGGTTTGGGAAGAAACCTAGATTGTCGTTCCTTAAAGTTTGGGGATGCGAAGCCTATGTAAAGAAGTTACAGCCGGACAAGCTTGAACCCAAAGCGGAAAAATGCGTCTTCATAGGATACCCAAAGGAAACTATTGGGTATACCTTCTATCATAGATCCGAAGGCAAAATATTCGTTGCCAAGAATGGATCCTTTCTACAGAAGGAATTTCTCTTGAAAGAAGTGACTGGAAGGAAAGTAGAACTCGACGAGGTTGTCGAACCTTCTCTCGAAATTGCGAGTAGCGCAGCACCGAAAGAAATTCCTGTGGTGCCTGCACCAATTAGAGAGGAAGCTAATGATGATGATCATGAAACTTCGGTTGAAGTTGCTACAGAGCCTCGAAGGTTAACGAGAACTCGTACCACTCCAGATTGGTATGATCCCGTTATGAGTGTCATGTTGGTGGACAACACCGATGACCCCGAGACTTGTGGCGAAGAGTTGTGGCGAGATCTTCAACTGAATCGGAATACATGGCTGCTTCGGAGGCTTCACAAGAAGCGATATGGATGAAAGAGTTCATTACAGAGCTGGGTGTGGTTCCTAGTGCGCTGGACCCAATGTCTATCTACTGTGATAACATGGGCGCCATAGACAATGCGCAAGAACCAAGGTCACACAAGAAGCTGAAGCACATCAAGATGCGTTACCACGCTATTCGAGAACATATCCAGGATGGGGATATAAAGATTTGCAAAGTACACACAGATCTGAATGTGGCGGATCCGTTGACTAAACCTCTCCCGAGGGCAAAACATGACCAACACCAAACTGCCATGGGTGTTCGGTATATTACCATGTAATCTAGATTAGATGACTCTAGTGCAAGTGGGAGACTGTTGGAGATATGCCCTAGAGGCAATAATAAATGTAGTTATTATTATATCTTTGTGTTTATGATAAATGTTTACATTCATGCTATAATAGTATTAACAAGGAAACATTGATACTTGTGTGATTTGTAAACTTAATTTGAAGTCCCTCGTATAGCCTCTATACATCACTAGCTTGTTGGTTGATAAATGATTGTGGTTTCCCTATCATGAACATTGAGATGTTATCAACAACAAGATCATATCGTTAGGAGAATGATATGGTGGACATACTCCTATAGATAAGCGTAGCATAAAGATCAAGTCATTTCAATAGTTCAATTGCTATATGCTTTCGATACATAGTAACCTAATTCCTTCGACCATGAGATCATGCATATCACCTTTCGGATGGATGCTTTGATGACATCAAACATCACAATCGTAATCGGGTGGCTATAAAGGTGGCATTGAGTATTCGGAAAGTATTGGTTGAAACACATGGATCAAGAGGGATTTGTCCATCCATATGACGGATAGATATACTCGTCCTCTCGTGGAATGTCATCCAATTAGCTTGCAAGCATGTGACCGGCTCACAAGGGATCACAAATCACGGACGAGAAAAGAGTACTTATCGGTAACGAGGTTGAACTAGGTATGCGTAGATACCGACGATCAAAACCTCGGATAAGTAAGCTATCGTGAGACAAAGGGAAATTGGTATCGTATGTAAGTGGTTCATTCGATCGCAAAGTAATCATAGAAATATGTGGGAGCCATATGAATTTCCAGATTCTCTATTGGTTATTGTTCAAGAAGTGTCTCGATCATGTCCGCATAATTCACGAACCGTAGGAGACACTTAAGGATTCGACGTTGTTTGAGTAGTTATGGTATTATGAGAAAGAGACCGAATGTTGTTGAGTCTCGGATGGGATCCGGGATATCACGAGGTGATCTGGAATGGTCCGAGAATAAGATTCATATAAGGAAAGTCCTGTTTAGTTCGGAAATGATTCCTGTTTTCATCGAATGTTCTAGAAGGTTCCTAATGTCCGACTCGGAGGAGAAGGGGTACATGAATGTGTCATTGCATATTGGAATGATTGCATCATGTACTAAGTGTTCTCGCTGTTCCAAATAAAGGATTAAATTGAATCCTAAATTGAAAAGTCAAATAGCAAGTTTGAAAAGTCAAACGGCTAAAATTGGAAAGAGGGAAAGAGGAAGGAGAGGGAACCGTTGTTGGGAGGAATCCTCCTCCAACCGGGCGGCCCACCTCAAGCCGAGTTGGGGAGGGACTCCTCCTCCCTTGGCCAGCCCCTCCACCTATAAAAGGAGGGGCAGGGCTCCCTCCTCTAGACACACAAGTTCCTATCCTCTAAATCTAAACCCTAGCCCTAGCCTCCGGTTTAGAGCCGTATTGGTTTAGAGCTTCTAATTGCCCTATGTAACACCCTCAGAATCGGACCTATGCAAGTTTTAGCGAAACTCGCCAAACCCGCATAGAAACGATTCAAAGGTGCCCACCAGGCACTTTCGTGCGGGTGGAAAACGAAGTAATAACATTACACAACAGTCCTCGATTGGACCCACAGAACAGATATATATACAGCTGCGACTCAAAAAGTCAAGAATACAAATATACGGTACAAAGATCCAAATCACCTTGAAAACATGGAGCGTCCGACTACGGACAAGATGCAAATGGGGCTAAGAGCCCTGAAGAATAACCAATGGCGTCCATAACCTGCCAGCCAAGCGGAAGGGTAACCCCGCTAACGACGTCGATCTCAAAACCTGCTTAAACAAAAGGGTGCCGACAAAGGGCAAAGGAAAAAGAGGAGCGTCGATTGAGGCCAAGATGCAGCGAGACTAGAATTCGGCGGTCCTCGCCTACATAGGTATGGTGGACTGAGCGGCAGCGGCAGCATGCACTGAACAACCTATAGAGACTCGATACAACTGGAGACTATCAGAGAGGGGTAAGAATGACCTATCCGGATCCAACCTGAAGCTAACACCAAACATACCCATCCTGGTGTTTCCCCCTCGAGACCAAACGAGGAAGTCAACCGAGGAACTCACACAGTTGGCAATTTTATTTATTCAGTTATAGTTGCAGCACTTTACTAGTCAGGTTTAGATAATCGTTCTGATAAAGTAAGCAGTGGGCACTTTTAGTTAACCATTCCGTTATAGTGGCAACACTAACTAGTCGGATACATTTAGCATGAGATAACCCAAAAACCCAGCAGTTGTTGGTTCTTTTAATCAGCCATTCCGTTGTAGTTGCAATACTTACTAGTCAGGTACAATGGTCGCAAGCGACACTCCAAACAAGCAATTATGGGCAGTATTATTTAGCCATTCCATTATAGTGAAGCTGATTACTAGTCATTATAAAGTCAAATTTATAGCAATAAACTTTAGTTATGCTTGTCTATGATCGAGATACTGTGCTCCAAGTCGTCCATATCCACGGACACGGCTTTCAGAAAGTTTTACCCGGCCGGGGTGCACCAATAGCAACACACGCTCGATCAACCTCGGAAAAACCAAATCAAAACCCAACGAGGCTTTCACGACAAAGCAATCACAGGATTCAGAAATATTTCAGGGGCCACCCATTGAGTAGAACCAAGCAGTAAGCTAGCTCGAGACGGACTCAAGGTTTGCGTCAATGGTCAGTAACGATCGGGAACCCGAAGTGTGGTTGGGCTTGTCGATACCGCTGAAACATTCCGCTTACCTAAATAGTACAAGGTGCTCCTCGCACAATCGTAAATACTGATAGTAGCATGGCATAAGTACAGGATAGTAAATAAAACCTCAAACTAGTTTGTGGCCCCAAGAAATAAGACCGAATCAAGCTCGCTCAGGGGGTCTCATATACCTCCGGATGTGGATAGCGCGATAAATCAAGGAACATGTATCAAGTACTGGGTCCCTGGGACACAAGTGGGCGTTCGGAAACCAAATATTATCTATCACCCACCGATGCCTCTGCTTACTTCAATTTTAGTTGTTAAACAGGAATTAAAGTGAACGATAAGTAAAACTATGATCATCTCCAACATCAAACATGCGGCAATACCCCAACAACTGTGGCACTTGACGACACGCAACAGCACTTGAGCAAGCGACTACGACACGCAAGTCCAACTATCTACCAAACAACAGGTAATAGGAGGTGTCCACGGCAATATAAGGCTGCAAGGGATATCACGGGTACGAAATCTAGAGCATCGCAACACATATATCAATAGATCAACAGGAGGGAAATAAATACTATAAAAGTAAGATAGGTAGAAAGGGGGAGATGCTCCCCTGAAAACATTGTCGAAGGTTCAACCGAAGATCGGGGCGAAGCTCACATCAACTCAACGGCCTTTTCCGCGAAGAAGCAAAACACTAGAAGGAACACCGGATGCAATATTTAAGACAATGGCAGAAGATCGGGCATGATGCATGGCATGGCAAGGCGCGATGCAATTAGGTCATATTAAGCGGAACCGGGGTCCCGACAATTAATTAAACGGTTCAAGTTATTTAACTACCCCGCAATTTATATGTTGTTTTAACAAGGCAAGATATGACATCGGTTCGATGCACAAATTTAAATGAGGCCAATATAAGACTAGATTTGCCCGCATATGGGCCCCATATTTAATTATGAGGTGAATCGGCATAAGGCCCCCAACCACAGACAATATGCATGCATGAACAATTAATATGCAGCAGGTAATATCATTTATAAAATAGGGTTCGAGAAAAGGTTCACACATTAGGGTCTCGACGAACTTGGGGTTCCGGGGTTCGGGGTTCGGGGTCGGTCTCAGGGTTCGGGGTTCGACGAGATCGGTCTCGACGGGATCGTTCTCGCATCCGGGCAGGACTTGGTGTGGCGTCGGGGCGCATCGGATTCGTCCGGGTCGGTGTCGTTCTTGTCGTTGCGAGGCTCTTGTCGGGTCCGCGTATTGGTCGGTCTTGGCGTTCGGGAAGAAGAACTTGTCGCTCGCGCGATCTTGGCATTCTTCCGTCGTGGTTTGGAGTCCGAGGGAATTGCTTGGCCCGAGGAAGTACTTGTCGTTCCGTGTTGGCGTCCTCGGTGTCGGGGAGACCTTGGGTTCCAACTTGTCCATCATTGACGGACTTGGGGCTCGACACCGTGGTCGATCGGATCTGAGAACGGTCTTGCGTCCGTGAGGAGTACTTGTTGTTCCAAGACGTCGAACTTGTGAACGGTAAGGAGATATTTGATTCCTGATGGCGAGCTTGTTGACGATGAAGAACTTGTCACTGGGTTGGCCACGTCAAAGGAGACCTTGACGAAACTTGTCGGCTTTTCTCCCTATAGTTGTTCATTGACATGTTCTAAGCGAGATTGCGTGGCAGCAACAAACAACTTGACTGGAAACGAGGGTGCTCGCAGACGGCAGAGCTCGCGTGGGCCCGGACGCGAGGTAGAGGCCAGGACGGACGGGCAGAGCGGAGGAGGGCGGCTCACGGCGCAGCAAAGACGGAGGCGGGAGGCGGCTCGGCCGGAGGCAATGGGCGGGCTCCTGGCGGCGACGCGAGGCGTAGTGGCGGAGGTCGATGCGGAGGAGGACCGCTGGCCACAATGAAGGCGGCGCCACGGGCGAGCTCGAGATGACGGCAATGGCGGGGCTGGTGGCGGCTGTCATTGCAGAGGTGGTCGGCCGCTGGCTCGGAGGCGGAAGCATGGCGGAGAGAGGGGACCGGGCGGGGGGGCGCGCGTCATGGCGAGGCCATGCCGGCTGTGGGGAGGTTATGGGCGGTGACGGCGCCGGGAAGACGCGAGGAGGAGGAGGTCCAGCCAGCGTTGCGAGGAGAGAGGCGGCCTTGGGCCGGCCGAGAGGGAGCAGAGGGGCGAGGTGAGACGCGGGAAGAAGAGAGGAGCGGAGATGGCTCAAGGGCGGAGCATCGGCCGGAGGAACGGCGGGGTCTACGCACGCGGAGGGCGGAGGAAGAGGAGGCGGGCAGCCGGCGGCGAGGAGGACCGCCGGTGAGAGGAGAGGGGGCGGGAGGAGCTTGGAGAGGAGGAGGCGGCGTCTGGATGGGCGGTTGTCGGGGCGTGCGGGGTCCAGGTGGGCCAGGGTGGCAGGCGCGTGTGGTGTGGTGTGTGTGTGGCCGCGTGTGTGTGTGAGAGGGTTGGGGAGAGTGGGGAGAGAGAGAGGGGGGGTTGGCTGGTGGGATGATGTGGCAGAGTGTGAGTGGTGGGGGGAGAGAGGAGAGGTGAGGTGGCGCGCGATGATTGGAGGGGGTGAGGTGGAGGCAGGGTGGGTAGGATAGGTTTGGGTGAACTTAGGATTTAGAGGGGCGGGTTAGGTGGACCGATTTAATCTGGGGTGGTCGTTCGGGTCGATTCGGCCCGTTCGACTGCCCCACTAAAAATAATTTAATATTTTATTTACTTTAAATGGACCGTTTGCAAACCGTGGTTAATCAAAACAAAATATTCCGGAGTCCCGGGTTTGGCGTTTGAATAAAAGACGAGGCGTTTAGAAAACAAAACCAGGCTTTTCCGCAAATAGTTTGATGCAAGCAAATGCAAGATGATGACGATGCTCAAATGCAATGTGGCATGATGACATGAGCATGCGGTCATGATGATGCAATGCACAAAAACAACGCGATTTTCTAGTAGTGGTTTTTGCGGGATGCCACAATTCGACACCACTAACAATGGATCTCGCCCTCGAGATCCGCCTCATGGTACCGGAAAGAAGGTCGGCGATCTGCGTCTTCTCGCATCGTGTAGATCCTCGCGACACCACTAACGAGGGTTCATCCTCCATCTTGAAATCAGCGACACCACCAACAAAGGTTCGTTGTTCCTGATCGACGAGAGAACACTCCGGCGAACAAAGGACGAAGGTAGAGGTATCAAACGATAAGGCCACCTCTAACTTCCATTAGAAGAGGAAAAGTTACATTGATCCACCAGTTCGATGTACAGAGCGAACAGTAAGAGTCGGTTAGGGTGATCAGTCCATCCCGTACCCAAACTATCAACTCTATACATGAGTAGGAGAATCAGGCAACTCAACTCTCGAGATTTAGACTGAAGATCTTCATAGACGGTATCTGGAACGAAGGGATGATGCCAGCAGAAATCGTATGAAAGACACAATGATTAGGTTCCGCGATGGTTCCATTGGCATGAACAACACATGCTCAAGGTATACTCCAACTTCACCAATGCTCGTCCTTCTCATATGTTTTTCAACGACACTGATATCCAGCAAGGAACACATATGGATAAAGAGCTCAAGAACAAAAGATTGGAGGAAGGGTACAATGCAAGTTGCGATTGATGATCGTAGCACCTCCGCTACAAAGGGGGAAAGCGAAACCTCAAGGTACGACGGAAACCCAACCACGAGAAATCTCGGACTCAAGAGAGAGAAGAGAGCGGATTCAAAACACGAGAGGTAAGAGAGGAATAGCAAAGGGTAAGGAGTAAAATCAGACCTAACCGTAACTATCCAACCGATTTTTCAAAATAGTTTTGACACTCTACTTGGCCGTTAGCTAGGTCATCCTACAGTTGGACTTGTGGGGTATCGCAACGCCGAGCTCGATACCACTCAGAACACCCTCGAATCGGACCTATGCAAGTTTTAGCGAAACTCGCCAAACCCGCATAGAAACGATTCAAAGGTGCCCACCAGGCACTTTCGTGCGGGTGGAAAACGAAGTAATAACATTACACAACAGTCCTCGATGGGACCCACAGAACAGATATATATATACAGCTGCGACTCAAAGAGTCAAGAATACAAATATACGGTACAAAGATCCAAATCACCTTGAAAACATGGAGCGTCCGACTACGGACAAGATGAAAATGGGGCTAAGAGCCCTGAAGAATAACCAATGGCGTCCATAACCCCCGCCTGTGCCAAGCCGGAAGGGTAACCCCGCTAACGACGCCGATCTCAAAACCTGCTTAAACAAAAGGGTGCCGACAAAGGGCAAAGGAAAAAGAGGAGCGTCGATCTTGAGGCCAAGACACGGCGAGACTAGAATTCGGTCCTCGCCACATAGGTATGGTGGATCGAGCGCAGCGGCAAAGATGCATCGAACAACCTATAGAGACTCGATACAATGGCGACTATCGAGGGGTAAGAATGACCTATCCGGATCCAACCTGAAGCTAACACCAAACATACCCATCCTGGTGTTTCCCCCTCGAGACCAAACGAGGAAGTCAACCGAGGAACTCACACAGTTGGCAATTTTATTTATTCAGTTATAGTTGCGGCACTTTACTAGTCAGGTTTAGATAATCGTTCTGATAAAGTAAGCAGTGGGCACTTTTAGTTAACCATTCCGTTATAGTGGCAACACTTACTAGTCGGATACATTTAGCATGAGATAACCCAAAAACCCAGCAGTTGTTGGTTCTTTTAATCAGCCATTCCGTTGTAGTTGCAATACTTACTAGTCAGGTACAATGATCGCAAGCGACACTCCAAACAAGCAATTGTGGGCAGTATTATTTATCCATTCCATTATAGTGAAGCTGATTACTAGTCATTATAAAGTCAAATTTATAGCAATAAACTTTAGTTATGCTTGTCTATGATCGAGATACTGTGCTCCAAGTCATTCATATCCACAGACACGGCTTTCAGAAAGTTTTACCCGGACGGAGTGCACCAATAGCAACACACGCTCGATCAACCTCGGAAAAACCAAATCAAAACCCAACGAGGCTTTCACGACAAAGCAATCACAGGATTCAGAAATATTTCAGGGGGCCACCCCATTGAGTAGAACCGCAACGAAGTAAGCTAGCTCCTAGACGGACTCAAGGTTTGCGTCAATTGCTGTAAACGACTGGGAACCCGAAAGTGTGGCTGGGATTGTCGATACCGCGAAAACATTCCGCTTACCTAAATAAAGATGCAGTGCTCGCACAATCGTAAATACAGTAGTAGCATGGCATAAGTACAGGATAGTAAATAAAACCTCAAACTAGTTTGTGGCCCCAAGAAATAAGACTGAATCAAGCTCTGGCTCAGGGGGGTCCCATATACCTCCCGTATGTGGATAGCGCGATAAATCAAGGAACAGGTATCAAGTACTCGGGGTCCTACGGGACACAAGTGGCTCGAAACCAAATATTATCTATCACCCACCGATGCCTCTGCTTACTTCAATTTTAGTTGTTAAACAGGAATTAAAGTGAACGATAAGTAAAACTATGATCATCTCCAACATCAAACATGCGGCAATACCCCAACAATTGTGGCACTTGACGACACGCAACAGCACTTGAGCAAGCGACTACGACACGCAAGTCCAACTATCTACCAAACAACAGGTAATAGGAGGTGTCCACGGCAATATAAGGCTGCAAGGGATATCACGAGTACGAAATCTAGAGCATCGCAACACAGATAGCAATAGATCAACAGGAGGGAAATAAATACTATAAAAGTAAGATAGGTAGAAAGGGGGAGATGCTCGCCTGAAAACATTGTCGAAGGTTCAACCGAAGATCGGGGCGAAGCTCACATCAACTCAACGGCCTTTTCCGCGAAGAAGCAAAACACTAGAAGGAACACCGGATGCAATATTTAAGACAATGGCAGAAGATCGGGCATGATGCATGTATGATGCATGGCATGGCAAGGTGCGATGCAATTAGGTCATATTAAGCGGAACCGGGGTCCCGACAATTAATTAAACGGTTCAAGTTATTTAACTACCCCGCAATTTATATGTTGTTTTAACAAGGCAAGATATGACATCGGTTCGATGCACAAATTTAAATGAGGCCAATATAAGACTAGATTTGCCCGCATATGGGCCCCATATTTAATTATGAGGTGAATCGGCATAAGGCCCCCAACCACAGACAATATGCATGCATGAACAATTAATATGCAGCAGGTAATATCATTTATAAAATAGGGTTCGAGAAAAGGTTCACACATTAGGGTCTCGACGAACTTGGGGTTCCGGGGTTCGGGGTTCGGGGTCGGTCTCAGGGTTCGGGGTTCGACGAGATCGGTCTCGACGGGATCGTTCTCGCATCCGGGCAGGACTTGGTGCGGCGTCGGGGCGCATCGGATTCGTCCGGGTCGGTGTCGTTCTTGTCGTTGCGAGGCTCTTGTCGGGTCCGCGTATTGGTCGGTCTTGGCGTTCGGGAAGAAGAACTTGTCGTTCTCGCGGCGATCTTGGCGTTCTTCCGGTCCAGGGTTTGGAGTCCGAGGGAATTGCTTGGCGTTCCCGGAGGAAGTACTTGTCGTTCCCGTGTTGGCGTCCTCGGTGTCGGGGGAGACCTTGGGGTTCCAACTTGTCCATCATTGACGGACTTGGGGCTCGACACCGGGGTCAGTCTTCGGATCTGAGAACGGTCTTGCGGTCCGTGAGGGAGTACTTGTTGTTCCAAGACGTCGAACTTGTGAACGGTAAGGAGATATTCGATTCCTGATGGCGAGCTTGTTGACGATGAAGAACTTGTCACTGGGTTGGCCACGTCAAAGGAGACCTTGACGAAACTTGTCGCTTTTCTCCTATAGCTGTTCATTGACATGTTCTAAGCGAGATTATGGCAGCGACAAACAACTTGATCGAAACGAGGGTGCTCGCAGACGGCGAGCTCGTGGACGCGAGGTAGAGGCGTGACGGACGGGCAGAGCGGAGGAGGGGCGTGGGCTCGCCGGCGGCAGACGGCAGCACGGAGGCGGGGAGGAGCAGGGGCGGCTCGGGCCGGAGGCGGGGCTCCTGGCGCGGCGAGAGGCAGTGAAGTGAAGGTCGACGCCGGGAGGAGGGCCCAAGGCCTGTGGAAGGCGGCGCCCAAGTGGAGCTCGAGGCGATTTAACGAGCGGCGGGCTGGTGGCGGGTCAGTGAGCTGCAGCTGGGCGGGCGGGCGCGGAAGCATGGCGGAGAGAGGAGGACCAGCGGCGAGGGGGCAGGCCTTGGTCGAGGGCGAGGCGGCAGCTGTGGGAGGTTGCGGGCGGGCGGCCGGGAAGACGCGAGGAGGAGGCACGCGCCGGCGTGGAGGGAGAGGCGGGCTGGGCCGGGCCACGAGAGGGAGCAGAGGGGCGAGCGAGACGCAGGGAAGAAGAGGAGCGGAGATGGCTCGGGCGGAGCATCGGCCGGATGAGCTGGCCGACGACGCGAGGAGGAAGAGGAGGCGGCACCAGCGTGGGAGGACCGCCGTGAGAGAGAGGCGGGAGGAGCTTGGAGAGGAGGGAGGCGGATGCTGCAAGTGGATGGGCGGTTGTCGGGCGTCAGGGGTCCAGGTGGGCAGTGTGGTGTGGTGTGTGTGTGTGTGTGTGAGAGGGAGAGGAGAGAGAGGGGGGGTTGGCTGGTGGGATGATGTGGCAGAGTGTGAGTGGTGGGGGGAGAGAGGAGAGGTGAGGTGGCGCGCGATGATTGGAGGGGGTGAGGTGGAGGCAGGGTGGGTAGGATAGGTTTGGGTGAACTTAGGATTTAGAGGGGCGGGTTAGGTGGACCGATTTAATCTGGGGTGGTCGTTCGGGTCGATTCGGCCCGTTCGACTGCCCCACTAAAAATAATTTAATATTTTATTTACTTTAAATGGACCGTTTGCAAACCGTGGTTAATCAAAACAAAATATTCCGGAGTCCCGGGTTTGGCGTTTGAATAAAATACGGGGCATTTAGAAACAAAACCAGGCTTTTCCGCAAATAGTTTGATGCAAGCAAATGCAAGATGATGACGATGCTCAAATGCAATGTGGCATGATGACATGAGCATACGGTCATGATGATGCAATGCACAAAAACAACGCGATTTTCTAGTAGTGGTTTTTGCGGGATGCCACACCCTAGCCTCCGGTTTAGATCCTTCTAATTGGTGTGTCTAAACCCTAGACCGCCAAGGAGCTCTCTCATACTCCACCATACTCGCTCCGGCTTAAGGCGAAGCCCTGCGAGATCTCCCCTCTACTTCGTACCATTGCCAGCTGCCGGAATCGCGAGAGAGTGCTACAACCTCCGTCACTGGAACAAGGGAGAGGAAGGTCTTCGTCCGAATCGAACGTGACCGATTGCGGGAGCGCCGCTTAACGCAGAAGGATCATCTACACGATCTTGAGATCGGGAAGAGTACGACTACATCACCCACGAGAATCCGCTCTCGTTAAACACTTTGGAATCTTCGAGGGTAAGTTATTCCATCGACTCGTTGCTACAATCTAGTAGATAGATCTTGGCTTGTTTGTTTGTATGCGATAGAAATTTTTTGTTTTCCATGCTACGAATCCCTGCATTGGGGCCCTTCTTGCCTCGCCTCTTGTGGATGGGCTTGCGCACCTTGTAGGCGCCGGCATTAGCCTCATGACTTGGGGCCCCTGCGAAGGGTTGCGCGGAGAAGTTCTTTTTGAGAACATTATCCTGCGCCTCGGCCACCTGGAGAACATTAATAAGCGCTACATATTCCGCGAATCCTTCCTAGCGAAAGTTTCGCGAGGACTGGATGTTGTCCGGGTGGAATATGGAGAGAGTCTTGTCTATCTTCTGCTGATCTGTGGTACTGGTTCCACACAGCTGAAGAATGGTAAAAATCCGGTGTAACACGGAGTTGTACTCTCCCATGGTCTTGAAGTCCGCAAACCTCAGACGAATCCAATCTGTCTCCGCCTGTGGCTGAATGGTGTACTTAAGTCTAGAGAATCGCTTGTTGAGGGCGGTCCAAAAAGCAGAAGCACTCCGTTCTGCCATGTACTCATTCTTGAGAGTCTCACACATGTGATGGTGGAGGAAATGCAGGGCTTTGGCGTTGTCCGCCGGGATGGTGGTGCTGGGGGCTGTCTGGGTCCCCGCAATCAGCGCATCCTTGATGCATCGGCCCTCGAGGACGATCTCAACGTTCGAGGCCCAAGTCAGGTAGTTCATCCCATCCTGGGTCAACTCCGGAAACTCGCGGCTGACGATTCCGGTCATCTGCAATTTATGCAAAGTGTGTAAGATTATAGCAGGTAATCGGTTGCATAAATGCGATAATCGATACAATTATTCAAATATGACGACGTTCCAAAATTTAAATTAAAAACGGTACAAGCTAACTATGAGATACAAAGTATTAAAATCGTGCGACAATTAATAACTGTAGTAAAACATAGTACAAAAGCTTGTACAAAACAAGCCGAAAACAGGAACAAAACCGGCCAACAGCCCAGCCAACGTGTACTCCCACGCCCCACTGTTTATTTATTTATTTGACAGGGGGTATCTTTTACGGGCCAAAAACGGCCTAGACGCTCGGTCTCCCCATGGGCCGGCCCACCCCACACCGTCCCTGCCCGAGGAACAGGGGGACAGAGCTTGAGGATCTCGAGTGGGGCGGCGGCAGCGGCATTCGGCTGCTCGGGCGACAGGGGTGGGGTGGCGGCATGCTGTGAAGAAGCAATAAGGCGACGGGCTGCAGGGGCGGCGGGCGGCATGCACGCTGCAGACGGCCGCTTGGCGCATGGAGGCGGGCGGCGCAATGGAGGCATGACACACGGTGTCTCCGTGCGCGCAGCGCGGCTTGGCAGCGCGCGACTTCGCCCATCATGCGCCGGGCGGCGCGACGCGACACGGCACGGCTGCGCTGGATAGCGGCGACGGCGGTCGGGCGCAGTTACGCAGCTGTACGCGGCGGCGACGCGCCAGCAAAGCGGCGAGCACCGAGGCCACGGACGGTGGCGCGGGCGGCGTGTGCCAGAGCAGGCCGGGCCGCCAGCGCGATTTGAGCCCATGCGTGCAGTGCGACGGTGGTTCATGTATTTTTCAAGAGAACATGAAACACTAAGTACAAAGAAAAAAATTGTAGATCAATCGGATCTACTAAAGAAAACGTACAAGATCAATCGGATCTATTAAAAAAAACTAGATCGGCACAACAGGTGTATGGTACAGTCAACAAAATTTTAAGCCGAAAGTGATTAAATCGACATTGGTCGGCGACAGCAGGTCAGCTCGATTCCCGGGAGGAAAATTTGTACCATGGATGGGATCTAAAAACGTGCTGAACGCAAAAATTTAAAGCAAATCGCCCAACGGATCCATTTTTGCGGTCAATTTCGGATTATCTTCAACGAAAGCCTGCGTGATGCAAGCTCGACGGTGGCTTGGCGATAACGTGTTGAACAACCCTGCCGGCTGGCCGGTCCCGAGGCTGCTCCACAAACGAGGAAGAAGACTAGAGTCGAAGACACACGAGATTACAGAGGAAACATGAAGAACCTTTATTGATATGTCTTTGATAAAGTTACGTACAATAATTGCTCCTCTATTTATAGACTAAAAATGAATAAATACTCATATAGGCCAATCCTATTGTGATAGAGACCACATTTTATGGCCTCTACGGCCAGTTTCCCAACAGCACGTATCGCTGCGAAAATCCTGGATTGAACGCGATGGATCGCCGGTCCAGAGGATTAACTTGAATCCGACGCGGTTCCCAAAAAAAAACCTTAACCGGCACGGACATGTACATATAGAGGGCGTGGCGTGGCCTGGCATGCCGTGGCCTGCCCGTCCTTGCTGGAGCAGTTTAGTTTACCCAGGACTTTGTTTTTCGTCCAACAGGCACCACATCGTCTCCGTCCTACTCTCTCGCCCAAACCCTAGCGCCACGCTCCTCCTTCCGCCATCGCTCCTCGATTCCCTGTTTCCACCGGCCGGCCTCGTGCCTTCCTCTCTCCGCACGAGCCGACATGACGGCGGGGAAGCCGACCAAACTGTTAGATCCCGCTAGGAATCGAACATGAATTTGCTCCCAATATGGAGACCCATCGATCAATTTGGGGATTTCTAGTGATAAAGCTAAGAACGATAAAGGAAAGTAGGATTGGATCCTGAGATATTTTTCCGATGGTACTGTCTTGCCCATACATCGGGACTTTATAGTCGCTTACAATTATTGTGCAGTAAAAACGATAATAACCAAGTTAAAAGATAAACAGTAGCTCTAAACTTAAAGACACATCTCTGGGACGGACATGAGTGTCGTCAGCTTCGATCATGGCCGTCCAGTTCTCTTTATCTTTAGCAACCCTTGGATCTTTCCTCTCCAGCGAAGCTTACTAGTCCAGACGACTGAATCTGTCTGTGGTACTGCTTCAGGTGTTGACACAAACCCGCCGCCCAGCGCAGCAAGTAAGAACACCCCGACCGAATCTCTGTTCGTGTTCATGTTCGTGTGGCAAAGTAAGAGATCCTGACCTAATCGACGTACTACGCAGGTTGGCAGTGAAGATCAGCGAGGCGGACAAGTGGAAGCCTAGAACCGATCTCAAGAAGGAGAAGGAGAGACCCGCGCCAAAGCTCCGGGCGATGCTCCCGAGCACGGCATCCTGGCTCGGCGCCGAGGCCCTCTTCAAGTGAGCTGAATTCCCCCGTCAACTGTTTCCTCAGATTGCCCGTCCTTTTCCTGTGAGGCGCCGTAAGTGGACGCTGATTAATTTTTGATCTTGTTAGGAAAGACTACCTCAAGGAGTTCAGGGAGAAGAATCCCAAAGACAAGTCCTCTGGTTATGCCGTAAGTTCAATGGCTGCTCAATTACCTCGCTCTGTCCGCAGCCTTATTGATTAATTTGTTTTCACTGATTGATCCGTGGATGCAAAAAATTCAGGTCTTGCGGAAAGCCTCCAAAGTGTGGAGATCCTTGAGCAATTCGGTAAAGCCGTGTTTATTTTGATAATCCTAGTTATGTTGTGCTGCTGATTGTTTGTTTGTTGATTCATTCGTGGCTGCGGGTTTGCAGGACAAGGCCCCCTATGAAGCCAGGGCCCTTGCGGGAGCGACAGAGTATAGAGACGCCGTCGGGAAGACTAAAAGCTACAGAAAGGTAGCGATAGAGACCTAGCTCATCTTTCTTCCCCTAAAATACTGGCTCGTATTTTTTGTATATATCACTCTTCAGATCAAGGCCTGTAATTTCTTCTTCCACCAAATTTATTTGTCCCACCAATATACTACGTACGTACCTCTTGACTCAAATTATAAGACGTTTTGGTAGACTTTTTTAGCCTACCAAAACGTTTTATATTTTGAAACGGGCATAGTATTATTTATCTTGACTGATGTTGAAATTGGTCATCTAAATAGGTAATACTACCTCTGTTTCTAAATGCATTGAACTACTAAAAAGGCTAACATTTTGGAACGGAGGAAGTAGACTTTCATTGCAACTTTCTTGTCGATGCCTTGAACCTTGATGTCTATTGCATTCTTTACCCTTACAGACATGGGACTTAAAATGCAAGATGGAGGTGGAGATGGACAAGATGAATCTGTGAAACAAAATACCTGCTAACTAATATGTGGTTGAACATGTGATTTAAAATCTTCTTTTCTCTCTATATCATTTTGCTTGGTTACACTAAACTGATAAGATGATGTATATGTTCTCTTGTTTAGTTGTTTGAGAATTATATTGCATGAATCTCTAAACCAGCTGCTTCTTATAGTTATCTTTTATGCATACCCGTGAGTTACTCCATCCATTATACTGTTGATGCGTGCCAAATCAACTGATCTTCTATTCTACTAATTTTCATTTTCTTTGTCTAATAATGTTGAACTGTTTCAGCTTTTTGGATAGAAATTTACAAAACTTCCACAATCTAAGTTAACATTTCATGTTGAAGGCGTAAAATATTGTAGGATGTAACTTTAGTGGCCTTTAAATCAGCGAGCAATACAAAATTTTACAACAGGTGATCTAAAATCATCGTTTTGCTAGAACATGGCTGTAATTCAGCTTTTACTAGAACCGTTTTGGTTTGTGTTGGTGCAATACAATTGAATCTACCTTTTGTAAGCACCATGCCATGGTTTATACATGTCATGAGGTTGCATTGGTTTTGTTTTGGCCTTTAGCTTTTTAAAGGTATTCGAAATAAACAAGTACTTCCTCCGTTTTAAAATATAAGATGTTGGTGTGTAGGTTTTATCTAAATACATTCGCTTCATAAAAGCTAAAACATCTTATATTTTAAAACGGAGAGAGTAGTCATTAGTAGCGGAAATTTGTTAGTGACATTGTATTGGGACAAGTGAACGATGTGCATGAATTTGTTTGGCTTTCCCGAGCAGGGCAAGCTGTGTTACTTGGATATAAATGTTTGTGTTTAGACTTTCTTACCTGGACCGACATGTTCCAATTAACTATGTTGTTTTTTAATTCTTCGGATAAACAAAATGCTCGGTTCTATTGTTTGCATCTACCGTCAATAGTCATAATCTCACTAGTTAAAGACTATTGTATAGTTGCACATCTTTTGTATTATAGGTTAACTGCATCCGATAGATGTTCATTTGCCTCAGTTTCCATTTGGCTTTTATTTTTCTGTTAATTGACATGTTATTAAGGTGCACCTGAAAGCGCAAATCTTTAATAACGTAACTAATATTTTATTTAGGAGTTTCAGTTTTTCACATTTTCAATTGTTCCAACGGATTTTTTTCCTGCATGAAGACCTAACATTACGCTTGTATTTAAGTATGCTATATGATTCCAGCCTCAACCTCTTCATCTTTTTTGCTTGCAGAGAAGTATTCGTTTAATCATTTGTACACCCAACTCCACGATCAATCAGGAACTCAAGAGAAGAGGGAGAGAACAAATCCAAGAGCAATGCGGAGGATACAAACGGTACCTTTGGAGAAGGGCGAGGTGATGGCGGGGAGCCTCGGATGTTACTACTAATAAGTAGGACTGTCAGGACTTACTTTTTGTAAGACAAATGCTTGTTCTCTCTGGTGGCTTCTAAAGGTACTCTCTTCATTCCCTAGCATAAGGCACAATTCACGATCGGCGCTAAGTGCGGGAGGGATTGCTAGTCTTCCTAAACTACCCCTCCTCTCTTTCTCGCTTCTCCTAAAAAATGCGTCCCCCTCCCATTGAGGAATAGGATTGCTCACTCGGCATAAACCCACATTCTTCTTCTGTTCATCTCCTTCCCTAGTCGTTTCCCATCCTTCAAAGATAGCTATGTAGATTAGATCTTGTCCATGGTGTAAGGAGGAAGTCTTGCGAGGCGGTGTTCACGAGTTGGGAAGCGACAATCATGGCGTTGGAAGTGCTTTCCATGTCGTGGGCTGCCCATGCTGTTTGAGTTGAGGGGATTGGACCGACCGGTAGTGCTCTTGCAGGCAGCGATGGCCCGATGAATTGAGAGAATGACGTCCTTCCCGCACATGTGGGTGAGCATGACGTCCTTCTAGTGTTGACGGGCACGCGTGATGTCCAACATGGCGTGGTTGGCGGCCATCTCGTGCTGGTAGACCACGCTAGTGTTCGTGTGCTTATGCACGAGCACGACGGCATGGCTGGTGTGGGTGCTGGTATTCCCCTACTGGCCGAGCGTGGAGGCATTCCCGTGGTTCTGTAGGCGCATGAGGTCATGCATGGTACTGCAGTCGGCATCGGCATTCAAGAGACAGGCAAGCGCATTTGCCTTCCCGTGGTGCAGCAGTAGCACGAGGGCCTGTATGGTGTTGCGGGAGGCATTGGCATTCTGGGCGACCACATAGGTCTTCCCTTCATTCTGCACAGCATGAAGGTAATGACGTTGACATGCTCGTCATCCCTATCCCCATGTTATATGTATCGGTGATGGGTGGATTTAGGCCTATACGACACATGGGTCTAATCCACGATCCATGCCAACCGAGGGCATGCATGGTACTGCAGTCGGCGTTCAAGAGACAGGCAAGCGCATTTACCTTCCCGTGGTGCAGCAGTAGCACGAGGGCCTGTATGGTGTTGCGGGAGACATTGACATTCTAGGCGACCACATAGGTCTTCCCTTCATTGTGCACAACATGAAGGTAATGACGTTGACATGCTCGTCATCCCTATCCCCATGTTATCTGTATCAGTGATGGGTGGATTTAGGCCTATACGACACATGGGTCTAATCCACGATTCATGCCAACCGAGACCTCCACGTACAAGACTCAAAGGCCTATGACCAGAAGCTCTTAACTGACCTGACCTTTGGGGCTACAAGATGGCTCTCTAGAGATTCCCGAAGACCAAACATATGTTGAAGATAGATTGAAAATTAACTTAACTTGCAAGGCAAGATGGAGACATGTCATGACTAGGGGAAATTCTTATATCACAGGCATATATATATACTAAGACATTCACCTGAAGAGGACACGCCAGAATCTTTCGAGTTGTAGCAATTAGACTTAGTCATAAACCCTAGATTCATCTACTCTCGTCGAGTCCTATTTTAAACTTGTCAAGATCATCTTGTAGCTGCATTGTACGATCTCTTGATCACCTTATTAGTAAAGTATACGAGGGTATCCTTCATCAGTTGGCGCGCAAGGCAGGGGGGCTTGCGTCATGCAGATCGGATCTAGCCCGCTTCGAAAGGAGGTCGCCGTAGACCTCCCCATCATTGGAGACCTAGGGGTGCCGCCAGGGCTCGGGGTGTGGCCATCTTTGAAATCCCCACACCAGGGAATATACTCCCAAGAACTTGGTCTACCTCGTGCAAGAACTAATTCAACAACGTTGAAGCGATCTTCGGGCCGACATATTTCTGCCATCTGGAGGCCTATTATGTGGCATCGGAAGCCGACTACTTCAACCCCAACTTATTGCACCAAGAGATTTGTATGTAACAAGAGATCACCAAGACGCACCAATTAGGGAATGAATCTGAATGTCCTCCTTAGTGAGAATGGCGTGGTCGACAACATACGCTACTCGATGGATTTGGATGAGTCATTAGACTATGAGACCCCACAACAGCAGGAAGACCGCTATTACCGTCATGAGATGTCCACCTTCATTCAAGTGATAATGCGCTATAGGATGGTGGATGAACTGCATCCTCTCATGGGTGATCTTGACCCATATTTGATAGTGGACCAGCTGAGGGTGGAGTTCGTGGACCATGTGCGTATGTGGAAGTATGAGTTGCCTGGAGATTTCATTTACATAAAGATGGAGGAACACACTTGCTTGCAGAGTCACTTGGAGCACATGCATGGTGCATACATGAGACTGGTTCATTTCGTGGACTATTGGATGACTGATGCCTTCGCGATAAGCGTATTGCTACGGTCGCTGCCTACCAGCTACCAAGGGCACGTTCGGACCTGCGTCATGAGAGGTGATGGGGAAACATAGGATTTCCATGAGTTCATATCACGTTTAAGAAACGTGAAGGTTGAACCCAATGCCGGATAAGTCATCGATGATGAAGATATATATGATATACGGTTTTATAAATGTTATAATCTTGCAAACACTTATTACAGCATTGAAGTATCTGATACTTGTTCTTTTTTATAAAAACAGGTCCTACTATACGAGAGCTGCTTGCTGGAGAGGGGGTGACATTGCGTGTTGATGGAGAGCATGATGATGATGGATGACGACACTCTCCCTCGACATTTATTACTTAGTTTATTAGTGTGTCTTATACTTCGCGAGATGGTTATTCATATAAGTTTATAACAAAATAATTGTTCTGCTTTTATGAATAATTTCTATTCGTCTTCATATGTTATTCGATTATGTGTGAATTATTCCAGTTGTAAAACTAATTGATAATGCATGAATATTTGTAAAATATTAAAGTGCCTTAAAAAACCCAACTAAATGATATATTCATTTTGGATGAAACCATTGAAAGGAATATGTCCAAGAGGCAATGATAAAATGGTTATTATCTTATTTCATGTTTATGATAAATGTTTATTTTTATGCTATAGTTGTTTTAATAGGAAACATTAATACATATGTGATTTATAAACGGAAAAGGTTTCTAGTAATGCATCTCTTAATACTAGCTTGTTGATTAATAGATGATCAAGATTTCCTAATTATGAACATTGGATGTTGTTAATAACATGGTCATATCATTCCAATGATATGATGAACAGTCACCCGAGGGTCATATCTTATAATACTATCGCATCCGTAGTAACTCAATGTCCTTATACCATAAGATCACGTCAATCACTTTCACCGGAAAAGTACTTTGATTCTATCAAACGTCACATAGTAACATGGTGATTATAAAGGTGTCGTCAGGTGCTTCATAGGATGAAATGACAATAACTCGTCGCGAGATTGGGGAACCCCACCCTGCTCCCCGACTACCCTCTCACTATCATATCCTCAAACCTCATCAAGGTCGCTTGTACTAGAAGGCATGGTATGTATGTAGGCACCGGCGCAAACAACCTAATTCCTCACTCACTGACATCGGGCAAGGTGAGAACACCATCCATCAAAATTATGCTCGGATCCGCTGCTTATGGTGAGGGAGGGGGGGTCGACGCAATGTAGGTAGGAGGAGAGGATGTTTGCTTTTCAATTATTTTTCGAATGGTTGATTTCCATTATAGATTCAAGAAATGATGATTTTCCAAACGATTATTAGAGTAGTTTGTTCGCACCTTGCGACATCAAACTAATGATGGCCAACTTCAAGTATTTCGTCACACGACTATAATGAAAGAAAAACACGTGTTTATTGTGCAGGGTATAGGATCTTCTAATCAAATTATGCGTGAGGTATGATTTATGACTTTTTTCGGAAATGAGCGTATTTATTACTTTGAGTAACGTTTACACCCGGCCTCCGTATAACTAGGATGCGCATAGCCGCACAAACCACACAGAAAGAGAAAATAGAAAATTGAGTAAAATTACAAAAAATCACGAACAAAAATAGCGGCTTCAGACTATGGCAGATCAATCCGCAAATCACACGGTCATTCATGTCGGAAGAAAATATCCCTCGTCGTATCCTCCAATCACGTACACCCCTTCACAAACAAGTCGAGGAACTCCGTGCGTTGAATAATAGTCCATGATCGAAGGATAGTCGTTTCCCAATATATAACCTGCATGGGAGAAGACACAATGTTATTAAAAATCTTATCATTTCTACATAGATATAGCGATCAAATAATAGCAAATGCTCTCACCCTAAAGGCCCAAACAAAGTCATGTATTTATCATCAATCCCATGCAACCAGTTACCAAAAACATTGACCACCGAACATGGGGGGGATAAACCAGAGACTATGTGGATGAATGACTATATAGAGCGAGCAAATTTATAATGGAAGAATAAATGTTGAATTGTCTCATCATGGTGCCAAAAAATGCTGTACTTTCATGCCAATTCCTCTTTACAAGATTAACTTTTGTAAGAATTACTCCCTTACGGAGATACCAAGCGAATACTTCGTCTTTAGGGGTATTTTCATTTTCCAAATTTTACTATTGTCTTCGATCGAAATATCAGGTTGAATCAATGCTCTATAGAATAAGTCAATAGAAAATTTATCGCTTTATAGTATTTTCCATTTAAACTCATCCACACCGTACGACAGCTGTATCATAGATAATCATAATAAAAGATTATTTCAGTATACCAGTCGAGGACCTATGAGACTTCTTCTAAAACACACATTAGGAGGATTAGATTCTATCACTGTGGAAAGTGTATCCCCTTTGTGTCTAACAATCGAATATAGAGCTGGATATTGTTTGTGAAGAGAAGTTTGGCCAAACCACTTATCCTCTTATAATGTAATATGCGATCCATCCTTAATATTGAAAGCACCAAAACGAAAGAAATGTTTTTTGGACGTTATTAGTCTGGCCCAAAAATGTGAGTCATCGGGTTTTTAAACCACTTGAGACACAACTTTGGATCCCACATATTTGCTTCATATAATGGTTTGCCAGACACCATCTTTAGTCAGTAGTTCGAAAAGCCATTTACGCAAAAGCGCGGTATTTTTGACTTGCGAATCATATATGCCAAGTTCATCGTATTCTTTTGGTTGGCAAACCATATTCTATCTGGCTAGTCGATTTTTTTTTTCACTATCCCCTGCCACAAGAATCTTGATTGGAGATAATTCATTTTATTTAAGACACCTTTTGGTAACTGAAAAAACGAGATCTATACAGCATCATGTCTTTTCCCAAGGGATAGCAATTTTCTTTTTCAACTATTAAAACGTTTTTGGAGTCTTTCCTTAATGTGTTTCCATTCAGCAATTATGGGACGCCGATAGTGAATCGGCATTTCCAGAGAATTGATTGGAAATTGCCTCTGACCATAGCCAAAAAGTTTAGTATATAGGTGGACCTTGTTTTGAGCCTCGCCAAAATGATACATATCATTCTTATAGAAGTTTATTTTCAGTTGAGAGAGCTGCTCGAATGCTAATAATATTAATTTTAAATTCTTAGCTTTCTTCATATCTTCATAAATAAGATTGTATCGTGAGCATATTGAAAAAAGTCCGCCATCAACAAGACGTGGAACTAGTCCTTTAATTTAACCATCAGTCTTGGTTTTCTCTATAAAGATAGCATACCAGCCACTATATTAAATAGTATAGACGATATTGAAACATATCAGCCACTATATTAAATAGTATATACGATATTGGGTCTCACTGTCTTAGTCCTTGTCTAAAAATAATTGCCAATGTCATCGTTTACTTTTATGGCAACACTATCCTAGACATAAAAGACTGAGAGTGCGCACTTCTCATAAAAACCTTTTCATATGGATTGTTTGTTGAAGAAAAGATCAATTAACTTTGTCATACGCTTTTTAAAATCAATCTTAAACAATACACCATTTAGTCAATCTTTGCCGGATGATTCATGACTCCACATTACAAGTTCCATTTGTACAACTTTTGTGTACTACCATATACTATAGTAAATGAAAATGTGCTGTAAACGGATCAAACACTTTTTATTTCGACGTATACAACTCAAATTAAGGCAAGAGAGGCTTTTCAAGTGACAATGTTGTATTGACAACACTCTGTTCTGAACAACGAATTCAGGAAGATTTCTTGCTGTCCTGCAGTCGCTCGAACAGGCTGCCATCGAAGAGGGCCCTGACGGTTTCGCGTTGCAACAGGCCTTCTTTATCCTTTCCCACTTTGTACAGTATCTTCCATTCGACAGTGGCAGCGACCCTGCGTCAACAGGATCAGGTGATAAGTATTCACATATTATTACTTCTCAAGGACAGGCTTCAAGAAAGAACTTGCAGCACTGAATAATTCTTGGAAGGAGACAATCATACTAGTTACAAACTGAGTGTTCTGTATTGCTAATTCTGCACTGCACTTACCAGCCGAGAAAATCATACATGTTGCGGTTGTCTTTAAGCATGGAGTTCATCTCATCTTCTGTCAAAGCATTTGGCCGAGTTCGACCAAACTTGCTGAATATAGCATCAAATTTCGATGGATCAAACCTACAGACATTAAGCAAAAAACAGCTAGTTAGAAATTCCTTTCTGAAATGGTAACGAAGTTGTGATTTTTGTAGGAAAATGAGGCGAATTAGACATCTGGAAATGCATATCTGCAAACATACCTCCCTTCAGTATCATATGTTTCTGAATCACTCCCATGCTTGCCCTTGTGGATGTTCTTTATATGGATCGACAGCACAGGGGAAGGTATCCATCCCTGAAATGAAAAAACAGAGCATAAATTTAGGTGTCCCAAATTAAGGTTTCGTGTGGTATTGGTGTTACTATCCTAACTTTTAGCGCTTTATAATAATATCCAAGTTATTTGGAAACACCTCATATTATGGTTTAACCAGGAAAATATTGGACCGGTAAGGATTTCCTAGCTAGCCAAATTCTAATGTTAAACTGGGCCTAAGGAAAGTAAAGTGATATATCTTTCCCACTCACTATTTCTCCAAGTTCATATGCATTAACTGACACAATAAATTAATGAGTAAATTGCAAGGAACCACACTTTGAAGTTCACATATAACAATTTGTCCCAATTTTGGGCAAATTTTCACAGACCCATAACTTTTTTAGCAAACTGACAACTTAATCAAATCTCGCCATCTCCAATTTGACTGCAAAGCTGCCTTTACGTAAGCCTAGTGTCACGTTTGGTGCTTCCACCGTGGACCAAATGAAAGACTTATATGTTGCTAGTTAGCTCAAATTAGAAGTTGTGGGTACATAAAAGTTTTCCTAAAGGTTGCAGCAAATTGATATATATGGACCCCGAAAGTGTGGTTCCTTGCAATTTACTCTGAATTAATTCGATATCTTGAGAGAAAGAAACTTAGTGTTAAAACATGAGTTTGCAGTAATTTGACTTGAATGTTTTTTAGTTTGTGCGAATCAGAGACCAGCCGTGTTTACCGGTTGAGTGGGATAACTGAGGATGAGGTTGATGAATATGGCGGCACCGATGGATACAGGGTACCCAAGTCCAATTGCTCGCATGCCTGAAATAACAAGGAGGAGGTGCCAGAAAATGAACAATATTAATCATCCATTGGAGAGACTCTGATATCATCGCGGGACAAAAGAAAGAAGGAGAGTTCCATATCTGACGACTTGTCCATATCAGAGTTCCATATGGGACTGATATAGAATTGTCAAGGAAATATAGCGTGACGTACCTTGGAAAGTCTCCCATGGGTAGATGATCCCGTCGCCGTTGCGGTCGAAGAAGGACGCGTGCTGCTGGAGCACGCTCATGCCGCGGGTGTCCCTCCCCCTCGTCCCCTGCGGGTGGCTCGGGTCCACCGCCGCCATGGCTCTCGCCAGATCTGCGTATGCATATATGCGAGCTCAGAATTGCAGCAACAGGAAAAATGAAGAAAGAGTAAACGTATCAGAGTTCTGCTAATTCACTGGAGATGCCACCGTACGTGTGGTCCGTGGGGAGTAAATTAACAATGCATGATTCTGCTGGCAGATCGGTTGATCAGAGAACAGAAGTGTTTGACGCTTGGAGTCATGGCCCTTTGATCAGAAAAAGAAGCGGCAAGTGATACGTACGTTACGTACATGGCTTGGGCACCTGCTCCTGCAGGTCGGGGTTGAGCTTCCGCTCGCTCGTGACGGCCGCTTGGGGCGCCACTGTCTCCAGCGACGGATCAGTCGACGACCACGACGACATGGCGGTTACGGTTACTCGCGACGACGAACCGAGTTTGTATGATCTGCAGACCGAAAACGTAGGAGTGAATCGATTTGGATTATCAACCAGCAGGAACCCAAGAGAAGGAGAGAGCAAATCCAAGAGCAATGGAGTACCTTTGGAGAATAGCGAGGCGATGGCGGGAGCAGAGAGTGGGGAGCCTCGCGATGGATGGCACTAGTACTAATAGGGCCGTCGTCATGACTGTACTCCGGGCTGCAACAAGAAAGCTGGCTCTCTCTGTTAATGGCTAGCTTGAAAAGGTGACAACGATATCCCTTCGAACTTACCAGAAGTGGGTACCCTATCCCGTCTAGAAACAGTGCCGCACGAGGTGGTATGGCAGTCTAGTGTGAACGTCCTACACGTGGAAAATGGCGGCAGCCAACATATATGGTCCTGCGTGCGCCACGTCGTACCCCCAGTTGATTTTGATTGCCTCATCGTTTTCTCATTATCGTGCACGTCTGCATGAAGGTGCCACTACTGCCACCGTCCCATACCAATCTGCATCAGCCCATGCTATGGCGATGAGAGTCAATGGCGTGCATGCATGGACGTAGCTTCATGAGGGCCTCCACCAGCACGACCCAAACTGTCCGGCCGGCACACAATACTCTAACTCCCGAACCCTCTCGTTCTCCCCCGAACCCTCTCGTGTTTGACCACACCACCCGAAAAACCGGGCCTCCCCTGAGCTTTCTGGCCGGTGCCGCTGGTTGGAGGGGGCGAAGGAGGGTTCCAGAGTAGCTAGGTTAGTTAGGGGTAGTGGTCGTGTGCCAGTTGTGGGTTGTATGCCCGTAGATAGAGACGGCGCTGGTGTCTCTCGCAGCAAGATCTGGCGAGTTTTAAGGTTTCTCGTCGGCGTGCTCCTAATCCATGGTGGATTGGTGACGGCGACAGAGAACACCGCTTCTTTGCATAAATAATGGGGCTAATCCATTTAGGCCCATGAGTATTTCAGATTTTCCCTAAATCTCAAAGCCCAAATTTGTGGCAGCCCATATGTGTTTGGGCCCATGTTTGTGGCAGCTCACATGGGAGTGGAGTGGGAGCTAAAGTTTAGTCCCACATGGAAAGTTGGAGGAGAGTTGCACCACCTTATAAGGTGGAGTGTTGCACCACTTCGTAAGTGAGTGGGAATAAGAGAGATACACACGCGCGCTCCTCCTCCGACGCCGCCCGCTTCGCACGCCGCCTCGTCACGTCACGTCCGCAGCCTTGTGGTTGAAAATTGATGACGTGTCAAACGGTTAGCACTTATTCGGTCGCTCCGGAAAGCCGATATGCATCGGCCGATCATGTGCGAGCCGATTCGGTTCGTGGATCGCCGATCATGTGCGAGCCGTCAGATCGTGGATTGAGTCTACGTTAGGGTTTCTGAGCGCTCTATATAAAGTCTCGCGGCTACCACCACAACACGACCACCGAAAACCAATCTAGGATTTTGCCTCCTCTCTGCTTGCGCCGCCACCATAGTATACTCCACCCCGCTTGCCGACGGACGGGAGAGCAGGTCTTCGGAACCACTCGCCTTTGCGATCCTGTACGGGAGAGGGTGAATAAGGTTTTTGGGAAGCGCTCGCGGCCGCCGAGTTCTTCATCACGGGTCGTCTTCCATCCAAGTCGGCGGTCTTGCCTACCGCCGTCTTAAATCATCTGCGATCACTCTTCCCCAAAGTTTCTACTACGACAACCGAAGGCAGTGCTACGTGATCTGTTTGGTTATTCATCATGTTCTGCGAGTACATGTTAGGTCATTTTGTTTCGATCATCCTGTTGTTTAGTACATCTAGTATGTTCGAGTTACATGAGCTAGTAGCTGGTTTTGTCGTGATTTATATTCTGGAATTAATTGTGGAAATTATGCCTAATAAGCCAACAATCCAAAAATCTTAGTGTAGGCAATTTCCTGAATTAACAATGGCTGGTTTTACCGATGCCCGAGGCGGATAAGTTTACCTGTGCACTTTAAGAGGTGGCGTACAAGGCTGAGCTTTGGTGACCACGATGAAAGTGTTCCACATCGATAAAGGCAAACGAGGGAACTATATCGGCGATGATCGAAGAAGTTCGAGGATGCTAATCTTGTCTTTGTGGGATGTATTACGAGCATTCTTGCGACCGTCATGTGATGTGTTTATGCACATAAAAGACGGAAAGGAGCTCAGGATGCCTTTGGATGCCAAGTTTGGTCTGCGAGATCTTTGGCGATGAACTGTATATCATGGAGAGCTTTCATGATTTTAAGATGACTAAGGACCTTCACGTGGTTCAACAAGCTCATGAGATACGAGGCATTGCCAAGGAGCTCGAACTCCTTAAGTGTACCTTACCCGACAAGTTTGTGGCGGGATGCATTATTGCTAAGTTGCCCCTTCATGGAGGAACTTTGCCACAACTCTCAAACACAAGAGGCAGGAGATATCGGTTGAAAATCGATGGCGTCCCTTGATGTTGAGGAGAAGGCTCGGGCTAAGGACATCACCGAGAAAGGAGAGGGTCTTGCTACGCTAACTTTGTGCGTAAAGGCAAATCCAGAGGCAAGAACAAAGGAACTTCAAACCCTCCTTTAACAAGCTCAGTAAAGACTACAACCTTCAAGAAGAAGAAGACGAAAGAGACAAGAGTGAACTGTCTTGTTTCACTTGTGGAGAGCTCGGCCATTTTCCAAGGACTGTCGAGCAGGCGGACCATGAGAGGAAAAAGGCCAAGGCATCAACGTCGTGACCGCTATATCTTGATGGGTATGGTAATTTATTCTTGTTCTTTCAGTATTTCAATCACCGTGTTGGTGGCTTGATACGGGTGCTAATGTTCATGTGTGTGCTGACATTTCTATGTTCACTTCTTATCAGGTCGCTCGGGATTCATCCGTCCTAATGGGGAATGGATCACATGCTTCTGTTCGTGGTGTTGGCACGGTGGATCTGAAGTTTACTTCCGGAAAGATCGTGCGGTGAGGCGTCTGAGATGTCCCTACTATGAACAAGAATCTCGTTAGTGGCTCCCTTCTTTGCAGAGATGGGTTTAAGGTTGTCTTAGAGTCTAATAAAGTCATTATTTCGAAACATGGACAATTTATTGGTAAAGGTTATGAGTTCGGAGGTTTGTTCCGGTTTTCACTTTCAGAGTTTTGTAATAAATCCGTGAATCATATTTGTGGTGGTGTTAATGATGATACCAGTGTTTGGCATTCTCGTTTATGTCACATTAATTTTGGTTTGATGTCTCGGATGTCCAGCATGAGTTTAATTCCGAATTTCACTATTGCCAAAGGTTCTAAGTGCCATAGTTGTGTGCAATCAAAGCAACCTCGAAAGCCTCACAAGGCTGCCGAGGAGAGAAACTTGGCACCTCTAGAACTCATACATTCTGATCTTTGTGAGATGAATGGTGTGTTGACAAAAGGTGAAAAGAGATATTTCATGACGTTGATAGATGATGCTACTAAATTCTGCTATGTTTACTTGTTGCAAACTAAAGATGAGGCTTTAGACTACTTTAAAATCTATAAGGCCGAAGTTGAAAATCAACTAGAGAGAAAGATCAAGCGTCTTAGGTCGGATCGTGGTGGTGAGTATTTTCCCAAAATATTTGATGAATTCTGTCAGGAACACGAAATTATTCATGAGAGGACGCCTCCCTACTCGCCCCAATCAAACAGGGTTGCCGAGAGGAAAAACCGCATCGATGGTGACTTGGTGAATTCCATGTTAGCCACTGCTGGTTTATCAAAGGCATGGTGGGGGGAGGCTTTGTTGACTTCATGTCATGTCCTGAATAGAGTTCCTAACAAGAATAAAGAAAAGACCCCTTATGAGGAGTGGGTTGGGAGAAAACCATCACTTTCGTATCTGCGTACTTGGGGGTGTTTGGCGAAGGTCAACATACCGATTCCCAAGAAACGCAAGCTCGGACCCAAGACAGTGGATTGTATCTTTCTAGGATATGCTCCACGGAGTGTAGGCTATAGATTTCTAGTGGTTAAATCTGAGGTACCTGATATGCATGTTGATACTATAATGGAATCTCGTGATGCAACATTCTTTGAGAATATTTTTATGAAAGATATGCATAGCATTGGTAGGATTTCTTAAAATACTTCCTAATCTAGTGCATCTATTGATAATTCGAACAACCACATGAGGAATTTCTTGAGAAGGATGACGATGAACCTCTCACGAGGAGTAAGAGACAGAGGGTTGCAAAATCCTTTGGCAATGATTTCATTGTGTACCTTGTGGATGATACTCCCAGATCCATTACTGAGGCATATGCATCTCCCGATGCAGATGATTGGAAAGAAGCTGTCCAAAATGAGATGGACTCGATTCTTTCTAATGGAACTTGGGAATTATCGAAACGACCCTATGGTTGTAAACCTGGGATGTAAGTGGGTGTTCAAGAAGAAGCTAAGGCCCGATGGTACTATTGAGAAGTACAAGGCACGGCTTGTAGCTAAGGGCTACACACGTAAAGAAGGCGGAGATTACTTTGACACCTATTCACCGCCGCTAGACCGACCACCATTCGAGTACTACTATCCTGGCCCTCTTATGGTCTTATCGTTCATCAAATGGACGTGAAGACAACTTTCATAATGGAGAGTTGGAAGAGGAGATCTATATGGATCAATAGGATGGGTTTGTGGTAAAAGGTGAAGAGACAAAAGGTGTAAGTTATTGAAATCTTTATATGGCCTGAAACAAGCACCTAAGCAATGGCATGAGAAGTTTGTGAACTCTACTTTACTTGGCTTTGTCATTAATGAGGTGATAGGTGTTTACTATATCGCCATGGTGGGGGCGATAGCGTTATATTATGTTTGTGCGTGGATGACATTCGATCTTTGGTACAAACATGAAAGTGATAAATGAAGTCAAGTCTTTCTGTCAAAGAGTTTTGATATGAAAGATCCGGGAGAGGCGATGTCATTCAATATCAAGCTTATTAAGAATGAGAATGGGATTACTTTAACGCAATCTCATTATGTTGAGAAGGTCTTGAGCCGATTTGGCTTTAATGATGGCAAGACTTCTCCAACACCTTATGATCCCGCTTGACATTACGAAGAATAAGAAGGAACCAACGGATCACCTGAAATATTCACAAGTTGTTGGTTCTCTCATGTACTTAGCAAGCGCTACAAGACCCGATATCTCTTTTCTTTGAGCAAGTTGAGTAGGTTCATGTCTAACCCGGTATTGATCATTGGCATGCACTTGAAAGGGTCATGCGCTATATGTGGTACAATGAGCTATGGATTCACTATTCAGAAATCCTGGTGCTTGAAGGATATAGTGATTCGAATTGGATCTCGACGTTGATGAACTCTACGCCACGAGCGGGTTTGTGTTTACCCTTGGAGGTGGCGCGTGTCATGGAGGTCTCGAGACAAACCATATTGACGAGGTCAACTATGGAAGCAGAACTTCTGCGTTAGACACAACCATTGTTGAGTCGAATGGTCGTGAGCTCTTGATGGACTTGCACGTGGTTGAGAAACTGTCTTGCAATCCTTTTGAATTGTGACAACCAAACTGTTATTGTCAAAGTGAACAATTCTAAGGATAACGCGAAGTCATCAAGACACGTGAAAAGACGTTTGAAATCTCGTGAAATTGAGAAACTCCGAGTAATAAGCGTACGTATATTCAAATGACAAAAAACCGCGGATCCCTTTACAAAGGGACTATCACGAAATGTGATAGAAAGTGCATCGAGGAGATGGGGTTGAGACCCATGGATGTCACACCTTAGTGGTAACCCAACCTATGTGATCGGAGATCCCGTGAATTAGGACACAGGAAGAACAAGCTAGTGGTTTGGTGAGGAGAGTATTTTGTAACCTCTCTATGTGAAGATGCATGACTCTCATAATCTGTAAGGCAGGTTGGCAACATGCCTTAATATGTTTCTGTTGGCTTTAATTAGCGGAGATGCCGTCCTCTGAGGCATTCTTGAAAGAACACACCTATATGAGCTCGACTGTAAACGTCGCGGTCTATGAGATCTGGGTGATCTCTAGTAAACTCATGAAGAGACCAGGGAGTATGACGCATATGCTCCAACCCGCGGGGTAGGCTACCGACAGCCAAGTACTAGTTCTGATTTTGAATGAAATCTATTGGCACCAAACTTGCAATTCAAGGTTCGTCCATTGTTCAAGTTGTTGATAGACGTAGTTCAAGATTCTAGGCGGAAGTTCAACTTAACAGTCTCTGCTGAAACACTGGTATATAAACAAGTAGTAAGGATTGGCAAATCTTCAAATGGGCATTTGAGATCTGGTGGGGGATTGTTAGAAATAATGGGGCTAATCCATTTAGGCCCATGAGTATTTCAGATTTTCCCTAAATCTCAAAACCCAAATTTGTGGCAGCCCATATGTGTTTGGGCCCATGTTTGTGGCAGCTCACATGGGAGTGGAGTGGGAGCTAAAGTTTAGTCCCACATGGAAAGTTGGAGGAGAGTTGCACCACCTTATAAGGTGGAGTGTTGCACCACTTTGTAAGTGAGTGGGAATAAGAGAGATACACGCTCCTCCTCCGACGACGCCGGCCTGACGCACTTCGCCTCAATCACGTCACGGCCGCGCCTTGGTTGCGGGTTCGGTTGCGGGAATCTCGCCGAGCCGAGCTTTATTTTGCTGCTCAGAAAATTGTGACGTGTCAAACGGTTAGCACTTATTCGGGTCGCTCCCGGAAAGCCGATATGCATCAGCCGATCATGTGCAGAGCCGATTCGGTTCGTGGATCAGCCGATCATGTGCAGAGCCGATGCGGATCGTGGATTGAGTCTACGTTAGGGTTTCCTGAGCCGCTCTATATAAAGTCCTGCGCGGCTACCACCACAACACGACCGACCACCGAAAACCAATCTAGGGTTTTGCCTTCCTCTCTACTTGCGCCGTCACCGTAGTCTACTCCATCCCGCTTGCCGGCGTGCACCGACGGACGGGAGAGCAGGTCTCCGGAACCACTCGCCCTTGCGATCCTGTACGGGAGAGGGCGAATAAGGTTTTTGGGAAGCGCTTCTGATCGCTTCGAAGTTCTTCATCACGGTCGTCTTCCATCCAAGTCAGCGGTGCCGCCACCGTCTTCGCCGCCATCTGCTGCGATCACTCTTCCCCAAAGTTTCTACGACAACCGAAGCAGTGCGTGCTACGTGATCCTGTTTGGTTATTCATCATGTTCTGCGAGTACATGTTAGGCTGCTGTTTGTTTCCGATCATCCTGTTGTTTAGTACATCTAGTATGTTCGAGTTACATGAGCTAGTAGCTGGTTTTGTCGTGATTTATATTCTGGAATTAATTGTGGAAATTATGCCTAATAATCCAACAGTCGTGTGCCAGTTGTGGGTTGTATGCCCGTAGATAGAGACGGCGCTGGTGTCTCTCGCAGCAAGATCTGGCGAGTTTTAAGGTTTCTCGTCGGCGTGCTCCTAATCCATGGTGGATTGGTGACGGCGACAGAGAACACCGCTTCTTTGCATAAAGTTGCTCTAGTGGCTACGGTTTTGCGGTGGTAACAAGTTCCGAGCCTTTCTATGGCCAGCCGTGGTGTGTGTGTGGGGGGGGGAGTCGGGCGGAGCTTGGCATGCGGCTGCAGGAAGGCACACCTTCGAGCTACTCCGTGGCATGTGCGAGTGGCGTTGGGAGGTCGCTGAACCATCCCCCTCTTCGTGCTTCAGTGGATGGAGCTTGCGGTGAGAGGAGTGGTTGCGGCGGCTCAGCCATAAAGCTTGTGGGATCTTCTGTTTCGTCGTCGGCGATTTCTTCTTCGCCTTTCCCTTGGCCGGCTGTGGTGGTGAGGGATGGAGAGGAGAAGAGTTGATGTTGAAGATGAAGCCGAGGTCGGTTGAAGTTGTGCCCATAAGATCTTCTTTGCAGTGGCCCTCTAGCAGCGACGATGCTGTCGGGTTTCTGCCCTTTCGGTTTGAAAGGCGACCTAGGGTTCTAACCTCCTCTGGAGGCCCTTCTCCGAAGCACGGCACTGGAGCTCAACGTCTCGTCATCGATAAGTGGTTCGTCCCCGTTGATTGCAAGATGGCAGGTGGCTTTGCTTCTTCCCCGGATCGTGGAGCGTCACGAGCAAGAGTCTTCCTTGATCTCACCGATCCTGTCGGTTGGAGGTCGCCGGAGAATGGTGGCGGCGGCGCCCAGGGGCTCGATTGCATTTCATATTCTAGTCCTGAGGTGTTTTCTGTTTTTAGGAGGCTCTTTTTATGTTTTTTCTAGTTTCGCTAGGGTGCTTAGTGCTAGGGGTCTCCTTGCATATTGTACCTCCCGCGTGTGTTTTAATGCAGCTTCTAGGGTCTTCTAGACTCATTTACCGTTCAAAAAAGCCGCCCGAACGCGTCCGAAGTGGTATGACCAGAGGAAAGAGTCGACCGTACCCTTCAGCAGTGCGATCCATACAGACCAACCTGTCCAGCCACCTATTCGTTCACCAAATTTAGGTGACCGATGTGTCACGCCCGGACATGGACGGACAGAGCGCTTGCCCACAACAGATGGCACCAGACTCAATTGACAGTGATCCAGGTGCGATAGGTGCATGCCATCGACTCAGACGCGTTCCTAGGTAGACTAACCGGCGGCAACAGCCTTGGCCATCAATGGCGCCGCTAACTAACGGGACGCCACCGACATTGATAGGAGAATGCGTAAGAACCTGTGCGCGCACTGACGACAAAGGGCTATTAAACATGTCCAGTCCCCGTCAGTAACACACTCTCCACCCCAGCCATAGCCAAGAAAAGTTTTGCTGCCGCCACTAACGATGAAGATGCCTTGGTGGCTAAAGAAGACGAAAAACGACACCGAGGCCAACGGCTCTGGGTCGCGCCGGCGACGAGGCATCCGTAGAGAACAAGAACGCCAAATGGGAGGACTATTGTGACGCCGTCCAACTTACGACGATGGTTGCGGAGAACAATGACTTGGGATTGAGCTGGCCGATCTCCCGGCACCGTCGCCACCACCGCCGCAACCAGACTGGCCAGCGTGGCCCGGGCAGGTGATGGACCTGCCAACGCCGACGCATGCGCTGCCGTCCCAGAACCTCTGGGCACCGCCGCCGTACATCGATGTCGTCTCGACAACGAGGAGTTGATGGCCATGACACCGCTGCAGGCCAAAGGCCATAGCTTTGCGCGTTTCTATATTTAGTTTTAATTAAAAAAATATGTCCACGACCAATCAGCCAATACGGATAAATTGGATCGGACCGTTGGTCGCGTCGGCCGAACAAACGGACCGCACCTCAAATTTCTCTGCGACTGGCCCACCATACGAGCGTCACCAATTTGGACTGGTGGAGATGCCATATAATCCTCTACTCCACTTAGTGCCATGCAATGATGGTTCTTTCGCCTCTTTATTTTTTAGAGAGGAAATCTGTTCATTCAGAACCAGCCAGAGAGGCAATCTTTTGGTGGTCTCAAAAAGTCTCGAGTTTCTCGATCGGTAGAAAGTACAGCGGAGAAAGTAGGCCACGTACGCGTCCTTGCGACCTAGCTGTACACACACACGTGGTGGCGGCTTGAAGAGACAAGAAGCGTGGCGCTAGCGCTCAAAGATTTTGAAATCAATCTAGGCAGACCGGTCTTCGCAGGGAAGGTTCTATCTCAGGGGCGGATCTGCACCCAGGCAGCCCGTGCTGCAGTCCTGGGCTTCGGGTTAAAACTGCACTAAAATTCGTCTAAAAATTGGTAAAATTTATGTAAAAAAAATAGTTCAATGCTTAAATACAAGGGCCAGTCCGGGGCTTGGCTTATTTATGGGTCCACCCCTGTTCTATCTCATTTTGTTAACATGATAATGGAATAAATATTATAGTCTCAAGTCAGCCGCACTGCTACAGGAAACATGATGCATCGTGCAAAAAACTAACATCAGATCCATCGTGCATGAAAAAGGTAGTTCGCCGTGTGTTTGCTCACGGTAAACAGTAACGGCAAATAGCTGATAGTAAATCACGTATTTGCCGAGAGCAAAAGCACGGGCTTACGGTGAACTATTTGTCGAGTACCATTTACCATCTTTTTTTTTTTTTTGAACGTTAAATGCCCCGAAGGGCAGGAAGCTGCATTAAAAAGGTGGGTACAAAGTTACAAGAAGGCCCCTGGCATCTAATGCCCTGAAGATTCTATAAATCAAAGAAAAGGCCCCCAAGTTTACAGAAAACACCCTAGGACAGAAAAAGAAAAAGCCATCAAGTCCTCTGTCCTCTCCACCTCCGGCAGATCTCCATCCACGTCGCGGTCTCTCCACCGGGGCGAAACCACTTGGAGAAGATGCTCGGTTCTTTGCCGTGTCGAGATCGAAGAAGAACCTCCAGCAAAGGAGGTAGATGGAGCTCGATTTGAAATCGAGCGCAGCGAGGCCGCCCTTGCGACCGAAGATAGCGGTTACTCGAAAGCTCCGCTTGGGATTCGCTGCCGTGGCCTCGACTTCCGGCCACCACGACCGCCACCTCCACTCGTAGCTGCGTCTCGATCTTCTCCTCGCCACCGAGGCGGGCCAAGAAGAAGCGGCAACACCGAGCTAGAGCAAGGGGCAAGGATAAGATCTCCTGGAGGAAGGCAGATAGGACCTTTCTGACCGCCTCCGCCGCCCACACGGCACGGAGGCTGTACAACCTCGCCGAGACACGCTCGTTCCTCGCCGCCCACGGTAGGAAAGCAGCGACTCTCGAGAACCACCTGGAGATACCAGAAATTTATTCAAGGGAAGCGTGCGGTCTCATCATCCTCACCACGCGCGGGGAAGAAAGAGGAGAAGCGCCTAAAGCTCGGGATCCAAAGTGAGAGATCCAGCTCTGCTCAACTACCGCCAGACGGCCACTAAGCATATTGCCACTACATCTACTCCTATCTACAACGACACCACCCCTCCGCCGTCTCCAACCGGCGATGCCGGCGGATAAGGCTCGGGGGCGGCTCGTTTCTCTCTGGAAGACTCTCAAGCCGCTTAGAGGAGGAGAGGAGAGGAGGAGGAGGGGAGTGATAGACTCTAATTGATTGGCTAGGACCAGATGGGAGGCAATCTCCATTTACCATATCACGCCAAACAAAACAAGAAGATGGCGTCGGTCCGGTAGCATCGGTTATGACAGGTGGACCTCAGCAGTCAGATATTACCCGTGAGCTTTGTTATACCTCGCGGCAAAACAGCTGACCCCAATAGTCAGTAGTTTAGTGTAAGCTTTGTATTTCCTCACAGTAAAACAACAGACCCTACCTGTCAATGGTTTACCGTGAGTTCTCTCTCTACTCAGAGAAAATTACAAAATACCACCACATTACAGAAGAGGGTTTCAAAAAGCCACCACTTTACGTTAGGGTTTCAAAAAGCCACCGCTTCAGAGCGAGTTCGTGACAAATAGCACTGGGTTTGATCCTGGTCTAATGACAAAACTGACCGTGGGTCCCACCTGTCAGGATGACGTGGCACGGCCAAAACAGCCAAGGGAGATGCACGATAAACTAGTTCTAGTTCTGGGCTTTTTTGTAAATTTTGGAGAAACCCCACTTATGATATTTTCTTTTATCTTTTTTATTTATTTTATAAAAAAATAAATCTGAGGTAAATCTGGGGGTGGAGAACGACCGTGTCGTTCACCGCCGGTGGCCGACTGCAGCGCCACCCCTCCTCCCCACGAGCACCAGACAAACACACCTCCAGGACCTCCGCGGGGCCAACGAGCTCCGGCCACGGGAGGCGCGCGACGAACTCTGGCCACGGGAGGCGTGCGGCGAGCTCTGATGGCGGGAGGCGTGCGGCAAGTTCCGACGGCGGGATGCTTGCGGGAGGCGCGCGGCGAGCTCCGGCCGCGGGAGGCGCGCGGAGAGATCCGGCCACGGGAGGCGCGCGGCGAGCTCTGATAGCGGGAGGCGTGCGGGAGGCGCGCGGCGAGCTTCGACGGCGGGAGGCATGCGGCAAGTTCCGATGGCGGGAGGCGCGCGACGAGCTCTGATGACGGGAGGCACGCGGCAAGTTCCGACGGCGGGATGCTTGCGGGAGGCGCGCGGCGAGCTCCGATGGCGGGAAGGGTGCGGGAGGCGTGCGATGAGCTCCAATGGCAGGAGGCGTGCGGGAGGCGCGCGGCGAGATCCGGCCGCGGGAAGCACGCTGCGAGCTCCGACGGCGGGATGCGTGCCAGCGAGCTCCGCCGGCGGGAGGCGCGCGATGAGCTTCGACAGAAGGAGGCATACGGGAGACGCGCGGCGAGCTCCGACGGCGGGAGGAGTGCGGGAGGCGTGCGGCGAGCTCCGGCCACGGGAGGCACGCGGCGAGCTCCGGCCACGGGTGGCGCGCGGCGAGCTCCGACGGCGCGACTGGGAGGAACCGGCGAGCTTTGGCAGGACCGACACGCGGTGAGATTCGGCCAGTGGTTCACGGGCGAGGTAGAGCCGCGGGAGGAGCCGGCGAGCTTCGGCAGGGCCGGAGCGCGGCGAGCTCTATGCGAGCTCCGGCAAGCGGGCGACATGGATGGCCAGCGACACAGGAGGTTCGGTCTGGGTGAGCTCTGGCCAGCGACCGTCATGGGCAAAATCAGTGCACGTCGTGGGTCAACAGATTAATGCGGCTAGATGATTAGAAGAAAAGTAATATAGAAATACAAAGGAATTTTTATAAGAAGAAATTAAAAAATAGAAAAAGGACGTAAGATTAGAACTTATAATATATGGAGGTGTTTTTTTTAAAGAAATGATGCCACGTCATCCTGATAGGTGAGACCCACTGGTCAGTTTTGTCATTAGACTAGAATCAAACCGGTATCGGTGCTATTTGTCACGAACTCGTTCTGAAGTGGTGGCTTTTTGAAACCCTAACGTAAAGTGGTGACTTTTAAAAACCCTAGTCCGTAATGTGGTGGTTTTTTGTAATTTTCTCCTCTACGCACGACAAAACAGCTGACCCTACTTGTCAATGATTTAACGTGAATTGCCTCTCTACTCACGGCAAAAAAAAATAGACCCACACGTCAGTTATTTACTGTGAGCTTTTATACAACTCTCAGCAAACCTGATTCTTTAGCAAGGCTCTTGGAAAGGCCTTAAGCTTTGCCGGGAGCAAAAACAAAGCTCCAGACAAACTTAAGAGCAGGGGAAAAAAATTATGCCAGCACATATCAAGCTGTACACTATTACAGATAATAGAAACCGTGACCTGACTAACACTAACTCAATTAGTACATATTAGATAGTACAACATGATCAACCGATCTAAAAATTATGCCAGTTTAGATGAAACCAAGTTGAACCAAGGTTTATAAAGGCTGAAATACTGGGGACAACATCGAGGACTTACCTCACCATAGTGGAAGAAGACACCACTACCACAGTTGCGTCGACAACGCAACGAACTTGTCGTCATCACACTACAAAGAGGCGGGGACAGAGACGAAGAAGTCGACAGAGAAAGGTTGGGCCAGCCGCAACCTACCACCGCACCAATGTGGAGGAGCCCATGGCCAGCCCAGACAGGCAGCAGCTAGCACCACCGCAGCACACGCAGCAAGGGCACCACATGAACCACTTGCGCTGCAGCAAACAACTGGGTTATGGGCTCCTTCCTCCTCGAAGTAGAGGTGCAACAACCGCAGCTCCTACTGCCGGTATCTTCCCAGCGTTGACAACATAATTGAAAGTTCAGTTTAGCTACGGATTGCAACTGGTAGTGCTCTTCTAGACACCGAGGTGTATGACTATAACACAAAACAAGAATTTCCCTAAACTATGTATCATCTAGTAAACTCACCCTCTTTTCTAAGAACTTCTGCAAGCAACTTGTTTTTTGAAAAATTTCGTCCTCCAAAAGATACAGCAAAACAGAACAATTACCGCTTCTATCACTATAACAAAGAGTTGGAAAAGGAAGAGAAAAAGGACATGGTTGTGGTCATCTGGTCGGCATGAAAGCTCAGTCAGTCGGCAATTATGAAACCAATTTCTACTCCAGTAGATAAATCACTACAAGAGTATTACAACTCATACAAAGATGAAACCAATTTCTACATAAAGGTATTTGAGATACCTAATTGATGCCCTTGTTTTCATATTAAAATCTTCTGTAGAATAAATACAATGAAAAATAAAAATTGCTTGTAGAACTAACTTTGGGATTTTCCCAAGGGAATTCGGTTAAATATTCTAATGTGATTCCTACTCTCAATGAATAAGTCCATCAAACCCTACTTAAGCATTCAAGGAAATAATTTTTGGAGCTCCGGAACTTTTCTAGTGAATTATTTCCTAAAACTAGAGCTTTTAACACTAGAAAATTCATAGTAAATGAATGGAAATTGATAAAATAGTAAAATCATTTTTGTTGATTCCATTTTATCAATACCTTTCTGATTATATTATTTTTGCATATTGATATCATACAGAAATGGATCTTGGTTTAAAAACCCTTTATTAAGTAGTCATAGCCTCCCAAACCCATTAAAGAAAAATCCCAAATGCTTTCCAAGCATTTCCTTTTGCTCTAGATCCAAGGACTCAAACCTATTGAATTTTAAACATGACATGTACATTGCTTGCTGTATGTATTGATGCTTGTATGCCTTGTATTGAATGTGGTGTTGTTTGTTTGCATGTATGCTCAATAACAACAATAATTGTGATTATGTGACGTCGAGAAGAAGGAAGTATCAGATCTTTATTATTATTATGGTTATCGGTATTTTGGTATTCTAACGAAGTAAAGGGACACCTCGCTGGTCACAGGCAGGCAACCTTGTTGCTCATAAGCCCTTGTCCTACTATCTTATACATGTTTTATATACTAGTGCATTGGTTTACTATTTAATGTTTTATATCTGGTAGTGGCTTGGCTCCTCCAGCTAATACTATTTGTACTAATAAGTACAACCCCTTTGATGACACTTACTTACCCCTAGTATGGTAGATGGTGTAACACCATACCCCTTTGGAGACCCCATTTTAGCTGAAGCAAAACTTTAGGATGGGAAGACCCCGAAAAAGTTTTACCAAAAATGTTTCATGGCAAAACCTTGGTGAGGTTTGACCTACCAAGAGAAGTTTGAGAAATGAAAAAAAGGTTTTGTTTTACAAAAATGTTGGACGAAATATGAAGGAAAAATGTTTACAAAAACGCACCCGGTTTTTTACAGTTTTGCTAGAATAATTAACCCGTGCAACCACATTACTCTAAAATGGGACAAAACTGGATTTGAAGTTTGCTATTCTGGTATGGGAATTCTCACGACTACTTATAAGGAAACATCTCCCTCGAATGTGGGGGTTCCTTTACATAAAGGGTCAATTGTGCGATTGTCACCTGGAGGAATTGCGAACTGCCCTCGGGAGCAGTCGGGCGATACTATGAGCCCCTCATTGAAAGTGCCCCTTCTCGAGGATTCGGAGGGCACTCTGGTTGGTCCGTGGATCCAGACGTCCCGGTGTTGAGGGAAACAACTCATAGGTAGGGCCTATACTAGAGTGGCATCCAGAGAGTCTTGACCGGTTACTCGATCCATGATCGGTGTAGATTAGGGCAGGATACCCGGAGTGTGGATAAAGTGTATAACCTCTGCAGAGTGTAAACCTATTTGAATAGCCATGTACACGGTCATGGACGGTTGGGAACGTTGCTGTAGAGCGATGCTGGTTTTGGTTACAAAAAGGACTTCGGAAAAAATGGCTTTGGAAATATTTTGACCATGAGATGGTTGGAAAAGGAGGAAAGAAGTTTGGTCATGGTATGACCAGAAAGAGGAACAAATGGGTACCCAATCATGGTGTTTTAATTTTTTTTAAAGACCCTCCAGATGTTTTACAAAAGTTTTCTACAAGAGAAACTAGTTTATAAAAGAACCTCTTATGGAGCCCTCCTACTACCACAACTATAATGCATATCCTTTATTATCGTTCTTTAAGGTGGCTTGCGAGTATATTTAAAGTACTCACCGGTATTGTCCCTGGCTATTTACTTGGCTATACTTTCAGAGGATCGCGAGAAACAATATGCTGACGTCTATGCGATCTAGACCGTCTTCTCAGTCAGTTGTCTGTAGGTTAAGGCTTCACATGGGCTCTGCGAATAAAGACTTCCCCTACTAATGTTTGTAATCGCCATAGTGACAATGATGTAAGTTTTGTACTCTTTACTTTCTGGATGCTGTAATGATACTCGTCGATTATGCTCATGACTCACTGATCATGGAAACGTGAATTGCAGGCATAATATGGATTCTCGGACCGTAAATCCGGGGTCTCACACAGCGCCGCTGGCCATGGCTGGCTACATGTAGTGGAGAACGAAAAGGAGAAGGAGGAGAGAATGGTGTTCTGTGTGAGAGAAGATGGTCGCGTGCGACCAGTTAAAAAGGACGGTGATCGGATACCGACGCGGGGGCCAAAGAGAGGGGCATTTAAGTGTCCAGTCAGGAGGGCGGGCGTCGGGCGGCGCCTGCAGCAGCGGTGAAGAGCATGGCGTCCAGTCAGTCAATATGTCGTCTCGTCGCCATTGATAGCGTAGCCTGCCGCATGTCAGTATTCCACCAGCGCCTCTGAATCGCTGTCACGGTTGCGTCTAAATCGGTGCCGCTGCGCGCGTCTGAATCAACGCCACGATGGCTGACGGGTGGGCCAGCGGCACTAACGGACAGGACACGCCCTCTGTTCGTACACGTCCGAGTCGATGCAACCGAGACCCAGATTTGATGTACGAATGGATCAAGAAGGACACGTTTGTCTCAATAAATCGGACCATTTGGGTGCCTCATACATTCCGCGTCCACGCGAACGACGATTTCAAACACGCTTGGACGGGTTGGGTCGACCAGGTGAGATGCCCTAATAGCCCCCTTCCATCGCCCACCCTCCTCCCGCCCGCATCCATCCATCACACGTACCAACACACATCTTCCACGCATCGCTCCGATCCGAAGGTACCATTACTCCTTGAGCTATCCTGGACCGTTTCCGTGATTTGGTCGAATCTGCCGTGGTTAGGGCTCATCAGCGGTCTGTGATCGTTTAGCTTCGGCGTTGCAGGTTGGTGGTTCGATGAAGCCCAAGGCTAGATCGACCAGCGACTACTCCAGGTCAGACTATGATCCATATTATAGTGGTGCCCCCACATCCCTGCCTCGTTCCGTCGGTTCAGATTCGATTTGCTGATGTTATTGTGGTGGTGCAGCCTCTCGGCGAGGAAGGCCAAGGTCAAGAAGAGCCCCCAAAAGTAAAAGGGCAAGAGACCCCCGACTGCCTACGAAATCTTTATGTAAGTTCCAGATCCGTGCATTTCGTGTGATTCGATTAGCCTTATTTTCCGTAGCATCGTGTCCTGATCGAGTCTTGCTTGTTTAACTTAATACCACACAAATAGACATGCATCATCCTAACTTTTGAATGTGTTCATCAGTACACTGACGACTGTAATATGCCCGTGCTTTCTAATCTATGGTAGACATTGTGACCAGCATAAAAAAAATAACTATGATTGACGATTCAGCGAGCCATTTCTTCCCGGTCTTCTCTGCAATACTATCAAAATAGTGACGGAGCGGACTCACAAGGTGTTTATTGTGTTCGCAGCAAATCCTTCCTGAAGGACTACAAGGAGAAGTGCCCCGATGAAGAGTATGACTGTCGTCAAGCTGTAAGAACCGTTTTGGGCATCCCTTTCATGCCGATGATCCATATTATAGCATTGCCTTGAATTTGTGCATATATACCAACCATTGAAGCAGTACCACCATTCAGGCTATAGCTAGAGCTGGCCAGACTGCTGATTTCATCAGACAATCGGATTGCTGATTTCGTTGGACAATTGTGTTTGTGACTTCATAATTAAATTATTAACTGAATATTTGATTTAGAAATCATACATTAATTTAACTATATTGCGTGTTCACTGCTGAAGAACATACTTTATTATTCAAATAATATATTGTTTGTGAAGCTGGTCAGATTGCTGATTTCGTCAGGCATTTGTATCAGTAAATTTATAATCAGTTTGAAATTTTTTGTTTAGAGAGCACAGATTAATTTGGGCATCGCTTATGAATTATGCGTTCTGATCTGGGTTTGCTTTGGTGCTATGCAGATTGCAGAGAAGTACTGGTCGTGTGAAGTGGGAAGCCATGTCTGTTGCTGTAAGCCCCCCTCTAGAATCGCTGGGCTCCTTGATTATTCTGAGATCTGTCTCCTTGCACAGCACTGACATTACCTGGTACTTGTATTGCAGGAGCAGGCCCAGTTTAATCCCAACGCCCACAAGGCCAAGGCAGAGTGCTCCTTTGTTGTCGCTTCCGATGACTCCCAGGTATCTGTCCATCTAAACACCTTGCGTTTATTATGATTAGTGTGAGATCTATTGCCTTGCACCGTGTTGACATTTGCTGGTGGTTGAATACCTTTTTCGTTTATGATTGTTGTGAGATCTGTTCACTTGCACCGTGCTAACATTGGATCCTGGTTGAATTGCAGGAGCAGGGCCCGTTTGTTGCTGAGGCAGATAAGTCCAAGGCAGAGCCCTCTATGGTTATCGCTTCCAAAGACTCGCGGGTATATGTCCACATCTGAACACCTCTTGTGGTTACGATTAAAATTAGCAGAAAACAGCAGCCTTGTAGTGTCCTGATCTTTGATTGGATCGAGCACCGCTAATTTTACAGCAAGTTGGAGATGGGATCACAGAATTGGGGATGAGGGGATGAAGGGTAGGTGAGATTCAGACGAAATAAGGAGATGGGAATTTCAGAGTTTAGTTACAACACACCCCATCACGTAAGCCTACTTGCCTCTATTTAACTCTAGCCACGCACGCTTACAATTGGACCACGGTCCATATGTGGTCACGTTCTCTGACGTGTGGGCGCTTGTTGAGCTTGCCAGTCCATTGTCTTCCTAAACAGACGACTCTATGTCTACCGACGCATCTTCAGGAGATGCCCTTTTAACTTGGCAAAGCAGGGCTGCTTGTGCTGAACTACCATGGGCTATATTGTTCCCCTCCCAGCGCTTGCTGTTCACAGTTTCCTTTTCCAACTTAGAGCATCTTCGGCAGCGCGCTACCGTCCGGGCTCGCGCGTGAAAGAAAACGGCCATGAAAACTTCCGCCCACTGCCGCCTTGCTTTTCCCGCCCGCGCCCTCCTCGCGGTCCTCCACTTTCGCCTGAGGCGCCCTGCGATGCCGCCGGAATTGCGCCGCACGCCCGTGGCCGCCCGATGGCGTCAGGAAGTGCTCGAATCCTATTCTCCGCCCGTAGAATATTATGTTTTGCGGTATGCATATGCGGTATCTGTTTCGCTATGACTCGCGCACTGCAAAATAACGTATACTGCAAATCAGATTCTGTAACCCAACAACTCAATTCAATACAAAAATTTCATAGTTTTCAAGGGAGTTACAACAGCAAGAACAAACGGAAAGTAAACATGCTAGGCCTCCTGATGATCAGCTCTACCATTCGCAGCAGCACTTGGAGCAGCTCTGCGAGCTTTCCTTGACTCGAGGATCTTAACCTCCTATCTTCTCACCATTCTTTTGTGATTGAATCCATCTTCTCGGGATCCATGGTCATCACTCGTGTTTCGTCGGCAATTGCAGCTTCCCTAGCTTTTTCCTCTTCGAGACGGATCCTCCTCTTCTTAAATTCAGCTTTGCGCTTCTTATCTTCACAAGTTGGAAGCCACATTTGCAGTTTGGTCTATTCTCTATTGTCAGCCATCTTGAGCTTGGTTTTCATTTGTTGTTGTGCCACTAACATCTTGGGTTTCATCATTTTATCAATCTTGTCTCTCAATTTTTCGTGCTCAACCTTTCTCTTTATCTCTTCTTTCACCTTCTTTGTACCATCTGGCCTTTTTTTTGGCTTTTGGTTCTTCATCTTCCTCCTCATCTTCTCCTCCAAGTTAATTGCAGCACTGTTTCTCGGAGGTGGCGCCTCTCGATCCCGTACCCTCCACTTCTCACTATCTTGTAGCAATTCCTAGCAATGATGGAGAGCAAATGGTTTGTTCCTCGATGCAGCCATGTCCTTGTACCTAAATTGGGCAATCTTGTCATATTCATCAATATTGACCCCGCTAGGGGGTGAGTCTTGACTTTCTCATAGGCGGCACTCCAACGACTGCAAGATTGTTCGATTGTATCTCACCGACCTTGGAGATATCTCAATGTGCGAGTGCTTCCTTTCGGCACTAGCTTGAAAAAATTGTCCTCAATCCGCTGCGAATATTTCTGCGGGGATTGACCACTTCCGGTGACAGCATCCATGGACACACCCTCCCAAGCCCGGATCAATGTAGTGTCTTCTTCAACGGTGTAATTTGCTAGTCTCTTAGATTTCACCATCTCTTGGGCAGCATCAAAGGTCTCCTCGTCCACCTCTTCTAGTTCATCGTCTTCCCACTCATCCGTCTCACGCACTCCTCCCTCCCCTTCACCCTCCCCTGCAACATCGCCGGTAGCACCAGCCTCGTCAGGTAGGGGCGTCCCTCCGTCCACGATCACCGACGCGTCGTTCATCATGTCAACGAACGAACACGGAACCGACATCAGATCCTCGCTATGAACACGCTGAATATGGCGATTTTCAGACAATCAAATTCTAGGTGACATGTGAGACAAATCTAAGACAAATTGGACTGCAATCAAATCAGCACGGAACCATACCTTCTAGGAACATGGGCGAATTGGGTGGGTGGCTGTGGGGGAGCCGCTGTCACCGACGTGCACGCAAAGAGGGGCTTCCGGGTCACGGGTTTCTTCGACTTTGCGAGGGACGGCGCCTTGGATCTGCTCAGTTTCTTTCGACCGCCGGAGGGCGCTAGGCCTGTCGAACCACCAGTTGCGCGGGTCTGCGCTCCTAGTTGTTTCCTCGTCGATTTCGCCACCGGCGCAAGAGCAAGGCTATCGTCGATGACATCCGCGACGCGTGGGGTTGCCATCATGGATTCCACCGTGGAATCGGTGGGCGGAGGCTCGGGAGTGTTCATGGCGGTGGTGCGGTGGTAGGCGACAACGCGGTCAGGAGAGGCTAGAGGCGCGAGGACGACGAGATCGGAAACTGGCGGTGGCGGGAGCGGAAATATCCCTCGCGCCAAGCGAAAGTAGAGGATGCGGTTCCCCGCATCCGCAGCCTCCGGTACGGGAAATATGCGGCACAGACGCGACGATTTGCGGTGAACAGCAATTTTTTTCCAGAAATGGCCACTTTTTCCGTCTCATACCGCAAGCTGATGGTTATTTTGTGGTACGGGGCAATATGGGTTATGTGCTAGAGATGCTCTTACAACCTGAGTTCACAGTTTACAGCAGCTCAGATATGTGAACAAGCATGGGTTGAGTTAGCGGTTACCCAAATTGTTGTTACACTGTTTCCTTGCATTTTTCAACTTACAACTTGTGTTCCCAGTTTCCAACAGCTTTAGACGTGTGAACTAGCATGGGTTATGGGTTAGCCATGAAGTATTTGCTGGTGGTAATGTACTATTTCGTAATTTTTTAATTTACCTGTTTTACTGAAATTTTAGCTGCGGCTTGTTGGTGGTCATGACTCGAGTATTTTGTACTTTTTTGTTACTAGTGAAGATAGATGAATTTTCCAAATTGCACGTGTTGTACTCCCTCCATTATTCATGTTGTGTGTCCTCCATGTTGCGGGCAGAAGTAGGCCTGGTGGCGCCCGGTTACCCAGAGAAGACCAACTCGTATGTGGACCCAATGTATGACGAGATACGTAGGGCCCTCACCCGATCCTACAGTCCACCTTACTACGGTGTCATCGCTATTGAGTATTGAGAGCATTGTGATCCCCTGGTCTATTGAGTATTGAGTGGACTATAGTCCACCCTAAATGATTTCATTATGCATCCTAAATGAGTGGACTATAGTCTATTGAGTATTGAGTGGACTATTGAGTATTGAGTGGTCTATTGAGTATTGAGTGGACTATAGTCCACCCTAAATGATTTCATTGAGTGGACTATAGTCCATCTTACTACGGTGTCATCGCTATTGAGTATTGAGAGTATTTTGATGATTACATTATGCTTTGGTGCTTACTGCGCAGCCGTGAGGCACCTTTAGCTGCCAACCAACAAGACTCCATCCGATGGCTGATCACAACCGACGGAGTGTACTCCGCAAAATTGGCTTACAACATCCAGATGGAGGGGCGGCAGCTCAGTGTCATGCCAAGCCTAGTTTGGGGTATCTTGGCGCCGGCCAAGTGCAAGATGTTTGCATGACTACTCCTGCAAAGCCGGATCTGGTGTGCTGACCGCCTCATGATGAGGGAATGGCCCAACTGCTATTTTTGCTCGTTGTGCATCCGCCATCTTGAGACTGCAAAGCACATGTTCCTCGGCTACCCTTTCGCTTGCATCCTCTGGGCCGCGATTGCGCCGTGGCCTCACTGCTCGGGTGCTTCGTGCTCCTCGAGCATGCACTCATCCCTCCTGGATGCATGGGAAGCAATGATCGCCGCCACTGACAGCGAGCACAAGGAAGGTATTCACTCCTTGATCATATTAGTGTCATGGGAGCTCTGGAAGGAGCGCAACAACCACATCTTCAAGAATAAGTCATCATTGATGTGTCACCTAGTCCAATTCATTCGCAATGAAGCCCAAAGCTAAGTCTTTGCCGGAGCAAAGAAGCTCAAAAGGCTGATCTGGGAGCCACCCTGAATGTTTCTGCTTCTCTAGTCCTTGTTTTTACTCCTCTTACTCTTTCTTTTTGTTTATCCCTTTGATGTAATACCAACATGTAAATATTCTACCTTTTATTAAAACGGAAGCCAGCAATTGCTGAATCTTTCAAAGAAAAATAGTCCACCCTAAAGTCTAGTCTTCTGTACTATGTGGACTGTAATCCCTTGTCTAGTCTTCTGTAGTGTCCAGACACCTGGACCGAAACGTTAGATCTCCATGAATGCTCTAATATGTTTCCATCATGATGATGGTTTAGTGTAAACCAGCGGCAAGTCGAAAACTTTGGTGTTCCTCGCCATAGTTTTAGCCAGTTTTAGTGATCATGACATGCTTGATTTGGACATCTTTGTCACACTGGAGTTTATATGTTGTGTAAAATATTTTAGTTTTTCTGTCTCAACTGCCATTTGCATCTATTCGTAAATTTTGGATTAGTACCAAATGGTACCTTTTCATCATATATAGAGGAGGACCAGGAATAAAATTCTTTCTTGAAAGAAAAAACGGGGTCCTAACGAATGCCTAAGGATGCAAAGCTATTTTGGAAAACGCTTACAAACCACCAGGATTCCTAGTTCTCGTCCTCCGCGCTTTCTCTGAACGCTGCGTGACCATTAGTGGTCACCGCCACGCCGCCGTCTCTGCAGGGGCAGTCGTTATTGACTATTGAGAGCATTGTGAGCCTCAAAGTCTTTGAAGTTAGTCTTCTTTCAAAAATGCTAGAGTTACGGGCAAGATTTTTACGAACTTCTTTTACGTAATGACGTGGTATGCCCCGGTTGGATCCTAGTTTTTTCCTTCCGCAATTCTAGTCCCAGGACCCTCTTGTTTTCTCTCCACGTAATTCCGTAAATTGATTCCTGTAAGATTGAGCCCGTAGATGTAGTATTGTTGGTTTTTTTTTTACAACTAGATGACCGCAGCTGGCGTTAATGCTGTAATGGACTCTAGTTCTGGTTTTGGATCCGGGATTGCCAAATCGGGACTAGAGTCCACCACGTTGCAGTTTTTAGGCGGCGGGAGGTGGGAGACGGAATCTCTCTAGTCAACATCACCCGGGACTATACCGGTTCCTGGCACGCAGAGATTGTGTTTTTATTTTGTTTTTTCATGTCGTTTCTTTTCCGATTTGTATTTCACTATAATTTTAAACATGTTTCCGTACACTTATTTTATCCTACTACATACAAAGTACATGTTGATGCATATATATAATTAATATGCGATCCCGAGCATACATATATGTCCAATATTTCATCATATCAAAAGGAAGAGAACGTTTAAAATTACATGGTCATGGATGATATATCATATCAATTACATGGAGATCATTAAGCACATCGAGTTCCGCGTCCTTCATATAATATTCTCCCTTTTCATCAAGGACCTCCTTTATCAGAAATCTCGTCAGTTTCTCTTGAATTGCTCGTACGCATTGTTCTGGCTCTAGATTCTCCCGTAAACCGTGAATATAATGTGAATCAATTTTCCGCTCACTGGTCAACTCACGAATATACTCATAGACGTAAAATCCACATAAATGAGTCCCCGATGACTGCTGCAAGCCCTTCACCGTTTTATAAGTTAGCTCATCTTCGAATGGACCTTCTATTTTCTATTTGAATCGTGTCCAACACCTGCTCGACAAAGAAAATAAATAAAAGAGTTATTAGTTACTTGATATCAGGAAATAAACGAAAGAGGCTTGATATAATACGATAATGATTGAAATTACTTATGGAACATTGCTTTCATGTCGCTCCACTGCTTTTGGTCCCAACTTAATGAGTCGTGGACTTCAACTAGAAACTTTTCAACTTAAATGTTTAACAAGATCCAGTGAAACCTGCTGACGTTTACATAAGAATACATACATAACTCATCAATTACACTTAAAAAAGAATATGTGCAAGACAGAAACACTCACTTAAAGTTATAAGGAAATAGTATTTACTTGACATAATTATGCTCGATTAAAAACCTGCATAGGTCTTCCTCCACGTCTTTGGGATGATTATGTAATGTATATTCATTAACGATATATTGGTCAATAAACCCAACATCATATCTTCTAGCTCTTTTTCCATTTAAGCATCTTCATTCTGCAGAATATAATACCGTACAAAAGAATATATAGTCAGGATAATATATTATATGCAATGAACGAGCTGATCTAGAGATTTAATTACAGAAATAAATCACTTACTGACAATAGCAATTGAGGATAGATTTGTCGAGGGCGCGCTGATTGTATAACTGAAATAGTTCGGTCATTTGAATTTGTATCGAGTACTCTTTGAAGTGATGCTTCTTTCTAACGTCCACCGAAAACCATTCTTTCAGGTGCTTTTTTTGTTTGTGCAGTGTACAAATCATGCAGATTTCGCATATGTGTTGATAGACGCATGGGCTCCTCATGACTGACTAGAGGCTCCCCTTTGACATACTGCCATACTATCTGACCCACTGATGTATCTTTATATTCTAAAATTTGACCAAAATACATACGTGCATTGGTAGCAAGTTCTTTGCTTCGCTATAGTGATGCACATTAGTGCAGCAGCAACCCTAGCTCTAGGGTCCATTATTTGCATGTCATTATCCATTTCGGCTCTGAAGGTCTTGTCGGTATCTGAAATCATTTTGAGTGGGGGGGATTGAATCTTTTGTTGTCCGAGCTGGGCAACTTGTTTCCCGCTTTTTACACTTGTCATTCTTTTCTTCTTTGCTTGCTTAATAATTTTGCGGTCATAGTCTGATTCCAGATTCATCGGGATGGTTGCTCAAGAAAAATGTATTAAAGGTTGTGCGCATCCATGGATGCATAGGCCGAGGTGTAACCCCATTTCAGAAAAATTTAGGTTCAAGTAATGTACTTATACATTTCAAAAATACATCTCACAATTGATCTAGCAGTATTCATTTTTGTAAAAAAAAATCAATCCATTCTCAAATTTAACAATGTTTCAATGTTCTAGCTCCAGAAGCAATATATATTCGAATGTTCCATGTAGCATTTTAAACTTGGCATTGCCACCTTGCCCAACTATAATATACTACACATGTAACACTCAATTTCTTGTTAAATATGTTATGTTTAAAAAGGGACCTACTCTAAAAATTTAGTTCGAGCACCGCATAGACCTTCATCAGTTGTTTTCTAGAGTGGAGAGTCCAATGACACAAGATACGATGTCCACTCACACTTGAGATTAATCATATGAGTTTTTACGCTAAATGGAGTAAATAAGTAGCTGGATACTTATTGATTAAAGAGCCCCACTACACATGAAACCACAACCATTTTGAGTCTCTCGGGCTACATGATTTTGAATCGCATCCAATATGTGTGATGATATATCAAAAGGAGAGAATTGCACATGTTTGCCATTATTTTTTTATTAGTAAATAATTATAATGATACAATCCCAATACCATGAAATATAAACTTCCCAACTTCAAGAATATATATAAAAGTTGAAGATAGGAAAAGGCGTGTAGCCACTAGGAGTATTCCATTTGAATTGTCATCTTTTTAACGGGGTAGTTGGAAAGTAAAATGCAAATGATGAACATAAGAACTCGAAGATTTCACTCTTTATATATTGAGGAATCAAGGATATTGATATCCATGCAACAATTGCTTTGTATAGAATGTGGAGATGTTAGAGTCAAATATGGTGTTGATAACATATTGTAAACATGCATAGAGATGCCAGGATGCTACAGTAACAATAATATTGAACATTAAATTCAATTATAAGACATTTTAAATTTTACTATTCCACTATGATCACCATCCAAGATGGTAAGAAGAATCTTCTGCATATGCTAAGGTAAATACTATACATCGTGGCTCAAGGGAAATCAGACACCGGACCTCTTCACCACCGTAGGATTTCATGCATTGATCCAACATCTTGCATGAAGCCGTAATTACCTCCAAACGGTTCTTCTCGGCGACTTGTGACATACACATGTTCTTTGTTGATTGGTTTTAGGACATGCTGCGACATTTTTGTGCTTCTTTTTGTACATATTGGAAAAAATGTTGTCATGATGCTGCAAAATATAAAGAAAATTATACAGGTGGGCTGCAATGGACAAATGGCCAAGATCTTGCGGTTTACTATGATCCAATTATGGGGGAATTGACCAATTTAGGCTTCTCTTCGCCTAGATGATACAAAGCACTGTCTATAAGAATTACTACCGTCCGTATGAAATTTGAGTACACATGCCTAACAAACACTGTCAATGTTGAATTGGAAAGGATGGTATTCCATACAAAGGTATACTTAGATGATTATTGATTTTCTAGCATCTCATTAACCTCGAGTGAAACTATAAGAAAGTCTTCACATGACAATAAGTAAACATGCCTATGTTATGCAAGGTAACCCAATGAACTATGGGAGCACATTCTTCATTTTGATAGTACACCTTTTTATGTAATACTACACTATGCTCCCTCCATTCTAAAATACACGTTTGATAGTATACCTCTTATGTAATGTAATACTACCATATGCTCCCTCCATCCCGAAATACACGGCGTATGGGTTTAGCGAAAGGTTAATGCTTTTTTAGTGTGACCAAGTATATATGCAGAGAATGCCTCTTGAAAAAAAAGCGGCGGGAAAAAAGAATTGGCACGTCCGACGGGGCGGCATCTCCACCTTCTCCTCTACACCTCTCCCGCCTGCTCCTCTCCTCCCCCTCCCCGCCACCGGAACCCACGTGCTAGGGGACCTGCGTGGGGCAGCATAAACCGGTGGCGGTGCGAGCTCGGCCTAGCGGTGTCTGCTCCATAGCGTCGAGGGTCTGGCGGGAGCGCAGGTGGGGTTTGGCGCGGAGCCGGAGGGTGGCGGTGGATGGCGGTCGACACAACAATGGATAGGTCACGCGAGCCATATATGGGCCAGTGAGGGCCCGATCTAGGCTTGGTAGGCTGCGTCTGCCACTGCCTTAGCGCAAGCCGGGGTTGAGGAAGGTGTACACAGTCTCCCTGACAGTCGATGGCTGGGGAGCCAGGTCCGGGCCAGGCGGGCCTAGATCTGGTGGTTGTTTGGCATACCTAGCTAGGGTTTGCGGGACACGACTCGCTGGCACCACAGAGGTGTCGCTTCTTCCATGCTCGTTGACCTTCTGCCGCCTAGACTAATTATCTTGCGCCAGCCTCCCTCTATGTTGTTGGACCTGCCATGTTAATGAATCATGACTTGCGGGTACGAGATCATGGAAGCCGTGGATGGCGGCTCTAGAAGGTGGTCTGCATGGGTGACCCTCCGGCGGAGGCGTCTCCGGGAGGTGGCTTGTGGTGTTGATCCTCATACTGGCGGCAATCCGACAGGCCCGGGTGAGCTCGATGGCGACGAACCTGTTGGTTGGTGGCAGATCCCCGGGTGGACGGAGGAGTAGGGCTTAGTGATGGGGTTAGCGTGCAGGGTGTCACCCTTGCTGCAGTGCGACGACGGGGCTTCACGAGCCTATTCGGGATGGTCCGGGCCAGAGGGCCTGGTTTGCCTCGCTACTGCATTCGGTCGACTACCGCCTTCTGACAGTGAAGGTAGTTTCCTCCAGCATGCTGATGTCATCATGACCCTCGTCGATGTTTCATCTTTTCCGGTGTTACCAGCCTCGCACCATGGGCCACAGTGAGACGACAGTGGTGACTTCAAGAACGTGGTGGCTTGTGCTTTTAGGCGTAGCTTGGTGGTGCATTACAAAGTGTCCAGGAGTGCGGTATTCTGAGGGGGAGTGAGAAATCCTTGTCGTATTGACACCGTGTGTATCACCGTCCTTCATGAAGGTCGTCGGGTTTATCTCTTTCCCACCTCCCGTAGCATATCGGTGGAAACCATAGGACCAGTCTGGGTAGCAGTATCGTTGTCACTTTATTTTTGGAGATGTTGCTTGGTACACGGCGTTTTGGAATGCTAGACGTGTGGTGGTACTTCTTCGGAGGACGCAACGGTCACGAGTTATCACCATTTTCGTCTAACCGCCGATGTCGTCTTTGTTTTGTTTTTTTTCTTCTTTTTTTATTTTGGGCTTGATTTGTGATGTTTTCCCCTTCGAAAACTTTTATCAGGTGGTTACTATAATAATATAGTGGGGCAAAAGCGAGTGCGGATATATGGAGTTCAGGCTCCATGGATTCTTGTTTTTGAATTGTTCAAAAATTGAAGTTAAAAGAATCATAAAAAAAATTCTAGACGTAGATATTAATGTACACTATCCAATACACAAAGTCTCACCCTGAAATAGTTTGTATTCTATGCTGTACAAAAACATCAAAATCTGACCTATGAAGTAGTGAACAGTACCAGATTTCAAACCATCAAAATCTGTTTTGTCATTTTTTTAGCATAGAATACAAAGTATATCGGGGTGAGACTTTGTGTATTGGATAGAGTACATTAATATCTACGTCTAGAATTATTTTCATAATTTTTTGATACTTTGAAATCAAGTTTTCAAAATCCGAAAAATAAGGGTTGCATGTAGCCTGGGATCCAAATTGATTTTTAGGTGAAAGCCTGTTTCGAGAAAGTATATATGCAAAATTAGGATGATCTACACTGCTAAATAAATACCAATAGATCCACAATGAGATGCATTTTCATAATGTATTTATTAAATATTGTAGTAGTTGTTAATATTCTCTTCTACATATTCCAAATTTTGACTTTTGACTAAATTTATACACCATGTAGCTGTGGACAGAGGAAGTACTATATGATAGTAAGATAAGACTGTGCGGCAGTGCGGGCCAATGTAGACTGATCAAACACTTGTTACCAGACATACACAGATCAAACATAGGCAGGAAATGTTTTTTCAAATGCAGATGTTTTATTGGCAACACACTGCTCTGAACAATGAATTCAGGAAGATTTCTTGCTGTCCTGCAGCCGCTCGAACAGGCTGCCGTCGAAGGCACCCCTGACTGTTTCGCGTTGCAACAGTCCTTCTTTATCCTTTCCAACTTTGTACAGTATATTCCATTCTAGGGTGGCAGCGGCCCTGTGTGAACAATATGGGGCGATAAGTATATTATTCACATAATACTTCCCAACGCCTAAAAAACATTATTAGTTTTCAAGGACAGGATCAAATGGACACAACTTGCATGCAGGACTGAAAATACTTGGAAGGAGACTATCAGGAGTGTTGTGTATGGAATAACATAAAATGTTTTTGAACATCGAATCAGCATTTTTCTAAGGATATAACTGAAAATAAGTACCAGAGAGCAAAGCATATTTTGCTAATTCAGCACTGCGCTTACCAGCCCACAAAATCATACATATTACGGTTGCTTTTGAGCATGGTGCTAATCTCATCTTCCGTCAAAGCATTTGGATGAGTTCGACCGAACTTGCTGAATATAGCATCAAATTTTGATGGATCAAACCTGCCCAGAGAGTAATATAAACAAGTTAGAAATACTAACATATTTGAAATGGTAATAAAATTGTGATTTTTCTGCAGAAAATGGAGTTATTTACACAGCTGCAAATGCATTTTGCGGACATACCTCCCTTCGGTGTCATAAGTTTCAGAGTCACTCCCATGCTTGCCCTTGTGGATGTTCTTTATATGGATTGAGAGCAGAGGGGAAGGTATCCAACTCTACAATAAAAAAGCAAAACATAAATTCATATGTCCCTGATTAAGGGCTTGTTTGGCATTGGCGTTACTTGAAATCGTGTGAATTCAGAGTCCCTGCTTACCGGTTGTGTAGGATAACTCATGACGAGGTTGATGAATAAGGAGGTGACTAAGGATACAGGGAAGCCAAGCCCTATTGCTCGCATGCCTGAAATAACAAGGGAGGACGTGTCCCAATAAAAAAAGTATATACTGGTAATATTAGTTACAGATACAGAAGTATAGTCGTTTTTTTATTGGAGAGAAGTGATATCATATCTGACGGCTCATCCAAAACGGGAAACACCGGACTGATACAAAACTGTCAAAAGGATAGCGAGTCGAGCAGCACCTTGGAAAGTCTCCCATGGTAGACGATCCCGTCGCCGTTGCGGTCGAAGAAGGCGACGTGCTGCTGGAGCACGCTCATGCCGCGGGTGTCCCTCCCCCTCGTCCCCTCCGGGTGGCTCGGGTCCACGGCCGCCATGGCTCTCGCGAGATCTGCATATGCATATATGCGAGCTCAGCTCAGAGGTACAGCAAAAATGGGGGGAAAGAGAGAGAGAGTAAAACGTGTAGGAGTTCTGCAAATTCTTCATTGGAGATGGGCTCGTGGATAGGATAGTAAACTATTCATGGTTCTTCTACCAGATAAGTTGATCAGAGAACAATAATATATTTAACAGATTTGCTAGAAATCAGGCGCCTGATATTTAGTTAAGTATCAGTCACCTCTTACAATGTTAGATTTTGTTCCAAGATTTGTGCTTTATTTTGTCTCTGGGCTGTCACGTTATTGACGTTTTCTGCGTCGTTGGCCACACGCTGAGGTGCTGTCTTTGTGGGCTGGCTGTTTGTTGTGTCTGTGGCCTACTCCATTTAGTACCATTTTTCTGCATTGTGGCTTCGTGGGCTGTTGAACAGCTAATGGCCTGCACACAAGTATGTACTACTTTTTTTAATTGAACTTTTGCAGCTACGTAACTAAACTTATGCGCGAGACCAAGCTGAAAGAGTAACATACCTAGCTAGGTTTGCATCTTTCTATTTTTTTTTACATTTTCTTATTTTATTTTCCTTTTCTTTTTCCCTTTGTTTTCTTCATATTCATTGCTATACTTTCATATGTTTTATTTCAGGTAACGTTTATTTTTTTTCATAAATTTTTAACATTTGTGGTAGAAATTAGACGTCTAATATTTAGTTAAGTATCAGTTAACTTTTACACCATTAGTTTTTTTTCCAAGATTTGTGCTTCATTTTTGTCTTTGGGTTGTTCGCGTTACTACGTCGTGGGTGGCACTGAGGTATTGGGCTCTCCGTTTTTGTCCTTTTTTTTGGGTTGTCTATGTGTTGTTCCTGTTAGGCAGAAGCAGAGCGTTTTGTGCATCGTGGTTTTTGGGTTGCCTCGGTTGTCTTGTGGTCTGTCTTTTATCCTGGGATGCCCTTTTTTATTATATTTTATTGAATTTTTTGGCAGATAGCTAGGTTTTTTTTAGGTAGTAGCTAGGTTGTTTGGTAGGAGACCAAGCGGGAAGATCAGTGTAGCTACTTAGCGACCAAGCGGGAAGAGTAGTGTAGCTAGCTAGCTAGTTAGGTTTGCATCTATTTTTTCTTTTTCCTTTTTTACATTTTCTTATTTTTTTTTATTTTTATTTTATTTTTCCCTTTTGATTTATTCATTTTCATTTTTTATTATGTTTTATTTTTAAGTAACGTTATTTTTTCTTCATGATTTTCAAGCCGGAAAGCATAGTGCTCCTCGTTTAGAGCAAGTTGTGTTCTTCGCGTGTTGATCCGGAAGATAAGAACGCGTCAGTGGAAATTCGAGCAAGTTGTGAGACTTTGAAGTTAGTTGCAACTTGATTGTAACTGAGCATCCTCTTGCAACTTGAATGTAATTGAGTCTTTCCCTCCGAAGATAGGTTTGCAACTTGGTTGAAACTGGACATCTTCTATAGCCTTCACCTCGGCTATGCCAAGTCGAAAAACATTAGTGCCTCTTGTTTGGAGCAAGTTGTGTTATCCGCGTGTTGATCCGGAAGATAAGAACACGCTAGGGGGAGCCGATCAAGTTGTGAGACTCCTCAAGGACCCAATTGCAACTTGATTCCCCCGAAGCCAGTTGCAACTTGATTGTAATTGAGCCTTCCCTCCGAAGCCAGTTGCAACTTGACTGTAACCGAACCTTCCCTCCGAAGCCAGTTGCAACTTGACTGCAACTATGCCTTCCCTCTAAAGCCAGTTACAACTTGACTGTAACTGAGTGTTCCCTCCAAAGCGAGTTGCAACTTGATTACAACTGGCTCTTCCCTCCAAAGCCAGTTGCAACTTGATTGCAACTGAGCCTTCCCTTTGAAGCCAGTTGCCTCTACAACCAGTTGCAACTTGACTGTAACCGAGCCTCACCTCCGAAGCCAGTTGCAACTTGATTGTAACTGAGCCTTTCCTCCGAACTCAGTTGCAACTTGAATGCAACTAAGCCTTCCCTCCATGGAAGCAAGTCGCACCTTTATTGCAACTGAAGGCTCACCCATGGATCCGGTTTTGCAATCTTGATTGTAACTGAGCCTTCCTCCGATGAAACCAGTTACACCTTAATTGTAACTGCGCCTGCTCCGATCAAGCCAGTCGCACTTTTGGTTGTGAATAGAGCCTTCCAAGAAGCCACTTGCATCTTGATTGCAACCGAGGCTCCCCCATGGAAGCCAGTCGCACCTTAATTGCAACTGAGGCTCCCCCCATGGAAGCCAGTTTCACTTCGGTTGCAAATAGAGGCTCACACAAAGCCAGTTGCACCTTGATTGTAACTGAGCATCCTCCGATGAAACCAGTCACACTTTTAGTTGCGACTAGAGCCTCCCACGAAGCCAGTTGCACCTTGATTATAACTGAGCCTCCCCTGAAATCCAGTAGCACCTTAATTGCAACTGAGGCTCCTCCCATGGAAGTCAGTTTCACTTTGGTTGCGACTAGAGAATCCTTTGCAACGAGTCGCAAATTGATTGCAACTAAGCCTCCTCATGACGCCAGTTGCACCTAGATTGCAATTGAACTTCTCCATGAAGTCAGTTACAAATTAACTATAACTGAGCCTCCTGAAGCCATTCGCACTTTGGTTGCAAAGCCTCCCCATGAAGGCAGTTGCAACCTCATTGCACCTGAGCATTGTCTAAAGTTGTTTTTTCAACTTATTAGCAATTGATCCCCCCTAAAGCCATTTTTCATTTTTATTGTGAGTCTCCTCCTAAAGAATTTCCAACTTGATTGCAAATTAAGACTCAACTAAAGACATTTCCAACTTCATTTTAACCAAGGTACTCCCTTCGTCTTAAAATAGATGTCTTAGGTTTTTCAAAATTTGGTTGAAACTATATACTAAATAGTGTCTAGATTTATCTAAAATTTGACAAATTTAAGACATCTATTTTAAAAACGAAGGGAGTACAAATTTTCAAATTTAAGCAAAACAAAAACAAGATACACATATTTTTGTTACGAATGAGACTATAACAAGGCATTTCCATTTTTTCGTTTTTCTCCTAGAGATACCGTGTTTTCTTTTCTTTTCATTTTTAACGTGAAAGTGTTTGAACAAATAAACCCTTCAGATTTTATGGATTTTTTGTACTCTCTTGGACTCATATTACTTACTTAGATTTATCTAGAAACGAACGTATTTAGTCAAGCTTTTGTGCTAGATACATCCGTATTTAGACAAATTTGAGTCAACTAATATGGGTCGGAGAGAGTACATCATAATTTTGCAAATATTATTCACATTATAAACTACAAACAACTTTTTATAATTAAAAACTTTTACATGTGGGTCCATAATATCAATGTACATTATTCAGTTTGTGTGTGAGCACGCATAGATATCCAAAGCATTGTCTTTGCCGTATGTACCTGAGAGAGAGGTGAAAAAAAAAAAAAAAAAGAATCGAGACAGAACAGAGAGAAGAAGGAAGAGGAGACGATGGACGCGGCAGCGGCAACCGCGACGAGCACGGCCGACATGACCGCGACGAAGCACCGTTCCGAGCTACTACAGCCACCGGCAACCAAGTACAGCGACTGATACTTAGCTAAATATCAGTCGCCTGATACCTAGCTATATTTAACTCTTGCTCTTTGACCAGAAACAGAACGTCTATCGTATCAGGCTAACCAATGAAGTGACAGTAGCAGAAGCGACGATGGATTGCCTATGTCCCTTATTATATGGTGTTCTGTTATTCGTTAGCGCCAACCCCTTTGGTCACTCCCTTCACTAACGAACCCCGCAAAGAAGTGGAGAAAAAATCCCACCGATCTCTCAAGGCTTGAATAGCAGCACCTGACCAAGGCGAGGAAGGGGAAAGAAACGGGACACGTACATGGCTTGGGCACCTGCTCCTGCAGGTCGGTGTTGAGCTTCCGCTCGCCGGTGACGGCCGCGTGGGGCGCCACCGTCTCCATCGACGGATCAGACGACGACGACATGGCGGTTACGTACGGTTACTCGCGACGTCGAGCCGAGCCTGTAGGAGGATCTGCAGATCGAACGAGCGAATCGATTTGGATTAGCAACCAGTAACGCACACAGTTGAAGAGGGAGGGAACGAATCCGATACTTGGGAAGCATTGGAGGATACAACAGTATAGTGGTACCTTTGGAAAAAGGCGGGGCGATGGTGGGAGCGCCGAGTGGGGATGCTCGCAATGGGTCGTGGTGGTACTAATAGGGCCGTCATGACTCTGTTGGCACAACGCTCTCCCTCTCTGTTAATGCCAGAAAAAGGTTACTACTAGCTAGGATCTGTGGGCTTGATAGTGTGAACGCCTGAGCACACTATGGCATGTTAAAGAATCAGAGGCACTTTTTCTGAGGCATTATTTATAACTGCCTCTAATTTTAATATTTCGTGGCACTTTAGAAAATAATGCCTTAAACTGTGAACATTTGAAGGCAGTTTTTAGAATGCCACTAATAGTTAAGTCTTTTGAGGCACTATTGATAGTGCCTCTAACGTTTTGGAAAATAGAGGCACAATCTAGTGCCTCTATGTTAAACTATTTGTGGCATTTTATTTGTGCCTCAAAAAGACCGATCTTTTAGAGGCACTATTTGTCAAAATGTCACTGAAAGTATAACATTGAGGCACAAATAAAAGTGCCACAAATGATTTATCTTTAGAGGCACTCAAAATATGCCTCTATTAGTTGACCAATTGTGGCACCATTAGTTATGCCTCAAATACATAGTTTTTTAGGCACAAATAAAAATGCCTCAAATGGATGAAACCATTAGAGGCATCTTGGATATGCCTCAAAAAAGGATCCTTATCCGAGTCAACTAATCCATTAAGTACCTCTGGTTTACAACAGATCAATTAGCTAATCTAGCTAGCTCGATAGAGGAGCATCAGATCAATCGATGGATCAATTAGGCCAACTAGCTCTTCTTTGCTGCTATGTTCATGGTTTGCTTTGGCCAAAAGCATCCGTCAGTGGCAAACCGTTCACGAGCGAAGAATAAAATTAAGGAACGGATTAACCACTTCCACTAATAATACCAGGTGCATGCACCGTACCACCGCATGTAGCCAACGGAGCACCTTCTCTTCTCCTCTCGGGATCTTCTCTCATCAAGAAAATTGCAAGGAGCAGTAACTCTCGGTGCAGGAGTTGCACAGACCAGCAACTCTAGTTTTTTGTTGCACAGACCAGTAACTTTAGAAATACAGCGGTTACGATAAAAATCTAATAACGCATTTTTACAGATAACATAAAAGAATTTTTTATTCCCGAAAATTTGTGAACGAACATATATAGAAATCTTTGATAGGCACCACAAATCAGACAAAAAAGTGTCCGATTTGGTCCGTTTGCGGGAGAGGGGCATGAACGGACAAATGTCCTTCATTTGTAGCATGCTAGCTCGATGCCGGCGCAAAGAGGCTGGAGCGTGTGCTAGCTCGATGCCGGCGCAAATTGGTTGGAGAGCATGCCCGCGTCTTTCGTGCCATGAGGACGCGCACGAGCAGAAGAGTTCATCTACGTCAGCGTAAGCTGGTAGAACCGTGCTCGGTCCGCCATCAGCGTAAGCTGGCAGAACCGCGCTCAGTGAGAGGCGTTTTCGGCGCGATACACGTCTGCACCTATCGGGTTGCGAGGCTCGCCTATAGCCGATGTGACGTCGTAAGCACATGTCGGCCGCGGTTTCTCGCGGCCATGGGGCTAGTTGAGAGACGACGTGGTGCCGTTCGTGCCCCCCACGCACAAACGGATCAAATCAGACATATTTTGTGTCTTACTTGGGATGTGCATCGGAGCTGCCCATATATGTCCGTTCACAATTTTTTGGAAATATATAACTTTTTTGTTCTTTGTAGAAATAAAAAATTCGATGCTCCAATTCACGGATATTTTCTCGTCTTTTTACACAAACTACATATAATAATAATATTTTTCTTGATAACTTGTGTGTGATCACAAATTTTCGTTCATAATTTTTTGTAATTTTAAATTTTGTCTGTTATGATCGGTGGCCCTAATTGTCGGATACGTATTTAACTATCATTAATTTTTTGTAACCACTATATTATCAAAGTTGCTGGTTTATGCAACAAAAAACTAGATTTGCTGGTCTATGCAACTCCTGCACCAAAAGTTACTGGTTCTTGCAATTTTCTCTATCTGCAATGTATACTTGAAATACCGTATTTATTTTTATTACTTACTACTTAAGTTATCAAACTCATCACCTTCCTAAAGCTCATATTAAATTTTGGGAAGGTGCCCATATTAAACTCATCTCTCTTTCTCTCCGTACGCATACACACTCCTCTCTGCACGCGCTCGATGATGCCGACGACACGCCAATCACATGACATGCTGAATTTGCGGTAAAAGACGGTATAGTCGGCGTTCTGTGTGTCGTCATCGTCGCTCGGTGACAATGGTGGTTGGGAGCTATCCTGACCGGTGTCGCCACAATGCCACGATTGCGAGGAGGGCCCGGTCTCGTCTTCGTCGTCGTCATCGAGGACGACAAGCGACGCTCCTTGGTAGGCACGCTGCCGGCAAGCGCCGCGTGCGGCTTCGCGCTCGGCCTGCAGATGCAGCCGACGAACACGCTCGGCTTTCTCGCGCTCCTAATCCCTTGGTCTTCTATGACACCTCTCCATCGCCGCCTAGCCCTTCGCCACGCACGCGAATGCACGCGTGGCCCTACGAAACCATAGCCACCATGGCGCGGGATCGCGACGCGGCTGCCGCGCACCTGTGCCTTGTCGGCGGCGGCCATGGCGACCAGCGCTTCCCGTGCAGAGCTGTAGGGAATGGAGGCTACGGACCTCCTTCCGCCCTTTCTCCTCCTCCAGACCCTGGCCGACACCCCCTCGCCTGTGGCAAGATCACTTTAGGCAAGATCACCTCTATGTAGTCGTGTCCTTTAATTTTGTATTTTTTAATTTCTATATATGAGTATAAGAATTAAACCAATGAAGCACTTAGGAGTATTTTTTTACCTGACCGAGAATAACGAACGACACACCACCCAGAGAACGTGTGACACCACTATTTCAGAAATGAGCCATGAAAATAACAAACGCGTCACATGGGCCCAGCCCATTTATGCCGCTGGTACGGGATCAAGGAAGCGATGTGGATAGTTTCCGCGCTCCAGTTCCTCACGCGCACGCGCCCCTCTGCGGATCCCCATCTCTTCTGGCCGCCAACCGCCAGCTGCCGCTCCTGCCGGTACCTGCTGCACCCGGCGATGCCGCCCATCATCCTATCTCAGCCGCCTCCTCCTCTACTAGTTCCCCTCCCGCAACGGTACTCTCCCGCGCCCGCGCGTGCAACCACAGGAAACCCTAGCCGCGCCCTGGTTCAGCTCGGGCCTCCCCGACCGCTTCCAGCGCCGCCACCTGCCGGCGTGGCTCCGCCACCATCTCCTCTGCAAACTCTACACCGCCGCCAAGCCCCGACGCCTCCTACGTGCGCCCCTGCGCAACCCTAGCCACCTTGGCTCGGCTGCCGGTGATGCTCCCCTGCATCAGTGCCTCACATTACCCTCCGAGCACGCCTCGTGGTCGACTCGAGCCCCAGCTCGAGCTCACTGTTACTATCGCCTGGGCTGGTCGTGGCCTCCCCATCGGGGTGAGGTGGTAGGCTGCGACTGCCCCTCCTATATTGATTGCGACATCGCCTGCAGCAACTACGGCCACGACTACGCCCCCGGTTCAGGCATGTTCCTGTTGTGACCAGCCCTCGAGCTGATGAACTATTCTAGGTTCAGCCATGATATTATGCAAATTTGGTGGTGTGGTAGTCTCCTGGTTGAGATTTATGATGGATGGTTACTGGTTGTGTGCCTAGGATCTCCTGCTCATCAAAATTTGATGAGTAGAACAATATGATGTATTGGTCTGGTGCTCAATATGATGTGCTAGAATAGGATATAGGTTATGTTTTGTGCGTACATTTCTAGGTACGAGCGTGTATCGATTCTACTGCAATTGAAATTATACGAATTCTGGGTAGGAGTGGGTGCCAATTTTAAACCTTTTGTATGTAGGCTGAGTTAGGAACGACACACATAACTAAGTGAGACATTCCCGTTCTGTTCCAAATTGAAGATAACCCTGCTAACCGATCCAATTTGGTAGTATAAGGTTTTGTGATTAAACATGGTGAAATGATATCACTATGTCCAAAGATCGAGAGTTATCACTACAAGTACAAAATGTGTTAGTGACCAGCGGGATCAGCGTTTTATAGTTGTATTTGTTAAAGTCCATGGACTAGAAAATTTTCTTTTGGCTAGTTTTATGTTGTTGACTTATCGTGCCCTAAGTACTTCTGTGCATGATTATCCATATCTCCTATGTATTCATGCATTTTTCTCACTATGGACTTGTGACTCTCTTACCTTCAGGTTCCTGTAGTTTTTCAAGATGACTTGGCACAAATAGCTGCTTCTCACTTGCAAGAAAATGACCTTGTCTCCATGTCTAGACAATTAACTGGAGATGTTCCGCCATTCAGACATACTGATGGATAGGCAAATATTCAGGTATGCATCTATTTATGTACTGGACTGTTATGTTTTGCTTTCCCATATTATTTGTAGAAGGTCAGGATAGAGAAAGAATAGTCCTATTCTTTTGTGTGCTGATGTGTTACTGTGTTAGGAGCTCCCTACCTTGTACATATCTTCTTTTCTAGTAATATTATAAAATCTAGCATATTAGCATTTTTATCGTTTATGAAAATGCACAACATGATGTTGTGGAAGGCACCTAGCTAGTACAGTTTCTCCTGATTGTTCACGAATTCACATTTAGGCAAGCATGTCTTGAGACGTGCAATCCTCCTGTAAGTGCTCCAGCTTCTTGACGCGTTGGTCTCAACTTCCTTGGTCACAGCTATTGCATTGCACAATTAGAAAAGATGGCAACAGGGTTCAGACTGTAATCCACCCCAAGTAGCAGTAAATTTGTCTCACTGACCGCCTGTCTGAAAGTGAAAAGCCAATAGACTGTTGTTCATGTGTTATTTCATCCTAGTAGTACTGAATGAGCCCTTGAAAACATTTTCTTAATTTCTTAATCATTCTTCCTTACTAATTCTGCAGGGGATGTGGATGCTCAAGTCAGACTAAACCCCTACGATCCTAGGATGGTTTGATATTATAGTCAATATATTGATCAGTCTAATTTGGTCTGAACTAATCTTCTTTACCAAGTTGAACCTACATATGGCATACATCTCATGCAAGCTACCCTTCTAATTACGATACTTATGTTTGTCTTGATGAGTTTTTAGAAGGTAACTAAGAAAAAGTCAGTTATTAATCATGAAGTGAAATTTCATTAGTGTGACATCCGCGCCCAGTAACGGGAGTGTGTTATTTGCCTCATTCTACTATACTTAGTGTAGCCTTTTCCTCAAGAACCAGATGTCGTTGTGTAATATATCTCTCCACTGTTACCTATTTCATTGTGGTCGTTAACATGAACCAATAGCAATTTCTGTTCATCCTTTACTATATAATCTCTGGTGTGATTGGCTTATTGCATTCATTTTTATCCGTGGTTGTGGCGTCTGACGCGGCCATGGCCGAGCTTGAGGCCGCCAAGCGCGCGCGGGAGGCGGCGGAGATGGAGCTGCGCGGGAGCCAGCTGCAGGCCTCCATAGCCGCCGCGACCATCCAGGCACTCGAGGTCTGTCTCTCCTCGTCTTCTTCGCCCCCGAATCGGGAAATTCATCATCACTTGTTCACCTGATTTTGGTTTGGCTTGTTTTGGTGCGTGCATGCGACTACCTCGCATCTCCAGGAGGAGATCGCGAAGGTGGGATCTGATCTGGAAGAGCTTAAGGTCAGAAATCTCGAAAATCGCAGCAAATTACGGTCCCCATCTGTTGCTTTGATATGATGACACACGCTTCTGTTGTTCATGTTGTGTTTATGATTGGAACTTCTGGAACTTGCAGGGTTGCACTTTAGAGCAAGGAAGAAATGAATTCAAGGATAAGGTATGAACTCTTTTGTGTTTTCCTGCGATGACTCCATGTTGTGCCCTGCATATGCAATCACCTCTGCTTCATTTCCTCTTTGATTTTGTACTCTAATAGACCATGTCACCATGCCCATTGGCCGACATAGTACCGCGCTTATTTCCTCTTTGATTTTTTTAAAATTCTTCAAAACAAGCTAACAAATTCACCTCCCTGTTTTTTCGTGTTTATGTCCATTTGATGTTTGCTTTCCCTGCTAGCAGCAACTTAAGTTTTAAACTTCTTCTTTGCTAAGTATCTTCTTTGCTAAGTTCCTAAGACCTTGGAGTTGGTCAAGGTCCAGATCATGTTATGTTGTTGTTTGGATAATTTCACGTGTTCATCATAGAAGACATTATTCTATTTTTGTGATAGTTATAGAGTTCCTTGTTAGATTAGGTGTGTAATTGCAGATACACTATACTAGTGTCCTGAACATAGAGATGTAACTTTGGAACCTTTAAGTGTGTAACCTTGTTAATGAATGGATTGACTTATCATCATAAATTTTACCCTTATGCTATTGGCTAGATACAAGAAAATCTTTCAACAATTGAATCTGACCAAGACTGAACAGTAATTCTCTGTACACCTCATATAGTTGCTTCCCATGCCATTCTTTTGCAACCAGTGAATGGATTGACTTTTTTTAAAAGAACCCTTTCATTCCAGCAGCTAGTGAATGGATTGACATCAGCCGTCGGCTCAAGACCTGTCAAGTGTGCCCTCTAGGTTTGTGGCACTGTCGACTCCCACAGTATCGTTGATACTTGATACTTGCTACTAGTATCTTTGTTACTTGATACCTGCTAGTATCTTTGTTACTTGATACTTCTTGATGTATTCTTCTGACGTTCCAATTTGCATTGCAGACAACAAGTGAGAGTTCCAGAAGTATGGTAACAAGCAAAGTGACTTCATCGTTTTTGTACTTCAATGCTAGTAGTGATAGATAGAAAGAATCCATTTATAATTGCTCTCATGTAATTGTGATTCATTGGTGTCATAGTTGCTGGTTCATTTGATCATTGCGCCGTTGGGAATTTATTGTGATATTAATTGGTGTATTATTTGAATCCGAATTACTGTAGTAAGATGGTGTGTTTGCAGTTCCTTTTGAGATATGTCACTATAATAATAATTACTGTCATTTTAACCTGAATATTATTGTGAGATGTACCTTAAAAAGTCAACCATGAGACACTATGCCTCAAATGGTTGGTTTTTAGAGGCACTAGTCATAGTGCCTCAAATGGTTGGGTTTTAGAGGCACTAGTGATAGTGCCTCGAAAAGTTGGTTTTTAGAGGCACTAGTCATAGTGCCTCAAATGGTTCGTTTTTAGAGGCACTAGTGATAGTGCCTCGAAAAGTTGGTTTTTAGAGGCACTAGTGATAGTGCCTCAAATGGTTGGTTTTTAGATGCACTAGTCATAGTGCCTCAAATAGTTGGTTTTTAGAGGCACTAGTCATAGTGCCTCAAATGGTTAGGTTTTAGAGGCACTCTAATTTGTGCCTTAAGTTGGTTTTTGAGGCACTAGTCATAGTGCCTCAAATGGCTAGGATTTAGAGGCACTAGTCATAGTGTCCCAAATAACTATGATTTAGAGGCACTTTTTAAACTGCCTCAAATAACTTTTACCTACACGACCGTCCTCGGCGTTTTTTTTAGTGTCTCAGAAATTCAATTATAGCACTAATTTAACTATTGGAGGCACTCTAAAGTGCCTCTGAATGCTGTACTGCCATAGTGGCAGTTACACGTGCATGAATGAAGGAATGCCGATAAAACAGGTCATTCTGATTTTAGGTAAAGTTATAAATGTGATCTGAGAATGCGCCAAACCGTGCGCGCTCTCGATCGATCGATCGCGTTCAAGCTAGCTAGCTTAACGTCTGACTCTGACAAAAAGAAGATAATTCTCTTTTTTCAGGTGTAAACTTTCAGAGCAGGTCGACTGCCTTTTATGTGCCGCGGAGGTATACAGATGAGATGCGGGAGATAGGCAAACAGCTAAACAGACGTACGACCCGGAGGACCCCTACACCGGCCGTAATGCTAGGTGCCTAGATCGGATAAAAACGGCGACAGCCCACATGGTCTGCTGCCTCTTCCTTCTTCCTTTCTCCACTCCCAGTAGCGTGCACGAAGGTGCCATTGCCCCGCCTCAACGCTTCGAATCTGTCAATGGCATGCGCATGCACGACATGCCCGTTAGAGCATCTCCAACAGCCGCGGTATATAGCGCCCACGTGCTAAAAACCATTAATATATAGCGCCGTGCTCGCAAACACGTGCTCCAGTAGGTGCTGTAAATTCGCTTGTGAACACGCATTCCAGCAGGCGTTGTAAACTAGCATGTGTTGCAAATAAGTTATTGCACATTTTTTCCCAACCCGCGCCCCAAATTTGCTACGCTGGCTACCGCGTGCTCCATCTCTCCAACTCGCGGGCCCACGCCCAACCGCCGCTCTGAAATCTCCGCGTGCCTGCCCTCGTGATCGCCTCCAACCTCCCTCCGCGCGCACGCCGGCGATGGATGGTTTCTCTGGCACTCCATCCTTCGACCCCGCCATACTCAACAGGCCACCCCAGCGCCGGAGGAGCGCTTCTGACGCCGCATCCCGGGGCAAACCCTAGCGCCGGCGTTGGCTCAAGCTCAAGCGCCAGCCTCGTCCGCGGCCTCTTCATGTCGCCACAGCCGAACGCCGTCGCTCCGCATTCGCCGCCGCCATCATCGCCCGCTGGGCAGGGAAGGAAGGCCGCGTCGAAGCGCCCGGCCGCTACGTCGACCGGTGCGACAAAGAAGCAAAAGATGTCTGCCGCCCGGCGTACTCACCCTCCTCCGCAACCTCCTCCCGCAGCTCTCGCGCCGCCGCAACAATCGTCGCCGAGCGCCGCCAGTTTGGACTATGCCAAGAATTTAAAACTGATATGTCGATTGTCATGTTGAATTTGCATATGCATTTGTGTTTCTTGTGAAAATTGGGTTTTTTGCTAGCGCCAGCGACTTACACGCGCTGGAATATGCAGTGCCTCGTGGAACGATTTTTTTCCCGCTTGCATCGCGCTGGAATGTAGCGCGCCCGATGAAACGCCCGCGCTTGCAACACGAAATATGCACAAAAGTGGCTCTGCAAAACCAGTTTTACAGCGTGCGCTCGTATGCCACGGGCTGTTGGAGATGCTCTTACTCCTCCACGCACCTTTCATTAATGGTGACTTTTCCTCTATACCATTTACTACTACTACAGAGGAAAGGTGTTTGTTCGCGAAGACCAGACACAGACACGGCAATGAGTCGATCTCATTGCTCATGGCGATAGATGAGCGGATCCGAGCACTGCGCAACCTTGGAAGGCGACGGGTTTTCAAAAGTCTCCAACCGTCCAACGTCTCTCGCTGGAAAGCGCGGTGGATCGACACACGAGTCCTGGTGAGCTGTACTGTACGCACACGTGGACGTGGTACCGGCTGGAAGGAACGAGAAGAGTGGGGCCCTCGCGCGCGTTTTTAAATGGAGTACAGTATATCCTTGTCACGCGAGCCACCAAACTGCCGAGATTCGTTTACCTCCCATCCGGGCAAATCAAAAAATGCAAAGATTTTGAGGTCCGCGTATGCGTATGTATAGTACTACCAGTTGCACCGGCCTACGTAGCAAAGCGCGGATCACATCTAACTGAATATTATAGTCTCAAGTCAGCTGCACCAAGCATGCATGCATGCCGCATCGTGCGAGAAAATACAAGATGGGTTCGACAGCTCGAGCCGATCGATCATGACCCTCGACGTACTCCTCGAGTCGACATGCATGATGATGATGGAGTTCCGGCGCAAACGACCACAGTATTTTCTTGGCACTTGAGAGCTGAGATGGTTGATTGGTATAGTTGCCCTTCACAGCATCTTCGTTCTTTAGGACGACTCAGTCCGAAATCTGAATTTTTTTTAGCCAGACGAAACTCGCTTTTTTTTAGAAACGCCGAGTTTTTCACTTACGTTCCGAGGCGAGTTCCCGCGTTTGGCTAAAATTTAATAAATTTGATAAACTTTGAGCAGACTTTACGCGAACTTTGGGCGAATATAAGCGGTTTTGGCGAATATGGGCGAAATTTGGGTGAATATGGTGATATGGACGAACTTTGAGCGAATATGGTCGATATGGATGAACTTTGGGCGACTATGGACGAATATAAGCGGTCTTGGCCGAATATGGACGAACTTTGGGCGAATATGGTCGATATGAACAACTTTGGGCGAATATGGACGATACGGGCGAACTTTGGGCGATTATGGTCGAATTTTAGGCGAACTTGGGCGAATATGGGCGAACTTTGGGCGAATATGGTCGATATGGACGAACTTTGACGAATATGGCGATATGGACGAACTTTGGGCGAATATGGACGAAGTTTGGACGAATATGGCAAATATGGACGAACTTTGGATGAATATGGGTGAATATATGATGACTAGGCAGATTCACTCGCCGAATCGCTTTGTCCGGCGTTTTCAGTGTGTTTTCGAGATCCTGGGTACGGTCTGAGAAGGCCAGACGAAAATTTGCTCAATTCAGACAAAAACAGGTTTCTAGATATACAACTGAACAAAAATTTTAGCATCCAAATCTATTTTCGACGTCCGGACCGACGTACCGGTAGATGCTCTCAGATTGGTCTGGCAGACAGACAGACGTCGGCAGCGAACGGGTGGCTCAGGTACCGACGTACCGTACGTGCAGCTGGGAAGGAGAGTAGGTGGGAAGCGCGCATGCTCCCCAGCTGCGCTCGTGCCGCAAACCACCCAAAGCGTGCCCAGTGAATCGTGCCGTGCGTGGCTGCTGGTGCTGCGGCTGATGATGGGCTTCTGGCTGTCTGGGTCGATCGCACCAAAACGTATCAAGTCCGGATGCTGCAACGAGGACCAGTGGTCCAGCTCCGTTGCCCGCCGACCTTGTAGCAATTGCTATTTATCGCTGGACGCGAGCGCTTCTACGGTCTAGGCCGGGCTCAATAGGCACCTTTTTAACGGGTTTCTTTTTTCTGTTCGGTTTTTTCACATGATTTTGCCTTGGTTCAGTCTTGTTTTCATCCGGTTTTTCTGTCTTTTGTTTTCTTCAACATGTTCTTTAGTTGAACAATTATTAAATACGAACGTTTTAAAATTTTGAAGAATTTGGGATATAAATATATATAAATTTGAACAATTTTTTTTAAAATAATATATTTTTTATTTAATTTCAAAAATAATACATGAAATAGGGAATTTGCAAATCTAAAGGACGCTCGTCTGTTCAAAAGACGATGGGAAACGTTCGTCCGTTCAAAAAACGATGTACATATTCGATTCTTTGAAATGAAGAAGGTGGCATTGATGTGGTGACCCAGCATACCACTGCATGTTGTAGTATACTATAGTCGTGGACACGACACTCACGGAGTACTGTTCCGCAAATATTACATCCTCTGAGTGGTACAACAGAAACAAAACGGGTCCATAACATACATTGTTATTATTACAATCAGAAATTTACATGACGACTTTAAGATCCTCCTAGGTCCATAGAGGTATCCCGATGACTCAGGGCTAAACTATAATAACTCGGAGAACAGAATAAAGAAACAACTAAGGTTTATACGAGATTTAATATAGATAGGGGATAGAGATCTATGCTACTGGACTAGATCACTATATATGCTACATCTATACTTCAGATACGCCGGTCTCCATTTCATAGATGTTTTTGTAATTGTTCCCTTCGACGCTTTCAGATACTTCTGGTTCTTCATACGGAATTCTTCTTGATCTTCAATTGGATACAGTATTTCCTCTTTCTGACCGTTAATGTCTTCAGAATCTAGCAAGGGTAAAGAAGATACGTTGAGTACGAGCGTACTCAGCAAGTTCACTAAAAAGGTGTATTTGATGCACTATATCTACAGTCACAGACCGTAGGTCGTAGGCAATGCAAGCTTTTGTAAACATTTCTTCAAAGGTTGCTTTTATTCTGAAAAGCTATGTCCTTCAGCCTTCACGGGTTGACCAGAACTTTCATGGAGTTTCTTTTCCGCCGCGTTCGCAGCTTCTTCCCGGAACAGGGAGTAACAAGTTACAGTTCTTACACTCTGTAGAGGTGTGTCACTTTACCCATGAGAGATCTTAGCTTTGTTGCACATCCGGGCGCGTATTCCCGTTCAGACTTCCTTGGTATGAGGCCCAGACTAAGATCCAAGCCAATCACTGTCCTTCTTCGCGACCCCGCATACACCACATTGTTGTATGCCCAAACTCAAGGTAGACTTTTCCCCGTATAAAACGGATATACTTTAGTTGGATACACACAACAACCATTAACACTAGATATCTGTCTTTTGTAAGCCCAGATCCACGGTAGACTTTTCCTCGTATAAAACGGCTATACCGATGATCTGCAACTTACAAATTCCCAGAACAGTGTCCAATGCATGCGAAAGGGAGCCGATCCAGCTGACTTCTTCGTCCCATTCCAAATCTCATGGTTAACGTGTAATATACGGCACAAGAATCACTTGCGACATTGGTGATTAAGTCCTAGATAATATGTTCCTTTACCACCGAAACTTTCATAGAAGGTTATTACCTCATGGTAAATAACATATAATCATATTATTATGAAAATAGTGTTTTCTGACCTTTTTGAAGTGCAGGTGATGACAACACTGGATTTGCAAAATACTTTACAAAAAATAATCAAAGGACATGAGCAAGTGTGAACTTGCCTTGATATAGCAGAGTATTGTAGTCAAATGTCTCGACTTGACCCTGGACCTCGGGTTCTACAAAAGTACCATCATTGTCCGGTAAGGACAATGTTTAAAGAAGCAATATGCTGTTATGCATGAGTAATGCTATGCATTTTGTAAAACCTTAAGTAATTCCTCAACATTACATGTGAGTTGGTTTTAGATGATTTGTTTATGATGTGAGTTATCTTTAAGTTTATTTCATAAAGGAGTGTAGTTGTAAGGGTTTTTGGATAACATATAAGATATGAAAGTAAGGTACAATTGTAATACAATTCTAAGATTGGGTGATACCATGTAATCATTACAAGATTTATGTTTTAATTTTATTATGGTTTAAAATAAATGGTATAGTGTTTCTTTTGAAAGTGGCAAAAGGAATAACATTTGAAGAAAATATTATTTATGTTAAGTTAATCAACTCTAAAGATTAATAAGATTAAAGTTATGGTTTAGGATAAGGTTTGAATGATTTTGAGTCATTATATATCTAGCTTGTGATATGTTAGACCAAATTTAACTATAAAGATATAATTTGACTTGGGATATAATATTTATGTCATTAACAACAATTAGGGTTTTTCCTAAGTATAATGAAACTTAGTCTTAAAGACTTAAAGATAGTATCATAAGTTATAATTATATGTTAGATTATTTTAGAGTTAAAAGATTGTGTTTTGAACATGATTATCTCTTACTTAGGAAATAATGTTAAACAATTAATAAAACAACTATCCTATTTCAATAATTGAAGATATATGATCTAAGAATTTTAAAATGTTTTAGGAATAATATATTTAGTATTATCTTAGTAAGTATTCTTACTTAAAATCTTAAAATTGAATTTTATTTTATTTTAGGTATTATCTTGATTTTTTTATAAAATTTCTCAATTATTGAATGTCTTTAAATATTTGTTTTAAGTTTTATTTGTAAAATTTTAAGTTAGTAATTTTTATTAGATAAGAGAATTAAATTTATGCATGAAAGTGATTTTTATTTATTTTTAGGAATTATTCTGCATTTATTAAATTTCATTTAGTTATTTAAGGGTGTTAATGTTTATCTGTATTTTATTAAATATAAATAAATATGATTATATTTTTCTTAGGTGGAGATTATTTTGATAAGCATTTAGATGTATTAAATATATTTTTAGGATTTTTCTACATTTTTCTAGAAATAAAATAGTGTATAGGGGTATTTTGGGTTATTTAATATTTAGCTTAATTTTATTTTTTTCTTTTACAACCCAGCCTTGGTTCTTGGGCCATCCCAACCTACTTCTAAGCCCAGCCCATCTCCCATTTGGGCTACACCCCTGGACCCGGTCGACCAAGTCGGTCAAACCGACCCCCTTCTTCTCCTCGCTGGATTGTTCCTCATCCACTCCCCCTTTGGCGACGTGGTGTCGCCGCCGTTGCCGCGCAACCATGGCCGGCTTCGGCCTCCTTGGCCGTCGCCATCTGTTGTCCTTGACGCTTACCCCTCTGCTACACCCTTCCATCCAATTCGATTTGTGATACGAACCCTCTTCCTCTCGTCCCCGCTGCACTCCTGTGGCTAGGGTTTCGGCCTCGACTCCGACGTGCTCTGGTGACCCCTGGATGGTGATGATGGAAAAGTGATGGTGCGGTTATGGTGATCTGATGATGGTTTGGTTGCTTGTGCCGCCTCTTCTACGCACAGACACCCACTGGTGCGGCTTGGTGCGGGTTGAGTACCACGGTGCCCTCGTGCCGCCGCGCCGTGGTCGCCATTGATGGCCAGTGTTGCTTCCTCTTGTCGACTTAAGCGAGGACCCCGGGTAAGTTATCCCATCTACCCCCACATTTCTTTTGAGTGTCTTTGTTCCTCCTGGATGTCAAATCCTAATCTGTTCTAGCAGTGGTTTATTGTATCATGCATAGCTTATAGTGGCCTTGCTACTGATCTTGCTAAGTGAATGAAATTAAAACTAGATTGATGATTTTGGTTTGTGCTTCCCTGAATCCTGTACTCAATGTGACTTGTTAGCTAATTCATTTGACTTGACAATGTACATGGTGATTTGTAGATCTTAATAAGATTAGATGAGGATGATGTTGAATTGGGATTCATAAGCTGTGATTCAGAAACATATGTTGGTCATTTGTGATGGATTTTGGGTACCCAACCAATATATTATCTTGGTAGAGAAGTAATCATTTATATGATTCCTAAATATTTACTAGGAATATGATTAGATTGTAGTTGTTGTTGATTAGCAGATGAGTTATGTGCTTTAACAACTAATGGCCTGCTACAGATGCTTTCTGAATGAATTATTCAGTTGAGTTTGCATTCATTTTCACTGAACCTTTGTATCCAGGAAGGTTTTTGGTGGCTTTTGGGCTTGTATTATTGATGTGGTACTTTGTAGAAAGATGCACAGGATAAGAACAAATGCTCATGATATGCTGCTGCCTCTTGGATCCAATGTTTGCCTTGTGAATGGTTGTTCAGAAGAAATGATGTAAATTCTAGATTTGGTTCCAGCTATAACTTATCATTTGAAGCTGTTCATGAAAACTATATATTCTGATTCCTAATAAAATCTTATTAGGAAAATGATTTATCTTGTTTAGCTTGATTAAAGATAATTCAAGTGCAATGCTTGCTTGGTAACTAAAGAGGAATTGGGTTCCTGTGTATGTAGACAGAGAACTAGTATGCATCCTTGATTCCTGGAGTATCCTCTAGGAAAATGATAGAGATGATCTTGTTTGACTAACTTGGGCTAGCTATTGAAGGACAACTTGTATGTTGGCTCTGTTGCCTTGGGCTGCTACTGTGGTGCCTCCAATCTTGGAGTGTGCACAGTGGTAGCCCAGGTAATATGACTTGTTGTTGTAATCAACAGTGTAATAGTTGGTGTTTCTGTCCAAAAGATAGGAAGCTAGCTCATGATGCAAAAGGATGAAGCTTTACTTGTTTTGCACATGATCATATAGTTGGCTAGTCTCTGTGTATAAACTTTGTGGCTACTGTAGCTAGGCTATGTTGTTGTGGTACCTCCCTAGAGGATGCACAACAAAATAGATCCTTCTAGAGATTTCTATAAAGCTTGGTTGGCAAAATTAAATCATGGGCAATTGCCAAGGACGCAAAGGCTGAGGCCAAGTGGATAATAGAAGTATATATGTGGATGTGGCACTATGCTTACTCCTATGATGATTTTATACTCCACTTGAGTATAAATCTGAGGAGATGATCTTTTAAAACTAAATCATGCTTGGAAACGGTAGGACAAACATTATGCATGATTTATAATAGAGCAACCTTTGTTGTTGCTGAATCCGTGTTGTGACTTCTTGTTCCTGGTGGATCTTGTTCCTGGATGCTACTTGATCTGCTGCTCCTAGCTGCTCACTTGACATGCTCCTTCTAATGCTTGATCTTCTCTTGGATGGCTTATGTAAGCAACCAGATGTTGATTGGGTGGTGGATTGAATAGATGTTTGGTTGATGCACTGAGATAATCTGTGTAGCTCTTGGTGTTGTTCTAGAAACAGTGTGTTTCAGAGAGATGGAAATAGAAAGATGGAGTGTGGACATGTATAGTTTGGCTAGTGTGTTGTTGGTTCTGTGGTTTGTGAATATTCTCTGATGTGTTTCTGGAATAGAGAAAGAAGAAGCAAGCAGGTGCTTTGCTACGTCTGCTCCCTGTTCTTATCTACTTTCAAGTGCTCCTGGTGTGTTGACAACACACATGTCTGCATGTGTTGAATAAGCTACTTACTTGTGGGTCCTATAGGTTCAAGTTTCAAGGTTGTGGAAATATCTGTTATGGATAAGCTCAAGTTGAGAAGTGAATGTCCTGGGTTTTTTACTATCTCTCTTCTTTTGTGGTTGGATCTCTAATTGGTGAAACTTGCCCTTGATTGCCTATGATGTTGAACTGAGGCCAGATTTACAATAAGAACAAATACTACTTTATTTGGCCCCTATTTACTCTGCTCAGTGATGTAAATAGCAATGCATCTCATTGCCATACTGAGAGCAAAATTACTAACACTAACCCTTCTCTTTGTTTTTATCTTTTATTTGTTTGTTTTGCAAGAATCAAAAGAATATACAGGAACATCAGAGTAGATAGAGATTCTAGCTTAGATTTATAGATTCTGTAATCTTTTTATTTAATTGTTAGAAAAGTGTAATTTCTTTTATATTTTACCGAAGTTTTCTTTTTCTTTATTTGTAACTATTCATCTATGTAATGACTTCTATTTACTTGTATTGATTAAATCTTCGTATGATTAAATAAAGATTTCTTCTTATTTGTTTTCTATATTTTACTTTATTCTTATTCTTTTATTGTAAAATAATAATATAATACTTCATGTATTCAGTTATATAAATAATTCTGTTATATCCTGGTTGTAATATTTTCTTTTTATTCCTTTGTTATAAAAGGATAATGTGATATACATATATTCTTTTAATAAAGAACTTTTCTATTTGTTTCATTATTGTAATTAATTTTCCATTTTCTTTATTCATTTAGTTATTTTATTATAATCTTTTCTTTGTTCTTTTATTTTGAAGGAACATTGTAATGTTGGATTTTAAGGATCTTTATACTTTTATTTATAATACTTGCATTTGTATTATTGTGAATATTTTGTTATAAGTCAAATTTCTCCCCTCGTAACTCCGGAAAACAATAGAGGTCATGTCAAAATTCATCTCACTCCCCTTCTAATAACACTAAACCTAATTCATCGGAGTGAGAATTCTAATTAATCTAGTCTTTTTATTTGGCGAAAAATTTATCCGGATTTTCAGATGCATGCATGCAGATGCACAAAATCCTAAATCTATCCTTCGTTTAGTCCTAAATGCTGGGATGTTACAATTGATCATGCACACTACGTGCATGTCCAAATACGTTTTAGGTTTCGGACCGTTTATCTCGCGCCATTTTTCCCGCTGTCTCTTCACGCCTTTTTTTCCGTCATTCTTCTCCGCCGTTAGACCATCATTAAAGAACATAGATGAAGTATAAGACACATTCATTATGTACATATATTTACTTATGCGAGCACGACATCTGGAAGGGGAACATCCGGACTTGGGGGATCTACCATCTGGCAAAGACCGAATTGCCGCATGACCCTCTATTGAGACATCTTCTCAACTAGACAATCAAAGATGATCTTCGATTTAGTCAGCCAGTACTCTCGATCTCTAGTGCACATAATAAATAACCCGTCGGGATATCGTGCGTGTCGTGCCTGCAGGGTGTACGGCTCCCAAATCATGATATCCTCTTTCAGTGTGTTGAACTGCTCGCTGAACAATGGATAACATCTAACGACTTGCCCTCCCGCGAAACGACACTGCATGACAAAATAGTTGTTAGTAACCTTCATATTATAGTACTACAAGTGCAATTTATTAAGATATTACACTGACCTTGCGATGCAAAAAAAAGGCAGGAAAAAACAGCGGGGAAGAATGGCGGAAAAAACGGCGCGAAAAAAAGGCGCGAAGAGACGACGGGAAAAACGGCGCGAAATAAACGGTCCAAAACCTAAAACGTATTTGAACGTGCACGTAGTGTGCATGATCAATACCACCTTTTTTATTTCAAAGGATGAACCTGTACATCGTCTTTTGAACGAACGAACGTGTCCGTCGTCTTTTGGACGAACGAACGTTGTCTATCGTCTTTTGAACAAACGAGCGTCCTTTAGATTTGCAAATTCCCCATTTCGTGTATTATTTTTGAAATTGAATAAAAAATGTATTATTTTAAAAAATAGCCACTTTTCGTATGTGAACAAATTTTTATTTTTGTTTGGATTTGAAATTTGTTTATATTTGAAATTTGTTCACATTTGAATTATGATCATATTTGAAATTTGTCTAGATGTGAAATTTGTTCAAAATCGAATTTTGTTCAGATTCGGAATTTGTTCAAATGTTATTTTTGTTCAGTTTTAGATAATATTTAGATTTGAATTTCAACAATGTGAAGAAAATATGAAATAGAACCGGAAAGTAGACGAGTTGCCTTGACGCGAAAACTCGAAACGACACATTGCCTTTGTTGCTCGTGCCTATACGCGAAAACTGAATTTCAACAAATGGACCCGCCCACCAGGAAAACCATTGACGCGATGCCTATACGCGCACGCTTTGGGCAATAAATAGCAGCTCCCGACCTTCTGCACTTTCCACGTCCTGGGCAGCGTGGCCGCCGTGTGTAGTGATGGAGGGCTAGGTGTCGTATAGTACTCATCTTTAATTCTTGCGTTTGGAAATCATGTCGTTATCGATCGATAGAATTTGGCAGAAAGCGGTAGCCTCGTTGGAGGCTCCGAGTACATGTTAAATATTAGCGAGAAAAATCCTCGCTGTGGCGTTTACAAGAGATCAATCGGTTACAGGAATGAGGAGATTAGATTACAATCAATCTCCTAGTTTGAACAACTATAACCGATATCCTATCTATTTGAACCAGCCGGAGTACTACTCCAATGTGGTACAGAAAAACGTTACATGCCAAGTTTATATAATATCTAACAGCCTCCCTTAATCACAACCTTCAGAAAGGTTGAGATTACGCTTAAATTCATTCAGGTCTTTAACTGCCAAAGCTTTTGTAAAATCATCTGCAACTTGATCTTTGCTTGATATGAATCTGATGTCAAGCATTTTACTTGCAACTCTTTCTCGAACAAAATGATAATCTATCTCAATGTGTTTTGTTCTGGCATGAAAAACAGGATTTGCAGACAAATATGTAGCTCCTAAATTATCACACCATAGACATGGTTTTACCTTTAGTTTAACACCAAGTTCACCAAGTAAAGCTTCAACCCTTATCAGTTCACCAGTAGCATTAGCTAAGGCTTTATATTCAGCTTCAGTGCTAGATCTTGAAACTGTTTGTTGTTTTCTTGCACTCCATGAAACCAGGTTTGGTCCAAGAAAAACAGCAAACCCTCCTGTAGATCTTCTATCATCTAGGCATCCTGCCCAATCTGCATCTGAGAAAGCACTAAGCAAAGTAGATGAAGACTGCTGAAAAATTAACCCAACATGTATAGTCCCCTGAACATATCTTAAAATCCTTTTTGCAGTTGTCCAATGAGCAGTTGTTGGAGCATGTAAGTATTGACATACTTTATTTACTGAGACAGAAATGTAATTCCTTGTAAGTGTTAAGTATTATAAGGCACCTACAATACTTCTATATTGTGTACTATCATCAGGACCAAGAGTTGTTCCTTCATTTAAGGATAACTTTTCGGTAGATGACAAGGGTGTAGAAGAAATTGTGCACTTTGTCATACCAACTTTAGCCAGCAAATCAGCAGCATATTTCTCTTGAGTGAGTAGCAAACCATTCTGAGTTTTCTTTACCTCAATTCCCAAGAAGAAGTGCAGATCTCCCAAGTCCTTGAGTGCAAAATCAATGTTGAGATCATGAAGAAGCGCAGAAATAGCCTGATCAGCTGAACTGGTGACTATGATATCATCAACATAGATTAGAACAAATATCATAACTTTTGCTTTGTTATAAAGAAAAAGTAAAGTATCTGCTTTGGAAGGAATAAAACCAAGCTGTTGCAATTTAGTACTAAGTCTGGAGTACCAAGCTCTAGGGGCTTGCTTAAGACCATAAAGAGCCTTATCAAGCTTGCAAATGTAGTTTGGAGTAGCGGAAGACTCAAAACCTGAAGGTTGTTTCATATATACTTCCTCTTCCAGAACGCAATGCAAAAACGCGTTCTTGACATCTAGCTGCCACAGACTCCAGCCTCTGGAGACAGCCACTGCCAGAACAAGTCTGATAGTTGCTGCCTTGACAACAGGACTGAAGGTATCTTCATAATCTATACCATACCTTTGCTTGAATCCTTTTGCTACCAAGCGTGCCTTGTATCTGTCAATTGTACCATCTGCATGTTTTTTAACACGATATACCCACTTACAGTAAATGAGATTCTTCGTGAAGTGCGGAGGAACAAGATGCCATGTTTTATTTTCCATCAGTGCATTGTATTCTTCCTCCATCGCCTTACGCCAACGATCATCTCCAAGAGCTTCAGAAAGTGTTTGAGGTTCACCTGTAGATGTAAACAGACCATAGCGAACAGTTCCATATACTGCTTCGGAGTACGTATACCTTTCTGAAGTCGCGTGCGAGGTTCTAGAGCTGGAGGATTCAATGGTATAGGCAAAGCTGTAGTAGAGCCAGCCACAGAAGATCCTCCAGCTGCTTCCCTGGCGTCATCCGCGTCCCTGACGTCATCTGCGTCAGCGTTAGCCTCATTTTCTTCCCGGGCCCCCCTGACAGCAGAATCTTCTCCCCTGGTATCAGCGGTCATAGTAGGAGACCGCGACGAGGACCGTGAGCGTGACGCAGAACCACGAGAGGGCGACGCGGAGTGGGTTTGTTGGTGTCGAGGTGGAGAACATGCGCCGCGTCGGGAGCGAGGGCGCGTCGCAGTCCACCCAGGAGACAGTGACCGCAGGTGGGTCCGTGCGCCAGCTGGTCACGATGCAGTGCAAGCGGAAGCGGGGACCGTGACCGAGGCGACGAGGGTGATGGCGACCGCGACCGAGGCGACGTGGCTTGGCATTGTTGGTCCGGGGGCGAGGGCGATGGAGACAGCGTGGGCCCCCAAGAATGTGGCGCGGGAGACGTGGCTGGGCGTTGTTGGTGCGGGGGCGAGAGCGACGGAGACCGCGTGGGTCCCCGAGAATCTGGCGCGGGCGGGAAGTTCGGCTGCCATACGGGAATATCTTCCTCGGGACGGGTTTCCGCGCGATCCAAGGCGGTGTCAGCAGCATCTTCTTCGGGATTGCTGCTTGACCAGGAATTTTCTGATGTCGATTTCTCCATCGTTTCTTCATGGATTTGAGTGAAATTTCTTGCAGATTCTTCTTGATCATCAGCAGTCCCTGCTTGAACATTGTTATCTGCAATTCCTTGAAGCTCATTAGTAACAACAGGCACAACGGGCACAGGCATATAATCATTAACAATTGCAACCCCATTATTTGATGTCTCTTGTGGTAAAAGTGTAGGGGTTCGTAGCATGGAAAACAAAAAAATTCTACCGCATACAAACAAACAAGCCAAGATCTATCTACTAGATTGTAGCAACGAGTCGATGGAATAACTCACCCTCGAAGATTCCAAAGTGTTTAACGAGAGCGGATTCTCGTGGGTGATGTAGTCGACTCTTCGATCTCAAGATCGTGTAGACGATCCTTCCTAACGTTCAAAAGCGCTCCCAATCGGTAACACGTTCGGTACTGATGAAGACTTTCCTCTCCTTGTTCCAGCAGAAAGGAGGTTGTAGCACTCTCCTCGCGATTCCTAAGACGACGGCGTGGTACCTAAGTAGAGGGAGATCTCAGGCTTCATTTTGAGCGAGTATGGTGGACTATGAGAGAGGCCTTGGCGATCTAGGGTTTAGACAGACCAAAGAGAGAGGGATAGGCCGACGGCTAGGGCTTGGGGAATCCCAAGTCGGCGGCTAGGGTTTGCCCTAGGCGGCGGCAGCAGCAACAGGAGGTGGTGGCGCCAGCGGCTTAGGGCTAGGGTTTTGGTGAGGCAAGGTGTAGTCTTGGAGGCGTCGCCTCCTTATATAGGTGGGAGGCGCCAAGGGAGGAGTCCTCCCCAACTCGGCTTCAAGGCCGGTGGAGGAGGAACTCCTCCCAAGTAGGTTTCTACTCCCTCAACGAAGCAAAGTTGCCGTTTGACTTTTCAAATTGGCGTTTGACTTTTCAAACTAGGATTTGATTTATCCCTTTATTTTGCTCAGCGATGACACCTAGTACATGATGCAACCATTCCAACTTGTTATGACACATTCATGTACCCTTCCCCTCCAGTCTTGGGACCTTCCGGAACCTTCTAGAACATTCCCGATGAAAACACCGGAACCATTCTCCAACCCCGAAACAAGACTTTCCTTATATGAATCTTATTCTCCGGACTATTCCGAATCTCCTCGTGATATCCCGGATCCCATCCGAGACTCCGAACAACATTTGGTCTCTTACTCATCATTCCATAACTACTCAACAACATCGAATCCTTAAGTGTCTCCTCCCTCACGTGAATTATGCGGACATGATCGAGACACTTCTCCGAACAATGACCAATAGAGGAATCTGGAAATTCATATGGTTCCCACATATTTCTATGATTACTTTGCGATCGAATGAACCACTTACATACGATACCAATTTCCCTTTGTCTCACGATAGTTTACTTATCCGAGGTTTTGATCGTCGGTATCTCTGCATACCTAGTTCAACCTCGTTACTGATAAGTACTCTTTTCTCGTTCTCGTGATATGTGATCCATTGTGAGCCAGTCACATGCTTGCAAGCCAATTGGATGACATTCCACCGAGAGGGCCTAGAGTATATCTACCCGTCATATGGATGGACAAATCCCACTCTTGATCCATGTGTCTCAACTAATACTTTCCGAACACTTAATGCCACCTTTATAACCACCCAGTTACAGTGTGGTGTTTGATGTCATCAATGCATCCTTCCGGTGATGGTGATAAGCATGATCTCATGGTCGAAGTAATTAGGTTACTATGTATCAGAAAGCATATAGCAATTGAACTATTAAAATGACTTGATATTTATGCTACGCTTATCTATAGGAGTATGTCCATCATACCATTCTCCTAACGATATGATCTTGTTGTTAATAACATCTCAATATTCATGATAGGGAAACCACAATCATTCATTAACCAACAAGCTAGTATTATAAAGAGGCTTTACCAGGGACTCTAATTTAGTTTACAAATCACACAAGTATTAATGTTTCCTTGTGAATGTTGTTATAGCATGAATGTAAACATTTATCATAAACACAAAGATATAATAATAACTATATTTATTATTGCCTCTAGGGCATATCTCCAACAGTCTCCCACTTGCACTAGAGTCAACTAATCTAGATTACATGGTAATATACCGAACACCCATGGAAGTTTGGTGTTGGTCATGTTTTGCCCTCGGGAGAGGTTTAGTCAACGGATCCACCACATTCAGATCTATGTGTACTTTGCAAATCTTTATGTCACCATCTTGGACATGTTATCGAATAGCGTGAAAACGTAGCTTAATGTGCTTCAGCTTCTTGTGTGACCTTTGTTCTTGCGCATTGGCTATGGCGCCCATGTTATCACAGTAGATAGACATGGGGTCCAGCGCACTTGGAACCACACCGAGCTCTGTAATGAACTCCTTCATCCATATCGCTTCTTGTGAAGCCTCCGAAGCAGCTATGTATTCCGATTTAGTTGAAGATCTCGCCACAACGCTTTGCTTTGCACTCCTCCAGCTAACTGCTGCACCATTCAAAGTAAATACGTATCCAGATTGAGATTTAGAATCATATGGATCGGTGTTCCAACTAGCATCGGTGTAACCATTGACAATGAGCTGTTCATCACCTCCATAAGAAAGAACCATATCCTTAGTTCTTCTCAAGTACTTAAGGATGTTTTTGACCGTTGTCCAATGATCCACTCTTGGATCACTTTGATATCTGCTAGTCAAACTAACAACATATGCAATGTCGGGTCTAGTACATAGCATGGCATACATTAGAGATCCTATGGCTGAGGCATAGGGAGTCTTACTCATCCTTTCTCTATCTTCTGCTGTTGCTGGACTTTGAGTTTTACTCAAGGTCGTATTGGGCAACATGGGCAAGAACCCTTTCTTGCTATCTTCCATTCCAAATCTCTTTAGAATTTTGTCCAAATATGTAGTTTGTGACAATGATATTAGGCGTCTCGATCTATCTCTATAAATCTTTATGCCTAATATGTAAGCTACTTCGCCAAGATCTTTCATTGAAAAACTATTATTCAAATATTCCTTGACACTATTAAGAAGGTCTACATCATTCCCAATCAACAATATGTCATCTACATATAGTATTAAGAATGCTACAGAGCTCCCACTCACTTTCTTGTAAATACAAGCTTCTCCATAAGTTTGTATAAAACCAAAACTTTTGATCACCTTATCAAAACATTGATTCCAACTTCGGGATGCTTGATTCAATCCATATATGGACCGTTGAAGTTTACATACCTTGTTAGCTTCTTTAGGATCGACAAAACCTTTGGGTTGCATCATATACAACTCTTCATCAATGTCTCCATTGAGGAACGATGTTTTGACATCCATCTGCCATATCTCATAATCGTAATATGCAGCGATTGCTAACAAAATCCTCACATATTTTTAGCTTCGCTACTGGTGAGAAAGTCTCATCTTAGTCAACTCCTTGAATTTGTCGAAACCCTTTTGCGACAAGTCGAGCTTTATAGACAGTAACATTACCATCAGCATCTGTTTTCTTCTTGAAAATCCATTTGTTCTCGACAGCCTTCCGGTCATTCGGTAAGTCCACCAAAGTTCATACTTGGTTTTCATACATGGATCCAATCTCGGATTTCATGGCTTCTTGCCATTTATTGGAATCTAGGCTCATCATCGCTTCCTCATATGCCGCAGGGTCATCGGTGTTGTCCACCAACATGACACTCATAACGGGATCATACCAATCAGGAGTGGTACGAGTTCTCATTGACCTGCGAGGTTCTGTAGCAACTACAACCGAAGTTTCATGATCATCATCATTAGCTTCCTCTCTTATTGGTGCAGGCACCACAGGAACTTCTTCTGGTGCTGCGCTACTCGCAAGTTCGAGAGAAGGTTCGACAACCTCGTCGAGTTCTACTTTCCTTCCAATCACTTCTTTCGAGAGAAATTCCTCTTCTAGAAAGGATCCATTCTTGGCAACGAAGATTTTGCCTTCAGATATATGATAGAAGGTATACCCAATAGTTTCCTTTGGGTATCCTATGAAGACGCATTTTTTTGCTTTGGGTTCAAGCTTGTCCGGCTGTAACTTCTTTACATAGGCTTCGCAACCCCAAACTTTAAGGAACGACAATTTAGGTTTCTTCCCAAACCATAATTCATACAGTGTCGTTTCAACGGATTTCGATGGTGTCCTATTTAAAGTGAATGCGGGTGTTTCTAATGCATAACCCCAAAATGATAGTGGTAAATCTGTAAGTGACATCATAGAATGAACCATATCTAAGAGAGTTCGATTACGACGTTCGACACACCATTACGATGTGGTGTTCCCGGCGGTGTCAATTGTGTAAGTATTCCGCATTTCTTTAAATGCTCGCCAAACTCGTAACATAGATATTCACCTCCACGATCAGAACGTAGAAATTTAATCTTCTTGTTACGTTGGTTCTCCACCTCACTTTGAAATTCCTTAAACTTCTCGAAAGTTTCGGACTTATGTTTCATGAAATAGATATACCCATATCTACTCAAGCCATCCGTGAAGGTAAGAACATAACGATAACCACCGCGCGATGCTACACTCATTGGACCACACACATCGGTATGTATGATTTCCAATAAGTCCGTAGCTCGCTCCATCATCACAGAAAATGGAGTCTTAGTCATTTTATGTTGGAGATATGCCCTAGAGGCAATAATAAATGTAGTTATTATTATATCTTTGTGTTTATGATAAATGTTTACATTCATGCTATAATAGTATTAACAAGGAAACATTGATACTTGTGTGATTTGTAAACTTAATTTGAAGTCCCTAGTATAGCCTCTATACTTCACTAGCTTGTTGGTTGATTAATGATTGTGGTTTCCCTATCATGAACATTGAGATGTTATCAACAACAAGATCATATCGTTAGGAGAATGATATGATGGACATACTCCTATAGATAAGCGTAGCATAAAGATCAAGTCATTTCAATAGTTCAATTGCTATCTGCTTTCTGATACATAGTAACCTAATTCCTTCGACCATGAGATCATGCATATCACCTTTACCGGATGGATGCTTTGATGACATCAAACACCACACCGTAACTGGGTGGCTATCAAGGGTCGCATTGAGTGTTTGGAAAGTATTGGTTGAAACACATGGATCAAGAGTGGGATTTGTCCATCCATATGACAGATAGATATAAATCTGGGCCCTCTCGGTGGAATGTCATCCAATTAGCTTGCAAGCATGTGACTGGCTCACAAGGGATCACATATCACGGGAACGAGAAAAGAGTACTTGTCCGTAACGAGGTTGAACTAGGTATGCAGAGATACCGACGATCATAACCTCGGATAAGTAAATTATCGTGAGACAAAGAGAAATTGGTATCGTATGTAAGTGGTTCATTCGATCGCAAAGTAATCGTAGAAATATGCGGGAGCCATATGAATTTCCAGATTCCTCTATTGGTTATTGTTCGGAGAAGTGTCTCGATCATGTCCGCATAATTCACGAACCGTAGGGAGACACACTTAAGGATTCGACGTTGTTTGAGTAGTTATGGTATTATGAGAAAGAGACCGAATGTTGTTCGGAGTCTCGGATGGGATCCGGGATATCACGATGTGATCCGGAATGGTCCGGAGAATAAGATTCATATAAGGAAAGTCCCGTTTCGGAGTTCGGAAATGATTCCGGTGTTTTCATCGGGAATGTTCTAGAAGGTTCGAATGTCCCAAGACTCGAGGGGAAGGGGTACATGAATGTGTCATTACATATTGGAATTATTGCATCATGTACTAAGTGTTCTCGCTTTTCCAAATGAAGGATTAAATTGAATCCTAAACTGAAAAGTCAAATAGCAAGTTTGAAAAGTCAAACAGCTAAAACAGGAAAGAGAGGGAAAGAGGAAAGAGGGGGCAAACCGAGTTGGGAGGAATCCTCCTCCAACCGTGGCGCCTCCACCAAGCCGAGTTGGGAGGGACTCCTTCCTACCCTTGGCCGCCCCTCCACCTATAAAAGGAGGGGGGCCCCTCTAGACACACAAGTTCCTATCCTCTAATCTAAACCCTAGCCAAAGCCTCCGGTTTAGAGCCGTTTTGGTTTAGAGCTTCTAATTGCCCTAGCCTTCGGTTTAGAGCCTTCTAATTGGTGTGTCTAAACCCTAGACCGCCAAGGATCTCTCTCATACTCCACCATACCCGCTCCGGCTTAAGGCGAAGCCCTGCGGGATCTCCCCTCTACTTCCGGTACCATGTCGTTGTGCTGCCAGAATCGCGAGGAGAGTGCTACAACCTCCGCTGCCTGCTGGAACAAGGGAGAGGAAGGTCTTCGTCGAGTACCGAATGTGTGACCGATCATGAAGCGCCGCTAACGCAGTTGGGAAGGATCGTCTACACGATCTTGAGATCGGAAGAGTACGACTACATCACCCACGAGAATCCGCTCTCGTTAAACACTTTGGAATCTTCGAGGGTAAGTTATTCCATCGACTCGTTGCTACAATCTAGTAGATAGATCTTGGCTTGTTTGTTTGTATGCGATAGAAAATTTTGTTTTCCATGCTACGAAACCCTACAAAGGTATCGAGCCGTGTCTATATGTAGATCTGTTGCACGAGTAGAACACAATGGTCATTGTGGGCGTTGATGCTTTTATTGTCGATTGCTTCTTGTGTACTTTGCATCTTGCGGTATGTTGGGATGAAGCGGCCCGGGCTAACCTTACATGACATCGTTCATGAGACTTGCTCCACGCTTGACATGCAACTTGTATTGCATAAGTGGCTTTGCGGGTGCCTGTTTCTCCTAGCATAGTTAAGATCCAATTTACAACGGATGATCAAAAATGCTAGTATCAATGTTGTGGTTCTTGTTCGTAAGTTAGAATGACACTTATTGAAAGCCCCAAACCACGTAAAATATGCAAAGAAAGTAGAGGCGTCTAACTTTGTTTTGCAGGGGTGTGTAGTGATGTGATATGGCCATGATTGTGATTATATTTGATGTATGCAATGTTCCTTATTGTAAGTTGGCAACCGGCAGGAGCCAGATGGTTGTCTTTAATTTATGTTAATACCCGCGTGTCTATTCAAAGTATTTGTAATAGTTGAAGCCGGTGGACGACAACCATGGAGAAGCGTCATTGACCTTTATGCAATGCCGGTGATGATGGAGATCATGTTCGTGCTTGAAGATGAAGATCGGAAGCACAAAGAAGAAAGGCCATATCATATCACATATTATTGAATTGCATGTGATGTTAATCCTTTATGCATCTTGTATTGCTTAGTAGACGACGGTAGCATTATAAGATGATCCCTCATGCACATCAATTTTAAGTCATAAAGTGTTCACCCTTAGTTAGCACCGTTGCTAAAGCTTGTTTTTTCGAAGCACCACGTGATGATCGGGTGTGTTAGATTCTGCAAGTGTATACAACATGAGCAAGCCAGATTTGCTCATGCGGAAACTAAGGTTTGATCTTGACGAGCCTAGCATGTACAGACATGGTCTCGGAACACGGATCACCGAAAGGTAAAGCATGAATCATATAGTAGATATGATGAACATGACGATTGTTCGCCATTGAAGCTATATCAACTCTCGTGATGATCGGTGTTGATGTAGTGGATTTGGTTCGTGTGATCACTAAAACAATGTGAGGGATATTGTTTTGAGTGGGAGTTCACCTAGTTTAATTTCATTATTAATTTGAACTCAATTTGTCATAAACTTAGTCTAAACTATTGCAAATATGTTGTAGATCAATGGCAACCCTACCATCAATTTTAATGCTCCTAGAGAAAGAAAAGTTGAAAAACAATGGAAGCAATTTTGGATTGGTTCCGCAATTTGAGGATTGTCCTCACAGTGGTAATTTGACCTATGTCTTTGGATGCATTGGGTGACCCACTGCGGTGATGCTGCCGATGAAGTAAAAATGTTTACCTCGCTCGGAAGAATCAATACTCCATAGTTCAGTGTGCTATCTTGTATGGTTTGGAATCGAGCTTGTAAAAGGTTTGAGAATTCAGACCCATATGATATTGTCGAGGATCTCAAATTGATTTTGAGACTCATGCGGCAATTGAAAGATATGAGGCTTCAAAAGTTCTTTAACCGCAAGATGGAAGAGGGCAGTCAGTGAGCATGTGCTTAAGATGTCTGGGCACGCAAACAAACTTCAAAGCTTGGGTATAGTGATTCCTAATGCTTTAGGGATTTACCGTGTCCTCCAATCACTACCACCAAGTTACAAGAACTTTGTGATGAACTACAACATGCAGAACATGAACAAAGAGTTGCCATAACTGTTTGCTATGTTAAAATCTGCGGAAGTGGAGATCAAGAAAGAGCACCAAGTGTTGTTGGTCAATAAGACCACCAAATTCAAGAAAGGCAAGTCTAAGCAGAAGGGACACTTCAAGAAGGGTGGTAAGAAATTTACCACGCCGGCGAAGAAGACCAAGGCTGGACCCAAGCACGATCTTGAGTGCTTTACTGCAAGGGAGAAGGTCACTGGAAGCGGAATTGCCCAAAGTACTTGGCGGATCTTAAGAACGGCAACATCAAGAAGAAAGGTATATCTGATATACATGTTATTGATGTGTATCTCACTAGTACTCGTAGTAGTGCAGGTATTTGAATCTTGGTTCGGTTTCTCATATTTGTAACTCGAATCGGTGTTGCGAATAAACGGAAGCTAGCGAAGAACGAGGTGACGATGCGCGTGGGAAACGGATCAAAGGTTGATGTGATCGCGGTCGACGCTACCCCTTCATCTACCATCGGATTAGTTTTATACTTAAATAATTGTTATTTAGTGCCTGTGTTGAGCATGAACATTATATCGGGATCTTGTTTATTGCGAGACGGTTACTTGTTTAAGTCAGAGAATAATGGTTGTTCGATTTATATGAGTAATATGTTTTATGCACATGCACCTTTGATAGATGGTCTATTCTTATCGAATCTCGATAGTGGAAATACACATATCAACAACATTGAGGCTAAACGTTTGAAATCAAGCGATAATTCGACCTATATGTGGCACTGTCGTCTTGGTCACATTGGAGTGAAGCGTATGAAGAAACTCCATTCCGATGGACTTCTTGAATCACTTGATTTTGAATCACTTGAAAGATGCGAAGCATGTCTGATGGGAAAAATGGCTAAGACTCCATTTTCTGGTATGATGGAGCGAGCTACGGACTTATTGGAAATCATACATACCGATGGGTGTGGTCCAATGAGTGTAGCATCACGCGGTGGTTATCGTTATGTTCTTACCTTCACGGATGACTTGAGTAGATATGGGTATATCTATTTCATGAAACATAAGTCCGAAACTTTCGAGAAGTTTAAGGAGTTTCAAAGTGAGGTAGAGAATCAACGTAACAAGAAGATTAAATTTCTACGTTCTGATCGTGGAGGTGAATATCTAAGTTACGAGTTTGGCGAGCATTTGAAGAAATGCGGAATACTTTCCTGATTGACACCGGAACACCACAACGTAATGGTGTGTCCGAACGTCGTAATCGAACTCTCTTAGATATGGTTCGTTCTATGATGTCACTTACAGATTTACCGCTATCATTTTGGGGTTATGCATTAGAAACAGCCGCATTCACTTTAAATAGGGCACCGTCTAAGTCCGTTGAAACGACACCGTATGAATTATGGTTTGGGAAGAAACCTAGATTGTCGTTCCTTAAAGTTTGGGGGTGCTAAGCCTATGTAAAGAAGTTACAGCCGGACAAGCTTGAACCCAAAGCGGAAAAATGCGTCTTCATAGGATACCCGAAGGAAACTATTGGGTATACCTTCTATCATAGATCCGAAGGCAAAATCTTCGTTGCCAAGAATGGATCCTTTCTAGAGAAGGAATTTCTCTCGAAAGAAGTGACTGGAAGGAAAGTAGAACTCGACGAGGTTGTCGAACCTTCTCTCGAAATTGCGAGTAGCGCAGAACCGGAAGAAGTTCCTGTGGTGCCTGCACCAATAAGAGAGGAAGCTAATGATGGTGATCATGAAACTTCGGTTGAAGTTGCTACAGAGCCTCGGAGGTCAACGAGAACTCGTACCACTCCATATTGGTATGATCCCGTTATGAGTGTCATGTTAGTGGACAACACCGATGACCCCGAGACATATGAGGAAGCAATGATGAGCCCAGATTCCAATAAATGGCAAGAAGCCATGAAATCCGAGATTGGATCCATGTACGAAAACCAAGTATGGACTTTGGTGGACTTACCGGATGGCAGGAAGGTCCGAGAACAAATGGATTTTCAAGAAGAAAACAGATGTTGATGGTAATGTTACTGTCTATAAAGCTCGACTTGTCGCAAAAGGGTTTCGACAAATTCAAGGAGTTGACTACGATGAGACTTTCTCACCGGTAGCGAAGCTAAAGTCTGTGAGGATTATGTTAGCAATCGATGCATATTATGATTATGAGATATGGCAGATGGATGTCAAAACAGCATTCCTCAATGGAGATATTGATGAAGAGTTGTATATGATGCAACCCAAAGGTTTTGTCGATCCTAAAGATGCTAACAAGGTATGCAAACTTCAACGGTTCATCTATGGATTGAAGCAAGCATCCCGAAGTTGGAATCAACATTTTGATAAGGTGATCAAAAGTTTTGGTTTTATACAAACTTATGGAGAAGCTTGTATTTACAAGAAAGTGAGTGGGAGCTCAGAGCATTCTTAATACTATATGTGGATGACATATTGTTGATTGGGAATGATGTAGACCTTCTTAATAGTGTCAAGGAATATTTGAATAATAGTTTTTCAATGAAGGATCTTGGCGAAGCTTACATATTAGGCATAAAGATTTATAGAGATAGATCAAACGCCAAATATCATTGTCACTGAGTACATATTTGGACAAAGTTCTAAAGAGGTTTGGAATGGAAGAAAGCAAGAAAGGGTTCTTGCCCATGTTGCTCAATCGACCTTGAGTAAAACTCAAAGTCCGACATCGGAGAAGATAGAGAAAGGATGAGTAAGACTCCTATGCCTCACCATAGGATCTCTAATGTATGCCATGCTATGTACTAGACCCGACATTGCATATGCTGTTAGTTTAACTAGCAGATATCAAAGTGATCCAGATTGGATCATTGGACATGATCAAAAACATCCTTAAGTACTTGAGAAGAACTAAGGATATGGTTCTTTCTTATGGAGGTAATGAACATCGTTGTTAATGCACACCGATGCTAGTTGGAACACCGATCCGGATGATTCTAAATCACAACTGGATACGTATTTATTTTGAATGGTGTAGATTAGTCGGAGGAGTGCAAAGCAAAGCGTTGTGGCGAGATCTTCAATGAATCGGAATACATGGTTTTGAGGCTTCACAAGAAGCGATATGGATGAAAGAGTTCATTACAGAGTTGGGTGTGGTTCCTAGTGCTGGACCCAATGTCTATCTACTGTGATAACATGGGCGCCATAGCCAATGCGCAAGAACCAAGGTCACACAAGAAGTCAAGCACATCAAGCTGCGTTTTCACGCTATTCGAGAACATATCCGGGATGGGGATATAAAGATTTGCAAAGTACACAGATCTGAATGTGGCGGATCCGTTGAGTAAACCTCTCCGAGGGCAAAACATGACCAACACCAAACTGCCATGGGTGTTCGGTATATTACCATGTAATCTAGATTAGATGACTCTAGTGCAAGTGGGAGATCTGTTGGAGATATGCCCTAGAGGCAATAATAAATGTAGTTATTATTATATCTTTGTGTTTATGATAAATGTTTACATTCATGCTATAATAGTATTAACAAGGAAACATTGATACTTGTGTGATTTGTAAACTTAATTTGAACTCCCTAGTATAGCCTCTATACTTCACTAGCTTGTTGGTTGATTCATGATTGTGGTTTCCTATCATGAACATTGAGATGTTATCAACAACAAGATCATATCGTTAGGAGAATGATATGGTGGACATACTCCTATAGATAAGCGTAGCATAAAGATCAAGTCATTTCAATAGTTCAATTGCTATATGCTTTCTCGATACATAGTAACCTAATTCCTTCGACCATGAGATCATGCATATCACCTTTACGGATGGATGCTGTGATGACATCAAACACCACACCGTAAATGGGTGGCTATAAAGGTGGCATTGAGTGTTCGGAAAGTATTGGTTGAAACACATGGATCAAGAGTGGGATTTGTCCATCCATATGACGGATAGATATAACTCTGGGCCCTCTCGGTGGAATGTCATCCAATTAGCTTGCAAGCATGTGACTGGCTCACAAGGGATCACATATCACGGGAACGAGAAAAGAGTACTTGTCGGTAACGAGGTTGAACTTGGTATGCAGAGATACCGACGATCATAACCTCGGATAAGTAAACTATCGTGAGACAAAGGGAAATTGGTATCGTATGTAAGTGGTTCATTCGATCGCAAAGTAATCGTATAAATATGTGGGAGCCATATGAATTTCCAGATTCCTCTACTGGTTATTGTTCGGAGAAGTGTCTCGGTCATGTCCGCATAATTCACGAACCGTAGGGAGACACACTTAAGGATTCGACGTTGTTTGAGTAGTTATGGTATTATGAGAAAGAGACCAAATGTTGTTCGGAGTCTTGGATGGGATCCGGGATATCAAGATGTGATCCGGAATGGTCCGGAGAATAAGATTCATATAAGGAAAGTCCCGTTTCGGAGTTCGGAAATGATTCCGGTGTTTTCATCGGGAATGTTCTAGAAGGTTCCGGAATGTCCCAGACTCCGGAGGAAGGGTACATGAATGTGTCATTACATATTGGAATGATTGCATCATGTACTAAGTGTTCTCATTGTTCCAAATGAAGGATTAAATTGAATCCTAAACTGAAAAGTCAAATAGCAAGTTTGAAAAGTCAAACGCTAAAACAGAAAGAGAGGGAAAGAGGAAAGAGGGGCAAACCGAGTTGGGGAGGAATCCTCCTCCAACCGTGGCGCCTCCACCAAGCCGAGTTGGGAGGGACTCCCTCCTCCCTGGCCGCCCTCCACCTATAAAAGGAGGCGGGGCCCTCCTCTAGACACACAAGTTCCTATCCTCTAATCTAAACCCTAGCCAAAGCCTCCGGTTAGAGCCGTTTTGGTTTAGAGCTTCTAATTGCCCTAGCCTTGGTTTAGAGCCTTCTAATTGGTGTGTCTAAACCCTAGACCGCCGAGGATCTCTCATACTCCACCATACCCGCCCGGCTTAAGGCGAAGCCTCGGGATCTCCTCTACTTCCGTACCACGCCACGCCGAATCGCGAGGAGAGTGCTACAACCTCCGCCACTGGAACAAGGAGAGGAAGGTCTTCGTCGAGTAATCGAACGTGTGACCGATCATGGAAGCGCTAACGCAGCAATGCCGGAAGGATCGTCTACACGATCTTGAGATCGGGAAGAGTACGACTACATCACCCACGAGAATCCGCTCTCGTTAAACACTTTGGAATCTTCGAGAGTAAGTTATTCCATCGACTCGTTGCTACAATCTAGTAGATAGATCTTGGCTTGTTTGTTTGTATGGGATAGAAAAATTTTGTTTTCCATGCTACGAAACCCTACATTTTACCCATCAGACATGCTTCGCATCTTTCAAGTGATTCGAAATCAAGTGATTCAAGAAGTCCATCGGAATGGAGTTTCTTCATACGCTTCACTCCAATGTGACCAAGACGACAGTGCCACATATAGGTCGAGTTATCGCTCGATTTCAAACTTTTAGCTTCAATGTTATTAATATGTGTATTTCCACTATCGAGATTCAATAAGAATAGACCATCTATCAATGGTGCATGTGCATAAAACATATTACTCATATAAATCGAACAACCATTATTCTCGGACTTAAACAAGTAACCGTATCGCAATAAACAAGATCCCGATGTAATGTTCATGCTTAACGCAGGCACCAAATAACAATTATTTAAGTATAAAACTAATCCCGATGGTAGATGAAGAGGTAGTGTGCCGACCGCGATCACATCAACCTTTGATCCATTTCCCACGCGCATCCTCACCTCGTTCTTCGCTAGCTTCCATTTATTCTGCAGCACCTGTTTCGATTTACAAATAGCAACCGAACCAGTATCAAATACCCAAGCACTACTACGAGTACTAGTGAGATACACATCAATAACATGTATATCGGATATACCTTTCTTCTTGATGTTGCCGTTCTTCAAATCCGCCAAGTACTTTGGGCAATTACGCTCAAAGGACCTTCTCCCTTGCGAAAAGCACTCAAGATCGTGCTTAGGTCCAGCCTTGGTCTTCTTCACGCGGTAACTTTCTTACCACCCTTCTTGAAGTGTCCCTTTTGCTTAGACTTGCCTTTCTTGAATTTGGTGGTCTTATTGACCATCAACACTTGGTGCTCTTTCTTGATCTCCACTTCTACAGATTTTAACATGGAGAAGAGTTCTAGCAACTGCTTGTTCATGCTTTGCATATTGTAGTTCATCACAAAGTTCTTGTAACTTGGTGGTAGTGATTGGAGGACATGGTAAATCCCCAAAGCATTAGGAATCACTATACCCAAGCTTTGGAGTTTGTTTGCGTGCCCAGACATCTTAAGCACATGCTCACTGACAGAGCTGCCCTCTTCCATCTTGCAGTTAAATAACTTTTCAGAAGCCTCATAGCTCTCAACTGTCGCGTGAGTCTCAAAAATCAATTTGAGTTCACGGACAATATCATGTGGGTCTGAATTCTCAAACCTTTTATGAAGCTCCGATTCCAAACCATACAAGATAGCACACTGAACTGTGGAGTACTGATTCTTCCGAGCGAGGTAAACATTCTTTACTTCATCGGTAGCATCAGCTGCAGGCGGGTCAGCACATAGGTCAAATTACCAGCATTGAGGACAATCCTCAAATTGCGGAACCAATCCGCGAAGTTGCTTCCATTGTTTTTCAACTTTTCTTTCTCTAGGAATGCATTAAAATTAATGGTAGGGGCCGCCATTGATCTACAACATATTTGCAATAGTTTAGACTAAGTTTATGACAAATTGAGTTCTAATTAATAGTTAAATTAATCTAGGTGAACTCCCACTCAAAACAATATCCCTCACATTGTTTTAGTGATCACACGAACCAAATCCACCACATCAAAACCGATCATCACGAGAGTTGATGTAGCTTCAATGGCGAACAATCGACATGTTCATCATATCTACTATATGATTCATGCTTTACCTTTCGGTGATCCGTTTTCCGAGACCATGTTTGTACATGCTAGGCTCGTCAAGATCAAACCTTAGCTTCCGCATGAGAAAATCTGGCTTGCTCACGTTGTATACACTTGCAGAATCTAACACACCCGATCATCACGTGGTGCTTCGAAATAACAAGCTTTAGCAACGGTGCTTACTAAGGATGAACACTTTAGAACTTGAAATTTATGTGCATGAGGGATCATCTTATAATGCTACCGTCATTAACTAAGCAATACAAGATGCATAAAGGATTAACATCACATGCAATTCATAATATGTGATATGATATGTCCTTTCTTCTTTGTGCTTCCGATCTCCATCTTCAAGCACGAACATGATCTCCATCATCACCTGGCATTGCATCAGGGTCAATGACGTTGCTCCATGGTTGTCGTCCACCGGCTTCAACTATTACAACTACTTTGAATAGACACACGGGTCTTAACAGAAATTAAAGACAACCATATGGCTCCTGCCGGTTGCCAACTTACAATAAGGAACATTGCATACATAAAATATAATCACAATCATGGCCATATCACATCACAGCACACCCCTGCAAAACAAAGTTAGGCGCCTCTAATTTCTTTGCATATTTTACGTGGTTTGGGGCTTTCAATAAGTGTCGATCTAACTTACGAACAAGAACCACAACGTCGATGTTTGAACTATCAAGTGCCTGTTGTAAATTGGATCTATACTATAATGTGAGAGACAGACACCCGCAAAGCCACTTATGCAATACAAGTTGCATGTTGAGCGTGGAGCAAGTCTCATGAACGATGTCATGTAAGGTTAGCCCGGGCCGCTTCATCCCATCATACCGCAAGATGCAAAGTACACAAGAAGCAATTGATAATAAAAGCACCATCGCCCACAATGACCATTGTGTTCTACTCGTGCAACAGATCTACATATAGACACGGCTCTGATACCACTGTAGGGGTTCGTAGCATGGAAAACAAAAAATTTCTACCGCATACAAACAAACAAGCCAAGATCTATCTACTAGATTGTAGCAACAAGTCGATGGAATAACTCACCCTCGAAGATTCCAAAGTTTTAACGAGAGCGGATTCTCCTGGGTGATGTAGTCGTACTCTTGCCGATCTCAAGATCGTGTAGACGACCCTTCCGGCGTTGCGTTCCGGCAGCGCTCCCGCAGTCGTTCACATGTTCGGTACTCGATGAAGACCTTCCCCTCCCTTGTTCCAGCAGGCAGCGGAGGTTGTAGCACTCTCCTCGTGATTCCGGCAGCACGACGGCATGGTACCGGAAGTAGAGGGGAGATCTCGCAGGGCTTCGCCTTAAGCCGGAGCGAGTATGGTGGACTATGAGAGAGGCCTTGGAGATCTAGGGTTTAGACACACCTAGGAGAGAGGGCTAGGCCGGCGGCTAGGGCTTGGGGAAGCCCAAGTCGGCGGCGGCGGTAGCAGCAGGAGGTGGTGGCGCCGGCGGCTTAGGGCTAGGGTTTTGGTGAGGCAAGGTGTAGTCTTGGAGGGGTAGCCCTGCCCCTCCTTATATAGGTGGGAGGGCGCGGCCAAGGGGAGGGGAGTCCCTCCCCAACTCGGCTTCCAAGGCCGGTGGTGGAGGGAGAGGAACTCCTCCCCAAGTAGGTTTCCTACTCTCCCTCCACCAAGCAAACTTGTCGTTTGACTTTTCAAATTGGCGTTTGACTTTTCAAACTAGGATTTGATTTATCCCTTTATTTTGCTCAGCGATGACACCTAGTACATGATGCAACCATTCCAACTTGTTATGACACATTCATGTACCCTTCCCCTCCAGAGTGCCGGACCTTCCGGAACCTTCTAGAACATTCCCGATGAAAACACCGGAACCATTCTCCAACCCCGAAACAGGACTTTCCTTATATGAATCTTATTCTCCGGACTATTCCAGATCTCCTCGTGATATCCCGGATCCCATCCGAGACTCCGAACAACATTCGGTCTCTTACTTATCATTCCATAACTACTCAACAACATCGAATCCTTAAGTGTTTCTCCCTACGATTCGTGAATTATGCGGACATGATCGAGACACTTCTCCGAACAATAACCAATAGAGGAATCTGGAAATTCATATGGTTCCCACATATTTCTACGATTACTTTGCGATCGAATGAACCACTTACATACGATACCAATTTCACTTTGTCTCACGATAGTTTACTTATCCGAGGTTTTGATCGTCGGTATCTCTGCTACCTAGTTCAACCTCGTTACTGATAAGTACTCTTTTATCGTTCCCGTGATATGTGATCCCTTGTGAGCCAGTCACATGCTTGCAAGCCAATTGGATGACATTCCACCGAGAGGGCCCAGAGTATATCTATCCGTCATATGGATGGACAAATCCCACTCTTGATCCATGTGTCTCAACCAATACTTTCTGAACACTCAATGCCACCTTTATAACCACCCAGTTAGGGTGTGGTGTTTGATGTCATCAAAGTATCCTTCCGGTGATGGTGATAAGCATGATCTCATGGTCGAAGGAATTAGGTTACTATGTATCAGAAAGCATATAGCAATTGAACTATTAAAATGACTTGATCTTTATGCTACGCTTATCTATAGGAGTATGTCCATCATACCATTCTCCTAACGATATGATCTTGTTGTTAATAACATCTCAATGTTCATGATAGGGAAACCACAATCATTCATTAACCAACAAGCTAGTATTATAAAGAGGCTTTACCAGGGACTCTAATTTAGTTTACAAATCACACAAGTATTAATGTTTCCTTGTTAATACTGTTATAGCATGAATGTAAACATTTATCATAAACACAAAGATATAATAATAACTATATTTATTATTGCCTCTAGGGCATATCTCCAACAAAAATAAGTATATCATTACGAAGGCGTGAGCTAGCATTAGGATGCAGCTCAGCAAAAGGGAAAACATTTTCGTCAAAAACAACATCCCTAGAGATATAAACACGGCCAGTGGAAATCTCTAGACACTTGAAACCTTTGTGACGAGGACTGTAGCCCAAGAATACGCACCGTGTAGAACGAAAGGAAAGCTTTCTCTTGTTGTAGGGACGGAGATTTTGCCAGCATGCGCAACCAAAAATTCTAAGAGAATCATAGTTGGGTTTTGTGTGAAGCAGACGTTCTACAGGGGTGTCATGATCAATAACTTTGCTAGGAAGGAGATTGATTAGGAAAGTGGCAGTAAGAAAGGCATCATCCCAAAACTTAAGGGGCATAGAGGAATTAGCAAGTAAGGCAAGACCAACTTCAACAATATGGCGATGTTTTCTTTCGGCAGAGCCATTTTGTTGGTGAGCATGAGGACAAGATACATGGTGAGTAATGCCAATCTTTTGGAAGAAGCTATAGAGTTTTTCATATTCTCTTCCCCAATCAGTTTGCATGGTGATTATTTTTCTAGCATATTTTCTTTCAACAAGTTGCTGAAAGTTAAGGAAAACTTGATAAACATCAGAGTGTTTCTTGAGCAAATAGATCCAAGTAAATTTACTGAAATCATTAATAAAACTCACATAATATGAATGTTTGCTAGCAGAAATAGGAGCTGGGCCCCATACATCAGAAAAAACTTGCTCTAAAGGAACAGTGGATACACTAGTAGAGACAGGGTATGGTAACTGATGGCTCTTAGCTAGTTGGCATGAATCACAGATGTATGGGTTTATTTCAGGGGTGTAAGAGACATTGTTTCTCCTAAGTACTTGTTGAACCACAAAAGAGGAAGGATATCCTAAACGGCGATGCCACGTAGAAGACGACGGCTTTATTGTGATGAAGGCTTGCTTGGAAGAACTCGTAGCAGAGGGAACTAGCGGGTAGAGGCCATCATGACATGGTCCTTTAAACAGAGTTCTCCTTGTGGCCTGGTCATTGATCAAAAAGAAATATGGGTGAAATTCAAGAAACACATTATTGTCGAGGGTAAGCTTATGAACAGATAAAAGATTCTTGGAAGCACTAGGGACATGCAAAATATTTTTGAGTTGTAGTGTAATACATGGGGTGAATAAAGTTGAATGACCAATATGACTTATTTGCATACCGTTTCCGTTGGCTGTGTGGACATGATCACGTCCGTTGTACTTTTCATGAGTGGCAAGTTTGTTCAACTCTGAGGTGACATGGTGGGTGGCACCTGAGTCAGGGTACCAGTTGGTGTCGACACCATAGGATGCCACATGGGCACCCTTCTCCTCGCCATCATCCTCGGAATCATGACGATATTGATTGCGCCACCAGCACTCGTTGGCGGGGTGACCGTGGATCTTGCAGATTTGACAACTGACGTCAACGAAGCGAGTGGGAGCACGGCTACGGCGGCGCCCTCCATCATCACGGCATCGGCCTCCATCATCACGACGACGTCCGCCATCGTGTCCATCATCACGCCGCCCATCACGGCGTCCTCCATCATCATCACGCCGCCCATCATGGCGGCCTCCAACATCATCAGGCCGCCCATCACGGTGGCCTCCATCACGGGCGCCATCATCACGACGACGGCCTCCACCATCGCGGTAACCACCATGGTCTGGTGATCGACCACGATCTCCACGAGGGCGGAAGTCGCGGTTGCTATCACGTGTAGGGCATGCAGCAAGGTTGGCGGAGGAGGTGAAGCCAGCACCCTGTCCTGATTCTGCTAGCATATCTTGCCGAAGATCATGAGCACAAAGTTGACTATAAAGATCATCAATAGTAGTACCAGGATTGCCGTTGACGGAGGACACGAGATCCTTGTAGGTGGCGTCGAGGCCATTGAGGATGTATCCCACCATCTCATCTTCTTCCACGGGTTTGCCCGCGGCGGCAAGTTCAGAACCAAAGCTCTTCATCTTGGCGAAGAACTAGGCCGCGGACATGTCGAGCTTCTTGGTGTTGTTCAATGACCCCCGCAGATGATTGATATTTGTGCGGGAGTGGGATGAGAACATGACGGTGAGGGTAGACCATACCTCAGCAGCAGTGTCAATCCCGACAACATGGGGAATCATCTCAGCAGACAGGGAGTTCACTAGGAACCCGAGCACCGTTTGATCCCGAGACAACCATGCCGTGTAGGCAGGGTTTGGGATGATGGTCTTATTCTTGTTGGCGTCTTCAACCTCCAAAGTCTTCACCGGTGCGGCGTCGGTACCATCGAGCAAGTCGAGGACCTGAGCACCACGAAGGGGGGGAAGGACAAGGGTCTTCCAGAAAAGGAAGTTGGCCCGAGTCAGTTTTTGGGAGGGTGGTGATCCCAGCGCGGTGGAGAGCACGGATGATGACGATGATCCAGAGGTCGTCATGGCCACCAGGGGTATTGTGGCTTGGAGTTCTTGGTTGTGTTTGTCGTGGTGTCTTGGTTTCTGGGAGGGTAGCTACAGCACGAGATTGCAGCAACAGAGGCTTGGATCGTGGGGCTTGGGTCGTGATGTTTGGGGCTTGGGTCGTGGTGTTTTTGGTTTCTGGGAGGGCAGCTACGACAAGGAAGAAACCAGCGGCAGCGCCAGGCTTGATCGTGGAGCAGCGGCGGCAGGGGATTCCAGCGGCGGCGTCTTGGGTTGTAGGTTTTTCTTCAGATCGGTTTTGCGGCGGCAGAGTCACGGAAGAGTAGGCTCTGATACCATATCGATCGATAGAATTTGGCAGGAAGCAGTAGCCTCGTTGGAGGCTCCGAGTACGTGTTAAATATTAGCGAGAAAATACCTCGCTGTGGCGTTTACAAGAGATCAATCGGTTATAGGGATGAGGAGATTAGATTACAATCAATCTCCTAGTTTGAACAACTACAACCGATATCCTATCTATTTGAACCAGCCGGATTACTACTCCAATGTGGTACAGAAAAACGTGCATGCCAAGTTTACATAAAATCTAACAGTCGTGCCATAAAAAACAGCTGGTTTGGATAACCATTTCCCTTCTAGACTTGAACATATTTAATCATTTTGTGTAATAGAGAAAGGCAATGTGTAACCATTAGGTTACTAGGTTAGAAACGGTTAAAGCTTCGTTGTTTAGGTTCGTACCCTTTTTAAATTATCCAATGATAAGTTATAATAACTAACTAGAATATTGCAACATATGAAAAAAAAAACTTGTTTTCATCATTATCAACTTCCGTCCTTACGCAACTGCAGCTGACCATTCACCGATGTCATCATGAAAATCCTCTTCTGGCTCATAATGCTCGTCTTCATCCTCATCTTCTTTGATTTGAATCTCTTCATGAACCTTATAATCATCTTCTGTTATCATCTCTGAACCGCCAACATCTTGCGATTGTCTTGTCTCCATGTATCTTGACACTAATATTGCACCTTCATCCACTCTCAATTAAATGTACACATGCACAACATATAATTATATATAAGAACACTCTTCAACATAGCACATGAACTGAAATTTTGAGCTGTTGAACTAAACATTAATATATGCATGTAATAACAACTAAAAATGGGATAACAGAGCATTATCGTGCATGAACTATGACCCTTATGTGCACTAAATATAATATGCTAAGTTTAAATAAAAAAGAAGAGTCTGCAACCCTGAAAATATACTGGTCTATCTAGGATTCACACAAGCAACGATAGAATATACATAATTTCTTACTTCTAAACTATACATACTCATAAACAAAGACAAAGATATTTCCGTTGATTCAATACTTCGAGAATGTTTTATCCCTATTGCGGTTTCAAGTCCTTTTATATCACGAATCTCTCTATGTTGTAGTTAATATTATTCTGTTAGCACCCTTTGGTTGATACTAACGAGGTGCATCAAGACCTCTACCAGTAGCTCTCTGTGGTTTGATACTCTTATTTCGAAATTAGCTTTTAAAGAACTGTACACTGCTATGCAATTCACAATAAAATTTCCATGTTGTTGATCATCCTGGTTTGAATGAGAGTATAGCTATAGGGTGTTGGTATATTTGGTGATAGAGAAGGGAAAAAATGAAGGGTATTGATGTTTCAAAATTTATTAATTTTGAATTTAGACAAAAAATTGAATTTGAGCAATTTTAAAATTTAAACAGGTTTGAATCTGAACAAAGTTTAGATCTGAACATTTTTCAAAAAAACGAAAAAAAACATAAAAATACAGTCAAAAAAAAGAAAAAAAAAGAAAAAAGAAAATGACGCCCAACTGGGCCGGCCCATACCGCGCGCAAGTGTGCCCGGTTTTATCTCGAAGGCATGTACCATGGCCACTAATTCACCTGGGTAAATGAGATCCAACTGCCCTCATGCCCATCTCAGCGCGTGTCCACTGGTTCTTCGAACCAGAAACACACCGGCGATGACACGGTGCGGCCATGCTCCCCCTCCCGTTCCTTTGCCCCCCGTTTCCATGGGAGGAGGCATGCATGAACACATAAAAGGCATTCCACCCGCCGCGCTCGCTCTTCACAGCTCTCTCTCAATCGCTCCCTGAGGCAGAGCTGTCCCTGCGGAAGCCAGAATAATTTACCGGATGAACACGGCGGGGGCTCCTCAACATTTCCTTCCAAGTTGATTTCCTTTCTAACAGCCGATCGATCGCATCTGTACATGTAACCGGAGTCGAGTGTCCAAGGCGCCTGCATCCGGTGAATGCAGGGGGTCAAGGCGCCTGACTGGACGGTACAACGAAAATTGCAGCAGAGTCCCCCCAATGGCAATGGAGTCCAGCCCCAGAGGATCTGCTCCTCCCGCTCGCGCGCCCATCAAATGCCCAAGCGCCGCCGCTGAGGTAATTAGACCAGCTTTTTTCTGTCCCTGTAATGTAATTTCGTGGCGCGATCGGCCTGAGGTTTCCTCTCCACGATCTTACGATTTTTTTGGGGGAAAATGGTTGGTTCAGGACGTGGAGCAGCTGCGGACTCCGTCGGTGTCGTCCCAGGAATTCATCGAGTTCAAGAGGAAGGCCACGACGATCGTGGAGGAGTACTTCTCCACGGACGACGTGGCCGCGACGGCGAACGAGCTGCGCGAGCTCCGCGTGCCCTGCTACCACTACTACTTCGTCAAGAAGCTGGTCTCCGTGGCCATGGACCGGCACGACAGGGAGAAGGAGATGGCCGCCGTGCTGCTCTCCTCGCTCTACAACGACGTCATCGACCGCCCCCAGGTCTACAAGGGCTTCTGCAAGCTCACCGAGTCCTGCGACGACCTCGCCGTCGACACGCCCGACGCCGTCGACATCCTCGCCGTCTTCGTCGCCCGCGCCATCGTCGACGACATCCTGCCCCCCGCGTTCCTGGCCAAGCAGCTGCCATGCCTGCCCGACGGCTGCAAGGGCGCCGAGGTCATCCACAGGGCGGAGAAGAGCTACCTGTCCGTGCCGCACCACGGGGAGATCATCCTGCAGAGGTGGGGCGGGATCAAGTGCATCACCGTCGAGGAGGCCAAGGCCAAGATCGTCGAGATCCTCGAGGAGTACCTCGCCGCCGGCGACACGGCCGAGGCGTTCCGCTGCATCAGGGACCTCAAGATCCCCTTCTTCCACCACGACGTCGTCAAACGGGCTGTCGTCCTTGCCATAGAGCGCGCCGGCGCGGCCGAGGGCCTCATCCTGGACCTCCTCAAGTCGGCGTCGGACCAAGGGGTCATCAACGAGAGCCAGATCATCAAAGGCTTCAACCGTATGATCGACTCCGTTGACGATCTGACGCTCGACGTGCCGAACGCGAGGTGTCTCCTGAAATCCATAATCCTCAAGGCTTCGTCGGAGGGCTGGCTGTGCGCGTCGTCCCTGAAACCGTTGGGTCCGGAGCCGAGGAAGGCCGTTGAGGACGACACCGCCGTCAAGAAGCTCAAGGCCAAGGCCGTTTCGATCATACAGGAGTACTTCTTGACAGGGGACATCATCGAGTCGGTGAGCAGGCTGGAGGCCGAGAACAGCTCCTGGTCCCCCTCCGTCAATGCCATCTTCGTCAAGAAGCTCATCATCGCCGCAATGGACCGGAAGAACCGGGAGAAAGAGATGACCTCCGTGCTTCTGTCCTCGCTCTGCATGCCACCGGAACACGTCGTCGCAGGGTTCCACCTCCTGATCGACGCCGCCGAGGACGCCGCGCTGGACAACCCTGCCATCGTCGAGGACCTGGCCATGTTCTTCGCCAGGTCGGTGGTCGACGAGGTGATCGCCCCGTCGGATTTGGAGGCGATGGAGGAGGAGGCCGGACGCCGCAAGGCTGCAGGCTCCCCCGGCATGCTGGCGCTGCGGAACGCGCACGCCCTGCTGGGAGCAAAGCTCTCCGCAGAGCGCATCCTGCGTTGCTGGGGCGGTGGCGGCACCGGCAAGGCCGGCTGGGAGTTGAGCGAGGTGAAGGACAAGATCGGCAAGCTCCTGCAGGAATACGACTGCGGTGGCGGCGTTCGGGAGGCGTGCCGGTGCATCAAGGAGCTCGGCATGCCGTTCTTCCACCACGAGGTGGTGAAGAAGGCGCTGGTGGCGATCATCGAGAAGCGGGGCAAGGACGAGCGGCTCTGGGGGCTGCTCGACGAGTGCTACGGCCGCGGCCTCATCACGCCGAACCAGATGACCAAGGGCTTCGAGAGGTTGGGCGACTGCGTCGACGACCTCGCGCTGGACGTGCCGGACGCCAGGGAGCAGCTCCGCTGCTACGTCGAGCGCGCCAAGAAGGGGGGATGGCTGGACGCCTCCTTCTCCATTGCGAGGCCGGGGCAGGTCCCAGTCCCAGACAGCATTGCTGCTTGTTCGTGAGCGCCGGTCACATTCATGCAAGTACACTACTGACTGACATTCCAGGGGAGCTCGTTTGGTTTGAAGCTTTACGCCATTATATTACGTGTATGTAACTTCAGGTACAAGAGAAGGCGGTCGATTAGGATTATATATATATGTCCCCACACGAATGATGTTTATAGGATAGGGAGTATGAACTTCCAGATTAGGAGTTTTTTATGGCGTTTAGCGTGGAGGATTTGTGCATTGGAGAGTTTATTTTTGCCATTGTTTTCTCCTATCCTATATCCGATGTGGTGTTCTGTTTTGTCAATTGCTTGTTGAGGAAATGCAATGTTACTCCTTATTAATACCAACACACTTTTTATGAGAGCTTGGGCAACATTTTATTTTATTCGAACAATTTGCAGCAAAATCCGACCACAGATTCCAAATTGACTACCATGATACTTGTTGGGCTACTTTTTCTCGAAATAGGCTTTCGCCAGGCTTTATACATAAAGCAACAACCAAGTATATAGTACAGACAGCATCCACGACGGCCGTAACCAAACCGAAAAGGAAAAAGTACGAACGTTCGCTGGGGCCACAGCACAATCAAGCCCAATAAAAAACTAAAAACCACAGCGGAGAAATGGAGAAGACACTCAGGCCACCATCGGGGTCGATGTAGCAGGAGCCGAGAGGGGGAGCGCCGTCGTCCTCAAGGCCCGAAGAGTGTCGTCGAAGGTCGTCCGGTCACGCTGCCGCACCAGGGAAGACCACTGCTGGAGGAAGGCAAGAAAGGAGAAAACAGAGTCACACACACGGGAAGGGTAAACCTTCTCAATCACCATCTTGTTACGCACATTCTATGGGGTCCAGGAGATGGCCGCAAACACGAGCCAAAAGAGGCGGCGCCACCCTCCGGCCCTATTCGCCTGGGTCTGCAGGAACTCCCCGAGCTCCTGCGCCTGCCAGGCAGGCCCCAGGGCCTCTCGGACAAAGCTCCAAAGAGCCTGAGCCGCCGAACAGGAAAACATAATATGGGCACAAGACTCCGGAGTCCCACATAGGGGACACAAGCCATTGCCCGGGCCGTTACGCTTGTCCACCTCCACACCCGAAGGTAACCGGTTACGAAGAAGTTGCCAAACGAAGATCCAAATACTAAGAGGAAGGGGGACCTTCCAAAGGGGAGACGTCCATCTCAGCTCCGGGCCCTGAAAAAGGGCGCGGTATGCCAAGCTCACCGAGAACTCCCCCGAGGGATGAAGCTGCCACACGGCCGAGTCCAGGGCCTCGGATAAGGCCATCAGGAGGGATCCGAGCAGCTGCTGGAAGTCCGCGACTTTGGCCTCACTAAGGTACCGACGAAACAAGATGTTCCAGTGGCCCTCGCGGAAGGCCTCAGCAACAAGAGCCGACGGGGAGGTGGATATGGCAAAGAGGCCAGAAAATTGCACCCCAAAGGGATTGGGACAGCTAAGGATCAAGCCAAAACCGCACCCCCTGTCCGCAGCCAGCCACAAAGGAGATTCCCAAACCAATGAAGTGCTTAATCTCTTGGTTGGCTCTCCAGAATTGAGATCCCTCCCGCCTCTCGCATGCCAATAAGGGGCGGCCCCGGAGATATTTGGCCTTGATAAGCTGAAACCAAAGACCTCTGTCGTCCCTGAGAATGCGCCAGACCCATTTCAGCATCAACGCCACATTAAAGAGGCACGAGTCGAGGATCCCTACGCCCCCATGGCTCTTGGGGGCGCAAACGTCCGTCCATTTGACCATATGGTATTTCTGATGGCCTTCCCGAGCTGCCCAAAAGAATCTAGACAACTCCTTCGTGAAGTCGGCATGTGTCCCTTCCGGCAGAAGGTACAGCCCCATCTGGTACATGGGCAGACACGAGAGACAAGAGTTAATCAGTACCGACTTGCTCCCCTTAGACGTAAGGCGCGCTCTTCAAGGCTCCGCTCTCGAGCGCACCCTCGTGGCCAAGGGGCCAAGTCTCTAATCAACACCCTAGTCTCCCGGATGGGCATCCCAAGATAAGTAATGGGGAAGTCCGCCAGCTTACAATTGAGATTATCCGCAATCCGCTGACGGTCCTCCTTGGAGTACCCGAGAATCATAACCTCGCTCTTGTCGAAGTTGATCGTCAGCCCAAACATGGATTCGAAGCATAGGAGCAGGAACTTCATGTTAATGATGTTGAGGTCCGAACCCTACACCGTGATCATGGTGTCATCCGCATATTGGAGGTGGGAGATCCCACCCCAGGGGATCAGATGGCCCACCACCCCGGAGATGTGGCCAACCAATTTGGCTCTGTCCAGAATCTCAACCAAGGCGTCCAACGCGGCGCTAAATAAGAGGGGGGAAATTAGGTCCCCTTGTCTAACCCCACAGGACGGACTAAAGTATGGGTCAATCTCCCCATTGATATTGATCGCCGTCTTCCCACTCATCACGAACTGCATGATCCAGCAGATCATACGGTCGTCGAAAACCCTCCTCTCCAGAACTAGCCTCAAGAAGGCCCAGTCCAAGCGATCATAGGCCTTCTAGAAGTCCAGTTTAAGGAACACCCCTTTCTAAGGCCGAGCCTTTACTTCATGGATAATTTTATGAAAAGCCAGGACATCGTCATGAATGAGGCGTCCCTTCAGGAAGGCGAACTGGAGAGGATGGGTAAGCCGCTCCAGAACAGGAGCGAGACGAAGGGCACAAAACTTGGCAAACAGACGTTGGATAACATTGATCACTGTGATCGGGCGGAATTGGCGGATATCCGTGGCCCCCACAGATACTTATATCAAGCAAATCTTTGAACATGATCATTGTCATAGCAGCCATCTGATCACCTCTCATGGTTGGCCCGAAACGACATGACAATATGAGTTCTTGCGGGCCTATCTGGCATATGCGTGATTTTTGTTAGCATCCCTGCATGACATGTGTTCATATCTCACTCTCTATTTATTGTCCCTCCCCTCTCTCCTGCCATCACCTCGTTTTTAACCTATGCCCTGATGTGGGAGATATTGTTACCCACACTTCTCCATCATTTCGACCTATTGGTGCATATTCAATATGATATGAGAGCCAAGAGGTCTTACAACATGCTATTAACAAAAATAACTAAAGAATTCATCAATCAAATATCTAAGGTTTGGAGGAGCTCATACATGAGGGGGCAGTGTAAAAATATATTGTTTGTATGTCTCCATCAATTCAGATTTTTGATGAATTTAATGATGCATAAACTCAATAGGTAAAACTCTCATAATTGGCCAAATTGAAGTTTTTTCATGGCCATAACGTAACTATAAATTATCTACGTGTTTCTATAATTGCATCAGATGTTAAACAAAATAAAGAAAACATGTCCCCATATTCTCAGTGTGACATTGATACATCGCAAACATATATATTCATTTGGAGTTCAGTTGCAAAATGCTCCCTGCTAGTTACTAGTTTTAATATCTTATGACAGCTAACCTATTAATGCATGCTAGAAGAAAATTTTCACCTTTGGTTCGCGCGGATCGTATCAGACCGGCTCAGACGTGTGGGTCATAGAAATACAGACGGTTGTCTGTGCTGATAAAGTGTGTTATACACGCAACAGAAGGTGTCGGACAAGAAACGCCACTGCTCCGCCGAGGAACTGTGCCTGCTATGCCTTAATTGTCACTACGAGTTAAATGCGGCAACACCTTATTGCTCTTTCTCATCAACTCTTTTAATTAGAAAAGGCATGGCGCTCAGTCTCCATTGACGCATCGAATCTGTCGTTTTTGCTCGAGAGAATTTATCAAAGGGAGCTATTGTGGTTGAGTCCACTGATTTCATGGAAGTTGAGTAAGGATCTAAGTACATAAATCAATTACATATGAGACAATTTCCTATCAAGATATTTGGAATTGATTCCTTATTGATGTTGCAGATCTAAATCTGGATTTTCCATGCAGATGATTTTGAGAGAGGATACATTGGTGAATTTCTTGGTATGGAAGGGAGTCGGTCGTTGAGAGCGAATCATGTCCATTTTTGAGGAAGACAAGAAGAAGGGGCGGTGCTAGAGATGTAGGCGGTGATTTTTTTGGAGGATAGAAGTGATAAGAAAATAACTTTTTTGTACCGGCCTTGACAAAAAAGGTATGTCAATAAAAACTACATGGGTATTGTCAAATTCTTTCCTACTTGATCTAGGTTCTTAATAAATAAAATTGACAAATATTTTTCATGATTTTTTGAACTACATTAAGGAGACTTTGATTAATCGAGAAGTTTACATCTGTCGGGAAAAAGTAGGAAACAAATGATCTGAAATTTAGGTTAAGCATAAGAATTTTAGTAGAATTTTGTGGGGCACAATAGAATTAGAACTTCATGTGTGTACTGGATGTTTCATTCAAATTTTTTTATCATGGACTATGAGGCAACAATTATCCTAAGTTGTAGGAGCGTGATGCACAAACTTGCACTTCAAGTTAGTGAAAGTGGGTCAATCCTAGCAAAAGATCTTGTCATTACCGAGCAACCAAATATGCCAACATGTTGTGATCACAACTCCATGAAAAAGGAATGGCCAAAATTTCTCATAGCTCCAGAAATAATAACATGTAGATCATCATGAGGTGGCCAGCCGATCTAGAGGTAGTTCCAGATGTACCTACTAACATTGCAGTAAAAAAATAGATGAACTCTGTCTATGCAGCAATAAATCTCGCATGTTCAGTCTATCTTTTAAGAGAGAACAAATAAACTCGTTGGTCTTCATAGTTTAGCTAGAATTTCATAACCAATGGAAGACCTTAGATATCACAATGTGTGTATGCATGTGACCATAGAATTGGCAGCCGCATACCCCCCCCTCCCCCCTAACCCCACCTTACCCTAGCAGTAGGTCGAACATCTTTACTACCAGATATAGGATTAGCTTGCATTGTAGTTTTGAAATATTAGCAAGCTCGTCATATGAAAGTCTCGATAGAGGCAACCAAAACAAGGTACTCCGTAGACAGATCTCCTCATGAGTAACCTCAGCAGCAGAGAGGCTATCCTCCAACACATACAAAAACAATATAGGAAATATGGTCTTATGAAGTTGAATACTGCCATTTAGGATCCAATTATCGGTTCAAAATAACAACATGTCCCCTTTACCATGTTTGACTGCCGCCATGCCCCTGAAATTATCGGAATGTTTCGGTACATCCCTCCACCAAAATGATCCACACATATTTTCAGCTTGTGGAACCTTGGCCAGATAATATGAGTGCCAAACCAATTGCACCCAAGGGAGATCAAGTTAGTTACAGAATTTCTTTAAAAAAATGAGCAAAGCAACATTATGTTACTAGAAGTCAACAAATTCCCAGCCCTCCATTCCCCTTCGGCTTACTGACCATTTCCCTTGCGGCTAAGGACTATTTTGGGGAGTCCAAGTTATCCCCCCCACACACACACACAGGCACTATCCAAGAATCCTTACCAAATGAATAGTTAAACCAGACTAAAGTTGAATAAATTTTTAAAGTAAGTAACATTACAAGCTTTAGTTTTATATATCTAATTGAGAATGCCCTAACTGATGTTACACGACTTGTGCACCCAGACATATAAACTCTCAAATTCCAATAGTCAATTCAAATGTTGACATAAATTCTAGGATAAGGATAGGAAGGGAACCTCCTCCTAGGGTTAACAGACCAGATCATAAATGTGCGCCAGAGTTGTCAATTCGAGGTTTCAAAAATCAGTGAAGTGAGCCGATAGTTTATTCGAAGATTGGAACCTCCTTTTACTCGCTCGAAGAAGCATATGACTTGCACAACCCGTACTCGTGGGAAGTAGGATTTGGTGTGAGGTACAGAAAGAGCAGACTTGTTTAGAGGGTAAAATGCACGCAACAAATAGTTTGTTGATGCACGGTATACGTCCAAATTGATTTATATCTCTATTAAGGTTGTTATGCCATTTATAGTTAACTAATAGTTTCGCTTTCTTGTACAAAATCATGTACATATTATTTGAAAATCAATAGAAATACACAAAAAAATCCTATTGTGTCCGTAAAAAATAGTTAAATAATAGGACATGTGCTTTATTAGTAATTTTATACTGTCACACATCATTTCGGGGGAAGTTGGCACTAGTTTATTTCAGCAACATAAGTATAGAAAAATAGGTGATGGTTCGTGATGATAATGGTTCCACATCATGGAGTATAGATACTAGAGACCATTTCTGAGATATGATCCAGACAAAAGGGATTTGAGACGTGATGACCCACAAGTATAGGGGGTGTATTATAGTACTTTCAATAAATAGGAGTGTCGATCTCAACAAGGAGCGGAAGGTGTTGACTAGTGATATGGAGCAGGAAATCTCTGTAAATACTTAGCAAACATATTTTTAGGGGTCTTCTGATAAAGCAAAGAAATAAAGTGCAAGTAATAATGACAACAAACAATTGCAGCAAGTGGCCCAATCCTTTCCTAGCAAAAGACAAGCCGGTGGAAATACTAATGAGGACCAAACGTTCTCAAGGACACATGGGAATTCTGTCAAGTGCTTTCGCTTCATATAGTTGAGTAGTCTTCTTTGGTTTTGTAAGTGTTGTGTGGGTGAACCTGTGCTAATGTACCGACCTTACTTGGACTAATACATACTTGTGATTAAACCCCTTGCAAGCATCCGCAACTACGAAAGCAATTAAGGTATAAACCTAACCACAACCTTAGACTCTGAGATCCTACACTCCCTTATGCAATGGTGTTCTAACGGGGGTTCAGGTTTCTGTCACTCCGGCAACCCCACAATTAGTAGTCAAATACACAATGCATTCCCCTAGGCCGATAAATGGCGAAGTATCATGTAGTCGACGTTCACATGACACTATTATAAGAATATCACCACAAATTAAATACTAAACCATTGAATAATATCTCAACACAAATCCACTACTAACAACATGACTTCTCCCATGTCCTCAAGAACTAAACGAACTACTCACGAGACATCATATGGATCAAGATCAAAGATGATATGGTGATGAATAACAATCTTAACATACACAATAATCCAATGGTTCCACTCACAAGCATCAACTACAATAGTAATCAACACCGCGAAAGTTTCCCCTAAGATCTATGCAAGTATTTAACACGATTGTTACAGCGGGATGGAGTGGTCATGATGATGCTGGTGGAGATGATTGTGTGGATGATGATGATGATGATCCCGATGAAGTCTAGCTTGATGATGGTGTTGATGGCGATGATCTCCCCTCTCCGGGAAGGAATTTCCTCGGCAGAAATCTGCCTGCCGGAGAGCTCTTTCTCTCTCGATGTTTTCTGCCCTGCAGAGGCGGCAGAATCTTTATGTGGTCGCTCTCCCTGTGTATTAGGATTCCGAGGAGAAGATATAGGCGAGAGGGCGGAGCCAGAGGTGGGCCAGGTGGGCCACACCCCTGTAGGCACGGCCTAGGGGTGGCCCGCGCCTGGGGTGTGGGCCCCTTGTGGCCCATCTCTGTCTCCCCTTCTGGCATTCTTCTTCTTCTAGGAAAATAGGATTTTCCGTGGTTTTTCTGGTATTTTTCCGATCTTCACGAAATTGCATCAAGATGCCTCTTTTTCCATCAGAATCTTGACTCCGGCACTTCATCCTCCAAGAATCATCCAACATGCAAAAACAGATGAAAAGACATAAGTAACACCTCTTAATATGAAATATATCAATGAATAGAGGCAAATTATGATATAGAATGGTGATGCAAATAGGACGTATCAACTCCCCCCAAGATTAGACCTTCGCTTGTCCCCAAGCGAAAACTGAGCTCACTAAACATGTCCACGGGTTTATGGAGTGAAATGTCGATAAAACAATACGGACAAAAAGCATCACACTTACCATTACACAACTCATAGAAGAAAGCAACTCACCATTATATAACTTATCTTGCAACATGTACATGAGTCACAATAGAGATGCATAAAGATAAATCATAATTGGGATTGGCAAACTTAGTTCTTAGTCAGAGAACAGTTGGCAAACAGTTTCACAAATAAAGCTTTTGTAGAAGTTTTATAGCAAGAGTACTCTTTTGCTCAATCATAAAAGGTTTTTCACAATGATAGCTTTCAAAGTAATACTCAATAGATAAGAGTCTTGTGCAAACAATGGATATAAAGAACATGATTGAATAAATCATCATATGAATGCTTGAAACATAACAACTCAAATGCTTGCTGAAGATAGAGAGGATGTAGGTCTACTGACTCAACTTAGAAGTAGAAGAAAGGTCCTTCATAGAGGTAAGCAGGGATTTCAAGTTCATAAAGATCTTCCAAAAGGTTATGGTACTTACTAGATTTGAGCTCTCATTACCCCTATCATAAGCATCTTGAGGTGATTAAGGTTAAAGTGAACAAAGATGGAGTATATGCTTGACGAAATATAAGTTGGCAATCTCATGTCCCTTGAGTACGAGGGCCGCTCCTCATGCTACTCAACTTTAGTTACCGGTAAGTTCTTGTCATTGTAAGTACATATGTATCATAAAGAACCGCCAACGGGGTACCCCTTGCACATGATACAGGAGCTGTCCCATAATCAAAATGACAAGGCAAGCAGACAGTGAGCATCTCAGCGGTCTTTTTATTTGCTATTTGCATAGGTTTTTATTGATGATGCTTCACAGATTGCTCACTATGGTTATGCTGCAAGTTTCCACCATGATTATGCATGGCTTATGCTAGCGGCCCAGGCGTTTCTCTAGCACACATACATAACTCCATGGACTTACAAGCTCCCCTTTTATTTCACACCGACGACATCCGCAAACAAAAGAGCATGATATCAACTTGTAGGGTTCGCAGCATAGAAAACAAAAATTTTCCTACGATGTGAACTATATACCAAGATCTATCTACTAGATACAAACAACGGGCGGATGTATATGTTGGAGATATGCCCAAGAGGCAATAATAAAGTGGTTATTATCATATCTTCACATTTATGATAAATGTTTACATACCATGCTATAATTGTATTAACCGGAAACATTAATACTTGTGTGATTTGTAAACTAAAATAAGAGTCTCTAGTAAAGCCTCTTGTTAAACTAGCTTGTTGGTTAATATATGATCATGGTTTCCTGATCATGAACACAGAGATGTTATTAACAACAGGGTCATATCATTAGGAGAATGATGTGATGGACATACTCCTATAGTTAAGCGTAGCATAAAGATCAAGTCATTTAATATAGTTCATTTGCTATAAGCTTTCTGATACATAGTAACCTAATTCCTTCGACCATGAGATCATGTTAATCACCATCACCGGAAGGATGCTTTGATGACATCAAACACCACACCGTAATTGGGTGGCTATAAAGGTGTCATTGAGTGTTCGGAAAGTATGTGTTGAGGCACATGGATCAAGAGTGGGATTTGTCCATCCATATGACGGATAGATATACTCTGGGCCCTCTCGGTGGAATGTCATCCAATTAGCTTGCAAGCATGTGACTGGCTCACATGGGATCACATATCACGGGAACGAGAAAAGAGTACTTATCGGTAACGAGGTTGAACTAGGTATGCAGAGATACCGACGATCATAACCTCGGATAAGTAAACTATCGTGAGACAAAGGGAAATTGGTATCGTATGTAAGTGGTTCATTCGATCAAAGTAATCGTAGAAATATGGGAGCCATATGAATTTCCAGATTCCTCTATTGGTTATTGTTCGAGAAGTGTCTCGATCATGTCCGCATAATTCACGAACCGTAGGAGACACACTTAAGGATTCGACGTTGTTTGAGTAGTTATGGTATTATGAGAAAGAGACTGAATGTTGTTCGAGTCTCGGATGGGATCCGGATATCACGAGGTGATCCGGAATGGTCCGAGAATAAGATTCATATAAGGAAAGTCCCATTTCGGAGTTCGGAAATGATTCCGTGTTTTCATCGGAACATTCTAGAAGGTTTTAATGTCCAGACTCCGGGGAAGGGTACATGAATGTGTCATTACATATTGGAATGATTGCATCATGTACTAAGTGTTCTCGCTGTTCCAAATAAAGGATTAAATTGAATCCTAAAACTGAAAAGTCAAATGGCGTTTGAAAGTCAAACGGCTAAAACAGAAACCGAGGGAAACAAGCAAGAGGAGGTTGAACTGACTTGGGGAGGAGTCCCTCCTCCAAGCCAAGCACCACCTAGGCCGAGTTGGGGAGGGACTCCTCCTCCCTTGGCAGCCGGCCCTCCTCCACCTATAAGAGGAGGCAGGTCTCCTCCTCTAGACACACAAGTTCCTATCCTCTAATCTAAATCCTAGCCCTAGACTCCGGTTTAGAGCCGCTTTGGTTTAGAGCTTCTAATTGCCCTAGCCTTGGATTAGAGCCTTCTAATTGGTGTGTCTAAAACCTAGACCACTAATAGCTCTCTCATACTCCACCATACTCGCCCGCTTAAGGCTCATGATCTCCCCTCTACTTCCGTACCACGCTGCAGCCGCCGAATCGCGAGGAGAGTGCTACAACCTCCGCTGCTATAACAAGGGAGAGGAAGGTCTTCGCCGAAAATCGAACGTGACGATCATGAGCTAGAACGCATGCCGGAAGGATCGTCTACGCGATCTTGAGATCGGCAAGTGTACGACTACATCACCCACGAGAATCTACTCTCGTTAACCGCTTTGGAATCTTCGAGGGTGAGTTCCTCTATCGACTCGTTGCTATAATCTAGTAGATAGATCTTGGCTTGTTTGTTTGCATGCGGTAGAAAATTTTTGTTTTCCATGCTACGAACCCCTACAGTATATCCGTAGAGAACATACCCTTGAAGACCGACAAAGCTTAACGAGTTCAACTCGTGGTTGATGTAGACGATCTCTTGCCGATCTCAAGATCGAGAGGAAGTCCTAGCGCCGCAAATCAGCGGTAGATCCGTGTCGCACACACGCTCGAGGCACCGAGCAACCTCCGCCTCCTCACTCTAGCGATGCAAAAGCACAACTCTTTCTTGCCGAATAGCCACCGGGAACATGTATCTCGCTAGTCCGAGACCATGGGGGATAAATTCTAGAGGGGGAGAGATCCTTCACGAGGAGGGGTGAGAGACAAGTGAGGAGGGGGCTCCTTTTATAGGAGGAGGGGGAACCCCAAGGGGTGGTCGCGCATGGGGCCCCCTTTCCTCCCTCTTCATGTGGGTGGACACTCCACTCACAAATCTCCTTTAAATTCCCTCCACTCAAAAGTCCACTCAAATTCCCATTAAATTTCCACCAAATTTAATGCAAACTCTCATTAAATAAAACTCTTTTATTTTATTCAGAATTTTGTCAATTACTTTAATGACAAACATTCACAATAACCCTTGCTAGAATTCTATTTCACATGCATAACCACTTTATGCAATTTCACCCAAAACTGCTTTGGTATCTAGTGAAATAAATTCGCGCTTGTTCATTCTTTCGGCATGAAACATTTGCTCCAATTGGATGTCGGTGTCTCTTAAGTGTGTCACCCTACGGTTCGTGAATAATGCGGACATGATCGAGACCCCTCTCGGATCAATAATCATAAGCGGGATCTGGAGACCCATACTGACTCCCACACATTCAACGATGACTTTCTTGTGATCGTCGGAACCTTTTACGCTAGTATCTTAATCCCTTTGTTTCATGATATATTACATGTCCGAGATTCGATCATCGGTATCTCCATACCTAGTTTGATCTCGTTACCGACATGCACTCTTTCTCGTGATATAACATTCTAGTGATCAAATCACTTGCTTGCAAGCTAATCAATGTGATATCACCGAGAGGGCCCAGAGTATATCTATCCGTCATCGGGATGAACAAATTCCACTCTCGATCCATGAGCCTCAACATAACACTTTATTAGTTCTGAATCCATCTTTATAATCACCCTGTTACGGTGTGACGTTTGATGTTATCAAGAAACTCTTCCGGTGTTAGTGATTGACATGATCTCATGGTCTAAGGATTAGGATCACTTCGTAAGTTGTTATAGCAATATAAACTCAATGACTTTGATCGTAATGCTATACTTCGGATGATTGTTCGTCACACCATTACACTAATGTTGTGATCCCGTTATTAACAACATCCAATGTCCATGATCTGGAAACCTTGATCATCTTGTTAATCAACGAGCTAGTTTATGAGAGAGGCATAACTAGGAACTTTCTGTTTGTTTATTAAACACACATGTATTAACTTTTCCGTATTAATACAATTATAGCATGCAAAATAAACATCTATCATATACTTGGAATACACATAATAAACACTTTATTATTGCCTCTCAGGGCATATTCCCTTGAGTCTCCCACTTGCACTAGAGACAATAATCTAGTTACGTAGTGATAAATCTAACACCCATTGAGTTCTGGTGTTGATCATGTTTTGCTCTAGGGAGAGTTTTAGTCAACGGATCTGCTACATTGAGATCCGTATGTACTTTTATCTTTATATCTCCATCCTTTACATGCTCGCGGATGGAGTGAAACCGGCGCTTAATATGCTTGGAATGCTTGTGAGACCTTGGCTCTTTGGCATTGGCAATGGCACCATTGTTGTCACAATAGATCACCATTGGGTCCAACGCGTTTGCCACCACTCCTAGTTCGGATATGAACTCCTTCATCCAAATCGCTTCGAGCCGCTCAAGCAAAGAACATATTCGCCTCCGTTGTTGATCCCGCTACCACAGGTTGTTTGGAGCTCCTCCAACTAACCGCTCCGCCATTCATGAGAAATACGTATCCGGATTGAGACTTAGAGTCATCCGGATCGGTGTCAAAGCTAGCGTCGACATAACACTTAGCGACGAGCTCTTCTTCACCTCCGTATACAAGAAACATATCCTTAGTTCTTCGTAAGTACTTAAGGATATTCTTGACCGCTATCCAGTGTTCCGAACCTGGATCCGATTGGTACCTACTAGTCAAACTAATAGCATGTGCCACATCCGGTCTTGTACATAGCACGGCGAACATTATAGAGCCTATGGCTGAAGCATAGGGGACTTTGTCCATTATCTCTCTTTCTTCCGCCGAAGCCGGACTTTGAGTCTTACTCAATGTCTTGCCTTGCAACATAGGTAAGAACCCCTTCTTACTTCCGTCCATTTTAAACTTCTTTAAAATCTTATCAAGGTATGTACTTTGTGATAGCCCTATTAAGCGCCTAGATCTATCTCTATAGATCTTTATGCCTAATGTGTATGACGCTTCACCTAGGTCCTTCATTGAAAATTTGCTGTTTAGATAACTTTTAACACTGTTTAAAAGATCTATATCATTTCCGATCAATAATATGTCATCCACATATAATATCATAAATGCCACATTGCTCCCACTCACTTTCTTGTAAATACAAGATTCTCCATAAGTTTGGACAAATCCAAACTCTTTGATCACCTCATCAAAGCGGAGATTCCAACTTCGTGATGCTTGCTTCAATCCATAGATGGATCGCTGAAGCTTGCACACCTTGTTAGCATCCTTAGGATCGACAAAACCCTTTGGTTGTATCATATACAACTCTTCTTCAATATTACCATTGAGAAACGGTTTTGACATCCATCCGCCATATCTCATAATTGAAATATGCAGCAATTGCTAACATAATCCTAATCGACTTTAGCATCGCTACGGAGAGAAAGTCTCATCGTAGTCAACTCCTTGAATTTGTCGAAACCCTTTGTGACAAGTCGAGCTTTATAGACGGTCACATTACCATCAAGACGCTTTTCCTTTTGAAAATCCATTTGTTCTCCACGGCCTTTCGGCGTGAGGTAATTCCACCAAGTTCCAAACTTGATTTTCATACATGGATTCCATCTCGATTTCATGGCTTATAACCATTTGTTGGAATCGGGCTCATCATCGCTTCTTCATACGTCGCAGGTCATCATTTTCATCAACCATGAAATTCATGACAGATTTCCGTGACAGCCGGAGTCGACGCGTCTGTTTGACCTGCGAGGTTCTGTAGTACTCTTCGGAGTTTCATGATCATTATCATTAGTTCCCTCTTCAACAGTGGAGCCAACTCCGAAAAACTTCCTGCAAGGCTACTCGCCATACTTTGAAGAGAAGGTTCCACAACCTCTTCGAGTTCTACCTTCCGACTACTCACACCTTTCGCGAGAAACTCTTTCTCTAGAAAGGATCCATTCTTAGCAACAAAAACCTTGCCCTCGGATCTGTGATAGAAGGAATACCCAATAGTTTCTTTAGGGTATCCTATGAAGACACATTTTTCCGCTTTGGGTTCGAGTTTATCCGGTTGAAGTTTCTTCACATAAACATCGCATCCCCAAACTTTAAGAAATGATAGCTTAGGTTTGTTTCCAAACCACAATTCATACGGTGTCTTTTCAACGGATTTAGATGGTGCCCGATTTAAAGTGAATGCAGCAGTTTCCAGTGCATAACCCCAAAATGACAACGGCAAGTCCGTCAGAGACATCATAGATCGAACCATATCTAATAAAGTACGACATTACATTCCGACACACCATTTCGCTGTGGTGTTCCTACAGTGTGAGTTGTGAAACAATTCCACACTCTTTCATGTGAGTGCTAAACTCAGTAACTTAGATACTCACCTCCACGGTCTGACCGTAGAAATTTGATCTTTCTATTACGATGATTTTCCACTTCATTCTGAAATTCCTTGAACTTTTCAAAGGTTTCAGACTTGTGTTTCATCAAGTAGATATAACCGTATCTACTCAAATCATCCGTGAAAGTAACAAATTAACGATATCCACCTCATGACACACTCATTGGACCACATACATCGAATGTATGATTTCCAATAAATCATCGCCTGCTCCATTGAACCGGAAAACGGCGTTCTAGTCATCTTGCCCATAAGGCATGGCTCACATGTATCAAATGATTCATAATCAAGTGATTCCAAAAGTACATCCGAATGGAGCTTCTTCATGCGTTTAACGCCAATATGACCTAGACGGCAGTGCCACATATATGCGGATATATCATCATTAAGTTTAATCCTTTTAGCATCAACATTATGAATATGTGTAACATTATCATCGAGATCTAATAGAAATAAACCATTCATCATCGGTGCATGACCATAAAAGATTTCATTCATATAAATGGAACAACCGTTGTTCTCGGATTTAAATGAATAACCACTTCGCATCAAACACGATCCAGATACAATGTTCATGCTCAGTGTAGGCACCAGATAACATTTATTCAAGTTTATAACTAATCCCGACGACAAGTGGATAGGCAGCGTTCCGACGGCAATCACATCAACGCTTGATCCATTGCCGACACGCATCTTGACCTCACCCCTTGCTAGCGGTCGCTTGTTCCGCAGCCCCTGATTCGAGTTACAAATATTAGCAACTGAACCGGTATCAAATACCCAGGTGCTACTGCGAGCACTAGTCAAGTACACATCAATAACATGTATATCATACATACCTTTGTTTGCCTTGCCGGCCTTCTTGTCTGCCAGATACTTGGGGCAGTTGCGCTTCCAGTGGCCAGTCTCCTTACAATAGTAGCACTCGGAATCAGACTTAGGTCCAACTCGGGGTTTCTTTTCAGCGCTGCAACAGCTTGCCGCCTTACTTCCTTCCGCTTTTCCCTTCTTGTCTTTCTTGAAACCAAGTGTTCCTATTGATCATCAACACTTGATGTTCCTTTTGATCTCCACTTACAGCTTTTAAGCATTGATGTAAGCTCGGGAGAGACTTCTTCATGCCTTGCATATTATAGTTCATCACGAAGCTCTTATAGCTAGGTGGTAGAGACCGCAGAACACGATGGATGCCTAATTCAATGGGAATCGATATTCCCAAGGACACAAGCTTATCGGCGTAATCGACATCTTGAGTACATGCTCACTAACAGTCGTGCTCTTCCATCATGCAGCTAAAGAACTTTTCAAGTTGTAGCTCTCTACAAAGACATGTGTGTCAAAATCATTTTCAACTCACCCATTGTATCAAATGCATTGCCGCCAAACGCTTTCGAAGTTCCGGCTCTAGCCCAGACAATATGCCGCAATGAACTAAGTTGTGGTCCTCCTGACGAGTCAGATAGACATTCTTCTCCTCGTTAGGGGCATCATCTAAAGGTGGGGGGCCTAACGGCGCTTCTAGCATATATTACTTTTGTGCAGCAGAGAGGAGAATCCTCAAATTCATGGCCCATTCGGTCAAGTTGCTCTTTGCTGCTAGTTTCTCTTTCTCCATGAACACATTGAAATTAAAAGGTGTGGTGCCATCTACAACAAAATTTGTAAAGTTTAGACTAAGTGTATGATAGATTGAGTTCAACTAATCGAATGAACTCAAAAACGACATCCCTCGTGCCTTTTTGGTGATTACATGAACCAAATCCACTACACCAAGTCCGATCATCACGTGAGTCGGTATAGCTTCAAAGGCGAGCATCAAATGGGCATCATATCAACTATATGACTCATGCTTAACCTTTCGGTCCGTGTTCCGAGGCCATGTCTGTACATGCTAGGCTCGCCAAGTTAGAACCTTAGTATTCGCGTGTGTAACTGTTTTACACCCGAAATATGGTCGTGGATCCAAGAACACCCGATCATCACGTGATGTCTTGGAGCGACGAAAACATAATCGGTGCATACTAAATGAAGAACACATTCTTATCTTGATATTTAAATGAGGGATCATCTTATTATGCTAACAAAGCGCTAAACAAGCAATATAAGATGCTATCAAACATCATATGTTTATTAGTGAAATGATATGGTTCCCGCAGATGATCTCTATCATGTCCATCGTGATATGATCACTATCATACCTATATGTGTAAATCCAAGGTCTATGGATTTTACACGCTATGTGTGTTGTAAGAGTATCATCTCATACTTCTACTTACAACACTATGATATCATAACACTAGCCCAGCAACAATCTAAACTAGACGCCTCTAATTTATCCATTGCAAGTTTTACGTGGCTTAGGGCTTTCGAGATAGAACCGCTCTTACCTACGGACATGAACCACAACGAGGATAATCAAATTGTTGACAACTCTCTTGCAAAATAAATATTGACTATAGTAGGAGAGACAGAAACCCGCTAGCCACTTATGCAAACTAGTTGCATGTCAAGCGTGGAACAGGTCTCATGTGCGAGGACATGTAAAGTTTGCCCGGGCCGCTTCATCCCACTATGCCACCAATATCCAAAATTACAACAAAGGAGCAACAACATGATCATCATCGCCCACATACTCATATGTGTACTACCCGTGTAAAGTATCTACGCATAGATCCGGCTCTGATACCACTGTAGGGTTCGCAGCATAGAAAACAAAAAATTTCCTACGATGTGAACTATATACCAAGATATATCTACTAGATACAAACAACGGGCGGATGTATATCCGTAGAGAACATACCCTTGAAGACCGACAAAGCTTAATGAGTTCAACTCGTGGTTGATGTAGACGATCTCTTGCCGATCTCAAGATCGAGAGGAAGTCCTAGCGCCGCAAATCAGCAGCGCATCCGTGCTCGCACACACGTTCGAGGCACCGAGCAACCTCCGCCTCCTCGCTCCAGCGATGCAGCAGAAGCACAACTCTTTCTTTCCGTATAGCCACCGGGAACATGTATCTCGCTAGTCCGAGACCATGGGGATAAATTCTAGAGGGGAAGAGAGATCCTTCACGAGGAGGTGTGAGAGACAAGTGAGGAGGGGGGCTCCTTTTATAGGAGGAGGGGGGGACCCCAAGGGGTGGCAGCATGGGGCTGCCCCTTGCCCTCCCTCTTCATGTGGGTGGACACTCCAATCACAAATCTCCTTTAAATTCCTCCACTCAAAAGTCCACTCAAATTCCCATTAAATTTCCACCAAATTTAATGCAAACTCTCATTAAATAAAACTCTTTTATTTTATTCAGAATTTTGTCAATTACTTTAATGACAAACATTCACAAATAACCCTTGCTAGAATTCTATTTCACATGCATAACCACTTTATGCAATTTCACTCAAAAACTGTTTCGGTATCTAGTGAAATAAATTCTGCGCTTGTTCATTCTTTCGGCATGAAACATTTGCTCCAATTGGATGTAGGTGTATCTTATGTGTCACCCTACGGTTCGTGAATAATGCGGACATGATCGAGACCCTCTCGGATCAATAATCGAAGCGGGATCCGAGACCCATACGACTCCCACACATTCAGCGATGACTTTCTTGTGATCGTTAACCTTTTACGCTAGTATCTTAATCCCTTTGTCTCACGATATATTACATGTCCGAGATTCGATCATCGGTATCTCCATACCTAGTTTGATCTCGTTACCGACATGCACTCTTTTCTCGTTCCCGTGATATAATATTCTAGTGATCAAATCACTTGCTTGCAAGCTAATCAATGTGATATCACCGAGAGGGCCCAGAGTATATCTATCCGTCATCGGGATGAACAAATTCCACTCTCGATCCATGAGCCTCAACATAACACTTTATTAGTTCGAATCCATCTTTATAATCACCACATGCGGTGTGACGTTTGATGTTATCAAGAAACTCTTGGTGTTAGTGATTGACATGATCTCATGGTCTAAGGATTAGGATCACTGTAAGTTGTTATAGCAATATAAACTCAATGACTTTGATCGTAATGCTATACTTCGGATGAATGTTCATCACACCATTACACTAATGTTGTGATCCCGTTATTAACAACATCCAATGTCCATGATCAGGAAACCTTGATCATCTTGTTAATCAACGAGCTAGTTTATGAGAGAGGCATAACTAGGAACTTTCTGTTTGTTTATTAAACACACATGTATTAACGTTTCCATATTAATACAATTATAGCATGCAAAATAAACATCTATCATATACTTGGAATACACATAATAAACACTTTATTATTGCCTCTCAGGGCATATTCCCTTCACAACTGGATATGTATCCATAAGTGTTGAAAGAATTTCCCGTGGAAGCACGGTTCTGCTAATCCCAACGTATAGATGCAAGCATATACAACTTCGATGACACAATGGTTTAAGATTATTAGGGGCAAGAAAATAAGGTGTGCCATCAAGTTCGTGAGAGCTTTACTAACTAGTTTTCACATAACAAAATAGTTTTTAATTCGAAAGATAGATGAAGCTTGAGAATTTGCTTGGAATAGCAATAATGCTAATAGGTAGATATGGTGGACACAAATGGCACAGGTTTTGGTTCAAGGGATTGGATGCATGAGAAGTTTGCCTTCTCAAAACAGGTTTTTGGCTAGCAAGGCTGGGTAGCAAGCAAAAGAGTTGAAAGAAACAAGCAAACATACAAGTAATAAAGCCAAACATGCAATCTTCATTGAAGACACAAAATATCTTAAATAAAGAATACTAAGCTTATGAGCCAATCAAGAAAGAAAATGAATGATACAATATACCTGTAAGCTTTTTCTCTTTTCCTTTCAAACCTCAAAAAGTGTTGCTACTGACCAGAGCTTGGTTTTCCAAAACCAATTTAGATCTACTTGATGCTCCCAAAGTGATGCCCATACTGATCAACAATATCAATCATATAATAGAGATTGTAAACTAAAATAAGAATTACAAAAGGTAAAAGATGAGACTTCTCATTAATATTCCATAACGGCACTCACACCAAGGGATACATAGATAACCAACTAAAGGAGGGATACTTCCACAATGCAAACCAACCTATAAGATCACTTCTGTACCAAAGATATGACTTTACTAAAAAGGTAAAAGATAAAAGATAATGATGTGATACCACAGCACTCCCCCAAGCTTGGAACAAGCCAAGGGGATGCCAAACCTGGTGATGAATTACTCCTTCGATGGTGGTCCCTTGTCATCATCAGACTTCCAAGGTAAGGGCTCCCAATCCAAAAAGGATGTCTTGGTTTCCATAGTCCTGAAACTAGCAGCAGAGCTTATGCGATTAAATCTAGCCTCATACTCACAGTTTTGATTTTGTATATCATAGAGTTGTGCTTGTAATTGGTTGGTGGACTGATGGAGTAAGAGGATTTCGTCTCGGAGCTAAGCAAACTCCTCCCCATGCCTGGTGATGAGTTCTGAACTTAACTTATGAATGATATCCACTTCGCGTTTCGCCATCTTCTTGTACCTGAAAACTTCCTGCTACAATGCTTCCATCCTGTCTTCCATACTACCTTCTCCTTTAGGGCCTTGAACTTCTTTCATATGCACCTCCCCATCCTTGAGAATCAACTCCTTAGTATGAATCCTCAACTCATACATATACATGTTGATGACATCCGCGGAGGAATCCTCTATGGGTGATCCATAGGAAGACATTATAGCTCCAAAACTGAGAATCTGCCTAACAGAAACAGATCAAAACAGAAAACACGATGATAACACGATATACGAACCTCGGGGGATACGGGGGTTATATATTATGAAGTTTCAATGCATAAGGAAGGTACTATGCAAAAACGAGGCGGAGACGGAGCTCAGGGGCTCACACCCCCTCCAGACGCGGCCAGCTGGGGCCCGCTCCTAGGGTGGGTGTTGCCACCCTGGCCTCCGTTTCCTCCTCTGTTTCGTCTCGTAACCTTCCGTATGTAATAAAAACATCAAAAATATAAAAAGATAAGGTTTTCACGAACCTTCTGTTTTCACTACTTTTTATCTACTAAAAAACAGGCTCTGCGGATTCTGGTGTTTGGTTTCTGATAAATTCTTCCGGAGTTACCATTTGAATAATATCAACATCTTCATTATAAGAATCTCCAGAAATATAATGTTTGAGACTTTGACCATTCACCACCTGTGTAGTGTTATCGTTCAAAGAAGATACTTTGATAGCCCCTGAACGATACACTTCCTCAATAACAAAAGGACCTTCCCATTTTGAGAGTAGTTTCCCTGCAAAAAATCTAAGACGAAACCTATACAAAAGAACTTTCTCACCAACATAGAATTCCCTTTTGAGAATTCTCCTATCATGCCATCTTTTTATTTTTTCCTTAAAGAGACTAGCATTTTCATAAGCTTCACTTCTCCACTCATATAAAGTACTCAAGTCAAGCAATATTTTCTCACCATCAAGTTTAAAGTCTCTATTCAATTCTTTCACTGCCCAATAAGCTTTGTGTTCTAATTCTAGAGGCAAGTGACAAGCCTTCCTAAACCATTTTGTAAGGAGACATTTCCATAGGATTTTTATAAGCAGTTCTGTAAGCCCATAAAGAGTCATTCAACTTCTTAGCCCAATTTTTCCTAGATCTATTAACAGTCTTCTACAAGATAGATTTAATTTCCCTATTGGAAAGTTCTACTTGCCCACTAGTTTGGGGGTGATAAGGTGAAGCAATTCTATGGTTAACATTATATTTGGCAAGAGTTTTCCTAAAACCACCATGAAAAAAATGAGAGCCTCCATCAGTCATGAGATATCTAGGTACACCAAACGTGGGAAAAATAACATCTTTAAGCATTTTTAAAGAGGTCTTACCATCAGCACTATTTGTAGGTATAGCCTCTACCCACTTTGTAACATAATTAACAACAAGAAGAATATGAGTATACCCTTTTGAAGGAGGAAAATGACCCATAAAGTCAAATCCCCAATAGTCAAAAGGTTCAATAACAAGATAATAATTCATAGGCATTTCATTGTGTCTAGAAATATTACCAACTCTTTGACATTCATCACATGATAGAACAAACTTCCTTGCATCCTTAAAAAGGGTAGGCCAATAAAATCCAGATTGTAAAACTTTTTGTGCAGTTCTATCTCTGGCATGATGTCCTCCATAAGCACTGCCATGACATTTCCTCAATATCTCTTGTTGTTCATATTCTGGAACACATCTTCGCATAATACCATCTACTCCTTTATATAAATGTGGGTCATCCCAAAAGTAATGCCTCAGATCATAAAAGAATTTTGTTCTTTGCTGGGCTGTAAAGGTTGGAGGCAAATACTTGGAAACAATAAAGTTAGCATAATCAGCATACCAAGGACTCTCATGTGGGCTTATCCTTATTGCAGACAACTATTCATTTGGAAAACTATCATTAACAGGCAAGGGGTCAAAAGAAATGTTTTCCAAACGAGACAAATTGTCAGCAGCAGGATTTTCAGCACCTTTCATATCTACAATATGCAGATCAAACTCTTGTAAAAGCAACACCCATCTAATAAGCCTAGGCTTAGCGTCTTTCTTTGTCATAAGGTACTTAATAGCAGCATGATCAGTATGAATAGTAACCTTTGAATCAACAATATAGGGTCTAAACTTATCACAGGCAAAGATTACAGATAAGAACTCATTTTTAGTAGTAGCATAATTCTTTTGAGCAGCATCTAGGGTCTTGATAGCATAATGAATAACATTCAACTTCTTATCAACACGTTGCCCAAGAACAACACCCACAGCAAAATCACTAGCATCATACATAATTTCAAAAGGTAAACTCCAATCAGGTGGTTGAACAATAGGAGAAGTAGTCAAAGCTTTCTTTAAAAGTTTCAAAAGCTTGCTTACAATCATCATCAAAAACAAAAGGTACATCTTTTTGAAGAATATTAGTAAGGATCTTTGAAATTTTGGATAAACCTTTAATAAACCTCCTATAGAAACTAGCATGACCAAGGATACTATGAATACCATTTATATCCCTAGGGCAAGGCATCTTCTCAATTGCTTCAATTTTGGCTCTGTCAACTTCAATGACTCTTTCAGAAAATTTTGTGTCCAAGAATAATCCCTTCATTAACCATGAAATGACATTTCTCCCAATTGAGAACAAGGTTAGTTTTCTTCACATCTTTGCAAAACTTTATCAAGGTTGTGCAAACAATTATCAAAAGAAGTTCCATAGACGGAGAAGTCGTCCATGAAAACCTCCATAATTTCTTCACAAAAACCATGAAAGATAGCAGACATATATCTCTGAAAGGTAGCAGGAGCATTACATAAACCAAAAGGCATACACTTATAAGCATAAGTTCCATAGGGACAAGTAAAGGTGGTTTTCTCTTGGTCTAGTCCTTTTACCGCAATTTGAGAGAACCCAAAATAACCATCAAGAAAACAAAAGTGGGTCTTTTTAGACAACCTTTATAGCATTAGATCAATAAAGGTCAAAGGATAATGATCTGTCTTAGTAACTTTATTAACTTTTCTAAAATCGATGCACATCCTATACCCTACAACTACTCTTTGAGGTATGAGCTCATTATTTTCATTAGGCTCAGCAGTGATTCCCCCTTTATTTGGGACACAATGAACAGGACTAACCCATTGACTATCAGCAATAGGATAAATAATACCAGCATCAAGGAGTTTTAATACCTCATTTCTTACCACATCCTTCATCTTGGGATTTAAACGGCGTTGGTGTTCAACAACTAGTTTTGCATCAGGTTCTATATTGATAGCATGCTGACATATAGTAGGAGAAACCCCTTTTAAATCATCAAGAGTATATCTCATAGCTCCTCGGTGTTTCTTCAATATTTCCAATAACCTTTCATCTTCCTTTCCTGGAAGTTTAGAACTAATAATAACAGGATATATTTCCTTATCATCTAGATAAGAATATTTAAGATCATCAGGTAGAGGTTTTAATTCGAAAACAGGGTCCCCCTTAGGTGGTAGTGTGGTACCCAAATCTTGCATAGGTAGATTATGCTTAAGTAACTCAGGTTGACGAAGGAAAACCTCATCAATCTCATTTCTTTCCTTCATGAAGACCTTGCTTTCATGATCTTCCATAAACTGCTACAAGGCATTGTTAGGAGCAAGAGAAATAACAGCAAGTTGATCAATCCTGAAATCCTCATTAGGCAGTTCGTTTTCATAAGGAGTTTTAGCAAATTTGGAAAAATGAAACTCATAAGACTCTCCATCAAACTTAGTAAAAAAAATTCCTTTCTACAATCTATGATAGCCCCACAAGTGTTCAAGAAAGGTCTACCAAAGATAATAGGAAAGGTTTTGCTAGCTTCCGAACCAAGTACTAGAAAATCAGTAGAATATTTAATCTTACCACAAAGAACCTCCACATCTCTTACAATGCCAATGGGACAGACTGTCTCTCTATTAGCAAGGTGAATAACCACATCAATATCCTCAAGCTCACAAGGACTAATTTCATGCATAATTTCCTTGTGAAGCTCATAAGGAATAACACTAGAACTAGCACCAATATCACATAAACCATAATAGCAATGATCACCAATTCTAACAGAAAGCACAAGGACACTAGCTTTTCTAGATTTTCTAGGATAAGAGATAATATTAGAAGCGTCTTCACAGAAGACAATGTGCTCATCCTCTATATTTCTAGTGAGAAGATCTTTCACAATACCTACCACAGGTTTAATGTTTATTTGCTTATCGGGTTCCACAGTTTTCTTTGTACTTTTGCTAAGCACATTAGCTATGATAGAATGTTCCTTTACCTTAGCAGGAAAAGGGATTTTCTCAACATAAGGTTCAGGCAAAATAGGATCAATAGTACAAACTTCAATGCTAGCAAGAACATGGATAACAATGTCTTTGTAAGGAGCAAGGTACTTGTACCACTCCTTTTTGGGAATTTCAATATAAGAGGCAAAGTCCTTAAAACACTTTGCAAGAACTTGAGAATCAAGACCATACTCATTACTAATATCACGGAATTCATCGGTTCCCATAAAGGATTTAATGCATTTATAATCATAGTTTATACCTGTATTTTTTCCTTTGTCATTCTCCCATGCTTCAGTGTTTTTTGAATACGGCCTTGGAGATCCCATTTAGCTTATTCCTTCATACGTGTGAATGATCCAGCATAGGAAGCATCTAGTAAATCTTTATCGTGAAGAGAAATCCTAGCATAAAAGTTATTGATAATAATATTGTTAGGAAGTTCATGAATAGGACATTTAAGCATTAGTAACTTCAATCTCCCCCAAGCTTGAGTTGTACTCTCTCCATCACGAGGCCAAAAGTTATATATCAGATTCCTATCCTTATGAATCTCACTGGGGGATAGAATTTAGAGTAAAAGAGAGGTACTATGTCCTCCCATTCCATGGATTGTCCATTCTTCAACAGCTTATACCATTGTTCAGCTCTTCCTTTCAATGGTATAGAGAGTAACTTCTTATTCACATGTTCAGTTGTGATACCTGCACACTTAAACAACCCGCATAATTCATGGATAAAAAGCAAATGATCACTAGGATGGATAGTTCCATCCCCAAAATAATAATTATCCATAACATGATCAACAATAATTGTAGGTATCTTAAAAGGATCTATCTCAACAGGTGGTGGTTCATCTACTACCCTAACAGTGGTAGTAGTTTTCCCAAACAGAAAACCAAGTGGGTTATCAATATTGGAAACAAAGTAACAAATAGAAATAAAAACAATACTCAAAGTAGAAGTTTCCTTTACCAGTTCCACTCTTCAATAGCGCTTCACTCCCCGGCAACAGTGCTAGAAAATAGTCTTGATGACCCACAAGTATAGGGGTGTATCGCAGTACTTTAGATAAATAGGAGTGTCGATCCCAACAAGGAGCAGAAGGTGTTGACTAGTGGTATGGAGCAGGAAATCTCTGTAAATACTTAGCAAACAGATTTTTAGGGGTTTTCTAATAAAGCAAAGAAATAAAGTGCAAGTAATAAAGACAGCAAACAATTGCAGCAAGTGGTCCAATCCTTTCCTAGCAAAGGACAAGCCGGTGGAAATAGTAATGAGGACCAAACGTTCTCAGGGACACATGGGAATTCTGTCAAGTGCTTTTGCTTCATATAGCTGAGTAGTCTTCTTTGGTTTTATAAGTGTTGTGTGGGTGAACCTGTGTTAATGTACCGACCTTAATTGGACTAATACATACTTTTGATTAAACCCCTTGCAAGCATACGCAACTACAAGAAATCAATTAAGGTATAAACCTAACCACAGTCTTAAACTCTGAGATACTACACTCCCTTGTGCAATGGTGTCCTAACGGGGGGTCAGGTTTCTGTCACTCCGGCAACCCCACAATTAGTATCCAAATACACAATGCAATCCCCTAGGCCCATAAATGGTGAAGTATCATGTAGTCGACGTTCACATGACACCACTAGAAGAATGACACCACAACTTAAATACTAAACCATTGAATAATATCTCAACACAAATCCACTACTGACAACATGACTTCTCCCATGTACTCAAGAACTAAACGAACTACTCACGAGACATCATATGGATCAAGATCAAAGATGATATGGTGATAAATAAAAATCTGAACATACACAATAATCCAATGGTTCCACTCACAAGCATCAACTATAATAGTAATCAACACCGGAAAAGTTTCCCCTAAGATCTATGCAATTATTCAACACAATTGTTACAGCGGGATGGAGTGGTGATGATGGTGCTCATGGATGATATCCCACAAGTATAGGAGATTGTGTGTAGCCTTTTCGATAAGTAAGAGTGTCGAACCCAACGAGGAGCTAAAGATAGGATAAATATTCTCTCAAGTTCTATCAACCACTGATAAAACTCTACGCACTCTAAACGTTTGCACTATCTAGGAAATAAAACTAGAGCAACAAAACAAGCACTAGAGAAAGGTTTGCAGGATAATAAACAACAAGAAAGTAAAGCTAGTTGCTGCAGCAATAAAATACACTAAACTAATAGAACCATGAGTGTGGAATAGTGGTGGTAATTGTGGTGGCTTTGTCCAAGTTTAATTAGTGAAATAAATCGGGTTTATTATCTTCGATGCAGTTTTCTATGTGGGAGAGGCTAAATATACATGCGCTTCACTACTTGGAATTACATGTACTATATGATTGGATTGTTAGCAAACATCCGTAACTACTAACAAAGCATTAAGGTTTCCCCAACCATAGTCTTAAGTTAATGGTCCTCTTACTCCCATACGTGCAACGTTCCGGTTCGCGTCCTTAGGTTTCTGTCACTCCGGCAGAACTTCCACCTTCCTCTTACACATACTACAAACCCTATGACGTTTAATCCATGCGCGCATAAATATAATGGACACCAAAGGACTGTACCATATCAATATACAACTCTAATGATCAAAGATGTTCAACCATTCAATCTAAGAACAAAGAAACTACACAAACATGACATAGATCATAGGATTATAACTTATAGCATCAAACACCATGTTTACATAGGACGGCACAGAGGTGTGTGGGAGGATGAACCACTGCATACTATGAGGATTAGGTGATGGAGATGGCAGTGAAGATGGTGAAGAGGGCGGCGGCGGCGCCGACAGCGCGAGGGACTCCTTCCCCGCCGCCGGTATCGTGGGGAGCACCGCCTCTTAGCTCCCTTACTTCATGGCATCTTGGGAGCCCTCCCCCATGGAGATGGGATCCATGGGGGAGGCAAAAACGTGGCTTTGGTGGCTGCAAATTCGTGGGTGGAGGTGTCTCCCACGAATTAGGTTTCCTCCCTTTATATAGTTTTTCTTATCTTGGGCTGCAGTAAATCGGGCCTAGCGGGCCCGTACAGACTCGGAACCAGCGAAATTTTATGTCCAAAACGATTGTCGCAAAATTTCCTACAACTTTGTAGTTGAAGAGTTTTCCGTTTGACACTGTCTTCGACCCGAAACGTGACCATCATCAAAAAGAGTTCTGGGACAGATTTCTGGAAAATCCCAATTTGACTCCAACAAGGATTCCACTTGTATTCTTGATAATTCCTATACATCAAAGTGTAAAACCAGAATATTGTGCACTTTTGAAACTATCAGTAGGTTAGTCCAAATAAATCATGAACTTTATATAAAAATGAGTGTCAAAAGCATAATAATAGCATACAACCATAAAAAATTAGAGATACGTTATGGACGTATCAGTGGAGATGATGGTCTGGATGATGATGATGATGAATATCCCGATGAAGTATAACTTGATGATGGTGTTGATGGCGATACTCTCCCCTCTCCGGGAAGGAATTTCCGTGGCAGAAATCTGCCTGCCAGAGAGCTCTTTCTCTCTCGGTGTTTTCCACCGTGCAGAGGCGGCAGAATCTTTTTGTGGTCGCGCTCCCCGTGTATTTGGGTTCTAAGGAGAAGATATAGGCGAGAGGGCGGAGCCAAAGGTGGGCCAGGTGGGGCCACACCCCATGTAGGCGCGTCCTAGGGGTGGCTCGCGCCTAGGGGTGTGTGGGCCCCATGTGGCCCATCTCTGCCTCCCCTTCTGGCATTCTTTGTCTTCTGGGAAAATAGGATTTTCCGTGGTTTTTCTGGTATTTTTCTGATCTTCGCGAAATTGCATCAAGAAACCTATTTTTCCATCAGAATCCTGACTCCGGCAGTTCATCCTCCAAGAATCATCCAACATGCAAAAACAGATGAAAAGACATAAGTAACACCTCTTAATATGAAATATATCAATGAATAGAGACAAATTATGATATAGAATGGTGATGCAAATTGGACATATCAAGACGCACTAGTAGACGAACCGGTGGATTGTGGTTTAGCACAAGTAAGATTAATGTCGCTAGAGGCACGATCGTATTGATATTTATCGGTCTAACTTAGGGGTTGTTCAATGTCGACATGCTGGAACAAAATATTCAGAAGGTGCCTGACGAGGGGATCGCAGCGGATCTCACCGACCTCAATTGTCGGATTGTTTCTTGGTGAAGAGGGAACTGCCGAATTCATGGCTCCAGCGCTCAGACTTCCCATAGACCGCTCCAATTGATGAGGGGTAACCTCGATAATTCCCATTGCTATGGACTTTGGATTTTGTGAAAAAGAGAGCGCTAGTGATTTCGTCGGCTGATCAGCTAAACAAGGGAGTCTATGTTGTTTGATTATTGTGGAGAATATGATTATAAATTCACTGGCTCGCTAGTTACGATCTATCTCACGGTGGATTGCAAATTGCTAGAAAATCTAAGGTGTCTCTCCGTCGACTCCTCCCAACCTTTATATGAGAGGTTGGGTCCTAGAGCCGTATACGGATAAGTTACAAGTTGTGATTATAATATTAGAACTATGTCGGTTCACAATTTTATCTTGTTTGCCAAGTCAATCTTCTATCCGTCGGATGCGTCCTGGACTCCGTATGTTCCGTGGGCCTCATGAACCATAACTCTAATGCGCCTAAGTAACCAATCATGGGCACCCGGTAAGTCATACCCATGTTAGTGTCTGGTGTAGTTACTTAAGGAATTCCTGAGCAGATATTTCCTATGTTTGAGAAATGGCCACCACTAACAATATCTAAAGAGGAGTTGAACAAAGGTCTAGGTTTTATGCCGTGTTTTTCAACTAGTTTCTAGAATGGTGTTTGTTAAATTCAGGTTCTAGACTCTAGACTAACTATATGTTCTATAATATTGTTTGCATGGACCCTGGATATGTAATGGTACTCGGTTATTTAAGACATTGTCCTATCCATGTTGTGCTAAGTATTCGTTGAATGTTGGGATGTGAAGATGCTCAATATTCAGTAGAATATTTACTATTTTTAACCCTAAATTGTCTGTTACCTAAAAATTGAAAATGTCGATACTGAAATTGAAAACTCAAATAGATTGAACTATCACCAAAGTTTGAATATTTTACATCCATCGTCTGAATGCACCTTGGTGTATCTGATAGTTGAACGGAACATCATCAAGATTATGAACCATAGATCTAGGTCTACCCTAATTTACCCATGTACCAAGTCCTAAACCGCAACAATTCACTTCTTCGTGATGATTTGCATGTAGGAGTTCGTAGCATGGAAAACAAAAAAATTCTACCGCATGAACACACACAAGCCAAGATCTATCTACTAGATTATAGCAACGAGTCGATAGAGTACTCACCCTCGAAGATTCCAAAGCGGTTAACGAGAGCAGATTCACATGGATGATGTAGTCGTACACTTCCGATCTCAAGATCACGCAGACGATCCTTCCGGCGCTGCCTTCCGTCAACGCTTCCGCAGTCGGTCACAGTTCGGTACTCGATGAAGACCTTCCTCTCCCTTGTTCCAGCAGGAAGCGGAGGTTGTAGTTCTCCCCTCGTGATTCCGGCAGCACGATGGCGTGGTGTCGGAAGTAGAGAGAAAATCCTGCATGGCTTCGCCTAAGCCGAAGCAGGTTATGGTGGATCTAGGGTTTCCGGTGATCTAGGGTTTAGAGGGCCGTAGAGGAGGAGGTGGAGTTGTGTCACTTGTGGGGTCTTGGGGCAGCCCCTCACCTCTATTTATGGGAGGGAGGGAAGCTTGGGAGAGGGGAGTTTGAATCCTTCCCCAACTCCCTCTCCTAGTTGGATTGTGGTGGAGGGAAAGAAGGATTCATTCCTTCCTCCATTAGGAAACCATTGTTCCAGCTTAACTTTTCAAACCTGCCTTTTGACTTCCAATTTGGAGCTTTATTTCTCTCTTGAAATGCCCAACCAAGTGACCTAGGACATGATCCAATCATTCCACTTAACCATGACACATTCATGTACCATTCCCCTTCCGGTCTGGTGAACCTTCTAGACCCTTCTAGAACCTCTCCGATGAAAACATCGAAATCATTCCCGAACTCCAGAATGAGACTTTACATATATGAATCTTATTCTCCGGACCATTCCGGATCTCCTCTTGATATCCCGGATCCCATCCGAGACTCCGAAAAACATTCGGTCTCCTTACTTATATTCCATATCTACTAAACAACATCGAATCCTTAAGTGTGTCTCCCTATGGTTCGTGAATTTATGCGGACATGACCGAGACACTTCTCCAATCAATAACCAATAGAGGAATCTGGAAATTCATATGGCTCCCACATATTTCTATGATTACTTTGTGATCGAATGAACCACTTACATACGATACCAATTTCCCTTTGTCTCGCGATAGTTTACTTATCCGAGGTCTGATCGTCGGTATCTTTGCATACCTAGTTCAACCTCGTTACTAATAAGTACTCTTTTCTCGTTCCCGTGATATGTGATATACCTTGTGAGCCAGTCACATGCTTGCAAGCTAATTGGATGACATTCCACCGAGAGGGCCCAGAGTATATTTATCCATCATATGGATGGACAAATCCCACTCTTGATCCATGTGCCTCAATACATACTTTCTGAACACTCAATGCCACCTTTATAGCCACCCAATTACATGTGGTGTTTGATGTCATCAAAGCATCCATCCGGTGATGGTGATTAGCATGATCTCATGGTCGAAGTAATTAGGTTACTATGTATCAGAAAGCTTATAGCAAACGAACTATTGAAATGACTTGATCTTTATGCTACGCTTATCTATAGGAGTATGTCCATCACATCATTCTCCTAATGATATGATCTTGTTGTTAATAACATCTCAATGTTTATGATCAGGAAACCATGATCATATATTAACCAACAAGCTAGTTTAACAAGAGGCTTTACTAGGGACTCTTTTATGTTTACAAATCACACAAGTATTAATGTTTCCGGTTAATACAATTATAGCATGGTATGTAAATATTTATCATAAGCATGAAGATATGATAATAACCTCTTTATTATTGCCTCTTGGGCATATCTTGAACATTGCAACACTCACCATTGGCCAAACTAAAACTAGCCACAGTTGAGTTATCTTTCGGTTGTCATTCTTTGGGGTCTAAACTGAAGACAACTTGCGTTCTCCAACAACCACTTTTGATCTATGTATTATGAACAATGGAATTTGACGTCCATGGTTTAAAGTTCCAGAGAGTAGGTGGAGCTCGCTAGAGAAGAATGTGCTTCAGCTAGGAAAACAAATGCCTTTCCAACCACCAATTGCACGCATTGTGCATCTATACATTTTAGATGAAATCGAGGTGCCTCATCGCTCATCGTTACAACTATAATAGTCTAAAGCGAGAGACTACACAATAATGAATGCAACTGATACCCAAATTAATACGAAATAAGTCGGTATCAGTATAGGAGAAGGTGGTTCACTGATGGAAAGATGCTTGACGAGAGAGATGACATGTTCTTGTCGATAATGGGAAGTTTTTGGCTTGTTCTCTTGCGTTCATCACATCACTTAGCAATGCGCATATACAGAACTATATTGACTTGTATTACTCCATCAACAAATTTAGAACGGTGTATGGCTAACGAATCCCTGCTATGGCTGATAAGACCCTATGGCCTGAATCAAACCATGGATTCTTCATGCATCCACCGCTATTAAAGGCCATGGCTGGTAGGCCTAAAACTGAGAGACATAAAGGTTGTAGGGCTTATAGCTCCTATGCGACGTCTTTACATGGAATTGGAAGGAAAGCGACATCGTTGAAAAGAATAGCTCGCATGCGACGGTTGTGAGGCAGCTAATATCCCAGGGCCACACGGGCCTTAAAACGGTCGTAAGGACACATTTAACTTTGTTCCAATATTAGGGTTAAGCCAAACCGGTTGGTTGGGACAGCCAGTCAAACCAACCGCTCACCGAGAGCGCGTAACATCGATCGTAGCTTCCCGACGGTGGCGGCGGACCTCACCCATCGTTCTCGGCGCCGCGGCACGGCAATTAATTTAGGCGGCGCTGCTCGACGAAGGTGGTGAGTTCCATTTGAAAGCTAATTCCTCTCCCATTCTTCTCAATTCGAGATCCGGCGTGCCCATTGATGCTAGATTGTGGAGGCGAGGTGTCTTTGAGCAGGCGAGGGGAACGATATGGAGCATGGAGAGGGACTTCTAATCGGTATATCCGTATCTCGCACTTAATTTCTCTAAGGTTGAGCTCTCTGCTCGCCTAGCTAGCTCACAAGGCCCGCCAAAACAGGGGAGACGATGTTGCGCCAAACCTTCAATTTCGCATCAATTTCTTTCCCTCTAGGGCTGTTTTAGTTGATGGCAGACGCAGATCATTGAGAGAGACACGGTTGTTAAATGGGAGGTGGAATTAGAACATGTTGATCCCCAAGAGCTAATAAACATGGGAGAGGAGGCGAAGGAAAATGGTGGAAAAAATTGGGGATAGTGTGGTTTGGGGCGAGCAAGAAGTTTCTTTGTTACGATTTGATGATTGCAAATGTGACTATGTTAGGGTTGAGACAGGGAACATATAGTTGATGAAATCGATGAGAGAAAGCGGTTGGACAAGCAAACTGTTCGCTTTTAGCAGAGCTCATTGATCTAAAACCGATTCGAGGGTTGGATATGTGGCCTCGGTATTTTCAGATGGTCGAGGATGATTGGGCTGCACAAAGGCAAGTAATGCCTATACTTCTTGAGTTGGAAGTGTTAACGTGGAGGATGATGATGCTAATGCACAAGGGAGGCATAGATGGTAATTCACAAAGGATTATGGCGTTGATTGGAATTCGGTTGAGATACATGACCGCTGATTTGGTCATTGCACCAATAGATGACATTGAAATGGCAAAGCTTTTTGGCATTCCTATAGATGACAGAGACAAGGAGAATAAGAGGATGAAGCTGCAAATGATGGTGACAACCATTTAAGAGATGAAGAGGCGATATAGATCTAGAGTTGTTGGAAAATCTGCGATTCATGTAGATGGTGCACATGATGATGAGCTAGTAACATTTATGACAAAGAGGACCCGATTATTGAAGTTGGGAGATTGTTTCCAAGCATGGATGAATTCAGGATGTGTTTCAGACATATGCAATCAAACGTGAGTTTGCTACCAAGACTATGTGGATATAAAGAAGTTCTATGCAAAATGCATAGGTTATGATGGTGGTGCCAAGCCTTGCAAGTGGTATATATACGCTAGACGCCAACTGATGGAAGGACAATAAGAGTGAATCAAATTCCAAAACCTCATACTTGCATTACAAGTTCTCAAACAGTTACAAAGATGACATCACAATTATGGGTTGCGAAAAGATCAAGCCCATTTTAGCCACAACACCAAACAGACCTTTGCAAAGAGAGAAAATAGACTTGGAAGCAAGGTACCCCATTAAGCTGAATTATACTACAGTGTGGAAGGCAAAGCAAAGGGCAATGAAAGAGCTATATGGTGATTGGGCAAATACCTTTCGAATGCTTTATAACTTCAAAGCAGAAGTAGAGAAGAGGTCACCTGGCAGTGTTGTGGAGATAGATACTGAGGTAACAGCTGATGGGAAAGTCTTCTTCTCTAAATTCTTTTTCACCAGGGATGGAATAAAAGGTTTGAGATACTCAGGTTGGGAAATTGTACATTCTAGGTGGTCTAGTATTTTTGAAAAATAGGATGTTACCATTTTGAAACTTCAATTTGGTGGTTGCTTCACAAATCCCCCCCCCCTCTTTCGGCACTCAGAAAATAGAAAATGATTTTTCTGTGCGTCGAAAAGGAAAACTTTGTGCTACAACATTGTTAGTCATCCCATTATAGACATGCATGCCAAATATGGGCACATTATCACAAACTATGCCTTGATTCTAGCCATATCATTGGTCATTTGACAAAGCCGTAAAACCTCGGAGGAGATAGGTCATTTTGTGAAGGGTTTTTTGAAATATGATCAATATACCAAGTTTTATATTTTTCCTCACAACTACGTGACATAACATGACACCATGCGAAGGTTTTGTATTTTTTTGATTTTTTTTGAATTAGTTATGCACATTTGAATGTTTGGTCAAACTTGTGAAACCCCGTTGACTGCATCCTAAACCCCGCTAACCCTAAGGCCGAATGAGGACCGTAGATCTAACCCTAGCGCGACACTGTGGCCGTCCGATCGCGTCTTCTAGAAGGATTCCGCGGGTGGCTCTGGGCGATCCGTGGAAGGGCTTGTTCTGCAACCTGATTGGTTGGCGTCTCTTATAAGGATTTCGTGGCTAGCTCTTGGCGATCCGTGGGATGGATGATTCTGCAATCTGATTGGCTTCATCGTTTTTACGTGCAACAGCGTGGCATGCGAGCGTGGCATGCGAGGGCGCTGGGCGGGGCGGGCTGCACCATGCGGGCATGCAGCTGTCCCTAGCGTCGTAGTCTAGCTATTTTACGTCCAACAGCGCAGCAGCGTATTTACTCCCTCCGTCACATTAAATAAGTTTACGTGTAACAACTTTCTCCAATCAAACTTACTCCCCTCAGGTTCATTGTAATAAATGAGACTTTGCATGATACCACATCTATGTTATTTTGGCTTGTGGATATCCTTAGGCTGGTCATAGTGCTAAATAACTAAGACTAGTAACTTGCACATGTTACTAGTTGATGTTACTACCTTCATAGTGGGTGATAACATATGTATGGTGTCATGCAAGAGCTAATTAATTAGGTTGTAGACTCATATGATCTTGGTTATGTGTGATGTTATGGTAACTAGCTAAGTTACTACCTCTCTCTCTTTCTTCATTAATTGTCATGCCATGTCACCAATTTGCCTAATTGACATTGCATGTACATGCATGTTACTACCTAAGTTACTCCCACTATGAATAGTCTTATGGACTACTTTTTGGCTTGTGGATAGCCTTATGGACTACATAGTGGATGCCCAAGTGCATTAGAAAGGTAGAAGTACATTTTTTGTGGACAAATTTTGAAGCCAAACGTACACTTATTTGAGGACAGAGGGAGTATGCATGTCACTATGACCAGCAGAAAAAATATCAAAATCTAAAATATATAATAAATATAACGTACAGCGTTGGCACACTCGAGACCGTTGGACCGGGCGTGGCATGCGAGGGCGCTGGGCGGGGCGGGCTGCACCATGCATGCAGCATGCGGTCGGGGCGGCGTGCAGGGTTCTGACGTCGCATCTTAGCTATTTTTTCTCTTCGCATTGATCGCCCGCTTCCCACACGCAACGCAGCGTCTCGTCTCGGCGTCTGGGCGGGCTGCACCATGCATGCAGCTGCCCTAAGCGTCGCAGATCTAGCTATTTTGCGTAACAGCTGCCCCATTAAATAAGTGTACGTCGAACAACTTTCTTCAGTCAAATTTACTTCCATCTGGTTCATGCGCCATACAAAAAGTCAATATTACTCCCACCGATTTTTCTTGCTTGTGCCAATGAACAACTACCTTGGACGTTTTTTTCTCTCTTTCGCATTAATGCACATGCATGCATGCAGGGGCGGGGGCGTCGCATCCTAGCTATTTTTTTCTCTCTTTCGCATTGATCACGCTGCCCCGCTTCCGTCTCTTTCGCATTGATCATGCATGCAGGACGGCGTCTCGTCTCGGCGTCTGCGCCAACGCGACGCTGGATTCCCACGCCGCCCTTCACGCTCCGTCCTCAATAAATAGGCAAAACGCCTTTGCCTCCTCATCTCATCTTGCCCCTCATCTCTTCAACCTCGAGCCCGTCCCTTTGCCTCCTCCCAGCCGCCCCCCAAACACTCCGACCATGGCGACCTCCCCCTTCCGCCTCCCTTCCGACGAAGAACTCAGCGACGAGGACAACCACCCGGACCACAAGCAGTGGTGGGAGCAGCCCACGCGCCGCCCCCGCCCCAAGCGTGGCAAGAAGGAGAAGTCCCCGCCTTTCCACTGGGGAGACCAGGGCCCCATCGTCCACAACCCCGTCCCCAACCTCCCCGGCGGCGGCGACCTCCCCTCCGAAGCCTACTGGGCTAAGGCGGCGAAGGAGGAGGCAAGGGAGGAGGCTCGCATCGCCAAGTGGGAGGAGAAGGCGGCCCAGCGCGCCTTGAAGAAAAGGCGCAGACGGCGGGAGGAGGAGCAACGGGAGGCCAATGGCCGGGCCTTCTGGGAGGAGCAACGGAAGCGGGACCAGCGGGAGAGGCTGGCGGCGTGGAATGCGGCCCGGAATGCGGCTGCACCGGCACCGCCTCCACCGCCGATGGAGTAGGGGGTTAGGGTTTAGGGCTAGCCAGGGTTTTAGGGCGCCTATTCCGCCCCTTCCCCTATATTATTGTACTTTTTTATTTTTATTGTAATGTTATCGATCTCCCTATCTAATATAAGTAATGTTATCCCAATATTATCTATCCCTTGTTTCATTGCAATATGTGTTTTATTTTTATTGTATTGTCATTTGTCAAAACACCCAAAACAACAAGTGTATAAAACAAAAGACACAAAAACAAGTTCATATAATACTCGTGCAATATTTATATATTTACAAGTGTATAAAACAAAAGACACAAAAACGAGTTCATATAATACTCGTGCAATATTTATATATTTACAAGTGTATAAAACAAAAGGCACAAAAACAAGTTCATACAACACATGGTTCATTTTCAAATAAGACATTTACATATTTACATAAGTTAAAGGAGCGCCCAAGTTATGTTAGTTAAATGGATATCCTTGGACTTCATTTATATATTTACTTTTGCATAAAAAAGATTGCAACCTGAGCACAGTATTCTGCAGATCCACACGTTCCTATTTAGATTGTAACGTGAGTATCATTTTTTTTGCCCAATCAACATATAGTTACTATTGGGCCTGGATACGTCCATTTTGGCATGGCTAGGTTATATTTGGGCCTGGCCTTTTTCAATCCTCGTCAATTGTTTTTTTACTTTTCAACCTCCCCTCCTCGCACACGGGCGCACCTGTGATAAAAGGAACACCGACAAAATCAAGAAATCAAGAAACACTGCTTTCAAAGAGCAGCTCAAAATTAGCCCGAATTTGTGTTGCATTTTATTCAAGCCAAAGACATAGACCATTACATCCATTACAAAGCATCACTCGAACACATCGCTGTCTAATGACTAACGATGAGGAGATAAACTAATCCGAGAGAAATTACACAAAAATAAAAAAACCGGCCATCAGATTGTCCTGCTTCTTCAATTTGATGATTTGCCTTAGCTGCTTGTTCATCTTATTTAGCTCGGCCTTCACTTCCGCATCCACCGTAGTACCAGCGGAAATGGGGTTGCCACATCCCAATTGCTCCACCACGGACGGGTTTTCGAGCTCCCGGGATGCTACCTCCACCCCAATTCGCTCGATGTACTCATCAAGCCACTCAAAATGCCCACATTTTGGCAGTTCCTGAAATCGCAGAGATGAACCCTAAATCCCAAATTCGATGAAATGCATGAAATTTTGAAAGAAAAGCGAGAAATTGGCGCTCGGAACACTCAGATCTCACCTTTCCCGGCTCGGGCTTGCTCTCACACTTCACAAATTCCCGACCAATGTTCTTTGTTCTTGTCGGTGGATGTGACAAGACGCCTGTAGGCGATGCACGGGGCAATCGGGCACCTCCTCATCGGCACCGCACCATACCGAGGCCATGAGCGGTGGGAGGAAGCGAGCTCGACATCCTCGCCGGCTGCCGCACTTGCTCACGGAGAAGAAAAGCGGGGATGAGATGCTGAAACGGTGGCGGGAGTGCTCGGGTGCGGGGACGGATCGGGGCCAACGGCTCTCTTCAACCACAGGGTGGGTCCCACGATATGAGGTGGACATCAGGTGAGTTCCGCCGTGACGTGGAGAGGCTGTGGGTCCTACTGTGCTCAGCTGATTCGAATCCGTTGACGGTCTCGTGGGGTTAAGTGGAAGTGTCGCACGGGAGCTATTTGCCGCTTCAGAAGTGTCGCGTGCGAGCTATTCTTTTCAACGATGTCGTGTTCCTTCCAATTCCATGTAAAGACGTCGCATATGAGCTATAAGCCCAAAGGTTGTAGTAAGAAGAAAAGAAAATCGGGCAAGCACTTATGTCCTATTTGCAAGGACTATGGCCATCATTGGCACAATTATAAGAAGGGTAACCCGATGACATTGATGCAATGCTGGTAGTGGGGTAATATAGGTTTGAGATAACCAACAATAAATATTCGCTATTTTTACGTATTGCTGATGTAGAGAACCACCAAAGAAGAGGATAAATATCACTAAAAAAATTGAGTCAGCCATTGTGCCTTGTGTTGATGGAGCACCAACAAGGATGTGTTTTCCACCAAGCTTGGAAACTATAACTAGTGCTGAAGCATCAAAAAGGTAATTACTAGTTCTGATTTTTATTATAAATTAAATTAACCTTGTTTTGTATTCTAATTGGTTCATTATCATCATAGCCATAGTTTGGAAAATCAAGTAGCAAAAAGGGGGGAAATGCAACTCGCGATCCAGAGGATCAAAAAGGTATTGTTTCTGTTTTTAGTTCACACGTTCTCTTGTCCCTATTCACAGTGGTTGTTTCCCCATGTATGTGCAGATCAAGAAATGGCTCAAGTCAGCCTGAGCCAATTTCCAGCGAGCTTCATATGCCTAGCGAGGAAAAAAATGTACCTGTGAAGGTAAAGGCTAAAAAAAGAAGAAGGTGTGTGTGCTGATATGGTTCCTACATTGCCACTTGACAACCCGACAATGGGCACAAAAGCAAAAAATTCTTATTTGCTAGACCAACAATGAGCACAAGAAATAAAAGAAGGCTCATTTTATGATTCTCATGCCTTATCTACTTTTGGAGTCAACGTGTGTGTTATGTTCACGTGATGTATGTGGCTTGAGCTCATGCAAGGGAACCTATAGGTATTGCATATGAGTAGTACCGATCGATCTATGTGATCTGTGTGTGAATATGGAGTCAATGGCACTTGTGCATGCTATGTGGTGCATTATCTAGAGATATATTTGTATATATGAATTGTGTGCATGGATTGTATTTACAGTGAAGGTCCTGCCAACATTTTTAATTTTTAAAATTAAAATATGATAATGAAGTGTTTGAATAACGTTGGTTTCGTGACCACATGCACATGTCTAATTTGGTCACATATGTCACAACACTGTTGATTGCGCCCATAGAGGTCCTTTTCTCACATAATTCATCGGGAGCAAAAGAATCTCTTCCTCTTCCTGTTTTGCACCGTTAGTGCTTAAAATAAAGGAAAATGATAGACATCATCCGGGGGATCGCGCGTCTCGCATCCCCTGGCTCCCGCGGGCGACACGTGTTGTCTGGTCCCACCAGCCCACAACCCACAAAGCTTATCGTTTCGTCGTTCTCTTTCGTTTATCTGGATTTTCTTTTCCTGTACTCTCACGCCATGACCCTGTAGGGGTTTGTAGCAAGGAAAACAAAAAAATTCTACCGCATGCACACAAACAAGCCAAGATCTATCTACTAGATTGTAACAATGAGTCGATTAGAGTACTCACCCTCGAAGATTCCAAAGCGGTTAACGAGAGCAGATTCTCGTGGGTGATATAGTCGTACACTTGCCGATCTCAAGATCGCGTAGACGATCCTTCCAGTGCTGTGTTCCGGCAGCGCTTCCGTAGTCGGTCACACGTTCAGTACTCGATGAAGACCTTCCTCTCCCTTTTTCCAGCAGGCAGCGGAGGTTGTAGTTGTCTCCTCGCGATTCCGACAGCACGACGACGTGGTGTCGGAAGTAGAGGGAAAATCCTGCATGTCTTCGCCTAAGCTGGTGCGGATTATGGTGGATCTAGGGTTTTACGGCGATCTAGGTTTTGAAGGCCGGAGAGGAGGAGGTGGAGTCGGAGGAGGCTAGGGCGACGGCGATGGACCGGCGGCGGAGCGGCGACGGCGCGGCTTGGAGGTGGGGAGGGCTGGTTATGGTGCTTTGGGGCAGCCCCTTCCCTCTATTTATGAGAGGGAGGGCAACTTGGGAGAGGGGAGTTTGAATCCTTCCCTAAACCCAAGTTGGAGAGAAGGAAGGACTCTTTCCTTCTTCCACTAGGAAATTATTGTTCTAGTTTGACTTTTCAAACCTCTCTTTTGACTTTCAATTTAGAGTTTTATTTCTCTCTTGCAAATGCCCAACCAAGTGACCTAGGACATGATCCAATCATTCCACTTAACCATGACACATTCATGAACCATTCCTCTTCCGGTCTGGTGAACCTTCTAGACCCTTCTAGAACCTCTCCAATGAAAACATCGGAATCATTCCTGAACTCCAGAATCGGACTTTCCTTATATGAGTCTTATTCTCCGGACCATTCCGGATCTCCTCGTGATATACTGGATCCCATCCGAGACTCCGAACAACATTCGGTCTCCCTACTTACATTCCATATCAACTAAACAACATCGAATCCTTAAGTGTGTCTTCCTACGGTTCGTGAATTATACAGACATGACCGAGAATCTTCTCCGATCAATAACCAATAATGGAATCTGGAAATTCATATGGCTCCCACATATTTCTACGATTACTTTGTGATCGAATGAACCACTTACATACGATACCAATTTCCCTTTGTATCGTGATAGTTTACTTATCCGAGGTTTGATCGTCAGTATCTCTACATACCTAGTTCAACCTCGTTACCGATAAGTACACTTTTCTCGTTCCCGTGATATGTGATCCCTTGTGAGCCAGTCACATGCTTGCAAGCTAATCGGATGACATTCCACCGAGAGGGGCCAGAGTATATCTATCTGTCATATGGATGGACAAATCCCACTCTTGATCCATGTGCCTCAACACATACTTTTCGAACACTCAATGCCACCTTTATAGCCACCCAGTTACGGTGTGGTGTTTGATATCATCAAAGCATCCATCCGGTGATGGTGATTAGCATGATCTCATGGTCGAAGGAATTAGGTTACTATGTATCAGAAAGCTTATAGCAAACGAACTATTGAAATGACTTGATCTTTATGCTACGCTTATCTTGTTGTTAATAACATCTCAATGTTCAGGAAACCATGATCATATATTAACCAACAAGCTAGTTTAACAAGAGGCTTTACTAGGGACTCTTTTTATGTTTACAAATCACAAGTATTAATGTTTCCGGTTAATACAATTATAACATGGTATGTAAACATTTATCATAAGCATGAAGATATGATAATAACCTCTTTACTATTGCCTCTTGGGCATATCTCCAACAGTCTCCCACTTGCACTAGATACAATAATCTAGTTTAAAATCTTTGTGTATTCAACATCTATGGCTTTCCGGTGTTGCATGTACACGATTGCTAGTGGTCAACTGATCTTCGGATCCGACACTTACGTGTCCATGTGTAATTGCATCTCTTTGCGTCTCTACGCATCACTCATTCTCTAATGAGATGGCTTTGTATAAATTTGGTCCTTTGGTGAAACCTTTAGTTCCTAGGGGTTAAAACATGTTGACAATATTGTCGTACAATATATCTTCATAGTATTATCCCGTTGTGAACTACACCTAGTTTGATATCAAACTACTTGACACAAATGCCCTCTTTTGCTGCTATAATAGCAGTCATATACTTACCCTTTTGTTGTAGTATCTGTCACAATGTCTTAACTTTGGAACTCATCCAAATCCATTATGGAACTTACTTTCTATTATATTGTGCCACCCTTAGTTTAGATTGAGATAAACTTAATTTGTACTTTGTGACAAAACTAGTATCAATGTTGTACTTTTACAATGAACTAACCATCTATTTGTCACCTCTACAAAATAATATATTCTTAGTTCTTCCAAAATATCATAAGAATATCCTTACTATCGTCCAATGATCATATTATAAATCATTCTGGTATATGCTCATAACATTTAGAGAATAGGACATATCTGGGTTTGTACATATCACAGTATGATTGATATAAATACTCTTTGTGATTTTATACATCAAGTATCAATCTATACTTGAATATTTTGTTTTTTTAGAACCTTAGGACTGTGAGGCAAAAAGCCCCACGGTATTTTATTATACTGCCGAGAGTGGAGTACAATGGAAATATACAAAGGAGGAGGAAAAATAAAGTGTCAACTAACTACCAGAAAATAGAATATACAATTAGAAGAGCCCCAACAACTCTTAAGAGGTTATCAAAACTACACTAAATCATATATCACAAAGAGGCCAGAGTACCATCATGGCAGTGCCTCAATCCATGCCAGAAACTTGTCCTTGTGCTTGGCTTTAATCCTATGTTGCAAAAGAGTGATATCATGGATAAACTGAGCTTTCCACTTAGCAAAAGAAGGCTTTTCTCCCCTAAAAATCTTGCCATTTCGCAACAGCCAGATATTATAACATGCAGTAATAACAACCTCCATGAAGAAAGGATTACCAAAACCTTTCTTAGCAACAGCAACCACTGCCTGGATATTGTCATTGGAATTCCATTGAATTTGCAAATAGTTCCAGATACGAATGCTGAAATTGCATTCGAAAAAAAGGGGATCACGATTCTCATAGGACCTAAGAGGGCACAACTCGCAGTGTTTATCATTGGTTACCTTCCAATGCCTCCTTATTAGCAAATCCCTAGTGTCCAGGCGGTCCGAGAGCAGGAGCCAGGTAAAGACCTTTGTTTTCATCACGCAGCAAGTTTTCCACAACCATTTGAACACATTAGGCACCACGATATGAGCATGAATTAATTTATAGAAATGTCCCGGGGCATACTTCTCACCCCATCTGTAGGTCCAGACATCATTTTGGTCAGAACGTGCTTGAGTAGACAGAAGATTTTGCAACACATTGTACTCCTGAAAAGCAGTAGGGGATAAAGGCAGGTAGAGTAGGCTCATGAAATCATGTGTGTCCAGAACTATTGCTGCAGAAAGATGTTTATCCAAAACATAAGAGAACAATCTGGGGAAACGTGAGCTGAGAGGCGTAGAAGAACCCTGCAAGCTCCAATTATCTGTCTAGAAAAGAAAAGTGTCCCCTTTACCCATAGTAACAACATCCACTCCTCTAAAGTTGTCTACCTGCTTCAAAACATCACGCCACCAAAATGATCCACACATTTTCTCAGCATGTGGGATCTTCCCCTGATAATGTGCATGCCAAACTAAATGAACCCACGGGACATCCTTGTGATTATAAAACTTGTCCAGAAACTTAATGAGAAGGGCCGCATTTTGCTTCTGAAAATTCACAACTCCAAGGCCACCACTACACTTGGGCTTACAGATCATCTCCCAGGCTGCCAAAGAGTGCTTAGGTTCATCATGTTTACGCCTCTAAAGACAATGCCTTAAAAAATTCTGTCAAGTTGATTGGTCAACCCAATAGGAAGTTGGAGTGTATAGAGGAAATGTAGCGGCATAGAGGACAAGGCAGAATTAATAAGCTGCAACCTAGCCCCTTTAGAAAGGAAGCTCGAGCTACAAGTAAGCTTTCTCTCCAATCTACACACTAGAGGCATGAGATAACTAATGGTAGGCCTAGTTGTACCAAGAGGAAGTCCTAAGTAGGTAAAGGGCATACTCCCAATTTGACAACCAAATTCGGCAGCAATTTGTTGCATCAGATCATCAGGAACAATTATAGGGACCATTATAGGCTTGTAAAAATTTATTTTAAGCCTAGTGGATAAGCTGAACATATGTAGCACTTGCTTCAGTTCCCTCAACTAATCATTATCTTCCGGCATAATCAGCAAAGTATCATCCGTGTACTGAATAATCGGGAAGTCCTCATCATAAGTCTCAATGGGCCTGGAAATTTTGCCCAAGCGAACCCAAAAATTTATCACTGATTGTAGCAAGTCAGAGCCAAAAGAATATAACAGAGGGGATAGCGGATCACCCTGCCGCACTCCTCTCTTACAAACAAACTGCTTGCCTGGAATGCCATTCAAAAGAATCGAAGAGGTTCCAGTAGAAAGAATTTCTTTCACCCAAAGCAACCAGAGATCATTAAACCATTTATGCTTCATTATCTACAAGATGGCTGCATGCTCTATGGTATCGAAAGATTTTGCAAAATCTAGTTTAACAATAACAATAGGCTTCTTAGAGATCTGACACAAATATAAATATTCCATGGACCAGGCCAAACAGTCCTGAATGGATCTTGTCCTAAGAAAGCCATACTGATTTTTGTGAAGACAGTTGAGGATTTTACCTTGTAATCTGTTTGCAGCCAACTTAGTGAGAAACTTTAAACAAACATTAGTGAGAGAGATAGGCCGAAAATCATTCACATCCATAGGCACTTGCTTCTTAGGGACCAAAGTGATATATGATCCATTAATATTCTCTAACTTAATTTTCCCCTCATGAAAATCCTTAGCTAGGCGATAAAAGTCATTTTGAACTATGGGCCAACATCTTTTAAGAAATAGCCCATTGAAGCCGTCCGGCCCAGGAGCCCTGTCAGGTGGCATGGCTTTAATCACATCATCCATATCTGTCTTAGTAAATGGTACAGTTAAATCATCTAAACCATCCACCTTGGACAACAAAACATTCAGATCAAACTGCATGCTAATTCCATTTGTCTGACCCATTCTTTCCTTGTAACTTTCCCACAGCAAATTAGCCAGACTGATGATCAGTCACAACATTACCATTAGCATCCTTAAGCATAGCAATTGAGTTTCTACGAAACCTTTCTGAAGCCATCACATGAATTTTTTTGTATTATCCTCTCCTCGCTTAATCCATCTAATTGTACATCGCTTTCTCCAATATTTGCTCTCAGCAAGCAAAAGCTCTTCAAGATGCAACTTAACAATTTTCCAAAAATTAAACTCGGTAGTATGCAGTGGCCTCATCTCCTCTAGGCTGTCCATTAGAAAAATCACTTCATTGCACTTTTTGATTAACATTTTAACTCTTGACAGACTAGTCTGCCACTTCTTCAACTCATATCTAGGAGTTTTTAGTTTATCAGCTACAATTGCAGAACTGTGGGATTTGTGAGACCCCAAATGCCAAGCATCCTCAACACACTTGAATTTCACTTACCAAGGAAACACACTTGAATTTCACTTTTGTTTCACTTACCAAGTGTCAATACACTTGAATTTCGACTTAATCCTTTCTGTGCGACAAGAACCTTTCTTGTATTTTCTATATTGAAATCATTTAATATATCATCTATGTATTTTTGGCACAACCATGTTATCATCTCAATCTATCCTTATAGACATTGATGCCAAATATTCGGGTTTTGCCTAAGTCTTTCATCAAAATGAAATTCTTAACTTGTGTTGACAAAAGTTGCATCATTTCCAATCAACAATATGTCTTCCACATAATGTATTATAAATATGTCTTAGCGCTCTCACTTAATTTCTTGCAAATGCAAGCATATTCACCATCTCCGATGAGATTAAACTCTTTTAACAGTTTCATCATGGTGAAGATTCCAACTCTGTGATGCTTATTTCAACCATTGAAGTTTGCATACGCGTTTAGCATCCTTTGAATTAACAAAACCCTTTGGACCGTGTTATGCACATGTCCTAGGTAACAATTCTATTAGAAGAACTTGTTTTATTTATTCAACTACCACATAACAAAATTATATATAGTGGTTGCTACATTAATCCGTCTAGACTAAATATCGCTATGAAAGATCAAATTTTGTCATAGTCAATCTTTGAACATTGTTGTGAACTCTTTCCCAATATGTCTACTATTTCATAGATGTGAAACATCCACGTATATTTCTTTATAGATCCAAATACGACTGAACGGTCTTACACCTTTCCAGAGGGTCTTTCAAGTTCAAAGCTTGATTTATCGTGTATGGAACTATCACGGATTTTATGGCTTCAAGCCATTTGACGGAGCCAGGGACCATCATCGCTTCTTTGCATATAGTCAGTTAACCATTGTCAAACAACAATGATCTACTTTCAAATCCTAGCATTTGATTGTTTACCCGACCTACTTGGTTCAATAGGAACTTTTGACCTCCGTGACCACAACCTTTGAGACACGTGAGCCATGAGCATTGTTGCTGCCTCTGGAACACTTTTCGGCGCTGCACAACTCAGCACATATAGCTAAGGTTCTTTTAACCTTATCAAAGTTCTATTTTCCTCCCACTTAACTTTTCATGAAAAATTTCTTCTCAAGAAACATGACGTTCTAAGCGACAATCACTTTTGTCTTTGGTGTTATGGAGGAGTACCCAACGATTATATAAAATAACCTACAAAGACATGATCATACCAATGTTCAAGAAAAGACAACCTAGGTTTTATACCTAACCATAACTTTATATGGTGTCATTTGAATGGATCGTGATGGAGCTCTTTTTAGTGGAAAATCGGTAGTCTCTAAAGCTTTTAATCTTTAAAATATAGTGGCAGTTTTATAAATGACACCTTTGATCTTACCATGTCAAACAAGGTTTTATTACATATCACGATCATACTACTATGGTGTTTTTCGGGAAACATAAAACTATGGAACGATTCCTCAAATCTTAGGTGTTATGCTAAACTTTTGCAACCAAAAAATCTTCCTTTATGATCCTATCATAAATTCTTTATTTTCTTGTTACATTGTTTTTGCAATTCATCTTGAAAGTCTTCGAACATTTTCAAATGTTTCACACTTCATCCTCATTAAGTAAATATTCATATATTCACTCAAATTTTTGGACAAAGCATATGAAGTTGAAATCCATCGCTCTTGACTACACATAATGGACTTCATACAACAATATGTACAAGTTTCAATAAGCTAGTCATACGTTCCCTTTGGCCTATGAACGGAGTTTTAATTATCTCTAGGAAAGTTTCACAAGCGTCATTTGATCTCAAAAGACTCGAAAATTCCATCCACATGGAGTTTCTTCATGTTTTCTTTCCAATATAATTTAAACGGCGATGTCACTTCCTAAGTGATCTTTCAATCAATTGTCTTTCGACATTTTTATCACTTGTTTTATGGATGTGATTTATCCAACGAGATTTGTAAATCATCCATCTTTTATGGATTACGACAATTATTTGAATAACCCTCTTGTTCTCATAATACCTGATAACACAAATCTTGAAGGCAAGCTCTGATGTTAATGAGAAACACATCAACACTTTATTTGTTCTCGATGAACATCAACACATATTCTCTTGCTAGTTACTTATGCCATTATAGTTCATGAATTGTGTTGTTTCGTATGACGATTCACACCAACAAATTCAGCATCTAATACTTAAGAACCACATTATTTAACAAGCAAAGAATACAACCATAACACGTATATCCTCTATATACCTAAGATGAACAATTCTAGTCTTTTCTTTTCTGCCATATATTTATGAGATTCTCTTTCAGTATTTCCTTTTTTGTTTGAAAGAATCTATCAACATCAATAGTGGAGCTATACACATGACACATAGTCCAAAGCATGTATAGTGAAATACCAATGTCTTTGGACTTGCACTTTGAAGTAGACCACCATCATCAAATTTTTGGTGTTCTTTCAAATTCCATTCTTTAGTAATCTCTTGGTGTAGTAAACATTTTACCTACATCAAATATTCACCCTTATTATGGAATTATTCATGATCAAGCTACTTTAGCTTATAACGGTGAATCGCGAGTATAATATTGCTCTCCAAAACCTTTTGGAGGATTAGGACAACTAGTGTCTCCAACCTTTTGCAAATTCCCATCAAATATGAGAACATAAACTTTGCCATATTATACTCTATCATTTTGTAATCAAAAAATCGTTTCAGATATCGCAATATCTTCCACATATGATGTTCCTAGATAACCTTGATATTAAAACAATCTTTTGAATATCAAGAATCATGGAGATAAACAAGATACTTATTTACTAACACTGGAATTGTTACTCTTGATTTAATACCAATTATTAAACTTCACGAAGTAACCGGAACTTACTGAAAGTTTGCAATAGGACTTTTAAACTTTAGATTAACACTTCAAAACAATACGATACCAGTTCGTAAAGTGACTAACCAGAATTCTATAGTTCTATTATCTCAATTATAACTAAGCGCAAGGTGGTAAACGGATGCCAATGACTACAACAACTATGCAAATTCACTTTGATTTAATTTATGATAAATAGTGTTCAACTTTTAATCATATTGTTATTGAACTCCCACTCAAAACAATATCCCTCACATTGTTTTAGTGATTACATGAACCAAATCCACCACATCAAAACCGATCATCACGAGAGATGATGTAGCTTCAAAGGCGAACAATCAACATGTTCATCATATCTACTATATGACTCATGCTTTACCTTTCGGTGATCCGTGTTCCGAGACCATGTATGTACATGCTAGGCTCGTCAAGATCAAACCTTAGCTTCCGCATGAGTAAATCTGGCTTGCTCCCGTTGTATACACTCGCATAATCTAACAAACGCGATCATCACGTGGTGCTTCTGAAAGGACTATATCTTCTCATGCTGTTTTTGGTGTTAATGATAATCCCAATTGTGTGTTTAATTGTGCGCTTGAGTTTCAGGGGAAACGTTGTTGATGTCTCTTTCAATTGTGGTGGATGCTCTCTTGGGATCTCATGAAGACGGTGGCCTTTTAGTTTTCTCCTAGTTTCTCTCCGGTTGTTGTTTTTAGGTCACCGTACTATTAAGAGGGGGTCCATCTTGGAAGGCTGTGGGTAATCACTTGTTCTTGCACAAACCTATATGCACCGCCACAGCCATCCTACTATTCCGTGAGAGAGCGTGTTCTGATACATTGGAGCCTTCATGTCTCACCGAACTTCCGACCTAGCGGAAGTTTCGCTCGAGCTTCTCGGTTGTTCTAAGCTTTGTTCCGACGCTAGTTCTGCCCGAAGTTCCGGTGGTGGATCAGTAACCTTCTGTATGAAGTGTTCTATTTGCCGGAACTTGCATCGGAACTTGTCCTGCCAAAAGGTCCTGAGCGGAACTTCCGCCCAGCCGCCGAAACTTCCGGCCAGATTCGGTTCGCGACCCAGAAATTCTGACCCTAGTTCTGCTCCAAGTTCCGCTGAAGGCTCAGTAACCTTCTATTTTGAAGTGTTCTATTTGCCGGAACTTGGTCGGAACTTGTGTTAACTTCCGGTCTGTTTTGACCGAAACTTCCGGTTGCGCTTCTGGAGCGGGCATCAATGGTCTGATGACCGTTGGAGCCAGGCTGGGCGGAACTTCTGGCCTCTCACCGAACTTCCGGTGAGGTCGCGGGGGCTGTAACGGTTCAGCGCGAGGGGGCCTATTTAAGGCACCCCTCTTCTTCCTCCCATTCTCTCTCGAATTTTTCTCTCTCCTCCATTAATGCCTAAGCTTCACCTCACTAGATCTCTCTCTCTAGCCACTCAAATGACTTGATCTTTTGAGAGGTGAGGGAGGTGACCTAGATATACACTTCCACCAAAGAAGATTTGATTTCCCCCATCCATCCTTTGTGGATCTTGTTGCTCTTGGGTTTCTTGAAACCCTAGACGGTGTAGGGCATCCTCGGAGCTAAGGCTTGTGTTGTAAAGCTTCGAGGTGTCGCTGAGGGCCTCCAATTGAGTTGTCGATCCTCCCCCTCAACCTTGGTGTAAAGGTTTCGGTTGGTGCCTTCAAGGTCACCGGTTAGTGGATTGTGAGGCCTCCTTTGTGGGGGAGCTCACCGGAGAAGAAGGTGAGGCCTTTGTGGCGCTCGAGTGGCCTTGTGTGGCCTCGACACCTATCCAACGTAGACGTAGCTCCTTGGGAGTGAATTACGGGAATTACATCTTCGTGTCCCCGCTCCGGTTACTTCGTTCCCTTCCTTTACTTCTTGATATTTACCTTTTTGTGGTTGGTGTTTGTTTTCTTGCATTTAGGTTGTTCACTTAGTTGCATCTCTAGATAACTTTCCTTCTTGTTGAGCCTAAAAGTGAGAAACAAATTAAAATTGGGTAGACGCCTATTCACCCCCCTCTAGTCGTATCAAGTCGGTACTTTCATTTGGTATCAGAGCCAAGGCTCTTATTTCGGGCTTTACCGCCTAAGAGACTATGGCCGACGAAGGGGGTAGTGAAACCGAAAAATCCAAGAACTTGGCCACTATGGATGACCTCAAGCAATTGGAGTCGTCCATGATGTCCAAGTTCGAGGAAATGATGACTATCTTGCAGTCTCTCAAGCCAAACCCCATGGTTGCTCTTGACACACCCCAACCCACCGATCTTCCTCCCACCGTTACGGTGTCCGCCCCCGGGGTAACTCCCGCGGCCGCCACCACTCACTTGGGACTTGGTTTTGTTGCTCAAACCTCTACCAAGGTTCCAAGTGAGAACACCGAGGAGCCCGAGAACCCAACTTCCAAAGAGGAAAATGGAGGAAAGGACTACTCGGCGGTACCCCCACCGCCGAAGTACACTCCGGATCCACCCATTCTCATGCCACACATTATACCTCAAGGAGCACCACCCATGCTAGATACTTCTAATTTCGCCAATTGGCAATATCTAATGCGCTCACATATTTCCAGCTCTTCTATTGAGTTAATGAGGATTGTGGAGGATGGATTCTCTCCATATGACCCAAAGAAGTTGACACGAGGTGAAGTGGTGGACAAGCAACTCAATGCCACTGCTTTGGGAATGATTCAAAAGGCCTTGACTCCAAAGGACTTTGCTCACATTCGCCAATTCGACACCGCCAAGGGAGCTTGGGATCAACTCACTGATCTCTTTGTTCGGAATGCAAGCATCCAAAGCTCCAAGTTTGATGAAATCAACAATGAGTGCGATGGTTTCGCAATGCAAGATGATGAGACCCCTGAAGACATGTATAGGCGCCTTAAGGTCCTTTGTTCCACTATGAGGGACCTTGGGGCCCACTATGTTGATGACAAGTTTATGAAGAGGAAGTTCATCCAAGCTCTCCTTCCGTTTGAAGAACAAAAGCTCAACTCTATCAAGGGAAGAACTAACTTTCACCTAATGACCTCCTAAGAAGTCTTGAGTGAAGTAATTGCCAGGACTATTGCCAAGAAGAATGCGGAGTCCGCTCGAGCTAGGGCCATTGGGTCAACCAAAGTGAATCTTGCTTTGAAGGCCAAGGCTATTGAAGTTGATGATGATGATACATCAAGTGAGTGGTCTCAAGAGGATCTCAAATGTGCCTTCAACGAACATCTTGCTCTCGCTTCAAGGGCCTTTTGGAACAAGTCCGAATTCAAGTCAAGATCAAGGGACAACTCAAGATTCAACTCACCCAACAAGTCTCCCAAGGCAAGGTCGTGCTACAATTGCAACGAAAAGAGTCACTTCGTGGCCAAGTGTCCCTTTGAGAATCGTGAAGACAATGGTGGTCGTCTCATTCGCAAGATCAAGTCAAGACCTCCTCATCCCTTGAACAAGAAATACGCCGTCAAGAATGTCACTAACAAGGAACGAGCAATTGTGGTCCATGAAGAATACCTTTCGGGCACGGATGAAGATGATGATGATGAAGTTCATGGTGGAGAGATTGTGGGAGTTGCTGCTATTGCTACTACCTCAACTCCACGTCTATCCCTCTTCGACTCGCCAAATGAAAATGTCATCTCCTCCAACCAAAAGTGCTTCATGGCCAAGGCCACCGAGGTAACACCAAAATCCACTCCTCAACCTATCTCTAGTGAGCCTTCCTCTCTTGATCTTGTTGGTCTAGAGGTGAAGAAAGAGATGATTGACATATGTGAATTTGTTGCTACCTTAGATGAAGAAACTAAAACTTGTTTTGAGTCCTTGCTTGCACAACTTGACAATGCTAGGGATGCCTTAGATGAAAAGGAAGAACTTCTTGACTTGCTAAGTAAAAATGAAAGAGATGCCGCCAATGAAATTGCTTGTCTCACTAAAAGTCTTGAGGATGAACAAAATATGAGAATTAATCTTGAAGAAAATGTGTCTAAGCTTGTACATGATCATAACAACACCTTGTGCTCTATAATTAAAGAACGTGATCATGCTCTTGCTTTGATTAAGGTTCTCAAGAAAGAAAATGTTGAGTTTGTGGGTGGTCATGATAGGACTCAAAATGATCTTGAGAAACTCAAAGAGGAACACAAAGCCTTGGAGAGTAAATACTCAAATCTTTTTGAAGCCCATGAACAGCTTCAAACTCAATTAACTTGTGATCTCGCTAAGTCTTCCGCTGTGCAAATTATAGACTTGTCTAGCACTCCTAACCCTTGTTGCAAGCATGAGCATCTCATAGAGGAAGTCAAGGTGTTGAAGGATCAACTTGCCAAGACTAAGAAGAATAAGAAGAATAAGAAGAATAAGAAGAAGAAGAAGAACAACAAGAAGAAAAAGAACAAGGGCATGGCCCAAGGGGTACCAAATGGCCTAACCCTCTTGCAAAGTGACAACTTTGCCGGAAAGAACAATCCCTCTTATATTCTTTGCAAATCATATGATGGTCATGTATATGCTAGATATGTGGGAACTTCTTACACGCATGATTATCATTGGGCCATTTGGGTGCCAAAGGCTCTTGTCACTAACAAAAGGGGACCCATTGCAAAATGGGTACCTAAAACCAAAGCTTTATTTTCTTGTAGGACTATGCTTCCGGTGGATCAAAATGGGTGCTTGATAGTGGTGCCACGAGTCATATGACCGGAAGCAAGTCTATCATGACCGAGATAAGGCCCAATATTTCCAACACCATGGTCTCCTATGGTGACAAAACAAGCTCTCAGGTTTTGGGTTTTGGCAAAGTGGTGGTAACCCCGGATGTATCCTTGGTTGAAGTCATTCTTGTCAAAACTCTTGGTTACAACTTACTCTCAGTTCGTGCTCTTGCTCTTATGGGTCTTTCTTCTTTCTTTAATACTCATACCGTGGTGCTCATGTGGAGCAAGTCTCTCAAGGTGGCTTTTGTAGGATATGTAGAACATGAATTGTATGTGGTGGACTTTTCAGGGACCACTACTCCTCATGCTCTATGTCTCTATGCTAAAGCCGGCAAGGGCTGGTTGTGGCATCGCCGCCTAGCCCATGTTAACATGAGAACTTTGCAAAGACTTCACTCCGAGGGCCACATCCTTGGAATTAATGATGTTTCTTTTTCCAAAGATCGTGTTTGCAGGGCTTGTATTGAAGGTAAGATGCATGAAACTCCTCACAAAGCACTCAATCAAATCACCACCGAGAGGTGTTTGGAGCTCTTGCATATGGATCTCTTTGGTCCACCCTCTCATGATAGCCTTGGAGGCAAGAAGTATTGCTTGGTTATTGTGGATGATTTCTCAAGATACACTTGGGTGTTCTTTTTCAAGTACAAGAGTGAGACTCAACAAACCGTCATCGATTTTGCTAATGAGGTTCAACGGAAGCACAATGCAACTATTCTCTCAATTCGAAGTGACAATGGCACCGAGTTCCAAAACTATACCTTGGATGAGTTTCTTAGTGATGAAGGAATCAAGCATCAATACTCCACTCCCTATACCCCTCAACAAAACGGAGTTGTCGAAAGGAAGAATCGCACTTTGATGGATGCGGCTCGGTCTATGCTAGCTTAGTTCAAGTCTCCATACAACTTTTGGGCCGAGGCCATCTCCACCGCTTGCCATGCAACCAACCGGCTTTATCTCCGCAAGAAAAGGAACAAGACCCCCTATGAACTTCTCACCGGGAAAAATCCTAATGTTAGCTACTTTCGGGTGTTTGGTTGCAAGTGCTACATTCTCAAGAAAGGAGTTCGTTTGTACAAGTTTGAATCCAAGGCTCAAGAAGGAATTTTCGTTGGCTACTCAAATTAGTCCCATGCTTATAGAGTCTACAACAAAGCGAATGGAAGAGTTGAAGAAACGAGCAACGTGAAGTTTGATGAAAATCATGAGTCTCTTGTTAGGCAAGATGGTGTTTGTGATCCAAGTGATGAAATTACTCCTAAGGCCATAAGAAGAATGGGTGTGGGTTTCCACCTCCCCATTGAGGATCCCCTTATGGACGAAGGAGAAGGACAAAGCTCTACTCAAGTGGAGCCCTCACTTTCACAAGATCATCTTGCCCCTCAAGGACCTACATTTTTGGCACAAGCTCCCTCAAGCTCTTCCGAAGCTTCCCATGCTCATGACTCCCCAAGCTCCAAAGATCAAGATCTTCATCAACAACATCAACCTCCCCACAATGGGGATCCTCCTCAAGGCACCTCCCACGGACAAGCTCTTCATCAACCTCATCAACCTCCCCAAGATGGGGCTCCTCCTCAAGGTCACGGCTCTCCCCAAGGTCAAGCTCATCAAGATCAAGAGCAAGTCAATGATCCTCAAGGCTCCACTCCAAATGATGACTCCCCCGAAGTGGAAATTGATGAAGATGACCCTCGTGTTCGTGCTTATAGTCAAGGCGGCGGCTCAATTGGTGGCAATGACCAAGTGGTAGCTCAAGAATCTCGTGTTGAAGCACAAGCCCACCGTCAAGCCTATCGTCTCTCCAAGCTTGTTCGAGATGGCCATATCCTTGATAATGTCTATGGAGATTTCAATAAAGGTTCCACTACTAGGAGGCAACTAGCTTCCTTTAGCTCTCACCATGCGTTTATCTCTCTTGTGGAACCACAGAAAGTCTTCGAAGCTCTTTAAGATGATGATTGGCTTGATGCTATGAACAAGGAACTTGACAACTTCAAGAGGAACAATGTTTGGACATTGGTTGAGCGGCCCAACGATTGTCAAAACGTCATTGGAACCAAGTGGGTCTTCAAGAACAAGTGTGATGCGGATGTAATTGTCGTGCGCAACAAGGCAAGGTTAGTTGCCCAAGGATACTCACAAGTTGAGGGCATCGACTACGGTGAGACGTATGCCCCTGTTGCTCGCCTTGAATCCATTCGTATGCTTCTTGCCTTTGCTACCCATCATAAATTTAAGTTGCATCAAATGGATGTTAAGAGTGCTTTTCTTAATGGTCCTTTGAAAGAGTTGGTATACGTCAAGCAACCTCCGGGTTTTGAGGATCCACTTTTTCCGAACCATGTCTACAAGCTCAATAAGGCACTTTATGGCCTCAAGCAAGCCCCACGTGCGTGGTATGATTGCCTTAGGGAGCTCTTGTTAGACCGTGGCTTCGAAGTGGGGCTCATTGATCCCGCTCTTTTTACTAAGAAAGTTGGAGGCCACTTATTCGTATGCCAAATCTATGTTGATGACATTATCTTTGGGTCTATTAACAAAACTTTTAATGAGGATTTTGACAAGCTCATGACCGATCGCTTCGAGATGTCCATGATGGGGGAGTTGAAGTTTTTCCTTAGGTTTGAAGTCAAGCAATTGAGAAAAGGGACTTTCATCAACCAAGCCAAGTACATCCAAGACATGCTCAAGAAGTTCAAGTTTGATCAAGTCAAAGGTGCCAAGACTCCCATGCCAACTAAGGTTAATCTTGATCTCGATCCCAAGGGTAAGGAAGTGGACCAAAAACTCTATCGGTCTATGACTGGGTCTTTGCTCTATCTTCGTGCATCCCGACCGGATATTATGTTGCGTGTGGGTATGTGTGCAAGATTTCAAGCCGCACCAAAGGAAAGTCACATGGTGGCGGTCAAGAGAATCTTTCGGTATTTAGTTCGTACCCCAAACTTTGGGTTGTGGTACCCCAAGGGAGCCAGCTTTGATCTTATTGGTTACACGGACTCGGACTGGGCTGGTGACAAAGTGGGAAGAAAGTCAACCTCGAGAGCTTGTCACTTTCTTGGAAGATATTTGGTTTGTTGGTCCTCAAAGAAGCAGAACCGTGTGTCTATGTCCACTGCCGAAGCTGAGTACATCTCTGTCGCAAGCTGTTGTGCTCAATTGCTATGGATGAAGCAAACTTTGAAGGATCTTGGACTATCTTTTGACAAGGTGCCTCTTCTTTGTGACAATGAGAGTGCCATTGCTATTGATCACAATCCCGTGCAACACAACCGGACCAAGCACATTGAGATTCGTCATCATTTCATTCGGGACCATGTTGCTAGAGGAGACATTTCTTTGGAGTATGTTCCCACCAAGGCAAATCTTGCGGATCTTTTCACGAAGCCTCTTGATGAAGCAAGGTTCCGGGAGTTAAGGCATGAGCTAAATATCATCGATTCGAGCAATGTTGTTTGAGTACCTTGCACACCTATCCGCATCTCAATGTGTATCTTGTTTGGATGTAGGCATGGATTTAGGGGGAGTGTAGTTCCTCTTATGAACAAACGCTATCCCTATTATGCGCACATTAAAGTTTTCATACTCTATAGTCTCTAAAGGAGATCATTTGAGCTTCATGATGAGTGTTGGTAATGAACCCAAGATATATCTTCGTGGTGTCAAGCCATTTACTCTTATATAAGGTGGCCTCGGCCACCGACCCGTTTTTATTTGTGTCTTTGACCTTTTTGTGTTCCTCTTGGCTTTTGTTGGCTTTGGTTCTTCACAGTTTGAGCTCTCTATCCTAAGCCTTTCCTTTCCTCAAGCCCTCTCTATTCCCTGCACAAGTTCTTCCTTGTTATCTTCCAAACCTGAGAAGGTCTTCCTGGCGTCACCGGAACTTTCGGTCAGATGCCAGAACTTCCGGTCAGCTGGTTGTTCGTCTGAACCACTGTGACACAAACGTGTTACTGACCGGAACTTCCGGTCCACTGGAACTTCCGGTGGTGCTCCCTGTCCTATATAAGGTGGGCCCTAGGGGAAAACGGGATCTTCTTCCTTTCCCCCCAAGACCCATCCTCTATTTGTTGGAGCAACACCCAAGACCTCTCATGAAGGTGCTCGCCTTTGTCTTCGGCCACTCCTCCGTAGATCTGCTCCATGGGAACCTTCCCCACCTCGATCTCCCGCCATGGACTCTGGTATTTGCCCTCAACTCCCTCCATTAATGGAGATCTTGCCCTCTCACCATGGCTTGAGTTAGGGCACACCGTGTCTAGGCTAGTTCTTTGGCTAGAACTTGTTGGAAGATCTTGGTAGACCTAGGGTATAATGCTAGAGTAGATTGGTCCAATACACTCTTGAAAATCTTTGCACTTGTGGCTTTTAGATCTAGATCTAGTGAACTGTTGTTTGGAACCGTCAGTTCGTGGTCTCACCGGAACTTCCGGTGAGCCACGACCGGAACTTCCGGTGGACCATTTTCAGCGGAAGTTCCGACAACAATGCAACTTTGTCCTGATTGTATTTTTCCAATCTATTTATTTTGTTTCCTCTTCCGAACTTGTGCACTTACCCCACCTTCCCTCACTATTCTTGTGCTTTCTTCTCAGGGCAAGGAGGTACTCGCCAAGGCAAGCGTACCCGTCGACCATCCTCTGACATTCCTCCTGAGATTGATGAAGAAGATGTTGAGGTTGTGCGTCCAACCACTCAGACTAGTCGTCAGAAGGCTGCTGCTGCTGCTGAAGGGAAGAGGCCTGCTCTTGCTCAGAAGGCCACTGCTGCTGGGCTAGACATTACCAAAGCCAAGATTTCCAAATGGTCTCAGAAATCTTACTCTGCATTCAGGCGTACGGATCCCTACCTCGTGGCTCGTGACCGTCTTTGCTTGGACCCTCACTTCCACAACTGCCGTCAGGGACAGATATTTGCTGAAATCTATGTAACAAAGAAGAAGTTCGTGGTTGCTCCTCAAAAGTACATCAATGTGACTCACATGGAAGAGAAGCATGCATACTTTGGCGAGGCTCTTGATATTTGCCAGAAGTTTGGGCCGATTCCTCTCATGGAGCACCGTCAGAACTTTGATGTGAATGTTATTGCTCAGTTTTACTCAACTCTGTTTATTCACATGCAGTCCTCTACTGAAGGTGTGTTGAAGTGGATGACTAGGGGAGTGTTTCTTACCGCCACTTGGTCTGAGTTTGCTGAGCTTCTTGGCTATCCCCTTCAGCCTGGCCGCGGAGCAAATGGTTGGCGTGTTCATGGTCCTGAAGCTGCTGATCCTGAGGTCCTGGAGCCTCTCTACATTGAAGGGTGGGGAACTATTGGGTTTGTGAATCATCTGCTTCCAGTTTTTGACATCATGCGCACGGTGTACTTGAACACCATCTCTCCCAAGGCTGGTAACTTTGATCAACTCCATGGGTATCAGGTTGACCCCATGCATCAGACTTATCTCTGCCGTGACACTGATAGTCCCATGGATGTTATGCACTTCATCTACTCAGAGTTGTGGCAAGCTATTATTGAAAAGCGCTCCTGCATCTATGCTCCCTTCATTCAGACTCTCATCAATCACAAGTGGCTTGAGACGACTGACACTCGCTTTCCTGAAGACAACATCACCATTCATGAGGATAAGAAGCTGCGTGTGAGTAAGCACCAAAAGCCTCGTTCTCAAGAAGAAAAGGAAGCTGAACTCAAGAAGGCCCGAGATGAAGCTGGTGGTCCCTCCTCTGCTCCTAGGGGCTCTAGTGCTGGTGGTCCGTCTCTCTAGAGGCAGTCGTCTTAGGCAAAGAAGCTGCCTGGGAAGGTGAAGAAAACTTTCCGCTTTCTGCAGGACCGCGAGCATCAGGCCTATGTAGATCAGTGTCACAATGTTCAGCGCCAGAAGGCCATCATGATTGCTCTCAACATTCCTAGCTCACCGATCACTAGCTCTGTCACTATTCCCAAGGATGTTTGAATTCGCGACAACTGCCACTGGTCCGAGGATGAGACTGAGGAGGTCACTGGTCCGTCGCCTGAGTGGGGTCCTTGGGTCCCTGAGTCTGCTCCTCCTCCCTTTCATGGCTGGGACGATTAGATTGATCTTTCCTTCCTTTTTCGTGTCTCGATGCCAAAGGGGGAGAAAGATGTCTATTAGGTTCTCTACGGGATTTGCATGGGTTGAGTCATGAGCGTGTTCTTGCCTTTGATTTGCCTTTGATCTTTTCTTGCTCGCAAACTCTCTAGTTTATTTGTGTGCTTGTGGCCCTTTTATGTGTGTGAACTTATGTGTGCTTGTGGACCATGTTATGTTTGAGACTATGTGGTATCTTTGTGGTATCTTATGCAATGTCGTGCGTGTGGTATCTTGTTGTCATCTTATGGGCATATGCATATGGTGGTGGAGCCTCATAGCTCTTATTGTTATTATTACTCCTTTTGTCTCCACCACATTTGGTTGGTTCTGGTATGATCTCTATCCTTTCTTGTACCTTGCACTTGTGCTATCTTTGCAATTGGTAGGGGGAGCCTCCTTGTATGTGTGCCAGTCTTGTCCTTCGAGTTTTTCTCTACCTTGCACACATACAGGGGGAGCTTGTCCCGTCCATTAAAAAGATTGCTTTGTTTCTATACAAATCTTTGGGATTGTCATCTAACACCAAAAAGGGGGAGATTGAAAGGAATATATATTCCCATGTTGTTTTTGGTGTTAATTATAATCTCAATTGTGTGTTTAATTGTGCGCTTGAGTTTCAGGGGAAACGTTGTTGATGTCTCCTTCAATTGTGGTGGATGCTCTCTTAGGATCTCATGAAGACGGTTGCCTTTTAGTTTTCTCCTAGTTTCTCTCCGGTTGTTGTTTTTAGGTCACCGTACTATTAAGAGGGGGTCCATCTTGGAAGGCTGTGGGAAATCACTTGTTCTTGCACAAACCTATATGCACCGCCACAGCCATCCTACTATTCCGTGAGAGAGCATGTTCCTGTTCTGTTGGAGCCTTCTGTGTCTCACCGGAACTTTCGGCCTGGCGCCGGAAGTTCCGCTTAGGATTTTTCTGCGGGTTGTTCTAAGCTTTGTTCCGACGCTAGTTTCGCCCCAAGTTCAGGTGGTGGATCAGTAACCTTCTGTATGAAGTGTTCTATTTGCCGGAACTTGCATCGGAACTTGTCCTGCCAAAAGGTCCTGAGCGGAACTTCCGCCCAGCCGCCGGAACTTTCGGCCAGATTCGGTTCGCGACCCAGAAATTCCGCCCCTAGTTCCGCTCCAAGTTCCGCTGAAGGCTCAGTAACCTTCTGTTTTGAAGTGTTCTATTTGCCAGAACTTGGTCGGAACTTGTGTCGGAAGTTCACCGGAACTTCCGGTTTGTTTTGATCGGAACTTCCGGTTGCGCTTCTGGAGCGGGCGTCAACGGTCTGATGACCGTTGGAGCCAGGCTGGGCAGAACTTTCGGCCTCTCAACGGAACTTCCGGTAAGGTCGCGGGGGCTGTAACGGTTCAGCGCGAGGAGGCCTATTTAAGGCACCCCTCTTCTTCCTCCCATTCTCTCTCGAATTTTTCTCTCTCCTCCATTAATGCATGAGCTTCACCTCACTAGATCTCTCTCTAGCCACTCAAATGACTTGATCTTTTGAGAGGTGAGGGAGGTGACCTAGATCTACACTTCCACCAAAGAAGATTTGATTTCCCCCACCCATCCTTTGTGGATCTTGTTGCTCTTGGGTTTCTTGAAACCCTAGACGGTGTAGAGCATCCTCGGAGCTAAGTCTTGTGTTGTAAAGCTTCGACGTGTCGTTGAGGGCCTCCAATTGAGTTGTGGAGCCTCCCCCTCAACCTTGGTGTAAAGGTTTCGGTTGGCGCCTTCAAGGTCACCGGTTAGTGGATTGTGAGGCCTCCTTTGTGGGGGAGCTCACCGGAGAAGAAGGTGAGGCCTTTGTGGCGCTCGGGTGACCTTGTGTGGCCCCGACACCTCTCCAACATAGACTTAGCTCCTTGGGAGTGAACTACGGGAATTACATCTCCGTGTCCCCGCTCCGGTTACTTCGTTCCCTTCCTTTACTTCTTGCTATTTACCGTTTTTGTGGTTGGTGTTTGTTTTCTTGCATTTAGGTTGTTCACTTAGTTGCATCTCTAGATAACTTTCCTTCTCGTTGAGCCTAAAAGTGAGAAACAAATTAAAATTGGGTAGACGCCTATTTACCCCCCCCCCACCTCTAGTCGTATCAAGTCGGTACTTTCAGCTTCGAAACAACGAGCTTTAGCAACGGTGCCTACTAAGGATGAACACTTTATAACTTGATATTTTGTGAGAGGGATCATCTTATAATACTACGGTCACGATCTAAGCAATACAAGATGCATAAAAGGATTAACATCACATGCAATTCATAATATGTGATATGATATGGCCTTTCTTCTTGTGCTTCCGATCTCCATCTTCAAGCACGAACATGATCTCCATCATCACCGACATGGCGTCAAGGTCAATGACACCGCTCCATGGTTGTCGTCCACCAACATCAACTATTACAACTACTTTGAATAATAGACACGCAAGTCTTGAACAAAATTAAAAGACAACCATAAGGCTCCTGCCGGTTGCCGACTTACAATAAGTAACATTGCATACATCATATATAATCACAATCACAGCCATATCACATCACAGGAAAACAAAGTTAGACGCCTCTAATTTTCTTTGCATGTTTTACATGGTTTGGGGCTTTCAACAAGTGTCGTTTTAACTTACGAACAAGAACCACAACGTTGATACTAGTATTGTCAATCACCCATTGTAAATTGAATCTTCACTATGTTGGGAGAAACAGGCACCCGCAAATCCACTTATGCAATACAAGTTGCATGTCAAGCGTGGAGCAAGTCTCATGAACGATGTCATGTAATGTTAGCCCATGCCGCTTCATCCCACCATCCGGCAAGATGCAAAGTACACAAGAAGCAATCGACAACAAAAATATCAACGTCCATAATGACCATTGTGTTCTACTCGTGCAACAGATCTACATATAGACAGGGCTCTGATACCACTTTAGGGGTTTGTAGCAAGGAAAATAAAAAAATTCTACTGCATGCACACAAACAAGCCAAGATCTATCTACTAGATTGTAGCAACAAGTCGATTAGAGTACTCACCCTCGAAGATTCCAAAGCGGTTAACGAGAGCAGATTCTCGTGGGTGATGTGGTCGTACACTTGCTGATCTCAAGATCGCGTAGACGATCCTTCTGGCGCTGCATTCCGGCAGCGCTTCCGCAGTCGGTCACACATTCAGTACTCGATGAAGACATTGCTCTCCCTTGTTCCAGCAGGCTGCGAAGGTTGTAGTTCTCCCCTCGCGATTCCGACAACATGACGGCGTGGTGTCGGAAGTAGTGGGAAGATCCCGCATGGCTCCGCCTAAGCCGGTGCGGGTTATGGTGGATCTAGGGTTTTCTAGCGATCTAGGTTTAGAAGGCCGGAGAGGAGGAGGTGGAGTTGGCGGCGGCTAGGGCGATGACGACGGACCGGCGGTGGCAAGCGGCAGCAGCGCTAGGGCGGCGGCGACGCAACTTGGAGGTGGGGAGGGCTGGTTGTGGTGCTTTGGGCAGTCCCTCCCCTCTATTTATGAGAGGGAGGGTAGCTTGGGAGAGGGGAGTTTGAATCCTTCCCCAAACCCAAGTTGGAGAGAAGGAAGGACTCTTTCCTTCTTCCACTAGGAAACTATTGTTCCAGTTTGACTTTTCAAACCTCTCTTTTGACTTTTAATTTAGAGCTTTATTTTTCTCTTGCAAATGCCCAACCAAGTGACCTAGGACATGATCCAATCATTCCACTTAACCATGAAACATTCATGAACCATTCCCCTTATGGTCCGGTGAACCTTCTAGACCCTTCTAAAATCTCTCCGATGAAAATATCGGAATCATTCCCTAACTCTGGAATCGGACTTTCCATATATGAATCTTATTCTCCAGACCATTTCGGATCTCCTCGTGATATCCCGGATCCCATCCGAGACTCCGAACAACATTCGGTCTCCCTACTTACATTCCATATCTACTAAACAACATCGAATCCTTAAGTGTGTCTCCCTACGGTTCGTGAATTATGCAGACATGACCGAGACTCTTCTCCGATCAATAACCAATAGAGGAATCTGGAAATTCATATGGCACCCAAATATTTCTATGATTATTTTGTGATCGAATGAACCACTTACATACGATACCAATTTCCCTTTGTCTCGCGGTAGTTTACTTATCCGAGGTTTAATCGTCGGTATCTCTGCATACCTAGTTCAACCTTGTTACCGATAAGTACTCTTTTCTTGTTCCCGTGATATGTGATCCCTTATGAGCCAGTCACATGCTTGCAAGATAATCGGATGACATTCCACCGAGAGGGCCCAGAGTATATCTATTTGTCATATGGATGGACAAATCCCACTCTTGATCCATGTGCCTCAACACATACTTTCCGAACACTCAATGCCACCTTTATAGCCACCCAGTTACGGTGTGGTGTTTGCTGTCATCAAAGCATCCATCCGGTGATGGTGATTAGCATGATCTCATGGTCGAAGGAATTACGTTACTATGTATCAGAAAGCTTATATCAAACGAACTATTGAAATGACTTGATCTTTATGCTACGCTTATCTATAGGAGTATGTACATTACATCATTCTCATAATGATATGATCTTGTTGTTAATAACATCTCAATATTCATGATCAGGAAACCATGATCATATATTAACCAACAAGCTAGTTTAACAAGAGGCTTTACTAGGGAATCTTTTTATGTTTACAAATCACACAAGTATTAATGTTTTCGATTAATACAATTATAACATGGTATGTAAACATTTATCATAAGCATGAATATATGATAATAACCTCTTTATTATTGCCTCTTGGGCATATCTCCAATAGACCCTTCTCACCAGAGCTGCTTGCCGTCTGACTGAGACCCCGCCGGACCAAGCCCCGCCTCCGGCAAGGTACTCCCCCGCGCCGCCCGCTCTTTTCCGCCATCCATTCCCACACGGCGCCACCAGAACTGATCCACCGTCGTTGCCGGCATGGGCTCCGACGTCGGATCGTTGGCGTAGCACGCACAACTCCCAGCTTCGTGTGATGGCTGGATTTTCTCTCTGGCTCGAATAATACGTCGGAGCAGTAGAAGCAAGTGTTGCATCAATGGGGACGTTGGGGCGAGCGGTGCTGCTACCCATGGCACGCGCGGCGGTGCTACCTACGCCAGGCGGCTCTGCTACCCATGGCGCACGGCGGTGCTACCTATGTCAGGCGGCTCTGATATCCATGATGCGCGACGGTGCTACCTACGTCAGGCGGCTCTGCTACCCACGGCGCGTGACGGTGCTATGTACAGCAGGCGGCGGTGCTACCCACGATGCACGATGGTGCTACCTATGGCACGTCGTGCTGCTACCCACGACGCGCGGAGGTGCTACCTACAGCACATCGTGCGCTGCTACGAGCGGCAGATGAAAGTGCTACAACTAGCAGGTGTCTTCTCCGTCAATGGATTTTGCTAGCGACGACCGAAGGATTTTGCTACGTACGGCATGGGATTTTTCTACCGGCCAAGGGATTTGCTACCCACCGCTGGCGGGTTTGCTACATGCGGCCGACGAGTATGCTATCGCTTGCTACAAAGGCCGACCGACGCTGCTACAAAAGATGGGCACATCTGCTGCAAGCCGAATGCCATGGCCGCCGGCTCTGCAATTGCTAACCGCTATCTCCGTCGCTGCTATAAACACTGCTATCGTTTGCTGCAAAGGCCGGCCGACGCTGCTACAGATGACAACATCTGCTACAAGCGGTCCGCCATGGATGCCCTGCTGCTGCAAGTCGACCGCCGCCTGCTGCCAACGCCGACCATTGCTGCTACCGATCCCGGCCGTCGCTGCTGCGAATGCCGGTCGCTGCTGCTAGGAACGCCGGGCGCTGCTGCTGCCAACGACGGTCAAAGTTTCTGCGAATGCTAGAGGCCTATGCTGCCAAGGCCGGTCGCATGTCCTTCAAGGCCGCCACCGCGCGTCTATTTGCTGCCAACGATTGCCGCTTTTGCTACAAGGCAACATCTCTTCTAAAATCCTCCACTGTTGTTGCTTGTCCGGGAGGCGCCGCAGCTGCAAGCCGGCCACCGTGGTTTGCAAGCAGGAGGCGAGATGGAGGACGAGGGATTCGGTGACTGATTTTGTGGGGCGGAGGACGAATGGATTCACGTCTAGTTCTGCGGGACGGTTTGCGACTTTGCAGGACGAGAGGAAGAGAGCAAGGATATGGGAGATCGGACGGCCTGGGACAACTAGATCGCACGGTGGAAAAGGCGGAGGATCAGGGTGCCGGATCCCCCGAGGGACGCTCAGTACGGCCCTAAATCAAACTAGAGTGTCATGTTAGGAACATTATTCAGACCTAGCATTAAATTAGGAAGATTTTTTTTTTTAGGATCTAATAGGGAATCCGATTTTAGCCCGTGTTCCTCTCAATTGTATAAGGGCATTTTCACTGGTAGACGCTTCGTTAGACGTTTAGATGAAAATAAAAAAATACAAGAAAACTGGATTATCACCTAAGCGTTTGGGCTCCCAATGCGCGTCGCTTGGATTGAGTCGCTAGGGACAGCTAACGAGCTGGAGCAGGCGGCGAAATATACGCATAATATTCGACGCCTAATGAAACATCGGCGTGAAATTATCCTCCCGAATCGGATAGGATTCGGTACTGCTTCTAGGAATCTGGCGTCCACTCTAAGCGTCTCCATTAAACATGCCCTAAGGAGACAGAGGAAAAGGTTGAGACGGGGCCGCGGTATGTGTAAAACTCGAACGATTTGAGCCGCGAAAGGGCGTGTTGGCAACGCCGTTGTGTGGAAAAGAGCCGGTCCACCATCCACAGCACACGGTGACAAAAAAAACTCACACGAATCAACCGTCTCACTCACGCATCATTCCATAATACGTATTGATAATGCACCAATGCGACGACGGGCGGGGTACCACCAGCGGCTGAAAGCGACGGCTAGCCTAGCCTAGAGCCATCATCCATAATTGAACCGGTCATTAGTCGACATAATTCGTATTAACAACTTGATTAGATTTGGCAGGATACGAACTAACGTGCCCTTCATCGACATGCGGGCATAGATTAGTGATAGTTAAACAGTCTCCGTGGACGTGACGGGCACAAGGGGGCAGGCAGATTTCGCTATCGCTACGCTGCCGCACATCTTCTTCTTCTTCCCTTCGATGTCCGTTCTCTTCCTCTTTATTATCCAAGAGCAATGGAGAGGGATGGAGGAGCGGTAGACGATAAGATTCCTTGCAGCCGAGCCGAGGAGGCGACGGGTGCGCGCGGCTTAATTCCTTGTCGCGCGTGGAGGTGAAATCGATCGATCGACCAAGTAAGTTCTCACTCGCGCGCAGTTATTCGCAGATTAATTCCTTGTCGCGCGTGCGTGCGTGGAGGTGAATTCCTCTGATGCCCAGGTGTGATGCTATAGGAGTGAAGGGGGGAGGGGGCAATGTCGGCGTCAAGGGGCAGCAGCATGGGCATGAACGTGGTGACCACGGCGATGGCCTTCTCGGTCAGCGCCTTCTTCGTGCTCTTCGTCTTCACAAGGATCCTCTGCGCGCGGATCCACCTCAGGAACGCCGCGGCGGAGCACGCCGCCGCTGCGCAGGCCGGCGACGTCGCCATTCATGTTAGGCATCATCCTATCACTCATGGCTGATTCAGTTGCTGCGTTCTCTTTGGATCCTGAGTGTCGACTGGTTCGCAGGTTGAGCGCAGCGTCCGTGGGATGGAGCCGTCCGTGGTGACCGCCTTCCCGACGGTCAAGCTCGGCGACGACTCGCAGCGACAGCCCACGCAGGAGGAGTCGCAGTTAAGACCACTTCTGTACTTATTTATTTCTGCGCGTTCAGTTCTTCTGTACTCATTCATGCGCGGATCACAACACATTCAGTTTTTAAAAAACGGATCGCGGCACATTGCCAATTTGCCACTTCTCCGTCGACGTGGATCGTCCATAGATAATGTTAGACTTTTTGCAACTGCTCGATCTGGGTACGGCAGGCTTACCTCGGGAATGGAATGGGGATGGAGGGAAAATATTTTTATGGGACGCGAGTGAATAACTACATCGATTAATGGCGTGGCAATTTAGATCTAGAAAACAGTTTTAAATCTTGTTTTTTTTTCTGTTTTAGACACGTGTCATTTGCTGAAATTGGTCCACGCCTCTAAATCCGTGGACCAGGTCCTATAAAAATATTTTCCGGGATGGAGTGTCCAAACGGAAGTCATAAACAGTTTTGCAGCTTTTAATTACTCCTAGTCTCACTTGCCTAGTCTCACTTGACGCAGCCGCAAACTGTTTGCAGGCCGTGTGAACATATTTGGGAATCTAGAAACCTAGAAAAATATTACCACATCTATCTTGAATTAGATATCATAGATTTATCTATATATGTAAATTTATATGTATTTAGATAAAACTATAACAGGTAATTCATCACAGAGGTGGCAGTATAGTGGTTTTCTGCGTGTCTCTCGCACCATGCTAGTGTCATAAACAGAGCAGCCCGTATAATGATGCCTCCCTCGGTCTCAAAATAAACGACGTAATTTTATTTAGATGTACATATATATAAATACTAAAACACGTCTACATACATATTACATAGACAAAGTTGTATCATTTATTTTGGAAACGAAAGGAGTATTGTAAGTAAAATGATAAGATGTTATAATTGATGAAGAGAGGGGACGAGTAGCAGTATCATACGGAAGCGGTATTGTAGTGTATACTACGTACTACGAGTGAATTTAATTCAAACCCATACAACGACAGGCCGGTCATCATGTTTCAACGTTTAAAAGGCAATCTTAATCACACTATCCATTCTTTCTAATTCTACGCCCTCTTGCCATGTATATAAATACAGTTAGTTTTATGTTAGACCAAAACTTTTTAGGTTTGATCAAGTTTATAGAAACAATACCAACAAATGCCATATCCAACGAATATGTTATGATGACATGTTTAATCATAGATCTACAGTGATATAGATTCATGTCTAGATGTTGATATTTTCTATATAATTATTCATTTTTTTTTAATTAAGACGAGATTTATAGTTTTTTTTACACAAAGAGTACATGGTAAACCTGGTCACCTTTCCGATGGAGCGTTCATTTTAAAATAATTGGATGGTACAACGTTGTCATTCAAACCGTAGCCAGTTCAGAGAACGCGTGATAATTTAGGGATGTACGTAGTGATAGACAATTGTGTTCGATGTAACGGTGGATTATGATAATATAGATGGTTGAACTAGCTTGTAATTTTTTATTTAATTTCCTTTTACCTTCATGGCTAATTTTCTACGATGTTTGATAAGAAAGTGTAGTACAACAACATTATTCAACAACCTTTAAACAAGGTGTAGAGAACCAAGTGCTGGCTTGGTGGCAAGGCTAGCGAGTACAACGTATAGCCCGCGAGGGATCGTTTTCCAGGGGTCAACTTTTTCATTTGTGTCCTAAAAAGAGGAAAACGCAGATAATTCTCTTTGCAAACAATATGACTCGATTTTTTTGTCCTGCAAAATTGGTGGACAAAAAAACATATGTTATAGGATTTTTTGTGTTCTCCCGTTATAACTTCTTCTATACACATGGATTTTCGTACTTGTTTGGAGCCTCATCAAGACACTGATTGACCATCGAAAATTGGGTTCATATTTAGGACAAGCTTCTAGGGTCAAATATAAACAGTTTTGGAGCTGGTCAAATCAGACCAAGCACTTATTTTTGTGGTTCATGACGATTTTTTTTATAAAACTTTGAATCACGATGAATTAACCGGACTAACAAATCTCACTACTCAAGAAACCAGATTCATAACCCCCACATGAAAATAACACTTTTGCTAACTCTCAGTCACATGAGATTTCACTTGGGTCTCGATCGATTGATTCCATTGTTCGATGTTTGTCTTTGTTAGTTGTTGGGTTTGCTAGTTTTGTTGCGTGGTCCGGTTGTGTGTATCCTCGTGGTTTTTGTTTTCTTAGTTTTGTATTGGGCTGCTTGAGTGAGACGGCCTGGTTTCTTTAGTTGTGGGCCTTGTTTTTGTTTCTCTTTTTGTCTAGATATTTTTGACTATTGTTTACTTGATATTTTAAAAAGAAATTATCTTGGTGCTTGGTCAATTTTTGTGTCGCTCAATTGTATGTTAATAATTACGAACCGGAAGAATAACAAATATTGTTGTTTTTGTGTATCATGTAATGTCTCCTAATGGATGGTGATAGTTTTGCTGGAAGTGGTTATTGGTGGATTTGTTTCATTGCGCATATGTCTAAGCACACATAGGTTTTCAGTTGTGTAATTGCACATATAATGATTTTTCATATGCTACCCGGAATAACCTTTTTATATGTTATTATAAATAGAGGTTAATTGCAAATATTTGCGCAATTTAAAGTATTATATTTTATCTGTCCTAAATTAGATGTCACGTTTTGTCTAAATTCACATATATCTATACAATAAAACGTGTCTAGGTACATGTATATGTAGACAACTCTGTGACAAGTAATTTGGCACAAAGGAAGCATACCATATTTTTATTTGATTTTCCCATATCAACTTGTAATTGGGTTTGTAGTTGTTTATTTTTTAGCTTGTTATATGGGTCTTTTGTTACACATGAAAAAGCCCATAAAAAGAGAGATTAGATTAATCGAATCCAGACTCATCCAATAGCTCATTGCCCTTACTTTACCAATTACCGTGTACCTATGTCCAAATGATCCGCTAACGAACGTGCGCGCCCACTTGCAGCTGCACGGTGTGCCTAGAGGAGTACCAGGCGAAGGATGTGGTGCGGGTGCTCCCCTACTGCGGCCACGCCTTCCACGTCGCCTGCATCGACGCCTGGCTCAAGCAACAGTCCACCTGCCCCATCTGCCGCGCCTCCATGCGGGCCACAACGAAGCATCGCGCCGCCGCCACCATGCCACCCGTCTACTACGCCGTCGCCATGGCCCAGCCGCCGCCGTTCTTCCAGGTATCGACGTCCTCGTCAGAACAGGACGCACTGCAAGCTGAAGTGGCCGCGGTCCCGGCGACGGAGGCGGGCACAGCCCACGCGGACGTGACGTCCACTCAGGTGGAGATCGTTATCTCCGATGAACCGGCCTCCTCCGACGCCGCCTGTCCGAGCGCGAACCATGGCCCCGCTGCTAGTGATGACTACCTTGTTGCGAGATGACGAGGCAGAGCTCGCAGGGTAATGCGTCGGAGCATTGCTAGTGTTGACATGTGTATAATATGCAAGAGTAGCTGATTGAGATTAGGTTGTGTTCAGGCTGTAGGAAGCAAAAAGCATAAACTTATCAATTGACAGCGAAGCTGTGATGTATAGAGAGCTCGCTCCCTTCGAAAAAATATTGATGTGTACAGAGCTTCTGATCTGAGGTATCTTTTTCTCGCTCACTTCGATGTATTCTTGTGTACCAATTCCTTTTCTTTTTTTTCTCGATTTTTTGTGTAATAGCTTCTGATTGGAGGTATATATTTTTTCCTTCGCTTCACTGTATACTTGTATGCACATTGTTATTTTTTGTCTAAAATGCTATTTCCCATTAAGAAAATATCCATGTAGGGTTAGATTATAAGTAAGCAAACTCGTCTTCCTTAGCGAGTGGATGGAAGTTTAGTCGACGGTTCTAAAGAGTTTATATCAATAATTGAGCTTCATGTGTTTTAGAAATAACAATAAAGTCTATGATGGAAATATGCCCTAAAGGCAATAATAAATGGATTATTATTATAGTATTTCTATTCATAATTAAGTTTATTATGCTGTGCTATAATTGTATTAGTTCTGGATAAAGAGTATTTGGAGGAAAATCCTAATACATGTGTAAAATTATAAACACCATTTAGATATACCTAGTCTCGCTCTCGCCTCTAAAACTAGTTTGTAATACACCATTTAGATATACAAACTTTGTATATCATTGATAGTCTCGATTTTCTGATTATGGGCGAAGAACAAAGTGTTGAGATGTCGGTGATATATGAGATTGTTGAGAAAAACAACGACCATAAATATACTCAAACTTGATATATCGTGAAAGACATCGTCAATATTGTTATCGATAGTTTCTTGTTATAATTGCGATAAGTAAATAACGAAGAACGAAAACAAATTCACAGCGAAGGGTACATGAATTAAACGTGAAAAAACCTCTTCAACAAAGAGAGAAAAAAACACGGGCGTTGGCTAGCGAAATTTCACTATATCTGGAAGTGTTTACACAACGCCGGGGATTTTCACGGCTGCAACTCATCCCAGCCGGCGGCTTAAAATAGGTTTATATAACGGTGGAAACCTAGGTCTACGACGATCCATACCCATGTTGTGTCCCACACACACACACACACAGCCACATGTGTCCCTGTTGGGCACGGGCGACGGGCCCCGCTCCACTTGTCAAAAGTTGGCATGTACTTTGTAGAATTTGAATCAACATATAACATTTCTACACCATAAGACACCTATTAATGTGCATGGTAAACCGTCGTAGTCCGTGGGCCATATTTTATTGGGTCTGGAAAACTAAAACTGTTAAAACGGTGTCGTATTACCAGAAAAGGAGCGTTATTTTCACATCAGTTGGAGATGCTCTTAGAAGATATCGGGTGCAAAACACTGTTATCAAACTGGTAGTACAAACAATATTAAAGCGATCATCAATCATATAAGAAAAAGATATTAGAGAGGGCACGTGGGCTCGCTGCCGCTCGTCCACAAAAGGCTACGCTGCCTAGCCCAACAAATGCAAGGCCGACGATAACCCAAGCGCATGGGCTTGGGCCGGATAGGCGTAGGAAAAAAAACACGCGAACCCCCTGCGCGTGGAAATGGTCGGCTTTGCCTTGTGCCTAGGATACCGTGCCTTTGGCTCCAGCCTCGAATATTCAAAAAGAGGAATAAAAAAAAAGGACAAACCGATTTTGACTCCATCTACTACACCTGAATTGATAGATCAGCGTGCCTGCCAGGTGGTGCACGCGATCGACGCGTGTGCCAGACAAAGCATTTCTGGAAGCGGGACGTGTGGTCTAGTCTAAACATGTGACGATCACGCGCTGCAGTGCTACAGTAGTCAACTTAACTGAGTTCACTGTGGGAGCGTCGCCGTGTCGGCTTTCTCTTCGGTCAACTTAATTGAGCTGCAGTCCTGCGACTGGTTCGGGTGAAGATAGATAGGTGGTCAATTTGCTGAAATTTTTCTGTCATCGCTCTGGTGTTTAGATTAAAGTGGCAGTCAAACGGAAGGCTGAAGCACCTGAGCTGGGATAGGATCATAGGAAGGCATCTATCTGCCGGTGAGTCCCCCCTGAACCCCCGCGTCTCGCGGCCGGATGCAGACAAAGTGGCAAACTGCCGATGATGCCAGCTGTTCATGCGTGCCCCTACTGGTAGCGACAAAATAGCCTCTCTCCTAAACGCCAAATCACACGTCTGCACAGGCGTCTCTATGATCGGTGCTGGTGCTACGTATATACTCCCTCCGTTTCAAAGTCTAGATTCATTTTCTTTACAAACCTAAAACATCTTATATTTTAAAAGAAAGGGAGTATATATATATAGAGAGAGGGAGCACCACAGATTTATTTTAAGGTAAAAATAAATATTATACTTCTATCTTTAAAAATATGATCCCTTAACGCTTAAGTTATGATTGTATTGTATTTTTATTGTATAGGATGTTTCTCTTTTCTACTGATTTTACTAAACACGTCAACGCAGCCATAAATTGCAAGAGACATTAACCAACAACTCGTCTCATAATGTTTCTTTGTTGTCTTCTCTAAATGACGTGGGACGTGAAATAAGCTTCTCTTTCATCAGTGTAGACCTCAAGTTTGTCATAGAGCATGTAGTCGGCAAGTTCGCCATGCGGTAGGTTACATCATTACATGGGCCAAAAAATACGCAAAAGATCGCTCCAAGAAAAAGCACTACTCGTGTCATGACAAGGATAGTGATCTCGCGTTTTTCGCAGGCCCCTCTTCAACCGCTCCTACTCCTTGTCGCCGCTTGGGGTATGCCCTGAGTTAAGCCTGAACGGTTGATAGTGGCGGTCGAGTATCGCTCGGTGGTGGACACATTATTCGACTCTAGCGCTTGTGTGGCCAACATGAATTGGTTTCGACTGCCTTGACTCGCTGGGCCAAGCATACAACTCTGGTCCATTTGATGTCGGCTTTGTAGCAGTTCTTTGATACCGACATGGCCCTTGCCTCTAGCCCAATGTATCATGGGTTGAGTGGGAAGGAGTGTCATCCTCGTGGACTAGTCGTTGACGGGTAGTGGCTAGCAAGGCTTGCACCCAACCCAATATGCAATGAACGGATTTGGAATGACGGCCTATGTTGCCAACACCAACTTCTTGTGCTACCGCTGGTGACGACGGACATATAGCTTCCATGGATGCCAGGTTTATGGCTCATCCTTTGCATATGATTCGTCAAGTCAGTATATTTCATAGAAGAGTTCCAATGAACACCAAAGACAGCTTTAGAGGACACCACACCAGCTTCAAGCAACGTCATGGGTGGCATGATCGACATGGAGAACCAAACACTCTTTTTTCTCAATAGTGAAAACCCGTAGTTTTGCCTTCCTTTATGGAACCTGACTATATTACATGTGTGTCGCCTCGTTGGTGGAGGTGTTGTCTCCGTGCCAAAAATGTGGCTTGATTGATTGGACTTCGTTCGAGAGTGAGAATACCCCGCCTTCACCGGTTGTTTCCCATGACATCGTTGTGTGTGTGTGATCCTTCTTGAAAGTGTTGTTCCGTAAGAACTACAACTTAGTCGTGTGTGTTTCTTTTTTATACCTTTGCTGCCACTTTATATAACTTGCTTGTATTTTGATGTTTTTGTCTCGTTGTCTGGCATCTTCATGAAATAAATTTGATTTTTGCATCCGAGGATGCAGAGTTTTGAAGGTTTTAACCTTTTTCCAATAAAAATGCTACTGTGATGATAATAAAAGGAAGAGATAGAGAGAGCGCAATTTTTTGCGTGTTTTTGAATCAACAAGTCAAGCACAAGCTTCAACATGGAGACAATGTAGGCTTATACTGTATTCTTTCTTTTAGAGACAAATTAATCCACACAGCATATTAGTGTCCGATGATATGCATCTTTATCTATGAGATAGTACACACACAAATCATCGAAGATCCAAACGCAACATGCAAAGGCACGCAGCAGGCAGCACAACTCCCGGATCCAACATTCTCAACAATTTTCTAAAAAAAAAATTCTCAACAAAAAAAAAAAAAACCGGATCCAACCCAGTGGAATACTCTGGCGACCCCGTCCGTTTTCAGAAAGAATCTGCCAAAACCAAGCGAAACTGACGACACCCAACTGGCACCTGCAATTGCAATTGCGTTCCATTGCACATTTGCGTCTCTCTCCCTCCCCGTCGCCTTCCGTTCCCTCCCCCACCCCGCGTGACCTCAATCATAGCAGGCAGCGCGGCCGTGTCCGTTTCCTCCTCCCCGCCCACCCGCCGTTCCTCCTCCCCCCCGCTCCCGCCGATGCGGACCTCCCCCAAACCCTAGCCCGATCCCAATGGCGACGCCCCGCGCCGGGGTCGCCCCGCCGGTCACCGGCGACCGCTACCTGGACCTGCTCGTCCGCTTCGTGGCCGCCCACGCGGGCGAGCTGCTCGACGGCTCCGTCACCCTGCGCCTCCACCCGGTCGGCCTCCACTACGTCGCCTCCCGCCTCGAGGCGCTGCGCGAGCTCGAGGCCGTCGGCGCCGGGGCGCCCGTCGACTACCTCCGCGCCTACGTCGCCGACCTCGGGGACCACCGCGCGCTCGAGCAGCTCCGCCGGATCCTCCGCCTCCTCACCTCGCTCAAGGTCCTCGCCGCGGGGCCCGGGCGCGACCCGGCGCCGCTCTCCCTCCTGCCTTTCGCGCGCCTCCGCGTGCTCGAGCTGCGGGGATGCGACCTCTCCACCTCAGCCGCCAGGGGCCTGCTCGACCTCCGGCACACCCTCGAGAGGCTCGTCTGCCACAATTCCACGGTGCGATTACGTCATGTTCCCCAACTCGAGTAATTCTGACGGCACTGCTACATAATTTGCTCTTGTTTGTGACAATTTTCGCTTGGTGGCACCTAATTAGTATGATCACCTACTAAACTAGTAAGAGTATATGAATCACGCTGAGCTGTGCATTATGCGTACGTTTTCTGTTTGGTTCATCTACAGCTAACAAAACCGAGTTGCCCACCTGCTGACGTACTATGGTCCATATATTAATACTATGTTCCTAGGATCGGGTCAAGTCCAGTGATGTATTAAAGTACCACCATGTTATATTTACTTGGCAGATTCCTGACAATTTTCGGTGATCTGCTGTCCTCCTAGTGCTAAGATGCCTTTGTCGTGTGAAACTTCTATGCTTACCGATGGTTCCAGTCTTTCTGTTGGTCTATTTAGTTTGTCATTGAGTATTACTCTTGCAGTTTTTGTGAGAATTTACCAATTTAGTCTGCTTCGTTTTTTTCCTGAAGTAGAGCACCTGTGGTATCTCACAATGCTTCTGTAACGCAATTTTGCTGTATCACATGGCCGAGATCACCATAATGCTATTTTACTAGGTATTCCCTTCACACATGCTGCATTTAACTAGTTATAAGCCATGAGATTAGAAAGATGCGCAGCTATCTGATTTCTTGATGGATTTGTCATGCCTGTACTTGTATGCAGCTGAATAGTTATTTATGCATCTTACGAACTTCGTTTTTCAAAGGGAAAGTCAATTTATCACTCGTTAGAACCTTAGATGTTTGGGGATTGGCAGATGAAGTCACATCTGGAACTAACACAGGTGTATTGCGGCATCTGTTATTCTGTTTTAAATATAGTCCTTTGTTGGCTGATGTACTGCAGAACTATAAGTTCACCAGATCTGTGCTACCCCCATGTGCTTTCCTTGGCAATCATGACATGTCATCACATCTGTTATTATGTTTTAAATAGAGTTCTTTGTTGGCCGATGGACTATAGAATTGCAATTGAGTTCGTAGCTGGAGAACTTTGGTATTGGTTGTCTGATTTGGTGGCTGCAGGTTGATCCGACGTGCCACATCTTCTCTTAACTGATATCATGGCATGCAACCAAAAGCTCAGCTAGCAGCAAAAAGTGATGTTGATGGAGACATTGCATATATCTTTGTATTAATCGAGTGACTATTGTAATTTATGCTTCCTTATTAAGCACTTTTACAGAATGTTACAACATTACGAGATTCATAACAGTTAATTTTTTTTGCACTATTGCAGGATGCTCTTAGGCATGTATTCGTGAGTAGAGTGATGGATGTCAAGGACTCTCCTGTATGGATTCGGCTTGCATATGTCTCATGTGCTTCTAATGGTCTGGTACTCATGGACGAGTCGTTGCAATTGTTAACTGCGGTTGAAACTCTTGATCTTAGTCGGAACCAGTTTGCAAAGGTGGATAATCTGCGGAAATGTACAAAGTTGCGAAATCTTGACCTTGGATTTAATCATTTGCGTTCTGTTTCATCCTTGAGTGAGGTAAATTTCCTTTCTAATCAAGTTTAAATGTAAAATAGTACAAGTTCACAACATGGACAGGCTTGTCATTACTTTTGGTGTCTGATTACATGCTACTTTTTTGTAGGTTTGCAGTCGAGTTGGCAAACTTGTATTGAGAAACAATGCTTTAACTACAATCCATGGGATTGAAAATCTCAAGTCACTTGTAGGCCTTGATCTGTCTTACAACATCATATCAAATTTCTCAGAGTTGGAAATTCTTGGCAGCTTGTCTTTGCTACAGAACCTATGGCTGGAAGGCAACCCAATTTGCTGTGCTCGGTGGTATCGACCACGTGTTTTTAGCCTGTTCCATAATTCAGAAAATGTAAGTGCTTTAGTTCAAGCATGTTAAATTTCCTTAGCCTTTTCCACAGTATTGGAGTGACATTAATGTTCTGTTATTTTTTTTTCTGACTCAGCTGAAGTTAGATGATAAAGGTATGAACACACAAGAATACTGGGAAAAGCAAGTATTGTTTGCAAGCAGACAAAAACTACCTGCTGGTTATGGATTTTATTTTCCTGCAAAAGATGATCATGAGGACGAAGAGACTTCAAATGCTATGATGGTATGTATATCTTTTACTGAGTGCCATAGGTTGCTCTATTATATATTACTATCAGCATCTCAGACCAAATATCAAGCTTGCTCGGTCAAGGCTTTTGATTTTGTTATTTTCTGGAGGATAGACAAGTCAATACATGTTGTTTAGTGAATTGATATTATGCTTCATTCTCCTTGAATATGCATTATATTCATGTGTAATGAAGAAGCATTATTTCCGGATGTTACCAGGATTCTCTTTTTCGCTTGGTTCAGCCTAGATGGTACTGTATTGATATGTTAGTTTCTATAAATGCACTACAAAACATGTACGGGTCTTAGTAAAGTAGAAATGATTTAACACAAGTTTGGCATCCTGCATCTGTATCCTGAACGCAACTAAATGTGACATTATATGATAACCTTAATGATATTCTGCTCGCACCTGTATTTACTGTAGAAAAAGATTTCCCGACTTGCTTGTATTGTAGAGGAAGAGAGAAGTCTTTCCGATGAAGGTGTGGATCAGCAGTCTAGCCCCCGTGATAGTGCTAGTTCTAAGAAGGATGAAGCTGCAGCTGCTGACAATGACATAAAAATTACTTCTTTGATAAGCACAGCAGAATTGATGAAGAAAGAAAGATCGACTGATTGGCTGCGTGAATTTAAGGAGTGGATGGATGAACATATGGATAACACAGAAGGTGACAGCCTTTCTGTTGATTTGAACAACAGAAATGGAAGGCAGAATAAACAAATCAAAAGAGAAAAAATGCACAAGGAGAGCTCAAAGAGTGTCACAGACCTGGCAAAGACATCAGAAGGTGGTAGCAGCTCAAACCTTTTGGAGTCTGAATTGTCTTTTACAGAGGATGCATGTAATGGTGCTAATGGCATCACTACCGAATCCTTGAATGGGGTGAATGCTGACCAAATTCATTCAAAGGTGCACTTGAATTCTGTCCTACAGCTTCCTCCACTAGAATTCGTGGGCACTCCACATTCAGATTCTTTTTTAGAGGTGGAAGGTAGTGCTAAAAATTTGCTTACAAATGGAACACAATCTAGTGCAATAAGCGAGTTGATAGAACCAAGTTCATCCTTTGCATATCCTAGTCCACAGTCACCCCCACAATTTAAGGAAGACATTCTACGTCGTAGACTTTTTCTGGAGGAAGAATTTTTGCAGAGTTCAGGAGATTTCCAGTGTGTTGATTCTCTTGGTAGTGGTAGCAGCTGCAGTGACGACTCTTCAGGTGATTTATGTTCATGCAATTCGGAGGATGATTGCGTAGCAGTCCAGAGAAAAATGGAGCTTGCCCTCAATGGTCAAAAGGCTTCATTTCCTTATGCAGATAGTGATAATGATGAAATGGATGGGATGGAATTTTTTTCACGGGAGGATATTTTGTCTGACTGTACGGCAGAAGATGACCTGACTTTTACAGATGCCACGGAGTTTGGTATTAAGGAGCCAGATGACAGGAGCCAGAGGAATGGACAGCTAGGAGATTCAGGAAATTTGGTTAGACAAAATGGTAAGCAGAAGTTAATGAATTTTAAGAATCGTAATGGCACTAAACTTGGATTTCTGAAGGCTGATAGAGGTGAGGTGGATGAGGGGGTTTCAGTTGGTGAAAATGGTCATTTGAGCTACGACCTGAGCAAAAGTACTAGTTGCAAGGATCAAATCTCAGAAAAACATATTTCGAATATCTTGCACAAGAATAACTTGTCTACTGGTGCCGATACAGTTTCATGTAATACTGATAGGAACAAGTACAAGCTTATAGAGGATTTTTTTAATATGGAAGTTGCTAACAATGAAGAGTCTGAAATATGTGAACAAGGAGCTTGTTGTGGATACATGTTTCAAGATGGAAGCGATTTAGTTCAAAGGTTAGAGTCGTTTTACCTATGTTATTTAACATTGATTAAGTATCTGCATGACATAAACTAGCTATTACATTTGTGAGACTAATGATGATCAGCTGTTGGTTCATTGATCAAACGACTCATGGAGGGCCAAAGTATATTTTGTACTCCCTCTGTCCCACAATATATGATGTTTTGGCAACCTAAACAGCTTGCCAAAACATCATATATTGTGGTAAGGAGGGAGATTTCGTCTTTCCTGTAATTTTTGTGAATTGAGGAATAATTGCAGAATACCAGATTAATGTGGTTTTGCTTATTTGGGGAGAGCTGACCGTTACTGCTTTGGAGTAGTGAAGGCAATCATATTCAAAATTACTATATGTAGTACTCCCTCCATTCCTAAATATAGGACGTTTTGGGAGTTCAAATTGAACTCCCAAAGCGTCTTATATTAGCAACAGAGGTAGTACGTTTTGTGCTCACTTAGGGGAAACTTGCGCTCGTAATTTATCGAAATGATGATGAATAAACTTAAAGAAAGTATCAGAACACTGCTCACGCAAACACCCTGACATGGCTGTACGCCATGTATGTGGGCATTTTTATTTTTTTATTACTTTAATCATGTAACAATGTGACATAACAGACACCTACGTGGGATGATTTTTAGGAGTGTGCAATTTGATACTCCCTCCGTCCAGAAATAACTGACTTAGGTTTGTCTAGATTCGAATGTATCTAGATGTATTTTACATTCATATCTTGATAAACCCAAGTCAGTTATTTCTGAACGAAGGGAGTACATAAAACTGTCTTAATGAAGAAGCTATTTGTACCCCCAGAGGCAAGTGATGTAAGATTGTTGGAACCTTGGACAGCGGGGAGGAAGTCTACAAACCCACTGTTGTTCATGAACAAGTCCTTTTAGTTTGACATAACTTAGAAGCAAATAGATCCAATGTAGGGGGACTTGAATCCTGGCTCCACCACTGTCTTTGCCATGTGTATGCATCACCAACATTGATTGCATAGAGGAAATGCATAAGTTTCCAGCTATATGACTCGTGATTCAAAGTTCAAAGTACTTCAATGCACAATGTGCAGTTAGCTCTTAGCAATTGCACTTTGCTGAATAGGAAATGCCCAGCTATATGTCTCATGATTCAATGTTCAAAGTACTCAATGGCAGTTAGCACTTAGCAATTGCACTTTGCTGAATAGGAAATTTGGTTGGATTTATTTCATTCTCAGTAATTTGTTTTAGCATTTAATCCTCAAATATGTTCAGTACATGCTGGCTTATTTTCTGTTAAACTTAATGAGCAGAAGTTCTGAAAGCCTGTCTGCATGCATGATTTTTTTTATGGTACCGTACCTGACTAGTGTATTGTTACTTTATGTAGAGAAGTAGCCTTGTTGCGAAGTTCCCAAAATAAATTGTATGTTCTGCTGGTTGATATGGCTCAAGATAAACAAGGTTGGTTTTCAACACATTTTTTAATTGAAAGTTTTTTCTCTTGTTCGCATTTGTTAGACCACCTTAATGGACACTGCAACTGGAATTTTCATCATTAGTTTTTTAACAGAAGATCCCCTTCTCACGTTTCTATTATGCTACTTACTATTTTACAGAAAGCATGCCAAGAGTTTTGGGCTGCTATAGGCTCGAAGATCTGGAGAAAGTAATGATTGGGCTGGGTCTACAAGCACTAAGGTTAGTTAGTATATCAATAATTACTAACTGTTATTTGCTGATCTAAGGCTTACTTATTGTTTTCATATCGTAGGGTACACATGGCAGATGATACAGCTCATCTATTCTTGACACGTAATTCGAAGGAAGCACAAGATGTGCTTTGGCTCTTAAATCTGTTCAGCTTTCCACAGTTAACTAGCGGGGTATCTTTGCAAAGGTGTGTCTATTTAGCTTTCTGTTTACTCCACGAGCAAATACCTTCTCTTTAGGTAAACAAAGAAAACATTTTTCCTGTGGTTATTGTGCTTTTTTTATTTCATTTTCTGATTACACTTTGTTCTGTAATTAAAATGGCAGTTGGGAGAAGATCCAAGTTAAATTGCTCGAGAAATGTATATGTGCAAGTTTGAAGATGGGAATATTTTTCTACTCGATGCTGATGTTCTGTAAGAACGACAACGAAGGTACTGTTGTTTATTTGTTTGGGTGCTGGAGTATACCCTATTTGTTGATGGAATCTGGATTAGAAATTTAGAACTGTCTTCTTTTTTTGCATTCTCAGGATCTTACCTGTTTGGGTGAGTCCTGGCTTTGCCCTTGAAACAGACTACTCGTACACATCTACAATTGCAAAATAATACATATTCTTTCTTTATCATCTGTATGGTCGTATGTTTAGTAATGTTAAGAGTATATGTGGATTGCCCACCTTCTCTCCATTAGTTCGGACTTTTGGTCCTATTGGTTGGTGCATGAAACTTAATATGGTACAAGACAAGAGGTCTTGGGTTCAAGTCTCGGCTTTTGCAATTTTAATACAAAAAATGCTCTTGCCCTCTTTATATCACGAGTAGGCCGAGTCACATGTGAGAGGGGATGTTAAAGTATATGTGGATTGTCCACCTTCTCTCCATTAGTTCAAACTTTTGGTTCTATTGGTTGGTGCATGAAACTTAGCAAGTAACACCATCCAAACCGTTTTGTTTCTAAATGAATATTGTTAATGCTTACTGTTCAAAATCACGTTCAGACGTTGACAACTAGGCCAGTGAGTCGCACACCCAAACTCTATCTTCTGCAATCATTGTGATATATTTTCGAGAATGCACGCATTTTCGTGCTCACTGTCAAAAATTCAGAAGCGAAAACTTCATTCTGTAGCATCATCTCTAGTGGAGTTCAGCAAATTCAGTCCGACCATGTGAGTTAGGAATTAATTCATTAAGGACTCAACCCCATCATGAAACACAACATGGAACCATTGAGCTGAAGGGAGTTCTGCATATTTATGTTAGTTTGCAATTGTTCAAATCTTAGCTATTAGATAGTTTACAGGGTATTTTTTGTATTTTTATCCTCGGGTCTTTACTTGAAACTTCAGATGTGTGCCCATTCTTTCAATTTCATCAACTGGATCCATAAACATTTATTTTGGCTTTAACTGGGCCCATTTTGTTAAATTCTATAATTAATTTAATAGTGGCATATTCCACGTCAAATGTTGATGATGCCACATCCTGCATGACAAGGCACTTGGTGGCATACTGTGAGCTTGTGCCATCCATATATATGGTCTTAGCATTTTATTTGCATCTCTGAAATCCAGAAGGTTTGGAAATGGTAGACTCAAGGGCTATTGGTTGTGTCCTGTAATGTGTTTGGTTGTAACAAAACTTGTTACCCAAGTCTTTTCTGTAATGCACATTTGACTTTTTTTAGGTCCTTTAGTTGCACAATTGACATTTGACATCTTTTCTGTAATGTTCATTTCTGTTTTGCAGAGGAATCCCTAGTTATTAGATCCCTTGTTGTTACTGAAGTGTCAATATTTGTGTGCATTGAGAACCTACATCGGTTTGGTTGCTTTCCTGATGATTTACATCCTCCATATTTTTCTCTTGATGAATGTTGTTCAATCAACAGTATTAAAGAAGTGGTAAGTTGTGCTCGACTTATGAAATTTCCAGTCTATCTAGGTTATTTTGCACTTTCAATTGCAACGATATTCTTTTCACATAGCAGTTCCCTAAAAAGATGGTTCCCTTGCAAAAAATGCGGTAGCTCTTCTTGTCTATTATAGAGATTGCAGCCTTGTGTATTTTTTTTTCCGAAGATTGAGCTTTATATATTCCTAAGCTATTAAGCACACGTTTATCCCTGACCTCTGAATTTTTGTTGTTATTGTCCTCATCATGCTAACTTACTTCTAACAGGCAATCCCCACTTATTTTAGAGCCGTGATGTAATACCAGCTAAATATATTGCTTCATTGTATTAGGAGAGTTGATATCATTTTGTTAACATTTCTAATTTTTGACTGCATTTCCTATGTTTAGGTTGTGGATCAGCGTGACAAGAAATGCTTGACACTGATTTTGGACAAACATGTACATGAAGGAATATCTCATAGTAGCACTAGAAATCCACAGAGCAAGCAAGCAGATGAAATTTACGCAACACATACATGGAAACTGAAGTGGTTCGCTGAAGAAACACTTTTGAAGTTCATTTCCGTGCTTAAGGCTCTCTACTCCGCAGCAGCAGCAGCTTCAACGTTACCTGTAAAGTGTATATCCTGATGTGTTTGTTCCTGTAATTACTTAGTGATTTCATTCATTCTTTTTGGGGAGTGTTTGTAGCTGTTAACCTGTACAGTTTGTTCATTAGCTGTCTATAGGTGCGTGTTCCCTTTGTTCTTCTGAGTGATCAGATTTTGGTTTCCACCTAGTTTGTTCATTAGCTGTCTATATAGGTGCATGCTTCCTTTGTTCTTCTGAGTGATCAGATTTTGGTTTCCATCTAGTTTGTACAAAACAGAGGTAAATTCAGTGTTGAGTGTAAATGCAATTTTGGCAATAAGCTGTTTTGAAGATTGCTTCAGTGTTATGGGTACTAATACCTCCATTCCAGATTATAAGACGTTTTGGTAGGTTAAATTAGCGTACCGAAACATCTTATGGATTCAGAACAGAGGTAGTAGATTGGTATGAATTCAGGAATTTACAGAACTTTCAGTTGCAATAGAGACATAGAGTACTATAAACTTTGACAAAGATACTGGCTTATCCTACCAGGGCACTGCCCCTCCAAACTTACATGATGTGAGACGCACATGGTGAGTTTTATGGGATCTACGCTGGAACTGCAAGCATATCATATTTGTGTAATCTTCACTCTAGAGTTGGCTAATTTTCACTGCAAGCATATCATATTTACGTAACCTTCACTCAGAGTTGGCTATTTTTCACTCTTTACACTTCTCCTGTTGCTATTTTGCTGGTACTAGTATTCTCTGAATAGAATTCATCCTGTGCAACTCCACCGGCGCCTGCGTTCGCCATTGCCAGCATGTGAAGCCGTGAGGGGATTGGCGGCAACGCGACATCGGCGACCCCTTCAAGCTGCTGCACCACGAGCCCCATGGTCGGCCGGTCGCCTTCCTCGTCCTGGATGCACCAGCAGGCAACACGACAGACCCTCTCGAGCTCTTCCACGTCGGCATCCTTGGCCAGCCTCTCGTCGAGCAGCCCGACCACGTCGCCGTCGTGCAAGCTGACCGCGGCGTGCACCGGGAAGTACGTCCCGTAGCCTCCCTTCTCCGTCGGCGCGTTGTTGCGCCGGCCAGAGACGATCTCGAACAGCAGGAGGCCGAAGCTGTACACGTCGGCCTTGGCGGTGACCGGCGCGCCCGCGAGCCACTCCGGCGCGAGGTACCCGAGCGTGCCGCGCATGGTTGTGAGAACGCGGCTGAAGTCGTGGCCGACGAGCTTGGCCATGCCGAAGTCGGCGAGCTTGGCGCCCATGTCGTCGCCGAGGAGGATGTTCTCCGGCTTGATGTCGCAGTGTATGATGCATTCGCGGCACTTCTCGTGCAGGTACGCCAGGCCCCTGGCCACGCCCAGCGCCACGACGTACCTCTGCCCCCAGCTCAACACCTTGGCATTGTCCGAGACGCCGGTCTTGAACAGGTACGAGTCCAGCGAGCCGTTGGCCATGTAGTCGTACACGAGCGCCCTCTTGTTCCCCTCGGAGCAGAAGCCCCGGAGGCGGACGAGGTTGACGTGGTGGATCACGCCGAGGGTGACCACCTCGGCCCGGAACTGCTTCTCGCCCTGCCGGAACCCGTCCAGCTTCTTCACGGCCACCGGCGTCGCGTCCGGGAGCGCGCCCCTGTAAACCGTGCCGAAGCTCCCGCTCCCGAGCTTCTCCGAGAAGTTCCTCGTCGCGGTCCTGACGGCGTTGTAGTCGAACAGCAGCAGCGGGCCCTGCACCGCCGTCACCTTCCCTTTCCCCCGCCGCCTCCGCAGCAGCACCGCCACGGACACCCCGATCACGAGGCTTGCCAGCAGCAGCACCACGGCCGCGACTACGCTCCCGAGGATCACCATCGATTTCTTCCACGAATGCGCCCGTGGCGACGACGGCACCTCCGAGCGCGCGACGCGAAGGTGAAGGACAGCTCCAGCGATGCCAGGATCAGTCGAGAGCGCCCTCAAGTTAGCGAGCTCGCCCTTCCACATCGAGCACTTGGTTCCATCGTAAACGTAGGCGGTGCAGGAGCAATCTTTCAAGCAGGAGCGCTGGCAGTCCCTGTCGTTCCTAACTCCGGCCGCCTCCGACGAGCCACTCGGCAGCTGCACGGCGTACGGAAGATCCAGGAACGCGTCCTTGGGACACTCGAGAAGGCTCCGCCTCACGCACCCGGACGCGGTGTTGCCCAATTTCCACTGTTGCTCCGACCGCGGCGCGAAGCCGGTGGGACACTGGCACGCGGGGCTGGTGGTGTTGCTGCACAACCCAAAGGGGCCGCACGATCCGATGACGTCGCAGGTGTCGTGCGGCTCCGAGCAGAATAGGATCCACTTCCCGGCCGTTCCGCCCCACTGGCGCCGGCGCATCTGCCCGTTCACGTCCAGCATGAAGTTGCCGACGCCCATCTTGGTGGTCCGGTCGCGGTAGGTGAAGAAATTGACGCTGCCGTTCCGCGCGTAGGGGAACCCGGCGAAGTATCCGGACCGCATCTCCGGCACGTTCGCGAAGACCTCGCCGTCCCACAGGCCCGTCGTCCAGTACCGGCTGCGCGCTCCGCCGCCGCCGCTGGCGAACAGGTCGAACTTGGGCCGCCCGAGCGCGTCGATCTCCATGGTGAACGCGCCGGGCGCCGGGTTCTCGGCGTCCGTCCACGACGTGAGGAAGCTGTGGACGCCGGCGCCCTTGTCATACCCGAGCCTGGCCCCGGGGAGCCAGGTGTCGGTGGGGTGGTCGAAGCTCTGCCACGCCACGTCGTCGGACCTCGACGACGTCGCGTTGCTCCGCCGCACGACGAGGTTGCCGTCGTCCTGGAGCGTGGCGACGGTGGCGAGCGGGGGCGACCGGGAGGACGCGTTGGAGGACCACAGCAGGGTGTCGGAAGGCGTGGTGAGGAGGAGAAGCTCGCCGTGGGTGCTCAGCATGAAGCGGGAGGTGGACGGGTTGACGATCGGGTTCTCCCGGTTCGCCACCCACACGACCGTTTGCTTGGGGATCTTCTTGTACCAGATGCCGACGTAGTGCTTGCTGGAGTTTCCTGGGGAGAAGAAGCCGAGTTCGAAGTTGCCGCCCTCGGACACCAGCGTCTCGTTCCATGGGAGAGACTGGCCTAGAGCGAGGGTGTCGATGGCCGTCGCGGAGAGTTGCAGGCTGGAGAGGAGGAGCAACACAAGGAGGAGGAGCATCGTGGCACGAGGTAAATTCAGTAAACTATCTGCCTATCATTGGGTCATCTCCACTCTCAGCTGAGCCTGCCTGGGTTTATATTGCAAGCCGAAATAATTGGAAAGGAAATCCGATAAATATCTTCGCCTATCTGGATGCTTAAGGAAAATAAAAAATGATTAAATTCGCAGCATCCGACCAGGAGCGTGTACCTCCAATGCTGGTCGCAACCGCGGAGGGAAGATATCTGTATACACGATTTTAACGGAAAAAAAAAACGGTCCTGGGAAAGTAGCATAGCGTCCGACGCCACGCAAATAGCGCGGAGAAAGAAAAAAATTGACCAGCGCCCGGCGGCTGGATTGCCCCGTGTACTGTTATACCAGGAATCAGCCCCAAATTTCTTCGCCAGTTTCCGCCTCGTCAAAATCAGTCGCCGGTTGTCTACAAAAATTAGTCGCCGCTGATCTGGCTTAATCGCGAGTTAAGTAATGGCTTCTTGGCAGCCACCATCATATGTGGAATGCCGCCTACGTACGACATCAATTTTTCGTCAAACAGCACGAGAATGAGTATTCTGCACTACCGTCGCGGCTAGCCGAGGCCATCGTCGTAGCTGCACCACACCGTCGCTGGAGAATATCAGGTGCTTTAAGATCTGTGTTGACATGTGGCACTTTTTTTTGGTTTGGCTCTACTTCTACCATGGTTAGAGGTAAGACCTAGTCTTATAGGACTTCTTTTCCTGAAATAATTTGATCCCCATTCCAATTCTTACCGAAACTTACTTCTCTATGATTTTTTTTATAATGAAGAAGACTCATATGCATGCATAACGACATAAGGGCGCACACGGCACACACACACATGGGAGTCCATCTACACCTATAGTTCACGGATTCGGGGAGACGGTGAGACTAACAAAATACCTCTTTTTTTAAAACAACGGGAAGGGACCCGAAGGTCCCAGAAGTGGCATTATATAATCAAAATTGTTACAATACTATAGAAAAGACCTGAAAGAAAACAAAATACAACCGTGTCTTTCCAATTTGCACAAAAAACCCTAGAAAGAATCTGCAAAAGACAACGAGTCCTTGCGCAAATTCCGACCTCGCCATTAACAGGCAAGGTAAAGGGGCCTCCCGCCGGAGGTTGAAGTGGGGGGCATCGGACACTGGCCGGCGAAACCGATGAAGCCGGCTAACCACCTGAGCCACCCAAGCTGCAAACTGGAGGAGATTCATCGGGGTTAGAGCTCCAGCAGCAGAGGTCGTCGCAGCAGATGAAGATAATGAAGCCACCAACGCTAGTTCTCTGGGTCTGCAGCCCACAGGCCATGTCCTCCATTTTCCCATCGAGGAAACAATGGTGAGCCGATGAAGAGGCCGACTTGTCCCCGCTTCGAGGAGGAGCAGAAGGTGTCCTGCAGGGGACGCTCCCCTCGCCGCCACGGCCGGCTGGATCATTCTGCAGAGTAACACCACACCACCAGAAGGAGGGGACAAACACGACAAGATTATTGACGGAGACGATGGTCCACGACGCCTCCAACTGCTCTGATCTCCCCTCGCCACTGAGGCCGTCCGGAGAGCACAACAAGAGGAGGAGGGTGAACCTTATCTGGATCCAGATCCAGTCGCATGGATCTTTCCCCCAGCTCCAAACTATAGCCACAAGGCCAATTACCGGCATTGGGCCACTACAAGGAGACCTACAACTACGGAGGAGGGCATGGCCTCCCCTCCCCCCTCCCCACCAGCCGGCGAGGCCGCCGGGGAGAAGGGGGAGAGGAGCCATGGACGGGTGGGTGACTCTCAACGAAGGGGTGTGTCTAGAATCGTTGGGCGGGGAGGCGGGAATGTATTCTTTTTATGAATGAACGTATACCTCTCTTTTTCAAGTACCCTAAAAAGGCTTGCACATTGTTATAGTATTTAGACGCATGAAGCAGAGTTATGTTTTCTTTTACGTGTGAAGCAGAGTTATGTGAGTGCAAGCGAGTTTAACACATCAGCAATAACAAAACAACACACATAGACTCGCTCACTGAGGCAAACTATGGCATTCCTCTTTCTCTTGGATCTTCGTTGATCATGTCTACAGCCATGTGGTTTGAACGGGTTTTTCAAAATAACGATTATGACATACTCCCGCCGTTCACAAATAAGTATACTTCAAGCATTGTCCTAAGTCAAACTTTAGTAAGTCTACTATATTAGACCATGATGATAGCAGTTACATTCGGCATCTGTAGCAATAGAACATAGACATTTACACATGTTAACAGGCCCTGCTAGTTAAGAAGATGTCGTGCATAGTACAATGGTACGAGCAAATGTTGACTTTGTTACACATGTCGATCATATTTTGGTAAAAAATATCTGGCCAAATTTAGATCGTGTCTAATATTTGTTTGGAGGCAGGCGAATCAATCAATTCAAACAATAGTACTGCCAAAAGCAACACCTTACACATCTCACCTTTTTTATTTATGTTTTCAGAGAAAAATAGTAGTAACACCTTTTTGGAAGAGAGCAGGTCAACAAGTACTAATGTCATACTCCAACATAATGGCGCCGAAAACAACAGCAAAAAGATAGAGAGGACCACGTACCTATGCTTTTGTTGGACAGAGTCACTTCCGGTCCATTTATTTCTCTATGATTTTAAATTTATTCTTCAAAAGGAAGCTAGCCTACTTAAGAGTAAGTTTATGTTTACCATCAGTTGGTTCGGTGTCGCTATGAAGATTTGTTCAGCATCGAGGGAGCGGCAGGATATGCAATCAAGCACCTACTCCCTCTGATCAGCAAATAAATGCACTTCTAGCCTTGTCCTACTTAAGACTAACTTTTTAGGACAATGTACCAACACTTATGACAATAAATTGTTATCATTAGATTTATTTTTAAATCTAGTTTTATAATATGTCAATTTGATGTAATATATATTTCTATATTTCTTTATAAAATTGGTCAAATTTAGTTATGTTTTACTTAGACAAAAGCTAGATGTACACTTATTTGCGGACGGAGGGAGTAGGTTCATCAGGGGTATGCGTTTTTTTTACAAAGAGCATATATTAGCATCGCGGAGCTATCGATTACATCCAAACTCTGTAACAACGTATTGTTTAGTGGCATCACATATGCACACAGTCTAGAAAAATAAAAAGAATTTTAAAAAAGTCATATTATAGTGGTTAATTCCTTGTAGCAGCGGCACTAACACCACCAAAACAACACTAGAAGTCTAACATCTACAATAGTGACGTCTTCAAAACGGAAATAGTACACAAGTGATGTCTTGGTCCGATCAAACATCATAGGTATTTATCCTGAAGAAAGTTCCCGCTCACAAAACAATTGCTTAAACATGGTCATTGTCAGACACAATCAATTAAGGCTAGACCGTAAATTTTTACCCTCCAAGTTAAGACTGTAAACTTCTCCTGTGTTTTCGCCCTATCTAACAATTGCTGCTCCGAGTCAGAGATCACCAAGCTAGATCCTCATCGCTACGAAGACTCAAACTACCATCACTAGCCCTCATGTTTCTGCTTTCATGACATTCTCCACATACACATGATGTTAATAGATAGCATAGCTTAGGAACGCTCCCTTCGAAACCAAACCGTCAGCAAAAAACATGGTTGCACACAGTCGAATTTTCTTTCAATCCAGCAACCTCCAGTCATGATACATCCATGGAAGTTCACCGATGGAGCCTTTCGGAACACACCGCTCCATGCCAGATCAATGAGGATAGGCAACCGGCAGATCTCTATCTTCATGCGGGAACCCTAGGACCGTCACCATTATTTAGGCCGATCCAGCAGTCCCCACACCACTTGCCGGCTTCCGGAGAATTAAACGAGCGGGTCAACCTTCGGCCCTTTAGAACCCACGGCAGAACCCACAGATCAGGCTGAGAGAGACCGAGATGATGCGTCGCTGCCTCCAAGTTTGCACCATCGCCCCATCTTCTTATCTGTGCCTCCCATCCAAGCCGTCGGACAACGCTTGGAAGTGCCAACGCCATCCCCTGGTGCCTACCCCCGCGCACGAAGAGGATCGACGAATCCCACGAAGCTCGCTTTCCACCTTCGGTGGCCAAGGCGTGGCCGCCACCGCCGGCGAGGGAGCAGCAACGGTGACTTTCTAGGGTTGGGAGGGGACACGCGGGGGTCACCTCGCGCGAAGGAACCGGGAGCGGAGAGTTAGAGCATCTCCAGCTGCGCTCCCTAAGCGACGTCCGGCAGCAGCGCCAGATTGCTCGCTTGGGGAGTGCCGGCACGAACCGACGGCTTTAGGGAGCGGCGCTCCTAATAAAATTCAGCGAAATTCAAATTTCATTCAGACCTTAGGGAATTTATGAACTTTGAATGTAATTTAACTGAACTTAAATGAAATAAACTAAAAAAATAGCGCCATTGCTGCTCCTTCGCCCTTCTCCGGTGTCATCGCTGCTGCTCCTTTGTCGTCGCCGCTACTTGGTCACAACCCTATCATGCCTAGACCCCACTCCTCTGATAGAGCACGGAGGACCTCCTTATGCGCCTCACACGCTTTCGTAGGTTGTTCTAGGTGGGCACGCGCCCCGCTGCGTCATTGGGTACTGTGATGGAGGTGTACTCTGATGGCACAGGTGGTGTGCCACAGTGATGGCACAGGTGGTGTGCCTCCTTAGGGCTTGTTTGATTCATAGGATAGGAAAAGTATAGGAATAGGAAAACCATAGGATTGATATGTCATGCCAATGTGAATCCTATAGGAAGAGGGATCTTGTTTGATGTGGCAAAGGAATTTTTCCATGAGGCGTGACCTAATGTTGTTTTCCTATAGGAATTGCACTATAAGATTCCTATAGGATTAATTCCTATAGGATATGTTCCTATGAATCAAACACTAACATAGAAAAAATTCCCATAGGATTCAAATCCTACACAATTCCTATGCAATTCCTATAAATCAAACAAACCCTTATGATGGAGGTGTACTGTGATGGCACAGGTGGTGTGCCGCAGTGCAAGTAGGAAATACGAGCACGTGCAAAGTACAAACAGAAACATGCAGGATTAAATTTTTCTTTTGAACGGAACATGCAGGAGTGATGATGAAGTCTAATTTTTTGAGCCGGAGAGTGTGATTTTGCTGAACCGCATCTCCAAATTTTGGCCTGTCACAAAAACCGGCGCCTGTTAATATGGCACGCCTTTACTTATGCTTGACAAGCTTAAGGGTGGGAAGTCAACCAGCCGCGTAGCCTATAAATTCCACACTACGTCGTCATATGGTCTTGTTCTCACCCATTTCACTTCTGTGCGATGTACCCGCGCGAGTATATATGCGCCCGGCGACAGCCGTGCAGCTACGCCAACACCGATCATCTAGCACTACGTACTAGTAATACTGCCGAGCGAGCCGTGCCGTGCCGTGTCGTGCGAGCTATGACACCATCCCAAGCCCGAAATCCGGTCAAATCGAACTGCCTTGCCCACCCGTAGTAGTAAATGGATGCGACTCGTGACATACTCACGTACGTACCGGTGGATAAGGTTCTGTTACAGAGATGAGCATGAACAACGGAGAGCGGCGAGGAAGATTTGTTGTGCCCTTGTGTCGTCGAGAGTTGAAATTGTCGCTCGGATACATGGTGGGAAAGCAGGGAGTGCATCGCCCGTAGTTATTGCTGTTCGTTGGCAGTCGCAGTGGTGGTGACCGGTGAGTGCTGACCCCTTGTCAATTGTTGTCGACCGGCCGTGCATGCTGCCAAGGGCGGGACGCCGGATCTTCAAACTTTACTTTCTTGCTATGCTATCGTCGTCTTTCCCTAAAGAGCACCAAAGTCCAAACTAACAGTAATCATTTTTAAACCTTGGCAGGGGGCGTGAACCTTGGCAGGGGGCCGCACGAACCCGTACCGCCTATACCATAAATTAGAGCGGGTGATTTCTTTTAAGCTTATGCTTATGCATAAGCCTGCTTATAGATTCCGGTGGGGAGAAACTGCGGTGTGCAGAAGCATATAGAAACTCCCGGGAGACTTCTTTTGGGCTTATGCTATTTTGGTTTATTTGCTGCAATGAGCTGTGACATGTCTGGTATGCCCCTGACCACTTTATCCAGACATACAACAACATATTATCCACCATTTTATGCAGTCACCCGTCACAAACACACAACATCAGTACACTACTAGCAATCTACAAACCATCTGTACTAATAACAATCTACACACCATATGTACTAATAACAATCTACTAGCAATTTGTATAACCAATCATGTACTACAATCTACTACCAATTTACAAGCAATCATGTACTAGCAATCATCACCAATAGCCCAAAATTGCAGGGAGAACATGTGATTACCGCTGGGACTTGGGAGGTTGACATCCCAGATGCCCTTGGTGATGACCGAACTGGAGCTGAGTTGGAGGACAGGGCCGGTCGGCTGCTGGGGGATGGATCCATCGACGCTTGGGGGAAGTAGCGGCAAAGGGTGCTCTGGCCGGTCGAGCTAGGAAGGATGGATCCGCCTGTTGAGCGGTGAGAAGGGGCTTAATTGGGGAGGAACGGTTTAAATCGTGAGGGGAAGCGGAGGAGAAGGTCGAGGGAGGCGGTTCTTTGGGAGAGAGGGGGCGGGAGGAGCGGCGGAGCAGAGAGGGTCGGAGCCGAGGGAGAGGGTCGCGCGATGGGAGGGAGGAGTCCGGGAACGGGGCCGCGTGGGGATGGGGTTGTCATTTTTTTCTCTCTAACGGGCGAGACTTTTCTTTGCGGTGGCAGTTTGACGTAATATCTGATAACCACATGTCTATTTGCCAGAAACGCTTCGCATCGTGAGTTCAGAAGCTCGGGAAACGGCTCTTTCCCAGTTTCTCTCCACTGTGTGTAAATGAGCTTCTTGGAGGTTCTCGGTGGGGAAAAGGTGAAGACTTCTTTTTTGCTTATGCGGTGGGAAATCCAGAAGCCATGTTAGAAGTCCAAAAGAAGTCACCCAACGTCCACTCTCCCACTCAGAGAGATGGAAAACCAACACACTAACCAGACGCAATGTCAGCCATTGATATGCCATAGACCCCGGGTAAGTAAGTTGGACGTTGCACCGAGCGCGTATTATATAGCCAGCCCTCCCACGCCATCCTCCTCGATGTGGTACTAAAGAAGAGCGACCTGGTGCAGCCGTGGGTGGACGGTGGTGGGTCGTGTCATGGGCCTATTTCAACTGGGCTTTTGACATCGCGGTCCAGTATTAGAAATACGATCAGTATCTTTTCTCTGTGAAGGGGATCTCAATTCTCAGCTGCGACTGATCTAATTTAAAAAAACGAATTGTCTAAACAAATCCTATCGATTAGAAGATACCAGTATAGCACATTGACTGTTCATACTCATTATTACTATATATATGAAAGCTAAGCACTTCTGTTAAACATGCCAAATCAGTTTTGACACTATAGATAGCTACAGTACCTCACATCTACAGTAACATTGAGCTTAATGACACGGAAGTGATTTTCATCGTACATGCGCGCGTGATCTGTTGATTGCCTTTTCCCTGCATGTTCTCATTTGGTTACCAGACGGTCAAAGCGGTGGACGTCCCCACTAGAAGAATTCAGATTGTGTTCACCGCTTGGATTTGTAGAAAAAAAACACGAAAATCACGATACGTCATATCTCTTCCTCCCAATCGTCGCTGCTCACATCCTCACCCCGAGGGCTGGCGGCCTCCTCTCCCTCTTTGCATGCCGTCGTCTTCACCTCCTGGCTTATCAAGGATGCCTTCGTGTTCACCTCCTCAAAGATGTCGACGTGCCTGGATTATCAAGCACGTGTTCGGTGCCTGGCCGAGCGCCGGCCTCTCCGACGTCTTCTTGGTCTCGGGAGGTTCGTCCACCGCGCTGACGGCCACGAAGCCAGGTTACGGGACGACCTGCTCAAGGGCCTCAGCTCTGGCAAGAAGACCGCACGCCACAGGGCCAGGACCCTTGGCTCTTGGTGTCCTTCGTTGCCTCCATAGTCGTATTCTACCCCTGCATCGGCGTGTGGCCTCCGCGTCTTCATCACCTACCCGACGGTTCTACCGGCATGGTTGAATCTCTTCTTTTTGTCCATTCGTGTGCATCTGCACGCACGTCTTGCGCTGGCGCCAAAGGCGTGGCAAGGGTATTTCTCAGAGCGGGCGGCACGCCGGGACCTGCTGTAGCTCGAGGCCACAACTGATGGTACCTGCATTCTGGACCGGACCATGGACGCCATCAGCCGGCTGGTAGAGCCGGGATGGGATGAGGGGGAGTGCATGCCGGTTTTGCTGCAGCCTGTGCTACGTCCGTCGCCAGGATTTTGTGTCTTCTTTAGATTCTTTGTCTACATTAGTAAGGAAATCAGTTACGTATTGAATACTTTCTTCGTCCCAATTACTTTCTGTCCAACTTCCGATTGAAATGAACAGGCTTACATGCATTCCTGAAGTTCAGTGGCAATATTGTAGTTTTCAGTCTATGCTAGATCGATAGCATATTTGGTTCTTCATAGCTGTTCATATTAGAGGGAACACGCCTGAGTATGTGCTTTCTTTTTGGTTATGGTGGCATGTTCCTATGTTAAATCTCTGTGCAAGTTTATATATTTTCCGTAGTTTGTTTACTCTGTGAACTTTTATGTTGTCATGTATTCGAACTGCTGATTCATTTGCTGCCAAGTTGGTGTTTTTCCCCCACCGTTTATCTATTGTCTAAAATTTCTGCTATCATGTACTTGAATTTATAATTCATTTATTGTCAAGCTAAGTTTTCTTTCCTTAGAACTCCTTAATTATTATGTGTTGTTTTCTTCTTCTTACATTCAGTTTCCATGATCTCGATTTGTTAGCAAGATGGGTTGTTTTTCTTATAGGTTCCTTAATATTCTCTATTTTATTTTTATTTCATTTAGCTTCTACAGTTTGTCTAATACCTCTGTCTTCAAAACAAGAAAGAAATACTTACAGACAAGTCACTGTATACATGCCAAACCAGTAGGTATATGGTTCATATGAAGTTCTAAATACAGTTATCAGTACAAATATAACATCTTAGCTGGCACCAAAAAATAATACAGAGTAGAACAATTTTGAACAAATTTGTACCGATGATTAAAGAATGAATAGTGCATGTAAAATTTGCTCTTAATGTGCTTGATTTTGTTTCCAGATGATGATTTCCCAAGAGGCTTCCCAATGCAGTCATTAAAACAATGCCGAACTAGACTCCATGCAATCTACTTCTTAGATGCCTCTTATTGCATTACCAATGATCAGTAATTGCAGCGTAGATACAAGCTGACTCTCCAATGGCTTCTCTCACACCTATCTGACTATAACTAATAAGGAAATTATGTCAATTAGTGAGGAGCTAAGTTTTAATACTGCTACCGATGGTTTCCAGTTACACGACACAAGAGCATAACATTATCAAGGAGGCGATCTATGCATGGGATTAATTAGTTGGCAATGACATCGAGTGGTTCTTCTATTTGATGAAGCTATCCAAAAGGTTTCTTTTCGTCAGCTTAGGCCATTGTTTATGATCATTTTGTTGTTCTATGGTGTCACAAATAGCCGAAGGTCGTTCGACATATATTGGCAGTATATGGGAGATGAGATATCTTTGTGGATTGTGTCTTCATTGAGCAATTCATGCCAGGTAATCCCCACCGAGTGCTTTCATGTTGAATTGCTTCAGGAACATCTTATGTTTGGTAAGAATGAACATTCTTTGGCCACCAGTATTGGTACTCTCTATTCCTGCTGAAAGGTTTCTCCCTCTTCATCATCAGTTGAACGAAGATCAGCTTTACACCTATATGCCTGAATAATCGCAATAGGAATGAATGAAAGGTTTCTCCCTCTTTGTCATCAGTTGAATGAGGACCTGTTTCACTTCTATGTCTGAATAATCGCAGAAGTAGTGAATTCAGCTGGAGGATCATCAGGCTTTGATGGTACAGGTAAAATCTATTTTATGCAGTTTCATTAGTGCAACTCTTTCTAAGCCAACAATGAAGACAACGGCCTTAGTCACTGATGACCCGGTAAGCCGAAAATAGTAGGGATGGTGGCTTTACAATCTTATTTCGTTATCCCCTCTAATCTTGCACCGCCAGTAGTATGTCATGTGTTAGATTTAGTTAAGTCTGGCATGTTATTATGTTCTCTTCATGTCCAACAACTCAGTGTTCTGTGCGATCAAATCTGTAATGGATGTTTTCCTCCCGTATAAATGGACCCTCCCATTGGTACTACCTACCAGTACATCTGCTCATTCCTTGCATGGATCCAACTTACTATAGCTAGCTAAGGCACTACTTCTGTAAACCAGCTTTCTCGATCATGTGGTCCAGTAAAATATGTATTTCATGCTTTGTTTATATTATATTTATTAAGATTTTTACAAATAATATATCTAGGACCCCTGTATGCTCAGAGAACTGTGACCGAGTGACTATGACCATTTAACTTCTACATGTAGAACAGCTATCTGAGTAACACAATTTATCAACTTTTATATAGGACCTTCATCGGTCCACATCACCCCATGTGTGCGGCGTGTCGACACGATGTGCTCATACATATGCGCTCGGACTAAGTTGTCCATGCATAGCAAAAGATAAAGCCAGGGCAAAAACTTAATTCCAAAAAATAGCAAAATAGCTCCTGTAGTTCTCTTCTCCAACCTTTTGGTGGTCTCATAAAATTTAGACCGCATGGGCGCGGCATGTTGCCGCGCCAAATTTCCTAGTATTATTGATTGATTATTATTTTCGAATTAAGTATAGCAGATTCATCTATATGTCTACACATGGTTTGGAATTTAGATAACTGTACTAAGATAAATTTACGACACTTAATTTACTCCCTCCGTTCACAAATAACTCATTTAGGTTTGTGTACATTAGAATATATTTATACACTAAAGGCGTGTCGATACATTTAAATTTAGACAAACCTAACTCTGTTATTTATAAACAGAGAAAGTATTATTTTATAGGAAAGAAAGAGTATTATAGAAACATATGAAAAACTTGCCTGATCACGGTAGTTTGTCGCAAACAATTTTAGGCCAAGTATATATACTCTAAATGGTTTTGCTCTCGCCTAGATATCAGTGGGTCCACGAATCCTTCTTGTCGCGTTTTTTCCCCGCTATATTAATATACAATCATCTTATACAACTTTGTGACTATTGCTGGGCAGATAACACAAGACAATGCCAATAGGAAACAAGAAGAGAAAACAAAGCCAACATCAGCCGTTTGACGGAAACGGAGATAACTCCTAATTGGTGTGCCCTTCGGATAATTACCACCACGTGTTTAGCACTCCGAAGAGCCGCGTACCAAGGCATCGCGGGGCCCGAGTTGTTTGTAATCACCGGGTTTTACAAAGTTGGGCTACCAGGCCCATTTCGAGGGAAACTCATCCCATTGATACGTCGTAAACGTATCTATAATTTTTTATATTCTATGCTTGTTTAGTATCAACTTGTTGGAGATATGCCCTAGAGGCAATAATAAATGTAGTTATTATTATATCTTTGTATTTATGATAAATGTTTACATTCATGCTATAACATTATTAACAAGGAAACATTAATACTTGTGTGATTTGTAAACTAAATTAGAGTCCCTAGTAAAGCCTCTTCATAATACTAGCTTGTTGGTTAATAAATGATTGTGGTTTCCCTATCATGAACATTGAGATGTTATTAACAACAAGATCATATCGTTAGGAGAATGGTATGATGGACATACTCCTATAGATAAGCGTAGCATAAAGATCAAGTCATTTTAATAGTTCAATTGCTATATGCTTTCTGATACATAGTAACCTAATTCCTTCGACCATGAGATCATGCTTATCACCATCACCGGAAGGATGCTTTGATGACATCAAACACCACACCGTAACTGGGTGGTTATAAAGGTGGCATTGAGTGTTCGGAAAGTATGGGTTGAGACACATGGATCAAGAATGGGATTTGTCCATCCATATGACGGATAGATATACTCTGGGCCCTCTCGGTGGAATGTCATCCAATTGGCTTGCAAGCATGTGACTGGCTCACAAGGGATCATATATCACAGGAACGCGAAAAGAGTACTTATTAGTAACGAGGTTGAACTAGGTATGCAGAGATACCGACGATCAAAACCTCGGATAAGTAAACTATCGTGAGACAAAGGGAAATTGGTATCGTATGTAAGTGGTTCATTCGATCGCAAAGTAATTGTAGAAATATGTGGGAGCCATATGAATTTCCAGATTCCTCTATTGGTTATTGTTCGGAGAAGTGTCTCGATCATGTCCGCATAATTCATGAACCGTAGGGAGACACACTTAAGGATTCAATGTTGTTGAGTAGTTATGGAATGATGAGTAAGAGACCGAATGTTGTTCGGAGTCTCGGATGGGATCCGGGATATCATGAGGAGATTCAGAATGGTCCGGAGAATAAGATTCATATAAAAGTCTTGTTTCGGAGTTGGAGAATGATTCCGGTGTTTTCATCAGGAATGTTCTAGAAGGGTCCGGAAGGTCCGGCACTCCGGAGGGGAAGGGTACATGAATGTGTCATAACAAGTTGGAATGGTTGCATCATGTACTAGGTTTCATCACTGAGCAAAATAAAGGGATAAATCAAATCCTAGTTTGAAAATTCAAACGCCAATTTGAAAAGTCAAACGGCAAGTTTGCTTGGTGGAGGGAGAGTAGGAAACCTACTTGGGGAGGGGTTCCTCTCCCTCCACCCGCCGACCAAGGAGGCCGACTTGGGGGAGGACTCCCTTCCCTTGGCCGGCGCCCTCCCACCTATAAAAGGAGGGGCAGGGGTGCCCCTCTAGACACAAACCTTGCCCCACCAAATCCTAAACCCTAGCCGCCGGCCACCAAGTCGTCGTCGCCGCCCTAGGGTTTCCTCATAGCCGTCGAGTTGGGGCCCTCCCCTTGCCCTAGCCGCTGGCCTAGCCCTCTCTCCTTGGTGCCTCTAAACCCTAGATCGCCAAGGCCTCTCTCATAGTCCACCATACTCGCTCCGGCTTAAGGAGAAGCCCTGCGAGATCTTCCCTCTACTTCCGGTACCACGCCGTCGTGCTGCCGGAATCGCGAGGAGAGTGCTACAACCTCCTTTTCTTTGGAACAAGGAGAGGAAGGCCTTCATCGAGTACCGAACGGTGACCGATTGCGAAGCGCTGCGAACGCTTGGAAGGATCGTCTACACGATCTTGAGATCGGCAAGAGTACGACTACATCACCCACGAGAATCCGCTCTCGTTAAACACTTTGTAATCTTCGAGGGTGATTTATTCTATCGACTCGTTGCTACAATCTATTAGATAGATCTGGGCTTGTTTGTTTGTATGCGGTAGAATTTGTTTGTCCCATGCTACGAACCCCTACAGTGGTATCAGAGCCGTGTCTATATGTAGATCTGTTGCACGAGTAGAACACAATGGTCATTGTGGGCGGTGGTGCTTTTATTATCAATTGCTTCTTGTGTACTTTGCATCTTGCGGTATGATGGGATGAAGCGTCCCGGGCTAACCTTACATGACATCGTTCATGAGACTTTCTCCACGCTCAACATGCAACTTGTATTGCATAAGTGGCTTTGCGGGTGTCTGTCTCTCCCATTATAGTATAGATCCAATTTACAACAGGCACTTGATAGTTCAAACATCAACGTTGTGGTTCTTGTTCGTAAGTTAGATCGACACTTATTGAAAGCCCCAAACCACGTAAAATATGCAAAGAAATTAGAGGCGTCTAACTTTGTTTTGCAGGGGTGTGCTGTGATGTGATATGGCCATGATTGTGATTATATTTGATGTATGCAATGTTCCTTATTGTAAGTTGGCAACCGGCAGGAGCCATATGGTTGTCTTTAATTTCTGTTAAGACCCGCGTGTCTATTCAAAGTAGTTGTAATAGTTGAAGCTGGTGGACGACAATCATGAAGCAACGTCATTGACCTTGATGCAATGCCGGTGATGATGGAGATCATGTCCGTGCTTGAAGATGGAGATCGGAAGCACAAAGAAGAAAGGCCATATCATATCACATATTATGAATTGCATGTGATGTTAATCCTTTATGCATCTTGTATTGCTTAGTTAACGACGGTAGAATTATAAGATGATACCTCATGCACATAAATTTCAAGTTCTAAAGTGTTCATCCTTAGTAAGCACCGTTGCTAAAGCTTGTTGTTTCGAAGCACCACGTGATGATCGGGTGTGTTAGATTCTGCAAGTGTATACAACGTGAGCAAGCCAGATTTGCTCATGCGGAAGCTAAGGTTTGATCTTGACGAGCCTAGAATGTATAGACATGGTCTTGGAACACGGATCACCGAAAGGTAAAGCATGAATCATATAGTAGACATGATGAACATGTCGATTGTTCGCCATTGAAGCTACATCAACTCTCGTGATGATCAGTTTTGATGTGGTGGATTTTGTTCGTGTGATCACTAAAACAATGCGAGGGATATTGTTTTGAGTGGGAGTTCACCTAGATTAATTTAACTATTAATTAGAACTCAATTTGTCATAAACTTAGTCTAAACTATTGCAAATATGTTGTAGATCAATGGCGGCCCCTACCATCAATTTTAATGCGTTCCTAGAGAAAGAAAAGTTGAAAAACAATGGAAGCAACTTCGCGGATTGGTTCCGCAATTTGAGGATTGTCCTCAATGCTGGTAATTTGACCTATGTCTTTGGATGCACGCTAGGTGACCACTCTGGTGATGCTACCGATGAAGTAAAGAATGTTTACCTCGCTCGAAAGAATCAAGACTCCATAGTTCAAGTGCTATCTTGTATGGTTTGGAATCGAGCTTGAAAAGTTTTAAGAATTTAGACCACATGATATTGTCCGTGAACTCAAATTGATATTTGAGACTCACGACGACTAAGAGCTATGAGGCTTCGAAAAGTTCTTTAAGCGCAAGATGGAAGAGGGCTCATCGGTGAGCATGTGCTTAAGATGTCCGGGCACGCAAACAAACTCCAAAGGTTGGGTATAGTGATTCCTAATGCTTTGGGGATTTACCGTGTCCTCAATCACTACCACCAAGTTACAAGAACTTTGTGATGAACTACAATATGCAAAGCATGAACAAGCAGTTGCGAACTCTTCTCCATGTTAAAATCTGCGAAGTGGAGATCAAGAAAGAGCACCAAGTGTTGATGGTCAATACCACCAAATTCAAGAAAGGAAAGTCTAAGCAAAGGACACTTCAAGAAGGGTGGTAAGAAAGTTGCCGCCGTGAAGAAGACCAAGGCTGGACCTAAGCACGATCTTGAGTGCTTTTCCTGCAAGGGAGAAGGTCACTGGAAGCGGAATTGCCCAAAGTACTTGGCGGATTTGAAGAACGACAACATCAAGAAGAAAGGTATATCCGATATGCATGTTATTGATGTGTATCTCACTAGTACTCGTAGTAGTGCCTGGGTATTTGATACTGGTTCGTTTGCTCATATTTGTAACTCGAAACAGGTGCTGCAGAATAAACGGAAGCTAGCGAAGAACGAGGCGACGATGCGCATAGGAAATGGATCAAAGGTTGATGTGATCGCCGTCGGCACGCTACCTCTTCATCTACCATCGGGATTAGTTTTATACTTAAATAATTGTTATTTGGTGCCTGCGTTAAGCATGAACATTATATCGGGATCTTGTTTATTGCGAGACGGTTACTTGTTTAAGTCCGAGAATAATGGTTGTTCGATTTATATGAGTAATATGTTTTATGCACATGCACCTTTGATAGATGGTATATTCTTATTGAATCTCAATAGTGGAAATACACATATTAATAACATTGAAGCTAAACGTTTGAAATTGAGCGATAACTCGACCTATATGTGGCACTGTCGTCTTGGTCACATTGGAGTGAAGCGTATGAAGAAACTCTATTCCGATGGACTTCTTGAATCACTTGATTTCGAATCACTTGAAAGATGCAAAGCATGTCTGATGGGTAAAATGACTAAGACTCCATTTTCTGGTATGATGGAGCGAGCTACGGACTTATTGGAAATCATACATACCGATGTGTGTGGTCCCATGAGTGTAGCATCGCGCGGTGGTTATCGTTATGTTCTTACCTTCACGGATGACTTGAGTAGATATGGGTATATCTATTTCATGAAACATAAGTCCGAAACTCTCGAGAAGTTTAAGGAATTTCAAAGTGAGGTGGAGAATCAACATAACAAGAAGATTAAATTTCTACGTTCTGATCGTGGAGGTGAATATCTAAGTTACGAGTTTGGCGAGCATTTGAAGAAATGCGGAATACTTTCACAATTGACACCGGGAACACCACAAGCGTAATGGTGTGTCCGACGTCGAATCGAACTCTCTTAGATATGGTTTGTTCTATGATGTCACTTACAGATTTACCGCTATCATTTTGGGGTTATGCATTAGAAAGCAAGCATTCACTTTAAATAGGGCACCATCTAAATCCGTTGAAACGACACCATATGAATTATGGTTTGGGAAGAAACCTAAATTGTCGTTCCTTAAAGTTTGGGGTTGCGAAGCCTATGTAAAGAAGTTACAGCCGGACAAGCTTGAACCCAAAGCGGAAAAATGCGTCTTCATAGGATACCCAAAGGAAACTATTGGGTATACCTTCTATCATAGATCTGAAGGCAAAATCTTTGTTGCCAAGAATGGATCCTTTCTAGTGAAGGAATTTCTCTCGAAAGAAGTGACTGGAAGGAAAGTAGAACTCGACGAGGTTGTCGAACCTTCTCTCGAACTTGCGAGTAGCGCAGCACCAGAAGAAATTCCTGTGGTGCCTGCACCAATAAGAGAGGAAGCTAATGATGATGATCACGAAACTTCGGTTGAAGTTGCTACAGAACCTTGCAGGTCAACGAGAACTCGTACCACTCCTGATTGGTATGATCCCGTTATGAGTGTCATGTTGGTGGACAACACCGATGACCCCGAGACATATGAGGAAGCGATGATGAGCCCAGATTCCAATAAATGGCAAGAAGCCATGAAATCTTAGATTGGATCCATGTACTAAAACCAAGTATGGACTTTGGTGGACTTACCGGATGACCGGAAGGCTGTCGAGAACAAATGGATTTTCAAGAAGAAAACAGATGTTGATGGTAATGTTACTGTCTATAAAGCTCGACTTGTTGCAAAAGGGTTTCGACAAATTCAAGGAGTTGACTACGATGAGACTTTATCACCAGTGGCGAAGCTAAAGTCTGTGGGGATTTTGTTAGCAATCGCTGCATATTATGATTATGAGATATGGCAGATGGATGTTAAAACAACATTCCTCAATGGAGACATTGATGAAGAGTTGTATATGATGCAACCCAAAGGTTTTGTCGATCCTAAAGATGCTAACAAGGTATGCAAACTTCAACGGTCCATATATGGATTGAAGCAACCATCCCGAAGTTGGAATCAACGTTTTGATAAAGTAATCAAAAGTTTTGGTTTTATACAAACTTATGGAGAAGCTTATATTTACAAGAAAGTGAGTGGGAGCTCTGTAGCATTCTTAATACTATATGTTGATGACATATTGTTGATTGGGAATGATGTAGACCTTCTTAATAGTGTCAAGGAATATTTGAATAATAGTTTTTCAATGAAAGATCTTGGCGAAGCAGCTTACATATTAGGCATAAAGATTTATAGAGATAGATCGAGACGCCTAATATCATTGTCACAAAGTACATATTTGGACAAAGTTCTAAAGAGGTTTGGAATGGAAGATAGCAAGAAAGGTTCTTGCCCATGTTGCCCAATACGACCTTGAGTAAAACTCAAAGTCCAGCAACGGAAGAAGATAGAGAAAGGATGAGTAAGACTCCCTATGCCTCAGCCATAGTATCTCTAATGTATGCTATGCTATGTACTAGACCCGACACTGCATATGCTGTTAGTTTGACTAGCAGATATCAAAGTGATCTAGGAGTGGATCATTGGACAGCGGTCAAAAACATCCTTAAGTACTTGAGAAGAATTAAGGATATGGTTCTTTCTTGTGGAGGTGATGAACAACTCATTGTTAATGGTGAAGGGTTTCGCGGCATAGTAAATCAAAATTTCCTACGGATGCAAACAGAGGGAAAGCCAAGATCTAATCTAGGAGATGCAATCAACGAGAGAGATTGGATTAGATCTTCATACCCTTGAAGATTCGCACAGCGGAACGTTCGTCGGAACGTGGGTGATGTAGTCGTACTCGCTTCTCCTCGCGATCCGATCCGATCTAGCACCACAAGTGGCGGTGCCTCCGTGAGATGCACACGTGCAGCACCTCGACGTCTCCTCCTTCCTCGGACCAGCAAGTATGGTGGAGAGATAGATTGGATCTACAACACGACGGTGTGGTGTATATGGTGGAGAATTTCTGCAGCAGGGCTTCGCCTACAAACAGTCGGGAGGGAGAGAGGAAAGATAGCAAGGCGGCTAGGGTTTGGAGGAGAGGTGTGGGGGGTTGGTGCGCCCCCACCCCTCTTTATATAGAGGGGCAGCCTAGCCCCTCCCAAGCCCAAAGGATAAGGAGTGGGGGCATGGACTCTCCCTCTTCTAGGAACCCTATCTCTAGTTTAAACGATTTAAACTCTCTAGGATCGGCTGGGCCCTATGGGGCCTTGTGCCCAATGCGGCCAGGACACTCCCTCATAGGCCCATGCCCTCCCGGAAGGTGGGGCCACGTTGGTTCCCTTCCGAAGGTTCTAGAAGCTTCCGGTAATACCGATTAACTTGGAACAATTCAACTCCAAAACTGCCGCCTTATATGAATCTTATTCTCCGGACCATTCGAACCTCTCGTGTCCGGATCCCATCCGAGACTCGAACAAAAATTCATAAACCAATTATCCAATCTATCCTAGCGTCGAGATCGTTAAGTGTGTGACCTGCGGGTTCAAGAATATCTGAGACATGATCTTCTATCAATAATCAATGGGGTGCAGGCACCCATATTGACTCCCACATTCATCGATGATCATATCGGATGAACCTCGATGCGATTCAATCAATCCCATATATATATTCCTTCGTCTCGCGATATTTTACTTGCCGAGATTCGATCGTCGGTCATCATACCTAGTTCAATCTCGTTCACAGCAAGTACTTTACTCGTAATCCGATATCACTTTGTGATTAACTCTTAACCACATGCTTGCAAGCGGTGTTGATATCGATTAAAGTGGGCCCGAAGTATATCTCTACGACTTGGGAGGGACAAATTCCATCTCGATACATACAACCCAACAGATACTTTCCGATCACCTGAGAGATACCTTTATGATCACCCTCTCATAGGATGATGTTTGATGACCTCAAAGCTTTCTTCCGGTACCAGGGAGTTGCATTATCTCATGGTCTAAGGAATACAATATTTGACATAGGAAAAGCTTCGCAAAGATGAACACGATGAAACGATCTAATTGCTTCGCTTAGTTTGGGTTTGTCCATCGTATCATTCTCCCAATGATATGATCTCATTATCAATTGACAACTCATGTCTATGGTTAGGAAACCTTAACCATCATTGATCAATGAGCTAGTCCTTAGAGGCGCATCAGGACGGTGTTGTTCACAAACCACACAAGTATTAATGTTTCCGCTTAATACAATTCTAGCATGGAATATAAACTTTATCATGAACAAGAATTATAATAATAACATCTTTATTATTGCCTCTAGGGCATAATTCCACAGTCTCCCACTTGCACTAGAGTCAATAATCTAGTTTACATCTCAACAATCTCACACCCATGGCAATCGAGGTGTTGATCATGTTTTACGTGGAAGAGGTTTAGTCAATGGATCTGCGACATTCGGATCCGTATGTACTTTGCTAATCTTCAGATCTCCATCGCTATATAATCTCGGATTATATGAAACTTCGGTTGATATGCTTGGTCTTTGGATGATATCTTGGTTCCTTAGCGAGTGTTATGGCGCGTGTTGTCACACAATATCTCCGATGGGTCCAATGCACTTGGAACCACGCCAAGCTCGATGATGAAGTTTCGATCCAAACTCCTTCACTTGACGCTTCTGCGGCAGCCATGTATTCCGCTTCCTTTGTAGATCCGCGATCACGCTTTGCTTGCTTCTCCGACTCACAGCTCCTCCATTCAAAATATAAACGTATCCCTGCGAGATTTGGAATCATCCTTGTCGGTGTTAAACTAGCATCGACGTAACCTTTACGACAAGTGTTCATCACCCCATAGACTAAGAACATTTCTTTAGTTCTATTTAGGTACTTTAGGATGTTCTTCACGGTGTCCAAAGGTTCCACTCTGGATCACTTTGATATCTCGTCAAACTAAGAGCATTGGACACATCCGGTCTAGTACACAAGATGGCATACATGATGGAACATATGGCCGAGGCATAAGGCACTTTGCTCATAGCTTCCCTATCATTTACCGTAATGGACACGAGCCTTGCTCAATATCTTACGACAACATAGGCCTTTGAACCTTTCTTTGCCTTATCCATTCGAACCTTTTTTGAACTTTGTCTAGGTATGTACTCGCTTAAAGCTATCAGCGTCTTTGTCTATCTCTATAGATTTTGATGCCCAATATATAAGTAGCTTCACCTAGGTCTTTCATTGAAAAACACTTGTTCAAATAACTCTTCACATCGTTAAGCATGTTGATGTCATTTCCGATAATCAATATGTCATCCACATACTGATACTGTAAAGCGTCGAGCTCCCACTCACTTTCTTGTAGATACAAGCTTCGTAGCAATTTGGAACAAATCCAAAACTCTTGACCACTTGATCAAAAGCGAAGGTTCCAACTCCGAGATGCTTGCTTCATCCATAAATGGAACTGAAGTTTGCATACTTTACTAGCATCCTTAGGATCGACAAAACCTTCGGGTTGCATCATATACAACTCTTCATCAATGTTCCCATTGAGGAAAGCGATCTTGACATCCATCGCCATATTTCATAATCATGAAACGCAGCAATTGCTAATAAAATCGAATGGACTTAAACATCGCTACGGAGAGAAAGTCTCATCGTAGTCAACACCTTGAACTTGTCGAAAACCTTTGCGACAAGCCGTGCTTTATAGACGGTAACATTACCATCGCGTCCGTTTTCTTCTTGAATATCCATTTGCACTCAACGGCCTTTTCGGTGCTAGGAGGATCCACCAAAGTCCATACTTGGTTTTCGCTCATGGATCCCAATTGATTTCATGGCTTCCACCATTTCTCGAGTGGGCTCATCATCGCTTCCTCATAGTTCGTAGGTTCACCGTCTTCTACCAACAAGACAGTCAAGACAGTTGCCCATTACCACTCGGGAGGGCACGCGACCTTGTCGACTGCGACGCTCAAGAGCATCATCTTCAAGCTTCATGATCCTTGTCATTAGCTTCCTCTATTGTCGATGCAGGCGACTCGAACAATTTCGGTGTTGCGCTACTCTCCAATTCAAGAGAAGGTTCAATAACCTCGTCTAGCTCTACTTTCCTCCCACTCACTTCTTTCGAGAGAAACTCCTTCTCAAGAAAGGAACCGTTCTTCGACAAACACTTTGCCTTCGGTTACGTGATAGAAGGTATACCCAATAGTTTCCTTAGGGTATCCTATGAAGACGCATTTCTCGCTTTGGGTTCGAGCTTGTCCCAGATCAACTTCTTGACGAAGCTTCGCATCCCCAAACTTTAAGAAACGACAACTTAGGTTTAGCACCAAACCACAGTTCATACGGTGTCGTCTCAACGGATTTAGATGGAGCCCTATTTAAAGTGAATGCAGCGGTTTCTAATGCATAACCCCAAAATGATAACGGCAATCAGTAAGAGACATCATTGATCGGACCATATCTAATAGGGTTCGATTCCTGGCTCGCACACACCATTGCGCTGTGGTGTTCCGGGTGGCGTGAGTTGTGAAACGATTCCACTTGCTTTAAGATGCGTGAGAAAATCATAACTCAGATATTCACCTCCACGATCGGATCGTAGGAACTTAATCTTTCTGTTATGATGGTTCTCCACTTCATTCGGAAATTCCTTGAACTTTTCAAATGTTTCAGATTTATGTTTCATTAAATAGATATACCCATATCTACTTAAGTCATCGGTAAAAGTGAGGAAATAGCGATATCCACCGCGCGTCGAAACACTCATCGTTCCGCATACATCGGTATGTATGATTTCCAACAAGTCCGTTGCTCGCTCCATCATACCGGAGAACGGGGTTTTGATCATCTTGCCCATGAGGCATGGTTCGCATGTGTCAAATGATTCAAAATCAAGAGACTCCAAAAGTCCATCAGAATGGAGTTTCTTCATGCTTTACACCAATATGACCTAGACGACGATTGCCACAAATAAGTAGTATTATCACTATCTACTTTGCATCTCTTAGCCTCAATGTTATGGATGTGTGTTTCATCCCTTTCGAGATTTAGAAGAAATAAACCATTCACAAGAGGTGCATGACCATAAAAGATGTTACTCATATAAATAGAACAACCATTAGTCGCCGATTTAAATGAATAACCGTCTTGCAATAAACACGATCCGAAATAATGTTCATGCTCAACGCAGCACATAATAACACTTATTAAGGTTTAAAACTAATCCGAAGGTAAAACTAAGGAGAGCGTGCCGACGCCATCACATCAACTCTTGATCCGCTGCCAACGCATCGTCACCTCATCCCTCGCCAAGTCTATTCCGTAGCTCTGTTTGAAAGTTACAAATATTAGCAATCGACGGTATCAAATACCCGGGCACTACAACGAGGGCTAGTAAGGAAAACATCAATAACATGTACATCAAATATACCTTTGATGGTGCCACCTTCTTGTCCGCTAAGTACTTGACGATTGCTTCCGGTGACCCTTGTCCTTGCAATAGAAGCACTCGATTAGTCGGGCTTAGGACGACTTGAGCTTCTTCTCGGCGAGGCATTGCTTGCCGCCCTTCTTGAAGGATTACTTTGCTCCTTACCTTTCTTAAAGGAGGGCTTGTTGACCATCAACACATGATTATCCTTCTTGATGTCCACCTCGCAGCCTTCACTTTGCGAAGAGCTCGGTGATAAATCGGTGGAACCAATCGATTATGAGTCACTACAAAACTTTTGTAGGCTGGGAGTGATTGCAGAACCTGTCAATCTTGAGCTCCTCCGAATCGTGCATTCAGTTGCTCAAGACGTTGAGTGTAGCCCGACATCTTTATGGCGTGCTCACTAACGGAACTCCTTCCTCCATCTTGCGCTTAAAGAACTTCTCGGAGATCTCATATCTCTCGAGCGGGCCTGAGTCTCAAACATGGTTTCGGCTCCTCGAGAATCTCGAAGGGCCGGGATACTCTTCAAAACGATTTTGAAGCTCGGTTCCATAGCAAACAACATGGTGCTCTTAATCACACCATAATCATCTTTCTTGTCGATAGACAGCTTTCTCATCGGTAGCGATTGCGGCGAGGGTCACCTAACGCTTTACCAAGGACATAGTCCTTTTGTCCGCATGACGAATGATTCTTAGATTGCGGAACCAATTGGTGAAGTTAGACCCATTGTTTCTAAGCTTTTCCTTCTCGGAAAAACGTTGAAGTTGAAGTTGGACTTGGCCATGTGATCTACAGTATTTGCAAGTATAATTTAGACTATGTTCATGATAAATAGTTCAATTTAATCAAATTACTAGATGAACTCCACTAAATTCAACATCCCTCAAGTTGTTTAGTGAACACGATCCAAATTCACCACACCTAATCCGATCATCACGAGAAGAGATGTGGTTTCAATGGTGGACAACAAAGTGTCGATCATATCACTAATATGAATAATGCTTAACCTTTCGGTTCTTGTGTTCGAGGCCATGTGCATACATGCTAGGCTCGTCAAGCAAGACCCAAGTATTTCTAGTGCAAAACTGGCTTGCACCCGTTGTATGGCGTAGAGTCTATAGCACCCGATCATCACATGATGCTTGGACACGACGAACTTTATAGCAGTGCATACTTAGGGAGAACACAGTTTTTATCTTGATCTTTAAGTGAGGAATCATCTTATAATGCTACCGTCGCGATCTAAGCATAATAAGATACATAAAGGGATAAACATCACATGCATATAACTTTATGTGACATGGTATAGCCAATCCTCGCGCAATGATCCCCATCTTGTGCGTTCCGGCATGATCTCCATCACTCCACCATGATTGCCTCCACCATGAATAGCAACTACAACTATTGCTAACTACTTAGCGATAAAGTAAAGCTATTAAATGGCGTATAAGAAGTTGACTCGCAGGTCATACACAATTATAAAGACAACCATATGGCTCCCGGTTGTGTACTCATCGACATGCAAGTCGTGAAACATTACAAAACATGATCATCGCATACAATATACACATCACATCTTGGGCCATACCATATCACGAAAACACTCCTGCAAAAACAAGTTAGACGCCTCTACTTTGTTGTTGCATGTTTTACGTGGCTTATGGGACTAGATGCTAAGAACGATTCTTACCTACGGAAAGCCACAACGGTGATATTATGGTTGCCAAACTCGGTGTTAATCCCATGACAACTATAGTGAGAGCGACATCCACCGGCCCGCATGTGTGGAACAAGCCACCGCGTCAAGTGCGGAGCGGTCATGACGGCGTCGCGTAAGGTTGGCCTGGACCGCTTCAATCTCACTATCCCACGTCATAAGAAGAACACAAACAAGAGGCTTGCACAGAAAACATCAACGCCTTAATAACCATGTTGCGTTCTCGTGAAACACATCTACGCATAGATCTAGCTCGATACCCATCAAGGGTTTCGCGGCATAGTAAATCAAAATTTTCTACGGATGCGAGCAGGGAAAGCCAAGATCTAATCTAGGATATGCAATCAACGAGAGATTGGATTAGATCTTCATACCCTTGAAGATTCGCCAATGAGCGTTAAACGCTCGGAACGTGGGTGATGTAGTCGTACTCGCTTCTCCTCCTCGCGATCCGATCCGATCTAGCACCACAAGTGGCGGTGCCTCCGTGAGATGCACACGTGCAGCACCTCGACGTATCCTCCTTCCTCGGACCAGCAAGTATGGTGGAGAGATAGATTGGATCTACAACACGACGGCGTGGTGTATATGGTGGAGAATTTACAGAGCAGGCTTCGCCTACAAATGGGAGGGAGAGAGGAAAGATAGCAAGGCGGCTAGGGTTTGGAGGAGAGGTGTGGGGGGTTGGTGCGCCCCCAACCCTCTTTATATAGAGGGGGGGCGCAGCCCTAGCCCCTCCCCCAATCCCAAAGGATAAGGAGTGGGGGGCATGGACTCTCCCCTCTTCTAGAAACCCTATCTCTAGTTTAAACGATTTAAACTCTCTAGGATCGGCTGGGCCCTATGGGTCCTTGTGCCCCTGGCCCAATGCGGCCAGGACACTCCCTCATAGGCACATGACCCCTCCCGGAAGGTGGGGCCACGTTGGTCCCCTTCCGGAAGGTTCTAGAAGCTTCCAATAATACCGATTAACCCAACAATTCAACTCCAAAACTGCCGCCTTATATGAATCTTATTCTCCGGACCATTCCTGAACCTCTAGTGGTGTCCTGGATCCCATCCGAGACTCCGAACAAAAATTCATAAACCAATTATCCAATCTATCCTAGCGTCGAGATACGTTAAGTGTGTGACCCTGCGGGTTCGAGAATATGCAGACATGATCTTCTATCAATAATCAGCGGGTGCAGGCACCCATATTGACTCCCACACATTCATCGATGATCATATCGGATGAACCACGATGCCAGATTCAATCAATCCCATATATATATTAAGCTGTCTCGCGATATTTTACTTGCCCGAGATTCGATCGTCGGTTGCAGTCATACCTAGTTCAATCTCGTTCACGCAAGTACTTTACTCGTCCGTAATCCGATATCACTTTGTGATTAACTCCTTAACCACATGCTTGCAAGCGGTGTTGATATCGACACGAGTGGGCCCACGTATATCTCTCCGACTTGGGAGGGACAAATTCCATCTCGATACATACAACCCAATGATACTTTCCGATCACCGAGAGACACCTTTATGATCACCCTCTCATAGGATGACGTTTGATGACCTCAAAGCTTTCTTCCGTACCGTGGAGTTGCATTATCTCATGGTCTAAGGAATACAATATTTGACATAGGAAAAGCTTCGCAAAGATGAACACGATGAAACGATCTAATTGCTTCGCTTAGTTTGGGTCTGTCCATCATATCATTCTCCCAATGATATGATCTCATTATCAATTGACAACTCATGTCTATGGTTAGGAAACCTTAACCATCATTGAACAATGAGCTAGTCCTTAGAGGCGTACCAGGGACACGGTGTTGTTCACAAACCACACAAGTATTAATGTTTACGCTTAATACAATGCTAGCATGGAATATAAACTTTATCATGAACAAGAATTATAATAATAACATCTTTATTATTGCCTCTAGGGCTTAATTCCAACAAATGGTTACACCGATGCTAGTTGGAACACCGATCCGTATGATTCTAAATCTCAATCTGGATTCGTATTACTTTGAATGGTGCAGCAGTTAGCTGGAGGAGTGCAAAGCAAAGCGTTGTGGCGAGATCTTCAACTGAATCGGAATACATAGCTGCTTCGGAGCCTTCACAAGAAGCGATATGGATGAAGGATTTCATTACAGAGCTCGGTGTGGTTCCATGTGCGCTGGACCCAATGTCTATCTACTGTGATAACTTGGGCGCCATAGCCAATGCGCAAGAACCAAGGTCACACAAGAAGCTGAAGCACATCAAGATACGTTTTCACGCTATTCGAGAACATGTCCAAGATGGTGACATAAAGATTTGCAAAGTACACACAGATCCGAATGTGGCGGATCCGTTGACTAAACCTCTCCCGAGGGCAAAACATGACCAACACCAAACTGCCATGGGTGTTCGGTATATTACCATGTAATCTAGATTAGTTGACTCTAGTGCAAGTGGGAGACTGTTGGAGATATGCCCTAGAGGCAATAATAAATGTAGTTATTATTATATCTTTGTGTTTATGATAAATGTTTACATTCATGCTATAACAGTATTAACAAGGAAACATTAATACTTGTGCGATTTGTAAACTAAATTAGAGTCTCTAGTAAAGCCTCTTCATAATACTAGCTTGTTGGTTAATAAATGATTGTGTTTTCCCTATCATGAACATTGAGATGTTATTAACAACAAGATCATATCGTTAGGAGAATGGTATGATGGACATACTCCTATAGATAAGCGTAGCATAAATATCAAGTCATTTTAATAGTTCAATTGCTATATGCTTTCTGATACATAGTAACCTAATTCCTTCGACCATGAGATCATGCTTATCACCATCACCGGAAGGATGCTTTGATGACATCAAACACCACATCGTAACTGGGTGGTTATAAAGGTGGCATTGAGTGTTCGAAAAGTATGGGTTGAGACACATGGATCAAGAATGGGATTTGTCCATCCATATGACGGATAGATATACTCTGGGCCCTCTCGGTGGAATGTCATCCAATTGGCTTGCAAGCATGTGACTGGCTCACAAGGGATCACATATCATGGGAACGCGAAAAGAGTACTTATTAGTAACGAGGTTGAACTAGGTATGCAGATATACCGACGATCAAAACCTCGGATAAGTAAACTATCGTGAGACAAAGGGAAATTGGTATCGTATGTAAGTGGTTCATTCGATCGCAAAGTAATCGTAGAAATATGTGGGAGCCATATGAATTTCCAGATTCCTCTATTGGTTATTGTTCGTAGAAGTGTCTCGATCATGTCCGCATAATTCACGAACCATAGGGAGACACACTTAAGGATTCGATGTTGTTGAGTAGTTATGGAATGATGAGTAAGAGACCGAATGTTGTTCGGAGTCTTGGATGGGATCCGGGATATCACGAGGAGATACGGAATGGTCCGAAGAATAAGATTCATATAACGAAAGTCCTGTTTCGGAGTTGGAGAATGATTCCGGTGTTTTCATCGGGAATGTTCTAGAAGGGTCCGGAAGGTCCCAAGACTCGAGGGAAGGGTACATGAATGTGTCATAACAAGTTGGAATGGTTGCATCATGTACTAGGTGTCACCGCTGAGCAAAATAAAGGGATAAATCAAATCCTAGTTTGAAAAGTCAAACTCCAATTTGAAAAGTCAAACAGCAAGTTTGCTTGGTGGAGGGAGAGTAGGAAACCTACTTGGGGAGGAGTTCCTCTCCCTCCACCCGCCGGCCAAGGAGGCCGACTTGGGGGAGGACTCCCTCCCCTTGGCCGGCGCCCTCCCACCTATAAAAGGAGGGGCAGGGGTGCCCCTCTAGACACACACACCTTGCCCCACCAAACCCTAACCCTAGCCGCCAACCACCAAGTCGCCGCCGCCGCCCTAGGGTTTCCTCCTAGCCGCCGAGTTGGAGCCCTCCCCTTGCCCTAGCCGCCAGCCTGGCCCTCTCTCCTTGGTGCCTCTAAACCCTGGATCGCCAAGGCCTCTCTCATAGTCCACCATACTCGCTCCGGCTTAAGGCGAAGCCCTGCGAGATCTTCCCTCTACTTCCGGTACCACGCCGTCATGCTGCCGGAATCGCGAGGAGAGTGCTACAACCTCCGCTGCCTGCTGGAACAAGGGAGAGGAAGGTCTTCATCGAGTACCGAACGTGTGACCGACTGCGGAAGCGCTGCCGGAACGCAGCGCCGGAAGGATCGTCTACACGATCTTGAGATCGACAAGAGTACGACTACATCACCCACGAGAATCCGCTCTCGTTAAACACTTTGGAATCTTCGAGGGTGAGTTATTCTATCGACTCGTTGCTACAATCTAGTAGATAGATCTTGGCTTGTTTGTTTGTATGCGGTAGAATTTTTTTGTTTTCCATGCTACGAACCCCTACACAACTTTGCTATGCTTTGTCTACACTTTGAGGTATTTTTATATATTCTATCTTTATGCACCAATTAAGAGAGCATAGTTGTCATTCTTTGTTTTATCTGCATTATCCCAAAACTTATTGATTGATTCCTAATATTGATATTGCTTGTTCTTGAACTATTTGTATCTAGTCATCCTTATAAACTTTGGAAGTGTCATATGCATTTAAATTTTGCTACTCCATGAAGGACAAGCTGAATACCACACATGCTATGTTTTCTATATGTGAAACAAACAAACGTCTTTCAATGCATTATTATTCATGATCTTTGTTTATACTTTTTCATGTTACATCATAGTTGCTTTGTCTTATTGTTAGAACTTCATCTTTCATGGTCATGTTTAGAGTACTTTGATCCTAGCTTTCAATGCTTTACAAATGGTTTGATCAAGATTGTGATGGTGCATGTCACCTCAAAAATTATTCTTTTATCACTTACCTACTCGAGGATGAGCAGGAGTTAAGCTTGGGAATGCTTGATACGTCGTAAACGTATCTATTATTTTTTATGTTCCATGCTTGTTTAGTATCAACTTTGCTATGCTTTGTCTACACTTTGAGGTATTTTTATACATTTTCTGGGACTAACCTATTAACAAGATGCCGCAGTGCCAGTTGCCTGTTTTCTACTGTTTTTGGTTTCAGAAAAGCTAGTAAGGAAATATTCTTGGAATTGGATGGAACAAAAGTCAAAGTCAATATTTACCAAAGAGAACACAGAGTCCAGAGGAGAGATGGAGGGGCTCCATAGGGCGGCCACACCCCCCAGGCACGGGCCCACCCTAGGTCGTGCCAGGGCAGGGTGTGCGCCCCCTGGCCGCCCTCCTGCCTCGCCTATTTGCCTATAAAAGCCCCCATTGCAGAAACCCTAAACATCCTATCAGATCTCCACAAAACAGTCTGTAGCTGCCGCCACCATCATCCCTAAATCAGGGGGAGGGTCTGAAGCTCTTCTTGGCACCCTGCCGAAGGGGAGAGATCATCCCGGAGACCTTCTTCATCACCATCCCAGCCTCCGGTATGATGCGTGAGTAGTTTACCCTTGGACTATGGGTCCATACAGTAGCTAGATGGTTGTGTCTCCTTCTTTATGCTATCATGTTTAGATGTTGCGAGCTCCATTCATGATCAAGATCATCTATTTGTAATCATACATGTTGTGTTTGCAGAGATCCGATGGATATTAAGATACTATGTCATATTGATTATTGATTCTATCATGTCTTATTGATTATTGATTTTATCATGTCTGTGTTGTTTGAGATCTTGCATGCTCTCCGTTGCTAGTAGCTATCTTGGAAAAGTATATGCTCGTGACTCTAAGAGGGAGTATTTATGCTCGATAGTGGGTCCATGCCTCTAGTAATCTAGGGAAGTGATAGGAATCTCTAAGGTTGTAGATGTGTTGTTACTACTAGGGAGAAAACAACAATCTTTTGTTCATGGAACAATTGTATTGTTTACTTTACACACATTGCTTAATGCAATTATCCGTTGCTTGCAACTTAATACTGGAAGGGGTTCGGATGATAACCTGAAGGTGGATTATTAGTCATAGATGCAGTTTGATACGGTCTATGTATATTGTTGTAATGCCCAATCAAATCTCATAGGAATCATGATGTCTAGTGTTTGCATTGTTATGCTTGCTCAGTTTGTCAATTGCCCCGTTGTAATTTGTTCACCCAGCATGTTATCTAACTTAAGGAGAACACCTCTAGTGAACTGTGGACCCCGGTCCAATCTTTACCATTGTTACATCATCTATTGTTACCTTTTACTTTTTACAAGCAACCATTACTTCCACACTATACGTTTAATCCTTTGTTTTCAGCAAACCAGTGAGATTGTGTTGCCTGTCAAAACCCACCGGCGAGCAGCGACGAGCAACACAAAGAGCCGGGAGGCTCCCGTAACTGCAGGTGGGCCTCGTCCCCTGCAACGGCCCAAAAACTCCGCACACGCCCCGGCTTGGTTCATAGTACACCGACCTATACCGTCGAAGGTGATGGATTGCTTCGATCGGTTTTCTGCATGGTAAACAAGTATACGAAATTCGAGCCGTGACGGCTCCTGTGTTTCGTGAATCGGCTCCTAGAGCCGATTATCCCATGGTTCTGCATTAGATTTACGATAACATGGGGTTTTTGCTTCATCATTACAAGTTAAATCGATCTACGACAGTTTAACGTTTTCACCACGTAATTGGAATGTCCTGCACGTAATTGAGCGTGGTAGATACAAAAGATGATAGAAAACTAACCCTAGAGGAGGCCTAACAACCGACGAAAAATCAATTACCGGAACAACTCCTCTCGAACTAGCAAACCATATCCTTACGTACTACTGGATCGTTCAACCCGTTTGCAAGGCCTGACTATGTGGATATCAAACTAAACCTTGGAAAACAAGGCACAACCATAACAGATCGAATCGACTAAATAAAGATCAAGCAAGATGCTACCTTTACACCCGGGAAAAGGTGCAAAGGTAGCGAGGTAACTAGAGGTAGCATAACTTAAACAATTATAGCGAAAAGTACCGATGCTAGCCTCGACAAATCTATGATAATAGTATTACTCGCCATCAACAAGGCTTCAGTACGAGTAACACCAAATAACGCATAAGCAAATACTTCCTAGATCGCAAGATGCGATCTAGGCAGCATGACACTTACCCGAAAGAAACCCTAGAAACAAGGGGTGGCGATGCGCCGAGATTGTGTTTGTTGTGAACGTGATTGTCCTCCTTTCTCGATAACCTTAGGTACATATTTATAGTCCGGAGACTTTCTATATTTGGAATAACTCTATAACTCTATCTCTTACCTAAACCGAAATGTAACCTACTACAATATACAGATACACGGGCAACTTAGCCCAAATCCACGTACAAGGCCGATTCAGCAACACGTTGCATATATGTATCTTCCAAGCCCATCTTGATTACGGCCCATCTCCTCCTTTGGCCAAAATATGGCGATAACACATGCCCCCCTGGTTTTGGCAATAATAATTCCAAAACCACTCTGTTGATGTTTTTTTTCTTCACATCGGCTTACGCGTTGCAGAGCAGAATCGTCACGCCACCCCCTCATCATGATGCCCTGTCTTCTCAACTCCTTCATTGCATGATTTGACGATTTTGGCGGCACATTCGGGAAACCGCTATGGCATTGAACCGCCTCCCACTATTCCCTTTATTTAAATTCATCTCGAGCAGTTTGCAGCCCCATCTTCCTCCAAAGAGCCAAAAACCCTCTTCCTCCGCCGAAAAACCTCTTCCTCCGCCATGGCCTCCTCTTTCCGCTTCCTCCGTCTTCCAACACCATTAGCGGCCGGGAGCCGACGGAGCACTACCACGGCGGCAGATGAGACTCTCGCCCACAATGGTGGGACGAGAGGATTGGGATTTCGCCGCTTGGAGGACGACGTCCCTAATCGACGGCGAGGAGGGCCTGCAGCCTCGCCGCCGACGGGAACCGGAGGCGAGAGCAGCGACGCCTGGTCTCGACGGGCGTCGAATCCTCCGACGAGGAGGAGTGAGGAGGACACCTCCTCCGCGAGTATCCACCGGTGAAGCGCTTCGCCACGGTCCAGAGGACACCGAAGACGAGGACGAGGACGAGGAGGCCTCACTGGCATCTTCAAAGAAGAAGAAGCGAGGACGACGCCAAGAAGGCGATGACAAATGAACAAGACGACGGCGAAGACAGCGGCGACGACCTCGGCCTCTAGATTAGGAACTAGTAGTAGTAGTAGTAGTAGTAGTAGATTTCCTTTTGTAAGCAATCAGCTCCACTGTAAATAATCGTCTTTTGAATGAACGAAGATTGCTTTGCTCACTCGAAGATTGCTTTTTTCGACCCAATTTCGCCGATAGTCAAAATAGGTCGATGCTCCAGAAGCCGATAATTCTGTATCGGCTTTCACCACACTGCACTCATACAGCCAACCAAGTCAAAGCTCAAAGAGCCGATGGCAACCCATCGGCTTTCCCAAAAAACGTTGACAAGGTCAAAACTTGGTCGCAACTTAGGCAAATCTGAGCGGCCACTTTCCAGTTTCAAACGGTAACCTGCGACCCTCTTCAAAAAAGGGCGACCCAGATCTCCAATTGCCCACCGACCAGATCGAGCTCACAGCGACAAGAACCCTCGATCCCCAACTGCATAGATCCATCTCCGCCGGCAAACTAGATGGCGGAATCGTCCAACACCAACCCAGAGGTCTCCGGTCTGAAGGTACGCCTACTCCTCGCAGTCTGAACGTGATGCTAGATTTAATGGCGAACACCTGAATTAATGCCTTATTCCACCATTAAATTTTTTAGGTTTCACACATTCTGCTGCCGCATCCTTCTCTCCCAAATTCTCTCTGTCTTGGCCCTCGTACAGATTCTAGTCCTGCCCATCTGATCTCTTGCGAAGCAAACAGAATCCCCTTCGTAAGCCAAGACCTAGATTTAAACTCTTGGGCCGATCTTGCAGCCCGGCCTAATCCTCTGAACATTGGGTCTCTTGGTTCAAAGGTATCTAGAGCTTACCAATCCCAATGGGAAACCACGGGAATAGCCGATGCCTTGCATTTGTCATTGTCTCCCCTTGAGAAACATGAGAATCTTCTAAAAACCATCGGCTACTTCTGGTTTGACGCTCTGAACTGCTTCATGTTCGGTCATGGCCCTATGTCACCAACCCTGCTAGACGTGGTGATGATTACTGGTCTGGATGTTACATCACCCAGCCCTCCGCTTTTAAATCGACCAAAGTCCCTACAAACTGTCTTCAAAACAGATCGCATGAACTGGTGCCTACCTCCAACGTCATATGAAAACAAAGGGCCCTGTCACAGAGAAAGAACACACAACCTTTCTCAACTTCTGGCTGGAACATTTCATATTCTGTGGCCCTTCCCTTGCTCCAACCAAGAATTATCTCTTTGGCTCTGAGCTTGCCAAAGGCACTCAACTTGGCATCGAAACTGTTCCTTGGAGAGGTCTATCGATATCTCCAGTTGATGTCTGTCAAGCTGTTCTCTGGCATAGCAGTCAGAACAGGTGGTCCTTGGTGGTTCATTCAGCTATGGGCTCATCTGTATTTTCAAAACCACGTCCCAAACTTCCCCCTTTTGGCGAGTTGCACCTTTCCAGAGGTCAAAGGGAAGCAGATCCGATGCACCAGCTATGGCCAAGCTTTGTATAGACTGCCAGTAGTAAATCCCTCAGGAAGCATCCAAATGGTTCAGCACTTTCTTTCAAGGACTGGACAATCCTATCTTCTTTCCTTACATGGAAGAATCGGAACATTTTGAAAATCCACTCTCCTTCAGGCTAGACAATTTTGCCGACGACACCAACACTCGGCAGCTCTTTTCCACTGTGATCCGTCCCTGTTTCCTTCCAGTTGGCATGATTACATCCAACAGAATAATCAAGCCTGGGTATGAATTCTACCAACCGGTCGTAGTGGCCCGGCAATTTGGCCTTGGACAAGTACCTCCCCATTTCTTTCTCCACCACCTCACAGAGAGCAGAGCCGACCTGCCTGATCCTCTCACCAGCCAAAGGTGTTATTCCTTCTTTGATGCTCTGACCATCCCAATTCCTAATGACCTCACCTTCGCCTCATCAACCGATGGCTTTGAAGACTGGTGGTCGATGTGGAAGACTCACGTTTTTAGGAGAGCTCTAGGACCGTTGCTGAAACAGCTCGATGCTGACTATGACATCCCCGTGGACCAGGTACTACTACTTGTAAATTTTCTTGATGCAGCTCACAAATGATTCTTCTACTAACCCATTCTTTCTCTTTGCAGCAACAAGATGGCCCTGAACCTACGCACAGTGATGGCTCCCCCTTCGAGTTCTTTCCACCAGCTCCTGTGGTTCTTTTCTGCAAAAACTCGCCACCTTTGAAAAAGGTCATAATGCAGAACCAGCCGATATCACCACAATCGGCTTCCAAGAACCAAGCAACCTCTAAGTCAGCTGCCCCTCGAGTTCCAACTAAAAGAAGAACGATGGTGAGGAAGGTAGCTGCCAGGAAGACCTTGAGGCGCCGGAGCCCTTCTCCAGAAAGTTCGCATGTAAGCTGATCCATGCCTTGGTCGATCCTTCTCATTCTTCCATTCTTGCAGACATGCTCGTGCTTACTGGTTCTCCTTTTTTACAGGCTTCCGTCGAAGACACCTCTAGTGAGGACACTCAGACCAATCGAGGAGAACTAGGCCCAACAGATTCTGAGAGGACCATCACACCGAGCCAGCCAGATTAACCATCATCGGTTTCCAGGAAAAGGTCGGTTCCTGAACCTACTGCCCCCCGAGCACCAGTCGAGGCGGGGCCATCTGTGGGTCCCAAGAGAGCTCGCAAAGGACTGCAAGCTTCTTTGTCGAGCCAGGAGGTTTCGAAAATCATCACCCTTCATGCTCTTACCACTTACTTCTTTTCATCTGCCGATTCATCACCATTTACATCGGCTAAACACCTTCCACGCAGACGACTAACGTTTCTAGTGGGAAAACTGGGGCAGTGCCGATGCCTTTAGCCAAGCCGGATCTAGCAATCCCCGAAGGTGCAGATGAAACGGCTACCACTTTGGCCAAGCCCCCAGCAACCACACACAAGCCGATCGTCTCATCATCTACTATCCCCTCGATCTTAGGAGAGGTACGTTAGCTTCTTTCGGCTCATCCTTACACGTTTGGGCGCATACTGACGCTTTTTGGGCTGCCAGAGTTGTGATATTTCAGGCCTGCTGACGTTCGACCCTGAATCCATCGAACCAACTCCCTCTGTTGCCGATGATGAACCACGAGCCAGGGCTGTTCCACCTCAATTCCAGCGTCTTAAAGCCCTGCTGTCCTCCCCGATCGAAGAGTTGATCGAGGGTTCTGAGGAGGTGAAGAGCGTTCTTGCTGAAATAAAAGACCAACTCCCAGTAGCATTGCAGGTGAAGCTTTGGCCGGTTGTAACTCTGTCCTGTAGGGTTCGCAGCATAGAAAACACAAATTTTCCTACGATGGGAACAACTATGTACCAAGATCTATCTACTAGATACAAACAACGGGCGGATGTATATCCGTAGAGAACATACCCTTGAAGACCGACAAAGCTTAACGAGTCAAAACTCGTGGTTGATGTAGACGATCTCTTGCCGATCTCAAGATCGAGAGGAAGTCCTAGCGTCGCAAGCAATGAACAGATCCGTGCTCGCACACACGCTCGAGGCACCGAGCAACCTCCGCCTCCTCGCTCCAGCGATGCAGCGAAGCACAACTCTTTCTTGCCGAAAAGCCACCGGGAACATGTATCTCGCTAGTCCGAGACCATGGGGATAAATTCTAGAGGGGAGAGAGATCCTTCACGAGGAGGTGTGAGAGGAGGAGAGGGGCCTTTTATAGGGAGAGGGGGCACCCAAGGGGCCATGCGCCAGCCATGGGGCTGCCCCACCTCTTCCACATTCATGTGGGTGGAGCTCCCACTCAAAATGAAAAGCCTCCACTCCCATTAAAAGCCTCCACTCAAAACCACTCACATGCATTAAATTTCCACCAAATTTAATGCAAGCTCTCATTTAAATAAAACTCTTTTATTTATTTATTAAGAATTTTTTTAATGACTTTAATTAACAAACATTCACATAAAACCCCTTGCTAGTATTCAATTTCACATGCAGAACCAGTTTCATCAATTTCAACCGAAACAGTTTTGTCTAGTGAAATAAATTCTGCGCTTTCCTTTTCTTTTTCGCATGAAACTTTTGCTCCAATTGGATGTCGGTGTCTCTTAAGTGTGTCACCCTATGGTTCGTGAATAATGCGGACATGATCGAGACCCTCTCGATCAATAATCGAGCGGGATCCGAGACCCATATCGACTCCCACACATTCAACGATGACTTTCTTGTGATCGTTAGAACCTTTTACGCTAGTATCTTAATCCTTTTGTTTCATGATATATTACATGTTCGAGATTCGATCATCGGTATCTCCATACCTAGTTTGATCTCGCATCGACATGCACTCTTTTCTCGTTCCCGTGATATAACATTCTAGTGATCAAATCACTTGCTTGCAAGCTAACCAATGTGATATCACCGAGAGGGCCAGAGTATATCTATCCGCCATCGGGATGAACAAATGCCACTCTTGATCCATGGGCCTCAACATAACACTTTAGTAGTTCTGAATCCATCTTTATAATCACCCTGTTACGGTGTGACGTTTGATGTTATCAAGAAACTCTTCCGGTGTTAGTGATTGACATGATCTCATGGTCTAAGGATTAGGATCACTTCGTAAGTTTTTATAGCAATATAAACTCAATGACTTTGATCGTAATTCTATACTTCGGATGAATGTTCATCACACCATTACACTAATGTTGTGACCTCGTTATTAACAACATCCAATGTCCATGATCAGGAAACCTTGATCATCTTGTTAATCAACGAGCTAGTTTATGAGAGAGGCATAACTAGGAACTTTCTGTTTGTTTATTAAACACACATGTATTAACGTTTCCATATTAATACAATTATAGCATGCAAAATAAACATTTATCATAAATAAGGAATATGATAATAACCACTTTATTATTGCCTCTCGGGCATATTCCCTTCAGTCTCCCACTTGCACTAGAGACAATAATCTAGTTTGAAAAATCTGCGTATTGAACACCTATGGCTTTCCGGTGTTCCATATACACAATTGCAAGTGGTTAACATAATCTACGGATCTGACGCTCAAGTTCGTGTGTATTTGCATGTCTTTGCGTCTCCACGCATCACTCATTCTCCAATGAGATGGCATTGTATAAATTTGGTCTTTTGGTGAGACCTTTAGTTCCTTGGGGTTAAAACACATCGATACTATTGTCATACAATATATCTTTAGTGTTAGCCCGTTGCGAACCACACCTTAGTTTGATAACAAACTACTTGACATAAATTCCCTCCTTTGATGCTACTATAGCAGTCATATACTTAGCCTTTTGTTGTAGTATTCGTCACAATGTCTTAATTTTGGAACTCTTCCAAATACATCATGGAATCTCCTTTCCATTACATTGTGCCACCCATAGTTTAAATTGAGATAAACTTAATTTGTATCTTGTGACAAAACTAGTATCAATGTAACGCTTTACAATGAACTATTTGTAATTGTTTGTCACCTCTACACAAATATATTCTTAGTTCTTCCAAAAGATCATAAGAATATCCTCACTATCGTCCAATGATCATTTTATGATTCATTCTGGTATATGCTCATAACACTTAGAGCATAGGACATATCTGGATGTGTACATATCATGGTATGATTGATCAAAACATTCTCGTGATTGCACTCATCAAGTGTCAAAGCACTTGAATCTTGTTTCACTTATCAAGTGTCGATACACTTGAATCTTGATTCAATTCCTTTCCATGCAACAAGAACTGTTTCTTGTCGTTTCTATATTGAACCCCTTCAATATCTCATATATGTACGTTTGGCATAAACATATTAGCGTTACAGTCTATCCACTATAGACATTCACGCTAAATATTCGGGTTTTGCCTAAGTCTTTCATCAAAATGAAATTCTTAACCTTTGTCAATAAAAGATACATCATTTCTAATCAACAAGATGTCCTTCACATAATGTATTAGAAATATGTCTCAGCGCTCCCACTTAATTTCTTGCAAATGCAAGCATCTTCATCGTCTCCTGATGAAAAACTCCTTTTCATCATGGTGAAGATTCCAACTCCGTGATGCTTACTTCAACCATTGAAGTTTGCATGCCCTTTTAGCATCCTTTGAATTTAACAAAACCCTTTGGACCGTGTCATGTACACGTCCTAGGTAACCATTCTATTAGAAGAACTTTGTTTTGTTTATTCATCTACCATATACCAAATTATATGTAGTGGTTGCTACTTTAATCCGTTCAGACTAAATATCGCTATGAAAGATCAAATCTTGTCATAGTCAACTCTTTGAACATTGTCATAAAATACTTTACAACATGTCGAATATTTCATAGATGTGAGACATCCATGTCTGTTTCTTTATAGATCCAAATACGACCGATAGGTTTTTACACCTTTCCAGAGGGTCTTCCAAGTTCAAAACTTGATTTCTCGTATATGGAACTATCACGGATTTTATGGCTTCAAGCCATTTGACGGAGTCAGGGCCCATCATCGCTTCTTTGTTTGTATTCGGTTCATCATTGTCAAACAATAATGATTTACTCTCAAATCTTAGCATTTGATTGTTTAACCGACCTACTTGGTTCAATAGGAACTTTAGACCTCCGTGACCACAACCTTTGAGGCACATAAGCTATGAGCATTATGGCGCCTCTCCGAGCGATTCCGGCAAGAACTCAAAGACATTTAGCTAAGGTTCGTTAACCTTATCAAAGTTCTATTGTCCTCCCACTTAACTTTTATGAAAATTCCTTCTTCAAGAAACTTCACATTTCAAGCGACAAACCCTTTTGTCCTCGGTGTTAAGGAGGAATAACCAATTGTTATTCAAAATAACCTACAAAGACATGCTCATCCGACTTTGGTTGTAAACATCTTACTTATGTTTAGTATACAAAATTTAAGAAATGACAACTTGGTTTTACCCCAAACCATAACTCCCATGGTGTCATTTCAACGGATCTAGATGGAGCTCTTTTCGTGTAAAAGTGGTAGTCTCTAAAGCTTTAATCTTTTAAAACATAATGGCAGTTTATAAATAACACCTTTGATCCAACCATGTCTCACAAGGTTTCATTACAAATCTCAAACACTCCATACTCCTATGGTGTTTGGGATATGTAAATCTAGGTGTTTTGCTAAACTTGCAACTCAAATAAATCCTTTATGATAAAATCATAATTCATTTATTTTCTTGTTACACTTGTAACTCAAATAAATCCTTTATGATCAAATCATAATTTATTTATTTTTCTTGTTACAATGATTTTCCACTTCATCTTGAAAGTCTTTGAAACATTTTCAAATATTTCATACTTCTTTCTCATTAAGTGAACATTCACTCAAAATTCGGAGAAAGCATATGAAGTTGAAATCCATCGCATTTACTACACATAATGGACTACATACATCGATATGTATAAATTCCAATACTTTAGTCGTTCGTTCTTCTTTGGCCTTTGAACGAAGTTTTAATTATCCCGAGGAAAGTCTCACAAGCGTCACTTGATCAAATCAAAGACTCCAAAAATCCATGAATATGGAGATTCTTCATTTTTTCTTTCCAATATAATTTAAATGATGTCACTTCATAAGTGATCTTTCAATCATTTGTCTTGACATTTTAGCATTAGGTTTTATGGATGTGATTTCTCCAACTAGATTTGTAAATCATCCATCTTATATGGAATACGGTAATTATTTGAACAACCTTTGTTCTCATAATACCTGATTTAAATAACAATTATTAAAACAAATCTTGAAGTCAAGCTTTGATGTCAACGAGAAATACAAACAACGGTTTGTTTGTTTTCGATGAACATAATCACATATTCTCTTACTAGTTACTTAGGCCATTGTGGTTCATGAATTGCATTGTTCCGTATGAAATTTCATACCAACCAATTCGGTATCCAATACCCAAGAACCACATTGTTTAACAAGCAAAGAATACAACCATAACATGTATATCATCTATATACCTAAATTGGATATTTCCAATCTTTTCTTTTCTGCCAAATATATTTTATAGATTCTCTTTCAGCATTTCCTTTTCCTTTTAAAAGAATTTATCAACATCAAAAGTGGCGCCATATACATGACACATAGTCCAAAGCGTGTATATTCAAATAATAATACCTTTGGACTTGCACTTTGAAGTAGATCACCATCATCAAAATGATCGGTATTCTTTTAAAATCCATTCTTTAGTAATCTTTTAGTGTAGTAAACACTTTACATACATCTTCTATTCATCCTTATCATGACGACTTTCATGATCAAGCCAATTTAGCTTATAAAGGAGAATCGTGAGTATAACATTACTTTCCAAAACCCTTTTGGATGATTAGGATGTCTAGCATCTCCAACCTTCAGAATTCTCATCCAATATGAGAACATATATTATACTCTATCATATTGCAACAAACATTGTTTCAGATATCGTTATATCTGCCACACATGATGGTTTCTGAAACAATTCTTTCAGCTCCTAGATAAACTTGATGTTTAAATCAAGAATCATGGAGGCAAACATGATACTTAAGATACTAACACTGGAATTGTTACTCTTGATTTAATACCAATTATTAAATCTCACGGAGTAAATAAAGTTTGCTGAAAGTTTGCAATAGGACTTTAAACTTTAGATTGACACTCAACACAATACGATACCAGTTAAGAAAGTAAATATCCGAGAATTCTATAGTTCTATTATCTCAATTAAAACTATGCATAAGGTGGTGAACGAATGCCAATGACTACAACAAATTATGCAAATTCACTTTGATTTAATTTATGATAAATTGAGTTCTACTAATCCAAATTAGAATTGAACTCCCACTCAAAAGCGACATCCCTCGTGTCCTTTTGGTGATTACATGAACCAAATCCACTACACCAAGTCCGATCATCACGTGAGTCGGCATAGCTTCAAAGGCGAGCATCCATATGGTCATCATATCAAAACATATGACTCATGCTTAACCTTTCTGTCGGTGTTCGAGGCCATGTCGTACATGCTAGGCTCGCCAAGTAAGAACCTTCGTATTCGCGTGTGTAACTGTCTTACACCCGAGATATGCTCGTGGATTCAAGTACACCCGATCATCACGTGATGTCTTGAAGCGACGAAACATTGTCGGTGCATACTTAAGGAAGAACACATTTTATCTTGATATCTAAATGAGGGATCATCTTATTATGCTAATAAAACGCCAAACAAGCAATATAAGATGCTATCAAACATCACATGTTTATTAGTGGAATGATATGGTTCGCATATGATCTCTATCATGTGCACCGTGGTATGATCACTATCATACCTTTATGTGTAAGTCCAAGGTCTATGGAGATTACACGTTATGTGTGTTGTAAGAGTATCATCTTATACTTCTACTTACAACATCACCATATCATAACACTAGCCCAGAACAATCTAAACTAGACGCCTCTAATTTATCCATTGCAAATTTTACGTGGCTTAGGGCTTTCGAGATAGAACCGTTCTTACCTACGAACATGAACCACAACGAGGATAACCAAATTGTTGACAACTCGTTGCAAATTAGATATTGACTATAGTAGGAGGCAGACACCCGCTAGCCACTTATGCAAAACTAGTTGCATGTCAAGCGTGGAACAGGTCTCATGTGCGAGGACATGTAAAGTTTGTCGGGCGCTTCATCCCACTATGCCACCAATATCCAAAGTACAACTAAGAAGCAATAAAATGATCATCATCGCCCATACTCATATGTGTACTACCTGCAAAGTATCTACGCATAGATCCGGCTCGATACCACTTTGTAGGGTTCGCAGATAGAAAACAAAAATTTTCCTACGATGGGAACAACTATGTACCAAGATCTATCTACTAGATACAAACAACGGCGGATGTATATCCGTAGAGAACATACCCTTGAAGACCGACAAAGCTTAACGAGTCAAAACTCGTGGTTGATGTAGACGATCTCTGCCGATCTCAAGATCGAGAGGAAGTCCTAGCGCAAGAAACAAGCAAGATCCGTGCTCGCACACACGTTCGAGGCACCGAGCAACCTCCGCCTCGCCTCCAGCGATGCAGCGGAAGCACAACTCTTTCTTGCCGAAAAGCCACCGGAACATGTATCTCGCTAGTCCGAGACCATGGGGATAAATTCTAGAGGGGAGAGAGATCCTTCACGAGGAGGTGTGGTGTGAGAGGAGGAGAGGGGGCCTTTATAGGGAGAGGGGGCACCCAAGGGGCCATGCTCCCAGCCATGGGGCTGCCCCACCTCTTCCACATTCATGTGGGTGGAGCTCCCACTCAAAAATGAAAAGCCTCCACTCCCATTAAAAGCCTCCAAAAAACCACTCACATGCATTAAATTTCCACCAAATTTAATGCAAGCTCTCATTTAAATAAAAATCTTTTATTTATTTATTCAGAATTTTGTTAATTACTTTAATTAACAAACATTCACATAAAACCCTTGCTAGTATTCCATTTCACATGCGTAACCAGTTTCAGCAATTTCAACCAAACAGCTTTTATTGTCTAGTGAAATAAATTCTGCGCTTTCCTTTCTTTTTTCGGCATGAAACTTTTGCTCCAATTGGATGTCGGTGTCTCTTAAGTGTGTCACCCTACGGTTCGTGAATAATGCGGACATGATCGAGACCCTCTCGATCAATAATCGAAGCGGATCTGAGACCCATACCGACTCCACACATTCAACGATGACTTTCTTGTGATCGTCGGAACCTTTTACGCTAGTATCTTAATCCTTTTGTTTAGCAGAATATATTACATGTCCGAGATTCGATCATCGGTATCTCCATACCTAGTTTGATCTCGTTCGACATGCACTCTTTTCTCGTTCCTGATATAACATTCTAGTGATCAAATCACTTGCTTGCAAGCTAACCAATGTGATATCACCGAGAGGGCCCCAGTATATCTATCCGTCATCGGGATGAACAAATTCCACTCTCGATCCATGGGCCTCAACATAACACTTTAGTAGTTCAATCCATCTTTATAATCACCCGATTACAGTGTGACGTTTGATGTTATCAAGAAACTCTTCCGGTGTTAGTGATTGACATGATCTCATGGTCTAAGGATTAGGATCACTTCGTAAGTTGTTATAGCAATATAAACTCAATGACTTTGATCGTAATGCTATACTTCGGATGAATGTTCATCACACCATTACACTAATGTTGTGACCTCGTTATTAACAACATCCAATGTCCATGATCAGGAAACCTTGATCATCTTGTTAATCAACGAGCTAGTTTATGAGAGAGGCATAACTAGGAACTTTCTGTTTGTTTATTAAACACACATGTATTAACGTTTCCATATTAATACAATTATAGCATGCAAAATAAACATTTATCATAAATAAGGAATATGATAATAACCACTTTATTATTGCCTCTCGGGCATATTCCCTTCATGTCCTTCTACGGGTCAAGGGTGAAATTAGCTCGTGAGATGATCAGTCTGCCATACCAACTTCCATCAAGGCCAATCGCATGATGTCAGCAGCTCAACGAGAAAAAGGCGTCTCTGGATGCCAAAACTGACACCTCTGTCAGTACCGCCGAGCTCGCATCCTTGAAAAGGGAGTTGGAAGATCTTGAAGAGAAGGTCCGGGTGACTAAACAGCTCATTCGCGACAAGGAAGAATCCATCGCCCGCTCCCAAGACGAAGCAGAGAGCCTCAAAGCTCAACTGAAGACCGATCTGGCAGAAATACGTGCCCTGAACAAGCAGCTAGTGACGGGCAAGGACGAAGATGACGAAGCCGAGATCGCCGAGGTGGATCGTGTCCGTGCTGACGCCCTCCACGCCTTCGAGGCATTTCTTCAGTAGCTCGTTTATGTAAAATGGCATCTGCTTGTAACAGATTGAACCTCTAAAGTCGATGGCTGTGCATCGGCTATATATTTTCTTTTTTATTTGGCTGATTTCATGTATCGGCCCCCACATTTCACTGTCCATCATCCCACATGATTGGGAAATATTTCTTGGGATGTTGGCCGTTGACAGCCACTGGGAATTTTACGCCGTCCAGCTCCTCAAGCATGTACGCGTTCCCTCTTAAAACCTGATCGACCCTGTATGGCCCGTGCCAATTTGGAGACCATTTACCATATGTTGCATCCTTAGTCCCTAATGGCAACACAGCTTCCCATACCAGATCGCCAACGTGGAACTCCTTTGGTCTCACTTTCTTGTTATATGCACAAGCTACCTTGGCCTTGTTCTCTTTGATTTTCTCAGCGACCACACCGAGCTCGCTTAAATTCTCAACACCGTCACTCATCGTGGTTGCATATTCTTCATTGTTAGATTGTTCAAAAGTGACACGTCTCGATCCAGCCGTAATTTCCCAAGGCAATACGGCTTGTCCATAGACTAGATGGTATGGCGAGGTTTTTATCGCTCCTGGCATGACATGCGATAAGCCCATAAAGCCTCGATAGAACCTCGTACAACGCCTAGGGTGCTCGTCGACTTTTCTCTTGATCAGCTTGATAAGGCTCGTTGGATGCTTTTTGCCCATTTGCTTGAGCATAGTATGGAGATGATCGAATCACTTAATCCCGTGTCCTCACTGCAATTTTCTAAACTCGTGGAAATGAAGACCGAACCTCCATCGGTCGTGATAGTTTGGGAATCCAATCTATGAATGACATGTTCTTTCACAAAATTGATAACATCCTTTGAGTTCATCGACTTCATCGGGACGGCCTCCACCCATTTAGTGAAATAATCAAGAATGGCCAAAATCCACATGTGGCCTTTGCTTGATGAAGGATTGATCTTGCCAATCATATCCATGGCCCAACCTCGAATGGCCAAGGTTTGATGATGGGGTTCATTCTTGACGCGGGTACCATCTGAATTTTCCCAAATTTCGACATGCTTGACACCCTTTGTAGTACTTGAAGCATCCTCAAGCATGGTGGGCCAATAAAACCGATCATGATCAACCATTTCATCTTGTGAGCCGATTGGTGAGTTCCACAGCGCCGTGTACCTCGTGTAGGAGCCGATTGGCCTCGCTGTCCCAGACATTTGAGCAATAACCCTCCAGAGTCCTCAAAACATGTCGTCCCGATAAGCACATACTTCATGGCCTTGTACCTTATCCGTTTAGGTGCCCCCCGAATCCTTCAAGTAATTGAAGATATCGGCTCTCCGATCGCTCTGTGAATCAGACGAACATCGGCTCCCTCTACGTCCTTGTAGCACAAGCCATTTGTGCAAGATCATTCGCCTCGGTATTCGCGATCGGGATCCGGTGAAGTTTATGTACCGAACTGTGCCATCACCGGCATTGCAGCCATAATGGGAAGAGTGACTCGCTCACACTTGTATTCCTCCGTGAGTTGAGAAATCACCAACTTGGAGTCTCCAAAATTTCCACCGCTCGCTCCAGCTTGAGCAACTCCATTCCCTTGCGTACGCCTCATACTCGCCGACGTTGTTGGTGCGAGGCGATAACCTGATGGAGAAGGAAAATGTTGCCCCAGGCGACACGAGTAACATGCCGATGCCGCACCCATCGTCACAAACCGATCCATCGAAAAACATAGCCCACGCCAGATAGACAAGTCTTGCTATATTAGTGTTGATCCTTTCACGATAAGGTCGGCCAATGCGACCCTTAACCGCTTTTAGCGGTTGATACGGATGTCAAATTCGATAACGCAAACATCCATTTGCCGAGTCGGCCTTTCAACATAGGAGCCGACGGATGTGCTTTATGACATCCGACTTGCATATGATGACAATCTCCGGCGATAGCAAGATGTGGCGCTTGGTGCGGTGAAAAAAGCAGAGGCACAACTTGTCGATCTCGGGATACCTTGTCTCGCATCCAAAGATCCTTCCGCGATGTAAAATACAACTCGCTCCAGCCATCATAAACTTGCACCACCGAGGCGATGGGCGTGTCGACCATCGATAAGTAAATGTAGAATGGCCTATCCGGTGGCGGAACCAACACTGGCGGCTTCGGATATTCTTTGATCTCGTCAAGGCTCGTTGTTGTTCTCGCCCCAATGAATTCCTCATCGATTTAATTTTCACCAGTCCATGAACGGCTCTATTCTTCCCGACATTGGAGATGAATCTTCTGACGAAGTTGATTTTGCCGATGAGGGACTGCAGTTCTTTCTTCGTGGTAGGTGGCCTCATTGTTCGCACTGCCTCCTGACTTTTCAGGCCGATCTCAATTCCGCGTTCATGGACCAAGAAACCCAGGAACTGACCGTCACACCCAAGGCACACTTCTTTGATTCATCCAGAGTCGAATTTTCTTGTTCGGTCCAGACGCGTTGCGAATCGTCCAAGTGTCCTTGTATCAAGCAGACTTGACCACCACGTCATCGATGTAAATTTCCACCAGCTTGCCGATCGGTCATGGAAAATGTAATTCATGGCTCTTTGGTGCGTACCGGCATTCTTCATCCAAATGTCATCACTACATATTCAAACAACCCCACCGAACACAGGACTCAACGCGGTCTTGTGTATGTCTTCGGAGCCATAAAATTTGGTTGTAACCGCATTGCCATCCATGAAGCTCAAGATCTTATGACCACCAAGCGTTGATTAACGTCTCACCGGCATCGTATACTCATCCTTTGGAGTAGCTCTTGAGATCCCGAAAATCTATGGCAACACGCCAAATCCATCCTTTTCTCTCAGTGCGATACTAGAAATCCACTCAGCATACCTGCATGGCCTGATTAACTTGGCTGTCAACATTTTCTCGGCCTCTTTCTTAACTTCTTCCAAAATTTCGGCCTTCATTTGTCGTGCTCGCTGCTGGAATGGCCGAAATCCTTTTTTAAGCGGGAGTCGATGCTCAATGATGCTCCTGTCTAACCCAGGCATCTCTGTATAGTCCCAGGCGAAGCAGTCTGGATATTCTTTCAACAGAGCTATCATCGGACCCCGCAGACTTGGATCTAACTTCTTGCTGATAAATGTTGGTCGTGGCTTATCCCCAGGACCGATGTCGATCTCCTCTAGTTCATCAGCGGATGTAAACCCATACCCTAGCTTTCCGTCACCTGTTAAATCGATGCTAAACACAGGGCAAACAGTTGGTGAGGACAACAAAAATAATTTGGCCGATTCGCCCTTTGCCTGATTGCATGAGTCAAGGACGGTTTACACCTTATTTGTGCTTTACAATGGCAGGAATCTCCTACTACGATCGCATGACCCGCTTGTCGTAAGATTATCGCTTTTATTTTTGTGGCGATCGCAGGATCGCCATACCACGACGATCGTGGACTTTGCTACTGTCGGGCCGGATAAGACCAGCCTCACCCCGTTTTTTGTAGCTTCAACGCTCACAGCCGTCTAGACTGATTCCAGAGATTGGCTCTTGGTCTTCTGCTTCCCAGATGTTCATGCCAGCTATGGAGATCTCGATCGAATCATCTGCATGAATGACCTCCACCTCATCTCCATCCCACTGTATTAGGCACTCGTGCATCGTGGATGGAATGCAGCAGTTAGTGTGAATCCAATCTCTCCCTAGCAAGACAGCGTAGGTGCTTTTGCTGTCCACGACGAAGAATGACGTAGGGATGGTTTTTCTGCCTACGGTCAGATCCACGTTCAGTACGCCTTATGCTTCAAGTTTGGCGTTGAAGTCGCTTAACGTGACGTTGGTTTTGATCGATCTGCAGTGGGCGTCCCAAACGCCGTAGCATGGAGTATGGCATTATATTGATCCGCCGGTGTCCACCAACATCTTGCCGACAGGCTGCCCATTGATGTAACCTCGTAGAGGCGTGGCTTTCGATGTTTGTAGCCCTTCTCTCGTGGCTTCAAAGATAACCGGCCGTGGGCCGCAACAAAGCTACACGGTAGCTCGTTGGTTCTTGAGCGCAGAACCACGGAAGTATGAACACCATGTTTGTGCCACGATGTCTTTGGATCAGCTTTACGGTTTGGGCGCCACTCTTTCCTTTTCGGCGATCTTCCGTTTCCAAGGTCTGCCAATTTTAACGGCGATCGGGTGCTTTTAAAGCGTGGAGATATCGCGCTTGACTTCCTCCAAGTTACGCAGCTGCACTCACGCTTTTGGGTGTGTCTGAGTCCGTTGGGACACCACCTTGACGGTGATATCTGTCTTCTTCTTTGTCATCCATTGGCTCCTCGAGATCTTTTGCTCGAGCGGACTCCTGTGTCGGCTCACGAGGTGGAGAGGCCCTAGACGCTTGAACACCTAAACTGGCCCTGTGTCCTCCTTCTGTCCACATTCCGGCAGTTATCGATTGTAGGCAATCGGCTCATTCCCGCATCCCAAAGAATACTTGAAGAAAGGACAACCCCAATGCTTGTCGACGCCTTCCTTTTCTTTGACGTTCCCTAGAGGTGCTCATATCCTTCATCGTCTCTATCGCTACGGCGACGCCGATCATACCGACGCCATACTTGTTAAGGAGGTGCGGAGTGTGGCTTCGATCGCACGCTTCGACTGTTGCTTTCGATTACCGCTTTGTCATCGTCACGTGGACCGGCCTCCTCTCTTTCTTTGGCCCGAGAGCAACCGCCCTCCTCCTTATATGTGCCATGATGGTACACAGGCCCTGCCATGTTGACATCGAACGAGAAATCCAACTGACGCCTCGTGGAGTGGCTGTGTTCTACCATGTTGACGCCCGGAAATGGGTTTGTGTCCACTTTCATGGCGAATTGTCCAAGGATCAGACGGCCCTGTTCTATGGCCGTTTGGATTTGGCGACGTAGCTCTTTGCAGTCATTGGTGGTGTGGGTGAACGAGTGATGCCACTTGCAGTATGGTCTTCCGTTCATCTCTTGAGCCGTAGGGATTTTGTGGCCTTCGGGTAACTTCAGCTGCTTTTCTTTCAGCAGTAAATCGAATATCTGCTCAGCTTTGCTCACGTCGAAGTCGAACCCTTTGCAGGCCCTTGCGCTTTACCCATTTGCGGACACAGATCGCCCCGAGCCCATTCAGCCACGGCCACCTCCCGGTCTTGTGTAGGATCTTCTTCTTACAGACGACCAGCCTATCGGACGTTTGAACTTGTCTTGGTATAACTTTGGTGGCGCTGTTCATACATCGTCGCCACGGGCCATGTCGCCAATGAGTTGTACTCTACTTGAAAGCTAGATCCTTGACAGTGCCGAGACCCAACACCGCCATCGACCGCTTTTTCGATTAAACGAGCCGAGTAACATCGGTTCTTGACAGTTCAAGCGCTGGATGTACTCGCCAGGATTTCTCCCGCTTTTGCCACACATGCAGTCCGCAATGCCGCCTCGGTAGCCTCGAATGATATCAATGAAACTGCTCTTCCAGTTGCTTCCAGGTCTGGATCGAATTAGGTGGCAGCGAGGTGTACCACCCAAAAGCTGGTCCTGTCAGAGATTGCGCAAAGAACCTTACGCGCAACTGATCCGATGCTAAAATCATGCCTAACTGTGCCAGGTATCGGCTCACGTGCTCGATCGATCTCGACCCTTCCGAACCGCTAAACCTTGAGAACTCAGGGAGCCGATACTTGGGCGGCAGCGGAATCAGATCAAGCTCGTTGGGGTACGGCTTAGAATAGCCAATTGTCCTTCTCTTCGGCACGAAGCCGAACTGGTCTCTCAAGATGGTACGGATTTGCTCCACTGTTTGAGCTGCAGGGGCTAGATTCTCATGACTCGTTCCAGTGGCATACTTGGATAGCCACGCCTGTTTGTCGGCGTCCATCCTGCATATCGCTGCTCGAAACGCTTTGCTCCAAGCCCGCCCAGAACTCCCGCAGAATCCCTGCGGTTGCAATCTGTTGGTGCGTGTGAGGTTATTGCGTCCCAAGACGTAGGTGCACACATATCCATGTGGGATTTCTTTAGGTGTCTCAAACAGAATCGGCAATCGCTGGGTCGCCTCCGACCTTGTAGACGACGACGCCGCTGCCTGGTGGCTCCGGAGCTGCAAGTGTGAATGGCAGCGGCCTGGCTCGAGCGGTCTTTCTCCTGGTGAGTCCCAGAGTAGGCCCCGACGGAGAGTAATCGATGTTTCATGATCTCTGAACTACGCGAATCGCGATCCGCTCAAATCGTTCACGGGCTCTCGTAATGGCGGTGAAGAGAATGAGCCACCATGTAGTTGACTTCGCAGAGCTCAGTGCGCTCCTGCGAAGGAATGACAGATCCACCGCATCAAGAGCACCCTCGGTGAGAACCCTTTCCACCGATGCCATGCTTAAGTCCTCTCAAAAGAGCCGATGAGATCGGCAAGAGAGCTTTGATGTCATCATACTTCACCTTGTGCTCCTCGGGCAGCTCGTCAGACGTGATCGGGTGCCCCCATCTCGGTCGGGTGTTGATGCAGATCTTGTTGAGTGTCCCACCGTGCGAGAATGTGTTGCTGCCAAAACCCACCGGCGAGCAGCGACGAGCAACACGAAGAGCCGGAGGCTCCTGCGAGGCTGGTGGGCCCTGGTCCCTCGCAACGGCCCGCAAAACTCCCGACACGCCCCGGCTTGGTTCAGGGCGTACACCGACCTATACTGGTCGAAGGTGATGGATTGCTTCGATCAGTTTCCTGCATGGTAAACAAGTATACGTAAAATTCGAGCCGTGACCGGCTCCCAGGTTTCCCTGTGAATCGGCTCCTAGAGCCGATTATCCCATGGTTCTGCATTAGATCTACGATAACATGGGGTTTTGCTTCATCATTACAAGTTAAATCGATCTACGACAGTTTAACGTTTTCACCACGTAATTGGAACGTCCTACACGTAATTGAGCCTGGTAGATACAAAAGATGATAGAAAACTAACCCTAGAGGAGGCCTAACAACCGACGTAAAGTCAATTACCGGAACAACTCCTCTCGAACTAGCAAACCATATCCTTACGTACTACTGGATCGTTCAACCCGTTTGCAAGGCCTGACTGCGTGGATATCAAACTAAACCTTGGAGAACAAGGCATAACTATAACAGAACGAAACAACTGAATAAAGATCAAGCAAGATGCTACCTTTACACCCGGGAAAAGGTGCAAAGGTAGCGAGGTAACTAGAGGTAGCATAACTGAAACAATTATAGCGAAAAGTACCGATGCTAGCCTCGACAAATCTATGATAATAGTATTACTCGCCATCAACAAGGCTTCAGTACGAGTAACACCAAATAACGCATAAGCAAATACTGCCTAGATCGCAAGATGCGATCTAGGCAGCATGACACTTACCCGAAAGAAACCCTAGAAACAAGGGGTGGCGATGCGCCGAGATTGTGTTTGTTGTGAACGTGATTGTCCTCCTTTCTCGATAACCTTAGGTACATATTTATAGTCCGGAGACTTTCTATCTTTGGAATAACTCTACAACTCTATCTCTTACCTAAACCGAAACGTAACCTACTACAATATACAGATACACGGGCAACTTAGCCCAAATCCACGTACAAGGCCGATTCAGCAACACATTGCATATATGTATCTTCCAAGCCCATCTTGATTACGGCCCATCTCCTCCTTTGGCCAAAATATGGCGATAACAGATTGACAACCTCTGTAAGTTGGGGCAAAGTTTTGAGTTTGTGTTGTGCAGGATTCCAAGTTGCTAGCAACACCTTGGAGTTGTTTCCTTTCTCCTACTGGTTCGATAACCTTGGTTTCATAACTGGGGGAAGACTTGCCGCTATGCTCATCACACCTTGATCTTGGGGTCTCCAAATGAAGCTCTACAACTGAGCCACGTCACCACCCCTACCAAATTCAAAAACTTCGTCAAATGCCCCGTGAAGGAGACGGTCAGGGCCCATGCCAGTACTATGTTCGTGACGTGAGCGCCAACGCGGCAACCATGTAGGAACGTCTTAGTGTGTTGACCAAATTTACAAATTCACTCCCTCCTTCGCATGAACCCTAGCCCCGACGGCGGTGAAATCCACCCTCCACCCAGAACGGTCCCTTGGGACATTTTCCTTCTGACGCCAAGTTGCTGCGACCACTCGCTGATCATGATATCCAATGCCGCATGTTGTGCCCGCCATTGAAAGGATATAGTTCGCCTCCGCCATCGAACAAGCTGAGTAGCACGGAGGATGGTAGAAACTCCTACCCAGGAAGAAGTGTTGGGAATATGGGATAAGCTACTCATCTCTTTTCTATTTGCACTAACTATAACTCCTAGCTGGCTATTCACATTAAAGAGATAGATCAAACCTAAAATAATTTGCTAGCTGAATGCTAATAAATAATTCTTATTTTTGTCCTCAAAATTATGTCAAGTAGGATCTCCTCAGAGACCCCTTACATGGTTATGGTACCACTCTAGCTAAATTATAAAATAGGAAGGACAAGTGGAATCGTGGTACTTATATCACGATGGAAGAATCATCAGCACAGATCGACACTATCTCTGGTATGGTTGTTGCTCTGTGTAAACATATTATAATGGGATCAAAGCAGACTACACAATTCAGCTTCAAGGATGAACAAGGCATCATGGTTCCTTTAAGGTGTGAAAGTCAGCTATCCGGGATGATGAAAAAGTCTCTGGTGGCTCGCAGTTTGCTCCTGAATTGTAAAATACTAATGTGAAAGTTGTTGCTACTGGTAGTCGCCCTAATATTCTTGGACAGGGTGGTCTAAATCGAAGCCATGATGCTGTTAAGAAAACTAGGGTTCCTCGTTGGCTCCATGCTTCTATTGTGCAAACTGCTCATTGGAATCCCTGTATTTCCATTGTGCAAACCCCTGTCGTGGATGCAGATCGTGATTCTGTTGTGGAATCTCCTGGTACTGGTCGTCAACGTGGTGTTGTTGCTCTAGCTTCTACTAACCCAGTCTATATTGCTATTGATAAAACTAAGGCTTCCGGAGGCTTTCTCGCTGTTGTTGCCAAAACTACTATCATGGATGCTGCTCTTCCTCGAACCCGTGGTGAAGTTCAGCATGATGTTGTTGCGACTACTCGAAGCCATGTTGTTGTAGCAAGCTCATGGTCTGGACTATGCTAGTACTCAAGGCCCTGCTATTGTGGAAACTGCTCATGGTCATCGTCGTGGCAAGGCAGAAGCTGCTTTTATTGTACCAGTCGTTCGCAGTGGCCATGTTGATCAACCAGGTATTGTAGGTCATGTTGCTAAGGGCCTTCGCCTTGCTCCTCCTATTGATACTATCACCGAGGTTGCTCCAGCTACTGATTACGGTGATTATGGCGTAGATGTCGTTGTATCTTGGTCTAATGGTGGCACTCCATCTATCGAACCTCTTAGTGGTTTATAGGGGTGGGCATTTAAATGAGGTCCGAAATAACCGAAACCGACACCAAATCTACCAAAATCGAGTAAATCGGTCAACTCTTATAGATAACCAAATTTATTTAAGGATTTTAGATTTTAAATCTCGCTGGACCAAACTGACCGAAAGACCCAAAAAATAGCTTGACGGGCTAAAACTACTCTATCCCAACCCACTACATACGACTAAGCCAACTCTTTAAAAAAATACTAAACCAACTCGATCTCATCTCTCACAGGTTGCATCCCTGACCTTCACTCTAAAATTTCACCAAAACTATAAAAGCTATTGGGGGAATAAGATAGGAAAAACACAATAAGAAATTCATAAAAGATTTTCAGATCTAAATTCAATGGGTTTCTCTCACTTACAGGAGAGATTGAATGGTGGAAATATAGATCTAGATCTCCTCTCTCTTTTCCCTCAAGAAGATGCAAGAATCATTGAAGGGATTGAGGGATAGCAAGCTTGGGAAGATCGACAATGAAGGGGAAAACTTGTAAGAAGAGTTGAAGAACCATTGGGAAAGAAGACCCCTTAAATAGGTTCCTCAAAATCCAACCGTTGCAGCCCAAAAACACAATTTCCGGTACTACAGGACTTTCCCGACACTACCGGACATTCCCCACGGTTCTCGGGTCATCCAAATGCACTTTTGCCTGGAAATCCCGGTACTACCGGACTTTTTCTCGATACTACCAGAATTCCCGGGGATCCCAGGTCTCCAAATGCATTCTAGTCAGATACGCACATTATTACCGGACTTTTTCCCGGTACAACTGGATTTTCTAAATGCCCGGACACTCGGTATGAAAACGGCAATAACTTTTGCATCGGTACTCCAATTTCGATGATTTTGCACTCATTTCAAAGAGGACAACAATAACTACAAAATCATGCAGATAAACACCATTATCCAACCACGGAGATCAAACCACAATATGAAATGTTTGACCTCTCTAAAAGATACGAACCGATAAAACCTCTAAAACGCAAAAACTTGACCTTGGAAACTCCGAATAGGTTGAATCCAATTTTGTTGGAAATATAAAAAAATAATAATCCAAAAAATGGAAATATTGGATACCACCAAGGGAGAAAATATCTAGTTTATATATGTGAGATATCTCCCAAGGTGTGGAGCCGGAAAACCCCCAAGATAAAAAAACACAATAAGATATACAAGGAAAATCCATTTTTGATGAACTATAACTTTTTATGAATATTACCACGAGATCTAGACACCTCACTTGGATAAGATACAAATAACAACCAAGAAATATGAGCTAAGTGTAGCATCCCAGTTGTCTAACACCTGTAATGCTTCATGTTATGATAATAAAAAGGGCCACTTCCAACATATAATTGTTGCATCATCATCATATCATGCTCATACCATCATACCACCTTGCATTTGAGCAGCATATAAAACCCTTTCTTGTTTGGTTCTTATCTCATGTGCATGATTAATTGTATTTGCCTCTTGATATTGTATTTGGTTCTTGATATATTGTTAAATGCCCAAGTTGAGTTGAGGGCATCTCTCTTATTGACTCCACCACCTTTTATTTCACCACCTTATATTCCACCATCCAATTAATATGAGCTTGGCATTTTAATTTGGGTTATCTCTAGCTCATGTTGGTTGGTTGGATTCCACCCATAATCTTTGCTTGGCCTTGCCCACCTTTTGGGAATGCATATGAATAATGCCATGTTAATATTATTGTTTTCACAAGGATAAATTTGGCATTAATTTATTTTGCATGGGCCATGCAAGTGCCACCTTTTCTAGTATCTGGTTTTTACTTGAATTCTAAGTGGATCATCTTTTCCTTTGCTTAAATCTTGTTTGGGCTTGTAGTTTCTTCATCAAAACATCTACCTCTCTTCTCCCCTTTAGCTAAACCCCTATCCCCATGCTCCATGCACACACATGTGCTAATGTGGCATGCCAAACCTAAACCCACCTTTTCTCTTGGTTCTTGCTTGGTCATTGTTGGAGCATGCATGGACCAAAGTAAACCCCATCATCATGATCATCTCTCTCTCTCCCTCTTCCTCCTTTTCTTGCCTTGATCTTGTTATGGCTTGCGTGGAGCTTGCATGATCAAGTGGAGTACCCCACCTCTTTCTTACCCATCTTAGCTAAACCCTAAGCCACCCCAAACCCCATACTAGCTAAACCTAAACCCCACCTAGTCTAAGCAAGACCCAAAGTACTCCCTCCTCTTCCCTACTACCTAGCATGATCACCCCCTCACCTAAACCCTAGGCTCGAGCCCATGCCCCCCCTCTCTCGGCCCCTCTCTCTACCTGCCTTGAGGGCCCCACCAAACCACCCCCTCCCTGCCGAGTTACCCTCCCCTCCTATCTAACCCTAGCTCCCACCCCGAGCCCCTTTCTCCCCTCTTTCCTCCCTGCCTCAGCAGCCCCACCCCGAGCCACCACCTCTCTGTCCTCCCTCTACCCCACCTGCCAGCCTCCCCCTCTCCTCCCCACGCCACACCACTGCCCCCATGTTGCACGTGAGGGAGGTGCAAAAAGGTGACACCGAGGCTACTTCCCCTCCCCCATGCAAGCCCCCTCCTGGCCGTCCTTATCTACACCCCCAGACCTCCCGCCTCCCCAGATCTGCCAGGCTGCGCCCTCCCCTTCCTCCCTAGCCATCCTTCTCACCTCGCCACCACCGCTGACTACAACCTGCCCCATCTATTCTAGCCGTGGCGTGCACGCCACGACGCCGAGGAAGCCCGGAGGACCCTCACCGCCTGCTCAAGGCCGCCAAGGAGGAGGAGCCCCCAGGAGACGGGAACACGCCGCGCACCGCAGAACCCTAGCATCCCCAGAGCTCCTGCCTCGACGCCGATCAAACGCGCCCCTGCACGAACCGTCTGCACCGGCACACTCGCGGTGAGCATCCCCTCCTCCCAGACACCCTCTCTCGCCGCTTCGGACGCCAAGGCCTTCCGTCGAACGCCCTCTGTGCGCCGGCGTCGTGTTTGTTCCTGCGAGATCCCAGTCACGAACACCCTACCTAGCGCCGCCCTCTCCATCACCTACTACCCAGCTAGCCTCAGGCATCCGCGTCTGCTTGGCCCCAGTCCCTGGATCGAACCCTTCGCTGCCACGTCGACGCCAAGGCGTCCGTCGCACACGCTCTGCGCGGCCCAGTGGAAGAAAAACAGTAGCTGTGTCCTCTTTGCGAAAAACCCCCTCCCAAACCTTTTTGACAATCCGCGGTCCAGTTAGCCCCACCAGTCAGCGACGGTGGCCTTTTTCTAAAAAGGCTCCCGTGGTTTCCTGGAAACAACCCGCAGTCCTCCCCACGCCCGCGCATTCTTTTAGCGAATGCCCCCCTGCCTTTTCTCTCCCACCAACCGCAGTCCTGCCAGGGCCACCAGTCATTGACCGTGGTCTTTTTGCAGAAAGGCACCCCAGCTTCTCCACCCTCAACCCGCGATACCACTCCCCCCTTCTGACCACGTGGGTGCCCAGTCAGCCTGGTCCCACCCGTCAGTGAGTGCGGCTGGGTCTGCCTGGGTACAAAAGGTTCTCTGCTCATCTGTTTTTATTTCAAATCTTTTCAAATAAATTCAAATTCAAAATGAAATCTGTTTTCAAATAACTTTTCCATAGTATTTCCAAATCACACAAATGATATATGTTTGGATATCAGAAAAATGCCAGGAATTCAAATATGCCATCCAATTTGCCTTTTGCACATTTAAATTTCCAAGTTTATTTAAATTACCCAATTGCCACTAGAATTTCAATAATTAATAACTTTTGTTTTATAATTCCAAATTTAGCAAATGATAGGTCTAAAATGATCAGCTCGACGAGACCTTTCTGTTTATGCTATCCACGACTTCAATTGCAGAATGCATCATATAAAAATATAGGGTACAGCAACTGTTATGGCAACAAATGTGATTCCAAAACCCCATTAAAATGTTATTACTTGTCCTCCACACCTCACCATGCCATGCTACCTTACTTGCCATGTAAATTGTGCATCATTCATCATGGCATGATTGTTTGCTTGACGCATCTTATTCATATGCTTGTGCTCTATATTCATGTTGGCCTTGTTTGTTTGGCTTTTCTCGGATAGACACTGAGCAGGGGTTATACCAAGAGAACCAGGAGCGCTACCCAGATCCGTCCCTCGCTTCAACTGGGTTGACAGGCAAGCACTTCCACATGCTTGCATACATACAGTACCTATTGCCTCTATCTTATTCTTGCATCATTGAGTCGCGTATGCATTAAATTGAATCCCAAGTATGCATAGCCTTTACTTTCAAACTCCACCAAGCTTGTTCCTCCATCCCATGAGCCATTACTATATGAGTTGTTTGAGCCATGCGAGTCGTAGAACAGCATGTGTAGGGTATGTGAGTGTCTCATGGATAATGAGGTACCTAAACAACTTAACTCGAGTTCTGGGATAACTAAAGAAAGTGGCACCGGTGAGCAACATCTGCTATTTGGTTTTTCCTGCTCACTTGTGTCCCGTAAGACCCCGAGTACTTGATTCCTGTTCCTTGATTTATCGCGCTATCCACATCCGGGAGGTATATGGGACCCCCCTGGGCCAGAGCTTGATTCCGTCTTATTTCTTGGGGCCACAAACTAGTTTGAGGTTTTATTTACTATCCTGTACTTATGCCATGCTATTTTCTGTATTTAAATTGTGCGAGGTGCACATTGTACTGTTTAGGTAAGCGGGGTGATTACGCGGTATTGACACCCCGAGTTTTCGGGTTCCCAGTCGCTTACAGCCATTGTCGCAAACCTTGAGTCCGCCTCGGAGCTTGCTTACTTCGTTGCGGGTAGACTCCAAGGGGTGGCCCCTGAAATATTTCTGAATCCTGTGATTGTTCAGTCGTGAAAGCCTCGTTGGGTTTTGATTTGGTTTTTCCGAGGTTGATCGAGCGTGTGTTGCTATTGGTGCACCCCGGCCGGGTAAAACTTTCTGAAAGCCGTGTCCGCGGATATGGACGACTTGGAGCACAGTTTCTCGATCATAGACAAGCATAACTAAAGTACCGCCTTAATCTAACTAAGTAACTTGACTAGCAAATAGTGCAACACTCATGGAATGGTTAATAAAATTGCCAACGGATGGGGGGTTGTTCGTCCGCTTCCTTGTTGGTAAGCAGGGAGGAGGATGGATCGGATGAGATTACCATTATAACTGTTGTACTTAATTCACGGACATCCGTCTATCATTGGTTAGGCGGATGGATAGCGTTTATCTGTAGAACTGCTAGGGTTTATCTTTCGCTGCAATTGCGTCACCCTGTTGTGTCCCTTTAGAGGCATTAAGACTTTTGAGTACCCTTAGGGTCTCACACGATAAATTATTGTTTCAGATGGACATGTACCTCCGCAGGATGGATCTTTGGGTGGAAGAAGCCAAGATGTGGGCAACGATCGTTCGTGTAGAGATTCCGGAACGGGATCCGTGAGACCTGTAGTTGGGATGTGCTTATTTCCATGGCATCTTATGCCGATTTGCTTCTTATCCGTACTCGGATTTTGTTTGCCGCCCGCATGATACTCGATGTGTTGTATGAGGAAGTATCCTAAAATATAGATCTATCTAGGTCATTTGAATCTTGTCGTATGCGTTGCTATATTTCCTTTCTTTCTAGATGGTATGGCTCGATGTACTCTTGTATGGTGGCTTGCGTACATACCCACTTGTGTACGTAGTTGATCCTTCGCCGATTACACGCCTCTGACAGTCCCGTTGAGAGGGTAGTGGTTGGGACGTCTGAAAGGACTACCAAAGGAGTGGCTTTTGGGGCCCCAATTGCACTATTTCAACCACTACCACTCATCCAGGCTTGTATCTAGGGCGTAATTCACCGAGGTAGTTACAATTGGTATCGAGCCATCCCGACCTTCGTGGTTTCAGCCAAACGGTCGTTGTCGATCTAGCAAATATTTTGGTAGTTATGTATATTAGGGAAAACAAAACGAGAGTAGGACTGCTTCCACTTTTCTTCTTACCTCCCACCCACCCTTTTTCTCGTAAGGAAGTGCAACGCTTTCAATCCTCTTCTCAAAATTCAAACTAGGATTCACATGTTCGGCTCGTAGTACCATAGGTTGTGTGTGTGTGTGTGTGTAATCCCTTGTCTATCTGTTGCATCCAAGTTGTTATCTTATCTCGCCTTTGGTTATCAACTGTTGGTACATTCCATACCGATGTGCTTTTGCAAACCGACGCAATCTATCTTCCTCTTTGTATCCGACGCTATCTTGTTTGGGGTGTTCGCTTCCGTAGTTACCAATCTTTAGGTTTCACGTGAGAAGAAGGGGTTAGGATATGTGTTCCACTTGTTCATGTGCGGAGTAATGATTTGAGTGCGGGATGGAGTCGCGACCATACCACTACTTATATCATTCGCTTTTGTATATTGAATCGGTAGAGTCACTAATCTTGATTCGTTAAGTAATTTTATGATCTATTGGTATTCTAATGCCGAAATTTGTGGAAAATTTTCTTTCATATATTTGTGTATCACACTCCTTTTCAATGTGCGATATGCTTAATATCTTTGAGGTGCTATGAACTTTGTTGATATTTTAATATCATCTCAAGAATTGTATCCTTTAATCTTGGTTAATTCCATCTTGGTACTATTTTGGATTATTATCATTCTCCATTATAGTACCGACTTGAGTTTTATATCAATGAGGATGGCTCCCCACGGGATCGAGGAGGACATACCTCCTAATCGGGCTCATTTGTCAAACATTGCTAATGCTTTGGCAGCCATGCAAGAGAACCAGCTTTGAGGAGAGCGTCGGAAGAAATGAGTTTGCTCCACTTCCTCCACCTCCCAAGCGTGGAGACATCAAGAGCTTCCTCAAGTTCAACCTCGTCGGTTTGATGTGTCCGACCGACCTGACGCGGATGATTGGGCCATGAGATCTCAAGGTTGCTCGAGACCGATGTTCCGAGCAGGAGTGGGTCAAGTGTGCTACTCACCTTCTCAAGGGAGATGCGGCTTTGGTGGGAAAACTACTTGAAGGCAAGCTGACCGGGTTCCAGCCAACTTGGGAGAGGTTCACTGCAGCTTTCAAGGAGCAGTTTCTCGAGATTGTGATGGAAAGGATGAAGGAGGCTTTCCTCAACTCAAGTGGAAATGATAACGCCAACACCTATATCAGAACTTCATGAATCTATCTGCGTTATGGTGGTGATGAGGTATCGATGACAAGAAGAAGCGTAAGGTTCGTGCAAGGGCTCAATGCCGATCAAGTATGCAATCACGCATGCAAGACCGGCAACCTTCCGAACTACAGACACAAGACGCAAGAGGAGGCAAGCGCAAATGTTTGAGGAGTCCAAGAAACACAACAGGATGCATCAAGCTCTGCGATTATGGCAGCTCCTTCTAAGCGGCGTGTCCGGTTCCTAACACCCCACCGTCGCCCGGCCCACCAAGACTCGCGAGTTTCACGTCAAGGCCACCAAACTTCACCATCAAGGCTCCTGTGGGCTACAACAACCATTACCTGAGCGCTGGCGGAGTCCCCTGCTACTCGCCCATGTCGGCTAGTGCTCGCTTCACGTGTGGAGATCCTGGACATCTCACCGAACTGCCCAATGAAGAACAAAGCTCTCCTCCACCCCGCCAAGATCTGCAACAAGCTCTCCTTCGGTTCGTGCACCACCGCCTGGCTCTCAACATCAACACTAAGCCCGGTGGTCTGCGGTTGTTCGTGCTAATCGTCAACGCCTCAAGCCGAGCTCGCACCGAGTTGTGATGGGTATGCTTTCGCTAACTCGCCCCTGCGAGTTCTCTTTGATTCGTGCATCGCATTCTTTTGTTTCTATAAAGTTTGCAAGTGAGAATGGGTTAGCGTCGGATCCTCTTCCCAAGCGGTTAATGGTTCTTTCTCCCGAGCAACAATGGCGCCTTCTAAAATCACCATGGCAATCAAGTTGAGATTGGTGGCTCTTCCTTCTTGGCTTCTTTAATTGTTCGCGACTCGACATTGATGTCATCTTGGGCATGGATTGGTTGACAGAAATGCAGCTGTGATTGATTGTCTCAACGCCTGTGTCTCAAGATTCAAGGCCATATAGTCTTTTCTCCAAGTCCGACTCCTTTGTCAGCTCTATTCCTTGGCGACTCAATGATGATGCTATGGAAGCTATTCAGAGGGTACCGGGTCTGTGAGTTCCCGATGTCTTTCCAAGAGTTTCCGTATGCCTCCGGATCGCGAGGTTGAATTCGTGATTGAGCTTGAACTCGAACGGCTCCTATCTCCAAGAGGCCATATAAAATGGGTCCTTCCGAGTTGGTCAACTCAAATGACAACTTGATGAACAAGAGAAGTTGGGTTTCATTCAACATAGCACTTCTTCTTGGGGTAGCCCAACAATCTTTGTGAAGAAGCGTGATGTAACCGATAGGCTATGTGTTGACTACCGGCTCTCAATGCTAAAACCATCAAGAACAAATATCCTCTCCACGGATAAATGATCTGCTTGATCGCCTAGCGAGAGCTGTGGTGTTCTCTAAGTGGACTTGAGAAGTGGTTATCACCAAATCAAAATTCGCAAAGAAGATGTGCCCAAACAGCTTTCACCACCCGCTATGGCCTGTATGAGTACACGGTCATGTCTTTCGTCTCACCAACGCACTGCTACCTTCTCGAGGCTAATGAACTCCGCTTTCATGGAGTACCTGGACAAGTTTGTGGTGGTATATCTGGATGACATTCTGGTTTATTCCAAGTCCAAGGAGGAGCATGAGGAACACCTGCGGTGTGTTCTGAACAAGCTTCGTGAGAACCGCTTGTATGCAAAGTTCTCTAAGTGTGAGTTTTTGCTCAAGTAACATACTTGGGTCATGTTATCTCGACAAGGGCATTGCGCAACAACCCGAAACCGTGAAGACCATAGTTGAATGGCTTCCTCCCGCTAATGTCAAGGAAGTGCGGAGTTTTCTCGGCTTGGCTAGCTATTGCCGTCGCTTTGTGTAACTTCTCAAGATAGCAAAGCCTCTTACCGATCTCCTCAAGAAAGGCAAGAAGTACTGTGAACTCCCGCTTGTCAAGAAAGTTTTGAGACACTCAAAGAGAAGCTCACTTCCACACCAGTCTTGGTTCCTCCGATACATCTAAGCCTTTCCGGATATTCTCATGACGCCTCTTTGCAAGGATTGGGTGCGGTCCTTATGCAAGAGAAACAGTGGTTGCTTATGCCTCGTCGATTGAAGACGCATGAGATCAACTATCCCACACATGACCTCGAGCTAGCAGCGCTTGTCTTTGCTTTGAAGCTATGGAGGCACTACTTGCTTGGTAACCGTTGTGAGATCTTCTCGACCACAAGAGTTTGAAGTATATCTTCACTCGGCTGATCTCAACCTTCGGCAGAGGAGATGGATCAAGCAATCAATGACTTTGATGTGACCATCAACTACACTCTGCAAAGCAAACGTCATGGCGTATGCGCTGAGCCGTAAAGCTTATGTCAACAACCTCATGGTGGAAGAGCAATGCCTCTCTTGTGCGAGGAATTCCGTCCACTCAACTCGAAATTGTGGAACAAGGGCATCTCCTGAACCTTCTGGCTACTCCTCTCTTGGAAGAACAGATTCGCTCTCGTCAGCTTGGTGATCCGCACACCAAAAATCTCATCGCTAAGCTTGACCTTCCGAAGTACGAGTCCTTCCATGTTGATGTTCAAGGCACGCTCTTCTTTGAACACCGGATGTTTGTTCCAAACTACCCGGGTCTGAGAGACCAAGTTCTCAAGGAGGCACATGATTCGGTTCTTTCTATCCATCCTGGCAGCACAAAGATGTACATGGACTTGAAAACACAATACTGGTGGCCTGGGTTGAAACGGTATTGCGCCAAGTATGTCTCAAAATATGATGTCTGCCATAGGGTGAAGGCTGTCCATCAGAAACCATTTGGTCTTCTACAGCCATTGAAACCTCCAGAATGGAAATGGGAGAAAGTAGAGATGGACTTCATCACTGGCTTTCCAAGGTCGCAGAAGGGCAACAATGCAATTTTTGTTGTCATCGATGTGCTTTCTAAAGTGGCTCATTTCTTCCATCAAAGAAACAATTTCTCGAATTCAGTTGGTGAGCTCTATATCAACAGAATTGTCTCTCGTATGGGGTTCCACTTGAAATCAGTTCGCACTGTGGGAGCATCTTCACCTCAAAGTTCGGGAGAGTTTCCAAAAGCTTTGGGAACAAAGTTGAACTTCAAAGACTGCTACCACCCTCAACAAGGACAAGTGGAAAGAATCAATCGATTCTGGAGGATATGCTTAGAGCTTGCGTCATCTCTTTTGGCATGAAGTGGGAGGAATGCCTTCCATATGCTGAATTCTCCTACAACAGCTTCCAAGAGTCTCAAGATGGCACCATTCGAGGCTCTCTATGGACGCAAGTGCGTAACTCCGATTGGTTGGTCAGTGCGTGAGAAAGAATGGTTTGGCCCCGACATTGTGACTCAAGCGAGAGGAGAAGGTGCATATCATTCGAGAACTCAAGATTGCTCGAGTCGTCGTAAGAGCAACTATGACAGAAACACACGGATATGGTATATGCCTCGGTGATCTCGTCTACCTTCGTGTCACTCCCATGAGAGGAACACACCGCTTGAGATCAAAGGAAAGTTGGCTCCTAGATACATCGGGCCTTTCAAGATACGTGGTAGAAGAGGAGAAGTTGCTTATGCACTTGAGCTTAGGAAAAACTCAAAGTCCATGATGTTTTCCACATCTCTCACTCAAGAAGTGCTTCAAAGACCCCGCAAGACCGTGGATCATGAGCTAATCGACCTACAAGAAGATCTCTTATCAAGAACACCCCACCAAAATCCTTGAGACCCAGAGCGAAGGACTCGCAACAAGTCCATCAAGTTTTGCAAGGTGCAGTGGTCACACCATTCATTGATGAAGCCACATGGGAGCGTGAAGATGAACTCCGTACAACCATCCTTCTCTTTGTATCTTCTTCTTCTTCCTAGAATCTCAAGTAGATTCCTGTTTAGTGGGAGAGTTGTAGCATCCCAGTTGTCTAACACCGTAATGCTTCATGTTATGATAATAAAAGGGCCACTTCCAACATATAATTGTTGCATCATCATCATATCATGCTCATACCATCATACCACCTTGCATTTGAGCAAGATATAAAACCCTTTCTTGTTTGGTTCTTATCTCATGTGCATGATTAATTGTATTTGCCTCTTGATATTGTATTTGGTTCTTGATATATTGTTAAATGCCCAAGTTGAGTTGAGGGCATCTCTCTTATTGACTCCACCACCTTTTCTTTCACCACCTTATATTCCACCATCCAATTAATATGAGCTTGGCATTTTAATTTGGGTTATCTCTAGCTCATGTTGGTTGGTTGGATTCCACCCATAATCTTTGCTTGGCCTTGCCCACCTTTTGGGAATGCATATGAATAATGCCATGTTAATATTATTGTTTTCACAAGGATAAATTTGGCATTAATTATTTTGCATGGGCCATGCAAGTGCCACCTTTTCTAGTATCTGGTTTTTACTTGAATTCTAAGTGGATCATCTTTTCCTTTGCTTAAATCTTGTTTGGGCTTGTAGTTTCTTCATCAAAACATTTACCTCTCTTCTCCCCTTTAGCTAAACCCCTATCCCCATGCTCCATGCACACACATGTGCTAATGTGGCATGCCAAACCTAAACCCACCTTTTCTCTTGGTTCTTGCTTGGTCATTGTTGGAGCATGCATGGACCAAAGTAAACCCCATCATCATGATCATCTCTCTCTCCCTCTTCCTCCTTTTCTTGCCTTGATCTTGTTATAGCTTGTGTGGAGCTTGCATGATCAAGTGGAGTACCCCACCTCTTTCTTACCCATCTTAGCTAAACCCTAAGCCACCCCAAACCCCATACTAGCTAAACCTAAACCCCACCTAGTCTAAGCAAGACCCAAAGTACTCCCTCCTCTTCCCTACTACCTAGCATGATCACCCCCTCACCTAAACCCTAGGCTCGAGCCCATGCCCCTCCCCCTCTCTCTCGGCCCCTCTCTCTACCTGCCTTGAGGGCCCCACCAAACCACCACCTCCCTGCCGAGTTACCCTCCCCTCCTATCTAACCCTAGCTCCCACCCCGAGCCCCTTTCTCCCCTCTTTCCTCCCTGCCTCAGCAGCCCCACCCCGAGCCACCACCTCTCTGTCCTCCCTCTACCCCACCTTGGCCTCCCCTCTCCTCCCACTGCTCTGCCACCAGCCCCCATGTGCACGTGAGGGAGGTGCAAAAAGGTGACACCGAGGCTACTTCCCCTCCCCCATGCAAGCCCCCTCCTGGCCGTCCTTATCTACCCCAGCACCCTCCGCCCCTCCCAGATCTGCCAGGCTGCGCCCTCCTCTCCTTCCTCCCTAGCCATCCTTCTCACCTCGCCGTCCGCCCAGACTACAACTGCCCCATCTATTCTAGCCGGTGGCGTGCGCTACGTCGTCGAGGAAGCCCGGAGGACCCCTGCCCGCCCGTTCGCGTCGCCAAGGAGGAGGAGCCCCGGGAGACGGGAACACGCCGCGCAGAACCCTAGCATCCCAGGCTCCCGCCTCGCCCGATCAAACGCGCCCGCTGCGAACTGGCCCGCAGCACACTCGCGGTGAGCATCCCGCCTCCAGACCCTCTCTCGCTCCGAGCTTCGACGCGGCGGGCCTTCCGTCGAACGCCCTCTGTGCGCCGGCGTCGTGTTTGTTCCTGCGAGCTCCCAGTCACGAACACCCTACCTAGCGCGCGCCCCCCTCTCCATCACCTACCCCAGCCTAGCCCTGTGGCATCCGCGTCTGCGCGCGCGCCCCAGGTCCCTGGATCGAACCCCCTGCGCCACGCGCAGCGTCCGTCGCCACGCTGCCCAAAGGAAGAAAAAGCGATAGCATGTCCTCTTTGCGAAAAACCCCTCCCAAACCTTTTTGACAATCCGGTCGATTAGCCCCGGTCGGCGGTGGCCTTTTCTAAAAGGCTCCTGGTTTCTGAAACAACCCAAGATCCTCCCCACGCCCGCATTCTTTTAGCGAATGCCCCTGCCTTTCTCTCCCACCAACTTGATCTGCAGGCCACCGGTCATCGACCGTGGTCTTTTGCGAAAAGGCACCCGGCTTCTCCACCTCAACCCGCGATACCACTTCCGACCACGTGGGTGCCCAGTCACCTGGTCCCACCGTCGATGAGTGCGGCTGGTCTGCTGGGTACAAAAGGTCTCTGCTCATCTGTTTTATTTCAAATCTTTTCAAATAAATTCAAATTCAAAATGAAATTTTTCAAATAACTTTTCCATAGTATTTCCAAATCACACAAATGATATATGTTTGGATATCAGAAAAATGCCAGGAATTCAAATATGCCATCCAATTTGCCTTTTGCACATTTAAATTTCCAAGTTTATTTAAATTACCCAATTGCCACTAGAATTTCAATAATTAATAACTTTTGTTTTATAATTCCAAATTTAGCAAATGATAGGTCTAAAATGATCATTTCGTGAGACCTTTCTGTTTATGCTATCCATGACTTCAATTGCAGAATGCATCATATAAAAATATAGGGTACAACAGCATTATGGCAACAAATGTGATTCCAAAACCCCATTAAAATGTTATTACTTGTCCTCCACACCTCACCATGCCATGCTACCTTACTTGCCATGTAAATTGTGCATCATTCATCATGGAATGATTGTTTGTAGCGCATCTTATTCATATGCTTGTGCTCTATATTCATGTTGGCCTTGTTTGTTTGGCTTTTCTCGGATAGACACCGGCGGGGTTATACCAAGAGAACCGTGGCGCTACCGGATCCCCTCGCTTCAACTGGGTTGTGCAAGCACTTCCACATGCTTGCATACATACAAGACCTATTGCCTCTATCTTATTCTTGCATCATTGAGTCGCTGTATGCATTAAATTGAATCCCAAGTATGCATAGCCTTTACTTTCAAACTCCACCAAGCTTGTTCCTCCATCCCATGAGCCATTACTATAGGAGTTGTTTGAGCCATGCGAGTCGTAGAACGACATGTGTAGGGTATGTGAGTGTCTGTTGGATAATGAGGTACCTAAACAACTTAACTGAGTAGTTGGGATAACTAAAGAAAGTGGCACGGTGAGCAACATCTGCTATTTGGTTTTCCTGCTCACTTGTGTCCTAAGACCCCGAGTACTTGATTCCTGTTCCTTGATTTATCGCGCTATCCACATCCGGAGGTATATGGGACCCCCAGGCGAGCTTGATTCCGTCTTATTTCTTGGGGCCACAAACTAGTTTGAGGTTTTATTTACTATCTGTACTTATGCCATGCTATTTTACGTATTTAAATTGTGCGAGGTGCACCTTTGTCTGTTAGGTAAGCGGGGTGATTACGGTATCGACACCCCAGTTTTCGGGTTCCCGATCGCTTCTGACCATTGTCGCAAACCTTGAGTCCGTCTCGAGCTTGCTTACGTTGCGGGTAGACTCAAGGGTGGCCCCTGAAATATTTCTGAATCTGTGATTGTTCACCGTGAAAGCCTCGTTGGGTTTTGATTTGGTTTTTCGAGGTTGATCGGCGTGTGTTGCTATTGGTGCACCCGGCGGGTAAAACTTTCGAAAGCCGTGTCGCGGATATGGACGACTTGGAGCACAGTTTCTCGATCATAGACAAGCATAACTAAAGTACCGCCTTAATCTAACTAAGTAACTTGACTAGCAAATAGTGCAACACTCATGGAATGGTTAATAAAATTGCCAACGGATGGGGGGTTGTTCGTCCGCTTCCTTGTTGGTAGCGAGGAGGAGGATGGATCGGATGAGATTACCATTATAACTGTTGTACTTAATTCACGGACATCCGTCTATCATTGGTTAGGCGGATGGATAGCGTTCTGTAGAACTGCTAGGGTTTATCTTTGCTGCAATTCGTCACCCAGGTTGTGTCCCCTTTAGAGGCATTAAGACTTGAGTACCCTTAGGGTCTCACCGATAAATTATTGGTTCGGATGGATGTACCTCCAGGATGGATCTTGGGTGGAAGAAGCCAAGATGTGGGGCGATCGTTCGGTGTAGAGATTCGGAGGGATCCGTGAGACCTGTAGTTGGGATGTGCTTATTTCCATGGCATCTTATGCCGATTTGCTTCTTATCCGTACTCGGATTTTGTTTGCCGCTTCGCATGATACTCGATGTGTGTTGTATGAGGAAGTATCCTAAAATATAGATCTATCTAGGTCATTTGAATCTTGTCGTATGGCGTTGCTATATTTCCTTTCTTTCTAGATGGTATGGCTCGATGTACTCTTGTATGGTGGCTTGCGTACATACCCACTTGTGTCGTAGTTGATCCCTTCGCTGCCGATTCACGCGTCTGAGGTCCGTTGAGAGGGTAGTGGTTGGGACGTCTGAAAGGACTACCGGTGAGTGGCTTTTGGGGCCCCATTACTATTTCAACCACTACCACTCATCCGGGCTTGTATCTAGGAGCATAATTCACCGAGGTAGTTACAATTGGTATCGAGCCATCCCGACCTTGTGGTTTCAACCAAGCGGTCGTTGTCGATCTAGCAAATATTTTGGTAGTTATGTATATTAGGGAAAAACAAAGCGAGTAGGACTGCTTCCACTTTTCTTCTTACCCTCCCACCCACCCTTTTACGGTAAGGAAGTGCAACGTTTTCAATCCTCTTCTCAATATTCAAACTAGGATTCACGTGTTACGGGTTTCCGTAGTACCATAGGTTGTGTGTGTGTGTGTGTAATCCTTGTCTATCTGTTGCATCCAAGTTGTTATCTTATCTGCCTTTGGTTATCAACTGTTGGTGCATTCCATACCGACAGGTTTTTTGCAAACCGACGCAATCTATCTTCCTCTTTGTATCCGACGCTATCTTGTTTGGGGTGTTCGTTTCCGTAGTTACCAATCTTTAGGTTTAAATCGTGAGAAGAAGGGGTTAGGATATGTGTTCCACTTGTTCATGTGCGGAGTAATGATTTGAGTGCGGGATGGAGTCGCGACCATACCACTACTTATATCATTCGCTTTTGTATATTGAATCGGTAGAGTCACTAATCTTGATTCGTTAAGTAATTTTCGCATCTATTGGTATTCTAATGCGAAATTTGTGGAAAATTTTCTTTCATATTTGTGTATCACACTCCTTTTCGATGTGCGATATGCTTAATATCTTTGAGGTGCTATGAACTTTGTTGATATTTTAATATCATCTCGATAAATTGTATCCTTTAATCTTGGTTAATTCCATCTTGGTACTATTTTGGATTATTATCATTCTCCATTATAATCTTGACTTGAGTTTTATATCAATGACGGATGGCTCCCCCACGGATCGAGGAGGACATACCTCCGGGCTGGGCTCAATGTCAAACATTGCTAATGCTTTGGCAGCCATGCAAGAGAACCAATGACCTTTGAGGAGAGCGTCGGAAGAAATGAGTTTGCTCCACTTCCTCCACCTCCCAAGCGTGGAGACATCAAGAGCTTCCTCAAGTTCAACCCTCGTCGTTTGATGTGTCGACCGACCTCACGCGGATGATTGGCTGCCGAGATCTCAAGGTTGCTCGAGGCTGGCGATGTTCGAGGAGTGGGTCAAGTGTGCTACTCACCTTCTCAAGGGAGATCGGCTCTTTGGTGGGAAAACTACTTGAAGGCAAGCTGCACCGGGTTCCGACCAACTTGGGAGAGGTCCACTGCAGCTTTCAAGGAGCAGTTTCTCTTAGAGATTGTGATGGAAAGGATGAAGGAGGCTTTCCTCAACCTGAAGCAGGGAAATGATAACGTCAACACCTATATCAGGAACTTCATGAATCTATCCCGTTATGGTGGTGATGAGGTATCTGATGACAAGAAGAAGCGAAAAAGGTTCAGCAAGGGCTCAATGCGTCGATCAAGTATGCAATCACGCATGCAAGACCGGCAACCTTCACGAACTACAGACACAAAGACTGCAAGAGGAGGCAAGCGGGCAAATGTTTGAGGAGTCCAAGAAACACAACAGGATGCATCAAGCTCTGCGATTATGGCGGCTCCTTCTAAGCGGCGTGTCTAGGTTCCTAACACCCCACCGTCGCTCCGGCTCCACCAAGACCTGCGAGTTTCACGTCAAGGCCACCAAACTTCACCTGCTCGGCTCCGGGGCTACAACAACCATTACCACAGGCGCTGGCGGAGTCCAGCTACTCGCTCCATGTCCAATAGTGCACGCTTCACGTGTGGAGATCTGGACATCTCAATGGAACTGTCAATGAAGAACAAAGCTCTCCCTCCACCCCGCCAAGATCTGCAACAAGCTCTCCTTGGTTCGTGCACCGCCTCGGGCTCTCAACATCAACACTAAGCCCGTGGTCTGCGGTTGTTCGTGCTAACTGTCAACGCCTCTCAAGCCGAGCTCGCACTGGAGTTGTGATGGGTATGCTTTCGATTAACTCGGTCCTGCACGAAGTTCTCTTTGATTACGGTGCATCGCATTCTTTTGTTTCTATAAAGTTTGCAAGTGAGAATGGGTTAGCGTCGGATCCTCTTCCCAAGCGGTTAATGGTTCTTTCTCTGGAGCAACAATGGCGACTTCTAAAATCAGTCATGGCAATCAAGTTGAGATTGGTGGCTCTTCCTTCTTGGCTTCTTTAATTGTTACGGCGACTCGACATTGATGTCATCTTGGGCATGGATTGGTTGACAACAAATGCATGTGATTGATTGTCTTTGAGCCGGTGTCTCAAGATTCACGAAGGCCATATAGTCTTTTCTCCAAGTCGACTCCTGCTGTCGGCTCTATTCCTTGGCGACTCGAATGATGATGCTATGGAAGCTATTCGGAGGGTACCAGTGGTCCGTGAGTTCCCGGATGTCTTTCTGAAGAGTTTCGGTATGCCTCCGGATCGCGAGGTTGAATTCGTGATTGAGCTTGAACTGCGGCTCCTATCTCCAAGAGGCCATATAAAATGGGTCCTTCCGAGTTGGTGAACTCAAATGACAACTTGATGAACAAGAGAAGTTGGGTTTCATTCAACACAAGACTTCTTCTTGGGGTAGCCCAACAATCTTTGTGAAGCGTGGCGAACCGATAGGCTATGTGTTGACTACCGGGCTCTCAATGCTAAAACCATCAAGAACAAATATCCTCTCCCACGGATAAATGATCTGTTTGATCAGCTAGCAGGAGCTGTGGTGTTCTCTAAGCTGTACTTGAGAAGTGGTTATCACCAAATCAAAATTCGCAAAGAAGATGTGCCCAAAACAGCTTTCACCACCCGCTATGGCCTGTATGAGTACACGGTCATGTCTTTCGGTCTCACCAACGCACCTGCTACCTTCTCGAGGCTGATGAACTCCGTTTTCATGGAGTACCTGGACAAGTTTGTGGTGGTATATCTGGATGACATTCTGGTTTATTCCAAGTCCAAGGAGGAGCATGAGGAACACCTGCGGTGTGTCCTGAACAAGCTTCGTGAGAACCGCTTGTATGCAAAGTTCTCTAAGTGTGAGTTTTGGCTGCCTGAAGTAACATACTTGGGTCATGTTATCTCTGCCAAGGGCATTGCAGTCAACCCGGAAACCGTGAAGACCATAGTTGAATGGCTTCCTCCCTAATGTCAAGGAAGTGCGGAGTTTTCTCGGCTTGGCTAGCTATTGCCGTCGCTTTGCAGAACTTCTCAAGATAGCAAAGCCTCTTACCGATCTCCTCAAGAAAGGCAAGAAGTACTGTGGACTCACCTTGTCAAGAAAGTTTTGAGACACTCAAAGAGAAGCTCACTTCCACACCAGTCTTGGTTCCTCCGGATACATCTAAGCCTTTCCAGATATTCTCATGACGCCTCTTTGCAAGGATTGGGTGCGGTCCTTATGCAAGAGAAAGTGGTTGCTTATGCCTCTCGTCGATTGAAGACGCATGAGATCAACTATCCCACACATGACCTCGAGCTAGCAGCTTGTCTTTGCTTTGAAGCTATGGAGGCACTACTTGCTTGGTAACCGTTGTGAGATCTTCGGACCACAAGAGTTTGAAGTATATCTTCACTCGGCTGATCTCAACCTTGGCAGAGGAGATGGATCAAGCAATCAATGACTTTGATGTGACCATCAACTACACTCCGCAAAGCAAACGTCATGGCGGATCTGAGCCGTAAAGCTTATGTCAACAACCTCATGGTGGAAGAGCATGAATGCCTCTCTTGTGCGAGGAATTCCGTCACTCAACACAGAAATTGTGGAACAAGGGCATCTCCTGAACCTTCGCTACTCCTCTCTTGGAAGAACAGATTCACTCGTCGGCGTGGTGATCAGCACACCAAGCTCATCGCTAAGCTTGACCTTCCAGTATGAGTCCTTCCATGTTGATGATCAAGGCACGCTCTTCTTGAACACGGATGTTTGTTCCAAACTACGGTCCGAGAGACCAAGTTCTCAAGGAGGCACATGATTGGTTCTCTCTATCCATCCGGCAGCACAAAGATGTACATGGACTTGAAAACACAATCTTGGTGGCACAGGTTGAAACGGTATTGCGCCAAGTATGTCTCAGAATGTGATGTCTGCCGTAGGGTGAAGGCTGTCCATCAGAAACCATTTGGTCTTCTACAGCCATTGAAACCTGCGGAATGGAAATGGGAGAAAGTAGAGATGGACTTCATCACTGGCTTTCACAGGTCGCAGAAGGGCAACAATGCAATTTTTGTTGTCATCGGCGTGCTTTCTAAAGTGGCTCATTTCTTCCCATCAAAGAAACAATTTACGGAATTCATTGGTGAGCTCTATATCAACAGAATTGTCTCTCTGTATGGGGTTCCACTTGAAATCAGTTCGGCACTGGGAGCATCTTCACCTCAAAGTTCTGGGAGAGTTTCCAAAAAGCTTTGGGAACAAAGTTGAACTTCAGCACTGCTTACCACCCTCAGTCGCAAGGACAAGTGGAAAGAATCAATCAGATTCTGGAGGATATGCTTAGAGCTTGCGTCATCTCTTTTGGCATGAAGTGGGAGGAATGCCTTCCATATGCTGAATTCTCCTACAACAACAGCTTCCAGAAGAGTCTGAAGATGGCACCATTCGAGGCTCTCTATGGTCGCAAGTGCAGAACTCCGATTGGTTGGTCAGGTGCAGGAGAAAGAATCTGGTTTGGCCCTGACATTGTGACTCAGGCAGAGGAGAAGGTGCATATCATTCTGGAGAACCTGAAGATTGCTCAGAGTCGTCAGAAGAGCAACTATGACAGGAAACACACGGATATGGTATATGCCCCTGGTGATCTCGTCTACCTTCGTGTCACTCCCATGAGAGGAACACACCGCTTCGGTATCAAAGGAAAGTTGGCTCCTAGATACATCGGGCCTTTCAAGATACGTGGTAGAAGAGGAGAAGTTGCTTATGCACTTGAGCTTCCGGAAAAACTCAAAGTCCATGATGTTTTCCACATCTCTCAGCTCAAGAAGTGCTTCAAAGACCCCGGCAAGACCGTGGATCATGAGCTAATCGACCTACAAGAAGATCTGTCTTATCAAGAACACCCCACCAAAATCCTTGAGACCGCAGAACGAAGGACTCGCAACAAGTCCATCAAGTTTTGCAAGGTGCAGTGGTCACACCATTCTGTTGATGAAGCCACATGGGAGCGTGAAGATGAACTCCGTGCCAACCATCCTTCTCTCTTTGTATCTTCTTCTTCTTCCTAGAATCTCGGGGCGAGATTCCTGTTTAGTGGGGGAGAGTTGTAGCATCCCAGTTGTCTAACACCTGTAATGCTTCATGTTATGATAATAAAAAGGGCCACTTCCAACATATAATTGTTGCATCATCATCATATCATGCTCATACCATCATACCACCTTGCATTTGAGCAGCATATAAAACCCTTTCTTGTTTGGTTCTTATCTCATGTGCATGATTAATTGTATTTGCCTCTTGATATTGTATTTGGTTCTTGATATATTGTTAAATGCCCAAGTTGAGTTGAGGGCATCTCTCTTATTGACTCCACCACCTTTTCTTTCACCACCTTATATTCCACCATCCAATTAATATGAGCTTGGCATTTTAATTTGGGTTATCTCTAGCTCATGTTGGTTGGTTGGATTCCACCCATAATCTTTGCTTGGACTTGCCCACCTTTTGGGAATGCATATGAATAATGCCATGTTAATATTATTGTTTTCACAAGGATAAATTTGGCATTAATTATTTTGCATGGGCCATGCAAGTGCCACCTTTTCTAGTATCTGGTTTTTACTTGAATTCTAAGTGGATCATCTTTTCCTTTGCTTAAATCTTGTTTGGGCTTGTAGTTTCTTCATCAAAACATCTACCTCTCTTCTCCCCTTTAGCTAAACCCCTATCCCCATGCTCCATGCACACACATGTGCTAATGTGGCATGCCAAACCTAAACCCACCTTTTCTCTTGGTTCTTGCTTGGTCATTGTTGGAGCATGCATGGACCAAAGTAAACCCCATCATCATGATCATCTCTCTCTCCCTCTTCCTCCTTTTCTTTCCTTGATCTTGTTATGGCTTGTGTGGAGCTTGCATGATCAAGTGGAGTACCCCTCTTTCTTACCCATCTTAGCTAAACCCTAAGCCACCCCAAACCCCATACTAGCTAAACCTAAACCCCACCTAGTCTAAGCAAGACCCAAAGTACTCCCTCCTCTTCCCTACTACCTAGCATGATCACCCCCTCACCTAAACCCTAGGCTCGAGCCCATGCCCCTCCCCCCCTCCCCCGGCCCCCCCCCCTCCCTGCCTTGCGGGCCCCCCCCAACCACCACCTCCTCCCGGAGTTACCCTCCTCCTATCTAACCCTAGCTCCCACCCAGCCCTTTCTCCCTCTTTCCTCCTGCCTCAAGCCCCCACCCCGAGCCACCACCTCTCTCCTCCCTCTACCCCCACCCGGCCTCCCCTCTCCCCAGCTCCCGCCACCACAGCCCCCATGTTGCAGTGCGTGAGGGAGGTGCAAAAGGTGACACCGAGGCTACTTCCCTCCCCACGCAAGCCCCCTCCCGCCCCTTATCTACACCCCCCAAGACCCTCCGCCTCCCCAGATCTGCCAGGTGCGCCCTCCTCTCCCTTCCTCCCTAGCCATCCTTCTCACCTCGCCGTCCGCCAGACTACAACCCCCCATCTATTCTAGCCGGGCGTGCATGCTACGTCGTCGAGGAAGCCCGGAGGACCCACCGCTGCCGTTCGCGTCGCCAGGAGGAGGAGCCCCTGGAGAGGCGGAACAAGCGCCCTGCAGAACCCTAGCGTCCCAGGCTCTGCCTCTGCCGCCGATCAAACGCCCCTGACGAACCGTGCACGGCACACTCGCGGTGAGCATCCGCCTCCCGACACCCTCTCGCTCCGCTTCGCTCCGCGGCGGGCCTTCCGTCGAACGCCTCATGCCCGGCGTCGTGTTTGTTCTGAGCTCCCGAACACGAACACCCTACCTAGCGCGCGCCCCCCTCTCCATCACCTACCCCAGCCTAGCCCAGTGGCATCCGCGTCTGCGCGCCAGTCCTGATCGAACCCCTCTGCGCGGCGCGCAGCGTCTGCCGTCGCTGCAAGGCCCAGTGGAAGAAAAAGCGATGTGTCCTCTTTGCGAAAACCCTCCCAAACCTTTTTGACAATCCGCGGTCCGATTAGCCCCCGATCGGCGACGGTGGCCTTTCTAAAAGGCTCCGTGGTTTCCTGAAACAACCGCAGTCCTCCCCACGCCACGCATTCTTTTAGCGAATGCCCCCTGCTTTTCTCTCCCACTGCATGATCGCCGGAGGCCACGATCATTGCGTGGTCTTTTGCGAAAAGGCACCCCAGACTTCTCCACCCTCAACCCGCGATACCACTCCCCCCTTCTGACCACGTGGGTGCCCAGTCAGCCTGGTCCCACCCGTCAGTGAGTGCGGCTGGGTCTGCCTGGGTACAAAAGGTTCTCTGCTCATCTGTTTTTATTTCAAATCTTTTCAAATAAATTCAAATTCAAAATGAAATCTGTTTTCAAATAACTTTTCCATAGTATTTCCAAATCACACAAATGATATATGTTTGGATATCAGAAAAATGCCAGGAATTCAAATATGCCATCCAATTTGCCTTTTGCACATTTAAATTTCCAAGTTTATTTAAATTACCCAATTGCCACTAGAATTTCAATAATTAATAACTTTTGTTTTATAATTCCAAATTTAGCAAATGATAGGTCTAAAATGATCAGCTCGATGAGACCTTTCTGTTTATGCTATCCATGACTTCAATTGCAGAATGCATCATATAAAAATATAGGGTACAGCAACTGTTATGGCAACAAATGTGATTCCAAAACCCCATTAAAATGTTATTACTTGTCCTCCACACCTCACCATGCCATGCTACCTTACTTGCCATGTAAATTGTGCATCATTCATCATGGCATGATTGTTTTGACGCATCTTATTCATATGCTTGTGCTCTATATTCATGTTGGCCTTGTTTGTTTGGCTTTTCTCGGATAGACCTTGGCGGGGTTATACCAAGAGAACCGGAGCGCTACGGATCCGTCCTCGCTTCCCAGGTTGTGCAAGCACTTCCACATGCTTGCATACATACAGTACCTATTGCCTCTATCTTATTCTTGCATCATTGAGTCGCGTATGCATTAAATTGAATCCCAAGTATGCATAGCCTTTACTTTCAAACTCCACCAAGCTTGTTCCTCCATCCCATGAGCCATTAATATAGGAGTTGTTTGAGCCATGCGAGTCGTAGAACAGCATGTGTAGGGTATGTGAGTGTCTGTTGGATAATGAGGTACCTAAACAACTTAACCTGAGTAGTTCTGGGATAACTAAAGAAAGTGGCACCGGTGAGCAACATCTGCTATTTGGTTTTTCCTGCTCACTTGTGTCCCGTAAGACCCCGAGTACTTGATTCCTGTTCCTTGATTTATCGCGCTATCCACATCCGGGAGGTATATGGGACCCCCTAGGCGAGCTTGATTCCGTCTTATTTCTTGGGGCCACAAACTAGTTTGAGGTTTTATTTACTATCCTGTACTTATGCCATGCTATTTTACGTATTTAAATTGCGAGGTGCACACTTTGTTTATTTAGGTAAGCGGAGTGATTACGCAGTATCGACACCCCAGTTTTCGGGTTCCCGATCGCTTCTGACCATTGTCGCAAACCTTGAGTCCGTCTCGAGCTTGCTTACTTCTTGCGGGTAGACTCAAGGGTGGCCCCTGAAATATTTCTGAATCTGTGATTGTTCATCGTGAAAGCCTCGTTGGGTTTTGATTTGGTTTTCGAGGTTGATCGGCGTGTGTTGCTATTGGTGCACCCGGCGGGTAAAACTTTCTGAAAGCCGTGTCCGCGGATATGGACGACTTGGAGCACAGTTTCTCGATCATAGACAAGCATAACTAAAGTACCGCCTTAATCTGACTAAGTAACTTGACTAGTAAATAGTGCAACACTCATGGAATGGTTAATAAAATTGCCAACGGATGGGGGGGTTGTTCGTCCGCTTCCTTGTTGGTAAGCAGGGAGGAGGATGGATCGGATGAGATTACCATTATAACTGTTGTACTTAATTCACGGACATCCGTCTATCATTGGTTAGGCGGATGGATAGCGTTTATCTGTAGAACTGCTAGGGTTTATCTTTCGCTGCAATTGCGTCACCCCAGGTTGTGTCCCCTTTAGAGGCATTAAGACTTGCTGAGTACCCTTAGGGTCTCACACGATAAATTATTGGTTCAGATGGACAGGTACCTCCGCAGGATGGATACTGGGTGGAAGAAGCCGAAGATGTGGGCAACGATCGTTCGGTGTAGAGATTCCGGGAACGGGGATCCGTGAGACCTGTAGTTGGGATGTGCTTATTTCCATGGCATCTTATGCCGATTTGCTTCTTATCCGTACTCGGATTTTGTTTGCCGCTTCCGCATGATACTCTGATGTGTGTTGTATGAGGAAGTATCCTAAAATATAGATCTATCTAGGTCATTTGAATCTTGTCGTATGGCGTTGCTATATTTCCTTTCTTTCTAGATGGTATGGCTCTGATGTACTCTTGTATGGTGGCTTGCGTACATACCCACTTGTGTACGTAGTTGATCCCTTCGCTGATTACGCCCGTCTGGTCCGTTGAGAGTGTAGTGGTGTGGACGTCTGAAAGGACTACCCGTGAGTGGCTTTTGGGGCCCCACCGTACTATTTCAACCACTACCACTCATCCAGGCTTGTATCTAGGGCGTAATTCACGAGGTAGTTACAATTGGTATCGAGCCATCCCGACCTTGAGGTTTCAGCCAAGCAGTCGTTGTCGATCTAGCAAATATTTTGGTAGTTATGTATATTAGGGAAAAAACGCGAGAGTAGGACTGCTTCCACTTTTCTTCTTACCCTCCCACCCACCCTTTTCTGGTAAGGAAGTGCAACGTTTTCAATTCTCTTCTCAAAATTCAAACTAGGATTCACGTGTTCTGGGTTTCCGTAGTACCATAGGTTGTGTGTGTGTGTGTGTGTGTGTAATCCCTTGTCTATCTGTTGCATCAAGTTGTTATCTTATCGCCTTTGGTTATCAACTGTTGGTACATTCCATACCGAGCTTTTGCAAACCGACGCAATCTATCTTCCTCTTTGTATCCGACGCTATCTTGTTTGGGGTGTTCGTTTCGTAGTTACCAATCTTTAGGTTTAAATGTGAGAAGAAGGGGTTAGGATATGTGTTCCACTTGTTCATGTCGGAGTAATGATTTGAGTGCGGGATGGAGTCGCGACCATACCACTACTTATATCATTCGCTTTTGTATATTGAATCGGTAGAGTCACTAATCTTGATTCGTTAAGTAATTTTAGCATCTATTGGTATTCTAATGCGAAATTTGTGGAAATTTTTCTTTCATATATTTGTGTATCACACTCCTTTTCGATCGTGTGCGATATGCTTAATATCTTTGAGGTGCTATGAACTTTGTTGATATTTTAATATCATCTCGATAAATTGTATCCTTTAATCTTGGTTAATTCCATCTTGGTACTATTTTGGATTATTATCATTCTCCATTATAGTCTTGACTTGAGTTTTATATCAATGACGGATGGCTCCCCACCTTGGACCGAGGAGGACATACCTCGGGCTGGGCTCATTGTCAAACATTGCTAATGCTTTGGCAACCATGCAAGAGAACCAGGCGCTTTGAGGAGAGCGTCGGAAGAAATGAGTTTGCTCCACTTCCTCCACCTCCCAAGCGTGGAGACATCAAGAGCTTCCTCAAGTTCAACCCTCGTCGGTTTGATGTGTGACCGACCTCTGGGCGCGGATGATTGGCTGCGAGATCTCAAGGTTGCTCGAGGCTGGCGATGTTCGAGCAGTGGGTCAAGTGTGCTACTCACCTTCTCAAGGGAGATGCGGCTCTTTGGTGGGAAAACTACTTGAAGGCAAGGCACCGGGTTCCGACCAACTTGGGAGAGGTTCACTGCAGCTTTCAAGGCGGTTTCTCTGAGATTGTGATGGAAAGGATGAAGGAGGCTTTCCTCAACTGAAGCGAGGAAATGATAACGTCAACACCTATATCAGGAACTTCATGAATCTATCCCGTTATGGTGGTGATGAGGTATCTGATGACAAGAAGAAGCAGAAAAGGTTCAGGCAAGGGCTCAATGCGTCGATCAAGTATGCAATCACGCATGCAAGACCGGCAACCTTCCTGGAACTACAGCACACAGCACTGCAAGAGGAGGCAAGCAGGCAAATGTTTGAGGAGAGAGGAGGCAAGCAGGCAAATGTTTGAGGAGTCCAAGAAACACAACAGGGATGCATCAAGCTCTGCAGTTATGGCAGCTCCTTCTAAGCGGCGTGTCTGGGTTCCTAACACCCCACCGTCGCTCCCGGCTCCACCAAGACCTGCGAGTTTCACGTCAAGGCCACCAAACTTCACCACTGCGGCTCCCAGGGGCTACAACAACCATTACCCTGGAGCGCCTGGCGGAGTCCCTGGCTACTCTGCTCCACGTCCAGCTAGTGCCTGCTTCACGTGTGGAGATCCTGGACATCTCAGCTGGAACTGTCCAATGAAGAACAAAGCTCTCCCTCCACCCCCGCCAAGATCTGCAACAAGCTCTCCTTCGGTTCGTGCACCACCGCCTCGGGCTCTCAACATCAACACTAAGCCCGGTGGTCTGCGGTTGTTCGTGCCAACTGCGTCAACGCCTCTCAAGCTGAGCTCGCACCTGGAGTTGTGATGGGTATGCTTTCAGTTAACTCAGTCCCTGCACGAGTTCTCTTTGATTCTGGTGCATCGCATTCTTTTGTTTCTATAAAGTTTGCAAGTGAGAATGGGTTAGCGTCAGATCCTCTTCCCAAGCGGTTAATGGTTCTTTCTCCTGGAGCAACAATGGCAGCTTCTAAAATCAGTCATGGCAATCAAGTTGAGATTGGTGGCTCTTCCTTCTTGGCTTCTTTAATTGTTACAGGCGACTCGACATTGATGTCATCTTGGGCATGGATTGGTTGACACAAATGCAGCTGTGATTGATTGTCTTTGAGCCTCGGTGTCTCTCAAGATTCACGAAGGCCATATAGTCTTTTCTCCAAGTCGACTCCTTTGTCGGCTCTATTCCTTGGCGACTACGAATGATGATGCTATGGAAGCTATTCGGAGGTACCAAAGGGTCTGTGAGTTCCCAGATGTCTTTCCTGAAGAGTTTCCAGGTATGCCTCCGGATCGCGAGGTTGAATTCGTGATTGAGCTTGAACCTGGAACGGCTCCTATCTCCAAGAGGCCATATAAAATGGGTCCTTCTGAGTTGGCTGAACTCAAATGACAACTTGATGAACAAGAGAAGTTGGGTTTCATTCAACACAGCACTTCTTCTTGGGGTAGCCCAACAATCTTTGTGAAGAAGCGTGACAGAACCGATAGGCTATGTGTTGACTACCGGGCTCTCAATGCTAAAACCATCAAGAACAAATATCCTCTCCCACGGATAAATGATCTGTTTGATCAGCTAGCAGGAGCTGTGGTGTTCTCTAAGCTGTACTTGAGAAGTGGTTATCACCAAATCAAAATTCGCAAAGAAGATGTGCCCAAAACAGCTTTCACCACCCGCTATGGCCTGTATGAGTACACGGTCATGTCTTTCGGTCTCACCAACGCTTTTGCTACCTTCTCGAGGCTGATGAACTCCGTTTTCATGGAGTACCTGGACAAGTTTGTGGTGGTATATCTGGATGACATTCTGGTTTATTCCAAGTCCAAGGAGGAGCATGAGGAACACCTGCGGTGTGTCCTGAACAAGCTTCGTGAGAACCGCTTGTATGCAAAGTTCTCTAAGTGTGAGTTTTGGCTGCCTGAAGTAACATACTTGGGTCATGTTATCTCTGCCAAGGGCATTGCAGTCAACCCGGAAACCGTGAAGACCATAGTTGAATGGCTTCCTCCTGCTAATGTCAAGGAAGTGCGGAGTTTTCTCGGCTTGGCTAGCTATTGCCGTCGCTTTGTGCAGAACTTCTCGAAGATAGCAAAGCCTCTTACCGATCTCCTCAAGAAAGGCAAGAAGTACATGGACTCACCTTGTCAAGAAAGTTTTGAGACACTCAAAGAAGCTCACTTCCACACCGTCTTGGTTCCTCCGGATACATCTAAGCCTTTCCGGATATTCTGCGCGCCTCTTTGCAAGGATTGGGTGCGGTCCTTATGCAAGAGAAATTGGTTGCTTATGCCTCTCTTGATTGAAGACGCATGAGATCAACTATCCCACACATGACCTCGAGCTAGCGATTGTCTTTGCTTTGAAGCTATGGAGGCACTACTTGCTTGGTAACCGTTGTGAGATCTTCTCGGACCACAAGAGTTTGAAGTATATCTTCACTCAGCCTGATCTCAACCTTCGGCAGAGGAGATGGATCGAAGCAATCAATGACTTTGATGTGACCATCAACTACACTCCAGGCAAAGCAAACGTCATGGCAGATGCGCTGAGCCGTAAAGCTTATGTCAACAACCTCATGGTGGAAGAGCAACAGCCTCTCTTGTGCGAGGAATTCCGTCAGCTCAACCTGGAAATTGTGGAACAAGGGCATCTCCTGAACCTTCTGGCTACTCCTCTCTTGGAAGAACAGATTCACTCTCGTCAGCGTGGTGATCCGCACACCAAGAAGCTCATCGCTAAGCTTGACCTTCCGAAGTATGAGTCCTTCCATGTTGATGATCAAGGCACGCTCTTCTTCGAACACCGGATGTTTGTTCCAAACTACCCGGGTCTGAGAGACCAAGTTCTCAAGGAGGCACATGATTCGGTTCTCTCTATCCATCCTGGCAGCACAAAGATGTACATGGACTTGAAAACACAATACTGGTGGCACAGGTTGAAGCGGTATTGCGCCAAGTATGTCTCGAATGTGATGTCTGCCGTAGGGTGAAGGCATCCATCGAAACCATTTGGTCTTCTCTGACCATTGAAACCTCCGAATGGAAATGGGAGAAAGTAGAGATGGACTTCATCACTGGCTTTCCAAGGTCGCAGAAGGGCAACAATGCAATTTTTGTTGTCATCGACGAGGCTTTCTAAAGTGGCTCATTTCTTCCCGATCAAAGAAACAATTTACGGAATTCAGTTGGTGAGCTCTATATCAACGATTGTCTCTCTGTATGGGGTTCCACTTGAAATCAGTTCGCACCGTGGGAGCATCTTCACCTCAAAGTTAGGAGAGTTTCCAAAAGCTTTGGGAACAAAGTTGAACTTCAACTGCTTACCACCCTCATCGCAAGGACAAGTGGAAAGAATCAATCAGATTACGGAGGATATGCTTAGAGCTTGCGTCATCTCTTTTGGCATGAAGTGGGAGGAATGCCTTCCATATGCTGAATTCTCCTACAACAACGACTTCGGAAGAGTCTGAAGATGGCACCATTCGAGGCTCTCTATGGACGCAAGTGCAGAACTCCGATTGGTTGGTCAGGTGCAGGAGAAAGAATCTGGTTTGGCCCTGACATTGTGACTCAAGCAGAGGAGAAGGTGCATATCATTCTGGAGAACCTGAAGATTGCTCAGAGTCGTCAGAAGAGCAACTATGACAGGAAACACACGGATATGGTATATGCCCCTGGTGATCTCGTCCACCTTCGTGTCACTCCCATGAGAGGAACACACCGCTTCGGTATCAAAGGAAAGTTGGCTCCTAGATACATCGGGCCTTTCAAGATACGTGGTAGAAGAGGAGAAGTTGCTTATGCACTTGAGCTTCCGGAAAAACTCAAAGTCCATGATGTTTTCCACATCTCTCAGCTCAAGAAGTGCTTCAAAGACCCCGGCAAGACCGTGGATCATGAGCTAATCGACCTACAAGAAGATCTGTCTTATCAAGAACACCCCACCAAAATCCTTGAGACCCATGAGCGAAGGACTGCTTAACAAGTCCATCAAGTTTTGCAAGGTGCATGGTCACACCATTACATTGATGAAGCCACATGGGAGCGTGAAGATGAACTCCGTGCCAACCATCCTTCTCTTTGTATCTTCTTCTTCTTCCTAGAATCTCGAAGAGATTCCTGTTTAGTGGGGGAGAGTTGTAGCATCCCAGTTGTCTAACACCTATAATGCTTCATGTTATGATAATAAAAAGGGCCACTTCCAACATATAATTGTTGCATCATCATCATATCATGCTCATACCATCATACCACCTTGCATTTGAGCAGCATATAAAACCCTTTCTTGTTTGGTTCTTATCTCATGTGCATGATTAATTGTATTTGCCTCTTGATATTGTATTTGGTTCTTGATATATTGTTAAATGCCCAAGTTGAGTTGAGGGCATCTCTCTTATTGACTCCACCACCTTTTCTTTCACCACCTTATATTCCACCATCCAATTAATATGAGCTTGGCATTTTAATTTGGGTTATCTCTAGCTCATGTTGGTTGGTTGGATTCCACCCATAATCTTTGCTTGGACTTGCCCACCTTTTGGGAATGCATATGAATAATGCCATGTTAATATTATTGTTTTCACAAGGATAAATTTGGCATTAATTATTTTGCATGGGCCATGCAAGTGCCACCTTTTCTAGTATCTGGTTTTTACTTGAATTCTAAGTGGATCATCTTTTCCTTTGCTTAAATCTTGTTTGGGCTTGTAGTTTCTTCATCAAAACATCTACCTCTCTTCTCCCCTTTAGCTAAACCCCTATCCCCATGCTCCATGCACACACATGTGCTAATGTGGCATGCCAAACCTAAACCCACCTTTTCTCTTGGTTCTTGCTTGGTCATTGTTGGAGCATGCATGGACCAAAGTAAACCCCATCATCATGATCATCTCTCTCTCCCTCTTCCTCCTTTTCTTTCCTTGATCTTGTTATGGCTTGTGTGGAGCTTGCATGATCAAGTGGAGTACCCCACCTCTTTCTTACCCATCTTAGCTAAACCCTAAGCCACCCCAAACCCCATACTAGCTAAACCTAAACCCCACCTAGTCTAAGCAAGACCCAAAGTACTCCCTCCTCTTCCCTACTACCTAGCATGATCACCCCCTCACCTAAACCCTAGGCTCGAGCCCATGCCCCTCCCTCTCGGCCTCTCTCTACCTGCCTTGAGGGCCCCACCAAACCACCACCTCCCCCGAGTTACCCTCCTCCTATCTAACCCTAGCTCCCACCCGAGCCTTTCTCCCTCTTTCCTCTGCCTCGGCCCCCACCCCGAGCCACCACCTCTGTCCTCCCTCTACCCCACCTTGACCTCCCCTCTCCTCCCCAGCTCTGCGCCACCACAGCCCCATGCCGTGCACGTGAGGGAGGTGCAAAAAGGTGACACCGAGGCTACTTCCCCTCCCCCACGCAAGCCCCCTCCTGGCCGTCCTTATCTACACCCCAGCACCCTCCTGCCCTCCCCAGATCTGCCAGGGCTGCGCCCTCCTCTCCCCTTCCTCCCCTAGCCATCCTTCTCACCTCGCCGTCCACCGCCAGACTACAACCTGCCCCATCTATTCTAGCGTGCCACGTATGTCGAGGAAGCCGGAGGACCTGCACCGCCCGTTCGCGTCGCCAAGGAGGAGGAGCCCGGAGACGGAACACGCACGCGCAGAACCCTAGCGTCCCAGGCTCCCCCGCCGATCAAACGCGCCCCTGCACGAACCGTCTGCACCGGCACACTCGCGGTGAGCATCCCCGCCTCCCAGACACCCTCTCTCACTCCGTCGCTTCCTGGACGCGGCGGGCCTTCCGTCGAACGCCCTCTGTGAGCCGGCGTCGTGTTTGTTCCTGCGAGCTCCCAGTCACGAACACCCTACCTAGCGCGTGCCCCCCTCTCCATCACCTACCCCAGCCTAGCCCAGTGGCATCCGCGTCTGCGCCAGCGCCCAGTCCCCGATCGAACCCCCTCTGCGCCCGCGTGCAGCGCGGCGTCCGTCGCTACGCTCTGCAGCCAGTGGAAGAAAAAGCGATGGCTGTGTCCTCTTTGCGAAAAACCCCCTCCCAAACCTTTTTGACAATCCGCGGTCCAGTTAGCCCCACCAGTCAGCGATGGTGGCCTTTTTCTAAAAAGGCTCCCGTGGTTTCCTGGAAACAACCCGCAGTCCTCCCCACGCCCGCGCGTTCTTTTAGCGAATGCCCCCTGCCTTTTCTCTCCCACCAACCCGATCCTGCCAGGCCACGGTCGATGGCCGTGGTCTTTTGCGAAAAGGCACCCCAGCTTCTCCACCTCAACCCGCGATACCACTCCCGACCACGTGGGTGCCCATCAGCTGGTCCCACCCGTCGAGTGAGTCTTGGAGTGCGCTGGGTACAAAAGGTTCTCTGCTCATCTGTTTTTATTTCAAATCTTTTCAAATAAATTCAAATTCAAAATGAAATCTGTTCTCAAATAACTTTTCCATAGTATTTCCAAATCACACAAATGATATATGTTTGGATATCAGAAAAATGCCAGGAATTCAAATATGCCATCCAATTTGCCTTTTGCGCATTTAAATTTCCAAGTTTATTTAAATTACCCAATTGCCACTAGAATTTCAATAATTAATAACTTTTGTTTTATAATTCCAAATTTAGCAAATGATAGGTCTAAAATGATCAGCTCGACGAGACCTTTCTGTTTATGCTATCCATGACTTCAATTGCAGCATGCATCATATAAAAATATAGGGTACAGCAACTGTTATGGCAACAAATGTGATTCCAAAACCCCATTAAAATGTTATTACTTGTCCTCCACACCTCACCATGCCATGCTACCTTACTTGCCATGTAAATTGTGCATCATTCATCATGGCATGATTGTTTGCTTGACGCATCTTATTCATATGCTTGTGCTCTATATTCATGTTGGCCTTGTTTGTTTGGCTTTTCTCGGATAGACACTGAGCAGGGGTTATACCAAGAGAACCAGGAGCGCTACCCAGATCCGTCCCTCGCTTCAACTGGGTTGACAGGCAAGCACTTCCACATGCTTGCATACATACAGTACCTATTGCCTCTATCTTATTCTTGCATCATTGAGTCGCGTATGCATTAAATTGAATCCCAAGTATGCATAGCCTTTACTTTCAAACTCCACCAAGCTTGTTCCTCCATCCCATGAGCCATTACTATAGGAGTTGTTTGAGCCATGCGAGTCGTAGAACAGCATGTGTAGGGTATGTGAGTGTCTGTTGGATAATGAGGTACCTAAACAACTTAACTTTGAGTAGTTCGGGATAACTAAAGAAAGTGGCACCGGTGAGCAACATCTGCTATTTGGTTTTCCTGCTCACTTGTGTCCGTAAGACCCCGAGTACTTGATTCCTGTTCCTTGATTTATCGCGCTATCCACATCCGGAGGTATATGGGACCCACCGGGCGAGCTTGATTCCGTCTTATTTCTTGGGGCCACAAACTAGTTTGAGGTTTTATTTACTATCTGTACTTATGCCATGCTATTTTACGTATTTAAATTGTGCGAGGTGCACTGTCTTTTATTTAGGTAAGCGGAGTGATTACGCAGTATCGACACCCCGAGTTTTGGGTTCCCGATCGCTCTGACCATTGTCGCAAACCTTGAGTCCGTCTCGAGCTTGCTTACTGCCGTTCTGGGTAGACTCAAGGGTGGCCCCTGAAATATTTCTGAATCCTGATTGTTCGGTCGTGAAAGCCTCGTTGGGTTTTGATTTGGTTTTCGAGGTTGATCGAGCGTGTGTTGCTATTGGTGCACCCGGCGGGTAAAACTTTCTGAAAGCCGTGTCGCGGATATGGACGACTTGGAGCACAGTTTCGATCATAGACAAGCATAACTAAAGTACCGCCTTAATCGACTAAGTAACTTGACTAGTAAATAGTGCAACACTCATGGAATGGTTAATAAAATTGCCAAGCGGATGGGGGTTGTTCGTCCGCTTCCTTGTTGGTAGCGAGGAGGAGGATGGATCGGATGAGATTACCATTATAACTGTTGTACTTAATTCACGGACATCCGCCTATCATTGGTTAGGCGGATGGATAGCGTTTATCTGTAGAACTGCTAGTGTTTATCTTTCGCTGCAACTGCGTCACCCCAGGTTGTGTCCCCTTTAGAGGCATTAAGACTTCTTTGAGTACCCTTAGGGTCTCACACGATAAATTATTGGTTCGGATGGGCGGTACCTCCGCGGGATGGATCTTTGGGTGGAAGAAGCGAAGATGTGGGCAACGATCGTTCGGTGTAGAGATTAGGAACGGGGATCCGTGAGACCTGTAGTTGGGATGTGCTTATTTCCATGGCATCTTATGCCGATTTGCTTCTTATCCGTACTCGGATTTTGTTTGCCGCTTCCGCATGATACTCTGATGTGTGTTGTATGAGGAAGTATCCTAAAATATAGATCTATCTAGGTCATTTGAATCTTGTCGTATGGCGTTGCTATATTTCCTTTCTTTCTAGATGGTATGGCTCTGATGTACTCTTGTATGGTGGCTTGCGTACATACCCACTTGTGTACGTAGTTGATCCCTTCGCCTACCGATTACGCCGCCCGTACAGGTACCGTTGAGAGGGTAGTGGTTGGGACGTCTGAAAGGACTACCAGTGAGTGGCTTTTGGGGCCCCACCGTACTATTTCAACCACTACCACTCATCCATGCTTGTATCTAGGAGCGTAATTCACCGAGGTAGTTACACTAAGTATGCAAATATTTGAGCTCTCTCTGAAAGATATGATCGAGTTACTCACTCCATAGCCCCTCTTTATAGTATGGTTATATATCCCAAACCTGATCTCCCAACTACCAACATGAGACCGGCAAAAGGGAAAACCTATTAAGATTATAACTTTGCCTTGAGTATTTCACTTGAGCTTGATGTAGACAATCTTGTCCTCCTCAAGATGGAACACCTTTCTCGATTTCTCTTAGCACGCTTGCTTGATGAATACTTGCAAATTGCTCCCCCATATACCATGGAGAAACCTCTTATTTGAGCTTGTATTCATCGATCCATGAACACTTAGGACAACAAGATTCAAGCATGAGATCTTCTAGAGATGGTGCATTTTAAAGTTGCACTTCATTTCTTCTAACTTCATTTGGATGGTGTCTTGAAGATACACATGAGGAACTCCATTTTCTTCTTTAATACACTCATGATATTATTTTTCTATAAGATTCCAAAAGGCCCAAATCCCTTGGACATTGCTTCTTCTTCTTCTTCAATTCTTCTACCTCCAAGCGATGACAATTGACAATTCCTACAAGTGAAACTCAATGCAAACATTATTCCATAGAGATTGTCATTAATTACCAAACCCACACATGTGGGTCGACATTCTCTTTCACCAGGTGGGTTAGGGTTGCCCTTGGTGATGATATGCCTTTCGACTATGGCAGCGACCCCCATCGTGTGGTGTGGGAGCTCTAAGGCGAACCAGGCGTGGGGTGGTATTTGCGTGTGCCCTCGGCTAGCCCGCCCTTCGGGTATCGAACCCAGGTGGGGTTGGGGTTTCCCTCGGTGATGATATTCCTTTCGATTATGGCAGCAACCCCCGGGCGTCTGGCGTGGGTGCTCCATGTGAGAGTGCTCCATGGTGTGTCTTTTCTTTATGATGTTGTAACTCTCTGGCCTCTCCAGACCAGCGGCTTTCACCCTGGCAGCTCAATAGGATCTCTAGAGTAGCCCCACAGATTAATACTAGACTTTTACGCACTTTGTCCTCACTCATACGCACCCGAGGACAACTTCACGGCCGGTCACCCATTCTCAAATTGTTTTAGGCCAAGCACGCTTAACCTCGGAGTACTTTTCACATGAGTTTCTGGAAAAAAAGTTATAACTTGTTGGTATGAGTATACTATCAATCATATCAAGTCATGCGCCAGGATCTCACAAATTCCCTTCGACTCCATCCTATGGCACACATGCATCATGGCATCTTCTCGGGCATGCAGGCCCCTTCGGCCACACCCATGACACAAGTGGTGTTGGCGTGTGATATGTCGGAAACATATCTATAATTTTTGATGCTCCATGCTTGTTTAGTATCTACTTTGCTTTGCTTTGTCTACACTTTGAGGTGTTTTTATATATTTTCTGGAACTAACCTATTAACAAGTTGCCACAGTGTTAGTCGCATGTTTTATTTTGTTTTTGGTTCCAGAAAGGCAGAAAATCAATATTCTCGGAATTGGACGGGACAAAATCCAAAGTCAATATTTTTTTGAGGGTAATAACAGTAGGAAAGGCTCCTACTGCCTCATTTTCATTAATAAAAGATCAGAGTCTGTAAAGTTACATATTTACATAGAGACATAGGGGGAGGAAAGGTCTCCAAAAGACAGGTTAGAAAGGTCTAGGATCTCAAAAGATTTACAAACTATGAATAATGCTCTTGATAAGTGGGTGTAATTCCTCTTTTGTCCTATGAATCAGCAGTGACAGATCAGCAGCCAATATTGACTTCCAAGCCTGAACTGAGGGTTGTATGTTATTAAACCAGAGGTTGTTTCTCTCTTTCCAGATGTTCCAAGAACCAAGCAAGGTAATTTCCATAAATAGCTTTTTATTCCAGCTCTTTTTTCCTTGCTCAATGATCTGAAGTCTAGAGTTAGCCATAGACCAATAGATGTTAATTGAATTCCAGCAAGCTTGGCTGAAGGGGCAGTGAAAAAGCAAGTGTTCAATTGTTTCTTCAGTATTGTGATTACACATAAAACAGTCATATCCAGTCCCCGGTGCATAATGTCTTCTTCTGAGCATGTTTCTTGTATTCAATCTGTCAGACAGAACCAGCCATCCAAAGAAATTCACTTTTGCAGTGCACTTCGATTTCCACGGCCATTTAAAGGATATGTGTGGGCTTAGATTTCTGAAATTATATTGATAATATTTGCTGGAAGTGTAGTCTTTGGCCCCCCAAACATAGCTCCAAGTGTCATGTGAATGCTCTCTTAGTTGTATTTCTCTACAACTATTTTGAATTTCCCTCAATTCAGCTAGTGCTTCAGGTGACAAAGGAAGATAGAAAAGCTGTGTCAAACTATCTGCTGTAAGAAACTCTTGTGCAGAGATATCTTCATTCCTTACATAGGAGTAAATGATCGGGTGACTCTCTTCTAAGATAGTTGCAGACCACTGATCCTTCCAAAACAGTGTAGTAGTCCCATTACCAATAGAGCTTTTAGCTATCCCTCTGAATAAATGTGAAAGTCTAGAAACATCTCTCCACCAGAAAGAGCCACAAGGCCCAGAAGCATGAGGAATATTGTTGCTGTAGTATGCATTCCATACTAGGGAGACCCATGGTGTGTCATCCTTATTATAAAACTTATGCAGGAATTTAAGCAGCAGGCCTTCATTCTGAATTCTAAGGTTGAGGATGCCAACACCTCCTTTACTTTTTGTCCTGCAAATCATATCCCAAGCAGCCAAAGAATTGCATTTTTCACCCTCTTCAGTTTTCTTGTTCCACAAACAGTGTCTCTGAATTTTTTCTATGTGCCCCACAATCTTATCTGGCAATTTGATTGCACACATTGTGAAAGTTGCAATTGAAGCCAGTAAGGAATTAATCACAGTTACTCTCCCACTATAAGACATCATCATGAATGAAGCAGACACCTTTCTCTCAACTCTGTCAATCAGTGGCATAAGATCATAAACTGTGGGTTTAGTGGTGCCAAGAGGAAGCCCCAAATAAGTGAAAGGCATTTTGGCAATTGCACATCCCAATATCTCTGCAATTTCTTTAGAGATGTTGTCAGCCAGATTTATTGGTATTAGGTGAGACTTATGCTGTAAGCCAGTAGAAACAACATAATTCTGAAGAATCCCTTTCATTATCTGAATTTGATCTTTGTCTGCTTGCATTATAATCAAAGTGTCATCTGCATACTGAACAACTGAAAAATCATGTCCAAAATCAGGGGAGAAAGGGGCCCTGAGTATGTTTTCTCTGAATGCATTATTGATTGCAGATTGTAGTAAATCAGCAGCAAGCACAAAAATTAGGGGGGACAAAGGGTCTCCTTGTCTAAAACCTCTTTTGTAGTGAAATTGTCTCCCAGGTACTCCATTGAGCAAGACAACAGACTTTCCAGTGCCAAAAATAATTTCAATCCATTTTAGCCATTTATCATCAAAACCCATCTGTTTTATAATTTTCATCATAGCCATATGATCAATGGTATCAAAGGCTTTGGCAAAATCCAACTTAAGTAAAATGATCTCTTTCTTAGAAGCTTCACATTGATAAAGAAATTCAAATGCCCTGTTTCTGCCTTTTAAAAAACCATATTGATTTTTATGAATAATCTTCAATATTACCTTTTGTATCCTATTAGCCAAGATTTTGGTTATCAGCTTCAGAACACAATTTCTTAGAGATGTTGTCTTCTGGCGTGACCTTGGATGTGTGTTGCCCTTCGATTACGTCAATGGTGCAGTGATGCGACCCGGTCTCAGCTGACTCCGGCGATGCCTCGAGTTGGATTGTCCCTCCACGGTCATATCTTGTTGGTTCTTCCTTGTGATCGTTATGCTTGGGTCGTGATGAGTTTTCACATCTATCATCCGTCTCCGAGGATTCTTGGAATGGTCCCCTTTTCTTCCCACTCCTCGGTATTGTTGGTGTGTGTGTTTTTTCTTTATTTCTCTTCTCTTGTATAAACTCTAGTTCATTTGATTATTGTTTGGCAGCGAATCAATCAATTCAAAAAATGGCGCAAAAAATTATATGTCACAAAAATTTGACCATAGAATTGGTCAATAAAACATGAATTATATGTTGAAAAATTATATCATTAGATTCATATTTGAAAGACATTTTCAATGATATAGTTTTTATGACATATAATTCATATTTCGTTAATAAAACTAATAGTCAAATATTTTGTTGAACTCCGTGTTAGTCTAATAAACCAGTATGAAGCGAGTATTAGGCACGCATGTAGTTTAAGAAAAATATTTGACCATCAATTTTAGCCAATAAAATATGCAATATGTGTCTCAAAAAATATACCATGAAAAACTTTTTTTGAAGACGAATATGATGGTATAATTTTTGTGATATAGTATTATGTAAAATTTGTTAACCAAAATTAATGATTAAAGTTATTTTTAAACTACGTGGGTGCGTAATAAACCAAAACGGAGGAAGTACTGTCCGAATGAGGGTCTACGCCGTCGGTCCCAACTAAAAGCCGTTAACGAAGAAAATGGCCGTTTGTTGAGCAGGTTGACGATATTTTGGTAAAAAATATCTGGCCAAATTTTGATCTTGTCTACTAGTTTTTGTGCGGCAGCGAATCAATCAATTCAAAAAATAGTACTCCACCACCTTTCTATTTATTTTTTCAGAGAAAAGAACCTTTTCGGAAGAGAGCAAGTCAACAAGTAATGTCCACACTCCGACTTAACGGCGCTGAAAACAACAGCAAAGATGGAGAGGACCACGTACCAATGCTTTTGTTGCACACAGAGTTACTTCCGGTCCTTTCTCTAGTATTTTAAATTTGTCGCTGTGAAGATTTTTTTTTTCAGCATCGAAGGAGCGGCAGGATATGCAATCATGCAACTCGGTTCGTCAGGAGTACTGTACATACGTGCTGGCATTGTCTTCCACACGCCACATCAAGGCGTTATCCTTGGGAAATCATATCCCGATTATTTCAACCAAAAAGACCAATCACAGTGCGTGTCGATGGAAAATTAATGTTGGGCAAGCAGGGAGTACTAGACTTGAGATGATGGATGTGTACTGTGTTGCAGTGTTGGTGTACGAAATACTAGCACGTGCAAAGTAGTAGTCTATTTTTGAGACTGGGAGTGCGATTTTGCTGAAAGGTATCCCCGAATTTTGGCCTGTCAGAAAAACCGGCGCCTGTTAATATACTCCAATAAAACACTCGCCTAAAAATATGACACGCCTGAACCAGGATGGGAAGTCAACCAGCCACGTAGCCTATAAATTCCACAATGCGTCGTCGTCTCATTTTCACCCACCGTGTGGCAGAGCAGTAAAAAGTCTATTCTAAACCTTGAATTCGTAGGACAGTAAAAAAGTCTATTCTAAACCTTGAATTCTTAGAGGTTGGGCCACGTCGTTTGTATCCTAAACTGTCTAATTTCGGTTTAAATTGAACCTTAGATTTTTTTTGAAATGATACAAAAAAAAAAGTATAAACGGCTATCTCATTGACTACATTGGGCCACATGTCATACTCTTCTTCTTCCCCAATCTCTACATCTGTTTGAGCGCCGAACGGCCAGATTGGTCGAGCCTATTGGCATGGACTTGGGCCAGTCTAGAACGAGCAGCAGCGACGCATCCACGGTATGGTGTTTGATGCCGTTGTGTGGCAGTGCGTGCGTGCCAAGCCAGAGTTGCCCGCTTGCACCCTGGAGGCTCGGGTCTTCCCAACGCCCTAACATGAGCTCATCCTCTCTTGAATCACCCATTCTCCTCTCGTTTCTCTCCTCCCCCCCTCTCGTTGAGAGTCTCCTGCACACTCCCGGCTCTCTCGCCACCCGGCTGCTCTGCGCTCGGCGGCGATGGAAGGGGCGACCCTTGTTCATACTAGTTTTAGTAGTAGAGTAGTTGTCTTTCCCTTTGTGGAGTTTGGCCCTATGACGTCGAACGACGTGATTCCCGTGTCGGCGAGCGGCGGCAGGTGGCCGGGTTTTGAGGCCTTGTTGGTGGCGGTGGCTAGGTGCCTACGGCTGCTGCTCAAGTTCCTCATGCCCCAGTCCAAGAATAAGCTCGCGGTCATGGTCATAGCCCTGGATCCATATCTTGGGGGTGTGGCTGGGTGTCGTTGCAGGTCGGTGGTTGAAAGTCAAGATCTGAGTGCCTTGCTCGCTGCTCACCACGGTGGTGAGAACGAAAAGGAGCTCCTGGTCTTGATCGCAGATGCTCGATCTACATCGAAGTCATGAAGCTGCTCCCGGGAGTCCTTCCACGGTGGTTTTTCTTCAACTGCCGTCCAAATTGGTCGTAGGGCAACCACTCCCTCCTCCTTCGTTGGTGATGGTTTACTCCAGCCGGCGACTGTAGGTCGACAACAACCTCCAGGCCAAGATGCCAAGACGGAGGTTAAAAATAACGTAGATATCGAAGTAACGTAGGTCGACGATGGCACCGAGGTAGCGACCCAGGTGACTGGGTCGGCGCCATTTGAAATGGCGCCCGCATCGACACCGACATAAATGGTTAAAAATATCCATCTTGCATTCTACTCCAAGCCACGTACGTACGGTACGTACTACTGTCGAGCGGGCCGTGTCGTGCCGTGTGAGCTATGACACCATCATCCCAAGCCAAGCCAAGTCCGATCAAATCGAACAACCTCACCCGACCGTAGTAGTAAATGGATGCGACGTGACATACTCACGTACCGGTGGATAAGGTTCTGTTACTCTGTTACGGAGATGAGCATGAACAACGGACAGCGCGGCGGCGAGGAAGATTCAGAGAACTTGGTTGTGTCTCGTTTGGACGCTGTGGCTGTGCAGTCATAAGAGTTGAAATCGTCGCTCGATACATGGTGGGACAGCAGAGACTGCATCGGCAGTAGTTATTGCCATTAGTTGGCAGTCGCAGTTGTGGTGACTGCGGACCACTATCAATTGATGCCGACCGGCCCGTGCCTGCTACCAAGCCAAAAAAAAAAGGACCGAAATGCAAACATACGCGAAGGACGAAATTTTAATTTTTAAGAATTGGCAGGGGCCGCGCGAACGCGTACCCCCTCTACCACAAATTATGACGTCCACTCTCCCACTTGGGGAGACTAGTAAAGGTGCACGTGCACATGCACGTCTATATTTCAAACACAAAAATCAAATTAAAAATGAATTATTATATAATAATTTATGTTTTCAATATGTACTAATCGACATGGAAAGAGAAAATTAGAAAAAAAAAATTGTTTGGTTGTCCATGTTGCCAAATCACAAACTTAAGTAGCCATTATGTTCAGAATCATACAGGATACAACAAATGATCATATCAGAATTGTAGCACGTACGAAATGGTGACAAATGAACTTAAGTATAGAAGTCCGCTCAGAGAAGAATTAACCTAACAACTCAAAAAGGTCTATAGGACAATGTACCAATTCGTACCATGTTCTCCTCAAAATCAAATAAAAATAGATACAAGCTTTGCTCATTGGTTGCATTCCCACAACAAGGACATATATAAGTATAAATCATGGAAGAAGATTATTACAATTAGCCAAGTAGAAAACCGAAAAGTATAATAAAATTGTCGCACCCATTTATTTTGTACTAATATTTATTTTTAGGGGAACCACACGTACCATTAAGAAGCAATTGACATAGGTACAACGTGTGAATCCGGTGGCACATCTAGCCACATCTAGCGACCTGGTTCAACTCTAGAAGAGTACTTGGCCAGGTTATGCGCATCTCTATTACAATCTCTCTTTTCATGCTTGAAATAAACTACTTCAAACCAGGGAATCAAGGCTTGAATCTCCATAATAATTGAGCTATGTGTTCCCTTCGTGCCTGACTTGATTGCTTCGACCAGTCCACTGCAGTCAGAGGTAACATCAACCCGCTGCGCACATATCTTGGACCAGCGCTAGATCTTCTCGGAATGCCAGTGCCTCCAGGATTTGCTGTTCAGAAATTTCGTCCATTACTACCACAGTGGATCCCTGATAAAGGCCAGCTCCAACTACTGCCCAGGCTCCTCTGTTAGCCACGTTTGCTTGAGTACCATCAACATTCATTTTCAGGCGGCCTTCCCACGTAGCAGACCAGCCTTGCCTCCCCTGTTGTGTTGTCGAAACTCCCTGTTTCTTACTACCATCTGGTACCATCTTTAGCTCTTCCAGGTAGCTTGTTACAAAATTGAAAATAGACAGAGGTACTGTTAGCTATTGTCTGTTAGGTCCTTAAATGGGGCATGCTCACCAGATCGCGAAGAACATGCGCCCGACTGATTATCTGTATGCAATAGACTGATATCTGGATGTAAACACAAATTCAAATCACAGTTAGTTGAGAACAAATTCAAATTATAGATATATAGGTTAATCAATCTGCAATCCTGGTTTCTTTGGACATGCTATAATCGACCTGAACCTTATTGCGTGCTACTACAGTACAATCAGCTAATTTAAAAGTTCAGTTAACCAACTCTGTAAAACGGTATGCAAACTCGTGAACAAAGATGAAACCAAAAAGTGAAAATAGGCAGCACGTGATTCCTAAATAAGTAGATAACAGCAGCATATCTTGCTACTGTACTCTCGCATATCCTAAATAAGTTTCTACTGTAGATGAAATTAACATCGACAACATTTGATGCAATGCAAGAAGTCGAGGGTTAGTGAATTGACAGGAACCTATGTGGTTGCTTACTTTTCAGCGCACCAAATAAACTAAGGATAATGACCAATTGCATCTAAAAGGGGAAGTAGATATAGTTAGCTTGGTAATTAAATGACCGATCATGAATCACACGCGTGCACTACCTTTGCATTTTGACCTTCATTCTACATATATCTTGCTCCATTTTCCTTCCTCATCAACTTGCCTAATGCACATGATCTACAGAGTTTGGAAAGAAATAAGTAGAGCTGAACCAAACTTGGTAAAGAAACAATGACCATATTATGGATCCTCCAACATCTGAGATTTCAAAACTCTAGGACTGAACATCAGCCCTTTAGAAAAGGAGCACCAGCACCATGCTTTTCTTTACACTGAATTTTGAGCCGTACTTTGTCAGTTTTCTGCTACAGGTAAAAATTTTACATGGTTAATGTGTAAAGTACATCTTGGTGGTTTCAATATAAAGAGTAAAAAACTCACGTCAGCTCCACCTGCCAACTTCTGAATTGACTGATCCCGATGTGGGTTTTCTGCTTGACAATACTCTCTACTTGCACGATCTCATCCATACATGCCCAGATACTGTCCTTGAAATTATAAGAACTTTATCCTTTTACCCAGCTAAATGGAATAGTAAGAAATTAGGTAAATATTACTCTACAAAGCTAGTTTTAATTTGACAAAAAAAAGGAAGAACCTGTAAGAGAGAGAAAGTTTAGAACAATTAAATGTGCTTTCCGGAAACAACCAACTACTAATAAATCAGTTCACCGGGGTACCTTCTGTGTTACCACTTCAAATCAAAATAACCATGATAAGAATGAGTTGGTGGTATATTCCTATGTAGCTAGATTGACAAAAAACATAAGAAAGAAAGAACTCAAAACTCACCTACAGATGCAACCTTCGGGCATGTGAATCTCAGGTTCTTTCTCCAAATTATGCAATGATTCCTCAATTATGCCAATCTTCTAGGTTAATATCAATATGCTACACACGCCATGAACTACAACACCTTCAATAGCTGCCTGAGATATCCAAAATGTGGTTAGGAAATTGGAAGAGTGTAGTTTATAGAACCTCAAACAATATGATTGTTGACTCAATAGTGATAGCATGGTTGCATTAAGGGTATCTTCAATTTTCAGCTTCTTATCATTCTACTCACAGTAGAATCAAGGTTCATTAGTTAGTCATGTGTGTGTTGTGTGTGTAAATTATGACGATGGGATGGTAGCATCTTTGGTGTAACTCTACGTGATTTTACTTGTGATGGCAAGCATACAAATATATAAATCAGAAAGTAGTAACTCTGGAAGAGGTGCTCGCCTGATTATCTGAATAACTACAAGCCTCGCCTGCATTTTGAAGATCCAGCAAGTTTGAAAATCGAAGTAACCAACCACCTTAACTGCAATTCGCATGTATAGGCCATCATCAGACAATTATTAGATACTTGACACATACACATGACATAGGAGGAACAATAAGAGGACAAATTTCCAAAATCACAAAAAAAAAGTACCAAAAGTACTCGGTGTAAAATGTTCTGTAAACTGAATGAAAACAAACATCAATTTAGGAAATATGAACCCAACCTTGAGCAGGGTCGGCTTGTGCGGGGGAGTAGCATTGCAGTGGGCGGGGCTGGGGGCGCAGTGGTGGATCTGTGTGGGCCGCCGGCTGGCAGGGCGGCGTGTTGGCATGCGGAGTGCACACGCACACACGGGGAGGAGGCGCGTGGACCGACAGCATTGCAGGACAGCGGGGCGGCGACGTGCGCAGCGGGGCGGCGTTGTCGGTGGCGGTGGCTTGCACGGCGGAGGCGGTGGCTTACGCGGCGTCGGAGTTGCGTGCCGGCTGGGGGCGGCATCGGGCCGGCGAGGGCGGGGGTGGAGGTGGCTTGCGCGGCGGCGGGGGTTGCAACTGCTTTTGTGGGGATGGGACGGTTCAAGTGGTGAAAGGAGAACATCCCGCTCGACGGTGATGAGCCGATAAAGACGGATCGATTCTCAAGCGTTAGATAATTGCATCGTACGTCCATTATTTGTTGGATTTGATCCTCTGGGTCTTTTAATATTAGTGTAGATGTAGATGTAGATGGTAGACCAACGCACTGACCAGGTGCAATGTCAGCCATTGATCTAGGCCACGGCCCTTCTTGATCGGCCGTAGACCCCGTCCAGGTAAGTAAGTTGAACGTCGCACCGGGCGCCTCTCATATAGCCAGCTCTCCCGCGCCAGCCTCTTTCGCCTTCCGATGTGGTACTAATCAAGAGCGACTTGGTGCAGGGTCGTATCATCATGGGCCTATTTCTGGTGGCAGTTAGATAGGAAGTGGGCTTTCGATTACTCAGACCAGTGTTGAAATACGATCGGTAATTTTTCTTGATGAGAGAAGATCTGAGCTGCGACTGATCTAATTCTCAAAAAAAGATGCGAATTGTCTGAACATATCGTATTGATAGTAGATATCAGTATAGCACACTGGCTGTTTATACTCATCATATTACTGAACGATTATTATTTTCTCTATTTTAAAATAAGCATAGTAGATTGTATTATTTTCTCTATTTTAAAATAAGCATAGTAGATTTACCTAAATTCACATGTATATACATGATCTTGTGTCAAGCTACTTGTGTATGTAGACAAATGTATCATAATTATTTTAAAACAGAGAGAATAGTACTCCCTCTGACCGAAAATAAATGTCTTGGGTTTTAAAATTTGGATGAATCTATATACTCAAAACTTGGGTTTTAAAATAGTACTAAATAGTGTCTAGATTCATTCAACTTTTAAAAAATTTAAGACATTTATTTTAAGACGAAGGGAGTATGAAAAATACATATAGTATTAGGCCATTGGCGGCTACCCAAAACTTATCTAGCGTTTCATCCCCCGACGATGTTGTCGGTTAGCTCCGTCTATGTTGCTTTTGTCCTTTAGAGATGTGGCAGACTATGGCCTATCACTGTCTTTTTTTTCTTTTTTTTAGTGAGACGGATTAGGAGCAGCGCACAGTATATACTTTGCTCATGGACGGCTCTGAGATTTTAAAGGCCTAGAGAGAAGTCTGTCAGTGGCCCAACGGAGAGAAAAGTCGATTCCACAAGTGAATGGATTTCTTTCTTGTGAAATATCTATAAAGTTTTATTAACATTAAATATCATGTAAATTGCATGCTTTGTTCTAAGAAACTATCATAGAAGCTAGATTGTAATCCTTTCAAGGTCCTTTTCCAACTAGATCATCTCTAGATTTATTCTCAATAATATTTTAAGTCTTAGGACCATAAATATCAAAAGAAGAAGCGTGTTCATGTTTGCAATCTTAGTCTGATTAGGTAGATGGATAAGCGCGCTTCTCCGCGCCAAAAGCCGTCGGATCCTGCTTCCACGTGTCGTCCTCATCGCCACCCATCTTTTTCTCGGCCTCCGCCGCCTAGCTCGACCCGAAGCACGGGAAGCAGCTCATCCAAGCGCACATTTCCATGCTAAAAGCCTCTTGTTCGGCTGTTAGAATCGAAAAATATGCCATAGTATGTATGCTGCACCGCTGGTGACCTGCCCTCGTGCAGCCGTGTCGCAGTAGATTGCCGCGGGCTGACAGAGAGAAGAGGGACGGTGATGCTATTTATGGACCGCCAACGCATACGACGAAGCAATTCTGGTGGCAGATCATGATGAATATGGACTTGTTCATGAAGACTGTGTTTGATGTTAGAGTATGACGACTACTTCATGTGCAAGAAAGACCGTAGTGGATTATGGGGATTCTCATTGGTTTAGAAATGCATGGCCACCTTGAGGTGCATTGCATATGGGGATTCTATAGGTTTAGAAATGCAAGAAATACTGCCCTAGAATATCGACGTATGCTTGGGACAATTTGCTTTGATAGCGTCTACATGTTTTGCTGAACAGTCGTGGCAACATTTGGAACAAACTATTTTAGAGCACCTAATAAAGAAGATATAGCTCACATATTGGCAAAGAATGAATCATAAGGATTTTCTAGCTTTGGGGAGCATCAATTGCATGCATTGGGATTGAAAGAACTGCCCATTCACTTGACAAGGTTTATATAAAGGAGATACCCAAGAGTGCAATGTTATTCTTAAAGCTATGGTAGATTATAAGTTGTGGATTTGGCATGTTTTTTTAGCATGACAGGGACTAACAATGACATTATCGTATGATACGTCGGAAACGTATCTATAATTTTTGATGCTCTATGCTTGTTTTATATCATTTGTCTTATGTTTTGTGAAAGAACATGTGGGCCCCCATGTGTGGTTTTGGTAATTAATGACAATCTTTATAGACTAATGTGTGTATTAAGTTATACTTGTAGGATTTGTCCATTGGTATCGCTTGAAGCATGTGTTGGCTTCAAGGTCGATGGAATGAGAAGAAGATGTATTGTGCAAGCTCAAAATGCGCCATCTATAGTAGACTCATGTTTGATGCTTGCCATCCTCGGTGATCATGGATCGATGATGAGGAATCAAGAAACGCGTTCCATCTTGAGTAGGGAAAGATCGTCTATATCGAGCTCAAGTGGAATGCTCAAGGCAAAGGTGACAGCATGCTTGCCATCCTCGGTGATCATGGATCGATGATGAGGAATCAAGAAGTGCTTCAATAGATCTCTGCTCTCCCCATGTGTGTGAAAGTGACAACATGCACGCCATGGTGGCACTTAGGCTAGAGTCTACATAAATACTCATTGTGCTTTAATAGATCTATGCTTTTCCCCACGTGTGTGAAAGTGACAGTGTGCAGACCGTGTGTGGCACTTAAGCTAGGTTACATATATATTTATCATGAGTATATTTGGAGTTGGATGTCTTTATAAAATTATGATGTTTGTTAGAACCATCTAGCGCTCAAGGTGACAGTGTGGGGTTATCTAGATTGGGAAAGACAGACTTTGAGGTGTGCTGTTATAGCCATACCATGGATTAGAGTGTCCAACCGGAGAGTAGTTAAGAGTAGTATCATTAAAAGAAGATATTTATATGAGAGAGTGTTCACTAGTGAAAGTATGATCCCTAGGCCTTGTTTCCAAGCATTGAAACACCGTTTGCATCTAGATCTGTTGCATGTTTGCTTGCTTCCATCTTTATTTCAGTTTGCCTTTAGTCTCTTCCACGTCAACAACAAGTCAGAAGCTCTTTTCTGGCACCGTTACCACTTGTATTTCACTATCTCTTCGCCGAACTAGTGCACCTATACACCTGACAAGTGTATTGGGTGTGTTGGGGACACAAGAGACTTATTGTATCTTGATTGCAGGCTTGCTTGAGAGGGATACCTTTGACCACTTCCTCCCTGAGTTCGATAAACCTTGGGTAATCCACTTAAGGGAAACTTGCTACTATTCTACAAACCTCTGCACTTGGAGGCCCAACAACTGTCTATAAGAATAGAAGTGCGTAGACATCAACGTACTACAACGCCGAGACATGCTTTGATAGTTAACTTTAAGATCAATGACCACCCATACAACAAAGGATATTAATCGTGGGCAGACCTCATACAAAGAAAAGTTCATGGTTGCTATGATGCAAAAGAGTTATAGAAAGTACGTCGAGCAGGCATTTAGTAAAATTTAACATTGTTTTGCTATTATCAGGTAACCCGCTCTTACATGATCATAAGCTTAGATGATATTGTTAGTTACCCTACTCTTACATGTTCAGAAGCTTTGATGTGGAAGAGTTTCCCTACTCTTACGTGGTCGAAATCTTTGATGTGGAAGGTCATTAACCGCTATGTGATCATGCACAATAAGATCATCGGGAGTGGGAATCACCAGGGTCCTCTGGCCACAGTTGATCATGAGGTGGGTTGTGTTTCACGTGTTCATGCGGATCAACAAAATGATGCAATGAAACATTTACCGGCTGAAAGTCACCCTCCTCGAAGACTTGAACTATTTGTATTTCATTTTATTTGAGTTGTTGTATACCAATAATTTAATTTAATTTGCTTGTTGGGGTTGGATAAATGTTTAAGTTAATGCATTAAACTATCTATATTTAGACTATGTATGGTTTGAACTATTATTTGAAACTATGAAATATTGTTATTGTGTACAAAATTTAACCCATCTAAGGGGGCTCCCATATTGCGTTCGTTTGGGACTGCCCTCCCAAAACCGAACGCAACTTCAGTGACGTTGTGCTTCAAAGTCTGACATGGTTATACCCTACGGGTACACGACATTAGCATACCTGGTCCAACCCAAGGAAGGTCCACAAGAATATACGCGGCCTTTGGAGATTTTCGGGTGGCCCAAGCCCATGACATCTTCGGATCCTTGGAGAGCAAGACTAGAACAGATAGAATATTCAAAGGGGCAAACCCTAAACTTGTAACTGACTCGATCTGTGCCCGAGACCTGTCTAACTCTATATAAAGGCTAGGAGGGCACGGCAAGGAGGCCAATCCTTTTTTCCACCGCATACACACCTCCACACCAGATTGCATCTGCGCACCCCTGTAACTTTCGGTTCCGCCGTAATCAAGAGTAGACAAGCAGGAGTAGGGTTTTCTCTCCGGGGGCCTAAACCTGGGTAAATATAGTGTCCCCTGGTTGCTTGTCTATTGACCGTTCCGCGATCTCCAGCACCCCCATATTCTCCAAAACCCAAGCTCATAACAATGGGCATTGACGAGTCGAAACCTCGTCAATTGGCGCCGTCTGTGGGAATCGAGGGCGCTGATTGTGCGATTGTGATAGTCCCGACCAAAGCGATCTACAACTCCTCGGCGACGGAGAGCCATCTCCTCTTCGACGCTTTCGACTTCACCACCCACTCTCCAGCCACCATGAAGGACTTCGAGCCCGTAGGCGACGGGCTCGAGATCTTGTTCGGGAGCTCTGCTTCCAGGTGGGACAGACCGACACTCTCCGCCTCCCAGAGCGGGTGCCACTGCCATCGATTAGGCCCACCTCATGGGGCCCGCATCCCAGCGTGCTACGCATGTCAACATCGATAGATGAGTCATATGACAGTAGCAGCTACAACTCAGATCTGTGCGATCCACTATCGAATGAAGGAACCTACGGTTCCGGATCCGAAAGCTGTGGCAGCAGCGATCCAATCCGCGATCGCTACCAGTGCGCCGTGGTCATCCAAAGCGACATGGAACAACCACCAGGTTCGAGCGCCCACGTGACGCCACCCAACCCATAGGGTAGAAACGGAGAAAACAGGAGGCAACCATCCCCCCACCCAACGAGGACGACCCCGATGCCCATCGAAGAATTCACCTCAACGAGGAAGGATGGAACCAGGCATGCGAAGCCGTGGCGGGCAATAAAATCCTGCCTTTGGATGCTTCACGGGACCTGCCGATGGCATACCACCTGCTCCTCATCGAAGAGCACAAAAAGCAGGTAAAGATGCAATATGTACTCGATAAATGCAAGCAAGCGGCCTCAGAGTCTAGCGCGCGAAGAGCTGCGCTCTCCGCCGCTGGCGGCTCTAGCTCGCACAGCAATCAAGCCAACAAGCATCGCTCTCGCACGGATAACATGGATCCCGCTGCACGTCGCGAGGTGACTCGAACCCTCAACACGTCCTTCATGGAGATGGACGCCAATGACAACGTCATCCCGAAGACGCTGCAAGTTGCGATCATGGCAGCCACCACATATCTCGCGTCCCATCCACCCCCGGCGAGGGACCCAAAGAGAGCCATGCATAAGTCCGCACTAGCCGGACTCGGACTCGTTGGAGCTGCGCTCCACGAGGAGGCTCCTACGGAGCCGAAAAAGAAAGTTGCGGTCAGATTCAACCCCAGCCCCACAGCCTCATCTGACGAGGACGAGCACGGTCTACCTCGACAACGCAAGAGCCCAAGACGTCGCAGCCATGACTATGATGCTCGAAGCGACCTCGCTCAGCGCAAGGTCGACAAGGCACGCGCCAAACGCGCGTGCTCATCCGAATTCGAAGAGGATGATGACGGAGAACTCTGCGGAGCTTGATGCTTCATCAGATCTGTTCGGCGAACACGGATGCCGAGAAACTTCAAGATCCCTTCGGACACTCTGAAGTTCGACGGCACGCATGACCCCAAGGCGTGGCTCAGCGACCACCTATCGTCCGTCAAACTGCACGGTGGAAACAAAAACACTGCCCTGCAGTGCCTTCAGCTGCAGCTGACAGGCGCAACCCGGATCTGGCTCAGCAGCTTGTCCTCGGGGTCCATCCGAAGCTGGGAGGAACTGGCGTATAGTTTCATCCAAAACTTTAAGGGTACCAGCAAGAGGCCAGCCTCAATCGAGGAGCTGCGGGCCTGCACTCAACGAACGGGCGAATCCATTCGCTCGTACATACTACGCTGGTCCAACATCAAGAACTCCGTGGCACACATCTCCGAAGATAGAATGATCGACACCTTCAAGGAAGAACTTGGGCGAGTCAAGCCCAAGACACTCGACCACCTCATGGACATCGCCAACAGGTGGGCAGATGGCGAAGATTCCGTCCATCGAGCACACTTGGATGAGGAAGATGACTATGGCCGCAAACGTGAGCGCCGTAGCAAGCGAAGATCGCGCGTCTATGATGATCACGACAGACCTGACATGGTCACTGCTGGCTACGCCGACCGCCGCAACAAAAACAACCACAACAGCGGCGGATACCGTGGAAACAACTTCCGTGATGGAGGACGCCCAACGTAAACGAACGTGGCGCGCGCGCGCCGCGGACGAACCCTCAACCGAACCCGAGTTGTACGATAAGTTGACATCGCACCATCCACTTCTACATCGACAATGCGGAAAGAAAAAAGGCCCACCACATGCTTAGCCGCTGCCATGAGTTCGAAACTCAGCGCGTCGGGCCTATAGATGAGAGACAGAGGAAACAAACAGGGTGAAAAAGAAGATCACCCGCCAAGTCAGCATGGCTGTGACCGCCCCACCCGCAATACCTGAGTACCTCAGCGGTTCGGAGCCCTGCATCACATTCAGTCGTTCGGATCACCCCTGCCAGATCCCTCACCCAGGTCACGCTGCCCTGGTGCTCGAGGCGCAGATTGGAGGGTTTAAGATGAGTCGCGTCTTCATGGACGGCGGCAGCGGCATCAACCTGATGTTCGCTAGCACCCTAGCAGCAATGAGGATCCCGATGTGCAGCCTGGAACAATTCGACACAACGTTCCATGGCATAGTCCCAGGGAAGGGCATATTCCCATGGGAAAGATATGGCTCGACGTCATCTTCGGCAAACCCAAAAACTTTTGGTGCGAGCGGCTTGAGTTCGAAGTGGTGGACTGGCCATCACAGTACCATGCCATCCTCGGGCGCGTGGCATTCACAAGGTTCCTAGCAGTACCGCACTATGTGTACCTGCTACTCAAGATTCTAGGACCTAGGGCGTCATCACGGTCTAGGACAGCTTTACCCGATACGACCACTGCGACAGGTACTTCAACAGAATCTCCCAGTCATTCGGCATGCAGGAGGAGCTTACAAGGCTTCAAGAGGTGACAGGCAACGGGGCACCCCTAGTCTCCAGGCAAAACGCACCCGACATGTCATTCGACTCACAGTCAACATGAAAAAGGTGCAGGTCCACCCAACACACGCCTCCAAGACGGCGCTGACCGCCAACGACCTCAGCCCCGCATAGGAAAGCGCGCTCGTCGAATTCCTCCGTGAGCGCTGGGAAATCTTCACCTGGTGTCCTGCGGACATGCCAGGAGTTCCCAGGGAATTTGCCGAGCATGCACTCAATATGTTCCCATACGCCAAGCCCGTCAAATAGTCCATCCGAAGATTGTCCGAGCCATGGGCCGAAGCCGTCGGAGTCGAAGTCAACAGACTACTTGACGCTGACTTCATCCGGGAGATCAAGGAGAGCGAGTGGCTCGCCAACACTGTGCTGGTCCCTAAAAAGGACACGGACATCCTGCGGATGTGCGTGGACTTCACATCGCTCAACAAGCACTGCCCGAAGGATCACTTCCCTCTCCCTCGGATCGATCAGATCATCGATTTGACTGCAGGATACGAGAAACTCTCCTTCCTCGACGCCTACTCAGGCTACAATCAGATTCGACTGAAGGTCAAAGATCAGGAGAAAACGGCATTCATCACGTCGTTCGGAGTATTTTGCTACAACACAATGCCCTTCGGGCTAAAGAACGTAGGTGCAACGTACCAATGGTGCATGCATGCGTGCCTGAAGATCCAGATCAGCCACAACATACAGGTCTATGTCGACGACATAGTAGTCAAGACAAGGGAGGCCAAGACACTGATCGACGATCTCCGCGAGACGTTCGACAACCTTGATCACTACAAGATCAAGCTGAACCTAGAAAAGTGCGCCTTCGGCGTCCCATCTGGCCAACTGCTTGGCTACTTCATCTCCCAGCGAGGGATTGAGGCAAACCCAAAGAAAATCCGGGCCATACTGGCCATGGAGAAGCCAAAGAACCTCAAAGGTGTCTAGCAGCTAGCTGGGCGCATCACGGTGTTGAGCAGATTCATCAGCCGCATGGATGAAAAGGCCTTGCCTTTCTACCAGCTGCTACGCAAAGCAGAAAAATTTGAGTGGACACCAGAAGCAGACGACGCATTCGAAGATCTGAAGCGGCTGCTCTCCACCTCTCCCGTCCTGGTCACACCAAAGGAATGCGAGCCTCTGCTGCTATACATAGCAGCCACTCATCAGGTGGTCAGCACCGTGCTCGTGGTCGAACGACCTGAAGATGGCAAGACCCATGGGGTCCAACGCCCAATCTACTTCCACGGCGAGGTATTAACACCAACAAAACAGAGGTACCCTCACTAATAGAAACTCGCCTACGGCGTGTGATACGTCCAAAACGTATCTACTTTCTCGAACAGTTTGCTATTGTTTCTTCTCTAAACTTGTGTGTTTTGGATACAACTAACACAGACTGACGTTGTTTTCAGCAGAATTACCTTGGTGTCTTGTTTTTGTGCAGAAAATGAACTATCAGGAAAAATCCCGGAAAATAAGCCAAAACTATTTCTCACCCGAAGATCCACGGAGCCAGAAGGGGAGACAGAGGGGAGGCCTGGGGGGGACCAGACCCACCCTAGGCACGGGCCCACTTACCCCGCGCCTGGGGGAGGTCCGGCCACCCCAGGCAGCTCCTCGGCCTCCCTCCGCGTCTATAAGTTGCCTTGTGACCTAAAAACAGAGGGGGGTTCGATAGATTTCCAGAAAGAGTTCCGCTCCGCTGCCGCCACCAGAAACCAAGATTTGGATCCAGAAACTCCGTTCTGGCACCCTGCCAGGACGAGGAATTTGGAGAGGATCATCGCCATCGTCATCACCAACGCATCTCCATCAACCACCGATGTTTCCCTCATCCATGAGTGAGTAATCCCCCGTTGTAGGCTTGGGGATGGTAGGGATTGGATGAATTCTATCATGTAATCGAATAAGATCTGTTAGGGCATAGTGCCTAGTATCTCTATTAGTGCTATTTGACTTTGTTGCAACTTGTTGTGCTTAATGCTTGTCACTAGGGCCCGGGTGCCATGATCTTTGATCTGAACTTATTATTGAATCATTATGATAGTATTGTTTATGACTTTATCTGCAAGTTGTGTACACATATCATTGTCCGGATCCAAAGGCCCCAAAGTGACATTAATTGGCACAACCGAATGGGATGGATGTGGTGTGAGGATCACATGTGTTCATAGAGTGTTAATGCTTTGCTCTGGTGCTCTATTAAAAGGAGCACCTTAATTGCCAGTAGTTCCCTAGAGGCCCCGCTGCCACGGGTTGGTTGGACAGAAGATGTTGTGCAAGTTCTCATTGCGAGCACGTATGACTATATTTGGAGCACATGCCTATGATTGTTTAGTACTTGGATGCTTATTATTATTTATCTGCAATTCCCTAGTTCTTGAAGTTACATGTTTAGACTCGTCCATGCAACGCCCGTCCATCCATCCCTATGCCTACCGCACTCGAATCCTATTGTTACCGTTACTGTTATTACTGTTGTTGTTTCACTGTTGCTGCTATTGTTGCTTTGTTGTTGCTACTACAAACTGTTGGTACTAATAAACTTCTTTGAGCAAGAACTATTTCCAGGTGCAGTTGAACTGACAACTCAGTTATTAAGGCTTGCAAGTATTCTTTAGCTCCCTTTGTGTCGAATCAATAAATTGGGTAATACTACCCACGAAGACTGTTGTGATCCCATATACTTGTGGGCCATCAAGACTATTTTCTGGCACCGTTGCCGGGAGCATAGCTTTATTTGTAAGTTCACTTGGATCTATTATTATTCACTGCTACTCCTTTCATCATGGGGAAGTCTCATGATGGAAAGTTCCTTATTTTACCATCCACTACAAGAAGAGGTACAGTCCTAAAAACCTCCGCTGCTCTTGATTCACCGTCTATTATAAGTAAGCTTGTTACACTACCACCGCATACACATGCTACACACTTCTACTACTGCTGAGTCTGAAACTGCTTTTGATACTCATGATGTTACTTCTATTGTGCTTGATGTGAGTGGTTTATTAGGTCCTTTTCTATATGCTACTATGGCTAGTCTAGGAAATACTGAAACTCCTAGTGAAGACACTCTTACACCTGTTAGCTCACCCGAGTCTAGTGAGAGTTATGATATTAATGATGGTTACATTGAGTTCACTGATGATTTTGTTGAAGAGTGCTGAAACACACATGGTACTAGTGCTATTAAGAGTCTCCTTACTAGACGTACTATTATGCCTAAGTTGTCCTCCGATCCTAAGTTTGCCACCTCTCCCATAGATATTAAAGATAAATATTATGATTTCTCTCTTGATTTATCTTATTTAGATATTGTGGAGAAAGAATCTTTCTATGGGACTAAAAATGAGAGTATTGTGGCTCATATGAATGAGCTTTCTACTATGAGTGCTTTGTTTTCTAATGATTTTAAGATATGCAAGTACTTTGTTGCTAAGATCTTCCCTTTTTCACTAAAAGGAGAAGCTAGGGCTTGGTTTAATAGATTACCTCCTGGTTCCATTGATAGTCCTGATTGTTTGACTGCTTCTTTCTTCAAGAAATATTTTCCTCCTAGTGCTAGACATGCTACTTTGCAGAGACTTTTTGATTTTAAACAGGGAGAAGAAGAGAAATTGCCAGAGTCATGGACAAGGTTCTGTGCCTTGATTCATGCACATCCTGGATGTCCATTACCTAAGAATGAACTTCTTGATATTTATTATAATGGACTAACTGATGATTCTAGGACATACCTAGATAGCTTTGTTGATTGTTTTTTTCAGGAAAAGGACTCCTATAGATGCTGAAGAATTAATGGCTAAGATAAGCAAGAATTATGATGATTGGACTTCAACTGAGCTAAATATTCCTGAACCAGATGTTCATGAACCAGTTCCAACACCAACACCAAATAAGAGGGGAGTTATTGCATTAAATGATGAAGTGAAGAAGGAAGATAAGAAGTGTCTATAGGAGAAAGGTATTAGAGCTGAAGTTGTGAAGAATCTACCTCCTATAGAAGAATTATGTAAGCCAATTCCCCACTCATCTACTATTGAGGTACACTCTCTCCAACACTTTGATGAAGGTGATATTCCTTATGGTAAGCCTCCTGATCAATGTTTAGAGGAACTTGACACATTTATTGTTAAACAAGGGTATTTTAATAAACAAGTTCAGAATCATTTATTGGAAAACTCTAGAGCTATCAATGAGTTGAAAGATATTATGGAAAGAACTTCTAATGATATTAAAATGCTTTGTAAACACTTTCAAATGGTTCAAACCCAACTTGATCAACTTGCTAAAGTACAAAAGGATATGCTAGTTAATGCCTCAGGAGATAAACATGCTTATGGAATTAGAACTAGGAGTGGTATAGCTACTCAAGATCCTTTATATCCTGAAGGACACCCTAAAAGAATAGAGCAGGATTCCCAACAAGGTGAAGATAGTGGTAGTCCTCGTAAGAGTGTCACATCCCAAATTTTAGATTTGGTACTACATAACATTCATGGCATTGCATCATGATCATCCTTGCAAAATTTCAGTTTGAAAAGATTTTGGCAAAACAAACCACTTGCATTTGCATTTTGACACCTACACTTGAACACTAGGTTTTACCATGCCTTTGTCAAAAATATTATAATTTGGATATATGGAAGGCACAGATACATAGAGGGTTCCGCCACGAACCCGTAGCACTTTGATTCACCCAATTCGGAGCTCCGTAGCAAAAGTTACGCAAATCTGAATTTTGTCTAAAAATTCTGGACAGTTCTGGAATAAAATTCAGTTAAAGAAATCGTCTGAGAAAAAGAAAAAGGAAAGGAACAAAAAAAAAGAGCAGCGGTAGAAAGCCGCCTGCTGCAAGGCCAGCCATGATAGCCAGCCCTTAGGTGACAAGAATGCACGCCACACCTGGCGGATAGCGGCCTTGCCAACCAGCCCGGCTCAGCCTTGCTGCCACTGGGCCCACAAGGTCAGTGGAGCTAACGGACGCCGAGGCCGACTCGGCGCAGATCGACGACTCTGCGCCGCCCGCGAACTACTCTCTTCTCTCTTATAGCCCTCGCTCGCCTCTCCTAACCCCCCCAAAAAACCCTCGCCCAAGCCGCCTCCAATCTCTGGCAATTTCTCGGCGGAGTACGCCACCGCCGTCGCCGCCATCACCACGGTAAGCACGCCCGCCGCCGCGCGCGTCTCCCCCTTGTATCGCTCTCTCGCTGGCCGACACCGCCGCCACCCGCTGATTGCCCTCCCTCTTTTTCTCCCCGCAGGACCACGCCCTCGACGCCGCCCATGCTCGCCGCCGCCGCCGCCGAGCTCCAGCCGCCCGCCGCCGTCGCCCTCACGCGCGCCAGCCACCGCCTCCATGCCGACGAGCTCGATCGCGATGCCCCTGCCGCCGTACGCCCCTCCGCCACCGCCAAGACTCGTTGGAGCCGCCGCCCCGACGCCACCCGACGCCGCCGGTGAGCTCCACCTCGCCACCTTGCTCCCCAGCCGCTTGATCTCGATCCAACGGTCCAGATGGACCGTGGAAAGGTCAGCACTAGCCGCTGACCGGTCAACCGCCATGTCAGCGTGCCACGTAGGCATAGTCAAACGGTCAGGTTTGATCGATTAATTTTAATTCGATTTAATTGGCAAAAAATAACTAAAACTTGTAAAATTCATATCTTTAGATCTACTAGGCTAAAAATTGCAAATAAAATATGTATAGATTCAGTGTCACACGTAGAATATTGCTATACAGTTGTTTTACACTTTTACAGCAAGGTTTTGTCCTGGTTAATTAAATGAGTTAATTCCCTTTTTGGAGTATTAAATTCATAGAATAAGTTCTGTAACTCCAAAAATTGCAAATAAGATGTCCCTGGAATCAGTAGAACAAGGGGAATATTATAGTGAATTAAAAAGTTAGGCTTACATTATTGGAATTTGCAGAATCTATTTAAAGTCTTACTGTAGTATTTTAATTACTCAGGGAATTATATAAATCCTTTTTGAGAAATTCCAATTGGTACTGATTCTATTATGAGTTGCCTACGCTATGGAAATTTTCCAAGATTTTATAAACAATATGTTAGCAGTGGATAATTATTTAGTTCTAGCTCTATTATTTGAGCAATATAAATTGCATGCCTTGTTTTCTTGCACTCAAAATAATTTCCATGCATGCATACAGTAGTTATGCTGAATATGATTATGTGATGCTACTGTAGCGTTATTCAACTTGTCATGCATGCATCTTGCATCGTCTTTGTTTGCATATGATTGTGAATGGTTTGTTTATGATTGCAATTGTATCGTGTAGATTGTGACGAGTGCAACGTTTGCTCGTGTGTGGATTGTTCTTCCGACCGCTACAGCCAAGGCAAGTAGATGCTACTTTGTTCATGATGTTGTCCTACTATTTTCAATGCATTGTCGTGTATTTTGTATATGCATGTGTAGGATACTACTATCGCTATGCTATGTCCTATTATGTGGTAGGGCCTTTCCTGTAGATGAACCATCGTTGGTAGATGTGCTTAGTCATGCTATGATGAACGAGGGCTGGGTTACATCACTGAAAGTTGTTTCTAAATGTGTTGGTTTGCGAAAACTAAAACAACTTAATCAATGAATCTCCTGGGTGTGACGAGATTGATAATTTTTGGTGGTATCATTGCGGAAAGGCACCCAGGTATCAAGAGAGAATGATTGCCTTTTTTATTTTGTAGATTACGTGTACAACCATGTGCCAATAATGAAATGGGCGGTTGGTTGGACTCAGTAGGTTGTGGTAACTCGAACCCACGTATCCAGAGATGTAGAATTTTGGTAGGTTGGACCGGTGTGTGTCGGGTTTGGGGAGCTACTTCCCGAATAGTCTCTTCTTGGACTTCTCCCTATCATCACCCAAAATGAGAGTGATGGTACGAGCTGGGCTGGCCAAGTCACATGGGTAAAGTGTATTAACCCCTGCAGGGTGTATAATCTAATCGATTAGCCGCGTCCCCGGTTATGGACGTCTGAGTTGCTTGATATTGATTCCATGACATGTTTCTCGCTCATTCCAATTTCATAATTGCTTTAATGTTGATGGGTTAACTTAATTGGGATCTTTCCAAAGAAAATCAAAAACTGTTTATGAAAGTAGGACAAAGGTATTTGCAAATGCAAGCTAGCCACAACTCCACTTGCCAGATATGCATGTAGATGTTAGCTCTATTTTCTCCTTTAATAGCTCTACTTGCCATACATTCCATGTATTGACCCTTCGGGGCTGCTACGTTTCATGTTGCAGGATATTCCGATTATGAGTAATCGATTTAGGCCACGTTACTCCACTCGGCACTTATTCACTTGTGGGCAATTTGAAGAATGGAGGATTTACTATATTTATGTTGCTACTTGGATAATTTGAGCTAGCCTTGAGCTAAGCTTTTATTGTAATAATGATACTCTGGATCTTCATTATTTATGATACACGGATATTTTGCTATGTTATTCATCTTATTCTATTGTGGGCCAATGAACCGATCCAGGGATTGGCATGTCACATAGAAGCTACGGTCTTTTCAGAACCGTAGCGTTACAAGATGGTATCAGAGCCCGTGTGTCGACTGTAGGATCGTGACCTAGGTTTGGATTAGGAAGCCATAGAATTATTAAAGCTTATATTAACTCTGTCTTTCATCTTATGCCTTTCACTCTCGTAAGTTCTTACCATATGCTATTCTCACACTTTCCTCTTTTAATTGTTAGATGGGAGAAGTCAGGACTGAGTATGCAACCATGGAGTCACCAAGGCCCTTTGCAAGACAGTTAGCACAGCTCTCGCAGTCATTGGGATTGCCACTGCCCATGTTCAAGGGAAGAAGGCTGTACACCTATGGATATGGCGAGAATGCATGGTAGATCACCACTTTCATCTTCAGGGATGCCGCCTTGCCAAACCCTGTGCACCTGATCTACACCAAGAAATACTGCAACTGGGGACTTGGAATAAACTTGGCCCTGCATGAAGCCCTGTCACGCTAGTGCCATCTTGTCTGACACCTGCTGCCAGCAGAATCACCCTACCGTGACTACGGAAGGCATGATGAGGATGGGAACGTTGTGGTTACCCCGGGCGACAGGAACAACATGCCGCCCCGTCAGAGGCACATAGAGGACATGGAAAGGGAGAATGGAGCTCTAGCTAAGAAAGTAATGATGGTAAAGGAAATTGCAGATTTTGCCAGCAATGGTATGGTGGTCCAAGGACTGGAGATAGAGACCTTGCATGAAGCTGTGGATGTTCTGAAGAATGCCCTGATAGGCAGGGATGCAACCATAGCACAGCTTAATGGGACCGTGCAGGAAAGCAATCAGACCATACAACAGCTGCAAGGTACCGTCCAGGAAAGGGACCAGACTATTGAAGATATGGCAGCCCATATTGCCGCTCTCCAAGCACAGCTGAATCCACCCTCTGATGATGACAATGGAGATGATGGCAACAATGATGATGATGATGACAGTGAGAACGACGAGGATGATGATGGAGACGATGATGGTGGAGGAGATGAAGCTGTTGCAGCCGCAACAGAGAATGAAGAAGAAGAGGAGGATCCAGAAGAGGTGGAGTTTGAGATTTCAAGTGATGACTCAGGAGAGGTGTATACTCCGCCTCCATGGTTGGTTCGTGGATAGAAGCGCCAACGCATGAGTGCGAGGACCTACCGCAACCTCTTCAAGAAGTAGATAGAAGTCCACCAATTAGTCTTCGTTAGGTAAAATCGTTAGGATTAGTCTCGATCGATGTAAAAGTTAATTACTGTTATTTTAAGAGTGTTTAGTTGCTCCTATGTGTACTCCAATATCCCAGGATTATTTGTGCGAATTTTATGGAAGTGTTATGGCAAGTTTGGTTAATATCTGAGTTATTCCTGTTGCAGTTTCTGCTGACACAGCTGTACTGCACGAATTTTCATTTTTTACTGGTAACTGGGAAATATCTGAAAAAAATTGGGTTGGTTAGAAACTCTCTTTAATGTATACACAAAAATCAGCAAAAATTCCTGACGATTTTAAGTCAGGTAGAAAAATTCGTGAACACTGCTGGACTATTCTGGCAGATTCCTGTTTTTAATGCTTTGTTGGCCTTTTGTGTAGATAACTATTGCCAACTCTTCTAAAAACTATTTCAGTAGATATATACGGCTAGGATAATCCCTGGGATGTTGCTGGATCATTTGTTTTGCTGATGTGTTGCTTGCTTGAGATTGTCTGTGATTGTTTTGTTGTTGTTTGGTCATAGTGCATGGGTAGAATCCTGTTTTGTAATCGATTCTTTCTAAACTTACCTGTGCTCAACCGCAGATGCCTCCCCGCCGTCAACCCACTGAGTTGGAGCAGCTCAGGCACAGCTGACCCAAGTTATGACCCAGTTCATGGAAGCTCAGAACAACAACAACAATGGGAACAACCAGCCTCAGGGAGATGCTCTTATTAGGTTCCTGAGGTTAAGGCCAGCGAAGTTCTCTACTACAACGGAGCCAATGGTTTCTCTCGACTGGTTGCGTTCAGTCAACAAGGATCTGGTAACTGTTGGGTGCACAGATGCTGAGAAGGTGAGATTTGCCGCTCACCTACTGGAGGGACCAGCCGCTTCGTGGTGGGACACTTTTCAGATCACCCACCCGTAGGGTGGCAAGCGACACCCGCATAATGACCCGCAAAATAAAATATAGGCAAAATGAGGTTCCAAAATCTAGCAAAATTAATGAAGATTTAGTTAAAAAGCTATGCCGCAACCCGCCCGCTTGACACCCTACCCACCCGCTGGACACTGTGACTTGGGCAATGTTTAAGGAAGGTTTCAGAACCAACCACGTATCTTCAGGAGTTCTGATCCTGAAGAGGAAGGAATTTCGCAACTTGCGCCAAACCAACCGCACCGTGGCTGAGTATATTGAGGAGTTCAACAACCTGTCTCGTTATGCACCTGAGGATGTTGACACTGATGCAAAAAGGAGGGAGAGATTCCTGGATGGCCTCAGTGATGAGCTTTCAGTGCAGCTGTTGGTGGTTTATTGCCCCACTTTCCAGGAACTTATGGACAAGGCCAGGATCTTGGAAGGGAAGCACAAGCAGGTGGAAAACCGCAAGAGAAAGAGCAGCAATCACCACTCTGGTTCTCACCACAAATCTCGCACTTCTTATGATGGATACTCCAAGCATGGAGGGAGTGACCATGGGCACCATAGGAGCCATGACCGCCACAACCATGGAGGCGACGGCCATCGCCATGATAGCCACAAGAGCAACCGCCACAACCACAAGGGAGGACACACCCACCATTCTGGAGGACACAGTGGACATGACCGCAACCGCGATCGCAGCTTCGTGAAGAAGGATCTGAGTGAGGTGACATGCTTCAAGTGTGGCCAGAAGGGACATTATGCAGACAACTGTCCAGAGAAGAAGGGAATGAAGCCAGGCAACAACCAGAAGGCCACATTGAACCACATGAATGTGGAGGAGATCCCATATGAGCCTGATCTTGTGATTGGTAAGTTTCCAATCAACACTCACCCTGCACTTATACTTTTCGATACTGGTGCATCGCATTCATTCATATCAAGGGCATTTGTGGATAAGTATAAGTTACCTACGGAGTCTCTGAAAGGGTCTATTAGAGTGAGTTCACCTGGAGGGGATATGATAGCTAGCGCGGGATGCCGCGACTTAACTGTGAGGATTGGAGCGCACAATTTCATTACACATCTGGTAGTTTTGGAATCACAAGGTTTAGATGTAATTCTGGGTATGGATTGGATGTCTATGCATGGGGGACACATAGATTGTGCACAGCGAGCAGTTTCACTCAAAACCCCGGATGGTAAGAGGATTAGGTTCAAGTCGGCTGAGCGGCCGGGAAGGTGTAAACTGAATTCTCTTAAGGGGGTTAGCATGGGTACCGTGCCTGTGATTAAGGAGTACCCCGATGTGTTTCCGGAAGAGCTGCCAGGGATGCCACCTGACAGGGATGTGGAGTTTCTCATCGATCTGATGCCGGGAATAGGACCTATAGCAAAGAGACCATACAAGATGGATGTGGATGAGCTGAAGGAATTGAAGAAACAGCTAAAGGAGCAGTTGGACAAGGGATTCATTCAGCCTAGTTCGTCGTCATGGGGTGCACCTGTTTTGTTTATGGAGAAGAAATTCAGCAGCAAGAGGTTAGTGGTGGACTACCGCTCGCTGAATGAAGTGACCATCAAGGACAAATACCCCCTGACGAACATAAATGACTTGTTTGATCAACTGGAAGGAGCAAAGGTGTTTAGCAAAATTGATTTGCGTTTGGGTTATTTCCAATTGAAGATCCGGGAGGAGGACATACCAAAAACTGCTTTCACTACTAGGTATGGTTTATATGAGTATACAGTTATGTCTTTTGGACTAACAAATGCTCCGGCATATTTCATGACCATGATGAACAAGGTATTCATGGAGTACTTGGACAAGTTCATGGTGGTGTTTATTGATGACATTCTGATATATTCCAAGGATGATGCTGAGCATGAGAAACATCTGCGACTGATTATGGAGAAGCTGAGGGAACACAAGCTGTATGCCAAATTCAGCAAGTGTGAATTCTGGCTTAACACTCTTGGTTTTCTTGGACACGTGGTGTCAAGAGAAGGATTCGCTGTTGATCTAAGCAAAGTGACTGCAGTAACTGAGTGGGAAGCGCCCAAGAATGTGGGAGATATTCAGAGCTTTCTGGTGTAGGGGTTCGTAGCATGGAAAACAAAAATTTTCTATCGCATACAAACAAACAAGCCAAGATCTATCTATTAGATTGTAGCAACGATTCGATGGAATAACTTACCCTCGAAGATAACAAAGTGGTTGACGAGAGCAGATTCTCGTGGGTGATGTAGTCGTACTCTTTCCGATCTCAAGATCGTGTAGACGATCCTTCCGGCGCCACGTTCCGGCAGCGCTTCCGTAGTCGGTCACACTTTTGGTACTCGACGAAGACCTTCCTCTCCCTTGTTCTAGCAGGCAGCGGAGGTTGTATCACTCTCCTCGTGATTCCGGCAGCACAACGGCGTGGTACCGGAAGTAGAGGGAGATCCCGCAGGGCTTCGCCTTAAGCCGAAGCGAGTATGGTGGAGTATGAGAGAGCTATTAGTGGTCTAGGGATTAGACACACCAATTAGAAGGCATTAAACCGAAAGCTAGGGCAATTAGAAGCTCTAAACCAAAACGGCTCTAAACCGGAGGCTTTGGCTAGGGTTTAGATTAGAGGATAGGAACTTGTGTGTCTAGAGGAGGAGGCCCTGCCCATCCTTTTATGGGTGGAGAGGTCCGGCGGCCAAGGGGAGGGAGGGGAGTCCCTCCCCAACTCGTCCTAGGGTGGCGCGCCGGCTTGGAGAGGAGGGACTCCTCTCCAAGTCGGTTTCAACCTCCTCTTGCTTGTTTCCCTCACTTTCCTGTTTTAGCCGTTTGACTTTCAAACTTGCCATTTGACTTTTCAGTTTTAGGATTCAATTTAATCCTTTATTTGGAACAGCGAGAACACTTAGTACATGATGCAATCATTCCAATATGTAATGACACATTCATGTACCCCTTCCCCCCCGGAGTGCCGGACATTCGAACCTTCTAGAACATTCGATGAAAACACCGTAATCATTCCCGAACTCAAAACGGACTTTCCTTATATGAATCTTATTCTCCGACCATTCCGGATCACCTCGTGATATCCGGATCCCATCCGAGACTCCAACAACATTCGGTCTCTTTCTCATAATACCATAACTACTCAAACAACGTCGAATCCTTAAGTGTGTCTCACGGTTCGTGAATTATGCGGACATGATCGAGACACTTCTCCTAACAATAACCAATAGAGGAATCTGGAAATTCATATGGCTCCACATATTTCTGATTACTTTGATCGAATGAACCACTTACATACGATACCAATTTCCCTTTGTCTCACGATAGTTTACTTATCCGAGGTTATGATCGCTTGTATCTCTGCATACCTAGTTAAACCTCATACCGATAAGTACTCTTTTCTCATTCCCGTGATATGTGATCCCTTGTGAGCTACACATGCTTGCAAGCTAATTGGATGACATTCCACCGAGGCCCAGAGTATATCTATCCGTCATATGGATGGACAAATCCCATTCTTGATCCATGTGTTTCAACCAATACTTTCCGAACACTCAATGCCACCTTTATAGCCACCCAGTTACGGTGTGGTGTTTGATGTCATCAAAGCATCCATCTGGTAAAGGTGATATGCATGATCTCATGGTCGAAGGAATTAGGTTACTATGTATCAGAAAGCATATAGCAATTGAACTAATGAAATGACTTGATCTTTATGCTACGCTTATCTATAGGAGTATGTCCATCACATCATTCTCCTAATGATATGACCCTGTTGTTAATAACATCTCTATGTTCATGATCAGGAAACCATGATCATATATTAACCAACAAGCTAGTTTAAGAAGAGGCTTTACTAGGGACTCTTTTATGTTTACAAATCACACAAGTATTAATGTTTCCGGTTAATACAATTATAGCATGGTATGTAAACATTTATCATAAGTATGAAGATATGATAATAACCTACTTTATTATTGCCTCTTGGGCATATCTCCAACAGTCTCCCACTTGCACTAGAGTCAATAATCTAGTTTCAAACCTTTGTGTATTCAACACCTATGGCTTTCCGGTGTTGTATGTACACTATTGCTAGTGGTTAACTGATCTCCGGAGAGACACTTCCAGGTCCGTGTGTAATTGCATGTCTTTGCGTCTCTACGCATCACTCATTCTCTAATGAGATGGCTTCGTACTACTTTGGTCCTTTGGTGTGACCTTTAGTTCTTTGGGGTTAAAACATGTTGATAATATTGTCGTACAATATATCTTCATAGTACTATCCCACTGTGAACTACACCTAGTTTGATAACAAACTACTTGACACAAATGCCCTCTTTTGCTGCTATAATTGCAGTCATATACTTAGCCTTTTGTTGTAGTATCTGTCACAATGTCTTAACTTTGGAACTCATCCAAATCCATTATGGAACTTTCTTTCCATTATATTGTGCCACCTTTAGTTTAGATTGAGATAAACTTAATTTGTACTTTGTGACAAAACTAGTATCAATATAGTACTTTTACAATGAACTAACCATCTATTTGTCACTTCTACAAATAATATACTCTTAGTTCTTCCAAAAGATCATAAGAATATCCTTACTATTGTCCAATGATCATCTTATGAATTATTCTGGTATATGCTCATAACATTTAGAGCATAGGACATATCCGATTTGTACATATCACAAAGATGATTGATATAAATATTCTTTGTGATTTCATACATCAAGTATCAATCTATACTTGAATCTTTGTTTCACTTACCAAATGTCAATACACTTGAATATATCATCAATATTGAACTCATTCAATCCTTTCTGTGCGACAAGAACCTTTCTTGTAGTTTCTATATTGAACTCATTCAATATCTCGTCTATGTACTCGCACAACCATATTAGCATCTATTGATGCCAAATATTTGGTTTTGCCTAAGTCTTTCATCGGGATGAAATTCTTAATATGTGTTAATAAAAGATACATCATTTCCAATCAACAATATGTCTTCCACATAATGTATTAGAAACATGTCTTAGCGCCCCACTTAATTTCTTGCAAATGCAAGCATCTTCATTGTCTCTCGATGAAATTAAACTCTTTTAACAATTTCATCATAGTGAAGATTCCAACTCGCTATGCTTACTTCAACCATTGAAGTTTGCATATGCATTTAGCATCCTTTGAATTAACAAAGCCCTATGGACCGTGTCATGCACACGCCCTAGGTAACAATTCTATTAGAAGAATTTGTTTTGTTTATTCAACTACCACATAACAAAATTATATGTAGTGGCTGCTACATTAATCCGTCTAGACTAAATATCGCTATGAAAGATCAAATCTTGTCATAGTCAACCTTTGAACATTGTTGTGAACTCTTTCCCAATATGTCGACTACTTCATAGATGTAAAACATACATGTTCATTTCTTTATAGATCCAAACACATCGTAAGGTCTTACACCTTTCTCGAGGGTCCTTCAAGTTCAAAACTTGATTTCTCGTGTATGGAACTATCATGGATTTTATGCCTTCAAGCCATTTGACGGAGTCAGGGCCCATCATCGCTTCTTTGCATGTAGTCCGTTCATTATTCTCAAATAATGATTCAACCCTCAAATCTTGGTATTTGATTGTTTACTCGACCTACTTGGTTCAATAGAAACTTTGACCTTCGTAACCACAACCTTTGAGGCACGTGAGCCATGAGCATTGTTTTGCCTCCAACACTTCTCGGCCACAAGAACTTTGCACATATAGCTAAGGTTCCTTTAACCTTATCAACGTTCTATTGTCCTCCCACTTATCTTTTCACGAAAAATTCCTTCTCAAAGAAACTTGACGTTCTAAGCGACAAACACTTTTGTCTCCGGTGTTTATGGAGGAATACTTAACAGTTTATACAAAGACAGGTTCATCCGACTTTGGTTGCACACATCTTTGCATAGCATACCAATGTTTTAAGAAAGGACTACTTGGGTTTAATCCCAAACCATAACTTTATATGGTGTCATTTCAACGGATTATGATGGAGCTCTTTTCAGTGGAAAACGGTAATCTCCAAAGCTTTTAATCTTTAAAATATAATGGCAGTTTTATGAATTATACCTTTGATCTTACCATGTCAAACAAGGTTTAATTACATACCTCGAACGCTCCATACCCTTATGGTGTTTCGGGAAATGCAAATCCACGGAACGATTCCTTAAATCTTAGGTATTATGCTAAACTTGTAACTCAAATATCTTCCTTTATGATCCTATCATAAACTATTTATATTCTTGTTACAATGATTTTTCACTTCATCTTGAAAATCTTTGAACTTTTCAAATGTTTCATACTTCATCCTTATTAAGTAAATATTCATATATTCACTCAAATTTTTGGAGAAAGCATATGAAGTTGAAATCCATTGCTTTTGACTACACATGATGGACTTTGTACAACAATATGTACAATTTCCAATAAGCTAGTCTTTCCTTCGCTTTTGGCCTATGAACGAAGTTTTAATTATCTCTAGGAAAGTTTCATAAGCGTCATTTGATCAAAAATCAAAAGACTCCAAAATTTCATCCACATGGAGTTTCTTCATGTTTTCTTTCCATTATAATTTAAACGGCGATGTCACTTCCTAAGTGATCTTTCAACCAATTTGTCTTTCGACATCTTTAGCACTAGTTTTATGGATGTGATTTTTCCAACGAGATTTGTGAATCATCCATCTTTTATGGATTACGGCAATTATTTGAACAACCCTTTTGTTCTCATAATGCCCGATAAAACAAATCTTGAAGGCAAGCATTGATGTTTAACGAGCAACACAATAACCCTTTATTTGTTCTCGATGAACATCATCACATATTCTTTTGCTAGTTACTTAGGCCATTGTAGCTCATGAATTTTGTTGTTTCGTATGACGATTCATACCAACAAATTCAGTATCAAATACTTAGGAACCACATTGTTTAATAAGCAAAGAATATAGCCATAACACGTATATCATCTATATACTTAAGCTGAACAATTCTAGTCTTTTCTTTTCTGCCACATACTTATGAGATTCTCTTTCAGTATTTCCTGTTCAGTTTGAAAGAATCTATCAACATCAATAGTGGAGTCATACATATGACACATAATCCAAAGCGTGTATAATTAAATACCAATGTCTTTGGACTTGCACTTTGAAGTAGATCACCTATCATCAAATGTTTGGTGTTCTTTCAAATTCCTTTCTTTAGTAATCTCTTGGTGTAGTAAATATTTTACCTACATCAAATATTCACCCTTATCATGGAATTATCCATGATCAAGCTACTTTTAGCTTGTAACGGTGAATCGTGAGTATAATGTTGCTCTCCCAAAAACTTTTGGAGGTTTAGGACAACTAGTGTCTCCAACCTTTTGCAAATTCCCATCAAATATGAGAACATGACTTTTGCCATATTATACTCTATCATGTTGTAACCAATACTTTGTTTCAGATATCACAATATCTTCTACACATCATGGTTTCTGAAACAACTCTTTCAGATCCTAGATAACCTTGATATTAAGAGAATCCTTTAAATATCAAGAATCATGGAGATAAACATGATACTTATATACTAACACTTGGAATTATTACTCTTGATTTAATACTAATTATTAAACTTCATGGAGTAACCGGAACTTACTGAAAGTTTGCAATAGGACTTTTAAACTTTAGATTAACACTTCAAAACAATACGATACCAGTTCGTAAAGTAACTAACCAGAATTCTATAGTTCTATCATCTCAATTATAACTAAGCGCAAGGTGGTAAACGGATGCCAATGACTACAACAACTATGCAAATTCACTTTGATTTAGTTTATGATAAATTGAGTTCTAATTAATAATTAAATTAATCTAGGTGAACTCCCACTCAAAACAATATCCCTCACATTGTTTTAGTGATCACACGAACCAAATCCACCACATCAAAACCGATCATCACGAGAGTTGATGCAACTTCAATGGCGAACAATCAACATGTTCATCATATCTACTATATGACTCATGCTTTACCTTTCGGTGATCCGTGTTCCGAGACCATGTCTGTACATGCTAGGCTCGTCAAGATCAACCTTAGCTTCCGCATAAGCAAATCTGGCTTGCCTACGTTGTATACACTCGCAGTATCTAACACACCCGATCATCACGTGGTGCTTCGAAACAACAAGCTTTCGCAACGGTGCTAACTAAGGGTGAACACTTAAGAACTTGAAATTGTGCGCTTGAGGGATCATCTTATAATGCTACCGTCGTCTACTAAGCAATCAAGATGCATAAAGGATTAACATCACATGCAATTCATAATATGTGATATGATATGGCCTTTCTTCTTTGTGCTTCCGATCTCCATCTTCAAGCACGAACATGATCTTCATCATTACCGGCATTGCATCAAGGTCAATGACGCTGCTCCATGATTGTCTTCCACCGGCTTCAACTATTACAACTACTTTGAATAGACACGGGTCTTAATGAAATTAAAGACAACCATATGGATCCTGCCGGTTGCCGACTTACAATAAGGAACATTTCATACATCATATATAATCACAATCATGGCCATATCACATCACTGCACACCCCTGCAAAACAAAGTTAGACGCCTCTACTTTCTTTGCATATTTTACGTGGTTTCGGGGCTTTCAATAAGTGTCGTTGTAACTTACGAACAAGAACCACAACATTGATAGTAGTATTGTTAATCACCCGTTGTAAATTGGATCTTAACTATGCTAGGAGAAACAGGCACCCGCAAAGCCACTGATGCAATACAAGTTGCATGTCAAGCGTGGAGCAAGTCTCATGAACGATGTCATGTAAGGTTAGCCCGGGCCGCTTCATCCCAACATACCGCAAGATGCAAAGTACACAAGAAGCAATTGACAATAAAAGCATCAATGCCCACAATTACCACTGTGTTCTACTTTATGGGGATACGCCTACTGGGGTATACTCAGCGGGACGTTTCCGACTGGCCCAAGGGCTGGCGAGTGGGCCTGCAGAACGGCGAGTGGATCAAAGCCCAGCAAGGTACCAAGCGATGAAGTCAAGGCCCAGCGGTAGATAGGCCCAATCGGACTAGGTTAAACGACATTCAGAACCGAATCGGTTGAGATATGTAAACCCTAGGGAGGTGAGCCTATATAAACCTCCCTATGTGAGTAGAGACACGCCCTCATACCAAGCGACTCGCCGCCTAGCCGAGCTCGCCCATTGTAAACACCTCCATAATACAATCTAGCAGAGTAGGTCTTTACCCTCAGGGCCGAACTGGGTAAAACCTCGTGTCTTTGCCCTCATCTCGCACCGCAGATGGCTGGCCGCCTTGCCCTCGTTCTACTACTGCCGATTGCAGATTCGCCGTGACCATTCCCACGGCGTGGCGCCCACCGGGGCCTGGCGGTCTGGCCGGTGTTCGGGCGAGATCCAATCTGCCCATCAACGAGACGGACGCCACCGGACGCATGATAGCGATCGGCGAGATGCTCCAGATCTTGCCGAGTAGCTACGTCCCGGCGGCGCGACCCGTCACGCACAGCGTAATCCTGCCAATCGGCACGATCAGCCTCTTCGTCGGCCTCACCGACGTCATCGTCTCGGAGGACTCGGCTCGCATCCGCGAGTCGCCACCACGCGATCGGCTCTCCGAGAGCCAGGTTCGCACGATCCACCGCCTCGCCTCCGAGTACAACTCGGCCCACAGCGACGTGGCCGGGAACTCAGCGGCCGCAGAAGATGCGGCCCTCACCGACGACGCCGACTCGGCGACCCCGGCGTCACTCGCCGGATCCATCACCGCGGCCTCATCCGCGGGCTCCATCGCCCAGGTCTCCAACGCGGAAGACTTCGAGGACCCCTCCATCCTCGGAATCTTCGAATTCGACTCCGGGTCGGAGAATTCCGCCGACCTCCGCGAAGGAGCCAGTCGCCACGCCGCGGCTTACATGGCCACCGGCACCGATCCGCTGGAGGACCCTTTCTCCACCCCAATCCCTCCTAACGCCACGGCAACGGAGGTCGAGGAACTCCGCTTGAAATCCGGAGGCGGTACGCAAGGAGCAGGCGAAAAAAATTCCGAAAGGTGTGACGGCGCAGAGCTGTCACGCTACCACCAGCGGATCGGTCACGTTTGAACCCCACCGTTCAAGGGCGTGCCTGAACCGACGACGCAACGACCCGCGATAGCCGAGCGCGCGACCGCGAGAACGCGCCACCAGAGGAAGCGCCGCCCGCCAGATCGACGGCGATGGGTGCCCCACCACCACCCAACCGCACCTCCTGTGGACCAACCGCGATAGTTGTCTCCTCACGGGAGCGAGACGAACGGCCTCCCACCTTCTCCACCCCAATGGACAACCTCGCAGGCCGAAAGCAGCCGATAGCATCACGGCCATCGCGACGCCCCCTACAGATCCAAGATGCCGGGGCCCTGCGAAGGCCGTGGAGCAACAAAAGCGGGCGCCGCCGCAAGCGAGTATACTCGCGTTCCTCGAAGCGTGGCGGCCTCAGCGCCAACGGCGGCAAACACCCTCAATTGCCCGCCACCGAGCCACCGCAGCTCCAACACCGACCCGCGAACGCGCACTCTCCACCAACGATCCCAGGCGGCGACCAACTCGCCGCTAACGGACAACCCATCGACGCACGCACATCATCAACAACCAAATCGGCGCGCACGCCAGCCCGACGACTTGCGGCACACCTAACTAATCGCCGCGATGGCGAGCCCATGGGGTCGCCAATCGACTTGGCCTATGTGCGGACCAATGATCCGAGGCGAAGTACCCGCCAAACTTCAAGGCGCCAAAGGAGATAGAAAATACGACTCGTGACGACCCCGCAGCCGGCTTGACATACCTCATGGCAATGGGGATCGCGGGTCACACGACCTACCGCCGCCCGTTACCTCCCGCGATGATGGAGGGACGTGCAGTGGATCAACACGCCCCTAGGACGATGTCGACTCACGGGAGGAAATGCGACGCATTCGTCAGCACTTCGAGTGCTCCTACACCGCGCCACCACCATCGAGGACTGGAACGATCGTCCGGGGACCCAGCGAGTCGACCAAGCTGGGTCCAACGGTGGCAAGAGCTCTGCATAACGCGTCGGCATCCACCCGGACACCGCGATCCATTGCTTCAAGACCTCGTGCCACGAGCCTCTAGTCGCCAAGCTCAGCGACACGCCGCACACTCGACAACATCCCCGACCTCCTCGAGATCGCCAAACGATGCGAGGAGGATCCAAACCAGGAAATCGACGAGTCAGAGGGCAACGCCGACGGGCGGCAACGACGGCGGACGCCGAACCGACCTGACGCTACGCGGCACCGCCTCACGAGCAAGCGCCGCAGACGGGCGAGTCGATTGCCGCTAACGCTGGCACGCATAACGCGAGCCCAAAAGCTACCTCCGCGACGGAGGGCAACGGCGGCAATTACAAGAACAAGCCAAGGTTCGATCCCGCTGCCCTCCTTAACCAACCATGTGCGTTCCACAGCAGGGAAGGAAAGCCATACGCACACCACCGCCGACCGCCACACCTCGTGGAAATCGAGAAGGCACGGCACGCGGAGGACACCGACAACGACCCGCCAAATGGCGGAAAATTCGCAAAGTAGCCGGCTCGCCCACACCTTCACAGGCTTCAACACGAAGCGCGAGAAGAAGGTCATCGCCCGCGCCGTCGCCGTCAACGCGGTGGCCCAAACAGACGTCCCCCAGTTCCTGAACTGGTCGGAGCAGCCCATCACCTGGAGCCGGCAAGACCACTCGCCACGCATCGAGTACCCAGGACGAGTCGCCCTGGTGGTCAAGCCCAAGGTTGGCGACTACTGGCTCCCCAAGACACTGATGGACGGCGGCAGCTCCATCAACATCCTCTACCTCGACACCTTCAGGCGGCTGCGGCTCCCGCAGTCGATGATCGAGACAACCCACACCACGTTCCACGGCATCGTCCCCGGTCGGAAGGCGTATCCGATCGGCAAAGTCACACTACCCGCCACTTTCGGTACACCGGCAAACTTCCGCACCGAGCGGATCGTCTTCGAGCTGGTGCCCTTCGACAGCCCTTACCACTGCGTCCTGGGGCGCCAGGCGTTCGCTAAATTCATGGCGCCCCACGCTGCATAACGCGATGACGCTCCCCGGGCCGTGCGGCGTCATCACCATCAATGGCGACCCCGACATGGCCGCCGAATGCGAGGCCAAAGGAGCCGAACTCGCCGACGCCGTCATCGCGGCAGAGACTAATCACGCCGACGAGATCGCCAAATACGCGAGCGGGGTCAACAATGACGACCCCACAATACTAAAGAAGCCCAACTCAGAGGGCGCAAACACCTCAACCTTTGAGGCCACGACGCACACTCGCACCGTCGAGCTGGTCCCAGGCGACTCCAGCCAGACGGTGACGATCGGGACAGGCATGAGCCCAGCATAGGAAGGCGCGCTCATCGAGTTCCTCCGTGAGAACAGGGACATCTTCGCATGGAAACCCTCCGACATGCCCGGTGTCCCTCGGGAGCTCGCTGAGCACAAATTAAACGCCGACCCCAAAGTGCGACCCGTCAAGCAGTCGCTACGGCCCTTCAATGAAGAACGCCGTCGAGCAATCGCCGAGGAAGTGCAGCGTCTACCGCCGGCTTCATCCGCCAATCAAATACTCAAGTGGTGGCAAACCCAGTCCTGGTCGAGAAGAAAACGGACTGGAGAATGTGTATCGACTACACAAACTCGAACAGCGCCTGCCCAAAGGAGTCGTCCTCCGCGGATCGATCAGATAATCGATTCAACCGCGGGTTCGAGTCGCTATGTTTCCTCGACGCCTACTCCGGTACAACCAGATAAAATGGCTGTCGAGGATGAGGAGAAGACGGCGTTCATCACGCCATTCGAGCCTTCGCTACACCGCTATGACCTTCGCCTCAAAAACGCCGGGCAACCTACCGGTGCATGCAAGAATGCCTCGCGAGCCAAATTGGCCGCAACATCCACGTCTACATCGACGACGTGGTCGTGAAATCCGCTCGCCAAGGCGACCTACTCGCCGACCTAGCGGAGACCTTCGCCAATCTGCGGAGGTACAAGATAAAGCTCAACCCAGGCAAGTGCACCTTCGGTGTACCCGCCGGACAACTACTGGGGTACGTCGTCTCCAAACGAGGGATCGAGGCGAACCCAACGAACATCGACACGATCGCTCGGCAAAAACCCGAGTGCTGCGCCCGTAGCTGGCCGGGCGTGTAGCGGCTCTCAGTCGCTTCATCCCCCGCCTGGGCGAAAAGGCGATGCCCCTATACCGCCTGATGCGCAAGAACCCCACCTTCCAGTGGGACAAGGAGGCGGACGACGCGCTCCGCGACCTTAAAAAGGTGCTACTCCGCACCACTACTCGCCGCACCGCCGACAAAGAGCCTATGCTGGTTTACGCGGCGTCGAAGCGTCGTCGCCGCGTAATGGTTGTCGAGCGACCGTGAGGAAGGAAAGGAGCGCCCGTCCAAGCCGGTATACTACATCAGCGAGGTCCTCACCGAGTCGCGCCAGCGATACCCACATATCAAAAGCTAGTATACGCGGTCTTGAGGCTCGCCGCGCTGTCGCACTACTTCCGTGAGCACCGATCACGGTCGCCTCGGCGCCACTACAAGACATCATCCGCAATCGCGAGGCGACGGGCGGTCGCCAAGTGGCCGTTGAGATCGGCGTCCACAACATTAAATAGCCACGAAGGGCGATTAAGTCACGTGCACCGGCAGACTTCATCGCCGATCGGGAGGAGGCCCAGACGAGAAGATGCCGTACCTCCATCTTGGAGCTGCACTTCGACGGGTCCAAGAACGCGGACGGTGCAGGAGCAGGGATAGTGTTGACTTCACCAAAGGGCGACAAGCTTCGCTACATCCTCCGCCTCGAATTCACGCCCTGCACCAACAACATGGCTGAATACGAGGCCCTACTACACGGCATGCGAGCCGCCAAGGAGATGAACGTCAATCTCCTACGATTCTACGGAGATTCCGACCTCGTCGCGGGGCAAGTCGCCGGCACCTGCGACGCCGTCTCCCCCACCATGGCGGCGTACCGCCAAGAGGTGGACAAGTTGGGCGGCCACTTCACCGGCTACTCTGTCGAGTGGATCGACAGGCGAAAAAACGAGGAGGCCGATGCCCTCTCTCGCATCGGGTCGGCTCGACTCGCACCACCCGCCGGCGTGTTCCTCGACACAATCTCCAAACCATCAGTTTCTCCCCCGAGGGAGATCGAAATCGGAGTCCCACTCCAACCAGAGGCAGACTTGGTCGCACTCATCGCCGAGCCAGACGACTGGACCAAGCCCTACATCGCCTACCTGGAAGCCGGCACCCTGCCAGCAGACGAGACAGACGCTCGAATGATCGCTCGCCGATGCAAGTCTTACACCATCATCGACGGCGAGCTACACAAGCGCAGCGTCACCGGCGTGTTCCAACGTTGCGTCCAACCGGCTGAAGGATGCAAAATCCTCCACGACATCCACTCAGCGATCGCGGCCACCACGCCGCCGCTTCCTCGGTCGCCAAGGCTATGCGACACGGCTTCTACCGCCCATCAGACACGCCGACGCTGTCGACATCGCCGTCAGCGATGCCGGTGCCGGCACGCCAATCGACGACGCATCGAGCTCGGCGCTCAAAACAATCCCCATCACCGCCATTCGGTGGGGCATGGACATGGTAGGCCCTTCAAGAAGGACCCTCTGGCTACACCCACTTGCTAGTCGCCACGACAAATTCACGAAGTGGGTGGAGGCCAAGCCAGTCCGGAAATGTGACGGGAAGACCGCCACTAAGTTCCTACGCGAGCTCATATACCGCTACGGGTTCCCCAACAGCATCATCACGGACAACGGCACAAACTTCGCCAAGGGAGCAATGGCGAATTTTGCGAAGAGCACCACATCCGCTCGATCTCGCGTCGCCGCCCACCCGAATCCAACGGCCAGCGGAACGAGCCAACCAAGCATCCTCCACGGCCTAAAGCCGCGACTCAAAGTACCACTCGGATGCTGGGTCAAGAGCTGCCCTCCGTCATCCGGGGAATCCGCACCGGTTAAGGTCGACAGGATTCACCCTTCTTCATGGTCTACGCCAAGCGGTCATGCCCACCGACCTCGAACACGACTCACCGCTGGTCGCCCACTATACGGAGGCATAAACGAGCTGGCCCGCCAAGATGGGCTCGACCAGCTCGACGAAGCACGCGACCTCGCCGATCGCGACCGCCATTTACCAGCAAGGACTCCGCGCTACCACAGCCGACGGGTGAAAACCCGCACCTTCCAGAAGGCGACGGTGTTACGCCTCATCCAGAAAAGAAGGGCATGCACAAGCTCTCCTCCGTGGAAGGCCCGTTCTCTATCGGGCGCGTGCAACGACGCCTACTACCTCATCGACGTCTGCTGGGACGGCGAAGCTCGACGTCAGCGGCCATGGAATGTAAATCTCCGGAAGTTCTACTCCTAGAACCCCACATATACTCTCCGATCGCTATGAAATAAAAGAAACGGTTACCGCAAATTGCGTCTACTCTCCATGCCTTGTGCCACTCGCATCGTAATAACAGCGTCATGCTAAAATGCGAAGTCAACCTTTGGTACAGCGATCGCACGGCTAAGTAGTGCGATGTAAGAGCACCGAGTCATTTCAGTCTTGCGTCGTTAAAAACGCCAATCCGAGCCCCATTGAGTCGCCTAGCTCGACTGGTTTTACGAACCAAGACAATCGCCTCGCTTCACAGCGACCTTGGTCCTCCGCATCCTCGGCATAGCGACTCGAACGGCTAAGTACCACGCCGGGACTGAAAACCAGTTCGCGAGCGGTCGTGGAAAACGCCAAGTAAGAGAGCATGCCCAGACTCGCCACGCGTGACCCTCCGGGCCAGCAGGAGTGACGCGCCACACCAACGCGCTAAGTCCTCAACCACCCTCGAGTCGCCTTGAACCAAGTACCACGCCGGGACTCGGCCACCACCCCGCTCACAGACGGGAAAACGGTAAAGTACAGAGCACTCAAGGGAGTCGCCTTGCGACTGGCTCTCCGAGCTCGGGCGAGTCGACTAAACTAACAAAACACATGATAACAACAAACATCATATACGAGGTGAACCCCACAAAAGGGCGGACGCGCTCGGGGACTCGTCCAAAATCAATCCAAAACACACAAACAAATAGCAAAACGGACACGACATCCAATTCAATCGCATATTGCATTGTCTTATATTACAAATTATGCCCGCGTGGCAGAACTGCTGCTAACACATCCAGGCAAAACTACCCTATTCTGCAGGCTTCGACGACGACTCGCCAGAATCCCGGCGCCTACGGATGAACGCGGTGTACGGGTTTGACGGATACGTCGTCAGCTCACCCGCCATCGCCGAGCGGAAAGGTTGCTCGACCTTGAAGTCACGATGCGGCGGCTCGGGGTCGTTCGGCGCGACGATCGTTTCCTGGTAGGGAAGGAGGTCGCCCATCGCCCAGACACGCTTGATGCACGCCAAGCACGCCCGCAACTTGAGAACCTCGGACAGGTCCACCGCGCCAGTCGACGAAGGATACCCACTCGTCACATCGTCGAGGTCGAAATCCTCGGGGAAGTGGGCGAGTCCAAGGCTCAGCCGCCGACGCCCACGCCAAACGCCGACCGCGTCATGAACTCAACGACCGCGGGCGCCTTCTCCAAATACTCCCACACCTCAACGAGGTCACTGGGAATAACCTCCGTGGGCGACATTTCTTGAAGGTAGGCGCGGATGCACGTCGCCGAGTCGACGAGCATGCTTACGCACTCCCTCGCGTCAAGCGAGTTCGCTTCTTCTTGGCTACCAATAACACGACCTGCGAGAAGGAGACAATGATGAGTACCACGGACACCACAAACACTACAACTAACAGAAAGGGAGATGCACTCACCAAGCAACGGGCGGGCGAGTCCCGTGATGAAGCACTGAAGCGAAGTGTGGTCGTTCTGAAGCCCAGCAATGAGGGCTTCCGACACCTTGCGGTCTTCATCCGTGGCCGCAATGGCGGCCTTAGCTCGCCCGTCCGCCGAGCTTGCTTCTTCTCTCGCTTCCCACAGCTCGCGCTCGAGATCGGCGACCCGCTGTTCAGCAGCACTCAAAGCAGATCGCACCGCCACCAACTCACCAGCAGGGACAAGCTCCTGGCGAGCTTCCTTTGCCTTCGCAGCAACAGCCTGAAGCTCCTTGTTCGCTTCTTGGATGGTGGCCAGCTCCTTCTCAGCACGCTGTTTCACAGCCAATCGCTCCGTCGACTCCAGCTGCAGACCCTGCACATCATCAAAGTCAGTAAAAACGAAAATTACTCAGTGCCCACCCGCTAAAATTTAGCGCGTGCGCACTCGGGGACTGGCGATCACGCAAAATTACTCAGTGCCCACCCGCTAAAATTTAGCGCGTGCGCACTCGGGGACTGGCGATCACGAAAATTCCTCAGTACATACCCGCTAAAATTTAGCGCGTACGCACTCGGGGACTGGATGCGAAAGTAAAAAACGAGAAATTATAAGAATCAAGCCGTTGCTAAGCACCGACCTGATCCTCGGGGACTGGAGGTACCTGGATGGCTGCACCAAGCATGCCATGGAGTTGTATTGCGTCCACAGACGCAAGCAGCGCCGGCGTGTGCCCGCGACGTTGGTCGACTTCAGCGTCGGCGGTCCCTGGAGCGAGGCTCGGGGGCGCAGCCCCGCTCGCCGTGGCCGCCTTGGTCACGAAGCGGGGGAAGGTAGCGATCGAGGCACCCGCTCCAAAGGAAGTCGCTTCCTCCGGTCTAGGCAAGGAAACGCCTTCAGAGACGCGTTGCTTCCATCGCTGGTCCGCCGGTCGCCGCCGTGTCGTCGAGACAAGGATTTATGTCGCCGCCTTGGCCTTCTTGCTGCCCTCCGCCGAGGCGGCGACCTCGTCCGCTTCCTTTACGGAAGGATCCTCCTCGCTAGCGGAGGGTACCTGAGCCACGGTCGGGTGGCCCATCTTTTTCACTCCGGTCCTGCATATCAATCAAATCAATAAAAGACAATCGAAGTATTTATGAAAGGTAGGGAAGGGCGAACGCACTCACTTGGCGACTGGAATGAAACGTAGCCCTGTACGAAGGCCGGCCGGTTTTTCCAGCTCGGGGCCCAGTCGGCGACTAAGCCCCAGTTCCAGGACGTCGTGGGCCCAAGACACGGACGGCTTCTTCGTCGTTGAGGCCGCGTCTGGTGCCTCTGGGACACCTTCGGCGTCGGCCTCCTCGCGAATTGGAGCCGCTGCGGCCGGAGCCTCCTTGCGGGGCGAGACCGCCACGCTCGGGACCTCCTTGCGAGGCGAAGTCGCCACGGCCGGAGCCTCCCCTAGCCCAGAGACCGGCGCGAATGGCGGAGGCATCGAGGCCAGCGGCACTTCCACAGATGGCGCATCTAGCGCGGCTGTCGCCGGGGCCGCGTCGTCACCGGCCGAGCTGTGGCCATCAGAGCTGCTCGTCGAGTGCGGCGGCGAGGCCATCCTTGACGGCTTCGGTCTCCTCTTCGGGGGGGGGCCCTCGCTTCCTTTTCCTTCTTCTTCTTCTTCTTCAAAGGAGTGGCCTGGCGACGCGAGGTGGTCTCTGGGAGCTCGTCGTCGTCCCCATGGTGTTCGAGGCTTCTGCTCGCTTCGATTTCGCGCTGATGTTGCCCGCGGGTCTTTCGGGCCAGCGGGGCAATTTCCTCTTCGGACTCGTCCTCGTCGTCTTCGTTGCCCTTCGCGGACGGCGATTCGCTTGTATCCTGGGTGGATGGCCCCGGGCTCTCGTCATCGGCGGGTGGGAGCCACCCTTCCACCACTTGGAACAGCTGCGATGGATACGAAACAGAGTTAGAATTACCGCGACTGCATACGCTGCGACTGCGAACAAGATAAAGAAATTACCGTTGGAGCCGGACGCTTGGCGGTGTAGGGGGGGACCCCGGCCTGCGCATCCGCGTACACCGCCTGGGTGATTTTCTTCAGCGCTGGGAGATAGTCCTCCAGCTTCCACTCGTCGAGGCAGGCTTTCGTCGAGTCTCCCCGCCCGTAATCGATACATGTAATGGTCGCGTTAGGAAGCGAACGCCGCCCAAGCCAACAATTGTACAAGTTTATCGTCTGAGCCCTTCTTCTTCAGACCACGGATGGCCTGGAGCATCTCGTCGACGACCATCCGCTGGTCGTCGGGAAGCTTGCCGACCTGGAGATGGCGTGGCTCGGAACGGTTGGCCGAGTACCGCGGGATCGCCGCCTCGTCCTCCGGAGTCGCCTCGGTCACGTAGAACCATGACTTCTTCCAGTCGCTCGCTGCTTTGGCCGGCAGCATCAAATCGAAGAAGGAAGCTTTGGACTTGAGCTGGAACGTTAGGTCGCCCGCGGCTAGCATTGGGCCGCCCGCCTCCTCGCGGCTGATCCGTCCGTGGAACAGATCTTGCCACAAGGGAAAGTAGGGCCGGCAGCCCAAGTAGCACTCGCAGAACGCCACGAAGATGGCGAGCTGCTCGATGTTGTGGGGACCCAGATCTGAGGGTTGGATCCCGTAATAGGCGCAAAAACGCCGGAAGAACAAAGACGTGGGAAACCCTAACCCCGCCGAGATGACGGTGAAACACGAACTCCTCTCGCGGGTTTGGGGTCGTTTCCGGCCTGGGATACGCCAACAGCCGGCTCAGGATTCCGGCCTCCTCGAAGGAGGCCAGCTGCGCCCTTGTGCACTTGGATCTGCCCCAAGGTTCGGTGGAGAGGGCCATGGCCGAGAGGTTGGTTGGAGATCGGAGGATTTTGGGTCGATTGGATCACGGAGCAAAGGAAGGAAGATGCGCGCACTCGGAAGAAATGGTGGGCGGTTGGCTCTGCGATAGCCTACCATTCCTCTTATATAGCGGGAGTTGCCCGCCAAATCAGGGGGCCGTTACCGCGCGATGATTATGCCAAAAGTTTTCGTTGAGTTACCTTAACGGCTAGTTTGACCACGCCTGACGGTCCAACTCCAGCCACTCGGCTCGCTAGGTCACTCGCTGCGACCGCGTCCCGTTGGCTCGACTCGCCCAAGACGCGACTCGGTTCACCGGATTTTCTCCTTCATACAGGAGCCCGCCGACGATTCGACTGGATGCCTACTTTGAAGCCGTATACTCCATCGCCAGCAGCCACTTACGCCTAATCAACGACGGCCTCGGGGACTACTGATGGGGATACGCCTACTGGGGTATACTCAGCGGGACGTTTCCGACTGGCCCAAGGGCTGGCGAGTGGGCCTGCAGAACGGCGAGTGGATCAAAGCCCAGCAAGGTACCAAGCGACTGGAAGCTGAAGGCCCAGGCGAGTAGATAGGCCCAGTCGGACTAGGTTAAACGACATCAAGTCAGAATCAATCGGTTGAGATATGTAAACCCTAGGGAGGTGAGCCTATATAAACCTCCCTATGGGGTGAGTAGACACGTTCCTCATACACCCAAGCGACTCGCCGCCTAGCCGAGTCGCCCATTGTAAACACCTCCATAATACAATCTAGCAGGAGTAGGTCTTTACCCTCCGGCCGAACTGGTAAAACCCCGTGTCTTTGCCCTCATCTCGCACCGCAGATGGCTGGCCGCCTTGCCCTCGTTTCTACTACTGCCGACAAAGATCTGCCGTGACCATACCCACGACACTACTCGTGCAACAGATCTACATATAGACACGACTCTGATACCACTGTAGGGGTTCGTAGCATGGAAAACAAAAATTTTCTATCGCATACAAACAAACAAGCCAAGATCTATCTATTAGATTGTAGCAACGAGTCGATGGAATAACTTACCCTCGAAGATTCCAAAGTGGTTAACGAGAGCAGATTCTCGTGGGTGATGTAGTCGTACTCTTTCCGATCTCAAGATCGTGTAGACGATCCTTCCGGCGCCACGTTCCGGCAGCGCTTCCGTAGTCGGTCACACTTTTGGTACTCGACGAAGACCTTCCTCTCCCTTGTTCCAGCAGGCAGCGGAGGTTGTAGCACTCTCCTCGTGATTCCGGCAGCACAACGGCGTGGTACCGGAAGTAGAGGGGAGATCCCGCAGGGCTTCGCCTTAAGTCGGAGCGAGTATGGTGGAGTATGAGAGAGCTATTAGTGGTCTAGGGATTAGACACACCAATTAGAACGCTCTAAACCGAAAGCTAGGGCAATTAGAAGCTCTAAACCAAAACGGCTCTAAACCGGAGGCTTTGGCTAGGGTTTAGATTAGAGGATAGGAACTTGTGTGTCTAGAGGAGGAGGCCCTGCCCCTCCTTTTATGGGTGGAGAGGGCCGGCGGCCAAGGGGAGGGAGGGGAGTCCCTCCCCAACTCGGCCTAGGGTGGCGCGCCGGCTTGGATAGGAGGGACTCCTCTCCAAGTCGGTTTCAACCTCCTCTTGCTTGTTTCCCTCACTTTCCTGTTTTAGCCGTTTGACTTTCAAACTTGCCATTTGACTTTTCAGTTTTAGGATTCAATTTAATCCTTTATTTGGAACAGCGAGAACACTTAGTACATGATGCAATCATTCCAATATGTAATGACACATTCATGTACCCCTTCCCCCCCGGAGTGCCGGACATTCCGGAACCTTCTAGAACATTCCCGATGAAAACACCGTAATCATTCCCGAACTCCGAAACGGGACTTTCCTTATATGAATCTTATTCTCCGGACCATTCCGGATCACCTCATGATATCCCGGATCCCATCCGAGACTCCTAACAACATTCGGTCTCTTTCTCATAATACCATAACTACTCAAACAACGTCGAATCCTTAAGTGTGTCTCCCTACGGTTCGTGAATTATGCGGACATGATCGAGACACTTCTCCGAACAATAACCAATAGAGGAATCTGGAAATTCATATGGCTCCCACATATTTTTACGATTACTTTGCGATCGAATGAACCACTTACATACGATACCAATTTCCCTTTGTCTCACGATAGTTTACTTATCCGAGGTTATGATCGTCGGTATCTCTGCATACCTAGTTCAACCTCGTTATCGATAAGTACTCTTTTATCGTTCCCGTGATATGTGATCCCTTGTGAGCCAGTCACATGCTTGCAAGCTAATTGGATGACATTCCACCGAGAGGGCCCAGAGTATATCTATCCGTCATATGGATGGACAAATCCCATTCTTGATCCATGTGTTTCAACCAATACTTTCCGAACACTCAATGCCACCTTTATAGCCACCCAGTTACGGTGTGGTGTTTGATGTCATCAAAGCATCCATCAGGTAAAGGTGATATGCATGATCTCATGGTCGAAGGAATTAGGTTACTATGTATCAGAAAGCATATAGCAATTGAACTAATGAAATGACTTGATCTTTATGCTACGCTTATCTATAGGAGTATGTCCATCACATCATTCTCCTAATAATATGACCCTGTTGTTAATAACATCTCTATGTTCATGATCAGGAAACCATGATCATATATTAACCAACAAGCTAGTTTAACAAGAGGCTTTACTAGGGACTCTTTTATGTTTACAAATCACACAAGTATTAATGTTTCCGGTTAATACAATTATAGCATGGTATGTAAACATTTATCATAAGTATGAAGATATGATAATAACCTACTTTATTATTGCCTCTTGGGCATATCTCCAACATCTGGGACTTGCTGGATATTACAGGAGGTTCATTGAAAATTTCTCCAAGATTGCTAAGCCAATGACGGAACTTCTGAAGAAGGAGAGGAAGTTTGAGTGGACAGATGCGTGTGAATCCAGCTTTCAGGAACTGAAGCGTCGACTAGTGACCGCACCTGTTCTGTGTTTACCTGATCTTCAGAAGGATTTCCAAGTGTACTGTGATTCTTCTCGACAGGGACTTGGGAGTGTGATGATGCAAGATGGGAGAGTGGTGTCATATGCCTCGCGGCAACTTAAACACCATGAGAGGAATTATCCCACACATGATTTGGAATTAGCATCAGTTGTTCATGCGCTCAAAGTATGGAGGCACTACCTAATGGGAAAACACTGTGATGTGTACACCGACCACAAGAGCCTGAAATACATATTTACATAGAAGGAACTGAACATGAGGCAAAGGAGATGGTTGGAACTTATCAAGGATTATGATATGAATCTGCAGTACCACCCAGGAAAGGCAAATGTAGTAGCAGATGCTCTGAGCCGGAAGGTCTATGCCAATGGATTGACTGTTGGGGAATTGCCCGAGGATTTGTGCTAGCAATTCAAGGACCTTAGACTGGAGGTAGTGTTAGAAGAATATTTGGCAGCAATGGAAGTCCAACCAACGCTACAGGACAGGATCAGGGAGGCTCAGGTAGGAGACAAAGAGATAGATGAAATAAAGGAAAAGATGAAGGAGGATCGAGCAAAATAATTCCGCGAGGATGAGCAAGGAACCTTGTGGTATGGAGATCGTTTGTGCATTCCCAACGATCCGGAGATAAGGAAGTTGATTCTGCAGGAAGCCCATGACTCGTCGTATTCCATACATCCGGGCAATACGAAGATGTATATGGACCTAAAGGATAGATTCTGGTGGAACAACATGAAGGGAGACATCGCCGAGCACATTGCCTTATGTGATGTATGTAGCCGAGTGAAGGCGAAACACCAGAATCCAGCAGGACTGCTGCAGCCATTGCCCGTGCCGGATTGGAAGTGGGATAGAGTGGGAATGGATTTTATCACAGGATTGCCCAGGACCAGGTCGGGATATGACTCCATCTGGGTAGCGGTCGACCATTTGACCAAGGTAGCCCACTTTATACCAGTGAAGATGACCTACACGAGTGCAAAGTTAGCCAAGATTTATATGGACAGAATTGTGTGCCTGCATGGGGTTCCTAAGAGCATTATATCTGATAGAGGCACCCAATTTACCTCACACTTTTGGCGCCAGCTGCACGAGTCATTGGGGACTAGGTTGGAGTTTAGCATAGCATTCCACCCCCAGACTGATGGACAGACCGAGAGGGTAAATCAGATTTTGGAGGATATGCTGAGAGCTTGTGCTTTGGCTCATGGTTCTAGTTGGGATGAGAATTTGTCGTATGCTGAGTTTTCCTACAACAACAGCTATCAAACCAGCATCAAGACGTCACCGTTCGATGTGCTATACGGGAAACGGTGCCGAACACCATTGCTATGGGATGGAGTGGGAGAACGCCAGCTGTTTGGACCTGATTTGATCAAGGACGCTGAGGATAAGGTCGCCTTGATCAGGGACAGACTGAGGATAGCACAATCAACGCATAAGAGCTACGTTGACGCCAAGCGCAAGGAAGTGGTGTATGAGGTAGGTGATAGATCATACCTCAGAGTGTCGCCACTTCGTGGAATTAAGAGGTTTGGAATCAAGGGTAAGCTGGCACCTCGGTTTATTGGACCATATCGGGTCATAGCACGCAAAGGAGAGGTTGCTTATTAGTTGGAGTTGCCAGAGGCTCTGTCCGCCGTCCACAGCGTGTTCCACGTGTCCCAGCTGAAGAAGTGCCACCCGGAGATGATGGATACACCATTGAGAGACACGGTGCCACTAGAGGAGGTTCAGCTTGAGAATGACTTGACCTATGAGGAGAAGCCGGTCAAGATTCTGGAGACAGCGGAGAGGATTACCCGTACCAAGACTATCAGGTTTTGCAAGGTGCAATGGAGCCACCACACCGAAGAGGAAGCCACTTGGGAGCGTGAGGATGACCTCCGAGAGGACCACCCACACCTATTTGCTAGCCACGCCGAATCTCGGGGACGAGATCCATCTTAAGGGGGTTAGTCTTGTCACATCCCAAATTTTAGATTTGGTACTGCATAACATTCATTGCATTGCATCATGATCATCCTTGCAAAATTTCAGTTTGAAAAGATTTTGGCAAAACAAACCACTTGCATTTGCATTTTGACACCTACACTTGAACACTAGGTTTTACCATGCCTCTGTCAAAAAAATTATAATTTGGATGTATGGAAGGCATATGTGCATAGAAGGTTCCGCCATGAACCCGTAACACTTTGATTCACCCAATTTGGAGCTCCGTAGCAAAAGTTACGCAAATCTGAATTTTGTCTAAAAATTCTGGACAGTTCTGGAATAAAATTCAGTTAAAGAAATCGTCAGAGAAAAGAAAAAGGAAAGGAACAAAAAAAGAGAGCAGCTGCGCGGCAGCGAGCCTACCTGGCTCAGGCCCAGCCAAGGGCAACAGCTCAGACAGCAGCGCCAAGAAGCCGCCACGCCGCCTGGCAGCAGCGCCCGCCGCTCAGCCCAGCGCCGCCGCCAGCTGGGGCCCACCCATCAGCGCGGGCCGGAGCTAGCACGGACGCCGAGGCCAACTCGGCGCAGATCGACGACTCTGCGCGCCGCCCGCGAACTACCCTCTTATAGCCCTCGCTCACCTCTCCTACCCCCCCCCCCAAACCCTCGCCCAAGCCGCCTCCAATCTCCGGCGATTTCTCGCCGGAGTACGCCACCGCCGCCGCCATCACCACGGTAAGCACGCCCGCCGCCGCTCGCGTCTCCCCCTCGTCTCGCTCGCTCGCTAGCCGACACCACCGCCACCCGCTGATCGCCTCCCCTTTTTTTCTCCCCGCACGATCACGCCGCCCGTGCTCGCCGACGCCGCCGCCGAGCTCCAGCCGCCCGTCGTCGTCGCCCTCACGCGCGCCAGCCACCGCCTCCACGCTGACGAGCTCGACCGTGATGCCCCCGAAACTGTACGCCCCTCCGCCGCCGCCAAGACTCGCCGGAGCCGCCGCCCCGACGCCGCCGGTGAGCTCCACCTCGCCACCTTGCTCCCCAGCCGCTTGATCTTGATCCAACGGTCCAGATGGACCGAGAAAAGGTCAGCACTGGCCGCTGACCGGTCAACCGCCATGTCAGCGTGCCACGTAGGCATAGTCAAACGGTCAGGTTTGACCGATTAATTTTAATTCGATTTAATTGGCAGAAAATAACTAAAACTTGTAAAATTCATATCTTTAGATCTATTGGGCCAAAAATTGCAAATAAAACATGTGTAGATTCAGTGTGACACGTAGAATATTTCTGTAAGTTGTGTTACACTTTTACAGCAAGGTTTTGTCCTTGTTAATTAAATGAGTTAATTCCCTTTTTGGAGTATTAAATTCATAGAATAAGTTCTGTAACTCCAAAAATTGCAAATAAGATGTCCCTGGAATCAGTAGAACAAGGGGAATATTATAGTGAATTAAAAAGTTAGGCTTACAATATTGGAATTTGCAGAATCTATTTTAAGGCTTACTGTAGTATTTTAATTACTCAGGGAATTATATAAATCCTTTTTGAGAAATTCCAATTGGTACTGATTCTATTATGAGTTGCCTACGCTGTGGAAATTTTCCATGATTTTACAAACAGTATGTTAGCAGTGGCTAATTATTTAGTTCTAGCTCTATTATTTGAGAAATATAAATTGCATGCCTTGTTTTCTTGCACTCAAAATAATTTCCATGCATGCATACAGTAGCAATGCTGAATAGGATTATGTGATGCTACTGTAGCGTTATTCAACTTGTCATGCACGCATCTTGCATCGTCTTTGTTTGCATATGATTGTGGATGGTTTGTTTATGATTGCAATTGTATTGTGTAGATTGTGACGAGTGCAACGTTTGCTCGTGTGTGGATTGTTCTTCCGACCGCTACATCCAAGGCAAGTAGATGCTACTTTGATCATGATGTTGTCCTACTATTTTCAATGCATTGTCGTGTATTTTGTATATGCATGTGTAGGATACTACTATCACTATGCTATGTCCTATTATGGGGTTGATAATTTTTGGTGGTATCATTGCGGAAAGGCACCCAGGTATCAAGAGAGAATGATTGGATTCTTTATTTTGTAGATTACGTGTACAACCATGTGCCAATAATGAAATGGGCGGTTGGTTGGACTCAGTAGGTTGTGGTAACTCGAACCCACGTATCCAGAGATGTAGAATTTTGGTAGGTTGGACCGGTGCGTGTCGGGTTTGGGGAGCTACTTCCCGAACGGTCTCTTCTTGGACTTCTCCCTATCATCACCCAAAATGATAGTGATGGTACGAGCTGGGCTGGCCAAGTCACGTGGGTAAAGTGTACTAACCCCTGCAGGGTGTATAATCTAATCGATTAGCCGTGTCCCCGGTTATGGACGTCTGAGTTGCTTGATATTGATTCCATGACATGTTTCTCGCTCATTCCAATTTCATAATTGCTTTAATGTTGATAGGTTAACTTAATTGGGATCTTTCCAAAGAAAATCAAAAACTGTTTATGAAAGTAGGACAAAGGTATTTGCAAATGCAAGCTAGCCACAACTCCACTTGCCAGATATGCATGTAGATGTTAGCTCTATTGTCTCCTTTAATAGCTCTACTTGCCATACATTTCATGTATTGACCCTTCGGGGCTGATACGTTTCATGTTGCGGGATATTTCGATTCTGAGTAATCGATTTAGGCCACGGTACTCCACTCGGCACTTGTTCACTTGTGGGCAATTTGAAGAATGGAGGATTTACTATATTTATGTTGCTACTTGGATAATTTGAGCTAGCCTTGAGCTAAGCTTTTATTGTAATAATGATACTCTAGATCTTCGTTATTTATGATACACGGATATTTTGCTATGTTATTCATCTTATTCTATTGTGGGCCAATGAACCGATCCAGGGATTGGCATGTCACATAGAAGCTACGGTCTTTTCCGAACTGTAGCATTACAAAGAGAAAGAAAAAGAAACATAGAATAGTTGAGGAACCACTTGAACCTGCTCTAGATCATAATAGTATATCTGTCTCAGATGCTAAAACTGAGAGTGGTAATGATAAAAATGAGTCTCCTGATAAGGAGGAAGGTGAGGAAGAACCTGAGAATCACACTAAGAACACTAGGTACACTAAGGAAGATTTTATTGCTAATAAACATGGTAAAGAGAGAGAACCCTAGGTGCAGAAACCTATGCATTTTCCAGGTAAGAAACACAAGTCAAAGGAGGAAGAACACTACAACAAGTTTTGTGAGTGGATGAAGACTTTATTTTTGCAAATTCCTTTGACTGATGCTATTAAATTGCCTTCTTATTCAAAGTATATGAAGGATATTGTCTCTAATAAAAGGAAGATTCCTAATGAGGAGATTTCTACTTTGCTTCCTAATTACTCCTTCAATGGTAAGGTTCCAAAGAAACTTGGTGATACAGGTATACCAACTATTCCTTGCTCCATTAAGAATAATTAGATTAGAATTTCTACGTGTGATTTGGGAGCTGGAGTTAGTGTTATGCCTTTTTCTCTCTACAAGAGACTCCATCTAGAAAAGTTGATACCAACTGATATATCTTTGCAAATGGATGATAAGTCAACTACTATTCCTGTTGGTATATGTGAGGATGTTCATGTTCAAGTATCTCATAATTGCATGGTTTTAACTGATTTTGTTGTGCTTGAATGCATGAAGATGATAATATGTCTTTTATTCTTGGGAGACCTTTTCTTAATACTGCAGGTGCTGTTATCAATTGCAATCAAGGGAAAGTAACATTCAATATTAATGACATAGAGCACACTGTCTATTTCCCCAAGAAGGTTGTTAAAAGCTATTGCATGAATTCCATTGAAAATATTGAGAGCATCAAGGTTGGAGAAATATATTCTCCCATTCCACAAGAAAATTTTAAAACTATTATGATTGGGACCATTGCTATCAAGTACGAGGTAACATACTCACCTTGTGGGATGCAAAGTTTTGTTTCATATAAGATTGTTTTGGTAACAAGACTTGATCAACCTTGTTAACAAAAGGATTTTAATGAACAAAATAATGTTTTCATAGTGGTTATACTTGCTTTCTTTTACCTTTCTCCTTCCTAGTCTTTGCTTTTGCTCTTGTTAGCTAGTTGTTTGCTTTTTAGTTTGTCTTAGAGATCCTTTAGTTTGGCTTTTGGTTTGCTTTTGCTTCTTCTGAAAAAACTGTTTCTGCGAGAAAATAAATTTTCATACCCTAAAAATTGGCCAAAAATAAAGTTTCTTGAAAAATCCCAGAAAATTCAAAATAAATTTTTCCTCGAAAAAAGGGGCAGAGAGACACCTGAAGTGACCCAAGGGGCCACGCCAGGCCACCACACCCATGGTAAGCGTGGCCTACCAAGGGGTGTCTCCTAGGGGGGGTCTAGCCCACCTGGGCCCCTCTAGGCTACCTCCTCAAAGCCATCTTCTTTCTCTCTCCCGAAAAACACCGGAAAACTTTCTCAAGCTCGAGTTCTTGCTGTTCTTGCTCGTGATTTTCGATCTCCTTATTCAGCCCATCTCAAGTGCTGATTTTTGGAGGGTTTGCTCCTTGATATGTGCCTCATCCACTTGTCCAATTATATTTGTGATTGGTAGATTGTATCTTGAGTATTTTGCTCTATAGGTGACAAGTTGTTTGAAATTGCATGCTTGTTCTATGCTTAGAAACTTTATTTTGATGCATTTGTAGTCCTCTAGCAAGTTCCTATAGTAGTTGCTCGTCATTTATCAACTTAGAAATCACTTGGTTTGATGTTTGTCTAAAAATTTCAGCAAGGAATATGAGTGCTTATCCACTGAATCAATATGACTTGATGGTGCATGAGCCAATGAAGGTTCATCGTGAGGAGGCAGATTTTCCTTCCATATATCCATGCCATGAATTTATGAGAGCTGCGGGAATCCTCCAAGATTTCCAAACTTTGGTTACAAATGCAGGGTTGGAGCACTTTGTTGAAGGTGAACCAATCCAATACGTTAAGCTAACCATGACTTTTGTGCAAGACTTCCGGTTCACTTGGTCTACTTCTAATCCCATGGTCCATTACAAAATATATAATATACATGTCGACCTGCCTTTTGCTGATTTCTGTGCAGCAATTAGAGTACCTCAATGGGGATCTTGTGAGAAGATCAAGGAGAGGACCAAGTCACTTGTTGATTTGTATGCTGAGATTTGCCAAGGTTTCGACTTCTCAAAGGAAAGTGGTAAAATCCGGAACATCCAGCTCCCAGCTATTAGATAATTTGCCTATTTCATTACCAATCGTGTTCTTGCTAGAAAGTTGTCTTCTTTTGATCTAGCTTTTATTGCAGCTACCCTGAATAGGAATAGTTCTTATAGTTTGGGTGCTTTGACAGCTCACCGTCTCACCACCAACCGTGAGAAGGGTGGAATTCGTGGAGGTCTCATTGCTTCTAGGTTGCTAACTTTCCATGGTTTAGGGCATCACTTTTCAGATTTTCAGTTTCCCGTAGAGAGGCTTGATATTGAATCCATGATTCGGCATGGTTTTGTTTATTTGGGAGCTAATGTGAGAAGTTTACCATATGAAATATCTTTTGCCTAGCAAGGTCGGAGAAAGGGGAGGACTGAGAAAATAGTTTATTTGCCTGCACCTGTTTTGTTTAACTTTGATAACATGCAAGGATGGTCACTTACGGAGGAGGACTTGACTCTTATGTGGGGGAACTCTCCCAGCAAGAGGAGAATGTTGAAGAGGATGCCGAAGACAATTCGGTTTAGCCCTCCAACTTGGGAGAGTCTTCATACCAGCAGCCCTCATTTGATCGGGGCGCGTCTTATTCTTCATCGCAGGTGCCTGACTATGATCATTCCTATGATGACCCACCACCATGGGGGTACTATCCCTGCTATTGAGCCCCACTTAGGCCAAAAGCCTAAGCTTGGGGGGAGGTATACCGACATAACACTCATTTATATATCATGTTCGGTCGGTTCTTTGTACATCCATTGTTTTTGCTTTCTTTTTGGTTTTTGTTGCTTCTTTCTAAAAACCCAAAAGTACCAAAAAAAATCGTTGTTTCTCTTGGTTTGTTTCTTTGCTTTGGTTTTCCTTAAAAGAAAAATCCAAAAAGATTTTGCTTTGTTTGGTTTGCTTTGTTTTTGTTTGGTTTTTCTTTGTTTGCTTGTTTCTAAAAAATCGAAAACACCAAAAATATTTGTTGTTCTTCTTTGGTTTTGTGAGTTCTTCGCAGGGTTCATCCGTCCTCGGTGGGTTTTGGTTTCATGTTAATTATTCAAGTCACACAAGTGAAGGACAATAATGAAGATTAAGACAACTCGAGGTGTGGTAAGAGGCTGGTAACGAACTCTATTTGTTTCATTTTTGTACATATACTCATCATTGTGAGCATGCTTAGCCTGTTTGTGTAAGGTGTATGTCATTATGGATGCTTAGTAGTTCTTGCTTGTCTATGATTAGCTCCAGCTTGCTAATAATTTGTAGCATGCCATATGAATGTTTGCTTGCATTGTTTTATTCATACTTTGGGATGACATTATGGTATCCTCCTCTGACTATTCATGTGAATCGACTTGGCACATGCTCACGCATGCATATGACTAATCAATAGTCAGTAAGCCTCGATGATTTATCTTGCCTCGGAGTTCTTGTATCACTTTCATGCCATAATTAGTCCTGTTTTGTTGCAAGCATGATTATGACAGCTATTGCTCTCTCGTTTGTCGCTCCATCTCTATTGCTAGCCTTCACTTGCACTGAGTATGTGCTCTACATGTGCTTCCAACTCCCTAAAACCAATATTGCGAGCTGTGTCCACCATACCTACCTATTAGCATCATTTGCTATTTCAGTGCATATTCCATATGCCGTGTTTTCTTCCAAAATAAAATGTTTGTCTGTTTTGAGAAAGTTAGTTAGTAAAGCTCTCACGAACTTGATGGCACACTTTATTCTTTGCGCTTAATAATTCTGAATCATTGTGACTAGTCCATGAAAGTTAAATGCTTGCTTATTATTTACTGGGAGTCAGCAGAACCGTGCTTTCACGGGGAACGCTTTCAACACCTGTTAGATATCTTATCCAGTTTATACTTTGCTCTTTTGTTTATGGATGTCGACGATGTGAAATAAAAGGGTAAGTTGTTAGTTCATGGAGTTTATACACCGTGTTAGAGAAACGCCTAGGCCGCTAGCCTAAGTCATGCTTAATCATGGTGGAAACTTGCAGCATCACCATAATGAGCATCTATGAAGCATCCTCAATAAAAAGCTATGCATATGGTAAATAAAAAGATTGCTGAGATGCTCATTGTCTGCTTGCCTTGTCATTTTGGTTATGGGAAAGCTCCTATAACATGTGTAAGGGGTACCCTGTTGGCAGTTCTCGATGATATGCATGTATTTACAATGACAAGAACTTGCAGGTGACCAAAGTTGAGTAGCATGCGGAGCGACCCTCGTACTCAAGGGACTTCGGATTTCCAGTCTATGGTCTGTCAAGCATATGATTCAGAGTGGACCTCACTTTCACCCTAACCACATGAAGATGCCTATGATAGGGGCAATGAGAGCTCAGAGCTAATGAGTACCTTCCTTTAAGCATTGGGAAGCCTTTCAAACCTTCACAAAACCGTTTTCACAACTTTGTTGAGTCACCACTTATTCTATGAGCACCTTCTTGAGAGCATAGTTGTCATTCTTGTGTTTGTTCCAAAAATTGGTTAATTATGTCATGATTTTGATGCTTGTATCTCTGATATCTTTACTTCTAGTCTTCATGTGAACTTCAGAGGTGCCTCGGCATTTATATTGTGCTCTTCAAACAAAGTCAAGCGAGATACCACTCTATCATACCTTATTATGAGCATTGGAATGTTGCTTATGTTTATGTTTCATGCTACTTATTATTATTGAATTGGTTTCTTGTCATAGCTTGCAATGAATATTGAGTAGACTTAGCTGCATACTCCTTATTATGAATTGTCTAAGCATCTAATCCTATGTTGATAATATTTACATCTTATGAAGCAAAGTGTTCGTAAAAGTTCTTTTATCGCACTCAGTTTTCAACTGAATTGCTTGAGGACAAGCAATAATCTAAGCCTGGGGGAGTTGATACGTCCAAAACATATCTACTTTCTCGAACACTTTGCTATTGTTTCTTCTCTAAACTTGTGTGATTTGGATACAACTAACACGGACTGACGCTATTTTCAGCAGAATTGCCTTGGTGTCTTGTTTTTGTGCAGAAAATGAACTATCAGGAAAAATCCTGGAAAATATGCCAAAAATTATTTCTCACCAGAAGATCCACGGAGCCAGAAGGGGAGACAGAGGGGAGGCCTGGGGGGCCTAGAGCCACCCCTGGCGCAGGCCCACTGACCCCGCGCCTGGGGAAGGTCCGGCCACCCCAGGCAGCTTCTCGGCCTCCCTCCACGCCTATAACTTGCCTTCTGACCTAAAAACATAGGGTGGGGTCGATAGTTTTCTAGAAAGAGTTCTGCTCCGCCGCCGCCACCAGAAACCAAGATTCGGATCCAGAAACTCTGTTCTGGCACCCTGCCGAGACGGGGAATTTGGAGAGGATCATCGTCATCGCCATCACCAACGCATCTCCATCAACCACCGATGTTTCCCTCATCCATGAGTGCGTAATCCCCCGCTGTAGGCTTTTGGATGGTAGGGAATGGATGATTTCTATCATGTAATCGAATAAGATCTGTTAGGGCATAGTGCCTAGTATCTCTATTAGTGCTATTTGACTTTGTTGCAACTTGTTGTGCTTAATGCTTGTCACCAGGGCCCGAGTGCCATGATCTCAGATCTGAACTTATTATTGAATCATTATGATAGTATTGTTTATGACCTTATCTGCAAGTTGTGTACACATATCATTGTCCGGATCCAAAGGCCCCAAAGTGACAATAATTGGAACAACCGGAGGGGATGGTTGTGGTGTGAGGATCACATGTGTTCACGAAGTGTTAATGCTTTGCTCCGGTGCTCTATTAAAAGGAGCACCTTAATTGCCAGTAGTTCCCTAGAGGCCCCGTTGCCATGGGCTGGCTGGACAGACGATGTTGTGGAAGTTCTCATTGCGAGCACGTATGACTATATTTGGAGCACATGCCTACGATTGTTTAGTACTTGGATGCTTATTATTATTTATCTGTAATGCCCTAGTTCTTGAAGTTACATGTTTGGACTCATCCATTCAATGCTCGCCCATCCATCCCTATGCCTACCGCACTCGAATCCTACTGTTACCGTTACTGTTACTATTGCTGTTGTTTCACTGTTGCTGTTGTTGTTGCTTTGTTGTTGCTACTACAAACTGTTGCTAATGATAAACTTCTGTGAGCAAGAACTATTTCCAGGTGCAGCTGAACTAACAACTCAGTTCTTAAGGTTTGCAAGTATTCTTTGGCTCCCCTTGTGTCGAATCAATAAATTGGGTAATATTACCCGCGAAGACTGTTGCGATCCCCTATACTTGTGAGTCATCAGCGTGTTCATGACGGCTCGTCGGCTGAGCCACTACTTCCAGGAGCATCAGGTTATGGTCGTCAACGAGGCGCCACTAAACAGCATCCTGAACAACCCCGAAGCTACAGGACGCGTAGCCCTGTGGGGCATCGAGATGTCCCCTCTAGGCATAGTCTACGAGAAGCGCCATGCGATTAAATCTTAGGTCCTCCGGGATTTCCTCGTCCACTAGATGGATCTACAGCTGCCGGATACCCCGGATATGACGCAATCATGGACGATGCACTTTGACGGCTCCAAACGCGAGGCTGGAGCAGGAGCCGACGTCATACCGACATCCCCGCAAGGCGACAAGATGAAATACGCCCTCCGGATGAAATTTCGGGCCTCCAACAACGAAGCCGAATACGAGGCCCTCATCCACGGCATGAAGATGGCCAAGATCTGCGGTGCAACGCGCCTAGTCATCTATGGTGACTCGAACCTTGTCGTCCAGCAGACGATGAACATGTGCGACGCACACGCCGCTAACATGATCGCGTACCACGCGCTCTACAACTCACTCGAAGGAGACTTCGACGGCTGTGAGCTTTGGCACGTTGGAAGAGAAAGCAATGAAGAAGCCGACAGACTCGCCAACATCGGCTCCACCTGCGCACGGGTGCCACCGGGTGTGTTCCTCGAACAAATCTGTGTGCCTTCCATCAAAAGGAAATTCCCCAAAGGATCACCTGAAGAAGCAGAGCACTCGGGGGCTGCGCTACCCAAAGGACAGGAAGGACCCGAAAAACTCGACACGGAGGTCGCGTTGGTCAACCTGATGCGGGTCATGGCAATCGAAGAAACATGGACGCAACCGTACCTTCGGTACTTGATAAACAGAGAATTTCCTGATGACCCGACAGATGCCCGGCGCATATCTCATCGGTCCAAGGCCTTCACCATCATCAATGGCGAGTTATACAAGCGCAGCATTTCGGGTGTACTCCAAAGGTGCGTCACCATCGGTGACGGCAAAACCATCCTCCAAGACATCCACGAGGGCATCTGCGGCCATCACGCGGGCAGCCGCGCCCTCGTCGCCAAAGCTCTACAAGCTGGATTCTACTGGCCAACGGCCATGAACGATGCCAAGGACATCGTCCAAAGGTGGAACGACTGCCAGAGGTTTGCATATAAACCGCACGCACCAGGATCGGAGCTCAGGCCCATACCCCTGGCCTGGCCCTTCGCCCAATGGGGCCTCGACATGATCAGCAAACTACCCAAATCCTCGAAAGGAGGCCACGTCTACCTCGCAGTCGACAAGTTCACCAAGTGGATCGAAGCCATACCCATTACCAACCAAAAAGGAAAAACGGCCGTGAAGTTCTTCAAGTCCATGTTCTACAGGTTCGGCATGCCGCACAACATCATCACGGAAAACGGGTCGAACTTCATCTCCAAAGAATTCCAGGACTTCTGCGAAGGCCTCGGGATCAACATATCATATGCCTCTGTGGCGCACCCGCAAACCAACGGGCAGGTCGAAAAGGCCAACGGCCTCGTAGGCGGCGGCATCAAGAAACGCCTATTGAGCCCACTCTAACGGCTTGCGGGGGCCTGGGCAGAAGAGCTACCCTCCGTGAGCTTGCGCATAACGCCAAACGGCTCAACTGGCTACACGCCCTTCTTCACGGTGCACGAAGCAGAAGCCGTGTTACCTGTAGAAGTACACCATAAGGCCCCACGGGTCGTCGCCTATAGCGACACTGAATCGACGGCCGCACTCGAAGACGCCATCGACACACTCGACAAGGCACGCGACATCGCCGCGGCTCACTCGGCGGTCTACCAGCAGAGCCTCCGCAACTATCACAGCCGTCGGCTGCGCCCAAGGTCCTTCGTCGAAGGAGACCTCGTCTTACGATTCAAGCAAGAGCGGTCGAAAAAGCTCGAGTCACCCTGGAAAGGACCCTACGTCGTCACCAAAGTCATCCCAGGTGGCGCCTACCGCCTCAAACACGTGGAGTCTGGAGTCGCATACTCCAACCCATGGAACGTCGCACAATTGTGACGCTTCTACCCCTAGCTATCCCTCTTTACTTTCAATAAGGCTACTCAGCCAAGGCTACTTAGCCGAACAATGTACCTCCTCGTTACGATATGAATAAAAGCTAAGTGTCTTGCTCGAAAATTTATCCCTTTTTTTATCACACTACTTTCTATTGCAACACACTCGGGGGATCCGCCTCACCTCACGACTTCGTCGACTGAGCATAACGCATGTAAACCTGAGTAGTTGACCACGTCAGGCTAACGAAAAGGGCATGCATACAATCAAGCACCACGTGCTCATACAAATAACCTTTACAACAAAGGGCATAACATGCCCAGTCGAAATACATACAAGTTTTACATCTATCTTTTTTACAGGGCCTACCTATTCTGAAGGATCACCTGCGCCCGATGCTCAAAAAGATCTACAATCTCTTCGGCATACTGCCTAACAGCCGTGTAGTGTGGGCGCATGTCCCATAGTCCACCATTCGGTCGAGGGGGTGGCCCAGCCGCCATAGCCGCATGATTAACATCAGGGCGATGCAGCCGCACGAGGGAAAGGGCGGCCTTCACCCCCGCAACCAACTGGCACCGCACCAACTCCCTGACGTGAACCACGTCTCAAAACTTTGCCAGCAAACCCCATAGAGTGGAAGGTGCTTCATCAAGGGGAAACATTATGTGCAGAATCGACGCCAGAGAAGTATTCACCTGCCTTAGCACCCGTGACACCTGATGAGCACGATCCTGCACAGTCGCAAGGACCATGGCCCGGTCGCGATCCATCTATAAAAAGCCTCCAGCTTCCATATCTTGTTGGGTCAAGCAGTTGATCCGAACTGCAACGCGCTCCTTCTCCTCCCTCGGAACAAGGTTGCACCTGCAGAAAATAAGAGTAAGATGACACGCACAACAGGCGCATCCGAAAACAAGCAGCAGCTCAAGGAAACTTACACTGCAGCTGCTCGGCCACCTGCCGCAACTCCCCCATCAGATACTCCTCCCTGGTGGTATCCCTCCCCGCCTTTGATTTCCACACATCTGCATGGCCTCGGATGCCAAGTATCTCCTTCTCAAGACTACAGACGTGGTCACGAATAAAAATCAAGCTGCGACGCATCATCCAAAGATGGTCGCGGCTGCGGAGCAGACGAAGTATCGGCGGGATCCTCACCCGAAGGTCCCTAAAGGAAAACATGCAAGAGTATGAACAACACATGACTGAGCAACAACTCGAAGCATCATTTATAAACAAAAGGCCACTGCGTGGCACAAGGAATCTGTTCGACAAATATTATAGCAAAAGAAGAAGACAACTATCCTAAAGCTACAACGACAAAGTCTAAGCAGTCGCATCCGGAGTGTCCTCGGAGCCAGAGTGCCTGCTCTTGACCTCCTCCTGCTGCTTCGCCGCATACTCCGCCAGAAGGTCAATGAGCTTCTGCCCATAATGCTTACAACGAGAAGCGTAGAGAGCGAAGGCTACCTCGAAACCGTCGGGAACCGTTGGCATCTAGGAGGTGACCTGATGAAGATCCAGCTCCACCCCGGACGCCATGGCCATAGCCAGACCCATGGAAGCACCGATGCCCTTCTGCTTGCGCTTGTAGGCCGCAGGCGCATCCGCTGACAGCGCATCCACCAAAGAATCCACATCCTCAAGGGCAGCGCCCTTGGGAACGATCTCCTTGTAGAAGCGCCCGAGGATCTCCTTGGCCTTGGCAAGGGAGCCAGCAGTAGTACCGCAACGGTCCTTGACCACCGCGGTGGCATCGTTCAGAGCGCTCCCGTGCTCCAAGGCACTGCGATTGAACTCAATGCCCGAGGCATCTGGAGCAAAAGAAAGACAAATTAGGAATCGAATAAGGGCATGGAGACAGAGCAGCCGAAAAAACCAAAGACAGGCAAAATCACTCACCGGAAATGGCCTTGGCAGCAGCCATCAGCTTCTCGGCCACCTCCTTATCGCGCGCAGCCGCAACAGTGGCGAGCTTCTCTTCGTGATCCAAAGCCTCCCGCTGAAGGCGCTCCTTGTCCGCGGCTACGTCAGCCAACTCCTGTTGAAGGCGCTCCTTCGCCCCAATGGCATCCTCAGCCTTCTTCTCCGCTCGCCCAAGGATCTTTTTGAGAGCATCAAGCTCGCGAAGGGCAGCGTTATTTTCATTTGCAAAAGCACCAAGAACATACATAAGCAACACAAGCTACAGACACGCGAGCAGACAAAAAAGAACATGATCAATTCAGCACGTACCTTGAAGTTGCCGCATGCTGGCCTCCAGCGCTAGATGCTGTTGCACAAGCAGATTCGCACTATGCACAAAGGGTTGCAGAAGGAAGCAAAAGAAAACGATCAAGAAAGAATCAAGGAAAAGGCTCGGGGGCTACGCCCCACAACGAGCACAACATCGAGAAAAAACGACCCGACAAAGACTCGGGGGCTCCCCCCAGGAAAAGAAGGAAAAAAGTAACTTACATGCTTAGACAGAGACTCCGAAGGTCCAGGTGTAGTCTTCTGGGAGACGATCACTCGAGCCTCCTGTGAAGAGGGCTTTGGAGCATCGCCCCCAAAGGTGGCCATCGTCTGAGAGGGAGGGGGCATCAGTTTCGACTCCCTACGGCCTCCTGAGTGGCCTCACTAAAAGAGCCCTCAGAGGAGTGGCTGCAAGGAAAACACGAATCAAAAGCAAGAAGACAGGAAGACAAGAAAGTAACGAATGACATCTAAAGGTACTTACGAGTCCATGCCTCTCAAGTCAAAAACGGGCAGCGCCCTCTTCTCTTCCTTCTTCCTCTTGGCCGGCGGCTGCGGCGCTATAGCGCGCACGAGCACGGCCGGGATAGGTGAGGAAGAAGCACCGTCACCTCCGATGTGGCGCACCAGGAAAGACGGGTCCCTCGGTGTCGGCGGAGTCGAGGCATACGAAGACTCGCTCGAGCTTCGTGCCCGCTTACGGTTCTGCCCCTCGCTCGCCTCAGGGGCTTCCTCAGTAGGCGACTGCGTCGACGAAAGCTCAGACTCGGAGAACACAACTTCGTTGTCCAGCGCAATCGGAAACCTTTCGGGTAGTGGAGGCACCATGCCAGACACCTTGAGCTCCTGCACAATGAAGACATAAGCATTAAGCACAAGTAATCATAAGGAAAAGCACTCAAAAAAGGCGTTACGTGCACGTCATAAATCTACACCTGCGTAACTGGTCTTGCGGCACTGGAAGGGGGCGTCCGCGACTTCCCCGGAAGGTCCTCGTCGGACTTGTACTTCAGCAGTGGCCGAAGAACTCTGTCGAGGTCCCCCCTGGAGAGCTCCTCAGCCAAAACTCTCGTCGGTTCGTGGCGGCCAGAGTAAAGGAACATCGGATGCGCTCTAGCCTGGAGTGGTTGCACCCGACGTTTGAGGAAGGTGCGGATGATGTCCACACCATTCGCCTCCTTCTCCACAACCACCTGGAGGGCCTCCACCCGGCGGTAGAGCTCCTCTACCTCCTCCACCTCGCCCTCTAGGACATGGTTCTTCCAGGATCTCTTCTTCAAGATCACCTAGGTGGAGTCGAAAGGGGACAGGCCGAAGTCTTGCTCTTCCACTGTGGAGTCGCGGATATAAAACCACTTCCTCCGCCAGTATTAAACGGACTCAGACATAGAGAAATAGAAGAAAAGAACAGTAGATCAAAGAGAAATGATGCAGCCGCCGATCGGATAAACTCCATCGGAGCCAGACTGCCTCTTCACGGAAGAGGCCAAAGTGCGTCTCGATACCGAGCCAGCACTCGCAAAAAGCAATGAAGCAGGCGATGTGGAGAAGAGAGTTGGGCGAAAGATGATGGAGTTGGATGCCATAGAAGAACAATAGCCCACGAAGAAAATCATGGACTGGGAAAGAGAGGACGCGAAGAACAAAACCGATAAACATCACCCGAAACCTTGCGGGGTGGACGGGGACTTACCTCATCGCCGGGGATCTTGACGGCCTCCTTATCCCGCGGGATTAAACCAGCATCATGAAGCTTGCGCAGGTCACCCTCACGCGTCTCTGAGTGCCGCCATCCACCATCGGTGATACGAGCGATGGTGGTGTCCTTCTTGCCACCGGCAGCAACACTGGTGCCCGCTCTGGTGGAGGCCTTCTTCGATTTCCCCATCGTGGCGCGTCGACGACGACGGTGTGCGCGCAAGAATGAGGAAGGGAACGATCGGAGAACATCCAGCGTGCAAAGGGAAAATCTCAAGAAATGGAGGCAGTGAAAAGAAAATGGCTAAGGATGAAAACAAACTACAGTTTTCCCCACAGTTATAAGGAGGAAGACGACGAACAGGGACCGTTCATATAGAAGCCCTAATGCCAGGATCAGATCCAACCATCCACGTGTCAACACAGCAGCGAACCGTCGCTCGCACGCTGACGAGGTTTAATCTCGTCAATGCCCATTGTTATGGACTTGGGTTTTGGAGAAGATGGGGATGCTGCAGATCGTGGCACGGTTAACAGACAAGCAACCAGGGGACACGAGATTTACCTGTGTTCAGCCCCGGAGAAAACCCTACTCCTGCTTGTCTGCTCTTTGATTACGGCGGAACCGAAGGTTACAGGGTGCGCAGATTCGATCTGGAGTGGATGCGTGTGCGAAAGTATGAGTCGAGTTCTGTAGATCTGTTGTGGTCTAGTCTATTGGGGGGTTATGGGGTCTGTAGGTCGTTCCCTCCTCGTTGGACCCTCCTAGCCTTTATATATGGGGAGGCTAGGTCTCGCGTGCCAATACGAGTAGGTTACAAGTTGTATTCAAACTCTAGTCTTGGTGTTTCCTTGTCTTGTGCGCTTGGGAGTCCGTGTCCATATGGGCTTCATAGCAGCCGAAACGTCATAGGCGTCATGGACCCTGGCAGGTCATCGAGTGGGCCTTCCGTCGGGCTGGACCAGGTATACTAACAGCGGGTACCCGTAGGGCATATCCATGTCAGTAGCCCCCGAGTCTCCATCCGAAACGTAGATTCGGGTGAAGACTTAGTTGTCTTGAACCTTGAATTTGGATGTCGGAGTCGAAAGTTGTGTCGAGTGCGAAGCACTTCACCCGAAAGTTCATCGGGTCAGCTGAATTTGTTCGGCTGTTGTAAAGGAATCGACATCGTGGACGTAGTCAACACAATGGACTATAGGGTGCGCGACCAGCGCTCCCTATGGGAGTAGCTCCCGAGTGTCTGTTCAAGTCGTAGACTCGAGCAGAGACTTTAATTCCGCCATTGTTTGCTTCAGGTCCGTATGACACAAATTTTTCGGATGCTTGAATCAATCCTCCCTATGGGAGTAGCCCCCGAGTCCGTAGTGGAGTCGTAGACTCGGCGTAGGACTCGAAGATCTTGTGTGTGCGCGACCAGCGCTCTAGTTTGGAGTAGCCCCCGAGTGTCTGGCGGAGTCGTAGACTCGGGCAGAGACTCGAGTCTTGTATCGTTGAGTTGTAGTCGGCAATCTCGTGGGCGTATCGCTGACCCGGAACATCGGGTGCGCGACCAGCGCTCCTGATAGGAGTAGCCCCCGAGTATCTAATCGAGTCGTAGACTCGAGTGGAGACTCATGCGAGGGGAAACCACTGACCCGGAAGTGCATCGAGTCAGCGTCTCACGCATAAGGAGCCAAGAGTCGATGTAGTGGAGTGCGCGGCGTTTAGCCGGAAGGACTCGATGTTCCGGATGAAGTCGACACCGTTACTTCTGTCGGGTGCGCGACCAGTGTCGCATCAGTCGGGTGCGTGGCCAGCATCATGTCTTTGTAAGCTGCATAAAACATAAAGAATTGTGAAGTACTTGTATCTTGTAAGGAATATTTGCCTTTTGGCTTGTTTAGTAAGATTCTGGTGCCGATCGAGTCAACACTTTTGCACTGTATGCTAGGCCTTTTCGTTAGCCTGATTACCCTTAGTCTCAGTACCTTGCCGAGGCACTCGGAGTTCAAGGATTCGACGATCAGGCAGAATCAGTTACTCAGGCTGTCACGTTCGAGGTGCTCGAGTGCGTGGAGCCGATGGCACATTAGGTTACTCGAAGAGGGCGCAACCCCTGAGTGTTTCGAGTGCAATTTAAAGATAAAAGAAATCAGCTCTAAGTAGAGGGAAACTTAGCTTTATTGGTAGTTGTCATGGACGAAGTTGATGCGGTAGCGGGTCACGCGGCGGACGTAGTCAACGCGGCGGATTCCTGGGGTCAATGGCGGCAGTGAGTTCCGCATCAGAATATTGTCGCAATCGATGACCGCACCGGGTCGCTGCATCCGAAGGATGTATCGGGTCACCGCAGCCGAAAGCTGCGTCGCTCGCCTGGGCCGAGGACCGCAGCGGTTTGCTGGAGCCGAAAGGTCGTGGCTGGACGTCGAAGCGGAGGGAGCCCCGAGCCCCCGAGTCGTTGGAACCGAAGATCGTAGAGGATCGCTAGAGTTGAAAACCGTAAAGGTCGGCTCGCGGCAAATAAAAACGGCAAGTTGACTGTTCACCCGGATGTCACGTCCGTCGTTCCCTGGATTTATTATTGCTAATTCGATGCGTATACTTGGTCGCTCCGTGCCGGTGGCTTCTTTGATCCTGATCCGAAGCATGTACGTAGAACTCGCCAAAGTCGTTGTCACTTGTGAAGTATTTCGCAATTCTTTAATTGCATGAACGTACGTCATCTCTTTTGATCCAAATATCGAATCTTGCTGCTGGACTGATCCATCAATCGTCACGTCTTCTTGTATCCAAAGCGCCTTGAGGGTCCAACGAGGAGGGCACGACCCACAGACGACGCCAATTGATGTTGCCGTCAGCGTCTTCGGGATGATGTTGCCGTCAGCGTCCATATCCATGAACGATGTATGGAGAGTTCGGGTCACGTCACGCCGCTCCTTGGGGTCCATGTTTTCCACCCGAGAGCGGTGCTTGTTTCCCTGATTTCTGTTTGTGCTAGAGCCGGGTTCCATGGCGGAGAGCGCAGCTCGTCGCGCACTGGACTCAGAGGCTGCTTGCTTGAGTTTATCGAGCGTCTCCTGCATCTTTACTTGCTTCTTGTGCTCCTCGATGAGGAGGTAGTGGTATGCCCTCAGCAGATCACGTGGGGAGTCCAAAGGTAGGACTATTTCGCCTGCGACGGTGCGACGTGCTTCGACCCATCCTTCTTTGCTAAGTTGGATGAGGTGGCCACCGCTTTCCCGTTGCCGCGTTTCCACCGCTACCGCTTCGCCCCGCGGTTGGGGTTGGGCGGGTTAGGTGTTTCGTCGGTTTGATGATCGCGCGCAGATAGCGCCTACAGATTGGTTGGCTGCTGCCGCAGCTTTCGGATCCGGAACCGTAGGTCCCTTCATCCGAAGTGGATCGCACAGATCGGAGTTGCAGCTGCTGCTGTAGAACTCATCTGTTGGTGACGCGTAGCACGGGTGGAGCCCACGGCGGCCTGATTGATGGCACGGGCACCCGCCAGGAGGCGGAGGGTGCCGCTTGTCCCACCTGAAGCGTAAGCTCCGAACAAGATTTCGAGTCCGTCGCCTACGGGCTCGAAATCCTTCATGGTATCCGGCGAGTGGGCGGTGAATTCGAAAGCGCCGAAGAGGAGGTGATTCTCTGTCGCCGCGGAGTTGTAGATCGATCGGGTTGGAACCGTCACAACCGCACAATCAGCAGCCCCAATTCCCACAGACGGCGCCAATTGACGAGGTTTAATATCGTCAATGCCCATTGTTATGGACTTGGGTTTTGGAGAAGATGGGGATACTGGAGATCGTGGCACGGTTAACAGACAAGCAACCAGGGGACACGAGATTTACCTGTGTTCAGCCCCCGAGGGAAAACCCTACTCCTGCTTGTCTGCTCTTTGATTACGGCGGAACCGAAGGTTACAGGGTGCGCATATTCGATCTGGCGTGGATGCGTGTGCGAAAGTATGAGTCGAGTTCTGTAGATCTGTTGTGGTCTAGTCTATTGGGGGGTTATGGCGTTTGTAGGTCGTGCCCTCCTCGTTGGACCCTCCTAGCCTTTATATATGGGGAGGCTAGGTCTCGGGTGCCAATACGAGTAGGTTAAAAGTTGTATTCAAACTCTAGTATTGATGTTTCCTTGTCTTGTGCGCTTGAGAGTCCTCGTCCATATGGGCTTCATAGCAGCCGAAACGTCATAGGCATCATGGACCCTGGCAGGTCGTCGAGTGGGCCTTCCGTCGGGCTGGACCAGGTATACTAACATCGGGTACCAGTAGGGCATATCCATGTCACACGCCGTCCACTACGCACGGAAACCGAGGAGATGTTGTAATTCTCGCCATGTCGCGCGTGACCAGTCAACTCCAAGTCAGAAAGTGGGACCCACGTTCGTCTGGTCACGTAACCTCTCGCACCGTAGATGGTTGAGGTCACCGATCGTCAGCACTGACATCATCAAAACCACACTAGCAACGGTTACAAAACTGCAGCTGTCAGCCAAAAGTACTCACTCGAATCTACGATTCGAGCAACTACTCGGGGGCTACTCCAATCAGGAGCACTGGCCACGCACCCAAGGCATGATTAAGGTAGCACACCCATGTTGGTTCTTCGATTCATACGTCGATTCTACGACTCCACTACGGACTCGGGGACTACTCCCATAGGGAGGATTGATTCAAGCATCCGAAAAAATTGTGTCCTACGGACCTGAAGCCAACAACGGCTGAATTAAAATCTCTGCTCGAGTCTACGACTCGAATAGACACTCGGGGGATACTCCCATAGGGAGCGTTGGTCGCGTACCCTATGAATTCTTCGACTACGATCCTTTGGATCAAAATGCAAAAACTTTTTGGCAACTTTGTCCCAACCAACGCTAAGTGAGTAACATCCTCCTTGGCCTCCCGAAACACCTATGCGGTGATAAAATTTCGGATATTGTGTCTGTGATGCAAAGATAAGACCTACAGATACCATCTGATGGCCTGGTAACGCACCTGACTGCGCTCTATTAGTAAAAATCCGTGCCAACAGGCGCAATGAAAATCTTGATAGACGCGTTGGGTACATCATTCGAAAACTACTAGGATTCGACTCCTATAAGACCTCAATGGCGTGAGTCGAATTACGCCAACATCTGTTCCAGGTTCGACTCTAGGGACTCGAGTCTGAAGGTCGTGTTGTTTTGTCCTAAGATAGTTCACTGACCCTGATCCGTCAGGAGAGTCAGGCACACGCATCAACAATCCCTACACACTAAAATCATTCATTTTTCTGATGAACAGAAACAGTTGCACCCGAAAGATTGAAGAGTCCTCAGCCAAATCTGCGATTCGACTGAACACTCGGGGGATACTGACATGGTTATACCCTACGGGTACACGACATTTGTAGGGGTTCGTAGCATGGAAAACAAAAAATTTCTACCGCATGGAAACAAACAAGCCAAGATCTATCTACTAGATTGTAGCAACGAGTCGATAGAGGAACTCACCCTCGAAGATTCCAAAGCGGTTAACGAGAGCAGATTCTCGTGGGTTATGTAGTCGTACTCTTGCCGATCTCAAGATCGCGTAGAAGATCCTTCCCACCAAGGCTCCTGCAGCGCCTCCCAATCGGTCACATCGCTCACATTGACGAAGACCTTCCTCTCCTTGTTCCAGGCAGCGGAGGTTGTAGCACTCTCGCGATTCCTAAAGACGACGGCGTGGTACCTAAGTAGAGGGAGATCTCAGGCTTAAGCCGGAGCGAGTATGGTGGACTATGAGAGAGCCTTGGTGATCTAGGGTTTAGACACACCAATTAGAAGGGGCTAAACCAGCGGCTAGGGCAATTACAAGCTCTAACTCGGCGGCTTGGGAGAAATCCCTAGGCTGTGGCTAGGGTTTAGGTTTAGAGGGAGGCAACTTGTGTGTCTAGGAGGGGAGCCCTGCCCCTCCTCTTATAGGTGGAGGGAGGCGCGCCTGGGGAGGGGAGTCCCTCCCCAACTAGGACCCAAGGTGGGCCGGTGGTGGGAGGAGGAACTCCTCCCCAAAGTCGGTTTCAAACTTCCTTCTCCTCTTTCCCAAAACTAGTCGTTTGACTTTCAAACTAGCCGTTTGACTTTTCAAACTAGGATTTGAATAAACCCTCTATTTTGGTACAGCGATGACACCTAGTACATGATGCAATCATATCAACTTGATATAACACATTCATGTAACCTTTCCCCTCCGGAGTGTCGGACATTCCGGAACCTTCTAGAACATTCTCAATGAAAACACTGAAAACATTCTCCAACTCCGAAACAGGACTTTCCTTATATGAATATTATTCTCCGGACCATTCTGGATCTCCTCGTGATATCCCGGATCCCATCCGAGACTCCGAACAACATTCGGTCTCTTACTCATCATTCCATAACTACTCAACAACATCAAATCCTTAAGTGTGTCTCCCTACGGTTCGTGAATTATGCGGACATGATCGAGACTCTTCTCCGATCAATAACCAATAGAGGAATCTGGAAATTCATATGGCTCCCACATATTTCTACGATTACTTTGCAATCGAATGAACCACTTACATACGATACCAATTTCCCTTTGTCTCACGATAGTTTACTTATCCGAGGTTTTGATCGTCGGTATCTCTGCATACCTAGTTCAACCTCGTTACCGATGAGTACTCTTTTCTCGTTCCCGTGATATGTGATCCCTTGTGAGCCAGTCACATGCTTGCAAGCTAATTGGATGACATTACACCGAGAGGGCCCAGAGTATATCTATCCGTCATATGGATGGACAGATCCCATTCTTGATCCATGTGTCTCAACCAATACTTTCCGAACACTCAATGACACCTTTATAGCCACCCAATTACGGTATGGTGTTTGATGTCATCAAAGCATCCATCCGGTAAAGGTGATATGCATGATCTCATGGTCGAAGGAATTAGGTTACTATGTATCAGAAAGCATATAGCAATTGAACTATTAAAATGACTTGATCTTTATGCTACGCTTATCTATAGGAGTATGTCCAGCACATCATTCTCCTAATGATATGACCCTGTTGTCAATAACATCTCTATGTTCATGATCAGGAAACCATGATCATATATTAACCAACAAGCTAGTTTAACAAGAGGCTTTACTAGGGACTCTTTTATGTTTACAAATCACACAAGTATTAATGTTTCCTGTTAATACAATTATAGCATGGTATGTAAACATTTATCATAAGTATGAAGATATGATAATAACCCACTTTATTATTGCCTCTTGGGAATATCTCCAACAGTCTCCCACTTGCACTAGAGTCAATAATCTAGTTTCAAACCTTTGTGTATTCAACACCTATGGCTTTCCGGTGTTGTAAGTACACGTTCGCTAGTGGTCAACTGATCTCCGGATCTGACACTTCCAGGTCCGTGTGTAATTGCATGTATTTGCGTCTCTACGCATCACTCATTCTCTAATGAGATGGCTTTGTATAAATTTGGTCCTTTGGTGAGACCTTTAGTTCTTTGGGGTTAAAACATGTCGATAATATTGTCGTACAATATATCTTCATAGTATTATCCCGCTATGAACTACACCTAGTTTGATAACAAACCACTTGACCCAAATGCCCTCTTTAGCTGCTATAATAGTAGTCATATACTTAGCCTTTTGTTGTAGTATCTGTCACAATGTCTTAACTTTGGAACTCATCCAAATCCATTATGGAACTTACTTTCCATTATATTGTGCCACCCTTAGTTTAGATTGAGATAAACTTAATTTGTACTTTGTGACAAAACTAGTATCAATGTAGTACTTTTACAATGAACTAACCATCTATTTGTCACTTCTACAAACAATATATTCTTAGTTATTCCAAAATATTATAAGAATATCCTTACTATTGTCCAATGATCATCATATGAATCATTCTGGTATATGCTCACAACATTTAGAGCATAGGACATATCTGGATTTGTACATATCACAACATAATTGATATAAGTACTCTTTGTGATTTCATACATCAAGTATCAATCTATACTTGAATCTTTGTTTCACTTACCAAGTGTCAATACACTTGAATATATCATCAATATTGAACTCATTCAATCCTTTCTGTGCGACCCAAACCTTTCTTGTAGTTTCTATATTGAACTCATTCAATACATCATCTATGTACTTTCGGCACAACCATATTTGTAGGGTTTCGTAGCATGGAAAACAAAAATTTTCTATCGCATACAAACAAACAAGCCAAGATCTATCTACTAGATTGTAGCAACGAGTCGATGGAATAACTTACTCTCGAAGATTCCAAAGTGTTTAACGAGAGCGGATTCTCGTGGGTGATGTAGTCGTACTCTTCCCGATCTCAAGATCGTGTAGACGATCCTTCCAAGCTGCGTTAGCGCCCCGCAATCGCTCACACGTTCGGATTTCGACTAAGACCTTCCTCTCCTTGTTCCAAAGATGACGGAGGTTGTAGCACTCTCCTCGCGATTCCTAGAGCACAACCGTGGTACCTAAGTAGAGGGAGATCTCGCAGGCTTCGCCTTGGCCGAGCGAGTATGGTGGAGTATGAGAGAGCTCCTCGGCGATCTAGGGTTTAGACACACCAAGGAGGAGAGGCTAGGGCCGGCGGCTAGGGTTCCGGGGACCCCCAAGTCGGCGGCTAGGGCAAACCCCTAGGTGGTGGCGGCTATGGAGGCTGCAGCTTTCTAGGGTTTGAGGTGAGGACTTGTGTGTAGAGGAGGAGCCCGCCTCCTTATATAGGTGGAGGGCCAGCCAAGGCCAGGGAGGGAGTCCTCCCCAACTCGGCTTGAGGGGCGCCGCTTGGAGGAGGATTCCCCAACTCGGTTTCCTCTCCTTCCTCTTTTCCTCTTTCCAATTTTAGACGCTTGACTTTTCAAACTAGCTATTTGACTTTTCAATTTAGGATTCAATTTAATCCTTTATTTGGAACAGCGAGGACACTTAGTACATGATGCAATCATTCCAATATGCAATGACACATTCATGTACCCCTTCCCTCCGAGTGGACATTCCGAACCTTCTAGAACATTCGATGAAAACACTAATCATTCCCGAACTCCGAAACGGGACTTTCCTTATATGAATCTTATTCTCCGGACCATTCCGGATCACCTCGTGATATCCCGGATCCCATCCGAGACTCCGAACAACATTCGGTCTCTTTCTCATAATACCATAACTACTCAAACAACGTCGGATCCTTAAGTGTGTCTCCCTACGGTTCGTGAATTATGCAGACATGATCGAGACACTTCTCCAAACAATAACCAATAGAGGAATCTAGAAATTCATATGGCTCCCACATATTTCTACGATTACTTTGCGATCGAATGAACCACTTACATACGATACCAATTTCCCTTTGTCTCACGATAGTTTACTTATCCGAGGTTATGATCGCTTCAGATCTCCGCATACCTAGTTCAACCTCGCATCGATAAGTACTCTTCTCGTTCCCGTGATATGTGATCCCTTGTGATCCAGTCACATGCTTGCAAGCTAATTGGATGACATTCCACCGAGAGGGCCCAGAGTATATCTATCTGTCATATGGATGGACAAATCCCACTCTTGATCCATGCGTTTCAACCAATACTTTCTGAACACTCAATGCCACCTTTATAGCCACCCGCCACGGTGGTGTTTGATGTCATCAAAGCATCCATCCGGTAAAGGTGATATGCATGATCTCATGGTCGAAGGAATTAGGTTACTATGTATCAGAAAGCATATAGCAATTGAACTATTGAAATGACTTGATCTTTATGCTACGCTTATCTATAGGAGTATGTCCTCCATATCATTCTCCTAACGATATGACCTTGTTGTTGACAACATCTCAATGTTCATGATAGGGAAACCATAATCATTTATCAACCAACAAGCTAGTGATGTATAGAGGCTATACTAGGGACTTCAAATTAAGTTTACAAATCACACAAGTATCAATGTTTCCTTGTTAATACTATTATAGCATGAATGTAAACATTTATCATAAACACAAAGATATAATAATAACTACATTTATTATTGAGATGGCTTTGTATAAATTTGGTCCTTTGGTGAGACCTTTAGTTCTTTGGGGTTAAAACATGTTCATAATATTGTCGTACAATATATCTTCATAGTATTATCCCGCTATGAACTACACCTAGTTTGATAACAAACTACTTGACCCAAATGCCCTCTTTAGCTGCTATAATAGTAGTCATATACTTAGCCTTTTGTTGTAGTATCTGTCACAATGTCTTAACTTTGGAACTCATCCAAATCCATTATGGAACTTACTTTCCATTATATTGTGCCACCCTTAGTTTAGATTGAGATAAACTTAATTTGTACTTTGTGACAAAACTAGTATCAATGTAGTACTTTTACAATGAACTAACCATCTATTTGTCACTTCTACAAACAATATATTCTTAGTTCTTCCAAAAGATCATAAGAATATCCTTACTATTCTCCAATGATCATCATATGAATCATTCTGGTATATGCTCACAACATTTAGAGCATAGGACATATCTGGATTTGTACATATCACAACATAATTGATATAAATACTCTTTGTGATTTCATACATCAAGTATCAATCTATACTTGAATCTTTGTTTCACTTACCAAGTGTCAATACACTTGAATATATCATCAATATTGAACTCATTCAATCCTTTCTGTGCGACCAGAACCTTTCTTGTAGTTTCTATATTGAACTCATTCAATACATCATCTATGTACTTTCGGCACAACCATATTAGCATCTATTGATGCTAAATATTTGGGTTTTGCCTAAGCCTTTCATCGAGATGAAATTCTTATCTTGTGTTAATAAAAGATACATCATTTCAAATCAACAATATGTCTTCCACATAATGTATTAGAAACATGTCTTAGCGCTCCCACTTAATTTCTTGCAAATGCAAGCATTTTCATCATCTCTGATGAATTTAAACTCTTTTAACATTTTCATCATAGTGAAGATTCCAACTCCGCGGTGCTTACTTCAACCATTGAAGTTTGCATATGCATTTAGCATCCTTTGAATTAACAAAACCCTTTGGACCATGTCATGCACACGTCCTAGGTAACCCTTCTATTAGAAGAACTTGTTTTGTTTATCCAACACATATAAAAATTATATGTCATGGTTGCTACATTAATCCGTCTAGACTAAATCGCTATGAAAGATCAAATCTTATCATAGTCAACCTTTGAACATTGTTGTGAACTTTTTCCCAACATGTCGACTATTTCATAGATGTAAAACATCCATGTCTATTTCTTTATAGATCCAAACACGACTGTAAGGTCTTACACCTTTCTCGAGGGTCTTCCAAGTTCAAAACTTGATTTCTCGTGTATGGAACTATCACGGATTATATGGCTTCAAGCCATTTGACGGAGTCAGGGCCCATCATCGCTTCTTTGCATGTAGTCGGTTCATTATTCTCAAATAATGATTCAACCCTCAAATCTTGGTATTCGATTGTTCATCCGACCTACTTGTTTCAATAGGAACTTAGATCTCCGTGACCACAACCTTTGAGGCACGTGAGCCATGAGCATTGTTGCTGCCTCCGGAACACTTTTCGGCGCTGCGCAACTTTGCACATATAGCTAAGGTTCTTTTAACCTTATCAAAGTTCTATTGTCCTCCCACTTTACTTTTCACGAAAAATTCCTTCTCAAAGAAACTTGACGTTCTAAGCGACAAACACTTTTGTCTCTGGTGTTATGGAGGAATACTTAACAGTTATTCGAAATAACATACAAAGACAGGTTCATCCGACTTTGGTTGCAAACATCTTTATTATGCATAGCATACCAATGTTTAAGAAAGGACAACTTGAGTTTTATCCCAAACCATAACTTTATATGGTGTCATTTCAACGGATTATGATGAAGCTCTTTTTAGTGGAAAAACGGTAGTCTCTCAAGCTTTTAATCTTTAAAATATAATGGCATTTTATGAATTACACCTTTGATCTCACCATGTCAAACAAGGTTTAATTACATATCTCGAATGCTCCATACTCTTATGGTGTTTCAGGACATGCAAATCCACGGAACGATTCCTTAAATCTTAGGTATTATGCTAAACTTGTAACTCAAATATCTTCCTTTATGAGTTTATCATAAACTATTTATATTCTTGTTACAATGATCTTGCACTTCATCTTGAAAGTCTTTGAACTTTTCAAATGTTTCATACTTCATCCTTATTAAGTAAATATTCATATATTCACTTAAATTTTCGGAGAAAGCATATGAAGTTGCAATCCATCGCTCTTGACTACACATAATTGACTTCGTACAACAATATGTACAAGTTCCAATAAGCTAGTCATTCGTTCCCTTTTGGCCTACGAACGAAGTTTTAATTATCTCTAGGAAAGTTTCACAAGTGTCATGTGATCAAAATCAAAAGACTCCAAAATTCCATCCACATGGAGTTTCTTCATGTTTTCTTTCAAATATAATTTAAACGGCGATGTCACTTCCTAATTGATCTATCAATCAATTTGTCTTTCGACATTTTTAGCACTAGTTTTATGGATGTGATTTCTCCAACGAGATTTGTGAATCATCCATCTTTCATGGATTACGGCAATTATTTGAACAACCCTTTTGTTCTCATAATACCTGATAAAACAAATCTTGAAGGCAAACTTTAATGTTTAACGAGCAACACAATAACCCTTTATTTGTTCTCGATGAACACCATCACATATTCTTTTGCTAGTTACTTAGGCCATTGTAGTTCATGAATTGTGTTGTTTCGTATGACGATTCACACCAACAAATTCAGTATCAAATACTTAAGAACCACATTGTTTAACAAGCAAAGAATATAGCCATAAAATGTATATCATCTATATACTTAAACTGAACAATTCTAGTCTTTTCTTTTCTGCCATATATTTATGAGATTCTCTTTCAGTATTTCCTTTTCTGTTTGAAAGAATCTATCAACATCAATAGTGGAGTCATACATATGACACATAATCCAAAGCGTGTATAATTAAATACCAATGTCTTTGGACTTGCACTTTGAAGTAGATTATCATCATCAAATGTTTGGTGTTCTTTCAAATTCCTTTCTTTAGTAATCTCTTGGTGTAGTAAACATTTTACCTACATCAAATATCCACCCTTATCATGGAATTATCCATGATCAAGCTACTTTTAGCTTATAACGGTGAATCGCGAGTATAATGTTGCTCTCCAAAACCTTTTGGTGGATTAGGACAACTAGTGTCTCCAACCTTTTGCAAATTCTCATCAAATATGAGAACATGACTTTTACCATATTATACTCTATCATGTTGCAACCAAAACTTCGTTTCAGATATCACAATATCTTCCACACATCATGGTTTCTGAAACAACTCTTTCAGATCCTAGATAAACTTGATATTAAGACAATTCTTTGAATATCAAGAATCATGGAGACAAACATGATACTCATACACTAACTCTTGGAATTGTCACTCTTGTTTTAATACCAATTATTAAACTTCATGGAGTAACCGGAATTTACTGAAATTTTGCAATAGGACTTTTAAACTTTAGATTAACACTTCAAAACAATACGATACCAGTTCGTAAAGTAACTAACCAGAATTCTATAGTTCTATCATCTCAATTAAAACTAAGCGCAAGGTGGTAAACGGATGCCAATGACTACAACAACTATGCAAATTCACTTTGATTTAATTTATGATAAATAGTGTTCAACTTTTAATCATATTGCCGTTGAACTCCCACTCAAAACAATATCCCTCACATTGTTTTAGTGATCACACGAACCAAATCCACCACATCAAAACCGATCATCACGAGAGTTGATGTAGCTTCAATGGCGAACAATCAACATGTTCATCATATCTACTATATGACTCATGCTTTACCTTTCGGTGATCCGTGTTCCGAGACCATGTTTGTACATGCTAGGCTCGTCAAGATCAAACCTTAGCTTCTGCATGAGCAAATCTGGCTTGCTCGCGTTGTATACACTCGCAGAATCTAACACACCTGATCATCACGTGGTGCTTCGAAACAACGAGCTTTAGCAACGGTGCTTACTAAGGATGAACACTTTAAAACTTGAAATTGTGTGCTTGAGGGATCATCTTATAATGCTACCGTTGTGAACTAATCAATACAAGATGTATAAAAGGATTAACATCACATGCAATTCATAATATGTGATATGATATGGCCTTTCTTCTTGTGCTTCCGATCTCCATCTTCAAGCACGAACATGATCTCCATCATCACCGGCATTACATCAAGGTCAATGACGCTGCTCCATGGTTGAGGTCCACCAGCTTCAACTATTACAACTACTTTGAATAGACACACGGGTCTTAACAGAATTTTAAAACAACCATATGGCTCCTGCCGGTTGCCAACTTACAATAAGGAACATTGCATACATCAAATATAATCACAATCATGGCCATATCACATCACAGCACACCCCTGCAAAACAAAGTTAGACGCCTCTAATTTTCTTTGCATATTTTACGTGGTTTGGGGCCTTCAATAATGTAACACCCTCAGAATCGGACCTATGCAAGTTTGAGCAAAATTCGCCAAACCCGCATAGAAACGATTCAAAGGTGCCCACCAGGCACTTTCGTGCGGGTGGAAAACGAAGTAATAACATTACACAACAGTCCTCGATGGGACCCACGTAGATATATATATAACAGCGACTCAAAGAGTCAAGAATACAGATATAATATACAAAGATCCAAATCACCTTGAAATCGATAGAGCGTCCAGCTACGGACAAGATGCAAATGGGGCTAAGAGCCCTGAAGAATAACCAATAGCGTCCATAACCCAGCCCAGGCCAAGCCGGAAGGGTAACCCTGCTAACGGCGTCGATCTCAAAACCTGCTTAAACAAAAGGGGTGCCGACAAAGGGCCAAGGAAAAAGAAGGAGCGTCAGTACTGAGGCCAGTACACGGCGAGTCTAGAATTCGGCGGTCCTCGCCTACATAGGTATGGTGGACTGAAGCGGCAGCGGCATCTTGCACTAAACAACCTATAGAGACTCGATACAACTGTCGGTTATCAGAGAGGGGTAAGAAAGGCCTATTTGGATCCAACCTGGTACTACTATCAAGCAAACCCATCCTGGCGTTTCCCCCTCGAGACCAATCGAGGAAGTCAACCGAGGAACTCACACAGTTGGCAGTTTTACTTATTCAGTTATCGTTGCAGCAATTACTAGTCAGGTTTAGATAATCATCCTGATAAAGTAAGCAGTGGGCACTTTTAGTAGACCATTCCGTTATAGTTGCAGCAATTACTAATCAGATACATACAGCATGTTATAAACCCAAACCCAGCAGTTGTTGGTACTTTTATTCAGCCATTCCGCTAGAAGTTGCAATACTTACTAGTCAGATACAATTGTCGCAAGCGACAAACCAAACAAGCAATTGTGGGCAGTATTATTTAGCCATTCCATTATAGTGAAGCTGATTACTAGTCATTATAAAGTCAAATTTATAGCAATAAACTTTAGTTATGCTTGTCTATGATCGAGATACTGTGCTCCAAGTCGTCCATATCCGCGGACACGGCTTTCAGAAAGTTTTACCGGCGGGTGCACCAATAGCAACACACGCTCGATCAACCTCGGAAAAACCAAATCAAAACCCAACGAGGCTTTCACGACTGAACAATCACAGGATTCAGAAATATTTTAGGGGGCCACCCCTTAAGTAGATCCCGCAACGAAGTAAGCTAGCTTCGAGACGGACTCAAGGTTTGCGCCAATGGCTGTAAGCGACTGGGAACCCGAAAGTGTGGCTGGGCTTGTCGATACCGCGTAATCACTCCGCTTAATAAAGACAAGGTGCTCCTCGCACAATTTAAATACATAAGTAGCATGGCATAAGTACAGGATCGTAAATAAAACCTCAAACTAGTTGTGGCCCCAAGAAATAAGACCAATCAAGCTCGCTCAGGGGCCCATATACCTCCGGATGTGGATAGCGATAAATCAAGGAACAGTATCAAGTACTCGGGTCCTACGGGACACAAGTGCTAAAACCAAATATTATCTATCACCCACCGATGCCTCTCGCTTACTTCAATTTTAGTTGTTAAACAGGAATTAAAGTGAACGATAAGTAAAACTAGGATCATCTCCAACATCAACATGCGCAATACATCAACAATCGTGGCATTTGACGACACGCAATAGACTTGAGCAAGCGACACGACGCAAGTCCAACTATCTACCAAACAATGTAATAGGATGTGTCCAAGGCAATATAGGGCTGCATGGGATATCAGTACGAAATCAAGCATCGCAATACGATAGCAATAGATCAACAGAGGGAATAAATACTATAAAAGTAAGATAGGTAGAAAGGGGGAGATGCTCGCCTGAAAACATTGTCGAAGGGTCATCCGAAGATCGGGGCGAAGCTCACATCAACTCAACGGCCTTATCCGCGAAGAAGCAAACACTAGAATAAACACCGGATGCAATATTTAATACAACGGCAGAAGATCGGCATGATGCATGTATGATGTATGGCATGGCGAAGGTGCGGTGCAATTAGGCCATATTAAGCGGAACCGGGGTCCCGACAATTAGTTAGATGGTTCCAGTTATTTATCTACCCCGCAATTTAAATGTTGTTTTAACAAGGCAAGATTATAGTATTGGTTCGCTACACAAGTTTAAATGAGGCCGATATGAGACTAGATTTGCCCGCATATGGCCCCATATTTAATTATGCAGTGAATCGGCATAAGGCCCCCAAACCACATGAATGTATGCATGCAAGTATGACAATTTAATATGCAACAAGTTATATAGTTGACCATTTTTAAAATAGGGTTCTCGGAAAAATGGGTTCACACATTAGGGTTCTCGACGATCTTGGGGTTCCGGGGTTCGGGGTCGGTCTCGGGGTTCGACGGGTTCATCGGATCTTGGCCCGGGGGTTCGACGGGATCGTTCTCGGCTAGCGGGGTAGGTCTTGGCGCATCCGGGGTCTTCGGTCATGTCGACGGCCTAGGTGTCCTCGTCGGGGAACTCGGTGTACGGGGTGAAGTACTTGGCGTTCGGTGGTAAATCTTGTCGATTCCATTCCAGCGGCCTTGTTGTTCTGAGGGCGAAGATCATGGGGCCTCCGGGGTCCGGGGTCTCGGCGTCCATGTCGAAGATCATGGCATCCGTGAGGAAGAACATGGCAATGTTGAGTTCGGTCTTCGGGGTCCTGCGAGAGAGCTTGGCGTTCTGCGGTATCGGGGAAGATCTTGATTCGGCCTCGGCACACGGTACATGCTTCTTGGGAGGCCTTTGCGTTCCATGACGATGATCTTTGGGTCCACGGTTGTCGAAGGAAGACCCCCGGTTTCGTCACCTTCGGATTCGAACGGAGCACTCGAGCTCCGACCAAAAGCGCACTGAACCTGATGGGAGCACTTATCATCGGAGCCGGACAATCGTACCAAATCGCCACGGTCCTCGCATCCCAACACGACATGAACACGGGCAAAGACGCATTTAACGCGACCGACGGTGGAGGTTGCAGGCGGCGGGTGAAGGAGCGGTGGCGACGAGCTTGAACGCCGTGGCGTCAGAGACGGCCGACGCGGCGGCCGGACGCTGCAGGGACCACCGGGCCGAGGGAGCAGCGCCAAGCACCATGGCTGTGGAGGCGGGCTTCCAGAGCAGGCCACGACAAGGGAAGAGGAGGCCTGCGGCGAAGAGATGGGGAGATGAGCCAAGGCACAGAGGTTGACGGGCGAGGGAGGCGGGTCCGGCTGGGCGACGGAGGGAGCGTGCGCGGTTTCCGCGGGAGGAGGCGACGGGGCCGGGGAGCTTGAGGGGGCGACGGCAAGCGGCGGGGCGGAGGTACTGGCGGCGGCGGTGGAGCCTGGGTCGAGGAGGCGCGGCGCGGGCAAGGCTGAGGAGGCCGGCGACGGTGGCACGCACAAGTGACGCGAAGGAGCGGCGCGAGGCGGGTTGGCGTGGCGGAGGGAGGTGAGCGGGCGCGAGCTGGCGACGGGACGGTAGGGGCGGGCGGAGAACGAGAGAAGGAGAGCGCGGGAGCGCCGGGCCCAGTGGCGGTGGCGGGAGGTTGCGGCCGGGCCTCGGGCTGAGGAGGTCATGGCTGCCTGGCGGGCGTGAGGAAGCATCCGAGGGAGGGGGAGGCGACGCGGGGTTGTCGGGGCGGCGGTGGAGCGAGCCGGTGAGGAGAGGTGGCCGGCGGAGGAAGGTAAGGCGTGGAGGAGCTGTGCGGGGCTGGGTCGGGAGGAGGAAGAAGGACACGGGGGAAGGGGAGAGAAGGCGAGGGAGGCGCTGGGACAGGGGCCAGGTGGGGCTGCGGGCCCACGCTGGAGACCGTGGCGTGGCGTCAAGTGTGTGCATGCGTGTGTGGCTGGGTCATCGGCTGGGTGAGGCCGAGGGTGGGCAGCGTGGTGGGGTGGGACCCGGCAGAGAGGTGGGTTGTGTGTGAGGCGTGCCGTGTGCTATGTGTGTTGGGGAGAGAGTGGGGTTAGGTGGCCCAGGGGAAGAGAGGAGAGAGGTAGGATTAGGTGGTGGCGCACTGCAGGCTAGGGGAGGGAGAGGGTGAGGTGGCAGGTTGCCATTGGGTGGGGTGATGTGGCCAAAGGGGTGTGGGTAGATAGTTTGGTAGGAATAGGAAATAGGTGGGCCGTTTGTAAAATCTCACAGGGGTCGGTTGGTCGATCTGCCTCGACTGCCCCCACTAAAAATAATTATAATTTTTATTTATTTCAAACAAGGCTTTTGCAAACCGATATCGGGCAAAACAAAACATTCCGGCGACCCGGATTTTGGCGTTTGAATAAAGAGGGGGCGTTTTAGAAAACAACACGGGTTTGCAAACATTGTTTTATGCAAACAATGCATGATGATAACGATGCAATGCACAAATTCAACGCGATTTTCTAGTAGTGGTAATTGCGGGATGCCACAATTCGACACCACTAACAATGGATCTCGCCCTCGAGATCCGCCTCATGGTACCGGAAGGAAGGTCGGCGTTCTCCGTCTTCTCGCTTTGTGTAGATCCTCGCGACACCACTAACAAGAGGTCGTTGTCCGTGATCGTCGAGAGAACACTCCGGAAACAAAAGGTCGAAGGTAGAGGCATCAACAAATAAAGCCAACCCTAACTTCGATGGAAAGAGGGAACCGATGCATTCTCATCCACTTCAATGTACAAAAGCGAATAGAAAGGGTAGTCGGCATGGGGGCCAATCCATCACGCACCCAAACTATTACACTGCACGATCAGTAGAAAAGAGTGCAACCATTCTCGGAATCAGACTGAAGATCTCGACAAGCGAGGTTCGGAACAACGGAGTGATGCAGACGCTGCATCGGATCTGGCGTAGAGGATGTCGTCGCGTCAGAAAACACCGGAATGCGCAAACAAAGAACAAAGAATGGTGACACCATAGACGGATTCATCAGGCAGCTTGAACACCAGATGTAGCAACACCGTCATCAAAGGAGGAAGCGAAACCCTGAAGGTACGACGGAACCCAACCACGAGAAATCCTGGACTCGAAGAAAGAGACGAGAGCGGATTCAAAACATGTAGAGGTAAGAGGAGAACAGCAGAGGGGTAAGGAATAAAATCAGACCTAACCAGAACTATCCAACCGATTTTGCAAAATAGTTTTGACACTCTACTTCGGCCGTTAGCTAGGTTATCCTACAGTCGACTTGGGGTATCGCAATCGCCGAGCTCGATACCACTCAGAACACCTCAGATCGGACCTATGCAAGTTTGAGCAAAATTCGCCAAACCCGCATAGAAACGATTCAAAGGTGCTCACCAGCACTTTCGCATGGTGGAAAACGAAGTAATAACATTACACAGTCCTCGATGGGACCCACGTAAGTATATATATATATAAATGACTCAAAGAGTCAAGAATACAGATATAATATACAAAGATCCAAATCACCTTGAAATCGATAGAGCGTCAGCTACGGACAAGATGCAAATGGGGCTAAGAGCCCAAGAATAACCAATGGCGCCCATAACCTGCCTGTGCCAAGCCAAGGGTAACCCCGCTAACGGCGTCGATCTCAAAACCGCTTAAACAAAAGTGTAGGGTTCGCAAGATAGAAAACAAAAATTTTCCTACGATGTGAACTATATACCAAGATCTATTTATACTAGATACAAACAACGGGCGGATGTATATCCGTAGAGAACATACCCTTGAAGACCGACAAAGTTTAACGAGTCCAAACTCGTGGTTGATGTAGACGATCTCTTGCCGATCTCAAGATCGAGAGGAAGTCCTAGCGCAAGAATCAGCAGCGATCCGCGTGCTCGACACACGCTCGAGGCACTGAGCAACCTCCGCCTCGCCTCCAGCGATGCAGGAAGCACAACTCTTTCTTGCCGAATAGCCACCGGGAACATGTATCTCGCTAGTCCGAGACCATGGGGATAAATTCTAGAGGGGAGAGAGATCCTTCACGAGGAGGTGTGAGTGAGAGGAGGGGCTCCTTTATAGGAGGAGGGGGAACCCAAGGGGTGGCCATGCATGGGGCTGCCCCTGCCTCCCCTCTTCATGTGGGTGGACACTCCACTCACAAAACTCCTCCAAATTCCTCCACTCAAAATCCCACTCAAAGATCCCATTAAATTTCCACCAAATTTAATGCAAACTCTCATTAAATAAAACTCTTTATTTTATTCAGAATTTTGTCAATTACTTTAATGACAAACATTCACAATAACCCCTTGCTAGAATTCTATTTCACATGCATAACCACTTTATGCAATTTCACCAAAACCTGCTTTTGTATCTAGTGAAATAAATTCGCGCTTGTTTATTCTTTCGCATGAAACTTTTGCTCCAATTGGATGTCGGTGTCTCTTAAGTGTGTCACCCTACGGTTCGTGAATAATGCGGACATGATCGAGACCCTCTCGATCAATAATCGAAGCGGGATCCGAGACCCATACCGACTCCCACACATTCAACGATGACTTTCTTGTGATCGCGGAACCTTTTACGCTAGTATCTTAATCCCTTTGTCTCACGATATATTACATGTCCGAGATTCGATCATCGGTATCTCCATACCTAGTTTGATCTCGCACGACATGCACTCTTTTCTCGCTCCTGATATAACATTCTAGTGATCAAATCACTTGCTTGCAAGCTAATCAATGTGATATCACCGAGAGGGCCCAGAGTATATCTATCCGTCATCGGGATGAACAAATTCCACTCTCGATCCATGAGCCTCAACATAACACTTTATTAGTTCAACCCATCTTTATAATCACCCCGTTACGGTGTGACGCTTGATGTTATCAAGAAACTCTTCCTGTTAGTGATTGACATGATCTCATGGTCTAAGGATTAGGATCACGTAAGTTGTTATAGCAATATAAACTCAATGACTTTGATCGTAATGCTATACTGGATGAATGTTCATCACATCATTACACTAATGTTGTGATCCCGTTATTAACAACATCCAATGTCCATGATCGAAACCTTGATCATCTTGTTAATCAACGAGCTAGTTTATGAGAGAGGCTTAACTAGGAACTTTCGCTTGTTTATTAAACACACATGTATTAACGCTTCCGTATTAATACAATTATAGCATGCAAAATAAACATCTATCATATACTTGGAATACACATAATAAACAATTTATTATTGCCTCTCGGGGCATATTCCCTTCGCCTCCCACTTGCACTAGAGACAATAATCTAGTTACATAGTGATATATCTAACACCCATGGAGTTCTCGTGTTGATCATGTTTTGCTCTAGGGAGAGTTTTAGTCAACGGATCTGCTACATTGAGATCCGTATGTACTTTTACAATCTTTATATCTCCATCCTTGACATGCTCATGGATGGAGTGAAACCGCGCTTAATATGCTTGGAATGCTTGTGAGACCTTGGCTCTTTGGCATTGGCAATGGCACCATTGTTGTCACAATAGATCACCATTGGGTCCAACGCTTACACAACTCCTAGTTCGGATATGAAATCCTTCATCCAAATCGCTTCCGAGCCGCTCGGCAAAGAACATATTCGCCTCCGTTGTTGATCCCGCTACCACAGGTTGTTTGGAGCTCCTCTAACTAACCGCCCGCCATTCATGAGAAATACGATCCGGATTGAGACTTAGAGTCATCCGGATCGGTGTCAAAGCTAGTGTCGACATAACACTTAGCGACGAGTTCTTCTTCACCTCCAGTATACAAGAAACATATCCTTAGTTCTTCGTAAGTACTTAAGGATATTCTTGACCGCTATCCAAAGGTTCAACCTGGATCCGATTGGTACCTACTAGTCAAACTAATAGCGTGCCACATCCGTCTTGTACATAGCATGGCGTACATTATAGAGCCTATGGTCAAGCATAGGGACTTTGTCCATTATCTCTCTTTCTTCCGAAGCCGGACTTTGAGTCTTACTCAATGTCTTGCCTTGCAACATAGGTAAGAACCCCTTCTTACTCCGTCCATTTTAAACTTCTTTAAAATCTTATCAAGGTATGTACTTTATGATAGCCCTATTAGGCGCCTAGATCTATCTCTATAGATCTTTATGCCTAATATGTATGACGCTCACCTAGGTCCTTCATTGAAAATTTGTCGCTTAGATAACTTTTAACATCGCTTAAAGTTCTATATCATTTCCGATCAATAATATGTCATCCACATATAATATCGAAATGCCACATTGCTCCCACTCACTTTCTTGTAAATACAAGCTTCTCCATAAGTTTGGACAAATCCAAACTCTTTGATCACCTCATCAAAGCGAGATTCCAACTTCGTGATGCTTGCTTCAATCCATAGATGGATCGCTGAAGCTTGCACACCTTGTTAGCATCCTTAGGATCGACAAAACCCTTTGGTTGTATCATATACAACTCTTCTTCAATATTACCATTGAGAAACGCGTTTTGACATCCATCCGCCATATTTCATAATCGAAATATGCAGAATTGCTAACATAATCCTAATCGACTTTAGCATCGCTACGGAGAGAAAGTCTCATCGTAGTCAACTCCTTGAATTTGTCGAAACCCCTTTGCGACAAGTCGAGCTTTATAGATGGTCACATTACCATCAGATCAGTTTTCCTTTGAAAATCCATTTGTTCTCCATGGCCTTTCTCGTGAGGTAATTCCACCAAGTTCCAAACTTGATTTTCATACATGGATTCCATCTCGGATTTCATGGCTTCAAACCATTTGTTGGAATCCGGCTCATCATCGCTTCTTCATACGTCGCAGGTCATTATTTTCATCAACCATGAAATTTATGACAGATTTCCGACAGCTCGGAGTTGCACGCGTCTGCTTGACTGCGAGGTTCGATAGTACTCTCTTCGAGTTTCATGATCATTATCATTAGTTCCTCTTCAACAGTGGAGCCAACTCCGAACAACTTCCCGCCAAGGCCTACTCGCCATACTTTGAAGAGAAGGTTCCACAACCTCTTCGAGTTCTACCTTCCGACTACTCACACCTTTCGCGAGAAACTCTTTCTCTAGAAAGGATCCATTCTTGGCAACAAAAACCTTGCCCTCGGATCTGTGATAGAAGGAATACCCAATAGTTTCTTTAGGGTATCCTATGAAGACGATTTTCCGCTTTGGGTTCGAGTTTATCCGGTTGAAGTTTCTTCACATAAACATCGCAACCCCAAACTTTAAGAAATGATAGCTTAGGTTTGTTTCCAAACCACAATTCATACGGTGTCTTTTCAACGGATTTAGATGGTGCCCGATTTAAAGTGAATGCAGCTTCTAGTGCATAACCCCAAAATGACAACGGCAAGTCCGCCGAGACATCATAGATCGAACCATATCTAATAAAGTACGACATTTACGCTCGACACACCATTTCATTGTGGTGTTCCGCAGGTGTGAGTTGTGAAACAATTCCACACTCTTTCATGTGAGTGCTAAACTCAGAACTTAGATACTCACCTCCACGTCGCATCAAGAAATTTGATCTTTCTATTATGATGATTTTCCACTTCACTCAAATTCCTTGAACTTTTCAAAGGTTTCACTTGTGTTTCATCAAGTAGATATAACCGTATCTACTCAAATCATCCGTGAAAGTAACAAAATAACGATATCCACCTCACCGACACACTCATTGGACCACATACATCGAATGTATAATTTCCAATAAATCATGCCTGCTCCATTGAACCGAAAACGGCGTTCTAGTCATCTTGCCCATAAGGCATGTCTCACATGTATCAAATGATTCATAATCAAGTGATTCCAAAAGTCCATCCGAATGGAGCTTCTTCATGCTTAATGCCAATATGACCTAGACGAAGGCCACATATATGCGGATATATCATCATTAAGTTTAATCCTTTTAGCATCAACATTATGAATATGTGTAACATTATCATCGAGATCCAACGAAATAAACCATTCAACATTGGTGCATGACCATAAAAGATTTCATTCATATAAATGGAACAACCATTGTTTTCAGATTTGAATGAATAACCACTTTGCATCAAACATGATCCAGATAATGTTCATGCTCGGGCAAGGTGCACCAAATAACGCTTATTTAAGTTTATGACTAATCCCGACGGTAAGTGGAGAGGTAGCGTTCCGACGATCACATCACATCAACTTGATCCATTGTCACACGCATCTTGACCTCACCCTTGCTAGCGGTCGCCTGTTCGCAAATTTCGATTCGAAAGTTACAAATACTAGCAACCAACCGGTATCAAATACCTGTGCTCTATGAGCACTAGTCAAGTACACATCAATAACATGTATATCATATATACCTTTGTTTGCCTTGCCGCCTTCTTGTCCGCCAGACTTGGGGCGCTTGGCTTCGATGGCTGGCCCCTTACAATAGTAGCACTCGGTATCGGACTTAGGTCCAACTCGGGTTTCTTTTCAGCGCTGCAACAGGCTTGCCTTACTTCCTTCCGCTTTTCCCTTCTTGTCTTTCTTGAAACCAGTGTTCCTATTGATCATCAACACTTGATGTTCCTTTTGATCTCCACTTCAGCTTTTAAGCATTGATGAAGCTCGGGAGAGACTTCTTCATGCCTTGCATATTATAGTTCATCACGAAGCTCTTATAGCTAGGTGGTAAGAGACCGTAACACGATGGATGCCTAAGTCAATGGGAATCGTTATTCCCAAGGACACAAGCTTATCGGCAGAATCCGACATCTTGAGTACATGCTCACTAACGGAGCTGTTCTCTTCCATCATGCAGCTAAAGAACTTTTCAAGCATTGTAGTTTCAGCAGACATGTGTCGAAAATCATTTTCAACTCACCCATTGTATCAAAAGCATTGCCGTTTGCCAAACGCTTTCAAGTTCGCTCTAGCCCATACAATATGCCGCAATGAACTAAGTTGTGGTCCTCCGACGAGTCGATAGACATTCTTCTCCTCGTCAGGCATCGTCAAAGGTGGGGCCTAACGGGCGCTTCTAGCACATATTGCTTTTGTGCAGCAGAGGAGAATCCTCAAATTCATGGCCCATTCAAGAAAGTTGCTACCGTCTGCTAGTTTCTTTCTCCATGAACGCATTGAAATTAAAAGGTGGTGCCATCTACAACAGAATTTGTAAAGTTTAGACTAAGTGTATGATAGATTGAGTTCAACTAATCTATATTACGAATGAACTCCCACTCAAAAGCGACATCCCTCGTGTCCTTTTGGTGATTACATGAACCAAATCCACTACACCAAGTCCGATCATCACGTGAGTCGGTATAGCTTCAAAGGCGAGCATCAAATGGGCATCATATCAACTATATGACTCATGCTTAACCTTTCGGTACGTGTTCGAGGCCATGTCCGTACATGCTAGGCTCGTCAAGTTAGAACCTTAGTATTTGCGTGTAACTGCTTTTACACCAAGTATGGTCGAGGATCCAAGAACACCCGATCATCACGTGATGTCTTGGAGCGACGAAAACATAATCGGTGCATACTAAAGGAAGAACACATTCTTATCTTGATATTTAAATGAGGGATCATCTTATTATGCTTAACAAAGCGCTAAACAAACAATATAAGATGCAATCAAACATCATATGTTTATTAGTGAAATTATATGGTTCCCGCAGATGATCTCTATCATGTGCATCGTGGTATGATCACTATCATACCTATATGTGTAAATCCACAGTTTATGGATTTTACACGCTATGTGTGTTGTAAGAGTATCATCTCATACTTCTACTTACAACACTACCATATCATAACACTAGCCCAGCAACAATCTAAACTAGACGCCTCTAATTTATCCATTGCAAGTTTTACGTGGCTTAGGCTTTCAAATAGAACCGTTCTTACCTACGAACATGAACCACAACGAGGATAATCAAATTGTTGACAACTCGCTTGCAAAATAGATATTGACTATAGTAGGAGAGACAGACACCCGCTAGCCACTTATGCAAACTAGTTGCATGTCAAGCGGAACAGTCTCATGTGCGAGGACATGTAAAGTTTGTCCGCCGCTTCATCCCACTATGCCACCAATATCCAAAATCACAAGAAAGGAGCAACAACATGATCATCGTCGCCCACATACTCATATGTGTACTACCCGTAAAGTATCTACGCATAGATCCGCTCGATAATCAGAGGGTTCGCAAGATAGAAAACAAAAAATTTCCTACGATGTGAACTATATACCAAGATCTATTTATACTAGATACAAACAACGGGCGGATGTATATCCGTAGAGAACATACCCTTGAAGACCGACAAGGTTTAACGAGTCCAAACTCGTGGTTGATGTAGACGATCTCGTGCCGATCTCAAGATCGAGAGGAAGTCCTAGCGCCGCAAATCAGCCAAGCATCCGTGCTCGCACACACGCTCGAGGCACCAAGCAACCTCCGCCTCCTTGCTCCAGCGATGCAGCGAAGCACAACTCTTTCTTGCCGAATAGCCACCGGGAACATGTATCTCGCTAGTCCGAGACCATGGGGATAAATTCTAGAGGGAGAGAGATCCTTCACGAGGAGGTGGAGTGAGAAGTGAGAGGAGGGCTCCTTTATAGGAGGAGGGGGAACCCCAAGGGGGTGGTGGCGCATGGGGCTACCCCTTGCCCTCCCCTCTTCATGTGGGTGGACACTCCACTCACAAAACTCCTCCAAATTCCTCCACTCAAAATCCCACTCAAAGATCCCATTAAATTTCCACCAAATTTAATGCAAACTCTCATTAAATAAAACTCTTTTATTTTATTCAGAATTTTGTCAATTACTTTAATGACAAACATTCACAAATAACCCCTTGCTAGAATTCTATTTCACATGCATAACCACTCTATGCAATTTCACCCGAAAACCTGTTTCGGTATCTAGTGAAATAAATTCCTGCTTGTTTATTCTTTCTCGCATGAAACTTTGCTCCAATTGGATGTCGGTGTCTCTTATGTGTCACCCTACGGTTCGTGAATAATGCAGACATGATCGAGACCCTCTCGATCAATAATCGGAAGCGGGATCCGGAGACCCATAACTCCCACACATTCAACGATGACTTTCTTGTGATCGTCAACCTTTTACGCTAGTATCTTAATCCCTTTGTCTCACGATATATTACATGTCCGAGATTTGATCATCGGTATCTCCATACCTAGTTTGATCTCGTTATCGACATGCACTCTTTCGCTCGTGATATAACATTCTAGTGATCAAATCACTTGCTTGCAAGCTAATCAATGTGATATCACCGAGAGGGCCCAGAGTATATCTATCCGTCATCGGGATGAACAAATTCCACACTCGATCCATGAGCCTCAACATAACACTTTATTAGTTCTGAACCCATCTTTATAATCACCCTGTTACGGTGTGACGTTTGATGTTATCAACAAACTCTCCCTATGTTAGTGATTGATATGATCTCATGGTCTAAGGATGAGGATCACTTCGTAAGTTGTTATAGCAATATAAACTCAATGACTTTGATCGTAATGCTATACTTCGGATGAATGTTCATCACATCATTACACTAATGTTGTGATCCCGTTATTAACAACATCCAATGTCCATGATCAGGAAACCTTGATCATCTTGTTAATCAACGAGCTAGTTTATGAGAGAGGCTTAACTAGGAACTTTCTGTTTGTTTATTAAACACACATGTATTAACGTTTCCGTATTAATACAATTATAGCATGCAAAATAAACATCTATCATATACTTGGAATACACATAATAAACAATTTATTATTGCCTCTCAGGGCATATTCCCTTCAAAAAGGGGTGCCGACAAAGGGCCAAGGAAAAAGAAGGAGCGTCAGTACTGAGGCCAGTACACGGCGAGTCTAGAATTCTGCGGTCCTCGCCTACATAGGTATGGTGGACTGAAGCGGCAGTGGCAGCTTGCACTAAACAACCTATAGAGACTCGATACAACTGTCGGTTATCAGAGAGGGGTAAGAAAGGCCTATTTCGGATCCAACCTGGTACTACTATTAAGCAAACCCATCCTGGCGTTTCCCCCTCGAGACCAAACGAGGAAGTCAACCGAGGAACTCACACAGTTGGCAGTTTTACTTATTCAGTTATCGTTGCAGCAATTACTAGTCAGGTTTAGATAATCATCCTGATAAAGTAAGCAGTGGGCACTTTTAGTAGACCATTCCGTTATAGTTGCAGCAATTACTAATCAGATACAGACAGCATGTTATAAACCCAAACCCAGCAGTTGTTGGTACTTTTATTCAGCCATTCCGTTGTAGTTGCAATACTTACTAGTCAGATACAATTGTCGCAAGCGACAAACCAAACAAGCAATTGTGGGCAGTATTATTTAGCCATTCCATTATAGTGAAGCTGATTACTAGTCATTATAAAGTCAAATTTATAGCAATAAACTTTAGTTATGCTTGTCTATGATCGAGATACTGTGCTCCAAGTCGTCCATATCCGCGGACACGGCTTTCAGAAAGTTTTACCCGGCCGGGGTGCACCAATAGCAACACACGCTCGATCAACCTCGGAAAAACCAAATCAAAACCCAACGAGGCTTTCACGATCGAACAATCACAGATTCGAAATATTTCGGGGCCACCCTTAAGTAGATCCCGCAACGAAGTAAGCTAGCTTCAGACGGACTCAAGGTTTGCGCCAATGGTCAGAAGTTTACGGGAACCCGAAAGTGTGGCTGGGCTTGTCGATGCACAGAATCACTCCGCTTACCTAACAAGATAAAGTGTGCTCCTCACAATTTAAATACATAAGTAGCATGGCATAAGTACAGGATCGTAAATAAAACCTCAAACTAGTTGTGGCCCCAAGAAATAAGATGAATCAAGCTCGCTCAAGGGGCCCATATACCTCCGGATGTGGATAGCGCGATAAATCAAGGAACAGTATCAAGTACTCGGGTCCTACGGACACAAGTGGCGTCAGAACCAAATATTATCTATCACCCATCGATGCCTCTGCTTACTTCAATTTTAGTTGTTAAACAGGAATTAAAGTGAACGATAAGTAAAACTAGGATCATCTCCAACATCAACATGCGGCAATACATCAACAACTGTGGCATTTGACGACACGCAACAGCACTTGAGCAAGCGACTACGACGCGCAAGTCCAACTATCTACCAAACACCAGGTAATAGGATGTGTCCAAGGCAATATAGGGATGCACGGGATATCACAGGTACGGAAACTAAAGCATCGCAACACAGATAGCAATAGATCAACAGGAGGGAATAAATACTATAAAAGTAAGATAGGTAGAAAGGGGGAGATGCTCGCCTGAAAACATTGTCGAAGGGTCATCCGAAGATCGGGGCGAAGCTCACATCAACTCAACGGCCTTATCCGCGAAGAAGCAAACACTAGAATAAACACCGGATGCAATATTTAATACAACGGCAGAAGATCGGCATGATGCATGTATGATGTATGGCATGGCGAAGGTGCGGTGCAATTAGGCCATATTAAGCGGAACCGGGGTCCCGACAATTAGTTAGATGGTTCCAATTATTTATCTACCCCGCAATTTAAATGTTGTTTTAACAAGGCAAGATTATAGTATTGGTTCGCTACACAAGTTTAAATGAGGCCGATATGAGACTAGATTTGCCCGCATATGGCCCCATATTTAATTATGCAGTGAATCGGCATAAGGCCCCCAAACCACATGAATGTATGCATGCAAGTATGACAATTTAATATGCAACAAGTTATATAGTTGACCATTTTTAAAATAGGGTTCTCGGAAAAAGGGGTTCACACATTAGGGTTCTCGACGATCTTGGGGTTCCGGGGTTCGGGGTCGGTCTCGGGGTTCGACGGGTTCGTCGGATCTTGGCCCGGGGGTTCGACGGGATCGGTCTCGACGGGATCGTTCTCGGCTAGCGGGGTAGGTCTTGGCGCATCCGGGGTCTTCGGTCATGTCGACGGCCTAGGTGTCCTCGTCGGGGAACTCGGTGTACGGGGTGAAGTACTTGGCGTTCGGTGGTAAATCTTGTCGATTCCATTCCAGCGGCCTTGTTGTTCTGAGGGCGAAGATCATGGGGCCTCCGGGGTCCGGGGTCTCGGCGTCCATGTCGAAGATCATGGCATCCGTGAGGAAGAACATGGCAATGTTGAGTTCGGTCTTCGGGTCCCGCGGAGAGCTTGGCGCTCGCGTATCGGGAAGATCTTGATTCGCCTCGCACACGGTACATGCTTCTCGGAGGCCTTTGCTCCATGACGATGATCTTTGGGTCCACGGTTGTCGAAGGAAGACCCGGCTCGTCACCATCGGATTCTGGAACGGAGCACTCGAGCTCCGACCAGCAAGCGCACCAGAACCTGATGGGAGCACTTATCATCGGAGCCCGGACAATCCTGTGCCAAAACTCGCAACGGTCCTCGCATCCCAACACGACATGAACACGGGCAGCACACAGCATCAGACGAACGCGACGCCGACGGTGGAGGTTGCAGGCAGGGGCTGAAGGAGCGGTGGCGGACGAGCTTGGAACGCCGTGGCGTCGCAGAGACGAAGGCCGACGCGGGCGGCTGGACGCTGCAGGGGACCACCGGGCCGAGGGAGCAGGCGCGCACCATGGCTGTGGAGGCGGGCTTCCAGAGCGTGCCACGACGAGGGAAGAGGAGGCCTGCGGCGAGAGATGGTGGGAGATGAGCGCGCGGCAGAGGTTGGACGGGCGAGGAGGCGGGCTCGGGCCGGGCGACGAGGGAGCGCGGCGCTTGTCGCGGGAGGAGGCGACGGGCCGGGAGCTTGAGGGGCGACGGCGAGCGGCGGGCGAGGTATCAAGGGCGGAGCCTGGTCGGGAGGCGCGCTGGGCGGGCGGCGCTGAGGAGGCCGGGCGACGGTACGCTGGGCCGGGCGGGCGGAAGGAGCGCGAGGCGGTTGGCGCGGAAGGGAGGTGAGCGGGCGCGGAGCGACGGGACGGGGCGGCTCATGCAAGGAGAACAGAGGAGAGCGGCGGAGCGCCGGGCCTGTGGTGGCGGTGGCGGGAGGTTGCGGCCGGGCTCGGGCTGGGGAGGAGGCTGGCCTGCGGGCGGAGGAAGCATCCGAGGGAGGGGGAGGCGACGCGGGGTTGTCAGGGCGGCGGTGGAGCGAGCCGGTGAGGAGAGGTGGCCGGCGGAGGAAGGGAAGGCGTGGAGGAGCTGTGCGGGGCTGGGTCGGGAGGAGGAAGAAGGACACGGGGGAAGGGGAGAGAAGGCGAGGGAGGCGCTGGGATAGGGGCCAGGGTGGGGCCGGTGCGGGGCCCACGCGGGAGACCGGGGGCGTGGCGTGCGTCGTGTGTGTGCATGCGTGTGTGGCTGCGGCTGGGTCGGTTGGGGGCTGGGTGAGGCTGAGGGGTGGGCCGCGTGGTGGGGTGGGACCCGGGTAGAGAGTGGGGTGGGTTGTGTGTGAGGGCGTCGTGTGTTGTGTGTGTTGGGGAGTGAGTGGGGTTAGGTGGGCCACAGGGGAAGAGAGGAGAGAGAGGGTAGGATTAGGTGGCAGCACCTGGTAGGCTAGGGGGAGGGGAGAGGGTGAGGTGGCAGGTTGCCATTGGGTGGGGTGATGTGGCCAAAGGGGTGTGGGTAGATAGTTTGGTAGGAATAGGAAATAGGTGGGCCGTTTGTAAAATCCTGGGGGTGGTCGATCGGGTCGATCTGCCCCGTTCGACTGCCCCCACTAAAAATAATTATAATTTTTATTTATTTCAAACAAGGCTTTTGCAAACCGATATCGGGCAAAACAAAACATTCCGGCGACCCGGATTTTGGCGTTTGAATAAAGAGGGGGCGTTTTAGAAAACAACACGGGCTTTGCAAACATAGTTTTATGCAAACAATGCATGATGATGACGACGATGCAATGCACAAATTCAACGCGATTTTCTAGTAGTGGTAATTGCGGGATGCCACAAATAAGTGTCGCTCTAACTTACGAACAAGAACCACAACATTGATACTAGTATTGTCAGTCACCCGTTGTAAATTGAATCTTAACTATGTTGGGAGAAACAGGCACCCGCAAAGCCACTTATGCAATACAAGTTGCATGTCAAGCGTGGAGCAAGTCTCATGAACGATGTCATGTAAGGTTAGCCCGGGCCGCTTCATCCCACCATCCCGCAAGATGCAAAGTACACAAGAATCAATCGACAACAAAAACATCAACGCCCACAATGACCATTGTGTTCTACTCGTGCAACAGATCTACATATAGACACAGCTCTGATACCACTGTAGGGGTTCGTAGCATGGAAAACAAAAAATTTCTACCGCATGCAAACAAACAAGCCAAGATCTATCTACTAGATTGTAGCAACGAGTCGATAGAGGAACTCACCCTCGAAGATTCCAAAGCGGTTAACGAGAGCAGATTCTCGTGGGTGTGTAGTCGTACTCTTGCCGATCTCAAGATCGCGTAGACGATCCTTCCGGCGATGCGTTCCGGCAGCGCTCCCGCAGTCGGTCACACGTTCGGTACTCGATGAAGACCTTCCTCTCCCTTGTTCCAAAGAAATGAGGTTGTAGCACTCTCCTCGATTCCCAAAGACGACGGGTGGTACCTAAGTAGAGGGAGATCTCGCAGGGCTTCGCCTTAAGCCGGAGCGAGTATGGTGGACTATGAGAGAGCCTTGGTGATCTAGGGTTTAGACACACCAATTAGAAGGGGCTAAACCAGCGGCTAGGGCAATTAGAAGCTCTAACTCGGCGGCTAGGGAGAAATCCCTAGGCTGTGGCTAGGGTTTAGGTTTAGAGGGAGGCAACTTGTGTGTCTAGGAGGGGAGCCCTGCCCCTCCTCTTATAGGTGGAGGGAGGCACGCCTGGGGAGGGGAGTCCCTCCCCAACTCGGACCCCAAGTCGGTTTCAAACTTCCTTCTCCTCTTTCCCAAAACTAGCCGTTTGACTTTCAAACTAGCCGTTTGACTTTTCAAACTAGGATTTGAATAAACCCTCTATTTTGGTACAACGATGGCACCTAGTACATGATGCAATCATATCAACTTGATATAACACATTTATGTACCCTTTCCCCTCCGGAGTGCCGGACATTCCGGAACCTTCTAGAACATTCTCGATGAAAACACCGGAACCATTCTCCAACTCCGAAACAGGACTTTCCTTATATGAATCTTATTCTCCGGACCATTCCGGATCTCCTCGTGATATCCCGGATCCCATCCGAGACTCCGAACAGCATTCGGTCTCTTACTCATCATTCCATAACTACTCAACAACATCGAATCCTTAAGTGTGTCTCCCTACGGTTCGTGAATTATGCGGACATGATCGAGACTCTTCTCCGATCAATAACCAATAGAGGAATCTGGAAATTCATATGGCTCCCACATATTTCTCGATTACTTATGATCGAATGAACCACTTACATACGATACCAATTTCCCTTTGTCTCACGATAGTTTACTTATCCGAGGTTTTGATCGTCGGTATCTCTGCATACCTAGTTCAACCTCGTTACCGATAAGTACTCTTTTCTCGTTCCCGTGATATGTGATCCCTTGTGATCCAGTCACATGCTTGCAAGCTAATTGGATGATATTACTGTTGGAATTATGCCCTAGAGGCAATAATAAAGATGTTATTATTATAATTCTTGTTCATGATAAAGTTTATATTCCATGCTAGAATTGTATTAAGCGGAAACATTAATACTTGTGTGGTTTGTGAACAACACCGTGTCCCTGGTACGCCTCTAAGGACTAGCTCATTGATCAATGATGGTTAAGGTTTCCTAACCATAGACATGAGTTGTCAATTGATAATGAGATCATATCATTGGGAGAATGATATGATGGACAGACCCAAACTAAGCGAAGCAATTAGATCGTATCATCGTGTTCATCTTTGCGTAGCTTTTCCTATGTCAAATATTGTATTCCTTAGACCATGAGATAATACAACTCCCTGGTATCGGAAGAAAGCTTTGAGGTCATCAAACGTCATCCTATGAGAGGGTGATCATAAAGGTGTCTCTCAGGTGATCGGAAAGTATCTGTTGGGTTGTATGTATCGAGATGGAATTTGTCCCTCCCAAGTCGGAGAGATATACTTGGCCCACTTGGTAATCGATATCAACACCGCTTGCAAGCATGTGGTTAAGGAGTTAATCACAAAGTGATATCGGATTACGAACGAGTAAAGTACTTGTGAACGAGATTGAACTAGGTATGACGGCATCGACGATCGAATCTCGCAAGTAAAATATCGTGAGACGAAGGAATATATATATGGGATTGTTTGAATCTTGACATCGTGGTTCATCCGATATGATCATCGATGAATGTGTGGAGTCAATATGGGTGCCTGCACCCACTGTTGATTATTGATAGAAGATCATGTCGCATATTCTCGAACTCAGGTCACACACTTAACGTGTCTTGACGCTAGGATAGATTGGATAATTGGTTTATGAATTTTTGTTCGAGTCTCGGATGGGATCCGGACATCACGAGAGGTTCCGTAATGGTCCGGAGAATAAGATTCATATAAGGCGGTCAGTTTTGGAGTTCGGAATTGTTCCGGTTACTCGGTATTGTACCAGAAGCTTCTAGAACCTTCCGGAAGGGGACCAACGTGGCCCCACCTTCCGGGAGGGGGCATGGGCCTATGAGGGAGTGTCCTGGCCGCATTGGGCCAGGGGCACAAGTCCCCATAGGGCCCAGCCGATCCTAGAGAGTTTAAATCATTTAAACTAGAGATAGGGTTTCTAGAAGAGGGGAGAGGCCATGCCCCCCACTCCTTATCCTTTGGGCTTGGGAGGGTTAGTCGCCCCCTCTATATAAATAGGGGTGGGGGCGCACCAACCCAACACACCTCTCCTCCAAACCCTAGCTGCCTTGCTAGCTTTCCTCTCTCCCTCCCGACTATTTGGCGAAGCCTGCCGCAAATTCTCCACCATATACACCACGCCGTGTTGTAGATCCAATCTATCTCTCCACCATACTTGCTGGTCCGAGGAAGGAGGAGACGCCGAGGTGCTGCACGTGCATCTCACGAGGCACCGCCACTTGTGGTGCTAGATCGGATCGGATCGCGAGGAGGAGAAGCGAGTACGACTACATCACCCACGTTTCCGATTTAACGATCCGTTTGGCGAATCTTCAAGGGTATGAAGATCTAATCCAATCTCTCTCGTTGATTGCATCTCCTAGATTAGATCTTGGCTTTCCCTCTGTTCGCATCCGTAGAAAATTTTGATTTACTATGCCGCGAAACCCTTCAATTACACCGAGAGGGCCCAGAGTATATCTATCCGTCATATGGATGGACAAATCCCATTCTTGATCCATGTGTCTCAACCAATACTTTCCGAACACTCAATGCCACCTTTATAGCCACCCAGTTACGGTATGGTGTTTGATGTCATCAAAGCATCCATCCGGTAAAGGTGATATGCATGATCTCATGGTCGAAGGAATTAGGTTACTATGTATCAGAAAGCATATAGCAATTGAACTATTAAAATGACTTGATCTTTATGCTACGCTTATCTATAGGAGTATGTCCATCACATCATTCTCCTAATGATATGACCCTGTTGTCAATAACATCTCTATGTTCATGATCAGGAAACCATGATCATATATTAACCAACAAGCTAGTTTAACAAGAGGCTTTACTAGGGACTCTTTTATGTTTACAAATCACACAAGTATTAATGTTTCCTGTTAATACAATTATAGCATGGTATGTAAACATTTATCATAAGTATGAAGATATGATAATAACCCACTTTATTATTGCCTCTTGGGCATATCTCCAACAACATTATCATACCTGGTCCAACCCAAGGAAGGCCCACAAGAATATACGCGGCCTGTGGATATTTTCGGGTGGCCCAAGCTCATGACATCTTCGGATCCTTGGAGAGCAAGACTAGAACAGATAGAATATTCAAAGGGGCAAACCCTAAACTTGTAACCGACTCGATCTGTGCCCGAGACCTGCCTAACTCTATATAAAGGCTAGGAGGGCACGGCGAGGAGGCCAATCCTTTTTTCACTGCATACACACCTCCACGCCAGATTGCATCCGCAAGACCTTCAGAACCTTCTGCTCGCCAGAATCAAGAGCGCATAAGCGGGAGTAGGGTTTTCTCGGCCCAACCTAGGTAAATCTCGTGTCCTCTGGTTGCTTGTCTGTTAACCGTTCCGCGATCTCAAGTACCTCCATCTTCTCCAAACCCATGCTCATAACAATGGGCATTGACGAGTCAAAACCTCGTCAAAGTCACTGTTGGACTTTGGGCCCATATCAGCCATCCAAACCCAATCCAACATACAGGAAACTATACAGGCAAAATCTCCTGGAGTTAGTCACACACAGTCCACGCGCGGGAAGGGACGAGCCGTTTTGGCGGGCTCGGATTAGTTCTCCTCCATCACGGGCGCCTGTGACGGAGGCGTCGCCCGCGATGAAGGCGAGTAGTTTGATAGCCGACGGAGAAGCGCCGCCGCCCCGATATAGCCTCCGTCGCGCCATCCTCATCGGGATTTTGCCCCATCCAGAGTTGTGCCATCTTCGTCAGGGATTCCGCCGCCGCCTTGTCGTCTGCTCTGTGGCCACCGGTGGCTTCGACGGGGTGCTTGTCTCCGTCATGTTCTACGGGCCCGACAAGTCCTCCCTCATCTGCTTCGACGAGAACCTCACCGTCCGCCGGTTGAAGGTAATTTCAATTTTAGTTCAGACCCAATTTTAGGGATCTGTACAACTTGGCCTTTTTGTCTCTGTACGTATGACTTCTAGGATTAATTTTTGTTATTGCTTAATTGCTTCCTGTATTACGTATCAGACTCATTGGTTTTTGGCCTGATGGTGTATTTATATTCCTGTTCTTGGTGTACCGACATGTGTTTTGGAAATGCAGAAAAAATTGGGTGGAGGCAATGGCACAATCTGATAAGAGGATGCCCCAAATTGGCATGATATTCAAAAGTAGAGAGGAGGCTTGGATTTTCTGGGTAGCATATGGTGGTCCTGCGGGATTTGATGTGAGGAAAAGGTACAACAATGTGAGAAAAATTGATGGTAAGCTAACCTCATGCAAATATGTTTGTGCAAAAGAAGGAAAAAGGCAGCAAGTGCAAAGAGAATCCATTCAGAAGATCTTTAGACATGAAAGAAGAACTGAATGCAAAGCTCGGATGTGCATTCAACTTCATCGTGACTCGCGAGTCTAGAAATTTTAAATTCATCGATATAGTTCTTGAACACAATCACCTCCTCTACTTGCCACAAACCTATCGTCTTATGGTGTCCCAAAGGAAAATTTCAGAATTTCAAGCTATTGAAATTGAAGCTCCGGATGAAATCATGCCTAAAGCTGCATATGAGCTTGCTACTCGGTGGAACATTCAATCTCGGCTACACTAGCTGTGACCACAGAGGAGCCCATTTTGAACACCAGAAGCAGTCGCCCCCTCATCGTCCCGCCCGGGCGACACGGGCGGTCGCCCCAACCTTCCTCTTCCAAGTCCCTCTCCTCCTCTATTCACTCCTGCCGCCGTCGGCCTGTGCTGCCGGGCAAAGCCCGTGTGGCTTCTGGCGGTGGTGGGACCTCTTCAGCTATGTGTTGTGGGCGTGGGCGCGACGAATCTGGAGGTTGGGCGCTAGAGCGGCGGCTCCGGGTTGTGGGGATGGCGATCGGCGAGGTGGGAAGCAGGCTAGAGCGGACGGCGGTGACTCTGGCGGCGAACGTGATGCCTTGTGGTGGCGCCTGGCTGCGCGGGCTCGTCCGGGCCTGATCTGTGCTGGCGGGCCGCATCCTATGCATGGGCGTGCAGCTGTCCAGGTCCGGTGCTGCTTCAGCCATGGTCCGGGCAGCGGCCAAGCGGCAGCTCGAGCGGTTGACGGCCAAGCGGCATATCCGGCGGATGGCGGCCAAGCAGTTTCTCGGGTGGGCGGCGGACAAGCGGCAACTCCCTCCCAATCGAAAACTCGAGCAGATGCGGCCAGTGGTAACCCAGACGGAGGGAAATCAAGCGATAACCCGGGCGGAAGGCGACCAGACAGCAACCAGGGTGGACGGCGGCCAAACGGCAATTTGGCAATTCAGGCGGGCGGCGGCCAAGCGGCCGGTTGCTCTGACGTTAGTGATGGTGCTCAACGATCTGGTATGACTATGGTGTGCTGGGGAAATTGTTTCCAGCGAGGTGTCAAACTCTCCGGATGAAAATCTTGCTCAACTTTGTTGGTGCCGGTGACGATAACACATGTGGGTGTTGTTTGCCTTGTTGAAGGCGTCATCGAGGAGCTCTGACATCTTTCCCATTCTCGGATCTTGTCTTCCGGTGAAAACCGAGATCTGTTTGTCAAACGGGTGATGGCGGCGTTCTCCACACTGCTACTTCGATGGAAGCATCGCCTCGAAAACAAGATCCTTTGGTGGGAGCACTTGGTTTGCGGATGAGCGCTTGGTAGGACATCATCAATGGCATGGTGATGGTGAAGTTGCGTTGTTGGTGTCTTGCCGACGGTGGCAGGAGCACTCTTGACATACGGGTGGCGACATACGAGTCCTGTTGTTTGCCCTCCTGGCACCGGAGAGGCACCTGCCCGCTCCCCTCCGGATATGTCTTCTCTCTCCGGTGGCGTTGAAGTCGACGAACAAGCTCGTGGCGGCTGTGTCAATGTGATAGGTTTGGAGTGACCTTGGAGTTGTCGTGACGAAATCGAGGTCATCGGATCGTAAACACGATCGATGATGTGAGATGATGTTGCTTGCTCTAGTGTTTTGCTTTTCTGTGTCATTGTGCGCCTCATTGGCGCTCTGCATGCCTAGTGGTGCTCTTGTGGATGTAAAGGTTTTCGTCCGGTTTTCCTCAAATTAATCGAGCAGTTCGGGTCTTTGTACCTTTTTTCCTCTAATGCAATGAATATAGCAGTTCTCCTGCTGTGATTCAAAAAAAAGCTGTGACCACAGAAATCATTTACAAACCAAGAAGCGGCGAGAGTTGGCTTTTGGTCAGGCGGGCGGCATGTTAAAGTATTTTATGACAAAATTGCTGAAATCCCATCATTTCAATATGCTTTGCAGCTGGATTGTAAGGGGCATATAGCAAATATTTTTTGGACTGATGGTAAAATGACGCTAGACTATGCACATTTTGGTGACGTTGTCACATTTGACACCACGTATCCACTTCGACCCATGCACGAATCGAGAGGCACTTGAGAGTCCACCCTCCCTACCGGGCCCCTCCCTTGCCTCCCTCGCCGGACTAGCCGGTGAGTGGCGGCGGGAGGTTGGCGTCGGCGTAGATTTAAGTTTCAGTAGTAGTGGCAGATGTAGGGTTTGTCCTCGTGACGTGTGTGGGCGTCTTGCGCGAAAGAGGAAGCTTCTAGGTCTTCTAGGATGGACCTTGATCTGCCTTCTCCCATGGCTTCTCGCGGTGGTGCTCCGATGGGCGGAGTCGATGGCTGCAGGGGGTGACGTGGAGAGCTTCTTCGTCAATAAAGCCATGGGGTGTAGGAGTTATCTCCAAGTGCGGGAGCTCCGCCTCGTTCTTCCTGTCCTGGCCGGCCATGGCGGCGAGGGGGAGAGGATTTGAGGCGGGATTCGAGACTTTGCTCTAGCCTTCCTGGCCGGTCGTGGTAGTGAGGAGGAGGGTCGCTGTGCGGAGTCGCTTCCTGCTGATTGGAGTTGGCGCTGTACTAGATGTCGGATTTGTTGGGTATGCATCTTCTTCGGTTTCTCTTCCTCCTCTCGGGCAGGAGCTCTGAGGAAGGAGCTCGGTTTCCTCGAGCAGATACAGCGGATCCTAGTGGTGAGTTGTTGCTATTCTTCGATTTCTTTTGTCTTCTTGAGCACAGAGGTGGTGACTAGAAGAGGAAGAGATCTGAGGAGCAGTGGTGATGATCGACCAAGGAGTAGTGGAGCCACTTTCTTCTGCAGTTCCAAATCGAAAGCAAGATGCCACCCGATTATCTTGGCCGAATCGAGGCCTTCAAGCTCACCGGCAAAAAATCCCGAAGCTTCTTCAACCTCCATCGCGAGGCCCATCAGTTGTAGAGGCGGATTGGAAGAAGGACCCGATGGCTTTCTCCTAGATTTTTTAGGATCCTTTTCGTAAAGCGTGTGGATAGTTGCAATTTCAGCTTTTCACTCCTCCGTCTTAATTTAATGAAAGTCTTCCCGAAGTCTTCCCTTCGGGGGTCTCCCTTGTTAAAAAAACATTTGACACCACATTTGGCACCAACAAAGAATATAGACCATTTGGTGTTTTCCTTGGACTCAATCAGTTTAGGGAGACTACAATTTTTGGTGTTGCACTGTTGTTTGATGAAACATTTGCGTCGTTTGTTTCGGTGGCTCTTTGAAACTTTTCTAGCTGCACACAATGGAAGGCAACCTAGAACTATTTTTACTCGTATGCTAGATTATATGGTACTTGCTGATGAGATCCTATGAAAAAGCTCCTGGGAACCTTGCAAAAATGCCACTAAATCTAGAAATTGCTCAAAATTCAAACTGCCTAGAAAAAATGAAAAAAATCCAATAAATCGTGTATGTTGTATTATGCATTCTAGGAAATTCTCGCTGGATTTGAAAATACAGTTTATAAGTAAACCTTATTTTAGGTTTCATGTCCATATTTCAAACTCAAAATTCAAACTGCCCAGAAAAAATTGAAAAAAATCCAGAAAATCTTATATGTCGTCTAAACATTCTCCAAAATTTAGTCAAATTTAAACACGGTTTGGGAATAAACAGCATATTAAGTTTCAGCCTAGAAACATCCAACTGTTACTTGCCATCCGTGATTTCGAAGGTCACTGAAGCAAAACCACCCACGGTGAGGTTGCCGGCCAGGTTTTAAGGGCATCCTAGAGAATGACCATATCAAGTTGAGAATAACCATATCAAGTTCAATGTTAATGGTACCTTTGTTAATTAATGTTCAGAGGGAAAGTTGGATCATTGCTTGAAAGCTGAGCGTGCGCCACAGCAGATTTTTACCAGCATCCTCCAGAGTAAGATTTAGTCAGCACTCTTGGATACAAAATTAAGATTTTACTAAAGACAGTATTTTAGTTGCAACAAATTCTTGCCCGCATCTTCAGGGCTTCTGAAAAGAAAGGCAAATCGTCCTCGGACCTAATAGGCAGGTTGTTATTACAGCCGGACCGAATTTGCAAATTCTCGATAGGACAACCTGAATCGAAAAAACAATCAATTATACAGTTCAGGCAATCAAAGAAACCAATCTCTTATAGGCTCTCAGTAAAAGGCACATGTTTTTCCACAAGTGAAGAACCATCAGAAGCACACCCTTGACCGTTCACCCCACCATGCTGACCAAATCTCTCGCCGAATCCTTCTGTCTCGACCTCCTGCCGAAGAAGAAATTCAATTCTTCAACAGGAGGAAGAGACTTCGCGAGGATTCAACGAGAGACAGGAGCACCAACGCAGGGAGGCGGGGCAGAGCACGCTTCCTCCGGCCTCGGATTCGGTGTGGTTAAAGCAAAGTAGTCATCATCGAGCCACGGATCGGTCGCCGCAAAAATCTGATTCAACACAGAACAGGAGAGAATGAAATCGGAGATTCGAACGAACGCGAAATTGTTGGACCTACGAGAAAATGCGTGAATCTATAAAAGGAAGAAGCCACATGTCCATAGGTCCTCGTATGATATGGCATCTCTTCAAAGAGTAAGCTCCGGATCCGGTCAATGGCGATCCGAGCAAGATATTTTTAGGAGAAGAGTGCGGCGAAAGTACGCAAACCATGGAAAGAAGAAACGAGAAGAGAGATCAAGATTTACTGAAAAGAAACGGGGAAAATCGAACAAAGTTCATCTGGGTTTCGAACTGCTTTGAAGATGGCTGTAAAGGTTGATTACGGCGGCGCAGACGGATGAGAAAGAGAAGACGGACGGCGCTGGCTATTTATGGAACCCTATTAGGGCGTACTCTGATATGGCCGATTTACAGTTATACCCATCTATAGCTCCTGGCCCACACGATTTTCTAGGCATGCAGCCCAGCCCGTTAAGTTATCCAAGGCCCATTAATCAGTTCTACCGCGTATTTCTGTTTTGTTTTGAAGTAGGACGTTTTTTTTTTTTTTTGGATTATGCACAAAAGACGTGTATGTGCACAGAAACACCAACATCCCACATCCAAAAGAACAACAACATCTCAACAGTGGCCGGTACAGCCATCCATGATTTTGATCGTAGGTGCTAAAAAGGTCCACAAATTTCTACATAATGAAGCTATACCTAGTGATATCCATTGATGAAGCTTTAAGGTCACAACCAATATCTCCGGCCAAGAGGTTGGTCCTGTTGCGCTTGAGTCTACTAGTTGCTCGAGCCCTTCCTTCCTCCTTTGCTGGAGGGTCTTATTTGACCTCCGCATGACGACAAGGGACAGTTTCTTCCCAAGTGGTACAATCCCCGACGAAGGTAAGGGTGGCCGTGTCTAGAGGTCTACGCCCATTGACGACGAACTAGGACTCGGTCATGTTTCTTCGAGTATATGTGGGGTGTCGTATGTAAAATATAAGGACCGTGTTATAATTCTTTTCTTTTTAGCGGTCACTCTTGTAATTGTAACCCCGCCACCGATTTAATTTAGTCTCTTTATCCTTGGGGATCTTATCCGTTAAAAAAAACCTTTAAGGTCATAGCTCACGAAGAAAAAAAACACAGAGTCCTAGCTATTTCCAAATCGAGCAAGCATTCACATGATAGCTAGAATTCTTACAATATTACTAGCTTATTCTTGATTTCGAAGATGGTGAGTTCCACAAATTCTCATAGGCTTTCTCGCAATCTTCTTGAAGGAGATCATTCTGCTCGCAGTTGTCAAGCTATATGATGATGGATTACAAGAGTAACAAGCTCCCCAAACCTGACGCGAAGAACTCAAACCCAATGCATTCAATATTCAAACAAATAATGCAACTAATGCACCAACTCCTCCCACATCTTACTAATAGGAACTTGTGCCCTAAAGGATAATACATGAGAGTTATCAACAAGAACGACTAAACATATGAGCATATGGTTAACCGACCCTTACCACCGCGACTAAGTGTGCACTTAGCCATTCCCAATGACATAGACACTTTGCCTAGAAGGTGTCTAGATAACCTAATAAAGATAGTCATTAGTGTTACTTTATGTGTCTAGATTGTATTGTCCGGAAGCTTCGGCAGAAACCACATGGAGTCTCCAATCAGTGGAGAGACACAAGTTGTATTTAAGACCATCCACCTGAGTTGGTCCTCGTTGAGTGAAGGCATCCACATGCTCTCCATTACTGTTAAAGGGATGTGAGGGGTAATTTACCTGGTATTTGATAGTTGAGGGGGTTATGTGTTCTACTTCAAACTTAGGGTGGTTCTTCGTCTGGAAACTAATACATACGGGGGTTATTTGGACTTCTTTCTGTTGGAGATATGCCCTAGAGGCAATAATAAATATAGTTATTATTATATCTTTGTGTTTATGATAAATGTTTACATTCATGCTATAATAGTATTAACAAGGAAACATTAATACTTGTGTGATTTGTAAACTTAAATTGAAGTCCCTAGTAAAGCCTCTATATAATACTAGCTTGTTGGTTAATAAATGATTGTGGTTTCCCTATCATGAACATTGAGATGTTATTAACAACAAGATCATATCGTTAGGAGAATGATATGATGGACATACTCCTATAGATAAGCGTAGCATAAAGATCAAGTCATTTTAATAGTTCAATTGCTATATGCTTTCTGATACATAGTAACCTAATTCCTTCGACCATGAGATCATGCATATCACCTTCACTGGAAGGATGCTTTGATGACATCAAACACCACACCGTAACTGGGTGGCTATAAAGGTGGCATTGAGTATTCGGAAAGTATTGGTTGAGACACATGGATCAAGAGTGGGATTTGCCCATCCATATGACGGATAGATATACTCTGGGCCCTCTCGGTGGAATGTCATCCAATTGGCTTACAAGCATGTGACTGGTTCACAAGGGATCACATATCATGGGAACGAGAAAAGAGTACTTATCAGTAACGAGGTTGAACTAGGTATGCAGAGATACCGACGATCAAAACCTAGGATAAGTAAACTATCGTGAGACAAAGGGAAATTGGTATCGTATGTAAGTGGTTCATTCGATCACAAAGTAATCGTAGAAATATGTGGGAGCCATATGAATTTCCAGATTCCTCTATTGGTTATTGATCGGAGAAGTGTCCCGATCATGTCCGCATAATTCACGAACCATAGGGAGACACACTTAAGGATTCAACGTTGTTGAGTAGTTATGGAATGATGAGTAAGAGACCGAATGTTGTTCGGAGTCTCGGATGGGATCCGGGATATCACGAGGAGATCCGGAATGCTCCGGAGAATAAGATTCATATAAGGAAAGTTTTGTTTCGGGGTTGGAGAATGGTTCCGGTGTTTTCATCGGGAATGTTCTAGAAGGTTCCGGAATGTCCGGCACTCCGGAGGGGAAGGGTACATGAATGTGTCATAACAAGTTGGAATGATTGCATCATGTACAAGGTGTCATCGCTGAACAAAATAAGGGTTTAATCAAATCCTAGTTTAAAAAGTCAAACGCCAATTTGAAAAGTCAAACGGCTATTTTGTGAGGTGGAGGGAGAGTAGGAAACCTACTTGGGGAGGAGTTCCTCTCCTCCACCCGCCGGCCTTAGAAGCCGAGTTGGGGAGGGACTCCCCTCCCCTTGGCGCGCCCCCTCCACATATATAAGGAGGGGCAGGGCTGCCCCTCCAAACAAACAACACCACGCCCTCTAAACCTAAACCCTAGCCGCCGCCCACCATAGCCGCCGCCTAGGGTTTCTCCCCTAGCCGTCGACTTGGGCAGCCCCAATCCCTAGCCGCCGGCCCTAGCACCTCCTCCTTGGTGTCTCTAAACCCTAGATCACCGAGGCTCTCTCATAGTCCACCATACTCGCTCCGTCTTAAGGCGAAGCCCTGCGAGATCTCCCCTCTACTTCCGCATTTCACTGTCGTCACGCCGAATCACGAGGAGAGTGCTACAACCTCATTTCACTGGAACAAGGGAGAGGAAGGTCTTCGTCGAGTACCGAATGTGTGACCGACTGCGGAAGCGCTGCCGTAACGCAACGCCGGAAGGATCGTCTACGCGATCTTGAGATCGGGAAGAGTACGACTACATCACCCACGAGAATCCGCTGTCGTTAAACACTTTGGAATCTTCGAGGGTGAGTTATTCCATCGACTCGTTGCTACAATCTAGTAGATAGATCTTGGCTTGTTTGTTTGTATGCGGTAGAAATTTTTTGTTTTCCATGCTACGAACCCCTACAGTGGTATCAGAGCCGTGTCTATATGTAGATCTGTTGCACGAGTAGAACACAATGGTCATTGTGGGCGTTGATGCTTTTGTTCTCGATTGCTTCTTGTGTACTTTGCATCTTGCGGGATGGTGGGATGAAGCGGCCCGGGCTAACCTTACATGACATCGTTCATGAGATTGCTCCACGCTTGACATGCAACTTGTATTGCATAAGTGGCTTTGCGGGTGCCTGTTTCTCCCAACATAGTTAAGATTCAATTTACAACGGGTGATTGACAATACTAGTATCAATGTTGTGGTTCTTGTTCGTAAGTTAGAACAACACTTATTGAAAGCCCCAAACCACGTAAAACATGCAAAGAAAGTAGAGGCGTCTAAATTTGTTCTGCAGGGGTGTGTTGTGATGTGATATCGCCATGATTGTGATTATATTTGATGTATGCAATGTTCCTTATTATAAGTTGGCAACCGGCGGGAGCCATATGGTTGTCTTTAATTTCTGTTAGGACCCGCATGTCTATTCAAAGTAGTTGTAATAGTTGAAGCCGGTGGACGACAACCATGGAGCAGCGTCATTGACCTTGATGCAATGCCGGTGATGATGGAGATCATGTTCGTGCTTGAAGATGGAGATCGGAAGCACAAAGAATAAAGGCCATATCATATCACATATTATGATTTGCATGTGATGTTAATCCTTTATGCATCTTGTATTGCTTAGTTAACGACGGTAGCATTATAAGATGATCCCTCATGCACATGAATTTCAAGTTCTAAAGTGTTCATCCTTAGTGAGCACCGTTGCTAAAGCTTGTTGTTTCGAAGCACCACGTGATGATCGGGTGTGTTAGATTCCGCAAGTGTATACAACGTGAGCAAGCCAGATTTGCTCATGCGTAAGCTAAGGTTTGATCTTGACGAGCCTAGCATGTACAGACATGGTCTCGGAACACGGATCACCGAAAGGTAAAGCATGAATCATATAGTAAGATATGATGAACATGTCGATTGTTCGCCATTGAAGCTACATTAATTCTCGTGATGATCGGTGTTGATGTGGTGGATTTGGTTTGTGTGATCACTAAAACAATGTGAGGGATATTGTTTTGAGTGGGAGTTCACCTAGATTAATTTAACTATTAATTTGAACTCAAATTGTCATAAACTTAGTCTAAACTATGGCAAATATGTTGTAGATCAATGGCGGCCCCTATCATCAATTTTAATGCGTTCCTAGAGAAAGAAAAGTTGAAAAACAATGGAAGCAACTTCACGGATTGGTTCCGCAATTTGAGGATTGTCCTCAGTGCTGGTAATTTGACCTATGTGTTGGATGCACCATTGGTGACCCACCGCAGCCATCGCTACCGATGAAGTAAAGAATGTTTACCTCGCCTAAGACTCAAGACTACAGCTCAAAGTGCTATCTTGTATGGTTTAGAATCGAGCTTGAAAAGGTTTGAGAATCTGACCCACATGATATTGTCCGTGATCTCAAATTGATCTTTGAGACTCACGCAGTAATTGAGAGCTATGAGGCTTCGAAAAGTTCTTTAACTGCACGATGGAAGAGGGCAGTCAACGATGAGCATGTGCTTAAGATGTCCGGCACGCAAACAAACTTCAAAGCTTGGGTATAGTGATTCCTAATGCTTTGGGGATTTATCGTGTCCTCCAATCACTACCACCAAGTTACAAGAACTTTGTGATGAACTACAATATGCAAAACATGAACAAGCGGCCGTAACTCTTCGCCATGTTAAAATCTGCGAAGTGGAGATCAAGAAAGAGCACCAAGTGTTGATGGTCAATAAGACCACCAAATTCAAGAAAGGAAAGTCTAAGCAAAGGGACACTTCAAGAAGGGTGGTAAGAAAGTTACCGACCAAGAAGAAGACCAAGGCTAGACCTAAGCCCGACATCGAGTGCTTTTACCGCAAGGAGAAGGTCATCGAAGCGGAATTGCCCAAAGTACTTGGCGGATTTGAAGAACGCAACATCAAGAAGAAAGGTATATCCGATATACATGTTATTGATGTATCTCACTAGTACTCGTAGTAGTGCTCGGGTATTTGATACTGGTTCGGTTGCTCATATCTCAGTAAACAAAAGGTGTTGCGAATAAACGGAAGCTAGCAAAGAACGAGGTGACGGCGCGGGAAACAGATCAAAGGTTCATGTGATCGCTGATCGGACGCTACCTCTTCATCTACCATCGGGATTAGTTTTATACTTAAATAATTGTTATTTGGTGCCTCAAGCATGAACATTATATCGGGATCTTGTTTATTGTAGACGTTACTTGTTTAAGTCCTAGAATAATGGTTGTTCGATTTATATGAGTAATATGTTTTATGCACATGCACCTTTGATAAATGGTCTATTCTTATTGAATCTCGATAGTGGAAATACACATATTAATAACATTGAAGCTAAACGTTTGAAATCGAGCGATAACTCGACCTATATGTGGCAATCGCTGCTAGGTCACATTGGAGTGAAGCGTATGAAAAAACTCCATTCCGATGGACTTCTTGAATCACTTGATTTCGAATCACTTGAAAGATGCGAAGCATGTCTGATGGGTAAAATGACTAAGACTCCATTTTCTGGTATGATGGAGCGAGCTACGGACTTATTGGAAATCATACATACCGATGTGTGTGGTCCAATGAGTGTAGCATCGCATGTGGTTATCAAGTTATGTTCTTACCTTCACGGATGACTTGAGTAGATATGGGTATATCTATTTCATGAAACATAAGTCCGAAACTTTCGAGAAGTTTAAGGAATTTCAAAGTGAGGTTGAGAATCAACGTAACAAGAAGATTAAATTTGTAATGCTCGATCGTGGAGGTGAATATCTAAGTTACGAGTTTGGCGAGCATTTGAAGAAATGCGAATACTTTCACAATGGACACCGGAACACCACAACAGAATGGTGTGTCCGAACGTCGTAATCGAACTCTCTTAGATATGGTTCGCTCTATGATGTCACTTATGATTTACCGCTATCATTTTGGGGTTATGCATTAGAAACAACCGCATTCACTTTAAACAGGGCACCATCTAAATCCGTTGAAACGACACCGTATGAATTATGGTTTGGGAAGAAACCTAAATTGTCGTTCCTTAAAGTTTGGGGTTGCGAAGCCTATGTAAAGAAGTTACAATTGACAAGCTTGAACCCAAAGCGGAAAAATGTGTCTTCATAGGATACCCAAAGGAAACTATTGGGTATACCTTCTATCATAGATCCGAAGGCAAAATCTTTGTTGCCAAGAATGGATCCTTTCTAGAGAAGGAATTTCTCTCGAAAGAAGTGACTGGAAGGAAAGTAGAACTCAACGAGGTTGTCAAACCTTCTCTCGAACTTGCGAGTAGCGCAGCACCGGAAGAAGTTCCTGTGGTGCCTGCACCAATAAGAGAGGAAGCTAATGATGATGATCATGAAACTTCGGTTGTAGAGAACTCGTACCACTCCTGATTGGTATGATCCCGTTATGAGTGTCATGTTGGTGGACAACACCGATGACCCTGTGACGTATGAGGAAGCGATGATGAGCCCAGATTCCAATAAATGGCAAGAAGCCATGAAATCCGAGATTGGATCCATGTACGAAAACCAAGTATGGACTTTGGTGGACTTACCGGATGGCCGAAAGGCTGCCGAGAACAAATGGATTTTCAAGAAGAAAACAGATGCGGATGGTAATGTTACTGTCTATAAAGCTCGACTTGTCGCAAAAGAGTTTCGACAAATTCAAGGAGTTGACTACGATGAGACTTTCTCACCTGTAGCGAAGCTAAAGTCTGTGAGGATTATGTTAGCAATCGCTCCATATTATGATTATGAGATATGGCAGATGGATGTCAAAACAGCGTTCCTCAATGGAGACATTGATGAAGAGTTGTATATGATACAACCCAAAGGTTTTGTCGATCCTAAAGATGCTAACAAGGTATGCAAACTTCAACGGTCCATATATGGATTGAAGCAAGCATCCCGAAGTTGGAATCAACGTTTTGATAAGGTGATCAAAAGTTTTGGTTTTATACAAACTTATGGAGAAGCTTGTATTTACAAGAAAGTGAGTGGGATCTCTGTAGCATTCTTAATACTATATGTAGGTGACATATTGTTGATTGGGAATGATCTAGACCTTCTTAATAGTGTCAAGAAATATTTGAATAATAGTTTTTCAATGAAGGATCTTGGCGAAGCAGCTTACATATTGGGCATAAAGATTTATAGATAGAGATCGAGATGCCTAATATCATTGTCACAAAGTACATATTTGGACAAAGTTCCAAAGAGATTTGGAATGGAAGATAGCAAGAAAGGGTTCTTGCCCATGTTGCCCAATACGATCTTGAGTAAAACTCAAAGTCCGACAACGGCAGAAGATAGAGATAGGATGAGTAAGACTCCCTATGCCTTAGCCATAGGATCTCTAATGTATGCCATGCTATGTACTAGACCCGACATTGCATATGCTGTTAGTTTAACTAGCAGATATCAAAGTGATCCAGGAGTGGATCATTGGACAATGTCAAAACATCCTTAAGTACTTGAGAAGAACTAAGGATATGGTTCTTTCTTATGGAGGTGATGAACAGCTCGTTGTTAATGGTTACACCGATGCTAGTTGGAACACCAATCCGGATGATTCTAAATCACAATCTGGATACGTATTTACTTTGAATGATGCAGCAGTTAGCTATGCAAAGCAAAGCGTTCTGGCGAGACCTTCAACTGAATCGGAATACATGGTTGCTTCGAAGGCTTCACAAGAAGCGATATGGATGAAAGAGTTCATTACAGAGCTCCGTGTGGTTCCAAGTGCGCTGGACCCAATGTCTATCTACTGTGATAACATGGACGCCATAGCCAATGCGCAAGAACCAAGGTCACACAAGAAGCTGAAGCACATCAAGCTACGTTTTCACGCTATTCGAGAACATGTCCAAGATGGTGACATAAATATTTGCAAAGTACACACAGATCTGAATGTGGCGGATCCGTTGACTAAACCAAACTGCCATGGGTGTTCGGTATATTACCATGTATCTAGATTAGTTGACTCTAGTGCAAGTGGGAGACTGTTGGAGATATGCCCTAGAGGCAATAATAAATATAGTTATTATTATATCTTTGTGTTTATGATAAATGTTTACATTCATTCTATAATAGTATTAACAAGGAAACATTAATACTTGTGTGATTTGTAAACTTAAATTGAAGTCCCTAGTAAAGCCTCTATATAATACTAGCTTGTTGGTTAATAAATGATTGTGGTTTCCCTATCATGAACATTGAGATGTTATTAACAACAAGATCATATCGTTAGGAGAATGATATGATGGGCATACTCCTATAGATAAGCGTAGCATAAAGATCAAGTCATTTTAATAGTTCAATTGCTATATGCTTTCTGATACATAGTAACCTAATTCCTTCGACCATGAGATCATGCATATCACCTTCACCGGAAGGATGCTTTGATGACATCAAACACCACACCATAATTGGGTGGCTATAAATGTGGCATTGAGTGTTCGGAAAGTATTGGTTGAGACACATGGATCAAGAGTGGGATTTGTCCATCCATATGACGGATAGATATATTGTGGGCCCTCTCGGTGGAATGTCATCCAATTGGCTTGCAAGCATGTGACTGGTTCACAAGGGATCACTTATCACGGGAACGAGAAAATAGTACTTATCAGTAACGAGGTTGAACTAGGTATGCAGAGATACCGACGATCAAAACCTCGGATAAGTAAACTATCATGAGACAAAGGGAAATTGGTATCGTATGTAAGTGGTTCATTCGATCGCAAAGTAATCATAGAAATATGTGGGAGCCATATGAATTTCCAGATTCCTCTATTGGTTATTGATCGGAGAAGTGTCTCGATCATGTCCGCATAATTCACGAACCGTAGGGAGACACACTTAAGGATTCGATGTTATTGAGTAGTTATGGAATGATGAGTAAGAGACTGAATGTTGTTTGGAGTCTCGGATGGGATCCGGGATATCACGAGGAGATCCGGAATGGTCCGGAGAATAAGATTCATATAAGGAAAGTACTGTTTCGGGGTTGGAGAATGGTTCCGGTGTTTTCATCGGGAATGTTCTAGAAGGTTCCGGAATGTCCGGCACTCCAGAGGGGAAGGGTACATGAATGTGTCATAACAATTTGGAATGATTTCATCATGTACAAGGTGTCATCGCTGAACAAAATAAAAGGTTTAATCAAATCCTAGTTTGAAAAGTCAAACGCCAGTTTGAAAAGTCAAACGGCTATTTTGTGAGGTGGAGGGAGAGTAGGAAACCTACTTGGGGAGGAGTTCCTCTCCCTCCACCCGCCGGCCTTGGAAGCCGAGTTGGGGACGGGCTGCCCTCCCCTTGGCGCGCCCCCTCCACCTATATAAGGAGGGGCAGGGCTGCCCCCTCCAAACACACAACACCACGCCCTGTAAACCTAAACCCTAGCCGCCGCCCACCATAGCCGCCTAGGGTTTCTCCCCTAGCCGCCGACTTGGGCAGCCCCAAGCCCTATCCGCCGTCCCTAGTACCTTCTCCTTGGTTTGTCTAAACCCTAGATCCTTGAGGCTCTCTCATTGTACATCATACTCGCTCCGGCTTAAGGCAAAGCCCTGCGAGATCTCCCCTCTACTTCCGGTACCACGCCGTCGTGCTGCCGGAATCACAAGGAGAGTGCTACAACCTCCGCTGTCTGCTGAAACAAGGGAGAGGAAGGTCTTCGTCGAGTACTGAATGTGTGACCGACTGCGGAAGCGCTGCCGGAACATAGCGCCGGAAGGATCTTCTACGCGATCTTGAGATCGGGAAGAGTACGACTACATCACCCACGAGAATCCGCTCTCGTTAAACACTTTGGAATCTCCGAGAGTGAGTTATTCCATCGACTCGTTGCTACAATCTAGTAGATAGATCTTGGCTTGTTTGTTTTATGCGGTAGAAATTTTTTGTTTTCCATGATACGAACCCCTACACTTTATTTCACTAAGTGCTTATGCTTAAGATTATATAGAATATTAATATGCCCAGATAATTTTGATTTTTGTATCAATCTCCTCTTATGATTTGGAGTTCGCCCGACCTCAATTTTTTCATCCTTCGCCACTGTTAAGAGGCACCAAATGTAACCATTAGAGGGAACAAACCAACAACATATCCACTTCACCTCTCAAACCACACAATTCAAAAGCATTTTGTGAATTCGTTTGGAGCCATTAACCACACAATTCAAACCACGGTCCAAAGCGCTCTCCCTTGGAAAACACTACCAAGGGCACAATTTAACATAAAAGTGGAATGACACTTGGTGCCTCAGAGCACTCTTGACTCCAAATTACCGAGCCAACTAGAACAAAACTACAAAAATAAAGAGAAACCAATTCTAGAACTTCAAAAGTGAAAGGATATAGATGGTTTACCTAAAGGGGGTGAATAGGATCTACAAAAAATAGCTTCTTTTACAAGTTTTAGGCTTTTCGGAATATAAGTGTGCCTAAATGCAAACTAGGTGATAAGACCTAGATGATGATACAAGATACTTCAAACACGAATGCTACCACAAAGTAAAACAACACAAGTAAAGAGCTCGGTTAGGAATTACCAAAACACGCAAAGAAGAATATATATTCATTTGCCCCCTTCCTTGTGGGGAAGATATGTCGCATTGGAGAGGTGCGGGATCCCACAGAGGATTTCCCAACGCCATGAAGGCTCGCCTTCTTTTTTGAGCCTATCTCATGAAGAAATAGCTCACTCACTTGTGGTAGACTTTAAGTTAGTTTTCAAACCCTCACAAACTTTCCGGACAAATCGCAAGTCGAATGTCTCCGGGCGACCTAGCATGCCTATGGTTTTATGAACTCGAGCGGATTCACAAAATGGCTCGGTAGAAACTTATATCAAGATCTTCTCTCTTGATTCCTCGAAGGGATTTGAGTTTGGGTGGATGAATGTGTTGGAGATATGCCCAAGAGGCAATAATAAAGTGGTTATTATCATATCTTCACACTTATGATAAATGTTTACATACCATGCTATAATTGTATTAACCGGAAACATTAATACTTGTGTGATTTGTAAACTAAAATAAGAGTCCCTTGTAAAGCCTCTTGTTAAAACTAGCTTGTTGGTTAATATATGATCATGGTTTCCTGATCATGAACATAGAGATGTTATTAACAACAGGATCATATCATTAGGAGAATGATGTGATGGACATACTCCTATAGATAAGCGTAGCATAAAGATCAAGTCATTTCATTAGTTCAATTGCTATATGCTTTCTGATACATAGTAACCTAATTCCTTCGACCATGAGATCATGCATATCACCTTTACCGGATGGATGCTTTGATGACATCAAACACCACACCGTGAATCGGGTGGCTATAAAGGTGGCATTGAGTGTTCGGAAAGTATTGGTTGAAACACATGGATCAAGAGTGGGATTTGTCCATCCATATGATGATAGATATACTGGGCCCTCTCGGTGGAATGTCATCCAATTAGCTTGCAAGCATGTGACTAGGTCACAAGGGATCACATATCACGGAACGAGAAAAGAGTACTTATCGTAACGAGGTTGAACTAGGTATGCAGAGATACCACGATCATAACCTCGGATAAGTAAACTATCGTGAGACAAAGGGAAATTGGTATCGTATGTAAGTGGTTCATTCGATCGCAAAGTAATCGAGAAATATGTGGGAGCCATATGAATTTCCAGATTCCTCTATTGGTTATTGTTCGAGAAGTGTCTCGATCATGTCCGCATAATTCACGAACCGTAGGGAGACACACTTAAGGATTCGACGTTGTTTTGAGTAGTTATGGTATTATGAGAAAGAGACCGAATGTTGTTCGAGTCTCGGATGGGATCCGGATATCACGAGGTGATCCGGAATGGTCCGGAGAATAAGATTCACATAAGGAAAGTCTCGTTTCGGAGTTCGGAAATGATTCCGGTGTTTTCATCGGGGATGTTCTAGAAGGTTCCGGATTGTCCAAGACTCCGGGGAGGGTACATGAATGTGTCATTACATATTGAATGATTGCATCATGTACTAAGTGTTCTTGCTGTTCCAAATAAAGGATTAAATTGAATCCTAAAACAGAAAAGTCAAATGGCGGTTTAAAAGTCAAACGGCTAAAACAGAAACCGTGGGAAACAAGCAAGAGGTGGTTGGAACCGACTTGGGGAGGAGTCCTCCAAGCCGGGCGCCAACCAAGACCGACTTGGGAGGGACTCCTCCCTTGGCCGCCCCTCCCACCTATAAAAGGAGGGCAGGCCTCCTCTAGACACACAAGTTCCTATCCTCTAATCTCCCTTAGAGTCGCTTTTGGTTTAGAGCTTCTAATTGCCCTAGCCTTCGGTTTAGAGCCTTCTAATTGGTGTGTCTAAACCCTAGACCACTAATAGCTCTCTCTCTCATACTCCACCATACTCGCTCGCTTAAGGCGGCCTGCGGGATCTCCCTCTACTGGTACCACGCCACAGTCTTTGGAATCTCGAGGAGAGTGCTACAACCTCATTTTCTTTGGAACAAGGGAGAGGAAGGTCTTCGTTGAGTACCGAACGTGTGACCGATCATGAAGCCGAACGCATACCGAAGGATCGTCTACACGATCTTGAGATCGGAAAGAGTACGACTACATCACCCACGAGAATCTGCTCTCGTTAAACGCTTTGGAATCTTCAAGGGTAAGTTATTCCATCGACTCGTTGCCACAATGTAATAGATAGATCTTGGCTTGTTTGTTTGTATGCGATAGAAAATTTTTGTTTTCCATGCTACGAACCCCTACAGTGGTATCAGAGCCGTGTCTATATGTAGATCTGTTGCACGAGTAGAACACAATGGTCATTGTGGGCGTTGATGCTTTTATTGTCGATTGATTTTTGTGTACTTTGCAGCTTGCGGTATGTTGGGATGAAGCGGCCCGGGCTAACCTTACATGACATCGTTCATGAGACTTGCTCCACGCTTGACATGCAACTTGTATTGCATAAGTGGCTTTGCGGGTGCCTGTTTCTCCTAGCATAGTTAAGATCCAATTTACAACGGGTGATCAACAATGCTAGTATCAATGTTGTGGTTCTTGTTCGTAAGTTAGAACGACACTTATTGAAAGCCCCAAACCACGTAAAATATGCAAAGAAAGTAGAGGCGTCTAACTTTGTTTTGCAGGGGTGTGCTGTGATGTGATATGGCCATGATTGTGATTATATATGATGTATGCAATGCTCCTTATTGTAAGTAGGCAACCGACAGGAGCCATATGGTTGTCTTTAATTTTTGTTAAGACCCGCGTGTCTATTCAAAGTAGTTGTAATAGTTGAAGCCGGTGGACGACAACCATGGAGAAGCGTCATTGACCTTGATGAAATGCCGGTGATGATGGAGATCATGTTCATGCTAGAAGATGGAGATCGGAAGCACAAAGAAGAAAGGCCATATCATATCACATATTATGAATTGCATGTGATGTTAATCCTTTTATGCATCTTGTATTGCTTAGTAGACGACGGTAGCATCATAAGATGATCCCTCATGCACATGAATTTCAAGTCATAAAGTATTCACCCTTAGTTAGCACCGTTGCTAAAGCTTGTTGTTTCGAAGCACCACGTGATGATCGGGTGTGTTAGATTCTACAAGTGTATAAAACGTGAGCAAGCCAGATTTGCTCATGCGGAAACTAAGGTTTGATCTTGACGAGCCTAGCATGTACAGACATGGCCTCAGGAACACGGATTACCGAAAGGTAGAGCATGAGTCATATAGTAGATATGATGAACATGTTGATTGTTCGCCATTGAAGCTATATCAACTCTCGTGATGATCGGTTTTGATGTGGTAGATTTGGTTCGTGTGATCACTAAAACAATGTGAGGGATATTGTTTTGAGTGGGAGTTCACCAAGATTAATTTAATTATTAATTAGAACTCAATTTACCATAAACTAAATCAAACTGAATTTGCATAGTTGTTGTAGTCATTGGCATCCGTTTACCACCTTGCGCTTAGTTATAATTGAGATGATAGAACTATAGAATTCTGGTTAGATACTTTACGAACTGGTATCATATTATTTTAAGTGTTAATCTAAAGTTTAAAAGTCCTATTGCAAACTTTCAGTAAGTTCCGGTTACTCCATAAAGTTTAATAATTAGTATTAAATCAAGAGTAACAATTCCAAGTGTTAGTATATAAGTATCATGTTTGTCTCCATGATTCTTGATATTCAAAGGATTCTCTTAATATCAAGGTTATCTAGGATCTGAAAGAGTTGTTTCAGAAACCATGATGTGTGGAAGATATTGTGATATCTGAAACGAAGTATTGGTTACAACATGATAGAGTATAATATGGCAAAAATCATGTTCTCATATTTGATGAGAATTTGCAAAAGGTTGGAGACACTAGTTGTCCTAATCCTCCAAAAGGTTTTGGAGAGCAACATTATACTTGCGATTCACCGTTACAAGCTAAAAGTAGCTTGATCATGGATTGTGAATATTTGATGTAGGTAATATGTTTACTACACCAAGAGATTACTAAAGAAAGGAATTTGAAAGAACACCAAACATTTGATGATAGGTGATCTACTTCAAAGTGCAAGTCCAAAGACATTGGTATTTAATTATACACGCTTTGGATTATGTGTCATATGTATGACTCCACTATTGATATTGATAGATTCTTTCAAACAGAAAAGGAAATATTGAAAGAGAATCTCATAAATATATGGCAGAAAAGAAAAAGACTAGAATTGTTCAGTTTAAGTATATACATGATATACATGTTATGGCTATATTCTTTGCTTATTAAACAATGTGGTTATTAAGTATTTGATACTGAATTTGTTGGTGTGAATCGTCATACGAAACAACACAATTCATGAACTACAATGGCCTAAGTAACCAGCAAAAGAATATGTGATGATGTTCTTCGAGAACAAATAAAGGGTTATTGTGTTGCTCGTTAAACATCAAAGCTTGCCTTCAAGATTTGTTTTATCAGGTATTATGAGAACAAAAGGGTTGTTCAAATAAATTACCGTAATCCATAAAAGATGGATGATTCACAAATCTCGTTGGAGAAATCACATCCATAAAACTAGTGCTAAAAATGTCGAAAGACAAATTGATTGAAAGATCACTTAGGAAGTGACATCGCCGTTTAAATTATAATGGAAAGAAAACATGAAGAAACTCCATGTGGATGGAATTTTGGAGTCTTCTGATTTTTGATCAAATGACGCCTGTGAAACTTTCCTAGAGATAATTAAAACTTCGCTCATAGGCCAAAAGGAATGAATGACTAGCTTATTGGAACTTGTACATATTGTTGTACAAATCCATTATGTATAGTCAAAAGCGATGGATTTCAACTTCATATGCTTTCTCCAAAATTTGAGTGAATATATGAATATTTACTTAATAAGGATAAAGTATGAAACACTTGAAAAGTTCAAAGACTTTCAAGATGAAGTGCAAAATCATTGTAACAAGAATATGAATAGTTTATGATAAGATCATAAAGGAAAATATTTAAGTTACAAGTTTAGCATAATACCTAAGATTTAAGGAATCGTTCCATGGATTTGCATTTCCGAAACACCATAAGAGTATGGAACGTTCGAGATATGTAATTAAACCTTGTTTGACATGGTAAGATCAAAGGTATAATTCATAAAACTGCCATTATATTTTAAAGATTAAAAGCTTTAGAGATTACTGTTTTTCCACTAAAAAGAGCTCCATCATAATCCGTTGAAATGACACCATATAAAGTTATGGTTTGGGATAAAACCCAAGTTGTCCTTTCTTAAAACATTGGTATGCTATGCATAAGAAAGATGTTTGCAACCAAAGTCGGATGAACCTGTCTTTGTATGTTATTTCAATAACTGTAAGTAATCCTCCATAACATCGGAGACAAAAGTGTTTGTCACTTAAAACGTCAAGTTTCTTTGAGAAGGAATTTTCGTGAAAATTTAAGTGGGAGGACAATAGAACTTTGATAAGGTTAAAAGAACCTTAGTCTGTATGATCGAGAGTTGCGGAGCCGAAAAGTGTTCCGAGGCAAGAACAAAGCTCATGGCTCACGTACCTCAAAGGTTGTGGTCACGGAGATCCAAGTTCCTATTGAAACAAGTAGGTCGGATGAACAATCAAATACCAAGATTTGAGGGTTGAATCATTATTTGAGAATAATGAACCGACTACATGCAAAGAAGCGATGATGGGCCCGACTCCGTCAAATGGCTTGAAGCCATAAAATCCGTGATAGTTCCATTCATGAGAAATCAAGTTTTGAACTTGAAGGACCCTCGAGAAAGGTGTAAGACCTTACGGATTTGTGTCTGCGGATCTATAAAGAAATAGACATGGATGTTTCACATCTATAATCGACATATTGGGAAAGAGTTCACAACAATGTTCAAAGGTTGACTATGACAAGATTTGATCTTTCATAGTGATATTTAGTCTAGACGGATTAATGTAGCAACCACTACATATAATTTTGTTATATGATAGTTGAATAAACAAAACAAGTTCTTCTAATAGAATCGTTACCTAGGACATGTGCATAACACGGTCCATAGGGTTTTGTTAATTCATAGGATGCTAAAAGCATATACAAACTTCAATGGTTGAAGTGAGCATCGCGGAGTTGGAATCTTCACTATGATGAAACTGTTAAAGGAGTTTAAAAAGTTCATTAGAGACAATGAAGATGCTTGCATTTGCAAGAAATTAAGTGGGAGCGCTAAGACATGTTTCTAATACATTATGTGGAAGACATATTGTTGATTGGAAATAACGTATCTTTTATTAACACATATTAAAGAATTTCATCCCGATGAAAGACTTAGGCAAAACCCAGATATTTGGCATCAATAGACGCTAATATGTGCCAGAAGTACATAGACGAGATATTGAATGAGTTCAATATAGAAACTACAATAAAAGGTTCTTGTCGCACAGAAAGGATTGAAAGAGTTCAAAGTTGATGATATATTCAAGTGTATTGACATTTGGTAAAGTGAAACAAATAATCAAGTATAGATTGATACTTGATGTATGAAATCACAAAGAGTATTTATATCAATCATACTGTGATATGTACAAATCCAGATATGTCCTATGCTCTAAATGTTGTGAGCATATACCAGAATGATTTGTAAGATGATCATTGGACAATAGTAAGGATATTCTTATGATCTTTTGGAAGAACTAAGAGTATATTATTTGTAGAAGTGACAAATAGATGGTTAGTTCTTTGTAAAAGTACTACATTGATACTAGCTTTGTCACAAAGTACAAATTAAGTTTATCTCAATCTAAACTAAGGGTGGCACAATATAATGGAAAGTGAGTTCCATAATGGATTTGGATGAGTTCCAAAGTTAAGACATTGTGACAGATACTACAACAAAAGGCTATATATGACGCTATTATAGCAGAAAAGAGGGCATTTGTGTCAAGTAGTTTGTTATCAAACTAGGTGTAGTTCACAGAGGGATGATACTATGAAGATATATTGTGCGACAATATTATCAACATGTTTTAACCCCAAAGAACTAAAGGTCACACCGAAAGACCAAATTTATACAAAGCCATCTCATTAGAGAATGAGTGATGCGTAGAGACGCAAAGACATGCAATTACACACGGACCTGGAAGTGTCATATCCGGAGATCAGTTGACCACTAGCAATCGTGTACATACAACACCGGAAAGCCATAGGTGTTATATACACAAAGGTTTGAAACTAGATTATTGACTCTAGTGCAAGTGGGAGACTGTTGGAGATATGCCCAAGAGGCAATAATAAAGTGGTTATTATCATATCTTCACACTTATGATAAATTTTTACATACCATGCTATAATTGTATTAACCGGAAACATTAATACTTGTGTTATTTGTAAACTAAAATAAGAGTCCCTAGTAAAGCCTCTTGTTAAAACTAGCTTGTTGGTTAATATATGATCATGGTTTCCTGATCATGAACATGGAGATGTTATTAACAACAGGATCATATCATTAGGAGAATGATGTGATGGACATACTCCTATAGATAAGCGTAGCATAAAGATCAAGTCATTTCATTAGTTCAATTGCTATATGCTTTCTGATACATAGTAACCTAATTCCTTCGACCATGAGATCATGCATATCACCTTTACCGGATGGATGCTTTGATGACATCAAACACCACACCGTAACTGGGTGGCTATAAAGGTGGCATTGAGTGTTCGGAAAGTATTGGTTGAAACACATGGATCAAGAGTGGGATTTGTCCATCCATATGACGGATAGATATACTCTGGGCCCTCTCGGTGGAATGTCATCCAATTAGCTTGCAAGCATGTGAATAGGTCACAAGGGATCACATATCACGGGAACGAGAAAAGAGTACTTATCGGTAACGAGGTTGAACTAGGTATGCAGAGATACCGACGATCATAACCTCGGATAAGTAAACTATCGTGAGACAAAGGGAAATTGGTATCGTATGTAAGTGGTTCATTCGATCGCAAAGTAATCGTAGAAATATGTGGGAGCCATATGAATTTCCAGATTCCTCTATTGGTTATTGTTCGGAGAAGTGTCTCGATCATGTCCGCATAATTCACGAACCGTAGGAAGACACACTTAAGGATTCGACGTTGTTTTGAGTAGTTATGGTATTATGAGAAAGAGACCGAATGTTGTTCGGAGTCTCGGATGGGATCCGGGATATCACGAGGTGATCCGGAATGGTCCGGAGAATAAGATTCATATAAGGAAAGTCCTGTTTGAGTTCGGAAATGATTAGGTGTTTTCATCGGGGATGTTCTAGAAGGTTCCGGATTGTCCGACACTCCGGGGGAGGGGGGAGGGTACATGAATGTGTCATTACATATTGAATGATTGCATCATGTACTAAGTGTTCTTGCTGTTCCAAATAAAGGATTAAATTGAATCCTAAAACAGAAAAGTCAAATGGCCGCTTAAAAGTCAAACGGCTAAAACAGAAACTGTGGGAAACAAGAGGTGGTTGGAACCGACTTGGGGAGGAGTCCTCCAAGCCAAGCGCCAACCAAGACCTACTTGGGGAGGGACTCCCCTCCCCTTGGCCGCCCCTCCCACCTATAAAAGGAGGGGCATGGCCTCCTCCTCTAGACACACAAGTTCCTATTCTCTAATCTCCGGTTTAGAGCCGTTTTGGTTTAGAGCTTCTAATTGCCCTAGCCTTCGGTTTAGAGCCTTCTAATTGGTGTGTCTAAACCCTAGACCACTAACAACTCTCTCTCTCTCATACTCCACCATACTCGCTCCGGCTTAAAGCCTGCGGGATCTCCTCTACTTCCTGCAGGTGCCATTGCCTTAGGAATCTCGAGGAGAGTGCTACAACCTCCACGCCTCTTGAACAAGGGAGAGGAAGGTCTTCGTCGAGTCTGAACGTGTGACCGATCAGAAGCGCCGAACGCAGCCTTGGGAAGGATCGTCTACACGATCTTGAGATCGGAAAGAGTACGACTACATCACCCACGAGAATCTGCTCTCGTTAACCGCTTTGGAATCTTCGAGGGTAAGTTATTCCATCGACTCGTTGCTATAATCTAATAGATAGATCTTGGCTTGTTTGTTTGTATGCGATATAAATTTTTTGTTTTCCATGCTACGAACCCCTACAGAATGGAGATATCCAAGCTTTTTACTGGTGCTCAACAGTGGAGGTTGTTCTCCTTTTCTGGTCAGCAAGGTAAGTAACAGAGGTGGAAGACACTGGGCCTTATAAAGGTCCACCAGAAAACTAGCCGTTTGTGTATTTTTTTCGCGACCATCCACAATCATTTCAAAATTCCAAGTGCAGTTCTGGTTATCTCAGAATGTTCTGAACTGGCTCCAAGTCCATTTCGAGTGAAGAGCGAGCTCTTCAGTATAGCTCCCGGAGTAGAGTCGAAGCTTTGTCAGAAAATTCCGAGCTAGTCGGAATTCCACTCGGAATTTCGGATTGATTCCGACTTTCACAAAAAAAGGTAAAACTTGGGTTTTTTTATAAACTTTTTCGAGGATAGGAGGTCGATTCAGTAGGATAAATTAGCATGCGATACTTTTCTTCCTTTTGAAATGGGTGTGTGTGTGGGGGGTGGGGTGGGTGGGTGGGTGGGGGGGTTCTCCTTCCTCACACCCTTTTCCATCACGAGGGACTAAAACTTGAGTACACACTTGAAGGTAACATTAGTCCCCTACTAACTCCGGTGTTATTGTTAACCAAAAACAATTGAGGGTAAAATACCCTTACAAAAATTCTGATACATCTGAACAAACTTGAACCAAAACTTCACAAAGAAGCAAGCCACAACTCAAAACCTCCAATAAGCCACAACTCAGAACCTTATAAACCGTCTTATCCGTCTATACCTACAAGTTCTAGCTCCCACAACAAGTTTTTTAGACTTCAAGATACTCTTATCTTGATCGATTAATTGGGGAGACTTACAAATTGCTCTCCAAGAATCCTTCTGGGGATCTTTCCCTTGAAGATCATCTTCACGCACCCACCGTCACTTGATGAACCTAACATATATCCTTCCTTGATGATGAACTTGAACTTGGTGAACCTTGGTGCCACTCAATTTTCTATGAATTGAGTGGGGCTGATCGACTATGCCTTTAATTGCATAAGATTTCATCATTTCAACAAACACATGTTGTATATGTGTTCTGTCCAAACAATTGTTCATGAGGTTTTCTGTTTTTTATGATCATCTATCCTTTTCTTGCGGTTCCACGTGCAGAAATCACACTAGAACAATGTGATAGGCTGCACACAGCAAGCGACACCCAAGCGACTATACTAAGCACAAGATTTGGTTGTGGTGAGCACGAACACGTTGCTCTTCATGAGATGATCTGTCGGGGGGTTAACCTCGGGTAGGTCAGAGACGGGGAAAAACAGAGGTACTGCCCCCGTCAAGTTGCCGAGCTACGGCCTAGGTCGGCCGAATCGTTGATATGTCGGCCGATGAATGGAGGCAAGAAGCACGTATCAGTATCAAGTGGTTATCTGCCGAGTTAATGAGAAACTCGGCGGATTACCCAGATGATCTTCATGCGTAAGGAACGAGCGAATAACATGAGGTAAGGGGGTTAAGCGAAGCTTGCGGGAGAAGGAGAAGCTTAGGGTCAAACCATAGCTGCAGGCTAAAAGGAATCTGAACAGGGCCAAGCGCAAGAGACAAGGAGGCGCAGGGACAGAGGGGCAGAAGGAGGTCACGGAGGTGACAGTGCTGAAGCCCGAGGCACGCAGAGGGGGGCTGGAGCTTTAGTCATTAGAAGGGAGACAGGAAAGGAGGCCGAATTACTACTTTGGGACAAGCATATTCCTCGAATATGCTTGCCACAACCTAAGGGCACCCAAGGCACCCTTTATAAGGGAAGTCTGGACCCGAGGAGAAAGAGGGTCTTTGAGCAACGTTAGGTGGGGAGATTCACATAGTTCCCCGTAAACAGCTCTAGGAGCACTTGTAACACATCGAGAGAGAATAAAGTTCATCACTTTGGCAGCTTGAGTGTAAAGACAGTTGCATCTTCCCTCCCGGATCCCACTAGCATCCATTGGCCCCATACTTTAGCCTACCCATGGCATCTGCCGCCACCACCACGGCGCTACCATCATGGGGCCAAGCAATGTGCTAGCTGGAGTTGTGATCCGGACGGAAACTTCATCAACACCGCGAGCGTTGTTTCGGTGTGGTCCGAGATTTGGTCTCTGTGACTATGTCGAGACAATGCAGGAGCTTGGGGAAAACTCCCCGCAACGGGATCTTCATCGGCTGGGCGAGCACAGTCTACATCGGCGTCGGCGTCTCCGACGTTTATCCTCACCAGTTGTTGTTGCAGGGAACCACCACGAGCGCAGCTGTCGTCCGTCAGAGAACGTCCGGACGACGCCGAGGTGATGGTCGCAGGGCACCAGGAGCAGACTGCCGGCCGGCAGGAGCCCGCAGTGCAGTGGTCCGCCAAAGCAGATTACATCGCAAACCTGAGGTAATTCCGCCGTGGCAAACCCGCCGAACTACACGACACCACCCCAAAGGCACCAAGAGTGAGAGGACCACCTCTGGAGAGACCAGAACATTCTTCAAGCAACTATAGATAACTTAACTACACTGTAGCGCCGATACTTGATCCGCAAATGCTCAGCAGAGTTAGAGGAAACCAGTGAAAGTGCTGGTAGAGGCCCAAAAGTATCGACCAAGGGAGTCCTTGAACAGACCACGAGAGAATATGCAAAAGCTAATAAGCTTGATATCGCACCCGAGCGGGTGGACGAACTGAGATTAAGAGGAAAGAACCTCATGAGTGATATTAATAAAGAGCATGAAGCTCACAGAGCCGAATCGGGCGATTTGGGTTTGCCGAGGTATAGTACCCCGGCGAAAAACCTAAGAGCGAATGCCGCACATTGGAACTAGAGGGTTAACAGGAAGCTCGGAAGCAACAAGAAAGAGTGAATGAGCTGCGCGCATCGCGAACCACAAAATGAGGAAATGCTCGAGCTAACCCGGCAAGACCGGGGCTTCACAAATGGTTCATTCTATGGGCAAGACACCTTTATCTCATGGCAGCACATCTTCACCGAAACAACGCTAGAAAAGAAAGAGCAAGAACCTCGGGAAGAGGAACAAACAAATTGTCCCATACGACCCAAAGAATAGCTGGAAAGGCAAATGAGAACAGAGGCAATGCAGGCCGAGGTAATAGTGGAGAGAGAAACCACGGCCGTGTGGAAAGGGACGGCGGCGGCCGAGGTAATGGGGAACACGGCAGGAAAGAACCTGCAAGAGACAATCACGAAAACCAAACCCCGGCCGAAATAAGGAGAGAAGTGCCGCTCAACCCTCAACCAAGACCTGAGCCTCGGCAAGAAAGAGAAGTGAGGCCAGCTCGCTACAATCAGGTGAATGAAAGGTATAATGATGGATATTCCGAGCTAGAATACGTAAACCCAGGAGGAGACAATCACTATGGGATGCAGGATAGAATCCTGTACAGAGACTTGCCAGCAAGTGATGCAAGGGTAAAGTTAGATCGGTTATATCGGTCCGAGCTGTTGGAAGAGCAAGGTCCACCGGGTCCGGCGTGTTTTGGACCACGGATCATGGGCGAACCACGTACCAAATTTTCAGTTGGCAAGAGGCACAAAACGCATAATGGAAGTACCAAGCCGCAAGATGGTTAATTGATTATGCTACCGCAGGAAAATAGCGGTGGCAACTTGAGATGGGCGGTGAGGTATGTCCCAGATGTTGGAAGGACCAGCCAGTATGGTTGAATAATCAACCAGGCGTATCAAGCTATGGTTAGATTTTGAAGAGATGTTTGTCGACAACTTTACCAAAGACATACAAGAGACCGAATAGACCAAAGAACTAGCCATGTGCAAGGAGGCCGAATGAAACAGATAGAGAGTTTTTAACTCGGTGGTGTAACCTAAGAAATTCATGTGAAGGAGTCATTGAATCGCATAGCGATCGCTTGGTTCAAGCAAGGCTGCCGTTATGGCGGTGTCTGTGGCAACGCTGCAGAGAGATATGCCAACCACATGGCGTAAACTATCGAATAGCGGACTCCTATGCTTTGGGTGATCCAACCCAACCAGAGTTAATGTCGGCAGATCATCGTGAGCAAGAAGACCAATACACGAGAGAATTGGCCGGATCATCTAGGCGTGATTTTAGAGGAAGAAGAAGAGGAGAGGCCGGATTATAGATATAATTCGCCCGGTGGCAGTGGCCCAAGAATGCCGAGTCACGAGTAACTCAACGGCGAAAAATGGACCTCAACAAGGGACCGCAAGAAATGACGGAAAAAGGCAATGGACCCCGAGCAAAAGAAGCAATGGCAAGAGAAGCCAAGTATACATTTGAATCCATGTTGGACCAGCCGTGTAAATTTCACATCAAACCCATCTAGACCAGCCAATCACACAACCCGCAATGTGCTTGGATGAAAAATGCGATGGGTAACCGGCGGGAGTTCAAGCTCCCCATCGGATGCAACAACAACATCACCGCAGCTTAATCGAGCAATCGCAACAATCGATGCCGCCTCCTCCGAGGTATGATAACTCGGATCGGAGGGATGCGTGCATCAAGTAATGAACCAGGGGACGGAAGGATAAATCCGCAAATGCCGGACGCAATGATTACAGAGAACATCACGTCTTACTGCGTGTTCACAATAACAACAGGACAAACAGAGTGTCTGCACGACATATGGAAGTAAATGCGGTTGTACCAGCGGTGCCAAGATACCAGCCATGGTCGCACCAGAGATAACTTGGAGTATAAAAGATCACCCCGAATAATGCCGAATCCAGATCATACGCCTTGTGTTGGATCCGACATTTGTGGGACCAAGCATCAATGTGAAATTCTCAAAAGTACTCATTGATAATGGAAGCGATATCAATATCATGTACAAAGATACCATGCACAAGCTCGGTATATCAGAACATCTTTGCAATCCACAAGGACAATTTTCCATGGGATAGTGCCGGGCTTTCATGTGAGCCCATTGGTAAAGTCCGAGTGGACGTCCTATTCGTACAAGAGATAATGCAGAAAGCGAAAACTTGGAATTTGAGGTGGTTGATCCAAGCTGTTATCATGCTCTACTCGGACTGACCGCGATGGCCAAATTCATGAGCGATTGTCATATAGGTTATCTAAAGATGAAATTACCCGGACCACAAGGGTGATAACAGTTCTGGGGATTACAAGAAGTCAATGGAGTGTGCCTCGCGGGTCAAATTTGGCGAATCATTGGTCATAGCGAGAGAAAAGAAAAGGATTCAAGAGGTAGCAGCCTCGCCAAAGACAATTAAGCATGCGGCATTGGCCAACCTCATGGCAGCGTTTCTTTCCAACCAACCAAGGAGACGAAGAAATTCAGATTGATGAGCAATTCCCGAGCGCCTTGTCACTATCGGTGCAGGTCTTGACGCAAATAGGAAGGCGAGCTCACCAACTTCCTCCGTGAGAATCGGGACATATTTGCATGGTCCACTCAAGATCTGCAAGGTGCCGAGGGAGTTGGTGAGCACTCTTTAAACGTCGGGCCGAGAGCACGGCCGGTGAAGCAACCTCCGCCGCTTCGCCAAGACAGGAGAAAAGTGATAGGAGATGAGATAGCTCGGCTTCTGGCCGGGTTTATCATGGAGGTGCTTTATCCGGATTGGTTATCAAATCCGGTGCTAGTAGAAAAGAAGAAAGATGACCCTAATGTAGCCATTGTGTGGCGAATGTGTATCGACTACACTAACCTAAACAAGGCGTGTCCGAAAGATCCTTTTCCATTGCCTAGAATAGACCAAGTCATTGACTCGACCGCTGGTTGTGAGTTGTTATCATTTGTAGACGCGATTCTGGTTTCCACCGATACCGTTAAATCCGCCGATCAAATAAAGATCGCATTTATTACCCGCACGGGCTTATTGTTATCGCACGATGCCATTCGCCCGAGAAATGCGGAGCAACGTATCAAAGGTGCATGCAAAATGTTTACATGATCGATAGGGAAAATGTACAAGTATATGTGGATGATGTAGTCATCAAAACTAAGGAAAGCGTAACCTTGCTAGAAGATATATCAAACTTTCGCGAACACGAGAAGGTTCGAATGAAACTCAACCCGAGAAATGCACATTTAGGCGTCTTGGGAAAACTACTCGGGTTCCTTGTGTCCATGAGGTATCGAGGCTAACCCGAATACGAGCAATAGAAAAATGGAATTGCCGGTGTTTGAATGATGTACAAAAATTCACGGGTTGCCTCGCCTCGCTTAGTCGATTTGTATGTCGGCTAGAGAAAAGGCATTGCCACTCTATCACCGATGAGAAAGTCGGACAAATTAATTTGGACTCCCAGTGACATTGCTCCACGAGTTGAAAAAGATGCTAGTTACGGCACCCATTTTAGCTTCTCCGTTATCGAAAGAACCTATGCTACTTTATATAGCGGCTACAAATCGAGTAGTTAGTACTGTGGTTGTAGAACGGCTTGAAGAGGGTAAGTCGTCAGAGGCCAAGATATTATTTAAGCGGTATTATCCACTTCAAAGCAAAATTATCCACATTATCGGAAGATGGCCTATGGAGTATATGTCGGCAAAAAGCTTAAGCATTACTTTGAAGAGCATCCAATCGAGTAATATGTGAGGCACCCATAGCGACATATTAAACAACAAGGACGCAAGTGGCGAATAGCAAAATGGGCAATCGAGTTATCACCGTATGCTCCACAATTTGATAGGAGATGCGATCAAATCTCAGTGTCGCCGACTTTCTCGTAGATTGGGCGAGGTGCAATATGAGCCACCCTTGCCAGATCCAAATTATCGGACAATGCACTTTGATGGTTCCAAACTAAGGAACGGTTTGGGCAGGAATAGTCTTGACCTCGCCTAAAAGATCAATTGAAGTATGTCTTCAAATACATTTTGCCGCCCAACAATGTAGCGAATATGAAGCACTAGTCCATGGATTAAAAGTCGCAAAAGAAATGGGAATACGCAATCCTATGCTACGGTGACTCGGATCTGGTAGTCTGACAAGTGTCGTGCACTTGGGATGCATTAGATGCTAACATGGCTTTATACAGATTCCATGTGCAGAAGATCAGTGGATATTTTGAAGGATGTGAATTCCACCACATACCACGAGCAGAAAATGACGCTGCTGACACATTGTCAAACTTAGGATCAACTCGCAATCGATTCCGCGGTATAGCCCTTGAGCACCTCAGGAAACCGTCAATAAACCCATCACCAGAATCCGAATCAATCTTTATCCCAGAAGGTTCTGCAGAGAATCATACACCAATGGAGATAGATCCGCAGCAAAATTCGGAACCCCTAAAGAGGGGGACAGCCGAAGTAATAGCGATCATGGAAAGGGCCGAGGTATATACGTCGGCGGAGAGCATGGAGATGAGCGGTGAAATCACTGCAGAAAGAGCAACACGGGCGCAACCCATATTTACGTACCTAAGAGACGCAGTATTGCCGAGTAATGAAGTATTAGCCAGACAAACCGTCAGAAGAGCAAAGGCCTATACAATCATAAACAATGAGTTATATAAGAGAAGCGTGAACATATTGCGAAGTCGTGAGTCCATGAAGGTCGAGATCCTTCTAGATATACACCAAGGAGAATGTGGGCACCATGCCTCGTCTCGCTTTAGTAGCCAAGGCATTCGGGCATGGATTTTCTTGTGCCAACGTTAAGAGAGGCGAAGAGTTAGTCAAGAAATGCAATGGGTGTCGAGATATGCAACCAGAATACATATGCCGGTCGAGTTAAAAACAATACCCATTACTTGGCCATTTTCGTGTGGGGTTTAGACATGGTAGGACCTTTAAGCCGCAAGAGGAGGAATGACCCACATCTTGGTCATGGTCGACAAGTTCACAAAATGGATTGAGGTAAAACCAATCAAAAAGTGTGATGGGCATCTGACGGTGAAATTCCTCAAGGATATCATCTTGAGATACGGATACCCCACAGCATTATTACGGATAATGGCACGAACTTTGCGAAGGAGCTTTAGCTAGATTTTGCCAAGAGAAACACATAAGACTAGATGTTGCCTCGTGGCTCACCCAGATCCAATGGGCAAGTCGAAAGATCTAATGGGCTGGTTTTATCGGGAATAAAACCACGGCTAGTCGAACCATTGCAAAGGTCGGCGGGATGTTGGATCGAGGAATTACCAGCAGATTATGGAGCCTCGGGACTACTCCGACAGATCAACAGGTTACACACCATTCTTTTTGGTATATGGGCGAGGCCGTGCTTCCAATCGACATAATACATGACTGCCAAGAGTTACTCAATATACATCTTCGAGGTGAATGAAGTAGCTCGGCAAGATGCCGTAGACCTGTTGGAAGAAGCCGAGAATTGACATTATCACGATCGACCATTTATCAACAGAACTTACGGCGGTATCACAGGAAAGTGAATCCAAGAGTATTCAAAGAAGGAGATTTGGTACTCCATTGTGCAACGCACCGGCATGCACAAATTGTCACCCCATGGGAAGGACCATTTATCGTGAGCAAAGCATTGCACAACGATGCATACTATCGATTGACGCAATCACCGGAGAAGGCAAGGCAAACAAAGCGGAAGAAACGAACGCATACGAATGTGGCTTTACTTGCCATTTTACTCGTAGGATTATGTCTCAAGGTCACCAATGATGTACTTGCACCTCGACACCCGAGGCGGTGACTGGGACCGCCGAATGTTATATTTATTTCATATCGTACGTAAACCTCGGCGCCTGAGCGATTACTGGGGCGCCATATGTGATGTTATCTCATGTTTGATGTTTAAACCTCGGCACCCAGGCGATTACTCGGGACCGCCATATGTGATATTATTTCATATTTGATTTTGGACCTCGGCACCCAGGCGATTGCTGGGACGCCATATGTGATGTTATCTCATGTTTGATGCTTAAACTTCGCACCCAGAGGCTACTCGGGACGCCATATGCAATGATTATTAAGTGTTATATGTTTAGACTTTGGCATCCGGCAATAGCTCGGGGACTGCCGTATCTTATACTTATCTCTTTCGCGTTACACACTTGAACATTGGCGATCAGAGCAGTAACTCGGAGAGTGCAACATGTTATTTTCTTTTCGTGTTACGAATATGCATCTTGGTGCCCAAAGCATTGACTCAGGAATTATCATAGGGTTGTCAAATTCATGAACACATAAACTTTAGCACTTAAACCAACAACTCGGAAATTATGAGCCAACAAGGCAAGAATTCGGACGAGCATTCACTTAACTAAGAGTCTCAAAGGCGCATAGCAAAAGAACCTCGAATCATACGAGTTGATAAATTTTTTCGTTTACATTGAACACCCGGCATACCAGGGATCACGAATAACTTAGGCATCGTTCGTTGGAGGAGGAACCACTTGATCAGGTGCGGGGCACTCCGAAGTAGGAGGAACTTCGACTGAGGTTGCCTCGCCTTCCGCCGACCAGAGTGACTTCGGCGGTATCACGGGTTGTTCAGAGCGTCGTCTGTAGAATGCCGGTGCCTTTGGAGGAAGATCGTGCATCACCATTGCTATCCCGAGCTTGAGCTAGAGCTATTGGATGTGGCGAATCATCTTCACCTTCCCGTGCTCGGGAATCATCACCCAAAGCACCTTGACGCGGCCTCTTCATCCGAGTCGGGAAAACTCGGCCCTTCATTCCAAGTGTGCACATCGGCATACTCGGCGAGTGGAAAGCCCGAGCTTGCGAAGAGCAACAAAGGTGGGATCTTCAACCCACGGAGCGGTCTGTGATTCATCGAATGTCAAGGAGATATCTTCATACCATGACATGATTACGATGAGGCCATGTCGGCACCAGACGCGGCAGATTCCCTCAAAGACTCAATCGCCTCTCGGATGCCTTCACTGCCACCAATAACTTGACCTCGTCGATATCGGAGACCCAGGAATTCGGCCGAGTGCATGATAAGCTTTGATAGCAGCCTCCACCAAGTCCCGACCCATGATTTTCATCGGACCAAGCTGCGGCACCAACCAAGAAATCCTCCGCCAGTATTCAAAGTCAGCAGATTAGCTTCACCTCGTGAGCGCGAGCAAGAACAGCTCTAGTACTCACGGGTTTGGACTCGGGAAGTGACCTCATAAAACATGGACATGTCAAAGGATAGTAGCGGCGACAAAGAAAAATACAGTTCGGCCGGGCCAAATAACTTACGATGGATATAGCTCATCATTATTTGAAGATCCTTAGCCCAAATAGCTTTACTCTTCTCGAACGAGCAATTTCCTCGCTCAAACCATGAGTTTTAAGCTCGGCGACTTTGAGGAGTTCCTTGCTCTTCTCCGGATCCAGTCGTGGCTCTTTTCCAAAGAGAATTCTTGATCAACCTTTTCTAGCTCGGATTTAGAGAGCTTGAGTGAATTCACCTCGGATCTCGGTGGTTATCTCATCATCCTTCTCTTGTAGTTTGCGAATGAACTGCGCTTTGTTCTAAAAAATGAAGCATCACGTCGGGGCATGGGCATGCAATCTTGTTCTTGACGCTGCAAAGCCTTGCAACTCGGCTTTACCACAACCCAACGCAATAAGGAAACTCGGCATAGATACTAAAGAGGAAGGAGCAAGGGGAAAGGAAACTAACCTTCCAAGGACTTGACCTTCTTTTCAAAGGCGGATATTGAGATTATTGATATTACCTATTCAATGAGAAGTAAGCCGCTCCGTGGACAAGTATATAAGAAAGTTGGGAATAAGGAAAAGAAACTATCAACTTACCACTTTCTTTGACAGGCGAGAACTTTCTCATACTTCTCTTCCAACTTGCGGTGCAAGAAGAGCAACCTCGGAACTCGGCGGTCCAAATCGATCATGGGCAACCTAAGAAATGGAGCACAATGATAAAACAAAAGTTAGAAACTACAACACATCCGAATCAAGCTAAGCTTACTTCGGCTCTAGGTGGCTGGATATTCAAAGCTATAACAGATCCGAATCAAGCTAAGCTTACTTCGGCTCTAGGTGGCTGGATATTCAAAGCTATACCAGATCCGAATCAAGTAAAACTTAATTCAGATCTAGGTGGCTGGATATTCAAAGCTATAACAGATCCGAATCAAGCAAAGCTTAATTCGGCTCTAGGTGGCTGGATATTCAAAGCTATAACAGATCCGAATCAAGTAAAACTTAATTCAGATCTAGGTGGCTGGATATTCAAAGCTATAATAGATCCGAATCAAGCAAAGCTTAATTCGGCTCTAGGTGGCTGGGGATTCAAAGCTATAACAGATCCGAATCAAGCTAAGCTTACTTCGGCTCTAGGTGGCTGGATATTCAAAGCTATAACAGATCCGAATCAAGTAAAACTTAATTCAGATCTAGGTGGCTGGATATTCAAAGCTATAACAGATCCGAATCAAGCAAAGCTTAATTCGGCTCTAGGTGAGATTCAAAGCTATAACAGATCCGAATCAAGCTAAGCTTACTTGACTCTAGGTGACTGGATATTCAAAGCTATACCAGCTCCGAATCAAGTAAGACTTAATTCAGATCTAGGTGGCTGGAGATTCAAAACTAGGACAGATTCGAATCAAGCTAAGCTTAGTTCGGCTCTAGGTGGCTGGATATTCAAAGCTAAACTAGATCAGAATCAAGCAAGACTTAATTCAGATCTAGGTGGCTGGAGATTCAAAACTAGGCGGATCCGAGTCAAGAAGGACTCAACTTGGCTCTATGAGAAGGGAAATTCAAAGCTACGTCAAAGCTAAACAAACTATGAACTAGGTGGCGAACTAATGGAACCTTAGAAATAAAAATCGTCAAACTTCCAAGCATACAACAAGTTATTTCCTTGCAAGTTTGGGGACTAGAGTATGATAACATGTGGAAAATAATTTAAGACCCGGAGATAAAACAATTACCGCATTCATCTTGTTTATCAACGATAAATAGGCGGCTTGGTCGAAGCCACCCGATGTCGAGAAGTGGAAGGGTTGATTAACTGGATTGCCCTCAAACGATCGTGACATTCCGATTATTGGCGAATTCAACCAGCCCGAGTCAAAATTAGTCGTCGGGTTAAAACTTTACCGGGCGGGCGGTCCAACGCGACAATCGCGGGACTCTTATGAAGAGCAAGTCGACGCCCGATGGCCGAGGTGATGCCTTTGGCGAATCTGACTCCTTTCTTGCGATGCCTCTGCAATACTTGGTGAGAGGTGCGGCAAGACTTTTCGAGAAGAGGTCTTGTGGCGATAACATTCTCCTTAGAAGAAGCACCGGCGGACGTTGCGTCTCCGGTAGGCAGAATCCTTAGGATCGATGAGGTTAAGCTCGCAGAGGGCGCCGGGTAGCGATCTTCTCGGCGGTCGGTGCGACCATAGGAGCTGCCGAGTAGATGGAAGCTCAATTGTAACTGGGGCCCATAGAGGCAGGTGGCTCAACGAAAACATCGGAGGCCGGATCGGATCCGGATCAATGGGAGAAACCTCGGGGGCATCACGGCAGCAGGCGAATTATCGGGAGCAGGGGAGAAGCGGGACGAATAGGACTAGGAACTCGTGTCATCGGCGGGAGGAGGAGATGGCGGCGAGTCGGACGGCTAGTCATACTAGGACCGCGGGTTTAAGACAGAGGAGCACTGCAAAAATACGAAAGAAGATTCGTTAGAATGAGAGATGTAAAAGAGAAACAAGAAATATAGGCGGAGGAACTTACCCGGAACCCGGGCATAGTCTTGCGCTGGGAGGATTCGAGCAGATTTCTTTACTCGCTTTAGGAACCGCATCCGAGGCCTTTGGGAGCCCAGCTTCCCGAGATAACGGGAGGCCGAGAAGCAATAGGTTCGGCGTCATGAACTGGCCGCCGGATTAGTGGGAAAGCGTGGAAATGCATAAGAAATAGGCATGGCGGCAACTACCTCAAGAATTTGGACCTCGTCCAATCACCTTCCTCCTCCTTGCCGAGGTTTTGCCATGAGCTCGGCGGGAGCAGGATCTGATTTAGGGACGAACTCCTCGGTCCGCTCGCCAGTATCCGGGGTACTCCTATCTGCGGGCGGGGAGCCGCAGAACTTGCATCCTCGTTTTTTGCTCAAGAACCTCGCATGACAAAGAGAGAAAATCATGAAAACCGGACTATAAAAGCGAGGAAAAACAGTGATGAGGATTGGGCTTACCTCGGGAGGAGGATTGTCGCGGGTGAACGGTTTCAACCCCTGTGTCCATCATCGTGCATCTCCGTCTTGAAAATAGCTCGGACGCTTACGGATGAGGTAGTGTCCAACTCCACAGTCGAGACTCGGTTAGGGTCGAGGGACCGCTCATGTAGCACCTTGTGGGTCCTTTGTTGGAAGGCGATCCGCTACTAATAAAAGTGGCCATCAAGTCCTCTCCGCATAACCCCTCGAATCAACTCCTTCACCGAATCTCGAAGGCCTCGGCTAGGGCATGAGTCTTCTTGGATTATATAGCCAATTCACTTTGGAAGGGGCCAATTGAGAACGGTGGGAGCCGAATCTTGTCTTCCGCCCTCTGTTCTTGGCGTAGAAGAATGACTTGTGCCATTTCTTGCACGACTCCATCCGTGACACGAGGGAACACGGATTTCCTCCGAGGTGTAATAGACGCCCACATTGGGTGGCGGCTTCTAAGGATGCAGAGATTTGTCGAACAACGTTGGAGCGGATCTGGAAGAACTTCACCGGACATGTCTTGATGGCCACAGTCAAGTAACCCTCCGCCGAGATAAAAGCGGAAGAGAAGCTATGGCGTTCGGGAAGATGATGCGTGAAGGTCAAGTAATCGAGAAATTCTCTAGCAAAATCGCTAAGAGGAAGACCGGGCGAAGTGGGACATGAAGACCACATACTCACCCTCTCGAGAATGGAGAGGATTAGCCGGTAAGCGACAGAAACCTCGGCGAGAATCCGCCGATTCGGATGAGCCATTCAATCTCGCGGCGAGGCCAAGAGCCCTGCCACGATCCACGCTCGGGCCCGAGCCGGCGTCGTCCTCAACTAGAGCACCGCTAAATGAACTAGACATAGTTCCGCCGGAGAGATCGCCGGAGGAGAAACTAGCGGCGGAGGAGGGCTTAGAGCTACAGGGCCCCGTCGGAACTTTGCAAGAAAACAATGGCGAAAAGAGGAGAAACCGTCGCCTGAGTACGGAAGTTATGCGGATCGATCTAGAGCAAGGACAGGGCAAGATGGCCGGAAAGGACTCACCGGCGGCGGGGACACCACCGTAGAGCGCAGGCGGAAAAGGCCGAACGACGCCGTGGAATCCTCGCCGGCGGAAGCTCTGGATGGCGAGCGGCGGCGGAGCGGCGAGAGAGCACACAGACGAAGGGAGGAAGGAGAGCGGACGCGAGCGATAAGGGGAAAGGTGAACCCAACGGGCGCGTTTCCCCCACTTTATAGGCAAGCGATGAACAAGGGAGTGGGATCGTGGGTGTGGCAGTTACCCGTGTGGATCGTGGGGCAACACGAACGCACAACGGTGATTGGAGCCACACCAACGGCCACATACAAAGAAAAGTTGTTACGATCCCAAGAGGAGCGGAACACGAGGCGTCGTAACGGCGCAAGCAGCACGAGGTTCACTGTGGCTTGTCAAGAATGCACGATAAAGGACCTAAAACTAGGAGAGCAATGATGGGGTAACACGTAGGACTTAGCGTATGGAGGAAGGAGCGAGAGAACCTCGGACAAGGCCGTAGCACGAAACAAGACTAAAGAAGGTGTTGAAGGCGATATAACCCGCCAAAGTAATTGTGAGGCCACACCGGCTTCGGGACTAATGTCGGGGTTAACCTCGGGTAGGTCGAGACGGGAAAACAGAGGTCTTGCCGTCAAGTTGCCGAAACTACGCCTAGGTCGGTAGAATCGTTGATATGTCGGCCGATGAATGGAGGCAAGAAGCACGTATACAGTATCAAGTGGTTATCTGGCCGAGTTAATGAGAAACTTCCGGATTACCCGGATGATCTTCATGCGGGTAAGGAACGAGCGAATAACATGAGGTAAGGCGGGTTAAACGAAGCTTGCGGGAGAAGGAGAAGCTTAGGGTCAAACCATAGCTGCGAGCTAAAAGGAATCTGAGCAGGCCAAGCGCAAGAGACAAGGAGGCGCAGGACGAGGGGGGGGAGGTCACGGAGGTGGCAGTCTTTGAAGCCCGAGGCACGAAGGGGGCCACGGAGCTTTGCCGTCATTAGAAGGGAGACAGGGAAAGGAGGCCGCCGAATTACTACTTTGGGACAAGCATATTCCTCGAATATGCTTGCCCCGTCAGCCCTAAGGGCACCCAAGGCACCCCTTTATAAGGGGAAGTCTGGACCCTGAGGGAGAAAGAGGGTCTTTTGAGCAACGTTAGGCTGGGGAGATTCACATAGTTCCCCTGTAAACAGCTCTAGGAGCACTTGTAACACATCGAGAGAGGAATAAAGTTCATCACTTTGGCAGCTTGAGTGTAAAGACAGTTGCATCTTCCCTCCCCTGGATCCCACTCAAGATCCATTGGCCCATACTTTAAATTTTCACGTCTGATGCCGTGCCACCACCACGACATGATCTGATCCAACATCCAACATCCAATCCAAATCCCAACCAATACCAGAGTAGCTCACGCCATAAGAGCAACAGAACCACATCCCGTTCCATTTTGAATTACCGAGGATTACCCAGCACCCAAGCCAACCTCGTCTGACAGCAAAATGAATCCTCTCACGAGCGACTAGTCTGCACTTCCTACTACTAAAATAGATCCTACTACAGAAGGACGACGCTCAAGAGCAGCGCTATGGCAACGGTCAGGACGAATGACGAGACGTCGCCCACTCCCCGCCGGGAGCCGGATTCCGTTGTGGAGTTGGACGACGGCGCCATGGAGGTTCCGTTCAGCAACGCGCTGCCGTTCTTCCCACCGTAAACACAAGGCCCATGGCCTGCAGAAGACAAAAGTTTAGACCAAAAAATGAGTCCAAGAACGCGAAAGAACGCGAAAGAACAGTTGACAGGGAACGAGAGATTCTCTGCAAGTGAGGTCGCTGTAACTTACTCGGATCGGTGGTCGTGATGACGGCGACTCCGGAGAAGTAGCACGTCCCGGACGCCATCCCCATCCCATGGTAGTAGGCGTTGAAGGCGTACGTGGCGTGGTCCTGCACGGTGTCCGGGTCATAGCACGGCTGCCCCTGCGTGAGCACGGAGCAGTCCACCTTCCCGGGGCCGCACGCCCAGTCCAGCGCGGCCTGCAGCATCTTCTCGTCGGCGCCCTCCCGCGCCACGCAGAAGGTCTGGTTCGTGGTGTCGTTGGCGAGCAGCACGCCGGAGCCCGTGAGGTGCAGCGCGTACGCCGGGACGCCGTTCATGTCGAAGAGGCCCCAGTACTTCTCGGACGCAGTCCCGGGGCGGGTGTCCTCGTCGTAGAGCTCGTAGATGTACGTGGGCACTGCCACCCCAGGGTGCTTCGGCGTGCCGGTGACGTTCATGACGTGCCGGATGAGGTTGCTGTTGTATGTGTCGGCGTTGTCTGCGTTGGCGTCCGGCTCCGCGGACGCGTCGCCCTTGTGCGGCCAGCCGGTCTCCGTCACCATGACCGGCACGTTGGTGACGTTGAGGTACGCCATGGCGAAGTATGCGGCGTCCACGACGGCGTCGAAGACGTTGGTGTAGTGCAGCAGGGTGTTGGCGTCCACGGCCTCCTTGTTGGGCGGCAGCGGGCGGAACAGCGCGTAGTCGAGCGGGATGACGCCGTTGGAGCGCATGTAGTCGTAGTAAGGGTACACGTTGAGCATGAGCGGCGCGCCCGTGGACTGCAGGAACTTGAGCAGCGGCACCAGGACCGGGTCCAGCGAGCGGTTGAAGAAGGCCTGTGACGGCGGGAAGGAGTCGAGGATGATGGAGGACGAGTGCGGTGTGGAGATCTTGATGTACCGGTCCAGCGCCGCCGCCACCAGCGCGTTCTGGAGGTAGCGCATGGCGGGCATGATGAGCGGCGCGGCGTTGGGGAGCGTGGAGAGCACCTCGGAGCCGACGGCGATGGCCGTGATGTTCACCATAGGGAAGTGGGCGGCCACGTTGCGGGCGACCCACTTGGCCGCCGTGGCGTTGGAGTTGCCGATGCCCAGGAGCTGGTCGTTGGGCACGGAGACGATGACGCGGATCCCCGTGTTGGCCAGCGCCGACAGCATCGCCGGGTCCGCGTCGTAGAGCCGGATGTGCCGGATGTTCTGCGAGCGGAGCAGCGCCGTGATCTGCGTCGGTGCCGGCACCGACGACATGGCCGTGCCGATGTTCACGCCGATGTACGCCCCTGCACGTCCACGAAATTTTCAGATAACCAGTACTACAAACTAGGCATGTAGTAGTAACTTTTAGGCCTTCAGGTCAGAATGTTAATACTACTACTACAAACTCTTTTTGTTTAATTTAGGTACAACAGAGCAGGAATCTTGGTAAAATATATTCTTTTGTACAAACAAGCGATGCCGATGCAAAAGCAACTAAACAGTATATCTATAGTTGATACAGTACTCCTTTACACATCAACAAACCAATTAACAATCCTGTAGTACAAAAAGAGAAGAAAGGAATGTTTTTAAAGATGCCCGGATAACAAATGCACCATACTGAAAAAACAAAAACAAAAAATCCTATTGGAAAATGGAATACTGAAGACGGGACGTCTGGGGAGGACACACAGAGCTAGCTAGCTGTAAAGCACAAGCGAAGGGCAGCAGGGTATGGGGAAAGACGTTTGGAACAGCCGAACGCCACAGAGCCAGCGCCAGCGCCAGCGCCAGCGGTGCTCTCGCGCAGAGAAGGCGAGCGAGCTGGGCTGTGTCGCGTACGCTATGGACGTGACTTCATTAACTAAGCAGGGGCCACTAGACAGTACCTACATGCACCTGACCTGTGGTCCCGGAACCACTTTTTTTTTCTCTTCAGTCAAACGGGTGGAAGAGAACTGGTGGTGCTGTGCACGCTCAGAGTACTGACAAGCCCGCAGGCCAAATCGGCGAGTGATCCGTGACATGATTACCCAGTAATTACCCGTGGGCTAACACCGACGATTAACAACAATGCTCCACTTATCGACGGTCAAGGGCTTGACCGGCCGTGACATGCTAATGCTAAACTACGATGCACACCTGACACTCGAACTGTGCCCAGCTGACGTAAACAATTGCCACTAACCTGATGCTTGGTGGTGCAGGACGAGATTTCCGAGATCAATGGTAGGGAAGATTAAAAAAGAGGCAGACAGTGAGGGCCCACACAGACCCATGATAAAGATGGGCCTCTACGAACACAGCAGCTTACCTCCCTTTCCTGCTTAAACTATGCGCAAAGCCATCACAGATTCATGGGATGCTGGAGTTGGTTGGTCGGCATCGCATTATTCTACTACTTGCGTGCATAGATTAGCGAGGAGACGACCGTTTGATGCAACATGTTTAGTAGTAGTAGTCATATATTCCTTGTCCTAGCTACAAGCAAATCTTATTCCAAACCTCTTAATAGGATATGATGACAGCAGCAGATGTTCTTAGGAACGTGCATAACTCGTGTAAAAACTACTAGTCCTCTGGTGCACGTGAGTGGGAATCCGAGGGAGAAGCAAGACGAGTAGTGAAATCCAAACCCCAAAAGTAGCTTACTGTTTTACTACTACCTCTCATACTATAGAGATTGCTGGAGTTAATCTGATGCTAAGAGAAAGCTAATGGCCGAACTTAACCCGACAGGACGAGCCGGAATACGCTAGACCATAAGACGACAAAGGAAACAAATCAAAGGGAAAGGGACATCGCTAGCTCGACTGGTCTCAATCACACTGAGGTTTATTACGCTTTCCAGGGTTGCAGCAAGAAAATAAAAGTAGAAGTCCAGCCTAAGTTCAGAATCGACACCAGTAGTAGAGAAGGATGGATATGTCCCGAGATAGAGAAGCGTGCGTGTGAAAGGAAATCAGAGAGCTTGAAGCGCGAATCAGTGTGCAATAAATGCGAAACAGAGCAGCCCTGGAGAAGGAAACGAAAGGACGAAGCGAAGAAAAAATCTCACCGTCATCGCCATGAACAGCCGCGGCGGCGGCCAGCAGCAGGAGGAGGAAGAAGGAGAGCTTCCTCATGGCTCAGCAGGAGAACTCCAAACCCCCTTTGCCGAACTCGTCAGTCTCTCCCCGCTGTTTTCTCTCTCCTGGCTTGGAAGATGAAGCAAAAGGAACCTATGGCTATACTGCTCCTTTTCTACAAGATCCGAACTGCCGAACTCGAGGGATGCAAGAACAAAGAAGAAGAGAAAGGGGAGAAGAGAAGAAGGTGGAGAAGAGGTCGAAAGGAAGAAGAGAAGTGGAGACCGGAGAGAAGCGTGGCAAGTTGGGGTATAAATATGAGGCCGCCGAAAAGCAGGGGCTTTTGTGCAAAAGTATGGCCGCGGCCCAATGGGAGGGTGGAACCCACCAATGGATCCGTTGCTCTCTTCGTTCACGCACCCCCCTTCCCTTTGCCTCACGTTTCACTGACAGAGGCGTCCACCCGCGTCTGGACGGCCCACGGGCCAGCACGGAAGGGATCTTGCTACTGGAGACAGCCGCACAGATCACGTGGCGCATGTCAGCGATCCGACGGCTGGGGTGCGATCTCGCGGAGCCCGGAGGCGGTGGCGCAGTGTTTCCTCTCGTGCACCGGCGCAGCGCTGACCCTTGCGTCTGAGTTGTGGCCCAGCGGCGGAGATGCCTGGGCCCGCGTCCGAGTTCCTGTAGTCTCTGCGCCCCGCAGCAGTGCGTGGGCTTGGGACAACGGGAAAGAAACGAACGAGCCCCGGGGAAGCGCTGCCTGCCTCTCCACCGCCGTGCGGGCCAGCACGCTGGGTCCACGTGTCAGTGACAGTGGAGCATCAGGCGGAGGGACACTGGCACACTGTGCGAGGTGGAGGAGGGAGGTGTCCGACGTGGCGCGGCAACGGTCAAATTGTGCGACTCCGCCATGTGGTTCGGCTCTGGTGGTGCACGGCGGACGGCGCGATGGCGCGCACGCACGCTGTGTTCTTCGGCTTTCGGACCCCTAACGGTCGTCTCGGCAGACACAGGCCTCGGCGACGTGACCGTGGTTTGTACCATCCGCTACTGGAATGCAGCGCTTTCTTCTTTCGCTTTCTTTCCTTGCGTGCTTTGCTGGTTGCCTGATACTACGATGCTTGAAGCTTTCATTGGATTGGGTTGTTAAATTTGATCCGAGGCATGTCGTGTGCACCGGCGAAAGTTTGTTTCTCGGTCTGGCAAAGGAATATACACGGCGTGCGGTATCACGCCAAGCGAGGTGTTCATTTCTTAAAGCAGGTGGACACGGATGCACTACAATTCTAGTATTACGAAGGTACTCTCTTCGTTCGCAAATAAGTGTACTTCTAGCTTTGTCCTAAGTCAAATATAGTAAAATTTGACTAACTTTTTAGGACAACGTACTAATATTTATGAAATTAAATTTTTATCATTAAATTTATTTTTAAATCTAGTTTCATAATATGTCAATTTGATGTAACATATATTACTATATTTCTCTATAAAATTGGTCAAATTTGGTTATGTTTGACTTAGGTAAAAGCTAGATATACATTTATTTGCGGACAGAGGGAGTAGAAATGATCGCAAATTTTCGTTGGTTGCAACTGTTTTCCTCGTGCTAGATCGAGATAAAACCTGCTTATGGAAGGTGTACGTCTGAACTCTCGGGAGACCGATGAGACTTGTTGTTATGGGATGCATCGCTCATATCTTTGTGCAAGCCTAAAATGTTGGCCCAGACCCGACAGTACTTTCGCAGGGACGTTACACGCCGAGTACTTTTTAACGAGAAACTGGTTCGTGTAGACCTCTCGATTGATTTGCCAATGGCCGATACTTTTGGCCAGAGCTAAACAATCAACTAAGCTAGCCTCACGTGGCACCTAACCCACGTACAAGTCTAGCAAGCTGGTTGATTGAACGATCAGCTACTTCTACTGCAGTGTCGGCGGATTGCTAGGCGTGTCGCGCCTTGTCTTTCTTTATTTCTCACAATGTACAGTTTGATTACGGGGCATAGGCGTGTATATGTAGTAGTTCTAGTGTAGCTATTCTAGTAGGATTAGGACATCTAATTCCTACTCTATTAAACTACCGTGTCTACTAGGATACGTACCCTTATTCTGACGTACTTATTCCTAACAATCACCCCTAAGCACGACGTACTCTCTTCGTCTTCGACCGGGGGTCCCAAATCGCGGTTGCTCCTCACGCGTCTTCCTGAGCATTGCTTTCGCCATCCCCTTCCTTGGCACCCATGTCACCGACATTGCTTTTGTCGGCTTCTCCATAGCTTCACGTCGACCCTCCTCGTCCGCGCCCTTCTTTTCCGTGTCCTCCTTGTCGATGTCGTCCATGACTGTGTCTTCAGTCTTCACCGGTTCCTTGATGAACAAACATTGATTTCGTACTCCATCTTCACCAGATAATTTACCGTCCAAAATTCTTTCTTCGGATAGTAGTCCAGCACGTCTCGCATGCGTGCTTGCATCGTTCGTAGTCGTCTCATCTCCAATGCAGTCGGAGGCTCTACGACATACTCTTCTGCGTCCGATAACGCGCTTGTTTCTTCAGTTTCTGAACCTTGTGTGCCTTCACATAGAGCTCCTGGAGCCAACGGCTCTACATGCAGCGTATCCTGCATGCCTATTTCTGAGTCAATTTCTTGACTCACCATCACATCACATGACCCTTGCACTTCTGGACACTCCTTTGCCCCAAGCTCTTCACGTGGATCATCACCTCCTGTATTAGCCGATGATGAGCTAAACACAACACCTCCTGTACTAACAGATGATGAGCTAAACACAACACCTTCTAGCTCTGTTTTTTCTGACCACGGACTAGCCTTTTCTCCAGACTCTTTATCTTCTGAAAACATCCCTAGTGCTTCTGGCCTGGTGTCCACGCCTAGAGCATCCCCTAGGCCTTCAATCTCTTACAGTGCAGATTTGCGACAAAGATAAGCTTGGTTGATCCATATTTTCTTCATACTCAAGATCCCACGTGATGTGAAAAGATGAATATTCCGGTTCCTTGGAGCCCCAATTCCATGATTTCTCTTCCTCAAAGACTAAATGTCCGTGAAAACCACCTTATTGGTATAGGGGTTGCAGACGGTATCCTTCAAGCCTTCATACTTTGTCATGATCATTGGAGTACTCGATTCACCTTATCGCCACACATCCAAAAGTACGAAGATGATCAACCGAGGGCTTCCGTCCGTACCATGCTTCATACGAGTCATACCAACTCCTCTCGGTTGGTTCCATGTTCAACAAATACCACGGCCGTATTGACTGCCTCACCCCAGAAGTTTCCTGGCAAACCTTTACTCTTCATCATCCTCCGTGCCATGGTCAACACGGTTTGATGCAGCTCGCCTTCCTGATCAATGCGTAGAGCTCTTATCTTCGCCTCCACCTTAAACTCTTCGGCTTCCTTGATCTTCTCGAATGCTTGTTGTGCTTGATACTTACTTCTCAGCAACACAATCCACATGTATTTACTATGATCATCCACCGCAAGCATGAAGAACTTATTGCCAGACGGAGTTGCAGGCGAAATTTCAACGCATAGACCGCCATGATCAGATTCTGAGGCTTCACTCGCCTCAAACGTGGCTTCACGTAGAAACCGGACACTCCGTTGCTCGTGATCCACACACGGTAGATCTTGATCCACTTGCGCCACAATATCCGTACCCGGTGATGGAGGATCCTCCTCATCCTTTAGCTCAGTTACTTCGAGCATCAGCATCATCGGTCCATCATCATCTCCTTCCTGGGCGATGAGAGCCCTCTCCTTCGACGATTTCTTGCAATCCTTCTTGAAGTGACCGAGCTCGCCGCACTTATGACATCTTACTTTCTTGATGTTAAACTTCCTCCACGGCGGAGCCTCGTCCTTGTGGCATCCCGCAAAACCACTACTAGAAAATCGCGTTAAATTTGTGCATTGCATCGTCATCATCATGCATTGTTTGCATAAAACTATTTTACAAACCCCGTTTTGTTTTCCAAACGCCCCATCTTATTCCAACTCCAAAACCCGGGGCTCCGGAGTATTTTGTTTTGCCCGAAATCGGTTTGCAAAAACCTTGTTTGTAATAAATAAAATTATTAATTATTTTGGCGGGCGGATCGGACGACCCAACCATCGCCCCAGATTTCTAAGCGGTTCCCCAACTCCCTGCTAATCCTAAAACTACCCAGAGTTCTACCCAAACCAACCCTCCACCTCACCCTAGCCTATCAGAGCGCGCCACCTCATCCCTCTCCCCTTCCCTCTCCAATCACACCCTGCCACCTAGGCTGAGCCAGCCCCCCCCCCCCTCTCTCTCTTCCCCTCTTCCCTGGGACCCACCCACCAAGCCTCCACTCTCGGGCCATCCCCATCAACCCGACACCTGCCCCCCGGCCCCCCACCACGGGCCCACCCACTACCACACCTCCTCCTCTCTCTCCCTTCCCTTGGCCAGCACGCCTCTGCCTCCTCACTGCCCGCCTTCCTCGCTCTCGGTGAGCCCATGCCGACCTCCGTCGCCTTGCTCGCTTCCCCGGCGCCCCGCCACCGCCTCCTTCACCTCGCCTCCGCCCCGCCAGCCGGCGTCTCCGCGCTCGCCCTGCACGTCCCCGGCGGCTCGCCGCCTCCGGCGAGCTCCTCAGCACCACCCAGCGACCCCGCCTCCTTGGCCGCCCGTCGTCGCGCCGGATGCCCGGCCCCTTCTCGCGGCCGTCCGCGGCGGCCAGCTGTAGAACCTCGCGGCGCCGCGCATCCGTCCCGGCGCGCTCGAGGCCGCCGCCGCCGTCGCCGAACCCCGCTCGCTCTCCGTCGCGCTCCTCCGCCTCCGCCCCGTCCTGCGTCGCCGGTCCACGTCGCCGGAGCCGTCCCCGAGCCGAGCTCTCCACCTCGCCTGGCCCGCCACGTCGGCCTGTGGGCCCGCTGCCCCGCGTGCGTGTATGCGTGTGCTCGTGTATGCGTGTGCTCGTGTATGTGTGTGCTCGTGTATGCGTGTGCTCGTGTATGCGTGTGCTCGTGTATGTGTCCTGGTAGACGCGTGTGAACCCTATGACCGTTCCGAGGCAACCCGAGCTCGCCAACGACCTTCGCGCGAACCCTCGACAAGATCTTCATCACGGAAACCCGGCGCCATGATCTCCTCGCGGAATCCGAAGACCGTGCCGATTCCTCGGCGCCCTCGATGTGCCAAGATCGCCACATGTACCACAATCGCACCGGACACCAAGTACTCCACGAAGCCAAGACCTCGATGGCGCGGGCCGGCAAGGCGTCGTGGCGACAAGAACTACTGACAACCGGGGCCGGTACCGATGCCGACGTCGGGCAAGTACTCCTTCATGGAACGCAGAGACCCGCGCAGGAGAGCGAACCCGTGCCGAAGGCCACATGAGCGGCAAGTACTTCCTCGAGGACCGCAAGATCGTATGTAACGACAAGAACGCCCCGACCCGAAGAACCCGACGAGACCCCGAACCTCAGATCCGTCGAACCCCGTCGAACCCTGGACCCCGAGACCAACCCCGGACCCCGGAACCCCAAGATCGTCGAGACCTCCCAATGTGTGAACCCCTTCCCACAAACCCTATTTTAAAAATGAAATATAAACTTGTTGCATATTTAATTGCCATCTCGCATGCATATCGTGGTTTGGGGCCTTATGCCGATTCACCTAATAATTAAATATGGGGCCCATATGCGGGCAAATGTAGCCTTATATTGGCCTCATTTAAATTGTGTAGCGAACCCGATGCTATCTTTGGCCATGCTAAAACAACAGTTAATATGCGGGGGTTTAAACAACTTGAACCATATATTAACCGGGACCCCGGTTCCGCTTAATATTGACCTAATTGCATCGCACCTTGCCATGCCATATCTCATACATGCATCATGCCGATCTTCTGCCGTTCTATTAAATATCGCATCCGGTGTTTCTTCTAGTGTTTTGCTTCTTCGCGGATAAGGCCGTTGAGTTGATGTGAGCTTCGCCCCGATCTTCGGATGAACCTTTCGACAATGTTTTCGGCGAGCATCTCCCCTTTCTACCTATCTTACTTTTATAGTATTTATTCCCTCCTGTTGATCTATTGCTATACGTATTTGCGATGCTTTAGTTTCCGTACTGTGATATACCGTGCGACCCTATATTGCCTTGGACACATCCTATTACATTGTTTGGTAGATAGTTGGACTTGCGCGTCGTAGTTGCTTGCTCCGGTGTTGATGTGTGTCGTCATATGCCGATTCTTGATGTATTGCCGCATGTTGATGTTGGAGATGATTCTAGTTTTACTTATCGTCACTTTAATTTCTGTTTAACAACTAAAATTGAATAAGCGAGAGGCATCGGTGGGTGATAGATAATATTTGGTTTCGAGCAGCCACTTGTGTCCCGTAAGACCCAGTACTTGATACTGTTCCTTGATTTTTCGCTATCCACATCCGGAGGTATATGGGACCCCGAGCGAGCTTGATTCATTCTTATTTCTTGGGGCCACAAACTAGTTTGAGGTTTTATTTACGATCCTGTACTTATGCCATGCTTTCGCTTTATTTACGATTGTGCGGAGCACCTTTGTCTTGTTAGGTAAGCGGGATGTTTTCGGTGTCGGCGGTCCCGATTGGGGACTTCCTGTCGTTCTGACCATCGGCGTAAACCTTGAGTCCGTCTCGAGCTTGCTTACTCCGTTGGGTATACTCAAGGGTGGCCCCTGAAATATTCTGAATCTGTGATTGTTCGATCGTGAAAGCCTCGTTGGGTTTTGATTTGGTTTTTCCGAGGTTGATCGGCGTGTGTTGCTATTGGTGCACCGGCGGGTAAAACTTTCTGGCCGTGTCCGCGGATATGGGCGACTTGGAGCCTGATATCTCGATCATAGACAAGCATAACTAAAGTTTCTGCTATTAATTTGACTTATAATGACTAGTAATCAGCTTCACTATAACGGAATGGCTAATTAATACGCCCACCATTGCTTGTTTGGTTGTCGCTTGCGACAAATGTATCGACTAGTAAGTATTGCAACTTCTAACGAATTGGTGAATAAAAGTACCAACAAGCTCTTTGGGTTTGGGTTTATCTCATCTTTGCTGCACGATTAGTAATTGTTGCAACTATCACGGAATGATTAACTAAAAGTGCTTCGCTTACTTTATCGGGACGATTACCTAAACTTGACTAGTAAAGTGCCGCAACTATAAGCGAATAAATAAAGCTGCCAAGCGTGTGAGTTCCTCGGTTGACTTCCTCGTTTGGTTTCGAGGAAACACCGGATGGGTTTGTTTGGTGATAGCTTGAGTTGGATCCGGTTAGGTCATTCTTACCCTCTCGATAACCGCTTGATGTATCGAGTCTCTATAGGTTGTTTAGTGCATCTTTGCCGCTCGATCCACCATACCTATGTGGCGAGGACCGAATTCTAGCCTCGCCGTGTCTTGGCCTCGATCTTGGCGCTCCTTCTTTGTTTACCTTTGCCCTTTGTCGGCACCCCTTTTGTTTAAGCGGTTTTGAGATCGGCCGTTAGCGAGGTTACCCTTCGGCTTGGCACAGGCGGTTACGGCGCCATTGGTTATTCTTGAGGCTCTTAGCCCCATTTGCTTCTTGTCCGTAGTCGGACGCTCTACCGTTCAAGGTGATTTGGATCTTTGTATAATATATCTGTATTCTTGACTCTTTGAGTCATTGTTATATATATCTGCTACATGGGTCCCATCGAGGACTGTTGTGTAATGTTATTACTTTTTCCACCCTTGCGAAAGTGCTGGTGAGCACCTTTGAATCGTTTCTATGCGGGTTTGGCGAATTTTGCTCAAACTTGCATAGGTCCGATCTGAGGGTGTTACAGTGGTATCGAGCCAGTTGCGATACCCCACAAGTCCGACCGTAGGATAACCTAGCTAACGGCGAAGTAGAGTGTCAAAACTATTTACGAAAATCGGTTGGATAGTTACGGCTAGGTCTGATTTTACTCCTTACCCTCTGCTCTCCTCTTACCTCTACGTTTTGAATCCACCCTTATCTTTTCTTGAGTCCAGGATTCTCGTGGTTGGGTTCCGTCGTACCTTGAGGTTTCGCTTCCTTCTTCGATAACGGTGTTCGCCCATCCGGTGTTCAAAATGCTGATGAATCCGTCTTGTGGTACCATTCTTTGTTCCTTGTTTGTGCCTCCGGTGTTTTCCGGCCGACGACATCCTCTATGCGGATCCGATCTGATGCGCATCACCCTTTATTCGAACCTCGCTTCGAGATCTTGATCGATTCGAGAATGGTTGCACTCTTTTCCACTGATTGTGCGGAGTAATAGTTTGGGTGCGTGATGGATTGGCCCCCATGCCGACTACCCTTTCTATTCGCTTTTGTACATTGAAGTGGACGAGAATGCATCGGTTCCCCTCTTCCATCGGAGCTAGAGGTGGCTTTATTTGTTGATACCTCTACCTTCGACCTTTTGTCCCCGGAGTGTCTCCCGACGATCAGGAACAACGACCCTTCGTTGGTGGTGTCGCCGATTTCAAGATGGCGAAGGAACCCTCGTTAGTGGTGTCGCGAGGATCTACACAAAGCGTGAAGACGGAGAACGCCGACCTTCCTTCCGGTACCATGAGGCGGATCTCGAGGGCGAGATCCCTTGTTAGTGGTGTCGAATTGTGGCATCCCGCAAAACCACTACTAGAAAATCGCGTTAAATTTGTGCATTGCATCGTCATCATCATGCATTGTTTGCATAAAACTATTTTACAAACCCCGTTTTGTTTTCCAAACGCCCCATCTTATTCCAACTCCAAAACCCGGGGCTCCGGAGTATTTTGTTTTGCCCGAAATCGGTTTGCAAAAACCTTGTTTGTAATAAATAAAATTATTAATTATTTTGGCCGGGGCAGTCGGACGGGCCAACCGACCCGAACGACCGCCCCAGATTTCTACAAACGGTTCCCCCAACCTGCCCCTGCTAATCCTAAAACTACCCAGAGTTCTACCCAAACCAACCCTCCACCTCACCCTAGCCTATCGAGCGCCACCTCATCCCTCTCCCTTCCTCTCCAATCACACCTGCCACCTAGTGAGCCGACTCCTCTCTCTTCCCCTCTTCCCTGGGACCCACCCACCAACCAGCCTCCACTCTCAGGCCATCCCCCATCAACCCGACAGCCCCCCGCCCCTGCGGGCCCACCACTACCACACGCGGCCTCCTCCCTCTCCTTCATGACAACCGCCTGTGCCCGCCTCTCCTCACTGCGCCTTCCTCGCTCGGTGAGCCGCCACGGCCTCCCGTCGCCTTGCTCGCTTCCCCGGCGCCCCGCCACCGCCTCCTTCACCTCGCCTCCGCCCCCCCAGCCGTCTCCTCGCCCCCGCCCGTCACGCGCCCGTCGCTCCCTCGGCGAGCTCCTCCACGCCCCACTCACCTCACCCGTCAGCGCCCACAGTCCTTCCTCTCCCGCCGCCCGCGCGCCGAGCCCTCCATCTCGGGCGCCCTCGGCCAGCGCCAGCCCGCCAGCGTCGCCGGCCGCCGCCCGCTGCGCCGCGCGCCTTCCGGACCTTCCGACCTCACCCGGCGCTGCGCCTCCCGCTTCACCGCGGCTACCCGGCCGCCTCGCCCGTCGTCGCGCCGCCCGGATCTCCATGGCCGCTCTCGGCCGTCCGCGGCCATTGCAGAACCTCGCCGCGCGCCCGCATCCGTCCCGCCTCGAGGCCGCCGCCGTCGCCGAACCCGCTCGCTCTCCCGTCGCTCCTCGCCTCCGCCGTCTGCGTCGCCGGTCCACGTCGCCGGAGCCGTCCCCGAGCCGAGCTCTCCACCTCGCCTGGCCCGCCACGTCGGCCTGTGGGCCCGCTGCCCCGCGTGCGTGTATGCGTGTGCTCGTGTATGCGTGTGCTCGTGTATGTGTGTGCTCGTGTATGCGTGTGCTCGTGTATGCGTGTGCTCGTGTATGTGTCCTGGTAGACGCGTGTGAACCCTATGACCGTTCCGAGGCAAACCGAGCTCGCCAACGACCTTCGGCGCCGAACCCTCGACAAGATCTTCATCACGGAAACCCCGACGCCATGATCTCCCTCGCGGAATCCGAAGACCGTACCGATTCCTCGACGCCCTCGATGTGCCAAGATCGCCACATGTACCACAAGTACCGCACCCCGGACACCAAGTACTCCACCCCGAAGCCAAGACCGCCTCGATGGCGCGGAACCGGCAAGAGCGTCGTAGCGACAAGAACTACAGCAACCGGGCGGCGATGCCCGACGCCGGCCAAGTACTCCTTCATGGAGCAGCGAGACCCGCTTTGAGGCGAACCCGTGCCGAAGGCCACATGAGCGGCAAGTACTTCCTCGAGGACCCGGCAAGATCTGTGTAACGACAAGAACGCCCCGACCCGAAGAACCCGACGAGACCCCGAACCTCAGATCCGTCGAACCCCGTCGAACCCTGGACCCCGAGACCAACCCCGGACCCCGGAACCCCAAGATCGTCGAGACCTCCCAATGTGTGAACCCCTTCCCACAAACCCTATTTTAAAAATGAAATATAAACTTGTTGCATATTTAATTGCCATCTCGCATGCATATCTGTGGTTTGGGGGCCTTATGCCGATTCACCTAATAATTAAATATGGGGCCCATATGCGGGCAAATGTAGCCTTATATTGGCCTCATTTAAATTGTGTAGCGAACCCGATGCTATCTTTGGCCATGCTAAAACAACAGTTAATATGCGGGGGTTTAAACAACTTGAACCATATATTAACCGTCGGGACCCCGGTTCCGCTTAATATTGACCTAATTGCATCGCACCTTGCCATGCCATATCTCATACATGCATCATGCCGATCTTACGCGTTCTATTAAATATCGCATCCGGTGTTTCTTCTAGTGTTTTGCTTCTTCGCGGATAAGGCCGTTGAGTTGATGTGAGCTTCGCCCCGATCTTCGGATGAACCTTTCGACAATGTTTTCAGGCGAGCATCTCCCCCTTTCTACCTATCTTACTTTTATAGTATTTATTCCCTCTGTTGATCTATTGCTATACGTATTTGCGATGCTTTAGTTTCCGTGCTGATATACCGTGCAGCCCTATATTGCCTTGGACACATCCTATTACATTGTTTGGTAGATAGTTGGACTTATGGCGTCGTAGTTGCTTGCTCGGTGTTGATGTGTGTCGTCATATGCCACGATTCTTGATGTATTGCCGCATGTTGATGTTGGAGATGATTCTAGTTTTACTTATCGTCACTTTAATTTCTGTTTAACAACTAAAATTGAATAAGCGGAGGCATCGGTGGGTGATAGATAATATTTGGTTTCGAACGCCCACTTGTGTCCGTAAGACCCAGTACTTGATACTGTTCCTTGATTTTGCGCTATCCACATCCGGGAGGTATATGGGACCCCACGAGCGAGCTTGATTCATTCTTATTTCTTGGGGCCACAAACTAGTTTGAGGTTTTATTTACGATCTGTACTTATGCCATGCTTTCTTGCTTTATTCTGATTGTGCGAGTAACCTTTGTCTTTGTTTAGGTAAGCGGGATGTTTTGGTATCGGCAGTCCCGATTGGGGACCCTTTGTCGTTCTGACCATCGGCGTAAACCTTGAGTCCGTCTCGAGCTTGCTTACTCGTTCGGGTATACTCAAGGGTGGCCCCTGAAATATTTCGAATCTGTGATTGTTCGGTCGTGAAAGCCTCGTTGGGTTTTGATTTGGTTTTTCCAGGTTGATCGGCGTGTGTTGCTATTGGTGCACCCGGCGGGTAAAACTTTCTGAAAGCCGTGTCCGGATATGGACGACTTGGAGCATGATATCTCGATCATAGACAAGCATAACTAAAGTTTCTGCTATTAATTTGACTTATAATGACTAGTAATCAGCTTCACTATAACGGAATGGCTAATTAATACTGCCCACCATTGCTTGTTTGGTTGTCGCTTGCGACAAATGTATCTGACTAGTAAGTATTGCAACTACAACGAATTGGCTGAATAAAAGTACCAACAACTGCTGGGTTTGGGTTTATCTCATGCTGCCTGTACCTGATTAGTAATTGTTGCAACTATCACGGAATGATTAACTAAAAGTGCCCACTGCTTACTTTATCAGGACGATTACCTAAACCTGACTAGTAAAGTGCCGCAACTATAACTGAATAAATAAAGCTGCCAACTGTGTGAGTTCCTCGGTTGACTTCCTCGTTTGGTTTCGAGGGGGAAACACCAGGATGGGTTTTGTTTGGTGATAGCTTCAGGTTGGATCCGGTTAGGTCATTCTTACCCTCTCGATAACCGCTTGATTATCGAGTCTCTATAGGTTGTTTAGTGCATCTTGCTAGCTCGATCCACCATACCTATGTAGGCGAGGACCGCGAATTCTAGCCTCGCCGTGTCTTGGCCTCGATCTTGGCGCTCCTTCTTTGTTTACCTTTGCCCTTTGTCGGCACCCTTTTGTTTAAGCGGTTTTGAGATCGGCGCGTTAGCGGGGTTACCCTTCCGGCTTGGCTGGGCAGGGTTCTGGACGCCATTGGTTATTCTTGGGGCTCTTAGCCCCATTTGCTTCTTGTCCGTAGTCGGACGCTCTACCGTTCAAGGTGATTTGGATCTTTGTATAATATATCTATTCTTGACTCTTTGAGTCATTGTTATATATATCTGCTTGGGTCCCATCGAGGTGTTGTGTAATGTTATTACTTCGTTTTCCACCCTTGCGAAAGTGCTGGTGAGCACCTTTGAATCGTTTCTGCGGGTTTGGCGAATTTTGCTCAAACTTGCATAGGTCCGATTCGAGGGTGTTCTGATCCTCGTCCTCCCTGCGATATGCTTTTTACCGGTCGAGAATCTTCTCTATCACTCCTGCTTGGGATGCTTTATCGCCCTTCTTCTCCTTGGCGAACAACGCTCGGGCCATAAGCATGAGATGCTCATCCACTTCGCGTCGCCGCCATAGGTGATCTTCATCCGCTCGTCGTGCGCCTTGAACCGTCAACTAGATCATCCATCGTGAGAGTCTTGAGATCAACGCATTGCTCGATTGCGAGACAACGGGTGAATAACGCAGCGGCGCCACGCGGAGAACGCCTCACCATAGAGATCTCATCCAGCTTCTCGCCAAGTCCGCGAATCCCATTGACCGTGTAGCGACCCTTGAAGCAAAAGCGTCTAGTCTCATCTTCTCCCATCTCCAGTTCGTACTTCTTCGCAAGGTTTGCGGGGTCACCTCGCAGACGCGCTCGTGCCCAAGATTTAGCGTCTTGGCGTATCCACACCTCCTTTGCGATTTCTTGAGATCGGTGTTGCATCGAATCCGTTGGCACCAAAGCGGATGGCGTGAGTGCTAGTCGGTCTAGGTGGTACTTCAACGCGCCCTTCTTGAACTCGTCGCCGCTGGATCGACCTCCCAGTCTGGCGCCTTCTAACGCCCACTCCATCTGGACCGCCCGGACCGTGTAGTTGTCGCGGCTGTACAGCGGATCTTGCATCGACACCGCGCACCGTGTCGCACCGTGAATACTCGCCCACCTCCTTCGCCATGACCTCCCGTTACTAGGAGATATTCCACGAGGCTCTGATACCAATTGTTGGCCCAGACCCGATAGTACTTTCGCCGGGACGTTACACGCCGAGTACTTTTTAACGAGAAACTGGTTCGTGTAGACCTCTCGATTGATTTGCCAATGGCCGATAATTTTGGCCAGAGCTAAACAATCAACTAAGCTAGCCTCACGTGGCACCTAACCCACGTACAAGTCTAGCAAGCTGGTTGATTGAACGATCAGCTAGCTACACGCGCTGCAGGTAATCGACGGATTGCTAGAGGCGTGTCTCGCGCCTTGTCTTTCTTTATTTCTCACAATCGCACAGTTTGATTACAGGGGCATAGGCGTGTATATGTAGTAGTTCTAGTGTAGCTATTCTAGTAGGATTAGGATATCTAATTCCTACTCTATTCGGCTACCCGTGTCTACTCGGATACGTACCCTTATTAAGACGTACTTATTCCTAACTCTATTCGGCTACCCGTGTCTACTACATATACACGCCTATGCCCCTGTAATCAGATCGTGTGAGGTTGAAGCAATACAAGAAACAAAAAGGCACGAGACGGGCCTTTGGCAAACAAGTCTATTTGCGTGTGCGTGCGTGAGTGTACTAGTTAGATCAAAAGAATCGATCGACTAGCAGCACGTGCATCTAGGAGGAAGTTATCGGATACGTGTGTGTCGTCTCGTCGGAATTTCCTCGTCGGTGTCGTCGGAAAGTACTCGACGGCAGGGGTTGTGCTAACATAAAAGAGACGCCCTCGGTGTGCATTTACATACTTCCTCCGTTTTAAAATAGATGTCTTAAATTTATTAAAATTTAGATAAATCTAATCACCATTTAGGATATAGATTTATCCAAATTTTAAAAACCTAAGATATCTATTTTAAAATGAAGGGAGTATATGTGATCTTCGACGGAAACAATCTCCCTGTGTCCATCCTTTGATTCGTGTAACTCTAAGTGCATTTACAATGGTAGAAAAAGAGTGTCTTTTCTTAGGCCTTCATATCATTTAGAGAAGACAATATATATAAATTGTAGTATAATGTCTTGCCCTAAATGCGTGAGTGAAGCAATCCTACATGATTGATGACGTGTTTGATTACATGACATGTCGAGAGCATAGTAAAAGAAAATATGAGACAACGTGTATTTTGTTTATTAATTTAGATATTGTAAAAGAATTGTTTGATGAGTTTTCATTTATTTTAGAAGATTCGGAGTTGTAACTTGCAACTGATTATATAAGTTTCATGTTAATTACACTTAGTTGATTGGTGTTCTAAATACTCCCTGAGCATGTATTATGAACACCCTTGGAACAAACGGGTTGGGATTACAATCAGTTCACGACGCAACACATCAACTCCTCTATGTCCATTATATCTCTTCGGCCCATGCCTAGACAATCAGCATCAATGCGAACAAAATACACCACCACAACTCTCCATCTCAAGCCCAAATTAGGTAGTTACAAACATCATGCTAAACGCAACATTGGACTTACTCCTCTAATATTTATGTTTGTTCAAGTCGGATTCTTATATTTTGTTTGTATGTTGTTTGTATATTTGGTGATGATAAAGCTGACAAATGAAAAAGGAGTGTCATGTTCAGATGCATACTACAATTATGAACCTGCAGTTTTCCTTTCCAATTGTGTGCTTTTACTATTGTTTGGTGGAATCATATGCCTTCTACAACACACTGGACCACCCTTTCCCTCCTGCTACAGTTCTCCGAAAGTTTCCCGAAGGCGTCGGGCCGATCCAAGGCCGAACTCGTCGGCGATGCTGGTCGAGGGAGGCGGAGGAGAGGTTCCGGCACGAGTAGATTAGCTAGGAGTAGTTGTTTTTGGCTGTTTGTCGTGATCTAGAGTAGGGCTCGAGATTTCTTGGACCTGTGGTGCTCTGGCGGCGGTGTTATGGAAGTCAGAACCGGCGGCGACGTACCAGTGTTCGATGATCTCCGCAATAAGGTCTGGGTTGCCCCCTTTTTCTGCGGCGTTGTGCGCTTGCTGCTTCTCTCTCTGGCCGGACATGGATGCGAGGAGGGAAAGAAGAGCAGCGCGGTGATGCCAAGATCTAGAGGCACCTGGGGGTTAGTTTCCAGCGTGCTGTTGTGGCGTAGCAGGACCTGGTCGCTATTGCTGCTTCCATGGTGGAAGAAGTTGATGGCGAGCTCCCTCTTCAATAAACGCTTGTGTCCTAGCGGCCATCGTCGGTGGCTTCCTGTGGCTCTATGTTTCGCTCTGGCCGTCCGTGGAGGCGAGGGGAGCAAAGGGTGCAGAGTGTTCGCGGGCTTGCGACGTTAGCGGTTGAAGCTGCAACTTATCCTTTGAGCGGATTCCACGGCGATGATGTTTATCCCCGCCGTGCTTTTGGCCGGCAAGGCGGCCATGTTTCTTCCTCCTGCGTGGAGGCTCCTGGCTCTTGACGCAGGAGCTCGATCGCTCCTCCTTTCCAAGTGGTTCGTCCCCAGCGAGGAAGAGTTGGCATGCGGCGACGAGTTTCGCCGGGGAGGATGGCATTGTGAGCGTTTGATGTCGTTCTCTGGATCTTGGCGTTTGGTTCTGCTTCTCCTTCGTCGGCGACGACGGGTGGTGCGGCATCTGGCGCTTTGATATCACCAGCTTGTGGTGGCGGAGGCACCCCTGGACCTGATTGCTTTTTATCTCCGTGTTCTAGGGTGTTTTTTTGCATATTGTGGGCCCTTATCTTCAAATTTTAGGTTCTTTGTGCGAGTATTGAAAAGGGCCCCTTTTGTAATCCTGTACCTGCCACGTGGTTCTTAATGCAGCATTCGGAGTCTTCTGATCCCTTCTCGTTAAAAAAATGCCTTCTACATGTTTGCTATATATAATCGTACATTGAACTCTTTAAGTGGCACCACTTACTCATGATTCTTGTACATTAGAACCAAAAAATATAAAATCGTCTACAAACCAGCTTATTTTTTCCCAAGTACACATGTGATCATATTTTCCGATATTTTTTGTATATTGTCATGATAATAATTTGTAGTAGCATGGACCATGAATTATTTGAGATTTTTTAAGTGCGCAAGTTCTAAAACTCATGAAGGAATGCAGTTAACTCTATATTTTCAATGCACAAAAGAACTATATTTCACCCTAAAAAAAGAAGTTTTTGAGTCTATGTCTATGCAATCTTGCTTTTTAACACTCTATGCAATCTTCCTAATTCTCAACACTATAAGGGAGTGATTGTCGACTCATTTTCCCTTCCCATTCCCTCTCCTCCCACCCCTTGAGAGTCTAGGTCCCATACCCAACTTTGTCTCCCTGCTCCTTCGAGATCGTCATTGTCTGGTGTGGACATAGAGGTCGAAGCTGGTTGTACATAGTTGTTGTAAAGTTTACGACCGTCTTCCAGCTGTGGGCTTGATGCCTAGTAGGTGGAGTGGAGCTTGGGATATTGGTTTGCAAATCTAGGGGTGTTGATGCAGCCTGACCTACGGTGGTTACCACATCATGGTCTCCAACTTACGCCAAGTCATCATGGACTACAAGGTGAATTCGTTCCTCTATGCGAGCCCACTTCCTACCCTATTGAATGGTATGCTACTTCATACTCTGTCACATATGCATGATAGGTTCACACCGACAAGTACGGAGGCAAGGGAGGAAGCCCGGAACATCAAGCCCGACAAGACGGAGGCTTGGAAGAGGAGACGGAACAAGCCACGGCTGAACCACCGGAGTCTCCGGCTGTGGCATCCCGCAAAAACCACTACTAGAAAATCGCGTTGAATTTGTGCATTGCATCGTCATCATCATATGTTGGTTGTCAAAAACTATTTTCACAAAGCCCGATTTGTTTTCCAAACGCCCCATCTTAATTCAAATGCAAAGCCCGGTTCTCCGGATTAATTATTTTGGCCGCTATCGGGTTGCACACGGCCCGTTTAAAACAAATAAAAAGTTTAATTGTTTTAGCGGGGGCAGTCGAACGGTCCGTATCGACCCGAACGACCACCCCATTTTCTAATCGGTCCACCAGACAAGCCTAAAGCTACCAGTTAATATACCCAGCCCTCCTCTCCACATCATCCCACCCAATCAGTGTGTGCCACCTCACTCTCTTCCCTCACCCCCTCCAATCAGACGCTGACACATCACTCCCCCACTTCTCCCTCTCTCTCTCCCTCTAAACCCAACCCCACACAAACACACTCAGACCACACACACGCCACCCCCTGGGACCCACCTCGCAGCCTCACACGCACACTGCACCCACGCGCAACGCACCCAGTACCAAACGCCACGCACGCACGCAGCCCCGCACCCCGCGTGACCCCCTGGCCCACCGCTCTTCTTCCCTCCCTCACGCGAGCGAGCCCTCCCCTGTTCTTCGATCCACCGAGCCCCGTGCCCCCCTGCCGGCGTCGCCCCGTCCTCCGCTCCAGGCCGCCGCCGGCCTCAACCACCGCTGGCATCCCCCCCGTTCGCCCTCGCTTGCGTCGAGCTGGCCGCCCTCCTCGAAGCCGCCCGTCGCCCTTGCCGTCGCCGCGCCGAAGCCACCTCGGCCTCCTCGTCGCGCCCCAAGCAGCCTGTCTGCCTCATCTCCAGCGAGCCAGGCGCCCTCCTCGACCTCGGCCTCGACGCCTTTTCCGTCCACCGGCCCCGTCGCTCAACCCCTTGGGAACCGCCGCCGGACCTCCCCGTCCTCCGCGCGGCCGTCTCACCGCCCTCAGTACCTGCTCCGCCGCCACGTCCGCCCAGCAGCGGCTTGGCGCCCGCTCGCCGCCAGAGACCCCGCCGCGACCGGTCGTCCGTCGTTCGCCGGCGTGCCCCCGCGCCTCGCCCTCCTCGATCCACGCTGAGTCTTCCCTTGTGCAGCGTGAACCGTGGGTGCTCGGTGGTATGTCTGATGAGACAAGGCTCCTCGCTATGCTCCTTGAGTTCTTCAGTTTTTGCACATGTTGGTGCTATCTGATGATGCCACGCATAAGGGCCCTTGGCATGATGTTTTGCCTCACCGGGACCAACCATGTGATGTTGGTGTGATGCCCTCGAAGGTCAAGTTACGTAGCCGATGAATGGAGACGAAGCTAAATACCGGTACGATCTATTCAAGTTCACCTTCCACGGCAAGATCGCCTTCCGGGATGCCATGAACGTCTACATGGAACTGAAGTCGCGGCACCCCAAGATCTACCACAGACGAACCACGGACTGGAGAATCCCGGACATCAAGACCGATCCCGAAGTGGATACGCCAAGACCGATCCTGGCGTCGAGACCACGAGACCGACCCGGCGTTGAGACCGACCAGGACGCCAGACGCTTCGATGGCGCGGGCCCGACAAGACCCTAGCGGCAAGATCGACCCGTGGGACCCGACAAGATCTACCATATGAAGACCGTCTGGACGGTGAACCTCGACGAACCTCCGGCAAGAACTTCGACATGGCCAAGATCTACCGCAAATGCACGACGACAAGTGAAGTCGAACCACCAAGCCCATCCTCGCGAACGCCAAGACCTACCTCATTATCCGAGAACGCTTCGTGGGACCCGAACCCCAGATCGATCCACGAGGCGGCCCCGAACCCCGGAACCCCAAGACCGTCGAGACCCCTTATGTGTGAACCCCTTCCCGCAAACCCTATTTTATAAATGAAATATAACCTTGTCGCATATTAAATTGTCATTCATCTCGCATGCATATCATTGGTTTGGGGGCCTTATGCCGATTCACCTAATAATTAAATATGGGGCCCATATGCGGGCAAATCTAGCCTTATATTGGCCTCATTTAAACATGTGTAGCGAACCGGTTCCATCTGTTGCATTGCTAAACAACATTTAAATTGCGGGGTAGATAATTAACTCGAACCATCTAACTAATTGTCGGGACCCCGGTTCCGCTTAATATGGCCTCATTGCATCGCACCGTTGCCATGACATCCATCATACATGCATCATGCCGATCTTCTGCCGTTGTATTAAATATTGCATTCGGTGTTTCTTCTAGTGTTTTGCTTGTTCGCGGATAAGGCCGTTGAGTTGATGTGAGCTTCGCCCCGATCTTCGGTTGAACCCTTCGGCAATGTTTTCAGGCGAGCATCTCCCTCTTTCTACCTATCTTACTTTTCTAGTATTTATTCCCTCCTGTTGTTCTTTGCTATCTGTGTTGCGATGCTCTAGTTTTCGTACCCGTGATAACCCTTGCAGCCATATATAGCCTTGGACACATCCTATTACCTGTTGTTTGGTAGATAGTTGGACCCGCGTGTCGTAGTCGCTTGCTCAAGTGTTTTGCTTGTCGTCAAGTACCACAATTGTTGGAGGATTGCCGCATGTTGACGTTGGATATGATCATGGTTTACTTATTGTTCACTTTAATTCCTGTTTAACAACTAAAATTGAATTAAGCAGAGGCATCGGTGGGTGATAGGTAATATTTGGTTTCCGACCCCACTTGTGTCCCGTGGGACCCAGTTCTTGACACATGTTCCGAGATCGGCGCTAACCACAGTGGGGAGATATGGGCCCCCATTGATTATTACGATTTCAAAGTATTGTCTTGGGGCCACAAACTAGTTTGAGGTTTTATTTTCTATCTGTACTTATGCCATGTTTACCGCTTTATTTACGTTTGTGCGAGGAGCACACTGTCTTTGTTAGGTAAGCGGAATGTTTTCGTGATATCGACGGTCCCGATTGGGATCTGGCGTCGTTCTGACCATTGTCGCAATCCCTAAGTCCGTCTCGAGACCGGCCGACTTCGTTGCGGGTAGACTTAGCGGGTGGCCCCCGTGCTTGCTTTGTGCAGGAACGTCATGACTTAGGCCCGACATACCGATGGGTGTATGTTAACCGATCGGCAAAAGGGAAGTGCTGTGGATACTTTGGTGCACCCTGCAGTTAAATCTTTTCGAGAAGCCGTGTCGCGGTTATGGACGACTTGGAGCACAGTGCTTGATCATAGACAACTATAACTAAAGTTCTTTGTTATAAATGGACTTGTATCCGATATGATTAGTAATCACTTCACTACAACGGAATGGCTAAATAAAATTACCAACAAGCTTTGGGTTTTGGGGTTGTCATATGCTAATTGTATCCGATTAGTAAGTGTTGTAACTATAATGTAATGGTTAACTAAAAGTGCCTGCTTACTTTATCGGGACAATTATCTAAACTTGACTAGTAAAGTGCCGCAACTATAATCGAATAAGTAAAGCGCCTTGTGTGTGAGTTCCTCGGTTGACTTCTCGTTTGGTCTCGAGGGAAAGCCGAGATGGGTTTGTTTGATGATAGTATCGAGTTGGATCCGAATAGGTCTTTCTCACCCTCTCCGATAGCCGCCGGTTGTATCGAGTCTCTATAGGTTGTTTAGTGCATCTTTGCCGCCTCGATCCACCATACCTATGTGGCGAGGACCGCCGAATTCTAGCCTCGCTGTCTTGGCCTCGATCTTGACGCTCCTCTTTTTCCTTTGCCCTTTCGGCACCCTTTTGTTTAAGCAGGTTTTGAGATTGACGCCGTTAGCGGGTTACCCTTCCGGCTTGGCTCGGGAGTTATGGACGCCATTGGTTATTCTTCAGGGCTCTTAGCCCCATTTGCATCTTGTCCGTAGTCGGACGCTCTGTCATTTTCAAGGTGATTTGGATCTTTGTATATCATATCTGTATTCTTGACTCATTGAGTCGCTGTTGTATATATATCTGTTATGTGGGTCCCATCGAGGACTGTTGTGTAATGTTATTACTTCGTTTCCACCGCGAAAGTGCTCTGGTAGCACCTTTGAATCGTTTCTATGCGGGTTTGGCGAATTTTGCTCAAACTTGCATAGGTCCGATTCTGAGGGTGTTACAGAGTGGTATCAGAGCTCAGCAGTTGCGATACCCCACAAGTCCAGCCTGTAGGATAACCTAGCTAACGGCCGAAGTAGAGTGTCAAAACTATTTTCGGAAAATCGGTTGGATAGTTCTGATTAGGTCTGATTTTACTCCTTAACCCTCTGTTGTTCTCCTCTTACCTCTACGTGTTTTGAATCCGCTCTCATCTCTTTCTTCGAGTCCAGGAATTCTCGTGGTTGGGTTTTCGTCGTACCTTCAGGGTTTCGCTTTCTCCTTTTATGCAGGCGCCTTCGATCATCAATCTGCCACTTGTCAGTTGTACCCTTCCTCCAATCTTTAGTTCTTGAGCTCTTTATCCATATGTGTTCCTTGCCGGATGTCAGTGTCGTTGAAAAACATATGAGAAGGACGAGCATTGGTGAAGTTGGAGTATACCTTGAGCATGTGTTGTTCATGTCAATGGAACCATCGCGGAACCTAATCATTGTGTCTTTCATACGATTTCTGTGGTATCTCCCGGTGTTTTCCGACGCGACGACATCCTCTACACCAGATCCGATGCAGAGTCTGCATCACCCCTTTGTTTCCGAACCTCGCTTGTCGAGATCTTCAGTCTGAATCCTGAGGGTCGGTTGCATAATCTGTCTATTCGTGTATATAGTAATGCTTTGAGTGCGGGATGGAGTCGCGACCATACCACTACTCTTATCATTCGCTTATGTACATTGAATGGTGGATCGATGCAATTTTACTCCTTCCATGGAAGTTAGAGGTGGCCTTACCTTTAACTTCGTCCGATGTTTACCCGGAGTGTTCTCTTGACGAACGGGATCAACGACCTCTTGTTAGTGGTGTCGCGAGGATCTACACGAAGCGCGAAGGATCAGACCGCCAACCTTCCTTCCCGGTACCATGAGGCGGATCTCGAGGGCGAGATCCATTGTTAGTGGTGTCGAATTGTGGCATCCCGCAAAAACCACTACTAGAAAATCGCGTTGAATTTGTGCATTGCATCGTCATCATCATATGTTGGTTGTCAAAAACTATTTTCACAAAGCCCGATTTGTTTTCCAAATGCCCCATCTTAATTCAAATGCAAAGACCGGTTCTTCGGATTAATTATTTTGGCCGCTATCGGGTTGCACACGGCCCGTTTAAAACAAATAAAAAGTTTAATTGTTTTAGCGGGGGCAGTCGAACGGGCCGTATCGACCCGAACGACCACCCCATTTTCTAATCGGTCCACCAGACAAGCCTAAAGCTACCAGTTAATATACCCAGCCCTCCTCTCCACATCATCCCACCCAATCAGTGTGTGCCACCTCACTCTCTTCCCTCACCCCCTCCAATCAGACGCTGACACATCACTCCCCCACTTCTCCATCTCTCTCTCCCTCTAAACCCAACCCCACACAAACACACTCAGACCACACACACGCCACCCCCTGGGACCCACCTCGCAGCCTCACACGCACACTGCACCCACGCGCAACGCACCCAGTACCAAACGCCACGCACGCACGCAGCCCCGCACCCCGCGTGACCCCCTGGCCCACCGCTCTTCTTCCCTCCCTCACGCGGAAGCCCTCCCTGTTCTTGATCCACCGAGCCCGCCCCTGCGGCGTCGCCCGTCCTCCGCTCAGGGCCGCCGGCCACAGCATCCCACGTTCGCCCTCGCTCGCGTCGAGCCCGCGTCGCCCTCCTCGAAGCCGCCCGTCGCCGCCCGCCGAAGCCACCTCCGGCCTCCTCCATCGCGCCCCAGCAAGCCTCCGCGCCGCGTGCCTCATCTCCAGCGAGCCGCCTCGACCTCGGCCTCGTGGCGCCTTTCCGTCTGCCTCGGCCCCAAGGCCGTCGCTCCAACCCCCGGAACCGCCCGCCCGGACCTCCCGTCCTCTGCGCGCGCGCCTTCTCGAGCCGCTCGTCACTTTCCGCCACGTCGCCCAGCAGCGCCGGCCGCCGCTCGCGCCAGAGACCCTCGCGACCGGTCGTCCGTCGTTCGCCGGCGTGCCCCCGCGCCTCGCCCTCCTCGCCAGTCCCCCCGGCCGCCACCTGAGTCGTTTCCCTTCGGTGCAGCGTGAACCGTGGGTGCTCGGTGGTATGTCTGATGAGACAAGGCTCCTCGCTATGCTCCTTGAGTTCTTCAGTTTTTGCACATGTTGGTGCTATCTGATGATGCCACGCATAAGGACTGCTTGGCATGATGTTTTGCCTCACCAGGACCAACCATGTGATGTTGGTGTGATGCCCCTCGAAGGTCAAGTTCTGTGTCGATGAATGGAGACGAAGCTAAGTACCGGTACCTGATCTATTCAAGTTCACCTTCCACGGCAAGATCGCCTTCCCGGGATGCCATGAACGTCTACATGGGGAAATCGCCCGGCACCCAAGATCTACCACTGCAGACGAACCACGGACTGGAGAATCCCGGACATCAAGACCGATCCCGAGTGGATACGCGAAGACCGATCTGGCGTCCGAGACCACGAGACCGACCGTGTTGAGACCGACCCGGACGCCAAGACCGACTCGATGGCGCGGGCCCGACAAGACCTCATAGCGGCAAGATCGACCCGTGGGACCCGACAAGATCTACCATATGAAGGCCGCACTGACGGTGAACCTCGACGAACCTCCGGCAAGAACTTGACATGGCCAAGATCTACCGCAACCGTCTGACCGACAAGTGAAGTCGAACCACCAAGCCCATCCTCGCGGCCAAGACCTACCTCATTATCCGAGAACGCTTGGTCGGACCGAACCCCAGATCCGCTGATCACGAGAGCGGCCGAACCGGAACCCCAAGACCGTCGAGACCCCTTATGTGTGAACCCCTTCCCGCAAACCCTATTTTATAAATGAAATATAACCTTGTCGCATATTAAATTGTCATTCATCTCGCATGCATATCATTGGTTTGGGGGCCTTATGCCGATTCACCTAATAATTAAATATGGGGCCCATATGCGGGCAAATCTAGCCTTATATTGGCCTCATTTAAACATGTGTAGCGAACCGGTTCCATCTGTTGCATTGCTAAACAACATTTAAATTTGGGTAGATAATTAACTCGAACCATCTAACTAATTGCCGGGACCCGGTTCCGCTTAATATGGCCTCATTGCATCGCACCGTTGCCATGACATCCATCATACATGCATCATGCCGATCTTACGCCGTTGTATTAAATATTGCATTGGTGTTTCTTCTAGTGTTTTGCTTGTTCGCGGATAAGGCCGTTGAGTTGATGTGAGCTTAGCCCGATCTTGGTTGAACCCTTCGGCAATGTTTTCGGTAGCATCTCCTCTTTCTACCTATCTTACTTTTCTAGTATTTATTCCCTCCTGTTGTTCTTTGCTATCGTGTTGCGATGCTCTAGTTTTCGCCGTGATAACCCTTGCAGCCATATATAGCCTTGGACACATCCTATTACCTGTTGTTTGGTAGATAGTTGGACCCGGCGTGTCGTGATCGCTTGCTCAAGTGTTTTGCTTGTCGTCAAGTACCACAATTGTTGGAGGATTGCCGCATGTTGACGTTGGATATGATCATGGTTTACTTATTGTTCACTTTAATTCCTGTTTAACAACTAAAAGTGAATTAAGCAGAGGCATCGGTGGGTGATAAGTAATATTTGGTTTCCGACCGCCCACTTGTGTCCCGTAGGACCCGAGTTCTTGACACATGTTCCGAGATCGAGCGCTAACCACAGTGGGGAGATATGGGCCCCCATTGATTATTACACGATTTCAAAGTATTGTCTTTGGGGCCACAAACTAGTTTGAGGTTTTATTTTCTATCCTGTACTTATGCCATGTTTACCGCTTTATTTACGTTTGTGCGAGCACACCTGTCTTGTTAGGTAAGCGGAATGTTTTGATGTCGGCGGTCCCGATTGGGGATCTGCGTTGTCGTTACCATTGTCAATCCCTAAGTCCGTCTCGAGACCGCCGACCGTTCGTTGGTAGACTTAGCGGGGTGGCCCCGTGCTTGCTTTGTGCAGGGCGTCATGACTTAGGCCCCGCCGACATACCGATGGGTGTATGTTAACCGATCGGCAAAAGGGTCAAGTGCACATGGATACTTTGGTGCACCCTGCGGTTAAATCTTTTCGAGAAGCCGTGTCGCGGTTATGGACGACTTGGAGCACATTGCTTGATCATAGACAACTATAACTAAAGTTTCATGTTATAAATGGACTTGTATCCGATATGATTAGTAATCGGCTTCACTACAACGGAATGGCTAAATAAAATTACCAACAAGCTGTGGGTTTTGGGGTTGTCATATGCTAATTGTATCGATTAGTAAGTGTTGTAACTATAATGAATGGTTAACTAAAGTGCCCACTGCTTACTTTATCGTGACAATTATCTAAACGACTAGTAAAGTGCATAACTATAAGCGAATAAGTAAAGCGCCTTTGTGTGAGTTCCTCGGTTGACTTCCTCGTTTGGTCTCGAGGGAAGCGCCGGGATGGGTTTGTTTGATGATAGTATCGAGTTGGATCCGAATAGGTCTTTCTCACCCTCTCGATAGCCGCCGGTTGTATCGAGTCTCTATAGGTTGTTTAGTGCATCTTTTGCCGCTCGATCCACCATACCTATGTAGGCGAGGACCGAATTCTAGCCTCATGTGTCTTGGCCTCGATCTTGGCGCTCCTCTTTTCCTTTGCCCTTTGTCGGCACCCTTTTGTTTAAGCAGGTTTTGAGATCGGCCACGTTAGCGGTTACCCTTCCACTTGGCACAAGGGGTTATGGACGCCATTGGTTATTCTTGAGGCTCTTAGCCCCATTTGCATCTTGTCCGTAGTCGGACGCTCTGTCATTTAAAGGTGATTTGGATCTTTGTATATCATATCTGTATTCTTGACTCATTGAGTCATTGTATATATATATACGTTACGTGGGTCCCATCGAGGACTGTTGTGTAATGTTATTACTTCGTTTCCACCCGCACGAAAGTGCCTGGTGGGCACCTTTGAATCGTTTCTATGCGGGTTTGGCGAATTTTGCTCAAACTTGCATAGGTCCGATTCTGAGGGTGTTACACCGGCCTACACCGGAGTCTCCGGTCCTGCTACATCGGAGTCTCTGGACCGACCTCCGGACCGACCCCAGCAACCGACCCGGGGACAGTCTGTATGCCCCTCCGGAGACGACACCGGAGATAGACCGGAGTCTCGGGCCCACAAGATGGGCCTACGCGCCGCCAGCTGGGTCTTCTGCCCATGTACCCCTCTAGTTCTTCCAAACCCTAGTTTTATCCCTAAACTACCCTTGTTTATGTGGCTGGCCTATAAATAGAGCCCCCACCCCTTCATGTATCCCTTAGGCATAGATGATAGACTAAAGACAACCCCCTTGTGTGGAATCTCTAGTTTTGCCTCATCCCCTTTACCAAGGGGACCGACTATCGTCACCAACCTCGACTGGACTTTACATCATGCATCCATCGTTGAACAAGGCCTTGGAGTTTATTGTCTCGTCTCCAAGTTGTCAAGACCCTCCCTAAGGTGTTCTTCCCTCTCCGATGTGGATTTGAGGGAGTATGTTGACCGATCTTTCCTTGCAAGGATTCTATCGGACCGGTGGCCGCCGTTCGGGAGCAATCGGCCTTGTATCGTGTGAGTTTTGCGTGTGTTCATCGTGTTCTTCGCGAGGTGTGTGTTCGCTTCCGCTACCTTCTCCCTTTCCCCTCGCTTTCCCATCGATTGACCACGAGATCCGTGAAGATCAGGCCACCCAAGAGGTTAACCCCTCCATCATCTGGTATCAGCAGCTTTTGGTTGCCACGGATTTCTCATCGATTTGGTTTTTTCCCCATAAATTCGAAAATTCCACCAAAAACAGCCCCAATTCGTGTTTTGGATCGATCTGTGATTTGAGTGAGTTTTGGTAGGTTTTGATCCGTAGATTACTTGCTAAACTTGTTGATCTACCTTCCCCTGCGTTCCCATGGCCTAATTCCTTGATTTTCCCCATCAATCTGAGGTTTTGGTTCGAGTTTTTTCCGCACAAAACGTGTCCCGTTCGAGTTCTGGACGTCCTGGAATCTCCCGGACTGGAGTCTCCGGCCTAGACCAGAGTTTCCGGACTTTTTGAGCTCCAGACCGGAGTCTGCGGACCTCGAGACCGGAGTCTCCGCCCCTTCCTGCAAACAGAAAATCTGCAGCACGGTTTTGAGCATAACTTTTGCATTTCAACTCGGATTTTGGTGTTCTTTAGCTCGTTTCTAAGAGGAGAAGGAGCTCTACATCATTATCCACGTTGTTCATGATATCTACTCCATCCAAATTCTGTGAGCAAGGCGGAATCCAACAATAAAGGGTGAAGATCGTCGACGAAAGGTATAACATTCCGCGACTTCTTCCCACTAGCATTCCTTTGTGAACCCCACTATCTTTGCAAGCAACAAACACCTATTGAGACTAGTTCCTCTTATGATTGCTTGGGCTATGCACATTTGATACCTTGTAGATTCCGAGCAAACATTGTGAGCGCTATCTCATATAGTTATCTTGTATAGTTGTTGGCACAAGGAAGAGGCAAGTGAAAAAGAAAATAAAAGAGTGATACAAAAAGAAAAAAATAGAAAAAGGAAAAGAGAAAAAAAAGAAATATAGATGTGCCTCAAAGAATAGGAAGCGCAAGCTCGATGAACATCATATAGGTGGTACTTATTGTGCATATCTTGTAGCCCACCAATTAATTGCAATCGAACTAGCGTCTCTCCTTGTACTTGTGTGGCACGAGCTTATAGTCTTCGCTAGGTAATCATTTGGTTCTTAGCTCACTTTATCCGTCGCACAAGTCCCATTTATCCCACTGTGTGTGTTTCCTTGTACATATTTTCTATCTTGTGGATTGACTTGTTTTGCTTTGTGATCATTGTGGTTCTTTACTTGTCATTACAACATCTTGATTTCGGATTGGTTCTTAACATGCCACTTGCCATACCTATCCACCATAGGCCTTGTTTGTGTGTGTTTTTGGGTAGTAGTTGGTTTTGGTGTTCCGCGTGAACTTCACTTTGCTTGGATTATTGCTCTCAAGTGTGGCCACTTGCACGATACTATCTTCCAAGGTAAAATAAGGTTTGACGTTGCATCCCCAACACCCTCTACCACTTCCATATGCAACACTTGGTCTTGTGAATCATGTCTAGGGACGCCGGAACCAGGGATGATGTCTATGAAGAATCCATGATGAGCCACCATGACTACGACTCCACAAGTATAGAGGACATGGTGGAGCACAACACCGACAATGGCTCCTCATGCATGGAGACTATGGAGCACTACACCGACAATGGCTCCACATGCTTGGGTGATATGGAGTACTACACCAAAAATTTACTCCCCAAGCATGGACGACTTCGAGTGCGACATCGACGATGCCTCGCCGAGCATGGAGGACACGGAGAACTTCATCGGCTTTGATGGCTCCTCCATGAGCCATGAAGAATTCCTCCACCGTGTGGAGATGGAAGCCTAGTACGCCAAGCAAGCGGAGGCGCATCATCAAAGATTCCATGACCTTCAAGGCCAAGCGTGCCACACCAAAGGGCACCACCTACTTCGATGATCCACCTCCAAGGCGTCAAGCTCCACCATCGACAAGGCATCAAGTGCCACCACCTAGATGGCGTCAAGCTCCACCATCTCCAAGGTGCCAAGCTACATCACCTCCAAGGCGCCAAGCTCCACCTCCTATCCAAGGAAGAGTGGCGTCCAAACATCATATACATCAAGAGGCGCCAAGAAACAAGAATCTTCATCGACAAACATCCTCTCATGAGCATCACAACCATAAAGAGGATATAAGACATCGTCAAAGGCATCTTCACCACCAAGACGAAGAATTCATGATGAGTACCAACCATAATGCTCAAGCAAGCTCAAGAAGGCGCCACAAGCACAAGAAGAGTGCCAAGGTAAAAGATCACCGTCGTGAGCGTCATGTGGATGACCAAGTGCTTCACCAACATCAACCATCGGCAAGGCACGCCAATGACCTCCGTCGACACCATCATAGGGCACCTTCAACTACTCGTGCCACCACCACAATGGCACCAAGAGCAAGCCTTCCTCCACGCCATCAAGCTTCAACGCCTACGCTTGACTTCCATGACCTCGCGAACGAGGAAAATGTAAACCTCTACTTCGCCAAGTTGGATAGCATGAGCCTACCTCCACCTCTAATACGATATGGCCACAAGACGGTCGAGCATGGGATTTTCCCTTTGACCATGGAGGAGAGCGATGATGCCCATCTTATGGCATCCAACCTTGAAGGCGACAAGGTCAAGAATAGTGAGCACGGGATTTTCCCTTCACCAAAGGAGGCGCATGGAGTTGAGGAAACCGAGCCTATCCCCATATGCTCGAGTGATGATGTGGTACCAATCCCAAGTGAGTATGAGAGCCACTTAGCCCACTTGAGTGAGAACAAGAGTGAGATGAGTGACTCCACCTCATGTGAGATTGAGTGCTTCCACTTGGAGGGCACAAGCGATACTCCTAGTGAGTTGAGAGTGGTAGTTGATAGGTCAAGTGAGACCGTTTCAATTTCTAACAACTTACCCTCTACCTCTAGTGTGTTCTCTTGTGTTGTGCTAGGTTCCATGGAGGAAGACGTGCCAAGCCTTGGAGCAATGATGCCTCAGTTGGAGAGGATGTACATGGTGCACGAATATGATGCTATGCCATGGCTACATCAAGAATACGAAGTCGTCCACAAGGAGGCCACTACTTCCACAATACCCACTTCATATGAGAGGTATGACCAAGGTAACAATAAGGGCGTTGATGATGCCATGATCCCACTAGTGGACATGATGAATTGTGAGGATATACATGTTAGGGATGATACTTGTGACATTACATATGCTTCACTCATATTCCCATGTGATGATTTGCCTTTGCATCATTTTGATCATGTGTAATTGTTTGATTGCGATATCATTGCCATAAACATGCCATGCTATGCATCTTGTGTGTATCCTCCAATTGCTTCGGACTTGCCTTGTCATGCTAGTCATTCAATTTCTCCCGTTGCTTGCAATAAGATGAATGCTTGCTATTTCACTTGTTTGGCTTGCAACAATATTGATCACATGCGTTATAATGATATGGCCCCCATAGCTTTCTCAATTTTTGGATATTTTGATGATTGCCATGATAAGCATGTTTCCCACTTGCATACTCACCATGCACCTATTGCATACTTGATTGACATTAATGGTGATGTGCACAAGAAGAGATACGTCATGATGGATGATGTGTATCTCTACCATGCACACACATTCTTCCTTTTGTGTATGATGTGTGTAGGTACCCGCACTATCATGTCAACCTCGGTTGAGCACGAGTTGACAAAAAGAGCTCTTAAGAGCATTCCACAAGTGAGTTCAAGACCGAACCCAACTCTGATACCTTTTGCATGCTTTGCATCTTTCATGTTGGCAAATTGTTCTTTCCCGTGGTTTGATTGCAAGCATCTTAATGGTATTATCTCCCCTTATGACAATCATGTTTCTTTGCTTTTGGATAATGATGCTTTGTGTGTTGCAACAAAAATGTTGAACAATTTCCCTTTCCGATGTTTTGTGTGCAACCATAATGCCATTAAGAGTATGTATTGTCATGAGAGCTTCCAGGAATCTCGTCTTGTTGTTGCAACAAACATAAGGACCACTTGCTCTTTCATTTGGTGTGTTTGCAAACATGTCGCTTTTGCTTCCACTTGGGATACTCATATTCCCATGATACTTGATGTTGATGATATGTGTACGGCATCCAACATATTGAACAATTTCTCTTTCCAATGGTTGGTTTGCACACATAATGATGTTGCTTTGGATATTTTTCCTCATGTGTTTTTGCCGAATTCTCCTATTCTTGCATAAAAAATGTTGATTGAAATTTTGATCCAATGCTTTGAGTGCCCCACTACTACGTTATATGAAGTTTTTGAGCTCCCACATTTGGAGGATGTTCGAACGATTTCCATGCACTTTGACCTTGCATATGCATTCAATTTGCTATCCTTGTATTGTGCTAATAGTGTTGTGAACAAGAATGTACATGCCACATTTGACATGCTCCTCTATCACGCACGAAAATATTTTGCTTGGTCTTTGTTGTGTGTAGGTACAAATGCATACACGTCAACCTCTATGGACTATATGTTGACAAGAAGAACCAAAGAGAGTTACCTATGTCTACCCTTCATCGAGCTATCTCTACAAGATAAGGTGACTTCCTTCTACTTGAGGACTCATGCAATAATCTTCATGAATTGGCTACGCTTTGAGTGTTGCTTCGCTTTTGTTGTTAGCTTTGTAGGCTTCAAGGAAGGTGAAGGAACATTGAAATGCTGTCAAGTCAATCTTTCCGAGGACGACTATATGGTGAACCCCAGGATCAAGGATGTCCTTCGACCTCTTCTACTTCGTGATGAACATGGAGAGTCGAGGACGACTCTTTTTGAAGGGGGGGGGATGATGCAGCCCGACCTACGGTCGTTACCACATCATGGTCTCCAACTTACGCCAAGTCGTCATGGACTCCAAAGGTGAATCCATTCCTCTACGCGAGCCCACTTCCTACCCTATTGAATGGTATGCTACTTAATACTCCATCACATATGCATGATAGGTTCACACCGACAAGTACAGAGGCAAGGGAGGAAGCCCGGAACATCAAGCCCAACAAGACGGATGCTTGGAAGAGGAGACGGAAGAAGCCACGGCTGAACCACCGGAGTCTACGACCTACACTAGAGTCTCCGGTCCTGCTACACCGGAGTCTCCGGACCGACCCCAACAACCGATCCGGGGACAGTCTGTATGCCCCTCCGAAGATAGACCAGAGTCTCCGACCCACCACACCAGAGTCTCCGGCCCACAAGATGGGCATGCGCGCCGCCAGCTGGGACTTCGGCCCATGTACCCCTCTAGCTCGTCCAAACCCTAGTTTTATCCCTAAACTACCCCTGTTTATGTGGCTGGCCTATAAATAGAGCCCCCACCCCTTCATGTATCCCTTAGGCATAGATGATAGACTAAAGACAACCCCCTTGTGTGGAATCTCTAGTTTTGCCTCATCCCCTTTACCAAGGGGACCGACTATCGTCACCAACCTCGATTGGACTTTGCATCACGCATCCATCGTTGACCAATGCCTTGGAGTTCATTGTCTCGTCTCCAAGTTGTCAAGACCCTCTCCAATGTGTTCTTCCCTCTCCGATGTGGATTTGAGGGAGCACGTTGACCGATCTTTCCTTGCGAGGATTCTATCGGACCGGTGGCCGCCGTTCGGGAGAAATCGGCCTTGTGTCGTGTGAGTTTTATGTGTGTTCATCGTGTTCTTCGCAAGGTGTGTGTTCGCTTCCGCTACCTTCTCCCTTTCCCCTCGCTTTCCCATCGATTGACCACGAGATCCGTGAAGATCGGGCCACCCAATAGGTTAACCCCTCCATCATTTGGTATCAGCAGCTTTTGGTTGCCACGGATTTCTCATCGATTTGGTCTTTTCCCCACAAATTCGAAAAATCCACCAAAAACAGCCCCAATTCGTGTTTTGGATCGATTTGTGATTTGAGTGAGTTTTGGTAGGTTTTGATCCGTGGATCAGCGGATCATCGAGTCCTTCACGAAGATCGAGTATATAGCCGTGCATGTTACTTCCATGGCCTGTCCTCCACTCCCTTAAATTCGGCCAACATTGACACCTCCAGCCAGACCAAGCCTGCCTCCATCACCTATCATGTGTCTCTGCTACCAAATCGTAAGCATTTCACGAGTTAAGAAAAGGAAGAACAATCGACTGCAAGAATAAGAACGTACGCGAAGTACCTGGTTCAGCTACGACAAACTCATAGTCGTAATTTAACTCGGCTGCATCTTCCTCTGCTTCCTCGCTGAGGGCATCCCAGTTTATCCACCCAGAGCGGCGACCGGCCATTGGAGATGGCGAGATGGATCGAGAGAGATTTGGCGAGTTGGAAGGAGCCAGCGATAGGGAGAAAGAGGCAACGAGAGGGAGGGTTATGAGATGGGGACGTGAAGGGGAGAATTTATAGCCGATTCGTGACCAATTTCAAAACAAAATTTATTGGTTAGTGGCGCCATAGGGATTCCTCAGGTGTTCTAGGGTTCGTATCATTTGCTTTGTTGGTCCTCTGCTTGGAGCAAAGGGTTAAGGGGAAGAACACCATCTCATTCAATAAAGCTATGGTTTGTGACTACCTTGAGGTGTGGGTGTGTTGTTTGGTGGAACCCCCTATGGCCGGTCATGGAGGTGAGGGGATGAGGCGAAACAGCGCGTCGACCTCTGCAACTCAAAGAGGGTTACCGGTGCTACAACGTCGAGAGCGAACCATGCAGTGGCCATGTTTGCCTCCGCGATCAGCCAAAAGGGTGTGCCATCTTGATGGCGCTCTTCACCAACCTTCTGACGGAGGCCCCTCATAGAGCTTCTCGCTAGAATCAACGCCTTCTCGCCGCCAAGTGGTGCGTCCCCAACGGTCTCAAGGAGGTTGTTGATGGAGGCTCAACTTCGATGAAGGGGACCAAGGGCTCGATTTCTTTTCCTGCTATAGTTTTGAGGTCCTTTGTGCAATTGTCAAGGGCCATGTTGTATTTTCTCTTTTCGTTTAGGGTCATGTTTGCAAAAAAGTTCCCATCGACAATACTCCCTCCGTTCTTTTCTATAGTGCCTATTGTTTTTAGCAAAAATTCCAAAATATAAGAGTGCAGTTTGATATTTTAGCAAATACACCTCTCCACCTCTTCACCGATCAGCCTTAAAAAAGGAAACAATCACTTAATCAAGTAGAGTACTAAACATAGTAAGAATTGCAGCAACGTGTGAGTAACATGATGCATGATTACCAGGGGCTTCTCCGTTGTCCATGCCTTCCTCATTGGCGTCTTCCCCGGGTTCATCTTCTTCATGCTCTTCATTGTCGTTGTCGCTATGTCCACTGTCTCCATTGACAGCTAAATTTCACGTAACAAAATTCATCACATGATTTACTCCATCGATTCAGATTACAAAACTCAACACATGAATTACGAAAAGGAAATTTAAAGTACCGCAGTTTGTTCGGACACATGGACAGACTAACAGGGATGCATGGAATATAAACAAACACATTAAGAAAATGGATCACACCTATGATCCAAAGACGAGCATAACTACTGCATGAAATCATGACCGGGTGACATCAAGTAGTCTACGTACACATCTACAAATTGATTACTCATGATGAAATTACAAATGATTTAAACAACAAATGGAGACATCGTAAAATTATAACTCCCTACATGATCAGAACAACAAATGAGGACGTTGTCATCTTAAAACTCCAACACATGATATGAACAAACAATAAATGATCAAAACACACATCTACTTGAGTATCAAGGTGCCTCAAATAGGAAGACGATGAGGTGGCAACTATGTCGCTAGCGCACGCCCACGGCTGCGCCCTGTTAGTCTTAGGCAACCTCGCCCACGGCTGCTGCTGCCTTCGCAAGGATCAGCGGATCATCGAGTCCTTCACGAAGATCGAGTATATAGCCGTGCATGTTACTTCCATGGACTGTCCTCCGCTCCCTTAAATTCGGCCAACATTGACACCTCCAGCCAGATCAAGCCTGCCTCCATCGCCTATCATGTGTCTCTGCTACCAAATCATAAGTATTTCACGAGTTAAGAAAAGGAAGAACAATTGACTGCAAGAATAAGAACGTACGCGGAGTACCTGGTTCAGCTACGACAAACTCATAGTCGTAATTTAACTCGACTGCATCTTCCTCTGCTTCCTCGCCGAGGGCATCCCAGTTTATCCACCCAGAGCGGCGACCGGCTATTGGAGATGGCGAGATGGATCGAGAGAGATTTGGCGAGTTGGAAGGAGCCAGCGATCGGGAGAAAGAGGCAACGAGCGAGAGGTTATGAGATGGGGACGTGAAGGGGAGAATTTATAGCCGATTCGTGACCAATTTCAAAACAAAATTTATTGGTTAGTGGCGCCATAGGGATTCCTTTCAGTGCTGAATTTTTTGACGAGGCTTTAAAGTTGGCGCAAGAAATTGCTTCCATGCCTAGCGCAAGTGAGAAAATAGAACGCGACTTTTATTTGCGGGAGAGAGAAAAGAGGCGCGTGCGAGAGAAAAGAGACGCGTCCAGGAACAAGAAAATAGGATCACCGGCCGGAGATAATTGTGGGATTTATAGCGGACAGTTTAAGAAGCAATCAGATCTCCTTTATTTTAGACTAGTCTCAAAACGTTTGGGGGTGTTTTGTGTCAAAAAATCATCTGCGCTAATTTCCGTGCCAAAAATTAATAGACACTATAGAAAGGAACGAAGGGAGTAACTCTTTTTTTCCCGACGATAACTCAATGTAGCTCTCTCGGGGTCCTTCAAGACCCCTTCCCTTGTTAAAAGGAGTGTATCTCTATGTGTCTATAGCATTTGCCATTTTGATTCCTAGAATGACAGGTCCGGCGAGCCCAACTTTGGATTTTTTTACAAATACGACCCTCTGCAATTCGTCATCGCCAAAAATAACCCCCTCACGTCGCAAAAGCCAAAAATGCCCTGGCGGGAGGCTGAAAAGGCGACACGTGTCACCTCCCGCCATAGGGGGGGTGGCGGGATGTTCCTTCCGCCAAGGGGAATGGCGGTATGAGGTGGGCCCCACAGCCGGGCCAATGGGGAGGTTCGACTTGGCACTGACGGGAGGTTCGACTTCGCACTCGCGCTGGTGGGCCCCACGACGTCATTCCGCCACCGCCAAAGGCGGAAGGAACATCCCGCCACCCCCTGTGGCGGCCCTGTGGCGAGTGGAACATCCCGCCACCCCCGTGGCGAGAGGTGACACGTGTCGACATTTTAGCCTTCCGCCAGGGCATTTTTGGCTTTTGTCGCGCGAGAAGGGTATTTTTGGCGATGGCAAATTGCAGAGGGTCATATTTGTAAAACAATCCTTAACTTTGTATGCTGGGCTTGTTTTGGACCGGGCCCTCTCCATTACTGTTGTTCGTGCAATGTGCTCACCGCCGGCCTCCCGTCGTAAACCCACTTTCCCACAGGCAAAGGCAGAAAACTCGATCTAATCCTGCCTAAGCCAACCCCCGTCTCCTCCCGCTCAAACCCTAATCCGTCAATGGCCTCGGACATCGACTCTGTTCCTTCACGCCTCGCCCCGCACTCCGACTCCGACCACCTCCCCCTCGCCACGCGACGTAACCGCCTTCCTCGGCCGCCGCCGGTGCCGCGGGTGGAACCCTCGCCTCCCACGCCGGACAGGTGCGCGCAGGCCTTCTTGAGTTCTTGCTCCTGTGCCCTGTTGAGATCTTCGGCGTCGTGATCTCTGTCTGTTCTGCAGGTGTGAGGCTAGCCCGGCCCCGGAGGGTAATCGTGGAGCGGCCCAGCAGGTGCAGTTCTGAATTCTGATACATTTCCGCGTGATTGTTAGACCTTCCGAAGTTGCATGTTTCTCATGGGTCTCGGGGCTGGCTTAGAGCCACATTTCTTGTTATGCTTCTTTCTTGCTTTCCTTGATGTGTGAGTGTCCACGAATTCGTTTAGACTGAAAGAAAATTTGGATACTTTGAAGTTTGGGAAATGGTCAATTCAGGTCACCATGGGATTTCCCCAATTTTCTCAACTCTACATCGTTTGCTGACTTAATTCTACCCATATTGTTAGCCATAAAGATTCCTCTTTTTGGTTCTAAAAAAGGTTCCTCTTTTGTGCCACAATCTAAGCCTGCTCGGACAGTGACACCTTCGCTGTTACAGTCTTAGATATTCTAAGAGGGGTACTTATCTGAAGTAGGGAGGAAGGAAATAGGTCACGTGTCCTGATACTACACCAAGAGTGTCTTGCCCTGCTTACTTGCAACCCATCTCCAATGCAAATGGTTTGACTATGTCTGCATGAACATTCTTCTGCCACCTGATAGTAAAAATAACTTTGTCTTATGTGCGCGCTTACTTAAATTGGTATCACAATATTGTTCATTACCAAGTTGAGGCATTCAATGATCTGCTCTTGTAACATTCAAGTGGGCCAAGATCTTTCCTGTGAAGCAACGGTATTGAAGCTGCTTGGCAACACGTTAAATTGCTTATTTACTTTAGCATTGTGCTTGTCGTATTGCAGAGTTGGCCAGGTTTACCAAGAGGCGTACACTTTAATCCTAGCGATAGTGATCTTCTATGGCATCTGGCTGCAGAAATTGGGAATGGCCTGGCTCATCGCCATCCATTCATTAGCGAGTTTATTAAATCTGGTGATGAATATGGGGGATTTGGCTGCACACATCCTCAAGATTTGCCGGGTATTTTACTCTTTACGGAATGCAAGTACGTCTCTTGTTGGAGCGTTTATGTCATTACTAATTAGCAATTGTATATTTGGCTGTAATCTTTCAGGTACGAGGCAGGATGGACAGGCATCATACTTCTTTCACAAAAAAGTTAACTTGTACAACAATAAGAATGACAAATATATTAGCTGGCAGAAAAGTGGGGCCTCTAAATCAATAATCATGGATGGGAGTCTGCAAGGTTCCAAGGAAGTATTTGTCCTGTACGCCTTCAAGAATAGTAACGACAGCCCTCAGAGAACTGAGTGGGAATTACATCAATATCATATAAAAAATAGAATGGAGGATGAGGCTGAACTAATGGTATCAAAGATATTCTACAAGTCACAAAATAATCATTGTGAATGGGCTGTAAAAGCTCCTATTCGATCTGCACAGGTATTATCTGCTCTTACTTCCATTGCTATAACACAGTCTCATGAACGGGTGGTTATGGAATACCAATATAATTTGTACCATTGTCATCGTTTACAATTGGTTCTATAGATTTTTGTTTCATACAGTATTTTGGTTAGTCAGTTCATCCTGCACGAGAAATTGAAAAGGTTCCTTTTCAAGCTTGTTGGAAGTAATTTTATGCAGTAATTCGAAAGAAGAAATGATTTGCTATTTATGATTGTGCTCAACAGACAATTTGTGTTGGTTTCAGTATTTGAGTGTTCATATCTGATGCATAGTTATTTTTCGAAGCTACCAGGAATTACATGCTATGTGTTATCGTGACAGTTATCCGGACAGCTTCATGTTATGCTAATCAATCAATCTAGATGTTACTTTTGACATTATTCTCCTGCTTGTTTGTCACTATTATCATTTAAATCATTAAATGTCCTTGCAAAGATAGTTCCGCCTATAATTATAAGTAGATAAACATATAAATGCTTTTTCATATCTGCTCATTCTTTTTTCTGAGAGAAAAAGGCTTATATCTTATCATTCCTTTTTTGGAGAAAGTTCATGATCTATATGTTGTCATTCTGTTCCCTGGTTTAGCCAGTTAAGCCGGGACGGATCTTTATGTTTTGGGAGTTCAATCGTCTTATATTTAGGAATCACAAGTAGTACATTTGTTCAGTGATAGCTTATTCTCACTAATTTGTTTGTTATGCGTTGCTTTGGGGCCACATTGCAGGATTTTTTTTCCTACAGAATGAGTTATGTTTGACCAGTGGCCATTGTCTGGTTCTTTGAAAACATTTTCTTGCTGTTCAATGTTTAGTTTATTTGAACTTTATTATTCTACTTCAAATTGAAAGATCCTTTTCAAGTAATGTTGCTCTAGTACTACTAGACTAGCACTAATTAAATAAGTAATGTTATTTGATGTTTGGACTTTGGAGCTTTTTGTATAATTTACTGCTTTTCCCCTATGTTTTATGTTGGCATCAATTTGATTGTTTTTTGCATTAGTTCTTACTAGCACAATGCCCGCGTTTTGCTGCAGAAGAGCAGGTTTGTTAACCAAATTAAAAAGAATAGCATAAATACCCATGAGTTGGTATGGTTTTATTTTAATTACCTTTTAGGTCATGGGGTGACACAAAGAGTTTTTAGGAAACACATCCATCGTCAATAATCATGATAGCTTATTTGTCTGGCCGTGCAACCATCAGGAATGGCAAGTTTTTCTTGATAGATTTTGTGACCGTCAAGAAATGTTGCTTTTTTCCTTGATGGTTGTGTGTCGGCTGTCCAAGTTAAGAAAGGCCTACGCCATACTTGTCGTCGTCATTAAAAGATCAATTTAAAATAATAATAAAACATATAAGACCTCCAAAAAGGACAGAAAGAAGATAGCCATGATGTGGATTTTGTATTTGGGATGTCTATGTCTTGCACACTAAAAATTAATTTTGTACCATTTGTTCCAGTACATCAGTTCATATCTTCTATACAAGATAAATTTAGTGTGGAAGCAATGAAGATTAATATGTAAGTGTCTTCTAATCCAAGGATTAGTGGATATTAATATATAAAAGTGTTAGTATTTATCCTTTTTGAGTGAAACCACCCAGTCGACTGCATCTTGCAGACTTGCATAATGAATTTTTCAGAATGAAAGCATCCAGCTGCCGGTAAACTATTTTCTGTCATGACAACAAACAAGCATTCACGAAGAATACGTAAACCTCAAATATTCAATTCTATCACTGCTTCAGGGTAAATGCAGAGCTGTTAAGTCTCCTATTTTTCCAACACACTTTGCACAAAGCTAGTCCATCTAATGCATTCTACCAAAATATCATTACTGGAAAAAATCCATTATATTCATCCAGTCTTTTGTACAGATATAAAATCCGTCGCACCCTGTTCCATCATAAAGACTTACCAACAGCTATGGACTGCCACGGATGATGAAAGGCCACTTCCATGATTTTCTCGCCATCAGAACATTAGCTATTGCCTTATGTGTCAAAGCGCTGCGCAGACATCCCCAGGAAGGTGGGCAGTAACATATGGCAGCTTGCTAATTTTCCTAAACACTAATTACTAAGTACTATGAAGGCGACGACCAAAACTGAGTCCCTGGAATTGAATTAATTGAACTGAACCCCAGTTTTTTTGGACAAAATTAGCATCAGGTCCATCACCTAGCTATCATCAGTGCAGGGCACACCTTTTTTCTTGTAGGGAAGCGTAGGTCACACCTCGCATCGCAGCATTAAGCAGCACGGATAAAATCAGAAAGGAAGACAGAGCGAGCACTAACCCTCTTGGCCTCTTCCACATGTGCGTGATCACCTGCAGCACGACACTCTAGTCCAGACTCCTGCTGGACTGCCGATGACGGCTTCGACGGTTTTTCCAGTGCTGGCCTCACCTTTGTTGCAGATCATGGTGGCAGCACCATCCCAGATACAGAGAGCACCTTGCGGAGACAGCGAATCAAGAAGGGGAAAACATAGTAAAATTAGATCAAGATGGGGATTAGATCAGATCGCGGTGGGAACACATCAAATCGAAACGGGGAGCCTGTGCTCAAAGGCGACGCGCGCGACCTGGAGTTGCCGTGCGTGAGGCAAGCTCATCTCCCCTCCCTTGCTGGCCAATCTCGCCTTCCTCCCTCACCTCCCAACCAGCGGAAGGTCAATGGCGACCATGAATCAGGCGGCCGACGGGGAGCGGTCTGAGCGTCAAGTCTACCGGCGTCGGTGGCGCTCTGTCGCGGGAGAACGGGAGGATCACGAGCGGCGTGGGGAGATGCCCATACGGCTTGCGCAGGACGAAGGCTGTCTCCCCCGCTGCTACCTCCTGTCTCGAGCGGTTCTTCGACGGTGGCGGACTGGCGGAGGCAGGGTTCAGCGGCTGCCTTTATGTTGCGATCGGAGATTGGACTGGCGAATTTGGAGACTCCGTTGTTCTTCGAGGCGGCGGACTGGCGGAGGCAGGGTTCGGCGGCTGCCCTTTAGGTTGCGATCGGAGATTGGACTGGCGAATTTGGAGACTCCGTTGCGGAGGCGTGCGCTGACTCGTGGGGGATTGTTTGGCTTGTTGCTGCCATATATATAGGCTTCTAGCTAGAGTTGGAGTCTAACATGATTTCCAGCCCACGATTTGTGGCAGCCCCGTTTTGTACTGATGATAAATTAGGTAGGAAGAAAACGGGCGAAGCAACGACAGACTAACCACGGTACGATGGCACGATCGGGTAATATGGCAAGTTTATGTATTTAGTTTTTTGGTGGGAGGGTAAAAAGGTCCAAAAAAAGTGTTGGACCGGGAGAAACACTTCGTGCTTTATTATTAGGTATATATATATATATAGATATATAGATTGTCTCCTGTAGTCCTGTTATCCACTTCTTTGTCATGTCTAGTGTGTGTGTCTTTACTTTTGTGTGCAGTTAATGTTTCATTATTACCCTTCAGTTCTCTGCAGTTGATGTGACTGATAACATCAAATCTTATTATTTATTTGTCATTTCTTGCTACTTTTAGAAATCATCAGGCTCACTACTTTCTAAAGCTTCAAATGCTTTTCTTGCATGTCAGTTATAAATAGATGATTATTTCTGGGCAATATTGTGCAGGACGATTCTGTGACTGATAATGATTCCAAAGAAGAAAAAGAGGATGCAGAGTTGGAAAATCGTTCTGTGAATGTGACCACTGACAGCTATTTCGTTGAAGGTTTTGATCTTCATTTGCAGTTCTTATTTTTCAATGTACTTTTGTTCAACAGATTGTGACAGTGATTTTTTTCAGGCAATGGAAACAATCAGGGACAGATACTGGTTGAGATGTATCCTGATCAGGACAAACGAAGTTCTTCCAACATTGTATTGGATACCACAGATATCAATCTTGAAAACCAAATTAATCATCAGGCTGAAACTGAGCTTGATCACATGTCTCTGCAAGAGCGCTACAGAATCCTTCTAGCAAACAAGTGTTCTTGCTCTGCGAAGGTATCTGCTGAAACATGTGCAGTCAATGATTCAGATTTATCCATACAAATGGATGCTGAAACAAGTGGGCCAGTTCCCAAAAGTGAGAGTGAGGAAATGTATGAATCTATTTTAGCTAGCTTTGATTTGTCCATGTTACATCGATTAAAGATTTGTCTTGTAACATTGCTTGCAGAAAACATGAAGGAGCAACCTACAGGGAAGATATATGTAGCATGTTGCAGGTTCTGATATGCTTTTCCCAATTATCTTGCTTATTATTGCCGTTTAGTTTCGGCATTAACTTTTTGTGTAATGTTAGTAACTTTTTAGGATTTGCTAGAGGTTTCATAGGAACATCTCATGATCTTTGTCTTGTTCAAATGCTGTGAACATTACATTGATAATACTTTCCAAGCGCCGTGTAGAAAATCATTTCTCATATTTTATCACGCAGATCTAAACCTGCCCAGTCGATGTTGCCGTAGTGGTTAGTTTCATATATTGTATCTGTGGTTACTGATATAGGTGATCCCATATATGTGTATTCAGTCCAGTTAGACGAGCAGGGCAGCAGTTAAGCAAGCAGCCACAGCTCATAATATATTAATCTTATTTCTGTCGACTGTCGAGCATTAATTACCTTTGATAATATTGCAATTATCTGTGCAACTATCTACATTTAGTTCATATATGCATACTATAGGACAAACAGGTTGCAAATAGTAATAATTTTCATAAATACTTGCTGAGGAATTCCATGACATTTCTTGGCATTTGTCTGTAATGACCTGCGGTATTGAGTCTGCAATGACCTGCGGCAGTGATCAATAGGAGTAAGCCTGATATCCATATTGGTCTCTTAAACTATTTATAATTCTGCGCAGGAAATTTCTTCTGCACCGTCTATTATAGATAGTATGGATGCTGACAACAATGTGAGGTTACTTTGGGAAATTCCTCTAGACACCCAAGCATCTTCGGTGGAATGTTTTGTCAATGGCAGGAAAATTTCTTATGACCCAGTTGAGGATGCTGAAGGTCCAGTAAGTGACAAGACCCTTAATTCTAGTGCTGAGCTGCTTTCAAGTCAAACACTGGCTTGTGGGGATGAAAATGTTCACCTTGCAATGAGAAATTCTGGGACCAAATTGGTTGATGTAAAAATGGAGCCTGCATTGGAAGGTTATGGGATTTACCCTTCTGAATCTCCTTGTGTGAAATCTCACCACTCAAATAATGATGACCTGAATGACTCTGATTCTGTTCCAGAATGTATGTCAAAAGACAGTGGAACTGATTTTGTACTCTTGCATGGCACGGGAGATTCGGCAGTGAAAACCTCAGCAGGTTGTTCCTGTTCCGAGCAGAGTACATACCAAAAATGTGCCATTGAGGGATGTAGTGGCTCTACAAATTCTGCATCTTCAGATATTTGCAGTACACATGCTGAAGGTTCACCACCATCTTCAGTAGTAAAAAGTGAACCAACTGGGTATGAGTTACCTGGCTTATGTGAGAAGGGCTTTATCAATAGTATGGAGCCTATTGTGAAAGAAACTCATACCAAAACTGTAAATTGCAAAGGGGGCCTTCCGTACTGCTCTCGTCAAAGGAAAAAGAGGAAAATTGCAATGTACGCAGTATGAGTACATGTTTTTTTTTAATGTTTACACAGCATTTCATATTTGTACTTATAAAAAATACCTGGGCAGGGATTCAAGTGAAACAGTGCTTGAAGAAGATGCTTGCAAAAATGATGAGGGTATTGCTTACCCTAGGCGAAGGAGGAAGAAGAAAACCGCGACGTATGTTGCAGTCTACTTGTTTGCACATTAATGCTATATTCGAAATTATGCTTATATACAGAAACAATATGTGCAGGGATTCGATTGAAACAGCTCTTGAAGAAGATGCTCCAGGACTTCTACAGGTACCTATTTACTGTGTACATAATTCTGTTTAAATACAATAATGTTAACTTTGTGATTTATTGTGTGTTTATTTCCCCCCTTTAGATTCTTCTGGACAGAGGAATAGTGGTCAATGAGATCAAACTTTATGATGTTGGAGATGATGATGAAATGCTTCCAGACTGCACAGAGAGTGACTTTCAAGATCTCGAGAATGTCATAACAAAAGTAAGATGTTCTACAGCAGTACTTAGTATAACACAGATTATTGCTTATTTTCTTGAAAAGAGAAATAGCACTTTACATTGTTGAAAGATATACAATCCTGCCACTTGATGCGTCACAGCCAGGATAGTCATTAAAGAAACATCATTATACATACTTTAGCAAAAGAATGGAGCATTTTGAACTGCAAAGTTACTGTGTTGAGTGGTCATAGCAAAAGCTAAATTGCTAATTTGCTACATTTGGAATGATTGGCCAAATTGCTATATTTGGAACAATTGGTCTCTGTAATACCTACGCACCTTACCTTAAAGAAAATCAGGTGGTTTTGTAAGAAATGTGTCCTGTCAACAGATCCAGGAAATATTTTTAAAACTTCTTATTATGTTATTTCTTATGTAAGGAGGTTATTTATATTATGTGGAACAAGTTCTCCAAGCTAAAAGACCCAATCTATGAAAAAACAGAAAATCTTATTATGTTGAGTAATTATATTCAGCACACACTGATATTGGGAGCTAACTGTTAGCAAATGGTAGCCATTAGAAAGTACAGAACATTGAGAGTCTGCCAGGTTTCCCTTGTTAGATTCTTCAGTTTAATTAACTCTAATAGGGTACCTTAAAGTGAAAGTAGTTTTAGAAAAACCTGCATTGCTGGCACTGTAGTTTTAAAACATGGTCAGCTTATTAGTGTACTCCATAAAAGTACAGTAGTATTACTCCACATTCCGCACATGGATAAATGATATCTTACAATACACTATTTGGGCTAGTCCTGCATTTATCACTGCGTACTCTAACATTGAGGTAGATGCTTCGACGAATAGTAAAAGAGTTAGTAAACGGATACAGCTCTTGTACATGCCTACTTAGCTCCAGAGTTCTCCGGAGATGTTGCAAGTGTATCTTGGTATGATCTTATATATGAAAAGTATTTGTTGACAATGCTACTCGTCAATGTGCAGTTGTTTCCACAGAGAGTATCCTTGTTGAAGTCTGCTGCCAGACATGTGAAGGGGGGAGGAAAGGCTATTTACTGCTTGGCTTGCTTAATTTCTCTCATTGAGCAGGTATTGAAACCATATCTGGATAATCTGTGCATTTTCCACTTGATACAAGCTTGTTTAGCTTCATACATCTTTATCTCTTGTAGTCGCGCTATCTTCAGTTCCGTGACTGTCCTGTGGAATGGGGTTGGTGCAGGGATTTGCAATCCTTCATTTTTGTATTTAGAAGCCATAATAGGTAACTTTTCTTACATTGTATTGCTTGTCAACATGGTGACTGACATGTATGCTTATAAAGCTCCTTTCAAATTTTGTTACAGGCTAGTTCTTGAGCGCCCTGAATATGGTTATGCAACATATTTCTTTGAAATTGTGCAATCGGTGCCAATAGAATGGCAGATCCGAAGGCTGGTTACTGCTATGAAGCTTAGTAGCTGTGGCAGGACAGCTCTTATTGAAAACAGGCCACTATTGGTGAGATTTCTCGTTCTGTGTTTCTTTCACTTTCTTCTGCAGAAAAATTGGTGTTACGTATATGTACAAATATAATAAAACAAACTTAAAGCCAGTAACCCTCCATTTTTTTTTAACTTTTTCTATAGTTCCAACAAGTCATGATGTTTGTTCTGCTCTGGTTGCTCTAATCGGAATATTTTTTTCAGGTTGGTGAAGATTTATCAGAAGGTGAGGCGCGGGTTTTGGAAGAATATGGTTGGATACCAAACACTGGGCTTGGGACTATGCTAAACTACCGCGATCGGGTAGTTCATGACAAGTGGAATGAGAAATATAGCACAGATTGGAGGATGAAGATTGGAAAGCTCTTAATGAAAGGTTATTCTGAGGGGCACTGTATTGTAACTCATGATCCCACGTTTATGTTGTCAGAAGAAGAAATCAAGTTGGAGGATCCTTTATGAGATCTCTGCCGCGTATACATGGGCATGATAGCCTTCAGAGCCAACCCTCCTCTAGGTAGGAGTTGTAAAGTTGTGGTGGCGCCTGTATGTACAACATATTCGTTCAAGTGGTGCCATGTGAATTAGGAGCATGGGGCGAGGCTAGCAGTTGCTATGTGAATAAGCTTAGTCTTAGGAAAATGGAGCAGACTGATAGCTAGTTTCACTCAACTGAAATGGTGTAATGTAGTGTATGGGTTCTGAAATAAGTACCAGTACTCTAGCAAATGTAACAAGAAGTGCTTTGTTTCACAGATCTTTTGGTAATATTCAATGATCACAGATAAATATTTTTCCTTTTGACAGTGGCATGAACTTTCAGGTACAAACCTAATGTTTAGTGGGAGTTTCACTATACTAATATTTGTCCACACTGTTCTTTATTTGTTCTTCTCCAAAGCTATTCATTTGTTAATGTCTGCAAAGTTAGTACTCCCTCTGACCCATATTAGTTGACTTAGAGTCATGTATCTAGTCAAGTTTTAGGGTTAAATACATCTTTATTTAGACAAATTGAAGTCAATTAATATGAGTCGGAGAGAGTATATTTGATTTATTCTGAGGATGACAATAATTCATAAAGAAGGACATGCGAATGTTCATGTCAATGTTGAAAAAACTTGAAGCAAAAGATGAATGATATCTTGTTTTATGAGGTCTAACATTCTTATTAGTTACTATGGATTAGGGGTGGGCATTCGGTTTTTCCGATTAATCCGGTTCGGTTTTTCGGGTTTTTCTATAATTCGGTTTCTACAAAATAGGCACTAAAAATATTTCGGTTTTCTAATTAATCGATAGTTCGGTTAGTGAACAATTCAATTCAGTGTTCGGTTTTTAATCGAAATTCTAAAAATAACAACACTGTGCCATAATTTATGTCAGATTCATACAAGCTAAACCACTCATCGGCGCACCGGAAGCAAACTCTAGGTCGGCGAGGACCTGAAGCAATACATGGCTAGATGATGTCTTGAACGCATGTGTATTGTGTAGAAAAAGAAAATAATAAACACGATGTCTATCTTGCTCGTTCAAAAAAAATATGTCTATCTTCCCAATCGTATACATTCAACAAATTATATGTGTTTAGAGTTCAGCTAATATACATGATTATGAAACAGAAAAATAATTGAAAGGCTTCCAACAAAATTAATAGATACAATTAACAATTAAGCCATAAACATGTACGTGCATGTGGCTGAGGACATACGTCTGTCATACATTTTTAACTGTTTTACATTTGTCGCGTAAGATTCACGTCTGATAATGGACGCCTGGAACAGAATCACAAATATATTTAGCTCTGTCACGTATATTTTTCGGTTTGTACGGTTATTTCGGTTAACAGAGAGTCAAAACCGAATTAATATTTATAAATTCGATTAATCATATTTACCAACCGAAATTAGTTTCGGCTAATTCGGGTTCGGTGTATTCGGTTTCGGTTCCGGTTAATTCAGTTTCAGTGTTCGGTTTCGGTTAATTCAGTATGGATCAAGCAATTCAATACAAATTTGGTTTGTAAACACTTGTTCCAACAGTTTTCAGATTGTTGCTTGGGTAGTTAGCAGAGCTGGTAGGCACCAAGGTGAGTTACTCTTTTATTACTAGCAGGTGCCTCACTAGGCATCTTCAGTGTGTGGTACTCTCAGTACTCGGTAGTCAATGTTGGAGCGAGGTCTATTATTATACGGGTATCAATATTGCAAATGTAGTCAATTTGTAGATGAGCAAACTTGTAAAGCAATATTAGGATTTAGTCGCACCAGTATCTCCTGTCTTTCGAAAAAAAACTGTGATTATATCGGTGCTAAAGCATGTTCAAAATACATTAAAAAAACATGTTCAAAATACATAAAAGCATGTTCAAAATACACGTAACTCCTAATGTTGGAATGTTTTTAACTTTTATTAAGTCGGTTCGCCTACAGGCACAAAGAATCCTGGAAAGTAATTTCTAAGTCGGTTGCCGTGCGAGGCGCGCCATATAAGCGAAACCCGATCCAACCTCCCTCTCTCCATCGTCTCCTCCAATCCCGATCTCATCAATCTCGGGCCGATCTCGAAACCCTAAACCCCACCACCACCTCCCGTCCCGCCGCAGCTAGCCATGGTTTCCGCGGCCGCGCTCCTCGGCCCTCCCGTCGCCCTCGACACCAAGATGGCGGACCCCAAGCCCAAGGCCAAGGCAAAGACACCGTCCAAGCCGAAGCGCCAGCAGTACCGCGACTCGTCGTCCGACGACTCTGACTCCGACTCCGACGAGTCCAGCGACTCGGAAGCCGACTACGGATCGCGCTCGCGGACGGAGAAGAAGGCGCCGCTGGCCGCGCGGCCGATCGTCTACACGTCGTCGGGCGACCCCTGCGTCGACTTCTTCTTCCAGGTCGTACCCGGCGCCACGGCGGCCGCCGACGTGGCCGGGCTCCTCAGCGTCGCCTGGGGCAACGACGCGCGCACGGCGCTCAGGCTCGTGTGCCACCTCCGCGGCGTCCGCGGCCTCGGCAAGTCCGACAGGGAGGGCTTCTACGCCGCCGCGCTCTGGATGCACGCCAACCACCCCCGCACCCTCGCCGCCAACCTCGGCACCTTCGCCAAGTTCGGATGCCTCAAGGACCTCCCCGAGATCCTCTACCGCGTCCTACACGGCCCCCGCGAGGAGCGCAAGGAAGATGACAGGGTTCCGCGCGGCGCCCGCAACGGATCCAAGCGCCGCTGCGTCGACGGGGCGGAGACCGCCAAGGCGAAGCGCGAGAAGGAGGCGGAGCACGCCAAGGCCACCCTCACCCGCTACGACTCGGACGAGAACTTTCGCTTCCTCTACGACCGCGTCGCCGAGCTCTTCGCCGAGCTGCTCAAGTCCGACCTCGAGCACCTGCGCTCGGGCGACACATCCAAGATCGGGCTCGCCGCCAAGTGGTGCCCGTCGCTTCGCTCCTCGTACGACCGCGCGACCCTGCTCTGCGAGGCCATCGCCCGCCGCATGTTCCCGCGCGAGTCCAGCCCGGAGTACCTCGGCATCCCCGACAAGCACTACGCATACCGCGTCCGCAGCCGGCTCCGCCGCGAGGTTCATGTGCCGCTGCGCAAGGTCCTGGAGCTCCCGGAGGTGTACATGACCGCGGGCAAGTGGGACGAGCTCCCCTACGGGCGCGTGGCGTCCCTGGCGATGCGGCAGTACAAGGAGGCGTTCCAGAAGCACGACAAGTCGGGCGTCGCCGGCTTCTTCGACGAGGTGCGCGCCGGCCTTGCCCAGATACCGGCGGGCGCGGTCCTGCCGCACGAGATCGTGGCCGCGGCCCTCAAGGGAGAGCACGATGAGTCCGCGGAGCTCCAGTGGCGCCACATGGTCTCCACCCTGGCATCCGAGGGCCGCCTCACCAACTGCATCGCAATGTGCGCCCTCTCTAGCTCGGTCGAGAAGCCACCGGCGGCCGCGGCCATCGCGCTGGGGCTACTGATATCTGAGCTGAGCCAGGAGCCATGGAAGGGCAGGGTCATCACGTTCGACGCCACCCACCAGCTGCACAAGGTGAGCGGCGCGTCGCTGGTGGACAAGCTCCGGCCGCTGGCCGCCGTGAGGGCCCAGAAGGGCGCGAACCTGCAGGCTGTCTTCAACAAGATACTGAACGTTGCGGTAGCGGGCGGGCTGGACAAGGACATGATGGTGAAGCGGGTGTTCGTCCTGAGCGACATGGAGTTTGACGGGTGGGTTGGCGGCGAGGCCTGGGTGTCGGAGCACGATGCGATCAGGAAGAAGTTCAAGGACGAGGGCTTCGCTGTGCCGGAGGTGGTCTTCTGGAATGTCGGCACGTCCAAGGCGTCGATGCCAGTGGTGGCAGCGCAGGCCGGCGTGGCGCTGGTGAGCGGCTACTCGAAGAACCTGGTGCGGCTGTTCCTGGAGGCTGATGGAGTGCTCACGCCGTCCGCCATCATGGCCGACGCCATCTCCGGAACCGAGTACAACGACCTCGAGGTGCTCGACTGAGCATCGATCACTCAGCTATGATCATCGATTTGCTTCGCTTTGTTGTTCCGTTAGTTTCCTCGCTAGGTCAAATATCATCTGAATCGTACGCGCTTGTTTTCTGAACTCTGATCAACGCCTGTGTTCTGAACTCTGAACCGTATTCGCGATCATGCTGTGTTTGCGAATGCATTGCTGATGGATCGATGACCACTCAAAACTGTTTGCATAATTGCATATTTACATTGTTATTGAGCTTGAGTGCATGGTTATTCTTCAGTTACAAACCGATTTGGTACCAAAGAAGAATAACCTTGACGAATAGCTTCTTTTTCATTTACAAACTGTTTGAATTGGTACTTTTTATATTTAAGTAAATTGGCCAATCCAACTATGTTCCAATTTGACTGAACTGTTTGCACGATCTGGTCTCGTAGAAGCACTTACAAATTTATGCAAGTACCCGTTTCATTCAGAAAAAGATGCTATCCATCAAGGTTATTCTTCTTCTTTGGTACTCCCTCCAGCCCATATTAATTGAGTTGAATTTGTCAAATTTTGGATGAACCTATATACTAAATAGTGTCTAGATTCATCCAAATTTGACAAATCCAAGTCAATTAATATGGATCGGAGGTAGTACTTTTTATTTCAGTAACTTGGCCAATCCAATTATTTTGAAATTTCTAGTTTTTATTTAAATAAGTAAATTGGCCAATCCAACTATGTTTGAATTTGACCACTGAAACTGTTTGCATGATCTGATCTCGTAGAAGCATGTACAAATTTATGTAAGTACCTGTTTCATTCAGTAACTGGGCGGGCAAGTATACCTGTTAATTTCAGTAGTTGCCAGTTCAATTAAGTATGTTTGAACTGATCTAAAAAAAGTATGTTTGAACTTGACTACTGAAATTGTTTGCACGTTCATTCTTGAGCGAGCTTGGATGCATATTCTTCAGTTTGAGTGTTCAGGAATGCAGCAGCAAGATCAAATTGCCTGGTGTTGTGCGACCATTCAAACAGTTTACTGTCTGTTAGCTCCCAAAAATTATTTAGTTAGAAGTTGAGCCAGGTCTACTAAATCAGCTGCATCTATTTTGAGCACAACTCAAACTCAGCTCTAGAACTACAGGTATATATGATCTGTGGCCCAATTAAGATTTATCTGTTTGCTTATTTTCTAGGATTCCACTACTTAGCAAGTTTTGTCGGATGGCCGTCATCTGAAGTTGTTCAGCGTGAGATGGTTGGTTTTGGTTCCTCGGGACCCTGTTATATTCATTCTCCACAACCATAAGAGAGAACATAATACGGAGTATAAGAAGGTACTCCCTCCATTTCAATTATTTTCGTGTAGTTCAAATTTGAACTACAATCACGGCAAAAATTATGGATCGGAGGGAGTACAATGCAAGAGTATGAGATAAAAGACGCTATGAACGCTCACCATTTCATCATCAGCCTGATTCATGGTGCTCATGGCTATGACACACAAGTGGGAATGCGTGGAGTGGATTTGAAATCCCGGGCAGAAGCAACGAATCTCCATTGCCCGTGTAGTGCTGAAGAATCGTTATTTGTAATCCAACAGAATATTATTGACACTGTTTCTCTTCGTCGAATCCGATTGGCGACTCCCTACGCCATCGTCTCCGAGAAACTCACCGGAATAATACCTTCTTTGGCAAGCTCAAATCCTTCCCGATGTTCGTGGTGCCCAGCTCTATGGCTTCCTCGATTGATCGCTGGCGAACCTGATATGACTTCCTCAATGGTTCCAAACTTGATATGACTTTTGTCGATGGTTCCAGGCATGTATGTGATGATATGTATTAAGCTAGATGTTTCCTATGATCTACTTCCTCTGTTTCAAAATATAAAATGTTTTAGCTTTGTGAAGCAAATGTATTTAAACTTCTTTTAGTATACAGGTTCACTCAGATTTGGAGTGAATCTACACACTAAAATAAGTCTAGATGAATTTTCTTCAAAAACCTAAAACATCTTAAATTTTGAACGGAGGGAGTAAGTGTAATGAACAGATAACAGTTAGATCCTAGCGAAAGCCATTGGATAACAGTAAGGAATATACTGGAGTACCTTAGACGGACTAAAGAGGTGTTCCTAGTCTATGGTGGCGAGGAAGAGCTAGGTGTAAAGTGTTACATAGATGTCATGACTGATTTAGACGATTCTCGATCACAATCTAGACACTTATTCCTTATAAAAAGAGGCGTTATGAGCTGTAAAAGTTCCAAGCAAGACACAGTTGACGCCTCAACAATGGAAGCATAGTATATTGTTGCCCTAGAGACGGGAAATGAAGGTGTTTGGATCAGGAATTTCCTATTAAATCTGGGTGTGGTTTCGTCTATGCTCATGCCGTTGGACATGTACTATAAAAATAAAGGTGCTATTGCACAAGCCAAGAAACAGAGGAATCATCAGAAGAACAAACGCATACTCAATAGTAGCACTAATCCGTTAACCTGTCGAGTCGGGAGATATCAAGATGTGCAGACCTTGTGGGTCCATTGACAAAATCGATTTCCTAGCTCAATCATGAGGCACACACAAGAGCGATGGGCATGATATGCGTTAGACATGGAGATGTATGAGTGGTCGACTCTAGTGCAAGTGAGAGAGTGTTAGAAATGGTGCCCTAGAGACTCCACTTTTTTTGCCTTGTATTAATGAGTAGTCCATGTATACACTGTTTGTACTTGTGATCGAGTGTGAATCAATTGTGGAACTGATGAGTATATTTTTTGTAGCATGTTTACCTTATGTTTTTCTATAAGTAGTGTTAGGATTTTGGTATTTTACTATGCTTGCACCACCTTTTATGCATGTTTTACCAGGATCCTAGAGTTAAAGGAGTTAATGGATAAATCAATTGAAGCAATCATTTTTGGACATAAATATGCTAACTGTACAAAGTCATTTTTTGGACATAGTTCATTCCTTCAGGAGATAGGTGGCTGATGGTTTTACAAAGTCACTTGCCACATGACAAGTAGAAGCTTTTCGTCACAACCTTAACTTAAATAATAAGTTATGATTGAGGGGGGGGGGGGGGGGGCTAAACATCGTATATTTAGATGTATATGGCCTTTGTATGTCTCATATATTGTACCCCTCAAATACGGCACCGACATATGTTGTGTGTGCAGTATCCTATACCGAGGTGGACCTTGTATTGTCCATGATATAAATGCCACACCGCCGGCCAAGTTTTTTTTGAAAAAAGGCAAAGATTTGCCATTTTCATTAATAGAGAAATAAGTTTTAAGAGTGTTACAAGCACACGATCAAGCTAAGAAGGCAATATCCCAAACAAGACAAAACAATTACTCTTGTGGTATTATATTACGTAATGACTCTTGCCCCGGCCTTGGACCATGGAGTCGCTTCCTCTTTAACTCTTGTTACCACCATTGCCATGGTAGATGAGTGACATTGTAACACGCGGGAATTCCTCTCTTTCCACACCTCCCATGAAACAAGCATGCCAAGAGACGACATCACTCTTCTATATTGACCTCTCATATGAATGAAGGAGCTTCAATCTTGCACGGTTGTAACCCCATTCCAATCGCTCGGGATTACATCATGAAGGCCTAGCCACTCTTTGATGCTTGACCACACTCTTATTGTGAGAGGGCATTTGAAAAGAAGGCAAGTGGCAGACTCTTGAACTTGATTACATAGCATGCAATTTCCACAATTTTGCCATCCACGCCTTTGTCGTCCATCCGCCATTCGTACTCTATTTTGTAGCAAAATACAAGAAAAAAACTCTTTGGTGTTGCCCACGGTCTCCAAACTGTGAGGGGCATGGGGGGAGATTGGGAGGTCTTTGATTTGCATCTTGTATGCCGAGGATGAAGAGTAGTGGCCACTATTGTTGAGTTTCCAAATAATTGAATTGGGCGTGTCATCGGTGAGTTGAGTGTTAGCAAGGCTCTCCCACAACTTAGTAAATTGCTCAATATGTTCCATGGCGAGGCCCTCTTATGTATTTATTTGCGAGACCAAAAAGCCGTTTTCAAGGGATTTTTGGGCGGAGAGCTTCTTCTTGAGAGGGATATCAAAGACCAAAGGAGCAATGCCATGTGGCCGAAAACCGTCTATCCAAGAGGAGTTCCAAAAGGATGCCTTCTTCCCATCCCCAATAGGCAATAGTAACCAACATGGCTGCCGCAAAGAGCTCAAGATCGTGAGGGGTGCATGGATTTCCAAGTCCAATTAATGGTTTGCTCTCATCCGTCCACTCAAACCAAAGCCACCTAAGGCGGAGAGCTGCGGCAAATTTCTTGAGGTTGATAATCTCAAGTCCTCCCTTCTTTTCTGGTATACACACAAGATCCCAATTTACTTTGCATTTTCCGCCCGAGACCTTGTCACAAGCCACCCAAAATAAGGTTCTTCGAATGCTATCTTCTTGATAATGACTTCCAATGGGATATTGATGACCCACAAGTATAGGGGATCACAACAGTCTTCGAGGGAAGTATTACCCAATTTATTGATTCGACACAAGGGGAGCCAAAGAATACTTGCAAGTCTTAACAACTGAGTTGTCAATTTAGTTACACCTAGAAATAGTTCTTGCTCATAGTAGTTTATCAGTAGCAACAGTTTTGTAGTAGCAATAGTAAAGTAACAGCAGCAGTAAAACAAGAGCAATAGAAACAGTAGCAACAAACAGTAGGATATGAGTGCGATAGGCATAGGGATGGATGGACGGGCATTGCATGGATGATACTAAACATGTAACTTCAAGACCTAGGGCAATTGCAGATAAATAAGATAAAGCATCCAAGTACTAAACAATCATAGCCATGTTCTCCATATATAGTCATGCGTGCTCGCAATGAGAACTTGCACAACATCTTTTGTCCTGCCAGCCCGTTGCAGCGGGGCCTCGAGGGAACTACTGACAAATAAGGTGCTCCTTTTAATAGAGCATCGGAGCAAAGCATTAACACTCCATGAACACATGTGATCCTCACATCACAACCATCCCCTCTGGCTGTCCCAATTTCTATCACTTCGGGGCCTTTGGATCCAGACAATGATATGTGTACACAAATTGCAGATAAGATCACAAACAATACTATCATAATGAATCAATAATAAGTTCAGATCTGAGATCATGGCACTCGGGCCCTAGTGACAAGCATTAAGCACAACAAGTTGCAACAAAGTCAAATAGCACTAATATAGATACTAGGCACCATGCCCTAACAATCTTATTCGATTACATGATAGAACTCATCCAATCCCTACCATCCTCATAGCCTACAGCGGAGGATTACTCACTCATGGATGAGGGCAACATGGATGGTTGATGGAGAGGCGTTGTTGATGATGATGGCGATGATCCTCTCCAAATTCCCTGTCCCGGCAGGGTGCCAGAACGAAGTTTCTGGTTCCGAATCGCGGTTTCTGGTGGTGGCGGCGCAGCAGAACTCTTTTTGGAAAAATGTTGAACCCGCCTGAGTTTTTAGATCAAGAGGCAACTTATAGGCAAAGAGGGAGGCCGAGGGGGTGCCTGGGGCGACCACATCCCCTCCAGGCGCGGCCTGGGCCCACCCGCGCGGCAGGGGGTGTGGGCCCCTCAGGCTTCCACTCCGTCTCGTATTCTGGCTCCGTGAATCTTCTGGTGAAATAGGATTTTTGGCATATTTTCCAGGATTTTCCTGATAGTTGATTTTCTGCACGAAAACTAGACACCAAGGCAATTCTGCTAAAAACAGTGTCAGTCCGTGTAGTTGTATCCAAATCACACAAGTTTAAAGGAGAAACATGTCGTGGTATTGCCGATAAGTATGCCATGGATGGTTCCTCACAATGCGTGTTTAGATACATGGGGGAAGGCGGACGGTTGACGGGTACGAGGTAACACAACTTACCCAGGTTCAGATCCCACAACGGTGGCAGAATCCTACTCCTGCTATAAATCACTATAAGTGCAATATGCTGAGTTACAGAGATTGGTTCGCTGTGCGAGGTGACTAGAAAGTCTGAGTTATCGTCTTGTGTTGTCTGAGATTGTCTGCTCTAAAGGCTTCCATAGGACCGACTTATATAGTTGTCAGGTCCTAGGGTTACAGGGAAAAGTCCTAGCCGGACAGGTTACGAAGTCCTACACTGCTTACAACTAGTCTAGCGTGTCTTGCACTCCAAGGCTCGGGTACGTCGGTGACTCCTCCGTAGCCTTCCTTTATCCGGTATGGGCCTTCCTTCTAGATCCATCTAACTGGGCCGCCCAGCAGGCCATAGGCCATGCTACCAACTATGGGCCACCCGGGTTATCCGGATAGAGGACATGCTATGAGGATACCCATATAGCATATCCCCAACAGTAGCCCCCGGAGAACTCCGAGATCTTGCACCGTCTTGCCTCTTCACGTTGAATGCTCCGTTTAGATGGATGTCGGCAAATCATCAAGCAATATCTTGTAGTCCTCCCAAAGAACCCTGCAAGGTTTTCTCCGTCTTCAACTTCTAAGTCGGAGAATTGCGAAATCTTCCATCGTACTCTTCTGTAGCCGGACTGGATCCGTCCATGCCAGAATCTTCCGATGTGATGGTTCATCTGCCAGTGACAGCTAGGGCGACGTAGACATATGTCATCAATGCCTCGTAACTCACACATGCAGAGAATGCAATCATCTCCATTTTTTCCGCGCGAGCGATACGAACCGTTGGCGGAGACGGTTGGCAACGTGGCGAAATTTTCGCGCACGCGCCCGCACACGTCGTCCACGCGTCAACCGTTTGATCATTGCGCACGAATCTTGATGCCAGAGGTTATAAATTGTAACATCGGTGGAAATTTTACTTTTCACCTCATTCTCCTCTGCATCATCTTATTCCTCCAGCGAGCGCCTCCTCGAGCTCTCCGCGCACCGTGCGAAAAAACCCTAACTCCTCGACCTTTCCAGTCACCACCGTAACCCCTCCAATGGCCAGCAGCAGTTCCGCCCCTCCATGACGGTGTCAGACGATGCCGCGATAAAGCTGGCGAGCTCCATCATCGTGCCCCTAGAGGGCCTGGTGATCCCTAAATCCGTGGTGGTCGAAGCCACCGGCGGCGACCATAACCCAGCGGAGCTGGAGCTGCTAGAGGAGGAGTACGACTCCCACAAGGGTGAATGGCGCGGTTCGGATATTATGGACCACGACATCAAGGAGCTAATCATCGAGGTCTACCTCCCTGCAATGGAGGGGCTCGCCTGGCGGCCGGCGCCGGCCGGCGAGGTCACTCCTTCTCCCCAAGCCGGAGAAAAGGTGTACCTCAAAGCCCAACTTGTATGCGGCGTCTCCCTGCCCATCTCCAATTTCTTCCTAGATGTCCTCAACCATTACCGAGTACAGCCTCAGAACCTTTCCCCCAATATCATCCTCGCACTTAGCAACTACGCGGCGCTTTGTGAGGGTTACTTAGGGATTAGGCCTAGGTTAGATCTCTTTATATACTTTTTCACCATCAAGTTTGAAGCCGGAGCCGGCAAGGACGAGCTCAGGAACTGTGGCACCATTAGCTTTAAGATCCGACCTGGCCGGAGGTTCCCCGACACCGTCGGCCATGAGTCCTGTAAGAACTGGCAACATACGTACTTCTACGGCCTAGATATCCCTCTGGCTGGACGAGAAGTGACATACCCAGACTTTGTCGATGGAGCTGCCGCTGAAGACCCGACATGGAGATCCCAGGCCTCCCTTCCCTCCGACATCGATGCTTCCCACGCTATAAGGCGTATAGAGTGGTTCGTAGATACGGGTCTGACCGGATTGGACCTGGCCATGTGCTGGTTCGTCAGGCGGATCCAACCTCTGCAGCACCGCTTGAAGTTGATGCACGAGTATACCAACGAGAGGAAGGATAGCCTCCACATCTCCGAGGACAATTTCTCGAGCGACTCCGTCAAGCTCCGCCACAAGGACATCATCAAGGTGAAGGATAGGAAGCGTGGCTTCACTATCACCTACGACATGTTCATAGAGAGTAAGTTCCCAAAGGTATCTGTTTATTTTCCGTTATGACATACACTCTAGTTCTTCCGTCTAGCCATTACCATCTCATCTAACACGGTGGATTTTCACTTAACAGCTCAGCGATATAGATGAGGATAGCATGGATGCCCAAATCTATGATCCAAAGATGAAGGAAGTAACCGTCATGTCCGACGACGAGGTCCCGTTGGCGTGAAAGCGGAAGAGCTCCACCTCTGATGCTGCCAATGGAGGCAAGAAGAAGAAGACGAAGGGTGGAGCCTCCAAGAAGACTACCGCCTCCCTAGAGGCGGAGAAAAGAAAGGTTACTGGGATCCCTTTTGTCAAAGCACCCCCTCTTGTGTAAGCTTATTTCTCTCCGACATTGTCCATCGTTTGTCTTACTCCTGTACTTATACTTTTTGTATGTTTCAGGAAGAAAGCCACTACTAGTTTGAAGAATACCTCCAAAACTTTGGGGGATTCTAGAAACATTAAGGATATGTTGCATCGTGACGTTTCTCCCCACGAATCTCTCGCCATCGCCCCTGTCACTCCTAGCGTCCAGCCTTCGCCCGCTCCGACAAGCTCACAAGCCAAAGTAGTACCTGGCCCTTCCGCCATGGAAGTGGACTCAGGTGCCTCTACGGAGCTTGCCATTGTCGGCGAACAGGCGACGCAGGAAAGTGCCACAAACCAAATGGTTGAACCTCCGGCTAAGGATGCCATCGGTAGCGGTAAGGCGGTGGTGGAAGGTGGTACGTCTGTCAAAGGCGGCGCCTCCGCACCCAAGAAGACCATAGAGTTCCCAAAGATAGTCTATCCGGTACTTACGCCGGGTAGCACCGCTCTGGTTCTTGGTGCGGCGCCGACATCTCCAACATGCGGTCTCGAGGAGCTTCTCCGGCAAGCAGAAACCTTGCAAGGAAACAATTTGTCCTTTGGCAAGTTGCTTACTGAGAGTGCTACAAACCTCAAGATCATCGCGCTTGTAAGTTTTATTTGCCTTTTGCATTTCATATGAGTATCCCACTGTAGCCCCGAGGACTTAGACGGAAAACCATAGGTCTTTTCATCTGAATGCTCTAAGAGTGACTAAGCTAGAAAACTTCTCACTGTAGCCCCCAAGCATATAGTTTGAATGAATTATTCTGACTAGATGCTTTCGAAGCATATCTGTGATGTTTATAAATTTCAATACTGTAGCCCCCAAGCTTCTAGTTGTAACTGATTTAGTTCCGACTAGATGCTTAAAGAGAAGCTAAGCATATGACTGAGTTAAAAACTTTATACTGTAGCCCCAATCTTCTAATCGAAAACCGAATTAGTTTCGACTAGATGCTTAAAGAAAGACTAGCATAGTGCTAAGTTAAAAAACTCTCGCTGTAGCCCCCGAGCTTCTAGGTGGAAATTTTCCGGCTAGATGCTCCAAGTAGACAGAACAACGTTTAACTTTCTTCTTCCATAGAATGAGAATGCTCGGAGAGGCGTGGCCAACGACAAGTACCAGAAGATGCGCGCGGACTTGGAAGCCGAAAAGGGTAAAACCGCCTTCTTGAAGGAACAAATCATCAAGAGCAAGCGTCTGTTTTTCCTTTCTTTTTCGAATTCCGACTTGGTCTTGTGCCAACATTCTCCGAGTACTCACTGTGTACTGTTCTTTCTCCGACTTGCAGAAGCCATTTCCAAGTCTAAGGATATTGTTGAGCAATCCAAGCATATTCAACAGCTGGATAGCGAAAACAAGATCCTTAAGCAGGAGAGGAAGGATATGATGAAGATGCATGAGGACTCCATAAAAGTCCTGCAAGACTCCGCCAACGAGGAGATGAACCGCTTGAAGGAGGAAATCGTGATCCTGAAAGATCAGAAGAAATCCGCCAATGAGAAAACTCTCCAGCAGGCCGAGATTAGCATCTTCAGTAAGTGATTATCCGTCTTGAACTTCTGTAAGCTAGATACTCTGAACTTTTTTATGTTATTGAACTCATGTGCTCCTTTGTCGGAAATTTGCAGCTCCTATGGGTTTAACTCAGTCGCCTCCTCCGCCAAAGGAATGCATGGTCCTTGCTGACAACTTTATAAACACCGCCATCAAGCAGACCAAGGAGATAGCCAAGCCCCTCCAGATTAAAATCAAGGCGGTGGACTCTGTGGTGTAGTTCTCGGAGATTCTGCACCGAGCCCCCGAGCGTATCTCAAGCTGGAAATCTTCGTGTACACAGGCCGGCGCAAGGATGGCGCTATCAGTGGTCAAGGCACACTATGAAAATGCCGACATCGACACGGTGACCTCCGGTATCCCCGACGTCGATGACGAAGGCCAAAAGATAGATCACGAGGCTATCTTGGCATCGCTCGTGGGTTTTGACACCAGAGTCGCCGAGTTGGTCGACCTCAATGTCTTTGTGCCCATGAAAACCATTGAAGGCGGCAACCAAAGCTCCTCCGAGTCCCTCAACACTGCCGACTTCGAGGAAGGTGACTCTCCTGCTGCTGATGATGCTGCGTCCAATTCGCCTGCGCCAGAGGAATGAAAAACATTTATGTAATATTTGTTTCCTCTGAAATGTATATGCGGAAAAACTACGTGTTAACTTAAGGCGGAAAACAATGGTTATTCTTTCCTGCTACTCAAGAATTAGTTCCAACATGTATATATTTTTACCAAGTGCTGGCTTATCCATTACTCTGGTTTTTATGCTTGACTTTTCGTGAGTCAGAAGACTCGTTGTCGGAACCATGCGCTCAGGTGATGATGCCTAATGGCACCGTCAATAACCTAAGCACAAAATCGCCGACAATAAGTGTCGAAAGTCACTACTCCAGAATCCACATAAAAACGACAACGAACTTGTAAACTAGAAAACTTAAGCTAACGCCCGCATGCGGAATTTTCACAAGTGCAATCGCAAAACTTGTGCATAAAGGTTTTATATGATCCAAAAATGAACACTAAAGGAGGTAAAAGACTCAAAAATATGAGTGAACTAGAGAGCTTTATTTCATTGATCATATAAGAGGTACACAATAGGTAAAAAATGCTAAGTGTAGAAAGGAAGTAGTTGTGCTATGTTCCATGGCCGATCAAGCTCCGGGTAGTCATCATCCGGGTCATGTCGCTTACGCTTATGATCCTCATTGGGTATATTCTTCAGTTCACGATTGTCAACGAGGTAGTAAGACCCATTGAGCAACGCCTTGCTTATGATGAACGATCCTTCCCATGGCGGGGATAATTTGTGTGACTTCTTCTGCTTAAGTCGGAGCACCAGATCCCCCTCCTTAAACGAACGATGCCGGACACAGCGACTATGGTAGCTGTGTAGCTTCTGCTGGTAGATGGTGGATCTTTGGCATGCCAAAACGCACTCCCCCTCGAGAAGGTCCACATCTAGGTGTCTGGATTCTTCAGCGTCATCCTCGTCATAGGCGGCAACTCTTGGTGCATCGTGAAGGATGTCGGAAGGCAGGATGGCTCTTGCTCCATATACCATGAAGTAAGGGGTGTAGCCAGTGGATCTGCTGGGTGTAGTTCGTAAACTCCACAATACAGATGGAAATTCTTCCGCCCAAGCTCCAGCTGCTCTATGCAGCGGTGCCTCAAGACGTGGCTTGATTCCCTGCAGAATTAATCCATTGGCTCGCTCAACCTGACCATTGGATTGTGGGTGTGCCACAGATGCAAGGTCAAGTCAAATGCCCTTCTCCCAACAATAAGCTTCCACTTCTCCGAGTGAAAAGTTGCTGCCATTGTCGGTGATTATGCTATGCGGAAGACCAAATCTCACCACTAGATCCCGGACAAACCTAAGGGCAGTTGCCCCATCAAGCTTTCTAATGGGTTTAGCTTCTATACATTTGGTGAATTTATCAACTGCTACTAGCAGATGCGTAAACCCTCATGGTGCCGTCTGTAACAGACCCACCATGTCCAGCCCCCAGACTGCAAACAACCAAGTTATTGGTATTGTTCGCAATTCTTCAGCAGGAACATGTGGTTGTCAGGCATAGTACTGGCATCCCATGCATGTCTCAACCAGCTTGTCGGCGTCTGCCTTCGCAGTCAGCCAATAGAATCCTTGCCAGAAGGCTTTAGCGACCAAAGATCAGGGAGCGGCGTGATGCCCGCAATCTCCGAGATGGATTTCGCGTAGGATTTCAATACCTTCTTGCTGGGAAACACACTTAAGGTATACACCAGTAGTGATTATTTTGTAGAGCTGTCCATTGATTATGGTATAGCCCTTTGCTCGACGTACTATTTGTCGTCTTTCGACCTCCTCGTCGGGCAAAGTTCCGTGTTCGAGATACTCCATGAACGGTTTTGTCCAAGTCGGAGGGACCTTTGCCACCATGTGGACGAAAGAGTCTACTCTGTCCGGGTTGTCGATGTCTACTCCCTTCACGGATGGTGTCTGTAGTTTCTCCAGGAAAACTCCAGGCGGAATTCGTTTGCGCCCTGATCCAAGCTTAGACAGCAGATCAGCCGCCTCGTTTTGCTCCCTAAGTACATATTTGACCTCGTATCCCAAGAAGCTCTTGGCTATCTCGTCCACTTTGTCTCGATATGCCGCCATCATAGGGTTCCACGCATTCCAGGTGCCAGCCACCTGCTAGGCAACCAAGTCGGAATCTTCACATCAAACTGTGTTCTTGATGCCAATGTACTTGGCTATGCGTAATCCATGAATGAGGGCTTCATACTCCGCCATGTTGTTCATAGCCTCGAAGTGGATCTGCAGAACGTAGTGTAGCTTGTCCCCAGTTGGTGACTGTAGCAGTACACCAGCCCCCGAGCCGTTGAGTAGCTTTGATCCGTCAAAGTGCATCACCCAGTATTATGGCTCCAGCAATGGGGTAGCATCTGGCATCTCCGTCCAATCTGCGATAAAATCCGCCAAGGCTTGTGACTTGATAGCGTCGCGTCTCTTGTAGGTGATCTCGAAGGCGTCAAGTTCAATGCCCCACTTCGCGACCCTTCCTGTAGCGTCGCTGTTGTTGATAATGTCAGACAGTGGAGTCTTGCTCACTACTGTGATGGGGTGCTCCTGGAAATAGTGCCTCAGCTTCCGAGAAGCAAGGAATACTCCATAAGCTATCTTTTGGTAGTGCGGGTAACACTGCTTGGACTCCGTCAAGAACTCGCTTACATAGTAAACTGGTCGTTGAACTCCATGCTCATAGCCTGGTTCCTTCCGCTCTACCACGACGATGATGCTGATTACCCGGTTGGTGGCCACCATGTAAATTAACATCGGCTCTCCAGGCTCGGGCACTGCAAGGATAGGCGCTGAGGAAAGAATCTTCTTGAGCTGCTTCAATGTTGCATGTGCTTCGTCCGTCTATGTGAATTTTTCTGCCTTCTTCAGCAGCTTGTACAGCGGCAGAGCCTTCTCTCCAAGTCGGCTGAAGAACCGACTAACTGCTGCAACACAACCTGTTAGTCGTTGTATGTCCTTTAGGCATGTCAGACGGTTTATGTTTAAGATGGCCTTGATTTTATTCGGGTTGACCTCGATTCCGCGCTGGGAAACGATGAAGCCCAACAATTTGCCGGCTGGAACCTCGAAGATGCACTTCTTAGGGTTAAGCATCATGTTGTATTTTAGGAGATTATCAAAGGTTTGTTTTAATTAGGAGATTAAGTCATTTGACTTTTTAGACATCACCGCTATATCGTACACATAGGCGTTAACATTCTGACCAATTTGATCATGCAGGCAATATTGCATTGTCCGCTGGTACGTAGCACCTGTGTTTTTCAGCCCAAAGGGCATCGTGACATAGCAAAACGTGTCGTAGGGTGTAGTGAATGAAGTGGCCAATTGGTCCGACTTCCTCATCTTGATCTGGTGGTATCCTGAGTATGCATCAAGAAAACACAAAAGTTCCGAGCCAGCCGTCGAGTCAATGACTTGGTCAATGTGAGGCAAAGCAAACGGATCTTTGGTTCCCTTTTTAGGGACAAGTACATGTTGGAGATATGCCCAAGAAGCAATAATAAAGTAGGTTATTATCATATCTTCATACTTATGATAAATGTTTACATACCATGCTATAATTGTATTAACAGGAAACATTAATACTTGTGTGATTTGTAAACATAAAAGAGTCCCTAGTAAAGCCTCTTGTTAAACTAGCTTGTTGGTTAATATATGATCATGGTTTCCTGATCATGAACATAGAGATGTTATTAACAACAGGGTCATATCATTAGGAGAATGATGTGATGGACATACTCCTATAGATAAGCGTAGCATAAATATCAAGTCATTTTAATAGTTCAATTGCTATATGCTTTCTGATACATAGTAACTTAATTCCTTCGACCATGAGATCATGCTTATCACCTTCACCGGAAGGATGCTTTGATGACATCAAACACCACACCGTAACAGGGTGGCTATAAAGGTGGCATTGAGTGTTCGGAAAGTATTGGTTGATACACATGGATCAAGAGTGGGATTTGTCCATCCATATGACAGATAGATATACTCTGGGCCCTCTCGGTGAAATGTCATACAATTAGCTTGCAAGCATGTGACTGGCTCACAAGGGATCACATATCACGGGAACGAGAAAAGAGTACTTATCGGTAACGAGGTTGAACTAGGTATGCAGAGATACCGACGATCAAAACCTCGGATAAGTAAACTATCGCGAGACAAAGGGAAATTGGTATCGTATGTAAGTGGTTCAATCGATCGCAAAGTAATCGTAGAAATATGTGGGAGACATATGAATTTCCAGATTCCTCTATTGGTTATTGTTCGGAGAAGTGTCTCGATCATGTCCGCATAATTCACGAACCGTAGGGAAACACACTTAAGGATTCAATGTTATTGAGTAGTTATGGAATGATGAGTAAGAGACCGAATGTTGTTCGGAGTCTCGGATGGGATCCGTGATATCACGAGGAGATCCGGAATGGTCCGGAGAATAAGATTCATATAAGGAAAGTCCCGTTTCGGAGTTGGGGAATGATTCCGGTGTTTTCATCGGGAATGTTCTAGAAGGTTCCGGAATGTCCGGCACTCCGGAGGGGAAGGGGTACATGAATGTGTCATTGCAAGTTGGAATGATTGCATCATATACTAAGTGTCCTCTCTGTTCCAAATAAAGGATTAATCGAATCCTAGTTTGAAAAGTCAAATAGCTAAATTGAAAAGTCAAACGGCTAAATTTGGAAAGTGGAAAAGAGGAGGAGGAGGTGAAACCGAGTTGGGGAGGGAGTCCTCCTCCCAAGCGTGCACCACCAAGCCGAGTTGGGAGAGGACTCACTCCTCCCTTGGCCGCCCCTCCACCTATATAAGGAGGAGCAGGGCTCCCTCCTAGCACACACAAGTTGCCTCCCTCTAAACCTAAACCCTAGCCACAGCCTAGGGATTTCTCCCAAGCCATCGAGTTAGAGCTTCTAATTGCCCTAGCCGCCGGTTTAGCCCCTTCTAATTGGTGTGTCTAAAACCTAGATCACCAAGGCTCTCTCATAGTCCACCATACTCGCTCCGGCTTAGCGAAGCCTGCGAGATCTCCCTCTACTTAGGTACCACTGTTGTTGTCTTTGGAATCGCGAGGAGAGTGCTACAACCTCCATTTTCTTTGGAACAAGGGAGAGGAAGGTCTTCGTCAGTACCCGCGATGTGACCATTGCGAGGCTGCCGAGCAGGCGCCGGAAGGATCGTCTACGCGATCTTGAGATCGGCAAGTGTCGACTACATCACCCACGAGAATGCTCTCGTTAACGCTTTGGAATCTTCGAGGGTGAGTTCCTCTATCGACTCGTTGCTACAATCTAGTAAATAGATCTTGGCTTGTTTGTTTGTGCGATAGAAATTTTTGTTTTCCATGCTACGAACCCCTACAGTGGTATCAGAGCCGTGTCTATATGTAGATCTGTTGCACGAGTAGAACACAATGGTCATTGTGGGCGTTGATGCTTTTATTGTCGATTGCTTCTTGTGTACTTTGCATCTTGCGGTATGTTGGGATGAAGCGGCCCGGGCTAACCTTACATGACATCGTTCATGAGACTTGCTCCACGCTTGACATGCAACTTGTATTGCATAAGTGGCTTTGCGGGTGCCTGTTTCTCCTAGCATAGTTAAGATCCAATTTACAACGGGTGATTAACAATACTAGTATCAATGTTGTGGTTCATATTCGTAAGTTAGAACGACACTTATTGAAAGCCCCAAACCACGTAAAATATGCAAAGAAAGTAGAGGCGTCTAACTTTGTTTTGCAGGGGTGTCTGATGATGTGATATGGCCATGATTGTGATTATATTTGATGTATGCAATGTTCCTTATTGTAAGTTGGCAACCGGCAGGAGCCATTTGGTTGTCTTTAATTTATGTTACGACCTGCGTGTCTATTCAAAGTAGTTGTAATAGTTGAAGCCGGTGGACGACAACCATGGAGAAGCGTCATTGACCTTGATGCAATGTCGGTGATGATGGAGATCATGTTCGTGCTAGAAGATGGAGATCGGAAGCACAAAGAAGAAAGGCCATATCATATCACATATTATGAATTGCATGTGATGTTAATCCTTTTATGCATCTTGTATTGCTTAGTTCACGACGATAGCATTATAAGATGATCCCTCAAGCACACAATTTCAAGTATTAAAGTGTTCATCCTTAGTAAGCACCGTTGCTAAAGCTCGTTGTTTCGAAGCACCACGTGATGATCGGGTGTGTTAGATTCTCACAGTGTATACAACGTAAGCAAGCAGTTGCTTATGCGGAAGCTAAGGTTGATCTTGGAGCCTAGCATGTACGGACATGGTCTCGGAACACGGATCACCGAAAGGTAAAGCATGAGTCATATAGTAGATATGATGAACATGTTGATTGTTCGCCATTGAAGTTGCATCAACTCTCGTGATGATCGGTTTTGATGTGGTGGATTTGGTTCGTGTGATCACTAAAACAATGTGAGGGATATTGTTTTGAGTGGGAGTTCAACGGCAATATGATTAAAAGTTGAACATTATTTATCATAAATTAAATCAAAGTGAATTTGCATAGTTGTTGTAGTCATTGGCATCCGTTTACCACCTTACGCTTAGTTATAATTGAGATGATAGAACTATATAATTCTGGTTAGTTACTTTACGAACTGGTATCGTATTGTTTTGAAGTGTAAATCTAAAGTTTAAAAGTCCTATTGCAAACTTTCAGTAAGTTTCGGTTACTCCATGAAGTTTAATAATTGGTATTAAAACAAGAGTGACAATTCCAAGTGTTAGTGTATGAGTATCATGTTTGTCTCCATGATTCTTGATATTCAAAGGATTGTCTTAATATCAAGGTTATCTAGGATATGAAAGAGTTGTTTCAGAAACCATGATGTGTGGAAGATATTGTGATATCTGAAACGAAGTTTTGGTTGCAACATGATAGAGTATAATATGGCAAAAGTCATGTTCTCATATTTGATGAGAATTTGCAAAAGGTTGGAGACACTAGTTGTCCTAAATCCTCCAAAAGGTTTTCGAGAGCAACATTATACTCGCGATTCATCTTTATAAGCTAAAAGTAGCTTGATCATGAATAATTCCATGATAAGGGTGAATATTTGATGTAGGTAAATTATTTACCACACCAAGAGATTACTAAAGAATGGAATTTGAAAGCACACCAAACAATTGATGATGGTGATCTACTTCAAAGTGCAAGTCCAAAGACATTGGTATTTAATTATACACGCTTTGGACTATGTGTCATATGTATGAATCCACTATTGATGTTGATAGATTCTTTCAAACAGAAAATAAATACTGAAAGAGAATCTCATAAATATATGGCAGAAAAGAAAAGACTAGAATTGTTCAGTTTAAGTATATAGATGATATACGTGTTATGGATATATTCTTTGCTTATTAAACAATGTGGTTCCTAAGTATTTGATACTGAATTTGTTGGTATGAATCGTCATACGAAACAACACAATTCATGAACTACAATGGCCTAAGTAACTAGCAAAAGAATACGTGATGATGTTTATCGAGAACAAATAAAGGGTTATTGTGTTGCTCGTTAAACATCAAAGCTTGACTTCAGGATTTGTTTTATCAGGTATTATGAGAACAAAAGGGTTGTTCAAATAATTTCCGTAATCCATAAAAGATGGATGATTCACAAATCTCGTTGGAGAAATCACATCCATAAAACTAGTGCTAAAAATGTCGGAAGACAAATTGATTGAAATATCACTTAGGAAGTGACATCGCCGTTTAAATTATATTGGAAAGAAAACATGAAGAAACTCCATGTGGATGGAATTTTGGAGTCTTTTGATTTTTGATCAAATGACGCTTATGAAACTTTCCTAGAGATAATTAAAACTTCGTTCATAGGCCAAAAAGGAACGAATTACTAGCTTATTGGAACTTATACATATTGTTGTATGAGGTCCATTATGTGTAGTCAAGAGCGATGGATTTCAACTTCATATGCTTTCTCCGAAAATTTGAGTGAATATATGAATATTTACTTAATAAGGATAAAGTATGAAACATTTGAAAAGTTCAAAGACTTTCAAGATGAAGTGCAAAATCATTGTAACAAGAATATGAATAGTTTATGATAAGATCATAAAGGAAGATATTTGAGTTACAAGTTTAGCATAATACCTAAGATTTAAGGAATCGTTCCGTGGATTTGCATTTCCCGAAACACCATAAGAGTATGGAGCGTTCGAGATATGTAATTAAACCTTGTTTGACATGGTAAGATCAAAGGTATAATTCATAAAACTGCCATTATATTTTAAAGATTAAAAGCTTTAGAGATTACCGTTTTTCCACTGAAAAGAGCTCCATCATAATCCGTTGAAATGACACCATATGTTATGGTTTGGGATAAAACCCAAGTAGTCCCTTCTTAAACATTGGTATGCTGTGCATAAGAAAGATGATTTCAACCAAAGTCGGATGAACCTGTCTTTGTATGTTATTTCGAATAACTGTTCCTCCATAACACCGGAGACAAAAGTGTTTGTCGCTTAGAACGTCAAGTTTCTTTGAGAAGGAATTTCATGAAAAGATAAGTGGGAGGACAATAGAACTTTGATAAGGTTAAAAGAACCTTAGATATATGTGCAAAGTTGCGCAGCGCCGAAAAGTGTTCTGGAGGTAGCAACAATGCTCATGGCTCACGTACCTCAAAGGTTGTGGTCACGGAGATCCAAGTTCCTATTGAAACAAGTAGGTCGGATGAACAATCGAATACCAAGATTTGAGAGTTAAATCATTATTTGACAATAATGATCCAACTACATGCAAAGAAGCGATGATGAGCCCTGACTCCGTCAAATGGCTTGAAGCCATAAAATCCGTGATAGTTCCATACACGAGAAATCAAGTTTTGAACTTAAAGGACCCTCGAGAAAGGTGTAATACCTTACAGTTGTGTTTGGATCTATAAAGAAATAGACATGGATGTTTCGCATATATGAAATGGTCGACATGTTGGGAAAAGAGTTCACAACAATGTTCAAGGGTTGACTATGACAAGATTTGATCTTTCATAGCGATATTTACTCTAGACGGATTAATGTAGCAACCACGACATATAATTTTGTTATGTGTTGGATAAACAAAAACAAGTTCTTCTAATAGAAGGGTTACCTAGGACGTGTGCATGACATGGTCCAAAGGGTTTTTGTTAATTCAAAGGATGCTAAAAACATATGCAAACTTCAATGGTTGAAGTAAGCATAGCAGAGTTGGAATCTTCGCTATGATGAAACTGTTAAAAGAGTTTAATTTCATCAGAGACAATGAAGATGCTTGCATTTGCAAGAAATTAAGTGGGAGCGCTAAGACATATTTCTAATACATTATGTGGAGGACATATTGTTGATTAGAAAAGATGTATCTTTTATTAACACATATTAAGAATTTCATCTCGATGAAAGGCTTAGGCAAAACCCAAATATTTGCATCAATAAACGCTAATATGGTTGTGCCGAAAGTACATAGATGATGTATTGAATGAGTTCAATATAGAAACTACAAGAAAGGTTCTTGTGCATACGAAAGGATTGAATGAGTTCAATATTGATGATATATTCAAGTGTATTGACACGGTAAGTGAAACAAAGATTCAAGTATAGATTGATACTTGATGTATGAAATCACAAAGAATATTTATATCAATCATCTTGTGATATGTACAAATCAGATATGTCCTATGCTATGAGCATATACCAGAATGATTCATAAGAAGATCATTGGACAATAGTAAGGATATTCTTATGATCTTTTGGAAGAACTAAGAGTATATTATTTGTAGAAGTGACAAATAGATGGTTAGTTCATTGTAAAAGTACTACATTGATACTAGTTTTGTCACAAAATACAAATTAAGTTTATCTCAATCTAAACTAAGGGTGGCACAATATAATGGAAAGTAAGTTCCATAATGGATTTGGATGAGTTCCAAAGTTAAGACATTGTGACAGATACTACAACAAAAGGCTAAGTATCTGCTACTATAGCAGCTAAAGAGGGCATTTGTGTCAAGTAGTTTGTTATCAAACTAGGTGTAGTTCACAGCGGGATGATACTATGAAGATATATTGTGCGACAATATTATCAACATGTTTTAACCCTAAAGAACTAAAGGTCTCACCAAAGGACCAAATTTATACAAAGCCATCTCATTAGAGAATGAGTGATGCGTAGAGACGCAAAGACATGCAATTACACATGGATCTAGAAGTGTCAGATCCGGAGATCAGTTGACCACTAGCAAACGTGTACTTGCAACACCGGAAAGCCATAGGTGTTGAATACACAAAGGTTTGAAACTAGATTATTGACTCTAGTGCAAGTGGGAGACTGTTGGAGATATGCCCAAGAGGCAATAATAAAGTAGGTTATTATCATATCTTCATACTTATGATAAATGTTTACATACCATGCTATAATTGTATTAACAGGAAACATTAATACTTGTGTGATTTGTAAACATAAAAGAGTCCCTAGTAAAGCCTCTTGTTAAACTAGCTTGTTGGTTAATATATGATCATGGTTTCCTGATCATGAACATAGAGATGTTATTAACAACAGGGTCATATCATTAGGAGAATGATGTGATGGACATACTCCTATAGATAAGCGTAGCATAAAGATCAAGTCATTTTAATAGTTCAATTGCTATATGCTTTCTGATACATAGTAACCTAATTCCTTCGACCATGAGATCATGCTTATCACCTTCACCGGAAGGATGCTTTGATGACATCAAACACCACACCGTAACAGGGTGGCTATAAAGGTGGCATTGAGTGTTCGAAAAGTATTGGTTGAGACACATGGATCAAGAGTGGGATTTGTCCATCCATATGACGGATAGATATACTCTGGGCCCTCTCGGTGAAATGTCATCCAATTAGCTTGCAAGCATGTGACTGGCTCACAAGGGATCACATATCACGGGAACGAGAAAAGATTACTTATCGGTAATGAGGTTGAACTAGGTATGCAGAGATACCGACGATCAAAACCTCTGATAAGTAAACTATCGTGAGACAAAGGGAAATTGGTATCGTATGTAAGTGGTTCATTCGATCGCAAAGTAATCGTATAAATATGTGGGAGACATATGAATTTCTAGATTCCTCTATTGGTTATTGTTCGGAGAAGTGTCTCGATCATGTCCGCATAATTCACGAACCGTAGGGAGACACACTTAAGGATTCGATGTTATTGAGTAGTTATGGAATGATGAGTAAGAGACCGAATGTTTTTCGGAGTCTCGGATGGGATCCGGGATATCACGAGGAGATCCGGAATGGTCCGGAGAATAAGATGCATATAAGGAAAGTCCCGTTTCGGAGTTGGGGAATGATTCCGGTGTTTTCATCGGGAATGTTCTAGAAGGTTCCTAATGTCCCAAGACTCGAGGAAGGGGTACATGAATGTGTCATTGCAAGTTGGAATGATTGCATCATATACTAAGTGTCATCGCTGTTCCAAATAAAGGATTAATCGAATCCTAGTTTGAAAAGTCAAATAGCTAAATTGAAAAGTCAAACGGCTAAATTTGGAAAGTGGAAAAGAGGAGGAGGAGGTGAAACCGAGTTGGGGAGGGAGTCCTCCTCCCCAAGCCGGCGCACCACCCAAGCCGAGTTGGGGAGGGACTCCACTCCCTCCCCTTGGCCTCCGGCCCCTCCACCTACATAAGGAGGGGCAGGGCTCCCTCCTAGCACACACAAGTTGCCTCCCTCTAAACCTAAACCCTAGCCACAGCCTAGGGATTTCTCCCAAGCCGCCGAGTTAGAGCTTATAATTGCCCTAGCCGCCGGTTTAGCCCCTTCTAATTGGTGTGTCTAAAACCTAGATCACCAAGGCTCTCTCATAGTCCACCATACTCGCCCGCTTAAGGCGAAGCCTCGAGATCTCCTCTACTTCCTACCACGCCATTGTCTTTGCCGAATCGCGAGGAGAGTGCTACAACCTCCGCTTCTTTGGAACAAGGGAGAGGAAGGTCTTCACGAAACCGAACATGTGACCGATCGCGAGCGCCGAACGCAGCGCCGAAAGGATCGTCTACGCGATCTTGAGATCGGAAAGTGTACGACTACATCACCCACGAGAATCTGCTCTCGTTAACCGCTTTGGAATCTTCGAGGGTGAGTTCCTCTATCGACTCGTTGATACAATCTAGTAGATAGATCTTGGCTTGTTTGTTTGTATGCGATATAAATTTTTTGGTTTCCATGCTACGAACCCCTACAGTACAGGATTGGCCACCCATTGGGTGTGAAGGACTTCTCGGATAAAACTAGCCTTAAGTAACCTAACTATCTCTTTGTATATGGCGTGTCTCTTCTCATCTCCAAAGCGTCGTAGAGGTTGTTCACTGGTTTACATTTTGGATCAATATTCAAGCTGTGCTCGGCAAGTTCCCTAGGTACACCTTTCATGTCGACAGGTTGCCAGACAAAGATGTCCCTATTCTCACGGAGGAACTCGACGAGTGCGCTTTCCTATTTGGGATCCAGGTTCGTCCCAATGGCGGTGGTCTTGGAGGCATCACCTACCACAAGTTCCACCAGCTTGGTCTCGATGGCGTACTTGAATGCTAGAGCGGAGTCGGAAATCTGTTTCTTCGATGCGGGCATCTCCGAGGCATCGACCTTGCTCTAGATCTCCTTGAATTCTTCGCTGTAGAGGACAGCTTCCGCGTAGGCTGCTTCTCCAATCTCGCAGTCCCTAGCTTTGACACAGCTTCCAGATACGGTGATGACACCGTTTGGTCCGGGTATCTTGTGTTTGTTGTAGACGAAGCATAGCTTGGCCATGAAGGTGTGGAATATGTCGCGGCAAAATATGACGTGGTACACGCTCTTGAAGGGGACCACCTCGAAGGTCATGCGCTCTTGGCGGTAATTATTAACATCATCAAAGACGACCTGAAGTGTGATGCACCCAAGGGACCGAGCCTCCCGTCTAGGAACTACGCCGTGGAAGATGGTGTTGGTCCGCCTTAGGTTTGCCTCCGTCAAGTTCATCTTCTGCAGTGTATCCAGGTACATGATGTTGATGCTGCTTCCACTATCCAACATACATTTGGTGAACTCATTGCCGTCAATCAAGGGGTTGATGACCATGGCATATTAGTTCTCCGTAGGGATGAGGTCTGGGTGATCCTTCCTATCCCAAGTAATTGGAATCTCCGACCAGCGCAGGAACTGGGGAACTGGGGGGAGAGTAGCCATCAGTATCCTCATGGAGGTCTTCTGTTGTCGGACGTGAAGGGTTTCGCAGCATAGTAAATCAAAAAATTTCTACGGATGCGAACGGGAAAGCCAAGATCTAATCTAGGAGATGCAATCAACGAGAGGGATAGATGAGATCTTCATACCCTTGAAGAAATCGCACAGCGGAATGTTCAACAGAACGTGGTTGATGTAGTCATACTAGCCTTCTCCTCCTCGCGATCCGATCCGATCCAACGCCGCAAGTGGCAACGCCTCCGAGAGATGCACACGTACGGCACCGCGACGTCTCCTCCTTCCTCGGTCCAGCAAGTGGGGTGGATAGATAGATTGGATCTACAACACGACGGTGTGGTCCAAAGGTGGAGAGTTTCTGCGGCAGGGCTTCGCGTACGCGCAGTCGGGAGAGAGAGAGAGAGAGATCTGGAAGGCAGCAGGTAGGCGGCTAGGGTTCAAGGAGGGATGGGAGGAGGGTGCGCCCCTGCCCTCTTTATATAGAGGGCTGGCTGGCCCCCTTGCCCCTCCTCCAAGCCCTAGGGCCGGCGGCCACAAGGGTGGAGTGGGGGGCAAGTCTTCCCCCCTTCTAGGGTTTCCCCTAGGGTTTTGGCCGGATGGTCCTATGGGGCCTTGTGCCCCTGGCCCAATGCGGCCAGGGCACTCCCTCGTAGGCCCACGCCCCCATCCGACAAGTGGGGCCACGTTGGTCCCACTCCGTAAGCTTCTAGAACCTTTCGATACAATACCGAACATTCCGAAACAATTCCAAAATCCAAAAACTGCTTTCCTTTATATGAATCTTATTCTCCGGACCATTCCGGAACCTTTTGTGATATCCTGGATATCATCCGAGACTCCGAACAAAAACTCATAAACCAATTATCCATTCTATCCTAGCGTCGAGGCACGTTAAGTGTGTGACCCTACGGGTTCGAGAATATGCAGACATGATCTTCTATCAATAATCAACAGCGGGATCTGGAAACCCATATTGACTCCCACATATTCATCGATGATCATATCGGATGAACCACGATGCCAGGATTCAATTAATCCCATATTTATATTCCCTTCGTCACGCGATATTTTACTTGCTCGAGATTCGATTGTTGGTATCGGCATACCTAGTTCAATCTCATTCACAGCAAGTACTTTACTCGTTCCGTAATCCGATATCACTTTGTGATTAACTCCTTAACCACGTGCTTACAAGCGGTGTTGACATCGATTACCGAGTGAGCCTGAAGTATATCTCTCCGACTTGGGAGGGACAAATCCCATCTCGATACATACAACCCAACAAGTACTTTCCGATCACCTGAGAGACACTTTTATGATCACCCTCTCATAGGATGACGTTTGTGTAGGGGTTCATAGCATGGAAAACAAAAATTTTCTATCGCATACAAACAAACAAGCCAAGATCTATCTACTAGATTGTAGCAACGAGTCGATGGAATAACTTACCCTCGAAGATTCCAAGGTGTTTAACAAGAGCGGATTCTCGTGGGTGATGTAGTCGTACTCTTTCCGATCTCAAGATCGTGTAGACGATCCTTCCGGCGCTGCGTTCCGGCAGCGCTTCCACAGTTTGTCACACGTTCGGTACTCGACGAAGACCTTCCTCTCCCTTGTTCCAGCAGGCAGCGGAGGTTGTAGCACTCTCCTCGCGATTCCGGCAGCACAACGGTGTGGTACCGGAAGTAGAGGGGAGATCTCGCAGGGCTTCGCCTTAAGCCGGAGCGAGTATGGTGGAGTATGAGAGAGATCTATTAGTGGTCTAGAGATTATACACACCAATTAGAAGGCTCTAAACCGTAGGCTAGAGCAATTAGAAGCTCTAAACCAAAACGGCTCTAAACCGGAGATTAGAGGATAGGAACTTGTGTGTCTAGAGGAGGAGGCCCTGCCCCTCCTTTTATAGGTGGGAGGGGCGGCCAAGGGGAGGGGAGTCCCTCACCAAGTCGGCCTTGGTTGGCGCCCGGCTTGGAGGGACTCCTCCCCCAAGTCGTTTCCAACCACCTCTTGCTTGTTTCCCACAATTTCCTGTTTCCCACAGTTTCGCTTTTCCAGCTCGCTTTTAGCGTTTGACTTTCAAACTGGCAGTTTGACTTTTCAGTTTTGGAACAGCAAGAACACTTAGTACATGATGCAATCATTCAATATTTAATGACACATTCATGTCCCCCCCCCCCCCCCGGAGTGCCGGACAATCCAGAACCTTCTAGAACATTCCCGATGAAAACACCGGAATCATTCCCGAACTCCGAAACGGGACTTTCCTTATATGAATCTTATTCTCCGGACCATTCCGGATCACCTCGTGATATCCCGGATCCCATCCGAGACTCCGAACAACATTCGGTTTCTTTATCATAATACCATAACTACTCAAACAACGTCGAATCCTTAAGTGTGTCTCCCTACGGTTCGTGAATTATGCGGACATGATCGAGACACTTCTCCGATCAATAACCAATAGAGGAATCTGGAAATTCATATGGCTCCCACATATTTCTATGATTACTTTGCGATCGAATGAACCACTTACATACGATACAAATTTCCCTTTGTCTCACGATAGTTTACTTATCCGAGGTTATGATTGTCGGTATCTCTGCATACCTAGTTCAACCTCGTTACCGATAAGTACTCTTTTCTCGTTCCCATGATATGTGATCCCTTGTGATCCAGTCACATGCTTGCAAGCTAATTGGATGACATTCCACCGAGAGGGCCCAGAGTGTTTCAACCACTCTTGATCCATGTGTTTCAACCAATACTTTCTGAACACTCAATGCCACCTTTATAGCCACCCTGTTACGGTGTGGTGTTTGATGACATCAAAGCATCCATCCGGAAAAGGTGATATGCATGATCTCATGGTCGAAGGAATTAGGTTACTATGTATCAGAAAGCATATAGCAATTGAACTATTTAAATGACTTGATCTTTATGCTACGCTTATCTATAGGAGTATGTACATCACATCATTCTCCTAATGATATGACCCTGTTGTTAATAACATCTCTATGTTCATGATCAGGAAACCATGATCATATATTAACCAACAAGCTAGTTTAACAAGAGGCTTTACTAGGGACTCTTATTTTAGTTTACAAATCACACAAGTATTAATGTTTCCGGTTAATACAATTATAGCATGGTATGTAAACATTTATCATAAGTGTGAAGATATGATAATAACCACTTTACTATTGCCTCTTGGGCATATCTCCAACAGTCTCCCACTTGCACTAGAGGCAATAATCTAGTTTCAAACCTTTGTGTATTCAACACCTATGGCTTTCCGGTGTTGTATGTACACGATTGCTAGTGGTCAACTGATCTCCGGATCTGACACTTCCAGGTCCGTGTGTAATTGCATGTCTTTGCGTCTCTATGCATCACTCATTCTCTAATGAGATGGCTTTGTATAAATTTGGTCTTTCGGTGTGACCTTTAGCCCTTTGGGGTTAAAACATGTTGATAATATTGTCGCACAATATATCTTCATAGTATTATCCCCCTGTGAACTACACCTAGTTTGATAACAAACTACTTGACACAAATGCCCTCTTTTGATGCTAAAATAGCAGTCATATACTTATCCTTTTGTTATAGTATCAGTCACAATGTCTTAACTTTGGAACTCATCTAAATCCATTATGGAACTCACTTTCCATTATATTGTGCCACCCTTAGTTTAGATTGAGATAAACTTAATTTGTACTTTGTGACAAAGCTAGTATCAAGGTAGTACTTTTACAATGAACTAACCATCTATTTGTCACTTCTACAAATAATATACTCTTAGTTCTTCCAAAAGATCATAATAATATCCTTACTATTGTCCAACGATCATCTTATGAATTATTCTGGTATATGCTCATAACATTTAGAGCATAGGACATATCTGGATTTGTACATATCACAGTATGATTGATATAAATATTCTTTGTGATTTCATACATCAAGTATCAATCTATACTTGAATCTTTGTTTCACTTACCAAATGTCAATACACTTGAATATATCATCAATATTGAACTCATTCAATCCTTTCTGTGCGACAAGAACCTTTCTTGTAGTTTCTATACTGAACTCATTCAATATCTCGTCTATGTACTTCTGGCACAACCATATTAGCGCCTATTGATGCCAAATATTTGGATTTTGCCTAAGTCTTTCATCGGGATGAAATTCTTAATACGTGTTAATAAAAGATACATTATTTCCAATCAACAATATGTCTTCCACATAATGTATTAGAAACATGTCTTAGCGCTCCCACTTAATTTCTTGCAAATGCAAGCATCTTCATCGTCTCTAATGAACTTTTAAACTCATTTAACAGTTTCATCACAGTGAAGATTCCAACTCCGCGATGCTCACTTTAACCATTGAAGTTTGCATATGCTTTTAGCATCCTTTGAATTAACAAAACCCTATGGACCGTGTTATGCACATGTCCTAGGTAACGATTCTATTAGAAGAACTTGTTTTGTTTATTCAACTACCATATAACAAATTATATGTAGTGGTTGCTACATTAATCCGTCTAGACTAAAAATCGCTATGAAAGATCAAATCTTGTCATATACAACCTTTGAACATTGTTGTGAACTCTTTCCCAACATGTCGACTATTTCATAGATGTGAAACATCCATGTCTATTTCTTTATAGACCCAAATACATGTAAGGTCTTGTACCTTCCCGAGGGTCTTTCAAGTTCAAATCTTGATCTCGTATATGGAACTATCACGAATTTTATGGCTTCAAGCCATTTTACGGAGTCAGGGCCCATCATCGCTTCTTTGCATGTAGTACGTTCATTATTCTCAAATAATGATTCAACCCTCAAATCTTGGTATTTGATTGTTTACTCGACCTACTTGGTTCAACAGAAACTTTGACCTTCATAACCACAACCTTTGAGGCACGTGAGCCATGAGCATTGTTGCTGCCTCCGGAACACTTTTCGGTGCTGCGCAACTCTGCACATATAGCTAAGGTTCTTTTAACCTTATCAAAGTTCTATTGTCCTCCCACTTAACTTTTCACGAAAAATTCCTTCTAAAAGAAACTTGACGTTCTAAGTGACAAACACTTTTGTCTCCGGTGTTATGGAGGAATACTTAACAAAGACAGGTTCATCCGACTTTGGTTGCAAACATCTTTCTTATGCATAGCATACCAATGTTTAAGAAAGGACAACTTGGGTTTTATCCCAAACCATAACATATGGTGTCATTTCAACGGATTATGATGGAGCTCTTTTCAGTGGAAAAACGGTAATCTCTAAAGCTTTTAATCTTTAAAATATAATGGCAGTTTTATGAATTATACCTTTGATCTTACCATGTCAAACAAGGTTTAATTACATATCTCGAATGCTCCATACTCTTATGGTGTTTCGGGAAATGCAAATCCATGGAACGATTCCATAAATCTTAGGTATTATGCTAAACTTTGTAACTCAAATATCTTCCTTTATGATCTTTATCATAAACTGTTTATATTTCTTGTTACAATGATTTTGCACTTCATCTTGAAAGTCTTTGAAGTTTTCAAATATTTCACACTTCATCCTTATTAAGTAAATATTCATATATTCACTCAAATTTTCAGAGAAAGCATATGAAGTTGAAATCCATCGCTCTTGACTACACATAATGGACATCGTACAACAATATGTACAAGTTCCAATAAGCTAGTCATTCATTCCCTTTTGGCCTATGAACGAGGTTTCAATTATCTCTAGGAAAGTTTCACAAGCGTCATGTGATCAAAAATCAAAAGACTCCAAAATTCCATCCACATGGAGTTTCTTCATGTTTTCTTTCCAATATAATTTAAACGGCGATGTCACTTCCTAAGTGATCTTTCAATCAATTTGTCTTTCGACATTTTAAGAACTAGTTTTATGGATGTGATTTCTCCAACGAGATTTGTGAATCATCCATCTTTTATGGATTACGGCAATTATTTGAACAACCCTTTTGTTCTCATAATACCTGATAAAACAAATCTTGAAGGCAAGCTTTGATGTTTAACGAGCAACACAATAACCCTTTATTTGTTCTCGATGAACATCATCACATATTCTTTTGCTAATTACTTAGGCCACTGTAGTTCATGAATTCTGTTGTTTCATATGACGATTCATACCAACAAATTCAGTATTAAATACTTAAGAACCACATTTTTTAATAAGCAAAGAATATAGCCATAACATGTATATCATCTATATACTTAAACTGAACAATTCTAGTCTTTTCCTTTCTGCCATATACTTATGAGATTTTCTTTCAATATTTCCTTTTCTGTTTGAAAGAATCTATCAACATCAATAGTGGAGTCATACATATGACATATAGTTCAAAGCGTGTATAGTTAAATACCAATGTCTTTGGACTTGCACTTTGAAGTAGATCACCATCATCAAATGTTTGGTGTTCTTTCAAATTCCTTTCTTTAGTAATCTCTTGGTGTAGTAAACATTTTACCTACATCAAATATTCACCCTTATCATGGAATTATCCATGATCAAGCTACTTTAGCTTATAACGGTGAAACATGAGTATAATGTTGCTCTCCAAATCCTTTTGGACGATTAGGACAACTAGTGTCTCCAACCTTTTGCAATTTCTCATCAAATATGAGAACATGACTTTTGCCATATTATACTCTATCATGTTGTAACCAATACTGCTTCAGATATCACAATATCTTCCACACATCATGGTTTCTGAAACAACTCTTTCAGATCCTAGATAACCTTGATATTAAGAGAATCCTTTGAATATCAAGAATCATGGAGACAAACATGATACTTATATACTAACACTTGGAATTGTTACTCTTGATTTAATACTAACTATTAAACTTGATGGAGTAACCGGAACTTACTGAAAGTTTGCAATAGGACTTTTAAACTTTAGATTAACACTTCAAAACAATACGATACCAGTTCGTAAAGTAACTAACCAGAATTCTATAGTTCTATCATCTCTATTATAACTAAGCGCAAGGTGGTAAACGGATGCCAATGACTACAACAACTATGCAAATTCACTTTGATTTAGTTTATGATAAATTGAGTTCTAATTAATAATTAAATTAATCTAGGTGAACTCCCACTCAAAAAAATATCCCTCACATTGTTTTAGTGATCACACGAACCAAATCCACCACATCAAAACCGATCATCACGAGAGTTGATGCAACTTCAATGGCGAACAATCAACATGTTCATCATATCTACTATATGACTCATGCTCTACCTTTCGGTAATCCGTGTTCCTGAGGCCATGTCTGTACATGCTAGGCTCGTCAAGATCAAACCTTAGTTTCCGCATGAGCAAATCTGGCTTGCTCACGTTGTATACACTTGTAAAATTTAACACACCCGATCATCACGTGGTGCTTTGAAACAACAAGCTTTAGCAACGGTGCTAACTAAGGGTGAACACTTTATGACTTGAAATTCATGTGCATGAGGGATCATCTTATAATGCTACCGTCGTCTACTAAGCAATACAAGATGCATAAAGGATTAACATCACATGCAATTCATAATATGTGATATGATATGGCCTTTCTTCTTTGTGCTTCCGATCTCCATCTTCTAGCACGAACATGATCTCCATCATCACCGACATTGCATCAAGGTCAATGATGCTTCTCCATGGTTGTCGTCCACCGGCTTCAACTATTACAAATACTTTGAATAGACATGGTCTTAACAAATTTAAAGACAACCATATATTCTCCGTTGCCAACTTACAATAAGGAACATTGCATACATCATATATAATCACAATCATGGCCATATCACATCACAGACACCGCAAAACAAAGTTAGACGCCTCTAATTTTCTTTGCATGTTTTACGTGGTTTGGGGCTTTCAATAAGTGTCGTTCTAACTTTAACAAGAACCACAACATTGATACTAGTATTGTCAATCACCCGTTGTAAATTGAATCTTAACTATGCTAGGAGAAACAGCACCCATAAAGCCACTTATGCAATACAAGTTGCATGTCAAGCGTGGAGCAAGTCTCATGAACAATGTCATGTAAGGTTAGCCCGGCCGCTTCATCCCAACATACCGCAAGATGCAAACTACACAAGAAGCAATCGACAATAAAAGCATCAACGCCCACAATGACCATTGTGTTCTACTGCAACAGATCTACATATAGACACGGCTCGATACCAGTAGGGGTTCGTAGCATGGAAAACAAAAATTTCTATTGCATACAAACAAACAAGCCAAGATCTATCTACTAGATTGTAGCAACGAGTCGATGGGATAACTTACCCTCGAAGATTCCAAAGGGTTTAACGAGAGCAGATTCTCGTTGGTGATGTAGTCGTACACTTCCGATCTCAAGATCGTGTAGACGATCCTTCCGGCGCTGCTTTGGCGCTTCCATATCGGTCACACGTTCGGTACTTTCGAAGACCTTCCTCTCCTTGTTCCAAGAAAGCGGAGGTTGTGGCACTCTTCTCGCGATTTGGCAAAGACAACGGTGTGGTACCTAAGTAGAGGGAGATCTCGCAGGCTTCGCCTAAGCCGAGCAGTATGGTGGAGTATGAGAGAGAGCTATTAGTGGTCTAGGATTAGACACACCAATTAGAAGGCTCTAAACGCAGGCTAGAGCAATTAGAAGCTCTAAACCAAACGGCTCTAAACCGGAGATTAGAGGATATGAACTTGTGTGTCTAGAGGAGGAGGCCCCGCCTCCTTTTATAGGTGGGAGGGAGGCCAAGGGGGAGTCCTCCCAAGTCGGCCTTGGTTGGCGCGCCGGCTTGGAGGGACTCCTCCCCCAAGTCGGTTCCAACCACCTCTTGCTTGTTTCCCACGGTTTCCTGTTTCCCACGGTTTCCTGTTTTCCACAGTTTCCTGTTTTAGCCGTTTGACTTTCAAACTGGCAGTTTGACTTTTCAGTTTTGGAACAGCAAGAACACTTAGTACATGATGCAATCATTCAATATGTAATGACACATTCATGTACCCTCCCCGAGTCTGGACAATCCGGAACCTTCTAGAACATTCTGATGAAAACAGAATCATTCCCGAACTCAAAGCAGGACTTTCCTTATATGAATCTTATTCTCCGGACCATTCCGGATCACCTCGTTATATCCCGGATCCCATCCGAGACTCCGAACAACATTCGGTCTCTTTATCATAATACCATAACTACTCAAACAACGTCGAATCCTTAAGTGTGTCTCCCTACGGTTCGTGAATTATGCGGACATGATCGAGACACTTCTCCGATCAATAACCAATAGAGGAATCTGGAAATTCATATGGCTCATACATATTTCTACGATTACTTTGCGATTGAATGAACCACTTACATACGATACCAATTTCCCTTTGTCTCACGATAGTTTACTTATCCGAGGTTATGATCGTCGGTATCTCTGCATACCTAGTTCAACCTCGTTACCAATAAGTAATCTTTTCTCATTCCCGTGCTATGTGATCCCTTGTGAGCCAGTCACATGCTTTCAAGCTAATTGGATGACATTCCACCGAGAGGGCCCAGAGTATATCTATCCGTCATATGGATGGACAAATCCCACTCTTGATCCATGTGTTTCAACCAATACTTTCTGAACACTCAATGCCACCTTTATAGCCACCCTGTTACGGTGTGATGTTTGATGACATCAAAGCATCCATCCGGAAAAGGTGATATGCATGATCTCATGGTCGAAGGAATTAGGTTACTATGTATCAGAAAGCATATAGCAATTGAACTATTTAAATGACTTGATCTTTATGCTACGCTTATCTATAGGAGTATGTCCATCACATCATTCTCCTAATGATATGACCCTGTTGTTAATAACATCTCTATGTTCATGATCAGGAAACCATGATCATATATTAACCAACAAGCTAGTTTAACAAGAGGCTTTACTAGGGACTCTTATTTTAGTTTACAAATCACACAAGTATTAATGTTTCCGGTTAATACAATTATAGCATGGTATGTAAAAATTTATCATAAGTGTGAAGATATGATAATAACCACTTTATTATTGCCTCTTGGGCATATCTCCAACAGTTTGATGACCTCAAAGCTTTCTTCCGTTACCAGGGAGTTGCATTATCTCATGGTCTAAGGAATACAATATTTGACATAAGAAAAAGCTTCGCAAAGATGAACACGATGACACGATCTAATTGCTCTGCTTGATTTGGGTCTGTCCATCACATCATTCTCCCAATGACATGATCTCATTATTAATCGACAACTCATGTCTATGGTTAGGAAACCTTAACCATCATTAATCAATGAGCTAGTCCATAGAGGCGTACTAGGGACACGGTGTTGTTCATAAACCACACAAGTATCAAAGTTTCCGCTTAATACAATTCTAGCATGGAATATAAACTTTATCATGAACAATAATTATAACAATAACATCTTTATTATTTCCTCTAGGGCATAATTCCAACAGGACGGTGGGGGTACCAAGGAAAGTGTGGAAAACTACCGCCTTCTTCTCGAAGGGGTTCTTGCCTTTGCCGTCGCTCTTGGCAGCGTGCTTGGGGTCAACGTCCTCGTCCATGTCACTTGAATCCTTGGACTCATCCTCCTTATTATTCCCCTTGCCCTTGCCTCGCGGTTTGTTCTTCCAACTTCGCTTGTAGCCGGACTCCGGGTCCTCCTTGAGGTCGTTGACGAACTTGCAGTGGCGATTGGTGTGGGTGGCCTTAACATTGGCATCGAGGTGTATGAGGCATGGCATATCGCGGTACTCCTCGTAGGTTTGGGGAACGCGAAGCGCTGCCGAGGTAGTGTCACTTCCTCGCTGCTGCCCACGACCAGCTCCCCGTCCTCGGCCACGCTGTCCGCCATCACCTCGTCCTGCGAAGGTCATAGAGACCATGTCGGGAGTTTGCTTTTCTTCTGGTGCGGTTTTCCACTTTGTGCTGCTGTTCCTCCGAGCTTGACTGGAACGGCCGTTGCTGGCAGAGAGCCTCGAGCATCATCGTCGGCAGCTGCGAACTCACTGGCCAACTGAATCATCTGGTTCAAGTCTAGCTGGTGATTGTCCTACAAGCTCTTCAGCTTATGTCGGAATAACGTATCCCTTTCCAACCCATCAATGAAGGCGGCCATGGCGGTCTGAGCGTGCACTCCTGCGCAGGAATTCTTCATATCCAGCCAGCAGGAGAGGTAGGTGCGAGATGCCTCGTCTTTCTCTTGCACGCACCGCTGTAGATCGCCAATAGTACATGGACGTTTGTACGTACCCTCGAAGTTCTTGGTGAACGCTTCTTGCATGTCCAACCAAATGCAGATGGATATCTTCGGCAAGTCATCAATCTATTGACAGGCCGTGCCCGCCAACATTAATGGGAGGTACTTGATGGCAACGTTGGGGTTACCCCCGGCGATCTCCACCGCATTACCATAGTCCTGCAACCATGTAGCTGGCTTGGTGGTGCCATCATAGGGCTTGATGGTCTTGTCAATACGGAAACCTTTGGGTTAAGTCGCGGACTGTATTATAGGTCCAAAGCAACGTGGTCCCAGGTATGGTCCTTCCCGGGCCTCGTGGATCTTGTCTATATGCGAACGTGCGTCGTATGGCTCCGGGCTTCTTTTCTTCTTGCCATCAGGGGATGGGATGCGTGAACGACGCGAGCCTCCTCCGCCATGGTGGCTGCTAGGTGGCGACAGAGGTGGAGGTGGCGGTGGGTTAGCCTTCTTGCTGTTACCCTCTTGCGATGCCTCACGCTTGTCGTGGTTGCTTGTCGGACGCGGAGGGTCATGGCGCGACCTGCTCTTGTGTCCTTGGTTGCGCTCCCCGTCTTGATGGGTCTGCTCCGCGTTGTCGCGGATGACGATGTTGATCTGCCTTGGCGAAGGCATATCCGTACGACGGTGAGCCTTGATTTCTTCGCGATGTCGGGGTGAGCGGGGCGATGGCGATGGGCGACGAGGTTGGGCCTTACCTCCGTGGTCGGAGGATATGGGGATAGCATCATTCTTGTTCCGTGCATCCCTCCGTCTTTGTTCTGACAAACCCGTCTGAGATCCGACATCAAGAGGAGATATGTCCCTTGGCGGCTTATGCTGGCTAGACTGGCAAAACGCTGGGACAGACTCAAGCCTCTGAGAGGTGGCCCTTTCATGTTGTTTCACCACTTTGGCCACTAGGTCATAGACCTGGTCCACGGCTTCAGGCGATCTATCCTGCTCCAGAAGGGTCTTGGCAACGGCGAGGTTGAGGAGAGGAGTGGGCATCACCTGTCTACCTTCACTGTCAATGTATGGCTTGGATTGTGCCTGCTTCGGGGGAGCCCAACCTAGGTTTTGCCGCACACCAGGATCGTTAATGACACGAGCCGGAGCTTTCTTGGCCTTCTGCTGCTGCAGCGGAGTCTTGTACTCGGCCTCCATTGCTCTAGCTTTCTCTATGGACTTCTGTGCATTGGACAGATCTCGATCTAGCTTTGCGCCTTGCTCCGCGATGGCCCGCGCTTCCTCCAGCAGTTGCTAGCGCTTCTCGTCAAGCTGCACTACACTGCGAATATGAGCCACGGTCATAGGCTCGACAAGGATATTGCCGTACATCACTCTATCAGCTGGAGTAACTTGGCAGCAACAGACGTAGATGTCGGGGATGGCGGGTTTGTGGTGTTGTTGTTGCTCGGGCCGGTGCCGAGTTCCTGCGGCTGTTGCACTAGGTTAGGTGGAGTGTTGGAGATATGCCCTAGAGGCAATAATAAATGTAGTTATTATTATATCTTTGTGTTTATGATAAATGTTTACATTCATGCTATAATAGTATTAACAAGGAAACATTAATACTTGTGTGATTTGTAAACTTAAATTGAAGTCCCTAGTAAAGCCTCTATACATCACTAGCTTGTTGGTTAATAAATGATTATGGTTTCCTTATCATGAACATTGAGATGTTATTAACAACAAGATCATATAGTTAGGAGAATGATATGGTGGACATACTCCTATAGATAAGCATAGCATAAAGATCAAGTCATTTTAATAGTTCAATTGCTATATGCTTTATGATACATAGTAACCTAATTCCTTCGACCATGAGATCATGCATATCACCTTTACCGGATGGATGCTTTGATGACATCAAACACCACACCATAACTGGGTGGCTATAAAGGTGGCATTGAGTGTTCGGAAAGTATTGGTTGAAACACATGGATCAAGAGTGGGATTTGTCCATCCATATGACGGATAGATATACTCTGGGCCCTCTAGGTGTAATGTCATCCAATTAGCTTGCAAGCATGTGACTGGCTCACAAGGGATCACATATCACGGGAACGAGAAAAGAGTACTTATCGGTAACGAGGTTGAACTAGGTATGCAGAGATACCGACGATCATAACCTCGGATAAGTAAACTATCGTGAGACAAAGGGAAATTGGTATCGTATGTAAGTGGTTCATTCGATCGCAAAGTAATCGTAGAAATATGTGGGAGCCATATGAATTTACAGATTCCTCTATTGGTTATTGTTCGGAGAAGTGTCTCGATCATGTCCGCATAATTCACGAACCGTAGGGAGACACACTTAAGGATTCGACGTTGTTTGAGTAGTTATGGAATGATGAGAAAGAGACCGAATGTTGTTCGGAGTCTCGAATGGGATTCGGGATATCATGAGTAGATCCGGAATGGTCCGGAGAATAAGATTCATATAAGGAAAGTCTTGTTTCGGAGTTGGAGAATGGTTCCGGTGTTTTCATCGGGAATGTTCTAGAAGGTTCCTGAATGTCCCAGACTCGGAGGAAGGGTACATGAATGTGTTATATCAAGTTGATATGATTGCATCATGTACTAGGTGTCATCGCTGAACAAAATAGAGGGTTTATTCAAATCCTAGTTTGAAAAGTCAAACGCCAAGTTTGAAAGTCAAACAGCTAATTTTGGGAAGTGGAGAGGGAGGTGGAAACTGACTTGGGGGAGGAGTTCCTCCTCCCACCGCCGGCGCACCACCAAGCCGAGTTGGGGAGGGACTCCCCTCCCCTTGGCCGGGCCCCTCCACCTATATAAGGAGGGGCAGGGCTCCCCTCCTAGACACAAGTTCCTACCTCAAAACCCTAGCCCCAAGCCGCCGCCGGCCCTAGGGCAAACCGCCGCCGCCTAGCTAAACCCTAGCTGCCGGCTTGCCACCTCCTCGGCGTGTCTAAACCCTAGATCGTCGAGGGACTCTCTCATACTCCACCATACTCGCTCCGGCTTAAGGCGAAGCCCTGCGAGATCTCTCCTCTACTTCCTGCACAGTTGCCGCCGGAATCGCGAGGAGAGTGCTACAACCTCCGTCTTTGGAACAAGGGAGAGGAAGGTCTTCGTCGAGTCGAACGTGGGACCGATCAAGGGAGCGCCGCCGAACGCAGGAAGGATCGCTCACGCGATCTTGAGATCGGAAGAGTACGACTACATCACCCACGAGAATCCGCTCTCGTTAAACACTTTGGAATCTTCGAGGTGAGTTATTCCATCGACTCGTTGCTACAATCTAATAGATAGATCTTGGCTTGTTTGTTTGTATGCGATATAATTTTTGTTTTCCATGCTACGAAACCCTACGGGGTATCGAGCCGTGTCTATATGTAGATCTGTTGCAGTAGAACACAATGGTCATTGTGGGCGTTGATGCTTTTATTGATTGCTTCTTGTGTACTTTGCATCTTGCGGGATGTTGGGATGAAGTGGCCGGCTAACCTTACATGACATCGTTCATGAGACTTGCTCCATGCTTGACATGCAACTTGTATTGCATAAGTGGCTTTATGGTGCTGCTTCTCCTAGCATAGTTAAGATCCAATTTACAACGGGTGATTAACAATACTAGTATCAATGTTGTGGTTCATGTTCGTAAGTTAGAACGACACTTATTGAAATCCCCAAACCACGTAAAACATGCAAAGAAAGTAGAGGCGTCTAACTTTGTTTTGCAGGGGTGTGCTGTGATGTGATATGGCCATGATTGTGATTATATTTGATGTATGCAATGTTCCTTATTGTAAGTTGGCAACCGGCAGGAGCCATATGGTTTTCTTGAATTTATGTTAAGACCCGCGTGTCTATTCAAAGTAGTTGTAATAGTTGAAGCCGGTGGACGACAACCATGGAGAAGCGTCATTGACCTTGATGCAATGCCGGTGATGATGGAGATCATGTTCGTGCTAGAAGATGGAGATCAGAAGCACAAAGAAGAAAGGCTGTATCATATCACATATTATGAATTGCATGTGATGTTAATCCTTTATGCATCTTGTATTGCTTAGTAGACGACGGTAGCATTATAAGACGATCCCTCATGCACATGAATTTCAAGTCATAAAGTGTTCACCCTTAGTTAGCACCGTTGATAAAGCTTGTTGTTTTGAAGCACCACGTGATGATCGGGTGTGTTAGATTCCGCAAGTGTATACAACGTGAGCAAGCCAGATTTGCCCATGCAGAAACTAAGGTTTGATCTTGACGAGCCTAGCATGTACAGACATGGTCTCGGAACACGGATCACCGAAAGGTAAAGCATGAATCATATAGTAGATATGATGAACATGTTGATTGTTCGCCATTGAAACTATATCAACTCTCGTGATGATCGGTGTTGATATGGTGGATTTGGTTCGTGTGATCACTAAAACAATGTGAGGGATATTGTTTTGAGTGGGAGTTCACCTAGATTAATTTTATTATTAATTTGAACTCAATTTGTCATAAACTTAGTCTAAACTATTGCAAATATGTTGTAGATCAATGGCAGCCCCTACCATCAATTTTAATGCGTTACTATAGAAAGAAAAGTTGAAAAACAATGGAAGAAACTTCGCGGATTGGTTCCGCAATTTGAGGATTGTCCTCACAGCTGGTAATTTGACCTATGTGCTGGATGCACCGCTGGGTGACCCACCTACAGCTGATGTTGCCGATGAAGTAAAGAATGTTTACCTCACTCGGAAGACTCAGTACTCACAGCTCAAAGGTGCTATCTTGTATGGTTTAGAATCGAGCTTTAGAAAAGGTTTGAGAATTGAGACCCATATGATATTGTCGAGGACCTCAAATTGATCTTTGAGACTCATGCGGCAATTGAAAGCTATGAGGCTTCAAAAGTTCTTTAACCGCAAGATGGAAGAGGGCAGCCACAAGTGAGCATGTGCTTAAGATGTCTGGGCACGAAAACAAACTTCAAAGCTTGGGTAGAGTGATTCCTAATGCTTTGGGGATTTACCGCGTCCTCCAGTCACTACCACCAAGTTACAAGAACTTTGTGATGAACTACAACATGCAAAACATGAACAAGACGTTGCCGAACTCTTTGCCATGTTGAAATCTGCGAAGTGGAGATCAAGAAAGAGCACCAAGTGTTGTTGGTCAATAAGACCACCAAATTCAAGAAAGGCAAGTCTAAGGAAGGGACACTTCAAGAAGGGTGGTAAGAAAGTTACCACGCCAACGAAGAAGACCAAGGCTGGACCTAATCTTGAGTGCTTTTACCGCAAGGGAGAAGGTCATCGAAGCGGAATTGCCCAAAGTACTTGGGATTTGAAGAACGTCAACATCAAGAAGAAAGGTATATCCGATATACATGTTATTGATGTGTATCTCACTAGTACTCATAGTAGTGCTCGGTATTTGATCTTGGTTCGCTTGCTCATATTTGTAACTCAAACAGTCTTGCAGAATAAACGGAAGCTAGCGAAGAACGAGGTGACGATGCGGCGTGGGAAACGGATCAAAGGTTGATGTGATTGGTCGGCACGCTACCCCTTCATCTACCATCGGTATTAGTTTTATACTTAAATAATTGTTATTTGGTGCTGCGTTAAGCATGAACATTATATCGGGATCTTGTTTATTAAGTAGACGGTTACTTGTTTAAATCCGAGAATAATGGTTGTTCGATTTATATGAGTAATATGTTTTATGCACATGCACCTTTGATATATGGTCTATTCTTGTTGAATCTCGATAGTGGAAATACATATTAATAACATTGAGGCTAAACGTTTGAAATCGGCGATAACTCGACCTATATGTGGCAATCGCTGCCTTGGTCACATTGGAGTGAAGCGTATGAAGAAACTCCATTCCGATGGACTTCTTGAATCACTTGATTTTGAATCACTTGAAAGATGCGAAGCATGTCTGATGGGTAAAATGACTAAGACTCCATTTTATGGTATGATGGAGTGAGCTACGGACTTATTGGAAATCATACATACCGATGTGTGTGGTCCAATGAGTGTAGCATCGCGCGGCAGTTATCGTTATGTTCTTACCTTCACGGATGCATTGAGTAGATATGGGTATATCTATTTCATAAAACATAAGTCCGAAACTTTCGAGAAGTTTAAGGAATTTCAAAGTGAGGTAGAGAATCAACGTAACAAGAAGATTAAATTTCTACGTTCTGATCGTGGAGGTGAATATCTAAGTTACGAGTTTGGCGAGCATTTGAAGAAATGCGGAATACTTTCACAATTGACACCGCCGGGAACACCACAACGTAATGGTGTGTCCGAACGTCGTAATCGAACTCTCTTAGATATGGTTCGTTCTATGATGTCACTTACAGATTTACCACTATCATTTTGGGGTTATGCATTAGAAACAGCCGCATTCACTTTAAATAGGACACCATCTAAATCCGTTGAAATGACACTGTATGAATTATGGTTTGGGAAGAAACCTAGATTGTCGTTCCTTATAGTTTGGGGTTGCGAAGCCTATGTAAAGAAGTTATAGCCGGACAAGCTTGAACCCAAAGCGGAAAAATGCGTCTTCATAGGATACCCGCAGGAAACTATTGGGTATACCTTCTATCATAGATCCGAAGGCAAAATCTTTGTTGCCAAGAATGGATCCTTTCTAGAGAAGGAATTTCTCTCGAAAGAAGTGACTGGAAGGAAAGTAGAACTTGATGAGGTTGTCGAACCTTCTCTCGAAATTGCGAGTAGCGCAACACCGGAAGAAGTTCCTGTGGTGCCTGCACCAATAAGAGAGGAAGCTAATGATGATGATCATGAAACTTCGGTTGTAGTTGCTACAGAGCCTCGCAGGTCAACGAGAACTCGTACCACTCAAGATTGGTATGATCCCGTTATGAATGTCATGTTGGTGGACAACACCGATGACCCTGAGACATATGAGGAAGCGATGATGAGCCCAGATTACAATAAATGGCAAGAAGCCATGAAATCCAAGATTGGATCCATGTACGAAAACCAAGTATGGACTTTGGTGGACTTACCAGATGGCCGGAAGGCTGTCAAGAACAAATGGATTTTCAAGAAGAAAACAGATGTTGATGGTAATGTTACTGTCTATAAAGCTCGACTTGTCGCAAAGGGGTTTCGACAAATTCAAGGAGTTGACTACGATGAGACTTTCTCACTAGTAGCGAAGCTAAAGTCTGTGAGGATTATGTTAGCAATCGCTGCATATTATGATTATGAGATATTGCAGATGGATGTCAAAACAACATTCCTCAATGGAGACATTGATGAAGAGTTGTATATGATGCAACCCAAAGGTTTTGTCGATCCTAAAGATGCTAACAAGGTATGCAAACTTCAACGGTCCATCTATGGGTTGAAGCAAGCATCCCGAAGTTGGAATCAACATTTTGATAAGGTGATCAAAAGTTTTGGTTTTATACAAACTTATGGAGAAGCTTGTATTTACAAGAAAGTGAGTGGGAGCTCTGTAGCATTCTTAATACTATATGTAGATGACATATTGTTGATTGGGAATGATGTAGACCTTCTTAATAGTGTCAAGGAATATTTGAATAATAGTTTTTTCAATGAAAGATCTTGGCGAAGCAGCTTACATATTAGGCACAAAGATTTATAGAGATAGATCAAGACGCCAAATATCATTGTCACAAAGTACATATTTGGACAAAGTTCTAAAGAGGTTTGGAATGGAAGATAGCAAGAAAGGGTTCTTGCCCATGTTGCCCAATACGACCTTGAGTAAAACTCAAAGTCCGACATCGGCAGAAGATAGAGAAAGGATGAGTAAGACTCCCTATGCCTCAGCCATAGGATCTCTAATGTATGCCATGCTATGTACTAGACCCGACATTGCATATGTTGTTAGTTTAACTAGCAGATATCAAAGTGATCCAGGAGTGGATCATTGGACAGCGGTCAAAAACATCCTTAAGTACTTAAGAAGAACTAAGGATATGGTTATTTCTTATGGAGGTGATGAACAACTCGTTGTTAATGGTTACACCGATGCTAGTTGGAACACCGATCCGGATGATTCTAAATCACAATCTAGATACGTATTTATTTTGAATGGTGCAGCAGTTAGCTGGAGGAGTGCAAAGCAAAGCGTTGTGGCGAGATCTTCAACTGAATCGGAATACATGGCTGCTTCGGAGGCTTCACAAGAAGCGATATGGATGCAAGAGTTCATTACAGAGCTGGGTGTGGTTCCTAGTGCGCTGGACCCAATGTCTATCTATTGTGATAACATGGATGCCATAGCCAATGCGCAAGAACCAAGGTCACATAAGAAGCTGAAGCACATCAAGCTACGTTTTCACGCTATTCGAGAACATGTCCAAGATGGGGACATAAAGATTTGCAAAGTACACACATATCTGAATGTGGCGGATCCGTTGACTAAACCTCTCCCGAGGGCAAAACATGACCAGCACCAAACTGCCATGGGTGTTCGGTATATTACCATGTAATCTAGATTAGATGACTCTAGTGCAAGTGGGAGACTGTTGGAAATATGCCCTAGAGGCAATAATAAATGTAGTTATTATTATATCTTTGTGTTTATGATAAATGTTTACATTCATGCTATAATAGTATTAACAAGGAAACATTAATACTTGTGTGATTTGTAAACTTGAATTGAAGTCCCTAGTAAAGCCTATATACATCACTAGCTTATTGGTTAATAAATGATTATGGTTTCCTTATCATGAACATTGAGATGTTATTAAAAACAAGATCATATCGTTAGGAGAATGATATGGTGGACATACTCCTATAGATAAGCATAGCATAAAGATCAAGTCATTTTAATAGTTCAATTGCTATATGCTTTCTGATACATAGTAACCTAATTCCTTCGACCATGAGATCATGCATATCACCTTTACCGGATGGATGCTTTGATGACATCAAACACCACACCGTAACTGGGTGGCTATAAAGGTGGCATTGAGTGTTCGGAAAGTATTGGTTGAAACACATGGATCAAGAGTGGGATTTGTCCATCCATATGACGGATAGATATACTCTAGGCCCTCTCGGTGTAATGTCATCCAATTAGCTTGCAAGCATGTGACTGTCTCACAAGGGATCACATATCACGGGAACGAGAAAAGAGTACTTACCGGTAACGAGGTTGAACTAGGTATGCAGAGATACCGACGATCATAACCTCGGATAAGTAAACTATCGTGAGACAAAGGGAAATTGGTATCGTATGTAAGTGGTTCATTCGATCGCAAAGTAATCGTAGAAATATGTGGGAGCCATATGAATTTCCAGATTCCTCTATTGGTTATTGTTCGGAGAAGTGTCTCGATCATGTCCGCATAATTCACGAACCGTAGGGAGACACACTTAAGGATTCGACGTTGTTTGAGTAGTTATGGAATGATGAGAAAGATACCGAATGTTGTTCGGAGTCTCGAATGGGATTCGGGATATCACGAGGAGATCCGGAATGGTCCGGAGAATAAGATTCATATAAGGAAAGTCTTGTTTCGGAGTTGGAGAATGGTTCCGGTGTTTTCATCGGGAATGTTCTAGAAGGTTCCGGAATGTCCGACACTCCGGAGGGGAAGGGTACATGAATGTGTTATATCAAGTTGATATGATTGCATCATGTACTAGGTGTCATCGCTGAACAAAATAGAGGGTTTATTCAAATCCTAGTTTGAAAAGTCAAACGCCAAGTTTGAAAGTCAAACGGCTAATTTTGGGAAGTGGAGAGGGAGGTGGAAACCAACTTGGGGGAGGAGTTCCTCCTCCCACCGTCGGCGCACCACCAAGACGAGTCGGGGAGGGACTAACCTCCCCTTGTCCGGCCCCCTCCACCTATATAAGGAGGGGCAGGGCTCCCCTCCTAGACACAAGTTCCTACCTCAAAACCCTAGCCCCAAGCCGCCGCCGCCTCCATAGCCGCCGCCGGCCCTAGGGCAAACCGCCGCTGCCTAGTTAAACCCTAGCCGCCGGCTTTCCCCCTCCTCGGCGTGTCTAAACCCTAGATCGTCGAGGTACTCTCTCATACTCCACCATACTCTCTCCGGCTTAAGGCGAAGCCCTACGAGATCTCTCCTCTACTTCCGGTACCACGCCGTTGTGCTGCCGGAATCGCGAGGAGAGTGCTACAACCTCCGCTGCCTGCTGGAACAAGGGAGAGGAAGGTCTTCGTCGAGTACCGAACGTGTGACCGACTGCGGGAGCGCTGCCGGAACGCAGCGCCGGAAGGATCGTCTACGCGATCTTGAGATCGGGAAGAGTACGACTACATCACCCACGAGAATCCGCTCTCGTTAAACACTTTGGAATCTTCGAGGGTGAGTTATTCCATCGACTCGTTGCTACAATCTAGTAGATAGATCTTGGCTTGTTTGTTTGTATGCGATAGAAATTTTTTGTTTTCCATGCTACGAAACCCTACATGGAGGGGGTATGTCCTTTGCACGATCATTGTTGGCAGCAGCATGTGGTCCCTTCCCCTTGTCTAGTGCTGTAGGCGGAGCTCTTCCGGGTTGATCTTCATCCATCATCGTCCTAATGGTGAAGAACACATCTCGAGACGTGACGGCGTTGTTGGCCTGCTCGTCGCGCGTGTACTCCTCCTCCATCTCCTGCATGGCAGAGTCTAGCTCCTCCGGGCTAAAATCTATCTCCTCCGAATCTGCACTGAAGTCGGCGTAGAGCGCATCAATCACAGAGTCGGAGGGTGCCGGGGCTTCCTCGATGACGGGGGGTGGAGGTGCAATAGCAGCGACGATGACTGGAGGTGGTGGCGCAGCTGCGGTGATGGTAGCGGGAGGCGGTGGCTGAATCGGAGGGGCTCCGTCAATGAGCGCAAGAGCTGTCTGAGCTGCCTCTTCGGCCTCCGCATAGTTGTTGACGGTGTTCACCATTCTTTCGAAGGTGATACGTCCCGAAGCCTGTTGCCGCCTTAGATAATGCCGGAGAATCATACCTTGGTCCAGTCATTCCACAAAGTGATACATGGCATCACCATTGGGGTAATGTGCCAGATCAGCTCGTATACGGAGCCACCTGGCAAGGTAATCGCGGGGGTTTTCGCCTCTCTCTGAATGCAACGCGCCAGATCGAAGATGGTAACCACGCCGACGAACTTGGATCTCTGCTGTCCAGACGCACAGACGAAGCCGACAGACTTGCAGTGATCTTCCACCGTTATATCCTGCATAGAGGCGGTTTGGGTGGGGCTTGAATTTTTCGATCTTTGCTGAAAAACTTCAAAGAGAGACCCGACATTGATCCTTTCGTGAACGTATCCTGCCCGTAGGCGGTCCGTGCGGGTCTTGATGCTCCTCCGACTCCTAGGGAACTAGTGCTCGAGTCGGTTTCGTCGATGAAGAGATGGATATCTCCGATGGGGACGATCGAGCACCAAGTAGGATTCGTCTTCGCCGGGATCCAGAACTCATCGGGAGGGACGATCGGAACATTGCCGGAGAAGAGAACACGACCGATGGATACGGTTTTGCCGATTCCCGTGAAGATCTTGGTCCTCGCCCGTTGAAGAGCCTAAAGCGCCTCTTGCCCCCACGGTGGGCGCCAACTGTCGTGGTATTGCCGACGAGTACGCCATGGAGGGGTCCTCACAGTGCGTGTTTAGAGACGTGGGGGAAGGCAGACGGTTACGAGGTAACACAGCTTACCCAGGTTCAGATACCACAACGGTGGTGGAATCCTACTCCTGCTATAAATCACTATAAGGGCAATACGCCGAGTTACAGGGATTGGTTCGCTGTGCAAGGTGACTAGAAAGCCTGAGTTATCGTATTGTGTTGGGCCCGACTTATATAGTCACCAGGTCCTAGGGTTACAGGGAAAAGTCCTAGCCGGGCAGGTTACAGAGTCCTACACTGCTTACAAATAGTCTAGCTTGTCTTGCACTCCAAGGCTCCGGGTACGTCGGTGACTCCTCTGTAGCCTTCCTTTATACAACATGGGCCTCCCTTCTGGATCCATCTAACTGGGCCGCCCAGCAGGCCATAGGCCATGCTACCAACTGTGGGCCACCCGGGTTATCTGGATAGAGGACATGCTATGAGGATACCCCATATAGCATATCCCCAAGAAAACAATAGAAAAAGTGTTTGGGAAATTAGATACGTTTTGGACGTATCAACTCCCCCAAGCTTAGCTTATTGCTTGTCCTCAAGCAATTCAGTTGAAAACTGAGTGCGATAAAATACTTTCATGAACACATTTGCTTCATATGATGTATATATTCTCAGCATAGGAGTAGATACTTAGACAATTCATAATAAGGAGTATGCAACTAAGTCTACTTAATAGTTATTGCAAGCTATGAAAAGATTCCAACTCAATAATAATAAGTAACATGAAACATAAACATAAGCAACATTGCAATGCTCATAAAAAAGTATGATATAGTGGTATCTCGCTTGCCTTTGTTTGTAGAGCACAAAATAAATGCCAAGGCACCTCTGAAGTTCAAGTGAAGACTAGAAGTAAAGATATCACAAGCATCAAAGTCATGACATAATTATCCAAGTTTTGAGACAAGCACATTACACTAAGAATGACAAATATGCTCTCAAGAAGGTGCTCATAGAATAAGTGGTGACTCAACAAGGAAGTGAAAAGGTTTTGAAAAGTTTGAAAGGCTTCCAAATGCTGAAAGTATGGTACTCATTAGCTTTGAGCTCTCATTGCCCCTATCATACGCATCTTTAGATGGTTAAGGTGAAAGTGAGGTCCAATATGAGTTATATGCTTGACATACCATAAACTGGAAATATCCTGTCCCTTGAATACGAGGGTTGCTCCTCATGCTACTCAACTTTAGTTACTTGCAAGTTCTTGTCATAGTAAATACATGCGTATCATAGAGAACCGCCAATGGGGTACCCCTTGCACATGATACATGAGCTATCTCATAATCAAAATGACAAGGCAAGCAGACAATGAGCATCTCAGTGATATTTTTATTTGCTATTTGCATAGGTTTTTATTGAGGATGCTTCACATATTGCTCATTATGGTTAAGCTACAAGTTTCCACCATGATTAGGCATGGCTTGCGGCCCAGGCGTTTATCTAAGACATATATATAACTCCATGAACTACAAGCTCCCCTTTTATTTCACACCGTCGACATCCGAAAATAAAAGAGCATGATATCAACTGGGTACAAAGTATAGGTGCAATGTTGAAAGCGTTCCCCGTGACAACACGGTTCTGCTAACTCCCAGCCTATAATTTGCAAGCATATAAGTTTCATGGACAGTCACAATGGTTCAGGTTTATTAAGTGTAAGAAATAAAGTGTGCCATCAAGTTCGTGAGAGCTTTACTAACTAACTTTCTCAAACAGTCAAACATTTTATTTGGAAGAAAACGAGGCATAATGAATATGCACGGAATAGCAAATGATGCTAATAGGTAGGTATGGTGGACACTGTTTGCAATATTGGTTTTGGGAGTTGGATGCACAAGTAGAGCTCATACTCAGTGCAAGTGAAGGCTAGCAATAGAGAGGGAGCGACAAACGAGAGAGCAATAACTGTCATAATCATGCTTGCAACAAAATATGACTAATTATGGCATGAAAGTGATACAAGAACTCTAAGGAAAAATAAATCTTCGACATCCTCTCCAACATTCTCCTCTTGCTGGGAGAACTCCGCCACATATGTGTCAAACTCCTCCGTGAGAGACCATCCTTGCCTGTTATCAAAATTAAAAAAGCATGTGTAGGCAAATAAACTACTTTCTCAGTCCTACCCCCTCTCCAACCACGCTTGATAAAGGATAACTCATACGGTAAATTTCTCCTAGTAGCCCAAGAAGAGACAAAATTATGCTGAACCATGGAATTGAGATCAAGTCTCTCTATGGGGAACCGATAATCTAAATGGTGAGGCTCTAAACAATAAAAAGCTAGCAGACGAGAGGCAATGAGGCTTCCACAAATTCCGCCCCTCTCGCGGTTGGTGGTAAGACGGTAAGCTATCAAAGCACCCAGGTTATAAGTTCTATCCCTATTCAAAGCAGCTGAGATAAAAGCTAGATCAAATGAAGATAACTTTCTAGCAGTCTTTCTAGCAAGAACACACTTGGTAATGAAATAGGCAAAATATCTAATTTATGGGAACTGAATGTTCCGAATTTTACCACTTTCTTTCGAGAAGTCAAAACCTTGGCAGATGTCAGCATATAAATCCATAAGTGGCTTAGGCCTCTCCTGGATCTTCTCACAAGATCCCCAATGAGGTACCCTAATAGCTGCATAAAAATCGGCAAAAGGCAGGTCGACAGTTATATTGTAGATTTTATAATGGACCATGGGGTTAGACAAGTACCAAGTAAACCGGAAGTCCTACACCACAACCATGGTTAGATTAACATATTGATATGGTTCTTCTTCAACAAAGTGTTCCAACCCTGCATTAGTAATCATAGTCTGTAAATCCTGGAAGATTCCCGCGGCTCTCATAAATTCAGGGCATGGATATATGGAAGATAAGACTCCTTCCTCACGATGGACTTTATTGGCTCAGGTACCATCAAATCACGTTGATGCAATGGGTATGAACTCATCTTCTTTTCTAAAAGTTTTAGACAAACATCAAACCAAGTAATTTCCAAGTTGATAAATGCTGATGAACTACTATAGGAACTTGCTAGAGGTCTAAACAAGCATGCAAGCTCACACAACCTGACACCTATAGCAGCAAAATACTCAAGATACAATCTACCAATCACAAATCTAATTGGACAAGCAGAAGAAGCACATACCAAGGAGCTAACCCTCCAAAAATCAGCAATAAAAATGGGCTGAGCAAGGAGATCGAAAATCCGGAGCAAGAACAACAGGAACTCGAGCTTGAGAAAGTTTTTCGGTATTTTTGGGAGAGAGAAAGAAGTGGCTGGAAGGAGGCAACTTGGAGGGCCACAGGTGGGTCCCACCTGTGCCGGCCGCACGCCTGGCCGGCGCCACCAGGGGTGTGCTGTCTGGTGGGTCCCCACAGCCACCTGTGTCCTTTTTTCGAGGAAAAATTTAATATGAATTTTCTGGGATTTTTCGGGAAACTTTATTTTTGGCCAATTTTCAGGGTATGAAAATTGATTTTCTCGCGGAAAAAGATTTTTAGAAGAAGCAAAAGCAAACAAAAACCAAAACTACATAAGTTCTAAGACACTCTAACAAGCAACCAACTAGCAAAACTAAAGCTAACAAGAGAAAGAGCAAAGACTAGGAAGGAGAAGAATAAAAGTGAGCAAATATAACCACTGTGAAAGCATTGTTTTGTTCATTAAAATCCCTTTGTTACCAAGGTTTATCAAGTCTTGTTACCAAAACAATCTTATATGAAGCAAAACTTTGCATTTCACAAAATTATTATGTTACCTCAAACTTGATAGCAATGGTCCCAATCATAATAGTTTCAAAACTTCCTTGTGGAATGGGACAATATATTTCTCCAACTTTGATGCTCTCAATATTTTCAATGGAATTCAGGCAATAGATCTTATCAATCTTCTTGGAGAAATAGACAGTATGCTCTTTGTCATTAATATTAAAAGTTATTTTTCCTTGATTACAATTGATAATAGCACATGCAGTATTAAGAAAAGGTCTCCCAAGAATAATAGACATATTATCATCTTCATGCATCTCAAGCACAATAAAATCAGTTAAAACCAAGCAATTATGAGCCACTTGAACATGAACATCCTCACATATACCAACAGGAATAGTAGTTGACTTGTCAGCCATTTGCAAAGATATATCAGTTGGTATCAACTTTTCTAGCTAGAGTTGTAAAGAGAAAAAGGCATAACACTAACTCCAGATCCCAAATCACATAAAGTAGTTCTAACCTAATTATTCTTAATAGAGCAAGGAATAGTTGGAATACCTGGATCACCAAGTTTCTTTGGAACCTTACCATTGAAGGAATAATTAGCAAGCAAAGTAGAAATTTCCTCATTAGGAATCTTCCTTTTATTAGAGACAGTATCCTTCATATACTTTGAATAAGGAGGCAACTTAATAGCATCAGTCAAAGGAATTTGCAAAAATAAAGGTTTCATCCACTCACAAAACTTGTTATAGTGTTCTTCCTCCTTTGACTTGTGTTTCTTATTTGGAAAAGGCATAGGTTTCTGCACCCAAGGTTCTCTCTCACTACCATGTTTATTAGCAATAAAATCTTTCTTAGTGTACCTAGTGTTCTTAGTATGCTTCTCAGGTTCTTCCTCAACTTACTCCCTGTCAGGAGCATCATTTTTATCACCACTTTCAGTTTCAGCATCAGAGACTGATGTACTATTAGGATCTATAGCAGGTTCAGAGGGTTCCTCAACTATTTTGTGTTTCTTTTTCTTTATCTTATGAGGACTACCACTACTTTCACCTTGTTGAGAATCCGGCTCAATTCTTTGAGGGTGTCCTTCAGGATATAAAGGATCTTGAGTAGCTATACCACTCCTAGTTCTAATTCCATAAGCATGTTTATCTTCCGAGGCATTAACTAGCATATCTTTTTGTACATTAGCAAGTTGATCAATTTGAGTTTGAACCATTTTGAAAGTGTTTACAAAGCATTTTAATAGCATTAGCAGTTCTTTCCACAATATCTTTCAACTCATTAATAGCTCTAGAGTTTTCCAATAAATGATTCTGAACTTGTTTATTAAAATTACCTTGTTTAACAATAAATGTGTCAAGTTCATCTAAGCATTGATCATGAGGCTTACCATAGGGAATATCACCTTCATTAAAGTGGAGAGAGTGTACCTCAATAGTGGATGAGTGGGGAATTGGCTTACATAATTCTCCTATAGGAGGTAGATTCTTCACATCTTCAGCTCTAATACCTTTCTCCGTAAGACATTTCTTAGCTTCTTTCATCACTTCATCATTTAATGCAATCACTCCCCTCTTCTTTGGTGTTGGAGTTGGAACTGGTTCAGGCACAACTGGTTCCGGAGGCTCAAGTGTATTTAGCTCAGTTGAAGTCTAATCATCATAATTTTTACTTATTTTAGCCATTAATTCTTTAGCATTTGTAGGAGTTTTTTACTGAAAACATAATCATCAAAAAATATCTAGGTATGTCCTAGAATCATCAGTTAGTCCATTGTAGTAAATATCAAGAAGCTCATTTTTAGGTAATGGACATCCAGGATGTGCATGAATCAAGGCACAGAACTTTGTCCATGACTTAGGCAATTTCTCTTCTTCTCCCTGTTTAAAATCAAAAAGTCTCTACAAAGCAGCATGTCTAGCACTAGGAGGAAAATATTTCTGGAAGAAAGAAGTAATCAAACAATCAAGGCTATCAATGGATCTAGGAGGTAATCTATTAAACCAAGCTTTAGCTTCTCCTTTTAGTGAAAAAAATGAAGATCTTTTAAACAAATTACTTGCACATCTTAAAATCATCAGAGAATAAGGCACTCATAATGGAAGGCTCATTCATATGTGCCACAACACTCTCACTCTTAGTCCCGCAAAAAGTTTCTTTCTCAACAATGTCTATATAGGATAAATCAAGAGAAAAATCATAATATTTATCTTTAATATGTATGGGAGAAGTGGCAAACTTAGCATCAGGAGACAATTTAGGAATAATGGCACGTCTCTCAAGGAGACTCCTAATAGCACTAGCACCATGTGTGTTTTGGTATTCTTCAATAAAATCATCAGTCATGTCAATGTAGCCATCACTAATATCATATCTCTCTTTAGACCCAGGTGAGCTAAGAGGTGTAATAGTGTCTTCACTATGAGTTTCAGTGTTTCCCAAAATAGTTTTAGCAATAGTAGTATCTAGGAAAGGACCTAATGAACCACTCACATCAAGCACAATAGAAGTAACATCATGAGTATCACAAGCAGTTTCAGATTCAGCAGCAGTGTGTGTTGTAGGGTTCGCAACGTAGAAAACAAAAAAATTACTATGATGGGAACAACTATGTACCAAGATCTATCTACTAGATACAAGCAACGGGCAGATATACATCGATAGAGAACATACCCTTGAAGACCGACAAAGCTTAACGAGGTTGAACTCGTGGTTGATGTAGACGATCTCTTGCCAATCTCAAGATCGAGAGGAAGTCCTAGCGCCGCAAATCAGGGCGCATTCGTGCTCGCACACATGTCCGAGGCACCGAGCAACCTCCGCCTCCTCGCTCCAGCGATGCAGCGGAAGCACAACTCTTTCTTGCCGAATAGCCACCGAGAACATGTATCTCGCTAGTCCGAGACCATGGGGGATAAATACTAGAGGGGGAGAGAGATCCTTTACGAGGAGGTGTGAGTGAGAAGTGAGGAGGGGGGATCCTTTTATAGGAGGAGGGGGCACCCAAGGGGGTGGCCGCCGGCCATGGGGCTGCCCCCTCCCCTCCTTCATTCATGTGGGTGGAAGCTCCACTCACAAAAGGCCCCTTCAATTTTCTCCACTCAAAACCCACTCAAATTCCCATTAAATTTCCACCAAATTTAATGCAAACTCTCATTAAATAAAACCTTTTATTTTTATATAATTTTGTCAATTACTTTAATGACAAACATTCAAATATAACCCCTTGCTAGTATTTCATTTCACATGCAGAAACACTTTCTGCAATTTCACCCGAAAACCAGTTTCAGTATCTAGTGAAATAAAATTATTGCGCTTGTTATTCTTTTCAGCATGAAAAGTTTGCTCCAAATGGTGTCAGTGTCTCTTAAGTGTGTCATCCTATGGTTCGCGAATAATGCGTACATGATCGAGAGCCCTCTCAGATCAATAATGATCAGAAGAGGGACCTAGAGATCCATACCGACTCCCACACATTCAACGATGAATTTCTTGTGATCGTGAGAACCTTTTACGCTAGTATCTTAATGCTTTTGTTTCACGATATATTACATGTCCGAGATTCAATCATCGGTATCTCCATACCTAGTTTGATCTCGTTACTGACATGTACTCTTTTCTCGTTCCCGTGATATAACATTCTAGTGATCGAATCACTTGCTTGCAAGCTAATCAATGTGATATCACTGAGAGGGCCCAGGGCATATCTATCCGTCATCGGGATGAACAAATTCCACTCTCTATCCATGGGCCTCAACATAACACTTTAGTAGTACTGAACCCATCTTTATAATCACCCTGTTACGGTGTGACGTCTGATGTTATCAAGATACTCTATCAGTGTTAGTGATTGCCATGATCTCATGGTCTAAGGATTAGTATCACTTTGTATGATGTTATAGCAATATAAACTCATTGAATTTGATCGTAATGCTATACTTCAGATGAATGTTCATCACACCATTCCAATAATGTTGTGACCTTGTTATTAACAAAATCCAATGTCCATGATCAGGAAACCTTGATCATCTTGTTAATCAACGAGCTAGTTTATGAGAGAGGCATAGCTAGTAACTTTCTATTTGTTTATTAAACACACATATATTAACGTTTCTGTATTAATACAATTATAGCATGCAAAATAAACATCTATTATATACTTGGAATATACATAATAACCACTTTATTATTGCCTCTCAGGGCATATTCCCTTCAGTCTCCCACTTGCACTAGAGACAATAATCTAGTTACATAGTGATAAATCTAGCACCCATGGATTTCTGGTGTTGATCATGTTTTGATCTAGGGAGAGTTTTAGTCAACAGATCTGCTACATTGAGATCCGTGTGTACTTTACGAATCTTTACATCTCCATCCTTGACATGCTTGCGGATGGAGTGAAACCGGCGCTTAATATGCTTGGAATTCTTATGAGACCTTGGTTCTTTGGCATTGGCTATGGCACCATTGTTGTCACTATAGAACACCATTAGATCCAACACGCTCGCAACCACACCTAGTTCGATTATGAACTCCTTCATCCAAACTGCTTCCTGAGCCGCTTCCGACGCGGCAACATATTTGGCCTTTGTTGTTTATCCAGCCACCACGGGTTATTGGGAACTCCTCCAACTAACCGCTCCACCAATCATGAGAAATACGTATCCGTATTAAGACTTAGAGTCATCTGGATCGGTGTCAAAGTTAGCATCGACATAACACTTAGCGACGAGCTCTTCTTCACCTCCATACACAAGAAATATATCCTTAGTTCTTCACAAGTACTTAAGGATATTCTTGACCGCTATCCAGTCTTCCGATCCTGGATCAGATTGGTACCTACTAGTCAAACTAATAGCATGTGCCACATCCGGTCTTGTAAATAGCATGGCGTACATTATAGATCCTATGGCTGAAGCATAGGGGACTTTGTCCATTATCTCTCTTTCTTCCGCTGTAGCCGGACTTTGAGTCTTACTCAATGCCTTGCCTTGCAACATAGGTAAGAACCCCTTCTTACTTCCATCCATTTTAAACTTCTTTAAAATCTTATCAAGGCATGTACTTTGCGATAGCCCTATTAGGCGCCTAGATCTATCCCTATAGATCTTTATGCCCAATATGTATGACACTTCACCTAGGTCCTTTATTGAAAATTTGTTGTTTAGATAACTTTTAACACTGTTTAAAAGATCTACATCATTTCCGATCAATAATATGTCATCCACATATAATATTAGAAATGCCACATTGCTCCCACTCACTTTCTTGTAAATACAAGCCTCTCCATAAGTTTGGACAAATCCAAACTCTTTGATCACCTCATCAATGCGGAGATGCCAACTCCGGGATGCTTGCTTCAGTCCATAGATAGATCGCTGAAGCTTGCATACCTTGTCAGCATCCTTAGGATCGACAAAACCCTTTAGTTGTATCATATACAACTCTTCTTTAATGTTGCCATTGAGGAACGCCGTTTTGACATCCATCTGCCATATCTCATAGTCGAAATATGCAGCAATTGCTAACATAATCCTAACTAACTTTAGCATAACTATGGGAGAGAATGTCTCATCGTAGTCAACTCCTTGAATTTTTTGAAACCCCTTTGCCACAAGTCGAGCTTTATAGACGGTTACATTACCATAAGCATCAGTTTTCCTTTTGAAAATCCATTTATTTTCCACGACCTTTCGGTCGTGAGGTAAGTCCACCAAGGTCCAAACCTGGTTTTCGTACATGGATTCCATCTCGGATTTCATGGCTTCTAACCATTTGTTCGAATCCAGACTCATCATCGCTTCTTCATACGTCGCAGGGTCATCAATTTCATCAACCATGAAATTCATAACATGATTTTCGTACAGTTCAGGAGTTGCACGCTCCCTGCTAGACCTGCGAGGTTTGGTAGTATTCTCTTTCAGAGTTTCATGATCGTTATCATTAGTTCCCCCTTCATTTGGTTAAGCCAACTTCGGAACAACTTCCGATGTTGCGCTACTCGCCATACTATGAAGAGAAGGTTCTACAACCTCTTCGAGTTCTACCTTTCGACTACTCACGCCTTTCACGAGAAACTCTTTCTCTAGAAAGGATCCACTCTTGGCAACAAAAACCTTGCCCTCAGATCTGTGATAGAAGGAATATCCAATAGTTTCCTTAGGGTATCCTATGAAGACACATTTTTCCGCTTTGGGTTCGAGTTTATCCGGTTGAAGTTTCTTCACATAAACATCGCAACCCCAAACTTTAATAAATGACAGCTTAGGTTTGTTTCCAAACCACAATTCATACACTGTCTTTTCAATGGATTTAGATGGTGCCCGATTTAAAGTGAATGCAGCAGTTTCTAGTGCATAACCCCAAAATGATAGTGGCAAGTCCGCCAGAGACATCATAGATATATAATAAAGTATGATTACGACGTTCCGACACACCATTTCGCTGTGGTGTTCCGGCAGGTGTGAGTTGCGAAACTATTCCACACTCTTTCATATGAGTGCTAAACTCATAACTTAGATACTCACCTCCACGGTCGGACCGTAGAAATTTAATCTTTGTATTACGATGATTTTCCACTTCACTCTGAAACTCCTTGAATTTCTCAAAGGTTTTAGACTTGTGTTTCATCAAGTAGATATAACCGTATCTACTCAAATCATCCATGAAATTTACGAAATAATGATATCCACCTCGCGTCGACACACTCATTGGACCACATACATCAGAATTTATGATTTCCAATAAATCTGTCGCACGTTCCATTGAACCAGAAAACGGCGTTCTAGTCATCTTGCCCATAAGGCATGGCTCACATGTATCAAATGATTCAAAATCTAGTGATTCCAAAAGTCCATCCGAATGGAGCTTCTTCATGCGTTTAACACCAATATGACCTAGACGGCAGTGCCACATATATGCGGATATATCATCATTAAGTGTAATCCTTTTAGCATCAACATTATGAATATGTGTAACATTATTATCGAGATCCAACAGAAATAAAGCATTCATCATCGATGCATGACCATAAAAGATTTCATTCATATAAATAGAACAACCATTGTTCTCGGATTTAAATGAATGACCACTGTGCATCAAACATGGTCCGGATACAATGTTCATGCTCAGTGCTGGCACCAAATAACAATTATTCAAGTTTATAACTAATCCCGATGGTAAGTGGAGAGGTAGCATTCCGACGGCGATCACATGAACGCTTGATCCATTGCCGACACGCATCTTGACCTCACCCCTTGCTAGCTGTCGCTTGTTTCGCAGCCCCTGATTCGAGTTACAAATATTAGCAACTGAACCGGTATTAAATACCCAGGTGCTACTGCGAGTACTAGTCAAGTACACATCAATAACATGTATATCATATATACCTTTATTTGCCTTGCCGACCTTCTTGTCTGCCAAATACTTGGGGCAGTTGTACTTCCAGTGGGCAGTCCCCTTGCAATAATAGCACTCGGCATCAGACTTAGGGCCAACTCGGGGTTTCCTTTCAGGCATGGAAACCGGCTTGCCACCCTTCTTGTCTTTCTTAAAACCAGTGGTCTTATTGATCATCAACACTTGATGTTCTTTCTTGATCCCCACTTCTGCAGTTTTAAGCATTGATAGAAGCTCAGGGAGAGACTTCTTCATGCCTTGAATATTATAGTTCATCACGAGGCTCTTATAGCTAGGTGGCAGAGACTAGAGAACACGATGGATGCCTAAGCCAATGGGAATCGTTATTCCCAAGGACACAAGCTTATCAGCGTAACCCGACATCTTGAGTACATGCTCACTTACGAAGTTGTTCTCTTCCATCATGCAGCTAACAGAACTTTTTTGAAGCATTGTAACTCTCTACAGCAGCATGGGTGTCGAAAATCATTTTCAACTCACCCATTGTATCAAAAGCATTGCCATTTTCGAAACGCTTTCGAATTTCTGGCTCTAGCCCATACAATATGCCGCAATGAACTAAGTTGTGGTCCTCCTGACGAGTCCGGAAGACCTTATTTTCCTTGTCAGGGGCATCACCAAGTGGTGGGGGGCCTAGCGGCGCTTCTAGCACATATTGCTTTTGTGCAACAGTGAGGAGAATCCTCAAATTCATGGCCCAATCGGTAAAGTTTCTACCGTTCGTTACAAGTTCCTCTTTCTCCATGAACACATCAAAATTAAAAGCAGTGCCATCTACAACAGAATTTGTAAAGTTTAGACTAAGTTTATGATAGATTGAGTTCAAATAATCCAAATTAAGAATGAACTCTCACTCAAAAACGACATCCCTCGTGCCTTTTTGGTGATTACATGAACCAAATCCACTACACCAATTCCGATCATCACGTGAGTTGGTGTAGCTTCAAAGGCGAGCATCATATCTTCCATATGACTCATGCTTAACCTTTCGGTCCGTGTTCCGAGGCCATGTCTGTACATGATAGGATCATCAAGTAAGAACCTTAGTATTCGCGTGTGTAACTGTCTTTCACCCAAAATATGATTGTGGATCCAAGAATACCCGATCATCACGTGATGTCTTGGAGCGACGAAACATAATCGACGCATACTTAAGGGAGAACACATTTTATCTTGATATCTTAATGAGGGGTCATCTTATTATGCTAATAAAACGCCAAACAAGCAATATAAGATGCAACAAACATCACATGTTAATAAGTGAAATGTTATGGTTCTTGCACTTGATCTCCATCATATGCATCGTGGTATGATCCTCATCATACCTTTATGTGTAAGGCCAAGGTCTATGGAACTTACACGTTATGTGTGTTGTAAGAGTATCGACTTATACTTCTACTTACAACATCATATCATGATATCACTGACACAAGCCCAAAGACATCTAAACTAGACGCTTCTAATTTATCCATTGTAAGTTTTATGTGGCTTTGGGCTTTCGAAGATAGAACCGTTCTTACCTACGAACATGAACCACAGCAAGGATAACCAAATTGTTGACAACTCATTGTATATTAGATATTGACTATAGTAGGAGAGACAGACACCCGCTAGCCACTTATGTAAAACTAGTTGCATGTCAAGCATGGAACATGTCTCATGTGCGAGGACATGTAAAGTTTGTCCGAGCTGCTTCATTCCACTATGCCACCAATATCCAAAGTACAACTAAGAAGCAATAACATGATCATCATCGCCCACATACTCATATGTGTACTACCTGTGCAAAGCATCTACGCATAGATTCGGCTCTGATACCATTGTAGGATTCACAACATAGAAAACAAAAAATTCGTACGATGGGAACAACTATGTACCAAGATCTATCTACTAGATACAAGCAATGCGCGAATATACATCCATAGAGAACATACCATTGAAGATCGACAAAGCTTATCGAGGTTGAACTCGTGGTTGATGTAGACGATCTCCTGCCGATCTCAAGATCGAGAGGAAGTCCTCGCGCCGTAAATCAGCGGCGCATCCGTTCTCGCACACACGTCCGAGGCACAGAGCAACCTCTGCCTCCTCGCTCCAGCGATGCAGCGAAAGCACAACTCTTTCTTCCCGAATATCCACCGGGAACATGTATCTCGCTAGTACGAGACCATGGGGGATAAATACCAGAGGGGGAGAGAGATCCTTCACGAGGAGGTGTGAGTGAGAAGTGAGGAGGGGGGATCCTTTTATAGGAGGAGGGGGGCACCCATGGGGTGGCCCCCGGCCATGGTGCTACCCCCTCCCCTCCTTCATTCATGTGGGTGGAAGCTCCACTCACAAAAGGCCCCTTCAATTTTATCCACACAAAAACCCACTCAAATTCCCATTAATTTTCCACAAAATTTAATGCAAACTCTCATTAAATAAAACTCATTTTATTTATTAAGAATTTTGTCAATTACTTTAATGACAAACATTCACATATAACCCCTTGCTAGTATTTCATTTCACATGCAGAAACACTTTCTGCAATTTCACCCGAAAACCAGTTTCGGTATCTAGTAAAATAAATTCCTGCGCTTGTTATTCTTTCCAGCATGAAACTTCTGTTACAAATGGTGTCGGTGTCTCTTAAGTGTGTCACCCTAAGGTTCACGAATAATGCAGACATGATCGAGACCCCTCTCAGATCAATAATCAGAAGCGGGACATGGATATCCATACCGACTCCCACACATTCAACGATGACTTTCTTGTGATCGTGAGAACCTTTTATGCTAGTATCTTAATCCTTTTGTTTCACGATAGATTACATGTCTGAGATTCGATCATCGGTATCTCCATACCAAGTTTGATCTCGTTACTGACATGTACTCTTTTCTTGTTCCCGTGATATAACATTCTAGTGATCAAATCACTTGCTTGCAAGCTAATCAATGTGATATCACCAAGAGGGCCCATAGCATATCTATCCGTCATCGGGATGAACAAATTCCACTCTCGATCCATGGGCCTCAACATAACACTTTAGTAGTACTGAACCCATCTTTATAATCACCCTGTTACGGTGTGACGTTTGATGTTATCAAGATACTCTACCAGTGTTAGTGATTGACATGATCTCATGGTCTAAGGATTAGGATCACTTCGTATGATGTTATAGCAATATAAACTCAATGACTTCGATTGTAATGCTATACTTCGGATGAATGTTTATCACACCATTCCAATAATGTTGTGACCTTGTTATTAACAACATCCAATGTCCATGATCAGGAAACCTTGATCATCTTGTTAATCAACGAGTCAGTTTATGAGAGAGGCATAACTAGGAACTTTCTGTTTGTTTATTAAACACACATGTATTAACGTTTCTGTAGTAATGCAATTATAGCATGCAAAATAAATATCTATCATATACTTGGAATATACATAATAACCACTTTATTATTGCCTCTCAGGGAATATTCCCTTCATGTGTAACATGTGTATGTGGTGGTGGTGTAACAAGCTTACTTATAACAGACGGTGAATCAAGCGCAACAGAGGTGTTTAGGACTGTACCTCTTCTTGTAGTTGATGGTAAAATAGGAAACTTTCCATCACGAGACTTCCCCATGATGAAAGGAATAGCAGGGAACAATAATAGATCCAAGTGAATTTACAAATAAATCTATGCTCCCCGACAATGGCGCTAGAAAATAGTCTTGATGACCCACAAGTATAGGGGATCACAACAGTCTTCGAGGGTAGTATTACCCAATATATTGATTCGACGCAAGGGGAGCCAAAGAATACTTGCAAGCCTTAACAACTGAGTTGTTAATTCAGCTGCACCTGAAAATAGTTCTTGCTCATAGTAGTTTATCAGTAGCAACAGTTTTGTAGTAGCAATAGTAAAGTAACAGCAGCAGTAAAACAAGAGCAATAGTAACAGTAGCAGCAAATAGTAGGATAAGACTGCGGTAGGCATATGGATGGATGGACGGGCGTTGCATGGACGAGACTAAACATGTAACTTCAATACCTAGCGCAATTGCAGATAAATAAGATAAAACATCCAAGTACTGAACAATCATAGGCATGTGCTCCATATATAGTCATGCGTGCTCACAATGAGAACTTGCACAACATCTTTTGTCCTGCCAGCCCGTTGCAGCGGGGCCTCAAGGGAACTACTGGCAACTAAGGTGCTCCTTTTAATAGAGCACCAGAGCAAAGCACTCCGTGAACACATGTGATCCTCACATCACAAACATCCCCTCCGACTGTCCCAATTTCTGTCACTTCGGGGCTTTTGGATCCAGACAATGATATGTGTACACAACTTGCAGATAAGATCACAAACAATACTATCATAATGAATCAATAATAAGTTCAGATCTGAGATCATGGCACTCGGGCCCTAGTGACAAGCATTAAGCACAACAAGTTGCAACAAAGTCAAATAGCACTAATAGAGATACTAGGCACCATGCCCTATCAATCTTATTCGATTACATGATAGAACTCATCCAATCCCTACCATCCTCATAGCCTACAGCGGAGGATTACTCACTCATGGATGAGGGCAACATGGATGGTTGATGGAGAGGCCTTGTTGATGATGATGGCGATGATCCTCTCCAAATTCCCCGTCCCGGCAGGGTGACAAAACGGAGTTTGTCATTCCAAATCGCGGTTTCTGGTGGTGGCGACGCAACAGAACTCTTTTTGTAAAAATGTTGAACCCCCCCTGAGTTTTTAGGTCAAGAGGCAACTTATAGGCGAAGAGGGAGGCCGAGGGGGTGCTTGGGGCGGCTACACCCCCTACAGGCGCGGTCTGGGCCCACCCGCGTGGCAGGGGGTATGGGCCCCTCAGGCCTCCACTCCATCTCGTATTCTGGCTCCGTGAATCTTCTGGTGAAATAGGACTTTTGGCATATTTTTCGGGATTTTTCCTGATAGTTGATTTTCTGCACAAAAACTAGGCACCAAGTTAATTCTACTGAAAAGAGCGTGAGTCAGTGTTAGTTGTATCCAAATCACACAAGTTTAAATGAGAAACAATAGCAAAAGTGTTCGGAAAAGTAGATACGTTTTGGACGTATCAGATATCAAGCACCGTGATAAATTATATAACAATGCTAGTAAGGACCATCTTCAAAAGGACGCCGTCACAGCCGACAATTGATGCATGCTTTCCAATCCATGGGACAAGCTGCTAAGTTAGGGTTACACGTCACATAAGTTTCACACTAGCTATGCATTACCACATATTAGATCTAGGCTGCTCATGTACGGTGTGATCTATACTGAAAAGAATTGAGTATGGATCTCTTTACACGCAGGTTGTGTAATTGATGATGAGCATAGTGGCCTTCCTACTTGCTTTTGTGTAGCTTGGAACTGAAATGGTGCAATGTAGTGAATGGGTTCTTAAAGAAGTGAATAACAAGTGTAATAACAGTTTTTTCTAAAGATGTACTATGTAATCTTGGTAAATGGATCTTCAAGTTGCTTATCGAGGATAGGGTATGTCAGACTCTTCTTAAACAAAAATATGTAGGCTCGAAAGTTTATCCCAGGTTCAATAGAAACCAAGAGATTCATATTTCTGGGTTGTTCCGATGGCGACAAAGAAATATTTTACTCTCCGAATCTTTCTGATTAAGAATGGATCCGACATTCGATTCTGGGAGGATAAATGACTTTAAAACACTACTCTCTATGAATAGTATCCTGCTTTGTACAATATTGTACGTCACAAGAGTTGTACAATCGTCACGGTGTTGGGGTCCCTCCCACCGAATGTAATGTTCAAGAGAGATTTATTGGGTCTTAGACTTGTTTTTTGGTAGGCTTTTCTTAATCGCTTGGCTTCTGTCCAACTAACAATTGGGCATGATGAATTTCGATGGAACCTTCTTGAGAATGGAGAATTCTCGATGACTTCCATGTATGATGTACTCATCCAGACCGAAGTACCAGTGAAAAATTATAAAAGAGATCTAGAAGATGAAGATATCTTTAAAGAAAAAATCTTTGCTTGGTATCTTTATCGAGGGATTATACTTACTAAAGACAATATTGTGCGGCGAAATTGGCGTAAGTAAAATATGTTTTTTATATCATCATGATGAGTCAATAAAACATCTATTTTTTCATATAATTTTGCTTGTAGTGGTACCAATATATTTGAGAATTGGCTACATGATATTGATCATAAGTACATAATTATTTTTAGGAAGGAGCAATTGCCTTAATTTGGTCGCTATGGCTATGCAGCAATGATAGTGTTTAACGGTAAAAATTCTTGTCTCTTGCAGGTGTACAGGTACGCTCCAGATTTGTTCCTCGCTACATTATGTGGAGTTTTTTGACCTTTTTATAGAGGTGTGTACACGACTGAAAGATATGACGAAGGACTTCTTTACTCGTCGTGGATGGCAGCAATGATCTACGGATCCTGCCTACACCGTCTTAGACGTTTTACAATTTCTCATTTTGATATGTAATTCGCCTATGTTTGTTTTAGACATTTTTACCATCTTAGGCGTTTTATATTTTACCTCTTTCAGATTTTGGACTTGTTTGGCTGTGTGTACGCTTAGTTTTGCAGAACCAGGTGTAATGCTTCAAACTCTTTATTAAGCGAGAAAAAAATAAACTTGGTAGACGACTAATTGATAGACATGGTGTAGCTCTAGAACCTTACTTGGAACCTCCTGAGAGACTGATTTTGGTAAAGAACCTGACACCCGAACTACATGGATATTTCCCTCTACTACAAACTATGCATACCCGAACCCCTGAGACTGGATAACAAGTGCACGTCAGCAGTACAAACCATTCAACATTCTACGCCGCAAGACAACACCCTCTTACGATATGATATGATGCCCCTGTAAAGAAACCTCGACTACAAGCTCGAACAAACTACTGCACGGTAGTATACTAAATCTCGATTCTGAACTCTGAAGAGGTATATAAATCAGTAGTGCCCTGTCCTGCCCTTGAGCGCCTTGGAGACAGCCCGGATGGTGGACGGCGTCGTCCGGCAGCATCCGCCGATCAGGCTGGCGCCGGCCTCCTGCCACCTCTTCGCCATCGCGTCGAAACTCTTGCGACCGAAGCACTCGACCGGCTGTGTTAGTTTTACACCACAAAAAACAGACACTTGTTAGCGGACATCATGCAACATTTGCACCGTTCAAACGATGTCAGTTAATAACTCACCAGCCACCTCTTGGCTCTCCCGTCCCAGACCTCGCCGCTGTTCGGGTACACCGCGATCGCCTTCTGAGTTTGCTGTTGGAAAATTGAATCAAATGAGGCCATTTTTCATACTACTTGAGAAGGTTAGGTGTGACAGGGAAGGGATAATTGGTGTGGAAAGAGTTAGTTGCTGCAAACCTTCTTGAAGTCGCGTATGATCCCCTCGACGAACTGCGGTGGAGTGCAGTTCACTCCCACGATGGCGACCTTCTCGCTGGCGTTTATGATCTGGAGGCAGTCCCCGAAGCTCTCCCCCGAACAGAGGTGCTTGCCGTCCACCGAGCTGAAGCAGATCCAAGAAGGGACCTGGATGTCCTCCTCCTCCAGCAGCTCAACCAGAGCCTGCAGATTATTGTTGATGAGCCTGGCAACTAATTTAGCTTCATTTTGGAAACTGTAGATTATTGTTGATGAACCTACCTGGGCCTCCATTTTGTTGGGAATGGCCTCGAACGCCACCAGGTCAGGCCTGGCACTCGCGAGCACCTGCAGCCGGCGCCTGTGGAAATCCTTGAGCTTCTCTACCGTGATGTCGTCTCCATACGATCCACTGCAGCAACGATCAAGACTGTAAATTGTACTATCGCTTATGAGGTATAGTAAGTTTCAGAGATTATTTGCTCCTGCATATATACCTGTACTCTGAGCCATCGGCGAGGTAGGCCCCGTAGCTCCCGACGGACGCGGCGACGAGAGCGCGGTTGTAGACGGGCTTGGACTTCCTCAGCGCCGACTTCCAGAACTCGTCTCGTGCGTCCAGTGCCAGCTGGACGCTTGTCCTCAGTAACCCCTCCGCCTCCTCGATGAGTAGTCCTCTGGCCAAGAACCCTGGAATAGTTGCCTGCAGATAAGAAACATCAAAATGGAAGACCATGACATTTCTTTTCCCGCTGTATGCTGAGAGGTTCAGATATTTTTCAGTGAATTCAGGTGTGTTTAACGGCACAGCAGACTAGTAACAGAAGTGGTGTAATCAAGGATGATACCTGGTAGGACGAGGAGATAATGACGTCGGCACCTGCTTCAAGATACTGCATATGAACCTGAAGACGGAAAAAGAAAAGGAAGATGTCATGTTCACACCCAGACTGAATATATGGGCCACGCTGAAGTACAGAAATAGCCTCGTGTGCTAGATATGAGGACATTTTGGATAACACTCTTATGAACTTTTTCAATAAAGTGCACTTGAGGGTATTTTAGTACTTTCAGTGGCCCACCTCGGTCAACAGCCATTGACCTGGCGGTAATGGTGCAGGACGACAAATGGCATTATTGCCATTCTTATTACTACTACTTGCCTAGTACTACAAAGCAATGACAACAGCTAAATTAGCTTCGAGGTACATGTATAAACCCCTTTCAACTAATATGGTCCTGGTTTTGCAGTACTACTATATATTCTGCAACATAATTCAGGTGTACGCACTATAATAGTGTTCTGACTTGTGTTACTGTACTAGCTGGTTCGATCGTACAAGGAGTTGCTTAAAGGAAAAGACAAGGACCGAATCGGAACACTCCAAGAATGTTTCAACGCTAATGGTGATCTCTTTTCCTCTTAACCATCTCTCTCAAAAAAGTAGGTGACCTAATAAATGCTAGGTAGGTGAGAAAAATAATGGCATTGCGATACTATTGTCCTGGTCATGGTCATCACGAAGAGTTTATTGCACATTGACCTGGACAGATCCATATTCTGCGTAGAGATAGAGTTGACTAATAACCTTAAAGCACGTACCCTACTAATGCCAAACCGTGTCAAATTAACAAAATGCGACCAGGTACGCGTGATACCTAATTAATCGCTTGGCGCGTCGTGCTGTGCTGGCAATGGTACCGCGAGCACGATGAAAGAAAGACAGATCATATACAGATTGCCTCCATGAACTAAGGCACGCCGGCCGGCCCGCCTCCTTCGGATGGAGTATAATATGTTTTAGTAGATTTTTAAAAAAAATGTATCTAAACTTTTTTTAATGTGTAAATTTACTTTAAACCCGAGTAAAACTATATATTAAAACAAGTCTAGATATATTTATTTTATAAAACTAAAACATCTTATATTTTAAAATAGCAGGAGTACGCTATTTACCTCCTTGATAAGGTGCGGCTTGGTGATGAGGCACGCGGCGCTCCAGAGCGGGTCGTTGATGTCGGCGCCGAGCGCCTCGAGCTGCGTGGCGAAGCCGCCATCGATGACCGCGCACCCGCCGGCCTTCTTCACCAGCTCCTCCACCACCGCCCCGGCCATCGCTCGACGATCACTCACGCTCGCTTCGCTTCGCTTTGCTTTGCTTGCACAGCTCAACACCAACAACCGGAAGCCAGCTGGGGGATTGGGGGAAGCTGCAAGGACGGCAATGGCTGTGAAGAAGGGTAGTACGCGACGAACGGGCAAGGCGACGCGGCGGTATATATAACGGCGAAACGGCAAGAGATCGAATGGGAGGGATTGAGAGGATGGTAGGTGAGGGGAAGACTTAATTTGGGGCGGAAGCGAAGCAGCGGATCTACTATCACCCAACGCACGCGGACCGGTTTGCGGGGTAGGTGCAGTCGCGTCTAGGACCGATGGATTGCTTTGAAGTTTTTCTTGAACCGGTGTACAAATATGGCGCGGAGTTAATGCCCGCAGCATGAAACCAGCTTACCAGCCGAGGCATGCATGAAACTCGCAAGCAGGCTAGCTGCTGCGGTGCAGGGTTAAAGCCTGCATGAAACTAGCACGCGCGCATGCAGTGCAGGCGCAATGGACGTCGCGAGTTTGTCTTTTTCGGTGAGCTGTCTACTACTATCTTGTTTTATCTTTCCCTTTCTCTCATTTGTAGTACCGCTCCAAACAAAATGAGATTTATCTACTCCCTTCCGATCCGTATTAATTGACTTTGATTTGTTAAAATTTAAATAAATCTATATACTAAATAGTGTCTAGATTTATTTAAATTTAGACAAATTTAAATAAATTAATATGGCTAGAGGAAGTACTAGTGATTTTTTTTGGAAAAAAGATCAATCCTACTGTATCTGTGTGCCAGCCGGGTGCTGGTGCACAGGTAGGTGTTTTCGGAACGGTATTTGGTTGGGAGCCACAGCTGGTCATGACTCATGGATATGGATGATCAAACCGACACCATACGCGGAAAATAGAGTATATATTAGGCAGGCCCGAGTTTGACCAACTTTAGTGGAGGTGTCACCAACTCACCAAGCCAGCTCCGTCAAGAAGAGCACCTACGACTACTTACACCGACCGTGTGAAGATGCATGGCCGAGAATCTGGTGGCTTTTGTCCACGATCCACAGTCCGCGCGCTCTTGAATTGGGCAAGAATCGGTTCACTTTCTACACAGACTGACCAATCGGAGAGGGCACATGATAGATACGGCAGGGAGTAGTACATGGGAGTGGACAGTGGGTACGGAGATTTTTCATGGGAACCTGATCCCGGCCGGAGAAAGACTTGACGATCGTCGCGATGGCGATGTGGTTCGTTTGGTCATACAGGAACATACAGCTAGGTGGACTCATGCCGAGTTGAATGGAGCAGTATAAGTCTGTTGTTTTTATTGACGAAACCATGGCACATTGGCAGCCTGGAGGTGTGTCGGTACAACATGGGCTGCCAACGATGGCTTCCAGGAATCGGCGATCGGCGGTTTCCAGTCGGGAAGGAGTTGTTGATCAATGACACACGGAACAGCAAGCAGATTTCCTAAAACAAAATTTCAAAAAATTCTCCGGTCCATTAATAACCATCAACAACAACGGTACAAAGTGACTAAAAATAATAAAAATTATAAATAGGTTCTTGGACCACCTAGCGACGACTACAGGCACTATCGTGAGCCAAAGGCGCGCCGTTGTCCTCGTTCATCAACCACCAGTGCTAGGCAAAGCTTGTCTTAGTACAACTTGTTGTAGTAGACAGACGACAAGTCGTCGTGCTAAAGCCACAAAGGACAACACACTAAAGTGTAACCATCTTCAGTGATGGCAATTGTAGATGAAAAGAGATTGACCTAAAAAACACACAAACGAAGACGAACATCGTCCAAAGAACACACAACTCCATGTGCACTACCCTGGTGCTAGAAAAACCAATAGAGCGAAGATAGGGCAGGAATACCTTATTCTCATACTAGGATGTAGTCGCCGCCTCATCATCCCGTCGAAGACACAAAAGCTTGCTAAAACTAGAAAAGAGAACCCTTCTATCGACGAGAGGCCGGGATCCGCCACCACACCAAGGTCCAAGAGGACATCAGAGGTGGGGCTGACCGGTGGTGTCACCGGCGGAGGGACGTGAACCCTAGCCACCGCCTAGGTATCGCTTGAACACATACTGAACCACGTGTGAAACCCACTAGTACAAATTTAAAGCACGAATGTGATAGGGCAAAGGTGTCCGATCTTTCGATGAGATGGCGATAATCGATTTGGTGGAGTTCGGGCTTGACGATCCGACTACACGTGCGAGCACGAGTGCCAATGCAATCGCTAGGCCAATCTCCTGGAGGTTACCGATCCCGCGTGAACACGATCAGCCTGACCAACGAGGGTCTTAATTCCTACCTGAAATCAAGAACAAGTAAGAACTAATATTGCAATCAAGACATTGCGGATTAAGAGGAAAGCTTTATTGAAAAGGTGGGATCTTGAATAGGTGCGAAGTACAAGAGGCCTCTGACGCCGAGCCTTGCATGGCGTTGCTACGATGGCTAACTTAATGTCTAAATAAAATCCGAGTCTAGGGGGACGGCTATGGGGAGTATTTAAGGGCGAAAAGGTGGGGTTTCGGCCAGCCATGGAAGTGGTGGCCGAATCCAACCCTAGAAGTCCTTTTCCCCTCAAATACGGACTATAAAAAGTGGCTAATTAAAATCCTGCGAAAATTACATGGGCCTGGCCCAAAATAAAGGTGTCGCGGCACCATATTAAGCTACGGACGAATTCGTGAAGTATTGATCTTGAATATTTCGTCCAATCCTTCTTTCTTCATTATAGTGGCCTCAAAGTTCTGAAATCTTCATCCGTGGCCTTCTCTTGGATCATCACACGCTTGCTGCCATCTCCATGCATGGCCATGCTCCAATGCTTGTCCCTCTCATCCATGCTTGGTCCATCATTCCTAAAAGTAAGAAATACATCTGATTTAGGCAGCATCATATTCTCATATACGTGAGGAATAGTTCCAAGAAACGAAAGTACCTGATAGTTAAGTTGTTTGGCACGAGATCTTGTGATGGGTCCTTATATGTGTGTAGCTGTAGGTACAACGGTTGTATCAATAGAAGGGATGTCCACATCATGCTCCCCTTCTTGAATTGAAGTCGTCCTCGACGCAATCTCATCTTCCTCACCAAAGTAAGGCTTCAAATCTACAATGTTAAACGTAGGACTAACCGTACCAAAGTCTGCAGGCAAATCAAGTTTATATGCATTATCATTTATTTTCTCTAACACCTTAAAGGGACTAGCAGCACGCGGCATTAACTTAGACTTGCGTAAATCAGGAAAGCGATCCTTACGCAAATGTAACCAAACAAGATCGCCAACATCAAACACAACATGTTTTCTTCCTTTATCCCCAACAAGTTTATACTTAGCATTCATATGTTCGATGTTATCTTTAGTAGTCTTATGCAAGTTTAATATCATTGCAGCGCGTTGTGTAGCATCCAAATTATGTTGTACCGAAGTAGGTAAAGGCAATAAATCAATAGGTGCACGAGGAACAAAACCATAGACGATCTCAAACGGGCACATCTTTGTGGTAGAATGCGGCGAACGATTATAAGCAAATTCTATATGAGGTAAACACTCTTCCCACAATTTTAAGTTCTTTTTTAAAACAGCCCGTAACATAGTACACAAAGTTCTATTTACTACTTCAGTTTGTCCATCAGTTTGGGGATGACATGTAGTACTATACAACAATTTAGTCCCCAACTTAGCCCATAAACATCTCCAAAAGTGGCTAAAAAATTTAGTATCAGGATCAGAAACAATTAATAGTATTTGGCACACCATGCAAACGAACAATTTCACGAAAGAACAAATCAGCAATATGCGCAACATCATCCGTTTTATGACAAGGAATAAAGTGTGCCATCTTAGAAAACCGATCCACAACAACAAAAATACTATCCCTCTCCTCATGTGTTCGTGGCAATCCCAAAACAAAGTCCATAGAAATATCCTCCCAAGGAACACTAGGAACAGGAAGAGGCATATATAAACCATGTGGATTAAGGCGAGACTTAGCTTTTTGACAAGTAGTGCAGCGTGCCACAAATCGCTCAACATCTCATCGCATACGTGTCCAAAAGAAGTGTGCAGCAAGAGCATCCTCCGTCTTCTTGACACCAAAGTGTCCCACCAATCCTCATCCATTCGCCTCCTGTAACAACAAAAGACGAACAGAACTATCCGGAATGCATAGTTTGTTAGCACGGAACACAAATCCATCATTGAAGACGAACTTGTTCCATGTTCTACCATCTCTACAATTCTGCTACACATCTTTAAATTCAGCATCATACACATATTGTTCCTTAATAGTTTCTAATCCAAATATTTTGAAGTCAAGTTGAGATAACAAAGTATAACGGCGCGACAAAGCATCCGCAATAATATTATCTTTACCCTTTTTGTGTTTGATAACATAAAGAAAAGACTCAATAAATTTAACCCACTTTGCATGCCGACGATTCAACTTAGCTTGACTACGAATATGCTTCAAAGATTCATGATCAGAATGTATAACAAATTCTTTAGGCCATAGATAATGTTGCCAAGTTTCTAATGTCCGAACCAAGGCATATAATTCTTTATCATAAGTAGAATAGTTTAGACTAGCCCCACTCAATTTCTCACTAAAATATGCAACAGGTTTTCCCTCTTATAATAACACCCCTCCCAAACCAATTCCACTAGCATCACATTCAAGCTCAAAAGTCTTAGTAAAATCAGGAAGTTGGAGTAAGGGAGCATGTGTAAGCTTATCTTTCAATATGACGAAGACCTGTTGTTGTGCATCGCCCCAAACAAAGGGTACATCCTTCTTGGTAAGCTCATTCAGCGGCGCGGCAATTGATCCAAAGTCTTTGACAAAGCGCCTATAAAAACCAGCGAGGCCAAGAAAACTCCTCACTTGTGTGACCGTCTTGGGCTGCGGCCAATTCTCAATAGCTTCAATCTTGGCTGGATCCACTTCAATACCCTGTGATGTAACAACATAGCCAAGAAACGCAACTCGATTGGTGCAAAAGGTGCACTTCTCAAGGATACCAAACAAACGTGCATCACGTAAAGCATTGAAAACATCACGTAAATGGTCCAAATGATCCTCTAAAGATTTGCTATAAATCAGAATATCATCAAAGTAGACTACCACAAAACATCCAATAAAAGAACGTAAAACTTCGTTCATTAATCTCATGAAAGTGCTAGGTGCATTAGTTAAACCAAACGGCATTATTAACCACTCATATAAACCGAACTTAGTTTTAAATGTTGTTTTCCATTCATCTCCTAATTTCATATGAATCTGGTGGTAACCACTACGCAAATCAACTTTGGAAAACATGGTAGAGCCACTCAATTCATCAAGCATGTCATCTAAACGTGGAATAGGATGACGATATCGAATAGTAATATTATTGATAGCTCTACAATCAGTACACATGCGCGAAGAACCATCTTTCTTAGGTACCAAAATAATAGGAACAACACAGGGGCTAAGGGACTCACGAATATGATCTCTGTCGAGTAGTTCCTGAATTTGGCGTTGTATCTCCTTTGTCTCCTCTGGATTGGTTCTATATGGCGCGCGGTTGGGCAACGTGGCACTATGAATTAGATCAATTTGGTGCTCAATTCCTCTAATAGGAGGTAGTCCTAGTGGCAGCTCAGCGGGAAAGACGTCCTCATATTCCTGCAAAAGGTTAGCAATAGCGGGTGGCAAAGAAGGAGGCATATCCTCAAATGAAAACAAAACCTCTTTGCAGACAATTGCATAACATTGAGTATTGTTTACATCTAGTTCAGCAATATCAATTTTATTTACAAGCATACATGGACTCTTCAAACGAATTTCAGTAGCATGTGTAGAATCAGATTTAGTGTTCTTTGGTGGTATAAAATCTGCAGCAACAAACTGATTCTCACTTTTATTTTTCTCCTCAGTTTTAGCTCTACTAGCTCTAGCAAGATCATCTTTTAAAATCTGTTCGGGAGTCATAGGTTTTAGACCAATTTTCTTTCCATCATGCATAAGAGAATAGTGATTAGTTTTGCCATTATGAACAGATTCTCTATCAAATTGCCATGGTCTACCAAGTAACAAAGAACAAGCTTGCATAGGTACAACATCACAATCAACAAAATCAGAATATGTACCAATAGTAAAATGCACGCGTACCGTTCTTGTTACCTTGATCTTGCGAGAACTCTCAAACCATTGGATGTAATATGAATGTGGGCGTTGTCTTGTTGGAAGCGCAAGCTTCTCTACCATGTCAATACTAGCCAGATTATTACAACTCCCTCCATCAATGATGATCCGTATAGCTCTTTCCTTGACAACACCACGTGTTTGGAACAGGTTGTGGCGTTGATCTTGCTCAGATTTGCTCAATTGCACACTCAACACACGTTGTGTAATTAAGCTCTTGTATTGATCAACAGCTTCAGCTCCCATTACCTCTGTCTCTTCATCAGCATCAGAATTGTCTCCATCTCGAGCAGAAATAAGGGCTAGTGTATCTTCATCAAAGTCACTCGCTGAATCGTATTGACCATCTTCCCGCACCATCATCACACGTTGTGTTGTGCACTGTCTCTCAATATGACCAAAACCCCAGCACTTGCAGCATTGTATATCCTTTGTCTTACCCGTGGAAGCCATAGAAGATGCACTATGAGCAGGAGCATTGGATGATGGTGGACGAGCAGCTGGAAATCTTGTGGTGGTCTTGGATGTGGTAGTAGCTGGTGGCGAATCACGAGGAGGCGCTGATTGTCGGGATGTCCAAGTGGATGTGCGACTTGCAGAATTATTAGTCCTCCTCCATGGTGTTTGGCGATCCTGCACTTCACGTTTAGCTTTGCAAGCAAGATGAAACAAACGAGTGATAGAATTATATTCCTTATAATCTAAGATGTGCTGAATGTCCTTGTTTAATCCACCAAAGAAACGTGCAAGCATTTGTTCATTAGATTCAACAAGACCACACCGAACCATTCCCGTTTACAATTCCTGATAATACTCTTCTACAGAATTTTTTCCTTGCTCTAAACATGTCAGATTCTTTAGTAAATCACGTTGATAAGTGAGAGGTACAAAACGAACACGCATAACAGTTTTTAAAACAGTCCAAGTACTAGGAATAGTAGTAGGATTTAAACGACAATACTCAGACCACCAAAGAGAAGCAAATTTAGTAAATTCACATGTAGCAGCACTAACACGCATATTCTCAGGATATTTTAAGCATGCAAAACGTTGTTCTACCTCCATCTTCCATGTAAGATATGCATCAGGATTATATTTACCCTCAAAAGATGGAATATTTAATTTAAGCTTTGCAACATGATCATCATCACGCATCGGGCGAAGCGCTATGTAGTAATGGCGGGGACGGCCAGCAGGTACCTGTGGAGGTTGTTCAACCTCCTCGTCAAACAGATCGTCGTCGTCGGGGTTGTAGTAGTACCCGTCGTCTGTCCCCAATGTCACAGCAGCAGCCGCGGCGAAAGTCTGAGGTGCGTCAGCCGCAGCGGTAGCCGCCAGGGGTGCGGCGACAGCCGAACCAGCAGTCCGACCCATGATCGGAATGCGACGTGCGCCATGTGTGGGTGCGGGTGCGGGTAATCTGTTCAAAAGCTCCTTGAACCGAACATCAAGCTTGGCATTGAAGGATTTCTCGAGTCCATCGATCTTGTCCACAGCGTTGGTGAGCTTGGTGTCAAACTCCCCTAGGCGCGTATCCACGTCTTCAGCCATCACCAAGAGCGGAGAAGTGGGCATGTAGTTCTTCGTTCATCATGGTGATAGGGTTCCGCGAAGTATCTGTCATGGTTAGTCCTTAAAAAGCACAGGTATATACTACGGAAATATGGTGGAAGGCACGCGTAATCCGTCAAGCAATATACGAAGCTCTTACAAGTTCTTACCAAACAGCAGGAAAAGGCGATGTGCAACCGCGAGGATCAGTGGGTCCAGAGATTGAACCAAGCGATTACCAGGAGTCGAAACACCGCACGTGGAGAGTATCTGTGGAGCTCTGGGAAGGCTTAGCAAAGGGGGTTAGCAATTATCAAAACAGCAATGCAAAAGTTGAAAGAATGCTCAACAACGGTACTGTGCTGGTCCTAGGCTAGACCGTACTAGAGACGCGAGCCTAGATCACCAACGATGTCACGACGCGACACAACAAGCAATGTATGATGATATGGCACCCTGAAAAGCAAACCGAGAGGTGGAAAATCACTATGATGGCGAGTGTCTAGAACTGATCTACGGGGTCTAAAAATAGGTTAGCCCCCCCAAAAAAATTCGAAATTTTTATTTTGCTCCGGAAAGCGCGCAGGCGCCAAAAAAATATCGCTATAACGGCCGATGGAGAAAAGTGATCCCCAAAGCCGAAAACTAGTATAGCCATTTTATTTTGCTCTCCTTCTGGACTTACGACCGGACTCTTAGCTCGACACGGACTTTAGCTTAACACGGAACAACAAAGAAGGAAAGTAAAAATAAATAACTAGGAAACAATAACTCTACTCGGACTCGTACCACGGCAGGAAACTGATCAGATCTGTGTCACGGTAGGAAGGCGGTGGCGGAGTATTAGGGTTTATGGTGGCAGGGTATATGGCGGCGGAATATGGTGGCGGTGATCGGCGAGTGTGGCGGTGACTACTATGATCAGAACTCGAAACTCTAAGGGACGAGACACTAAGACCAGCAACTCGGCGCGACGATGTAGACACAAATTCAACAATGCAAAAACTTAAAAGATAATGCGAGGTGTAGATTGGTTATGGGATGGATCTAAACTCGAACTGTGTTTTTGGCTTTTTCGTGGGTTATAGGTGAAAACAGATCTAATCTACGAAAACAGTAAAATCTCACCGAGCAACCTGAAATCTGATACCACTTGATAGGGCAAAGGTGTCCGATCTTTCGATGAGATGGCGATAATCGATTTGGTGGAGTTCGGGATTGACGATCTGACTAGTGCGAGCACGAGCGCCAATGCAATCGCTAGGCCAATCTTCTGGAGGTTACCGATCCTGCGTGAACACGATCAGCCTGACCAACAAGGGTCTTAATTCCCACCTGAAATCGAGAACAAGTAAGAACTAATATTGCAATCAAGACATTGCAGATTAAGAGGAAAGCTTTATTGAAAAGGTGGTATCCTGAATAGGTGCGAAGTACAAGAGGCCTCTGCGACGCTCGAGCCTTGGCGAAGTTGCTACGATGGCTAACTTAATGTCTAAACAAAATCCGAGTCTAGGGGGACGGCTATGGGGAGTATTTAAGGGCGAAAAGATGGGGTTTCGGCCAGCCATGGAAGTGGTGGCCGAATCCAACCCTAGAAGTCCTTTTCCCCTCAAATACGGACTCTAAAAAGTGGCTAATTAAAATCCTGCGAAAATTACATGGGCCTGGCCCAAAATAAAGGTGTCGCAGCACCATATCAAGCTACGGACGAATTCGTGAAGTATTGATCTTGAATATTTCGTCCAAGACTTCTTTCTTTATTATAGTGGCCTCAAAGTTCTGAAATCTTCATCTGTGGCCTTCTCTTGGATCATCACACGCTTGCTGCCATCTCCATGCATGGCCATGCTCCAATGCTTGCCCCTCTCATCCATGCTTGGTCCATCATTCCTAAGAGTAAGAAATACATCTGATTTAGACAGCATCATATTCTCATATACGTGAGGAATAGTTCCAAGAAACGAAAGTACCTGATAGTTAAGTTGTTTGGCACGAGATCTTGTGATGGGTCCTTGTATGTGTGTAGCTGTAGGTATAACGGTTGTATCAATAGAAGGGATGTCCATATCAGAATGCATGACACTTCACGGTGCGTGGACGTGTGATGAACAATTTCGGATACCAAATGTGTTAGTTTTGATCCATTTGGGTATTTCGCGGATAGGTCAGAGGCTATTGTCTGCCGTTGGTCCATTCCGGGCGGTTGGTGCACCCGTCGTCGCGATCCATTTGGTACGCCGTGGTTATTTTGACGCATTTTTTTCACTTCAAGCAATTAGCCTATTTCGAACCAAAAATAATGGTGTAGTTCATAATCAAATAATTTTCAAATGTTCACAAGCAGAAAAACAACATAGTTCATAATCAAACATAGTTCACAAACATACATACTTCACAAATAAATAAAATTTAGAGGCGATGACTAGCAGTTTCCTATGTGAGCCCATATATGCTTAATCAAATTCGCTTGAAGTCGATTATGAGTGTTCAAGTCACCAAACTATTGATGAACATGGAGGAATTTGTTAAGCGATGATGGCATGGCGTCAGCTCAACTAATTGACCATCAAATTCCCACCCTCGGTCATAGAGGTTATCATCACACTCATCTTCAGCTGTCATGTTTGCATGATCAAACAAACGTTCACTTCTCACAGGTCTCGTGGATCCATGTTCCTGCGGGATGCCAAAACATTATCCCAATAATATTGGAGCACATCAAACGTCCGCTGCACATCCTTCCTACAATCCTCTTATTTTTCACAACCCTCCTACATTTCCCATATTAAGGGTCGCGGATTGTCTTCACAAGTGTTGCCCAATCAGGATAGATAATATCAGCTAGATGATACCTTTGTCGTATGCATTCCCATTGATCTGATAGTGAATTGATGGAGCATTATATTCCGCAATCCTAGAGAACACCTAGGATCGCTGGAGCATGTTCATGTCATTGCTAGAACCTGCCATGCCGAAAAAGAGTTTATAGTCTAAAGATCTTGTGATGCAACGACCTCAGGTATTCCTTTATTGAGTGCCATGCAGAGCCAGCAGAGAGGGCAGGGGCAGCTATCCACTGGTGGAGGAGGAGGGCTCGAGGACGAGGGCAGAGGAGGCAACCACCAAGGCTTGGAACAATACATATTCCTTTATCGGGTTTTAACCCAAGGACTTGAACTTAAAGTCCTAGATTATGCTAACACTTTTTTACAAGTAAGTTTTAGATTTATTATTTAGCAAGTAAATCTAAAAAAGTGAGAAAAAATAAAAAATAAATAGGAATAAAGAAAACAAAAATAAATAAAAATAAACAGTAAACATATATAAAAAATCGTAAGCGAAAAAAAGAAAAAAAAACTACCAAGATGGGACAGCCATGCAAGGAGTCTTAATAGCACTAGCGATAAGCCATACCAAGATGGGCCAGCCATGCTCAACTAATTAATGCTCAAATTCCCACCCTCGGTCATAAAGGTTATCATCACACTCATCCTGAGTGGTCATATTTGCATGATCAAACAAACATTCATCACTTCCCACAGGTCTTGTGCCTCCATGTTCTAGCAGGGTGCCAAAACAATATCCTAATGAGATTGGAGCACACCAAACGCTCGCTACACATTCTTTCTACAATCCTCTTATTTTTTTCACAACCGTCCTACATTTCCCATCTTCCTATTGGTCTGATAGTGAATTAATGGAGCATTGTCTTCCACAATCCTAGAGAACACCTAGGATCGCTGGAGCATGTTGATGTCATTGTTAGAACCTGTCATGCCGAAAATGAGTTTGTAGTCTAAAGATCTTGTGATGCAACAACCTCAGGTATTCCTTTATTGAGTGCCATGTAGAGCCAGCGGAGAGGGCAGAGACAGCGATCCACCAGTGGAGGAGGAGGGCTTGAGGATGAGGGTGGAGGAGGCAACAACCAAGGCTTGGAACAATACATATTCCTTTATCGGGTTTTAACCCAAGGACTTGAACTTAAAGTCCTAGATTATGCTGACACTTTTTTACAAGTAAGTTTTAGATTTATTATTTAGCAAGTAAATCTAAAAACATAGAAAATAAAAAAGGAAACAACAAAAAAAAGAAACAAGTCAAAAAAAAAGCCTGCCAAGATGGGCCAGCCATGCAAGGAGTCTTAATAACACTAGCAATGAGCCATACCAAGATGGACCAGCCATGCGAGGAGTCTTAATTGCACTACCAATAAATCATTTATAGCGATGTCTTTAGCGGAGGAAAATCTTATATGCCGACCAAGTCAGCTTCTATCATGTGCGGTCGGGCCAGCCCATTTCGACTTTCCCTTTCTCCTATTTTATGTTTCTTCTATTTTTCCTTTTTCTATTTCATTTTTAGATTGGAAAAGTTTAAATTTAAAAATGTTCATATTCAAAATATATTCATATTTTTAAGAGTATTTAAATTAAAAAAATAGATTTAGAAAATGTTCATGTTTAAAAATGTCAAGATTTTAAAAATTGTTCATATTAAAAAAAATTAATTTTAAAAATGTTCAAATATTTTTAAAAAATCGAACCCAATGAAAACCATTACTAACGAACAAGAAAATAAAAAAGAGAAAAACTAAAAGAAAAAATAGGAATGAACAAAACAACAACACAAGAAAACAGAAAACGGATATAAACAAACATGAGCGAAAACAAAAAAAAAAACTAACAAGATGAACCAACCATGCGGGAAGTCCCATCTCGAAAGAAACATGTGGGGAGTCTTAATAACACTAGCAATAAGCTAGATATAATGCATGTCACGCGGCAAATCTTATATACCAACCAAGTCCGCTCCTAAGCCTGCCGTATACCCCGCGCGCGGTATGGACTGACCTAGTTCGGCTCTCCTTTTCTCTTATTTTATGTTTTTTTTCTGTTCGCTTTTGTTTTTTCGTTTCTGTTTTTTAGATTCAAAAAAGTTGAAATTAAAAATATACATGTTCAAAATATATTTATATTTTTAAACTATTTATATAAGAAAATTTAAGGTTTATTCAGATTAAAAAAATGTTCAAATATTTTTCAAAAACTGATGAAAAAGCCATTACTAACAAACAAGAAAAAATGGCAAAAAAAGGGAAAGAAAAACGAACTCACAAGAGCCCCCTTTAGCCGCGTCAGTCAAAATTGTCACCTGAAGCGTTGGATTTTAAGGGCAGGCCCAAAACTCAATTCTTTTCTTCTTTTGTTCTGACGTTTAGACCAGCCGGGTATTCTTTTTCGTCTTTTCTAGTACATCTTCTATTTTAAAATATAAGGTATTTTAGCTTTGTGAAACAAGTGTTTTTAGATATTTTTTAGTGTATAAATTTAGAGTAAACCTACACATTTTTTCAAATACACTTATTTTATAAAACTAAAACATCCTATTATATTTTAAAACGAAAACTGTATGCGGTCCAATCGGAGCCTACGGTACGTGCGCTGTGCAAAAAGTCCTACCAACGTGAAGTGCCTAGCTAGCTAGCGAATCTGGCTCGCATTATGTTGAAAAAAAATTACCAAACACAAACGTGTGTGTAACAGAGAATAGGAAACATATCGTATAGCACCCGAAGCTGTTTAAATCTGAACAAATTTCACATCTCATTTTTTAATAATCTACCTATTTTGTGAATTTGAACAATTTTCAGATCTGAACAGTTTCTTAAATATGCACATTTAAAAAGGAAGAAAAATAAAACAGAAAAAGAAATATGAGAAAAAATCGGCAGAAAACCCAAAACTGGGAAGAAAACACAGCAGAAACCGCATAGAAAAAGGAAAATGATACGGTTCCCCCGGGGGATCGATCCCCCGGGTGGCTTCTTTCCGTATACGACGTCGGAGCCGGCGGACTTTGTTCACGTGTACGACGTCGCTGCCGGAATAGTCTTGGCGACACGATACGCATGGTGCGGAACTCATCCCGCTTTGCTACTAGTACGAACTTGGTACGTGACTGACACGCATAAGCTGTCAAAGGGCTTGCTACATAGGCATGCCGACCTCGCTACATAGGAACGGCGACGAAAGGTATAGGAGGCGTCTTTTGCTACAGCGGTGTGAGGCTCTGCTACAAAGGCACGACAACCTTGCTACAAAGGCATGCCAACCTTGCTGAGGTAATGGAATCGCCTTCTAAGGCGACGACGTTATCCTTGCTGAGGTACGACATCACCTTCTCCGGTGATAGCGTTTTGCTACAATGGTGCAAAGCCCGCTACATAGGGCACAACGGCCTTTCTCTGAGGTAGGGCGTCTTCTTTGGTGTCATCGTGTTCTCTGTCGATAGAGCTTTTTTTTGCTATAATTGTTTTTTTTGCTACAACCGTTTTATGAATTTGCTACAAAAGCGTAAAGTTTTTGCTACATACATTTTGTACTCTTGCTACAATAGCATAAAATTTTTGCTACACGGTCTCCGGCGAGGTCTCCGGCGAAAGTCTCCGGTGAGATCTCCGGCAAAGTCGGGTTTGCTACATTAGCATAACTTTTTTGCTACCACCGTTTTGCATTTTTGCTACAATAGCGTAACGTTTTTGCTACACGGTCTCCGGTGAGGTCTAGCGGCGAAAGCCTCCGGCGAGTCTCCGGTGAGGTCGGGTTTGCTACATTAGCATAACTTTTTTGCTACACGGTCGCCGGCGAGGTCTCCGGCGAAATCTCCGACGAGGTCCAGTCTGTTTTTTTATTTTTTGGACTGAACCGTTTTTTGCTACAATGTAGCAAAAGCGGCGCAAATGTAGCAAAAACGGGGCAAATGTAGCAAAAGCGGGATTTTGAATTCAAAAAACGGACACGTGGTTGGCTGGGGACCCGGGGGATCAGAAATTTTTATCCCCCGGGGGACGCGTAGTACTGCCCATAGAAAAAACCATCCAAAAAAGTATAAAGCGGGATGGCTTACTTGGGCCAGGCCCAAAATGCCCTAGGATTTACCGTGCGTGCGACCTCATCGCCAACGAAAGTTCAGTCTCTCTCTCTCTCAAAAAAAAAACCGAAAGTTCAGCCTCGCAGGACTCCATATCTCTGTCCATCCAGCACCCTCTCCCCCTCCATTGAAATCTCAACGGCAGGAGGGGGCTGCTATTTATTTATCGCGTGTCGCGCGCGCTATGCTCTCTCCGCATACAGGTTTCTCCTCGAGGGCTTCCCGAAACCAACCCAAACTAATAAGTGCAGTGCTTTCAGTTTTTTTTCGAATTTGATCAGTTTTAAAATTTGAACAGGTTTTCCATATGTTTAAAATATTCAAATTCTAAAACCGTCCATATTCTAAAACTGTGCAAATTCGAAAATTGATCATATTTAAAATTTGTTCAAATCAAAAACTGTTCAGATCAAAACTATTGAAATTCAAAAACTGTTGGAGTTCAAAAACCGTTCGAATTAAAAACATATTCATATCTTAAAATTCTTCATATTTTAAAAATATTCCGAAAACACAAAGAAAACAAAAAGAAATGGAAAAGAAAGGAACAAGGAAAAAAAGAAATAGAAAAAGATCAGAACTTTAAGTAGGCCGGCCCAACGCGCGTGCCTGCATGAGCGTGCTGTATAAACGCGGAGCCGAAAGCCAGCGCCATTCAAGACGAGCCGCCGCACGTCAGTCACCCTTTCTTCATGGATCTAGTACGCTGCAAAAGTGCAAAAATGTGACGAGGGAAGGCGTCTCCAACTCCGGCGCGACGCCAATCGCACACACCCGCCCGGCTCCGCTTTTTGTTGATAAATAGAGCAATTTACCAAGCGAATTATCCAAAATAAACGCTAGATAAAACATGACTAGAATAATAGGCAATATACTAATCATGCTAAATAGCGAATACAAATTAAGTCATATAGCCAAACAAACTGCAAGGCATAAAACTTTGGATAGGATCAGAACAAGATTGAGACAGAAGATGTACACGGCAGAAGTAGAACCGGCGTTGGAACCGTCATTGGCCATGTCGCCGAGAAAGAGGGTGTCGATGTCGTCGGAAGAAGTCCTCGTCGGGAAGACGTCGCTATCTGAGGGAGTCCGTGATTAGCCGATGTCGCTACCGATAGCGCCCAAAAACCTTATCGCCCTTCTCCCGTGCAGACTCGGCAGCGGGTCTCGGAGGCTCTTGTCGCCCCGCTCGGTGCACGCCGCAAGACGGGATGGGGAAGATGGAGATACCACAGTGCTCTGGAACTGGAGGCGCAAGGTATGTGTAGCAGCGTGTCTGAGAGGAGGCGCGACCTCTCTCTCTTATAGGCGCAGAGGGGAAGGCAGACAGTGCAGAAGATAAAACGAATGGACGGAAGATGGAGCGAACAGGCGGCAGCCCAACGGACAGCCTCCACTCAATTCGTATTCATTTAATTCATTTAACTCGTATTAAAAGTCCATTCAAAGCAAACAAAGCTCGGCTCGATCCGCGGCGCGCGCGTCGTGACGAGGCGAGGCGAGGCGAGGCGTGGCGAGGCGAGCGAGGAGGAGGAGCGCGCGTGTGGAACTCTCTCCTTCTCCTTCTCATCCTTTTACCAAGTGGTAGAAGAGATCACCTTATAAGCTGGTCCAACTTCCACTCAACTAGCAATGTGGGACTAAACATTTGTCCCACCTCTTGTCTTGCATGAATGGGCCACATGGGCCTTTAGGATTTTCAGGAATTATTGAAATAGAAAATGGGCTAGACTATTTGGGCCAAAATTCCAACAATCCCCCACCAGATCCCAGAGGCACATGTAATTTGCCTTTGGTTCCAAAACACTGTTTATATATCGGTACTATAGTGGAGACTGTTAAGTTGAACTTCCACCTAGAATTCTATGCTACACTAGGTTGTGACTTGTACAGTGGACTATGCCTTGAACTGCAAGTTTGCTGCAATCTAGCTTCACACGAAGTCTTGACCGACATCGGGCTACTGGGACTTCCTCGGGTGGAGCTTATACGTCATACTCCATGACCTTTCATGAGTTTATTAGAGAGCACCCTACTCTCATAGATCGCGACGTTTTAACAACAGACTCATATATGTGTTCTTCAAAAGATGTTCTGCAGACAACATCTTTGCTTAGGATAAGCCACTTAGAACACATTAAGATAATAAATCAACCTGCCATGCGTAATAGGAAAGTATTGCATCTTTATGGAGTGGTGTTTATTAAAGTAGGGATACTTTCCTCTCGCCTAACCAACAGCTTGTTTCCCGCTTCTAATTCACGGGATCTCCGATCACATAGAGTGGTTTACCACTATGGAAAGCTCAAATTGTGGGTCTCATACCCATCTCCTTTGATGCATTTTCTATCACGTTGCGTGATAGACCCTTTGTGAAGGATCTGCCAAGTTTTATATGTTTGGATATAATCCAATGCAATAACTCGAGTTTCTCATTTTCGACAGATTTCAGTCTCCTCTTCACATGTCTTGAGGACTTCATATTATCCTTAGAACTGTTCACCTTTATAATCACGCTTGATTATCACAGTTCATTGGAATTGCGGGTATAGGTTTTTCAACCACGGTAAGTCCATCAAGAGTTCACGGCCACTCGCTTCAACAAAGGGCCGTGTCTATTCCGTGAGTTCTGCTTCCATAGTTGACCTTGTTAAGATGGTCCGCTTGCAAGACTTCCAAGAAACAGCCACCACCAAGTGTGAAAACATATCCACTCGTGGCCTTTATCTCATCAAAGATCGATATCCAATTTGAATCACTATAACCCTCTAGTACCCTCGGATACGGTATAGTGTATGCCATAGCTCAAGATCTTTTAGATATCGCATAACTCTTTCAAGAGCATGCCGTGATCATCTTCCGGATTTGAGACAATCGATCGAGTTTGCTTACAAAGAAAGGCGATGTCGTCTCGTGGCACTAGCTAAATACATAAGCGAACCAATGATTTGAGAGTATCTTAGTTGGTCTCTAGCATTTCCTCGATTCTTCGAATCAACACACTAGGATCATACGGTGTAGGAGAAAATTGACGTCGCTATACCCAAACGACTCAAGATCTTTTCCACATAGTGGGACCAAGCAATGTAATCCCACCATCATCATCTCTCAATAGCTTGATGTTCAGGATGACATCAGCTACTCCCAGATCCTTCATCTCAAAGGAACGAGATAAGAAATCTTTGACCTCCTTAATTGCATTAAGGATGGTTCCGAAAATCAGTATGTCATCAACATACAAACAAAGGATGACTCCCTCACCCCCACCATGGCGATAGTATACGCACTTGTCAGCTTCGTTTACAACAAAGCCTGCAGCGGTTAAGGTTTTATCAAATTTTTCGTGCCACTGCTTAGGTGCTTGTTTAAGACCATACAAAGACTTTAGTAGCTTGCACACTTTTCTTTCTTGACCATTTACTACAAAACCATCTGGTTGATCCATATAAATTTCCTCATCCAACTCTCCATTTAGGAAAGTTGTCTTAACGTCCATTTGATGAACGAGAAGACTGTGTGAGGAAGCCAGAGAAAGTAGTACTCAAATGGTGGTCAACCTTGCTACAGGTGAGTAAGTGTCAAAGAAGTCTTCACCTTCCTTTTGGGTATAACCCTTGGCCACAAGCCTTGCCTTGTACTTCTCAATAGTACCATCAGGTCTTAGTTTCTTCTTGAACACCCATTTACATCCTACAGGTTTGCACCCATAAGGACGATCAGTGATCTCCCATGTTTCATTAGCTAAGATGGAATTCATCTCACTATGAACATCTTCCTTCCAAAGATGATCGTGGAGATGCATAAGCTTCTGAAATGGAAGTGGGAGTGTCATCCACAAGGTACACAATGAAATCATCACCAAAAGACTTTGCAGTCCTTTGTCTCTTGCTCCTTTTAGGAATTTCATTATCATCCTCCTTAGGACTTTCAGAGTGTTCAATCGGAATGGTAGGTCAGAGAATATAGCAAATTCCTGATTAGATGAACTAGGTATCTCCGGATTTGATGAATTAGGTTTATCCTTCATTGGAAAGATATCTTCAAAGAAAGTCGCATCAGTCGACTCCATGATTGTACCGACATGAATGTCAGGTAGTTCAGATTTTACTATCAACAATCTATAACCAATGCTATGAAAAGCATAGCCCAGAAAAACACAATCAATGGTTTTTGGTCCAAGCCTGCGCTTCTTGGGGATTGGTACATTAACCTTAGCCAAACAACCCCAAGTACGTAAGTAAGAGAGTTTTAGTCTTTTCTTCTCCCATTCTTCGAATGGAGTAATTTCTTTGTTCTTTGTGGGAACTCGGTTTAGGACATGACACGCGGTCAATAATGCCTCCCCCACCATTCCTTAGAAAGACCCGATGTGTCTAACATGGCGTTAACCAAATCTGTTAGAGTACGGTTCTTTCTTTCGGCTACTCCATTTGACTGGGGTGAGTAGGGAGGCGTCCTCTCATGAATTATACCATGTTCCGCACAAAAAGAATCAAACTCGTTGGAAAAATACTCTCCACCACGATCAGACCTAAGCCTCTTAATCTTTCGATCAAGTTGATTTTCTGCCTCAGCTTTATAGATTTTGAAGAAACTCAAAGCCTCATCTTTTGATTTCAGAAGATACACATGACAATATCTCGTAGAGTCATCGATCAAAGTCATGAAATATTTCTTTCCACCTTTTGTCAACACACCATTCATCTCACAAAGATCAGAATGTATGAGCTCTAGTGGTGTTAAATTTCTCACTGCAATCGTATGTGACTTGAGGTTGTTTAGCTTGCACACAGACTTGGCACTTAGATCCCTTAACAGCTTGAGAAATCAGGGATTAAATTCATTTTGGCTAGCCGCCATACAACCAAAATTAATATGACAAAGACGAGAGTGCGGACATTTGATTCAAAATTTGTGTAAATATGATTAACAACTTTATTACAAATGTCCGATAGAGATAAGCGGAACAAGCCTCCGCATTCATAGCCTTTACCAATAAAGGTTCCATACTCAAATTACAAATTTATTGGACTCGAATACAATCTTGTAGCCATCTCGACACGTAAGAGATCCGCTAACAAGATTTTTATTTATTGAGGAACATGATGCACGTTTCAGCGCATGCTTTCCCCAAGTGAACTTGATCGACCGTACCAACACCATGAATGAAGCATGCGAGCCATTCCCCATCAAGACGCTTTGAGTCCCTCGACCGATATGAAGAAAACATGGAAATATCGTAACAGACATGTACATTAGCGCGTGTCAATCCACCAATCAGAGAATGACATAATGAAAGAACAGAGGTAATATACCATACCCAACATCTTTCATCTCAACGTCGCCCATGACAACATTAGCGCCTTTGCGCTCTTCCCATGTTGGCGTTTGTCAAAGCGGTTGGGACAAGCAGGAGCCCAATGATTAGGATCACCGCACACATGACAAGCACCTTTCCTCTTATCAGTCTTCTTCTTGAAGCTGGTGGACTATGAGGCCTTGTTCTTTCTATCGAACTTTTCTTTGTCATCAAACTTTCCTTTGTTCTTGAACTTGTGAGGCTGGAAGTTCCTTTTCTGTACCAGGTTGGCATTAGAACCTTCCTCGGTACCTCGAGCACGTGTGTCTTTTGCTCTCGCCTTCTATTCCACATCAAGAGTCCCAATGAGATCCGTCACGGAGAACTCTTGTCTCTTGTGCTTCAGAGAAGTAGCAAAATTCCTCCATGACTGGGGAAGTTTGGCAATGATGCCTCCGGCAACAAACTTGTCCGGTAACACACAAGTGAAGTGCTCAAGCTCCCGGCAAGTGATCAGATCTCATGAGCCTGCTCCACAATGGAGCGGTCATCAATCATCTTGTAGTCATAGAATTGTTCCATGACATACGCCTGCCAAGATCGAGACTCCAAATTTTCTCTCGAGCGCATCCCACATATCTTTGCCATTGCTAAATGACAGATATGAATCGACAATATTATCGCCAAGGATGCTGATCAAGGCAGCCTTGAAAGTGGTATCAAGTTTTTGGAACGCCTCTTCCTGAGCGGGATTAAGTTCCCCCTCAGGTGCGCCATAGATGGCGTTATAGCAGCTCATGGTCTCGAAACTGAACCTTTGCTCTCGCACGCCATCGCTTGTAATTCACACCTTCAAACACAGGTGGCTTCATAGAAGCAACAAAGCCACTTGGGGCAAATTTCCTGAAATAAGGTTTTTGGATTGTTGATAAATAGAGCAATTTACCAAGCGAATTATCCAAAATAAACGCTAGATAAAACATGACTAGAATAATAGGCAATATACTAATCATGCTAAATAGCGAATATAAATTAAGCCATATAGCCAAACAAACTGCAAGGCATAAAACTTTGGATATAATCAGAACAACATTGAGACAGAAGATGTACAGCGGTAAGTAGAACATGGCGTTGGAACCGTCATTGGCCATGTCGTCGAGAAAGAGGGTCGATGTCGGGAAGAAGTCCTCGTCGGGAAGACGTCGCTATCTGTGAGGGAGTCCGTGATTTAGATAGTCGCTGATAGCGCTCCCAAAAACCTTATCGCCTTCTCCCGTGCAGACTCGGCAATGGGTCTCGGAGGCCTACTGTCCCGGCTCGCGGTGCACGCCGCAAGACGGGATGGGGAAGATGGAGATAACACAGTGCTCTGGAACTGGAGGCGCAAGGTATGTGTAGCAGCGTGTCTGAGAGGAGGCGCGACCTCTCTCTCTTATAGGCGCAGAGGGGAAGGCAGACAGTGCAGAAGATGAAACGAATGGACGGAAGATGAAGCGAACAGGCGGCATCCCAACGGACAGCCTCTACTCAATTCGTATTAAAGTCCATTCAAAGCAAACGTTTCACCTTCTGTACATCTGTTCATATACCATTCATGCGTGGCAAAATAAAGCTCGACTCGGCGAGATTCCCGCAACCCGCGCGCGTCGCGTCGTGACGAGGAGGAGGAGCACGCGTGTGGAACTCTCTCCTTCTCCTTCTCATCCTTTTACCAAGTGGTAGGAGAGATCACCTTATAAGTTGGTCCAACTTCCACTCAACTAGCAATGTGGGACTAAACATTTGTCCCACCTCTTGTCTTGCATGAATGGGCCACATGGGCCTTTAGGATTTTCAGAAATTATTAAAATAGAAAATGGGCTAGACTATTTGGGCCAAAATTTCAACACTTTTCGTGTCTCATGCATCTCGTGCGTGCGTGCGTGTTCGTGCTCGAGCTTTCCGCCGGTCACGTATGTATTTGCGTGCGTCGTTGTCGCCGGCCGCTGGCGGCTGCAGGGAGACCGATCGTACAGAAAGGAAGATCAGAATGGCGGAGCGACGCGTAACCGCGACCATAAAACCTGACAGCTGCTTCTTGATTCTCGCTATCTTTCGTACTCGTACTACTGAACTCTTTAAAAATACCCAAACGTGGTCTGCACCGACAGTGATGCCTACCGTGGCCGACGATGTTTAATCGTACACACTCTCCTCTTGACTCCGACGGTAGCACTGTGCGTGTCGACTGCTGGCACTGGAGCGCGCGCGAGGCGTTGCGTGGCGTAATGAAGAGGCCGGCCGGCCGGCCTTCCTTCCTTTAACCGCCAACTGCATTCCGGGTAGCCGGATAGCGACCACGACCATACGAGGGGGAGTCGTCCCCGACTGGTGCGTTGACACGATCACCTGTCTCAAGGTCGTGAGATGGCGTTTGACATCGTTGACTCTAGCTGCTGGCAGTACCACTCTCCCCACCGTACCTCGCGATAAGGTGTGTGTGCTTGCTGACAAACTCTTCTCGGCGGGATCCTATCTTGTAGCACAGTCCATATATAATGATAATGGTCTTGTGTGCATGTAATGGCCATCGCCGCCGCCATATATACGGGATTGTCGCCGAGATGCAAATCAGCGAAACACGGCCGGCCGGCGAGGTAGGGCTGGCACTTCAAAAATCACATCGATCGCCCACACGTACGAGAAAACGCCATTGCCTCGATCGTGTGCAGCTGCACGACACGTACAAGTAAGACGACGACGGGTTTTCGCTAGAGTTTCGACCCAGATGCGTGAGAGCTAATAAACCTCCACGTGGTCTTTTGATATCTTAAAGACGGATTAGGACGTACGCGGTTGGTTCGACAGTTCGGCTGCGGCAACTGCAAGTAGCTGAGCTAGCTTTCAGTATTAAAACGTCCTCTATGCCCGGCCTAATTAACCTGAGAAAGAAAAAAACGTACGTACTAATAATCCGAAAAGGACACGGCGGACGGCGCGCCGGGCACGTATACGCGATATTGTCCCTCAACTGTAAATTAATCAGGCGCTATGTTTTTCCTTCTAGACCGCAATCGATCGAACCGAGAAGCTGTTAATTTATCTCCTTGTCAGCAGCAGAAATGGGTACTGTCGGAGTTGGAAGCGGTCGTTTTTCCTGCACACGATGGGTGATATGTGTAATGTAACTACATTATCAATTGGTGTTGATTGATGGACGGCGATTCCAGGCAGAACGGTATAGAGCGTTTGCTCCTAAACCACCCACGTCGCCGGCTTAACATCGTCACCGCACGGTCCACGCACACAACCTGGACGGCTGGACGCCTGGACCTCACCACCTAGTTTGTCGAATTAATGCGCAAGAAATACACTCCAAATGACAACGAGACTTTCCAGACTTTACTCATATGTATGACAACTATATACTCGGAATATATGGCATGTGTTTGCCTCGGCAAAAAAGAAAGGAAAGACACTATATGACAGATGCACTATGACCAATACTCCCTCTGTTTGGGATTATAGGTCCTACGCGCATACCTAGGTTGTTAATTTGACCAATAAAATATAACTTATATATCACAAAAATTATACCATTAGAAAATATAACTTCTAAGGTATCTAGTCGTATAATTTTTATGCTATAATATGTATATTTCGTTGTTCAAATTGGCAACCTAGTTATCCGCGCGGGACTTATAATCCCAAACGGAGGTAGTACGAAACTTACATATATGCCAGATATATAACCAAATATCAGCCTGCCTCCATCTTAAACTAGTATGAAGAAAGGAGTAAAATAAAATAAAATAAAATAGGACACAATTTGGCTCTGACAGACTTCAGGGGAGCTATAGGTAGCTTAACTGCGATAAATTCATGTTACTTTTCACATTTAACCATATCTACGGACCACCAACCATGCATAATTAGACCTTTTCTAGACGAGTCATAAGCATGTAATCCATACTACACATCAGATAGTATAATAGGACCTGCAGCAGTTGGTGGTTTGGCTGATCTGATCCCTCCATGTTAATGGGATTGGCAGTCTATCATATGGTAATTTGCCACATGTTACTGAATTAGTGTAGGTGATCTATCTGCTCACGACCCTTGTGGAATCAGCTGGCAGGGCATCGGATTATCAGATCACCTTACCCCAACAACCAAACCTTATCAGAGCCTAACTATAATTTGACTTGCGGTTAATACACACAACTTGCATGCTAGCCTAGGAAGAGCGCGTCGCGGTACAATACAGTGATCAGTCCCCTGATCATGCAGCGAACAGCGGGTCCACTCAAATGTGGATGTCTGAACTTGGTGTCAACGTAATGGATAGGCCTTTGAGAGTGTTGAAACACTGAAAGTCAAGCACGCTACTGTACTATATATGCTGGAACTCTTGACTCCCATTTACTCATATAAGGTCCGGTCAGCGTCAGCACGTGCCTACGTGTTTCCTTGATTCTAGAAGCAAGTCAAGCTTCACTTCACTACATGCTATATTTGTCAGTTCGTATACTAGTCGATCTGTTGTCAACGTGGCCATTAGCCGTCCAAATCCTAGCCAAGTTGCACCGATGATCTATCCGCAAAGCCGCGGCGAAACAGTAGCAGCTCCTGCCTGAACAACTGAAGCCGCTGCCAGACTACTCAACTGATCGGATATGTTTCCCAGCAATCACGTCCACCCGGCGCCGGCAGTGAAGGCATGATAGCGGAGAAGGGGCTATACCGCTATACGTTATTTTCTTGCAGGTAACACAGCAAGCGTTGTTGCGGTTTCTCATCAGGTGCTAACTGTACACGAAACGCAAGCTCATCAGTGAGCATACACGTATATATCATCGCATCTTCTGAGTATTTCTTTTTCCAGTTAGCTAGGCGGAATGGTCCAGATCATGGAGGGCATCTAGAGACGTGCGTGAACCAAGCAAGATTTTTTTTTGAACAGAAGTGAACCAAGCAAGATGACCCCTTGTGTGATTGTGTCCTGCGTGCCAAGTTATGGCGGCAATGGCGCATCATTAATGACCTCCAGTCGATCGACAATGAGGCATGGCGACATGGCGTGCACGCGCGCGCGCGGAGAGAATGCAGATAGAAAGGATCACGGGAGGAAGAAGCAGAGGAGGAGGACGCGTTGCCGGCATAGCTCCCAACGCCCAGCTCCGAACGGAGACATCCCATCCGATCCAGAAGGATCATATAGCAACCTATAGTGCCTCGCCAGGTTGCTAGCAGCGTTCTCACTACGATACATTATACTCTTTTCTCCACACGAGGAGAATACTACAGCAGTCCACTGCATAGCCTAGGCATGCAAAGCCTACGAACAACTTAGAGCATCTCCACTCGTCTACCCCACACGTCGATTTCAGGGTTTTTTTTTGTCCGAACGCTGAAAATCGGTCCAGTCGCGTTCTCGGCATCCCAGTTTCACTCGGATCTGGGAAAACTTTTGTCCGGACTTCTTAGACCATTCCCAACATCCCAGGAAAGCGCTGAGAATGCCGGACGAAGCGAATTCGGCGAAAAAAAAGGAGACGGCGAGTGGACCCACCCAGTCAGCGACGGAAGCCGAGTCATCGTCATCCTTCCGCCTCGGAACCCCCGAAGGACCGCCAAACATTAACTGTGCGTCGCTTCGGCCACGCGTCGCCGTAATGCGGTGCCACCCGGCCTCCTCGGCTCCCGCGATGGACTGGCGGGCAATAACTTCCCGCCGTTCCCCCTTTTACCTCCCTCGCTGCCCGCCTCGGCCTATAAAAGCCGTACCCCTCGCCGGAACTCCTCACAGCTCTCCAGCTCTCCCAACTCCGGCGAACCCCACACTCCGGCGAACTCACCACACTCCCCCACTTCCCCATGGCCGAGCGCTTTCCTGGCGATCCCGCGACGGCGAACGGCTTCGTCCGCCGCACGCTCCTGTCGTGGGAGGCGCGCATGTTGCACGACGCGGGCTACATGGCGCCGCCCGACGTTCGCCTCCTCTCGGCTAGAAGCTCAGCACCGGCGGGATACCGATTCCGCCGGTGCCCAAGGACGAAGAAAGCGTCGAAGAGATCCAGGCGGCCATCGCCGACATGGAAGACCCGGATCTCGCCGAGGATCCGGAGCAATCTGCTCTACTGGGAGCAGTTTTTCGCGGACCGGTGGCTCCACGAGCTTGCCCGCCACGAGGGGCCGCCGGGGTCATCGTCGAAGAGATCCAGGCGGCCATCGCCGGCATGGAAGACCCGGATCTCTCCGAGGATCCGGGCAATATGCTCTACTGGGAGCAGTTTTTCGCGGACCGGTGGCTCCACGAGCTTGCCCGCCACGAGGGGCCGTCGGGGTCGCCGCCGAAGCGGAACAACGCAGCGTCACGCCTCCGCTGGTGGAGCGCTCCCGGGCGAACTCTCGTCACGGTGCTGGAGCACATCCACGCCGACAACACTCCCCGCATCGTCTTCCCCCGCAACACGACACAGGCGTCAAGGGCGAGGGCCCATCCTCTAGACAACCGGGTGCCGTGGAGGATGGCCAGCCTCTCCTACTCCGCAACCTCGGCGTCCCGCTCCTCCGGCTCCACGCCGGCGACGTCGTCGCCTCTACGGCCGATCAAGCGCGAGACGGAGATGCCGCTTTGCTCGCCGCCGATGACAAGGGCGCGCGACATCGTCAACAACGAGCCACACGCACGCCCTCACCGCCCACTGGGCGTCTCCGGCTTCGCCGGCCAAAGTCGGAGCTGGCCGATTAGGCGGTGCCCGTCGACGAGGACGCCTTCGCCATGAATATGGTGATGGAGAAGTCCCTCTGCGACGCCGTCGGTGGAGCCTTCATCGCTGGACATACTCGCCTGATCTAGCGCGGAGTGGGAGGAGACCGAGCGCCTCCGCGTCCAGCGCCAATAGGAGCAGGCCGAGCGCCAGGCGTGGTCCGACCGCGTGCTCGCCTACCAGTGACGACGGACAGGGGAGCTCTCGCCCACCACAACCGCCGAGCGACGATGACGACGGCAAGGCCGATCCTGGCAACACGTACTTCTACGGCAATTTCGGCATGTAGAAGCAGCGTCCCGCATCGGCATCGGCGGCTACCTTGGCGATAGCGCGGCCTATTATGTTTTTCTAGTTATTTTTATCTAAATGTAGTTTAAATTCGATGTAATCTGCCTAAATTCGCCCTTAATTAATAAAATTCGCTTATATTCGCCCAATTCGACTGAATATTAGCCGAACGCGGGAACTCGACCCGGCGTTCCCAGGCAGAAAATGAGTTTCGTCCTGTCCAATTAGTTTCGGATTTCGGCCTAGGAACGCCTAACGAGTGCGGATGCTCTTAGGACAACTCGGTCCCTGCATTTAGGACATCGGTTCGTTTGCGGGGAGGACAGGCCGGTCCGGGCTCAACCCGGTTGCGGCAGCCTGTGCCTCCAACGGCCATTCCTTCGGAAAAAAATCAGGAAAAAAAGATGAGACTAAAAATAATTAAACATATTACATAAATAGGTCCTTGTTCTGGGTCCCGATCACAAAATATGCACATAAAAAATAAAAATCCCTAATATTATGGGGTGAATTGCCATGGAAGGGAGGCGAGGCAGCGGGCGTTGCTGCTGGTCGGCCGGCGCCCTGGTCCTGTGATACGCCCAATTTGCATCACCTTTCTATATTGTAATCTAAATCTATTCATTGATATTTGTCTTATTATGAGGTATTACTTATTTATTTTCCACTGTTTTTGCATGTTGGATGATTCTTGGAGGATGGACTGCCGGAGTCTGGATTCTGATGGAAAAGAAGGCGTTTTGATGCAATTTCTCAAAGATAAGAAAAATACTAGAAAAATATGGAAAAATATTATTTTTTCAGAAAATTGAGGAAGCCAGAAGGAGGAGCGAAGAAGGGCCACAGGGGGCCCACACCGCCTAGGCGCGGGCCCACCCCGGGCCACGCCTAGGGTAGGTGTGGCTCACCTTCCCGGCTCCCAACTCCACCCCTTTGTTGGAGATATGCCCTAGAGGCAATAATAAATGTAGTTATTATTATATCTTTGTGTTTATGATAAATGTTTACATTCATGCTATAATAGTATTAACAAGGAAACCATTAATACTTGTGTGATTTGTAAACTTAATTTGAAGTCCCTAGTATAGCCTCTATACTTCACTAGCTTGTTGGTTGATTAATGATTGTGGTTTCCCTATCATGAACATTGAGATGTTATCAACAACAAGATCATATCGTTAGGAGAATGATATGGTGGACATACTCCTATAGATAAGCGTAGCATAAAGATCAAGTCATTTCATTAGTTCAATTGCTATATGCTTTCGATACATAGTAACCTAATTCCTTGACCATGAGATCATGCATATCACCTTTACCGGATGGATGCTTTGATGACATCAAACACCACCGTGGCGGGTGGCTATAAAAGTGGCATTGAGTGTTCGGAAAGTATGGGTTGAAACACATGGATCAAGAGTGGGATTTGTCCATCCACATGACGGATAGATATACTCTGGGCCCTCTCGGTGGAATGTCATTCAATTAGCTTGCAAGCATGTGACTTGGTCACAAGGGATCACATATCACGGGAACGAGAAAAGAGTACTTATCGATGTGAGGTTGAACTAGGTATGCAGAGATACCGACGATCATAACCTCGGATAAGTAACATATCGTGAGACAAAGGGAAATTGGTATCGTATGTAAGTGGTTCATTCGATCGCAAAGTAATCGAGAAATATGTAGCCATATGAATTTCCAGATTCCTCTATTGGTTATTGTTCGGAGAAGTGTCTCGATCATGTCCGCATAATTCACGAACCGTAGGGAGACACACTTAAGGATTCGACGTTGTTTGAGTAGTTATGGTATTATGAGAAAGAGACCGAATGTTGTTCGAGTCTCGGATGGGATCCGGGATATCACGAGGTGATCCGGAATGGTCCGGAGAATAAGATTCATATAAGGAAAGTCCGTTTGAGTTCGGAATGATTCCGTGTTTTCATCGGGAATGTTCTAGAAGGTTCGGATTGTCCGGCACTCGGGGAAGGGTACATGAATGTGTCATTGATCATTGAATGATTGCATCATGTACTAAGTGTTATTGCTGTCCCAAATAAAGGATTAAATTGAATCCTAAAGCAGAAAAGTCAAATGTCAGTTTGAAAGTCAAACCGCCAAAACAAGAAACTGTGGGAAACAAGCAAGAGGAGTTGGAACCAACCTTTGGAGGAGGAGTTGGACTCCTCAGCCGGCGCCCAGCAAGGCCGAGTTGGGGAGGGACTCCTCCCTCCTGGCCAGCGCCAAGGACCCCCCTCCATAAAAGGAGGCGGGCTCCTCCATAGACACATAACTTTCTACTCTAGATCTCCGGTTTAGAGCTGTTTTGGTTTAGCGCTTCTAATTGCTTTAACCAACAGTTTAGAGCCTTCTAATTGGTTTAGAGCCTTATAATTGGTGTGTCTAATTACTAGGCGCTAATAGCCTCTCTCATAAGCTCCACCATACTGCACCGGCTTAAGGCGAAGCCTGCGGGATCTCCCTCTACTTCCAGGTACCACGCCACAGTCTTTGTCGGAATCGCGAGAGAGTGCTACAACCTCATTTTCTTTGGAACAAGGGAGAGGAAGGTCTTCGAAAATCAGTCCGAACGTGTGACCGATGCGGGGCTTCTTTAACGTGGCTGGAAGGATCGTCTACGATCTTGAGATCGGGAAGAAATCGACTACATCACCCACGAGAATCCGATCTCGTTAAACGCTTTGGAATCTTGAGGGTAAGTTATACCATCGACTCGTTGCTACAATCTAGTAGATAGATCTTGGCTTGTTTGTTTGTATGCGATAGAAAATTTTTGTTTTCCATGCTACGAACCCCTACAAAGGGTATCGAGCCGTGTCTATATGTAGATCTGTTGCACGAGTAGAACACAATGGTCATTGTGGGCGTTGATGCTTTATTGTAGATTGCTTTTGTGTACTTTGCATCTTGCGGTATGTTGGGATGAAGCGGCCGGGCTAACCTTACATGACATCGTTCATGAGACTTGCTCCACGCTTGACATGTAACTTGTATTGCATAAGTGGCTGCGGGTGCATGTTTCTCCTAGCATAGTTAAGATCCAATTTACAACGGGTGATCAACAATGCTAGTATCAATGTTGTGGTTCTTGTTCGTAAGTTAGAACGACACTTATTGAAAGCCCCAAACCACGTAAAATATGCAAAGAAAGTAGAAGCGTCTAACTTTGTTTTGCAGGGGTGTCTGATGATGTGATATGGCCATGATTGTGATTATATTTGATGTATGCAATGTTCCTTATTGTAAGTCGACAACCGCAGGAGCCATATGGTTGTCTTTAATTTATGTTAAGACCCGCGTGTCTATTCAAAGTAGTTGTAATAGTTGAGGCGGTGGGCGACAACCATGGAGAAGCGTCATTGACCTTGATGCAATGCGGTGATGATGGAGATCATGTTCGTGCTTGAAGATGGAGATCGGAGGCACGAAGAAGAAAAACCATATCATATCACATATATATTGAATTGCATGTGATGTTAATCCTTTATGCATCTTGTATTGCTTAGTAGCAGCGGTAGCATTATAAGATGATCCTCATGCACATCAATTTCAAATCATAAAGTGTTCACCCTTAGTTAGCACCGTTGCTAAAGCTTGTTGTTTCGAAGCACCACGTGATGATCGGGTGTGCTAGATTCTGCAAGTGTATACAACGTGAGCAAGCCAGATTTGCTCATGCAGAAACTAAGGTTTGATCTTGACGAGCCTAGCATGTACAGACATGGTCTCGGAACACGGATTACCGAAAGGTAAAGCATGAATCGTATAGTAGATATGATGAACATGATGATTGTTCGCCATTGAAACTATATCAACTCTCGTGATGATCGGAGTTGATGTAGTGGATTTGGTTCGTGTGATCACTAAAACAATGTGAGGGATGTTGTTTTGAGTGGGAGTTCACCTAGTTTAATTTCATTAATTAATTTGAACTCAATTTGTCATAAACTTAGTCTAAACTATTGCAAATATGTTGTAGATCAATGGCAGCCCCTACCATCAATTTTAATGCGTTCCTAGAGAAAGAAAAGTTGAAAAACAATGGAAGCAACTTCGCGGATTGGTTCCGCAATTTGAGGATTGTCCTCACAGCTGGTAATTTGACCTATGTGCTGGATGCACCGCTGGGTGACCCACCTGCAGCTGATGCTTCCGATGAAGTAAAGAATGTTTACCTCGCTCGGAAGAATCAGTACTCCATAGTTCAGTGTGCTATCTTGTATGGTTTAGAATCGGAGCTTCAGAAAAGGTTTGAAGAGTCAGACCCATATGATATTGTCGAGGATCTCAAATTGATTTTGAGACTCATGCGGCAATTGAAAGCTATGAGGCTTCTGAAAAGTTCTTTAACTGCAAGATGGAAGAGGGCAGTCGGTGAGCATGTGCTTAAGATGTCTGGGCATGCAAACAAACTTCAAAGCTTGGGTATAGTGATTCCTAATGCTTTGGGGATTTACCGTGTCCTCCAATCACTACCACCAAGTTACAAGAACTTTGTGATGAACTACAACATGCAGAACATGAACAAGACGTTGCCAGAACTCTTTGCCATGTTGAAATCTGCAGAAGTGGAGATCAAGAAAGAGCACCAAGTGTTGTTGGTCAATAAGACCACCAAATTCAAGAAAGGCAAGTCTAAGCAAAGGACACTTCAAGAAGGGTGGTAAGAAAGCTACCACCGACGAAGAAGACCAAGGCTGGACCTAAGCCCTAAACCGAGTGCTTTTCTTGCAAGGGAGAAGGTCATTGGGCGGAATTGCCCAAAGTACTTGGCGGATCTCAAGAACGGCAACATCAAGAAGAAAGGTATATCGATATACATGTTATTGATGTGTATCTCACTAGTACTCGTAGTAGTGCACAGGTATTTGATCTTGGTTCGGTTGCTCATATTTGTAACTCGAAGCAAAGTCTTTGCGAATAAACGGAAGCTAGCGAAGAACGAGGTGACGATGCGTGGGAAGCGGATCAAAGGTTGATGTGATCGCGGTCGGCACGCTACCCTTCATCTACCATCGGGATTAGTTTTATACTTAAATAATTGTTATTTGGTGCTGCGTTGAGCATGAACATTATATCGGGATCTTGTTTATTGCGAGACGGTTACTTGTTTAAATCGAGAATAATGGTTGTTCTATTTATATGAGTAATATGTTTTATGCACATGCACCTTTGATAGATGGTCTATTCTTATTGAATCTCGATAGTGGAAATATATCAACAACATTGAGGCTAAACGTTTGAAATCAAGCGATAATTCGACCTATATGTGGCACTGTCGTCTTGGTCACATCGGATGAAACGTATGAAGAAACTCCATTCCGATGGACTTCTTGAATCACTTGATTTTGAATCACTTGAAAGATCTGAAGCATGTCGATGGGAAAATGACTAAGACTCCATTTTACGGTATGATGGAGCGAGCTACGGACTTATTGGAAATCATACATACCGATGTGTGTGGTCCAATGAGTGTAGCGTCGTGCGGTGGTTATCGTTATGTTCTTACCTTCACGGATGACTTGAGTAGATATGGATATATCTATTTCATGAAACATAAGTCCGAAACTTTCGAGAAGTTTAAGGAGTTTCAAAGTGAGGTAGAGAATCAACGTAACAAGAAGATTAAATTTCTACGTTACGATGGAGGTGAATATCTAAGTTACGAGTTTGGCGAGCATTTAAAGAAGTGCGGAATACTTTCACAATTGACACCGGGGAACACCACAACGTAATGGTGTGTCCGAACGTCGTGTCGAACTCTCTTAGATATGGTTCGTTCTATGATGTCACTTACAGATTACCGCTATCATTTTGGGGTTATGCATTAGAAACATTGCATTCACTTTAAATAGGGCACCGTCTAAATCCGTTGAAACGACACCGTATGAATTATGGTTTGGGAAGAAACCTAAATTGTCGTTCCTTAAAGTTTGGGGATCTGAAGCCTATGTAAAGAAGTTACTGACGGACAAGCTTGAACCCAAAGCGGAAAAATGCGTCTTCATAGGATGCCGAAGGAAACTATTGGGTATACCTTCTATCATAGATCGAAGGCAAAACATTCGTTGCTAAGAATGGATCCTTTCTAGAAGGAATTTCTCTCGAAAGAAGTGGTGGAAGGAAAGTAGAACTCGACGAGGTTGTTGAACCTTCTCTCGAAATTGCGAGTAGCGCAGACGGAAGAAGTTCTGTGGTGCACCAATAAGGGAGGAAGCTAATGATGATGATCATGAAACTTCGGTTGAAGTTGCTCTGAGCCTCGGAGGTCAACGAGAACTCGTACCACTCCAGTTGGTATGATTCCGTTATGAATGTCATGGTGGTGGACAACACCGATGACCCGAGACATATGAGGAAGCGATGATGAGCCCAGATTCCAATAAATGGCAAGAAGCCATGAAATCGAGATTGGATCCATGTACGAAAACCAAGTATGGACTTTGGTGGACTTACCGGATGGCGGAAGGTCGTCGAGAACAAATGGATTTTCAAGAAGAAAGCAGATCTTGATGGTAATGTTATCGTCTATAAAGCTCGACTTGTCAAAAGGGTTTCGACAAATTCAAGGAGTTGACTACGATGAGACTTTCTCACCGTAGCGAAGCTAAAGTCTGTGAGGATTATGTTAGCAATCGCGCATATTATGATTATGAGATATGGCGGATGGATGTCAAAACAGCATTCCTCAATGGAGACATTGATGAAGAGTTGTATATGATGCAACCCAAAGGTTTTGTCGATCCTATAGATGCTAACAAGGTATGCAAACTTCAACGGTCCATCTATGGATTGAAGCAAGCATCCGAAGTTGGAATCAACGTTTGATAAGGTAATCAAAAGTTTTGGTTTTATACAAACTTATGGAGAAGCTTGTATTTACACGAAAGTGAGTGGGAGCTCTGTAGCATTCTTAATACTGTATGTGGATGACATATTGTTGATTGGGAATGATGTAGACCTTCTTAATAGTGTCAAGGAATATTTGAATAATAGTTTTTCAATGAAGGATCTTGGCGAAGCAGCTTATATATTAGGCATAAAGATTTATAGAGATAGATCAAAACGCCAAATATCATTGTCACAGAGTACATATTTGGACAAAGTTCTAAAGAGATTTGGAATGGAAGAAAGCAAGAAAGGGTTCTTGCCCATGTTGCTCATCGACCTTGAGTAAAACTCAAAGTCCGACATCGGAGAAGATAGAGAAAGGATGAGTAAGACTCCTATGCCTCAGCCATAGGATCTCTAATGTATGCCATGATATGTACTAGACCCGACATTGCGTATCGTTAGTTTAACTAGCAGATATCAAAGTGATCCAGAGTGGATCATTGACGTGATCAAAAACATCCTTAAGTACTTGAGAAGAACTAAGGATATGGTTCTTTCTTATGGAGGTGATGAACATTTCGTTGTTAATGGTTACACCGATGCTAGTTGGAACACCGATCCGGATGATTCTAAATCACAACGGATACGTATTTATTTTGAATGGTGCAGCGATTATGGAGGAGTGCAAAGCAAAGCGTTGTGGCGAGATCTTCAACCGAATCGGAATACATGGTCGCCGGAGGCTTCACAAGAAGCGATATGGATGAAGGAGTTCATTACTGAGCTGGGTGTGGTTCCAAGTCGCTAGACCCAATGTCTATCTCTTTGTGATAACATGGGCGCCATAGCCAATCGCAAGAACCAAGGTCACACAAGAAGTCAAGCATATCAAGCTGCGTTTCCACGCTATTCGAGAACATATCCGGGATGGGGATATAAAGATTTGCAAAGTACACAGATCTGAATGTGGCGGATCCGTTGACTAAACCTCTCCAGGGCAAAACATGACCAACACCAAACTGCCATGGGTGTTCGGTATATTACCATGTAATCTAGATTAGATGACTCTAGTGCAAGTGGGAGGCTGTTGGAGATATGCCCTAGAGGCAATAATAAATGTAGTTATTATTATATCTTTGTGTTTATGATAAATGTTTACATTCATGCTATAATAGTATTAACAAGGAAACCATTAATACTTGTGTGATTTGTAAACTTAATTTGAAGTCCCTAGTATAGCCTCTATACTTCACTAGCTTGTTGGTTGATTAATGATTGTGGTTTCCTATCATGAACATTGAGATGTTATCAACAACAAGATCATATCGTTAGGAGAATGATATGGTGGACATACTCCTATAGATAAGCGTAGCATAAAGATCAAGTCATTTCATTAGTTCAATTGCTATATGCTTTACGATACATAGTAACCTAATTCCTTGACCATGAGATCATGCATATCACCTTTGGGATGGATGCTTTGATGACATCAAACACCACACCGTAATCGGGTGGCTATAAAAGTGGCATTGAGTGTTGGAAAGTATGGGTTGAAACACATGGATCAAGAGTGGGATTTGTCCATCCACATGACGGATAGATATACTCTGGGCCCTCTCGGTGGAATGTCATTCAATTAGCTTGCAAGCATGTGACTTGGTCACAAGGGATCACATATCACGGAACGAGAAAGAGTACTTATCGAACGAGGTTGAACTAGGTATGCGAGATACCGACGATCATAACCTCGGATAAGTAACATATCGTGAGACAAAGGGAAATTGGTATCGTATGTAAGTGGTTCATTCGATCGCAAAGTAATCGTAGAAATATGTAGAGCCATATGAATTTCAGATTCCTCTATTGGTTATTGTTCGGAGAAGTGTCTCGATCATGTCCGCATAATTCACGAACCGTAGGAGACACACTTAAGGATTCGACGTTGTTTGAGTAGTTATGGTATTATGAGAAAGAGACCGAATGTTGTTCGGAGTCTCGGATGGGATCCGGATATCACGAGGTGATCCGAATGGTCCGGAGAATAAGATTCATATAAGGAAAGTCCGTTTCGGAGTTCGGGAATGATTCCTGTTTTCATCGGGAATGTTCTAGAAGGTTCGGATTGTCCCAAGACTCGGGGAAGGGTACATGAATGTGTCATTGCTCATTGAATGATTGCATCATGTACTAAGTGTTATTTCTGTCCCAAATAAAGGATTAAATTGAATCCTAAAACAGAAAAGTCAAATGTCCAGTTTGAAAGTCAAACTACCAAAACAAGAAACTGTGGGAAACAAGCAAGAGGAGTTGGAACCAACTGGAGGAGGAGTTGGACTCCTCCAGCGGCCCAGCCAAGGCCGAGTTGGGAGGACTCCCTCCCTCCCCTGGCGCGCCAAGGACCCCCCTCCCATAAAAGGAGGGGCAGGGCTCCTCCCATAGACACATAACTTTCTACTCTAGATCTCCGGTTTAGAGCTGTTTTGGTTTAGAGCTTCTAATTGCTTTAACCAACAGTTTAGAGCCTTCTAATTGGTTTAGAGCCTTCTAATTGGTGTGTCTAATTACTAGGCCGCTAATAGCCTCTCTCATAAGCTCCACCATACTACTTGACCGCTTAGCGAAGCCTGCGGGATCTCCCTCTACTTAGGTACCACGCGTTGTCTTTGCTTGGAATCGCGAGGAGAGTGCTACAACCTCCGTCTTTGGAACAAGGGAGAGGAAGGTCTTCGTCAATCTGAACGTGTGACCGATTGCGGGGCGCTGGGAACGTGGTATTTGGAAGGATCGTCTACACGATCTTGAGATCGGGAAGAGTACGACTACATCACCCACGAGAATCCGATCTCGTTAAACGCTTTGGAATCTTCGAGGGTAAGTTATACCATCGACTCGTTGCTACAATCTAGTAGATAGATCTTGGCTTGTTTGTTTGTATGCGATAGAAAATTTTTGTTTTCCATGCTACGAACCCCTACACCCTTCACCTATATCTTCCCTACGGAACCCTAAGGCTAAGGGAGCGACCACAGATAGATTTCCGCTGCCTCTGGGGGGCGGAAAACACCGAGAGAGAAAGATCTCTCCGGCAGACAGATTTCTGCCGGGGGAATTCCTTCCCCGAGAGGGGAGATCGCCGCCATCAACACCAGCGTCAAGCTAGGATTCATCGGAATCATCATCATTATCCACACCATCATCACCACCAGCACCATCATCACCACTCCGTTCCGCTGTAACAATTGTGTTGGATCTTTTCATTAGTTCATAGGGGAAACTTTCCCGGTGTTAATTACTATTGTAGTTGATGCTTGTGAGTGGAACCATTGGATTATTGTTTATATTCATATTGTTATTCATTATCATATCATCTTTGATCTTCATCCATATGATGTCTTGTGAGTAGTTCGTCTAGTTGTTGAGGACATGGGAGAAGTCATGTTGTTATTAGTGGATTTGTGTTGAGTTATTATTCAATGTTTTAGTATTTAAGTTGTGGTGCTATTCTTCTAGTGGTGTCATGTGAACATCGACTATATGATACTTCACCATTTATGGTCCTAGGGGAATGCATTGTGTATTTGTCTACTAATTGTGGGGTTGCCGGAGTAACAGAAACCTGAACCCCCGTTAGGACACCTTTGCACAAGGGAGCGTTGGATCTCCGAGTTTAAGGCTGTGGTTATATTTATATCTTAATAACTTTCTTGTAGTTACGGATGTTTGCAGGGGTTTAATCATAAGTATGTATTAGTCCAAGTAAGGTCGGTACATTAGCACAGATTCACCCAGATAACACTTACAACACCAAAGAAGAGTACTCAGCTATATGAAGCGAAAGCACTTGACAGAATTCCCACGTGTCCTCGAGAACGTTTGTTCCTTATAAGTATTTCCACCGGCTTGTCCTTTGTTAAGAAAGGATTGGTCCACTTGCTGCGTTTGTTCTTTGTTACTTGCACTTTGTTTTGTTTCTTTATTAGAAAACCACCAAAAATCCGTTTGCTAAGTATTTGCAGAGAGTTCTTCCTCCATACCACTGTTTAGCTCCTTCTGCTCCTCGTTGGGATCGATACTCCTATTTATTGAAAGTACTACGATACACCCCCTATACTTGTGGGTCATCATCGCCGGCGACCTAGAGACGGAATGGCGTCCACGGCCGTCGCCCGCGGAGGAGCCAGCCTTGTTGTCATTTCGGCCTCGCCGGAACCAGCCCTTCCAGCTACCCTTCATCATCACGGTAGGAGAGGGAGGAGCTTGTCGGTGGGGAGGGAGCGGCTTGGGTTTTGGAGTTTGTCCCAAGTTGGGACTGGGAGTGGGGAAGTGGAGTGTGGATGTGGATGGGGACAACGCAGTCCCATTAAAAAGGACGCGGTCCCTTTCTCTAGGACACCGCCAAGTGGGATCCTGGGAAGACTCGGCTGGACACGAGCGTATGAGGTCAGTGTCCAAGCTCCCACAAACCAGCCCCAAGTTTTGGCCCGGTGAAAGGATACAAATGTCGCCTAGAGGGGGGTGAATAGGCGATTAAAACTTTTCTAAGAGAGGCTCGACAAAGGCGGAATTAAACTAGCGTTTACTTTGTAGAGCACAACCTAGAACAACTAAGGTTCACCTATGTGCACCAACAACTTATGCTAAGCAATACAAGCAACAATGTGATAGCAAGATATATATTACTTTAAGCACGAAGGCTATCACAATGTAAAGTGCATAAGTAAAGAGCTTAGGTATAGAGATAACTGAGGCACGCGGGGACGACGATATTTTACCGAGTTCCTCCCAACATGGAGTACGTCTCGTTTGGAGAGTGGGTGGTACCAAACCACCAACGCCACAAAAATCCTCCCTTATTCTCCAATGAATATCATCCCAACGGGATCGATCCACACTTCCACTATCGGTGCACTTGTCGGTGGCAAACCGAAACCTCTCACAAGGTTGGGGCACTTCTCCACAACTTAATTGGAGGCTCCCAACAAACGCCACCAAGGCCACAAAACCGTCTAGGATTTCAAGAACCCAAGAGGGACAACCTTCTATGAGTACCACGAACCAAATCCTCCGAGAAGAACTCAATCCGATGCACCACAAAGGTGCTCCAATCCCTCACTCTCAAGTTCCAACAAAGCTACTAAAGATATTGGGGGAACAAGAGAGGAGGAATCAAATAGAGACACAAAATCCCCCAAAATCTAGATCCCCAGATACACTCACAAAGAGATGTTTTGGTTTGGTCAAAACATGGATCTAGCTCTCCTCTATATTCCACTCAAATATGGGCAAGAATCATCAGAGGGGAAGAGATTAATCAAGCTTTTATAAGTAGGGAAAATGGGGACAAATCTTAGACAAATAGAGGAGGAAGAAGCTTCCCAAATAATAATCGGTAAAGGGCTTAAATAGGAGGCCCATAAAATCTGGCCGTTGGGGCTATTTTTTGGTTTGGACCGGTAGTACCGGAGTGGCCCGGTACTACCGGACCTGAGCCAAAGAAGCAAAGCAGCCAGGCGTGCGGTAGTGCTGCAAGCGAGCGACCCAGCAGCGGCAGGGATCGGGCACACGCGATAGGAAGCAGCGGCAGCGGGCCCAGCGGCCAGCGTGGGGCCCAGAGGCGCAGCAAGCGCGAGTGGCGGCGCATAAGGTCAACGCATAAGAATTAATTGCGCAGCATGCGAATGCAGCGGCAAGCTGCGTGGAAGCAAGCGGGGCCGCAGCGGGGGCCATGCACACTGGACTGTCGCGCCGCATCGCGAGGCAGAATATGCACGCGAAGTCAAACGCGAAGCCAGCGCGATGCGTGGCGAGCAATGAATGGTGGCTCAATGCGGGCCAGCAGATTGGCGGGACGTGGCGGGATCGAGGCATGGTGGCTGGCTGCGCGCAGGAGGAAGCGGAGATGGCCTAGCGAGCAGAGAAGAAAACGACAGGGCCTGGGAAGCTGGGCGAGTTGGGCCGGTAGTACCGGATGGCCGGCACGGTACTACCGCAGGGCCTGGTACTACCGACTATAGGTACTTCACGAGGCAGAGGATAGTGGGGAGGCGCACAATGTCGGGGATATGACCCCGGGTATCCCAAAGGTCAAGTATAAAGACACACAGTAGAGGGAGAAACGATTTAATGAAAAGATTTAAGTGAAGAAGAGATATGTATAAATAACATAAAGGAAAAAAGGAACAGATATAGGGCTGGGCCGAACTAAACAAGAACATGCCTGCTCAGAATAAACATGGGCCGAATCAAAGCAGAGATCGGTTCAGTCGGCCCATCACTGCCGAGTCATCCACGTCAACACACTCCCCCGGGTGGACCGCCTAAGCCTAAGTCGGCCCACCACGGGTATCCTACCTCGACAGATCCACTTCCCCGCCAACACTGCGCCTCGCTACCACACCCCCGAACTCCCACGACGCTCCCGCCAACATCGCTGCAACGCCGACACTCCCGCGCCTCGACAGAAGAACGGAGTCACCACTGCGCGTCCCAGCATCGCCCGGGTGGGCCGGCTGGGAGCTGATTCGGCCCACCACGGCGCTCCCTCGTCGCCCGCAAGCTCTCCGTCCGGGTGGGCCGGCTGGGAGCAGATTCGGCCTACCCCGACGCTCCCCCGTCGCCCACGTGTTCTTCCCCCGGGTGGGCCGACTTGAACAGCTCGGCCCACCGCCGGGCAGTTTCCTGTAGGACGTCTCCTACTTGGGCCGGCTAAGAATTACCTGTCTAGGCCCCACCATTAGTCCGGTTGGGCCACTCATTCCCCCAGGCCGAATCAGAAGCAAGACATGCCGAGTTTTACCTAAACGGGAGGCATCTGGGCCGAATCAGATCACCCAATACGCCCTAGCATCTACTCCTGGACGAACTCCAACCTCCACCACGACTCACCATCGACCCCAGACAAGACAAACAAGTCTCGTTCCAGTCTTGGGACGCCCATGGCTCAGACTGACACATGGGTGTATGGAATATGCCCTTGGCATCAAGAAGATGCTAGAGAATATGCCCTTGGCATCAAGAATATGCTAAGGAATATGCCATGGCATCCCCAAAGATGCCAAGGCATATGCTGAGCATCTAAGAAGATGCCATGAATATGCTACACAGATGCCAAGCGTGGGGAACAAGACTTGTCCCCTGGGCTCCCCTTTATAAGGAGCACTAGGGGGATCGTTCTCTGAGAGGCCCCGAAGGGCTCTTCCCCTCTCTGCTCAATAGGAGCTCTTCTTCTTCCTCCTCCAATCTCACAGAGAGATCTAGGTAGAGGCATAGGAGATACAGCTCAAGGAGCATGATTGTAGCCACAAGCATGGCAAGATTATGAGAGATTAGATATAGAGAAAGAGGTGTTATCTCCACATGAGAGCCTGAATCCTATATATATTGTATTTCTCTTTGTTCATACGGGTGCGGTCTTTACTACATCATCCCTTCCTGGATTCCTCCACGTCCATCGGCCCCAACTTTAGCCTACCCATGGCATATGCCGTGATACCACCACGACACACAGGGGCCGGCTACCGGCCCGCCCGGGCGGTACTACCGCTTGGCCCACAAACCTGATTCCTTTTCTTGTTATGGGGTAACCCTGGGGTTGGCCCGATCTTTCACGAATTCCATGAGAAACAAGGGGAAAAGAGGTGGTCGGGTATGAAATCAGGGAAGGCGATGAAAACCACGAACACACGCACACCAAAACACGATACACGCCTACTCCTCACGCCGGTGGCAACCGGTCCAACATAATCCCTAGGATCGGTGTTGGGCGAAGCTCGCTCTCCACGCCAACAACGGGGGACGAGGTGCTTGGTGAGACCTTGACGACTTGGGGGTGAGAAACCGAGAACCCAAGGCCTTGTACAACTTGAACGCACTAGGCAAGATCCAAGAGGGGGGTGGATAATCCGGTGCTCCTTGGTAGGAGCATGAGACCAATAGATATAAGTCCCCAAAGGGTTTCCTTAATATCTATTATTATCCAAGTCTAAGCGTTTACAATAGAGGGTGGGGGCTATATATAGTCCAGCCACAAAACAGGGGTAGTTTCGGAATGAAGAGATAAATGATAGGTTGGGTTACAAGGCAGGCGAACTTAGGTGATCGTGGTCGAGGCAGACCGGTAGTACCGGTCCGAACCCAGTACCGGTGGTAACTGTAGTACCGCCTCCCGAGCTGTAGTATCGCTTGAGGGCCGGAACTTCCGTCAAGGCGTCGATGGCGGTAGGGAGGCGGTAATCTGCCACCGGTAGTACCGCTTATTCAGGGGCGTGGTAGTGCTTCCTGTGGCGGTAGGAGGCGGTAGGTCCGCTTGGAGGCGGTAATGGTCGTCCCAACCGGTAGTACCGCTTGCATCCGCAATGCGGGTGGCTTCTTGCACTGATGATGCACAGAGTTTGCGTGTGAAGTAGCAAGCCATCCAAGGGGGTGTCGAAGTCACACAAGGAGAGGAGCGAGTTCACCTTAGTTTGAAGGAGTTTGGCTCGAGTCATGGGTCCACTTGGGTAGCTCGTGGGAGTAGATGTAGTAGTGGTCGGAGGACGGGCTGCATCAGCTCCCCCCCCCCCTTGGGAAAGAGTCGTCCTCGACTCTTCAACCGTCACAACTTCCTCTTCGCCATGGTAGGGTGAGAGGTCCTTGACATTGAATGTCGAGCTCACAAGATACTTCGATGTTGGTATATCGATCACATAGGCGTTGTTGTTTATCCTCTCTAGCACCTTGAATGGTCCATCGCCTCGTGGCTTTAGCTTGGAGTCGCGTTCCTTGGGGAAGCGGTCTTTACTCAAGTGTATCCATACAAGGTCGCCCTCGTCAAAGATCATCTCTTTCTTGGTCTTGTTGAGCCTTGATGCTTGGCGAAGGACTTTTTGCTCGATAGTAGCTCGTGTGTCTTCATGGAGTTTCATCATTGCTTGGGCACGCTTGACAACGTCCATATTGGCACGTTCATGAAGTGGAAGTGGAAGGATATCGAGCGCGGTGAGAGGCTCGAAGCCATAGACGATCATGAACGGGCTCCTCATGGTGGTGGAGTGCTTGGCGCGGTTGTAGGCGAACTCGGCGTGTGGAATGCATTCCTCCCAGTCTTTAAGGTTCTTCTTTATCAACACCCGGAGAAGTGTGCCAAGACTTCGATTGACTACCTCGGTTTGTCCATGTTAGGGTCCCAACCTGATAAGGTAGAGTCCTCCTGTGTTTTACAATGCTAGTCCCTGGATCAATAGCTAGCATCCACAGTAAGATGTAATATCAAGAAACAAAGGTCATAATATAACTTTATAACCAGGAATAACATAATTTTATTACATCAAACTTAGCTCATTAGGCTATTACATTATATTGCAGCGGAATAACAATAGGTATGAGTCCATCATCTTCAAAATGCCACAGTGGATGTTGGTTGTAGACTTTGTAATCCTAAACAATCAATCTTCTCTAAACAATCAAACCTGCAACATACAAGTTACAGCCACAAAGGTCAATACATTTGAATTGTATTGGCAAGTGATACTATGGTAGTATAGTGGAGTCTATCATCTATATGCATTTGGCTAAGTGGAATTGAGGCTTGCATTGCTAAAATAGATTTTTTCTTATCATTTTGAAAATACTAAGTTTTTGTTTGGCAAAAACTTTCCAAGACATCTACTAATCAAAGACTGGTGATCCACTCGGCATCTACCAATCGAGACTCAAGATTTGCTTGGCAAAACAATTTTCTTCAATCTAAGATTTCAAGATCCTTGTCTCAAGCCATCTTTCCATCAAAGATTGAAGATTACACACAATCCCTTGTTCACCCACAAGTTTTTATTTAGAAATTGGAATGATGAGATTCTTGATTGTTTCCATGTCTTGATGCTCAAATTGTCCTTTACCAGGGACATGGCTAAGTACTTAGATTTTACACTCTGCAGAGGTGGTGCACTTTACCCACAAGACTTGGTTTCCCAAGACAAAATCTTTCGAAGCCTTCCCTTAGACCAATATGGACGCTCCAACCTATCAAACACTACCACCCACCGTCCATATGGCTAAGTTCTTGCAACCTATATGATCATGGCGAGCCCATATTGCCAAGTGGTTGCTTGTAAGCTTTCTCAACATTTGTCATCTCAAATCCCTTTGTTTCCTGGGTGGCATTCCACAAGTGAGATACACAATCCAAGTCCATGGCATTGTGAACCACTCAACATAACCCAATCCTTCCATTCCACCCGGGTGATTTATTAACTTAGTTGTTTTATTAAACAAAAACATAAGTCTTCAGACTTAGAATATTTTCCATAGTGTGAATATATTTTCCACCCATGTTTTCTATTAGCTAGGCTAAGCTTGGTAGTAATAGGATACTTAACTTAGGAAAATCCTACTAAGGATTCATCTACAAAGTTTTCCTATAGCAAGATCTATACTTTAGCAAAATCCATGCAAGTTTTACTTAACAAAATCACTAGTGCATAGTGAAAGTAATAGGATAGAAAGTATGTAGCATCACTTGCCTTTTTGGTAGAGTATAGGTTCACTTCTTGATCTTTGCAACAATCACACTCTTCAAGTCACTACAAATCAATCAAGCAAGGTACAAACTCAATCTACCAATCAAGCAAAACAACACACATAAATAACATAGTCAAAGAAATGTATGCAAGCATGCCAAGCTTTGTTTTGTTTGAAAAAGTGGTTCCTAGTGGGTCATAGTCATTTGGGTACATCTAATGGTCATTTTCTAAAGTGGCTAAGTCATTTGCTAAAGGTTTCACTCAAAAACCATTTTCAAAACAAAGTGTTATTTTTATGTGGTGTAGAAATATTTTTACTAAGGCATTAGCCCATAGGGTTCACCAAATGAGTTGCTATTGCAAAACTTGGTGTTTTTGGGTCAGTAGGTTTGGTTCAAACATTTCCTCCAAAGTTTTCCATTCAAAACCATTTTTCATAATCAAATCAATAGTTTTTATTTAGCTAGAAAGGGACTAAATCAAGTAATCCATTCTAAATCTTTCCAAAAACATTTATAAGGGCATGGTTTGGTTCCTAGGGTCAGTAAGGTCACAACTAAACACTTTGCAAAGGTTTTACTCCTAAATTCAATTTTACACAATTTTTATACTCTAAACAAGCTCACAAAAGTTTCTGCAAATTCAAACAATTTATCAAATACTATTTGCTAAACTAAGGGTAGGGTTGGCTAGGGCTTGTTCTCCTGAATCTTTTGATATAAAATTTGTCAAATTTGGACGTGTGGATCAAAAGATATAAAGGTTTGAAGTTTGCAACAATTTCTGTTTTCAAATTTTGTTTTAAAATAATATAACAACCGGTGCACGTTGCTATTATTAGCTGGTATTCGGCCGGCGGATCGTGGCTGGGGTTGGATCTAGTTTGATCGATTGATGCGGCACGGCGGCGCACTTCTCGCTATTTAAGTGATTCTTTTCGTGTCGCTTAGATCTTCATCCAACGGCTAATATTGCATTGACCATACCGCGGCGTAAGGTCGACGGGCGAAGCGGGCGGCGGATGGCGGCGGCGGCGAAGCGAAGAGAGAAGGAAAGAGGATGCTCACAGGTTCGCAAACGCTTGGGCAAGCTCAACGTCGAGGGGCGCTCGGAAACGAGGTGGATTGCTCGTCGGAGTTCGTTCTGGCGGCGGTTGGCTCTGGTTGAGGTTGAGGACAACGCTGCAGATCACAAGGGAGCAAACCAATGGTACGGTTAGATGCGCACGGTCGAGGCAAGTGAGGGTGTGTGAACGGGGGCGTTGCCGGGAAGAGAAGAGGCATGGCGATCTTGGAGTTTGTTGTTGGCGAGGCTTAGGGGTGCCCGCGGGTGTACTGTGACTGCAGAAAAGTACGCTGGGGTTGCTGATCACCGCTGCGTGCTCGAGGAGGCCAGAGGTGGAGTGTGGGTCGGTTGGTGAGAACCACGGAGGCAGAGAGTCGAGGAGAAATTGGGATGGTGGAGGCATGCTCGGGGGAGAAGGAAGAGGGGAAACGGAGAGGAGGGACCGGCGATTTAACACTCGTGTTCACTGCGGCTTTTACTCGCGGCATTAAAGTGAATTAAGTCTGAGGAATTACGTCTGCAACGGCGAAGTGAGAGGAAGAAACATTTCATGGGGTGGGAAGAAGAACAGGAGTGGGGTCCTCTGTCGGTGAGAAAAAAGGTGAGGAGGAGGGCCACAAGTCGGTGACTTTGCGGGTTGTTTCAGCGGTGAGGAGAAAACGGTTCGGGGGGGGAAAAGAGGAGCTGGGCTGGATTGGCTTAGTGGGCTGGGCCTTTTGCACATATTTTTTTTCTGTCTGCTTTATTTTTCCTTTTCTATTTCCTTTTTCTGATTTGATTATTCAAACTCATGATTCAATCAACCAAATAAATTCAAAACAGCACATTTCAATTCTTTGAACTTGGTTCTGTTTATCAACATAAACCAACATTCCAAAATAAATAATATTTTTATTCCTTTTTAGGATCTATTTAATATAAAATAGACCATAGTTATTTAATTAAATATGGTATGATTTATTTAATAAATCTCCATTTAAAGTCCAAAATATTTCTCCAAATCAAATCAGTAGGTATTATTTGGAATTTAAGAATACTTGAAATACTTGTTTAAAATAAAATAGCATTTTATTATAGGGTCCATTAATAATTAAATAAAATGGCCTTAGTTATTAAATCAAATAGGGTTTGATTTTATTAATAAAATCTTTATTTGAAACCTAAATATTTTCAAGATCAAATTAGTAGGTTTAATTTGGGAAACATATAATATTTGGAAATTTGTTTTAAAACAAAATAACCTTTTTATTTTTAGTATCCATTATTTAATTATTATAATAGACTTTCATTATTAAATTCAATAGGATTTGTTTTATTGAGATATTTGTTTTGAAATCTAAAACAAAGCCAAAACACTTTATTAGGTTTTATTAGAGAATATAAAATATTTGGAAAACCTATTTAAAATAATTTTAATAAGTTTTGATGTTTTAATTAAAATGGTAAAGCCTTTTATTAAATAAAGTTGGATATTAATTCTTTATTATTTTATTTTATTTTAAATATACCTTTGTTGTTTTTATTCAAACTAAATGTTTTAATTCCCAAAGTTTGGTCAAGGTTTTAATTTGGTTTTATAAAATAATTCTTCTTTATAAATCCATCTTTTCTTTTGAAAACCAATCTTTTATTAAAGGATCCAAAATAGTAATTCCAAAACATTTTAATTTCCTTTATTAAATGTTTATCTTTATGAATCCCTTTAGGATTTTATTTAATTCAAATTGGTTTGAGGTTCCATTTGAATTCAAAAGTTTCTTCTGGCTCTGAAAATCAAACAAAGTTTTATTTTATTAATTTATTTTCACATTACAAGATTTGGAAAATCTTGGGATGTGACAGGCTACCACCCTTAAAATAAATCTCGTCCCGAGATTTGGGAAGATTAGGGTTACAAGCATGTTCAAACAACTAGGGTACTACCACCCTTAAAATATTTCAAACAAAAATTACATATTGGCCTTCTTGGGTCCTGGAATTTCTCTATGTTAAACTTTTGCTTTACTCCTATGCTTGTCTCATGGACCAAGATTGAGCTTCTCCATAGGCTTGTTCAACTTGTTCTTCATCCTTTACGACGATTGCTTGCATAGTGTCCTGGATTCTTCTTGATTGAAACAATTAATGTCCTTGAGTTCTTTGCGTTGTTCCTTTGGGCAAGTTGCTACAAAGTGACCGGTTCATTGCAGTTGTTACACCACACTTGGTCAATTCCTTTATTCTTTATGTTTCCGGCATCCACTGGAGTAGTGTCCCATTTCATTACATTTACGACATTGTACCTGGCTCATGTCTTGCTTGGGCTTCTTGATTTTCCTTGATCCTTTGAATTGGGTTGTCTTGCTTGGAAGTAGTAGTGGTCCTTTCCTTTGGTAGACTTGGATCCTTCTTGTTTCCTTTGTTCTACCATGGCATAAATAGGACATAGGCCAGAGTATGATCACTTCCTTCACAAAGATAGCAAGTAGCTTGAGAGGTAGGGCATTCTCCAACAGGATGATCTTCATCACAATTTGGGCATTGTCCTTCATGCTCTGTGGAAGTATGATCCTTGTCTCCACAAATAATGCAAGCTGGGGCTCCATCTAGAACAACATTCCTTTCATCCTTGCTATCATACTCTCTTCTAGGTAAGTTTTCTTCCATGCTAATCATTTGCTTAGTCACCTTAAGCATAAATTGGGACTGTTACTCTAAAAACCTTTGTAATCTGGATCTTTATTACTATTGTTAGCTAGGAACGAGGCATCAATTGGTTCAATTGATGTTGGGTTGCTATGAGTTCTCCAAGGCTGTCAGCTTGGTTGGTGTTGGTGTCATCAACCTTGGAGTCCTTTGGGGAAGTCATCTGTTTGGGTTTGAAGGGAGATTAGAATAGACAAGATATTTCCAATGAGATATTTCTAATCACACACATCACAATTCACACAAGTAATGTGCATGCAATCCCAAACAACTTTTCACTCAAACAACAAAGTTCAAGCACATACTTAGGCAACAAAATATTTTTGTTACACCACATAAGTTGGTGTGTTTTGTCTTAGCTAAAATATGGTGGTCCATCTAATGGTTTACTTGTGATTTTTCCTTTCTTTCTTGGTTGGTTCTTCTTTCTACATTATATCTTGGTTTCCTTTAGGAAAACTCTTGGTTACAATACTTTAAAGTTGTTGATGGTTTCTTCTTATTTTGCATTCCCTCAGTCTCTAATTCTTAAGTAAGAAGTCCTTGTCTAACTTGTGGTCCTTAGTAATTTCCAAGTCAGAAGTCCTTGGTGAGAATGCTGAAGATGTTGAAGTCATTAGAGCTGACGATGTTGAAGAAGTCTCTGCACATGGGGTAGTCTTTGGTCATGGGGTAGGCTTTGCCATCAAGTTGAAGTAGAAGAGATGTAGAGCTGAAAACCAAAATGGTTGAGGAAAGAGTTTACAAGTGTTTTGTAAATAAGTTTTTGGAACAAAATATCACTCCTATTTTTCTAAGGGTTTTTGTCCAATCCTAGGGTTTACAAATCCTACAGGCAACACAATGCTCTGATACCATCTGTTAGGGTCCCAACCTGATAAGGTAGAGTCCTCCTGTGTTTTACAATGCTAGTCCCTGGATCAATAGCTAGCATCCACAGTAAGATGTAATATCAAGAAACAAAGGTCATAATATAACTTTATAACCAGGAATAACATAATTTTATTACATCAAACTTAGCTCATTAGGCTATTACATTATATTGCAGCGGAATAACAATAGGTATGAGTCCATCATCTTCAAAATGCCACAGGCAGATGTTGGTTGTAGACTTTGTAATCCTAAACAATCAATCTTCTCTAAACAATCAAACCTGCAACATACAAGTTACAGCCACAAAGGTCAATACATTTGAATTGTATTGGCAAGTGATACTATGGTAGTATAGTGGAGTCTATCATCTATATGCATTTGGCTAAGTGGAATTGAGGCTTGCATTGCTAAAATAGATTTTTCTTATCATTTTGAAAATACTAAGTTTTTGTTTGGCAAAAACTTTCCAAGACATCTACTAATCAAAGACTGGTGATCCACTCAGGGCATCTACCAATCAGAGACTGAAGATTTGCTTGGCAAAACAATTTTCTTCAATCTAAGATTTCAAGATCCTTGTCTCAAGCCATCTTTCCATCAAAGATTGAAGAATACACACAATCCCTTGTTCACCCACAAGTTTTTATTTAGAAATTGGAATGATGAGATTCTTGATTGTTTCCATGTCTTGATGCTCAAATTGTCCTTTACCAGGGACATGGCTAAGTACTTAGATTCTACACTCTGCAGAGGTGGTGCACTTTACCCACAAGACTTGGTTTCCCAAGACAAAATCTTTCAGAAGCCTTCCCTTAGACCAATATGGACGCGCTCCAACCTATCAAACACTACCACCCACTGTCCATATGGCTAAGTTCTTGCAACCTATATGATCATGGCAGAGCCCATATTGCCAAGTGGTTGCACTGTAAGCTTTCTCAACATTTGACATCTCAAATCCCTTTGTTTCCTGGGTGGCATTCCACAAGTGAGATACACAATCCAAGTCCATGGCATTGTGAACCACTCAACATAACCCAATCCTTCCATTCCACCCAGGTGATTTATTAACTTAGTTGTTTTATTAAACAAAAACATAAGTCTTCAGACTTAGAATATTTTCCATAGTGTGAATATATTTTCCACCCATGTTTTCTATTAGCTAGGCTAAGCTTGGTAGTAATAGGATACTTAACTTAGGAAAATCCTACTAAGGATTCATCTACAAAGTTTTCCTATAGCAAGATCTATACTTTAGCAAAATCCATGCAAGTTTTACTTAACAAAATCACTAGTGCATAGTGAAAGTAATAGGATAGAAAGTATGTAGCATCACTTGCCTTTTGGTAGAGTATAGGTTCACTTCTTGATCTTTGCAACAATCACACTCTTCAAGTCACTACAAATCAATCAAGCAAGGTACAAACTCAATCTACCAATCAAGCAAAACAACACACATAAATAACATAGTCAAAGAAATGTATGCAAGCATGCCAAGCTTTGTTTTGTTTGAAAAAGTGGTTCCTAGTGGGTCATAGTCATTTGGGTACATCTAATGGTCATTTTCTAAAGTGGCTAAGTCATTTGCTAAAGGTTTCACTCAAAAACCATTTTCAAAACAAAGTGTTATTTTTATGTGGTGTAGAAATATTTTTACTAAGGCATTAGCCCATAGGGTTCACCAAATGAGTTGCTATTGCAAAACTTGGTGTTTTTTGGGTAGGTTTGGTTCAAACATTTCCTCCAAAGTTTTCCATTCAAAACCATTTTTCATAATCAAATCAATAGTTTTTATTTAGCTAGAAAGGGACTAAATCAAGTAATCCATTCTAAATCTTTCCAAAAACATTTATAAGGGCATGGTTTGGTTCCTAGGGTCAGTAAGGTCACAACTAAACACTTTGCAAAGGTTTTACTCCTAAATTCAATTTTACACAATTTTTATACTCTAAACAAGCTCACAAAAGTTTCTGCAAATTCAAACAATTTATCAAATACTATTTGCTAAACTAAGGGTAGGGTTGGCTAGGGCTTGTTCTCCTGAATCTTTTGATATAAAATTTGTCAAATTTGGACGTGTGGATCAAAAGATATAAAGGTTTGAAGTTTGCAACAATTTACATTTCAAATTTTGTTTTTAAATGTAATAACACGTGGCACGTTGCTATTAGCTGGTACCGGTTCGGCCGGATCGTGGCTGTGGGGCGTTGGATCTAGTTTGATCGTACGGCACAGGGCGCGTACCTCTTCGCTATTTAAGTGATTCTTTCGTGTCGCTTAGATCTTCATCCAACGGCTAATATTGCATTGACCATACTCTGGCGGCGTAAGGTCGACGGCGAGCGGCGGAGCGGCCAGATGGCGGCGGCGCTGGCGAAGCAGTAAGAGAGAAGGGGAAAGAGGATGCTCACCAGGTTCGCAAACGCTTGGGCAAGCTCAACGTGGCCGTATCTTGTCGAGGGGCGCTCGGGAACGAGGTGGATTGCTCGTCGGAGTTCGTTCTGGCGGCGGTTGGCTCTGGTTGAGGTTGAGGACAACGCTGCAGATCACAAGGGAGCAAACCAATGGTACGGTTAGATGCGCACGGTCGAGGCAAGTGAGGGTGTGTGAACGGGGAGGCGCGGGGCGGTCTGGTTTACCCGGGGGACGTTGCCGGGGAAGAGACAGACGGCGGCGATGCTGGAGTTTGTTGTTGGCGAGGCTTAGGGGTGCCAGGGTGTCTTGTGGACTGCAGAAAAAGCTACGGGTTGCTGATCACCGCTGCGTGCTCGAGGAGGCCAGAGGTGGAGTGTGTGGGTCAGATTTGGTGAGAACGGCCGCCGGAGGCAGAGGGAGTCGAGGAGAAATTGGGATGGTCTGGAGGCATGCTCGGGGGAGAAGGAAGAGGGGAAACGGAGAGGAGGGACCGGCGATTTAACACTCGTGTTCACTGCGGCTTTTACTCGCGGCATTAAAGTGAATTAAGTCTGAGGAATTACGTCTGCAACGGCGAAGTGAGAGGAAGAACAGCTCGCGGGGTGGGGAAGAAGAACAGGGGAGTGGGGTCCTCTGTCAGTGAGAAAAGGAGTGAGGGAGGAGGGGCCACAAGTCAGTGACTTTGCGGGTTGTTTCAGTGGTGAGGAAAAGCAGTTCGGGAGGGAAGAGGGAGCTGGCTGGATTGGCTTAGTGGGCCTTTTGCACATATTTTTTTCCCTATGCTTTATTTTCCTTTTCTATTTCCTTTTAATTTGATTATTCAAACTCATGATTCAATCAACCAAATAAATTCAAACAGACATTTCAATTCTTTGAACTTGGTTGTTTATCAACATAAACCAACATTCCAAAATAAATAATATTTTTATTCCTTTTTAGGATCTATTTAATATAAAATAGACCATAGTTATTTAATTAAATATGGTATGATTTATTTAATAAATCTCCATTTAAAGTCCAAAATATTTCTCCAAATCAAATCAGTAGGTATTATTTGGAATTTAAGAATACTTGAAATACTTGTTTAAAATAAAATAGCATTTTATTATAGGGTCCATTAATAATTAAATAAAATGGCCTTAGTTATTAAATCAAATAGGGTTTGATTTTATTAATAAAATCTTTATTTGAAACCTAAATATTTTCAAGATCAAATTAGTAGGTTTAATTTGGGAAACATATAATATTTGGAAATTTGTTTTAAAACAAAATAACCTTTTTATTTTTAGTATCCATTATTTAATTATTATAATAGACTTTCATTATTAAATTCAATAGGATTTGTTTTATTGAGATATTTGTTTTGAAATCTAAAACAAAGCCAAAACACTTTAGTAGGTTTTTATTAGAGAATATAAAATATTTGGAAAACCTATTTAAAATAATTTTAATAAGTTTTGATGTTTTAATTAAAATGGTAAAGCCTTTTATTAAATAAAGTTGGATATTAATTCTTTATTATTTTATTTTATTTTAAATATACCTTTGTTGTTTTTATTCAAACTAAATGTTTTAATTCCCAAAGTTTGGTCAAGGTTTTAATTTGGTTTTATAAAATAATTCTTCTTTATAAATCCATCTTTTCTTTTGAAAACCAATCTTTTATTAAAGGATCCAAAATAGTAATTCCAAAACATTTTAATTTCCTTTATTAAATGTTTATCTTTATGAATCCCTTTAGGATTTTATTTAATTCAAATTGGTTTGAGGTTCCATTTGAATTCAAAAGTTTCTTCTGGCTCTGAAAATCAAACAAAGTTTTATTTTATTAATTTATTTTCACATTACAAGATTTGGAAAATCTTGGGATGTGACAGTCCATCGGTTTGAGGATGCGAGGCGGACGAGAAGAGGAGCTTGATGCCGAGTTTGGCCATGAGGGTCTTCCAGAAGTAGCTCATGAATTTTACGTCACGGTCGGAGACGATTGTTCTTGGCACGCCGTGTAGCCGAATTATTTCCCTGAAAAACAAATTTGCTACATGTGAAGCATCATCGGTCTTATGGCACGGAATGAAATGTGCCATTTTAGAAAAGCGATCCACGACTACAAATATGGAATCGTGACCATGTTTAGATCTAGGCAAGCCTAATACAAAGTCCATGCTAATGTCCGACCAAGGTGCATGAGGAATAGGCAATGGAATATAAAGACCAAAGGGGTTGGACTTAGACTTAGCTTGGATACATGTAGTGCATCGTTGAACGCGGCGCTCCACGTCGCGCTTCATCTTTGGCCAAAAGTAGTGAGTGGAGAGCATGTCATATGTCTTGTCACGGCCAAAGTGACCCATAAGGCCTCCACCATGGGACTCTTGAAGAAGCAAAAGTTGGAGAGACGATTTCGGAATGCAAAGCTTGTTTTGTTTGAAAAGAAAACCCTTATGCAAATAGAAATCATCAATCCCTTTGTCTATTGAACATTGTGCAAATATTGGTCCCAAGAAAGAATCGGACGCATACAAAGATTTGATGTCCTCAAGACCCAAAACATTGACTTCGAGTCGTGTAAGAAGGCTTGTGGTTTTGCGAGACAAGGCGTCCGCCACCACATTTTCTTTGCCCTTCTTGTATTTTACAATGTAAGGAAAAGACTCCATAAACTCAACCCACTTTGCGTGCCTTTTACTCAAGTTGGATTGGCCCTTAAGTTACTTCAACGACTCATGGTCGGAATGGATGATAAATTCTTTGGGCCAAAGATAGTGTTGCCACACTTGAAGAACACGAACCAAGGCAAAAAGTTCTTTGTCATAAATGGGATAATTGAGGCGTGCGCCATCAAGTTTCTCACTATGGTAAGCAATAGGACGCCCATTTTGCATAAGGACGCCACCAATGCCAATACCACTAGCGTCACATTCAATCTCAAAGGTTTTTGTGAAATCCGGCAATGCAAGAAGTGGTGCTTCGGTGAGCCTCTTTTTGAGCTCATCAAAAGCCTTTTGTTGTGCTTTTCCCCAAACGAACGTGACATTCTTCTTGGTCAATTCGTTGAGGGGGCAAGCAATTGTGGAAAAATCTTTCACAAAGCGACGGTAAAAGCCAGCCAACCCATGAAAACTACGAATTTCACTAACATTTGTAGGGGCGGGCCAATCTCGTATGTCCTTGACTTTTGAGACATCAACTTCAATGCCATTAGAAGACACAACAAAACCAAGGAAAATCAGCTTGTCTCTTGCAAAAGTGCACTTGGGGAGGTTAGCATAAAGCTTTTCATGACGAAGGATTTGTAAGACCTCCTTAACATGAGTAACATGCTCCTCTAGTGACTTGCTATAGACAAGAATGTCATCAAAGTAAACAACTACACTCTTTCCAATGAGAGATCGCAAAATATGGTTCATGAGGCGCATGAAGGTAGATGGGGCATTGGATAATCCAAAAGGCATAACCAACCATTCATAGAGACCAAGCTTGGTCTTGAAGGCGGTTTTCCACTCATCACCTTCAACCATGCGAATTTGATGGTAGCCACTACGAAGATCAATTTTCGAAAATATAGTGGCTCCACATAACTCATCAAGCATGTCATCAAGACGCGGTATAGGATGTCGATAACACACGGTGATAGCATTGATTGGGCGGTCCATGCATAACCGCAACGTATCATCCGTTTTCGGGACTAGGATCACGGGAACCGCGCTTGGGCTAGTGCTTACTTGGATCAAACCTTTGGAGACGAGTTGGTTGATTTGACGCTCGATCTCCTTTGTCTCTTCCGGGTTTGTGCGATACGCGGCGCGGTTTGGTAGCGGTGCGCCAGGTATGAGGTCGATGCGGTGCTCGATTCCACGAAGAGGAGGAAGGCCATGAGGAAGCTCTTCGGGGAATACATCTTGGAATTCCTGCAAAACAGCCATCAAAGAAGGAGGAATATTTGTCAAGTCATTAGTTCCTTGCGCTAGTCCCTTGCATACGAGGACGTAGTGCAAGATGGATGGGTTGTTCCGCACTTCTCTCATCTCACTTTTGGTGGCAAGAAGAACACTCTTAGTTTTTCCACTCGAGTTTGGCTTGTAGCTCTCACTCACTATGGTGTGGTTCTCTCGCTCACCACTCTTCTCACAAGGTGTTTTTGCGTATTGCACCCTCGCTAAAGCCTTTGCATTGTCCGCAATTATTTGGCTAGGAGTCATTGGTTGCAACACACAAGTTTTATCAAGCCATTTGAAAGTGTAGGTGTTTGAGTGACCATTATGCAAAGCACACTTTTCATATTGCCACGGCCTTCCGAGCAACATGTGACAAACCGTCATTGGAACCACATCACATTACACCGTGTCCTTGTAGTGCCCAATGGAGAACGTCACCGAGACGGTGTGCTTGATCTTGACGGATCCTTGGTCACTTAGCCATTGGATATGGTAGGGGTGTCTATGTGGATGAAGGGTGAGGTTGAGTTTCTCACATAATTCCGTACTTGCGAGGTTGTGGCAACTCCCTCCATCGATGATAACCTTGATGGATTTCCCATTGATGCAAGACGAGTTTGGAAGATGTTCGAGCGTTGGTCTTCACTTTCATTGGCTTGGGTAGTCAAGACCCTTGTGACCACAAGCGATGGACTTGCGTCATGCTCACACACAAGAAGTTCTTGGTCCTCTTCCAAGTGTTGCCTTGCCATGGTTTCCTTGACCCTTGCATCAAACTCTTCTTCACTCAAGTATTCTTCATCGCCGTTGTCATGGATGAACAAAACTTTCTTGTTTCCACATGCATTGGACTTGTGTCCTTTGCCTCCACACTTGTAGCATTCACCATTGAATGGTTGATCATCCCTTGTGTTTCTGCCACTTGGGGGTTGTTTTCCTTGAGGGAGAGTTGGCTTGAAGGGAAGCTTGGTTGTACTTGGGGAGCTTCCACTTGGTGTTGTTGGAGTAGTGGTTGGCGCTTGCTTGTAGGTGAAGTACGTCTTTGGCTTGTTGTACTTGATGTCCTCTTGCACTTGGCGCTCGGCCTTGGATGCGATGTGCACAAGCTCAACCATGTTGTTGTACTTTTGGAACTCGGTGATGCGCTTGATAGGATGGTTCAAGCCATTGAGCAAGCGTGCCATTGTTTGCTTATCTCGCTCTTCAATGTTGGCACGGATCATGTTGAGCTCCATTTGCTTGAAGTACTCTTCCACGGTCTTTGTCCCTTGACTAAGCGTTTGAAGCTTGTTGAAAAGGTCACGTGTGTAGTGTGAAGGAACAAAGCGGGATCTCATATGAGCCTTCATATCTTGCCAAGTTGCTATTGGAGGCTCTTCTTTTGCTTCGCGAGCGAGTTGGACTTGTTCCCACCAAAGGTTGGCATACTCATCAAACTCGAGGGATGCCATGGCCATCATCTTCTCATTGCTATAGTTGTGCATGCGGAAGATCTTGTCGACCTTGAGTTCCCAAGAGAGATATTCTTCGGGCTCATTGGAACCGGTGAACTTTGGCATGGTGAATTTGAGCTTGCCGAAAGTTTCTTCTCCATTGCGGTTCCGGTTGCGTCGGTTGCCATGATTTTGGCGGTCATCATCATCATCCGAGCTCTCATGTCTTGCTTGGTGATTGTTGCGTTGCTCTTGCGGTTGTTGAGGTGCCGCGTTTGGTGGTGGAATTTGTTGTTGACGACGAGCTTGGGGAGCTTGCTCGTTGTGTTGTCTCGGTTGAGGACGAGGAGGAGGTTGATGGTCCTCACGACGAGCTTGGGAAGCTTGCTCTTGTTCTTGTCGTGGGTGATGTCGAGGAGCATTGTCGTGCGCCCTGTGGCGAGGAGGACGTCGAGCCACGTGCGCCATGGGCTGCTCTTCTTCTTCTTGGTGTAGAGGAGGCTCGTCATGACCATCATGTTGGCGACGAGGACGCTCATGTCGATGATGACGTCTTGGGGGATCTTCGAGTGCTTCACGTCGACGATGATCTTGTTCGTCCTCTTCGGAAGCTTCACTTGTTGTTGAAAGAGCATGTCGACGCCGATGGCCGTGGTGGTTCATGCGAGGTTGCTCTTGTTGAATCACCAGTGCCCTTGGTTGTGGCCGGTTCGCTTCGTGCCTTGGAGGTCTTGCGGAGAGGTCACCATCATAACAGCGTTGCGGCGTGACGCGGAGATGGTACCGCTTGTGAAGAGCTCATGGATTGAAGAACGGGTCCGTCCCGGTGCCTTGAAGCGTGACGGCGAGGTGCACTTGATTCACTTGAGGAGTGCCGAGATGAGCTTGATTCGCGCGAGCGTGTCCTTGCGAGTCCATCGATGATGTGTTGGAGCTTCTCTTCCGTTGAGGCGAGTGCACGACCAAGAGCTTCATTTTGATGACCAAGGTTGTGTTGCATGGCATGCATTTGGCCACGGACTTCTTCGAAGCGGTTGTCGATGTTCTTGAATTCCACACGGGCCTCGCTAAATTTTTCATCTTGGCGCCGCTCAAGAGCTTCACAACGATAGTTGAATTCTCCTCGGATCTTCCAATGGTCTCATCTTGTCATGAATTGGTTATCATCCTCCGGAGGTGGTGGTGGTTGGGATGGCTCTCCATTCCTGTCCATGATGCAAAGCCAACAATGGTTGTATATGGAGAGAAAGGGTGTGGAGAGTTAGCCTTTTACCTCACCTTGGAGATTATGTCAAACCAATTGCCACACAAATGAGCGAAAAGCGTGCAAAGTGAAATGGCAAGAAACTCTCAAAGGCTTTTGGTGGAAGGTTAGGGTTGTTGAAAACCAAACGAAACGATCCAAGCAAAAGGTTATTGTCCTACGTGGTAAAGAACCAAAGATCGAAAGCAAAAAGGATACAATCTACAAAAACACGGAAAACACACACGTGGAGAAAAACGGGGTCAGCACGACTATGAAAATGAGCACAAAAGGTCCTAACGAAGACTACGCTCGGTTGTTGTGCCAACACAAGGAGAGACCACAACTCGTTTGCCAAAAGAGGATAATCAATTGATATGTGCACTTGCCTCGGTGCGCTCTTTCTTCTCTCTTTCTTGGCTTACAAGCTTGGTATTCTCTATGTATTGGGGAGACTATGTATCTTTCTATTCTATCTTTTTCTTTTCCTTTTTTTTTGATTCTTTTTATTTTCTTTTTCTCCCTTGTTATGCTACTATGTTAGCTTTTGTATTTTGCCTCACACTCTCGCTTTTCCGAAGGCAAGTGCACAATGCTTAGACAAACACAAAATGAGTTGCTCTCATAGGATAGGTACACACAAAGGAAGATATGGGGCTGTCAAGGTGGTGCAAGTTATACCTTTGGTATTGTTGACGACTTGCAACCGTTGGTGGGGGGAGATGTTCGAGTGTCGCGGTGTCGTTGAGCGCGGTATGACGTTGATGCGGAAGCTGTTGTGAAAATGGCGACAAACATGCGAAACACGAACAAGCGAGGTGGAAAAGGTCAGCGAACGAAATCAAGGCGTCAAAGGGCAGGGAGCACGGTCAGTGGCGAGCGGTAGTACCGCTGGTAACAAGCGGTAGTACCGGTGAGCGGTAGTACCGCTTGTACTACCGGTAGTACCGGTCACTAGCGGTAGTACCGCTTACACAAGCGATGCCTTGGCAGCACTGGAACAAGGTGAACTTGCCAAAAACCTCAAATTCGTTAAAAACTGGCCGAAAGGCTGAGCTAGAAACAAGGGGGGCTATAGATCGACTCCCAAAGCAACAGATCTATGGACCAAAACCACGAAAAACTCACCAAATCCAGAGATCGATCCGAAGGCAAATTAGGCTCTTTTTGGTAGGATTTTCGTTTTTAAGGCGGATAAAAGAAAAAATTGGAGGAAATTCGTGATCAACCGTGCTCTTGATACCAATATGTTATGGGGTAACCCTGGGGTTGGCCCGATCTTTCACGAATTCCACGAGAAACGAGGGGAAAAGAGGTGGTCGGGTATGAAATCGGTGAAGGCGATGAAAACCACGAACACACGCACACCAAAACACGATACACGCCTACTCCTCACGCCGGTGGCAACCGGTCCAACATAATCCCTAGGATCGGTGTTGGTGCTCGCTCTCCACGCCAACAACGGGGGAGGTGCTTGGTGAGACCTTGACGACTTGGGGGCGAAACAGAACCCAAGGCCTTGTACAACTTGAACGCACTAGGCAAGATCCAAGAGGGGGGTGGATAATCCGGTGCTCCTTGGTAGGAGCATGAGACCAATAGATATAAGTCCTCAAAGGGTTTCCTTAATATCTATTATTATCCAAGTCTAAGCGTTTACAATAGAGGTGGGGCTATATATAGTCCACACAAAACAGGGTAGTTTGAATGAAGAGATAAATGATAGGTTGGGTTACAAGGCAGGCCGAACTTAGGTGATCGGGGTCATGCAGACCGGTAGTACAGTCCGGCAACAATACCGGTGGTAACCGGTAGTACCGCTTCCGGAGCGGTAGTACCGCTTGAGGGCCTGGAGCTTCCGTCGGAGGCGTCAGTGGCGAGCGGTAGGAGGGGCGGTAGTACCGGCCACCGGTAGTACCGGTTGCAGGACCGGTAGTACCGCTTGCTTCTGGGGCGTGGGGTAGTGCTTCCTGTGGCGAGCGGTAGGAGGAGGCGGTAGGTCCGCTTGGAGCGGTAGTACCGGTCGTCCCAACCGGTAGTACCGCTTGCATCTGGCAGCGACTGGTGGCTTCTTCGTACCTGATGATGCACAGAGTTTGCGTGTGAAGTAGCAAGCCATCCAAGGGGGTGTGGAAGTCACACAAGGAGAGGAGCGAGTTCACCTTAGTTTGAAGGAGTTTGGCTCGGGCGCGAGTCATGGGTCCACTTGGGTAGCTCGTGGGAGTAGATGTAGTAGCGGTCGGAGGACGGGCTGCATCATTTCTTTTTAATTAAAGAGGGGCAAATTCAAACCACTATAACTTTTGATTGGTAACTTCGATTGACCCGATTCCAATTGCGTTGGAAAGAGGACGACATGAGCTATCCTATAATGTGAGATACCTCACTTGGTGAGAAACCGAAAAACCGCCAATATCAAAATCGCAACAAGATACAAACAGAAGACCGATTTTGATGAACAAGAGCTTGTTATGGAGATTACCACAAGCTCTATATCCTCACATGGATAAGACTAAATAACAACCAAATACGATGATGCAAGTATGCAAAGGTTTAAGCTCTCTTCGAACGATGTGATCGAGTTACTCATTCGAGAGCCCCTCTTGATAGTACGGTTATCTATCCTAAAACCGGTCTCCCACACACAACATGAGACCGGCAAAAGAGAAAACCTATCAAGATTATACCTTTGCCTTGAGCATTCCACTCGAGCTTGATGTAGACGAATTTGACTTTCTCAAGATAGAACGTCTTTCTTGATTCCTCATCATCGATCCATGATCATCGAGGATGGCAAGCATCAAACATGAGATCTTCTATAGATGGCGCATTTTGAGATTGCACAACACATCTTCTTCTCATTTCATCGACCTTGAAGCCAACACATGCTCCAAGCGATGCCAATAGACAAATCCTACAAGTATAACTTAATACACACATTAGTCCATAAAGATTGTCATTAATTACCAAAACCACACATGGGGGCCCACATGTTCTTTCACCCAGTTTGCGCCGAAACGGACCGCTCCGTGCTGTCCGGTTCGTTTGCGGATGCGTGTTGGGTCGTGGCCTCGGTCCTTGTAGGGAGGCTGGATAAAACCTTTTTATATTAACGCGTTGAGTCTGTTTAGGGTGGGAGGGGGTTGGAGTTGGCCTTAACACGTGATCCTCTGTAGGGAGGCTGGAGAAAACCTTTTTATCTTGTAGATGTTCTGTTTGGGCGATGGGTTAAGTCGTCGAGAGGTGGTGTTAGGCCAAGACCAGCCTTTGGGAAGGAGAGATCAAGCATGAAGAGGGTGATACGCGAAATACATCTGCAGTTATTTGATGGAGTCCTCCTTTTTCCTAGCATATCTTTGTCGGCATGGTGTACGAGTATCTTTTTGTTTATTTGCTCATATGGGCTCCGTGGGTATGTGGATCTCTTAGCCTTAGCTGCCGGTGTTTGAATGTTTCCGTTGTTGGTGTTTGGGTGGACTTGACCCTATTATAGTAGGTTTTTCTTAAAAAAATGGACATCTTTTTAATTAATGGATAAGACATAGTTTTGGTCTTTATTTTTAAAAAAAATTCGTGTACCAGGGTCCTCGGATGTTCTGCACATAGGGACTGGTGATGGAGGACCATGACGGCATTAGGCTAGTCATAGTGGAAGAAACTTAGCTAACAACATACATTGTCAATTAGGCAAATGATGACATAATATGATAATTAATAAACAAAAAGAGCTAGCAACTTAGCTAGTTATCATAACATCACACATATCAAGGCTATATGAGTCTACAACCTAATTAATTAGGTCCTGCATGACGTCAGACACATGTTATCGGATAGTAACATCAACTAATAACATGAGCAAATTACTAGTCTTAATTAGTTAGCACTATGATCAGCCTTAGACCTTTTCCAATGGGTGTTTCTTAGCACGATATCATAGGCAAATTGCTTATGTGGCGCTATAGTTAACGAAAAGAGAAGGTGAGGTTATATCTTAGCTTAGCTACAAGCCTTGCACGGTATCATAGGCAAAATATATGGTTAGCCCAGTCACATGTTTGCATGTACTCTCAAAATTATTAAATGTAGATATAACTCTTAAGATACAATCCATTGTAATTATTTTTTAAAATAACCACTATCTAGAATAATAAGCTAAGAGGAACCCCGTTGTGAAATGCCTTAGCGAGGCGGAGAAGATTCTATGTGTCAGTTTGGAGACATAAACATTTGAACCTTGGCCCAGTAAGTGTCATTTGATGGACCTAGATGGAACACTGGTATCAGCCTCAGCCCCAAGGAAAGCTCATTCCCGTTGGACTGCATATCTTGGCCCATCATCCAGCACCCCCGTCCCCCTCCGTTGAAGTTGCAACAGCAGGAGGTGTGTCCAGAGGAACCGGCCGGCGCCGAAAGCCAACGTCATTCAAGACGAGCCGCCGCACGTCAGCCTTTCATTCATGGATCTACGCTGCAAACCTGCATAAACGTGCCGAGGGAGCCGTCTCCAAGTCCGGCACGACGGCATGCAATAGCACACGTCCGCCCGTCTCCGCTTTTCGTGTCTCATCTCCTGCGTGCGTGTCCTTGCGCAGGTTGTTCGTGCTCGAGCTTTCCGCGGCTCACGTACAGTACTTAGGTGCGGTCCTTGTCGCCGGCCGCTGGCGACTGCAGGGAGAGACCATGGAGAAAAGAAGATCAGAATAGTGTACTAGGCGGCCGATCAGAACGGCGGAGCAACGCGCGCGTAACGGCGACCATATATAAAATGAAATCTGACAGCTGCTTCTTCTTGATTCTGGCTATGAGGATATCTTTCGTACCACTGAACTCTTAAAAACTAACCAAACGTGCTCTGCACCGACAGTGATACCTCTCGACTCCGACGGTAGCACTACAGCGCGAGGCATTGCGTGGCGCAATGAAGAGGCCGGCCATCCTTTAACCGCCAACCGCATTCCGGTAGCCGGACAGCGACCATGCGTACGCTCGATCGGGAGTCGTCCCCGACTTCTCCGTTGACACGATCATCTGTCCTAAGGTCGTGATGGCGTTTGACATTGTTGACTCCTGCATGCTGGCGGTACCACGCTGACACTGTCCCAACCGTACCCCGCGATAAGGTGTGCTTGCTCACAATCTCGGCTTGCTCGTCAACCACGGACTCTTCTGCCTACCGATCAAGACTATCTTGTAGTCCAAAATGATAGTGGGAAGGGCGAGGCCCCAAACGGCCTAGCTATTAATCGGCTCCAAAAAGGCGCAAACCATGACTTTATTCTCGGAGGTCCCTGTGATTGTAACGCGCACCGTCGGCTCCATCTACCGGAGCTCGAGCACGAGCAAGCACCACCCCAAGCTACGCCAGATCCAGCCGAAAAGGATCAACGCCCTACTCCATACCATACTACCGGCACACGGCCGAAAACCTTAGCCCTAATTCTACCATGCATCTACCCCAGCGCACCTCCTCTCCGGCCGGCAAAGCCATCGGAGAAGGCTCGGGTTCGGCCTAGTCTTTGCGAGTCAAGGCTCAAACAACGGCGGGATTAGAGGCGGAGAGGAGGAGGCGAGAGGCGTACCTGCAAACGATAATGGGCTTGTGTGCATGTAATGGCCAGCTAGAGCCGGCGCCATACGGGACTGTCGATCGAGTCGTACGTCGCTGATGCAAATCCGCTAAACGGCCGGCCGGCCAGGCAGGGCTGGCACTTCCAAAATCACATCGCCCACACGACGAAACGCATTGGCTCGATCGTGTGCAGCTGCGCGAGCGACACGTACAAGTAAGACGATGACGGGTTTTCGCTAGAGTTGCCAGATGCGTACATGCTATATTCCGCTTTTAGCTAACCTCCACGTGGTGTTCTGAAATCTTGAAGACGGATTAGGACGCGGTTCGTTCAACAGTTCGGCTCTAACGTAACAATCCGGCAACTGCAAGTAGCTGACGCCGTTGCGCCAGCTAGTTTTTAATATTATAAAACGTCCTTCATGCCCTAATTAACCCGAGAAAGAACCCTGCTTTAAGAAGAAGAAAAACGTACTAATCCGAAATGGACACGTACGGCGATCCTCAACTGTAATTAAATCAGCCGCTATATTTTTCTTTTCGCAAGAGCAGCTGTTAATTTATCTCCTTGTCAGCAGCAGAAATGGCTACTATCGGAGTTGGAAGTGGTCGTTTTTCCTGCACACAATCGGGTGATATACTGATATGTGTAATGTAACTACATTATCAATGGATTGATTGATGGACGGCGATTCCAGCCAGAACGGAATAGAGAGCGTGTGCTCCTAAGCCACCCACGTCGGCGTCGTCGCCGGCTTAACATCGTCACCGCACGGTCCACACAACCTGGACGCCTGGAGGCCTGGACCTCACCACCTAGTTTGTCGAATTAATACTCAAGAAAATACAATCCAAATGATAACGAGACTTTCCGGTCTTTATTCAGGGCCGGTGCTGAGATTTCGGGGGCCGGGTCAAAACTAAAATTTCGGGCCTTTTAGTATAATTTTTTATGCATATATGATATGATGAAAAATAAATGTTTTAAGTATACTTCTAATTATAATATTTATATAAAAATAATAATGTTTCCATGATACTCTAAAATTTTCTCCGAAAATTCATAGAAGCAAAGTCCGTGACGATGAAGTCAATCTCGTCCACTAACTTCTACTTAATGCATAGACTTGCCAAACAATTTAACCTCTCCTGGCACCCGATTCAGACGCCATAATCAATTAACCTCACTCGCTACAAACAAGAACAACAATTAGAATTAAGAATTAAAAATTAGGGCGAGCGTAATTAGCAGAGACATGAGTTGAGCGGGGGCGGGAGCGGACTGTAGGCAGTCGATCGTCAATGGACGATGGTCGCGTCGTGCCCAGGCCATGGCGGACTGGCTATCCGCGGTCGATTGTCGAGAGGAGCCCCGCTGCACTGAAGTGATCCGATCCAGGGACATGGGAAGCAACACAGGGCCTGATGCAATGGGAGCAGTAGACATACGGTCCCCCCTATTTCTTCTTTCCTCAGCCCCACGAGGGGAAACAGAGCGATCACGGAAGGGAGAGCGATCAAGTGATCAACGCAGGGCGACTCGTTAGGTCAGGCCGTCAGGGGAAGCACACGCGGCAAGGAGGGGCACTCGTAGTGTCTCGTAGGGGAAAACGAAAACGACGCGTCGCGCAGGGCCTGACTACCAGGGAAAACGGAAAGGAATTCAAGGACACGACACGCAGGGCCTGACGTGACGCGACGCACCTGGAATCCCAGGGTGCGATGTCGCGATCGTGTCGAGACGGGACTCGGCCTCGCGATCGTGTCGAGAGGAAGGAAAGGAAGCGTCGAGCGGTTGCCTGTTATAGGATGTATAGAAGGCTCATATTTTTTGGGCCCCCGGTTTTTTTGGGCCGGGGCGGCTGCCCCGTAGGTCCCCCCTAGGACTGGCCCTGTCTTTATTCATATGTACAACTATACTCAGAATATCTGAAGCGATGACATGTGTTTGCCTTGATCAGCAAAAAAAAAGCTATATAGCACGCCGCACACGAATCTCCTTCGTCAAAGACGCTAAACTTGCACACTTAGCACGCTTAGTGTCTCTGCCCGAGGAGATTTACGCGTGGCGCGCTATATCCGAATTCAGCGCGCTCTATACGCGTTTTAGCGCGTCAAAATATACAACTTCCGTTGGAGTTGCTCTAATAGGACACAGGAAGCATACATATATGCCAAATAACCAAATATGAGCCTGCCTCATAAAATAAAATAGGAAAATTTTGGCTTTGGCACACTTTAGGGGATACTATAGGTACTAGCTTAACCGAGACAAATCCATGTTACTTTCCACATTTAACCATATCTACCGAGCACCAACCATGCATAATTAAACCTTTTCTAGACAAGTCATTAGCATGTACTACATACTACTTCAACTAGCTAGTAGTATAATAGGACCTGCAGCAGTTGGTGGTTTGGCGGATCTGATCTCTCCACGTTAATGGGATTGGCAGATTTCATAAACTCCGTACTACTTGTAATTTGCCACATGCGACTTGATTAGTGTACGTGATCTATCTGATCACGAGCCTTGTGGAATCAGCTGGAAGGGCATCGGATTATCAGATCACCTTACCCCAACAACCAGACCTCAGGTCAAAAAAAAAACAACCAGACCTCATCAGCGCCTAACTACAATTTGACTTGCAGTTAATACACACAACTTGCTGGGTTACGCTGTGCTTAGTCTAGGCAATGCTATCTGAGTTGATGGCAACTTGTACTTGTCGATCCTTTAAATCGGCGGCTTGGTAACCTCGTGGATATTTAGATCTAGAGAGATCTGTACCTCGACGTGTCGCTGGCGTTCGTCGTTATCCACGGCGGCATTGGGGCCGAGGCGAGGTGGATGCTTTGGAGCAAGGATGCTGGTCCGAAGGTGGTGGATTTGTTGTTATTCCTCGAATTCGTCGATGGTATGCGGCAGATCTTGGTTCAAGGTGGCACGGAAACGTCCCACGATCCACGTGCCATAGCGACATGTGTCTTGCTGCTTGCAGCGGGCCTGTTCATCGACTCACAAAGCCACGTTGGCGATGCTGCTCTCTTGGATCCGGCAATGGTGGAGGCTTGGCGTCTATTCCAGCGCACGTCTAGGAGGCGTTGGTGTTTGGCGATGGCGGTGGCTTCAGCAAGTGCAGACCAGGAGCGTTGACCAGGAGCAGCCGGGCTCCCCCCGAGCTATCTCCGCCGGCTCTGCTGGCCGGAGATGGCGAGGGGGAGGCGCCGGAGTAGTTGGTAGGTCTAGTTTTAGGTCTTGTGGCTTTATGCCCGTAGATTGGAGTAGGGCGTCGACTCTCTCTGGCCGGATTCGACGCATCTGGGGATGCCGCTGCCTTCTGCTGCTGCTCCGATGGTGGGAGCTGGTGAAGGGTGGCGCATGTGCAGAGATCTCCGCTAATAAGGCCCCCCTCTTCCTCTCCTTGGTCCAGTTCGTGGCTCCCCTGCATCCTCTCTGGCCGGCCGGCCGTGGCGGCGAGGGGGAGAGAGGATCCAGGTGCGACGATGCTGGTTCGTTGGAGGGGTGGGGTTCTCGTTTCGGCTCGGTGTTTCAGCACAACGCCGGTCGACCGCCTTCTTCCCCTGCTACCTTTCCATCGAGGTGGTGGACGGTGGTGTTGGAGTCTAAGGTGAGGCCCCTTTCAAATAAGTGCTGTTCTCTGCATCAGATCGGTGGACGCGAGTTGGTGGTTTGGCTCCTGGCCGGCCGTGGAGGCGAGGTGGAGCTCTATCGCCATGATTTGACTAAAGTTATTCCCCCCTTGGCCGGCCGTGGAGGCGAGGGAGGGTGGAATTGCTGGAAGTTGGATCCGTCCTTGGTCTGGTGGTCGTGTGGCTCTCCTTCCGGGGAGTCACCGGGTTCGCCACCGCCTCTTCTATGGCTCTCCCTCCTCATCTCGGGCAGGAGCTCTGAGGGGGAGGCTCGGTTTCCCCGCGCGGGGTCGACGAACTCTGGCTGCGCTTCGATGCTGCTCCATGTTGGGTCTTCTCCTTCTGGGTGTTGTGGTGACATCAGGAGGTATTGGATCCCTGTGGTGCAACGACGATGATCAGTCTTGGAGATGTGAAGCCAATCTTTTCTTCTGCAGATCCAAATCGGAAGCTTTGTGCCACCCGATTATCTTGGCTAGGTCGAGGCCATCATGCTCGCCGGCGAGCTCCGGCGTCTCTTCAACCTCCGTTGCGAGGCCCTCCTGTTGCAGAGGCGGTCTGGAAGATGAACCTGATTGCTTTCTTCTGATCTTCTGTAGGGTTCTTTGTGCAAAGCGTTTGGGCTTGTTTGTAATTCTTTTTCTTTTAGGGTCCGACGTGAAAATCTGTAACTCCACCGTTTTATTTTAATATATGGCTTCCTGCCCCTTCGGGGGCTCTCCTCTTTCAAAAAAAAAAAAGCAAGTGCAGAAACCCTAGGAGTAGTTTTCTGCAAAGTTTTCAAGATATCTATTTTTTTCTAGTCTTTCTGTTAGTTTTCATATTTATTTACTCATATAACTAGACTTTTTATTAATGAAATACATGGTTGCTCTAAAAAAAAGTCTAGGCATGCTTGCATAAGAAGAGTGCGCGCGTGGGCACAATGCAGTGACCAACAGCCTCTAGATCGTGCAGTTAACAGCGGGTCTAGCTGTTCCAATAAGTAACTACTCCTTTAGTCCTAAAAAATGTTTTAGATTTGTTTAAATTTCAACGTATCTACATATTAAAACATGTCTAGATTTATTTAAATTTAGATAAACTTACGATATTCTTTTTAGAACGGAGGGAGTAATAAATATTTGGATGTATGAACTTGGTGTCAACGTGATGGATAGGCCTTTGAGAGTGTTGAAACACTGACCAAGTCAAGCACGCTACTATATACTACGCTGGAACTCTTGACTCCCATTTACTCATATAAGGTCCGGTCAGCGTCAGCACGTGCCTACGTAACATATTTCCAATCTTCTAGAAGCAAGTCAAGCTTCACTTCACTAGATGCTACGTACTCCAAATTCTAGTCTGTGCCTCGGTCTTGTCGAAGGGTCCATTAGCCGTCCAAAGTTTCTTGGAGGCGCCGGCCTTGAAGGCGTGACAGCGAACAAGGGGCTATAGCCTATACATGTTATTTTCTTGCAGGTAACACACCAAGCCCTGTTGCAGTGTTGCAGATGCATGATGCTAACCGTACACGAAATGCAAAGCTTATCAGTGAGCATGCACGTATCTATCATCGCATCATCTGAGTATTTTTTTTAGTTAGGACATCTTCACCGGCCTCAATTAGTAGCCAAATACACAATACATTCTTCTAGACCCATAAATGATAAAGTATCATATAGTCGATGTTCACATGACACCACTAGAAGAATAACACCACAACTTAAATACTAATCCATTAGATAATAACTCAACACATATTCACTACTAACAACATGACTTCTCACATGTCATCAAGAACTAAATGAACTACTCACAAGACATTATATGGATCAAGATCAAAGATGATATGATAATGGATAACAATCTGAACATAAACAATAATCTAATGGTTCCACTCATAAGCATCAACTACAAAAGTAATCAACACCGGGAAAGTTTCCCCTAAGAACTAAAGCAATATCCAACACAATTGTTACAGCGGGATGGAGTGGTGATGATGGTGCTGGTGGAGATGATGGTGTGTATGACGATGATGATGATCCCGATAAAGCCTAGCTTGATGACGGTGTTGATGACGACGGTCTCCCCTCTCCAGAAAGGAATTCCCCCGGCAGAAATCTGTCTGCCGGAGAGATCTTTCTCTCTTGGTGTTTTCCGCCCCCAAAGGCGTCGAAAATCTATTTATGGTTGCTCCCGAGGCTTAGGGTTCCGTAGTGAAGATATCGACGAAGGGGCGGAGTCGGAGGCCGGGCCGGTGGGCCACACCTACCCTAGGCGCGGGTTTAGGTGGGCCCGCGCCTAGGGGGTGTGGGCCCGCGCCTAGGGGGTGTGGGCCCCCTATGGCCCCTCTTCGCTCCTCCTTCTGGCTTCCTTCGTCCTCTGGTAAAATAATATGTTTTCATATTTTTCTGGTATTTTTCTAATCTTCGCGAAATTGCACCGAAACGCCTTCTTTTCCATTAGAATCCAGACTCCGACAGTTCATCCTCCAAGAAAAATCCAACATGCATAAACAGATAAAAAGCTATAAGTAATATCTCATAATAAAATAAATATCAATAAATAAAGGTAAATTATGATATAGAATGGTGATGCAAATTGTGCGTATCAACGCACACGCCCACATACACAACCCACCCCGCGCCGCGCGTCGTACACCTATCGCACACACGCGCGTACACCTAACGCACACACGCGCGTCGCACCTGCTGCGGTACACCTAACACACACACGCGCGCATCGCGAGCCAACCACGATCGAACCCTACCCTGACCCCACGCGTCGACACCAACTCCTCTCCCTCCCGACGCAATCCCCTCCCTCCCTGCATCCCCGTCGCCGCCAGGGGCCCCCGTCCTGCCTAGCGCGCAGCGACGCCGCCGGCTCGGTCCGGCGCCTCCTCCCACCTCCGACGCTCCTGACCCCGCGCGACCCCGCCAACGGCCGCACCTCTCCCAGCTCCAGTCCCCGCCGGCCCCTGCCGCGTCTCCTTCGCCGCCTTCTCCCTGGCTCCCTGCGTCTCCCTCGCCTAGCGCGCCATGGCCGACCTCCTCCCGTCCGGGCGACACTGCGCGCCCCATCGCTGCCCTTCCGCTTGAGCCCGAGCTCGCCCGCCGCCGAGCACTGGCGCCTTCGACCGTGCCTCGCCATGCTCCTCCTCACCGCTGCCTCCACTCGAGCGAGCTCCTGCCTCCTCGAGCCCTCCGCCACCAACGTTGGCGTAGCGCTGTCCCGCGTCGACCTCCTACCTGTAGCGAAGACGGGCGCCCCAGCACTGCGCCGCCGTCAACTCCTCCTGTCGCACGGGGCCCCACATCCTCCATATCCTACCGCGCCTTCGGCCCGCGTGTCCTGCTGCTTCCCTCGGTCCCTGGCCGAACTCGTCGGCCTCCCGCTGCATCCCTGCTAGGTGTTCGAGGTAATGTCCGTATGGGACAAGACCTCCTATCGACCGTGTTTTCTGTAACGTGAAGTGGTGTTTGTGTTGCACATTCAGTTGTGATTCTGGAGATCAGAAGTGATGATACTGTTGCTAGGAGACGACGCAGTGATGCGGACTCATTTGTTCGAGACCCTCGAGATGGACAAGATTTTTGTGTATTTCCTATAATATACCTATGAATATTTGTGTTTGTTGATGTATTATATGTGAACTGGAACATTTGTACTGCTTTGTGCAGTTTTTCTGTGTATTTCTGTCAAATTTTGTGTATTTCTTGTAATATACCTGTATTTGTACCGGATTCTGAAAATTTCAAAATTCTGAAAAAAAGGATTATGTGACGCATATGACACATGCGCCACAAAATCTAGGACAGAATTCTGTGGCGCATATTCTGTGGCGCCTATGCCATATGCGTCACATAATTCAAATTTTTAGTGGCGAGGATTTAGTTCTTAGTTGCGACAACCATACCCGCCATAGAATTTCAATTTAATGCGCCACCGGTAACCTTTTTCCTAGTAGTGATTCCGCTTTTAGCTAACCTCCACGTGGTTTTTTGAAATCTTGAAGACGGATTAGGACGCGGTTGGTTCAACAGTTTGGCCCTAACGTAACACTCTGGCAACTGCAAGTAGCTGACGCCGTTGCGCGAGCTAGCTTTCAGGATTAAAACGTCCTTCATGCCCTAATTAACCTGGGAAAGAACCCTACTTTAAGAAGAAGAGAAAAATGTGATGAACTAAATCCTGTTGCTTAGCGTTTTCTCCTTTCCAGAATAAGTGTCAGGTGTTGTGAGTCTGTTCACGACCTGACTAGCTAGGTTTGTTTTCAGCATAGCATTAGCCTAGTCCGTCGCTACGACTTGGTACCGTGGGATGGCACGGTGCAGATCCGGTTGTAGCGCTTGTAGTGGTGATCACACGTCGAGCGCCGTGGGATGGCATGGCCGGTAGGCTCGGAGGTGATAACCGTTTTCTGTTGAGCTTTTAGTGGCTTGCTTAGTCCACTACAAATAATGAGAAAGCAGAAAAGTCACAGTGGTTGAACGCGGCACAAAACTTCGTGTGTGTTCTGCTCTCTTTCCTTCGTTCTCGTTCTTCCACTCTCGCGTGTGTTCTTGCAGTTCATCTTGATTCGGCAACGTCAAGTGGTATCAGAGCCTGCGGTGTTCGATCCGCCTCTCCACTGCCGCACGGTGTCCGATCCGCTGCGTTGCCCTGCCGAAGACGGTGGACAAGGACAAGGACAAGGAGCTGGAAGCGAAAAAGGGCGACAGGTCAGGATCGAGCCCGCGGAAGCCACTAGTGTGGCTGTCGCTGGACAGCGTCGGTGAGACGCGGATCGTTGAGCGCGTGATCCAAGGAGGAGGTGGATCGATGTATCCTCCGATGCTGACCAGGACCAACTACCAGGAGTGGTCCTTGGTGATGAAGTTGCAAATGGAGGCCGAGGGCCTTTGGGATGTCGTCAGCGACCTCACCGATACCAACCAGAACGGCTGTCACGCTCTGGCCTTCATCCTCAAGGGGGTGCCAGTTGAGCTGACGCGCGTCCTCACGGTCAAGGCCACAGCGCAGGATGCCTGGGAGGCGATCAAGGTCATGCACGTGGGCACCGATCGTGTCTGCAAGGTCAAGGCTGGCACACTTCGCTCTGAGTACGACAATCTCAGGTATCGTAGCGGTGAAGGGGTCGAGTCTTATATCCTCTGCTACAACACTATCATGATAGATCTGGAGGTCCCCGGTGATCCGATTGACGAGCAGCAAGCTGTACTAAAGATCCTACGCACCGTGCCCAAGCCGTACAAGGAGATAGCATGCGCGATCGAGTCTTTATTTGATCTCGAGAAGCTGTCCCTTGATGAGCTGATAGGACGGCTCGTTGTCTGCGAGGATCGCGACGACGAGGAAGAAAAGGCGGCTGCGGGCAGATGCATGTTCCACACGAATGAGGAGTGGGCGGCACGCAACAAGAACGGTGCGAACGGTGCCGGCTCGTCAGCTGTTGGCGAGCGGAAGGGCAAGGGCGACTACAAGCCCAAGAAGCACGCAGGTGATTACGGTCACTGGAAGGGTGGCGGCAACGCCGCTCCAAGGCAAAAGGGCGAATGTAGCTACTGTGGCATCCTAGGTCATTGGGAAAAGGAATATCGCAAGAAGCAGCGTGACCGTCGAGAGAAAGGGAAAGAAGCGCACGTCGTGCAAGCTGAGGAGGCCCCCAAAGAAATGCTCCTTACTGCGAGTGTTGTGGATGTCGCGGACACCGCGACAGAGCGTGCTCCGAGCGTGCACAGCTCACCAACTCCCTGCACGGAGTTGGCCTTGGACGCGCACGGCGCGACTAGCACCGGCATGGACTACATCTTCCTCCATGGACTACATCTTCCTCAATAAGGAGTGTGTCATCCCCACGCCAACCGACGGCAAGCACTGGTTCTTCGACTCCGGTGCGAGTAATCATATGACGGGGAGTAGAGACATGCCCACTGATCTAGACGAGACAGTGCATGGCAAAGTAAAGTTCGGTGATGGCTCGCTCGTGGAGATCTGCGGGCGTGGCGTTGTCCTCTTCGTCGATGGCAGCGGCGAGCACAGGACACTGACCAGTGTCTACTTCATCCCTAGGCTCCGCACTAACATTGTGAGCCTGGGTCAATTAGATGAGCCAGGCTGCCAGTCAGTCATCGGTGGTGGTGAGCTACACCTATTCGATCAGCATCACAAGCTGCTCGTGCGCGTGCAAAGGGTGAGAAACAGACTATATCCAGTGCAGTTCAATCTCGCCGTTACGGTCTGTCTCTTGACGACAGCAAGTGAGGATCTTGCGTGGAGGTGGCACGCGCGGTTTGGCCATCTGCATTTCCGCGCACTCCATGAGCTAGGAGCGAAAGGAATGGCAAGAGGGATGCCCATGGTCGAGCACCTCGATCACTTCTGTGATGGCCGTGCTCTCGGAAAGATGCACTGAACACCGTTCCCTCGAGCATCTGCATATCGAGCGGAGCATGTCCTTGACCTCGTGCACGACGACCTTTGCGGCCCCATCTCACCGGCATCACCCAGCGGTAACAAGTACTTTCTGCTGGTTGTTGACGACTGTAGCCGGTACTTGTGGATTGAGGTCCTAAGAAGCAAGGATGAGGCCTTCCGATTTTTCAAGAAGATCAAGGCACTTGCAGAAACTGATCGAGGCGTGAAGCTGCGTGCATTCAGAACAGACCGTGGCGGCGAATTTAACTCGTTCGAATTCACCACGTTCTGCGAGGAGGCTGGCATCCGGAGGAACACGACATCACCATATTCTCCACAGCAGAATGGTGTTGTCGAAAGGCTACACCAGACAGTGGTCGAGATGGCACAGAGCCTTATGAAGAGCATGGGCGTGCCAGCAACGTTCTGAGCGGAGGCTGTCAGAACGGCGGTGCATATCCAGAATCGGTCGCCCACAAGGAGCCTTAAGGGGGTGATGTCGTACGAGGCATGGCGCGGCAAGAAACCCAAGGTGGACTACTTCCGCACATTCGGCTGCACGGCGCACTTCAAGCTCGTTGGACCCGGCATCACCAAATTGTCCGACATAGCTCGAGCTGGCGTCTTCACGGGATACGAGGAAGGCGTTGTAACACCCCAGTTTTAGTAAATCCATAATTAGGGTTTGATTGTGCATCGTAAGCATCATCTCTAAAATGCATGCAAAAATAAATACAACAAAACCCTAAAACCCTAATCCTTCTCCTCTATTTGAAAATACATTCAAATGGTTTTGATTTTGAAAACCACCAAAATGTTAGAGCCCAAATTGAATACAAGGGCTCATAAGAATTTTACATATTTGATAAAAGCCTCTGGTATTTTAAAATTATTCCAAACAGATTTGGAATTCAAAACACCAAAACATAAAAAAAAAAACAATTTTGCAAATAAAAACAGCAACCAGAGAGCTTAACAGGCCGAGCAGCCCAGCAGCCCACCTCCCTCTTCTCCCTACCTGCTGCCCAGCGCGCAAGCCAGCAGCTCCCTCGCAAGCCTCGTCGCGGCCCATCTCCGGCCCAAGACAGCCCATCCTAGCCCCATACCGGTTCGGTTGTCTTCCCCGTCGTCGTCTTCGATCCCGACGGAAGAAGCTCCTGCGTGTCGCCGCCTCCGCCGCCCGCCTATGCCAGGATGCCCGCCGTGTGCCGCGATGCACGCTATCGACATCCCTGTGGTCTACAAGTACCCCTCCGCCATCGAGACGAACCCTAGCTTCTCTTTTCCCCAATTTCTTTCCCTGGCTAAAACCCTAGCTCCAGATGCCGCCGGCATCGTGCCGTTGTCGTGCTTCCCTTGCCCATCTGAGGCTTCCATGCTCTTCGCCTCGCCGAGTCAAGCCTCCATGCCGAAGGAATTGAGCCGGGGCGCTCGCAATCGCCTGCAACGTTGTCTTCTTCCCCGCGGTCGGCCGAGCTCCGCCACGATATAGCCGTTGTCTCCGACCTCCTCTGGATGAGCTGGTCCCGTAATCGTGATCTAGGTGAGCTTCTGGTTCTCAGGAGCCTCTCCTCCCTCACCCTCCCGCTCTGATATGTGCTCGCGATGTCCACCACCGTTCACCGTCGCAGCAACCTCGCCGTGCTCCTGTTTCGGTGACCAATCTAGGGCGGCGCCACCACCTTTAGGTAGCCCGCGCCGCGCTCTCTCCGAAGCCCCCAACCACGCATGCGCGTGCCCCCAATCTCCTGCCCCATGCTTGATCTGTGAGGTCCACCATGGATGACGTCATAGAGACGTCATAGTGATGCAATAAGCCCCTTTTGTTTTGTTTAAAATCATTTATGTAATTCTTTTCTGGAAATTTAAAATACCCTGTGGGGCCTATTCGTCGGTGACTGGGGGTAGCCTCAGACCCAGTGAGAAATGTTCCCAGCCACCCAGTGAGAAATGTTCCCAGCCCTGGATGACGTCATAAAGATGTAATAAATCTTTTTAATAATTTCTGAAATTGGTATATTATTGTAAATTCAATAACTTTTAATCTGTAATTTAGAAAAATACAAATAATACATCAAAATGTTCAGAAAAATGAGAACCACCTCTTTAAGCTATAATCATGCATTGTTAAGCAACTTAAATGACAAGTTTGATTACAAGAACATAGCAAACCCTCACAAGTGATTCCAGAGTTTCCCCGAGTTAGGGTTTTCACCCCTTGGAACCCCGATTAAGTTGTTGTGGCATCCCGCAAATCCACTACTAGAAAATCGCGTTGTTTTTGTGCATTGCATCGTCATCATCATGCATTGTTTGTCTGCATTATTTTTGAAAAACCTAGTTTTGATTTATACAAATACCCCTCCTTATTTTCAAATACAAACCCCGATCGCATCGGAGGATTTATTTACCTAAAAACTGTTTGCAAAGCGACCCTGTTTTAAAATAAACAACACCAAACAAACACACATTCTAATCAGCCTAAATCTAAATCCTATTCACACCCAGATCTATCCTACCCACCAACCGCAGGCCGCCACCTCACCCTCTCACCCATTTCCTACCCACCTGCCACCTCACCGATCCACCAGCCCACCCTTCCCTTTTTCTCACCCTAGCCATCCTACCCCCTCTCACTAACACTCCGGACCCACCCCACCTGCCTCACCCCCCTCTCTCTCTCTCCCACCCCTGGGCCCCGCCGGCACACACCACACCCACCACCCAGCCACCCCTGGCCCGCTTCTTTCCCCTGGGCCCCACCTTCCCCAAACCGCCTCCAAGGCGTCCCAATCCCATCCCTGCCCCTCTGATCCTCCACACGCCACTCACCCCTCTCCTTCCACACACCTCCTCAGCTCCGCTGCCACCATGCTCCCTGTTCTGCTCCGCCGCCTCATCCTGCTCGCTCCGCCTCCCTCCGGCCGGCCTCCGCCTCTCCAAGCCGCCCTCCTCCGCTCTCATGAAGGCCACTGCTTCAAGACGCCTCCTCACGCGCCTCCCGGTGACTTTTCGGCTGGCCTCACGCGCCAAGCGACCGCCCCATCACAAGATGCGCCGCCTCCGCCCCGCCCAGCCCGAAGGCTCGCCTCCGGCCACTCGCTCGCCGCTGGCCACAGCTCCTCCGCCCCGGCGATCCTCCGCGTCCTCGTCCCGCCGTTTAAGCGATGTCGCCCAGCCAAGGCGCCACCTGTGCCATCCTGCCGAGCTCGCGCGTCAGACGACGACGACCTCTTCCCGCCTTCCGCGCCTCCACCACCAAGCTCGACCTCGCCCGTGCACCGCTCCGTGCGTTGCTTCGCTCTGCGAGCCCGACCTCCAGCTTCCTGCATCGCTAACCACCGTGTTGATCGGTGTGTCTTGTTTTATATGTTGGGCGATGTTCGTCATAGAGTGAGGATGGCTGGCCAAGTCCAGGAGAAAACCTGCGTTCCCCAAGCTCCTCTCAAGATCGTCGTGACCACCAGAGTACCGCCCGAAGATCGCCTGCGTCGAAACTCAAGCACTGCACCTCGATCGAGCCGAAACCTCAAGATCTCCGACATGGCGTAGATGGACAAACCCCGAAGACCCGAACCCCGATGAACCACGATCCCCACTGCAGAACAACAAGCCCTTCGGAGTGAAACCAACAAGATCTACCGCCGGAACGCCAAGATCTCCGCGTGAGACGACAAGACCGACAACATGGCCCGACCACCGCGGACCCGACAAGACCTTCACAATGATAAGAACGACACCGACCCGGAAGAATCCGATGCGCCCCGACGCCACGCCAAGTTCGTCTACCCGAACGCCAAGATCTACTCTGCATCCGAGAACGATCCCGTCGAGACCGTTTCCGTCGAACCCTGAACCCCGAGACCGACCCCGAACCCTGGAACCCCAAGTTCGTCGAGACCCTCTAATGTGTGACCCCTTTTCTCGAGCCCTATTTTATAAATGAAATAACAACTTGTTGCATATTAATTGTTCATCTCGCATGCATTTTGTGTGGTTGGGGGCCTTATGCCGATTCACCTCATAACTAAATATGGGGCCCATATGCGGGCAAATCTAGTCTCATATCGGCCTCATTTAAACTTGTGTAGCGAACCGGTATCTTATCTTGCCTTGTTGTAACAACATTTAAATTGCGGGGGTTCTAAACAACATGAACCATCTAATTAATTGTCGGGACCCCGGTTCCGCTTAATATTGCCCAATTGCATCGCATCTTGCCATGTCATACATCATACCTGCATCATGCCCGATCTTCTGCCGTTGTGTTAAATATTGCATCCGGTGTTTCTTCTAGTGTTTTGCTTCTTCGCGGATAAGGCCGTTGAGTTGATGTGAGCTTCGCCCCGATCTTCGATTGAACCTTCGACAATGTTTTCAGGCGAGCATCTCCCCCTTTCTACCTATCTTACTATTTATAGTATTTATTTCCCTCCTGTTGATCTATTGCTATCTGTGTTGCGATGCTCTAGTTTCGTACCCTCGATACCCCTTGCAGCCTTATATTGCCATGGCCACCTCCTATTACCTGTTGATTGGTAGCTAGTCGGACTTGCGCGTCGTAGTCGCTTGCTCAAGTGCTGTTGCGTGTCGTCCAGTGCCACAGTCAGTGGCGGAGCCAGCCAAGACAAAGAGCCCGGGCAAAGTAGTAAGCTCTCTGGCCGGCGGCCATTTTCCAAGGAAAATCTCGATTAGTTCACCACTAGTTTTAGTGTAGAGTCGTGGAGGGAGCCTGGGCAGCTGCCCAGGCTTGCCGGGCCCTAGCTCCGCCACTGGCCACAGTTGTTGATGTATTGCCGCATGTTGATGTTGGAGATGATCATGGTTTTACTTATCGCTCACTTTAATTCCTGTTTAACAACTAAAATTGAAGTAAGCAGAGGCATCGGTGGGTGATAGATAATATTTGGTTTCCGAACGCCCACTTGTGTCCCGTAGGACCCCGAGTACTTGATACCTGTTCCTTGATTTATCGCGCTATCCACATCCGGGAGGATTATGGGACCCCCGAGCGAGCTTGATTCAGTCTTATTTCTTGGGGCCACAAACTAGTTTGAGGTTTTATTTACTATCCTGTACTTATGCCATGCTACTCAGATTTACGACAGCGAGGAGCACACTGTCTTTAGGTAAGCGGAGTGTTTTCATGTATCGACAAGCCCACCACACTTTCGGGTTCCCAAATGCTTACCATCGACGCAAACCTTGAGTCCAGATCGTCACTAACTTCGCTATGGTCTACTCAATGGGTGGCCTCAAATATTTCGAATCTCGTGATTGCTTTGTCGTGAAGGCCTCGTTGGGTTTTGATTTGGTTTTTTCGAGGTTGATCGAGCGTGTGTTGCTATTGGTGCACCCCGGCCGGGTAAAACTTTCTGAAAGCCGTGTCCGCGGTTATGGACGACTTGGAGCACAGTATATCGACCATAGACAAGCATAACTAAAGTTTATTGCTATAAATTTGACTTTATAATGACTAGTAATCAGCTTCACTATAATGGAATGGCTAAATAATACTGCCCACAATTGCTTGTTTGGAGTGTCGCTTGCGACCATTGTACCTGACTAGTAAGTATTGCAACTACAACGGAATGGCTCAATAAAAGTACCAACAACTGCTGGGTTTTGGGTTTATCTCATGCTATCTGTATCTGATTAGTAATCATTGCAACTATCACGGAATGGATAACTAAAAGTGCCCACGCTTACTTTATCAGGATGATTATCTAAACCTGACTAGTAATTGCTGCAACGATAACTGAATAACTAAAACTGCCAACGGTGTGAGTTCCTCGGTTGACTTCCTCGTTTGGTCTCGAGGGGGAAATGCCAGGATGGGTTTGTTTGATGGTAGCATCAGGTTGGATCCGAATAGGTCTTTCTTCCCCCTCTCTGATGACCGCCAGTTGTATCGAGTCTCTATAGGTTATCTAGTGCATGCTGCCGCTGCCGCTTCAGTCCACCATACCTATGTAGGCGAGGACCGCCGAATTCTAGCCTCGCTGCAATGGCCTCGATCGATGCTCCTCTTTTCCTTTGCCCTTTGTCGGCACCCTTTTGTTTAAGGTGTTTTGAGATCGACGCTAGGTGGTTATCCTTCCGCTTGGCAGGGGTTATGGACGCCATTGGTTATTCTTCAGGGCTCTTAGCCCCATTTGCATCTTGTCCGTAGCTAGACGCTCTATCGTTTTCAAGGTGATTTGGATCTTTGTATATTATATCTGTATTCTTTACTCCTGGAGTCGCTGTTGTATATATATCTGTTCTGTGGGTCCCATCGAGGACTGTTGTGTAATGTTATTACTTCGTTTTCCACCCGCACGAAAGTGCCTGGTGGGCACCTTTGAATCGTTTCTATGCGGGTTTGACGGGTTTCGCTAAAACTTGCATAGGTCCGATTCTGAGGGTGTTACAGTTGTCGAGCATGTCTTAGGGTTACTTTTCAATACAATTCAACTTGTAATATCATCATTCTTGCTTGAGCATTGCATCTATGCCATGTGTTGATTGTTCCCTCTCTTTCCGGTGTCTGGTTCTTCTTCCGTAGAATACGAGATCAAGATCGAGATCGAAGACCGAGATCAACACCGTCGAAGATTGAAGATCGACGAACAATACTTGACCAACTGTAACCAAGTCAAGTACAAGGCTTTCGAAGATCTATTTATCTGCTATCAACTCGCAAAGGCAAGCATAGCCCCACCATGATATAATCCTATGATTTCGAAAGCATTTCAATTCTGCCATGTTGCATACGATTCTATTGTGGTCTTTTATCGATATATAGAGTATCATATCTATTGCATTACTCCCTTTGAGCTTATATTACCTGATCCACTACTCCTAGCATAACTAGGTTTGGCTTGTGTGCAATGCTAGAGATTTTATCTGTGTCTTGCTTAGCCATGCTTAGCTGTTGAGTCTAGTTCATCCAGATAATGTATCAGATGCAGAGAATCTAGTATGACAAGAGAAAGCGATGAGATGAGATCTGTGATATGAGATTAAACATGCTAAGACTTGTATGGGAGGCCACGGTGGGATGTGGTTTTTCTAGTCCCATGCTCGCCACCCTTAGGATCCTAGGTTCTTGCCTCTTGAACCAAGACGAGCATACAACCACACAGGGTAAATGGGGACCCCATGATTGACTAACTTGCCTAGTAGATTCCATGAGTCACATAGTTCGGGCGTTCCATTCGACATACGCATTGAAAACGTTTTCGAACGAAGGAGGTGAAGGAGGTGCATTCATAACAGGTAGGGAAGCGTGGACCGGGTTGCTTGGGGTCGATGGAGCCCCTGGTGAACCAACCTCGCCTCACATCTTTAAGTACCGGCTTCGGGATTTGACTCGTTACGGCGGAACCATACTTATTGCATGACTCATGGTCTCGGCGAAATCAAGGTAAAGTTCGTGTCCAACCACACCCTTTGTCAGCACACCAAGGAAGTGTGTCAAGTGGCATTAAGAGTCGGTTGGTACGTGTGGGTAAAGTTGTACACCCCTGCAGGGTAATAATCTTTCGGAAAGCCGTGTCCACAGTTATGGACGACTTGGGAACGGATGGGATATCATAGAGAACCTGAACCTAATCGTAAAACTGGGCAACTAATGTTTGTTAAGGATGCTTCCTCATGGGTACGAGGGGGTGATCCTAGTTCAGATGATGATGATTCGGTGGATATCCAAATATGATGATCAATACTTTGGAGATGTCGCTCTCTTATACCCTTTTAAAATACTCTGATTAGACGATCTTCTTCTCCCCCTATTGTTTTATAAACAAAGATGGTTTTATGCAAAACAACTCTACCAGCCATAAGTCTTGCTGAGTACACCCTGTATTCACCCTTGCTTTGTTGACACTTTTGGCAGAGTAAGTGTTCCCTGAAGATCAGTTTGGTACTACATCGACATCGACGAGTAGCTTGGGGTTCCCGGCCGACAACCTGGAATCTATGGGCTGGGACGTCATCATTATGCTTTAGGCCTATTAGGCCATTTGTTAAGTTTGCTATAATTAATAGCATAATTTGCCTTCCGTTGTTTGATGTTTGTGGTTAGTGACCTCTGCTTGTAATAATTTGGTTCTCTACTCATATATGAGCTTGCTGTATTAAATTTCGTATCGTAGGGTCACTGTTGTGTTATCGATTCTTCACTGGATATCCTCGAGCTCAAGGTTAAGCTTATGTCAGACGGAGGTCTGGGATTTGTTTAGCCCTGATCCCGGGGGTGTCACAGTTCTTGGTATCAGAGCAATACCGACCATAGGAAAACCTTGCTATTGGTCGATGTTGAGTCTAGTGCTTGTGAAAACTATTTTAAAGATGAAAAGTAATTGCGAAAAACTCTAATATGCTTCTTTTACTCCTTATCCAGTTTCTCTCTAACTCTGGGTTATCTTATCTGGTGTTGATATTTGAAAAGTTTTGATATCTCTTCTAGTCTTTCAAAGCTTAGGTGCCTTCTTGGCATGCCATTTCTAAGCCAGTTGACCTAGTGTTGAGTTCTGTAGAGTTGTGTGTGTTGTGAATTCCTTGTTACCCCTTGCTCTGCTTCATCTGAGAGATTCCTTTCTATCATGATCTCTCTATCTTTTGGACCCACAATATTATATTGTTGGATCCACTATTTAAAAAATAGGCTGAATCAACGATTAATAGGCCGATTAATCGCTACTAGGGACTTGACCGTATCGATTACCATTAATCGTTTGTGTTAATCGTTTAGCCCGATTAATAGCTCTGACACTCCGATTACTAGGTATGTTCCCGATTAACTACTATACTTGGTCAAAAAAGTTGAAAAATTATCAACGCATATCGCTCATCCATCCGCTAGCCCACCCCAATGAAGTAGATTTTTCGAAGCTCTCGCTCATCCCTGCCTCCAAGAGCCTGATTTCTGCCATCACCAGTCAGTTCCTTGTCGTTGTTAACCAGTTCCTCGTAGTTACCAATCAGACCTCAGATACAAGAGCTCGAGCGCCTTGAGGATCTCATCCGGGAGCTCGAGGCTGCCTTTAATAGGGTAGGTGGTTGAGGTGCAAGAGGAGTCATATGTGTTTTAGGTGCTAATTTTTGTAGGTTACACAGATTAATTTCCGACCGATTAAATCAGTTAATCATCTGAATTCCGATTAGTCGCTACTCCCAAGACAACCGATTTCCTTACCATTGGTTGGATCTGTAGTGTTCCGTTCTAGGCTTCGAGGTTTCCTTTTGCCTCGTGTGCCTCCTTTTCGTCTGTTGGGTACTTCAGAAGTCGTTTCTTCTCTTGGAAGCTACCTCATGATTACTATCTTGTAGTGTACGTTGCGTCACTCAAATAGTAGTTACTTCTTTTCTCGGGTTTTAACCCTTGTACTTGAACCTAAGATCCCCGATTGTGCTAGATTCTGGTGTTGTGAATCTTGTACATGAAGCTAACCTTTAACCCAAGATCCATTCCTCTGACCCCTGTTGTTAATGTTTACACATTACCTCAAGATGGCTGGTACTACAATTCTAGCCTTCAAGGTTGTGGTCTTTGTCACGACTGAATTGTGACAATGAAGGACTTCCCCTACCACTAGTTATGGCAGATGTTCTTTAATGGAACCAAATAGATCATGACAAGAGTACTCCTCGAGAGTCTCGCATCTACCCTCGTAACTCTGCCACACCTTACCTTTCTTTGCATTGGTTTTCGGAAGGTTGTTGACTTATGCACCCACATCTCAGGATTCTATCCTGAGCATGTTCTTCTCCCCTTGTTGTTTTCTGACCTTTTTCTACCAGTTGGTAGCCAAGTAGTAAATGTGCATCAGTGTCTTCCGATGTAAGATACTCTTGTGGTCCGTCAAGACAAACCATTTCGGAATGTCTTGGAGAAACAAACTCCAGTGCCTCATCATATCTAGGACCAGGTTAAAGTGTTGTAATTCGCAGATCAAGAGGCATTGATAGCTTCTATCTGTTCCACCTTAAAGTGTCACACCCTTTTATACTAAGAGGTCGTGCCGAGATTCATGACCCTCTTAATGAAGTGATGCTTTTACACATCGTTACCCACCCTTACTCGAGATTTCACGCTCGTGAATGATGCGTGTGCGTAATAATGTGGTCATCTGAGATTCTTAGCAAATTTTATTGTTTTGAACTCTAAGGACATTCAAGTCATTCTTAGCGTGATTGGTTAACCCTATCACTAAGCAAAGGATGATCGTGCTACCAAGTCCATTACTCTGGTACGCTCCCTTCGGTCAAAGAGTTAGGCATGTGCCGAAGCTCCGAGACTATGTCTGCTTGCCTTACCAAGCAAGTTCCCTATCGAACTATGTGACATATCGGTGGTACGTGATATTCTAGATGTCTACTAGAAGTGTCGCCATGTTGCCACATGACTGTGTTGTCAAGCTCTTGAGCAAGCAAGTTCTATGAACTGCACCTTTCTCCAAGGATTCGTACTAGAAACCCCTGAATTAGTTGGTTGAGCTTAAACAACAACTTGGAGAGTTGTAAGACAAAAGTTTTATCCAACTATGTTCCTTCCTCAAGGGATGTCCAGTTTTGTTCGTGTTGAAGAATGATAGTATTTCCTTTGTGGATATGTTATCTTCCCCACCTTTGATTTGATTCGGGTTATCGTTAATTCAAACTCAGTTCCAAGGATTATTTCGATGATGTTTCTTCATGTGATGTTTCACTAGAGTATATCTTCATGTCTTTGGTCTGACCAATAGTTTGTCTTGTTCATACAACATACAAGTTCATCTTATTGGAGTGTCTTGGTAAGTTTGTTATTGAGACCATCAATGACATTCTTATTTTCTCCATGTTAGATTGTATTCATATGGAACATTTTGCATTAAAGTTGGAAACTTTCGAGAACCATCTTCGGGTCATTCCGAAGTATGTGTTCTGGATGTTAGAAGTAACCTTCTCTGGTTCACGTGCAACTGTTGAAAGATGTCGCCATGAATTTGAGAAGAGTTATCTTCCTTTTCTTAAGGACACATGTGTATTTTATTGTCAGTACCTTATGTGTATGCAGTTGTCTTTGTACAAGATGTTAATCCATGGGTATAGCAATCCAGCTCAGTCTTTTGAAGCTTTACACTATAGCCCCTGTCTTGAGAATCTAGTAACTTTACCTTCGCGGTAAATGTTGCAAATTTTCTATTCGGACATGCTGAGTCTGAAGTAGCATCCCACCTAACCAAAGATGAATCTCAAGCAGCCATGATGGTTGGTGTTCCTCGAGGTTTTGACATAGGTCTCTTTGTAAATCTGGCAAGATTGATGTAATGGTTGACACACTTAGCCAAAAAGACCTTTTGTTATATTCTTGTGATTCAGCAATATCAACTACTCTTCATGAGGCTTCTTCTATAATTCATTATAGGAGTTGTGCTTACGGTTTCCTTTGTCTACGAAGTATGACCTTTATTTGATGTTTGATTTCTTGAACATCAAGGAGAACATTTAAAGCAGTGTTTCTAAATGTCTCTCGGTCGATCCTACAGATCATTTTATGTTGGCAAGCATTTTGTTGTGCCAAATAATTGAAGTCTGAGAATGAAGTTTCTCTTTTTCTCGTGTCATCAGGAATCTCCTTACCAATTTATCTAGTGGTGTAAAGAGATATCATGATCTTTGGCAAAGATTTTGATAAATCTGGATGAATAAAGAGTTTCCTTCGTTTTCTCAACCATGTTTAAGAGAGACTATGATTTTGGTAATCAGAAGTTTTTCTTGATACATGTACTTTGTGACTCTTACGAGTCCTCTCCACCAAAACACCTTTTTGTCTTAAGCTTTCTGTTGAATGAAAGAGTGACCCTTCTGTTTCAAAAGTAGTTCAACAGCTTGGTTTTGTTGATCCATATCTCTGCAACCTGAAATCTCTACTTAAGTCGTTTAGTAGAGGTTCCCTATTGAAGTCTGTTGGTCATTTTCTTTTTGTTGGAAGCTTTCTTCTTCAGAAGCTTCAAAACCTCCAGTAAGTTCCATGGTCTCAATCCTTATGAAGACCAGCTATCTAACAACTTGAAACCATCTCCTCTTGTTTCCTCCTTTACCTTGACGTGTGTCATGTTTGTCACCTCAGAGTTGCTTCTAAATACTCCATCCATGAGTTGACCATGAGATACTATGTGTGTTGTTTAGTGTATTTCCCTCTTGCCTTTAGAGTGGCCCTGTTTCTTTCTCTCTCGGTTTCTCTTCCTACCTTTGGAATCTTGGGTCGAGATTCTTGTAAGGGGGATAGAGTTGTAACACCCTAGTTTTAGTAAATCCATAATTAGGGTTTGATTGTGCATCATAAGCATCATCTCTAAAATGCATGCAAAAAGAAATACAACAAAACCTTAAAACCCTAATCCTCCTCCTCTATTTCAAAATACATTCAAATGGTTTTTATTTTGAAAACCACCAAAATGATGGAGCCCAAATTTATTACAAGGGCTCATAAGCATTTTACATATTTGATAAAAGCCTCTGGTATTTTAAAATTATTCCAAACAGATTTGGAATTCAAAACACCAAAGCAGAAAAAACAATTTTGCAAATAAAAACAGCAGCCAAAGAGCTTAACAGGCCGAGCAGCCCAGCAGCCCACCTCCCTCTTCTCCCTACCTGCTGCCTAGCGCGCAAGCCAGCAGCTCCCTCGCAAGCCTCGCCGTGGCCCATCTCTGGCCCAAGCCAGCCCATCCTAGGTCCCATACCAGTTCGGTCGTCTTCCCCGTCATTGTCTTCGATCCCGACGCAAGAAGCTCCTGCGTGTCACCGCCTTCGCCTGCCTGCGCCAGGATGCCCTTCGTACGCTGTGATGCACGCTACCGACATCCCTGTGGTATACAAGTACCCCTCCGCCGTCGAGACGAACCCTAGCTTCTCTTTTCCCCAATTTCTTTCCCTGGCTGAAACCCTAGCTCTAGATGCCGCCGACATCGTGCCGTTGTCGTGCTTCCCTTGCCTATCTGACGCTTCCATGCTCTTCGCCTCGCTGATTCAAGCCTCCGTGCCAAAGGAATTGAGCCGGGGCGCTCGGAATCGCCCGCAACGTTGTCTTCTTCCCCGCGGTCGGCCGAGCTCCGCCGCGATATAGTCGTTGTCTCCGACCTCCTCTGGATGAGCTGGTCCCAGAATCGTGATCTAGGTGAGCTTCCGGTTCTCAGGATCCTCTCCTCCCTCACCCTCCCACTCTGATACGTGCTCGCGACGTCCACCACCGTGCACCACCGTAGCAACCTCGCCGTGCTCCTGTTCCGGTGACCAATCGAGGGCGGCGCCACCACCTTTAGGTAGCCCGCGCCGCTCTCTCTCCGAATCCCCCAACCACGCATGCGCGCGCCCCCAATCTCCTGCCCCATGCTCGATCTGTGAGCTCCACCATGGATGACGTCATAGAGACGTCACAGTGATGCAATATGCCCCTTTTGTTTTGTTTAAAATCATTTATGTAATTCTTTTCTGGAAATTTAAAATACCCCGTGGGGCCTATTCGTCAGTGACTGGGGGTAGACTCACACCCAGTGAGAAATGTTCTCAGCCTTGGATGACGTCATAAAGATGTAATAAACCTTTTTAATAATTTCTTAAATTGGTATATTATTGTAAATTCAATAACTTTTAATCTGTAATTCAGAAAAATACAAATAATATATCAAAATGTTCAGAAAAATGAGAACTACCTCTTTAAGCTATAATAATTCATTGTTAAGCAACTTAAATGACAAGTTTAATTAGAAGAACATAGCAACCCCTCACAGGTGATTCCGGAGTTTCCCCGAGTTAGGGTTTTCACCCCTCAGAACCCCGATTAAGTTGTCGAGCATGTCTTAGGGTTAATTTTCAATACAATTCAACTTGTCATATCATCATTCTTGCTTGATCATTGCATCGATGCCATGTGTTGATTGTTCCCTCTCTTTCCGGTGTTTGGTTCTTCTTCGGTAGAATACGAGATCAAGATCGAGATCAAAGACCGAGATCAACACCGTCGAAGATTGAAGATCGACGAACAATACTTGACCAACTGTAACCAAGTCAAGTACAAGGCTTTCGAAGATCTATTTATCTGCTATCAATTGGCAAAGGCAAGCATAGCCCCACCATGATATAATCCTATGATTTCGAAAGCATTTCAATTCTGCCATGTTGCATATGATTCTACTGTGGTCTTTTATCGATAGATAGAGTATCCTATCTATTGCATTACTCCCTTTGAGCTTATATTACCTGATCCACTGCTCCTAGCATAACTAGGTTTGGCTTGTGTGCAATGCTAGAGCTTTTATCTGTGTCTTGCTTAGCCATGCTTAGCTGTTGAGTCTGGTTCATCGAGATGATGTATCAGATGCAGAGAATCTAGTATGACATGAGAAAGCGATGAGATGAGATCAGTGATATGAGATTAAACATGCTAAGGCTTGTATGGGAGGCCACGGTGGGATGTGGTTTTTCTAGTCCCATGCTCGCCACCCTTAGGACCCTAGGTTCTTGCCTCTTGAACCAAGACGAGCGTACAACCACACGGGGTAAATGGGGACCCCATGATTAACTAACTTGCCTAGTAGATTCCATGAGTCACATAGTTCGGGCGTTCCATTCGACATACGCATTGAAAACATTTTCGAAAGAAGGAGGTGAATGAGGTGCATTCATAACAGGTAGGGAAGCGTGGACCGGGTTGCTTGGGGTCGATGGAGCCCCTGGTGAACCAACCTCGCCTCACATCTTTAAGTACCGGCTTCGGTATTTGACCCGTTACGGCGGAACCATACTTATTGCGTGACTCATGGTCTCGGAGAAAGCAAGGTAAAGGCCGTGTCCAACCACACCCTTTGTCAGCACACCAAGGAAGTGTGTCAAGTGGCATTAAGAGTCGGTTGGTACGTGTGGGTAAAGTTGTACACCCATGCAGGGTAATAATCTTTCAGAAAGCCGTGTCCACGGTTGGGAACGGATGGGATATCATAGAGAACCTGAACCTAATCGTAAAACTTGGCAACTAATGTTTGTTAAGGATGCTTCCTCATGGGTACGAGGGGGTTATCCTAGTTCAGATGATGATGATTCGGTGGATATCAAAAGATGATGATCAATACTTTGGAGATGTCGCTCTCTTATCCCCTTTTAAAGTACTCTGATTAGACGAGCTTCTTCTCTCCCTCTTGTTTTATAAACAAAGATGGCTTTATGCAAAACAACTCTACCAGCCATAAGTCTTGAGGAGTACACCATGTACTCACCCTTGCTTTGTTGACACTTTTGGCAGAGTAAGTGTTCCCTGAAGATCAGTTTGGTACTACATCGACATCGACGAATAGCTTGGGGTTCCCGGCCGGCATCCTGGAATCTATGGGCTGGAACGTCATCATTATGCTTCAGGCCTCTTCGGCCATTTGTTAAGTTTTCTATACTTAATAGTATAATTTGCCTTCCGTTGTTTGGTGTTTGCGGTCAGTGACCTCTGCTTGTAATAATTTGGTTCTCTTCTCAGATATGAGCTTGCTGTAATAAATTTCGTGTCGTAGGGTCACTGCTGTGTTATCGATTCTTCACTGGATATCCTCGAGCTCAAGGTTAAGCTTTTGTCAGACGGAGGTCTGGGATTTGTTTAGCCCTGATCCCGGGGGTGACACAGGCGCCAAGGCCTACCGCGTGTATGATCCTGCAGCCAAGCTGCTCCACATCACACGAGATGTGGTGTTCGAAGAGGAGCGCAAGTGTAACTGGGGGCGCAGATACCTGGAGACGACGCCCTCACGCGGTTCACTGTTGTCTTCTCTGATGAAATTGAACATCAGTTCAGTGCAGACAACGCTCGCGGCTCAGAGCACGCGCAGGGAACGCCTGAGCCTCCATCGCCTCCAGCGTCACCATCTGCAACTCCCTCGCTCACCTCGCCACTAAGCTCAGCGTCGACCAGCGCGTCGTCATCATCGGATCATGCGTCACGGGAGGCAACGAGTGTACCAGCACCACCACCGCTCCCGACACACCCAATGCGCACTCGGGCCCAGGACGGTATATTCCTACCCAACCCCAAGTACACAGGGGAACTGGAGTTTGGCGAGGCATGTCTGTTTGCAGCAGAGGAGCCTTCTTCCATCGAAGAGGCTCTCGGAGAAGCTCCGTGGTGCGCTGCCATGGAAGAGGAGTTGCAATGTATCGCCAAATACAACACCTAGGAGCTTTCAATGCTGCCACCTGGGCATCGTGCCATAGGGATCAAGTGGGTGTTCAAAGTTAAGCGTGATCCAGCAGGCAACGTAGTGAAGCACAAGGCGAGGCCCGTTGCAAAGGGATATGCGCAAAGGAAAGGGGTCGACTTTGATGAGGTATTCGCTCCTGTTGCGCGGCTGGAGACAGTGCGACTCCTGCTCGCTGCTACTGCTCACCGGCACTGGACCGTCCATCACATGGACGTGAAATCAGCATTCCTCAACGGCGAGCTTGCGGAAGAGGTCTATGTACAGCAGCCAGCTGGATTCATCGACAACAGCAGCTCTGACAAAGTGTTGAGGCTAAACAAGGCGTTGTATGGACATCGTCAGGCTCCGCGCGCGTGGAGCACAAAATTGGATGCGTCCATGCTGTCTCTTGGCTTCACCAGGTGCGAGCTCGATCATGCTCTGTACCGGCGTACCGACGAAGACGGTTTTCTGATTGTGGGGGTCTACGTTGATGACCTGATCATCACCGGAACTAGCAGCATCGCCATCTACGCTTTCAAGCAGCAGATGCAGGCACTATTTTAGATGAGTGACTTGGGTGCGCTGAGCTACTACTTGGGCATTGAAGTGACACAGGAGCAAGATCGGATCACTGTGAGCCAGTCTAGCTATGCCAAAAGGATCCTACAATTAGCACGGATGGGAGACTGCAATCCCTGTCATGTGCCAATGAAGAAACGTCTCAAGATCGCCAAGGTAACTGACGGTGAAGTGATTGATGTCGGATCTTACAGGAGTTTGACCGGGAGCCTTCGATATTTGGTGAATACAAGGCCTGATCTAGCGTATTCAGTGGGAATTCTCAGCAGATACATGGAATCCCCTGGAAGACAACACTGGGCATCTCTGAAGCAAGTACTCAGATACGTGCAGGGGACATTGGGTTTTGGCTGCGTGTTCAAGTCTGGAGCTGGTTCTGAAGTCATCACTGGTTTTAGCGACAGTGACTTGGCTGGTGACTTGAATTATCGCAAGAGCACATCTCGGCTCGTTTTTCTCCTTGGATCGAGTGCAGTGACCTGGGGATCGCAAAAACAGAAAATTGTTGCATTGTCAAACTGTGAGGCAGAATACATTGCAGCTTCAACTGCATCTTGTCAGGCGATCTGGTTGAGCAGGTTGCTGGGAGAGATGGTTGGAGAAGAGCCGAGGAAGGTGAAGCTTCTCGTCGACACCAAATCAGCGATATCACTCAGCAAGAATCATGTACATCACGACAGGAGCAAGCACATCGACACACGTTTTCACTTCATACGAGAATGTGTCGAGGAAGGCAAGATGTGTTATAATCGGAGATGCACAATAACGAAGAACGATAAGTAAACACGATAGAGGGACACGAGATTTAATGTGGAAAACCCCTCCAACACGAAGGGGGGAAAACCACGGGCGCCAGCCAACAAACTCTTCACTATTTTCGGTGGGTGTTTACAAACGCCGTGGGTTATCAAAGATGCGATAAAACCTAGTTGGTGGCTTACAGGATGTATATATAGACGGTGGCAACGATCCATACCGGCCCAAGCCTCCCGGCGACAGGCCTCGCTCCGCTCCGTCCGAAGTTAGTCTTTCTTCAGTGCACCAATACTTGAATTTGGATCACAATATAACAAGGTGGACATCGGTCATGTCCGCACTGAAGAACAACTGGCTGACATACTCACCAAGTCACTTGGGCGTGCAAAGTTCGTGGAGCTGAGGCAGATGCTCGGAGTGATCAAGGTGACCTAGATGCAAAAGGATTAGGGGGTGATTTGATGAACTAAATCTTGTTGCTTAGCGTTTTCTCCTTTCCAGAATAAGTGTCAGGCGTTGTGAGTTTGTTCACGACCTGACTAGCTAGGTTTGTTTTCAGCATAGCATTAGCCTAGTCTGTCGCTACGACTTGGTACCGTGGGATGGCACGGTGCGGATCCGATTGTAGCGCTTGTAGTGGTGATCACACGTCGAGCGCCGTGGGATGGCACGGCCGGTAGGCTCAGAGATGATAACCGTTTTCTAGTGAGCTTTTAGTGGCTTGCTTAGTCCACTACAAATAATGAGGAAGCAGAAAAGTAGCAGTGGTTGAACGCGGCACCAAACTTCGTGTGTGTTCCGATCTCTCTCCTTCCTTCTCGTTCTTCCACTCTCGCGTGCGTTCTTGCGGTTCATCTTGATTCGGCAACGTCAAAACGTACTAGTCCGAAAAGGACACGTGCGGGCGGGCCCATCACGCGATATTTACTCCCCAACTCTAATTTTAAATCAACCGCTATGTATATGCTGCTATAGATCGCAATCGGACCGAGAAGCTGTTAATTTATCTCCTTGTCAGCAGCAGAAATGGCTAGTATCGTAGTTGGAAGCGGTCGTTTTTCCGGCACACAATGGGTGATATGTGTAATGTAACTACATTATCAATTGGTTGATTGATGGACGGCGATTCCAGCCAGAACGGAATAGAAAGCGTTTGCTCCTAAGAGCATCTCCACTTCCCTATCCAGGACACCGATCTAGACGCTAAAATTCGGACGGGACACCGCAAATTGTCCTAGTCGCGTAACCAGGAATCTGTTTTCGGCCGGATTTGGATCAATTTTGGTCCGGACTATCCAGGCCAAACTTAGGTTTTCGGGTACGCCCTGGAAAGGTCGGACGCAGCGAACTTAGTGGAAAAAAAACTAAACGGCGCGTGGACCCTCCGAGTCAGCGACGGAAGCCGAGTGGTCGTCATCCTCGGAACCACGAGGCGACCACCGGACATTAACTGCCCGTCGTGTAGGCCATGCGTCGCCGAATTACGGCGCCACCCTCGCCGCCTCGGCTCTCGCGACGGACCGGCGGGCACTAACTTCCCGTCGTTTCCCCTTTTCCCGCCCTCGCCGCTACACCCCTCCCGCCCTCGCCGCCCACCTCGGCCTTTATAAGCCGTACCCCTCGCCGGAGATCTTCACACTCTCTCACAGCTCCCCCAGCCCACAAGCCCAAACTCCGAACGGTACCCCGGCAATGGCGTTGTGGCGAACGGCTTCGGCCGGTGCACCCTCCAGGCTGGGAGGCGCGCATGCTGTACGACGCCGGCTATATGACGCCACCGGACACGTGGATGCCTCTGGGGTGGAAGCTGAGCGCCGGCGGCATCCCTATCCCATCGGCATCGGCGTCGGAGAAGCTTCCGTACGATGTCCAAGAGTACATCAGCGGCATAGACGACCCCTCCAAAACGTAGAGCGCCGACAACCTCCTATATTGGGAGCAGTTCTTCGCGGACCGGCGCGAACAGGAACTCGCCGAGCCGCCCGAACGAAGTCGCCCTTGGCGCAACAACTCGGCTGGCCGCCGGTGTTGGTGGAGCGCGCCAGGCCGAACGCTCGCGGCGGTGACGAAGCACATCAACCGCGGGAAGACGCCGCGGCTCGGCTTTTCGCGCACACCGACGCCGGCTGCCAGGTCAGGCCGGCGCCCTCCGCCGAACTGGATGCCGAGGAGGATGGCGAGCATGAGCTCGTCCTCCTCTGCATCGGCATCCCACTCCTCCGGCTCGACGCCGCTGCGCACGTCGACGACAATCAAGCGCGAGGCGGAGTCGCCTGTGCGCTCGTCGCCGCGGACGCACTCGCACGACATCGTCATCGGTGAGCCGCGAACGACGGCGACGCCAACCGGCCGCCTGCGTCTCCGCCGCCCCAAGACAGAAGACTCGCCGGCGCCCAAAGACGACGCCTTGAGGATGGCGCCGGAGCAGTCGCTCCGCGACACGGCGCCGCCTCCGGTGGATCCTCTCGCCGGACATCTCGAATGGTCCAGAGGATCGAAGAAGGCGGAGCAAGATCCTTGGCTCGCAACAGCAGGCGAGCAAAGCCGCCCGGCGGCGGGCGTTGGCCGGGCGTGAGCTCGCCTACCAGGACGCCCCACTCTACGTCTTCGACGACGACGATGAAGACCCGCCTACCGCTCGAGGTTCGGCGACCAAAGGTGAGCTCACAGAATCAACCCGAAAGCAACGACGACGGCGGCGGCGGCGAGGATGACGGCCGGGCCGACCCCGGCTACACAGCATTCTACAACAACTTTGGCATGTAGGACGGCGAAGGCTCAGGCGGAGGCCACAGCGGCGGCCTTTTTTAAGTTTATTATGTAGTAGTTTAGTTTAAATTTGATGTAATTCGCCTATATTCGCCCAACTTAATAAAATTCGCCCATCTTTAATGAATTTTAGCCAAAGTTAAAGACACGACCTTGAAACGCGAGTGGGAAAATAAACGTACTCCGATTTTCAGCCTAGGTTTGGCCAACGAATGGAGATGCTCTAAGCCACCCACGTCGGCTCGCCGGCTTAACTTCGTCACCGCACGGTCCACACAACCTGGACGGCTGGAGGCCTGGACCTCACCACCAAGTTTGTCGAGTTAATAAGCAAGAAAATACAATCCAAATGATAACGAGACTTACCGGTCTTTATTCATATGTACAACTATAATTTTTATAAATATAATATATTAGATCTACAAGCCGATCTTATTAAATCTTTCAAATCCCTTTAGTTATCCTGGTAAGAAAAAAATACGTATTATATAAGAAACCATGACACGTGTTTGCCTCGGAAAAAGAAGAAGGAAATAACTATGACAGATGCACTACTCCGTATGACTAATGCATGCAAAACATAAATGTATGCCAGATAACCAAATATCAGCCCTCGTATGATAAAATAAATTAAAATACGTAGTAAAATAAAATAGGAGACAATTTGGCTTTGACACACTTCATGGAAACTACTCCCTCCGTTTAGAAATATAAGATGTTTTAGGTTTGTGAATGAGATGTATTTAGACACCTTTTAGTGTATAGGTTCAAATGAATCTAGACACTAAAATGTGTCTAGATACATCTCCTTCACAAACCTAAAACATCTTATATTTCTAAACGGAGGGACTATATAGGTAGCTTAACTGTGACAAATTCATGTTACTTTCCACATTTAACTATAATCTACGGACCACCAACCATGCATAATTAGACCTTTTGTAGACGAGTGATTTACATGTACTCCATACCTGAACTAACTCCGTAGTATAATGGGACCTGTAGCAGTTGGCGGATCTCTCCACGTTAATGGGATTGGCAGTCTATCATATGGTAAATTGCCACATGTTACTTAATAAGTAGATGATCTATTTCGATCACGAGTTCACGACCCTTGTGGAACAGATCACCTTACCCCCAACAACAAAGCCTTATCAGCGCCTAACTACAATTTGACTTGCAGTTAATACGCACAACTTGCTGGGTTACACTGTGATGGATAGGCCTTGCAACTTGCGAGCGTTGAAACTGTTACCAAGTCAAGCACGCTATATATGCTGGAACTCTTGATCGACTCCCATTTACTCGTAGAAGGTCCGGTCAGGCTAATTTTTTTTTTCTACACGGGAACGGCCTCTCCAGAGCGAGGCCTAGAAGCTGCAAATAATGGTGTGTACAAAATTACAAAGCACCGGTTTTCTTGGTCCTCTCGACCGAGGGTGTGTCTCGATCGCCAGCATCCTCGTTATCGCCGGGGACAAACCACTTGGCAAGAAAGAAAAGGGGCTCTGACGAGAGACACCGAACAGGGCCTCAAGACTGGAGATTGAAAGACAGGTCACCTTTCGACCAGAAGGTGCAGAGGCAGGACGGAACTCGGCGCCGTACACGTGCCTACTTATTTCCTGCTTTCTAGAAGCAAGTCAAGCTTCACTTCACTAGATGCTACTCCCTCCGTTCCGAAATATAAGACATTCTAGCTTTGTAAAACGAGATATATCTAGACACCTTTTAGGATATAGGTTCACTCTGAACCTCTACGAACCTATATACTAAAAGACGTCTAGATATATTTGATTTACAAAGCTAAAACGTCTTATATTTTTGAACAAAGAAAGTATCTGTCAGTTCGTGCATAGTCTGTGCCTCGGTCTTGTCAAAGGTTCCATTAGCGTCAAATTCTAGCCAAGTGCACCGATTGATCTATTAGCAGAACCACAGCGAAACAGTAGCTCCTGCCTCCCAGACTACTCCTAATTAGCAGATGCATCACGCGTAATGCTAGTTTAGACCTTTCAAACGATCGGATATGTTTCCCGATCACGTCCACCCGGCGCCGGCATTGAAGGCGTGACAGCGAAGAAGGGGCTATACCTATACATGTTATTTTCTTGCAGGTAACGGACCAAGCCCTGTTGCAGTCTTGCAGGTGCATGATGCTAATCGTACACGGAACACAAACTTATCGGTGAGCATATGCACGTATCTATCATCGCATCGTTATAGTAAGTTTTTTTAGCTAGGTCATCTTTACCGGACCGATCCATTCGACTATAAGTTATTCGAATCGGTCCATACAGACAGGCGAAAAGAAAAAATCCGTCCAACGACACGACCCATTCGATCAAGCGTGTTTGGGCCCACACATTCCTTGTCCAAAAATGGACTGGGAATGCGTAGACGCCACGCGCGTCCGATTCTGTAAGTGCTCGGGCTGAGCGGCCCACATGGCAGTGGTGCATTAATTACTAATAAGACTACTATAGTTCGTTTATTAATAACGATTATAACGATTATAACGATCTAAACTGACTATGATCCAAAAACCTGCATGTGGCGTTGCCCTACTAAGTACAACGGCGAAGATCAAAATCCTGCATGTCGCCCTGCCCTACTAACTATGACGGCGACGATACAAAAAGTTTCTTGCCGCCATGCCCTACGCCGGTGGTGCTCGACGCCGCCACCTACTGCTCGGCGCCGGCGGGACCCTCGTTGTCGCTGCCTTGCCCGGTGTGGTGCGACAGGTCCGGCGCCATCGTAGTGCCCTCCGGATGACGGCCTCCGCCGCGTCAATCCTGGCCTGCAAGACCGCCCGCTTGACGGTCACGTGGCACCGGATCCTCTCGCAGCTGTGTGCCGAAGGAACGTGTTGCAACAAGCTCCTCATCTCCACCTCCTCCTTAAGGCGTCACTGCGTGAGCGCCCGCTCCATCTCCGTGTTCTAGTGCATGCTCGTCTCGTCCTCCGCCTCCGATGCATCCGTCTCGGCCTAGGCCAAAGCGAACACCACCAGCGGGTCGCCCTCGCCAGCGTCGGCGGCGTCCTCCTCCATCGCCGCCTCCACCGCCTCCTCCTCTGGAGGTTACTGTTCTTCTTCCTCCACGACCTCCAACGTAGCCTCCTCCGTGGCCTCGGCCACGCGCATAGCGGCGGCTGTTGGTAATATGCCCTAGAGGCAATCATGTATGATGATATTTCTTATTGTATTCATAAATATATAAGTTATCCTTGTATAATCATCTGATGTGTAAAAAATCACTGAATATGTGATTCAGTTGTGAAACTATATATTCATGTTGTTTGTACTATATATCCTTGGTCATCGAGGTTGTGCTGGACACATAACTTAGACCAATGTGAAAGTCGGTTGATGACTCGGTTTCACTTGTCATGAGTATGGAGATGCTATTCCGACTTACACATATTCGATTAAAGAGTTTAGCGAGTTGGATTGACCCATATTGAGCTACAACGAACAAGTTATCATTTGTATATCTCAATCAATAATCCTTAGATCTGAGATTGTTGCACAGTCCGAGTTAAGAATCACTGACTTAGGTTTTGTCAAACGCTGATCTGTAACTGGGATGTTATAAAGACAGGGTTCGGGTCATTAAGAATCAAGCTGCGTGATGTGAATAACCAAGATGTGATTTTGCCCCTTCAGTTGGAGAGATATTCTTTACGCGTCTCGAATGATAAGATTCAGAAAGCATGACCATACACGACTCGGTAAGTGTTAACCGAGGCGATCGACTAAGAGTTAGTCAGATAAATCACTCATCTCGGATCGAGAAAAAAGTCTAACTATTTAAGAGATGGCAATTAATGAGCTCCAATCGACAACATGCGTACATGAACCAAGCAAGAACCCTAGTGTCGTGCGTGCCAAATTATAGCGGCAATGTCGCATCATTAATGAGCTCCAGTCGACAGACAACGAGCAATGGCGTGCACGCGCGCGGAGAGAATGCAGATAGAAAGGATGCAGAGGAGGAGGACGCGTTCGCCTTGGCATGGCATAGCTGATAGCTCCCAACGCCCAGCTCCGAGCGGAGACATCCCATCCGATCTAGAAGGATCATAGCAACCTATAGTATACTTCGCTAGGTAGCTAGCAGCGTTCTCACTACAATACTATACTCTTTTCTCGACACGAGGAGAACTACTGCAGTAGTCCAGTGCGAGCCGACGCCCGGAACTGAGCTTTTTTCATGGACTGGTATGCAGTGTAACGTAGCGCTATCAGTTGGCCATTGATGATCCCGCTTTCCTGCCCGTGCTTTTTCTAGGAAAAAAGGCGTCGGCTTCGACACGCACATGTACATGATACATCCCCCCTGATGAACTAACTACATATACAAGGTGTGTCCCCGGTTTACAGCTGGTTTTGTGTGTAGCCATGGCAGTCAAACGCCTGCTTTTTATGTTTGTTTGTTTTTTTTGGAAATGAGCATATATATAAATATAAGAGGATACCAATTACACTCAGCCTCTGCAAGTATCCGTTGTCACACGGATGCACACAACCAAAAAAAGAAAGAAGAACTACAAAAAAGAAAAGTCCCGCTACAGTGACTCATTCATTGAAACAGAAATACTACCACCACCAAGACAGCACTAGAAATCCAGCTTCTTCAAAAACGACGTCTCCAAGAAGGAAACAGAAAAAATCTAGGTTTTCATCCTGAAGAAAGTCCACGCTCTCAAAACAATACCTTCAACAAGGCCATTGCTAGGCACAACCAATTAAGGTCAGACTCTGGGTTTTTACCCTGAGAGGTAGAACCATGAACCTCTCCTATACAGTTGCCCCCACTTGCATGCCACTGCTCCAATTTACAAGTCACCTACTCAATTCCTCATCACCACTCAGACTCGAACCACCATTGTCTGTCCTTAGATCTCGGTCTCCATGACTTTCTCCGTCAGCACCATGGAACGAGAACATGTCCCATGATAATAACATCCAACAAAGCTTCGAAGCACACCCTCTGAAACCAAACGGTCAGAGTAAAACACGGGTGCGAACGACCGAATTTAATCCTTCCAGCAAACTCACGGTATGATAGCACTTATGGAGTTCGCCGCAGGAGCCTTCCGGAACACGACACACAAACCAGATCAATGGAGACCAACATCCGGCCGATTATCGTCTTGGCTTGAGAGGGATCCAGGACCATCTCTTTTATTGAAACCGATCCAGCAACCCCCACACCATCTGCCGGAAACTAGCAGGATCCGCGCAAGACGACAAGACCACCGGGCCGACCATTCCTACGGAGAAGGAGGCCACCACCACCATACCGAGGGCAGATGCCCCAAGCGCCCTAGTGTCGCGGACAAGGCCTGGGTCGCATGGGCACTGGCGTCGAGGCCAACGGATGGTACATATCGTGGCTAGGCCTAGATCCCTGCCGTCGTCTGCCGCCATCTGGGCCGAGGATCACCGTCCGCCGCTCGCCGCAACACCACCGCCAAACCAGTCGAGACGGGCCGCCGCCTTCCGCCAGATCGCTATCAGGGACGCCGCCGTCGCCACGCCCCCAGGTCTTTGCCTGGCGATGATCTGAACGGCGGCGGCGGGGAGGAGAGGAGAAGTGAGGGAGGGATCGGCGGCGAGGAAGGGAGGTCGCCCGGCGCCGCCGCGTGGGCCTGCTTTTTATGTATGGCTATGGCCGCCAAACACCTTTTCCATGATGACATTGCACTGTTTTCTCAAACAGCAAGCAAATCAGTGAGGCTTAATCCTTGCCACGCGAAAGGCCTCTCCGACCGATCTCGGCGTTTTCAAGCGGTTGGCAAATGGCAATCCTCTTTTTATAAGTATACTTCCTCCTTCCAGAAATTAGTCACTTACATTTGTCTATATTCACATTTGGCATGTACCTATAAATCTAATTTACTTATTTTTAGTGAAGGGAGTAGATTTTTTCAGACGAGACGAATACACTCCCTTCTCTCACAAACCCTAGCCGAGTAATGAATATTATCTCTTCCCCCACAAACCCTAGTTGCCGCCAACTCTCACTCACTTCCCTCCCTTCCCCGCATCCTGGCATCGCTGGAGGGGCTACTGGCAAAGGCAGCCCGCCCTTGGGAAGGTGGTGGCTGGGAGCCCTTTCCCCTTGCTCGCGGTATGGCATGGACCATGGCCATCGGGAGCGCGGCGTGTCGTGGGAGACAGTGGCCATGGGTGGAGGTCGATGGTGGGTGTTCATGGCAGAGTGTATGGTAGCGGGTACGTGGCGGCACATGGTCGGGTTTCTTCCCCCTTGTGGCCCAGGAAGCAAATGGCTTGTATTGGCCCGTCACTATGGATCTACGCTGATGTCCCGGGATCGATGTACTCGTGGTTATGACGGCCTGGGTCCCCTGCTCCTCTAGCGCCTGGGACTATGGGTGGCTAGCGGGGATCGGGCGGCCAGTCCCACTGGGAGCCAGCTGGTGTCATGTGACCTTCTCGCTGAATAATGGTGGTTTCGCCCTACTGATATTCATGCTCCATGTCTCCGATCTTCTTGACAACAGCCTCCTCGATCTAGTCGTTGACATGTTCCTGTGTCTTCCGGTCGGAGAAATCCGCAGTTTACCGCATGGCTCTATTAGATATCTAGATGTGAATTGACCCGGTCATGCGAGCCCTTATCTTCAGCCAATGAGGCTACATGAGGGCGTAGCACAAAGCTTCACTTTATTGTCAATGCCATGGGACATGTCTAATTATATGAAAACAACATCGTTAGTGGAACAATGACATTGGATAGACCCCAAATGATATACTATGAAATACATCATTAATATATTTATCAATAGTTTCTCAACGACAAGTATTACCGTTACTAACATCGTTATACCATAAGACTTATGTAGACTTAGATGCGATATGGTTGTCACGACATCATCAAACGTTACCTCATAACTAAGTAACTATAAAGTTGGTCTTTGTTCATTTCTAGATAATATTCCGTTGCTCTACATAATATAGTTATGGGAATCTATACTTGGACAATGAAGAGAGAAACTCTGGTGTGCCCACTTTAGTATCATGATGTTCGTCGTCGTCTGGCCGAACATGTGACTAAGTTGTTATGTCATAGGAACATCGATGATACAGAATGAGTAAAATGAGTACATGTTGGGTAACGAGGATAACACAATAGTTTCACCTCGGGTTATATAAGGTATCGAGAAGCCATATGATATGTGTCGATAAGTAATACAAAAGGTTAACATGATAAAGATCTCCGTGTTATATGTGGGGATTCATGTGATGATTCAAGCACACAACATCGATCATTGTCGTTGAAGGTGTTTCATACATGTCCATATATCCGAACCGATAAGGTCACACACATAAGAGCCATCGGTATATATAATGTGAGTGTGAATGAAGATATGAAAGAACTAATTCTGAAAGTTGTTCTAAGAGTCTCGAAAAGTATAGGAGGTGTACGGAATATTATCGAGAGTGTTTGAAGTAGGTATTAGGAATTATAGAGAGCATTCAAAGGAGCTAAAAGTTTCCAAAAAATCTTCGAAAGGTCTAAAATATTTTTGGAAGTTTGGAAGGTCTGCAGTATTTTTTTGGAAGTTTGGAAGGTTGTTGAAGGCCAAACCATAGGTGTACCATGGGCCTAGGGCCACATGGGCTTCCCTAAGGCTAGTCGCGTGTGTAGGGGAGTCCCTATATGAGTCGTCCGGGCCTCCCCTAGGACGCATCAGATTCGGGGGAGGAGAGTCAGGGTTGGACTCTGTCCTTCCTCCTATGGAGCTTGGGCCACATGGAGACGAGGTAGGACTCCACCTTGTTCAGTGATAACTGCAAGTGCACATATAATTTATAGCTGGTTTCAAAATAAGAGTATCGAACCATGGAGAGCTATTGGTAAAGGTTTTAATGCCCCTTGTCACTAGTCACCAAAGAGTTCTTGGGAGTTGTGTTTGATTTCAAGTAGGGGTGTTTGAGAATGTTTGTGTGTGAAAAAATAAATATTGAATTAACGCAAGTAAATAGAGAGAAGGGTTCGAGAAGTAAAGTAATTTGAACTGCAATAGGGATAAATGATTATCATGGAGTGTTGGATCCACCACTAGCAATTAAGTTAATTATGATTAGGATATATCTATGTCTTTAATTATCCGTATGTATGGGAGAAGCTCCAAGTTAGATGATCAAAGACCAACCATCTTATATTTTATCTCTCATAATCATAGTTATGATCGTAGGCTAGCCACCTCGATCCCCAACAATTAAGGGTTAACCCCATGGCCATGGACTAGGCTATGTGAGTCCCCTCTTATCGCCCTTGAATACATGAATAATGATTTGTCATATGTATGCCCCAAAATGAATGCTTTTATTCATTTTTCTATGAACTCCTTTAATTCTGGAATCCTAGTGAAACAAGCATAAAAGGTGCATGCGAGTGTGGTAAAATACAAAAATCCTACCACTACTAGTGAAAAAACATATGTTTCACATGTTGCAAAAATGCACTCATCATTTAGTAGCAACCCTTGGGGGATGGGAACCTATATAAGGATTGGGCTCATAGAGCACCCTAAGCCGTGAGCTACCCCCTCCCCCCACAAACCTTAGCCTCCACTATCACCCAAGCGCCACCTCGTTGATGTGTTGCCTCCATTCCTTCTTCTCCTCGCGATGGTAACGAGCGATGCTTCCTGGAGATTGCCTTGTCGATCTACTTCATCATCGACGCGGAAGCGCTACTCGATATGTACACTCAGGCTAGATCTAATCTGGCTGGTGATCATGGAAGAGTTGACAGATATTCACCAACACATTTTTTCTTTGAGATATGCTTGAACACACTTCAACACGGTGTTGCTGCTCTCATATGTGTGGATACAGTGGATGTGTTGCACGTTCTACACTTGATCATGGAAGCGGTAGAGTGATGACACATCTCCTCGCTACTAGCCAAGTCTAGTTGTGGGGATTGACTCGCATCTACATCAACCTCGTCATCGACAAATGTTCTGCTAGTTTGATCTACGAGGGTATGATTCATTACCTCTCTGTTTGCATACGATATTTGTTGTATGCTACAATTTTTCTGCGTAACGTGTTACCATTAGTGGTGTGAGAGCAAGGTTTATGTGTAGGCATAAGTACAGATAGAGGACACGAAGTACTTCGACACTACTGATCTTGATTGGTGTGGTGAACCACCATGCCACTGCATGTTCTAGTGCATAGGTCATTCATATAACACTCGCGAAATTTCTTTTTGCAAATGCTACATCCCTCATAGTGGTACAAACAGAAACATTGTGGTGCATTTTCTTATATATTCATTGTCACAAGCCAAAAGATTACAAAATCTTCGATATTCTCCTCGATCCAATGAGGATTAACGTTTAAATTCAATTCAAATGCACTATCTTAAAGATCGATTGTACTATTAATCTTAGTACCATTGGATCTCAGCAACTTATTTAGTAAGGTTCTATGTTGCTCGGTTCATCTAACCTATGCTATCGTTAACTAATTTTCAATGTCATCTCCATCTTTAGCTTTGTATTATGTGATGTAATGTACACATTATATGCCTCTAGAAAGACTTGGTGTCTCATAGTAGATTTCCCCCTCCTGGAGTTCCTCGGAAGTTTCCTTGTCGGTCTTCTCGTAATCTAAGCAAGGGTTTAAGAAGGTACGGTTGAGTACGAGTGTACTCAGCAAGTCTAACAATGTGGATGTTTGATGCATTATCTATAGCCATAGATCTTAGATCCTAGGTATATGCAAGTTTTTAACAATGATTTATTAGAAAAGGTAAGTAGAAAAAATATGTATGTTAGTCTACACAGGTTGTTAGGTCTTCAGGGAGTCTCTTTCCTTTTGTGATTGTAGTTCAATTACCGAATAGGGAGTGACAAGTCACGCTTATTAACTCTGTAGAGTTGCGCTATTTTCCCCATAAACGTCCTTGGCCTTGTTACTCTTATTCACACTTCCTTAGGTATGATGCCCGAACTAAGTGTATACGAGTCATGTCTAGTCCTTCTCCACGACCCCGTAGTCCACCTTTGGTACAAGTTTCTGTCAGTGGATATACACTTAATTACCCTTCCTTCAAAGACATTCAAGTCTACACGCCGCAACACAGGATGGGAACGTTACGAGCTCGCACCCGCTGCTCTCCTCTCTGGTTTACAACCTGACCTAGCATCCGAAAACATATGAAAGAAAGAATGTACTTCTGGTTCGTTGCCCATAACAAGATCTATGGTCAACGTTGTCTATACGACACAAGAACGACCGACTACCTTTGTTGTTTATCATGTATTTACTTTCCCGCTACAATGGAACTTCAACCACATGTTTCCCATCATGTATTTCAACCATAGTTCCACCGCCCATCATCTCACAGTTCTTTCATTTAATAGAACTATATTTGCTTTTGAATGCATGTGTTAATAATTTTGAAAAGTATTTTGTATGAAATATTTCAAAGGACGTGCAAGATTGAACTTTCGGTAACTATGATATAATGCAGTTCGAATATTCTACTTGACCGTGGACCTCGGGTTCTGAAATAGCATCATTGTCCGATAAGGACAATATTTAAAGAACCAAATTTTATGCTATTATGTATTGATATAAGGGGCTAGGAAAGGGATAACCATTGTGACTTATGTATCCTCCACAACATGATCTTAGAGTATAAGAGGAACCAGGAAAGGGATTACGAGTATAAGTGTGTTGACACACCGGTGAGACCCCGTAGGAACATGGACAAATTCCAAGCTTTTCATAAGGTGGGATAGAGGATTGAATACCATGGTTCACATGAACAACTATCTGATGATATTGTTGAGTACGAGTGAGAGCTACATAGGCAATAGTTCCATGGTGCGTGTTCATGTTTATTTACGTTTTATTTGTATCATTTGTTGTGTTTGTACTCTACTTATTATTTGTATTGTTGAATTGTAGTGTTAAAATGTCAAAAAGATTTCGATTACATTGATGTGAATTTGTGGTCAGAGTATCAACTAGGGAAAACAAAAGAGAAATGTATATACCTCTCTCCGTCCCAAATACATGATGTGTAGATTTAGTCAAAAGTCAAATTCTTTCTAACGTTAGCATCCCAAATCTTGGTCCCACGCCAGTCTTTAGATGCCACTAATTCGTGAGGACCCCTCTATTGACTAGTGGAGGCTGTTTGGTTTAGTTTCACCTCGTCTACGGGAGGAGGACACACCCAACTTATAAGGGAGAGATTCCTTCCTCCCATCAGTTCAGGTTTTTGGGATGGAGTGAGCTCTCTTCTTATTGTTGGGCCGTGAACGTATGAACATCCAGAACGTAGGCTGAGTGCTAGGCTGACCAAGTGGACGCTAACATCTGGTATCAGAGCCAGCATCGCCATACCTTTCTGAGAGGCTTCTCAGGGGGATGGAATGTGAGGACCCCTCTGTTGACTAGTGAAGGCTGTTTGGTTTAGTCTCACCTCGCCTATGGGAGGAGGTCACACCCAACTTATAAAAGAGATATTTCTTTCTCTCATCAGTCCAGGCTTTTGGGATGAAGTTGGTTTCTTCTTATTGTTGGGTTGTGAGCACATGGACGTCCAGGACATAGCTAAGTGCTAGGCTGGCCAAATGAACGCTAACATAATTGTTCACATTATAAAGTGCCTACATATTTCCATCTTGGCATTCCCAGTTCGATCCTCCTCAGTCCTCACACTGCATGCCAACGTTAAACCATGCATGCTGCATCTGCACAACGCACAGGACCACGGTGCAATTTCCCTTCGAGACAAATGTTTGCGACACAACAAGTCCTCTCCGAGAGATTCGGAGAGATATATAGCGCGTTACTACTTTCACTCGCCCACCTGTACCGTTGCACGTTCTGCACGGCTAGCCGCACCGGTCGCGCGCAGGCGGGGCCATAAATTCGACCGGCTTAGCTTAGGTCACTGCGTACGTGGCCGATGTGCATGCGACGCGAACAGATCTCCGCCGAGGCCTTCACTCCTCTCTCTCATTAGGTTGGCCAGAGGCTAGCTGCTTTGCTTTGCAGTTATCTCTTCCGCCACCAGCTCGCCATCACGCCATCTTATTAGCACGATCTCGGCTCCGAACTGCATTCACTATGGCCGTGCGAGAACATATTCGTGTGAAGGGGCAGCGGCGCCATGCATGCATGCCTGGCATTTGCAGTTCTAGCCGTTCAACGATCGAGAACCATCCCATCCAGTCCAGCTGGAGCTGCCAGTACCGTCTCAGGGTTTGTCCAAGCATTAATACAGGTCGCAGGTGTAATGTGATGGCCTACATTGCATCAGTACTACATACACGGCCACTGATGAGATGCCCGATCTGCGAGTAAATGGGCCAACAGTTACGTGGCGACGCTACTGTAGTACGGTACTTTTTCCCCCCGAACCACGGTATTGTAGCAGTAAGATGCCCTACTGTACCGAGTACTAGTACTGAGATGTAGGGAGAGTACGTACGTATATATCTGTATTTCCCGTGTGGGAGATGCAGGTGACACAACCAGAAATCACCAGCCGAGAAAAGCAAGATATCGCCTCGAAATCCCGCTGCATTTTCCTCCCAAACAAGAACAAAACAGGTTACCTACCTACCGGCGCCTCCTGGTTTCCGAGTCATGTCATGCATTTCTCCGAACGACTGGGAGGAAACAAGGCAGAGGAACCGTCCGTCCGGTGCAAGCAGAAGAAGCCAACAAGAGCGCTAGCTTTATGATGGCTACCGATCTCGCTGCAAGGAGAGCTTTGATTGCGCAAGCAGAAGGTACCGCTACCAGCAGAGGAGTAATTCGCACATGTGGGATCGGACAGGTGTCACCGGCGAGCTCGACCGACCCGGTATCAGATGCAAGAAGGGGAGCCGACTCGTCAGCCCAATTATTGCGTGTCTTGCCATTACCACGCAAAGCAAAGGAAAAATTACCACGAACGGTCGATACATCCCAGATCTGTGGACCAGTTAGTTAAAAAGGGAAAATGCGGAAGTTTTGACGGTTCAGTCAGGATTTAGAAACGGACGATGTGACTGTGTGGGATGCTGCTTAGGTCACTCTTATCCGAGCAACGGTTGGGAAGAGAAAAGAGAGGAGTAACGAACGGTTGAACTACTAACTCAGTACGAGTCCGTGTTTGATCATCAGATTCGGGACGTGATGCTGGCAGCAACATGACAAGATGCGTTGGACATTATATCCACTCCAGGCTGATTAAAGTACTAGTACTACCTTGTTAGGTTCAGATGTAAGCTTGACTGACTGCGCGCGTGTACGTGTCTCCGCTCACTGTCCTCTTACATATATATATCTCCACTTTCCCCGTCATATTTATGTCTCTCCAGAAAGCTCAAGTGCTTTAATCTGCAGCTTCACGCGGATACTGCATGTCGGGCAGGCAAGCAAGCAAGCAAAGCCATGTAGTAGATCAACGATTTGACGAAAAGGTTGCAGATATACGAGTACTTCTAGTAATGTTTGTTTCACATGCACCTCTCAAGAACTGTGTGTAGATCACCCCCAAACGTCTACTCCTAAATCGATCCGTGTACAAGCATTGGCGGACTCCAAGCTCCACTTTTTTTTTTCTATTTTCTTCGTCTGAAAAACGATGTCGCAGATTTGTCTAGATTTACGCCAGGAGCCGCTCGAAGCTGCGGTAAACGAACAAAGTTCCGTGCCCGCGTTTTTCTCTGAAATCCGTTCGCCGTCAGCGTCGCCGCGCGTTGGAGCGGCGGAGAGAGAGAGAGACCCGAGTCGCACGCAGAAGATCCCCTGTCTTGTGTTGAGTGCGAGCAAGCAGGGGCAGGCAGGGGCGCCCCAGTGTGGCCAGCCAATCGAACGCCCGGAGCTCACTCTCCGGTTGGTGGCGGTAGCCAGTCTCCTCATTTAAACTGCCCATCTGCCCCCGGTCCTCCCCCTCCGCAGGACTATATTAAACCCCACCACGCCACCACCACCTCTGCAGCTAGCACACTACCCCACCCCACCCCACGCCAACAACAACACACACCACACCGTGCCACAGACGTACCTCGTCTACGTGCCTCAGCAGACCAAGCACACCGCGTACGCCGCAGGAAGGAAGGAAGGAAGGAAGAGGCAGAGAGAGAGAGAGAGCCGTGTCGTGCTCGTGCTCGTGCGGGCAGGTACGGGCCGCGCGCGCGCGCAAACGGGTGTGCGAGCGTGCGTAAGTAGCACCCCTCCCCTCCTCTCCCGATCATGCCGAGCGCGCCGGGGAGCGGCATCTCGGGGTCGGTGAGACTCAAGTACGTGAAGCTGGGGTACCAGTACCTGGTGAACCACTTCCTCACGCTGCTGCTCGTACCGGTCATGGCCGCCGCCGCGCTCGAGCTGCTGCGCCTCGGCCCCGACGAGCTGCTCAACCTCTGGCGCTCGCTCCACCTCGACCTCGTCCACATCCTCTGCTCCGCCTTCCTCGTAGTCTTCGTCGCCACCGTCTACTTCATGTCGCGACCCAGGCCCGTATACCTCGTCGACTACTGCTGCTACAAGCCATCCCCGAGCTTCAGGGTGCCATTCACCACCTTCATGGAGCACATCAAGCTCATCAGCAACAACGACAAGAGCCTCAGGTTCCAGACCCGGATCCTCGAGCGCTCCGGCCTAGGGGAGGAGACCTGCCTCCCGCCGGCCAACCACTACATCCCGCCTAGCCCCAGCATGGAGGCCGCCAGGGCCGAGGCCCAGCTCGTCATCTTCAACGCCATCGACGACCTCGTCCTACGCACCGGGCTCAAACCAAAGGACATCGACATCCTCGTCGTCAACTGCAGCCTCTTCTCCCCCACGCCCTCCCTCTCCGCCATGATCATCAACAGGTACAAGCTCCGCAGCAACATACGCAGCTTCAACCTCTCCGGCATGGGATGCAGCGCAGGACTCATCTCCATCGACCTCGCACGAGACATGCTACAGGTAAACCGCCGACCGACCACGTACACTCTCCGTTCCACTTCATCATCAGTTCTCTCTAAATTAAAAGTACGCTTAATTAGGTGCACCCGAACTCGAACGCGCTGGTGATCTCCACGGAGATCATCACGCCCAACTTCTACCACGGCAGCCGCCGCGACATGCTGCTGCCCAACTGCCTCTTCCGGATGGGCGCGGCGGCGATCCTGCTCTCCAACCGCAGGCGCGAGGCGTCGCGCGCAAAGTACAGGCTCATGCACGTCGTCAGGACGCACAAGGGCGCCGACGACCGCGCGTACCGCTGCGTGTACGAGGAGGAGGACGACGAGGGACACTCGGGCATCTCGCTCTCCAAGGAGCTCATGGCCATCGCAGGCGAGGCGCTCAAGTCCAACATCACCACCATGGGCCCGCTGGTGCTGCCCATGTCGGAGCAGCTGCTCTTCTTCTTCCGCCTCGTGGGGCGCAAGGTCATCAACAAGAAGTGGAAGCCGTACATCCCGGACTTCAAGCTCGCCTTCGAGCACTTCTGCATCCACGCCGGGGGGCGCGCCGTCATCGACGAGCTGCAGAAGAACCTGGACCTGTCGCCCAGGCACGTCGAGGCCTCGCGCATGACGCTGCACCGCTTCGGCAACACATCCAGCAGCTCCCTCTGGTACGAGCTCGCCTACATCGAGGCCAAGGGGCGCATGCGCAAGGGGGACCGCGTGTGGCAGATCGGCTTCGGCAGCGGGTTCAAGTGCAACAGCGCCGTCTGGAAGTGCCTCCGCGCCGTCAAGACGCCCACCGACGGGCCATGGGACGACTGCATCCAGCGCTACCCAGTCCACATCCCGGAGGTCGTCAAGCTCTGATGACGATGCATGGATTCATCGTCGATCGAGCTCTCAGCTCGCCGCCGCCCGCCGTACCCTGCCCTGCCTTCATGATGTACGTGTCCCCCAAACTTGGAGCTTTGCGGGGGCGCCACTGTTCTTTCTCCTCTCCTCTCATCTCTCCGTCGCTCTTTCTTTCTTCTCGATCTGAATTTCTTTTTTCCTCTTGGCGCTATATAAATTAAATTAAAAAGAGGGATTAAATCGATACACTCGTGTGATTCGTCATCACACAATTAAGGAGAGACCATTCACATGAGATTTAATTAGCTACCTACACATTCAATTTGGTGACGTTGACGTGGGCGTGTACGTACGTGGTCGTTAAATTGTTCGTGTCACGAATTTCCACGGGGAATTTGTAATCCATGTTTGTATCTGGAGTGAAAGGGATGCAATGCATGATCCTGATAGGCACCGGCCGGCCGGGAGAGTCCTACTTCATTGGCTGACAACTGTGTAATTCTACATGACTTTTCCTCTCGTGCATATATACTACTCCCGTATTGTGTACAGTTCAGTTATATACGACTGTCTGTCAGAGTATCATATCGGTCAAAAAAGACTGTCAGGGTATCAATATTACTTTGGTGACAGAAGACGGATATAATTAGAAGACGTAGTTTACTACTGAAACTGTGATTTTCAAATGCAAGCACGAATCATGATCTATCCTTTTTATTTTCGTCAAACGATCTTGAGCACTAACTATCTTGAATCGAACTCATGATCCATCGAATTACTACTGTAACACGATGAACTCACCATGTAATATAACTGACACCAGCTCCGTCCACGAACCACGAATAAGAGCACGTTCAAAATTGCTCAAACTTAGAAAAGTTAGAACAAAAGCTAAACATACACTTATTCACGGACCGGAGGGAGTAAACGGAAAACCCGAAAGCGATCCTTACTAATTACTCCCAACCAACCAACCAACCAACCAACCAGCCAGAAGCATTTCCCGAATAAATGGTGAGTCTGACTCAGAACTGCGTGTGCATATGGTACATGTCTGGGCCTCTTTGTATAGGATTTTCTCTCGCGTCAAAGGCCCGCGCGATCAGTAAATGCAGTTCACTTGCCGTGCCGACAACTTTGTCCGAACAGACTAGTAGTATCCTTGGGAGGATCCCATCGAACTGAGAAGGCTTCTGGAGTTTGAGAATCGCAGCGCGCCTCGGTTCAACGCCCAGAAAAATGGACGAAAGAAGCTCAGCTCGCTGTGTGTATTTATGGCAGCAAGCAATCAGGCGATGATACACTACTACTAGAACTACCACATCGGTATCGATCATGGCCATGTGAGCCTGCCCGATCGAGCCGGCCGCGCGCGTGTTAGCCCCACTACGCATGTCTGGCTCGTCTGCCTGAATTGGCCACGCACGGTGTCGCCGTGGACAGGTCGGTCGATCGATCGGGTGTGCCCTAAATGCGCGCGACACGGACATGACTAGCGGGTTGTTGCCCGCTCCGGCATGCCCAGCGCGGCGACGCCGGCCGGCGAGGTGTGGCGTTGAGTGGGATGGCAGCTCGATCGGGTGTGGCGTTGCGTGGGATGGCGGCACCGGCACCGGCACAGGCAGGCAGCACCAGCACAGGTCGGTCTGGCTGTGGCCTGTCGTCGCGGTTGGGAGGCGTTAAATGCGTTGGGCTGGCGCCGGGTGGGTGTTGGTTGGCCGCGCCCAGCAGACGGAGGCAGCAGCGGCTATCCTGCTACGTACTTCCCTGGTGTGGTGTGGTGTGGTGTGCCTAGCTATCCTAATCCTAATCGAGCGAGCGAGCGAGCAGTCTCGTCTTGGCCTTTTGCCCTGCGCTGCTGCGGTTGGCGCGGAAGGGGACGGGAGGAGAGGAGTTAATGGCGAGGCCGGCCAACGTTCGTTCGCGTGGCTTCTGCTGTTGTTGGGGGGAGGCCGTGCCGCCGTGGAAGCGGGAACAGGGATGGGATTTATTGCTCCGTCCCCCAGTGGTTCAGATTTGGGTTCCGACTGCAGACACAGCCTCTCTTTTTTTTGACGTGGCAGACACGACCTCGATCGGCTGGGTGTGTCCGTGCCTACTCGACTCAAAAGGTCTCCTTGTCGTTGCGCTCTGTTCATATCCTACAGTAGTATCAGCCGAGAGTTTCCAGATCCCTCAGTTGCCCTACTACATACAAGTGTGAAAACGTTTTTGTGTTGGCCTCCTTTTGCTTTATTATTTTCGCTTGTGAGTATTATATCTTGAATCCTATTACGTACTAAATGGAATCAGATGGACTCTTCCTCAGCACATCAGAATCATAGACTAAGCTCAAAAATTGAAGTGTATAATTCATTGCTAGTGTATGACACACTCCTCTCTGGAGTCGAGACTCGAGACAGGGTCGATGGTGTCTGGTCTGGATAACTGGATATCAAGCGCACAACTACAACGCTGTCATCTCAATTCTCATGCATTCACTTTGCATGCCAGGCTGACAGCACAGGCACTGGAAAGCCAATAGTATTGGGCAACTAATCATTTATCCTAAAATTCAGACAAGTTCCGTCAGCAGTCTGAGGTGCCGTGTCCGGTGCAGTGCAAGCATTCGTCTCTCTCAACACCATGCGTGTCTCATGGTGTACTGTAGCCCGCCAATGGCCTGGCAGACAGCCAATTTTGTTTGTGCCGCATTTGTGTGCAAGAAAACATGAAAGTGCGTAAGAGATTAATTATCAACAGTGATCACATCTTTCTGAACTAGACGCTGCTCGAACGAAAAATTGAGAAGCAGAAGCAACAACCACATGAAGCTACGCTAGACTGGTACTAGTACTCTTAGTGTCCCTCACCAGCTCCTGAAACATGTCCTATAATCACAAAACATATGCAAGGAGACCAGTTCTGAGATGTACACTAACTTGTGTACTAGCTAACTTCTCGCCACAATTTTGGCTTGACAAAGGGAGGCAGTGAGCTAAGATTTTATGTCTTCTCACATGCAGAAAACATGAACAAGATGTCCGATCCATTTGCCCCTGGCTGGCTGGGGAGTGTTTCTCGTTGATAGCATGAACTGAAGCAATTTGCTTCGTTTGAAACCAAAGCAGCACGAAGCGCTGACAAGTGAAGAAACACCAACTTGCTACACGCGTTTAGAAGAAACTTTGCTAGGTAAGCATATGCAGACAAGTCTAACTCCATCAAAGACGTGACAAAAGCCAGGAGGGGTCAAGAAAAGGGAATAATTCTCACCAACAAAAACAAATGATAGCACAGATCAGCATTATAATAACGCACATAACGTCCTAATGGGACAAACCTCAAGACAGGGAAGCAATACTTGGCAGGCATTTATGTCTAAGCAATCATAGAAAAAACAGTAGCGTTTGCATAGTCACACTAACTGAAATCCATGGCAAGAAGGCTCAACCTTCAGCTTCCAGGGAGGAGAAATGTACTACTGTCCATACTGCCAGATTAAGCCAAAAGAGAAACTCATCGTAATGTGACTGCTCGGTAAGCATATGCGGACAAGTCTAACTCCATTATGACTCCCTTGCCTGTGATTAACAATAAGTCAGGAAGACCTCTATTGTAAAAAAAAGTTGTATCTGGCAACTTTGCTCGGAACAGTAGGTTATTGCTGCTTCATCCCACCGGTCAATCCAGGACTTGCGAGGGTATTTCTAACAAATTTTTAAAATGTTGAAAAGCATCCAGACGGTTCAATTATTTGCAGTGATATTAGACTTCTTATTATGCTTAGTGAATATGTTAGCGTGTTGCTTAACTAGTTCTTCGATGCGTTATTAAACAGCTGAAGATTGAATACCTTCGTATGACCAGTCAAAATGTTGTGATGCAACATTCGTAGGAAATCAACATAGGAGTAATAGATTAATTAGATGATTTGGTTTTAAAATGTTTGCAAAGGGTTGTATGTTCATTTAATAGAAAGGGCTCTTCTCCGGTCTGCTTTTAAATACAGACACAAACTAATGGTTGGATGGAACAGAATTCTAAAATAAATGGCAAAGACAAGGAAATCCAATGACATGTCAACAAAGAAGTGGCAAAAGTCAGGAGGGGTCAAGGAAAGGGGATAATTCTCATCAACGAAAAAACAAATGATAGTACAGATCAGCATTATAATGCACATAATAACGTCCTAATTGGACAAACCTCAAGACAGAGAAGCAATACTTGGCAGGCATTTATGTCTAAGCAATCATAGAAAAAACAGTACTAGCGTTTTGTATGGTAACACTAACTGAATTCCATAGCAAGAAGGCTCAACCTTCAGTTTCCAGGGAGAAGAAATGTACTGTCCATACTGCCAGAATAAGTCAAAAGAGAAATTCCTCGTAATGGGCGTTAACTCTATAGCCCATTGGTGTTAAGAAGATTTATCATACTACAAAAGTGATTGTATTTAACTACGTGTTGCTGCTGTTCACCAAGCAGTCAATCATTATAAATATATAGCTTGTATAACTGTCCTAATCTAGTTAACTCCTTGAAAGATGCAACCTTAGGATGAGGTCTGTTGACATGTTGTGTTCACATATCAATTGTTATGCGTGTATAGAATGAATTGCACCCCAGTATAATAATGGCAGATTCCTGTCAGTGGAGATTAGTGCATCATATATGCATGTCCAGAAACCACGGAAGACGTTGCACAACTGAGAAGCCCACAGGTACACATCAGGGCATAAATGAAGAAACTGAGATGATGATTTGATCTTTTTTTTTATCAACTAAATTTTTTCCTTGAGAGATACATAACTCTGTAGATGAACCATCGTGTGCTTCCTATAACAGAATTTATGCTCCAGAGTTGGAAGAAGAAAAATGGCGAGAAAAATAGCTGGCATATAAAGGATCGACAGATTCATATCTCACCGGGTGAAGTACTAGTACATGGATATAAATGTCTGAAGTGTGCTACTACTGAGCTTTATGTTATGAGCAAAAAATTCATAATCTACTGCTTAGTTTTACTAATGCTTACTTACATGGCAATTTGTGAAGTCTGCTCTTTCTTTTAAGAAACACCCAATAAAAGGTTGACCATGCACAAGAAGATTTTACCAAAAAATAAGGGAAAAAAAATACTTGCATAACACATAAATACAAAATCCATGGTACATGGACATTTTGGGATGAGATGGTAGCAATAAACATATGCTAAAGAGAAGGATAGAGAAGTACAGTGTGTATGAACTCTATGTGGAGGCCGCGTCAGATTCACCAGCTCCGCCATTTTTCTTTTTGAAGTACTCTTCAGCACGAGCTTGGTTCTTCACGTAAGCTGCTGGCAGCCATTTCTTCCGCTTGGGCAACACTGTTAAAGTACAGCCAGCTGCTTCGAGTTTCTCCTTGGCTGAGGAGGAGAATGCCCCAGCCTTGATGTTCAACTTAACTGATACATCACCATCTCCTAAAATCTATTGGTGGACAAAACATTAACATAAGTCATAGAAACCAAACAAAATGGCATTCACAAATCACAAGTAGCAGATAAAATCCATTTCGAAGCAGATAACACAAATGTTTTGTTATCTCTGAAACTGATTATTTAAAGGAAAAATGTAAGGGAGCTCGACATTTCAATCTGAAGCTAGGCTCACTCTGAAGCTGCTATTCATAAGTACTAGTTTCTAAAAGCTTGTTAATGGGATGTCTGATTGATACAGCACATTTCAATCCTCATGATGCCCTTGAAATCTTAAAGATCCAGTTATCAGTGAATGATCAATATCCAATAAGACTTCATTACCTCGCACTAGAATTGAACAGGTATTTTTCAGTCAGAAGTGCTTACAAGTTGGCTCCCTGGTTATGACTGAAATCAGAAAAAATGGGACTAGCCATTTGTGTGCCAGTGAACGCAATTTATGGAAAAATATATGGTATGTCAATGTGCAAAATAAGATTAGAATTTTCGGATGGCAAGTGTATATTGATGCACTGGTGACCAAGAAACACAAATGGCAGCGAACACTGTGAATTCTGGTACTTCCGACATCTGTGAGCTGGCATGCAAGTATAGCTCCCACGTGACTGCCATGTGCATGAAGGCTGGAGCTCGGGAGCATAATTTGCATCGGTACTGGAGTACTCTAGCAGAACATATGTACAGGTATACCGTATATTACTTTGTCGCTGGGTATAAAATTCTAAATAGCAAAGAAAGTCAAGCAACTCAAGCTTTAGTGTTTCTTATGATTTGGAGAGCTTGACACCATATGACATTATTCATTTTAAAGGAGATGCTACTGTCCATAACTCGGGGTCAACTTCTAATGGACAAGGCCCAGTCTATACAACATGGGTACTGTAAATCTGAAGCTGTGAATGGAAAATCACCTACGTTTTATCCTGGTTAGCTTGATGTCGAGAAGATGTATCAGCATACTAATATCAATTCTAACTCGTGGATGCAGCGGCCTGGTGGCTAGGCAAAAAAACAATGTGGATACAACATATCGAGAGGTAACGGGTGGTGCTTCAATTGGAGTTACCCCAGATTATATAGGTGCAGTTGTCCTAGCTGTCTCAAAAAATATCAATACATGTTCACATGCAGAGGGTCATGCTTGTTTTGAAGGACTTTCTCTAGTTAATCATCCCCACCAACTGGTAATTCTCAAATCGGATTCATTTTTGGTAGTTAACACCCTCAACAACCCGACTACAGATAAACCAAGTTGGATTATGATGACCATCGATGCCAAAACTAAAATGCAACCTCCACCAGGGATTCAACTGGATAGATTAAGCGAGACACTAATAGGTCGCTCATGAGCTCAACTGTTCGTGGGGAGTGTGGTATTTGGGATAATCATGTTCATGCTTGCATTTCTTCACTTTGTGTATGTGATTGTACAAAATCGGTTATTCATTAACCTCATTTCTCTTTTCCCTAAATAAATAAACATACTAACAAGTGAACTAGTCAGAACAACATCATTGCATCATCCACTCTACCAAATTTAAGATGCAGGACTGAGATCTGCTGAACATCAACTGTTACCAGCAGGAAAACACATATCGTAAGATAAAGCTGAACTGCCCCCAAGTTACAAACGTAATATAGACTGTGCTAGGTCCAGTTTGCAATTCATGTGCTTCCTTGAGAAATTTAGCTAGTTAGGAGAATATTTACTAGATCCAGTAAGACTTTTTGGCTTGCATCTCAAGGCAAGATGATGCTAACTGTCTGTTGCATCCAAAAGTAGGAATAAAGTACTGCTTAAGGATACAGAAAGACCAATCAAGTTACATAGGGCCAGAAGTTAAGCTAAACACTCGAATGCAACGACACTCAGAATTCAGTATGGATAATCAGAAAACCATCACAGGTTGTACCTTGAGTGGAAGCTTTCTTTCTCTGCCAGATGGGTTGATCAAACCCTTTGATTTCAACGACTCCAATGAAATCTCCTCACCATCCTTGAACCCACCCTGCGCTATGTCTCTCAAATTGAACGGCACATACTTTGGCAACCCAATGTGCATTCCTGAAAAGGCGGTGTAGAACTAGCATCAGGTTAATTACTTCCCAGTCACAGGCATTCCCGAAGTTCTCACTTGCCGTGTAGTTCTAAGCTAACTGAGCACATTCTATCAACAATGTAGGAGGCTTAGCTTGAATGACGACTTACCGCCGGCAATTCCGCGGAGCTTAGGCAGACGGCGGTAGAGCGGCATTTGCCCTCCCTCGAACCCTCGGCGGACGCCTGGTCCCGAGCGCGACTTCTGCCCGCGCATACCGAACCCGCAGCTGGCGCCCTGCCCCGCCGAGATACCACGCCCCTTCCGCTTCGCCTTCCGCCTGGACCCCTTCTGCGGGCTGAGGTTGTCGAGACGGAATTTCTCCACGGGGCCCGCCTCCGATGCCTCGGCCGCGGCCGCGGCGCTGCAGACGACGGTGACGCGGCGTGGGGCGCGCGCGCGGAGGGGGAGGGCCCGGCGGCCGGTGAGGGAGCGGGGAATGGCGGCGAAGTGTGAGGAGGAGGTGGTGCAGGCGGGGAGGTGGAGGAAGGTAGCTGCCGGAGCGAGGGAGAGGAGGGTGATGGACGCCATGGCGGTGTAGCGGAGGACCGCGCTTGTGCGCAGCTCGCTGAGTGTGGATAGAGGAATATAGAAGGGGAGTGGGATTTGGGAGGGAGATAAGATGAAGGATGGAGCTCTTTTCTGATGGAGATAGAATAGGGCTATTCCCGTGTGTTTTGGGTCTTTTCTTATTTTATTAAATGGTTTTAAAAGGGGTTTGACGTCAAAATAAAGAGACATACAGAAATGCAATGGAAGCACACCGTTGTAGTATAGCGCAGCGATTTGCAGGTTACCTGCAGAAATTCGTACTGTATATAAAGAAACATTCCAATCATCTGGCGATAGTTTTCTCATGTACTCCATCTGTTCGGTATTATAGGTACCAAGAGAGTTTCACTCTGTAAAAAAAAAGGACTTTAACTGCTTCACAGCTAACAACAATAGGTCTGTAGTTACATCACTTGCCACTGACAGTGAAGCAAAGAGAAATATGGTAGCCTGAAATGAACTACAGACCTAATAGTGAAACCCTCCCTCTATTAGGGTGTCGATCCCACCAAAGTTCCACCTCTAGTTCATTTTAAGATTTCTAGTGTAAAATTTTGACAAAATTTTGCACTACAAATTTCAAAATGAACTAGAGGTGGGATCTAGGTGGGATCCTACTTGACACCTTACCCTCTATGCTTTGCTAGCAAAAGGGGCCAAATGCAACAGAACTAAGCAAAACTATATATACAGGAGACATACTTCACAAGAGGGCACATCATCCTGCCCATGTCTAGCGGTAGCAAGATGCACATTTTAAACTGAGGCCTAAGCTTACAACCCTAGCACTTCTAAATTGCAGCAACATGCAGAACGGAAAAGCTTCAGCTGAGAGAAACCAATGAAACTGCGATAGTCACCCATCTGAAATGACCACAATGTCACCAGCCATTGGTGAATCCGAGGTAGCTGATACAGTTCCCCGGCCAGATTGATCTGCAGCAGCTACATGATTACTCACAGGATGATGTGGCAACAACCTTTCGTCAACTTGAGAGGCAGGCACAATTTCAGATCTGTTATCATCCCCTGCGCCTTGGGAACAAGAACTGGAAGTAGTACCCCCAAAACCATTGTTTGATACCGTAGCCTGAGAACTTTGCAGTAACTTCTGCTGTTTTCTCCTTTCAGTTCTTTTATTTATCAAAGGTACCTCGTCTTCGTCAGAATTATCTACAAAATAATAATTCATCCGTTCGATTAGTACCGAGTAGGAACCGTCCCACTTGCTTACTTTCCTTTTGTTTTGTCTGATGCACCCTTCGTTCTTGTTTATTGCTTCTGTTCTTGGTCTCTTTGGTGGTTGCTTAGAAGGTGTGGCCGTCAGGTGGCCAAAGCCAATGTCCTTCGACAATTTGATTTTTTTACTAGACCTGCCCCCTGAAGAGGAGCCCAGTCTTTTTGAATTGTCAATTGCATCGTCAGTAGGATGAAGGAACTTAGCTGATGTATCTTCCCGTTCATGTTTATTTCTTGTCCCGCACTTACTTGATGTATGTTTGGCAAGCCAACTTCCACTGGCTGATTCATCAGCCTTGCGTTCATCAAGTGTTTCTTCAGCTGAAGAAGCTGTCAAGATCAATAAGCAATACTATTACTATACTATGAAGAACCATCCAGCCACTTCTAGATCACTACGTCTTAAGGAAAAAGTTACCTATTGGACCCTTTAGTCTCAAACGGCCTGTTGGTGATTCTCGAACTGGATAATAGCTACCAGAGCATTGCTTCTCATGCCTGCATACCAAGATAAAGATATCAAGACAGGTATTAAAACAGTCAAACGTTCAAATATATAAGGGTGGAAAGAAGAAGCCAAGACAGGGTGCAAGTTGGATATGTACTAATACGAAATATCCACTTTTCTGAGGAAAAGTTATTTGGTACGATTTGCATCAAAGCAATAATGTAATCTGCATTCGGAGTTTTATTCAATTTTGTCTCGGGTTTACATTAAGATGCCGTGTCCAATAATTTAAGTATCAATGCTTCCCCCAATCAGACTTTCTATTATCAATGCATCCTCAGCGTAAAGGTTGGAAGTTGTTTCATTAACGCCACCGGTGTCACTGACTTGATGATATTCCTTATCTATGGTACACATATCACCTGGGCTACTCAACAACTTTCACACAAAGGGAGATCTCCATTATATGTTTAGAAATAACTATAAATACATGTGCACTAGACTATAGGTATACATGTAATTATGTGTACATTGGCACACCAACAAATATATTGGGTATGCTAAAGAAATGAAAAGATTGCGACAACAACTAAAAATAGGTAATGCTTTAATAGTTATCAAGTTTGTAAGAAAGGAAATACTCCCTCCGTCTCATATAGATGTCGGAGGTTTTAAAAAATTTGGATGAATCTATATACTAAATAGTGTCTAGATTCATCCAAATTTTGACAAATCTGCGACATCTATTTTGAGACGGATGGAGTAATTTAAATTTGAGATATTGTTGTGCCCCATACATACCTTTATTCTTGTTACGAGATGAAAGAGACACAGCTCGATTGCAATCATCTTTGTTTTCACAGCACTAACTATAACATACTCCCTCCGTTTCAAAATATAAGATGTTTTAGTTTTGTGAAGCAAATGTATCTAGACTACTTTAGTATATAGGTTCACTCATGTTTGGAGTGAATCTACACACTAAAACAAGTCTAGATACATTTTCTTCACAAACCTAAAACATCTTATATTTTGGAACGGAGGGAGTAGTACCAAAGAATGTCACATACATACAAAGTATACTAAAATAAGAAAGCTACCGTTCATCATTGGTCTCATGATTACTGACTGTCATGATGCAGTTTTTCATCTTGGTTGTTATTCAACACATCTTGCTGCACAATTCGATTACTTATCCTGTGGTTCCTACTTACATACGTATACAAACAAAAAACAACGACGTTTCAATGCACATAGAAAAAAATAGGTTATAAGGTAGATAGGATTAAAACGAATATACATGTACTTATACATACTGGTCTAAGATCTCTTGATGAATTTTCTTTGAGATCGTAGGTCTTGCAGCAGTTGTACCAGTGTGAGGGCTTGAAAAGGATGTAGTATCATGACAGGTTTAAATCACTGCAACCACAAATGGAGAAGACAATGCTCTTACCCTCCTGCGACTCGAGGTCCACCTGGAACATGGGATTATTTCGAGACAGAGGATGTGAGCGTTGTCTTCTTGATCCATAGCATGTCGAGATACTACATCCCTGCCAAGCCCCACAATGGTACTGAGTTGCTGCTGAGCTACTGCTGCAGGACCTACCATCTTGAAGAAAATCATCAAGAGATTGCAAACAAAGTATGCCCATATAAATGTATAGTTTTTAATCATATCTACCTTTCAACTTATTATATCCTTTGTGCATTGAAACAATGTTATTTTCATCTGTACATGCAGAGATACAACTGGCAAGAAAACCACAATAAGTGATTGAAGTGTGCGGTGAGACGATGTCCACAAGATAAACCAAGATGAAAAAATGTATCATAAAAGTGATCATGCAAGCAATAATAAGCACTAGATTTCTTATTCTAATTCTTTGTATGCAACATTTTGGATTGCTGCTTTATGTAATGTTGCAAAAACAAGGCCGACGCAGTCGGAAGGTTGATGATGTGCCTCCTTCATCTCACAACAGAATGAAACCCATGTACGGACAAAACAATATCTCAAACGTAACTAGTTTCCACTATTTTAAATTCTTTTTCCATACTCAATATATTAGTTGGTGCGCCAATGCACACATCTTAGCATGTAAGTAGTGAGTGCGCACATACTTGCAGTCCTTTCCAAATATATAAAAGCAACTTCTCCTTTTATTCTACAGTTACTGAGAGTTATATAGATGCAACAAAAGGAATCCTGTCGAGTAACTGATGGTGGGAATGAAACAACTTCGAAACTAAAGTTGAGGATGCATCAATAATGCAAAAGCAGACCACAAGGAGATGTCAAAATGACACGTGATGATAGTAAGCCATCCTCATCTTTCCTAATTACATGTAACTGACTTGCCAACTACTCAGATTTCGAAATTTTGTTACTCTATTCACACACCAATAGCAATGTATGCAGTTATGAGACATGGGGACATATACTCTATCACTGGGTTATACTGAGGAATCTGTCAAAATGCTTGGCTTCGGAAAGGCGGTCTAACAATTATCCTATCCAAATCTGACGGCAGACCAACTGTCAGGTTCTAGGATACCACCCTTCTTGGGGAAGTGAGTTGACTGATGAAGCTTCTAGGAGTTGGGATACTGAGGTCATCAACCAGGCTTTCGTACCCATCGATGCATGGGAGATCCTAAGCTATTATGGCATGAGAAACATGGCTGCTATACTGTAAAATCAGCATACCATGAGTTGTCATGCTTGAAGGTAGGTGTAGGTCCAAGAGCCCACTCAAGGAACCTGGAGAAGCTCCAGAGTGTGTTCCCAACGAGACTGAAATTGGAGCACCGCTATAAAGAGATGGGCGGGGAGTCAGGGGATGGTGCCGTTTCGCTCAGTACTGACCCACTTGAGCTGGCCGGAAATAAATTTTAATTAACTGTGAATTGTGAAAGGTTTTCATGAGCAAAGCTGGGACCCAATGGATGATCGGACATGGGCACGACTCGAGACCTATGGGTCAGGTCACAGGTGGGATATGGGCATTTTCATGGTTTTGATACTGATCAACCCACTAAAACCCAACCAATTGCCATCTTTACACCATATAGTGCAGACTGGATGGTGCAACGTGTGCTTCTAAGCAAAGGAAACTTTGTTGTACGCCTTCCGGAATGCCCTCACACCTAGATATTCTGCACAATGGCGACAGATGGGTGTCTGCATCAGCTAGATCAAGATACTTGGGCACATATTATCCTATGCACAGTTCTTCTGGTTCAACAAATCCGGACGGTAACTCAGTTACTGATGTTAAGGTGATGGGTCAGATCCTAGAGACTCTGATGATGCTAGAGCTTCCACATAAGGTGTCTCTGAAGCAGCCTGTGTATCAAACCTAGAAGTGAGCCTTGTGGTGCGCTAGCTTGCGATGTGTCGCACGCAGGATGATGGCTCCTCCTTTTCGGGTGTTTTCGCCAGGCATATGGTAATTTTACCGATCTGCTGGTAGCCCTTATAGATGATATCTCGTTTGCCTAAGGCAGGGCTGCGTGTGCTTCTCAAAACTGATAGCCTGTAGGGACGGTATCTTGTTTGGGGCTGGCCATGTGTGCTACTTGAAACTTACTGCGAGCTGTCCGTTACAGAGTGGAGACAGACAGGTCTCCACTGATATGCATCCTAGAAGAAGCTAAGAAGTGTCCTAACTTCTAAGGCTTACAATAGTTTTGGTTTTGTTTTTACAAAAAAAATAGTGAAATAATTTGGTCCATATACGTATCAAGTTTGATTGCACTGCGCTTCTGCCTCATGAGTAGCTCGATGTGAGCCCAGAATTTCCTGTAGCTTCCTTGTCGGCAGTCATTCCCCTGCCTAGCAATGAATGAAAGCCCTAGCTTTCCTCAAAAAGTATACAATGAGACAAGTAATCTGTTTGGCAATTTACACTCCTAAAAGTACAGTAATAATCTATTAATGTCAGTGTCAAACATGTGTGCTTATCTAGCTAAAGTTTTCGCAGTTGGCCAGAAAGCAGGTATCTAGCTAAAGTTTTCTGTCAGGATTCAGCATTCTTACGGAAACTAAGGCAAATATGAAATACCAAACCAAAAATGGCACTGAAGCATAGAGCTAATACCTATGCCACTGGCACATTGAATTCAGACATGAGTTATTAGCAGCCATTCTCTCAATGCAGTCATCAGGTGAAGGTCCTCTGATCTTGGTTGACTTGACCAAATCTCCACAGCTTTCGCACTGCAAAAATGGTTATCTGTCAATCTCAAAATAAAATTGAAGATTTATTACTTAGTAGTATTACGTTCCCGGTGCTTACTCTGTATTGATGATATTTATTCCTGATATCATGCTTCATAATTATACCGTAGCCACCAATCGGTCGCTGCATATAGTTGACGATGTTAATAGGAATCTCTAAGTACGGACTGATTGACGGTCAATACACAACTTACATGAGCATCTGGTAGAGAGCTGGAATTGATTGTATTCATCAGCTTCTGGAAGTTCGCACCATGGTCACTGTGATCACCATTTTGAAATTAACCAGTAGAATTTCCAAAATTGGAGATAGCGTTATATAAGACAACTCCAGTTAAGTACCTATGGTTAGTATTATTGTCTTTGACGCACATATAGGCATGAATCATTTCATGAAGCAAAACATTCTTCAGATCTGATTCTGGTTGACATTCATACAAGGACTTGGAGAGAAGTACGATACAGCCACCACCGCCAGGATAATAGTCACAACTACTGAAGGTACTGCATGAAAATGATTAAACATGAGAAGGTCAAAACAGATATTCCTGTATAAACCACACATAACTAGGTTCAACATTAGCATTAGTTATACTTCAGAAAGCTATTTGTAGTATAAGCCAAATCGGCTTTTTCCACTCAAATGAATTCAACAATTAGCATAACACCACATTATTACCTCCATGCAAGTCCATCATTATTATTGATGTATCGCAAGATTCTCCAATGACCTTTGAAATGTACTAGTGTCAACAATTTTTTGTCTTCTCTTTTCATGAATGATTGAAGTGAATGCTTTAGACACTTCACCAAGATCAGGAATTTTATGATGTAATAAATACTTGGAAGGTAGCATATCTGTATCATAGAATGCACATCCAACGATACGGAAATAATTAGATCACATGGCACTCTGTTGAGGGCTTGAAGCTTCTTTTGTAGTAGGCATGTATGTTATAGATCTCAAACAAATGTATTCCTAGGTTGGTACTGGGGTTATTCCTTAATTATAAAACTGTCACTGTACCGTCCACAGAACCAAATCCTCTCATCAGAAGTAATTTTATAAATTGTACAAGTAAGAAGGGCTCAGAGCTATCTCACCATGTTTTCAGAGATCTAGAGTGAATCACCATGATTAATACAATATGTACAACAGGAAGTTTCGAGTCCTACACCTTTTCAGGTATCCACACAATGACATCCAATGGTTCACAACTCGTGGACCCGTCCACGACTGGCTAATTATTTCATTTTAGTTTTGAATTCAGAGCAGGCAACTTCATAGAGTGGCAGTGTGGACTAACAGACATGGCAAGTGCATTAACATTATTAGCTCCATAGTTTTCCACTTTCATTGTCGGAAAGGATGCAAAAAATATACTGAATCATTCTTCTTTGTTCTTGTTATACACACAGAGATGCCTACCCATATCACAGCACTCCAGCGTATCATCGGATCAAACGAGATAACAACACAAGGATTCAAAGGTTAGCATCGGAACTACAATCACAATTGATGCACAAGCTGCAGAAGGCTATATAAGTCACCTATGTTCTGCTGGAACTTTTAAGTGGAATACCGAACATGCCTCTGGTGCCCTGGTTTGCTTTTGAGGGATTGGTGTTCTAATTCTAATGAACAAGACAGAGATTGGACTATTTCCCTCCAAAAGCAACCGTCAAGGTTTTCCCTAATACTGAACACGACTGGTTAGACTTGATAAGGGTGCTGCGACCTCTAGCACCTCCGGAAGGGCCGAGTCGCAGCCCGTACAACATAGGGGTTCCTTGCCCTGCGATTTGCCTCGAAAATCATCACAATGCATCAAATCTAGATGTCCCGTGAATTTGTAGCGATTTTCCAAGGGGAACAAGGTGTGCAGCAGGAAATATCTTGCAAACCGGGAAACAATCCAACATCTGAAGCCTCGATCTGCATAACCCCGGCCGGAAAGCGAACCTAAATGGCACTCGAGAATCCAAAAACTCGAGGATTAGGGGGGGCGACTGTTACCCGTAGGGAAGTGGCTCTTCGGCCCAGGAGACGGCGCACGCGCCGAGGGAGTCGCGGAAGTACAGGTCGTTGTAGTGGCAGAAGAGGTTGGCGATGTCAGGCTCCGGATCCAAGCCCGCCATGGCCTCACGAGGAGGTCAGGACTCAGGACAGAAGGGCGTCACTGATGGGGGAGTGTTGGGGAATGGGGACGCTAGGCGAGGGTTTAGGGGAAATCTTTGGTCAGGGTTCTGGTGGGGATATAATGGCCCGTATGGCAGATTTGGCAATGCGGCGGGGCTGCGGCCGGTCGCGTGCTGTCAGAGCATCCTCCGGCGTTCGTGTTCCGCCGGCGATTGTTTATACTACTCCTAGATCCTCTTTGTGCCCCGGGGCGCCGCGGCAGTCAAAGCATCTCCATAAAGCGCTGCAAATTCATGCCATGTAAAAATAGTTTGCAGCGCTGGTTCATGAGTTAGAGCATCGCTGCATATTTTAGGCGCTGTATAGTTTAGCGCTCTATACAGTGTTACAGTGCCCTATAATACCTTTACCGGAGGCTATATTTTACAGCTCGCGCGCAGCTTTAGGAAACAGACCCAACAGGTGCGCTAAAATAAAGCGCCAAATCTCGTTTTTACACTAGGTCATGCATAAACAGGATCTAGAAAACAGTTAAAACATTCTTATCGATTTCTTCTACAGAAAATTAAAACAAACTACTCGTCGTCGGAGGTGGTCTCGGTCCATAGGTCGTCTCACATAAGGTCCTTCTCGTTGATCATCAAGTTCGGATTCTCGATCTCTTGCTCGGCGAACGTCCGACGACAACATCGGTCCGCCCTCCTCTCCTCCCTCTGCACGACGTAGAATTCTTCCTCGTCTCGGATATCATTCGGGAACGACTCCCTCCACGGTTGTATGATGCGCTCATCACGCTCGGCGATGAGCAGCCGGTGTTGCGCCTGGCGGTGGTGGTTCTCGTTGGTGACGAGGAGCGGAGGGGGCGAGAAACTCCGTCTCCTCGAGGGACAGAATGTCAGGGAAGTTGAGGTCGCGCCGCGGGTGCCCGAGTCACCACGTTGTTGCGCCATATGCGCGCACGGCCAACTCCGGCGTGGCGTACGTGCCGAGGGTGAGGCAAAAACCGTCGGCTCACAACTCGGCATAGGACGTCTCGTTAGGGCGCGGGCGAACGCCGCGGAAGCCCGATGATCCACTGCAGCGCGGCAGCATCCCGGCGAGGCATGGCGGCCCATGGAGAGTGAAGAGAAGGCGGAGCGCAAGCGAGGAGAGGAGAGGAGCGGGCGCGTGGAGAGGAGAGTAAATTCCAGTGGCAGTTGAGCGGCGCGCGCGTCCGGTTTATATCATGTGCCCGAAACGGCGTCCAAGATAGCGCAATAGCATGTGGCAAAGTTTTTAGAGCGCGAGAATGTTTGGCGCGTCCGCAAAAGGAGCACGGGAGGCTTTTCGCGCGCTAAACGAACAGTTTTTATAGCGCACGGGGGTATGCGGCGCCTGTTACGCGTTATCCACCGGTGCTTCACGGGAAGCGCTATTTTGCATTGCGCTAAAAAATTCCTAAACGGATGCTACACCAGAAGCTGCATAATACACCGTGCGCTAGCGGCACAAACAGTTTTCATACACATTTATAGAAGCAAAAAAATCAAACACACAAAAATAAATATATAATAATATGACAACTAAATAGCAGTTTTAAATTCTACACAAAGTTCAAAAGCACACAATAATCTACACAACCAAGTTGAACACAAATTTAAGTTCCCACATAGACAAACATCAACATCATTGTAGCTCTTGTTATTTTCATTTTGTTCATCTTCTCCATTCGAAGCTTGGACGGTGTTGAAATGAACCGTTGAATTCCCATAGCCATCTTCACTTGTAGGAGGTATTGGAGACATCATATAGGCCATGAATCCACCCGATGGAGTCACCATAGAGACCATGGAGTCACCATATTGTAGTCTTAGACTTATATTTCATAAAGTAGATATATATATATCATATCTATTAAATTCATCCGTGAAAGTAAGAACATAACGATATTCATCACGCGATGCCACACTCATTGGACCGCACACATCGGTGTGTATGAGCCTGTAGCTCGCTCCATTATTCTAGAGAATGGTGTCTTAGTCATTTTTCCCATTAGACATGTTTCGCATCTTTCAAGTGATTCAAGAAGTTCATCGGAATGGAGTTTCTTTATGCGCTTCATTCCAATGTGACCAAGACGGCAGTGCCACATATATGTGGAATTATTATTCAATTTCATTCGTTTAGCATTTATGAACATGTGTATCACCACTATCGAGATTTAATAAGAATAGACCATCTATCAAAGGCGCATGACCATAAAAGATATTACTCATATAAATCGAACAACCATTATTTTCGGACTTAAACGAGTAATCGTCTCGCAATAAACAAGATCCAGATATAATGTTCATGCTTAACGCAGACACCAAATAACAATTATTTAGACTTAAAACTAATCCTGGCGGTAGATAAAGAGGGAGCATGCCGACAGGGATCACATTAACCTTGGAGCCATTTCCAACGCGCATCGTCACCTCGTCTCTCGCTAGTCTTCGCTTATTTTTCAGCACCTGTTTTGAGTTACAAATATGAGAAACCAACCAGTATCAAATATCTAGGCACTACTACGACTACTAGTAAGATACACATTAATAACATGTATATCAAATATACATTTCTTCTTGATGTTGTCATTCTTCAGATCTGCCAAGTACTTTCCGCTTCCAGTAACCACACTCATTGCAACAAAATCATTGTGCATCAGGGATAGGGCCAGCTTGGGTCTTCTTTTCAAGTGTAGCAACAGATTTTCCGCCCTTCTTGAGGTTACCCTTGGACTCACCCTTTTCCTTCATGTCTACTTCGGCAGTCACCAAAGTGGTAGCAAGTTCAGTGAGCGATCCAATCGTACCACTTATCTTGTAATTCAGCACAAACTCTTTATAGCTGTGTGGGGGCGACTATAGAACTCTATCTGTCACAAGATCAACTAGGATGTCATATCCTAGTATCCTGAGACGTTTAACATAGCGCATCATCATCATGATATGGTCACTCATAGAGTTATGTTCCTTTATCTTAACACTAAAGAACTCACTAGAGATCATATATCTCTCAGCACTGATTTGGCTCTCAAACATGGTTTTGAGTTCCTCCACCATGGCAGCAGCGCTGCTAAGTTCAAAGCATTCTTGGAGCTGAGACTCCATTGACATAAGGATCGCATATTTCACAAGATTGTAGTCATCACGCTTTGTGTCATACACACTGCGTTCATCCCGAGATGCAGTACTTGTAGGTGGGTCACTTAGCGGTGCATCCAGCACATAGGTCAAATTTCCAGCATATAGGATAATCCTCATATTACAGGACCATTATGTGAAGTTGCTTCCATTGTATTTCAACTTTTCTTTCTCTATGAACGCATTAAAAATGGTGGTAGGGGTCGCCATGATCTACAACATATTTGCAAAGAGTTTAGACTAAGTTTATGATAAATTGAATTCATATTTAATTCTTAACTTAACTAGGTGAACTCCCACTCAAAACAACATCACTCACATTTTTTTAGTGATCACACGAACCAAATCCACTACACCAAGTTCGATCATCACGAGAGATGATGTAGCTTCAAAGGCGAACAATCAACATGTTCATCACATCAATCATATGACTCATGCTTTTACCTTTCGGTACTCCGTGTTCCGAGACCATGTCTGTACATGCTAGGTGTCGTGGTGGTGGCACGGCAGATGCCATGGGTAGGCTAAAGTATGGGGCCAATGGGTGCTAGTGGGATCTGGGGAGGGAAGATGCAACTGATTCTACACTCAAGTGGTTAAGGTTAAGATCTTTATTTCTCTTCTTTTGGGTTACAAGTGCTCCTCAAGCTGTATACAGGGAGACAAGATGAATCTCACCAGCCTAACGGTACTGAAAAGAGTTGATGCCCTCCTCAGGGTCCAAGCCTCTCCTTATAAAGGAGTGCCTTGGGTGCCCTTAGGGCTAACGAGGCAAGCATATTTGAGGAATATGCTTGTCCCAAAATAGTAGTTCGGCGGCCTCATTTGCCTGTCGCCCTTCTAACGACGGCAAGGCTCCAGAGGACCCCTCCTACGTGCCTCGGGCTCCAGGACTGTCACCTCCGTGACCTCCTTCTGCCCCTCTGACGCCCTGCATCTTTATCTCTTGTGCTTGGCTCCGCTCTGATTCCTTCTAGCCTGCAGCTATAGTTTGACCTTGGGTTTCTCCTTCTCCTGCAAGCTTCGTATCGCTCGGCCTTACCTTACCTTGCATAACTCGGCTTGTCCTTTACCTGCATCGAGATCACTCGGGCTAACCCGGCCAACCCTCGCAGTAACTCGGCCGGGTAGCTGCTTGATACACATACACGGGCTTCTCGCCTCCGTACCTCGGCCAACATATTCATGATTCGGCCAACCTAGACCGTAACTCGGAAACTAGACGGGGATTGTACCTCTGTCTTTCCCGTCTCGACCTACCCGAGGTCAACCCCGACATTAGTCCCCGAGCTGGTGTGGCCCGTCGATAACCCGGTCGGGTCGTATCGACTTCATTATATTCTTCGATTTTGTTTCGAGTTATATCTTCTTCATCCGAGGTTTCTCGTTCCTTCCTCATACGCCATGTCCTCGTGTCACCCCCATCATCGTTCTTCTAGTTTTTGGTCCCTCTCGGTACTCAGCGGCGATGCGATTAACTTTGTACTCTGCCGCCGCTGCGATGCCTCGGGTGCCGTTCCCCTTGGGGATCGTAACGCTCTTCCTTCCTGTGTGGCCGTTGGTGTGGCTCCACTTATCGTCGTGCGTTCGTGCCGCACCCACGATCTACACGGTCAACCGCAACACCCACGATCCCACTACCTTGTTCGTGGCTCGATTATAAAGAGGGGGACGGCGTTTGGGGAATTCACTTTTCCCCTTCTCGCTCGTCTCCGCCCTCCTCCTTCCTTCCGCCAGCGCGTCCTCTCGCAGTTCCGCTGCCGCGCGCTTGCCGGAGCCTTCGTCGGTGAAGACTCCGCCGCGCCGTTCCGCCTGCCTCGCCTGCGCTCTGCGGCTTTGGCTCCGTCGCCGGTGAGTCCTCTCCGGTTGCATTGCCTGGATTTTTCCCTAGACTCTTCTGTTTCGATTCCGTGTTCGTGCGACGGTTCCTCTGGTTCTTCGCCATTGTTCTCGTGCAAAGTCCCGACGGGGCCTTGCAGCTCTAAACTCCCCTCCGCCGCCAGTTTTTCCTCCCGGCGATCTTTCCGGCGCACATATGTCTAGTTCGTTTAGCGGCGCTCTGGTTGAGGACGACGACGCTGGCTCCGGGCCCGTGCGAGGCTCGTGGCAGGGCTCTTCACATCTGCAGGTGAGATCGAGTGGCTCATCCGGACTCGAAGAATCCCCGCCGAGGTTTCTTGCCGTTTACCCGGCAGCGAATCCTCTCCGGATGTTAGGGAGGGCGAGTATGTGGTTTTTATGTCGCACTTCCCGCGTGGCTTCGGTCTCCCTCTTAGCGATTTCGCTAGAGAATTCCTCGACTACTTCGGCCTTCAGCCGCATCATCTTCCTGCGAACGCTATCGCTTCTCTTTCTGCTTTCATCTCCGCATCGGAGGGATACTTCGGCCTGTGGCCGTCAGTGCATGTCTGGTTGAAGTTCTTCCAGATTCGCTCCAACGTGGTCCCTGACAAATCTCTGCACCCTTCCGAGAAGTTGCTTACCCAATGTGGGGCAGCGTCTATTACACCTCGGAGGAAGTCCGTGTTTCCTCGTGTCACCGGGTTGGAGTCGTGCAAGTGGCACAAATCATTCTTTTATGTCAAGAACAGAGGCGAGGACAAGATTCGGATCCTGCATTCTCAATTGGCCCTTCTAAAGTGAACTGGCTCTACAATCCGAGGAAAACTCATGCCTTGGCGAGGCCTTGAGATTCGGCTTAAAGAGTTGATCCGGGCCGGGTTATGCGAAGCGAACGATGGCTACTTTCATTAGTAGCGGATGCCCATTCGAGCGGACTCACAAGGCATGCTACATGAGTGGTCCCCTTGACCCTAATCGAGTCTCGACCATGGAGCTGGACAACTACCTTATCTATAAGCGCGTCCGAGCTATCTTTAAGACAGAGATGCCTGAGGATTGGGCTTGGGGATTAAAACCGTTCACCCGCGATCATCCGCCTCCCGAGGTGAGCTTAATCAACAACGCTCTGCTATTCCATTGTTTTTGTAACGGGTTTATCTAACTCTCTTTTTCCTCGTCTTGCAGAGGTTCGCAGAGCGAGAAAAGCGAGGGCCAAGTTCTGCTGCTCCCTTGTCCCGCGGACAGGAGTACCCCGGATACTGGCGAGCCGGACTCCGAGGAGTTCGTCCCTAAGTCGGATCCTGCCCCGGCTAGAGCTCGTGGCAAGACTTCGGCGCACGAGGAGGAAGTTGATTCGGACGAGGTCCAAATTCTTGAGGTAGTTGCCGCCATGCCTATTTCTTATGCATTTCCGGCTTCTACTTTCCCAGCTAATCCGGCCGGTCAGGTTCACGACGTCGAGCCTATTGCTTCTTGACCCCCTGTTACCTCGGGGAAACGCGGGGCTCCTGCTAGTGCCTCGGAGGCGGTTCCCAAGAAACGAATGAAGAAATCCGCTCCGAACCCTCCTAGGCGCAAGACTATGCCCAGGGTCACGGGTAAGTTCCTTTGCTTATATTTCTTGTTTCTCTCTTTACATTTTTCATCTTGTGATTCTTCTTTCTTATTTTTGCGGTGCTCCTCTTTCTGTTAAACCGGCGGTCCTAGTATGACTAGTCCGCCCGATTTGGCGCCGTCTCCTCCTCCCGATGATACCAGATTCCTAGTCCTATTCGTCACCTTCTCCTCCAGCTCGAATCGTCGCCTCTTAAATCGCGATGTGCCCGAGACCCCTTCCATTGACCGGATTGAACAGCCCTCAAAGTTTTCGTCGAACCGCCGCCCTTCTTTGGGCCCCAGTAGCGCTCTTGAGCCTCCATCTACTCGGCGGTTTCTGACCATTCCAACCTCGGCCGAAAAGGTCGTTATCTCGGCGCCTCTGCGACCATAACCCTGCTTCTCCTAAAGACGTCGTCCCCACTTCCGAGGCGTCACTTCTGCTGATGCCTCCTCTAAGGCGAGAAAAATGTTGTCGCCAAGACTTCCTCTTCTCGAGAAGGTCTTGTCGGCTCTTCTCGGAGTATTGCCGACGTCTTTGCGCAAGGAGTGCGCCTACTAAAGTCCCGTTGCCTCGGCACCGACTTGCTCTTCATAAGAGCCCTGCGTCATTGGTGGTCACGACTGTCCGGTAAGGTCTTAACTCGGACGGCCGGTGGGAACGACCTCGGGCTACCGTGGAGTATGCCAATAATTGGAACGATGCTGATCAGTTTGAGGGTAATCCTATGAACCAGCCCTTTCAGCTTTCTGACATCAGTGGCCGTTTTGACCATGCTGCAAGATGAATGAGGTAATTACTGTTTCTCTGAGTTTTAAATTTATTCCTCAGATGTTACTATATGCTCTAGTCCCCGAAACTTGCAAGGAAATAACTTGTTATATACTTGGAAGTTTAATTACCTTTGACTTAATTTTATTTCTAGGGTTCGTTCATCCGGCCATCTAGATCCGAGTTAAGTTTTGCTTGACTCGGATGTGCTTTAGCTTTGAATATCCAGCCACCTAGATCCGAACTAAGTCCCACGTGACTCGGATCTAATTGAGCTTTGAATATCCAGCCACCTAGATCCGAACTAAGTTCTGCTTGATTCGGATCTAATTTAGCTTTGAATATCCAGCCATCTAGATGCAGTTAAGTCACCTTGACTCGGATCTGGTTTAGCTTTGAATATCCAGCCACCTAGAGCCGAATTAAGCTCTGCTTGATTCGGATCTAATTTTAGTTTCGAATATCCAGCCACCTAGATCTGAGTTAAGTCCTGCTTGACTCGGATCTGGTTTAGCTTTGAATATCCAGCCACCTAGAGCCGACTTAAGCTCTGCTTGATTCGGATTTAATTTAGCTTTGAATATCTAGCCATCTAGAGCCGAATTAAGCTCTGCTTGACTCGGATCTGGTTTAGCTTTGAATATCCAGCCACCTAGAGCCGAATTAAGATTTGCTTGATTCGGATCTAATTTGTCTTTGAATATCCAGCCACCTAGATCTGAGTTAAGTCCTGCTTGACTCGGATCTGATTTAGCTTTTACTGTCGATTTATCATTTTGCCTCATTGCTCAGGTTGCGCATGACCGGCGGACCGCCGAATTCCAGAGGTTGCTTTTTTCGCACCGCAAGCTGGAAGAAAAGTACGAGAAAGTTCTTCCAGTGGTGAAGAAGGCCGGTATGTCGATAGTTCCTTTTCCTTATTTCCAACGTTCTCATGTATTTGTCCAAGGAATGCCGGCTTACTTCTTGGTGAATAGGTAACATTAATAACCTCAATATTCGCCTTGAGAAGAAGGTCAAGAGCCTGGAAGGTTAGTTTCCTTTCTATTTTACACCTTCTCCCTTTTAATATATATGCTAAGTTTCCTTCTTGCGTTTGGCTCTGGTAAAGCCGAGTTGCAAAACTTTGCAGTGTCACATCAAGATTGCATGTTCATGCCTGACGTGATGCTGCATTTTTTAGAACAAAACGCTATTCATTCGGCGCAACTACAAGAAAAAGATGATGAAATAGCTCGCCTGCGATCCGAGGTGGATACCCTCAAGCTCTCTCAGAAATCCGAACTAGAAAAGGTCGACCAAGAATTTTCCGAGGAAAAGAATCGGCTGACTTTGGAGCTGCAGAAGAACAAAGAACTCCTCGAGGCTGCCGAACTTAAAACCCAGGGTTTGAGCGAGGAAATTGCTCGTTTTGAGAAGAGTAAGGTCGATTGGGCCAAAGACCTTCAGATAATGATGAGATACATTCATCGTAAGCTACTTGGCATGGCCGAATTATATTTTCCTTTTTTGTTCCCGCTACCATCTGACACGTTCATGCTTTGCGCAGATCATTTCCCCGAGGCCAAGCCCGTGAGTTCTAAAGCGGTTCTTGCAGCTCGCGTGCGCCGAGGTGAACCTGTTACCGTTGATTCGGAATATTCAATGGAGGATTACTTGGTTGCCGTTGGTGCCGCAGTTGGTCCGATGAAAATTATGGGTCGGGACTTGGTGCAAGCCGCTATCCGAGCTTACCATGTGCTCTGGCCGAATACCTCGGGGACTCTTGATATCAACGAAGTCAAGTTGTTGGTGAAAAGACTAATGGCATCTGAGAGGCAGTTGAGTCTTTGGAGGGAATCTGCTGGGCGTGCTGGTGCCGATATGGCTCTTACTGTTATCATGTCATGGTATGAAGACATCTCTCTTGACATCCTGAGAAATTTGCGCACTGGTTCCCGCTGGGTTGAGGATCCCACTTTTGTTGCTCTTCGGCAAGCTCGGGCCTTCCAACTCGTCGAGTACGCCGACGCGTGCACTTGGAACGAAGGGCGAGTTTTCTTCAGACTGGATGAGGAGGTTGTAGCCGAGGATGCTTCGGATGATAATAATTTGGCAAGGGAGGTGAAAATGATTCGGCCGCATCTGATAGCTCCAGCTCAAGCTCGGACAACAACGGTGACGCGCGGTCCTCTTCCAAAGGTACCGGGCATTCTACCGCACGGACTGATGCTCCTGAGCAACCCCGGACTTCCGCTGAAGTTGCACCTGGGTCGGCGGAGGGCGAGGCAACCTCAGTCGAAGTTCCTCCTACCTCGGAGTGCCCCGCACTTGAGCAAGCTGCTGCCTCCCCAACGAACAACGCCTAAGTTATTTCCGATCTCTGGCATCCCGGGCGTATGATGTAGGCGAAATATTTGTCAATTCTCTGTATGATTCAAATTTCTTTTGCTGTGTACTGCTGTGACATTCGGTTAAGTGGGTGTTTGTCCGAATTCTTGCTTTGTTGGCCCTCAATTTCCTGACCTTTTAGGATTTATCTTTGCCTCTATTTTTTATGGTTTTATCCAGGCGTGAGCTCTGAATATAATATTGATCTGTTCTGAACAGAGATTGACTACTTCGTTGTGAAAATATATGGCAATCGCTGGATCATTGTTTATTGTGCGAGACTTCGATTTGTAAATCAAATTCCAAAGGTAGTATAAGACTAATACGGGTGCGCTCAGCATAAGATTGAGGTAGCATACGGTAGTCCCCGAGTTACTGCTCTGGGCGATGAGGTTCAGATACATAACATGAAGTTGATATAAGATACGGCAGTCCCCGAGTCACTGCTCTGGGCACCGTGGTTCAAATACATAACACGAAATAGATATAACATATGGCAGTCCCCGAGTTACTACTGCGGGCGCCGAGGTTCAAATACATAACATGAAATTGATATAAAATATGGCAGTCCCCGAGTCACTGCTCTGGGCGCCGAGGTTCAAATACATAACATGAAATGGATATAACATATGGCAGTCCCCGAGTTACTGCTCCGGGCGCCGAGGTTCAAATACATAACATGAAATTGATATAAAATATGGTCCCGAGTCAACTTTCTGGCGCCGAGGTTCAGATACATAATTGGATATTGACTTTGAGATATAATGCTACGAGTAGAATGGCCGAAGTAAAGCCACATTCCAGGGACGCTTCGTTTCTTCGCCAGCTTTGTCTGCCTTGTTCCCTCCGGGGGACTGAGCGTCGATTAGATAATAGGCATCATTGTGCAACGCTTTGTGTAGGGGTTCGTAGCATGAAAAACAAAAAATTTCTATCGCATACAAACAAACAAGCCAAGATCTATCTATTAGATTGTAGCAACGAGTCGATGGAATAACTTACCCTCGAAGATTCCAAAGCGGTTAACGAGAGCAGATTCTCGTGGGTGATGTAGTCGTACACTTCCGATCTCAAGATCGTGTAGACGATCCTTCTGGCGCTGCGTTCGGGCGCTTCCTGATCGGTCACGTTCGGTACTCGACGAAGACCTTCCTCTCCTTGTTCCAAAGAAATGGAGGTTGTAGCACTCTCCTCGCGATTCCAAGCAACACAAGGCGTGGTACCTAAGTAGAGGGAGATCCCGAGCTTCGCCTTAAGCCGGAGCAGTATGGTGGAGTATGAGAGAGCTATTAGTGGTCTAGAGATTAGACACACCAATTAGAAGGCTTAAACCAAGGCTAGGGCAATTAGAAGCTCTAAACCAAAACGGCTCTAAACGGAGATTAGAGGATAGGAACTTGTGTGTCTAGAGGAGGAGGCCCCCTCCTTTTATAGGTGGGAGGCGGCCAAGGGAGGAGTCCCTCCCATCGGTTCAACCACCTCTTGCTTGTTTCCCACAGTTTCTGCTTCCCACAGTTTCCTGCTTTCCACGTTTCTGTTTTAGCGTTTGACTTTCAAACCGGCGGTTTGACTTTTCAGTTTTGGAACAGCAAGAACACTTAGTACATGATGCAATCATTCAATATGTAATGACACATTCATGTACCCTCCCCGGAGTGCTTGACAATCCGAACCTTCTAGAACATTCCCGATGAAAACACCGGAATCATTCCCGAACTCAAAGCAGGACTTTCCTTATATGAATCGTATTCTCGGACCATTCGGATCACCTCGTGATATCCGGATCCCATCCGAGACTCACAACATTCGTTCTCTTTCTCATAATACCATAACTACTCAAACAACGTCAATCCTTAAGTGTGTCTCCCTACGGTTCATGAATTATGCGGACATGATCGAGACACTTCTCCGAACAATAACCAATAGAGGAATCGAAATTCATATGGCTCCACATATTTCTATGATTACTTTGCATCGAATGAACCACTTACATACGATACCAATTTCCCTTTGTCTCACGATAGTTTACTTATCCGAGGTTATGATCATCGGTATCTTCTCGCATCGTAGTTCAACCTCGTTACTGATAAGTACTCTTTTCTCGTTCCCGTGATATGTGATCCCTTGTGAGCCAGTCACATGCTTGCAAGCTAATTGGATGACATTCCACCGAGAGGGCCCAGAGTATATCTATCCGTCATATGGTTGGACAAATCCCACTCTTGATCCATGTGTTTCAACCAATACTTTCCGAACACTCAATGCCACCTTTATAGCCACCTAGTTACGGTGTGGTGTTTGATGTCATCAAAGCATCCATCCGGCAAAGGTGATATGCATGATCTCATGGTCGAAGGAATTAGGTTACTATGTATCAGAAAGCATATAGCAATTGAACTTATTGAAATGACTTGATCTTTATGCTACGCTTATCTATAGGAGTATGTCCATCACATCATTCTCCTAATGATATGATCATGTTGTTAATAACATCTCTATGTTCATGATCAGGAAACCATGATCATATATTAACCAACAAGCTAGTTTAACAAGAGGCTTTACTAGGGACTCTTATTTTAGTTTACAAATCACACAAGTATTAATGTTTAGGTTAATACAATTATAGCATGGTATGTAAACATTTATCATAAGTGTGAAGATATGATAATAACCACTTTATTATTGCCTCTTGGGCATATCTCCAACAGTCTCCACTTGCACTAGAGTCAATAATCTAGTTTTAAACCTTTGTGTATTCAACACCTATGGCTTTCAGGTGTTGTATGTACACGATTGCTAGTGGTCAATCGATCTCGATCCGACACTTCCGGTCGTGTGTAATTGCATGTCTTTGCGTCTTTACGCATCACTCATTCTCTAATGAGATGGCTTTGTATAAATTTGGTCTTTCGTGTGACCTTTAGTTCTTTGGGGTTAAAACATGTTGATAATATTGTCGCAATATATCTTCATAGTATTATCCCACTGTGAACTACACCTAGTTTGATAACAAACTACTTGACACAAATGCCTCTTTTGTCGCTAAAATAGTCATATACTTAGCCTTTTGTTGTAGTATCTGTCACAATGTCTTAACTTTGGAACTCATCCAAATCCATTATGGAACTCACTTTCCATTATATTGTGCCACCCTTAGTTTAGATTGAGATAAACTTAATTTGTACTTTGTGACAAAGCTAGTATCAATGTAGTACTTTTACAATGAACTAACCATCTATTTGTCACTTCTACAAATAATATACTCTTAGTTCTTCCAAAAGATCATAAGAATATCCTTACTATTGTCCAATGATCATCTTACGAATCATTCTGGTATATGCTCACAACATTTAGAGCATAGGACATATCTGGATTTGTACATATCACAGTATGATTGATATAAATACTCTTTGTGATTTCATACATCAAGTATCAATCTATACTTGATTATTTGTTTCACTTTACCAAATTTCAATACACTTGAATATATATCATCAACATTGAACTCATTCAATCCTTTCTGTGCGACAAGAACCTCTCTTGTAGTTTCTATATTGAACTCATTCAATATCTTGTCTATGCACTTCTGGCACAACCATATTAGCGTCTATTGATGCCAAATATTTGGGTTTTGCCTAAGTCTTTCATCGGGATGAAATTCTTAATATGTGTTAATAAAAGATACATCTATTCTAATCAACAATATGTCCTCCACATAATGTATTAGAAATATGTCTTAGCGCTCCCACTTAATTTCTTGCAAACGCAAGCATCTTCATTGTCTCTGATGAAATTAAACTCTTTTAACAGTTTCATCATAGTGAAGATTCCAACTCATGATGCTCACTTCAACCATTGAAGTTTGCATATGCTTTTAGCATCCTTTGAATTAACAAAACCCTATGGACCGTGTCATGCACACGTCCTAGGTAACGATTCTATTAGAAGAACTTGTTTTGTTTATTCAACTACCATACAACAAATTATATGTAGTGGTTGCTATATTAATCCGTCTAGACTAAATATCGCTATGAAAGATCAGATCTTGTCATAGTCAACCTTTGAACATTGTTGTGAACTCTTTCCCAACATGTCGACTATTTCATAGACGTGCAACATCCATGTCTATTTATTTATAGATCCAAACACAACTGTAAGGTCTTACACCTTTCTCGAGGGTCCTTCAAGTTCAAAACTTGATTTCTCGTGTATGGAACTATCACAGATTTTATGGCTTCAAGCCATTTGACGGAGTCAGGGCCCATCATCACTTCTTTGCATGTAGTCCGTTCATTATTCTCAAATAATGATTCAACCCTCAAATCTTGGTATTTGATTGTTTACTTGACCTACTTGTTTCAATAGGAACTTAGATCTCCGTGACCACAACCTTTGAAGCACGTGAGCCATGAGCATTGTTCTGCCTCCTCAAAACACTTTTCTTGTGCGCACTCTGCACATATAGCTAAGGTTCTTTTAACCTTATCAAAGTTCTATTGTCCTCCACTTAACTTTTCACGAAAAATTCCTTCTCAAAGAAACTTGACGTTCTAAGCAACAAACACTTTTGTCTCGGTGTTTATGGAGGAATACTTAACAGTTTATACAAAGACAGGTTCATCCGACTTTGGTTGCACACATCTTTCTTATGCATAGCATACCAATGTTTAAGAAAGGACAACTTGGGTTTTATCGCAAACCATAACCTTATATGGTGTCATTTCAACGGATTATGATGAAGCTCTTTTCAAAGGAAAACGGTAATCTCTAAAGCTTTTAATCTTTAAAATATAATGGCGTTTATGAATTACACCTTCGATCTTACCATGTCAAACAAGGTTCAATTACATATCTCGAACGCTCCATACTCTTATGGTGTTTCGGGAAAATGCAAATCCACGGAACGATTCCTTAAATCTTAGGTATTATGCTAAACTTGTAACTCAAATATCTTCCTTTATGATCTTATCATAAACTATTTATATTTTTGTTACAATGATTTTGCACTTCATCTTGAAAGTCCTTGAACTTTTCAAATGTTTCACACTTCATCCTTATTAAGTAAATATTCATATATTCACTCAAATTTTCGGAGAAAGCACATGAAGTTTGAAATCCATCGCTCTTGACTATACATAATGGACTTCATACAACAATATGTACAAGTTCCAATAAGCTAGTCTATCGTTCCCTTTTGGCCTATGAACGAAGTTTTAATTATCTCTAGGAAAGTTTCTGGCGTCATTTGATCAAAATCAAATAGACTCCAAAATTCCATCCATATGGATTTTCTTCATGTTTTCTTTCCAATATAATTTAAACGGCGATGTCACTTCCTAAGTGATCTTTCAATCAATTTGTCTTTCGACATCTTTAGCACTAGTTTTATGGATGTGATATCTCCAACAAGATGTGCAAATCATCCATCTTTTATAGATTACGGCAATTATTTGAACAACCCTTTTGTTCTCATAATACCTGATAAAACAAATCTTGAAGGCAAGCTTTGATGTTTAACGAGCAACACAATAACCCTTTATTTTGTTCTCGATGAACATCATCACATATTCTTTTGCTAGTTACTTAGACCATTGTAGTTCATGAATTGTGTTGTTTCGTATGACGATTCACACCAACAAATTCAGTATCAAATACTTAAGAACCACATTGTTTAATAAGCAAAGAATATAGCCATAACATGTATATCATCTATATACTTAAACTGAACAATTCTAGTCTTTTCTTTTCTGCCATATACTTATGAGATTCTCTTTCATTATTTCCTTTTCTGTTTGAAAGAATCTATCAACATCAATTAGTGGAGTCATTCATATGACACATAGTCCAAAGCGTGTATAGTTAAATACCAATGTCTTTGGACTTGCACTTTGAAGTAGATCACCATCATCAAATGTTTGGTGTTCTTTCAAATTCCTTTCTTTAGTAATCTCTTGGTGTAGTAAATATTTTACCTACATCAAATATTCACCCTTATCATGGAATTATCCATGATCAAGCTACTATTAGCTTGTAACGGTGAATCGTGAGTATAATGTTGCTCTCCCAAAAACTTTTGGAGGTTTAGGACAACTAGTGTCTCCAACCTTTTGCAAATTCTCATCAAATATGAGAACATGACTTTAGCCATATTATACTCTATCATGTTGCAACCAAAACTTCGTTTCAGATATCCTAATATCTTCCACAAATCATGGTTTCTGAAACAACTCTTTCAGATCCTTAGATAACCTTGATATTAGGAGAATCCTTTGAATATCAAGAATCATGGAGACAAACATGATACTTATATACTAACACTTGGAATTGTTATTCTTGATTTAATACTAATTATTAAACTTCATGGAGTAACCAGAACTTACTGAAAGTTTGCAATAGGACTTTTAAACTTTAGATTAACACTTCAAAACAATACGATACCAGTTCGTAAAGTAACTAACCGGAATTCTATAGTTCTATCATCTCAATTATAACTAAGCGCAAGGTGGTAAACGGATGCCAATGACTACAACAACTATGCAAATTCACTTTGATTTAGTTTATGATAAATTGAGTTCTAATTAATAATTAAATTAATCTAGGTGAACTCCCACTCAAAACAATATCCCTCACATTGTTTTAGTGATCACACGAACCAAATCCACCACATCAAAACCGATCATCACGAGAGTTGATATAGCTTCAATGGCGAACAATCAACATGTTCATCATATCTACTATATGACTCATGATCTACCTTTCGGTAATCCGTGTTCACGAGGCCATGTCTCAGACATGCTAGGCTCGTCAAGATCAAACCTTAGTTTCCGCATGAGCAAATCTGGCTTGCTCACGTTGTATACACTTGTAGAATCTAACACACCCGATCATCACGTGGTGCTTCGAAACAACAAGCTTTAGCAACGGTGCTAACTAAGGGTGAACACTTTATGACTTGAAATTCATGTGCATGAGGGATCATCTTATAATGCTACCGTCGTCTACTAAGCAATACAAGATGCATAAAGGATTAACATCACATGCAATTCATAATATGTGATATGATATGGCCTTTCTTCTTTGTGCTTCCGATCTCCATCTTCAAGCACGAACATGATCTCCATCATTACCGGCATTGCATCAAGGTCAATGACGCTGCTCCATGGTTGTCGTCCACCGGCTTCAACTATTACAACTACTTTGAATAGACACGCGGGTCTTAACATAAATTAAAGACAACCATATGGCTCCTGTCGGTTGCCAACTTACAATAAGGAACATTGCATACATCAAATATAATCACAATCATGGCCATATCACATCATCACACCGCAAAACAAAGTTAGACGCCTCTACTTTATTTGCATATTTTACGTGGTTTGGGGCTTTCAATAAGTGTCGTTCTAACTTACGAACAAGAACCACAACATTGATACTAGTATTGTCAATCACCCGTTGTAAATTGGATCTTAACTATGCTAGGAAAGCAGGCACCATAAAGCCACTTATGCAATACAAGTTGCATGTCAAGTGTGGAGCAAGTCTCATGAACAATGTCATGTAAGGTTAGCCCGGGCCGCTTCATCCCAACATACCGCAAGATGCAAAGTACACAATAAGCAATCGACAATAAAAGCATCAACGCCCACAATGACCATTGTGTTCTACTCGTGCAACATATCTACATATAGACACGGCTCTGATACCACTGTAGGGGTTCGTAGCATGGAAAACAAAAATTTTCTATCGCATACAAACAAACAAGCCAAGATCTATCCATTAGATTGTAGCAACGAGTCGATGGAATAACTTACCCTCGAAGATTCCAAAGCGGTTAACGAGAGCAGATTCTCGTGGGTGATGTAGTCGTACACTTCCGATCTCAAGATCGTGTAGACGATCCTTCTCAACTGCGTTCCTAGGCGCTTCAGATCGGTCACATGTTCGATTTTCGAAGACCTTCCTCTCCCTTGTTCCAAAGTGATGGAGGTTGTAGCACTCTCCTCGCGATTCCGGCAACACAACGGCGTGGTACCGGAAGTAGAGGGGAGATCCCGCAGGGCTTCGCCTTAAGCCGGAACGAGTATGGTGGAGTATGAGAGAGAGCTATTAGTGGTCTAGAGATTAGACACACCAATTAGAAGGCTCTAAACCGAAGGCTAGGGCAATTAGAAGCTCTAAACCAAAACGGCTCTAAACCGGAGATTAGAGGATAGGAACTTGTGTGTCTAGAGGAGGAGGCCCTGCCCCTCCTTTTATAGGTGAGAGGGGCGTCCAAGGGGAGGGGAGTCCCTCCCCATGTCGGTTCCAACCACCTCTTGCTTGTTTCCCACAGTTTCCTGTTTCCCACAGTTTCCTGTTTTCCACAGTTTCCTGTTTTAGCCGTTTGACTTTCAAACTAGCAGTTTGACTTTTCAGTTTTGGAACAGCAAGAACACTTAGTACATGATGCAATCATTCAATATGTAATGACACATTCATGTACCCTCCCCCCCGGAGTGCCGGACAATCCGGAACCTTCTAGAACATTCCCGATGAAAACACCGGAATCATTCCCGAACTCCGAAACGGGACTTTCCTTATATGAATCTTATTCTCCGGACCATTCCGGATCACCTCGTGATATCCCGGATCCCATCCGAGACTCCAAACAACATTCAGTCTCTTTCTCATAATACCATAACTACTCAAACAACGTCGAATCCTTAAGTGTGTCTCCCTACGGTTCGTGAATTATGCGGACATGATCGAGACACTTCTCCGAACAATAACCAATAGAGGAATCTGGAAATTCATATGGCTCCCACGTATTTCTACGATTAATTTGCGATCGAATGAACCACTTACATACGATACCAATTTCCCTTTGTCTCACGATAGTTTACTTATCTGAGGTTATGATCATCGGTATCTCTGCATACGTAGTTCAACCTCGTTACTGATAAGTACTCTTTTCTCGTTCCCGTGATATGTGATCCCTTGTGAGCCAGTCACATGCTTGCAAGCTAATTGGATGACATTCCACCGAGAGGGCCCAGAGTATATCTATCCGTCATATGGATGGACAAATCCCACTCTTGATCCATGTGTTTCAACCAATACTTTCCGAACACTCAATGCCACCTTTATAGCCACCCGATTACGGTGTGGTGTTTGATGTAATCAAAGCATCCATCCGAAAAAGGTGATATGCATGATCTCATGGTCGAAGGAATTAGGTTACTATGTATCAGAAAGCATATAGCAATTGAACTTATTGAAATGACTTGATCTTTATGCTACGCTTATCTATAGGAGTATGTCCATCACATCATTCTCCTAATGATATGATCCTGTTGTTAATAACATCTCTATGTTCATGATCAGGAAACCATGATCATATATTAACCAACAAGCTAGTTTAACAAGAGGCTTTACTAGGGACTCTTATTTTAGTTTACAAATCACACAAGTATTAATGTTTCCGGTTAATACAATTATAGCATGGTATGTAAACATTTATCATAAGTGTGAAGATGTGATAATAACCACTTTATTATTGTCTCTTGGGCATATCTCCAACACTTTGCTCACAATAAATGGTCCTTCCCATGGGGGTGACAACTTGTGCATGCCGGCCGTGCGTTGCACGAGTCGGAGGACCAAATCTCCTTCTTTGAATACTCTTGGATTCACTTTCTTGCTGTGATACCGCCGCAAGTTCTGTTGATAAATAGCCGATCGTGATAATGTCAACTCTCTGGCTTCTTCCAGCAGGTCTACGGCATCTTGCCGAGCTATCTCATTTGTCTCTGAGGTTGTATACTGAGCAACTCTTGGCGAGTCATATATTATGTCGGCTGGAAGTACGGCCTCTGCCCCGTACACCAGAAAGAATGGCGTATAGCCTGTTGATCTATTCGGAGTAGTCCGGAGGCTCCATAGTACGGCTGGGATTTCTTCGATCCAACATCCTGCCGACCTTTGCAATGGTTCGACAAGTCGTGGTTTTATTCCTGATAGTACCAGTCCATTAGACCTTTCCACTTGCCCATTGGATGCTGGGTGAGCCATAGAGGCAATATCTAGTCTTATGTGCTTCTCTCGGCAAAATCTAGCAAAAGCTCCTTCTGCAAAGTTTGTGCCATTATCCGTAATAATGCTATGTGGGTACCCGTATCTTAAGATGATATCCTTGAGAAATTTCACTGCTGTGTGCCCATCACACTTTTTAATTGGTTTTACTTCAATCCATTTTGTGAACTTGTCCACCATAACCAATATGTGGGTCATTCCTCCTCGCGCCGGCTTGAATGGTCCCACCATATCTAAGCCCCATACAGAAAATGGCCAAGTGATGGGTATTGTTTTTAACTCGTAGACCAAGATTTGTATTCTGGTTGCGTATCTCGACATCCATTGCATTTCTTAACTAATTCTTTGCTTCTTTCAATGGTTGCCAATAAAATCCATGCCCAATGCCTTGGCTACTAAGGCGCGAGATGAGGCATGGTGCCCACATTCTCCTTGGTGTATGTCTAGAAGGATTTCCTGACCTTCTGTAGAACTTACGCACTTCTGCAATACGTTTGTGACGCTTCTTTTATACAGCTCATTGTTTATGATTGTATAAGCTTTTGCTCTTCTTACGGTTTGTCTAGCTAATACCTCATTACTCGGCAACATCGCGTCTTTTAGGTAAGAAAATATGGGTTGCGCCCATAACGGTGTTACTTTTTCTGATGTGATCTCACTGTCTATCTCCATGTTCTCTGCCGACATATATATCTCGGCTCTCTCCATGATTGTGCTCACCTCGGCTGTCCCCCTATTTAGGGGTTCCGAGTCATTCTGCGGATCTACCTCCATTGGCATGTGATCTTCTGCAGAATTTGCTGGGATAAAGATAGATTCGGATTCTGGTGATGGGATTATTGATGGTTTCCTGAGGTGTTCCAGGGCAATACCTGGAGGAATTGATTGCCGGGTTGATCCTAATTTTGACAATGTGTCGGCGGCGTCATTTTCTGCCCGAGGTATGTGGTGGAATTCACATCCTTCAAAGTATCCACTGATTTTTTGCACATGGAATCTGTATAAAGCCATATTAGCATCTAATGCGTCCCAACTGCCTGATACTTGTTGTACTACTAGATCCGAGTCACCATAGCATAAGATTCGGCGTATACCAATTTCTTTTGCTACTTTCAATCCATGGACTAGCGCTTCATATTCGGCTACATTGTTGGACGCAGCAAAATGTATTTGCAATACATATTTCAATTGGTCTTTTTAGGCGAGGTTAACACTATTCCTGCTCCCAAACCATTCCTTAGCTTGGAACCATCGAAATGCATTGTCCGAGAATTTGGATCGGCAATGGTGGCTCATCTTGCCTCGGCCCAGTCCACGAGAAAGTCGGCGATAGCCTGAGATTTGATTGCATCTCTTCTATCAAACTGTGGAGCGTATGGTGATAACTCGATCGCCCATTTTGCTATTCGGCCACTTGCGTCTTTGTTGCTCAATATGTCGGCTATGGGTGCCTCACAGATTACTTTGATGGGATGCTCTTTGAAGTAATGTTTAAGCTTTTTTGCCGACATATATACTCCATAAGCCATCTTCTGATAATGCGGGTAATTCTGCTTTGAAGTGGATAACACCTCACTTAGATAATAGACCGGCCTCTGAATCGACTTACCACTTTCAAGTCGTACCACTACGACTACGGTACTAACTACTCTATTGGTAGCTGCTACATAGAGTAACATAGGCTCTTTTGATAATGGAGAAGCCAAAATGGGTGCCGTAACTAACATCTTTTTCAACTCACGAAATGCGAGGTCCGCCTGTGGAGTCCAAATGAATTTATCCGATTTTCTCATCAGCTGGTAGAGCGGCAGCGCCTTCTCTCCTAGCCGACATACAAATCGACTAAGCGAGGCCAAATCGTGAATTTTTGTACGTCATTCAAACATTTTGGCAATTCCATTCTTTCTACTGCTCTTATCTTTGTTGGATTAGCCTCGATACCTCGGATGGATACAAGGAAACCGAGTAATTTTCCTGCCGGCACGCCAAATGTGCACTTCTCTGGATTAAGCTTCATTCGGAACTTTCTCAAGTTCGCAAAAGTCTGCCGTATATCTTCTAGTAATGTTTTGCTCTCTTTAGTTTTGATGACCACGTCATCCACATACACTTGTACATTTTTTCCTATCTGATCATGCAGGCATTTTTGCATGCATCTCTGATATGTCGCTCCTGCATTTCGCAGGCCAAATGGCATTGTGCGATAACAATAAGCCCCATACGGGGTAATAAACGCAGTATTTATTTGATCGGTCGGGTTTAACGGTATCTGGTGGAAACCAGAATACGCGTCTACAAACGATAACAGCTCACAACCAGTGGTTGAGTCAATGCCTTGGTCTATTCTAGGCAATGGAAAAGGATCTTTCGGACATGCCTTGTTCAGGTTGGTGTAATCGATACACATTCGCCATACAATGGCTATATTGGGGTCATCTTTCTTCTTTTCTACTAGCACCGGATTTGATAACCAATCCGGATATATCACTTCCATGATGAACCCGGCTGCAAGGAGCCGAGCTATTTCATCTCCTATTACTTTTCTCCTGTCTTCGGCGAAGCGGCGGAGAGGTTGCTTCACCGGCCTTGCTCCTGGCCTGACGTTCAAAGAGTGCTCAGCCAACTCCCTCGGAACACCTTGCAGATCTTGAGTTGACCATGCAAATATGTCCCGATTCTCACGGAGGAAGTTGGTGAGCTGGCCTTCCTATTTAGCATCCAGGCCTGCACCAATAGTAACAGTACGCTCTGGGAATTGCTCATCAATCTGAAATTTCTTCGTCTCTTTAGTCGGCTGAAAAGAGACGCTGCCATGAGGGTTGGCCAGCGCCGGCATGTTTAGTTGTTCCGACTGAGCGAGGGCTGCTACTTCTTGAATCCTTCTCTTTTCTCTTGCTATAACCAATGACTCGGCCAAATTAGACCCGGCTGAAGCACACTCCATTGACTTCTTGTAATCCCCTGCAACTGTTATCACCCCCTGTGGTCCGGGTAGCTTCATCTTCAGATAATTTATATGACAGCTGCTCATGAATTTGGCCAGTGCGGGCCGTCCGAGTAGAGCAGGATAACAACTTTCCAGATCCACCACTTCAAATTCTAAATTTTCTGCTCTGCAATTATCTCTTGTACCGAATAACACGTCCACTCGGACTTTACCGATGGGCTCACATGAAAGCCCTGGCACTATCCCATGGAAAGTGGTCCTCGTGGATTGCAGCATGTTCTGCGATATTCCGAGTTTATGCATGGTATCTTTGTACATGATGTTGATACTGCTTCCATTGTCAATGAGTACTTTTGAGAACTTCACGTTGATGCTTGGTCCAACGAACGTCGGATCCAACACAAGTGCATATGATCCTGGACTCGGCATTATTCTGGGGTGATCCTTCATGCTCCAGGTCACCTCCTGATCAGACCATGGCACATATCTTGGTACTGCCGACATAACTGCGTTTACTTCCATATGCCGGCGCTGCACACTCTGCTTGTCTTGCTGTTCCGTTGTGAACACACAATAAGACTGGTGATGTTCTCTGTAATCATTACGTCCGGTATTTTCCGGATTCATCCTTCCATCCTGGACCTGGTTCATTACCTGATGCACTGCATCTCTCCGATCCGAGCTATCATATCTCGGGGAGGCGGTAGCATCGATTCTCGGTATTTGCTCCGATTAATCGCTGCCACCTGTCTTGTTGCACTTGATGGGCGCTGAACTCCTGCGGGGTTCCCCATCGCATTTTCATCCATGCACATTGGCGGGTCGTATGATTGGTCTGGATGGGTTTGATGTGTGAAATTTGCACGGCTGATCTAACATGGATTCGAACGTGTATTTCGGCCTCTCTTGCCATTGCTTCTTTTGCTCTGGGGTCCATTGCCTTTTTCCCTCATTTCTTGATGTCCACTGTTGAGGTCCATTCTTCTGTCGTTGAGTTGCTCCATGATTCGGCTGATCTTGTGCTACTGCTGCCACTTGGGCCGAATTATATCTATAATCCGGCCTCTCCTCTCTTCTTCTTCCTCTGAAATCACGCCTGGATGACCCGGCCAATTCTCTCGCATAATGGTCCTGTTGCTCGCGATGATCTGCCGACATTAATTCCGGTTGTGTTGGGTCGCCTAATGCATAGGAGTCTGCTATTCTGATAGTCTCTGCGAGTGTGGTTGGCATATCTCTTTGCAGGCGCTGCCACAACACGCTGGCGTAACGGCAGCCTTGCACTAACCAAGCGATTGCTTACGATTCAATAACTCCTTCACATGAGTTTCTCAGGTTGCACCATCGAGTTAAAAACTCTCTATCTGTTTCATTCGGCCTCTGCTTGCACATGGCTAACTGTTGTGGCCTGTTTGGCCTCTTGTATGTGCTGGTAAAGTTCGATTTAACATTTCTTGAAATCTAACCAACATTGATCTTTTCTGGTAGATTATTCAGCCATACCCTGGCTGGTCCTTCCAACATCTGTGGGACATACCGCACTGCCCATCTTAAGTTCCCCCCCGCTATCTTCATAGCAGTGGCATAATCAATCAACCAGTCTTGTGGCTTGGTACTTCCATTGTATGTTTTTGTGCCTCTTGCTAACTGAAAATTCGGCACTGGTGGTTCGCCCATGATCCATGGTCCAAAACATGTCGGACCTGGTGGACCCTGTTCTTCCAACAATTCGGATCGGTATAGCCGGTCCAGCTTTACTCTTGCATCACTTGCTGGCAAATCTCTGTACAGGATTCTGTCCTGCATTCCATAGTGGTTGTTTCCACCCTGGATTGCGTATTCCACCTCGGAATAACCATCATTGTACCTTTCATTCACTTGATTGTGGCGAGCTGGCCTTGCTTCTCTTTCCTGCCGAGGCTCATTCCTTGGTTGCGGGTTGAGCGGCATCTCTCTCCTTACTTCGGTCGGGGTCTGGTTTTCATGATTACCTCTCGCGGGTTCTCTTCTGCCGAGATCCCCATTGCCTCGGCCTCCACCGTCTTTTTCCACACGGCCGTGGTTTCTCTCCCCACTGTTACCTCGGCTTGCATTGCCTCTGTTCTCATTTGCCTTTCCAGCCATTGCCGGATCATATGGAACAATTTGCTTGTTCCTCTTACCTGAGGTTACTGCTTTGTCTCTTGACGTTGTTTCGGGTGAAGACGCTGCTGCGGATAAAGGCGCCGCCCGAATGAACCATCTGAGGCCCAGCCTTGGGTTTGTTCTAGTATTTCCTCATTTCTTTGGTTCGCGATGCGCTTTGCTCATTCACTCTTTCTTGTTGTTTCGCCGAGCTTCCCGGTCACCCCTCTAACTCCAATGCTGCGGCATTTGCGCTCTCGGGTTCTTCGCCGGGTCAGTACCTCGGCAAACCCAAATCACTGATTACGCTGTGAGCTTCATGCTCTTTGTTAATGTCATCCATGAGGTTCTTCCCTATTAATCTTAATTCGTCCACCCGCTCGGGTGCGATATCAAGCTTATTAGCTTTTGCATATTCTCTCAGGGTCCTGTTCAAGGACTCTCGCAGGGCCGATACTTTTTTGGCCTCTACTAGCACCTTTTGCCTGGTTTCTTCTAACTCTGCCTGAGCATTTGCCGGATCAAGTATCGGCGCTACAGGTGTGGTTAAGTTTTCTATGGTCGCCTGAAGAATGTTCTCTGGCCTTTCCAGAGGTGGCCCTCTCACTCTTGGTGCATTTGGGGTGGTGTCATGTAGCTCGGTTGGGTTTGTTACTGGCGGGATTACCTCAGTGGGTTGCGGCGTGGTCTGCTTGGGTGCTCCTTGTGCGCCTGCGGCGGGTTCTCTGCTTGACCCGGCTACTGCTGCTCCAGCTTGTGCTCCTGCAGCGACCATCACCTCGACGCTGCCTGCAGGATGTGCCTTGAACGGACGGCTTGCTGCGTTTAGTGGTGGCTCTCCTGCAACAACAACCTGGTGGGGATAAATGCCGGTGATGTCGACGCCGACGTAAACCTTGTGCTCGCCCAGGCTGATGAAGACGCCATTGCGCGGGGGAGTTTTCCCCCTGAAGCTTCCTGCATTGTCGCTGACATAGTCGCAGAGACCAAATCTCTGGACCAAGCCAGAAACAACGCGCTCGCCCGTGTCGATGAAGTTTCCCGTCCGGATCATAACTCCAGCTAGCACCGCTGCTGGCCCCACGGTGGGCGCCAACTGTCGTGGTGGTGGCACGGCAGATGCCATGGGTAGGCTAAAGTATGGGGCCAATGGGTGCTAGTGGGATCTGGGGAGGGAAGATGCAACTGATTCTACACTCAAGTGGTTAAGGTTAAGATCTTTATTTCTCTTCTTTTGGGTTACAAGTGCTCCTCGAGCTGTATACAGGGAGACAAGATGAATCTCACCAGCCTAACGGTACTGAAAAGAGTCGATGCCCTCCTCAGGGTCCAAGCCTCTCCTTATAAAGGAGTGCCTTGGGTGCCCTTAGGGCTGACGAGGCAAGCATATTCGAGGAATATGCTTGTCCCAAAATAGTAGTTCGGCGGCCTCCTTTCCCTGTCGCCCTTCTAACGACGGCAAGGCTCCAGAGGACCCCTCCTGCGTGCCTCGGGCTCCGGACCTCACCTCCGTGACCTCCTTCGCCCCTCGACGCTCTGCATCTTTGTCTCTTGTGCTTGGCTCCGCTCTGATTCTTTCTAGCCTGCAGCTAGAGTTTGACCTTGGGTTTCTCCTTCTCCTGCAAGCTTCGTATCATTCGGCCTTACCTTGCGTAACTCGGCTTGTCCTTCACCTGCATCGAGATCACTCGGGCTAACCCGGCCGACCCTCGCAGTAACTCGGCCGGGTAGCTGCTTGATACACATACACGGGCTTCTCGCCTCCGTACCTCGGCCGACATATTCATGATTCGGCCAACCTAGACCGTAACTCGGAAACTAGACGGGGATTGTACCTCTGTCTTTCCCCGTCTCTGACCTACCCGAGGTCAACCCCCCGACACTAGGCTCGTCAAAGTTAACCTTAGTATCCACATGTGCAAATCTGGCTTGCACCCGTTGTATGCACACGTAGAATCTATCACAACCGATCATCACGTGGTGCTTCGAAACGACGAGTCTTAGCAATGGTGCCTATAAAGTACGAACACTTTATTACTTGATATTTAGTGAGATGGATCATCTTATAATGCTACCGTCGCAATATAAGCAATATAAGATTGATGGCTCAGATATGTAGAGCCCGTTGGGAATCCCAAGAGGAAGGTATGATGAGCACAGAAGCAAGTTTTCCTTAGTTATGAAACCAAGGTTATCGAACCAGTAGGAGTAATAAAACAAATCCAAGGTGTTGCTAACAACTTGGAACCTGCACAACACAAACTCAAAACTTTGCCCAACTTACAGTGAGTTTGTCGATCTCACCGGTTTGCTGAAAACAAAGTATTAAACGTATAGTGTGGAAGATAGTGATTGATTGTAGAAAGTAAACAGTAAACGGTAAACATTAGATGGTATATCAATGATAAAGGAATGGACCAGGGTCCATAGTTCACTAGAGGTGTTCTCCTTAAGATAGATAGCATGTTGGGTGAACAAATTACAGCGGGGCAATTGACAGATTGAGAAAGCATAACAATGCATATACTAGAGATCTTGACTCCTACGATATTTGTTTGGGCATTACAACATAATACATAGACCGTAATCCAACTACATCTATGACTAATAATCCACCTTCATGTTATCATCTGAACCCCTTCCAGTATTCAGTTGCAAGCAACAGATAATTGCATTAAGCAATGTGTGTAAAGTAAACAATACAATTGCCCCATGGACAAAGGATTGTTGTGTTCTCTCTAGTAGCAACAACACATCTATAACCTTAGAGATTTTTGTCACTTTCCCAGATTACTAGAGGCATAAACCTACTATTGAGCATAAATACTCCCTCTTGGAATTGCAAACATCTACTTTGCCAAAGAATCTACTAACAACGGAGAGCATGCAAGATAACAAATAACATAGACATGATAGAATCAATAATTAACCTGACATAGTATCTCAATATCCATCGGATCCCTGCAAACACGACATGAATGATTACAAACAGATGATCTTGATCATGAACGGAGCTCACAAGATCTAAACATGATAACACAAAGGAGGAGAAACAACCATCTAGCTACTGTATGGACCCATAGTCCAAGGGTGAACTACTCACACATCACTCCGGAGGATGGCATAGTGATGAAGAAGGCCTCCGGGATGATCTCTCCCCTCCGGCAGGGTGCCGGGAAGAGCTTCAGACCCCCCAATCTAGGTACGATGGTGGCGGCGGCTACGAACTGTTTCGTGGAGATTTGATCAGGTGCTTAGGGTTTCTACATCGGGGTGCTTTTATAGGCGAAGGGGCAAGGTCGGTGGGTGCCCGAGGGGCCCACACCTAGGGTTGGCGCACCCCCTAGTCGCGCCGCCACATGGTGTGGCCACCTCGTGGCCCTACTTCGTTTGCCCTCCGGACTTCGTGTTCCTTTTGGTAAAATATTGACTTTGGCTTTTGTCTCGTCTAATTCCGAGAATATTTCCTTACTAACTTTTCTGAAACCAAAAACAGCAGGAAATAGGAAACTGGCACTTCGGTATCTTGTCAATAGGTTAGTTCCGGAAAATATATAAAAATACCTCAAAGTGTAGACAAAACATAAGAAAGTTGATTTAAAACAAGCATGGAGCATCAAAAATTATAGATACGTTTACGATGTATCAAGCATCCCCAAGCTTAACTCCTGCTCGTCCTCGAGTAGGTAAGTGATAAAAAGAATAATTTTTGAGGTGACGTGCTATCACAATCTTGATCAAAATATTGACAAAGCATTGATAGCTGAGATCAAAGTACTCTAAACATGAGCATGAAAGATGTAGTTCTAACAATAAGACATAGCAACTATGTTAATCATGAATAACAATGCATTGAAAGATGTTTGTTTGTTTCACATATAGAAAACATAGCAAGAGTGGTATTCAGCTTGTCCTTCATGGTATAGAAAAACAAAAATGCATAGGACACATTCAAAGTTCATAAGGGTGACTAGATAAAAATAGTTTAAGAACAAGAAATATCAATATTACGAATCTAACAATAAGTTTTGGGATAATGCACATTAAATAAGAATGACAACTATGCTATCTTAATTGGTGCATAAAGATAGAAGATGGTTACTCAACATAAAAGTAAAAAAGAAAGGACCTTCACAGAGGGAAGCAGGGATTTCAAGTTTCATAAAGAGCTTCCAAAAATTATGGTACTTATTAGCTTTCAGCTCTCATTGCCCCTATCATAAGCATCTTTAAGTGATTAAGGTTAAAGTGAAACAAATATGAAGTATATGCTTGACAGATCATAAGTTGGCAATCTCATGTCCCTTGAGTACGAGGGTCGTTCCTCATGCTAGTCAACTCTAGTCACAAGTGATGCGTGGTGATTGACAACACTTTGTCGAGAAACCCCAATAGCAAGGTGTGATGAGCACAACAGCAAGTCTTCCCTCAGTAGAGACCGAAGTTATCGAACCAGAAGGAGGATGGAAATGTCACACAGGTGTTGCAAGCAACGTGGAAACCTGCACAACACAAACTCAAGACTTTGCCCCAACGAATTAGTGAGGTTGTCAAGCTCACCGGTTTTGCTGTAACAAAGGATTAAACGTATAGTGTGGAAGGTAATGGTTTGCAGCAAGTAAACAAGTAACAGTGGAAGATGTATCAATGGTAAAGATTGTACCAGGGTCCATAGTTCACTAGAGGTTCTCTCCTTAGATAAACAACATGGCATGAAGGGTAAACAAATTACAGCAGGGCAATTGATAGGAACTGAGCAAGGCATAACAATGCAATACCAGACAAAAATATCCTATGAGATTTGATTGGGCAATACAACAATATACATAGACCGCCATCCAACTGCATCTATGATTAGAAGTCCACCTTCAGGTTACCATCCGAACCCCCTCCAGTATTAAGTTGCAAGCAACATACAACTGCTTTAAACAAAGTGTGTAAGGTAAACAGTCCACTTGTTCTATGAACAAGAGACCGTTGTTTTCTCCCTAGTGGCAACAACACATCTACAACCGAAGAGATTTATGTCACTTCCCTTGGAAACTAGAGGCATGAACCCACTATCGAGCATAAACACCCCCTCTTGGAGTCACTAGCAACTACTTGGCCAAGATAGCTACTAACAACGGAGAGCATGCAAGATCACAAACAACACAGACATGATAGTATCAAATAGACAAAACCATTAATCAATCTGACATAGTAATCTAGATATCCATCGGATCCCCGCAAACACAACATGCATGATTACAAATAGATTAGATCTTGATCATGAATGGAGCTCACAAGATCTATACATGAAAACACAAGGAGGAGATACAACCATCTAGCTACTACATGGACCCATAGTCCAAGGTGGAACTACTCACGCTTCATACCAGAGAGAAGGCCTCCGGGATGATTTCCCCTCTGGCAGGGTGCCGAGAAGAACTTTAGATCCCCCCCCGATCTAGGGACGACGGTGGCGGCGGCTACAGAAGGTTTCATGGAGTTTTGATCGGGTGCCTAGGGTTTCTGCATCGGGGGATTCTTATAGGCGAAGAGGCAAGACTGGGAGGTGGCCAGGGGCCCCACACCCTACCTAGGCGTGGGATGGGCCCACCTACGCCTAGGGGTGGTCTGGCCGCCCTGGTTTGCTTCTCTATCTCTCCTCTGGACTTCGTGTCCCCCACGGTAAAATGTTGACTTTGGCTTTTGTCCCGTCCAATTCCGAAAAAAATGATTTTCTTCCTTTCTGGAACCAAAAACAGAAGAAAACATGCAACTGGCACCGTGGCAACTTGTTAATAGGTTAGTTCCAGAAAATATATAAAAACACCTCAAAGTGTAGACAAAGTAAAGCAAAGTAGATACTAAACAAGCATGGAGCATCAAAAATTATAGATACGTTTACGACGTATCAAGCATCCCCAATCTTAACTCTTGCTCGTCCTCGAGTAGGTAAGTGATAAAAGAATAATTTTTGATGTGACATGCACCATCAAAACCAAGATCAAACCATTTGGAAACATTGAAAGCTGGGATCAAAGAACTCTAAACATGTGCATGAAAGATGGAGTTCTAATAATAGGACATAGTAACTATGCATGCAACATGAAAGGCTACAGACAAAGATCATGAATAACATGCATTTAAAAACGTTTGTTTGTTTCACATACAGAAAACATAGCATAGTGGCAATCAGCTTGTCCCTAATAGAGTAGCAAATATATGCATAGGACACCTCGAAAGTTCACAAGGGTGACTAGAAACAAGTAGCACAAGAACAAGTAATGTCACAATATGCATCAATCAATAAGTTTTGGGGCACTACACACAAAATGACAACTATGCTCTCTTAATGGTGCCTAAAAGTAGAAAGTGGAGACTCAAATAATGGTGGAAGAAAGGCCTTTCATAAAGGAAGAAGGGATTTCAAGTTTCAAAAAGAGTTCCCAAAAATTATGGTATTTGTTAGATTTCAGACCTCATTGCACCTATCATAAGCATCTTGAAGTGGTTAAGGTTAAAGTGAACAAATATGGAGTATATGCTTGACAAAGTATAAGTTGGAAATCTCATGTCCCTTGAATACGAGGGCCACACCTCATGCTACTCAACTTCAGTCACCTGTAAGTTCTTGTCATTGTAAGTACATGCGTATCATAGAAAACCGCCAACGGGGTACCCCTTGCACATGGTACAGGAGCTATCCCATAACCAAAATGACAAGGCAAGCAGACAATGCGCATCTCAGCGATCTTTTTATTTACTATATGCATAGCTTTTTATTGAAGATGCTTCATAGATAGCTCACTATGGTGATGCTGCAAGTTTCCACGATGATTAGGCATGGCTTAGGCTAGCGGCCCAGGCGTTTCTCTAACACAAAATACATACTCCATGAACTTAAAAGTTCCCTCTTTATTTCACACCGGTGAAATCCATAGACAAAGGAGCATGATATCAACTGAGTACAAAGTACAAGTGCAATGTTGAAAACGTTCCCCGTGACAGCACGGTTCTGCCAATTCCAATGTATAAGTGCAAGCATATACAACATAGACGACACAATGGTTCAAGTTTATTAGGGGCAAAGAAATATAAAGTGTGCCATCAAGTTTGTGAGGGCTTTAATCACTAAGTTTTCACATAAAAATAGTTTTTAATTGGAAGATAGCTGAAAACAAGAATATACTTGGAATGGTGTAACACACCATGCATAGGAGTTTATAGTAGACACTTTGGAATAACTTGGTTTCTTGGGAGTTGTAAGCATGAGTAGAGCTTACTCATACAAGTGGAGGCTAGCAAAAGACTAGGAGCAACCAACTAAGAGATCAATATTGGCCATAATCATGTAGAGCAACAAAGCATTACTAATCAAAGCATAGAGTGGTACTACACGTCAAGGACTAAATGATCATAGAGGCTATGGTGACTTGTCATAGTCATAACATGGTGTGAGCATGTGCCAAGTCAACCCAAACAAAGCATCAAAGGAGAATACCACAATACTATGCTTTTGCATGCTAAAACAACGCACAATTTCTTCAAGGCACACTAAGCAATCCCAATTGTTTGGAACAAGACATGCTACAACAATAATCACTAAGCATAAGGTCAAAACAACACCTAGCATGTCATGCTAAAGTCTAAGTCACAGTCAATGCAAGCTCCTCTTGCACTTTCAAGCAAAAACTTCTTACTCTTTTCCAACACCAAGCAACTTATTTGAAACAACACAGCGAGAACGGGGGTCCAAACTTCTTTATTCAAGCAAACTAGACAAACTAAGCAAACCAAATGAAAACTAAGACGCTCTAAGAACAACACAATACTGCATGAAACAATAAAAACGAAGTGTCTAGACAGACCTGAGCTTTTTATTGATGAAGAAGGGGATGCCTTGGGCATCCCCAAGCTTTGACGCTTGTACCTATTGGATATTTATTGGGGTGACACCGGGGTGGCATCCCCAATCTTGAGCTTTTGTCCATTCTTCATCTCATTACATCATTCTCTCTCTGCACCTGAAATTTTTTCCTTCATACAAAACTTCACACAATCTTCATTAACAACATTAGAGTATTCAAAAGATAATAGACCTTTAGGCAAAGTTTTGGAACAGCAATACTTTTCATTAAAAACACAAGCTACTGTAGTAACTCCTTCAAAAAGCTCAATTCCCCAAAAGAGTACTCAAAAAGGAATCAATAAGAAGCAAATGCAAATAATGGCAGAAATCCGTCAAAACAAACCAGCAGATAGAAACCGATTTTTTCTAACACCATATGTTGCTCAAATCAAAAAGTGTTGAACTAAATAAAGTTAGCTAACATAGTGGGGGGGGGGGGTTATTCGTAAATTTTCATCTCAATACGAATTACAGAGACTCCTCACAATTTTTTTTGGTGGAGGACAGAAATCTGTTTCGGGACAGCAGCTCCCTAAATCTTACTTACCTCTCATTAGAGGTCATTATTGGCACAAAAAGCAAACAAAAAAGGATAAGGAGAGGTCATTAATGAAGTAATAACTTCCAATACTCAAGGAAACTCTTGGGTTATCTCCCAATAAGTACTTTTCTTTAACGCCTTTAAGTTAGGCATGATAGTTTGAGAAGATGATCACATAAGAAATATGAATTGAAGTAAAAGAGAGCATCAAGAAGCAAATTCAAAAAACATTTAAGTCTAACCCTCTTCCTATGCATAGGAATCTTGTATGCAAATAAATTCACAAAGAACAAAGTGACAGGCATAGGAAGATGAAACAAGAGTAACTTCAAAACTTTCAGCACAAAGAGAGGTGTTTTAGTACCATGAAAACTTCTATAACCATATTTTACTCTCTCATAATAATTTTTAGTAGCCTCATGAATAAACTCAACAATATAACTATCACATAAAGCAGGCTTTTCATGAGCTACAAACACATAATTTCTATCAAGCTCAAAAATAGTGGGATTAAAACCTTCATATGGTTTATCCAAAGTAGATATTTCAAAAGGATCCATAGGAACATAACATTCATCCTCCTTTGGTAAGCATGGGGGACAATCAAATAATGTAAGGGATAAATAGTTACTCTCATTAGAAGGTAGACATGGGTAGATAATCCATTCTTCCTTGTTTTGTTCATCACTCTCCTCCTCTTTTTCATCTAATTAGCTTCCAGTTTTAACAATTTCTTTTTCCATAGGCTCCTACAAGGCATTAGTCTCTTCCATTTGTGGAAAATGCCTATTAAAATATTCAAGAATATAGCCATTTTCTTCCTTGTAATTGTCAGAGCAAAATTTAAGTATCTCATAAACCTCAGATTCATAAGGTGCATCATCAGTATTTTCAAGCAAATTGGCAAGTTCAAATGCACCCTTGAAGGCAATAAATTCTTCAGTTTGTTCCACATCATAAATGTCGTAATTTCCTTTAACATAAGAGGATATGGCAACATTATCATTATACTCACATTGAAAAGGGAGTTGTTTATACCTCCTACAGCAACAAGCTTTATCAAAGCAATAAGTAACATTATAAGTAGAGCACACGTCTCTAGCAATAGTATTCAACCTATCAATTTGTTCCCATAAGTGTTTCCCTTTTGGTGTCAAACGGTGTTCCTTATAATAATACTTTTGTTCTTCTGTGAACCCACCTTGCCAATAAGAACTAGTTTCAAAGAAACCATCCATTGATAGAAAGCATGACCAAGCAAGGTAACAACAGACCAGCAACTAGAGCAGGAGCTAATTTTTTTGTGTTTTTGAATAAAGAAAGCAAATCAAACTAAACTATTTTTTTTGGAGTTTTTGAAAAGAGGCAAACAAAACCAAGCAAAAGAAACTAAGCAAACTAAAAACAAAGTAAAGAGAAAGGAAGTGGAGGACTCCCCTTGTAAAGACGTCCTTAGCTTCCCCGACAGCAACGCCAGAAAATCTTGATGCTTGACGGGGAGGAAGAGGTTGAAGCTGTCTTGTAGTTCCCCAGCAACAGATCCAGAAAATCTTGATGCGTGGTACTTGACAGCACTTCGTTGGGAAACCCCAAGATCAAGGTGTGATGAGCACAGCATCAAGTCTTCCCTTAGTAGAGACCGAGGTTATCGAACCAGAAGGAGGAAGGAAACGTCACACAGGTGTTGCAAGCAACGTGGAAACCTGCACAACACAAACTCAAGACTTCGCCCCAACAAATCAGTGAGGTTGTCAAGATCACCGGTTTGCTGTAACAAAGGATTAAACGTATAGTGTGGAAGGTAATGGTTTGCAGCAAGTAAACAAGTAACAGTGTAAGATGTATCAATGGTAAAGATTGGACCGGGGTCCATAGTTCACTAGAGGTGCTCTCCTCAGATAAACAACATGGCATGAAGGGTAAAAAAATTACAGCAGGGCAATTGACAGGAACTGAGCAAGGTATAACAATGCAATACCAGACAAAAAGATCCTGTGACATTCGATTGGGCAATACAACAATATACATAGACCGCCATCCAACTGCATCTATGACTAGAAGTCCACCTTCAGGTTATCATCCGAACCCCCTCCAGTATTAAGTTGCAAGCAACAGACAACTGCTTTAAGCAAAGTGTGTAAGGTAAACAATCCACTTGTTCTATGAATAAGAGACCATTGTTTTCTCCCTAGTGGCAACAACACATCTACAACCGAAGAGATTTCTGTCACTTCCCTTGGAAACTAGAGGCATGAACCCACTATCGAGCATAAATACCCCATCTTGGAGTCACTAGCAACTACTTGGCCAAGATAGCTACTAACAACGGAGAGCATGCAAGATCATAAACAACACAGACATGATAGTATCAAATAGACAAAACCATTAATCAATCTGACATAGTAATCTCCGCAAACACAACATGCATGATTACAAACATATTAGATCTTGATCATGAATGGAGCTCACAAGATCTATACATGAAAACACAAGGAGAAGATACAACCATATAGCTACTACATGGACCCATAGTCCAAGATGGAACTACTCACGCTTCATACCGAAGAGAAGGCCTCCAGGATGATTTCCCCTCCAACAGGGTGCCGGGAAGAACTTCAAATCCCCCCGATCTAGGGTCGATGGTGGTAGCGGCTACAGAAGGTTTCGTGGAGTTTTGATCGGGTGCCTAGGGTTTCTGCATCGGGGGCTTCTTATCGGCAAAGAGGCGAGGCTAGGAGGAGGCCAGGGGGCCCACACCCTACCCAGGCATGGGGTGGGCCCACCCACGCCAAGGGGGGTCTGGCCGCCCTGGTTTGCTTCTCCGTCTCTCCTCTGGACTTCGTGTCCCCCACGGTAAAATATTGACTTTGGCTTTTGTCCTTTCCAATTCCGAGGATATTGATTTTCTGCCTTTTTGGAACCAAAAACAGAAGAAATCAGGCAACTGGCACTGTGGCAACTTGTTAATAGGCTAGTTCCAGAAAAGATATAAAAATACCTCAAAGTGTAGACAAAGTAAAGCAAAGTAGATACTAAATAAGCATGTAGCATCAAAAATTATAGATACTTTTCCGACGTATCAACAAGCAAGTTCTTGTCATTGTAAGTATATGTGTATCATAGAGAACCGCCAATGGGGTACCCCTTGCCCCATGACACAGGAGTTATCCCTGTAGGGTTTCGTAGCATGGAAAACAAAAAAATTCTACCGCATACAAACAAACAAGCCAAGAACTATCTACTAGATTGTAGCAACGAGTCGATGGAATAACTCACCCTCGTAGATTCCAAAGTGTTTAACGAGAGCGGATTCTCGTGGGTGATGTAGTCGTACTCTTCCCGATCTCAAGATCGCGTAGACGATCCTTCTCCGGCGTGTTCCGCAGCGCCTCGCAATCGGTCACACGCGTTCGATACTCGGAAGACCTTCCTCTCCCTTGTTCCAAAGAAAACGGAGGTTGTAGCACTCTCCTCGCGATTCGGCGGCAACGACGTGGTACCGGAAGTAGAGGGGAGATCTCGCAGGGCTTCGCCTTAAGCCGGAGCGAGTATGGTGGACTATGAGAGAGCTCCTCGGCGATCTAGGGTTTAGACACACAAGGGAGGAGGTGCTATGTGTGGCATCCCGCAAAACCACTACTAGAAAATCGCGTTGTTTTTGTGCATTGCATCATCATGACCGCATGCTCATGTCATCATGCCACCTTGCATTTGAGCATCGTCATCATCTTGCATTTGTTCGCATGAAACTATTTTCGGAAAAACCTATTTTTGTTTTCTAAATACCCCGTCTTTAATTCAAATCAAACCTGGGTCTCCGGTTTATTTTGTTTTGTCTACCTGCGGTTTTGCAAAAGCCCTGTTTTAAGTACATAAAATATTTAATTATTTTTAGGGGGCAGCCGAACCGGGCCGATCCGACCCAGTCGGCCACCCCCAGTTCAAAACGGTCCACCAAAATCCTAAAACTACCCAACCTAATCTACCCAGCCCCCTCCACCTCACCCCCTCCAATCCCCTCTCGCCACCTCATCTCCCCCTTCCCCCCATCCAATCCCAGGCCGCCACCTGGCCAACTGCCTCTCTCTCTCTCTCTCTCTCTCTCCCCAACCAGCCACCCACCTCTCCTGGCCACAACCCCACTCTCTCTCACCACACACACGTGCGCAGCCACCCAGTGTGCCCGGCCAACCGTGTGGCCACTGCTGACCCCCGCCTTGCCCACCTCCCCGTCAACACCATCCCACCTGAGACCACCTACCAGATCGAATCCCACCCCGATGCAGCCCGGTCCCACCGGTTCCACCTCCCCATCCTGCATCCCTCTCCTGTCGCGCTCTCCTCTCCCATCGCTCTCCCTCTCCCCTCCTTGCTTGCCGTCTACCGCCCCTCCTCGCTTCGCCGGTTCCCACCTCCGAGCGCCGCCCGCGGTCGCCTCCGTGAATCCCGCGTCCTTCCTCGCCGCGGCCTCCTCCGCCCCCTTCACCCGGCCGCGACCGACCGCCGCCTGGGGCTCCCTTCGTCCTCGCCTCCGTCGACCGGCCGTCCTCGTCCACCTCGTGGCGCCGCCGCTCCCGAACCCCCCCGACCTCGCCTGCCAGCAGGTCCCCGACGCTCCTCTCGCATGCATCCGGCCTTCCGCCCGTGCGCCGTCGCCGGCGGGATCCTCTCGGCCAGAGCATCCCGTGTCGTGGCCCCAGGACGCCGCCGAACCTCCCCCGGCGCCGCGTCTGGGTGCCTCTGCACCAAGCCACCTTCCCTCTGCCTGCGCGCGCACCATGGCTTGTTGGCGTCCGCGTGAGGCCCCTCTGCTCCACCATGCGCCTCCGCAGCTCCTCTACCGGCCTACTCTGCCTCTCCGCATCAAGCCCGAGCATCCGCGTCTGCGCCACCGTCCGCCCGGCTCCATGCCCTGTTGTCGCCTCCCCTGCGGTCCTCATCCTCCAGAACCTTTAACCTCGCTTGAGTGCTGCCTCGCGCCCCTGTTATGTTCTGACCCTCGGCCTCGTCTCTGCTGCTGTGCCTACTCCCCAGCGTGCGCTTGTCGGTGACCCTGCGTCCGCCACCGTGGGCCCTTCTCCAGCCACAACCCAAACCGCATACACCGCTAGGGTCTTCCCAACCTTGTCGCTGAGCCCTTCGAATGACCACCGACAGGATCTCCATCACGGACTCCAAGGACTCCCTCACGGACATCAGGTGCCAAGATCGCCTCACGGACAAACCAACACGAAGTAATTGATGCAGATCCGAAGACCAATCCCGGTGTTTGAAGGCCGAACCCCAAGATCTGCCTCACGGGACCGAACCCCTCGGAGCACCGAGGATGCCTTCATGGGACGCCAAGACACCCCCGAACCCGAAGACCGATCCCGTAACCGGCGCCACGCCAAGTGCTCCTTCCCGGACCCGAAGACCATCGGTCAAGTTCACCACCGACAAAAGACGGACGACAAGTTCTACTTCACACGCAGCGTCAGGATCACCCTTACGGGAAACCGCAGGACATCCTTCCCGGGTTTTGAAGACCGAACCCTCGGCACGCCAAGATCTTCTCCTCGGAACGCCATGATCTCCTTCATAGATCCGAAGACCCTAAATCCCGGAGTCCGAACCTCGTTTCCGCCGAACCCTACCTTCCCGTCAAACCCTGTCGAACCCCGGAACCCCAAGATCTGCCGAACCCTAATGTGTGACCCCTTTTTCCGAGCCCCTATTTTATAAATTGCCAACTATATAAATTGTCGCATATTTAATTGTTCATGCATGCATACTTGTCATGTGGGTTGGGGGCCTTATGCCGATTCACCCCATAATTAAATATGGGGTCCATATGCGGGCAAATCTAGTCTTATATTGGCCTCATTTAAATTTGTGTAGCGAACCGGTGCTATCTTTTGCCATGTTAAAACAACATCTAAATTGTGGGGTATCTAAACAACTTGAACCATATATTTAATTGTCGGGACCCCGCTTTTAATATTGCCCAATTGCATCGCACCTTTGCCATGTCATACATCATACATGCATCATGCCCGATCTTTTGCCGTAGTATTAAATATTGCATCCGGTGTTTATTCTAGTGTTTTGGTTCTTCGCGGATAAGGCCGTTGAGTTGATGTGAGCTTCGCCCCGACCTTTGGATGAACCTTCGGCAATGTTTTCAGGCGAGCATCTCCCCCTTTCTACCTATCTTACTTTTATAGTATTTATTCTCTCCTGTTGATCTATTGCTATCTGTGTTGCGATGCTCTAGTTTTCGTACCCGTGATATCCCTTGCAGCCTTATATTGCCTTGGACACGTCCTATCACCTGTTGTTTGGTAGATAGTTGGACCTGCGCGTCATAGTCACTTGCTCAAGTGATGTTGCGTGTCGTCAAGTACCATAGTCGTTGGAGTATTTGCCGCATGTTTATTGTTGGAGATGATCAAGACTTTAATTACTGTTTAACAACTGAAATTGAAGTAAGTAAGCAGAGGCACATGTGGGCAATAGATGTTATTTGGTTTTTAACCGTCCACTTGTGTCCCGTAGGACCCCGAGTACTTGATACCTGTTCCTTGAATATTCGCGCTATCCACATCCGGGAGGATTATGGGACCCCAGGCGAGCTTGATTCATTCTTATTTCTTGGGGCCACAAACTAGTTTGAGGTTTTATTTACTATCTGTACTCATGCCATGCTTTCTGCTTTATTACGATTGTGCGAGGAGCACTGTCTTTATTTAGGTAAGCGGAGTGTTTTCGCGGTATCGACAAGCCCAGTTTTGGGTTCCCGATCGTTTCTGACCATTGGCAAAGCGTTGAGTCCGTCTCGAGTCGGCTAACCGTTCGTTGAGTGTACTCAATGGGTGGCCCCTGAAATATTTCTGAATCCTATGATTGCTTTGTCGTGAAGGTCTCGTTGGGTTTTGATTTGGTTTTCCGAGGTTGATCGAGTGTGTGTTGCTATTTGTGCACCCTAGGGTAAAACTTCGAAAGTCGTGTCCGCGGTTATGGACGACTTGGAGCACAGTATCTCGATCATAGACAACTATAACTAAAGTAGTGCTATAAATTTGACTTTATAATGACTAGTAATCAGCTTTACTATAATGGAATGGCTAAATAAAACTACCAACAATTACTTGTTTGGGTTGTCGCTTGCGACCATTGTATCTGACTAGTAAGTATTGCAACTATAACGGGATGGCTAAATAAAAGTACCAACAACTGCTGGGTTTTGGGTTATCTCATGCTAATTGTATCTGACTAGTAAGTGTTGTAACTACAACGGAATGGTTAAATAAAATTGCCCACTGCTTATTATATCAGGATGATTATCTATACTTGACTAGTAATTGCTGCAACGATAACTGAATAAATAAAGCGCCAAGCGTGTGAGTTCCTCGGTTGACTTCCTCGTTTGGTCTCGAGGGAAATACCGGGATGGGTATGTATGGTGGTAGTATCGAGTTGGATTCGGATAGGTCTTTCTTATCCTCTCTCGGTAGCCGGCGGTTATATCGAGTCTCTATAGGTTGTTTAGTGCATGCCTGCCGCTTCGATCCACCATACCTATGTAGGCGAGGACCGCAATTCTAGCCTCGCCGTGTCTTGGCCTCGATCTTGTGCTCTCTCTTTTTCCTTTGCCCTTTCGGCACCTTTTGTTTAAGCAGGTTTTGAGATCGACGTCGTTAGCAGGGTTACCCTTCCGGCTTGTCCTAGGCAGGGTTATGGACGCCATTGGTTATTCTTCAGGGCTCTTAGCCCCATTTGCATCTTGTCCGTAGTCGGACGCTGTATCATTTTCAAGGTGATTTGGATCTTTGTATTGTATATCTGTATTCTTGACTCATTGAGTGTCATATATATATCTGCTACGTGGGTCCCATCGAGGACTGTTGTGTAATGTTATTACTTTTTCCACCCGCGAAAGTGCTGGTGAGCACCTTTGAATCGTTTCTATGAGGGTTTGGCGGGTTTCGCTCAAACTTGCATAGGGCCGATTCTGAGGTGTTCTGAGTGGTATCGAGCTCGGATTACGATACCCATAAGTCCGACTGTAGGATAACCTAGCTAACGGCCGAAGTAGAGTGTCAAAACTATTTTTCAAAATCGGTTGGATAGTTCTGATTAGGTCTGATTTTACTCCTTACCCCTCTGCTGCTCTCCTCTCACCTCTGCGTGTTTTGAATCCGCTCTCTTCTCTCTCCTCGAGTCCAGGATTTCTCGCGGTTGGGTTTCCGTCGTACCTTCAGGGTTCCGCTTTCTCCCTTTTATAACGGCGGTGCTATGATCATCAAAACTGCAACTTGTCTGTTGTACCCTTCATCCAATCTTTTGTTCTTGAACTCTTTATCTATACGTGTACCTTGCTGGATATCCGTATCGTTGAAAAACATTTGAGAAGGACGAGCATTGGTGAAGTTGGAGTATACCTTGAGCATGTGTTGTTCATGCCAATGGAACCATCGCGGAACCTAATCATTGTGTCTTTCATACAATTTCTGTTGTATCTTCCGGTGTTTTCCGATGTGATGACCTCATCTACATCAGATCCAATGCAGAGCTGGCATCATCCCTTTGTTCTGAATACCGCTTATGAAGATCTTCATTCTAAATTTCGAGAGTTGAGTTGCCTGATTTTCCTATTCATGTATAGAGTTGATAGTTTGGGTACGGGATGGACTGGTCACCCTACCCAACTCTTACTGTTCACTCTTGTACATCGAACTGGTGGATCAATGTAACTTTTTCCTCTTCTCATGGAAGTTAGAGGTGGCCTTATATTTTGATACCTCTACCTTCGTCCTTTGCTTCTCCGGAGTGTTCTCTTAACGGACGTGAGCACCGACCTTTGTTGGTGGTGTCGCCGATTTCAAGATGGAGAATGAACCCTTGTTAGTGGTGTCGCGAAGCTCTACACGAAGCGAGAAGATGCATATCACCGACCTTCTTTCCGGTATCATGAGGCGGATCTCGAGGGCGCGATCCATTGTTAGTGGTGTCGAATTGTGGCATCCCGCAAAACCACTACTAGAAAATCGCGTTGTTTTTGTGCATTGCATCATCATGACCGCATGCTCATGTCATCATGCCACCTTGCATTTGAGCATCGTCATCATCTTGCATTTGTTCGCATGAAACTATTTTCGGAAAAACCTATTTTTGTTTTCTAAATACCCCGTCTTTAATTCAAATCAAACCCGGGTCTCCGGTTTATTTTGTTTTGTCTACCCGCGGTTTTGCAAAAGCCCTGTTTTAAGTACATAAAATATTTAATTATTTTTAGGGGGCAGCCGAACCGGGTCGATCCGACCCAGTCGGCCACCCCCAGTTCAAAACGGTCCACCAAAATCCTAAAACTACCCAACCTAATCTACCCAGCCCCCTCCACCTCACCCCCTCCAATCCCCTCTCGCCACCTCATCTCCCCCTTCCCCCCATCCAATCCCAGGCCGCCACCTGGACAACTCCCTCTCTCTCTACCCAACCAGCCACCCACCTGCCTCTCTCCCTGGCCCACAGCCCCACTCTCTCACCACACAACACACGCACGCAGCCACCCAGCGCGCAGCAGCCAACCGTGTGGCCCACCCTGCAGCCACGACCGCCCTTGACCCCACCTGCCCACCTCCCCCAGTCAACACCATCCCCTGCCCTGAGACCACCTACCCCGCATCGAACCGCCCACCCCGATGCAGCCCCGGTCCCACCCCGGTTCCACCTCCCCATCCCCCGCATCCCTCTCCCTGTCGCCGCTCTCCCTCTCCCTGTCACCGCTCTCCCTCTCCCCTCCTTGCTTGCCGCCTACCGCCCCTCCTCGCTTCGCCGGTTCCCACCTCCGAGCGCCCCATGTCCCATGGCCGCCTCCATGATCCAGCGTCCCTCGCCGCGGCCTCCTCCGCCCCCTTCACCCGGCCGCGACCGACCGCCGCCTGGGGCTCCCTTCGTCCTCGCCTCCGTCGACCGGCCGCCCTCCTCCACCTCGTGGCGCCGCCGCTCCCGAACCCCCCCGACCTCGCCCGCCAGCAGGTCCCCGACGCTCCTCTCGCATGCATCCGACCTTCCGCCCGTGCGCCGTCGCCGGCGGGATCCTCTCGGCCCGAGCATCCCGCGTCGTGGCCCCAGGACGCCGCCGAACCTCCCCCGGCGCCGCGTCTGGCCGCCTCTGCACCAAGCCACTTTCCCTCTGCCTCGTGCGCGGCCGCACCCGCGGGCTTGTTGGCGTCCCGCGTGAGGCCCCCTCTGGCTCCACCATGCGCATACCCGCAAGCTCCTCTACCCGGCCTCCTCTCTGCCTCTCCGCATCAAGCCCCGAGCATCCCGCGTCTGCCGCCACCGTCCACCGGCTCCATGCCCTGCTGTTGTCGCCTCCCTGTGCCGGTCCTCTGTCCTCTAGGGCTCTGTCAACCTCGTTTGAGCGCTGCCTCGCGCCCCTGTTCGGTTCTGACCCTCGGCCTCGTCTCTGCTGCTGTGCCTACTCCCCAGCGTGCGCTTGTCGGTGACCCTGCGTCCGCCACCGTGGGCCCTTCTCCAGCCACAACCCAAACCGCATACACCGCTAGGGTCTTCCCAACCTTGTCGCTGAGCCCTTTGAATGACCACCGACAGGATCTCCATCACGGACTCCAAGGACTCCCTCACGGACATCAGGTGCCAAGATCGCCTCACGGACAAACCAACACGAAGTAATTGATGCAGATCTGAAGACCGATCCCGGTGTTTGAAGGCCGAACCCCAAGATCTGCCTCACGGGACCGAACCCCTCGGAGCACCGAGGATGCCTTCATGGGACGCCAAGACACCCCCGAACCCGAAGACCGATCCCGTAACCGGCGCCACGCCAAGTGCTCCTTCCCGAACCCGAAGACCATCGGTCAAGTTCACCACCGACAAAAGACGGACGACAAGTTCTACTTCACGGGCACCAAGCGTCAGGATCACCCTTACGGGAAACCGCAGGACATCCTTCCCGGGTTTTGAAGACCGAACCCTCGACACGCCAAGATCTTCTCCGCGGAACGCCATGATCTCCTTCATAGATCCGAAGACCCTAAATCCCGGAGTCCGAACCTCGTTTCCGCCGAACCCTACCTTCCCGTCGAACCCTGTCGAACCCCGGAACCCCAAGATCTGCCGAACCCTAATGTGTGACCCCTTTTTCCGAGCCCCTATTTTATAAATTGCCAATTATATAAATTGTCGCATATTTAATTGTTCATGCATGCATACTTGTCATGTGGGTTGGGGGCCTTATGCCGATTCACCCCATAATTAAATATGGGGTCCATATGCGGGCAAATCTAGTCTTATATTGGCCTCATTTAAATTTGTGTAGCGAACCGGTGCTATCTTTTGCCATGTTAAAACAACATCTAAATTGTGGGGTATCTAAACAACTTGAACCATATATTTAATTGTCGGGACCCCCGGTTCCGCTTAATATTGCCCAATTGCATCGCACCTTTGCCATGTCATACATCATACATGCATCATGCCCGATCTTTTGCCGTAGTATTAAATATTGCATCCGGTGTTTATTCTAGTGTTTTGGTTCTTCGCAGATAAGGCCGTTGAGTTGATGTGAGCTTCGCCCCGACCTTTGGATGAACCTTCGGCAATGTTTTCAGGCGAGCATCTCCCCCTTTCTACCTATCTTACTTTTATAGTATTTATTCTCTCCTGTTGATCTATTGCTATCTGTGTTGCGATGCTCTAGTTTTCGTACCCGTGATATCCCTTGCAGCCTTATATTGCCTTGGACACGTCCTATCACCTGTTGTTTGGTAGATAGTTGGACCTGCGCGTCATAGTCACTTGCTCAAGTGCTGTTGCGTGTCGTCAAGTACCACAGTCGTTGGAGTATTTGCCGCATGTTTATTGTTGGAGATGATCAAGACTTTAATTACTGTTTAACAACTGAAATTGAAGTAAGTAAGCAGAGGCACATGTGGGCAATATATGTTATTTGGTTTTTAACCGTCCACTTGTGTCCCGTAGGACCCCGAGTACTTGATACCTGTTCCTTGAATATTCGCGCTATCCACATCCGGGAGGATTATGGGACCCCCCTGAGCCAGAGCTTGATTCATTCTTATTTCTTGGGGCCACAAACTAGTTTGAGGTTTTATTTACTATCCTGTACTTATGCCATGCTTTACTGCTTTATTACGATTGTGCGAGGAGCACCTGTACTGTTTAGGTAAGCGGAGTGTTTTCGCGGTATCGACAAGCCCAGTTTTGGGTTCCCAGTCGTTTACAGCCATTGACGCAAACCTTGAGTCCGTCTCGGAGTCAGCTAACTTCGTTGCGGGTGTACTCAATGGGGTGGCCCCCTGAAATATTTCTGAATCCTGTGATTGCTTTGTCGTGAAGGCCTCGTTGGGTTTTGATTTGGTTTTTCCGAGGTTGATCGAGTGTGTGTTGCTATTTGTGCACCCCTGCAGGGTAAAACTTTCTGAAAGCCGTGCCCGCGGTTATGGACGACTTGGAGCACAGTATCTCGATCATAGACAACTATAACTAAAGTAGTGCTATAAATTTGACTTTATAATGACTAGTAATCAGCTTTACTATAATGGAATGGCTAAATAAAACTGCCAACAATTGCTTGTTTGGGTTGTCGCTTGCGACCATTGTATCTGACTAGTAAGTATTGCAACTATAACGGAATGGCTAAATAAAAGTACCAACAACTGCTGGGTTTTGGGTTATCTCATGCTAATTGTATCTGACTAGTAAGTGTTGTAACTACAACGGAATGGTTAAATAAAATTGCCCACTGCTTATTATATCAGGATGATTATCTATACTTGACTAGTAATTGCTAGCGATAAGCGAATAAATAAAACGCCAGCTGTGTGAGTTCCTCGGTTGACTTCTCGTTTGGTCTCGAGGGAAATACCGATGGGTATGTTTGGTGGTAGTATCGGGTTGGATTCGGATAGGTCTTTCTTATCCCTCTCTGGTAGCCGATTATATCGAGTCTCTATAGGTTGTTTAGTGCATGCTTGCCCGCGATCCACCATACCTATGTAGGCGAGGACCGCGAATTCTAGCCTCGCCGTGTCTTGGCCTCGATCTTGACCGCTCTCTCTTTTCCTTTGCCCTTTGTCGGCACCTTTTGTTTAAGCAGGTTTTGAGATCGACGTCGTTAGCGGGGTTACCCTTCCGCTTTGGGCGGGGTTATGGACGCCATTGGTTATTCTTCAGGGCTCTTAGCCCCATTTGCATCTTGTCCGTAGTCGGACGCTGTATCATTTTCAAGGTGATTTGGATCTTTGTATTGTATATCTGTATTCTTGACTCATTGAGTCGCTGTTATATATATCTGTTCTGTGGGTCCCATCGAGGACTGTTGTGTAATGTTATTACTTCGTTTTCCACCCGCACGAAAGTGCCTGGTGGGCACCTTTGAATCGTTTCTATGCGGGTTTGGCGGGTTTCACTCAAACTTGCATAGGGCCAATTCTGAGGGTGTTACACTATGGCCGGCGGCTAGGGTTTGGGGCTTGCCCAAGTCGGCGGCTAGGGGATCCCTAGGCGGCGGCAACAGAAGGTGGCGGTGCCGGGCTAGGGTTTTGGGTGGAGAACTTGTGTGTTAGGAGGGGCAGCCCTGCCCCTCCCTTTATAGGTGGGAGGCGCCGGCCAAGGGGAGGGAGTCCCTCCCCAACTCGGATCCCTAGTGGGTCGGCGGTGGAGGAGGAACTCCTCCCCAACTCGGTTTCCCACTTCCCTCCACTTTCCAAAATAGCCGTTTGACTTTTCAAATTGGCGTTTGACTTTTCAAACTAGGATTTGATTAAACCCTTTATTTTGTTCAGCGATGACACCTAGTACATGATGCAATCATTCCAACTTGGTATGACACATTCATGTACCCTTCCCTTCGAGTCTTGGGACCTTCCGGAACCTTCTAGAACATTCCCGATGAAAACACCGGAACCATTCTCCAACTCCGAAATAGGACTTTCCTTATATGAATCTTATTCTCCGGACCATTCCGGATCTCCTCGTGATATCCCGGATTCCATCCGAGACTCCGAACAACATTCGGTCTCTTACTCATCATTCCATAACTACTCAAACAACGTCGAATCCTTAAGTGTGTCTCCCTATGGTTCGTGAATTATGCAGACATGATCGAGACACTTCTCCGAACAATAACCAATAGAGGAATCTGGAAATTCATATGGATCCCACATATTTCTACGATTACTTTGCGATTGAATGAACCACTTACATACGATACCAATTTCCCTTTGTCTCACGATAGTTTACTTATCCGAGGTTATGATCGTCGGTATCTCTGCATACCTAGTTCAACCTCGTTACTGATAAGTACTCTTTTCTCGTTCACGTGATATGTGATCCCTTGTGAGCCAGTCACATGATTGCAAGCTAATTGGATGACATTTCACCGAGAGGGCCCAGAGTATATATATCCGTCATATGGATGGACAAATCCCACTCTTGATCCATGTGTCTCAACCAATACTTTCTGAACACTCAATGCCACCTTTATAGCCACCCAGTTACGGTGTGGTGTTTGATGTCATCAAAGCATACTTCCGGTGAAGGTGATACGCATGATCTCATGGTCGAAGGAATTAGGTTACTATGTATCAGAAAGCATATAGAAATTGAACTATTAAAATGACTTGATCTTTATGCTACGCTTATCTATAGGAGTATGTCCACCATATCATTCTCCTAACGATATGATCTTGTTGTTAATAACATCTCAATGTTCATGATAGGGAAACCACAATCATTTATTAACCAACAAGCTAGTATTATAAAGAGGCTTTACTAGGGACTCTATTTTAGTTTACAAATCACACAAGTATTAATGTTTCCTTGTTAATACTATTATAGCATGAATGTAAACATTTATCATAAACAAAAAGATATAATAATAACTATATTTATTATTGCCTCTAGGGCATATCTCCAACAGTCTCCCACTTGCACTAGAGTCATCTAATCTAGATTACATGGTAATATACCGAACACCCATTGCAGTTTGGTGCTGGTCATGTTTTGCCCTCGGGAGAGGTTTAGTCAATGGATCCGCCACATTCAGATCTGTGTGTACTTTGCAAATCTTTATGTCCCCATCTTGGACATGTTCTTGAATAGCGTGAAAACGTAGCTTGATGTTCTTCAGCTTCTTGTGTGACCTTGGTTCTTGCGCATTGGCTATGGCGCCCATGTTATCACAGTAGATAGACATTGGGTCCAGCGCACTAGGAACCACACCCAACCCTGTAATGAACTCTTTCATCCATATCGCTTCTTGTGAAGCCTCCGAAGCAATTATGTATTCCGATTCAGTTGAAGATCTCGCCACAACGCTTTGCTTTGCACTCCTCCAGCTAACTGCTGCACCATTCAAAGTAAATACGTATCCAGATTATGATTTAGAATCATCCGGATCGGTGTTACAACTAGCATCGGTGTAACCATTAACAACGAGATGTTCATCACCTCCATAAGAAAGAACCATATCCTTAGTTCTTCTCAAGTACTTAAGGATGTTTTTGACCGTTGTCCAATGATCCACTCCTGGATCACTTTGATATCTACTAGTTAAACTAACAACATATGCAATGTCGGGTCTAGTACATAGCATGGCATACATTAGAGATCCTATGGCTGAGGCATAGGGAGTCTTACTCATCCTTTCTCTATCTTCTGTCATTGTCGGACTTTGAGTTTTACTTAAGGTCGCATTGGGCAACATGGGCAAGAACCCTTTCTTGCTATCTTCCATTCCAAACCTCTTTAGAACTTTGTCCAAATATGTACTTTGTGACAATGATATTAGGCGTCTCGATCTATCTCTATAAATCTTTATGCCTAATATGTAAGCTGCTTCGCCAAGATCCTTCATTGAAAAACTATTATTCAAATATCCCTTGACACTATTAAGAAGGTCTACATCATTCCCAATCAACAATATGTCATCTACATATAGTATTAAGAATGCTATAGAGCTCCCACTCACTTTCTTGTAAATACAAGCTTCTCCATAAGTTTGTATAAAACCAAAACTTTTGATCACCTTATCAAAACGTTGATTCCAACTTCGGGATGCTTGCTTCAATCCATAAATGAACCGTTGAAGTTTACATACCTTGTTAGCATCTTTAGGATCGACAAAACCTTTGGGTTGCATCATATACAACTCTTCATCAATGTATCCATTGAGGAATGCCGTTTTGACATCCATCTGCCATATCTCATAATCATAATATGCAGCGATTGCTAACATAATCCTCATAGACTTTAGCTTTGCTACAGGTGAGAACGTCTCATCGTAGTCAACTCCTTGAATTTGTCGAAACCCTTTTGCGACAAGTCGAGTTTTATAGACAGTAACATTACCATCAACATCTATTTTCTTCTTGAAAATCCATTTGTTCTCGACAGCCTTCCGGTCATCCGGTAAGTCCACCAAAGTCCATACTTGGTTTTCGTACATGGATCCAATCTCGGATTTCATGGCTTCTTGCCATTTATTGGAATCTGGGCTCATCATCGCTTCCTCATATGTCGCAGGGTCATCGGTGTTGTCCACCAACATGACATTCATAACGGGATCATACCAATCAGGAGTGGTACGAGTTCTCGTTGACCTGCGAGGCTATGTAGCAACTATAACCGAAGTTTCATGATCATCATCATTAGCTTCCTCTCTTATTGGTGCAGGCACCACAGGAACTTCTTCCGGTGTTGCGCTACTCGCAAGTTCGAGAGAAGGTTCGATAACCTCGTCGAGTTCTACTTTCCTTCCGGACACTTCTTTCGAGAGAAATTCCTTCTCTAGAAAGGATCCATTCTTGGAAACGAAGATTTTGCCCTCGGATCTATGATAGAAGGTATACCCAATAGTTTCCTTCGGGTATCCTATGAAGACGCATTTTTCCGCTCTGGGTTCAAGCTTGTCCGGCTGTAACTTCTTTACATAGGCTTCGCAACCCCAAACTTTAAGGAACGACAATTTAGGTTTCTTCCCAAACCATAATTCATACGGTGTCGTTTCAACGGATTTAGATGGTGCCCTATTTAAAGTGAATGCGGCTGTTTCTAATGCATAACCCCAAAATGATAGCGGTAAATCTATAAGTGACATCATAGAACTAACCATATCTAAGAGAGTTCGATTACGACGTTCGGACACACCATTACGCTGTGGTGTTCCCGGCGGTGTCAATTGTGAAAGTATTCCGCATTTCTTCAAATGCACGCCAAACTCGTAACTTAGATATTCACCTCCACGATCAGAGCGTAGAAATTTAATCTTCTTGTTATGTTGATTCTCTACCTCACTTTGAAATTCCTTAAACTTCTCGAAAGTTTCGGACTTATGTTTCATGAAATAGATATACCCATATCTACTCAAGTCATCCGTGAAGGTAAGAACATAACGATAACCACCGCGCGATGCTACACTCATTGGACCACACACATCGGTATGTATGATTTCCAATAAGTCCATAGCTCGCTCCATCATACCAGAAAATGGAGTCTTAGTCATTTTACCCATCAGACATGCTTCGCATCTTTCAAGTGATTCAAAATCAAGTGATTCAAGAAGTCCATCAGAATGGAGTTTCTTCATACGCTTCACTCCAATGTGACCAAGACGACAGTGCCACATATAGGTCGAGTTATCGCTCGATTTCAAACGTTTAGCCTTAATGTTATTAATATGTGTATTTCCACTATCGAGATTTAATAAGAATAGACCATCTATCAAAGGTGCATCTGCATAAAACATATTACTCATATAAATCGAACAACCATTATTCTCGGACTTAAACAAGTAACCGTCTCGCAATAAACAAGATCTCGATATAATGTTCATGCTTAACGCAGGCACCAAATAACAATTATTTAAGTATAAAACTAATCCCGATGGTAGATTAAGGGGTAGCGTGCCGACCGCGATCACATCAACCTTTGATCCGTTTCCCCCACGCATCGTCACCTCGTTCTTCGCTAGCTTCCGTTTATTCTGCAGCACATGTTTCGAGTTACAAATATGAGCAACCGAACCGAGATCAAATACCCGAGCACTACTACGAGTACTAGTGAGATACACATTAATAACATGTATATCGGATATACCTTTCTTCTTGATGTTGCGTTCTTCAAATCCTCCAAGTACTTTGGGCAATTCCGCTTCGAGGACCTTCTCCCTTGCGGTAAAGCACTCGATGTCGTGCTTAGGTCCAGCCTTGGTCTTCTTCGTCGGTAGCGGTAACTTTCTTACCACCCTTCTTTAAGTGTCCCTTTGCTTAGACTTGCCTTTCTTGAATTTGGTGGTCTTATTGACCATCAACACTTGGTGCTCTTTCTTGATCTCCACTTCGCAGATTTCAACATGGCAAAGAGTTACGCAACTGCTTGTTCATGTTTTGCATATTGTAGTTCATCACAAAGTTCTTGTAACTTGGTGGTGGTGATTGGAGGACACGATAAATACCCAAAGCATTAGGAATCACTATACCCAAGCTTTGAAGTTTGTTTGCATGCCCAGACATCTTAAGCACATGCTCACTTGTGAGCTGCCCTCTTCCATCTTGCAGTTAAAGAACTTTTCAGAAGCCTCATAGCTCTCAATTGCCGCGTGAGTCTCAAAGATCAATTTGAGATCACGGACAATATCATGTGGGTCTGAATTCTCAAACCTTTTCTGAATCTCCGATTCTAAACCATACAAGATAGCACACTGAACTGTGGAGTACTGAGTCTTCCGAGCGAGGTAAACATTCTTTACTTCATCGGTAGCAGTAGCTACAGGTGGGTCACCTAGCGGTGCATCCAGCACATAGGTCAAATTACCAGCTGTGTGGACAATCCTCAAATTGCGGAACCAATCCGCGAAGTTGCTTCCATTGTTTTTCAACTTTTCTTTCTCTAGGAACACATTAAAATTGATGCTAGGGGCCGCCGTTGATCTACAACATATTTGCAATAATTTAGACTAAGTTTATGACAAATTGAGTTCTAATTAATAGTTAAATTAATCTAGGTGAACTCCCACTCAAAACAATATCCCTCACATTTTTTTAGTGATCACACGAACCAAATCCACCACATCAACACCAATCATCACGAGAGTTGATATAGTTTCAATGGCGAACAATCGACATGTTCATCATACCTACTATATGATTCATGCTTTACCTTTCGGTGATCCGTGTTCCGAGACCATGTATGTACATGCTAGGTTCGTCAAGATCAAACCTTAGCTTCTGCATGAGCAAATCTGGCTTGCTCACGTTGTATACACTTGCAGAATCTAACACACCCGATCATCACGTGGTGCTTCGAAACAACAAGCTTTAGCAACGGTGCTAACTAAGGGTGAACACTTTATGACTTGAAATTCATGTGCATGAGGGATCATCTTATAATGCTACCGTTGTTAACAAAGGAATACAAGATGCATAAAGGATTAACATCACATGTAATTCATAATATGTGATATGATATGGCCTTTCTTCTTTGTGCTTCCGATCTCCATATTCAAGCACGAACATGATCTCCATCATCACCAGCATTGCATCAAGGTCAATGACGCTTCTCCATGGTTGTCGTCCACCGGCTTCAACTATTACAACTACTTTGAAGAGACACGCGGGTCTTAACATAAATTAAAGACAACCATATGGCTCCTGCCGGTTGCCAACTTACAATAAGGAACATTGCATACATCAAATATAATCACAATCATGGCCATATCATATCACTGCACACCCCTGCAAAACAAAGTTAGACGCCTCTACTTTCTTTGCATGTTTTACGTGGTTTGGGACTTTCAATAAGTTTCATTCTAACTTACGAACAAGAACCACAACATTGATACTAGCATTGTTAATCACCCGTTGTAAATTGAATCTTAACTATGCTGGGAGAAACAGGCACCCGCAAAGCCACTTATGCAATACAAGTTGCATGTCAAGCGTGAAGCAAGTCTCATGAACGATGTCATGTAAGGTTAGCCTGGGCCACTTCATCCCAACATCCCGCAAGATGCAAAGTACACAAGAAGCAATCGACAATAAAAGCATCAACGCCCACAATGACCATTGTGTTCTACTCGTGCAACAGATCTACATATAGACACGGATCTAATACCACTGTAGGGTTTCGTAGCATGGAAAACAAAAAAATTCTACCGCATACAAACAAACAAGCCAAGATCTATCTACTAGATTGTAGCAACGAGTCGATGGAATAACTCACCCTCGTACATTCCAAAGTGTTTAACGAGAGCGAATTCTCGTGGGTGATGTAGTCGTACTCTTCCCGATCTCAAGATCGCATAGACGATCCTTACGGCTGCGTTACGGCGCTCCCTTGATCGGTCGGTACTCGACGAAGACCTTCCTCTCCCTTGTTCTAGCAGGCAGCGGAGGTTGTAGCACTCTCCTCGCGATTCCGGCAGCACAACGTCGTGGTACCGGAAGTAGAGGGGAGATCTCGCAGGGCTTCGCCTTAAGCCAGAGCGAGTATGGTGGACTATGAGAGAGCTCCTCGGTGATCTAGGGTTTAGACACACCAATGATGAGGTGCTATGGACGGCGGCTAGGGTTTGGGGCTTGCCCAAGTCGGCGGCTAGGGGAGCCCTAGGCGGCGGCAACAGGAGGTGGCGGCGCCGGGCTAGGGTTTTGGGTGGAGAACTTGTGTGTTAGGAGGGGCAGCCCTGCCCCTCCCTTTATAGGTGGGAGGCGCCGGCCAAGGGGAGGGATTCCCTCCCCAACTCGGATCCCTAGTGGGCCGGCGGTGGAGGAGGAACTCCTCCCCAACTCGGTTTCCCACTTCCCTCCACTTTCCAAAATAGCCGTTTGACTTTTCAAATTGGCGTTTGACTTTTCAAACTAGGATTTGATTAAACCCTTTATTTTGTTCAACGATGACACCTAGTACATGATGCAATCATTCCAACTTGGTATGACACATTCATGTACCCTTCCCCTTCGGAGTGACGGACCTTCTGGAACCTTCTAGAACATTCCCGATGAAAACACGGGAACCATTCTCCAACTCCGAAACATGACTTTCCTTATATGAATCTTATTCTCCGGACCATTCCGGATCTCCTCGTTATATCCCGGATTCCATCCGAGACTCCTAACAACATTTGGTCTCTTACTCATCATTCCATAACTACTCAAACAACGTCGAATCCTTAAGTGTGTCTCCCTACGGTTCGTGAATTATGCGGACATGATCGAGACACTTCTCCGGACAATAACCAATAGAGGAATCTGGAAATTCATATGGCTCCCACATATTTCTACGATTACTTTGCGATCGAATGAACCACTTACATACGATACCAATTTCCCTTTGTCTCACGATAGTTTACTTATCCGAGGTTATGATCGTCGGTATCTCTGCATACCTAGTTCAACCTCGTTACTGATAAGTACTCTTTTCTCGTTCCCGTGATATGTGATACCTTGTGAGCCAGTCACATGCTTGCAAGCTAATTGGATGACATTTCACCGAGAGGGCCTAGAGTATATCTATCCGTCATATGGATGGACAAATCCCACTCTTGATCCATGTGTCTCAACCAATACTTTCTGAACACTCAATGCCACCTTTATAGCCACCCAGTTACGGTGTGGTGTTTGATGTCATCAAAGCATCCTTCCGGTGAAGGTGATACGCATGATCTCATGGTCGAAGGAATTAGGTTACTATGTATCAGAAAGCATATAGCAATTGAACTATTAAAATGACTTGATCTTTATGTTACGCTTATCTATAGGAATATGTCCACCATATCATTCTCCTAACGATATGATCTTGTTGTTAATAACATCTCAATGTTCATGATAGGGAAAACACAATCATTTATTAACCAACAAGCTAGTATTATAAAGAGGCTTTACTAGGGACTCTATTTTAGTTTCACACAAGTATTAATGTTTCCTTGTTAATACTATTATAGCATGAATGTAAACATTTATCATAAACATAAAGATATAATAATAACTATATTTATTATTGCCTCTAGGGCATATCTCCAACAATCCCATATCAAAATGACAAGGCAACAGACAGTGAGCATCTCATCGACCTTTATATTCACCATGAGTATAGTGTTTTTTTCTTTTTTTTTCTGTATATTTTTTCTAAATATGCTTCATAGATTTCTCACTATGCTTATGCTGCAAGTTTCCACCATGATTTGGCATGGCTTAGGCTAGCCGCCCAGGCGTTTCTCTAACACATATATAATACTCCATGAACTTACAAGCTTCCCTTTTATTTCACACCGCCGACATCCATAAACAAAAGATCATGATATCAACTGGATAATATGTATAGGTGTTGAAAGCGTTCCCCATGACAACATGGTTCTGCTAATTCCCAACTTATAAGTGCAAGCATATAAACAACATAGATGGCACAATGGTTCAAGTTTATTAGGTGCAAGAAAGTAAAGTGTGCCATCAAGTTTGTGAGAGATTTAATCACTATTTTTCACATAACAAGTTTAATTTGGAAGATAGATAAAAACATGAATATACTTGGAATGGTGTAACACGCCATGCATAGGAATTTATAGTGGACTCTTTGGAATAACTTGGTTTCTTGGGAGTTGGATGCACGAGTAGAGCTCATACTCAGTACAAGTGGAGGCTAGCAAAAGACTGAGAGTGATAATGGACATAATCATGCAAAGCAACAAAACATTATTACTTAAAGCATAAAGTGGTATCACAAGTCAAAAACTAAATGATCATAGAGGCTAAGGTGACTGGTATAGTCTTAACATGGTGTAATCATGTGCCAAGTCAACCCAAATAAAGTATCAAAGGAGAATACCACAATATTATGCTTTTGTATGCTAAAACAACGCATGATTCTTTCAAGGCACATTAAGCAATCTCAATTGTTTGGAACAAGTCATGCTACGGCAATAATCACTAAGCATGTGGTCAAAGCAACATCTAGCATGACATGATAAAGTCTAGGCCACAGTCAAAAAAATGCTCCTTTTGTACCACTTAAGCATGAAACTTCCTAATCTTTTCCAACACCAATCAACTTATTTGAAACAAAAAAACGAATGAGGGGGTCCAACTAATTTATTTAGCAAACCAAACAAAAGAAAACTAAAAAAAAACAAAGACGCTCCAAGAACAACACAAAAGTGCATGAAACAATAAAAATGAAGTGTCTAGAAAGAGACCTGAGATTTTTATTGGTGAAGAAGGGGATGCCTTGGGCATCCCCAAGCTTTGACGCTTGTACCTCTTGAATATTTCTTGGAGTGACACGGGTGGCATCCCCAATCTTGATATTTTGTACATTCTTCATCTCATCGCATCATTCTTTCCCTACACTTGAAAATTTCCTTCATACAAAACTTCACACAATCTTCATTAGCAACATTAGTGTATTCAAGATAATAAGCCTTTGGGTTTAGTTTCAACAAAAATAAAACTTGCATTAAAACACAAGCTACTTTAGCAACTCCTTTTAAAATCTCAGGTAATCAAAGAGAACTCAAAAAACGATAAGAGGCAAATGCAAATAATGGCAGAAATCTGTCAAAACAGACCAGCATGTAAAAATCGATTTTTTCGAAGACCTTCTGTTTCTCAAATAGAAAAGTGTTAAACTAAATAAATTTGGATAATAACCTGATTCATATGATCAGAAAATTACAGCTCAATCAAATGTACTAGTATTTTTCAAGATTTTTTACAGTGAAGCACAAAAATCTATTTCGGGACGACAACTTCCCCAAATCTTACTTCTCTCTCATTAGAGGTTATTCTTGGCACAAAATCCACACAAAAAGGATAAGTAGAGGTTATTACAGAGTCAATAACTTCCAAGACTCAACAAAAGGAAAACTTACTGAAATAAAAATAATTTGGGTTATCTCCCAATAGTACTTTTCTTTAACGCCTTTAAGTTAGGCATGGGAAGCAAGAATCAAGTATTTTCGAATGAAGAAGCATTAATATAAATACCAGAAATTTATTCAATAAGGCATGGTATCTCATACACATAAGTTCTAGAGGATCCTCTCTCAATACTCTTGGGTTCACTATTTTCATCAAACGCGTTTTCAGGAACAATCCAATCAAAATTCTTCTCTAAAGCTTCATGTATTCCTACAAGTTTAAAATGTATTGGTATTTTAATTTCCTCTCCATTCTTGGGTTTGGTTTTGTTCAACTTTCCTAGTGTACCCATAACATCTACTCATAAGCCTAGCATATTAAAACAATCAAATACTTTTCTAGCTTCTTTAGCAACATCATTGAATTCCTTAAGCAAAGTTTCTAGAATAAAATCTCTCTTTTTAGTATATTCAATATCTTTAAGTTTAAGAAACATTACTTGCATCATGGGGCTAAGATTAACAAACCTAGCCTCCAACATGTGAACTACAGAAGTTGCAGCAATTTCATAATTTGGAGCAAGTTCTGCTGAGGATCTATCCTCAATATCCTCATGCTTGCTAACATGATTAAAGAATTATTTAATATTATCTTTCCCAATTATGGAGCCACTACCTATTGAAAGGTCTTTCGGGGTGAACTTAGGGATCAACATGGCGAGATAAGAACAAGGTAACAACTAAAGGAAGAACTGGTTTTTTTGTGTTTTTGAATAGAAGGAAACAAACCAGTAAAACTAAAAAAATTGTATATTTGATAAAAAGAAACAAGCAAAACAAAACAAAATAAACTAAGCAAAACAAAAACAAAGTAAAGAGTTTGGTTATGAGAGACCCCCCTTGCGAGAATCTTCTTTCTCCCTAAAAAGTGATTGACGAGGAGGAAGAGATTGAAGTTGTCCTTATCTCCCCAACAACGACGCCAAAAAGTGCTTGATGGCTCAAATATATAGAGCTCGTTGGGAACCCCAAGAGGAAGGTATGATGATCACAACAACAAGTTTCCCTTAGTTATGAAACCAAGTTTATCGAACCAGTAGGAGTAAGGAAACAACTCCAAGGTGTTTCTAACAACTTGGAACCCGCACAACACAAACTCAAAACTTTGCTCCAACTTAAAGTGAGGTTGTCAATCTCACCGATTTGCTGAAAACAAAGGATTAAACATATAGTGTGAAAGATAGTGATTGCTTGTAGAAAGTAAACAGTAAACGGTAAACAATAGATGGTATATCAATGATAAAGGAATGGACCAGGGTCCATAGTTCACTAGAGGTGTTCTCCTTAAGATAGATAGAATGTTGGGTGAACAAATTACAGCGGGGCAATTGATAGATTGAGAAAGCATAACAATGAATATACTAGACATCTTGACTCCTGCGAGATTTGTTTGGGCATTACAACATAATTGAAATGGATCGTATGGGAACCAAGAGGAGGGTGAATAGGTGCTACTCAATTTTTAGTCCTTTTCAATTTTAGGCTTGACACAAAGTAAATTCTCTAGATATGCAACTACGAGAATTTCCCTATATGCAAACCTAGCTACTAAGCATGTAAAGAGAGGAGCGAGGAAACCGTAGTGGAGCACGCGGAGACACAGGGATTTGTTTTACCGCAGTTCCTTCCTTGTTAAGGGAAGTACATCTGCGTTGGAGGGGTGGACGGTTCTACGACCACCACACCACAATAGGCCTTGGCCTATTCTTTGATGGATCTCGCCACGAAAGGCCTGATCCACCTTCTCCACTATTGGTACCCTTCGAGGCGGGAACCGGTGCCTTTACAACTCTACCGGGGCACACACCCACAACTGAATTGGGGGCTCCCGTAATGACAACAAGCTGTCACAACAACAAGGTTTATCAATATAAACAAAAGCAAGGATCTGGATATTTGCAAGAAATACTAGATCGGTGATTCTCCAAATGAATGGAGAGGAGATGAAGTGCTTGATTGCAGTGGTTGAAGATCGAGTTCTCCTCCTTCGATTCCCCAAGGGACGGGGCCTTTGGGTGGATGAAGGTCGAGCTCTCTTAGATGAAGGTTGAATAACAGATCCTGACTTTTTCGAATGAATCAAGAGTTCTGGTAGGAGGGGAAGGCTGGCTTAAATACCCCCTGCCCAGATCTTGTTGTTGGAGAAGTTTGGGGGCAGATTATCCGCCCTGGAGGAAAAGTACACCCCTAGGACAAACTCCGGGGGAAAATCCGCCCCCATACAGAAGGTGACGCCTCACATGACTTGGTGAAAATCTTCAAGGGGCGGATTATCCGCCGCCCCTCAAGGGGCGGACAATCCGCCCTAGGGGAAAATACGTCCCTGGACAGAAACTCCAGGGGAAAATTTGCCCCCCATACAGAAGGTGACACCGCACATGACTTGGGGAAAATCTTGGGGGTGGGGACTATCTGGCCCCTGTAGGGGCGACGGCTAGGCCAGAAAATCTGTCAGATACTCTGCCCCCTTCTGGGGAATGCCACCTTCTGAGTTTGGGGAGGGGCGGATTATCCGCCCCCCCAAAAACAGTTTCCTTTTCCTTTTCAAGTAAGATATTGATGGTGCTTACGTGGAGCACTTCGTTGGAAACCCCAAGAGCAAGGTGTGATGAGCACAACAGCAAGTCTTCCCTCGGTAGAGACCGAGGTTATCGAACCAGAAGGAGGAAGGAAACGTCACACAGGTGTTTCAAGCAACACAAATACCTTCACAAAACAAACTCAAGACTTTGCCCCAACGAATCAGTGAGGTTGTCAAGCTCACCGGTTTGCTGTAACAAAGTATTAAACATATGGTGTGGAAGGTAATGGTTTGCACCAAATAAACAAGTAACAGTGGAAGATGTATCAATGGTAAAGATTGGACCGGGGTCCATAGTTCACTAGAGGTGCTCTCCTTAGATAAACAACATGGCATGAAGGGTAAACAAATTACAGCAGGGCAAATGAAAGGAATTGAGCAAGGCATAACAATGCAATTACTAGTCAGAAAGATCCTATGAGATTCGATTGGGCAATACAACAAGATACATATAACTCCATCCAACTGCATCTATGACTAGAAGTCCACCTTCAGATTATCATCCGAACCCCCTCCAGTATTAAGTTGCAAGCAACAGACAACTACTTTAAGCAAAGTGTGTAAGGTAAACAGTCCACATGTTCCATGAATAAGAGACCGTTGTTTTCTCCCTAGTGGCAACAACACATCTACAACCGAAGAGATTTTTGTCACTTCCCTTGGAAACTAGAGGCATGAACCCACTATCGAGCATAAATACCCCCTCTTGGAGTCACCAGCAACTACTTGGCCAAGATAGCTACTAACAACGGAGATCATGCAAGATCACAAACAACATAGACATGATAGAATCATAAAGACAAAACCATTAATCAAACCAACATAATAATCTCAATATCCATCGGATCCCCGCAAACACAACATGCATGATTACAAATAGATTAGATCTTGATCATGAACGGAGCTCACAAGATCTATACATGAAAGCACAAGGAGGAGATACAACCATCTAGCTACTACATGGACCAATAGTCCAAGGTGGAACTACTCACGCATCATACCGGAGAGAAGGCCTTCGGGATGATCTCCCCTCGGCAGGGTGCCGGGAAGAACTTCAGATCCCCCCGATCTAGGGACGATGGTGGCGGCGGCTATAGACGGTTTCTTGGAGATTTGATCGGGTACTTAGGGTTTCTGCATCGGGGGATTCTTACAGGCGAAGGGGGAGACCGAGGCGGCAACCAGGATGGCCAAACCTAGCCAGGAGCGGGGTAGGGCCTACCCGCGCTTGGGGTGGGTCTGGCCCGTCTGGCTGGCCCCTCCGACTCTCCTCCGGACTTCTTGTTCCCCAAAGAAAGTAATTGACTTTGATATTTGTCCTGTCCAATTCCGATAATATTTCTTTACTAACTTTTTTGAAACCAAAAACAGCAGAAAACAGGCATTTGGCACTGTTGCAACTTGTTAATATGTTAGTACCAGAAAACATGTAAAAAGCACCTCAAAGTGTGGACAAGTAAAGAAAAGTAGATACTAAACAAGCATGGTGCATCAAAAATTATAGATACGTTTCCAACGTATCAGCATCCCCAAGCTTAACTCATGCTCGTCCTCGAGTGGGTAAGTGATAAAAAGAATAATTTTTGAGGTGACATGCACCCTCACAATAAAGATCCAACCATTTGCAAGAATTGAAAGCTGGGATCAAAGAACTCTAAACATGTGCATGAAAGATGGATTTCTAACAATAGGACATAGTAACTATGCAAGCAACATGTCAGGCTACAAACAAAGATCATGAATAACATGCATTGAAAAACATTTGTTTGTTTCACATGTAGAAAACATAGCATAGTGGAAATCAGCTTGTCCCTCATAGAGTAGCAAATAGATGCATAGGACACCTGCAAAGTTCACAAGGGTGCCTAAAGAATGACAACTATGCTCTCTTAATGGTGCCTAAAGGTGGAAGGTGGAGACTCAATAGTGGTGAAAGAAAGGCCTTTTTGTAAAAGAAGCAGGGATTACAAGTTTCAAAAAGAGCTTCCAAAAATTATGGTACTTGTTAGCTTTCAGCCCTCATTGCCCCTATCATAAGCATCTTGAAGTGGTTAAGGTTAAACTGGCAAAGCTGGAGTATATGCTTGACAAAGTATAAGTTGGCAATCTCAAGTCCCATGAATACGAGGGCCACACCTCATGCATACTCAACTTTGGGTCCAGGTAAGTTCTTGTCATTGTAAGTATTTGCATATCATTGAGAACCGCCAACGGGGTACCCTTGCACATGGTACAGGAGATTTCCCATGACCAAAATGACAAGGCAAGCAGACAATGAGCATCTCAACAATCTTTTTATTTACCATATGCATAGCTTTTTATTGAGGATGCTTCATAGATAGCTCATTATGGCGATGTTGCAAGTTTCCACCATGATTAGGCATGGATTAGGCTAGCGGCCCAGGTGTTTCTCTAACACAGAATACAAATTCCATGGACTTACAAGTTCCATCTTTATTACACACCGGTGACATCCATAAACAAAAGAACATGATATCAACTGAGTACAAAGTACAAGTGCAATGTTGAAAACGTTCCCCGTAACAGCACGGTTCTGCTGATTCCAACTTATAAGTGCAAGCATATACAACAAAGTTGTCACAATGGTTCAAGTTTATTAGGGGAAAATAATATAAAATGTGCCATCAAGTTCGTGAGGGCTTTAATCACTAAGTTTTCACATAAAAAATAGTTTTTAATTGGAAGATAGCTGAAAACAAGAATATACTTGGAATGGTGTAACACACCATGCATAGGAGTTTATAGTGGAAACTTTGGAATAACTTGGTTTCTTGGGAGTTGGAGTCATGAGTAGAACTTACTCATACAAGTGGAGTCTAGCAAAAGACTGGGAGCAACCAACTAAGAGAGCAATAATGGCTAAAATCATGCAATGCAACAAAGCATACTAATCAAAGCAAAGAGTGGTACTACAAGTCAAGGACTAAATGATCATAGAGGCTAATGGTGACTTGCCATAGTCATAACATGGTGTGAGCATGTACCAAGTCAACCCAAGCAAAGCATCAAAGGAGAATATCACAATACTATGATTTTGCATGCTAAAACAACGCATAATTTCTTCAAGGCACACTAAGCAATCCCATTTGTTTGGAACAATACATGCTACAACAATAATCACTAAGCATAAGGTCAAAACAAAACCTAGCATGTCATGCTAAAGTCTAAGTCATAGTCAATGCAAGCTCCTCTTGCACTTCAAGCAAGAACTTACTACTCCTTTCCAAACACCAAGCAAACTATTTGCAAAACAACACAGCGAGAACGGGGGTCCAAACTACTTTATTCAAGCAAACTAAACAACCTAAGCAAAGCAAACGAAAACTAAGACGCTCCAAGAACAACACAACTGAGCATGGAACAATAAAAACAAAGTGTCTAGAGAGACCTTAGCTTTTTATTGATGAAGAAGGGGATGCCTTGGGCATCCCCAAGCTTTAACGCTTGTACCTCTTGGATATTTCTTGGGGTGACACCATGGTGGTATCCCCAAGCTTGAGCTTTTGTCCATTCTTCATCTCATTGCATCATTCTCTCTCTACACCTAAACTGTTTCCTTCATACAAAACTTCACACAATCTTCATTAGCAACATTAGTTTATTCAAAAGATATTAGACCCCTGGCAAAGCTTTGGAACAACAAGACTTTTTACTAAAAACACAATATACTGTATTAACTCCTTACAAAGCTTAATTCACCTAAAGAGAACTCAAAAAGGAATCAATAAGAAGCAAATGCAAATAATGGCAGAAATTTGTCAATACAGACCAGCATATAGAAACCGATTTTTTCTAACACCTTATGTTGCTCAAATCAAAAAGTGTTGAACTAACGAAAGTTATCTAACATACTGGGGGATTTATTTGTAAATTTTGAGATCAATACGAGTTACAGAGACTCCTCACGAATTGTTTTGGTGGAGGACAGAAATCTATTTCGGGACAGCAACTCCCCAAATCTTACTTCCCTCTCATTAGAGGTCATTCTTGGCACAAAAAGCAAACAAAAAGAATAAGTAGAGGTCATTACTGAATTAATAACTTTCAAGACTCAAGAAAACTCTTGGGCTATCTCCTAACAAGTACTTTAACGCCTTTAAGTTAGGCATGAAAGTTTGAGAAGATGCTCACATAAGAAATATGAATTAAAGTCAAAGAGAGTATCAAGAAGAAAATTCAAAACACATTTAAGTCTAACCCACTTCCTATGCATAGGAATGTCGTATGCAAATAAATTCACAAAGAACAAAGTGACAGGCATAGGAAGATGAAACAAGAGCAACTTCAAAACTTTCAGGATATAGACAGGTGTTTCAGTACCATGAAAACTTCTACAACCATATTTTCCTCTCTCATAATAATTTTCAGTAGCCTCATGAATAAACTCAACAATATAACTATCACATAAAGCAGGCTTTTCATTATCTACAAACACATAATTTCTATCAGGCTCAAAAATAGTGGGATTAAAACCTTCACATGTTTTACCCAAAGTAGATATTTCAAAAGGATCCACATGAACATAACATTCATCCACCTTTGTTAAGCATGGGGGACAATCAAATAATGTAAGGGATAAAGAGTTACTCTCATTAGAAGGTAGGCATGGGTAGATAATCCATTCTTCCTCCTTTTGTTCATCACTCTCCCCCTCTTTTTCATCTAATGAGCTTACAGTTTCAACAAATTCTTCTTCCATAGGATCCTGCAAGGCATTAGTCTCTTCAAAATGTGGAAAGCATCTATTAAAATATTCAAGAATAAGCTATTTTCTTCCCTGTAATTATCAAAGCAAAATTTAAGTATTTCCAAAACCTCATGTTCCTAAGGTGCATCATCAGTATTTTCAAGCAAACTAGCAAGTTCAAATGCACCCTTGAAGGCAATAAATTCTTCAATTTTTTCCACATCATCAAAAATCATAATTTCCTTTAACTTAAGAATATATGGTAACATTATCATTATACTCACATTGAAAGGGTAGGTGTTTATACCTCCTGCAGCAACAAGCTTTATCAAAGCAATAAGTATTATTATAAGTAGAGCACACGTCTCTAGCAATAGTATTCAACTTATCAATTTGTTCCCATAAGTGTTTCCCTTTTTTGTGACAGACGTGTTCCTTATAATAATACTTTTGTTCTTCCGTGAACCCACCTTGCCAATAAGAACTAGTTTCAAAGAAACCATCCATTGATAGAAAGCATGACCTAGCAAGGCAATAACAGACCACCAACTAGAGTAGGAACTATTTTTTTGTGTGTTTTTTGAAAAGAGGCAAACAAAACCAAGCAAAAGAAACAAAGCAAACTAAAAACAAAGTAAAGAGAAAGGAAGTGGAGTACTCCCCTTGTGAAGACGTCCTTAGCCTCCCCGGAAACGGCGCCAGAAAACTTGTTGATGGTGCTGACGTGGAGCACTTCGTTGGAAACCCCAAGAGCAAGGTGTGATGAGCACAACAACAAGTATTACCTAAGTAGAGACCGAGGTTATCGAACCACAAGGAGGAAGGAAACATCGTACAGGTGTTGCAAGCAACACGGAGACCTGCACAACACAAACTCAAGACTTTTCCCCAACGAATCAGTCAGGTTGTCAAGCTCACCGGTTTGCTATAACAAAGTATTAAACATATGGTGTGGAAGGTAATGGTTTGCAGCAAGTAAACAAGTAACAGTGGAAGATGTATCAATGGTAAAGATTGGACCGGGGTCCATAGTTCACTAGAGGTGCTCTCCTTAGATAAACAACATGGCATGAAGGGTAAACAAATTACAGCAGGGCAATTGACAGGAACTGAGCAAGGCATAACAATGCACTTACTAGTCAGAAAGATCTTATGAGATTCGATTGGGCAATACAACAAGATACATAGACCGCCATCCAACTGCATCTATGACTAGAAGTCCACCTTCAGGTTATCATCTGAACCCCTCCAGTATTAAGTTGCAAGCAACAGACAACTGCTTTAAGCAAAGTGTGTAAGGTAAACAGTCCACATGTTCCATGAACAAGAGACCGTTGTTTTCTCCCTAGTGGCAACAACACATCTACAACCGAAGAGATTTTTGTCACTTCCCTTGGAAACTAGAGGCATGAACCCACTATCGAGCATAAATACCCCCTCTTGGAGTCACCAGCAACTACTTGGCCAGGATAGCTACTAACAACGGAGATCATGCAAGATCACAAACAACATAGACATGATAGAATCATAAAAACAAAACCATTAATCAAACCAACATAATAATCTCAATATCCATCGGATCCCCGCAAACACAACATGCATGATTACAAATAGATTAGATCTTGATCATGAACGGAGCTCACACGATCTATACATGAAAGCACAAGGAGGAGATACAACCATCTAGATACTAGATGGACCCATAGTCCAAGGTGGAACTACTCACGCATCATACCGGAGAGAAGGCCTCCGGGATGATCTCCCCTCCTGCAGGGTGCCGAGAAGAACTTCAGATCCCCCTGATCTAGGGACGATGGTGGTGGCAGCTACAAACGGTTTCTTGGAGATTTGATCGGGTACTTAGGGTTTCTGCATCGGGGGCTTCTTATAGGCGAAGGGGGAGACCGAGGCGGCGGCCAAGGTGACCAAACCATAGCCAGGCGCGGGGTGGGGCCACCCATGCCTGGGGTGGGTTTGGCCCCTCTGGCTGGCCCCTCTGGCTCTCCTCTGGACTTCTTGTTCCCCACGGAAAGTAATTGACTTTGACGTTTGTCCCGTCCAATTCCGAGAAAATTTCTTTACTAATTTTTTTAAACCAAAAACAGCAGAAAACATGCATCTGGCACTGTTGCAACTTGTTAATAGGTTAGTACCATAAAACATGTAAAAATCACCTCAAAGTCTGGACAAATAAAGCAAAGTAGGTACTAAACAAACATGGAGCATAAAAAAATATAGATACGTTTCCAACATATCAGATATCTGCAGCACTTCAATACACATTAAATAATCCTTGATATTGGTATCTAACACACAAAACACTAGGAATTATGAAATGTTCTTTCAATCTCCCCATTTTTGGTGTTAGATGACAATACTAGGATTTGCAATAAAACCTACTAACAACACCTTAAGGAAATGAAAGAGGCTCCCCCTAAATGTGTGCATATCTATAATTTGCATTTGAATACAAATGCACACACTAAATAGCAAGCCAATTTCATAACAAAGATAATTAAAACAAGGTGAGTTAGGAAAAAAAGTCATACCACCGGGAGTGAAACTCACAATATTGATGCAATCAGTAGATAATTCGATAGTTCCATATGCCATCAATACAATACCATACTCCATAGATGAATCCAGAATTCCATATGAGTAGTTCCACAAGATAATCCAGAATTCCAAAGATCCATACACGAGCACAAAGTAACACATGACAATGTCTTATACAAACCAAGCACACAAAGTTCAACGCTAAAAGGGCCCAAGCAAGCAAATAAAACGAATAGAAAAGAGGCAAGTGCTTGCGCCTGACCCATGCAAATCCATGACCTACTAGAACTACTTCTCCCCCTTTGGCATCGAAATGGCAAAAAATAAGAAGAGTGATGCTAGCGCCCAGAAGATCACTCCTCCTCATCCTTGTCCTCGTCCTCGTCGTAGTCATCCCCATCCCCTTCCTCGTCATCATATGTATCATCATCAGCAAATAGTGGAGTAGGCGCCCTCGGTGTTGGTCCCAGAAGTGTTCCACTGAGCATATGGCTCTGGAGTTGTAGGAGCAGGGGGTGGCCAGTTGCACCAGACACATGGTGAAGAATGAGCTGCTAGGTGTAAGCCATCTCATGGCTCCTCCGGTACTCCTCATACTTGCCCTTGTGAGTATCTATGCCCATGCAAAGAATGTGTCGCTAAAACCAATTGAGTTTCTTGACCTCACGAGCCATTGGGGACTCAACGAGATGACGACCACTAGCCCTTGAATCACGCATGAAGGACTCAGGGGCAGTGGAAGGGTGAGAGGTCTTCTGAGCCTTGTTGTATATCTTCTTTGGCTTGTGAACACCATCCAGACCAGTGCCAAAGTCCTCATGTGGCAGCATATGCTTGATGATCATCATAATAAAAGGAGCATTTGGGATGGAGAGCCGGTTGAGCATCGCATCAGTCATCTCATGATATATATAGTCCATCACATCCAACTTATAACCTATAGACGAGCCAACATTGGTGGCACACTCGTGATCAAAGGCAAGCAGGGGAACCAGGTGACCGCGGATCTTATCATTGTTTCCCCCACTTGGAGTGATGTTGTCCCTAAACATGCCAACAAGGGTGGCATACAAAGGAGAGAGGCCAGCGAAGGTACCGGCAATGCCATTAGGTGTCAGACATGGAGCAAGCACAATGTCCTTGGATGGCCTGAGCGGAGAAATGATGCGGTGCCCAGAAGCTATGTCACGCCCATGGAAAGCATACCCAAGGACCTGAACAAAGGTGCGGAAGTCAGACTGAATCATTGTTGTCCCGGTCATCCACTTCATAGTGCTAAGCTCATCTCCGCAGGTCACAAGTGTTGAGAAAAACTGCTTCACCACCGAGGAATCACAGGGACACTATAGAGTCATAAGGTGATGAAGCCCCATCTTATTAGTCACATCCAAAGCTTCACAGAGTCTTGCCTTGGATTGGGCCTCAGTCATATTCAGAGGATGCATAGGGCGAATCTTGAGAGGAACATAGACATCATCATGAATATACCTAAAGTGAGAGCACCAAAACATGGAGTCCTCTGGAGACCCATCACTGTCAACATCTGCATAGTAATCAGTTTGGCGCATGGATGAGTACTCAACGCTGTCCATGGCCTTGTAGTTGGGCCGGGACTTCTTGCCCTTGCCCTTGCGAGATGCAACCCTCTTTGCTTTCTTTGCTGCCTCAGACATCCGTTCAGACTCTCTTGCCAATCTGCGGACCTCAGTTTCGTCAACAAACTTACCCTCTGTAGTGGGCTTGAGATAATGAGCACGGGGATGACGCTTGTAGGTCTTATGAGCACGTGAACCACCTGTGAAAATCATGGGAGAGGTAGCATGGGGATAAGAACACACACAAGTCCAAGAGGAATATTAGAAATAGTAGGAAAACAATCCATGGGCAAGAGATGTGCATTTGTGAAAATCTGAACCAAACTAGAGCAGACAATGAGTCTCCAGGCCGGATTATCCGGCCCTGGAAGGGGCGGATAATCCCCCCCCCCTCCCGCGCAAAAAAATTCTGGTATGGCCCAGATTCACCAAGGCAAAACAGATCGGGCACTAGGGTTGCAATACTACTGATTCTAACAAATAGGGGAAACACAAAGAATCTTCTACAACGAGATTTCCACCAAAACAATGAATCTCATACAAAAGAGATGGATGAGGGATTTACCCTCACTCATTGGAGGAAAAGCTTGGTGGAGAAGGTACCCGGAGGCGAGGGGAAGAAGATCCGGGAAGGGCCCAGAGAATCCGATGGTCGAATCGACTCCGGGGAAGGGCGAAGGCTCCGGCGGCGGCTTGGGGCAGAGCATATGTTGGGGGAGGACTGGCCGCTCTGTTTGAGCCCTTCCTCCCCGACCCTGCCCTTAAGAGGCAGATTTATCCCGGGGCAGATAATCCGCCCCCCACTTGGGGCGGATAGTCCGCCCCCTTCCGAAATTCTATCAACACAGATTCAGGCCGGAGCACTCCTTGCAAAACCCATCGAAAGTGTATGAAGGACTTGTGTGAAAGAATAGATGGTTCAAGGAGGTAAAAAGGCTTGGGTTTAGAGCAACAAAACTGAGATGGTACTACACACCCAAAGTTATAAGAACAAATCAACCAAAATCCAAAATTGGGTGTGTTTTCCATAAGAACAAGAGATATGCAAGAAAATCCAAAGAGAGCCATTAGAACCCAACTCTTCTCAAGGAAGAGGGCGGTGGCTGAAGCCACCATGTTGGAGCGCATGGCATGACACCACAGAGATGTATCTTGAGTTAAAAACCAATGCTCATCGATGACCCACATATCACAAAATGATATTAAGGGAAATGGTTTTTCTTCCTTTCGGCATTACGGGGGGAGGGTTATACCAATCAATTAGGACCACACTCCCCCTATGTCTACGCATGTGTCGTGGTGGTGGCACGGCAGATGCCATGGGTAGGCTAAAGTATGGGGCCAATGGATGCTAGTGGGATCTGGGGAGGGAAGATGCAACTGATTCTACACTCAAGTGGTTAAGGCAAAGATCTTTATTTATCTTCTTTTGGGCTACAAGTGCTCCTCGAGCTGTATACAGGGAGAAAATATGAATCTCACCAGCCTAACGGTACCAAAAATGAGTCGATCTCCTCCTCAGGGTCCAAGCCTCCCCTTATAAAGGGGAGCCTTGGGTGCCCTTAGGGCTGACGAGGCAAGCATATTCGAGGAATATACTCGTCCCAAAATAGTAGTTCGGCGGCCTCCTTTCCCTGTCAGCTTTGTCTAACGACTTTGTGCTTGTGCTCTGGCTCGATTCCTTCTAGCCTCAGCTAGAGTTTGACCCTGGGTTTCTCCTTCCCTCTCCTGCATTCGGTATCTTACTTACCTTACGTTAATGCTTGTCCTTCACTCATCGAGATCACTCACTCGCTAACCCGCCCTCACCCTCCAGAATACTCGGCCGGGTAATGGCTTGATACACATACATGCTTGGCTTGGCCGATATTCATTCACCGAACCTAGACATGATTCTCCAGAAACCGAGGATTGTACCTCTGTCTTTCCCCGTCTCTGACCTACCCGAGGTCAACCCCCCGACATTAGTCCCCGAAGCTGGTGTGGCCCTGTCGATAGCTTCGGCCGGGTCGTATCAGCTTCATCATATTCTTCAGTTTTGTTTTCGAGTTATATCTTCTTCGTCTGAGGTACCCTCGTTCCTTCTCTCGTACACCATGTCCTACGCGTCACCCCCATCATCGTTCTTCTAGTTTTTTGGTCCCTCTACAATACTTACTGACAGGCTACAGTTAACTTTGTACCTGCCGCGCCGCCGCTGCGACGCCTCGGGTGTCGTTCCCCTTGGGGATCATAACGCTCTTCCTTCCTGTGTGGATCCACTTATCGTCGTGCGTTCGTGCCGCACCCACGATCTACACGGTCAACCGCTACACCCACGATCCCACTACCTTGTTCGTGGCTCGATTATAAAGAGGGGGACGACGTTTGGGGAATTTACTTTTCCCCTTCTCGCTCGTCTCCGTCCTCCTCCTTCCTTCCGCTTGCGCATCCTCTCGCAGCTCCGCCGCCGCGCGCTCGCCAGAGCCACCGTTGGTGAAGACTCCGCCGCTCCGTTCTGCCTGCCTCGCCTGTGCTCTGCGGCTTTGGCTCCGTCGCCGGGTGAGTCCTCTCCGGTCGTATTGCCTGGATTTTTCCCTAGACTCATCTGTTTCGATTTCGTGCTCGTGCGGCGGTTCCTCTGGTTCTTCGCCATTGTTCTTGTGCAAAGTCTCGACGGGGCCTTGCAGCTCTAAACTCCTCTCCGCCGCCAGCTTTTCCTCCGGCGATCTTTCCGGCGCACTCATGTCTAGTTCATTTAGCGGCGCTCTGGTAGAGGATGACGACGCTGGCTCCGGGCCCGAGCGAGGCTCGTGGCAGGGCTCTTCTGTTACACGCCGTGAGATCGAGTGGCTTATCCGAACTCGAAGAATTCCTGCCGAAGTCTCTTGCCGTTTACCCGGCAGCGAATCCTCTCCGGATGTTAGGGAGGGCGAGTATGTGGTTTTTATGTCGCACTTAGCGCGTGGCTTTGGTCTCCCTCTTAGTGATTTTGCTAGAGAATTTCTCGATTACTTCGGCCTTCAGCCGCACCATGTTCCTGTGAACGCCATCGCTTCTCTTTCTGCTTTCATCTCCGCATCGGAGGGATACTTCGGCCTATGGCCGTCGGTGCACGTCTGGTCGAAGTTCTTCCAGATTCGCTCCAACGTAGTCCCTGACAAATCTCTGCACCCTTCCGAGAAGTCACTTACCCAATGTGGGGCAGCGTCTATTACACCTCGGAGGAAGTCCGTATTTCCTCGTGTCACCGGGTTAGAGTCGTGCAAGAAGTGGCACAAATCGTTCTTTTATGTCAAGAACAGAGGGGCAGAGGACAAGATTCGTCTCCCTGCATTCTCAATTGGTCCGCCTTCTAAAGTGAACTGGCTCTACAACCCGAGAAAAACTCATGCCCTGGCCGAGGCTTTTGAGATTCGGCTTAAAGAGTTGATCCGCGCCGGGTTATGCGGCGAAGATCTGATGGCTACTTTCATTAGTAGCCGGATCTGCCCATTCCAGAAGCGGACTCACAAGCTGTGCTACATGAGTGGTCCCCTTGACCCTAATCGAGTCTCGACCGTGGAGCTGGACAACTACCTGATCTACAAGCGCGTCCGAGCTATCTTTAAAACAGAGATGCCTGAGGATTGGACTTGGGGATTGAAACCGTTCACCCGCGACCATCCGCCTCCCGAAGTGAGCTTAATCAATAACGCTCTGCTATTCCATTGTTTCCGTAACGGGTTCATCTAACTCTCTTTTTCCTCGTCTTGCAGAGGTTCGCAGAGAAGAAAAATGAGGACGCCTGGTTCTGTTGCTCCGTGGCCCTGGGACGAGCACCGGATCTTGGTGAGCCGGACTCGAGGAGTTCGTCCTAAGTCGGATCCTGCCCGGCCGAGCTCGTGGCAAGACTTCAAGACGAGGAGGAAGGTGATTCGGACGAGGTCCAAATTCTTGAGGTAGTTGCCGCCATGCCTATTTCTTATGCATTTCCGGCTTCTACTTTCCCAGCTAATCCGGCGGTCAGTTCACGCCGAGCCTATTGCTTCTCGACCCTGTTACCTCGGGAAACGCGGGGCTCCTGCTAGTGCCTCGAGCGGTTCCCAAGAAGCGAATGAAGAAATCGCTCGAATCCTCCCAGCGCAAGACTATGCACAGGGTTGCCGATAAGTTCCTTTCGCTTATATTTCTTGTTTCTCTCTTTACATTTTTCATCTTGTGATTTTTCTTTCTTACTTTTGCGGTTCGCTTCCGTTAAACCCGGTCCTAGCATGACTAGTCCCGATTCGGCCGTCTCCTCCGCCCGTTAATGATACTAGGATTCCTAGTCCTACTCGTCCTGCTTCTCCTCCAGCTCCGAATACGTCGCCTCTTCGTCGCGACGTGCCTGAGACCCCTTCTATTGACATGGATTCGAATCGGCCCTCCGAGGTCTTTGTCGAACCCGCCGCCCCTTCTATGGGTCCCAGCGCTACTACCGAGCCTCTATCTACCCCGGCAGTTTCCACAGCCATTCCAGCCTCGGCGCCTTCTGCGATCGTAACCCCTGCTGCTCCTAAAGACGCCGTCCCCACTTCCGAGGCATCACTTCCTGCTAATGCCTCCTCTAAGGCGAGAAAAGCTGTTGCCGCCAAGACTTCCTCTTCCCAGAAAGGTCTTGTCGGCTCTTCTCAGCCGAGTATTGCCGACGTGCGGCGTAAGGGAGCTGCGCCTACTAAAGCCCCCGTTGCCTCGGCCGCCAGCACCCAGCTTGCTCTTCATAAGAGCCCTGCGGCCGCAGTGGTTGAACAGCCTGTCCGGGGTAAGGTCTTAACTCGGACGGCCAGTGGGAACAGCCTCGGTGCGCTGGTGGAGTATGCTAATAATTGGAACGCCGCTGATCATTTTGAGGGTAATCCAATCAACCAGCCCTTTCAGCTTTCCGACATCAGCGGTCGTTTCGACCATGCTGCCAAGTTCATCGTTGATACCAATAAGATGAATGAGTTAATTACTGTTTCCCTGAGTTTTAAATTAGTCCTCAGATGTTACCATATGCTCTAGTCCCTGAAACTTGCAAGGAAATAACTTGTTATATACTTGGAAGTTTAATGATCTTTGACTTAATTTATTTCTAGGGTTTGGTAACCCGGCCATCTAGATCCGAGTTAAGTTTTGCTTAATTCGGAAGTGCTTTAGCTTTGAATGTCCAGCCACTTAGATCCGAATTAAGTTCTGCTTGATTCGGATCTAATTTATCTTTGAATATCCAGCCACCTAGATCTGAGTTAAATCCTGGTTGATTCGGATCTGATTTAGCTTTGAATATCCAGCCACCTAGAGCCGAATTAAGCTCTGCTTGATTCGGATCTAATTTAGCTTTGAATATCCAGCCACCTAGATCTGAGTTAAGTCCTGCTTGACTCGGATCTGATTTAGCTTTGAATATCCAGCCACCTAGATCCGAGTTAAGTCCTGCTTGACTCGGATCTGATTTAGCTTTGAATATCCAGCCACCTAGATCCGAGTTAAGTCCTGCTTGAATCGGATCTGATTTAGCTTTGAATATCCAGCCACCTAGATCCGAGTTAAGTCCTGCTTGACTCGGATCTGATTTAGCTTTTACTGTCGATTTATCATTTTGCCTCATTGCTCAGGTTGCACATGACCGGCGGACCGCCGAATTCCAGAGGTTGCTTTTTTCGCACCGCAAGATGGAAGAAAAGTACGAGAAAATTCTTCCAGTGGTGAAGAAGGCTGGTATGTCGATAGTTCCTTTTCCTTATTTCCAACGTTCTTATGTATTTGTCCGCGAGATGCCGACTTACTTTCTTGGTGAACAGTTAACATTAATAACCTCAATATTCGCCTTGAGAAGAAGGTCAAGAGCCTGGAAGGTTAGTTTCCTTTTTATTTTACACCCTTTCCCTTTTAATATATATGCTAAGTTTCCTTATTGTGTTTGGCTCTGGTAAAGCCGAGTTGCAAAACTTTGCAGCGTCACATCAAGATTGCATGCCCATGCCTGACGTGATGCTGCATTTTTTAGAACAAAACGCTATTCATTCGGCACAACTACAAGAAAAAGATGATGAAATAACTCGCCTGCGATCCGAGGTGGATACTCTCAAGCTATCTCAGAAATCCGAACTGGAAAAGGTCGACCAAGAATTTTCCGAGGAGAAGAATCAGTTGGTTTTGGAGCTGCAGAAGAACAAAGAACTCCTCGAGGCTGCCGAACTAAAGACTTAGGGGTTGAGCGAGGAAATTGCTCGTTTTGAGAAGAGCAAGGTCGCCTGGGCCAAAGACCTTCAGATAATCATGAGTTACATTCATCGTAAGCTACTTAACATCGTCGAATTGCATTGTTCTTTTTGTTCGCTACCATCGACACGTTCATGCTTTTGAGATCATTTCCCGAGGCCAAGCTGTGAGTTCTAAAGCGTTCTTGCAGCTCGCGTGCCGAGGTGAACCTTCTGTTGATTCGAGTATTCAATGGAGGATTACTTGGTTGCCGTTGGTGCCGTAGTTGGTCCGATGAAAATTATGGGCCGGGACTTGGTGCAAGCCGCTATCCGAGCTTACCATGTACTCTGGCCGAATACCTCGGGGACTCCTGATATCAACGAAGTCAAGTTATTGGTGAAAAGACTAATGGCATCTGAGAGGCAGTTAAGTCTTTGGAGGGAATCCGCTGGGCGTGCTGGTGCCGATATGGCCCTTACTGTTATCATGTCATGGTATGAAGACATCTCTCTTGACATCCTGAGAAATTTGCGCACTGGTTCCCGCTGGGTTGAGGATCCCACTTTTGTTGCTCTTCGGCAAGCTCGGGCCTTCCAACTCGTCGAGTATGCCGACGTGCACACTTGGAATGAAGGGCCGAGTTTTCTTCCAGACCCGGATGAGGAGGTTGTAGTTGAGGATGCTTCGGATGATAATTCGGCTGAGCAAGGGGAAGGTGAGGATGATTCGCCGATCGGCGGCTCAGCTCAAGCTCGACAAGAACGGCGCAGCGGTCCTCCTCCAAAGGTACCGGCATTCTACCAAGACGGATCGATGCTCTGAGCAACCTCGGGCTTCGCTGAAGTTGCACTGGTCGGCGGAGGCGAGTCAACCTCGATCAAAGTTCTTCCCACGAGTGCCCTTTTGACCAAAGTCTGTCTCCCAACGAACAACGCCTAAGTTATTTCTGAAGGGTTTCGCGGCATAGTAAATCAAAATTTTCTACGGATGCGAACAAAGGGAAAGCCAAGATCTAATCTAGGAGATGCAATCAACGAGAGAGATTGGATTAGATCTTCATACCCTTGAAGATTCGCCGCGGAACGCCTTAAACGTGGGTGATGTAGTCATACTCGCTTCTCCTCCTCGCGATCGATCCGATCTAGCACCACAAGTGGCGGTGCCTCCGTGAGATGCACACGTGCAACACCTCGGCGTCTCCTCCTTCCTCGGACCAGCGAGTATGGTGGAGAGATAGATTGGATCTACAACACGACGGCGTGGTGTATATGGTGGAGAATTTCTCTGCAGGCTTCGCCTACAAACAATCGGGAGGAGAGAGGAAGGGCGGGGCTACTAGGGCTTGGAGGGAGGTGTGTAGGGGGAGGCGCGCAACCCTCTATATATAGAGGCGGCCAGCCCTTGCCCTCCTCCAAGCCTATCTCTAGTTTAAACAATTTAAACTCTCCCTTATCTAGAAATCCTATCTCTAGTTTAAACGATTTAAACTCTCCCTTATCTAGAAATCCTATCTCTAGTTTAAACGAGTTTAAACTTATCTAGGATCGGCTAGGCCCTATGGGGCCTTGTGCCCCGCCCAATGCGCCGTGACACTCCCTCATAGGCCCATGCCCCTCCGGAAGGTGGGGCCACGTTGGTCCCCTTCCGAAGGTTCTAAAGCTTCCGGATAATACCGATTAACCCGAACAATTCAACTCCAAAAACCGACCGCCTTATATGAATCTTATTCTCGGACCATTCCGACCTCTCATGATATCCGGATCCCATCCGAGACTCGAACAAAAATTCATAAACCAATTATCCAATCTATCCTAGCGTCGAGATACGTTAAGTGTGTGACCTGCGGGTTCGAGAATATGCGTACATGATCTTCTATCAATAATCAACAGCGGTGCAGGCACCCATATTGACTCCACACATTCATCGATGATCATATCGGATGAACCACGATGCCAGGATTCAATCAATCCCATATATATATTCCCTTCGTCTCGCGATATTTTACTTGCGAGATTCGATCGTCGGTGCCGTCATACCTAGTTCAATCTCGTTCACGCAAGTACTTTACTGGTTCGTAATCCGATATCACTTTGTGATTAACTCCTTAACCACATGCTTGCAAGCGGTGTTGATATCGATTAAGTGGGCCCAAGTATATCTCTCGACTTGGGAGGACAAATCCCATCTCGATACATACAACCCAAGATACTTTCCGATCACCGAGAGACACCTTTATGATCACCCTCTCATAGGATGACGTTTGATGACCTCAAAGCTTTCTTCGGTACGTGGAGTTGCATTATCTCATGGTCTAAGGAATACAATATTTGACATAGGAAAAGCTTCGCAAAGACGAACACGATGACACGATCTAATTGCTCTGCTTTGTTTGGGTCAATCCACCATATCATTCTCCCAATGATATGATCTCATTATCAATTGACAACTCATGTCTATGGTTAGGAAACCTTAACCATCATTGATCAATGAGCTAGTGCATAGAGGCGTACTAGGAACACGGTGTTGTTTACAAACCACACAAGTATTAATGTTTCCGCTTAATACAATTCTAGCATGGAATATAAACTTTATCATGAACAAGAATTATAATAATAACATCTTTATTATTGCCTCTAGGGCATAATTCCAACAGTCTCCCACTTGCACTAGAGTCAATAATCTAGTTTACATCTGGCAACAATCTCACACCCATGGCACTGAGGTGTTGATCATGTTTTACACGTGGAAGAGGTTTAGTCAATGGATCTGCGACATTCAGATCCGTATGTACTTTGCTAATCTTCGGATCTCCATCGCTATATAATCTCGGATTATATGAAACTTGCGGTTGATATGCTTGGTCTTTGGATGATATCTTGGTTCCTTAGCGAGTGCTATGGCGCCGGTGTTGTCACAATATCTCCATGGGTCCAATGCACTTGGAACCACACCAAGCTCGATGATGAAGTTTCGATCCAAACTCCTTCACTTGACGCTTCTGCAGACCATGTATTCCGCTTCTGTAGATCCGCGATCATGCTTTGCTTGCGACTTCTCCGACTCAGCTCCTCCATTCAAAATATACACGTATCACATGCGAGATTTAGAATCATCCTTGTCGATTATCGAAACTAGCGTCGACGTAACCTTTTACGACAAGTGTCGCTCATCACCCCATGGACTAAGAACATTTCTTTAGTTCTATTTAGGTACTTTAGGATGTTCTTCACGGTGTCCAGATGTTCCACTCTGGATCACTTTGATATCTTTCGTCAAACTAAGAGCATTGGACTCATCCGGTCTAGTACATTGCATGGCATACATGATGGAACCTATGGCGAGGCATAAGGCACTTTGCTCATAGCTTCCTATCATTAACCGTAGTGGACAACGAGCCTTGCTCAATATCTTACCGACAACATAGGCCTTGAACCTTTCTTTGCCTTATCCATTACGAACCTTTTGAACTTTGTCTAGGTATGTACTGCTTAACGCTATCGAGCGTCTTTGTCTATCTCTATAGATCTTGATGCCCAATATATAAGCAGCTTCACCTAGGTCTTTCATTGAAAAACACTTGTTCAAATAACTCTTCACATCGTTAAGCATGTTGATGTCATTTCCGATAATCAATATGTCATCCACATACGATGCAGAAGCGTCACCGAGCTCCCACTCACTTTCTTGTAGATACAAGCTTCGTAGCAATTTGGAACAAATCCAAAACTCTTGATCACTTGATCAAAGCGAAGGTTCCAACTCCGAGATGCTTGCTTGATCCATAAATGGAACGTGAAGTTTGCATACTTTACTAGCATCCTTAGGATCGACAAAACCTTGGTTGCATCATATACAACTCTTCATCAATGTTCCCATTGAGGAAAGCGATCTTGACATCCATCGCCATATTTCATAATCATGAAACGCAGCAATTGCTAATAAAATCCGAATGGACTTAAACATCGCTACGGAGAGAAAGTCTCATCGTAGTCAACACCTTGAACTTGTCGAAAACCTTTGCGACAAGCCGTGCTTATAGACGGTGACATTACCATCCGCGTCCGTTTTCTTCTTGAAAATCCATTTTCACTCAACGGCCTTTTCGGTCGCTAGGAGGGTCCACCAAAGTCCATACTTGGTTTTCGCTCATGGATCCCAATTCGGATTTCATGGCTTCCAGCCATTTCTCAGAGTCTGGGCTCATCGCTTCCTCATAGTTCGTAGGTTCACCGCCTTCTACCAACAAGGCAGTCAAGACAGGTTGCCGTACCACTCGGGAGGGCACGACCTTGTCGACCTGCAACGCGATGCGACATCGTCCGAAGCTTCATGATCCTTGTCATTAGCTTCCACTATTGTTGGTGCAAAGGCACTAGAACAATTTCAGGTCTTTGCGCTACTCTCCAATTCAAGAGAAGGTTCAATAACCTCGTCTAGCTCTACTTTCCTCCCACTCACTTCTTTTGAGAAACTCCTTCTCAAGAAAGGAACCGTTCTTTCGACAAACACTTTGCCTTTGGTTACGTGATAGAAGGTATACCCAATAGTTTCCTTAGGGTATCCTATGAAGACGCATTTCTCCGCTTTAGGTTCGAGCTTGTCCAAGCATCAACTTCTTGGCGTAAGCTTCGCATCCCCAAACTTTAAAGCGACAACTTAGGTTTAGCACCAAACCACAGTTCATACGGTGTCGTCTCAACGGATTTAGATGGAGCCCTATTTAAAGTGAATGCAGCGGTTTCTAATGCATAACCCCAAAATGATAATGGCAAATCAAGAAGAGACATCATTGATCGGACCATATCTAATAGGGTTCGATTCCTGCTCAGACACACCATTGCTTGTGGTGTTCGGGTGGCGTGAGTTGTGAAACGATTCCACTTGCTTTAAGATGCGTGAGAAAATCATAACTCAAATATTCGCCTCCACGATTGGATCGTAGAAACTTAATCTTTACATTACGATGGTTCTCCACTTCATTCTGAAATTCCTTGAACTTTTCAAATGTTTCAGATTTATGTTTCATTAAATAGATATACCCATATCTACTTAAGTCATCGATAAAAGTGAGGAAATAGCGATATCCACCGCGTCGAACACTCATCGGTCGCACACATCGGTATGTATGATTTCCAACAAGTCCGTTGCTCGCTCCATCATACCGGAGAACGGGTTTTGATCATCTTGCCCATGAGGCATGGTTCGCATGTGTCAAATGATTCAAAATCAAGAGACTCCAAAGTCCATCGAATGGAGTTTCTTCATGCGCTTTACACCAATATGACCTAGACGCAAGGCCACAAATAAGTAGTATTATCACTATCTACTTTGCATCTCTTAGCCTCAATGTTATGGATGTGTGTTTCATCCCTTTCGAGGTTTAGAAGAAATAAACCATTCACAAGAGGTGCATGACCATAAAGATGTTACTCATATAAATAGAACAACCATTATTCTCCGATTTAAATGAATAACCGTCTTGCAATAAACACGATCCGAAATGATGTTCATGCTCAACGCAGCACATAATAACATTTATTAAGGTTTAAAACTAATCCGAAGGTAAAACTAAGGAGGCGTCGATGGCCATCACATCAACTCTTGATCCGTTGCCAACACGCATCGTCACCTCATCCTCGCAAGTCGCCGCTCATTCCGTAGCTCTGCTTTGAGTTACAAATATTAGCAACCGAACGGTATCAAATACCCGTGCACTACAACGAGGGCTAGTAAGGAAAACATCAATAACATGTATATCAAATATACCTTTGATGGTGCCGCCTTCTTGTCCGCTAAGTACTTGACAGACGCTTCCAAGGACCCTTGTCCTTGCAATAGAAGCACTCGATTGTCGGCTTGGGACCGGACTTGAGCTTCTTCTCAATAGGGCAACGCTTCCGCCGCCTTTCTTGAAGGGCTTCTTTGCTCCTTACCTTTCTTAAAGGAGGGCTTGTTGACCATCAACACATGATTATCCTTCTTGATGTCCACTTGCAGCCTTGACTTTGCGAAGAGCTCGGTGATCGTATGAGTGGAACCAATCGATTATGAGTCACTACAAAACTTTTGTAGCTGGGAGGAGTGATTGCAGAACCACGTCAATCTTGAGCTCCTCCGAATCGTGCATTCCGCTTGCTCAAAGCGTTGAGTGTAGGCCGACATCTTTATGGCGTGCTCACTAACGGAACTCCTTCCTCCATCTTGCAGTTAAAGAACTTCTCGGAGATCGCATATCTCTCGAGCGGGCTGAGTCTGAAACATGGTTTCAGCTCCTCGAGAATTTCGAAGGGCCGGATACTCTTCAAAACGATTTTGAAGCTCGGTTCCATAGCAAACAACATGGTGCTCTTAATCACACCATAATCATCTTTCTTGTGATCGATGACAGCTTTCTCATCGGTAGCGCGATTGCGGGGGGTCACCTAACGCTTTCCCAAGGACATAGTCCTTTTGTCCATGACAGAATGATTCTTAGATTGCGGAACCAATTGGTGAAGTTAGACCCATTGTTCCTAAGCTTTTCTTTCTCAGCAAAAACATTGAAGTTGAAGTTGGATTTGGCCATGTGATCTACAGTATTAGCAAGTACAATTTAGACTATGTTCATGATAAATAGTTCAACTTAATCAAATTACTAGATGAACTCCCACTAAATTCAACATCCCTCAAGTTGTTTAGTGAACACGATCCAAATTCACCACACCTAATCCGATCATCACGAGAAGAGATGTGGTTTCAATGGTGGACAACAAAGTGTCGATCATATCACTCATATGACTCATGCTTAACCTTTCGGTTCTTGTGTTTCGAGGCCATGTCTGTACATGCTAGGCTCGTCAAGCTAGACCCAAGTATTTCTGCATGTGCAAAACTGGCTTGCACCCGTTGTATGTGAGCGTAGAGTCTATAGCACCCGATCATCACGTGATTCTTGGACACGACTAACTTTCGCAACGGTGCATACTTGGGGAGAACACAGTTTTTATCTTGATCTTTAAGTGAGGAATCATCTTATAATGCTACCGTCGCGATCTAAGCATAATAAGATGCATAAAGGGATAAACATCACATGCATATAACTTTATGTGACATGGTATAGCCAATCTTCGCGCAATGATCTCCATCTTGTGCGTTTCGGCATGATCTCCATCACTCCATCATGATTGCCTCCACCACGAATAACAACTACAACTATTGCTAACTACTTAGCGATAAAGTGAAACTATTACATGGCGTATAAGAAGTTGACACACAGGTCATACACAATTATAAAGACAACCATATGGCTCCTGCCGGTTGTGTACTCATCGACATGCAAGTCGTGAAACATTACAAAACATGATCATCGCATACAATGTACACATCACATCTTGGGCCATACCATATCACAGAAAACACTCCCTGCAAAAACAAGTTAGACGCCTCTACTTTGTTGTTGCATGTTTTACGTGGCTTATGGGAGTAGATGCTAAGAACGATTCTTACCTACGAAAAGCCACAACGGTGATATTATGGTTGCCAAACTCCGGTGTTAATCCCATGACAACTATAGTGAGAAACCGACATCCACCGGCCGCATGTGTGGAACAAGCCACACGTCAAGTCGGAGCGGTCTCATGACGACGTCGCGTAAGGTTGGCTGGACCGCTTCAATCTCACTATCCGCGTCATAAGAAGAACACAAATAAGAGGCTTGCAACAGAAAACATCAATGCCCGCAACAACCATGTTGCGTTCTACTCGTGAAACACATCTACGCATAGATCTAGCTCGATACCTCAAGGGTTTCGCGGCATAGTAAATCAAAATTTTCTACGGATGCGAGCAGAGGAAAGCCAAGATCTAATCTAGGAGATGCAATCAACGAGAGATTGGATTAGATCTTCATACCCTTGAAGATTCAAGCAGTGAACGTTCGTCGGAACGTGGGTGATGTAGTCGTACTCGCTTCTCCTCCTCGCGATCCGATCCGATCTAGCACCACAAGTGGCGGTGCCTCCGTGAGATGCACACGTGCAGCACCTCGACGTCTCCTCCTTCCTCAGACCAGCGAGTATGGTGGAGAGATAGATTGGATCTATAACACGACGGCGTGGTGTATATGGTGGAGAATTTCTGCTGCAGGGCTTCGCCTACAAACAGTCGGGAGGGAGAGAGGACGGCAGCAGGGCTACTAGGGCTTGGAGGGAGGTGTGTAGGGGGGAGGGGGCGCACCACCCCTCTATATATATAGAGGGGGGGCGGCCACCCCTTGCCCCTACTCCAAGCCTATCTCTAGTTTAAGCAATTTAAACTCTCCCTTATCTAGAAATCCTATCTCTAGTTTAAACGATTTAAACTCTCCCTTATCTAGAAATCTTATCTCTAGTTTAAACGAGTTTAAACTTATCTAGGATCGGCTGGGCCCTATGGGGCCTTGTGCCCCTGGCCCAATGCAGCCAGGACACTCCCTCATAGGCCCATGCCCCCTCCCGGAAGGTGGGGCCACGTTGGTCCCCTTCCGGAAGGTTCTACAAGCTTCCGGTACAATACCGATTAACCCGGAACAATTCCGAACTCCAAAAACCGCACTGCCTTATATGAATCTTATTCTCCGGACCATTCCTAACCTCGTGATATCCGGATCCCATCCGAGACTCGAACAAAAATTCATAAACCAATTATCCAATCTATCCTAGCGTCGAGATACGTTAAGTGTGTGACCTGCGGGTTCGAGAATATGCGTACATGATCTTCTATCAATAATCAACAGTAAGTGCAGGCACCCATATTGACTCCACACATTCATCGATGATCATATCGGATGAACCACGATGCCAGATTCAATTAATCCCATATATATATTCCCTTCGTCTCGCGATATTTTACTTGCCCGAGATTCGATCGTCGTTACCGTCATACCTAGTTCAATCTCGTTCACAGCAAGTACTTTACTCGTTCCATAATCCGATATCACTTTGTGATTAACTCCTTAACCACATGCTTGCAAGCGGTGTTGATATCGATTACCGAGTGGGCCCGAAGTATATCTCTCCGACTTGGGAGGACAAATCCCATCTCGATACATACAACCAGAGATACTTTCCGATCACACGAGACACCTTTATGATCACCCTCTCATAGGATGACGTTTGATGACCTCAAAGCTTTCTTCCGGTACCAGGGAGTTGCATTATCTCATGGTCTAAGGAATACAATATTTGACATAGGAAAAGCTTCGCAAAGACGAACACGATGACACGATCTAATTGCTCTGCTTTGTTTGGGTCTATCCACCATATCATTCTCCCAATGATATGATCTCATTATCAATTGACAACTCATGTCTATGGTTAGGAAACCTTAACCATCATTATTCAATGAGCTAGTCCATAGAGGCGTACTAGGGACACGGTGTTGTTTACAAACCACACAAGTATTAATGTTTCCGCTTAATACAATTCTAGCATGGAATATAAACTTTATCGTGAACAAGAATTATAATAATAACATCTTTATTATTGCCTCTAGGGCATAATTCCAACAATTTCTGATCCCTGGCATGCCGGGCGTATGATGTAGGCAAAATATTTGTCAACTCTCTGTATGATTCAAATTTCTTTTGCTGTGTACTGCTGTGACATACACACTTGTAGTTGTTACCATTTGGTTAAGTGGGTGTTCGCCCGAGTTCTTGATTTGTTGGCCCTCAATTTCCTGACCTTTTAGGATTTATCTTTGCCTTTATTTTTTATGGTTTTATCCAGGCGTGAGCTCTGAATATCATATAATATTGATCTGTTCTGAACAGAGATTGACTACTTCGTTGTGAAAATATATAGCAATCACTGGATCATTGTTTATTGTGCGAAACTTCGATATGTAAATCAAATTTGAGGTAGTATAAGACTAATACTGGTGCGCTCGCATAAGATTGAGGTAGCATCAGGTAGTCCCCGAGTCAGTCGCGCTTTGGATGCCGAGGTTTAGATATTAATATGAAATTGATATAACATATGGCGCCCCCGAATTCTTGCTCTGGCGATGAGGTTCAGATACATAACATGAAATTGATATAAGATACGGCAGTCCCCGAGTCACTGCTCTAGGCGCCGAGGTTCAAATACATAACACGAAATAGATATAACATATGGCAGATTCTTTGCTCGGCCGAGGTTCAAATACATAACATGAAATTGATATAAAATATGGCAGTCCCGAGTCACCGCTTTCTGGCGAGGTTCAAATACATAACACGAAATATATATAACATATGGCAGTCCCCGAGTTACTGCTCTGGGCGCCGAGGTTCAGATACATCATTGGATCTTGACTTTGAGATATAATGCTACGAGTAGAATGGCCGAAGTAAAGCCACATTCCATGGACGCTTCGTTTCTTATCCAGCTTTGTCTGCCTTGTTCCCTCCGGGGGACTGAGCGTCGATTAGATAATAGGCATCATTATGCAACGCTTTGCTCACAATAAATGGTCCCTCCCATGGGGGTGACAACTTGTGCATGTCGGCCGTGCGTTGCACGAGTCGGAGGACCAAATCTCCTTCTTTGAATACTCTTGGATTCACTTTCTTGCTGTGATACCACCGCAAGTTCTGTTGATAAATAGCTGATCGTGATAATGTCAACTCTATGGCTTCTTCCAGCAGGTCTACGGCATCTTGCCGAGCTATCTCATTTGTCTCTGAGGTTGTGTACTGAGCAACTCTTGGCGAGTCATATATTATGTCGGCCTCTGCCCGTACACGTAAAGAATGGTGTATAACCTGTTGATCTATTCGGAGTAGTCCAGAGGCTCCATAGTACGGCTGAGATTTCTTCGATCCAACATCCTGCCGACCTTTGCAATGGTTCGACAAGCCGTGGTTTTATTCCTGATAGCACCAGTCCATTAGACCTTTCCACTTGCCCATTGGATGCTGGGTGAGCCACAGAGGCAATATCTAGTCTTATGTGCTTCTCTCGGCAAAATCTAGCGAAAGCTCATACAAAGTTTGTGCCATTGTCCGTAATAATAATACTGCGGGTACCCATATCTTAAGATGATATCCTTGAGAAATTTCACCGCTATGGGCCCATCACACTTTTAATTGGTTTTACTTCAATCCATTTTGTGAACTTGTCCACCATAACCAATATGTGGGTCATTAGGTCTCGTCTTGGCTTGAATGGTCCCACCATATCTAAACCCCATACAGAAAATGGCCAAGTGATGGGTATTGTTTTTAACTCGGCCGATGGCATGTGTATTCTGGTTGCGTATCTCTGACATCCATTACATTTCTTAACTAATTATTTTGCTTATTTCAATGTCGTCGGCCAATAAAATCCATGCCTGAATGCCTTGGCTACTAAGGCGCGAGATGAGGCATGGTGCCCACATTCTCCTTGGTGTATGTCTAGAAGGATTTCCTGACCTTCTGCCGAACTTACGCACTTCTGCAATACGTTTGTGACGCTTCTTTTATACAGTTCATTGTTTATGATTGTATAAGCTTTTGCTCTTCTTACGGTTTGTCTAGCTAATACCTCATTACTCGGCAACATCGCGTCTTTTAGGTAAGAAAATATGGGTTGCGCCCATAACGGTGTTACTTTTTCTGATGTGATCTCACCGCTATCTCCATGTTCTCTGCGACATATATATCTCGGCTTTCTCCATGATTGCGCTTACCTTTGTCCTCCTCTTGAGGGTTCCGAGTCATCTTTGGATCTACCTCCATTGGCGTGTGATCTTCTGCAGAATTTGATGGGATAAAGATAGATTTGGATTCTGGTGATGGGATTATTGATGGTTTCCTGAGGTGTTCCAGGGCAATACCTGGAGGAATTGATTGCCGGGTTGATCCTAATTTTGACAATGTGTCGGCGGCATCATTTTCTGCCCGAGGTATGTGGTGAAATTCACATCCTTCAAAGTATCCATTGATTTTTTGCACATGGAACCTGTATAAAGCCATATTAGCATCTAATGCGTCCCAACTGCCTGATACTTGCTGTACTACTAGATCCGAGTCACCATATCTAAACCAAATGCATGAACAAGAGTAAGTGAGTATGCAAGGGTAGTCAAGCCAAGCTCCTTGAATCTATGACATTTAGCTCATTCCTCAAATAACAAAATCTTGCTTCATCAAGAGGATCCATGAAGATATCAGCAAGTTGGTTCTTCATGGTCACAAAAGATAGTACAATATCGCCACGAGCAACATGATCCTGAATGAAATGATTGCAAATCTCAATATGTTTTGTTCTTGTATGCTGCATCGGGTTGTAAGCAATTTTGATAGCACTTTCATTGTCACATAAAAGAGGCACTTTGTCACAATTGACACCATATTACTTTAAAGTTTGCCTCATCCATAATAATTGTGTACAAGCACTTGCAGCAGCAACATATCCAACTTCGGCGGTTGAGAGTGATATGCAATTTTGTTTCTTTAAAGACCAACACACTAGAGACCTGCCCAAGAATTGACATGCACTAGAAGTTGATTTTCGATCATCTTTGTCACCAGCCCAATCTGAATCAGTGTAACCACATAGAGAGAAACTGGAGCCTTTGGGATACCATAAAACAAAATTTGGGGAATGAACCAAATATCTGAAGATTCTCTTGACCGCCACTAGGTGGCTTTCTTTAGGAGCGGCTTGGTACCTTGCACACACTCCTACACTCAACATGATATCGGGCCTAGATGCGCAAAGGTAAACGAGAGAGATGATCATGGATCGGTATACCTTTTGGTCCACTCTTTACCCTTTAGATTAAGCTCAAGATGACATTTAGTTTGCATTGGAGTAGCAACACCATTGAGATCCGTCATCTTGAACCTCTTGAGCATGTCTTGGATGTACTTAGCTTGATTACTGAAAGTTCCCTCTCTAAGTTGTTTGATCTCGAATCCAAGAAAGAACCTCAGTTCTCCCATCATAGACATCTCAAACCTGTCAGTCATAAGCTTTGAAAATTCATCGTTAAAAGCTTGGTTAGTAGAGCCAAAAACAATGTCATCTACATATAGTTGGCATACAAAAGGCTCCCCATTAACCTTCTTAGTAAAAAGAGTGGGATCGATTTGCCCAACTTCGAATCCACGGTCTAACAAAAGCTCTTTAAGGTGCTCATACCACGCACGTGGGGCTTGTTTAAGGCCATAGAGCGCCTTATCGAGTTTGTAGACATGGTTCAAAAATTTGGGATCCTCAAATCCCGGGGGTTGCTTGACGTATACCAACTCATGTAGTGGACCGTTAAGAAAAGCACTCTTAACATCCATTTGCTGCAATTTAAAATTATGCTGAGTGGCATAGGCAAGGAGGATACAGATAGACTCAAGACGAGCCACAGGAGCATAAGTCTCGCTGAAATCAATTCCTTCCACTTGAGAGAATCCTTGAGCCACTAGCCTTTCTTTATTCCTCACAACAATGCCATTTTCATCTTGTTTGTTCTTGAAAATCCACTTGGTGCCGATAACATTGCGGCACTCTTTGGGTTTCTCTACGAGCTTCCAAACCTTGTTGCGCTCGAAGTTATTTAATTCTCCATGCATTGCAACCACCCAATCGGGATCTTCAAGAGCATCAAAGACCTTCTTTGGTTCAACCATTGAAATGTGAGCTTGATAATCATAGAAGCTGGCAAGTTCTCTTCTAGTAGACACCCTTCTTCTTAGATCACCGATAACCTTGTCAAGAGTGTGACCCCTTAACTCAAGGTTTCGATTAGCGCGAGCCTTGCGTCGAGCCTCAATTTCCTTATTGTTTCTAGAAGGAGTTGATTCGGCATTTGGATCCTTGTCTTGTCCACTACCTTGCCCTTGATCTTGATCTGAGCTGATAACATGAGCGTGTTGCTGAACAGGTTCTTCAGGGCTGGACAATCCGCCCCTGGGAGGGGTCGGACTATCCGGCCTGGGAGATGTGGCAGCAACTTCTTCTTCCTGAGAGTCCCTGGCATAACTGGGAGTTCCAGGGCCAGATAATCCACCCCTTGGGGCCGGAGAATCTGGCCTGGAAATTTCTTGGCCGTTTTGTTCTTCTTCAAGTCCACTGGAGCGAGTTGTAGTGCCAGGGGCGGACAGTTTGCCCCTTGGAGGGGGCGGATAATCCGGCCTGGGACTATCATTTTGCCCAGAAGACTGATGATCTTCAGCAGGTTGCGATGTTGGTGCAGAGGTTTATCCAACAGTAGGGGCTTGTTGATCTTGTGTAGACGAGGGCTCCACTTGAGTGGAGCATTGTCCTTCCTGATCCGCCACAAGGGGTTCCTCAATGGGGCGGAAAAATCCCACGCCCATTCTTCTTATGGCATCTTGGGGTATTTCAGCATCTGCATCACAAACATCAACTTGCGCCACATGGGAGCCATCATTTTCATCGAATTCCACACTACAAGATTCCACAACAATTCTGGAGAGCTTGTTGTAGACTCTATAAGTGTGGGATTCAGCACCGTAACCAACAAAAATACCTTCTAAATCCTTAGACTCAAATTTAGACAAACAGACACCTTTGATAAGAAAGAAACACTTACAAACGAATACCCGGAAGTACGAAATGTTGGGCTTGTTACCGGTGAGTATTTCATATGGAGTCTTGTCCAAGATCTTGCTGAGGTAGAGCCGATTTGATGAGTGACAAGCGGTGGATATGGCTTCAGCCCAAAAGTTGTAAGGAGACTTGAATTCAGCCAACATCGATCTAGCCATATCCATCAAAGTGCGATTCTTCCTATCGGCTACACCATTTTGTTGAGGGGTGTACGCAGCGGAATATTGATGTCTTATCTCCTCTTCACTTAGAAACTCATTCAATGTGTAGTTCTTGAACTCGGAGTCGTTGTCACTTCTTATTTCCAAGATGGGAACATTGTGTTGACGTTGAACCTCATTGGCGAAGTCAATGACCGTTTGTTGAGTCTCACTCTTTAGCTTGAAAAAATAGACCCATGTGTATCTTGAGTAATCATCGACTATGACCAAGCAATATTTCTTTCCACCGAGACTGGCATGAGATGGAGGACCAAATAAGTCCACATGAAGTAATTACAAGATTCTCTTAGAAGAAACAATAGTCTTCCTCTTGTGGGGAGAGTCATGCATTTTGCCTTCAACACAAGCCGTGCAAACACGATCTTCGGCAAAGGAAACATTGTATTTTAGTCCAAGGATGTGGCCACCCTTGTGAAGAATTTGCAGAGTTCTCATGTTGACATGGGCTAAATGGCGATGCCATAGACAGCCCACGTCGGCCTTTACGAATAAGCACATCGGACCCGAAGTGGTTTTCCCCGAAAAGTCCACCACATATGGGTCAGTTTCGACGTACCCAACAAAAGCGACCTTTAGAGACTTGCTCCACAAGAGTACCACCAAATCATCATCAATGCAAACAGCAAAGCCCATCTTACCAAGAGCACGAACATAAAGTAATTTGTAACCGAGGGTCTCAACAAACATGGCGTCCACGAGAGAGATATTGTAACACCCTCAGAATCGGACCTATGCAAGTTTGAGCAAAATTCGCCAAACCCGCATAGAAACGATTCAAAGGTGCCCACCAGGCACTTTCGTGCGGGTGGAAAGCAAAGTAATAACATTACACAACTGTCCTCGATGGGACCCACATAACAGATATATATATAACGGCGACTCCAAGAGTCAAGAATACAAATATAATATACAAAGATCCAAATCACCTTGAAAACGATAGAGCACCCAGCTACGGACAAGATGCAAATGGGGCTAAGAGCCCTGAAGAATAACCAATGGCGTCCATAACCCTGCCCAGGCCAAGCCGGAAGGGTAACCCTGCTAACGACGTCGATCTCAAACCTGCTTAAACAAAAGGGGTGCCGACAAAGGGCAAAGGAAAAAGGAGCGTCAGTACTGAGGCCAGTACACGGCGAGGCTAGAATTCGGCGGTCCTCTCCTACATAGGTATGGTGGATCAAGCGGCAAAGATGCACTAAACAACCTATAGAGACTCGATACAATGGCGACTATCGAGAGGGTAAGATAGACCTATCCGGATCCAACCCGAGGCTAACACCAAACAAACCCATCTCGGCGTCTTCCCTCGAGACCAAACGAGGAGGTCAACCGAACTCACACGGTTGGCGGTTTATTTATTCAATTATAGTCGACAATTACTAGTCGTTTAGATAATCATCCGATAAAATAAGCGATGGGTCATTTTAGTTAACCATTCCGTTATAGTTGCAGAATTACTAATCGAATCAGATGGCATGATATAACCCCAAAACCCAAAGCTTGTTGGTACTTTTATTCAGCCATTCCGTTGAAGTTGCAATACTTACTAGTCGGGTACAATGGTCGCAGCGACACTCCAAACAAGCATGTGGGCAGTATTAATTAGCCATTCCATTATAGTGAAGCTGATTACTAGTCATTATAAAGTAAAATTTATAGCAATAAACTTTAGTTATGCTTGTCTATGATCGAGATCATGCTCCAAGTCGTCCATATCCGCGACACGGCTTTCGAAAGTTTTACCCGGCGGTGCACCAATAGCAACACACGCCGATCAACCTCGGAAAAACCAAATCAAAACCCAACGAGGCTTTCACGATCAACAATCACAGATTCAGAAATATTTCAGGCCACCCTTTGAGTAGATCCCGCAACGGAGTAAGCAAGCTCGAGACGGACTCAAGGTTGCGCCAATGGTCATGGCGACGGGAACCCGAAGTGTGGCTGGGCTTGTCGATACCGCGTAATCACTCCGCATACCTAAACAGTACAGTGTGCTCCTCGCACAATTTAAATACAGAAAGTAGCATGGCATAAGTACAGGATCGTAAATAAAACCTCAAACTAGTTGTGGCCCCAAGAAATAAGACTGAATCAAGCTCTGGCTCAGGGGGGTCCCATATACCTCCCGGATGTGGATAGCGCGATAAAACAAGGAACATGTATCAAGTACTCGGGGTCTTACGGGACACAAGTGGGCGTTCGGAAACCAAATATTATCTATCACCCACCGATGCCTCTGCTTATTTCAATTTTAGTTGTTAAACAGGAATTAAAGTGAACAATAAGTAAAACTATGATCATCTCCTACATCAACATGCGGCAATACATCAACAACTGTGGCATTTGACGACACGCAACAGCACTTGAGCCAGCGACTACGACGCGCAAGTCCAACTATCTACCAAACAACAGGTAATAGGATGTGTCCAAGGCAATATAGGGCTGCACGGTATATCACAGGTACGGAGACTAAAGCATCGCAACACAGATAGCAATAGATCAACAGGAGGGAAGTAAATACTATAAAAGTAAGATAGGTAGAAAGGGGGAGATGCTCGCCTGAAAAACATTGCCGAAGGTTCAACCGAAGATCGGGGCGAAGCTCACATCAACTCAACGGCCTTATCCGCGAAGAAGCAAAACACTAGAATAACATCGGATGCAATATTTAATACAACGGCAGAAGATCGGCATGATGCATGTATGATGCATGGCAAGGCAAAGACGCGATGCCATTAGGTCATATTAAGCGGAACCGGGGTCCCGACAATTAATTAGATGGTTCAAGTTGTTTAGAACCCCCCGCAATTTAAATGTGGTTTTAGCATGGCAAAAGTTAGCACCGGGTTCGCTACACAAGTTTAAATGAGGCCAATATAAGGCTAGATTTGCCCGCATATGGGCCCCATATTTAATTAGGTGAATCGGCATAAGGCCCCCAAACCACATGATATGCATGCGAGATGTCAATTAAGTATGCAACAATTCATATAGTTGACCATTTATAAAATAGGGTTCTCGGAGAGGGGTTCACACATTAAGGGGTCTCGACGATCTTGGGGTTCCGGGGTTCGGGGTCGGTCTCGAGGTCCAGGGTCTAGGGTTCGATCTTGGCGTAACATTCTCGACCGTCGGGGTAGGTCTTGTCGCAACCGGGAAGCAGGGCTTGGTTGGCGTCGGGCGATTCTCTCTGATCGATGTCGTTCTTGTCGCCACGAAGATCTTGTCGGATCCGTGTCGTCGAGTCGGTTTAGTCGTTACACCGTGGGGATCTGGTCGTCGGCGCACTCAGGGTTTCGGGGATCGGTCTTCGAATCGAGGGATCGAAGATCTTGGCGCGGCTCCGGGTTCGGGGTGCCGAGGCTTGATCCTCGGGTCCGGGAAGAAGCACTTGGCGTATCCGGGTTGGCGAGCTTGTCGTTCCGTGGCGAACTTGGCGTCCTCTAGGGGAGACCATGTCGAGCCATCGGGTTGGTTTGGTCTTCGGGGTTGTGACGGCGTCATCGGTGCTCCAGATCAACAGCCACACGATTCCATTCGTCTGCAGATGGAGCTGCTCACTTCCTACTCCAGGTACGCACCACGTCCGTGTACGCGCGCTTCCGGTCACTGATGGAGCCGATGCTCCCTTGGTGCAGCAGCAAGGACAGAGAGGCCGCTGTCGAGGCCACGTGCTGCCGGGGACCACCGGGCCGAGGGAGCGGGCGCCGCGCACCATGGCCAGGGAGGCGGGGCTTCCGGGTTCGGACCACGAGGGAAGAGGGCGCGGCGGCGAGAGCAGGCGAGTGTCGAGCAGCGGCCAGCGCAACCAGGCGAGCGAGGGCGGCGGAAAGCGGCGAGGCTCGGGTGGAGCGGAGTCGTCGCGGCCGGGATCGGCCTGGCCTTGAGCCTGCGGCCAGGGCGGAGGCGCGAGCGGAAAGCGGGCGGCCCTGAAGCGGCCAGCAGTGAGGAACGCGGGAGGAGGAGCGCCGTGAGGTGGCGAGGCCTGTGCAGCGGGTTGGTGGGCGACGCGGAGCGGCGCGGCAAGGAATGCGAAGAGGGCGAGCGGAGGCGGCGATTCAGGGCTCATGGGCGAGGAGGCGGGGCCCGGGTAGTGAGAGGGCGGCGAGCTGGGCGGCGGCGTGAGCCCGCTCTGGCCGCGGTGGGGGAGCGGCCTGAGAGGGGTCGGGAGGTTGAGGAAGATGGGGAGGGAGGAAGCGCGTGGGAGGAGAGAGGTGGTGGGCCCCGGGGCGCAGTGAGCCAGGGGTGGGTCCAGGCGTGGGGACAGGGGAGTGGGGGGCCGGTCTAGGGAAGGTGGGATCCGGCCAGGGGGTGAGTGGGGGAAAAAAGGTGGGGTGATGTGGCATGGTGGGATTGGTAGAGGGGAGAGGCAGGGTGACGTGGCAGCCTGTGAGTGGCCAGGGTGATGTGGAGGCTGGGTGTGGGTAGTTTTCTGGGTAGCTGTAGAAAATAGGTGGACCGATCTATTTGGACCGATTAATTTCTGGGGCGGTCGTTCGGGTCAATCGGCCCGTTCGACTGCACCGCCCAAAATAATTTAATATTTTTATTTGATTGCGACGAACTTTGTAAATAGTTTTGGACCAACAAAATATCCCAAGACATCCGGGTTTTGCGTTTGAAAGAAAAGGCAGGCGTTTGGAAAACAAATCGGGCTTTGCAAAATGGTTTTAAGCAACAATGCATGATGATGACGATGCAATGCACAAATTCAACGCGATTTTCTAGTAGTGGTTTTTGCGGGATGCCACAATTCGACACCACTAACAAGGGATCTCGCCCTCGAGATCCGCCTCATGGTACCGGAAGGATAGGTCGGCGATCTGCATCTTCGCTTGTGTAGATCTTCGACACCACTAACGATGGTTCCTTCTTCATCTTGAAAACGGCGACACCACCAACAAAGGGTCGTTGTTCCTGATCGTCGAGAGAACACTCCGGAGAAACCAAGGACGAAGGTAGAGGTATCAAACGATAAGGCCACCTCTAACTTCCATGGACGGAGTAAAACTGCTGGATCCACTGATTCGACGCACAAGAGCGAATGATAAGAGCAGTGGTAGGGTAGCTACTCCATCCCGCACTCAAACCATTACTCTGCACGCGAATAGACGGATTATGCAACCAACTCTCGGAATTAGACTGAAGATCTTCTTAGATGGTATCCGGAACAAAGGAATGCTGCCAGCAGAAATTGTATGAAAGACACACTGATTAGGTTTTCGCGATGGTTCCATTGGCATGAACAACACATGCTCAAGGTATACTCCAACTTCACCAATGCTCGTCCTTCTCATATGTTTTTCAACGACACTGATATCCATCAAGGAACACATATGGATAAGGAGCTCAAGAACAAAAGATTGGATAAAGGGTACAACAGACAAGTTGCAGATTGATGATCGTAGCACCTCCGTTACAAAAGGGAGAAAGCGAAACCTGAAGGTACGACGGAAAACCAACCACGAGAATTCCTGCACTCGAAGAGAGAGAAGAGAGCGGATTCAAAACACGTCGAGGTAAGAGGAGAATAGCAGAGGGGTAAGGAGTAAAATCAGACCTAACCAGAACTATCCAACCGATTTGCAAAATAGTTTTGACACTCTACAGCGGCCGTTAGCTAGGTTATCCTACATTTGGACTTGTGTATCGCAAGCTGAGCTCGATACCACTCTGTAACACCCTCGAATCGGACCTATGCAAGTTTGAGCAAAATTCGCCAAACCCGCATAGAAAGCGATTCAAAGGTGCCCACCAGCACTTTCGTGCGGGTGGAAAGCAAAGTAATAACATTACACAGGTCCTCGATGGGACCCACATAATGAGATATATATACTTGGCGACTCCAAGAGTCAAGAATACAAATATAATATACAAAGATCCAAATCACCTTGAAACGATAGGCGCCCCTACGGACAAGATGCAAATGGGGCTAAGAGCCACGAAGAATAACCAATGGCGTCCATAATAACCCTGCCAAAGCCGGAAGGGTAACCACTAACGACGTCGATCTCAAACCTGCTTAAACAAAAAGGGGTGCCGACAAAGGGCAAAGGAAAAGAAGGAGCGTCGATCTTGAGGCCGATGCAGCGAGGCTAGAATTCGGTCCTCTCCTACATAGGTATGGTGGATCTGAGCGGCGTGCATGCACTAAACAACCTATAGAGACTCGATACAACGGCGACTATCAGAGAGGGGTAAGATAGACCTATCCGGATCCAACCTGAGGCTAACACCAAACAAACCCATCCTGGCGTCTTCCCCCCTCGAGACCAAACGAGGAGGTCAACCGAGGAACTCACACAGTTGGCAGTTTTATTTATTCAATTATAGTCGCAACAATTACTAGTCAGGTTTAGATAATTATCCTGATAAAATAAGCAGTGGGTAATTTTAGTTAACCATTCCGTTATAGTTGCAGCAATTACTAATCAGATACAGATGGCATGATATAACCCCAAAACCCAGCAGTTGTTGGTACTTTTATTCAGCCATTCCGTTGTAGTTGCAATACTTACTAGTCGGGTACAATGGTCGCAATCGACACTCCAAACAAGCAGTTGTGGGCAGTATTAATTAGCCATTCCATTATAGTGAAGATGATTACTAGTCATTATAAAGTAAAATTTATAGCAATAAACTTTAGTTATGCTTGTCTATGATCGAGATACTGTGCTCCAAGTCGTCCATATCCGCGGACACGGCTTTCAGAAAGTTTTACCCGGCCGGGGTGCACCAATAGCAACACACGCTCGATCAACCTCGGAAAAACCAAATCAAAACCCAACGAGGCTTTCCATTGAACAATCACGGATTCAGAAATATTTCAGGGCCACCCTTTGAGTAGATCATAGCGGAGTAAGCAAGCTCGAGACGGACTTAAGGTTGCGCCAATGGTCATGTTTAACGGGAACCCGAAAGTGTGGCTGGGCTTGTCGATGCGCGTAATCACTCCGCATACCTAAGCGATACAAGGTGCCCCTCGCACAATTTAAATACTGAAAGTAGCATGGCATAAGTACAGATCGTAAATAAAACCTCAAACTAGTTGTGGCCCCAAGAAATAAGATGAATCAAGCTCGCTCGTGGGGTCCCATATACCTCCCGGATGTGGATAGCGATAAAACAAGGAACAAGTATCAAGTACTCGGGGTCTTACGGGACACAAGTGGGCGTTCGAAACCAAATATTATCTATCACCCACCGATGCCTCGCTTATTTCAATTTTAGTTGTTAAACAGAATTAAAGTGAACAATAAGTAAAACTATGATCATCTCCTACATCAACATGCGGCAATACATCAACAATCGTGGCATTTGACGACACGCATAGCACTTGAGCCGACTACGACGCTAAGTCCAACTATCTACCAAACAACAGGTAATAGGATGTGTCCAAGGCAATATAGGGCTGCACGGTATATCACAGTGCGGAGACTAAAGCATCGCATACGTATAGCAATAGATCAACAGGAGGAAGTAAATACTATAAAAGTAAGATAGGTAGAAAGGAGATGCTGCTTTGAAAAACATTGCCGAAGGTTCAACCGAAGATCGGGGCGAAGCTCACATCAACTCAACGGCCTTATCCGCGAAGAAGCAAAACACTAGAATAACATCGGATGCAATATTTAATACAACGGCAGAACATCGGCATGATGCATGTATGATGCATGGCAAGGCAAAGACGCGATGCCATTAGGTCATATTAAGCGGAACCGGGGTCCCGACAATTAATTAGATGGTTCAAGTTGTTTAGAACCCCCCGCAATTTAAATGTGGTTTTAGCATGGCAAAAGTTAGCACCGGGTTCGCTACACAAGTTTAAATGAGGCCAATATAAGGCTAGATTTGCCCGCATATGGGCCCCATATTTAATTAGGTGAATCGGCATAAGGCCCCCAAACCACATGATATGCATGCGAGATGTCAATTAAGTATGCAACAATTCATATAGTTGACCATTTATAAAATAGGGTTCTCGGAGAGGGGTTCACACATTGAGGGGTCTCGACGATCTTGGGGTTCCGGGGTTCGGGGTCGGTCTCGGGGTCCAGGGTCTAGGGTTCGATCTTGGCGTAACATTCTCGACCGTCGGGGTAGGTCTTGTCGCAACCGGGAAGCAGGGCTTGGTTGGCGTCGGGGGCGCATCGGATTCTCTCTGATCGATGTCGTTCTTGTCGCCACGAAGATCTTGTCGGATCCGTGTCGTCGAGTCGGTTTAGTCGTTACACCGTGGGGATCTGGTCGTCGGCGCACTCAGGGTTTCGGGGATCGGTCTTCGAATCGAGGGATCGAAGATCTTGGCGCGGCTCCGGGTTCGGGGTGCCGAGGCTTGATCCTCGGGTCCGGGAAGAAGCACTTGGCGTATCCGGGTTGGCGAGCTTGTCGTTCCGTGGCGAACTTGGCGTCCTCTAGGGGAGACCATGTCGAGCCATCGGGTTTGGTCTTGGGGTTGTGGCGGCGTCATCGGTGCTCCGGATCAACACCACGATTCCATTCGTCTGCAGATGGAGCTGCTCACTTCCTACTCTGTACGCACCACGTCCGTACTGCGCTTCCGGTCACTGATGGAGCCGATGCTCCCTTGGTGCAGCAGCAAGGACAGAGAGGCCGCTGTCGAGGCCACGTGCTGCCGGGGACCACCGGGCCGAGGGAGCGGGCGCCGCGGCCCATGGCCAGGGAGGCGGGGCTTCCGGGTTCGGACCACGACGAGGGGAAGAGGAGGCCTTGGCCGCGATGGCGCAGCGGCGAGAGGTGTCGAGGCCAGCGGCAGCGCGCCACGGCCGGAGCAGGTGGGGTCGACGGCGGCAGCAGGCGGAGAGGCAACGAGGAGGGCTCGGTGAGCGGCGGGGTCGGGAAGAGGGGTCGCTGCGGGCTTCGCGGCTGCTGCTCGCGAGGAGGCGCCTGGCGGCCAGCGGGCGGTGAGGCGGCGCAGCGGCCAGCGGCGGAGCGGCGGCTGCGAGGAACGCGGGGAGAGGAGAGGCGTGCCCGGCGGTGGTGGCGAGCAGCGGTGCGGCGGGTTGGTGGGCGACGCAGCGGGGAGCGGCAAGCGCGGCGGGCGAAGGAGGCGGCGGAGGAGGCGGGGTCGCGGGCGATTGCGGGGCTCGCGGGCGGGGTGGAGCAGGCGGGCGGCGGGTAGTGAGAGGCGCGGCGGCTGGCGGGCGGCGAGCTCGCCCGGCTCTGGGCGTGGGAGCTGAGAGGGTCGGAGGTTGAGGAAGATGGGGAGGAGGAGCGTGGGAGAGAGAGGTGGTGGGCCCCGGGGCGCAGTGAGCCAGGGGTGGGTCCAGGCGTGGGGACAGGGGAGTGGGGGGCCGGTCTGGGGAAGGTGGGATCCGGCCAGGGGGTGAGTGGGGGAAAAAAGGTGGGGTGATGTGGCATGGTGGGATTGGTAGAGGGGAGAGGCAGGGTGACGTGGCAGCCTGTGAGTGGCCAGGGTGATGTGGAGGCTGGGTGTGGGTAGTTTTCTGGGTAGCTGTAGAAAATAGGTGGACCGATCTATTTGGACCGATTAATTTCTGGGGCGGTCGTTCGGGTCAATCGGCCCGTTCGACTGCACCGCCCAAAATAATTTAATATTTTTATTTGATTGCGACGAACTTTGTAAATAGTTTTGGACCAACAAAATATCCGGCAGCATTCGGGGTTTTGCGTTTGAAAGAAAGACGGGCGTTTGGCAAACAAAACGGGCTTTGCGAAAATAGTTTTAAGCAAACAATGCATGATGATGACGATGCAATGCACAAATTCAACGCGATTTTCTAGTAGTGGTTTTGCGGGATGCCACAGATATCATGGGCGACCACAACCTTGCCAAGACCCAATACCTGAGATTTTTGACTTATCACCATAGGAGACCGCAATATTATCATGATTGGGTCGCATCTCCATGATGATCTCCTTGCTTCCGGTCATATGACTAGTGCATCCACTATCCAGCACCCATTTAGACCCACCGCAAGCATAGCCCTGCAAGAGAATTACTTCTTGGTTTTAGGTACCCATTTTTCAATGGGTCCTCTCATGTTAGTAACAAGGGTCTTTGGAACCCAAATAGACCAAGCAACATATTCATCAAAAGGACCAACATAATAAGCATATACATCGCCATAATAATCACAAAAGAGTTCATAATTTGGATTGTGAGACCCTGCAAAACCAATATGGTTAGTTTTATCTTTTGTGACATTCTTCACAGCGGTGCTTGTCTTTGATTGTTCACCCTTGGATTTCTTCTTCTTGTTCTTCTTCTTCTTGGACTTGGTGACATATCCAAGTCCCTCTTTACCAAGATTTGACCTTTTCTTGCCAAGAACCTCGTCAAGTACACCCTTATCTTTGGGAGTGGTGTCATTGACAAGCTCATCTTCCACACTAGCATTTTCCTTGTGAATATTTGTTGATTTAGATGTGCTAGGAACACCATACTTGATTAATTGAATTTGGAGCTGATCATGTGACTCATTGAGAATGGAGAATTCACTTTTCACCTTGTGAGCGATGTCAAGTTTCTCCAATTCCTCGGAGAGTTTAGCATGAGCAGCCCCAAAGTCAATCTTTTCTTTCTTTAACTTCTTTGCTTTGGCAATTGCAATGTCACGTTCCTTAACAAGCTTTGCCACCATTTCTTCATGTCACTCCTCAATAGACTTAAGCCTCTCTTCAAGAGAAGTCCGAGCCTCTTATTCTTCTAGAGCATTTTTTAAGGACGCAATTTCCATTGCATCCTCCCTTTCAATTCTGCCCTTTTCTTCAAGAAGCACTTCATTTTGGGCCAGCTGGTCCATAAGAGCCTCAAAATGTATTTTGTGCTCACCTTGCAAGTTAGTGAAGAAATAGTCCAAAGAAATAATCTCTTATTTAACCTTAAGACTAGTAGGATCATCCATGTCAATCATAGCCTTAGGAAAAGAAGTGTTAGAAGTTGATACTCGGAACCTCTTGCCATGAGACAAGTAGCGTTCTTGTTGATGACGTTTTCGTTCGGAGAGTCGAAGAGAGATGTTGGTGTAGATGTGGTGGCTATAGCAGCCACCTCTCGAGAGTTATCATCCTCGTCTTCTTCTTCACTTCCCGAAGAATATTTTTCTTGAGACACTAGAACAATCTTTGGTTGCTTCTTGAAAGGAGCATTCTTCTTTACAAATTTTTTCTTGTGTGGAGCCTTTGACTTTTCCTTGAGAATAAGTATTCCTCCATTATCTTTCCTACTTTGATATGGACACTCGGCTACAAAGTGCAGCCGGTCTCCATAGTTGAAACAAGTTTTCAGCTTGGGACCGTTTTCCTTTCTTCCATATGCTCCACTCTTGCGTTCTAGTTCAGATTTGGCCTTGGCCGGATCCTTCCAAAAGTTTCTAGCATAGAAGGCCATGTACTGTCCATGGATTCTTTTTACATCCTCGGGACAGTCCATACCTTCTATGTCATCTTCATCGTGATCAACCACACTTGTCTTCAAGGCAACGTTGACTCCCTTTTTCATCCCCATAGCTCGTGCACGAGCATCTTCGGCATTCTTGGCAGCCACTTTGAAAGCTGCCATTTCTTGCATTACCTCATTGGATATCATAAGGTGGTAGTTATGCCTTCCTTAGAGACTCTTCAAATCTGTGGGCTCAAATGGCATAAGAGCACTGACATACTTGTGCTTGATCCAAGCATCATCAACATGAGAGGCACCATGATTCCTGAAAGTGGTGGCTATTGACTTGAGCCTCCTATACATGTCCTCGTGGTCTTCTCCATCCAACATATAGAATCCTTCAGCTTCATTGCTTAAAGCATCATATCTATTTCTTCTCATACTTTCATTTCCAATGAAGAGCTCGGTGAGGGCATCTCAAGCTTCCTTAGCTGTACTAAGATGCTGAATGTGTGGCATGTCTTTGTCACCCACACCAAGCCGAATCATGTGTAGAGGAGTAGCGTTGAGTTGACTGTCAACAACCTCTCTTATTGTTAGGTTATGGGGATCTCCAACATTAAGACCATTCTCTATGATTTTCCACAACTCAATGGAGGAGCTGCACACATGAGACTTCATAAAAAAATGCCATTGATTAAAAGTAGATGCTGAAAGTTTGGGTGGATCACCCCTATTATGTATATGTGGGTGTGGGATAGGTGGATCAGGAGAAGACATATGAGAAACCTCATTGTATCCTTCCTTACCACTATCCTTTTTCAAGGAGGAGCTCTTGCTAGTGCCATCACCAACCACTTCGTTATCTTTAGAATCGGTTTTACCTGTTTCCTTGGATTACGGAGTGGTAGCCTTAGAGGCAGATGTAGGTGATGCTACGGATGTGGAGAGACACATTATCAATTGACGCATCTCTTCCATATTAGCCTCCATTTAACTAACCAAGGTTGTTTCCAACGTCTTGGGATCGTTCATGGTGACTACCTCTGGAGCATCACTCCCATCTCCCTGGGAACCCATACTTTTCTTAGGCGGTTAAGCCTGAATTAAGAGCCGGGGCTCTGATACCAATTGACATGGATCTTATGGGCACCTGGAGGGGGGGTGAATAGGTGCTACTCAATTTTTAGTCCTTTTTCAATTTTAGTATTGACACAAAGTAAATTCTCTAGATATGCAACTACGAGAATTTCCCTATATGCAAACCTAGCTACTAAGCACGTAAAGAGAGGAGCGAGGAAACCGTAGTGGAGCACATGGAGACACAGGGATTTGTTTTACCGCAGTTCCTTCCTTGTTAAGGGAAGTACATATGCATTAGAGGGGTGGGTGGTTCTACGACCACCACGCCACAATAGGCCTCACCCTATTCTCCGATGGATCTCGCCACGAAAGGCCTGATCCACCTTCTGCACTATTGGTACCCTTCGAGGCAAAAACCGGTGCCTTTACAACTCTAACGGGGCACACACTCACAACTGAATTGGGGGCTCCCGTAATGACAACAAGCTGTCACAAGAACAAGGTTTATCAATATAAACAAAATCAAGGATCTAGATATTTGCTAGAAATACTAGATAGGTGATTCTCCAAATGAATGGAGAGGAGATGAAGCGCTTGATTGCAGTGGTTGAAGATCGAGTTCTCCTCCTTCGATTCCCCAGGGGGCGGGGACTTTGGGTGGATGAAGGTGGAGCTCTCTTGGATGAAGGTTGAAGAACATATCCTGACTTTTTCGAATGAATCAAGAGTTCTGGCAGGAGGAGGAAGGATGGCTTAAATGCCCCCTACCCAGATCTTGCCATTGGAGAAGTTTGGGGGCGGATTATCCGCCCCCACTAGGGGCGGACTATCCGCCCTGGGGGAAAATCCGCCCCTTGGACGGAAACTTCGGGGGGAAATCCGCCCCCATACAGAAGGTGACGCCGCACATGACTTGGGGAAATCCTAGGGGGGCGGACTATCCGGCCCCTGTAGGGGCAGATTATCCGGCTAGGCCGGAAAATCCGTTAGATACTCCACCCCCTTCTAGGGAATGCACCCTTCTGAGTTTGGGGAGGGGCGGATTATCCGCCCCCCAAAAATAGTTTCCTTTTCATTTTCAAGTAAGATATCTGCAACACTTCAACACACATTAAATAATCCTTGATATTGTTATCTAACACAAAAAACACTAGGGATTATGAAATGTTCTTTCAATAATACATAGACCGTAGTCCAGCTGCATCTATGACTAATAATCCACCTGCAGGTTATCATCCGAACCCCTTCCAGTATTAAGTTGCAAGCAACAGATAATTGCATTAAGCAATGTGTGTAAAGCAAACAATACAATTGCCCCATGGACAAAGGATTTTTGTTTTCTCCCTAGTAGCAACAACACATCTACAACCTTAGAGATTTTCGTCACTTCCCCGGATTACTAGAGGCATGAACCTACTATTGAGCATAAATACCCCCTCTTGGAATTGCAAGCATATACTTGGCCAAAGCATCTAGTAACAACAGAGAGCGTGCAAGATCACAAATAACATAGACATGATAGAATCAATAATCAATCTGACATAGTATCTCAATATCCATCGGATCCCTGCAAACACAACATGAATGATTACAAATAGATGTTCTTGATCATGAACGGAGCTCACAAGATCTAAACATGATAGCACAAATGAGGAGAAACAACCATCTAGCTACTGTATGGACCCATAGTCCAAGGGTGAACTACTGACGCATCACTCCGGAGGCTGGCATGGTGATGAAGAAGGCCTTCAGGATGATCTTTCCCCTCCGGCAGGGTGCCAGGAAGAGCTTCATATCCCCACGATGGTGGCGACGGCTACAGACTGTTTCGTGGAGATTTGATCGGGTGCTTAGGGTTTTTGCATCGGGGTGATTTTATAGGTGAAGGGGCAAGGTCGGTGGGCGCCCGAGGGGGCCCACACCTAGGGTTGGCACACCCCCTAGTCGCGCCGCCACATGGTGTGGCCACCTCGTGGCCCTACTTCGTTTGCCCTCTGGACTCCGTCTTCCTTCTGGTAAAATATTGACTTTGGCTTTTGTCCTGTCCATTTCCGAGAATATTTCCTTACTAGCTTTTCTGAAACCAAAAATAGCAGAAAATAGGCAACTGGCACTGCAACATCTTGTCAATAGGTTAGTTCCGGAAAATGTATAAAAATACCTCAAAGTGTAGACAAAACATAAGAAAGTTGATATAAAACAAGCATGGAGCATAAAAAATTATAGATACATTTACGACGTATCAAAGATGCATAAAAAGGATTAACATCACATGCAATTCATAATATGTGATATGATATGGCCTTTCTTATTGTGCCTTTGATCTCCATATCCAAAGCACGAACATGATTTCCATCATCACCGACATGGAATCAAGGTCAATGGCGCCGCTTCATGGTTGTCCACCACCAACATCAACTATTACAACTACTTTGATGAATAGACACACATGTCTTAAAACAAAATTTAAAGACAACCATAAGGCTCCTGCCGGTTGCCAACTTACAATAAGGATCATTGCATACATCATATATAATCACGATCACATCATGTCCATATCACATCACAACACAAGCCCTGATAAAACAAGTTAGACGCTTCTAATTTTCTTTGCATGTTTTATGTGGCTGGGGATTTCGAATAAGAATCGTTCCAACTTACGAACATGAACCACAATATTGATACAAGTATTGTCAAGTGCCCGTTTTAAATTGAATTTTCACTATGGTGGGAGAGACAAACACCCGCAAAACCACTTGTGCAATGCAAGTTGCACATTGAGCGTGGAGCAAGTTTCATGTATGATGACATGTAATTTTAGCCCAGGCCGCTTCATCCCACCATCCCGCAAGATGTAAAGTACACAAAAAGCAACCGACAACAAAAGCATCAACGCCCACAAAACCATTCTGTTCTACTCATGCAACAGATCTCGCATAGAGTTGGCTCTGATACCACTGTTGGAGGCAAGGTCGATGGAGGGCCAGGGGGCCCACACCCCCTGTGGGTGGGCTCGCGCCCACCTAGGGTGTGGCCACCCTGGTGTCCTCCTCCGTCTCGTCTTCGATTTTCCGTATCATTCAGGGAAAAATATGAACTTTGGCTTTTGTCCCGTCCAATTCCGAGAATATTCATTTTTTAGCTTTCTGGAACCAAAACAGTAGAAAACATGCAACTGGCACTATGGCATCTTGTCAATAGGTTAGTTCCAGAAAGAGTATAAAAACACCTCAAAGTTTGGACGAAACATAGCAAAGTGGATAGTAAACAAGCATGAAACATCAAAAATTATAGATACGTTTCCGACGTATCAAGCATCCCCAATCTTAAATCCTGCTCGTCCTCGAGTAGGTAAGTGGTAAAAAGAATAATTTTTGAGGTGACATGCACCATCACAATCAAGATCAAACCACTTGCAAGCATTGAAAGCTGGGATCAAAGTACTCTAAACATGAGCATGAAAGATGGAGTTCTAACAATAATACAAAGTAACTATGCATGCAACATGAAAGGTTACAAAAAGAGATTCATGAATAACAATACATTGAAAGACGTTTGTTTGTTTCACATATAAAAACATAGCATAGTGGTATTTAGCTTGTCCCTCATGGAGTGGCAAAACATAAATGCATGGGACACCTTCAAAGTTCATAAGGGTGACTAGATACAAATAGTTCAAGAACAAGCAATATCAATATTATGAATCAATCGATAAGTTTTGGGACAATGCACATAAAACTAAGAATGACAACTATGCTCTCCTAGTCGGTGCATAAAGAAAGAAGGTGGAGACTGAATATAAAAGTGGACGAAAGGCCCTTCATAAAGGGAAGCGGGGATTTCAAGTTTCATAAAGAGCTTCCAAAAATTATGGTACTTATTAGCTTTCAGCTCTCATTGCCCCTATCATAAGCATATTGAAGTGATTAAGGTTAAGTGAACAAAATATGGAGTATATGCTTGACAAAGTATACGTTGGCAATCTCATGTCCCTTGAATACGAGGGCCACTCCTCATGCTACTCAACTTTAGTCACCTATAAGTTCTTGTCATAGTAAGTACATGTGTATCATAGAGAACCGCCAACGGGGTACCCCTTGCACATGATACAGGAGCTATCCTAGAATCAAAATGACAAGGCAAGCAGACAATAAGCATCTTAGCAATCTTCTTATTTACCATGGGAAAATGGTGTTTTTTTCTCTCTTTCCTCTTTTCAATATGTCTCTTTTTTTATAAGAAGAAAGCTTCATAGATTGCTCACTATGGTGATGCTGCAAGTTTCCACCATGATTAGTCATGGCTTAGGCTAGCGGCCCAGGCGTTTCTCTAACACACATACATAACTCCATGGACTTACAAGCTCCCCTTTTATTTCACACCAACAACATCCGCAAACAAAAGATCATGATATCATCTGGGTACAAAGTACATGTGCAATGTTGAAAGGGTTCCCCGTGACAGCACGGTTCTGCTAATTTCCAACTTATAAGTGCAAACATATACAATATAGATGACACAATGGTTCAAGTTTATTAGTGGCAAGAAAAATAAAGTGTGCCATCAAGTTTGTGAGAGATTTAATCATTAAGTTTTCACATAACAAAGAGACTTTTTAATTGGAAGGTAGATGAAACAAGAATATACTTGGAATGGTGTAACACACCATGCATAGGAATTTATAGTGGACACTTTGGAATAACTTGGTTTCTTGGGAGTTGGATGCATGAGTAGAGATTACTCAATACAAGTGGAGGCTAGCAAAAGACTAGGAGCGACCAACTAAGAGAGCAATAATGGCCATAATCATGCAGAGCGACAAAACATTACTAATCAAAGCATAAAGTGGTACCACAAGTCAAAAACTAAATGATCAAAGAGGCTAAGGTGACTGGTTCATAGTCATAACATGGTGTGAGCATGTGCCAAGTCAACCCATACAAAGCATCAAAGGAGAATACCACAATACTATGCTTTTGTATGCTAAAACAACGCATGATTCCTTCAAGGCACATTAAGCAATCCTAATTTTTTGGAACAAGTCATGCTACAACAATAATCACTAAGCATAAGGTCAAAACAACATCTATCATGACATGATAAAGTCTAAGCCACAGTCAAAACAAGCTCCCTTTTGTACCACTTAAGCATTCCTAATCTCTTCCAACACCAATCAACTTATTTGAAACAACTCACAAAGATAATAATCAATAAAGATCAGTGAGCATGTCTCACAAATCCACAAAGAAGAACTAAAAAGTCCTAAGCTGTAAGCGCAAGAAAACTAAGGCTAAACACAGTGCTAGCAAAAGAGAACACTCACAAAACAATAAGAATGAAGAATGAAAACTAGAGTGTTCTAGGCAATGAAAACAAAATGTGTCTCTCTCCAAACGAAGTGTGCTAGGATCCAACCAACTTATTGCAGAAAACAAGCAAAAGAAAACTAAAAACAAAAACAAATACGCTCCAAGAACAACACAATAGTGCATGAAACAATAAAAACGAAGTGTCTAGAAAGAGACCTGAGATTTTTATTGATGAAGAAGGGGATGCCTTGGGTATCCCCAAGCTTTGAAGCTTGTACCTCTTGAATATTTATTGGGGTGACACGGGGTGGAATCTCTAAGCTTGAGCTTTTTTCCATTCTTCATCTCATTACATCATTCCCTCTCTACACCTGAAATTTTTCCTTCATACAAAACTTCACACAATCTTCATTAGCAAGATTAGTGTATTCAAAGGATAATAGACCTTTAGTCATAGATTTGGAACAACAAAACTTTCACTAAAACACAATATACTGTATAAATTCCCTCAAAAATCTCAATTTCCCAAAAAGAACCCAAAAAGGAATCAATAAGAAGCAAAATGCAAATAATGGCAGAAATTTGTCAAAACAGACCAGCAGGTAGAAACCGATTTTTTCAAAGATCTTATGTTGCTTAAATCAAAAAGTGTTGAACTAACGAAAGTTAGCTAACATACTGCGTGATTTTCCAGCAAATATGAGCTCAATCCGACTTACAGATATTTTACACGAATTTTTACGGTGGAGCACAAAAATCTGTTTCGGGACAGCAACTCCCCAAATCTTACTTCCCTCTCATTAGAGGTTATTTTTGGCACAAAAATCAAATAAAGGACAAGGAGAGGGTATTACAGAAGTAATAACTTCCAAGACTCAAGAAAACTATTGGGTTATCTCCCAAAAAGTACTTTTCTTTAACGCCTTTAAGTTAAGCTTGATAGTTTGAGAATATGCTCACATAAGAAATATGAATTTAAGTAAAAGAGAGCATGAAGAAGCAAATTCAAAACACATTTAAGTCTAACCCACTTCCTATGCATATGAATCTTGTAAAGAAACAAGTCATGAAAGCACAAAGCAACAATCATAAGAAAGCAAAACAAGTGCAACTTCAAGATTTTCAACATAAAGAGGGAAAACTTAATATTTTTGAGATACATAAGACCATGTTTCCCTCACTCATAATAACTTTCAGTAGCATCATGAATAAGATTAACAATATAACTATCACATAAAACATTCTTACCATGAGCCACATGCATAAAATAAATATTACTCTCCACATAAGTATAGTAATTCTTATTAATTATAGTGGGAGCAAATTCAACAAAATAGCTATCACTATTATTCTCATCACCATAATCATCAAATATAGGAGGCATATTGTAATCACAATTAATTTCCTCCTCAATAGTAGGTGGACTGAAAATATCATACTCATCATTGTAATCATCATATATTGGAGGTTTAGTATCATCAAAAGCAATAGAATAGCTATGTTCCAAACCGGGGAACTAAAAAGATCATTTTCATAAAAACTAGCTTCCCCAAGCTTAGACGTTTCCATAGCATTAGCAATAATGGTGTCCAAAGAGTTCATACTAATAACATTGCTATTAGCATGCAAATAAATTTCCATAGGGTTTTTAATTTTCTCTTCAAACACTTCATGTCCTAACTCAAGATAAATGCTATAAAGCTCTCTAATTATTTTGTTGTTTTCCATTAAGCCTAACTAGTGAAAACAAGAAACAAAAAGACAAAATTGCAGAATCTAAAGGAAATAACTTCGAGCACTCACACCGAAGGATGTGAGTACCTTTTACCTTACCTCCCCGACAACGGCGCCAGAAAATAGCTTGATGTCTACACACTTCTATTCTTGTAGACAGTTGTTGGGCCTCCAAGTGCAGAGGTTTGCAGAACAACAACAAGTTTCCCTTAAGTGGATTACCCAAGGTTTATAGAACTCAGGGAGGAAGTGGTCAAAGTTATCCCTCTCAAACAACCCTGCAATCAGGATACAAGAAGTCTTTTGTGTCCCCAACACACCCAATACACTTGTCAGGTGTATAGGTGCACTAGTTCGGTGAAGAGATAGTGAAATACAAGTGATATGGATAATTATAAGATAATGGTGCTAGGAAAGATCTTGACGGGGTGGAAAAGACTGGAAGCAAGCAAACATACAACAGATCTAGTTGTAAACGGTGTTTCAATGTTTAAAAACAAGGCCTAGGGATAATACTTTCACTAGTGAAAACTCTCTCATATAAATATCTTCTTTTTATGATACTACTCTAAACTACTCTTCGGTTGAACACTCTAATCCATGGTAGGGCTATAACAACACTTCTCAAAGTCCGCATTTCCCAATCTAGATAACCCCACACTGTCACCTTGAGTGCTAGATGGTTCCAACAAACACCACAATTTCATAGAGACAACCAACTCAAAATATACTCATGATAAAAATATATATGTAACCTAGCTTAAGTTCCACACATGGTGTGCACGCTGTCACTTTCACACACGTGGGGAAAAGCATAGATCTATTAAAGCACGATGAGTATTTATGTAGACTCTAGCCTAAGTGCCAACATGGCGTGCACGCTGTCACTTTCACACACATGGGGAGAGCAGAGATCTATTAAAGCACTTGAGTAGCAAGGTAGATCTACTTGATTACAAAGCTCATGACCATAACAAGATCATGCATAGAGAGAGAGATGAACACATAGCTACCGGTAGAGCCCTTATCCTCGAGGAAGAACTACTCCCTACTCATCATGGGAATCGGCAACGGTGATGGATATGGTGGTGGAGATCGATGGAGATGGCTCCAGGGGCGTCCTGGCAGGGTGCCGGAACAGAGACTTTCTATCCCCCGAATCTCCCCTTCGGTGGCGGCGGCGCTGCAGAACTTCTTGTGGTTTTTTGGTCGATGATTTAGGGTTTCTGTCGGGGGCTTCTTATAGGCAAAGGAGGCAAGGTCGATGGAGGGCCAAGGGGCCCACACCCCTTGTGGGCATGGCTAGGGTGGGCCCGCGCCCACCTAGGGTGTGGCCACCCTGGTGTCCTCCTCCGTCTCGTCTTTGATTTTCCGTATCATTCAGGGAAAATATGAACTTTGGCTTTTGTCCCGTCCAATTCCGAGAATATTTATTTTTTAGCTTTTTGAAACCAAAAAACAGCAGAAAAGAAGCAACTGGCACTGTGGCATCTTGTCAATAGGTTATTTTCATAAAATGTATAAAAATACCTCAAAGTGTAGACAAAACATAGCAAAGTGGATAGTAAACAAGCATGGAACATCAAAAATTATAGATACGTTTCCGACATATCAAGCATCCCCAAGCTTAACTCCTGCTCGTCCTCGAGTAGGTAAGTGATAAAAAGAATATTTTTTTAGGTGACATGCACCATCACAATCAAGATCAAACCACTTGTAAGCATTGAAAGTTGGGATCAAAGTACTCTAAACATGAGCATGAAAGATGGAGTTCTAACAATAATACAAAGTAACTATGCATGCAACATGAAATGTTACAAACAAAGATTCATGAATAATAATGCATTGAAAGATGTTTGTTTGTTTCACATATAGAAAACATAGCATAGTGGTATTCAGCTTGTCCCTCGTGGATTAGCAAAACATAAATGCATAGGACACCTTCGAAGTTCATAAGGGTGACTAGATCCACCGCGCCACGTGCCTCCCCTGCTCTGACGCGCCCCGACGATGGCAAGTTGTGGTGCTAAGAAGCTGGTTGAAGACGAGCATCCCTCCGAATAAGGCACGCCATGGGTGCTTCGAGCGGGTGGGGGCCTTCCCCTGCTCGATTTATTCCCTCTTCCCTCTGTTGCAGCACTCTCATGGGGAGAGCCAAAAGCGACAGCTGGGAAGACCACTACTCACCCTTCAAATAAAATCCCATGCTCTACGCACCTTCGGCATCTCTCTTCTCCGGCCACCTCTTCCAACTCGTGGCAGCAACTCAGATCAAGACGGTGGTCAGCAACTCTTGCAGCAGTTGTTGAAGGATGTGCCAGGCTCTTTCTGGTTTTGCGGGTCGGTGCTCCTGCTTCTTCCTCCTGGAAGCCATGGTGGCCAGGAAGGGGATAGACGTGATGCAGCGATGGGCAGATACAGAGAAGCCCAGGAAATCGGCATTGCATGATCTGATGTTCCCAAGCGACGTCTTTTTGCCAAAGCTATCCTTGGTCTAAGTGGCCGCATCCTGCAACCTCCATGGCGGAGGCCTCTTTTGAAACATGTTGTTGGGGCTCGGCGCCGCTTTGCTCCCAAGTGGTTCGTCCCCGAGAGCGACTTGGCGACCGGTGGCATGCGTTCCTCGTCGGAAAAGTGCTTCCCTTGAGCAGTGTCACGGACCTCGGCGACGCCTTGAGGTCACCGGAGACCGGCGGAGAAGCATCTCTAGGACTTGATTGCTTTTTTCCATTTCTTTCCTAGGGTTCTTGTTGCAAAGTTCGAGCCCCTCTTCATTTGGTTCTTTAGGACAGTGGATGTTTATTTGTGTGTGTGTGGTGTGTGTGTGGGTTGTGGGGGGTGGGGGGCTTGATGTAAAATTGTACCAGACTAATTAATGAAGCAGCTTTTACCGGCGTCATTCTTTCTTGGGGGGCCTTGATGTAAAATTGCACCCGACTAATTAATGAAGCAGCTTTTATGGACGTCATTCTTTCTTGATCGAGTGTGGCATCCCGCAAAACCACTACTAGAAAATCGCGTTGAATTTGTGCATTGCATCGTCATCATCATGCATTGTTTGCCAAAACTATTCTCGCAACACCCGTTTTGTTTTATAGAACGCCCCCTCTTGATTCAAACATCAACATGCGGGTCGCCGTAATATTTTTGTTTGCCCGATATCGGATTGCAAAAGTTTTGTTTGAAATAAATAAAATTTAATTTATTTTAGCGGGGCAGTCGAGCGTAGCGACCACCCCATATTTTAAAATCGGTCCAACACCAGCCCCATCTAGTCCTAAACCCACCTAAAAGCTACCCAACCTACCTCCACCTCACCCTTGCCTATCCCCATCCGCCACCTCAGCTACCCCCTCTCCCCTGACCTATCTAAACCTGCCACGTGGCCTAGCCTCCCTCCCCACACAGCCCTCCCTCCCTCACAGCCACACAACACACCAAACACACGCTCTACACGCACGCTCTCTCTCTCTCTCCCACAGTGGGCCCGCCTGCCAGGCACTTCCGCCCGGCCTTGCCAAACCGCCTCCCAGATCCCACCTCCTGCCCAGTCCCCCTGGACCCCAGGACCCACCCATTCCACCTACCCACTGTTCATCTCCTTCCTCCACCCATCCGTCACCTCCTCCCACGTGCTGCCCGGCCATCCCCTCCTCCTTCTTCCAACTGGCCGCTAGCTGCGCTGCGTCCTCCTCCCAGTGCGCCTGCGGCTCGCCTGCCCTGCTGCCGCCGCCCATCCTCGCCATGACCCGGCCGCGTCCCTCCTTCCCCGCCAGCGCCTCCAGCCTAGCCACCTCCGCCACCTCCCGAGCGCGCCCGTCAACCCCGCTCGACCCTGGGCTCGTCGCGGCGCCAACCACCTCCGGCCATTGCTGCTCGTCCATCGTCAACCGCCCACGCGACCGCCACTGGAAACGCCGCCAGAGCCTCCGGCCGTTCCTCCTCCGCCGCGCGTCCGCCGCCGCCGCCGCGCCCGAGGCTGCCCCTCGACCACATCGCCCGTCCCCCGCCTGCGGCCGCCCGCCAGTCCCCTCGCCGGCGGTCTCCGCCACCGCACCCCGCCAGCAGCCCGCTCCGGCCTCCCCTGCGGCGCCCGCCCATGCGTGCGCTCACGCGCTCCAGCGCGCCGCCTCGCGTCGCCGGCTCGCCCGAGCTTCGCCGCCCGCCCATGCCACGCCTCGACCTCCGGCGCCTCCTTCCTCCTCGCCGGCTTCCGCGCATCGACCCCGCCAGGACCCCCGTCTCCGGCGAGCGCTGCTGCTCCGCCCCTGTCGCCTAGCTCGCCTCCCCGAGCCCCGACGCGCGCGCCACAAGTTCTGCCCCGCCGGGTTTCTCCTCGCGAGCCACCGCAGCGCGATTCTCTGCCTCCACCGTGCCCGTTTAGGTGCAGTACCAAGTTGGCACTAAGCTGTGGGGTGTGGAGACGACAAAGCCGCAAACCCCCGTGGACCGACATCGAGAACCGAGCCCGACACCAACAATCAAGCCCCGGAGACCAAGCCGCGACACCCCGAACCCGCGACACGTCAAGAACCACCCCCAAGATCACCTCGCCTAGGTCTTCATCGAGAACGCCGAGAACTTCCCCGGGCGAAGGTCCGGAGCTCTTCATAGAACGCCAAGTACCGAACCGTTCATTGAACCCCCAAGATCATCAACGGCACCCGAGCTCGACACCGGCAACTAAGATGGCCCCCGAGACCGTCGACAAGAGACCCCGAACCCCGGAACCCCGAGTTCTCCATCTAGGACGCCAGGATCGTCGCCATGAACCGAAGACCCCGGATGCGCCAAGACCTACCCCCGAGTCCGAGAACGACCCCGTCGAACCCTGGACCCTGAGACCGACCCCGGACCCCGAACCCCCGGAGCCCCAGGATCGTCGAGACCCCCTCAATGTGTGAACCCTTTCCTCGAACCCGATTTCATAACATAATACAACTTGTCGCATATTTAATTGTCATCTCGCATGCAAATCATGTGGTTTGGGGGCCTTATGCCGATTCACCTAATAATTAAATATGGGGCCCATATGCGGGCAAATCTAGTCTTATATTGGCCTCATTTAAACTTGTGTAGCGAACCGGTATCTTCTTTTGCCTTGATAAACAACATTTAAATTGCGGGGTTTCTAAATCACTTGAACCACCTAATTAATTGTCGGGACCCCGGTTCCGCTTAATATGACCTAATTGCATCGCACCTTTGCCATGCCATGCATCATTCATGCATCATGCCGATCTTCCGACTTTGTCTTAAATATTGCATCCGGTGTTTATTCTAGTGTTTTGCTTCTTCGCGGATAAGGCCGTTGAGTTGATGTGAGCTTCGCCCCGATCTTCGGATGAACCTTTAAACGCGTTTTCAGGCGAGCATCTCCCCCCTTTCTACCTCTCTTACTTTTATAGTATTTACTTCCCTCCTGTTGATCTATTGCTATCTGTGTTGCGATGCTTTAGTTCCGTACCTGTGATATACCGTGCAGCCCTATATTGCCTTGGACACACCCTATTACCTGTTGTTTGGTAGATAGTTGGACTTGCGCGTCGTAGTTGCTTGCTCAAGTGCTGATGTGTGTCGTCATATTGTCATATGTCACAGTTGCTGATGTATTGCCGCATGTTGATGTTGGAGATGATTCTAGTTTTACTTATCGTCACTTTAATTTCTGTTTAACAACTAAAATTGAAATAAGCAGAGGCATCGGTGGGTGATAGATAATATTTGGTTTCGAGCCCACTTGTGTCCGTAAGACCCCGAGTACTTGATTCTGTTCCTTGTTTTTTGCGCTATCCACATCCGGGAGGTATATGGGACCCCCGAGCGAGCTTGATTCATTCTTATTTCTTGGGGCCACAAACTAGTTTGAGGTTTTATTACGATCTGTACTTATGCCATGCTACTTCGTATTTAAATTGTGCGAGGGCTGCTTGTCTTGTTAGGAAGGCGGAGTGATTCTGTGCATCGACAAGCCCACCACACTTCGGGTTCCCGATCGCTTCTGACCATTGGCGCTAACCTTGAGGCCGTCTCGAAGCTAGCTTACTTTCGCGGGTTCTACTCAAAGGGTGGCCCCTGAAATATTTCTGAATCTGTGATTGTTCATCGTGAAAGCCTCGTTGGGTTTTGATTTGGTTTTTCCGAGGTTGATCGGCGTGTGTTGCTATTGGTGCACCCGGCGGGTAAAACTTTTCTCAAAGCCGTGTCGCGGATATGGACGACTTGGAGCATTTCTTGATCATAGACAAGCATAACTAAAGTTTCTTGCTATAAATTTGACTTATAATGACTAGTAATTAGCTTCACTATAATGGAATGGCTAAATAATCGCCCACAATTGCTTGTTTAAGTTGTCGCTTGCGACAACTATATCGACTAGTAAGTATTGCAACTTCTAGCGAAATGGCTGAATTAAAAGTATCAACAAGCTTTGGGTTTTGGGTTTATCTCATGCTATCTGTGTCGATTAGTAAATCGCCACTATAACGGAATGGTTAACTAAAAGTGCCACTGTTTACTTTATCGGGACGATTATCTATACGACTAGTAAATCTTTAGCGATAACCTAATAAGTAAAGCGCCAACTGTGTGAGTTCCTCGGTTGACTTCTCGTTTGGTCTCGAGGAAATGCGGGATGGGTTTGTTTGGTGTTAGCTTCAGTTGGATCCGCATAGGTCTTTCTTACCCCTCTTTTCACTTTGTTGTATCGATTCTCTATAGGTTGTTTAGTGCATCTTTGCTGCCATCCACCATACCTATGTGGCGAGGACCGCCGAATTCTAGCCTCGCCGTGTCTTGGCCTCGATCGACGCTCCTTCTTTGTTTTCCTTTGCCCTTTGTCGGCACCTTTTGTTAGCAGGTTTTGAGATCGGCGCCGTTAGCGTGGTTACCCTTCCGGCTGGGCCTGGGGTTATGGGCGCCATTGGTTATTCTTGTGGCTCTTAGCCCCATTTGCATCTTGTCCGTAGTGGACGCCTATCGTTCAAGGTGATTTGGATCTTTGTATATTACATCGTATTCTTGACTCTTTGAGTCATTGTTATATATATATACATTACGTGGGTCCCATCGAGGACTGTTGCGTAATGTTATTACTTCGTTTTCCACCCGCACGAAAGTGCCTGGTGGGCACCTTTGAATCGTTTCTATGCGGGTTTGGCGAATTATGCTCAAACTTGCATAGGTCCGATTCTGAGGGTGTTACAGAGTGGTATCAGAGCTCAGCAGTTGTGATACCCACAAGTCCAGCCTGTAGGATAACCTAGCTAACGGCCGCAGTAGAGTGTCAAACTATTTTGCAAAATCGGTTGGATAGTTCTGATTAGGTCTGATTTTACTCCTTACCCCTCTGCTATTCTCCTCTCACCGCTACGCGTTTTGAATCCGCTCTCTTCTCTTTCTTCGAGTCCAGGACTTCTCGTGGTTGGGTTTTCCGTCGTACCTTCAGGGTTTCGCTTCCTCCTCTGATAACGGTGTTCTACCATCCGGTGTTCAAGTTGCCTGATGAATCCGTCCACGGTGTTATCATTCTTTGTTCCTTGTTTGTGCTTTCCGGTGTTTTCCGACGCGACGACATCATCTACACCAGATCCGATGCAGAGTCTGCATCACCCCTTTGTTCCGAACCTCGCTTGTCGAGATCTTCAGTCTGATTCCGAGAATGGGTGCACTCTTTTCCGCTGATTGTGCAGAGTAATAGTTTGGGTGCGTGATGGATTGGCCCCCATGCCGACTACCCCTTCTATTCGCTTTTGTACATTGAAGTGGACGAGAATGCATCGGTTTCCTTTCCACCGGAGTTAGAGGTGGCTTTATTTGTTGATACCTCTACCTTCGACCTTTTTGTTCCGGAGTGTTCTCTCGACGATCACGGACAACGACCTCTTGTTAGTGGTGTCGCGAGGATCTACACGAAGCAAGAAGATGCAGATCACCGACCTTCCTTCCGGTACTATGAGGCGGATCTCGAGGGCGAGATCCCTTGTTAGTGGTGTCGAATTGTGGCATCCCGCAAAACCACTACTAGAAAATCGCGTTGAATTTGTGCATTGCATCGTCATCATCATGCATTGTTTGCCAAAACTATTCTCGCAACACCCGTTTTGTTTTATAAAACGCCCCCTCTTGATTCAAACATCAACATGCGGGTCGCCGTAATATTTTTGTTTGCCCGATATCGGATTGCAAAAGTTTTGTTTGAAATAAATAAAATTTAATTTATTTTAGCGGGGCAGTCGAACGGGCCGTAGCGACCCGAACGACCACCCCATATTTTAAAATCGGTCCAACCTGCCAGCCCCATCTAGTCCTAAACCCACCTAAAAAGCTACCCAACCTACCCTCCACCTCACCCTGGCCTATCCCCATCCGCCACCTCAGCTACCCCCTCTCCCCTGACCTATCTAAACCTGCCACGTGGCCTAGCCTCCCTCCCCACACAGCCCTCCCTCCCTCACAGCCACACAACACACCAAACACACGCTCTACACGCACGCACAGCCTCTCTCTCTCCCACCTGGCCGCCTGCCTGGCCACCATACCGCCCACCCGCCAAAACCGCCTCCCAGATCCCACCTCCTGCCAGTCCCCACCTGGACCCATGGACCCACCCATTCCACCTACCGCCTGTTCATCTCCTTCCTCCACCCATCCTCACACCTCCCCACGTGCTCTGCCTGCCATCCCTCTCCTCCTTCCAACTGCTGCGCTGCCGTGACGTCCTCCTCCCAGTCAGTGCCTGCCGGCTCCTCTGCCATCCTCGCCAGCCGCTGCCCCTCCTTCCCGACCCGCCTCCAGCCTAGCTCCCCACGCCATCCCGAGCCGGCTATCCACAACCCTCGCTGACTGCTGGCTGCCCGGCGCTAACCACCTCCGGCCACATGGCTCGTCCATCAGCAACCGCCACCACTGAACGCCGCCAGAGCCTCTCCCCGCCGTTTTCCTCCGCCATCCGGCGCCCCCCGCCGCCATCACCGCCGAGGCTGCCTGCCGCCGCTGCCGCCCGCCAGTCCTCTCGCCGGTCTCGCCGCCATCGCACTCGCCAGTCGCCGCAGCCCTCGCCTGCCCGCCTCAGCTGCCGCGCCGCTGCCGCCTCAAGCGCCAGCGCGCGCTCGCGTCGCCCGGCTTCGCCGCCTGCCGCCGCCAGCACGCCTCGACCTCCGGCGCCTCCTTCCTCCTCGCCGGCTTCACAGACGACCCGCCAGACCCCGTCTCCGGCGAAGCTGCCGCCGCTTAGCTCGCCTCCCGAGCCCCGACAAGCGCCACAAGTTCTGTGCCCGCTGGTTTCTCGCGAGCCACCGCAGCGCGATTCTCTGCCTCCACCGTGCCCGTTTAGGTGCAGTACCAAGTTGGCACTAAGCTGTGGGGTGTGGAGACGACAAAGCCGCAAACCCCCGTGGACCGACATCGAGAACCGAGCCCGACATCGAGAACCGAGCCCGACACCAACAATCAAGCCCCGGAGACCAAGCCGCGACACCCCGAACCCGCGACACGTCAAGAACCACCCCCAAGATCACCTCGCCTAGGTCTTCATCGAGAACGCCGAGAACTTCCCCCCCCGGAGCCGAAGGTCCGGAGCTCTGCTTCATAGAACGCCAAGTACCCCGAAGACCGTTCCGCTGAAACCCCAAGATCATCAACGGCACCCGAGCTCGACACCGGCAACTAAGATGGCCCCCGAGACCGTCGACAAGAGACCCCGAACCCCGGAACCCCGAGTTCTCCATCTAGGACGCCAGGATCGTCGCCATGAACCGAAGACCCCGGATGCGCCAAGACCTACCCCCGAGTCCGAGAACGACCCCGAACCTCGGACCACAGACCGACCGGACCCCGAACCCCCGGAGCCCCAGGATCGTCGAGACCCCCTCAATGTGTGAACCCTTTCCTCGAACCCGATTTCATAACATAATACAACTTGTCGCATATTTAATTGTCATCTCGCATGCAAATCATGTGGTTTGGGGGCCTTATGCCGATTCACCTAATAATTAAATATGGGGCCCATATGCGGGCAAATCTAGTCTTATATTGGCCTCATTTAAACTTGTGTAGCGAACCGGTATCTTCTTTTGCCTTGATAAACAACATTTAAATTGCGGGGTTTCTAAATCACTTGAACCACCTAATTAATTGTCGGGACCCCGGTTCCGCTTAATATGACCTAATTGCATCGCACCTTTGCCATGCCATGCATCATTCATGCATCATGCCGATCTTCCGCCTTTGTCTTAAATATTGCATCCGGTGTTTATTCTAGTGTTTTGCTTCTTCGCGGATAAGGCCGTTGAGTTGATGTGAGCTTCGCCCCGATCTTCGGATGAACCTTTCGGCAACGTTTTCAGGCGAGCATCTCCCCCCTTTCTACCTATCTTACTTTTATAGTATTTACTTCCCTCCTGTTGATCTATTGCTATCTGTGTTGCGATGCTTTAGTTCCGTACCTGTGATATACCGTGCAGCCCTATATTGCCTTGGACACATCCTATTACCTGTTGTTTGGTAGATAGTTGGACTTGCGCGTCGTAGTTGCTTGCTCAAGTGCTGATGTGTGTCGTCATATTGTCATATGCCACAGTTGTTGATGTATTGCCGCATGTTGATGTTGGAGATGATTCTAGTTTTACTTATCGTCACTTTAATTTCTGTTTAACAACTAAAATTGAAATAAGCAGAGGCATCGGTGGGTGATAGAAAATATTTGGTTTCCGAACGCCCACTTGTGTCCCGTAAGACCCCGAGTACTTGATTCCTGTTCCTTGTTTTTGCGCGCTATCCACATCCGGGAGGTATATGGGACCCCCCTGAGCCAGAGCTTGATTCATTCTTATTTCTTGGGGCCACAAACTAGTTTGAGGTTTTATTTACGATCCTGTACTTATGCCATGCTACTTTCTGTATTTAAATTGTGCGAGGGGCACACTGTACTGTTTAGGAAGGCGGAGTGATTACGCGGTATCGACAAGCCCAGCCACACTTTCGGGTTCCCAGTCGCTTACAGCCATTGGCGCTAACCTTGAGGCCGTCTCGAAGCTAGCTTACTTCGTCGCGGGTTCTACTCAAAGGGGTGGCCCCCTGAAATATTTCAATCACGTGATTGTTCGATTGAAAGCCTCGTTGGGTTTTGATTTGGTTTTTCCGAGGTTGATCGGCGTGTGTTGCTATTGGTGCACCGGCGGGTAAAACTTTCTGAAAGCCGTGTCCGCGGATATGGACGACTTGGAGCACAGTTTCTTGATCATAGACAAGCATAACTAAAGTTTACTGCTATAAATTTGACTTATAATGACTAGTAATTAGCTTCACTATAATGGAATGGCTAAATAATACTGCCCACAATTGCTTGTTTAAGTTGTCGCTTGCGACAACTGTATCTGACTAGTAAGTATTGCAACTACAACGAAATGGCTGAATTAAAAGTATCAACAACTGCTGGGTTTTGGGTTTATCTCATGCTATCTGTATCTGATTAGTAAGTACTGCCACTATAACGGAATGGTTAACTAAAAGTGCCCACTGTTTACTTTATCAGGACGATTATCTATACCTGACTAGTAAATGCTGCAACGATAACCTAAGTAAAAGCGCCAACCGTGAGTTCCTCGGTTGACTTCGTTTGGTCTCGAGGAAATGCAGATGGGTTTGTTTGGTGTTAGCTTCGTTGGATCCGCATAGGTCTTTCTTACCCTCCGCTTTCACTTTGTTGTATCGAGTCTCTATAGGTTGTTTAGTGCATCTTCTTTGCCGCCACCCACCATACCTATGTAGGCGAGGACCGCCAATTCTAGCCTCGTGTCTTGGCCTCGATCGACGCCTTTCTTTGTTTTCTGCTTTGCCTTTCGGCACCCTTTGTTAGCGAGTTTTGAGATCGACGCCGTTAGCGGGTTACCCTTCCAGCTTGGCGGGCAGGTTATGGGCGCCATTGGTTATTCTTGGGGCTCTTAGCCCCATTTGCATCTTGTCCAGAGTGGACGCTATCGTTCAAGGTGATTTGGATCTTTGTATATTATATCTGTATTCTTGACTCTTGAGTCATTTATATATTACGCTACGGGTCCCATCGAGGACTGTTGTGTAATGTTATTACTTCGTTTTCCACCCGCACGAAAGTGCCTGGTGGGCACCTTTGAATCGTTTCTATGCGGGTTTGGCGAATTATGCTCAAACTTGCATAGGTCTGATTCTGAGGGTGTTACATCGAGTTAATTGGATAAAACTACCACAATTAGGGCTGTCGGGACGGGTCAATACCATTTTCGGTAGTTTTGGCATGTGAATACCAATTTTGGGGTACATCCCTTGTTAAAAAAAAATTGACGCCAGCTACGTTCCGTAGAACGTCAGCCGGTAGCATGGTCTTTTTTCAGGGGCTTTCAGTACTGTAGAAAGGATGTGCGCGTTCCGGATTCCTGCCTCCACGTATTGCGGATAGGGCCAACCCTCTCGAACCGAGTCAACCACGACTGATCAGATCTCCGATGGCCGCTGCTCACTCCACCGAAGACGCTGAAATCCCTCGTCCACTCCTAAACGCCGGGTGGCCATGGCAACGCTGCCATACGTCGTCCTCTTCCTCCTACTCCTCCGTCCAGCGGCCACACCCGCCGCCCGCGCGCCGCCGCCGCCGTCTTCGACCCCTCCGCCGCCGCAGCCACACCAGAAGGTGTTCGTCTGGCCCAAGCCCACGTCCATCTCGTGGCCGTCCGTCGTGTACGCCCCGCTCACCCCGTCCTTCAGCATCCGCGCGGTGCCGCCCCACCCCTCGCTCCGACACGCCATCGCCTACTACACTCGCCTCATCCGCACCGAGCGCCACGCGCCCCTGATGCCTCCCTCCAACTACACGCTTGCCCCCGTCCCCGTCCGCATCCTCACCATCTCCGTCTCCGAGGCCGACGTCCCGCTCGGCCCAGAAGTCGACGAGTCCTACACGCTCTCCGTGCCCCCCGATTCCGCCTCCGCCGACATCTCCGCGGCCACGCCCTGGGGCGCCATCCGCGGCCTCGAGACGTTCTCCCAGATCGCATGGGCCGGCGGGGGCGATGCCGCGGGCGGCCAGTCGATTGTGCCCAGCGGCATCGAGATCTCCGACCGCCCCCATTTCAGCCACCGCGGCATCCTTCTCGACACCGCCCGTAACTTCTACCCCGTCCGCGACATCCTCCACACCATCCGCGCCATGGCCTTCAACAAGCTCAACGTCTTCCACTGGCACATCACTGACTCACAGTCCTTCCCCATCGTCCTCCCCACCGTCCCCAGCCTCGCCAACCTCGGCTCCTACTCCCCCATCATGCGCTACACCGACAAGGACGTCCGCCGCATCGTCAGCTATGCCGCCGCCTTCGGCGTCCGCGTCATCCCCGAGATCGACATGCCTGGTGAGTACGAAAATTCACGGAGAATCTCTTGCATTTTTCCCTTCTGTTGCAATATATAAATCTTCAACGCAATTCTGAACTCGATAAATCATTCAGGGCACACGGGTTCGTGGGCGGGAGCGTACCCGGAGATCGTCACCTGCGCGAACAAATTCTGGGCGCCCACGGCACAGCCCGCGCTGGGGGCCGAGCCCTGCACGGGACAGCTGAACCCGCTCAACCCCAAATCGTACCGCGTGGCACAGGACGTTCTGCGGGACCTGTCCGCCCTGTTCCCGGACATCTACCTCCACGGGGGCGCCGACGAGGTGAACGCGGCGTGCTGGGAGGACGACCCCGTGGTGCGCCGCTTCCTCAACGAAGGCGGCACGCCCGACAACCTGCTGGAGCTGTTCGTGAACGCGACGCGCCCGTTCATGGTGCACGAGCTGAACCGCACGGTGGTGTACTGGGAGGACGTCCTCCTCGGTCCCAAGGTCATGGTGGGGCCGACGGTGCTGCCCAAGGAGACCACCGTGCTGCAGACGTGGAACAATGGAGCCGAGAACACGAAGCGGATCGTGGCCGCGGGGTACCGCGCCATCGTGTCCTCGGCGGCGTACTACTACCTGGACTGCGGGCACGGCGGGTGGGTGGGCAACGACAGCCGGTACGACCAGCAGGAGAAGGAGGGCGAGGGCACGCCGCTGTTCAACGACCCGGGCGGCACGGGCGGGTCGTGGTGCGCGCCGTTCAAGACGTGGCAGCGCGTGTACGACTACGACATCCTGCACGGGCTGACGGAGGAGGAGGCCACGCTGGTGCTGGGCGGGGAGGTGGCGCTGTGGTCGGAGCAGTCGGACGCCGCGGTGCTCGACGGCAGGCTGTGGCCGAGGGCCGCCGCCGCCGCGGAGACGCTCTGGTCCGGGAACAAGGGCGCCAACGGGAGGAAGCGGTACGCCAATGCCACGGACCGGCTCAACAACTGGAGGTACCGGATGGTGGCGCGCGGCATCCGCGCCGAGCCCCTCCAGCCTCTCTGGTGCCCGCTGCACCCTGGCATGTGCGATCTCTCGCAGTAGCAGAAATCAGTCTGGCACGTGCCCTGCTTTGCTGTCTGACACAGTGGGAAGGAATGTTCACAGATCAAACCGGCACGCGGACAGAGATTTGGAACGTGGAAGGGGATCATGTGGACAAACATAGCCAATACCGGATGAATCAAAAAAATGCAAAATAAACAAAGACCACCCACCAAATTTTGTTTTGCTTCAGTTTCTTAGAAGGAAGCTCGTTGTTCAATAGTCTCTCGGTTAGGTAACTTCTGTGTGGTTGCTGTATTTGACACTGAACAGGTTCTGCATCTACTTTTCAATAATATGCATGAGTACATACAGTAAAGACCTAGGAGCATCTCTAGCAGAACCCGAAAAACGCGTATCTCGCTCCCTTTAAAACTGACGCTCCCGTATGACTATCCGGCATATGTTCTACCGCAACCCGTGCCGAAACGCAAAACAATTTTTCATTTAGGTTAAATTCAGGCGATATGGACTACTAAAATTTAACATCAGGAAATATCAAATTTATTAAGGTTTTACATTCACACATTACAACAATTTTATAGTTCAAATCCGAATAATTAAACAATAATGAATGGTTCGGAATGCAAAGAATTATTCAAATCACACATAAATATGAATGTAAACAAGTGAGAATAAACTTGAAGACTATCTTTTTTTTTGCAAGGAAATTCCGGGCTTTATTCAAATAACCACAACTCCATCCCCATCAGCCAGAAGACTGGAAACGAGGAAGCTTGGGGGAAGTTCCATCCAACAACTTGTGACCTCTAGAGTGCAAGCGTGCTTGGCACAAAGGTGGGCAAGTGTGTTAGCTGGTCTAGAAATATGTTGAATTACAAAATCATCAAAATAAGAAGACATTCCTTCTATTTCTAGTAAAATTGGCGCAATAACAGCGCGAGAATCCAGCCGCGAGTCTCAAAGATCAACGACCTCCTTGCAATCTGCTTCAAGAACCACTCGCAAGAAACCACGGAGCTTTGCGAAGATCACCGAATCCCTCAACGCCATTGCCTCAGCAATCATCGAATCAGTGATTCTAGGATACGGCTTGCTCCAAGCTCCAATAAAGCCGGAAGGATCTCTAGCCACACCTCCCGCTCTAGCTTTCCTAGCTTCAGATGTTATACCAGCGTCAGTATTAATTTTGACCTAGCCAATCTCAGGCGGTCTCCAACCGTGCCCCGGGAGGATACTAGAAAGCTGTCTCGGCACCTCCAGCAAGGCCAACATGTCTGTAATCCTCAGCACAGAATTAGCAGGACTCAGACCCTCCCGGTTATGCGTAATATTATTTCGTGAAGTCCAAATCGTCCACATAACCGTGATGATTTTTGCCCTGTTTTCATCAGGAACAATCGGGTCACATAGGATATCACGTGACCACGTCGAGGGATGCAGCTCCGGTACCCTGATCTGGAGCGACCCCTTCGCCTCCATCCAGAATTTTTTCGCATGCGAGCAATATAGCAGTGCATGCCTTAGATCTTCGTCTACTGTGCGGCAGACTATACATTGAGCAAGCGTGGCAGTGTGTCGGTGCTGCAACGTTTGTTCAACTGGCAGAATACCACAAAGAACACGCCACCAAAACACCCAAACTTTTGGAACCACCTGCAGCTTCCACAGGCTCGACCATAATTTAGCTTCAGAAGTTGAAGTGCCCGCAACCGTCCCTTCCGCTAGAGCGAGGTTCTCGTTACGCGTCATGAGAGCCCGTTACGCTGATTTCACCGAATATGATCCTGACTTTTCCAGGTTCCATGCCCACAGATCATCACCCCCACCAGAAGCCAATGGGATATTTAATATAGCATCCACCTCGGGTGCAGTAAAATTCCTCCTCACGGTGTCAGATTTCCATGACCAATTTTCCTTGTCAATAAGATCCGCCACTAAGTTCAGATCATCATCTCCAGTTTGCCCAGATGGCATCATCAATCTTGTCCTGGGGATCCACTTATCATTCCAAATGGACACTGATAGGCCATCCCCAATACGTTTCAGCAAACCCCCTCCCAATGCTTCTCGACCTGCAACGATAGCCCGCCAAGTCGAGGAAGAACTCTGAGGCACAGTCGCTTGCATAAAATCAACCTCCGGAAAGTACTTGGACTTGAGCACTCTGCAACATAGAGACTCGGGTTGAGTCACCAACCTCCACCCATGCTTCCCGAGGAGAGCCAAATTGAAATTCTCCAGGTCTCTAAAGGCCATTCCTCCTTGGCACTTGGGTTTAACCATAGAATCCCAAGCTAACCAGTGCAGCGACCGTCGATCTAGAGAGCCGCTCCACCAGTAACGAGCTTCATACGATGCAATCAGCTTGCAAACCTTCTTTGTAAGCTTGAAACAAGACATACTATAAGTTGGAATTGCTTGAATTACTTCCTTCAGAAACACTTCTCTGCCCGCACATGACACCATCCTTTCTGATCCCCCATGCAGTTTACTATGAATTATTTCTCCGATATGATTGAAAGTGTCACTTGTGATGCGACCAACAGTTATAGGCAGCCCTAGATATCTCTCACTGAAAGCTTCCACATCAATTCACAAAAGGGCTTTCAACAATTGCCTGGAAGAGATGTGAGTATTTGGGCTAAAGAAGATAGAGCTCTTATCCTTGTTCACTCGTTGCCCCGAGCAGTCTTCATAAATATTAAGAATCTTATTAATTCTCTGCGCACTCTGTCCATTTGCTTTCAAGAAGATTAAACTGTCATCAACAAAAAGCAAATGGTTTATCCATAGTGATCTGATGCTTACCCTGATGCCCCTATCAACAGATGCCCCGCCGAAATGGTTTAGCAAGGAAGTAAAACCTTCTCCACATAGCAGGAATAAATAAGGTGACATTGGATCCCCCTAACGTAGCCCTCTGGATGGTGTAAAGAAATGCAATAGCTCACCATTAACCTTCACTGTAAACCTAACAGAGGCCACATACTTCAGAATCAGTCTAACATGGCTAGAGCTGAACCCCAATTTCAACATAATGGCTTGTAAAAAGTGCCACTCAACCCTGTCATAAGCTTTAATCATGTCCAACTTTACCGCACAAACACAATCCCCCTTCTTTCTCCTTATCATTGCATGCACACTCTCATGTGCAATTAAAACATTGTCCGTACTGAGGCATCCAGGGATAAAGGCGCTCTGATCCTCCCCAATAATATCCCCTAAAAACAATCTCATTGTGTTGGCAATGCATTTCGCCGCCACCTAATACAAGACCGGACAGTGAGAAATAGGCCAATACTGGGTAACACATTGTGGATGGTTTACCTTTGGAATGAGAGTAATTGAAGTGTCGTTCATTCCTTGGGGAAGCTCTCCACCATTCAAAAAATCCAAGATAGTGATACGCCCAATTTGCATCACCTTTCTATATCATAATTTACCTCTATTCATTGATATGAGCAACAGAAGGTTTTAAAAAAAAATCAATCTTTGCCTGCTGGTCTGTTTTGACAGATTTCTGCCGTCATTTGCATTTGCCTCTTACAGAAGCTTTTGTTTTGATGGGTTTTCAGTCAAAGTGTGTACCTAAAGGTTATTATTTTTGCTTACACTAATGTTGCCTTTGAGTTTGTGCAAGAGTTTTGTATGAAGGAAATTTTCAGGAGAAGGAGAAAAGGAATCTGCAGAGTTCGTCTTTGAATAGGTAAAAGAGGTGAAAATGGAAGGTTCGTGAAAATCCAATATTTTTATATTTTTGATGTTTTTAATACATATGGAAGATTCTGAGACGGAACAGAGGAGGAAACGGAGTCCGGGGTGGACAAACCCACCCCAGGCACGGGCCCAGTCTGGCCGCGCCTGGAGGGGGTGTGCCACCCCCGAGCTCCATCTCTGCCTCGTTTTCGTGTCAGTACCTTCCTTATGCATTGAAACTTCGTAATATATAACCCCCCAGATCCCCCGAGGTTCTTGCATCGAGTTCTCGTCGTGTTTTTGTTTTGATCTGTTTCTGTCAGGCAAATTCTCAATTTTTGGAGCTACAATGTCTTCCTCTGGATCACCCATAGGGGATTCTTCTGCGGATGTCCTTAACCCATACATGCATGAGTTGAGGATCCATCCCAAGGAGTTCATTCTCAAAGATGGGAAGGTACAGATGAAAGAAGTTCAAGGCCCCAAAGGAGAAGGAAGTTTGGAAGATAGGATGGAAGCATTGGAGCAGAAGTTTTTCAGGTACAAGAAGATGGCGGAACACGAAGTGGATGTTATTCACAATATAAGTTCAGAACTCATCACGAAACACGAGGAGGAGGTGGATGAGCTCCGAGAAGAAATCTTCTCGCTTTTTTAGACCACCAACCAATTACAAGCACAACTCTACGACATACAAAATCAAAACTGTGAGTATGAGGCTAGATTTGATCGCATAAGCTCTGCTGCTAGTTTCAGGATTGCAGAGACAAGGACATCCTTTTTGGATGGGGAACCTTTGCCCTGGAAGATTTATGATGAAAAGAGAACACCACCACTACTGAAGGAGTAATTCATCATCAGGTTTGGCATCCCCTTGGCTTGTTCCAAGCTTGGGGGAGTGTCGCGGTATCACCACCATTATCTTTCACCTTTTACCTTTTTAGTGGATTCATATCTTTAGTAGAGAGGTTATCCTATAGTTTGGTTTGCATGTGTAAGTATCTCTCCTTTAGTTGGTTATCTATGTATCCCTTGGTGTGAGTGCCTTTGTTGAATATTAATGAGAAGTCTCGTCTTTTACTTTTTGCACTTCTTATTTTAGTTTGCAATCTCTATTATATGATGTATCTTGTTGATCAGTATTGGCATCACTTTGGGAGCATCAAGTATATCTAAATTGGTTTTGGCAAACTGAGCTCTGGTCAGTAGCAACAATTTTTGAGGTTTGAAAGAAAAAGAGAAAAAGCTTACAGGTATTTTGTATCATCTATTTTCTTTCTTGGTTGGCTCATAAGCTTAGTATTCTTTATTTAAGATCTTTTGTGTCTTCAAGGTAGATTGCATGTTTGGCTTTATTACTTATATGTTTGCTTGTTTTTTTTCAACTCTCTTGCTTGCTACCCAGCCTTGCTAGCCAAAAACCTGTTTTGCGAAGGCATACTTCTCATGTTTCCAATCCCTTCGAACCAAACCTATGCCATTTGTGTCCACCATATCTACCTAGTATCATTATTGCTATTCCAAGCAAATTCTCAAGCTTCATCTATCTTTCGAATTAAAAAGTATTCTGTTATGTGAAAACTAGTTAGTAAAGCTCTCACGAACTCGATGGCACACCTTATTTCCTTGCCCCTAATAGACTTGAACCATTGTGAACATCGAAGTTGTATATGACATGTTGTCATGGGGAACGTTTTCAACATTGCACTTGTACTCTGTACAGTTGATATTGTGCTCTTTTGTCTATGGATGTCACCGGTGTGAAATAAAGAGGGAACTTGTAAGTCCATGGAGTTTGTATTTTGTGTTAGAGAAATGCCTGGGCCGCTAGCCTAAGTCATGCCTAATCATGGTGGAAACTTGCAGAATCACCATAGTGAGCTATCTGTGAAGCATCCTCAATAAAAAACTATGCATATAGTAAATAAAAAGATCACTGAGATGCTCACTGTCTACTTGCCTTTTCATTTTGGTTATGGGAAAGCTCCTGTACCATGTGCAAGGGGTACCCCGTTGGCGGTTCTCAATGTTATGCGAATACTTACAATGACAAGAACTTACCGGTGACTAAAGTTGAGTAGCATGAGGAGTGGCCCTCATATTCAAGGGACATGAGATTGCCAGCTTATATTTCGTCAAGCGTATACTCCATCCTTGTTCACTTTAACCTTAATCATCTCAAGATGCCTATGATAGGGGCAATGAGGGCTCAAAGTTAGTAAGTACCATAATCTTTTGGAAGATTTATGACTTGTAATCCCTGCTTCCCTCTATGAAGGGACCTTTCTCCCACTTCAAAGTTGAGTCAGTAAACCTACTTTCTCTCTATCTCCAGCAGCATTTGAGTTGTTGTGTTTCAAGCATTCATATGGTGATTTATTCAATCATGTTCTTTATTTTCCTTGTTTACACAAAACTCTTATCTATTGAGTATTACTTTGAAAGTCTTCACTTGTGAAAAACCTTTTTAAGCAAAGAGTGCTCCTGTTTTGAAACTTCTACAAAAATCTTTGTATGAAACTGTTTGCGAGGTGTTCTCTGACCAAGAACAAAGTTTGCCAATTCCAATTATGATTTATCTTTATGCATCTCTATTGTGACTGCTATACTTGATGCAAGCTAAGTTATATAATGGTGAGTTGCTTTTTCTATGAGTTGTGCAATGGTAAGTGTGATGCTTCTTGTTCGTATTCTTTTATCGACACTTCACTCCATAAACCTGTGGACATGTTTACTGAGCTCAGTTTTCTCTTGGGGACAAGCGAAGGTCTAATCTTGGGGGAGTTGATACGCCCAATTTGCATCACCTTTCTATATCATAAATTACCTCTATTCATTGACATCTGTCTTATTATGAGGTATTACTTATGTCTTTTCATATGTTTATGCATGTTGGATGATTCTTGGAGGATGAACTACTGGAGTCTAGTTTTTGATGGAAAAGAAGACGTTTTGATGCAATTTCGTGAAGATCATAAAAATACCAGAAAAATATGGGAAAATATTATTTTTCCAGAAGATTGAGGACGCCACAAGGAGGAGCGAAGAGGGGCCGCAGGGGGCCCACCCCCTAGGCGAGGGTCCCTCTTGGGCCGCGCCTAGGGCAGGTGTGGCCCACCTGCCCGACTCCCGACTCCGCCCCTTCGCCTGTATCTTCCCTACGGAACCCTAATACCAGGGGAGCAACCACAGATAGATTTCCGCCACCTCTGTGGGGCAGAAAACACCGAGAGAGAAAGATCTCTCCGGCAGACAGATTTCTGCCGGGGAAATTCCTTCCTGGAGAGGGGAGACCGTCCCATCAACACCATCATCAAGTTAGGCTTCATCGGCATCATCATCATCCACACCATCATCTCCACCATCACCATCATCACCACTCCATCCCGTTGTAACAATTGTGTTGGATATTGCTTTAGTTCATTAGGGGAAACCTTCCCGGTGTTAATTACCATTGTAGTTGATGCTTGTGAGTGGAACCATTGGATTATTGTTTATGTTCAGATTGTTATCCATTATCATATAATCTTTGATCTTGATCCATATGATGTCTTGTGAGTAGTTCGTTGTGTTCTTGAGGACATGGGATAATTCATGTTGTTAGTAGTGGATTTGTGTTGAGTTATTATTCAATGGTTTAGTATTTAAGTTGTGGTGCTATTCTTCTAGTGGTGTCATGTGAACATCGACTACATGATACTTCACCATTTATGGACCTAGGGGAGTGCATTGTGTATTTGGCTACTAATTGTGGGGTTGCCGGAGTGACAGAATCCTGAACCCCCGTTAGGACACCTTTGCACAAGGGAGTATAGGATGTTAGAGTTTAAGGTTGTCGTTAGATTTAGATCTTAATTACTTTCATGTAGTTACGGATGTTTGCACGGGGTTTAATCACAAGTATGTATTAGTCCAAGTAAGGTCGGTATGTTAGCACATGTTCACCCACACAACAGATACAACACCAGAGAAGAGTACTCAGCTATTTGAAGCGAAAGCACTTGATAGATTTCCCATGTGTCCTCGAGAACGTTTGGTCCTTATAAGTATTTTCACCGGCTTGTCCTTTGCTAAGAAAGGATTGCGCCACTTGCTCCGTTTCTTCGTTTTCTTTGTTACTTGCTCTTTGTTTTGTTGCCTTATCAGAAAACCACTAAAAATCCGTTTGCTAAGTATTCACAGGGATTTACTGCTCCATAACACTGTTCAGCACCTTCTGCTCCTCGTTGGGATCGACACTCCTATTTATCGAAAGTACTGCGACACACACCCTATACTTGTGGGTCATCAGATAGCAGGACCAATCTCCTCTCCCAACAAGTACCAATGTCGTTGAAAAAATCCTAATGTGAAACCATCCACTCCTGGTGCCTTGGACGGTGCCATCTGGAATAAAGTCGTCTTTACCTCAGCAGCTGAATAAATTTTATCTAGTTCCGAATTCATCTCGGAAATCACCCTATTGGGTACCAAGTTCAGCAACTCATCCATTGGCCTATACCCTTGTGAGGTGTATAGTTCATGATAGAAGCCCTGAATTTCAACACAATTATCTTCCCATGAATCACACTTCGTACCATCGGCTCGCTCTAGGTTACTTATATTATTAATCTGCTTCCTACGGGTGGCCTAGGCATGAAAGTATGCCATGTTGCGATCACCCTCTTTCAGCCATTGCACTCTAGAACGTTGCCGCATCCATATCTCCTCTTGATGAAGTGCCTCCCACAGTTGTTTGATCACTGCCTTCTCCTCATCATTTGGACCATGTCCAAGTGAGAGTGCTCGGAGTTTATTAAGTCTGTCCCGAAGTTTACGAACCTTCTGAGCCAGACAACCAAACTCTTTTGCACCCCAAACACTGAGACTTGTTTGTACATTATTTAGTGCATGCACCACACCACACAAGCCCCGCTGACCCGATCCTTTCTGCCATTTGTCCAGAATCAGCTTATCATAATCTGCATGCGTCTTCCATACATCCTCATACCTGAATTGTTTAGCAGCCCTTCTCCTCACATCGACCACATGTTCATGAAATTTGACCAAAACAAAGCAGTGATCAAATTCCGTAGAAACTATGTGTCATACTCGCAAGCTTGCATATTTATTCAGGAACTGGTCCTCTCCAAAGGCACGGTCCAGTCTTGCCTTAACATTTGCATCACCCATCTGCCTGTTGTCCCAGGTGTACTCCACACCCGACCAGCCAAGATCATGTAGAGAGCAGTCCTCAACTGTCTCCCGAAAGGCACGCATCTGCCTCTCCGGCCTTGCAGCCCGAGAGAAATGTTCAGAAGCGAATAAAGTCTCATTAAAATCTCCGACGCACAACCACACCGGGTGGTCAATATCAGCAAGGTACGCCAAAGACTATCTCCCACCAAATAAGCTTGCAAATTTAACTTGAAGACTATCTCCCACCAAAGAGTTGCCAGTTGCCACCGGTGCTCAAAGAGATCTTGCTACAGTGCAATATGTGTACTCATGTCTTCAACCTTTGTAACTTCAGAGAAAAGCTTCAATCCGGTTGAGGTTCCTTTGAGTTTTGTTTCACAAGCTTGGACGATGCGCACAAAAACCTGCCGCATTCGATAACGCCTATGAAAGAGATGCTACAGGAAGCTGAAAATCTGCACGAAGTAATCCCCATGAGCATCTCATGTCCCAGAGCTCGATTCCGAGGAATGCAAAGACGACCGATCGTCGAGGCTCGATGTTTTTTTCCTTTTTCCGTCCACGAGTTCCTTCGTGGTGTTCAAGACCATGAGGGTGTCCACATCATCGCCAAAAAGGAAGTCCTCTATGTACGAATCATCGAACAACAGAGTCCTTGCAAAAAAAAATCTTGAGACGCGGCCGACATCTACACAAAATGGGCTTTGTTCATACAAATATGGGGACTGTTCTTAGTTAGAAAAAGGCTTAGAGAAATTTACCTTTCGACTGAGAGGGCAAACGACGACGGACGAGCGAGTGGAGGCAGCGGCTGGGCAGAGGCAACGGCTAGACGCAACTGCTCAACAATGGCCGACGAGGGCCATTACGAGCTTTGTGTGGTCTTCCATGGAGCTTCTAGCAGATCCATGGCGACAACAACCACAAACTCGGCTAGGATGGGCCTGAATAAATCAGTCGGCATCGAGCTTCCCTAGGGGCAGGAATGGAAGACTGGGAAGTGATTTTGCATCGTGGAGATTTTCGGAGGGGCTTGAATCTAGGATGGCGGAAGGAGGGATGAGGCGGTAGCGTGGAAAGAGGAAAGGGGGAGCTGCAAGTTCAGGCGCGTCAATGTTTCACCGCGATCAAGGGTGCATGATTTAAGCTGCCGAAACCTTGTGATATGGCGGGCGGGAGGTCCAATATCCCACTCATCCAATAATTTTATCCAGGTCAGCCTATTTTTGGGACCCGTTTGAGTGTCTCTAGTAGATCCTGTAAAAATTCGGAACTATAAAACACAATATAGACTAGGGTAAACATGTTTAACGAGCTGGTTTGGGCTCGCACTGAACATATCCTACATTTTGCGCCTGTTTCACGGGCGTAGTATGTAGGATATGTTCCATGCGAGCAGGCGCAGGATGTGGGATATGTCCAGCACGAGCCCAAATCAACACCGTAAATTTTATTTTTCGACATATTTTAAAGCACATGATAATAGAAAAACATTAGATATAGTAGTTCATAGTTTTACATTAAATTGGCACGATCCTAATGACAAAAGGCATGGTTATTAGTAGTTCATGAAAATAAGTGACCAAAAAGTTGCAACATCGTCTCATTATGCCAAAGTATATGGCATCAAGCAATACTATTGTCGCCGAGCTGAGTGGAGGCACCTCCACTACCCCACCACTCATCGAAGATTCACTTGCCAAACCGCCACCACCTTGAAACGCTTGCTTTCTTCTTTCCAAGATCTCCATCCTTGTTATTTTTCATCACTCCAATTGGTATGAATCCATTTTGGTTGGATCCATCATCATAATCTTGTTCTCCTCGGGAATGAGATCTTGTCTTCTTCTCCTTGAGTTGTATTCTCCTCTCCTCCAAATCACTCTTGCGCTTGGCTTCTTCCCGGAGTGCTTTCCACCTTGCAAGGTTCATTTCATTTTTCTTCTCACTCATGATCATCTTTTCCTCCAATATCTTGGTCATCGTGATTTCCTTTAACTTCACCATTTCATCTATTTTGTATCTAAACCTTGTTGATTCGCATGCATTCCTTAACATCACTTTTGCATTATTGTTTCCTTCCGGCTTGCCCTTGTTCCCTCCACCCTTATTGCTATCATCATCATCTAATTATATCATGCCCCTTTCTTTGATGGTGCTTCTTGCTCCCTCAACCTCCATTTGTCACTCTTCTAAGGCAATTTCCAACAATGGTGAACCACATATGGCTTCCTTTTAAAGTCTGCCACGTCCTTGTACCTTTGCATTGCTATTTCATCGTACAATCACAAGCCAATGTATATGTGAGCAATATGATCATTTGAGATGCACAAATATTTGAGATTTGCAAAATAAAAGAAGACTCACATAGTCATCAATGGCCACACAACTTGAAGGTGCATTTTGCACTTGCTCAATGCATCCACTACAACGGCTACAACAAGCTGTGATGACATCCCAGCAGCCTTTGAGTGATCAATAGTGCGAGGTGTTGTATTGGCAGCCTTTGAGTGATCAATAGTGCGAGGTGTTGGATTGTCAAGTTGTGGCATGAGTTGGAAGAACCTATCCTTGATCCGACATGGAGTGGGAGAAAGATTAATACCCGGCAGACGTTTCGACAAACATGTTTGGGGCACCAATGCGTCGAGCTAGACAACGCGCATATCCTCCCGTGTCCTGCCACGAGGGCCGAGGGACCACCTGGCAGCGAACCAACACCCTTATTCCTATAGACATCAACGGAGATATGCTGACTCCAAAGCTCGCTGCGGCACCTAACCCATGTGTTCCTGCACTACCCGTGCCGCCTACGCTAGTCGCTGGCCTTCATTAATGCCAGTGTTTCGGCCTTCGTGCCACCATCCAATGTCTTGGCCTTTTTTAATAGGCCACATGTGGCCATTTTCTTCCACTCTCCCATTTCTTTCATTCCCCAGCACCACAACAGGCATCACGACAGCCATGGTCGTCGACGTAGGATCGAGGGGAGGGCGACGAGGACGGCCACCAGGACGAGGGCGTGGTTGAGGTCTGCGAGGAAGAGGCATGTCTCCACCATCATCCCATCATCATTTCCAACCGTGTCGCCACCATCATCGCCCGAGCCCGTCGCCGTCAACTTCTCCGGCTTCGAGTTCGTGTCACCATTAATATGTGCGCCATTTTCAACAGGATCCACCTCCACCACAAGTTCGTGTTGGTGGTCGATGGGCAAGAGCCCCCTACCTTGTTCTATGGGTGACCGGTGGCTCGACCGTCCTATGGTCCATGGAGGTGTTGTTCGACCGCTTTGGCCAGATGTTCCTCCACAACCACTGGAGGGAATTCACCCGCGTGCACGACATTGAAGTTGGGCAATTCGTCATCTTCAAGTACGACGACCACGACATTCTCACTATCAAGTTCTTTGACGAGACCATGTGCCACCGCCGCTACCACTCCGACTCCAATGACTATACGATGCTAGGGTCTAGTGCTATGTATTTACTAATTTTTAGTCCATTGAATCGTCAATTTCTAGTCCCCAAGCTATGTTTGCAATTCATGGATGTACCCAAGATTTTGAAATATAAAAAATAGGCCATGGATGCAAGCTATGGATGTTGATTGCATTGTTGGCGGCGTCTCCCTTTTCGTCTTCTAAAACGTTAGTCGGTAGTCCAATGATGGCCGGAAGTCGCTAGAAACACACTTACGTCGGTGTTGGTGGCCACACTGACAAAAAAAAATTAGCGGCCACAGACGGAATGGGTCGATTCGCTGGGCCACTGGACTAGCAGGCGACCATGACCAAAATTTTGTCTATGGACCGAACCGAATGGACCAAATCGAGCGATTTGGATGTCTGGATGGCGCCCGGTAAAGATTTTTTTGAACGGGAAAAGGCCCCGATGGACCTAGAAGTTGCTAGTATTAATCAGGCGGTTATAGATTACAAAGAGACCCCTAAACATCAGGGCAAACAAATATAATGCCTCTATGTATGCAAACAAGACCCTAGAAATAAAATAGACAAAGCAATCGAATCCACGCTCTACTTCGCCGCCGGGAGACCTCTAGACGTCAGAGTAAGCACCGCCACCGGGGAACAAGCCACTTGCGGGTGACGCCAACTGTGTTTCCGGCTCTAAGGTCGAAGAAGATCTTCCCTGTAGGCAAGTGTGCGCCATCTTGCGCAAGCACAACCATGGAAGAAGAAGAAGCTCGGCCATAGCCGAGCGTGGAGCGGCCGCTCCGGCCAAAGGTAGCTCCGGCGACATGCCTTCGCTTGGAACTCCACCAATCGCAGCTTCGGGATCCACTTCAGCGTGTCACCACCACTCGCCGGCGCCCAATCCCGCTCTCCCTCGCCACCATGGTCGGTCGAGAGCCTTTGAGGCAACCGAATCTTGACGAAGACGCAGAGAAGAAGTTCGAGCTTATTTACCAAGCTGTCGATGCCTCCATTCCCGATCTTTGGTATCACCATTAGAGCCCAAAAGTGAAGGGAGAGCAGCAACCTCCCAGCACCGCCCGATGGCTCCAAGGAGTAGCTCGGGCCGGCTTATTTCCGGAGATCCTCCAGCTTCCCACCTTGAAGAGAGGGTTGCTCGAGCTGTTCTAGATCCGACCAGCGGGATCTAGAACCCTACTCCAAGACTGCACAAATCCCGACACCACCGAGAGAGCTCGCAAGCTACTGTAGAGAAGAGAGAGAGAAGGGAAAGAGGAAAGTCAGGTGCTGTTACCCCCTGCTGCAGGGTGAAGATGCTCTAAGCTATTCGATTAGCATGCAAACCTATATGACAAATGGTGTATCGAGGGTCCACTCTGATTTGAGCATAATCCTTGATCTTATCAGGTTATTGTGGTTGCAAATGTGGAGTGAGCACAGTGGCACACTCCAGTAAGAGCATCTCAACCCGTCTTCCCAGGACGACGAACCTAGGGTGATTTTTTGGTCCGAGGACCGCAAATCGGCCCAGTCGTGTTCTCAGGACCCCGGTTTCGTCCGAATTTGGGACAATTTTCGTTCGGACGTCCTAGGACATTCCCGGGTTGCCTGGAATGCCCTGGGAACGCCTGACGAAGCGAATTCGGCGAAAAAACAGATGGCCAGTGGACCCGCCAAGTTAGCTACAAGCCGAGTCGTCGTCATCCTTCCGCTCAGAACCCCGTGGAGGACCGCCGGATATTAACTGCCCGTCGCTTTGGCCACGCGTCGTCGTAATTCCGCGCCACCACCGCCTCCTCGACTCCCACGACGGACCGGCGGGCAATAACTTTCCGTCGTTTCCCCTTTTCTCTCCATCGCCGCTACACCCTTCCCGCCCTCACCCGCCTCGGTCTATAAAATCCATCACACCTCCCGGATCTATTCACACTCTCTCACAGCTTCCCAACTCTCCCAACTCCGGCGAACTCCCCACACTTCCCCCACTTCCCCATGGCCGAGCGGTTTCCCGGAGACCCCGTGGCAGCGAACGGCTTCGGCCGCCACACGCTGCAGCTGTGGGAGGCCCGGATGCTCCACGACGACCGGACGTTGGGTCCCCCCGCGCCACCGGACGTTGGGTCCCCCCGGCTAGAAGCTCAGCGCCGGCGGGATCCCAATTTCGCTGGTGCCGGAAGATGAGGATATCGTCGACGAGATCCAGGCCGCCATCATGGCGATGGAGGACCCAAACCTCGCCGAGGATCCGTGCAACCTCATTTTTGGGAGCAGTTCTTCGCCGACTGATACGTCGGAAATGTATCTATAATTTTTTATGTTACATGCTTGTTTAGTATCTACTTTGCTTTGCTTTGTCTACACTTTGAGGTGTTTTTATATCTTTTCTGGAACTAACCTATTAACAAGTTGCCATAGTGCCAGTTGCCTGTTTTCTTCTGTTTTTGGTTCCAGAAAGGCAAAAAATCAATATTCTCGGAATTGGACGGGACAAAAGCCAAAGTCAATATTTTTCCGTGGGGAACATGAAGCCAGAGTACGAGATAGAGGGGAGCCACGGGGTGGCCACACCCCCTAGGAGCATCCAAGCCTGGCCCGCGTCTGGGCAGGGTGTGGCCCCCTGGGCACCCCCTACCTCGCCTCTTCGCCTATAAGAAGCTCCCGATGCAGAAACCCTAGGCACCCGATCAATATTCCATGAAACCGTCTTTAGCCGCCGCCACCATTGTCCCTAGACCGGGGGGATTTGAAGTTCTTACTGGCCACCTGCCGAAGGGGAAATCATCTCGGAGGCCTTCTTCTCCGGAATGATGCGTGAGTAGTTCCACCTTGGACTATGGGTCCATGTAGTAGCTAGAAGGGGGGTTTCCTTGCCCCCCACTCCTCCTCCTTTGGGGCCGCCGGTTTGGACTTGGGGGAGGGGCAAGGGCAGCCGCCCACCCCTCTATATAAAGAGGGCTGGGGGCGCACCACCCCGACACACCTTCCCCTCCAACCCTAGCCGCCCTGCTGCCCTCCTCTCTCCCTCCCGACTGCTTGTAGGCAAAGCCCTGCTGCAGAAATTCTCCACCAATTGCACCGCGCCGTCGCGTTGTAGATCCAACCCATCTCTCCACCATACTTGCTGGACCAAGGAAGGAGGAGACGTCGAGGTGTTGCACGTGTGCATCTCACGGAGGCACCGCCACATGTGGTGCTAGATCGGATCGGATCGCGAGGAGGAGAAGCGAGTACGACTACATCACCCACGTTAACGCGTTCATGTCGAATCTTCAAGGTATGAAGATCTAATCCAATATCTCTCGTTGTTTGCATCTCCTAGATTAGATCTTGGCTTTCCTCTGTTTGCATCCGTAGAAAATTTTGATTTACTATGCGCGAAACCCTTCGATGGTATCGAGCTAGATCTATGCGTAGATGTGTTTCACGAGTAGAACGCAACATGGTTGTTGCGGGCGTTGATGTTTTCTGTTGCAAGCCTCTTGTTTGTGTTCTTCTTATGACGCGGGATAGTGAGATTGAAGTGGTCCAGGACAACCTTACGCGACGTCGTTCGCGAGACCGGCTCCGCACTTGACGTGTGGCTTGTTCCACACATGCGGCTGGTGGATGTCAGTTTCTCTCACTATAGTTGTCATGGGATTAACACCGGAGTTTGGCAACCATAATATCACCGTTGTGGCTTTCCGTAGGTAAGAATCGTTCTTAGCATCTACTCCCATAAGCCACGTAAAACATGCAACAACAAAGTAGTGGCGTCTAACTTCTTTTGCGAGTGTTTTCGTGATATGGTATGGCCCAAGATGTGATGTGTATAATGTATGCGATGATCATGTTTTGCAATGTTTCACGACTTGCATGTTGATGAGTACACAACCGCCGTGAGAACCATATGGTTGTCTTTATAATTGTGTATGACCCTGTGTCAACTTCTTGCGCCATGTAATAGTTTCACTTTATCGCTAAGTAGTTAGCAATAGTTGTAGTTGCTATTCGTGGTGGAGGCAATCATGGTGGAGTGATGGAGATCATACCGAACGCACAAGATGGAGATCATTCTTGAAGATTGGCTATACCATGTCACATAAAGTTATATGCATGTGATGTTTATCCTTTTATGTATCTTATTATGCTTAGATCGCGACGGTAGCATTATAAGATGATTCCTCACTTAAAGATCAAGATAAAAACTGTGTTCTCCCCAAGTATGCACCGTTGCGAAAGTTCGTCCTGTCCAAGCATCACGTGATGATCGGGTGCTATAGACTCTACGCTCACATACAACGGGTGCAAGCCAGTTTTGCACATGCGGAAATACTTGGGTCTAACTTGACGATCCTAGCATGTACAGACATGGCCTCGGAACACATGAACCGAAAGGTTAAGCATGAGTCATATGAATGATATGATCGACACTTCGTTGTCCACCATTGAAACCACATCTCTTCTCGTGATGATCGGATTAGGTGTGGTGAATTTGGATCGTGTTCACTAAACAACTTGAGGGATGTTGAATTTAGTGGGAGTTCATCTAGTAATTTGATTAAAAGTTGAACTAGTTATCATGAACATAGTCTAAATTGTACTTGCCAATACTGTAGATCACATGGCCAAGTCCAACTTCAACTTCAATATTTTTGCTGAGAAGGAAAAGCTTAGAAACAATGGGTCTAACTTCACCAATTGGTTCCACAATCTAAGAATCATTCTCTCTGGCGGTCAAAAGGACTATGTCCTTGGGAAAGCGTTAGGTGACCCTACTCAAGCTATACGGCTGATGAGAAAGCTGTCTATCAGTCGTGCAAGGATGATTATGGTGTGATTAATAGCACCATGTTGTTTGCTATGGAACCGAAACTTCAAAATCGTTTTGAAGACTATCCCGGGCCTTTTGAGATTCTCGAAGAGCTGAAAACCATGTTTCAGACTCAGGCCCGTCCTGAGAGATATGAGATCTCTGAGAAGTTCTTTAACTACAAGATGGAGGAAGGGAGTTTCGTTAGTGAGCACGCCATTAAGATGACGGGCTACACTCAACGCCTTGAGCAACAGGAATGCACGATTCCAGAGGAGCTCAAGATTGACAGGGTTCTGCAATCACTCCCTCCCAGCTACAAAAGTTTTGTAGTGACTCATAATCAGATTGGTTCCACTGATACGATCACCGAGCTCTTCGCAAAGCTGAAGGCCGCGGAAGTGGACATCAAAAAGGATAATCATGTGTTGATGGTCAGCAAGCCCACCTTCAAGAAAGGTAAGGGAGCGAAGAAGCCCTTCAATAAAGGCGGCGGCAAGCGCGTTGCCCCTGCTGAGAAGAAGCTCAGGTCTGGTCCTAAGCGGACAGTGCTTCTATTGCAAGGACAAGGGTCAATGGGCGCAATCGTCCAAGTACTTAGCGGACAAGAAGGGCTGGCACCATCAAAGGTATATTTGATATACATGTTATTGATGTTTACCTTACTAGCCCTCGTTGTAGTGCACGGGTATTTGATACCGGTTCGGTTGCTAATATTTGTAACTCGAAGCAGAGCTACAGAATGAGGCGGCTGACTGGGATGAGGTGACGATGCGGCGTTGCAACGGATCAAGAGTTGATGTGATGGCCGTCGACGCGCTCTCCTTAGTTTTACCTTGGGATTAGTTTTAAACCTTAATAAATGTTATTATGTGCTGCGTTGAGCATGGACATTATTTCGGATCGTGTTTATTGCAAGACGGTTATTCATTTAAATCGGAGAATAATGGTTTTCTATTTATATGAGTAACATCTTTTATGGTCATGCACCTCTTGTGAATGGTTTATTTCTTCTAAATCTCGAAAGGGATGAAACACATCCATAACATTGAGGCTAAGAGACGCAAAGTAAATAGTGATAATACTACTTATTTGTGGCACTTTGCGTCTAGGTCATATTGGTGTAAAGCGCATGAAGAAACTCCATTCGATGGACTTTTGAGTCTCTTGATTTTGAATCATTTGACACATGCGAACCATGCCTCATGGGCAAGATGATCAAAACCCGTTCTCGGTATGATGGAGCAAGCAACGGACTTGTTGGAAATCATACATACCGATGTATGCGACCGATGAGTGTTTCGACGCCGGTGGATATCGCTATTTTCTCACTTTACCGATGACTTAAGTAGACATGGGTATATCTATTTAATGAAACATAAATCAAACGTTTGAAAAGTTCAAAGAATTTTAGAATGAAGTGGAGAACCATCGTATGTAAAGATTAAGTTTCTACGATCCGATCGTGGAGGTGAATATTTGAGTTATGATTTTCTCACGCATCTTAAAGCAAGCGGAATCGTTTAGCAACTCACGCCACCGTAACACCACAGGCAAGAATGGTGTGTCTGAACGCTGGAATCGAACCTTATTAGATATGGTCCGATCAATGATGTATCTTACTGATTTGTCGTTATCATTTTGGGGTTATGCATTAGAAACCGCTGCATTCACTTTAAATAGGGCACCATCTAAATCCGTTGAGACGACACCGTATGAACTGGTTTGGTGCTAAACCTAAGTTGTCGTTTCTTAAAGTTTGGGGATGCGAAGCTTCGTCAAGAAGTTGATGCCGACAAGCTCGAACCCAAAGCGAAATGTGTCTTCATAGGATACCCTAAGGAAACTATTGGGTATACCTTCTATCACATAACCGAAGGTAAAGTGTTTGTCATGAAGAACGGTTCCTTTCTTGAGAAGGAGTTTCTCTCGAAAGAAGTGAGTGGGAGGAAAGTAGAGCTAGACGAGGTTATTGAACCTTCTCTTGAATTGGAGAGTAGCGCAACACCGAAATTGTTCCAACTTTGCTGCCAACAATAGAGGAAGCTAATGACAAGGATCATGAAGCTTAGAACGATCTGCTCTTGAGCGTCAGCAGTCGACAAGGTCGCGTGCCCCTCTGAGTGGTAATGCAGCAGCCTGTCTTGTCTTGTTGGTAGAAGACGGTGAACCTCTGAACTATGAGGAAGCGATGATGAGCGGACTACGAGAAATGGCTAGAAGCCATGAAATCCGAATTGGGATCCATGAGCGAAAACCAAGTATGAACTTTGGTGGACCCTCCTAGCGACCAAAGGCCGTTGAGTGCAAATGGATCTTCAAGAAGAAAGCGGACGCGGATGGTAATGTTACCGTCTATAAAGCACGGCTTGTCGCGAAGGTTTTCGACAAGTTCAAGGTGTTGACTACGATGAGACTTTCTCTCCGTGGCGATGTTTAAGTCCATTCGGATTTTATTAGCAATTGCTGCGTTTCATGATTATGAAATATGGCGGATGGATGTCAAGATGCGTTCCCCAATGGCAACATTGATGAAGAGTTGTATATGATGCAACCCGAAGGTTTTGTCGATCCTAAGGATGTCGATAAAGTATGCAAACTTCAAAGATTCCATTTATGGGTCAAGCAAGCATCTCGAGTTGGAACCTTCGTTTTGATCAAGTGATCAAGAGCTTTGGATTTGTTCCAAATTGCTACAAAGCTTGCATCTACAAGAAAGTGAGTGGGAGCTCGGTGACGTTTCTGGTACTATATGTGGATGACATATTGATTATTGGAAATGACATCAACATGCTTAACGATGTGAAGAGTTATTTGAACAAGTATTTTTCAATGAAAGACCTAGGTGAAGCTGCTTATATATTGGGCATCAAGATCTATAGAGATAGACAAAGACGCCTGATAGCTTTAAGCCAGAGTACATACCTAGACAAAGTTCTGAAAAGGTTCAGAATGGATAAGGCAAAGAAAGGTTCGGTGCCTATGTTGTCAGGTAAGATGTTGAGCAAGGCTCAGTGTCTAGATACGGTAAATGATAGGGAAGCTATGAGCAAAGTGCCTTATGCCTCGGCCATAGGTTCCATCATGTATGCCATGTTGTGTACTAGACCGGATGTGTCCAATGCTCTTAGTTTGACGAGCAGATATCAAAGTGATCCGGGAGTGGAACATTGGACAGCCGTAAAGAACATCCTAAAGTACCTAAATAGGACTAAAGAAATGTTCTTAGTCTATGGGGGTGATGAACAGCTTGTCGTAAAAGGTTACGTCGATGCTAGTTTTGACACCGACAAGGATGATTCTAAATCTCAGACAGGATACGTATATATTTTGAATGGAGGAGCTGTGAGCTGGAGAAGCTGCAAGCAAAGCGTGATCGCAGGATCTACAGTAGAAGCGGAATACATGGCTGCTGCAGAAGCGTCAAGTGAAGGAGTTTGGATCAGGAACTTCATCACTGAGCTTGGCATGGTTCCAAGTGCATTGGACCCACTGGAGATATTGTGTGACAACACTGGCGCCATAGCACTCGCTAAGGAACCAAGCATATCCACCGCAAGTTTCATATAATCTGAGATTATATAGCAGATGGAGATCTGAAGATTAGCAAAGTACATACAGATCTGAATGTCGCAGATCCATTGACTAAACCTCTTCCACGTGTAAAACATGATCAGCACCTCAGTGCCATGGGTGTGAGATTGTTGCCAGATGTAAACTAGATTATTGACTCTGGTGCAAGTGGGAGACTGTTGGAATTATTCCCTAGAGGCAATAATAAAGATGTTATTATTATAATTCTTGTTCATGATAAAGTTTATATTCCATGCTAGAATTGTATTAAGCGGAAACTTTAATACTTGTGTGGTTTGTGAACAACACCGTGTCCCTAGTACGCCTCTAAGTACTAGATCATTGATCAATGATGGTTAAGGTTTCCTAACCATAGACATGAGTTGTCAATAATGAGATCATATCATTGGGAGAATGATATGATGGACAAACCCAAACTAAGCGAAGCAATTAGATCGTGTCATCGTGTTCATCTTTGCGAAGCTTTTCCTATGTCAAATATTGTATTCCTTAGACCATGAGATAATACAACTCCCTGGTATCGGAAGAAAGCTTTGAGGTCATCAAACGTCATTCTATGAGAGGGTGATCATAAAGGTGTCTCTCAGGTGATCGGAAAGTATCTGTTGGGTTGTATGTATCGAGATGGGATTTGTCCCTTCCAAGTCGGAGAGATATACTTCGGGCCCACTCGGTAATTGATATCAACACCGCTTGCAAGCATGTGGTTAAGGAGTTAATCAAAAAGTGATATCGGATTACGGAGCAGTAAAGTACTTCTTGTGAGCGAGATTGAACTAGGTATGACTGATGCAAACGATCAAATCTCGGCAAGTAAAATATCGCGAGGCGAAGGAATATACATATGGGATTGATTGAATCCTGGCATCTTGGTTCATCCGATATGATCATCGATGAATGTGGAGTCAATATGGGTTTCGGACCCAGTTGATTATTGATAGAAGATCATGTCCGCATATTCTCGAACCCGCAGGTCACACACTTAACGTATCTCGACGCTAGGATAGATTGGATAATTGGTTTATGAGTTTTTGTTGGTCTCGGATGGGATCCGGGACATCACGAGAGGTTCGGAGTGGTCCGAGAATAAGATTCATATAAAGGCAAGGCAGTTTTGGAGTTCAGAATTGTTCCGGATTAATCGGTATTGTACCGGAAGCTTCTAGAACCTTCCAGAAGGGGACCAACGTGGCCCCACCTTCCGGGAGGGGGCATGGGCCTATGAGGGAGTGCCCTGGCCGCATTGGGCCAGGGGCACAAGGCCCCATAGGGCCCAGCCGGCCAAGAGAGGTTTAAACTCGAGATAGACCTTCTAGAAGGGAGGTTTCCTTGCCCCCCACTCCTTATCCTTTGGGGCCACCGATTTGGGCTTGGGGGAGGGGCTAGGGCTGCGCCCCCTCTATATAAAGAGGGGTGGGAGCGCACCAACCCCCCGACACCTTCCCCTCCAACCCTAGCCGCCCTGCTGCCCTCCTCTCTCCCTCCCGACTGCTTGTAGGCGAAGCCCTGCTGCAGAAATTCTCCACCAATTTCACCGCGCCGTCGCATTGTAGATCCAACCCATCTCTCCACCATACTTGCTGGACCAAGGAAGGAGGAGACGTCGAGGTGCTGCATGTGTGCATCTCACGGAGGCACCGCCACTTGTGGTGCTAGATCGGATCGGATCGCGAGGAGGAGAAGCGAGTACGACTACATCACCCACGTTAAACGAAGCGTTCATTGTCTGAATCTTCAAGGGTATGAAGATCTAATCCAATCTCTCTCGTTGTTTGCATCTCCTAGATTAGATCTTGGCTTTCCCTCTGTTCGCATCCGTAGAAAATTTTGATTTACTATGCCGCGAAACCCTTCAATGCATGTACTTACAATGACAAGAACTTACAGGTGACTGAAGTTGAGTAGCATGAGGTGTGGCCCTCATATTCAAGAGACTTGAGATTGCCAACTTATACTTTGTCAAGCATATACTTCATAGTTTGTTCACTTTAACCTTAATCACTTCAAGATGCTTATGATAGGGGCAATGAGGCTGAAAGCTAACAAGTACCATAATTTTTGGAAGCTCGTTTTGAAACTTCAAATCCCTGCTTCCCTTATGAAGGGCCTTTCTTCCACCACTATATTGAGTCTCCACCTTCTACCTTTAGGCACCATTAAGAGAGCATAGTTCTCATTCTTAGTTCTATGTGGAGTGTCCCAAAACCTATTGATTGATGCAAATTGTGATATTACTTGTTCTTGTGCTACTTGTTACTAGTCACCCTTGTGAACTTTGAAGGTGTCCTATGCATCTATTTGCTACTCTATGAGGGACAAGCTGTTTGGCACTATGCTATGTTTTTTGTATGTGAAACAAACAAACGTTTTTCAATGCATGCTATTCATGATCTTTGTTTGTATATTGTCATGTTGCAACAATAGTTGCTTTGTCTTACTGTTATAACTCCGTCTTCCATGCACATGTTTAGAGTTATTTGATCCCAACTTTCAATGCTTGCAGATGGTTTGATCTTTATTGTGAAGGTGCATGTCACCTCAAAAATTATTCTTTTATCACTTACCTACTCGAGGACGAGCAGGAGTTAAGCTTGGGGATGCTTGATACGTCGGAAACATATCTATAATTTTTTATGTTCCATGCTTGTTTAGTATCTACTTTGCTTTGCTTTGTCTACACTTTGAGGTGTTTTTATATCTTTTCTAGAACTAACCTATTAATAAGTTGTGCTTTTCTTACATTTTGGTTCGAGCGCGTAAAATCAATATTCTCGGAATTGGACGGGACAAAAGCCAAAGTCAATATTTTTCCATGGGGAACACGAAGCCAGAGTGCGAGACAAAGGGGATCCACGGGGTGGCCACCCCCAGGCGCAGCCAAGCCTGGCCCGCGCCTAGGCAGGGTGTGGGCCCCCCGCCCCCTGCCTCGCCTCTTCGTCTATAAGAAGCCCCCGATGTAAAACCCTAGGTACCCGATCAATATTCCATGAAACCGTCTGTAGCCGCCACCACCATCGTCCCTAGATCGGGGGGATCTGAAGTTCTTACCGGCACCCTGCCGGAGGGGAAATCATCCCGGAGGCCTTCTTCTCCGGTATGATGCGTGAGTAGTTCCACCTTGGACTATGGGTCCATTTAGTAGCTAGATGGTTGCATATCCTCCTTGTGCTTTCATGTATAGATCTTGTGAACTCTGTTCATGATCAATATCTGATCTATTTGTAATCATGCATGTTGTGTTTGTGCGGATCCGATGGATATTGAGATTATTATGTCATTTTGGTTAACGGATTTGTTTTTATGATTCTATCATGTCTATGTTGTTTGTGATCTTGCATGCTCTCCGTTGTTAGTAGCTATATTGGCCGATTAGTTGCTAGTGACTCCAAGAGGGGGTATTTATGCTCGATAGTGGGTTCATGCCTCTAGTTTCTAAGGGAAGTGACAGAAATCTCTTCGGTTGTAGATGTGTTGTTGCCACTAGGGAGAAAACAATGGTCTCTTGTTCATGGAACAAGTGGATTGTTTACCTTACACACTATGCTTAAAGCAGTTGTTTGTTGCTTGCAACTTAATACTAGAGGGGGTTCGGATGATAACCTGAAAGTGGACTTCTATTCATAGATGTAGTTGGATGGCGGTCTATGTATCTTCTTGTATTGCCCAATCGAATCTCATAGGATCTTTCTGGCTAGTATTGCATTGTTATGCCTTGCTCAGTTCCTGTCAATTGTCCTGCTGTAATTTGTTTACCCTTCATGCCATGTTGTTTATCTAAGGAGAGCACCTCTAGTGAACTATGGACCCCGGTCCAATCTTTACCATTGATACATCTTCCACTGTTACTTGATTACTTGCTGCAAACCACCATTACCTTCCACACCATAGAGTTAATCCTTTGTTACAACAAACTGGTGAGGTTGACAACCTCACTGATTTGTTGGGACAAAGTCTTGAGTTTGTGTTGTGCAGGTCTCCACGTTGTTTGCAACACTTGTGTGACGTTTCCTTCCTTCTTCTAGTTCGATAACCTTGGTCTCTACTGACGGAAACTTGTTGCTGTGCTCTTCACACCTTGCTCTTGGGGTTACCAACGAAGTGCTCCACGTCAACCTGTCGAGCACTGCGGTGACCCAGCATACCACTGCATGATGTAGTACACTATAGTCGTTGACATAACACCAATGAAACACCGTTCACTAGTATTACATCCCTCAGAGTAGTACAACAGAAACATAGCTGGTCCAAGACATGACTATAGGTTACAACTCAACTCTTTACACAAGATCCAGAGAACACTCTAGGTTAATGAGAGAGAAAGAAACTTCTACAAAAAAGAATCAGGAATAAATAACTCATAGCTACCATACCTATACAACTAATAGCTGAACTACGAGGCTTGCATTGCTTCTATGGCAATACTCTACAGAATTAGGTTCTATGGTTAGAACTTCTATTCTTATCTAATCAGCAATTTCGTCTTCCCTTGAGTTGATGTATATGTTGACTTTCTTGACTTCCTTGAAGATCTTTATCTTTTGATGATGATTCCTGGAGCATAACTTGATGTGGACATTGTCTGTACTGGCTTTAGAACCTAGCAAGGGTTAAGAAGATACTTTGAGTATGAGCATACTCAGCAAGTCCACTAGAAAAGGAGTGTTTGATGCACTATATCTACAGCCACAGACCATAGGTCGTAGGCAATGCAAGTTTTCGTAAACATTTCTTCAAAGGTTGCTTTTATTTTGAAAAACTATGTCCGTCAGCCTTCACGGGTTTACCAGAACTTTCATGGAGTTCCTTTCCCTCCGCGTTCGCAGCTCCTTCCCGGAACAGGGAGTAACAAGTTACAGTTCTTACACTCTGCAGAGGTGTGTCACTTTACCCATGAGAGATCTTACCTTTGTTGCACATCCAGGCCGCGAACCCGTTCACACTTCCTTGGTGTGAGGCCCAGACTAAGACCCAAGCCAATCACTGCCTTCTCCACGACCCCGCATGTCTCCTTGGTGTACGCCAGCCCACCAATTGAATTACGGCAATGGCAGTACATACCATTCAGATGCCGGAACTATCGTGGGACATTGAGGGCTCCCACCCATATGCTGCATATCCTCTACGAATTACCATAAATAATATGCACGCTACGAGTGATAACAGCCACGACCCGCACATCCAGCTCCATGCGAGAGGGAAAAGATACAGCTGACTTCTTCGTCCCATTCCAAATCTCATGGTCAACGCGTAATATACGGCGCAAGAATCAATGGCGACATTGGTTGTTAAGTCCTAGATAATATGTTCCTTTAGCACGAGAACTCTTATAGTAGGTTATTACCTCATGGTAATACACCTATAATCACATTATTACGGAAATAGTGTTTTCTGTCCTTTTTCAAATGCAGGTGATGACAACACTAGATTTGTAAAATACTTTACAGAAAATAATCAAAGTACATGAGCAAGTGTGAACTTGCCTTTTGTGATTGCAAGACTATGCACTCACGGTCTTCAAGACAATATAAGATCCAATAGCAGAAATCTGCATCATTGGTCCGGTAAGGACTAATGTTTAAAGAAGCAAGATGCTTTTATGCATAATTAATGTAATGCAAGTTGATAAACGTGAATCCCAGGAATATCGTTGTTCTAGGGTTTGGATACTGGAAAGGTTTCTTTGGAATGTGTTGCCCTTTTAGATTAAGTTTCATACATGTGCTTCTTTTTAAGGCTTGTGAGTGTGTGGAATATAACATGTATTTATACAACAATAAAATACATAGTATGTAATGCTACATAAGGTTGCTTACATCTTAATTGTTTATCTTCAAGTTTTACTTTACAAGTAATGTCACTTATAAAGAATTTAAGTATTAACAATCTTATGATATAAGTAAAGAATAAGGTAAGGTGTTTACTATTAATTGTCATATGTTGATTGAAGTGGCAAAATGAATAACTTTTGAAGAAAATCTTACTCAACTAAGCAGAAACATTTAAGCTTTTAAGTTAACCTTATGAGGTGTCCTTTCTTGTTATAGTCTTTAAGTTAGAAAGAATTGCCTTTACTGGAATAATGAAATTAGTAGTATTTGAGACTTATCTATCTTGGTTTTTGACTGGGTTGGTTTGGTATTAAGATGCTTTACAATTTAATTATAACAGACCAAAGTTAACTATAAAGTATATATTAAAGTTTTTAGCATTAATTAAACTATTATAGACTAAAGTTAACTTTAAAGAGATAGATGGACTTAAGGTATTATGCTTATAATATTTGTAGCTTATTTACTTTATAATGTTTCCTTTCGAGTTTTTTTAGGAAGGATTATACTTTTATTTGGTAGTGGTTTCTTTGTATTGTAAATGTATAAAGGGCTTTATTTTCCGATAAGGATGTGGTTATGGTTTGTGAATAAGTAAACAATATTATGTATTACTTATGAACTCACCTATAGTGTTTTGATTTGTTTATAAACTTATGGTTAAAGTAAAGGAATAGGTTTTATTTCTTTTACAAATTATTGTTAGAGATTTTATATTAAATAAGAATTCTTTTAAAAAATAATGTATACTTATGGTTGAAGGATCATTCAACAAGATTGCATTTAAATGGTGTCAAATCATTTTGACCTCATAATGTTAGTATTTAAGATTAATACTATTTATTACATTTAATTGGTTAATTTATGAAATATTAACAAATTTTATTTAGCATGATATGAATTATTAACTAAAGAAATAGGTTTTAAATTCAAGTTAATAAGGTGTTTGACTTTTTATTTAACTCAAAAGTGGAATACCACATTTTTAACATGTAGGTATTATTTTTGTGATTATTTTGGTATATTACATTTATTTTTGTTATTTATAAATAATAAGATATGCTTTTAATAATGTTTATTACTATAAAAATGCTTAACAAATAATAAATATTTAATTAAGATGAATAATAATGCATGATTATAGTTTTAAACTTTAATTCTTATTTTTCTAAGATTTTTAGTATTTTATTTAGATTTTTAACATTTACTATTATTAAAATATTAATTATCAAAGTATTAAGACTTTATAAAGTATTATTAAATAATGTTTATTTAAATAATCATCATAATGATATTTGATAATAGTTTTAAGTTGTAGGTTTTGTTTTCTGAAATTTTTCATATATTAAACATATTTTTCTGAATTATAAAACAAAAGATATCAAATTTACAAGATTTAATCATTTTATGAATTTCTTGATTAAATAACTAAATGTATTTATTAGGTAATGCTGATCTCAGCATGGAATAAAGGGTTTTTCTCACCAGAACTCAATCCACACCCAGTCATTGACTGGTGGGGCCTATTGCCATGTCATTTTCATTGTATTTATTCATTATAGAATTATTACTGAAAGAAATAAATGATAAAGAAAATCTAAATATGACATCACCATGACATCATGGTGACATCATCAATGGGGAATCCTTATAGTAGCCTTCGATTCTTCGGATCTGCTGGTTGCGCGTGTTGGTGCTAGGATCTATCGAGAAGAGGACGTCGCGGTGAACCGCATAGTGGCGGCGCCGCCCTGAAATGGCTATTCGTGACGGTGGCGCAACGACAGAGAGCAGCGGCGGCGTCGGTCTCTCGCGGTGAGGTCGATTCAGAGGAAGAGAGAGGAAACAGAAGGGTGCTTGACCACCAGTGGCTCACCAGGAGCATGATGGTGGTGGTGCCGAGGCAAGGCGAGCACGTGGAACGCCGGAATCGAGGAAGGAAGCGGTGGCCGGAGCTCGGGAAGGCGGTGTCCTTGTCGACAATTGGAAGCTTCCCGCGTCGATTCCTCCTGCGAGGCTGCTCACCGCGGCGAGGCGAAGCTTCCAGGAGCCACGGTGAGGCTCGGGGCGGCCGGAGACAACAGGGCTCGACGGCGTCTGAGAGCTCTGGAGTTAGGGTTTACGCGCTGGAGAAGGAAGGAGAAGAAATGGCGTGTTAGGGTTCGTCCTTGGCGAGACAAGGGGTTTTGTAGGCGACGGCAGGTGGCGGCTCGAATCCTGGCGCACGCCGGCGCGGTGGAGCTTGACAGCGAGCTTCTTGATCGATCCGTCAGCGAGGAGGAAGATGGGGAAAAGACAACGAAGGGGTATGGGCTGCTGTTGGGCCTCCGTGGGATGTTGCGGAGTGAGCGACGAAGATTGGTTGTGACCAGCGGGCGTTGAATAGAGAGAAGAGGGAATGGGCCGTGGGCCAGATTGGGTGTTCCCTCTATTTTTTCATGGTTTTATTCCTTTTTTCATTTTCTGTTTTGTTTTTAGATTTGCATTTCCACATGTTTAAATACCATAATTTCTATATAGCATTTAAAATATTCCAGAGTAATTATACTAATAGATTGCTCTACTTATCTTAGTATTTTTCAATACCCATAATCTTATTCAAAATTATATATTAAGTAAAATAATTAAGGACTAGGTTTTTATAATTTTTTTAAAACCTTAAAATCTTTCTATAATATTATTTTCACTTTTATTTGGAGTGATGAAGTTTGTAAAATTGTTAATAAAGTTGAATGGTAAGACCTATTATCTTTATGTTTACAATCATAAATGATATCACCATTTAAAGTAAAAGAGTGGAATTGTTTCCTAAGCTAACTTATGAGAAAGAATTTATAATGATGGTTCCTAAGCACCTATGATAATGATGGTTGAAAATGTTAAAGATGTGCTTAATTGATTTGCTATGGAAAAATATTTCTATAAAGCATTGTGGAAACAAGATGATAGATCAACCATAGTAAGTGGATACTAGGTTTGGTCTTAAATTTAGGGTTTAGTGTTTAACAAGGATTCCTATATTCCATACTTCATAATTCTAAGCTTATGATTAAGGAATTCCTTTCCTAGATATATTACTTCTCTATATCCATCATCATGTGTTAACATGATAAACTTTGCTTCACAAGAATATTCTTATCCACCTTTTATGCTTCTAAAGCCATTTATATATCCAATGAGCTTGTCATCAAACCTTTCATAATCCTTTATATCTATACTTGGCTATATCAACTACTCTATTGCTGATAACCTCCAATCCAATAAGTGGTTACTTCTAACTCCAACCATACTCTTCCTTAATTATCCACTACTAATATTTCTCCAGTAAATGTCTATATCAAACTACTTCACCTCAAGTACTTAGTATTTCCAAAGGGAAAATACTACTTCTTTAATCCAATGTTTCTCTAACATCATCTTAATTATACTATCTTGTCTCTTCTTAACTCTAGTAACAAATACTCCAACCTCACATGATATTAATGTGACATGTAATGGCTAACCTAGGATAATATATCTATATTATGGTTCAATCATGTTTTATCCACCAATGTCACTTATACATGGTATAAGCATTCAATCTTGATGAATAAGGCATGATCATTATAATCCTTTGATCCTTTATGGTTTAGGTTTCCAGTTGGATAATCAAGGCTCCATCAATACAACATTACAGTTGTATTCTAATTATCTTCTGTTTAGCTCTATTGGATTAAGAGATATAATTCATTGACTATACCTACTTGATCCAATAGGACTACTCCTGGTAACTATCTTCAGACTTCATCCTTGTAATCTTCTTTGTTACCATATTGATTTGATTTCCTCCTATCACTCACATCCGATAGATAACATCTAGAACTAGCATCACTATTTACCTCTTCTTACTTCTTTTTCATAGGCCTTTAGTGAATGCAATAATAAGGACAAGAGTTGATAGATCAAGAATTGATAGGTTAAGAATGGGTGAATCAATAATTGATTACTCAATATTGATGAACAACAAATATGAGGATAGGATTCAATAGAGATGACAAATATTGATATGGAAAGGAGGATATATGGTGAATGATCTTAACTTTGGTTTCTTTCCTACTCCATCTCACTAGAGAATTAAAGTTAGGTATTTCCATGATACACATGGTATAAGTAGATGAGATTAATATATAGTTATTACATTCTTATTATTTGTGTTATATTTATAACTTGGTGTTCCTGAGTGATTATAATGAATACTATGATATGATCTCCTAAGGATCAAATATAAATCATTAAGTAATATATTAGGGTTTAGTTTTATTCCATTTGATCTACCCTTAGATCAAATCATGTTTACCCAAAATAAGATTTTAGCAAAGGTCATACTGAAACTTATCGCAGTCAACTTGATGATCTACTTCAATTCCATCATGTTAAGAGAAGCTTCAATCACTTTGACAAGTTTTTATTTAAAAGCGCGAAAATTATTCAGATTTTCTATGCATGAATGCAATGCGCACATCTGTGTTCAGCTTATTTATAAGCTCTAATGTTGGGATGTTGCAGACTCTCCCCCTTAATATAAACTTCGTCCTCGAAGTTCGCATACTCTCACGTTTTGATGTAGGGAATTGTCTTGCAATGGTTATGATATGTCTCAAACTCCATATTAACCTCAATGGGAATAATTGTAATATCCCATATCCATATCTTTTCCTTGAATCCTTATTATACTTGACAATCTTCAACTTGTTGTCTCCAACACTCCAAAGTTCCTTTTACTTTACTCCCTTAGGGATATGTCCTTGTAAAATCCTGAAATTGAGGTCTCTGCTTTAGTTGATTTCCCTGATTAAGTATCCTAATCCAACTTCTTTACTTGATCATCAAACTTCCTTGCTAAACTATATAAGGTATGGGAAGTCTCACTAAAACAAGTTTTAAATTTCTGTTAGCCAATAATTATAGTCAAAAGACTAATCTTCGTTTTACCATTGTATGTCTCAAGCTGGTAATCCTTCCAAGATTGGATGTGAACTCATTTAGTCCATACCCATTGGAATTTCTTGTTCCTCTATACTTGTCCAATTGGATATGATTATTCACTCTTAAGGATTACTTAAGAGTTGTTTCCTTTAGAATTAGTCTGTTAGGATTAAACTTTTTATCACCTTCAAGCTTTACCTTATTAAGCTTTAGATAATAATTTGTTATTACCTATAGTACTTCTTCAACTTTCATTTATAATGTTTACTATATCCCTTAGGGTTTACTTAATAGTCTTTAAACTGCCTATTTAGTATTTATTTGCTTTATAAGTAGAATATTGGTCTCTATCCAGCTTTTACTTTGCCTAGTTAAGGTCTTATGAAATATTGTACGATGTATCCAAACAATTTTGGATCTCCGAAGTGAATCTTTCAGCATTATTTGTCTTACTTACTCATTCGGATATTTTCGCTTTGATGCACCTAACTTCACGAAGAGTCTCGAAAGACGGTCGCTTTCAATTTTTATACTCCTTTGTGTCTTACTTATATTAGGCCAAATTTTATGCTCTTTATGCAACTTTTAAGATGATATGGTTAACTATGTCCACCAACATCGGCTACGGTCAAGATACCAACTGTGGATCAATTACTAGCTATGGATCAAATACCAACTGCGAATAATTACCAGCTGCGAACCATCCTAGGGTGTATGTATTATCCTATGGTTTCCAACATACTTCTAGCATTCTCTCTGAATTGTCAGAGCTTGAATACCATTTTGGATTCCAAAACTTCTTCTTTGCACTTAATCATGATGCTTCCATGAACTTGGTACGACTATTTTATTAACTTCTTAACAAAAATTACCTACTTTGATTGAACTTTAAGTTTATTACTTCTTGTTGTTCCCTCTATTTTCTATACTAATATTCCTTCTTATAACTATTTAATAATGATCAAACTTGGTTCAACCTTCAAATTGTCTTGATACACCTTACACTTGACTTCATTCTTCATGTAAGTCTTCATTTTGGTCTTGGAAATTCGTCACTCCCTTACACGAATTCCCTTACTCTATCTAGGTCTATAACATCAAGTAGTAACTAGATTTTGCAACATGCATTTGCACACCAAGTCACACTTCATGTACAGATCTAGTCAATCAAGAAGATCCAAGAACAACAAATAAATCCAAATGTGGTACATATAACACACAATATTCTAAGCCCAGAATATAGTAGTTGAGTATAATATCTCTAGAATTCCGGCTTAGTTGTGTAGTATATGACACCTCCTCATATAGGTTTTCATCGTGATACTTAGCACATAGGGTTAAACTATTCTTTATCTCACTATTTACCCAAATTGCTCAAGTGCAACAGGATAATTTTTAGACAAAGTGGTCTCAATTTAGTTTTGACTAACCTTTGGTCTCACCTTTGGAATGATTAACTATATTCAACCTTTCTTTATTAGTCAACTGTCATCACATGATCTCTCCAGGTGACTAATCAGATTCTTTTGAACCCCTAAGATTGAAGGTTATCACTATTTTATGGCACCTTTGACTTCAATCTTGATTCTACCAAGTTATCTTATCACTCTATCTAAAGATAATTTACTAATTACTCATCATATTTAGACTCTCATCATGGTTTCGGAGCTAATCTCACCATGATCTTATTATGTTTTACCTGTACAATATGATTTAAGAGTTAATGTAACCATGATAACTTTACTTCTTACTACACTGTTATTAAGTCATAACATAATTGCACATCATCACGTAGAATTCTCAAGTGAATCCCACATGAGTACTACACTTTACATCCACATTTATCCTAATGATATTTATTAGGTTGTCTTTGGTTATCAACTGACACTAGGATTTCACTGTTCTTACTTAAATTCTAGGATTAAGCTACACCATTAAGACTACTTCAATTGATGGCTTACACTTTCGTACCATATCTTGGTGGGTTATGTCTCCTTCGGAAGACACTAAAGAGCACTATACTTGAGAAAAGATAAATAACTACTCCTAAGAAAGAATTACTTAAGCATCCGACTTAGGTGTGACAAGGTTATCCTCAAATGGATACTCATCACAGGTCATAAGATCATTTGGTTTAGATAAGATGGATCCTATAGTCACTATCCAACCTACATATCTTCCTAAGGCCTTGTTTGGTAGTAGAGGTTTTGTGGGGATTAGAGGGGATTATCCCCACTAAACCCCAATCCCCCACTTATTGTTAAAACAGTGTTTTGTTCTAGTGTATTAGAGGGGAGTATGCCCACTTTTCCCCAGTTTTCCTCAAATCCCTAGTGCATTTTTCTTAATACCCAATACACTACCCCTACCTAGTGGATTGTTGGGGATTATATTTTTGTGGGGATTTGAGGGGATTGGGTTAAGGTAGGGGTTTCACCCAATCCCTTTGGGAATTATCCCCTCTAATCCCCACTAAACCTCTAGTACCAAACATGCCCTAAAAGGGTTTTAATCCTAAGGTCAAAGCATATGCTCTGATAACAACTGCGGTGACCCAGCATACCACTGCATGATGTAGTACACTATAGTCGTTGACATAACACCAATGAAACACCGTTCACTAGTATTACATCCCTCAGAGTAGTACAACAGAAACATAGCAGGTCCAAGACATGACTATAGGTTACAACTCAACTCTTTACACAAGATCCAGAGAACACTCTAGGTTAAAGAGAGAGAAAGAAACTTCTACAAAGAAGAAACAGGAATAAATAACTCATAGCTACCATACCTATAAAACTAATAGCTGAACTACGAGGCTTGCATTGCTGCTATTGCAATACTCTACAGAAGTAGGTTCTATGGTTAGAAATTCTATTCTTATCTAATCAGCAATTTCGTCTTCCCTTGAGTTGATGTATATGTTGACTTTCTTGACTTACTTGAAGAGCTTTATCTTTTGATGATGATTCCTGGAGCATAACTTGATGTGGACGTCGTCTGTACTGGCTTTAGAACGTAGCAAGGTTTAATAAGATACTTTGAGTATGAGCGTACTCAGCAAGTCCACTAGAAAAGGAGTGTTTGATGCACTATATCTATAGCCACAGACCGTAGGTCGTAGGCAATGCAAGTTTTCGTAAACATTTCTTCAAAGGTTGCTTTTATTTTGAAAAACTATGTCCGTCAGCCTTCACGAGTTTACCAGAACTTTCATGGAGTTCCTTTCCCGCCACGTTCGCAGCTCCTTCCCGGAACAGGGAGTAACAAGTTACACTTCTTACACTTTGCAGAGGTGTGTCACTTTACCCATGAGAGATCTTAGCTTTGTTGCACATCCGAGCCGCAAACCCGTTCACACTTCCTTGGTGTGAGGCCCAGACTAAGACCCAAGCCAATCACTGCCTTCTCCGCGAACCCGCATGTCCTTTTGGTGTACGCGAGCCCACCTATTGAATTACGGCAATGGCAGTACAGACCGTTCAGATGCCGGAACTATCGTGGGACGTTGAGGGCTCCCACCCATATGCTGCATATCCTCTAGGAATTACCATAAATAATATGCACGCTACAAGTGATAACAACCACGACCCGCACATCCAGCTCCATGCGAGAGGGAAAAGATACAACTGACTTCTTCATCCCATTCCAAATCTCATGGTCAACGTGTAATATACGGTGCAAGAATCACTGGCGACATTGGTTGTTAAGTCCTAGATAATATGTTCCTTTACCACCGAAACTCTTATAGTAGGTTATTACCTCATGGTAATAAACCTATAATCACATTATTACGAAAATAGTGTTTTCTGTCCTTTTTCAAATGCAGGTGATGACAACACTGGATTTGTAAAATACTTTACAGAAAATAATCAAAGGACATGAGCAAGTGTGAACTTGCCTTTTGTGATTGCAACATTATGCACTCACGGTCTTCAAGACAATATAAGATCCAATAGCGGAAATCTGCATCATTGGTCCGGTAAGGACTAATGTTTAAAGAAGCAAGATGCTTTTATGCATAAGTAATGTAATGCAAGTTGATAAACGCGAATCCCGGGAATAACGTTGTTCTAGGGTTTGGATACTGGAAAGGTTTCTTTGGAATGTGTTGCCCTTTTAGATTAAGTTTCATACATGTGCTTCTTATTAAGGCTTGTGAGTGTGTGGAATATAACATGTATTTATACAACAATAAGATACATAGTATGGAATGCTACATAAGGTTTCTTACATCTTAATTGTTTATCTTCAAGTTTTACTTTACAAGTAATGTCACTTATAAAGAATTTAAGTATTAACAATCTTATGATATAAGTAAAGAATAAGGTAAGGTGTTTACTATTAATTGTCATATGTTGATTGAAGTGTCAAAATTAATAACTTTTGAAGAAAATCTTACTCAACTAAGCAGAAGCATTTAAGCTTTTAACTTAACCTTATGAGGTGTTCTTTCTAGTTATAGTCTTTAAGTTAGAAAGAATCGCCTTTACTGGAATAATGAAATTAGTAGTATTTGAGACTTATCTATCTTGGTTTTTAACTGGGTTGGTTTGGTATTAAGATGCTTTACAATTTAATTATAACAGACCAAAGTTAACTATAAAGTATATATTAAAGTTTTTAGCATTAATTAAACTATTATAGACTAAAGTTAACTTTAAAGACATAGATGGACTTAAGGTATTATGCTTATAATATTTGTAGCTTATTTACTTTATAATGTTTCCTTTAGAGTTTTTTTAGGAAGGATTATACTTTTATTTGGTAGTGGTTTCTTTGTATTGTAAATGTATAAAGGGCTTTATTTTCCGATAAGGATGTGGTTATGGTTTGTGAATAAGTAAACAATATTATGTATTACTTATGAACTCACCTATAGTGTTTTGATTTGTTTATAAACCTGTGGTTTAAGTAAAGGAATAGGTTTTATTTCTTTTACAAATTATTCTTAGAGATTTTATATTAAGTAAGAATTCTTTTATAAAACAATTTATACTTATGGTTGAAGGATCATTCAACAAGATTGCATTTAAATGGTGTTAAATCATTTTGACCTCATAATGTTAGTATTTAAGATTAAAAGTATTTATTACATTAAATTGGTTAATTTAAGAAATATTAACAAATTTTATTTGACATGATATGAATTATTAACTAAAGAAATAGGTTTTAAATTCAAGTTAATAAGGTGTTTGACTTTTTATTTAACTCAAAAGTGGAATACCACATTTTTAACATGTAGGTATTATTTTTAATTAAGATGAATAATAATGCATGATTATAGTTTTAAACTTTAATTCTTATTTTTCTAAGATTTTTAGTATTTTATTTAGATTTTTAACATTTACTATTATTAAAATATTAATTATTAAAGTATTAAGACTTTATAAAGTATTATTAAATAATATTTATTTAAATAATCCTCATAATAATAATTTGATAATAGTTTTAAGTTGTAGGTTTTGTTTTTCTGAAAATTTTCATATATTAAACATATTTTTCTGAATTATAAAACAAAAGATATCAATTTACAAGATTTAATAATTTTATGAATTTATTGATTAAATAACTAAATGTATTTATTAGGTAATGTTGATGTCAGCATGGACTAAAGGGTTTTCCTCACCAGAACTCAATCTACACCCAGTCACTGACTGGTGGGGCCTATTGCCATGTTATTTTCATTGTATTTATTCATTACAGAATTATTACTGAAAGAAATAAATGATAAAGAAAATCTAAATATGACATCACCATGACATCATGGTGACATCATCAATGGGGAATCCTCACAGTAGCCTTCGATTCTTCGGATCTGCTGGTTGCGCGCGTTGGTGGTAGGATCTATCGAGAAGAGGACGTCGCGGTGAACCGTATAGTGGCGGCGCCGCCCTGAAATGGCTACTGGTGATGGTGGCGCAACGACGGCGAGCGGCGGCGGCGTCGATCTCTCGTGGGGAGGTCGATTCAGAGGAAGAAGAGAGGAAACAAAAGGGTGCTTGAGCACCAGTGGCTCACCAGGAGCATGATGGTGGTGGTGCCGAGGCAAGGCGAGCACGTGGAACGCCGGAATCGAGGAAGGAAGCGGTGGCCAGAGCTCGGGAAGGCGGTGTCCTTGTCGACGATTGGAAGCTTCCCACGTCGATTCCTCCTGCGAGGCCGCTCAATGCGGCGAGGCGACGCTTCCAGGAGCCACGGTGAGGCTCAGGGCGGCCGAAGACAGCAGGGCTCGACGACGCCTAAGAGCTCTGGAGTTAGGGTTTGCGCGATGGAGAAGGGAGGAGAAGAAATGGTGTGTTAGGGTTCGTCCTTGGCGAGACAAGGGGTTTTGTAGGCGACAGCGGCGCTCGAATCTGGCGCCTGGCCAAGTGAGCTCGGCAATGCTTGCTCGATCCGTCGGCGAGGAGGAAGATGGGGAAAAGACAACGAAGGGGTATGGGCTGCTGTTGGGCCTCCGTGGGATGTTGCGGAGTGAGCGACGAAGATTGGCTGTGACCAGCGGGCATTGAATAGAGAGAAGAGGGAATGGGCCGTGGGCCAGATTGGGAGTTCCCTCTGTTTTTCCTAGTTTTATTCCTAATAGATTGCTCTACTTATCTTAATATTTTTCAATACCCATAATTTTATTCAAAATCATATATTAAGTAAAATAATTAAGGACTAGGTTTTTATAATTTTGTTTAAAACCTTAAAATCTTTCTATAATATTGTTTTCACTTTTATTTGGAGTGATGAAGTTTGCAAAATGTTTACCATGAATTATGGAAGTTTTAATATATTTATATCCTTTTTAAATTGTGAATAAAGTTGAATGGTAAGACCTATTATCTTTATGTTTATAATCATAAATGATATCACCATTTAAAGTAAAAGAGTGGAATTATTTCCTAAGCTAACTTATGAGAAAGAATTTATAATGATGGTTCCTAAGCACCTATGATAATGATGGTTGAAAATGTTAAAGATGTGCTTAATTGATTTGCTATGGAAAAATATTTCTATAAAGCATTGTGGAAACAAGATGATAGATCAACCATAGTAAGTGGATACTAGGTTTGGTCTTAAATTTAGGGTTTAGTGTTTAACAAGGATTCCTATATTCCATACTTCATAATTCTAAGCTTCTGATTAAGGAATTCCTTTCCTAGATATATTACTTCTCTATATCCATCATCATGTGTTAACATGATAAACTTTGCTTCACAAGAATATTCTTATCCACCTTTTATGCTTCTAAAGCCATTTATAAATCCAATGAGATTGTCATCAAAGCCTTTCATAATCCTTTATATCTATACTTGGCTATATCAACTACTCTATTGCTGATAACCTCCAATCCAATAAGTGGTTACTTCTAACTCCAACCATACTCTTCCTTAATTATCCACTACTAATATTTCTCCAGTAAATGTCTATATAAAACTACTTCACCTCAAGTACTTAGTATTTCCAAAGGGAAAATACTACTTCTTTAATCCAATCTTTCTCTAACATCATCTTAATTATACTATCTTGTCTCTTCTTAACTCTAGTAACAAATACTCCAACCTCACATGATATTAATGTGACATGTAATGGCTAACCTAGGATAATATATCTATATTATGGTTCAATCATGTTTTATCCACCAATGTCACTTATACATGGTATAAGCATTCAATCTTGATGAATAAGGCATGATCATTATAATCCTTTGATCCTTTATGGTTTAGGTTTCCAGTTGGATAATCAAGGCTCCATCAATACAACATTACAGTTGTATTCTAATTATCTTCTGTTTAGCTCTATTGGATTAAGAGATATAATTCATTGACTATACCCACTTGATCCAATAGGACTACTCCTGGTAACTATCTTCAGACTTCATCCTTGTAATCTTCTTTGTTACCATATTGATTTGATTTCCTCCTATCACTCACATCCGATAGATAACTGTTGGGCCACGCAGAGATAAAACAAAACTTTTCCTCTAACGTGATGATCCCAAGACCTAGCTGAGGTAGAAGGCCACGAGGTTTACCACTAGACGCGCGGTTGCGATTCGATGAAGCGCTTGATTGATGCGGTCAAATCCTCACGATCCGATCGTCCCGGGTGCCGATCAAAGCACCACCGCCTTGGTATCCACGCATTACAAGGAGGCCGGCGTGGCGCTAGGTTCACATTACTGGCTGGATCAGTGGAGCTAGGGTTTCAACACATGGAATAACCTAACCAACAACGATTAACCTTTTCGGGTTCTGCTCCACTATATATAGGGAGTGAACGTGGGCTCATTCGCGACCCATTCACTAAAGCCCATATAACATTAGTCACCGTGAGTCCAACTCACTAACTCGGTCCTAATCCGGTTTAGGTCCAACCCAACCAGATTATATGATTCGGATCCAATCCGAACCTCCGCTCTTAAGTGTGTGACCCAAGAGCTCATGGTTACTTGGACACGATTTGAGTCCAACTCACATCGATCAATCGGCATCGGCTCCTAGAGCGTAACGCATCATTCCCAAGTACCAAAGAGTCATGACGACTTGCCTTTCCAATGTGACTTACGTCCAAGTCCCTTTGCCTCACGATATACCTTGTCGGACTATAGGCGAATATATGTCATCCCTTAAATAGTCCAACTCTTCTCGATCCGAGATAAGTGATTCACCCGACTAACACTTAGCCGATCGCCTCGGTTAACACTTAACCGAGTGCATGGCCATGCTTTCCGAATCATATCTCACGAGAGGGCCCAGAGAATATCTCTCCGAGTGGAGGGCAAAATCCCATCTTGGTTATTCACATCACGCAGCTTGATTCTCACGACCGAACTCGCCTTTATAACTGCCGATTCACGGATCAGCGTTTGTAACCTAAGTCGGTGATCCTCAACTCGGACTGCAACAACCTCAGTCTAAGGATTACATTGATTGAGATATACAAATGACAACTTAGTTGTACCTCAATATGGGTCAATCCGACTCGCTAAACTCTTTAGCCTAGTCTGTAAGTTGGAATAGCATCTCCATGCCCATGACAAGTGGAACCGAGTCATCAAGCCAACTTTCACATTGGTCTAAGTTGTGTGTCCAGCACAACCTCAATGACCAAGGATATTTAGTACAAACAACATGAATGCATAGTTCCACAACTGAATCACATATTCAATGATACACATCAGATGTTTATACAAGGACTACTTAATAACTTTATGAATACAATGGGAAATATCATCATACATGATTGCCTCTAGGGCATATTCCCAACAGTAACATCTAGAACTAGCATCACTATTTACCTCTTCTTACTTCTTTTTCATAGGCCTTAAGTGAATGCTATAATAAGGACAAGAGTTGATAGATCAAGAATTGATAGGTTAAGAATGGGTGAATCAATAGTTGATTACTCAATATTGATGAACAACAAATATGAGGATACGATTCAATAGAGATGACAAATATTGATATGGAAAGGAGGATATATGGTGAATGATCTTAACTTTGGTTTCTTTCCTACTCCATCTCACTAGAGAATTAAAGTTAGGTATTTCCATGATACTCATGGTATAAGTAGATGAGATTAATATATAGTTATTACATTCTTATTATATGTGTTATATTTATAACTTGGTGTTCCTGAGTGATTATAATGAATACTATGATATGATCTCCTAAGGATCAAATATAAATCATTAAGTAATATATTAGGGTTTAGTTTTATTCCATTTGATCTACCCTCAGATTAAATCATGTTTACCCAAAATAAGGTTTTAGCAAAGGTCATATTGAAACTTATTGCAGTCAACTTGATGATCTACTTCAATTCCATCAAGTTAAGAGAAGCTTCAATCACTTTGACAAGTTTTTATTTAAAAGCGCGAAAATTATTCAGATTTTCTATGCATGAATGCAATGCGCACATTTGTGTTCAACTTATTTCTAAGCTCCAATGCTGGGATGTTACAAGCACTATCACCGACCGACGGCTCCAGGATCTCGCCCGCCACGAGGGACCGCCGGGGTCGTCGCTGAAGAGGAACAACGCGGTGTCGCACCACCGCTGGTGGAGCGCTCCCGGCGAACGCTCGCCGCCATGCTGGAGCACATCCCGTCGGCAACAATCCCCTCCCCGGTTTCCCCCGCAACTCGACGCCAGCGTCAAGGGAGAGGCGCCATCCTTCGGCCAACTGGTTGCCGAGGAGGATGACCAGCCTCTCCTCCTCCGCAGCCTCGGCATCCCGCTCCTCCGGGTCCGCGCGGCAATGTCACCGCCACTCCGGCCGATCAAGCGTGAGCCGGAGACGGCGGTCTGCTTGCTGCCGAGGACAAGGGCACGCGAAATTGTCATCAACGAGCCGCGCGCGCCCTTGCCGCCCTCTAGGCGTCTTCGGCTTCGCCAGCCGAAGCAGGAGCTGGTTGAATGGGTGGTGCCCGTCGATAAGTACGCCTTCGCCTTGAAAATGGTGATGGAGCAGTCCCTCCGCGACGCCACGCCCACGCCCGATCCTTCGTCGCCAGACATTCTTGCCTAGTCCAGGGCAGACTGGAAGGAGACTGAGCGGCGCCGTGTCCAGCGCCAGCAGGAGCAGGCCGAGCGCTAGGCCTGGTCTGGCCGTGTGCTCGCCTATCAGGACGCGCCGCTCATCGTTCTTGACGACGACGAGAGTCGCCCTACCGGTAGTGGAGGGCGGCGGCGGCGAGCAGCTCTCGTCATTGCGGCCCGGCGGCGGCAACGACGACAAAGCCGACCCTGGCTACACCGCTTCTATGGCAACTTCGGCATGTAGAAGCGGTGTCGGCGTCGGCATCGGCGACGGCGACCTTATATGTCTTTTTTAGTTATTATTAGCCTAAATCTAGTTTAAATTCGGGTGTTCGCCCGAATTCTACGTAATATATATATAAATTAATGAAAACCAACTATATTCGTCCAAAGTTTGCTAAAATTTATTAAATTTTAAACAAACGTGGTAATTCTGGGAACGCGAGTGACCACGCAAAAATCAAGTTTAGCTCCGGATTTCGGCCTAGTAATGACCAACCAGTGGGATGCTCTAATCATTGTGTTGTGTGCCTACGTACATAGCGCAACTATAAGTCTTGGAACGCAATCAAGATTGTCAGCACCCGATCACCATTGAACTCATTGGTCATCAGTGTCGCCTCCACAATTTGGATGACGCCATCGATCATAGCGTCTTGCTGCATGCGGGCTACGACGGCAGCCACGCATGCGCATCGATCGTCCATGGTGGCATTCGATTTTGGAATCGATCGTGGGAACGAACGAAACGTGGTCCTTTGGTCCACCCCCAGTGATTTTGCCCCTGCCGCGGGTCGCTTTCCGTCCGACGTGCGTGCGGTGTAATCCATCATCCATCGCTTTTCGCTAGCTCACCTCCCCCATCCTCCTCCACCTTTCTATCTCTGTCCTCCTGCAGCCCCTTTCCGTTCCCTTCTGCCTGCTTCCCCCGTGCGTGCAGGTACCGATCCTGAAGATCGGAATCTGCAGAAGAGCAGAGCAGAGAGAAGAGAGGAGATGAGGGAGATCATAAGCATCCACATAGGACAGGCCGGCATCCAGGTGGGGAATTCCTGCTGGGAGCTCTACTGCCTCGAGCATGGCATCAGCCCCGACGGCCTCATGCCCAGGTCACCTCCTAAACTGTTCCGATTCTTGCACTTCCTTTCAGAGTTCTGTGAAATACACTGATTGTTGGGTGAGATTTCATCATAGATGATGATTTACCTTTGTTTCATTCACATGGTTAGCCCCGCCTCTTTTCCTGCAAAAGAATTCGTCTTGTTTAGAATTCTCAATTCTGATGATGGTCGTGAATTTCGGACGATGAACCGATGCAATTCAAGGGGATTCTTCCCAGATGATCTGATAACCTGTTTAATTTTAGCATGCCTGTGAGCACTGTTTCTGAATTCATGACACATAGCTTGCTTCAGAAGTATACTATTTTTGCATGATCGAAGACTAAGTTTTGCGGAACAATCTTGAGGATAAACTTAGTCTTCGATCAACTCCTCATCTGTGCAACAAAAACCCAATCCTGAAGTTCCTTCCACGGGCCTGTTGCAGCGACACCTCTGTTGGGGTTGCGAAGGATGCGTTCAACACGTTCTTCAGCGAGACGGGTTCAGGGAAGCACGTCCCGAGGGCCTTGTTCGTCGACCTGGAGCCCACCGTCATTGACGAGGTGAGGACGGGGGCATACCGCCAGCTCTTCCATCCGGAGCAGCTCATCTCCCACAATGAAGACGCCGCCAACAACTTTGCCCGTGGACACTACACAGGTACCGTACCATTCTTCGGCCGGCCTTAGCTGCCTTTTTCCAACTATTTTGCAAGTCCACTGAGCGATTCTTCTTTTGTAATTCGACGATCTTGAATGCTGCTCGACGATCTGTTGTCGTTTGAAAATTGGGTAGTTTGTGCTGCCTTAGATTTGGAAATGAAAAAGTCAGCTGTGCAATTTTTTAATTTATAAGTCAACAATCTTGAACGTTGGTTGTTGATTCGTTGTCGGATTAAATTTGGGTAGTTGCACATCTTAGAATACAACAGCCATATGGAATTTGGACTCCGGGAGCGTCACACTGAATTTCTTCATAGATGATGTGTATTGAAAATGTCTGATGAACATAATTACTCCCTCTGTTTCAAAATATAAGATGTTTTAGATTTGTGAAGAAAATGTATATAGACTTATTTTAGTGTTTAGATTCACTCTAAATCTTAATAAACCTACATACTAAAAGTAATCTAGATACATTTACTTCATAAATCTAAAACATCTTATATTTTAAAACGGACGGAGTAGAAGTATTCGAGAATTACAAGCAACATGCTACAGGTGGAAATTATGTATTTAATAATTCCATGCTGCGGTTGCTGTTCATACAGTCCTTGGACCGTTGGACAACCAAGTTTAACTACTACTAATTGACATGCTTGGGAAACAGCCTCTATGCTCCTACTAATGAAAATACTCATTTTCTAAAACCTTCTCTATGATGAAGTTGGAAGAGAAGTTGTGGACCTTTGCCTTGATCGGATAAGAAAATTGGCCGACAACTGCACTGGACTGCAAGGCTTCTTGGTTTTCAATGCTGTTGGCGGCGGAACTGGCTCGGGACTTGGTTCGTTGCTTCTGGAGCGCCTATCTGTAGACTACGGCAGGAAATCGAAGCTCGGTTTCACCATCTATCCTTCACCACAGGTACCAAATTAACCACATTCCCCCTTCGTCAGGTCTCAGCGTAGACCAGACCACCATGCATGTTGCTGCCTGAAACTGTTCCCCGTGTTTCAGATCTCGACGGCGGTGGTGGAGCCATACAACAGCGTGCTGTCGACCCACTCGCTGATCGAGCACACGGACGTGGTGGTGATGCTGGACAACGAGGCCATCTACGACATCTGCAAGAGGTCCCTGGACATCGAGCGCCCCACCTACACCAACCTCAACAGGCTCATCTCCCAGGTGATATCGTCGCTGACCACCTCCCTGCGGTTCGACGGCGCCATCAACGTGGACATCACCGAGTTCCAGACCAACCTGGTGCCCTACCCGAGGATCCACTTCATGCTCTCCTCCTACGCCCCCATCATCTCCGCCGAGAAGGCCTTCCACGAGCAGCACTCCGTCCCCGAGATCACCAACTCCGTCTTCGAGCCGGCCAGCGTCATGGCCAAGTGCGACCCCAGGCACGGCAAGTACATGGCCTGCTGCCTCATGTACCGCGGCGACGTCGTGCCCAAGGACGTCAACGCCGCCGTCCACTCCATCAAGACCAAGAGGACGGTGCAGTTCGTCGACTGGTGGGTGCCATGAATCCCTTTACCACATGCTCCTCGTATATCGCCTGAGACGTTGGCCATGACTCTGTTTTCTCTGTTCTTGCCCTTGCCGCTGCGCGCAAATTTATCAAAGGTGTCCGACTGGCTTCAAGTGCGGGATAAACTACCAGCCGCCCACGGTGGTTCCGGGAGGGGACCTGGCCAAGGTGCGCCGGGCGGTGTGCATGATCAGCAACAACACGGCCGTGGCCGAGGTCTTCTCGCGCATCGACCGCAAGTTCGACCTCATGTACGCCAAGCGCGCGTTCGTGCACTGGTACGTCGGGGAAGGGATGGAGGAGGGGGAGTTCTCGGAGGCCAGGGAGGATCTCGCGGCGCTGGAGAAGGACTATGAGGAGGTCGGAGCCGAGGCTGAAGAGGACGAGGAGGATGGCGAGGAGTACTGAGTTGAGATGCCTGGACTGACACACTTTCTTGTGTGGAGTCTGCCAGTCGATCAAGGCATGCTTCATTGGGTGACATTGTTGTACGCTAGCTACCGCTTCCTTCTTCTCTGTCCCGGTTTTCTGCTGTTTCAGTGTTATTAGTAGAGTGAAAAAGTGTCTGATTTGTTCGTTTGCTCTGATAGTCCCCTCTCACGGATGTGATGAAGTTTGTATGGCAGCCTTCTGCATAAGATCAGTCAGAACAATAATAATTTCAGATTTTTTGTACTCCCTCCGACCCATATTAGTTGACTCAAATTTGTCTAGATTTGAATGAATCTAGACACTATTTATATATAGGTTCATTTCAATTTTGACAAATGCAAGTCAATTAATATGGGTTGGAGGAAGTATTGAAAGAAATAGAAGGGTGGCACGATTATTTAAATTGCTCGGTGAAACAAATGATGTTATTATGTAAATACTTTAAAGTATTGTTGTAGTCTTTGTCATAGGGTTAGTGGGTTAGTGGTAGTCTGGTGAAGTTACTGTCGTGAGGCTTTGGTCTCGGATTTGTTTACTTTGTAATTCTCGCACTCTTGAAATAAACGGGTTGTGTGTATCGTTTTGATACAGAGGCCGGGGCTTTGTTCCCCTTTTCGAAAAAAATGTAAATACTTTAAATACATATGACTACCTATGTTCTATTTTAGAAAGCAGCACATTCAAGTGATAACTCCTGGCATTGAGGTTTTGCATACATCCTTGTTTCATAAACAAAAACATTTTTTATGAATGTATGACTATTTAACATAGTTTCATATATGTTCTATACATGTTTTCATTAATGAGCATGGATTCACATGTTGTTTCTTATGTTTCCCTTTTTGTGAAACCCAAAAATAGTTTATTCTTCTCTATTAATGAAAACGGCAAGTCTTTTGCCGCGTTTTTTAAAAAAAAATAGTTTATGAATGTATGAAGATTCAACGCAGTTTCATATATGGTTTATACATGCTTTCATGAAGCAACACAAATGCATGTGTACTTTCTATATACTTTTGGAAAATCCTTTTGTGAACTGTGTGTAAAAATTTAATCAGAATATGTGTGAAATCTCAGCTAAACATTTTTACAAAACCACCTAGAGTGTAGGTTGATTCCCGCAAATACAAAGGTCTATATACAAATACGTCAACAATAAAAGGTCTAAGGTGGAGTTTGGGTTGCTTTCTAGAAAATAGAAGGAGTTTTGTGCAAATTTGTTGGGAAGCAATGTGTAATATGTTAACATACATGTGTAAGTTTCGTATTGTTTAAACCCAAGACATTAGTTTCCAAGAAACCTATAGTTTTTTTCAAGTGGAAGATGACAAGTGCAAATTTACACCGAAAAATTCCCGCAAATGATGTAGCTGACAAGAACAAAGATGCAATTGACAAGAATAACGATGCAGTTGAGACGATCAACTATGCAGTACAAAACATCGAAGTTGGTATAGATGTGATTGTTGAAGGTTTAGTTTGCAACATGTTTTAACTACATCGTATGTCTCAACTACATGGTTTTAACCAATGCATAGCTCATCTTACAGTTGAAAACGGTAAGGAAACTTTCCGTTTGTTTCCCAAAAAAGGAAACAGAGAGATAAAAAGGAAACAAAAACGACATTTTGCGGAAAAGAAATGGAAACGATATATTTTAAATGGAAACGGAAAAGAAAACGAGTGAGCCATTCCTGACGGAAACGGAAACGGTAAGAAAATTCTGAATAAACAAATACAGAAACTTTTCGAAAATATAACCAACTATACGAAATAGTACTTTGCATAAGTTATTTTCCTTGCTCTTGTCGGGCCATAGAATATATGCAAGGTCTACGTAATACGTGCAACCGGTCGAGGCTACATACTAATCAAGTGAGTGTCTTAGCGTTTATGTGAAACTATTTATGTGAACTTATGCTTATCGAAGTGTTAAATTATGTGTGTTACTTTATGTTAAATTGTCGATTGTCGAAGTTGTGAGCTATTATTTATCTATTATATGTTTCTTTTAGTGTAGAAACCATGATATTATGCCAATATTATATTCCAACAAATGTTTGTTTTCGTATCATATCTGTTATGTATCCTTTCCATATTCGTCTCCGATGATTTTCGATTCCGTGTTTATTTCCGAAGTTTTTTGTTTCGTTTTTGATTCTGGCGACGCAAGAGGAAACGAAAACGATAACACATGTTTCCGTCTGTTTCCGTTCAACCCTAGCTCATCTACAAGCATTAGGTTCATTTCACCCCAATGGAAGTCATCAGACTCTTCATTTGTACAGTTCTTACAATTATCCATTTGTACAAATGTGGCACTAAGGTGTTAAGCTGACACAAATGTGGCAGTGATAATAAACCTTTGACAAGAGCGTGAACCCACAAGAAGAATTACATGTCCTCTTTCATCATGGCATGCGCTATTAAAAAAGGATACACAACAAGAATACAAAAGTCAAGCATACACGTATAATTTTATACTGGATACGAATAATAATAAATAAGAAATAGATGAGAAAGAAAATTGAAATTTTCAAACTTGGAATATTGAGGATGACAATGACAAGACAAACTGTACAAAACTATGAATAAGACTAAAGTGATAAGACATGAGAGATATATGAAAGAAGACAAGGAATGAAAAATAATTCAAGGACATGACGGAAAGAGATGGGAGATAAGAACAACAAAGTGAAGAACAATAAAGAATAGAAAGATCGCATGACATGGATAAAAAGCTAGAAGAATTCAAAACCTATGACCAGAAAAGACCATATAAAACAATGAATAGAAGAACTTAGAAAGCTCACCAAGATACAAAATATTAGAGAAATATTCTAAAGGTTAGTCGTCATCTTCATGAGATACTGACATGGTTTCTCCATGCATCATCTTCATGAGATACTGACATGGTTTCTCCATGCATCTTCTTCTTGAGTCTCTGCCGGCTTTCACTTTGGATTTATTCTCTAGCGTGAAAATCTATAAACTTTATATGGTAGTTTATCTGAATTTTGCAGAGACATTGTTTTAGACTCTCATCTCTTTGATGGTGACGTGTATACCTGGGCATGGGCAGCCCGGCCCGGCCCAAAAAAGCCCGACGGGCCGGGCTTTTAAGGCCCGCGGGCCGGGCTTCACAATTGCGGCTCGAAGGATGCACGGGCCAGAGAAAAGTGAAAAAAATAGGGAGAAGCCCGGCCGGCGGCCCGACGGCCCAAAGAAAAATGTGTACCACGGGCCGGGCTCGGGCTCAGTTTTTAGGCCCGGCCCGGCTCAGGCCTGGGGTTTGCACGGGCGGGCTTTGTTAGGCCCGGCCCAGAACATGCCCAGGTCTGGTGACGTGTGACTTTTTTTAGGTGTGCGCATGCATCTAGTTTTTGTTTTTTGCTAGACTACTTTCATAAGGAAATTTGTAAGACCTTTTGGTAGTGTGGTCAGATCCAGATCATCGAGATATAGTGGCCCGCTTCACAATGTGGATAGTCTTTTCGAAAAGGGGAATCACAATACAGATAATGTAGTAGTGTTTCCCACAAAACTTACCACGCTTCATACCTTGAGGCATCGGGAAATTATCCATTGGCAGCAAAAAAAAATGCATTTTGTATTTTCATCCCAATTTCAGTTTTTATTGAAGAAAATACGGGCTAAATTTTCCTTTCTGCACAGAAATTTTGAGAAAAGAAAAGGCTAAACCAAAGGGACAGAACAGCTAAAGAGAACAAGCCAAAACGAGAGGCAAAGCCGGCGCGGAGGGGCATAGGCGGCGGAGGGGCACGAAAAAATGGCAGGGAAACCCGGCAGCCTCAAGGGCGTCGCCCTCATCAGCGGCGGCGGCGCTAACAGCACGGTCGCCGGCGCCCTCCACTTCGTCCAAGACCCCTCAACCGGTATGTGCTTACTCCCCACAACTCTGCGCTCTCTACAGCCGCCTTTTCTTACTGATTAGAATGAAGTTTGATCTCCTGGTTCTAGGGCACACCGAGGTGAACGGGAGGGTCACGGGCCTCGCCCCGGGCCTGCACGGCTTCCACATCCACGCCTTCGGCGACACCACCAACGGCTGCAACTCCACTGGTCCGTAGCCTTCTCTGCCTAATCACGGTTGCTTGCTGTGTGACTTAGTCTGTCTTGTCGGGGATACTGGTAGTTAAGATAGATTTGCAACCGAGAATTCTTGCCAAGTGACTCAAGTGCTTTATTAAGAAGAAATAGAATTCACGTCACTACCGTGGAATTCTCCTAATTGCAACGTTGTGCTGTATATTTTGTCTAAGCAAAGGTTCATATCTGAATTGGGATGTCTTTTGATCCAAAAGGCACATATAGGTAAGGATTTATGGAGATTATAATTTGCTTTAAAAAATTAGTTGTGTAGCGCAGAATGGCCAAAATTGCAGGTTTAGTTGCTCAACAAGTGTCCCATACAGAGTATTTCTTAAGTCGGAGTTTGCGCTATGCATTATTTCCAGAATATAAATAGTTCAGCAATTATAGAATTGGAATAAAGGGGAAACGTGTTCGGGCACTGTCAGGAAATCCACTGTTTGTGAATGGCCTCAAGCACATACTATGGGGTAACAACCTGATGCCACCAACATGCTAACCTGTTACATGTTTCAACCCTCTGACTGGGAAGAAGTTCCCACATCACTTCCCAGAAACATTACAGATTGTTCTGCAAACGATGCCCAATTCCAGAAATGAAGATATGTTGCCTGCACCAAGTTGGTGACAAGCTGAATCATCTGGTGCATAGCACTTTGAAACATCTAAAAAAATAAAACTGGGTCTTGAGAGGGGATTTCCCAACATGGTTATCTTGCTTGTAGAAATTTACATCTTTGCTGGCAAATGGAACTAGTACTTTAATAGCTGTTGGTGGAATGGGCAGTGATCGCTTTGTGCTATTTTGCCAGTAACCTTGCATAGAATAGTGCAAGTTCAGTGTTGGCTGCAAAAGATAATTGTTCACGGTGTTGAATTGTCTGTTCCCTCCAGTTATCATACGGACTATTGGTTATTGATCTTTTCAGATTAGTCTACTGGTGTTCTATAATAGACAGGACAGCGAGTTTGCTCATAGGATATCATAGTTTAGTGCATTTTTAGACTTTGGGTTCTGGTCTCTTTATGTAATGGGCTTATGGCTTATTTTGTATTGTTTTCTTGGAGATGAGAACTTCATTAAGTAATAAAAAAATTATCATCTAAGCTACATCGAGCATCGAGGTTCCTTAAACAACTTTTTGCAGACATCATATTATATAGATAAGGATTCAATTCTGAAGAAAGAAAAGGTATGTTGTGCTGATAAAATTTATTTGTTTCACAGGACCCCATTTTAATCCTCATAATAAGTCACATGGAGCACCAGTTGATGATGAACGGCATGTGGGTGACCTGGGAAACATACAAGCCAACAAGGATGGTTAGTTATATGACTACTTGATGCTTGTTTAGGGCTAGGCAACTACTGGTTGAGTTACTGCATTGATGTAATCCTGTTTTTTTAATAATACACCAGTTATTTATTTCAGGCATTGCAGAAATCTTCATAAAGGACATACAGGTTCCATGGGCTTAAAGGATGTAAAATATTCTTTTGATCATCTTGGTATAGTAATTGATGTACCAGTAACTCATTTCTGTTCTTGCATGAAGATTTCACTAAGCGGGCCTCACTCCATACTGGGAAGGGCAGTTGTTGTTCATGCTGATTCTGATGATCTAGGAAAGGGTAAGCATTTTAACATCACCATTCAAAGATAGATACTTCTTTTTAGAATAAGACCAGTGTGTTCCTTTCTATATGTATATTCGGTAATGAGATAGACGGAACCTCTTTCAGAAAACTTACAATTCACTGTGGTCTGAAGCAAATAACTTACCTTTCACCTGCTAAATGGGTGTACATAAGGTGTATATAATATTTATACCACATATTTGTAATGCTTTTCCTTGAGCATATGGCCTATTCAATACCAATATTGAATCGGAATCATGGCGACATTGCATTCTGATTAATTGCTGAAGTTTGCCTGGAGTGTAAGTAAATTAGCCACTTTAAGGCAAAGTCTTAATTAAATTAGGATTGCCATATCCAACTGGTATGCTCATAAGGAAAAGCTTTACACTCAATGACAATGGTTTCTGCCACCTCTGCTATGATGGTTTGTTAGAAACCAGGGACCATCTCTCCTGGAGCTGTAATTTCAGTAGAAGCTGCTGGCAATCCATAGACATCACTCTTGAAAACAACCTTGAACTCCCTGAGATGATTGCCACTGCCCGAGACAATTTTAGATGGCCTTTCTTCTTCGAAGCGTTTGCCACTGCCACCTGGAATTTATGGAAGCAGCGGAATGCTCTTATTTTTGACAATGTATCACCTTCTGTTAGAATTTGGTCCTTTTCTTTTAAGGGGGACCTCCTCCTTCTTTCTTACAGAATGAAGGACAACCTAAAAACCCCTCTCTTAGGGTGTGTTCGGTTCTACAACCGGAGGGGACGGAACGGAATGGTTCCATTCCGACGTCATGGGACGGTTCCGACCCCATGTTCGGTTCAGAAAAAAATCGAGGAACGGAATGGTTCTGTTTTTTATTCGGTTGGTGGAATCGAAGAACATAAGGTAGAACCAAAACACTGCTAAATATTCCATTGATTTGAGTCTACTCCGAATCATAATTAATAGTGACAGAGAGTCAATTAGAACGGATAGAGGTCAAAATCGGAGGTCAAAATCAGAGGCAAAATCGTTGCTGCCGGCGGCACAAAATTGGACATGCCAGTCGCGCATGCTTGGACTCCCTGGCCGCGCATGGCCACCGCCTCCGCCAGGCCTGCTTCACTGTGCCTGCTTGGCCACCGCCGCCACCGGGCCTGCTTCACTGCGCCAGCGCGTGCTTGGCCGCCGCCGCTGCCGCCGGGCCTGCTTCACTGCGCCGACGCGTGCTTGGACGCCCCGCTCGCCGCTGCTGGGCCTGCTTCGGTGCGCCGCCGCCCTGTCTCGTGCTGCCGCCGCCGCGTGCTTGCGCCTCCACCGCCCGCACGTGCTTGGCCGCCGTCGCCGCCGGGTCTGCTTCACCACGCCGTCGCGTGCGCCGCCCACGCGTGCTTCGCTGTGCCGCCCCAGGTTAGCGAGAGAGGATAATTAGTTTTCGGGTTAGCCAGCCGTTCCTCTAGGTCTGGCTGATTCTGTCAGACGAGTCAACTCCACATCTGAGAGGAATATTCCATTCCGAAGAACTAGTTGGTTCCATTCCGTCTGTCCAACCGAACACAGGAACGGGTGCCGGGTGCGGAACCGTCCCGTTCCATTCCACTATATTCTGAAACCGAACACACCCTTAGCCTGGCTAGACGCTTTGTAGTTTCTTTGGGTTATGCCCAGGACTAGGCCCCTTTGTACATTCCCTCCTTTCCTCTTCCTCCCTTCTTGTACATATTTTATCTCTTTAATAAAGAAAATTACTGTCGGGACCTCCCTTACAGTTTTCAGCTAAAAAAAGAGTGTATGAAAATATGGTGCAAGCAGCAGAGCAGAACTCACTAGGCAAAGATAGTGCGGCATTGCATGATTACCATGGGTTATGCCATTCAACACTTTTTTTCGTGAAAATGCAAAAAACTTTGCGTTTCGATGCATTGATAGAAAAAGAAGGTTACCTGTACATGTCCATGAAAGGATCACTCGAACACCATACAACTCAACCCACTAAACTAGACTATGGCATGATATGGCAAAGCCCCCGGGCTCCTGCACTGGCCCACGATCCTGCCTCCGTCTTGATCGTGTCGCACAGGGATGGCACCGAGGGGGTCACGTTGTCGAAGACGGCCGCGTTCCTGTGCTTCCAAAGCCACCAAGCCGTGAGCGCGATCAGCGACGAGGTCCCTTTGCGCATCTGGCGAGGGGTGGTCCGCAATACCAGCGACCACCAGTCCACGAAATCACCTTCGGCAACAGGAGGGGCTGCAGTGGATTGTATCCACGACAGTATCTCATGCCAGATCGTCCTAGATAAAGGGCACCCGGTAAGAATGTGCGCCATAGTCTCTTCCGACTGGTCACACAGCACGCATCGCGGCGGATGTGGAAGATAACGCCGCGCTAGCCTTTCACCCGTCCAGCATCTGTATTGGCAGGCTAGATAGACAAAGAACTTCACTCTGGGAGGCGCCCAAGTCTTCCAGATTAACTTCCACAAGCCTGATACCATCAACCCCAAGAAGAGGATCTCGTAGCAGGAACGGCTGACGGCCAGTACTCTTCACGATGCCATTCAACACTTGAAAGCACAGAACCACTAGTCAGTATTTTAAAGTATGTTTCCTCTTTGTGCATAACGTAGGGTTGATGTCTTGATGAGGTCTCATGCTCCATTAATCACAACAACCTAGCAGTAAATTGCTTTGACTTTGGATGAAAGAAAGCATTTGTAACGACTTATGCCACAATCTGCTATGGTCCATTGCCTTAGTGTCAAGCAGTGTTGGGTAGTTGTATGCATGTCATGCTACACGGTTCTATTTGCAACAGGAGTCATTTGGATGCTAGGAAAAAAAGAGAGTTTTAGTGTATATTTGACCTTGTTTTTGCACTCATTTTATAAAACGAGTATGGTACATATAATGTTTGATCCAATGCTACCCTCTCTACTCTGTCCAAGCTTACATATGATCTGCTGCATTTCAAACATGAACCTGTATTTTCCTTGTTACTGTTTCGTATAGGTCTGGGCGGCATCCGCACATTTTATTGCTCTTGACCAAGTTCCTTTTAATACTTTTTAGGTGGCCATGAACTCAGTAAATCAACAGGAAATGCAGGAGCCAGAATTGGATGCGGTAAATGCCAACCCTTGTTTAGTTTTAGGATCTACTACTGGAAAGAGCCTGACAGAAATGGCAACACTAAGCCATTGCATGCACAAATCGCTGCTTTGCGTACATATGATTCTGTAACATTGTGATGGTACTTACAAGTATGTCTTGCAATAAAATATAGGCATCATTGGAATTCAACCTGCTGTCTAACTAAGGACCATTGGAGTTGTTCCTGTTGGTGGTGTTGCGGTGAGACAAGGAAATGATGATGTCTTTGTTTCTGGAGTTTGGACACTTTGAACATTATGCATTGTGATGTAATATTACAGTGTTCAGTTATGTATGTGTATACAGATACTCTTGATATCTGAATAGAAAGGAAATAAAGGTAAACACGAACTTGGATGAACTTTCTCCCAGTTTACCAGTCCTGAATTTGCTGGGCGGTAATAGAGAGAAAGAACACAAGATATTTTTTTTTTAGATATGGAATGTGTGCCCACATTAGATTTATTGTCAGATGGTGATATTAGCATGTTACTGAATGCCTACAAATACACGGATTCTGGATGATTGTATCCTAGTGTCACTATGGTCCAGTTTGCCAACTGCCAAGGTTCAAATTTGTGTTAGATACTTGGAATTCTGCCTGCTGTTTAACAAAAAAGAGCCATTGAAATGCTTCATCTTTGTTTTTTTTTTCGAGATTAAAATGCTTCATCTTTGTGTTGTCGTGCTGTGCCGACATGGAAATAACGATGCCATCGATCTGGATGCTGCACCTCTCAAGATTATACAACTCGATGCAACATCACTGTGTTCAGTTATGTACATGTATTCAGTACACTCTGGCCATCTGGGTAAACTGAACCGACAGTATCCTGAATTTGCCACTCGTTTCCCGGTAGCCTGTAAACGAAGCTTCTTTGTGACAGAGCAGAAGAACACACGACAAGATCCTCTTCATTTTCTGCATACGCAATATACGAAAATAGACATTTCACATGCATGGTTCATCGTCAGATGGTAATGTTACTGAAAATAGACATGGATTTTGTGCGCCTGTATGCAAGCGTGTTACCGCGGTTCAAAATTTGTGTTAGAGACTTGGTTCCCGCTGCTAGGTGCTTAAAGATGGCCTCGTTTTAGCCAAGCTCCTTGCTCAACAGGAATCAATTAAAGTACAGTACTAGTCTCCACATGTACAAAAAAAAAAGGTAGTCTCCTCGCAGTACATGACGTCCTTGCCGTGATGCTTGCAAGCCGTGACCGTGAGCGATCGATGACACTCCCGAGACACGCAAGCCAAGCACTAGCAGCTGGCGGCGGAAGAAGATCAAACAAGAGCAAGAGAACAGACAACAGAGCAACGTCAATGGACTTGTACAAATCCTCAATTCAGTATCCCGTTTAGTAGTATTAGCCTTCACGGCTTGGGCTTGTGCTGATACCAAGATCAGAGTCAGACCCTCGCACGAAATGCCTAGACGGGAACCGGACACGCCGGAAGGCGCCAAGGACGGACCGTGCGTCGCCGGCGTTCGCGGCGTGTGCCGCGGGCAACTACCGGCATCGGAACGAACTCTCGTAGCACGGCGACCGGCCCGAGGCGTGGAAGGCCCCTGGACCTTCCGCTTGGCGCCGGGCAGCGCGATGCCGGCGTTGCGCCGCGACGGCCGCTACGGACGCCGCCCCGGGCGCGCGCCCGACGAGGCCAGGTGGCGCCACCACGCGCCACGGAGAAACGGCTCGATCGGTCGTCTCGTGGACCGTCAGAGAAGATGAAAATTAAAGAAACCGACGCGACCAACTGAGCCCGGCGCTGCTTCTGCTCGGTGTTTGCTCGAGAGGAGTAAAGAAACGGGGCCCGAGTCGCCGGCGCGCACGTACGTTGCTCGTACGTACATGGCCCGATGGCCGACTCCGAGCAGCCTCGAAAATGCGCGCGTGCTGCCTTTGCCGCCGTGGCGACACCGCTGTTCGCAGCGTGTGTCCTCCGATGATGCGCCGAGCAGGAGCAGGCCGACCGTTCTGTGCGGTCGATGCATGGTAACGTCGTGTCTCTGCTCGTCCGTGACTTCACCGTATCCGCCTCGCGTTTCACTTTCACGAGAGAAAGGGGATTTTTATTCTCCTTCTTCTCGATTTATGCTGACTCTAAAAAATTCGTGGGAGTCAGCTACGTACATCGGTACGCCCACGGAGCAAGGGAAGAGGCTGATGACATCATGCTAGCGTCCTCCATATTGTGTTACCCCCTCCGTTCTTAAAAAAATTTGCGACATCCTGATTTTGTTTAAATTTAAACAAATTTGTCCCTTTCATCACAGATCATGCAGCTAGTTTCTCAACGTCCATAAAGACTCAAATCACCATTGCTAGCCCTCATGTTCCCGCTTTTATGAGATTCTCCATATTTTACTTCACCATGAGTTCTTTAAGATATGACATATGATGGTAACAGATAGCAGAGCTTCGTGACGCTCACTCTAAAACTAAACGGCTAGGAAAAAAAAGCATGGATATGCATGGCCGATTACCTTCTGATCCAGCAATCTTCGGGCATGATATGCCCATCGAAGTTTGTCGGCGGTGCCTTCCGGAAGTCACCTCTCTAGGCCAAAACAACGAGGATTGACATCAAGCAGATCTTCGTCTTCACGCGGAAGAACCTCTAGGACCACCTCCTTTATTGATGCCGATGCAGTAGTCCTCACACCGCCGGCTGGCTTCGGTGATCGGAACTAGTAGATCGAGCCTGAGTCCGCAAGATCCCGAATAGCAGTGTTGCCGCCTAGGGGTGGCCTAGCGTCCGCCATAGCCACGCCACGACAACAAGCCTACAACCGGGTCCAATCCACCTGCCTTCTTGCCTCCAAGCCGCACGGCAGCGAGCCCCCCTCCGCCCCGCATCGACGAGCGCGCTGCCCCACAGACCATCCAACATTCGCGCCGCCCCGGTCCCGACCTCCCCGCGCGAAGGAAGGACGACAAGGCACGCGAAAGGGGGCCGCCCGCCGCCTTCAGAGGCGAGGTGTGGCCGCCACCGCCGGCTGCAGCGGCCGTAGAGAACGGTCGTAGGGAGTTTCATAAGTTAGGGCCGGCGCTTCCGAAGTCTCCCACGTGCGGATGACCCAAGCGGTGGAGAGGGGAGGAGGGAGGGGACGACTGCGGGAAGGTCCGACCGACGGTGTCCTAGCGGCGGTGGCCATGTGCCGATCTAGGTCCAAATCCCCTTCGACAATCAGCATCCTACCTTTTCTTCTCCTTCCGAGAGAAATTCTAAGATGGAAATGTTTCACGGACCATGTTTTAGAAAAAGTACAATCGCAAATGCCTATGCACAAAAATGCAGGTTGACCTAGGTATCGGTCAACAAAGGTCAAACCAATTTAGTATATCTGGTGAATAACTTACGAAAGATTTAGATCTTTAACGTGCGATTTCAAAGAACCTAGACCATAATGAGGTGCTCTTCCATGTGCTTTACTCGTTAAAAAGGAATATAAAATCAATATAATAATAATAATCCAATTTAAAAACATGAATATGATGTTGCAGCAGCAAATGTCTCTCGGACTGCTACTTGGATGTATATCCATCTACTTTTAGTGACGAGCAAATTTTAAAGGAGTAATGCTATATCTACGGATTGTTTTTATATAATTTTTTTATGGACTCAAGGCATAGTACATTAGGCAGTTGCAGAAATCACATTGTGTTCCGTCTTTTCAGCAAGGCTCAATAATTCAGCTAACCCACGTAGTACACGTCATTCCATAAGAGGTTCGTAAGCTACATAATCCGTAAGTCTAGCATTATCGATTAAAAAGTAATACTACATCTATGGATTGTTTCTACAAAATTTTCTTACGGACTCAAGGCATGGCACAGTAGGTAGTTGCATAAATCACACCGTGTTCGGTCTTTTCAGCCAGCCTCAATAATTCAGCCAACCCACGTGGTACACGTCATTCCGTAAGAGGTCCGTAAGCTGCACAATCCGTAAGTCTAGGAGTAAGTCTAGGATTACCGATTAAGAGTAATGCTACATCTACGAATTGTTTCTATGGAATTTTTTTACAGACTCAAGGCATGGTACGGTAGGCAGTTGCAGAAATTACACTATGTTCCGTCTTTTCAGCAAGGCTCAATAATTCAGCCAACCCACGTAGTACACGTCATCCCGTAAGAAGTCCGTAAGCTGCACAGTCTGTAAGTCTAGGATTACCGGTCTAGGATTACCAATTAAGAGTAATACTATAACTATGGATTGTTTCTACGGAATTTTCTTACTGACTCAAGGCATGGCACAGTAGGCAGTTGCAGAAATTAATTGTGTTCCGTCTTTTCAGCAAGACTCAATAATTCAGTCAACTTATGTAGTACAGATCATTCCGTAAGAGGTCCATAAGTTGCACAATCCATAAGTCTAGGATTATCGATTTAGAGTAATGCTATATTTACGGATTGTTTCTACGGAATTTTCTTACGAACTCAATGCATGGCACAGTAGGCAGTTGTAGAAATCACACTGTGTTTCGTCTTTTCAGCAAAGGCTCAATAATTCAGCCAACCCACACGTCATTCCATAAGAGGTCCGTAAGCTACACAATCCGTAAGTCTAGGATTACCGATTAAGAGTAATGCTACATCTACGGATTGTTTCTATGTAATTTTCTTACGGACTCAAGAAATGACATAGTAGGCAGTTGCAGAAATCACGCCGTGTTCTGTCTTTTCTGCAAGGCTCAATAATTCAGCCAACCCACGTAGTACATGTCATTCCGTAAAAGGTCCGTAAGCTGCATAATTCTTAAGTCTTCGATTACCTAAGAGTAATGCTACATCTACGAATTGTTTCTACAGAATTTTCTTATGAAATCAAGGCATCGCACAGTAGACAATTGCATAAATCACACTGTGTTCCGTCTTTTCAGCAAGGCTCAATAATTCAGCCAAACCACATAGTATACATCATTCCATAAGAGGTCCATAAGCTATACAATCCGTAAGTCTAGGATTACTCATTAAAAGTAATGCTATATCCACGGATTATTTTTACAGGATTTTTTTACGAACTCAAGCCATGACACAATAGGTTGCAAAAATTATACCGTGTTCCGTTTTTTCAGCAAGGCTCGATAATTCAGCCAACCCATATAATACACGTGATTTCGTAAGAGATCCCTAAGCTGCACAGTCCGTAAGTCTAGGATTACCGATTTAAAAGCAAACGTGGAAATTGGAAATGCTATCTATGTTTTGAGCGGCGTGTCTCGAGCCCGAACCCGAAGGGAAACAGGGGATCGTAGTGTTCGTCTCCCACATTCATGGGCAGTTGCTCCACTCGCCGGAACCACGTCCGCGCAAGCTTCCCGGTGAACCCGTAATCGCCGAACAGCACATCGCTCACACACTGCCCCTCGGTCCCCGGCAGCCACGCCGCCACGAGCGCGTCCACCGCGTCCAGGAACGGCTCGACGAACAGCGGCCTTCCGGCGACCAGCACCACGACGCACCTGACGCTGCCGCACACATCCGAGATCAAGCTAGGCCCTGGGGGCGGGATGGTGAGGTTGAGGCTGTCGCCGAACGCCTCGGCGTAGGGCGGCTCGCCGACGACGACAACGGCGTAGTCGAAGCGGGCCTTGTTCCGCCGCATGAATCCGGCGTCGGGCTTCTCGTAGTACGACACGTCCGTGCCGTGGCCCTGCACGGCCTGCCTGATGCCGCCGAGGATCGTGGTCCCGGTGGTCAGGTTGTTCCCGGCGACGCCCTGCCAGGTCACGGTCCAGCCGCCACACTGGCTGCCGAGATCGTCGGCGTGGCTGCCGGCGACCAGGATGCTTCCTTTGGCGTTCTTTGGCAGCGGCAGCAGAGGTTTGTCGCCGGCCTTGCCGTTCTTGAGAAGTACGAGGGACCTCCTCACGGCCTCCCTTGCCAGCTCACGGTGCTCCTTCTTACCGACCTCGCTGGCGAGGCCATAGGGGCTCTCGAACAGGCCCATGGTGAGCTTGACACGGAGGATACGCCGCACGGCGTCGTCGATCCGGCTCATCGGAATGTGGCCGTTCTGCACCAACTTGGTCAGGCCGTCGATGAACTCTGTGTACGTGTAGGGGATCATGACCTGAAATAGTATAGAAATTGTACTTGTTTTCACTACTGAATTACTGAACCAAAAGTCCAAATCACTCTCTCGTGTGATTATTTTAGTCCCTTTAAATACTTCGGCTGGCTGTAGAGTCTTAAACTCGAGATCTCTCGACTCTGATGTCATTTGAGTTAAATTGATGCACTAGTTAAATGAACTAAAACTCCGATGGAAACGAGCTAGACAACATATTTCAACATTTACGTGGACCTCGTCCGCCTTAATTTGCTCACCATATCAATACCGGCCATGATCGCCAGCTTGATGGACAATAGGTAGTCAGCATGTGCAGGGGTGGTGATCCTATCAATCCCTTCCCAGTCCGAGATCACAAAACCCTACAAGGGAAAACTTTCATAAATGAAGTGAAAATTTACATGCACGAACCACCCACCGATCAAGTTTACTTACCTTGAACTGGAGCCTAGTTTTGAGGAACTCTGTGAGGAGGAAATGGTTTGCGTGCATCTTGACGCCGTGCCAGCTAGTGAAGGAGACCATGACGGTGGAGACGCCCTGGCGGACGGCGCTGTAGTAGGGGGGCATGTGGACCCTCAACAATTCGTGGAAAGTACTGTTCTGGTTGTCGCCATCCGTTGTGCCGCCGTCGCCGACAAAGTGTAGGGCGCACGCCGCGACTTTGCGCCGCCCGCCGGGGATGTCGCCCTGGAGGCCGGAGATGACGGCGGCGACCATCCCCTGCACCACCTCAGGGTCCTCGCTGAAGCTCTCATAGCACCGACCCCACCGGGGATCTCTGCATACCGCGGCGCACGGGGCGAAAGCGTATTGAAATCCGGTGGCCCGGACTTCTAGCGCGATTGCTGCTCCGATCTCCTTTGCTAGCTTTGGGTCCCTGGAAGTTACCCTTCGGTCATCTCCAGTTTAGTGTCATACAATTTTGGTTATTTCCGAGTTTTTATGGTTGAATGCGGTAGGAATGAAAATCTATATCCAAGCTATGTATACCTATACTCGGTCGAGTTAGGTATACTCATCTCATCCTCCGTTATTGCGATCTACGTCTTTCATGCCAAGTTTTTAATTTTGTTGTTGTTGCTATATACCTTATGATTTCCGTCTCCCGCAGACACGTAAGTATATGTGTACGATGAGTATACATCTAAGAAAATCATACGAGCTTCGAGTGGGTTCATACGGTCTTCAAAACGAGTCAGTATCGAGTTTTTATTGTCAAAGTTTGAAAAATAGGGGAGGACACCGAAGCAAAAGTAAAATTTCATTTCTCATTGAAACTATTTTAGCCAGAACTTGTTTGAAATTCAGCAAACTTTAAATCATTTCAGGGTGATTCTAATCTAGGATACTAGCTAGCATTTACATGCTAAAATTCCTACCAAACCGAGATATATTCCGAAAGGGAATATGTTCGACCACAACCCAATTGTAGTCGCACATAGACATAGAACTATTTGTTCCATCACAAGATGTCTCAATAGAAAGAAAATAGCATTAGTACTATATTTATGTTTACCTAGTGCAGCCAAGGCCAACATTGTGCGGAAAGATGGTTGCGTTATACACGTTGCCGACGCCATGTACGGCATCGATACCGTAGAGAATAGGGACCCCGAGGCGCGTGGACAGTGCTGCCCTCTGCATCCCATTCACCATCTCCACCCATGTCCCCGGCGACGCTTTCACCGCCGGCACACTGCCTGCGCCGCTCACCACGCTCCCTTCATGCCGGTGGATGGTTTGAGTGAAAAAAGTAATTTTTATTTTGTAAAAAAAAGAACAATGCACATGTGTACGGAACACATACATACATGCGTTTATACCTATAAAGTACTTCTTGATGACGTCGGCGGTAGCATTCGCCTGCTCAATCTGTGACATCTGCCCTATCTTCTCGGCGAGGGTCATACGCCCCAGCAGGTCGTCGATCCGCCGTCGACGGCTAAGGGGCTGCTTTGGGTCACGGTACTTGGCATACCCTGCTCCGGCCACCGTTGCCGTCGCCGTCGCCGTGGCAATGCAAGCACACGTCAAGAGCAAGGTGATCAGGAAGTTCACTCTGCAGCTACCGGGGACTCCCATCGCTCTGTAACTACTCATTGGCCAGCTGATCGTCTGCTATGAGTATCTTTTTGATGATCGAATGAACATTGTTGTCCATCTCAGGGTCTATTTATTAGCGGATCGAGAGTGTGACCAAGTGTAGTGGCATTGCATGATCGATGTTGATGGTCTTGGGTCTCCGGTGGTATAATGCATCCTACTTTCTTATCTCCTTATCATGGCTACATATCACCACTTCTTCGTGTCTTCTGAGATGTCCACTAGGTCTGGGCGAATAACACTCTATGTCTAACATATTTGCCTGCATTACCTATAGATATGACAGCACCTCGAATGAAAACCAATAGCTAATCAGCATAAATAGAAATTGATGTTGTAGATCTCTGGTGCTTCTGAAGCTAATCAACTCGATGTTGCGGGCCTCGAATGAAAACCAATAGCTATGATAGCACCTTCCACCACTTTTTTTTCATGACAAAGAGCATATATTCATATCATGAAGATAACAGTTACACACACTCTCTTCAACAACGCATTGACCTAGCGATCTTACGGATGAACACATAAAAAAATACAATAAAAAAAGTCTTGGTACAGACATTGATCTATTACTTATAGCAGCAGTAGTAACACCACCAAGACAATACCATAAGTCTAACTTCTCCAAAAGCGATGCCTTTAAAAAGAGAACAGTGCACAAACGTCATCGTCGTCCGATTATAGATCTTAGTTTTTAACCCTGAAGGAAGTCCTCGCACACAAAACAATGCCTTCAACAAGGTCACTGCCAGACATAACCAATTAAGGCCAGAACTTAAATTTTCACCCTCAAAGGTAAGACTTGAACTTCTTTTGTGGTGTCACCCCCACTAACGATGCCTCTGCTTCAAATCAGGAATCACCAAGCCAATTTCTCATCGTCATAAAGACTCGAATCATCATTGCTAGTCTTCAGATCTCGGCTTCTATTACATTCTTCGTCGGCTAACTTCACCATGGAACGAGAAAGCGTGCCCTATGATGGTAATAGCCAGCATAGCTTCACATCGCTCCCTCTGAAACCAAACGGTCAGAAAAAACGTGGGTATGCTTGACCGAGTCCCACCCGATCCAGCAATTTCCAAGCATGAACCGCCCATTGGATTTTGCACGCGAAGCCTTCCGGAACACGACACGGTAGCCAAATCGATGGGGACAAGCATCCGGCAGATCATCATCTTGGCGCGAGTTGGAACCCTAGGAGCGTCACCTTTATTCAAGCCGAGCTAGTAGCCCCCACACCACCCGCGACACCTTATTGGATCAGCTGCTCCGAACCTCACCGACTAGGACAGTATCAAGGAAGAAGACAACAGAACAGGGGTGATCTTCCGCCGGATGCGGCCGAATATCGAGCGAGGAGGAACCCCGCCGCCGGTCAACGCACCGCCGTGGAAGACCTTCGCCACCACCCGCGTTCATATGTTGCCCCGATGATGGCCCGCCTCACGCGTAGGAGACCGTCGGAGTTCGCCCGCCCTCAGCCGCCCATCTTTGTCAGGCTGGGCGTGGCCGCCACCATCGATGAATACAACGACAACACCATGGAGAGTAGATCAAGCGACGGCCACACCAGAGTCACCCCGTGTTAGGCGACCCAAGAGGGAGGGGAAGGGAGGGGAGGAGGGAGGTGAACGGCGGTGGCGGTGGCGCTAGTTGCCTGGAGTTGTGCAATCCGATATGATCACTCTTAAAATTAGGAGAGAAATTTACTTTCCGAACTCTGCACCAACTAGAAATGCACACAATTATTAAGTATGATTTTTAAACTTGGTTAATAAACACCAAACCTGATCCTTAAGATAAGTTGCATGAGTACGAGGATAAACTGATCCTCGAGTATAAATAAGAACCTAAATTTGTATTCATAAGGATTTTAATTCAGATATTAGGTTTTATACATCTACTCCTTTAACCAACCGGTTGAGCAAGGCTCACTCCTTCCACCACTTACGCCCGCGGTTACGCAATAGCACGACTTGTCAAACTACTCGTATGCCAGAGTTCAGACACACACGAGCATTTACTCTTTTTTTAACCATTGTTAAGTTATGATTTTCTCAAACGATCAGCTTTCCGGAACAGTCCGGGTGCTTAATTTAGTACTAGCCCTTCACTGCTTCCGCTAATACTACTGATACCAAGGACAGTAGAGGTGACGTCCTTAACACCAGCCGGCTGTGATCCCTTTGGTTGGAGCCGTGACCACGAAAAAATGGCGGTCCCAAGACACCAAAGCCAAGCACTAGCAGCTCGCGGCGGAACATCAAACAAGGGCAAAGAGAACAGCGCAACATCAATAATGGGCTTTACAAATCCGAAATTTAGTACTACGTATATTAGCCCTCACAGTTTCGGCTTGTACTGATACCAAGGTCAGACCCTCGCACGAAATGCCTGGACGGGAACCGGACACGGAGGTAGGCGCCAAGGACGGACGCGTCGCCGGCGTTCGCGGCGCGACGCGCGCACAGACTATCAGCATCGGGCGGAGCTTCCCTTGGCGCCGTGCGCGCGGCGGCGGCAGCGCGATACCGGCGTTGCCCCGCGACGGCCGCTACGGACACCGCCCTTCCCCGGGCGCGCGCCCTAGGCCGGAGGGTGGCGCCACCGCCACGGAGAAGCGGCTCGATCGATCGTCTCGTGGACCGTCAGAGAAGATGAAAATTAAGAAACCGACGCGACCAACTGCCCGGTCCTAGTTCTGGTCGGTGTTGGCTCGAGAGGAGTAAAGAAACGGGGCCCGAGCCGCCGGCGCGCACGCACGAGCGCGTACGTGGCCGAGTACGAGCTGCCTGGAAAATGGCTGTTCGTGCGCGCGGTCGTCTGCGTGGCAGGGACGGCGGGTCGCGCGCGCCAGCATTCTTGGGCAGGGCATCGGCTTCGGCTGTGCCAGGCGTGTGCGCGTGCCGCCTTCTCCGTGGCGACACCGCTGTTCGCAGCGCGTGTCCTCCGATGATGCGCCGAGCAGGAGCAGGCCGACCGTTCTATGCTGTACCGTTGTACCAGCACTGTAGTGCGATCGATCGATGCATGGTAACGTCGTGTCGCTGCTGGTCCGTGACTTCGCCGTATCCGCCTTTGCGTTTAGCCATTGTCCACAATTCTTCTTCTTTCTCGATTTACTTACTCGATACTCGCGCGAGCTCTGTAAGTTCCTTTTGTTTTTCGAGAATGGAGCTCTGTTATAGGGACTACACAGGAGGTTCTTCAAAAACAACGTTTCTAAGGAAAAAACAGTGTACTGTTGTTTAATTAAAGATTTTGGGTTTTCATCCGAGAGAGAACGTGTTTTCAAAACAACGTTTTTAACAAGGCCAAAAATCACGACGGCCTTTCAATGATGCCACACCCACTTCCGAAGACCACTACTCCAAGTCACGTGCCACCAGACTCACAGGACTCGTGTCGGATCTGGAAGGAAACATATCCCACAAGCCAAGTCTGAAGAATATCCAGTGAAGTTAAGTCTTCACCTCATCAAGATCACGCATTTGCAGTGCCCGGTCCTCCAATCATAGTCGTCATGTCATTCTCCGTTTGTGTCAATCACTTGGAAAACATGGTGTCAAAAAAAATAGAGCTTCATCGGATAGGCTGATGTTGCAGACGTACACGGCATGTCCCTAACCAATCAAGGTGTCTAAGGAGCGGCAAATGTGCCAGTCCTTCTTTTCCTTCGAAGGAGAAGTCCGGAACTCGTTGCTGCCAGATCGAAGAGGACGACCACAAGTAGAACAATGACTTTGCGCAAAGACCATTAGGACTACCACATGACTCTTTATTCTGTATAAAACATGGGATCCCAAGATTCACCACATCTCATTGCCCACCTCCAGCGGTGTGTGTGTGTGGGTGGGGGGGGGGGGGGGGGGGGGCTGCATGCCCAGGTTCACTGCCCACCTCCAGCAGAGAAGGATGGAGGCCGCTGCCTGCATGCACGGGTTCGCTGCCCTAGCGCCCATGTGACGCGGGCAGCACATGTCGTCGTTGTCGCGCAGGATATGAGCAAGATACAGGAGATTGGGCCCTCCAAGCCCGTATGTGCCTAGATCAAGCCCAATTGCCCCGCCTTCGCTGTCGACTGTCTGCCGACGACGCCTTCGACCACCGTCACCATGCACCACTGCGGCTGCAGAAGAGGGAACATGTGCCGCCATCTCTCCCTTGCCACGACCAACGAGAGCCCCGCCATTGCCACACCGTGCGGGCTTAGGATGGCGACGCCTCCGGTGGCGGCGTGGAAGGGGGAGAGTATGTGTGGAGGGGTCTCGAGAGCGCCAACAACGTTACCCCGAGGAGGCATAGTGCCGCCGCCATGGGGAAGGTTAGGTCGTGGGGGAGGGTTATATATATATATAAGAAGCATATATTAATATTGGAAGATACCAATTACATCCAGACTCTGCAACAACGCATTGCCGTATTGGCAGTACAGAGGCACACTGTCGAAAAAAGAAAGAATTTTTTTAAAAAAAGTCTCATTACCGTGAGCATGGAAAAAATAGCGCGTTATTTCACGCTATATAGAGTCCACGCTATTTTTTTACGATTTTACTCGATATGGCGTTATTTTCCAAATAGCTTGCTATCGCGCTAAAACATCATAGTGTTAGCGCTATTTCAAGTATAGCACGTTATTTTTTATTGTTGGTGGATGTGGAGTAAGCGAGCATATGATGAGGATGTGGAGTAAGCAAATATATGATGCAATTTTTCATTGTTAAACTTAAGTGATCGCGTCAAGCTGTTATCTCTTGCCGCAGCACCCGACGCTACGCCTAGCTTCAGCCCTACCGGTTCTCCTCCAACTTGAATAGCGCCGAAATTGGTTATGCATGTACACGTATTACTCCGAGCAATTCATTAGATGATGAAATCCTTGATATTCATGATATATCTGTTACATCTTTTATTTTTTCACAAAACGTTATTTTATAAATAGCGTGCTATTAACACGTTATAAATTTCATAGCGTTTAGAGAAAAGCCACACAAAATTAAATAGCGCTTTTCTTTTCTGATCCTTAGTAGCAACAACACTAATATCATTGTTAAATTAGCATCTATTTGGTATCATCAACCATTGTTAAGTTAGCGCAGATTTTTGTCAAAGGATCAGCTTCGTGGACCAGTCCGGATGCTTAAGTTAGTACTAGGCTTCACAGCTTCATATCTATATATGGTGCTTCTGAAGCTAATATTTGACGTTGCTTGCGCACCTCGAATGAAAACCAATAGCTACGATAGCACCTCTTCCACCACTTGTGCGCACGACTTGTCAAACTAGTGTATCCCAGAGTTCAGACACACACGAGCATTTTTGTTTTATTACTATATATCATCAACCATTGTTAAGTTACTGCAGATGCTTAATTTAGTACGTAGTATCTAGGAGTACTAGCCTTCACAGCTTCGGCTAATACAGATACTCAGGAGACAGTACATGACGTCCTTGACACCAGCCGTCCGTGATCCTTTGGAGCCGTGACCATGAAAGATGTCGGTCCCGAGACACCCAAGCCAAGCGCTAGCAGCTGGCGGCGGAAAGAAGATCAAACAAGAGCAAGAGAACAGGGCGACATCAATGGACTTATTACAAAGCCTCGATTAGCCTTCACAGCTTGGGCTTGTGCTGATACTACCAAGGTCAGACCCTCGCTCGCAGGAAATGCCTTGACGGGAACCGCACACGGCGGTAGGCGCCAAGGACGGGCCGTGCCCCGTTCGACCGAAGCGTACCCTACGTACGTGCACGTGCCCAGCTGTTCGCGCGCCGGCGTTCCCGGCGCGACGTGCGCACAGACTATCAGCATCGGGCGGAGCTTCCCTTGGCGCCGGGCGCGCGGCGGCAGCGCGATGCCAACCGGCGTTGCGCCGCTAGGCGCTACGGACACCGCCCCGGCCGCGCGCCCGACGAGGCCGGTGGCGCCACCGCCACGGAGAAGCGGCTCGATCGGTCGTCGTCTCGTGGGCGTGAGAGAGAGAGGAGATGAAAAATAAAGAAACCGACGCGACCAACTGCCCGAGTCCAACCTAGGCCGGCCGGTTCTGGTCGATGTTGGCTCGAGAGGAGTAAACAAACGTGTCCCGAACCGTCGGCGCGCACGTACGTACGTGGCGGAGTCCGATCGAGCAGCCTGGAAAACGGCTGTTCGTGCGCGCGGTCGTCTGCGTGGCAGGGACGGCGGGTCGCGCGGGCGCGCCAGCATTCGTGGGCAGGGCTTCGTGCGTGTGCCGGCTCTGCCGTGGCGACACCGTTGTTCGCAGCGCGTGTCCTCCGATGCGCCGAGCAGGAGCATGCCAACCGTTCTCTGCCGTCCCGTTGTACTAGCACTGTAGTGGTACGACCGATGCATGTTGCATGGTAACGTCGCGTCGCTGCTCGTCCGTGACTCCACCGTATCCGCCTCGCGTTTAGCCCTTGTCCACGATTCTTCTACTGTACTTCTCGATTTACTGACTCAAAACTCGTGGGAGCTCTGTACGTTCTTTTTGTTTTTCGAGAATGGAGCTCTCTGTGCGTCTTTCGCCTGATTTCTCCTGCAGCCTGGATCAACACCACACTCACCGACGAACACAAAGTCTGGGTGCGTTTCTGGTAGTACATCGGTACGCACATGGAGCAAAGGGAAAATGGGGCTGAATTTTTATCCGTATACTTGCAGTAGCCAGTTTGAAAATACATATAGATACGCATATGCACGGAACCCGGTGCACATATACGGTCGTCGCAGCACGCCTCAAAAGATCTTTGCAAATGCAGACCTTTTATCCCCACAGAAAGTCTGGGAGAGATGGTCCGACGGTGGATGCTGAGATGACTTCATGCTAGCGTCCTCGATATTGTGTTACCTTCTTGTGCTACTTTTTATTTGGTACTGTAACTATTAATGTTGTCTGTTGATTTAGAAGTACAGTAGTTGTTTCTCAATCCACGCCGACGGTCGTCTGTGTTAGTTTCGTGGAAACGATGATCATGTTGAGGGTCTTGGTTGCATGTTATATCAGCGATAAAAAAACCATCGCGTGGCATTACATGGGGTACGGACGTACGGTTGAGTGGAGTACTACTCCATGTCTACAATGCTTGTACGAAAGGAAATATAACAAATGCAACGTGACACTAAATATAAATATTACTTACAGTTCCTTTAATCACAATTTTTTTGAAAGGTTAAAATTACGCTTGAACTTAACATTTTTTACTGCCAGTGCCTTGGTAAACCACCCGCAACCCGATCTTTGCTGGATTTGAACTTGACGTCTAGCATTTTATTAGGAACCCTCTATTGAACAAAATGATAATTAATCTCAGCATATTTAGTTTTTTTGCATAAAAAAGGATATGCTAGCAAATAGATAGCACCTAAATTATCTCACCATAAGCAGTATTTTTCTTTTACTGAAACACCTAATTCACCAAGCAAAGCCTCAACCCATATTAACTCAATTGTGGCATTAACCAGAGCCTTATAATTTAGCTTCAGTACTCGATCTTGACACTTAGCTTATTTTTTTGTACTCCATGAAACAAAAATTGACCAAAAAATATAGCAAAACCTCTTGTAGACCTTCTATCATCAAAACAACCTGCCCAATCTGTATCTGGAAAAACACAAAAAAAATTAGCAGGGGACTTTTAGTAAGCCTAACCTTCAGAGTACCCTGAACATATCTCGGAATTCCTTTAGCAGCTATCCAGTGAGCAGTTGTGGGAGCATGACGATATTGACAAATCTTATTAACTGAGAAACATATATCAGATCGTGTCAATGTCATATATTGTAAAGCACCAACAATGCTTCTATATTGTGGTACTATCATCAGAACCAAGCAGAGTTCTCTCAGTCAAAGCTAAAATTTTAGTGGAAAATAAAGGTGTAGAAGAGGATGTGCACTTTTTAGCAACTAGATCAGTAGCATATTTTTCTCGAGTGAGAAGCAAACCACCATGAATCTTTTTCACCTCAATTCCAAAGAAGTGCAGATCCCATAGATCGTTGAGTGCAAAATCATCATTGGGATCATGAATAAATCAGAAATGACATGATCTGATGAACTAGTGATTGAACTATCATCAACATAAATTAGAAAAAAATGTCATGACACCTGGCTTATCGTATAGGAAAAGTGAAGTATCTGCCTTGGAAAGAGTAAAATAAAGTGCTTGCAACTTTGTACTATGTCCAGAATACCATGCTCGAGGAGCTTGTGTGAGACCATAAAGAGATTTATCAAGTTTGCATATGTGATGAGGAGTTTGAGAGTTTTCAAAACCTGGGGGTTATTTCATGTAAACCTCCTCTTCCAGAACCCCATGTAAAAACACCTTAACATCTAGCTATCGGAGACTCCAACCTCTAGAGAAAACAACGACCAGAACAAGTCTGATGGTAGCTTCATTGACAACGGGAATAAAGGTATATCCATAATCTATACCATGTCTTTGTTTGAAGCCTTTTGCAACTAAGGGTTTCTTGTACCTGTCAATTGTACCATATGCATGTTTCTTGACACGGTACACCCATTTATTCTTTGTAGTATTTGAGAGAAAACGATGACACTGTATTGTTCTACATAAGAGCATTGCATTCTTCCTCCATCGTCTTGCGCCAATGATCATCCTCTAGAGCCTATAAAAGTTTGCATCCTTCACCTATGGATGTAAACATACCATACCGAATAATACCATCGTATTTTTTAGGATGCATGATTTCATTTTGTAATCATGTACAAGGTTCTTGAACTAGAGGAGGTGGAGGAGGACTTTAAGGCGCGTGAGAAGATGTAGCAGAATCATTCACAGAATATCCTGCATGACTGATCGCAGCAGTGTCGTATGCAGGGGCGGGAATACTTGTATTCATGGGTATGCAGCCGAATACCCAAAAAATTTAAAAAGTTTATAGATCATGATATATAGGACTATTGGTTCTTTTTTTGTTCTATAGAAACTCACTCAAGTGTTGAAGCAAGCACACTGTGGCTTAGATGACTATGGCAACGTGACAATCATGGACTGATCGTGAGATCAAATACTGTACCTATTATTACTTTTGCACCTTTTCTTGGTAATGTTTTATTTTGAATATCCATTGATAAAACTCTAGGCCCGCCACTGATCGTATGTGTCGTTGTTGTTAGCCAATAGAGCCGGGGACGCACGAGTGGCAGAGGAATTAGCTAGAATGGCCGTGGCATCTGTGTAGGAGACCGTGATAGGGACCTAGCACTAGTACAAAACAGGACACTAGTCCCGATTTGTAAGAGGCTTTAGTTGCGAATTGAAATTCGGGACTAACGTGTCGGGACTAAAGGTTAGACCTTTAGTCCCGGTTCTGTTACAAACCAGGACTAGAATGTCTTCATGTGGCCCCGTTGTGCGCTCTGGGCTGGAGGATCTTTAGTCTCGGTTCGTAACATGAATCGGGACTAACATTCTTCTGCCGCGGCAGCGTTTTGCACCAAACTGCTGCCGCAGCAGGAGGTGGGGTTTTAGGGTTTTCTTTCTTTGTGTTTGATTATTTTTCATTTTGTGTTTTCATATAAATATTATTCTACGCTACTACATGTTGTATACATTGATACATATATAATATAATTTCTCTCACGATTATATAAAGACATATAAATATATACACAACCGAGACTAGAGCTCGTCTAATTGATTCACACGAAGATCATTACAACGGATACTGTCCTTTTGTGTCTATCCACGATTACACGAAGGTCTATCCACGTTGTACTCTCCTTTTGTATTTATGATGTCCCTGAGCAAAAATCCCGACAACTCCTCTTGAATTGCTAGTATGCGTTCATGTGGTAGGAGCTTATCCCGCATCGCATCCAACTATACATAAAGAAGTAGATCATTATGTATGGAACTCAGCAAAAACTATGATATAGAATAAATTGTGAATATATTGTTTACCTACGCGAAGAAAGTCTGTGCCCTACTCCATACACCCACGAATGAACTCGCACATGTAATATCCACATAAATTAGTCTCTTGTGGCTGCGTCACACACTTTTCGATCGAGAATATCATTCAATCAAATAATAATCAAGCATGATAACTGTATGGAGACTAGAATTGAAGAGATGCGAGGACCTAGCTCTCGTACTACTTACCGGGACCGTATGAAAAGTGAGCTCATCACGCCATTCACCCTGAACCTTCCTTCGTGAACCTTTTCCAAACCCTGTTCAGCAAAAAAGAAATGAACGAGTTATTAATTAGTTTACATCTCAGAGAATGAACGAAAAAGACAGATATAGTGCGATAATGATTGAAATTACTTTTGGAGGCAATCAATTATGATGCGGTAGTCTTCCATCGCCTTTTTTATTGAGTCCAAGATTCCCACTTTTGCATGGTCAACATCATTTTTTAGAAGAATCCAGTGGTAGTTGCGCACGTTTATATACACTTAACATCTAGTAAACAAAAATTGAATATGTACAAGACAGTAAGACTCTTACCCATAGTGGTAAGGAAATAGTATCTTGTAATGTTGCTCCATTAAAAACATTAGCAAGTTATCCTCCGTTTCCTCGAGGTTATTTATTAGCGTATGTACATTAACTCTGTTTGGGTCAACGAACCCAATGCTATAGATTGACTTTCTTCTACATTCTTGAATCTTCATTCCGCATATATAATAGCATACAGAAGGAGATATAGTGAGGATAACGACAGGAAATGAATTGAACGAGCTGAGTTAGTGACTTAATTACTTACAGACAACAGCAGCTGAGGAGGGACTTGTCGAGGGCGTCTAGGTTGAATAACTGAAATAGTTCACAAAGTTTAATGGAGATCTCGTCTGGACGGAAGTACTCCTCTCCAACTTTACATACGATAAATCGTCGCCCTTCCTTTGTGACTTTCAACTACCAGATATCGCATATGTATTGGCAGATCATCGACTAACTCATCGCTGACCAGAGGCTCCCGGTAGACAAATTCCCGTGCTATTGGTCCCTTGGCGACACCGGATAGAAGTGCTTCGAGGGGCACGTTACACTCCTTGGCTAATTTAATAGCTAATTACATATCTATTCCACCTTGTGTGGGCTGGGGTAACACCTTGAGCGGGGCGATGGATTGTTTTGCCTGTTTGCCGAGCTGGGCAACTTCTTTTGATTTTCTCCCGCTTGTAGTACTGCTTGATGACTTCTCTTTTAGTGTCTTCGTAAGACAGCGTGTATAGTCATCTTTCCTATTTAACACATGTTGAGGTGGTTGCTCAAGGAATGCCTTGAAGTGCTTCTTGACTTTTGGATCAACTTGCACCTATGGCTCGGGTTGTTTTGGTGCAAAATGGGCCTTCACTTCGGCCCGGGAGATCACCGCGCTTTCCTCATTAGTCTGGTGATAAGCTAACTTTTGAGGAGACGGCGGTACTCTTGGGAGGTGATCTTGTCGTTTTCGGCGTCGGGTCTCCCTCGATGTAGCGGTGTTATTCTTCCGCTTTCTTCCCTTTGATTTAGTGGGCGGAGGTGGAGGCGCCAGAGATGGAGATGCAGTCGCGCTGCTATCCCTCTCAGGAAGGGGTGGACTATTGTTTCTCGGTGGAGACGGTGGACTCGGAGGTGATGGTGGCCTCGGAGGTGATGGATTGCTTCTCGGAGGAGACGATTGCCTTGGCGCCCAGCCTGGAAACACGATGTGCTGTTTTTTCCAAAGAATGATCCCACCCTTCACTTCTCCCAGTGTTTTCTCCCCTTCGCCTGCAGGGATGTCAAGCTCAAGTGATCGACATGTCGGTTCAACTTCATCCACACCGACACGAGCATAGCCAGCTAGAATCTGACTTCCATGGTAGGTCGCTTTCGGTGGACAAGGTAAAAGCAAAGCCGAGCGCCACCTTCATAGAAATGTTCTTCAATGTGACATGTAGCTCACAAGTTGTCCTTGCCTCGACTTCATCGACGGGGTAGCGAACCATCGTTGCACCGGCCGTATCATCTATCACCGGTGCATTATTCTACATCAGCATTAGATTATTAGCTTCTACCTCCGTGGAAGCCCCGCTGCTTCTCCGCTGAGATGGACCCACCGGACTGTCTAATGCAGGATCTTGCTGTCGGGCCAGTACTCTAAGTTCATTAATCTGCTCCTACTACAGCTTGAACATGGCTTGAAATTCCTCGTTCCTTTTTTCAACCGCCTCCAATCGCGCTGCCTCCTCCGCCTTCTTCCGGTTCGATTTTCTGGATCGGCTTCTATAAGTGTCTATGTCATCGGGAAACCCTTTCTTCCATGAAACAGATGGGCCAAAGCCTCGTGTTCGTCTGACTTTTTCAGGATTCCCGAGGGCATATGTCAGCTCATCGTTCTCTCTATCGGGAATGAACTTTCCATCTTTTCTCAGTTGTATCACTTTAACAAGTTCATCTTTGGGTTTAGTCATGGCCTTCTTTGTAACAATAATCTCCTCGGTTTTAGTGTCATACGACCCCCCATGCCCAAGGAGCCAATTTTTTGACGTCACAGGCCACTGATTTGTAGCTGGCATGACCCCTTTTTCACGCATTTCTTTCTCGGTTTTTGCCCACTTAGGCGCGGCCGTCTTGTAGCCACCTGTCCCCATAGTATGGTGATATTTCTTTTTGGCCGCATTTAACTTATTATTTTCTGACTTGGCCGTAGCTGCTTCTGATTCCTTGTATGTCACAAATGGGGCCCAGATATCCCGCTGCTTCTCCAACGGGCCAGTGAATGGCAGAGTCAACCCCTTCTTGGCAAAGTTGTTGTACAATCTATTCTTCCAGTCCTTGAACTGTCTGCCCATCTTCTTAATGGGCCCACTTTCTGACTTTCAACCTCAATGCCTCATTGAGTTCACGAGTGTCCAATTCAGGCAGAGAGAAGTGTTCCATGAGTGAATTTCAAAGACCCTCTTTGGCTCTGTAATTGACAAAAGTTTCTCCAACTCGATCACTTTTCTTTCCTGGCTTATTCCACTTCTGAGTGGTAATCGGGATGGCGTCCCTGACTATCGCTCCGCATTGGTATACAAATACACATGCGGCCTCTTTCGGCTCCAAAGGTTCGCCGAACTCAGACACTAGATCAATAGTGAAACGCGCACCATCGGCCAACTTTTTGGTCGGGCCTCGTTTCCTTGCAGAATATATATATACGAATCAACTAATGTATCTACTAGCTCGTGATCAGCAGAGGGTTTATATACCTCGTCAGTCTTTGCTATGTTGTCTCCGCTGTCAGTTGCACCGTCGTATCCACCAAAAAATTCATCATAGTCGTCTCTTCTGTCGGCTTCATCCAAGTTGAGGTATTGTGAGCCATCATCATCTCCATCATCGTCTGATAACCTCCTGTACCCTCATCTAACATGTTGTACATGATGTTCTCTTTGTTGTCTCTACCGTCCATAACTTAACTAATACAGAACAAAGATAAAACCATTTTGCTTAATGCGATAAAATAAAGGAAGATAAAGTAATTCAGCTTAAACAATGCGATAAAGAAAGATAAAATATCAATTAAACAACAATACATCTCGAATAATCCAGCTAGTACAATAATAAAGTACCAATTAAACAACAATACATCTCGAATAAAATATGGTACCCTATTACACATCTAGCTCAGCAAAGACGTCGAGCCCCGGCTACTGAGCCGCGGGAGGTGTGGCACCCAAAGAGTAGGAACCATCACCGGAGAATATCTCGGGTAAGGTGCGTGAAGAAGCTGCCAGGTATTGGTGAACCGGACTTGTAAAATGTACATGTACCATCGTACGTGCTCGTCCTCCTCCCTGACACGACGCTGTACCACCTCGTCGGGGGCCTGCTCCCTCTGCACTGCACCTGGACCACTCCGCCGCCACCACAGAAGATCCGGGTCGACGACAACACCCGAATTCCTCACGAGACCGCGTACCACGGCTGGTAGCACCTCCCAATGCCAGCCCGGCGGAGCCCAGTCCCGTGGATGCCCGCCGACACAGTCTAATAGTGCTCTGCTGTTCACGCCGAGTGAACGAGGATGAGGAATCGACATAATTTTCTAAACACTAAAATTAAACCTATATACTTTAACCGTGATGAAAATAAATAGTATCAACTAAAATAAACTATATTAAACAATAACTAAATTACACTATCAAAATTACATTAACAAATTACACTAACTAAACTATATTAACACTAATAACACTAAGAAAATTACACAACAAAATACACTAACAAAATTACACTAATTAACAGTAACAAATTAGACTAAGAAATTACACTAACAAATTAACAAACTACACTAAGAAATTAAACTAAGAAAACGGCAGGGAGGGGCGGCGCCACGGGCACGGGAGGCTCACCTGGGCGGTGGTGTGGGCGACGGGTCGCTGGCGCAGAGGCGCTGGGCGGCAGCGGCGATGGATGGCACGGGCGGCGGCTGGGCGTTCTTGGATCGCGAGGAGGAAGAAGGCGTGCTCCGGTTCGCTGCTCGAACCGGGGCTAAAGGGTGACCTTTAGCCCCGGTTTGTACTACCAACCGGGGCTAAAGGGTGACCTTTAGCCCCGCACCCCTTTAGCCCCGGTTGGTAGTACAAACCAGGTCTAAAGGTTCTTTTTTCAAACCTTTTTAAAAACAAAAAAAAGAATTGTGGGTTTAGGGTTTAGGAAAATTAATTATTATATATAAAATTTTGCAGAAATAAAATTTACATCTACTCTATTATATAGATGGAAATAAAATAATTGTTCCCAAGATTTAAATTATTCGGACCTTTTTTGAATTTTTTATGCCCGTTTTAAATTTTTTGTCGTTTCGAACTTAGGTCAAAACGGCGTGCGTGAAGATATGGGATGAGAATGTTAGAACTTGCATTGGATCTCTCAAGAAACAGTCTAAAAATGTTTTTTTCAAAAAATCACGGGCGTTAGATCATGTACCTGTGGTTCAAACCGGACCCACTTCCTATCGCTTCGGCAGACATTTGTCTTTTTTATCCGAAAAGGACAGAAAGGTTTGAGATCCTCCGGTTGGGAGATAGTTCATATAAGATGGTCTAGTATTTTAGAAAAATGGGATGGTAGCATTCTCTAACTGCATTTTGGTGGCTGCTTCACAAAACGACCCGTCTTTTTACGCTCGGAAAATGGAAAAATGGCTTTTCCGAGCGACGAAAAGGAAAACTTCCTCCTGCAACATTGTTCGCCATCTCAATATACACATGCATGCACAATATGGGCATCGTATCACAAACTATGCCGTGATTCAACATATAACATCCGTCTCTTGGACCGAAAGCCATGAAACCTCAAACATGATAGGTCATTTTGTGAAGGTTTTTCGAGACATGATCAGTATACCAAGTTTGATATTTTTCCTTGCAACTATATCACATAATATCACACCACGTGAAGGATTTACATTGTTCGGACCTTTTTTGAATTTTTTATGCCCGTTTTGAATTTTTTATCGTTTCGAACTTAGGTCAAAACGGCGTGTGTGAAGATAGGGGATGAGAATGTTAGAACTTGCATTGGATCTCTGAAGAAACAACATATTGTCAGTCTAAAAATTATTTTTTCAAAAAATCACGGGCGTTAGATCATGTACATGTAGTTCAAACCGGACCCACTTCCTACCGCTTCGGCAGACATTTGTCTTTTTTATCCGGAAAGGACAGAAATGTTTGATATCCCCTGGTTGGGAGATAGTTCATGTAAGGTGGTCTAGTATTTTAGAAAAATGGGATGGTAGCATTCTGTAACTGCATTTTGGTGGCTGCTTTAGAAAACGACCCGTCTTTTTGCGCTCGGAAAATGGAAAATGGCTTTTCCGAGCGATGAAAAGGAAAACTTTCTCCTGCAACATTGTTCACCTTCCCAATATACACATGCATGCACAATATGGGCACCGTATCACAAACTATGCCGCGATTCAACACATAACCTCCGTCTCTTGGACCGAAAGCCATGAAAACTCGAACAAGATAGGTCATTTTGTGAAGGTTTTTTCGAGACATAATCAATATACCAAGTTTGATACTTTCCTTGCAACTATATCACATAATATCACACCACGCAAAAGATTTACATTGTTCGGACCTTTTTTGAATTTTTATGCCCTTTTGAATTTTTTGCCGTTTCAAACTTAGGTCAAAACGGCGTGCGTAAAGATATGGGATGAGAATGCTAGAACTTGCATTGGATCTCTGAAGAAACAACATATTGTGAGTCTAAAAATGTTTTTTTTAAATCAGGGCGTTAGATCATGTACCTGTAGTTCAAACCGGACCCACTTCCTACCGCTTCAGCAGACATTTGTCTTTTTCACCCGGGAATGACATAAAGGTTTGAGATCCCCCGTTGAGAGATAGTTCATGTAAGGTGGTCTAGTATTTTAGAAAAATGGGATGGTAGCATTCTGTAACTGCATTTTGGTGGCTGCTTCACAAAACGACCCGTCTTTTTGCGCTCGGAAAATGGAAAATGGCTTGTCCGAGCGACAAAAAGGAAAACTTCCTCCTGCAACATTGTTCGCCATCCCAATATACACATGCATGCACAATATGAGCAGCGTATCACAAACTATGCCACGATTCAACACACAAACATGCCCGTTTCGATTTTTTTCTGCCATATCCAAACCGCTTCCCGCCATGTTTTCCCGCCCTTTCCCTCCGAACAATGCTTTTAGTCCTGGTTGTAGCCAGTAACCGGGACTAAAGATATTTTCCGCCATTTCCCACCGCTTCCTGTCATGTTTTCCCGCCATTTCCCTCTGAACGGTGCTTTTAGTCCCGACTGTAGCCACTAAGCGGGACTAAATATATTTCCTGCCATTTCCCACCGCTTCCCGCCATGTTTTCCCGCTCTTTCCATCTATATATAGGCCGACCACACCATGGCTATCCATACATCCACACCTTCCTCTCTCACAACAATGGACAGTGCCTACTGGGCCATTCTGATCCTAGAGGAGCCGAGGCGCTGTTCGCCTCCAACTACCCTTGCACGCAGGGCTACCGGCCGCCCGTCGGCTGGATGCTGAGCGCTGGAGGGGTTCCTGTCCCTCCTGTGCCTCAAGGCTCCGCCCGACAGGCAGCCATCACGAACCACTTCTACCACGAGCTCACGCCGGAGCAGCGGATGGATCCCCAGTGGGATCCCGACAACTACGACACCTGGAATGCGTTCTTCGCTAACCGGTAGGAAAGGGAGATCGCCAGGTACGAGGGTGATGGCCTGCCCCCGGTGAACCACAACGAAGCCGTTCGGCGTCTGTGGTGGGCGAACCGTACTATAATCAGCGTGATGCGCTACATGCCGGGGGATACCATCCTCGCCTGCGGTGCCAACAAGTCCACCCGCCACAGAGCCACAAGAAGGCCCCTTCCCGCCTGGCGGTAGCGGCATCATCTTCCAGGATACCCCTCCCCCGTCCGCCGTAAATCCGAGGCCGGAGTGGCCGGTGCCCCCGGTATATGCCATGGCTGGGCTGAGGATCCCCGGAGTGGCAGGTGACGATGACGATGACGAAGAAGACCCTAAAGTTGCGTACTATAGGACTAGGCATGATTATGAATAAAGAGGGTGGCTTTAGTCCTAAGTGTTAGCTAGTCCCGATTTGTCCCGGTTTTTAATATTAATAAATGTCTTGAGTGTTACCTAGTCTAGTATTTTGGTACCTGCCTACAGCAATCTCAGAAATTCCTGTTTGTCCCGGTTTTTAATATTAATAAATGACGATGACAATGAAAAATAGGATTAATTCACAAAAGGTTTAATACATTATTACATCACCAACATTCACATCTAGTGTATTGGTTCTCTTCTAGTCCGTAACCATGGAGCATCTTCCTTATTTAGCGGTATGCTTGGTTCAGTTTTCACTTTGAATGGCGGAATTTCATGAAATTTGTCATAATCTTCTTAAATGTTTGTCCTGTCCTCAACTCCCACCATGTTTCTTTTTCCTGAAATAACTATGTGGCGCTTTGGCTCATCGTATGATATTGTATTCTTTTGCTTATCTTTCCTTTTTGTCGGTCTAGTAAACATGTCCTTCACATAGAAAACTTGAGCCACATCATTGGCAAGGACGAATGGTTCGTCTCCGTATGCAAGATTATTGAGATCCATATTCCGTACTGCTGGTCTACCGTTACCCCACCTCCTGTCATCTTGACCCATTTGCATCAAAACAATGAGACCTTAAAATTAGGACCATAGTCAAGTTCCCATATGTCCTCTATGTAATCATAATATGTGTCATTTTTCCCATTCTCGCCTGTTGCATCAAATCGGACACCACTGTTTTGGTTGGTGCTATTTTTATCTTGGACGTGCGTGTAAAATATATTTCCATTTATCTCGTACCCTTGGAAAGTCAATATAGTTTAAGATGGAGACCTGGCCAACAAGTACAACTGATCTCCAACAGTGGTGTCATTCATGAGATGTGTCTGCAACCAACCACCGAAAGTCTTTATGTGTTTATTTCTAATCAACCTGTCAGACTGCCCTTGGTAGTTCGAGCGTACAATTTTCTTGTGTACCTCGATATATGGAGCCACCAAGGTGGAACTTTGCAGAATTGTATAGTGTGCTTTAGTGAAAGAATGTCCGTCCATACATATCTTTGCTTTCTTTCCTAGCATGCCTTTTCCACTAAGTCTCCCCTCATGCCATGATTCAGGTACACCAATCGGCTTAAGGTTAGGAATAAAGTCAACACAAAACTCAATAACCTCCTCTGTTCCATAGCCCTTGGAGATGCTTCCTTCTGGCCTCGCACGGTTATGGACATGTTTCTTTAAGACTCCCATGAATCTCTCAAAGGGGAACATATTGTGTAGAAATACAGGACCGAGAATGGTAATCTCTTCGACTAGGTGAACTAGAAGGTGCGTCATTATGTTGAAGAAGGATGGTGGGAACACCAACTCAAAGCTGACAAGACATTGGACCATATCTTTCTGTAACCCTAGTAGACTTTCTAGATCGATTACCTTCTGAGAAATTGCATTGAGAAACGAACATAGCTTCACAATAGGTACTCTAACATTTTCCGGCAGAAGCCCCCTCAAAGCAACCGGAAGCAACTGCGTCATAAGCACGTGGCAGTCATGAGACTTCAGGTTCTGGAATTTTTTCTCTGCCATATGTATTATTCCCTTTATATTGGACGAGAAGCCAGAAGGGACCTTGATACTACTCAGGAATTCAAAAAAGATTTCCTTCACTTCCTTGGTAAGAGCGTAGCTGGCAGTACCTTCAAACAGCTCTAGATGCCTGCCTTCTCGATCTTTCATACATTGTTGGTCCTGCCGTGCTTCTGGTGTATCTTTATTCTTTCCATACACGCCCAAGAAGCCTAGTAGTATCACACAAAAATTCTTCGTCAGGTGCATCACATCGATTGCAGAGCGGACCTCTAAGACTTTCCAATAGGGTAGCTCCCAAAATATAGATTTCTTCTTCCTCATGGGTGTGTGTCCTTGGCGTCCTTGAACGGTATCGTCCAGACCCTTTCCAAAGATTACTTTTAAATCCTTCACCATATCAAATACATCATCACCAGTACGACGAACAGGCTTACTCCAGTGATCTGCTTCACCATTGAAATGCTTGCCTTTCCTTCCTAGGGAATGCGTGGGCGGAAGAAAACGACGATTCCCTAGGTACACATTCTTCTTGCACTTATCCAAATAAATACTTTCAGTGTCATCTAAACAGTATGTGCATGCATTGTATCCCTTGTTTGTCTGTCCTAAAATATTACTAAGAGTAGGCCAATCATTGATGGTTACGAACAACAATGCTCGTAGGTTAAATTCCTCATGTTTGTGCTCATCCCACACACGTACACCTTGTCCGTGCCACAGCTGTAAAATTTCTTCAACTAATGTCCTTAGGTACACATCAATGTCGTTGCCGGGTTGCTTCGGGCCTTGGATGAGCACTGCCATCATAATGAACTTCCGCTTCATACACAACCAAGGAGGAAGGTTATAGATACACAAAGTCATAGGCCATGTGCTATGACTGCAGCTCTGCTCCCCAAAGGGATTCATGCAATCCGTACTTAGACCAAACCATAAGTTTCTCGCGTCACCTACAAAGTCCGGGTACTTTCTCTCAATTTTTCTCCACTGCGACCCATCAACGGGGTGTCTCAACATCTCGTCTTTCTTACGGTCTTCTTTGTGCCATCGCAACAATTTGGCATGCTCTTCGTTTCTGAACAAACATTTCAGCCTTGGTATTATAGGAGCATACCACATCACCTTGGTGGGAACCCTCTTCCTGGGGCGCTCCCCCTCAACATCACCAGGGTCATCTCGTTGGGTCTTATACCATAATGCAGTGCATACCGGGCATGCATCCAAATTCCCGTACTGCTCACCGCGGTAGAGGATGCAGTCATTAATGCATGCATGTATATTCTGTACCTCTAATCCTAGAGGGAAGACAACCTTCTTTGCTTTGTAAGTACTGGCGGGCAGTTCTTTATCCTTTGGAAGCAATTTATTCATTATCTTCAACAACTTTTCAAATCCCTTGTCTGGCACACCGACCTCTGCCTTCCATTGCAGCAATTCCAGTGTGCTGCCTAGCTTTTTGTGGCCATCTTCGCAATTCGGGTACAACAATTTGTTGTGATCCTCTAACATCTGCTCAAATTTCAACCTCTCCCTTTTGCTATCACATTCTCCCTTTGCATCAGCAATGGCCCGGCCAAGATCATCATCTGGCTCATATGATGCACGTTCTTCTGCTTCTTCATCATCATTGCCTTCCATTGTAGTACCACCGTATTCAGGGGATATATGATAGCTGTCATCATTCTCTTCATCTTCGTTGTCTTCCATCATAACCCCTCTTTCTCCGTGCTTGGTCCAACAATTATAGCCAGACATGAAACCGGACCGAAACAAATGGCCATGAAGGACTCTTGAGGAAGAGTATTCCTTCTGATTCCGACACTCACTACATGGACAACACATAAAACCATTCTGCTTGTTTGCCTCTGCCACAACGAGAAAAGAAGGCACGCCTTTAATGAACTCATTAGAGATGCGGTCAGGGTACATCCATTGTCGTCTCATCTGCATTATATAAGTTCATCAAACAAAATCACGATTCTAAGAGTAGTACTAGTCTAAAAATAAAAGAACACATCGTATACATCAAACAACTATGCACTAATTTAAAAACTTTCTACTATATCTTTAGTCCCGGTTGGACACACCAACCAGGACTAAAGGGGTTGCGGCAGGCTGGGGCCGACCTGAGCCTGTTTAGTCCTGAATGGTGTCTCCAACTGGAGACACTATGCCAATGAGTGGCAACATTGTTTCAGTGGGTGGCGACACTATGACAGGGGTGAGTGTCGACATTATGTCGTGAGTGTCGACACTATGTTGTGCTGCTTAATCCATAAATAGGCTTCCTTGTGAACTATCAACTGCAAGGAAGATCGTGTGCGAGACCAGAGACACCTCTACGACAGAGCTTCTCGAAGATTTCTTAGGACCTCGTCCTCATACATCTTCGAGGAGCTCGTCGTAGAGGCACTCCCTAATATGTGAAATTAGTTATCTCCACCAGCATACTGATTTAGCTAGAAAATATATGAACTGAAAGATGGTGTGCGAGAGCAGGGACACCACTACGGCAGAGCTTCTCGAAGATGTCTTAGGATGCCTCGTCCTCAGACATCTTCGAGGAGCTCGCCATAGAGGCACTCCCTAATTTAATTTGGTAGCTTCTCGGCGTGTTCATGTTTTTGTTCTTTCTTGCTTAACTGGCTGATGATTAACTAAAATGCTAGGGCGCCACTATATATATATATATATATATATATATATATATATGTGTGCCTTCATAGTTTTGGTACTTATTTTTGTTCCAATGGATTTTGTGACGATAAGTAGAAGAAAGAAGAATATTTTGTTGCTCGACAGTGACATGATGCACTGTGAACCGTTTTGATTTCAAGACAACATGTCAAACCAAGATATATAGATAGGATGAACTCATGTATCTATGTGCTTCGATGAATCAAATGAATTTCAAGAACTATATGTGCCAAATTAACCAGATATATAGAGATAGAATCCACACAAATCTATCCATTTCTAGGGCAAGAAATGAGCTAAAACAAGCAATGAAAGATGAAATGATGAAGTTGCTAACCTCTTAGGACCCTTGATAGATGTGGAGCCAAAAAATCTTCATAAATCTTGAGAAAAATTGGGAAGAACTCGAGCTTGAGGGGGGAAATTTGAGAGAGATGCTTGTGTGAGCTTGAAATGGATCGGGCTGGGAAGGGGAAGAAGATATAGTCGAGGACTTTAGTCCCGGTTTGTTTCAACAAACCGGGGCTAAAGGTCCACGCATCTGCTCTTTTCCAGCGCCAGACCCTTTAGCCCCGGTTTGTTAAACGAACCGGGACTAAAGGTCCCATACGAACCGAGGCTAATGTTTTCTGGGGCCTGCGGCTGTTTCTAGCCGTTTGGACCAGGGAAGAACCGGGACTAATGCTCTAGACCAAAGGTCCGTTTTCTACTAGTGTAGTGTTGGGGTATGCATAGGGAAAGCAACTTTTCGAGGCCTATAGATCACACACCCAAAATCGATCTATGAAGAACACGGGAGATATATCTAGATGAACTCACCGAAGAACACATCGGAAGATTCTCGGTGTAGTTCGTTGATGACGATCATGTCGATCCCTGCAGCTAGGCGTATCCCTTCCTGTCGTGAGGAGAAGATCCCACTCTATGGAGGATCAAAGGTACAATCCCTATGCAGGATGCATGCATCCATCCTCCCATTACCTATAATGTTCCACTGTACAGAGCATCAGGCCGACGGTGATAATATATTAGTTATGCGGCATGTGTACGTGGAGAAGATCCACAAGGGAGAGAGAGGGCAACCACCACGTGGGGAATACTTGTGTATCCTAGAGAGGAGGGGTATGTCTTTATATAGGATGATGAGGAGGGAAATTGACTTAGAGGTGAGGAAAATGGGGTGGGAGAGGGGGGGGGGCTCCCCACCTCTAGATGGGAACCCTGGCCAAGACAGCCAAGTGTGGCCCTTGGTGGGTTTGGCGCATGACCTACAAGGCCCCTGCGGTAAGCCCTCTAGGTTTCCTTTTCTTCTCTTGAATTACTCCTTTAGTTCCTCAATTAATATCATTAATTTCCACCTTCCAAATATTGCACAATTAGCTCCTTAATTCATGCATATATATATATATATATATATATATATATATATATATATATATATGGAAGGCTTCTCCTTCTCTGGTTTTATTCAAATAAAAATCGGTAGATCAAATATATGTGAACCTATATATCTTGCGAAACCATTACGAATTCTCTAGAACATGAAACCAACTTTGAAACCATTTCGGTGAACATTGAAAACACAATTGATAACTCCAGAACCAGCTTACAAGGAAGGTTATGTCTCCGGTACAAATTTGTTCTCTCTGAGATTCTTTCAATAACTCCAAAACTATTTCAGTGTCCCTACGACATATTACAGACAACTCTCTTGACCACATATGCCATGATGACAACTTGATTGTTTATCCTTAAGCGTGTTACCCGGTAGGGTTCAGTAATATGCTGACATGATTTCGAACACTCTTTAGAATCTAACGCCCATGATGGTTCCTTTGTATTACACGAGTCATCGAGTGAATCCGGTTCACTATACAAGTGCTAATCCTTCTGCTTCATGATATGTGACAACACTGAGGAAAGATGTAGGTATCCTCGTGATGCTACTCTTGATCACTATATCCATTATCCTTGTTCGTGTTTCACTCTCATTTACTTATTTGTATTCCAATGCCTTCTTGTCCGCGCAAACAATATGTGACATTGTAATATCGAGTGGGCACAAAGTATATCACTCCATCGTCAGGAGGAGCAAGACCGCAGTTTGTGAATCTCAGTATCTGGGTCGACTGGTTCATAAGGGTGACTTAAAATAGTCATTTCACACTCAACCGTGAAATAGCAAAAAAAAAAAAGCTTCTACCTATGTTTATTTGCAATCCTACCGGTACCAAATCCTCAAATTCATTAAAAAAAGTTCTAAATCAAATGACTCCTCGCTAGTTTGTGAATCTCAGTATTCGGGTCAAGTGTGGTTCATACCAATGGCTTAAAAAAAGTTGTTTCGCAATCAACCCTGAAATAGCAAAAGAAATGCTTTACTATTACATCCATGTTTTTGTGGAATCAGTTTCTGTAACGAGATTTGGAGGGGGTTATACCCTTCCCATATAGAAAAATAGAAATAAAAATAGAAAAATAGAAATAAAAATAAGAATTGAGTTGAGAATATCTTGCCCTAGAACACAAGATTGAATTCAAGACGATTCCAATCATGGTACTGATTAACTGTCTTTTTTGTTCTTTTGAGGCCCCCTTTGGAAGTCATCAAGGTGTCCACAACCATATATAGTGCATATTTCAACGGCAGGAGTGCACTGGATGAGCGAGGTCCTTGTGTGGAAAGATGCGTTTTAATACGCATTGGATCGTGCGGCTATTTCACCTCACTATATTGCATACCGACACAATACACATACACTCCACTATACAGTACTCCTTTCTAAACTCTCGCGAGTCCAACAACATTTCAGGGCAAGCGTACAGTACTAATACTAGTAGCAAGTTTCAGCACGGCGGGGTCGACAAAAAGGCGAGACGTGTTTCACGTAATCACGTGAAAAGGAAGGATTGCAGGAGCGCTAATTAATTTGTGTTACTGTAGTAGTAAAACACAATCGAACCGGTGACCGATCCTTCTCGGACAAAACCAAAGCAGCTACACTCCTACTACTATACAGCCAGCGATCTAGGTCCACACGACACGAACCAGATCATGCCTCTGGATCAACGAAAGCAAACTGGTTCGCTCACTCGCCATGGCAGGCGAGATCGATCGATTTTTCTTTGGTCGTAGCTCTCGCCGCAAAAGAAGATCGCATGCATGCGAGATGCAAGCCCAATGTTCTTGGCTTTAGCAGAGCTCGAGGAAAAGAGGCTGTTCACGCCGGCCGGCTGTATCGCAATGCTTACCTTACCGATTTAAAAGTTTAAACTTGAATTCAGTAGTCAAGAAAATGATGCGCGCCGACGTTCAATTCCATGGCCTGCTTTGGTGCTCCTTTTTGTAAGCTCTTGCGGGGGAAAAGGGCTTAAAGCGTCAACCCCCTGCTCTGTGATCATCGCCTCAAAGTAAAACCAACTTACACAGGAAGAAAACAAATCAAAAGGTATTGGGACTCGTAACCGTACGTATACATGTAGCTAGGCTCCATGTAAATGTAATACGTACTACATGTGCTTGATCAGTGAGGTGGCCGACAGGGTTACTGCAAAAGATCGAAAAGGAAACAAAAGGAAGAAACCGTCGTGTGTGACTCTCCACGTAATAAGTTGCTTTCCGTTCAGCGTTTGAATTTCTTCAACGGTCTACGGTGTCATCACAGTCACACGCTGAGTAGTAGCAAATGATGCACCGTCATCATGCATGTAAATCTGTTTTTGGATCATGGCGATGTATGACCAACAGTCAATGAACAACCTGACGTCCATCGCGCACGTAAGAGTAGCAGATTTTGTGGAGTAAGAAAGTTGCTGACCCAAGAACTTGCTTGATTCCGAGTACTAAATCAGATGTTTTCAGCGGTATGTCACGCAGAGAAACGAGCAGTCGGAGCAGAAAAGGGGATCGATTTTACTCACAATTTCAGGGATGTTATTTTACACGGGGCTCAATCGAGAAGGTATCATAGGCATACTCTAAATACTACTAGAGGGGGGAAATGTTGCCAAAAAGGATTGACTTAGCAAGATGTAGCATTGGATTATGTTGTAAGCTGTATGGAGATCGAAGAGGCTCGATCGCTCGGGTTCAGGCAGGCGGCACGAGTCTGATCAATCAGATCCTCTGGTGTTGGTGGTTGTGATGGTGGTGCTGCTGGTTGTACTGGTGGTGATGGTGGAGTACGGCAGCGTGCCGGCGCGGCTGCGGCTGCTGCAGGGGCTTGTGCCTGAACTTGTCGTCGACGATGGCAATGAGGCCGCCGAGCGGGGGCCGCATCTTGGCGCGGTAGGATATCTCGTCGTAGGGCCGGCGGTAGAAGCGCAGGAAGGGGAGGAATGACTCGCGCTCGCGTTCCCCGCGGCTGGCCTGCCCGTCCTTCCGGAACGTGAACGGCGACTGGAGGAACGACGGCCGCGGCGTCCTCGGGAACTGCTGCTGCTGCAGAGGAGGAGGAGGGGGCGTCTTGTTTCCTCCCTTGGCCGCGGACGGCGTCGGCGGCGGGGCGCGGCGCTGCTGCTGCACGGGAGCAGGCGTGGAGCGCGCGGCCGGCGACGCGAAGGAGAAGGAGCGCGCGGAGAGCGGGGAGGCGCCGACGAGGGAAGGGCTGGAGCTGGGCACGACGGAGCGCGGGCCTGCCGCCGCGGGCGTGGTGGAGAGGTACCAGGGCTTGAGCGCGTTGTCGGACACGCTGAACGCGAAGCGCGAGGAGGCGGAGCCCACGACCCCGCCGCCCGCTTTGCCCATGGCGGTGAGCACGGCCGCCCCCGACGGCTCGAACCTCAGCGAGGCCGTGCGCGGGTAGGCCGTGAAGGAGGCGTCCTCCAGCGAGTCCTCGAAGTCCAGCGAGCACACCACCGCCGTCGCCGGCGCCAGCTCCACGAACGGCCTCACACCCTGCACCCAAAAATCAGAACACGTTTCGTTTTCATTCTCGTGATGATCATACAGAAACAGAAACACAAACACAAAGAGAGTGATGGGTGATCGGTACCTTCCACATGACGGAGAAGAGTGATGGCGGGTCGATGACGAATGCGCGGTGGAGGCGGGCCGGGTAGTAGTCGGCGACGATCTTGAGCGTGCCCATGAGCAGGTTGAGGAAAGCCGACGCCGACCGGAAAAAGCCTGCAGATTCGATTCGTCCCGTCAACGGACAGTACACATCGGCTCTCCTTTGCTTTCCACGCAGCTCGGCAAAGCCATCGAGCGAGGAGCCCAATCATTTTCTGCTACGATTCAAACCCGCTCCGGCGGGAAGCCCAGGCAGCAAAAAAAAACAAAAAAAAAAAAACTGTAGCGATAACCGTGCGACCACGCAGCGTGCTGCGTAAAGCGACCGGCACGGACACATACACGGCGGTGGCCATGGCCGAGCAGGGGGACCGCGCTTGACCACCATGCACCGAAGTGTAGGGGGGCACGAGCACGAGACAAGGGGAGCAGGGCGCAGAACGACTGTGCAGCAGTTCGTGCAATGCGAATGTGCTAGTACTACTAGCCAGTCCGTTCGTCGCTCTGATCCGTCCGCATGTGCGCGGCTCTGACCGTGGATGAGAGAAAATCGGGTGGTACTGATGACGGGTGCCAGTCCAAAGACAGTGCGCGCTGCCGCTGCCTGACGCTGGCTGGCAGGGCAATGTCAAACGGATCGCGACCACTACTGAGCACGTTCTCTGCATCTGCTCCCACTTTCCCTTTTGATCAAATTGAGTGAGGTGTGGTGTGTGCTTACTTGCGTCGAAGAGGAGCACGAACTGGTCCACGAAGCGGTTCATGGAGGCCACGGCCACCTCCAGCGTGAACACCAGGAACCGCACGAACCTGTAGAACCAAGAATTAGTAGGGCACTGTTAGTTTAATTTGGTCCGAATCTTCCGACGATTTCTGAGGGGTGATTGAGTCTTGGTCTTACGATTTCTGAGGCTGGTACTTGGGGTAGTCGTCCTGCTTGATCCGAAACATCTGCCAAGCAAAAATTCACAATTAGAGCTAAGCTCGCGTGCACATTTTTACCCGACTAGACTAGAGAGTTGATTGCTGTTACCACGACGGGCCGGTTCTCGTCGTCGTGCCCCGCGACGTACGCCATGCCGTCGGCCAGCTCGCCGGAGAACTCGTCGGCGATGATGTGATCTGCTCCGACAGAAAGTGAATCAGAGCCAGCCAGCAGCACGTTAGCATCTCTGAAGATAATGACAACAAAGATGCACTGCTGTGCGAACTGTAGTTGCTCTTGCTTGCCATATGGAATGAGAAGGGAGGAAAGAAGCAAAAAAAAAAAAAAACCCGGCGCAATAAATTCGACGCACAGTGACTCGACTAAAATACACTGCGCCGTAGGTAGGAGAAGAGAACAAAAACAGGGCGTCCCCATTAAATGAACTGCGCCTCCTTCTGTTTGTTCACGCGGATTTCGAAAAAACGGGACGGAAAATCACCACATCCTCAGGTAGAGAGAGAAGGAGGAGAGGGAGGAACGGAGTGGAAGGTGGACGAACCTGCTCCGATGGTCTCCCGCCAGGACAGGACGGCCCGCAGGTGCTTCGCCGCCTTCTTCACGCTGTCTCCGCGAGACCGGAGGAACCGCTCCACGCACGCGTCGTTGCAGTACTGCGCCTGAGACAGAGACAAGAGCAAAACACCGGCGTCAGGAAAACGAGCTGAGTCGATATGGCTGCCGGCCGACCGCCGAGAGAGGAAGGCACGACGGACTTACCTGCTTGGCGGAGAGCGGCGCCTGCTTGTGCATCGCCTTGCGCACGGCCTCGATCTTCTCCCGGTCCTTGGCGTCCACCTTCTCCATAGCCATGGCAGCGACCTTCGCCAGCTCGCCAAGAGAAGAGAGGAGAGCGAAAGGAGCGGGGTGTCTGTGTGTGGCAAACGAACAGTGAAGGAGAGTGGCGGAAGGGAACCGCGGAAGAAGAGCAGGTGATGGATGGCCTGAGACAGAGGAGGAGGAGAGAGCGAGTATTATAAGCTGAGCGAGGAGGGGGTGCCGTTTAATCGACAGGACAGGCGCTCGCGGACGAGACGGGGCGCTGACGGCGAAGCTAGCCCGCGGTGACGGACGTTCGTTTGTTTGTTTGCTCGCGCTGCTCCCCGTGGCCGTGTCGTCGACTTTCGCTCGTATCCGGCGTCCCCCGGACGGCTTCGCTGATTACTGCTCCGTGGTTCGTGCGGCTGATTTATTCAGTCAGGACCCGCCCTTTTACGCCTTTGTGTGCTTTTGTATCTCTCAATTTTCCTTGTTTTCAGAATTCCTCATCATTGTCCATGTCATGATGGGTACTACAGCTCTATGTTACCCATGGTTTTGTGCTTTACGGCCGTGACGATATCTTTGTTTGGCTTTATTTTGTTTATAAAACAAACATTTTGACTCTGTTCTGTCATGTTTGGTGCCTAAATTACCTCATCATTCTTCTGTAGTGACTAGCACCACTGTTCTGGCTCACCTACTATGTGCTTCGAGTGTCCCTCGAAGGGAGTTTAACCATGGTCTCAAAACAATCTTGTGCATTCTAACATGTTTGATTTTCAAGGAAAACAAGACGGTATATTTCTACCTAGTAGTGAATTACACATTGTCACTATCTTCCGAGAGACGTAGGTCTCAATATAAACGACACTAACGGTGACGCCATCTCATCCGAAACGCGTCGAGCAAACTCCGTGAGAGCATAACTGAAATGCACCTCCAACATCTTTCTGCAGTAGAAATCTTATAGCCGTTGTGTACTCTATCTTTTCATTTAATGCAATAGAACCCGTCCAACCGTTACGATAATACACTCTAAACGAGGGCCCCACTTTCTGTGCTACAATTTGAATTTCGAATTATAGAGACGTTGGCCATACGTTGAACCGGCATGTTGAAATGATCTCATAGAATATTCTATGTCTTGTATCGGGGTGTGGCTAAAAGTAGATCCAAATATACGCACACTCTTGTCGAACTCATTTATTGGCACGGTGGCATATATTAGTGTGATTTGTGACAATTTATTGAATACTACAAACAAATCGCGATATAAATGATGGCTATCTCATCGATGGCAAATATTTAGATGTAGCAACGTTTATCATTTATGTAGTGATTTCGCGCAATTATCAAGACTTCCCGGTGCTTAATTGAGTATCAAAAATGTGTAAATTTCCTATCTTGTAAGACTTCAATGGCGTGATCACAATAGTTTTTAAGGTTGCACTACTATGAAAAATCCATACTTTTTATTACTTCATATGATCAAGTAAACTACACAATAGGTTATATCATGCAGTCATTGAGCGTTAGCAACAACACGTGATTCGAATGTTTTTTAAAATTGAAATGGTATAGCCGTTGCACATTCTATCTATTAATTTACCGTGATAGACCTGATCATATGTGCTCTATATGAGGGCTACACTTACCAACTAAGGGTTGAATTTTGAATAAAAACATAGGCCATACATCAAACGGATCTATCAAAATAATATCATGAGTTATTTGTGTCCCGTACCAGCTCATGGCCAAAAATAGAGACATATGCATGGTTACGTTAGTTTGTGAGATTTTTGACAATTTATTGAATACCACAAAAAGTCTTAATGATGGCTATCCCATAGGTAGCACGTATTGAGATGTACTTAATCATTTAGCTAGTGATATTGTGTAATTCTCGTATGTATCGGTGCTTGACTTGGTTTTGGTCCTAACGGTTGGATTTTGTGCAATTGTCGTATGTACCAGTCTCATGTTGTTAGTTAGAAGACCTGATATAGGATAGATAGATATACTATCAAAAGAGGCTCTCGAGTGAGTAAATTGATCATATTGTTCATACAGATATCAAACATTTGCACCCTTAACACCATATTTATGTGTTGTTATTTGGATATTATCAATGTAAGGTTTTAGAGCTTGTGGTTATCTTGAAGAAAAGATCAATTTCATCAAAAATGGATTTCGGATGAAAAACTTGTTGTCTTTTTTTATTTTGGAGGTTTTACCTATTCTTCTCTTAGGGAGGTTTCACACCTATACCTCCTTGATTTTTATAATTTGTTGTACTATGATGTTTCTTTGTATTATATTGTAGAGTTTGTTTTCCTCTTTGAAACAAGCCCAAGATCAATCAAAATTGGAGTCTGGATGCAAAAGTTCTAGTCGTTTTCATGTTGGTATATCTGCTAGTTTTTTGAAAACTAGAGTCTCAGGACTAATCTCTGGTTTTGTCTCTGGTTTGGACATAGTAAGAAACCCAAGAGGCTATAGTTTGGCCCGAATTCATTGGAGTCTCCGGCCTTAGTCTAGAGTCTCTGGTGTAGGCGATTTCTGAGCCTGGCGGTTGGATTTTCATAGACGTAAATAAGGGGCCATTCTTACCCAATAAAACTGTAACTAGTATTGAAGTTTTTCATCTCTATTATAGACCTTCTTGAGCTTTCTTTCTCTCAATCTCTCCAATTTATGGCTACAATTTGAATTTTGAATTATAGAGACGTTGGCCATACGTCAAACGGGCATGTTGAAATGATCTCATACAATGTTCTATGTTTTGTATTGGCGTGTGGCCAAAAATAGATCCATATAGACACACATTGTTGTCAAACTCATTTATTAGCACGGTAGCATATATTAGCATGATTTGTGACAATTTACTGAATACTACAAACAAATCGCTATATAAATGATGGCTATCTTATTGATGTCAAGTATTAAAATTTAGCAACATTTATCAGTTAGGTAGTTCGTGCAACTGTGAAGACTTCCCAAGGCTACTTCCCAGGGCTTGATTGGGTATCAAACATGTGCAAATTGCCTATCTTGTAAGACTTTAATAGCGTGATAACAATAGTCTTTAAGGTTGCGCTACTATGAAAAATGCATACTCTTATTAGTTTGTATGCTCAAGTAAACTACACAATAGGTTATATCATGCAGTCATTGAGTGTTAGCAACACTTGCTTGGAGTGTTTTATATTGGAGTGTTTTTATAGGAAATTGAAATGGTATATCCGTTGCGCATTCTATCTATTAATTCAACGTGATAGACCTGGTCATATGTACGCTATATGAGGGCTACACTTACCACTATGATTTGAATTTTGAATAAAATCATAGGCCATATGTCAAACGGATCTATAAAACGATCTCATGAGTTATTCATCTCGTTCCAGCGCATGGCCAAAAATATAGACATATGCATGGTCACATTAGTTTGTGAGATTTTTGACAATTTATTGAATACCACAAATTTTTTTGACAAAAATGATGGCTATCCCATAGGTAGCACATATTGAGATGTACTTAATCATTTAGCTAGTGATATTGTGTAATTGTCGTATGTATCGGTGCTTGACTTGGTTCTGGTCCTAACGGTTGGATTTTGTGCAATTGTCGTATGTACTAGTCTCATGTTGTTAGTTAGAAGAACTGATATAGGATAGATAGCTATACTATCAAGAGGGCCTCTCGAGTGAGTAAATTAATCGTATTGTTCATATGGATATCAAACATTTGCACTCTTGACACCATATTTATGTGTTGCTATTTGGATATTATCCATGCGAGGTTTTAGAGCTTGTGGTTATCTTGAAGAAAAGCTCAATTTCATCAAAAAAATGGATTTTAGATGAAAAACATGTTGTGCTTTTTATTTTGGAGGTTTTACCTATTCTTCTCTTAGGGAGGTTTCACACCTATATCTCCTTGATTTTTATAAGTTGTTGTACTATGATGCTTCTCTGTATTATATTGTAGAGTTTGTTTTCCTCTTTGAAACAAGCCCAATATCAATCAAAATCAGAGTCCGGATGCAAAAGTTCTAGTCGTTTTTGTGTTGGTTTATCTGTCCAGTTTTTTGAAAACCAGAGTCTCCGCACTAATCTCTGCTTTTGTCTCTAGTTTGGACATAGTAAGAAACCCAAGAGGCTCCAGTTTGGCCCACATTCATTGGAGTCTCCAGCCTTAGTCTAGAGTCTCTAGTGTAGGCGATGTCTGAGCCTGGCGGTTGGATTTCCATATACGTAAATAAGGGGTCATTCTTTCCCAATAAAAACTGTAAATAGTATTGCATTTTTTCATCTCTATTATAGACCTTATTGAGCTTTATTTCTCTCGATCTCTCCAATGATTCTTTCATCTCTTTTACGTAAAAGATAGAATATAAGATCTACTTTTCCACCAATCAACCTCTCCTCTAAGTGAGGTGTAGCTATTGGATCTAGATATTATAGTCTTTTGTGGATTTATTTTTTGGTTCTTCCTCTGTTATTCCTCCATAGCTTTTATGGCATTGGTGGAATTTGGGACTGAAGAATTTTAGCTCTTGTTGTGTTCATACCATTACATTAGGTGCATCAGTTTGAGTTCTTCTCGAGGATTCGGTTGGGTGAAAGTGAGAATCTCCTACTCTTGGGTTTTTGGAAATCAGGACGGCTCGTTATGATGTTATGGATTTATTGGAGCCTCCAATTTAGTTATGGAGCTTTCCGCAAGCTTGTGGTCTTAGTGGTAAATATTGGGAGCCTTAAATTAAGTTGTAGAGATTTCTCCAAGCTTGTACGGGTTTGGCGACCTGTCTCAGGTGTCCTATAGTGGATCGTGTGCCCACCTTTATGGCACGCACACCAGAGAAGAAGGTGAGCCTTTATGGCATTGGTGGCCTTTTGTGGTTTCACACCTTTCTAACGAAAACATACATCCCTTAACAAGAAGAAACTTCGGGAATACATCTTTGTGTCTTTATTGTGGTTATTTTTATACCCAAGCTTTGTACTTATGAATTATACTATGTGATAAATTTCATGTTTGAAGTAATATTTCTTGTTATCACCTTGTTATTTGTCTTGATTAGCATACATTGTTGGCAAGTTCTATGACGAACACGTGTAGGCACCTGCAAGAGTTATGTCGGAGATCGTCTATTGAAGAGGAGCAAAGTCGTCTACTGAAGGAATTTTTTGGTGGCACTGGGGTGCATGATCGATAGTGTCTACATTTGTTCTCATGAAGCTGAAAGCATGGTGAAGAAACAATGTTGTCCTCAAATCTTGCAGGTTAGAAGGTTGATATGGGGATGGCTTCTTTTTCTCAGACCAGTAGTCGCCTTTAGTTTACTTCTTTGTAAAAAAATTATGTAAAAAATTTGTGGTTCAATCAATTACATATCGACAGTTCACAATTTCCTATTTCAAATGTGCTTTCTGCTTTGTTTATGTGGAGTTAAACATACCTTTTGTTCGATTATCCTCTTTAACTTCTAACAAACAATGCTCGCAAATGTCGATTATAGCTTTTTTATGTTTCTTTCAATTTGAAATTGCAATTGCAAGTATGCACATGATGTGTGTGGTGCTAGCAGTCTTACGATATCACACTCAAGATAGACATACCTCTTTGACGCGAGTCGTTTTAGTTGTTAAAGTAGACTTTCCTGTGAGAAAGCGTACCAGATAGGATTTTGAGTAACCTACTACCTTCACATGTACATTTTTTAGATGCTATCATCTCATATTATGCTTCATATTCTCATATTCGCACCTCGGGGCGTAGAGAGGAATCTAGTTTTATTTAGAACACTTCATTTGCTCTAATCATAATATATATACTATATCGCTTATGTTTGTGGTTTAAAATAGAGGGAGTGAATTCCATTTTTGTGCATGTTGTATTAAAATGCAAAATTTCTATTTAGTGAACAAACTTTGGGAGCTTTCTTATCATTTAGATCACATATTCACTCTTAACTTAATATATTATTTCGATCTTTTGATTGCTCTCTTCATTAGTTGATGGTTCTTCACCATATATTTCTTTGAAAATCTTTGGATCCTTAATATAGTTTGATCGCCTCCTAGCATTCTTTATTGTATATGTGCATATGGTTCACATCATAATATAAGAAATGCACACCTAATGGAGGAACTCTCACTATATAGGCCTTCCAGAGTTTTTCACCAATTTTGGCAATAGATGCCAATGAGGAAAAAAAATTAGAGGGTTTGAGGAAAGTAGGTGTAATGCTTTTATTGTGTTCCTTAGGCATTTGCCTTTCATGCTCATGCATAAATATGGCAATGATTTTACTTTAACCGGGTGAAACAATGACATAGACTGGGTTTAATCAGTTTGATTTTATGGCCCGAGCATGACAACAGTTTAGTTTGATTTGGATTTACGTTGAGTATGATTGGGCATGGGTCTAAACAATTCAGTTCTCGGTAGTTAATAACTATGGCCCAGGACCAATTATTCACATTGGTTCTTCGCCTTGTAAGTCGCGGAGAGGAGAGGTCCCACACCATCACACCGGCGAGGAAAAAACGATTGCGAGCCCATCCCCCCCGCCACCGCTGGCGGTAGCGACCCGAACGCGACATCTTTGCTTTCTTCCCCTAGGTTCTCTCTAGGCTTGACATCCTGGCATACTTCTTCTTCACCTCCGTGGCCGGCGCCCTCGCTATCAACATGTCGTATAGCTAGCCGAAATTGCAGGACATGAGAGCGAGAAGACCAAGGTCCAACTGCACCAGTTCAAGCAAATCCCCGAGAGGTGAATCGACCCTAAGCGATCTAGGCGACCTCATGATTCTAGGATTTGGGCAGAGCGCGAGTCAAACATGGAAGTTTGGTGTTCTACTAGCCCTCTCTCCTAGTGATTTGGCTTTATCGCTGGCGCCACCATGGCGAAGTTCTTCTCTGCTAGCTCTTGTTTGTCAACAGGCGCACACAAGTGAAACTAGGAGCTCACCTAGGGTGACAGGGCAATAGTACAAGGACCGTCAGCGTGTAATTGATTGGCATGGACGACACACGACATCAGTCCATTGCTCAAACCATTTACACAAAGGGTTTTCAACCAATTTCAATTGATGTTAGATTGCCATTCGTCTCATTTCAGTCTGGCTAGAAAATTCAAATTGGTATGGTTTTAGTTGGGCTGACGGAAATATAGAACGGGTTTGGTTGTGGTTGAGTTGACAAGTTTATTCGTGTGGGTTTGGTTGAGGTATGGAGAAATTTGAAACCATTCTTAGGTTTATTCATGCATCTTTATTGTCGCTTTGCATGTTGAATATATAGAGAAAACTCCACCATCAGTTTTATAGAGGAAACTTTAGAATATTTGCAATGAAATTCAAGTTCATTTGTTCATATATTATGTGGGGGAGTTTTCTCTATATATTGTGGTTGTAGTAACATTAAATACTTATATTGTATTTGATGTTAGTGCAACCAATTTTCTTTTTTAAAATCCTTATATAAACCCTCTCAAAGGGATTATCACCAGTTACCAAAATGGGGGAGATTAAAAGAATATGTGTGCCTGCATGTGTGGTTTTGATAATTAATGGCAATCTCTATGATAATGTATTCCTTGAGTTACACTTGTAGGGGTTGTTGATACGCCCAATTTGCATCACCATTCTACATCATAATCTACCTCTATTCATTGATATTTGTCTTATTATGAGGTATTACTTATGGCTTTTCATCTGTTTATGCATGTTGGATGATTCTTGGAGGATGGACTGCCGGAGTCTGGATTCTGATTGAAAAGAAGGCGTTTTAATGCAATTTCGCGAAGATCAGAAAAATACCAGAAATATATGGGAAAATATTATCTTTCCAGAAGATTGAGGAAGCCAGAAGGAGGGACGAAGAAGGGTCACAGGGGGCCCACACCCCCTAGGCGCAGGCCCACCCTAGGCCGCGCCTAGGGCAGGTGTGGCCCACCTGCCCGGCTCTCGACTCTGCCCCTTTGCCTATATCTTCCCTATGGAACCCTAAGGCTAGGGGCGACCATAGATAGATTTCCGCCGCCTCTGGGGGGTGGAAAACACCGAGAGAGAAAGATTTCTCTGGTAGACAGATTTCTACCAGGGGAATTCCTTTCCAGAGAGGGGAGATCATCGCCATCAACACCGTCATCAAGCTAGGCTTCATCGGGATCATCATCATCATCCACACCATCACCTCCACCAGCACCATCATCACCACTTCGTCCCGCTATAAGAATTGTGTTGGATATTGCTTTAGTTCTTAGGGGAAACTTTCCCGATGTTAATTACTATTGTAGTTGATGATTGTGAGTGGAACCATTGGATTATTGTTTATGTTCAGATTGTTATCCATCACCATATCATCTTTGATCTTGATCCATATGATGTCTCGTGAGTAGTTCGTCTAGTTCTTGAGGACATGGGAGAAGTCATGTTGTTAGTAGTGGATTTGTATTGAGTTATTATTCAATGGTTAGTATTTAAGTTGTGGTGATATTCTTCTAGTGATGTCATGTGAATGTCGACTACATGATACTTCACCATTTATGGGCCTAGGGGAATGCATTGTGTATTTGGCTAATAATTCTGGGGTTGCCGGAGTGACAGAAACCTAAACCCCTGTTAGGACACATTTGCACAAGGGAGTGTAGGATCTCAGAGTTTAAGGCTGTGGTTAGATTTATATCTTAATTACTTTCCTATAGTTACGAATGTTTGTAGGGGGTTTAATCACAAGTATGTATTAGTCCAAGTAAGGTTGGTACATTAGCACAGGTTCACCCACACAACACTTACAACACCAAAGAATATTACTCAGCTATTTGAAGCGAAAGCACTTGACAAAATTGCCATGTGTCCTCGAGAACGTTTGGTCCTTATAAGTATTTCTACCGGCTTGTCCTTTGCTAAGAAAGGATTGGGCCATTTGATGCGTTTGTTCTTTGTTACTTGCACTTTGTTTTGTTGCCTTATCAGAAAACCACTAAAAATCCGTTTGCTAAGTATTTGCAGAGATTTCCTGCTCCATACCACTGTTCAGCACCTTCTGCTCCTCGTTGGGATTGACACTCCTATTTATCAAAAGTACTACGATACACCCCCTATACTTGCGGGTCATCAATACTATTTTCTGGCACCGTTGTCGGGGAGTGAAGCGCTATTGAAGAGAGGAACTGGTAAAGGAAACTTCTACTATGAGTATTGCTTTTTGTTACTGCTTGTTACTTTGTTTCCATTATGGATAACCCACTTGGTTTTCTGTTTGGGAAAACTACTACCACTGCTAGGGTAGTAGATGAACCACCACATGTTGAGATAGATCCTTTTAAGATACCTACAAGTATTGTTGATCATGTTATGGATAATTATTATTTTGAGGATGGAACTGTCCATCCTGGTGATCACTTGATTTTTATCCATGAATTATGCGGGTTGTTTAAGTGTGCAGGTATCACAACTAAGCATGTGAAGAAGAATTTACTCTCCATATCCTTGAAAGGGAGAGCTGAAGAATGGTATAAGATGCTGAAGAATGGACAATCCATGGAATGGGAGGAAATGTCATCTCTCTTTTATTCTAAATTTTATCCTCCCAGTGAGATTCATAAGGATAGAAATCTGATATATAACTTTTGGCCTTGTGATGGAGAGAGTACAACTCAATCCTGGGGGAGATTGAAGCTACTAATGCTTAAATGTCCTATTCATGAACTCCCTAACAATATTATTATCAATAACTTTTATGCTAGTCTTTCTCTTCATGATAAAGATTTACTGCATGCTTCTTGTGCTGGATCATTTACACGTATGAAGGAAGAAGGTAAATGGGATCTACTAAACCGTATTCAAGAGAACACTGAAGCTTGGGAGAATGACAAAGGAAGAAAGTCAGGTATAAACTATGATTATGAATGCATTAAATCTTTTATGGGAACTGATGACTTCCGTGATATTAGCAATGAGTTTGGTCTTGATTCCCAAAGTATTGCCAATTGTTTTAAGGACTTTGCCTCTTACATAGAAATTTCCAAAAATAAGTGGAACAAGTACCATGCACCTTATAAAGATGTTGTTAGTCATGTTCCTGTTAGAAGTACTGAAGTTTGTACTACTAATCATATTGTGCCTGAACCTCATGTTGAGAAAATACCTTTCCCAGCTAAGATAAAGAAGTATTCAATGATTATTAGTGCAAATAACAAAGGTACAAAGAAAAGTGTGGAGCCTGATGAGCAATTGAATATTAAACCTGTGGTAGCTATTGTGAAAGATCTTGACGCTAGAAATATAGAGGATGAGCATATTGTCTTCTGTGAAGATGCTTATAATATTATCTCTCATCCTAGTAAGGCTAGAAAACCTAGTGTTCCTGTGCTTTCTGCTAAAATTGGTGATCATTGCTACTATGGTTTATGTGATATTGGTGCTAGTTCTAGTGTTATTCCTTACAAGATTTACAGGGAAATTATGCATGAAATTGGTCCTTGTGAGATTGAGGACATTGATGTGGTTATTCACCTTGCAAATAAGGAAACCATTTGCCCCATTGGTATTGTAAGATATGTGGAGGTTCTCTATGGTAAGATTAAGTATCCTGCTGATTTTCTAGTGGTTAATTCAGCAGCTAGCAAAACTTGTCCTATCATTTTTGGTAGACCTTTCTTGAACACTTGTGGAGATATTATGGATTGTAAGAAGGAAAAAGATTTAAATAAGTTCTATGGAGATTCTTATGAGTTTAACTTTTCCAATTTTTCTAAAGCTCCTTGTGAAAACAGCTTGCCTAATAAAGATTTTAGGATGGAACAACTTGCTTCTATTGATCCGGTTTATGACCTTGGACCTCTCTTTGGTGACTGTAACTATGCTCATTTTGATGATAAAGTTGTTGCCAGTGACATTTATATTGTCAACTTTATTCAAAGTGCTACTGAAAGTTATTTTGAAAGAGGGAAACATGGTTTTATGCTTCTCAATAATGTTAAGTTTCCCCATTTTATGTTGAAAGCTTTGAAGTTGCATTTGTTTTATCTTCCTATGCTTGTGGCTTTTTGTTTCAACAATTCATTTTCTCATGCTACCCCCATGCATAGGAAGTGGGTTAGACTCAAATGTGTTGGTTATTTGCTTCTTGATGCTCTCTTTCACTTCAAATATATATCTGCTATGTGAGCAACTTTGAAACTTTCAAGCCTAACTTAAAGGCATTAAAGAAAAGTACTTGTTGGGAGATAACCCAAGAGTTTGGTTGAGTCTTGGAAGTTATTACCTCAGTAATAACCGCTCCTTATCCTTTTTGTTTTGTTTTTTGTGTCAAGTTCAACTAGTTTTGTGAAGTAGAGGAGTTGTGAAAAGTGGCTGTCTTGGGACAGATTTTTGTGTTGCACCATAAAAATTCGTGAGGTAACTCAGTACGTCGGATGGAGCTGTATTTTTCTGAGATTGTTCTCCAAGTTGTTACCCAACTTTCATTAGTTCTGCACTTTTTTATTTGAGCAACAAAAGGTTTTCGAAAAAAAAATCTTTAACTGCTGGTCTGTTTTGACAAATTTCTGCTATCATTTGCATTTGCCTCTTTTTGAAGCCTTTGTTTTGAGGAATTTCAGTTGAAGTTTGAACCTAAAGGTTATTGTTTGTGATTATACTAATTTTTCCATTGAAGTTTGTGTATTTCTTTGTGAGAAAAGGAATTTCCAGGAGAAGGAGAAAAGGAAACTGCAGAGTTCGCCTTTGAATAGGTAAAAGTGGTGAAAACAGAAGGTTCGTGAAACCCCAATATTTTTATATTTTTGATATTTTTAATAGATAAGGGAAGTTACGAGATGGAACTGAAGAGGAAACGGAGTCCGGGGTGGACAAACCCACCCCAGGTGCGGGCCTAGCCTGGCCGCGCCTGAGGGGTGTGTGCCACCCTCGAACTCCGTCTCCGCCTTGTTTCTGTGTCAGAACCTTCCTTATGCATTGAAACTTCGTAATATATAACCCCCCGGATACCCCGAGGTTCGTGCATCGCGTTCTCGTTGTGTTTTCGTTTTGATCTGTTTCTGTCAGGAAATCTTCTTAAGTTTAGAGCACCATGGTCTCCGCCAACGATAAAGGCAAGAAGCCCGAGGAAGACGATCCTCGCAAACCCAAGGAGGAGGAGATTTTGGTAGGTTATGAAGGATACATGGAGGAGGATAAGCAACCGGACACCTGCGCTACCGTCGCAAGCATTGGATTGGTGGCAAAACCTACCAAGCTTAAGAGGACAACACGAATGTCTACAGGAGGGAAATCTCGACGTCATACCCTCTCTCCACTTTCACCTCCTCCAAGTACCAAGAAACCCTTCCACACTTTTATACATGAGCATCAATTTCAACATGTGCCCAAAGGGAACTTGCCCTCGATGTGGGGTATGCCTCGTTCTAACCATGCAGGGGAGGAACACACTAAGAAGGAAGAGTGGGGAAAGAATAATAAGGACTAGAACTCTCGGTCCGATATGATCATGAACCGCATTGAGCAAAACTCGGAGTTGATTCGTACTCTAACCTTTGAGATTGAAGAGTTAAAGAAACTTATTGAAGAGCTTATCAAGAAAACACCACCACCACTAAAGGAGTAATTCGTCATCAGGTTTGGCATCCCCTTGGCTTCTCCAAGATTGGGGGAGTGCCGCGGTATCACAACCATTATCTTTTATCGTTTACCTTCTCAATGGATTCATATCTTTGGTAGAGAGGTTATCTTATAGTTTGGTTTGGATGTGGAAGTATCTCTACTTTTGTTGATTATCTATGTATCCCTTGGTGTGAGTGCCTTTATTTAAATAATAATGAGAAGTATCATCTTCTACTTTTTGCACTTCTTATTTTAGTTTGCAATCTCTATTATATGATGGATATTGTTGACCAGTATTGGCATCACTTTGGGAGCATCAAGTGGATCTAAATTGGTTTTAGCAAACCGAGTTCTGGTTAGTAGCAATACTTTTTGATGTTTGAAAGAAAAGAGAAAAAAGGCTTACAGGTATTTTGTATCATTTGTTTTCTTTTTTGTTGGCTCAGAAGCTTAGTATTCTTTATTTAAGATCTTTTGTGTCTTCAAGGAAGATTTCATGTTTGGCTTTATTACTTGTATGTTTGCTTGTTTCTTTCAACTCTCTTTCTTGGTACCCAGCCTTGCTAGCCAAAAACCTATTTTGAGAAGGTATACTTCTCATGTTTCCATTCCCTTTGAACCAAAACCTTTGCCATTTGTGTCCACCATATCTACCTAGTAGCATTATTGCTATTCCAACCAAATTCTCAAGCTTCATCTACCTTCGAATTAAAAAGTATTTTGTTATGTGAAAACTAGTTAGTAAAGATCTCACGAACTTCATGGCACACCTTATTTCTTTGACCCTAATAGACTTGAACCATTGTGCCATCGAAGTTGTATATGCTTGCATCTATACATTGTAATTAGCAGAACCGTGCTGTCACGGGGAACATTTTCAACATTGCACCTGTACTTTGTACTCAGTTGATATCGTGCTATTTTGTCTATGGATGTCAACGGTGTGAAATAAATAGGGAACTTGTAAGTCCATGGAGTTTGTATTTTGTGTTAGAGAAACGCCTGGAACGCTAGCCTAAGCCATGCCTAATCATGGTGGAAACTTGCAACATCACCATAGTGAGCTATCTATGAAGCATCCTCAACAAAAAGCTATGCACATAGTAAATAAAAAGATCGCTGAGATGCTCATTGTCTGCTTGCCTTGTCATTTTGGTTATGGCCTTATGAGAAAGCTCCTGTACCATGTGCAAGGGGTACCCATTGGCGGTTCTCTATGATACACATGTACTTACAATGACAAGAACTTATCAGTGACCAAAGTTGAGTAGCATGAGGAGTGGCCCTCATATTCAAGGGACATGAGATTGCCAACTTATATTTCGTCAAGCATATACTCCATCTTTGTGCATTTTAACCGTAATCATCTCAAGATTCCTATGATAGGGGAAATGAGGGCTCAAAGCTAGTAAGTACCATAATCTTTTGGAAGCTCTTTATGACTTGTAATCCCTGCTACCTCTATGAAGGACCTTTCTCCTATTTTCCAAGTTGAGTCAGTAAACCTACTTCCTCTCTATCTCCAGCAAGCATTTGAGTTGTTGTGTTTCAAGCATTCATATGCTGATTTATTCAATCATGTTCTTTATTTTCCCTGTTTGCACAAACTCTTAGCTATTGAGTATTACTTTAAAAGCCTTCATTGAAAAACCTTTTTGAGCAAAGAGTGTTCCTGTTATAAAACTTCTACAAAAATCTTTTTGTGAAACTGTTTGCCAGGTGTTCTCTGACCAGGAACAAAAGTTTGCCAATTCCAATTATGATTTATCTTTATGCATCTCTACTGTGACCGCTGTACTTGGTTGCAATCTAAGTTATATAATGGTGAGTTACTTTCTTCTATAAGTTGTGTATTTGTCAGTGTGATGCTTCTTGTTTGTATTCTTTTATCGATACTTCACTCTATAAACCTGTGGACATGTTTACTGAGCTCAGTTTTCAAGCGAAGGTCTACGCTTGGGGGAGTTGATACGCCCAATTTGCATCACCATTCTATATCATAATCTACCTCTATTCATTGATATTTGTCTTATTATGAGGTATTACTTATGGATTTTCATATGTTTATGCATGTTGGATGATTCTTGGAGGATGGACTGCCGGAGTCTGGATTCTGATGGAAAAGAAGGCGTTTTGATGCAATTTCACGAAGATCAGAAAAATACCAGAAAAATATGGGAAAATATTATTTTTCCAGAAGATTGAGGAAGCCATAAGGAGGGACGAAGAAGGCCGCAGGAGGCCCACACACCCCTAGGCGTGGGCCCATCCTAGGCCGCGCCTAGGGGAGGTGTGGCCCACCTGCCCGGCTCCCGACTCCGCCCCTTCGCCTATATATTCCCTACGGAACCCTAAGGCTAGGGGTCCGACCACAGATAGATTTCCGCCGCCGCTAGGGGCAGAAAACACCGAGAGAGAAAGATCTCTCCGGCAGACAGATTTCTGCCAGGGGAATTCCTTCCCGAAGAGGGGATATCTTCGCCATCAACACCATCATAAAGTTAGGATTCATCGGGATCATCATCATCATCCACACCATCACCTCCACCAGCACCATCATCACCACTCCGTCCCGCTATAACAATTGTGTTGGATATTTCTTTAGTTCTTATGGGAAACTTTCCCGATGTTAATTACTATTGTAGTTGATGCTTGTGAGTGGAACCATTGGATTATTGTTTATGTTCAGATTGTTATCCATCACCATATCATCTTTGATCTTGATCCATATGATGTCTCGTGAGTAGTCCGTCTAGTTCTTGAGGACTTGGGAGAAGTCATGTTGTTAGTAGTGGATTTGTGTTGAGTTATTATTCAATGGTTAGTATTTAAGTTTTGGTGCTATTCTTCTAGTGGTGTCATGTGAACGTCGACTACATGATACTTCACCATTTATGGGCCTAGGGTAATGCATTGTGTATTTGGCTACTAATTGTGCGGTTGCCGGAGTGATAGAAACCTGAACCCCCATTAGGACACCTTTGCACAAGGGAGTGTAGGATCTCAGAGTTTAAGGCTGTGGTTAGATTTATATCTTAATTACTTTCCTGTAGTTACGAATGTTTGTAGGGGGTTTAATCACAAGTATGTATTAGTCCAAGTAAGGTCGGTACATTAGCATAGGTTCACCCACACAACACTTACAACACCAAAGAAGAGTACTCAGCTATTTGAAGCGAAAGCACTTGATAGAATTCCCATGTGTCCTCGAGAACATTGGTCCTTATAAGTATTTCCACCGGCTTGTCCTTTGCTAAGAAAGGATTGGACCAGTTGCTGTGTTTGTTCTTTGTTACTGGCACTTTGTTTTGTTGCCTTATCAGAAAACCACTAAAAGTCCATTTGCTAAGTATTTGCAGAGAGTTCCTGCTCCATACCACTGTTCAGCACCTTCTGCTCCTCGTTGGGATCGACACTCCTATTTATCGAAAGTACCGCGATACACCGCCTATACTTGTGGGTCATCAGTTGTCCATACACATTGCTTGAACCATGTGTTGTCTTCAAGGTTTAAAGAAGAAGAAGATACAAGGTTGATCAAGACAAAGTGCAAAGAGTTAATTTGAGTGGATCAACAAACAAAGAAGAAATTAAGTGCAAGTTCAAGATGAGCCATATCGAGAAGATCATGTTCTTGAATCTTTCCATCATTAGTTTGATTATGGATATGTGAAGATAAGCGTCTCTCCCATAGGATTATGGATGAGCAATTTGAAAATCTTCATCAAGCAAGTGCAAGCAAGCTTAATCAAGAAAGATATTCCAACTTGACAAGGACAAGATCATTATCAACAAGCTCAGGTGGAATATGCAAGGAAAAGGTTAGGTTTTCTATTTTAATGATCTCATGTTGTTAGTTAGGACACTGGGTTATATGATAGATATCTATACTATCAAGAGGGGCTCTCGAGTAAGTAACTTGATTGTATTGTTCATAGAAAGATCAAACCTTTGCATTTTTTGCACCATATTTATTTGCTTTTTATTTGGATCTTATCCATGTGAGGTTTTATAGCTTGTGGTTATCTTGAAGCAAATCTCAATTTCATAAAAAATGGATTTCAGATGAAATACGTGTTGCATTTTTTTGGAGGTTTTACCTATTCTTATCTTAGGGAGGTTTCACACCTATATCTCCTTGATTTTTTATAATTTATTTTACTATGATGTTTCTCTTTATTGTATTATAGAGTTTATTGTCCTCTTCGAAACAAGCCGAAGATCACCAAAATGTGAGTCTGGGTGCAAATTTTTTGGTCATTTCCGTGTTGGTCTACCTTCTAGTTATTTGAAGACCGGAGTCTCCGAACTAGTCTTTGGTTTTGACTCCGGTCTAGACATAGTAAGAAACCCTAGAGACTCCAACATCCACCAACAAGGCTAAGGATTCATTCTCACAAATATGAACAAGCTTAGAAAGAAACTCTGGTTTCTGTGTAGCTTGAGCCGCCCCATACACCAAAACTATGGTCCGTTAAAAATTATCTGATTTGGACGGAAGATGAAACTTAACACAACAATCGCCAGTATAAATGTTTTTAAATGAAAGGTATTTGTGTTGATTTCCATTAAAATCTCCCAGACATAAGGGTGGCCAGGGTGGTGCATGGACGACCCTGAGATTTCTAGATAGCCTATATATCATGAAAAAAATTAAAAAATATATATAATTAAATTAAAAATTGCACTGCTAAACTACCCTGATGTGTCGAGCTAGATCCGCTAGTGCCCGGATATAAGCTTGAGAAAGGGAGCCGAAAAATTAGATCTCCCTATCTCTGATATGGCAAAAAAAATCAAGTTTATGGCAAAAAAAAATAGTCTTGAACCAGCCTGATCGGCTTCAAATAATTAACATACACATCATGTGTGCACCTTTTTGTTTAACTTTTCTTCTCGGAAGGATCAAAGTCACGTGTGTCGTGGTTCGGGATGCTCGATCCAAAAACTCCCATATATTGGTCGTCCATACATACTGTAGCAGCATGCATGCATGCATGCATGCGTAGCAGCAACATTCAACAGTCAGGGAATGAATGAACCATTCAATCGGCCTAGCCTAGTTCTGTTGGTTCAGGTGTCGCAATCACTGCAGCAAGAGTTCAAGAAGGGAGCAACTGTGCCTCGCCTGGCGCTTGACTCAAGCTCGCAAGCTTGTAGCGACCCAGGTATCTAGCGGCGCGGCGGGAGGGAGACGACGATGCACTATGCGCGCGCGGCTTCTGTTCGCACGTGGGGCGGGGTCCGGCCATATATCTGGCTTTGCTAACCACCAATCCCAGACACAGTAGGCAACCTGTGATCAGGAGGTGTCCATTAGCTGTTTGTCCCGGATTACCTACTTGCAGCGAAAGATAGGCTGGACACTGTACCCATGCCTTGCAATTGCAAATGCTTCCACGGACGCCCTCACCGGTCTCGTCCCCCTGGCCAAATCCATCGGCATCAGCAGCGTGAGATCTCCAGGGGCCACGCCAAAGACGACGCGAGAGCTTTGACAAAGACGCGATTGATCGGTGTTCGATCGATTGTTGGGTTGCAATCATTCGTGTGATTCTTTAGGCTTAGCTCGGGCATCATCGTGGGACTGTTCTACATCCGGCCATGGTTTGCCGTTTCGGCAGCTTTGCCTCGACGCGATGAGATGAGACATCACAGGACACCTTTCGCTTTTCAGCTTTGGGTGTGGGACTCGTCCGTACGTACGTAGCGATTATGTATATATGCCAGCTCTACCGCTAGCTCGATCGTCCAACACAGCCGTTGATCGTTTGCTTTTGCTGCTTTAGTATACTGTTTTATCTAGGGAAAGTTATGTCCTAGGTTGATACTACTGTCGTTGGAAGGTCTCCTCCCAACACAACTGTTGGTTGATCGTTTGCTGCTTTAATGTACTGTTCTATCTATATTTTTTTTGAGAGCAAATGTACTGTTCTATCTAGAGAAGGCTGATACTGTCGTAAGAAGGTCTCTTCATTAAAAACAGCTTTGTTGAGTCGTGCTAGTATATATATGCTCGTATGTGTACGCGTGTTGAAATTTCGTGTTGCATGAGTGTTGTCTAAATGTTGTTGAGGTTATCCAGCAGGGGTGATGGAGACGAGTTGCCTGGAGGTTGTTAACCTTTGGAACACTCGCCATGCTTCCCTTTCGGTCGTGGTACCCATTCTACAAGTAATTGGAGAGCTAGTTGGTGGTTTTAATTCCTTTGTAATTCAGCACGGTGTGCTAAGTTAGTTTGCACATGAAAAAGCATAGCTGGAAAAAAACTCCTCTTTCTCTACAACATCGCCTCCTGTGCGGGACAACCGGGGACTCTCCTACCTCACCGTGGTCGTCTTCCTCCCCCCCCCCCCGTGCTGCCGCTGTCGGGCGTTGCCCGCATGGGGTTGGCGGCAGCGGCCTCTCCTCTCCCCGCGCTGGTGGAACCCTGACTAAAGAGGGCTTTTCCGGCCACGGTGTACCAAGGTGAACGGCGAGTCCGGCGGTGGCACATCCTCTTGGGTGATTGGTGGCGCGACGGTTCTGCCCCGTTAGCGGCAGGGCACTGCTGCAGCGGCGGACGACGAATCCCAAGCGGCCCAGATCTAGGCCCATCTGGGGCTGGCTGGGCCGGCCATTTCGTCTAGCGATGGTGCTTCCTGAGATGGTCTTGGAAATGGCGGGTACACGATGGTGTGGCTTAGCCGACCTGCTGTAGTGTGGCGGCGGGGGCTTTACATGAATGACATGGGCCCGACCGGGCTCTTCAGGGCCTGATATGCCACTACTGCCGTGCTGCTGCCCTCGGTTCCTGCTGCTCTTCCGATCTCGTCTTATAGGCCTAGCAGCGGTTCACAATTAGACAATGATAATGGCATCAAGACCATGGTGCCGCGTGTTGGTGGATGGTGTTGATCGGTGAAAGGTGACGGATCGTTCGGGTTGTGATTGTTGGGGGTTGGGATAAATCCTTGTCGGTCTTCTAGCAACGTTGAGGTGACGTTTGAGGGTGTCTTCATGCCTTCTTGAAGGGCGTTGGTGTACCCATTCCCCACTAATCTCGGCTTACCAGGGGAAACTCTAGGATCCGTCCAAGCAACAGTGGCGTCAATGTCACATTCCTTTTTAAAGGTGTTGCTTGGTACGCGGCATTTTGAAGTTCTAGGAGCGTGGTGGGACTTCGTCGAGGACGCAGCGGTTGTGGGCCATCTTCATTTCGTTGAGCTGCTGTTGTTGGAATTTTTCCTCTCTCTCTTATTCATTTGGGCTTGCTTGTGCTAAGGCCCCAACAGAGGGATCAGGTGGTTTCTATACTAATATAGCAGGATGAAAGCCGTTGTTTTTTTAAGGGAGAAAGCCGTTCTTTTAGCTAAATAAAGCTGTCTAAGTTCCCCCCAAAAAATGTCCTCGTGTCTTTTTACCAGACATGCATAGGCAATATTGATAGGTCCCTGATTACTAGGGTTTTTTGGCATGTTTCACAAAATAGATATACATGTAGCCGATCACTACTAATGTTGTAATGATGAATGATACTATAACTATAACAATCTTTGAAATAAATCTTACTTTGAAAACGTCTAAGTTTGCTCCTTAACTCTATAGCGGATATCGTTCACTACTGAAAAAATCATCTTCGGTTCGACGTGAACAAGGCCAGCAGTCCCGGTCTGGCACAGCCCGCGACTAGTGGGAGCACTAGTCCCGGGCCGTGAGGCCTCTAACGGCTAGAAACGGCCGTAGTCACTAGTTCCGGGCCGGACCAGGTCATTGGTCCCGGTCCGTAACTAGTCCCGGGCCGGACCAGGTCATTAGTCCCGGTCCACAATATGGACCGGGACTAATGACCTAGAGCAGGCCAGCTGGTCTTTTCATGGACTATTAGTTCCGGGTCGTATCACGGCCCGAGACTAGTTGTCCACCACTATATATTCTGCTTCCTGTCCTGCTGCCCTAAAGCATATGGTGGCCATTTTTCTCAAAGAAGTAAGAGAGTTCATGCCATTTTTTTCTCAAAATTTGTCAAGATTTAGTTTGCAACACCTAAATCCAAAGCTTTAAAAGGTTAGAACTTCATTCTTTCATCTCTTATTGCTACTTTAGCTCTATAATGCTCTAGAAGTATAGATATATGGGTCAATGCATGCATGCTCTAGAAGTAGCTAGAAGGATTTTGATATATATGTGTAACAAATTTTGATTAGGCACATAGTTACTGAAAATTGAAATGTGTAATTTTAGAGTTTCAGAGCTTAGAATGGAATGAGGTTTTCACTGATAGAACAATAATAAAAAAACTCCACATTTATTATGTTGATTGTTTTCTCCAATTCACAAATTAGTGCATGTAAATTTTTCAAAATTCAAAATTAATGCTCTAAAATCTCTCAATATAACTTGTAATAATTTTATCATGTTGTGTAATGGTTTTTGATATACTTTTACTATAATGCAGATGGTCCGGGAATGGATGTACGGTACTGACCGACGCTCTGGCGAGTTCATTAATGGCGTGCATGAATTCATCAAAGGGAAACATATTGTATAGAAATAAGGGATACAATCAGTGATTGGCCTGTTCTTAGTAACCTTTTAGAACAGTCAAACATGGGATACAATGCATGCACACACCGTTTAGATGAGACTGAAAGTATATATTTGGAACATTTTAAGAAGAATGTATACAATGAACATCGTCGATTTCTTTTGGCCAAGCATCCCTTAAGAAAGAAAGGCAAGCATTTCAACGGTCTGGCATGTCACCAGACGAAGCCTAAGGAGCGTACTGGTGCTGATATATTTGATATGGTCAAAGATTTGGATCAAATGGTAACCTTTGAAAAGGGTCCTGGCAGAAAATCTGTTCCGAAGGACTCTGAAGGACACGCACCCATGTGGAAGAAGAAATCTATATTTTGGGAGCTACCATATTGGAAATTCTTAGAGGTTCGCTCTGCAATCGATGTGATGCATGTGACGAAGAATCTTTGCGTGAACCTGCTAGGCTTCTTGGGCGTGTATGAGAAGACAAAAGATACACCCGAAGCACGAAAGGACCATCAACGTATGAAAGACCCAGATGGCCTGCATCCAGAATGGTTTCAAGGTCATGCCAGCTACGCTCTTACCAAACAAGAGAAGGAAATATTTTTTGAATGCCTAAGCAGTATTAAGGTCCCGTCTGGCTTCTCGTCGAATATAAAGGGAATAATAAATATGGCAGAAAAAAGTTCCAAAACCTAAAGTCTCATGACAGCCACGTGATTATGACACAAAATGCTTCCGATTGCATTGAGGGGGCTTCTACCAGATAATGTTCGAGTACCCATTGTGAAGCTATGTGCATTTCTCAATGCAATCTCTCAGAAGATAATCAATCATGAAGATCTACCACGGTTACAGAATGATGTGGTCCAATGTCTTGTCAGTTTTGAGTTGGTGTTCCCACCATCCTTCTTCAATATTATGACGCACCTGCTGGTTCACCTAGTCGAAGAGATTTCCATTCTCGGTCCTGTTTTTCTACATAATATGTTTCCCTTTGAGAGGTTCATGGGAATCTTAAGTAAATATGTTCGTAACCGTGCTAGGCCAGAAGGAAGCATCTCCAAGGGCTATGGAACAGAGGAGGTCATTGAATTTTGTGTTGACTTCATTCCTGACCTTAGACCGATTGGTCTTCCTCAAAAGCGGTATGAGGGGAGACTGAGTGGAAAGGGTACTCTAGGAAGGAACTCAATAATATGTAGGGACGGAGATTCTTACACTGAAGTACATTACACCATTCTACATAATTCTATCTTGGCAGCCCCATATATCAAGGAACACAAGAAAATCTTACGCTCCAACAACCCTGGAAAGCATGAATCTTGGATTAGATATGAACACATGAAGAGTTTTGGCGGTTGGTTGCAACATCTCATTAAAAACAACACTCTTGGAGATCAGCTATACTTGTTGTCTAGGTCACCATCTTCGACTATATCGACTTTCCAAGGGTACGAGATAAATGGGTATACATTTTACACGATCGCCCAAGATAAAAAGAGCACCAACCAAAACAGTGGTGTCCGCTTTGATGCAACAGACAACAATGGGTCAAAGACCACATATTATGGTTCCATAGAGGAGATGTGGGAACTTGACTATGGACCTACTTTTAAGGTCCCCTTGTTTCGGTGCAAATGGGTCAAGCTGACAAGAGGAGGGGTTGAGGTAGACAAGAAATACGGAATGACATCGTTGGATCTCAACAATCTTGGGTACTTAGACGAACCATTCGTCCTAGCCAATGATATGGCTCAGGTTTTCTATGTGAAGGACATGTCTACGAAACCTCGAAAAAGAAAAAATAAGAAAAAGAATACATCAGACGATGAGCCAAAGCGCCACATAGTTCTTTCAGGAAAAAGAAACATCATGGGAGTGGAGGACAAGACAGACATGTCAGAAGATTGTGATAAGTTTCATGAAATTCCGCCCTTCGCAGTGAAGGATGACCCAAGCATCATGTTCATGAATGAAGATGCTCCATGGATACGGCGGGATCAGAAAGTAACACACGCGAAGAAATGATTTGTAAGAATTGTAACATTTTATGAGTGAAGATGCTCCATGTGTCCATTTTTATAGTGTTGTCTGCAAACCATCTTGAGTGTGTTAGTACCTTTTTGTGGCTGGACTGGGACTAAAGGGGGGCCTTTAGTACCGATTCGTACTTACCATTAAGATATGATCTCCAAACGCATGAGGTCACATATTAGGGAGTGTCTCTATGACCAGTTTCTTGGAGATGTCAGAGGACTGGGCTCCGGCGGCATCTCCCTGAAACTGGCCGTAGTGGTGTCCCTGCTCTCGAAAACCATCTTGCAGCTTGTAACTTCTCTAACTAGATCAATACGCCTGGGAGCTAACTAATTTCACATATTAGGGAGTGCCTCTATGACCAGTTTCTTGGAGATGCTTGGGAGGCCAGGCTCCGGCATCTCCTGGCCCGTAGTGGTGTCCCTGCTCTCGAAAACCATTTTGGAGATGCCTCAAACTGGCTGGAGGACTGGACTCACAAGGATGCCTATTTATAGTACAAGCAGCTCGGCATAGTGTCGACACTCACGACATAATATTGACACTCACCCCCTATTATTAGTGCTGACTCATGTTTTGTCTTGGTTGGTGTCTCCAACCGGGACTAAAGGTTCATCTTTAGTCCCGGTTGGTGACACCATCCGGGACAAGGTACAAGCCGCACGACATAATGTCGACACTCACCCCTATTATTAGTGTTGCCTGGCCCAGTATGCCGCATTCCCTTTAGTCGCGGTTGGTTTCTCCAACCAAGACTAAAGATGAACCCTCTCTTTATAGGCATTTCCCTCTATTTATAGGCTGCTCGATCCAGCATGCCCGCCCTTTCCTCTATTTATAGGCCTTTTCCTCTAAATACAACAACATATTCATATTTAGTCCTGGGACTAGGTAACACTCAAGCATGCCCGCCATTTCCTCTAAATACAACAACATTTCCCTCTATTAATAGGCTGCTCGATCCAGCCTGCTCTATTTATAGGCCTTTTCCTCTAAATACAATATCTTCATATTTAGGTAACACTCAAGACATTTATTAATATTAAAAATCGGGACAAACCGGGACTATCTAACACTCAGGACTAAAGTCGCCCCCTTTAGTCATAATCATGCCTAGTCCTATAGTACGCAGCTTGAGGGTCTTCTTCCTCATCGTCATCATCATCGTCATCGTCACCTGCCACTCCGGGGATCCTCAGCCCAGCCATGGCATATATCGGGGCACCTGCCACTCCGGCCTTGGATTCACGGCGGGCGAGGGAGGGGTCTCCCGGAAGACGATGCCGCTACCACCGGGCGGGGGAGGGGCCTTCTTGTGGCTCTGTGGCGGGTGGACTTGTGGGCACCGCGGGCGAGGATGGTCTCCCCTGGCGATGTAGCGCATCACTCCGATGATAGTACGGTTTGCCCACCACAGACGGCGGCCGGCTTTGTTGTGGTTCATCAGGGGCGGGCCATCACCCTCGTACCTAGCGAGCTCCCTTTCCCGCCTATTAGCGAAGAAGGCATTCCAGGTGTCATAGTTGTCGAGATCCCACTGGGGATCCATCCGTAGCTCCGGCGTGAGCGCGTGGTAGAAGTGGTTCGTGATGGCCGCCTGGCATGCAGAACCTTGAGGGACAGGAGGGATAGGAACCCCTCCAGCGCTCAACATCCAGCCGACGGGTGGACAGTAGCCCGGCGGACAAGGGTATCTGGAGGCGCACAGCGCCTCGGTCTCCTCGAGGGTTAGAATGGCCTAGTAGGCGTTGTCCATTGTTCTAAGAGAGGAAGGTGTGGAGTCTGGATAGCCATGGCACGATCGCCCTAGATATAGAGGGAAAGGGCGGGAAAACTTGGTGGGAAGCTTTGGGAAATGGCGGGAAATATCTTTAGTCCCGGTTAGTGACTACAACCAGGACTAAAAGCTCTCGTAAAAAGGAAAGGGCGGGAAAACATGGCGGGAAGCGGTGGGAAATGGCGGGAAATATCTTTAGTCCCGGTTAGTGACTACAACCGGGACTAAATGTATATTATATTAAGATTCTTTATATTTTTCTGATAATAATAGACATATTATTTGTTTTATTTAGATTTTTACAATAAAAGATATGATTTTCCAAAGTTTTATATTTGATTTGAATTAAAAAAGAAACTTTACAAATGAAATAATTTATAAATGATGCAAACAGATGTATGGATATTATATTAAGATTCTTTATATTTTTCTGATAATAATAGACATATTATTTGTTTTATTTGGATTTTTACAATAAAAGATATGATTTTCCAAAGTTTTATATTTGATTTGAATTAAAAAAAGAAAATTTACAAATGAAATAATTTATAAATGATGCAAACAGATATATGGATATTATATTAAGATTCTTTATATTTTTTTGATAATAATAGACATATTATTTGTTTTATTTGGATTTTAACAATAAAAGATATGATTTTCCAAAGTTTTATATTTGATTTGAATTAAAAAAAGAAAATTTACAAATGAAATAATTTATAAATGATGCAAACAAATATATGGATATTATATTAAGATTCTTTATATTTTTCTGATCATAATAGAAATATTTTTTGTTTTATTTGGATTTTTACAATAAAATATATGATTTTCCAAAGTTTTATATCTGATTTGAATTAAAAAAAATTTACAAATGATGCAAACAGATATATGGATATTATATTAAGATTCTTTATATTTTTCTGATAATAATAGAAATATTATTTGTTTTATTTGGATTTTTACAATAAAATATATGATTTTCCAAAGTTTTATATTGATTTGAATTAAAAAAAAAATTTACAAAAAACAAACTAGTCGCGGGTCGTGGCTCGACCCGGGACTACAGAATGCTAACATGGCAAAACGGTAGAAAAAACACACTAGTCCCGGGCCATGGATAACCCGCGACTAAAGGGGGGTCTTTAGTCGCGGGTTAAGCCACGGCCCGGGACTAGAGACCCTCTAGTCGCGGGTGGTGACTTAGCCCAGGACTAAAGGTGCGTCCGTATATATTCCGCGCGCCAGGGGAGTTGCTGCCCAGCACTTAACATTTCTCGACATAGACGAAGACGAAGCACACATGCGAAGCTTCGAAGACGCAGGGGAGATGCTACCCGGCCGTCGATTCCACCACGCCGCCGTCGCTATGAAGAATCAGTCAAAGAAACCCGATGAAGAATCCAACAGCTATGTCACCGATGATGCCAAAGATGACCTTTGGCAGAAGCTCATAGCGCATTTCATACTACCTCCAGAGTATGAAGAATTTGAGGTAGATGGTATTACGCCAAGGCCGGGTGGGCTTGAAAATAGAGCGAAAGTCAAGGAGTGGGCTCTGAGCAAGATGGTTGAACTGTACCGGAACCATAAGAAAAGTTTATACGCGAAATATGTCGCGAAAAAGAAAACTCTAGACTTCAAAGGAGTAAACGAGAAGTTGAGAGAACAATGGCCCGATTTTGTATAGTACAATTAATCTGATAAAGCAAAGGCAAAGTCGGTAAAGAACGTGTTAAATGCTGCCCAAAAGAAATAGCATCATAAAATGGGGACATGTGGCTACAAGAGATCCGTCCCTAGGTGGGAAACTATGGAGAAGGAAATGAGGGCTAGAGGCGTCACTCCTGGTATAGATGGATGGACCGAGAGGTCAAAGCATTGGTGGTACGGGCACGGGGGATCGTTGGACCCAGAAACAGGGAAGACATTATTTCATGAAAAAATTCTAAAACCCTCCCAAAACCTTGTTCAAGCAATGAACGATGCTCAATTGGGATTGTTCCGTCCCGAGAGAGAGAACGACGAGCTGGCATGCGCCCTAGGGAATCCTGAGAAGGGAGGATGAACACGAGGCAAAGGCGCCAGTGTCTCGTGGAAGAAAGGGTTTCCTCAGTATGATGCCAGTTACAGAAGCCGTCAGAGAAAGAAGGACCGAGAGGCAGACCGGATCTCCAGGGTAGAGCAGGACCTATCTGATCTGAAGAACCTCATGCAAGAAATTAGACAAAGGTCGCCGTCGTCAACTCACTCGCAGGCTGATGATCCTGCATTGGATCTTAGCCAGCGGAGAAGCAGTGTGGCTTCCACGGAGGTCCGGGCTGATGATCAAGCACTGTTGGATGATGCACCGGCTCCTCGCTACCCCGTGGATGATGTCAGAGAGATGGCACAATGTGAGCTACATCAGCCAATGAACAACCTGTCATTCAAGGTGGCGATCGACACTTCTTTACCTTGTCTACCTGGAGCACTCCATCATTCACTTCTGATTCCACCTGGCTATGCTCGTGTCACGGTGGATGACATAGTGGAGGATTTTGTGGACCTAGAGATTGACATCGCTATGCCTGAAGGCCTTACGAAACTAGAAGATGTCAAGCACAATATCATTCTATGGAATAATAAGTACATCAAGTTTCCAGGCTCGGCGCCAAGGCCACCGACTCCGAGGAATCCAAGTCCACCCCGCATCAAATATCGCCAACCTCTATGTCCACCCCAACCCAATTATCGTCAATAAATAAATAAAACCTATAGAAAAAGGTTTGGTAAAAAATTAGAATTCAAATAGAAGTTTGAAAATATATTTAAAATCTTATTTAAATAAATACAAGTGTCTAATTTAAATAATTAATAAACCATAAAAGAATAAAGGAAAATTATTGGTCTTTAAATACATGTTTAAAACAGTATAGAAACTTACTGAAAAATTTGGAAAATATTTGAAATAAAAGAGGGTTTGAAAACATTTGAATAAATTCAAAACAGAAATCAGAAATAGAAAAATAAAAAGAAAACAGAAGGAAAAAATAAGAAAAGACCCAGCCCAGCCTAACCAGCCCACCAGGCCCAACTACCCCATCACCCTCTCCCTCCCCGAACCGTTATTTCTCACTCGCGCACCCACCCTTCTCTCTCACTGACCCGCAGACCCACGCCACATCAGCGCCACGCAAGCATCTTCTCTCCCACTCGCGACCAGTCCCCCCTCTCTCACCCATTCTGCCTTTGATTCCGCAGGTTTAATTCACCATGATGACGCGTTGATTCAGCCCGGTAACCTTGCCCATTTAAGCGCCCCTCTCCCCTCTTCATTTCCCCTCACTTTCCCCTTCCTCTCCGCCACCAGGCTGCGATAATTTCTAGCCAACACACCCTCTGCTTCGGCGAGCTTTCAGTCAAATTCCGGCGAGCGTCGACCCTATCATGCCCCTAGCCTCCACGAGCGTGATCCCCATCATCTTGCGCATCCCCCAGTAGCTCCTACTAGCCCGCGCAAACCCTAGAGGCTCGGCAACTTCGAAATCAGAGCGCCACCGCCCACTGCCCCGACTCCGGTGACCTCCCTCGGTATTTCCTGACCACCCCCTTCCCCCGCGATGACACTCATGTGTTCGCCTCTCCCGTATGCATTTAACTCCGCCGTTTTCGTGTCCTAGCGCTCCTTGCAGCCTCGTCATCGATGATGCCAGAACACGCCCATCGCTAGAAGGAACTCCGACGAGCAATCACAGGCTACTCCGTGCGCCCCTTCATCTACGACGATAAATTTGAGCCTCAGCACGTCTTTGCGATCACGGTGAGCCATCTCTCTTCCTCCCTTGCTTCCTGTGTCACTAGAACCACCGCGAGCAGAGCGCGCCGCTGCTGTCCACCTTCGCCGCGCCGCCCATCTTTCGCCACTATAGTTTGAACCGTAGGATGTGGATCTGTCGGCTAGGATAGAATCACTTATCGAAGGGGTATGTTCGCTTCTGTGCCGTGCGATTTAAATAGATCTGACGGCTGTAGCTGCTCGATTCGGCCGAACTGGTACGCACTAGTTAGGTCAAGATGTAGGGGTTCGTAGCATGGAAAACAAAAAATTTCTACCGCATACAAACAAACAAGCCAAGATCTATCTACTAGATTGTAGCAACGAGTCGATAGAATAACTCACCCTCGAAGTTTCCAAAGTGTTTAATGAGAGCGGATTCTCGTGGGTGATGTAGTCGTACTCTTGCCGATCTCAAGATCGTGTAGACGATCCTTCCCGTAGCGTTAAGCGGCCTTCATGATCGGTCACATGTTGCACTTAATGAAGACCTTCCTCTCCCTTGTTCCAGCGAAAATGGAGGTTGTAGAACTCTCCTCGCGATTTCGCTGACGACGACGTGGTACCGAAAGTAGAGGAGATCTCGAGGCTTCGCCTTAAGCCGGGCGAGTATGGTGGACTATGAGAGGCCTTGGCGATCTAGGGTTTAGAGGCAAGGGAGGAACCTGGCGGCTAGGGTTAGGGTTTCACCCCAACTCGGCGGGTGGTGGTGCCTAGGCGGCGGCCAGGGGGTGGTGGCCGTGACTTAGGGCTAGGGTTTGGGTGGTGAGAGGTGTGTCTTAGAGGGGCACCCCTGCCCCTTCTTATATAGGTGGGAGGGCGCTGGTTGGGAGGAGGGAGTCCTCCCCCAACTCGGCCTCCTTGGCCGGCGGTGGAGGGAGGAGGACTTCCTCCCCAAGTAGGTTTCCTACTCTCCCTCCACCAAGCAAACTTGCCGTTTGACTTTTCAAATTGGCGTTTGACTTTTCAAACTAGGATTTGATTTATCCCTTTATTTTGCTCAGCGATGACACCTAGTACATGATGCAACCATTCCAACTTGTTATGACACATTCATGTACCCTTCCCCGCCGGAGTGCCGGACCTTCCGGACCCTTCTAGAACATTCCCGACGAAAACACGGGAATCATTCTCCAACTCCGAAACAGGACTTTCCTTATATGAATCTTATTCTCCGGACCATTCCGGATCTCCTAGTGATATCTCGGATACCATACGAGACTCCGAACAACATTCGGTCTCTTACTCATCATTCCATAAGTACTCAACAACATCGAATCCTTAAGTGTGTCTCCCTACGGTTCGTGAATTATGCGGACATGATCGAGACACTTCTCCGAACAATAACCAATAGAGGAATCTGGAAATTCATATGGATCCCACATATTTCTACGATTACTTTGCGATCGAATGAACCACTAACATACGATACCAATTTCCCTTTGTCTCACGATAGTTTACTTATCCAAGGTTTTGATCGTCGGTATCTCTGCATACCTAGTTCAACCTCGTTACTGATAAGTACTCTTTTCTCGTTCCCGTGATATGTGATCCCTTATGAGCCAGTCACATGCTTTCAAGCCAATGGGATGACATTCCACCGAGAGGGCCCAGAGTATATCTATCCGTCATATGGATGGATAAATCCCACTCTTGATCCATGTGTCTCAACCCATACTTTCCGAACACTCAATGCCACCTTTGTAGCCACCCAGTTACGGTGTGGTGTTTGATGTCATCAAAGCATCCTTCCGGTGATGGTGATAAGCATGATCTCATGGTCGAAGGAATTAGGTTACTATGTATCAGAAAGAATATAGCAATTGAACTATTAAAATGACTTGATCTTTATGCTACGCTTATCTATAGGAGTATGTCCATCATACCATTCTCCTAACGATATGATCTTGTTGTTAATAACATCTCAATGTTCATGGTAGGGAAACCACAATCATTTATTAACCAACAAGCTAGTATTATGAAGAGGCTTTACTAGGGACTCTAATTTAGTTTACAAATCACACAAGTATTAATGTTTCCTTGTTAATACTATTATAGCATGAATGTAAACAGTTATCATAAACAAAAAGATATAATAATAACTACATTTATTATTGCCTCTAGGGCATATCTCCAACAGTCTCCCACTAGCACTAGAGTCAACTAATCTAGATTACATGGTAATATACCGAATACCCATGGCAGTTTTGTTGGAGATATGCCCTAGAGGCAATAATAAATGTAGTTATTATTATATCTTTATGTTTATGATAAATGTTTACATTCATGCTATAATAGTATTAACAAGGAAACATTGATACTTGTGTGATTTGTAAACTTAATTTGAAGTCCCTAGTATAGCTATTTCACTAGCTTGTTGGTTGATTTATGATTGTGGTTTCTATCATGAACATTGAGATGTTATCAACAACAAGATCATATCGTTAGAGAATGATATGGTGGACATACTCTATAGATATCATGCATATCACCTTTGGATGGATGCTTTGATGTGTTGAGACACATGGATCAAGTGGATTTGTCCATCCATATGACTTGCAAGCATGTGATTGGCTCTGAGGATCACATATCTCAAAATCGTGAAATATGTTTGATTAGTTATGGTATTATGAAGAGAGACAGTCTTGGATGGGATCCGGAGGTGATCCGAATGGTCCGGATAAGATTCATATAAGGAAAGTCCTGCTTCGGAAATGATTCCTGTTTTCATCGAATGTTCTAGAAGTTCCGAATGTCGACTCGAGAAGGTACAGAATGTGTCATTACATATTGGAATGATTGCATCATGTACTAAGTGTTCTCGCTATTCCAAATAAAGGATTAAATTGAATCCTAAAACTGAAAAGTCAAATGGCCAGTTTGAAAGTCAAACGGCTAAAACAGGAAAGTGAGGGAAACAAGCAAGAGGAGGTGGAAACCGACTTGGAGAGGGACTACCCTCCCTCCCCTTGGCCGCCGGCCCTCTCCACCCATAAAAGGAGGGGCAGGGCCTCCTCCTCTGGACACACAAGTTCCTATCCTCTAATCTAAATCCTAGCCCTAGACTCCGGTTTAGAGCCGCTTTGGTTTAGAGCTTCTAATTGCCCTAGCCTTCGGATTAGAGCCTTCTAATTGGTGTGTCTAAACCCTAGACCACTAATAGCTCTCTCTCATACTCCACCATACTCGCTCCGGCTTAAGGCGAAGCCCTGCGGGATCTCCCCTCTACTTAGGTACCATCTTGGTTGTCTTTCTTAGGAATCGCGAGAGTGCTACAACCTCCATTCTTTGGAACAAGGAGAGGAAGGTCTTCGTCGAATCACCGAGCGTGTGACCATTGGGGCGCTTAGGAGCATGGCCGGAAGGATCGTCTGCGATCTTGAGATCGGGAAAATCGACTACATCACCCACGAGAATCCGCTCTCGTTAAACACTTTGGAATCTTGAGGTAAGTTATTCCATCAACTCGTTGCTACAATCTAGTAGATAGATCTTGGCTTGTTTGTTTGTGCGATAGAATTTTTGTTTTCCATGCTATGAAACCCTACGGTGGTATCGAGCCGTGTCTATATGTAGATCTGTTGCCGAGTAGAACACAATGGTCATTGTGGCGTTGATGCTTTTATTGTCGATTGCTTTTGTGTACTTTGCATCTTGCGGTATGTTGGGATGAAGCGGCCGGGCTAACCTTACATGACATCGTTCATGAGACTTGCTCCACGCTTGACATGCAACTTGTATTGCATAAGTGGCTTCTTGGTGCTGTTTCTCCTAGCATAGTTAAGATCCAATTTACAACGGGTGATCAACAATGCTAGTATCAATGTTGTGGTTCTTGTTCGTAAGTTAGAGCGACACTTAATGAAAGCCCCAAACCATGTAAAATATGCAAAGAAAGTAGGCGTCTAACTTTGTTTTGCGGGGTGTCTGATGATGTGATATGGCCATGATTGTGATTATATTTGATGTATGCAATGTTCCTTATTGTAAGTTGGCAACCGGCGAGCCATATGGTTGTCTTTAATTTATGTTAAGACCCGTGTCTATTCAAAGTAGTTGTAATAGTTGAAGCCGGTGGGCGACAATCATGGAGAAGCGTCATTGACCTTGATGCAATGCCGGTGATGATGGAGATCATGTTCGTGCTTGAAGATGGAGATCGGAAGCACAAAGAAGAAAGGCCATATCATATCACATATTATTGAATTGCATGTGATGTTAATCCTTTATGCATCTTGTATTGCTTAGTAGACGACGGTAGCATTATAAGATGATCCCTCATGCACATGAATTTCAAATCATAAAGTGTTCACCCTTAGTTAGCACCGTTGCTAAAGCTTGTTGTTTCGAAGCACCACGTGATGATCGGGTGTGTTAGATTCTGCAAGTGTATACAACGTGAGCAAGCCAGATTTGCTCATGCGGAAAGTAAGGTTTGATCTTGACGAGCCTAGCATGTACAGACATGGTCTCGGAACACGGATTACCGAAAGGTAAAGCATGAATCATATAGTAGATATGATGAACATGACGATTGTTCGCCATTAAAACTATATCAACTCTCGTGATGATCGGTATTGATGTAGTAGATTTGGTTCGTGTGATCACTAAAAAAATGTGAGGGATGTTGTTTTGAGTGGGAGTTCACCTAGTTTAATTTCATCATTAATTTGAACTCAATTTGTCATAAACTTAGTCTAAACTATTGCAAATATGTTGTAGATCAATGGAAGCCCCTACCATCAATTTTAATGCATTCCTAGAGAAAGAAAAGTTGAAAAACAATGGAAGCAACTTCGCGGATTGGTTCCATAATTTGAGATTGTCCTCACATTTGGTAATTTGACCTATGTCTTTGGATGCACATTTGGGTGACCCACTGCGGTGATGCTCTCGATGAAGTAAAGAATGTTTACCTCGCTCGGAAGAATCGATTACTCCATAGTTCGATGTGCTATCTTGTATGGTTTGGAATCGGAGCTTCATAAAAGGTTTGAAGAGTCGACCCATATGATATTGTCGAGGATCTCAAATTGATTTTTGAGACTCATGCGGCAATTGAAAGCTATGAGGCTTCGAAAAGTTCTTTAAGCGCAAGATGGAAGAAGGCAGCTCCGTCGGTGAGCATGTGCTTAAGATGTCAGGCGCATAAACAAACTTCAAAGCTTGGGTATAGTGATTCCTAATGCTTTGAGGATTTACCGTGTCCTCAATCACTACCACCAAGTTACAAGAACTTTGTGATGAACTACAACATGCGAACATGAACAAGGCGTTGCGAACTCTTTGCCATGTTGAAATCTGCAGAAGTGGAGATCAAGAAAGAGCACCAAGTGTTGTTGGTCAATAAGACCACCAAATTCAAGAAAGTCAAGTCTAAGCAAAAGGGACACTTCAAGAAGGGTGGTAAGAAAGGTACCACGCCGGCAAAGAAGACCAAGGATGGACCCAAGCACGTCTTGAGTGCTTTCTTTGCAAGGAGAAGGTCCTTTGGGCGGAATTGCCCAAAGTACTTGGCGGATCTAAGACGACAACATCAAGAAGAAAGGTATATCGATATACATGTTATTGATGTGTATCTCACTAGTACTCGTAGTAGTGCAGGTATTTAATCTTGGTTAGGTTGCTCATATTTGTAACTCGAAATAGGTCTTTGAGAATAAGCGGAAGCTAGCGAAGAACGAGGTGACGATGCGGCGTGGGAAGCGGATCAAAGGTTGATGTGATCGCGGTCGGCACTCCACCTTCATCTACCATCGGGATTGGTTTTATACTTAAATAATTGTTATTTAGTGCACGTGTTGAGCATGAACATTATATCGGGATCTTGTTTATTGCGAGGCGGTTACTGTTTAAGTCGAGAATAATGGTTGTTCGATTTATATGAGTAATATGTTTTATGCACATGCACCTTTGATAGATGGTATATTCTTATTGAATCTCGATGGTGGAAATACACATATCAACAACATTGAGGCTAAGCGTTTGAAATCAGCGATAATTCGACCTATCGTGTAGCATCGTCTTGGTCACATTGGAGTGAAGCGTATGAAGAAACTCCATTCGATGGACTTCTTGAATCACTTGATTTTGAATCACTTGAAAGATGTGAAGCATGTCCGATGGGAAAAATGACTAAGACTCCATTTTACGGTATGATGGGCGAGCTACGGACTTATTGGAAATCATACATACCGATGTGTGTGGACCAATGAGTGTAGCATTCTTGTGATGGTTATCATTATGTTCTTACCTTCACGGATGACTTGAGTAGATATGGGTATATCTATTTCATGAAACATAAGTCCGAAACTTTCGAGAAGTTTAAGGAATTTCAAAGTGAGGTAGAGAATCAACGTAACAAGAAGATTAAATTTCTACGTTCTGATCGTGGAGGTGAATATCTAAGTTACGAGTTTGGCGAGCATTTGAAGAAATGCGGAATACTTTCACAATTGACACCGCCGGGAACACCACAACGTAATGGTGTGTCCGAACGTCATAATCGAACTCTCTTAGATATGGTTCGTTCTATGATGTCACTTACAGATTTACCGCTATCATTTTGGGGTTATGCATTAGAAACAGCCGCATTCACTTTAAATAGGGCACCGTCTAAATCCGTTGAAACGACACGTATGAATTATGGTTTGGGAAGAAACCTAAATTGTCGTTCCTTAAAGTTTGGGGATGCGAAGCCTATGTAAAGAAGTTACAGCCGGACAAGCTTGAACCCAAAGCGGAAAAATGCGTCTTCATAGGATACCCGAAGGAAACTATTGGGTATACCTTCTATCATAGATCCGAAGGCAAAATCTTCGTTGCCAAGAATGGATCCTTTCTAGAGAAGGAATTTCTCTCGAAAAAAGTGACTGGAAGGAAAGTAGAACTCGACGAGGTTGTCGAACCTTCTCTCGAAATTGCAAGTAGCGCGACCGGAAGAAGTTCTGTTGGGAATATGCCCTAGAGGCAATCATGTATGATGAGATTTCCCATTGTATTCATAAAGTTATTAAGTAGTCCTTGTATAAACATCGATGTGTATCATTGAATATGTGATTCAGTTGTGGAACTATGCATTCATGTTGTTTGTACTAAATATCCTTGGTCATTGAGGTTGTCTTTGGACACACAACTTAGACCAATGTGAAAGTTGGCTTGATGACTCGGTTCCACTTGTCATGGGCATGGAGATGCTATTCCAACTTACAGACTAGGCTAAAGAGTTTAGCGAGTCGGATTGACCCATATTGAGGTACAACGAACTATGTTGTCATTTGTATATCTCAATCAATGTAATCCTTAGACCTGAGGTTGTTGCATAGTCCGAGTTGAGGATCACCGACTTAGGTTACATCAAGCGCTGATCCGTGGCGGGCGATTATAAAGCGGGTTTGGGTCGATGAGAATCAAGCTGCGTGATGTGAATAACCAAGATGGGATTTTGCCCCTCACTCGGAGATATTCTCTGGGCCTCTCGTGAGATATGATTGAAAGCATGGCCATGCAGAATCGGTTAAGTTTTAACCGAGGCGATCGACTAAAGTTAGTCGGGTGAATCACTTATCTCGGATCGAGAAAGTCGGACTATTTAAGGGATGACATATATTCGCCTATAGTCTGACAAGGTATATCGTGAGGCAAAAGGGACTCAGACGTAAGTCGCATTGGAAAGGCAAGTCGTCATGACTCTTTGGTACTTGGGAATCGGCATGTTCTGCTAGGAGCCGATGCCGATTGATCGATTGTGAGTTGGACTCAAATCGTGTCCAAGTAGCCATGAGCCTGCGGGGTCACACACTTAAGAGCGGGAGCAAGTTCGGATTGGATCTGAACATATAATCTGGTTGGGTTGGACCTAAACCAGATTAGGACTGAGTTAGTGAGTTGGACTCACGGTGACTAATGTTATATGGGCTTTAGTGAATGGGTCGCGCGAGCAGAGCCCATGTTCACTCCCTATATATAGTGGAGCATAATAACCTAGAAGGGTTAATCGTTGTTCGGTTAGGTCATTCCATGTGTTGGAAACCCTAGCTCCACAGCAGTCCAGCCGCCGTAACGAACCTAGCAGTTCGCCGCCGGCGCTCCTCCTTGTACGTGTGGATACCAACAGAGGTGTTGTACGATCAGCACCAGGACGATCGGATCGTGAGGACTGCACTGCATCAAGCGGCGCTTCATCGGTAATCCGCAACGCGTCTAGTGGTAAACCTCGTGGCCTTCTACCTCGGCTAGATCTTGGGATCACCACGTTAGAGGAAAAGTTTTTGTTTTATCTGCGTGGCCCAGGTGGTATCGAGCGATAGCTTCGGTTTTAGGCTCGAGATCTCGCATATGATATGCGGTAGGCTATAGATGAGATCTATGTGCTGTTTTGGTGGTCGATCTATGAGATAGATCGGTTTTGTATGAAGTTGATTGGATCAACTGTACTCGGGAATGGTAGATCGATTTCCGTGATCATCTCGCCGAGGTCGTGGAGCGACATACCCTACCGGTGCTTCCGCCATCGGGGTAGGCGTGACACGTAAATCCGAGCGGTGATCGAAGATCAAAAGGTTTGATCGAATCGGAGCGATGGTGGAATCCATGTTCGGATCGTAGATGAGATCTACGTTTTCGGAAAAATCGTCGGCGCCGCATGAGCGCTGTCCTTCGATCCCGCCCGCTATCCGGCTAAGCGGGACCGCGGCATACTGTCATAGCGCCTTAGATGTCGTTGCGAGTTTCACAACGCCGGTAGATATTGTATCTATGCATAACTTGTTTTGCGAGAAGTTGTGAATGGTATGGTTCATGTGCATGTGATGTATGTGTGTAATCCATACGTGATCTGCGAATCACGGTTTTTTGTCGGTGGAGCCTAGGTCTTGTCATTTTATTGTATAACGACTGCGTGTCGGATTCTCTATGTAATTTACTTTACTAAGCTAGTGTAGCTGTTTGAGAACCGGAAGGCATGCAAGGCGTTGTACATGTCGGCGACATGGAGTAAGGCGGCAAGTGACAAGAGTTGGCACGAGTCGGATTACGAGCTTTGTGGAGATGGAGATCGCCATGAAGAGAGCCATACCATTTCACATTATAATTGCTTTATTTTGTGTTATTGTTATGTCTCGGTTTTACCTCTATTAGATAGTCGGTAAAATTTAATCCCTCAAAGAAGGTCTAGTCGGTTTTCCGCCGATGTTTGCACCATCACAAGTCGGACATTTTTGGTAGTGGGCTCATAAAATTGAGGTCTGCCAATTCTTTCGACTAGGTGGGTTCAGTCGGACTCTTACTACGAAACACTTGGTAAGCTAGGCGGGTCTATCACTGCAGTTGTGGGACTCGGGGAAAAGTCGGATGGGGCGGGGCATGTGATGCCACCCGTCCAGCAGAGTCGCATGGGATGCGATTGACAAGGTTGTCTACCAAGATCACTTGGCGGCTAGCGGTGATGCTAAAGCTCACTAGCCGACTTGCTTATTTAGGATCTGAATCACTAAGTAACCATCGGAGGGTGTTGGTTCTAGTGGGAGCATAAAATATTAAAACGTTTAATATGCTTGCTCTTTTATGAATACATGTCTTAAGTGCTTTGCATATTTTACATTGTAGATCATGGCACCAAGTAGCAGTCACTCTCGGTTATCCGGTTTTGCGTTGAGAACCATTCTTGAAAGATAAAGCTGCGACACTAATTTTACCAAGCGGTATCGAAATCTAAATTGTTCTCAAACAAGAAAAGAAGGACCATGTCCTAGACAACCCACTTCGGATGAGCGAATGAGAATGCACCGTCACGCCACCAATGCCTACCGTCGGGCTAAGGATGAGTCCACGGATATTAGGCATCTTATGCTTGCTCACATGGAACCGGACTTGCAAAAGCAGTTCGAGCATGTTGAGGCCTACGATATGATCGAAAGCCTCAAAAGTATGTTCGAGCTCAGCAAGACCGAGAGGTATCAAGTCTCTCGGGCTTTCTTTGAGTTGCAAGCTTAAGGATGGTGATCCATTGAGTCGCATGTGATCAAAATGGTTGGTTACGCGGTCTCTGGAAAACTTGGCTACCCCATAAGCGAAGAGTTCGCTACGGATATAATTCTGAACTCTCTTCCTAGTGCATATGGGTTCATTTGAACTACCACGTGCATGGTATGGATAAAGCTCACTGAATTGCATGGGATGCTCAAGCGAGGCGAGATCTCAAGAAGGGCACCGATCAAGTGTTGATGGTGCGAGAATAAGGCTAAGTTCAAGAAGAGTTCTTGGACTAAGAAGAAGGCTAAGTCGGGAGGAAGCGGGCTCGGGACCTGTCCCAAGCGCTTCCTCGGGGACTAAGCCATCTCCTTCACCGGATCCACTTGCTTCTCTTGCAAGGCGGATGGCCATTGGAAGAGGAAGCTGACAAGTACTTGGCCGACAAAGCCAAGAGTGGAGGTATGACTTCCGACTCAGGTACACTTGTTTGCAATGTTATAGACATATATCTTGCGATGCACCTAATAGTTCTTGGGTATATGATCTGGATCGATTATTCACATACGCAACTCGTTGCGACCGGTAAGAACTAGGAGGCGTAGCAAGAGGCGAAGTTGATATTGAGTCGGCAACAAAGCAAGAGTTGCTGCGTTGGAAGTCGACGCGATGCAACTTCATTTACCTTCGGATTCATTATGGAACTAAATAATTGTTATTATGTTCCGATGCTCGATCGAAACATTATTTACGCTTCATGTTTGATGAGGCAAGGCTATGAGTCGAATATCAAGAATAATGGTTGTTCTTTGTATTTGAATGATATGTTTCACGGCTTTGCACCCGTTCGAGCAGGTTATTTATTTTGAATCTTGATGGTGAGTCGGTTTATAACATAAATGTTAAAGGTTGAAACCAAATGATCTGAATATGACTTACTTTTGGCAATCGGCTTGGTCATATAAGTTGGAAAGCATGAAGAAGCTCCATGATGATGGACTCTAACCCGTTCGACTTAGAGTCGTTCGAGACATGCGAATCTTGCCTACTCGGCAAAATGACCAAGACACCTTTTGCAAAGAGTTGTGAAAAGGCGTCCGACTTGTTGGGACTAGTACATAGTGATGTATGTGGACCAATGAGCACGACACCGAGGGTGGTTATGAGTACTTCATTACCTTCACGATGATTTGAGTAGGTATGGATATATCTACTTAATGAAACATAAGTCGGAAGCCTTTGAAAAGTTCAAAGAATTCCGAATGAAGCACAGAATCAACTCGGCAAGAAAATAAAGTTTCTTGATTGATAGGAGGCGAGTACATGAGCCATGAGTTTGATGACCATCGAAAAGTTGTGGAATAGTTCCTCAACTCACTCCGCGAACGCATACAAAGGAATGGTGTTTCGGAAAGGCGGAATCGGACCTTGTTGGACATGGTACGATCAATGATGAGTCGGACAGATCTGCCTTTATCATTTTGGGGTTATTGTCTAGAAACAGCGGCGTTCACACTAAACAAAGTACCATCAAAATCGGTGGAGAAGACACCGCATGAGATGTGGACAGGTAAAAAGCCGAGTTTGTCTTTTCTTAAGATTTGGGGTTGTGAAGCTTTTGTCAAGCGACTTCAGTCGGAAAAGCTTACGGCCAAGTCGGATAAATGTATTTTCGTGGGGTATCCGAGGGAAACCTTGGGTTACTACTTCTACAACCGAGAAGAGGGCAAAGTGTTTGTCGCTCGGAACGGTATCTTCCTTGAGAAAGAGTTTCTCAGTCGGGGAGTAAGTGGGAGCATGGTGCAACTCGAAGAAATTCGAGAGGAATCGGCTAATAGCAAATCGGCTAATGGAGAATCGGCAAAAACCTTGGAGGTTGAGCCGATCGTGGCAGCTGAGCCGATAGCAGCACCTATACTACGAAGATCGGCAAGATTACGAAGTGTTCGTGATGTGTTACTGTTAGACAGTGATGAGCCGGCAAATTATTCGGAAGCGATGGTGGGATCTGATTCCGAGTCATGGCTTGGAGCCATGAGATCCGAGATAAAGTCCATGGATGAAAATCAAGTTTGGAACTTGGTTGATCGCGACGGTGCAAGACCCGTCGAGTGCAAATGGGTCTTTAAGAAGAAAACTGATATGGATGGAAATGTTTCAATCTATAAAGCACGCCTTGTCGCGAAAGGGTTCCGACAAGTTCAAGGAGTTGATTACGACGAGACTTTCTCGCCCGTAGCAATGCTTAAATCAGTTCGGATCATGTTAGCTATAGCGGCCTATTTCGATTATGAGATATGGCAGATGGATGTCAAAACGGCTTTCCTTAACGGAAATTTAACCGAGGACGTGTATATGATACAGCCCGAGGGTTTTGTCGATCCGGCTAATGCTGACAAGGTATGCAAACTTCAGAAATCCATTTATGGGTTGAAGCAAGCATCTCGGAGTTGGAATATTCGTTTTGATGAGGTAGTCAAATCGTTTGGCTTCATCAAAAGTGATCATGATTCTTGTTTGTACAAGAAGTTTAGTGGGAACAAAGTAAATTTTCTAATCTTATATGTGGATGACATATTACTGATTGGAAATGATGTCCAGATGTTGCAAGAAACCAAGGAATCATTGGAAAGGAGTTTCTCAATGAAAGACTTGGGTGAGGCAACATACATCCTCGGAATCCGGATCTATAGAGATAGATCAAGGAGGCTCATTGGATTGAGTCAGAGTGCTTATTTGGACAAAGTGTTGAAAAAGTTCAACATGGAATCATCTAAGGGGTTCTTACCGATGTCCCATGGTGTAAAACTTAGCAAGACTCGGTGTCCTTCGACAAGCGATGAGCGAAGTAGGATGAGTGCGATTCCATATGCTCATAGCGATTGGATCCATCATGTACGCCATGATTTGTACTAGGCGGATGTTTCCTATGCTCTAAGTGTTGTGGCGGATACCAGGCTGATCACGAGAGATCCATCGACAAGCTAAAAATATCCTAAAGTACTTGAGAAGGACTAAGGATATGTTCTTGGTTTATGGTGGTGAAGATGAACTCGGTGTAAGCGTTACACGGATGCGAGTTATCTCACCGACTCGATGATTCTCGTTACAATCCGGATCGTGTTTATTATAAGCGGAGGTGCTGTGAGCTGGAAAAGTTCCAAGCAAGAGACCGTGTTTGCGTCTACAATGAGGTGAGTATATTGTCGCCTCGAGGCGACAAAGGAAGCTGTTTGGATGAGGAATTTCCTCATGGATCTTGGTGTGGTTCAGGGCTCGTCCAATCCGTTGGGCGTGTATTGTGACAACAATGGTGCTATTGCACAAGCCAAGGAACCTAGACAACACCGGAAGAACAAGCACATACTCATGCGGTACCACGATTCGCCGGTTTCGTGGATCGGTGATATCAAGTTATGCAAGGTACACACGGATGCAAATATTGCGGATCCTGACAAAACCGTTACCCCAGAAGCATGAGGCGCACGAAACCATGGGCATTAGATGCTTAGACATGTGATGTCGGAAGATTGACTCTAGTGCAAGTGGGAGGCTTGGGAATATGCCCTAGAGGCAATCATGTATGATGAGATTTCCCATTGTATTCATAAAGTTATTAAGTAGTCCTTGTATAAACATCGATGTGTATCATTGAATATGTGATTCGGTTGTGGAACTATGCATTCATGTTGTTTGTACTAAATATCCTTGGTCATTGAGGTTGTCTTTGGACACACAACTTAGACCAATGTGAAAGTTGGCTTGATGACTCGGTTCCACTTGTCATGGGCATGGAGATGCTATTCCAACTTACAGACTAGGCTAAAGAGTTTAGCGAGTCGGATTGACCCATATTGAGGTACAACGAACTATGTTGTCATTTGTATATCTCAATCAATGTAATCCTTAGACACGAGGTTGTTGCATAGTCCGAGTTGAGGATCACCGACTTAGGTTCTCACAACTGATCCGTGAATCGGGCGTTATAAAGGCGAGGTTGGTCGATGAGAATCAAGCTGCGTGATGTGAATAACCAAGATGGGATTTTGCCCCTCCACTCGGAGAGATATTCTCTGGGCCCTCTCGTGAGATATGATTCGGAAAGCATGGCCATGCACGAATAGGTTAAGTGTTAACCGAGGCGATCGACTAAGAGTTAGTCGGGTGAATCACTTATCTCGGATCGAGAAGAGAGTCGGACTATTTAAGGGATGACATATATTCGCCTATAGTCTGACAAGGTATATCGTGAGGCAAAAGGGACTCAGACGTAAGTCGCATTGGAAAGGCAAGTCGTCATGACTCTTTGGTACTTGGGAATCGGCATGTTCTGCTAGGAGCCGATGCCGATTGATCGATTGTGAGTTGGACTCAAATTGTGTCCAAGTAGCCATGAGCCTGCGGGGTCACACACTTAAGAGCGGGAGCAAGTTCGGATTGGATCTGAACATATAATCTGGTTGGGTTGGACCTAAACCAGATTAGGACTGAGTTAGTGAGTTGGACTCACGGTGACTAATGTTATATGGGCTTTAGTGAATGGGTCGCGTGAGCAGAGCCCACGTTCACTCCCTATATATAGTGGAGCATAATAACCCAGAAGGGTTAATCGTTGTTCGGTTAGGTCATTCCATGTGTTGGAAACCCTAGCTCCACAGCAGTCCAGCCGCCGTAACGAACCTAGCGGTTATTCGCCGCTCCTCCTTATGCGTGTGGATACCGGCAAAGGTGTTGTGCGATCGGCACCAGACGATCGGATCGTGAGGACTGCTTGCATCAATGCCGCGCTTCATCGTAATCGCAACCGCGTCTAGTGGTAAACCTCGTGGCCTTCTACCTCGGCTAGATCTTGGGATCACCACGTTAGAGGAAAAGTTTTGTTTTATCTCTGCGTGGCCCAACAGCCTGTGGTGCCTGCACCAATAAGAGAGGAAGCTAATGATGATGATCATGAAACTTGGTTGAAGTTGATCTGAGCCTCGGAGGTCAACGAGAACTCGTACCACTCCATTGGTATGATCCGTTATGAGTGTCATGTTGGTGGACAACACGATGACCCCGAGACATATGAGGAAGCGATGATGAGCCCAGATTCCAATAAATGGCAAGAAGCCATGAAATCCGAGATTGGATCCATGTCGAAAACCAAGTATGGACTTTGGTGGACTTACCGGATGGCCGAAAGGTGTCGAGAACAAATGGATTTTCAAGAAGAAAGCAGATCTTGATGGTAATGTTCTTGTCTATAAAGCTCGACTTGTTGCAAAAGGGTTTCGACAAATTCAAGGAGTTGACTACGATGAGACTTTCTCACCGATGGCGAAGCTAAAGTCTGTGAGGATTATGTTAGCAATCACGCATATTATGATTATGAGATATGGCGGATGGATGTCAAAACAACATTCCTCAATGGAGACATTGATGAAGAGTTGTATATGATGCAACCCAAAGGTTTTGTCGATCCTAAAGATGCTAACAAGGTATGCAAACTTCAACGGTCCATCTATGGATTGAAGCAAGCATCCAAGTTGGAATCAACGTTTTGATAAGGTGATCAAAGTTTTGGTTTTATACAAACTTATGGAGAAGCTTGTATTTACAAGAAAGTGAGTGGGAGCTCAGAGTAGCATTCTTAATACTATATGTGGATGACATATTGTTGATTGGGAATGATGTAGACGTTCTTAATAGTGTCAAGGAATATTTGAATAATAGTTTTTCAATGAAGGATCTTGGCAAGCACTTACATATTAGGCATAAAGATTTATAGAGATAGATCGAACGCCAAATATCATTGTCACTGAGTACATATTTGGACAAAGTTCTAAAGAGGTTTGGAATGGAAGAAAGCAAGAAAGGGTTCTTGCCCATGTTGCCCAATCGACCTTGAGTAAAATCAAAGTCCGACATCGCGGAAGATAGAGAAAGGATGAGTAAGACTCCTATGCCTCGACCATAGGATCTCTAATGTATGCCATGCTATGTACTAGACCCGACATTGCATATCTTTGTTAGTTTAACTAGAAGATATCAAAGTGATCCGAGTGGATCATTGGACGTGATCAAAAACATCCTTAAGTACTTGAGAAGAACTAAGGATATGGTTCTTTCTTATGGAGGTGATGAGCACTCGTTGTTAGCAGTTACCGATGCTAGTTGGAACACCGATTCGGATGATTCTAAATCACAACTGGATAATGATTTATTTTGAATGCGCGAAGCTTGGAGGAGTGCAAAGCAAAGCGTTGTGGCGAGATCTTCAATGAATTGGAATACATGGTGCCCGGAGGCTTCAAGAAGCGATATGGATGAAAGAGTTCATTACAGTGGGTGTGGTTCCTAGTGCTGGACCCAATGTCTATCTCTTGTGATAACATGGGCGCCATAGCCAATGCGCAAGAACCAAGGTCACACAAGAAGTCAAGCATATCAACTGCGTTTTCATGCTATTCGAGAACATATCCGGGATGGGGATATAAAGATTTGCAAAGTACACACAGATCTGAATGTGGCGGATCCATTGACTAAACCTCTCCCGAGGGCAAAACATGACCAACACCAAACTGCCATGGGTGTTCGGTATATTACCATGTAATCTAGATTAGATGACTCTAGTGCAAGTGGGAGATGTTGGAGATATGCCCTAGAGGCAATAATAAATGTAGTTATTATTATATCTTTGTGTTTATGATAAATGTTTACATTCATGCTATAATAGTATTAACAAGGAAACATTGATACTTGTGTGATTTGTAAACTTAATTTGAAGTCCCTAGTATAGCCTCTATACTTCACTAGCTTGTTGGTTGATTTATGATTGTGGTTTCCCTATCATGAACATTGAGATGTTATCAACAACAAGATCATATCGTTAGGAGAATGATATGGTGGACATACTCCTATAGATAAGCGTAGCATAAAGATCAAGTCATTTCAATAGTTCAATTGCTATATGCTTTCTGATACATAGTAACCTAATTCCTTCGACCATGAGATCATGCATATCACCTTTACCGGATGGATGGTTTGATGACATCAAACACCACACCGTAACTGGGTGGCTATAAAGGTGACATTGAGTGTTCGGAAAGTATAGGTTGAGACACATGGATCAAGAGTGGGATTTGTCCATCCATATGACGGATAGATATACTCTGGGCCCTCTCGGTGGAATGTCATCCAATTAGCTTGCAAGCATGTGACTGGCTCACAAGGGATCACATATAACGGGAACGAGAAAAGAGTACTTATCGGTAACGAGGTTGAACTAGGTATGCAGAGATACCGACGATCATAACCTCGGATAAGTAAACTATCGTGAGACAAAGGGAAATTGGTATCGTATGTAAGTGGTTCATTCGATCAAAGTAATCGTGAGAAATATGTGGGAGCCATATGAATTTCCAGATTCCTCTATTGGTTATTGTTCGGAGAAGTGTCTCGATCATGTCCGCATAATTCACGAACCGTAGGGAGACACACTTAAGGATTCGACGTTGTTTTGAGTAGTTATGGTATTATGAGATAGAGACCGAATGTTGTTGAGTCTCGGATGGGATCCGGATATCACGAGGTGATCCGGAATGGTCCGGAGAATAAGATTCATATAAGGAAAGTCCCGTCGGAGTTCGGAAATGATTCCATGTTTTCATGGAATGTTCTAGAAGGTTTTTGAATGTCCAAGACTCAAGGGGAAGGGGTACATGAATGTGTCATTACATATTGGAATGATTGCATCATGTACTAAGTGTTCTCGCTGTTCCAAATAAAGGATTAAATTGAATCCTAAAACTGAAAAGTCAAATGGCCAGTTTGAAAGTCAAACGGCTAAAACAGGAAAGTGAGGGAAACAAGCAAGAGGAGGTGGAAACCGACTTGGAGAGGAGTCCCTCCTCTCCAAGCCGGCGCGCCACCCTAGGCTGAGTTGGGGAGGGACTCCCCTCCCTCCCCTTGGCCGCCGACCCTCTCCACCCATAAAAGGAGGGGCAGGGCCTCCTCTTCTGGACACACAAGTTCCTATCCTCTAATCTAAATCCTAGCCCTAGACTCCGGTTTAGAGCCGCTTTGGTTTAGAGCTTCTAATTGCCCTAGCCTTCGGATTAGAGCCTTCTAATTGGTGTGTATAAACCCTAGACCACTAATAGCTCTCTCTCATACTCCACCATACTCGCTCCGGCTTAAGGCGAAGCCTGGGATCTCCTCTACTTAGGTACCATGCCGTTGTCAGGCCGGAATCGCGAGAAGAGTGCTACAACCTCCACGCCTTTGGAACAAGGGAGAGGAAGGTCTTCGTCGAGTACCGAACGTGTGACGATCAAGGAGCGCCGCTAACGCAGCCTTGGGAAGGATCATCTACGCGATCTTGAGATCGGTAAGAGTACGACTACATCACCCACGAGAATCCGCTCTCGTTAAACACTTTGGAATCTTCGAGGGTAAGTTATTCCATCAACTCGTTGCTACAATCTAGTAGATAGATCTTGGCTTGTTTGTTTGTTTGTATGCGATAGAAAATTTTTGTTTTCCATGCTACGAAACCCTACAAGTTTGGTGTTGGTCATGTTTTGTCCTCGGGAGAGGTTTAGTCAACGGATCCGCCACATTCAGATCTGTGTGTACTTTGCAAATCTTTATGTCACCATCTTGGACATGTTCTCGAATAGCGTGAAAACGTAGCTTGATGTGCTTCAGCTTCTTGTGTGACCTTGGTTCTTGCGCATTGGCTATGGCGCCCATGTTATCACAGTAGATAGACATTGGGTCCAGCGCACTTGGAACCACACCGAGCTCTGTAATGAAGTCCTTCATCCATATCGCTTCTTGTGAAGCCTCCGAAGTAGCTATGTATTCCGATTCAGTTGAAGATCTCGCCACAAGGCTTTGCTTTGCACTCCTCCAGCTAACTGCTGCACCATTCAAAGTAAATACCTATCCAGATTGTGATTTAGAATCATCCGGATCAGTGTTCCAACTAGCATCGGTGTAACCATTAACAACGAGTTGTTCATCACCTCCATAAGAAAGAACCATATCCTTAGTTCTTCTCAAGTACTTAAGGATATTTTTGATCGTCATCCAATGATCCACTCCTGGATCACTTTGATATCTGCTAGTTAAACTAACAGCATATGCAATGTCGGGTCTAGTACATAGCATGGCATACATTAGAGATCCTATGGCTGAGGCATAGGGAGTCTTACTCATCCTTTCTCTATCTTCTGTCGTTGCTGGAATTTGAGTTTTACTCAAGGTCGTATTGGGCAACATGGGCAAGAACCCTTTCTTGCTATCTTCCATTCCAAACCTCTTTAGAACTTTGTCCAAATATGTGCTTTGTGACAATGATATTAGGCATCTCGATATATCTCTATAAATATTTATGCCTAATATATAAGCTGCTTCGCCAAGATCTTTCATTGAAAAACTATTATTCAAATATTCCTTAACACTATTATGAAGGTCTACATCATTCCCAATCAACAATATGTCATCTACATATAGTATTAAGAATTCTACAGAGCTCCCACTCACTTTCTTGTAAATACAAGCTTCTCCATAAGTTTGTATAAAACCAAAACTTTTGATTACCTTATCAAAACGTTGATTCCAACTTTGGGATGCTTGCTTCAATCCATATATGGACCGTTGAAGTTTGCATACCTTGTTAGCATCGTTAGGATCGACAAAACCTTTGGGTTGCATCATATACAACTCTTCATCAATATCTCCATTGAGGAACGTTGTTTTGACATCCATCTGCCATATCTCATACTCATAATATGCAGCGATTGCTAACAAAATCCTTTCAGACTTTAGCTTCGCTACTGGTGAGAAAGTCTCATCATAGTCAACTCCTTGAATTTGTCGAAACCCTTTTGCGACAAGTCGAGCTTTATAGACAGTAACATTACCATCAGCATCTGTTTTCTTCTTGAAATCCATTTGTTCTCGACAGCCTTTCGGCCATCCGGTAAGTCCACCAAAGTGCATACTTGGTTTTCGTACATGGATCCAATCTCGGATTTCATGGCTTCTTGCCATTTATTGGAATATGGGCTCATCATCGCTTCCTCATATGTCGCAGGGTCATCGGTGTTATCCACCAACATGACACTCATAATGGGATCATACCAATCAGGAGTGGTGCGAGTTCTCGTTGACCTGCGAGGCTTTGTAGCAACTTCAACCGAAGTTTCATGATCATCATCATTAGCTTCCTCTCTTATTGGTGCAGGCACCACAGGAACTTCTTCCAGTGCTGCGCTACTCGCAAGTTCGAGAGAAGGTTCGACAACCTCGTCGAGTTCTACTTTCCTTCCAGTCACTTCTTTCGAGAGAAATTCCTTCGCTAGAAAGGATCCATTCTTGGCAATGAAGATTTTGCCTTCGGATCTATGATAGGAGGTATACCCAATAGTTTCCTTTGGGTATCCTATGAAGACGGATTTTTCCGCTTTGGGTTCAAGCTTGTCCGGCTGTAACTTCTTTACATAGGCTTTGCAACCCCAAACTTTAAGGAACGACAATTTAGGTTTCTTCCCAAACCATAATTCATACGGTGTCGTTTCAACGGATTTAGATGGTGCCCTATTTAAAGTGAATGCGGTTGTTTATAATGCATAACCCCCAAAATTGTAGCGGTAAATTTGTAAGTGACATCATAGAACGAACCATATCTAAGAGAGTTCGATTACGACGTTCGGACACACCATTACGCTGTGGTGTTCCTGGCGGTGTCAATTGTGGAAGTATTCCGCATTTCTTCAAATGCTCGCCAAACTCATAACTTAGATATTCACCTCCACGATCATAACATAGAAATTTAATCTTCTTGTTATGTTGATTCTCCACCTCACTTTGAAATTCCTTAAACTTCTTGAAAGTTTCGGACTTATGTTTCATGAAATAGATATACCCATATCTACTCAAGTCATCTGTGAAGGTAAGAACATAACGATAACCACCGCGCGATGCTACACTCATCGGACCACACACATCGGTATGTATGATTTCGAATAAGTCCGTAGCTCGCTCCATCATACCAGAAAATGGAGTCTTGGTCATTTTACCCATCAGACATGCTTCGCTTCTTTCAAGTGATTCGAAATCAAGTGATTCAAGAAGTCCATCGGAATGGAGTTTCTTCATACGCTTCACTCCAATGTGACCAAGACGACAGTGCCACATATAGGTCGAGTTATCGCTCAATTTCAAACGTTTAGCTTCAATGTTATTAATATGTGTATTTCCACTATAGAGATTCAATAAGAATAGACCATCTATCAAAGGTGCATGTGCATAAAACATATTACTCATATAAATCGAACAACCATTATTCTCGGACTTAAACAAGTAACCGTCTCGCAATAAACAAGATCTTGTTATAATGTTCATGCTTAACGCAGACACCAAATAACAATTATTTAAGTATAAAACTAATCCCGATGGTAGATGAAGAGGTAGCGTGCCGACCGCGATCACATCAACCTTTGATCCATTTCCAACGCGCATCGTCACCTAGTTCTTCGCTAGCTTCCGTTTATTCTGCAGCACCTGTTTCGAGTTACAAATATGAGCAACCGAACCAGTATCAAATACCCAGGCACTACTACGAGTACTAATGAGATACACATCAATAACATGTATATCGGATATACCTTTCTTCTTGATGTTGTCGTTCTTCAAATCCGCCAAGTACTTTGGGCAATTCCGCTTCCAGTGACCGTCTCCCTTGCAGTAAAAGCACTCAGTATCAGGCTTAGGTCCAGCCTTGGTCTTCTTCGTCGGTGCGGCAACTTTCTTACCACCCTTCTTGAATTGTCCCTTTTGCTTAGACTTGCCTTTCTTGAATTTGGTGGTCTTATTGACCATCAACACTTGGTGCTCTTTCTTGATCTCCACTTTTGCAGATTTTAACATGGAGAAGAGTTCTGGAAACTGCTTGTTCATGCTTTGCATATTGTAGTTCATCACAAAGTTCTTGTAACTTGGTGGTAGTGATTGGAGGACACGGTAAATCCCCAAAGCATTAGGAATCACTATACCCAAGCTTTGGAGTTTGTTTGCGTGCCCAGACATCTTAAGCACATGCTCACTGACAGAGCTTCCTCTTCCATCTTGCGTTAAAGAACTTTTCGAAGCCTCATAGCTCTCAAGCTGCCGTGAGTCTCAAATATCAATTTGAGTTCACGGACAATATCATGTGGGTTTGAATTCTCAAACCTTTTCTGAAGCTCCGATTCCAAACCATACAAGATAGCACACTGAACTGTGGAGTACTGATTCTTCCGAGCGAGGTAAACATTCTTTACTTCATCGGTAGCATCACCGCAAAGGGTCACCCAAATGTGCATCCAAAGACATAGGTCAAATTACCAGCATTTAGGACAATCCTCAAATTGCGGAACCAATCCATGAGTTGCTTCCATTGTTTTTCAACTTTTCTTTCTCTAGGAACGCATTAAAATTGATGGTAGGGGCCGCCATTGATCTACAACATATTTGCAATAGTTTAGACTAAGTTTATGACAAATTGAGTTATAATTAATAATTAAATTAATCTAGGTGAACTCCCACTCATAACAATATCCCTCACATTGTTTTAGTGATCACATGAACCAAATCCACCACATCAAAACCGATCATCACGAGAGTTGATGTAGCTTTAATGGCGAACAATCGACATGTTCATCATATCTACTATATGATTCATGCTTTACCTTTCGGTGATCCGTGTTTCGAGACCATGTCTGTACATGCTAGGCTCGTCAAGATCAAACCTTAGCTTCCGCATGAGAAAATCTGGCTTGCTCACGTTGTATACACTTGCAGAATCTAACACACTCGATCATCACGTGGTGCTTCGAAACAACAAGCTTTAGCAACGGTGCTTACTAAGGATGAACACTTTAGAACTTGAAATTTATGTGCATGAGGTATCATCTTATAATGCTACCGTCGTTAACTAAGCAATACAAGATGCATAAAGTATTAACATCACATGCAATTCATAATATGTGATATGATATGGCCTTTCTACTTTGTGCCTCCGATCTCCATCTTCAAGAACGAACATGATCTCCATCATCACCGGCATTGAATCAAGGTCAATGATGCTGCTCCATGATTGTTGTACACCATCTTCAACTATTACAACTACTTTGAATAGACACGCGGGTCTTAACAGAAATTAAAGACAACCATATGGCTCCTGCCGGTTGCCAATTTACAATAAGGATCATTTCATACATCAAATATAATCACAATCATGGCCATATCACATCATAGCACACCCCTACAAAACAAAGTTAGACGCCTCTGATTTCTTTGCATGTTTTACGTGGTTTGGGGCTTTCAATAAGTGTTGATCTAACTTACGAACAATAACCACAACGTTGATGTTTGAACTATCAAGTGCCCGTTGTAAATTGGATCTATACTATAATGGGAGAGACAGACACCTGCAAATCCACTTATGCAATACAATTTGCATGTTAAGCGTGGAGCAAGTCTCATGAACGATGTCATGTAAGGTTAGCCCGGGCCGCTTCATCCCATCATACCGCAAGATGCAAAGTACACAAGAAGCAATTGATAATAAAAGCACCACCGCCCACAATGACCATTGTGTTCTACTCATGCAACACATCTACATATAGACACGGCTCTGATACCAATGTTGGGGTTCGTAGCATGGAAAACAAAAAATTTCTACCACATACAAACAAACAAGCCAAGATCAATCTACTAGATTGTAGCAACGAGTCGATAGAATAACTCATCCTCGAAGATTCCAAAGTGTTTAACGAGAGCGGATTCTCATGGGTGATGTAGTCGTACTCTTGCCGATCTCAAGATCGTGTAGACGATCCTTCCTAGGCGTTCGGCGGCTCATGATCGGTCACACGTTCGTATTTTCGATGAAGACCATCCTCTCCCTTGTTCCAAAGAAAATGGAGGTTGTAGCACTCTCCTCGCGATTCCGGAAGCACGACGGCGTGGTACCGGAAGTAGAGGGGAGATCTCGCAGGGCTTCGCCTTAAGCCGGAGCGAGTATGGTGGACTATGAGAGAGGCCTTGGCGATCTAGGGTTTAGAGGCACCAAGGGAGGAACCTAGCCGGCGGCTAGGGTTAGGGTTTCACCCAACTCGGCGAGTTGGTGGTGCCCTAGGCGGCGGCAGCAGGGGGTGGTGGCGCCGGCGGCTTAGGGCTAGGGTTTGGGTGGTGAGAGGTGTGTCTTAGAGGGGCACCCCTGCCCCTCCTTATATAGGTGGGAGGGCGACGGTTGGGAGGAGGGAGTCCTCCCCCAACTCGGCCTCCTTGGCCGGCGGTGGAGGGAGGAGGACTTCCTACCCAAGTAGGTTTCCTACTCTCCCTCCACCAAGAAAACTTGCCGTTTGACTTTTCAAATTGGCGTTTGACTTCTCAAACTAGGATTTGATTTATCCCTTTATTTTGCTCAGCTATGACACCTAGTACATGATGCAACCATTCCAACTTGTTATGACACATTCATGTACCCTTCCCCTCCGGAGTGTCAGACCTTCCGGACCCTTCTAGAACATTCCCGATGAAAACACCGGAATCATTCTCCAACTCCGAAACATGACTTTCCTTATATGAATCTTATTCTCTGGACCATTCTGGATCTCCTCGTGATATCCCGGATCCCATCCGAGACTCCGAACAACATTCGGTCTCTTACTCATCATTCCATAACTACTCAACAACATTGAATCCTTAAGTGTGTCTCCCTACGGTTCGTGAATTATGCAGACATGATCGAGACACTTCTCCGAATAATAACCAATAGAGGAATCTGGAAATTCATATGGCTCCCACAGATTTCTATGATTACTTTGCGATCGAATGAACCACTTACATATGATACCAATTTCCCTTTGTCTCACAATAGTTTACTTATCCGAGGTTTTGATCATCGGTATCTCTGCATACCTAGTTCAACCTCATTACTTATAAGTACTCTTTTCTCGTTCCCGTGATATGTGATCCCTTGTGAGCCAGTCACATGCTTGCAAGCCAATTGGATGACATTCCACCGAGAGGGCCCAGAGTATATCTATCTGTCATATGGATGGACAAATCCCTCTCTTGATCCATGTGTCTCAACCCATACTTTCCGAACACTCAATGCCACCTTTGTAGCCACCCAGTTACGGTGTGGTGTTTGATGTCATCAAAGCATCCTTCCGGTGATGGTGATAAGCATGATCTCATGGTCGAAGTAATTAGGTTACTATGTATCAGAAAGCATATAGCAATTGAACTATTAAAATGACTTGATCTTTATGCTACGCTTATCTATAGGAGTATGTCCATCATACCATTCTCCTAACGATATGATCTTGTTGTTAATAACATCTCAATGTTCATGATAGGGAAACCACAATCATTTATTAACCAACAAGCTAGTATTATGAAGAGGCTTTACTAGGGACTCTAATTTAGTTTACAAATCACACAAGTATTAATGTTTCCTTGTTAATACTGTTATAGCATGAATGTAAACATTTATCATAAACACAAAGATATAATAATAACTACATTTATTATTGCCTCTAGGGCATATCTCCAACACAAGACACGTTTTTGCTTCTGTAAAAGTAGATGTTTTTGCAGAAACATTATTAGGCATATTTTGATTATAAAAGTTATTCTAAAAATGTTTTAGGGGTAAAATCTTTTGTAAATGTATTGTTTTGAACCTACTGACCATAAAAACCAACTTGTAGATTTAAAAGTATATTTTGTGATACTAAGGAATAAATCTTTGAATAAAAGCATTTGTAGTTAAATAAAAATGTTGATTATGGTTTAAAAATGCTTTTTGAGTAAAACCTTTGGAAATGATTTGATTTAAACTCTTTGACCCTAAACACTAAGTTTTGGATTTAAAAATGTATTTGATTAAACCCTAGAGAATTATTACTTTGATTAAAGGCATTTCTAGAAAAATAAAATGTTTCTTTGATTTAAAAATGGATTTGGGTGAAACCTTTTGCAAATGGATTAGTATTAAACACTTTGACCTTAAAACACTAACATGTGTGTTCAAAAATATATTTGGCAAACACTAGAAATTATTACTTTTATTTAAATCATTTCTAGCAAAACAAAAATGATTTTAATGGCCATTTTTACTAACTTAAATTCTAAATGGTTTTACCACTTTTATAAATGACCAATATGTGTTTAAAATGTTTATAGCCTATTATAAACCACTTTTCCAATAAAACAATCTTTTGCATGCTTGCATGCATTGTTTTGTTTTCTTTATTTTATGTGGTGAATTGTTTGAATGCTAGTTTGAATATTTTCTTGCTTGATTGAATTGTAGTGAACTTTGAAGAGTTTGACCATTGCAAGATCAAGAAGTGAACTTATAATCTCTACTAAAAATTCAAGTGGTGCTTCATACTTTTGTCCCATTATTTTCACTATGCATTAGTGATATTTTGAGTAGGACTTGCATGGAATTTTTACTAAGTATGCTATGCCTTGGGAAATCCTAGTAGATGATGACTTTGTAGAATTTTCCCTAAGTTAATATCCCTACTACTATCATGCTTAGATTAGCTAGTAGTAAACAAGGGTGGATTATGTTCATGCTATGAAATATTTCTAAGTCTATGACTTGTGTTTTGTTTAATAAAACAACTATGTGAATGAATCACCTGGGTGGAATGGTGTGAATGGGTTATGTTGAGTGGTTACACAGGGCCCCATATTTATGGCCAACTCTAGTGTATCTGACTTGTGGAAAGCCACCCAGGAACAAAGAGATTTGAGATGTCAAATGTTGAGAAGCTTCAAGTGCAGCCACATGGCAATATGGGCTCTGCCTGGATCATATATGTTGCAATAACTTAGCCTGATGGACAGTTGGTGGTAGGGGTGATAGGTTTGGGAACGCGTCCATTTTGGTCTAAGGGAAGACTTCTGAAAGATCTTGTCTCGATGCATGTCGAGTCTTGTGGGGAAAGTGCACCACCTCTCGAGAGAGTAAAATCTAAGTACTTAGCCGTGTCCCCGACAACGGACAATTTGAGCATCAAGACATGGAAGCTATCAAGAATCTCCTCATCCCAATTTCTAAGTTAAAACTTGTGGTTGAACAAGGGTAAAGGTTCACCAATGTCTATTGGTGGTTCCTTGGGTGATTTTGATAAACAAAAACTTAGTATTTTCAACTTATAAGGAAAACCTATTTTGAGCAAAGCAAGCCTAAGCTCCACTTAGCCAAATGCATATAGATGATAGACTCCACTATACTACCATAGTATCACTTGCCAATACATTTCAAATGTATTGACCCTTGTAGCTGTAACTTATTATGTTGTAGGTTTGTTTGATGTTAGTGAAGTGTGTTGAATAGTATTACAAGTCTATAACCAACATGATTGTCTGTGGCACTTTGAAGATGAAGGACTCCATGCTATATAGTTATTTCTGCTGCATTGTAATGAGATAACCAAATGAGCTATGTAATATGTAATGAATTATTTTATTCCTGGTTATAAAGTTGTATTATGACCTTTGTTTCTTTATATTACATCTTAAACTATGGATGCTAGCTATTCATCCAGGGACTAGCATTGTAAACACATGGATCTCTACCTTATCAGGTTGGTACCTCTAGAGATGGTATCAGAGCACTGTGTTGCCTGTAGGATTGTAACCCTAGGATTGGACAAAAACCCTTAGAAAAATAGTAGTTGTATTTGTTCCAAAACTTATTTACAAACAATCTTGAAAAATCTTTCCTCAAACTTTTTGGTTTTGATTCTACATCTCTTCGTTTTCAAACTTGATGGACAAAGACTTCACCATGAGTAAGGACTTCAACATCACCAATGAGTTCAACTTTAGTTTCACCAAGGACTACAAGAGATAAAGAATGTTACTCAAGACCTAGAAGACTAAGGAAACACAACTTAGAAGAAATCATCATCACCTTTGAAGTTTTTTGACCAAGATGCAAGAATTTTTCCAAGGAAACCATGATCTCATTCAAGAGGAAACAACTAAGAGGAATGGAATGATCTCAAGTGAACCATATAGTTGGACCACCATACTAGTGTTTAGTTAGATCATATATTGATCACACCAACTTATGTGGTATGGGAAAAATATTTTGTTGCCTAAAACATACTTGAATCTTGTTGTTTGAGTGGAATGTTTGTTTGTCATTGCTTGCACATTGTTTGTGTGAATTGTTGTGTGTGATTAGACTTCTTCCATAGAAATCTTTTGCCTATTCTAATCCCAATCCAACCCAAACATATGAATTCTCCAAGAAACTCCAACATCAAGAATGGTGACAACAACAACCAAGAGATGCACATGAGAGAACAACTTGTAGCAACCCAAGCCCAGTTGAATCAAGTGACAACTCAGTTTTTATCCAACAACAATGAGTTAGACCCAACCATGCAAAAGTTTTTGGAAATCCAATCCCAATTGTTGCAAAGGATGACAAATCAAATGATCAACATGAGAAGCAACCATTCCCAAGGAGATTGTGACAACAATCATGACATGGATGATATTATGGAAGGAACTCAAGCTTGCAATATTTGTGAAGAGATGGAACACACTTCTAAGGAGCACGAGGATCGATGCCCTAATTGTGAAGAGAAACATCCAACTAATCAATGCCCCACATCTCAAGTGACTTGTTTCCTATGTGAAGGAAATGATCATGTCCCTATCCAATGCCCGATCTATCCTATAGTTCAACAAATGAAACAAGATGGAATGCATAAAATGTTTGGAAACCTCCATAAGGGAACAAATTCTACCAAAAGGGATGAAGGAAAAGTCAGAACCATGCCTCATAAAGCAACATCCAAAGTGACCACAAAGTGTTGCTATTCATGTGGAGAAGAAGGTCATATCTCTAGTAACTGCCCCAAGAAGAGATAAAGATTTCCCACCTTTGTGGTGAAATATGAAGAACATGAATCAATGAACTCCTAGATTTGGAGAGACCCAAAAAGAGGAAATGCCCTAAACCCAGCAAGAAGGACAAAATCCAAGTGCAATGTTACAATTGCAAAGAGATGGGACACTATGCCAGTGATTGCCCAGAAAAGAAGAAGAACCAAGGAAACAAACAAGAGGCAATGATACCAAATAATAAGAAGGATATTAGCCAATTAATGTGTTTCAAATGCAAAGAGCTAGGACATTATGCAAACAACTGTCCAGAGAAGCTACATCAAGACCCCAAGTAAGCCAAGATGTAATCTAGTTGAAAATCTTTTTAAGGGTGGTAGTACTCTAGTTGTCTTGAAGCCAACTTGTAACCTCTAGCCTTCCCAAATCTCGGGACGAGATTTCTTTTAAGGGTGGTAGCCTGTCACATCCCAAAAATTTCCAAATTTTGAAATGTGAAAAATAAATAAACAAAAGAATTAAATGTTGAAATTTAGGGTGAAAAGAAACTTTTTGTTTCAAAATGGAAACATCAAAACCCTTCCTGAATAAAATTTGAATAAAAGGGAATCCAACAAAATTCAAATCAAATGAAATGCATCCATCAATGAATGTATCTTGAAATTTAAACACTTGGAAAAGTTAAAGCAAAACCCTAAAAACCCTAATGGAAGAAAATCATTTCCAAGATCTCTCTAAGACTATGGATTTTATCTATATAAAAATTCATAAACAAACATTTTAAAATGATCAAGAATGGCAAATAAAAATATTATAAAACCATAGAAATTGGTTTCACTTAATTTGGAGCCATGGATAAAACTTATGAATTTATTAAGATAAAAGGAATTAATTTCCAACGCTAAAAAAGCTCCTAACTAAAATCCATACTAATTCTTGATAAAATAATCCTAATAGTATTTAAAAGGATAAACAAATATTAAATAAAATCATACAAATTTGAATCACCAATTTTGGATCTATCAATAAAAAGATATGGATTTTATAAGACAAAGAAATAAATAAATAAGGAATATTTAAAAGCCAAAATAAATCTTTGCCAAGTAAATAAACAAATGAAAGATATTGAATATTACAAAGAAATAAAAGATTATTTAAATAAAACTATATGGGCTTTGAAACATATTCAATTTTATTTAAATAAAGAGAAGTTGCCTAATCTAAATAAATAATAAATCCCAAGAAAATTATTTAGAAGAAAATTTAAACCTTGAATTGAATTCATAAGCAAATGGGACAAAGATAATTCAAATCCAAATAAAATAAAGGGATAAAGAATAAGCAAATAAAAGTATATGGGACTAAACCATATTCTAATTATATTTGAATAGAGACAAAATCCCTAATGTAAATGATTAATTAAATCATGAGAAAATAATAAATTGGAAATTGCCCAAGTGGAATAAAAGATTACTTAATTAACTTAAAAGGAATAAAAGAATTATTTGAACAAAATTTATATTGGTTTAAAACCATATTGGATTTTATTTGAAAAAAGACAATTGCCAATGAACATTAAATCATATTAAAATAATTTAAATAATTCAAAGTGAATTGTTTGCACTAATAAATAAATAAAACCTACTGAAAAAGGTTTGGTAAAAAAATTAGAATTCAAATAGAAGTTTGAAAATATATTTAAAATCTTATTTAAATAAAGACAAGTGTATAATTTAAATAATTAATAAACCATAAAAGAATAAAGGAAAATTATTTTCAAATGGTCTTTAAATACATGTTTAAAATAGTATAGAAACTTACTAAAAAGTTTGGAAAAGATTTGAAATAAAAGAGGGTTTGAAAACAATTGAATAAATTCAAAACAGAAATCAGAAATATAAAAAGAAAAAGAAAACAGAAGGAAAAAATAAGAAAAGACCCAGCCCAGCCTAACCAGCCCACCACGCCCAACTAGCCCTTCTCCCTCCCCAAACCGTTATTTCTCACTCGCGCACCCAGCCTCCTCTCTCACTGACACGCAGACCCACGCCACATCAGCGCCACGCGAGCATCTTCTCTCCCACCCGCGACCAGTTCCTCCCCCTCTCTCGCCCGTTTCTGCCTTTGATTTTGTAGGTTTAATTCGCCATGATGACTCGTTGATTGAGCCATGCAACCTTGCCCATTTAAGCGCCCCTCTCCCCTCTTCATTTCCCCTCACATGCCCCTCCCTCTCTGCCACCAGGCTGCGTGAATTTCTCGCCAAAACACCCTCTGCTCCGACGAGCTTTGAGTCAAATTCAGGCGAGCCCCGACCCTATCCTGCCCCTAGCCTCCATGAGCGTGATCCCCATCATCTTGCGCATCCGCCAGTAGCTCCCACTAGCCCGCGCATACCCTAGACGCTCGGCAACTTCGAAAGCAGAGCGCCACCGCCCACTGCCCCGACTCCGGCGACCTCCCTCGGTATTTCCTGACCACCTCCTTCCCCCTCGATGACACTCATGTGTTTGCCTCTCCCGTACGCATCTAACTCTGCCGTTTTCATGTCCTAGCACGCCTTGTAGCCTCGTCATCGATGATGCCAGAACACGCATGTCGCTAGAAGGAACTTCGACGAGAAATCACGGGCTACTGCGTGCACCCCTTCATCTACGATGAGAACGTTGAGCCTCAACACGTCTTTGCGATCACGGTGATTCATCCCTCTTCCTTCCTAGCTTCCTGTATCGCCGGAACCACCACGAGCAGAGCGCGCCGCCGCTGTCCACCGTCGCCGCGCCGCCCATCTTTGGCCAGTACATTTGAACCGTAGGATGTGGATCTATCGGCTAGGATAGAATCACTTATCGAAGGGGTATGTTCGCTTCTGTGTCGTGCGATTTAAATAGATCTGACGACTATAGCTGCTCGATCCGGCCGAACCGGTACGCACCAGTTAGGTCAAGACACGTGGCCCGTGATTTGTTTTTAAAACAGAAACTTGTCTATTAGATGTTTAGATTTGAAAAATTCATAACTTTAAATCCACACGTCCAAAATTTACAAATTTTATATCACTGGATTCAGAAAAATGAAACCTTTGCAACCATACCCTTTGTTTAGTGTTTTGCTTCTGTAAAAGTAGATGTTTTTGCGGAAACATTATTAGGCATATTTTGATTATAAAAGTTATTCTAAAAATGTTTTAGGGGTAAAATCTTTTGTAAATGTATTGTTTTGAACCTACTGACCATAAAAACCAACTTGTAGATTTAAAAGTATATTTTGTGATACTAAGGAATAAATCTTTGAATAAAAGCATTTCTAGTTAAATAAAAATGTTGATTATGGTTTAAAAATGCTTTTTGAGTAAAACCTTTGGAAAATGATTTGATTTAAACTCTTTGACCCTAAACACTAAGTTTTAGATTTAAAAATGTATTTGATTAAACCCTGGCGAATTATTACTTTGATTAAAGGCATTTCTAGAAAAATAAAATGTTTCTTTGATTTAAAAATGGATTTGGGTGAAACCTTTTGCAAATGGATTAGTATTAAACACTTTGACCTTAAAACACTAACATGTGTGTTCAAAAATATATTTGGCAAACACTAGAAATTATTACTTTTATTTAAATCATTTCTAGCAAAACAAAAATGATTTTAATGGCCATTTTTACTAACTTAAATTCTAAATGGTTTTACCACTTTTATAAATGACCAATATGTGTTTAAAATGTTTATAGCCTATTATAAACCACTTTTCCAATAAAACAATCTTTTGCATGCTTGCATGCATTGTTTTGTTTTCTTTATTTTATGTGGTGAATTGTTTGAATGCTAGTTTGAATATTTGCTTGCTTGATTGAATTGTAGTGAACTTTGAAGAGTGTGACCATTGCAAGATCAAGAGGTGAACTTATATTCTCTACTAAAAGGGCAAGTGGTGCTTCATACTTTTGTCCCATTATTTTCACTATGCATTAGTGATATTTTGAGTAGGACTTGCATGGAATTTTTACTAAGTATGCTATGCCTTGGGAAATCCTAGTAGATGATGCCTTAGTAGAATTTTCCCTAAGTTAAGATCCCTAATACTATCATGCTTAGCTTAGCTAGTAGAAAACAAGGGTGGATTATGTTCATGCTATGAAATATTTCTAAGTCTATGACTTGTGTTTTGTTTAATAAAACCATTATGTGAATGAATCACCTGGGTGGAATGGTGTGAATGGGTTATGTTGAGTGGTTACACAGGGCCCCATATTTATGGCCTACCCTAGTGTATCTCACTTGCGGAAAGCCACCCAGGAACAAAGAGATTTGAGATGTCAAATGTTGAGAAGCTTCAAGTGCAGCCACATGGCAATATGAGCTCTGCCTGGATCATATATGTTGCAATAACTTAGCCTGATGGACAGTTGGTGGTAGGGGTGATAGGTTTGGGAACGCGTCCATTTTGGTCTAAGGGAAGACTTCTGAAAGATCTTGTCTCGATGCATGTCGAGTCTTGTGGGGAAAGTGCACCACCCGTCGAGAGAGTAAAATCTAAGTACTTAGCCGTGTCCCCGGCAACGGACCATTTGAGCATCAAGACATGGAAGCTATCAAGAATCCCCTCATCCCAATTTCTAAGTTAAAACTTGTGGTTGAACAAGGGTAAAGGTTCACCAATGTCTATTGGTGGTTCGTTGGGTGATTTTGATAAACAAAAACTTAGTATTTTCAACTTATAAGGAAAACCTATTTTGATCAAAGCAAACCTAAGCTCCACTTAGCCAAATACATATAGATGATAGATTCCACTATACTACCATAGTATCACTTGCCAATACAATTCAAATGTATTGACCCTTGTGGCTGTAACTTATTATGTTGCAGGTTTGTTTGATGTTAGTGAAGTGTGTTGAATAGGATTACAAGTCTACAACCAACATGATTGCCTATGGCACTTTGAAGATGAAGGACTCTATGCTATATAGTTATTTCTGCTGCATTGTAATGAGATAACCAAATGAGCTATGTAAGATGTAATGAATCATTTTATTCCTGGTTATAAAGTTGTATTATGACCTTTGTTTATTGATATTACATCTTAAACTGTGGATGCTAGCTATTGATCCAGGGACTAGCATTGTAAACACAGGGATCTCTACCTTATCAGGTTGGGACCTCTAGAATGGTCTTCTTCCAGTTGCTGGATGTCCTCCACAGTGATAGGATGACAAGTTGTAGGTTTGTCCTTTACCCCTCTCACTGTCATTCTCTGGCCATCTTGTTGAATCCTGAAAGTCTTCTTTTTCCAGTCAATCCACATTTTGCCTAGTGTTTGCAACCAATCCTTGCCCACTATGATGTCATAGTGGGGCAAGTCAAACACTCTCATATCTATGCAAAATTTTGCTTGTTGGCAAGTCCAAGGCACTTGCAGAAGTGCTTTGACAACTGTGGATTTTGCTCCATTTGCCATTGTTACAGTCACCACAGGGACTTGTATAGTGGGCAGCCCCAACCGAGCCACCGTGTCAGAACTGATGAAACTGCCAGAGCTTCCCGAGTCAACTAGCAGAAGCACATGTTTGCCTGCTAGTTCCCCTTGCAACTTGAAACTCTTCTTCTACATAGTCCCTCTCAGCGCACACTGTGATATGTGACATAGGTTCTCTTTTTCTAGGGTTTCGCCTTCAGATCTCGAGGTGTCTGCATCATCAGAGTTCGAAATTTGCAAGATCTCTACCAATTCTTCGACAAGGATGAGAGGTACTGTGGCAGTGCATTCATGTTCTGGCTGGTATTTGGCACCACATTTGAAGCATTCTCCATTCTTCCTGTGTTGCGCCTTGAGGGCTTGCAGTTTTGCATCCCAAACAGGCTTGGCTGGAGGCCTTCTGTCAGTGTGCCTATTATCCTCAGGGGAGGAGGATAATATGCCTTTGTTGCCCAGTCCACCTCTGGAGTATGACTTGCTGTCATGCCTGAATTTGGTCATGGAATAAGCTCTCCCTTCTTCCAAGGGCAGCTCCTGTGTTTCAGCAAGAGATAGAGCATCATCAACTGTTCATGGACTATGCAAACGAATAGCACGTTGAATTTCGTTCTTTAACCCACTCACAAACTTTGTAACAAAAAATGCTTCATCATAGTGATTGTTGTGCACTAGAACCTTATGCTTAAGCTCTTCAAATTTAAATAAATATTGCTCCACACTTCCTACTTGTTTACATCGTTCTAATGCTTCTAGTGCTCTGTGATGTTTATCCTTCCCAAATTTCCCATGGACAGCCACACATAGCTCCTCCCAACTCTCTATATCATAATATGGTTCTACATTTTGGAGCCACAAGGCAGCATTTCCAACAAAGCGGATGGTTTTGTAGCTAGCCCAAGTGTTATGATCTATATTGTACATGTTGAAGTATTTCTCACAATTTTTGTTCCACCACTTAGGATTATCACCGTTAAATTTAGGGAAATCAGATTTAGGTGGCCTAGAATTTCTATGTCTACTGCGTGAATCATGTCCACTCCACTCACTGTCCTCATCATCTACATGCTCAGGAGTGTCTAAATCGAAGGTAACAGGTGAATGGTGAAAAACACGCGTACCCTTTGCCAGGGCAGGTGCCATCCCCTTGCGGGCGGTGGTCACGGTGCCCTGATTTGTTGTTGCAGCGCCGTACCCTTCAGGCCGTGGGGTGTGGTCGATGTTGCCAGTGCGCTCCGCCTCCAGCACCGCAACACGGTTCCCCACCTCCTCCAGAGTCCTGTGCATGACCCGGAGCGAGTCGTCGATCGCGGGCGCCCAATTATTGAGCCCTTTGATGTTCTCTATGATGGTGTGGTTGGTGCCAGCCATCGCCTTGAGGGAGTCGCGGACCGCCATGAGAGTCGAGGTAGTTTCGTCCCCTTGTCGAGACACCTGCGCCGCCAGAGCCATGAACTCAGCTTGCAAATTCTCCATTCCGATGATGTCGCAGAGCTCCCACATCATCGCTGCCGCTGTGAGGGCTTGCTATCGCCGAAACCCGCCTCCAATGGTGCGAAAAGCTCGATCGATCCCATGGTTTTTACTAGCTTCAGTAGAGATCTGAAGCCAACCGAGATCGGACGCCGATGCTCACACCCCAATAGTCTACCGCCGCCACATGCCGTCGAATCGGTGGATCGGGAACACACCACCACCGCCACCGTGAACACTTTGTTGCAGATATCTCTCGACCACGCCTCCTACTCACACTGACTGATTTTTTTGGTGGATTTGGGTGGTGGAATTGTAGAACCGAACGGCTCTGATACCATATGTCACACCATGACTCTAATCTTACGCACGCAGATCACTTGATTGAGGTTTCTTACACTTAGGTTCACGAGATTCGGATCCGATACAGGCCTGCGTCATGCGAGGCGGAAGAACAACACGCAGGCCGTGAGGAAGAAGGAAGGAGGTCCTGTAGGACAAGTTTAGAATATTCCCAATGATCCTCATCCCGTTGGCGTGGTGTCCATCTTGTACCGATTGGTGCCATCGCCTGCCAGTGGGTCCGTCCTTTTGTGGGCCCCTTGCGTCAGCTTGTGGGCATCACGGATCCGTTGCCTCGCATCGGTCCGGTGCTTCTTCTTCAGTGCTTGCGTCAAGTACGGGTCTGTGACACAACGCGTCATGATTGACATGATAGATTTCAGTAAGCATTAGACAGCGTCTAGCAATCATCTACTAACCTATCATCCTCTAATTAGGTGTTCGCTATATATTTTCACATTATTCGGGGCACTTTTCAGCTGTATATCGATATTTATAATGGCATAAGGTTTGCTTTTGCTGGCAAAAAAATAGACAAGAGAAACTACCACTAGTGGAAAAAGGGCCTCCAGTCCTGGGCCGCAACTAGCTCTAGTCCCGGCTCGTTACGTCCTGCGACTGATAATAGCCACGTGGCCGTTTCAGCGCCGCGGGGGGAGGAAACCCTCTAGTCCCGGGCCGTAACACCACCCGGGACTATAAGGTTTCCTGTCGCGGCAGAGAATTCATGTGTTTCTCTGCCACGGCAGAGATTGTGTATTTCCTTTTTTTTGCCATTTCGTTCCTTTTTCGTTTTGTGTTTCACTATAATTTCAAACATATATTTCAGTACACATATTCTACGCTAGTACATACACAGTACACGTTGATGCATCTATATAATTAATTGATCCCTTGCAAGCATACATTCATGATATGTATATCAAAAGGAAGAAATGTTTTGAAATTACATGGTCATTGATGAATATATATATCATATCTACTAGATGGAGATCACTAAGGCAAATCCCGCATAATGCTCTCCATGTACATCACGGACCTCCTTCATCATAAATCCCGCCAACTCCTCTTGAATTGCTCTTATGCGCTGGTCTGGCTCTAGTTTCTCCCGCAAACCATAAATATAATGTGAGTCAACTTTCCGCTCACTAGTCAACTCACGGATGTACTCGTAGACGTAGTATCCACATAAATGAGTTCCTGGTGGCTGCTGTAAACTCTTCACCATTTTATAAGTTAGCTCCTCTTTGAATGGACCTGGTATTTTTTGTCTGAACCGTGTCCAACACCTGCTCGGCAAAGAAAATGAACAAAGGAGTTATTAGTTACTTGATATCAGGAAATGAACGAAAGAGGCCGATATAATGCGATAATGATTGAAATTACTTATGGAGCATTGCTTTCATGTCGCTCCGCTGCTCTTGGTCCCAACTTAATGAGTCATGGACTTCAACTAGGGACTTCTCAACTTGAATGTTTAGCAAGATCCATTTGAATCTGTGGACGTTTACATAAGCATACATGCATAGCTCATCGAGTAGGCAAAAATAAAATGTGTACAAGATATAAACACTCACTTGAAGTTGTAAGGAAATAGTATTTCCTTAACAAAATTATTCTCGGTTAAGAACCTGCACAGGTCTTCCTCCACGTTCTTGGGGTGATTCTTTAATGTATATTCATTAACAATATATGGGTCAATGAACCCAACGTCGTATCTTCTAGCTCTTTTGCATTCAAGCATCTTCATTCTGCAGAATATAATATCATACAAAAGGATATATAGTTAGGATAATATATTAAATGCAATGAACGAGCTGAGCTACAAACTTAATTATAGAAATAAATCACTTACAGACAGTAGCAACCAATGATAGATTTGTCGAGGGCGCGCTGGTTGTATAATTGAAACAGTTCGGTCATTTGAACCTGTATCGAGTATGGTTTGAAGTGATGCTCCTTTCTAACGTCCACCGGAAACCAATCTTTCTGATGCTTTTATTCTGCTTGCGACATGTACCATTCGTGCAGATTTCGCATATGTGTGGATAGACGCGCGAGCTCCTCATTACTGACTACAGGATCCCCTTGGACATACTTCCGTACTATCTGACCCACTGGCGTATCTTCATAGCCTAAATATTTACCAAGAGACATTTTTGCTTCGGTAGCAAGTGCTCTGGCCTGCGATACAGTGATGCCCATTAGTGCAGCATTATTACGGGCTCTGGGGTCCATTATATGCATGTCCATATCCATTTCAGCTCTGAAGGCCTTGTCGAGGTCTGAAATGACTTTGAGTGGGGCGACCGATTGATTCTTCTGTGCTCCGAGCTAGGCAACTTGCTTCCCGATTTTTGCACTTGTGATTATTTTCTTCTATGCTTGCTTAATAATATCCTGGTCATAGTCTGATTCCAGATTCATCGATATCTGGGATGGTTGCTCAAGAAAGGACTTAGCCCACTTTTTGGTTTTTTCATCATATACTGCTTTGGCTAAGGATTTTTAGGTGCAAAATGCGCCTTAACTTGGGCAGCCACATCCGCGTTACTTTCCTCATCGGTCTTGTCATAAGGTCTCTTTGGAAGAGCCGGCGGGATGTCGACTATCTTCGATGTTTGACCTTTCTTCGATGTGGGGCAAGAGGGAGCGTCGACATTTCGTTTCTTCGACGAGGTAGTAGTACTGCATGGAGGCAGAGGCGGAGATCAAGTATTGTGCGGAGGCGGAGATCGAGTTGATGTATTCCTGCTGCGGCGAACGTCAGCGGAGTGGGGTGGACTTAGAGGTTAGTGCAAATAATTCACTTTGAATTATTTAAAATATTTTAATATGATTTAATGTTCATTGACAATTATCTTTATTCAAATAAATTCCAATATGGTTTTAAACCAATATAAATTTTGTTCAAATAATTCTTTTATTCCTTTTAATTTAATTAAGTAATCTTTTATTCCACTTGGGCAATTTTTAATTTATTATTTTCTCATGATTTAATTAATCATTTACATTAGGGATTTTGTCTCTATTCAAATATAATTGAAATATGGTTTAATTCCATATACTTTTATTTGATTATTCTTTATCCATTTATTTTATTTGGATTTTAATTATCTTTGTTCCATTTGCTTATGGATTCAATTCAAGGTTTAAATTGTCTTCTAAATAATTTTCTTGGGATTTATTATTTATTTAGTTTAGGAAATTTCTATTTATTTGAATAAAATTGAATATGGTTCAAAGCCCATATAGTTTTATTTAAATAATTTTATTTCTTTTTAATATTCAATAACTTTCATTTGTTTATGGACTTGGCAAAGATTTATTTTGGCTTTTAAATATTCCTTATTTATTTCTTTCTTTCTTTGTCTTATAAAATCCATATCTTTTTATTTATAGATCCAAAATTGGTGATTCCAATTTGTATGATTTTATTTAATATTTGTTTAGCCTTTTAAATCCTATTAGGATTAATTTGCTCAAGATTTAGTATGGATTTTAGTTAGGAGATTTGTTAGCTTTGAAATTAATTCCTTTTCTCTTAATAAATTCGTTTTATCCATGGCTCCAAATTAAGTGAAACCAATTTCTATGGTTTTATAATATTTTTATTTGTCATTCTTGATCATTTTAAAATGTTTGTTGATGAATTTTTATATGGATAAAATCCATAGTCTTAGAGAGATCTTGGAAATGATTTTCTTCCATTAGGGTTATTAGGGTTTTGGTTTAACTTTTCCAAGTGTTTAAATTTCAAGATACATTCATTGATGAATGCATTTCATTTGATTTGAATTTTGTTGGATTCCCTTTTATTCAAATTTTATTCAGGAAGGGTTTTGATGTTTCCATTTTGAAACAAAAAGTTTCTTTTCACCCTAAATTTCAACATTTAATTCTTTTGTTTATTTATTTTTCACATTTCAAAATTTGGAAAATTTTGGGATGTGACAACCATGCCATTGCACATATAGTGGAGCTGCAGATAGTCAAGGGTACTGAGCAATACAGTCATTTGCCACCCAGCATTGCACAAGTGCTTCAGGACAATGAGCACTATTTCTAACCACCACAAGGGTTGCCACCATAGAGGCCATATGATCACACAATTACACTCATGCCAGGGGTGCAAACAGTGAATGTCAAACCTTACAGATATTCACCTAAGCAAAAATATGAGATAGAAAAGCAAATAAAAGCAATGATCAAGCAAGGCATTATACAGCCAAGTCAGAGCCCTTTCTCTTATCCAGCGTTGTTGGTCAAGAAGAAAGATGGGACATGGAGGTTCTGTGTGGATTATGTAGGGTTCGCAACATAGAAAACAAAAAAATTCCTACGATGGGAACTAAGTACCAAGATATATCTATTAGATACAAACAACGGGCGGATATATATCCATAGAGAACATACCCTTGCAGACCGACAAAGCTTAACGAGTTTGACTCGTGGTTGATGTAGACGATCTCTTGCTAATTTCAAGATCGAGAGGAAGTCCTAGCGCCGCAAATCAGTAGCGCATCCGTGCTCGCACACACGTTCGAGGCACCGAGCAACCTCCGCCTCCTCGCTCCACCGATGTAGCAGAAGAACAACTCTTTCTTGCCGAATAGCCACCGGGACCATGTATCTCGCTAGTCCGAGACCATGGGGAATAAATTCTACAGGGGGAGAGAGATCCTTCACGAGGAGGTGTAAGTGAGAAGTGAGGAGAGGGGTGCCTTTTATAGGAGAGGGGGACCCCAAGGGGGTGGCCGGCGCATGGGGGATGCCCCCTTGACCTCCCCTCTTCATGTGGGTGGACACTCCACTCACAAAATTCCTTTAAATTCCCTCCACTCAAAATCCCACTCAAACTTGCCATTAAATTTCCACCAAATTTAATGCAAACTCTCATTAAATAAAACTCTTTTATTTTATTCAGAATTTTTCAATTACTTTAATGACAAACATTCACAAATAACCCCGTGCTAGAATTCTATTTCACATGCATAACCACTTTATGCAATTTCACCCGAAAACCTGTTTCGGTATCTAGTGAAATAAATTCCTGCGCTTGTTCATTCTTTCGGCATGAAACTTTTGCTCCAATTGGATGTCGTTGTCTCTTAAGTGTGTCACCCTACGGTTCGTGAATAATGCGGACATGATCGAGACCCCTCTCGGATCAATAATCAGAAGCGGGATCTGGAGACCCATACTGGCTCCCACACATTCAACGATGACTTTCTTGTGATCGTCGGAACCTTTTACGCTAGTATCTTAATCCCATTGTTTCACGATATATTACATGTACGAGATTCGGTCATCGGTATCTCCATACCTTGTTTGATATCGTTACTGACATGCACTCTTTTCTTGTTCCCGTGATATAACATTCTAGTGATCAAATCACTTGCTTGCAAGCTAACCAATGTGATATCACCGAGAGGGCCCAGAGTATATCTATCTGTCATCGGGATGAACAAATTCCACTCTCGATCCATGAGCCTCAACATAACACTTTATTAGTTCTGAATCCATCTTTATAATCACCCTGTTACGGTGTGAAGTTTTTTGATGTTATCAAGAAACTCTTCCGGTGTTAGTGATTGACATGATCTCATGGTCTAAGGATTAGGATCACTTCGTAAGTTGTTATAGCAATATAAACTCAATGACTTTGATCGTAATGCTATACTTCGGATGAATGTTCATCACACCACTACACTAATGTTGTGATCCCGTTGTTAACAACATCCAATGTCCATGATCAGGAAACCTTGATCATCTTGTTAATCAATGAGCTAGTTTATGAGAGAGGCATAACTATGAACTTTCTGTTTGTTCATTAAACACATATGTATTAACGTTTCCTTATTAATACAATTATAGCATGCAAAATAAACAACTATCATATACTTTGGAATATACATAATAAACACTTTATTATTGCCTCTCAGGGCATATTCCCTTCAGTCTCCCACTTGCACTAGAGACAATAATCTAGTTACATAGTGAAAAATCTAACACCCATTGAGTTCTGGTGTTGATCATGTTTTGCTCTAGGGAGAGTTTTAGTCAACGGATCTGCTACATTGAGATCCGTGTGTACTTTACAAATCTTTATATCTCCATCCTTGACATGCTCGCGGATGGAGTGAAACAGGCGCTTAATATGCTTGGAATGCTTGTGAGACCTTGGCTCTTTGGCATTGGCAATGGCACCATTGTTGTCACAATAGATCGCCATTGGGTCCAACGCGTTAGCAACCACTCCTAGTTCGGATATGAACTCCTTCATCCAAACTGCTTCCTGAGCCGCTTCCGAAGCAACAACATATTCGGCCTCCGTTGTTGATCCCGCCACCACAGGTTGTTTGGAGCTCCTCCAACTAACCGCTCCGCCATTCATGAGAAATACGTATCCGGATTGAGACTTAGAGTCATCCGGATCGGTGTCAACGCTAGCGTCAACATAACACTTAGCGACGAGCTCTTCTTCACCTCCGTATACCAGAAACATATCCTTAGTTCTTCGTAAGTACTTAAGGATATTCTTGACCGCTATCTAGTGTTCTGAACCTGGATCCGATTGGTACCTACTAGTCAAACTAATAGCATGTGCCACATCCGGTCTTGTACATAGCATGGCGTACATTGTAGAGCCTATGGCTGAAGCATAGGGGACTTTGTCCATTATCTCTCTTTCTTCCACTGAAGCCGGACTTTGAGTCTTACTCAATGTCTTGCCTTGCAACATAGGCAAGAACCCCTTCTTACTTCCGTCCATTTTAAACTTCTTTAAATCTTATCAAGGTATGTACTTTGCGATAGCCCTATTTGGAGCTTAGATCTATCTCTATAGATCTTTATGCCTAATATGTATGACGCTTCACCTAGGTCCTTCATTGAAAATTTGCTATTTAGATAACTTTTAACACTGTTTAAAAGATCTATATCATTTCCGATCAATAATATGTCATCCACATATAATATCAGAAATGCCACATTGCTCCCACTCACTTTATTGTAAATACAAGCTTCTCCATAAGTTTGGACAAATCCAAACTCTTTGATCACCTCATCAAAGAAGAGATTCCAACTTCGTGATGCTTGCTTCAATCCATAGATGGATCGCTGAAGCTTGCACACCTTGTTAGCATCCTTAGGATCGACAAAACCCTTTGGTTGTATCATATACAACTCTTCTTCAATATTACCATTGAGAAACGCGGTTTTGACATCCATCTGCCATATCTCATAATCGAAATATGCAGCAATTGCTAACATAACCCTAACTGACTTTAGCATCGCTACGGGAGATAATGTCTCATCGTAGTCAACTCCTTGAATTTGTCGAAACCCCTTTGCGACAAGTCGAGCTTTATAGACGGTCACATTACCATCAGCATCCGTTTCCCTTTTGAAAATCCATTTGTTCTCCACGGCCTTTCGGTCGTGAGGTAATTCCACCAAGTTCCAAACTTTATTTTCATACATGGATTCCATATCGTATTTCATGGCTTCTAACCATTTTTTGGAATCCGGGCTCATCATCGCTTCTTCATACGCCGCAGGGTCATCATTTTCATCAACCATGAAATTCATGACAGGATTTCCGTATAGCTCGGGAGCTGCACGAGTCCTGCTAGACCTGTGAGGTTCGGTAGTACTCTCTTTTGGAGTTTCATGATCATTATCATTAGTTCCCCCTTCAACAGGTGAATCCCACTCCGGAACAACTTCTGGCGCTGCGCTACTCTCCATACTTTGAAGAGAAGGTTCAATAACCTCTTCGAGTTCTACCTTCTGACTACTCACACCTTTCGCGAGAAACTCTTTCTCTAGAAAGGATCCATTCTTGGCAACAAAAACCTTGCCCTCGGATCTGTGATAGAAGGAATACCCAATAGTTTCCTTAGGGTATCCTCTGAAGACGCATTTTTCTGCTTTGGGTTCGAGTTTATCCGGTTGAAGTTTCTTCACATAAACATCGCATCCCCAAACTTTAAGAATGATGACTTAGGTTTGTTTCAAACCACAATTCATACAATGTCTTTTCAACGGATTTAGATGGTGCCCAATTTAAAGTGAATGCAGTTTCTAGTGCATAACCCCAAAATGACAATGACAAGTCCATCGAGACATCATAGATCAAGCATATCTAATAAAGTACGACACGACGTTCCGACACACCATTTCACTGTGGTGTTCCTAGGTGTGAGTTGTGAAACAATTACACTCTTTCATGTGAGTGCTAAACTCAGAATTTCGATACTCACCTCCACGGTCGGACCGTAGAAATTTGATCTTTCTATTACGATGATTTTCCACTTCATTCTGAAATTCCTTGAACTTTTCAAAGGTTTTAGACTTGTGTTTCATCAAGTAGATATAACCGTATCTACTCAAATCATCCGTGAAAGTAACAAAATAACGATATCCACGTCGCGACGACACACTCATTGGACCACATACATCAGAATGTATGATTTCCAATAAATCACACCGCTCCATTGAACCGAAAAACGGCGTTCTAGTCATCTTGCCCATAAGGCATGGCTCACATGTATCAAATGATTCAAAATCAAGTGATTCCAAAAGTCCATCCGAATGGAGCTTCTTCATGCGTTTAACGCCAATATGACCTAGACGGCAGTGCCACATATATGCGGATATATCATCATTAAGTTTAATCCTTTTAGCATCAACATTATGAATATGTGTAACATTATCATCGAGATCTAATAGAAATAAACCATTCATCATCGGTGCATGACCATAAAATATTTCATTCATATAAATAGAACAACCATTGTTCTCGGATTTAAATGAATAACCACTTCGCATCAAACACGATCCAGATACAATGTTCATGCTCAGTGCAGGCACCAAATAACAATTATTTAAGTTTATAACTAATCCCGACGGCAAATGGAGAGGTAGCGTTCCGACGGTGATCACATCAACGCTTGATCCATTGCCGACACGCATCTTGACCTCACCCCTTGCTAGCGGTCGCTTGTTCCGCAGCCCCTGATTCGAGTTACAAATATTAGCAACTGAACCAGTATCGAATACCCAGGTGCTACTGCGAGCACTAGTCAAGTACACATCAATAACATGTATATCATATATATACCTTTGTTTGCCTTGCCGGCCTTCTTGTCTGCCAAATACTTGGGGCAGTTGCTCTTCTAGTGGCCAGTCCCCTTGCAATAGTAGAACTCGGTATCAGGCTTAGGTCCAACTCGGGGTTTCTTTTGAGGCACGGCAACCGGCTTGCCGCCCTTACTTCCCTTCCGTTTTCCCTTCTTGTCTTTCTTGAAACCAGTGTTCCTATTGATCATCAACACTTGATGATCCTTTTTGATCTACACTTCTGCAGTTTTAAGCATTGAAAGAAGCTCTGGGAGAGACTTCTTCATGCCTTGCATATTATAGTTCATCACAAAGCTCTTATAGCTAGGTGGCAGAGACTGCAGAACACGATGGATGCCTAAGTCAATGGGAATCGTTATTCCCAAGGACACAAGCTTATCGGCGTAATCCGACATCTTGATTACATGCTCACTAACGGAGCTATGCTCTTCCATCATGCAGCTAAAGAACTTTTCTAAAGCATTGTAGCTCTCTACAGCAGCATGTGTGTCGAAAATCAATTTCAACTCACCCATTGTATCAAATGCATTGACGTTTTCAAAACGCTTTCGAAGTTCCGGCTCTAGCCCATACAATATGCCGCAATGAACTAAGTTGTGGTCCTACTGACGAGTCTGATAGACATTCTTCTCCTCGTCAGGGGCATCCTCAAAAGGTGGGGGGCCTAGCGGCGCTTCTAGCACATATTGCTTTTGTGCAGCAGAGAGTAGAATCCTCAAATTCATGGCCCATTCGGTAAAGTTGCTACCGTTCGTTGCAAGTTTCTCTTTCTCCATGAACACATTGAAATTAAAAGCAGGTGGTGCCATCTACAACAGAATTTGTAAAGTTTAGACTAAGTTAATGATAGATTGAGTTCAACTAATCCATATTACGAATGAACTCCCACTCAAAAACGACATCCCTCGTGCCTTTTTGGTGATTACATGAACCAAATCCACTACACCAAGTCTGATCATCACGTGAGTTGGTATAGCTTCAAAGGCGAGCATCAAATGGGCATCATATCTACTATATGACTCATGCTTAACCTTTCGGTCTATGTTCCGAGGCCATGTCTGTACATGCTAGGCTTGCCAAGTAAGAACCTTAGTATTCGCGTGTGTAACTGTTTTACACACGAAATAGGGTCGTGGATCCAAGAACACCCGATCATCACGTGATGTCTTGGAGCGACGAAAACATAATCGGTGCATACTAAAGGAAGAACACATTCTTATATTGATATTTAAATGAGTGATCGTCTTATTATGCTAACAAAGCGCTAAACAATCAATATAAGATGCTATCAAACATCACATGTTTATTAGTGGAATGACATGGTTCCCGCATATGATCTCTATCATGTGCATCGTGGTATGATCACTATCATACCTTTATGTATAAATCTAAGGTCTATGGAGTTTACACGTTATGTATGTTGTAAGAGTATCATATCATACTTATACTTACAACATCACCATATCATAACACTAGCCCATCAACAATCTAAACTACACGCCTCTAATTTATCCATTGCAAGTTTTACGTGGCTTAGGGCTTTCGAGATAGAACCGTTCTTACCTACGAACATGAACCACAACGAGGATAACCAAATTGTTGACAACTCGTTGCAAAATAGATATTGACTATAGTAGGAGAGACAGACACCCGCTAGCCACTTATGCAAACTAGTTGCATGTCAAGCGTGGAACATGTATCATGTGCGATTACATGTAAAGTTTGTCCAGGCCGCTTCATCCCACTATGCCACCAATATCCAAAATTAAAACTAAGGAGCAACAACATGATCATCATCGCCCATATACTCATATGTGTACTACCTGTGTAAATCATCTACGCATAGATCCGGCTCTGATACCACTGTAGGGTTCGCAGCATAGAAAACAAAAAAATTCCTACGATGGGAACTAAGTACCAAGATCTATCTATTAGATACAAACAACGGGCGGATGTATATCCATAGAGAACATACCCGTGAAGACCGACAAAGCTTAACGAGTTCGACTCGTGGTTGATGTAGACGATCTCTTGCCGATCTCAAGATCGAGAGGAAGTCCTAGCGCCGCAAATCAGCAGCGCATCCGTGCTCGCACACACGTTCGAGGCACCGAGCAACCTCCGCCTCGCTCCAAATATGCGAAGCACAAATCTTTCTTGCCGAATAGCCATCGGGAACATGTATCTCGCTAGTCCGAGACCATGGGGAATAAATTCTAGAGGGGGAGAGATATCCTTCACGAGGAGGTGTAAGTGAGAAGTGAGGAGAGGGGTGCCATTTATAGGAGAGGGGGGACCCCAAGGGGGTGGCCGGCGCATGGGGGCTGCCCCCTTTCCCTCCCCTCTTCATGTGGGTGGACACTCCACTCACAAAATTCCTTTAAATTCCCTCCACTCAAAATCCCACTCAAACTTGCCATTAAATTTCCACCAAATTTAATGCAAACTCTCATTAAATAAAACTCTTTTATTTTATTCAGAATTTTTTCAATTACTTTAATGACAAACATTCACAAATAACCCCTTGCTAGAATTCTATTTCACATGCATAACCACTTTATGCAATTTCACCCGAAAACCTGTTTCAGTATCTAGTGAAATAAATTCCTGCGCTTGTTCATTCTTTCGGCATGAAACTTTTGCTCCAATTGGATGTCGGTGTCTCTTAAGTGTGTCACCCTACGGTTCATGAATAATGCGGACATGATCGAGACCCCTCTCGGATAAATAATCAGAAGCGGGATCTGTAGATCCATACTGACTCCCACACATTCAACGATGACTTTCTTGTGATCGTCGGAATCTTTTATGATAGTATCTTAATCCCTTTGTTTCACGATATATTACATGTCCGAGATTCGATCATCGGTATCTCCATACCTTGTTTGATCTCGTTATTGACATGCACTCTTTTCTTGTTCCCGTGATATAACATTCTAGTGATCAAATGACTTGCTTGCAAGCTAACCAATGTGATATCACCGAGAGGGCCCAGAGTATATCTATCTGTCATCGGGATGAACAAATTCCACTCTCGATCCATGAGCCTCAACATAACACTTTATTAGTTCTGAATCCATCTTTATAATCACCCTGTTACGGTGTGATGTTTGATGTTATCAAGAAACTCTTCCGGTGTTAGTGATTGACATGATCTCATGGTCTAAGGATTAGGATCACTTCGTAAGTTGTTATAGCAATATAAACTCAATGACTTTGATCGTAATGCTATACTTCGGATGAATGTTCATAACACCATTACACTAATGTTGTGATCCCGTTGTTAACAACATCCAATGTCCATGATCAGGAAACCTTGATCATCTTGTTAATCAATGAGTGTGGCATCCCGCAAAACCACTACTAGAAAATCGCGTTGAATTTGTGCATTGCATCGTCATCTTCATGCATTGTTTGACTGCATTATTTGAAAAGCCTAGTTTTGAATTGTATAAAAACCCCTCTTATTTTCAAACATAAAAACCCCGATCGCATCGGAGATCTTATTTGTCTAAAAACTATTTTTTTTTGCAATTGGTTTGTTTAATTAGAACAGGACCAAACAAACACAAATAATAAAACAGCCCCCCCTAAATCCTAGCCTCACCCAATCTATTCCTACCCACCAACAGCAAACCGCCACCTCACCCTCTCACCCAAACTATACCCACCTGCCACCTCTTCAATCCTCACCCTTCTCCCCTCTCCTTTTATCACCCCAGCCTCTCTACCCTCCCTTCCCTCTCTCTCTATGCCCCTGGGTCCCACCCGCCTGCCCGCTCACACAGCCACACACGCCCCAAAGGCACACTCCCCACCCCGTCCCACGCTGGACCCACCACAAGACCCACGCCCCTAGCCCCCAACCCGCATCGCCCCCCACCAGTTCCACCTCCCCCCACCAACCTCTCCTCTGCTGCTGCCGCGCCCTTCCCGCAGCCACGAGCTCCCCACTGCCTCCGAGAACGACTGGGTCCGCCCCTGGCCCCTCCGCGACCATGAAGCCGCCAGGTCCGCGCCCCTCACTGGCCGCGCCTCTCCTCGGCTGGCGACACCCTCCTCGGCCTCCTCCACTTCTGCGAGCAAGCCGCGCTGTCCTCCCTCCTGGCCGACGCCACTGCCGCCACGAGCTCCCTACCCGAGCCCGACCTCTGCCCGCTGCGCTACCGACCTAAGTCGACGCCCTGAAGCTCCCCCGCCACGGAGTTCCTCGCCCTCGGCCTCCCTGCCGCAAGGGTCCTCGGCCCTGGCCTCCCGCCGCCTGTGCAGATGCCGCCACGTGGGGCCTCACGAGCTGTCCCTTCTCCAGGCTCAAGACCGGCAGGCCTCCGCGGCGCCTCCGGCCGCTCATCCGCCGTTCGGCCTCGCCCGAGCACCTCCTCTGCTGGCTCTGCGCTAGTCCCCTCTCCGCAAGCTCCTGTCAAGTTTCAATTCGTACCTTGTCTCTGTGTGAGCTTATGTTGTGTAGCTGTTACCGCGGACCAAATCCCATCTCGTTGCATCTTTTGGTTATCCCTGCCGCTACCTGGAGCTGTTGATGTGGGTGTTGTTGGGATTCCCAATTCCAGATCAGAGAACACGCGACCAGGATCTCCGACGCCGCCTGTCCAGAGGACCAAGACCGACGGTTGAACATGAGGACCTGAAGACCGTCGGTGCTCGAATCAAGTTCACACCCTCGCTCGAGGTGGAAATTCCAAGGACCCCGGTCTCGAGGATCCGATGCCCGGGACACCAAGATCTTCATCACTACCAAGAACTCCGCCGCGGTACCCGGGAGTCTCCTACATGGAATCATCGTCGCCATACCCGAGCCCGACACCCGACAAACCCCAAGGGCGCCAATCGGGACGCCAAGTTCGCCACCGGTGCATAAGGAGGAAACCCCGAGGACTTCGGCCCGGAGCGACAAGATCGCCTCCCGGAATCCGAAGCACGGACCCGACAGGTTCTGCGCAACGGCAAGATCGGCACCGACCAGGGCGGATCCGACGCTAAGACTAACCAAGTTCGGCTTCCCGGATGCGACAAGACCCTAACCCCCGGAGTCCGAGAACGATCCCGCCGAGTCCGTCGAATCCCGGACCCTAAGACCGACCCCGAACCCCCAGAACCTCAAGATCGTCGAGACCCCCTTAATGTGTGAACCCTCTCCCGCAAACCCTATTTTTATAATTGAAATATAACATTGTCGCATATTAAATTTTCATTCTCGCATGTGTATTATCATGTGGTTTGGGGGCCTTATGCCGATTCACTTAATAATTAAATATGGGGCCCATATGCGGGCAAATCTAGTCTCATATTGGCCTCATTTAAACTTGTGTAGCAAACCGGTGATATCTCCTGCCATGTTAAACAACATTTAAATTGCGGGGGTTCTAAACAACTCGAACCATTTAATTAATTGTCGGGACCCCGGTTCCGCTTAATATGACCTAATTGCACCGCACCTTGCCATGTCATTCATCATGCCTGCATCATGCCGATCTTTTGCCTTAGTATTAAATAGTGCATCCGGTGTCCCTTCTAGTGTTTTGCTTCTTCGCGGATAAGGCCGTTGAGTTGATGTGAGCTTCGCCCCGATCTTCGGATGAACCTTCGACAATGTTTTCAGGCGAGCATCTCCCCCTTTCTACCTATCTTACTTTTATAGTATTTACTTCCCTCATGTTGATCTATTGCTATCTGTGTTGCGATGCTCTAGTTTTCCGTACCCGTGATATCCCTTGCAGCCCTATATTGCCTAGGACACACCCTATTACCTGTTGTTTGGTAGATAGTTGGACTTGTGTCGTAGTTGCTGGCTCAAGTCGATGTGTCGCCATATGCCACGATTGTTGATGTATTGCCGCATGTTGATGTCGGAGATGATTCTAGTTTTACTTATCGTCACTTTAATTTCTGTTTAACAACTAAAATTGGAATAAGCAGGCATCGGTGGGTGATAGATAATTTTGGTTTCAACGCCCACTTGTGTCCCGTAAGACCCCGAGTACTTGATACCTTGCCTTGATTTATCGCTATCCACATCCGGAGGTATATGGGACCCCCGAGCGAGCTTGATTCATTCTTATTTCTTGGGGCCACAAACTAGTTTGAGGTGTTTTTACGATCCTGTACTTATGCCATGCTACTTTTCAGTATTTAAATTGTGCGAGGTAACGCACACCATCGCTTAGGATCGGGACACGCTTACGCTGCATCGACAAGCCCAGCCACACTTTCGGGTTCCCGATGTTTCCGTCGTCCACCCAAACCTTGAGGCCGTCTCGAGTCGGCTAGCTCCGCTATGAATCTACTTAAGGGTGGCCTGAAATATTTCTGAATCTGTGATTGTTCAATGTGAAAGCCTCGTTGGGTTTTGATTTGGTTTTTCCGAGGTTGATCGAGCGTGTGTTGCTATTGGTGCACCCGCCGTAAAACTTTCGGAAAGCCGTGTCATGGATATGGACGACTTGGAGCAAGATCTCGATCATAGACAAGCATAACTAAAGTTTATCAGTAAATTTGACTTTATAATGACTAGTAATCAGCTTCACTATAATGGAATGACTAATTAATACTGCCCACAATTGTTTGTTTGGTTGTCGCTTGCGACAATTGTACCTGACTAGTAAATCTTGCAACGACAACGGAATGGCTGAATAAAAGTACCAACCACTGCTGGGTTTTTGGGTTATCTCATGATAAATGCATCTGACTAGTAAGTGTTGCCACTATCACGGAATGGTTAACTAAAAGTGCCCACTGTTTACTTTATCAGGATGATTACCTAAACCTGACTAGTAAAGTGCCGCAACAATAACCGAATAAGTAAAACTGCCAACCGCGTGAGTTCCTCGGTGGACTTCCTCGTTGGTTTCGAGGGGGAAACACCAGGATGGGTTTGTTTGGTGTTAGTTTCAGGTTGGATCCGGATAGGTCATTCTCACCCCTCTCTAATAACCGTCAGTTGTATCGAGTCTCTATAGGTTGTTTAGTGCATGCTGCCGCTGCCGCTTCAGTCCACCATACCTATGTAGGCGAGGACCGCCGAATTCTAGCCTCGCTGCATCGGCCTCGATCGACGCTCCTTCTTTTTCCTTTGCCCTTTGTCGGCACCCCTTTTGTTTAAGCAGGTTTTGAGATCGACGCCGTTAGCAAGGTTACCCTTCCGGCTTGGCCTGGGCAGGGTTATGGACGCCATTGGTTATTCTTCAGGGCTCTTAGCCCCATTTGCATCTTGTCCGTAGCTGGACGCTCTATCGTTTTCAAGGTGATTTGGATCTTTGTATATTATATTTGTATTCTTGACTCTTTGAGTCGTTGTTATATATATCTGTTCTGTGGGTCCCATCGAGGACTGTTGTGTAATGTTATTACTTGCTTTCCACACGCATCGAAAGTGCTGGTGAGCACCTTTGAATCGCTTTCTATGCGGGTTTGGCGAATCTTGCTCAAACTTGCATAGGTCCGATTCGAGGGTGTTACAGAGTGGTATCGAGCCCAGCCATGCGATACCCCACAAGTCCAACTGAGGATAACCTAGCTAAAGGCCGATGTAGAGTGTCAAAACCATTTTGCAAAATCGGTTGGATAGTTACGATTAGGTCTGATTTTATTCCTTACCCTCGCTATTCTCCTCTTACCTCTCGTGTTTTGAATCCCTCTTCTCTCTCTTCGAGTCCAAAGATTTCGTGGTTGGGTTTCATTGCCTTTAGGGCTTCGCTTTCCCTTTTTTGTAACGGAGGTGCTACGATCATCAATCTGCAACTTGTCTGTTGTACCCTTCATCCGATCTTTTGTTCTTGAGATCTTAATCCATTTGTGTTCCTTGCTGGATATCAGTGTCGTTGAAAAACATATGAGAAGGACGAGCATTGGTGAAGTTGGAGTATACCTTGAGCATGTGTTGTTCATGCCAATGGAACCATCGCGGAACCTAATCATTGTGTCTTTCATACGATTACTGCTGGCATCACCCCTTTGTTCCGGATACCGCCTATGAAGATCTTCAGTCTGAATCTCGAGAGTTGAGTTGCCTGATTCTCCTACTCATGTATAGAGTTGATAGTGTGGGTACGAGATGGACTGATCACCCTACCCGACTCTTACTGTTCGCTCTGTACATCGAACTGGTGGATCAATGTAACTTTTCCCTCTTCTAACGGAAGTCAGAGGTGGCCTTACCTTTAACTTCGACCTTTTGTCTCCGGAGTGTTCTCTCGACGATCACGGACAACGAACTCTTGTTAGTGGTGTCGCGAGGATCTACACGAAGCGCGAAGTTTCAGGTCGTCGACCTTCCTTCCGGTACCATGAGGCGGATCTCGAGGGCGAGATCCTTTGTTAGTGGTGTCGAATTGTGGCATCCCGCAAAACCACTACTAGAAAATCGCGTTGAATTTGTGCATTGCATCGTCATCTTCATGCATTGTTTGACTGCATTATTTGAAAAGCCTAGTTTTGAATTGTATAAAAGCCCCTCTTATTTTCAAACATAAAAACCCCGATCGCATCGGAGATCTTATTTGTCTAAAAACTATTTTTTTTGCAAGTGGTTTGTTTAATTAGAACAGGACCAAACAAACACAAATAATAAAACAGCCCCCCCTAAATCCTAGCCTCACCCAATCTATTCCTACCCACCAACAGCAAACCGCCACCTCACCCTCTCACCCAAACTATACCCACCTGCCATCTCTTCAATCCTCACCCTTCTCCCCTCTCCTTTTATCACCCCAGCCTCTCTACCCTCCCTTCCCTCTCTCTCTATGCCCCTGGGTCCCACCCGCCTGGCCCTGCCTAACCCTCACACAGCCACACACGCGCCCAGTGCCCACACTCCCCACCCCCGGTCCCACGCGGGACCCACCCGCGCGCACCCACGCGTCCTAGCCCCCAACCCGCATCGCCCCCCACCAGTTCCACCTCCCCCCACCAACCTCTCCTCTCTGCGTCGCGCCCGGCCGCGCCCTTCCCCGTCGCAGGCCACGAGCTCCCCCACCTCTGCTCCGAGAACGACCCCGGGGTCCCCGCCCCGCTCGGCCCCGTCCGCGACCCATGAAGCGCCAGGTCCATGCTCTCACCTCTCCCGGCCGCTCGGCCCTCGAGCAAGCCGCTGTCCTCCGCTCCCATCGGGCCGACGCCATGACTGCCGCCACGAGCTCCCTACCCGAGCCCGACCCTCTGCCTCTGCCTACCCCGACCAAGTCGACGGCCCGAAGCTCCCCCGCCGGAGTTCCCTCGCCTCTGCGCCTCCCCCGCTGCCGCTCGGGTCCCTCGCCGTCTGCCTCCCGCCGCCTGCTGCTGTGGGGCCTCACGAGCTGGCTGTCCCTTCTCCAGCTCGGCGCCTCAAGCAGCCTCCGCCCGCCATCCGCTGGGCCTCGCCCGAGCACCTCCTCCGCTGGCTCTGCGCTAGTCCCTCTCCGCAAGCTCTGTCAAGTTTCAATTGCACCTTGTCTCGTGTGAGCTTATGTTGTGTAGCTGTTATCATGACCAAATCCCATCTCGTTGCATCTTTTGGTTATCCCTCACCACAGAGCTTGATGTGGGTGTTGTTGGGATTCCCAATTCCAGATCAGAGAACACGCGACCAGGATCTCCGACGCCGCCTGTCCAGAGGACCAAGACCGACGGTTGAACATGAGGACCTGAAGACCGTCGGTGCTCGAATCAAGTTCACACCCTCGCTCGAGGTGGAAATTCCAAGGACCCCGGTCTCGAGGATCCGATGCCCGGGACACCAAGATCTTCATCACTACCAAGAACTGCGCCGCGGTACCCGGGAGTCTCCTACATGGAATCATCGTCGCCATACCCGAGCCCGACACCCGACAAACCCCAAGGTCGCCAATCGGGACGCCAAGTTCGCCACCGGTGCATAAGGAGGAAACCCCGAGGACTTCGGCCCGGAGCGGCAAGATCGCCTCCCGGAATCCGAAGCACCGGACGGAGTTCTCAAGAACGGCAAGATCGGCACCGACCAGGGCGGATCCGACGCGCCCCGGCACCTAACCAAGTTCGGCTTCCCGGATGCGACAAGACCCTAACCCCCGGAGTCCGAGAACGATCCCGCCGAGTCCGTCGAATCCCGGACCCTAAGACCGACCTCAACCCCGTAACCTCAAGATCGTCGAGACCCCCTTAATGTGTGAACCCTCTCCCGCAAACCCTATTTTTATAATTGAAATATAACATTGTCGCATATTAAATTTTCATTCTCGCATGTGTATTATCATGTGGTTTGGGGGCCTTATGCCGATTCACTTAATAATTAAATATGGGGCCCATATGCGGGCAAATCTAGTCTCATATTGGCCTCATTTAAACTTGTGTAGCGAACCGGTGATATCTCCTGCCATGTTAAACAACATTTAAATTGCGGGGGTTCTAAACAACTCGAACCATTTAATTAATTGTCGGGACCCCGGTTCCGCTTAATATGACCTAATTGCACCGCACCTTGCCATGTCATTCATCATGCCTGCATCATGCCGATCTTTTGCCTTAGTATTAAATAATGCATCCGGTGTCCCTTCTAGTGTTTTGCTTCTTCGCGGATAAGGTCGTTGAGTTGATGTGAGCTTCGCCCCGATCTTCGGATGAACCTTCGACAATGTTTTCAGGCGAGCATCTCCCCCTTTCTACCTATCTTACTTTTATAGTATTTACTTCCCTCCTGTTGATCTATTGCTATCTGTGTTGCGATGCTCTAGTTTTCCGTCCCCGTGATATCCCTTGCAGCCCTATATTGCCTAGGACACACCCTATTACCTGTTGTTTGGTAGATAGTTGGACTTGCGTGTCGTAGTTGCTGGCTCAAGTGCTGATGTGTGTCGCCATATGCCACAGTTGCTGATGTATTGCCGCATGTTGATGTCGGAGATGATTCTAGTTTTACTTATCGTCACTTTAATTTCTGTTTAACAACTAAAATTGGAATAAGCAGAGGCATCGGTGGGTGATAGATAATTTTTGGTTTCCGAACGCCCACTTGTGTCCCGTAAGACCCCGAGTACTTGATACCTGTTCCTTGATTTATCGCGCTATCCACATCCGGGAGGTATATGGGACCCCCCTGAGCCAGAGCTTGATTCATTCTTATTTCTTGGGGCCACAAACTAGTTTGAGGTGTTTTTACTATCCTGTACTTATGCCATGCTACTTTTCTGTATTTAAATTGTGCGAGGTAATCGCATCGCTTAGGATCGGGACACGCTTACGGTATCGACAAGCCCAGCCACACTTTCGGTTCCCAATCTGCCATCATTCCACCCAAACCTTGAGGCCGTCTGAGTCGGCTAGCTCGCTATGAATCTACTTAAGGGGTGGCCCCCTGAAATATTTCTGAATCCTGTGATTGTTCAGTCGTGAAAGCCTCGTTGGGTTTTGATTTGGTTTTTCCGAGGTTGATCGAGCGTGTGTTGCTATTGGTGCACCCCGGCCGGGTAAAACTTTCGGAAAGCCGTGTCCGCGGATATGGACGACTTGGAGCACAGTATCTCGATCATAGACAAGCATAACTAAAGTTTACTGCTGTAAATTTGACTTTATAATGACTAGTAATCAGCTTCACTATAATGGAATGGCTAATTAATACTGCCCACAATTGTTTGTTTGGTTGTCGCTTGCGACAATTGTACCTGACTAGTAAATCTTGCAACGACAACGGAATGGCTGAATAAAAGTACCAACCACTGCTGGGTTTTTGGGTTATCTCATGATAAATGCATCTGACTAGTAAGTGTTGCCACTATCACGGAATGGTTAACTAAAAGTGCCCACTGTTTACTTTATCAGGATGATTACCTAAACCTGACTAGTAAAGTGCCGCAACAATAACCGAATAAGTAAAACTGCCAACCGCGTGAGTTCCTCGGTGGACTTCCTCGTTGGTTTCGAGGGGGAAACACCAGGATGGGTTTGTTTGGTGTTAGTTTCGTGTTGGATCCGGATAGGTCATTCTCACCCTCTCTAATAACCGCCGGTTGTATCGAGTCTCTATAGGTTGTTTAGTGCATGGCCGCTGCGCTTCATCCACCATACCTATGTAGGCGAGGACCGAATTCTAGCCTCGCTGTAATCGCCTCGATCGACGCCCTTCTTTTCCTTTGCCCTTTGTCGGCACCCCTTTGTTTAAGGTGTTTTGAGATCGACGTTAGCAAGGTTACCCTTCCGCTTGGCTCAAGGTGGTTATGGACGCCATTGGTTATTCTTCAGGGCTCTTAGCCCCATTTGCATCTTGTCCGTAGCTGGACGCTCTATCGTTTTCAAGGTGATTTGGATCTTTGTATATTATATTTGTATTCTTGACTCTTTGAGTCGTTGTTATATATATATCTGTTCTGTGGGTCCCATCGAGGACTGTTGTGTAATGTTATTACTTCGTTTTCCACCCGCACGAAAGTGCCTGGTGGGCACCTTTGAATCGTTTCTATGCGGGTTTGGCGAATCTTGCTCAAACTTGCATAGGTCCGATTCTGAGGGTGTTACAATGAGCTAGTTTATGAGAGAGGCATAACTAGGAACTTTCTGTTTGTTTATTAAACACACATGTATTAACATTTCCGTATTAATACAATTATAGCATGCAAAATAAACATCTATCATATACTTTGGAATACACATAATAAACACTTTATTGTTGCCTCTCAGGGCATATTCCCTTCAGATTACAGGCAGCTGAATGTTGTAACTATCAAAAAACAGATATCCAATGCCGGTGGTGGATGAGTTGTTGGATGAGCTAGCTGGGGACACATATTTCACAAAGCTAGACTTGCATTCGGGGTATCACCAGATCAGGATGATGCCAGCAGATGAGCAGAAGACTGCTTTCAAAACCCACAGTGGACACTATGAGTTCAAAGTGATGCCTTTTGGGTTGTCATGTGATCTATCCACCTTTCAAGCTGCAATGAATACAATATTTGCACACCTCATTAGAAAAACTGTGCCTGTCTTTGTGGATGATATACTTGTTTTCAGCAAGACAGTGGAAGATCACACAAAACACCTGGAGGCTGTGTTCCAACTATTGGCTGATAATAAATTGTATATCAAGAAAAGTAAGTGATCCTTTGCACAACAATCCTTGGAGTATTTGGGCCACATAATTGGAGCATCAGGAGTCTCCACAAACCCAGCAAAATTTTTGGCTGTCAAGCAATGGCCCACTCCAACAAATGTTAAACAGCTCCGGAGTTTCCTATGCCTGGCTGGCTACTACAGAAAGTTCATCAGGCACTATGGGATAATTTGCAAGCCCTTGACAAACCTTCTGTGCAAGAATGTGCAGATCTCCTGGACTCCATTGGTGGAGGATGCATTCCAAACCTTCAACTCACCGGTCCTGGCCCTGCCTGCTTTTGACAAGGACTTTGTGCTAGAAACAGATGCTTGTGCTAATGGAGTGGGAGCTGTCCTCATGCAGCAAGGGCACCAATTGGCCTATCTTAGCAAAGCCTTGGGTAGAAAAATCAAACCCTGTCAATCTATGACAAAGAATGTTTGGCCATACTATTGGCCTTGGACAAATGGAAAACATATCTGCAGCACAAGCCATTCACCATCCATATTGACCAGAGAATTCTTATACACTTGGGGAGAGCACAAGTTCAACACACCTATGCAGCAGATGGCCTTCTTTAAGCTGTTAGGATTCCAGTACAAAATTCACTACAAGAAAGGGGTCACCAACAAAGCAGCAGATGCCTTATCTATAAAACCACAACAAGAAGGACAGATGTATGCAATCTCAGCCATACAACCTAAATGGCTGGAAACAGTGTTCGAGGGGTACAACCAAGATGACCAATCCAAACAGTTACTAATGGAATTAGCTGTGATTGGCCAGAATGATAAAGGGTACAACCTACAGGATGGGGTGATTAGATACGAGGGGAGGATTTGGTTGGGCACATATAAAGAAGCCCACAAAGTTGTCCTGCTTGCAATGCACTCAAGTGCCATTGGAGGACACTCACGGGTGATGACCCACAAGTATAGGGGTGTATCGTAGTACTTTCGATAAATAGGAGTGTCGATCCCAACGAGGAATAGAAGGTGTTGAACAGTGGAATGGAGCAGGAACTCTCTGCAAATACTTAGCAAATGGATTTTTAGTGGTTTTGTAATAAGGCAAAAAACAAAGAGCAAGTAACAAAGAACAAATGCAGCAAGTGGCCCAATCCTTTCTTAGCAAAGGACAAGCCGCTGTAAATACTTATAAAGACCAAACGTTCTCGAGGACACATGGGAATTCTGTCAAGTGCTTTCGCTTCAAATAGCTGAGTACTCTTCTTTGGTGTTGTAAGTGTTGTGTGGGTGAACCTGTGCTAATGTACCAACCTTACTTGGACTAATACATACTTGTGATTAAACCCCCTGAAAACATCTATAACTATAGGAAAGTAATTAAGATATAAATCTAACCACATCCTTAAACTCTGAGATCCTACACTCCCTTTTGCAAAGGTGTCCTAACAGGGGTTCAGGTTTCTATCACTCCGGCAACCCCACAATTAGTAGCCAAATACACAATGCATTCCTCTAGGCCCATAAATGGTGAAGTATCATGTAGTCGACGTTCACATGACACCACTAGAAGAATAGCACCACAAATTAAATACTAACCATTGAATAATAACTCAACACAAATCCACTAATAACAACATGACTTCTCTCATGTCCTCAAGAACTAAACAAACTACTCACGAGGCATCATATGGATCAAGATCAAAGATGATATGATAATGGATAACAATTTGAACATAAACAATAATCCAATGGTTCCACTCACAAGCATCAACTACAATAGTAATTAACACCAGGAAAGTTTCCCCTAAAAACTAAAGCAATATCCAACACAATTGTTACAGCGAGACGGAGTGGTGATGATGGTGCTGGTGGATATGATGGTGTGGATGATGATGATGATCCCGATGAATCCTAGCTTGACGATGGTGTTGATGGCGACGATCTCTCCTCTCCGGGAAGGAATTCCCCCGGCAGAAATCTGTCTGCCGGAGAGATCTTTCTCTCTCGGTGTTTTCCGCCCCCAGAGGCGGCGGAAATCTATATGTGGTCGCTTCCCTGGATTTAGGGTTTCGTAGGGAAGATATAGGCGAAGGGGCGGAGTCGGGAGCCGGGCAGGTGGGCCACACCTGCCCTAGGCGCGACCCAGGGTGGGCCCGCGCTTACGTGGGGTGTGGGCCCCCTGCGGCCCTGCTTCGTCCCTCCTTCTAGCTTCCTCAATCTTCTGGAAAAATAATATTTTCCCATATTTTTCTAGTATTTTTCGGATCTTCACAAATTGCACCAAAATGCCTTCTTTTCCATCAGAATCCAGACTCCGACAGTTCATCCTCCAAGAATCATCCAACATGCATAAACAGATGAAAAGCCATAATTAATACCTCATAATAAGACAAATATCAATGTATAGAGGTAGATTATGATATAGAATGGTGATGCAAATTGGGCGTATCATCTCCCCCAAGCTTAGACCTTCGCTTGTCCCCAAGCAAAAACTGAGCTCAGCAAACATGTCCACGGGTTTATGGAGTGAAGTGTCGATAAAAGAATACGAACAAGAAGCATCACACTTACTATTACACAACTCATAGAAGAAAGCAACTCACCATTATATAACTTAGCTTGCAACCAAGTACAACAGTCACAATAGAGATGCATAAAGATAAATCATAATTGGAATTGCAAACTTGTTCTTGGTCAGAGAACACCTGGCAAACAGTTTCACAAAAAGCTTTTTGTAGAATTTTTACAACAGGAGCACTCTTTGGTCAAAAAGGTTTTTCACAAGTGAAGGCTATCAAAGTAATACTCAATATATAAGAGTGTGTGCAAACAAGGAAGATAAAGAACATGATTGAATAAATCACCATATGAATGCTTGCAACACAACAACTCAAATTCTTGCTGGAGATAGAGAGGAAGTAGGTCTATTGACTCAACTTGGAAATAGGAGAAAGGTCCCTTCATAGAGGGTAGCAGGGATTACAAGTCATAAAGAGCTTCCAAAAGATTATGGTACTAACTAGCTTTGAGCCCTCATTGCCCCTATCATAGGCATCTTGAGATGATTAAGGTTAAAGTGCACAAAGATGGAGTATATACTTGACAAAATATAAGTTCGCAATCTCATGTCCCTTGAATATGAGGGTCACTCCTCATGCTACTCAACTTTGGTCACCGGTAAGTTCTTGTCATTGTAAGTACATGCGTATCATAGAGAACCGCCAACTGGGTACCCCTTGCACATGGTACAGGAGCTTTCCCATAACCAAAATGATAAGGCAAGCAGACAATGAGCATCTGAGTGATCTTTTTATTTACTATATGCATAGCTTTTTATTGAGGATGCTTCATAGATAGCTCACTATGGTGATGCTGCAAGTTTCCACCATGATTAGGCATGGCTTAGGCTAGCGTCCTAGGCATTTCTCTAACACAAAATACAGACTCCATGGACTTGCAAGTTCCCTCTTTATTTCACACTATTGACATCCATAGACAAAAGAGCATGATATCAACTGAGTACAAAGTACAAGTGCAATGTTGAAAACGTTTCCCGTGCCAGCAAGGTTCTGCTAATTCCAAAGTATAGATGCAAGCATATACAACTTTGATGGCACAATGGTTCAAGTCTATTAGGGGCAAGAAAATAAGGTGTGCCATCAAGTTCGTGAGAGATTTACTAACTAGTTTTCACATAACAAAATACTTTTAAATTCGAAAGGTAGATGAAGCTTGAGAATTTGCTTGGAATAACAAAGGCTACTAGGTAGATATGGTGGACACAAGTGGCAAAGGTTTTGGTTCAAAGGGATTTGGAAACATGAGAAGTATGCCTTCTCAAAACAGGTTTTTGGCTAGCAAGGTTGGGTAGCAAGCAAGAGAGTTGAAAGAAACAAGCAAACATACAAGTAATAAATCCAAACATGCAATCTTCCTTGAATACACAAAAGATCTTAAATAAAGAATACTAAGCTTATGCGCCAACAAGAAAGAAAACAAACGATACAAAATACATGTAAGCTTTTTTCTCTTTTTCTTTCAAACTTCAAAAAGTATTGCTACTGACCAGAACTCGGTTTGCCAAAAATAATTTAGATCCACTTGATGATCCCAAATTGATGCCAATACTGATCAACAAGATCCATCATATAATAGAGTTTGCAAACTAAAATAAGAAGTGCAAAACGTAAAAGATGAGACTTCTCATTAATATTCAAATAAAGGCACTCACACCAAGGGATACATAGATAATCAACTAAACGAGAGATACTTCCACATGCAAACCAAACTATAAGATAACCTCTCTACCAAAGATATGAATCCACTAAAAAGGTAAAAGATAAAAGATAATGGTGGTGATACCTGATACGTTGGAAACGTATCTATAATTTTTATGCTCCATGCTTGTTTAGTATCTACTTTGCTTTACTTGTCCACACTTTGAGGTGATTTTTACATGTTTTCTGGTACTAACCTACTAACAAGTTGCAACAGTGCCAGATGCCTATTTTTTGCCGTTTTTTGTTTCAGAAAAGTTAGTAAAGAAATATTCTCGGAATTGGACAGGACAAACGACAAAGTCAATTACTTTCCATGGGGAACAATAAGTCTATAGGGGAGCCGGAGGGGCCAGCCAGGGGGGCCAAACCCACCCCAGGCGCGGGTGGGCCCAGCCCCGCGCCTAGCTAGGGTTTGGCTACCCTGTCCGCCTCCTCGGCCTCCCCCTTCGCCTATAAGAAGACCCCGATGCAGAAACCCTGGGTACCCGATCAAATATCAACAAAACCGTCTGTATCCGCCGCCACCATCATCATTAGATCGGGGTGGGGGGATCTGAAGTTCTTTCCGGCACCCTGCCGGAGGGGAGATCACCCCGGAGGCCTTCTCTCCAGTATGATGTGTGAGTAGTTTCACCTTGGACTATGGGTCCATGTAGTAGCTAGATGGTTGTATCTCCTCCTTTGTGATTTCATGTATAAATCTTGTGAGCTCCGTTCATGATCAAGATACAATCTATTTGTAATTATGTATGTTGTGTTTGCGGGGATCCGATGGATATTGAGATTATTATGTTGGTTTGATTAATGGTTTTGTCTTTATGATTCTATCATGTCTATGTTGTTTTTGATCTTGCATGCTCTCCGTTGTTAGTAGCTATCTTGTCCAAGTAGTTGCTAGTGACTCCAAGAGGGGGTATTTATGCTCGATAGTGGGTGCATGCCTCTAGTTTCCAAGGGAAGTGACAGAAATCTCTTCGGTTGTAGATGTGTTGTTGCCACTAGGGAGAAAACAACGGTCTCTTGTTCATGGAACATGTGGACTGTTTGCCTTACACACTTTGCTTAAAGCAGTTGTCTGTTGCTTGCAACTTAATACTGGAGGGGGTTCGGATGATAACCTGAAGGTGGACATCTAGTCATAGATGCAGTTGGATGGCGGTTTATGTATTTTGTTGTATTTCCCAATCGAATCTCATAGGATCTTTCTGACTAGTAATTGCATTGTTATGCCTTGCTCAGTTCCTGTCAATTTCCCTGTTGTAATTTGTTTACCCTTTATGCCATGTTGTTTATCTAAGGAGAGCAGCTCTAGTGAACTATGGACCCCGGTCCAATCTTTACCATTGATTTATCTTCCACAGCTACTTGTTTACTTGCCGCAAACTATTTCCTTCCACACCATACGCTTAATCCTTTATTACAGCAACCGGTGAGATTGACAACCTCACTGTTAGTTGGGGAAAAGTCTTGAGTTAGTGTTGTGCGGGTCCCCGCCTTGCTTGCAACACCCGTGTGATGTTTCCTTCCTCCTACTGGTTCGATAACCTCGGTTTCTTAGTGAGGGAAAACTTGTTGTTGTACTGCTTCATACCTTGCTATTGGGGTTCCCAACAGGCTCACATAAGTTGTGCAAGCCATCAATACCACGGCACTCCCCCAAGCTTGGAACAAGCCAAGGGGATGCCAAACCTGATGAAGAATTACTCCTTCGGTGGTGGCGGTATTCTCTTGATAATCTCTTCAATAAGCTTCCTTAACTCCTCAATCTCAAAGGTTAGAGTACGAATCAACTCCGAGTTTTGCTCAATGCGGTTCATGATCAAATCGGATCGAGAGGTCCAGTCCTTATTATTCTTTCCCCACTCTTCCTTCTTAGTGTGTTCCTCCCCTGCATGGTTAGAACAAGGTATATCCCACATCGAGGGCAAATTCCCTTTGGGCACATGTTGAAATTGACGCTCATGTATAAGAGTGTGGAAGGGTTTCTTGGTACTTGGAGGAGGTGACTGTGGAGAGAGGGCATGACGTCGATATTTCCCTCCTGTAGACATCCGTACTGTCCTCTTGAGCTTGATAGGTTTTGCCACCACTCCAATGCTCGCGACGGTAGTGCGGGTGTCCGGTTGTTTGTCCTCCTCCATGTATCCTTCATAACCTACCAAAATCTCCTCCTCCTTGGGTTTGTGAGGATCGTCTTCCTCGGGCTTCTTGCCTTTGTCGTTGGCGGAGACCATGGTGCTCTAAACTTGAGAAGTTTTCCTGACAGAAATAGATCAAAACGAAAATACAACGAGAACAAGATGCACGAACCTCAGGGGATCCGGGGGTTATATATTACGAAGTTTCAGTGCATAAGGAAGGTTTTGACACGGAAACGAGGCGGAGACAGAGTTCGGGGGAGGAACACCCCCTCCAGGCGCGGCCAGGCAGGGGCCCGCGCCTGGTGTGGGTTTGTCCACCCCGGACTATGTTTCCTCTTCTGTTCCATCTCATAACTTCCCTTATGTATTAAAAACATCAAAAATATAAAATGATTGGGGTTTCACGAACCTTCTGTTTTCACCACTTTTACCTAGTCAAAGACGAACTCTGCAGACTCCTTTTCTCCTTCTCCTGGAAGTTTCCTTTCCTCACAAGGCTATACACAAAATTCAATGGAAACATTAGTGTAAGCAAAACAACAAACCTTTAGGTCCACACTTCAACTGAAATCTATCAAAACAAAAGCTTCTATAAGAGGCAAATGCAAATGATAACAGAAAATTGTCAAAACAGACCACCAGGTAAAGATTGATTTTTTCGATAACCTTCTGTTGCTAAAATCAAAAAGTGTAGAACTAATGAAAGTTGGGTAACAACTTGGAGAACAAGATTAGAAAAATACAGCTCCATACGACGTACTGAGCTCCCTCACGATTTTTTATGGTGCAACACAAAAATCTGTCTCAGGACAGCCACCTTTCACAACTCCTCTACTTCACAATAGTAGTTGAACTTGACACAAAAACCAAAACGAAAAGGATAAGGAGCGGTTATTACTGAAGTAATAACTTCCAAGATTCAACCAAAACTCTTGGTTTATCTCCCAACAAGTACTTTTCTTTAATGCTTTTAAGTTAGGCTAGAAACTTTCAAAGATGCTCACAAAGGAGATATATATCTGGAGTGAAAGAGAGCATCAAGAAGCAAATAACCAACATATTTGAGTCTAACCCACTTCCTATGCATGGGGGTATCATGACAAAACGAATTGTTGAAACAAAAATCTACTAGCATAGGAAGACAAAACAGATGCAACTTCAAAGCTTTCAACATAAAACGGGGAAACTTAACTTTATTGAGAAGCATAAAACCATGTTTCCCTATCTCATAATAACTTTCAGTAGCACTTTGAATAAAGTTGACAATATAACTGTCACTGGTAACAACTTTATCATCTGAGTAAGCATACTTACAGTCACCAAAAAGAGGTCCAAGGTCATAAACCGGATCAATAGAAGCAAGTTGTTCCATCCTGAAATCTTTATTAGGCAAGCTATTTTCACAAGGAGCTTTAGTAAATTTGGAAAAGTTAAACTCATAAGACTCTCCATCAAACTTAGTTAAAACCTTTTCCTTCTTACAATCTATAATAGCTCCATAAGTGCTCAAGAAAGGTCTACCAAAAATGATAGGACAAGTTTTGCTAGCTGTTGAATTAAGCACTAGGAAATCAGCAGGATACTTAATCTTAGCATAGAGAACCTCCACATCTCTTACAATACCCATAGGGCAAATGGTTTCCTTATTTGCAAGGTAAATAACCACATCAATGTCCTCCAGCTCACAAGGACCAATCTCATGCATAATTTCCCTGTAAAGCTCATAAAGAATAGCACTAGAACTAGCACCAATATCACATAAACCATAGTAGCAATGATCACCAATTTTAACAGAAAGCACAGGAACACTAGTTTTTCTAGCCTTACTAGGATGAGAGATAATATTAGAAGCGTCTTCATAGAAGACAATGTGCTCATCCTCTATATTTCTAGCGTCAAGATCTTTCACAATAGTTACCACATGTTCAATATTCAATTGCTCATTAGGCTCCACAATTTTCTTTGTACCTTTATTATTTGCACTAAAAATCATAGAATACTCCTTTACCTTAGCTGGGAAAGGAACTTTCTCAACATGAGGTTCAGGCACAATATGATTAGTAGTACAAACTTCAGTACTTTTAACAGGAACATGATTAACAACATCTTTATAAGGAGCATGGTACTTATTCCACTTATTTTTGGGAATTTCTATGTAAGAGGCAAAGGCCTTAAAACAGTTGGCAGTACTTTGGGAATCAAGACCAAACTCATCACTAATATCACGGAAGTCATCAGTTCCCATAAAAGATTTAATGCATTCATAATCATAGTTTATACCTAACTTTCTTCCTTTGTCATTCTCCCAAGCTTCAGTGTTTTCTTGAATACGGTCTAGTAGATCCCATTTAGCTTCTTCCTTCATACGTGTGAATGATCCAGCACAAGAAGCATCTAGTAAATATTTATCATGAAGAGAAAGCCTAGCATAAAAGTTATTGATAATAATATTGTTAGGGAGTTCATGAATAAGACATTTAAGCATTAGTAACTTCAATCTCCCCCAAGCTTGAGTTGTACTCTCTCCATCACGAGGCCAAAAGTTATATATCAGATTTCTATCATTATGGATCTCACTGGGAGGATCGAATTTAGAATAAAAGAGAGATGCCATTTCCTCCCATTCCATGGATTGTCCATTCTTCAGCAGCTTATACCATTCTTCAGCTCTCCCTTTCAAGGATATGGAGAGTAGCTTATTCTTCACCTGTTCAGTTGTGATACATGCACACTTAAACAACCCGCATAATTCATGGATAAAAAGCAAGTGATCACCAGGGTGGACAGTTCCATTCCCAAAATAATAATTATCCATAACACGATCAACAATACTTGTAGGCATCTTAAAAGGATTTATCTCAATAGGTGGTGGTTCATCTACTACCCTAGCAGTGGTAGTAGTTTTCCCAAACAAAAAACCAAGTGGGTTACCCATATTGGAAACAAAGTAACAAGCAGTAACAAAAGCAATACTAACAGTAGAAGTTTCCCTTACCAGTTCCACTCTTCAATAACGCACTCCCTGGCAACGGCGCCAGAAAATAGTCTTCATGACCCACAAGTATAGGGGGTGTATCATAATACTTTTGATAAATAGGAGTGTCGATCCCAACGAGGAGAAGAAGGTGCTGAACAGTGGTATGGAGCAGTAAATCTCTGCAAATACTTAGCAAACGGATATTTAGTGGTTTTTTGATAAGGCAACAAAACAAAGAGCAAGTAACAAAGAACAAACGCGGCAATTGGCCCAATCCTTTCTTAGCAAAGGACAAGCCGGTGGAAATACTTATAAAGACCAAACGTTCTCGAGGACACATGGGAATTCTGTCAAGTGTTTTCGCTTCAAATAGCTGAGTACTCTTTTTTGGTGTTGTAAGTGTTGTGTGGGTGAACCTGTGCTAATGTACTGACCTTACTTGGACTAATACATACTTGTGATTAAACCCCCTGCAAACATCCGTAACTACAGAGTAATTAAGATATAAATCTAACCACATCCTTAAACTCTGAGATCCTACACTCCATTTTGCAAAGGTGTCCTAACAGGGGTTCAGGTTTCTGTCACTCCGGCAACCCCACAATTAGTAGCCAAATACACAATGCATTCCCCTAGGCCCATAAATGGTGAAGTATCATGTAGTCGACGTTCACATGACACCACTAGAAGAATAGCACCACAACTTAAATACTAAACCATTGAATAATAATTCAACACAAATCCACTAATAACAACATGACTTCTCCCATGTCCTGAAGAACTAAACGAACCACTCACGAGACATCATATGGATCAAGATCAAAGATGATATGATAATGGATAACAATCTGAACATAAACAATAATCCAATGGTTCCACTCACAAGCATCAACTACAATAGTAATTAACACCGAGAAAGTTTCCCCTAAAAACTAAAGCAATATCCAACACAATTGTTACAGCGGGATGGAGTGGTGATGATGGTGCTGGTGGAGATGATGGTGTGGATGATGATGATGATCCCGATGAAGCCTAGCTTGACGATGGTGTTGATGGCGACGATCTCCCCTCTCCCGGAAGGAATTCCCCCGACAGAAATATGTCTATCAGAGAGATCTTTCTTTCTCTCTCTCTCTCTCTCTCTCTCTCTCTCTCTCTCTCTCTCGATGTTTTCCTCCCCCCAGAGGCGGCGGAAATATATTTGTGGTCGCTCCCCTGGCCTTAGGGTTTCGTAGGGAAGATATAGGCGATGGGGCGGAGTCGGGAGCCGGGCAGGTGGGCCACACCTTCCCTAGGTGCGGCCTAGGGTGGGCCTACGCCTAGGGGGTTTGGGCCCCCTGCGGCCCTTCTTCGTCCCTCCTTCTGGCTTCCTCAATCTTCTAGAAAAATAATATTTTTCCATATTTTTCTGGTATTTTTCTGATCTTCGTGAAATTGCACCGAAACACCTTCTTTCCATCAGAATCCAGACTCCGGTAGTTCATCCTCCAAGAATCATCCAACATGCATAAACATATGAGAATCCATAAGTAATATCTCATAATAAGACAAATATCAATGAATAGAGGTAGATTATGATATAGAATGGTGATGCAAATTGGGCGTATCAAGGGGTGCTAGGCACATACCAATCATATCAAAAAATTATTTGCGTGGCCAAAGATGAAGGGTGACAGTCAGAGATATGTGCAAGCTTGTGCAGTCTGCCAACAAGCAAAAACTGAGCGCACCAAGCTCCCCAGCAGGCTCCAACCACCGCCAATCCACCCGACGCTTGGCACACGGTCAGCTTGGACTTCATCAAAGGGCTGCCGGTCTCTAACAAGTTTGATACCATACTGGTAATCATTGACAAATTCTCTAAGTACGGGCATTTCATTCCACTCAAACACCCTTTTACAGCACAAACAGTGGCGCAGGCGTTTGTCGATCATGTGTACTGCCGCCACGGCATGCCCAAGACACTCATATCGGACAGAGACAAAGTCTTTACCAGTGCATTTTGGCAGAACATGTTCAAATTGGCTGACACCACCCTCAACCTAAGCTCGTCGTATCATCCGCAGACTGACGGACAAACAGAGCGGCTCAACCAGTGTCTTGAGATGTATCTGAGGTGTATGATTAATGCCAACCCTTGTAAATGGTCGCAGTGGCTGCCGCAGGCAGAATTTTGGTATAACACCTCGTACCATTCTGCACTGGGACGATCACCGTTCGAGGAAATGTTTGGTCGAACTCCCCGACAGTTTGGACTGACTATACCTGCCGATTCTTGGAACCAGGAGTTGGATGCATGGATCAAGAAGCGTGCAAGGTTGATTCCAGTCCTCAAACAACATCTGGCAAGGGCACAACAGAGGATGAAAGCCCAGACAGATAAGCACCATTCTGAGAGAGAATTTGCTGTGGGGGATACAGTCTACCTTTGTCTCTAGCCATACGTGCAGTCATCTATTGCAGAACGAACTTCTCAGAAGTTGGCCTTTCGATATTTCAGGCCATACCCGGTGCTTCAGCGGGTGGGCAAAGTGGCATATAAGCTCCAACTGCCACCAGGCTCGCGCATACACCCTGTCATCCATGTCTTGCAACTCAAGAAGGCGATCAAGGAGACTGATCAGGTGTGTTCTGAATTACCAACTTACATGCTGGCCTCCATCACGGTCTAGCCGCTTGTTGTTTGTGCAGATCGACTGGTACGACAAGGACACAAGATGGTGCCGCAGGTACAAGTGCGTTGGTCGGGGATGCCACCGCAGTGCACCACTTGGGAGCCGCTCTACGCTCTCGTCAATGCATTCCCGGCATCAATGGCATGGGGACTAGCCGGTTCTCGAGGAGGGGGAAATGTCACGGACCCGTACCTGATGCAAGCAATGAAGGAGAAGCACCGGACCGATGCGAGGCAACGGATCCGTGACGCCCACAAGCTGACACAAGGGGCCCACCAAAGGACAGACCCACTGGTAGACGACGACACCAATCGGTACAAGATGGACACCACGCCAACGGGATGAGGATCGTTGAGAATATTCTAAACTTGTCCTACAGGATCTCCTTCCTTCTTCCTCACGGCCTGCGTGTTGTTCTTCCGCCTCGCGTGACGCAGGTCTGTATCGGATCCAAATCTCGCGAACCTGAGTGTGAGAAACCTCAATAAAGTGATCTGCATGCGTAAGACTGGAGTCATGGTGTGACACGCTGCTGACGATGGCATGGTAAAAACACGTCGAGCGGTAGCCATGCGAGATGCGATCGATAAGAAAGGCAATTAACATCAAAGGCGAGATCAGGCGGTAGCCAACGCAATTAACATCAACGGCGAGATCGGGCCATACTTTCGCCCCTCTTGTGGTGTCCGCCAGGGGGACCCCCTATCCCCCCTCCTCTTCAACGCGGCTGTTGATGCCCTCGCGGAAATGCTTGAAAAAGCCAAGGCGGTCGGCCACATCTCCGGCGTGGTAGGACACCTTATCCCCGGGGGAGGCATCACCCAGCTTCAATACGCAGACGACACAATGATAATGATTGAAGGCTCGAATCTGGACATTACAAACCTCAAATTCCTCCTCCTTTGCTTCCAGGAGATGTCTGGCCTCCGTATCAACTTCGACAAGAGCGAGATCATCGCTCTAGGGTTCTCCCAGAACGAGCAGCAGAGGATAGCTGACAATTTCAATTGTTGGCTTGCCTCCTTCCCTATCACCTACCTGGGGATGTCGGTTCGAGACACCAGGATCCTTATCAGGGACCTGGACCCGCTCGCGGCCAGGGTGCGCTCGAGGTCCAAACCTTGGCGTGGAAGATTCACATCTAAAGGCAGCAAGACCGTCCTGATCGACTTCTGTCTGTCCAGCCTGCCCATGTACATGATGGGCATGTAGCTCCTCCCCGAGGGGGTGCATGGGACGTTTGACAAGGAGCTGTCTAGGTTCTTCTAGCAAGACTCCTTGGGTCGCCAGAAATACCACATGGGTGGGCAGACATTTGCGCCCCCAAGGATGTTGGGGGCATAGGTATCCTTGCATCCCGTCAGTTCGACAAGGCCTTAATGCTTAGATGGGTATGGCGTATCCTGCGTGATGATGGCGGCCTTTGGCTCAAACTCATCAAGGCCAAGTACCTGCGAGGTCGGCCCCTTCTGGATTGTGATCGGCGCGATGGCTCCCAGTTCTGGCACTCCATTCAGGAGATAAAAAACGAGATCAGGCTTGGACTCGCCATCTCTGTTGGGAACAGGGAGGGGACCATGTTCTGGCTGGACTCCTGGCTCAGAGAGCGCCTGTTGCATGAGGCCTACCCGAGCCTATTCGCCATCTGTTCCGACCCAACGCTTCGCGTATCTAACGTGGCACACGGAGGTACATGGAACATCTCGTTCCGTTGTACCTTCGGCCCGGAGGAAACAGAAGCATGGAGGGAACTCAGGGCGGAGCTCCCGGCCTCCTTGGCTGACGGACCCGATAGTGTATCTTGGACCCTCACCCCGTCCAGATCCTTCTCGGTCGGCTCGGCATATCGGGCCCTCTTTGTCCATGCGGCCCTCCCCTGGACCAAGCACCTCTGGAAGGCACCCCTCCCGCTAAAGACAAAAAAAATTGTGTGGCAATTGTTACGCGATAGGCTCCCGTCGAGGGTTGAGGTGGCCAAGAGACATGGGCCGGGGGACGGGTTATGTCCATTGTGTGGGATCCCCGAAACGGGCACCCACATGATGTTCACCTGTCCCGCGGCCCGGTTTCTATGGAATTTCACCAGAGAGGCGTTGGGCCCGGACTGGATGGCCCATGATCTCGGTGAATTCCTAGAAACCCAAGCAAACCGAGCTGGAAAGGGCCGTCGCCTCTTCTGGCTAGTGTTTGCGCCAATGTCGTGATCACTCTGGAACATTCGGAATAAGATGGTTATTGAGAATATTCTCCCTAGGCGTGCGTCTGACTCGGTTTTCCACTTTCTGGCCTCTCTACAGCTATGGTACCCGTTGTGTAGACAGCGGGACAAGGCGAGGCTGGACGCGACTCTTCGCTTGCTCTTGGAGGCGGCTCGGTGGCTCCCTCCATAGTCCGTCATAGTCTCTGCGGCGTTCTCTCACTTGGCGAGGCGTAGTACCTTTCTTCCTTTTGGGTTTCATTCGAGTTGAGTCGTTTTGTGCTGTGGTCCCAGCATGTGGTGCGTGGGTTTCTATGTAATGTAATACTTGTTATGGACTGTTGCTTTATTTATAAAGCGGGGCGAAAGACTATTATGAGAAGAAAGGGCGACCCCGTCAAACCTCGCCGTGACATTGTCAGAGGGAGCAGAGCTTGATCGGCACTTCCGATACAACCCCACGCGAGCATGCATGCGATCGATTGCTAAGCATGCCCGGTGCCTGCCCGGCCTTCTGCCTCACGGGGTACCTCGCAGCAACGCGGCCCCGGCGCCGCCTGAGGTGTGCCCGGGCGATCGCTCGACTTGTGGATCGATCAAGTACCCCGCTCTTTTCTAAGGTCCCCGTCCCCGAGGAGGGTGCGTGCATATGCATGGGCGCGCGGTTGACCTATGGCGGGCCTGGGAGGCGCGCGGGCGGTTGGAAGCGAGCGCGGCGTCGTGTTGTGATCCGTGGAATCCCGGGGACGGGACGTGCATGCCCGGCTGCCGGCCGGTGCGGTGCCTGACCCATTGGGGATGGTTGGGCTTCGATCGTTTCGGGAAGCCGATCGAGTGGGTCGATCAGTGATCCCCGTCAGCATCCGTCGTGTCACCCATGCCTTTCCCAGTCTGCGCGGCGCGCGGCACCTCGTTCGGCGCGGTGGATCGAGCTCTGTTCTGCTCCGTGCATGGACGTCGACGGGACTGCTTGATTCGGTATTCCTGCGTCTGTGTGTTTGTTCCGCCAGCTTCGCCAAAGTTCTACGATTGCATGATTGGTTTCGACGATTTTACTCCCACAAAACAGATCAGCTGGTACAATATATATACAGTGACAACACTTTGCATGCAGGAGTTTCACCGTTGATGTCCAGAAAAAAGTTTAAACGAAGAAGCATCTTCTTTCATGTCGTCCGGTTGTACCTCTTCAGGGGAAAAATAAAATAGAGCAACATTGTTATCACAGAGGCCAGTTGGTTCCTCGATCCGGACCGTCACGGGGGGATACGTACGACCAACTGATACATAATCGATGCCAAGATATAGTCAGCAATGCTACACGCAGCAGCCTGCATCCTGCTGCACTTGGAGTCAGGTTCAGGCTTTGTACGAACATTTTTTTCCGTATGAAGAAAATTTTCGTGCCATAGCAACTTACCATTTATCGTACTACTGCTTACCTCATGGGTGCGAGCAGGGTTTCAGTTTGCGTGCAGTATCAGCCCTCCCTAGCAGGCGACACGAACTGGGTCTGGAACTCGAGTCCTGCCGTTCGACAACTACTCGTCTACTCCAGTCAGTCTCTGCGAGTTGCACTCGTGACGAGAGTAGGTGAGCAAGCTGCGCATGCATGCATGCATGCATGCATGGCATCCGATCCAACTTAGGTAAGGCTGTCTGAAACCGCAGTGTCAAGGCTGCCAAAAATAAATTAGCAGTCAGTGATGTCTAGGCATGCATGCATGCATGCTCAATTTGAACTACGTACGTTGTGTTTCTATCAAGTACGGGACGCGAGGCTGTTTTTTTTTTTTTTTGCGGGTTCAAGGCTGTTAATTTAAAATTAGACTGCTTTTTCCAGTCTTTCTAAAAGGCTCGACAAATTTGCGTAAAACCAGAAGCACTGCTCAGCACTCTGCGTAGCCATTTCGTGTTGGGAATATCCCATCTCGATAAGATTTGAAGGAGTGGAGCTATAGATCGAAGAGATGGATTGAGGGAGTGGTGCATGCTAGTAGATGGCTAGATGCTTGAGCTGGAGTAGTATATTCATGATAATCTGAGAAGAAGGTCCCCAGGTGTCAGTACTAGTAGTATACTCCCTCCGTTTGGGATTATAAGTCCCGCGCGGATAACTAGGTTGCTATTTTGAACAACAAAATATAAATATTATAACATAAAAATTATATTATTAGAAACTTTAAAAGTTATATTTTCTAATGGTATAACTTTTGTAATATATTAGTTATATTTTATTGGTTAAATTAACAACCTAGGTATGCGCATAGGACCTATAATCCCGAACAGAGGAAGTACATTAGTATTATGATTGAGAAATTTGGGTGTTTGAGTAGTGCGTGAGCCTCATGTACAGCAGCGCTTTTGTTCGATTCAGAAAAGAGAGCACTGGCCGGGATACATTAACCTATGCGTGGACCAACGGGGATCACGCGGAATGTCGGATGTGCGGTGGGGTCAACCTACGTTTGTGCCACCTAGCTTCACCTACTCCGTTCCCATGCATGCAAAGATCGGTCATTTCACACCGTTGATGCCATGGCTAACTGGCTATATCTGAACACGCATGCATCAAGGATCATCATCAATTCATCACTGCTAGGTGCTAGCGAGCAACGAGCATGTGCTCAATGGAATAATAATCCTGTAACTAGAGTAATTTTATATTGCTGGGTCAACCGTGTTTGAATGAATGTCGGTACTACTTATAATGTATTAACCAGTTCAAGATCGATGTGGATATGCATGGATCTGGGCACTCATTGACTATTACGCCATGTGCACATGCCATTTTTCAATTGCCAAAGCACAAGCAAGCCCAGTTGGCACTTGTACGCCGTGGCATTGTCAGCGCGGAGGCAGGCAGGACAACATTATCAAGTGCGTCTGCATGGAGGAATCCGGGGGTTCTTGTCCACTTCCTCCGCTTTTTACCCTAGCCTGGGCCAGCCAGCCATTGGTCGACCATGATGATCAGGCCGTGACTCTCGAGCCCGGCCGGGCGTTCGGACATGGCGAACCTGGTCGACGACGATCGGGTTTTCAAATTTTGAAACGAAATTCGGTCCACGGATTGGCGACCAGGTATATATGTACGTGCTCGCGCGACACAGCTAGCACAGCACTGCACGTACGTAGAAGTCTGCAGGGACAAACGAGAGTGAACGGTTCCATCAGGCATCTACAGGCCAGGCGAGAAGAATCTACTCCCTATAAATCGATCGGTCGCCCTTTTCCCACAGCCGTGTGGATTCTTCGCCCTTTTTCGATTTCAAAGAAAAAAAAGAGATGGCTTTTACTCCATTTGTGTCGATCTGTACTATTTGTGTCCGTATCGATCGGCTCCCTTTATTATATTTTCCATTTCTAGGGGTCGATCGATCCGACATCCGACCTGCATGGCTGATGCTGCGATGGAAGCGACGTGCAGTCCGGCCGGCAGCAATGCCATCATGCCGCTAATCTTAGCGTTAGTCCGCTTCCGGCCTCCTTGTTTCACGTCGCTACTTCTAGTCTGCTATCATGCTAGCCTTCCCTAGCAGGCTAGCGAAGCAGCATGCAGCAGCGGCGGCTCGATCTCCGAGCGATCATCTGGCCCTGGCCGGGGAGTTCGATCGAATAAAGGCTCCCTAGCTAAAGACTGCATTCACCAGGCACGAGAGTACTGTACCCACCGGCACCGGGGTACTGGCTGAGCCACTGCTACGGCCGTGGCCGTGGGGCTGACTGCCCTTGCCTTGCCTGCCTGCGCGGCGGCCGGCACAGCGCACGGCACTTCCGCGGAAAATATGGACCCTGTCCGGCCGTCAGTGCTCTTGGTACGTCCGATGCCGATGACGAGGCAATGCTGTACGGGGATCATTTCGTGTTGGAGCGCGCGAGCGGCCAGGCGCGAAGCTTTCGTGGCGGTGGTGATTATTGGCGCAGACCGACCGGCGTTGAAAGCTGGAGGGGTTTTGATCTGGTGCGTTTTCTCTGGTTCAGATGGTGGTACGTGGTACGTTCAGTACCCGTTCTTTTTGTGGAGCTCCATCACATGCATGCATCCATGCCCTGTTTGAATTTTTTCGTTGAGAGACATGCCTGTTTGAATTCTTAGTATGGATGCTTGCTTTTAATCATGAGCTGCGGCTGTTTCTTGATCAGTCACCAGATCGACGGCCGTGTGATGCTGCGTACGTATCTAGTAGTTCCCTTCGTTCGTCCATGGCAGTGTGTGCACGTGGGAGAAGCCTTTTTTTCAGTTTTCAAACACAACAAGGATTTCAGACTTTGTCGAACAAATGAGGTTATTAGAGCATCATTAGTAGTACCCCTAAACCCTCAAATCTTTAAAGCATTTTAATGGTAGAGAATTGGTATGTTTTTTTTTCACTTTTGAGGGGTGAAAAACAGGGGCAAAGACTAGAACACTCAAACCCTCAAACTTTTAAGGATTCGAGGGTTTTAGTCTTTGCCACAACCCTCAAACCCCCAAACTGTTATTTGACATATCACAATTATCACTAGAAAAACACATTCAACCTTGAAACAAACTAGGACATGAAGATCATTGATGCATGGTTTAATAGTTTACATCACAAAAGCATCATCTTCCCCCTCTCATCGGCACCGTCACCAAAAAGTTGCACCTTGGCGCCATCTCCTAGACCACATCCACGTCCATCAAGCACCTCCATAGACGTCGGTGGTGGAGTCCTCCATACCGTCATCGCCACCACCACTCATCGGAGTGTCACCCCGAAGAGTAGAGGACGCAGCACAGAATATCCTCTTCCTCTCCGCGATGTCCACCTCCGCGTCTTGGAGAAGCCCCATGAACGACGCCGTCGTTATGGGCATTACATCGAGCACCACGTGCACGGCGGGTGGAGGGTCGGCGATTGTGGGCGCCGGCGGGGCCTTCTTCCGCGAGGTGGTCTTCTTGACGGCGGGTTTGGCGCCTGCAGGCTTCTTCGGCCCAAGCGCCGCCGTCTTCTGACGGCCCTTGGTGGTGGGCGGCGGGGCGGCCGGGGCGACGAGCGGGGCTGGGGCGGCCGGTGCGACGAGCTGGGCTACGGGCGGGGCTGGGGCGGCCGGGGCGACGAGCTACTGGGGCTAGGGCGGTGGCTGCAGCTGGATGACGTGATGCCCATCACGCCACCGCTTCAGCAGACGTGGTGGCGGCGACCACATGGCCACCTCCGCGCTGGCCAGAGGCGGGTGCTCCACCGCGATCGCGGGGACGGGGATTGGGACGGGGCCGAGAGGGAGGCGGCGGGGGTGACGGAGGAGGAGGCGGGCGGGAGGGCGGAGGTCGGGGCGGCTCCATGGCACGCGGCGGCCGGCGGCGGCGTGCTTGGAGGTGGCGGCGAGGGAGGAGGCGGGGGTGAATTTTCCCTCCCGCGTGCGCGTGTGGAGGAGTACGGGTTGAAGGGGTTGGGCCTCTCCAACCCTCAGATGTACAGGTTGGGAGGGGGAGTAGGGGTTGGACCCTTAAATTTTTTTGAGGGTTCGAGGGTTAAGGGATTCTAGTCTACGTGTTTTTTTTATCATAAACCGTAAAAAAACGGTTATTTTCGAGGGTATAAGGGTTTAGGGATATTACTAGTGATGCTCTAAAGTAAGCTGATGGAATCACGACCCGCAAGCAAGTACTTTTAGACAACTCAAAAGTTGCGTACGTCAAGTTGTCATCTCTAGCTCCATCCATCGAATTATGGTGTCCCACCATGCATTTTGTAAGAGTAAATTACAAGATATCGAATCTGCATATATAGGCTAGATTAATCTAAGAGTATTTGCATCAAGTTGTCATGTCTAGCTCCATGCATCGAATTACAGTGCCCCTCCAAGCATTTTGTGAAGGAAAATTACAAGATACTGAACCTGCATGAGACATCCATGACAATGTATATATTGAATAATCTTGCACTCTTGTATATATTGTTCTGCTAGACACTGGGTGCGAGACATCCCAAACGAGAGTAAACCATACCAGCGGTCCTAATTCTTTTCGTGTGTCTTCAGTTTGGTCCTAGTTCTTCCAAAATGTATATTTAGGTTCTAAATCTTTCGTACGTGATTCACGTGAGGTCCTAAATCGGTTTGACCTACGTTTACCGGTGCCACGTCGACATCAGACATTTAACAGTTGGAAAAATTTATGGATGGACTCTTATAAGATGTGAGGTTCTATTTCCTGGGAATCTAGTTCTTCTCCATCTCCGCTCTTTGTCACCGATGTTCATGGCACAGGACCACCTCGTGCCGTTCTGCTACGCCTGCGCTCACCGATGTCCTTGCCGCCTACGACCTGGACCCGGAGAGCGCGCCCCCTCCACACACCCTGCAATCAAGATACAAGAAGTCTCTTGTGTTCCCAACACACCCAATACACTTGTTATATGTATAGGTGCACTAGTTCGGCGAAGAGATAGTAAAATACAAATGGTATGGATGACTATAAGTGGTTACGGTGCCAGAAAAGAGCTTATGACGGGGAGGAAAAGACTAAAGTCAAAATATATGGAACCAGGCAAACATGCAACAGATCTAGATGCAAACGGTGTTTCAATGCTTAGAAATAAGGCCTAGGGATCATACTTTCACTAGTGAACACTCTCAATAAATATATTCTCTTCATAATGCTACCCTGAACTACTCTCCGGTTGGACACTCTAATGCATGGTAGGGCTATAACAGCACACCTAAAAGTCTGTCTTTCCCAATCTAGATAACCCCACACTATCACCTTGAGCGCTAGATGGTTCCAACAAACACCACAATTTCATAGAGACAGCCAACTCAAAATATACTCATGATAAGAATTTATGAACTCTAGCCTAAGTGCCACCACGGCGTGCACACTGTCACTTTCACACACGTGGGGAGAGCATAGATCTATTGAAGCACTTGGGTATTTATGTAAACTCTAGCCTAAGTGCCACCACGGTATGCATGCTGTCACTATCACACACGTGGGGAGAGCCGGAGATCTATTAAAGCACCTGAGTAGCAGAGTATATCTACTTGATTACAAAGCTCATGATCATAATATGATCATGCATAGAGAGAGAGAGAGAGAGAGAGAGAGAGAGAGAGAGAGAAATGAACACATAGATACCGATAAGCCCTTAGCTTCGAGGAAGAACTACTCCCTCCTCATCATGGGAATCAGCAATGGTGATGGAGATGGCGATAAAGATCGATGGAGATGGTGGTGGAGGTCGAATGATATGGGCTCCGGGGACACTTCCACGTCCCGGTAGGGTGCCGGAACAGAGACTTTTTGTCCCCCGAATCTCTCCTTCGGTGGCGGCGGTGCTGCGGAACTTTCCGTGGATGTAAGATTGACCATCTAGGGTTTTCTCCCCGGGGGCTTCTTATAGGCGAAGGGGCAAGTCGAGGAGGCAGCCAGGGGGGCCACACCCCCTGGTGGCGCGGCCTAGTTAGGCCCGCGCCACCCTAGGGTGTGCCCACCCTAGTGCCCTACTCCGTCTCTGCTTCGATTTTTCGCATCGTTCCGGGAAAAATAGTAACTTTGGCTTTTGTCCCATCCAATTCTAAGAATATTCATTTTTTAGCTTTTCTGAAACCAAAAACAGCAGAAATCAGGCAACTGGCACTGTGGCATCTTGTCAATAGGTTAGTTTTAGAAAGTATATAAAAATACCTCAAAGTGTAGACAAAGCATAAGACAAATGATATAAAACAAGCATGGAGCATCAAAAATTATAGATATGTTTACGACGTATCAAGCATCCCCAACCTTAACTCCTGCTCGTCCTCGAGTAGGTAAGTGATAAAAAGAATAATTTTTGAGGTGACATGCACCATCACAATCTTGATCAAACCATTTGCAAGCATTGAAAGCTGGGATCAAAGTACTCTAAACATGAGCATGGAAGATGAAGTTCTAATCAATAAGACAAAGCAACTATGTTGCAACATGAAGGGATACAAACAAAGATCATGAATAACAATGCAATGAAAGACTTTTGTTTGTTTCACATATAGAAAACATAGCATAGTGGCATTCATTTTGTCCCTCATGGAGTATAAAAACATAAATGCATAGGACACCTTCAAAGTTCATAAAGGTGACTAGATATAAATAGTTCAAGAACAAGCAATATCAACATTATGAATGAATCAATAAGTTTTGGGACAATGCACATAGAACTAAGAATGATAACTATGCTCTCTTAATTGGTGCATAAATATAGAAGATGGAGACTCAATATAAAAGTGTAAGAAAGGCCCTTCATAAGGGAAGCAGGGATTTCAAGTTTCATAAAGAGCTTCCAAAAAATATGGTACTTGTTAGCTTTCAGCTCTCATTGCCCCTATCATAAGCATCTTGAAGTGATTAAGGTTAAAGTGAACAAAGTATGGAGTATATGCTTGACAAAGCATAAGTTGACAATCTCATGTCCCTTGAGTACGAGGGTCGCTCCTCATGCTATTAAACTTTAGTCACCGGTAAGTTCTTGTCATAATAAGTACATGTGTATCATAGAGAACCGCCAACGGGGTACCCCTTGCACATGATACAAGAGCTATCCCATATCAAAATGACAAGGAAAGCAGACAATGAGCATCTCAACAATCTTCTTGTTTACCATGGGAAAATGGTGCCTTTTTCTCTCTTTCCTCTTTCCTCTTTTCTCATTTTTTCTTTTTCTCAGTCCCTTTTTCTATCTCTTTTTTTATAAAAAGAATGCTTCATAGATTTCTCACTATGGTGATGCTGCAAGTTTCCACCTTGATTAGGCATGGCTTAGGCTAGCGGCCCAGGCGTTTCTCTAACACATATACATAACTCCATGGACTTACAAGCTCCTCTTTTATTTCACATCGATGATATCCATAAATAAAAGAGCATGATATCAACTGGGTAGATATTTACAGGTGTTGAAAGCGTTTCTCGTGACACCACGGTTCTACTAATTTCCAACTTATAAGTGCAAGCATATACAACATAGATGACATAATGGTTTAAGTTTATTAGGGGCAAGAAAAATAAAGTGTGCCATCCAGTTTGTGAGAGCTTTAATCACTAACTTTCACATAACAAGTTTAATTTGGAAGATAGATAAAACAAGAATATACTTGGAATGGTGTAACACACCATACATAGGAATTTATAGTGAACTCTTTTGAATAACTTGGTTTCTTGGGAATTGGATGCATGAGTAGAGCTTACTCAATAAAAGTGGAGGCTAGCAAAAGACTGAGAGCAACCAACTAAGAGAGCAATAATGGCCATAATCATGCAGAGCGACAAAACATTATTAATCAAAGCATAAACTGGTATCACAAGTCAAAAAATAAATGATCATATAGGCTAAGGTGACTGGTTCATAGTCATAACATGGTGTGAGCATGTGCCAAGTCAACCCAAATTAAGCATCAAAGGAGAATGTCACAATATTATGCTTTTGTATGCTAAAATAACGCATGATTCATTCAAGGCACATTAAGAAATCTCAATTGTTTGGAATAAGTCATGCTACAGAAATAATCACTAAGAATAAGGTCAAAACAAAATCTAGCATGACATGGTAAAGTCTAAGCCACAGTCAAAACAAGCTCCCTTTTGTACCACTTGAGCATGAAGCTTCCTACTCTCTTCCAACACCAATCGACTTATTTGAAAGAACACACAAAGATAATAATCAATAAATATCAGTGAGCATGTCTCACAAATCCACAAATATGAACTAAAAAATTATAAGCTGAAAGCACAAGAAAACAAAGGCTAAACACAGTGCTAGCAAAAGAGAACACTCACAAGACAATAAGAATGAAAACTAGAATGTTCTAGGCAATGAAAATAGAGTCCGTCTCTCTCCAAAATAAGTGTACTGGGATACAACCAACTTATTGCAGCAACCAAGCAAAAGAAAACAAAAAACAAAAACAAAGATTCTCCAAGAACAACACAACAGTGCATGAAACAATAAAAACGAAGTGTCTAGAAAGACCTGAGATTTTTATTGATGAAGAAGGGGATGCCTTGGGCATCTCTAGGCTTTGACGCTTGTACCTCTTGAATATTTCTTTGTGTGACACGGGGTGGCATCCCCAAGCTTGAGCTTTTTCCATTATTCATCTCATTACATCATTCTTCCTCTACACTTGGAAATTTCTTTCATATACAAAACATCACACAATCTTTATTAGCAACATTAGTGCATTCAAAACATAATAAACCTTTGGGGTTTAGTTTTAAAACAACAAAACTTTCATTGAAGACACAATATACTGTAGCAATTCCCTTTAAACATCTCAATTTACCAAAGAGAACTCGAAAAGAAATCGATAGGAGACAAATACAAATAATGACAGAAATCTGTCAAAACAGACCAGCAGGTAAAAACTGATTTTTTAGAAGATCTTATGTTGCTCAAATCAAAAAGTATTGAACTAACGTAAGTTATCTAACAACCTGGGAGATTTACTCGGAAAATTATAGCTCAATCCGACATACAGAGATTTTTCACTAATTTTTAAAGTGAAGCATAAAAATCTGTTTCGGGACAGCAACTTTCCCAAATCTTACTTCCCTCTCATTAGAGGTTATTATTGGCACAAAAATCATACAAAAGGATAAGGAGAGGTTATTACAGAAGTAATAACTTTCAAGACTCAACTAAAACTTTTGGGTTATCTCCCAATAAGTACTTTTTTAACGCCTTTAAGTTAGGCATAATAATTTGAAAGCTCGCATAAGAAATATCAATTAAAGTAAAAGAGAGCATCAAGAAGCAAATTCAAAACACATTTAAGTATAACCCACTTCCTATGCATAGAAATCTTGTAAATAAACAAGTCATGAAATCACAACAACAAGCATATGAAAGCAAAACAAGTGCAACTTCAAGATTTTCAACACAAAGAGGGGAAACTTAATATTTTTGAGATGCATAAAACCATGTTTCCCTCTCTCATAATAACTTTCACTAGCATCATGAATAAAATTAACAATATAACTATCACATAAAACATTCTTATCATGAGCTACATGCATAAAATAATTATTACTCTCTAGATAAGCATAATCATTCTTATTAGTTGTAGTGGGAGCCAATTCAACAAAATAGTTATCATTATTATTCTCATCACCATAGTCATCAAATATAGGAGGCATATTGTAATCATAATTAATTTTCTCCTCAATATTAGGTGGACTGAAAATATCATATTCATCATTATAATCATAGTATCATCATAAGCAATAGAATAGCTATCTTCCAAAGTGTGTTCATTTGTAAACATATCATCATTGGAAGGAACATGGATAGCAGTAATAGCACAACAATTATTAATATCATCATTTTTAGAATTGGTACCAAAGAGATTTTTAATATCAAAAGTAGTGTGCTTTTCCCAATCATGATCACTACTATAGGTAATAGGCATATGAACATCATCTAGTTCAGACTCATCAGCAAAAACTATGATAGGAAAACATGCTTAGGGGAAGATACCGTTTCCTCTCTCCTTTTACTCCTCCTATTTTTCTTGTTATCCTCTTTAGGAGGGAGAGGCTTGAAAGTAAGCTTCTCCACATATCCTGGTTTATTGTTAGAGACAATAGAAGAAACTTTGGTGGATTCCTCCTTTTTATTAATAAGAACAAAACTCATATCAGTCCTATCATATTTTCGTAAAATATCATCTTTTATAAGATTTTGTATGTAAGTATTTGCGTGGAAATTATAAACACAATAAAGATGACAACCATGCAGGACGTTATTCATATCAAAAGCACTCATGTCTACCAAAGAAGTTTTTCTTGATAACTCTTCACACCCCCAAAACAATGTAAGTTTATCATGTTGATTATCAGTGATCGCGTTATCACAATACAAACTTGCAGTACTCATTGGATTAGAAAGGTTATTATTATGGCATGAGCCTTGAAAATTGAAATGACCCACTTCATAGCAGAGTTCACAAATAAAAGGATAGAGGACACATATTTTTTTATCAAGATCATTTAGAGCCTTATACCACTCTCTGGTTTTTTCATTCCAATGGGTGATACAATATTCTTCTTCGATTTGATTCTTCTCACAAGGTCTATGCATTCCACAAAAATTAACATGCTTATAAGAAATAGTACTTTCAGAAGTTTGAGCATGTTTATTGCAATCATTAATAACATTTTCATTTTCCATGCAAGTGTCTTTAAAAGGTTCATGATACATGTCCCATTTTTCTTTAGGAGCATTAATATGAGAAGCAAAGGTTCTACAAAAATCAACAATAATTTCAGGTTCAAGACCATATTTAGCACTAAGCTCTTGAAAATCAGCAGTTTTAGCGAAAGACTTAATGCAATCATACTCATAGTTTATACCTGGTTCTTTACCTTTGTCGTTATCCCAATTTTCGGTATTGCTTTGAATTGTTTCAAGAAGATCCCAGTTAGATTTTACCTCCTTACTTGTGAAGGATCCCTCTGAACAGGTATCTAGATAGTCCTTGTAATGTGCTGAAAGCCTTGCATAAAAATTATTGATAATAATATTACTGGGGAGATCATGAATGGGACATTTGAGCATTAGTGACTTCAATCATCCCCAAGCTTGGGCAATACTTTCTCCATCATGAGGGTGAAAATTATAAATATAATTCCTATCTTTGTGGATTTCATGAGGAGGATAAAATCTAGAGTAAAAGAGAGATTCAAATTCCTTCCATTCCAAATGATGAGGATCATTTAGTAGCTTATACCACACCTTTGCTTTGTCCCTAAGTGATAAAGATAATAGCTTCCTCTTAGCTTGGTCCATTGAAATACCTGCACACTTGAACAACTCGCATAATTCACGTATAAAGAGTAAATGATCACTAGGATGGACAGTTCCATCTCCAAAATAGCAGTTATTCATAACACGTTCAAAAATTTCCATAGGCATTTGAAAAGGGACACTTTTAGTACATGGATTTAAAATATCACAAGTATCATTAGAATTACCACATATGGGTGATAAAGTATCATAAGAGGAAATTTTCTTCCCTAAAGTTGGGGAACTTAAAAGATCTTTTTCATAAAAACTCGCTTCCCCAAGCTTAGACGTTTTCATAGCATTAGTAACAATGGTGTTCAAAAAAATAATACTAATGACATTGTTATTAGCATGCAAAGAAAGTTCCATAGGTTTTTTAATTTTCTCTCCAGACCATTCATGTTCTAACTTAGGAAAAATACTAAAAAGCTCTCTAATTTTGTTGTTGTTTTCCATTAAGCCTAACTAGTGAAAACAAGAAACAAAAAGACAAATTGCAGAATCTAAAGTAAATAACTTCGAGCATTCACATACCAAGAGGATGTGAATACCTTTTACCTTACCTCCCTGACAACGGCGCCAGAAAAGAGCTAGATGTCTACGCACGCTTCTATTCTTATAGACAGTGTTGGGCCTCCAAGTGTAGAGGTTTGTAGAATAGCAGCAAGTTTCCCTTAAGTTGATTACCCAAGGTTTATCGAACTCAGGGAGGAAGTGGTCAAAGGTATCCCACTCAAACAACCCTGCAATCAAGATACAAGAAGTCTCTTGTGTCCCAACACACCCAATACACTTGTCAGGTGTATAGGTGCACTAGTTCAGCGAAGAGATAGTAAAATACAAGTGGTATGGATGATTATAAGTGGTAACGGTGCCAAAAAGAGCTTCTGACGGGGAGGAAAAGACTAAAGGCAAAAATATGGAAGCAAGCAAACATGCAACAGATCTAGATGCAAACGGTGTTTCAATGCTTAGAAACAAGGCCTAAGGATCATACTTTCACTAGTGAACACTCTCAATAAATATATTCTCTTCATGATGCTACCCTGAACTAGTCTCCGGTTGGACACTCTAATCCATGGTAGGGATATAACAGCACACCTCAAAGTCCGCCTTCCCCAATCTAGATAACCCCACACTGTCACCTTGAGCGCTAGATGGTTCCAACAAACACCACAATTTCATAGGGACAACCAACTCAAAATATACTCATGATAAGAATTTATGAACTTTAGGCTAAGTGCCACCACGGCGTGCACGCTATCACTTCCACACACGTGAGGAGAGCAAAGATCTATTGAAGAACTTGAGTATTTATGTAAACTCTGGCCTAAGTGCCACCATAGTATGCATGTTGTCACTTTCACACACGTGGGGTAAGCCGGAGATCTATTAAAGCAAGCAGAATAGATCTACTTGATTACAAAGCTCATGATCACAATATTATCATGCATAGAGAGAGAGATGAACACATAGCTATCGGTAGCGCCCTTAGCCTCGAGGAATAACTACTCCCTCCTCATCATGGGAATCAGCAATGGTGATGGAGATGGCGATGGAGATCGATGGAGATGGTGGTGGAGATCGAAGGAGATGGCTCCGGGTGCACTTCCCCATCTCGGCAGGGTGTCAGAACGGAGACTTTTTGTCCCCCGAATCTCCCCTTCGATGGCGGCGGCGCTATGGAACTTTTCGTGGATGTATGATTGACCATCTAGGGTGTTCTCCCCGGGGGCTACTTATAGGCGAAGGGGCAAGGAGAGGAGGAAGCCAGGGGGGCCACACCCCCTGGTGGCGCGGCCTAGGTGGGCCCGAGCCACCCTAGGGTGTGCCCACCCTGGTGCCCTACTCCGTCTCTGCTTTGATTTTTCGTATCGTTCCGGGAAAAATAGTAACTTTGGCTTTTGTCCCCTCCAATTCCGAGAATATTCATTTTTAGATTTTCTGAAACCAAAAACAGCAGAAAACAGGCAACTGGCACTGTGACATTTTGTCAATAGGTTAGTTCCAGAAAGTGTATAAAAAACTCAAAGTGTAGACAAAGCATAAGACAAATTATATAAAACAAGCATTGATCATCAAAAATTATATATACGTTTACGACGTATCAGACATCCGGGAAGAAGTAGTCGCTGGGAAACTCATCGTAAGATGACGTCGCGATGACCAGCAGTAGCACTTGAGTGCTCTCCAAATACTGGATCGTCCCTCACCCGAACAAGTTCACAAGAGACGGGGTTCCGGAGGCCTCAAATTAGGTTCATGTTATTCCTCGTGGTCACGTAGGGTTTGCCTCTTGGTTTACTACCTCCGTTTCAGGGCTTAAGGCGCACACGCTTTCCAAAGCAAAGTTTGACCGAAAAAATTGAACAACAAAATCTTAATTATATTGTACATAATTAGTACCGTTGGATTCGTATTGAAAAATACTTTCCAATGGTACTAGTTTTATACCAAAACTCTTTAAATATTTAGAGTAATTCTTGGTCAAAGAAAAAACACGCAAAACGAGGACGCCTTAAGTCGTGAAACGGAGGGAGTATATAGTGCGGGTCAGATGTGGGAAAGATCAAAGTCACGTGTGTCGTGGAACTCCCATATATTTGTCGTCCATACGTACTGTAGCAGCATGCATGCATGCATAGCGGCAGCATTCGACATTAGTCAGTGAATGAATGAACCATTCAATCGACGTTAGTCGCAGTCACTGCAGCAAGAGTTCCTCACCTAGTCACCTGGCGCTTGACTCAAGCTCGCAAGCTTGTAGCGACCTAGGTATATCTAGCAGTGAAGCGGGAGGGAGACGACGAGTCGACGACGACGATGTACGTGTGGTGTGTGCTCGCGGCTTCTGTGCACACGTGGGGCGGGGGCAGGGTCCGGGCATAGCTTTACTAACCACCAATCCCAGATACAGTAGGCAACCTGTGATCAGGAGGTGTCCATTAGCTGTTTGTCCCGGATTACCTACCTGCAGCGAAAGATAGGCTGGACACTGTACCCATGCATGGCTTGCAGGTGCTTCCACAGACGCCCTCGCCGGTCTCGTCCAGGCCAAATCCATCGGCATCACACATCACAGCGTGCGATCTCCAGGGGCCACGGCGCCAAAGACGACGCAAGAGCTTTGACAAAGACGGGATTGATCGATCGATCCGTGGTGTTCGATCGATTGTTGTTGGGTTGCAATCATTCGTGTGATTCTTAGAGCATCTCCACTAGTGTTCTTAGGACGCCGATTCGGAGAGAAAATCTGCTCAGTCGCGTTTCTAAAAGCCTTTTTTCATCTGAATTTAGGTCAACTTTGGTCCAGACTTTTCAGCATATTTCCAGGATCCCGGAAACGTCCTAAAAACGCCGGATGAAGCGAAACTACGTGTGAACCCACTACTGGAAAAACCATCTTCGGTTCGATCAGAATAATCCCACCAGTCCCGGCCTGTCACGGCCCGGGACTAGTTGTCCATCAGTATATATACAACTTCCTGTCCACCTGCCATAAAGCATATGGTGGCCATTTTTCTCAAAGAAGCAAGAGAGTTCATGACATTTTTTTGTCAAGATTTAGTTTACAACACCTAAATCCAAAGCTTTAAAAGGTTAGAACTTCATTCTTTCATCTCTTATTGCTACTTTAGCTCTATAATGCTCTAGAAGTATAGAGATATGGATCAAATGCATGCATGCTCTAGAAGTAGCTAGAAGGATTTTGATATATATGTGTAACAAATTTTGATTAGGCACATAGTTACTGAAAATTAAAATGTGTAATTTTAGAGTTTCAGAGTTTAGAATAGAATGAGGTTTTCACTGATAGAACAATAATAAAAAACTCCACATTTATCATGTTGATTGTTTTCTCCAATTCACAAATTGGTGCATGTAAATTTTTCAAAATTCAAAATTAATGCTCTAGAAGCTCTCAATATAACTTGTAATAATTTTATCATATTGTGTAATGGTTTTTGATATACTTTTACTATAATGCAGATGGTCCGGGAATGGATGTACGGTACTGACCGACGCATAAGAGTTGACAACTCCCTAGTTGAAGTCCACGACTCATTAAGTTGGGACCAAGAGCAGCGGAGCGACATGAAAGCAATGCTCCATAAGTAATTTCAATCATTATCGCATTATATCGTCCTCTTTCATTTATTTCCTGATATCAAGTAACTAATAACTCTTTTGTTTATTTTCTTTGCCGAGCAGGTGTTGGACACGGTTCAGACAGAAAATACTAGGTCCATTCAAAGAGGAACTAACTTATAAAATAGGCGAAGAGTTTACAACAGCCACTAGGAACTCATTTATGTGGATACTACGTCTGCGAGTACATCCGCGAGTTGACCAGTGAGCGGAAAGTTGACTCACATTATATTTATGATTTGCGGGAGAAACTAGAGTCAGACCAACGCATAAGAGCAATTCAAGAGAAGCTGGCGGAATTTATGATGAAGGAAGTCCTTAATGTACATGAAGAGCATTATGCGGATGACGTGGAACTCGATTTGCCTTAGTCGTCTCCATGTAGCTCATATGATATATATATATTCATCAATGACCATGTAATTTCAAAACATTTCTTCCTTTTGATATGATTGATTATATGTATGCTTGCAAGGGATCGATTAATTATATAAATGCATCGACGTGTAGTGTGTATGTAGCAGTGTATAATATGTATACTGATATATATGTTTGAATTATAGTGAAACACAAAATGAAAAAGGAACGGAATGGCAAAAAAAAGGAAATACACAATCTCTGCCGCGGTAGAGAAACACACAATTCTCTGCCGCGGCAGGAAACCTTCTAGTCCCGGGTGGTGTTACGGCCCGGGACTAGAGGGTTTCCGCTCCCCGCGGCGCTGAAACAGCCACGTGGCTGTTATCAGTCGCAGGCCATAGCGAGCCGGGACTAGAGGGGGGCCTCTAGTCCCGTTTTCGCAGTCCCGGGCCCAAAACCGGTACTAGAGCCCGTTGTGGCCCGGGACTAGAGGCCTGTTTTCCACCAGTGACCCGTCGGTGGCCGATCAAGCCGAGTTGTCGTCCTCTCGAACCACGCTGGCGATCACTGGGCAATAATCGCCTGCCGTCGTCGGCCACGTCACAGCATACCACCGCCGCCCCCTCGGCTCCCGCGATGGACCGGCGGGCACTAACTTCCCGCCGTTTCTGCTTTTCCCGCCCGCGCCGCTACACTCCTCCCTCCTGCCCCCTTTGGCCTATATAATCTGGCGACCTCACCGGCTCATTTCACTCACTTCCGACGCTCCTTGCTTCCCCCTCCCCAGCTCCCCAGCTCCGGCACTCCCACACTTAACACCATGGGCGAAAGGTACCCTAGCGACAGCGTGGCGGAGAATGGCTTCGGCCTCCGCACCCTCGAGTCGTGGGAAGCCCGCATGTTGTATGAGGCGGGCTATATGGCGCCATCGGACATCCGTCTCCCGTCCGGCTAGAGGCTCAGTGCCGGTGGGATCCCGATTCCGTCAGAGCCGAAGCCCAAGGAGCTCGACGACGAGATCCAGGCGGCCAGCGTCGCCATGGATGACCCGGACCTCGCCGAGGATCCGGGCGCCGCATGTTCTGGGAACAGTACCTCGCCGACCGGCAGCAGCAGGGGCTCGCCCGCCACGAGGGGTCGTCGGGCTCACTGCCGAAGAGGAACAACGCGGCTAGGCGCTGCCGCTGGTGGAGCGCTCCCGGGCGCACCCTCGCCTCCGTGCTGGAGCACATCCACGCCGGCAACGAGCCCCGCCTCGGCTTCCCCCACAACCCCACGTCGTCAGCAAGGGCGAGGCGCTATCCGCCGGCCAACTGGCTGCCGAGGAGGATGGCCAGCATCTCCTCTTCGTCCTCCGCTTCGGCCTCCCACTCGTCGCGCTCCGCGCCGGTGGCTTCGCTGCCGCTCCGGCCGGTTAAGCGGGAGCCAGAGACGCCGGTCCGGTCGCCGTCGAGGACCAGGTCGGGTGGCATTGTCATCAACGAGGCGCGCGCTCTGACGTCGCCCACCGGCCGTCTCCGCCTTCGTAGGCCGAAGCCGGAGCCGCGGGATAGGGCGGTGCCAGTCGACAAGAACGCATTCGACGTCAAGATGGCGATGGAGGAGTCCCTCCGGGAGGCGGCGCCGCAGCCGCCGGTGGAGCCGTCCTCGCCGGACATACTCGAATGGTCCAGGACGGACTGGGAGGAGACCCTCTGTAGTATATGTCATACCGAGGCTGGGTCGCTGGCTCAAACTGCACAGGCAGCGTAGCATCAGAGCGCAAGGAAGATGCTAGAAAAAATCAGAGCGCATGAAGAAAAGGATAGAAGGCCCTTTTTGTTGTAGCCCACACGAACGCACTGTGGATATCGTTCCTTTCTTCCTCCACACAAAGAATGCTGTCCCCTCCCAACTTGTTCTCCGATGGGTCAATTCCCTGGAATTGACATAAAATAAAAGAGTGAATTCCACTTTTTACTGTCTATTTGTATATTTGATACACTAATTATCACATTTAGTAGAAATTGTATTCAAATCTCCTATTTAAGAAAATTTTAAGCATGGTTTTTTCATGTTTTAGCATTTGCACCAAATGTTCTATTCTTTGTTGTCATGTCGATAAAGTCGAGGTTCAATTGTCACCTCACACCTTACCTAATAGATATGCATCAGAAATGAAGGTTTAAAGTTTTCGAACATGGTAATTTAGATGATTTTTCACTACATAGGGTAATTAGTGTCACAAATGCACAAATAGAAGGTAAAAAATGGAATTCACTCTAAATAAAATATCATGTATGTCTATTTCTCTTAGTATATGCTCTAATTTTTCCGTGATGACTGATTGACAATTGATCGACAATGAGTTTCAAATTGACGATTATTACTGTGTTTTCATTGATGCAATAAGGCCACTGATAAAATCGGCAAGTTGGATATTGCTTAGCGATATATCACACGGTACATGTTATTGGGATTAGTGTGCTCGATGGATCAGCAGTTAGATTTTATTGGGTCGATGTACTATCTTTTGTAGTTCTTACTATATGTGCAACTTATATACTGTAAAAATTGATTTTTATATAGGAGTACACCTTAAGTGAATATTATTTATTTATTCTAGGATACATCCTAGGAGACGTACAAAACACAAAGGTGGCAAGCGAGCAGCGGGACCGGACCTCCCGAGAGAAGAAGACCGTGAATCGCCGCCAACGATGTACATTGCGCCCCGAGCTCCCAAGCTCAAAGCGGTCGCCAACCGGGACTCCGTCATGCCAATCCAGGGACTTCATGAGCCACCTAGACAACGCCTCCAACAAGGGGAACGACACCATGGTGGCGTCGTTGTCGATCCGGCGAAGCGGATCAAGGGTTTCCCCCGGCGCTCAAAGCGGGGCAGCATGGATAGGGCCATGACGACGCCCCCAAGGAGGAGACGGCGCCCGCAGGCGTCGCCGTCGTCAGCAAGAAGCTGGTCTTTCACCCGGCCCCTCCGTCAACCCCGAAGTCCACCGAAAGGAGCAGAAAAGAGACCGCTTGGCCACACAGCCAACGAGAGGAGAGTCGAACCCGATGCCGGCGAAGAGAACCCGCCGACCGCCGTTCCACCACCAACGGACGGACTGGACGGTGGAGGACCAGCCCGCCGCTGCCACCCAGCCAGTCACCAGCACCACCACGGTGCCAGGGGCCGCCCATGCCAGGCGCCAGCACCACACCACCTGCCGCCAAGGGCCGAGACCCACAGGCCCGCCTGAGCCCGGAGGGCACGGTCATTCCCGGAGCCGTCGTCGTCAGTGAATATTATTTTAACAGATATATTAAGGGCATCTCCAATCGCAAACCATTTGCTTCGATGCTCGAGGGAAAAAGATCGGCAAAAATCCTTGGGGTTGCAATGAGAGTCGAAAAGTTTCAATGTTAACAAGTGTGTCGATTCTTAGGCCATTTAAGGAAATATTAAAATAAAAAAATCAGGCAATTAAATGAGCTTGTGTGAAAAGAGCTAGCCGGGCATCGATGATAGTGTTAACATCTAGAAAAAATATTTTCTACATTGGACAATATCCGGGTTTAAGTACCAGAAAATCAAGGCGCCTAACAACAGCGCCTGCATTGGAGGTGGCCTTGGGGCCACGAGTTCTACTTTCGCCCCAGGCCCAAAATTTTTAGGACCGGGCCAGCCAGCCATAGAGGTGCGGTGACGCCGGCCAGGGGAGCTCCCGACCACAACACCCGCCGAGCGACGACGATGACGACGGCAGCGAGGACGATGGCAGGTCCGGTCCCGGCTGCACGTCCTTTTATGGCAACTTCGGCATGTAGAAGCGACGACAGCTGTTAGGAATAATAATCCCGATAGGACACAGAACGGTGTCGTGTGCGTGTGTGTGTTCCGTATAGTGACCGAGTAGGACTAGTAGTCCAACACCTATTTGTATTGACGTTGTGTCGTCTTGCCGGGTATATATACACCCATGTAGTAGCCTTGTAAGACAACCGTGAGATTCAATACAAGTCAAGCAGGACTGACAAGGTCTTGTAGCCATACATTGTTTTTCCCCGTACGTACTCGTGTGAGTTGGACAGGAATCTAGCTGTTCTGATTGATTGGCTGGTGAGCTAGCTGATTGTTCTTGGCTGCTTCTTATAAGTGCGCGTAAACTCGCCGGAAGTCTTTGTCATCGTCACGCCGGACTGCACTCGGTGTTTAGGGCTGGGCCAACAATTGGTATCAGAGCCTCGTGGAGGATCTCCTAGTAACGGGAGGTCATGACGGACAAGGAGCTAGGCGAGTACTCCGGTGCGGCTGCGGGTGCATCGGTGTCGTCGCAGTACCCGCGGTATGATCGTGGCAACTACACGACGTGGGCGAAACGGATGGAGTGGGCCATGGAGGGCAACGACATCTGGGAGGCTGTCGATCCCGGCGGCGACGAGTTCAAAAAGGGCGCGTAGAAGTACCGCAAGGACCGACAGGCACTCACGGCCATCGGCTCCGTGGTGCCGGCGGACGTGATGCAGCACCTGATCTCGAAGGTCTCTGCAAAGGAGGCGTGGGAGACACTCAAGACGTTGAATCTTGGGCACGAGCGCGTCCGCAGGGCGATCCTACAAATCTTGCAGAAGAAGTACGAGAACCTGGAGATGGGAGGAGATGAGACGCTAGACGCTTTTGCCTCAAGGATAGCCACAATTGTCATCGGTATTCGCGCGGAAGGTGAGAAGCTGGAAGATATCTCAGTCGTAATGTGTTTCCTACGTGCAGCGCCGCCGCAGTACATATCTGTGGTGTCGGCAATCGAGCAATGCGTTGATCTCACCACCCTCACGATGGATGACCTGGTTGGACGGTTCAAGGCGCATGACGAGCGGATGAAGATCACCTACGGCGACGCGAATCAAGATGAGCACCTCATGCTTACACGTGCCTAGTGGCAGGCAATGGTCGCCAATGAGAGGAGCGATAAGGCATCTGGCAGTGGCGATGGTTCGGTCCCGGCGAAGAAGTCGGACAGCAAGCCGAAGAAGCCAAAGAAGAAATTCGACAAGAAGAATCTTCACTGCCATAAGTGCAATCAGCTCGGGCACTTCAAGTCGGAGAGTCACAACCGTTCAAAGGAGAAGGCTCTCATGGCGAAGGAAGGAGATGATGGACCGATGATGCTCATGCTCGAAGCTTGCGAGTTAATGACCACCAAGGAATCAACTCCCCAGGAGTCCGCTACGGAGATCGTCACGCTCGTGGAAGAGAAGGTCTTCCCGCGGAGGATGCAGACGGCTCACAACGTTTGGTACCTCGACACAGGCGCTAGCAACCACATGACCAGCGACAAGGCTCAGTTTTCTGAGTTGAACCTCACGGTTGGAGGCTCCGTTCGATTCGGCAATGGGTCGAAGGTGGAGATTGCAGGACGAGACACTGTCCTGTTTGAGTTGAAGGATGGAGGTCACAAGGTACTCACTGACGTGTACTATATTCCCAAGCTTAAGACCAACATTATCAGTCTTGGTAAGCTCGCGGAGCATGGATGCAAGATCGTGTTGGAGGACGAGTTCCTGTGGGGATATGACCGCCAAAGGCAACTCATCATGAAGGTGGAGAGGTCGAAGAATAGACTCTACATCCTCAATCTCAATCGGGCGGATCTAGTATGTTTGAAGACAAGCATGGAAGACTCAGCGTGGAAGTGGCATGCACGCTACGGACATCTAAATTTCCAAGCTCTACGACAACTTGGACAGAAGGAGATGGTACGTGGCTTAACGTGTGTTGATCATGTTAAGCAGGTGTGCGACGGCTGTCTCATCGGGAAGCAAAGGCGAGCCCCATTTCCAAGGGAGGGATAATATCGAACAAGTAAGGTTTTTGAGTTGGTGCATGGAGACTTATGCGGACCAATCATGTCGGCGACCCCCGCCGGGAACAAGTACTTTTTGCTCATCGTCGACGACTTCAGTAGATACATGTGGGTTGTGTTGCTGAAGAGTAAGGATCAAGCTTTGCAAGCGTTCAGGATTGTGAAGATAGCGTCCGAGGTGGAGTCCGAGGCAAAGTTGAAGGCCCTCCGTACCGATCGGGGTGGGGAGTTCAAATCCAATGAATTCAAGGCGTTTTGCGAAGCTCATGGTATCCAGCGGTACCTTACCGCGCCATATTCACCACAACAAAACAGTGTTGTGGAAATAAGGAACCATACCGTGGTGGCCATGGCACGCAGCATGATGAAGAGCAAAGGCATGCCGGGCAGGTTTTGGGGTGAGGCAGTTAGTACAGTTGTCTATTTGCTGAACAGGGCGCCAACTAAGAGTGTAGTTGGTATGACGCCGTACGAAGCATGGTACGAGTGCAAGCCCTCGGTTGATCATCTTCGCACTTTCGGGTGCGTGGCGCATGTGAAGACTGTGACCAGGCATACTACCAAGTTGGCGGATCGAAGTACTCCAATGGTCATGATCGGCTATGAATACGGTTCGAAGGCGTATCGCGTGTACAATCTAGTGAAAAAATAGTTGGTGGTGACACGCGACGTCGTCTTTGAGGAGGAGAAATCATGGAATTGGGGTTCCGCGAAACCGGTACAATCAATTTCTGATGAAATATTTACTGTAGTCTACAGTGATTCGCGTGCAGATGATCTAGAAACATCGTCCCGTAGCGTTACGGATTTAGGTGCTGGTTCAGAAGATGGAGGTCCAGAAGCAAGTAGCAGCAGCGCTACGCCTGGAGACGTCTCTCCGCGTGGGAGTCCCGACACGAGCATCATCTCACGCGCTGCACCTGGAGGCGCGTCACCATCCAGTCCACGCACGGACGAGAGCCCTGGCGCAAGTGGCCCATCAGCTGCACACTCCCGTCCAGGAGGGACTAGCGGTAGTCCAGAAGTGGACGCGGGCGACGATGTCACGTCGCCAACATGCGACAATCACGTAAACTGCAGGAAATTCAGTAGACGCTGAAACAAGTACTACGTCAGCTTTCACGTCTCCTCCAAGTGCACGGGAAGAAAGGAGACAGCCACCTACTCCAGAAAAATTCTGAAGTGTACTGGAATTGTATCCGCCGGAGACCCTTCGTACAGCGCGTGCACGAGGGAGAGGACAAGGTCGGTGTTTACTCACCGAGGAGCCGACGAAATTCGAGGATGCTAATACGGAGGAGTGTTGGCGTCGTGCTATGGATGAGGAGTTGGGATCGATCAAAGACAACAATACATGGGAGCTTGTCGATCTACCCAACAATCACAAGGCCATAGGGCTTAAGTGGGTGTACAAGATCAAGAAGGATGCCGAAGAGAAGTTGGTGAAACACAAAGCTCGGCTAGTTGCCAAGGAGTATGTGCAAGAGCAAGGTGTGGATTTCGAAGAAGTGTTCGCTCCCGTTGCAAGGAAGGAATCGGTGAGATTACTTATCGCTCTCGCAGCTCAAGAATCTTGGAAATTGCATCACATGGATGTGAAATCTGCGTTTTTGAATGGGGAGTTAGAAGAAGAATTTTATGTGAAGCAACCACCGGGATACATCAAAGAGTGAGAAGAACACAAGGTTTTGAAGCTACACAAGTCGTTGTACGGGCTACGGCAAGCCCCTCGGGCGTGGAACATCAAGCTTGATCGTACATTGATCTCTCTCGGATTCGAGAAGAGCCCACTGGAGCATGCGATGTATAAGCGAGGTGAAGGAAGGGATCATCTACTAATTGGCATCTATGTTGATGATCTATTGATAACAGGAGCGGATGAGAAGGAGATTGCAAAGTTCAAGCTACAGATGAAGGAGTTATTCAAGATGAGTGATCTAGGCTTGTTGAGCTACTACCTTGGGGTCGAGGTACATCAAAAGTTGGGTGAGATCACGCTATGCCAAGAGACATATGCAAAGAAGATACTCGAGAAGTGTGGCATGGAATAATGCAATCCAACTCATGTTCCGATGGAACCTCGTCTTAAAGTGAGCAAAAGGAGTGAAGCACCTGCGGTTGATGCAACGGAGTATAGGAGTGTGGTCGAAAGTTTGAGGTATCTCATTAACACAAGACCCGACTTGGCCTATTCCGTTGGTATGTGAGTCGCTTCATGGAAGCACCCACAATGGAGCATTGGACAGCCGTGAAGCATATACTCAGGTATATCAAACGGACAACAAACTTTGGTATTATCTACTCGAAAGAGAAGGAGAAGGTGAAGCTACTTGGCTACAGTGATAGCGACATGGCAGGAGATATTGACGACCGTAAGAGTACCTCATGCGTGGCATATTTCTTGGAAAGAAGCATAGTAAGTTGGCTATCACAAAAGCAAAAAGTGGTGACACAGTCATCCCGTGAAGCTGAGTATATTGCGGCTGCAACTGCGGCGTGTCAAGGTGTGTGGCTAAGAAGTCTACTCGGTGATCTCACCAATCAACAGGCGGAACAAGTGGTGCTCAATATTGACAACAAGTCTGCAATTTCATTGTGTAAGAATCCGGTGCATCATGACAGGAGTAAGCACATTGATACGAAGTATCACTACATACGGCAGTGTGTAGAGGAGAGTAAGATTGAAGTCAACTATGTTTGCACCAATGATCAGCTTGCGGATATCCTAACTAAATCTTTGGGACGAGTGAAGTTTATGAAGATGCGAGGAAGGATCGGCGTCCAAGCTGTGAAGATGGGCACATCGTGCTTAGGGGGTGATTGTTAAGAATAGTAATCCCGATAGGACACGGAACGGTGTCGTGTGCGTGTGTGTTCCGTATACTGACCGAGTAGGACTAGTAGTCCAACACCTATTCGTATTGACGCTGCGTCGTCTTGTCGGGTATATATACACCCATGTAGTAGCCTTATAAGACAACCGTGAGATTCAACACAAGTCAAGTAGGACCGACAAGGCCCTGTAGCCATACATTGTTTTTCGCCGTACGTACTCGTGTGAGTTGGAGAGGAAGATAGCTGTACCGATTGATTGGCTGGTGAGCTAGCTGATTGTTCTTGGCTGCTTCTTATACGTGCGTGTAAACTCGCCGGAAGTTTTTGTCGTCGTCACGCCGGACTGCACTCGGCGTTTAAGGCTGGGCCAACAACAACATCGGCGAAGGCGACGACGGCGTCCTTTTTAATGTTTTTAGTTTATTATCTAGTAATATAGTTTAAATTTGATATAATCTGTCTATATTCGTCCATGTTTAATGAAATCTGCCTGAATTTGCCAACTCATCTGAAATTTAGCTGAACGCGGAAACTCGGCCTGGAAACACGAGCGGGAAACTCGGTGTTCGAAATCAAGTTTTATCTGACTAAAATTTGATCCGGATTTTGGTATAAGATCATCGAACGAGTGGGGATGCTCTTAGGCTTAGCTCGGGCATCATCGTGGGACTGTTCTACATCCGGCCATGGTTTGCCGTCTCGGCAGCTTTGCGCGACGTACGCGATGAGACACGCCAAGATACCTTTCACTTTTCAGCTTTGGGTGTGGGACTCATCCGTACGTGGTAGCGATTGTGTGTGCCAGCCAGGGCCGGCCCTAGGCCTGTGTAACCGGCGCGGCCGCACTGGTCCTCCGTTTGCTAAGGGCTCCATGCACGTACATTCAGCCATGCCCTCTTCTTAGGACGTGTTCGGCAACTCCCTGAACTCCAGCTTCTCGGAAATCTACGGCGCAACACCGAACACAATAACTCCCTGGAGCCAGATCCGAGAAGCTGGCTTAATTTTCTTCACAAAAGGTGGAGCACCTCTTCCGTGATTCCACGGATCGGCAAACGCCGGAGCAACAGGTATTTACAGATATATTACCACCACACCACATAGTTAAATGACCGCTTAGCATGTCTACCAGACCGGTCGACTGACCCTCGCCGCCTCACAGCCTTACCCATCGCCCGAAAGAAATCAGTCGCCGCCCCTCACCTCATCGTCCTGACCTCCCTCTCCTCCGGCAGCAGCGCGACAGCGCCCCCACGACACACTCCTCTGTCCAGCGCCTAGCTCCGCCGCCTCCGCCAGCAGGGTGAGCTCTTCCGCCACCGTCTCCGCTCGCAGGCATGCTTGGCCTCCGTCCGCATCAAGACCAAGCACAATTTGCCACCTTCGGTTGGGTGACCGACAGCAGCTGAGGGACGTCTGGCCTGCAGACGTGCTCCGCCTTCGCCCCCGTCATGAACAAGCAAGATTTGGCGCCTCCGGCCGTGTGACCACTAGCAGCAGAGCTGCAGAGGGATGCGTGGGTTCCTTATCCCTGACAAAGCTTCGCGTGCAGGAAAATCGGTAGAAAAAAAAGTGTATATGCAGCCCCAACTCGACCTGGCTGGACCAAGCATGGCCTGTTAGTTTGATCTTCTCACGGTTCGGCCCAACGGCGAATGGATTGGTCTCGCGCTCTGATCGGGGGCGCCCAACGTCGCTATCGTTGGTGGGCCTCTGTCGCGCAGTGCATATAAAGAGGTGGGGACGGGGGCACGTAACCCAAGGTTCATCGTGCCCACGCACCCCACCGAATACCCTAAACCCTAGAGCCACTGTTATGGCCAGCGCTGCAGCGGCGGGAACAACCCACCTCACCGCCGCCACCACTCCGTCGAGCTCGATGGCGAGCTCCTCGTCAACCACGAAGCCTGACGATATGTTTTTCTAACGCACACTCACTAGATCGACACCTAGCGATCCTAATAGATCTAACATGGCCACCCAGCAGGCCACCCTATTTTACACGGGCCGCAACCCCGCTGACAGGTCGGGAGAAGCAGGATCGGCTGCCGAACGTTTTCCGCTCCAGACTTGAAGCTGGCGAGCGACGGAGAAGCAGAATTTGAGGATTTTTAGAAAGCTGGAGGATTGCCGAGCAGGGCCTTAGAAATAAAACATGAACAGAATCAGCCCATTATCAGCTAGGGCCTTTTGAGTCTGATGCAATGCATACGGATGTAGACGCACACGGTGGGGAGCTATGTATTGACTCTAGAAGTTTAAAGAAAATTGTGTTTATATTTACTCTTAAATTTCTATTAAAATAATAAGTATAAAAACACCTTTATTATTTGTGTATAGGGGCCTGGCCCTCGTATGTCCGGCCGGCCCTGGTGCCAGCTCTACCGCTGGCTCTTCCAACACAGTCGTTGATCGATTGCTTTTGCTACTTTAATGTACTGTTTTATCTAGTAGAGAAAGTTGATGGCCGAGATAAAACATGGTCGGATCCATCCGGCCATGTTTTATCTACATCCGGGCATCATCGTGGGACTGTCCTTCCATCGAGTGCGGTTTTGGTACTTGAAGAACCTAGAATAGTTGAGTCGACCAAATGTACCTCTCGATACTTTGCAAGGAAAAGAAAAACTTATACCATTAAATACCAATATATAACTTAAAAATGCCTGAGGTTATGTGAAAATATATAGCTAGCAACTAATTAGCGGATGATATGTTAGTAGATGATTACAACAAATGTGATTATCTGTGACACACATTCTATGACGATTCAGTAAAAAACATCACGGTTTAGATGAATCTCTGTCTTTTTTTACTAAATGGTCACAGAATATGCGCAATAGATAATCACGTTTGTTATAATGATTGTTTTTTAGGTAGGAGATTTTTTGACAAAGGTAATATATTAGTATCTCGGAGATACCAATTACTCCTAGCCTATGCACCAACAAAATGTCAAAGACAACAAAATGTCAAAGCGGTATTAAGGATACTCACAGCCAAAAAGAGGAAAAAAATCTCGTCATGGTGATCAATCACTCACAACAGCAGCATACAAACCACCACCAAAGACAACATCTGTATTATAAAAGAGATTCTCTAAAACCCGGCCAAGCCAGCCAACCATACAACTCGTCAATGCGTCTGGATGAAAAGTGCAATGGGAAAACCGGCAGCCATACAAGCATCACGGCAGCAAGCGCATCACCAGCAGCAGCCACAGCTGACAGGGGAAATGCGCAGCAACTGATGTTACCTCCACCACCTCCGAGGTATGAAAATCAGGATCAGAGGGATACAGTTCATCAAGTGATAAATCAGAACCAAGATGGAAGGGAAAACCTTGGAAATAATAGACGCAATGAATACAGGGAACATCACCAATCATACTGTGTATTCACGACAGAACAACAAGATAGACAGAGCATACAACGCCGACATATGGAAGTGAATGCATTTATGTCGGAAGTGTCGAAATACGTGTCATGGTCAGACCAGGAGATAACCCGGAGCATAAGAGATTATCCGAAGATCATGCCGAACCCAGGGTCGTATGCTTTAGTGCTGGATCCGACGTTTGTCGGGCCCAACATCAATGTGAAGTTCTCAAAAGTACTGATAGATAATGGGAGCAGCATCAACATCATGTACAAAGACACAATGCACAAGCTCGGAATAACTCAGAATATGCTGCAGTCAACAAGGACAACGTTCCATGGAATAGTGCCGGGGCTCTCATGCGAACCCATTGACAAGGTCCGAGTGGATGTAATTATTCGGCACAAGAGAGAATTGTAGAGCTGAGAATCTGGAGTTTGAGGTGGTGGATCTGGAAAGTTTCTACCATGCGTTACTCGGACGACCGATGTTGTCTAAGTTTCTGAGCAGTTGTCACATCAATTACTTGAAAATGAAGATGCCAGGGCCTCAGGGGGTGATAACAGTAGCTGAAGATTATAGAAAATCAATGGAGTGTGCTTCAGCCGGGTCAAACCTGGCCAAGTCTTTGGTAATCGCAAGAGATAAAAGAAGAATTCTGGAGGTGGCAGCTTTAGCTCAGTCGGCAAAAGATCAGCATGCTGACACTTGCCAACCCGCACGGAAGTGTGTCATTCCAGCCAACTAAGGAAACAAAAAAGATCCAGATCGATGATCAATTCCAAGAGCGCACCATCACTATTGGTGCCGGCCTGGATGACAAATAGGAAAGCGAGCTCACCAGCTTCCTCCGTGAGAATCGGGATATTTTTGCATGGTCAACGCGGGACTTGCAAGGATTACCGAGGGAGTTGGCTGAGCACTCGTTGCACGTACGACTAGGAGCAAGGCCGGTGAAGCAACCTCTCCGCCGCTTCGCCGAAGACAGGAGAAAGATAATAGGGGATGAGATAGCTCGGCTCCTTGCGGCCGGGTTTATCATGGAAATACTTCATTCGGATTGGTTATCAAACCCGGTATTGGTGGAAAATAAAAAGGATGACCCAAATGTAGTTGTAGTTTGGCGAATGTGCATCGATTACACGAACCTTAACAAGGCGTGTCCTAAAGATCCTTTTCCTTTACCTAGGATAGACCAAGTCATTGATTCAACCACATGTTGCGAGTTATTATCGTTTGTAGACGCGTATTCCTGCTTCCACCAGATACCGTTAAACCCAGTTGATCAAATAAATACTGCGTTTATCACCCCGTATGAAGCCTATTGCTATCGCACCATGCCATTCGGCCTGCGTAATGCAGGATACATGTACCAAAGATGCATGCAAAAATGTCTGCACGACCAGATTGGAAAAAATGTGCAAGTATATGTTGATGATGTGGTTATAAAAACCAAAAAGAGGAATACACTCCTAGAAGTTATTCGGCAGACATTCGCGAACTTGAGAAGGTTCTGAATGAAGCTTAACCCGGAAAAATGTACCTTTGGTGTACCGGCCGGGAAATTACTCGGTTTCCTAGTATCCAGCCGAGGTATAGAGGCAAATCCGACTAAGATCCGTGCTATCAAAAGAATGGAACTTCCAAAATGGTTGAACGATGTACAAAAATTTACAGGATGCCTTGCATGCCTGAGTCATTTCATAAGTCGGCTAGGTGAGAAAACATTGTCTTTGTATCAATTAATGAAAAAATCCGATAAGTTCACCTGGCCACCTCAGGCCAATAGTGCTTTTCACGTGTTAAAACAGATGCTAGCAACTGCACCTATCTTGGCCTCCCCTTTGTCAAAATAGCCTATGCTACTCTATGTGGCAGCAACAAACAGAGTAGTAAGTGCGGTAGTTCTCGTGGAACGAAATGAATAAGGTAAGTCGGTGCAAAGACCGGTGTATTACCTGAGCGAGGTATTATCAGCCTCCAAGCAGAATTACCTGCATTACCAGAAAATGGCTTACGGAGTATGCATGTCAGCAAAGAAGCTGAAACATTATTTTGAAAAACACCCAATAAAGGTGATTTGTGAGGCACCAATAGCCGAGATACTAAGCAATAAGGACTCAAGTGGCCGAATAGCAAAATGGTCAATTGAGTTGTCACCCTATGCTCCGCAATTTGATAGGCGAGATGCGATTAAATCTTAGGCAGTGGCTGACTTTTTTGTAGACTGGGTTGAGGTGCAGTATGAACCCCTATTGCCATGTCCGAATTATTGGACGATGCACTTTGATGGGTCCAAGTACAGAAATGGGCTAGGAGCTGGGATAGTATTGACGTCACCAAAAAAGGATCTGCTGAAATATGTGTTGCAAATACATTTCGCTACATCGAACAATATAGCCGAGTATGAGGCGCTTGTCCATGGCCTAAGAATGGCAAAAGAGATCGGCATACGTCGGATCCTTTGTTACGGGGATTTAGACCTCGTAGTCCAGCAAGTGTCAGGGAATTGGGACGCACTGGACGCAAATATGGCCCTGTATAGATTTCATGTGGAAAAGATTAGTGGTTACTTTGATGGATGTGAATTCCATCACATACCTCGGGCAGAAAATGATGCAGCTGATACACTGTCGAATCTCGGATCAACCAGGCAATCAATTCCGTCTGGTATAGCCCTGGAACACCTAAGAAAGCCATCAATTATACCTTCGCTAGAGTCCGAGTCAAATCGTATGTCGTCAGATCAGATAGAAGGGCATGTCCCGATGGAGGTTGACAGAGCACATGATCCGAGCTACTCGGAGACTAATTCGGCTGGCCCAAAAATGGATTGGGAAAAGCCGGCAGAGGTTATGTCGGTAGAGATGATGGAAATTGACGACACGACTTTCCCGGAGAAAGCCGTGCCACAATGGGCACATCCCATATTCTCATTCCTCAAAGAAAACATCTTGCCGGATAACGAGGTTATGGCCAGGCAGATAGTGAGAAGGGCAGAATCTTACACGATCATCAATAATGAGCTTTATAAGAGAAGCGTGACAAATATGTTGCAATGATGCGTTGGCTCGGCAGAGGGGCAAGAGATCCTCTTGGACATACATCAAGGAGAGTGTGGGCACCATGCCTCGTCCAGAGCCCTCGTGGCCAAAGCATTCAGGCATGGGTTTTACTAGCCAACTGCTCTGAAGGAAGCAAAGGAAATGGTAACAAAGTGTAACGGCTGCTAGAGGTACGCCAGCAAGATACATATGCCTTCATCCGAGTTAAAAACAATACCGATCACTTGGCCATTCTCGGTATGGTGCTTGGATATGGTAGGACCATTTAGGCCGGCCCGCGGTGGCATGACTCACATTTTGGTCATGGTGGACAAATTCACAAAGTGGATAGAAGTAAAACTAATAAGGAAATGTGACGGGCTCACAGCGGTAAAATTCCTCAAAGATGTTATTCTGAGATATGGTTATCCACACAGTATCATCACAGATAATGGCACAAACTTCGCTGAAGGAGCTTTTGCTCGATTCTGCCAAGAGAAGCACATCAGACTCGATGTTGCATCAGTGACTCACCCAACATCAAATGGGCAAGTAGAAAGGTCAAATGGACTGGTGCTGTCTGTAATAAAACCTCGGCTAATAGAACCTCTACAAAGGTCGGCAGGATGCTGGATCAAAGAACTCCCAGCGGTGCTATGGAGCCTGAGGACTACCCCGAATAGATCAACAGGGTATACCTCGTTCTTCCTCGTATATGGGGCGGAGGCTGTACTCCCTGCCGACATAATGCATGACTCGCCAAGAGTCACCCAATACACGAACGCCGAAGTAAATGATATATCTTGGCAAGATGACGTGGATCTACTAGAAGAAGCAAGATAATTAGCACTGTCGAGATCAACAATTTATCAGAAGACCGCAGGCGATATCATAGCAAGAAAGTGAGTCCAAGATTTTTCAAGGAAGGAGATCTAATTCTTCGGCTGGTGCAACGCACAACCGGCATGCATAAATTATCACTTTCATGGGAAGGACCATTTATCATAAGCAAGGCATTACACAATGATGCATATTACCTAAATGACACTCAAACACCAGAAAAGAACAAGACGGATAAGTCCGGAGATGAATCAAAAAGACCGTGGAATGTGGCTTTACTTCGTCCGTTTTACACTTAGAGGAAGGATGTTGTATCCAGCAATATTATGTATCAACTTGATGTATCAAACATTAATTATCGAAATTACGGTAGCTCGAGCAGTGACTCGGGGACTACCCCATGTTATTTGTCATTTTAGTTATGTATGGAACTTCGGTAGCTCGAGCAATAAATCGGGAACTACCCCATGTTGTTTATCATTTTAGTTATGTATGAAACTTTGGTAACTCGAACAGTAACTCGGGGACTACCCCTTACTGTTCGTCAGACTAATTATGTATGGAACCTCGGTAGTCCAAACTGGTGACTCGGGGACTGCCCTATCTAGTCTATCATCAGTCACATGTGTAATATTAATGATCACCTCAGCAACCCGAGCAATAACTCGGAAAGCTCCCCATGAATTTGTACAGTCATAATCATATGATAACCTCAACGGTTCGAGCTATAATGAGGAAAATACCCTATCTATATTATCTTGCAAGAGTATAGATCGGAAAGGTAATAAATTTATCAAACTAAATGATGTATGGACATATTGCTCATACTTCTTGAGGAAAGATTGTAAAACCAAGAGTTTCGCAACCAAGAATAGGTAAAAGGTGCCAAACAAGAATCATACATATGGATAATGATTCAAACTTATGAAATTGAAATTTTGCAAACAAAGATACAGGTTGTACCAATTCAACTAGAAGAATAACAACATAGGATGCCAAAGTTAAACGGGTTATACAATACCAAAAGAGGAATATTGTTTTAAGACAACATACACCTGGCATACCGGGGACTTGAGCATATAAGAGATTTAAAACTCAAGCATCAACAGTTGCCGAATCACCCGTGGGAGGAACAGTAGTAGCAGCAGGAGTTTTCGCCGTTGGTACCTCGGGCGCAGCCGAGACTACCTCGGCCACATTAGGAGTAACGACCTTAGGAGCAGGGGCCTCGGAAGTTGCTTGAGCCTCTGCAGAGGTTACTTCGGCCTCCACGGAGGTTGCAGGAGCATCTGGTGAAAGGGTGGTTTGCTGAGAGACCCCACCTTGAGCTTGAGAAGATTCAGTTCCCTTGGAGGAGGATCGAGCCTCGGCATTCCCTCCCGAACTATCACTGGACTCGTCAGCGTTATCAGAGTTTTCACCCGACTCACCCTCACCATCAGAATCTCCATCGGATTCATCATCACCTGCAACCTCGGCATTATCTTTGGCCTCGTTAGGAAGGAAACTCGGCCCTTCGATCCAGCAATGAAGATCAGCATATTCAATAAGCTAGAAGGCACGGTCTTAGCAACGAGCAACGAAATCCGGATTTTCAATCCAAGGAGAGCCAGTGCGCAAGTTCATCAGAATATCGGGGGAAATATCCTCGTACCATGACAAAACAATAGTAAGCGCCATATCAGCTCTAGCTCGTCCAACGGATTATCTCTAAATATTCAGTCGAGTCTGGGACTCCATTAGCCTCGCCACAAGTACCTCTACTTCATCAATCTCCGGCTCATTCGGCCAGAGAACATGGTAGGCCCGAATAGCTGCTCTCACCAAATCTTTTCCCATAACCTTCATTGGCCCAATCGCAGCAGCAACGGCAACCAAAAAATCCTCCATGGAATATTCCTGATTCGGAACAATGGGAACACCTCGGCGCTCGCGAGCAGCAACCACAGCCTTGGAGCTCACAGACTTAGCTTCTGGAAAATGATCTATAGAAAACAAAATCAAATAAGTCAAGGAAAGCAACGAAAAAAGAGTAACTCGGACAGTAACAGAAAACTCACGATGGATATATCGCAGCATTTTCTAGAGATCCGTGGTCCAATTTGCCCTATTCTTCTCAAAACTAGTGATTTCTTCGGTCATCACCTGGTTCTTTAGCTCGACGGCATCAAGAAGCTGCTTGTCCTTTTGAAGCTGCAGACTTAGTCGGTCCTTTTTCTCGGAAAACTCCTGATCGATTTTCTCTAACTCGAACTTATAGGCAAGCTTAAGAGATTCAACCTCGGCACAGAGCCGGGCTATCTCGTCATCTTTTTCCTTAAGTTGTGCCGAGTGAGTGGTATCTTGCTCTAAAAAATGTAGCATCATATCAGACATAGGTATGAATTCTTGATGCGACATTGCAAATGATACTAACTCGGCTACACCGAAGCCAGAATACTATAAGATACCCAAAAGTTTACCTCGAACAAAAATCGATGAATAAAAGGGTAAAGGGGTAACTAACCTTCAAGAGCGCCAACCTTATTCGTAAGCCGGGTATTTAGTTTGTTGACATTAACTACACAATAACACATCTGAAGTTAGTACAAAAATGGAGTTTTCTACAAAGGTAGAGGGCCCTAAAAGCCGAGTAGTTTACCAGTTTTCTTCACTACTGGGACCATTTTATCAAATTTATCTTGAAGCTTCTTGTGCGAAAAGAGTAACCTTTGAAATTTGGCTGTTCGCCGATCATGAGCAACCTGAAAATAACAGCGGGTCACACAAATACAATCACAAAAGATCCGAGTCAAGGAAAAGCTTGACTCGGACCTAGATGGCAGGATACTCAAAACTAACGCAGATCCGAATCAAGAAGAAACCTGACTCGATTCTAAGTGGCTAAAAGCATTTTAATATACATAGCAAAACACTATCTATTGCAGAGGCAAGTTGTCATATTTGGAACAAAGAAAGCTTCCAAACGAATAACAAGTCATTCGGTTGCAAGCTCGGGGACTAGTGTGTATATAACATTATATAAATAAAAGACAAAGTGGAAATTGAGGCGCCTACCTCATTCATCTTGTCACTTTCGAGGACAATCTTGGTAGCCGCATGCAAACGGCTGCTGATGTCGGATAGCTGGAATGATTGGTTACTCGGATTGCCTTCAAGCTGATCAGCAGCATTCTAGTTGTTGGCATACTCTACCAATAATCCAAGGCTATTTCCACTCTCAGTGCGTACCAACACTTTACCTCTAACATGTTGCGTGACTGTTGCGGTCGCAGGACTCTTGTGAAGCACGTGTGGCGTATCGTGAGCAAAGGAAACCGCATGCTTAGCTATAGAGGCACCCTTGCGAAGCACATCAGCAACGCTAGGATGAGAGGAACCAGATTGCCCTTTTTGAGATGGAAAGGGTTTAGCGGTCACAACCTTCTTGCCTTTTGCGGGAACTCCGGCAGGAGCAGCAACCTCGGAACTGGGAGAAATATCCTTAGCAGCAGGAGGGGTGGCAGTCTCCAAAGGGGCCAATGTAGCGGTAACCTCGGAGGGAGTCTGAGCAGAAGCTGGAGATGCAGGACGCGAAGGAGAAGTAGGAGCGACCTCGGAAGTCTTGAGAGGAACTTCCGAATCAATTGGGTGATCAGGCAACAGGACATCATCATAAACAACTGGGGGAGCAACGGGCTCATCTCGTCGAGGAGAGCCGTTATTCCGCTCACGAGGAGAATCATCGCAAGGAGGACTAGAGACCCGAACATCTTCCAGAGGCAATGTTGAAGGTGGCAGAGTGACATGAGATGTCATACTCGAACCGCTAGGTTTAGCGGAAATAGGAGCACTGCAAATAAGTAAAAATTAATTTGAAAACAGAAAGAGAAAAACAAGAAATACAGATGAGAATACAAATAGAAACTTACCTAGTAACTCTAGGCATAACTTTGCGCCTCGGAATATGCTGGGAAGATTTCTTGGTTCGTTTCCTGGGAGCAGTATCCAAAGGATCCCTCGGAGCAGCGCGCTTCTTAGAAGCAGTAGGGGCCTCCGAAGCGAGGGATTCAGCATCGTGCACCTGACCATCCAGATTAGCTGGGAAAGAATGATCCGGAAATGCATAAGAGATAGGCACCGCGGCAACTACCTCGAGAATTTGGATGTCCTCCGAATCACCTTCATCAGCATGGGCCGAGGTTTTACTCCGGGTGCGAGCTGGAGCAGCCTCCGGCTTAGGAATGAATTCCTCCAGATCAAGTTCTCCGTTGTCCGGGGTATTACGGTCGGCGGGCCAGTGAAGAGCTAAGACCTCGGCATCCTTCGTGGTTTGTTCTGCAAATATCTGCAGGAAAAGCAAATAAGAGTTAGCTAAACAATGAAGGAAAAATGACTCGGATTGAACCACTAGTGTTCAATTTACCTGAGGAGGAGGGTTCTCGCGAGAGAATGGCTTCATTCCCCACTCCCATTCCTCGGGCAATTCAGTCTTGAAGATAGCTCGGACACGTTTATAAATTTGGAAATCATCAAGCTCAACCGTAGAAACTCGGTTGGGATCCAAGGGACCACTCATATAGCAGAGCTTGTGGGAGCGGAGTTGGAAGGGGCAGATTCGGCTGCTAATAAACGCAGTCATCAGATCTTCACCCCGGAGCCCAGCACGAATCAACTCCTTAAGCCGGAGCTCGAATGCCTCGGCAAGAGCATGGGTTTTCCTCGTATTATAGATCCAGTTATTCTTTGAAGGAGGACCGATGGAAAAAGTAGGAAGCCGAATCTTATCCTTGGTTCCGATGTTCTTAACATAGAAAAATGATATGTGCCACTTCTTACAAGATTCTACACCCGCTACTCGGGGGAACAAAGAGTTTTTCCGAGGTGTAATGGATGCGACCCATGAAATGGATCGTATGGGCACCTAGAGGGGGGGTGAATATGTGCTAACCAGTTTTTAATACTTTTTCAATTTTAGGCTTTCTCTAGATATGCAACTACGAGAATTTCCCTATATGTAACCCTAACTACTAAGCACGTAAAAGAGGAGCGAGGAAACTGTAGTGGAGCACGCGGAGACACAGGGATTTGTTTTACCGCAGTTCCTTCCTTGTTAAGGGAAGTACATCTGCGTTGGAGGGGTGGGCGGTTCTAAGACCACCACGCCACAATAGGCCTCACCCTATTCTCCGATGGATCTCGCCACGAGAGGCCTGATCCACCTTCTCCACTATTGGATCCCTTGAGGCGGAACCAAAGTGCTTTTACAACACTATCAGGGCACACACCCACAACCGAATTGGGGGCTCCCGAGATGACAACAAGCTGCCACAAGAACAAGGTTTATCAATATAAACAAAACGAGGATCTAGATATTTGCAAGAAATACTAGATCGGAGGCTCTCCAAATGAATGGAGAGGAGATGAAGCGCTTGATTGCTGATGATGAAGATCGAGTTCTCCTCCTTCGATTCCCCAAGGTATGGGGCCTTTGGGTGGATCTAGGTGGAGCACTCTTGGATGAAGCTTTCAGATCTGATCTGGTCTTTTTCGAGATGAATCAAGAGTTCTGGCAGGAGGGGTAAGGCTGGCTTAAATACCTCCCGGATCGCCATTGCACAACTTTGGGGAGGATTATCCGCCACAGGAAAACTCCGCCCAAGGGCGGATTCTCCGGGAAACTCCGCCTCCGGGCTTGCGCCTTGGTGAAGCTTGGTGAAGTTCTTGGGGCGGATAATCCGCCCGAGGCGGATTATCCGCCAGGCCGAAAGTCCGGCCAAAACTCCGCCTCTCCGGGCTTGCGCCATGGCGATGAGCAGGGCGGATTATCCGGGCCGGAAAATCCGCCAAAATTCCGCCCCTTCCGGGCTTGCGCTTGGGCAAAGGAGGCGGATTATCCGCCCCTGGTGGGGGCGGATTATCCGCCCCCAAAGGCAGAGTTCTTTTCCCTTTATTCTCAAATAGAGCTGCAACACTTCAACACACATTAAATGATCCTTGGTATTGTTATATAACACACAAAACACTAGGGATTAAGAAATGTTCTTTCAATCTCCCCCTTTTTTGTGTTAGATGACAATACTAGGATTTGCAATAAAACCGGCAAATCCCACCTTAAATAATGAAGGACGCTCCCCCTAGATGTGTGCATATTTAAGATTTGCATTTGAATACAAATACACACACTAGGGAGAACACTACTTTAAGGTTTGGGAAAGGTTTGGGAAATAAGGTCATACCACCGGGATGAGAATATAGCCAAAGCATACATAGATAATCCCATGAATCCATATGCCATCAAATATGCTCCACAATTCCAGAAATCCATGAGGTCCACGATAGATAAATCCAGAATTCCAAGAATACCAAACATAGTGGAGTACGACATAGTCTTACATAGACAAACACAAATAGCAAACGAGTTCACGCTAGAAAAGGCACAAGCAAGCAAATAAAAACGACTAAAATAAAAAAAGCTTGTGCCGACCCTTGCAAATCCACGAGACCTGATAGAACTACTTCTCCCCCTTTGGCATCGAAACTCCAAAAAGGAAGAAGAGCGATGCTAACGCCCCTGGACACCCAGAATTCACACCCAAATTTGCAAGAATCAAATCAATCAAAATCTAAATTTGAGTGTGTTTTCCATAAGAACATGAGATATGCAAGAAAATCCAACGAGACCCATGAAAAACCAACTCTTCTCGAGGAAAAGGGCGGTGGCAGAAGCCACCATGTTGGAGCGCATGGCATGACACCGCGAAGATGTATCTTGAGTTCAAAACCAATGCTCATCGATGACCCACATATCACAAAATGATATTAAGGGAAATGATTTTACTTGCTTTCGGCATTATGGGGGGAGGGTTGGCCCAATCAATTAGGACCACACTCCCCCTATTTCTATGCCCACATCTAAACCAACTACATGAATAAGAGCAAGTGAGTGTGCAAGGGTAGTCAAGCCAAGCTCCTTGAATCTATGATATTTAGCTCATTCCTCAAAAAAACAAAATCTTGCTTCATCAAGGGGCTTCGTGAAAATATCAGCAAGTTGGTTCTTAGTGCTCACAAAGGATAGATCAATATCTCCACGAGCAACATGATCCCGAATAAAGTGGTTGCGAATCTCTATATGTTTTGTTCTTGTATGTTGCACGGGATTGTAAGCAATTTTGATAGCACTTTCATTGTCGCATAAAAGAGGCACTTTGTCACAATTGACACCATATTCCTTTAAAGTTTGCCTCATCCATAAAAATTGAGTACACGCACTTGCAGCAGCAACATATTCAGCTTCGGCGGTTGAGAGTGAAATACAATTCTGTTTCTTTGATGACCAACACACTAGAGACCTGCCCAAGAATTGGCATGCACCAGAGGTTGATTTCCTATCATCTTTGTCACCAGCCCAGTCTGAATCAGTGTAACCACATAGAGAGAAACTTGAACCCTTGGGATAACATAACCCAAAATTTGGGGAATGAACCAAATATCGGAAGATTCGCTTGACTGCCACTAAGTGGATTTCTTTAGGAGCGGCTTGGTACCTTGCACACACTCCTACACTTAACACGATATCGGGCCTAGATGCGCAAAGGTAAAGGAGAGAGCCGATCATGGATCGGTATACCTTTTGATCCACGTCTTTACCCTTGGGATTGAGCTCAAGATGACACTTTGTTTGCATAGGGGTAGCAACGCCATTGAGATCCGTCATCTTGAACCTTTTGAGCATGTCTTGGATGTACTTAGCTTGATTAATAAAGGTTCCCTCTCTAAGTTGTTTGGTCTCAAATCCAAGAAAGAACCTGAGCTCACCCATCATGGACATCTCAAACCTGTCAGTCATAAGCTTCGAAAATTCATCATTAAAATCTTGGTTAGTAGAGCCAAAAATAATGTCATCTACATAAAGTTGGCATACAAAAAGCTCCCCATTAACCTTCTTAGTAAAAAGAGTGTGATCGATTTGCCCAACTTCGAACCCACGGTCTAGCAAAAGCTCTTTAAGGTGCTCATACCACGCAGGTGGGGCTTGTTTAAGGCCATAGAGCGCCTTATCGAGTTTGTAGACATGGTTCGGAAATTTGGGGTCCTCAAACCCCGGGGGCTGCTTGACGTATACTAACTCATGTAGAGGACCATTAAGGAAAGCGGTCTTAACATCCACTTGTTGTAATTTAAAATTATGATGGGCTGCATATGCAAGAAGGATACGGATGGACTCAAGGCGAGCCACAGGAGCGTAGGTCTCGCCAAAATCAATTCCTTCCACTTGAGAGAATCCTTGAGCCACGAGTCGTGCTTTATTCCTAACAACAATGCCATTTTCATCCTGTTTGTTCTTGAAGATCCACTTGGTGCCGATAACATTGCGGCAATCCTTTGGTTTTTCTACGAGCTTCCAAACTTTGTTGCGTTCGAAGTTATTTAATTCTTCATGCATTGCGATAACCCAATCGGGGTCTTCAAGAGCATCAAAAACCTTTTTTGGTTCAACCATGGAAATGTGAGCTTGATGATCACAGAAGCTTGCAAGCTCTCTTCTGGTGGATACCCTTCGTCGTAGATCACCCACAACCTTGTCAAGAGTGTGACCTCTTAGTTCAAGGTTCCGATCAGCACGAGCTTTGCGACGAGCCTCAATGTACTTATTGTTTCTAGGAGGAGTGGATTCAATAGTTGTATCCTTGCCTTGATTGCTGCCCTGCCCTTGATCTTGGTCACCTTTACTGCCAGAAGATTGTTGCTGAACATTTTCTTCAGGCCCGGATAATCCGCCCCTTGGAGGGGCCGGACTATCCGTCCTGGGAGGTGAAGTACCAGAACCATCTTCCTGAGAAAGCCTGACTGGAGTTGGAGACCCAGGGCCGGATACTCCACCCGCGGGGGCCGGAGAATCCGGCCTGGGAGCTTCAGAGTTGTTGACTTCTCCTTCGGATCCTCTGGAACGAGTTGGAGTGCCAGGGGCGGATTGTCCGCCCCTTGTAGGGGGCGGATAGTCCGGCCTGGGACTACCAGCTTGTCCAGGGGACAGATGGTCTTCAGCAGATTATGGTGTTGGTGCAGGATTGTCTCCAACAGTAGGAGCTTGTTGATCTTGTGTAGATGAGGGCTCCACATGTGTGGAGCATTGTCCTTCCCGATCCGCCACAAGGGGTTCCTCAATGGGGCGGAAAAATCCCACGCCCATTCTTCTTATGGCATCTTGGGGTATTTCAACCTCTGCATCACAAACATCAACTTGCCCTACAAAGGAGCCGTTATTTTCATCGAACTCCACACTACAAGATTCTACAACAATCCCAGTGAGCTTGTTGTAGACTCTATAAGTGTGGGATTCGGCACCGTAACCAACAAAAATACCTTTTAAAGCCTTGGATTCAAATTTTGACAAACGAACACCTTTAATAAGAAAGAAACACTTACACCCGAATACCCTGAAGTATGAGATGTTGGGTTTGTTACCGGTAAGTATTTCATATGGGGTCTTGTCCAAGATCTTCCGAAGGTAGAGCCAGTTTGATGAGTGACAGGCAGTGGATATGGCTTCAGCCCAAAAATTATAAGGAGACTTGAATTCAGCTAGCATAGATCTTGCCATATCCATCAAAGTCCGGTTCTTCCTCTCGGCTACACCATTTTGTTGAGGGGTGTACGCAGCGGAATATTGGTGTCTAATCCCCTCTTCGCTAAGAAACTCGTTTAAAGTGTAGTTCTTGAATTCTGAGCCGTTGTCACTTCTAATTGCCAAGATGGGAACATTGTGTTGACGTTGAACTTCATTGGCAAAGTCGATGACAGTTTGTTGAGTCTCACTTTTCAGCTTGAAAAATATACCCATGTATATCTTGAGTAATCATCGACGATGACCAAGCAATATTTCTTCCCACCAAGACTTGCATGAGAAGGAGGACCAAATAAATCCACTTGAAGTAATTCCAAGATCCTCTTTGATGACACAATAGTCTTCCTATTGTGGGTAGAATCATGCATTTTTCCTTCAACACAAGCCCTGCAAACACGATCTTTGGCAAAAGAGACATTGTATTTTAGTCCACGGATGTGGCCACCCTTTTGGAGACTTTGCAAAGTTCTCATGTTGACATGGGCTAAACGGCGATGCCATAGCCAGCCCACGTCGTCCTTTCCAAATAGACACATCGGACCCGAAGTGGTTTTCCCCGAGAAGTCCACCACATACAGGTCATTTTCGACGTATCCAACGAAAGCGACCTTTAGAGACTTGCTCCATAAGAGTACCACCAAATCATCATCGATAAAAACAGCAAAACCCATCTTGCCAAGGGCACGAACAGAAAGAAGATTGTAGCCAAGGGTCTCAACAAGCATGACGTCCACGAGAGAGATATCGTGGGCAACCACAACCTTGCCAAGACCCATTACCTGAGATTTATACTTATCACCATAGGATACTGTGATATTATCATGATTTGGACGCATCTCCGTGATGATCTCCTTGCTTCCGGTCATATGACTAGTGCAGCCACTATCCAGTACCCATTTCGACCCACCGGAAGCATAGCCCTGCAAGAAAATTACTTCTTGGTTTTAGGTACCCATTTTTCAATGGGTCCTTTCATGTTAGTAACAAGGGTCTTTGGGACCCAAATAGTGAAGGGAATATGCCCTGAGAGGCAATAATAAAGTGTTTATTATGTGTATTCCAAGTATATGATAGATGTTTATTTTGCATGCTATAATTGTATTGATACGGAAACGTTAATACATGTGTGTTTAATAAACAAACAGAAAGTTCCTAGTTATGCCTCTCTCATAAACTAGCTCGTTGATTAACAAGATGATCAAGGTTTCCTGATCATGGACATTGGATGTTGTTAATAACGGGATCACAACATTAGTGTAATGGTGTGATGAACATTCATCTGAAGTATAGCATTACGATCAAATTCATTGAGTTTATATTGCTATAACAACTTACGAAGTGATCCTAATCCTTAGACCATGAGATCATGTCAATCACTAACACCAGAAGAGTTTCTTGATAACATCAAATGTCACACCGTAACAGGGTGATTATAAAGATGGATTCGGAACTAATAAAGTGTTATGTTGAGGCTCATGGATCGAGAGTGGAATTTGTTCATCCCGATGACGGATAGATATACTCTGGGCCCTCTCGGTGATATCACATTGATTAGCTTGCAAGCAAGTGATTTGATCACTAGAATGTTATATCACAGAACGAGAAAAGAGTGCATGTCGGTAACGAGATCAAACTAGGTATGGAGATACCGATGATCGAATCTCGGACATGTAATATATCGTGAAACAAAGGGATTAAGATACTAGCGTAAAAGGTTCCGACGATCACAAGAAAGTCATCGTTGAATGTGTGGGAGTCAGTATGGGTCTCCAGATCCCGCTTCTGATTATTGATCCGAGAGGGGTCTCGATCATGTCCGCATTATTCACGAACCGTAGGGTGACACACATAAGAGACACCGACATCCAATTGGAGCAAATGTTTCATGCCGAAAGAATGAACAAGCGCAGGAATTTATTTCACTAGATACCGAAACAGGTTTTCGGGTGAAATTGTATAAAGTGGTTATGCATGTGAAATAGAATTCTAGCAAGGGGTTATTTGTGAATGTTTGTCATTAAAGTAATTGACAAAATTCTGAATAAAATAAAAGAGTTTTATTTAATGAGAGTTTGCATTAAATTTGGTGGAAATTTAATGGGAATTTGAGTGGACTTTTGAGTGGAGGGAATTTAAAGGAGATTTGTGGGTGGAGTGTCCATCCACATGAAGAGGGGAGGGCAAGGGGGAAGCCCCCATGCGCCGGCCACCCCCTTGGGGTTCCCCCCTCCTCCTATAAAAGGAGCCCCCCTCCTCACTTGTCTCACACACCTCCTCGTGAAGGATCTCTCTCCCCCTCTAGAATTTATTCCCCATGGTCTCGGACTAGCGAGATACATGTTCCCGGTGGCTATTCGGCAAGAAATAGTTGTGCTTCCGCTGCATCGCTGGAGTGAGGAGGCGGAGGTTGCTCGGTGCCTCGAACGTGTGTGCGAGCACGGATGCGCTGCTGATTTGCGCTTAGGACTTCCTCTCGATCTTGAGATCGGCAAGAGATCGTCTACATCAACCACGAGTTGAACTCATTAAGCTTTGTCGGTCTTCAAGGGTATGTTCTCTACGGATATACATCCGCCCGTTGTTTGTATCTAGTAGATAGATCTTGGTATATAGTTCACATCGTAGGAAAATTTTTGTTTTCTATGCTGCGAACCCTACAGTGGTATCAGAGCCGGATCTATGCGTAGATACTTTACACGGGTATTACACATATGAGTATGTGGGCGATGATGATCATGTTGTTGCTCCTTTGCTGTAATTTTGGATATTGGTGGCATAGTGGGATGAAGCGGCCTGGACAAACTATACATGTCCTCGCACATGAGACCTGTTCCACGCTTGACATGCAACTAGTTTGCATAAGTGGCTAGTGGGTGTCTGTCTCCCCTACTATAGTCAATATCTATTTTGCAAGCGAGTTGTCAACAATTTGATTATCCTAGTTGTGGTTCATGTTCGTAGGTAAGAACGGTTCTATCTCGAAAGCCCTAAGCCACGTAAAACTTGCAATGGATAAATTAGAGGCGTCTAGTTTAGATTGTTGCTGGGCTAGTGTTATGATATGGTAGTGTTGTAAGTAGAAGTATGAGATGATACTCTTACAACACACATAGCGTGTAAAATCCATAGACCTTGGATTTACACATATAGGTATGATAGTGATCATACCACGATGCACATGATAGAGATCATCTGCGGGAACCATATAATTTCACTAATAAACATATGATGTTTGATAGCATCTTATATTGCTTGTTTAGCGCTTTATTAGCATAATAAGATGATCCCTCATTTAAATATCAAGATAAGAATGTGTTCTTCCTTTAGTATGCACCGATTATGTTTTCGCCGCCCAAGACATCACGTGATGATCGGGTGTTCTTGGATCCACGACCATATTTCGGTGTAAAAAAGCTTACACACGAATACTAAGATTCTAACTTGGCGAGCCTAGCATGCAGACATGGCCTCTAACACGGACCGAAAGGTTAAGCATGAGTCATATAGTTGATATGATTCCCATTTGATGCTCGCCTTTGAAGCTATACCGACTCACGTGATGATCGGACTTGGTGTAGTGGATTTGGTTCATGTAATCACCAAAAAGGCACGAGGGATGTCGTTTTTGAGTGGGAGTTCATTCTTAATATAGATTAGTTGAACTCAATCTATCATACACTTAGTCTAAACTTTACAAATTCTGTTGTAGATGGCACCACCTGCTTTTAATTTCAATGTGTTCATGGATAAAGAGAAACTAGCAACGAACGGTAGCAACTTTACCGAATGGGCCATGAATTTGAGGATTCTCCTCTCTGCTGCACAAAAGCAATATGTGCTCGAAGCGCCGTTAGGCCCCCCACCTTTAGATGATGCCCCTGACGAGGAGAAGAATTTCTATCAGACTCGTCAGGAGGACCACAACTTAGTTCATTGCGATATATTGTATGGGCTAGAGCCGGAACTTCGAAAGCGTTTCGAAAACGACAATGCATTTGATACAATGGGTGAGTTGAAAATGATTTTCGACACACATGCTGCTGTAGAGAGCTACAACGCTTCAGAAAAGTTCTTTAGTCGATGATGGAAGAGCACACTCCGTTAGTGAGCATGTACTCAAGATGTCGGTTACGCCGATAAGCTTGTGTCCTTGGGAATATCGATTCCATTGACTTAGGCATCCATCGTGTTCTCAGTCTCGCCACCTAGCTATAAGATCTTCGTGATGAACTATAATATGCAAGGCATGAAGAAGTCTCTCCCGAGCTTCCACAATGCTTAAAACTGCAGAAGTGGAGATCAAAAAGGAACATCAAGTGTTGATGAACAATAGGAACACTGGTTTCAAGAAAGACAAGAAGGGAAAATGGAAGGGAAGTAAGGGCGGCAAGCTTGTTTCCGCGCCTGAAAAGAAACCCCGAGTTGGACCTAAGTCTGATTCCGAGTGCTACTATTGTAAGGGCAGACAAGAAGGCCGGCAAGGCAAACAAAGGTATATATGATATACATGTTATTGATGTGTACTTGACTAGTGCTCGCAGTAGCACCTGGGTATTTGATACCGATTCAGTTGCTAACATTTGTAACTCGAATCGAGGCTGGAACAAGCGACCGCTAGCAAGGGTGAGGTCAAGATGCGTGTCGGCAATGGATCAAGCGTTGATGTGATCGCCGCTTTAACGCCTCTCCACTTGCCGTCGGGATTAGTTATAAACTTGAATAAATGTTATCTGGTGCTGACCGAGCATGAACATTGTATCCGGATCGTGTTTGATGCGGTGGTTATTCATTTAAACCGAGAACAATGGTTGTTCCATTTATATGAATGAAATCTTTTATGGTCATGCACCGATGATGAATGGTTTATTTCTATTAGATCTCGATGATAATGTTACACATATTCATAATGTTGATGCTAAAAGGATTAAACTTAATGATGATATATCCGCATATATGTGGCACTGCCGTCTAGGTCATATTGGCGTTAAATGCATGAAGAAGCTCCATTCGGATGGACTTTTGGAATCACTTGATTATGAATCATTTGATACATGTGAGCCATGCCTTATGGGCAAGATGACTAGAACGCCGTTTTCCGGTTCAATGGAACGGGCGACAGATTTATTGGAAATCATACATTCTGATGTATGTGGTCCAATGAGTGTGTCGGCGCGAGGTGGATATCGTTATTTTGTTACTTTCACGGATGATTTGAGTAGATACGGTTATATCTACTTGATGAAACACAAGTCTGAAACCTTTGAAAAGTTCAAGGAATTTCAGAAAGAAGTGGAAAATCATCGTAATAGAAAGATCAAATTTCTACGGTCCGACCGTGGAGGTGAGTATCTAAATTACGAGTTTAGCACTCACATGAAAGAGTGTGGAATTATTTCACAACTCACACCTGCCAGAACACCACAGCGAAATGGTGTGTCGGAATGTCGTAATCGTACTTTATTAGATATGGTTCGATCTATGATATCTCTAACGGACTTGCAGTTGTCATTTTGGGGTTATGCACTAGAAACTGCTGCATTCACTTTAAATCAGGCACCATCTAAATCCGTTGAAAAGACACCGTATGAATTGTGGTTTGGAAACAAACCTAAGCTGTCATTTCTTAAAGTTTGGGGATGCGATGTTTATGTGAAGAAACTTCAACCGGATAAACTTGAACCCAAAGCGGAAAAATGCGTCTTCATAGGATACCCTAAAGAAACTATTGGGTATTCCTTCTATCATAGATCCGAGGGCAAGGTTTTTGTTGCCAAGAATGGATCCTTTCTAGAGAAAGAGTTTCCCGCGAAAGGTGTGAGTAGTCGGAAGGTAGAACTCGAAGAGGTTGTGGAACCTTCTCTTCAAAGTATGGCGAGTAGTAGCGCGGAAGTTGTTCCGAGTTGGATCCACTGTTGAAGAGGGAACTAATGATAATGATCATGAAACTCCGAAAGAGAGTACTACCGAACCTCGCAGTCAACAGACGCGTGCAGCTCCCGAGCTGTACGGAAATCCTGTCATGAATTTCATGGTTGATGAAAATGATGACCCTAAGACGTATGAAGAAGCGATGATGAGCCCGGATTCCAACAAATGGTTAGAAGCCATGAAATCCGAGATGGAATCCATGTATGAAAATCAAGTTTGGAACTTGGTGGAATTACATCACGACCGAAAGGCCGTGGAGAACAAATGGATTTTCAAAAGGAAAACTGATGCTGATGGTAATGTGACCGTCTATAAAGCTCGACTTGTCGCAAATGGGTTTCGACAAATTCAAGGAGTTGACTACGATGAGACTTTCTCTCCCATAGCGATGCTAAAGTCAGTTAGGATTATGTTAGCAATTGCTGCATATTTTGATTATGAGATATGGCAGATGGATGTCAAAACCGCGTTTCTCAATGGTAATATTGAAGAAGAGTTGTATATGATACAACCAAAGGGTTTTGTCGATCCTAAGGATGCTAACAAGGTGTGTAAGCTTCAGCGATCCATCTATGGATTGACGCAAGCATCACGAAGTTGGAATCTCCGCTTTGATGAGGTGATCAAAGAGTTTGGATTTATCCAAACTTATGGAGAATCTTGTATTTACAAGAAAGTGAGTGGTAGCAATGTGGCATTTCTGATATTATATGTGGATGACATATTATTGATCGGAAATGATATAGATCTTTTAAACAGTGTTAAAAGTTATCTAAACAGCAAATTTTCAATGAAGGACCTAGGTGAAGCGTCATACATATTAGGCATAAAGATCTATAGAGATAGATCTAGGCGCCTAATAGGGCTATCGCAAAGTACATACCTTGATAAGATTTTAAAGAAGTTTAAAATGGACGGAAGTAAGAAGGGGTTCTTACCTATGTTGCAAGGCAAGACATTGAGTAAGACTCAAAGTCCGGCATTTGAAGAAAGAGAGATAGTGGACAAAGTCCCTATGCTTCAGCCATAGGCTCTATAATGTACGCCATGCTATGTACAAGACCGGATGTGGCACATGCTATTAGTTTGACTAGTAGGTACCAATCGGATCCGTGTTCGAACCTTCGATATCGGTCAAGAATATCCTTAAGTACTTACGAAGAACTAAGGATATGTTTCTTGTATACGGAGGTGAAGAAGAGCTCGTCGCTAAGTGTTATGTCGACGCTAGCTTTGACACCGATCCGGATGACTCTAAGTCTCAATCCGGATACGTATTTCTCATGAATGGCGAGCGGTTAGTTGGAGGAGCTCCAAACAACCTGTGGTAGCGGGGTCAACAACGAGGCCGAATATGTTCTTTGCTTGAGCGGCTCAGAAGCGATTTGATGAAGGAGTTCATATCCGAACTAGGAGTGGTGGCAAACGCGTTGGACCCAATGGTGATCTATTGTGACAACAATGTTGCCAATGCCAAAGAGCCAAGGTCTCACAAGCATTCCAAGCATATTAAGTTGCGGTTTCACTCCATCCGTGAGCATGTCAAGGATGGAGATATAAAGATTTAGAAGTACATACGGATCTCAATGTAGCAGATCCGTTGACTAAAACTCTCCTAGAGAAAACATGATCAACACCGAACTCAATGGGTGTTAGATTTATCACTATGTAACTAGATTATTGTCTCTAGTGCAAGTGGAGATCAAGGAATATGCCCTGAGAGGCAATAATAAAGTGTTTATTATGTGTATTCCAAGTATATGATAGGTGTTTATTTTGCATGCTATAATTGTATTGATACGGAAACGTTAATACATGTGTGTTTAATAAACAAACAGAAAGTTCCTAGTTATGCCTCTCTCATAAACTAGCTCGTTGATTAACAAGATGATCAAGGTTTCCTGATCATGGACATTGGATGTTGTTAATAACGGGATCACAACATTAGTGTAATGGTGTGATGAACATTCATCCGAAGTATAGCATTACGATCAAATTCATTGAGTTTATATTGCTATAACAACTTACGAAGTGATCCTAATCCTTAGACCATGAGATCATGTCAATCACTAACACCGGAAGAGTTTCTTGATAACATCAAACGTCACACCGTAATGTGGTGATTATAAAGATGGATTCGTAACTAATAAAGTGTTATGTTGAGGCTCATGGATCGAGAGTGGAATTTGTTCATCCCGATGACGGATAGATATACTGGGCCCTCTCGGTGATATCACATTGATTAGCTTGCAAGCAAGTGATTTGATCACTAGAATGTTATATCACAGAACGAGAAAAGAGTGCATGTCGAACGAGATCAAACTAGGTATGGAGATACCGATGATCGAATCTCGGACATGTAATATATCGTGAAACAAAGGGATTAAGATACTATCGTAAAAGGTTCCGACGATCACAAGAAAGTCATCGTTGAATGTGTGGAGTCAAGATGGATCTCCGATCCCGCTCGATTATTGATCCGAGAGGGTCTCGATCATGTCCGCATTATTCACGAACCATAGGGTGACACACTTAAGAGACACCGACATCCAATTGGAGCAAATGTTTCATGCCGAAAAGAATGAACAAGCGAGGAATTTATTTCACTAGATACCAAAGGTTTGGGTGAAATTGCATAAAGTGGTTCTGCATGTGAAATAGAATTCTAGCAAGGGGTTATTTGTGAATGTTTGTCATTAAAGTAATTGACAAAATTCTGAATAAAATAAAAGAGTTTTATTTAATGAGAGTTTGCATTAAATTTGGTGGAAATTTAATGGGAATTTGAGTGGAGGGAATTTAAAGGAGATTTGTGAGTGGAGTGTCCACCCACATGAAGAGGGGAGGGCAAGGGGGCAGCCCCCATGCGTCGGCCACCCCCTTGGGGTTCCCCCCTCCTCCTATAAAAGGAGCCCCCCTCCTCACTTGTCTCACACACCTCCTCGTGAAGGATCTCTCTCCCCCTCTAGAATTTATTCCCCATTGTCTCGGACTAGCGAGATACATGTTCCCGGTGGCTATTCGGCAAGAAAGAGTTGTGCTTCCGCTGCATCGCTGGAGCGAGGAGGCGGAGGTTGCTCGTTGCCTCAAACGTGTGTGCGAGCACGGATGCGCTGCTGATTTGCGGCGCTAGGACTTCCTCTCGATCTTGAGATCGGCAAGAGATCGTCTACATCAACCACGAGTTTAACTCGTTAAGCTTTGTCGGTCTTCAAGGGTATGTTCTCTATGGTTATACATCCGCCCGTTGTTTGTATCTAGTAGATAGATCTTGGTATATAGATCACATCATAGGAATTTTTTTGTTTTCTATGCTGCGAACCCTACAAATAGACCAAGCAATATATTCATCAAAAGGACCAACATAATAAGCATAAACATCGCCATAGTCATCACAAAAGAGTTCATAATTCGGATTGTGAGACCCTGCAAAATCAATATTATTAGTCTTGTCTTTTGTGACAACCTTCTCAGCAGTGCTTGTCTTTAATTGCACATTATTGGTCTTGTTCTTATTGGTTTTCTTCTCCTTGGACTTGGTGACATACCCAAGTCCCTCTTTACCATGATTTGAACTTTGCTTGCCAAGGACTTCATCAAGCACACCTTTGTCCTTTGTAGTGATGTCCTTGATCACTCCTTTTTCCACACTAGCATTTTTCTTGTTACTATATGTTGATTTGGACGAGCTAGGAGTATCATATTTGGCCAATCGACTTTGAAGCTGATCATGTGACTCATTGAGAATAGAGAACTCGTTTTTCAACGCCTTGTGAGCATTGTCAAGTTTCTCCAACTCCTCGGAGAGTCTATCATGAGCAGCCCCAAAGTCAATCCTTTCCTTCTTTAACTTCTTTGCCTTGGTGACAGCATTGTCACGTTACTTAACGAGTTTAGTCACAATTTCTTCATATGACTCTTCCATAGACTCAAGCCTCTCCTCAAGAGAGACCCGAGCTTCTTCTTCTTCTTCAAGAGCATTTTTTAGGGATGCAATTTCCACTGCATCCTCCCTTTCAATTCTGCCCTTTTCTTCGAGGAGTGCTTCGTTTTGGGCCAACTGATCCATAAGAGCCTCGAAACGAACTTTGTGCTCACCTTGCAAGTTAGTATAGAAATAATCCAAAGCAATAATCTCTTCTTTAACCTTAAGACTAGCAGGATCATCCATGTCTATCATAGCCTTGGGAAAATAGGAGTTAGAATAAGTTACCTCGGAGCTTCTTGCCATGAGGCAAGTAGCATTCTTGTTGATGATGTTTTCGTTCGGAGAGTCGAAGAGAGATGTTGATGTAGATGTGGTGGCTATAGCAGCCACCTCTTGAGAGATATCGTCCTCGTCCTCATCTTCACTCCCCGATGAATATTCTTCTTGAGCCACTAGAACAATCTTTGGTTGCTTCTTGAAAGGAGCATTCTTCTTTAAAACTGTTTCTTACGTGGAGCTTTTGATTTGTCCTTGAAAATGAGTCTTCCTCCATTATCCTCTCTACTTTGATATGGACACTCAGCTACGAAGTGCAGCCGGTCACCACAATTAAAGCATGTTCTCAGCTTGGGACCATTTTCTTTTCTTCCATAGGCTCCACTCTTGCGATCTAGTTCAGCTTTAGCCTTGGCTGGATCTTTCCAAAAGTTTCTTGCATAAAGAGCCAAGTATTGTCCGTTGATCCTTTTTATATCTTCGGGACAGTCCAGACCTTCTACCGCATATTCATCATGATCAATCACACTAGTCTTCAAGGCCATGTTGACCCCCTTTTGCACCCCCATAGCTCGAGCGCGAGCATCTTCGGCATTCTTGGCAGCCACTTTGAAGGCGGCCATTTCTTGCATTACCTCATTGGATGACATGAGGTGATAGTTATGCCTACCTTGGAGACTTTTCAAATCTGTGGGCTCAAATGGCATAAGAGCACTGACATACTTGCGCTGCACCGTGGTTTCTGAAGGTTGTGGCTATTGCCTTGAGCCTCCTATACATGTCCTCGTGGTCTTCTCCATCCAGCATATAAAATCCTTCAGCTTCATTGCTCAAGGCATCATATCTATTCCTTCTCATACTTTCATTTCCGATGAAGAGCTCGGTGAGAGCATCCCAAGCTTCTTTAGATGTGCTAAGATGTTGAATGTGTGGCATGTCTTTGTCACCCACACCAAGTTGTATCATGTGTAGAGTTGTAGCATTGAGTTGGCTATCGACCACTTCTCTTCTTGTGAGATTGTTAGGATTTCCAACATGAAGACCATTTTCGATGATCTTCCACAACTCTATAGAGGAACTGCACACATGAGATTTCATCAAAAATTGCCATTGAGAGAAAGTAGATGCTGAAAGTTTGGGTGGATCACCCCTATTATGTATATGTGGGTGAGGAATAGGCGGATCAGGGGAATACACATGAGAAACCTCATTGTATCCATCCTTACTGCTATCCTTTTTCGAGGAGGATCTCTTGCTAGTATCATCACCTACCAGTTCGTTATCTTTGGAAACAGTTTTACCCGTTTCCTTGGATTGCGGAGTGGTATCCTCAGAGTTAGATGGAGGTGATGCTGCGGATGTGGAGAGACGCATTATCAATTGACGCATCTCTTCCATCTTAGCCTCCATTGAACTCACCAAGGTTGTTTCCAACGTCTTGAGATCGTTCATGGTGACTACCTCCGGAGCATCACTCCCATCTCCCTTGGAACCCATACTTCTCTTAGGCGGTTAAGCCCGAAATAAGAGTCGAAGCTCTGATACCAATTGAAATGGATCGTATGGGCACCTAGAGGGGGGGGTGAGTAGGTGCTAACCAATTTTTAATACTTTTTCAATGTTAAGCTTGACACAAAGTAAATTCTCTAGATATGCAACTACGAGAATTTCCCTATATGTAACCCTAACTACTAAGCACGTAAAAGAGGAGCGAGGAAACCGTAGTGGAGCACGCGGAGACACAGGGATTTGTTTTACCGCAGTTCCTTCCTTGTTAAGGGAAGTACATCTGCGTTGGAGGGGTGGGCGGTTCTAAGACCACCACGCCACAATAGGCCTCACCCTATTCTCCGATGGATCTCGCCACGAGAGGCCTGATCCACCTTCTCCACTATTGGATCCCTTCGAGGCGAGAACCGGTGCCTTTTACAACACTATCGGGGCACACATCCACAACCGAATTGGGGGCTCCCGAGATAACAACGAGCTGCCACAAGAACAAGGTTTATCAATATAAACAAAAACGAGGATCTAGATATTTGCAAGAAATACTAGATCGAACGTTCTCCAAATGAATGGAGAGGAGATGAAGCGCTTGATTGCTGATGATGAAGATCGAGTTCTCCTCCTTCGATTCCCCAAGGTATGGGGACTTTGGGTGGATCTAGGTGGAGCACTCTTGGATGAAGCTTTCAGATCTGATCTGGTCTTTTTCGAGATGAATCAAGAGTTCTAGCAAGAGGGGGATGGCTGGCTTAAATACCCCCTCCCCAGATCTGGCCGTTGCACAACTTTGGGGGCGGATTATCCGCCCCCCACTTGGGGCGGATTATCCGCCCCCTGGGAAAACTCCGCCCCAAGGGCGGATTCTCCGGGGGAAAATCAGCCCCCTCTCTGGGGCTTGCGCCTTGGTGAAGCTTGGTGAAGTTCTTGGGGGGCGGATAATCCTCCCCGAGGCGGATTATCCGCCAGCCGGAAGTCCGCCAAAACTCCGCCTTCTCGGGCTTGCGCCTTGGCGATGAGCGGATTATCCGCCCCGAGGCGGATTATCGGCGGGCCGAAAATCCGGCCAAAATTCCTTCTGGGCTTGCGCTGCTTAAAGGAAGGCGGATTATCCGCCCCTGGTGGGGCCGGATTATCCGCCCCCAAAGGCAGAGTTCTTTTCCCTTTATTCTCAAATAGAGCTGCAACACTTCAACACACATTAAATGATCATTGGTATTGTTATCTAACACACAAAACACTAGGGATTAAGAAATGTTCTTTCAGCCCCACACTAGGTCAAAGATTTCTCGGAAGGATGAAGAGATTTATCCGGCACTATGTTGGCTCGGATTTGGAAGAACTTCGACCATACGTCTACTGAAGGCCATAGGCCGAAGTATCCTTTAGAAGCCAAGATAAAAGCCGAGAGAGAGGCCACGCCGTTAGCCGGCAGATGATGCGGCTGAAGGTCGAAGTAATCTAGAAAGCTCCTAGCAAAATCGCTAAGAGGGAGGCCGAATCCTCTGGCAAAGTGGGACATAAAAACTACGTACTCACCATCATCGATTACAGGAGAAGATTCTTTGCCGGGTAAGCGATAGTTTACCTCGGTAGGAATTTGGCGAGTCTTGCGCAGCCACTCAATATCTCGACGAGTGACTGTAGAACCTTGCCAGGAGCCTCGTTCTGGGCCTGCCATGAGTTCTTCTTCTCAAACGAGGGCGCTGCTGACGGAGCTAGACATCGGCTCGTCGGAGGAGTCGACGTAGGAGTGACTGGTGGCGGGGAGAGGCCTCGAAACCCAAGGCCCCGTTGCGACGGTGACAAACGCGGTGGCGGATCGGAAAGAGAACCGCCGCAGAAGATTGAGAAAGAAGAGAAACGCCTAGGGCTAGGGCCCAGCAGCGGTGGCGCGTTGCGCAGCGCAGAAGCCTAGCGGCAGTGAACCCACGACGGGAGCGCGGCAGTGAGCTTGCGAGCGCGGAACAATGGCGGCGGGGTCGTCAGGAAGAAAGAGTGGCGAAACAGATGCTGGAACGCGAGAACGGCAGCAGCGCTGGGAGGAAGACGAAGGGAGTGGGGAGGGGAAAAGTGAATTGACCCACCCCCACTCCCCTACTTATAACCGCGTAGGGTGAGCGGTAGTGGGATCGTGGCTGCGCCGCGGTAACCGCGTAAATGCGTGTATCACACATCCATGGACGGTGAGTGGAGCCACAACACGGGCCACACCGTGCGAGAGGAGATCAAGGCGTGTGACCATTGCGTTTATCGAAGTGTCACTACGCCGACGCGACGGGCGCAGTAATCAATGTGGCATGTCAGCAAACACTATAGCAGTACAAAAAAACTAGACAATAGTAATAATTGGTACACATAGGATGAGGCTTACTCAAGAAGCCAAGTGGATGCCCTGGAAAAATGAGAATGACTTGGAACACAGCGCATACCTCGGAAAGAGAGGATAAACAAAAGAAGGGTAGCTAAAAAAGAGAGCGTCAACTAAAAAAGAAAAAGAAATATACGTCGGACAGAAAGTAAGAAGGAAAGAATATCTGAAAACTGATGTGGCCCAGCCGAAGTCTCCTGCAGGACCGCACCAGCTTCGGGGACTAATGTCGGGGGATGACCCCAGATAAGGTCAAGATAGTGGAAAGAAGGAAGGAGACTTTCTTACCATATGCCGAGTTACAAGCTAATTCGGCTGAGTTATGCCAGGCTCGGCCGAATGATGCATGGCATAACCAAAATCAAGTGATTAATATCTTAATCAGCCGACGTGTAAGCTAGGTCGGCCGAATAAAGTTGATCAGCTCATATGCAGATGAAGGTCGAGCCGAATTATGCAAGGCGAGGCCGAGCTTGCAGGAGAAGGAGAAGGATCCCAGAGTCAAACCCTAGCTACTAGCTAGGAGGAATCTGCATAGGGCCAAGCGCTAGGGACAAAGAGCAGAGCCGCAGAGGGGTAGACAGGCGTCACGGAGGTGATAGTGGGCAAGCCCGAAGCTCACATGTGGGGGTTCTGGGTCATTGCCATCAATAGAAGGGAGACACGAAAAGAGGTCTGCCGAGTTACCACTTTGGAACAAGCATATTCCAAGAATATGCTTGTCCACGTTAGCTCTAGAAGAAACCAAGAAACCCCTTTATAAAGAGGGGCACGGCTTTCTGGAGAAGGGATCGACTAGTTTTGACACTAGAGGACTCGTGTTATAGTCTTCTTCCTCGTCTCTATGATACAGCTCATGGAGCACTTGTAACTTGATTGAGGAATAAAGAGTTGTGTTCTAACTAGTCGTGTGTAGAAATCACTATATCTTTCCTCCCTAGATCCCACTAGCATCCATTGGCCCCATACTTTAGCCTACCCATGGCATCTGCCGTGCCGCCACCACGACAGACGCCTTCAAAAAGAGAATAGTACACATGTACCATCATCATCATCCGATCTAAGGATCTTAGATTTCCCCTAAGAAAATCCGATATCTCAAAACAATACATTTAATAAGACTATTGCCATTTACATTAGACTTAAGCTTTTACCATATAATCAAGACTCGGTGCTCCAAGAATAGCACCAATGATTGCTTGACGTTGTCTAATGCTAATTGATAATTGTTAATGAAGCTTGAAAGCTACCATGTCAATCAGTGACGGGCCGGCGGGCCGCTGACGATGGCACGCCAAAAACACACGTACGTCAACCGATAGCCATGCGACACAGCGCATACACTGAAAGCGCGACTCGGCAAGCTTGGTCAGGACATTGGTCAGGCGGAGCAGATCTCGCTAGCTACCCAGCTTGATCGGCACTTCGGCAGCTCGAAACCCCACGCGAGCATGCATGCGATTGCTTACCATTGCCTCGGTGCCCCGCTTCTGCCTCGCTCTTCTCCACTTCGCAGCAAAGCGGCCTCGGCGCCTGAGGTGTGCCCGGCCGATCGACCGATGGATCGATCAAGTACCCCCCTCTTTTCTACTACGGTCCCGAGGGCCGAGGGTGCGTGCATATGCATGGGCGCGCGCGGTTGACTAATGGCGGGCCGGGGAGGTTGGAAGCGAGCGCGGCGTCGTGTTGCGCTCGGTGGAATCCCGGGGACGGGACGTGCATGCGCGGCTGCCGGTGCCGGACCCATCGGGGATGGTTCGGCCTCGCGGGCTTCGATCGTTTCGGGAAGCCGATCGATCCCCGTCAGCACCTCGTTCAGCGCGGTGGATCGAGCTCAGTCCTGCTCCGTGCATGGACGACGGGACTGGTTGATTCGGTACTAGATTTAGGGGTGCGCCTCGGCGCACGGGCCCGTTGATTTCATAACTTGTAACGATAGTTTATAAAGTTGTTAGATTTTGGTATATACAGAAGCATGCCAAGAAGCATCGAATATTTTCAGAATTCTATATTTTCGATTAATCTTTTTTTGTATAGACTATAAACTAACCATCAAAAAACAGTCGTTCACATTAGACCAGCCACATGATTTCATAGCACGAAACATATATCATACGTGATGCAAGTAGTTCTTGTACCACCACATATAAGTTTAGCATAGAAGTATCTTAGCCCACCAGAAATTTGTTACTGATCTATTACAGGATGGTAATGATAGGTGTAAGGATCTTCACTGGAAGCATAGGCGTAAGGATCCTCATCGAGAACATAGTAGTTCAAAAGGACATTAAAGTTCCTAAGATATGTTTTGATTAGAGAGGTAGCTGTTACAGGAACATAGGCAAACAAAACTACACCATGCCTATATCCTTCACAGAGCGAAATCCATTTCAGGTACTTTCTTTTCAGTCTTGATGGTCTGCAGTCATAAGAGAGACCACGGTTAGTTTTTGATAGCATATACGATACGGTAACAGGCCATCGGAAATCATATAAGGAACACGTGCCTGTAATTTGCAATCATTAGGCGACCCAAACTGAACTACTAAGCAAGTCTTGAGGACCATTTGCTCTACAGAATTTTGTAAAAAGTGCAAAAATTAACACATGTGGAAGAAATCTATAAAGTGCAGTATTCCATAAAAGTGGTGATAATTTGTATATTAGTCTGAAATCCTTACTACCCTTAGTGTCTTGTACTTATATGGGGTATAAAATCACTTAGGTCACTCATGTTCTGCGCTGCACCTCCATATGAACTACTCTTAAGCAAATGGTATTGTTAGGTTATAAGGACAGAGGATAGAACTGTGATATGTAGAAAATAAAAAGTTCAGATTTTTCTAGCCAATTACATTGCATAAATGCAAACTTGAATTGGCTTCGTCTTCTAGTTAAGGAATTTTTTAGGGTATGAACAAATTTCAACACAAAGACGCACCACAGAAAACCAGTAAACAATTTGTTGTCCTAGAAATTGAGAACCATAAGCCAATCTCAAGCATTATGAATGTATATTGGTATTACCTGTAATCACTCGGAGTAGATACTGCAGCCTCGGCAGGGCTTATATCAGTCCTCACGATATCCTAATGAGAGGCTCAACTATAGCAAATTATGGTCATGGTTATCTATGAAGTGACATGGTTATGTCTATAAGACAACAAGAACATGAAGAGGAAGCATGTCAATAGATTTGGATCTAAAACAACCTAGAGATAATTAAGTAGATGAATGTAACTATATGTGTAACCTAGAGCTATATTATTTTGTAGACAAAGCATTCTTAAAAAAAAATATTTTTCTTATAGACCAATGGGAGTCAGCATTATCACCATGAATTCACCTCACTCAAAATAGTACCACATTTCTTAGAAAGCAATGTTTATTTAGCAAAATAATGTCTAGTGCTAGTAAGAATCCTGTAGTATCCTGTCCACTCTAAACTAAGAATCTTTAGAAATAATACTTACATGACAATACACAATATGTATCATACCTCTGATGTTTAGTTTAAAAAGGGCAGCGATCACTAGCAAAATGATGCATATGATATTTTTCCAGTCCATAGCTAACAAACACAGTAGTACAATAAACTCATACAGATTCCCCTGAAAAACCGAAACTTACCAGCAATAGAACCAAATCCTAAATCCAGCAGTGAAGAAGAGGCAGCCACCGGACAACACTGTCCAACGATACAACGACCTGCACAAAAAGGCGAAGAACATAAGCACTCATGACCCGAAAGGGAAAAATAAAGAAAACCCGCAATGAGCGAGATCCTAGGGAACACAACTGAACAAAAAATATAGAATGGAAGAATCAGAACCAAACTAAAAATCAACTCATTCCTAGCACAAACAAATCATCTCCCTAGACATGCTATGTGTGCCTCATTTTCCCCATGACACACACATTCCTAGGCTACTTCAGGTTAACTACCAAAACCAAAAAGTAGCAACACCGTACTAAGTACAGGGTGAGAAAGGGCTCAAAGAAACCATCGCAACAATGGCATGTAGAAGTAAAAGAAACTAAAACAAAGAAAAACTAAGTACAGGGTGAGAACCATAATTAAAAGGATCACAACAATGAAGACACGAGAAGTGACCAAAAAATAGAATGCAATGTAGAAATATAAATGAAGTAAATGGTGTATTACATGTAATCCTACTTAACAAAAGAAAGACTGAAATCAATTTAATATAATCGAGTTAGAAAGGCAGGAAAAATTACGAGCAATAATAGAGCAGTAGTGAGATAAGCATAAATTGTTGTTACTCCCACAGGCACCTGAATCGGAACCAAGAGCCTAAAGCAGGAGTTCAACGGTAGAATCAAAACCAGGTGTACCAAGTCAATTTAACGGCCGTAACAATTATTGGAACCACAATAAGAGAGAAATCCTCATGTCCATATAGTACTGCTCTTACCAAGCAAGTTCTATACCTACTAAAGTCATAAATTGGGAAAAGAAATCATTAGAATTACCAATTACAAAATTAAGATTGATTTATGTATTTTGGGACCAAAATAACCACAAATAGCTTTAGGAAAATCTCACTACTGATTACCTTTACGATGCAACAAAAGATAGATTTTCATGTACATATGGCACAAGTTCCTTACTTAGCAAGCTAGGAGATCAAACTAAAGATTTAGCCGCACTGGCCTAACCAAAACATCCATCCAGATCGAATGGCAGGGCAAGCATCTTCAAAGCTAGACATTTGATTTTTTTATATATAAGGGCATTCTATATTTTTACATCTGAATAGATGCACCATCTGGAAGCACAAGAACTATCAGCAAACATCAGGTACACATCAGACATGAAATATTGACCTCATGACCCAGTCTACCTACGCAGCAAGTCACCAGGTATTTTTCTAGACAAATACGCTGTTGTACCTATGTATAAAGGCAACAAATCTTTTCTGGCCAACATAGACTTATTTATCAAAGCATGAATAAGAGCAAGAAGATCCAAAATATAGAGAAACAACAAGAAAAAGAGGTAAGCGTAAAGCTCACCGGCAAGACATGCCACAGTCGCGGCCACCCGTAGAGGCAATCTCCAACGACACGATGACCTGCAAAAAAGAGATAGAAGAACATGGCAAGAACGTAAGTGGTGAGATGCAGAATAGATCAAAAAGGTCAGAACAAAAAGGCTTCAAGATTGAGCCACTGAAGAAAACAACGTAAACAAGAAGCAATGAAACCTTGGAAGGGGATAGAAACTACAAACAACATACGAAAAGAGGACAAATGTTTAAAGGAGAAAAGGAATAAAGAAGACAAAGGGATCTGGAAAAAGAATAAGCAAAATAATCAAATCTGCAGAGGTCAAATACAGGCACACGTCAACCAAACCGACGCATGGGGACTCCATGGCTTTTTGGTGACCGAGATTGACGAGCTAGATGGCAAAAGCGAAGGAGAGGACGAATCTAGATGGATCAGTGGAGAGAGAACAGTTTAGATCAGATCGAGCCTCCTCTTCACGACTCGGAAGGCCAGCGCTGTGGGTGGGGGCGGCTTTGTGCGTGGCGTCTGAGAGGATTAGGGGCGAGAGGGGAGGGTTGAGGATAGAGATGTGGCAGAGGATTGGGGTAGACGGAGTAGGGACTAAGCATATGGCGCATTTGCGGTGGTGGCGGCTCGGGATGAATCATATGGGTAAGGGATTGGCGGGAGCAGGATCGACGGCGGGCAATGGTGCCTAGGGTTTGAGGAGACACGGGAGTAGCACCGTGCCGATTCAGCTGAAATGACGGGACATCAATGCCCACGCACACGCACGGCTCCTCGCGCGACCTGCGCCACTCACGCGCACACCTCTCACACCCCAACGTGACCCACCCAGCAACTGAGAGGTAGGTCGAACAAAGCGCGGGACCCAACATCAGCGAGGCGCGCTACAAGGCGGGTAAGCCAGGGCCAGTCCATTACGTAGAGGCGGGTACCGGGGCAGATCTGAGCCATTGTTTCCGCATCGTACGGCCGAAAAAATCGGATTTCTGTGGGACGTCGTACTACCCCCCTCAATTATGTTTCTAATTCCGGCGTGTGTGCGTGTGTGTTTGTTCGGCCAGCTTGAGCTTGGCGATTGCATGATTGGTTTCGACGATTTTACTCCCACGAGATAGGTCAGCTAGTACAATTCGTTCGCCTGAATATATCGTGACAACTTTGGATGCAGGAGTTTCACTTCTTTGTGTCCGAAAAGGTTAAGCGAAGCATCTTCTTTCATGTCGACTGCCTTGTAGTACCTCTTTAGGAGAAAAAAAAATATAGTCAGTTGATTCCTCGATCCGGACCTTCACGGGGGGATACGACCGGACCAACTGATACATAATCGATGCCAATATATAGTCAGCAGCTATGCCACACACGCAGCAGCCTGCTGCACTTGGAGTCAGGTTCAGGCTTTGTACGGACTTTTCCGTACGAAGAAATTTTTCTTGCCATTATCGTACTACTGCTTACCTCATGGGTGCGAGCAGAGTTTCAATTTGCGTGCCGTACGTATCAGCCTAGGCAGACCGCAGACACGAACTGACTCGCTGAAACTCTAGTCCTGCCCTCCATATCTGCCTAGGGGACACGAGCTGGGTCGCTTTTTTTTTTTTTTTTTTTTTTGGACAACACGAGCTGGGTCGCTGAGACTCGAGTCCTGCTCGCCAACAACTAGCCATCTTCAGTCAGTCCGTGCGTTGCACTCGTGACGAGAGTAGGTAAGCAAGCTGGGCATGCATGCATGGCGTCCAGATCCAACTTAGGTAAGGGTAGGTCTGGAACCGCAGTGTCAAGGCTGCCAAAATAAATAAGCGGTCAGTGATGTCATGCATGCTCAATTTGAACCACGTACGTTGTGTTTCTATGAAGTACGGGACAGGACGCTGTTAATTTAAAATTTTAGACTCATTTTTCGAGTCTTTCTAAAAGGCTATAGAAACCAAAAGGAGCAGCCTCCCCCCGAAAAATAACCCGCTCCTCTCGCTGCTCTGAGGGCGATAGGGGCGCCTCCACCTACCCCGGCCGAACCTCCACCTTCCCTCCTACCGCATGTTGCCGCCGCCGGGCGCTGCCCGTGTGGCGCCGGCAGCAGCGGTCTGCTCTTCCCCACGTCGGGCGGCTAGGGTAGGGGTCCTTCTTTTCGGCGGCGGTGTTCCTGGGACGGCGGAGGACCAACGCTGGCGGGGGCAAGATGACGCGTCTGCGGGCAGCGTGGCATAACAGCGGCAGGCTGAGCTCGGGGCTGACTGCGCCATGGCGCCCTAGATCAGGCCCCTTTGGGCCCAGATCTGGGTAAGGCGGGCCGATCGGCTCTTCTTTGTCTGCTTTGCAGATCTTGGCGGGTAGGTTGGATGGGATCTGTGACGACCTCGATCGGCCTGGTGCAGCGTGGTTGCGGACTAACCCTAAACCCTAAACTCGTCGGGGCCTGGACGGACCGTCATGGGACTGGTATGCCTCCGCAGAGGCTTTACGGGTCCTGGGCCCGGCCGGACCTATTAAGGACTGGTGTGTCTGTGGCCGCATTCGGTCGACTATCGCCTCCGGCAGTGGAGGCAGCTTCCTCCAGCGCGCCTGCGGTACTGTGGGCTCTGTTTCATTTCTACCCATGCCTCGATGTTGCAGACCTCGCGGGGCGGCTCGCTCGGTGAGACGATAATGGTAGATTTGGTACCGGAGTGGCGCATGCTCGTGGGCGGCAAGTTTGGTGGTGGTGAGGTCTCGTCCTCGCAGGACTCCTGTGCAACGGATCGTCTAGGGGTTGTGGATAGGGTTTCTTTGGAAGAAATCCTAGTCGGCTCGACCGACACCGATGCGGTGCCGCCCGCGGGTGGCATCTTTCTTTCCTGGAGAGCTTCATGGCTACCCTTCATCCATTTTCCTCTGTGTATCGGGGGAAACCCTAGGGCCGGTCTATGGTCCGAGCAGTAGCGGTCGCTTTCCCTCTTGAGGGGGTGCTGCTTGGTGCTTGACGAGACGGGGCTAGGAATGGGGTGGGAATTCTTCGGAGGGCGCAACGGTTGCTTTCTTCCTCGTTTAGTCGATTCGCCTCCGTCTCCATTCTTTTTTTTTCGTCCGGCGTATGCGTGCTGCTGCCCCAGCATCTTGTTTCGGGTTGTGTCTCATCTTTTGGGCGTTGTGCTGTCTGTCCCAGCAACAGTCTCACATGGTTGCTATTAATATAGCGGGATGTATGCCAGTTTCGAGAAAAGGCTATAGAGAAAACTTCCTTTGCTACTTTCGACAAATTTGCGTAAAACCATCAGGACCGCCATTTCGTGTTGGGAATATTCCATCTCGATAAGATATTTGAAAGAGTGGAAGTGTAGATCCAAGCGATCGATAAACAGAGTGTGGTGCATGCTAGCAGTAGATGGCTAGATGCTAAGCTGGAGCGGCTACTAGTAGTATCCATGATCATCTGAGACGAAGGTCCCCGGGTGTCAGTATGATTGAGAAAATTAGGTGTTTGAGTCGTGCGTGAGCCTCATGTACAGCAGCGTTTTTGTTCGATTCAGAAAAGAGAGCAATGGGATACACTAACCTATGCATGGCCCAACGGGGATCACGCGGAACGTCGGACGTGGGGTCAACCTACGTGCCATCTAGCATCAAGCATTCAAGCATCATCATCATCACTGCTAGTACTCCTAGCAAGCATCCATGGCATAATAATCCAATAGGTTATGTCATGACATGGTAACTAGCTAGAATATTTTATATTGTTGGGTCAAACCGTGTTTGAATGAATGAATGTCGGTATAATGTACTAACCAGGTCAGGATCGATGGACGATGTGCATGCATGGATCGGGGCACCATCATTTGACTATTACGCCATGTGCACATGCAATTTTTCAATTGCCAAATCACAAGCAAGGCCACTTGACACTTGTACGCCGTGGCGTTGTCAGCGCGAAGGCAGGCAGGAGAACATTATCAAGTGCGTCTGTCTGCGTGGAGGAATCCGGGGGTTCTTGTCCACTTCAGCTTTTTACCCTGGGCCAGCCAGCCATTGGTCGACCATGATGATCAGGCCGTGACTCTTGAACCCGTTCGGACATAGCGCCCCATGACGTACGCCGAGTCGCCGACGAACCTGGTCGACCATCGAGTTTTCAAATTTTGAAACGCATGAGGTCCACGGGTTGGCGACCACTTATGTATGTACTCCCTTCGTGTTATAATATAAGATGTTTTAGCTATGTGAAGCAAATGTATCTAGACAACTTTTAGTATATATGTTTACTCATGTTTGAAATGAATCTACATACTAAAACAAGTCTAGATACATTTCTTTTACAAACCTAAAACGTCTTATATTTTAAAACGGAGAGAGTAGTACTTACGTGCGAAGACACAGCTAGCACATCACTGCACGTAAAAGTCTGCAGGCCAAACGAGTGAAGGGTTCCATCAGGAATCTACAGGCTAGAAGAATCTGTCTATAACTCGATCGGTCGCCCTTTTTCCACAAAAAGGATTTACCATTGGGTCTCCGACACCATTATAGCCATCAATTTATTTAAGATTCGGGCAAAGATCTACTAGTCAAAGGGTCTAATTTTTTTGTATTTTAACCCTTTCATACGTACAAAAATCAACCCATCCCACAAAGACAACACCTAAAAAGAGTCCCCCACTCCTACCTAACCCTAACCTGGGCGGCCCTCCTCCCTAGTGCCTCTTCTCCTAGCGCCTCCTCCTCCCTCGAGCACCTGTCCCCCATGCGCCTCCTCCTCCCCCGTGCTCACCCCTCCCCCGTGAGTCGCTTCCTCACAGAGCTCCACCTAGCGCCTCCTCCTCCACGAGCTTCCCCCTCAACTCCGGCACGTGCGGGACAGGCCGGTGACGATGACCACACGCGGTCGCGCCGCAGCCCCGACCCCGCCTCCACCTCGTCCTGACCCCCACCCCTCCTCCACCTTTGCGCCCCCACCCCTTCTCCATCAACGCGTTGCAAGCGTGCGCTCGAACTCTGGCCATCGAGCTCGTGCTTTGGCCGTCGAGGAGCGAGAGAGGAGCTCACCCATGGACGATCTGGGCCTAGACTGCCCCGATTCGTCTCCCCCTCTATGTTCTTCATTTTTTTATTTTTACCTAGTGCCCGATGGAATATGTTGAATCTTGTTTTTCAGATCGGATAGTGTATGGAATCTCTCTGAATCTTATATGGATTGTCAACTTTTTTGTTGGATCATGTATGGTTCTTGTGTGAATCTTGATTCACTTGAAAAAAAATGCTAAGAATATGTAATGAAACGTTGTTGGGTCTAATATGAATCTTGTATGTGTTAAGATTTATTTCTTCTATGGTTCTTTCAAGTTCCTAGTGAAGTTTCTTACATGTTTTTTGTGAATCTGAGATGAATTTGTGGTTAATCTGAGATGAATTTGTGGTCAAGATTTAAGTTTTAGTTACACTTGAAACTTAAATGCACTCTATGTGAATCTGGGGTTAATCTGAGATGAAACAAAGTAAGAATGTCTGAAAATTGTTAAATAAATAGTATTAAAATAAATATTATCAAATGAGTTTGTTGAAAAGATTTTATCAAGTTCCATTTGAAGAAACATCTGTAAATCCAAAACGAGAACGTGAGAAATGTTGAAAGGAGAGGTGTGCGTTGTGTAAAATTTAATTGCACTTAAAGGAGGTGAAAGGGCAATCTATGAAACTGTTAGTACGAATCTCCAACAAATCCACGACAAAGACGGTACCCGAGGCCTAACTTACAGGGAAATGCATTTCCCCTTTTCTCACAGCCGTGTGGGTTCTTCTCCCTTTTGGAATTCAAAGAAAAAAGATGGGTTTTACTCCATCTGTGTCTGTACTAGTATTCGTAAGGTTCTCTTCTGCGAACTCCATCCCGTATCAATCGTTTTCTTTTCTTTTCCATTTCTAGGGGGCGATCGATCCGACATCCGACCTGCATGAGTGATGCTGCGATGGAAGCGACGTGCAGTCCGGCCGGCAGCAATGCCATCATGCCGCTAATCTTAGCGTTAGGCCTGTTCCAGCCTCCTTGTTTTACGTCGCTACTTCTAGTCTGCTATCATGCATATGCTAGCCTTACCTAGCAAGCTAGCGAAGCAGCAGCAGATCGAGGCTCGATCTCCCAGAGTTCATCGGGGAGTTTGGTCGAATAAAGGCTCGCTAGCTAAAGACTGCGTTCACCACGAGAGTACTGTACCCACCGGGGGTCGAATAAAGGCTGAGCCACTGCTACTAGTGTCTGTCCGTGGCCGTGGGGGTGGGGCTGCCTGCCTTGCCTTGCCTTGCCTTGCCTGCGCGGCAGCCGGCACGGCGCACGGCCGGCACTTCCGCGGAAAATATGGACCCTGTCCGGCCGTCAGTGTTCTTGGTGTACGATCGATCAGGCGATGACGAGGCAATGCTGTTCGTGTTGGAGCGCGCGAGCGGACGGGCGCCAAGCTTTCGTGGCGGTGGTGATTATTGGCGCAGACCGACGGCGTCGAAAGCTGGAGGGGTTTTGATCTGGTGCGTTTTCTCTGGTTCAGATGGTGGTACGTGGTACGTTCAGTACCCTTTCTTTTTGTGGAGCTCCATCAGATGCATGCATATGCATCCATTGCTTGTTTGAATTCGTTCTTAGTATGGGTGCTTTTAATCATGAGCTGCGGCTGTTTCTTGATCAGTTAGCAGATCGACGGCCGTGTGATGCTGACTGAGTACGTATCTACTCCCTCCGTTTGGAAATATAAGATGTTTTAGGTTTGTTAATGAGGACATTTTTTAGTCTATAGGTTCAAATGAATCTAGACACTAAAAGATGTCTAGATATATCTTCTTTATAAACCTAAAACATCTTATATTTATAAACGGAGGGAGTAGTTCAATTCATTCGTCCATGGTAGTGTGTGGGACTGATCATTGTTCGGATCACTTTTGTCAACCAAGCCCCTTTCTGTTCATTTTTCAAACACAGTATGAAATTCCGACTTTGCCGAACAAATGAGGCTATTACAATTGACAAAATAAGCTGAAGGAATACCGACACGCAAGCTAGTAGTACATTTAGACAACTCAACAGTCGCATCAAGTTGCCATTTCTAGCTCCATCCATCGAATTACAGTGTCTCTCTATGCATTTATTTTGTCAAGAAAATTAATATTTATTCAAGCTGCATAGGCTAGATTAATCAAAGGGTATTTGAAGAGTAACATGAGCCATCTATGACAATGTATATATGCAACAATATTACACTCTTGAATATATTGTTCTGCTACACACCGGGTGCGAGACATCCGCCCGAACGATTCCTCTGTTACTGGATCTCTGGACAAGAGCAAGATAATGGAAGGACCAAAACAGGGAGAAACAAATACCAAAATAAACACAAACCCTCACCAGCGCTAGCTGCTACATTTACATTCACTAGGATAGATAGAGAACGATACAAGGGCTAATCTAGAGAAAATGTCTATGAGGTGATCTCTATCTCTATATCATATCTCCTACATTGGTGTCATCTTCTACAAAGAAAAGCAGTTAGTACTAATTAGTGAAGAGTTTTAATGAATGGGCGCCTAGGAGTGGAGATTTTTGGCTGGAGCCGAGGAGCTAAAGACACTGCCCCTTGTCTAGGAGGAACTAGAAACTACTTTAATTAAGGAGCCGAGGATCAGAATCGGGGTGCCTAGCCCACCATCTGTTCACCCCCCCCTCTAGGTGCCCATACGATCCTTTCAATTGGTATCAGAGCCTCGGCTCTTTATTTGGGCTTTACCGCCTAAGAGAATATGGGTAGCCAAGAAGGGGATGGTGGTAGTGAGCCGACCCCGGTGACCATGGAAGATCTCAGAAACTTGGAAACAAGATTGAGATCTTCCTTGGTCAACGAAGTCAAGAAGATGCTTGAGCAACTTCTTAAAGACAAAGATGGCTCATCACCCCCATCTCCTCAAGAGGATCTACCATCCGTTGTACCTAAAGGGAATACTTCGGTATCCCCCGAGGGTATGATGGTGGGGGGTAAACAAGACAACGCTAATTCCTCCACACACAATGATGGTGGGAAGGGTGAGCACCGTGATTCATGGTACTCTCCCGACCCTCCAGTCCCTCACCCTCATGTGTACAATAGAGGTGACCCACCTAATCTTGAAGAATCTGCTACTTTTGCTCAATGGCAATCACTAATGAGAACTCATGTGCGCAGCTGTTGCATTGAACTATGGAACATCATCGAGCATGGACTCTTTATTGGGGATCCAAACAACTTGACAAGAAGAGAGGTTGTCAATAGTCAACTCAATGCCACTGTTTTGCATATGATTCAACAAGGATTGGGAACAAAGGATTACCCACACATTGAGCACCTTAGCATTGCCAAGGAAGCTTGGGATGCTCTCACTGTGTTGTTTGTTGGAAATGAGAGTATGAGGAGGAACCGATATGATGCTCTAAGCAATGAAGCTGAAGGCTTCTACATTAAAGAAGGTGAAGATCACGAAGACATCTACCGAAGGCTCAAGACCACCGCCACCGCTTTTAGAAATATGGGTGCCTCACATGTGGATGATGCATGGATAAAAAGGAAATATGTGAGTGCACTCATGCCTTTTGAGCCCACCGACTTGAAGAGCCTACAAGGAAGACACAACTACCATCTCATGACCTCAAATGAATTTATGCAAGAGATGACCGCTTTCAAGGTTGCCGCCAAGAATGCCAAAGATTCCCGTGCTCGTGCCCTTGGTATGAGCAATGTTGTCAATGTTGCTTTGAAGGCCAAAGTTGTGGATCATGGGGATGAAGATGATAGTGATGAAGGGCTCTCCATGGACCATCCCGATGAAGTCAAGATTGCTCATAGTCAATATATGGCCTTCTATTCAAAGAACTTTTGGAAGAACCCCACCAAGGCCAAGATGGAAATGCAAAGAAAAAGCAACCCAAATGGGAAAAGAGAAAATACAACGAGATTGAGAACTTGCTTCAATTGTGGTGACCGCTATCACTTTGTAGCAAGTTGTCCCTATGAGAAGAGAGAAGATCATGGGGGTAAGCTTGTGTTGAAGAAGACTCTCAAGGCACCTTACAAGAAACCTTTCATCAAGAAGAATCCCATCAACAAGAAGTCGGGAGAAATTGTCTTGATCACTCATGAAGAATACTCCTCCGATAATGAAGATGATGAAGATGAGGAAGAGGAAACTTCTCATGGTGTGGCTGCTCTAGCCACCATCTCTACTCCGACATTCTCACTCTTTGATTCTCCAAATGAGAACTCTCCCACCAAGAACGTCACTTGCCTTATGGCAAGAGGAACGAAGACTTATGCTTCCGGAGGGTCAAAGTGGGTGCTTGATAGTGGTTGCACAAGTCATATGACCGGAAGCTCATCTATTGTTAAGGACTTAAAGCCAAATGATGATCAAATATCTGTCACTTATGCTGACAAGTCAAAATCTAAGGTATTGGGTTTTGGCAAAGTTGTGGTTGCTCACGACATTACACTCGTGAACGTCATGCTTGTTGAGACCCTTGGGTACAATTTACCTTCAGTCTGTGCTCTTGGAAAGATGGGTTTTTCCGTCTTTTTACATAATGATCTTGTGGTCCTCATGTGGAGCAAGTCTCTCAAGGTCGCTTTCGTTGGGTATGTCGAACATGACTTGTATGTGGTGGACTTTTCGGGGCAAGCCACTACAAGTGCGATGTGCTTATTCGGAAAGGCCGATGTGGGTTGGTTATGGCATCGCCTACTGGCCCATGTCAATATGAGAACTTTGCAAAGTCTCCACAAGGAGGGCCATATTGTTGGACTAAAATAAAATGTTTCCTTTGCCAAAGATCGTGTTTGCAGGGCATGTGTTCTAGGGAAGATGCATGATGCTCCTCACAAGCCTAAGAACCGCATCAAGTCCACCAAGATCTTGGAGCTCCTCCACGTGGACCTCTTTGGTCCTCCATATCATGCAAGTCTTGGTGGGAAGAAATATTGCTTGGTGATTGTTGATGACTTTTCAAGATACTCTTGGGTTTATTTCTTCAAATTGAAGAGTGAGACTCAAAATAACTTCATCGACTTCATCAATTTGGTCCAAAGGCAATACAATGTTCCCGTGTTGATCATTAGAAGTGACAACGACACCGAGTTCAAGAACTACACCTTGAATGATTTTCTTAGTGATGAGGGGATTAAACATCAATATTCCGCTGCATACACCCCTCAACTAAATGGTGTGGCCGAAAGGAAGAACTAAACTCTCATTGAGATGGCTAGGACCATGTTGGCGGAGTTTAAATCTCCATACAACTTTTGGGCCGAAGCCATTTCCACTGCTTGCCATGCTTCAAACCGGCTCTACCTCCGCAAAGAAATCAACAAGACTCCATATGAAATTCTTACCGGTAACAAGCCCAACATATCTTACTTCCGGGTGTTCGGTTGTAAGTGTTTCTATCTCATAAAAGGTGTTCGTTTGTCTAAATTCGAGTCTAAAGCATTAGAGGGTATTTTTGTTGGCTATGGTCTCGAATCTCACACTTATAGAATCTATGATAAGCTCTCCGGAGCCATCATAGAATCTTGTAGTGTGACCTTCGAAGAATATGATGGTCCCCAAGGGGGGCGTGTTGATGCTTGTGATGCAGATGATGAAATGCCTCAGGATGTCATAGGAAGAATGGGTGTGGGATATATCCGCCCCATTGAGGAACCCCTTATAGCGGATCGAGAAGAACTATGCTCCACTCAAGTGGAGCCCTCATCTTCACAACCTCAACATGCTCCATCCACCGAAGAGGACATTGACTCAAGCCAAAGACAAGATGTGGACCCTCAACATGATGATCAAAGTGTCAACTCTAGTCAAGGGGAGCTTGATTCAGTCGCTAGGATGTCAAGTGGTGCCAAGGCAATTAATCAAGGAAGATCCTTACATACTGCCTTGAGACAAGTTCAACTTGATGCTAGAAGTGCTCTTGATCAAGACCAAGGTCAATCCTTGCCTCTAGATGAAGAGGATGATTCCAATGATGATCAAGGTCAAGTTAATGGTCAAGACGAGGATCAAAATGATGAAGAGGGTCCCCCAAGAAACAACATGGAGATCCACGCTCGTCGCGAAGCTAGAAAGGAAAGAATGTTGGAATTAAGAGACCACTCTCTACAAAATGTTGTTGGTGATCTAAGGAAAGGTATTTCCACAAGAGCACAATTGAAGAGGTTCAGTGAACACCAAGCACACATATCCATGATTGAACCAAAGAAAGTGTGGGAAGCCCTTGAAGATTCGGATTGGTTAGAAGCTATGCACAAGGAACTCAACAACTTTGAGAGAAACAAAGTATGGAAGTTAGTAGAGAAGCCAAAGTATTGCCGCAATGTTATTGGAACAAAGTGTATATTCAAGAACAAGCAAGATGAGCATGGAATCATAGTAAGAAACAAGGCTAGATTGGTTGCACAAGGGTTCTCTCAAATTGAAGGCATTGACTATGGAGATACATATGCACCCGTGGCTCGCCTTGAGTCCATTCGTATCCTTCTTGCTTATGCGGCACATCATAACTTCAAGTTGCAACAAATGGATGTAGAAAGTGCATTTCTTTATGGTCCACTAAATGAATTGGTATATGTTAAGCAACCCCCGGGATTTGAGGACCCCAGCTTTCCAAGCCATGTCTACAAACTTGATAAGGCGCTCTATGGGCTCAAGCAAGCCCCACACACGTGGTATGAGCACCTTAGAGAGCTATTGTTTGACCGTGGATTTGAGGTTGGGAAAATCGATCCCACTCTTTTTACTAAGAAAGTCAATGGGGAGCTTTTTGTATGCCAAATATATGTTGATGATATTATCTTTGGCTCTTCTAACAAAGCTTTTAATGATGAATTCTCAAAGCTTATGACTAGTAGGTTCCGGATGTCTTTGATGGGGGAGTTGAGAGTATTTCTTGGTTTCGAGATCAAGCAAGTTAGAGGAGGGACATTCTTCAATCAAGCCAAGTATACTCAAGATATGCTCAAGAGATTCAAAATGCAAGATTTAAATGGAGATCCTACTCCCATGGCTACAAAGACTCATCTAGAACAAAATCCAAATGGTAAAGATGTGGATCAAAAGGTATACCGTTCTATGATTGGTTCTTTGCTTTACCTTTGTGCATCTAGACCCGATATTGTGTTGAGTGTAGGTGTGTGTGCAAGATATAAAGCGGCTTCTAAAGAAAGCCATTTAATGGCGGTCAAGAGAATATTTCGATATTTGGTTCATACCCCATTCTATGGTCTTTGGTATCCTCGAGGCTCAACATTTGCTCTTTGTGGATACACGGATTCGGATTGGGCGGGTGACAAGGATGATAGAAAATCAACATCCGTGGCTTGCCAATTCCTTGGTAGGTCCTTGGTATGTTGGTCTTCCAAGAAGCAAAATTGTATATCTCTCTCCACTGCCGAGGCCGAGTATGTGGTAGCTGCTAGTGCTTGCACCCAATTGCTATGGATGAGGCAAACTTTAAAGGAATACGGTGTCCATTGTGACAAAGTGCCTCTTCTATGTGACAATGAAAGTGCCATCAAGATTGCCTACAACCCGGTGGATCACACAAGGACAAAGCATATTGATATTCACCATCACTTCATTAGAGATCATGTTGCTCGAGGTGATATTGATCTATCATATGTATCAACCAAAGATCAACTTGCCGATATCTTCACGAAGCCACTTGATGAAGCAAGGTTTTGCTACTTGAGGAATGAACTAAATGTCGTAGATTCAAGGAGCTTGACTTGATATTCTTGCACTCTCACCTATGTTGAATCTCATATTTGGTTTAGGTGTAGGCATGGATATAGGGGGAGTGCGATCCTAATTGATTGGATCATCCCTCCCCCCATTATGCCCAAAGCAATCAAAATCATTCCTATTAATATCATTTAGTGATATGTGAGCTTAATGATGAGTTTTGGTAATGGACCCAAGATATATCTTCGTGGTGCCAAGCCAAGTTTACTCAAATATGGTGGCCTAGGCCACCGCCCTCTCTCATTTGAGAGGTTGGCACTTACTCATGTTTGTAATTTGCTTGATTCTAGTCTCTTGGAGCTTTTCTGAACATTTTTGAATCCTCATGGCTCTTGTTGGTTCTTCACAGTTTGATGTCTCAACCCAAGCCCTATACCTATCTTAAAAACCATCTATCTCTCATATATGTCCCCAAACACTTTTCCTGGAACTTTTGGTCGAGGAGGACCGGAGTCTCCGGTGTATAAACACCGGAGTCTCCGGTGTAGGCCGGAGTCTCTGGTCCAGACGGTTTCTGTCACTTAAAGAAGGGGGGTCGGGGTGAACTGGGACATCAGTTCACCATTATTCACCTCGTCTCCTACCTCCAACCCCGTCGCCCCCTCTTCCAAAAATCCTCCCCGGAGGTCAAGAAGCCCCCGGGATCCGCCGTGCCGCCGGCAAACCTTTCCCTCTCCTCCATTGGGTCATTCCCACCGGAGGAATTGATCCCATGGACAGATCTGGTACCTCTCCTCTATTTTTCTCCTAGGGTTCATCTCTAGATGTGTTTTTTGAGGATTGTTGCTGATTTGTCAAGTGGAATCACTTGTTTGCGTGCACTCTAGTACTTTAACCTTGTTGCATTGTCCGATCTACTAGATTCACCCTCACCAGCATCTTCCCATCTCATACCCGAGCCCCCTGACCGGAGATTCCGGACTTAGGTCCGGAGACTCTGGTCCAGGCCGGAGACTCCGGTATAAGGTGTGGAGACTCCAGTGTTGGGTGCATCAAAATAGTCCAGAAATGCATCAAAGCTCTTGTACTGCATCTTTGGGACATATATACTCATCTCCATGCTATCTCCCTCACTGCTGTTCACAGGTGATGGTTCTAGTCGTCCTCGTCGTACCAAGGCCAAGTCCCAAAGGGGCAATCCTCGCTATGATGAAGCTCAGGGTCAGTTTATCGTTCCTCCGTCCAACCGGAAACAGAGGGCACGTGATGCAGCTTACATGAAGAGGGATCGGGAGAGGGTTGAACGGGAGGACCGTGCCAAGAGAGCCAAGTATGACAACCTGCAGACCTTAGCCAAAATGTCTAAAGAGGAGTACCGTGAGCTGAGAAAGACAGATTTCTATGCGCTCCCTCGTACCAGTGAGGACCCTCGTTACTGGAGGAAAGAACAGGCTGTGTTCATGAAGGATGTGTATGGTGTACTTGCCAAATCACCTGTCTGCCCTCAGAAGTTCATGAGTGTTGAGCAGATGCGTCAGAGCCCTTACTTCAGTGATGCCCTGTGGATCTGTGATAAGCTGGGTCTCTAAAACTTGATGGAGTCGCGTGAAGACTACAATGTCCTCCTTGTACAGCAGTTCTATGCTACAGTTGTGTTTGGGTCTGATCTTGACCGGACCATGGTGTGGATGTCTGGCACCACTCGCTGCACGGCTACATTTCATGACTTTGCCAACGTCATCTTTGAGACCTTCCATGGAGTATCCACTCCTGCGGGACTGCGCATGCACTCAGCTGCTTTGGGTGAGAACAAGTTGAAGCCGGCACCTCTGTATGATGATGGTGTTGTGGGGGGTTCCAAAGGACTCAAGACCCTCTACAACCTTATGCTGAGGATCTTCCGTCACACTATTGCACCAAGTGCTGGAAATGATGATGCAATTAGGGGTGGGCTTGTCAACCTCCTGTACCATACTTGTCGTGGTATTGCACGGCAGATGCTACTGGGGGTAGCTTACGTAGAGGGAGCAAGGCGACGTAGGAGAATCCGGGAACGATATTGGCACACGATGTACCCAGGTTCACGTCCCCTCGATGGAGGATCGCTACGTCCTGCTATCAATCTAGTATATGATCATAGATTGGTTTACATGGGAGCCGCCGTAGGCGGAAGGAGAGACTAGATCTAGTCTAATATGGAAGAATATGCCATATGACATACCCCGTGGGGGAGCCCCTGGTGGCTTTATATATGCAACCAGCTAGGGTTTCATTGGAAACCCTAACTTTGATTTGGTTCTTACAAGCTTGTCTTTGATTTGTGTTGACAGCTTGCTTGTATTTGGGAGCCTCCAATTCAGTTGTGGATGTGTAACCCGAACTTGTTGTAAAGGTGCCGGCTTCCACCTCGAAGGTTGCCGATATAGTGGAAGGTGAATCGAGCCCGTTGGGGTGAGGTTCATCGGAGAACAAGGGAGGCCTCTCGTGGCGTTGGTGGTTTGAAACCACCCCCTCTCCAAACGTAGACGTACTTCCCCTCAAAAGGAAGGAACTACGGGAAAAAAATCCTTGTGTCTCCGCATCCACTCCTTTGGTTACTTCTATCCTTTACCGCACTTTACTTACTTGTTCTTGCTTAGTGTTGTGTTTGCTTGTGCTTGATTGACATATAGGTAAATTCACCATAGTTGCATATTCTAGAGAATTTACCTTTCTTGTCAAACCCTAATTTGAAAAAGAGTAAAATTTGAAGTAGCACCTATTCACCCCCCCTCTAGGTTCCCATACGATCCTTTCACAACCATAGGAAGAAAAATTGGCTAGACCAATCCTAGTATGCATGAGTCCCAAATCATTAAATGCATGAACTCTGTAGATACACCCTTAAAAAACAACTCATTGTACTAACCGTTTCTTAGAATATGTTAGTGTCTATGATAGAGTGCTAAAAAATGGTCCATTATAAAAGACCTAAAATACACTGATGTTGGAATTATGCCCTAGAGGCAATAATAAAGATGTTATTATTATAATTCTTGTTCATGATAAAGTTTATATTCCATGCTAGAATTGTATTAAACGGAAACTTTGATACTTGTGTGGTTTATGAACAACACCGTGTCCCTAGTACTCCACTATGGACTAGCTCATTAATTAATGATGGTTAAGGTTTCCTAACCATAGACCTTAGTTGTCGATTAATAATGAGATCATGTCATTAGGAGAATGATATGATGGATAGACCCAAATTAAGCAGAGCAATTAGATCGTGTCATCGTGTTCATCTTTTGAGCTTTTCCTATGTCAAGTATTGTATTCCTTAGACCATGAGATAATACAACTCCCTGATATCGGAAGAAAGCTTTGAGGTCATCAAACGTCATCCTATGTGAGGGTGATCATAAAGGTGTCTCTCAGGTGATCGGAAAGTACTTGTTGGGTTGTATGTATCGAGATGGAATTTGTCCCTCCCGAGTCGGAGAGATATACTTCGGGCCCACTCGGTAATCTATATCAACACCGCTTGCAAGCACGTGGTTAAGGAGTTAATCACAAAGTGATATCGGATTACGGAACGAGTAAAGTACTTGCTGTGAACAAGATTGAACTAGGTATGCTGATACCAACGATCGAATCTCGGGCAAGTAAAATATCGCGTGACGAAGGTAATACATCTATGGGATTAATTGAATCCTGGCATCGTGGTTCATCCGATATGATCATCGATGAATATGTGGGAGTCAATATGGGTTTCCAGATCCCGCTGTTGATTATTGATAGAAGATCATGTCTGCATATTCTCGAACCCGTAGGGTCACACACTTAACGTGCATCGACGTTAGGATAGAATGGATAATTGGTTTATGAGTTTTTTGTTCGGAGTCTCGGATGAGACCCAGGACATCACGAGAGGTTCCGGAATGGTCCGGAGAATAAGATTCATATAAAGGAAAGCAGTTTTTGGATTTTGGAATCGTTTCGGAGTTTATCGGTATTGTACCGGAAGGTTCTAGAAGGTTCCGGAGTGGGACCAACATGGGGCCACTTGTCGGAGGCCTGCGTGGGCCTAAGGGGAAGTGCTCTGGCCACTTCGGGACAGGGGCACAAGGCCCCTATGTCCCAGCCGGCCAGCCTTTAGGGGAAACCCTAAGGGAACCTTCCAGAAGAGGGGGGGATGACTTGCCCCCCATTCCACCCCTTGGGCCGCTGCCCTAGGGCTTGGAGGAGGGGTCAAGGGTCCGGCCATCCCCCTATATAAGGAGACGTCCAACTGCTGCTGTCGAACTGCAATCCTAGCCGCCGTCCAACTTCTGCCCCTCCACCTCTCTCTCTCTCTCCCGACTGCGTGTAGGCGAAGCCCTGCCGTAGAAACTCTCCACCATAAGCACCACGCCATCGTGCTGCAGATCCAATCAATCTCTCCACCATACTTGTTGGACCAAGGAAAGGAGGAGACGTCACTGCACCGTATGTGTGCATCTATCAGAGGCGCCGCCACTTGCGGCGTAGGATCGGATCGGATCGCGAGGAGGAAACGGTGAGTACGACTACGTCAACCACGTTCTGTTGAATGTTTCCACTGTGCGATTTATTTAAGGGTATGAAGATCTCATCAATCTCTCTCGTTGATTACATCTCCTAGATTAGATCTTGGCTTTCTTGTTCGCATCCGTGGATTTTTTTCTGATTTACTATGCTGCGAAACCCTTTAGTGGAATCAGGGCTAGATCTATGCGTAGATGTGTTTCACGAGTAGAACGCAACATGATTGTTGCGGGCGCTGATGTTTTCTGTTGCAAACCTCTTGTTGTGTATTTCTTATGGCGTGACATAGTTAGATCGAAGCGGTCCAGGCCAACTTTACGCGACCTAGTTCGCGAGACTGGCTCCGCACTTGACGTGTGGCTTGTTCCACACATGCAGCTGGTGGACGCCATTTTCTCTCACTATAGTAGTTATGGGACTTACAACGGATGTTACCAACCTTAATATCACCGTTGTGGCTTTTCGTAGGTAATAATCGTTCTTAGCTTGTTACTCCCATAAGCCATGTAAAACATGCAACAACAAAGTAGAGGCGTCTAACTTGTTGTTGCAGAGAGTGTTTTGTGATATGGTATGGCCGAAGACATGATGTGTATGAATTGAGATGTATGCAATGATCATGTTTTGTAATATTTCACGACTTGCATGTCGATGAGTTCTAACGGCGGGGAGCCGTATGGTTGTCTTTATAATTGTATATGACCTGCGTGTCAACTTCTTATACGCCATGTAATAGCTTTACTTTATCGCTAACTAGTTAACAATAGTTGTAGTTGCTATTCGTGGTGGAGGCAATCATGGTGGAGTGGTGGAGATCATGCTGGCGCGCACAAGATGGAGATCATTGCGCGGAGATTGGCTATACCATGGCACATAAAATTATATGCATGTGATGTTTATCCTTTTATGTATCTTATTATGCTTAGATCGCGACGGTAGCATTATAAGATGATTCCTCACTTAAAGATCAAGATAAAATTGTGTTCTCCCCATGTATGCACTGTTGCAAAAGTTCGTCGTTTTCAAGCACCTTGTGATGATCGGGTGCTATAAACTCTACGTTCACATACAACGGGTGCAAGCCAGTTTTGCACATGCGGAAATACTTGGGTTTGAATTGACGAGCCTAGCATGTACAGACATGGCCTCAGAACACATGAACCAAAAGGTTAAACATGAGTCATATGAATGATATGATCGACACTTTGTTGTCCACCATTGAAACCACATCTCTTCTCGTGAAGATCGAATTAGGTGTGGTGAATTTGGATCGTGTTCACTAAACAACTTGAGGGATGTTGAATTTAGTGGGAGTTCATCTAGTAATTTTATTAAGTTGAACTAGTTATCATGAACATAGTATAAATGTTATTTGCAAATTTTGTAGATCAAATGGCTAAGTCCAACTTCAACTTCAACATTTTTGCTGAGAAAGAAAAGCTTAAGAACAATGGGTCTAACTTCACCAACTGGTTCCGCAATCTGAGAATCATTCTCGCTAGCGGACAAAAAGCCTATGTACTTGAGAAAGCGCTAGGTGACGCCCTACATCTTGATGCTTGGTGATGAAAAAGCTGTTTATCAGTCACGCAAAGATGATTATGGAGTGATTAAGAGTACCATGTTGTTTGCTATGGAACCGAAACTTCAAAATCGTTTTGAGGAGTTCAACAGGCCCTTTGAGATACTTGAGGAACTGAAAACCATGTTTCAGACTCAGGCCCGTTCTGAGAGATATGAGATCTCTGAGAAGTTCTTTAACTGCAAGATGGAGGAAGGGAGTTCCGTTAGTGAGCACGCCATTAAGATGTCGGGCTACACTCAACGTCTTGAGTAACTAGACTGCAAGATTCCAGAAGAGATCAAGATTGACAGAGTTCTGCAATCACTCCCTCCTAGCTACAAAGGTTTTGTAGTTACTCACAATCAAATTGGTTCCACTGATACGATCACTGAGCTCTTCGCTAAGCTGAAAGCTGCGGAGGTGGATATCAAGAAAGATAATCATGTGTTGATGGTCAACAAGACCACTAGCTTTAAGAAAGCTAAGGGTGCAAAGAAATCCTTCAAGAAAGGCAGCGGCAAGCGCGTTGCCTCTGCTGAGAAGAAGCTCAAGTCTGGACCTAAGCCGGACACTGAGTGCTTATATTGCAAGGACAAGGGTCACTGGAAGCTCAACTGTCTGAAGTACTTAGCGGACAAGAAGTATGGCACCATTAAAGGTATATTTGATATACATGTTATTGATGTTTACCTTACCAGCGCTCGTTGTAGTGCCTGGGTATATCATACTAGTTCAGTTGCTAATATTTGTAACTCGAAACAGGAGCTACGGAATAGACGGCGGCTAGCAAGGGATGAGGTGACGATGCGCGTTGGCAATGGATCAAAAGTTGATGTGATGGCCGTCGACACGCTATCCTTAGTTTTACCTTCGGGATTAGTTTTAAACCTTAATAAGTGTTATTATGTGCCTGTGTTGAGCATGAACATTATATCTGGATCGTGTTTATTGCAAGACAGTTATTCATTTAAATCAGAGAATAATGGTTGTTCTATTTATATGAATAACATCTTTTATGGTCATGTAGCTGTTGTGAATGGTTTATTTCTTCTGAATCTCGAAAGCAATGAAACGCACATCCATAACATTGAGGCTAAGAGATGCAAAGTAGAGAGTGATAATCCAACTTATTTGTGGCACTGCCATCTAGGTCATATTGGTGTAAAACGCATGAAGAAACTCCATTCTGATGGACTTTTGGAGTCTCTTGATTTTGAATCATTTGACACGTGAGAGCCGTGCCTCATGGGCAAGATGATCAAAACCCCGTTCTCCAGAATAATGGAGCGAGCAACGGACTTATTGGAAATCATACATACCGATGTATGCGGATCAATGAGTGTTTTGACGCGCGGTGGATATCGCTATTTTCTCACTTTTACTGATGACTTAAGTAGACATGGGTATATCTATTTAATGAAACATAAATCTGAAACGTTTGAAAAGTTCAAAGAATTTCAGAATGAAGTGGAAAACCATCGTAACAGGAAAATTAAATTTTTACGATCCGATCGTGGAGGTGAATATTTGAGTTATGATTTTCTCATGCATCTTAAAGCAAGCGGAATCGTTTCGCAACTCACGCCACCTGGAACACCACAGCGCAATGGTGTGTCTGAACGTCGGAATCGAACTCTATTAGATATGGTGCGATCAATGATGTCTCTTACAGATTTATCGTTATCATTTTGGGGTTATGCATTAGAAACCGCTGCATTCACTTTAAATAGGGCACCATCTAAATCCATTGAGATGACACCGTATGAACTATGGTTTGGTGCTAAACCTAAGTTGTCGGTTCTTAAAGTTTGGGATGCGAAGCTTACGTCAAGAAGTTGATGCCGGACAAGCTCGAACCCAAAGCGAAGAAATGCATCTTCATAGGATACCCTAAGGAAACGATTGGGTATACCTTCTACCACAGATCCGAAGGCAAAGTGTTTGTTGCAAAGAACGGATCCTTTCTTGAGAAGGAGTTTCTCTCGAAAGAAGTGAGTGGGAGGAAGGTAGAGCTAGACGAGGTTACTGAACCTTCTCTCGAGTTGGAGAGTAGCGCGGACTGAAATTGTTCCAAAGGTCGCGCACCAACAAGAGAGGAAGCTAATGACGAGGATCATGAAACTTCGAACGATGCTACTACTGAACTTCGCAGGTCGACAAGGTCATGTGCCACTCCTGAATGGTACGGCAACCCTATCTTAACCGTCTTGTTGTTAGACAATAGTGAACCTGCGAACTATGAGGAAGCAATGATGAACCCAGACTCTGAAAAATGGCTAGAGGCCATGAAATCCGAATTGGGATCCATGAGCGAAAACCAAGTATGGAATTTGGTGGACCCTCCTAGCGACCGTAAGGCCGTTGAGTGCAAATGGATTTTCAAGAAGAAAATGGACGCGGATGGTAATGTTATTGTCTATAAATCTCGGCTTGTCGCAAAAGAGTTTTGGCAAGTTCAAGGTGTTGACTACGATGAGATTTTCTCCCCCGTAGCGATATTTCAGTCCATTCGGATTTTATTAGCAATTGCTACATTTCATGATTATGAAATATGGCATCTGGATGTCAAGACTGCGTTCCTCAATGGCAACATTGATGAAGAGTTGTATATGATGCAGCCCGAAGGTTTTGTCGATCCTAAGGATGCTAATAAGGTGTGCAAACTTCAGCGTTCCATTTATGGACTGAAGCAAGCATCTCGGAGTTGGAACCTTCGTTTTGATCAAGTGATCAAGAGTTTTGGATTTGTTCCAAATTGCTACGAAGCTTGTATCTACAAGAAAGTGAGTGGGAGCTCGGTGACATTTTTAGTACTATATGTGGATGACATATTGATTATTGGAAATGACATTGGTATGCTTAACTATGTGAAGAGTTATTTGAATAAATGTTTTTCATTGAAAGACCTAGGAGAAGCTGCTTATATATTAGGCATCAAAATCTATAGAGATAGACAAAGACGCCTAATAGCTTTAAGCCAAAGTACATATCTAGACAAAGTTCTGAAAAGATTCAGAATGGATAAAGCAAAGAAAGGTTCATTGCCCATGTTGTCCGGTAAGATATTGAGCAAGGCTCAGTGTCCAGCTACGGTAAAAGATAGAGATACTATGAGGAAAGTGCCATATGCCTCGGCCATAGGTTCTATCATGTATGACATGCTATGTACTAGACCGGATGTGTCCAATGCTCTTAGTTTGACGAGCAGATACCAAAGTGATCTAGGAGTGGAACACTGGACAACCGTAAAGAACATCCTAAAGTATTTAAATAGTACTAAAGAAATGTTCTTGGTCTATGGAGGTGATGAGCAACTCGTCATAAAAGGTTACGTCGACGCTAGTTTCGACACCGACCCGGATGATTCTAAATCTCAGACAGGATACGTTTATATTTTGAATGGTGGAGCTGTGAGTTGGAGAAGCTGCAAGCAAAGCGTGATCGCGGGATCTACAACAGAAGCGGAATACATGGCTCCTTCAGAAGCGTCAAGTGAAGTAGTTTGGATCAGGAACTTCATCATTGAGCTTGGTGTGGTTCCAAGTGCCTTGGACCCACTGGAGATATTGTGCGACAACACTGGCGCCATAGCACTGGCTAAGGAACCAAGATATCATCCAAAGACCAAGCACATCAACCGCCGTTTTCATATAATTCGAGATTATATAGCAGATGGAGATCTGAAGATTAGCAAAGTACATACGGATCTGAATGTCGCAGATCCGTTGACTAAACCTCTTCCACGAGAAAAACATGATCAGCACCTTAATGCCATGGGTGTTAGATTGTTGCCAGATGTAAACTAGATTATTGACTCTAGTGCAAGTGGGAGACTGTTGGAATTATGCCCTAGAGGCAATAATAAAGATGTTATTATTATAATTCTTGTTCATGATAAAGTTTATATTCCATGCTAGAGTTGTATTAAACGGAAACTTTGATACTTGTGTGGTTTATGAACAACACTGTGTCCCTAGTACGCCTCTATGGACTAGCTCATTGATTAATGATGGTTAACGTTTCCTAACCATAGACATGAGTTGTCGATTAATAATGGGATCATGTCATTAGGAGAATGATATGATGGACAGACCCAAATTAAGCAGAGCAATTAGATCGTGTCATCGTGTTCATCTTTGCGAAGCTTTTTCCTATGTCAAGTATTGTATTCCTTAGACCATGAGATAATACAACTCCCTGGTATCGGAAGAAAGCTTTGAGATCATCAAATGTCATCCTATGTCAGGGTGATCATAAAGGTGTCTCTCAGGTGATCGGAAAGTACTTGTTGGGTTGTATGTATCGAGATGGAATTTGTCCCTCCCGAGTCGTAGAGATATACTTCGGGCCCACTCGGTAATCGATATCAACACCGCTTGCAAGCATGTGCTTATGGAGTTAATCACAAAGTGATATCGTATTACGGAACGAGTAAAGTACTTGCTGTGAACGAGATTGAACTAGGTATGCCGATACAAACGATCGAATCTCGGGCAAGTAAAATATCGCGTGATGAAGGGAATACATATATGGGATTAATTGAATCCTGGCATCGTGGTTCATCCGATATGATCATCGATGAATATGTGGGAGTCAATATGGTTTTCTAGATCCCGCTGTTGATTATTGATAGAAGATCATGTCAGCATATTCTCGAACCCATAGGGTCACACACTTAACGTGCATCGACGCTAGGATAGAATGGATAATTGGTTTATGAGTTTTTTGTTCGGAGTCTCGGATGAGACCCAGGACATCATGAGAGGTTTCGGAATGGTCTGGAGAATAAGATTCATATAAAGGAAAGCAGTTTTTGGATTTCGGAATCGTTTCAGAGTTTATCGGTATTGTACCGGAAGGTTCTAGAAGGTTCCGGAGTGGGACCAACGTGGGACCACTTGTCGGAGGCCTGCGTGGGCCTAAGCGGAAGTGCCCTGGCCACTTTGGGCCAGGGGCACAAGGCCCCTAAGGCCCAACCGGCCAGCCCTTAGGGGAAACCCTAAGGGAACCTTCCAGAAGAGGCCGCCCTAGGGCTTGGAGGAGGTGTCAAGGGGCCGGCCAGTCCCCTATATAAGGAGGGCAGGGGCACAACCTCTCCCCACTCCAACCCTAGTCGTCGTCCAACTGCTGCCCCTCCACCTCTCTCTCTCTCTCTCCCGATTGCGCGTAGGAGAAGCCCTGCCGCAGAAACTCTCCACCATAAGCACCACACCGTCGTGCTGCAGATCCAATCTATCTCTCCACCATACTTGCTGGACCAAGGAAAGGAGGAGACGTCGCTGCACCATACGTGTGCATCTCTCGGAGGCGCCGTCACTTGCGGCGTAGGATCGGATCGCGACGAGGAGACGGCGAGTACGACTATGTCAACCACGTTCCGTTGAACGTTTCAGCTGTGCGATTTCTTCAAGGGAATGAAGATCTCATCAATATCTCTCGTTGATTACATCTCCTAGATTAGATCTTGGCTTTCTTGTTTGCATCCGTAGAATTTTTTTTGATTTACTATGCTGCGAAACCCTTCAACTGCGTCGTAGGTATGAGAACAGAAAAAACGAACTGCGCATCCATTAAATGAATTGCGCCTCCTTTTGTTTGTTCACGCCCACCCCACGGATTTTCAAAAAAAAGGGAAGGAAAATCACATCCTCGGGTAGGTAGAGAGAGAGAGGGAGGAATGGAATGGAAGCTGGACGAACCTGCTCCGATGGTGTCCCTCCAGGACAGGACGACCCGCAGGTGCTTCGCCGCCTTCTTCACGCTGTCCCCGCATGACCGGAGGAACCTCTCCACGCACGGGTCGTTGCAGTACTGCGCCTGAAGGACAAGAGCAATTGAGCAAACCACCAGCGTAAGGAAACGACCTGAGTCGATATGGCTGCCTGATAGAGGAAGGCTCGATGGGCTTACTATTAGAGATATGCCCTAGAGGCAATAATAAATATAGTTATTATTATATCTTTGTGTTTATGATAAATGTTTACATTCATGCTATAATAGTATTAACAAGGAAACATTAATACTTGTGTGATTTGTAAACTAAATTAGAGTCCCTGGTAAAGCCTCTTTATAATACTAGCTTGTTGGTTAATAAATTATTGTGGTTTCCCTATCATGAACATTGAGATGTTATTAACAACAAGATCATATCGTTAGGAGAATGGTATGATGGACATACTCCTATAGATAAGCGTAGCATAAAGATCAAGTCATTTTAATTGTTCAATTGCTATATGCTTTCTGATACATAGTAACCTAATTCCTTCGACCATGAGATCATGCATATCACCATCACCGGAAGGATGCTTTGATGACATCAAACACCACACCATAACTGTGTGGTTATAAAGGTGGCATTGAGTGTTCGGAAAGTATGGGTTGAAACACATGGATCAAGAGTGGGATTTGTCCATCCATATGACGGATAGATATACTCTGGGCCCTCTCAGTGGAATGTCATCCAATTGTCTTGCAAGCATGTGACTGGATCACAAGGGATCACATATCACGGGAACGAGAAAAGAGTACTTATCAGTAACGAGGTTGAACTAGGTATGCAGAGATACCGACGATCAAAACCTCGGATAAGTAAACTATCGTGAGACAAAGGGAAATTGGTATCGTATGTAAATGGTTCATTTGATCGCAAAGTAATCGTAGAAATATGTGGGAGCCATATGAATTTCCAGATTCCTCTATTGGTTATTGTTCGGAGAAGTGTCTCGATCATGTCCGCATAGTTCACGAACCGTAGGGAGACACACTTAAGGATTCGATGTTGTTGAGTAGTTATGGAATGATGAGTAAGAGACTGAATGTTGTTCGGAGTATCGGATGGGATCCGAGATATCACGAGGAGATCCAGAATGGTCCGAAGAATAAGATTCATATAAGGAAAGTCCTATTTCGGGGTTGGAGAATGGTTCCGGTGTTTTCATCGGGAATGTTCTAGAAGGTCCCGGAAGGTCCAGCACTCCGGAGGGGAAGGGTACATGAATGTGTCATAGCACGTTGGAATGGTTGCATCATGTACTAGGTGTCATCGCTGAGCAAAATAAAGGGATAAATCAAATCCTAGTTTGAAAAGTCAAACGCCAATTTGAAAAGTCAAACGGCAAGTTTGCTTGGTGGAGGGAGAGTAGGAAACCTACTTGGGGAGGAGTTCCTCTCCCTCCACCCACTAACCTTGGAAGACGAGTTGGGTAGGGACTCCCCTCCCCTTGGTCGGCGCCCTCCACCTATATAAGGAGGAACAGGGCTGCCCCTCCATGACTACACCTTGCCTCACCAAAACCCTAGCCCTAAGCCCACCACCACTCATGTTGCTGTCACGCCTAGGCAAACCCTAGCCGACTTGGTCTTCCCAAGCCCTATCCGCCGCCTAGCCTTCTCTCCTTGGTGTCTAAACCCTAGATCACCGAGGCCTCTTCATAGTCCACCATACTGCCCGCTTAAGGCGAAGCCTCGCGAGATCTCCTCTACTTCCACCATGCCGTCAGTCACCGGAATCGCGAGGAGAGTGCTACAACCTCCGCTCACCGGAACAGGGCAGAAAGGTCTTCATCGAAAATCCGAACGGTGACGATCATGGGAGCGCCTTAGAACGCAGCGCCAGAAGGATCTTCTACACGATCTTGAGATCGGTAAGAGTACGACTACATCACCCACGAGAATCCGCTCTCGTTAAACACTTTGGAATCTTCGAGGGTGAGTTATTCCATCGACTCGTTGCTACAATCTAGTAGATATATCTTGGTTTGTTTGTTTGTATGCGGTAGAATTTTTTTGTTTTCCATGCTACGAACCCCTATAGTGGTATCAGAGCCGTGTCTATATGTAGATCTGTTGCACGAGTAGAACACAATGGTCATTGTGGGTGGTGGTGCTTTTGTTATCAATTGCTTCTTGTGTACTTTGCATCTTGCGGTATGATGGGATGAAGCGGCCCGGACTAACCTTACATGACATCGTTCATGAGACTTGCTCCACGCTCAACATGCAACTTTTATTGCATAAGTGGCTTTATGGTGTCTCTCTCCCATTATAGTATAGATCCAATTTACAACAGGCACTTGATAGTTCAAACATCAACGTTGTGGTTCCTGTTCGTAAGTTAGATCGACACTTATTGAAAGCCCCAAACCACGTAAAATATGCAAAGAAATTAGAGGCGTGTAACTTTGTTTTGCAGGGGTGTGCTGTGATGTGATATGGCCATGATTGTGATTATATTTGATTTATGCAATGTTCCTTATTGTAAGTTGGCAACCGTCAGGAGACATATGGTTGTATTTAATTTCTGTTAAGACCCGCGTGTCTATTCAAAGTAGTTGTAATAGTTGAAGCCGGTGGACGACAACCATGGAGCAGCGTCATTGACCTTGATGCAATGCCGGTGATGATGGAGATCATGTTCATGCTTGAAGATGGAGATCGGAAGCACAAAGAAGAAAGGCCATATCATATCACATATTATGAATTTCATGTGATGCTAATCCTTTATGCATCTTGTATTGCTTACTTAATGACGGTAGCATTATAAGATGATCCCTCATGCACATAAATTTCAAGTTCTAAAGTTTTCATCCTTAGTAAGCACCGTTGCTAAAGCTTGTTGTTTCGAAGCACCACGTGATGATCGGGTGTGTTAGATTCTGCAAGTGTATACAACGTGAGCAAGCCAGATTTGCTCATGCGGAAGCTAAGGTTTGATCTTGACGAGCCTGGAATGTACATACATGGTCTCGGAACACGGATCACCGAAAGGTAAAGCATGAATCATATAGTAGATATGATGAACATGTCGATTGTTCGCCATTGAAGCTACAACAACTCTCGTGATGATCGGTTTTGATGTGGTGGATTTGGTTCGTGTGATCACTAAAACAATGTGAGGGATATTATTTTGAGTGGTAGTTCACCTAGATTAATTTAACTATTAATTAGAACTCAATTTGTCATAAAATTAGTCTAAACTATTGCAAATATGTTGTAGATCAATGGCGGCCCCTACCATCAATTTTAATGCGTTCCTAGAGAAAGAAAAGTTGAAAAACAATGGAAGCAACTTCACGTATTGGTTCCGCAATTTGAGGATTGTCCTCAATGATGGTAATTTGACCTATGTGCTGGATGCACCGCTGGGTGACCCGCCTGCAGCTGATGCTACCGATGAAGTAAAGAATGTTTACCTCGCTTGGAAGAATCAGTACTCCACAATTCAGTGTGCTATCTTGTATGGTTTGGAATCGGAGCTTCAGAAAAGGTTTGAGAATTCAGACCCACATGATATTGTCCGTGAACTCAAATTGATTTTTGAGACTCACGCGGCAGTTGAGAGCTATGAGGCTTCTGAAAAGTTCTTTAACTGCAAGATGGAAGAGGGCAGCTCCGTCAGTGAGCATGTGCTTAAGATGTCTGGGCACGCAAACAAACTCCAAAGCTTGGGTATAGTGATTCCTAATGCTTTGGGGATTTACCGTGTCCTCCAATCACTACCACCAAGTTACAAGAACTTTGTGATGAACTACAATATGCAAAGCATGAACAAGCAGTTGCCAGAACTCTTCTCCATGTTAAAATCTGCAGAAGTGGAGATCAAGAAAGAGCACCAAGTGTTGATGGCCAATAAGACCACCAAATTCAAGAAAGGCAAGTCTAAGAAAAAGGGACACCTCAAGAAGGGTGGTAAGAAAGTTACCGCACCGACGAAGAAGACCAAGGCTGGACCTAAGCCTGATACTGAGTGCTTTTACTGCAAGGGAGAAGGTCACTAGAAGCGGAATTGCCCAAAGTACTTGGCGGATTTGAAGAACGGCAACATCAAGAAGAAAGGTATATCCGATATACATGTTATTGATGTGTATCTCACTAGTACTGTAGTAGTGCTCGGTATTTGATACGGTTCGGTTGCTCATATTTGTAACTCGAAACAGTCTTTGCAGAATAAACGGAAGCTAGCGAAGAACGAGGTGACGATGCGCGAGAAATGGATCAAAGGTTGATGTGATCGCGGTCGGCACGCTACCTCTTCATCTACCATCGGGATTAGTTTTATACTTAAATAATTGTTATTTGGTGCCTGCGTTAAGCATGAACATTATATCAGGATCTTGTTTATTGCGAGACGGTTACTTGTTTAAGTCCGAGAATAATGGTTGTTCGATTTATATGAGTAATATGTTTTATGCACATGCACCTTTGATAGATGGTTTATTCTTATTGAATCTCGATAGTGGAAATACACATATTAATAACATTGAAGCTAAACGTTTGAAATCGAGCGATAACTCGACCTATATGTGGCAATCGCTGCCTTGGTCACATTGGAGTGAAGCGTATGAAGAAACTCCATTCCGATGGACTTCTTGAATCACTTGAAAGATGCGAAGCATGTCTGATGGGTAAAATGACTAAGACTCCATTTTCTGGTATGATGGAGCGAGCTACGGACTTATTGGAAATCATACATACCGACGTGTGTGGTCCAATGAGTGTAGCATCGCGCGGTGGTTATCGTTATGTTCTTACCTTCACGGATGACTTGAGTAGATATGGGTATATCTATTTCATGAAACATAAGTCCGAAACTTTCGAGAAGTTTAAGGAATTTCAAAGTGAGGTGGAGAATCAACGTAACAAGAAGATTAAATTTATACGTTCTGATCGTGGAGGTGAATATCTAAGTTACGAGTTTGGCTAGCATTTGAAGAAATGCGGAATACTTTCACAATTGACACCGCCGGGAACACCACAGCGTAATGGTGTGTCCGAACGTCGTAATCGAGCTCTCTTAGATATGGTTCGTTCTATGATGTCACTTACAGATTTACCGCTATCATTTTGGGGTTATGCATTAGAAATAGCCGCATTCACTTTAAATAGGGCACCATCTAAATCCGTTGAAACGACACCGTATGAATTATGGTTTGGGAAGAAACCTAAATTGTCGTTCCTTAAAGTTTGGGGTTGCGAAGCCTATGTAAAGAAGTTATAGTCGGACAAGCTTGAACCCAAAGCGGAAAAATGCGTCTTCATAGGATACCCGAAGGAAACTATTGGGTATACCTTCTATCATAGATCTGAAGGAAAAATCTTCGTTGCCAGGAATGGATCCTTTCTAGAGAAGGAATTTCTCTCGAAAGAAGTGACTGGAAGGAAAGTAGAACTCGACGAGGTTGTCGAACCTTCTCTCGAACTTGTGAGTAGCGCAACACCGGAAGAAGTTCCTATGGTGCCTGCACCAATAAGAGAGGAAGCTAATGATGATGATTATGAAACTTCGGTTGTAGTTGCTACAGAGCCTCGCAGGTCAACGAGAACTCGTACCACTCCTGATTGATATGATCCCGTTATGAGTGTCATGTTGGTGGACAACACCGATGACCCTGCAACATATGAGGAAGCGATGATGAGCCCAGATTCCAATAAATGGCAAGAAGCCATGAAATCCGAGATTGGATCCATGTACGAAAACCAAGTATGGACTTTGGTGGACTTACCGGATGGTCGGAAGGCTGTCGAGAACAAATGGATTTTTAAGAAGAAAACAGATGCTGATGGTAATGTGACTGTCTATAAAGATCGACTTGTCACAAAAGGGTTCGACAAATTCAAGGAGTTGACTACGATGAGACTTTCTCACCTGTAGCGAAGCTAAAGTCTGTGAGGATTTTGTTAGCAATCGCTCCATATTACGATTATGAGATATGGCAGATGGATGTCAAAACAGCGTTCCTCAATGGAGACATTGATGAAGAGTTGTATATGATGCAACCCAAAGGTTTTGTCGATCCTAAAGATGCTAACAAGGTATGCAAACTTCAACGGTCCATATATGGATTGAAGCAAGCATCCCGAAGTTGGAATCAACGTTTTGATAAGGTAATCAAAAGTTTTGGTTTTATACAAACTTATGGAGAAGCTTGTATTTACAAGAAAGTGAGTGGGAGCTCTGTAGCATTCTTAATACTATATGTAGATGACATCTTGTTGATTGGGAATGATGTAGACCTTCTTAATAGTGTCAAGGAATATTTGAATAATAGTTTTTCAATGAAAGATCTTGGCGAAGCAGCTTACATATTAGGCATAAAGATTTATAGAGATAGATCGAGACTCCTAATATCATTGTCACAAAGTACATATTTGGACAAAGTTCTAAAGAGGTTTGGAATGGAAGATAGCAAGAAAGGGTTCTTGCCCATGTTGCCCAATACGAACTTGAGTAAAACTCAAAGTCCATCAACGGCAGAAGATAGAGAAAGGATGAGTAAGACTCCCTATGCCTCAGCCATAGGATCTCTAATGCTTGCCATGCTATGTACTAGACCCGATATTGCATGTGTTGTTAGTTTGACTAGCAGATATCAAAGTGATCCAGGAGTGGATCGTTGGACATCGGTAAAAAACATCCTTAAGTACTTGAGAAGAACTAAGGATATGGTTCTTTCTTATGGAGGTGATGAACAACTCGTTGTTAATGGTTACACCGATGCTAGTTGGAACACCGATCCGGATGATTTTAAATCTCAATCTGGATACGTATTTAATTTGAATGGTGCAGCAGTTAGCTGGAGAAGTGCAAAGCAAAGCATTGTGGCGAGATCTTCAACTGAATCGGAATACATAGCTGCTTCAGAGGATTCACAAGAAGCGATATGGATGAAGGAGTTCATTATAGAGCTCGGTGTGGTTCCAAGTGCGCTGGACCCAATGTCTATCTACTGTGATAACATGGGCGCCATAGCTAATGCGCAAGAACCAAGGTCACACAAGAAGCTGAAGCACATCAAGCTACGTTTTCACGCTATTCGAGAACATGTCCAAGATGGTGACATAACGATTTGCAAAGTACACACAGATATGAATATGGCGGATCCGTTGACTAAACCTCTCCTGAGGGGAAAACATGACCAACACCAAACTGCCATGGGTGTTCGGTATATTACCATGTAATCTAGATTAGTTGACTCTAGTGCAAGTGGGAGACTGTTGGAGATATGCCCTAGAGGCAATAATAAATATAGTTATTATTATATCTTTGTGTTTATGATAAATGTTTACATTAATTCTATAACCGTATTAACAAGGAAACATTAATACTTGTGTGATTTGTAAACTAAATTAGAGTCCCTGGTAAAGCCTCTTTATAATACTAGCTTGTTGGTTAATAAATGATTGTGGTTTCCCTATCATGAACATTGAGATGTTATTAACAACAAGATCATATCGTTAGGAGAATGGTATGATGGACATACTCCTATAGATAAGCGTAGCATAAAGATCAAGTCATTTTAATTGTTCAATTGCTATATGCTTTCCGATACATAGTAACCTAATTCCTTCGACCATGATATCATGCATATCACCATCACCGGAAGGATGCTTTGATGACATCAAACACCACACCGTAACTAGGTGGTTATAAAGGTGGCATTGAGTGTTCGGAAAGTATGGGTTGAAACACATGGATCAAGAGTGGGATTTGTCCATCCATATGACGGATAGATATACTCTGGGCCCTCTCGGTGGAATGACATCCAATTGGCTTGCAAGCATGTGACTGGCTCATAAGGGATCACATATCACGGGAACGAGAAATGAGTACTTATCAGTAACGAGGCTGAACTAGGTATGCAGAGATACCGACGATCAAAACCTCGGATAAGTAAACTATCGTGAGACAAAGGGAAATTGGTATCGTATGTAAATGGTTCATTCGATCGCAAAGTAATCGTAGAAATATGTGGGAGCCATATGAATTTCCAGATTCCTCTATTAGTTATTGTTCGGAGAAGTGTCTCGATCATGTCCGCATAATTCACGAACCGTAGGGAGACACACTTAAGGATTCGATGTTGTTGAGTAGTTATGGAATGATGAGTAAGAGACCGAATGTTGTTCGGAGTCTCGGATGGGATCCGGGATATCACGAGGAGATCCGGAATGGTCCGGAGAATAAGATTCATATACGGAAAGTCCTGTTTTGTGGTTGGAGAATGGTTCCGGTGTTTTCATCGGGAATGTTCTAGAAGGTTCCGGAAATTCCGGCACTCCGGAGGGGAAGGGTACATGAATGTGTCATCACAAGTTGTAATGGTTGCATCATGTACTAGGTGTCATCGCTGAGCAAAATAAAGGGATAAATCAAATCCTAGTTTGAAAAGTCAAACGCCAATTTGAAAAGTCAAACGTCAAGTTTGCTTGGTGGAGGGAGAGTAGGAAACCTACTTGGGGAGGAGTTCCTCTCCCTCCACCCGCCGACCTTGGAAGCCGAGTTGGGGAGGGACTCCCCTCCCCTTGGCCGGCGCCCTCCACCTATATAAGGAGGGGCGGTGCCTCCAAGACTACACCTTGCCTCACCAAAAACCCTAGCCCTAAGCCGGGCCACCACCTCATCTTTGTTGCCGCCTAGGGCAAACCCTAGTCACGACTTGGGCTTCCCCAAGCCAGCCGCCTAGCCTCTCTCCTTGTAGTGTCTAAACCCTAGATCACCGAGGCCTCTCATAGTCCACCATACTGCCTCGCTTAAGGCGAAGCCTGCGAGATCTCCCTCTACTTTCCGGTACCGCCGCAGGTCACCGGAATCGCGAGGAGAGTGCTACAACCTCCGCTGCCTGCTGGAACAAGGGAGAAGAAGGTCTTCATCGAGTACCTAACGTGTGACGATCATGAGCGCTTTAATGCAATACGGAAGGATCGTCTACACGATCTTGAGATCGGCAAGAGTACGACTACATCACCCACGAGAATCCGCTCTCGTTAAACACTTTGGAATCTTGGAGGGTGAGTTATTCCATCGACTCGTTGCTACAATCTAGTAGATAGATCTTGGCTTGTTTGTTTGTATGCGGTAGAAATTTTTTGTTTTCCATGCTACGAACCCCTACACTTACCTGCTTGGGGGAGAGCGGCGCCTGCTTGCTCATAACCTTGCGCACGGCCTCGATCTTGTCCCGGTCCTTGGCGTCCACCTGTCCATGGCCATGGCAGCAACCTTCGCCAGCTCGCCAAGAGAAGAGAGTAGAGGGAAGAAGTGTTGTGTGTGTCAAACGAATAGTGAAGGAGAGTGGCGGAAGAAGAGCAGGTTATGGCCCGATACGGAGGAGGAGGAGAGAGTATTATAAGGGAACGTACAATGCTATAGAAGACGGGTTTTCTCTTAGCCCTCCACTTAATTTAGAGAAGGTAATAAAAATAAGTTGTACAATGGTCATCTCTTATTGTCATCTCTAAGAATTAATTTGAATTGACTAATTATAGTAAGAAAGTGTGTATATAAGAGAAGACATAAGGTACAATGGAGAAAAATAGTCTTCTCTTATTTTTAGGGATCATCCCTTAGCTAAGGGAAGACAACCTTCTCTTTCTTCATTCTCTCTCCTCCAACTAAGCGAAAATCCGATGTGGCAACCATAAGGGAAGACTGCCATCACCGCATTGTACATGCCCTAAGCGGAGCGGCCAGCGGGGAGAGAAGGGGGTGTCGTTTACTCACCAAGAGACAGGCGCCCGCGGTTCATTTGTTTGAATTTCATTGTCATATGTCACTTTTAACGCTTTTGTCTTTTTTTTTATCTCTATTCATTTTTTTTTTTTTTCCTCATCATTGCCCTTGCCTTTGATGGGTACTATATATCTATGTTACTCATGGTTTTGTGCTTGACGACCGTGACTATATATTTGTTTAGCTCTGTGTTCCACTTATAAAACAAACACTTTGACACCGATCTGTCATATTTGCTGCCTAAATTACCTCATCATTCTTCTATCACTACAAGGAATCTGGCAATATATGACCCTCCATTTTTTTCACAAAATCGTCATAGTAGTCTGTTTATGACGATTTTGAGATCGTCGAAAGCTGGGCGTCGCAAATGAACTATAACGACGTTATTGGTAAAATCGTCATAACTGTCTATGACGATATCGGATCGTCATAACTTCTATGATGATCTAATATCGTCACGGTCCATCTAGGCTGGCCAAGTCAGATCCTACGTGACCGATCATACGTGGTAAAATTATGACGAAATTGAATCGTCTTAAATCAAAATCAGCCTAGTCCATTTTTGGGTTTCACATGGGCTCAGCCCAACTATTCTGGATTGATTTTCTCATCAAATCTGGTTAGCTACATGGGCCAAGCCCATCATTCTGTCATTTTTTGTTTCTTTGCATTGGCTTGTTTTGGGCCGGTCACACCAGGTCTTCCACAATTCATAGGGTCCCACTTGACAGTGTACATTTTCTCAGTAATTAAAAGCTAACAATTTAATCAAGACCAACAGAATATATGAAATTATTTTGATTCAAACAGATCACATTCAGGAATAATATTTCAGATAAGATCGACACATTACAATCATACACAGTTGTACATAGTTCACATCAGTGGATCTACCAAAATACAATAAAACGTTTATAGAAAGAATAAAAGCCGAACTTCTTCACGCTTTCTCTTCCTGGAACTTCTTCACGCCGACTCTTCATGGAACTTATTCAGCTTGTACTATATCTTGTAAAAGGGATGATATATTCAATAAGGTAATATGTGACAGCAATTATAAACAGGAGCGAAAATATATTCAAGATGTAGCTTGCCATTAAAGCATGAATGAGAGAATATAACAGTAAATGGACAACATTACATTCTTTTAGAATAGCTCAGGTACCTCAAGATACATGCATCAGAAGGTTAAGCTTACCTTCTCAGCCAAGGTACACTCAACTTATGTGTTGCGCAAACAGATTATAGCAGAAATGGAACATGGTCAGATAGATTATATATAAGACATAATTGTTTTGATAACATACAAGGTAATTAAATTTCCACAAACCAACTTAGTCTGTAATATACACAAATGTCTTCCTAAGCAGTTCGAAATCCAAACCAGAAGGCATCCTTAAACTATCAACTCGAGTCTCACGTAAGATAAATGTCGAGATACTACAAAAAATACAATCATCCAAATGAAAGGTAACTAAGAACTTGCTAGATTAGTTCAAGGATAATTATAGTCCATTAGTCAAGAGTTATCAAAAGGGTAATTAACCAATCATGATTGTGAAGTTCACGGAAACTAAAAAACAACTCAATGGTTTTTCCTGAGAAGATAGATGTTCAGTAAATGAAGGTGATATACTAGATAACTAAATCATAAATTTCAGAAGTTCTGTTTAAGATACTTCAATGATGTAGCATCTAAGTAAAATCTCCTTCTAACATCATAGGCTCAGCTGCAAATGATTTCACATGCAACCACCATTTAACTAGAGATCATACAACACAGAAAACCACCCCAAGCATCTCTAGAAACAAAAGAGCAGAACAATACAGGGATGACATGCTTAGCATCAGTTTTAAAAGCTCAATGTAATAGACATCAAAAAACAAATAGATCGCTATGGTCTAATTGTTTCACATCATCTGCTGAAGTAATCCTCCTATATTCTAATCTCCGAACATCCAACAAACTATTTGACCCAGCTTCCCGATGCAGCTATATTAATATAGCAACCAACCACGATACAACCAAGATTGTCTTAAAACAAAGAAAAATGCTGGGGCAGCAGCAAACACACGCCCATTAGCCTGTAAGGTGCAACCATCACATAAAACAAATGCCAAATTGCTAAATTGTGATTATGAACCTGTGTTGATCTCAAACCATGACCGGTCCTTTGACACCGATGCTAAGGTTCAGACTCGAGGTAGCTACAGATTCCAATGAATGAAGTTTGACACAAAAATTTAGATAACAATCGAAAAAAATACAGATAACAGTCCAAGCTAAAGCCCGCAAGATTCAAAGTTGGAAAACAAGCGTACCACAGAACACCCGTGATTAATATGCATAATATGCATAGAACAAACGTGTAGGCAATTTACTAACTGCCTTCATTCTATCGCTGCAACACCTAAGTAGTTGTCACTATTTTATGAGCCTGTAACTATCACAGAGAAGAACACACATAAATATTTGCACTATGACCCATCATTCTACACTGTAAATTGCACTGACTAACAAAATTGGTTTATTATACAATACAAATCGAGCAGTTTCACTTTTTGAATTGTGAATACTCAACTTGGTACAGATGACCCCATTGGGCTCCTTTGATTCATAGGATTGGAAAAACATAGGAATAAAATAGACATATAATTGAGATGTCATGTCTAACTGAATCCTATAACATGAATTCTCTTTGAATGTTACAAAGGGAATTTTCCATGAGGGTATGACCGGATGCTTTTTGTGGCCATTGCTACTCCGGTCAGATACAATCAATGGAAGCTTGTGAAAAATCGAGAGGCTCTGTACCTAGAAGAGGATGGTGAGGCGGGTGAGCGGCGCGGTGCAGGTCTTGCTGATGACGCCCGCGAGCCCGCCGACGGCCAGGTGCGACGTGCCGCTCCTGCTGCTCCGTGTGGCGCATAGCCACGGAGGCCCGACCACCATCCATGACCATGCCGCCCACCCACGCCTCTGTCTACATCGGCGGGAGGCCACCCACGCCCACCCATGTCTCCATCGTCCAGCGTCGGCCGCTGCTACTAGTGCCACCCCACGTATCTAGTCCGTCGAGGCAGGGAGGGAGGTGGGGAGGGGAGGCGGCAGGTTAGGGCGGCAGCAACGCATCTGGAATGTGACAAGTTCCCTTGATGGACGGCGGTTCCATATACGTCACACAATAGTAGTTAACAGATTATTTCAGAAATTAAATAGAGGGAGAGACATTGACTTGATCTAACACAAAAGGTCATAGCATTAACAAATTGAAGGGCTTGATGGAGTTAAGGATCCCCTTACCTTGGTGAGCATTCAATTTAGAAAAGCGAGGCCACCAAGTGGTAGTTGAGGATCCCCTGTCGTGAGCTGAATGAACACCCGCTGCTCCTCTCTTGCAAACTCCCACAAAATCTCTAGGAATAGCAGAAATGTGTTACAGATTATTTGGAGTTCAGTTTCTTATTAGATGTTCAAATGGAAAATATTGGGAGCATTGTGTCTCCATTCTACGTACAATAACTACTGGTGGACTATGCGCATAATAGCCATGCTTAAATTCAATGTGATTTGCAAGTTTGCTTGACTGCAAGAAACATATCAAGTGAGAACCATGAAATAGAAAAATTTCTTTTATAAATGAAGGTATGTAAGAAATCATGTGGACACATCAATTTGCATGCTTTTCCAAAAAGAAAATGCACATTGGGTACCTAGAAGAACATCGGGTTGCTAGTGACCAGAATTCTGGAGGCAGCAGAACCGCCTCGTTTAAGAGGTGACTCGAGCATGCAACCTACAATTAAGGAAAACATGAATCTATCAATAAATTAGTTTCATAAGCATGTTTAACAACAAAAGACTGTAACTATATTCATGTAAGTGGTTTCTTACTATTATCCCAAACCAGATTCATTTACTCAACCAATTCCTACATGTGCTACTAATCTTAGTTTCATGCTTATAGTTAAGCAAAATAAATGTAATAAGTTAAACCTTTATTAATAAAATAATAGGTCTACAAAAACAATTGTGCGTTGAGAATGTAACAACAAATAATAAGCAACCCAGTTGAAATCCTTCATTTAATGAGCACTACTAGTTTGCAATTTAACAATACTGCTGAGTTTTCCATTACACACGGTAAACAAGCCATGAAACACCTAGTGGAATTATTCGTACCATTCAACTCTAAGTGTCTAGAACTGATTCGTACTACCAAAATTGACAATACTAAAAGGAGCTTCGACCAGTATTGCTTTGGAGACCGAACTAATACCAGGACATAATTTACCCAAAACAACACCAAGATATTACTGAACCGGGCTCTACAAATTGAACGCAAGATACAAATTACCAGTGATGCAATCTCAAATTAAGATGTGACATCCACTCATGTAGAAGAAGAACAATTACCATTGATTTATCAAGGGGTTGGTGCAGCCGTGCAGGAGTTATCCAGGACATGAGGGTACATGGGGGCGCCGAGTAGATGTGCGGCGGTGGAGTGGGGTTGACAGAGCTTGTCGAGGTCCCGGGATAGAAAGGGCTACGGTGGTGAGGTCGCGAACTTGCCTACCTGCAACTTTCGTGGTGAGTCGACAACGGATCAGCGCGGTGAGGACCTAGTAGGATCCTCTGGCTAGGACCAATTGTCACCAAGGTCGCGTGGCATCGGAGAATCATGAACCCACCATCGTAGAAGGGGAGCAGGACGTCGTCGGGAAGATCAAGATCCCATAGCCCCAAAACTCCACCGGCCGGGTGGAGACGAGGGCTCGGTGCATAGGCGAGCGGCAAGCCTGGGATCTAGAGACAGCGACGACATACCCATCGATCACATCGTCCCCATCGGCGGCGGCATCCACATCGCTGCTCCTCGGATTTTGCTGCTCTAGGTGTGCGAGAGGTGGAGGCTATGGGCGGAGGGTGTGATACGGGTTTGGTCTGGGAGAGCACACGACGTGGGCACGATGGATGCGGCTGGAAACCTAGGGTGGCGGCGGCGAGAGAAGAATAGAGTGGGTGGCGGCGAGGAATGAACAGAAATCTAGGGTTTGGTGGGACTTAACGAAAATTTTGGTCTATCGCGCCTCTGATATTTGGTTTTCCTTTGCGTGACTAGGCACGAGGTGGGTGGCAAAGGTTAATATTTCCCGGGTCTGGGCGCGATGAATGGTGCCAGGTCATCGATCCATGGGAAATTTCATCACTTCACAATCTCAACCGTTCATCGTGTTCATATCCAACGGCCGGTGTTTACCTCTCTTATATCTCATTGGTTATGACGATTTCACATATTGAAATCATGACGTTTTTTAGCTAAATCATCTTAATTATTCAGAGTTTTGACTCTCCTAAACGGCTTATGACCATATGATGTGAAATCGTCATAACTCTATGAAGATTTTATCCACGGTCACAATTAAAAGGTCATAGGTTGACACATTTCTTGTAGTGTAGTGACTAGCACCACTATTCTGGCTCACCTACGATGTGCTTTGAGTGTCCCTCACAGGGAGTTTTTTTTGAGGAACACCCTACAAACACAGACGTTCACAATGCGCACATACACTCACCCCTATGAATACACGCACACACACCCTACACCTATGAGCACCTCCGAGAGACTGGGTCGGCGGGTCTTGAGATTGACGAAGTCACCACAGGAGCCTCGCTATCGACGGGAACGTCGCCTCCCACTGAAAGAATATTCCGCCTTTATAGGGGTACCACTGCCCTCCTAACCATCCAACCACGGGTTATCCATGGTCTCAAAACAATCATGTGTATTCTAACATGTTTGATTTTCATGGAAAACAAGACGGTATATTTCTACATAGTAGTGAATTACACATTGTCACCATCTTCTAAGAGATGTAGGTCTCAATATAAACGACACTAACGGTGACGCCATCTCATCCGAAACGCGTCGAGCAGACTTCGTGAGAGCATAACTGAAATGCACCTCCAACATCTTTCTGCAGTATCCCCCGCAAAAAAAACATCTTTCTGCAGTAGAAATCTTATAGCCGTTGCGTACTCTATCTATTCATTTAATGCAATAGAACCCGTCCAACCGTTACGATAATACGCTCTAAACAAGGGCCCCACTTTCTACTCTACAATTTGAATTAGGTTGGCCATACGTCAAACCGGCATGTAGAAATGATCTCACGGAATATTCTATGTCTTGTATTGGCGTGTGTCCTAGATCACTCTTGTCAAACTCATTTATTGGCACAATGGCATATATTAGCGTGATTTGCGACAATTTATTGAATACTACAAACAAATCACAATGTACATGATGGCTATCACATCTATGGCAAATATTTAGATGTAGCGACATTTATCATTTAGGTAGTTATTTCACACAATTGTCAAGACTTCCTGGTGCTTGATTGAGTATCAAACATGTGTAAATTGCCTATCTTGTAAGACTTCAATGACGTGATCACAATAGTCACAATAGTCTTTAAGGTTGCGCTGCAGTGAAAAATGCATACTCTTTATGAGTTCGATATGCTCACGTAAACTAACAACAGGTTATACTGAACTCATTGAGCGTTAGGAACATGTGCTTGGAGTGTTTTTTAATTTAAATAGTATAGCCGTTGCACATTCTATCTATTAATTTAACGTGATGGACCTGGTCATATGTGCTCTATACGAGGGCTACACTTACCTCTAAGATTTGAATTTTGAATAAAAACATAGGCCATACGTCGTGAGTTATTTGTGTCCCGTACCAGCTCATGGCCAAAAATAGAGACATATGCATGGCCACGGTTAGTTAGTGAGATTTTTGAAAATTTATTGAATACCACAAAAATCTTGACCAAGATGATGGCTATCCCACTAGTCATGAGATGTACTTAATCATTTAGGTAGTGATTTTGTAAAATTGTCGTATGTATCAGTGCTTTACTTGGTTTTGGGCCTAACGGTTGGATTTTGTGCAATTGTCATATGTACCGGTGCTTGACATGGTTTCTGGGCCAAACGGTTGGAGTCTCCGGTTTGGGCGATTTCTGGGCCTAACATTTTGATTTCGAGGGACCTATTTAAGGGACTATTCTTTGCCCAATGGAAATCTAACTAACATGGATATACCCTACGGGAGCACGACATTGGTATACCCGGTCCAGCCCAAGGAAGGCCCACGCAAGGACTTGCAGCCCAGGAAGATTTTGGGTAGCCCAAGCCCGTGGAGAATTCGACTCCTTGAAGGACAAGTCTAGATTAGATAGAATTTCAAAGGGTATCAACCCTAATTTGTAACCAACTTGACCTATCCTGAGACCTAGCCTATCTATATAAAGGTCGGGAGGGTACGACGAGAAGGATCCTCAACTCACCTCATACACACCTCCATGCCAGATTGCATCTGCGCATCCATGTAACCTTCGGTTCCGCCGTAATCAAGAGCAGACAAGCAAGAGTAGGGTTTTCCCTCCGAGGGCCTGAACCTGGGTAAATCTCGAGTCCCTGTGTTGCTTGTCTGTTAACCGTTCCACGACTTCCAGCATCACCATCTTCTCGAAACCCAAGTCCATAAAAATGGGCATTGACGAGTCAAACCCTCGTCAATTGGCGCCATCTGTGGGAAGCGGGGATGTTGATCGTGCGGTCGTGACGGTTCCATCCGGAGCGATCTATGATTCATCGGCAACGGAGGGTCACCTCCTCTTCGGCACCTTCGACTTCACCGGCCACCCTGAAGGATTTCGAGTCCGTTGGCAATGGGCTCGAGATGCTGTTCGGTAGCTTCTGCTTCCAGGTGGGGCAGACTGGCACCCTCCGCCTCCCAGAGCGGGTGCCACTTCCATCCACCAAGCCCGCATCGTGGGTCCCACCCATCAATGCCCTGCGCACATCGATGAAGACGGGCGATTCAGATGACAGCAACAGTTGCAACCCTGATATGTGCGGTCCTCCTTCGGATGAAGGAACCTACGATTCCGGATCTGAGAGCTGCAGCAACAACGACCCACCCCGTGAGCGCTACCTATGTGCCAGCATCCACGATGGCAACGTCAACAACGGAGCGGATCCGCCGCTATGTTCGGGTAGCATACCACCTCCCAATCCCCCTCCCAACCCGCAGGTTGAGAACAAGGGAAACAGGGGAAACCTGGCCAACAGATCCACCGAGGGCAGCAATCGCGGCTATGACCAGATCAACCTCAACGAGGAAGGCTGGTGCCAAGCACGCGAAGCCGTGCAAGGCAACAAAATATTACCTATGGATGCCTCCCGGGACTTGATGATGGCCTACCACTGCCTCCTGATCGATGAGCACAATCGGTAGGTGAAGCTGCAGGAGGAGCTCGAAAAGCGCAAGCGGGCAGCCGCAGAGTCAAGCGCACGGTGAGCTGCGTTCTCCGCCGTTGGGGCTCCACTTCACATGGCAACAACGCCAACAAGTACCGCTCCCACATGGAGCGCATGGACCCTGTTGCGCGGCGCGAGGTCAACAGGGCCCTCAACACGTCCTTCATGACGATGGACTCACACGGTAACGTCTTGCCAAAAACGCCACATGCTGCGATCATGGAGGCAACCACCTATCTCGCGTCCAATCCGCCTCTGGCGGGTGACCCGAAGAACACAATGCACAAGTCCGCACTAGCAGCCCCAGGACTCGTCGGAACTGCGCTCCATGACAAAACTCCTGCGGAGCTGAAGGAAAAGCTGCGGTCAAGTTCACTCTAAGCCGCACACCCTCATCTGACGAGGAGGAGCATGACCTGCCCTGGCGCCGTCGGAGCCCACGGCGCCGCAGCAGCAACTACGATGCTCGTAGTGAGCTCACCTAGGGAAAGATCGACAAATCACGTGCTAAACGCGCGTGTTCAACTGAGTCCAAAGAGGAGAACGATGGAGAGTTGTGCGGAGCCAGATGCTTCAGTAGATCCGTTCGGCAGTCGCGGATGCCAAAAAAATTCAAGATCCCTTCGGACAACCCGAAGTTCGACGACAAGCAGGAGCCAAAGGCTTGGCTCGATGATCACCTGTCATCCGTCAAGCTCCACGGTGGAAACAAGAACACCACATTACAGTGCCTTCAGCTGTAGCTAACAGGAGTAGCCAGGGTTCGGCTCAGCAGCCTATTGAAGGGAATATGCCCGAGAGGCAATAATAAAGTGGTTATTGTCATATTACTTGTTTATGATAAAATTTTATTTTACATGCTATAATTGTACTAATACAGAAATGTTAATACATGTGTGTTTAATAAACAAAAGGAAGTTCCTATTTATGCCTCTCTCATAATCTATCTCGTTGATTAACAAGATGATCAAGGTTTCCTCATCATGGACATTGGATGTTGTTAATAACGAGGTCACAACATTAGTGTAATGATGTGATGAACATTCATCCGAAGTATAGCATTACGATCAAATTCATTGAGTTTATATTGCTATAACAACTTACGATGTGATCCTAATCCTTAGACCATGAGATCATGTCAATCACTAACACCGGAAGAGTTTCTTGATGACATCAAACGTCACACCGTAACTGGGTGATTATAAAGATGGCTTCAGAACTACTAATGTGTTATGTTGAGGCTCATGGATCGAGAGTGGAATTTGTTCATCCCGGTGACGGATAGATATGCTCTGGGCCCTCTCGGTGATATCACATTGATTAGCTTGCAAGCAAGTGATCTGATCACTAGAATGTTATATCACAGGAACGAGAAAAGAGTGCATGTCAGTAACGAGATCAAACTAGGTATGGAGATACCGATGATCAAATCTCGGACATGTAATATATCGTGAAACAAAAGGATTAAGATACTAGCATAAAAGGTTCTCACGATCACAAGAAAGTCATCGTTGAATGTGTGGGAGTCAGTACGGATCTCCATGTCCCTCTTCTGATTATTGATCGGAGAGGGGTCTCGATCATGTCAGTATTATTCGCGAACCGTAGGGTGGCACACTTAATAGACACCGACTTCCATTTGGAGCAAAAGTTTCATGCCGGAAAGCATAACATGCGCATGAATTTATTTCACTAGATACCGAAACGGGTTTTCGGGTGAATTGCAGAAAGTGTTTTTGCATGTGAAATGAAATACTAGCAAGGGGTTATATGAGAATGTTTGTCATTAAAGTAATTGACAAAATTCTGAATAAATAAAAAGGAGTTTTATTTAATGAGAGTTTTCATTAAATTTGGTGGAAATTTAATGGGAATTTGAGTGGGTTTTTGAGTGGAGGAAATTGAAAGGCCTTTTTGTGAGTGGAGTGTCCACCCACATGAATGAAAGGAGGGGAGGGGGCAGCCCCATGGCTGGGCGCATGGCCCCTTGGGTGCCCCCCTCTCCCTATAAAAGGAGCCCCCCTCCTTCTCTCTCACTCACACCTCCTCGTGAAGGATCTCTCTCCCCCTCTAGAATTTATCCCCCATGGTCTCGGACTAGGGAGATACATGTTCCCGGTGGCTATTCGGCAAGAAAGAGTTATGCTTCCGCTGCATCGCTGGAGCGAGGAGGCGGAGGTTTCTTGGTGTCCTGTACGTGTGTGCGAGCACGGATGCGCTGCTGTTTTGCAGCGCTAGGACTTCCTCTCGATCTTGAGATCGGCAAGAGATCGTCTACATCAACCATGAGTTTGGACTTATTAAGCTTTGTCGGTCTTTAAGGGTATGTTCTCTATGGCTGTATATCCGCCCATTGCTTGTATCTAGTAGATAGATCTTGGTACATAGTTGTTCCCATCGTAGGAATTTTTTTGTTTTCTATGCTGCGAACCCTACAGTGGTATCAGAGCCGAATCTATGCGTAGATGCTTTGCACGGGTAGTACACATATGAGTATGTGGGCGATGATGATCATTTTATTGCTTCTTAGTTGTACTTTGGATATTGGTGGCATAGTGGGATGAAGTTGCTCAGACAAACTTTACATGTCCTCGCACATGAGACCTGTTCCACGCTTGACATGCAACTAGTTTTGCATAAGTGGCTAGCGGGTGTCTGTCTCTCCTACTATAGTCAATATCCAATTTGCAACGAGTTGTCAACAATTTGGTTATCCTCGTTGTGGTTCATGTTCGTAGGTAAGAACGGTTCTATCTTCGAAAGCCGTAAGCCACGTAAAACTTGCAATGGATAAATTAGAGGCGTCTAGTTTAGATTGTTGTTGGGCTAGTGTTATGATATGGTGATGTTGTAAGTAGAAGTATGAGATGATACTCTTACAACACACATAACGTGTAAGTACCATAGACCTTGGCCTTACACATAGAGGTATGATAGTGATCATACCACGGTGCACATGATGGAGATCATATGCGGGAACCATATCATTTCACTTACAAACATGTGATGTTTGATTGCATCTTATATTGCTTGTTTGGCGTTTTATTAGCATAATAAGATGATCCCTCATTTAGATATCAAGATAAAAATGTGTTCTTCCTTAAGTATGCACCGATAATGTTTCGTCGCTTCAAGACATCACGTGATGATCGGGTGTACTTGAATCCACGAGCATATCTCGGGTGTAAGACAGTTACACACGCAAATACTAAGGTTCTTACTTGGCGAGCCTAGCATGTACAGACATGGCCTCGGAACACGGACCGAAAGGTAAAGCATGAGTCATATGGTAGATATGATGCCCATTTGGTGCTCACCTTTGAAGCTACACCGACTCACGTGATGATCGGACTTGGTGTAGTGTATTTGGTTCATGTAATCACCAAAAAGACACGAGAGATGTCGTTTTTTAGTGGGAGTTCATTTCTAATTTGGATTAGTAGAACTCAATTTATCATAAATTAAATCAAAGTGAATTTGCATAATTTGTTGTAGTCATTGGAATTCGTTCACCACCTTATGCATAGTTGTAATTGAGATAATAGAACTATAAATTTCTGGATATTTACTTTACGAACTGGTATCATATTGTGTTGAGTGTCAATCTAAAGTTTAAAGTCCTAACAAACTTTCAGCAAACTCTGTTTACTCCGTGAAATTTAATAATTGGTATTAAATCTAGAGTAACAACTCCAGTGTTAGTATCTTAAGTATCATGTTTGCCTCCATGATTCTTGATTGTTTTAATATCAAGTTTATCTAGGAGCTGAAAGAATTGTTTCAGAAACCATCATGTGTGACAGATATAACGATATCTGAAACAATGTTTTGGTTGCAATATGATAGAGTATAATGTGTGTTCTCATATTGGATGAGAATTTACGAAGGTTGGATATGCTAGACATCCTAATCATCCAAAAAGGTTTTGGAAAGTAATGTTATACTCATGATTCTCCTTTATAAGCTACATTAGCTTGATCATGAAAGTCGTCATGATAAGGGTGAATAGAAAATGTATGTAAAGTGTTTACTACACTAAAGGATTACTAAAGAATGTATTTTGAAAGAATACCGATCATTTTGATGATGGTGATCTACTTCAAAGTGCAAGTCCAAAGGTATTATTATTTGAATATACACGCTTTGGACTATGTGCCATGTATATGGCGCCACTTTGGATGTTGATAGATTCTTTTAAAAGGAAAAAGGAAATGCTGAAAGAGAATCTATAAAATATATTTGGCAGAAAAGAAAATATTGGAAATATCCAATTTAGGTATATAGATGATATACATGTTATGGTTGTATTCTTTGCTTGTTAAACAATGTGGTTCTTGGGTATTGGATACCGAATTGGTTGGTATGAAATTTCATACGGATCGACGTAATTCATGAACCACAATGGCCTAAGTAACTAGCAAGATAATATGTGATGATGCTCATCGAAAACAAACAAACCGTTGTTTGTATTTCTCGTTGACATCAAAGATTGCCTTCAAGATTTGTTTTAATAATAGTTATTTAAATAAGGTATTATGAGAACAAAGGTTGTTCAAATAATTACCATATTCCATATAAGATGGATGATTTACAAATCTAGTTGGAGAGATCACATCCATAAAACCTAATGCTAAAATTTCACAAGACAAATGATTGAAAGATCACTTACGAAGTGACATCGCTGTTTAAATTATATTGGAAAGAAAACATGAAGAATATCCATATTCATAGATTTTTGAAGTCTTTGATTTGATCAAGTGACCCTTGTGAGACTTTCCTCGGGATAATTAAAACTTCGTTCAAAGGCCAAATAAAAACAAACGACTAAAATATTAGAATTTATATATGTCGATGTATGTATTCCATTATGTGCAGTCGTAAGCGATGGATTTCAACTTCATATGCTTTCTCCGAAAATTTGAGTGAATATTCACTTAATGAGAAATAAGTATGAAATTTTTGAAAACGTTCAAAGACTTTCAAGATGAAGTGGAAAATCATTGTAACAAGAAAATAAATGATTTATGATTTTATCATAAAGGGATTTATTTGAGTTGCAAGTGTAACAAGAGAATAAATGATTTATGATTTCATCATAAAGGGATTTATTTGATTTGCAAGTTTAGCAAATCACCTAGATTTACATCTCCCGAAGCCCCATAGTAATATGGAGTGTTTGAGATTTGTAATGAAACCTTGTTTGACATGGTTGGATCAAATGCGTTATTTATAAAACTGCCATTATGTTTTAAAAGATTAAAGATTTAGGGACTACCACTTTTACACTGAAAATAGCTCCATCTTGATCCGTTGAAATGACACTTGAGTTATGGTTTGGGGTAAAACCCAAGTTGTCCTTTCTTAAATTTTGGTATGCTAAGCATAAGTAAGATGTTTACAACCAAAGTCGGATGAGCATGTCTTTGTAGGTTATTTCGAATAACAATTGGTTATTCCTCCATAACACCAAGGACAAAAGGGTTTGTCGCTTGAAACGTGAAGTTTCTTGAAGAAGGAATTTTTCGCAAAAGTTAAGTGGAAGGACAATAGAACTTTGATAAGGTTAACGAACCTTAGCTAAATGTGTTGAGTTGCGCAGCGCCGGAAATCGTTCCAGAGGCTGCCATAATGCTCATAGCTTATGTGCCTCAAAGGTTATGGTCACGGAGATCTAAGTTCTTATTGAACCAAGTCAGTCAGATAAACAATCAAATACTGAGATTTGAGAGTAAATCATTATTGTTTGACAATGATGCAATGACTACATGCAAAGAAGCGATGATGGGCCCTGACTCTGTCAAATGGCTTGAAGCCATAAAATCCGTGATAGTTCCATACACGAAAAATCAAGTTTTGAACTTGGAAGACCCTCCGGAAAGGTGTAAAAACCTATCGGTCGTATCTGGATCTATAAACAAACAGACATGGATGTTTCACATCTATGAAATAGTCGACATGTCGGTAATTTTTTTACGACAATGTTCAAGGAGTTGACTATGACAAGATTTGATCTTTCATAGCGATATTTAGTCTGGACGGATTAAAGTAGCAATCACTACATATAATTTGGTATATGGTAGATGAATAAACAAAAAAAGTTCTTCTAATAGAATGGTTACCTAAGACGTGTACATGACACGGTCCAAAGGGTTTTGTTAATTCCAAGGATGCTAAAAGGGGCATGCAACTTCAATGGTTGAAGTAAACATCGTGGAGTTGGAATCTTCATTGTGATGAAAAAGGAGTTTTCATCTAGAGACGATGAAGATGCTTGCATTTGCAAGAAATTAAGTGGGAGCGCTAAGACATATTTCTAATACATTATGTGGAGGACATCTTATTGATTGGAAATGATGTATCTTCTATTGACAAAGGTTAAGAATTTCATTTTGATGAAAGACTTAGGCAAAGCCCTAATATTTAGCGTGAATGTCTATATTGGATAGACTGTGACGCTAATATGGTTGTGCCAAACGTACATATATGAGATATTGAAGGAGTTCAATATAGAAACGACAAGAAACGGTTCTTGTCGCATGGAAAGGAATTGAATCAAGATTCATGTGTATCGACACTTGATAAGTGAAACAAGATTCAAGTGCTTTGACACTTGATGAGTGAAATCACAAGGATGTTTTGATCAATCATATCATGATATGTACATATCTAGATATGTCCTATGCTCTAAGTGTTACGAGCATATACCAGAATGAGTCATAAAATGATCATTGGACGATAGTAAGGATATTCTTATGATCTCAATTTAAACTATGAGTGGCACAATTTAATGGAAAGGAAATTCCATGATGGATTTGTATGAATTCCAAAGTTAAGACATTGTGACGGATACTACAATAAAAAGGCTAAGTATATGACTGCTATAGTAGCAGCAAAGGAGGGCATTTGTGTCAAGTAGTTTGTTATCAAACTAAGGTGTGGTTCGCAACGGGCTAACACTAAAGATATATTGTACGACAATAGTATCGACATGATTTAACCCCAAGGAACTAAAGGTCTCACCAAAAGACCGAATTTATACAATGCCATCTCGTTGGAGAATGAGTGATGCGTGAAGACGCAAAGACATGCAAATACACACGGACCTGAAAGTTTCAGATCCATAGATTATGTTACCACTTGCAGTTGCACATATGGAACACCAGAAAGCCTAGGTGTTCAATACGCAAAGTTTTCAAACTAGATTATTATCTCTAGTGCAAGTGGGAGACTCAAGGGAATATGCCCGAGAGGCAATAATAAAGTGGTTATTGTCGTATTCCTTGTTTATGATAAAAGTTTATTTTACATGCTATAATTGTATTAATATGGAAACGTTAACACATGTGTGTTTAATAAACAAAAGGAAGTTCCTAGTTATGCCTCTCTCATAAACTAGCTCGTTGATTAACAAGATGATCAAGGTTTCCTAATCATGGACATTGGATGTTGTTAATAACGAGGTCACAACATTAGTATAATGATGTGATGAACATTCATCCGAAGTATAGCATTACGATCAAAGTCATTGATTTTATATTGCTATAACAACTTACGAAGTGATCCTAATCCTTCGACCATGAGATCATGTTAATCACTAACACCGGAAGAGTTTCATGATGACATCAAACGTCAAACCGTAACTAGGTGATTATAAAGATGGCTTCAGAACTACTAAAGTGTTATGTTGAGGCTCATGGATCGAGAGTGGAATTTGTTCATCCCGATGACGGATAGATATGCTCTAGGCCCTCTCGGTGATATCACATTGATTAGCTTGCAAGCAAGTGATTTGATCACTAGAATGTTATATCACAGGAACAAGAAAAGAGTGCATATTAGTAACGAGATCAAACTAGGTATGGAGATACTGATGATCGAATCTCGGACATCTAATATATCGCGAAACAAAAGGATTAAGATACTAGCATAAAAGGTTCTCACGATCACAAGAAAGTCATCGTTGAATGTGTGGGAGTCATTACGGATCTCCAGGTCCTGCTTCTGATTATTGATCGGAGAGGGTCTCGATCATGTTCGCATTATTCGCGAACCATAGGGTGTCACACTTAAGATACACCTACATCCATTTGGAGCAAAAGTTTCATGCTGGAAAGAATAACAAGCGCAGGAATTTATTTCACTAGATACCGAAACGGGATTTCAGGTGAAATTGCAGAAAGTGGTTTTGCATGTGAAATGAAATACTAGCAAGGGGTTATATGAGAATGTTTGTCATTAAAGTAATTGACAAAATTCTTAGTAAATAAAAGGAGTTTTATTTAACGAGAGTTTGCATTAAATTTGGTGGAAATTTAATGGGAATTTGAGTGGGTTTTTGAGTGGAGGAAATTGAAAGGCTTTTGTGTGAGTGGAGTGTCCACCCACATGAATGAAAGGAGGGGAGGGGGCAGCCCCATGGCTGGGCGCATGGCCCCTTGGGTGCCCCCCTTTAAATGGATCGTATGGGCACCTAGAGGGGGGTGAATTGGTTCTACCCAATTTTTAGTTCTTTTTCAATTTTAGGCTTGACAAAAAGTAAATTCTCTAGATATGTAACTACGAGAATTTCCCTATATGCAAACCTAGCTACTAAGCACGAAAAGAGAGGAGCGAGGAAACCGTAGTGGAGCACGCGGAGACACAGGGATTTGTTTTACCGCAGTTCCTTCCTTGTTAAGGGAAGTACATATACGTTGGAGGGGTAGGCGGTTCTAAGACCACCATGCCACAATAGGCCTCACCCTATTCTCCGATGGATCTCGCCACGAAAGGCCTGATCCACCTTCTCCACTATTGGTACCCTTCGAGGCAGGAACCGGTTCCTTTACAACACTACCGGGGCACACACCCACAACTGAATTGGGGGCTCCCGAGATGACAACAAGCTGTCACAAGAACAAGGTTTATCAATATAAACAAAACAAGGATCTAGGTATTTGCAAGAAATACTAGATCGGTGATTCTCCAAATGAATGGAGAGGAGATGAAGCGCTTGTTTGCTGATGATGAAGATTGAGTTCTCCTCCTTCGATTCCCCAAGGGACGGGGCCTTTGGGTGGATCTAGGTGGAGCTCTCTTGGATGAAGGTTGCAGATCAGATCTTGACTTTTTCGAATGAACCAAGAGCTCTGGCAGGAGGGGAAAGGCTGGCTTAAATACCCCTCTGCACAGATCTGGCCGTTGAACAAGTTTGGTGGCGGATCCCACTAGGGGCGGACTATCCGCCCCTGGGAAAACTCCGCCCCCAGGACGTATATTCCGAGGAGAAAATCCGCCCCCTCTCTGGTGCTGGCGCCTGCAGAACTTGATGAAGACCTTGGGGGGGGGCAGATTATCCGACCCCCCCAGGGGCGGATTATCCGGCGTGGCCGGAAAGTCTGGCCGAAACTCTGCCCCCCCTCTGGGGCTTGCGCCTTGGTAGTGAACATGAGGGGTGGATTATCCGGCGGGGCCGAAAAATCCGGCCAAAACTCCGCCCCCCTTCTGGGGCTTGCGCCTATCTGGGAAAAGGGTGGGGCGGATTATACGCCCTTGGTGGGGGCAGATTATCCGCCCCCCAAAGGTAGATTCATTTTCCTTTTATCCTTAGAGAGAGCTGCAACACTTCAACACACATTATATAATCCTTGATATTGTTATCTAACACACAAATCACTATGGATTATGAAATGTTCTTTCACCCCTCTCCCTATAAAAGGATCCCCCTCCCTATCTCTCTCTCTCTCTCTCACTCACACCTCCTCGTGAAGGATCTCTCTCCCCCTCTAGAATTTACCCCCCATGGTCTCGGACTAGCGAGATACATGTTCCTGGTGGCTATTTGGCTAGAAAGAGTTGTGCTTCCGCTGCATCACTGGAGTTAGGAGGCGGAGGTTGCTCGGTGTCTTGTACGTGTGTGCGAGCACGGATGCGCTGCTGTTTTGCGGCGCAAGGACTTCCTCTCGATCTTGAGATCGGCAAGAGATCGTCTACATCAACCACGAGTTTGGACTCATTAAGCTTTTTCGGTCTTCAAGGGTATGTTATCTACGGATGTATATCCGCCCGTTGCTTGTATCTAGTAGATAGATCTTGGTACATAGTTGTTCCCATCGTAGGAAATTTTTTGTTTTCTATGCTGCGAACCCTACACCTATCCTCCAGCTCCATCCGAAGCTAGGAAGAGCTGGCGTACAGCTTCATTCGCAACTTCAAGGGCACCAGCAAGAGGCCAGCCTCAATCGAAGAGCTGCGGGCCTGCACCCAGCAAACCAACGAGTCCATCTACTCGTACATATGATGCTAGTACCACATCGGAACTCTGCCGCATACATCTCCGAAGAAAGAGCAATCGACTCCTTCAAGGATGGTGCCAGACGCCCAGATTTCAATGAGGAGCTCGGGCGTGTCAAGCCCCAAACCCTTGACCACCACTGGTGGAAACGGGGCTATAGGTCCCGGTTGGTATGGGGCTTTAGTCCCGGTTGCCCAACCGGGACGGGGCAATCGGGACTAAATCCCTAACCTTTAGTCCCGGTTGCCCCACCAACCGGGACAAAAGGGTGCACACGTGGCAGCGGCAGAGGGCGAGGGGGGTGGAGCATTAGTCCCGGTTCGTAACATGAACTGGGACTAATAACCTTCTGCCGCGACAGAGATTTGGCCCATTTCTCTTCCGCGGCAGAGAATTCATTTTGGCACACTTGTTGCCGCGGCAGCATTTTCGCCACTTTTTGTGCCGCGACAAAGAATTCATTTAGGTTTTTTTATTGTTTATTTAGTGATTTGCACTTATCAATGAAGGAACCTTATATTACATCATGAATATCATGACAATATTACATTGAATACACGGATCGAGTTCATGCACTACATACAAAAGTTGCTATTCGATGCTACCGGCCAATTCCTTCAAAGTTGCTATTTTTACAATCCCTATTATCTATACACAGCCGAATAGTATTCTACTTTTGGGTATATGACTTCTGCATCTGTAACACCCTCAGAATCGGACCTATGCAAGTTTGAGCAAAATTCACCAAACCCGCATATAAACGATTCAAAGGTGCCCACCAGGCACTTTCGTGCGGGTGGAAAACGAAGTAATAGCATTACACAACAGTCCTCGATGGGACCCACGTAATGAGATATATAAATGACTCCATGAGTCAAGAATACAAATATAATATACAAAGATCCAAATCACCTTGAAAACGATAGAGCGTCCAGCTACGGACAAGATGCAAATGGGGCTAAGAGCCCTGAAGAATAACCAATGGCGTCCATAACCCTGCCCAGGCCAAGCCGGAAGGGTAACCCTGCTAACGGCGTCGATCTCAAAACCTGCTTAAACAAAAAAGGGGTGCCGACAAAGGGCAAAGGAAAAAGAGGAGCGTCAGTACTGAGGCCAGTACACGGCGAGGCTAGAATTCGGCGGTCCTCGCCTACATAGGTATGGTGGATCGAAAGCGGCAAAGATGCACTAAACAACCTATAGAGACTCGAATCAACTGGCGGTTATCAGAGAGGGGTAAGAATGACCTATCCGGATCCAACCTGAAGCTAACACCAAACAAACCCATCCTGGTGTTTCCCCCTCGAGACCAAACGAGGAAGTCCACCGAGGAACTCACACCGTTGGCAGTTTTAATTATTCAGTTATCGTTGCAGCTATTACTAGTCAAATATAGATAATCGTCCTGATAAAGTAAGCAGTGGTCACTTTTAGTTGACCATTCCGTTGTAGTTGCGGCAATTACTAATCAGGTACAGATAACATGATATAAACCCAAACCCGAGCTTGTTGGTACTTTTATTCAGCCATTTCGTTGTAGTTGCAATACTTACTAGTCAGGTACAATTGTCGCAAGCGACAAGCCAAACAAGCAATGGTGGGCAGTATTAATTAGTCATTCCATTATAGTGAAGCTGATTACTAGTCATTATAAGTCAAATTTATAGCAATAAACTTTAGTTATGCTTGTCTATGATCAAGAAACTGTGCTCCAAGTCGTCCATATCCGCGGACACGGCTTTCAGAAAGTTTTACCCGGCCGGGGTGCACCAATAGCAACACACGCTCGATCAACCTCGGAAAAACCAAATCAAAACCCAACGAGGCTTTCACGACTGAACAATCACAGGATTCAGAATTATTTCAGGGGGCCACCCCTTAAGTAGAATCCGCAACGAAGCCAGCTGTCTCCGAGACGGACTTAAGGTTTGGGTGGACGGCTGTGAACGACTGGGAACCCGAAAGTGTGGCTGGGCTTGTCGACACCGCGGAATCGTGTCCCGATCCTAAACAGTACAGTGTGCAGTACCTCGCACAATTTAAATACAGAAAGTAGCATGGCATAAGTACAGGATAGTAAAAACACCTCAAACTAGTTTGTGGCCCCAAGAAATAAGACTGAATCAAGCTCTGGCTCAGGGGGGGTCCCATATACCTCCCGGATGTGGATAGCGCGATAAAACAAGGAACAGGAATCAAGTACTCGGGGTCTTACGGACACAAGTGGGCGTCGAAACCAAATATTTTCTATCACCCACCGATGCCTCGCTTATTTCAATTTTAGTTGTTAAACAGAAATTAAAGTGACGATAAATAAAACTAGAATCATCTCCAACAACAACATGCGGCAATACATCAAGAATCGTGGCATATGACGACACACATCAAGACTTAAGCAAGCAACTACGACGCCAAGTCCAACTATCTACCAAACAACAGGTAATAGGGTGTGTCCAAGGCAATATACGGCTGCAAGGGATATCACGGATACGAAACTAGAGCATCGCAACACAGATAGCAATAGATCAACAGGAGGGAATAAAGACTATAAAAGTAAGATAGGTAGAAAGGGGGAGATGCTCGCCTGAAAACATTGTCGAAGGTTCAACCGAAGATCGGGGCGAAGCTCACATCAACTCAACGGTCTTATCCGCGAAGAAGCAAAACACTAGAAAGAACACCGGATGCAATATTTAATACAACGGCAGAAGGTCGGCATGATGCATGTATGATGCATGACATGGCCAAGGTGCAATGCAATTAGGTCATAATAAGCGGAACCGGGGTCCCGACAATTAATCAAACGGTTCAAGTTATTTAACTACCCCGCAATTTAAATGTTGTTTTAGCATGGCAGAAGATAGCACCGGTTCGCTACACAAATTTAAATGAGGCCGATATGAGACTAGATTTGCCCGCATATTGGCCCCATATTTAATTATTAGGTGAATCGCATAAGGCCACCAAACCACATGATTATGCATGCAAGTATGACAATTCAATATGCATCAAGTTGATATCATTTATAAAATAGGGTATCGAGGAAAAGGGCCACACATTAGGGTTCTCGACGATCTTGGGGGTTCCGGGGTTCGGGGTCGGTCTCGGGGTCCAGGGTTCGACGGTCTTGGTCCGGGGGAAACGTTCGAGGTTATCGGGGTAGGTCTTGGCGTTCCGGGAAGCCGGACTTGGTTCGGCGTCGGGGCGCATCGGACTCGTCCTGATCGCTGACGTTCTTGTCGCATTCGCGGTCTTCGGGTCATGTCGACGGTCGTGGCGTTCGGGAAGAAGATCATGTCGCATCCGCGGTGGTCGGGCCATGTTGTCGGTCTTGTCGTTTCACGGCGGAGATCTTGGTGACCCGAGTCTCGGCGTCTTCGGATCCGGGTAGTTGACCTTGGCATTCCGACTCCAATGTCGAGGAAGTACTTGACACGGCGTTGATCTCGTGATGGTGAGCTTCGAGTCCGTGTTCGCCTTTGGGGTTCTAGGTCGGTTCTCGAAATTCGGCGCCGGTGGTCGAAGTCGGACTTGGGTAGTCACCTAGGTGTTCGTATGCGCACAGCCTCGGTGTAGATGGCGTTGACGAGCTCGAGACACGGTACAGGTGCTGTATCCAGGAATTCAGACATCGACTTGGTACCACACGCAAGCACCAACACATACACGCGTGGTCGTGGATGTACTGCTCCTCCACTTGGCCCACTCGCGCTGGAGGGCGGACGACGGACGGCGGACGGCCACAGACGGGGCGACGGGGATGAGGGGGACCCGCGGAGGCGACCTTGGCGCGCGCGCGTAAAGGCGAGCTTGCGAGCTTGAGGGGCGAGGAGACGAGGAGGACCCGTGGCGGGTCGGGTCGCTGCCGATTCTTAGGCTGCTGGCCGCCGGCGAGAGCGAGGCGGAGGCCGCAGGCGGACGGCGCGGCGACGCAGGCGGACGCGGGCTCGGGCGGGCACGGTGGACGACGGCGGCGAGCTCGAGGCGCGGCGAGGGCGGGCGCCAGCAGGGTGCGCCCGGCGGCGAACGGCGGCTCGGGGCGCTGGCGACGAGGCGGCGAGGGCGCTTGAGGGAGGTCGCGGTGGCTCGGGACGCGAGGCCGAGGCGAGGTCGGGAAGGCGGCGCTTCAAGGGCGGAGCAGGCGGGCAAAGGCCGGGCGGCTGGCGAGGGAGGCGGCTCGCAGGGCGGAGCAAAGGGCCCAGGAGAGGCGGCGCCGCGGGTCGGGAGCGCCTGGAGGTCGCGGCCAGCGCTGGCGGGTGGCGCGGCCGGAGCGAGGGCGAGGTGGTCCGGTGGATGCGGCGGAGCGGCTGCGCGGCCGGGGAGGAGCTTGAGGGAGGAGGCGCGGTGGCGGTGCTCGCAGAGAGCGGCGGGACGCTGAGCGTAGGACGCGGCCGCGGGCGAGCAGAAGCGGGATCGAAGGCGGCAGCGGGCGCAGCAGCGGTGGACGGCGAAGCGGAGAGGGAGGTGGGGAGAACCATGCGGCGGCAGCCGGGCGGAGGGAGGAGGCGAAAGGTGGAGGCGCGGTGGCAAGGGCTGGGAAGGTGGGCAGGAGCGAGCTGAGGGAGAGAGCACGCGGGGCGAGCAGACGATGGGGAGAGGGAGGCGCGCGTGGTCCGGGCCCACAAAGGGGTGGGTGCATGTCTGTCTGTGGGTGGGCCTGAGGGAGTTGGGGTGGGACCCGGGGCATAGAGAGGGGGGGGGTTAGCGGATGGGGTCCAGGCGACAGGGGCAGGGGGAGGTTGCTGTGTGCGTGAGTGGGTTGTGTGGCTGTGTGTGTGGGGGGGGAGGTGGAGGGGGGGGAGGGGTGGGTGGAGGGAGAGGCCAAGTGGCAGCCCACGGTTGGGTGGGGGTGAGGGGTGTGGTGAGGTGGCAACGTGTGAGTGGCCAGGGTGAGGTGGAGGGTTGGGTTGGGTAGACTAGTGGGTAACTTTAGGATTTAGGAACGGGTGCAGTTGGACCGATTCAGAAACTTGGGGGTGGGCGTTCGGGTCGATCTGGCCCGTTCGACTGCCCCCACTAAAATAAATAAATATTTTATTTATTTCAAACAAAGTTTTTGCAAACCGATATCGAGCAAACCAAAATAGTCCGGCGCCCCGGGTTTTGGCGTTTGAATAAAGATGGGGCGTTTTAGAAAACAAAACGGGCTTTGCGAAATAGTTTTAGCAAACAATGCATGATGATGACGATGCAATGCACAAATTCAACGCGATTTTCTAGTAGTGGTTTTATGGATGCCACACCGACACCACTAACAATGGATCTCGCCCTCGAGATCCACCTCATGGTACCGGGAAGAAGGTCGGCGGTCGGCGTCTTCTCGCTTCGGGTAGATCCTCGCGACACCACTAACAAAGGGTCGTTGTCCGTGATCGTCGAGAGAACACTCCGGGGACAAAAAGGTCGAAGGTAGGGGTATCAACAAATAAAGCCACCCCGAACTTCCGTGGACGGAGTAAAACTGCTGGATCCACTGATTCGATGTACAAGAGCGAATGATAAGAGTAGTCGGATGGTGATCAGTCCATCGCGCACCCAAACCATTACTCTGCACACGAATAGGCGGATTATGCAACCAACTCGGAATTAGATCAAGATCTCGACAAGCGAGGTTCGAACAAAGGGTGATGCAAACTCGCATCGGATCTGGCGAGATGATGTCGTCGCCGGAAAACACGGAAGGCACAAGCAAGGAATAAAGAATGTCACCACGCATTTAAGGATTCTCGGATAGCATGAAGACCAGATGTAGCCACACCGTTATCGAAGAAGGAAGCGAAACTCAAGGTACGACTAAACCCAACTGGAAATCCTGGACTCGAAGAGAGAGAAGAGAGCAGATTCAAAACACGTAGAGGTAAGAGGAGAACAGCAGGGGGGTACGGAATAAAATCAGGCCTATTCAGAACTATCCCACCGATTTTCAAAAATAGTTTTGACACTCTACTTCGGCCGTTAGCTAGGTTATCCTACAGGCTGGACTTGTGGGGTATCGCAACTGCTGGGCTCTGATACCACTCTGTAACACCCTCAGAATCGGACCTATGCAAGTTTGAGCAAAATTCACCAAACCCGCATAGAAACGATTCAAAGGTGCCCACCAGGCACTTTCGCAAGGTGGAAAACGAAGTAATAACATTACACAACAGTCCTCGATGGGACCCACAGAACAGATATATACACAAGCGACTCCCTGAGTCAAGAATACAAATATAATATACAAAGATCCAAATCACCTTGAAAACGATAGAGCGTCCAGCTACGGACAAGATGCAAATGGGGCTAAGAGCCCAAGAATAACCAATGGCGCCCATAACCCTGTGCCAAGCCGGAAGGGTAACCCCGCTAACGCGTCGATCTCAAAACCGCTTAAACAAAAGGTGCCGACAAAGGGCAAAGGAAAAGAGGAGCGTCAAGATCGAGGCCAAGACACGGCGAGGCTAGAATTCGGTCCTCGCCACATAGGTATGGTGGATCGAGCGGCAGCAAAGATGCACTAAACAACCTATAGATACTCGAATCAATCAAGTTATCGAGAGGGGTAAGAATGACCTATCCGGATCCAACTGAAGCTAACACCAAACAAACCCATCCCGGTGTTTCCTCGAGACCAAACGAGGAAGTCCACCGAGGAACTCACACCGCTGGCGTTTTAATTATTCAGTTATCGCTGCTATTACTAGTCAAATATAGATAATCGCCCCGATAAAGTAAGCGGTGGTCACTTTTAGTTGACCATTCCGCTAGAAGTGCAATTACTAATCGTATGTATAACATGATATAAACCCAAACCCGACTTGTTGGTACTTTTATTCAGCCATTTCGTTGAAGTTGCAATACTTACTAGTCAGTACAATTGTCGCATGGCGACAAGCCAAACAAGCAATGGTGGGCGTATTAATTAGTCATTCCATTATAGTGAAGCTGATTACTAGTCATTATAAGTCAAATTTATAGCAATAAACTGTAGTTATGCTTGTCTATGATCAAGAAACTGCTCCAAGTCGTCCATATCCGCGGACACGGCTTCGAAAAGTTTTACCCGCAGGGTGCACCAATAGCAACACACGCCGATCAACCTCGGAAAACCAAATCAAAACCAACGAGGCTTTCACGATCGAACAATCACAGATTCAGAATTATTTCAGGGCCACCTTAAGTAGAATCATAGCGAAGCCAGCTGTCTCCGAGACGGACTTAAGGTTTGGGTGGACGGCTGTGAACGACTGGGAACCCGAAAGTGTGGCTGGGCTTGTCGACACCGCGGAATCGTGTCCCGATCCTAAACAGTACAGTGTGCTCCTCGCACAATTTAAATACAGAAAGTAGCATGGCATAAGTACGGGATAGTAAAAACACCTCAAACTAGTTTGTGGCCCCAAGAAATAAGACTGAATCAAGCTCTGGCTCAGGGGGGTCCCATATACCTCCCGGATGTGGATAGCGCGATAAAACAAGGAACAGGAATCAAGTACTCGGGGTCTTACGGGACACAAGTGGGCGTTCGGAAACCAAATATTTTCTATCACCCACCGATGCCTCTGCTTATTTCAATTTTAGTTGTTAAACAGAAATTAAAGTGACGATAAATAAAACTAGAATCATCTCCAACAACAACATGCGGCAATACATCAGCAACTGTGGCATATGACGACACACATCAGCACTTAAGCAAGCAACTACGACGCGCAAGTCCAACTATCTACCAAACAACAGGTAATAGGGTGTGTCCAAGGCAATATACGGCTGCAAGGGATATCACGGATACGAAACTAGAGCATCGCAACACAGATAGCAATAGATCAACAGGAGGGAATAAAGACTATAAAAGTAAGATAGGTAGAAAGGGGGAGATGCTCGCCTGAAAACATTGTCGAAGGTTCAACCGAAGATCGGGGCGAAGCTCACATCAACTCAACGGTCTTATCCGCGAAGAAGCAAAACACTAGAAAGAACACCGGATGCAATATTTAATACAACGGCAGAAGGTCGGCATGATGCATGTATGATGCATGACATGGCCAAGGTGCAATGCAATTAGGTCATAATAAGCGGAACCGGGGTCCCGACAATTAATCAAACGGTTCAAGTTATTTAACTACCCCGCAATTTAAATGTTGTTTTAGCATGGCAGAAGATAGCACCGGTTCGCTACACAAATTTAAATGAGGCCGATATGAGACTAGATTTGCCCGCATATTGGCCCCATATTTAATTATTAGGTGAATCGGCATAAGGCCCCCAAACCACATGATTATGCATGCAAGTATGACAATTCAATATGCATCAAGTTGATATCATTTATAAAATAGGGTATCGAGGAAAAGGGCCACACATTAGGGTTCTCGACGATCTTGGGGGTTCCGGGGTTCGGGGTCGGTCTCGGGGTCCAGGGTTCGACGGTCTTGGTCCGGGGGAAACGTTCGAGGTTATCGGGGTAGGTCTTGGCGTTCCGGGAAGCCGGACTTGGTTCGGCGTCGGGGCGCATCGGACTCGTCCTGATCGCTGACGTTCTTGTCGCATTCGCGGTCTTCGGGTCATGTCGACGGTCGTGGCGTTCGGGAAGAAGATCATGTCGCATCCGCGGTGGTCGGGCCATGTTGTCGGTCTTGTCGTTTCACGGCGGAGATCTTGGTGACCCGAGTCTCGGCGTCTTCGGATCCGGGTAGTTGACCTTGGCATTCCGACTCCAATGTCGAGGAAGTACTTGACACGGCGTTGATCTCGTGATGGTGAGCTTCGAGTCCGGTGTTCTCGCCTTGGGGTTCTAGGTCGAAGTTCTCGAAATTCGGCGCCGGTGGTCGAAGTCGGACTTGGGTAGTCACCTAGGTGTTCGGATGCGCACAGCCTCGGTGTAGATGGCGTTGACGAGCTCGAGACACGGTACAGGTGCTGTATCCAGGAATTCAGACATCGACTTGGTACCACACGCAAGCACCAACACATACACGCGTGGTCGTGGATGTACTGCTCCTCCACTTGGCCCACTCGCTACCGGAGGGCGGGGCGGACGCCTGAGGCGGGCGACGGGATGAGGGACCATGAGGCGACCTTGGCGGCGGCGCGCGCGACAGAAAGGGCGGCGAGAGCGGCTTGCGAGCTAGAGGGGGCGGCGAGGAGACCGGGGAGGACCCGTGGCCGGGGTCGCGCGCGTCGGGACGGTGCTTGGCTGCCGCGTCGCCGGCGGAGAGCGAGGCGGAGGGCGCGGGCAGCGACGGCGACGCAGAAGGGCAGACGGGCTCGGCGAGCGCAGGTGGGCAGCTGGCCAGAGGGGCGCCCGGCTGAACGGTGCGGCTGCGCGGGCTCGGGCGGCGCGAGGCGCGGCGCTGGAGAGGTCGCGGTGGCTCCGGGGCCTTGCCGAGGCGAGGTCGGGAAGGGCGGCTGCTGGCCAGGGCGGAGCAGCGGGCCGGGCGGGCTGGCATGGCGCGAGGCTTCAGCTGCGGGAAGCGGGGCCAGGGAGAGCGGTGGAGCGCGCCATGGTCGGGAGCCTTGGGGAGCCGCGGCGCCAGCAGTGGGGCTCAGCCGGAGTGAGGGCGTGGTCCGGTGGATCTGCGGAGGAGGCTGCGCGGCCGGGGAGGAGCTTGAGGGAGGCGCGGTGGCAGTGCTGAGAGCGGCGAGGGGGCAGTGCTGCGGTGAGCGAAGCGGCATCGGGCGAGCTCTGGCGCAGCGGGCGCAGGGCGGTGGACGGCGAGCTAGCGGAGGAGGGAGGTGGGGAGAACCGGCGAGCGGCGGCGCGCCGGCGGCAGCCGGAGGGGAGGGAGGCGGCGAGCAGGGAGGCGCGGTGCGGCGCGCGCGCTGGGGAAGGTGCGGGGCAGGAGCGAGCTGAGGGAGAGAGCACGCGGGGCGAGCAGACGATGGGGAGAGGGAGGCGCGCGTGGGGGATGGTCCGGGGTGGGGCCCACAGGCGGGGTGGGTGCATGTCTGTCCAGGGGGTGGGCCGGCTGAGGGAGTTGGGGTGGGACCCGGGGCATAGAGAGAGAGGGGGTTAGCTGATGGGGTCCAGGCGACAGGGGCAGGGGGAGGTTGCTGTGTGCGTGCGTGTGTTGTGTGGCTGTGTGTGTTTTGGTGGGGCAGGTTGAGTGGAGGGAGGGGTGAGAGGAGGAAGAGGCCAAGTGGCAGCCCACGGTTGGGTGGGGGTGAGGGGTGTGGTGAGGTGGCAACGTGTGAGTGGCCAGGGTGAGGTGGAGGGTTGGGTTGGGTAGACTAGTGGGTAACTTTAGGATTTAGGAACGGGTGCAGTTGGACCGATTCAAAAACTTGGGGGTGGTCGTTCGGGTCGATCTGGCCCGTTCGACTGCCCCCACTAAAATAAATAAATATTTTATTTATTTCAAACAAAGTTTTTGCAAACCGATATCGAGCAAACCAAAATAGTCCGGCGCCCCGGGTTTTGGCGTTTGAATAAAGATGGGGCGTTTTAGAAAACAAAACGGGCTTTGCGAAATAGTTTTAGCAAACAATGCATGATGATGACGATGCAATGCACAAATTCAACGCGATTTTCTAGTAGTGGTTTTGCGGGATGCCACAGCATCCAAGAATCCCGCCAATTCCTCCTGAATTGCTCGTACACGATCCTTTGGCAGAAGACCGTCCCGTAGACGTTCGATCTGATTTAAAAAAGGAGTCAGCCTATATGAATGAAACTAAACACAATTTGATTGTAATTAAAAACTATAGAAATTGTTTACGTAAGTGGAGTTGCTCTAAATTTCTGCCCTTCTCATCGCATGTCTGCCGGATGAACTCGCAAACATAGTATCCACATAGATTGTTACCTGGTCCCTGCGTCAGGCACTTTACGAGAACAGAGTTCAATCAAAATAATAATCAAGCATGATAATAAATGTATGAAAACTAGAATCAAAGAGATGCGCGGATATAGCTAGTGGTGCTTACATTTAGTGGTTGAAATGTAAGCTCCTCTTTCCAAACACCCCTAGCCTTGTTGGTGAACCGTTTCCAAGCGCTGCCCGGCGTAGAAAATGAATAAAATAAGTTATTAAGTACTTGATATCATAAAATTCACGAACGTTGCCGATATAGTGTCGTAATGATTAGAATTACCGATGGAGAAGTATCTGCATGTCCTTCCACGTCTCAAGGGGTTTATGTTTCGAGTCCATGACTAGTACACGCCCTTTGTCAAGTTGAATGATTAACATAATATAGTGGAAGCTGCAAATGCATAACTAAACAATTATATACTTAACATCGATTAAGCGAAATAGAAAGTGTATACAAGGCAATAACACTCACTCGAAGTTGTAAGGAAATAGTATTTCCCTTTTGGTTTCTTGAAACCTTAACACGTGTACTAGATTATCCTCCGTATCCTGGGGGCTTATTTTGAGATTAGCTTCATGAACCCAATATGGGTCAATGAAGCCAATGTCATAGATTTGTCCTCTGCTGCATTCGAGAATCTTCATTACGCATATTAAGATGATTATATACATGCAATAAACAAAATAATATAGCTGGAGACTAAATTAATTACAGAATTAGTACTTATAGACAATAGGCACTGATGATCGATTTGTCCAAGGCGTCTTGATTGAATAATTGAAATAGTTCATCAAATTCAATGGATATCATGTCATCCTTTTCTTTCCCATGATGCTTTTTTGTAACCCTTAGCACTATCCAGTTAGCCCCGGCCCTTGTGGCATGCATGTACCAGTTATGCAATCTTCGCATTTTTGTTGGAAGATTGTTTAACTCCTCAGGTTTAACGAGAGGTTTGCCGTACTGGTATTTGTATGCTACTTCACTCACGGGGAAGAACTCTAATCGATAAATCTTGGGAAATACTCATACCTTGAGCAGCGCAACTTCTCCGTGTTGTGCAACTACCTCTGGATCATCTTGCTCTTACCCCATATTTGCTCGACCCACATTGGTTTGGGAAATCACCTTGAGAGGCGCAAGTCTATTTGCTTGTTCTCGAGCTGGGCAACATATTTCTTGCTTGCATCAAGATCGCTCTTGAGATTTTTGTGCATGTGACTTGAGAATAGAACGCTCATAGTCGATGACAACTTTGGCTCGGGTTGATGAAGAGTCTTTAGCATTTTCAACACTTTGGCCTTTTCTTCTTTGGTCTTTGGGAACTCTGGCTCTTTCGGCCGCCTCGACTTAGCTTAAACGCTGTCGTTTCGCATCAACGATCGCCGATCTCCTCTTGATCTGATCATAAGCTCTCTTGGGAGGAACCTTTGGTACTTTTGGAAGAGGCTCTTGTTTACGTTTGCGATCGCTTACGGCCAGATGGCGACGCTTTCGCTTTTTATCTGAGGCGGCGATGGCTCATGATGATGGCTGCACCGAGATTGATGAGGCGGAGGCGGGTGAGGCGACGAAGACGGGCTGCCGCGGCGGCGACCTCGGCGGAGACGGGTGAGGCGGCGGCGAAGATGGCCTTGGCGTGTGATTTGAAGCGATACATTCCTTGACCATAAAATGGTGGCGTTTTTGCGTCTCCCGAAGATACATCCCCTTCACCTGCAGGGTAGTGAATATCCAAAACCTCAATGGTGGGCATGATTTCATCCACGCCGACAACAGTGTAGCCCTCTGGAACCGGACGACAGTGGTAAGTTGGTGTGGGTCCAATTGGTAAGGCATAGCCGACCGCCACCTTCATTGATATGTTCACAACTTTGACATGTAGCTCGCAGTGTGTCATCTCTGTGATATCATCCACTGGGTATCCAACAGGAGCCATCGTCGGTGCATCATCGTCATTGCCATTGTCATCACCCGGGACCTCGGTGGAAGCCACACTGCTTTTTCGGTTATTCGATAGGCCGGTAGCATCAAATGCAGTGTGCTGCTGAGATGGGACGGTAGTACTTTGCTCTTTAAGTGCGTTAATTTCATCTTGTTGTTGCTTTAATCGTTCTTCAATTAAACGCATTCGCTCTTTCTGACTATCTGCTTCAACTTCCTCCCTGTCCTTTCTCCTCTGACGGCTTCTATCAGGATATTTCTCCTCTCTTCTGGAAACCCAGTCCTCCATGGTTGGGAGCCTCTTATGCCTCGTGTTCGTCCATCATGTTCCTTATTTCCAAGGGCGAGTGTGAGCTCATCATTCTCTCTATCGGGAATGAAGTCCCCATCTTTAACAGCCTTTACTGCTTTTCTAATCCTCTCGATTGGCAAGGGGTCTTCTTTATGTCGTATGTTATATATACACCTCCCTTCCTAGTCCAACGTGCACCCATGCCCGTAAAACCAATTCCTTGCACATTCTACCCAATCGTCTGTCTTTGGGGTGATCTTTTTATCACGCAGTTCATTCTCAACTTTATGCCACTTAGGAATGCCAGCCCTGTAGCCACCTTGCCCCATAGTATGGTGATACTTCTTGTTAGCAGCATTCAGCTTATTCGTTGCAGACATTTTCTTAGCTTTTTCTGATGTCTTGTATTCCACAAACTCAGCCCAGAATGGTTTTATCTTCTCAAACTGAATATTCTTGAAATCGGGAGTCTTCTCTTTCACGACATAGTCAAGGTGCAATCTTTTCTTCCAGTTGGTGAAACACTGGGCCATCTTCTTCAAAGCCCACTCCCTGACCTTAGCCTCCATGGCTCTCCAATGTTGTAAGGCGTCCTCAACTGGATCCTCCGCATTTGGATCCAGCTCTATCTTCGGTAGTTTGAAATTAACCATGAGCCTCTTCCACAGTAAATCTTTGGAGTGGTTAGGGACATATAAAAATGTTCCCTCTTCATCCGCATTATCAGGCCTATTCCAATTTCTAATGGTGATCGGGATTAAGTCCCTAACGATTACTCCGCATTGTGCCACAAATTTGTTTGCAACAACTTCGGGAGCCGTCGGCTTGCCGTCTTCAGCGACATCTTCGATCCTGAACCTCTCATGGTCTTGCAACTTTTTGGTTGGGCCTCGTCTGCTCTTTTCATTAGATTCCTTCGATCCGGAGGGCTAAAAGAAGAAAGATCGTCATTACTATTTCTATATAGATAGCAGATGATTAATTAATGAATTGATTATATTACATGCACCTCGCCGAGAGCGTCTTCTCGATTACACAAGGCATCGCCTTCTCCCTCGCGGAAGGCAACACCTTCAACCTCAAACAAGTCGTCTATTCCGGTAAAAAGAGGATCACCCTCACCAGAGTTGTTCAGAAACATTGATACGTCTAAATTTTCTTCCCCACGGATCACACCTTGGATCAACTGTTCCTTTTCTTCGTCTCTGACGTGTGGGTCCATATTTTCTGCATAGGTGGAAAAACGAATAAGTCAAAGCAGCTAAAGGAGAAAGTTAGGTACGGTGTTGAGAGATATAAACCCTAATTCAGAGAAACCCTAATATATACATACACAATAATAAAAATGAAGAGAAACCCTAAACCTAGCTACAAAAAGGAAACCGTGTAGTAGATAGGCACATCGTCGAACCCACATGCACCTAAGGGGTATTAATGATTCCTTATCTAAGATAGGGCTTTTAAGTTGCTTGACAATGTGAATCGGGTCTGGGGCTACCCACAGTGACTGACCAGTGGGGCCGAAGACCAATAATACCAAACTAATTAATAAACCTAATAATACCTAACTAATAATAAACCTAATAATCGAAACACCGAAAAGAAAGGGAAACAATCAACACATGGCATCGATGCAATGCTCAAGCAAGTATGATGATATGACAAGTTAATTTGCATTGGAATGTAACCCTAAGACATGCTCGACGATTTAATCGGGGTTCCGAGGGGTGAAAACCCTAACTCGGGGAAACTCCGGAACATATGAGAGGGGTGCATTTGTTCTTCTAATTATACTTGTCATTTAAGTTGTTGAACAATGCATGATTATAGGTTAAATAGATAGGTTTCAATTTTCTGAACAATTTGATATATTATTTGTATTTTTCTGACTTATAAACAATAAGTTATTGATATTACAATATTAAATCATTTTTTGGAATTAAAAAAAAGGCAAATAGTTTTTACACCGGGGCGCCCCCTAGCCAGTGAGACTGACAGAAGGGCCCCAGTGCCAACTCAGCCTCCACGCGTACAGATCATTTTTATACCACAGAGGAGCCTACCCACGAGGTCGTGATGGGCCTAGGCCACATCACCGCCACGCGAGCACGAGTGGCGTCGGCCGACGTCATCTTTGTGAGCTCGAGCAGCGGCAGCGACGGCGATAGCGGGCACGCCTAGACGCGGGGATGGGTGCGTTAGAGAGAGCGCGATGCAGGGAGAAAGAGAGTGGTGGCGCCGCTCCTTGTTGGTCACCGGAGCGTCGCCTCCGTCGAGCTCGAGCGGCGGCGTCATCGGGCACACGCGGGGAGAGTAGTACAGGAGGAGAGGGAGAGAAAGAAGAACACCGTGAGGATCGGCTCACCAGAACACGGCAGAGGTGGTGGCGAGGCGGGCGAGCTCGGGAGACGCGGAATCGACGGATCTGACGGCGGATGGAGCTTCAATCCGGTGATTGAGGTCACACGCGAGGGAAAAGTAGCGGGCGCGTGGGCGGGCGGCGGTGGTGGCGGGCCAGAACGCAGGGTGGCGGCGGCTCGGGCATCCTGCCGCCCGGCGGTTCTTGTGCACGTCGGTGAAGCGAGAAGTGAGATGGGGAAGAAGAAGAGGAGGCGCGTCAGTTATAAACGAAGGGCCTTTAGTCCCGGTTGGTGGCTCCAACCGGGACTAAAGGGGCATACGTCCCGGTTGGAGCCACCAACCGGGACGTATACTCCAATATTTTCAGCAGACCAAGGGCGCGCGCGCAGGGGGTCTTTAGTCCCGGTTGGTGGCTCCAACCGGGACATATTCCCCTGTTTTCAAAAAAAAATTAGGTATTTTCTCTCTGTTCCCGCCTTATTTTTTATTTTGGGGTTTAAATTTGTATTGTTTTTTAAATGATAATTAATTTGGAATTTAGAAAAACTTTAAACATAAAAAGTGTTTGGATTTGAATAAATAATTCAAAACAATTTTCTATTTTAAAAAATAATTAATGTAACCATTTAAAATATGAACCATTTACAATTAAAGATGAATTAACTTATTTTTTTTAAAATCAATTTGGAATTTAGAAAAACTTTAAACATAAAAAGTGTATGGATTTGAATAAATAATCCAAAACCATTTTCTATTTTTAAAAAATTATTAATGTAACCATTTAAAATGAATTAACTTATATTTTTGAATATTAATTTGGAATTTAGAAAAACTTTAAACATAAAAAGTGTTTGGATTTGAATAAATAATTCAAAACCATTTTCTGTTTTAAAAAATAATTAATGTAACCATTTAAAATATGAACCATTTACAATTAAAAATGAATTAACTTATATTTTTTAATATCAATTTGGAATTTAGAAAAACTTTAAACATAAAAAGTGTATGGATTTGAATAAATAATCCAAAACCATTTTCTATTATTAAAAAATAATTAATGCAACCATTTAAAATGAATTAACTTATATTTTTGAATATTAATTTGGAATTTAGAAAAACTTTAAACATAAAAAGTGTTTGGATTTGAATAAATAATTCAAAACCATTTTCATTTTAAAAATAATTAATGTAACCATTTAAAATATGAACCATTTACAATTTAAAATGAATTAACTTATATTTTTTTAATATCAATTTGGAATTTAGAAAAACTTTAGTCCCTTGTCCCGGATGGTGTCACCAACCGGGACTAAAGATGAACCTTTAGTCGGTTGGAGACACCAACCGAGACAAAACACGCAATCGACACTAATGATAGGGGTGAGTGTCGACATTATTTGGTATGTACAAACGGACCCACTTCCTGCCGATTAAGCATACATTTGTCCTTTTACCCGGATGGACGAAAAGGTTTGAGATGTCCTGTTGGGAGATAGTCCATGTAAGGTGGTCTAGTATTTTAGGAAAATGGGACGGTAGCATTTTGAAACGGCATTTTGGTGGTTACTTCAAAAGCGACCCGTTTTTGCTTTCGGAAAATGGAAAAGGATTTTCCTTGCGACAAAAAGGAAAACTTCCTCCTGCAACATAGTTCTCCATACCAATTTCCACACACATGCATAATATGGGCACAACATCACAAACTATGTCGTGATTCAGCACATAACATCGGTCATTTGGACCGAAAGCCATGAAACCTCGAACATGATAGGTCATTTTGTGAAGGTTTTTTCGAAACATGATAAATATACCAAGTCTGGTATTTTTCCTTTCAACTATGTAACATAATATGACACCACGCGAAGGATTTTCATTGTTCGGATTTTCTTTGAATTTATTATGCCCGTTTTGAATTATCTGAATTTCTAACTATGGTCGAACCGGTGTGCATGAAGATAGGGGACGAGCATCGTTAGAACTTGCATTGGATCTCTAAAGAAACCACATATTGCGAGTCTAAAAATGATTTTTTCAAAAAATCACGGGCGATAGATCATGTACTAGTAGTACAAACCGAACCCACTTCCTACCGATTCGGCAGACATTTGTCCTTTTTACCCGGGATGGACGAAAAGGTTTGAGATGTCCCTGTTGGGAGATAGTCCTTGTAAGGTGGTCTAGTATTTTAGGAAAATGGGACGGTAGCATTCTGAAACGGCATTTTGGTGGTTACTTCACAAAACGACCCGTTTTTTTGCGCTCGGAAAATGGAAAAGGGCTTTTCCGTGCGACAAAAAGGTTGGTGTCACCAACCGGGACATTATGCCGTGGGACACATGCATAATATGGGCACAACATTATGTCGACATTATGTCGTGCGGCGTGTACCTTGTCCCGGATGGTGTCACCAACCGGGACTAAAGATCAACCTGTAGTCCCGGTTGGAGACACCAACCGGGACAAAACACGAGTCAGCACTAATGATAGGGGTGAGTGTCGACATTATTTCATAAGTGTCGACACTATGCCGAAATGATTGTACTATAAATAGGCATCCTTGCGAGTCCGATCCTCGGCCGGTTTGAGGCATCTCCAAGATGGTTTTCGGAGCGAGGACACCACTGCGGCCGATTTGAGAGATGCTGACGGAGCCCTCCGGCATCTCCGAACTGGTCATAGAGGCACTCCTAATATGTGAAATTAGTTAGCTCGAGGCGTATTGATCTAGTTAGAGAAGTTACAAGCTGCAAGATGGTTTTCGAGTAGGGACACCACTACGACCGATTTGAGGAGATGCCGACGGATCCCATCCTCGGCATCTCCAAGAAATCTGTCATAGAGGCACTCCTAATATGTGATCAGCGTTTGGAGATAAGATCTTAATGGTAAGTACGAATCGGGACAACTTCTTCATAGTCCCGGTCCAGCCACAAAACGGGACTAACACTCAAGACATTTATTAATATAAAAAAATGAGACTATAAAACCGGGACTAAAGGCCACAAACCGCGAAAGATATCCTTCGGTCAAGCCACAAACCGCGAAAGACATGAACTAGAGTTACATAATATGAGCATGAACTTCTTGGCATATGTCCTTCCTTATGATCGCTTCAGACGTAACCATGGAGCATCTTCTTTACTTAACGGAATGCTTGGTTCAGTTTTCACTATGAAGGGCGGAATTTCATCAAACTTATTATAATCTTCTGACATGTCTGTCTTGTCCTCGATTCCCACGATGTTTCTTTTCCCTAAAAGAACTATGTGACGCTTTGGCTCATCATATGATGTATTCGTTTGCATATTTTTTCTTTTTCCGTCTGGAGGACATGTCCTTCACATAGAAAAACTGAGACACATCATTGGCTAGGACGAATGGTTCATCTCTATAACCAAGATTGTTGAGATCCACTGTTGTCATTCCATAACCTGGTCTATCTTTACCCTTCCCCATTCAGGTCGACCCCTTTGCAGCGAAACACAGGGACCTTAAAAGAGACTCCATAGTCTAGTTCCCATATCTCCTCTATGTAACCATAATATGTGTCCTTTTGTCCATTCTCGTCTATTGCATCAAAGCGGACACCACTATTTTGGTTGGTGCTCTTTTTATCTTGGCGATCGTGTAGAATGTATCCCATTTATTTCGTACCCTTGAAATTCAATACAAGAGAAGATGGTGACGCCGCCAACAAGTATAGCGATCTCCAAGTGGTGTCATTCAAGAGATGTGTCCACATCCAACCACCAAAAGACTTCATGTGTTCATCGTAATCCATGATTCGGGCTTCCCGGGTTTTGGGTACAATATTCTTGTGTCCTCGATATACGAGAGCTGCCAAGGTGGAATTATGTAGAAGCGTGTAGTGTGCTTTAGTGAAAGAATCCCGTCCCTACATATCATTGCTTTCTTTCCCAGTGCCTTTTCCACTTAGTCTTCCCTCATGCATGAGTCGAAACACCAATCGACTTAAGGTCGGGAATAAAGTCAACACAAAACTCAATGACCTCCTCTGTTCCATATCCCTTGGAGATGCTTCCTTCAGTCTAGCACGGTTATGAACATATTTCTTTAAGACTCCCATGAACCTCTCAAAGGGAACATATTTTGCAAAAATCTGGACCGAGAATGGCAATCTCTTCCACTAGATGAACCAGGAGATGCGTCATAATATTGAAGAAGGATGGTGGGAACACCAATTCAAAACTAACAAGACATTGTACCACATCCTTCACGTAACCTTGATGTAATATCTGGATTGATTACCTTGAGATATTGCATTGAGGAATGAACACGCTTCACAATGGGTACTCGAACATTTTCCGGTAGAAGCCCCTCAATGCAATCGGAAGCAATCGTCATAATCACGTGATACCATGAGACTTTAGGTTTTGGAACTTTTCTCGCCATATTTATTATCCCTTTATATTAGATGAGAAGCCCTGGCACCTTGATCTGTAAAGGACTTCAAAAGATTTCCTTCTCTGCTTTGGTAAGAGCATAGGCACGACTTAAGTGGCGCCCTTTATCCGTCTTGTTATGTGTATGCATGTTCTTTGGGTCTTTCATAATTTGTTGGTCCTCCGTGCTTGAGTGTATCTTTTGTCTTCCCATACACGCCTAGGAATCCTAGCAGGTTCACGGAGAGATTCTTCGTCACGTGCATCACGTCGATTGAAGAGCGGACACGCAGGACTTTCCAATATGGCAGCTCCCAAAATATAGATTTCTTCTTCCACATGGGTGCGTGTCACATGGCGGCGTCGTTGGGCTGATTGACATGGGACCCTTTCCAAAGATTACTTCTATGTCCTTGACCATACCAAATACATCATCACCAGCAGGGAGTTCAGGCTTCTTCCGGTGATTTGCCTCACCTTTGAAATGCTTGCCTTTCTTTCTTACGGGATGATTGGTCGGAAGAAATCATCGATTCGCCAGGTACACAACCTTCTTGCATTTATGCAAATATGTACCTTTGGTCTTATCTAAACAGTGGGTGCATGCCTTATATCCCTTGTTTGTCTGTCCTGAAAGGTTACTAATAGCAGGCCAATTATTGATGGTTACGAATAACAACCCTCGTAGATCAAATGGCTCCTGTTTGTTCTCATCCATACGTACACACAGTTTTCCCCACAACGTAAGAGTTCTTCAACTAATGGCCTAAGGTACACATCAATGTCGTTGCCCGGTTGCTTGGGCCTTGGATGAGCACTTGGCATCATAATGAACTTACGCTTCATGCACAACCAAGGAGACAGTTGTAGATACATAGAGTCACGGGCAGTCTTGGATGCAGCTCTGCTCCCAAAAGGATTCATGCCATCCGTGCTTAGACAAACCATAAGTTCCTTGCGTCACCGCAAAGTCAGGAAGTCTCTCTCGATTTTCTCCACGTGACCCATCGGTGGTGTCTCAACTTCCGTATTTCTTACGGTCTTCTTTGTGCCATCGCAACAACAGCATGCTCTTTGTTTTACGAACATGCGTTTCAACCTTGGTATTATAGGATCATACCACATAACCTTAGCAGCTTGAGGCTCTCCTCAACATCACCAGGTCATCTCGTCGATCTTATACCGCAGCGCATTGCATACGGGCATTTATCTAAATTCTCATACTCCTTACAGCGGTAGAGGATGCGATCATTAATGCATGCATGTATCTTTTGCACATCTAATCCCGGAGGAGAGAGAGTCTTCTTTGCTTCGTAGGTACTCTCGGGAGTTCGTTATGTTTTGGAAACTTGCTTCATTATTTTTGACATCTTTTCAAATGAGGAGTCGGTTAGACCACACGCCTTCCATCGCAACAATTCGATGTGGTACCAAGCTTTGTGCGCCATCTTCACAATTTGGGTACAACAATTTCTTGTGATCTTCTAACATGCCCTCTAACTTCAACTTCTCATTTTACATTTCACAGTCTCGCTTTGCATCGAAATGACCCTACCAAGTTCATCAGTAGGCTCATCTCATGCCCGTTCTTCACCTCTTTCCTCTCCATTGTCTTCCATTGCAATATCATCGTATTCAGAAACATATGATGATAGTTGTTATCATCTTCTTCTTCACCATCTTCCATCATAACCCCTCTTTCCCCGTGCTTGGTCCAGCAATTATAGTTGGGCATGAAACCTTTCATAATCAGGTGGCCGCGAATGATTTTCGAGGAAGAGTACTCCTTGTTGTTCCGACATTGAACACATGGACAACGTTTAAATCCATTCTCTTTGTTTGCCGTAGCCACATCGATGAATTTATCCACGCCTTTGATATACCCGGCTACGCGTCGGTCACCGTACATCCATTCCCGACCATTCATCTGCATCATATAAGTAAGTTTATCAAAAAACAGGACATCATAAATAGTGAAATAACCAATTCACACCGACACATGAATTGTATCAATGACCTAAAAAAGATAAGATTGCTAACCTCGATCGAGGGAAATAAAGAGGATAAAGCTCAAGTGCGTCTCGGACACCTTCTATATTTTTGTTCTATGAGAAATTCAACGGGATTTTTCACTCAAACATTTCATCAAACACCTTCAATTCATGCATAGAAGAGAAAAAACTAGCACACCCCTCACACCTTCCACCATTCGAAAAAACAGAGTGGAGGCAGAGGGGGCTGGGGCATGGCATTTATAGAGGGCAGGAGAATACGTCCCGGTTGGATTCACCAACCGGGACTAAAGGTGCGTGCCACGCCACGTGGTTGTGGCCAAACCTTTAGTCCCGGTTGGTTGCTCCAACCGACGTATCTATCAACCGGGACGCATGCCCCTGCCCCATGCTCCGCGGGACCGATGCGGCATTAGTCCCGGTTGGTGGCGCAACCGGGACTAATGCTCCGAGGGGGCGCGAACGGATGGCATGTTTTCTACTAGTGCACCTCATGGACATCGCCAAATGTTGGGCAGACGGCGAGGATTTTGTCAACTGAACGCATTTGGATGACGAAGACGACTTCGACCGAAAGCATGGATGCCACAACAAGAGAAGATCGCGCGTCTATGACGACCGCAATGGAGTCGACATGGTTGCGGCTGGATACGCCGATCGACGCAATGACGGCAACCGCAATAGCGGATACCGCAGAAGCAACTATCGCGATGGCGGACGACCCATGCAAACATGGCAATGTCGCAACCGCGACGATGAGCCTTCGGCATACGATAAGATGTCTGGTCCCTGCACCATCCAGTTCTACACCGACAAACAAGATGGTAAGAAGAAGGCCAGCCACATGCTCAAGGACTGCCGAGAATTCCAGAAGCTCAACGAGGGCCTCACCCAAATGTGGTGCCAGACGGTGAACCCTGGATTCGCACCTGCTCCAGGTGCCATCGCCCATGGAGCTCCTCCACCTCCACTTGGCGGACCGTCGCAGCCGCTGGTCGCACCAGCACCGAATAACGGTGCAGATGGATACCCCCAACCGAAAGGGGCAACTAACCAACAGGATGCGGAAGAAGATAACGCGCCAGGTCAGCCTGGCCATGACCTCTCCACCAGCCATACCTGAGTACCTCAGCGGCTCGGAGTCCTGCATCACATTCGACCGTTCGGATCAACCACGCCAGATCCCTCGCCCAGGTCACTCTGCCCTGGTGCTCAAGGCCTAGATCGGGGGATTCGAGATGATCCGCGTCTTCATGGACGGTTGCAGCGGCATCAACCTGATGTTCACCAGCACACTCGCAACGATGCGGATCCCGCTGTGCAGCCTGGAGAAATCGGACACGACGTTACACAACATAGTCCCAGGGAAGGGCATATACCCCCTGGGCAAGATATGGCTCGACGTCATCTTTAGCAAGCCCGATATCTTCAGGCGTGAGCGGCTAGAGTTCGAAGTGGTGGAATGGCCATCACAATACCATGCCATCCTCGGGCGCGTGGCATTCACAAGATTCTTGGCAGTATCACACTATGCGTAACTGCTACTGAAGATGCCAGCACCTAGGGGCGTCATCATCGTCCCAGGAAGCTTCACAAGGTCCGAAGGCTGCGATAGAGACTTCAATAGAATCTCTCAGTCGTTCGGCATGCAGGAGGAGCTCACGAGACTCAAAGAGGTGACAGACAACGGGGCACCCCCAGTCACCAGGAAAAATGCACCAGACATGTTGTTCGACTCCACAGTCAACACAAAGAAGGTGCAGGTCCACCCGACAGACGCCTCCAAGATGGCGTTGATTGCCAACGACCCGAGTCCCGCATAGGAAAGCACGCTCATAGAATTCCTCCGTGAGCGCTGGGAAATTTTTGCCTGGTGTCCTGCGGACATGCCAGGAGTTCCCAGGGAATTCGCCGAGTATGCACTCAATGTGTTTCCAAACGTGAAGCCAGTCAAGCATTCGGTGCATCGACTGTCCAAGCCAAGTGCCGGAGCCATTGGAATCAAAGTCAACGGACTGCTCGATGCCAACTTCATCAGGGAAATCAAAGAAAGCGAGTGGTTGGCCAACACCGTGCTGGTCCCCAAAAAGGACATGGACATCCTACGGATGTGTGTGGATTTCACATCGCTCAACAAGTATCGTCCCAAGGACCACTTCCCTCTACCAAGGATCGACCAAATATATCAACTCTACTGCAGGATGCAAGAAACTCTCCTTCCTCGACGCCTACTCAGGATACAACCAAATTCGCATGAAGGTCAAAGATCAGGAGAAAACGGCGTTCATCATGTTATTCGGGTTATTCTGCTACAACACCATGCCCTTCGGGCTGAAGAACGCAGGTGCCACATACCAGAGGTGCATGCAAGCATGTCTGAAGGACTAGATCGGCCGCAACATCCAGGTCTATGTCGATGACATAGTAATCAAGACCAGGGAGGCCAGGACGCTAATAGATGATCTCCGCGAGACGTTCGATAATCTTGATTGCCACAAGATCAAGATGAACCCAGACAAGTGTGCCTTCGGCGTCCCGTCTGGTCATTTACTCGGGGTACTTCATCTCCCAACGGGGCATCAAGGCAAACCCGAAGAAAATCAGGTCCATACTGGCCATGTAGTAGCCAAAGAACCTCAAGGGCGTCCAACAGCTAGCTGGGCGAATCGCGGCGCTGAGCAGATACATCCGCCAAATGGGTGAGAAGTCCCTCCCCTTTTATCAGTTGTTGCGCAAGACAAACACATTTGAGTGGACACCTGAATCAGATGACGCATTCGAAGATCTCAAGCGACTGCTCTCCACATCACCTGTCCCGGTCACGCTGAAGGAACGGGAACCTTTGATGCTATACATCGCAGCCACACATCAGGTGGTCAGCACCGTACTTGTGGTCGAGCGACCCAAAGATGGCAACACCCACGGGATCCAATGCCCAATCTACTACCTCAGCGAGGTACTGACCCCGACAAAGCAGAGGTACCCTCACTACCAGAAGCTCGCCTACGGCGTATTCATGACGGAGCGTCGGCTGAGCCACTACTTCCAGGAGCACCAGATCGTGGTCGTCAACGACGCCCCGCTGAAAGAACATGTGGGCCCCATGTGTAGTTTTGGTAAGTAATGACAATCTTTATGGGCTAATGTGTGTATTAAGTGAAATTCAAGTTCATCACACATGCATAGTATTGTGGGGGAGTTTGCTATATACATGGTGGTGGTACCAATACACATACTTATGTAGTATTTGATATTGGTATTACCATTTTATTCATTAATATTCCTTATATAAACCCTCTTAAAGGATTATCATCAATTACCAAAATGGGGGAGATTGAAAGAACATGTGGGCCCCATGTGTGGTTTTGTAAGTAATGACAATCTTTATGAGCTAATGTGTGTATTAAGTTATACTTGTAGGATTTGTCCATTGGCATCGCTTGGAGCATGTGTCGACTTCAAGGTCTATGAAATGAGAAGAAGATGTGTTGTGCAAGCTCAAAATGCGCCATCTATAGAAGATCTCATGTTTTATGCTTGCCATCCTTGGTGATCATGGATCGATGATGAGGAATCAAGAAAGGCGTTCCATCTTGAGAAGGTCAAGTTTGTCTACATCGAGCTCAAGTGGAATGCTCAAGGCAAAGGTATAATCTTGATAGGTTTTCCCTGTTGCTAATCTCATATTGTTAGTGGGAGATCGGGTTTAGGATAGATAACCGTACTATCAAGAGGGCTCTCAAATGAGTAACTCAATCACATTGTTGAGTGAGCTCGGACCATTGCATCCTTGCATCACCATATTTGATTGTTATTTGGTCTTATCCATGTGAGGATTTAGAGCTTGTGGTAATATCCATAACAAGCTCTTGTTCATCAAATCGGATCTCTCTTTTATATCTTGTTGCGATTTTGATCTATGCGGTTTTCGGTTTCTCACCAAGTGAGGTATCTCACATTTATTGTCGTCCTCTTTCCAACATAACGGAATCGGGTCAATCGAGCTACCAATCAAAAGTTATTGACGTTTGAACATTGGATTTTATTCGGTTTAAAAAAGAAAAAGAAAAAGATGTTTTCTGGGCCGTCCGGTACTATCGGGCCTAATCTTGGACGCTTTGGCGTCTGACCTATCTGTTGTGTTGCACGACCGCGCTCTCTGGGGCCCCGGTAGTACCTCCCGGGTGGTCGGTACTACCGCGGCCCATCGACTGCTTCTGCCCGCGCGTGCTTACTCGCGCTCCGCATGGGCCCGCTTACTCGTGCCTGCTCCCCGGCCACTGCTCCCGCGCATGCCAGCCGCCTCGCCCCGCTTGCTGCCCGCGCTGCCTCTCGCGTTCGCCTCGCTCGCGTGCGCCAGCTCGCTTCAGCTGCTATCACCGCTTCTGGTGGGCCTTACGCTTTCATGGCGCTGCTGCCATTTCATTGCGCGTCGATGTCTCGCAGCGCCTTTGGTTTCCTTCGATCGCTGCTATGCTCGCGTTGACTTACGTTGCCTTCTTCTATCCGGCGCCTGGTGGGTTGGGTCCGTACTAGCGGTCTAACCGGTAGTACCGGTCGGTCGATTATTTTGCCTCAGCAGGCAGGTATTTGGCCCTCTTACAAATAGCTTTCCTTCTTATTCTTATAAGGTTGCTTCTTCCTCTTCTATTAGACTAAGCTTTGTCCACATTTGTTCTAGATTTTGAATCTTGATTAATCTCTTCTCCTCCGATGATTCTTGCCCATATTTGAGTGGAAGAGAGAGGAGATCTTGATCCACATTTTGACCAAACCAAAACATCTGTTTGTGAGTGTATCTTTGGGGATCTAGATTTTGGGGGATTTTGTGTCCCTCTTTGATTCCTCCTATCTTGTTCCCCCAATAGCTTTAGTATCTTTGTTGGAACTTGAGAGTGATGGATTGGAGTACCTTTGTGGTGTTCTTGTCATTTGCATTAGGTGCATCGGTTTGAGTTATCCTCGGAGGATTTGGTTCGTGGTATTCGTTGAAGCTTGTCCCTCTTGGGTTCTTGGAACCCTAGACGGTTTTGTGGCCTTGGTGGAGTTTGTTGGGAGCCTCCAATTAAGTTGTGGAGAAGTGCCCCAACCTTGTGAGAGGTTCCAGTTGCCACCGACAAGTGCACCGATAGTGCAAGTGTGGATCGATCCCGTTGGGGTGAGATTCACCGGAGAATAAGGGAGGCCTTTTGTGGCGTAGGTGGTTAGATACCACCCCCTTTCCAAACGAGACGTACTCCATGTTGGGAGGAACTCGGTAAAATATCGTCGTCCCTGCGTGCCTCGGTTATCTCTATACCCGAGCTCTTACTTATGCACTTTACTTTGTGATAGCCTTCGTGCTTGAAGTATATATCTTGCTATCACATAGTTGTTTGTATTGCTTAGTATAAGTTGTTGGTGCACATAGGTGAACCCTAGATTGTTCTAGGTTTTGTGCTTAATAAAGTAAATATTAGTTTTATTCCGCCTTTGTTGAGCCACTCTAGGAAAAATTTTAATCGTCTATTCACCCCCTCTAGGCGACATCTGTATCCTTTCACCCGCTCTCGAACATCCTGAACAACCCCGAAGACACGGGGCGTGTGGCCCTATGGGGCATTGAGTTGTCTCCGTGGGACATCATCTACGAGCGGCGCACTACCATCAAATCTCAGATCCTCCCTGACTTCATCGTCCACTGTATGGAGCTCCAGCTACCGGATACTCCGGACATGTCGTAGTCCTGGACAATGCACTTTGACGGCTCCAAGCGCGAGGCTGGAGCAGGGGCCGGCGTCATACTAACGTCCCCTCAAGGCGACAAGATGAAGTATGTCCTTCGGATGAAATTCCGCGCCTCCAACAACAAAGCCGAATACGAGGCCCTCATCCACGACATGAAGATGGCTAAGGTGTGTGGCGCAACACGCCTAGTCATCTACGGTGATTCGAACCTCGTCGTTCAGCATACGATGAACGAGTGCGACGCCCACAACACCAACATGATCACATACCGTGCGCTCTACAACTCACTTGAAGGAGATTTCGACGGATGTGAGCTCGACGCGTCGGCGGGGAAAAGCGAGGCCGACGAACTCGCCAACATTGGCTTAACCTGCGCTCGAGTACCACCAGGAGTGTTTCTCGAACAAATCTGCGTACCCTCCATCAAGAGGAAATTCCCAAAAGGCTCCGCTGAAGAAGCAGCGCACTCGGGGGTTGTGCTACCCAAAGGACAAGAAGGACCCGAAAAGCTTGACACGGAGGTCGAGTTGGTCAGCCTGATTCAGGTCATGGCAGTAGAAGAAACGTGGACACAACTGTATCTTCAGTACCTGCTAAATAATCAGTTGCCCGAGGAACCGACAGATGCCCGTCGTATATCTCGCCGGTCAAAGGCTTTCACCATCATCAATGGCGAGCTGTACAAGCGCAGCCTTTTGGGTGTGCTCCAGCGATGTGTCACCATCGGTGATGGCAAAAACATTCTCAAAGACATCCATGAGAGTATCTGTGGCCATCACGCAGGCAGCCGCGCCCTAGTCGCCAAAGATCTACGAGTTGGGTTCTACTGGCCAACCGCAATGAACGGCGCCAAGGACATAGTCCAGAGGTGCAATGCTAGAGGTATGCGGACAATCCACATATGCCAGGATCCAAGATGAGGCCTATACGAATGGCCTGGCCATTCGCCCAATGGGGCCTCGACATGATCAACAAACTGCCAAAGTCCTCGCTAGGAGGCCACGTCTTCCTCCTGGTCGTAGTCGACAAATTCTCCAAGTGGATCGAGGCCATGCCCGTCACCAACCAAAGCGGCAAAACTGCCGTCAATTTTTTCGAGTCCATTGTCTATAGGTTTGGCGTGCCCCATAGCATCATAACAGACAATGGCTCGAGTTTCATCTCGAAGGAATTCCAAGACTTCTACGAGAACCTCGGAAATCATACGCCTCCGTGGCGCACCTACAGACCAACAGACAGGTCGAAAAGGCCAACGACCTCATAGGCAACGGCATCAAGAAGCGCCTGCTATGCTCACTCGAAAGGCTTGCAGGAGCTTGGACAGATGAGCTACCCTCCCTCCTCTGGAGCCTGCGCACAACGACAAACAACTCAACTGGCTATACGCCCTTCTTCATGGTGCACGAAGTCGAAGCCGTTCTACCCGCTGAGGTACGCTGATATCCCATAAGTATAGGGGATCGTGTGTAGCCTTTTCGATAAGTAAATGGTCATTTGAAACACGGGAAATATGGAGGAATTTTGTAGGATAGGAATTTCACATGAAAAGTTCTTTTGGTGCCCTTTGGAACGTAGGAATAGGAAAGAAGATTCCACCATATAGGATTCTTATCCTTAAGATTTCACATGAAAAATAACATTTGGTCTAATCTAATGGAAAGTTTCCTGTGAGAACATTTGCTCTGAAGCGCAGCAGTCGTTGTTCATTTAGCGCTCGCGGACTCTCACCAAAAGACCATGTATACCCGTCCAACACTATAAGTGAAACAAAGTTTCCTACACCACCGTGCTGATACAAGGGCGCGTATAAACCGACGACAATCAAACGTACTTGAAGAGAAATCCTGTACTCAACTTATTTTATTTTGTTCAGATGGTTTACATATGAAACAGAAGTCGGTAACGAACAATTAGTGGCAGTGTGTTGCCTAATGATATACATTAACCTGGTGGTCTTTTTTTGAGGGGAACATTGGCTTAATGATTTTAAGAGCATGGTACTGCCAATTCATGTTCAAAAAAATCATTAAGCCACTGTTAGTTTAGAGTATCATGCTCTTCAAATTTGCCTGATGATTTTTTTCCTGAGTTTACATTAACAGTACCATGCTCTTAATTAGTATACCATCGGCATGTCTTTGAATAGTTTCATGTGTTATTCAATCCTACAATCCAAACAGCTAACTTATGAAAATCCTATGATTTTCATTCCTATAGGATTTGAGAAGTATGTCATCTCAATTCCTGTGATTTTCGCGTTCCTGCATTTTTCCTATCCCGTGTTCCAAACAGGGCCTAAGAGTGTCGAACCCAATGAGAAGCTAAATGTAGGATAAATATTCTCTCAAGTTCTATCAACCACTGATACAACTCTACGCATACTAAACGTTTGTATTATCTAGGAAATAAAAGTAGAGCAACAAAACGAGTAATAGAGAAAGCTTTACAAGATAAAAACAACAAGAAAGTAAAGCTAGTTGCTGCAGCAATAAAATACGCTAAACTAACAGAACCATGAGTGTGGAATAGTGGTGGTAATTGTGGTGGCTTTGTCCAAATTTAATTGGCGAATAAATCGGGTTCATTATCTTCGATGCAGTTTTTTATGTGGGAGAGGCTAAATATACATGCGCTTCACTACTTGAAATTACATGTACTATATGATTGGATTGTTAGCAAACATCTCTAACTACTAACAAAATATTAAGGTTTCTCCAACCATAGCCTTAAGTTAATAGTCATGTTACTCCCATACGTGCAATGTTCCGGTTCACGTCCTTAGGTTTCTGTCACTCCAGCAGAACTTCCCCCTTCCTCTTACACATACTACAAACCCTGTGATGTTTAATCCATGCGCGCACAAATATAATGGACACCAAAGGACTGTGCCATATCAACATACAACTCCATTGAACCAAAGACGTTCAATCATTTAATCTAAGAACAAACAAACTACACAAACATGACATAGATCATAGGATTATAACTTATAGCATCAAACACCATGTTTACATAGGACGGTACAGAGGTGTGTGAGAGGATTAACCACTGCATACTAGGAGGATTAGCTGATGGATATGGCGGTGAAGAGGGCGGCGGCGGCGGCAGCGGCGCGGGGGTGTGGGGGAGCACCCCCCTTAGCCCCCTTCCTTCGTGGCTTCTTGGGATCCCTCCCCTATGGAGATGGGATCCATGGGAGAGGAAAAAACGTGGCTTTGGTGGCTGCAAATTCTTGGGTGGAGGTGTCTCCCATGAATTAGGTTTCTCCCTTTATATAGCTTCTCGGATTCCCGTTACCCCATCTTGGGCTGTAGTAAATCGGGCCTAGCAGACCCGTCTGGACTCGGAATCAGCTAAATTTTATGTCCAGAACAATTGACGCGAAATTTACTACAACTTTGTAGTATAAGAGTTTTCCATTTGATGACGTCTTCGACTTGAAACATGACCATCTACAAAAAGAGTTCTGAGAAAGATTTCTGGAAAATCCCAATTTGACTCCAACAAGTGTTCCACTTGTATTCTTGATAATTCCTGCACATCAAAGTGTAAAATAAGAACACTGTGTACTTTTGCAACTATTAGTAGGTTAGTCCAAATAACTCATGAACTTTATATAAAAAGAAGTGTCAAAAGCATAATAATAGCATAAAACCATTAAAAAATATAGATATGTTATGAACGTATCAACATTCCCAAGCTTAGTTCCTGCTCGTACTCGAGTAGGTAAACGATAAAAACAATATAATTTTTGAGTGTGACATGCACCATAATAATTAGGGTTGTCAATGAGCCGAACTCGAGCGAACATTGTTAGGCTCGGCTCGAGCTCGGTAGAAGCTCGAGCCGAGCTCGAGCCTAGGTTAACCTTGAGCCTACATCTAAGCTCGAGTTTGGCTCGACCAAAGATCGAGTAGGCTTGAGCTCAGTTCGTTGAAGCTCGGTAAAAAAATTTAGTACATCAACATGCGGCTACATAGCAAGAAAATAGTAAAGCTTGAAAACGGAATAGCATAAATGGCTTGGAGTCTCATATAATAATGTCTGATTGCCAACATGCTAGGATAATTAGTTTAGCAGTCTTACAGTAGATGGAACGATAATAGCAGTCTCAATTTTGTGGCTGTACAAAAATCACGAGATTTATCGAACTGTTTGAGTTCGGCTCATCTAAGCTCGCGAGCTCGAAAACAGGCTCGAGCTTTGGTTTGTTAGAGAAATGAATCAAGCTCGAGCCAAGCTGTTAACACTTAGAACTTCATACAGTTTGTCAAGCCCAAACTTTTTTTGACAGCCCTAATCATAATCTTGATCAAACTATTTGCAAAACATGGATAGCTGGGATCAAAGTACTCTAAACATGAGCATGAAAAATATAGTTCTAACTAAGGATGACAATTTTACCCATGGATACGGGTACCCGCGGGTATCGTACCCATATGTGTAGGTTACGAGCATACTTTTATATTTATGGGTAATACCCATACCCTGCCTATTAAGTCATGGGTACGGGCACGATTATAGGGTTATACTCGTGGGTATACCTATACCCTGCCCATTTAGACTGACTTGTAAAAATTACCTTTAGATTTTTAACCTATGCGGCCGAGTATCCTAGGGGCAAGTATGAGATTACAATTTCTAAACTTTGATGATTGTCATGTACTCGTCTACCTATTATTATTGGGTAGAGATATTTTTTTGTCAAATATGATATTAATTAATGTAAAATTATGAATAACTTGTGTACTATTGGATCTACCTGTCGGGTACCCAACGGGTATGAGTACCCATCAGGTATGAGCATGGGTAAAGATTTATACCCGTGGGTATGGGTATGGGTAAAGTTTTCTACCCATTGACTACATGGGTATGAGTATGGTATTGCTCTACCCTGCCCATACCCTACCCATTGCCATCCTTAGTTCTAACAATGAGACATAGCAACCAAGTTGCAACATAAAAATATTACAAACAAAGATCATGAATAACAATGCATTGAAAAACATTTGTTTGTTTCACATAAAGAAAATATAATAATAGTGGTATTCAGCTTATCCCTCGTGGTATAGCAAATCATAAATGCATAGGACACCTTAAAAGTTTATAAGGGTGACTAGATACAACTATTCAAGAACAAGCAATATCAACCTTATGAATCAATCAACAAGTTTTGGGACAATGCACATATAAATAAGAATGGCAACTATGCTCTCTTAATTGGTGCCTAAGGATAGAATGTGGATACTCAATATAATAGTGGAAGAAAGACCCTTTAAAGGAAAGAAGAGATTTAAAGTTTCATAAAGAGCTTCTAAAAATTATGGTACTTGTTAGCTTTCAGCTCTCATTGCTCTTATCATAAGCATCTTGAAGTAATTAAGGTTAAAGTGAACAAACTATGGAGTATATGCTTGATAAGGTATAAGTTGGCAATCTCATGTCCCTTGAATACGAGGGCTGCTCCTCATGTTACTTAACTTTAGTCACCGGTAAGTTCTTGTCATAGTAAGTACATGTGTATCATAGAGAACCGCCAATGAGGTACACCTTGCACATGCTACAGGAGTTATCCCATATCAAAATGGCAAGACAAGCGGACAATGAGCATCTCAGCAATCTTCTTATTTACTATGGGAAAATGGTGTTTTTTTATCTCTTTCCTCTTTTCTCATCTCTTTTTTTCTTTTTTCTCAATCTCTATCACTTTTTTATAAGAATAATGCTTCATAGATTGCTCACTATGGTGATACTGCAAGTTTCCACCATGATTAGGAATAGCTTAGGCTAGCGGCCCAGACGTTTCGCTAACACACATACATAACTCAATGGACTTACAAACTTTCCTTTCATTTTACACCGACGACATCCATAAATAAAAAAGCATGATATCAACTAGATACAATATACAAGTGCAATGTTAAAAGCATTCCACGTGCCAACATGGTTCTTCTAATTCCAATGTATAAGTGCAAGCATATACAACATAAATGACATAATGGTTCAAGTTTATTAGGAGCAAGAAAAATAAAGTGTGTCATCAAGTTTGTGAGAGATTTAATCACTAACTTTCACATAACAAGTTTAATTTGGTAGATAGATAAAACAAGAATATACTTGAAATGGTGTAACACACAATGCATAGGAATTTATAGTGGACACTTTGGAATAACTTCGTTTCTTGGAAGTTGGATGCATGAGTAGAGCTCACTAGTCTTAAATGTGTATCTTTTCTTGTGTATGATCTTTTGTCTGTATTGAACCGTGGTTATTTCTGTGAGGGGACTTTCTGGTAAACTTTTTTTCTCAAGGTTTGATATTTTTCTCGCATCTAGGTCATATAAAATGACGCCTCGTGAAGGTCTCACATTTGTTCAACTTTTTTTTGAATTATTTATGTCTGATTTGGGGCTGCGTGAAATGACAACGCACGAAAATTCCCGCTCGCGCCCAGACGGTGCGGAGTCCCGCTTTAATGGTCAAAGTTTAGTGAAGAGATTACGTGTTGCGAATCTAAAAATGATTTTTGAAAAAAGAAATCAGGAGGTTCACTTTTTAGCGCTAAAGTGCCAAACCACCCCGCTTCTAGCAAAATCGGCAGGATCTTGTGTAAAATTCAAAAATATACCTCCGAAGGTTGCCGCAACGAAACGAGAGCTGATATGCGTATCTCACGTGGTCTCCTTATTTATGTGGGTGTTTTTTTCCAGTTTTTGATTTTAGGTTCCGGTAGCTGCTTCACAAAAAAATCGATTTTGACTATCTGAAAATAGAAAAATGAACTTCTCGTGGGACGAAACCACAACCGGGCTCCGTGGCGTTCCTCGTCATCCAAAGGGCCATGCACATGTCCAATATAGCCTCGTTCTGACAAACTAATCTAGCTCATTTAATCTAAAAGTCATGCAACCTTGAACGTGGTAGGTCATTTTTATGAAGAGACTTTGTGGTAAACTTTTTTTCTCAAGGTTTGAATTTTTCCCGCATCTAGGTCACATAAAATGATAAGGTCCTTCTCGCAATAAATAAAAACAAGAAACCAATAAAAGCGTAGCTTCGCTAGCAATAAATAAACACGAAACATAGTAAAGTGTCGCAATAAATAAATAAATACGAAACATAGAAAAAATAACTTAATGGAGAAAAAACAACTTCTCGTAATATATAAATAAACGTAAAATACAATTTTAAATTATCTTAAATTTGTCTAGATTCACATATATATCATGTCATATATGTGTATCGGGACAAAGTTGAGAGAACTAATTAGGAACGAAGAGAGTATTTAAAAATATAAGTATTCAAGAATTTGTATTACAGGTACTCCTCCCCACTTGTAATTGGGTGATAGGCCACCACGACATGTAATGGGTGACATAGGGAAGACAACGTCTCGCAATAAATAATGTGAGACAGAGGAAAAAATATAATAAATAAATACGAAACAAAATTTAAAATATAATACTCCATTCCAATATGTATGACTTTTAATTAGCTTTCTAAAAAAAAGCTTACACCTCGGAACAATGGTAGTTGAGAGACACAAAGTCGTGATAAGTAAATAAATCGTGAAATAGAGAAAATGTATTAAAAAAATATATGACACCCTAATTTTAATTAGGTGACATGGGACTATAAACACTTCTCGCAATACATAAATAAATGTTAAAATCAAAAGAAATGAAAAAAATATCACAATGACTTCCACCAACTTGTAAGAGCATCCCCACCGGCACCCCTAAATGTTATCCGGGAGTGGCGTCAGATCTGCTCTCGAGGAGCGTCAGCAATAACTGTTGCCGATTTGGGGTAGGCTTCCTGCACCGGTGTCCCCCCAAATGAGCCCCCCAAAATTAAAATTTATCAATAAAAATAGCAAAGAAAGAATTTTTTAGATCAAGTTTAAATAGGGCTTGGGGCGCCTAGATAGTAGTGTGTAGTTTGAATTCACCACCAGCAACAAAGCCAGCCAAAACGCCACCAAGTCTGGCACATTACAAAACGGTAAGCAAATCAAATGGATGAGTCCACCGTCGGGTCATCGGCCGCCGCCAATGCTAGGTCACCGGACGCCAAGCAATTCTGCTCAGGCGATGGAGATGGAGAAGGTGCCGGTGGCTGAAGTGCACTAGGAGCCTGGTGTGACGCCCGGGGCATCGACTGTTGCTGTGTGTCACCGCCGCCTTCATATCTTTCATGATGCGTGCCCGCGCCATCATGTACCATGCCTTGACATCATCATCCATCATCGAAGTGTCGGCCGTCAAGATCTTGGCTTCCTCCTTCATCTTGGTCACAGCGGCTTGCGATGCTTTGTTCAAGGCTTGTAGGAGGTTGCCTTGGGCGCGACCTTAGCGGCTTCGACTTCGGCCTCCTTAAGCTTGATGTTTTGATCGGCCTTCTCGAATAACACCTTCCACGTAGCATCATTCTTGTCATCTCTTTCCTTCGTGCACTTCACCACCTCGGCAATCATGGTATCAAGTGACGCATCTACTGTTGGAGATATGCCCTACAGGCAATAATAAATGTAGTTATTATTATATCTTTGTGTTTATGATAGATGTTTACATTCATGCTATAATAGTATTAACAAGGAAACATTGATACTTGTGTGATTTGTAAACTTAATTTGAAGTCCCTAGTATAGCCTCTATACATCACTAGCTTGTTGGTTGATAAATGATTGTGGTTTCCCTATCATGAACATTGAGATGTTATCAACAACAAGATCATATCGTTAGGAGAATGATATGATGGACATACTCCTATAGATAAGCGTAGCATAAAGATCAAGTCATTTCAATAGTTCAATTGCTATATGCTTTCTGATACATAGTAACATAATTCCTTCGACCATGAGATCATGCATATCACCTTTACCGGATGGATGCTTTGATGACATCAAACACCACACCATAACTGGGTGGCTATAAAGGTGGCATTGAGTGTTCGGAAAGTATTGGTTGAGACACATGGATCAAGAGTGGGATTTGTCCATCCATATGACGGATAGATACTCTGGGCCCTCTCGGTGGAATGTCATCCAATTAGCTTGCAAGCATGTGACTGGCTCGCAAGGGATCACATATCACGGGAACGAGAAAAGAGTACTTATCGGTAACAAGGTTGAACTAGGTATGCAGAGATACCGACGATCATAACCTCGGATAAGTAAACTATCGTGAGACAAAGGGAAATTGGTATCGTATGTAAGTGGTTCATTCAATCGCAAAGTAATCGTAGAAATATGTGGGAGCCATATGAATTTCCAGATTCCTCTATTGGTTATTGTTCGGAGAAGTGTCTCGATCATGTCAGCATAATTCATGAACCGTAGGGAGACACACTTAAGGATTCGACGTTGTTTGAGTAGTTATGGTATGATGAGAAATAGACCGAATGTTGTTCGGAGTCTCGGATGGGATCCGGGATATCACGAGGTGATCCGGAATGGTCCGGAGAATAAGATTCATATAAGAAAAGTCCCGTTTCGGAGTTGGGGAATGATTCCGGTGTTTTCATCGGGAATGTTCTAGAAGGTTCCGGAATGTCTGGCACTCCGGAGGGGAAGGGTACATGAATGTGTTGTATCAAAGTTGATATGATTGCATCATGTACTAAGTGTCATCATTGTTCCAAATAAAGGATTAGTCGAATCCTAGTTTGAAAAGTCAAATAGCTAAATTGAAAAGTCAAACGGCTAAATTTGGAAAGTGGAAAAGAGGAGGAGGGTGAAAGCAGTTGGGAGGGAGTCCCCCTCCCCAAGCCGGCGCACCCCCCACGCCGAGTTGGGGCGGGACTCCCCTCCCTCCCCTTCGCCACCGGCCCCTCAACCTATATAAGGAGGTGCAAGGATCCCTCCTAGCACACAACACAAGTCCCTCACCTCAAACCCTAGAAGCTGCAGCCCACCATAGCCGCCGCCGCCCCTTAGGGTTTTGCCCTAGCCGCCGACTTGGGGGTCCCTGGAACCCTATCCGCCGGCTCTAGCATCCCCTCCTTGGTGTGTCTAAACCCTAGAACACCGAGGAGCTCTCCTCTCCACCATACTCGCTCGGCTTGAAGCCTGCGAGATCTCCCTCTACTTAGGTACCACGCCGTTGTCTTCTTGGAATCGTGAGGAGAGTGCTACAACCTCCATTTTCTTTGGAACAAGGAGAGGAAGGTCTTCGTCAATACCGAGCGATGTGACCGACTGCGGAGAATAGGAGCCTGGTGGGAAGGATCGTCTACGCGATCTTGAGATCGGGAAGAGTACTACTACATCACCCACGAGAATCCGCTCTCGTTAAACGCTTTGGAATCTTCGAGGGTAAGTTATTCCATCGACTCGTTGCTACAATCTAGTAGATAGATCTTGGCTTGTTTGTTTGTATGCGATAGAAAATTTTTGTTTTCCATGCTACGAAACCCTATAGTGGTATCAGAGCCGTGTCTATATGTAGATCTGTTGCACGAGTAGAACACAATGGTCATTGTGGGCGTTGATGCTTTTATTGTTGATTGCTTCTTGTGTACTTTGCATCTTGCGGTATGTTGGGATGAAGCGGCCCGGGCTAACCTTACATGACATCGTTCATGAGACTTGCTCCACGCTTGACATGCAACTTGTATTGCATAAGTGGCTTTGCGGGTGCCTGTTTCTCCTAGCATAGTTAAGATCCAATTTACAACGGGTGATCAACAATACCAGTATCAATGTTGTGGTTCTTGTTCGTAAGTTAGAACGACACTTATTGAAAGCCCTAAACCACGTAAAATATGCAAAGAAAGTAGAGGCGTCTAACTTTGTTTTGCGAGGTGTCTGATGATGTGATATGGCCATGATTGTGATTATATTTGATGTATGCAATGTTCCTTATTGTAAGTTGGCAACGGCGGGAAGCCATATGGTTGTCTTTAATTTATGTTAAGACCGTGTCTATTCAAAGTAGTTGTAATAGTTGAAGCCGGTGGACGACAACCATGGAGAAGCGTCATTGACCTTGATGCAATGCCGGTGATGATGGAGATCATGTTCGTGCTTGAAGATGGAGATCGGAAGCACAAAGAAGAAAGGCCATGTCATATCACATATTTTGAATTGCATGTGATGTTAATCCTTTATGCATCTTGTATTGCTTAGTAAACGACAGTAGCATTATAAGATGATCCCTCATGCACATGAATTTCAAGTCATAAAGTGTTCACCCTTAGTTAGCACCGTTGCTAAAGCTTGTTGTTTCGAAGCACCACGTGATGATCGGGTGTGTTAGATTCTGCAAGTGTATACAACGTGAGCAAGCCAGATTTGCTCATGCGGAAACTAAGGTTTGATCTTGACGAGCCTAGCATGTACAGACATGGTCTCAGAACACGGATCACCGAAAGGTAAAGCATGAATCATATAGTAGATATGATGAACATGACGATTGTTCGCCATTGAAACTATATCAACTCTCGTGATGATCGGTGTTGATGTGGTGGATTTGGTTCGTGTGATCACTAAAACAATGTGAGGGATATTGTTTTGAGTGGGAGTTCACCTAGTTTAATTTTATTATTAATTTGAACTCAATTTGTCATAAACTTAGTCTAAACTATTGCAAATATGTTGTAGATCAATGGCATCCCCTACCATCAATTTTAATGCGTTCCTAGAGAAAGAAAAGTTGAAAAACAATGGAAGCAACTTCGCGGATTGGTTCCACAATTTGAGGATTGACCTCATAGCTGGTAATTTGACCTATGTGCTGGATGCACCGCTGGGTGACCCACCTGCAGCTGATGCTTCCGATGAAGTAAAGAATGTTTACCTCGCTCGGAAGAATCAGTACTCCATAGTTCAGTGTGCTATCTTGTATGGTTTGGAATCGGAGCTTCAGAAAAGGTTTGAGAATTCAGACCCATATGATATTGTCGAGGATCTCAAATTGATCTTTGAGACTCATGCGATAATTGAAAGTTATGAGGCTTCTGAAAAGTTCTTTAACTGCAAGATGGAAGAGGGCAGCTCCGTCAGTGAGCATGTGCTTAAGATGTCTGGGCACGCAAACAAACTTCAAATCTTGGGTATAGTGATTCCTAATGCTTTGGGGATTTACCGTGTCCTCCAATCACTACCACCAAGTTACAAGAACTTTGTGATGAACTACAACATGCAGAACATGAACAATCGATTACGAGCTGTTTGCTATGTTAAAGTCTGCGAAGTGGAGATCAAGAAAGAGCACCAAGTGTTGTTGGTCAATAAGACCACCAAATTCAAGAAAGGCAAGTCTAAGCGAAGGACACTTCAAGAAGGGTGGTAAGAAAGTTACCACACCGAAGAAGACCAAGGCTGGACCCAAGCACGATCTTGAGTGCTTTCTTGCAAGGGAGAAGGTCCTTTGGGCGGAATTACCCAAAGTACTTGGCGGATTTGAAGAGCAACATCAAGAAGAAAGGTATATCGATATACATGTTATTGATGTGTATCTCACTAGTACTAAGTAGTAGTGCACGGTATTTAATCTTGGTTCGGTTGCTCATATTTGTAACTCGAAGCTTGGTCTTTGCAGAATAAGCGGAAGCTAGCGAAGAATGAGGTGACGATGCGGCGTGGAAAGCGGATCAAAGGTTGATGTGATCGCGGTCGACGCTACCCTTCATCTACCATCGGGATTAGTTTTATACTTAAATAATTGTTATTTGGTGCCTGCGTTGAGCATGAACATTATATCGGGATCTTGTTTATTGCGAGACGGTTACTTGTTTAAGTCCGAGAATAATGGTTGTTCGATTTATATGAGTAATATGTTTTATGCACATGCACCTTTGATACATGGTCTATTCTTATTGAATCTCGATAATGGAAATACACACATCAACAACATTGAGGCTAAACGTTTGAAATCAAGCGATAATTCGACCTATATGTGGCACTGTCGTCTTGGTCACATTGGAGTGAAACATATGAAGAAAATCCATTCTGATGGACTTCTTGAATCACTTGATTTTGAATCACTTGAAAGATGTGAAGCATGTCTGATGGGTAAAATGACTAAGACTCCATTTTCTGGTATGATGGAGCGAGCTACAGACTTATTGGAAATCATACATACCGATGTATGTGGTCCAATGAGTGTAGCATCGCGCGGTGGTTATCGTTATGTTCTTACCTTCACGGATGACTTGAGTAGATATGGGTATATCTATTTCATGAAACATAATAAGTCCGAGACTTCCGAGAAGTTTAAGGAGTTTCAAAGTGAGGTAGAGAATCAACGTAACAAGAAGATTAAATTTCTACGTTCTGATCGTGGAGGTGAATATCTAAGTTACGAGTTTGGCGAGCATTTGAAGAAATGCGGAATACTTTCACAATTGACACCACCGGGAACACCACAGTATGTGGTGTGTCCGAACGTCGAACTCTCTTAGATATGGTTCGTTCTATGATGTCACTTACAGATTTACCGCTATCATTTTGGGGTTATGCATTAGAAACAACCGCATTCACTTTAAATAGGGCACCATCTAAATCCGTTGAAATGACACCGTATGAATTATGGTTTGGGAAGAAACCTAGATTGTCGTTCCTTAAAGTTTGGGGGTGTGAAGCCTATGTAAAGAAGTTACAGCCGAACAAGCTTGAACCCAAAGCGGAAAAATGCGTCTTCATAGGATACCCGAAGGAAACTATTGGGTATACCTTCTATCATAGATCCGAAGGCAAAATCTTTGTTGCCAAGAATGGATCCTTTCTAGAGAAGGAATTTCTCTCGAAAGAAATGACTAGAAGGAAAGTAGAACTCGACGAGGTTGTCGAACCTTCTCTCGAAATTGCAAGTAGCGCAGCACCGGAAGAAGTTCCTGTGGTGCCTGCACCAATTAGAGAGGAAGCTAATGATGGTGATCATGAAACTTCGGTTGAAGTTGCTACAGAGCCTCGGAGGTCAACGAGAACTCGTACCACTCCAGATTGGTATGATCCCGTTATGAGTGTCATGTTGGTGGACAACACCGATGACCCTGAGACATATGAGGAAGCGATGATGAGCCCAGATTCCAATAAATGGCAAGAATCCATGAAATCCGAGATTGGATCCATGTACGAAAACCAAGTATGGACCTTGGTGGACTTACCAGATGGCCGGAAGGCTGTCGAGAACAAATGGATCTTCAAAAAGAAAACAGATGCTGATGGTAATGTTAGGTCTATAAAGCTCGACTTGTCGCATAAGGGTTTCGACAAATTCAAGGAGTTGACTACGATGAGACTTTCTCACCAGTAGCGAAGCTAAAGTCTGTGAGGATTATGTTAGCAATCGCTGCATATTATGATTATGAGATATGGCAGATGGATGTCAAAACAGCATTCCTCAATGGAGACATTGATGAAGAGTTGTATATGATGCAACCCAAAGGTTTTGTCGATCCTAAATATGCTAACAAGGTATGCAAACTTCAACGGTCCATCTATGGATTGAAGCAAGCATCCCGAAGTTGGAATCAACGTTTTGATAAGGTGATCAAAAGTTTTGGTTTTATACAAACTTATGGAGAAGCTTGTATTTACAAGAAAGTGAGTGGGAGCTCAGAGCATTCTTAATACTATATGTGGATGACATATTGTTGATTGGGAATGATGTAGACCTTCTTAATAGTGTCAAGGAATATTTGAATAATAGTTTTTCAATGAAGGATCTTGGCGAAGCGACTTACATATTAGGCATAAAGATTTACGGAGATAGATCTAAACGCCAAATATCATTGTCACAGAGTACATATTTGGACAAAGTTCTAAAGAGGTTTGGAATGGAAGATAGCAAGAAAGGGTTCTTGCCCATGTTGCTAATACGACCTTGAGTAAAACTCAAAGTCCGACATCGGCGTAAGATAGAGAAAGGATGAGTAAGACTCCCTATGCCTCAGCCATAGGATCTCTAATGTATGCCATGCTATGTACTAGACCCGACATTGCATATCTTGTTAGTTTAACTAGCAGATATCAAAGTGATCCAGAGTGGATCATTGGACAATGATCAAAACATCCTTAAGTACTTGAGAAGAACTAAGGATATGGTTCTTTCTTATGGAGGTGATGAGCATTTCGTTGTTAATGGTTACACGATGCTAGTTGGAACACCGATCCGGATGATTCTAAATCACAATGGATACGTATTTATTTTGAATGGTGCAGCGATTAGCGGAGGAGTGCAAAGCAAATCGTTGTGGCGAGATCTTCAACTGAATCGGAATACATGGTCGCTTCGGAGGCTTCACAAGAAGCGATATGGATGAAAGAGTTCATTACAGTGGGTGTGGTTCCTAGTGCCTTGTGGACCCAATGTCTATCTCTTGTGATAACATGGGCGCCATAGCCAATGCACAAGAACCAAGGTCACACAAGAAGCTGAAGCACATCAAGCTACGTTTTCACGCTATTCGAGAACATATCCAAGATGGGGATATAAAGATTTGCAAAGTACACACAGATCTGAATGTGGCGGATCCGTTGACTAAACCTCTCCCGAGAGCAAAACATGACCAGCACCAAACTGCCATGGGTGTTCGGTATATTACCATGTAATCTAGATTAGATGACTCTAGTGCAAGTGGGAGACTATTGGAGATATGCCCTAGAGGCAATAATTGATGGGTTTCGCGGCATAGTAAATCAAAATTTTCTACGGATGCGAACAGAGGGAAAGCCAAGATCTAATCTAGGAGATGCAATCAACGAGAGAGATTGGATTAGATCTTCATACCCTTGAAGATTCGCCGCAGTGAACGTTCGTCGGAACGTGGGTGATGTCGTGCGCTTCTCCTCCTCGCGATCCGATCCGATCTAGCACCACAAGTGGCGGTGCCTCCGTGAGATGCACACGTGCATCACCTCGACGTCTCCTCCTTCCTCGGACCAGCAAGTATGGTGGAGAGATAGATTGGATCTACAACACGACGGCGTGGTGTATATGGTGGAGAATTTCTCTGCAGGCTTCGCTACAAGCAGGAGGGAGAGAGGAGGGCAGCAGGGCAACTAGGGTTGGAGGCAAGGTGTAGGGGGGAGGGGGCGCCCCAGCCCTCTTTATATAGAGGGGGGGCGGCCAGCCCTTGCCCCTCCTCCAAGCCTTGGGCCGGCGGCCAAGGGAGGGAGGAGTGGGGGGTGAGGACTCCCCCCTTCTAGAAACCCTATCTCTAGTTTAAACGATTTTAAACCCTATAGGATCGGCTGGGCCCTATGGGGCCTTGTGCCCCTGGCCCAATGCGGCCAGGACACTCCCTCATAGGCCCATGCCCCCTCCCGAAAAGTGGGGCCACGTTGGTCCCCTTCCGGAAGGTTCTAGAAGCTTCCGGTACATTACCGATTAACCCGGAACAATTCCGAACTCCAAAAAACTGCACTGCCTTATATGAATCTTATTCTCCGGACCACTCCTAACCTCTCGTGATGTCCCGGATCCCATCCGAGACTCGAACAAAAACTCATAAACCAATTATCCAATCTATCCTAGCGTCGAGACACGTTAAGTGTGTGACCCTGCGGTTCGAGAATATGCGCATGATCTTCTATCAATAATCAACGGTGGGGTGCAGGCACCCATATTGACTCCCACACATTCATCGATGATCATATCGGATGAACCACGATGCCAGGATTCAATCAATCCCATATATATATTCCCTTCGTCTCGCGATATTTTACTTGCCCGAGATTCGATCGTCGATGCGTCATACCTAGTTCAATCTCGTTCACGGCAAGTACTTTACTCGTAATCCGATATCACTTTGTGATTAACTCCTTAACCACATTCTTGCAAGCGGTGTTGACATCGACACGAGTGGGCCCAAGTATATCTCCGACTTGGGAGGGACAAATTCCATCTCGATACATACAACCCAATGATACTTTCCGATCACCGAGAGACACCTTTATGATCACCCTTTCATAGGATGACGTTTGATGACCTCAAAGCTTTCTTAGATACCAGGAGTTGTATTATCTCATGGTCTAAGGAATACAATATTTGACATAGGAAAAGCTTCGCAAAGATGAACACGATGATACGATCTAATTGCTTCGCTTAGTTTGGGTCTGTCCATCATATCATTCTCCAATGTTATGATCTCATTATCAATTGACAACTCATGTCTATGGTTAAGGAACCTTAACCATCATTGATCAATGAGCTAGTCCATAGAGGCGTACTAGGGACACGGTGTTGTTCACAAACCACACAAGTATTAAAGTTTCCGCTTAATACAATTCTAGCATGGAATATAAACTTTATCATGAACAAGAATTATAATAATAACATCTTTATTATTGCCTCTAGGGCATAATTCCAGCCATTTCATGGATCCCAATTCGGATTTCATGGCTTCCAGCCATTTCTCAGAGTCTGGGCTCATCATCGCTTCCTCATAGTTCATAGGTTCACTGTCTTCTACCAACAAGACAGTCAAGACATGGTTGCCGTACCACTCAGGAGGGGCACGCGACCTTGTCGACCTGCGACGTTCGATGTGACATTGTCCGGTGCATGATCCTTGTCATTAGCTTCCTCTATTGTTGGTGCGGTGACCGAACAATTTCAGGTCTGCGCTACTCTCCAATTCAAGAGAAGGTTCAATAACCTCGTCTAGCTCTACTTTCCTCCCACTCACTTCTTTCGAGAGAAACTCCTTCTCAAGAAAGGAACCGTTCTTCTGACAAACACTTTGCCTTGATTACTGATAGAAGGTATACCCAATAGTTACCTTAGGGTATCCTATGAAGCATTTCTCGCTTTGGGTTCGAGATTGTCGCATCAACTTTGACGAAGCTTCGCATCCCCAAACTTTAAGAAACGACAACTTAGGTTTAGCACCAAACCACGTTCATACGGTGTCGTCTCAACGGATTTAGATGGAGCCCTATTTAAAGTGAATGCACGGTTTCTAATGCATAACCCCAAAATGATAACGGCAAATCAGTAAGAGACATCATTGATCGGACCATATCTAATAGGGTTCGATTCCTGCTCAAACACACCATTGCTTGTGGTGTTAGGGTGGCGTGAGTTGTGAAACGATTCCACTTGCTTTAAGATGCGTGAGAAAATCATAACTCAAATATTCACCTCCATGATCGGATCATAGAAACTTAATCTTTCTGTTACGATGGTTCTCCACTTCATTCTGAAATTCCTTGAACTTTTCAAATGTTTCAGATTTATGTTTCATTAAATAGATATACCCATATCTACTTAAGTCATCGGTAAAAGTGAGGAAATAGCGATATCCACCGCGCGTCGAAACACTCATCGGTCCGCATACATCGGTATGTATGATTTCCAACAAGTCCGTTGCTTGCTCCATCATACCGGAGAACGGGGTTTTGATCATCTTGCCCATGAGGCATGGTTCGCATGTGTCAAATGATTCAAAATCAAGAGACTCCAAAAGTCCATCAGAATGGAGTTTCTTCATGCTTTACACCAATATGACCTGAGCAGCGATTGCCACAAATAAGTAGTATTATCACTATCTACTTTGCATCTCTTAGCCTCAATGTTATGGATGTGTGTTTCATCCCTTTCGAGATTTAGAAGAAATAAACCATTCACAAGAGGTGCATGACCATAAAAGATGTTACTCATATAAATAGAACAACCATTATTCTCCGATTTAAATGAATAACCGTCTTGCAATAAACACGATCCAGAAATAATGTTCATGCTCAACGCAGCACATAATAACACTTATTAAGGTTTAAAACTAATCTCAAGGTAAAACTAAGGAGAGCGTGCTTGCCATCACATCAACCCTTGATCCATTGCCAACGCGCATCGTCACCTCATCCCTCGCAGCGCCGTCTATTCCGTAGCTCGGTTTGAGTTACAAATATTAGCAAGCGAACCGGTATCAAATACCCGCACTACAACGAGGGCTAGTAAGGAAAACATCAATAACATGTATATCAAATATACCTTTGATGGTGCCAGCCTTCTTGTCCGCTAAGTACTTGGACGATTGCGCTTCCAGGACCCTTGTCCTTGCAATAGAAGCACTCGATTCGGGCTTAGGACCGGACTTGAGCTTCTTCTCAGCGAGGGCATTGCGCTTCGCCGCCCTTCTTGAAGGGTTTCTTTGCTCCTTACCTTTCTTAAAGGAGGGCTTGTTGACCATCAACACATGATTATCCTTCTTGATGTCCACCTCTGCAGCCTTGACTGCGAAGAGCTCGGTGATCGTGTCGAGGAACCAATCTGATTATGAGTCACTACAAAACTTTTGTAGCTGGGAGGGAGTGATTGCAGAACCCTGTCAATCTTGAGCTCCTCTGGAATCGTGAATTCCAGTTGCTCAAGACGTTGAGTGTAGCCCGACATCTTTATGGCGTGCTCACTAACGGAACTCCCTTCCTCCATCTTGCAGTTAAAGAACTTCTCGGAGATCTCATATCTCTCAGAACGGGCATGAGTCTGAAACATGGTTTTCAGCTCCTCGAGAATCTCGAAGGTCCCGGGATACTCTTCAAAACGATTTTGAAGCTCCGGTTCCATAGCAAACAACATGGTGCTCTTAATCACACCATAATCATCTTTGCGCGACTGATAGGCAGCTTTCTCATCAGCCGTAGCTTGCAGGGGGTCACCTAACGCTTTCCCAAGGACATAGTCCTTTTGTCCATGAACAGAATGATTCTTAGATTGCGGAACCAATTGGTGAAGTTAGACCCATTGTTTCTAAGCTTTTCCTTCTCGGAAAACATTGAAGTTGAAGTTGGACTTGGCCATGTGATCTACAGTATTTGCAAGTACAATTTATACTATGTTCATGATAAATAGTTCAATTTAATCAAATTACTAGATGAACTCCCACTAAATTCAACATCCCTCAAGTTGTTTAGTGAACACGATCCAAATTCACCACACCTAATCCGATCATCACGAGAAGAGATGTGGTTTCAATGGTGGACAACAAAGTGTAGATCATATCACTCATATGACTCATGCTTAACCTTTTGGTTCTTGTGTTCCGAGGCCATGTCTGTACATGCTAGGCTCGTCAAGCTAGACCCAAGTATTTCTGCGTGTGCAAAACTGGCTTGCACCCGTTGTATGTGAGCGTAGAGTCTATAGCACCCGATCTTCACGTGATGCTTGGACACGACGAACTTTCGCAACGGTGCATACTTGGGGAGAACACAATTTTTATCTTGATCTTTAAGTGAGGAATCATCTTATGACGACCGCAATGGAGTCGACATGGTTGCGGCTGGATACGCCGATCGACGCAATGACGGCAACCGCAATAGCGGATACCGCAGCAGCAACTATCGCGATGGCGGACGACCCATGCAAACATGGCAATGTCGCAACCGCGACGATGAGCCTTCGGCATACGATAAGATGTCTGGTCCCTGCACCATCTAGTTCTACACCGACAAACAAGATGGTAAGAAGAAGGCCAGCCACATGCTCAAGGACTGCCGAGAATTCCAGAAGCCCAACGAGGGCCTCACCCAAATGTGGTGCCAGACGGTGAACCCTGGATTCGCACCTGCTCCAGGTGCCATCGCCCATGGAGCTCCTCCACCTCCACTTGGCGGACCGTCGCAGCCGCTGGTCGCACCAGCACCGGATAACGGTGCAGATGGATACCCCCAACCGAAAGGGGCAACTAACCAACAGGATGCGGAAGAAGATAACGCGCCAGGTCAGCCTGGCCATGACCTCTCCACCAGCCATACCTGAGTACCTCAGCGGCTCGGAGTCCTGCATCACATTCGACCGTTCGGATCAACCACGCCAGATCCCTCGCCCAGGTCACTCTGCCCTGGTGCTCAAGGCCTAGATCGGGGGATTCGAGATGATCCGCGTCTTCATGGACGGTTGCAGCGGCATCAACCTGATGTTCACCAGCACACTCGCAACGATGCAGATCCCGCTGTGCAGCCTGGAGAAATCGGACACGACGTTACACAACATAGTCCCAGGGAAGGGCATATACCCCCTGGGCAAGATATGGCTCGACGTCATCTTTAGCAAGCCCGATATCTTCAGGCGTGAGCGGCTAGAGTTCGAAGTGGTGGAATGGCCATCACAATACCATCCTCGGTAGCGTGGCATTCACAAGATTCTTGGCAGTATCACACTATGCATAATCGCTCATCAAGATGCCAAGACCTAGGGGCGTCATCATCGTCCCAGGAAGCTTCACAAGGTCCGAAGGCTGCGATAGAGACTTCAATAGAATCTCTCAGTCGTTCGGCATGCAGGAGGAGCTCACGAGACTCAAAGAGGTGATGGAACAGGGCACCCCAGTCACCGTGAAAATGCACCGGACATGTTGTTCGACTCCACATCAACACAAAGAAGGTGCAGGTCCACCCGACAGACGCCTCCAAGATGGCGTTGATTGCCAACGACCCGAGTCCCGCATAGGAAAGCACGCTCATAGAATTCCTCCGTGAGCGCTGGGAAATTTTTGCCTGGTGTCCTGCGGACATGCCAGGAGTTCCCAGGGAATTCGCCGAGTATGCACTCAATGTGTTTCCAAACGTGAAGCCAGTCAAGCATTCGGTGCATCGACTGTCCAAGCCAAGTGCCGGAGCCATTGGAATCAAAGTCAACGGACTGCTCGATGCCAACTTCATCAGGGAAATCAAAGAAAGCGAGTGGTTGGCCAACACCGTGCTGGTCCCCAAAAAGGACATGGACATCCTACGGATGTGTGTGGATTTCACATCGCTCAACAAGTATCGTCCCAAGGACCACTTCCCTCTACCAAGGATCGACCAAATCATCAACTCTACTGCAGGATGTAAGAAACTCTCCTTCCTCGACGCCTACTCAGGATACAACCAAATTCGCATGAAGGTCAAAGATCAGGAGAAAACGGCGTTCATCATGTTATTCGGGTTATTCTGCTACAACACCATGCCCTTCGGGCTGAAGAACGCAGGTGCCACATACCAGAGGTGCATGCAAGCATGTCTGAAGGACTAGATCGGCCGCAACATCCAGGTCTATGTCGATGACATAGTAATCAAGACCAGGGAGGCCAGGACGCTAATAGATGATCTCCGCGAGACGTTCGATAATCTTGATTGCCACAAGATCAAGATGAACCCAGACAAGTGTGCCTTCGGCGTCCCGTCTGGTCAGTTACTCGGGGTACTTCATCTCCCAACGGGGCATCAAGGCAAACCCGAAGAAAATCAGGTCCATACTGGCCATGTAGTAGCCAAAGAACCTCAAGGGCGTCCAACAGCTAGCTGGGCGAATCGCGGCGCTGAGCAGATACATCCGCCAAATGGGTGAGAAGTCCCTCCCCTTTTATCAGTTGCTGCGCAAGACAAACACATTTGAGTGGACACCTGAATCAGATGACGCATTCGAAGATCTCAAGCGACTGCTCTCCACATCACCTGTCCCGGTCACGCTGAAGGAACGGGAACCTTTGATGCTATACATCGCAACCACACATCAGGTGGTCAGCACCGTACTTGTGGTCGAGCGACCCAAAGATGGCAACACCCACGGGATCCAATGCCCAATCTACTACCTCGGTAATCGACCGACAAGCGGTACCCTCACTACAGGCTTCGCCTACGGCGTATTCATGACGGAGCGTCGGCTGAGCCACTACTTCCAGGAGCACCAGATCGTGGTCGTCAACGACGCCCCGCTGAAAGAACATGTGGGCCCCATGTGTAGTTTTGGTAAGTAATGACAATCTTTATGGGCTAATGTGTGTATTAAGTGAAATTCAAGTTCATCACACATGCATAGTATTGTGGGGGAGTTTGCTATATACATGGTGGTGGTACCAATACACATACTTATGTAGTATTTGATATTGGTATTACCATTTTATTCATTAATATTCCTTATATAAACCCTCTTAAAGGATTATCATCAATTACCAAAATGGGGGAGATTGAAAGAACATGTGGGCCCCCATGTGTGGTTTTGGTAAGTAATGACAATCTTTATGAGCTAATGTGTGTATTAAGTTATACTTGTAGGATTTGTCCATTGGCATCGCTTGGAGCATGTGTCGACTTCAAGGTCTATGAAATGAGAAGAAGATGTGTTGTGCAAGCTCAAAATGCGCCATCTATAGAAGATCTCATGTTTTATGCTTGCCATCCTTGGTGATCATGGATCGATGATGAGGAATCAAGAAAGGCGTTCCATCTTGAGAAGGTCAAGTTTGTCTACATCGAGCTCAAGTGGAATGCTCAAGGCAAAGGTATAATCTTGATAGGTTTTCCCTGTTGCTAATCTCATATTGTTAGTGGGAGATCGGGTTTAGGATAGATAACCGTACTATCAAGAGGGGCTCTCAAATGAGTAACTCAATCACATTGTTCAGAGTGAGCTCAGACCATTGCATCCTTGCATCACCATATTTGATTGTTATTTGGTCTTATCCATGTGAGGATTTAGAGCTTGTGGTAATATCCATAACAAGCTCTTGTTCATCAAAATCGGATCTCTCTTTTATATCTTGTTGCGATTTTGATCTATGCGGTTTTTCGGTTTCTCACCAAGTGAGGTATCTCACATTTTATTGTCGTCCTCTTTCCAACATAACTGGAATCGGGTCAATCAGAGCTACCAATCAAAAGTTATTGACGTTTGAACATTGGATTTTATTCGGTTTAAAAAAGAAAAAGAAAAAGATGTTTTCTGGGCCGTCCGGTACTATCGGGCCTAGTACCGGACGCGCCTGGCGCGTGCAGCCTATCTGTTGTGTTGCCCGGCACCGGCGACCGGCTCTACCGGACTGGCCCGGTAGTACCTCCCGGGTGGTCCGGTACTACCGGCCGGCCCATCCCGGCCTGCTCTGCGCCGCGTGCTTACTCGCGCTCCCTGCCGCCCGCATGGGCCCCGCTTGCTACGTGCCCTGCTCCCGGCCGGCCCACCTGCTCCCCGCCGCATGCCAGCCCGCCTCGCCCCCGCTTGCTGCGCACGCGCCTGCCTCTCGCGTTGCCGCTCACCTCTCGCTGCAGCGTCTTGGCTCACTTCGCTGCTATCACCCGCTCTTTGGTGGGCCTTCGCTTTCGCGCTGCTTATTTCATTGTCTTGCGTCGATGTCTCGCACGCGCACTGGTTTCCTTCGATCGCTGCTATGCTCGCGTTGACTTCTGTCGTTGCCTTCTTCTATCCGGGCGCGCTGGTGGGTTGGGTCCGGTACTAGCGGTCTAACCCGGTAGTACCGGTCGGTCCAGTTTATTTTGCCTCAACGGGCAGGTATTTGGCCCTCTTACAAATAGCTTTCCTTCTTATTCTTATAAGGTTGCTTCTTCCTCTTCTATTAGACTAAGCTTTGTCCACATTTGTTCTAGATTTTGAATCTTGATTAATCTCTTCTCCTCCGATGATTCTTGCCCATATTTGAGTGGAAGAGAGAGGAGATCTTGATCCACATTTTGACCAAACCAAAACATCTGTTTGTGAGTGTATCTTTGGGGATCTAGATTTTGGGGGATTTTGTGTCCCTCTTTGATTCCTCCTATCTTGTTCCCCCAATAGCTTTAGTATCTTTGTTGGAACTTGAGAGTGATGGATTGGAGTACCTTTGTGGTGTTCTTGTCATTTGCATTAGGTGCATCGGTTTGAGTTATCCTCGGAGGATTTGGTTCGTGGTATTCGTTGAAGCTTTTCCCTCTTGGGTTCTTGGAACCCTAGACGGTTTTGTGGCCTTGGTGGAGTTTGTTGGGAGCCTCCAATTAAGTTGTGGAGAAGTGCCCCAACCTTGTGAGAGGTTCCAGTTGCCACCGACAAGTGCACCGATAGTGCAAGTGTGGATCGATCCCGTTGGGGTGAGATTCACCGGAGAATAAGGGAGGCCTTTTGTGGCGTAGGTGGTTAGATACCACCCCCTTTCCAAACGAGACGTACTCCATGTTGGGAGGAATTCGGTAAAATATCGTCGTCCATGCGTGCCTCGGTTATCTCTATACCCGAGCTCTTACTTATGCACTTTACTTTGTGATAGCCTTCGTGCTTGAAGTATATATCTTGCTATCACATAGTTGTTTGTATTGCTTAGTATAAGTTGTTGGTGCACATAGGTGAACCCTAGATTGTTCTAGGTTTTGTGCTTAATAAAGTAAATATTAGTTTTATTCCGCCTTTGTTGAGCCACTCTAGGAAAAAATTTAATCGTCTATTCACCCCCTCTAGGCGACATCTGTATCCTTTCACCCGCTCTCGAACATCCTGAACAACCCCGAAGACACGGGGCGTGTGGCCCTGTGGGGCATTGAGTTGTCTCCGTGGGACATCATCTACGAGCGGCGCACTACCATCAAATCTCAGATCCTCCCTGACTTCATCGTCCACTGTATGGAGCTCCAGCTACCGGATACTCCGGACATGTCGTAGTCCTGGACAATGCACTTTGACGGCTCCAAGCGCGAGGCTGGAGCAGGGGCCGGCGTCATACTAACGTCCCCTCAAGGCGACAAGATGAAGTATGTCCTTCGGATGAAATTCCGCGCCTCCAACAACAAATCCGAATACGAGGCCCTCATCCACGACATGAAGATGGCTAAGGTGTGCGGCGCAACACGCCTAGTCATCTACGGTAATTCGAACCTCGTCGTTCAGCATACGATGAACGAGTGCGACGCCCACAACACCAACATGATCACATACCGTGCGCTCTACAACTCACTTGAAGGAGATTTCGACGGATGTGAGCTCCGGCACGTCGGCAGGGAAAGAAACGAGGAGGCCGACGAACTCGCCAACATTGGCTTAACCTGCGCTCGAGTACCACCAGGAGTGTTTCTCGAACAAATTTGCGTACCCTCCATCAAGAGGAAATTCCCAAAAGGCTCCGCTGAAGAAGCAGCGCACTCGGGGGTTGTGCTACCCAAAGGACAAGAAGGACCCGAAAAGCTTGACACGGAGGTCGAGTTGGTCAGCCTGATTCAGGACATGGCAGTAGAAGAAACATGGACACAACCGTACCTTCAGTAACTGCTAAATAATCAGCTGCCCGAGAAACCGACAGATGCCCGGCGCATATCTCGTCGGTCAAAGGCTTTCACCATCATCAATGGCGAGCTGTACAAGCGCAGTCTTTTGGGTGTGCTCCAGCGATGCGTCACCATCGGTGACGGCAAAAACATCCTCAAAGACATCCATGAGGGTATCTGCGGCCATCACGCAGGCAGCCGCGCCCTAGTCGCCAAAGATCTACGAGTTGGGTTCTACTGGCCAACCGCAATGAACGGCGCCAAGGACATAGTCCAGAGGTGCAATGCTAGAGGTATGCGGACAATCCACATATGCCAGGATCCAAGATGAGGCCTATACGAATGGCCTGGCCATTCGCCCAATGGGGCCTCGACATGATCAACAAACTGCCAAAGTTCTCGCTAGGAGGCCACGTCTTCCTCCTGGTCGCAGTCGACAAATTCTCCAAGTGGATCGAGGCCATGCCCGTCACCAACCAAAGCGGCAAAACTGCCGTCAATTTTTTCGAGTCCATTGTCTATAGGTTCGGCGTGCCCCATAGCATCATAACAGACAATGGCTCGAGTTTCATCTCGAAGGAATTCCAAGACTTCTACGAGAACCTCGGAAATCATACGCCTCCGTGGCGCACCTACAGACCAACAGACAGGTCGAAAAGGCCAACGACCTCATAGGCAACGGCATCAAGAAGCGCCTGCTATGCTCACTCGAAAGGCTTGCAGGAGCTTGGACAGATGAGCTACCCTCCCTCCTCTGGAGCCTGCGCACAACGACAAACAACTCAACTGGCTATACGCCCTTCTTCATGGTGCACGAAGTCGAAGCCGTTCTACCCGCTGAGGTACGCTGATATCCCATAAGTATAGGGGATCGTGTGTAGCCTTTTCGATAAGTAAATGGTCATTTGAAACACGGGAAATATGGAGGAATTTTGTAGGATAGGAATTTCACATGAAAAGTTCTTTTGGTGCCCTTTGGAACGTAGGAATAGGAAAGAAGATTCCACCATATAGGATTCTTATCCTTAAGATTTCACATGAAAAATAACATTTGGTCTAATCTAATGGAAAGTTTCCTGTGAGAACATTTGCTCTGAAGCGCAGCAGTCGTTGTTCATTTAGCGCTCGCGGACTCTCACCAAAAGACCATGTATACCCGTCCAACACTATAAGTGAAACAAAGTTTCCTACACCACCGTGCTGATACAAGGGCGCGTATAAACCGACGACAATATCAAACGTACTTGAAGAGAAATCCTGTACTCAACTTATTTTATTTTGTTCAGATGGTTTACATATGAAACAGAAGTCGGTAACGAACAATTAGTGGCAGTGTGTTGCCTAATGATATACATTAACCTGGTGGTCTTTTTTTGAGGGGAACAGTGGCTTAATGATTTTAAGAGCATGGTACTGCCAATTCATGTTCAAAAAAATCATTAAGCCACTGTTAGTTTAGAGTATCATGCTCTTCAAATTTGCTTGATGATTTTTTTCCTGAGTTTACATTAACAGTACCATGCTCTTAATTAGTATACCATCGGCATGTCTTTGAATAGTTTCATGTGTTATTCAATCCTACAATCCAAACAGCTAACTTATGAAAATCCTATGATTTTCATTCCTATAGGATTTGAGAAGTATGTCATCTCAATTCCTGTGATTTTCGCGTTCCTGCATTTTTCCTATCCCGTGTTCCAAACAGGGCCTAAGAGTGTCGAACCCAATGAGAAGCTAAATGTAGGATAAATATTCTCTCAAGTTCTATCAACCACTGATACAACTCTACGCATACTAAACGTTTGTATTATCTAGGAAATAAAAGTAGAGCAACAAAACGAGTAATAGAGAAAGCTTTACAAGATAAAAAACAACAAGAAAGTAAAGCTAGTTGCTGCAGCAATAAAATACGCTAAACTAACAGAACCATGAGTGTGGAATAGTGGTGGTAATTGTGGTGGCTTTGTCCAAATTTAATTGGCGAATAAATCGGGTTCATTATCTTCGATGCAGTTTTTTATGTGGGAGAGGCTAAATATACATGCGCTTCACTACTTGAAATTACATGTACTATATGATTGGATTGTTAGCAAACATCTCTAACTACTAACAAAATATTAAGGTTTCTCCAACCATAGCCTTAAGTTAATAGTCATGTTACTCCCATACGTGCAATGTTCCGGTTCACGTCCTTAGGTTTCTGTCACTCCAGCAGAACTTCCCCCTTCCTCTTACACATACTACAAACCCTGTGATGTTTAATCCATGCGCGCACAAATATAATGGACACCAAAGGACTGTGCCATATCAACATACAACTCCAGTGAACCAAAGACGTTCAATCATTTAATCTAAGAACAAACAAACTACACAAACATGACATAGATCATAGGATTATAACTTATAGCATCAAACACCATGTTTACATAGGACGGTACAGAGGTGTGTGAGAGGATTAACCACTGCATACTAGGAGGATTAGCTGATGGATATGGCGGTGAAGAGGGCGGCGGCGGCGGCAGCGGCGCGGGGGTGTGGGGGAGCACCCCCCTTAGCCCCCTTCCTTCGTGGCTTCTTGGGATCCCTCCCCTATGGAGATGGGATCCATGGGAGAGGAAAAAACGTGGCTTTGGTGGCTGCAAATTCTTGGGTGGAGGTGTCTCCCATGAATTAGGTTTCTCCCTTTATATAGCTTCTCGGATTCCCGTTACCCCATCTTGGGCTGTAGTAAATCGGGCCTAGCAGACCCGTCTGGACTCGGAATCAGCTAAATTTTATGTCCAGAACAATTGACGCGAAATTTACTACAACTTTGTAGTATAAGAGTTTTCCATTTGATGACGTCTTCGACTTGAAACATGACCATCTACAAAAAGAGTTCTGAGAAAGATTTCTGGAAAATCCCAATTTGACTCCAACAAGTGTTCCACTTGTATTCTTGATAATTCCTGCACATCAAAGTGTAAAATAAGAACACTGTGTACTTTTGCAACTATTAGTAGGTTAGTCCAAATAACTCATGAACTTTATATAAAAAGAAGTGTCAAAAGCATAATAATAGCATAAAACCATTAAAAATATAGATATGTTATGAACGTATCAACATTCCCAAGCTTAGTTCCTGCTCGTACTCGAGTAGGTAAACGATAAAAACAATATAATTTTTGAGTGTGACATGCACCATAATAATTAGGGTTGTCAATGAGCCGAACTCGAGCGAACATTGTTAGGCTCGGCTCGAGCTCGGTAGAAGCTCGAGCCGAGCTCGAGCGAGCCTAGGTTAACCTTCGAGCCTACATCTAAGCTCGAGTTTGGCTCGACCAAAGATCGAGTAGGCTTGAGCTCAGTTCGTTGAAGCTCGGTAAAAAAATTTAGTACATCAACATGCGGCTACATAGCAAGAAAATAGTAAAGCTTGAAAACGGAATAGCATAAATGGCTTGGAGTCTCATATAATAGTAATACAGTGCCAACATGCTAGGATAATTAGTTTAGCAGTCTTATAGTAGATGGAACGATAATAGCAGTCTCAATTTTGTGGCTGTACAAAAATCACGAGATTTATCGAACTGTTTGAGTTCGGCTCATCTAAGCTCGCGAGCTCGAAAACAGGCTCGAGCTTTGGTTTGTTAGAGAAATGAATCAAGCTCGAGCCAAGCTGTTAACACGCCCGAACTCGCACAGTTTGTCAAGCCCAAACTTTTTTTGACAGCCCTAATCATAATCTTGATCAAACTATTTGCAAAACATGGATAGCTGGGATCAAAGTACTCTAAACATGAGCATGAAAAATATAGTTCTAACTAAGGATGACAATTTTACCCATGGATACGGGTACCCGCGGGTATCGTACCCATATGTGTAGGTTACGAGCATACTTTTATATTTATGGGTAATACCCATACCCTGCCTATTAAGTCATGGGTACGGGCACGAGTATAGGGTTATACTCGTGGGTATACCTATACCCTGCCCATTTAGACTGACTTGTAAAAATTACCTTTAGATTTTTAACCTATGCGGCCGAGTATCCTAGGGGCAAGTATGAGATTACAATTTCTAAACTTTGATGATTGTCATGTACTCGTCTACCTATTATTATTGGGTAGAGATATTTTTTTGTCAAATATGATATTAATTAATGTAAAATTATGAATAACTTGTGTACTATTGGATCTACCTGTCGGGTACCCAACGGGTATGAGTACCCATCAGGTATGAGCATGGGTAAAGATTTATACCCGTGGGTACGGGTATGGGTAAAGTTTTCTACCCATTGACTACATGGGTATGAGTATGGTATTGCTCTACCCTGCCCATACCCTACCCATTGCCATCCTTAGTTCTAACAATGAGACATAGCAACCAAGTTGCAACATAAAAATATTACAAACAAAGATCATGAATAACAATGCATTAAAAAACATTTGTTTGTTTCACATAAAGAAAATATAATAATAGTGGTATTCAGCTTATCCCTCGTGGTATAGCAAATCATAAATGCATAGGACACCTTAAAAGTTTATAAGGGTGACTAGATACAACTATTCAAGAACAAGCAATATCAACCTTATGAATCAATCAACAAGTTTTGGGACAATGCACATATAAATAAGAATGGCAACTATGCTCTCTTAATTGGTGCCTAAGGATAGAATGTGGATACTCAATATAATAGTGGAAGAAAGACCCTTTAAAGGAAAGAAGAGATTTAAAGTTTCATAAAGAGCTTCTAAAATTATGGTACTTGTTAGCTTTCAGCTCTCATTGCTCTTATCATAAGCATCTTGAAGTAATTAAGGTTAAAGTGAACAAACTATGGAGTATATGCTTGATAAGGTATAAGTTGGCAATCTCATGTCCCTTGAATACGAGGGCTGCTCCTCATGTTACTTAACTTTAGTCACCGGTAAGTTCTTGCCATAGTAAGTACATGTGTATCATAGAGAACCGCCAATGAGGTACACCTTGCACATGCTACAGGAGTTATCCCATATCAAAATGGCAAGACAAGCGGACAATGAGCATCTCAGCAATCTTCTTATTTACTATGGGAAAATGGTGTTTTTTATCTCTTTCCTCTTTTCTCATCTCTTTTTTTCTTTTTTCTCAATCTCTATCACTTTTTTATAAGAATAATGCTTCATAGATTGCTCACTATGGTGATACTGCAAGTTTCCACCATGATTAGGAATAGCTTAGGCTAGCGGCCCAGACGTTTCGCTAACACACATACATAACTCAATGGACTTACAAACTTTCCTTTCATTTTACACCGACGACATCCATAAATAAAAAAGCATAATATCAACTAGATACAATATACAAGTGCAATGTTAAAAGCATTCCACGTGCCAACATGGTTCTTCTAATTCCAATGTATAAGTGCAAGCATATACAACATAGATGACATAATGGTTCAAGTTTATTAGGAGCAAGAAAAATAAAGTGTGTCATCAAGTTTGTGAGAGATTTAATCACTAACTTTCACATAACAAGTTTAATTTGGAAGATAGATAAAACGAGAATATACTTGAAATGGTGTAACACACAATGCATAGGAATTTATAGTGGACACTTTGGAATAACTTAGTTTCTTGGAAGTTGGATGCATGAGTAGAGCTCACTAGTCTTAAATGTGTATCTTTTCTTGTGTATGATCTTTTGTCTGTATTGAACCGTGGTTATTTCTGTGAGGGGACTTTCTGGTAAACTTTTTTTCTCAAGGTTTGATATTTTTCTCGCATCTAGGTCATATAAAATGACGCCTCGTGAAGGTCTCACATTTGTTCAACTTTTTTTTGAATTATTTATGTCTGATTTGGGGCGCGTGAAATGACAACGCATTTAAAATTCCGCCAGGCCAGACGGTCGTGAGTCCCGCTTTAATGGTCAAAGTTTAGTGAAGAGATTACGTGTTGCGAATCTAAAAATGATTTTTGAAAAAAGAAATCAGGAGGTTCACTTTTTAGCGCTAAAGTGCCAAACCACCCCGCTTCTAGCAAAATCGGCAGGATCTTGTGTAAAATTCAAAAATATACCTCCGAAGGTTGCCGCAACGAAACGAGAGCTGATATGCGTATCTCACGTGGTCTCCTTATTTATGTGGGTGTTTTTTCCAGTTTTTGATTTTAGGTTCCGGTAGCTGCTTCACAAAAAAACCGATTTTGACTATCTGAAAATAGAAAAATGAACTTCTCGTGGGACGAAACCACAACCGGGCTCCGTGGCGTTCCTCGTCATCCAAAGGGCCACGCACATGTCCAATATAGCCTCGTTCTGACAAACTAATCTAGCTCATTTAATCTAAAAGTCATGCAACCTTGAACGTGGTAGGTCATTTTTATGAAGAGACTTTGTGGTAAACTTTTTTTCTCAAGGTTTGAATTTTTCCCGCATCTAGGTCACATAAAATGATAAGGTCCTTCTCGCAATAAATAAAAACAAGAAACCAATAAAAACGTAGCTTCTCGCTAGCAATAAATAAACACGAAACATAGTAAAGTGTCGCAATAAATAAATAAATACGAAACATAGAAAAAATAACTTAATGGAGAAAAAACAACTTCTCGTAATATATAAATAAACGTAAAATACAATTTTAAATTATCTTAAATTTGTCTAGATTCACATATATATCATGTCATATATGTGTATCGGGACAAAGTTGAGAGAACTAATTAGGAACGAAGAGAGTATTAAAAAATATAAGTATTCAAGAATTTGTATTACAGGTACTCTTCCCCACTTGTAATTGGGTGATAGGCCACCACGACATGTAATGGGTGACATAGGGAAGACACGTCTCGCAATAAATAATGTGAGACAAAGGAAAAAATATAATAAATAAATACGAAACAAAATTTAAAATATAATACTCCATTCCAATATGTATGACTTTTAATTAGCTTTCTAAAAAAAAGGCTTACACCTCGGAACAATGGTAGTTGAGAGACACAAAGTCATGATAAGTAAATAAATCGTGAAATAGAGAAAATGTATTAAAAAAATATATGACACCCTAATTTTAATTAGGTGACATGGGACTATAAACACTTCTCGCAATACATAAATAAATGTTAAAATCAAAAGAAATGAAAAAAATATCACAATGACTTCCACCAACTTGTAAGAGCATCCCCACCGGCACCCCTAAATGTTATCCGGGAGTGGCGTCAGATCTGCTCTCGAGGAGCGTCAGCAATAACTGTTGCCGATTTGGGGTAGGCTTCCTGCACCGGTGTCCCCCAAATGAGCCCCCCAAAATTAAAATTTATCAATAAAAATAGCAAAGAAAGAATTTTTTAGATCAAGTTTAAATAGGGCTTGGGGCGCCTAGATAGTAGTGTGTAGTTTGAATTCACCACCGGCAACAAAGCCAGCCAAAACGCCACCAAGTCTGGCACATTACAAAACGGTAAGCAAATCAAATGGATGAGTCCACCGTCGGGTCATCGGCCGCCGCCAATGCTAGGTCACCGGACGCCAAGCAATTCTGCTCAGGCGATGGAGATGGAGAAGGTGCCGGTGGCTGAAGTGCACTAGGAGCCTGGTGTGACGCCCGGGGCATCGACTGTTGCTGTGTGTCACCGCCGCCTTCATATCTTTCATGATGCGTGCCCGCGCCATCATGTACCATGCCTTGACATCATCATCCATCATCGAAGTGTCGGCCGTCAAGATCTTGGCTTCCTCCTTCATCTTGGTCACAGCGGCTTGCGATGCTTTGTTCAAGGCTTGTAGGAGGTTGCCTTGGGCGCGACCTTAGCGGCTTCGACTTCGTCCTCCTTAAGCTTGATGTTTTGATCGGCCTTCTCGAATAACACCTTCCACGTAGCATCATTCTTGTCATCTCTTTCCTTCGTGCACTTCACCACCTCGGCAATCATGGTATCAAGTGACGCATCTACTGTTGGAGATATGCCCTACAGCAATAATAAATGTAGTTATAAGTATATCTTTGTGGTTATGATAGATGTTTACATTCATGCTATAATAGTATTAACAAGGAAACATTGATACTTGTGTGATTTGTAAACTTAATTTGAAGTCCCTAGTATAGCCTCTATACATCACTAGCTTGTTGGTTGATAAATGATTGTGGTTTCCCTATCATGAACATTGAGATGTTATCAACAACAAGATCATATCGTTAGGAGAATGATATGATGGACATACTCCTATAGATAAGCGTAGCAAAAAGATCAAGTCATTTCAATAGTTCAATTGCTATATGCTTTCTGATACATAGTAACATAATTCCTTCGACCATGAGATCATGCATATCACCTTTACCGGATGGATGCTTTGATGACATCAAACACCACACCATAACTGGGTGGCTATAAAGGTGGCATTGAGTGTTCGGAAAGTATTGGTTGAGACACATGGATCAAGAGTGGGATTTGTCCATCCATATGACGGATAGATATACTCTGGGCCCTCTCGGTGGAATGTCATCCAATTAGCTTGCAAGCATGTGACTGGCTCGCAAGGGATCACATATCACGGGAACGAGAAAAGAGTACTTATCGGTAACAAGGTTGAACTAGGTATGCAGAGATACCGACGATCATAACCTCGGATAAGTAAACTATCGTGAGACAAAGGGAAATTGGTATCGTATGTAAGTGGTTCATTCAATCGCAAAGTAATCGTAGAAATATGTGGGAGCCATATGAATTTCCAGATTCCTCTATTGGTTATTGTTTGGAGAAGTGTGTCGATCATGTCAGCATAATTCATGAACCGTAGGGAGACACACTTAAGGATTCGACGTTGTTTGAGTAGTTATGGTATGATGAGAAAGAGACTGAATGTTGTTCGGAGTCTCGGATGGGATCCGGGATATCACGAGGTGATCCGGAATGGTCCGGAGAATAAGATTCATATAAGAAAAGTCCCGTTTCGGAGTTGGGGAATGATTCCGGTGTTTTCATCGGGAATGTTCTAGAAGGTTCCGGAATGTCTGGCACTCCGGAGGGGAAGGGTACATGAATGTGTTGTATCAAAGTTGATATGATTGCATCATGTACTAAGTGTCATCGTTGTTCCAAATAAAGGATTAGTCGAATCCTAGTTTGAAAAGTCAAATAGCTAAATTGAAAAGTCAAACGGCTAAATTTGGAAAGTGGAAAAGAGGAGGAGGGGGTGAAACCGAGTTGGGGAGGGAGTCCTCCTCCCCAAGCCGGCGCACCACCCAAGCCGAGTTGGGGAGGGACTCCCCTCCCTCCCCTTGGCCACCGGCCCCTCAACCTATATAAGGAGGTGCAAGGATCCCTCCTAGCACACAACACAAGTCCCTCACCTCAAACCCTAGAAGCTGCAGCCCACCATAGCCGCCGCCGCCCCTTAGGGTTTTGCCCTAGCCGCCGACTTGGGGGTCCCCGGAACCCTATCCGCCGGCTCTAGCATCCCCTCCTTGGTGTATCTAAACCCTAGAACACCGAGGAGCTCTCTCATACTCCACCATACTCGCTCCGGCTTAAGGCGAAGCCCTGCGAGATCTCCCCTCTACTTCCGGTACCACGCCGTTGTGCTGCCGGAATCGCGAGGAGAGTGCTACAACCTCCGCTGCCTGCTGGAACAAGGGAGAGGAAGGTCTTCGTCGAGTACCGAACGGGTGACCGACTGCGGGAGCGCCGAACGCAGCCTTGGAAGGATCGTCTACGCGATCTTGAGATCGGGAAGAGTACTACTACATCACCCACGAGAATCCACTCTCGTTAAACGCTTTGGAATCTTCGAGGGTAAGTTATTCCATCGACTCGTTGCTACAATCTAGTAGATAGATCTTGGCTTGTTTGTTTGTATGCGATAGAAAATTTTTGTTTTCCATGCTACGAAACCCTATAGTGGTATTAGAGCCGTGTCTATATGTAGATCTGTTGCACGAGTAGAACACAATGGTCATTGTGGGCGTTGATGCTTTTATTGTTGATTGCTTCTTGTGTACTTTGCATCTTGCGGTATGTTGGTATGAAGCGGCCCGGGCTAACCTTACATGACATCGTTCATGAGACTTGCTCCACGCTTGACATGCAACTTGTATTGCATAAGTGGCTTTACGGGTGCCTGTTTCTCCTAGCATAGTTAAGATCCAATTTACAACGGGTGATCAACAATACCAGTATCAATGTTGTGGTTCTTGTTCGTAAGTTAGAACGACACTTATTGAAAGCCCTAAACCACGTAAAATATGCAAAGAAAGTAGAGGCGTCTAACTTTGTTTTGCAGGGGTGTGCAGTGATGTGATATGGCCATGATTGTGATTATATTTGATGTATGCAATGTTCCTTATTGTAAGTTGGCAACCGGCAGGAGCCATATGGTTGTCTTTAATTTATGTTAAGACCCGCGTGTCTATTCAAAGTAGTTGTAATAGTTGAAGCCGGTGGACGACAACCATGGAGAAGCGTCATTGACCTTGATGCAATGCCGGTGATGATGGAGATCATGTTCGTGCTTGAAGATGGAGATCGGAAGCACAAAGAAGAAAGGCCATGTCATATCACATATTTTGAATTGCATGTGATGTTAATCCTTTATGCATCTTGTATTGCTTAGTAAACGACGGTAGCATTATAAGATGATCCCTCATGCACATGAATTTCAAGTCATAAAGTGTTCACCCTTAGTTAGCACCGTTGCTAAAGCTTGTTGTTTCGAAGCACCACGTGATGATCGGGTGCGTTAGATTCTGCAAGTGTATACAACGTGAGCAAGCCAGATTTGCTCATGCGGAAACTAAGGTTTGATCTTGACGAGCCTAGCATGTACAGACATGGTCTCAGAACACGGATCACCGAAAGGTAAAGCATGAATCATATAGTAGATATGATGAACATGACGATTGTTCGCCATTGAAACTATATCAACTCTCGTGATGATCGGTGTTGATGTGGTGGATTTGGTTCGTGTGATCACTAAAACAATGTGAGGGATATTGTTTTGAGTGGGAGTTCACCTAGTTTAATTTTATTATTAATTTGAACTCAGTTTGTCATAAACTTAGTCTAAACTATTGCAAATATGTTGTAGATCAATGGCAGCCCCTACCATCAATTTTAATGCGTTCCTAGAGAAAGAAAAGTTGAAAAACAATGGAAGCAACTTCGCGGATTGGTTCCACAATTTGAGGATTGTCCTCACACCGGTAATTTGACCTATGTGCCGGATGCACTGGGTGACCCACTGCGGTGATGCTTCCGATGAGGTAAAGAATGTTTACCTCGCCTAAGAATCAAGACTCCATAGTTCAAAGGTGCTATCTTGTATGGTTTGGAATCGAGCTTGTAAAAGGTTTGAGAATTCAGACCCATATGATATTGTCGAGGATCTCAAATTGATCTTTGAGACTCATGCGACAATTGAAAGTTATGAGGCTTCTGAAAAGTTCTTTAACTGCAAGATGGAAGAGGGCAGCTCTGTCAGTGAGCATGTGCTTAAGATGTCTGGGCACGCAAACAAACTTCAAATCTTGGGTATAGTGATTCCTAATGCTTTGGGGATTTACCGTGTCCTCCAATCACTACCACCAAGTTACAAGAACTTTCTGATGAACTACAACATGCAGAACATGAACAAGCGCTACCGTAACTGTTTGCTATGTTAAAGTCTGCGTATGGAGATCAAGAAAGAGCACCAAGTGTTGTTGGTCAATAAAACCACCAAATTCAAGAAAGGCAAGTCTAAGGTAAGGACACTTCAAGAAGGGTGGTAAGAAAGTTACCACACCGACGAAGAAGACCAAGGCTGGACCCAAGCCCGACATCGAGTGCTTTTACTACAAGGAGAAGGTCATCGAAGCGGAATTGCCCAAAGTACTTGGCGGATTTGAAGAACGGCAACATCAAGAAGAAAGGTATATCCGATATACATGTTATTGATGTGTATCTCACTAGTACTGTAGTAGTGCTCGGTATTTGATAATCGTTCGCTTGCTCATATTTGTAACTCAAACAGTCTTGCAGAATAAACGGAAGCTAGCGAAGAATGAGGTGACGATGCGCTGGGAAACGGATCAAAGGTTGATGTGATCGCTCGGCACGCTACCCCTTCATCTACCATCGGGATTAGTTTTATACTTAAATAATTGTTATTTGGTGCCTGCGTTGAGCATGAACATTATATCGGGATCTTGTTTATTGCGAGACGGTTACTTGTTTAAGTCCGAGAATAATGGTTGTTCGATTTATATGAGTAATATGTTTTATGCACATGCACCTTTGATAGATGGTCTATTCTTATTGAATCTCGATAGTGGAAATACACACATCAACAACATTGAGGCTAAACATTTGAAATCAAGCAATAATTCGACCTATATGTGGCACTGTCGTCTTGGTCACATTGGAGTGAAACGTATGAAGAAAATCCATTCCGATGGACTTCTTGAATCACTTGATTTTGAATCACTTGAAAGATGTGAAGCATGTCTGATGGGTAAAATGACTAAGACTCCATTTTCTGGTATGATGGAGCGAGCTACAGACTTATTGGAAATCATACATACCGATGTATGTGGTCCAATGAGTGTAGCATCGCGTGGTGGTTATCGTTATGTTCTTACCTTCACGGATGACTTGAGTAGATATGGGTATATCTATTTCATGAAACATAATAAGTCCGAGACTTCCGAGAAGTTTAAGGAGTTTCAAAGTGAGGTAGAGAATCAACGTAACAAGAAGATTAAATTTCTACGTTCTGATCGTGGAGGTGAATATCTAAGTTACGAGTTTGGCGAGCATTTGAAGAAATGCGGAATACTTTCACAATTGACACCACCGGGAACACCACAGCGTAACGGTGTGTCCGAACGTCGTAATCGAACTCTCTTAGATATGGTTCGTTCTATGATGTCACTTACAGATTTACCGCTATCATTTTGGGGTTATGCATTAGAAACAGCCGCATTCACTTTAAATAGGGCACCATCTAAATCCGTTGAAACGACACCGTATGAATTATGGTTTGGGAAGAAACCTAGATTGTCGTTCCTTAAAATTTGGGGGTGTGAAGCCTATGTAAAGAAGTTACAGCCAAACAAGCTTGAACCCAAAGCGGAAAAATGCGTCTTCATAGGATACCCGAAGGAAACTATTGGGTATACCTTCTATCATAGATCCGAAGGCAAAATCTTTGTTGCCAAGAATGGATCCTTTCTAGAGAAGGAATTTCTCTCGAAAGAAATGACTAGAAGGAAAGTAGAACTCGACGAGGTTGTCGAACCTTCTCTCGAAATTGCAAGTAGCGCAAAGGAAGAAGTTCTGTGGTGCTGCACCAATTAGAGAGGAAGCTAATGATGGTGATCATGAAACTTGGTTGAAGTTGCTCTGAGCCTCGGAGGTCAACGAGAACTCGTACCACTCCAGTTGGTATGATCCCGTTATGAGTGTCATGTTGGTGGACAACACCGATGACCCGAGACATATGAGGAAGCGATGATGAGCCAGATTCCAATAAATGGCAAGAAGCCATGAAATCCGAGATTGGATCCATGTACGAAAACCAAGTATGGACCTTGGTGGACTTACCGGATGGCGGAAGGTCACGAGAACAAATGGATCTTCAAAAAGAAAGCAGATGTTGATGGTAATGTTCATCTATAAAGCTCGACTTGTCACATAAGGGTTTCGACAAATTCAAGGAGTTGACTACGATGAGACTTTCTCACCAAGGCGAAGCTAAAGTCTGTGAGGATTATGTTAGCAATCGCTGCATATTATGATTATGAGATATGGCGGATGGATGTCAAACAGCATTCCTCAATGGAGACATTGATGAAGAGTTGTATATGATGCAACCCAAAGGTTTTGTCGATCCTAAATATGCTAACAAGGTATGCAAACTTCAACGGTCCATCTATGGATTGAAGCAAGCATCCGAAGTTGGAATCAACGTTTTGATAAGGTGATCAAAGTTTTGGTTTTATACAAACTTATGGAGAAGCTTGTATTTACAAGAAAGTGAGTGGGAGCTCAGAGCATTCTTAATACTGTATGTGGATGACATATTGTTGATTGGGAATGATGTAGACCTTCTTAATAGTGTCAAGGAATATTTGAATAATAGTTTTTCAATGAAGGATCTTGGCGAAGCAGCTTACATATTAGGCATAAAGATTTACAGAGATAGATCGAAACGCCAAATATCATTGTCACGGAGTACATATTTGGACAAAGTTCTAAAGAGGTTTGGAATGGAAGATAGCAAAAAAGGGTTCTTGCCCATGTTGCTAATCGACCTTGAGTAAAACTCAAAGTCCGACATCGGCAGAAGATAGAAAAAAGATGAGTAAGACTCCCTATGCCTCAACCATAGGATCTCTAATGTATGCCATGCTATGTACTAGACCCGACATTGCATATGCTGTTAGTTTGACTAGCAGATATCAAAGTGATCCAGGAGTGGATCATTGGACGTGATCAAAACATCCTTAAGTACTTGAGAAGAACTAATGATATGGTTCTTTCTTATGGAGGTGATGTACAGCTCGTTGGTAATGGTTACACCGATGCTAGTTGGAACACCGATCCGGATGATTCTAATTCACAATTTGGATACGTATTTATTTTGAATGGTGCAGTGATTAATTTGGAGGAGTGCAAAGCAAAGCGTTGTGGCGAGATCTTCAACTGAATCGGAATACATGGCTACTTCGGAGGCTTCACAAGAAGCGATATGGATGAAAGAGTTCATTACAGAGCTGGGTGTGGTTCCTAGTGCGCTGGACCCAATGTCTATCTACTGTGATAACATGGGCGCCATAGCCAATGCACAAGAACCAAGGTCACACAAGAAGCTGAAGCACATCAAGCTACGTTTTCACGCTATTCGAGAACATATCCAAGATGGGGATATAAAGATTTGCAAAGTACACACAGATCTGAATGTGGCGGATCCGTTGACTAAACCTCTCCCGAGGGCAAAACATGACCAGCACCAAACTGCCATGGGTGTTCGGTATATTACCATGTAATCTAGATTAGATGACTCTAGTGCAAGTGGGAGACTATTGGAGATATGCCCTAGAGGCAATAATTGATGGGTTTCGCGACATAGTAAATCAAAATTTTCTACGGATGCGAACAGAGGGAAAGCCAAGATCTAATCTAGGAGATGCAATCAACGAGAGAGATTGGATTAGATCTTCATACCCTTGAAGATTCGCCTGCAAGCGTTAACGCTCGGAACGTGGGTGATGTAGTCGTACTCGCTTCTCCTCCTCGCGATCCGATCCGATCTAGCACCACAAGTGGCGGTGCCTCCGTGAGATGCACACGTGCAAGCACCTCGGCGTCTCCTCCTTCCTCGGAGCAAGTATGGTGGAGATAGATTGGATCTACAACACGGCGTGGTGTATATGGTGGAGAATTTACCTGCAGGCTTCGCCTACAAACATCGGGAGGGAGAGGAGGCAGCAGGCAACTAGGGTTGGAGGCAAGGTGTAGGGGAGGCGCCTAGCCCTCTTTATATAGAGGCGGCCAGCCTTGCCCTCCTCCAAGCCTTGGGCGGCCCAAGGAGGGAGGAGTGGGGTGAGGACTCCCCTTCTAGAAACCCTATCTCTAGTTTAAACGATTTTAAACCCTATAGGATCGGTGGGCCCTATGGGGCCTTGTGCCCCGGCCCAATGCGCCAGGACACTCCCTCATAGGCCCATGCCCCCTCGAAAAGTGGGGCCACGTTGGTCCCCTTCCGAAGGTTCTAGAAGCTTCCAGGTACATTACCGATTAACCCGAACAATTCAACTCCAAAAACTGCCTTATATGAATCTTATTCTCCGGACCACTCCGGAACCTCGTGATGTCCGGATCCCATCCGAGACTCAACAAAAACTCATAAACCAATTATCCAATCTATCCTAGCGTCGAGACACGTTATGTGTGACCTGCGGGTTCGAGAATATGCGACATGATCTTCTATCAATAATCAACAAAGGGTGCAGGCACCCATATTGACTCCACACATTCATCGATGATCATATCGGATGAACCACGATGCCAGGATTCAATCAATCCCATATATATATTCCTTCGTCTCGCGATATTTTACTTGCGAGATTCGATCGTCGATACCGTCATACCTAGTTCAATCTCGTTCACAGCAAGTACTTTACTCGTTCCGTAATCCGATATCACTTTGTGATTAACTCCTTAACCACATTCTTGCAAGCGGTGTTGACATCGATTACGAGTGGGCCCAGTATATCTCTCCGACTTGGGAGGACAAATTCCATCTCGATACATACAACCCAATGATACTTTCCGATCACACGAGACACCTTTATGATCACCCTTTCATAGGATGACGTTTGATGACCTCAAAGCTTTCTTCCGATACCAGGAGTTGTATTATCTCATGGTCTAAGGAATACAATATTTGACATAGGAAAAGCTTCGCAAAGATGAACACGATGATACGATCTAATTGCTTCGCTTAGTTTGGGTCTGTCCATCATATCATTCTCCAATGTTATGATCTCATTATCAATTGACAACTCATGTCTATGGTTAAGGAACCTTAACCATCATTGATCAATGAGCTAGTCCATAGAGGCGTACTAGGGACACGGTGTTGTTCACAAACCACACAAGTATTAAAGTTTCCGCTTAATACAATTCTAGCATGGAATATAAACTTTATCATGAACAAGAATTATAATAATAACATCTTTATTATTGCCTCTAGGGCATAATTCCAACATCTCCCACTTGCACTAGAGTCAATAATCTAGTTTACATTTGGCAACAATCTCACACCCATGGCAATCGAGGTCTTGATCATGTTTTACACGTGGAAGAGGTTTAGTCAATGGATCGACATTCGGATCCGTATGTACTTTGCTAATCTTCGATCTCCATCGCTATATAATCTCGGATTATATGAAACTTGCGATCGATATGCTTGGTCTTTGGATGATATCTTGGTTCCTTAGCGAGTGCTATGGCGCCAAGTGTTGTCACACAATATCTCCTGGGTCCAATGCACTTGGAACCACGCCAAGCTCGATGATGAAGTTTCGATCCAAACTCCTTCACTTGACGCTTCTGCGGCAGCCATGTATTCCTTCCACTGTAGATCCCGCGATCACGCTTTGCTTGCAGCTTCTCGACTCCACGGCTCCTCCATTCAAAATATAAACGTATCACATGCGAGATTTGGAATCATCCTTGTCGGTGTTGAAACTAGCATCGACGTAACCTTTTACGACAAGCTGTTCATCACCCCCATAGACTAAGAACATTTCTTTAGTTCTATTTAGGTACTTTAGGATGTTCTTCACGGCTGTCCAGTGTTCCACTCCTGGATCACTTTGATATCTGCTCGTCAAACTAAGAGCATTGGACACATCCGGTCTAGTACACAAGATGGCATACATGATGGAACCTATGGCGAGGCATAAGGCACTTTGCTCATAGCTTCCCTATCATTTTACCGTAGTGGAAACTGAGCCTTGCTCAATATCTTACCTGACAACATAGGCACTGAACCTTTCTTTGCCTTATCCATTCTGAACCTTTTCAGAACTTTGTCTAGGTATGTACTTTGGCTTAAAGCTATCAGGCGTCTTTGTCTATCTCTATAGATTTTGATGCCCAATATATAAGCAGCTTCACCTAGGTCTTTCATTGAAAAACACTTGTTAAAATAACTCTTCACATCGTTAAGCATGTTGATGTCATTTCCGATAATCAATATGTCATCCACATACAGTACCAGAAACGTCACCGAGCTCCCACTTACTTTCTTGTAGATACAAGCTTCGTAGAAATTTGGAACAAATCCAAAACTCTTGATCACTTGATCAAAACGAAGGTTCCAACTCCGAGATGCTTGCTTCAGTCCATAAATGGAACGCTAAAGTTTGCATACTTTACTAGCATCCTTAGGATCGACAAAACCTTCGGGTTGCATCATATACAACTCTTAATCAATGTTCCCATTGAGGAAAGCAGTCTTGACATCCATATGCCATATTTCATAATCATGAAATGCAGCAATTTCTAATAAAATCCGAATGGACTTAAACATCGCTACGGGAGAGAAAGTCTCATCGTAGTCAACACCTTGAACTTGTCGAAAACCTTTTGCGACAAGCCATGCTTTATAGACGGTAACATTACCATCCGCGTCCGTTTTCTTCTTGAATATCCATTTGCACTCAACGGCCTTTCGGTCGCTAGGAGGATCCACCAAAGTCCATACTTGGTTTTCGCTCATGGATCCCAATTCGGATTTCATGGCTTCCAGCCATTTCTCAGAGTCTGGGCTCATCATCGCTTCCTCATAGTTCGTAGGTTCACTGTCTTCTACCAACAAGACAGTCAAGACATGGTTGCCGTACCACTCAGGAGGGGCACGCGACCTTGTCGACCTGCGACGTTCAGTAGCAGCATTGTCCGAAGCTTCATGATCCTTGTCATTAGCTTCCTCTATTGTTGGTGCAGCGACCGAACAATTTCAGGTGCTGCGCTACTCTCCAATTCAAGAGAAGGTTCAATAACCTCGTCTAGCTCTACTTTCCTCCCACTCACTTCTTTCGAGAGAAACTCCTTCTCAAGAAAGGAACCGTTCTTTGCGACAAACACTTTGCCTTCGGTTCTGTGATAGAAGGTATACCCAATAGTTACCTTAGGGTATCCTATGAAGACGCATTTCTCCGCTTTGGGTTCGAGATTGTCCGGCATCAACTTCTTGACGTAAGCTTCGCATCCCCAAACTTTAAGAAACGACAACTTAGGTTTAGCACCAAACCACAGTTCATACGGTGTCGTCTCAACGGATTTAGATGGAGCCCTATTTAAAGTGAATGCAACGGTTTCTAATGCATAACCCCAAAATGATAACGACAAATCAGTAAGAGACATCGTTGATCGGACCATATCTAATAGGGTTCGATTCCGGCGTTCAGACACACCATTGCGCTGTGGTGTTCCGGGTGGCGTGAGTTGTGAAACGATTCCACTTGCTTTAAGATGCGTGAGAAAATCATAACTCAAATATTCACCTCCATGATCGGATCATAGAAACTTAATCTTTCTGTTACGATGGTTCTCCACTTCATTCTGAAATTCCTTGAACTTTTCAAATGTTTCAGATTTATGTTTCATTAAATAGATATACCCATATCTACTTAAGTCATCGGTAAAAGTGAGGAAATAGCGATATCCACCGCGCGTCGAAACACTCATCGGTCCGCATACATCGGTATGTATGATTTGCAACAAATTCGTTGCTCGCTCCATCATACCGGAGAACGGGGTTTTGATCATCTTGCCCATGAGGCATGGTTCGCATGTGTCAAATGATTCAAAATCAAGAGACTCCAAAAGTCCATCAGAATGGAGTTTCTTCATGCGCTTTACCCCAATATGACCTAGACTACAGTGCCACAAATAAGTAGTATTATCACTATCTACTTTGCATCTCTTAGCCTCAATGTTATGGATGTGTGTTTCATCCCTTTCGAGATTTAGAAGAAATAAACCATTCACAAGAGGTGCATGACCATAAAAGATGTTACTCATATAAATAGAACAACCATTATTCTCCGATTTAAATGAATAACCGTCTTGCAATAAACACGATCCAGAAATAATGTTCATGCTCAACGCAGGCACATAATAACACTTATTAAGGTTTAAAACTAATCTCAAGGTAAAACTAAGGAGGCGTGTCGACGGCCATCACATCAACCCTTGATCCATTGCCAACGCCAAGATCGTCACCTCATCTCTCATAGCCGTCTATTCCGTAGCTCGGTTTGAGTTACAAATATTAGCAACCGAACCGGTATCAAATACCCGGGCACTACAACGAGGGCTAGTAAGGAAAACATCAATAACATGTATATCAAATATACCTTTGATGGTGCCACCTTCTTGTCCGCTAAGTACTTGACGATTCTTCGGTGACCCTTGTCCTTGCAATAGAAGCACTCAGTGTCGGGCTTAGGACCAGACTTGAGCTTCTTCTCAGCAGGGGCATTGCGCTTGCCGCTGCCCTTCTTGAAGGGTTTCTTTGCTCCCTTACCTTTCTTAAAGGAGGGCTTATTGACCATCAACACATGATTATCCTTCTTGATGTCCACCTCTGCAGCCTTCAGCTTTGCGAAGAGCTCGGTGATCGTATCAGGGAACCAATCTGATTATGAGTCACTACAAAACTTTTGTAGCTGGGAGGGAGTGATTGCAGAACCCTGTCAATCTTGAGCTCCTCTGGAATCGTGAATTCCAGTTGCTCAAGACGTTGAGTGTAGCCCGACATCTTTATGGCGTTCTCACTAACGGAACTCCCTTCCTCCATCTTGCAGTTAAAGAACTTCTCGGAGATCTCATATCTCTCAGAACGGGCCTGAGTCTGAAACATGGTTTTCAGCTCCTCGAGAATCTCGAAGGTCCCGGGATACTCTTCAAAACGATTTTGAAGCTCCGGTTCCATAGCAAACAACATGGTGCTCTTAATCACACCATAATCATCTTTGCGCGACTGATAGACAGCTTTCTCATCAGCCGGCGCAGTTGCAGCAGGGGGGTCACCTAACGCTTTCCCAAGGACATAGTCCTTTTGTCCGCCAGACAGAATGATTCTTAGATTGCGGAACCAATTGGTGAAGTTAGACCCATTGTTTCTAAGCTTTTCCTTCTCAGCAAAAACATTGAAGTTGAAGTTGGACTTGGCCATGTGATCTACAGTATTTGCAAGTACAATTTATACTATGTTCATGATAAATAGTTCAATTTAATCAAATTACTAGATGAACTCCCACTAAATTCAACATCCCTCAAGTTGTTTAGTGAACACGATCCAAATTCACCACACCTAATCTGATCATCACGAGAAGAGATGTGGTTTCAATGGTGGACAACAAAGTGTCGATCATATCACTCATATGACTCATGCTTAACCTTTTGGTTCTTGTGTTCCGAGGCCATGTCTGTACATGCTAGGCTCGTCAAGCTAGACTCAAGTATTTCTGCGTGTGCAAAACTGGCTTGCACCCGTTGTATGTGAGCGTAGAGTCTATAGAACCCGATCTTCACGTGATGCTTGGACACGACGAACTTTCGCAACGGTGCATACTTGGGGAGAACACAATTTTTATCTTGATCTTTAAGTGAGGAATCATCTTATAATGCTACCGTCGCGATCTAAGCATAATAAGATACATAAAGGGATAAACATCATATGCATATAACTTTATGTGACATTGTATAGCCAATCCTCGCGCAATGATCTCCATCTTGTGCGTTCCGGCATGATCTCCATCACTCCACCATGATTGCCTCCACCACGAATAGCAACTACAACTATTGCTAACTACTTAGCTATAAAGTAAAGCTATTACATGGCGTATAAGAAGTTGACTCGCAGGTCATACACAATTATAAAGACAACCATATGGCTCATGCCGGTTGTGTACTCATCGACATGCAAGTCGTGAAACATTACAAAACATGATCATCGCATACAATATACACATCACATCTTGGGCCATACCATATCACAGAAAACACTCCCTGCAAAAACAAGTTAGACGCCTCTACTTTGTTGTTGCATGTTTTACGTGGCTTATGGGAGTAGATGCTAAGAACTATTCTTACCTACGGAAAGCCACAACGGTGATATTATGGTTGCCAAACTCCGGTGTTAATCCCATGACAACTATAGTGAGAGAAACTGACATCCACCAGCCGCATGTGTGGTACAAGCCACACGTCAAGTACGGAGCCGGTCTCGCGAACGACGTCGCGTAAGGTTGGCCTGGACTGCTTCAATCTCACTATCCCGCGTCATAAGAAGAACACAAACAAGAGGCTTGCAACAGAAAACATCAACGCCCGCAACAACCATGTTGCGTTCTACTCGTGAAACACATCTACGCATAGATCTAGCTCTGATACCCTTTCAAGGGTTTTGGCGGCATAGTAAATCAAAATTTTCTACGGATGCGAGCAGAGGAAAGCCAAGATCTAATCTAGGAGATGCAATCAACGAGAGAGATTGGATTAGATCTTCATACCCGTGAAGATTACGCCGTGAACGTTAAACGGGCGTGGGTGATGTAGTCATACTCGCTTCTCCTCCTCGCGATCCGATCCGATCTAGCACCACAAGTGGCGGTGCCTCCGTGAGATGCACACGTGCAGCACCTCGGCGTCTCCTTCCTCGGACCAGCAAGTATGGTGGAGATAGATTGGATCTACAACATGACGGCGTGGTGTATATGGTGGAGAATTTACTGCAGGCTTCGCCACAAACAATCGGGAGGGAGAGGAGGCGCAGGCAACTAGGGTTGGAGGCAAGGTGTGGGGAGGCGCAGCCCTATTTATATAGAGGGCGGCCAGCCTGCCCCTCCTCCAAGCCTTGGGCGGCCAGGGAGGAGGAGGGAGTGGGTGAGGACTCCCTCTTCTAGAAACCCTATCTCTAGTTTAAACGATTTTAAACCCTATAGGATCGGCTGGGCCCTATGGGCCTTGTGCCCTGGACCAATGCGGCCAGGACACTCCCTCATAGGCCCATGCCCCTCCCGAAAAGTGGGGCCACGTTGGTCCCTTCCGAAGGTTCTAGAAGCTTAGGTACATTACCGATTAACCGAACAATTCAACTCCAAAAACTGCCGCCTTATATGAATCTTATTCTCCGGACCACTCCGAACCTCTCGTGATGTCCCGGATCCCATCCGAGACTCGAACAAAAACTCATAAACCAATTATCCAATCTATCCTAGCGTCAAGACACGTTAAGTGTGTGACCTGAGTTCGAGAATATGCGGACATGATCTTCTATCAATAATCAACAGGTGTGCAGGCACCCATATTGACTCCCACATTCATCGATGATCATATCGGATGAACCACGATGCCAGATTCAATCAATCCCATATATATATTCCCGTCTCGCGATATTTTACTTGCGAGATTCGATCGTCGATGCGTCATACCTAGTTCAATCGTTCACAGCAAGTACTTTACTCGTTCCGTAATCCGATATCACTTTGTGATTAACTCCTTAACCACATGCTTGCAAGCGGTGTTGATATCGATTACCGAGTGGGCCCGAAGTATATCTCTCCGACTTGGGAGGGACAAATTCCATCTCGATACATACAACCCAACAGATACTTTCCGATCACCTGAGAGACACCTTTATGATCACCCTTTCATAGGATGACGTTTGATGACCTCAAAGCTTTCTTCCGATACCAGGGAGTTGTATTATCTCATGGTCTAAGGAATACAATATTTGACATAGGAAAAGCTTCGCAAAGATGAACACGATGATACGATCTAATTGCTTCGCTTAGTTTGGGTCTGTCCATCATATCATTCTCCAATGTTATGATCTCATTATCAATTGACAACTCATGTCTATGGTTAAGGAACCTTAACCATCATTGATCAATGAGCTAGTCCATAGAGGCGTACTAGGGACACGGTGTTGTTCACAAACCACACAAGTATTAAAGTTTCCGCTTAATACAATTCTAGCATGGAATATAAACTTTATCATGAACAAGAATTATAATAATAACATCTTTATTATTGCCTCTAGGGCATAATTCCAACAGTCTCCCACTTGCACTAGAGTCAATAATCTAGTTTACATTTGGCAACAATCTCACACCCATGGCACTGAGGTGATGATCATGTTTTACACGTGGAAGAGGTTTAGTCAATGGATCAGCGACATTCAGATCCGTATGTACTTTGCTAATCTTCAGATCTCCATCTGCTATATAATCTCGGATTATATGAAACTTGCGATCGATATGCTTGGTCTTTGGATGATATCTTGGTTCCTTAGCGAGTGCTATGGAGCCAGTGTTGTCACACAATATCTCCAGTGGGTCCAATGCACTTGGAACCACGCCAAGCTCAGTGATGAAGTTTCTGATCCAAACTCCTTCACTTGACGCTTCTGCAGCAGCCATGTATTCCGCTTCCACTGTAGATCCCGCGATCACGCTTTGCTTGCGACTTCTCCACTCACAGCTCCTCCATTCAAAATATAAACGTATCTGTCTGAAATTTGGAATCATCCTTGTCGTGTCGAAACTAGCATCGACGTAACCTTTTACAACAAGTCGCTCATCACCCCATAGACTAAGAACATTTCTTTAGTTCTATTTAGGTACTTTAGGATGTTCTTCACGGCTGTCCGATGTTCCACTCTGGATCACTTTGATATCTCGTCAAACTAAGAGCATTGGACACATCGGTCTAGTACACATGGCATACATGATGGAACCTATGGCCGAGGCATAAGGCACTTTGCTCATAGCTTCCCTATCATTTCATCAGAATGGACACCGAGCCTTGCTCAATATCTTACGACAACATAGGCCTTTGAACCTTTCTTTGCCTTATCCATTCGAACCTTTTGAACTTTGTCTAGGTATGTACTGCGGCTTAAAGCTATCGGCGTCTTTGTCTATCTCTATAGATTTTGATGCCCAATATATAAGCGACTTCACCTAGGTCTTTCATTGAAAAACACTTGTTCAAATAACTCTTCACATCGTTAAGCATGTTGATGTCATTTCGATAATCAATATGTCATCCACATACTGACACCGAAACGTCACCGAGCTCCCACTTACTTTCTTGTAGATACAAGCTTCGTAGAAATTTGGAACAAATCCAAAACTCTTGATCACTTGATCAAAACGAAGGTTCCAACTCCGAGATGCTTGCTTCAGTCCATAAATGGAACGCTGAAGTTTGCATACTTTACTAGCATCCTTAGGATCGACAAAACCTTCGGGTTGCATCATATACAACTCTTAATCAATGTTCCCATTGGGGAAAGTAGTCTTGACATCCATATGCCATATTTCATAATCATGAAATGCAGCAATTGCTAATAAAATCCGAATGGACTTAAACATCGTTACGGGAGAGGAAGTCTCATCGTAGTCAACACCTTGAACTTGTCGAAAACCTTTTGCGACAAGCCGTGCTTTATAGACGGTAACATTACCATCCGCGTCCGTTTTCTTCTTGAATATCCATTTGCACTCAACGGCCTTTCGGTCGCTAGGAGGATCCACCAAAGTCCATACTTGGTTTTCGCTCATGGATCCCAATTCGGATTTCATGGCTTCCAGCCATTTCTCAGAGTCTGGGCTCATCATCGCTTCCTCATAGTTCATAGGTTCACCGCTTCTACCAACAAGACAGTCAAGACATGGTTGCCGTACCACTCGGGAGGGCACGCGACCTTGTCGACCTGCGACGCTCAAGATGCATTGTCCAAGCTTCATGATCCTTGTCATTAGCTTCCTCTATTGTTGGTGCAGACCTTTGGAACAATTTCAGGTCTTTACTTCTCTCAATTCAAGAGAAGGTTCAATAACCTCGTCTAGCTCTACTTTCCTACCACTCACTTCTTTCGAGAGAAACTCCTTCTCAAGAAAGGAACCGTTCTTTCGACAAACACTTTGCCTTGGTTACGTGATAGAAGGTATACCCAATAGTTACCTTAGGGTATCCTATGAAGACGCATTTCTCCGCTTTGGGTTCGAGATTGTCAAGCATCAACTTCTTGGCGTAAGCTTCGCATCCCCAAACTTTAAGAAAGCGACAACTTAGGTTTAGCACCAAACCACAGTTCATACGGTGTCGTCTCAACGGATTTAGATGGAGCCCTATTTAAAGTGAATGCAGCGGTTTCTAATGCATAACCCCAAAATGATAACGGCAAATCAGTAAGAGACATCATTGATCGGACCATATCTAATAGGGTTCGATTCAGGCGTTCAGACACACCATTGCACTGTGGTGTTCCGAGTGGCGTGAGTTGTGAAACGATTCCACTTGCTTTAAGATGCGTGAGAAAATCATAACTCAAATATTCACCTCCATGATCGGATCGTAGAAACTTAATCTTTCTGTTATGATGGTTCTCCACTTCATTCTGAAATTCCTTGAAATTTTCAAATGTTTCAGATTTATGTTTCATTAAATAGATATACCCATATCTACTTAAGTCATCGGTAAAAGTGAGGAAATAGCGATATCCCGCGTCGAAACACTCATCGGTCCGCATACATCGGTATGTATGATTTCCAACAAGTCCGTTGCTCGCTCCATCATCTAGGAGAACGGGGTTTTGATCATCTTGCCCATGAGGCATGGTTCGCATGTGTCAAATGATTCAAAATCAAGAGACTCCAAAAGTCCATCGAATGGAGTTTCTTCATGCGCTTTACCCCAATATGACCTAGACAGATTGCCACAAATAAGTAGTATTATCACTATCTACTTTGCATCTCTTAGCCTCAATGTTATGGATGTGTGTTTCATCCCTTTCGAGATTTAGAAGAAATAAACCATTCACAAGAGGTGCATGACCATAAAAGATGTTACTCATATAAATAGAACAACCATTATTCTCCGATTTAAATGAATAACCGTCTTGCAATAAACACGATCCAGAAATAATGTTCATGCTCAACGCAGGCACATAATAACACTTATTAAGGTTTAAAACTAATCTCGAAGGTAAAACTAAGGAGAGCGTGCCGACGGCCATCACATCAACCCTTGATCCATTGCCAACGCGCATCGTCACCTCATCCCTCGCAAGCCGCCGTCTATTCCGTAGCTCCGGTTTCGAGTTACAAATATTAGCAACTGAACCGGTATCAAATACCCATGCACTACAACGAGGGCTAGTAAGGAAAACATCAATAACATGTATATCAAATATACCTTTGATGGTGCCAGCCTTCTTGTCCGCTAAGTACTTCGGACAGTTGCGCTTCCAGTGACCCTTGTCCTTGCAATAGAAGCACTCAGTGTCGGTCTTAGGACCAGACTTGAGCTTCTTCTCAGCAGGGGCATTGCTCTTGCCGCCGCCCTTCTTGAAGGGTTTCTTTGCTCCCTTACCTTTCTTAAAGGAGGGCTTATTGACCATCAACACATGATTATCCTTCTTGATGTCCACCTCTGCAGCCTTCAGCTTTGCGAAGAGCTCGGTGATCGATCGGGAACCAATCGATTATGAGTCACTACAAAACTTTTGTAGCTGGGAGGAGTGATTGCAGAACCACAATCTTGAGCTCCTCCGAATCGTGAATTCCGGTTGCTCAAGACGTTGAGTGTAGCCCGACATCTTTATGGCGTGCTCACTAACGGAACTCCCTTCCTCCATCTTGCGCTTAAAGAACTTCTCGGAGATCTCATATCTCTCGAGCGGCTGAGTCGAAACATGGTTTCGGCTCCTCGAGAATCTCAAGGGCGGCCCGGATACTCTTCAAAACGATTTTGAAGCTCGGTTCCATAGCAAACAACATGGTGATCTTAATCACACCATAATCATCTTTGCGTGGTGATAGATGCTTTCTCATCGGTAGCGCGATTGCGGGGGTCACCTAACGCTTTCCCAAGGACATAGTCCTTTTGTCGCCGCATGAATGATTCTTAGATTCGGAACCAATTGGTGAAGTTAGACCCATTGTTTCTAAGCTTTTCCTTCTCAGCAAAAACATTGAAGTTGAAGTTGGACTTGGCCATGTGATCTACAGTATTTGCAAGTACAATTTATACTATGTTCATGATAAATAGTTCAATTTAATCAAATTACTAGATGAACTCCCACTAAATTCAACATCCCTCAAGTTGTTTAGTGAACACGATCCAAATTCACCACACCTAATCCGATCATCACGAGAAGAGATGTGGTTTCAATGGTGGACAACAAAGTGTCGATCATATCACTCATATGACTCATGCTTAACCTTTTGGTTCTTGTGTTCCGAGGCCATGTCTGTACATGCTAGGCTCGTCAAGCTAGACCCAAGTATTTCTGCGTGTGCAAAACTGGCTTGCACCCGTTGTATGTGAGCGTAGAGTCTATAGCACCCGATCTTCACGTGATGCTTGGACACGACGAACTTTCGCAACGGTGCATACTTGGGGAGAACACAATTTTTATCTTGATCTTTAAGTGAGGAATCATCTTATAATGCTACCATCGCGATCTAAGCATAATAAGATACATAAAGGGATAAACATCATATGCATATAACTTTATGTGACATGGTATAGCCAATCCTCGCGCAATGATCTCCATCTTGTGCGTTCCGGCATGATCTCCATCACTCCACCATGATTGCCTCCACCATGAATAGCAACTACAACTATTGCTAACTACTTAGCGATAAAGTAAAGCTATTACATGGCGTATAAGAAGTTGACTCGCAGGTCATACACAATTATAAAGACAACCATATGGCTCATGCCGGTTGTGTACTCATCGACATGCAAGTCGTGAAACATTACAAAACATGATCATCGCATACAATATACACATCACATCTTGGGCCATACCATATCACAGAAAACACTCCCTGCAAAAACAAGTTAGACGCCTCTACTTTGTTGTTGCATGTTTTACGTGGCTTATGGGAGTAGATGCTAAGAACGATTCTTACCTACGGAAAGCCACAACGGTGATATTATGGTTGCCAAACTCCGGTGTTAATCCCATGACAACTATAGTGAGAAACCGACATCCACCAGCCGCATGTGTGGTACAAGCCACACGTCAAGTGGAGCCGGTCTCATGACGGCGTCGCGTAAGGTTGGCCTGGACTTCAATCTCACTATCCCGCGTCATAAGAAGAACACAAACAAGAGGCTTGCAACAGAAAACATCAACGCCCGCAACCATGTTGCGTTCTACTCGTGAAACACATCTACGCATAGATCTAGCTCGATACCCATGAAGGGTTTCACGGCATAGTAAATCAAAATTTTCTACGGATGCGAGCGGAGGAAAGCCAAGATCTAATCTAGGAGATGCAATCAACAAGAGAGATTGGATTAGATCTTCATACCCGTGAAGATTCGCACAGTGAACGTTAAATCGGAACGTGGGTGATGTAGTCGTACTCGCTTCTCCTCCTCGCGATCCGATCCGATCTAGCACCACAAGTGGCGGTGCCTCCGTGAGATGCACACGTGCAGCACCTCGACGTCTCCAACTTCCTCGGACCAGCAAGTATGGTGGAGAGATATGTTGGATCTACAACACGATGGCGTGGTGTATATGGTGGAGAATTTCTGCTGCAGGGCTTCGCCTACAAACAGTCGGGAGGGAGAGAGGAGGGCAGCAGGGCAACTAGGGTTGGAGGCAAGGTGTAGGGAGGCGCCCAGCCCTCTTTATATAGAGGGGGGGCGGCCAGCCCTTGCCCCTCCTCCAAGCCTTGGGCCGGCGGCCAAGGGAGGGAGGAGTGGGGGGTGAGGACTCCCCCTCTTCTAGAAACCCTATCTCTAGTTTAAACGATTTTAAACCCTATAGGATCGGCTGGGCCCTATGGGGCCTTGTGCCCCTGGACCAATGCGGCCAGGACACTCCCTCATAGGCCCATGCCCCCTCCCGAAAAGTGGGGCCACGTTGGTCCCCTTCCGGAAGGTTCTAGAAGCTTCCGGTACATTACCGATTAACCCGGAACAATTCCGAACTCCAAAAAACTGCACTGCCTTATATGAATCTTATTCTCCGGACCACTCCGGAACCTCTCGTGATGTCCCGGATCCCATCCGAGACTCCGAACAAAAACTCATAAACCAATTATCCAATCTATCCTAGCGTCGAGACACGTTAAGTGTGTGACCCTGCGGGTTCGAGAATATGCAGACATGATCTTCTATCAATAATCAACAGTGGGTGCAGGCACCCATATTGACTCCCACACATTCATCGATGATCATATCGGATGAACCACGATGCCAGATTCAATCAATCCCATATATATATTCCCTTCGTCTCGCGATATTTTACTTGCCGAGATTCGATCGTCGATGCCGTCATACCTAGTTCAATCTCGTTCATAGCAAGTACTTTACTGCTCGTAATCCGATATCACTTTGTGATTAACTCCTTAACCACATGCTTTCAAGCGGTGTTGATATCGATTACCAGTGGGCCCGAAGTATATCTCTCTCGACTTGGGAGGACAAATTCCATCTCGATACATACAATCCAATGATACTTTCCGATCACACGAGAGACACCTTTATGATCACCCTTTCATAGGATGACGTTTGATGACCTCAAAGCTTTCTTCCGATACCAGGGAGTTGTATTATCTCATGGTCTAAGGAATATAATATTTGACATAGGAAAAGCTTCGCAAAGATGAACACGATGATACGATCTAATTGCTTCGCTTAGTTTGGGTCTGTCCATCATATCATTCTCCAATGTTATGATCTCATTATCAATTGACAACTCATGTCTATGGTTAAGGAACCTTAACCATCATTGATCAATGAGCTAGTCCATAGAGGCGTACTAGGGACACGGTGTTGTTCACAAACCACACAAGTATTAAAGTTTCCGCTTAATACAATTCTAGCATGGAATATAAACTTTATCATGAACAAGAATTATAATAATAACATCTTTATTATTGCCTCTAGGGCATAATTCCAACAATAATAAATGTAGTTATTATTATATCTTTGTGTTTATGATAAATGTTTACATTCATGCTATAATAGTATTAACAAGGAAACATTGATACTTGTGTGATTTGTAAACTTAATTTGAAGTCCCTAGTATAGCCTCTATACATCACTAGCTTGTTGGTTGATAAATGATTGTGGTTTCCCTATCATGAACATTGAGATGTTATCAACAACAAGATCATATCGTTAGGAGAATGATATGATGGACATACTCCTATAGATAAGCGTAGCATAAAGATCAAGTCATTTCAATAGTTCAACTGTTATATGCTTTCTGATACATAGTGACCTAATTCCTTCGACCATGAGATCATGCATATCACCTTTACCGGATGGATGCTTTGATGACATCAAACACCACACCGTAACTGGGTGGCTATAAAGGTGGCATTGAGTGTTCGGAAAGTATTGGTTGAGACACATGGATCAAGAGTGGGATTTGTCCATCCATATGACGGATAGATATACTCAGGCCTCTCGGTGGAATGTCATCCAATTAGCTTGCAAGCATGTGACCGCTCACAAGGGATCACATATCACGGAACGAGAAAAGAGTACTTATCGGTAACAAGGTTGAACTAGGTATGCGGAGATACCAAGCGATCATAACCTCGGATAAGTAAACTATCGTGAGACAAAGGGAAATTGGTATCGTATGTAAGTGGTTCATTCGATCTCAAAGTAATCGTAGAAATATGGGGAGCCATATGAATTTCCGATTCCTCTATTGGTTATTGTTCGGAGAATGTCTCGATCATGTCCGCATAATTCACGAACCGTGAGGAGACACATAAGGATTCGACGTTGTTTGAAGTTATGGTATGATGAGAAAGAGACCGAATGTTGTTCGGAGTCTCGGATGGGATCCGGATATCACGAGGTGATCCGGAATGGTCCGGAGAATAAGATTCATATAAGGAAAGTCCGTTTGGAGTTGGGGAATGATTCCGTGTTTTCATCGAATGTTCTAGAAGGTTCGGAATGTCCGGCACTCAGGAGGAAGGGTACATGAATGTGTTGTATCAAAGTTGATATGATTGCATCATGTACTAAGTGTCATCGCTGTTCCAAAGAAAGGATTAATCGAATCCTAGTTTGAAAAGTCAAATAGCTAAATTGAAAAGTCAAACGGCTAAATTTGGAAAGTGGAAAAGAGGTGGAGGGGGTGAAACCGAGTTGGGAGGAGTCCTCCTCCCAAGCCGCGACCACCAAGCCGAGTTGGGGAGGACTCTCCTCCCCTTGGCCGCCCTCCACCTATATAAGGAGGCGGGGCTCCTCCTAGCACACAACCCAAGTCCTCACCTCAAACCCTAGAAGCTGCAGCCCACCATAGCCATGGCCCTTAGGGTTTTGCCCTAGCAGCCGACTTGGGGGTCCCGGAACCCTAGCCATGCTCTAGCATCCCTCCTTGGTGTATCTAAACCCTAGAACACCGAGGAGCTCTCTCATACTCCACCATACTCGCTCCGGCTTAAGCGAAGCCTCGAGATCTCCCTCTACTTAGGTACCACGCTTGTCTTTCTTGGAATCGCGAGAGAGTGCTACAACCTCCATTTTCTTTGGAACAAAGGAGAGGAAGGTCTTCGCGAAAATCTTAGACGTGTGATCATGGAGCTGCCGAACGTTGAGCACGGAAGGATCGTCTACGCGATCTTGAGATCGGGAAGAGTACGACTACATCACCCACGAGAATCCGCTCTCGTTAAACGCTTTGGAATGTTCGAGGGTAAGTTATTCCATCGACTCGTTGCTACAATCTAGTAGATAGATCTTGGCTTGTTTGTTTGTATGCGATAGAATTTTTTTGTTTTCCATGCTACGAAACCCTACATCTACTCCACTTGTCGACACATTTCTTTGCGCCTTGGCCCTCTTTTGCCCAATTGGTCGGCCAATCAAGGCGCACGAGGTTTGTGTTGGCCCCTCTCCATCAATATCAATGACGACCTACCATGGTTGAGGTTGTAACAGGTCTTCTCCCATTTAGGACAAGACTCAAGCTTGGTGAAGATATGCATTAGAAACTCACAATAAATAATATGAAACTTAGAAAAAATACAGCACATTATATACCGGGAGAAGTGTCGGACATTTCTCGCAATAAATAACGCAAAGCAGAGAAAATAATAATTGTGAAATTGAAAGAAGAGGAAGAACTGGGGACACCACTCGCAATAAATATATACCAGAAAGAAGTGGGGGCACTTCTCGCAATAAATAACGCCAAGGGAAGCAAAGAATTTTTTTTAAAATACTAGAAATAAGTTTGGGACATTTCTTGTAAAAAATAACACAAACCAAAGAAAAAATTTGTGAAACAAAAACAAAGAGGAAACGGGAGACCTATCCGTATCTTAGGTTTTATTATTTCAAAACAAAATGGGTATAAGGGCTCCCCTACCTTGTTCATTTCAAAAAAGAAATCTTGCAATAAATATATAATATATAGGGGAAAGAAGTGTACTTCTCGCAAGCGAAGCATGTAACGGGTCTTCTCCCATTTAGGGCAAGACTCAAGCTTGGTGAAGATATGCATTAGAAACTCACAATAAATAATATAAAACTAAGAAAACATATAGCACAGTATATACCGGGAGAAGTGTGGGACATTTCTCGCAATAAATAATGCAAAGCAGAGAAAAAAATAATTGTGAAATGAAAGAAGAGGAAGAACTGGGGACACCACTCGCAATAAATATATACGGGAAAGAAGTGGGGACACTTCTCGCAATAAATAACGCCAAGCGAATCAAAGAATTTTTAAAAAATACTGGAAATAAGTGTGGGACATTTCTTATAAAAAATAACACAAAGCAAAGAAAAAATTTGTGAAACAAAAACAAAGAGGAAACGTGGATACCTCTCCGTATATTGGGTTTTATTATTTCAAAACAAAATGGGTATAAGGGCTCCCCTACCTTGTTCATTTCAAAAAAGAAATCTTGCAGTAAATATATAATATATAGGGGAAAGAAGTGCACTTCTCGCAAGCGAAGCAGGTAACGGGTCTTCTCCCATTTAGGACAAGACTTAAGCTTGGTGAAGATATGCATTAGAAACTCACAATAAATAATATGAAACTAAGAAAAAATATAGCACGGTATATACCGGGAGAAGTGCGGGACATTTCTCGCAATAAATAACGCAAATCAGAGAAAATAATAATTGTGAAATAAAAAAAAGAGGAAGAACTGGAGACACCACTCGCAATAAATATATACGGGGGACACTTCTTGCAATAAAATAACGCCAAGTGAAGCAAAGATTTTTTTTAAAAATACTGGAAATAAATGTGGGGCGTTTCTTGTAAAAGATAACACAAAGCAAAGAAAAAATGTGTGAAAAAAAACAAAGAAGAAACGGGAGACTTCTCCGTATCTTGGGTTTTATTATTTCAAAACAAAATGGGTATAAGGGCTTCCCTACCTTGTTCATTTCAAAAAGGAATTTTTTGGAGTAAATATATAGGAAACTGCTGGGCGTCCCCCGGACGATGGGAGTTCCCATCGTCCTCCTCCTCTGCGCGACACGTGTCCCCAAAATCGTCCTAAATCCCGTTTTTGCTACAAAACGGCCCGCTTTTGCTATATATGTCACTGCTTTTGCTTCCGAAGCAAAAAAAAAACGGTTCGTTTCAGAAATAGAACGTCTCGCCAAAGACCTCGCCGGAAACCTATGTAGCAAAAAAATTGTGCTAATGTAGCAAAACCGACTTCGCCGGAGACATCGTCGGAAAAACTCGCTGATGATTCTCGCCGGAGACCTTGTAGCAAAAAGTTGACACGGTTGTAGCAAAAACACAAGACGGTTGTAGCAAAAAAGTTCTTCTACTGTAGCAAAAATCCTACTTCGCCGGAGACATCGCCAGAAGATCTCGCGGAAAAAATTATAGCCAAAGCCAGGCTGGCCGAGCTGGAAGCAACCACGGCCGCCGGTGGAAGCAACCACGACTGCCCATGGAAGCAAGCTCGGCCACCGTTGGCAGCAACCACGGCCGCCCATGGCAGCGACCAAGGCTGTCCATGGAAGCAATCTCGGCCACCGCTGGAAACAAGCTTGGCCGCCCGTGGAAGCAAGTTCAGTTGCCGCTAGCAGCAACCACGGCCACCCGTGGCAGCAAGGTCGGCTGCTTCGGTCAGCGGCGGAGCTGGCGAAGGTGGATGAGAGCTAGGTCCATGTGGGTGGCCTCAAGGAGGTGGAGGTCGACAACAGAGCTGATGGAGGTGGAGGAGAGGTCCTCGTGGGCGGCGAAGGACCACCGGCGGGTGGCGAGGCATGGATGGCCGGCGAGGCGAGTAGGACACGGCGGCGCTCGCCTCGTGTTGATTTGGGGAAGAAAGCAGGAATTCAAGAGATAAGAGAAGGTAGGAGTGGGCCCAACGGAACGAATGCACGGGAGTGCAACCAACCTTGACGATGCGCATTGTAAGGCTCCTGACCCGGACAAGACGGTTGTAGCAAAAAAGTTCTTCTACTGTAGCAAAAATTCTACTTCACCGAAGACATCGCCGGAAGACCTCGCCGGAAGACCTCGCCGGAAGACCTCGCCGGAAGACCTCGCGGAAAAACTTATAGCCAAAGCCTGGCTGGCCGAGCTGGAAGCAACCACGGTCGCCGGTGGAAGCAACCACGGCTGCCCATGGAAGCAAGCTCGGCCACCGCTGGCAGCAACCACGGCCGCCCATGGCAGCGACCAAGGCTGTCCATGGAAGCAATCTCGGCCACCGCTGGAAACAAGCTTGGCCGTCCATGGAAGCAAGTTCAGTCGCCGCTAGCAGCAATCACGGCCACCCGTGGCGAGAAGGTCATTGCCCGGTCGGCCAATGAGCTGGCGAAGGTGGATGAGAGCTAGGTCCATGTGAGTGGTCTCAAGTAGGTGGAGGTCGACAACAGAGCTGATGGAGAGGTCCTCGTGGACGGCGGAGGACCACCGGCGGGTGGCAAGGCGAGTAGGACACGGTGGCGCTCGCACGAATGCACGGGAGTGCAACCAACCTTGACGATGCGTCATGTCAAAAAAAAAAAACCTTGACGATGCGCATCGGGACAGTGATATTCTCCCCACCTGTAATTGGGTGACAGGCCGACACGACCAGGCCCAGAACATTCATACTGCCCCCCCCACCTGTAATTGGGTTACGAGCCGACACGAACAGGCCCAGCAGTAAGTTCCACTGTCAATTGCCCCCTCATCATCTGGGTTACAAGTTCGCGCCACCGAACTCGGCGATCTCTGTTCCAATATTTCGGTATATAAGCTGGTCCTATTGCCTGTAACGTTTCGAGGTGGGACTAACTATCACGCTAAAATTGCGCAGCTTCGAAGAACATATTCATGGGCCGGCTCGTCGTCGAAAGGCCCGACAGGCCGAGACCTCCACCTCCTCCTCGACGCGACCACCCCCCGGACGAAACCCCTGCTCGCGCCCCCTTCCGGCGATGCGCAGCTCGACGGCGACCCCTCCCCTTTCCCTGCGGCGGTGGCTCCCCTCCTTCCTCTCCCTGGATCCTCCACGAGCTAGGGTTCACAGGCACGGTGGGTCTGACGCTCCCTCCGCTCCGCTTCTTTGTCTAAACTGGATCTTGATTTCCTGATGAACACACCCAGGGCGTTGACTACCCTAGCTTCTCGCTCCACCTCGTTGCTGCAGCCACCTCGCTCCACCAGGCACCAGCAACATCAGCTAGAACCAAAAGCCATGAACCAGCGGCAGCGGCAAGAAGAGGTCCCTGCTCCTGGATTTCGCACTTGCGCAGGCTGCAGGTGAGAGCAAACAGTCCGCCTCTCCCTAACCACGACTGAATTTTTAACTAAAAGTCACCCTCAAGTGCCATGTTTTTTTGGCATTTTTTTTCAGTTGTTCCTCACCTATTAGTATTTCTCTGCATGGCTGAAATTGTTGTTGACAGAGAAATATTATTGCGTTTGTATTTCTAGACGCCCTTTATTGCAAACCACTCTGTGTTTATTTTCTTGTTAATGATCCACTAAGTGTACTGCACTGGACATGATAGAAAGCTCATGGTCATACAATTATTTAGCAATATTTTAAAGGAGAATTTGATTAGCCATATTGTAGAATATTTCAATCTGAAGAAAAGTAAGAGATCACCTTGTTTGTTTGGGTGAGTATTGTCCTGTGTGCTCCTGTAGCTCCGACCAGAAAGTGGTCTTTGGTGCTTGCTTTCTTGCCTTGCCTTGCGTTGACCAGGAACAGATCATCCATTCTTATCCCTAACCAAGAGTCCTTATTATCTTCTGTAATTACAGTAATTCTACCGATTAGTATTTAACTGAAATCAAGTGCTTGCCTGCCTTGCCTTTAACTGAATGCCACCTTCAAATGCCATGTTTTTTCGCATGATTTCAGTTGTTCTTCACTTATTAGTACTGCAGGTCTGCAGCAATATGTTAATGAAGTAATCAGGATAGTTCACATGTAGTAGTTCATCATTTGCTAATCATTTGAATCTCCTGTGGGATTCAGATTAGGAAGGCAACCTGTAGAAATGGTTAACATGAATTAGTGCTTATTTTTTTCATTTGCTTTCAGAGGAAATATTTTGGGGAACAAAAGGTAGGATGTGGTGTAACATGTGTGCATTTCATGGGTATGTGTATCTGAATGTAGAACTAAAGTTTCATGCCTATTGCATATGCAGGGGCTATATTTTTTTCTGCATTTTTCTAAAGATATAATTTCCATCGATTAAACTAACCTGGGTTTTGAATTTTTTTTACAGACAGTTGAATGGTTTTCCACGAACAGAATATTTCCTTCTCTCTCCATTGTTTCTTTTATCATCATCGACCAGGTAAGCATGCACATGCTGAGCCTTTTTTACCCATTTTTGCTGAGGTTGCATGTACATTCTTTATTTTTATCGTTTCTAGGATGTGAGTCTTTTCTACAAGGACCCAATGTACTATGGGGTACATTCTTATGGCTTTTCTTGTGTATGCTATGCACATGTACAGGCGTGTTTTTTTATGGTGTACTCCCCCGATCGGAAATAAGTGTCGGTGATTTTATACTAACTTATTACAAATTTTGTACTAAGTTACCGACACTTATTTCCGATTGGAGGGAGTAGTTTAATCCTTCTTCTTTTAACACCATATGTAGATTAATATTTGGATACAGGGTTTTTAGATACTGACCATATGTAGTATTCAAAGACCAGATGTCTTTTGATGTTGTGGGTAGGATTTTTGTTCATACTTACCGTTTGTAGTATTCAAAGACCAGATGCAGTCTAGTAAGGATTTTAATTGTTTTGTAAACACCTAACATAGTTTAATATGTGTGAGATACACCCAAGTGTATTTTTACTATATTTCATGCATGAGCTTTAAGATATTGCCCAGATGTACTTCTTATCTGTTTTTTAAAACCCATATGTTGTTTTTAGAGTCATCAGGTACTAACCTAAGTAGTAGCTCAATGTAATTCTTCAAGAAAATAACTGGAAGTAGTTTAATGATGAACAAGGACTATGTGGACCATTGTAGTTTTTCTGTAGTAGTTCAATGTAATAGCTGATTGTTGTTTCAGGGCTAAAACTTTGACTATAGGACTATAATGCACGTTAGTAAGCCATACCATTTTGGGCGAGCAGTTCAGATCGCTCTTGGCTACGCAAGCTCATGACCTGATTCTAACGGGACTATACACTTTATTTCCAGTTTGCTATGGGGAAGGGTGTTCGGCTGCAAGAAGACGGACGAGTTGTTCTCAATGCAGCCTTGCAAGGTGGAACTGCTCCAGAGCTGGGTAGAATCACGAACTCGTGCTGGGACACTTGCATCCGTTCACCCATACTCTACTGTGTCGTCTGTCCTTGCCAGCAAGCTCTTCCCGGTCGGCACGGATGACGGATCTGAAGCCTGGTACTATTTCACGTATCTGCAGTCCAAAGTTAGAGGACAGTTAAATATGTTATCTACATTTACTTCACAGTTTATATACATACATACATACATATATGTTGATCAAATGCGTTAAACACAACAAAGAATGATAATGAATGACTGCTTATCTACAGTTCCAAATACAGAGTGTTGCTATTGTATAGGAGTAACTAAAATTTGAGTACCTTAGGTGAGGCAAATTGCATGAACTTACAAAGTACCTTCGTGTGAAAGCAAGGAGACGTGTTTGGTGAAAGGAATAGTTTGAGAATGATTGCTGTTTCTCCACTGTTCCATAAAGCTGGAGCAGTTTCTTGAACTACCTGAGCGATGGGCATGGTGCGGTTAGGTACACAACTTAGTCACCAAATGTTGCAGTGGCATCATTGTTTATTAATACAATTAAATTGATACTTCTTTGTAGCCCCTTGTGACCATTTGAGGTTATGGTTTGGAAGGTATTCTTTGGGGAGTTGTAGTCTACAACTTGTTGATAAATGAATTCGAATTTACAACAAAACATGTTTCAAGACTCGAGGCCTCACTGCAACATTAGGTAGCATGCTGAAGGAGAGCAGTTGCAAGGCTGAACATATTCCCTAGCTGGTGAGCTATTCCACTAAAACTGGTTCGTTAGTACGCACTTTGTTGCACATTGGTACAAATTTCTTTCTGCTTGTACAGTCAACATTTAGCACTGATACATTGAATATTGGTTATATACTGAAAGTATTTTGTATATAGTTTGTCCTTCAAGTCAAATATCTGATGCAGTGAAGGATGTTCTTTGTTCTATCCATGATTGCTAAATGTTGCTTTAGTGTTCTGTTAAGAAAACTAAGCCTTGATTTAGTTTGTACCCGGAGCCACAGTACAAGATGTCTTACTGAGTACTGACAAGGTTTATTGGATGTGCCAAAGGTTTGAACGGATTCTTTTCTTTGCAAGCACTCTTGACCCCCACTATTCTGAATGTTCTCTATTGTGCCATTGGTTTTGTTTATCAGAAATAGGCTAGCCCAGAATTTGCTTTCATTTATGTGGAACCGTCCTAAAATGTGTGTGTATGGAATTGTTTTGACTGCTGTGAAACTCAATAAAATTTACGGTGATTCATCTGTAGTTACTTTTGAGGTAAACACAAGGGCTGCAGTTTATAAACGAGAGGATAGCATATCACATAGGTAGTAATTTGAGGTGTGTATTTAGTGCAGTGGTGGTCTGGTCGTGTGGGCGGGCGATGGGGCGCCGTTGTTGTGTTGTTTCTGGCTCGGTTTCCCTTATAAACTGGACCGCTTTGTATGGTTTTTAGGCCCGGTTTTCCTTATAAACTGGGTGAATCTGGTCATCTTTGACCTTTTCTTCTAATGCATGAACACAGAAGTTCTCCTGCTGTTATTCAGAAAAAAAATACTGGACATTTGTAGTTCGTAAGATATGATGACATGTGCATCAACTACATGTGTTGCATTTATTAGACAGGCAAAGAGGTTGTTTGGTCCTATTACTTCTAATTATCAGTCAGTTTATCAACACTTTGACTATGTCATCCTCGTTGTTTTGCAGTTAGAGAAGCTGGATTGGGTGACGCCGCTCAGGATATCCATGAGGATTGCTTACTGTCTCGAGCACATGCATCTGTTCAAAGCAGCTATTATTACAATGATTTTGCCGCGAAGGTCTCAGATCTTGAATTCTCAAATGGCGTGAGGGGGACCCAGTTCGACCAACGGTGTCTTTGTTTCCTCATCAGAGCTGGAAAACGCTGTGCATAAATTTGGTATAGTGTTGCTGGAAATACTGACAGGAAGGGTCCCCTTCTCCAAGGAGGACGGGTCACTGGAACAGTGGGCGTCTCGCTACTTCAACGGCAAGACGGGTCTCGCGGAGATGACTGACCCGAGCATCGGTTCCTTCTCCGAGGAGGCTGCACGTGCCCTGTGTGAGGTTGTGAGGTCCTGCTTTGCTCCAGACCCGAAGAGGAGACCAGCGATGGTAGAGGTTGCTGCTTGGTTGGGGGAGATGATGGCGCTAGGGCCTGACAGGGGAACTTCCAAGGTGTCACCCCTGTGGTCGGCTGTCACCCCTCATGAAATTCCGCGCCTCCAACAACGAAGCCGAATACGAGGCCCTCATCCACGACATGAAGATGGCTAAGGTGTGCGGCGCAACACGTCTAGTCATCTACGGCGATTCGAACCTCGTCGTTCAGCATACGATGAACGAGTGCAACGCTCACAACACCAACATGATCACATACCGTGCGCTCTACAACTCACTTGAAGGAGATTTCGACGGATGTGAGCTCCGGCACGTCGGCAGGGAAAGCAATGAGGAGGCCGACGAACTCGCCAACATTGGCTTAACCTGCGCTCGAGTACCACCAGGAGTGTTTCTCGAACAAATCTGCGTACCCTCCATCAAGAGGAAATTCCCAAAAGGCTCATGAAGAAGCGGCGCTCGGGGTTGTGCTACCCAAAGGACAAGAAGGACCCGAAAAGCTTGACACGGAGGTCGAGTTGGTCACCGATTCAGTCATGGCGATAGAAAGCGTGGACACAACTGATATCTTGATCACTAAATAATCGGTTGCGAGGCAAGCGATGATGCCGTCGTATATCTCGCCGGTCAAAGGCTTTCACCATCATCAATGGCGAGCTGTACAAGCGCAGCCTTTTGGGTGTGCTCCAGCGATGTGTCACCATCGGTGATGGCAAAAACATTCTCAAAGACATCCATGAGAGTATCTGTGGCCATCACGCAGGCAGCCGCGCCCTAGTCGCCAAAGATCTACGAGTTGGGTTCTACTGGTCAACCGCAATGAACGACGCCAAGGACATAGTCCAGAGGTGCAATGCTAGAGGTACGCGGACAATCCACATACGCCAGGATCCGAGATGAGGTCTATACGAATGGCCTGGCCATTCGCCCAATGGGGCCTCGACATGATCGACAAACTGCCAAAGTCCTCGCTAGGAGGCCACGTCTTCCTCTTGGTCGCAATCGACAAATTCTCCAAGTGGATCGAGGCCATGCCCGTCACCAACCAAAGCGGCAAAACTGCCGTCAATTTTTTCGAGTCCATTGTCTATAGGTTCGGCGTGCCCCATAGCATCATAACAGACAATGGCTTGAATTTTATCTCGAAGGAATTCCAAGACTTCTGCGAGAACCTCGGAAATCATACGCCTCCGTGGCGCACCTGCAGACCAACGGACAGGTCGAAAAGGCCAATGACCTCATAGGCAACGGCATCAAGAAGCGTCTGCTATGCTCACTCGAAAGGCTTGCAGGAGCCTGGACAGATGAGCTACCCTCCCTCCTCTGGAGCCTGCGCACAACGCCAAACAGCTTAACTGGCTATACGTCCTTCTTCATGGTGCACGAAGTCGAAGCCGTGCTACCCGCTGAGGTACGCTGATATCCCACAGGTGTAGGGGATCGTGTGTAGCCTTTTCGATAAGTAAATGGTCGTTTGAAACACGGGAAATATGGAAAAAAATTGTAGGATAGGAATTTTACAGGAAAAGTTCTTTTGGTGCCCTTTGAAACGTAGGAATAGGAAAGAAGATTACACCGGATAGGATTCTTATCCTTAAGATTTCACAGGAAAAATAACATTTGGTCTGATCTAATGGAAAGTTTCCTGTGAGAACATTTGCTCTGAAACGCAGCAGTCGTTGTTCATTTAGCGCTCGCGGACTCTCACCAAAAGACCATGTATACCCGTCCAACACTATAAGTGAAACAAAGTTTCCTACACCACCGTGCTGATACAAGGGCGCGTATAAACCGACGACAATCAAACGTACTTGAAGAGAAATCCTGTACTCAACTTATTTTATTTTATTCAGATGGTTTACATATGAATCAGTTAGTGGCAGTGTGTTGCCTAATGATATACATTAACCTGGGGGTCTTTTTTGGGGGGAACAGTGGCTTAATGATTTTAAGAGCATGGTACTGCCAATTAATATTCCAAAAAATCATTAAGCCACTGTTAGTTTAGAATATCATGCTCTTTAAATTTGTCTGATGATTTTTTCCTGAGTATACATTAACAGTACCATGCTCTTAATTAGTATACCATCGGCATGTCTTTGAATAGTTTCCTGTGTTATCCAATCCTACAATCCAAACAGCTAACTTATGAAAATCCTATGATTTTCATTCCTATAGGATTTGAGAAGTATGTCATCTCAATCCCTGCGATTTTCGCGTTCCTGCATTTTTCCTATCCCGTGTTCCAAACAGGGCCTAAGAGTGTCGAACCCAATGAGAAGCTAAATGTAGGATAAATATTCTCTCAAGTTCTATTAACCACTGATACAACTTTACGCATACTAAATATTTGCATTATCTAGGAAATAAAAGTAGAGCAACAAAACGAGTAATAGAGAAAGCTTTGCAAGATAAAAAACAACAAGAAAGTAAAGCTAGTTGCTGCAGCAATAAAATACGCTAAACTAACAGAACCATGAGTGTGGAATAGTGGTGGTAATTGTGGTGGCTTTGTCCAAATTTAATTGGCGAATAAATCGGGTTCATTATCTTCGATGCAGTTTTTTATGTAGGAGAGGCTAAATATACATGCGCTTCACTACTTGAAATTACATGTACTATATGATTGGATTGTTAGCAAACATCTGTAACTACTAACAAAATATTAAGGTTTCTCCAACCATAGCCTTAAGTTAATGGTCATGTTACTCCCATACATGCAATGTTCCGGTTCACGTCCTTAGGTTTCTGTCACTCCAGCAGAACTTCCCCCTTCCTCTTACACATACTACAAACCCTATGATGTTTAATCCATGCGCGCACAAATATAATGGACACCAAAGGACTGTGCCATATCAACATACAACTCTAGTGAACCAAAGACGTTCAATCATTCAATCTAAGAACAAACATGTAGGGTTCGCAACATAGAAAACAAAAAATTTCCTACGATGTGAACTATGTACCAAGATCTATCTATTCGATACACAGATGTATATCCGTAGAGAACATACCCTTAAAGACCGACAAAGCTTAACGAGTTCGACTCGTGGTTGATGCAGACGATCTTTTGCCGATCTCAAGATCGAGAGGAAGTCCTAGCGCCGCAAATCAGCAGCGCATCCGTGCTCGCACACAAGTTCGAGGCACTGAGCAACCTCCGCCTCGCCTCGGCGATGCAGTGAAGCACAACTCTTTCTTGCCGAATAGCCACGGGAACATGTATCTCGCTAGTCCGAGACCATGGGGATAAATTCTAGAGGGAGAGAGATCCTTCACGAGGAGGTGTAAGTGAGAAGTGAGGAGGGGTTCCTTTTATAGGAGGAGGAACCCCAAGGGGTGGCTTGGCATGGGGCTGCCTCCCTCCTTCATGTGGGTGGACACTCCACTCACAAAATTCCTTTAAATTCCCTCCACTCAAAATCCCACTCAAACATGCCATTAAATTTCCACCAAATTTAATACAAACTCTCATTAAATAAAACTCTTTTATTTTATTCAGAATTTTGTCAATTACTTTAATGACAAACATTCACAAATAACCCCTTGCTAGAATTCTATTTCACATGCATAACCACTTTATGCAATTTCACCCAAAAACCTGTTTCGGTATCTAGTGAAATAAATTCCTGCGCTTGTTCATTCTTTCGGCATGAAACTTTTGCTCCAATTGGATGTCGGTGTCTCTTAAGTGTGTCACCCTACGGTTCGTGAATAATGCGGACATGATCGAGACCCCTCTCGGATCAATAATCGAAGGGATCCGAGACCCATCGACTCCCACACATTCAACGATGACTTGCTTGTGATCGTCGGAACCTTTTACGCTAGTATCTTAATCCCTTTGTTTCACGATATATTACATGTCCAAGATTCGATCATCGGTATCTCCATACCTAGTTTGATCTCGTTACTGACATGCACACTTTTCTCGTTCCCGTGATATAACATTCTAGTGATCAAATCACTTGCTTGCAAGCTAATCAATGTGATGTCACCGAGAGGGCCCCAGAGTATATCTATCCGTCATCGGGATGAACAAATTCCACTCTCGATCCATGAGCCTCAGCATAACACTTTATTAGTTCTGAATCCATCTTTATAATTACCCTGTTACGGTGTGACGTTTGATGTTATCAAGAAACTCTTCCGGTGTTAGTGATTGACATGATCTCATGGTCTAAGGATTAGGAACACTTCGTAAGTTGTTATAACAATATAAACTCAATGACTTTGATCATAATGTTATACTTCAGATGAATGTTCATCACACCATTACACTAATGTTGTGATCTCGTTATTAACAACATCCTATGTCCATGATCAGAAAACCTTGATCATCTTGTTAATCAACGAGCTAGTTTATGAGAGAGGCATAACTAGGAACTTTCTGTTTGTTTATTAAACACACATGTAGTAATGTTTCCGTATTAATACAATTATAGCATGCAAAATAAACATCTATCATATACTTGGAATACACATAATAAACACTTTATTATTGCCTCTCAGGGCATATTCCCTTCAGTCTCCCACTTGCACTAGAGACAATAATCTAGTTACATAGTGATAAATCTAACACCCATCAAGTTCTGGTGTTGATCATGTTTTGCTCTAGGGAGAGTTTTAGTCAACGGATCTGCTACATTGAGATCTGTATGTACTTCTAAATTATATCTCCATCCTTGACATGCTCGCGGATGGAGTGAAACCGGCGCTTAATATGCTTGGAATGCTTGTGAGACTTTGGCTCTTTGGCATTGGCAATGGCACCATTGTTGTCACAATAGATCACCATTGGGTCCAACGTGTTTGCAACCACTCCTAGTTCGGATATGAACTCCTTCATCCAAAGCGCTCGAGCCGCTCAAGCAAAGAACATATTCGCCCGTTGTTGATCCCGCCACCACAGGTTGTTTGGAGCTCCTCCAACTAACCGCTCCGCCATTCATGAGAAATACGTATCCGGATTGAGACTTAGAGTCATCCGAATCGGTGTCAAAGCTAGCGTCAACATAACACTTAGCGACAAGCTCCTCTTCACCTCCGTATACAAGAAACATATCCTTAGTTCTTCATAAGTACTTAAGGATATTCTTGACCGCTATCCAGTGTTCCGAACCTGGATCCGATTGGTACCTACTAGTCAAACTAATAGCATGTGCCACATCCGGTCTTGTACATAGCATGGCGTACATTATAGAGTCTATGGTTGAAGCATAGGGGACCTTGTCCATTATCTCTCTTTCTTCCGCCGAAGCTGGACTTTGAGTCTTACTCAATGTCTTGCCTTGTAACATAGGTAAGAACCCCTTCTTACTTCCGTCCATTTTAAACTTCTTTAAAATCTTATCAAGGTATGTACTTTGCGATAGCCCTATTAGGCGTCTAGATCTATCTCTATAGATCTTTATGCCTAATATGTATGACGCTTCACCTAGGTCCTTCATTGAAAATTTGCTGTTTAGATAACTTTTAACACTGTTTAAAAGATCTATATCATTTCTGATCAATAATATGTCATCCACATATAATATCAGAAATGCCACATTGCTCCCACTCACTTTCTTGTAAATACAAGCTTCTCCATAAGTTTGGACAAATCCAAACTCTTTGATCACCTCATCAAAGCGGAGATTCCAACTTCGTGATGCTTGCTTCCATCCATAGATGGATCGCTGAAGCTTACACACCTTGTGTGCATCCTTTGGATCGACAAAACCCTTTGGTTGTATCATATACAACTCTTCTTCAATCTTACCATTGAGAAACGCGGTTTTGACATCCATCTGCCATATCTCATAATCGAAATATGCAGCAATTGCTAACATAATCCTAACTGACTTTAGCATCGCTACGGGAGAGAATGTCTCATCGTAGTCAACTCCTTGAATTTGTCGAAACCCCTTTGCGACAAGTCGAGCTTTATAGACGGTCACATTACCATCAGCATCAGTTTTTCTTTTGAAAATCCATTTGTTCTCCACGGCCTTTCGGTCGTGAGGTAATTCCACCAAGTTCCAAACTTGATTTTCATACATGGATTCCATCTCGGATTTCATGGCTTCTCACCATTTGTTGGAATCCGGGCTCATCATCGCTTCTTCATACGTCGTAGGGTCATTATTTTCATCAACCATGAAATTCATGACAGGATTTTCGTACAGCTCGGGAGCTGCACGCGTCCTGCTAGACCTGCGAGGTTCGGCAGTACTCTCTTTCGGAGTTTCATGATCATTATCATTAGTTCCCTCTTCAACAGGTGAAGCCAACTCCGGAACAACTTCCGGCGCTTCGCTACTCGCCATACTTTGAAAAGAAGGTTCAATAACCTCTTCGAGTTCTACCTTCCGACTACTCACACCTTTCGCGAGAAACTCTTTCTCTAGAAAGGATCCATTCTTGGCAACAAAATCCTTGCCCTCGGATCTGTGATAGAAGGAATACCCAATAGTTTCCTTAGGGTATCCTATGAAGATGCATTTTTCCGCTTTGGGTTCGAGTTTATCCGGTTGAAGTTTCTTCACATAAACATCGCATCCCCAAACTTTAAGAAATGACAGCTTAGGTTTGTTTCCAAAGCACAATTCATACGGTGTCTTTTCAATGGATTTAGATGGTGCCCGATTTAAAGTGAATGCAGCAGTTTCTAGTGCATAACCCCAAAATGACAACGGCAAGTCCGTCAGAGACATCATAGATCGAACCATACCTAATAAAGTACGATTATGACGTTCCGACACACCATTTCGCCGTTGTGTTCCGGCAGGTGTGAGTTGTGAAAAAATTCCACACTCTTTCATGCGAGTGCTAAACTCGTAACTTAGATACTCACCTTCACGGTCGGACCGTAGAAATTTGATCTTTCTATTACGATGATTTTCCACTTTATTCTGAAATTCCTTGAACTTTTCAAAGGTTTCAGACTTGTGTTTCATCAATTAGATATAACCGTATCTACTCAAATCATCCGTGAAAGTAACAAAATAACGATATCCACCTCGCGCCGACACACTCATTGGACCACATACATCAGAATGTATGATTTCCAATAAATCATCGCCTGCTCCATTGAACCGAAAAGCGGCGTTCTAGTCATCTTGCCCATAAGGCATGGCTCACATGTATCAAATGATTCAAAATCAAGTGATTCCAAAAGTCCATCGAATGGAGCTTCTTCATGCGTTTAACGCCAATATGACCTGAGCAGCGATTGCCACATATGCGGATATATCATCATTAAGTTTAATCCTTTTAGCATCAACATTATGAATATGTGTAACATTATCATCGAGATATAATAGAAATAAACCATTCATCATCGTTGCATGACCATAAAAGATTTCATTCATATAAATAGAACAACCATTGTTCTCGGATTTAAATGAATAACCACTTCGCATCAAACACGATCCAGATACAATGTTCATGCTCGGTCAGCACCGGATAACAATTATTCAAGTTTATAACTAATCCCGGCGGCAAATGGAGGCGGCGTTAAATGACGATCACATCAACGCTTGATCCATTGCCGACACGCATCTTGACCTCACCCCTTGCTAGCGTCGCTTGTTCCGCAGCCCCTGATTCGAGTTACAAATATTAGCAACTGAACCGGTATCAAATACCCAGGTGCTACTTCGAGCACTAGTCAAGTACACATCAATAACATGTATATCATATATACCTTTGTTTGCCTTGTCGGCCTTCTTGTCTGCCAAATACTTGGGGCAGTTGCGCTTCCAGTGGCCAGTTGAAAGAACATTTCTTAATCCCTAGTGTTTTGTGTGTTAGATAACAATACCAAGAATCATTTAATGTGTTTTGAAGTGTTGCAGCTCTATTTGAGAATAAAGGGAAAAGAACTCTGCCTTTGGGGGCGGATAATCCGGCCCCACCAGGGGCGGATAATCCGCCCCTCCCTTTGCCCAAGCAGGCGCAAGTCCCAAAAGGGGGGGCAGAGTTTTGGTCGGATTTTCCGGCCCCGCCGGATAATCCGCCCCTCAGGGGGCCGGATAATCCGCCCCCCTGCTCATCACCAAGGCGCAAAAGCCCCAGAGAGGGGGCGGAGTTTCTGCCGGACTTTCCGGCGTGGCCGAATAATCCGCCCTAGGAGGGGGCCGGATTATCCGCCCCCCAAGATTTCCACTAAGTTCCTCAAGCGCAAGCGCCAGAGAGGGGGCGGACTTTCCCCCGGAGAAACCGCCCTTGGGACGGAGTTTTCCCAGGGGGCGGATAATCCGCCCCAAGTGGGGGGGCGGATAATCCGCCCCCAAAGTTGTGCAACGGCTACATCTGGGGAGGGGGTATTTAAGCCAGCCTTCCCCCTCCTGCCAGAACTCTTGATTCATCACGAAAAAGACCAGATCAGATCTGAAAGCTTCATCCAAGAGTGCTCCACCTAGATCCACCCAAAGGCCCCATCCCTTTGGGAATCGAAGGAGGAGAACTCGATCTTCATCATCTGCAATCAAGCGCTTCATCTCCTCTCCATTCATTTGGAGAACATCCGATCTAGTATTTCTTGCAAATATCTAGATCCTCATTTTTGTTTATATTGATAAACCTTGTTCTTGTGGCAGCTTGTTGTCATCTCGGGAGCCCCCAATTCGGTTGTGGGTGTGTGCCCCGATAGTGTTGTAAAAGGCACCGGTTCCCGCCTCGAAGGGATCCAATAGTGGAGAAGGTGGATCAGGCCTCTCGTGGCGAGATCCATCGAAGAATAGGGTGAGGCCTATTGTGGCGTGGTGGTCTTAGAACCGCCCACCCCTCAGACGCAGATGTACTTCCCTTAACAAGGAAGGAACTGCGGTAAAACAAATCCCTGTGTCTCCGCGTGCTCCACTACGGTTTCCTCGCTCCTCTTTTACGTGCTTAGTAGTTAGGGTTACATATAGGGAAATTATCGTAGTTGCATAAATAGAGAGTTTACTTTGTGTCAATCCTAAAATTGAAAAGGTATTAAAAATTGGTTAGCACCTATTCACCCCCCCTCTAGGTGCCCATACGATCCATTTCAATTGGTATCAGAGCCTCGGCTCTTATTTCGGGCTTAACCGCCTAAGAGAAGTATGGGTTCCAAGGTAGATGGGAGTGATGCTCCGGAGGTAGTCACCATGAACGATCTCAAGACGTTGGAAACAACCTTGGTGGGTTCAATGGAGGCTAAGATGGAAGAGATGCGTCAATTGATAATGCGTCTCTCCACATCCGCAGCATCACCTCCATCTAACTCGGAGGATACCACTCTGCAATCCAAGGAAACGGGTAAGACTGTTTCCAAAGATAACGAAGTGGTAGGTGATGATACTAGCAAGAGCTCTTCCTCGAAAAAGGATAGCGGTAAGGATGGATACAATGAGGTTTCTCATGTGTATTCCCCTGATCCGCCTATCCATCACCCACATATACATAATAGGGGTGATCCACCAAACTTTCAGCATCTACTTTCTCTCAATGGCAATTTTTTATGAAATCTCATGTGTGCAGTTCCTCCATAGAGTTGTGGAAGATCATCGAAAATGGTCTTCATGTTGGAAACCCCAACAATCTCACAAGAAGAGAAGTGGTCGATAGCCAACTCAACGCTGCAGCTCTACACATGATACATCTTGGTGTGGGTCACAAAGACATGCCACACATTCAGCATCATAGCACAGCTAAAGAAGCTTGGGATGCTCTCACCGAGCTCTTCATCGGAAATTAAAGTATGAGAAGGAATAGATATGATGCCTTGAGCAATGAAGCTGAAGGATTTTATATGCTGGATGGAGAATACCACGAGGACATGTATCGGAGGCTCAAGGCAATAGCCACAACCTTCAGAAACCACGGTGCAGCTCATGTTGATGATGCTTGGATCAAGCGCAAGTATGTCAGTGCTCTTATGCAATTTGAGCCCACAGATTTGAAAAGTCTCCAAGGTAGGCATAACTATCACCTCATGTCATCCAATGAGGTAATGCAAGAAATGGCCGCCTTCAAAGTGGCTGCCAAGAATCGAGGATGCTCGTGCTCGAGCTATGGGGATGCAAAGGGGTCAACATGGCCTTGAAGACCGTGTGATTGATCATGATGAATATGCGTAGAAGGTCTGGACTGTCCCGAGGATATAAAAAGGATCCACGGACAATATTTGGCTCTTTATGCAACAAATTTTTGGAAAGATCCAGCCAAGGCTAAAGCTAAACTAGATCGCAAGAGTGGAGCCTATGGAAGAAAAGAAAATGGTCCCAAACTGAGAACATGCTTTAATTGTGGTGACCGGTACGCCGTGGTGAGTGTCCATATCAAAGTAGAGAGGATAATGGAGGAAGACTCATTTTCAAGGACAAATCAAAAGCTCCACGTAAGAAACAGTTTGTAAAGAAGAATGCTCCTTTCAAGAAGCAACCAAAGATTGTTCTAGTGGCTCAAGAAGAATATTCATCGGGGAGTGAAGATGAGGACGAGGACGATATCTCTCAAGAGGTGGCTGCTATAGCCACCACATCTACATCAACATCTCTCTTCGACTCTCCGAACGAAAACATCATCAACAAGAATGCTACTTGCCTCATGGCACGAAGCTCTGAGGTAACTTATTCTAACTCTTCCTTTCCCAAGACTATGATAAACATGGATGATCCTACTAGTCTTAAGGTTAAAGAAGAGATTATTGCTTTGGATTATTTCTACACTAACTTGCAAGGTGAGCACAAAGTTCGTTTTGAAGCTCTCATTGGTCAGCTGGCCCAAAATGAAGCACTCCTTGAAGAAAAGGGCAGAATTGAAAGGGAGGATGCAATGGAAATTGCATCCCTAAAAAATGCTCTTGAAGAAGAAGAAGCTCGGGTCTCTCTTGAAGAGAGGCTTGAGTCTATGTAAGAGTCACATGAAGAAATTGTGACTAAACTTGTTAAGGAACATGACAATGCTGTCACCAAAGCAAAGAAGTTAAAGAAGGAAAGGATTGACTTTGGGGCTGCTCATGATAGACTCTCCGAGGAATTGGAGAAACTTGACAATGCTCACAAGGCGTTGAAAAACGAGTTCTCTATTCTCAATGAGTCACATGATCAGCTTCAAAGTCGATTGGCCAAATATGATACTCCTAGCTCGTCCAACTCAACATATAGTAACAAGAAAAATGCTAGTGTGGAAAAAGAAGTGATCAAGGACATCACTACAAAGGACAAAGGTGTGTGTAGCATCCCAGTTGTCTAACCCCTGTAATGCTACATGTCATAATAATAAAAAGGGCCACTTCCAACATATAATTGTTGCATCATCATCATATCATGCTCATGTCATCATGTCCCCTTGCATTTGAGCATCATATAAAACCTTTTTCTTGTTGGTTCTTATCTCATGTGCATGATTAATTGTAGTTGCCTCTTGATAGTGTATTTGGTTCTTACTAAATTGTTAAATGCCCAAGTTGAGTTGGGGGCATCTCTCTTTTGACTCCACCACCTTATCTTTCACCACCTTATAATTCCACCATCCAATAATATGGGCTTGGCATTTTTATTGAGTTTCTCTAGCTCATGTTGTTGGTTGGATCCACCCATAATCTTTTGCTTGGCCTTTGCCCACTTTTTGGGAATGCAAGGATGAAAGCCACATGAAATAATGTTGTTTTCACAATATAACCACGGGGCATTAATTATGTTGCATGGGCCATGCAGGTGCCACCTAATCTAGTTTTTGGTTTTATTTGAATCCTAGTTGGAGTTTCTTCCTTGGTTTAAAACATGTGTTGGCTTGTAGTTTGTTTCTCCTCATCTTCTCCCCCTCTTCATCCCTTAGTTAAAACCCTACCCCATGTCCTATGCACACACTTGTGCTAATGGGCATGCTAAACCAGAAAACCCTCACCTCCCTTGGTTCTTGCTTGGCCATTAATTTGGATCATGCATGAACTAAAGAAGTGCCTCATCACCTTAACCATCCCTCTCTTCTCCCTCTTTTCTTGTTTCTCTTGCTAGAGCTAGTTGAAGCTTGTATGACCAAGATTAGTACCACCATCCTTTGCCTCCCCCTCTTAGCAACCTCTAAAACCACCCCTTGCCTCTCTCTTTTCTACCCTAAAACCAAAACCCTATATTTTTACATCTATCCTAAAACTAAACCCTAAACTACCTTTTTCCCTCTAATCAAAACCTAGCTACCATCTAACCCTCTCCCTCTCCCCCTCTCCTCTCTAGCTAGAACCCTAAGTGGCCTCCCCATCATCTTGATCATCCCCTAAACCAAACCCTAAACCCCTCTTACCCCTAATCTACCTTCTCTAAGCAAGCTAAAGTACCACCTTCCCTACCTTGCTTGCTCAACCACACCCCACCCCAGCTCGCCTTGGCCTCTGCCATGCAGACCCCACCCCCAGCGACCCCCTAGCTACCCCACACGTCGAGGATCACCCCATACCAGCCCTAGCCCGAGTGTTCCCCTTCCCTCTTATCTCCCCTCCTTGCCAGGACCTGTCACGCCCCTACCCACACACTGCGACCCAGGCCACCGGGCCAGCCCCCTCTCCTCTCCCTAGCTCTGCATGCCTCGCCCTGGGCCGATCGTGCCGAGCACGTGAGCCAAAAAGGTGGCTGACGCCACCCTGGCAGCTAACCCCTCCCCCACGCTAGCCTCCTTCCCCCTGGCAATCTTATCTACCCCTTCCCCTCTCTGGCCTCTCCCCAGATCCGCCAAGGTCCCTGCCTCGCTGCCCTCCTCTACCCTTCTTCCACACCACCCCATCGCCCTCTCGCCGCCCACGCTAGCTACCCCACCTGCCCCAGTCGATCTGGCCGGAGGAGGCGTTGCCAGTGTCGAGAAGCCCGTGGAGCTCAAGGCGCCCACAGGCAGCGCGCCCGGAGGAGGAGACGCACCAGAACGCCAGACCGCGCGCGCCGACGCAAAACCCTAGCCGTGAGCTTCAGCCCCACCGATCTACCTCTGCTCGACCCGACCACGCCAGCACGCTCACGGTAAGCCACCGACCCTCCTAGACACGCTCTGCACCTGCCTCGCTTCCTGCCGCCGGCGTTCGTTTCGTCGAGCGCTCTCCGTGCGGCGGCGGCGTGTCCCTGCTCCGGACGCCCGGCTTATCTAGCGCACCCCTTGCCAACACCAACCCCGAGCCTACTGGCAGCGCCCCGCTTCATGCCGCTGGGTCCCAGTTCGAGCCGCTGCGCGTTGTTGCTTTTTGCGTCGAGGCGGAGGAAGAAGCACGATGCATGGGGCCACTTTGCAAACCCCCAATCTTTTAGCAACTGCGAACCCCGAGGCCCCACTGTCGTGGCGGAGATCCTTTTCTAAAAGGCTCCGCAATAACTTGATATCAACCCGCAGTCCTCCCTGCCCGCTAGTTCTTTTTGCAGATAACCCCTGCTTTACTCCCTCAACCCCCGCCCGCTGCCAGGCCACCGTCGAGACGTTGCAGTTTTCTATTTAGGGTCCTATGTTTTTCATATATAAACCCGCGGTCCCCTGTGAACCTCAGTCGCTGGCGCGTGGGCCGCAGGTCCCGCTAGCCCCACCTGTCAGCGACTCAGAAGCGAGTAGGCGAAGTGGAAAACGTCCAGACACTGGTTTAAAATTCAAAACCTGTTCAAATAAATTCAAAAATTCAAATTCTTTTCAGATTTTTAATAACTTTTACATACTAACTCCAAATTTGACAAATAATATATGTATGAATATCAGCAAGATGCCAGGAATTCAAATATGCCATCTGTTTTGACTTTTGCATAAGTAAAATCCCAAGTTTAGTTAATTACACCAAATGCCACTAGAATTTAATAATTTAATAACTATTGTTTTATAATTCCAAATTTAGCAAATAAGTAGTCTAAATTGATCAATTTCGTGAGACCTTTCTGTTTATGCTATCCATGACTTCAATTGCAGCATGCATCATATAAATATATATTGAACAACAAGCTGTTATGGCGAGAAATGTGATTCTAAAACCCAACTAAATGTTATATTCTTGTCCTCCCCACCTCACCCATGCCATGCTACCTTACTTGCCATGTAAATTGTGCATCATTCATCATGGCATGATTGTTTGCTTGACGCATCTTATTCCTATGCTTGTGCTCTATATTCATGTTGGCCTTGTTTGTTTGGTTTTCTCGGATAGACACCGGCGGGGTTGTATCAAGAGAACCAGAGCACTACCGAACCGTCCTTTGCTTCAACAGAGATACCAGGCAAGCACTACCACATGCTTGCATACATACAGTACCTATTGCCTCTATCTTATTCTTGCATCATAGAGTCGCGATTGCATTAAATTGAATCCCAAGTATGCATAGCCTTTACTTTTAAACCCCACCAAGCTTGTTTCCTCCATCCCATGAGCCACTCCTATAGGAGTTGTTTGAGCCATGCAGTCGTAGAAACGACATGTGTAGGGTATGTGAGTGTCTGTTGGATAACGAGGTACCTAAACAACTTAACCTGAGTAGTTCTGGGATAACTAAAGAAAGTGGCACCGGTGAGCAACATCTGCTATTTGGTTCTTCCTGCTCACTTGTGTCCCGTAAGACCCCGAGTACTTGATTCCTGTTCCTTGATTTATCGCGCTATCCACATCCGGGAGGTATATGGGACCCCCCTGGGCCAGAGCTTGATTCCGTCTTATTTCTTGGGGCCACAAACTAGTTTGAGGTGTTTATTACCATCCTGTACTTATGCCATGCTACTTCTGTATTTATTTTGTGCGAGGAGCACACTGTACTGTTTAGGAATGGTGACCCGTTTACGTGGTATCGACAAGCCCAGCCACACTTTCGGGTTCCCAGTCGTTTACCGCCGGCCCCACAAACCTTGAGGCCGTCTCGGAGTCAGCTAGCTTCGTTGCGGAATCTACTTAAGGGGTGGCCCCCTGAAATATTTCTGAATCTGGTGATTGTTCAGTCGTGAAAGCCTCGTTGGGTTTTTGTTTTGGTTTTTCCGAGGTTGATCGAGCGTGTGTTGCTATTGGTGCACCCCGGCCGGGTAAAACTTTCTGAAAGCCGTGTCCGCGGATATGGACGACTTGGAGCACAGTTTCTTGATCATAGACAAGCATAACTAAAGTACCGCTTTTAATCTGACTAAAGTAACTTGACTAGTAAATAGTGCAATACCCATGGAATGGTTAATAACATTGCCAACGGATGGGGGGTTGTTCGTCCGCTTCCTTGTTGGTAAGCAGGGAGGAGGATGGATCGGATGAGATTACCATTATAACTGTTGTACTTAAATTCACGGACATCCGTCTATCATTGGTTAGGCGGATGGTTAGCGTTATCTGTAGAATTGCTAGGGTTTATCTTTTGCTGCAATTGCGTCACCCCAGGTTGTGTCCCCTTTAGAGGCATTAAGACTTGCTGAGTACCCTTAGGGTCTCACACGATAAATTCTTGATTCAGATGAACAGGTACCTTCTCAGGACGGATACTGGGTGGAAGAAGCCGATGATGTGGGCAACGATCGTATGGTGTAGAGATTCCGGGAACGGGGATCCGTGAGACCTGTAGTTGGGATGTGCTTATTTTCTATGGCATCTTATGCCGATTTGCTTCTTATCCGTACTCGGATTCTGTTTGCCGCTTCCGCATGATACTCTGATGTGTGTTGTATGAGGAGTTATCCTAAAATATAGATCTATCTAGGTCATTTGAATCTTGCCGTATGGCGTTGCTATATTTTCTTTCTTTCTAGATGGGATGGCTGTGATGTACTCTTGTATGGTGGCTTGCGTACATACCCACTTGTGTACGTAGTTGATCCCTTCGCCTGCCGACTACGCCGCCCGTACAGGTCCCGTTGAGAGGGTAGCGGTGGGGACGTCTGAAAGGACTACCAGTGAGTGGCTTTTGGGGCCCCACCGTACTATTTCAACCGCTATCACTCATCCAGGCTTGTATCTAGGAGCGTAGTTCACCGAGGTAGTTACAATTGGTATCAGAGCCATCCCGACCTTGAGGTTTCAATAAACGGTCGTTGTCGGTCTAGAAATATTTTGGTAGTTATGTATATTAGGGAAAAACAAAAGCGAGAGTAGGATCGCTTCATTTTCTTCTTACCCTACCACCCACCCTTTTCTGGTAAGGAAGTGCAACGTTTTCAATTCTCTTCTCAAAGTTCAAACTAGGATTCACGTGTTCTGGGTTTCCGTAGTACCATAGGTTGTGTGTGTGTGTGTGTGTAATCCCTTGTCTATCTGTTGCATCCAAGTTGTTATCTTATCTGCCTTTGGTTATCAACTGTTGGTACATTCCATACCGACAGGCTTTTGTAAACCGACGCAATCTATCTTCCTCTTGGTATCCGACGCTATCTTGTTTGGGGTGTTCGTTTCCGTAGTACCAATCTTTAGGTTTAAATCGTGAGAAGAAGGGGTTAGGATATGTGTTCCACTTGTTCATGTGCGGAGTAATGATTTAAGTGCGGGATGGAGTCGCGACCATACCACTACTTGTATCATTCGCTTTTGTATATTGAATCGGTAGAGTCACTAATCTTGATTTGTTAAGTAATTTTGCGCATCTATTGGTATTTTAATGCCGAAATTTGTGGAAAATTTTTCTTTGATATGTTTGTGTACCACACTCCTTTTCAGTCGTGTGCGATATGCTTAATATCTTTGAGGTGCTATGAACTTTGTTGATATTTTTATATCATCTCGAGAAATTGTATCCTTTAATCTTGGTTAATTCCATCTTGGTACTATTCGATTATTATCATCTTCCATTATAGTCTTGACTTGAGTTTTACATCAATGACAGGATGGATCCCCACGCCGGATCGAGGAGGACATCCCTCGGGCCCAGGCTCGTCAAGCATAGCTAATGCTTTGGCGGCAATGCAAGAGAACCAGTGCGCTTTGAGGAGAGCGTCGGAAGAACGAGTTCACTCCACTTCCTCCACCTCCCAAGCGTGGTGACATCAAGAGCTTCCTCAAGTTCAACCCTCGCCCGATTCGGCGTGTCGAACGACCTCTTGACGCGGATGATTGGTCACGAGATCTCAAGGTTGCTCGAGACTGCGATGTTCCGAGGAGTGGGTCAAGTCGCTACCCACCTTCTCAAGGGAGATGCGGCTCTATGGTGGGAAAACTACTTGAAGGCAAGCCGCACGGGTTCCAGCCAACTTGGGAGAGGTTCACTGCAGCTTTCAAAGAACAGTTTCTCTCGGAGATTGTGATGGAAAGGATGAAGGATGCTTTCCTCAACTCAAGCGGGGGAATGATAACGCGTCAACACCTATATCAGAACTTTATGAACTGTCTCGCTATGGTGGTGATGAAGTATCGATGACAAGAAGAAGCGAAGAGATTCGCAAGGGCTCAATGCGTCGATCAAGTATGCACTCACGCATGCAAGACCGCAACCTTCACGAACTGCACATATGGCACTACAAGAGGAGGAGGCTAGTAGGCGGATGTTCGAGGAGTCCAAGAAACACAGCGAGGATGCATCAAGCTCGCAGAATGGCAACTCCTTCCAAGCGGCGTGTCCGGGTTCCTAACACCCCACCGTCGCTCCGGCCCACCAAGACCTGCGAGTTTCACGTCAAGGCCACCAAACTTCACCACTGCGGCTCCTGTGGGCTACAACAACCCCACTCGAGCGCTGGCGGAGTCCCCAGCTACTCGCTCCACGTCCTCGCGGTGCTTGTTACACATGTGGAGATCATGGACATCCCAGCTGAACTGTCAATGAAGAACAAAGCTCTCCTCAACCCCCGCCAAGATCTGCAACAAGCTCTCCCTCGTCAGGCACCACCGCCTCGGGCTCTCAACATCAACACTAAGCCCAGTCTGCGGTTGTTCGAGCTAATCGTCAACGCCTCTCAAGATGAGCTCGCGCCGAGTTGTCATGGGTATGCTTTTCGTTAACTCGCCTTCTGCACGAGTTCTCTTTGATTCGGTGCATCGCATTCATTTGTGTCTCACAAGTTTGCAAATGAGAACGAGTTAGTCATGGTCCCTCCAAAAGCGGTTAATGGTTCTTTCGCCGAGCAAATATGGTAACATCTAAGATCACCATGGCAATCAAGTCGAGATTGGTGGTTCTTCATTCTTGGCTTCTTTAATTCTGGGCAACTCTGACATTGATGTCATTCGGGGCATGGATTGGTTGACAGCAAATGCAGCTGTGATCGATTGTGCTGAACGCTCGGTGTCTCTGAAGATTCCTGAAGGCCACATAGTCTTTTCTCCAAGTCTGACTCCTGCTGTCCAGCTCTATTCCTTGGCTGCTCTGAATAATGATGCTATGGAAGCTATTCAGGGTGTACCAGTGGTCTGTGAGTTTCCGGATGTCTTTCCTGAAGAGTTGCCAGGTATGCCTCCTGATCGCGAGGTTGAATTCGTGATTGAGCTTGAACCTGGGACGGCTCCTATCTCCAAGAGGCCATATAAAATGGGTCCTTCTGAGTTGGCTGAACTCAAACGACAACTTGATGAACAAGAGAAATTGGGTTTCATTCAACACATCACTTCTTCTTGGGGTAGCCCAACAATCTTTGTGAAGAAGCGTGACAGAACCGATAGGATATGTGTTGACTACCGGGATCTAAATGCTAAAACCATCAAGAACAAATATCCTCTCCCTCGGATAAATGATCTATTTGATCAGCTAGCAGGAGCTGTGGTGTTCTCTAAGCTGGATTTGAGAAGTGGTTATCACCAGATCAAAATTCGCAAAGAGGATGTGCCCAAGACAGCTTTCACCACTCGCTATGGCCTGTATGAGTACACGGTCATGTCTTTCGGCCTCACCAACGCACCTGCTACCTTCTCGAGGCTGATGAACTCCGTTTTCATGGAGTATCTGGACAAGTTTGTGGTGGTATATCTGGATGACATTCTCGTCTATTCCAAGTCCAAGGAGGAGCATGAAGAGCACCTGCGGTGTGTCCTGAACAAGCTTCGTGAGAACCGCTTGTATGCAAAGTTCTCTAAGTGTGAGTTTTGGCTTCCTGAAGTAACCTATCTGGGACATGTCATCTCTGCCAAGGGCATTGCGCAACCCGAAACCGTGAGGACAATAGTTGAATGGCTTCCTGCTAATGTCAAGGAAGTGCGGAGTTTTCTCGGCTTGGCTAGCTATTGCCGTCGTTTTGTTCAGAACTTCTCGAAGATAGCAAAGCCTCTTACCGATCTCCTCAAGAAAGGCAAGAAGTACCTGTGGACTCCTGCTTGTCAAGAAATCTTTGAGACACTCAAAGAGAAGCTCACTTCCACGCCAGTCTTGGTTCCTCCGGATACATCTAAGCCTTTCCAGATCTTCTGCGATGCCTCTTTGCAAGGATTGGGTGCGGTCCTTATGCAAGAGAGACAGGTGGTTGCTTATGCCTCTCGTCAGTTGAAGAAGCATGAGATCAACTATCCCACACATGACCTTGAGCTAGCAGCAGTGGTCTTTGCTTTGAAGCTATGGAGGCACTACTTGCTTGGTAACCGTTGTGAGATCTTCTCGGACCACAAGAGTTTGAAGTATATCTTCACTCAACCGGATCTCAACCTACGGCAAAGGAGATGGATTGAAGCCATCAATGACTTTGATGTGACCATCAACTACACCTGTGCAAAGCAAATGTCATGGCGGATGCGCTTAGCCGTAAAGCTTATGTCAACAACCTCATGGTGGAAGAACAGCCTCTCTTGTGCGAGGAATTCCGTCACCGAACACAGAAATTGTGGAACAAGGGCATCTCCTGAACCTTCCGCTACTCCTCTCTTGGAAGAACAGATTCGTTCTCGTCACCAGTGATCCACACCGAAAGCTCATCTCTAAGCTTGGCACTCAAGTATGAGTCCTTCCATGTTGATGATCAAGGCACGCTTCTTTGACCACCGGATGTTTGTTCCAAACTACCCGGTCCGAGAGACCAAGTTCTCAAGGAGGCACATGATTCGGTTCTTTCTATCCATCCCGGCAGACAAAGATGTACATGGACTTGAAAACACAATACTTGGTGGCCTGGGTTGAAACGGTATTGTGCCAAGTACGTCTCGAATGTGATGTTCGCCGCAGAGTCAAGGCTGTCCATCGAAACCATTTGGTCTTCTACAGCCATTGAAACCTCCGGAATGGAAATGGGAGAAAGTAGAGATGGACTTCATCACGGCTTTCCAAGGTCGCAGAAGGGCAACAATGCAATCTTTGTTGTCATCGATGTGCTTTCTAAAGTGGCACACTTCTTCCGATCAAAGAAACAATTTCTCGGACTTCAGATTGGGTGAGCTCTATATCAACAGGATTGTCTCTTTGTATGGGGTTCCACTTGAAATCAGTTCACCGTGGGAGCATATTCACCTCAAGTTCGGGAGAGTTTCCAAAAGCTTTGGGAACGAAGTTGAACTTCAAAGATCGCTACCACCCTCATCGCAAGGACAAGTGGAGAGGATCAATCGATTCTCGAGGACATGCTTAGAGCTTGCGTCATCTCGTTTGGCATGAAGTGGGAGGAATGCCTTCCATATGCTGAATTCTCCTACAACAACAGACTTCCAAGAGTCTCAAGATGGCACCATTCGAGGCTCTCTATGGACGCAAGTGCGTAACTCCCATTGGTTGGTCAGTGCGGAGAAAGAATCTTTGGCCCGACATTGTAACCCAAGCAGAGGAGAAGGTGCATATCATTCGAGAACTCAAGATTGCTCGAGTCGGCGGAAGAGCAACTATGACAGAAGCACAGATATGGTATATGCCCCTGGTGATCTCGCTACCTTCGTGTCACTCCCATGAGAGGAACACACCGCCTTGGATCAAAGGAAAGTTGGCTCCTAGATACATCGGTCCTTTCAAGATAAGTGGTAGAAGAGGAGAAGTTGCTTATGCACGGAGCTCCGAAAACTCAAAGTCCATGATGTTTTCCACATCTCTCAGCTCAAGAAGTGCTTCAAAGACCCCGGCAAGACTGTGGATCATGAGCTAATCGACCTCCAAGAAGATCTCTCTTATCAGGAACACCCCACCAAAATCCTTGAGACCGCAGAACGTAGGACTCGCAACAAGTCCATCAAGTTTTGCAAGGTGCAATGGTCACACCATTCTGTTGATGAAGCAACATGGGAACGTGAAGATGAACTCCGTGCCAACCATACTTCTCTCTTTGTGTCTTCTTCTTCTTCCTAGAATCTCGGGGCGAGATTCCTGTTTAGTGGGGGAGAGTTGTAGCATCCCAGTTGTCTAACCCCTGTAATGCTACATGTCATAATAATAAAAAGGGCCACTTCCAACATATAATTGTTGCATCATCATCATATCATGCTCATGTCATCATGTCCCCTTGCATTTGAGCATCATATAAAACCTTTTTCTTGTTGGTTCTTATCTCATGTGCATGATTAATTGTAGTTGCCTCTTGATAGTGTATTTGGTTCTTACTAAATTGTTAAATGCCCAAGTTGAGTTGGGGGCATCTCTCTTTTGACTCCACCACCTTATCTTTCACCACCTTATAATTTCACCATCCAATAATATGGGCTTGGCATTTTTATTGAGTTTCTCTAGCTCATGTTGTTGGTTGGATCCACCCATAATCTTTTGCTTGGCCTTTGCCCACTTTTTGGGAATGCAAGGATGAAAGCCACATGAAATAATGTTGTTTTCACAATATAACCACGGGGCATTAATTATGTTGCATGGGCCATGCAGGTGCCACCTAATCTAGTTTTTTGGTTTTATTTGAATCCTAGTTGGAGTTTCTTCCTTGGTTTAAAACATGTGTTGGCTTGTAGTTTGTTTCTCCTCATCTTCTCCCCCTCTTCATCCCTTAGTTAAAACCCTACCCCATGTCCTATGCACACACTTGTGCTAATGGGCATGCTAAACCAGAAAACCCTCACCTCCTTGGTTCTTGCTTGGCCATTAATTTGGATCATGCATGAACTAAAGAAGTGCCTCATCACCTTAACCATCCTCTCTTCTCCCTCTTTTCTTGTTTCTCTTGCTAGAGCTAGTTGAAGCTTGTATGACCAAGATTAGTACCACCATCCTTTGCCTCCCCTCTTAGCAACCTCTAAAACCACCCTTGCCTCTCTCTTTCTACCCTAAACCAAAACCCTATTTTTACATCTATCCTAAAACTAAACCCTAAACTACCTTTTTCCTCTAATCAAAACCTAGCTACCATCTAACCCTCTCCTCTCCCCTCTCCTCTCTAGCTAGAACCCTAAGTGGCCTCCCCATCATCTTGATCATCCCTAAACCAAACCCTAAACCCTCTTACCCCTAATCTACCTTCTAAGCAAGCTAAAGTACCACCTTCCCTACCTTGCTTGCTCAACCACACCCCACCCCTCGCCTTGGCCTCTGCCATGCAGACCCCACCCCTCGACCCCCTAGCTACCCCACACGCGTCGAGGATCACCCCATACCAGCCCTAGCCAGTGTTCCCCCCTCTTATCTCCTCCTTGCCAGACCTGTCCACGCCCTACCCCACCTGCTCCAGCCCTGTACCCAGGGCCACCCTCTCCTCTCCCTAGCTCGCCTGCCGCCTGGGCCGATCGTGCGAGCACGTGAGCCAAAAGGTGGCCGACGCCACCTGGCAGCTAACCCTCCCCACGCTAGCCTCCTTCCCCGGCAATCTTATCTACCCTTCCCTCTCCGCCTCCCAGATCCGCCAAGGTCCCCGCCTCTGCCCTCCTCTACCCTTCTTCCACCACCCCATCGCCTCTCGCCCACGCTAGCTACCCCACCTGCCCCAGTCGATCTGGCCGGAGGAGCGTTGCCGCGCGGTGTCGAGGAAGCCCGTGGAGCTCTGCGACGCCTGGCCGCGCCAAGGGAGGAGACCAGAACGCCAGACCAAGACGCCGATGCAAAACCCTAGCCGGCAGCTTCAGCCCCGCCACGATCTACCCCTCCTCCGCCGACCACCACGCCAAAGACGCTCACGGTAAGCCACCGACCCTCCTAGACACGCTCTGCACCGCCGCCTCGCCACGTTCGTTTGCCGGCGCTCTCCGTGGCGGCGGCGTGTCCTCGCTAACTCCGGACGCTGCCTTATCTAGCGCACCCCCCTTGCCAACACCAACCCCGAGCCTACCGCAGCGGCAGCCACCCCCGCTCGCGGCCGCTAGGTCCCTGGTTCGAGCCGCCAAGGCTGCGTTGCTTTTGCGTCGAGGCGGAGGAAGAAGCACAAGCATGGGCGCCACTTTGCGCAAACCCCCCCCCAATCTTTTAGCAACCTGCGAACCCCGAGGCCCCACCTGTCAGCGGCGGAGATCCTTTTCTAAAAAGGCTCCCGCAATAACCAGTATCCAACCCGCAGTCCTCCCCTGGCCCGCTAGTTCTTTTTGCAGATAACCCCCTGCCCTTTACTCTCCCTCAACCCGCCGTCCTGCCAGGGCCACCCGTCAGAGACCGTTGCAGTTTTCTATTTAGGGTCCTGTGTTTTTCATATATAAACCCGCGGTCCCCTGTGAACCTCAGTCGCTGGCGCGTGGGCCGCAGGTCCCGCTAGCCCCACCTGTCAGTGACTCAGAAGCGAGTAGGCGAAGTGGAAAACGTCCAGACACTGGTTTAAAATTCAAAACCTGTTCAAATAAATTCAAAAATTCAAATTCTTTTCAGATTTTTAATAACTTTTACATACTAACTCCAAATTTGACAAATAATATATGTATGAATATCAGCAAGATGCCAGGAATTCAAATATGCCATCTGTTTTGACTTTTGCATAAGTAAAATCCCAAGTTTAGTTAATTACACCAAATGCCACTAGAATTTAATAATTTAATAACTATTGTTTTATAATTCCAAATTTAGCAAATAAGTAGTCTAAATTGATCAGCTCGACGAGACCTTTCTGTTTATGCTATCCATGACTTCAATTGCAGCATGCATCATATAAATATATATTGAACAACAACTGTTATGGCAGCAAATGTGATTCTAAAACCCAACTAAATGTTATATTCTTGTCCTCCCCACCTCACCCATGCCATGCTACCTTACTTGCCATGTAAATTGTGCATCATTCATCATGGCATGATTGTTTGCTTGACGCATCTTATTCCTATGCTTGTGCTCTATATTCATGTTGTCCTTGTTTGTTTGGTTTTTCTCGGATGAACCGGCGGGGTTGTATCAAGAGAACCGGAGCACTACCTGAACGTCCTTTGCTTCAACAGAGACACCAGGCAAGCACTACCACATGATTGCATACATACAGTACCTATTGCCTCTATCTTATTCTTGCATCATAGAGTCGCGATTGCATTAAATTGAATCCCAAGTATGCATAGCCTTTACTTTTAAACCCCACCAAGCTTGTTTCCTCCATCCCATGAGCCACTCTTGTAGGAGTTGTTTGAGCCATGCGAGTCGAGAACAACATGTGTAGGGTATGTGAGTGTCTGTTGGATAACGAGGTACCTAAACAACTTAACTTTGAGTAGTTCGGGATAACTAAAGAAAGTGGCACCGTGAGCAACATCTGCTATTTGGTTCTTCCTGCTCACTTGTGTCCCGTAAGACCCGAGTACTTGATTCCTGTTCCTTGATTTATCGCGCTATCCACATCCGGAGGTATATGGGACCCCGGGCGAGCTTGATTCCGTCTTATTTCTTGGGGCCACAAACTAGTTTGAGGTGTTTATTACCATCCTGCTTATGCCATGCTATCACGTAATTATTTTGTGCGAGGAGCACCTGTCTTTTAGGAATGGTGACCCGTTCGTGGTATCGACAAGCCCAGCCACACTTTGGGTTCCCGGTCGTTTACTGCCCCACAAACCTTGAGGCCGTCTCGAGTCGACTAGCGTTCTTGGAATCTACTTAAGGGTGGCCCCTAAAATATTTCTGAATCTGGTGATTGTTCAGTCGTGAAAGCCTCGTTGGGTTTTTGTTTTGGTTTTTCCGAGGTTGATCGAGCGTGTGTTGCTATTGGTGCACCCCGGCCGGGTAAAACTTTCTGAAAGCCGTGTCCGCGGATATGGACGACTTGGAGCACAGTTTCTTGATCATAGACAAGCATAACTAAAGTACCACTTTTAATCTGACTAAAGTAACTTGACTAGTAAATAGTGCAATACCCATGGAATGGTTAATAACATTGCCAACGGATGGGGGGTTGTTCGTCCGCTTCCTTGTTGGTAAGCAGGGAGGAGGATGGATCGGATGAGATTACCATTATAACTGTTGTACTTAAATTCACGGACATCCGTCTATCATTGGTTAGGCGGATGGTTAGCGTTTATCTGTAGAATTGCTAGGGTTTATCTTTTGCAATTCGTCACCCAGGTTGTGTCCCCTTTAGAGGCATTAAGACTTCTTGAGTACCCTTAGGGTCTCACGATAAATTCTTGATTCGGATGAATGTACCTTCTCGGAATGATTCTTTGGGTGGAAGAAGCCGATGATGTGGGCAACGATCGTATGGTGTAGAGATTCCGGAACGGGATCCGTGAGACCTGTAGTTGGGATGTGCTTATTTTCTATGGCATCTTATGCCGATTTGCTTCTTATCCGTACTCGGATTGTTTGCCGCTTCCGCATGATACTCGATGTGTGTTGTATGAGGAGTTATCCTAAAATATAGATCTATCTAGGTCATTTGAATCTTCTTGGTATGGCGTTGCTATATTTTCTTTCTTTCTAGATGGGATGGTGTGATGTACTCTTGTATGGTGGCTTGCGTACATACCCACTTGTGTCGTAGTTGATCCTTCTTCACTGCCACTGCCGTCTGAGTCCCGTTGAGAGGGTAGCGGTGGGGACGTCTGAAAGGACTACCGGTGAGTGGCTTTTGGGGCCCCACCGTACTATTTCAACCGCTATCACTCATCCGAGCTTGTATCTAGGGCGTAGTTCACCGAGGTAGTTACAATTGGTATCAGAGCCATCCCGACCTTCAGGGTTTCAGCCAAACGGTCGTTGTCAGTCTAGAAATATTTTGGTAGTTATGTATATTAGGGAAAAACAAAACGCGAGAGTAGGACTGCTTCATTTTTCTTCTTACCCTCCCACCCACCCTTTTCTGGTAAGGAAGTGCAACGTTTTCAATTCTCTTCTCAAAGTTCAAACTAGGATTCACGTGTTCTGGGTTTCCGTAGTACCATAGGTTGTGTGTGTGTGTGTAATCCCTTGTCTATCTGTTGCATCCAAGTTGTTATCTTATCTGCCTTTGGTTATCAACTGTTGGTACATTCCATACCGACAGGCTTTTGTAAACCGACGCAATCTATCTTCCTCTTGGTATCCGACGCTATCTTGTTTGGGGTGTTCGTTTCCGTAGTACCAATCTTTAGGTTTCGTCGTGAGAAGAAGGGGTTAGGATATGTGTTCCACTTGTTCATGTGCGGAGTAATGATTTAAGTGCGGGATGGAGTCGCGACCATACCACTACTTGTATCATTCGCTTTTGTATATTGAATCGGTAGAGTCACTAATCTTGATTCGTTAAGTAATTTTGCGCATCTATTGGTATTTTAATGCCGAAATTTGTGGAAAATTTTTCTTTGATATGTTTGTGTACCACACTCCTTTTCAGTCGTGTGCGATATGCTTAATATCTTTGAGGTGCTATGAACTTTGTTGATATTTTTATATCATCTCAGTAAATTGTATCCTTTAATCTTGGTTAATTCCATCTTGGTACTATTCTGGATTATTATCATCTTCCATTATAGTACTGACTTGAGTTTTACATCAATGACAGGATGGCTCCCCCATTATAATACTGGCTAAAGCTTCAAAAAGAATTTGATCAACCACTTGGACATGCGAAATTTTGGCCCAGCAAGCTCTTGCAAAAGGGCAGTCCCAAAATAAATGTAGGATGGTTTCTTCACTGATGCAGCCATGGAACACACATTCATAAGATGCCAGAGAAAAACATTTCCTTTTCAGAAGGTTTCTTGTGTTGAGCCTATCAAGCAGTAAGAGCCAGAAGAAGAATTTGTGCTTTTGCTGACAGGAAGATTTCCACAACCAAGAGAAATGTGGTTGTACAGGTTGGCAACCAGATAAGGAACAATAAGCCTTTTTGACCGAAAAATTACTTCCCCAAATGTAACTCTAGTTATCAGTTTCCCCCTGCCTGCCAGTATTAAGAATTTTCTGAAGATTTTGATATTCCTGGTAAGCTTGTTGTGACAGAGGGAGGTAAAAAAGATCCTGAGTATTTTCAGTATGCAGGAACTCACTGACACAGATGTGAGGTTTTTTTGCATAGGAGAGGAGATGAGGAAGCTTATGTTGAAGACAACTATCATTCCACATATCAGACCAGAGAAGTGTGGATTTTCCATCTCCAACCAAGCACTTTGCAAGTCCATTAAAAATGTCAATCAATTTCAGATGAGATTTCCACCAAAAGGATCCCTCAAGACTTCTTCCAGGGAGCATACCATTAGATTCATGGGATTATCTATGTACGCTTTGGCTATTCTCATCCCGGTGGTATGACCTTGTCCCTCAATCCACTTTTGTTCCAATTATCTTTGCCATGGAAGTTGTGCTCTCTCTAATGTGTGTATTTGTATTCAAATGCAAATTTTAAATATGCACACATCTAGGAGGGAGCGCCTTTCATATTAAGGTGGCGATAGCCGGTTTCATTGCAAATCCTAGTATTGTCATCTAACACCAAAAAGGGGGAGATTGAAAGAACATTTCTTAATCCCTAGTGTTTTGTGTGTTAGATAACAATACCAAGGATCATTTAATGTGTGTTGAAGTGTTGCAGCTCTATTTGAGAATAAAGGGAAAAGAACTCTGCCTTTGGGGGCAGATAATCCGGCCACTGGCGGATAATCCGCCTCCCTTGCCCAAGCGCAAGCCCTGCAGAGGCGGAATTTTGGCCGGATTTTCCGGCCCCGCCGGATAATCCGCCCCTCAGGGGGGCGGATAATCTGCCCCTGCTCATCTCCAAGGCGCAAGCCCTAGAGAGGGGGCGGAGTTTCTGTCGGACTTTCCGGCGTGGCCGGATAATCCGCCCCAGGAGGGGGCCGGATTATCCGCCCCCCCAAGATTTCCACTAAGTTCCTCAAGCGCAAGCGCCAGAGAGGGGGCGGACTTTCCCCCGGAGAATCCGCCCTTGGGGAGGAGTTTTCCCAAGGGGCGGATAATCCGCCCCCAAAGTTGTGCAACGGCCAGATCTAGGAAGGGGGAATTTAAGCCAGCCTTCCCCCTCCTGCCAGAACTCTTGATTCATCACGAAAAAGACCAGATCAGATCTGAAAGCTTCATCCAAGAGTGCTCCACCTAGATCCACCCAAAGGCCCCATCCCTTTGGGAATCGAAGGAGGAGAACTCGATCTTCATCATCTACAATTAAGCGCTTCATCTCCTCTCCATTCATTTGGAGAACATCCGTTCTAGTATTTCTTGCAAATATCTAGATCCTCGTTTTTGTTTATATTGATAAACCTTGTTCTTGTGGCAGCTTGTTGTCATCTCGGGAGCCCCCAATTCGGTTGTGGGTGTGTGCCCCGATAGTGTTGTAAAAGGCACCGGTTCCCGCCTCGAAGGGATCCAATAGTGGAGAAGGTGGATCAGGCCTCTCGTGGCGAGATCCATCGGAGAATAGGGTGAGGCCTATTGTGGCGTGGTGGTCTTAGAACCGCCCACCCCTCCAACGCAGATGTACTTCCCTTAACAAGGAAGGAACTGCGGTAAAACAAATCCCTGTCTCCGCGTGCTCCACTACGGTTTCCTCGCTCCTCTTTTACGTGCTTAGTAGTTAGGGTTACATATAGGGAAATTCTCGTAGTTGCATATCTAGAGAATTTACTTTGTGTCAAGCCTAAAATTGAAAAAGTATTAAAAATTGGTTAGCACCTATTCACCCCCCTCTAGGTGCCCATACGATCCATTTCACCAGTCCCCTTACAATAGTAGCACTCGGTATCAGACTTAGGTCCAACTCGGGGTTTCTTTTCAGGCACGGCAACCGGCTTGCCGCCCTTACTTCCCTTCCATTTTCCCTTCTTGTCTTTCTTGAAACCAGTGTTCCTATTGATCATCAACACTTCATGTTCCTTTTTGATCTCCACTTCTGCAGTTTTAAGCATTGACAGAAGCTCGGGGAGAGACTTCTTCATGCCTTGCATATTATAGTTCATCACAAAGCTCTTATAGCTAGGTGGCAGAGACTGCAGAACACGATGGATGCCTAAGTCAATGGGAATCATTATTCCCAAGGACACAAGCTTATCGGCATAACCCGACATCTTGAGTACATGCTCACTAACGGAGTTGTGCTCTTCCATCATGCAGCTAAAGAACTTTTCTGAAGCGTTGTAGCTCTCTACAGCAGCATGTGTGTCGAAAATCATTTTCAACTCACCCATTGTATCAAAAGCATTGCCGTTTTCGAAACGCTTTCAAAGTTCCGGCTCTAGCCCATACAATATGCCGCAATGAACTAAGTTGTGGTCCTCCTGACGAGTCTGATAGACATTCTTCTCCTTGTCAGGGGCATCCTCAAAAGGTGGGGGGCCTAGTGGCGCTTCTAGCACGTATTGCTTTTGTGCACCAGAGAGGAGAATCCTCAAATTCATGGCCCATTCGGTAAAGTTTCTACCGTTCGTTGCTCTTTCTCCATGAACACATTGAAATTAAAAGCAGGTGGTGCCATCTACAACAGAATTTGTAAAGTTTAGACTAAGTGTATGATAGATTGAGTTCAACTAATCCATATTACGAATGAACTCCCACTCAAAAACGACATCCCTCGTGCCTTTTTGGTGATTACATGAACCAAATTCCACTCTCGATCCATGAGCCTCAACACAACACTTTATTAGTTCTGAATCCATCTTTATAATCACCCTGTTATGGTGTGACGTTTGATGTTATCAAGAAACTCTTCCGGTGTTAGTGATTGACATGATCTCATGGTCTAAGGATTAGGATCACTTCGTAAGTTGTTATAGCAATATAAACTCAATGACTTTGATCGTAATGCTATACTTCGGATGAATGTTCATCACACCATTACACTAATGTTGTGATCCCGTTATTAACAACATCTAATATCAATGATCAGGAAACCTTGATCATCTTGTTAATCAACGAGCTAGTTTATGAGAGAGGCATAACTAGGAACTTTCTGTTTGTTTACTAAACACACATGTATTAATGTTTTGGTATTATTTCAATTATATCATGCAAAATAAACATCTATCATATACTTGGAATACACATAATAAACACTTTATATTGCCTCTTAGGGCATATTCCCTTCAAAACAAACTACACAAACATGACATAGATCATAGGATTATAACTTATAGCATCAAACACCATGTTTACATAGGACGGTACAGAGGTGTGTGAGAGGATTAACCACTGCATACTAGAGGATTAGGTGATGGAGATGGCGGTGAAGAGGGCGGCGGCGGCGCCGGCAGCGGCACGGGGGTGTGGGGAGCACCCCCCCTTAGCCCCCTTCCTTCATGGCTTCTTGGGATCCCTCCCCTATGGAGATGGGATCCATGGGAGAGGAAAAAACGTGGCTTTGGTGGCTGGAAATTCTTGGGTGGAGGTGTCTCCCACGAATTAGGTTTCTCCCTTTATATAGCTTCTCGGATTCCCGTCACCCCATCTTGGGTTGCAGTAAATCGGGCCTAGCAGACCCGTCTGGACTCGGAATTAGCTAAATTTTATGTCCAGAACGATTGACGCGAAATTTCCTACAACTTTGTAGTAGAAGAGTTTTCCATTTGACGAAGTCTTCGACTTGAAACATGACCATCTACAAAAAGAGTTCTGAGACAGATTTCTGGAAAATCCCAATTTGACTCCAACAAGGGTTTCACTTGTATTCTTGATAATTCCTGCACATCAAAGTGTAAAATAAGAACATTGTGTACTTTTGCAACTATTAGTAGGTTAGTCCAAGTAACTCGTGAACTTTATATAAAAAGAAGTGTCAAAAGCATAATAATAGCATAAAACCATAAAAATTTATAGATACGTTATGAACGTATCAACATTCCCAAGCTTAGTTCCTGCTCGTACTCGAGTAGGTAAACGATAAAAACAATATAATTTTTGAGTGTGACATGCACCATCATAATTAGGGCTGTCAATGAGCCGAACTCGAGCGAACATTGTTAGGCTCGGCTCGAGCTCGAGCGAGCCTAGGTTGACCTTCGAGCCTATATCTAAGCTCGAGTTCGGCTCGACCAAAGCTCGAGTAGGCTTGAGCTCGGTTCATTGAAGATCGGTAAGAAAATTTAGTACATGAACATGCGGCTACATAGCAAGAAAATAGTAAAACTTGAAAACGGAATAGCATAAATGGCTTGGAGTCTCATATAATAGTAATACAGTGCCAACATGCCAGGATAATTATTTTAGCAGTCTTACAGTAGATGGAATGATAATAGCAGTCTCAATTTTGTGGCTGTACAAAAATCACGAGCTTTATCGAACTGTTTGAGTTCGGCTCGTCTAAGCTCGCGAGCTCGAAAACAGTCTCGAGCTTTGGTTTGTTAGAGAAATGAATCAAGCTCGAGCCAAGCTGTTAACACGCCGAACTCGCACAGTTTGTCAAGCCCGAACTTTTTTTGACAGCCCTAATCATAATCTTGATCAAACTATTTGCAAAGCATGGATAGATGGGATCAAAGTACTCTAAACATGAGCATGAAAAATGTTGTTCTAACTAAGGATGACAATTTTACCCATGGATACGGGTACCCGCGGGTATCGTACCCATATGTGTAGGTTATGAGCATACTTTTATATTCATGGGTAATACCCATACCCTGCCTATTAAGTCATGGGTACGGGCACGGGTATAGGGTTATACCCGTGGGTATACCTATACCCTGCCCATTTAGACTGACTTGTAAAAATTACATTTAGAATTTTAACCTATGCGGCCGAGTATCCTAGGGGCAAATATGAGATTACAATTTCTAAACTTTGATAATTGTCATGTACTCGTCTACCTATTATTATTGGGTAGAGATATTTTTTGTCAAATATGATATTAATTAATGTAAAATTATGAATAACTTGTGTACTATTGGATCTACCTGTCGGGTACCCAACGGGTATGAATACCCATCAGGTATGAGCATGGGTAAAGATTTATACCCGTGGGTACGGGTATGGGTAAAGTTTTCTACCCATTGACTACATGGGTATGAGTATGGTATTGCTCTACCCTGCCCATACCCTATCCATTTCCATCCTTAGTTCTAACAATGAGACATAGCAACCAAGTTGCAACATGAAAATATTACAAACAAAGATCATGAATAACAATGCATTCAAAAACGTTTGTTTGTTTCACATAAAGAAAATATAATAATAGTTGTATTCAGCTTATCCCTCGTGGTATAGCAAATCATAAATGCATAGGACACCTTCAAAGTTTATAAGGGTGACTAGATACAACTATTCAAGAACAAGCAATATCAACCTTATGAATCAATCAACAAGTTTTGGGACAATGCACATATAACTAAGAATGGCAACTATGTTCTCTTAATTGGTGCCTAAGGATAGAATGTGGATACTCAATATAATAGTGGAAGAAAGACCCTTTAAAGGAAAGAAGGGATTTAAAGTTTCATAAAGAGCTTCCAAAAATTATGGTACTTGTTAGCTTTCAGCTCTCATTGCCCCTATCATAAGCATCTTGAAGTAATTAAGGTTAAAGTGAACAAACTATGGAGTATATGCTTGACAAGGTATAAGTTGGAAATCTCATGTCCCTTGAATACGAGGGCCGCTCCTCATGTTACTTAACTTTAGTCACCGGTAAGTTCTTGTCATAGTAAGTACATGTGTATCATAGAGAACCGCCAATGAGGTACACCTTGCACATGCTACAGGAGTTATCCCATATCAAAATGGTAAGGCAAGCGGACAATGAGCATCTCAGCAATCTTCTTATTTATTATGGGAAAATGGTGCTTTTTTATCTCTTCCCTCTTTTCTCATCTCTTTTTTTCTTTTTTCTCAATCTTTATCTCTTTTTTATAAGAATAATGCTTCATAGATTGCTCACTATGGTGATACTGCAAGTTTCTACCATGATTAGGCATGGCTTAGGCTAGCGGCCCAGATGTTTCGCTAACACACATACATAACTCAATGGACTTACAAGCTTCCCTTTCATTTTACACCGACGACATCCATAAATAAAAGAGCATGATATCAACTAGATACAATATACAAGTGCAATGTTAAAAGCGTTCCACATGACAACATGGTTCTTCTAATTCCAATGTATAAGTGCAAGCATATACAACATAGATGACATAATGGTTCAAGTTTATTAGGAGCAAGAAAAATAAAGTGGGTCATCAAGTTTGTGAGATCTTTAATCACTAACTTTCACATAACAAGTTTAATTTGGAAGATAGATAAAACAAGAATATACTTGGAATGGTGTAACACACAATGCATAGAAATTTATAGTGAACACTTTGAAATAACTTAGTTTCTTGGAAGTTGGATGCATGAGTAGAGCTCACTAGTCTTAAATGTGTATCTTTTCTTGTGTATGATCTTTTGTCTGTATTGAACCGTGGTTATTTCTGTGAGGGGACTTTCTGGTAAACTTTTTTCTCAAGTTTTGATATTTTTTCCGCATCTAGGTCATATAAAATGATGTCTTGTGAAGGTCTCACATTTTTCAACTTTTTTTTGAATTAGTTATGTCTGATTTGGGGCCGCGTGAAATGACAACGCACGAAAATTCCCGCTTGCGCCCAGGCGGTGCGGAGTCCTGCTTTAATGGTCAAAGTTTAGTGAAGAGATTACGTGTTACGAATCTAAAAATGATTTTTGAAAAAAAAAATCAGGAGGTTCACTTTTTAGCGCTAAAGTGCCAAACCACCCCGCTTCTAGCAAAATCGGCAGGATCTTGTGTAAAATTCAAAAATATACCTCCGAAGGTTGCCGCAACGAAACGAGAGTTGATATGCGTATCTCATGTGGTCTCCTTATTTATGTGGGTGTTTTTTCCGGTTTTTGATTTCAAGTTCCGGTAGCTGCTTAAAAAAAACCGATTTTGACTATCTGAAAATAGAAAAAAGAACTTCTCGTGGGACGAAACCACAACCGGCCTCCGTGGCGTTCCTCGTCATCCAAAGGGCCACGCACATGTCCAATATAGCCTCGTTTCGACAAACTAATCTAGCTCATTTAATCTAAAAGTCATGCAACCTTGAACGTGGTAGGTCATTTTTGTGAAGAGACTTTGTGGTAAACTTTTTTTCTCAAGGTTTGAATTTTCCCCGCATCTAGGTCACATAAAATGATAAGGTCCTTCTCGCAATAAATAAAAACAAGAAACCGATAAAAAGGTAGCTTCTCGCTAGCAATAAATAACACGAAACATAGTAAAGTCTCGCAATAAATAAATAAATAAATAAATACGAAACATAGAAAAAATAACTTAATGGAGAAAAAACAACTTCTCGTAATATATAAATAAACGTGAAATACAATTTTAAATTATCTTAAATTTGTCTAGATTCACATGTATATTATGTCATATATGTGTATCGGGATAAAGTTGAGAGAACTAATTAGGAACGAAGAGAGTATTAAAAAATATAAGTATTCAAGAATTTGTATTACAGGTACTCCTCCCCACTTGTAATTGGGTGATAGGCCACCACGACATGTAATGGGTGACATAGGGAAGACACGTCTCGCAATAAATAATGTGAGACAGAGGAAAAATTATAATAAATAAACACGAAACAAAATTTAAAATATAATACTCCATTCCGATATGTATGACTTTTAATTAGCTTTCTAAAAAAAGGATTACACCTCGTAACGATGGTAGTTGAGAGACACAAAGTCGTGATAAGTAAATAAATCGTGAAATAGAGAAAATGTATTAAAAAATATATATGACACCCTAATTTTAATTAGGTGACATGGGACTATAAGACACTTCTCGCAATACATAAATAAATGTTAAAATCAAAAGAAATGAAAAAAATATCACAATGACTTCCACCAACTTGTAAGAGCATCCCCACCGACACCCCTAAATGTTATCCGGAAGTGGCGTCAGATCTACCCTCAGGGAGCGTCAGCAATAACTGTTGCCGATTTGGGGTAGGCTTTCTGCACCGGCGTCCCCCAAATGAGCCCCCCAAAATTCAAATTTATCAATAAAAATAGCAAAGAAAGAATTTTTTAGATCAAGTTTAAATAGGGCTTGGGGCACCCAGATAGTAGTGTGTAGTTTGAATTCACCACCGGCAACAAAGCCAGCCAAAACGCCACCAAGTCTGGCACATTACAAAACGGTAAGCAAATCAAATGGATGAGTCCACCGTCGGGTCATCGGCCGCCGCCAATGCTAGGTCACCGGACGCCAAGCAATTCTGCTCAGGCGATGGATATGGAGAAGGTGTCGGTGGCTGAAGTAGACTAGGAGCATGGTGTGACGCCCGGGGCGTCGACTGTTGTTGCGTGTCACAGCCGCCTTCATATCTTTCATGATGCGTGCCCGCGCCATCATGTACCATGCCTTTACATCATCATCCATCATCGTTGAAATGGATCGTATGGGCACCTAGAGGGGGGGGTGAATAGGTGCTAACCAATTTTTAATACTTTTCCAATTTTAGGCTTGACACAAAGTAAATTCTCTAGATATGCAACTACGAGAATTTCCCTATATATAACCCTAACTACTAAGCACGTAAAAGAGGAGCGAGGAAACCATAGTGGACCACGCGGAGACACGGGGATTTGTTTTACCGCAGTTCCTTCCTTGTTAAGGGAAGTACATCTGCGTTGGAGGGGTGGGCGGTTCTAAGACCACCACGCCACAATAGGCCTCACCCTATTCTCCGATGGATCTCGCCACGAGAGGCCTGATCCATCTTCTCCACTATTGGATCCCTTCGAGGCGGGAACCGGTGCCTTTTACAACACTATCGGGGGCACACACCCACAACCGAATTGGGGGCTCCCGAGATGACAACAAGCTGCCACAAGAACAAGGTTTATCAATATAAACAAAAACGAGGATCTAGATATTTGCAAGAAATACTAGATCGGAGGTTCTCCAAATGAATGGAGAGGAGATGAATCGCTTGATTGCTGATGATGAAGATCGAGTTCTCCTCCTTCGATCCCAAAGGGATGGGGCCTTTGGGTGGATCTAGGTGGAGCACTCTTGGATGAAGCTTTCAGATCTGATATGGTCTTTTTCGTGATGAATCAAGAGTTACGCGGAGGGAAGGCTGGCTTAAATACCCTCCCGGATCTAGCCACAGACAACTTTGGGGGCGGATAATCCGCCCACTTGGGCGGATTATCCGCCTGAAAACACCGCCAAGGCGATTCTCGGGAAAGTCCACCCCCTCTCTGGCGCTTGCGATGAGGAACTTAGTGGAAATCTTGGGGGGGGGGGGCGGATAATCCGGCCCCCTCCTGGGGCGGATTAACCGGCCATGCCGAAAAGTCCGACAGAAACTCCGCCCCCTCTCTGGGGCTTGCGCCTTGGCGATGAGCAGGGGGGCGGATTATCCGGCCCCCTGAGGGGCGGATTATCCGGCGGGTCCGGAAAATCTGGCCAAAACTCCGCCCCCCCTTCTGGGGCTTGCGCCTGCTTGGGCAAAGGAAGGGGTGGATTATCCGCCCCTGGTGGGGCCGAATTATCCGCCCCCAAAGGCAGAGTTCTTTTCCCTTTATTCTCAAATAGAGCTGCAACACTTCAACACACATTAAATGATCCTTGGTATTGTTATCTAACACACAAAACACTAGGGATTAAGAAATGTTCTTTCAATCTCCCCCTTTTTGGTGTTAGATGACAATACTAGGATTTGCAATGAAACCGGCTATCGCCACCTTAAGATGAAAGGCGCTCCCCCTAGATGTGTGCATATTTAAAATTTGCATTTGAATACAAATACACACACTAGAGAGAGCACAAATTCCATGGCAAAGATAATTGGAACAAAAGTGGATTGAGGGACAAGGTCATACCACCGGGATGAGAATAGCCAAAGCATACATAAATAATCCCATGCATCCATATGCCATCAAATATGTTCCATAATTCTAGAATTCAATGGGGTCCATAATAGATAAATCCAGAATTCCATGAATACCCAACATAGTACCAAACAAAGTGGAGTACGACAAAGTCTTACATAAACAGACACACATAGCAAATGAGTTCACGCTAGAAAAGGTACAAGCAAGCAAATAAAAACGACTAAAATCGAAAAGCTTGTGCTCGACCCTTGCAAATCCACGAGCCCTAATAGAACTACTTCTCCCCCTTTGGCATCGAAACGCCAAAAAGGAAGAAGAGCAAATCTAACGCCCCTGAAGATCACTCCTCCTCATCCTCGTCGTAGTCATCCCCGTCACCTTCCTCTTCATCATACTCATCATCATCGTCATCAGCTGGAGGAGTGGGTGCCCTCGGTGGAGGAGGGAAGAGGCAACTCTCGAGCTCGCCATAGTTGATCCCTGAGGTGTTCCACTGAGCATACGGATCCGGAGCAGTGGGAGGAGGTGGATGGCCAGTGGCACCTGAGACATGGTGGAGAATAAGCTGCTGCGTGTGATCCCTCTCATGATCCCTGCGGTACGCCTCATATTGGCCCTTGTGAATGTCAATGCCCATGCAAAGAATGTTCCGCTAGAACCAAGTAAGCTGCTTAACCTCGCGTGCCATTGGGGACACCGTGGAACGACGACCACTGGCCCGAGCATCACGCATGAAGTACTCCGGGGCAGTGGAAGGCTGATGAGTCTTCTGAGCCTTGTTGTAGATTTTCTTGGGCAATGAACACCATCCATAGCAGTGCCAAAGTCCTCATGGGGTAACATATGCTTGACAAGCATCATAATGAACGGAGCATAGGGAATAGAGAGCCTGTTTATCATAGCATCCGTCATCTCATGAAAAATATAGTCCATGACATCCAGTTTGTAACCTGTGGCTGATCCAGGGTTGGTGGCACACTCGTGAGCAAACGCAAGGAGAGGAACCAGGTGGCCACAGATCTTGTCATTGTTGCCACCACTAGGAGCGATGCAGTCCCGAAACATGCCAACAAGGGAGGCATACAAGGGAGAGAGACCGGCGAAAGTACCAGCAATACCATCAGGAGAAAGGCAGGGAGCTAGCATAGTGTCCTTGGATGGATTCAATGGAGTAATGATGCGGTGACCAGCAGGAGTGTCACGACCATGGAAAGCATACCCAAGAACCTGCCCAAAAGTGCGAAAGTCCGACTGAAGCATTGTAGTCCCAGTCATCCACTTCATAGTGCGGCGCTCATCACCGCAGATCACAAGTGTGGAGAAAAACTGGCGCACCACAGAAGAGTCATAGTTGCATTGAATGGTCATGAGGTGGTGAAGCCCCATCTTGTTGGTCACATACAATGCCTCAAGGAGCCGAGCCTTGGATTGAGCCCCAGTCAAGTTGATGGGACGCATGGGGCGAATCTTGAGAGTAGCATAGACATCATCATGTATAGCCCGAAAGTGGGCATTCCAAAACATAGTGTCCTCGGGTTGGCCATCACTGTCAGCTTCATCATAGTAATCTGTCTGGCGGATGGTGGCATACTGAATGCTGTCCATAGACTTGCAATTGGGCCGAGACTGTTTGCCCTTGCGAGAAGCGGTCCGCTTAGATTTCTTACCTGCCTCTGCCATCCTTGCAGACTCTCTTGCTGCCCTGCTGACCTCTGTTTCGTCAATAAACTTCCCTTCTGCAGTAGGCTTGAGATAATGGGCACGGGGACGACGGGCGAAGGTCTTGGTCGGCTTGGAACCACCTGGGAATAGCATTTAGAGAGGTAGCATGGAGATGAGCATACACACAAGTCCAGGAAAAAGAAAACACGGAGAAAGAGTAGCAATGCAACCCCATACCAATAATGTGCATTAGCAGAAACAGAACCAAAACAGACCAAAATTTAACTCTCCAGGCCGGATGATCCGGCCCTGGCAGGGGCGGATAATCCGCCCCCCGCAAAAATTTCTGGATTGGCTCAGATCTACCATGGCAAAATAGATCGGGTACTAGGGTTGCAAGTCTACCGATTCTAGCATGTAAGGAACAACACCAAGAACATTCTACAACGAGATTTCCACCAAATAAAATACATCCCATACAAAAGGAGAGAGATGAGGGAGTTACCCTCACTCATTGGAGGAAAATCGCGGAGAAGAAGATACCCGGAGACGAGGTGAAGAAGATCCGGGGAGTGCCCGGAGAATCCGGTGGTCAAATCGACTCTGGGAGAGGCGGATGCTCCGGTGGCGGCTGGGGGCAGAGGTAGGGTTGGGGGAGGACTGGCTGCTCTGTTTGAGCTTGCCCTCCCCGAACCAGCCTATATAGGGCCGATTTCGCCCGGGACGGATAATCCGCCCCCCACTTAGGGCGGATAATCCCCCTCCCCGAAAATTCTGGAAAATGCAGAATCAGGCCAGAGCAACCTAGCAAACCTCTCGATGGTGTTATAGAGGACTTGTGTGCAAGAATAGATGATTCAAGGGGGAAGAGAAAGGCTTGGGTTGAGAGCATCAAACTGAGATGGTACTACACGCCCAAATTTGCAAGAATCAAATCAAACAAAAGCCAAATTTGAGTGTGTTTTCCATAAGAACTTGAGATATGCAAGAAAATCCAACGAGACCCATGAAAAACCAACTCTTCTCAAGGAAGAGGGCGGTGGCCGAAGCCACCATGTTGGAGCGCATGGCATGACACCGCGAAGATGTATCTTGAGTTCAAAACCAATGCTCATCGATGACCCACATATCACAAAATGATATTAAGGGAAATGATTTGACTTGCTTCCGGCATTATGGGGGGAGGGTTGGCCCAATCAATTAGGACCACACTCCCCCTATGTCTATGCCCGCATCTAAACCAAATACATGAATAAGAGCAAGTGAGTGTGCAAGGGTAGTCAAGCCAAGCTCCTTGAATCTATGATACTTAGCTCATTCCTCAAATAACAGAATCTTGCTTCATCAAGAGGCTTCGTGAAAATATCAGCAAGTTGGTTCTTCGTGCTTACAAAGGATAGAGCAATATCTCCACGAGCAACATGATCCCGAATAAAGTGGTTGCGAATATCTATATGTTTTGTTCTTGTATGCTGCACGGGATTGTACGCAATTTTGATAACACTTTCATTGTCGCATAATAGAGGAACTTTGTCACAATTGACACCATATTCCTTTAAAGTTTGCCTCATCCATAACAATTGTGTACAAGCACTTGCAGCAGCAACATATTCAGCTTCGGCGGTTGAGAGTGAAATACAATTCTGTTTATTTGATGACCAATACACTAGAGACCTGACCAAGAATTGACATGCACCAGAGGTTGATTTTCTATCATCTTTGTCACCAGCCCAATCTGAATCAGTGTAGCCACATAGAGAGAAACTTGAACCCTTGGGATACCATAACCCAAAATTGGGGGAATGAACCAAATATCGGAAGATTCGCTTGACCGCCACTAAGTGGCTTTCTTTAGGAGCGGCTTGGTACCTTGCACACACTCCTACACTTAACACGATATCGGGCCTAGATGTGCAAAGGTAAAGGAGAGACCCGATCATGGATCAGTATACCTTTTGATCCACGTCTTTACCCTTGGGATTGAGCTCAAGATGACACTTGGTTTGCATTGGGGTAGCAACGCCATTGAGATCCGTCATCTTGAACCTTTTGAGCATGTCTTGGATGTACTTAGCTTGATTAATAAAGGTTCCCTCTCTAAGTTGTTTGATCTCAAATCCAAGAAAGAACCTGAGCTCACCCATCATGGACATCTCAAACCTGTCAGTCATAAGCTTCGAAAATTCATCGTTAAAAGCTTGGTTAGTAGAGCCAAAAATAATGTCATCTACATAAAGTTGGCACACAAAAAGCTCCCCATTAACCTTCTTAGTAAAAAGAGTGGGATCGATTTGCCCAACTTCGAAGCCACGGTCTAGCAAAAGCTCTTTAAGGTGCTCATACCACGCACGTGGGGCTTGTTTAAGGCCATAGAGCGCCTTATCGAGTTTGTAGACATGGTTCGGAAATTTGGGGTCCTCAAACCCCGGGGGTTGCTTGACGTATACTAACTCATGTAGAGGACCATTAAGGAAAGCGCTCTTAACATCCATTTGTTGTAATTTAAAATTATGATGGGCTGCATATGCAAGAAGGATACAGATGGACTCAAGACGATCCACAGGAGCGTAAGTCTCGCTAAAATCAATTCCTTCCACTTGAGAGAATCCTTGAGCCACGAGTCGTGCTTTATTACTCACAACAATGCCATTTTCATCCTATTTGTTCTTGAAGATCCACTTGGTGCCGATAACATTGCGGCAATCCTTTGGCTTTTCTACGATCTTCCAAACTTTGTTGCGTTCGAAGTTATTTAATTGTTCATGCATTGCAACAACCCAATCGGGATCTTCAAGAGCATCAAAAACCTTCTTCGGTTCAACCATGGAAATGTGAGCTTGATGATCACAGAAGCTTGCAAGTTCTCTTCTAGTGGATACCCTTCGTCGTAGATCACCAACAACCTTGTCAAGAGTGTGACCTCTTAGTTCAAGGTTCCGATCAGCACGAGCCTTGCGACGAGCCTCAATGTCCTTATTGTTTCTAGAAGGAGTTGATTCAATATTTGTATCCTTGTCTTGATTACTGCCTTCCCCTTGATCTTGGTCACCGTTACTACCAGAAGATTGTTGCTGAACATTTTCTTTAGGCCCGGATAATCCGCCCCTTGGAGGGGCCGGACTATCCGGCCTGGGAGGTGAAGAACCCGAGCCATCTTCTTGAGAATGCCTGATGAGAGTTGGAGACCCAGGGCCGGATAATCCGCCCTAGAGGGCCGGAGAATCCGGCCTGGGAGCTGTAGAGTTGCTGACTTCTCCTTCGGATCCTCTGGAAAGAGTTGGAGTGCCATGGGCGGATTGTCCGCCCCTTGGAGGGGGCGGATAGTCCGGCCTGGGACTACCAACTTGTCCAGGGATGCTTGATCTTCAGCAGATGCGGTGTTGATGCAGGATTTTCTCCAACAAGAGGGAGCTCGTTGATCTTGTGTAGATGAGGGCTCCACATGTGGAGCATTGTCCTTCCCGATCCGCCACAAGGGGTTCCTCAATGGGGCGGAAAAATCCCACGCCCATTCTTCTTATGGCATCTTGGGGTATTTCAACATCTGCATCACAAACATCAACTTGCCCTACAAAGGAGCCGTTATTTTCATCGAAATCCACACTACAAGATTCTACAACAATCCCAGTGAGCTTGTTGTAGACTCTATAAGTGTGGGATTCGGCACCGTAACCAACAAAAATACCTTCTAAAGCTTTGGACTCAAATTTTGACAAACGGACACCTTTAATAAGAAAGAAATACTTACACCCGAATACCCTGAAGTATGATATGTTGGGCTTGTTACCGGTAAGTATTTCATATGGGGTCTTGTCCAAGATCTTCCGAAGGTAGAGCTGGTTTGATGAGTGACAAGCAGTGGATATGGCTTCAGCCCAAAAATTATAAGGACACTTGAATTCAGCTAGCATAGATCTTGCCATATCCATCAAAGTCCGGTTCTTCCTCTCGGCTACACCATTTTGTTGAGGGGTGTATGCAGCGGAATATTGGTGTCTAATCCCCTCTTCGCTAAGAAACTCGTTTAAAGTGTAGTTCTTGAATTCTGAGCCGTTGTCACTTCTAATTGCCAAGATGGGAACATTGTGTTGACGTTGAACTTCATTGGAAAAGTCGATGACACCCATGTATATCTTGAGTAGTCATCGACAATGACCAAGCAATATTTCTTCACACCAAGACTTGCATGAGAAGGAGGATCAAATAAATCCACATGAAGTAATTCCAAGATCCTCTTTGATGACACAATAGTCTTCCTCTTGTGGGAAGAGTCATGCATTTTTCCTTCAACACAAGCCCTGCAAACACGATCTTTGGCAAACGAGACATTGTCTTTTAGTCCAAGGATGTGGCCACCCTTTTGGAGACTTTGTAAAGTTCTCATGTTGACATGGGCTAAACGGCGATGCCATAGCCAGCCCACGTCGGCCTTTCTGAATAGACACATCGGACCCGAAGTGGTTTTCCCCGAGAAGTCCACCACATACAGGTCATTTTCAACGTATCCAACGAAAGCGACCTTTAGAGACTTGCTCCACAAGAGTACCACCAAATCATCATCGATAAAAACAGCAAAACCCATCTTGCCAAGGGCACGAACAGAAAGAAGGTTGTAACCAAGGGTCTCAACAAGCATGACGTCCACGAGAGAGATATCGTGGGCAACCACAACCTTGCCAAGACCCAATACCTGAGATTTAGACTTATCACCATAGGAGACTGTGATATTATCATGATTTGGACGCATCTCGTGATGATCTCCTTGCTTCCGGTCATATGACTAGTGCAGCCACTATCCAAAGACCCATTTTGACCCACCTAAGCATAGACGCAAGAGAATTACTTCTTGGTTTTAGGTACCCATTTTCAATGGGTCCTTTCATGTTAGTAACAAGGGTCTTTGGGACCCAAATAGACCAAGCAATATATTCATCAAAAGGACCAACATAATAAGCATAAACATCGCCATAGTCATCACAAAAGAGTTCATAATTCGGATTGTGAGACCCTGCAAAACCAATATCATTAGTCTTGTCTTTTGTGACAATCTTCTCAAAGAAGGCTTGTCTTTAATTGCACATTCTTGGTCTTGTTCTTCTTGGTTTTCTTCTTCTTGGACTTGGTGACATACCCAAGTCCCTCTTTACCATGATTTGACCTTTGCTTGCCAAGGAATTCATCAAGCACACCTTTGTCCTTTGTAGTGATGTCCTTGATCACTTCTTTTTCCACACTAGCATTTTTATTGTTACTATATGTTGAGTTGGACGAGCTAGGAGTATCATATTTGTGTCGACTTTGAAGTCGATCATGTGACTCATTGAGAATAGAGAACTCGTTTTTCAACGCCTTGTGAGCATTGTCAAGTTTCTCCAATTCCTCGGAGAGTCTATCATGAGCAGCCCCAAAGTCAATCCTTTCCTTCTTTAACTTCTTTGCTTTGGTGACAGCATTGTCATGTTCCTTAACAAGTTTAGTCACAATTTCTTCATGTGACTCTTACATAGACTCAAGCCTCTCTTCAAGAGAGACCCGAGCTTCTTCTTCTTCAAGAGCATTTTTTAGGGATGCAATTTCCATTGCATCCTCCCTTTCAATTCTGCCCTTTTCTTCAAGGAGTGCTTCATTTTGGGCCAGCTGACCAATGAGAGCTTCAAAACGAACTTTGTGCTCACCTTGCAAGTTAGTGTAGAAATAATCCAAAGCAATAATCTCTTCTTTAACCTTAAGACTAGTAGGATCATCCATGTTTATCATAGTCTTGGGAAAGGAAGAGTTAGAATAAGTTACCTCAGAGCTTCGTGCCATGAGGCAAGTAGCATTCTTGTTGATGATGTTTTCGTTCGGAGAGTCGAAGAGAGATGTTGATGTAGATGTGGTGGCTATAGCAGCCACCTCTTGAGAGCTATCGTCCTCGTCCTCATCTTCACTCCCCGATGAATATTCTTCTTGAGCCACTAGAACAATCTTTGGTTGCTTCTTGAAAGGAGCATTCTTCTTTACAAACTGTTTCTTACGTGGAGCTTTTGATTTGTCCTTGAAAATGAGTCTTCCTCCATTATCCTCTCTACTTTGATATGGACACTCATTTCACGTGACCGGTCACCACAATTAAAGCATGTTCTCAGTTTGGGACCATTTTCTTTTCTTCCATAGGCTCCACTCTTGCGATCTAGTTTAGCTTTAGCCTTGGCTGGATCTTTCCAAAAATTTGTTGCATAAAGAGCCAAATATTGTCCGTGGATCCTTTTTATATCCTCGGGACAGTCCAGACCTTCTACCGCATATTCATCATGATCAATCACACTGGTCTTCAAGGCCATGTTGACCCCCTTTTGCATCCCCATAGCTCGAGCACGAGCATCCTCGGCATTCTTGGCAGCCACTTTGAAGGCGGCCATTTCTTGCATTACCTCATTGGATGACATGAGGTGATAGTTATGCCTACCTTGGAGACTTTTCAAATCTGTGGGCTCAAATTGCATAAGAGCACTGACATACTTGCGCTTGATCCAAGCATCATCAACATGAGCTGCACCGTGGTTTCTGAAGGTTGTGGCTATTGCCTTGAGCCTCCGATACATGTCCTCGTGGTATTCTCCATCCAGCATATAAAATCCTTCAGCTTCATTGCTCAAGGCATCATATCTATTCCTTCTCATACTTTAATTTCCGATGAAGAGCTCGGTGAGAGCATCCCAAGCTTCTTTAGCTGTGCTATGATGCTGAATGTGTGGCATGTCTTTGTGACCCACACCAAGCTGTATCATGTGTAGAGCTGCAGCGTTGAGTTGGCTATCGACCACTTCTCTTCTTGTGAGATTGTTGGGGTTTCCAACATGAAGACCATTTTCGATGATCTTCCACAACTCTATGGAGGAACTGCACACATGAGATTTCATCAAAAATTGCCATTGAGAGAAAGTAGATGCTGAAAGTTTGGGTGGATCACCCCTATTATGTATATGTGGGTGAGGGATAGGCGGATCAGGGGAATACACGTGAGAAACCTCATTGTATCCATCCTTACCGCTATCCTTTTTCGAGGAGGAGCTCTTGCTAGTATCATCACCAAACACTTCGTTATCTTTGGAAGCAGTTTTACCCGTTTCCTTGGATTGCGGAGTGGTATCCTTCGAGTTAGATGGAGGTGATGCTGCGGATGTGGAGAGACACATTATCAATTGACGCATCTCTTCCATCTTAGCCTCCATTGAAATCACCAAGGTTGTTTCCAACGTCTTGAGATCGTTCATGGTGACTACCTCCGGAGCATCACTCCCATCTACCTTGGAACCCATACTTCTCTTAGGCGGTTAAGCCCGAAATAAGAGCCGAGGCTCTGATACCAATTGAAATGGATCGTATGGGCACCTAGAGGGGGGGTGAATAGGTGCTAACCAATTTTTAATACTTTTCCAATTTTAGGCTTCACACAAAGTAAATTCTCTAGGTATGCAACTACGAGAATTTCCCTATATGTAACCCTAACTACTAAGCACATAAAAGAGGAGCGAGGAAACCATAGTGGAGCACGCGGAGACACAAGGATTTGTTTTACCGCAATTACTTCATTGTTAAGGGAAGTACATCTGCGTTGGAGGGGTGGGCGGTTCTAAGACCACCACGCCACAATAGGCCTCACCCTATTCTCCGATGGATCTCGCCACGAGAGGCCTGATCCACCTTCTCCACTATTGGATCCCTTCGAGGCGGGAACCGGTGCCTTTTACAACACTATCGGGGCACACACCCACAACCGAATTGGGGGCTCCCGAGATGAAAACAAGCTGCCACAAGAACAAGGTTTATCAATATAAACAAAAACGAGGATCTAGATATTTGCAAGAAATACTAGATCGGAGGTTCTCCAAATGAATGGAGAGGAGATGAATCGCTTGATTGCTGATGATGAAGATCGATTTCTCCTCCTTCTATTCCCAAAGGGATGGGTCCTTTGGGTGGATCTAGGTGGAGCACTCTTGGATGAAGCTTTCAGATCTGATCTGGTCTTTTTCGTGATGAATCAAGAGTTCTGGCAGGAGGGGGAAGGCTGGCTTAAATACCCCCTCCCCAGATCTGGCCGTTGCACAACTTTGGGGGCCGATAATCCACCCCCACTTGGGGCGGATTATCCGCCCCCTGGGAAAACTCCGTCCCAAGGGCAGATTCTCTGGGGGAAAGTCCGCCCCCTCTCTAGCGCTTGCGATGAGGAACTTAGTGGAAATCTTGGGGGGGGGGGATAATCTGCCCCCTTCTGGGGCGGATTATCCAGCCACGCCGGAAAGTCCGGCAGAAACTCCGCCCCCTCTCTAGGGCTTGCGCCTTGGCGATGAGCAGGGGGCGGATTATCCAGCCCCCTGAGGGGCAGATTATCCGGCGGGGCCGGAAAATCCGGACAAAACTCCGCCTTTCGCTGCTTGGGCAAAGGGAGGGGCGGATTATCCGCCCCTGGTGGGGCCGAATTATTCGCCCCCAAAGGCAGAGTTCTTTTCCCTTTATTCTCAAATAGAGTTGCAACACTTCAACAGACATTAAATGATCCTTGGTATTGTTATCTAACACACAAAACACTAGGGATTAAGAAATGTTCTTTCAATCGTAGTGTCGGCCGTCAAGATCTTGTCTTCCTCCTTCATCTTGGTCACAACGGCTTGCGATGCTTTGTTCAATGCTTGTAGGAGGTTGCCTTGGGCGCGACCTTAGCGGCTTCGACTTCGGCCTCCTTAAGCTTGATGTTTTGATCGTCCTTCTCGAATAACACCTTCCACATAACATCATTCTTGTCATCTCTTTCCTTCGTGCACTTCACCACCTCGGCAATCATGGTATCAAGTGACGCATCTACTCCACTTGTCGACACATTTCTTTGCGCCTTGGCCCTCTTTTGCCCAATTGGCCGGCCAATCGAGGAGCACGTGGTTTGTGTTGGCCCCTCTCCATCAATATCAATGACGACCTGCCATGGTTGAGGTTGTAACAGGTCTTCTCCCATTTAGGACAAGACTCAAGCTTGGTGAAGATATGCATTAGAAACTCACAATAAATAATATGAAACTTAGAAAATATATAGCACATTATATACCGGGAGAAGAGTCGGACATTTCTCGCAATAAATAACGCAAAGCAGAGAAAATAATAATTGTGAAATAGAAAGAAGAGGAAGAACTGGGGACACCACTCGAAATAAATATATACCGGAAAGAAGTGGGGGCACTTCTCGCAATAAATAACGCCAAGGGAAGCAAAGATTTTTTTAAAAAATACTGGAAATAAGTGTGGGACATTTCTTGTAAAAAATAACACAAACCAAAGAAAAAAAATTGTGAAACAAAAACAAAGAGGAAACGGGAGACCTATCCGTATCTTAGGTTTTATTATTTCAAAACAAAATGGGTATAAGGGCTACCCTACCTTGTTCATTTCAAAAAAGAAATCTTGCAGTAAATATATAATATATAGGGGAAAGAAGTGCACTTCTTGCAAGCGAAGCATGTAACGGGTCTTCTCCCATTTAGGGCAAGACTCAAGCTTGATGAAGATATGCATTAGAAACTCACAATAAATAATATAAAACTAAGAAAACATATAGCACAGTATATACCGGGAGAAGTGCGGGACATTTCTCGCAATAAATAATGCAAAGCAAAGAAAAAAATAATTGTGAAATGAAAGAAGAGGAAGAACTGGGGACACCACTCGCAATAAATGTATACGGGAAAGAAGTGGAGACACTTGTCGCAATAAATAACGCCAAGCAAATCAAATAATTTTTTTAAAAATACTGGAAATAAGTGTGGGACATTTCTTGTAAAAAATAACACAAAGTAAAGAAAAAATTTGTGAAACAAAAACAAAGAGGAAACGTGGAGACCTCTCCGTATCTTGGGTTTTATTATTTCAAAACAAAATGGGTATAAGGGCTCCCCTACCTTGTTCATTTCAAAAAAGAAATCTTGCAGTAAATATATAATATATAGGAAAAAGAAGTGCACTTCTCGCAAGCGAAGCATGTAACGGGTCTTCTCCCATTTAGGACAAGACTCAAGCTTGGTGAAGATATGCATTAGAAACTCACAATAAATAATATGAAACTAAGAAAAAATATAGCACAGTATATACCGCGAGAAGTGCGAGACATTTCTCGCAATAAATAACGCAAATCAGAGAAAATAATAATTGTGAAATAGAAAGAAGAGGAAGAACTGGAGACACCACTCGCAATAAATATATAAGGGGGATACTTCTTGCAATAAATAACGCCAAGCGAAGCAAAGATTTTTTTAAAAAATACTGGAAATAAATGTGGGGCGTTTCTTGTAAAAGATAACACAAAGCAAAGAAAAAAATTTGTGAAACAAAAACAAAGAGGAAACGGGAGACTTCTCCGTATCTTGGGTTTTATTATTTCAAAACAAAATGGGTATAAGGACTTCCTTATCTTGTTCATTTCAAAAAGGAAATCTTTGCAGTAAATATATAGGAAACTGTTGGGCGTCCCCCGGACGATGGGAACCCCCGGACGATGGGGAGTTCCCATCGTCCTCCTCCCCTGCGCGACACGTGTCCCCAAAATCGCCCAAAATCCCCTTTTTGCTGTAAAACGGCCCGCTTTTGCTATATATGTCTCCGCTTTTGCTTCCGAAGTAAAAAACGGTTCGTTTCAGAAATAGAACGTCTCGCCGGAGACCTCGCCGGAAACCTATGTAGCAAAAAAATTGTGCTAATGTAGCAAAACCGACTTCACCGGAGACTCGGAAAAACTCGCTGATGATTCTCGCCGGAGACCTTTTAGCAAAAAGTTGACACGGTTGTAGCAAAAACACAAGACGGCTGTAGCAAAAAAGTTCTTCTACTGTAGCAAAAATCCTACTTCGTCGGAGACATCGCCGGAAGACCTCGCGAAAAAACTTATAGCCAAAGCCAGGCTACCCGAGCTGGAAGCAACCACAGCCGCCGGTGGAAGCAACCACGACTGCCCATGGAAGCAAGCTCGGCCACCGCTGGCAGACCCAGACGATGATCGTCCGGGGAAGGGAATCATTTTCCAAATATATAGGGGAAAGAAGTGCACGTCTCCCAAGCGAAGCAAAGTCTTTTTTGAAGAAAAAAAATATAGGGACAGTGATATTCTCCCCACCTGTAATTGGGTGACAGGCCGACACGACCAGGCCCAGAACATTTATACTGCCCCCCACCTGTAATTGGGTTACGAGCCGACACGAACAGGCCCAGCAGTAAGTTCCACTGTCGATTGCCCCCTCATCATCTGGGTTACAAGTTCGCGCCACCGAACTCGGCGATCTCTGTTCCAATATTTCGGTATATAAGCTGGCCTACTGCCTGTAATGTTTCGAGGTGGGACTAACTATCACGCTAAAATTGCGCAGCTTCGAAGAACATATTCATGGGCCGTCTCGTCGTCGAAAGGCCCGACAGGCCGAGACCTCCACCTCCTCCTCGACGCGACCACCCCCCGGACGAAACCCCTGCTCGGGCCCCCTTCCGGCGATGCGCAGCTCGACGGCGACCCCTCCCCTTTCCCTGCGGCGGTGGCTCCCCTCCTTCCTCTCCCTGGATCCTCCACGAGCTAGGGTTCACAGGCACGGTGGGTCTGACGCTCCCTCCGCTCCGCTTCTTTGTCTAAACTGGATCTTGATTTCCTGATGAACACACCCAGGGCGTTGACTACCCTAGCTTCTCGCTCCACCTCGTTGCTGCAGCCACCTCGCTCCACCAGGCACCAGCAACATCAGCTAGAACCAACAGCCATGAACCAGCGGCAGCGGCAAGAAGAGGTCCCTGCTCCTGGATTTCGCACTAGCGCAGGCTCCAGGTGAGAGCAAACAGTCCACCTCTCCCTAACCACGACTGAATTTTTAACTAAAAGTCACCCTCAAGTGCCATGTTTTTTTGGCATTCTTTTTCAGTTGTTCCTCACCTATTAGTATTTCTCTGCATGGCTGAAATTGTTGTTGACAGAGAAATATTATTGCGTTTGTGTTTCTAGAGGCTGCACGTGCCCTGTGTGAGGTTGTGAGGTCCTGCTTTGCTCCAGACCCGAAGAGGAGACCAGCGATGGTAGAGGTTGCTGCTTGGTTGGGGGAGATGATGGCGCTAGGGCCTGACAGGGGAACTTCCAAGGTGTCACCCCTGTGGTCGGCTGAGCTTGAGATCATGTCTTGTGAGAGCTAGAACTGCATGCCTCCCAATTGTTACTTAAGTTCTTTGTTTGCTGGTTGCTGCTGCTATTTGTGGAATTAGTAGTCAGGTAGAAGATGTTTGAGAATTTGCTGTGCAGAATCTCAGATAGTGGGTGGTCCTCTTTATTACATGTAAAGGGGTCCTCTTTGCTGGCCGGGGGACGAAAATGCCGTTTACGAACGGTTTCTGGGCCGAACCCGTATCGCGGCCGTCCGACAGCTCTTGGGATCCCAGCCGAAAGTTGACCACCTGACATGCACAGAGCTGTATAGCGCGTATCTGCTCGGCTTCCTATTTTTTCTAAATTCGCGTATTTCCGTCTGAGAAGTACCGCATTAGGCCCTGAGTCGGCCGGCACGCTCTGTCCTCTGCTCCCATACTCCCACTCCATTCCCCTTCTTGGAACCCTAACTTCTGCTTCTCTTCTTCCTCTTGCGCCTCAATCTCTGATCAGTAGTTTGTAGTTTGGAAAAGATCTATCTCAGTCCGGTCATTTTTTTCCTCTCAGCCTCATATAGCCATGGAACGGGTTTGAAGAATCAGACGGCGAGACCGATTCCTGCTCGCCAGATCTGGATATAAAAGATGATCTCGAATCCCAGGTATGTCCTTTCTCTCCCTCCCCCCGGCGGAACGCGTACGATCTCGTATGGCATCTATTATTCTTCGTTTTTTTATCAGATCTGGTAGGATCGATTGGTGCTGGATAATGCTCTTCCAACTCTAGGATTTATAATTCCAAGTAGGTTGATCTGTTCCGAATTGTGCGTAGTAGCTTACAATTACACCATGGGGATCTAATTACCGCATTGGAACAGAACATATTTTGACAATTTAATGTGTGTTCGGGTAAAATCAAATCAATTATGTCCTTTTATTATATAGTAGACATAGCATGAACTATCAGGCCATTTGTGTCTTGCATACTATCAGTATTCTCTACTCTCCGGATATAAAAGAGTTCATGGTACACCTTTTACGAGCTGTTTCAGGGCGAAATAGCTATCGTGGCCGCTCGATGGTACTGGAGATCCGAGCTGAAAGTTGACTGGCGGGGCTGAGTGTGTCCTACGACAACGCACCGCCTTGCCATTTGCGCTGCCCAACGCCGGCTGGAGTGCCACCATGGAGGGCCTCATGGTTCGTTGCGTCAGATGGTGAGTCTGATTCATTCATGCAAGATGGAGAACTCTCCACTCAAGCTGGCCTCCAATCTCAGGTTAATTTCTAGTCTAATCCACCTAGTATACTAAGATTCTCCTATGGTTTAAATAGTACAAGACAGATCTATAAGGGTGCGGGTCAAACTATGGTCCTGATCTGTATTTTTTTGGATTATTATTCTTATTTTCATTCATATATGATTGTAGCAAGTGATCCGATGCTAACTATTTTTGTACGTCAACTTGTGTGTGTCTGGAACAAATTCCATTAGTGGCTAATGTAGTAATAAGCTGGTAATTGAATGACGTGACAGAGGCGTGGAGGTTACCAGAATTAGTACCCATGAATATAGATGTAAAGTACTGATGGTTTGGTTATAAAGTTTCTAGCATTATACCTCCAAAAAGTTTCATGCTAGCCTATGTACATTTAGTAGAGTTCCCAATAGGGTGATACGTAGTAATATATTTTAGTAATTATAGAGGTTTAAAGAGGGATTCATATCATTGTTTATTTTTCGGTTGGTTTAGTATGTGATGCATAGCATCTAAGGTAGATCTAACACGAAGCCAGTATCTGCTGATTTGCTGAATCGTTGCCGGAACCATATTCAGTCACGTAGCATCAACTGAATCTTTTAAAAGCTGATCTGGAATGTGCAGTCTGGCCAAATAGGCATTGGTTATTCTGATAACTCTAATATATTCAAATTCTTGTCAGTTTATTGACTATAACATCTTCTTTGCAGTATTAGAGTTGGCCAGACCACGATAGGTATTTCTTTGGGTTAAAGGTTAACACGGATTTCTGCTGCCTTCACACGAATGGGCCGGAGAGGAAGGTGGCATTTGACTTGGCTGTGACATACGGGACATTTCTGGAGGGAGGGGTTTCATCTTTGTTCCTTGTTCTGATTGTTTTGTGTTGATCAATTCTGAGCTTTATGCAAACTTGTTGACATTGTTCATGAGTGTGGAAATAAAGATAATTTTGAACCATGCTGGAAGGCGACAATGCATCTCCTGGAACTATGAGTTTGTTAGTTTTTTGTGATAACATCCTATGTTCAGTTTGTAATATTTGCCTAGAAAAAAACTTGCTGAAAACATGACCCGAGACGGGCTCAGGTGATTCCTGGGGTATGTACATGTCTCCTGCAATCCTGTGGGCACAAGCTAATGACATGTTGGCATAGTACTACATGCGTCACAAGTGAGGACTCAATGGCTGAAATCTTGTACCATATGCATCTCAACGGTGCACATACCAAATTATAAACATTTTAATAGATGATAAGTATATTCCTGACGGGCCATCCTGTAATTTATAAAGTGCTTGTCATAAATGCATGATGTAGATGTCGAGTTAGATAAATAGGCTTAATTTTTCAAGAATTACCGTCTCGGTGAAATTTAGTGTCTATTTGTATGATTCAAACATCATTTTGTATAGAAAGACTTATCTTCTAATACATAAAGGAACTTAGAACACCTAATTTATTTTCACCTTTTCATATCAACGACCTAATGATGACTAGAGTCACGAAGCTTCAAAAAATTCATAACGTTGGTATGAATGTTCAAATTCGTCTCTTTTGATCAGGGCAGGCTTAAATAAAGCTCTAAACTCTGATAGGCCCTAGAAACCTCCCGCATTATTTGCTTTAGCAAATATAAATAAGTTTCTATGCGAGGACTTTGTAATAAGATGCACTGTAACTAGTATTGTCGATTGGCCATGTATAGCATTTTTACTATTAAATTGCAATAGGTGATAATGGTATGGTAGGTTGTCCGAATTTGCTCCTCAATATGAAAATATTTACCAGTCCATACCACTACAGGACCCTTGGCTTGTTGCCCTCGCCCATCCCACCACGTCTCCTACCCTTCTTCTCCTCTCCTCAGAAATCCCCACCCTCTCGATCTCCATGAGCTCCATGCCCTCCTTCCTCTGGATTTCAGCCTTCGTATGCTTTTCACTGCTTCGAGTTGCTGCCACCAATTAAAGTCACCATGAAAATATTCGATATTTTTGTATAATCGAAACTATACCGGACCAAGGATCGTTCTATGTTTTATAAAGTTCTATTTAGATATTCATGGTGTACCACTATCCATTTTATCAAGTTCTTATGAATCACCTCCCTATAATAAATTATTTCATGGAGTATAACACATACTATTAAAGGTGCGTCCGAGGTGCTTCACGATGCAAAACTATCCATGCCATAATCTACATTCCTATCACAATCATGTTATTTTATTATCAAATTATGCTGATCAAATTATCAAATTGTGAAAATGTGCTTCCTTCCTTCATAAAAGAAGTCAAACACAATGTTCCTAGCAGAAATGTTAAATTTCTAGTAAGTGTGATCTAGGTTAATTAGTATGGCAATGTGTCTTTTTAAAATGAATCGAAAAACACTTGATGAGGTCTTTCAAACTTCTTCATCACAGACCACTACTCCAAGATAAACCTTCTCTCGGACGAAGCAAATGTCGATCTCAATATCCTTTGTGCGATGATGTTGCACTGGATTGGTCGACATGTAGATGGCGGAGATGTTGTCACAATAGAGAAGCTTGGCAGAATGAAGCGGTCGATGAAGTTCCTAAAGAAGATGCCCAAGCCAACAACACTCTGCAACACATTAGAAACTGTGTGGTACTCAGCCTTCGCACTGGATCGGGAGACGGTGGTTTGTCTCTTGGAGGACCAAGAGTTCAAACTATCGCCATAGTAGACACAATAACTTGACGTAGAGCGATGAGAGTCTGCAGTCCGATCAACATCAGAGTAGGCCGCCAGGTTTGTCGAGGATGAGGCACGAAGATGAAGACCAAACTCCATAGTACCACCGTCTCTCGATCCAGTGCAGAGGACACGCTTGACGAGAGAAAGGTGAGGTTATTGTGGAGCATGCATGCGAAGGCATATCTCTTGTACCGTATAGGATATATCTAGTCAAGTCAATAAGAGTACGCATGGTGTCGTTGATAGAGTCAGCAACCTTTGTGCAGTCGAGTCCTCGTTAGTCCTGGTGGTCTTGTCCTTCGTCTTGTACACATGTTTCTGCTTACCGGAGGTGGAGGGGGTCGCCGAGATAGCCCGCACCAGTGCATGGTGGCGAAGGAGGGAGGGCTTGAGCGACGAGGATCTTTGACGCGGCGTTGGTGGTGGCGTTGGCTGCTGCATCTCTTCCATCAGCAGCATGCCGTGGACCCTAAGGAAGGTGGACACCAGGTAAGTTATAAAGATACATCGGCTGATGGAAATATGCCCTATAGGAAATAATACATGCGTTATTATTTATATTTTCATTATTATCATTAATATATATTATGTGCTATAATTGTGTCAATTCCACAATACGAGAGTTAGAGTAAAACAAAACAACAAGTTTAATACTATAAACACCAAAAGAGATGCCTAGTGTTTCCTCTTAGATTAGCTCTCATATTACCGTTCACTGGTTTTCCTGACTATGTGTATTACAAGAATGCCAATAATGTGTGAAAAGAACAAACTGAATAGGCATGGAGGCAACGAGTGTGAAAGTAATCAATATCTAATTCTCGGCAGAATTATGTTGGGGACAAGTTGGGTCTAGATGGCGTATGAGTCGAGTTCTTGACCACCCAAGGTCTAACAGTTGGCATCAATCATGTTGTTGTATCAAAAGCACGACCAACTAATACACATAATAAGTCATAATGACATTTTTTGTTTCATTTGACCATTCCAGATTTTTGTATATTAGTATAATGGCTACTGGAAACGAGTGACACAAAGCTGCACAAAATAGTTTAGGCCAAGTTTCTAGAGTATTCATCACAGACCAATCCATAATTTATAAAGTTCTTTGGAGATATTCATTACGTACCGTTCTCTAATTTATGAAGTTCTTGTCGATCGGAGGCCAGAAAATTGGTCATACATGATAGACCATCCATTCAAATGTGGGCATTAAGCATTTGCCACGGTTTACTAGAGCCTTATGACTAACTTTTTTGGTATATCCATCTAAAAAGATCCTTTCAAGTACAACGAGAAATCTCCTATCTGTCACGACCATGTCTAAAGATACCCTTATCTCTCCGGGACCTCCCCATGATGGTTCATAAAAACATGGATCGGGGAAAACTCATGGGAGATCCAAGAACTTGTCATGGCCATCCAATACCTTCGTGTCATCAATCAGTTGAGCATAAGAGTGACACCTTCAAAGTTCGTAAGAGTGACTAGATACAAATAGCACAAGAACAAGCGAGTTTCATAAGAGTGACTAGATACAAATAGCACAAGAACACGCGAGTTTCATCTTTCATGCACTATAATTTGGTCAACTTTACTTGCAACGATATATAGATTAAATGAGATGGACCCTAGAGTCGTTAAATGCACTACAATTTGGTCAACTTTACTTGCAACGATATATAGATAAATGGACATAAACATATACACTCTAAGATATATAAAACGCCATGGGCCCCTAACACAATTTTTTTCTGATGAGTGCGGTGCTTGTAACTATATGGCATTCTCCTAACGGTCATAGTCACAGTGAAATTACTTGTTATGGAGAGGTTTTTCATGTTTTTCGTGACGGTCAAAGTGTGGACATGTCATGGACCAGCGGGTTTCATCTTCATATTCTAAGTTCGCTAAAAAATATTCGATATTTTCGTATCATTGAAACTATACCAGACCATCATAATTGTGAAAGTATTCATGAAGGACCAGGCTATGTTTTATAAAGTACTTTTTAGATATTCATGGCGTACCACTCTCTATATTATAAAGTTCTTATGAATCACCTTCCTATAATAGATTATTTCACGGAGTATAACACTTACTTTTAAAGGTGTGTTCGAGGTGCTTCACGATGCACAACTATCCATGACACAATGTGCAATCATATCACAATCATGTTATATTACTATCAAATTACATTGATCAAATTATCAAATCATGAAAATGTGCTTCCTCGATAAAAAAACTCAAACTCAATGTTCCTAGCAGAAATGTTAATTTTTCAGTAAGTATGATATAGGTGAATTAGTATGGCAATGTGTCTTTCAAATATGAACCGAAACACACTCTCGAAGTTCTTCATCACAGACTACTACTCGAAGATATACTTTGTCCCGGACGAAGCGAATGTCGATCACAATATCCTTTGTGCGACTATGTTGCACTGGATTGGTCGAAATGTAGATGGCAGAGACATTGCACAATAGACAAGCTTGGCAGAACGAAGCGATCGATGGAGTTCCTGAAGAAGCCGTCGAAGCCAACAACACTCCCCAACGCTTGAGCAATCGTCTGACTCAGCCTCCGCACTAGATCGAGATGGTGTTCGCTCTTGGAGGACCATGAGATCAAACTATAGCCATAGTATACACAATAACCTAAGGTAGTGCGACGCGAGTCTGCGCAGCCATCCCAGTCAGCATCAGAGTAGGTCATCAGATTAGTCAAGAATGAGGCACGGATATGAAGACCGAACTCCCTAGTACCATCGTCTCGATCCAAAGGCGGAGGACACACTTCACGTGAGCATGCATGTAAATGCATATCTCTATGGTACCGTATAGGATATATCCAGTCGTGTCAATACGGGTATGCATCGTGTTGTTGATAGTGTAGAGTGTTGTGCAGTGTTGAGTTGCCATCGTTATTCCCAGTGGTCTTGTACTTTGGCTTGTACGTAGGTTTCTGCTCTCCGGAGGTGGAGGAGTCGCTGCGACAGCTGGCGCTAGTGCATGGTGGCGGAGGACGGTGGGCCTGCTCGACGAGGGCCGTCGATGTGGTGTTGGAGGAGACGTTGGCTGTTGCATCTCCTCCATTAGTAGCATGCCGCTATTCAGAGGAAGGTCCACAGTAGATCGGTCATAAATATACATGTCCGATCCACAGACCGTTGGAAATATGCTCTATAGGCAATAATACATGTCTGGTTATCTATATTTCCGTTTTTATTATTAAGTATAATTGTGTTAGTTCCAAAATATGAGAGTGAGAGGAAAACCAAACAACACGTTTAGAACTGTAAACACCAAAAAGATGACTAGTTTTTTCCTCTTAGATTAGTTATCATATTACTATTAACTGGTTGTCTTGACTATATGTATTATAAGGATGCCAATAATGTGTGAGAAAAACAAACTGAATAGGCACGAAAGGAGCGAGCGTCAAAGTAATCAATCTCTAAATCTCGATAGATTCATGTTGGTTGGGGACAAGTTGGGTCTAGGTGGCGAATGAGTCGCGTTCTTGACCACTCAAAACACATCATGTTAATCGCTTTGGTATTTACTTAGTCCAACATATCCTTTTGATGCATATATTAGCAAAGCCGTTCAAGGTTCAAATATTTGGACAATTAAGCTTCTATCAAAGTTGTCGTGCTCACTTTTAGGACTCTATCATGTCATATACTTGCTATTAATTTCTCATCTTTCATGGCCATATGAACATTGCCTAGATAACATCTTAGCATGAAAATAATTCAATAAATACAAAAAATAATTATAACAAGAAAATTAGAACAAAAGCACATGAATGTTGGAAACCATAGACTATAGTTGTCGATTTGATCTGCTTCGGTAGTCAACAACAACAAAACCAGAGGGGGACTCCACCCTGACAAGACGAGCAAAAAATCCATACTGCAATCTACAACCCCTCCACATATTCTGCTCCGCGAGAACTGAAGGGCATTGAACCAGATCAATTTTAGAGCAGACGAATTTAACCTCCACAGATTTATAGAAGAAGATTCATACTGCCATTGTAGACTGGCGACTAGAAGTTGTTAGAAATTGATGAAACCGGGTTATTCTCCTCCTTTAATTACACCAAGCAAAAGAAACTGCAATCGGTCCTTGAAGTCATTGCTCCATCGTTGCTGGTGAGGGTGGCTGGTCTTTCAGGAACGGAAAGAGTGGAGATCGATAGGAATTAGAAAGGATAGAAAATTAGGGATTTCCCCATGTCGTTTTTGTTCCCACAATTCCTTTTGTGCGTGGCCTATGCCTGCTGACGTGCTGATTCTTTTCTTTGGGATGTACGTATATACGAATACTTCCTTTGTTTCAAAATATAATATGTTTTAGGTTTGTGAAGAGAATATATCTAGACTTGTTTTAGTGTGTAGATTTATTTCAAACATGAGTGAACCTATATACTAAAAGTAGTCTAGATACATTTGCTTTATAAAACTAAAACATCTTATATTTTAAAACGGAGGGAGTACAAGTGTAGTATACACCTAGGTGGGGGGCCTTCACTTCCTGAGGCCTAGTGCAGCCGCACCAGCTGCACCTGTCGGCCAAGGTCTAACAATATTCTCGTGTTGTTGTATCAGAAGCATTGCCTACTAATACACATAGTAAGTCATAATGACATTCTTTGTTTTATTTGACCATTCTAGATTTTTGTATATCAATATAATGGCTACCGGAAACGAGTGACACAAAGCTGCAAAAAATAGTCCAGGCCAAGTTTCTGGAATATTCATCACAGACCAGTCTATAATTTATAAAGTTCTTTGAAGATATTCATGAGGCACCATTCTCTCATTTATAAAGTTCTTCTGGATCGGAGGCCAGAAAATTGATCATACATGATAGACCACCCATTTAAAATATGGGCATTAAGCATTTGACACGGTTTGGTACAACCTTATGACTAACTTTTCGGGTATAGTCCATCTAAAAAGACCCTTTGAAGTATATCGAGAAATCTCATATCTGTCGCGACCATGTCGAAAGATACCCTCATCTCTTCGGAACCTCCCCGTGATGGTTCATAAAAGCATGGATGGGGAAAACTCGAGGAAGATCGAAGAACGTGTCATGGCCATCCGATGCGTAGGTGTCATCAATCAATTGAGCCTAAGCTTGAGAAAGCATAATGTAGCAATATATAAGCAGTGTGGTTGGCCTATATAACCAGTGATAACACATGATCATGATACTTGCACACGCACTATCCAACATGGTGTAACGGTAGGCAGAATGGATTAATCACCTTAAGCTTTACAAACAATTTTCTTTAGTCATTATATGAAAAAAAGCATATATTATTGTCCACAATGCTGCTCTCCAGTTGTAACCTACGCACCCAGGGGATTGTCACGTAATAACTACCCTCAAATTAATCAGGTGCTGAATTTTTTGCAAAACCTCTGGAATTAATCGTGAGTTCCCTAGAAACTATAAAGCATTCATACCAATAAAATTCCATACAAGGAAACAATGATCTACAATTTAACTTGTACGTTAATTTAACATATACTATTACATACTAGTGGTAGAAAAATCAAAACTTTTCCATATCAATATGTCGGTGTACCCATAATCATTTGCACTGTGTGAAAATGTTGAATTGTGTTCATGTGGATCTACGCGAGCTAGAACTTTTCTCCTGTAATGAATGGTTTGCATCTTATGACAGACCTTTGTGGCCAATATCCATCATGGATCATTCCCTTATTTATAAAGTTCTTTGTAGATCTTCATAACGTACCTTTATTTCGTTTATAAAGTTATTATGGATCGAAGGACAGAAAATTGGTCATGCGTGATAGACCATCCGATTAAAACATGGGGATTAAGCATTTGCCGCAGTTTACTAGAACCTTATGACTAACTTTTCAGGTATAGTCCATCTAAAAAATCCTTTCAAGTACAGAGAGAAATCTCTTGTCTATTACGACCATGATGAAAGATACCATCCTCTCTCAGGGACATCCCCATGATGGTTTAGAAAAGCATGGATGGGGATAAACTCGAGGAAGATCCAAGATCGTGTCATGCTCATCCAATTCCTAGGTGTCATTAATCAAGCGACTCTAATTTTTAGAAAGCATAATGTAGCAACATATAACTAGTGTGGTTGGGCTACCATGTAGGTATTTTTTTCCTATATAACCAGTGGCAGCACATGAGTATGATACTTGCACACGCACTATCCAACATACACACGCACTATCCAACATAGTGTAGCCTTTTTAGCTCGTTATCCACTACTCATTTCGCTCATTTCTTTCGATGGTCAATATCCCACACCAATTAAAACATGATTTGCAACCCACACCGATTAAAACCGGACTCTGCGCAATTTGGCATCAACTTTATCAAGCGTGACAAAATACCGAGGAGACTACCTAGAGCAGTTACAATAGCTACATGCCAGAGGGATCAATTATTTATCCAGCTGATTACTATACGCATCACATACATTAGTAAGAACCAACCGGGATCCAATCTCAACATGTAAGACACATAGGCAAATAATATTCACGGTCACTTACAACCTCGTTTCTCCCCTGATCCTTCCCTGTTTCACAATATAAGAATTTTTAGCAAACTAAAAAAAAGCTTGTTAAACATGCTTACATTGTACTACCTCTTTTTCAGGGCTTAAGGAGCACACGCTTTTCAAAGAAAGGTTTGACCGAAATAATTGAACAACAAATTTTGATTATATTGTACATAATTAGTACCATTGGATTCGTATTGAAAAATACTCTCTAGTGGTACTAGTTTTATACCAAAACTCTCTATATATTTAGAGTAATTCTTGATCAAAGAAAAAACACGCAAAACAAGGACGCCTTAAGCCCTGAAATGGAGGGAGTATAACAGAGGGAGTATTAAATAACAAAGGGTGCTTCCTGTGTTCCATAATGCACATTTTTCTAACTTATAAAGTTCTCAATGTATGATCTACATGTAATTAATTATTCCACACAAGTCATACACATCAATACTCCATACAAAAAATTGAGGACCTGACATCATCAACAACGGAACTTGATAATGACACACATGAACTTGATAATGACACACAAATCTATAAAGTTCCCTGTAGTTCTTTTGAGATACTCATGACGGACCAATCTCTAATCTATAAAGTTCTTTTGAGATACCCATAACAAACCATTACGTAATGTATACAGTTCTTACATATCATCTCCTTGTACAACAAAACTCACATGAAACAAAACATAACCCACGTGAAACAAAACATAACAAACTACCATGGACGACAATTCTAGCAAAACCAGAGTTATTGAGGAGACGCGACATGACAACGAGCTACACATCCAACTGGCGGGCACGATGTGGAGGCGTATACGAGGCAGGGAATCGCGGAGCCCAGGGACGGTGGGCGCCACGATGGGTAGCGTTGCCAGACGAACTCCTCCGGGCACTCGACCTGCTCCAACGCCAGCCGCTCCCAATGCTGCAGATCGACAAGCACTTAGTATAGGGAAAGAAATAATGCATATCAGAAATTAAACAAGGTAGGAAAATTGCGGCGTAACTAACCTGAGGAGATAGGTGAATCATGGCTCTCCATGCCGAATCATCATCCTCTTTGTCCGGATCTGGGCGTTGAGTGCAGGGGACCAAAGACCGAATCGCAAAGCACGCCATGAAAGCCAGGATAACTATTCGGCCCTGAAACAGTTCGTAAGAGGCAATGAGTCGAATTCCATTCCTGGTTCGAAGCAACGACCGCCTTGTTTCCCCTTTGGCCAAATCTCCTCATTGTTGATTTGAGCGTCGATTTCTTACCACTTGACGGCAACCTGAAGTCAGGTATACGACCATGGCGTCGGACCCTGCGTAGTTACAAGATTTTAAATACAGTTCTTATTAAGATGTACTCATACTCCATGCAAGAAACATAACAAAAAATCAACATTGTCGCTGTCTGCCAACAAGTGCATTGCCTGAGCTAAAACATCTTATCTAGGTTCTAAAGATACTGAAATACAAGCATTGAAGATCAAGCATTCACCAGTAAAATAATCTGTGGCCTGAAGGTGGGTTAGTTATTCTTGGAGCCCTCGATAGCAACCTACCAACTGGGCTATACTCATATGTACGTTCCATATTATCACAAGTGTTGTACCCACTAAAGAAAAATGAAAAATAGCCCCACACCACACATTCCGTAACAAGTATGGTGATGAGAAGGACTAGTAAAATTACTGTTCACATAGTATGATGAGATCGCCTCCATCATATCTAGGAGGTTCCGTCCTAGATAAAAGTCTAGGAATTACTCGTAAATTTCATATATTAAGAAATTGAACCTGAATCTAATCATCTCATGACAGATGCAAAATGATCAAATTGGGATCCCATATAGGGGTGCACAACATACCCCTAGAACCAATGTAAACTTGCTGAACCATCTTGACATATTGTATACTATTTGACCGGTTGATCCCAATTTGCAATATTGTCAAAATTTTGATTTTTTTATCAGCCAGAACTGTATTTTTCGGCCTTTTATCAACATTTTCAGGCAATGTTATGTGTATACTGACAGAGTTCTTGACAGGCAGCAGATCAGTGAGGTTGGCCGACCACATTACCCTCCTAACCAACAGCCCAAACACACGCATGCAAATCGCAACACCTAATAATTCTGAAATAATTATTGATGGAGAAGGAGCCTAATTAATGTTGTACCTCTTCTTCTATGACCCCAAAATCAAACATAGTTCATTAGATGAGGTGTTCAGGTGGTACCTTTTCTTCCACGAACATATCGGCTGAGGCTCGTCGGCGTGGCACTCCTTAGCACGCCCTCCTGCATCTCGTCGGAGGAGCTCCTGACGTCCCCTACCGCCGATCTACTCTCTTCCGACCGGTTTGAATCGATTGATCTTTCCCCACTAGGTGGAGACATATCAATGTCCTCGAGGAAAGAGCTCGATCCCGAAGGGGAGCTGGCTGGGCTAGACTCCTCTGTGGATGGCACGCCGGACTCCTCGATTTCGCTAAGATACGGATCTCGCTGCGGGAAAATCCATGCTGCGGGCGCAGAACCAAAATTTCAGAATCGCCTCGAGGTAGTTGCATAACCGAATCAAATAGAGCAAGGTGCGGAAGTTTTTGGGAACTAACATGAGCAGCAGATCGGTGAAACTTCGCGGGTGACCATTCCCCATCATCGGCCTGGTTCTGCGGATATGGATCTGAGACGACGAGCCGGACTGGGAATGCTGGGATTCAAATTCAATATGATGCGGTGATGTGGTTCAGATAGCCGGGCGGACGTCAGTGGAGGGACCGGAGATGGCCCACGCAATAATTATACGTATTCCTGTACCGTATCTCGGAACAATGCCTCGTATATGAAATAAATGGTCGGTCAACACTGTCAGGCGGTGGGACCCTTGCCCGAATCACGAACCACGCGCGTGCGGTCCTGTTGGAGATATGCCCTAGAGGCAATAATAAATGTAGTTATTATTATATCTTTGTGTTTATGATAAATGTTTACATTCATGCTATAATAGTATTAACAAGGAAACATTAATACTTGTGTGATTTGTAAACTTAATTTGAAGTCCCTAGTATAGCCTCTATACTTCACTAGCTTGTTGATTGATTAATGATTGTGGTTTCCCTATCATGAACATTGAGATGTTATCAACAACAAGATCATATCCTTAGGAGAATGATATGGTGGACATACTCCTATAGATAAGTGTAGCATAAAGATCAAGTCATTTCAATAGTTCAATTGCTATATGCTTTCTGATACATAGTAACCTAATTCCTTCGACCATGAGATCATGCATATCACCTTTACCGGATGGATGCTTTGATGACATCAAACACCACACCGTAACTGGGTGGCTATAAAGGTGGAATTGAGTGTTCGGAAAGTATTGGTTAAAACACATGGATCAAGAGTGGGATTTGTCCATCCATATGACGGATAGATATACTCTGGGCCCTCTCGGTAGAATGTCATCCAATTAGCTTGCAAGCATGTGACTGGCTCACAAGGGATCACATATCACGGGAACGAGAAAAGAGTACTTATCGAACGAGGTTGAACTAGGTATGCGAGATACCACGATCATAACCTCGGATAAGTAAACTATCGTGAGACAAAGGGAAATTGGTATCGTATGTAAGTGGTTCATTCGATCGCAAAGTAATCGTAGAAATATGTAGAGCCATATGAATTTCGATTCCTCTATTGGTTATTGTTCGAGAAGTGTCTCAATCATGTCGCATAATTCACGAACCATAGGGAGACACACTTAAGGATTCGACGTTGTTTGAGTAGTTATGGTATTATGAGAAAGAGACCGAATGTTGTTGAGTCTCGGATGGGATCCGGGATATCACGAGGTGATCCGAATGTTCCGGATAATAAGATTCATATAAGGAAAGTCCCATTTCGGAGTTCGGGAATGATTAGGTGTTTTCATCGAATGTTCTAGAAGGTTCGGAATGTCCCAACTCCGGGGAAGGGGTACATGAATGTGTCATTACATATTGGAATGATTGCATCATGTACTAAGTGTTCTTGCTGTTCCAAATAAAGGATTAAATTGAATCCTAAAACAGAAAAGTCAAATGGCCAGTTTGAAAGTCAAACGGCTAAAATAGGAAACTATGGGAAACAAGCAAGAGGAGGTTGAAACCGACTTGGGGGAGGAGTCCCTCCTCTCCAAGCCGGCGGCCCACCTAGGCCGAGTTGGGGAGGGACTCCCCTCCCTCCCCTGGCGCTCCGGCCCATCCACCCATAAAAGGAGGGGCAGGGCCTCCTCCTCTAGACACACAAGTTCCTATCCTCTAATCTAAAACCTAGCCCTAGACTCCGGTTTATAGCAGTTTTGGTTTAGAGCTTCTAATTGCCCTAGCCTTGGATTAGAGCCTTCTAATTGGTGTGTCTAAACCCTAGACCACTAATAGCTCTCTCTCATACTCCACCATACTCGCTCCGGCTTAAGGCGAAGCCCTGCAGGATCTCCCCTCTACTTACGGTACCACGCCGTTTGTCTTTGCGAATCGCGAGAGAGTGCTACAACCTCCGCCTTTGGAACAAGGGAGAGGAAAGTCTTCGTCAGTACCACGTGTGACCTACTACGGGGAGCTGCGGAGCATGGCGCGGAAGGATCGTCTACGATCTTGAGATCGGGAAAATGCGACTACATCACCCACGAGAATCCGCTCTCGTTAAACGCTTTGGAATCTTCGAGGGTAAGTTATTCCATCGACTCGTTGCTACAATCTAGTAGATAGATCTTGGCTTGTTTGGTTGTATGCGATAGAAAATTTTTGTTTTCCATGCTACGAAACCCTACAGGTCCGGATAGCCGTTCGGCCCAGAAACCGTTGGTAAATCTGCGGGTCGGTCGGGGGAGCTATTTTAAGGAGGTCCAGACGGGACGACTCGGTACCACTCAGCCGTGTGGGACTAAATAAACCGATACAAATCTGAAATGCAATTGCAGGGATCTAAACTGGACTAGTTGAATGCCCGTGCGCTGCTACGGCTTCACAATTAATTTTGCATTTATATCAATAAAGTACATGCCAAAATTCACATGCATAGAAAAAATCTATAAGATATTCCACATCCATAATATTCCACATATTTGAAGCATACTATGATAACCAATATAATTTGATATCATTCAAATATGAAATAAACACTCATACCAATTTAACTAATACAATAATATCTACTCCTGGATACTCATTAGATATTGCCGCGCAATATTAGAGATATTCTCTTCTGCTTCGTTTTCATGGTACTTGAGCAAGTGCACCAAAAATTTCTTTCTTAACTCAAAAACATTCTGCATAAACAATACATATCATTAGCCTAAGTCATTTATATGAAAAATATAAATATATACGAGGTAGAACACCTACCGTGCATATTGGATGAACCAATTTTCTACTATTCCATGAGAGTATAATGTAAAAGATAAAATAACCGGACGCCTTCCTGTAGATGAATGAATCATTATTATGTTATATTGAATATTAAAATGCAAAAAAAAACACTTGAGCTTATTTTAAGAGATATTCACTTGTCTGGACTTTCTGGAATACCAACCGGTGATCTACGTGGCCAAGAAAATATATCGCCATCCCAGCCTGGTTGTGCTAATCCGAGTTCTTCACTTAGGTAGATTCCAGTTTTTTGTAACTTCAATTGCATGTTGTGAGAGCGACGCATTTTGCTCTCCGGCGATGGTAATACTGAGAGAGGATCAAAAACAGATACGGAAGAGACATGCTTATCGATGGAGAACAAAGTAAAATGTCCCGCGGATGCATAAGGAAGCGAAACCTTCAAATGAACAACCATTAGAAATAGAAACACATATAATTGGACAATGATGAACAAGTGAAATGTCTTTCCCTTTACCAATTTGGGTGAAGAGATTTTATAGTCTGTCCCAGGCCAACTTTCAATCAACGTTGCGAGAGACTGGATATTTGGCTTTTTGTGCCATTTGTGACCTCGTGTGGAATCGACCATCGCAGTCTAGAAAAAATAGTTTAGAAACATAGTGATAACAATAAAATTGCAAGATCATAGTAACTTATACAAAAACGCAAATCCATATAGTGCACATCCGTCTCTACCATCTGTATGATCTCATCGCATGCTACTATGCGTATGGCCAAGTTGAAACATTCATTGTCCATAGGCTTGTCCATCCTAAGTATGTCCTGGATTTTTTTAAGACTCAAGCCTATTGAGTACGGTTTAGAGCTTCGCACCCATTCCTGCCTATAAGAAAAATATTAATAATGATAAAATCATAAAAATGCGTATTAGCAAAAAAATCAACATGTTGCTTACTCCAAACGCTTGTTATCTTTAATGGACAAGATGTGTTTGCAAAGCTCGTCGACTAATTTGCGTGGGTTTGTGGGCGTGATGTAGATCAGAACAGGATGTTTGTTGTTAGCTACATCAGATAAGTCTATTCGCTTTGGCCCCTCAACGATCATACTATCAGAATCAGACACATTCTTTTCATCGCTATGATGATAGTATATTGGTTTTCCTTTTATTTTATTTAATTCCGATTCTATCAATATAACGACTAATTTTCGACGAAACGCTTTCATATCCTCCTGCAAAATAGTATTTAAAAATATTTATTAAGGTATATAAGCGGATATTAATGTTTTATCATAAACAAAAATGACATACCTGGTTGATATGATCAGACAACACATCGCCAGTCCAATATTCCATATAATTTAGCATGAACAACCCACATGACACACTACATGTTTACATGACACCGATTTAGCCTCGTATAGACAAACCAAAGTGAATAATGTAATTTATCTAATAAACCATTTTTAAAAGTCAATAAGATTCAAATAACTGTTCAACATACCCATCGGTTTGCACTGGTTCTTGGAAATGTTCAACTATTGGCCATGTTGTAACATTGAGGTCCTGCCACTTTTTGCCCTTGTCAAAGTCCTTCAAATTAGATGCGAACTTCAGATGTTTCTCAAGTCCCTGCAACTGATATATGAGAAAGTACTATATTAGATACTGTGGCAAATATAATGCCATGAAGAAATCAAAATCAAAAGACACTTACCACAAGATTGAGATCACTTCGACTCATTCCAGGACCGAGCGAGTCCAATACTTGGATCAAACGTTTTTTCGCATTAATGACTGCTAAGTACCAGTGGGTCTTACTAATGTTTATTGGTAGGAAGACCTGAAGTAAATATATTATATTAAAAAAATTAATATACACATATGTTCAATACATATTAATGAGATAAATACATAGTGAGTTAACTCTGACCATATCATGCTTCAAATAAAGATGCAACCGTTTTATGACGCGGTGATGTTGTGATTTGTCTTGTTGACTGCAGAGACAAAAGTGTTGTCTAGATAGACGTTTCCATCCGGTCTATCCAACAGATGATCACATGCACTCATACAATATATGTATGCATTTAGCACCTACAATTAGACCCATAAAATAAAGTTAAGTTTGCTATAATTTTTCAGACATTAATATGTATGTAGTGGTCCTTTTACTGTTGACTTACCCCGTCATGCAAGAATCCATCGTTAAGCGTAAGACATGCCAAGTCATCATTAGACAGTTTCGCGTCACCTATGTCCACAAACTTAGTTTTTTCAGGTGCGGACATGATTGATTCAATAGTAGCAATATCTTCAGCGGTGCATACATAGTCTGTCATGATATATAATTGTGCAAGATCAGTTAGGTAAAATATAATGAAGCAAAAAGAGAAAAAATACACTAAGCAAAACTAATTACGTTCAGGGATAACCTTTGTGTTTGCTCTCTTTGGTTTATTATGTTGCACCCGAGAGCTCACGGTGATGGTTTCTTTTTGAACGTTGACAATATTGTCAGCGACCTGCAAAAGTTGAGATAGTGTGTTTTTTATCTTTCTCTAATTAATCCGTCAGCATGCAAAAAATCCATTCTCTGGTTATAGAAAGGATTGCCACATCCACCCCTTGATTATGGCTCGATTAAATGTGATATGGGCACTCGTTTAGTAAGTCTAAGGGAGTAGTTCTATATTTCCAAGGATGAAAAAATACCCTAAATTCCAAATATTACAAAAAGAACCAATGTAAATTATCTAGAATCATCTATATGGACATGATTGTGTAAAACTTGTTGAGTTTTCTAGACAATCACTTCCTTTAACTGTGTAAAACTTGTTGAGTTTTCTATCTCTTCCACCAACATCGTGTCGTCGTCTATGTCGATGGGTTTGTTCTGAGTGGCGGCAATACATGTATTTGTTCCGTGCATGAGCTAAAAACATGAAACATATATCAAATATATAAATATAAATGTCGTAATATAGATATAGTTAAATAAAGATAAAAAAGACTATTATCTCATTTCACCTGAATCTTTTTTTGGGGGGATGTTTCACCTCTTTTGATTCCGTCAAACTCGATGTTCTTTTGTTTCCTTCCAACATTGTCATGTCGGGGCCGATTGTCTCCATGAGTTTACTTGATCTAAAAAATAGATTATAAAATGAAATATGAAACTGAAAATGGAATTTTGATATAGTTGAAATAATTGAAAACGGATTTTTGATATAGTCTGCTAGGTTTCCGGTTTCTGTTATGCCCTCCCATTGTTCTTTTCTAATCGAGATTTCTCCAACATACACTAAGTAGCGGCAACAAATATCTTTTTTTTCATACTCCACTTTAGTCCCGACACCTATTTCCCACTATTATTTCTCATGTATTGATTTGATTCTTAGAATTTCTAGGCTCGAGCTTCTAAATCGAGCAGATTTGTTACAGGATTCCCTCTTCTAATACTACGAGACGACACGACGGTATATTGAATAATATAGTATCACTCTATTCAGAAGAAGATGTGATAAATTTTCCCTACGGAGGAAGTATGTAGATATACGCGTATACTACTGAGGAGGAAGTACGTAGATATAAATTTTCCGTATGTAATTATAAATATACTAAAATACGTTTAGATATATGTGTATATCAATAAATCTATAAGATTATTTTCCCTATAGAGGAAGTACCTTCATCTGTTTTGTTGTTGTTGCAAACTCCTAGTCTATTTTAACTAACAGAGATTTAGACTTGAACAGAAGAAATGCGTGTAGTATTCTAAAAACAGGTGTGAACATTTCAATATAATTAACAAAGACAAGTACATGATCATTTCCAATCTACTAATGAGGAAAATCGACTTAACCATCTAAGGACAAGTTTAATGATAGACGCTAACAAGGGAGCTTACAGTGGAAAAGAAATTAAAAAAATCAGATTCCTAAACGTCCGTGCTCCCAACGGCTGGTGCTAATTACGAACGCTAAACATTTCGGTTGCTGCGAACGTTTTCCTACGCGCTTGGCCTCGTACAGGGTAAAAAAGCTAAGCGGTCGCCGCTTTAGTTTGCGTCGTCACCAGACGGACGCTAGGAAGAAAAGACCCAACTGCCAATCGCCCAGGAATTTGATCCTAGAGTCCAGGGATTACGTCGCGTTGTACGTGCCCGAGGTACTCACTCAGATACGGGAAGTTCTAAAAAAACAAAAGCGTACGGGTCGGGATAAGTCAATACAGACCAAAAATATCATCTCTCTCCTCACCATCGTTCTCCCCAATCTCCCATCGTTCCCATTCTTATCTCTTGCCTGCCGCCAGTTACTCCCCTCGCCTCGCCACCCGCTCGCCGTCCATGCATGTGCTCGCCCCGCCGCCATGCCTGCGCGCCCTCCACGCGCGTGCTCGCCCCGCCGCCGTGCCTGCTCGCCCGCCCGCTGCGCCGCGCCGTGCATGCTTGCCCGCCGCCCGTGCCGCCCGCCTCGCCAGTCCACCTCGTCTCCCATAATTCCCCTCATCTCCTATGAACTTACCACACAGAGCTGGTGCGTTGTCGTTGGAGAACCGGGTGATGATGCTTGCTTGCGGCCACAACCAGCGTGGCGACCACTCTCCCGCGAGGTGTTGGTTGTGGCCACAACCGGCGATGCGGCGCCTACTCTCCCGCGTAGCCGCAGTCCTCGATGTGCCGCAGCTGCCGGTCCACTCGTTCCGAGCTTGATGGATTCTAGGATGCGGCCTTGAAGGGCATGGGATCGAGGGCGCTACAGGCTATGGGATCGAGGAATTTGTGAGCGCTTTTCTCTCATGATTTGGGTCTAGGTAATCTCTATTTATATTGGCAGTTATTGGGTCACAAGATCTTTCATGTTTATTTTGATGATACGGGTTATGCTATATTTATTAAGAGATCTGTTGTTTATTGGGTCACAAGATCTTTCCCATTTATAATAGTAATGCTATTAGCGCGAGGCAAAGTAGGACGTTAATTGATTTGGCTATTGATTTCTTTACCAAATCCAAACAATTATATGGGAGATTGATGCCTCTGTATGTACCTTATTTGATTAGAACCTAGTTTCTAAGGTGGCTTTCAAATGTCAATGTTCAGAGTATTCTTCAGTTTCTAAGGTGGCTTTCAGATGCAATCTATAGGATCACTCCTTGCTTTGTCTTGACCTATATGCTCACTTTGTTAGGTTGTTACTGTATTCGTTTAAGTAATGTGCATGTTATGGACCAGTCATTGTTTTGAAGTCATTTGATCCATAATCATCTTATGATTAATTCCTTTGTTGTTTTATTACTTTATATAGGTCAAGTTTTCACTGATGTTGTTGGAAGTCCTTACTACGTAGCTCTAGAAGTGCTGCGCAAACGCTATGGACCAGAAGCTGACGTATGGACTGCTGGTGTAATTCTGTACATACTACTAAGTGGTGTGCCACCATTTTGGGCAGGTGGAGCTTTATGTTTCATTTCTTAACTCTGATTATTTTTGGAAATCTTTACTAACTTTTTACTACTGTTCTACTCTGATTGCTGAATGTACTTATTGCAGAGACATAACAAGGAATTTTTGATGCAGTATTAAAAGGCGAAATTGATTTTGACTGTGATCCGTGGTCTGTGATTTCTGACAGTGCAAAGGATCTTATAACAAGAATGTTGAATCCTCACCCAGCAAAACGTCTAACAGCACACCAAGTTTTATGTTAGTTACTATCACCAGTACCCGAGCTCTTTTTTCTCCTCCATTAGTTCAGGTTCTTGTATGAATATTAATTCTGATGTGTCTCCAAAGTGGTGCAAATAGAAGTATGATGCAACTACAATTGAATGCTTTAACTTTATTTTGTGAACTATGAGTGTTGTGCCATCTTGTAATGCCTTGATACAAATATCTGCACAATCTCAACATTGTTTTTACTGATAAGAAATAAAATTAGTTTCAGAGGATCAATTTATCCCACTGGCTCATGAAAGCCTCAATTTCTAGAATTCTTCCATTAAATATATACGCACAACAGTTTAATAAAAACCTCTACAGTAAGTACAACACATCTACAATTTTTCTACAAAATATAAAAAAATCATTTTCCTTACATGTTCAGGTCACCCTTGGATTTGTGATCATGGAGTTGCTCCTGATCGGCCACTGGATCCAGCTGTCCTTTCTCGCATTAAGCAGTTCTCAGCAATGAATAAGTTAAAGAGGATGGCTTTGCGAGTGAGTACCTTCAGCTGATTCTGTTGTTATTATTACCATCTATCATAGTAAATAATCATGCACAAAAACAAATAATGTCTGTTCGCTTCTACTCACTATAATGTCCGTTGCTTCTTCTCATATTATGTTACTTTTATCATTTTAATGACCTTATCAATTTGTTTCCCCTGATCTGACTCACAAAATTTGTCTTCTTGCAAGCAGGAACAAATCTGGCGCCAATTCCTTTGGCGAAGAACCCTCCAACAATTTGGATGGCCAACAGATAGATGTCTTTCCATTTCCTAGTGATATGGTAGTGCAAGAATTGAACAACTCTCTATTAGTTGAGTCACAAGGCACCTTTGTTCCCTTTATGGCTGATCGATCTTAGTTGGAAGCTCTCTTAATAGTAAAGATTCAATTGGAATCTCTTGCTCTATTGTTTATTGGGATCAGCCTCAAATTGCTATCACATACATATATCAGTAACTTTTTGTAAGTAGCTTCTAGACCACTTGTCCTTAAATTTTCTCTCTTATACTCACTTCTTTTTTAAGCTCCCCTAGATAAAACATTGAATTCTGTAGGTAACTGTTCCATCTATGGCTTGTTGTCAACAATGAGTATGCAGGCAAATGTCAAGATTAAACTTTCTTGGAATTCTGGGACAACCTTATCCCACTCAATGAACTTATTTGATTTTCTAAATATTACTTGAGGTGAGCTCTGGAATATAGTTTTTTCTGACTTTGTTGCTTTTTATTTGTTGCTGGTACAAATTGTAGAGTTTTACAAGCTTTCATGTATGGTTTGAGATTTCATGTAGTCATGTAACTAATCTGTTACTCTTTTTGTACATATTGCAGTCAATATGTCGCTATTAAAGTGCTAAAACTTGAGAGAGTAAATATGGACATGCAGTATGAATATATCCAGGAGGTTTATATCAAGCGGTTCGTTACATCATATGCTCTTATTACCTATACTGCTGGTGAGTTATTTCTGTAAACCAACTCTTATGAACATAAACTTGACATTTTCCTTTCTATGATTTATGTCATCTCTCTTAGTATTATTTCTTCTGAAGTAGTAATTTGGCACGTGTTTAAAAATGTTAGTCTTAATCTCATGTCGTCATATTTTCACTACTAAAATTATTTGCTTCTAGGATGCCACTAACCAAGTACTTATATCAGTAGTATCTCTCACATTAAATTGACATCATTGATTATCATAAGTAAAGACACCACAGATAATCACTGGTTATCACAAGGCATGACCCATCAGAAAACACTGGTTCATAAGAAATATTTTTGGCCTCTACAATGGAACTATCCATAGAAAATGAAGATCGAGTTTTAACTTCATGATAAATAGACACATGTCCCTTGTACATGTCCCTCCTAGGAAATATTTTTGGCCTCTACAATGGAACTATCCATAGAAAATTAAGATCGAACTCTAACACTGGTTTATTTTTTATTCTGGCCTTCATATCTAGTACATCTTCCACACTCTCCCCACGGGTTTTGCACCTGCAACCATTTTCCTCTCTAAACAAAAAGGTTCGTCGTCAATGGTGGGATCTACATGGCCCTCGTACATGTCCCTCCTTATTAAGACCAGTCGTTTGACATGCTCCCGTATCGTCATGTCGGCACGCACGTGCGCTCTGAGACCTAAGACAAACACATGTAATAAGAAAACAAGCCAAGAAAGGTAATTTCCCTTAGATAAAAGGGGTGTTTTAAGTCAAAAAACATTGATTAGTAATTACCATCGAAAAGATTAAATGGATGGATTGTTGTGTATGTCTAAGTTTTGAGGCTTGTTGAAGAAGTGCTATCAAGACTCCCTGAAAAAGCATATCAAAAATTAGTAGAGATGTGCATGCACTATTTAGATATGTATATATATAATAAACTAAAGCTTACTTGATTTTTGATCGACCTTAAGGTTGGTGGCCACGAGAACAACACTATCCTGTTCAGCCAGCAGCAGAGTATTGCCATAGGCATAAGCAGATTCACCAAAAACACGTATAAAGCTGATGTTGTGGCTGGTATCTATCACAGCAATCTCCCTGACGCCGCTAGGGGCGCAGAAATCCACTTCATATGGGCCAACGTACATGATGATGCCAAACACACCTAAGAACCATTTTAGATTTACTATTTTTTATAACAATCTATGCGAATAATGCGTGTTTAACATATTTTTACTTACTTGTTAGTGCACCATCCGGGAGATGAGAAAAAACATCAACCATAGTGCAGCCTTACAAGTCATGGACAGATCTTTCATATAAAATATAAAAACATCAAATTGTAAGAAGTAAGACATGGGTAGATGGTGTAGTTTTGATAAACTTCAAAGCATCAAAGCAAATATAGAGAATAAATTTGATGAACGTCAAACCTTTGGAATCGTGCTGGAGATCGACTAATCTGTTTTAGTAGGCGCGCTGGATATAGGAAGGCTAGGAGTGCCTTTGAACCTTATGGGGGCCGTGCTTATATAGGTGGACCAAATATTTTTTTTAGGAAACATCATAAAAGCTGATTGATATTATTCTGTGAATAATAAAAGCTGATTGATGTTATCTTTCATAAAAGGAAACATTATAAAACTGTGAGATTTTTTACTTTGAGAATAATAAACAAAATCAGTATGACGACATCTAATTAATTGCAGGAGATCCCTTTGCATTTATATGACACCACCATATCCAAAAAAAATCAGGAAATCTTTACTATTAATTGCAGGAGATCCCTTTGCATTTATATGACACCACCATATCGAAAAAAATCAGGAAATCTTTACTATTAATTGCAGGAGATCCCTTTGCATTTATATGACACCACCATATCGAAAAAAATTATGTAGAGACATAATTTAAAAAGATATGTCTGTTTTACTTTGTTAGATTAGATTAGTGTTGCTTCTTATTTACTGCTGGTATAGCTTTGTATAATCAATCAAAGACATTTTCGTATGATTAGATGGTTGCTTTGTTTTTCAATAAATGATAAAACATAAAGATAGCTAATCATATACATAATCTTTAATAATTAAAAAGATATGTTTGTTTTACTTTGTTAGATGGTTGCTGCTTCTTATTTACTGCTGGTACAACTTTGTATAATCAATCAGAGACATATAGTCCAGGAACTTGAATCAAAGCAGCGAACAGCGAAGCGTTCCATAGGGATGGTGTCCTCTTGCTATATCTCCATATAGCCCACAACATTGTATGATGTGCCATAACTAATATGTAGAAACACAAATATCCTGGAGCAGTGTAATGCTATCACGGTATAGTAGAAAAAACCCTCCTTAAATTAAAATCATTGGAAAACCATGAAAACTTAGAGTCGATAGTTCATCATGATTGAGACTCAGAGCAGAAGTTCATCACTGGGTAATATGGTAATATTTCTGTAATTATTGGCATCCTTCCGGTGAAAAATAGATATGTGCTTCTTTCTAAAAGGATAGGTTTTCATTTCCACTGAATATGAAGGACATAACAGTTACTGAAAGTCTGACATTGCAACTAACATAGTGAAGCAGGTCTTGCTCCACTCGCTATATTTACCCAACAGATATAAAGCAAAACATGCATGTATAACGGAAAATACAAACTAAACCAATCGTTTTATTACTTTACAAACTAAGGTTTCAACATCTTCAATTGCTTAGCACTTCCTTGTAAACTATGTTTTTCATTGTTGTTACCGAGTCCTCAGATCTCTTTCGCTTCTTTGAATTCTTGGTTTGGTCCATTACTTTGCCCTTGCCTTTGCCCTTGAGGATCTCCTTGCCTTTGTGTTTTTCCTTGATGGCAAGGATCTTAATGTTAACCTTTGCAGTTGCTCTAGACAACGCAACATACAATTGGCCATGGGAGAACACAGGTTCTGGTAGGTAAACACCGACAATAGGGATGGTCTACCCTTGTGCCTTGTTGATCGTCATGGCAAAGCAGAGCCTAATCGGGAATTGCTTTCTTTTAAATCTGAATGGGATCATGTCATCATCAGAGGGGCAGAGAGGTATGCGAGGAAGGAACACCCTCTCCCCGGCGTGTTGTCCTAGTACGATTTCCGCGTCGATGGAGTTCCTCTGGAACCCCCGAACAACAAGCCTCGTGTCGTTACATAAACCGTTAGCTGGGTCAATGTTCCTGAGAAGTATAATTGGACAATTTATCTTCAGTTTAAGCTCGTGGGGGGCAGCCCATTAGGAGTTAGCGAGTTCAAGAACTCTGGAGCGTAATAGCCATGTGGATCATCCTCTTCACTATCAAAGCTGTGGTAAATATTCTCCTCACCACTAAAGCGTTCTATCATGCTCTTGTTTACCGTGTCAACATAGTCGTTTTTGGTCGAGAGGATCGCTCGGGAAGTCATGTAATTCGGATCAGACATGTTGTCGCCTAAATACGGAAATACATGCTCGATCAGCTTCTCTAGGTCGTCCTCTTCGTCCGTAGACGGTACACATATATCTTCAGGGAGCTGTATATTACCCTCCTCGTTAGTTTCCTCGGTGCCATTCCCTACCCTCAACAAGTAATCTGCGAACCATTTGTCATTATGTACCCTCATGTTCTCGACGAGCCTTAGCTGGCGCATGCCATTCCAGAGATATGAACTCCGCAGGGACGCGTCGACTATTTGAGCCCGTGTACCTTTTCTAACAACCGGAAGCACCTGCCTAAAATCACCACCAAAAACGATTGTCTTTCCACCAAACGGTCGGTCCCGTCGGCCCGTAATGTCACGCATGCTTTTGTCCAATGCCTCAACTGCTTGGCGCTTCGTCATGGTGGCTTCATCCCATAAGATGAGAGAAGCCATTCTCAGGAGCTTGGCTGTCCCACTCTGCTTTCTGAAGTTGCACGACGACCCATCTTCAGTATTTAGTGGTATATTAAACCTAGAGTGGGCGGTTCGACCTCCAGGCATGATTGAAGCGGCAACGCCCGACGTCGCCGTTGCAACAACGATCTTTCTCTTGTTTCGGACTGTAGCAAGGAGCGCCCTATACAAAAAGGTCTTCCCCGTGCCTCCTGGTCCATCAACAAAGAAGACACCTCCATCATCACTGTCAACCGATGATAATATTTGGTCATAGGCAAGCATTTGTAGTCTATTTAGTGAGGATGCTAGATTCTCATCCTTTGGGTCAACCTCCATAGTGCTCTCCTCGATGACCTCCCTAGCCTCACCTCCCGTGTTGTCATACGTCTCGTCCATATTAGGAAGATCGAACGTATTGATGTCTTTTCCCATGGATTGTAACATGCCACTAATGTCAAGCAACACCATCTGTTCTACTACATTTGAGGCTGCGTGATGTCGCCGAAAGTCATCAGACATTGCATCTAGGTGCCTATCCCACAAACCTCGCACATCACCAGGCTCACAGAATACCAAGATTGTTGCAATGAGTCTTCTAAGGGAAGTCGGCATCGCGAACTGCTCTGACTCAGTAAGGCACTCATCGAGGGTGGTGTCTGCCTAGATGAGACCCCTCCTCTCAGCGGCCTCGCGGAAGCTACCACACAACAAACCATTGACTGTTTTCAATGCTTCAAAGGACGTTGATCCTGTCACATGGTTTAGTAGCACCCTCAGAAAGTATCTCTCTCCCTCGGCTGGATGGGCTGACACGATTCGACCTACTTGATGGCGTTCTTGCCTTGGTTTCAAAGATGCTACCGATTGCCATGTGAAGCTACCAGAAAATCTAATACAAAATATCTCGAGCCCAGTGATGATTTTGGTTAGCAACAAAATATTCATTAGCATGGAACTCTCTACATTATCTCGGCAACAACATCGTTCGTGTCCTCTCCGCTTTGAACGTGACCACATGCATATTTGGGAGATGAAGCGGCAGCTGTAGGACAGACGGGGAGTTCCCGTAGAGTTTAAAACCAAATATCCTCCACATCGCCTCTGGTGGAGTAACCCACCTTGCATCAACGTATCTCTTGATCTCGTCTATGTTACCATCTTTGTCGGGCTGGTCAATGTTGAATGAAGTCCGCTCGTGGCCCTTGTATATGTACTTATAAAGGTACTTGACGGCCTTGATACTGGAGCACACCTCAACATTGATGTGGCAGTTAAACATCCGTAAAAGGTATGGGTTGTAAGGCACAACCCATCTGTTGTCCAGAATCTGACAACGGACCTTAGCTTGAGGTCCTTCTTTCCGTCTACGATAAATAGGATAGGAGTCCTTTCCTTGTACAGTGTTCTCGTTGAAGGCCCGCGGGTATCTGCATCTGCACACTCCCTCTTGCATGCACACGTTGTTGGGCTTGAGAACACCGCATGGGCCGTGCATCATATGCTTTACAACCATGGAATAGAGCTCTGGATGCTTATGCTTGTCAGGGAGCTCAGCAGATATGAGCCTATCATACTGCTCTGGCACACATAGCTTATATGTTGAATCCATGATCAACAGGAAGTGGCATGGGGGAGCCCTCTCTTCTGAAATTCAACAACATATACATGCGCTTTCACAACACCAAGGATATGTTTCTTGAGGAGCATGTCTTTCATCATCTCTAGCTTGGCCCTAAACACACGTGCAACAAGATCTGGTCGGTCTTGCGGGGTCTGGCCAGGAAACAACTCATCAACTATCTCCAGCCAGTTTGGATTGCAAGTCATTGTTAGGAAGATGTCAGGCTTTACATATGTTTGCACCAATGCCATGGCATCCATATGTCTCCGCTTCATGTCTCGGTAGCTCCCCTGGAATGTATATGGAAGCACTGTCCTTGTGCCAACAGCGCTCCCTCGAGTTTCTCCTGCACTGATGCTATCAACAATTCCTTTATATAGATCAACATGTATCTCTGGCTGGTGCTCCCTGATCCAGTTCAACCTGCAACACTCGACCTTGATGTACATGTCGACTGCAAATTGCTGGAACAATCTTCCTCCGTGCAATATAGGGTTGAATATGCCCGGACGCGTCATTAGACTGTAGCAGTAGTAGTCTCTAACAGAGACACACAACCTGCTATTTCCCTCTGTTGAAGGTGGAAAATAAATTATTAGACAACCGGTAGGAATGATAGGAAGAAAATGTGGAAGCATAAGACAAAAGACGAACCTCCATTGATATCACGGTTTGCTCTTGCTTGTTGCGCCTTGGCATAATTAACTTTATGTTTAGGGATATTAGGATGCCAGCCGAACTCCCCGTTCGGTAAGAAGAGGGGGTACGAGAGAGGGTCATAGCAGCCTTGTGTGGACCGTATACTGTATTTCTCGTTGTTGTTACCATGTAAGATGATGCTGCGTTCCCACTTTCTTGCTAGGCTGCTTCCCTCGACCCAAATAGCAGCCACCTCTTCCGACAAAGGTTTGTTATATGTCCTTTGGTCTAGCTTATTGTCCATATTCAGTTCTATTCGATACTCGTCGAGGTTTTCCTTATGGGCTCCTAGTATCTTAAACTGTTCAGAATAGGGGTTTTCTTTGAGTATGTCCACTAACATCTTGATGACAGCCTGATCCAAATTCTCGGTGGATTTGGCGCGATGATTTAGGCTTGGATTATCGTCATAGAAATAAAGTTGTAGATGGTCCGGACGAGAACCTGGCCCGAATGAATGCACTTTATGGTACAACATCCCTTGCGCCCGAAAGGTGTACACCCCGGACCTCATGTTCGTGTTGTTGTTATCGAGGCTAACACCAAGGGTTGTGAAGGAGAAGTGGCTGTTGAAGTAACGGATACTTTCACGAAAATGTCGTGAGTTTGAATCTGATGCAGACCATAGCCTCATCAACTCGGGTATAGGCTCCGACTCAAGCAACTTGGTATTCCCTTTCAGGCAGCAGAAACTTTCGCTCTCATACTCGTATTTCTTGGCCTTGCAGTAGATGCAGTTCACGACGTGCTTTAGTATGTGTGTGTGCTGTCTGGTAGGTTTGAGTATACAAAGTCAAAAGGATCACAGTTGATAGAGCCCATGCAGGAGGAATCAGCCGGTTCATCGAGGTACATGCCATCGTTGTCGGAATATGCATGGTTTGTTGAGTTATATACCATGTAATATCAGTGTGTGCATGTTAGCTATTGGCAATTAGGACACACCAATCAGGCCGGTAGTGTTACCTTCACCAGCATATAGGTAGTACTCATCATCCATGAGATCTCCATGATCGGGGTTCTCCTCCATAAGCCTAGCAAGGTATGCCTCCATCTCACCTACAATATTTCAGAGCCGTTAAGTAATGCTATAATATTTCTGGACATAACAAGAGGGAAAAGATGGGTGCATTACAATCAGTCCTGATGGTGTAAGCTTCTGTGCTACCCCGAGTCGATTCGGGGTGTGAAGTGTGTGCACTTGGTGTAGGGTTGTGCATAGACGATGTAGATGGATCAGGATATGTCAGTGTGATGGACTCGGCACGTGTCGTGTTACTCTTAGCCTCGAAGCGAGCATTAGCACGTTCTATTTGTTCACGCCTCTCCCCGTGTGGTATACTTTGCATGTTTGCTCTTCGACGTGCACTATTCTCTTGCATATGTGCATCTTCCAACCATTCTTTTTGAGCCCGCTCCCGAGACCTTCGCTGAGCTCTGTTCTCCTGTCCCTGATTGTGCACTTGATTATGCATGTCATCTGTTTTCCGATCCATGTTTTGTTGACTGACGTTTAATAGGTCATCAGGGATGTTATCGAAATCCAAGGTTCTGCTAAGGTATTCGCCTGCAAAATGGTCGATATGGTAAGCAACTGTTCGATGATGTTAGAGAGACTTGTAGAAAATTTTATTACTTACCATCAGTTTCGTTGGTGTAGTTCCGTGTTGACACGGATGGCTCCACGAAGGATGATGCATCTAGGATATTTGTTCGGTATGTAGTATCCATAGATACAACATTTGGGCACATCATCGCGATCGATTCAGCACATGGAGTGTTTTTCTTATCCTTAGCATTTGTGTTGCGCTTGGTTAGCATCTTTTGCTTATCTACGGGTGTTAGACTGTGTCTTCTAGATTGCTGGCTAGCATTTCTCTTGTCAGTAGTTAATGCTTGAGCGGATGATCTTCTCTGAGCATTAATGAGTTCTCTCTCGTCGGGTGTTAGCATATCCCGTTTTGCTTGCGCACGTTTCCTCCTTGCCATATTTTTGTCAACTTCATGCATCAGAGGTGTATTCTCCTTGTTTTGGATCACAGAAGGTGAAACGCCATCCATAGAAGAAATATTCACACAACATGCTTGGTCTAATTTCGTGCTCCCTGGTTTGTAAACAGACAAAATTAGTTATTAGGACCCAAAAAAGATGGAGTGTATACTTAGTGTAAAAATGTACTTTTATTACCTACATTGCTAATCTGACTTGATTCATCAGATTTACCAAGGTTTAGAGTTGCATTCTTTTTATGTTTTCCGGCCATCCGTAGCTTCCTTAGGTGTTCTTCTTTACTTTCAGCAGACAATCGACTATACCAATTTCCACTGCCTTGTTTAGACTCCAATGTTTCACCTGGGCTTCTGTTTGTCAGATTTTTAAACGGGGTATGATCCCTATGCGAAGATTCAGATGCAGTATCTTGATTTGTCATCTAATAAATATAAAAAAGTGATCAAGACAAATAAGATAATCCATAGCAAATTGTTATTTATTTGGTTAGATCCTCCATAGACTACCCGAATCACAGATGGTGAAAGTCCGTCCTTAGAACTCGAACCAATGTTATGAGAACATGGATCTTCTGCATATATTTTGTTAGTGTGCTTGATGGTAAACATACATTTGTAGTACAAAAATCTGATATAAATAATTACTGGACTTAATGGTAAACATACATTCCTAGAAGCACTCATTTTGCCATAATCTGTAAGCAGTTACAGAAATATTCATAGAAGCATTATTTCCTGTATTTTTTCCATATATATCACAAGCAAAACCATTTTGTCAAGTCATGTATTCTAAGCAGTCGTTGTATCTTTTAGTTGGGTCTAAGTATGTTCAATAAAGGATTGCATCAAGTTAGACCTAGAGATTATGGACTCTCTCTTACAGAAGCAGGTAATTGAATCGAAGTAGGTACTCTATCATACTGACTATGAATTGTTCACTCATTTGGCAGTAACTTGGTTCAGGGATTTAATATGCTATTGCTTTTTTCTAAAAAAAATTACTATGAAATGACAAAAAATTTCTTGCATGCGAATGGGTTGTATTTTTTTACCTTGATCTACAATCTGATTTAGAGCTGCTATTTTTTCTGTTGTCGGGCTAGCCGTTGTTTCTTTAGGTATTCCTCTTTCTGCTGGGCAGACATTCGATGATACCAACTTGTGGTACTCTTCTCTGTTCCATCCATAACCTCATTTGATCCTTTGTTTGTTAGATCCTTAAATGGGGTACGCTCCCCAGGCGAAGAAGACGAAGCAATCTTCTGTTTTCTCATCTGGTAGTATCCAACAATAGAAGGCGTGTGAAAGGCAGAGTATGCGGATTGAAGCTGGATTACCGGCGGGAAACGGATGCAGACGTCACAACGATAAAGACGACAGCGGTTGTAGATCAAGTTTGGCGATTTCCTGTTAGAAGATCAATGGCGGCGTCCTGAGAGCGAGCGGGAGGAGGGAGGAGGTAGGAGAAGGATGTGGCTTTTTTATTTTTAATTGATGAATTTCCTTGATTGTAGCCTTCCTGTAACGTGTATAAGGGACGATGGGTCCTGCCATTATTTGCCTATTGATTTTCCTTGATTTGATTTTCCTACATTGTGGTTTTCCCTGTAACGTGTATAAGGGAATATGGCACCTGGCATTGATTGCCTATTGATGTAAAAATTTGATTGTAGCCTTCATGTAACGTGTATAAGGGACGATGGGTTCTGTCATTGATTGCCTATTGATTTTCTTTGATTTGATTTTCCTTAATTATAGATTTCCCTGTAACGTGTAAGGGGCTATGGCTCTCGGCATTGATTGCCTATTGATTTTTTTTGATGCACTCTCAGCTAATTTCCTGCAGCGTTGGAAGCATTAGATATAAATTGTATGGTCCAGATTGCTTCGGTGTTTGATGTTTGAGGATGACCTACGATCACCAACTTCCTTTTAATAGTAAAGATAGTGGAACTGAAGACCGCTCTGCTTCCTGCTGCCGTGGGAATAACAATCCGGCGACAACCAAATCGTGGAAATTGATCAGAGGTACTAATCCGGCAACGGGTGGCCTGAGCTGATCATTATGACGCGGCAAGTAGTAAGTACTGTATACTTATTACTGTACATATCAAAATGCCTTTTACAATTTATTTACACGCGCTATTCTTCCAATTGTTTACAGCAAGCTCATGGTCATCATCATCTCCTGTACGTACGCGCAGCACAACAGGACGCGCGCGCTACGCCGAGGGCAAAAAGCCGTCGGCGTAGCCCAAAATGCCCTCGGCGTATGCTACGCCGACGGCTGCCCTCGGCGTAGCCTCCTCGGCAAAGGGCTCCCTCGGCGAAGCACATAGAGGCCGTCGGCGTATCAAAATACCGTCGGCGTATGCTACGCCGAGGGCAATGCCGTCGGCGTAGCGGCCGTCGGCATAGTTTGTCGACAGGTTGCAAAAATATTTAAAAAAAAAAAATAATTTTTTTTAAAATAATTTTTTTTTTCTTAATTTTTGAATATTTGAATTGTTTGACTCATTAATCTCTCACTTTGAACATTTTTAACACTAATTACACTTAATATTTAATTAAATTGCAGTCTTGGTCGAACTTCCCAAAAGGTCACCCATCCTAATACTACTCCAGCTCCAGCACGCTTAACTTCCTCGTTTCTTCAGAATCTGTTTCCGCAAAGTAATTGATACATTGTTGTCAATACTATGATATCAATCCTATTAACCCTTATATCAACATGTCACATGTTGATATTTTTTGAAATTACAAACAATTATTTAAATAAACATTAATGAATAAGTAAAAATATTATTGAATTCAAATAAAAATATAATAATTTTACTTTTTTGTATTTTTCTATTTAATATGGAATAATTAATATCTTTAAATCTATAAATCGGAATTTAACAAATAATATGTCTAAATTGATCAGAAAAATGAGAGGAATCCAAATATGATATCCATATCAACTAATCACAAACCCTACTTTTTTGAATTATCTATTTGGTGGTTGCTTTAGAAAATTCCCTTTTGCTTTGACATCTTGAAAATGGCTTTTTGGTGCGATGAAAAGGAAAACTTGCATTGGATCTTTGATAAAATAGAATATTGTGAACCTAAAAATGATTTTTGTAAAAAAACATGAGCATCGGATCATGTACCTGTAGTTCATATCTGACCCACTTCCTGCCGATTCGGCAGAAATTTGTCTTTTTTATCAGAGGTGGACGGAAAGGTTTTGGATTCCCCTGTTGGGGCATTGTCTATATAAGGTGGTATAGTATTTTTGTAAAATATAGTGGTACAATTTTGAATTAGCCATTTGGTGGTTGCTTCACAAAATCGTCCGTTTTTTGTGCTCAGAAAATGGGAAATGGCTTTTTGGTGCGACAAAAAGGAAAACTTCCTCCTGCAACATTGTTCGCCATCCCATGATGCATGTGTATGCACAATATGGACACATTATCACAAACTATGCCTTGATTCTAGCCATAACATTGGTCATTTGACCCGAAAGCCAAGAAACCTCGAATGAGATAGGTCATTTTGTGAAGGTTTTTTTGAGACATAATCAATATATCAAGTTTAATATTTTTATTTATAACTATGTCACATAATATGACACCACGCGAAGGTTTCGCATTGTTTCGATCGTTTTTGAATTTTTTATGCCCGTTTTAAACTATCGTCAAACTTTGTCGAGCACGGGCATGAAGATTCTTAGCTCGGGCCGAGCCTCGCTAAACTTGCATTGGATCTTTGATAAAATAGCATATTGTGAACCTAAAAATGATTTTTGTAAAAAAACATGAGCATCGGATCATGTACCTGTAGTTCATATCTGACCCACTTCCTCCCGATTCTAGAGAATTTGTCTTTTATCGAGAGGTGGACGGAAGGTTTGATTCCCTGTTGGGGCATTGTCTATATAAGGTGGTATAGTATTTTTGTAAAATGTGGTGGTACCATTTTGAATTAGCCATTTGGTGGTTGCTTCACAAAATCGTCCGTTTTTTGTGCTCAGAAAATGGGAAATGGCTTTTTGGTGAGACGAAAAGGAAAACTTCCTCCTGCAACATTGTTCGCCATCCCATGATGCATGTGTATGCATAATATGGACACATTATCACAAACTATGCCTTGATTCTAGCCATAACATTGGTCATTTGACCCGAAAGCCAAGAAACCTCGAATGAGATAGGTCATTTTGTGAAGGTTTTTTTGAGACATAATAAATATATCAAGTTTAATATTTTTACTTATAACTATGTCACATAATATGACATCACGCGAAGGTTTCGCATTGTTTCGATCGTTTTTGAATTTTTTATGCTCGTTTTAAACTATCGTCAAACTTTGTCGAACGGCGGGCATGAAGATTCTTAACTCGGGGCCGAGCCTCGCTAAACTTGCATTGGATCTTTGATAAAATAGCATATTATGAACCTAAAAATGATTTTTGTAAAAAAACATGAGCATCGGATCATGTACCTGTAGTTCATATCTGACCCACTTCCTGCCGATTCGGCAGGAATTTGTCTTTTTTATCTGAGGTGGACGGAAAGGTTTCGGATTCCCCTGTTGGGTCATTGTCTATATAAGGTGGTATAGTATTTTTGTAAAATGTGGTGGTACCATTTTGAATTAGCCATTTGGTGGTTGCTTCACAAAATCGTCCGTTTTTTGTGCTCAGAAAATGGGAAATGGCTTTTTGGTGCGACGAAAAGGAAAACTTCCTCCTGCAACATTGTTCGCCATCCCATGATGCATGTGTATGCACAATATGGACACATTATCACAAACTATGCCTTGATTCTAGCCATAACATTGGTCATTTGACCCGAAAGCCAAGAAACCTCGAATGAGATAGGTCATTTTGTGAAGGTTTTTTTGAGACATAATAAATATATCAAGTTTAATATTTTTACTTATAACTATGTCACATAATATGACACCACGCGAAGGTTTCGCATTGTTTCGATCGTTTTTGAATTTTTTATGCCCGTTTTAAACTATCGTCAAACTTTGTCGAACGGCGGGCATGAAGATTCTTAACTCGGGGCCGAGCCTCGCTAAACTTGCATTGAATCTTTGATAAAATAGCATATTGTGAACCTAAAAATGATTTTTTTTAAAAAAACATGAGCATCGGATCATGTACCTGTAGTTCATATCTGACCCACTTTCTTCCGATTCGGCAGGAATTTGTCTTTTTCACCAGAGGTGGACTAAAGGTTTGGATTCCCTATTGGGACATTGTCTATATAAGGTGGTATAGTATTTTGTAAAATATGGTGGTACCATTTTGAATTATCCATTTGGTGGTTGCTTTACAAAATCGTCAGGTGTTTTGTGCTCGGAAAATGGGAAATGGCTTTTTGGTGCGACGAAAAGGAAAACTTTCTCCTGCAACATTGTTCGCCATCCCATGATGCATGTGTATGCACAATATGGGCACATTATCACAAACTATGCCTTGATTCTAGCCATAACATTGGTCATTTGATCCGAAAGCCAAGAAACCTCGAATGAGATAGGTCATTTTGTGAAGGTTTCTTTGAGACATAATCAATATACCAAGTTTGATATTTTTACTTCTAACTATGTCACATAATATAACACCACGCGAAGGTTTTGCATTGTTTCGATCATTTTTGAATTTTTTATGCCCGTTTTAAACTATATATAATGTCTTATGTTTTACTTAATTTTTATTTATAAATGTGTAATATTTGAGTGTAGATAGATAGGTCTTATTTTTCTGCAAATTTTGATACATTATTTGTATTTTTCCGAATTAGAATGATTTAGTTATGATTTTTCAATGTTTAATGAGATAAAATAAAAAATAGCTACGCCGAGGCGTCGGCAGATGTTACGCCGAGGCAGCCGGCGTAGCATAGGATATGCCGAGGGCAATTCTACGCCGACGGCTGCTTGGCGGAGCTAGCCTAGACGATGTCTACGCCGACGGCCCCGATGTTTGGCCGTCGGCGTAGCGACTGGCCGTCGGCGTAGCTTCCCATTCCTGTAGTGCAGCCAGAGCTCGATCGACCTTTGCCGGTAATACTTACACTCAGTAGACATATATGTGTTTGTCGTCCCCTGCTCCTGCCCGCCTCCGCTGGGCTTCTCTTCTCCTGGCTTTGGAAGGACAAAATCATTTCATCACTCTGCCGGGCAAGCTGAATCGACCATAATGACGATGATGATCGCAGGCGCGAGGTAGATTTCACTAGCTCTGTGATTGATCGGCCTTGGTGGAAGCCCTGCTGTAGAGCTCTAGCGTGTCGCCGAGCTGCACAGGGCGGCCTCGCAATCTCGGAGCGTGCTTGTGTTGTCGCCCATGGAGTCGAAGAAGGCTGCCCACGGAGGTGGAGGTCTGGCTTGAAAGCCAGGGCCCGTGACAGCTCCCCGATCGCCTCGTCCTCCTTGTTCTCGTCCATCAGAACTGCAGGATTCACAAGACAACATGTTACTACAGCCGATGAAGCTATTGAAATACTAGATCTGAAATGTGACTACCCATTGCCATCTCCAGACATTTGATTCTCTCCCCTTTTGACGTTGTTAGATTAAAAAAGTTATGTTTTATATACGAATAATTATGTTCATATATTCATCATAACCAAAAAAATTGACATAAAATAAAGTTTATAAGTCATTATAGTGTAAAAACACCAAAAATATGTATTTTACGTCGAATTTTTTTACAGCATGTAAAACAAAAAAAATTATGTCATTTGTAAATTTTATTATGTTCTTCTCGACTTAGGAAGTAATATAAAATTTTATGTGACATAAAAATAATATACGGTTCTAAAGATAGATATATCTCTCTCTCTATATATATATATATCTCTCTCTATATACGGTTCTAAATTTTATGTGACGTAAATTTTATGTGACATGGGTGTCAAATAGCGCCACTCTCTCTCTCTATATATATATATCTCTCTCTATATATACATATATATATATATATATATATATATAGATGCAGAATACATTCAACACCCTAGTTGAAATTGTTAAATATTTAGAAATTGACCCACAAAAATAATAAAATCTGAAAAACTGCATATCCGGTGTCTATAGCTCCTTTTATAGGTCAATCAAAGTTACTCAGAACCAAAGGTTAACTAATCAAGCACCCTCGGAAGAATACATTCGGCACCCGATCAATATTGTGAAGCATTCAAAAATAGACTCACCAAAATAATGAAGCTTAGGCGCCAAAACTTAACCTGTCAAGCGCCCTCAGAAGAAAACATTCGACACCCCGGTTGAAATTCTCAAGTGCCTAAAAATATATACATTTATCATGATAGAGTACAAGGAACTTAATGCCTACCAGGATGCAAGCATCAATGTTGGAGAAGAAGACACAACAAGGTTGGAACTTAAAGTGGCAGTTTCTCCAAGTGGCACGAGAAAGAAAGCATGCCCCCCATTGGCATCTACTCCTACTTGTTACAGAATAAAGGAACTGGGTTGGTGCTTTACATTTCAACACGAACAGACAAACTGTGCATCGCCATGGTTAGATCCCTTTTCTTCAGAGGGACAGTAGCGCTTGCAGCTTCCTTCTCTATGGACTCTTCATCTCGGACGCTCTTCATCTTTTGCTCAATCTGAAAGCTTCGCATCTTGGAGTCGAACCCGACCGATGTCACTCAGGTGCTTGAACAATTAACTTGAGAATTTGTCCGGTGCCACTCCTTTTATAGGTCAAACAAATTAGTCGGTACCAAAGAATTTCTGCACTTCATTAGCAGGTCCTCCAAATCCAAGCGAAGCACTACGAACATAAAACAAGTCATGTACCACTGTTAGATATACTTCTAGCTCAGATTGTTCTAACTGATCAGTAGTAAGCCTCATTAAGCACTCATCATAATTGACATTCAGCACCTCATTAAGCACTCATCATAATCTAGGTATTCAGTATCCAATGAGAATACCAAGTGCAAGGATTTTTTTCTAACCCGCAGACATCATTCAGTACCAGAAACTTGTTTTGGGATGGAGGCATGTCAAATTGAGAGTTCATGTCCGGTGTCTATAATTCCTTTTATATGTTAATTAAAATTATTCGGCACCAAAACTTAACATGTGAAGCACCCTCAGAAGAATAGATCGAGCACCCCGGTCAAAATTGTTAAGTATTTCAAAATAGACTCACCAAAATAATCAAGCTTGAGAAACAATATGTCCATATCTATAACTCCTATTTTATGTCAATCAAGATTATTCGGCACCAAAACGTAGCATTCGGTTCCTTAGGACGGCTGATTCGGTGCTATCAAAATACGGCTCGGTGTCTCGGTTTCACACCTCGTAAAACACATCCATCGCTCCAGTTCAATTTTACAAATACCCAAAAGATTCAGCACCTCAGAGAAAATTGATGAGCACCAGGTGATTCAGCACCGCAGAGAAACTTGGTGGGCACCAGGTGATTCAGCACCTCAAAGCAACTTGTTAAAATAAGCACCCATATAAGATGCGTTCAGCATCCAAATAAGGAGAAGGCAACAAGTGCAGATCTCGCACTCAATCAATACTTGGTGTTAAAGCACTCAGTGCCCAGTGAATAGTCCACCTACCAATATTCATGTGAACATGGTAATCACACCAGCCACGAGAAATCAGAAAACTAGTGCAGTGCAATGATTTTCTCTAACCTTCACAAATCATTGGATCCTTATAGCAAGCAATGGTAGTGGCGGTTATCATAATAATAACTATTGGAGAGAAGCAATGAAATGCAATATGAGTTCTGAAACCTATTAGGATCGAAAGATACAAGCTCAGTATCGAAGAATCGAAAGATCAGTACCTAGCATGTTCATGAGCGAGCATCAACAAGGGATAAAATAGGCTTCAAATTTTTCAGTACCTCTAAATAGTCTCAACATTATTCAGTACCTAGAATAAGTAAGATCCAGCACAATTTAGTGGAACAAAGGTTAAATAAATTATTCGGGGCCACAATTTAACTTATCAACCAATCTCGGTTGAATAGCAAGTTTTAAACCCAATCAATATCCGTGTAAAAATGGTGTAATCCAAGATCTTCCTTCCAAGTTGGAACCTCACTTGGAATTGGTATCAGTAGTAAGTTGGGGGGGCAATGTCTTTAAGTATCTCGGTGTAATGCAAGGCGGAAGAAGAAATCAGTAGCAAGTTGGGGGGACAAGGCTAAAGGTCTTATGGTTCAAAGCAAGCAATTGGTATCACACCTCGTAAAACACATGCATCACTCCAGTTGAATTTTACAAATACCCAAAAGATTCAGCATCTAAAAAACTTGGTAAGCACCAGATGATTCAGCACCTCAGAGAAACTTGATAAGCACCAAGTATTCAGCACCTCAGAGAAACTTAGACTTAATCACCCTAGTGATTCAGCACCGGAGAGAAACTTGGTGAGCACCATGTGATTCAGCACCTCAGAGCAGCTTGTTAAGCTCACATGTGATTCAGCATGTCAGAACAATCTATTAAATTAAGCAACCATATAAGGTGCGCGCAACACGAGCTGCGAGCAGCATGCTTGAATACTAAACAGACACTGTCGCATTGGGGTTTTCATTTCTTCACCAAGTACCATAAGAGTGCTGAAATACAAATTTATGTGCCGACTAGTACTTATCAATAAAAGGGGTAAGTTGTGATAGTGAGATATCCTCAGTGAAATGGAACAAACATCTTCCATGCTAGAAAACATGGAATTATCACAAAGATCTCTTAGGTAACCATATGATTCAGCACCGTGACATACCTTGTTAAGCACCCTACACAACCCATATGATTCAGCACCGTGGCATACCTTGTTCAGCGAATCAGCACCTCCGCCTCAGAAACTCGGTCCCATATGAGCTTTGCATTCAGTACCCAGAGTTTCATGGTCAAGTACATCTACTAGTCTCTACCTAAAAAGCTGAAACTTTTGGAATGTCTGAACTGATCAAAAACAGAAGTGTTCATGACCAAAAATCAAGTGGAAAACACTCTCAGGGCTTTTCTAGAAAACTAGGAAGAGAGAAGCACATCGCCTTGTAGCAATGGACACAACACCTGCTTGAAAATTTCCAACCAACTGGAAAATAAAGTAAACATCGGCATTCAAGTTGTATGTGTTCATCCCAACTCCTTGGCATTAACACAAAGCACAACGTTAACCGTAATTTTCAAGCTATGTGATTTTCATCCACACTTGATAACATAAACATGTGTCCAAAACTGGAAGTAAGCATCAACTTTATGTGAGTCTACTAGAGTTGCTATAACAATTCAGCACCAGCCCCAACTTTTTCGCCGAATGCCTTTCGTGCTGCTACTAGCTCTACCATCTCCAGTTCATGCCTTTCGGTCACACTAAAGATTTTTTTGCATCAAAGGAAAGATAGGATGAATAAAAAATTCATAGACCATGAACACGATTCTGCGAGTAAACCGCCCATGAAAACATTGATAATGGACAAGGCAAGGTTTCACTCAAACCACCAACAAACCGATTTCTCCACAAATCTTAGCCTCCTCAAAATCTATGTGCATCAACAAAAAAAACCAATAAGAATCTGTAGTGGAGGAAGAAACCTTAAAACATATGACATATCTCCTAGAATCTGTAGCCTATGAGGCAAAATGTATCTCTGCTTGTGCGGTCGATGTACCGAGATTGGGCGTCAGAACTTCACTTGGTGGTGCTGCTCCAGGGACGCGTCATAGAGCTCCGATGACGCGGAGGGGCGAGATTCATGCTCCGCGGCCGTGACGGTGTTGGCGGTGGGCACAATGATGACGAGGAAGCATTGCTCCATGGCGGCGTCACCGGCATGGCTTCAAGATCCGAACCTATGACTCCGATATGATTCGAAGCTTAGTAAACTACGGTGCCTTGCCCGGATGTGAGGTCGAGACTCGGTAGCGGTCCTCCCAAATCCGCATAAAACACGAAAAGAAAATAACACGAATAGATCGGAAAGCGAGAACATCCACTATGATTAGCGATTTGGTACTCACCATGGTCTTCCAAAGACTACGTAGTACCGCCATGGATGTGCTCTGACGACCGTAGTTCGCCGTGGGTGTTCCGAGGGCTGCGGGCCATGTCTGACAGTGTCGGCCCATCGATGATGCCCATCCCACCACCTGCCTCCCGTGGCAGCGTCGGACCAGATCCAACACGCAGGTCACCAGTGACGGCTGACGCCTGACGTTCGAGAGTTCTCAGGTTGGAGCTTGCACCGGTGGTGCCGCGCCTCCGTGCGTGCCCGTCGAGGCAAGGCTAGGCAGCGCGCCACCGGAGGTCGGGGTAGGGAACGTGCCGCCGACCGACGGGAGCCAATTCGGGGGTGGGATCCCACGCGTGATGCTCGTTGGCAAGATGGGGACCACGTCGTCGTGCGACCAGGAAGACCGACGATCTCTCCCCAGCGAGGACGTATCTTGGGGCAGAGATGGGGAGCCGGAGGTAGGGTCAGAGCGGGTGGTGTGCGGGGGGAGGATGCGGTGGGTGGGACAGAGGGCGGATGGGGTAGGGTGATTTATTGGCTGAGCGCTCCTCTCAGTGGCTCTATGTGCATAGACCGCGAGGACCACACGGGGTTAGACGAGTGCGCATGCGGTCAGACCATAGGCGTGACAGTGCACAGGAAAGCCCTCCAGACTAATTCCTTTTCGGATATATCGGTTCGTCGCTAAAAAAGGAGAAATTCTCTCGGCCCGCACGAATCTCTAAACAACCAATGGTGCGAGATACTTCCTCACACCACACACCTAATATCCTAAAGAGGTATTTTCCCTTCTTCCTTTCCATCTGACAACTGTTCCTCTGCATCGACACATAGCTGCCACCTCCCAGTCTGCTCTGCCTCTCTGCCATGGTCACGGAGGCAAATTTGCAACGGAGGTCACAGGCAGCCACTCGCCGCAGGGAGGGAGCCGTTGGCAAATCCATTATATAGCATACCTCTCAGCGCCCCACGTCCCAACTCCGGCAAACACCTCCCGTTGCACACCACCGCCCCAGATCCCACTTCTGTCGATCCCTTCCCGTCCCACAACCTCCAGGATTTGAGGCGAGCCCTCAACTCCTCCGACCACCACCGCTCCCCGTACCAGGCCAATCTTTAGGCAACCACCGCTCCCCGTACCAGGCTGATCCTCCGGCCACAACCGCTCCTCGTACCAGGGCATTTTCTGCTCTCATGCAACACCAGATCCCGCCACGACCGTCACCCTCTTTCCCATTTTTTTGCCGCGTTGTCCGCCACCGATATGACCGGGGCGAGCAGATCCAGACCCTGGTGGCGCCAAGCCCCAGACAGGCCCCGATTCCTGCTCCGCCGTTGTCGGGCTGGGGACGTCGATCGTGGCCACTTATTCAGGGCGTGGATGCTCGGAGTCCAGCTCGTCGGATCGATCTGATCCGTCCGCAATCGAGTACGGCGGGGAGGATATGCTTCAGTGCGCGTGTCGTCAGCCGTTATCTAGATTGACATCCACATCCGGCCACTAGAGGGAACGCGTGTGCCTTGCGTGCGTGCGTGCACGCCGGAGGAGAGGAGGAGGAAGGGGCGGGATGCTCGCGTGCGTCGCGTGCTCCAGGAAGCTCGGTGGCGGCGGCGGCGGCCGCTGCACGAGCCGCCGGAGGAGGAGGACGCGGTCGACGGGGGCGCGGGCGGCGCGGCGACGCCAGCACGAGGCAGGCCATCAAGGCGCTCACCGCCCAGGTGGGTTCTCCGTTCTCGGCAGTCTACACCGTGCTTTAGAAACGTCGATTTTTTTTATTTTGTCCAAAATTTGCGATGGTGACGCGCTCTTTTGCACTCGTCAAGAGAAGGGACACAAGTTTCTTTCGGCCGCGTATCGTCACTGATGGCCTGGTATATCGGCTGGGGCATCAGTGGCTCGAGGGCATTTGACAGATTTCCCCGGCTCTGTTTTAATAATAATAATAGCATATACAAATGTAACTAGTTGTATGCAGTGGTTCAGTGCCATTTTAAGTAAGTGTTGGAATGTCTGTCTTGTGTGTTTTAAAGCATCTCATCCCGGCTTGTGAATTGTTGGCTATCAATGAGGCCTTTGTATCATGTACTGTATTTGCGGGGTGTTCTCGATTGTAACATTTCTGATATGTGATCACGTATATACAGTAAAGCTAGACATTATTATGGTTGTAATGCTAACTATGCCGGCATCTGGTTTTGCCTGTGGAATCATATATGTTTCCAAGTGCTGTTGGCAAAGTGTAAGCACTTCGTACAAAATTCAGTTCAGTAAGTTACTATTTTGTATGCCAGTACAGTGCTAATGTTCCTTGCTTTTCTTACCTGCTTCATTTGGTCTGTTTATATGGCATTCCAGATTATCCAGATTAAGTGAGGGCCAGAGTACCTATGCGAGTGAGCTATCATGTGGTGATCTGAATATGCAAGGACAATAGTTACACAGCGATGGGTTTGGATGGTATGCTTTTTGTCTACCATTCGATAGTTTGTTTGTCCTGTGTAAAGGGGCCTTCTTTGAATTTACAATATCTCTAAATGTTCTCTAAACAGGTTAGTTCCATGGGCTCCTCAAATGAATGGTACCAAGGGCACAATCATGGTGCCGTTCTGTACATCAAACCGTTCAGCGGGTAACAGGTATCCTGTATCTGTTATTTATTTTAGTCGAGGCTGCCGAGAATGTAGTTCACCGAAAGAAATAGGTAAGTAGCTTATCACAGTCTTAGCAGCCGATTTGGTACGTTCTATTAAGTCAACTGCCCGACTTCAATAGTAGGCAAACAAAAAGAGTTTTTGCAGAAAGGTTTAACGAGCCATTTTTTTTATGATAGCCTGAAATGCCCACCCGTCCTGACCAACTTTTTGATACCTGGGTAGGATAGGGCATTTGAAGATTCATATGTTACTGATTTGAGATGCTTGTGGGAAACTTTTTTTCCACAAGACTGAACCCTCTTTTATATGGGTTAATTGGATAGACGCCACTACAATTTCCACGAAATTGAGAAACGCCACTGCAATTCTCAACTTTGGAAAAATGCCACTAGAATTATGTATACCTTTGACAGATGCCATTACACCCATTTACATAGCATATACTAGTCAATATACGTTGTATTCTCTGCCGTATGTACGTATATATGGTGGGGTCCATCAGAATCAGCGAAAAAATATAAGTTGGTAACAAATATTGGAACAAAATTACAACAATATAAAAAAATGGAAAAGACATTGTAAAGAAGAAGACACTATCGAACTGGCAAAAGCGGCGGCCCGTTAGAGCCTCGATTGCGTGTTAATATAGCAGTGGAAAGAGCCTCCGCCGGTGGCACGTACACATGATAGAGAGAGAGAGAGATTGATCGAGGGATGAAAGAGAGATTGACCGAGGGAGGAGTACTACTCCAGGACTGTCACGTTACAACGTACAAAGGATTTAGGAGGGGTAAAAACTAACTCTAACAGACACCGGTGAAGTAAAAGACACCGGTGAGGAAAAAGACACGGGCGGAAAATGGCAAGAAAAAAACCTGAGGTGGTCGCACTATCCATGAGTGAGGCGGTCCTGACGCCAACACTTGGAACAAAGCGAAGCCTTATGTACTGGCTTGGAGTCTAGATTCATGCGTTTGATGTCCATTTGAATCTGGAGCTGTTATTTTGTGAGATGAGATACTTTGAAATCTGGAGCCTGTTATTTCGTTGATGCATCAATGTGATACTTATTTGGACCTGGAGCTGTGTTGCTTATAAATTGTGTAGCGTTGCTTTCTGTATCTTGTTTTGTTGTCTCTAATTTGAACCTGGAGCTGCGACCGTTGGACATATATTCTGGAGCTGTGTCAGTGTACCTTTGATACTATGATTCTGTATTTAACATGTAGCTTTTATGAAAAAAAAAATTATCCAAGTGCATGTGTGATTTCCATTTTTTATATTGTTGTAATTTTATTCCAATATTTGTCACCAACTTATATTTTTTCCGCTGATTCTGGTGGACCTCACCATCTGTACGTACATACGCAGAGAATACAACGTATATTGACTAGTATATGTTATGTAAATAGATGTAATGGCATCTGTCAAAGGTACACATAATTCTAGTGGCATTTTTCGAAAGTTGAGAATTGTAGTGGCGTTTCTTAATTTTACGGAAATTGCAGTGGCGTCTATCCAATTAACCCCTTTTATATTAGGTAAGAATCAGTTGGTGATGATAATGAGCCGGAATTTTTGTTTGGTTTCACAGTAGGCGATAGACCTATCGCGTCTTTATTCCTTTGTGCATTTCTTTTCTTGTCTAGATCAGGATTTTATTTTATTTTTCAAACTTGCCGTCTCATAGCTAACGCCCTCGAGAAGCGACGGACGGGGTCGCCCAACAGCTAACCTTAATACCAAGACGACCTTCTGGTACCGAACGTTTGGGACCGAGGCACCGAACCGGTTTTGTTAGTACCGAATTTATCGCCTTAACGAATTACGGTGTGAAGCAAACACGGGTGGTTCCATTTTGACATAGCATCGAATTCGTTTCCTTAAGGAATTGCGGTGGTAAGCAAACATTGGTGGTACGTTTCAATAGAGGTTCGGTGCGTAACAAATATCGGAACAATGGGGGCACATACGCATGGCGTCGAAACGATAGGGACCGGAGCGACATGATAATGCCAAATAGAACGACGACCAAGCGTACTTTCCATCTCGGGTACCGAGCATGGAGAACGCAAGGCGCCTAATAACCACGCTAGTACCGAACCAGCGTTTTAGGGGAATCGACGGTCGCATAGCTAACGGCCCCGAAAAGCGATGGGCGGGGTAGCCAAATGTCTAACCCTAATACCAAGATGACCCTCCTAGTACCGAGCATTTGGGAACGAGGCACCGAACCATCTTTGTTAGTACCGAATCCGTTTCCTTAAGGAATTGCGGTGGGAAGCAAACATGGCTGGTACCGTTTTGATCGAGGTTCGGTACGTAACAAGTATCAGAATAATGGGGTACATACACATGGCATCGAAACAGTAGGGATCAGAGCCACGTTACAATCCCCAAAAGAACGACCAGCGTCAAGATGCATCGAGCATGGAGGCAAGGCGCTAATAACCACGCTAGTACCGAACCGGCTTTAGGGAATCGGTGATTACATAGCTAACGGCCCCGAGAAGCGATGGGCGGGGTAGCCAAATGTCTAACCCTAATACCAAGATGACCCTCCTGGTACCGAGCATTTGGGAACGAGGCACCGAACCATCTTTGTTAGTACCGAATCCGTTTCCTTAAGGAATTGCGGTGGGACGCAAATATTGGTGGTACCGTTTCAATAGAGGTTCGGTGCGTAACAAATATCGGAACAATGGGGGCACGTACACATGGCGTCGAAACGTTAGGGACCGGAGCGACACGATAATGCCAAATAGAGCGACGATTGCGTACCTTCCATCTCGGTACCGAGCATGGAGGACGCATACGCGCTAATAACCACGCTAATCCGAACGGCGTTTTAGGGGAATCGGCGATGATAGCTAACGGCCCCGAGAAGCGATGGGTGGGGTGGCCAAATGTCTAACCCTAATACCAAGATGACCCTCCTGGTACCGAGCATTTGGGAACGAGGCACCGAACCATCTTTGTTAGTACCGAATCCGTTTCCTTAAGGAATTGCGGTGGGAAGCAAACATTGGTGCTACCGTTTCAATAGAGGTTCGGTGCGTAACAAATATCGGAACAATGGGGGCACGTACACATGGCGTCAAAACGTTAGGGACCGGAGCGACACGATAATGCCAAATAGAATGACGACCAAGCGTACCTTCCATCTCGGGTACCGAGCATGGAGGACGCAAGGCGCCTAATAACCACGCTAGTACCGAACCAGCGTTTTAGGGGAATCTGTAGGGTTCGCAGCATAGAAAACAAAAAAAATTCTACGATGGGAACAACTATGCACCAAGATCTATCTACTAGATACAAACAACGGGCGGATGTAAATCCATAGAGAACATACCCTTGAAGACCGACAAAGCTTAACGAGTCCAAACTCGTGGTTGATATAGACGATATCTTGTCGATCTCAAGATCGAGAGGAAGTCCTAGCGCCGCAAAACAGCAACGCATTCGTGCTCGCACACACGTTCGAGGCACCGAGCAACCTCCGCCTCGCCCAATGATGCAATGAAGCACAACTCTTTCTTGCCGAAAAGCCACCGGGAACATGTATCTCGCTAGTCCGAGACCATGGGGGATAAATTTTAGAGGGGAGAGAGTTCCTTCACGAGGAGGTGTGAGTGAGAGAGAGGGAGGGGGGCTCCTTTTATAGGGAGAGGGGGGCACCCAAGGGGCCATGCGCCCAGCCATGGGGCTGCCCCCACCTCTTCCACATTCATGTGGGTGGACACTCCACTCACTCAAATGCCTTTCAATTCCCTCCACTCAAAAACCCACTCAAATTCCCATTAAATTTCCACCAAATTTAATGCAAACTCTCATTAAATAAAATTCTTTTATTTTATTCAGAATTTTGTCAATTATTTTAATGACAAACATTCACAAATAACCCCTTGCTAGTATTTTATTTCACATGCAAAAACACTTTCTGCAATTTCACCCAAAACCCCGTTTCGGTATCTAGTGAAATAAATTCCTGCGCTTGTTATTCTTTTTGGCATGAAACTTTTGCTCCAATTGGATGTGGGTGTCTCTTAAGTGTGTCACCCTACGGTTCGTGAATAATGCGGACATGATCGAGATCCCTCTCAGATCAATAATCAGAAGCGGGATCTGGAGACACATACTGACTCCCACACATTCAACGATGACTTTCCTGTGATCGTCGGAACCTTTTACGCTAGTATATTAATCCCTTTGTTTCACGATATATTACATGTCCGAGATTCGATCATCGGTATCTCCATACCTAGTTTGATCTCGTTACTGACATGCACTCTTTTCTCGTTCCCGTGATATAACATTCTAGTGATCAAATCACTTGCTTCCAAGCCAATCAATGTGATATCACCGAGAGGGCCCAGAGCATATCTATCCGTCATCGGGATGAAAAAATTCCACTCTCGATCCATGAGCCTCAACATAACACTTTATTAGTTCTGAATCCATCTTTATAATCACCCTGTTACGGTGTGACATTTGATGTTATCAAGAAACTCTTCCGGTGTTAGTGATTGACATGATCTCATGGTCTAAGGATTAGGATCACTTCGTAAGTTGTTATAGCAATATAAACTCAATGACTTTGATCGTAATGCTATACTTCGGATGAATGTTCATCACACCATTACACTAATGTTGTGATCCCGTTATTAACAACATCCAATGTCCATGATCAGGAAACCTTGATCATCTTGTTAATCAACGAGCTAGTTTATAAGAGAGGCATAACTAGGAACTTCCTTTTGTTTATTAAACACACATGTATTAGCGTTTCCGTATTAATACAATTATAGAATGTAAAATAAATATTTATCATAAACAAGGAATACGATAATAACCACTTTATTATTGCCTCTCGGGCATATTCCCTTCAGTCTCCCACTTGCACTAGAGACAATAATCTAGTTTGAAAACTTTGCGTATTGAACACCTATAGCTTTCTGGTGTTCCATATACGCAACTGCAAGTGGTTAACATAATCTATGGATCTGATGCTTTCAGGTCCGTGTGTATTTGCATGTCTTTGCGTCTCCACGCATCACTCATTCTCTAATGAGATGGCGTTGTATAAATTTGGTTTTTTGGTGAGACCTTTAGTTCCTTGGGGTTAAAACACGTCGATACTATTGTCACACAATATATCTTTAGTGTTAGCCCGTTGCGAACCACACCTTACTTTGATAACAAGCTACTTGACACAAATTTCCTCCCATGCCGCTACTATAGCAGTCATATACTTAGCCTTTTGTTGTAGTATTCGTCACAATGTCTTAACTTTGAAACTCTTCCAAATCCATCATGGAATCTCCTTTCCATTACATTGTGCCACCCATAGTTTAAATTGAGATAAACTTAATTTGTATCTTGTGACAAAACTAGTATCAATGTAACTCTTTACAATGAACTATTTGTAATTGTTTGTCACCTCTACACAAATATATTCTTAGTTTTTTCCAAAAGATCATAAGAATATCCTTACTATCGTTCAATGACCATTTTATGATTCATTCTGGTATTTGCTCATAACACTTAGAGCATAGGACATATCTGGATGTGTACATATCATGGTATGATTGATCAAAACATTCTCGTGATTTCACTCATCAAGTGTCAAAGCACTTGAATCTTGTTTCACTTATCAAGTGTCGATACACTTGAATCTTGATTCAACTCTTTTTCATGCGACAAGAACCGTTTCTTGTTGTTTCTATATTGAACTCCTTCAATATCTCATATATGTACGTTTGGCACAACCATATTAGCGTCACAGTCTATCCACTATAGACATTCACGCTAAATATTCGGGTTTTGCCTAAGTATTTCATCGAAATGAAATTCTTAACCTTTTTCAATAAAATATACATCATTTCTAATCAACAAGATGTCCTCCACATAATATATTAGAAATATGTCTTAGCGCTTCCACTTAATTTCTTGCAAATGCAAGCATCTTTATCGCCTCCTGATGAAAAACTCATTTTTCATCATGGTGAAGATTCCAACTCCGCGATGCTTACTTCAACAATTGAAGTTTGCATGCCCCTTTTTAGCATCCTTTGAATTAACAAAACCCTTTGGATCGTGTCATGTACACGTCCTAAGTAACCATTCTATTAAAAAAACTTTGTTTTGTTTATTCATCTACCACCAAATTATATGTAGTGGTTGCTACTTTAATCCGTCCAGACTAAATATCGCTATGAAAGATCCAATCTTGTCATAGTCAACTCCTTTGAACATTGTCATAAAATACTTTACGACATGTCGACTATTTCATAGATGTGAAACATTCATATCTGTTTCTTTATAGATCCAAATACACCATTACGACATGTCGACTATTTGACGGAGTCAGGGCCAATCATCGCTTCTTTGTATGTATTCGGTTCATCATTGTCAAACAATAATGATTTACTCTCAAATCTTAGCATTTGATTGTTTAACCGACCTAATTGGTTCAATAAGAACTTAGATCTCCGTGACCACAACCTTTGAGGCACATAAGCTATGAGCATTATGGAAGCCTCCTGAACCATTTTCGGCGTTGCGCAACTCAACACATTTAGCTAAGGTTCGTTAACCTTATCAAAGTTCTATTGTCCTCCCACTTAACATTTATGAAAAATTCCTTCTTCAAGAAACTTCATATTTCAAGCGACAAACCCCTTTGTCCTCGGTATTATGGAGGAATAACCAATTGTTATTCGAAATAACCTACAAAGACATGCTCATCCGACTTCGGTTGTAAACATCTTACTTATGTTTAGCATACCAAAATTAAAGAAATGACAACTTGGGTTTTACCCCAAACCATAACTTCCATGGTGTCATTTCAACGGATCAATATGGAGCTCTTTTCAGTGTAAAAGCGGTAGTCTCTAAAGCTTTAATCTTTTAAAACATAATGGTAGTTTTATAAATAACACCTTTGATCCAACCATGTCAAACAAGGTTTCATTACAAATCTCAAACACTCCATACTCCTATGGTGTTTAGGGAGATGTAAATCTAGGTGTTTTGCTAAACTTGCAGCTCAAATAAATCCCTTTATGATAAAATCATAATTCATTTATTTTCTTGTTACACTTGTAACTCAAATAAATCCCTTATGATAAAATCATAAACCATTTATTTTCTTGTCACAATGATTTTCACTTCATCTTGGAAGTCTTTGAACATTTTCAAATATTTCACACTTCTTTCTCATTAAGTGAATATTCACTCATATTTCCGGAGAAAGCATATGAAGTTTAAACACATCGCTTACGACTACACATAATGGACTACATACATCAATATGTATAAATTCCAATAATTTAGTCGTTCGTTCTTCTTTGGCCTTTGAACAGAGTTTTAATTATCCCGAGGAAAGTCTCACAAGCGTCACTTGATCAAATCAAAAATCCATGAATATGGAGATTCTTCATGTTTTCTTTCCAATATAATTTAAACAGCGATGTCACTTTTTAAGTGATCTTTCAATCATTTGTCTTGCGACATTTTAGCATTAGGTTTTATAGATGTGATTTCTCCAACTAGATTTGTAAATCATCCATCTTATATGGAATACGGTAATTATTTGAACAACCTTTGTTCTCATAATACCTGATTCAGATAACAATTATTAAAACCAATCTTGAAGTCAAGCTTTGATGTCAACGAGAAATACAAACAATGGTTTGTTTGTTTTCGATGAACATCATCACATATTCTCTTGCTAGTTACTTAGGCCATTGTGGTTCATGAATTGCGTCGTTCCGTATGAAATTTCATACCAACCAATTCGGTATCCAATACCCAAGAACCACATTGTTTAACAAGCAAAGAATACAACCATAACATCTATATTATATATATATACCTAAATTGGATATTTCCAATCTTTTTTTTTCTGCCAAATATATTTTATAGATTCTCTTTCAGCATTTCCTTTTCCTTTTTAAAAGAATCTATCAACATCAAAAGTGGCGCCATATACATGACACATAGTCCAAAGCGTGTATACTCAAATAATAATACTTTTGGACTTGCACTTTGAAGTAGATCACCATCATCAAATGATCGGTATTCTTTCAAAATCCATTTTTTAGTAACCTTTTAGTGTAGTAAACACTTTACATACATCTTCTATTCATCTTTATCATGACGACTTTCATGATCAAGCTACTGTAGCTTATAAAGGACAATCGTGAGTATAACATTACTTTCCAAAACCCTTTTGGATGATTAGGATGTCTAGCATCTCCAACCTTCGTAAATTCTTATCCAATATGAGAACATATATTATACTCTATCATTTTGCAACCAAAAAATGTTTCAGATATCGTTATATCTGCCACACATGATGGTTTCTGAAACAATTCTTTCAGCTCCTAGATAAACTTGATATTAAAACAATCAAGAATCATGGAGACAAACATGATACTTAAGATACTAACACTGGAATTGTTACTCTCGATTTAATACCAACTATTAAATTTCATGGAGTAAATAGAGTTTGCTGAAAGTTTGCAATAGGACTTTAAACTTTAGATTGACACTCAACTCAATACGATACCAGTTCGTAAAGTATATATCCAGAATTCTATAGTTCTATTATCTCAATTACAACTATGCATAAGGTGGTGAGCGAATGCCAATGACAACAAATTATGCAAATTCACTTTGATTTAATTTATGATAAATTGAGTTCTACTAATCCAAATTAGAAATGAACTCCCACTCAAAAACGACATCCCTCGTGTATTTTTGGTGATTACATGAACCAAATCCACTACACCAAGTCCGATCATCACGTGAGTCGGTGTAGCTTCAAAGGCGAGCATCCATATGGTCATCATATCAAAACATATGACTCATGCTTAACCTTTCATTCGTGTTCGAGGCCATGTCTGTACATGCTAGGCTCGTCAAGTAAGAACCTTAGTATTCGCGTGTGTAACTGTCTTACACCCGAGATATGTTCGTGGATTCAAGTATACCTGATCATCACGTGATGTCTTGAAGCGACGAAACATTGTCGGTGCATACTTAAGGAAGAACACATTCTTATCTTGATATCTAAATGAGGGATCATCTTATTATGCTAATAAAACGCCAAACAAGCAATATAAGATGCAATCAAACATCACATGTTTATTAGTGGAATGATATGGTTTCCGCATATGATCTCTATCATGTGTATCGTGGTATGATCTCTATCATACCTCTATGTGTAAGGTCAAGGTCTATGGAACCTACACGTTATATGTGTTGTAAGAGTATCATCTCATAATTCTACTTACAACATCACCATATCATAACACTAGCCCATCAACAATCTAAACTAGACGCCTCTAATTTATCCATTTCAAGTTTTACGTGGCTTAGGGCTTTCGAAGATAGAACCGTTCTTACCTACGAACATGAACCACAACGAGGATAACCAAATTGTTGACAACTCGTTGCAAATTAGATATTGACTATAGTAGGAGAGAAAGACACCCGCTAGCCACTTATGCAAAACTAGTTGCATGTCAAGCGTGGAACAGGTCTCATTTGCGAGGACATGTAAAGTTTGTCCGGGCCGCTTCATCCCACTATGCCACCAATATCCAAAGTACAACTAAGAAGCAATAAAATGATCATCATCGCCCACATACTCATATGTGTACTACCCGTGCAAAGTATCTACGCATAGATCCGGCTCTGATATCACTGTAGGGTTCGCAGCATAGAAAACAAAAAATTTCCTACGATGGGAACAACTATGTACCAAGATCTATCTACTAGATACAAACAACGGGCGGATGTAAATCCATAGAGAACATACCCTTGAAGACCGACAAAGCTTAACGAGTCCAAACTCGTGGTTGATGTAGACAATCTCTTAGATCTCAAGATCGAGAGGAAGTCCTAGCGCCTTAAACAAGAGCGCATCCGTGCTTTCACACGTTCGAGGCAGAGCAACCTCGCCTCCTCGCTCCGGTGATGCGGTGAAGCACAACTCTTTCTTCTTAGAAAAGCCACCGGAACATGTATCTCGCTAGTCCGAGACCATGGGGATAAATTCTAGAGGAGAGAGATCCTTCACGAGGAGGTGTGAGTGAGAGAGAGGAGGACTCCTTTTATAGGGAGAGGGGCACCCAAGGGCCATGCCCGACCATGGGCCGCCCACCTCTTCCACATTCATGTGGGTGGACACTCCACTCACTCAAATGCCTTTCAATTCCCTCCACTCAAAAACCCACTCAAATTCCCATTAAATTTCCACCAAATTTAATGCAAACTCTCATTAAATAAAACTCTTTTATTTTATTCAGAATTTTGTCAATTACTTTAATGACAAACATTCACAAATAACCCTTTGCTAGTATTTCATTTCACATGCAGAAACACTTTCTGCAATTTCACTCGAAACCCCGTTTCGGTATCTAGTGAAATAAATTCCTGCGCTTGTTATTCTTTTTGGCATGAAACTTTTGCTCCAATTGGATGTGGGTGTCTCTTAAGTGTGTCACCCTACGGTTCATGAATAATGCGGACATGATCGAGACCCCTCTCAGATCAATAATCAGAAGCGGGATCTGGAGACCCATACTGACTCCCACACATTCAACGATGACTTTCCTGTGATCGTCGGAACCTTTTACGCTAGTATCTTAATCCCTTTGTTTCACGATATATTACATGTCCGAGATTCGATCATCGATATCTCCATACCTAGTTTGATCTCGTTACTGACATGCACTCTTTTCTCGTTCCCGTGATAAACATTCTAGTGATCAAATCACTTGCTTGCAAGCTAATCAATGTGATATCACCGAGAGGGCCCAAAGCATATCTATCCGTCATCGGGATGAAAAAATTCCACTCTCGATCCATGGGCCTCAACATAACACTTTATTAGTTCTGAATCCATCTTTATAATCACCCTGTTACGGTGTGACATTTGATGTTATCAAGAAACTCTTCCGGTGTTAGTGATTGACATGATCTCATGGTCTAAGGATTAGGATCACTTCGTAAGTTGTTATAGCAATATAAACTCAATGACTTTGATCGTAATGCTATACTTCGGATGAATGTTCATCACACCATTACACTAAAGTTGTGATCCCGTTATTAACAACATCCAATGTCCATGATCAGGAAACCTTGATCATCTTGTTAATCAACGAGCTAGTTTATAAGAGAGGCATAACTAGGAACTTCCTTTTGTTTATTAAACACACATGTATTAGCGTTTCCGTATTAATACAATTATAGCATGTAAAATAAACATATATCATAAACAAGGAATACGATAATAACCACTTTATTATTGTCTCTCGGGCATATTCCCTTCAGAATCGGCAGTCGCATAGCTAACGTCCCCGAGAAGCGATGGGCGGGGTGGCCAAATGTCTAACCCTAATACCAAGATGACCCTCCTGGTACCGAGCATTTGGGAACGAAGCACCGAACCATCTTTGTTAGTACCGAATCCGTTTCCTTAAGGAATTGCGGTGGGAAGCAAACATTAGTGGTACCGTTTCAATAGAGGTTCGGTGCGTAACAAATATCGGAACAATGGGGGCACGTACACATGGCGTCGAAACGTTAGGGACCGGAGCGACACGATAATGCCAAATAGAACGACGACCAAGCGTACCTTCCATCTCGGGTACCGAGCATGGAGGACGCAAGGCGCCTAATAACCACGCTAGTACCGAACCAGCGTTTTACGGGAATCGGCAGTCGCATAGCTAACGGCCCCGAGAAGCGATGGGCGGGGTGGCCAAATGTCTAACACTAGTACCAAGATGACCCTCCTGGTACCGAGCATTTGGGAACGAGGCACCGAACCATCTTTGTTAGTACCGAATCCGTTTCCTTAAGGAATTGCAGTGGGAAGCAAACATTGGTGGTACCGTTTCAATAGAGGTTCGGCGCGTAACAAATATCAGAACAATGGGGGCACGTACACATGGCGTCGAAACGTTAGGGACCGGAGCGACACGATAATGCCAAATAGAACGACGACCAAGCGTACCTTCCATCTCGAGTACCGAGCATGGAGGACGCAAGGCACCTAATAACCACGCTAGTACCGAACCAGCGTTTTAGGGGAATTGGCAGTCGCATAGCTAACGACCCCGAGAAGCGATGGGCGGGGTGGCCAAATGTCTAACCCTAATACCAAGATGACCCTCCTGGTACCGAGCATTTGGGAACGAGGCACCGAACCATCTTTGTTAGTACCGAATCCGTTTCCTTAAGGAATTGCGGTGGGAAGCAAACATTGGTGGTACCGTTTCAATAGAGGTTCGGTGTGTAACAAATATCGGAACAATGGGGGCATGTACGCATGGCGTCGAAACGATAGGGATCAGATCCACGTGACCATCCCCAATAGAACGACAACCTAGCGTACCTTCCATCTCGGGTACCGAGCATGGAGGACTCAAGGTGCCTAATAACCACGCTAGTACCAAACTAGCGTTTTAGGGGAATCGGCGGTCGCATATCTAACGGCCCCGAGAAGCGATGGGCGGGATAGCCAAAGGTCTAACCCTAATACCAAGATGACCCTCCTGGTACCGAGCATTTGGAAACGAAGCACCGAACCATCTTTGTTAGTACCGAATCCATTTTTTTAAGGAATTACGGTGAGAAGCAAACATTGGTGGTACCGTTTCAATAGAGGTTCGGTGTGTAACAAATAACGGAACAATGGGGACACGTACGTATGGCGTTGAAACGATAGGGACCGGAGCGACATGATAATGCCAAATAGAACGACGATCAAATGTACCGTTTCACTGTCCATAAACATTATTATGGACAGTTTTTGTTCATCGATCTATCTGTACTATACCTCCTATATAGTCGTAGGTATGTCTGAGTGCAAGAAAGACAACGTTCATACAATAAAAATTTAGTGTCTATAAGATGTATGTAAGTGTTCTATACAGCCTCACCTTAGCTCATCTCCGCATCATCAAAAGCATCTATACAACTTACCTTTGCATACAGCTGAGAAAACATTTGTATACACGGTATTATACTATTGTAATGCAGAGATGCAACATTGCATCATTTAGAGCCTAATAATTTTGCATATCCAAGAGAAAATACATAAGCCCAGCAGTAAAGTAGAAAAATCAATAGTCAATCTTGTAAAGCATATAGCCGTGCTAACACTAGCTATACGGTAAAAAAATTACGTACGATCAAATTTATCGCCATGATGGATATCCTCGAATCGTCTTTGCGTGAAAAGCGCCCATCCATTGACATCATGACCCAAAAGTTTTCAGCCCTCCGCGGTGTATAGAATTATAACTTGGTGTAAGGGTGTAGGTCGAGTCATACGAACACGCCATACACGGATTCTAGTCATGACACCTAGTAATTCGGTAGCATTTGTCAGGGCAAGCCATGGAGCAAGTAAAATTTGGAATCATTTAATATCTGATGGTATGTACTAAATTGTCGTGAACGAATCCGGCAGCTATATGTTCGGCACCTCATGATTGACTTTGTATGGTCTTATCTCGCGTATCATGGCACCTCTTTCGCCGTGATGGGGCGGCACTTCTTCCGCTTCGGACGGGACGACGGTCTCGCATCCCGCGCCACCGCTCTGCCAACCTTGGTGTGGAAGACATGCTCACGTCCCCTTCACGACCTTCCACATTCGGTACCAACTATGACTTGGCACTTGTACTCTCTACGAGGGCGGGTTCGCCCAAGTTAAGTAAACAAAGTCATCCATCCATGCGCGGTACTGATGTTTGAAATTTAAATCAGACTCGCTAGCGACACGTCGTAAGCGATGGCGGGAAGATGACCAGCTGCGCTGGCTAACCGTCCATTACCTTTTTCTAACAGTTTTTCAAATTAACAGGGAAACAAAAGCTGTAAACATCACCAAAATAGAACTGCCAAACTATGACAAGTTTCCTCTTTTACTTGTGCATGTGATGTATAAGGTGAGAGAAAATAGTTTCACAAATACTTGGTGTAAATTGGAAAAGAAAAAAGATAGACAATGGGTACGCATCGCGAAGCGTGTGTGTGGTGCTAGATGCTTCCTCTAGCGAGGATGGACGTACCAAATCCGCTTCCTATATATATATATATTATATATATATGCTATATATATACTAAACACGGTCATAGCTGCGCATAGCCTATCCACCGTTGATTCTATCCACTTTTGATATAGGGAGCACATGTATCCAGACCCAGAATTTGTCTAAGAACTAACGTCGTTAGTTTTCATTTGGCATACATGCATGAAGCTCTAGAAAAACAAACCTTATCTAATTTCGTTTGCATGAGGCAAATCCTAACAAGCAACATGCGGTAAACACTAAACTAAATATACTACACGGTAAACCGTAATATACTACATGCATGAAGCCATAACAAAACAAAGCTTATCTAATTTCGTTTTGGTTAGGCAAACCCTAATATACAACATGAGGTAAACCCTAACCCTAATATACTACATGCATGAAGCCCTAGCAAAACAAAGTTTGTCTAATTTCGTTTGCATGAGGCAAACCCTAACGAGCAACATGCAAAACAAAGCTTATCTAATTCCGTTTTGGTTAGGCAAACCCTAACGAACAACATGCTGAGAAACTCTAACTTATTTAATCCTTGTTCTCAATCCCTTCTCATTTTAGATGCTAAAATTTTTGTAGCCAAAACAGTGTGTTAATTTAGAACCCATGCCAAACCCTAGATTCTTGCATGCATGCACAAACTAACACCGTTAGTTCATCCATGTTCCACCCCACTTCCATCTAGAGGTTGCATGCATTTGATCCCTAAATCCAACGGTGCTCTGCCTATGCGCAGCTACGCCCGTGAGTAGCAAATCCGCGTCGAAAGTTGGCACTACTGTAAAGTCTGTATGCACAGTGGAATAGTGCAGGCAATCATATGCTCCGCGGACTCACCGGCTGCTCTGTATCTGTAAGTGTAGGTCCTGGTTGGATCCAAAATATGGCCGGACGAAGCTTGTTTTTGGTCTGGGAACACCGAGTTCCCCACTCACGTTTCCAGGCCGAGTTCTTGGGACGCTCTTTTTCGCCTAAGTTCGGCTTAAATTTGTCCAGATTTCGGCATAGTTCAGCATAATATGAATACAGGACATTGTTCGGCCTAGTTCGGCATACAGTCGACCACAATACGACGTAAATTTAAACATAGTTCGGCATACAGTGAAAATACAACATACTTTGGCCTAGTTCGGCCAGTTCATGCTCGGCATCTACGTGTTGCCCTGCGTATCTATAGGTGCTCAACCAGATCATCCTGCAGCTGTTGATGCACTGCCAGATCTCGGATCTCCTGGCGCATGGCGATGAAGGCAAACGAGTTGGAGGCACGATGATCGGGCTCGTGAGGTCACATGCGTAGTATGGCTCATTCTGCTCGGTCAAACTCACTCGATCCTTCCTCTCATCCTTAATGATCATGTTGTGCAAGACCACATAACAGTTCATCACTTCCCACATCTGATCTTTCGATCAGGTCGTAGCAGGGAACCGAACAACTACAAACCTCTGTTGAAGCACACCAAATGCCAGCTTCACGTCCTTCCTGCAAGCTTCCTTTTCCTTGGCAAACTGAGAATGCTTGGAAAGTATTGGGCTTGAGATAGTCTTCACAAATGTTGGCCATCTTGGATAGATTCCATCTGCTAGATAGTATCCCTTGTTGTAGTGGTGTCCGTTGATCTCAAAGTTTACAGGGGGGCATGACCCTCAACAAGCTTGGCAAAAACATTTGAGGAGTTGAGGACATTGATGTCGTTATTCGATCCTGTCATGCCAAAGAAGGAGTGTCAGATCCAAAGATCATGTGTAGCAACTGCCTCGAGTATCACAGTGCAACCTCCTTTGTGGCCTTTGTACATTTCCTGCCATGCAAATGGACAATTCCTCCATTGCCAATGCACGCAGTATATGCTTCCAACCATCTCAGGAAATCCTCTACTTTCATTGACTGCCATGATCCGAGCAGTGTCTTCAGCAGGGGGTGTTCTCAAGTACTGTTTCTCAAACACTGGAATCACTGCCCTGCAAAACCTGTACAAGCAATCGATGGCAGTGGACTCAGCCATGCGGAGATAGTCATTGGCACTGTCACCCGGCGCTCCATATGCAAGCAACCTCATCGCCACTGTGCATTTCTGCAGTGAGGAAAACCCAACCATGCTGGTGCAGTCCTTCTTGCACACGAAATAGGGGTCGAACTTCCGGATGGCATGTACGATCTTGAGGAAGAGCTTCCGGCTTATCCTAAAACGGCGCCGAAACACGGCCTCTTCATGGAGCGGCTCGTCAGTGAAGTAGTCAGCGTACAATATGCAGTAGCCCTCTATCCTTTGCCTCGCCTTGCACTTCCGGCGACCCTTCAACGAACCTCCGCGCTTCGGCTTCTTCGTCTGCAAGTACAACTGGGCGAGGAAGGCGAGGATCTGCATGTGCTCTGCATCCTCGGCGACAGCGGCGTTCTCCTCCTCCAGCAACACGGCGAGCATCTCCTCATCATCGGAGTCCATGGCTGAACCGGTAAAACGCCGAACACTTGGTGGGCGAGGTGGTGGGAGCTCGCAGCGAAGCCGAGCTACGACAAAGCTTGGGCGGCGAAAGCGGCGACAGAATGGGCGACGACTATGGCGAGCCTATCTAGAGGCGTGAGCATGTCTCGGCGTGGAGGAGCTCCACCGGCGAAGCCATGGCGATAGAGGCAGCTGGGGAGCTCTTCGCCGCAGACTGGGCGAGTGGGTGTGGGAAAAAAGGGTTGTGTCGCTGACAAAGCTGACCCACGCCTATTTTCGCTTCGTCCGGCATTTTTAGGGCGTTCGCGGGATGCTGGGAATGGCCTGAGAAGTCCGGACCAAAGTTCGTCCAAATCCGAACGAAACCGGGGTCCTAGAAACGCGACTAGACCGATTCAGCGTCTGGATTTAAATTTCGCCCTAAGATCGGCGTCCTGGAAAACCGAGTGGAGATGCTCATAGCGATGACATCTCATCAAACGCAACCTTTTTCCTGTCCTTCAGGTGATGGATCCTCGTGTGCCCGTGTGTGTGCTTGATGCTCAGTGCTATGCTGTAACACTCAGTTGCCTCGTCCAGCAGATCACAATCCACATAGATGCTCTCCATATTGTTATATGCCTGGATTCAAATGATTTTTCGCTTATGGAGGAAATGATTACTAACATTCCTGTATCGATGCAGGAAAATGAAATTTTAACAGCTGGTTTTACCGAACAGGAAATATTCGAGGCTATTTCCTCAATGGAACATAACAAGGCTCCAGGTCCTGATGGATTCCCTGCGGAATTCTATCGGACGTTTTAGAAATTTATTAAACCTGATCTTCTGGCTTTATTTGCATAGATGCAAATTGCCGAGTTACCTTTGTTTAAGCTAAATTTTGGAATTTTTACTCTTCTTCCTAAGGAGGAAAATGCGGTACAGATCCAGCAATACAGACCAATATGTCTTTTAAATGTTAGCTTTAAATTTTTTACAAAGGTTGCTACAAATCGAATTTATGTGATTGCTCACAAGGTTATTCGACCAACCCAGACGGCATTCATGCCTGGAAGGCATATTTTAGAAGGGGTGGTAGTTCTGCATGAAACAATTCATGAACTCCACATGAAAAAGCTGGATGGAGTTTTATTCAAAATTGATTTTGAAAAAGCATATGACAAAGTCAATGGCCTTTCTTACAACAAGCGCTTCGAATGAAAGGGTTTGATCCTTTGCAAATGGATTGAAAATTTTATTCAAGGTGGGAGTGTAGGGATCAAAGTTAATGATGCTATTGGACATTTCTTTCAGACAAGAAAATGTGTGCGTCAGGGAGATCCCTTATCACCAATGCTTTTTTAATATTGTTGCTGATATGCTTGCCATCCTCATAGCTAGATCTAAGGAGATGGGCCAAGTTGGTGGTTTAATTCTTCATTTGGTCGAGGGGGGAGTATCCATTCTTCAGTATGCCGATGACACAATTCTTTTCATAGAACATGATCTATCAAAAGCAGTTAATATGAAACTGATTTTATGTATGTTTGAACAGTTATCGGGTCTTAAAATTAATTTCTACAAGAGTGAAATATATTGTTTTGGTAATGCTAAGGACCATGAACAGGATTATAGGGATATTTTTGGGTGCACGCCGGGCTCGTTGTCCTTCAGATACCTTGGGATACCGATTCACCACAGGAGATTGAGGAACGCTGAATGGAACCCCGTTGAGAACCGTTTTGAAGGAAAATTAGGTTGTTGGCAAGGCAAACTCTTGTCATGTGAAGATAGATTAGTGTTAATCAAATCTATTTTAACAAGTATGCCCATGTTTATGTTATCTTTTCTGGAAATACCAAAGGGTGTTAGGAAAAGATTAGACTTCTACCATTCAAGATTCTTTTGGCAAAGTGATCAGCACAAGAAGAAATATAGATTAACTCGGTGAAATATAATCTGCAGACCTAAGGACCAAGGCGGCATGGGAATTGAAGTCTTAGAAATTAAAAACAAGTGTTTACTTAGTAAATGACTTTTTAAATTGTTATCTGAGCAAGGGGTATGGCAAGAATTATTGCAAAACAAATATTTGAAAAATAAAACGCTTTCTCAAGTTCAAGTTAAACCGACCGACTCTCTATTTTGGAAAGGCTTAATGCAAGTAAAAGAGGGTTTCTTCACTAGAGGGTTTTTTAAAATCGGGAATGGTTTAAAAACAAGATTTTGGGAGGATGTTTGGCTCGGGGAAAGCTCACTGGCCCAACAATATCCCGCGTTATATAACATTCTGCATAAAAAGCACGTCTTTGTACATGAAGTCCTATTTCAAAGTCCTCTCAATACCAGTTTTAGGAGGAGCTTAACCGGGACAAAATGGATTGCATGGTTACATCTATGTGAGAGATTGATGCAAGCTAATTTGACTAATGAACCTGATTTGTTTAGGTGGAAACTAACCATGGATGGGACCTTCACCGTCAAATCAATGTATGAGGATCTGATGAATGACCATCAGAGAATCCCTACAAAATACCTCTGAAAGCTTAAAATACCACTAAAGATTAAGATTTTTATGTGGTTTCTAAATAAAAATGTTTTGTTGACTAAGGATAATCTTTCAAGAAGGAATTGGTATGGGAGCAAGAAATGTTGTTTCTGTGACGCCGAAGAAACTATTGAACACTTTTTTCTTACATGTCCCTTTGCTAGAATTATTTGGCGTATTGTTTTCTTTTCATATGATCTTCCACCACCAACTAATATTGCTAATATGTTTGAGAATTGATTGAATGGGATGGACAAGGATAACAAAGCTAGAATACGTATAGGGGTATCGGCTTTATGTTGGTCCATCTGAAAATGTCGCAATGATATTATTTTTAACAAGGCTCGAGTTCAAACTTTTTTGCAGGTTATTATGTCGGCGTCTCATTGGATCCAACTCTAGGCTTTCCTCCTCTCAAAGCATCAACGTGCAGTGATGGTTTTTGGATGCAACCATCTGGTGATGGTCTCACAGGATATTTACTACCGGGCTTCGTGGTGGCATACTAATAGATTGAGAGATGTCTAGCTACTGTATGTTATGCTGTTTTAGACTTCTTGTCGTTTTCAGATGGTTGGTATTTGTATCAAACCTCTTCGATCCATGAGCTATATTTGCTGCACAATTGATACTTCATAATAAAAGGCTGTGTGCATCCATGGATGCAGAGGCCGGGGACCAACCCCATTTCGAAAAAAATATGCTTGATGAATGTTCATCAGATATATAAATGCAGAAAGAATAAACAAATATTGAGAAAAATGAGAACTGAAGAATGATTCTTACTTGGCCTTCCCGAAGGTTGTCAGATGCACGCCTGCTCTAGAAGCTGAACAACAGAAAGCGCGGATTCGACGTCGAGGCTAGAATCTCCTAGTGCGTATGCCTTCAGAAAAAAAGGCTTCGAATGATCTTTGGAGTCTGATTGCCTGATCAGCCTTCTCAATTGTCTTTTATTTAAATTAGAACTCTAGCATAAGTTGGTTTGGTCGGCTTCTTCTCTCTTTTATATAATCTTTGTACTATTGTTTAAATTAATATAAGTTATTATTATTTCAAAATATCATGGTATCAGACGTCTAGGTTTTCCGCATCTAAATGGCTCCGTCAACTCTGCCGCCGTCGCCGACATGTCCACTTTGGACACCGGCCGAAGCTCGCGCCGTCGGCGCATCTCTCTCTTCTTCCTCCACCCCTACTCTCCACCAAATTCCCCAACAAAATCCACATCCCCCACAACTTAACCTAACCGACACGATCATCGATGTCTCCCTCTTCATCCCGATCGTCCTCGATCTCTCCTAGCATAATTTTTATCATTGGCGCCACCTCTTCCACGTTCATCTCGGTCGTTGCAGCCTTCGCGATCACATAAACCTCGCCTCGACGTCGCGGCCTGCCGATCCACGCTGGGTCAAGGATGACCTCACCGTCATCCAATAGATCTACACCAGGATCTCCACCGAGCTCTTCAACCTGGTCTCCACTGATGACGCCACGACAACACAACTATGGGCTGCCCTACAACAGCTTTTTCAGTACAACTCCGACCCGCGCGTCAACGCTCTCCACATCGAGCTCCGCCAACTCATACTTTCCGAACACTCAATACCATCGCGTCAGCACGTCAACGCTTTCCACATCGCTCTCCACGACTTGTAAGCTAATTGGATGACATTTCACCGAGAGGGCCCAGAGTATATATATCTGTCATATGGATGGACAAATCCCACTCTAGATCCATGTGTCTCAACTCATACTTTCCGAGCACTCAATGCCACCTCTATAACCACCGAGTTATGAAGCGGTGTTTGATATCATCAAAGCATCCATCCAGTGATGGTGATTAACATGATCTCATGGTCGAAGGATTTAAGTTACCATATATCTGAAAGCTATAGAAAACAAATTATTGAAATGACTTGATCTTTATGCTACGCTTAACTCACTACTAAAAGACCCCCCTACAGCAACGCGTTCATCTGTATCTATATGTCTATATAGGCGTTGCTAGCGCATATACCAACCGATTATGATGCGTATGTCCTTCACACCATTCTCCTAATGATATGATCTTGTTTTGAATAACATCTCAATGTTCATGATCAGAAAACCATGATCATCTATTAACCAACAAGCTAGTATTACAAAGAGGCTCTACTAGGGACTTTTAACAAGTTTACAAATCACACAACTATTAATGTTTCCGGTTAATACAGTTATAGCATAAATACAAACATTTATCATAAACACAAAGATATAATAATAACTACTTTTATTACTGTCTCTTGGGCATATCTCCAACAGCTCTAGAAACTAGCGCTCCTGGTTGTCGGCCTTCCTCCGTGGCACATCCTTATCGCCTCCGCCGCGGCCAGAGGAGTTCAGGGGCCGCCCCGTGGGGGACTACTCGCCAACGCGGGAGCGCCGCAGTCGGCGGTACTTCCGCGTCACAGAGTGCAAGCACCGCGGCATCAAGCACACGGATGTCTCCCTCCCTACCGGCTGGCACCTCAACTGGGACCGTGTCCCGGTGTCACCCATGACCAAGCCGGGCAAAGGGCTGGCAGAGGATATCCTTCGCGGATCAGCAACCTCCCGTGGTCCCAACAGTGTGAGAGGGGCTACCACTTCGATGACTACCGGGTAAAGTTTCTCGACTGGGAGCACAAGTTGCGACGCACGACCATCATCCGCCGTGACCTGATGTCGGGGGAGGTCTACCACATCCCCGACATCGACTCAGATGACGAGGGAGCCTTCAACCACTCCGACGTCGACCTCGACAACAAGGACGGCAACGACGAGGAGGAGGACGACATCGTCGTCAAGCAGGAGGCGGTGGACGACGTCGCCGCGAAGCTGCCCCCGGAGTACCGCGGGGTGCTAGGCGGGGCTACGACGAGGATGCCATCACCGAGAAGGCCATTGCGTCCAGCGGGCGGGAGGAGGACGCCCAGTGGGTCAGCTATGAGTAAGTCATCCACCACCGGTGGAGCGAGCAAATGCGTAGTCGCTTCCACCACCGCCATTGTCGAGATGGCGCCGATCGATCCAGAAGGGGTTGAGCCGGCGCACTCAACACGGTTGGGTGTGGCACAGGCGGTGACCGATCCACCGCGCCACTCCCGGCTACATGCCGCCGCTAACCTCTGGACGCCAACGGACTACATCGACCTCGACCTGTAGATGGACGAAGCGGCGTCGGCGCGTGAAGATCCATAGCTAGGGTTAGGATTAGTTTAAGTTTCATTTATTATATTTTGAATGTAAATAGTATGAAATATACGAACCTTGCCAGTTTTTAGTGCGAACGGTTTACGTTTGAATCTGGAAAAAAATGGCTCACGCAGATCGGACAAATGGGTCGCGCCGCTGGACGCGGCTGTCCGGACAGGCCAAAACACGACCCCAAATCGACCGCGACCTGATCCAAACGGACAGAACAAACCGTTTGAAGCGACCAGATGGTCGGTCCCGTGAAAATGCCCTAACATCATGTTTTTTTAGAGGGGGGAGAGGATAAAGACCTGAGGTCATTTCCAGTCCATACTCTTTTTCAGTTGAATTCTAATCTGTACCCGAGTGGTCTTAAATGGGCCGAATCTTGATGTACTCCTGAGACTAACCCAACAAAGCAAGTCAGCAACATTGTCATCAGCCCAGACACATACCACCGCACTATCCACTCGGATCAAATCTGCCGTAGAGCTCCAGTTTGGCCCAGGTTTTGTAGCCCACTTCGTCACCGCTGGGTGCCGGCCGCCCCAACTCTCCAGCGGCGTCTCCTCGGTTCCCGACGCTTCCGGAACCTCGGCGGCGGCTCGCCTGACCCGCCCGCGTGTCGTGCTCTCTCCCGGCCTCTCCAGAAGATGCCTTTCCCCACTTCTTCTACCTCCCCACCCCCTCCTTCCCCCCACTTCTGCTCGCCCCATCTGGAATACACACTGAGCGCGTTTTGCGCCGCCCCGAAGGAGCATCAACGAGCGAGGCCGGCGAATAGAGTCCCCGTCAAGCATCCGTCGCCCGGTCCGGTAAGGCATCTCCACACTCAACGCATGCCGTAATTTTACCTGTGCCTGTTTGATTTGATCGGAGTGAGTGAGTTTGCCCTGAGTTCACTCTTAGGTGTCAAGCCTGTAGAAGAAAGTGTTTGATTCATCTTGCTTAAATTTGCAAATCCTGCACATATATATGACATGGAGTTGTGAAACAATCACTTAGAAAAGCTAAGTTAGTTGCCATTTTCCGCAGTCACAGTTTAGGTGGGTTGTGAACAAGGTTTGGCACAATTGTACACTCATAGGCTGCGAACCAAAGAACCTTGATGTCGACTTTATTAGTGGTTTAGTTTGTAGGATGGAGTTCCGTCTTATTGCAAATGTCATGGTGTTTGTAGCCGTCTGATGCATCTTAGCAAGCTGGAGCCGCACATCCGTGCATCATTGAATACATGCTGATTTACTTGTTTTCAGTAGTATATCACTGGGACGACTGCAGAAGGAAATCAAAATATTTGGTTCAACTTACCCAATTGGACAATGGGTGTTTATAATTCATGCTGCTCTGTGTGGCATGCATCATGTCAAAGTTGAACTCTAGCTGTAGAGTACCGCTATCTGACGATGTGGAATTGGCGTCCACATATTCACATCGTGCTGTCTTATTCAGAAACAAACTGTGTGCACATTGTAATGTATGATAGATGTAAAAACTTGACCATGTATGTACAGTTTACTGATCTGGGTTTGCTTGGTAAAGATATATGTCTTGAAAAGTAAGAAATGCTCCTTACATTTTCCTTTTTCTCTTTGAATGTAAGAAACAGTCCATCTCGTGCTGTTTAATTTCCTTCATTAGCTGTCGCTGTTAAACCGCTCAGGCAGATTTCTTTATTGGCTGGCAATTCTTGTTGATAATTGAAGTTACCATTTGTTGTTTAACATAGGCTCTCAAATGTTCTGAAATGCAGATTTGGACGTACAACTTAGATGATTGAATATATCTAGCATCCAAACTCCACCCCTGTTTGAAAGAATAAGTTAACAATGACTTACTGGATCACTTGTATCATTTTTTGCAGGATGGCTGAACAATTCTACACTGTGGTCTCTGATAGTGAAACCACTGGTGAAGATAAAGGAGAGCAATCATTCCCTGATGTTGCTATTGGCATTGATATTGGTACCTCAAGATGCAGTGTTGCTGTTTGGAATGGTCATCAAGTGGAGCTGCTGAAAAATACTCGCAGCCAGAAAGAGATGAGGTCATATGTCATGTTCAAAGATGACACCCTTTCAGCCGGTGTAACTGGAGGAGCAACCAAGGAACATGCACATGAGGAAAGAGACGTCTTGTCAGGAAGTGCAGTATTCAATATGAAACGTCTAATTGGGAGAATGGACACAGATGAAGTGGTTCAAGCTAGCAAGGCCCTCCCTTTCCTTGTGCAGACTTTGGGTATTGGTGTGAGGCCATTCATTGCAGCGCTGGTGAACAATATGTGGCGGTCCACAACTCCTGAGGAAGTTCTTGCCATCTTTCTGCTTGAATTGAAGGCCTTGGTGGAAATGCATCTTAAACATCCTGTCAGGAACGCTGTTCTAACCATTCCAGTTTCATTCAGCCGGTTCCAGCAAACCAGGATTGAGAGAGCATGTGCAATGGCTGGACTGCATGTGCTGAGGCTTATGCCAGAGCCTACTGCTGTCGCGCTTCTGTATGCTCAGCAGCAGCAGCTACTTCTGAAGGATAACATGGGAAGCGGCATCGAGAAGATCGCTCTGGTATTTAACATGGGTGCCGGTTATTGTGACGTCGCGGTGTCCGCCACTGCTGGAGGTGTTTCTCAAATAAAAGCACTCGCAGGTTGCACCGTTGGCGGAGAGGACATACTCCAGAATGTAATGCACCACCTCCTACCTAATTATGACAGCTTATGTGCCAATGCTGGTCAAACAATGGACAGAATCAAGTCAATGGGCTTGTTGCGTATCGCAACCCAGGATGCGATTCACAAACTGGCAACCCAGGAAAGCGTCGAGGTCAATGTGGATTTGGGGAATGGTGTGAAAGTGTCGAAGCTGCTGAGTCGCGCAGAATTTGAGCAGGTGAATCTGAATATCTTTGAGAAATGTGAGAGGGTCATCAAGCAATGCCTGGCAGATGCAAAGCTAGCACCGGAAGACATCGATGACGTGATCTTGGTTGGAGGATGCTCCAGAATTCCTAAAGTCAGAAGCCTCGTCCTGGGATTATGCAAGAAGGAAGGCTCCTACGAGAACATAGACATCCTAGAAGCTGCTGTTTCAGGCGCCGCACTGGAAGGAGCCATTGCTTCAGGAGCCACCGACCCTTCAGGGAGCTTGGATCTGCTGACCATCCAGGCCACCCCGATGAACCTTGGAATCCGTGCTGACGGTGATGGCTTCGCCGCGATCATCCCAAGGAACACCGCAGTTCCCGCGAGAAGGGAGATGCTGTTCACAACCACGCGTGACAATCAGAGTGAAGCGCTCGTCGCTGTCTACGAAGGTGAAGGTATGCAGGCGGAAGCGAACCATCTGTTGGGGTACTTCAAGATCACCGGCATCCCTGCAGGAGCCAAGGGAACGGTTGAAATCAACGTCTGCATGGACATTGACGCCTCCAACGTCCTCAGGGTGTTTGCTGGTGTTGTGAAGCCGCAAGGCCAGGGCGTTCCGCCGTTCATGGAGGTGAGGATGCCCACGCTGGACGACGGCCATGGCTGGTGCGGGCAGGCGCTGGGGAAGATGTATGGCAGTGACCTCGACCTGGCTGTTCTCCCTAAGAAGGTGCAGCAGCCGTAAGAGACAAAGTTAGTTGTGTTTACCAGTAAGTTAGGTCCGCGAAGACAGGATGTTATATGACCTCTCTATGCAGTATAATATGTAGAAAAATAAATGCTAGTGTCAGTCTGTATTGTGTAGTACAATTGTGTGTGGCGTGCGTGCCGAGTGGAATGTTGTTTCTTCCTCTGTTAGGAGTTTGCTTGAACATCCGAAATAAATAAGAGGTGTTTCTTGTGCTGCCTGTAGACATCTTTGGTGTGTAGAATTTCCTTAAGAAAACTCGCTGCCCATTATTTTCAGTTCATGATATGCCCGTCTATATTCCAGGAGGAATAACTGGCATTATCGACGGCCATTGACTGGAAGTCTACCTGGCTGCCGCAATCAGATGGCCAATGGGCGGCCTGGAAAGGGCTGAGTCGTGCGTGCAAAGATCGTGGGCAGACACATCGGTGCTGGATTTACTGGGTGCAAACGATGCGAGCATCGGTTAGTGCTGATTAGGAGAATGTAGTGGACGACTTACGGGGCTGTGGGTGACAGATCGTTCCCTGTCAGTGCCACGAGGAGGGTCTGGGGCGCCGGGCGCGTGAATCTCACCTGCTTCTAGTCGTTGTGCTCTTTGTGGACAGCTAGACGCCGCACCAGAAGCACTACTCTGCGAATATTCTACCCTCACCCTCTTTGACTTCGGCGCGGCCGTTCGCGTGCAGTTTAGAGGAGGACAAATTGCAATGCTGCAACGCTCGACCTGCTGTGACTCTGAGCTTCAAAATGATATGGTAGTAACCGCCGGATCGATCTGCTCAAGCCTGTTCAGTAGTGAAGCGAGACGTGTCAGAGCAAATGGCGTGTTTAACGCAGAGTCAAACACAAAAATTGGACCGGACGTGCCCGGCGTAGGCGTAGGCGTAGCAGTTTCAGACTTCGCCTGACGGGTGACGGCGACTCGTCGTTTGTTTATACATGCCCGAATTCAAACAAAAAATCCAGAGATCGTCAAGGACTTCCCCACGGTCACGAAAAAAAAAACGGTGCCGGGAGCAGCGAGCACGTACCCGCTGCTGCTATATTATAGTACACGGAATCTCACCGATATAGGAAGAACTACCACTACACCGCACGTTGACCAGTACGTAGATCGTGGCAGTCTGTTGCGAGCCCAAGTGTCCTGATCGTTCGTCAGCGGCTGAAAATTCGCCGAGGGTTTTAGCCTGCCCCGCCCTGGACAAAAACTCCAGTTCGTACCGATTTCTGAATCCGTGCGAAGAGTTGGCGTGTCGAACATCGCAGCAGTCCATCACCTGCCGGACCGGACGGACAGAGACGGCAGAATTGCGGCGTTCTCGCGCGTCGTTTTAAAATTCCCCAAAGCTGCAGGTGTGAGTTTTAGCGCGTAAACCGTGCTAGTAGCAAATCATTTTGTTTTCGTTTGTCCATGTGTGTACTATTTTCCTTTTCGACGAGATCATTTGATTCCCCAAGACGTGTGCTGATGGCATTAATTGCCGCCGGCCGGAGCTCCTGAATTTCTGTGGTTTGAATTTTCAGGTGATAAGGTCTGGTTGACTTATAAACGGCGGGTATGAACTGAAACTGAGCATCGATCATCAGTGAGAAAACGTTCAAATGTACTCACGGCTGCTGGATATAAAAGATGGACGCGAAATTCGATTTTCGCGCGGATAGCTTATTTGCAGTGTGACCGGTCGTTAGCCCACCGTGGATAATTCGTTGCTCTAAGAAGTCAGATGTATTATGGAGGCTAAAGCGGAGCAGGGTATGTCATATGCATGGCGAAGTATCTTGCACGGAGTGGAGTTACTAATAGATCAGGGAGTTATTTGGAGAATAGGAGACGGGAAGGTCAAAATATGGGATGATCCCTGGGTTCCAAAGCTAATGGTGTAGGAAAATTGCAACCCCTCATAATGGCAAACTACTAACCAGGGTTTCAGAACTGAACAACCCAATTACGGATCATCAGTGGGATGAGCAGCTCGTGAGAGACACTTTTACAATGCCATTGAGGGAGGGGGGCGACGATTTTCATGCTTGGTTCTTTGATAAGAGCACCTTTAGCGTATACCGTAAAACCCGGAACCGTAAAATTCGTTTGCGGTGAACCACAAACCTGTTTTATGGTAATAGTTGTGTTTCGACAGAATAGATGTCGTATATTTAGACAGAAAACAGAATATTTTATGAGAATATTTCATCGTCTTCTTCGCGTAGCCGTACGTTTTCCTGCCGAAGCGTGTAGATCTCAGGCACCGGTTCCGGTGCTGCCCTGACCTTGCCCGGCCCAGCCACTGACGTATGCCAGCGCTGCCCCTGCGTGCATCAGTGCATGTAGCCGGTTCAGATTTATCATGCATACGGCAGGTGTGTGCATGGTGACAGGTTCCGATTTGTTGATGCGTGTATGCGGCCGGTTCTTTTAGGCCTTTCATAACGAGAGATATCTTAGTATGTTATTATAGGAGTTACAAATGTTTAAGAGACAACCTTTTCAATACTCCCTCCTTCATGGTTTGCAGGCCCTCCGCAAAAATCTCACGGATCTAGGTGTGAACGTATTGGCTGAAAATTAAGTCTATTAGTAAACGGTTAAGCGCATGAAACGGTGGGAGACTGTTGCATGCATAGGAAGTTGGGAGAAAAACTGTCACATTAATCAACAATTAATTCTTATACGTCTAGGATTGTTGCAGTTTTAGAAAAAACCCAAATTTAATTAGACACCCTTCAAACCGTGAAGGAGGGAGTAGGTTGTATTTAAATTTAATGATTTTGCTCTTATGCATGCATTTGATTGGATTATTAATTTTTTTCCTATGATTACGTCAATGGGGTGTATTTTAGCTAAGATACAACAACACCCTCTCTCTTCCTTAATTGACATGCCACATCCTTATTTTGCTTAGGATGCCGTGCTAAGAGACACTCGTTATGAAAGACCTTATTTATTCATATATGCATGATTTCAGACGGCCGGATTGCTTCAAGCACCAACCATGGTGGCCGCGGTTGACGGAGAAGTGTTTCACTCTCATAAATTGGTAATAGATGTGGGAAATCGAGCCTATCCATTGGAAATAGAAGATTTATACCGGAATCGAGATTAATCGTATGGAATCGACCTTTAGAGGCGGTGGCGCTGTCAAGATAGGAACGGTTGGTGCTGAAATTTCGTCCTGTCGAGGGTTAATCGGTTTACAGTTTATCTTAAAAACAGACTCAGAAACTGGATATTTGGGTATATATAGTTGATATGCGGAAAGCTACAAAAAAATTGCGCTTTTGACCACTTTTGTGGAATTTATTATGTCCAATTTATTGACCAATACTACAAAATTTGTGAATTTGACCACTTTTGCGTTATCTGCTAGAGACGCTCTAATAAGGAGATACATTCAGTGAAACAAGCACTACTAGGAAAACAGCTATAGATATCTGTGGTGCATATGTTGGACCATGCGCCACAGAAAAAATCCAGTGACGCATACCACCAAATGCGCCACGTAACCCTTCACTGTTCTGTGGCGCATGCGGGGACGGTGCGCCACAGAAGTATAGCGGTACCCGCCACCGAGATTGGGCTACCCGGGCTTTCTGTGACGCATAACGTCATATGCGCCAGAGGAGCTGAAACTTCTGTGGCGCATATGACCATATGCGTTGTGGCCATATGCACCAAAGCTCGGATGGGCCCTACTACGAAATGTCATTGACCGCACTTTGACCAATATTATGTGGCGCGCATATGAACATATGTGCCATAGAAGTGACGATTCTTTAACGCATATAAAGGTATGCGCCAGTGAATTTGAGTAGGAAAAACAGAATCCCCTTTTCTTGTGGATTGTCTTTTAACTTTTGTAAAAAATAAACAAAAATGTTAAAACTTAAAAAGATTCCTTTGAGATGTACTTATATTTTGGGGTATAGTTGTAGGGAAAATTGAAAAACATAATTTTTTACGTGTTTTGCAAAAAAGGTCATAGCACGGTAAAACGGCCATAACTTTTGCATACGATGTCAGAAAAAAAGTTTTACCCATCAAAATAATCGTCTCGAAATTTTCTACTCGAATTCAACTCCCAAAGGCTGTTCTGGAATTTACAAATTCCTCAAATTCGAAAAAAGTAAAAAGTTATGGCAGAAAGAAGAATTTTTTCTAAAAAAATAAAAAGGGGGAGACACTTCTGTGGCACATTTCTCCCATATGCGCCATAGAAGTCTTGGGATTCGAAATTTGAATCCCTCGTCGCCCTCTCCCTCTCTTTTATCATTCTCCCTTTTACTCCTCACCTCCACTTCTTCTCTCTTCCCCTTCTTCTCTTCCTCCCCTTCTCCTCCTCCTCCTTCTCCACTCTCCGGCCAACTCCTCCTTCTACTCCGGCCATGGCCCCCACCACCTCCGGCGACACCTTCTCGACCGCCTCCTCCTACTCCGGCGACCCCTCCTCCACTGACGCCTCCTTCTTCTCCTCCTTCTCTTTCTCCTACTCCAACGACCCCTCCTCCTACTCCACAACCCCTCCTCCACCAACGGCCTCCTTCTCCTTCTCCTCCTCCTCCTTCTCCTACTCCGGCGATCCCTCCTCCTACTCATCCTCCTTCTCCTACTCCGCCGACGACCCCTCCTCCTACTCCACCTACATCGGTGGCCTCCTACTCCGACGACCCCTCCTCCTACTTCTCCTACTCCTCCACCCACCTCCCACTCCGGCCAATTCTAGGCCTCTTTTTTTTTGAATTTCGAAAAAAAACTGTGACGCATATTGCAATATGCGCCACAGAATTTTGCGATTTGAAATTTTGGGCAAGTCTAGCCCGTCTTTTTTTTTAAATTCTAAAAGTGAGTTTTGTGGCGCATATTGGCTATGCGTCATAGAAGTTTAAGGACTTTTATGTAGCATTTCGAAAAGTGCCACATAAGTTTAGTTTAGTGGGGACGTATCAGTGGCGTATCTGATATGCGCCACGAAAGGACATCCATGCGTCACAGATGAGGGTTTTTCTAATAGTGAAGCGGCCATCTACAATGCAAGGTGCTTACATGAGTGCTTAGCAAAATAAACCAAGCAATTTCTTTAACAATAGTGCTTATCTATGTAGAAGAGATGTCTAGTTAGGCGTCTACCTAGTACAATTAAACACCAGTACTTAAGTAAAAACCGGTTTATTTTTTTAAGCACCTTGTGGTGTAGATACCCTAAGAGCATGTACAATGCAAGGTGCTTAGAGCATCTCCACTCGTTGGGCGAACCCATGCCGAAAATCGGACCAATTTTAATTTTGAATCGTTTTGGTGATGCACGCCTTTCACTCAGCGTACCTAGGCCGAGTTCTCAAGTTCGGATAAATTCAGTTAAACTCGGCGAAATATGGACGAATAGGCAGAATTTCATGAAAGTAGGCAAGGGGCACATGGTACATCGGATTTCATAACTAGAAAAGGCCACCGCCGTGGTCGATGCCGGATGCCGCAACTACAGGCCGAGGCGGGGGTTGTTGCCGGCCTCGATGTGCGCCATGACTCCGACGAGACTCCGCCCTGGAACGCTCCACCAGCGGCGGCGGTAAGCCGCATTGTTACGCGGCGGCGGCGGCGAGCCCAACGGTCCGTCATGTCGGGCGAGTTCCTCGAGGCGCCTGTCGGCGAAAAACTGCCTCTAGAAGACAAGGTTGCCCTGATCCTCGGCGAGATCCGGGTCTTGCATGGCAGCATAGCGGCCTGGATCTCTCCGGCGAGTTCTGGGTCTTGCATGGAGGCAATAGCCGCCTGGATCTCTCCGGCGAGGTCCTCTCCGTCCGGCACCGGCGGAACGAGGATCCCGCCGGCGTTGAGTTTCCAGCCTACGGGGAGACGAGTGTCCGGCGACGTCGTATAGCGCGCCTCGCGGAGCAGCCGGGCTTCCCACGATGACAGCGTGCGCCGGCCCTTGGCCATAGTTCGCCGGAGTTGAAGAGGAAGAAAGGTGCGAACGTCCGAAGTTCGCCGGAGTTGTGGTGGTGTGGGGGACTGTGAAGAGAGATGGCGATATGTACAGATTTTATAGGCCGGAAGAATGACGGGAGGGGTGTAGCGGCGAGGACGGGAAAAGGAAAACGGCGAGGAAGAATGGCGGCGAGTCCGCTTCTGTCGCTGACAGGCTGGTCCACCGCTTCGTCCGGCGTCCCCAGGGCGTATCCTGGGTTCGGCCTGGGTAGTCCGGACCAAAGTTGGCCCAAATTCGGCCGAAAAGAGGTCCCTGGGTACGCGACTGGGCAATTTTCAGCGTCCGGACGTAATTTCGGCATCCGGATCGGCCTCCTGGGTAGACGAGTGGAGATGCTCTTAGGACGATGCTTAGAAAAATAAACCGGTTTTTGTTTAAGCATTGGTGCTTATTTATACTAGATAGATGTCTAACTAGACACTTCTTTTATAGAAATAAGCACCAATACTTAGTAAAATGATTAGTTTATTTTTATAAACATTTATCTAAGCACCTCACATTATACACGCTCTAAGAGGCCAGCGTTAAACATGCCCTAAGAGAAAATAGCTAGAGTGTTTGCCGCGGAGTCAAATCCAAAATGGACCGTACTTGCGCAGGCTCAACCTCTCTAGTAGTTTCCGACTTTGCCCGATGGGCGATGGCGAGACTATCCATTTGTCCGTATGCGTCGAAATTTAAACGAAACCCAGAGATAGTTAAGCACTTCCCCACGGTGCTGCGCGTTCATGCGTGGCGTTGATTACGTAGGTACGCGCTCGCTGCAACATTATAAACATGGAAATTCACTGCTATCGTCGGGAAAACTCTGCCACACCTCACGTAATCACGTTGCACGTACGTTGTCGTGGCAGTCCGTGTTGCGCCCAAGTGTGGTGCCCGTTCGTCAGCAGCTGAAAATTCGCAGAGATTTTAGCCCGCCTTCGGCAAAGACTCCTGTTTCTGTTAGAGGTCGTTTGGTATCCATTATTTAAGTCTAGAATTCTGGAATTTATTTTATAATTCTATTTTTATGCTATGTGGTTGCACAAAATTGGACCGTCCATTTTTATGCTGTTTTTATTTGGCAAATCCATCCAAATATACTTATGTATAAACTTAATTCATATCTCAGACCTATTATTTCTAAATTTCGGTGGCAGCCAAACATATGAATGATTTTGGAATCATAATATAATGTATTTATTTTATTTCTACTAAATGAATGAATACATGGATGCCAAACGATCTCTATGTATTATATAAGATGTTTTAGCTTTGTGCATAAGATGAATCTAGACTTCTTTTAGTATGTAGGTTCATTCTATTTTAGGATGAATCTACACACTAAAATACGTCTAGATTCATTTTGTTCACAAATCTAAAACATCTTATATTTTAAAACGGAGGGAGTATTTTTTTCACGTCCAAGTAGCACGCGCGTCGAACTCGCAGTCCGGCAACGGCAAAACTAAAGAAAGCAAACAGCGGCAACGTCGACTAAATTCCGAAACGGGTGGGAGATTTGGCGTGCAAACCGTGCCAGATCATTTTGGTTTCTTTTGACGACGGCTGTATTCCCTTTTCTTTTCAAAGATCATTTCTGATCGTGCCGAAGGCATTAATTGCCGCCGAGGCTGCAGAGTTTTTGTGGTCTTGAATATTCAGCTGATAAGATCAGTTGACTTATACACGGCGGGTATGAACTGAAACTGAGCACCGATCATCAGTGAGAAAACGTGCAAATGTATTATGGCTGCCGGATATATATATATATAAAAGATGGACGCGAAATTCGATTTCGCACAGATAGCTTATTTGTGAGTGTGACGGCCCGACTGGTCGTTAGCCCACATGTTTTTATTCCACGGCTAGCTAGTGTTCCTTTCTTTCTCGTGAGCTAGCCTAACGTGGATAATTGGTTGCATTTTTTTAGTTGCACCAGCTGCGGCGCGTGTTTGCTCTTACAAGTCAGAAATATATAGGCGGGAACTGACACCACAGGTACAGTACGTAATATAAAAATCGACAGTTTATAGTAGCAGCTCCACATGCTGTATCATGCGTGTATCATCATCATGTACTGTATTATTCGTGTCAACGATCGAGGCTAGCTGGAACTGATAGTTGTTCTACTAGCTAGCATGTTCTTCGTGGACATCGTGGCAATACATCGTGAACGTCAACTAGCACGACTTGGCCAGCAGAAGTACAGGCACCCACTGTTGTAAAACGCTGGCGTCTACCGCCAGAACAGAAGGAACGGTAGCTCAGCCGACCATGAGTCAATCAAATTGCTTGCGTTTGTATTTGTTCATAATTCCGCATCTCGTCGCATAATTTTCCGGCCCGAGTGGATCTGTCCCCACGTGCGTGGAATTTTCCTTAAATTAATATTCAAAGTCAAGGTCCTCCATTCACATGAATCATCAAGCAGACAAATGAAAGGGAGAGAGGCAGCTAGCGCTCATTGTTGACAGTACTCCGAAGTTTCGGGTGTATAGGTAAATGGTACGCTGACATGTGGGCCTAACGAGGGCTCTCGTTGTCAAAGAGGTCGGCGCCCGATAATATCCTCCAGCTTCTCGGAACTACACTACTCGCTCGATCTTTAGGGTTTTTCCAGAAGGAGCACACAAAAAAGGCTCGAAAAGGGGCTATGTTTGGATAAGCAGTAATAATTTTCCCTAATCCATAATCAGTGGGAGGAGCAGAAAAGTCGTGGCGCTTATGCGCAGTCGCGGACTTTGGATAGTAATAACAGTACTGGCGCGTTCTCTGGCCCGTGGGCCGTGGAGCCGTCCGTTGACTGGCCAGCCGTCACGAGGAGGAGCCCACCGGACGATTCGCCGAGGCGACATCGACGTGGCCGCGTCTGGCCGCTCGGATGCCTTTGAAATGTCCCCCACCATGGGCTTCCCGCTCTATAAAACCCACAGGCTTGGAGCCTTGTGTCTCATCTTCCCCCTCCTCCTCCTCCTCTCTCGCTAAGCTCCTCGTGTGGTTCTGTGTGCAGAAATACTCGGTGTACTAGTTAGTTGTCCATTGCTCTCTTTGCGTAGTAGCTTCACCGTCGAGCGGCGAAGATGACGGGCGGAGGGTTCTCGGTGTCCGCGCCGCCGGGCGTCGAGTTCGAGGCCAAGATCACGCCGATCGTCATCATCTCCTGCATCATGGCCGCCACCGGCGGCCTCATGTTCGGCTACGACATCGGAATCTCAGGTAAACCTATACCATATATCATCTGCACGTACGCGCGCATGGTGTAGTAACGATCTTCATGTATGTTCATGCGTATGCTTCCATTATCATCCCTCGATTTGATTTAGCTTTGACTGCACGATCGTCTCTTCCTATGGCGAAGCAGATAACCACATGTACATATTTGGAAAGAAGTTAATGTCATTCACCGGCCAGCCGATTATCACGGATATGTATTGACTGCGTTGTGAACTTAACGCATCCAGTTTTGCTCCGGATTATACTACTCTTGAGCCTGCCTGTACCAGCTAGCTAGTTGTATGATTCTGTGATGATCCGATCCCAGCATTTTTTATGTCATGTATTTGGAAAAAAAAATAGAGTGCGGTGAGCTAGCCACCTGCTTTCACAGCCTGTTAAGTCAACCCATCTGTACTAGTATATCACGAGTCGTCAGTAAAATAGTCATGCAAAGCAGTCATGTGTGCACACGTTGCCTTTCGAGATTCAGGCCAATAAATTCGTACCAAAGTTTAAGAAAATCCTATCCATTTCACTCAAAGAGTCCAGCTCAGTTTTAGCGAACAAAAACGATTTTTTGGAATTAATACCAGTGAATCGAGAATCTAAAGCAAAGAAACATGCAGGCGGGGTGACATCGATGGACGATTTCCTGGGCGAGTTCTTCCCGTCGGTGCTGCGGCGGAAGCAGGAGGACAAGGAGAGCAACTACTGCAAGTACGACGACCAGGGCCTGCAGCTCTTCACGTCGTCCCTCTACCTGGCCGGCCTCACCGCCACCTTCTTCGCCTCCTACACCACCCGCCGCCTGGGCCGCCGCCTCACCATGCTCATCGCCGGCGTCTTCTTCATCGTCGGCGTCATCTTCAACGGCGCGGCCCAGAACCTGGCCATGCTCATCGTCGGCAGGATCCTGCTCGGCTGTGGCGTCGGTTTCGCCAACCAGGTGAGCACATCTAATAATGTTTCTACGATTGTTATTGTACTGTTTGTTACGTACTCTCCTAGGTAGTCACTTGAGTCAAAAAAGTCTTCGTGGAAACTGAAGTCAAACATGGAAAGCTAGCGGTGGCTGTGGTTTGTGAAATGTAGCGCGCATGCACGGGACATAATTTTCCGCGCCCTCTGAAAATGACGTAACCCGTATGCAGTTTCTTCCTGGTTTGGTGGCCATCAGTCACCGTCCATGGTCCTAAAAGTATCTTAGGGGTCAGTTTTAAACCTAGTGGTCTTAACTTCTCATACGTCCAGATTGACACTAAAAAAAAGGCTTTCTTTGTTTATACACGGACGGTGGCGTGCCATGCTGCAGTATCATACCGGAATTTTAGGGTCAAACGCGTAGAAACTATGTGACGGTGCAACTCTCGTGCATGACTCGTGACCGTGCACGTCGACACCTGCCATTGGAGGCACCATTTTTAAGTTCCAAGATTCCGATGCTCCCAGGGTGTACGTAGAATTTACTGTTGGGAGAAGTTTGAGCCAACCGATCGATGCTGATAGGTTGGTGTACACTTGCAACTTACTTCCGCAGTTTGATGGTGTGGCTGCCTGCTCTTCGGTCGTTGTCCAAGTTACTGTCAACTTGGACTACTATGCTAACACGACTTTGGGTTCTTCCTTTTTTTGTCGAAACTGTCTGGTGTATTCAGTTTTAGCAGACGCGGTTGTTCACGTACGCCATATAGGGGCCTAGTTTATGGAGTTACTGTCCTAGCTTGTCTGCTTGCAACTTGCAAGAGATGCTTGTTGCCTTGCCTTGGAGTCTTCTGGTTACGTTCTTGTCAAATGTGGAAAATAAGATCGATATATAAGGAGATGCATGTGTGGACTGTAGACCCTAGCTAGAGCAAGAATCTTTCGGTGGTTGAAAATGCCAAGGATCCGTGCACCTGTTTTCACATGGTAGGATGCATTAGATTAATTAGTATAAAGATCAGTGCACTGATTGAGTATTAGTTTATGTACGGTGTGCACACTAACATACAAAAATAATACTGTACTAACATACTTATACACGGGAGGCCTCTATCTAGACTCAATTATACTACGAAGCAGCCGAGACACGCACATGCATGTATGCCAAAACTCGAGTAGGACAGAGTTTAGAGTAGATCATTAGCCCAACAATTTTGATTATTTAATTTCGCCGCTTCCAATTAGGATGATTAATTAAGATTCTGGCAGTGATAGGTTGGTGTGGTTCTGGTACTTTATTTGCACTACACAAATCACATGGTAGTCCTATTTGACCATGAAAAAAGAAAAGAAAAGAAAAGGGCGACGTATGAGCCCAATGGGCCTCTTCAAGGCCATCTGAATTTTATCACTTCTTGTTTTTTTTACAGTACGTGAAACTGTTTTGTCACATCATTTCTGAATCTCTAACTGACGAGCACATTCCCCAATGTGCAGGCTGTTCCTCTGTTCCTGTCCGAGATCGCGCCGACGCGGATCCGCGGCGGGCTCAACATCCTGTTCCAGCTGAACGTGACCATCGGCATCCTCTTCGCGAACCTCGTCAACTACGGCACCAGCAAGATCCACCCGTGGGGCTGGCGCCTCTCGCTGTCCCTGGCCGGCATCCCGGCGGGGCTCCTCACCCTCGGCGCGCTCTTCGTGACCGACACCCCCAACAGCCTCATCGAGCGCGGCCACCTCGACGAGGGCAAGGCCGTGCTCAAGAGGATCCGCGGCACCGACAACGTCGAGCCCGAGTTCAACGAGATCGTGGAGGCGAGCCGGATCGCGAAGGAGGTGAAGCACCCGTTCCGGAACCTCCTCCAGCGCCGCAACCGTCCGCAGCTCGTCATCGCCGTCCTCCTCCAGATCTTCCAGCAGTTCACGGGCATCAACGCCATCATGTTCTACGCCCCCGTGCTCTTCAACACGCTCGGGTTCAAGAACGACGCGTCGCTCTACTCGGCGGTGATCACCGGCGCCGTCAACGTGCTGTCGACGCTCGTGTCGGTGTACTCCGTCGACAAGGTGGGGCGGCGGGTGCTGCTGCTGGAGGCCGGGGTGCAGATGTTCTTCTCCCAGGTGGTGGTGGCCATCGTGCTGGGGATCAAGGTGACGGACAAGTCGGACAACCTGGGCAGCGGCTGGGCCATCCTGGTGGTGGTCATGATCTGCACCTACGTGGCGGCGTTCGCGTGGTCGTGGGGCCCGCTGGGGTGGCTGATCCCCAGCGAGACCTTCCCGCTGGAGACGCGGTCGGCGGGGCAGAGCGTGACGGTGTGCGTCAACCTGGTCTTCACCTTCCTCATCGCGCAGGCGTTCCTCTCCATGCTCTGCCACCTCAAGTTCGCCATCTTCATCTTCTTCTCAGCGTGGGTGCTCTTCATGTCCATCTTCGTGCTCTTCTTCCTCCCGGAGACCAAGAACGTGCCCATCGAGGAGATGACCGAGAAGGTATGGAAGCAGCACTGGTTCTGGAAGCGGTTCATGGACGACGACCACCACCGCATCGCCAACGGCAACGGCAACGGCAAGCACGACGCCTCCGTTTAAGCGCACATCAATCAATCGCGTTATGCGACCTGTACCTATCCTAAAGAATTCGACTTAGAGACAAGATTCATGCTGAGGTTTATGGATCGATCGATCTGATGTGTAAGATATGTGTAGGAACTTTCTGTCGCTTGCTCTAGTACCATGACACCCCACAACAGAAACAGCAGGCTGTGCGGCAGTAATTCTTGTTTGATAGACTGTAGTGATCAGTGAAGAGTATTTCAGTACTTCTCGTTAAGTATCATTTATGTGTGTCTTCTGTCCTAGCAAGCTCGAGTGGAGTTTGCCTCTGGAAATGGAAGAACCTTGTAAAACTGATGTCGCAGAAATACACAAAGTTAATGTTCTACATTCCCCTCTCCTTCAGTCAACTGTTTCATCATCCGCTCTCATCAGACTCCTGCCCTTTGATTCATCAGCTAGCGCTAGCAATGCCAGCTTAGTGGGAGCCCTTACTTCCATTAAGAATTGCCAGACAAAACATTCTCGAACCCTCTCTTAGGGTGAACAGTTAAAGCAGAAATATCTGAGATAAAGGTCATGTAAAGTGCGATTTTTTTAATAATACATTTTCTTAAATTATTTCAAGAAGTATTGCACGAATTTAAATTTGTTGATATGTAGCACATCACCGGCTTAGGAGTTAGGCCTAGCCCACTGCGCCACTCGGCTTATGCCAGACCAACTCAATCGGCCAAGTGCAGGCCGAAGGCATGTCGCTATTGCCCAGTCGGTCACATCATGACCAATTGGAACCAGAGCAGTAGCATGACACGCGTCGGCTGTCTGCTCCTCTCTTTTTCAATCGGATTGGTCCTAACCGATTGCCTTTTTAATCGGCTTAGCCCTAATCAATTGCTTTTTTTAATCGGCTTGGCTCTGACCAATTTTTTTTTAATCGGCTTGGCCCTTATCAATTGGAGTAATCGGCTTGCTCCTGACCAATTGCATGTTGATGGCTCGTTGACTGGACAGTCACTGCGGTCCAGAATCGATTGATGTGCATTCGTCTTGGTCTAGGCCGACGATGTGCTAGATATCGTAATTCTTAATTCCATACAATACTTCTTAAATAGATTTAAAAAATGTATTATTAAAAAAAATCGCCATATAACTGTGCCATACGTACGCTTTTTTACCAAACGGACCATGGCGTCGATTTCATATAAAGAACCCACCGGATTCTTGTTTATGAAGAGTAAAATAAAGAAAACGAAAGTAGTAGAAAATAATCAAGTATCGAGAAAAAATGATGCTAGACCTAAGGGCAACTTGCTACGAAAATTGATCTATGGGATGACGTGCAGACACTTGGTTCTGATTCCTTCCCCTTCCGTGATTTAAGGACCCAGCTCCAACTGAATCTCTCCATTCGTTTCATAAGTGATTTTTGTAAGATGACTTCTGTAGGTATAGCAATACTAATCGAAGAAAACATGTGCGCTGAAAGTGCGCTGCCTTAGGACAAAGGCAGGCACACCATCACAGGACTTGCAAAAGGATCCACAGACTTAAAGATGTTGGCACCCACCCATGTGATCTTGAATAAGCTTCCTGATCACCATCTTCAGGACTACTACTCCTTCCTCAAGTTTTCTGCTGCGTTGTCCTTCCTACAATAATGCCCAAGAGGTACTTATGTTGCACAGCTGACATATCACAAAATCTATATCATTTGAATACTTCATGTTAATGAAGGTGTCATTTTGTGTCTTCTAAAAAAAGGCCAAAGCCACAGAGAACAACTTGCCAAATTAATTTTGTAAGGACTCGACTAAAAACGATATGATCAGCGGTCTCCTTCTAGCAACAGAAGTGATACTGACCATTACTAGTCCAAACTCTTTTTAGGAGGTTATCCTTAGTCAGGATACTGTTTTTAAGCATGGGCCATATAAAGATCTAAATTTTTTGAGGGATTTTAGTTTTCCATAGAAACTTATGGGGATAGATCCTGGTAGACCTCAGTTGTAGGTAGAGGTTTTTCACATTGAATTTTGCAACATTACAAATTCTCCAGTTAACTCTATCAGGTAGATCATTTAGTTGGATTCTATCCATAATATCTTTCAGATCATTCCATTGAGCTAAGGTCTCCCCAAAGAGCAATCTCCTGAATCCCTAGCCTTCTTATTTAACTTCCCTCACAGTGACTAGCTTGGTGAAAGTTACATTGAAAAGCCTTGGGAATTGCATAGTTAAAAGTGAACTCCTCACCCAAGTGTCTTCCCAAAACAAGGTTTTATCACCATTATTTATATGTCTAACAACAAATTTTGGAAGGTATGGTTAACCCCAACCAGGCTTTGCCAAAAGTGTGAACCTCTAGGGCATGCACTTGCTTGTGACAAAGTTTGATTGTGCATGTATTTCCTTGAGATAAGTTATTGCTAGGTCTCTTTAGTGTTTTTCTAATTTCCAGAGCCACTTACATAGCAGACTATGGTTCATGATTGTGAGATCAAGCACACCCAGTCCACTAAATTCATTGGGTAGACAAACTGTGTCCCGATCTACTAGATGATGTTTTCTTTCATTATCAAGTTCATCCTAGATCATTCTCTTTTTATGCCTTTCTAGTTTTTTGATAAAACCCTTAGGATCTTCCATGAAAGAGATCATATAAAGTGAAATGCTACTTAGAAATGCATTCATCGGAGTTACTATGTCTTCTATTGATAGAATCTTCCCCTTCCAACTAACTCATTTTCCCCCAAATTTCTCATCACCGGATCCCATTGTGAAGTTGCAAGCCTTTTCTTATCTACATGAATTCCCGGATACTTCATGGGAATCTCTATAGCATGGCAAGTGAAAATTGCACTATATTGTTGTTGTCTATTCTTTGAATCTCCCAGGCAGTAAATTTCACTTTTATGAAAATTTATCTTTAGCCCCGAGATTTTCTCAAAGAGCCATAAGATAAATTTCAATGTTTCTAGCATTCTCCAAATTATCCTCCATCAGCAAAATCGTGTCATCAGCAAAATGTCATGCATATACTACCATCAATGACCACCCTTCCTCGAACATACTTTAGTAGCCATCTTGCACCCAGTAAAATTTCATGTCCAGAAGTTGTTGGAGCTGTTGGTTGAAATCAGCGTTGGTCCGTTGAAACAAGTTGGTCTTCATACAAGGATGTGTGATTCTGGTCGATCATGCCATAGGAAGAGCACGAGAAGGATGAGAATGAGGATACTCTCGTCGAGGCAGTCGACGCGGATCTTGTTAGTCCATCACCGCCATACATGTGGATGACCTAAGATGCTCTTGTGTGCGCATCTGATAGCCATGATCTGAAGGCCAGGAAACCATCGGCTCCGACTGGAGTGCCGGAATTCAGGTATGTGGTGACTCCTTGATACGTCGGAAACGGATCTATAATTTTTGATGCTCCATGCTTGTTTACTATCTACTTTTCTTTGCTTTGTCCACATTTTGAGATGTTTTTATATGTTTTCTGGTACTAACCTATTAACAAGTTGCCACAGTGCCAATTGCATGTTTTCTTCTGCTTTTGGTTCAAGAAAGGCAGAAAATCAATATTCTCAGAATTGGACAGGACAAAACCCAAAGTCAATATTTTACCGTGGGGAACACGAAGCCGGAGTACAAGACGGAGGAGACCCACCAGGGGGGCACACCCCTGGGCACACGAGTGGGCCCACCTCGCGCCTGGGGGGTGCGGACGCCCTGGTGGCCCCCTGCCTCACCTCTTCGCCTATAAGAAGCTTCCGATGCAGAAACCATAGGCACCCGATCAAAACTCCACGAAACCGTCTGTAGCCGCCACCACCATCGTCCCTAGATCGGGGGGATCTGAAGCTCTTCCCGGCACCCTGCCGGAGGGGAGATCATCCCGGAGGCCTTCTTCTTCATCATGCCAGCCTCCGGTATGAAGCGTGAGTAGTTCCACCTTGGACTACGGGTCCATGTAGTAGCTATATGGTTGTATCTCCTCCTTGTGCTTTCATGTATAGATCTTGTGAGCTCCGTTCATGATCAAGATCTAATCTATTTGTAATCATGCATGTTGTGTTTGCGGGGATCCGATGGATATTGAGATTACTATGTCAGATTGATTAACGGTTTTGTCTATTTGATTCTATCATGTCTGTGTTGTTTGTGATCTTGCATGCTCTCCGTTGTTAGTAGCTATCTTGGCTAAGTAGTTGATAGTGACTCCAAGAGAGGGTATTTATGCTCGATAGTGGGTTGATGCCTCTAGTTTCCAAGGGAAGTGACAGAAATCTCTTCGGTTGTAGATGTGTTGTTGCCACTAGGGAGAAAACAACGGTCTCTTGTTCATGAAACAAGTGGATTGTTTACCTTATGTAACATCCTAGCATTTAGGAACTAACGAAGGGTAGATTTAGGAATTTGGAATGTTGCATGCATTTATCTGTGAAAATGTGGGTAAAATTTTTGCCAAATAAAAACCTAAAGTGATCAAGGTTTCTTTCATACTTTGATATTAGGTTTAGTCTTAAAGGATGATTGCTATACACTTTGATATGATATTTGAGGAATTATGTGTTTGGGAAACGAATTTGAATTTTTAAACTGAGTGTTTGAATTATAGTTCAAATGAATTGGGAATAAGATTTGAATCTTTATTAAATTAAGAGTTAATTATTATAACTTAAACTTAATCCAAAGAAAACAATTAAGAATATGAAAACTTATTTCATATTTTCAATACATAACCAAGTTACAAAAATGTAACTTGTTGAAATCATCTCCAAACTTCACAATAACAAATGAATAAAGAATAAGAATATTTCTTTATTGATAATAATATAATCTTTATTACAAAAGAATAAAATGAAGATTACAAAATAATAAAATGAAAATTACAAAAGTATAAAGAAGATTACATTGGATTGTTCTATAACTAAACTTAAACTAAAATCTTCACTTTAAATCTGTACATGCAAAACAAACAGAAACTAAATAGAAAAAGGAAAGTTAGGGTTAGTATTGTTTTTCTCTCAAACATGTCAGTCAAGTGCACTGAACAAGTTCATCATTGAGAAATTATAGAAGGGGCAAGTTTCACCAATATGAAAAGATAAATCTTCCATAATTTTTAAGCCAGAAGTCGAATGACAGCCAAGAGGGGCAAGTTTCACCAGCCAGGTAAAAGTAACCAGATAACAATCAATTTCAAAATTCTAAACATATCCACAAGTGCACAGCAAGCACACAAGCAGGACACACAACTAAATGCATGTGATGTGTTGTCAGCCTCACAGCACAACTCCAACACACAAAACTAGCAGCACAACCGTGGAGAGGCACTAGTGCATCTCTTCACTGCACACACACAAGAATAGCCAGCTTAGCCAGCAGCTAACCAAGCACAACAACCAGCAACCAAACCAACCAAAGCCCAAGATCTCATCACCAGGATGGTAACATAAGTAGGGGGAAGGATCATGTGGATAGCAAGATCAAGTCCAGGAGCTAGGAGGAGCAGGATAGCTCAAGGTCAAGCACAGGAGCTCAGCAAAACAAGACCAACATCACCACCTTACTCCACAATCATCAGATTTTGTGGTGAGCATCATAAAACCCTCACATGATCTAATCATGTTACCTAGACAGAAGCATGTGTTGTTTTATGAAATAAACTCTCAGAAAGCACCCAAGTGGGGTGAATCCATCATATAGATTTTAAACTCTAAAAGCAAACAGCAAAGTACAAGGATCCAACCAGAGCTCAGAACAACATCATTGCTTTGGTTGTCAAGCTATATATTACAATTCAAGCATAAATATAGCTAAGATCTAATTTCTAGGCACATCCCTAAAGTAAGGGTAGCACCTTAGAAACTAATCTTTTGGATCCAGAAAGTGATCAAGCTTACTATCATTTTTTCTCCAAGCTTTGATTCAAGAAACAATAGCTGGTACACTACCAGGACTATATATATGAATCAATTAGATAAGGCCTAAAAACCCTAAGCCTCAGACCAATATCATTGGTCTTAGGGATTTCAGAAAAGAACATTTCCATTCATCTTTTAAAGCTAAGCTTGTCTTAAGCTTAAACCAACCCAATCAATGGATTAGAATCAATCTTGTGTGCCATACCAAGATGGTGACTCAAGAACAATTCTATATGAATCAGGATAAACATCCAATCATCACAGGTTCAATAAATCAATTTACTAATCATTTTCCTGTTAATACAGGAATCATAAATAGGATATTCCTATGTTAATCTTCACTGTTTGAGATCATTATGATCTCAAACCACATATTAATTTCTAAGCCAACAACACTAAGACAGTGATTTCATCACACCATAACCATGATCCTAAACCATGAAATGATAGTGGAAGGTTATCAAGTCACTGACTTTACCAAGCATTGGTGCCAAAGCAACTATACCATCTGAATCATATGCAATCCAAACATAAAAGCATCTAATAAGCCATCAGAACCATTATAGTTCATCTCAATCAACAAGCCTCAGGCTAATAACTATTTAGCATACTCACAGACCATCCACACATGATCTAATTCATCCAGTACATGATCAATCACATGATAAGGACCCTAAATGAAATAAACCATTCTAATCAGGACAAGATAGTCACCAGAGAGGTCATTGCCAACATCCAGCATGGGATGAGCGAGCACAGAGAGCACAAGGGTATAGGAAAAGAACTCACCAAAGGTCCTCGCTGGAGACTAGAAGAGGAAGCAGAGGGGCCGACGACCATGGCGGCACGGGGAGCACCCTAGAGGGGGCGCTGCAACCCATACGGCGCCACAACGATGACCATGAACACGCATAGAGGCGAGGAGCATCACCACGATGCACGACGGCAGCAGCAGCACCAGGATCCACGCCAACCCCCAAACCCTAGGGTTCGGGACGACATCGATCCGTCGCAGGAGAGCCCCATACCCAAATCCAGTTGGATAGAAAGGACAGGCATCGTCGACAACCTCTTGTTGCACCACGACGGCGACCAGAATGGTCCATGACGGCGGGATTCGCCGGCGGCGACTAGAATGGTCCATGACGGCGGGATTCGCCGGCGGCGACATCACCGACCACGGGGTCGAGGTCAGAGGAGGAGAGGATGAGCTCGAGAGAGAGAGGCGGCGAGGGAGTGGGCTGAGTTGGGCTAGACCCTTCAGAGTGGTTATTTTTTACTATGTATAATGGGCCACTAGGGACCAATAAGATTAAGCTAGCCCAGAAATCTTTTAAGGCCTGTTCTAATAAATAGGAATAGACCAAAATACCCCTGAGCTTAATTAAATTCTAAAAAAATAAAATAAAAGTCCAAAAATTATAAATAAAATATTTTTGGATTCATAATAATCCACACTATCCAAATAAATTAAGATATAAAATGTTAGACATTTAAATTTTATTAAGAATTTTGTAATTTATATATTCTATATGGAATTTTAAAAAAATATTGAAAGATGATAAAAATAAAAAAATCACTTTCATTATATATTAATATTGTAGTATTTTTGAAAAATACTAAATAAATATTTAACAACAATTTTTTATGTTTAAGTAATAATTCCTAAAAGAATTATTAAATCAATAAAAGTCAAAGGGAAATAAATTAAATAATTCAATATATGTTATAAATATTAAAAAGTAATATTTATAAATCCTTTATTATTAAAAAGAACTTTTTATAATAGTGGGGTGAATGCATATCAAGTTAAATGATGCATTACATTATTGCATAATCATTTTGCTTCTTTAAATATTGTCCTTACCGGGCAATAATGATGTTTTTGTAGACATAGAAGCTCAAGGTCCAGTGCAAGCCTCAGACTTCACTACCTTGCCATCACAAGGCAAGTTCATCACTTGCTCATGTCCTTTGAAGAGTCTTTATCAAAGTATTTGCAAATTGTGTGTTATCATATATTCTATAAAAGAAAGAAAATATTATTTTCACAAATAAAGAAATCATAGATATCATCCTAAGTGGTGATATAATGGAGCAATAGAACTTAGGGTTCTATTTGCAACAATGATGATCAATTAGGGACTTAATAACCCCTGACATCAGTGATTCTAGCGCCGTATATTACGCGTTAGCCATGAGATTTGGAATGGGACAGAGAAGTCAGCTGTATCTTCTTCCTCTCGCATGAATCCGGATGTGCAGCTCGTGGCTGTTATCCTAGTAGCGTGCATATTAATTGGTAATTCGAAGAGGATATGCAGCATATGGGTGGGAACCCTCATCGTCCCACGATAGTTCTGGCATCTAATGGTTTGTACAAACCATTGTCGTAATTCATTATGTGGGCATGGTGTACACCAAGGAGGCATGCAAGGTCGCAAAGGGGGCAGTGATTAGCTTGGACCAACTACTGGGACCCACATCATGGAATTGTGGACGGGAAAGTACGCTTGGTTGTGAAACAAGGAGTTGATCTCTCATGGGTAAAGTAACGCACCTCTGTAGAGCGTAAGAATTGTAACTTGTTACTCCCTGTTCCGGGAAGGAGCTGCGAACGCGGTAGAAAAGGAACTCCATGAAAGTTCTGGTCAACCTATGAAGGCTGATTGTCATAGTTTTTTTTAGAATAAAATCAATCTTTGAAGAAAGATTTACAAAAATTGCATAGTGCCAAGGATTTATAATCTGAGGTGGTAGTTAGAGCATCAAACTTCCCACCTTGTATATAATGAACTTGTTGGGTAACGTTGTTACTCATTCTTTCCTTTGATCCCTTGCTTAGACTCTGATGATCCCAAAGACGTGCCAATGTATGCAGCCGAATGTCAAGAAGATGTATTCTATGAGGAACCCGATCTGTACGGAGGTGTTGAAGGAGTGGATTACGAGATCCGCTACGGTGTCGATGATAACGAGTCCAACTAAGTATCCCTAGTTAGTAGTAACCAACGGAGCCGAGCAGCATGAACTCTATAGAATAAGCTACTAAGCTCAACTCCTAGTCGGAGTTGCTACTTTTAAATTCCGCTGAAACATTTTATATTTTGGTTTGTATTTTGAATCTTTTGGAAGCCTTGAACTTCCGGTATTGTAATAATAATAATGTGTGTACTTTTTTAATATGGACCCGCAATGTTTTTGTTGTACCACTCTGAGGGATGTGATATTTACGGAACGGTGTTCTGTGGATGTCATGTCAACGACTATAGTGTACTACACATGCAGTGTTATGCTGGGTCACCGCAGTTGGTATCAGAGCTAATTTCTTTGACCTTAGGTTGCAAACCTAGTAAAGGGTATTACCTGTAGGAAAATTAGCAACGATAAAGAATTCTATAAAAGTAATATAATGGGTATTCAAATGAGAATATTCCGTTATATATTTTAGTGCGATAATTCTTTGTTATGATGCAATATATCATTGGATACTAATCAAAATTATTTTTATGATATACAGAGATATGGCACCAAAGTTTCCAAAACAGACTTTGGTAAGGAAAGATGAGACTCTTGATGATTATCAAGGATCATTCACAGACCAACTTCGTCAACTTTTAAAGCTCTTTAGTTGTCCAACTAGAATTCCAGTGAACACTATCATTTACCTTGATGGTCGGATGTTATCCAAGTATCGTGTGAGTATCCAACTTCTAGAGAAGCTTGGATTCTATCACGATCTACCTATAGGAGAAGATAGGAGTCATTTAGCAGCATATCATGTTGCTGTTGTGGAGGCGATAGCTAATATCCGGGAGCAGAAAACCAAGGAGATAGAAGGTAGCACATTCTCTATGATACCTCATGATTCTATAGACTCGGAGCCTATACCGGATCATCTTACTTTTGGTTAAGAAGCATCCTAATTTAGCTTCCAAGTTTATGGATAGATATCGAACACTCGTTGCGTCTTTTTATAAGACCCATCAAGTGATTGTTGAAGATAAAAATGACATGTTAGAGGATCTAACTGATCCGGAAAGGAGGAAGCAGTTAGCATTCCAGTTAGAGAAGGAAGCAAGTAGTAGTGCAACACCTATCTTTAAGGATATACCTATAGATCCTGAATCTTTTATACCATATCCTTATTCACCAAGACCTGACCCTATACATGATCCTACTATCGATATGAGGTATGCAGTACCACAGGGCTCAGAGGATGGTTCTGACTCAGAAGTTCCTATTGATAATTCGGATGGTTGGAGAATGGGATCATATAATGGATCTCATGAACACGATGTCCATAGATGGTTCTGACAGAAATGTTGGACAATCTAGTGGGATGGGTGCAAGGATGAACCCTAATAATAGTAGTAGAAATACCATGTCAATAGATAATCAGGATGAAGAAGAAGATCCTGAGGAGAGAGTGTTTGAATCATCAACATCTTCTCAAAACCCAGGGAATATACATTATCCAGTGTTTAATTATCTTGTCCAAGTGAGCACCTGTGAAGCAGCAGGATCTGCTTATCCTGTTGACAACTCAAGAAATGAAGCTCAGGAGATGCAGGCTGGAGATAATGTGGAATATGTTTCTCAAGACTTTTTAGCTGAGCTGGAGGGAGTCAATGCGCTTAGGTTGAGTAATGACTCAAGTCCTGACACTTCAGATACAGAGTATGTTCCTTCTGGAAGGCCATATGTTCCACAAATTGTGCGACGAACAACACGTCATCACAGTTGGACATCAGGCATGTACGATGAGCGTAGTTACTACTAGAAGGAGGCAATTAGTTAGTGATATCAAGTATCTGTATTGTACTCCAAGAAATAAGATAGTGAGATGAATAAGGTAGTTTTGTGATTATACCTATATGGTAGTAATGACTTTGTATTATTATGATAGTATGTATCATATGTGAAATGCACATTTGGATTTTCTTTGGATCTTCATTGTGTGACTAGTTCTATGCATAAAGTCGAGCTCAGAACACATGTGCATGATGTAATTATGAGTATTCACTTTATGTTGCAGGACTACAGGGTCATGGATACGGGTGTAGAAATGGAAACTGAGCAGCAGCGGATGGAGCGAGAGGCCAAGGAGAAGGTCGATGCAGATGCAGCAAATCAAGAAGCATTACCACCACCACCACCACCAATGAGGTCGTTAATGGAGCAGAACTTTATGCAATGCATGCAAATGATGCAAGATACCCAGAACAAGTTTATGGAAGAGTTGCTGGGGCGAGCAAATCAGAGGGCACCTGAAGGTGGAGGAGTGAGTCTATCTGATTTCCAGAATGCAAGACCGTTACCTTTTGCATCAGCTCCTGAACCAATGGATGCAGAGGACTGGCTAGCAGATACTGAAAGGAAGCTAAAAACTATAGGTTGCAATGATGAGGAGAAATTGAGGTATGCAACTCATCTTCTGACCGGACCTGCAGCATCATGGTGGGAGAATCAGTTGGCCATGCAACAACCAGGAAGGGAGTTTACCTAGGAAGAGTTCAAGCAGAGATTCCGTGAATATCATGTTTCGGAGAGTGTTATGGAGTTGAAGCGGAGAGAATTTGAGGAGCTTCAGCAAGGATACACTAGTGTTATGAAGTACATCCAGGACTTTAGTCAACTGTCTCGCTATGCTGAGGAGGATGTCAACACTGAAGAGAAGCGGAAGAAGCGTTTCCTGCGTGGATTAAATCCATTTGTGAATATGCAGCTAAAGTTAGCCAATAAGCAAACTTATCAGAAGTTGTTGGATGCAGCCATTACTTTTGAAGATGATTATAAGAATGTCCAAGAGGACCGGAGGAAGAGAGCCAAGAAGGAAACCAAGAGGATTCAGGCAAGCAAACCTAAACCTAATCTGGAGTTCAAACCTCGGAATAGGAATTATGGCAACAATAACAATAACAAAGGCAGTGGTGGAAATCAATCCAATCCGAGAAGGAATGTTATTTGTAACAATTGTGGAATTCCAGGGCATTTCTAGAGGGAATGAAAAAAGCCTCTAGTGATCTGTTATGGTTGTGTTCAGAAGGGGCATATCAAGCCCGATTGTCCGAGCAAACCACTAGGAGGTTGGCCTACCAAGGGAGGAGGACAAGCCAGTGGAGGAAATGGACAGCCCAATAAAGGAGGAAATAATGGCAAAAACAACAATGGCAAGAGGAACTGACCTACCAGGAAACTGAACTGTGCAACCCTCAAGGAGGTGGATAATTCGGAGCATGCAGTGATAGGTACGCTCAATATCCTTACCAATCCCGGCAAAGTTCTATTTGATACTGGTGCAACTACTTCATTCATTTCTGAAGAATTTTGTGATAAGTTCGGGATTAGAAGGGCAACGTTAGAAAGTCCTATGACCGTAGTCATGGCAGGAGGGAATGTGATTGTAAGCCACATAAAACAAGATCAGGTTATCTCGATCTGTGGTTGTACATATTTCGTAGACCTTTATGTGATTCCTTTGAAGGGAATTACTGAGGTCTTTGAGGATGGATTGGATGATGGAACACGGAGCTCAGATAAATTGTGAGGAGAAAACTGTCTCAATCAAAACTCCAAGTGGAGCAAGGATAGTTTACCAAGCAGATAAACACAGTCATATCATGGTGGATCTGCAGTTGAACTCAATGAAAGAGGTTAAATTGGAAGAGATTCCTATAGTAAATGAATTTCAAGATGTTTTTCCAGCAGAGCTACCAGGAATGCCACCAGACCGGGAGATAGAGTTTACTATTGACCTAATTCCTGGTACAAAACCAATAGCTCAAGCACCATATAAAATGGGACCCAAAGAGTTGAAAGAACTCAAGGAGCAAATTGATGAGTTAGCCAGAAAAGGATTTATTCAGGAAAGTGTATCTCCATGGGGAACACCAGTAATCTTTGTGGATAATAGAGATGGTGGAAGACGGATGTGTGGTGATTATAGAAACCTAAACAACATTGCTATTAAAAATAAGTATCCTTTACCAAGAATCCAAGATTTGTTTGATCAAGTGAAATGAGCTGGGGTATTTTCAAAGATCGATTTAAGATCTGGATACCATCAAATAAAAATCAAACCGGAAGATGTTCCAAAGACAACATTTGTATCAAGATATGGACACCATGAGTATCTGGTAGTACCATTTGGTTTGACCAATGCACCGACAATATTCATGAATCTGATGAACAAGATCTTCATGCCATATTTGGACAAGTTCGTCATAGTCTTTATTGATGATATTCTGATATATTCCAAGGTTAAGGAAGAGCATGCTGATCATTTGAGAATAGCATTACAGACTTTAAGAGAACACAAACTTTATGCTAAGTTCAGTAAGTGTGAATTTTGGCTTGATGAGGTAGAATTCCTCGGTCATGTGATCAGTGAGGATGGAATTGCTGTGAATCCATCTAAAGTTCAACAAGATTAGTGGACTGCACCGACCAATGTGAAGCAAATTCGAGGTTTCTTAGGAATGGCTGGTTATTATCGGAGATTCATTGAAGGTTTCTCCAAAATAGCCGGACCAATGGCCAAATTATTAAAGAAGAATACACCATTCAAGTAGGATGAGAAATGTGATGCAAATTTTCAAGAGTTGAAGACTAGATTAACCACAGCTCCAATCTTAGCAGTTCCTGAAACAGGGAAGGACTTCACCGTATACTGTGATGCGTCTAAAGAAGGTTTGGGTTGTGTATTAATGCAAGATCGGAAAGTGATTGCTTATGGTTCAAGACAACTGAAACCACATGAAGTCAACTATCCAACTCATGATTTAGAGTTAGCAGCAGTAGTTTTTGCGCTGAAAGGATGGAAACATTTTATATATGGAGCCAGATGTGAGTTATACACTGACCATAAAAGTCTCAAATATTTCTTCACTCAAAAGGAATTTAATATGAGACAGAAGCATTGGTTGGAACTAATCAAGGATTATGATTTAACAATCAACTATACTCTAGGAAAAGCTAATGTTGTAGCTGATGCTTTAAGCAGAAAGAGTGCAGATATTCAGCCTAATAATCGGGAGTTACCAAAAGAGTTACAAATGGACTTGGAAACATTAGAACTTCAATTCATTAGAACAGAGGTTCTTGGAGGATTAGCTACTATGCAGGTAGTTGCAGAGCAGGACAGTGATCTTAAGCAAGAAATTTTTAGACATCAAGCAGAAGATCCTTTTATTGCTGAGGAAATTCGGAGGATATCTAAAGGGCAAAAATCAGTTTTTTGCCTTGGGGATTATGAGTCTTTATGGTTTCAAGACCGTCTTTGTGTTCCAGATGTGACTGAGATTAGAGATGTCATACTCAGAGAAGCACATGAAACACCATATTCTATACATCCAGGGAGTACTAAGATGTATATGGATTTGAAAGAACTATTCTGGTGGAATGACATGAAAGGGACATTGCAAAATATGTATCTGAATGCCATACTTGCCAAAGGGTGAAAGCTGAACATCAAAGTCCAGCAGGACCATTACAACCCTTGGAAATTCCTGAATGGAAGTGGGATGAAATAGGTATGGACTTCATCATAGGGTTGCCCTTGATACCAAAAAGGAAGGATATGATATGGGTAATTGTGGACAGACTCACTAAGAGTGCACATTTTATTCTAGTGAATCAAAAAGATAATGCCGAGAAGTTAGTTGAAGTATATGTCAAAGAGATAGTAAGTAAGCATGGAGTACCTAAAAAGATCATAACTGATAGGGGATCAGTGTTTACTTCAGCATTTTGGAAGCAATTGCATGAAGCACTTGGTTCAAAGTTAGATTTCAGCATTGCATATCATCCTGAGACACGAGGTCAAATTTAAAGAACAAATCAAATACTAGAAGACATGTTAAGAGCTTGTGCACTAGATTTTGGAGGAACATGGGAAGATCATCTACTATTGGCAGAATTTTCTTATAATAATAGCTATCAGAGTAGTCTGAAGGCAGCTCCATATCAGGTTCTGTATGGAAGGAAGTGTAGATCACCAATATGTTGGTATGAGCCTGGAAGCAGCAAAGAATTTGCGCCAGATTATATCAAGGAAAGACAAGATATCATTGATAAGATCAGGGATAGACTGAAAATAGCCCAGAGCAGGCATAAAAGTTATGCAGATCAAAGTCGAAGATCATGGCATCCAGAAGTGGGATATATGGTCTATTTAAAAGTAAGTCCAATGAAAGGGGTGAAAAGATTCGGAGTTAAAGGGAAATTGAGTCCAATATACATCGAACCATTCAAGATACTGAGTCAAAACAGAACTATAGCTTATGCTTTAGAGTTACCATCAAGATTATCTCAAGTGCATAATGTTTTCCATGTATCACAACTTCGCAAATGTTTGAAAGTTCCAGATGATGCAATCACACACCAAGAGATAGAACTACAAGCAGACCTGACCTATATTGAAAAGCCCTGTAAGATTCTAGAAGAAAACTAGAAAAGATTAAGGAACATAGCAATCAAATATTGCAAGGTACAGTGGGAACATCACCCTGAAAGGGAAGCCACATGGGAGAAAGAGGAGGATTTAAGAAAAGCCTATCCAGAACTATTCAGGTACATCTCCGCAAACTTCGGGACGAAGTTTAATTTAAGGGGGTAAGTCTGTAACATCCCAGCATTTAGGAACTAACGAAGGGTAGATTTAGGAATTTGGAATGTTCCATGAATTTAACTATGAAAATGTGGGTAAAATTTCTGCCAAATAAAAACCTAAAGTGATCAAGGTTTCTTTCATACTTTGAGATTAGGTTTAGTCTTAAAGAATGATTGCTATAGACTTTGATATGATCTATGAGGAATTGTGTGTTTGGGAAATGAATTTGAATTTTTAACTTGAGTGTTTGAATTATAATTCAAATGAATTGGGAATAAGATTGGAATCTTGATTAAATTAAGAGTTAATTATTATAACTTAAACTTAATCCAAAGAAAACAATTAAGAATATGAAAACTTATTTCATATTTTCAATACATAAACAAGTTACAAAAATGTAACTTACTGAAATCATCTCCAAACTTCACAATAACAAATGAATAAAGAATAAGAATATTTCTTTATTGATAATAATATAATCTTTATTACAAAAGAATAAAATGAAGATTACAAAATAATAAAATGAAAATTACAAAAGTATAAATAAGATTACATTGGATTGTTCTATAACTAAACTTAAACTAAAATCTTCACTTTAAATCTGTACCTGCAAAACAAACAGAAACTAAATAGAAAAAGGAAAGTTAGGGTTAGTATTGTTTTTCTCTCAGACATGTCAGTCAAGTGCACTGAACAAGTTCATCATTGAGAAATTATAGAAGGGGCAAGTTTCACCAAAATGAAAAGATAAATCTTCCATAATTTTTAAGCCAGAAGTCAAATGACAGCCAAGAGGGGCAAAGTAACCAGATAACAATCAATTTCAAAATTCTGAACATATCCACAAGTGCACAGCAAGCACACAAGCAGGTCACACAACTAAATGCATGTGATGTGTTGTCAGCCTCACAGCACAGCTCCAACACACAAAACCAGCAGCGCAGCCGTGGAGAGGCACTAGTGCATCTCTTCATTGCACACACACAAGAACAGCCAGCTTAGCCAGCAGCTAACCAAGCACAACAACCAGCAACCAAACCAACCAAAGCCCAAGATATCATCACCAGGATGGTAACATAAGGAGGGGGAAGGATCAGGTGGACAACAAGATCAACTCCAGGAGCTAGGAGGAGCAGGCTAGCTCAAGGTCAAGCACAGGAGCTCAGCAAAACAAGACCAACATCACCACCTTACTCCACAATCATCAGATTTTGTGGTGAGCATCATAAAACCCTCACATGATCTAATCATATTATCTAGACAGAAGCATGTGTTGTTTTATGAAACAAACTCTCAGAAAGCACCAAAGTGGGGTGAATCCATCATAGAGATTTTAAACTCTAAAAGCAAACAACAAAGTACAAGGATCCAACCAGAGCTCAAAACAACATCATTGCTTTGGTTGTCAAGCTATATATTACAATTCAAGCATAAATATAGCTAAGATCTAATTTCTAGGCACATACCTAAAGTAAGGGTAGCACCTTAGAAACTAATCTTTTGGATCCAGAAAGTGATCAAGCTTACTATCATTTTATCTCCAAGTTTTGATTCAAGAAACAATAGCTGGTACACTACCAGGACTATCTATATGAATCAATTAGATAAGGCCTAAAAACCCTAAGCCTTAGACCAATATCATTGGTCTTAGGGATTTCAGAAAAGAACATTTCCATTTATCTTTCAAAGCTAAGCTTGTCTTAAGCTTAAACCAACCCAATCAATGGATTAGAATCAACCTTGTGTGCCATACCAAGATGGTAACACAAGAACAATTCTATATGAATCAGGATAAACATTCAATCATCATAGGTTCAACAAATCAATTTACTAATCATTTTCCTGTTAATACAGGAATCATAAATAGGATATTCCTATGTTAATCTTCACTGTTTGAGATCATTGTGATCTCAAGCCACATATTAATTTCTAAGCCAACAACACTAAGACAGTGATTTCATCAAACCATAACCATGATCCCAAATCATGAAATAGCAGTGGAAGGTTATCAAGTCACTGACTTTACCAAGCATTTGTTCCAAAGCAACTATACCATCTAAATCATATGCAATCCAAACATAAAAGCATCTAATAATCCATCAGAACCATTATAGTTCATCTCAATCAACAAGCCTTAGGCTAATAACCATTTAGCATGCTCACAGACCACACATTATCTAATTCATCCAGTACATGATCAATCACATGATAAGGACCCTAAATGAAATAAACCATCCTAATCAGGACAAGACAGTCACCAGAGAGGTCATTGCCAACATCCAGCATGGGATGAGCGAGCACAGAGAGCACAAGGTTATAGGAAAAGAACTCACCAAAGTTCCTCGTTGGAGACTAGAAGAGGAAGGAGAGGGGTCGACGACCATGGTGGCACGGGGAGCACCCCAGAGTGGACACTGCAACCCATACGGAGCCATGGTGACGACCATGAACACACATAGAGCCGAGGAGCATCACCACGACGCACGACGACGGCAGCACCAGGATCCATGCCAACCCCCAAACCCTAGGGTTCGGGACGTCATCGATCCGTCGCAGGAGAGCCCCATACCCAAATCCAGTTGGATAGAAAGGACGGGCGTCGTTGACAACCTCCTGTTGCACCACGGCGGCGACCAGAACGGTCCATGACGGCGGGAATCGCCGGCGGCGACATCACCGACCATGGGGTCGAGGTCAGAGGAGGAGAGGATGAGCTCGAGAGAGAGGCATCGAGGGAGTGGGTTGAGTTAGGCCAGACCCTTTAGGGTGGTTATTTTTTACTATGTCTAATGGGCCACTAGGGCCCAATAAGATTAAGCCAGCCCAGAAATCTTTTAACGGCCTGTTCTACTAAATAGGAAAGACCAAAATACCCCTGAACTTAATTAAATTCTTAAAAAAAGTCCAAAAATTATAAATAAATTATTTTTGGATTCACAATAATCCACACTATCCAAATAAATTAATATATAAAAGTTTAGACATTTAAATTTTATTAATAATTTTGTAATTTATATATTTTTATAGAATTTTACAAAATTATTGAAAGAAGATAAAAATAAATAAAAATCACTTTCATTATATATTAATATTTTAGTATTTTTGAAAAATACTAAATAAATATTTAACAACAATTTTTAAATCAATAAAAGTCAAAGGGAAAGGGAAATAAATTAAAATAATTATTAAATCAATAAAAGTCAAAGGGAAATAAATTAAAATAATTCAATATATGTTATAAATATTAAAAAGTAATATTTATAAATCCTTTATTATTAAAAAGATCTTTTTATAATAATGGGGTGAATGCATATCAAGTTAAATGGTGCATTACATTATTGCATAATCATTTTGCTTCTTTAAATATTGTCCTTACCGGGCAATAATGATGTTTTTGTAGACATAGAAGCTCAAGGTCCAGTGCAAGCCTCAGACTTCACTACCTTGCCATCACAAGGCAAGTTCATCACTTGCTCATGTCCTTTGAAGAGTCTTTATCAAAGTATTTGCAAATTGTGTGTTATCATATATGCTATAAAAGAAAGAAAATATTATTTTCACAAATAAAGAAATCATAGATATCATCCTAAGTGGTGATACAATGGAGCAATAGAACTTAGGTTCTATTTGCCACAATGATGATCAAGTAGGGACTTAATAACCCCTGACATCAGTAATTCTAGCGTCGTATATTACACGTTAGCCATGAGATTTGGAATGGGACAGAGAAGTCAGCTATATCTTCTTCCTCTCGCATGAAGCCGGATGTGCAGGTCGTGGCTGTTATCCTCGTAGCGTGCATATTAATTGGTAATTCGTAGAGGATATGCAGCATATGGGTGGGAACCCTCATCGTCCCATGATAGTTCTGGCATCTAACGGTTTGTACAAACCATTGCCATAATTCATTATGTGGGCATGGTGTACACCAAGGAGGCATGCGAGGTCGCGAAGGGGACAGTGATTGGCTTGGACCAACTACTGGGCCCCACATCATGGAATTGTGGACGGGAAAGTACGCCCGGTTATGCAACAAGGAGTTGATCTCTCATGGGTAAAGTAACGCACCTCTGTAGAGCGTAAGAATTGTAACTTGTTACTCCCTGTTCCGGGAAGGAGCTGCGAACGCGGCAGGAAAGGAACTCCATGAAAGTTCTGGTCAACCTGTGAAGGCTGATTGTCATAGTTTTTTTAGAATAAAATCAATCTTTGAAGAAAGATTTACAAAAATTGCATAGTGCTAAGGATTTATAATCCGAGGTGGTAATTAGAGCATCAAACTTCCCACCTTGCATATAATGAACTTGTTGGGTAACGCTGTTACTGATTCTTTACTTTGATCCCTTGATTAGACTCTGATGATCCCGAAGACGTGCCAATGTATGCAGCCGAATGTCAAGAAGATGTATTCTACGAGGAACCCGATCTGTCCGGAGGTGTTGAAGGAGTGGATTACGAGATCCGCTATAGTGTCGATGATAACGAGTCCAACTAAGTGTCCCTAGTTAGTAGTAACCATTGGATCCGAGCAGCATGAACTCTATAGAATAAGCTGTTGAGCTCAACTCCTAGTCGGAGTTGCTACTTTTAAATTCTGCTGAAACACTTTATATTTTGGTTTGTAAGTTGAATCTTTTGGAAGCCTTGAACTTCCGATATTGTAATAATAATAATGTGTGTACTTTTGTAATATGGACCCGCAATGTTTCTGTTGTACCACTCTGAGGGATGTGATATTTATGGAACGGTGTTCTGTGGATGCCATGTCAACGACTATAGTGTAATACACATGCAGTGGTATGTTGGGTCACCGCACGTTACACACTTTGCTTAAATCAGTTGTCTGTTGCTTGCAACTTAATACTGGAGGGGGTTCGGATGATAACCTAAAGGTGGACTTCTAGTCATAGATGCAGTTGGATGGCTGTCTATGTATATTGTTATATTGCCCAGTGGAATCTCATAGGATCTTTTTGTCTAGTATTGCATTGTTATGCCTTGCTCAGTCCTATCAATTACCCTGCTGTAATTTGTTTACCCATCATGCCATGTTTGTTTATCTAAGGAGAACACCTCTAGTGAACTATGGACCCCGGTCCAATCTTTACCATTGATACATCTTCCACTTTTACTATTTACTTGCTGCAAACCATCATCACCTTCCACACCATATAGTTAATCCTTTATTACAGCAACCGGTGAGATTGACAACCTCATTGTTCGTTGGGGAAAAGTCTTGAGTTTGTGTTGTGCAGGTTTCCATGTTTCTTGCAACACCTTTGAGACGTTTCCTTCCTCCTACTAGTTCGATAACCTTGGTTTCTTACTGAGGGAAGACTTGCTGTTGTGTTGCTTCACACCTTGCTCTTGGGGTTTGATACGTTGGAAACGTATCTATAATTTTTTATGCTCCATGCTTGTTTACTATCTACTTTGCTTTGCTTTGTCCACACTTTGAGGTGTTTTTATATGTTTTCTGGTACTAACCTATTAACAAGTTGCCACAGTGCCAGTTGCCTGTTTTATTCTGTTTTTGGTTCCAGAAAGGCAGAAAATCAATATTCTCAAAATTGGACGGGACAAAAGCCAAAGTTAATATTTTACCGCGAGCAACACGAAGCCAGAATACGAGACGGAGGAGGCTCACCAGGGGGCCACACCCCTGGCCACGCGGGTGGTCCCACCCTGCGCCTGGGGGGTGCGGTCGCCCTGTCGGCCCCCTGCCTCGCCTCTTCGCCTATAAAGTCCCCCCGATGCCAAAACCATAAACACCCGATCAATATTCCACGAAACCGTTTGTATCCACCTCCACCATCGTCCCTAGACCGGGAGCTCTTCCCGGCACCCTGTAGAAGGGGAGATCATCCCGGAGGCCTTCTTCTTCATCATGCCAGCCTCCGGTATGAAGCGTGAGTAGTTCCACCTTCGACTACGGGTCCATGTAGTAGCTAGATGGTTGTATCTCCTCCTTGTGCTTTCATGTATAGATCTTGTGAGCTCCATTCATGATCAAGATCTAATCTATTTGTAATCATGCATGTTGTGTTTGCGGGGATCCGATGGATATTGAGATTACTATGTCAGATTGATTAATGGTTTTGTCTATTTGATTCTATCATGTATGTGTTGTTTGTGATCTTGCATGCTCTCCGTTGTTAGTAGCTATCTTGGCCAAGTAGTTGCTAGTGACTCCAAGAGGGGGTATTTATGCTCGATAGTGGGTTCATGCCTCTAGTTTCCAAGGGAAGTGATAGAAATCTCTTCGGTTGTAGATGTGTTGTTGACACTAGTGAGAAAACAATGGTCTCTTGTTCATGGAACAAGTGGATTGTTTACCTTACACACTTTGCTTAAAGCAGTTGTCTGTTGATTGCAACTTAATACTGGAGGGGGTTCGGATGATAACCTGAAGGTGTACTTCTAGTCATAGATGGAGTTAGATGGCGGTCTATGTATAGCGATATGAGGTATTGGATGATGAGCCGATAAGGATAGCGAGTTATAATTCATCGGAATTTCCGCTCACTTCCTGATCATCGACATGAAAGGGGTAATTCAGGGGATGTTGTCATCATTCGAGAGGTTTTTCATTTTGATTCGAACTGTGAGATCTCGTGGGATGGATTGGACTTTTAAAGGTTGCACATGACTAAGCTGAGAGGGGAATAGAAGGGGACAAGTTAGGGTTTTGTGAGACGCGAATCCCTACTCCAATTCTCACCTAAATCCTTACTCTAACATCTATGGAGCTCGCCATCAGGAGAGTCAGCGGTTGCCAAAACTAGGAGCAAAATGGGTGATTGCTTTTGCTATAGTTAGGGGAGCGTGATGGCGATGGTGGATATGGACAAGGCTCGGGGAACAAGTAGCGATGTCTGTCGTGGCCCCTCCTCGCCAATTTCAAGGTAACAATCAGAACTATAATCACCGAGAGCGGAATTATTTGGGAGGAAGAAACTACAATTGGGTTATAATCAAGGATATCAATATAGTAGCAATGAGAGCAGTGGATATGGAAATTAGTACGATTCTATGCAAATCAGAAACAAACGATGAAGAGCGGCCATGATTGAGAGGCAAAAAACTCGCAAAACAAAAGTAAGGAAGTGCAGCATCAAGGAGAGTTCCAGGCAATTACATATGGATGACCTACATCCACAATGTTGTGAAAATGACTACATTATCGCCTACAATGACCACAAATGCTAAAGATACAAGCAAACTTTAGCTTTACCTGCTAGAACCATGGGAAACACACCACCGAAGACACTAAGGAGGGGATAAACTGCAATGTTTGTGGAAATAAGGATTCAAACATTTCATTAAAGTGTGTGTGTAAACATCATAGGAAACTCGTGGAAAGTTTTGTTGGATTTGGTGGTGAAGGCTTGGGTTGTTTCGTCGCTAAAAGCTTTCGATTAGATAAAGTGGCTATTTTTATTGTAAATGTTAGAGATGAAAGGGTTTCCCAACATGTTCAATGATTGGATTATGAGAATTGTCACTAGGGAAGTAACGGTGAAAATAAATGATGAAGTGGGTCCTTATTTCAATACCTTCTAAGGATTGAGTCAAGGGGCTCACGTCCATTTTGTTTCACCTATCGGTAGATGTATTGTTAATCATGATCAGCAGGTAGTGTTCAGTGGCTTGTTGAATGGTTTAGTTCCCAACTTAGTGGTAAAAGGGGTATCTATATTGCAATATACAAACGATAGGATCCTTTTACTACAATAAGATTTGGAAGAGACTAGGAACATGAAATTCATTTTGTATCTTTTCAAACAAATATCAGCTCTTAAAATAAATTTTCACAAAACTGAGGTTTATTGTATTAGACAAGAAAAATATAGGACACATCAATTTGAGGATATTTTCACTTTCAAATTAGGTGAGCTTCCCTTTAAATATTTGGAGATTCCTGTAGATGAGAAAAGATTGAGAAACAACGAATGGATGCCCATTGATGATAAATTTGGGAAGAAACTGGACTATTATTGGAGCAAACCTTTATCAATTATCAGGAGGTATATCCTTATTATTCACACTCACTAGTCGTATTTGAAGGGTTTCGCGGCATAGTAAATCAAAATTTTCTACGGATGCGAACAGAGGAAAAGCCAAGATCTAATCTAGGAGATGCAATCAACGAGAGAGATTGGATTAGATCTTCATACCCTTGAAGATTCGCACAGCGGAACGTTCGTCGGAACGTGGGTGATGTAGTCGTACTCGCTTCTCCTCCTCGCGATCCGATCCGATCTAGCACCACAAGTGGCGGTGCCTCCGTGAGATGCACACGTGCAACACCTCGACGTCTCCTCCTTCCTCGGACCAGCAAGTATGGTGGAGAGATAGATTGGATCTACAACACGACGGCGTGGTGTATATGGTGGAGAATTTCTGCAGCAGGGCTTCGCCTACAAACAGTTGGGAGGGAGAGAGAAAAGCTAGAAAGGCGGCTAGGGTTTGGAGGAGAGGTGTGGGGGTTTGGTGCGCCCCCACCCCTCTTTATATAGAGGGGGGCGCAGCCCTAGCCCCTCCCCCAAGCCCAAAGGATAAGGAGTGGGGGGCATGGACTCTCCCCTCTTCTAGAAACCCTATCTCTAGTTTAAACGATTTAAACTCTCTAGGATCGGTTGGGCCCTATGGGGCCTTGTGCCCCTGGCCCAATGCGGCCAGGACACTCCCTCATAGGCCCATGCCCCCTCCCGGAAGGTGGGGCCACGTTGGTCCCCTTCCGGAAGGTTCTAGAAGCTTCCGGTACAATACCGATTAACCCGGAACAATTCCGAACTCCAAAAACTGCACTGCCTTATATGAATCTTATTCTCCGGACCATTCCGGAACCTCTCGTGATGTCCCGGATCCCATCCGAGACTCCGAACAAAAATTCATAAACCAATTATCCAATCTATCCTAGCGTCGAGATACGTTAAGTGTGTGACCTGCGGGTTCGAGAATATGCAGACATGATCTTCTATCAATAATCAACAGCGGCTCCCACACATTCATCGATGATCATATCGGATGAACCACGATGCCGTGATTCAACCAATCCCATATATATATTCCCTTTGTCTCGCGATATTTTACTTGCCCGAGATTCGATCGCTTGCATGGCCATACCTAGTTCAATCTCGTTCACAACAAGTACTTTACTCGTTCCGTAATCCGATATCACTTTGTGATTAACTCCTTAACCACATGCTTGCAAGCGGTGTTGATATCGACACGAGTGGGCCCAAGTATATCTCTCCGACTTGGGAGGGACAAATTCCATCTCGATACATACAACCCAACAGATACTTTCCGATCACCGAGAGACACCTTTATGATCACCCTCTCATAGGATGACGTTTGATGACCTCAAAGCTTTCTTCCGTACTGTGGAGTTGCATTATCTCATGGTCTAAGGAATACAATATTTGACATAGGAAAAGCTTCGCAAAGATGAACACGATGAAACGATCTAATTGCTTCGCTTAGTTTGTCTCATCCATCATATCATTCTCCCAATGATATGATCTCATTATCAATTGACAACTCATGTCTATGGTTAGGAAACCTTAACCATCATTGATCAATGAGCTAGTCCTTAGAGGCGCACAGGGACACGGTGTTGTTCACAAACCACACAAGTATTAATGTTTCCGCTTAATACAATTCTAGCATGGAATATAAACTTTATCATGAACAAAATTATAATAATAACATCTTTATTATTGCCTCTAGGGCATAATTCCAACAGCCTCCCACTTGCACTAGAGTCAATAATCTAGTTTACATCTGGCAACAATCTCACACCCATGGCAATCGAGGTGTTGATCATGTTTTACACGTGGAAGAGGTTTAGTCAATGGATCTGCGACATTGATTCATATGTACTTTGCTAATCTTCGATCTCCATCCGCTATATAATCTCGGATTATATGAAACTTGCAGTTGATATGCTTGGTCTTTGGATGATATCTTGGTTCCTTTGCGAGTGCTATGGCGCCGGTGTTGTCACACAATATCTCCAAGTGGGTCCAATGCACTTGGAACCACGCCAAGCTCGATGATGAATTTTCCGATCCAAACTCCTTCACTTGACGCTGCAGCAGCCATGTATTCCGCTTCCACCGTAGATCCCGCGATCACGCTTTGCTTGCAGCTTCTCCACCCAGCTCCTCCATTCAAAATATAAACGTATCCTCGTCCGAGATTTGGAATCATCCTTGTCGGTGTCGAAACTAGCATCGACGTAACCTTTACGACAAGTCGTTCATCACCCCATAGACTAAGAACATTTCTTTAGTTCTATTTAGGTACTTTAGGATGTTCTTCCCTGTCCATGTTCCACTCTGGATCACTTTGATATCCGCTCGTCAAACTAAGAGCATTGGACACATCCGGTCTAGTACACAAGATGGCATACATGATGGAACCTATGGCGAGGCATAAGGCACTTTGCTCATAGCTTCCTATCATTTACCAGAATGGACACCGAGCCTTGCTCAATATCTTACCGACAACATAGGCACCGAACCTTTCTTTGCCTTATCCATTCTCGAACCTTTTCGAACTTTGTCTAGGTATGTACTCGCTTAAAGCTATCGAGCCTTTGTCTATCTCTATAGATTTTGATGCCCAATATATAAGCAGCTTCACCTAGGTATTTCATTGAAAACACTTGTTCAAATAACTCTTCACATCGTTAAGCATGTTGATGTCATTTCCGATAATCAATATGTCATCCACATACAAGACCGTAAACGCCACCGAGCTCCCACTCACTTTCTTGTAGATACAAGCTTCAGAGCAATTTGGAACAAATCCAAAACTCTTGATCACTTGATCAAAACGAAGGTTCCAACTCCGAGATGCTTGCTTCAGTCCATAAATGGAACGTGAAGTTTGCATACTTTACTAACATCCTTAGGATCGACAAAACCTTGGGTTGCATCATATACAACTCTTCATCAATGTTCCCATTGAGGAAAGCGATCTTGACATCCATCCGCCATATTTCATAATCATGAAACGCAGCAATTGCTAATAAAATCCGAATGGACTTAAACATCGCTACGGAGAGAAAGTCTCATCGTAGTCAACACCTTGAACTTGTCGAAAACCTTTTGCGACAAGCCGTGCTTTATAGACGGTAACATTACCATCCGTCCGTTTTCTTCTTGAATATCCATTTGCACTCAACGGCCTTTCGGTCGCTAGGAGGATCCACCAAAGTCCATACTTGGTTTTCGCCATGGACCCAATTGATTTCATGGCTTCCAGCCATTTCTCGAGTCTGGGCTCATCATCGCTTCCTCATAGTTCGTAGGTTCACCGATTCTACCAACAAGACAACAAGACAGGTTGCCGTACCACTTAGAGGGGCACGCGACCTTGTCGACTGCGACGTTCAAGAGCGACATCGTCTGAAGCTTCATGATCCTTGTCATTAGCTTCCTCTATTGTTGGTGCAAAGCATGGAACAATTTCGTGTATCGCGCTACTCTCCAATTCAAGAGAAGGTTCAATAACCTCGTCTAGCTCTACTTTCCTCCCACTCACTTCTTTCGAGAGAAACTCCTTCTCAAGAAAGGAACCGTTATTTGCACAAACACTTTGCCTTCTGCCTGTGATAGAAGTGATACCCAATAGTTTCCTTAGGGTACCCTATGAAGACGCATTTCTCCGCTTTGGGTTCGCGCTTGTCCTGCATCAACTTCTTGACGTACGCTTCGCATCCCCAAACTTTAAGAAACGACAACTTAGGTTTAGCACCAAACCACAATTCATACGGTGTCGTCTCAACGGATTTAGATGGAGCCCTATTTAAAGTGAATGCAGCGTTTCTAATGCATAACCCCAAAATGATAACGGCAAATCAAGAAGAGACATCATTGATCGGACCATATCTAATAGGGTTCGATTCATGCTCGTACACACCATTGCTTTTGTGGTGTTCGGTGGCGTGAGTTGTGAAACGATTCCACTTGCTTTAAGATGCGTGAGAAAATCATAACTCAAATATTCACCTCCACGATCGGATCGTAAAAACTTAATCTTTCTGTTACGATGGTTCTCCACTTCATTCTGAAATTCCTTGAACTTTTCAAATGTTTCAGATTTATGTTTCATTAAATAGATATACCCATATCTACTTAAGTCATCGGTAAAAGTGAGGAAATAGCGATATCCACCGCACGTCGAAACACTCATCGGTCCGCGTACATCGGTATGTATGATTTCCAACAAGTCCGTTGCTCGCTCCATCATACCGGAGAACGGGGTTTTGATCATCTTGCCCATGAGGCATGGTTCGCATGTGTCAAATGATTCAAAATCAAGAGACTCCAAAAGTCCATCAGAATGGAGTTTCTTCATGCGCTTTACACCAATATGACCTAGACGATTAGCCACAAATAAGTAGTATTATCACTATCTACTTTGCATCTCTTAGCCTCAATGTTATGGATGTGTGTTTCATCCCTTTCGAGATTTAGAAGAAATAAACCATTCACAAGAGGTGCATGACCATAAAAGATGTTACTCATATAAATAGAACAACCATTATTCTCCGATTTAAATGAATAACCGTCTTGCAATAAACACGATCCAGAAATAATGTTCATGCTCAACGCATGCACATAATAACACTTATTAAGGTTTAAAACTAATCCCGAAGGTAAAACTAAGGAGAGCGTGCCGACGGCCATCACATCAACTCTTGATCCGTTGCCAACGCGCATCGTCACCTCATCCCTCGCAAGCCGCCGTCTATTCCGTAGCTCCTGTTTTGAGTTACAAATATTAGCAACTGAACCGGTATCAAATACCCAGGCACTACAACGAGGGCTAGTAAGGAAAACATCAATAACATGTATATCAAATATACCTTTGATGGTGCCAGCCTTCTTGTCCGCTAAGTACTTCGGACAGTTGCGCTTCTAGTGACCCTTGTCCTTGCAATAGGAGCACTCAGTGTCGGGCTTAGGACCAGACTTGAGCTTCTTCTCAGCAGGGGCATTGCGCTTGCCGCCGCCCTTCTTGAAGGGTTTCTTTGCTCCCTTACCTTTCTTAAAGGAGGGCTTGTTGACCATCAACACATGATTATCCTTCTTGATGTCCACCTGCAGCCTTGACTTTGCGAAGAGCTCGGTGATCGATCAGTGGAACCAATCTGATTATGAGTCACTACAAAACTTTTGTAGCTGGGAGGAGTGATTGCAGAACCTGTCAATCTTGAGCTCCTCTGGAATCGTGCATTCCAGCTTGCTCAACACGTTGAGTGTAGCCCGACATCTTTATGGCGTGCTCACTAACGGAACTCCTTCCTCCATCTTGCGCTTAAAGAACTTCTCGGAGATCTCATATCTCTAACGGCCTGAGTCTAAAACATGGTTTTCAGCTCCTCGAGAATCTCGAAGGGCCCGGGATACTCTTCAAAACGATTTTGAAGCTCCGGTTCCATAGCAAACAACATGGTGCTCTTAATCATACCATAATCATCTTTCTTGATCGATAGACTTTCTCATCACCAAAGCTTGCGAGGGGGTCACCTAACGCTTTCCCAAGGACATAGTCCTTTTGTCCGCTGCAGAATGATTCTTAGATTGCGGAACCAATTGGTGAATTTAGACCCATTGTTTCTAAGCTTTTCCTTCTCAGCAAAAACGTTGAAGTTGAAGTTGGACTTGGCCATGTGATCTACAGTATTTGCAAGTACAATTTAGACTATGTTCATGATAAATAGTTCAATTTAATCAAATTACTAGATGAAATCCCACTAAATTCAACATACCTCAAGTTGTTTAGTGAACACGATCCAAATTCACCACACCTAATCCGATCATCACGAGAAGAGATGTGGTTTAAATGGTGGACAACAAAGTGTCGATCATATCACTCATATGACTCATGCTTAACCTTTCGGTTCTTGTGTTCCGAGGCCATGTCTGTACATGCTAGGCTCGTCAAGCTAGACCCAAGTATTTCTGCGTGTGCAAAACTGGCTTGCACCCGTTGTATGTGAGCGTAGAGTCTATAGCACCCGATCATCACGTGATGCTTGGACACGACGAACTTTCGCAACGGTGCATACTTGGGGAGAACACAGTTTTTATCTTGATCTTTAAGTGAGGAATCATCTTATAATGCTACCGTCGTGATCTAAGCATAATAAGATACATAAAGGGATAAACATCACATGCATATAACTTTATGTGACATGGTATAGCCAATCCTCGCGCAATGATCTCCATCTTGTGCGTTCCGGCATGATCTCCATCACTCCACCATGATTGCCTCCACCACGAATAGCAACTACAACTATTGCTAACTACTTAGCGATAAAGTAAAGCTATTACATGGCGTATAAGAAGTTGACTCGCGGGTCATACACAATTATAAAGACAACCATATGGCTCCTGCCGGTTGTGTACTCATCGACATGCAAGTCGTGAAACATTACAAAACATGATCATCGCATACAATATACACATCACATCTTGGGCCATACCATATCACAGAAAACACTCCCTGCAAAAACAAGTTAGACGCCTCTACTTTGTTGTTGCATGTTTTACGTGGCTTATGGGAGTAGATGTGTAACACCCTCAGAATCGAACCTATGCAAGTTTTAGCGAAACCCGCCAAACCCGCATAGAAACGATTCAAAGGTTCCCACCAGGCACTTTCGTGCGGGTGGAAAACGAAGTAATAACATTACACAACAGTCCTCGATGGGACCCACGAGCGAGATATATATACAAGTGACTCCATGAGTCAAGAATACAGATATAATATACAAAGATCCAAATCACCTTGAAAATGAGAGAGCGTCCGACTATGGACAAGATGCAAATGGGGCTAAGAGCCCTGAAGAATAACCAATGGCGTCCATAACCCTGTCCAGGCCAAGCCGGAAGGGTAACCCTGCTAACGGCGTCGATCTCAAAACCTGCTTAAACAAAAGGGGTGCCGACAAAGGGCCAAGGAAAAAGAGGAGCGTCAGTACTGAGGCCAGTACACGGCGAGACTAGAATTCGGCGGTCTTCGCCTACATAGGTATGGTGGACTAAAGCGGCAGCAGCAGCGGCAGCATGAATGAAACAACCTATAGAGACTCGATACAACTGGCGACGATCAGAGAAGGGTAAGAGAGACCTAATCGGAACCAATCTGAATCTAACACCAAACAAACCCATCCTGGTATCTCCCCCTCGAGACCAAACGAGGAAGTCAACCGAGGAACTCACACCGTTGGCAGTTTTACTTATTCAGTTATAGTTGCAGCAATTACTAGTCAGGTTTAGATAATCATCCTGATAAAATAAGCAGTGGGCGCTTTTAGTTAACCATTCCGTTATAGTGGCAACACTTACTAGTCAGATACAATTAGCATGAGATAACCCAAAACCCAGCAGTTGTTGGTACTTTTATTCAGCCATTCCGTTGTAGTTGCGATAATTACTAGTCAGGTACAATGGTCGCAAGCGACACTCAAAACAAGCAATTGTGGGCAGTATTATTTAGCCATTCCATTATAGTGAAGCTGATTACTAGTCATTATAAAGTCAAATTTATAGCAATACACTTTAGTTATGCTTGTCTATGATCGAGATACTGTGCTCCAAGTCGTCCATATCCGCGGACACGGCTTTCAGAAAGTTTTACCCGGCCGGGGTGCACCAATAGCAACACACGCTCGATCAACCTCGGAAAAACCAAATCAAAACCCAACGAGGCTTTCACGACTAAGCAATCACAGGATTCAGAAATATTTCAGGGGGCCACCCCATTGAGTAGACCCGCAACGAAGTAAGCAAGCTTCGAGACGGACTCAAGGTTTGCGACAATGGCTGTAAACGACTGGGAACCCGAAAGTGTGGCTGGGCTTGTCGATACCGCGAAAACACTCCGCTTACCTAAACAGTGTGCTCCTCGCACAAACGTAAATACATAAGTAGCATGGCATAAGTACAGGATCGTAAATAAAACCTCAAACTAGTTTGTGGCCCCAAGAAATAAGATGAATCAAGCTCGCTCGGGGTCCCATATACCTCCGGATGTGGATAGCGATAAATCAAGGAACAGTATCAAGTACTCGGGGTCCTACGGGACACAAGTGGGCGTTCGAAACCAAATATTATCTATCACCCACCGATGCCTCGCTTACTTCAATTTTAGTTGTTAAACAGGAATTAAAGTGAACGATAAATAAAACTATGATCATCTGCAACATCAACATGCGGCAATACATCAACAAGCTCGTGGCATCGACATACGCAAGACTTGAGCAAGCGACTACGACGCATAAGTCCAACTATCTACCAAACAACAGGTAATAGGATGTGTCCAAGGCAATATAGGGCTGCACGGTATATCACAGTGCGAAACTAAAGCATCGCAAATACGATAGCAATAGATCAACAGGAGGAAGTAAATACTATAAAAGTAAGATAGGTGGAAAGGGAGATGCTGCTTTGAAAACATTGCCGAAGGTTCAACCGAAGATCGGGGCAAAGCTCACATCAACTCAACGGCCTTATCCGCGAAGAACCAAAACACTAGAACAAACACCGGATGCAATATTTAAGACAACGGCAGAAGATCGGCATGATGCATGCATGATGTATGACATGGCAAAGATGCGATGCAATTAGGCCAGATTAAGTGGAACCGGGGTCCCGACAATTAGTTAGTTGGTTCATGTTATTTATCTACCCCGCAATTAAATGTTGTCTTAACAAGGCAAAATATATCACCGGTTCGCTACACAAGTTTAAATGAGGCCGATATGAGACTGGATTTGCCCGCATATGGGCCCCATATTTAATTATTAGGTGAATCGGCATAAGGCCCCCAAACCAATGATATGCATGCGAGAATGACAATTAATATGCAACAAGTTGTTATTATATTATAAAATAGGGTTTTCGGGAAGGGGTTCACACATTAGGGGGTCGCGACGAACTTGGGGTTCCGGGGTTCGGGGTCGGTCTCGGGGTTCGACAGGGGCTCAGGGTTCGACGGAACGTTCTCGGCAACTGAGGTAGATCTTGGCGTCCCGGAAGCAGGACTTGGTTCGGCGCCGGGGCGCATCAGACTCGTCCTGATCGCTGTCGTTCTTGTCGCATTCGCGGTCTTCTGGTCATGTTGTCGGTCATGGCGTTCGGGACGGGGTGCTTGTCGTATCGGTGGCGGTCTTGGCGTTCCGGGGATCTTCGAGTCGGGGATCTTGGATCGTGTCGGCCTTCTCCAGATCATGCATCGCCGCTCCATGTGGAAGGCCTCGAGGGTCCGGTGACGGAGAACTTGATGGCCCGAGAGGAGAACTTGGTGCCCGGGAAGGAGATCTTGTCGTATCCAAAGGGAACCTGAAGCCCGCGATGGAGATCTTGGAGGTATCGACTTCATTTGTCAGTGCCAGACTCAGGTTGCAGCACCGGTGGTTCATCGAGTTTGTCTTGGTCGGTGTCGATCATAACCGAGGTAATCTAAGCTAGGCGCAAAAACACCATCCTCACTGCCCATATGCAAGCACCGCCAGAGCACGTCATCCTTGATGGCCTTAGGGCAGAGCTTGACGATGCAGCAGACGGCTGACGGCCAGACGGACGAGGTTGGCGACGTGGGGCCCGGCGAGGGGAGCGGCGGATCTGGCGCGGTGGGTGAGGCGCAGGGAAGAGGGGCCAGGGAGAGGGCGGTTGGCCACGGATGCGGCCAGGACGCTGGAGGTGGTGGGCGGGGCTCATGGAGGAGAGCTGCCGGGCTCGATGGCGGGGTGGCTCGGGGCGAGGCGGGCGGAGCCAGCCGGGAGGCGGAGGTTGCTCGGGGACGCCCGCGACGGGGAGACGACGCGGGCGAGCTGCTGGAGGAGAAGCGGGAGGAGCGGCGGGCCCTTGCACGGGTCGGTGGGGTCCGCAGACGGGCGGAGATCTGAGCACGGCCAAGGGGCTGGCGGCTGACGGAGGGAGAAGTCAGGGGGAGATGCGGGCGCGGAGAGGGAGCCGGAGGCACGGCGCGTCGGAGGATGGCGAGGAGAGAGGGAGGGAGCAGGAGCGCTGCAGGAGGGTGGGGGAAGAGGAACAGAGGGGGGGGCCTGCGGCGGGTGGGCCGGGGAAGGGGGGGGGGCCACGGGGGGGTCCCAGGGGTCGGTGGGTTGGAGGCTGGGGGTGTGGGTGTTGTGTGTGGGAGTAGCCGGCTGGGTGGGTTGAGTGGGTCCAGGCGTGCGTGCAAGGCGTCTGTGTGGGTAGTGTGAGGCAGAGGGAGAGTCCAGGGACTGTTGAGGTGGCAGTTCCTGGTTGGTTGGGGAATAGGGAGGGGTGAGGTGGCGCGACGGGGTTGGCCGGGGTGATGTGGCCAGAGGGATGGGTAGATAGGTTGGTAGGTTTAGGAATAAGGGGTGGACCGATTTGAAAAATGGGGGTGGTCGTTACGTCGATACTGGCCCGCTAAAAATAAATAAATATTTTATTTGTTTTAAACGGGCCGTTTGCAACCCGATAGCAGCCCAAACAAAATAATCCGGAGACCCGGTTTTGATGTTTGAATAAAGATGGGGCGTTTTGAAAACAAAGACAGGTTTGCGAAAATAGTTTTAGGCAAACAATGCATGATGATGACGATGCAATGCACAAAAACAACGCGATTTTCTAGTAGTGGTTTTGCGGGATGCCACAAGATGCTAAGAACGATTCTTACCTACGGAAAGCCACAATGGTGATATTATGGTTGCCAAACTCTGGTGTTAATCCTATGACAACTATAGTGAGAGAAACTGACATCCACCAGCCGCATGTGTGGAACAAGCCACACGTCAAGTGCGGAGCCGGTCTCGCGAACGACGTCGCGTAAGGTTGGCCTGGACCGCTTCAATCTCACTATCCCGCGTCATAAAAAGAACACAAACAAGAGGCTTGCAACAGAAAACATCAACGCCCGCAACAACCATGTTGTGTTCTACTCGTGAAACACATCTACGCATAGATCTAGCTCTGATACCACTGAAGGGTTTCGCGGCATAGTAAATCAAAATTTTCTACGGATGCGAACAGAGGGAAAGCCAAGATCTAATCTAGGAGATGCAATCAACGAGAGGGATTGGATTAGATCTTCATACCCTTGAAGATTACAACGGCGGAGCGTTAAATCGGGCGTGGGTGATGTAGTCGTACTCGCTTCTCCTCCTCGCGATCCGATCCGATCTAACACCACAAGTGGCGGTGCCTCCGTGAGAAGCACACGTGCATCACCTAGACGTCTCCTCCTTCCTCGGACCAGCAAGTATGGTGGAGAGATAGATTGGATCTACAACACGACGGCGTGGTGTATATGGTGGAGAATTTCTGCAGCAGGGCTTCGCCTACAAACAGTCGGGAGGGAGAGAGGAAAGCTAGCAAGGCGGCTAGGGTTTGGAGGAGAGGTGTGGGGTTTGTGCCCCCACCCTCTTTATATAGAGGCGCAGCCCTATCCCTCCCCCAAGCCCAAAGGATAAGGAGTGGGGGGCATGGACTCTCCCCTCTTCTAGAAACCCTATCTCTAGTTTAAACGATTTAAACTCTCTAGGATCGGCTGGGCCCTATGGGGCCTTGTGCCCCTGGCCCAATGCGGCCAGGACACTCCCTCATAGTCCCATGCCCCCTCCCGGAAGGTGGGGCCACGTTGGTCCCCTTCCGGAAGGTTCTAGAAGCTTCTGGTACAATACCGATTAACCCGGAACAATTCCGAACTCCAAAAACTGCACTGCCTTATATGAATCTTATTCTCCGGACCATTCCGGAACCTCTCGTGATGTCCCGGATCCCATACGAGACTCCGAACAAAAATTCATAAACCAATTATCCAATCTATCCTAGCATCGAGATACGTTAAGTGTGTGACCCTGCGGGTTCGAGAATATGCAGACATGATCTTCTATCAATAATCAACAGCCGTGCAGGCACCCATATTGACTCCCACACATTCATCGATGATCATATCGGATGAACCACGATGCCAGATTCAATCAATCCCATATATATATTCCTTAAGTCTCGCGATATTTTACTTGCCCGAGATTCGATCGTCGATGCCGTCATACCTAGTTCAATCTCGTTCACATCAAGTACTTTACTCGTTCGTAATCCGATATCACTTTGTGATTAACTCCTTAACCACATGCTTGCAAGCGGTGTTGATATCGATTACGAGTGGGCCAGTATATCTCTCCGACTTTGGAGGGACAAATTCCATCTCGATACATACCCAATGAGATACTTTCCGATCACCGAGAGACACCTTTATGATCACCCTCTCATAGGATGACGTTTGATGACCTCAAAGCTTTCTTCCGTACCGGGAGTTGCATTATCTCATGGTCTAAGGAATACAATATTTGACATAGGAAAAGCTTCGCAAAGATGAACACGATGAAACGATCTAATTGCTTCGCTTAGTTTGGGTCTGTCCATCATATCATTCTCCCAATGATATGATCTCATTATCAATTGACAACTCATGTCTATGGTTAGGAAACCTTAACCATCATTGATCAATGAGCTAGTCCTTAGAGGCGTACCAGGGACACGGTGTTGTTCACAAACCACACAAGTATTAATGTTTCCGCTTAATACAATTCTAGCATGGAATATAAACTTTATCATGAACAAGAATTATAATAATAACATCTTTATTATTGCCTCTAGGGCATAATTCCAACAGTAGTGTTGTATATGTTATCTTTCTACCGAATCCCTGGTGGGATTAAAAAGAAATATGATAGCACTAGATCTAGATTTTTGTGGAGTGGGAATAAAGATAAAGAAGAAATGCCACCTTATCAGTTGGGAATAAGTGTCTAGACCAAAATATCAATTTAAGAAACTGGTGTATTTTTTTGAAGGTATAAGCTCCTATATACATCTACTTTCCTTGAGCATAATATAGGGTTTTTTATTTTATTCTAAATTCCAAGATAACTCATTATAATTATTAATAAGACAGTCCTAATATATTAGCAATATTTAGATTGCTACTCTTTTTCCTTTTTATTTACTTTATTACTTCTATTCTAGACCCTATCCCTATGGTTTATCCTTAAGAAAAAATATCATATAAAATAGAAGGTATAAGAAAGGGATAGAATTTGTTTGGGCATTCTAAGCCTAAAAACCATGAATATTCCTTTGTTGTCAAAGTAGTTGCAAAAATTATTTAATGAGAAAGTGAACTAGCAAACTTTACTCATAAATAAATATATGAAAAAATTCACACAAGTATTTGTGGAAAATGGATATTCTCATTTTTGGTAGGGGCTAATGGAGGTGAGGGAAAATTTTCTTTTATTGTTGAAAATTTAAGGTTGGGAATGGAAAAAATACTTGTATCTAGAAGGATAACTGGGGTATAGATGAGTTCTTAGCATAAAACCATCATTTTTGTGCTAAAATTTCAAAAAACCACCACTTTGCGTTTTCTAGCAAAATGTGACCGCTCTAGGGGAGGTTTTTCAGATTCATGCTAAACTCAAATTAAACATGAATTTACACCATTTCCGACTAGTGGGACCCACTTGTTAGGGCCAATTTTCTAAAGTGGACAGAGCCACAGTTGTTAGTCCAATTAAAAAAACTGGATATTCTAAAAGAATAAAAGAAAGAAAAAGACAAGGAATTGGGATGTGCATGGCGGGTTGATGTGGCATCCCGCAAAACCACTACTAGAAAATCGCGATGTTTTTGTGCATTGCATCGTCATCATCATACATTGTATGTCTGAAACTATTTTCAGAACACCTAGTTTGTTTTCTAAATAGCCGTCTTATTTCAAATTAAAACTTCGGTCAGGGCAGATCTTTTATTTTTGTCTAAAAAGTATTTACAAAAAAATGTTTTACAAATAAAATTAAAGCAATAAAAATATTTTGTCCGGAGAGGCAGTCCGACCGGTCAGGCCAGAGGCCCAATCGGTCCAGACCACCTACAAATCGGTCCACCTAAACTAAACCTAAACCTATTTCCCACCCAATCCTAATCTACCCACCAACCGGTGCCCTCCACCTCACCGTCCCTCCACCTCATCCTCAGCTCCGCCACCTCATCAATCAGCCACCCAGAAATCTTTTCTTACCTAGTCCTAGTCTACCCCAAACCCTCCACATCACCCCAACCAATAGCCGGTCTCCACCTCATCCTCCCTCTCCCCCCAACCACTCCCACGCTGCCACCTCACCCCAACCCCCTCTCTCTCTCTCCCCACCCCCGGGTCCCACCACCTGGCCCACCCCCTGGCCCCGCGTGTCCCGCTCCCCACCTGTCCCGCTCCTCTCTCTCTCCTTCCTCTCACCCGACGACCCTGCGCTGCCCTCCCTGCAACCCCGCCGTCGGCCCTCCCCTCCCTCTGCTCCGGTCGAGCACCGCCCTCCCCGCCTGCCTTCCTCTCCCGAGCGCGCCTGCGCCGCCAAGCAGAGCTCCGCCGCCCGCTCACCCTCTCGCCTCGCCGCTCGCCGACCCCTTCTCTCCTCGCCGGCCTCGCTCCCGCTCTCGCCGGCCCCCTCTCGAGCCTCCTCGCCGCCCACCATTTCCCCACGCCGGCCACCCGCCTCCGTCTGCGGCCGCGTCCCCTCTGACGGCCTCCCTCGACCCGCTCCCGCATCCCCTGAGCCTCCCGCGCCTCCATGAGCCGCCACCCGGACCTCCACCACGCAGCCCTCGCCAGCTCTTCCCGGCTCGCCGCCACGCCACGTCCGCGTCCCATGAGCTTCCACCGCCCTCCACGGCTCCGTCGCCCGCGCCCTCTCCTCCATAGAGACCCGTCCCCGCCCTCTCCAACCCGCTGCCCACCTGCGGCCGAGCTCGCCGGCCCTTCCTCGGCCGCCTCTGGTCTCGCCTGCCGCCTGCGCCTCCTCCGAGCCCTGGCACCTCCTCCCGGACGCGCCTCCGTCGCCGTCGCCCAGGCCGCCGTTCTCCGTCGGTCGCAGCCTGCCGAGCCCCAACGCCGCCCGGCCGCCCGCCGCGAGCCGCCCGCTGCTGCCATGAGCCCGCCTCGCTGGAACCTACTGCGCCCTGCCGGCACCTTCCCCGTCTTGAGTGCAGCAAGCGAGCCAGAGCCGCCTCTGTCTTTTGCGCCGCGAGCACAGGAATGCCTCCGGTTCTGCGGTGTTGATGCTATGTCTGACAAGTATAGTGGTGACATGGTGTTGGTATGATGCCCACATCGTGGTGTCTCAAGATCTTCCTGAGACCATCGACAAGCAAAGACGAGCCCCGAGCCCTCCTTCATGGGAAACATGATCGCCACACGAACCCTATCGCTTGCTCGGGACTCAAGAAGGCCGAACACGACGTTCTCCCTCATGGATCCGAACCGATCTTCAAACCCTCCGAAGCCGCGAGATCGCCATGGAACGACAAGTACTTCACCGGACATCGAGACCCGAGCGACAAGTACTCCTTCCGGATGCGATGCTCGAGAACCCAGACGGTAAGGACACCGACGCAGAACGCCAAGTTCTTCCTCCCGGACGCCAAGGCCGACCCGATACGCGACCCCGACAAGATCTTCGCGACTACAAGATCGACACCGAACCAAGCCCTTCCTCGCGGAACGCCAAGATCTACCCCGTTATCTGAGAACGATCCCGGAGTCCGAGAACATTTCCGTCGAACCCTGAACCCTGAGACCGGACTCCGAACCCCGGAACCCCAAGATCGTCGAACCCTAATGTGTGATTCCCTTCCGAGCCCTACTTTATAAATGAAATATAAACCTGTTATATAATAAATGTTCTTGCATGCATATTTGTGTGGTTTGGGGGCACTATGCCGATTCACTGCATAATTAAATATGGGGCCCATATGCGGGCAAATCTAGTCTCATATTGGCCTCATTTAAATTTGTGTAGCGAACCGGTGCCATCTTTGCCATGTTAAAACAACATTTAAATTGCGGGGTAGTAAAACAACTTAAGTCACCTAATTAATTGTCGGGACCCTGGTTCCGCTTAATATGACCCAATTGCATCGCACCTTGCCATGTCATACATCATACATGCATCATGCCCGATTTTCTACCGTAGTATTAAATATTGCATCCGGTGTTTATTCTAGTGTTTTGCTTCTTCGCGGATAAGGCCGTTGAGTTGATGTGAGCTTCGCCCCGATCTTCGGTTGAACCTTCGACAATGTTTTCAGGCGAGCATCTCCCCCTTTCTACCCATCTTACTTTTATAGTATTTATTCCCTCCTGTTGATCTATTGCTATCTGTGTTGCGATGCTCTAGTTTTCGTACCCGTGATATCCCTTGCAGCCTCATATTGCCTTGGACACATCCTATTACCTGTTGTTTGGTAGATAGTTGGACTTGCGCGTCGTAGTCGCTTGCTCTAGTGCTGTTGCGTGTCGTCAAGAGCCACAGTTGTTGGTGTATTGCCGCATGTTTGATGTTGGAGATGATCATGGCTTTACTTATCGTTCACTTTAATTCCTGTTTAACAACTAAAATTGAAGTAAGTAAGCAGAGGCATCGGTGGGTGATAGATAATATTTGGTTTCCGACCGCCCACTTGTGTCCCGTAGGATCCCGAGTACTTGATACCTGTTCCTTGATTTATCACGCTATCCACATCCGGGAGGATTATGGGACCCCCCTGAGCCAGAGCATGATTCATTCTTATTTCTTGGGGACACAAACTAGTTTGAGGATTTATTTACTATCCTGTACTTATGCCATGCTACTGCTTTATTTACGATTGTGCGAGGAGCACACTGTACTGTTTAGGAATTGTGACCCATTTACGCGGTATCGACAAGCCCAGTTTTGGGTTCCCGATCGCTTCTGACCCCCACAAACCTCGGGTCCGTCTCAAGTCAGCTAACCGTTCTTGGTGTACTCCAAGGGGTGTCCCCCTGAAATATTTCTAAATTCCGTGATTGCTTTGTCGTGAAGGCCTCGTTGGGTTTTGATTTGGTTTTTCCGAGGTTGATCGAGTGTGTGTTGCTATTTGTACACCCCGGCCGGGTAAAACTTTCTGAAAGTTGTGTCCGCGGTTATGGACGACTTGGAGCACAGTATCTCGATCATAGACAACTATAACTAAAGTAGTGCTATAAATTTGACTTTATAATGACTAGTAATCAGCTACACTATAATGGAATGGCTAAATAATACTGCCCACAATTGCTTGTTTGGAGTGTCGCTTGCGACCATTGTACCTGACTAGTAAGTATGGCAACTACAACAGAATGGCTAAATAAAAGTACCAACAACTGCTGGGTTTTGGGTTATCTCATGCTAATTGTATCTGATTAGTAATTGTTACTACTATAACGGAATGGTTAACTAAAATGGCCCACTGCTTATTTTATCAGGATGATTATCTATACCTGACTAGTAATTACTGCAACGATAACTGAATAAATAAAACTGCCACGGTGTGAGTTCCTCGGTTGACTTCCTTGTTTGGTCTCGAGGGGGAAACGCCAGGATGGGTTTGTTTGGTGGTAGTATCAGGTTGGTTCCGAATAGGTCTTTCTTGCCCCTCTCTGATGGCCGCCAGTTGTACCGAGTCTCTATCGGTTGTTTAGTGCATCTTTGTCTTGCCGCCGATCCACCATACCTATGTAGGCGAGGACCGCAATTCTAGCCTCGCCGTGTCTTGGCCTCGATCGACGCTCCTCTTTATCCTTTGCCCTTTGCCGGCACCCCTTTTGTTTAAGCAGGTTTTGAGATCGACGTCGTTAGCAGGGTTACCCTTTCGGCTTGGCCTGGGCAGGGTTATGGACGCCATTGGTTATTCTTCAGGGCTCTTAGCCCCATTTGCATCTTGTCCGTAGCTGGACGCTCCCTCGTTTTCAAGGTGATTTGGATCTTTGTATATTATATCTGCAATCTTGACTCATGGAGTCGTGTTGTAAATATATCTGTTCGGTGGGTCCCATCGAGGACTGTTGTGTAATGTTATTACTTCGTTTTCCACCCGCACGAAAGTGTCTGGTGGGCACCTTTGAATCGTTTCTATGCGGGTTTGGCGGGTTTCGCTAAAACTTGCATAGGTCCGATTCTGAGGGTGTTACAGAGTGGTATCAGAGCCCAGCAGTTGCGATACCCCACAAGTCCAGCCTGTAGGATAACCTAGCTAACGGCCGAAGTAGAGTGTCAAAACTATTTTTCAGAACCGGTTGGATAGTTCTGATTAGGTCTGATTTTACTCCTTACCCCTCTGCTATTCTCCTCTTCTCTCCGCGTGTTTTGAATCCGCTCTCTTCTCTCTCTTCGAGTCCAGGATTTCTCGTGGTTGGGTTTCGTCGTACCTTTAGGGTTTCGCTTCCTCTTTTGGTAACGGTGTTTCTACATCCGGTCCTCCTGCTATCTGAGTGGTCCTTTATCTGTGGTACCATTCTTTGTTCCTTGTTTGTGCCTTCCGGTGTTTCCCGACGCGACGACATCATCTACGCCAGATCCGATGCAGAGTCTGCATCACTCCTTTGTTTCCGAACCTCGATTGTCGAGACCCTCAGTCTGATTCCGAGAATGGTTGCATGCTTTTCCACTGATTGTGCGGAGTAATAGTTTGGGTGCGTGATGGATTGGCCCCCATGCCGACTACCCCTTCTATTCGCTTTTGTACATTGAAGTTGATGAGAATGCATCGGTTCCCCTTTCCATCGGAGCTAGAGGTGGCTTTATCTGTTGATGCCTCTACCTTCGAACTTTTGTTTCCGGAGTGTTCTCTCGACGATCACGGACAACGACCTCTTGTTAGTGGTGTCGCGAGGATCTACACGAAGCGCGAAGGATCAGATCGTCGGCCTTCTTTCTGGTACCATGAGGCGGATCTCGAGGGCGAGATCCATTGTTAGTGGTGTCGAATTGTGGCATCCCGCAAAACCACTACTAGAAAATCGCGATGTTTTTGTGCATTGCATCGTCATCATCATACATTGTATGTCTGAAACTATTTTCGGAACACCTAGTTTGTTTTCTAAATAGCCGTTTTATTTCAAATTAAAACTTCTGTCTGGGCAGATCTTTTATTTTTGTCTAAAAAGCATTTACAAAAAAATGTTTTACAAATAAAATTAAGGCAATAAAAATATTTTGTCCGGAGAGGCAGTCCGACTGGTCAGGCCAGAGTCCCAATCGGTCCAGACCACCTACAAATCGGTCCACCTAAACTAAACCTAAACCTATTTCCCACCCAATCCTAATCTACCCACCAACCGGTGCCCTCCACCTCACCGTCCCTCCACCTCATCCTCAGCTCCGCCACCTCATCAATCAGCCACCCAGAAATCTTTTCTTACCTAGTCCTAGTCTACCCCAAACCCTCCACATCACCCCAACCAATAGTCGGTCGCCACCTCATCCTCCCTCTCCCCCCAACCACTCCCACGCTGCCACCTCACCCCAACCCCCTCTCTCTCTATCCCCACCCCCGGGTCCCACCACCTGGCCCACCCCCTGGCCCCGCGTGTCCCGCTCCTCTCTCTCTCCTTCCTCTCTCACCCGACGACCTGTTGCCCTCCTGCAACCCCGCCTGGCCTCCTCCTCTGCTCGGCCGAGCACCGCCCCGCCGCCTTCCTCTCCCGAAGGCCTGCAAGCCGCTCCGCCCGCCCGCTCACCCTCTCGCCTCGCCGCTCGCCGACCCCTTCTCTCCTCGCCGGCCTCGCTCCCGCTCTCGCCGGCCCCTCTCCTCGCCGCCCATTTCCCACGCCACCCGCCTCCGTCTGTCACGCGTCCCCTTCAAGGACAGCCGCCTCCGACCCTCCCGCATCCCATGAGCCTCAAGCGCCTCCGCGAGCCGCCACCGGACCTCCACCACCGCATCCCCCCCTCGCCAGCTCTTCCCCGGCTCCGGCCACGCCGCCACCGACGTCCCGCGTCCCCGCGAGCTTTCCACCGCCCCCTCCACCGGCTCCCGTGCGCCAGCCCGCGCCTACTCCCTCCGCAGGACCCTTCCCCGGCCGCCCTCTCCAACCCGCTGCCCACCTGCGGCCGAGCTCGCCGGCCCTTCCTCGGCCGCCTCTGGTCTCTGCCCTGTCGCCCTGCGCCTCCTCCAGGCCCCTGGCACCTCCCTCCCCCGGACGCGCGCCTCCGTCATCGTCGCCCAGGAGGCCGCCCGTTCTCCGTCGGTCGCAGGCCCTGCCCGAGTCAACGCCGCCCGCTGCCGCGAGCCCGCCCTCGCCTGGAACCTACTCTGCCCGGCTGGCTACGGGCACCTTCCCCCGTGCGAGTGCAGCAAGCGAGCCAGAGCCGCCTCTGTCTTTTGCGCACGCACGAGCCTGGGAATGCCTCCTGGTTCTGCAGTGTTGATGCTATTAATCTGACAGTATAGTGGTGACATGGTGTTGGTATGATGCCCACATCGTGGTGTCTCAAGATCTTCCTGAGACCATCGACAAGCAAAGACGAGCCCCGAGCCCTCCTTCATGGGAAACATGATCGCCACACGAACCCTATCGCTTGCTCTCGGGACTCGAAGACCGAACACGACGTTCTCTCCCTCATGGATCCGAAGACCGATCTTCAAACCCTCCGAAGCCGCCGAGATCGCCATGGAACGACAAGTACTTCACCCCGGACATCGAGACCCCGAACGACAAGTACTCCTTCCCGGATGCGATGCTCGAGAACCCAGACGGTAAGGACACCGACGCAGAACGCCAAGTTCTTCCTCCCGGACGCCAAGGCCGACCCGATACGCGGCCCCGACAAGATCTTCGCGACTACAAGATCGACACCGAACCAAGCCCTTCCTCGCGGAACGCCAAGATCTACCCCGTTATCTGAGAACGATCCCGGAGTCCGAGAACGTTTCCGTCGAACCCTGAACCCTGAGACCGGACTCCGAACCCCGGAACCCCAAGATCGTTGAACCCTAATGTGTGATTCCCTTCCGAGCCCTACTTTATAAATGAAATATAAACCTGTTATATAATAAATGTTCTTGCATGCATATTTGTGTGGTTTGGGGGCACTATGCCGATTCACTGCATAATTAAATATGGGGCCCATATGCGGGCAAATCTAGTCTCATATTGGCCTCATTTAAATTTGTGTAGCGAACCGGTGCCATCTTTGCCATGTTAAAACAACATTTAAATTGCGGGGTAGTAAAACAACTTAAGTCACCTAATTAATTGTCGGGACCCCGGTTCCGCTTAATATGACCCAATTGCATCGCACCTTGCCATGTCATACATCATACATGCATCATGCCCGATTTTCTACCGTAGTATTAAATATTGCATCCGGTGTTTATTCTAGTGTTTTGCTTCTTCGCGGATAAGGCCGTTGAGTTGATGTGAGCTTCACCCCGATCTTCGGTTGAACCTTCGACAATGTTTTCAGGCGAGCATCTCCCCCTTTCTACCCATCTTACTTTTATAGTATTTATTCCCTCCTGTTGATCTATTGCTATCTGTGTTGCGATGCTCTAGTTTTCATACCCGTGATATCCCTTGCAGCCTCATATTGCCTTGGACACATCCTATTACCTGTTGTTTGGTAGATAGTTGGACTTGCGCGTCGTAGTCGCTTGCTCTAGTGCTGTTGCGTGTCGTCAAGAGCCACAGTTGTTGGTGTATTGCCGCATGTTTGATGTTGGAGATGATCATGGCTTTACTTATCGTTCACTTTAATTCCTGTTTAACAACTAAAATTGAAGTAAGTAGCGAGGCATCGGTGGGTGATAGATAATATTTGGTTTCGACGCCCACTTGTGTCCGTAGGATCTCGAGTACTTGATACTGTTCCTTGATTTATCGCTATCCACATCCGGAGGATTATGGGACCCCGAGCTGAGCATGATTCATTCTTATTTCTTGGGGCCACAAACTAGTTTGAGGATTTATTTACTATCCTGCACTTATGTCATGCTACTGCTTTATTTACGATTGTGCGAGGAGCACACTGTACTGTTTAGGAATTGTGACCCGTTTACGCGGTATCGACAAGCCCAGTTTTGGGTTCCCAGTCGCTTACAGCCGGCCCCACAAACCTCGGGTCCGTCTCGAAGTCAGCTAACTTCGTTGCGGGTGTACTCCAAGGGGTGTCCCCCTGAAATATTTCTAAATTCCGTGATTGCTTTGTCGTGAAGGCCTCGTTGGGTTTTGATTTGGTTTTTCCGAGGTTGATCGAGTGTGTGTTGCTATTTGTACACCCCGGCCGGGTAAAACTTTCAAAGCTGTCATGGTTATGGACGACTTGGAGCACAGTATCTCGATCATAGACAACTATAACTAAAGTAGTGCTATAAATTTGACTTTATAATGACTAGTAATCAGCTACACTATAATGGAATGGCTAAATAATACTGCCCACAATTGCTTGTTTGGAGTGTCGCTTGCGACCATTGTACCTGACTAGTAAGTATGGCAACTACAACGGAATGGCTAAATAAAAGTACCAACAACTGCTGGGTTTTGGGTTATCTCATGCTAATTGTATCTGATTAGTAATTGTTACTACTATAACGGAATGGTTAACTAAAATGGCCCACTGCTTATTTTATCAGGATGATTATCTATACCTGACTAGTAATTACTGCAACGATAACTGAATAAATAAAACTGCCAACGGTGTGAGTTCCTCGGTTGACTTCCTTGTTTGGTCTCGAGGGGGAAACGCCAGGATGGGTTTGTTTGGTGGTAGTATCAGGTTGGTTCCGAATAGGTCTTTCTTGCCCCTCTCTGATAGCCGCCAGTTGTACCGAGTCTCTATAGGTTGTTTAGTGCATGCTGTGCTGCCGCTTCAGTCCACCATACCTATGTAGGCGAGGACCGCCGAATTCTAGCCTCGCCGTGTCTTGGCTTGATCGACGCTCCTCTTTTTCCTTTGCCCTTTGCCGGCACCCCTTTTGTTTAAGCAGGTTTTGAGATCGACGTCGTTAGCAGGGTTACCCTTCCGGCTTGGCCTGGGCAGGGTTATGGACGCCATTGGTTATTCTTCAGGGATCTTAGCCCCATTTGCATCTTGTCCGTAGCTGGACGCTCCCTCGTTTTCAAGGTGATTTGGATCTTTGTATATTATATCTGCAATCTTGACTCATGGAGTCGTGTTGTAAATATATCTGTTCGGTGGGTCCCATCGAGGACTGTTGTGTAATGCTATTACTTCGTTTTCCACCCGCACGGAAGTGCCTGGTGGGCACCTTTGAATCGTTTCTATGCGGGTTTGGCGGGTTTCGCTAAAACTTGCATAGGTCCGATTCTGAGGGTGTTACAGTTGACCCTGATCCCCCAACTGGTCATGGGTTTGGCGCCGCTACTCCCGTTGTTAGCCACCTTGCCTCCCCCTCTGGACTCCCCGCCTCACTCGCAGCACCTCAACAGCCGCCTCCCTCTCTGGCCACCCTCAGGCACAACGAGAATCACGATAGTCGGACAGAGTTGGAGGCGCATGAGAGACACCGCCACTATAGGCGACATCAGCTGGAGGATCTCGTGGTCGGAGGCTGCTCTCATGCAACATAGAGACTAGAGGCTCTCTGTGGATGGTGGCCCCGCTCATGCGAGACGGTTTCTCGAGGATGGCGTGGCTTGGCACGGTTGTTGCCGGAGTAGATCACCATGGGCCGGATGGGCTATTGCTAGAGAAGGAGCCATGGTAGGGGGATCGGGTTGGGGCGATCTGTGGCGCGGTGGCCAGAGGATGGCCGGAGGGGGGAGGGGTGGTCAACGACGGAGCAATGGTGGTGGCGAGCATGGGGAATATGGGTAAGGCTGCACTTGGTGTCGCATGCTTTCCCACATGCAGGAGGGGCACTGATGCTCGGCCTTGAGCTCGTGGGCGAGGAAGGGCATGTCAATGGTGCTCCTTTCCCTCCTTTTATTTTTATAGATTTCAATTTTTTTCTTTTATTCAAATATTTTGATTTTATTAACTGGGGATGACAAGTGGGTCCATGCCCACATCGACAAATTGGATATGAAAACTAGGTCCCACATGTGAAAAACGTTGTCAATTCACCATGAATTTTGTTTTAGTGTACATTGCAAAAAATGGCAGTAGATTGTAACCCACAAGTGTAGGGATTAATTGTACAAATTTAACAAATAAATAATAATAATGCAAAGATTTGTGTTTTTCAAGTTTATGTTTGCTGGAAAGTAAATTACTAGTAAAATAAATTGCAAGTGATTTGAATGCTCTTTTTAGAGAAAGCATAATCCTCTATGCACCAAGAGGACAAGATTGAGTGTGTTATTATGTGTGACAAATATTCCCAAGGGCGACACAGATTTTATGGCATATTTTTTTAGAAAAACATGGTAATTATCTTGTAAAGTTTTTTCTCATCGAACAGAGGCTACTAATAGGTGCAGCCACACACATGAGCAACACACCTATAATGATTGGTCCCTAGTCCAAATAATTAAATGCAACCTAGGGATTCATTAAGACATAAATGTCCAACCATTTCTTTAAGGCTAGTCCTAGTGGGAGTATCATATATTGGTATCATGCATATGATATTTTGCATATGATACTATCCCTCTAATACATAGTATCATATAGTAGTATCATAGTTGCATAGTATTTAATTGTTTTTAAAATCTCAATATAAATATGTGTACATGATTTATTTGGTATTAAAATATTTAGTTTTATGTGCTATGATACTGTATTATAATATGATATCACCACCATCTCTTTCTTCATTAATTGACATGTCACGACACATTTTTGCCAACATGGCATGCATGATACTAGTTATGATACTCTGGCTAGCCTAAGTTTATGGTCCTCGATCATATAAACCCTTTAATGCAACTCCAAATATCTAAACAAGGTTTCTATCAACTTCCGTAATTCATACTCTCTTTCATTACATTAAGCTGCAGCCCTATGAGCCCATATAGTCGGCGTTTGTATGTTACCATCATAGAACCACATAAAAACATAACTTAAACTTGACCAAATACTCGTAGCATACTATATATAAATCATAGCCAATCCATCTTATGCCCTCCGAAAAATGGTTACTACTCACAACGGTGAAACATGAAAATATCGGTGACATATGGTATACAACACAACTTGAAAATATAAGTTCCCCACAAAATAACCACAAGTTACCGAGCACAAGCATGCACATGACACTAGAAACTTATTTAGGGTTCTAATCTATCACAAAATATGCGGGGCTGAAGTGGATCTTGAGATGGAGATGGTGCTGATGTTGAGGATGATGGAGATGGTGATGGAGAGACTCCCTCCTAGGCCAAGGAGGAGTTGGTGATGACGATGGCTTCGATATCTCTTCTCTGGCATCCTCGGGGAGAGGAGGCTAGAGAGGGGTGGTTCGGCTGGGAAAGGGGGATGCGCCCCCCGTCTCCCTCTAGGAAGGGGCGAGAGGGAAGTCGGGTTGGGTCGAGGAGGTTATTCTAGTGATTGATGATTGTAACCTATATCTAAGAAATAAAATATCATGGACTTTTCCCTGAAAAAAAAGAAGCAGTGTCCATTGTTGACATCCTGGAAATTTAGACAGTTTGTTCATTGACATGTGTGCCTAGTTATCATGATCTATCATTGTCAAGAAGGTCAACTTCGTATAAGGGCATTCATAATGGTCTTATCTTAGCAATGCCACGTAGATGATTTCTAAGTTGGAGGAGAAAGCAACAAAAATAACATTGCTTTTTCTCACCACATATTTAGGGATATTTGTCGCTATAGATAAGACTAAAAAATGACCCATTGTACATTATATTGTTGTCATATTAAAATTATGTGGCACATATAAGATAAGGATGTTTTATCACCATTGTAAGTGCCCTAATATACTCCGATTTCTTCGGACAAACTACTCGCTCTTTAAGGCATGTACAATGGGATGGCGTCGGCCTTCCCTTATGATTATCATATTGAATTTTTGTTTACTTGTAAGAGATAAGAAAGAGAAGAATGTCTTCGCTTAGCTAATGATAATCTCTTAGAAATAAGAGAAAGTTATTTTCTTCATTATACTATATGTCTTCCCTTAACAAACAATTTTTACTAAAAACATTTAATTCACATTAATTGCTAGCGATGGCAATAAGAGATAATGCATTGTACTTCCTCCGTCCAAAAATAACTGACTTGAGTTTGTCTAAATTTAAATATATCTATAATGCATCTAGATATATTTAAATCTAGACAAACACAAGTCAGTTATTTTTGTACAGAGAAAATACAACTTATATATAGTGTTTTTTTTGGATGATGTGGAGAGCTAAGAAAAAAACATGACTTCTCTGCCATTATACATCCCCTATATTTTCTAAAAGAAGGACAAAAAGCTTAGAAATTCGTTGACTGGCTATCCGGCCAGCCGTCGAGAGGAGCCCATCGGACGATTCCCCGAGGCGACGTTGCCGCGTCTGGTCGATCGGATGCGTTTGAAATTTCTCCGTCGACGGGCTTTGTGTCTCATCTCCTATATATATAACCCAGAGACTTGTAGCCTTGTGTCTCATCTTCCCCTCTCTGGCTAGCTCTTCGTGTGGTTGTGTGGACACTGGAGAAACACTCCATTGCACTCTCGTGTAGCTTCACTGTCGAGCGAAGATGACGGGTGGAGGGTTCTCGGTGTCTGCGCCGCCGGGCGTGGAGTTCGAGGCCAAGATCACGCCGATCGTCATCATCTCCAGCATCATGGCGGCCACCGGCGGTCTGATGTTTGGCTACGACGTCGGCATCTCAGGTGAGAGGTGACCTACACACATGTCTAGTTTTCTCTCTAAGATCATCTCCGCGCGTGTTTGTCGTTAACAAGCCAGCCGATCATCTCCATTTTGGATTAACTGCGTTGTTAACATATCCAGTTTTTGGTAAGGAGTATACTCGATCATGTCTACTATTTGCTACTCCCTCTGTTCCATAATATAAGCCATTTTTAGATAGCTAAAACAACTTGCTAAAAAGGCTTATATTACGAAACTGAGGTAGTATTTGATTCTGTATGATCCGATCCCCAGCATTATTTGTCTGTTCTACTCCCTCCTTCATTTAGTTAATAAAGCTGTCATGTGTGGACACGTTGCCTTTTGAGATTCAGGCCGATAAATTCTTGCCAAAGTTTAGAGAAATCTTATCCATTATCCATTTCATGCAAAGAGTCCAGCTCAGTTAACCGTATGGAAATATCAGTCAATCGAGAATTTTTAAAATGAAACTTTTTTCCTTTTGTAGGCGGCGTGACATCGATGGACGATTTCCTTGGGAAGTTCTTTCCGGTGGTGCTGCGGCGGAAGCAGGAGGACAAGGAGAGCAACTACTGCAAGTACGACAACCAGGGCCTACAGCTATTCACGTCGTCGCTCTACCTCGCCGGCCTCACCGCCACCTTCTTCGCCTCCTACACCACCCGCCGCCTCGGCCGCCGCCTCACCATGCTCATCGCCGGCGTCTTCTTCATCATCGGCGTCATCTTCAACGGCGCCGCCCAGAACCTGGCCATGCTCATCGTCGGCAGAATCATGCTTGGCTGTGGCGTCGGCTTCGCCAACCAGGTGAGCACAAAATTTTACATTTTTTTATTATTGTACCGCTAAGCAAGGTTTACTTACTCACGTTTGCGTAGAAACATTTGATTTGATACTCAACGAGTCAACAACTACTTCCTCCGATCTCTATAATATCTACCATCTTCATTTAGAAATATAAGATGTTTTAAGTTTGTGAATAATGTATCTAGAAATTTTTTAGTGTATAGATTTATTTAAACCTACACACTAAAAGATGTCTACATAACTTTATTAACCTAAAACATCTTATATTTTCAAACGGAGGGAGTATCACTGAACAATTTTATACTAAATTAGCGACACCTATTATGCATTGGATAAAGCAATAAGTCATACGTCAAGATCAACGCTAAAACAAAATACAACCTCTAACTTGATTTAATTGTCGTATAGTATATAGTATATCGGTCTGGCCATTAAGTTTCTTGGAATTTGAGGGCCAAAGGGGCGTAGAAAATATATTTTTCGCAAAAAAGGACTCCACTAGCACATGAACATGCGGATTTTCGTTCAGCCGTGGCATGAACGCCCCCTGCCCCCATGATTCCCATCTGATGGTGTGCAAGAAATCCAAAAAAGAAAAAAGTTGCCATGAAAAAGGAAAATTTTCCGGCAGCTTAATTTTGTGTCGATGTGAGTGGCTAGAAGGCAAAAGTTTTGTCCTTAGAAATTCCAAAAAAGGCGTAGAAAATATATGTGATGGTGCCGAGAGATGCTCGCTCGCTCGTGCATGACTTGCGTTCGTTCAAGTTGACACCTTCCATCGGCGGCGGCATGATCACGACATGGCCTCTCTCGCGATCACATTTTCATTTTTTTCAAGATTCCAATGGTCCCCGGGTGACTCCAAGTTCAGAATTTACTGGACCAGAGCCAACCGATACCGATAGGTGGTGTGCACTTGCAATACGTACGTCGCTGGTTTTACTATTCTCCAGCAGACCGATCGATGGTACGGTGTGGCTGCCTGCTCTTCGGTTGTCCAAGTTGCTCTCTTCCGTTTTTGTCGAAACTGGCGAGTGTATAGGAGCCTAGCTGATGGAAGGAGTAGCTAGCGCCGCATATACTTTGGAGGCTTTCGCCGAAATTGTTACTGTCCTTGGCTGCTTCAGCCAAGAGATGCTTGACTTGGATGTGTACTTGGCTTGGAGTCTTCTGGTTATGTTCTTGTGGAATGTGGAAAACGAGATCGATAAAGAGACGCGTATGTTGACCGTAGACGAACGGAGATCTTTCGTCGACTGAATATGCCAAGAATTTGTGTGCACCTATTTTCAGATGGTAGGTATTATGTACACTATAACATACAAAAAAAATAGTTATATAAAAAAGAAGGACAAGACTAACGCGCGGCGCCGCATATTTCTCGTGCCGTGCGGCGTCTCCTAACCAGCGCCGCACGTTAAATGCTAAACGTTACTGGGGAAGGCCCACAACATTCATTTTCAGGAAGTAAAAAGTCCGAAAGGCTAAGATTCAGCCCACGGGTAACAGCTCATACCCAGCTCGTACCATGCAACTGCTAATTACCCGATTAAATACATACTGCTAGATTAAATCGTTATTAATTGCAAGATTAATTAACCATAGTTGCCAGGTTACTTATTGCGAGAATAATTAGGTATTGTTGGTCGGGTTCCATTGTTACTACTAATTGCCATGTAACTAATTCCTAGCTATCAGATTAATTCCTCCCAGTTGCCATTGATACGTCTTCTCTCCCACCAACCACCATCGGCATGATACAGTCTCAAGCTTTGGTCAAACCGCCATGGAGCTCCTCCTCGAGCTACCTATCAAACTCATCAACACCAATCCATCCGCTGTCGTCGTTCCGCCGAACTCCCCGACGCCGAGTCCGCCGCCCCGCCTAATCCACTGCAAGCTCCAGGGATTTTGCTCGTGCGGCGCAGCCTCCCCTGCTGGTCCATGCTCCGCAGCTACGGCCTCCCCTGTTGCTCCATGCTCCGTGGCGGTGGCGGCGGCAGCGGCCTGCCCTATCGCTGCCTGCTCCGCGGTGTCCTCTCTAGCTACATACGATATGTGCCTAGCGCTGCTTCCGTGTAGTTTCAGAAGGAGAGAGAGAAAGCGAATGTGTGGTGCAGAGTTAAGGTGAAGATGAAAGTAGTGGTTGTTGAGAACAGGACATCACGACACGTACGGTTTTTTGAATTGCTACGCATCGTACCGGAGAGTGCGCGGTGCGGCGCCTATCGATAGATTTTTCCAAAAAATAATAACATACTCATATATATGATAGGCCTCTAGGCTCACTTATACAAAGCATGTGTAAACATGATCAAAGTATGCTGCATTTCTAGTCTGCCGTATAGACCAGATAACCGCAGCCACACCGAGTGCAATAATATTTCTGTCTTCTCTCGCAAAACCATACTTATATCCATTCGCTCAAATCTTGGAAAGGGGCTGGTATATCAGTAGAAGTAGAACATTTCACCATACCCCAAATAAACCTTTGCTTATTTACATTCCAAAAAAAAAGATCATCTATCGTTTCAAGCTCGTCGCAGAAACAACACTTATTGTCTGTACCTTTCCAACCTCTCCTAATCAACACATCTTTTATCAAAATACTCTTATTAAAAACGAGCCAAAGGAATACTTCAAATTTCAAAGGAGTTTTGACCCACCACATTTTCCTATGCGGCCCCTTCACAGTGCAAGTTTCTATAAGCTGAATACACCGATCTAACAGCAAATTTACCATCATAAGTTAACAACCACCTACAGGAATCATTACTGTCGTTCGACACTATGTTCTCACACATTTTTTCTGCAAACGTTGTCACATAACAGCAATCTCTCCCCACAAATTCCTTCTGAATTTAATGGCACCCCACCCTTTTCCAAGAACATCCGCAACCATAAAATTACTACTGAAAAAAAGACCATACAGCCAAACTTCACACCGCAAAGGTTTATCGCCAAGCCAAGCATCTTCCTAAAATCTTGTCCTTTTACCGTCTCCTACTTAAAAGATCATAGGAGATGGGAAAAGGACAAATCCTGAGAGGATGCTTTGGCTTGCCGATAAACCTTTGTCACATAACAGCAATCTCTCCCCACAAATTCCTTCTGAATTTTATTGGCACCCCACCCTTTTCCAATAATATCCACAACCATAAAATTACTACTGAGAAAAAAAGACTATATACAACCTACTGCTAAACTTCACACCGCAAAGGTTTATCGCCAAGCCAAGCATCTTTCTAAAATCTTGTCCTTTTACCGTCTCCTACTTAGAAGATCATAGGAGATGGGAAAAGGGTGTATAATCTTGTACACAGAGGGAGTATAATCTTACTTTCAGTAGTAATATTATTTGATACTTTATTTATACAATGACATGGTAGCCGTAGTAACACTATTTGATAGTTTAGCCATTTGTAAGTTTGTCATTTCTTTTTACGTGAATCTGTTCCGTGATTTTGTCATGTCATTTCTCAATCTCTAACTGAAGGAGCACCCACATGCATTTCTAACTGAGTTGCACGTATGTATGTGCAGGCAGTTCCTCTGTTCCTGTCGGAGATCGCGCCGACGCGGATCCGCGGCGCCCTCAACATCCTGTTCCAGCTGAACGTGACCATTGGTATCCTCTTTGCGAACCTTGTCAACTACGGCACCAGCAAGATCCACCCGTGGGGATGGCGCCTCTCGCTGTCCCTAGCAGGCATCCCGGCGGGTCTCCTCACCCTGGGTGCGCTCTTCGTGACGGACACCCCCAACAGCCTCATTGAGCGCGGCCACCTCGACGAGGGCAAGGCCGTGCTCAAGAAGATCCGCGGAACCGAGAACGTGGAGCCGGAATTTAACGAGATTGTGGAGGCGAGCAGGATGGCACAGGAGGTGAAGCACCCATTCCGGAACCTCCTCCAGCGCCGCAACCGTCCACAGCTCGTCATCGCCGTGCTCCTCCAGATCTTCCAGCAGTTCACGGGGATCAACGCCATCATGTTCTACGCCCCTGTGTTGTTCAACACTCTAGGTTTCAAGAGTGACGCGTCACTCTACTCGGCTGTGATCACCGGTGCTGTTAACGTGTTGTCAACCCTCGTGTCGGTGTACTCCGTGGACAAGGTGGGGCGGCGGGTGCTACTGCTAGAGGCCGGCGTGCAGATGTTTTTATCGCAGGTGCTCATCGCCATCGTTCTGGGGATCAAGGTGACGGACAAGTCGGACAATCTGAGCAGCGGGTGGGCCATCTTGGTGGTGGTAATGATTTGCACCTACGTGGCGGCGTTCGCGTGGTCCATTGGCCCGCTGGGATGGCTGATCCCCAGCGAGACGTTCCCGCTGGAGACGAGGTCGGCGGGGCAGAGCGTGACGGTGTGCGTCAACCTGCTCTTCACCTTCCTGATCGCGCAGGCGTTCCTCTCCATGCTCTGCCACCTCAAGTTTGCCATCTTCATCTTCTTCTCCGTCTGGGTGTTCGTCATGTCCGTCTTCGTGCTCTTCTTCCTCCCGGAGACGAAGAATGTGCCCATCGAGGAGATGACCGAGAAGGTCTGGAAGCAGCACTGGTTCTGGAAGCGGTTCATGGACGACAGCAACCACCGCATCGCCAACGGCAAGCACAATGCCTCCGTTTGAACGCCCAGGAATTGGGTTGTGCTACCTGTACCTTAGCTACAACATTCGAAGACTAGATTGATGCCCAGGAACTTTCTGTCGCTTGTTCAAGTACTATGACACCCCAAAACAGAAACAGCAGGCAGTGCCATAGTAATCCTTGATGTAATGATGTTGTTCGGACAGACAGAATTGACTAGTGAAGACTATTTCAGTGCTTCTCGTTAAGCATCATTTATGTATGTCTACCTTCTGTATTAGCAAGCTCAGAGTGGAGTTTGCCTCTTGAAATGGAGAATACACAAACGTTAAGGTTCTGCATTCGCCTCTCTTTCAGTCAGCTGTATCATCAACCGCTCACACCGAACTCCTGCCCTGTGATCCATCAGCTACCAATGCCATTTGCCACAACAGCCTGTTTCAGGAACACAGTTCAGCCCAGTGGTAGCCCCTACTTCCATTAAGAATCCCAGACAAAACATTCTCCAGACCTTTTTTTTAGGATGAACAGTTAAAGCAGAAATCTCTGAGACAAGATCGTGAAAACTCCTACTGTGGAATTACCGCGAGATAATTTGTTCTTCCATAGCAGAGACAGTTAAACAGCTATTTCATAAATGGTCTAATGCCTCCCATCGAAAATGAGAACCATAGGTGCATCATAATTTATAGATACAGTTCCATGCCCTACGTACACTACCACCAACCTCTGCCTCTAACATACTTCAGCTGCCATCCCGCACCCAGTAAAATTCCGTGTCCAGGAGCTTTAGGAGCTGTTGGCTTAAATCAGCGCTGGCCCGTTAAAATAAGTCGTTCTTCATCCAAAACTGGATCAGCAAAGCTGGTTATTAGGAATAACATATGTCCATCTGTTTCCTTCACAAGAGAAACATGCTCTTTGACTCATTCTGCCATTTGTGACGTTTGCACCATCTTGAAATTCAGCGTCCTTGTTTTCTGAAGAGCAAATCTTCAAGGAAGATGACAGGATGTTTGGCGACCAGATATGTAAGCCACATTATGCTCCAAGGATTGTCCTCCTAGAAACTAGAGAAATTCAGAAGTATTAATATTTCCATATTTATCGAACACGATAATACTCCTATATACCTAGATGAACACTCAAAAGAACCAGCCTACAGCCCTACACGATAATGATGGCGTTTCTCATGAATTTCTAGTTGCATGCAAAACTTAGGCTGATTGAAGATTAAATTGTTACTTCGTCTGATAAAAAAAATGTACATCTTTTTAGCCTTTACATTTGATCCAGAATGTAGATCCTTAACACTCCCAATTCATTTTCTTTCATGTTGTCCTAATTTGGCCCCATGTTAATTTCATACAAAATTGAGCCTAGAACTCTAGAATTTGTTATTTATGAGGAAAAAAAGAAAGTATTTAAAATAAATGAAGGGCAAGATTGGCATTTTACCAACACCCTTAATTCGTGTGTAGAGTTTTGAAAGGACTTGGATTTTTGGATAAGATGTAGTATTTTTTTTAAAAAAAAACTCTATAATTATACTACAAATATCAAATACAACCTGTTTTGGCCACTTATACGAATCATACCATCAAAATGAATTCAAATACACTGTTTGGTTTGGCACAACATTATCAATAAACTTGCAATAGAAAATCATTTCATATATCTACAAGCTCGAATACAGTTACTACGTTCCTTTGTCTTCACTCTGGACCCTCAAACTATTTAACATCCATTATGTAAAACGGTTATACATCAAATGCCCATATTAGTTTAGCTTAGCATTGTACTAGGAAACTACTGAAACAGGTAAAGATGGTGTAGAGCCACAGCATTGTGATAACTATCTGAATCAATGGGCCACGCTTTACTGATAGCAAATAATACTAAGCCTAACAAGAATATAACTCCAGTGGCCTTATTTTCCTTATTTCATAGAAACTTGCAACAGGAAAATAGCACTTGTGCGTGCAGATATTTGTTCAAATAATACGGCAACAACTGAAGTTAATTGTACAATTCTACCTATATGAATGGTACACACAGGACACAACATAGGAACTGGTAACAGGTAAAACTTCTCTACAGATATGTCAGTTCCAATAAGTAGATATGTTACATCTAATATTAATAATATTGAATGATAAAAAAAGGGAAAGAAAATATAGGAGAACACTAGAGAATAAATAATGATCGTATGTGCTAGCTTCGATAAATTAAAGGAATAAAGCAGGAAAGATTTGTAACTTACACAGTGAGGAGGGCAGGAGGCTGCCTTCACTAAGCTCAGCAAGTTTTGATAACTGCAACTAAACACAGGCAGAAACCTCGTTCATGTCCTTAAATTTTGTTTTGCTGCCTCCATTTTCAACAATAATTCCCTTATGCTATCTCCCATCCTTGTTTTCATGCTCAGAAATTGATGGCGCGATCTTTCGACAACTTGAAGTTCTTCAAACTTTTGCTTGCGCCTCTCTTGCAACTCATTTATGCGGAGTTCAGATATTTGAGTAGCATAATGTTCCTCGATGCGTGCATATTTTACCATCGCAACATGTTTCAGACTCTCAGCTTCTTTACGTGCTTCATTGGCACGTTCCTGGTACATATTTGCTTCAGCCTGCTTTAACCTAACTAAGCCATCCAGTTCATCGGGAACTGGCTTATTGTTGACTGCCTGAAGCTCTGTTTCAGCCATTTTTCTAGAAATTGATTGGCTCCCAGTGGTAGAAAGGAGACCTGCTTTTTCTAGGAATGGAACTCCTTCTAAGGTAACTGAAGGTGACCATGTTGCCGTTCGACTTGAACTTGGAATCCCATTTATTCCTTCAGCAATGCTACATGGAATGCCCTTCAGTGGTACTAATGGACCACTGCCCATGCCAGGGCTAGGATTGTCATCTGGAATTGGAAAACAGAGTGTTACCATGGTTTTATTTGCCAACAGATGACAGCTTACGCTCATGCTTACAAATCACGGTGATGAAAGCATGGATCAAAAAATCTTCAGTGCAGTACTAACACTTTCAAGGATCTACATGTGTACTGGAGAATCATGAATGGAAACGCCTACAAAAGCTGGGTAATTGTTTTTGGTCTGAAGACCAAGCAAGGGCGACACTAACCAAGTTACTAGCCTTTTTTTCTACGTAAATATAAATAAAAGCAATAATTGAACGAGCATAGACATGGCAACTATTATTTCTTATTACATATGATGAGTAACTTACCAGAAAAGAATGCAATGACATATTTGACGACTTCAGAATAATACGCCTTGTTTTGTAATTTAATCAGCATCTGCTTCACAAAGTTCCTGATTCTCCTACCCCTTGCATCCTCACTTGCTGAGAAGATTCTTTCGACGAACTGAAGCTCTCTGATAAGAGCCTCCATTCTCCATTGCTTAGCACATGTTCGAAAGACTTCCTTGACAAAACCATACATCTCTGACGCATGTCCACAAGCAGCGCAGTGAAAGTGCATCTCATTAGTGCCATGTGCCCTAGAACTACTTCCCCCCTTCCGAATAAGAGAGTGGCGTAAGCCACAATCTGTATGGCACCAATGAAGGCAAACATCACAACCTACCCAACTACATGTATTAGATGCCAAGTCAAACTTCAAGCAGACAATGCACATGCAGTTACTACAGAAACCAGTCTTCTGTTGACAAATTTTACAATCACAATCAAACACTGGGAGAACGCTTTGGCATGAAAGATTGCGGCATTTCAAATTCAGAAAAATGTCAACTAAATCAGATGTAGCAATGCTAGCGCTTCTCTTTATAACATCCGGTAGACCAGTCCTTATAGCAACAAGTATCTCCAGCAACACCCGTGGACACCTTTGTAATATTTCACTACTCAAGTCAGATCGTTTTTTAAGTGCCTCCTGAAATGCTACTACCTGTCCTCTTTTACCTGCATCAACTATGATATCAGAAATGGCCTCCCTCAAATATGCTCTAGAATTGCTTGTCATCTCTTGAAACATCCTTCCTGTATAACTCAGAGGTTCTGAAACAATCTTGGAAATAACCTTCTCAACAACACCAGCACCATTCAGAACAAGCTGTTCCTCATGCTGCCGCTCACCCCTTGAAAGACTGCTGCTACTTCTCTCCCTTGTGAGTTGCCTTTTATGTCTATTATGATCCGATCCAGCATCATGAGAACCGTGATTATGTGCTGGCGACAAGACACACGAGATTCCATTGTTCTGCATGTTCGCACCAACCAAAGTGTTGTCTGACAAATGACCATTTGGGAGTACTCTCTGAATTAGTGGGGTAGTGTCGCCTTTCTCGGTAGATCTGTTCGACAACAACTGAGCTTGCCATCCTGTGCTGTTGCCGACCTTATCAGCTCCTTGAAACAAAGGTTTACTGCCTACTGAATGTTCACAATTTTCTAATGACTGTTGGGTAAGTGAGAAACTAGGGTTGTGAACTAATGTCTGAGAACTGGTCAATGGTATGGAAGCTGTTATTCCATCTGAATTTGTGCAGAATGATGATGATGATGACGAAGACTGAGAGCATGGTCCATGGGCTAGAGAATCAGGTCTGGGAATAAAGCATTTGAATTCAGGATTCTGTAAACCACCCGAGAGGCTTAGCGAAAGATCAAGTCTCCCTAACTTGAGAGTGTCATCTTCCTTCTTCACAGAAGTAATTCTTGTATATTTCGATGAATCTTTTTGGTCTATGTCAGGGGGATGCAATCCCAAGTCAAAACTTGTCTCAGCTAAACTAGCAGCACCTGCATTATTAAGGACATCAAATGCTATACCCTTTCCTTTATCTTCAGCCCGTGGCTTCCCCGTAATCAGATCCAAAGTTGCGCCCTCTTCCTTAGTGTCCGTAAAATGGTCCTTGGGTGGTTGAATGAAAACACTAGTACCTACTAGGTTGGCCTCTGGATCAGCATGTTTTACTTGTTCTGCAACTATTTCATGCTCAAGAACTGCCTCTTCTTGTATGACTTCGGTTTCACCATATGCAACTCTACTTTCACAAGTATACTTCTCAAGTCCCTCTTCCACTGGCTGGGAGGCGATAGATTCAGTTGTTTCATCAGTGTTCTTGCCTCTCATAGTCATACCTCCTATGTTAGCTTCTTTAATTTCTTGAGCCTCTTGAGACAGAGAAGTCATGACATCTTCCTGCGGCAGAGTAGATGAACTGCTCTTTCCAGATATATCAAGAGCATCAGTAGTTCCATCTTGCGTGCATACTGTCTCATGAATTGCTTCCTCCAGCATACCAGATGAATTGTTCTGTCCTACCACATTAATGGTACTAGCTGTTGGCAGCATGTCTACATGCATCGCTTCTTTCAGCATACCGGAACAACTGACCTCTCTCGTCGCATCAACAACATTGGCAGTTACTTCTACTACATTCACTTGTTCCTGCATCGCCTGCCGGATACTAGATGAACTGAAATTTCCAACACCGTCACTGACTTTGGCATTTCCATCTCTTCCTTCTTCGGGAAGAACTTCCTGCAGCATACTCGATGAACTTCCCTTCCGAACAACATCAACATCATTAGCAATCTCACCTAATGGCATCACTCCCTCCTGTGTCACTTCTTGTTGTATGCTAGATGAAGTGCTTTGGGCAATTTCATCGACAGCAAAGGGAGTATCATCTTGAGTTGTCACTTCTTCCTGAGTAGTCTCCTTCAGGATACCAGACGAAGTGCTCTGCCCACCCACATCAGCAGCATTCACAGTATCATGTCGTGCAACCACTTCCTCCTGCTGCATACCGGACGAAGTGCTCTGTCCACCTTGATCGACAGCAGTAGGAGGAGCCTCCTCTGCTTCATCCAATGCTGATTTCTCGTGCTGTGTAATTTTTACTTTCGCTGCTTCTGCAACCGCATCATCCTCGACCTTCCATTTCTCCTTTCCCAAGGTGTCAGCAGCTTGAGCTCTCAAATCCACTCCTAGTCTCAGCCCTTTCCTGGGCTCGCATCTCTCACTTCCCTTGTCATCAGCACGGTCCGAGTGAACCCGCTTCTGATGCTCCGCCGCAGCAGGCAGGGCATTGGTGCCGGGATCTGGCGCGACCTCCCCTTCCTCGATCTCAGTGACGCCGCAGTTGGGCTTCCTCAACTTCTCCCCCTTGGCGCCATCTAACCTCCTCCTGGGCTCACTGGGAGATCGGCGAGGCGGCGTAGGCGGCGACGGCGCCTGCCGCCTGGCCGCAGACTTGTGTCCGTCCACGCCGTGGGGATCCCTCCAGCCGCCACTCGGCCGCCGCCAGGCGGAGCTGCCGGCTCCATCCCAGCGCGGACGGTCGCGCTCAGCGCGGAACCCCTCCCGTCGGAACCCAGAGAAGCTCTCGGAGCGGTGCATCGCGCGGTCCCCTCCGTACCCGCGGGGCGACGAGGAGGGCTCCCGGTAGCGGTGGTCGTAGAACCTGCCGCCGAACCCCTTCCGGCGGTCGAACCCGTCGCTCTCGTACTCCGCGGGGCGGCGTCGCGGCGGCGGCGGCGGGGACGGCGGGCCCCCGCGGTCGTAGAACCTGCGCCTGTCATTGTCCGGGTCGTCGTCAGCGTAGGACGACCTCTGTCGCTTCATGCCAGCGCGGGGCCGGGGGGCGCCAAATCGGACGAGCCTCGTCGGATTCGCCCGAGGACGGCGGTGGTTGGTGGTCTCAGGAGAGATAAGGGAATAGCGGAGGAGCGTGTAGTGGAAAATGCGTGCGCGAGATGGCCGCTGCTGCTGCTCTCATCGCCTCCGTCCGCTTGCTTCCGGCTCACTCCTTCCCCCACCTCTGGCTCACTCCCGGCCACTCCCCTAGTCCCTCCCGGTCAACGCCCGTCACCTAGATTTGGACCCGGGTCTCGGAGCTCCGGTTTTTCTTTTTCACCGCCGACGGTGCGCAGTGCAGGTCCGTGGGGTGGGGTGGGGTGGGTTGGGTGTGCGACTGACGAGCGGGAGTGGTTCGGCCGGGGCCCGCCGTCATGGATCGGGAGGCGTGCGTGGCCCTTTGTGATGATAGAGGAAAGAGGTGGGTGGGGACTGGGGAGGAGCTGGGGAGGAAGTCCCCGGCCCGGCCGCACCACGTGAGCCGAAAGTGATCCCGCACGGGGGCTGGAACAGGGGACGCGGGACCGGCTGCCGCGGCGCGGCGGCGCGTGGCGGAACGGGACGAGTGGCAGTGGTGTGGCTGGTGGGGATGGACGGGGGAGTGGCTGTGGCTGGCCTGGCGATGGACTGACGATGGCTCGTGCCGTGTGGAGGAGTCGGGAGGCCTCGCCATCGCAGGGTCAGCTTTTTTGACTGGTGTTTGTGTTTGTGTTTGTGTTTGCGGCATCGGCAAAATAAATTGCGACTTTTGTCTGACCTCCGCACTCACTCGTCCGGCGATTTTTTTACAAATATAACCCCCTATCATTTTGCATCGCCAAAAATACCCTTCTCTCACTGCGTTTGTCAAAAATACCCTGGCGGGAGGCGCAAAAGACGCCACGTGGTACCTCCCGTCAAGGCCTAGGGCGATCCAGACATCCCGCCTTGGGAAGAGGCGGAAAGGCCATCCCGCCTGTGGGACAGGCGGGAGGAGCTGGGACCATGCAGAGCGTGGCAGGACGTTGATATTCTACTGGCAGTACTAATGCCCGCCTCAGCCGCTGGCAGGAGGAGGGTGGAGACTGCGCTGCTGACTATTTTCTGGCCGCGGCAGACAGCGACACTGACGCGCATGCATCTTGGTTTCTCTTGGGCTGCTACTTCTTTTTCCTCTTTTTATTGGGCTCCTAACTAAAACCAGATTGTTCGAGAAGTTGGGGTCAATTAGCATTTAATTTCTATTTAATTATCCCGATGGCGTGTAAAATGGTTGGGATTTGGCCAATACATGCGACGTGAGCGCTAGATTGACTGGGCTGTTAATTTGCCATGCAAGTTGTTCTGTGTTGTTTCCTTCTTCACATTAATCGTATGAATTATGGGAGCTTAGCACGCAGAAAGATAAGATGATTGGCTGAAAACAAGCGTTCAAAACCAGGAGGCCTACATGAAGTCTGCAAGGATCAGGGCCCAGCAGTCTGATCAATGTCCACCTTGCTCCCGCCAGCGACTGAGGCGGACAGCAGGCCTCCCGCCATTGCAAGAGGCTGAATGACGTTGCGACCTCCCGCCAGGCGGAAACTGATGTCCCGACGAGCTCTAACGTGGGCCCCAGCTCCTTCCGCCACTACTATAGGCGGGATGTTCTTCTGGCCTCTCCCCAAGGCGGGATGTCTGTGCCGCCATAGGCCCTTGCGGGAGGTACCACGTGGCGCCTTTTGCGCCTCCCGCCAGGGTATTTTTGACAAACGTAGTGAGAGGAGGGTATTTTTGGCGATGCAAAATGTCAGGGGGACATATTTGTAAAAAAATCCTCGTCCGGCCACACCGTCATACCCACTGGTCCAGTTCCAAGTGGAGCCAAGTAGAGTACTGTCATGGAGTTCAAAAGAAAACCCACTAGCTTGTTTCCATACTATTTCTTTCGTTTTCCTCCAGCCAGTAGATCTGTGGATTACAAAAGAGGCTCTAGGCTGCCTCATAGGGTATTGGGGTTAAAGAGCATCATCTTCACTCACGTTCCCAAACGCTCGTCATAGGGTGAATTTTATGTTCGAACACTGAAATTTCATTCGGTCGTGTTTTTAGGAACCTGTTTTTATTCGTATTTAGGTCAATTTTGGTCCGGACTTTTTAGGTCATTCCTAGGATACCGGGAACGCTCTGTAAATGCTTGGACGGTTTAATTCGGAGTGGACCAAAGATATATTCGCCATATTCGTCCAAAGTTTGTCCATATTCGCCCAAAGTTTTCCCAAAGTTCGCCCAAAACCGCTTATATTCGTCCATATTCGCTCATATTCGCCAAACTTCGTCCATATCGACCATATTTGCCCAAAGTTGGCCATATTCGCCCAAAGTTCGTCTATATCGACCATATTCGCCCAAAGTTCGCCCTTATCACCCAAAACCGCTTATATTCGCCCAAAGTTCGCCCAAAAACGTCTATATTCGCCAAGTTTGCCGAAATTTGTTAAATTTTAGCTAAACGCAAAAACTTGTCTGGGAACACGAGTGACAAACTCGGCGTTCCCAGGCCATCCGGACCAAAATACGTCCGGATTTCGGCCTAGGAACGCCCAACTAGTGGGAATGGTCTAAGGGCATCTCCACCGGGCCGATCCATCCGGTCTTTCCACGGTCAGTTTATGTCCGTTTGGGTCGGGTCACGGTCGATTTGGAGAGGGGTTTCGGCCTGTCCGGCTAGCTGCGCCAAGCGACGCGACCCATTTGTCCGCGTTTGGCCAGGGATTTCATATGTTTGTAAATTTTATCATAAAATTAAGTTTTGGTAAGCAAATAAACTAGATTAGGTAATCAAATTGAAATAGTGTTTACATATAAATAGTTCAGGCTCGTATGGTTCGATACAAAACAACTAAACCGTCATTCAAATTACACAAAACAAATAAAGGATTAAACATTGAGATTTCCCACATGAGCCCATATATGCTTAACCAAATCCAGTTGAAGCCGTTCATGGGTTTGCCTGTGACGCAAATTTCCATGCACTTGCATGAAATCTTTCCAAGACGCTAGACCTGGCTCTGGCTCAACCAACTGACCCTGAAAGTCCTATCCTTGGTCCAAGATGCCATCGTCACACTCGTCCTCGACAATCATGTTGTGCATGATGACACAAGCAGTCATCACATCTCACATCCTCTTTGTGCTCCAGGTTCTAGAAGGGTACCGAACAATAGCCCACCTTGACTCAAGCACACCAAATGCTCGCTCCACATCCTTCCTAGCGGCCTCTTGCTCTTTTGCAAACCTCTTGCACTTCTCATCTCCAGGATTGCGGATTGTCTTCACAAATCTGTGGGGCATCGCCTTCTGCCAGCCTAGCAAACATCGGATATCACTGTAGCACATTGATGTCATTGTTTGATCCAGCCATGCCAAAAAAAATGAGTGCCAAATCCAGAGATCTTGTGATGCAACAGCCTCTAGTATGACGGTGCACCCCTCTGCATGTCCTTTGAACTACCCTTGCCAACCAAGGGACAGTTCTTCCACTGGCAATACATGCGGTCGATGCTGCCAAGCATACCAGGAAACCCTCTTCTCTCGTTAATGGACAAAAGATGGTAGTGTATTTGGTGTTTGGCTCTCTCAAGTAAACTTTGCCAAACACCGCAATAACCGCGCTACAAAACTGGTACATAGCCTCATGGCATGTGGACTCGCTTATGCGCATGTAGTCGTCGAGGAGGTCATTGGGAACTCCATATGCAAGCTGTCGAATGGCAGCAGAACATTTTTGGTAAGAGGAGTGTAGCACCCCCGGAAAACCACTACTAGAAAATTGTCTGTTGTTTATACTTTTGTTCATCATCATGACGTCATCATGCATATGTCTGCATAAACTATTTCCAAAAACCTATTTTGTCTTCTAAGATATTCCTCTCTTTATTTCAAACTAAAACCCTAGATCTGTTCGGATCTTTTATTTACCTAAAACTATTTGTAAAAAAATTATAAAACAAAGTAATATAATATTTTTGTACCGGGGAGACCGCCACCGACCAGGCCCAAAGGGCCCAGCTAGCAGCAGCCTACTACCTAGCCCAAACTAGACAAACCCTAGACCACCCCTACCCAGCCACCCACTCCCTCCGTCTGCCGCCGCACACACGCAAACACCACACACGCACACCCCACGCGACATGCCTCGCCCGCTCCCCGTGTTCGTCCCCCGCTCGCGCACGAGCTCGGCTCCACCCTAATATTTTTTCCCACCATCCCTGGCCACACAGCGCCACTCACGCGCCCTCCCCTGCTCGTGGCCCCACCTCCCTATCGCTCCCACCTCGACCCGTTCCCCCCAACCGACGCGCTCCCGTCCTCGACGTAGAGCAAGCGTCGCCGCCAGGATCCCCCTTTGTCGCCCCTTCGACGACTCCGGCCACCTCTTTCTCTCTTCGACCGGCCTAGCCTCAGGCCAGCGGTCCCGCCACCGGCCGCTGCCTCCCCGCTTCCCCATCGACCCGAGTACCCCGCCACCCGCAGGAGCTTGCCTTCGGCCTCCCTTCCTCGCAAGCCTCCGCGACCGAGCCGCCTTCTCCGTTTCCCAGTCGCCAACCATCGGCGAGCCCTGTCTCCAGCGCCACCCCGGGCCCTCCTCCTCCAGGGGCTCCTCCATCTTCCCGAGTGCACCGCCTTTGCCCCTGAGCTCCCTGTGCCGCTCGCCTCTCTCTCACGGCGGACGCGTGCCACCGTGTCTGGCCACCGTCGACATCGTCCCTTGCTTCTAGGTGCGGCCCACGCCCTCTGCGTTCATCGGCCCTGCTCGCCTCCTGCCGCTCATGCCTGTCTGTTAGCACGCGTGTATGTCATGTGTGCGTTGTGTTTGTGCCACCCCTACAACATATGTTTGCTTGTGTTGAATCATGTACACTTGTGTAACCTCCGTTGTTGCTGATCTGCTCGAGAGCTCGTGTCTAGGCCTCCAACCCTGTCTATGGTGTCGCCGAAGCGCCGCAAGACGAGAACTGTCACAACGTCAATATCATCCGAAGACCGATCCGAACCCGGCGCCACGCCAAGATCTTCTTCACGAATTTGGCTTCATGGAAACCGAAGACGCCGAGACCTTCGTGTGCGGTGACATGGATCCAAAGACTTGATCCCGGAGTCCGAAGCTCGAGACTGAACCAAACCCCTTCGGTGAACCCCCAAGATTATGAGATCCCCATGTGTGACCCCGATCCGACCCCTATTTTTATAATATATGATATCTACTTGTTGCATTTAATTATACATGCTTGCACTCATATCATGTGGTTTGTGGGATTTTGCCGATTCACCTAATAATTATGGAGATCATATGCGGGCTTTTCTAGTCTTATATTGGCCCCATTTAAATTTGTGTAGTGAATCGGTGCTATATTTTGCCTTGTTAAGACAACATTTAAATCGCGGGGTATCTAAACAACATAAATCACATAACTAATTGTCGGGACCCTGGTTCCATTTAATATTGCCTAATTGAATTGCAGCTTTGCCATGTCATACATCATACATGCATCATGCCCGATCTTCTGTCGTAGTATTAAATAGTGAATCCGGTGTTTCTTCTAGTGCTTTGCTTCTTCACGGACTAGGCCGATGAGTTGATGCGAGTGTCGATCCGATCTTCGGATGAACCTTCGGCAATGTTTTCAGGCGAGCATTCTCCCCCTTTCTACCTATTTTACATTTATAGTCTTTATTTCCTCCTGTTGATCTATTGCTATATGTGTTGCGATGCTATAGATTCTGTACCCCGTTATACTTTCCTGTAGCCCTTATATTACCATGGACACATCCTATTACATGTTGTTTGGTAGATAGTCGGCCTTGCGAGTCGTAGTTGCTTGCGTAGGTGATGCGTCGCGCCGTCAATCTTCCACGGTTGTTGGAGTAATGCCGCATGTTTAATGTTAGAGATGATCATGGCTTTAATTACCGTTTAATAACTAAAATTGAAGTAGGTAAATAATACAGAGGCACGGGTGGGCAATAGATGTTATTTGGTTTTTAACCGTCCACTTGTGTCCCGTAGGACCCTGAGTACTTGATACCTGTTCTTTGAATATTCGCACTATCCGCATGTGGGACCATGAATCCCCCTAACCCTAGCTTGAGTCATATTTAATTCCTTGGGGCCACAAAGTAGTTTGATGCTTTATTACTATCCTGTACTTATGTCATGCTTTACTGCTTTAATTACTATTGCGCGTGGAGCGCATGTACTGTTTAGGTAAGTGGAATGTTTCCGCGGTATCGACAAGCCCAGTCACACTTTCGGGTTCCTAGTCGTTTACAGCCATTGACACAAACCTCTAGGTCCGTCTCAGAGCCGGCCAACTTCGTCGCGGGTTGCTTAGTGTGGTGGCCCCCTGAAATCAAATATGAATCTTGCGAATGTTCTATCGTGATGCCTCGTTGGGTTTTCATTTGGTTTTTTTCCGAGGTTCTTGGAGGATTAGCTACTATGCAGGTAGTTGCAGAGCAGGATAGTGATCTTAAGCACGAAATTTTCAGACATCAAGCAGAAGATCCTTTTATTGCTGAGGAAATTCGGAGGATATCTCAAGGGCAAAAATCAGTTTTTCGCCTTGGAGATTATGAGTCCTTATGGTTTCAAGACCGTCTTTGTGTTCCAGATGTGATTGAGATTAGAGATGTCATACTCAGAGAAGCACATAAAACACCATATTCTATACATCCAGGAAGTACTAAGATGTTAATGGATTTGAAAGAACTATTCTAGTGGAATAACATGAAAAGGGACATTGCTAAATATGTATCAGAATGCCATACTTGCCAAAGGGTGAAGGCTGAACATCAAAGTCCACCAGGACCATTACAACCTTTGGAAATTCCCGAATGGAAGTGGGAAGAAATAGGTATGGACTTCATCACAGGATTTCCCATGACACCTAAAAGGAAGGATATGATATGGGTAATTATGGACAGACTCACTAAGAGTGCACATTTTATTCCGGTAAATCAGAAAGATAATGCCGAGAAGTTAGTAGAAGTTTACATCAAAAAGACAGTAAGTAAGCATGGAGTGCCCAAAAAGATTGTAACTGATAGGGGATCAGTGTTTACTTTAGCATTTTGTAAGCAATTGCATGAAGCACTTGGTTCCAAATTAGATTTTAGCACAGCCTATCATCCAGAGACAGGAGGACAAACAGAAAGAACAAATCAGATACTAGAAGACATGTTGAGAGCTTGTGCATTAGATTTTGGAGGTACATGGGAAGATCATCTACCATTGGTAGAATTTTCCTACAATAATAGCTATCAGAGTAGTATGAAGGCAGCTCCATATCAGGTTCTGTATGGAAGGAAGTGTAGATCACCAATATGTTGGTATGAGCCTGGAAGTAGCAAGGAGTTTGCACCAGACTATATCAAGGAAAGACAAGATATTATTGATAAGATCAGGGATAGACTGAAAATAGCTCAAAGTAGGCAGAAAAGTTATGCTGATCAAAGTCGAAGATCTTGGCATCCAGAAGTGGGAGACATGGTATATTTGAAAGTAAGTCCAATGAAAGGGGTGAAAAGGTTCGGAGTTAAAGGAAAACTGAGTCCAAGATATATTGGACCATTCAAGATATTGAGTCAGAACAGAACTATAGCTTATGCTTTAGAGTTACCATCAAGAATGGCTCAAGTGCATAATGTTTTCCATGTGTCACAATTTCGTAAATGTTTGAAAGTTCCGAATGATGCAATCACACATCAGGAGATAGAACTACAAGCAAACTTGACCTTTGTTGAAAAGCCCTGTAAAATTTTGGAAGAAAACTGGAAAAGGTTAAGGAATAGGGCAATCAAATATTGCAAAGTACAGTGGGAACATCACCCTAAAAGGGAAGCCACTTGGGAGAAAGAAGAGGATTTAAGAAAAGCCTATCCAGAACTATTCAGGTACATCTCAACAAACTTCGGGACGAAGTTTAATTTAAGGGGGGAAGTCTGTAACATCACAGCATTTAGGAACTAATGAAGGGTAGATTTAGAAATTTGTGATATTGCATGCATTCATCTGTGAAAATGTGGGTAAATTTTTAGCCAAATAAAAAACCTAAAGTGATCAAGGTTTTTTTCATACTTTGAGATTAGGTATAGTCTTGAAGGATGATTGATATAGACTTTGATATGATCTTGGTGGGCTTATGTGTGTTTGGGAAATGAAATTTGAATTTAAAAACTTGAGTGTTTGAATTATAATTCAAAAGGATTTTTGAATGATGTTTGAGTATTTGATTTAATTAAGAGTTAACCAATAATAACTCAAACTTTATATAAAGAAAACAATTAAGAATAAGAATCTCCATTTCATAATTTTATTCAATAAATAAGTTACAAAAATGTAACTTATGAAAATCATCCACAATCTTTACAATAGCAAATAAATAAAGAATAAAATATTTCTTTATTGATGATAGTACAATCTTTATTACAAAAAAATAAATTAAAGAGTACAAAAGAATAAATTAAAGATTACAATTGAATATAAGAGTTATTACAAGTGACTATTCTATAAAGAAAAATAAAAGCCTAAACTAAAATCTTGATCTTCAAATCTGGTACCTGCAAAATAAAAAGAAACTTAAAAGAAAAAGAAAGTTAGGATTAGAATTATTTTACTCTTAGAGTTGACAGTGAAGTGCACTGTTCACTTTTTCATCATTGAGTATTTAAGGGGCAAGTTTCACCAATATGAAAGAATATATCTTTCATAATTTTAAGCCATAAGTCAAATAAACAGCAAGGAGGGGCAAGTTTCACCAGCCAGGTAAAAGGTAACCTGATAACAGTAGCTCTCAAAATTCAGAACATATCCAACTGCGGCAGAGCACACACACACACCAAATCAGCATGGTGTCTTGTCCACAACAACAAAGACAATCAAACAAAACCATCAGCACATCCGTGGGAATACAACCCCACACCATTCCATAGTTCATACACACCAAGAACAACAGCCATCAGCTAAGACCAGCCAAAGCCAAGCTAAATCACACCAATCAAAACCTTGGATCACACCACCAAAATGGTGACATAAGGAGGGGGTGGACAGGTGGATAGCAAGACCAAGATCAAGCCATCAGGACCAGGAGATGAAGGGCTAGATCAAGGACAAGCTAGGAGCTGGAAATATCAGGAGAGCGTCAGATCAAGTTAGCACAAGATCAACCACCGGAAACCCCAACATCAAGTGACAGTGGTGAGTAAAATAGACCATCACATGATCTATCTGTCTAAGATTAGACAAGCATACATGATCTGTATTTTACTCAAATTATCAGAAAACACCCAAGTGGGGTGAATCCATCACTGAACTTTAAACACTAAAAGCAATCAGAAAACTATAAAGATCCAACTTAGATCTCAGGACAACATCATTGATCTAAGCTATCAAGCTATATTTCAATTCAAGAATGAATATAGCCAAGAATTAAACCTCTAGGCACATCTCTAAGACAAGAGTAGCACCTTAGAATTTAATCTTATGGATCTATACAAGTGATCAAGCCTACCATCATTTTTTTTCCAAACTTTGATTCAAGAAACAGTAGCTGGTACCACTACCAGAACCATCCATATGAATCAACTAGATAAAAGCTTAATCCCTAAACCTCAGACCAACATCATGGGTCTTAGGGATTTAAGAAAGGAAGTTTCTACTTATCTTTAATGCCAAACTCATCTTAAGCTTGAACCAAACCAAACCAAGAAATAGAATCTAATCTTGTGTGCCATACAAAGATGGCGTCATAAGAACAGTTCTACACTAATCAGGTTAAGCATTCAATCTTCACAGATTCAACCAACCAACTACAAATCATTTTCCTATCATCACAGGAATCATAATTCAGAAAATCCCTATGTATATCTTCACTATTTGAAACCACTTGATCTCAAGTTACAAATGAATTCTTAAGCCACAGTACTAATACAGTGACTTCATCACACAACACTCACTGTCATGACAGTGGTGAATTATAAAAACCACTAGATTTCCCAAGTGTTGCCTCTAGAGCAACTTCACCATATGGATCATCTAAAATTTAATCCATAGAATCATCTAATAAACCACTAGCATTCCATAGCTAACCATCAGCAATAATCCATAACAAGTCACACTCAACAGATTCAAGGGTCATCAATACATGATCCAATTCATCAAATATCTAATCCACAGCAGGGTATGAACCCTAGGAAGAACAAACCATCTTAATCAGAACAAGACAATAACCATAAAGGTCACCGCCAACATCTAGCATAGGATGGCCTCACACAGAGATCACAAGAGGGAGAGGAACTACTTACCAGAGGTCCTCGTTGTAGATCAGAAGAGGAAGCAGAGGAGGTCGATGACCATGGCGGCACGGGGAGCACCCCCAAGGGGGCGCTGCAACCCACGCAACGCCACGACGGCGACCATAGCCACGCCTGGAGGCGAGAAGCATCTCCATGGCATACGACAACAGCGGCGGCCGCAGATCAACACCAACCCCAAACCCTAGGGTTCGGGACAAGATCGATCTGGTCGCAGGAGGGCTCCAGGTCCAAATCCAACTAGACAGGAAGGAAGAGCGGGGCCGACAACCTCATCCTGCACCACTTGGCGACCGTGGAGGTCCACGGCGTGAATCAGGCGGTGACACCCGTGACCACGGGTGGGGAAGGAGAGAGGTAAGCTCGAGAGAGAGACAGAGAGTGATGGGCTGGAATGGGCCAATACCCCTTCGGGGTGTTGTTTTGCCTTTGCCCTACTAGGCCACAAGGGCCCAATAAAACCAAATAAGCCAACCCAAATCATTTAGAGCCTGTTTTAATAATTGGAAAAAGAATAAAATGCCCCTGAACCTAAATAAATTCTAGAAAATAAAATAAAAGTCCAAAAATTATAAATAAAATATTTTTGGATTCACAATAATCCAAACTATCCAAATAAATTAAGAGATAAAATTTTAGTCATATAAATTTTATTAAGAATTTTTTAATTTATATATTCCTTATGGAACTTTACAAAATTATTGAAAGTTGATAAAAATAAATAAAAATTACTTTCATTATATATTAATATTGTAGTATTTTAGGAAAATACTAAACAACTATTTAATTTCAATTTTTGGTAATTAATGATAATTCTTAAAGGAATTATTAATTAAATAAAAGGCAAATAAATTAAAATAAAATAAAAAGAATACAATATTAAAAAAATATTTATAAATTCTTTCTCATTAAAAGATTTTTTATAATTTAAATCAATGGGGGAGAATACATATAAAGCTAAACGATGCATTACATTACTTTGCATAATCATTTTGCTTCTTTAAATATTGTCCTTACCGGGAAATAATGATGTTTTTGTAGACATAGAAGCTCAATGTCCAGTGCAAACATGAGACTTCACTACCTTGCCATCACAAGGCAAGTTCATCACTTGCTCATATCCTTTGAAGAGTCTTTATCAAAGTATTTGCAAATTGTGTGTTATCATATATACTCCAAAGAAAGAAAATATTATTTTCACAATTAAAGAAATCATAGATATCATCCTAAGTGATGATATATTGGAGCAATAGAACTTAGGGTTCTATTTGCAACAATGATGATCAATTAGGGACTTAATAACCCCTGAAATCAGTGATTCTAGCGTCGTATATTACGCGTTAGCCATGAGATTTGGAATGGGACAGAGAAGTCAGCTATATATTCTTCCTATCGCATGAAGCCGGATGTGCAGGTCATGGTTTTTATCCTCGTAGCATGCATATTAATTGGTAATTCGTAGAGGATATGCATCATATGGGTGGGAACCCTCAACGTCCCACGATAGTTCTGGCATCTAACGGTTTATACAAACCATTGCCGTAATTCATTATGTGGGCATGGTGTACACCAAGGAGGCATGCGAGGTTGTGAAGGGGGCAGTGATTGGCTTGGACCAACTACTAGGCCCCACATCATGGAATTGTGTAAGGGAAAGTACGCCCAGTTGTGCAACAAGGAGTTGATCTCTCATGGGTAAAGTAACGCACCTCTGCAGAGTGTAAGAATTGTAACTTGTTACTCCTGTTAGGAAGGAGCTCTGACAGCGGCAGAAAGGAACTCCATGAAAGTTCTGATCAACCTGTGAAGGCTGATGGTCATAGATTTTTATAATAAAATCAATCTTTGAAAAAAGATTTACAAAAACTGCATAGTGCCAAGGACTTATAGTCCGAGGTGGTAGTTAGAGCATCAAACTTCCCACCTTGCATATAATGAACTTGTTGGGTAACGTTGTTACTCATCCTTTCCTTTGATCCCTTGCTTAGACTCTGAGAATCCCGAAGACGTGCCAATGTATGCAGCCGAATGTCAAGAAGATGTGTTCTACGAGGAGCCTGACCTGTCAGGAGGTGTTGAAGGAGTGGATTACGAAATCCGCTATGGTGTTGATGATAACGAGTCCAACTAAGTATCCTAGTTAGTAGTAACCAACAGCAGAGCAGCATGAACTCTATAGAATAAGCTGCTGAGCTCAACTCCTAGTTGGAGTTGCTACTTTTAAATTCCACTGAAACACTTTATATTTTTGGTTTGTAAGTTGAAACCTTTTGAAGTCTTGAACTTCTGGTATTGTAATAATAATAATGTGTGAATGTTTGTAATATGGACCCGCAATGTTTCTGTTGTACCACTCTGAGGGGTGTGATATTTACGGAACGGTGTTCTGTGGGTGTCATGTCAACGACTATAGTGTACTACACATGCAGTGGTATGCCGGGTCACCGCATTTTGGGTTGCCTCATGCTATATGTATCTGACTAGTAAGTATCGCAACTACAACGGAATAGTTAACTAAAACTGCCCACTGTTTATAATATCAGGGTGACTCATGCTATCTATATCTGACTAATAATTGCCGCAATTATAACGGAATGAATAAAACTGCCAACTATGTGAGTTCCTCGGTTGACTTCCTCGTTTGGTCTTGAGGGGGAAATACCAGGATGGGTATGCTTGGTGATAGTTTCAGGTTGGATCCGAATAGGTCTTTCTTATCCCTATCTGATAGCCGCCAGTTGAATTGAGTCTCTATAGGTTGTTTAGTGCATGTTGCGCTGCCGCTTCAGTCCACCATACCTATGTAGGCGAGGACCGCCGAATTCTAGTCTCGCAGTGTACTGGCCTCAGTACTGACCGCTCTCTTTTTCCTTTGCCCTTTGTCGGCACCCCTTTTGTTTAAGCAGGTTTTGAGATCGACGTCGTTAGCAGGGTTGCCCTTTCGGCTTGGCCTGGGCAGGGTTATGGATGCCATTGATTATTCTTCAGGGCTCTTAGCTCCATTTGCATCTTGTACGTACTCAGACGATGTATCGTTTTAAAGGTGATTTGGATCTTTGTATTGTATATTTGTATTCTTGACTCTTTGAGTCATTGTTGTATATATATGTTCTGTGAGTTCCATCGTGGACTATTGTGTAATGGTATTACTTCGTTTTCTACCCGCACGAAAGTGCCTAATGGGCACCTTTGAATCGTTTCTATGCGGATTTGGCGGGAATCGCTGAAACTTGCATAGGGTCTATTTCGAGGGTGTTACAAGGAGAAGCCAATCTTACTGGTACAATCATACTTGGACTCGAAGTAGTTATCGTACTCTGTCACCCCATTGAGAATTTGCAAGAACAGGTCCCTCGACATCCGATAACGGCGTATGTGGCCATCTTCTTGATCGCGCTCGTGGTTGGCTCCGCGCCGCGTGGACGAGCTACCTCTGCGCGACGGCAGGAGGTAGTGGTCGTGAACCATCTGTGCAGCTGCCAACAGAATCTCGGTCTCACCGTCGGACTCCTCCTCAGACGATGACTCCACAAAATTCATGTAGAAGAACTCCATTGCCCTTCTTTGGTTGCTGCACATCTGCAAAGTAAGCGGTTGTCAACAGCGATGCCAACTCCCGCAGTGGGCCGGATAAATCCTAGAAAGGACAGGCGAACGTACCTCAGGCAAATGATCGAGCAGGTTGTGCGCCACGTAGAGGGTGTCGCGTGTCCAGTTCACTTGCAGAGGACGAATGCGGCGAGATTGCCTGCGGAGCGTCCATACAACTCCGGCAATGCGCGTGGCCTGCGGTGGCGCTCAATGTCGTGGGGGCGTCAGTGACAGCGAGCGGTTGCGGCGGCAAAGATTGCGCCTGCTCGAGGCGCGTGATATGGAGTGCAAGGGTTTGGGGGAGGGGGCGTATGTTGTGCCACTGGCGAGAGGGCTCGGGCGAATTATTGGGGGGACACGCGTGTTGTCCGCGTGCATCCGGGCCGATGCAACCGTTGCCCAGATTAGATGCACGGGTGGGTCGATCAGGACATGTTTGTCTGGATGGGTCAGCCTGCTGGGGCACCGCGCATGCCTCGTGCGTCCGCGCGGACGAGTTCGGACACGCTCGAACGGGATGTGTCAGCCCGGTGGAGATGCCCTAAATATATACAGGGAGAAGGTAGTTTGTGAAGGAAGGTAAAAGCATCTCCACTCGTCTACGGGCGATCTGATTTTGGGCCGTATAGGGAGACGTCGGATAGATCACAAATTTGGGGAGAGGGGAGGGGGTTGCTCCGAGCCGTCAAATATTCAAACACTTCAATTTTTACTCGGTTGTATCTCGTTGGCTGCGTGTCGGCCTGCTTCCTTACTCGGTCGCACCTCGCACGCAAGTCAGCGTCGTCAGTCTCTCTGCGGGACGCATAAAGGAATTTCTTGTGGAAGTCGTCGAGTTCTTGTAGCCGCCGGTGTTTCGGCAGGAAAACTTGGCGAAAGATGTCCCACCCGTACGGCTCGCTGGTGGTCCGGTAAGCTGGCCCGTGGGGTATTGGTGGAAGTGGCTCCTCAGAGTCGGGGTCGGAACTGGCCTAGCCCAGATCGTCAGTGTTGGCTATGCCGGAGTCGATCCAATCCATGTTGGAGCACTACGAATCGGTATGGTTGGGTCTAGGGAGAGGCAAAAATGGGTGCGACGACTCTCCAGCGAATGGTGGGTCAGGCGGAGAACCACGACGGCTAGGCATGGCTGTAACATCCCAGCATTAGAGCTTATAAATAAATTGAACTCAGATGTACGCATTGCATTTATGCATAGAAAATCTGAATAATTTTCGCGCTTTTGAACAAAACTTGTCAAAGTGATTGAAGCTTCTCTTAACTTGATGGAATTGAAGTAGATCGTCAAGTTGACTGGGATAAGTTTCAATATGACCTTTGCTAAAACCTTATTTTGGGTAATGAGGATTTGATCTAAGGGTAGATCAAATGTAATAAAACTAAACCACAACACATTGCTTAATGATTAATATCAGATCCTTAAGAGATCATATCATAGTATTCATTACTACAACTCATTAATACCAAGTTAAGAATATAACTCAAGTAACAAGAATTTAATAACTAAATCTTGACCTATCTTATCCTTATATATTTCTACCATTGGTATCATGGTAATACTTAACCCTAACTCTTTAGTTATATTGAGTAGGAAGGAAATCAAGTCAAGACCATTCAATATATATCTTTATTTCCATACCAATCCTCATCATCTCTTTTGAACCAGGTCCCAATATCTGTTGTTCATCAATGTTGAGTAATCAACTATTGATCTATCAATTCTTAGCCTATCAATTCTTGATCTATCAACTCTTGTTATTATCATAACATTCACTTTAAAGCCTTTGAGAAAGAAGTAAGACGAGGTTAGTGGTAATGCTAGTTTTAGATATCATCTATAGGATGGGAGTGTTTGAAGTGAATGAAATAAATATGATAATTGGTGGAGTTAACTCACTCCTGAATGGATAGAAGAGTTATCTGAAATAAAGATATGTAATGGTAACTAGTGGATTATAAGGATGAATTCTGATTATAGTTACCAAGGAGTAATCTTATTGGATCAAGTAGGCATAGACAATGAATAATATCTCTAAGTCAAATGGAAATACTAAGAAGATAATTATAATGCAACTATAATGTTGTATTGATGAAAACCTTGATTAGCCAACTGGAAACCTAAGCCATAAATGATCAAAGGATTATAATGATCATGCTTAAGTCACTAAGAGTGATCAATTACATGATGTATAAGTGACATTGGTGGATAGAACATGATTAAACCCTAGTATAGATATGTTATCCTAGGTGAATCATGACAAGTCACAATGTTATGATGTGATGTTGGAATATAAGATACTGGAGATAAGTAGAGATAAGATAGAATGATTAAGCTGATGTTCGAGCAACATTGATTTATTGAAGTAGTAATATTCCTCTTAAAGGATAGCAAACACTTGAGAAAAGTAGAATTTGATATATACATCTCTTGGAGTAATATTAGTGATGGATGATAAAGGAAGTGTATGAATGGAGTTAAAAGTAACTATTTGTGGATTCAAGGTTTGATACCTTTGATCCGGATTACGGGTGTAGTATAGCTCTTTTTCCCTAGTAGACCTAGGTTTATCGATTTTTTTTAACTATGAGACTGTGAGGCAAAAGCCCCACATCAATTTATTTCAGCATAAAAAAAGGCAAGCTCAGTTACAGATCTGTACAAGCACGAAGTATAAGAAAAATAAAGAAATCTACCTATACAGACTAACCCAGAATTTACAAAGCTAATACAGACTGCCTATCCAGGCCATGTAAGCAGTATGGTGCTTCCTTTTAATCCTATGCCCAATCAAGGACATGTCATGCAGGAAGTCTCGCCGCCACCCTAAAAATGTGGGTCTTTCATTATCAAAAATCTTTTTGTTGCGATGTTTCCATATGTGCCAACAACCCATCATAACCACCTCCATGAAGAAAGGATTTCCAAATTCTGCTTTAGCTGCCATAAAAGCAGTTTCAAAATCTTGTCCCAAAGACCAATCAATTTGTAAGTAGTTCCAAACTCATTGACTGAAATTGCATTCAAAAAACAAATGCATTCTATCCTCATGAGATCTTGTTGGACAAAGGACGCAATGCTTGACCTTAGTGACCTTTGATGACTCCTTGGTGGCGCCAGAGAACTTGGTGCTTGATGTGGAGTCTTGTTGGGAACCCCAAGAGCAAGGTGTGAAGAGCACAACAGCAAGTTTTCCCTCAGTTGAGACCGAGGTTATCGAACCAGAAGGAGGAAGGAAACGTCACACAGGTGTTGCAAGAAACGCGGAGACCTGCACAACACAAACTCAAGACTTTGCCCCAACGAATCAGTGAGGTTGTCAAGCTCACCGGTTTGCTGTAACAAAGGATTAAACATATGGTGTGGAAGGTAATGGTTTGCAGCAAGTAAACAAGTAACGGTGGAAGATGTATCAATGGTAAAGATTGGACCGGGGTCCATAGTTCACTAGAGGTGCTCTCCTTAAATAAACAACATGGCATGAAGGGTAAACAAATTACAGCGGGGCAATTGACAGGAACTGAGCAAGGCATAACAATGCAATTACTAGTCAGAAAGATCCTATGAGGTTGATTCGGCAATACAAAAATATACATAGACCGCCATCCAACTGCATCTATGACTAGAAGTCCACCTTCAGGTTATCATCCGAACCCCCTCCAGTATTAAGTTGCAAGCAACAGACAACTGCTTTAAGCAAAGTGTGTAAGCTAAATAGTCCACATGTTCCATGAAAAAGAGATAGTTGTTTTCTCCCTAGTAGCAACATCACATCTACAACCGAAGAGATTATTGTCACTTCCCTTGGAAACTAGAGGCATGAACCCACTATCGAGCATAAATACCCCCTCTTGGAGTCACTAGCAACTACTTGGCCAAGATAACCACTAGAAACGGAGAGCATGCAAGATCACAAACAACACAGACATGATAGAATCATAAATACAAAACAATTAATCAATCTGACATAGTAATCTCAAAATCCATCGGATCCCCGCAAACACAATAGGCATGATTACAAATATATTAGATCTTGATCATGAACGGAGCTCACAAGATCTATACATGAAAGCACAAAGGATGAGATACAACCATCTAGCTACTACATGGACCCATAGTCCAAGGTGGAACTACTCACGCATCATACCGGATAGAAGGCCTCCGGGATGATCTCTCCTTCGGCAGGGTGCCGGGAAGAGCTTCAGATCCCCCTGATCTAGGGACGATGGTGGCGGCGGCTATAGACGGTTTCGTGGATTTCTGATCGGGTGCCTAGGGTTTCTGCATCGGGGGCTTCTTATAGGTGAAGGGGGAGACCGAGGAGGCGGCCATGGACACCAAACCCTAGCCAGGCGCGGGCCCACTTGTGGCCACGCCTGGGGGGGGTGGACCCTCTGGCCGGCCCCTACGGCTCTCCTCTAGACTTCTTGTTCCCCACGGAAAGTAATTGACTTTGTCCTTCGTCCCGTCCAATTCCGAGAATATTTCTTTACTAACTTTTTTAAAACCAAAAACAACAGAAAACATGCATCTGGCACTGTTGCAACTTGTTAATAGGTTAGTTCCAGAAAATATGTAAAAAGTACCTCAAAGTGTGGACAAGTAAAGCAAAGTAGTACACAACAAGCATGGAGCATCAAAAATTATAGATACATTTCCAACATATCAACCTTCCAATGACGTTTGTGCAACAAGTCCCTAGTATTCAGTCAATCCGAAAGCAACATCCAAGCAAAGAACTTAACCCGCATCATACAGGAAGATCTCCAAATACACTTAAACACACCCATGACAGGAATATTTGCACGAATGTGCTTGTAATACAGGGATGACGTGTAAGTGCTGCCCCATACATATGTCCAAGAATCCCTGTCAGAAGATAAAGGATTGACTCTCATTTGAGGCAAAAGGGTGGAATATTCATTAAACGCCTGCGCCGACAATGGCAAGTAGAGCAAGCCTGACATATCTCTTGAACTGAAAGCCTCTGCAGCGGAAATGTCACATCCCAAGATTTTCCAAATCTTGATATGTGAAAAATAAATGAATAAAATAAAACTTTGTTGATTTTCAGGGTGAGAAGAAACTTTTTGAATCCAATTGGAAACTTTCAAAACCTATTTGGATCAAATAAAATCCTAAAGGGATTTAAAAAGATAAATAAACAATAAAGTTAAAAATATTTGGAATTCTATTTTTGGATCTTTTAATAAAAAGATTTTGTTTTCAAATAAAAAGGTAGAAATATAAATGAGGATTATTTTATGGAGCCAAAATAAACCTTGGTCAAGCTTTTGAAATAAAACATTTTGTTTTGATAAAAATAGTAAAGGTTTATTTAAATAAAATAATAAGGATTTAATATCCAATTTTATTTAAGTAAAGGCTTTTCCCATTTTAAATAAACACTAAAACTTATTTATTTATTTTAAATAAGTTTTCCAAGTATTTTATATTCTCAAATAAAACCTACTAAAGTGTTTTTGGTTTTATTTAAATTTCCAATAGAGTTTTAAAAATAAATAAATCAAACCCTATTTGATTTAATAACTAAGGTCCATTTTATTTAATTATTAAATAGATCCTAAAATAAAAATATTATTTTATTTTGGGACTTTGGTTTATGTTGTTAAACAGAACCAAAACTCAATACAAGTTTGGAGGAGGTTTGAATTGTTTTGGATGTTTGATTTGTTGTTTGAAATTCAAAACAGGAAATTCAAACAGAAAAAGGAAAAAGCAATCAGAAAGAAAAAAAAATGAATTGGACTCGACCCAACCAGCCCAGCCCACTAAGCCCAACAGTCCAGTTCCTCTCACCCCGCAGAAAAACGCTTCGCACCGCGAAAGAAACCCACTAAGTCACTGACTTATGGACCCCAACTCCCCTCTCTCACTCCGCTGACGAAACGGCCCCACACCCGAGCTTTCTTCCTCACCCGCCGCGACCTCTTCTCCCCCAAACCACGTCGCCGTTTCTGCCAAATAACTGCACGCTTGATTCCTCATAACCACGCGTTGAATCAGCCCCGTGACCGCGCAAATTTAAGCATCCCTCTCCCCTCTCTGATCTCCCTCACTCGCCAGACCTTCCTTGCCCCCAGGTTGTCGCCAATTTCTTCTGCACCGCCGCCTTCTCCGACGAGGTTCTTGGACAATTCCGGCAGCTCCTCATCGCCCCTTACCTCCCCAAGCACACGGGCAAGTTCCCGAATGCCCGACGCATCTTTCGCATCGCGCAGCTCCTGTGCGCCTCTGGCGTCAACGGCAACAATCGAACATCGCCGTCTGCCTCGACACCGGCGAGTCTTCCTGGTAAGCTCGGACCGCCCCGATGCCATTCAGTGATGCTCACATGCTCCTTGGTACCATGCGCGTCTAACGCATCCTTTACTTTGCTTCGGCACGCCCTGTAGCCTCGCCCACAACGACGACCAGAGCACGCCCGACGCCGTGTGGACTCCGGTGAGCAATCCACGTCGGACCAGAGCGCCCCTCGACAAACTGACCACACCTTGAGATTCCCCACGATGTTGCGAACACGGTGAGCATCTTCCCATCCTCTCTCGCTTCCTGCTTCGCCGCCACCACTGGCGCTCGCGCCCGAGCCACCAGCCGCCCATCTCTGGCTAGTAGGCTTAGCACCGTCAGATCCTAATCGCATGGTCACGATAGAACCTTAGCCGAAGGGGTATCGATCGATCTGCGCCGTGCGATGTTATTTTAATTCTACGGCCTACAGCGCGTGATCCAAACGAAGCGGTATCAGCGAATAGAAACACGCCACATGTCTCTGTTGAGTTGAATTAGAACAGAATTGATCTACTAGATTTCCAATTTTGTAAATTGCATAACTTTAGTTCCACACGTTCAAATTTTGCAAATTTTATATCAATGGAATCATGGATAAAGCCTAGCCAACCATGCCATTTGTTTAGTAAAAAGTTTCTGTTAAATTGTTTGTTTTTGCAGAAACATTTGTATGCTTGTTTAGATTATAAAAATTATTCCAAAATGATTTTGGGGTTAAAATCTTTGGCAATTGGATTTATTTGAACCTACTGACCATAGGAAACACTTTGTGGTTTCAAAAATGTGTTTGGTGAAACAAAAGAATGATTCTTTGATTTAAAACCAATTCTAGTCAAATAAAAATATGGTTTATTTATTAAAAATGGTTTTGAAGGAAAACCTTTGGGAAATGATTTGTTTTAAACTCTCTGACCCTAAACACAAAGTTTTATGGTGTGAAAACATATTTTGTGAACCTTATAGATTAAGGCCTTAGTAAAAACAATTCTACACCACATAAAATGATACCTTGTTTTGAAAATGGTTTATGAAGTGAAATCTTTTGCAAATGACTTTGCCACTTTATAAAATGACCATTAGGTGTTTTCAAATGTTTAAGACCCATTAGGAACCACTTTTCCAAATAAAACAATCCCTGGCATGCTTGCATGCATTACTTTGACTTTATCATTTTATGTGATGTTTTGCTTGATTGGTAGATTGAGATTGTGCCTTGCTTGATTGAATTGTAGTGACTTGAAGAATGTGATTGTTGCAAGGACAAGGAGTGAACTTATACCCTCTACCAAAAAGGCAAGTGATGCTTCATACTTTTGTCCCATTACTTTCACTATGCATTAGTGATTTTTCTAAGTAAAACTTGCATGGAATTTTTTTGCTAAGTATAAACCATGCTATGGGAAAACCTAGTAGATGAAACCTTAGTAGAAATTTTCCTAAGTTAAGATTCCTACTACTATCAAGCTTAGCTTAGCTAATAGAAAACAAGGGTGGAATATACATTCATACTATGGAAAAAATTCTAAGTCTGAGGACTTGTGTTTTTGTTTAATAAAACAACTAAGTTAATGAATCACCTGGGTGGAATGATAATTGCTTGGTGGTTTTTGGTTGAGTGGTTACACAAGGCCCATGGCTATGGTTTACCTTGTGTATCACACTTGTGGATTGCCACCCAGGAACAAAGAGATTTAAGATGTCAAATGTTGAGAAGCTTCAAGTGCAACCACTTGGCATTATGGGCTCTGCCTGGATCACATAGGTTGCTAGAACTTAGCCATTTGGACAGTTGGTGGTAGTGGGATGATAGGTTGGAACACGTCCAGTTGGTCTAAGGAAAGGCTTCTGAAAGATCTTGTCTTGGTGAAACCAAGTCTTGTGGGGAAAGTGCACCACCTCTGCAGAGTGTAAAATCTAAGTACTTAGCCATGTCCCTGGTAAAGGACAATTTGAGCATCAAGACATGGAAGCTATCAAGAATCTCAACATCCAAATTTCTAAGTTAAAAACTTGTGGTTGAACAAGGGTTAAAGGATCTACAATCTTTGATTGGGAGATGCCTTGGGAAAGATTATTTTGTCAAACAAAAACTTAGTGTTTTCAAATGATAAGGAAAAATATATTTTGAGCAATGCAAGCCTCAACTACACTTAGCCAAATGCATATAGATGATAGACTCCACTATACTACCATAGTATCACTTGCCAATACAATTCAAATGTATTGACCCTTGTGGCTGTAACTTGTATGTTGCAGGTTTGATTGATATTAGTGAAGTTTAATGATTAGGATTATAAGTCTACAACCAACATGTCTGCCTGTGGCACTTTGAAGATGAAGGACCCCATGGTTATAGATATTCTGCTACAATGTAATGTAATAGCCAAATGAGCTATATAAGATGTAATAAAATTATGTTATTCCTGGTTATAAAGTTGTATTATGACCTTTGTTTCTTGATATTACATCTTAACTGTGGATGCTAGCTATTGATCCAGGGACTAGCATTGTAAACACAGGGGACTCTACCTTATTAAAGGTTGGGAACCTTACAGGAAAGCTTGGTATCAAGAACATAGGTATATAACCTGGGAAACCTCTCAGATAATGGTCTAGTAGAACCAGCAAACTCCCACTTATCCAACCAGAAGATAAAACTATCCCCTCTACCAGGTTTTATGATAAAGACATATCTGAATTGTTAAACTAGCTTGAGTACATCCCTCCACCAAAAAGAGCCACATAAATTTTCAGCATGTGGCACAACATCAACATAATAAGTATCCCAGATCAACTTTACCCAAGGAATATCAGCCCCGTTGTAAAGTTTGTCCAAGTGCTTCAAAAGCAAAGCCTCATTTTTCCTTTTGAAATTTACAATACCTACACCACCCTTGTCCTTTGGTTTGATTAGTATTTCCCAAGCAGCAAGGGACTATTTAGGAGTGTCAATATTATCCCTCCAAAGACATTGCCTCAAGATCCTGTCAATAGGCTTTATGATGCCATGAGCTATTTGGAAGGTGCAAAGGAAGAAAATAGGCATGGATGCAAGAGCAAATTTAATCAATTGCAACCTAGCTCTCTGAGATAAAAAACTCGAAATGCATGTAAGTCTTCTCTCAAGCTTACAAACAAGTGGCATCATATCCTATAGCTGCGGTTTAGTTGTCCCCAAAGGCAAACCCAAATATGTGAAAGGAAAGGTAGCTATTTGACAACCAAAAGCAGCCGCAAGTTCCTAAATTCTGTCATCAGAGACATTAATTGGGACGATGTTAGATTTATGAAAATTCACCTTCAGACCAGTAGACAGAGAAAATTCATTGAGCATATCTTTCAAAGACATCAACTGATCTAAATCAGCAGGTTGGATCAGCAGAGTGTCGTCGGCATACTACACTATGGGAAAATCGGGATGCCTAGTCTGAATAGGCAAGGAGATCAAACCTTGACACAGTAGGTCATTAACAACACACTGCAACAATTCAGAGCCTAACACATATAAAGCAGGGGAAAGAGGGTCACCCTGCCTTACCCCCTCTTGCATTGGAATTGCTTTCTAGGAACCCCATTCAAGAGAATTTTCGAAGTTCCAGTACTTAAAATATCTCTCACCCACCTCAGAAAAATACTGTCAAAACCATGTGCTCCAACACCTGTATAATAGCTGCATGCTCAATTGCATCAAATGCCTTGGCAAAATCCAGCTTCAAAATGATAATTGGCTTTTTGTACATGTGACACTGATACAAATACTCAAAAGACCAAGAACCACAATCCTGAATTATCCTAGACTTTAGGAAGCCATACTGGTTTTTATGAACACAACTCAAAATCTTACTCTGAAGTCTATTTGCCACCAGTTTAGTGAGGAACTTTAGGCAAAGATTTGTCAAAGATATAGGCCTATAATCATTGACATCTTCAGGAGTTTGCACTTTAGGTACCAAGGTAATGAAAGATTCATTAATATTTTGTAAATTTATAGTCCCATAATGGAAATCTTTAGCCAGCGCATAATATTCAGCCCTCATCAGAGGCCAACACTTTTTCAGAAACAAACCATTGAAACCATCAGGCCCGGGTGCCTTATCAGAGGGAATTTCCTTAACTACCAGGCCCATCTCCTCTTTCAGGAACGGAAGAGACAATTCCTCCAACCCATCCACTCTTTTGATCAGTCTAGCCAAGTCCAATCTCATGTCAATTCCCTCAGTTCTACCCATTTTGTCCTTATAGCAGGACCACAACAAGCCAACCATGGCATCATGATCAGATACCACTCTTCCATCCTCAGATTTTAACATAGAAATAGTATTCCTTCTGAATCTCTGTGTTGCCATAGCATGAAAAAATTTAGTATTATCTTCTGATAACTTTATCCACCTCACAGTGCATCTCTTCCTCCAATAGTTACACTCCACTGACAAAAGGTTTTCTAAATGTAATTTAACAATAGCTGTGAAATTGAATTCAGTCACAAACAACAGCCTCTGCTCCTCCATAGCATCCAAAATAAGAATCACTTTATTACAACTTTGAATAAGCAGCTTTAATTTCGACAAACTCAAATGCCAATGTTTTGGCACATGCCTCGGGGATTTTAGCTTATCAGCAATAATAGCTGAACTATGAATCTTGTTGGAAGGTTGCTCCCAAGACTTCTTCACACAATCCAAGAAACCAGGCTGGTCCACCCAAAAGTTTTCAAATATGAAAATATTAGACTTTGGGATAGTAGTATCAATGTTGACAACACAAGGGACTTGATCAGACTTTGTATGAGCAAGAGGCAGCACCAAAGAATTTGGGAAAGATACAATCCAATTGGCACTAGTAAAGAACCAATCAAGCTGCTCAAGCAAGGGCTGCTCCTGCATGTTAGACCAAGTGAATTTTCTGCCTTTTAAAGGCAACTCCAACAAGCCTAAATGTCCAATAATCTCATTAAACAATAGCATATCATTGACATTCCCTCCTGGCTTATTTCTATTTGCATCTGATCTAATAAAATTAAAACCTCCCAACAATAACCAATTACTATCCCACAGGTATCTGAATGTTATAGAGCCATTGAACAGAATTGTCCCTCAGAACACCCTGACAAGGACCATAGACTGACACAAGATTCCAGCTTTCTCCATTATGTGTGGAACTAAATTTTATAGTTGTAGCAAAACTCTGTATATCAAGTAAGATCCCAGAGAACACAGCAGAGTTCCACAACACAATTATTCGCCTGGATGCACCCACAGAAGGAGAATAAACAAAGTTATCGAATATTTTTGGGCAAACTTTTCTAATAAAACGCTGATAAAAAAATTGACACTTGGTTTCCTGTAAGCAAATAATAGAGCATTCTACCTTAGCTCTGACTTCTCTTTGCCTCTCCTCAGAATTTAAACCTCTCACATTCCAGCACAACACATTCCACTTTCTAAAGTATTTTGTATGCATTTGATAACAAAATAAGCCAAGATCAGACAAGGTCCAGTGCATCCAGACCAGAGATAAACTCCAACACAGCGGACAAACAAATAAACCATCACCAAATCTTCAGCAATACATAAAAACCAGGTGTTCGACATAACCACATTGTTCACAACCATCCAGACTAGGTTCATTATTACAAACCAGAAACTCCAGCAAAATATCCTCAGAATAACAGAGCAACTGAGCCAATAATAAGGAGTGCTCGCTCCTATTAGCAACATAAATTTTACTTATCATTTTTACCAATCTTTGGCTTCTTCCCCTTAGGAGTAGCCTTAAGCTTCTCCTCTGTCAGCTGCTCGGGTGGGATCCCCAAACCTTCACCAATCTTCTGAAGAAGTGGCAGTTGGGTCTCTGGCATAGCTGAATTCTCCCTGTCTTGCGCTCCATCCTCCCCTTCCGTTTCCATACTCTGTGTTTCCTCTTCCAATTCCACAATCTGCACTGAAGACTTCACTTTCTTCCTTGGCCTAAGCATGGTTTCACTCATGGATTTTTTCCTGCAACCACTATTCACCACACATCTCCTTATGCTCCTTCTCAAATCTTCATCTGAATAGGGGATAACCTGCTTTCTCCCTCTGCCTGTACCCTTCTTCTTCACCACAGAAACTGGAGATGCGGAAAAAACACATTGTGGCACATCAATAACATTATTCTCCGTTTCCTCGAAACAAAGAGACCTTGCAACCTTTCTAGGGGAAAATACAAAAGTTTTGTCCTAAACTCTAGCCTTCAGCTGGACATCTCCCAAATTGGAAGCCATCAAATTAAATTGTTCAAAAGCCTGCTGCCAACTTCTTTTGGACAGAGTGACTAAAAAATACATGTTTGTCACAGGCCGCTCAATATCATTTGCAAGCATGTTTAACAGAGGAGGCTTGAAATTCTTTTCCCAAAGCATATCAGGAGGCAATTCAGGCCTAACCAGGTTAACCTGAATAACCAATTGCTGATCAGTTTGCTCTAACTGGAAGGGCTGCAACTGAAGAGGCTGTCGTTGCTGGTCCACCTCTTGATTGACCAAGTTCAGATTTCCTAACCCATCAGTTGAGATAGAGTCTGAAGAGGGGTTTAAAATCACTGAATCAGCCAACTGAATTTCCTCTGGCTCCTGCATATCTTCATCGTTATTCTGCTCACCATCCTCATTATGGTGCTGCTGCATTAGATCAACATCCCATCCTATTTCAGGGTATTGAGGACCCACAAACAAATTATTGTTAGGTTGCAGCTATCCTGGCATTGGATGTGGGTTGCCATCAAACGACATAGGATCTTCGTCAGGCGGCAAACTGCAGCAAAACCTGCCCCCAAAATGTATACAGCAACAGTCCAGGTCTCCACGACATCTCCCAAGTCTGCATATCTACCAAAGACCACATCCCTCGGCACCAAAGAAGGAGAAGGATAAGAAGCAAAAACCATAATACGATCTATAAGAACATCATCCTGGTGTTAGTGGTGGTACGTGCCAAAAGTAGCAATCACATTGGATATATCAAAAGTATTGCGATAATCTAAAGGCAAACCTACAAACATCAACCATACTGATCTATGGCCCTGAACAGCACGATGATTCAACCTATCATTGTGAGGCACAAATCTGACAAAAATATCATCATCGAGTTCAAACGGGTTTTGTTGCAACAGAGCCGCCACAGATGCAGTACTGTGAAGTTGATATAGACCTAACCCAAACAAAGTTGGCTACATACTATCTACTGCTCTCTGATGATGCTGAATAATGAAGTCTCTAACATGATCACGCCAGATTGGCGCATCAGCAGCTGGAGGTGCAGTCTTGAGAATAGCAACAACATAATTACCATGTGTTGCTGGAGTTAGCTCAGAAGGACTGTAGAAGGTGCGGGGAAGCCTCATTGCTCAAAGTTCTCCATGAGCGGATCTTCTTCAGGTAGGGTTGTCGGTTGTTTAGGTGGCGGCGAAGGCGAAGAGACAAGAGGCAACAAAACAGAGCCGTCCTGAACCGAAAGGTCGCCCTCTATATGAACAGAATCGGGGGCGAAACTATCTCCTCGTGCCTATTTAGGAAGCCACCGCTTAGCAGATTTGGATATCCAATTAAAACAATTCTTCTTAATGTGGCCATAATGGAAGCAGTATCGGCAACGAATATCGTTCGTGCACTGATTACGGTCATGTCCAAAGCTAAGACACCGACCACAATTGTAAACCTGAAAAACCATATCATCAATCATGGCTTCAAAATCCGAGTCGTCATGGGTGAGTGTAAATTGGGCCCATCAGGAGTGGGCTCAATATCATTCGAGGAAGTTGAATTCGATGAAGAAAACGATTGATTCTGTACTTGTAATCCTGATGAGGCAGTTTGGACAGACATAGAGGAAACACCCTGACCGCTGACTTTCTCCTGTTGAAAAGGAAACCTTTGCACTGTACCGAAGATGATACTTGGTTGGTTGTCAGTTTTGAAAAGTTTAGGCAATACCACCCCAGTTTTTTGCAAACCTTTTGAATCCTGGTAACCTTTACAAGCAGACTAACTAATAGACTCAGCAAACAGAAGTTTCTTTCTTGGATTAGCAGTTGTCTTAATAATGGAGCGAGGTTTTGTTTTCATAGCTGCAAGACCCAACCTAGAATATCTTTTAGAAGGGCTAACTAGAATCCACTCTTCATTACATTCCTTCTGCCAAGAATGAAATTCCTTTGTCCAGTTTGGTCCACCACGACCCCATAAATGAAAATGACATTTGAACTGAAGACATTCAAACTGTCTAAGATTTAAAACTTGAAATCCAACTTGCTTGTTGAAGACACAAAAGGATAATACCCTATCAGCCAGAGCAGAAACTTTAAGCTCACCACAAAAACCTCCTATAGCTGCTTCTAAAGCAATGCTCACTGATTCATCATCAAGACGAAAATTGGCTCTTTCGAAAGAAACAACCATGATAAAGTTCCCAGAAAAAACAGTCTGGTGAACAGAGGAATGAAACCTCTTTTTAATCTGCTTAGCAAAATTTAGACCTGAAGAAAAATTCAGTCCCATAACCAAAGACGAATGAACCGCAGACATCACAGGAATTCTATCCAAATTTTGCTGATCTGAACTGACATCCACGGCGCGAGCATCTGCGGGGTCATCCAAGATAGGAGCCTGATCAACCAAGATAGGAGCACCAATTCTGACAGTATGATCTTTAAATAAAAGCTTCGAGCACCAATTCTGACAGTATGATCTTTAATCGTGCATGATCCAACCAACACGATGTGAGAGGGTAATTTTACCTCAGATCCCAAGGAGATCAATTTCCTAGGCAGTAGATGTCTTCCGATGATCCCATCCCCTTTAGCATTGGTCAGAGTGATCCAATTCGACTAGATGCAAACTGCACCGTCACGTTCCTTGGTGTTTCCAAGATCCCGATCTTGAAAAGAGAGATACATCGCCTTCCAGCTCCACGTGGGTGGCAACATGATCAAAGGGTATAGGATTGAAGAGGGAGAGTAGGTGGAAAGGATGATTGGAGAGGATTGGGGCGGCGATCACCAGAAATGGTGATCACCGGCGGCAAGGGCTAGCAAGGGCTAAGGTGGAGGAGGGTGAGAGGACGCCATCTGCGTATATGAGTTTTCTAGGTTTATCGAATTCCCAGGAAGCAGAAAGCAAAGTGAAATTACTTAAATGGGCCTTCGAGAGTTTTAGAATTCCTATTGTGTTTTCACTGGACCAAGAGTTTGTGATCTTGTTGTTGTTGTTAATGATGGAGAGAGATAGAGGGCCTAGGGTCTTCGGTTTTCACCAGTAGTTGTGCAAAATATCTGATGGGAATAATAGATAATAATAAAGTACTCATGTAATTGTTAGAGCAAGATAATTATATGTGGGAAGTGCATCCATAAATGTTATCGCCTCCACAACCGCTTATGGCAATAACCTACTAGTCTCATGCATGGAAGAAAAAGAACTAATGATATGCATAGTGATGTCACCGTTAATCCCAAGTAAGTTCCTCACATACAATTGTACTACCCTTTCTGTCATTTGGGTTCCTATCCTGCAGATCAGTAGTTACTCACAGTCCCTTTACCTGGATCAATCCTCGGGGTCTTGGGTACCTGACAAATCCTTAGATTGAGGCAATAGAGGATACTACGATCATCAAGTCATACAAAGTAATACATGAGACCATCTATGATAAATAACATTGCACAAAAGCTACATGGCTAGGCCGAAGCCCTTATCCCAAGGACAATTACTCACACATAGAGATGAAATCGACAATCATAAACATTGTAATAGAGATCATAAGGTTGATAGCAAATAGTCTTACAATGCCGCCAATTAGAGATGAGATCTACTATTACAAGTGGTGGAAGATGGCTATGGTGGTGGAGAAGGGTTTAGAGGTTTAGATCTAGATCTATTCCTCCGGCGTGGCGGCAGGGAGAGTTGAGGATGAAAGAAGCGATGTTGTGGAGTCAGGGGCCTGTTTCTCGTTGCCTGAAGCCTCTTTATATAGGGATCCCTTCACGAAAGTTGTTCTGTTTGACCTAAGGAGGTCGATGCAAACTATACGACGGTGGGCCATATAGTTGGTCGTTAAACTTGTAGTTGCCTCCTCACGGTTCCTGGTTTTTTTAGCGTGTTGGAAATCTTGTATCTTTGGAATTTATGTAGTGATTCCCATCATAATACATCATTATCTGTACAGGCAAAAATAGCAAGAAAGGATTGCATACCCCTCTGATCATTAGGCATTAGTGGCAGGTTTTAGAGAGATATTTTATCAAATATATGAATAATATCTAGTTTAAATGCGGACGTGGATGGTTATATTTCACAGCCATCAACCTCCCCAAGCTTAAACTTGATCGTCCTCGAGCAATAAAACCAAAATCAAAATGGAACTCAACATTTAAAATGAAATAACGAGATGATGATCTTACTCATGATTGGTAGTCTCATATTTCCTCCACTTTATTAATCTTAAAAACTTCAGCATAGATAGAGTAATGGCAAGCATATCATACGGGTTTCATGAATCCTTATAGCACGGAAAAATTATTGTAAGCATGGATGATTCAAAAGAGTAGACTTTACTCCATGTCATGTAATTAAATCATAGGCTTGCCTTTGAATAATAAAGTGTAATCATGTAGAATTAAGAATGTGAGAGTTTGTCATGAAAAGCATATATACTAGAGTATCTCAATTCTCCCACATTAATAAATCAAGACTTTTCAAGCACTACTTTTCTATTCATTGTCCTTCAAGAATTTTTAGTTCTTAAGTAATTGAGAGCATGCAAAAATATTTTATTAGTTTATCAGGCTGAGATGGACACTCGTGGCATCACTTAGGTTTTTATTCCTTTTGCATAATGATTACTCATATCAACCAAAGGAGTGATTCCATCATGTTACAGCTACCGGGAGTGCCAAGAATCTTTCCCATTATAACATTGCTGCTACAAATATTTAATCAACTCATAGCCGAAATCTAGGAGTTTTCTCCATGAAGATCGTTCGTAGGCTAGCGGAGTTGTTGGCATCCCATTAAGTTTGACACGCATAAAGCTATATCATTCTTATGATTTACAAGTCAAACTTTGGCATGCTCACAAAAATCGCTAAACATTAATTCAATTGAACAAATCTTTTCAAAGAGAGCTATCAAGTCAATCATTATTTTCTGTGGTGTTGAGTGTCTCTAGAAATAAGCTTTTAAGACTAAACACTACAACACCGCAGTCTTTAATTGTAAGACTTTTTCTTATTTCAATTGTTTAGCAAAATTTTAGGCAAGACTTGGTTAACTACAAGAGCTGGAACAAAACGTACCCAATCAAATACCCATGCAAACAAAATTTTACTATAATATAGAGACTCACTCCACCGATATAACATCTCAACATTACTACTAACTAGCATGGGTTTCTCAAACTTCAAAAGTGGGGAGTCATAAGGCATACCTCTCATGTTTGGTTCCACTTCTCTCTTCCCTTGTTATTTGTTTCTTGGAAACTCGAAGTCAATCACTCTCCTGCAAATCAACGAGAACTTCGAGGCAGAAAGAAAAGGAGAGAGGGAAAATAAAGATAAATGGAGAAATCTTTTTGTGGTTTTTTTAGAAGGGGGATTTAAAGAATAGAAAATTGGCGGCAAAACTAGGCTTGAAAATCTCAAACAAAATAAAAATAACTAAGATAAAGTGTTAGGGAAACCAACACAAGTGCTTATAAACTCAAATAAAAGCATAACCTCAAAAAATAAGATAAAGCAAATGAAAACCAAAATATAAAATAGATAGAAAACCTTCCCAAGCTTAGGCTTTTGGAAGCCCTTCGGGGGGAGTTGTAACTCCAGTCTGCAAATTGAGTTGAAAGGTTACTTGTTGTTTCTCGGAGGTTCAGGGAGAGATTGTGCATTCCCTCCATAGTTCCTCCAAGTTCTTGGAAATCTTGATATGTAGCGAACATGTTTGGTGGCTACTGCTCCTGATGAGGTACTTCTTGTAGGGTTCGCAGCATAGAAAACAAAAAATTTCCTACGATGTGAACTATGTACCAAGATCTATCTATTAGATACAAACAACGGGCGGATGTATATCCGTAGAGAACATACCCTTGAAGACCGACAAAGCTTAACGAGCTCAACTCGTGGTTGATGTAGACGATCTCTTGCCGATCTCAAGATCGAGAGGAAGTCCTAGCGCCGCAAATCAGCAGTGCATCCGTGCTCGCACACACGTTTGAGGCACCGAGCAACCTCCGCCTCCTCGCTCCAGCGATGCAGCGGAAGCACAACTCTTTCTTGCCGAATAGCCACCAGGAACATGTGACGAGGTTTAATCTCGTCAATGCCCATTGTTTTGGACTTGGGTTTTGGAGAAGATGGGGATGCTGGAGATCGTGGAACGGTTAGCAAACAAGCAACACGGGGACACAAGGTTTACCCTGTGTTCGGGCCCCGGAAAAACCCTACTCCGCTTGCGCTTGATTACGGTGGAACCGAAGGTTACTGATCTTGTGATCTGCAATCTGGCGTGGAGGTGTGTATGCGAAAGTATGAGAGGACATCTAGGTCATGCCCTCCTGGCCTTTATATAGACTTAGGAAGGTCCCGGGCATAGACCTAGTCGGTTACAAGTTCTAGGGTTTTACCCCTTTGAATTTCCTATCTACTCTAGTCTTGCTCTCCAAGGATCCGAAAGCGTCATGGGCCTTGGCCACCCGAAAATCTTCATGGTCCGGCGTATAGTTGCCGTGGGCCTTCCTTGGGCTGGACCAGGTATGCTGAGATCATGTACCCGTGGGGTATAACCATGTCAGTAGCCCCCGAGTGTTCAGTCGAATCGTAGATTCGGCTGAGGACTCTGCAATCTTTCGGGTGCGACTTATGTGTTTCAATAGTTCATGTGTAGGGATTGTTGATGCGTGTGCCTGAATCACCCGACGGATCAGGGTCAGTTAACTGTCTTAGGACGAAACAACACGATCTTCCTCAGGTTCGAATCCCTCAATTTGAGCCTGGAACATATGCTGGCGTAATTCGACTCAGGTCGTGGAGGACTTACATGAGTGGAATTCCAGTGAATTTAACTGATGTACCCAACGCGTCCGTCATGATTTTTCATCGTGCTTGTTAGCACGGGTTTTTACTAGCAGAGCGCAGTCGTGTACGTTGTCAGGCCATCAGATGATATCCGTAGGTCTTATCTTTGTGTCGTAGACACAACATCCAAATGTTTATCACCGCGGAGGTGTTTCGGGTGGCCAAGGAGGATGTTACCACTTAGCGTTTAATTGGGGCAGAGTTGCCGAAAAGTTTTGCATGTTGATCCGAAGGATCGCAGTCGAAGAATTCATAGGGTGCGCGATCAGCGCTCCCTATGGGAGTAGCCCCCGAGTGTCTGTTCGAGTCGTAGACTCGAGCTGAGACTTTTATTCAGCCGTTGTTCCGTTTCAGGTTCGTAGGACACAAAAAATTTCGGATGATTAAATCCGTCCTCCCTATGGGAGTAGCCCCCGAGTCCATAGTGGAGTCGTAGACTCGACGAGGGACTCGAAGTAACAGGTCGCTTTTATTCATCTTTCGGGTGCGCGGCCATCGCTCCTGATAGGACTAGCCCCCGAGTATTTGGTCGAATCATAGATTCGAGTGAGTACTCTTAGCTTTGAAGCCGAAGAAATTGTAGCTATTGCTAGTGTATCTTTTGATGACGTCAGTGATGACGATCGATGACCTCAAGCGTCTACTGCGCCAGAGATGACTTGACTGGACGAACGTGGGTCCCACTTGCTGACCTTGAATTGACTGGTCACGCGCGGCGTGGAGATAATTACGGCATCGCCTCAATTTCCGCGCGTAGTGGACGGCGTGGTAACTACGGTTCGTTGTGATGCTGACACGTGTATGGCCAGATCTGCCGTTGGCGTTAGGTCTTCTTGATGGACGGTTGCCGTGCGTCGTCTTTGCCGTTATAATCATTGGAGAAAGCTGCAGTTTGTTTTCACCACATCGATTCTTGTTTTCACTGCCTCCTTGTGCTCTAGGAGTTCTTGCTGCACGCTGGAATATCCTTCCACATTTCCTTCTTCCCTTCTCACGCTCTCGCCAGTAAGCGCGATGGGGAAACCAAAGAAGTCATCATCTGCGGCTGGTACAGCGCCGCCGGAGGGAAGAAAGGCGCCGCCACTACCCGTGTCACCGACGGTGGTTGGCAGCGATCAGAGACGCGGGAGAGTGACCTCCGCAAGCTTCGCGAGCGGGGCTTGATCCCGCAGGATAGGGCGGCCGTCAGACTCCCCGGCAACGAGGTAATCCCCCGTCCTCCCGCTGGGTATCGGTTTATGTTTCTCGCCTTCATTATTCGTGGGTTTTCCTTCCCAGTCCACGACTTCCTTCGTGGGATGCTCTTTCTCTATGGAATCCAGCTGCATCATCTTTCCCCCAATTCTCTTCTTCACATTGCTTGTTTTATCACTTTCTGCGAGTGCTGGCTCGGCATCGAGCCGCACTTTGGTCTCTTCCGGAAACTCTATTCCGTGAAGAGGCAATCCGGTTCGGATGGTCTGTATCCCATTGGGGGTTGCATCATCTCCCTCAAGGCCAATATTATTTTCTTTTCTTTCTCTATGTCTGAATCTGTCCAGTACTGGCGGAGGCGATGGTTTTACATTCGCGACTCCACATTGGCTGGGCATCATTTTGGTCTTGCTCCTTTCGACTCCTCCCAGATAATCGAGCCAAAAAGGTCCTGGAAAAACCAGATCTTGGATGGCGAGTCAGCGGAGATAGAGGCCCTTTACCGTCGGGTGGAGGATCTCCAGTTGACTCCTGAGAAAAAAGTGAACGGCGTGGATATTATCCGCACGTTTCTCGAGCGTCGGGTGCAGCCCCTCTAGGCTAGGGCGCACCCGATGTTTCTTTATGCTGGGCGCCGTGATCCGACGAGAGTTTCGGCCGAGAAGCTTTCCCAGGGTGATCTCGACAGGGCCCTTCGTACGTTATTGAAGTACAAGGCTAGGGAGGATATCCCGGGGAAGTCGCTGACTCCGCCGTTTTCTTCGACGCTGGCCGTTCCACATGTGTAGATTCGTGCACGTAGCGCTTTTCGTCGACTGCATATTTATTTTCCTTTGTTTTCTAACAAAGTTCCTTCTTTTTTGCAGAGCTTCAAGGTGCCGGGCATGGTGCCGCCATTGCCCGAATTATTTCTGGATGCTCCAGATAATGACATGGTGGATTCCGTGTCCGAACTGCCTTCAGCACGATCGCCGGCTGAAGAGGCCAATTAGTCGAGCGAGGACCATACTCGCAAACGGTCGCGGAGCTCCAGCGAGTCTTTGGATGCATCGACTCCTCCGAATCCCAGAAACCCTCTGTGCCTTGAGAGTCACAGTGACGGACATGGAGGCTCTTCCTCCCCTATTCATGCCATTCCTGTGCGGGCTGTAGCGCCGCACCCGCCAGCGAAGCGGAAGAAGGAAGAAAAGAAGGAAGAGAAGAAAGAAGAGAAGAAGGGGGAGAAGAGAGCCTGAAGGACTCCTCCTGTCTTCGACCTGAGCTTACTGGACTCGTAAGTTTCTTTTATACTTCTGTCTTTTTGCTGTTGACCTGTTGTGCTTGTGCTAATTATTTCGTGTGCAGGCATTCCTCCCACGACTCCTCCAGCGATGGTGCCTGGGAGATGATGGGAGAGTCGAAGGTTGCGTCTCCTCCTCCTCAAATGGTGGCTACCTCTGAGGGTGCTGCGCCGGTCCCTTCTCCGCAGTAAGCTCAGGTGGTTGCGCCTCAGAAGGCTGCGAGCGGGCCTTCGGAGTCGCCATCAGAGCATGCAAGTATTTTTGTTTCCTGCCATGGGGGAGCCCCCGAGCATCTGAAAAAATTTCTTGTCTTGTTCTTTCTTCGAGTCTTCGGGGGGAGCCCCCGAGCGTCTTCGTGTGCGAATTTTGCTTTTGTTCCTTCGTGTTGGGCGCAGCCCCCAAGTCCTTTTCCTTACTGGTAGTTCTTCTTCCTGCAGCCTTTTGTGCAGGATGCCAAGCGACTGGTGCAGGAGCACCTGGTGCTGGAGGCCAACCTCCAACAACTTCAAGGTGAAGGGAATATGCCCTGAGAGGCAATAATAAAGTGTTTATTATGTGTATTCCAAGTAAATGATAGATGTTTATTTTGCATGCTATAATTGTATTAATACGGAAACATTAATACATGTGTGTTTAATAAACAAACAGAAAGTTCCTAGTTATGCCTCTCTCATAAACTAGCTCGTTGATTAACAAGATGATCAAGGTTTCCTGATCATGGACATTGGATGTTGCTAATAACGGGATCACAACATTAGTGTAATGGTGTGATGAACATTCATCCGAAGTATAGCATTACGATCAAAGTCATTGAGTTTATATTGCTATAACAACTTACGAAGTGATCCTAATCCTTAGACCATGAGATCATGTCAATCACTAACACCGAAGAGTTTCTTGATAACATCAAACGTCACACCGTAACGTGGTGATTATAAAGATGGATTCGAACTAATAAAGTGTTATGTTGAGGCTCATAGATCGAGAGTGGAATTTGTTCATCCCGATGATGGATAGATATACTCTGGGCCCTCGGTGATATCACATTGATTAGCTTGCAAGCAAGTGATTTGATCACTAGAATGTTATATCACAGAACGAGAAAAGAGTGCATGTCGATAGAGATCAAACTAGGTATGGAGATACCGATGATCGAATCTCGGACATGTAATATATCGTGAAACAAAGGGATTAAGATACTAGCGTAAAGGTTCCGAAGCGATCACAAGAAAGTCATCGTTGAATGTGTGGAGAAGATGGGTCTCAGATCCCGCTCGATTATTGATCCGGAGGGGACTCGATCATGTCCGCATTATTCACGAACCGTAGGGTGACACACTTAAGAGACACCGACATCCAATTGGAGCAAATGTTTCATGCGAAAAGAATGAACAAGCGAGAATTTATTTCACTAGATACCGAAAGTTTTGGTGAAATTGCATAAAGTGGTTATGCATGTGAAATAGAATTCTAACAAGGGGTTATTTGTGAATGTTTGTCATTAAAGTAATTGACAAAATTCTGAATAAAATACAAGAGTTTTATTTAATGAGAGTTTGCATTAAATTTGGTGGAAATTTAATGGGAATTTGAGTGGACTTTTGAGTGGAGGGAATTTAAAGGGCATTTTGTGAGTGGAGTGTCCACCCACATGAATGAAGGAGGGGAGGGGGCAGCCCCCATGGCCGGCGGCCACCCCCTTGGGTGCCCCTCCTCCTCCTATAAAAGGAGCCCCCCTCCTCATTTGTCTCTCACACCTCCTCGTGAAGGATCTCTCTCCCCCTCTAGAATTTATTCCCCATGGTCTCGGACTAGCGAGATACATGTTCCCGGTGGCTATTCGGCAAGAAAGAGTTGTGCTTCCGCTGCATCGCTGGAGCGAGGAGGCGGAGGTTGCTCGGTGCCTCGAACGTGTGTGCGAGCACGGATGCGCTGCTGATTTGCGGCGCTAGGACTTCCTCTCGATCTTGAGATCGGCAAGAGATCGTCTACATCAACCACGAGTTGAACTCGTTAAGCTTTGTCGGTCTTCAAGGGTATGTTCTCTACGGATATACATCCGTCCGTTGTTTGTATCTAGTAGATAGATCTTGGTATATAGTTCACATCTTAGGAAATTTTTTGTTTTCTATGCTGCGAACCCTTCAGTGGTATCAGAGCCGGATCTATGCGTAGATACTTTACACGGGTAGTACACATATGAGTATGTGGGAGATGATGATCATGTTGTTGCTCCTTTGTTGTAATTTTGGATATTGGTGGCATAGTGGGATGAAGCGGCCCGGACAAACTTTACATGTCCTCGCACATGAGACTTGTTCCACGCTTGACATGCAACTAGTTTGCATAAGTGGCTAGCGGTGTGTCTCTCCTACTATAGTCAATATCTATTTTGCAAGCGAGTTGTCAACAATTTGATTATCCTCGTTGTGGTTCATGTTCGTGAGGTAAGAACGGTTCTATCTCGAAAGCCCTAAGCCACGTAAAACTTGCAATGGATAAATTAGAGGCGTCTAGTTTAGATTGTTGTTGGGCTAGTGTTATGATATGGTAGTGTTGTAAGTAGAAGTATGAGATGATACTCTTACAACACACATAGCGTGTAAAATCCATAGACCTTGGATTTACACATATAGGTTTGATAGTGATCATACCACGATGCACATGATAGAGATCATCTGCGGGAACCATATAATTTCACTAATAAACATATGATGTTTGATTGCATCTTATATTGCTTGTTTAGCGCTTTGTTAGCATAATAAGATGATCCCTCATTTAAATATCAAGATAAGAATGTGTTCTTCCTTTAGTATGCACCGATTATGTTTTCATCGCTCCAAGACATCACGTGATGATCGAGTGTTCTTGGATCCACGACCATATTTCGGGTGTAAAACAGTTACACACGCGAATACTAAGGTTCTAACTTGGTGAGCCTAGCATGTACAGACATGGCCTCGAAACACGGACCGAAAGGTTAAGCATGATTCATATAGTTGATATGATGCCCATTTGATGCTCTCCTTTGAAGCTATACCGACTCACGTGATGATCGGACTTGGTGTAGTGGATTTGGTTCATGTAATCACCAAAAAGGCACGAGGGATGTCGTTTTTGAGTGGGAGTTCATTCGTAATATAGATTAGTTGAACTCAATCTATCATACACTTAGTCTAAACTTTAAAAATTCTGTTGTAGATGGCACCACCTGCTTTTAATTTCAATGTGTTCATGGAGAAAGAGAAACTAGCAACGAACGGTAGCAACTTTATCGAATGGGCCATGAATTTGAGGATTCTCCTCTCACGCACAAAAGCAATATGTGCTAGAAGCGCCATAGGCCCCCACCTTTAGATGATGCCCCTGACGAGGAGAAGAATGTCTATCAGACTCGTCAGGAGGACCACAACTTAGTTCATTGCGGCATATTGTATGGGCTAGAGCCGGAACTTCGAAAGCGTTTCGAAAACGGCAATGCATTTGATACAATGGGTGAGTTGAAAATTATTTTTGACACACATGCTGCTGTAGAGAGCTACAACGCTTCAGAAAAGTTCTTTAGCTGCATGATGGAAGAGCACAGCTCCGTTAGTGAGCATGTACTCAAGATGTCGGGTTACGCCGATAAGCTTGTGTCCTTGGGAATATCGATTCCCATTGACTTAGGCATCCATCGTGTTCTGCAGTCTCTTCCACCTAGCTATAAGAGCTTCGTGATGAACTATAATATGCATGGCATGAAGAAGTCTCTCCCCGAGCTTCTATCAATGCTTAAAACTGCAGAAGTGTGAAGGGAATATGCCCGAGAGGCAATAATAAAGTGGTTATTATCGTATTCCTTATTTATGATAAATGTTTATTTTGCATGCTATAATTGTATTAATACGGAAACGTTAATACATGTGTGTTTAATAAACAAATAGAAAGTTCCTAGTTATGCCTCTCTTATAAACTAGCTCGTTGATTAACAAGATGATCAAGGTTTCCTGATCATGGACATTGGATGTTGTTAATAACGAGGTCACAACATTAGTGTAATGGTGTGATGAACATTCATCCGAAGTATAGCATTGCGATCAAAGTCATTGAGTTTATATTGCTATAACATCTTACGAAGTGATCCTAATACTTAGACCATGAGATCATGTCAATCACTAACACCGGAAGAGTTTCTTGATAACATCAAACGTCACACCGTAACAGGGTGATTATAAAGATGGATTCAGAACTACTAAAGTGTTATGTTGAGGCCCATGGATCGAGAGTGGAATTTGTTCATCCGATGACGAATAGATATACTGGGCCCTCTCGGTGATATCACATTGGTTAGCTTGCAAGCAAGTGATTTGATCAAGAGAATGTTATATCACGGGAACGAGAAAAGAGTGCATGTCGATGAGATCAAACTAGGTATGGAGATACCGATGATCGAATCTCGGACATGTAATATATCGCGAAACAAAAGGATTAAGATACTAGCGTAAAAGGTTCTGACGATCACAAGAAAGTCATCGTTGAATGTGTGGGAGTCAGTATGGGTCTCCAGATCCCGCTTCTGATTATTGATCTGAGAGGGGTCTCGATCATGTCCGCATTATTCACGAACCGTAGGGTGACACACTTAGGAGACACCGACATCCATTTGGAGCAAAAGTTTCATGCCGAAAAAAAAAGGAAAGCGCAGGAATTTATTTCACTAGACACCGAAACTGTTTCGGTTGAAATTGCTGAAACTGGTTCTGCATGTGAAATAGAATACTAGCAAGGGGTTTTATATGAATGTTTGTTAATTAAAGTAATTAACAAAATTCTGAATAAATAAATAAAAGAGTTTTATTTAAATGAGAGCTTTTATTAAATTTGGTGGAAATTTAATGCATGTGAGTGGATTTTTGAGTGGAGGCTTTTTAATGGGAGTGGAGGCTTTTAATTTTGAGTGGGAGCTCCACCCACATGAATGTGGAAGAGGTGGGGGCAGCCCCCATGGCTGGGCGCCATGCCCCTTGGGTGCCCCTCTCCCTATAAAGGCCCCCTCCTCCTCTCTGACACACCTCCTCGTGAAGGATCTCTCTCCCCTCTAGAATTTATCCCCATGGTCTCGGACTAGCGAGATCGTGTTCCGGTGGCTTTTCGGCAAGAAAGAGTTGTGCTTCGCTGCATCGCTGGGCGAGGAGGCGGAGGTTGCTCGGTGCCTCGAGCGTGTGTGCGAGCGGATCTTGGCTGCTTTTGCGCTAGGACTTCCTCTCGATCTTGAGATCGGCAAGAGATCGTCTACATCAACCACGAGTTTGGACTCGTTAAGCTGTCGGTCTTCAAGGGTATGTTCTCTACGGATATACATCCGTTGTTTGTATCTAGTAGATAGATCTTGGTACATAGTTGTTCCCATCGTAGGAAAATTTTTGTTTTTATCTGCGAACCCTACAAAGGGTATCGAGCCGGTTCTATGCGTAGATACTTTGCAGGTACACATATGAGTATGTGGCGATGATGATCATTTTATTGCTTCTTAGTTGTACTTTGGATATTGGTGGCATAGTGGGATGAAGCGGCGGGACAAACTTTACATGTCCTCGCACATGAGACCTGTTCCACGCTTGACATGCAACTAGTTTTGCATAAGTGGCTAGCGGGTGTCATCTCTCCTACTATAGTCAATATCTAATTTGCAACGAGTTGTCAACAATTTGGTTATCCTCGTTGTGGTTCATGTTCGTAGGTAAGAAACGGTTCTATCTTGAAAGCCCTAAGCCACGTAAAATTTGCAATGGATAAATTAGAGGCGTCTAGTTTAGATTGTTCTTTGGGCTAGTGTTATGATATGGTGATGTTGTAAGTAGAAGTATAAGATGATACTCTTACAACACATAACGTGTAATCTCCATAGACCTTGGACTTACACATAAAGGTATGATAGTGATCATACCACGATGCACATGATAGAGATCATGCGAGAACCATATCATTCCACTAATAAACATGTGATGTTTGATAGCATCTTATATTGCTTGTTTGGCGTTTTATTAGCATAATAAGATGATCCCTCATTTAGATATCAAGATAAAAAATGTGTTCTTCCTTAAGTATGCAAACAATGTTTATTAAGCTTCAAGACATCACGTGATGATCGGGTGTACTTGAATCCACGAGCATATCTCGGTGTAAGACGATTACGCGAATACTAAGGTTCTTACTTGGCGAGCCTAGCATGTACAGACATGGCCTCGGAACACGGACCGAAAGGTTAAGCATGAGTCATATGTTTTGATATGATGACCATATGGATGCTCGCCTTTGAAGCTACGCTGACTCACGTGATGATCGGACTTGGTGTAGTGGATTTGGTTCATGTAATCACCAAAAAGACACGAGGGATGTCGTTTTTGAGTGGGAGTTCATTTCTAATTTGGATTAGTAGAACTCAATTTATCATAAATTAAATCAAAGTGAATTTGCATAATTTGTTGTAGTCATTGGCATTCGTTCACCACCTTATGCATAGTTGTAATTGAGATAATAGAACTATAGAATTCTGGATATATACTTTACGAACTGGTATCGTATTGTGTTGAGTGTCAATCTAAAGTTTAAAGTCCTATTGCAAACTTTCAGCAAACTTTATTTACTTCGTGAGATTTAATAATTGATATTAAATCAAGAGTAATAATTCTAGTGTTAGTATCTTAAGTATCATATTTGCCTCCATGATTCTTGATTTAAATATCAAGTTTATCTAGGAGCTGAAAGAATTGTTTCAGAAACCATCATGTGTGGCAGATATAACGATATCTGAAACAATGTTTTGGTTGAAATATGATAGAGTATAATATATGTTCTCATATTGGATGAGAATTTGCGAAGGTTGGAGATGCTAGACATCCTAATCATCCAAAAGGATTTTGGAAAGTAATGTTATACTCACGATTCGCCTTTATAAGCTAAAGTAGCTTGATCATGAAAGTCGTCATGATAAGGGTGAATAGAATATGTATGTAAAATGTTTACTACACTAAAAGATTACTATAGAATGGATTTTGAAAGAATACCGATCATTTGATGATGGTGATCTACTTCAAAGTGCAAGTCCAAAGGTATTATTATTTGAATATACACGCTTTGGACTATGTGTCATGTATATGGCGCCACTTTTGATGTTGATAAATTCTTTTAAAAGGAAAAGGAAATGCTGAAAGAGAATCTATAAAATATATTTGGCAGAAAAGAAAAGATTGGAAATATCCAATTTAGGTATATATATGATATACTTGTTATGGTTGTATTCTTTGCTTGTTAAACAATGTGGTTCTTGGGTATTGGATACCGAATTGGTTGGTATGAAATTTCATACGGAATGACGCAATTCATGAACCACAATGGCCTAAGTAACTAGCAAGAGAATATGTGATGATGTTCATCGAAAACAAACAAACCGTTGTTTGTATTTCTCGTTGACATCAAAGCTTGACTTCAAGATTTGTTTTAATAATTGTTATTTGAATCGGTATTATAAGAACAAAGGTTGTTCAAATAATTACCGTATTCCATATAAGATGGATGATTTACAAATCTAGTTGGAGAAATCACATCCATAAAACCTAATGCTAAAATGTCGCAAGACAAATGATTGAAAGATCACTTACAGTGACATCGCTATTTAAATTATATTGGAAAGAGAACATGAAGAATCTCCATATTCATGGATTTTTGGAGTCTTTGATTTGATCAAGTGGACTTGCTTGAGACTTTCCACGTGATAATTAAAACTTCGCTCAAAGGCCAAAGAAGAACGAATGACTAAAATATTGGAATTTATACATATCGATGTATGTATTCCATTATGTGTAAATGGCGATGGGTTTCAACTTCATATGCTTTCTCCGGAAATTTGAGTGAATGTTCACTTAATGAGAAAGAAGTATGAAATATTTGAAAATGTTTCAAAGATTTTCAAGATGAAGTGAAAAATCATTGTAACAAGAAAAATAAATGGTTTATGATTTGATCATAAAGGGATTTATTTGAGTTACAAGTGTAACAAGAAAAATAAATGAATTATGATTTTATCATCAAGGGATTTATTTGAGTTGCAAGTTTAGCAAAACACCTAGATTTACATCTCCCAAAACACCATAGGAGTATGGAGTGTTTGAGATTTGTAATGAAACCTTGTTTGACATGGTTGGATCAAAGGTGTTATTTATAAAACTGCCATTATGTTTTAAAAGATTAAAGCTTTAGAGACTACCGCTTTTACACTGAAAAGAGCTCCATCTTGATCCGTTGAAATGACACCATATGAGTTATGGTTTGGGTAAAACCAAGTTGTCCTTTCTTAAATTTTGGTATGCTAAACATAAGTAAGATGTTTACAACCAAAGTCGGATGAGCATGTCTTTGTAGGTTATTTTGAATAACAATTGGTTATTCCTCCTTAACACCGAGGACAAAAGGGTTTGTCGCTTGAAATGTGAAGTTTCTTGAAGAAGGAATTTTTCATAAAAGTTAAGTGGGAGGACAATAGAACTTTGATAAGGTTAACGAACCTTAGCTAAATGTGCTGAGTTGCGTAGGAAATCGCTCGAGGCTGCCATAATGCTCATAGCTTATGTGCCTCAAAGGTTGTGGTCACGGAGATCTAAGTTCCTATTGAACCAAGTAGGTCGGTTAAACAATCAAATGCTAAGATTTGAGAGTAAATCATTATTGTTTGACAATGATGAACTGAATACATACAAAGAAGCGATGATGGGCCCTGACTCCGTCAAATGGCTTGAAGCCATAAAATCCGTGATAGTTCCATATACGAGAAATCAAGTTTTGAACTTGGAAGACCCTCCGGAAAGGTGTAAAAACCTATCGGTCGTATTTGGATCTATAAAGAAACAGATATGGATGTCTCACATCTATGAAATATTCGACATGTTGTAAAGTATTTTATGACAATGTTCAAAGAGTTGACTATGACAAGATTTGATCTTTCATAGCGATATTTAGTCTGAGCAGTTAAAGTAGCAACCACTACATATAATTTGGTATATGGTAGATGAATAAACAAAACAAAGTTCTTCTAATAAAATGGTTACCTAGGACGTGTACATGACACGGTCCAAAGGGTTTTGTTAAATTCAAAGGATGCTAAAAGGGCATGCAAACTTCAATGGTTGAACTAAGCATCGCGGAGTTGGAATCTTCACCATGATGAAAAGGAGTTTTTCATCAGGAGACGATGAAGATGCTTGCATTTGCAAGAAATTAAGTGGGAGCGCTGAGACATATTTCTAATACATTATGTGAAGGACATCTTGTTGATTAGAAATGATGTATCTTTTATTGACAATGGTTAAGAATTTCATTTCGATGAAAGACTTAGGCAAAACCCGAATATTCAGCATGAATGTCTATAGTGGATAGACGATGACGCTAATATGGTTATGCCAAACGTACATATATGAGATATTGAAGGAGTTCAATATAGAATCAACAAGAAACGGTTCTTGTTGCATGGAAAGGAATTGAATCAAGATTCAAGTGTATCGACACTTGATAAGTGAAACAAGATTCAAGTGTTTTGACACTTGATGAGTGAAATCACAAGAATGTTTTGATCAATCATACCATGATATGTACACATCCAGATATGTCCTATGCTCTAAGTGTTATGAGCATATACCAGAATGAATCATAAAATGATCATTGGACTATAGTAAGGATATTCTTATGATCTTTTGGAAGAACTAAGAATATATTTGTGTAGAGGTGACAAACAATTACAAATAGTTCATTGTAAAGCGTTACATTGATACTAGTTTTGTCACAAGATACAAATTAAGTTTATCTCAATTTAAACTATGGGTGGCACAATGTAATGGAAAGGAGATTCCATGATGGATTTGGAAGAGTTCCAAAGTTAAGACATTGTGACGAATACTACAACAAAAGGCTAAGTATATGACTGCTATAGTAGCACCAAAGGAGGGAATTTGTGTCAAGTAGTTTGTTATCAAACTAAGGTGTGGTTCGCAACGGGCTAACACTAAAGATATATTGTATGACAATAGTATCGACGTGTTTTAACCCCAAGGAACTAAAGGTCTCACCGAAAGACCAAATTTGTACAATGCCATCTCATTGGAGAATGAGTGATGCGTGAAGACGTAAAGACATGCAAATACACACGGACCTGAAAGTGTCAGATACGTAGAGTATGTTAACCACTTGCAATTGCGTATTTGGAACACCAGAAAGCCATAGGTGTTCAATACACAAAGTTTTCAAACTAGATTATTGTCTCTAGTGCAAGTGGGAGACTGAAGGGAATATGCCCGAGAGGCAATAATAAAGTGGTTATTATCGTATTCCTTATTTATGATAAATGTTTATTTTGCATGCTATAATTGTATTAATACGGAAACGTTAATACATGTGTGTTTAATAAACAAATAGAAAGTTCCTAGTTATGACTCTCTTATAAACTAGCTCGTTGATTAACAAGATGATCAAGGTTTCCTGATCATGGACATTGGATGTTGTTAATAACGAGGTCACAACATTAGTGTAATGGTGTGATGAACATTCATCCGAAGTATAGCATTACGATCAAAGTCATTGAGTTTATATTGCTATAACATCTTACGAAGTGATCCTAATCCTTAGACCATGAGATCATGTCAATCACTAACAGGAAGAGTTTCTTGATAACATCAAAGCGTCACCGTAACAGGGTGATTATAAAGATGGATTCAGAACTACTAAAGTGTTATGTTGAGGCCCATGGATCGAGAGTGGAATTTGTTCATCCCGATGACGGATAGATATAATCTGGGCCCTCTCGGTGATATCACATTGGTTAGCTTGCAAGCAAGTGATTTGATCACTAGAATGTTATATCACGAAGCGAGAAAAGAGTGCATGTCGATAGCGAGATCAAACTAGGTATGGAGATACCGATGATCGAATCTCGGACATGTAATATATCGCGAAACAAAAGGATTAAGATACTAGCGTAAAGGTTCCGACGATCACAAGAAAGTCATCGTTGAATGTGTGGAGTCGATGGGTCTCCATCCGCTTCTGATTATTGATCTGAGAGGGGTCTCGATCATGTCCGCATTATTCACGAACCGTAGGGTGACACACTTAAGAGACACCGACATCCATTTGGAGCAAAAGTTTCATGCCGAAAAAAAAGGAAAGCGTAGGAATTTATTTCACTAGACACCGAAAGCTTTGATTGAAATTGCTGGCTGGTTCTGCATGTGAAATAGAATACTAGCAAGGGGTTTTATATGAATGTTTGTTAATTAAAGTAATTAACAAAATTCTGAATAAATAAATAAAAGAGTTTTATTTAAATGAGAGCTTGCATTAAATTTGGTGGAAATTTAATGCATGTGAGTGGATTTTTGAGTGGAGGCTTTTTAATGGGAGTGGAGGCTTTTAATTTTGAGTGGGAGCTCCACCCACATGAATGTGGAAGAGGTGGGGCAGCCCCATGGCTGGGCGCCATGCCCTTGGGTGCCCCCTCTCCCCTATAAAGGCCCCTCTCCTCCTCTCACAACACACCTCCTCGTGAAGGATCTCTCTCCCCTCTAGAATTTATCCCCCATGGTCTCGGACTAGCGAGATACGTGTTCCCGGTGGCTTTTCGGCAAGAAAGAGTTGTGCTTCCGCTGCATCGCTGGAGCGAGGAGGCGGAGGTTGCTCGGTGCCTCGAACGTGTGTGCGAGCACGGATGCGCTGCTGTTTTGCGGCGCTAGGACTTCCTCACGATCTTGAGATCGGCAAGAGATCGTCTACATCAACCACGAGTTTGGACTCGTTAAGCTTTGTCGGTCTTCAAGGGTATGTTCTCTACGGATATACATCCGCCCGTTGTTTGTATCTAGTAGATAGATCTTGGTACATAGTTATTCCCATCGTAGGAAATTTTTTGTTTTCTATGCTGCGAACCCTACAAAGTGGAGATCAAAAAGGAACATCAAGTGTTGATGATCAATAGGAACACTGGTTTCAAGAAAGACAAGAAGGGAAAACGGAAGGGAAGTAAGGGCGGCAAGCCTGTTGCGCTGAAAAGAAACCCGAGTTGGACCTAAGTGATTCCGAAGTGCTACTATTGTAAGGGATGCCATCGAAGCTTAATCCCCAAGTATCTGGCAGACAAGAAGGCCGGCAAGGCAAACAAAGGTATATATATGATATACATGTTATTGATGTGTACTTGACTAGTGCTCGCATTAGCACCTGGGTATTTGATACCGGTTCAGTTGCTAATATTTGTAACTCGAATCAGGGGCTGCGGAACAAGCGATCGCTAGCAAGGGGTGAGGTCAAGATGCGTGTCGGCAATGGATCAAGCGTTGATGTGATCGCCGTCGGAACGCTGCCTCTCCACTTACCGTCGGGATTAGTTATAAACTTGAATAAATGTTATCTGGTGCCTGCACTGAGCATGAACATTGTATCTGGATCGTGTTTGATGCGAAGTGGTTATTCATTTAAATCCGAGAACAATGGTTGTTCCATTTATATGAATGAAATCTTTTATGGTCATGCACCGATGATGAATGGTTTATTTCTATTAGATCTCGATGATAATGTTACACATATTCATAATGTTGATGCTAAAAGGATTAAACTTAATGATGATATATCCGCATATATGTGGCACTGCCGTCTAGGTCATATTGGCGTTAAACGCATGAAGAAGCTCCATTCGGATGGACTTTTGGAATCACTTGATTATGAATCATTTGATACATGTGGGACATGCCTTATGGGCAAGATGACTAGAACGCCGTTTTCCGGTTCAATGGAACGGGCGACAGATTTATTGGAAATCATACATTCTGATGTATGTGGTCCAATGAGTGTGTCGGCGCGAGGTGGATATCGTTATTTTGTTACTTTCACGGATGATTTGAGTAGATACGGTTATATCTACTTGATGAAACACAAGTCTGAAACCTTTGAAAAGTTTAAGGAATTTCAGAATGAAGTGGAAAATCATCGTAATAGAAAGATCAAATTTCTACGGTCCGACCGTGGAGGTGAGTATCTAAGTTACGAGTTTAGCACTCACATGAAAGAGTGTGGAATTGTTTCACAACTCACACCTTCCTAACACCACAATGAAATGGTGTGTCGAACATCGTAATCGTACTTTATTAGATATGGTTCGATCTATGATGTCTCTGACGGACTTGCCGTTGTCATTTTGGGGTTATGCACTAGAAACTGATGCATTCACTTTAAATCGGGCACCATCTAAATACGTTGAAAAGACACCGTATGAATTGTGGTTTGGAAAAAAACCTAAGCTGTCATTTCTTTAAGTTTGGGGATGCGATGTTTATGTGAAGAAACTTCAACCGGATAAACTCGAACCCAAAGCAGAAAAATGCGTCTTCATAGGATACCCTAAAGAAACTATTGGGTATTCCTTCTATCACAGATCCGAGGGCAAGGTTTTTGTTGCCAAGAATGGATCCTTTCTAGAGAAAGAGTTTCTCGCGAAAGGTGTGAGTAGTCGGAAGGTAGAACTCGAAGAGGTTGTGGAACCTTCTCTTCAAAGTATGGCGATAGCCTTGGCGGAAGTTGTTCGGAGTTGGCTCCACCTGTTGAAGAGGGAACTAATGATAATGATCATGAAACTCCGAAGAGAGTACTACCGAACCTCGCGGGTCAAACAAGACGCGTGCAGCTCAGACGGAAATCTGTCATGAATTTCATGGTTGATGAAACTGATGACCCTGCGACGTATGAAGAAGCGATGATGAGCCCGGATTCCAACAAATGGTTAGAAGCCATGAAATCCGAGATGGAATCCATGTATGAAAATCAAGTTTGGAACTTGGTGGAATTACCTCACGCCCGAAAGGCCGTGGAGAACAAATGGATTTTCAAAAGGAAAAGCGTCTTGATGGTAATGTGACCGTCTATAAAGCTTGACTTGTCGCAAAGGGGTTTCGACAAATTCAAGGAGTTGACTACGATGAGACTTTCTCTCCGTGGCGATGCTAAAGTCGATTAGGATTATGTTAGCAATTCGCATATTTCGATTATGAGATATGGCGGATGGATGTCAAAACCGCGTTTCTCAATGGTAATATTTAAGAAGAGTTGTATATGATACAACCAAAGGGTTTTGTCGATCCTAAGGATGCTAACAAGGTGTGCAAGCTTCACGATCCATCTATGGATTGAAGCAAGCATCACGAAGTTGGAATCTCCGCTTTGATGAGGTGATCAAAGAGTTTGGATTTGTCCAAACTTATGGAGAAGCTTGTATTTACAAGAAAGTGAGTGGGAGCAATGTGGCATTTCGATATTATATGTGGATGACATATTATCGATCGGAAATGATATAGATCTTTTAAAGTGTTAAAAGTTATCTAAACAAATTTTCAATGAAGGACCTAGGTGAGCGTCATACATATTAGGCATAAAGATCTATAGAGATAGATCTAGGCGCCTAATAGGGCTATCGCAAATTACATACCTTGATAAGATTTTAAAGAAGTTTAAAATGGACGAAGTAAGAAGGGTTCTTACCTATGTTGCAAGGCAAGACATTGAGTAAGACTCAAAGTCCGGCTTCATGAAGAAAGAGAGATAATGGACAAAGTCCCTATGCTTCACCATAGGCTCTATAATGTACGCCATGCTATGTACAAGACCGGATGTGGCACATGCTATTAGTTTGACTAGTAGGTACCAATCGGATCCGTGTTCGAACCGATAGCGGTCAAGAATATCCTTAAGTACTTACGAAGAACTATGGATATGTTTCTTGTATACGGAGGTGAAGAATAGCTCGTCGCTAAGTGTTATGTCGACGCTTAGCTTGACCGATCCGGATGACTCTAAGTCTCAATTCGGATCGTATTTCTCATGAATGGCGGAGCGGTTAGTTGGAGGAGCTCCAAACAACTGTGGTAGCGGGATCAACAACGGAGGCGAATATGTTCTTTGCTTGAGCGGCTCGAAGCGATTTGGATGAAGGAGTTCATATCCGAACTAGGAGTGGTGGCAAAGCGTTGGACCCAATGGTGATCTATTGTGACAACAATGGTGCCATTGCCAATGCCAAAGAGCCAAGGTCTCACAAGCATTCCAAGCATATTAAGCGCCGGTTTCACTCCATCCGCGAGCATGTCAAGGATGGAGATATAAAGATTTTTAAAGTACATACGGATCTCAATGTAGCAGATCCGTTGACTAAAACTCTCCCTAGAGCAAAACATGATCAACACCAGAACTCAATGGGTGTTAGATTTATCACTATGTAACTAGATTATTGTCTCTAGTGCAAGTGGGAGACTGAAGGGAATATGTCCTGAGAGGCAATAATAAAGTGTTTATTATGTGCATTCCAAGTATATGATAGATGTTTATTTTACATGCTATAATTGTATTAATACGGAAACGTTAATACATGTGTGTTTAATAAACAAACAGAAAGTTCATAGTTATGCCTCTCTCATAAACTAGCTCGTTGATTAACAAGATGATCAAGGTTTCCTGATCATGGACATTGGATGTTGCTAATAACGGGATCACAACATTAGTGTAATGGTGTGATGAACATTCATCCGAAGTATAGCATTACGATCGAAGTCATTGAGTTTATATTGCTATAACAACTTACGAAGTGATCCTAATCCTTAGACCATGAGATCATGTCAATCACTAACACCGGAAGAGTTTCTTGATAACATCAAACGTCACACCGTAACAGGGTGATTATAAAGATGGATTCAGAACTAATAAAGTGTTATGTTGAGGCTCATGGATCGAGAGTGGAATTTGTTCATCCCGATGACGGATAGATATACTCTGGGCCCTCTCGGTGATATCACATTGATTAGCTTGCAAGCAAGTGATTTGATCACTAGAATGTTATATCACAGAACGAGAAAAGAGTGCATGTCGATAACGAGATCAAACTAGGTATGGAGATACCGATGATCGAATCTCGGACATGTAATATATCGTGAAACAAAGGGATTAAGATACTAGCATAAAAGGTTCCGATCACAAGAAAGTCATCGTTGAATGTGTGGGAGTCGGTATGGGTCTCCGGATCCCGCTTCGATTATTGATCCGAGAGGGTATCGATCATGTCCGCATTATTCACGAACCGTAGGGTGACACACTTAAGAGACACCGACATCCAATTGGAGCAAATGTTTCATGCGAAAGATTGAACAAGCGCGAATTTATTTCACTAGATACCAACAGTTTTGGTGAAAATTGCATAAAGTGGTTATGCATGTGAAATAGAATTCTAACAAGGGGTTATTTGTGAATGTTTGTCATTAAATTAATTGACAAAATTCTGAATAAAATAAAAGAGTTTTATTTAATGAGAGTTTGCATTAAAGTTGGTGGAAATTTAATGGGAATTTGAGTGGACTTTTGAGTGGAGGGAATTTAAAGGGCATTTTGTGAGTGGAGTGTCCACCCACATGAATGAAGGAGGGGAGGGGCAGCCCCATGGCGGCCACCCCCTTGGGTGCCCCCCCTCCTCCTATAAAAGGAGCCCCCCTCCTCACTTGTCTCTCACACCTCCTCATGAAGGATCTCTCTCCCCCTCTAGAATTTATCCCCCATGGTCTCGGACTAGCGAGATACATGTTCCCGGTGGCTATTCGGAAAGAAAGAGTTGTGCTTCCGCTGCATCGCTGGAGCGAGGAGGCGGAGGTTGCTCGGTGCCTCGAACATGTGTGCGAGCATGGATGCGCTGCTGATTTGCGGCGCTAGGACTTCCTCTCGATCTTGAGATCGGCAAGAGATCGTCTACATCAACCACGAGTTGAAGTCGTTAAGCTTTGTCGGTCTTCAAGGGTATGTTCCCTACGGATATACATCCGCCCGTTGTTTGTATCTAGTAGATAGATCTTGGTATATAGTTCACATCGTAGGAAAATTTTTGTTTTCTATGCTGCGAACCCTTCACAAGGTACCTGTATGCTTTGGTGCTTCTTTCTTTTTGCATTATTGTCTTGCTTTCTGACGCTTGTATGTTTTGAATGCAGAGAAGCATAACACTTCCCTCCGTGAGATTGATGCTCTCAAGAAGAGCCTTGGTCAAGCAGAGAAGAAGGCCGAGGCTGCCGCTGGTGCGAAAGAGCGCCTTGAGCTGGAGCTGGCCAAGGCAGCCGAGGCTAACGAGCGTCTGCAGTAGGAGGCCACGGACCGCGAGGAGCAGCTTGCCACTGCTGCGACTGCGCGTGAAAGAGAGGTGGCGGGCAAGCTCATGGCTGCTGCCAAGGCTGTTTCGGGTGAGTACCTTATTTTTGCTCTTTTCTTTTCGTTTTCTTGTCTTTCTTCTGTGTTACTTTCTTCATTCCTTTTCTTTTTTGTTTTAGATGCCGTAGGCATCGAGTTTGACCGCTGCGCTCTGGAGCATGGGAGTGCTCTGGATGATGCTACTGCAGTGGTCGAAGATCGCTGCAGCACCGTCGCCAGCTCCCTCGCCAAGGCGGAGGAGGTCCTTGGCCGCTTCTACAAGGAGCTTGTCCCCAAGGGCGCGGCCCTTGATGATGTTGATGCCCTGGCGGAGGCTTTGTCAGCCGAAGCGTCTGCGGCGTACAAGCGCAAGCAGAAGGGCATCGACGCGTCCGTCGGGCTGGCGATGGCCTTGGCGGCTGGAGCGGAGCTGGACCTTCCCTAGATCACCTCCCGAATGCCGACAACCGCGGATGGATCCGAGGTAGCCTTTTTGTAAGATCCCTCCTTTGTAAAGGAAAAGGATCCCTGTGATTGCAATGCTAGTCCCTGGATCAATGCTAGCATCAACAATTTAAGATGAAGTACACAGATACAAAGGTCATTTATTACATTCATTCCAGAGTTAAAACATAGTCTTTTACAACTCAGGGCCATAGGCCTAATACAAGAGTTCTTGGAATAATTAAATAAACATAAGTCTTCATCTTCATGTGCCACAGGCAAGCATGTTGAGTGTAGACTCATGACTCCTAGTCATCATCGGAGTAACCTGCAACATTACAAGTTACAGCCACAGAGGGTCAATACTTTGGTATAGTATTGGCAAGTGATACCTTAGTAAATTTTAAGTGGACTATGTTACTATATGCATTTTGGCTAAGTGTAGCTTGGCTTGCTTTGCTCAAAATAGATTTTTCCTATTAGTTGAAATCACTAAGTTTTTCTTGATCAAAAACTTCCCAAGAAACCACCAATAGACACTGGGGTCCTTCACCCTTGTTCACCCACAAGTTTTACTTAGAAGTTGGAGTGATGAGATTCTTGTAGCTTCCATGTCTTGATGCTCAAGCTGTCCATTGCCATGCTAAGTACTTAGATTTTTCCATCTGCAGAGGTTGTGCAATTTCCCCACCAGACTTGGTTTCCCAAGACAAGACCTTTCGGAAGCCTTTCCTTAGTCAAATGGACGCGCTCCAACCTATCATTCTCACTACCACCAACTGTCCAAGTGACTAAGTTCTAGCAACCTATATGATCAAGGCAGAGCCCATATTGCCAAGTGGTTGCACTATAAGCTTTCTCAACACTTGGCCTCCAAATCCCTTTGTGCCTAGGTGGCATACCACAAGTGAGATACACAAGCCAAATCCATGGCCTTGTGTAACCACTCAACCAAAAACCACCATTCAAGTCCCATTCCACCCAGGAAGTTCATTGACTTAGTTGTTTTATTAAGAAAAGCATGAGTCCCAAAGGACTTAGAATTATTTCATCATAGCATGTACATTCTTTACCAACCCTTGTTTTCTACTAGCTAGGCTAATCATGGCATAGTAACTTAACTTAGGAAAATCCCTAGCAATTCTACAATTCTACAATTCTACAACTACACAGGATTTCCCAACATGGCATTTGGCAAAAGTAACATGCAAGACTTAGTAAAATAATTCTAATGCTTATTCAAAATAAAGGGTGGAAATATCATGAAGTATCACTTGCCTTGGTAATGGGGAGAGTAGCACTCTTCACAATCACAGTCACTAGCAAAATCTACACAAAAATTTGTAACATACAATTACACTCAATTTATATACAATCAAAAATATGAATGCATGCATGCAAGAGATTACTAAGTGGTGATTTTGAAAACTCTACCAAGCAAGTGTATGATACAGAAACATAACAAGTCACAAAGTTTGCTAACTAAACTTGTTTAGCATTAATACAAATTACCAAACTAAATCTATGCCCAAAATAGACCTAAATATGTTTCTAACACACAAAGTCATTTTAACAGATACTTTTTGTTAAACACATTGTAGATTCGAGAAGGCTTGACTTCTGATTCCAATGGTATAAAATTTGCAAAAATCTAACGTGGGAATCTCAAGTTATAGCCATTTGAAATCTGGATCTAAATCTGTTTTTGAATCAACCCTAGACATGTGTCGTAGTATTACTGGCGCGTATCGATTCGTTTGTATCGACAAATGCGGACCGTAGGATCTAAGTGAGATCTAGCGGCTCAGGTGCGCGCTTACCTCTTCGCCCACATTCTAATCTACGCCATAGGATCTACATCCGACGCTCCTAATCGTCCTGACCATACACGGGCGGTGCTAGCGGCGTTGACTGGCGGCGGCGCGTCTGACCGCGGCGGTGCTGGCGCTTTAGGTCGCCTGGGGAGGTGCTTACCGGATCCGCAGTGGCGTCTTTGGCTCGACGTGGTGTTGGTTTGTGAAGGGGCGCGCTGGCACGGTCTCAGGAACTCGTCGGAGTAACGGGCGGCATCAGTAGCTTGCAGTCGTGGTCCTTGCCGAGGTTTGGCGTCGCCCTAGCATGAACCAGTGGCATCAGGATTTGCGCAAGACATAGGCGAACAAGCTCGCGTGAAGGAGGGGGCAAGGGGCGCTCGGGTTTTACCTTAATTGGTCGCCGGAGTTTATCGGCGGCGCAGGTGGTTTCGGTCGCGAACGGAGATGACGACCTGGGTCATGAGCAGGCAAAAGGAAGGTATCAGCGTAAGGGCGAGATCATTCCGAACATCCTCGTTTGAACCAGAGAGAGAGGGGCGGTCGAGGCTCAGCGTAATTGGCTGCCGGAGTTGTCGGTACTGCGGGGTTTCGAGGGCAATTGCGCGCAGCCTGGTGGCGGAGTGAGCAAGGAGAGGGGGAAAAATGCTTGCGGGGCAGAGGGGTTTAAGTAAGACTAGGTGCGACAGGAAACGCTTGCGAAATAATGGGCAATTACACCGCGCCATTACCGGCCTTGATGAGCGGCGTGGTCGCGAGCGTGGTTTGAGGAAGACGAGGGTGGCGTGGGACGAGGCCCGCTGGTCTGAAATAAACCGAAGGCGTGGGGTGCCGCCGTCGAATGGGTGTGCTCGCGTGAGAGAAGAAAGAGATGCCCCTGTGGGCTTGCTGCTCCGTTGCTGGGCTAAAATGGCAGCGCTTGGCCTTTTCTATTTGTTTGCTTCTTTTATTTTTCTGAAACGATTTTCTGATTTGGTTTTGATATGAATTCAAACTCTTTTTGAATTCAAACATTTCCTGGGATCTTTGCAGTGAACAGTAGTCTCAAATATAGGCATAAGACCAAGTGGTTGCTTTGCAAAGGCTTGGTCAAGCTTGGGGATCAAAATATCAGAGACTTGGCACTTGGTTTGCAAAATTTGAAAAAAATAGTTTTTTGAACCTATTTCCCAATTTGAAAACTTGGTTTAAATTATACACTTAAACCTATCTTCATAGAAGGCAACAAACTTGGTTTATAAACAATCAAACTTTCAAATGGGGATACCCATTTGATTTAAATCTGTTCACATAAAATCATAGCACCAACTGCTTCTGTTTTTCTGAAATGAGTTTGAAATTTGATCTCAAATCTATATGCATGCATGAATGATATGCAAACTTTGAAATTATGATTTTAGGGATGTTACAAATCTAACCCCCTTAAGGTGAATCTCGCCCTCGAGATTCGGATTGGCTAGCAAATAGGTGAGGGTGGTCTTTCCGAAGATCATCTTCTCTCTCCCATGTTGCTTCTTCCTTGGAATGATGGTTCCATTGTACTTTGCAAAACTTGATAGTTTTGGTTCTCGTGACTCTTTCCGCAGTCTCAAGAATCTTGATAGGCTTTTCTTCATAAGTGAGATCACTTTCTAGTTGAACTTCTTCCAAAGGTATGGTATCCTTCAAAGAAGATTCTTCCATTTCTGGGTGACATTTCTTAAGATGACTCACATGAAATACATTATGGACTGCTGATAGAGATGCTGGCATTTCAATTTCATAAGCAACTTCTCCTTTGCGACTTAGAATCTTGAATGGCCCAACATACCTTGGTGCCAACTTTCCTTTGACTCCGAATCTTTTCACTCCACGGAGTGGTGATACTCTAAGGTAGGCTCTATCACCAACTTCGTAGGTGACTTCTCTACGCTTAGGATCCGGGTAGCTCTTCTGTCGAGACTGTGCTATTTTCGACCTATCCTTAACCAATTTGACTTTCTCTTCGGCTTCTTTGATAAGATCTGGCCCAAATAGACTTCTCTCTCCCACACCATTCCATAACAATGGGGTGGTACATTTTCTTCCATAGAGAGACTCAAACGGTGCCATCTCAATGCTGGCTTGATAGCTGTTATTATAAGAAAATTCTGCGTAAGGCAGACTTTCATCCCAACTTGCTCCATAGTCTAGGGCACATGCCCTCAACATGTCTTCCAGAATTTGATTAGTCCTTTCTGTTTGTCCATCGGTTTGAGGATGAAAAGCAGTACTGAATTCCAACCTCGTTCCCAATGACTCATGTAGCTGTCTCCAAAAATGGGAAATGAATTGGGTTCCCCTATCGGACATAATACTCTTAGGCACACCGTGAAGGCATATAATTCTACTCATGTAGATTTTGGCTAACTTGGCACTTGTATAGGTTGTCTTCACGGGTATGAAATGTGCCACTTTAGTTAAGCGATCCACGACTACCCATATGGAATCATATCCTGATCTGGTCCTTGGTAATCCGGTGATGAAATCCATACCAATTATGTCCCATTTCCAATCAGGAATAGGTAGTGGTTGAAGCAAACCTGCTGGTTTCTGATGCTCCGCTTTTACTCTGCTACACACATCACACAAAGCAATATGTTCGGCGATGTCTCTCTTGAGATTGTTCCACCAAAATCTTTCTTTCATGTCCATGTACATTTTGGTGTTACTCGGGTGAATATAATACGGAGAGTTGTGCGCTTCTTGCAAAATCAGTTTTCGTAACTCCGGATCTTGTGGGACACAGATACGTTTCCCAAGCCATAATGTACCCTGTTCGTCTTCATGGAAATTCTTAGCTTTCCCTAGACCAATATTTTTCTTAATATCTTCAATTTCCTTATCGGACTTCTGAGCTTCTCGAATCTTGTCCAACAAAGTGGGTTGAACATCCAAAGACATGAGATGTCCTTTGTAGCATCCCATTTGTCTAACAACTGTAATGCTACTTGGTCTAGTAATATAATGGCTACTTCATATATATAATTGTTGCATCATCATTACATCATGCTCATGTCATCATGCCACCTTGCATTTGAGCATCATATAAAACCCTTTTTGGTTTGGTTCTTCTCTCATATGCATTGTAAATTGTATTTGGTTCTTGATATATTGTTTAAATGCCCAAGTTGAGTTGGGGGCATATCTTTTGTTGACTCCACCACCTTTCTTGTCACCACCCCAACATTCCACCATTCCACCACATGTGAGCATTGCATTTTACTTGTGTTTATCTCTAGCTCATGTTGTTGGAATGGACTCTTTTCCATTCAACCTGCTTCCATATGGAATGATATGGGAAGGTTGTTCATGTTGGAATATTTTGAGGATAATATGCACATAGTGGAATTTACACACTAGCATGTCCAAAATATATTCAAATATGGTCATCCTCATTCACTCCACATGGAACATTCCTTCAATCCTTAGCTTGGCCCTTACTCCATCTTTTGAGGTTGCACATAAATAAATGCCATGGGATTTTATTTTGTTTTCACAAGATTAACACATGGCATTAAATGCTTGCATGGGCCATGCAACCATCATCATCCTTTGATCTCCTTTGGGTTTTCTTTGGTTTTTGAGTGGATCTTGTTCAAACCCTAAAACCCTCACATCTTGGCCTCCTCTCTTTGTCTTGGGCACTAAAACCCTAAGCCCTCATCTCTCCCTCTCTAGTCTAGCTCAACCAAAACCCTAAACCTACCCTTTGTTTGGCTAAACCAAACCAACCATCTCCCCCTCTCTCACCTTACCCTCCCCTTAGTCTCTCCATGCCGAGCCCCTCCTTGCTGCAGCGCATGGCACTCCCTCTCCCTGGCCCCACCCCCCATCTACTCCCTCTCTCTCTCCCCAACCCTAGCACCAACTCTACCCGAGCCTCCCCTCTCTCTCTCTAGCTCTCTCCCTGCCTCAGCAGCCCCACCCCGAGCTCCCTCACCCCTGGTCCACAGCGGCCTACCCGTGCCCAGCCTCCTGCTCGAGCACGTGAAGGGAGAAGGAAAAGTGGCCGAAGCCACCTTTCTCTGCCCCACTCCCCCACGGCACCCCCTCTCCTCTCCCGTCCTTATCTACCCTCTCTCGCCTCTGCCTCTCCCAGATCCATGAGGCCTCGCCTCTCCTCTCCTTCCTCTCCACCGTCTGCAAGCCGGCCACCGTCGGCCTCCACCTCCCCTACCCTTTCCAGCCGGTGGCGTGGCGATCAAGGGTGTCGAGGAAGATCACGCGGCTCCCCTGCGTCGCCCTGTACACGGCAACGAGGAGGAGGAGGACCAGGAGCCCAGTGCCGCTCGGCGAAAACCCTAGCTCGCTCGGCGCCCGGCTCGTCACGATCCCTGCATCCCGGCCCGATCCACCACCTCTGGCGCACTCCCGGTGAGCTACTACACCTCTCTGACACCCTCTCGCTGTTGTTCGCTTCCTCGACGAGCGTATCCCGGCGACGAACGCCCTCGTGCCGCGGCAGGTTCGTCGTCAGGTTCTGCGCATCGCGTTACCTTATCTCGTGGCGAACCAACCGCAACAACCCCCTAGCCACCACAGCGGTAACCGCCGCCGCGCGCGCATGCGAGGTCGCGGGATCGAGCCCCGCGCGCCCCTGTTTTCCTCATTGCTGGCGTCTTGATTTCATCAACCCAGAAGAAAGCGATGCCGCGTCGCGTTTTGCGAAAACCCCTATAGCTTTTACTCCTCAACCCGCTCCTCTAGGCCCATGTCAGCCTTCCGTGGCGTTTTTGCAAAAAGGATCCCGGAGTTTTGTACTCCTCAACCCGCAGTCCCCGGATCCACCACGTGTCGACCCCCAGTTAGCCGTGCGCGTGCGTGGCCCCTGTTCTGTCCCTGGCCCACATGTCATCCACTAAGGCTAGGTGAACCCGGTGTAAATAGAATTTGGCCATTGAGTTCTGAGTCAGCCCTGACTTGTCAATGACTATGGCTAGAATCTGGCTGAGTAACAAAAGCTTTTCTGATTACATTTTAATTCAAATCTTTCAAATTAATTCAAATTCAAATTTCAAATCAGATTTATAATAACTTTTAAAATACAAATCCAAATAATACAAATAATATATGTTTTCAAATCAGAAAAATGTGAGGATTCCAAATATGCTATCCAAAACATATTTTGAACACTTTAAATTTCAAGTTAATTTAAATTACAACAAAATGCCCTTCTCCCTTAATTAATTAATAACTTTTGTTTTATAACTCCAAATTAAACAAATGATATGTCTAAAATGATTAGCTCGACGAGAACTTTCTGTTTATGCATTCCATGTTCTGAATTGCAGCATGCATCATATAAATATAAAGTATACAGCAACTTATTTGAGTATAAAATGTGACCAAGACTCAATAAAATGCTTATTCTTGTATTCCACACCTCACCCATGCCATGCTACTTTATTGCCATGCAAATTGTGCATCATTCATCATGGCATGATTGTTTGCTTGTTGCATTTTTATTCCTATGCTTGTGCACTTTATTTATGTTGGCCCTTGTTTGTTTGGTTCTTCTTCGAATAGACGCTGAGCAGGGGATATATCAAGAAACCCAGGAGCACTACCCAGATCCTTCTCTCGCTTCAACTGAGCTGCCAGGCAAGCACTACCACATGCCTGCATACATACAGTAACTAATGCCTCTATCTTATTCTTGCATCATCGAGTCGCGATTGCATTAAACTGAATCCCAAGTACTGCATAGCCTTTACTTTTAAACCCCACCGAAGCTTGTTCCTCCATCCCATGAGCCATTACTACAGGAGTTGTTTGAGCCATGCGAGTCGTAGAACAACATGTGTAGGGTGTGTGAGTGTCTGATGGATAACGAGGTACCTAAACAACTTAAACTGAGTAGTAATGGGATAACTAATGAAAGTGGCACCGGTGAGCAATATCTGCTATTTGGTTTTTCCTGCTCACTTGTGTCCCGTAGGACCCCGAGTACTTGATTCCTATTCCTTGAATATTCGCGCTATCCACATCCGGGAGGCTTATGGGACCCCAGGCGAGCTTGATTCATTCTTATTTCTTGGGGCCACAAACTAGTTTGAGGTTTTATTTACTATCCTGTACTTATGCCATGCTTCTTGCTTTATTTAAAATTGTGCGAGTCTGCACTGTCTTTATTTAAGTCGGTAGTGTTTTCGCGTATCGACAAGCCCAGTCACATTTTGGGTTCCCGATCGTTTGACCATTGGCGCAAACCTTGAGTCCGTCTCGAGTCGGCTAACTTCATTCGGTGTACTCAATGGGGTGGCCCCTGAAATATTTCTGAATCTGTGATTGCTTTGTCGTGAAGGCCTCGTTGGGTTTTGATTTGGTTTTTCGAGGTTGATCGAGTGTGTGTTGCTATTTGTGCACCCTGCAGGTAAAACTTTCAAAGCCGTGTCGCGGTTATGGACGACTTGGAGCACGGTTCTCGATCATAGACAAGCATAACTAAAGTACCGTTTTAACTTGACTAAATAACGACTAGTAAATAGTGCAACACTCATGGAATGGATAATAAAACTGCCAACGGTTGGGGGTTGTTCGTCCGCTTCCTCGTTGGTAAGCGAGGAGGAGGATGGATCTGTTAATATTACTGTTATAACTGTTGTCATTAATTCACGGACATCCGTCTATCTTTGGTTAGGCGGATGGTTAGCGAGTATCTATAGAATTTTTAGGGTTTATCTTTTGCTGCAATTGCGTCACCCCAGGTTGTGTCCCCTTTAGAGGCATAAAGACTTGCTGAGTACCCCTAGGGTCTCACACGATAAATTATTTGGTTCAGATGGACAGGTACACTCACAATATGGATACTGGGTGGAGGATACGGACGATGTGGACAACGATCATTCGGTGTAGAGATTCTGGGAACGGGGATCCGTGAGATCTGTGGGCGGGATGTGTTTATTTATGGGGCATCTTATGCCGATTTGCTTCTTATCCGTACTCGGATCTTGTTTGCCGCTTCCGCCTGATACTCTGATGTTTGATGTATGAGGAGCTATCCTAAACTATTATATCTATCTAGGATATTTGGATCTTGCCGTATGGCATTGCAATATTTCTATTTCTTTTAGATGGAATGGCTCTGATGTATTGTTGTATGGTGGCTTGCATACATACTCATTTGTGTATGTAGTTGATCCCTTCGCCTGCCGATTACGCCGCCCGTTCTTGCCCCAATGTTTGGAAATGGTTGGGACGGCCGAAAGGTCTACCTGTGAGTGACATTTGGGCCCCACCGTACTATTTCAACCATTTCCGCTCATCCAGGCTTGTAACTAGGAGCGTAATTCACCGAGGTAGTTACAATTGGTATCAGAGCCATCCCGCCTTCGTGGTCTCGGCCAAATAAATGGTCGTTGTCAGTCTAGCAAATATTTTGGTAGCTATGTATACTAGGGAAAAACAAAACGCGAGAGTAGGACTGCTTCCACTTTTATTCTTAACCACCCACCCACCCTTTTCTGGTAAGGAAGGGTAACGTTTTCAATCCTCTTCTTAAAAGTTCAAACTAGGATTCACGTGTTCTGGGTTTCCGTAGTACCATAGGTTGTTTGTGTGTGTGTGTGTGTAATTCCTTGTCTATCTGTTGCATCCAACATGTTATCTTTATCGGCCTTTTGGTTATCAACTGTTGGTACATTCCATACCGACAGGCTTTTGCAAACCGACGCGATCTATCTGATTCGTTGTATACCGCCGCGATCTGTCTTACTCTTTGTTATCTGACGTTATCTTGTTTGGGGTGCTCGTTCCGTAGTTACCAATCTTTAGGTTCATCGTGAGAAGAAGGGGTTAGGATATGTGTTCTACTTATTCATGTGCGGAGTAATGATTTGAGTGCGGGATGGAGTCGCGACCATACCACTACTCTTATCATTCGCTTTTGTATATTGAATTGGTAAAGTCACTAATCTTGATTCGTTAAGTGATTTTATGCATCTCTTGGTATTTTAATGCCGAAATTTGCGGAAATTTTTCTTTGATATATTCAGGTACCACACTCCTTTTCAATCGTGCGATATGCTTAATATCTTCTAGGTGCTTTGAACTTTGTTGATATTTTAATATCATCTTAGTAAATTGTATCCTTTAATCTTGGTTAATTCCATCTTGGTACTATTTTGGATTATTATTATTCTCCATTATAGTACTGACTTGTGTTTTATATCAATCACAGGATGGCACCACCACGCCGTTCTGATGAGGACATACCACCTGAACTGGGGTCCGCGTTGTCAAACATCGCCAATGCCTTGGCAGCAATGCAGCAGAACCAACAACGTTTCAAAGAAAGTGTCAGGAGGAATGAGTTTGCTCCGCTACCTCCACCTCCCAAGCGAGGAGACATCAAAAGCTTTCTGAAGTTCAACCCACGCCAATTTGATGTTTCTGATCAACCACTTGATGCTGATGATTGGTTGCGTGAGATGTCAAGGCTACTGGAGACTACTGATGTTCCTGAGCAAGAATGGGTAAAATGTGCTACTCACCTTCTGAAGGGAGATGCAGCTCTCTGGTGGGAGAATTACCTGAAGGAAAACTGCATTGGTTTTCAGCCTACTTGGGAACAGTTCACTAGAGCCTTCAAAGAGTAGTATCTGTCAGAAATTGTCATGGAAAGGATGAAGGAAGTGTTTCTCAACCTCAAGCAGGGCAATGATAATGTCAATACCTACATCAGGAACTTCATGAACCTTTCTCGTTATGGTGGCGATGAGATCTCCGATGACAAGAAGAAGCAAAAGAGGTTCCGGCAAGGGCTCAATGCATCGATTAAATATGCAATCACACATGCAAGGCGGGCTTTTTCGGAACTTCAGCATACAGCTCTACAGGAAGAAGCAAGTAGGCAAGTGTTTGAGGAGTCAAAGAAACACAACCGCGAGGCAGCAAGCTCTTCAGCTATGTCAACTCCTTCTAAGCGTCGTGTCTGGGTTCCTAACACCCCACCGTCGCTCCCGGCTCCACCAAGACCTGCAAGCTACGCGGCAAGGCCACCAAACTTCCTCACTACTGCTCCTAGGGGCTACAACCACCACTACCCTGGAGCGCCTGGCGGATTCCCTGGCTACGTTGCTCCACATCCACCTGGTGCTTGTTTCACGTGTGGAGACTCAGGCATCAAAACTGGAACAGTCCGATGAAAAACAAAGCTCTTCTTCCACCACCTCCAAGATCTGCGGCAAGCTCTCCTTTGGTTCGTGCACCACCACCTCGGGCTCTCAACATCAACACCAAGCCCGGGTCTACTGTTGCTCGTGCCAACTGTGTCAACGCCGCTCAAGCTGAGCATGCACCTGGAGTTGTGATGGGTATGCTTCCCGTTAACTCAGTCCCTGCACGAGTTTTGTTTGATTCTGGTGCATCGCATTATTTTGTTTCTATCAAGTTTGGAAATGAGAATGGGTTAGCGTTGGATCCTCTCCTTAAGCGTTTAATGGTCCTTTCTCCTGGAGCGAAGATGGCAGCTTCTAAAATTAGCCATGGCAATCAAATTGAGATTGGTGGCTCTTCGTTCTCGGCGTCCTTAATTCTTCTAGGCAATTCTGACATTGATGTCATCTTGGGCATGGATTGGTTGACAGCAAATGTAGCTGTGATTGATTGTGCTGAACGCTCGGTTTCTCTGAAGATTCCTGAAGGCCATATAGTCTTTTCTCCAAGTCTGACTCCTGCTATCCAGCTTTTCTCTTTGGCGGCTCTGAATGATGATGCTATGGAAGCTATTCAGAGTGTTCCGGTGGTCTGTGAGTTCCCAGATGTCTTTCCTGAAGAGTTGCCGGGTATGCCTCCGGATCGTGAGGTTGAGTTTGTAATTGAGCTTGAACCTGGAACGGCTCCTATCTCCAAGCGGCCTTATAAAATGGGTCCTGCTGAGTTGGATGAACTCAAACGTCATCTTGATGAACAAGAAAAGTTGGGTTTCATTCAACACAGTACTTCTTCTTGGGGTAGCCCAACAATCTTCGTAAAGAAGCGAGACAGGACTGATAGACTTTGTGTTGACTATCGGGCTCTCAATGCTAAAACCATCAAGAATAAATATCCCCTTCCGCGGATTAATGATCTCTTCGATCAGCTAGCTGGAGCTGTGGTGTTCTCTAAGCTTGACTTGAGAAGTGGTTATCACCAAATCAAGATTCGCAAGGAAGATGTGCCTAAAACAGCTTTCACCACCCGCTATGGCCTGTATGAGTACACGGTCATGTCTTTCGGTCTCACCAACGCACCTGCTACCTTCTCGAGGCTTATGAACTCGGTTTTCATGGAGTATCTTGATAAGTTCGTTGTGGTCTATCTGGATGACATCCTAGTCTATTCTAAGTCAAAGGAAGAACATGAAGAACACCTTCGGTGTGTCCTAAACAAGCTTCGTGAGAACCGCTTGTATGCAAAGTTCTCAAAGTGTGAGTTTTGGCTGCCTCAAGTAACCTATCTTGGTCACGTCATCTCTCGCCAAGGGCATTGCGATCAACCCGAAACTGTGAAGACAATTGTTGAATGGCTTCCTCTGTTAATGTCAAAGAAGTGTGGAGTTTCCTTGGTTTGGCTAGTTATTGTCGCGCTGCTCGTAACTTTTCAAGATAGCGAAGCCTCTTACCGATCTCCTCAAGAAAGGCAAGAAATACCTTTGGACTCCTGCATGTCAAGCAAGCTTTGAGACACTCAAAGAGAAGCTCACTTCCACACCAGTCTTGGTTCCTCCGGACACATCTAAGCCTTTCCAGATATTCTGTGACGCCTCTTTGCAAGGATTGGGTGCGGTCCTTATGCAAGAAAAACAAGTTGTTGCTTATGCCTCTCGACAGTTGAAGACGCATGAGATCAACTATCCTACACATGACCTCGAGCTCGCAGCAGTTGTCTTTGCTTTGAAACTATGGAGGCACTACTTGCTGGGCAACCGTTGTGAAATCTTTTCTGATCACAAGAGTCTGAAGTATATCTTCACTCAGCCTGATCTCAACCTTCGGCAGAGGAGATGGATTGAAGCAATCAATGATTTTGATTTGACCATCAACTACACTCCGGGCAAAGCTAATGTCATGGCCGATGCCCTCAGCCGCAAAGCTTATGTCAATAACCTCATGATGGAAGAACAACAGCCTCTCTTGTGAGAGGAATTCCGTCAGCTCAACCTTGAAATTGTGGAACAAGGGCATCTCATGAACCTTCTGGCTACCCCTCTCTTGGAAGAAAAGGTTCGCTCTCGTCGACAGTGATCCGCACACCAAAAGATCATCTCAAAACTTCAGCTTCAAGTATGAGTCCTTCCACGTCGATGATCAAGGCACGCTTTTCTTTGAACACCGGATGTTTGTTCCAACTACCCGGGTTTGAGAGAGCAAGTTCTCAAGGAGGCGCATGATTCATTCTTTCTATCCACCTGGCGACAAATATGTACATGGACTTGAAAACACAATATTGGTGGCGGGATTGAAACGATATTGTGCCAAGTATGTCTCGAGTGTGATGTCCGCAGAGTGAAAGCTGTCCATCAGAAACCTTACGGTCTTCTACAGCCATTGAAACCCCCGGAATGGAAATGGGAGAAAGTAGAGATGGACTTCATCACTGGTTTTCCAAGGTCGCAAAAGGGCAACAATGCAATCTTTGTTGTCATTGACAGGCTTTCTAAAGTGGCTCACTTCTTCCCGTCAAGGAAACAATTTCGGAATTCAGTTGGTGAGCTCTATATCATGAATTGTCTCTCCGTATGGGGTTCCGCTTGAGATCAGCCTGCACTGGGAGCATCTTCACTTCCAAGTTCTGGGAAAGTTTCCAAAATGCTTTGGGAACAAAATTGAACTTCAGCACAGCTTACCACCCTCAGTCGCAAGGACAAGTTAAAAGGATCAATCAGATTCTAGAGGATATGCTTCGTGCTTGCGTCATATATTTTGGCATGAAGTGGGAGGAATGTCTTCCTTATGCTGAATTCTCTTACAACAACAGCTTCCAGAAGAGTCTAAAGATGGCACCATTTGAGGCTCTCTATGGCCGCAAATGCAGAACTCCGATTGGTTGGTCGGGTGCAGGAGAAAGAATATGGTTTGGCCCTGACATTGTAACTCAAGCGGAGGAGAAGGTGCATATCATTCTTGAAAATCTGAAGATTGCTCAAAGTCGCCAGAAGAGCAATTATGACAGAAAGCACACGGACATGGTGTATGTTCCTGGTGATCTCGTTTACCTTCGTGTCACTCCCATGAAAGGCACGCACCGTTTTGGTATCAAAGGGAAGCTGGCTCCTAGATACATCGGTCCTTTCAAAATTCGTGGAAGAAGAGGAGAAGTTGCTTATGCTCTTGAGCTCCCGGAAAAACTCAAGGTCCATGATGTTTTCCACATCTCTCAACTCAAGAAGTGCTTCAAGGATCCCGGCAGGACCGTGGATCATGAGCTAATCAATCTCCAAGAAGACCTGTCTTATCAAGAACACCCCACAAAAATCCTTGAAGTCGCAGAAAGAAGGACTCGCAACAAGTCCAGCAAGTTCTGCAAGGTGCAGTGGTCGCACCATTCCGTTGATGAAGCCACTTGGGAGCGTGAAGATGAGCTTCGTGCCAACTATCCTACCCTCTTTGAGTCTTCTTCTTCTTCCTAGAATCTCGGGGCGAGATTCCTGTTTAGTGGGGGAGAGTTGTAGCATCCCATTTGTCTAACAACTGTAATGCTACTTGGTCTAGTAATATAATGGCTACTTCATATATATAATTGTTGCATCATCATTACATCATGCTCATGTCATCATGCCACCTTGCATTTGAGCATCATATAAAACCCTTTTTGGTTTGGTTCTTCTCTCATATGCATTGTAAATTGTATTTGGTTCTTGATATATTGTTTAAATGCCCAAGTTGAGTTGGGGGCATATCTTTTGTTGACTCCACCACCTTTCTTGTCACCACCCCAACATTCCACCATTCCACCACATGTGAGCATTGCATTTTACTTGTGTTTATCTCTAGCTCATGTTGTTGGAATGGACTCTTTCCATTCAACCTGCTTCCATATGGAATGATATGGGAAGGTTGTTCATGTTGGAATATTTTGAGGATAATATGCACATAGTGGAATTTACACACTAGCATGTCCAAAATATATTCAAATATGGTCATCCTCATTCACTCCACATGGAACATTCCTTCAATCCTTAGCTTGGCCCTTACTCCATCTTTTGAGGTTGCACATAAATAAATGCCATGGGATTTTATTTTGTTTTCACAAGATTAACACATGGCATTAAATGCTTGCATGGGCCATGCAACCATCATCATCCTTTGATCTCCTTTGGGTTTTCTTTGGTTTTTGAGTGGATCTTGTTCAAAACCTAAAACCCTCACATCTTGGCCTCCTCTCTTTGTCTTGGGCACTAAAACCCTAAGCCCTCACCTCTTCCTCTCTAGTCTAGCTCAACCAAAACCCTAAACCTACCCTTTGTTTGGCTAAACCAAACCACCCATCTCCCCCTCTCTCACCTTACCCTCCCCTTGGTCTCTCCATGCCGAGCCCCTCCTTGCTGCCCCGCATGGCACTCCCTCTCCCTGGCCCCACCCCCATCTACTCCCTCTCTCTCTCCCCAACCCTAGCACCAACTCTACCCGAGCCTCCCCTCTCTCTCTCTAGCTCTCTCCCTGCCTCAGCAGCCCCACCCCGAGCTCCCTCACCCCCTGGTCCCACCTGGCAGCCTACCCGTGCCTGCCCTGGCCTCCCTGCTCGAGCACGTGAAGGGAGAAGGAAAAGTGGCCGAAGCCACCTTTCTCTGCCCCACTCCCCCCACGGCACCCCCTCTCCTCTCTCGTCCTTATCTACCCTCTCTCTCGCCTCTGCCTCTCCCAGATCCGCCCAGGGCCTCGCCCTCTCCTCTCCTTCCTCTCCACCACCGTCTACCCCGACGCCGGCCACCGTCGGCCTCCACCTTCCCTACCCTTTCCAGCCGGTGGCGTGGCGATCAAGGGTGTCGAGGAAGATCACGTGGCTCCCCTGCGTCGCCCTGTACACGGCAACAAGGAGGAGGAGGAACAGGAGCCCTAGGCCGACGCCGCTCCGACGAAAACCCTAGCTCCGCTCAGCGCCAGCTCCGTCAACGATCCCCTGCATCCCGGCCCGATCCACCACCTCTGGCGCACTCCCGGTGAGCTACTACACCTCTCTGACACCCTCCCGTCGTTGTTCGCTTCCTCGACGAGCGTATCCCGGCGACGAACGCCCTCTGTGCACGGCAGGTTCGTCGTCGTCTGGTTGTCTGCGCATCGCGTTACCTTATCTCATGCGTGGCGAACCTCGCAACAACCCTAGCCACCGCAGCGGTAACCGCCGCCGCGCGCGCACGCGAGGTCGCGGGATCGAGCCCTGCGCGCCCTTGTTTTCCTCTGTTGCGCGGCGTCTTCAGTTTCGTCAGTCAACCCAGGAAGAGAAAGCGATTGCCGTCGCTTTTTTGCAGAAAACCCCCCTATAGCTTTTTACTCCTCAACCCGCGCTCCTCTAGGCCCACATGTCAGCCTTCCGTGGCGTTTTTGGAAAAAGGATCCCGGAGTTTTGTACTCCTCAACCCGCAGTCCCCGGATCAACCACGTGTCGACCCCCAGTTAGCCGTGCGCGTGCGTGGCCCCTGTTCTGTCCCTAGCCCACATGTCATCCACTAAGGCTAGGTGAACCCGCGGTGTAAATAGAATTTCCGCGCGCTGAGTTGCTGAGTCACCCTGACCCCACTTGTCAATGACTATGGCTAGAATCTGGCTGAGTAACAAAAGCTTTTCTGTAATTCTGTTTTAATTCAAATCTTTCAAATTAATTCAAATTCAAATTTCAAATCAGATTTATAATAACTTTTAAAATACAAATCCAAATAATACAAATAATATATGTTTTCAAATCAGAAAAATGTGAGGATTCCAAATATGCTATCCAAAACATATTTTGAACACTTTAAATTTCAAGTTAATTTAAATTACAACAAAATGCCCTTCTCCCTTAATTAATTAATAACTTTTGTTTTATAACTCCAAATTAAACAAATGATATGTCTAAAATGATCAGCTCGACGAGAACTTTCTGTTTATGCATTCCATGTTCTGAATTGCAGCATGCATCATATAAATATAAAGTATACAGCAACTTATTTGAGTATAAAATGTGACCAAGACTCAATAAAATGCTTATTCTTGTATTCCACACCTCACCCATGCCATGCTACTTTATTGCCATGAAAATTGTGCATCATTCATCATGGCATGATTGTTTGCTTGTTGCATTTTTATTCCTATGCTTGTGCACTTTATTTATGTTGGCCCTTGTTTGTTTGGTTCTTCTTCGAATAGACGCTGAGCAGGGGATATATCAAGAAACCCAGGAGCACTACCCAGATCCTTCTCTCGCTTCAACTGAGCTGCCAGGCAAGAACTACCACATGCCTGCATACAAGAACTAATGCCTCTATCTTATTCTTGCATCATCAGTCGCGATTGCATTAAATCAATCCCAAGTACCATAGCCTTTACTTTTAAACCCCAAAGCTTGTTCCTCCATCCCATGAGCCATTACTACAGGAGTTGTTTGAGCCATGCGAGTCGAGAACAACATGTGTAGGGTGTGTGAGTGTCGATGGATAACGAGGTACCTAAACAACTTAAACCGAGTAGTAATGGGATAACTAATGAAAGTGGCACCGGTGAGCAATATCTGCTATTTGGTTTTTCCTGCTCACTTGTGTCCGTGGGACCCCGAGTACTTGATTCCTATTCCTTGAATATTCGCTATCCACATCCGGGAGGCTTATGGGACCCCCAGAGCGAGCTTGATTCATTCTTATTTCTTGGGGCCACAAACTAGTTTGAGGTTTTATTTACTATCTGTACTTATGCCATGCTTTACCGCTTTATTTAAAATTGTGCGAGTCTTTGCACTGCTTGTTAGGTCATGAGTGTTTTCAGTATCGACAAGCCCAGTCACATTTTCGGGTTCCCATCGTTTACATCCATGGCGCAAACCTTGAGTCCGTCTGAGTCGGCTAACCGTTCTTGGTTGTACTCAATGGGTGCCCTGAAATATTTCTGAATCCTGTGATTGCTTTGTCGTGAAGGCCTCGTTGGTTTGATTTGGTTTTCCGAGGTTGATCGAGTGTGTTGCTATTTGTGCACCCTGCGGTAAAACTTCAAAGCCGTGTCATGTTATGGACGACTTGGAGCACAGTTTCTCGATCATAGACAAGCATAACTAAAGTACCGTTTTTAACTTGACTAAATAACTGACTAGTAAATAGTGCAACACTCATGGAATGGATAATAAAACTGCCAACGGTTGGGGGGTTGTTCGTCCGCTTCCTCGTTGGTAAGCGAGGAGGAGGATGGATCTGTTAATATTACTGTTATAACTGTTGTCATTAATTCACGGACATCCGTCTATCTTTGGTTAGGCGGATGGTTAGCGAGTATCTATAGAATTGTTAGGGTTTATCTTTTGCTGCAATTGCGTCACCCCAGGTTGTGTCCCCTTTAGAGGCATAAAGACTTGCTGAGTACCCCTAGGGTCTCACACGATAAATTATTTGGTTCAGATGGACAGGTACACTCACAAGATGGATACTGGGTGGAGGAGACGGACGATGTGGACAACGATCATTCGGTGTAGAGATTCTGGGAACGGGGATCCGTGAGATCTGTGGGCGGGATGTGTTTATTTATGGGGCATCTTATGCCGATTTGCTTCTTATCCGTACTCGGATCTTGTTTGCCGCTTCCGCCTGATACTCTGATGTTTGATGTATGAGGAGCTATCCTAAACTATTATATCTATCTAGGATATTTGGATCTTGCCGTATGGCATTGCAATATTTCTATTTCTTTTAGATGGAATGACTCTGATGTACTGTTGTATGGTGGCTTGCATACATACTCATTTGTGTATGTAGTTGATCCCTTCGCCGACACGCCGCCGTTCTTGCCCCAATGTTTGGAAATGGTTGGGACGGCCGAAAGGTCTACCTGTGAGTGACATTTGGGCCCCACCGTACTATTTCAACCATTTCCGCTCATCCAGGCTTGTAACTAGGAGCGTAATTCACCGAGGTAGTTACATCCTTCAGGCACAATTTCCAATCTGAGTTCTTTGAATTGATTACACAAATCCTCTGGCAATTCTCCTTTGGTAAGGCCATTTACAAACACCTTACGACTTGGTCAAGCTTGGGGATCAAAATATCAGAGACTTGGCACTTGGTTTGCAAAATTTGAAAAAAATAGTTTTTTGAACCTATTTCCCAATTTGAAAACTTGGTTTAAATTCTACACTTAAACCTATCTTCATAGAAGGCAACAAACTTGGTTTATAAACAATCAAACTTTCAAATGGGGATACCCATTTGTTTTAAATCTGTTCACATAAAATCATAGCACCAAGTGCTTCTGTTTTTCTGAAATGAGTTTGAAATTTGATCTCAAATCTATATGCATGCATGAATGATATGCAAACTTTGAAATTATGATTTTAGGGATGTTACAAATCTAACCCCCTTAAGGTGAATCTCGCCCTCGAGATTGAATTAGCTAACAAATAGGTGAGGTGGTCTTCCAAGATCATCTTCTCTCTCCCATGTTGCTTCTTCCTCGGAATGAGGGTTCCATTGTACTTTGCAAAACTTGATAGTTTTGGTTCTCGTGACTCTTTCTGCAGTCTCAAGAATCTTGATAGGCTTTTCTTCATAAGTGAGATCACTTTCTAGTTGAACTTCTTCCAAAGGTATGGTATCCTTCAAAGAAGATTCTTCCATTTCTGGGTGACATTTCTTAAGCTGACTCACATGAAATACATTATGGACTGCTGATAGAGATGCTGGTAGTTCAATTTCATAAGCAACTTCTCCTTTGCGACTTAGAATCTTGAATGGCCCAACATACCTTGGTGCCAACTTTCCTTTGACTCCGAATCTTTTCACTCCACGGAGTGGTGATACTCTAAGGTAGGCTCTATCACCAACTTCGTAGGTGACTTCTCGCTTAGGATCCGTAGCTCTTACATCGAGAGTGCTATCTTCAACCTATCCTTAACCAATTTGACTTTCTCTTCGGCTTCTTTGATAAGATCTGGCCCAAATAGATTTCTCTCTCCCACACCATTCCATAACAATGGGGTGGTACATTTTCTTCCATAGAGAGACTCAAACGGTGGCATCTCAATGCTGGCTTGATAGCTGTTATTATAAGAAAATTCTGTAAGCGGACTTTCATCCCAACTTGCTCCATAGTCTAGGGCACATGCCCTCAACATGTCTTACAGAATTTGATTAGTCCTTTCTATTTGTCCATCGGTTTGAGGATGAAAAGCAGTACTGAATTCCAACCTCGTTCCCAATGACTCATGTAGCTGTCTCCAAAAATGGGAAGTGAATTGGGTTCCCCTATCGGACATAATACTCTTAGGCACACCGTGAAGGCATACAATTCTACTCATGTAGATTTTGGCTAACTTGGCACTTGTATAGGTTGTCTTCACGTGTATGAAATGTGCCACTTTAGTTAAGCGATCCACGACTACCCATATGGAATCATATCCTGATCTGGTCCTTGGTAATCCGGTGATGAAATCCATACCAATTATGTCCCATTTCCAATCAGGAATAGGTAGTGGTTGAAGCAAACCTGCTGGTTTCTGATGCTCTGCTTTTACTCTGCTACACACATCACACAAAGCAATATGTTCGGCGATGTCTCTCTTGAGATTGTTCCACCAAAATCTTTCTTTCATGTCCATGTACATTTTGGTGTTACTCGGGTGAATAGAATACGGAGAGTTGTGCGCTTCTTGCAAAATCAGTTTTCGTAACTCCGGATCTTGTGGGACACAGATACGTTTCCCAAGCCATAATGTACCTGTTAGTCTTCATGGAAATTCTTAGCTTTCCCTAGACCAATATTTTTCTTAATCTCTTCAATTTCCTTATCGGACTTACAGAGCTTCTAATCTTGTCCAACAAAGTGGGTTGAACATCCAAAGACATGAGATGTCCTTCGTGCACAATTTCCAACTGAGTTCTTTGAATTGATTACACAAATCCTCCGCAATTCTCCTTTGGTAAGGCCATTTACAAACACCTTACGACTTAGAGCATCCGCTACCACGTTTGCTTTTTACGGGATGGTATTGCAAACTCAAGTCGTAATCCTTGATAAGCTCTAACCATCATCTTTGTCTCATATTGATTTCCTTTTGGGTAAAGATATACTTTAAACTTTTGTGGTCGTGAACACTTCACAACGTTTTCCCAAAAGGTAATGTCTCCATGTTTTGAGTGCATGGACGACAGAGGCTAACTCTAAATCATGAGTAGGATAGTTTACCTCATGAGTTTTGAGTTGTCTCGAGGCATAGGCCACAAGTTTACCGTCTTGCATAAGTACGGCACCCAAACCTTGATGAGACGCATCGCAGTATACTTGGAAATCCTTTTCCAAGTCTGGCAAACATAGAACTGGTGCTGTCACTAGTCTCTTCTTTAATTCTTGGAAGCTGATTTCACAACCTTCAGACCAAGCAAACCTCTTATCCTTCTTTAACAATTCAGTCATGGGCTTAGCTACTTTGGAGAAATTCTCTATGAACCTTCTGTAGTAACCTGCTAAGCCAATGAAACTACGAACTTCTTTCACATTCTTGGGAGATTCCCATTCTGTCACAGCTGAAACTTTAGCAGGATCAACTGCTACACCATCCTTTGTCATAACATGACCAAGAAAACCAACTTCCTCTAACCAAAACTCACACTTGCTGAATTTGGCATAAAGTTTATGCTCTCTTAACTTTTCAGGTATCAAACGCAAGTGTCCCTCATGTTCTTCTTTGCTCTTAGAGTAAACTAAGATTTCATCGATGAAAACAACAACAAACTTGTCGAGGAATTCCATGAACACTTTGTTCATCATATTCATGAAGTAGGTTGGAGCATTGGTTAAGCCAAAAGGCATCACGGTATATTCATACAAGCCATATCTTGTTGTGAATGATGTTTTAGGTATGTCTTGCTCTCTTATCTTGAGTTGAAAATAGCCTGACCGGAGATCAATCTTCGAGAACACACATGCTCCCTCTAGCTGATCAAACATGTCATTGATTCTAGGCAAAGGATATTTGTTCTTGATAGTTACCTCGTTGAGCGAACGGTAATCTATGCATAACCTTTGGCTTCTATCTTTTTTCTCCACGAACAATACTGGGGCTCCCCAAGATGAAGAACTTGGTTGAATAAACCCTTTCTGCAACTGTTCTCCTAGTTGCTTTTTGAGTTCCTTCAGTTCATCAACTGACATTTTGTACGGTCTCTTTGCTATTGGTCCAGAACCTAGTACCAAATCTATCAGAAATTCCACATCTCTATCTGGTGGCATTCCTGGCAACTCTTCCGGAAACACATCCGGATACTCACATACAATTGGCACACTGTCCATGCTAACCCCCTTAAGAGAATTTAGCTTACTTCCTTTGGATTCAAAGTTTGATCTGAATTTTATTCTTTTTCCTTCCGGGGTTGTGAGTGCAACAGTACGATTAGCACAATCTAGTACTCCTTCATACTTAGCCATCCAATCCATTCCCAATATTACGTCTAGTCCTTGGGAATCTAGGATTATCAGGCTCACTAGAAACTTATGCTTTCCAAACTCTATGACAAGATCCCGGCATCCAAGACTTACTATCATATCTCCACCCGGAGAATTAACTTTTATTGGACACCCAATGTTTTCAGATGCAAACCCATTTCTATCAACAAATGCTTTTGATATGAATGAATGAGATGCACCAGTGTCAAAGAGTACAAATCTTTGGAATGGAATTGAGTCTGAACTTACCAAGACAAAGATCGGCTCCTCATAGACCTCCTCCACATTGATGTGGTTAACCTGTCCTTTCTGAAAAGGATTGGGCTTGTTAGGTCCTTCAACTTTCTTCTCAGGGCACTCATTAGCATAATGCCCTAGCTTCTTGCATTTGAAGCACTCAACCTGACTGATGTCCCTTTTTTCAGGCTGACTTCCACTTCCACTACCATTCCCACTGTGGTGGCTCTTATGTCCACCCTTGTGGTTCTTGTACTTGTCATTGTCATGACTGCGGTGATGCTTGTTGTCATGACGGTTGTGGTTGTGGTGTTTGTTGAATTTCCCATGCTTATGGGATCCTGAGCTTCCACTGTCATCATAGTGAGATCGTTTGTGAGACGATCCCGAGCTGTGCTTGTCGGAGTGTTTCCTCTTCTTACTCTTGACTTGCTTCATTTTATTCTCCAAAATGGCAGCCTTGTCACACAGAGACTGATAAGTTGGAACATATGCCACAGACAACTGCAAGTTTAACTCATCATTCAAGCCTTCCAGAAACTTTTCCTTTCTTTTGGCATCTGTGTCAACCTCATCCGGTGCATAGCGCCGATTGTTGAACTCTTCTATGTATTGACCCAGCCTTATGCTATTGCAGTTGTGAAGCTCCTTCTTTTCGGCTCATCATTCACGATGAGATATGAGCGATCTGAAGCCATCTTCAAAGATAGCCCAAGTCACCTCATCTAAAGGAGTGGTGATTTGGAAGTTGTCCCAACATGTGGCGGTGTCCTTCCAACAGATGCGGCTGCGAACCTGACCTTTTCAGATCCGTGCAGCCCACGGTCACTAAGTCCTTGTTCACGAGCGTAGCCAATCATTGGCCACCATGGGATCGATTGTCCCCGAAAACTTAGCGGCCTCAAACGCAGAAATCTGGTGAGCATATCAAAACCGGAGGGTTGTTGTTGTTGTTATTGTTGTTGTTGTTATTGGGATTGTTGTTATTACGGTTTTGGATGAATGTTGTCATCATCTGCATAAGCTGTGTTTGAGCATTCATCATCTGTTGCATTTCTGGAGTGATGTTGTTGGGGTTGGGGTTTGCGCGACGGGGAGGCATCTGTGGTTTGTTCAAATAGAGATAAGAATGAGATACCCTTAGATGTTTTATGCACATTACATCACAAGCAAACACATAGCATGCAACTCAAGGATAAAAGCTCAACAACAGAATAACAAAGTTCTCGAAATAAAACACACAAGTGGCAAGCCATCCACATGTCGGATGGTCCAATAACAAGTTCACAAATAGTAAGTACGATAATAAAAGATAAACGAGTAGTGAAGTATACTCATCAGCATCAATCTCCTCCTCGACAAAGTTAAGACCTGCATTCTCCATCGCGGTCTTGTTCTCCTCAATCGTAGTGGTCAAGGAATCGATCTTGGCCTTGAGAGCCCTCTTCTGGGAGCGAAGCCTCTCGATCACCATCTGCTGCTGCTCTAGCTCGAAATCCTTGGACTTCAGTTCTTCAGTCATGTCCCGGATCTTCTTATTTCTATCTTGAACGCGTTTCTCCTGACTCTTGAACCTCCGGTCCTGGGTCTCGAACTTCGCCTCCATTTCCTTGACTATCTCATCCTGCTGTGCGAAAAGCTTGTCCTTCTCGAGAAGCTGCACCTGGAGCTCATCATTGTTGAGCATGAGATTGGTCCTGTCCGTGTCCACGTGCCTAATGAGAGACTCTAAGTCCTGGAGATAGAGACGTATCGGCTCTGCTGCGTCCCTCAAGTCGTCCTCGAAGTCAATGGACTCTCCATCATCATCACGTCTTCCGAAGACGTGGAAGTGGGTGCCTCTAACCTGTCGGGAGTGACGGCCTAGCAGACGTCCTATCAGGTCCTGCATGACTACCTCCATGCCTCTCTCCCTATCGTCGTGCATCAGCTTGAAGACGATGGCCTCCGTAGTAGGCTCTATCTGGCGTCCGGGCTGGTTCACCTTGAAGCCCCAGAGGTCCTTCCTCTCGAACTTGGTGAGTGGGTGCACCATGATGGTGGGAAGAGGGAGATCGAGCAAAGTAGTAAGCTCAACGATACGAGGACCAAAACGGGTAACCTGGAACTCCTCAACAATGCTGATGGTAATAGGCATCTATTTATAAGATAGAAAAGTTAGAACAACACTATTTAAGATAAACAAAGACAACATCACATACACATCCTTGGAACACAAAATCACACAAGTCATGCATACATGAATCCATTACATCAATCAAGGTCCAAACTTATTTAAGGTATCATTTTGGAAAATAAGGTGATAGGTGGTGGTCCAACTAACGAAGTGCGTTTACAATCCTATCTCACTGGATCTGTTTGCTAACACAATGTTCCTAGAGGCAATCAGCCTATCTTGCTCACATGATTCCATCACTAAGTCTATAATATCTCCTCTTAAGGTTTGGTTGGTGGCTTCCAACTCTTGGGTATGTTCCTTCTCTTTCTCTAAGTCTTTTTGGAGGTTGAGCATTCTGCACTTGACTCTAGCACTTAATTCTTTGATAGTCCTCCAAGCTGCTTCTCTTGCTGACTCAAAGAATGTGGTGTGCATCACAGTGTTGGTGTACATGCAGAACCCTCTTTCTTTGTGGTTGTATTCCTTGTTTTTGTACAAGTGAAGTTGCACCCACCAATATTCCACTCCTTCATCCATCACTGGAAAGCCTTTGTAAACAGCTGCACCATGTGCTTCCATTGCCACCATGAGGTCCTTGAGAATTTTGGGAAACTCAGTTTCACACTCCAAGGTCATGGTCATGAGTGGTCCTTTCTTCACGGCTTCGTTGATGGAGTTCATCTACAAATGGAGATGAGAATGAGAAGATTAGAAAAGCTTACGAGAAGAATAGACAAGTGTTCCTTAGTGGTTTCCCAATCCTAGGGTCATAATCCTACAGGCAACACAGTGCTCTGATACTATCTGTAAGATCCCTCCTTTGTAAAGGAAAAGGATCACTGTGATTGCAATGCTAGTCCCTGGATCAATGCTAGCATCCACAGTTTAAGATGAAGTACACAGATACAAAGGTCATTTATTACATTCATTCCAGAGTTAAAACATAGTCTTTTACAACTCAAGGCCATAGGCCTAATACAAGAGTTCTTGGAATAAGTAAATAAACATAAGTCTTCATCTTCATGTGCCACAGGCAAGCATGTTGAGTGTAGACTCATGACTCCTAGTCATCATCGAAGTAACCTGCAACATTACAAGTTACAGCCATAGAGGGTCAATACTTTGGTATAGTATTGGCAAGTGATACCTTAGTAAATTTTAAGTGGACTATGTTACTATATGCATTTTGGCTAAGTGTAGCTTGGCTTGCTTTGCTCAAAATAGATTTTTCCTATTAGTTGAAATCACTAAGTTTTTCTTTATCAAAAACTTCCCAAGAAACCACCAATAGACATTGGGGTCCTTCACCCTTGTTCACCCACAAGTTTACTTAGAAGTTGGAGTGATGAGATTCTTGTAGCTTCCATGTCTTGATGCTCAAGCTGTCCATTGCCATGCTAAGTACTTAGATTTTTCCATCTGCAGAGGTTGTGCACTTTCCCCACCAGACTTGGTTTCCCAAGACAAGATATTTCGGAAGCCTTTCCTTAGTCAAATGGACGCGCTCCAACCTATCATTCCCACTACCACCAACTGTCCAAGTGACTAAGTTCTAGCAACCTATATGATCAAGGCAGAGCCCATATTGCCAAGTGGTTGCACTGTAAGCTTTCTCAACACTTGGCCTCCAAATCCCTTTGTGCCTGGGTGGCATACCACAAGTGAGATACATAAGCCAAATCCATGGCCTTGTGTAACCACTCAACCAAAAACCACCATTCAAGTCCCATTCCACCTAGGAAGTTCATTGACTTAGTTGTTTTATTAAGAAAAGCATGAGTCCCAAAGGACTTAGAATTATTTCATCATAGCATGTACATTCTTTACCAACCCTTGTTTTCTACTAGCTAGGCTAAGCATGGCATAGTAACTTTACTTAGGAAAATCCCTAGTAATTCTACAATTCTACAACTACACAGGATTTCCCAACATGGCATTTGGCAAAAGTAACATGCAAGACTTAGTAAAATAACTCTAATGCTTATTCAAAATAAAGGGTGGAAATATCATGAAGTATCACTTGCCTTGGTAATGGGGAGAGTAGCACTCTTCACAATCACAGTCACTAGCAAAATCTACACAAAAATTTGTAACATACAATTACACTCAATTTATATACAATCAAAAATATGAATGCATGCATGCAAGAGATTACTAAGTGGTGATTTTGAAAACTCTACCAAGCAAGTGTATGATACAGAAACATAACAAGTCACAAAGTTTGCTAACTAAACTTATTTAGCATTAATACAAATTACCAAACTAAATCTATGCCCAAAATAGACCTAAATATGTTTCTGCACACAAAGTCATTTTAACAGATACTTTTTGTTAAACACATTGCAGATTCAGAAAGGGCTTGACTCACTGATTCCAACGGTATAAAATTTGCAAAAATCTAACGTGGGATTCTCAAGTTATAGCCATTTGAAATCTGGATCTAAATCTGTTTTTGAATTCTGTTTTTGAATCAACCCTAGACACGTGTCGTAGTATTACTGGCGCGTACCGATTCGTTTGGATCGACAAACACGGACCGTAGGATCTAAATGAGATCTAGCGGCTCAGGTGCGCGCTTACCTCCTTGCCCACGTTCTAATCTACGCCGTAGGATCTACATCCGACGCTCCTAATCGTCCTGACCATACACTGGCGGTGCTAGCGGCGATGACTGGCGGCGGCGCGTTTGACCGCGGCGGTGCTGGCGCTCTAGGTCGCCTGGGGAGGTGCTTACCGGATCCGCAGTGGCGTGCTGAAGCTCGACGTGGTGTTGGTTTGCGAAGGGGCGCGCTGGCACGGTCTCAGGAACTCGTCGGAGTAATGGGTGGTGTCGGTAGATTGCAGTCGTGGTCCTTGCCGAGGTTTGGCGTCGCCCTAGCACGAACCAGTGGCATCAGGATTTGCACAAGACATAGGCGAACAAGCTCGCGTGAAGGAGGGGGCAAGGGGCGCTCGGGTTTTACCTTAATTGGTCGTCGGAGTTTATAGGCGGCGCAGGTGGTTTCGATCATGACGGATCTGACGACACAGGTCATGAGCGAGCAAAAGGAAGGTATCGGTAAGCGCGAGATCATTCGAACATCCTCGTTTGAACCAGAGAGAGAGGCGTCAGGCTCACCGTAATTGGCCACCGGAGTTGTCGGCACTGCGGGGTTTCGAGGGCACTGCGCAGCCCTGGTGGCGGAGTGAGCGAGAGAGGGGAAAAATTCTTGCGGCGAGGGGTTTAAGTAAGACTAGGTGCGACGAAACGCTTGCGAAATAATGGGCAATTACACCGCACCATTACCGCCTTGACGGCAGACGGTCGCGGTGGCGTGGTTTGAGGAAGACGAGGGTGGCGTGGGCGGGCCGCTGGTCGTGAAAATAAACCGAAGGGGCGTGGTCCGCCAAGAGTCGAATGGGTGTGCTCGCGCGTGAGAGAAGAAAAGAGATGCCCTGGGCCTTCTCCGTTGCTGGGCTAAAATGGCAGCGCTTGGCCTTTTCTATTTGTTTGCTTCTTTTCTTTTTCTGGAACGATTTTCTGATTTGATTTTGATATGAATTCAAACTCTTTTTGAATTCAAACATTTCCTGGGATCTTTGCAGTGAGCAGTAGTCTCAAATATAGGCATAAGACCAAGTGGTTGCTTTGCAAAGGCTTGGTCAAGCTTGGGGATCAAAATATCAGAGACTTGGCACTTGGTTTGCAAAATTTGAAAAAAATAGTTTTTTGAACCTATTTCCCAATTTGAAAACTTGGTTTAAATTCTACACTTAAACCTATCTTCATAGAAGGCAACAAACTTGGTTTATAAACAATCAAACTTTCAAATGGGGATACCCATTTGTTTTAAATCTGTTCACATAAAATCATAGCACCAAGTGCTTCTGTTTTTCTGAAATGAGTTTGAAATTTGATCTCAAATCTATATGCATGCATGAATGATATGCAAACTTTGAAATTATGATTTTAGGGATGTTACAAATCTAACCCCCTTAAGGTGAATCTCGCCCTCGAGATTCGAATTGGCTAGCAAATAGGTGAGGGTGGTCTTTCCGAAGATCATCTTCTCTCTCCCATGTTGCTTCTTCCTCGGAATGAGGGTTCCATTGTACTTTGCAAAACTTGATAGTTTTGGTTCTCGTGACTCTTTCTGCAGTCTCAAGAATCTTGATAGGCTTTTCTTCATAAGTGAGATCACTTTCTAGTTGAACTTCTTCCAAAGGTATGGTATCCTTCAAAGAAGATTCTTCCATTTCTGGGTGACATTTCTTAAGCTGACTCACATGAAATACATTATGGACTGCTGATAGAGATGCTGGTAGTTCAATTTCATAAGCAACTTCTCCTTTGCGACTTAGAATCTTGAATGGCCCAACATACCTTGGTGCCAACTTTCCTTTGACTCCGAATCTTTTCACTCCACGGAGTGGTGATACTCTAAGGTAGGCTCTATCACCAACTTCGTAGGTGACTTCTCTACGCTTAGGATCCGCGTAGCTCTTCTGTCGAGACTGTGCTATCTTCAACCTATCCTTAACCAATTTGACTTTCTCTTCGGCTTCTTTGATAAGATCTGGCCCAAATAGATTTCTCTCTCCCACACCATTCCATAACAATGGGGTGGTACATTTTCTTCCATAGAGAGACTCAAACGGTGCCATCTCAATGCTGGCTTGATAGCTGTTATTATAAGAAAATTCTGCGTAAGGCAGACTTTCATCCCAACTTGCTCCATAGTCTAGGGCACATGCCCTCAACATGTCTTACAGAATTTGATTAGTCCTTTCTATTTGTCCATCGGTTTGAGGATGAAAAGCAGTACTGAATTCCAACCTCGTTCCCAATGACTCATGTAGCTGTCTCCAAAAATGGGAAGTGAATTGGGTTCCCCTATCGGACATAATACTCTTAGGCACACCGTGAAGGCATACAATTCTACTCATGTAGATTTTGGCTAACTTGGCACTTGTATAGGTTGTCTTCACGTGTATGAAATGTGCCACTTTAGTTAAGCGATCCACGACTACCCATATGGAATCATATCCTGATCTGGTCCTTGGTAATCCGGTGATGAAATCCATACCAATTATGTCCCATTTCCAATCAGGAATAGGTAGTGGTTGAAGCAAACCTGCTGGTTTCTGATGCTCTGCTTTTACTCTGCTACACACATCACACAAAGCAATATGTTCGGCGATGTCTCTCTTGAGATTGTTCCACCAAAATCTTTCTTTCATGTCCATGTACATTTTGGTGTTACTCGGGTGAATAGAATACGGAGAGTTGTGCGCTTCTTGCAAAATCAGTTTTCGTAACTCCGGATCTTGTGGGATACAGATACGTTTCCCAAGCCATAATGTACCCTGTTCGTCTTCATGGAAATTCTTAGCTTTCCCTAGACCAATATTTTTCTTAATCTCTTCAATTTCCTGTAACACCCTCGCCTGATAAGGTTGAGTTCATGTGTATAGTGCCAATCCCTGGATCGGTTCACTGGCACACACAGTACAAAATGATACCAAATATAACTGTGCATCATAAATACAACGAATATGATCCAGAATTTACATTATTTATTCAAGTACACAGCGGAAAACGAATACAAGGTAGATCTCCATCCTTCAAATGTGCCACAAAGTAACAATTGTTGAGTGGAGTCTCGCGACCTATGAACGATCACTCGGATACGATATAACTTGTAACATGAAACGTTGCGACCACGAATGGTCAATACATTGAATGTATGGCAAGTAGGCTAAAGTGGTTAACAATGATCTATCAACTACATGCTTATTTGGCCAAGTGGAGTTCAGGCTTATTTGCATAAAGCAATACAACTTTTCCTACTTTCAAAATACTTTTCTTTCTTCAAAACAATCTTCTAAGGACATACCGATAAACCCATGTAGATACAAGATTCAGCTTTCGTATGCTCCTAAACCCATGTTCATCCATCAAGTTTTAGTAATTAAGAAATAAGGATGAGTGAGAAATATCATAGCATCGATGTCGTCGCTCAAATTGTCCATAACGGGGACACGGCTAATCGATTAGTTTATACACCGCAGGGGTTAGTACACTTTACCCATGTGACTTGGCCATTTCGTACCACCACTCTCATATTGGGTGATGATAGGGAGAAGTCCAAGAAGGAACCGTTCGAAGTAGCTCCCCAATCCCGACGCCTTACCGGTCCAACCTACAATATCTACATCTCTGGATACGCGGTTCGAGTTACACAACTCTCGAGTTCAACCAACCGCCCATTTCATTATTGGCACATGGTTGCACCGAAAGCTTCAAACAAAGAAACCAATCCTTTCTCGGTGTCACGGCATTCCCCACCAAAATCCACACTCGATGACCCAATCAATGCCATTCCGCTTGGTGGTTCATTAAAACATGTTGGTTTGTCATTTAGCAAAACATAATCTTTTCAAAACATATAAATTTCCATGATGTGATTCCTTCCTCGTCTAGATAGCATAGCTAAGCAATCTACCAATGATGGCTCATAAACAAGGAATACTAGGGAATAGTATGGGTCATAGCATAGCATATACACATCAATTCCTACATATGCAATTCTACAAAACATCTACAATGCATAGGAAAAGCAGTGGGACATTTATGACCAAGATAGCACCACTTGCCTTTGTTGTAGATGTAGTCGATTAGATAATCCTCACAATTATAATGGCCTCTTCGTAATAACCACAATACTTGCAATCATAGTAGTTGCAATCACAAGAGTTGCACTCGCAATCTAACGTTTGAAGCAAACACAACAAACACACCATTCAAAACATTGCAAACATACAACAAAGGCAATATTACAAGAAAACAATGATGAACAGATGCATGCATGACGATTTAATGAGTCACAATGGTTGTATTTAGTGTTCTAAACATAGTTAGATTACATGATGCATGTGGAAAGTCATTTAATGCACTAAAGCTTTTATTACTAAAGTTGTATCGATATAATATGGTGTATACCACTTTAATTGAACTAAATATGTTTATGTCATATTAAATTGTGAACTAGATGCTACTGGATAGGTAATGCAATTTAGAGACGGTGGCAATTTGAATCACCTAAAAAGGAGTTATAAATATTTTCCTATGATTAAAACACTATTTCAATGGGTTTAAATATTCCTGTATGAATTTCTGTTTTAACAGTACCAAATAATTTATCATGCAATTTCTCTGTATAGATATTGCCAATACAAAACCTTAGCACTTGGATTCACCCTAATCGGAGTTATAGATCTTTTTGTATGATTTAAATAGTGTTTAATGGTTTTAAATGATTCATATAGTTTCTGTTGTCTAAAAATCAAACTAAAATTATATCTGTAATCTCCACGGAATTGTGATTTCAGGGACATATTATTTGTAATTTTCTGAATAGTATTTATTTTCTTATGAATTTATTACTCTAAATAGGCCATTAAACTATTTAAATCTTCATGGAAAAACCTTACAGTAAAATGCTGGACTAATTGCATATTGATGATCTACATGGAACCAGCTTTCCATCAGTATATCATTTATATTTTTGTGACAAGCAATTGATTTACTATGAATTTAATGATTTATAAAGCCACTAAAACTAATCAAATTGCTACAGGTTAAATAATCGGCAAAGGCTATATCCGACCAGATATTATTAAAGTGCATTACAGTAGCTTCAATTTGATATATTGTTCATATTTTTCGGAGTTACAGATAATTTATTATGAATTTATTAACCTAAAATACCATTAAAACTAATTAAATTACTGCAGTAACCACGTACAGTAAAAGTTGGATCTATTCCAATAAGATGATTCTACGTGAAATTATCTTCAATTTGATATATTATACGCAATTTTTGGACATGGTATGAATTTCTAATGAATTTTACAAGTTAGATCTATAATATGCAATTTTAAATCCGAACGGAATATTCCAGGGAATATTCCGCTGACTGGACAGGTTGACTTTGCATGCTGACTGGGACTAGATGTTGACCTTACGTTGACGTGGCGTTGATGACGAAGATGACCGGGATGACGACATGGCACGCATCGGTTTGATTGAATCTCGACCGTCTGGATAGGATCCGGTGGCTAGAAGAAGAGATTGACCCGATTTTGGCTCAGAATAGACAAAAAAAATAGATCTGTGTTAGAGAGACAAATCCGTAGGTCAAATCGAAAAACTCAGAACATGAAAGTTGTGGGGAATCATTATTCCTACCTTCTCACCGAAGGAATTTGGATTTGGAGAAACGAGCGCGAGTACATCTTGGATTTACACCGTAAGATCTGAAATATTGCGATACGAAATTCTCCGGCTGTGGTGGATGAAAATAGGTGAGGTTTGTCGGGATTGAAAGATTTCGACGATCCCTACAACTTTCGTGTTTTGACCGAAAGCAAAAGACGAAGTCTAGATGGGTTAAAAAGCGAAACAAGATTCGGGAATAGGTAGATTCGGGATTTCGAGAATAGAAACTCGTACAGCCGTGGCTCCACGAGTTTATATGGAGATTTGAGACGTTGTAGAGATAGGCCTTGGAGTAGGGAACAAGTAGAAATAAACGGAAGTCAATTCGGAGTTGTAGATAAAAAGTTATAAGAGTTTGAGTAGAGATAGGTCTAGAAAACAGATTTTTGCACGGAAATTAAAGCACCAAAACGATCGTTCCCTGTAGGCGGTCGTGGCTGGTTCGGTCGGTCCTTGCTGGGCCGGCCCGTTAGATTTTTTTTCCTTTTTTTTTCTTTTTCTTTTTGTATTTACTTGTTTCCCTCATATCTTTTGCATACGAACTCCAAATGATATGGTTCTTGTTTCTAAACTTTTCTAAAATCAAATAGATCATTATAGGATCAAATTTGTAATCTTTTTACTAGTTTGGAAGTAGTGGATTTATAAATTCTTGTATATTCCATTTTATTTATATCTTTATGTGTTTGTATTTGTTCCATAACTTTTTCATACTAGCTCCAAATGAGCTCAATTTTGTTTCTAAAATTTTGTAGTATTAATTGGATCTCTTTAGGCTATAATTATCAATAATTTATGCCTTAGTATCAGTGGGTTTTAATAAGTCAATTTAATTCCTTTAGGAACATTTGAGCGAATCAACTATAGGATTTAGATACCAGGATTTGGATTTAGTTTGTGAGAACTTTGCATGGATGAAATGCTTATGAATGCTTCATGCTTTTCATTTTGAAATCTTGCACACCAACTCTACAATCCAAAATCAATCCATGCCATTTTGCCTATATGGCTACTTAGGTCTTAACAAAAGAATATAAGATTTTGAATTCAAGGTTGAGAGGATTTTCTGTTTAAAAAGTTTCTTCTCTTTGAGAATTTTCAACATAGTCAAACAATCAATCAAACTTATTTATTTATTTCACATTCCAAAATTAGGAGAATTTTGGGATGTGACATTTCCTTATCGGACTTCTGAGCTTCTCGAATCTTGTCCAACAAAGTGGGTTGAACATCCAAAGACATGAGATGTCCTTTAGGCACAATTTCCAATCTGAGTTCTTTGAATTGATTACACAAATCCTCTGGCAATTCTCCTTTGGTAAGGCCATTTACAAACACCTTACGACTTAGAGCATCCGCTACCACGTTTGCTTTACCGGGATGGTATTGCAAACTCAAGTCGTAATCCTTGATAAGCTCTAACCATCATCTTTGTCTCATATTGATTTCCTTTTGGGTAAAGATATACTTTAAACTTTTGTGGTCCGTGAACACTTCACAACGTTTTCCCAAAAGGTAATGTCTCCATGTTTTGAGTGCATGGACGACAGAGGCTAACTCTAAATCATGAGTAGGATAGTTTACCTCATGAGTTTTGAGTTGTCTCGAGGCATAGGCCACAAGTTTACCGTCTTGCATAAGTACGGCACCCAAACCTTGATGAGACGCATCGCAGTATACTTGGAAATCCTTTTCCAAGTCTGGCAAACATAGAACTGGTGCTGTCACTAGTCTCTTCTTTAATTCTTGGAAGCTGATTTCACAACCTTCAGACCAAGCAAACCTCTTATCCTTCTTTAACAATTCAGTCATGGGCTTAGCTACTTTGGAGAAATTCTCTATGAACCTTCTGTAGTAACCTGCTAAGCCAATGAAACTACGAACTTCTTTCACATTCTTGGGAGATTCCCATTCATCACAAATTGAAACTTTAGCAGGATCAACTGCTACACCATCCTTTGTCATAACATGACCAAGAAAACCAACTTCCTCTAACCAAAACTCACACTTGCTGAATTTGGCATAAAGTTTATGCTCTCTTAACTTTTCAGGTATCAAACGCAAGTGTCCCTCATGTTCTTCTTTGCTCTTAGAGTAAACTAAGATTTCATCGATGAAAACAACAACAAACTTGTCGAGGAATTCCATGAACACTTTGTTCATCATATTCATGAAGTAGGTTGGAGCATTGGTTAAGCCAAAAGGCATCACGGTATATTCATACAAGCCATATCTTGTTGTGAATGATGTTTTAGGTATGTCTTGCTCTCTTATCTTGAGTTGAAAATAGCCTGACCGGAGATCAATCTTCGAGAACACACATGCTCCCTCTAGCTGATCAAACATGTCATTGATTCTAGGCAAAGGATATTTGTTCTTGATAGTTACCTCGTTGAGCGAACGGTAATCTATGCATAACCTTTGGCTTCTATCTTTTTTCTCCACGAACAATCTGGGCTCCCAAGATGAAGAACTTGGTTGAATAAACCCTTTCTGCAACTGTTCTCCTAGTTGCTTTTTGAGTTCCTTCAGTTCATCAACTGACATTTTGTACGGTCTCTTTGCTATTGGTCCAGAACCTGGTACCAAATCTATCAGAAATTCCACATCTCTATCTGGTGGCATTCCTGGCAACTCTTCCGGAAACACATCCGGATACTCACATACAATTGGCACACTGTCCATGCTAACCCCCTTAAGAGAATTTAGCTTACTTCCTTTGGATTCAAAGTTTGATCTGAATTTTATTCTTTTTCCTTCCGGGGTTGTGAGTGCAACAGTACGATTAGCACAATCTAGTACTCCTTCATACTTAGCCATCCAATCCATTCCCAATATTACGACTAGTCCTTGGGAATCTAGGATTATCAGGCTCACTAGAAACTTATGCTTTCCAAACTCTATGACAAGATCCCGGCATCCAAGACTTACTATCATATCTCCACCCGGAGAATTAACTTTTATTGGACACCCAATGTTTTCAGATGCAAACCCATTTCTATCAACAAATGCTTTTGATATGAATGAATGAGATGCACCAGTGTCAAAGAGTACAAATGCTGGAATGGAATTGAGTCTGAACTTACCAAAGAACACATCAGGCTCCTCATAGACCTCCTCCACATTGATGTGGTTAACCTGTCCTTTCTGAAAAGGATTGGGCTTGTTAGGTCCTTCAACTTTATTCTCAGGGCACTCATTAGCATAATGCCCCAGCTTCTTGCATTTGAAGCACTCAACCTGACTGATGTCCCTTTTTTCAGGCTGACTTCCACTTCCACTACCATTCCCACTGTGGTGGCTCTTATGTCCACCCTTGTGGTTCTTGTACTTGTCATTGTCATGACTGCGATGATGCTTGTTGTCATGACGGTTGTGGTTGTGGTGTTTGTTGAATTTCCCATGCTTATGGGATCCTGAGCTTCCATTGTCATCATAGTGAGATCGTTTATGAGACGATCCCGAGCTGTGCTTGTCGGAGTGTTTCCTCTTCCTACTCTCGACTTGCTTCATTTTATTCTCCAAAATGGCAGCCTTGTCACACAGAGACTGATAAGTTGGAACATATGCCACAGACAACTGCAAGTTTAACTCATCATTCAAGCCTTCCAGAAACTTTTCCTTTCTTTTGGCATCTGTGTCAACCTCATCCGGTGCATAGCGCGCCAGATTGTTGAACTCTTCTATGTATTCAGCCACGCTGTGGCGCCGCTCAGTTGTGAAACTCCTTCTTTTCCAGGCTCATCATTCCTGATGAGATATGAGCAGTGCGAAAGCCATCTTCAAAGATAGCCCAAGTCACCTCATCTAAAGGAGTGGTGATTTGGAAGTTGTCCCACCATGTGGCGGCTGGACCTTCCAACAGATGTGCTGCGAACCTGACCTTTTCAGCATCCGTGCAGCCCACGGTCACTAAGTCCTTGTTCACAGAACGTAGCCAATCATTGGCCACCATGGGATCAGTTGTCCCCGAAAACTTAGCTGGCCTCAAACGCAGAAATCTGGTGAGCATATCAAAACCCCGAGGGTTGTTGTTGTTGTTGTTGTTATTGTTGTTGTTGTTATTGGGATTGTTGTTGTTATTCTGGTTTTGGTTGAATGTTGTCATCATATGCATAAGCTGTGTTTGAGCATTCATCATCTGTTGCATTTCTGGAGTGATGTTGTTGGGGTTGGGGTTTGCGCGACGGGGAGGCATCTGTGGTTTGTTCAAATAGAGATAAGAATGAGATACCCTTATATGTTTTATGCACATTACATCACAAGCAAACACATAGCATGCAACTCAAGGATAAAAGCTCAACAACAGAATAATAAAGTTCTCGAAATAAAACACACAAGTGGCAAGCCATCCACATGTCGGATGGTCCAATAACAAGTTCACAAATAGTAAGTACGATAATAAAAGATAAACGAGTAGTCAAGTATACTCATCAGCATCAATCTCCTCCTCGACAAAGTTAAGACCTGCGTTCTCCATCGCGGTCTTGTTCTCCTCAATCGTAGTGGTCAAGGAATCGATCTTGGCCTTGAGAGCCCTCTTCTGGGAGCGAAGCCTCTCGATCACCATCTGCTGCTGCTCTAGCTCGAAATCCTTGGACTTCAGTTCTTCAGTCATGTCCCGGATCTTCTTATTTCTATCCTGAACGCGTTTCTCCTGACTCTTGAACCTCCGGTCCTGGGTCTCGAACTTCGCCTCCATTTCCTTGAATATCTCATCCTGCTGTGCGAAAAGCTTGTCCTTCTCGAGAATCTGCACCTGGAGCTCATCATTGTTGAGCATGACATTGGTCCTGTCCGTGTCCACGTGCCTAATGAGAGACTCTAAGTCCTGGAGATAGAGACGTATCGGCTCTGCTGCGTCCCTCAAGTCGTCCTCGAAGTCAATGGACTCTCCATCATCATCACGTCTTCCGAAGACGTGGAAGTGGGTGCCTCTAACCTGTCGGGAGTGACGGCCTAGCAGACGTCCTATCAGGTCCTGCATGACTACCTCCATGCCTCTCTCCCTGTCTTCGTGCATCAGCTTGAAGACGATGGCCTCCGTAGTAGGCTCACTCAAGGCCCCGGGCTGGTTCACCTTGAAGCCCCAGAGGTCCTTCCTCTCGAACTTGGTGAGTGGGTGCACCATGATGGTGGGAAGAGGGAGATCGAGCAAAGTAGTAAGCTCAACGATACGAGGACCAAAACGGGTAACCTGGAACTCCTCAACAGTGCTGATGGTAATAGGCATCTATTTATAAGATAGAAAAGTTAGAACAACACTATTTAAGATAAACAAAGACAACATCACATACACATCCTTGGAACACAAAATCACACAAGTCATGCATACATGAATCCATTACATCAATCAAGGTCCAAACTTATTTAAGGTATCATTTTGGAAAATAAGGTGATAGGTGGTGGTCCAACTAACGAAGTGCGTTTACAATCCTATCTCACTGGATCTGTTGGCTAACACAATGTTCCTAGAGGCAATCAGCCTATCTTGCTCACATGATTCCATCACTAAGTCTATAATATCTCCTCTTAAGGTTTGGTTGGTGGCTTCCAACTCTTGGGTATGTTCCTTCTCTTTCTCTAAGTCTTTTTGGAGGTTGAGCATTCTGCACTTGACTCTAGCACTTAATTCTTTGATAGTCCTCCAAGCTGCTTCTCTTGCTGACTCAAAGAATGTGGTGTGCATCACAGTGTTGGTGTACATGCAGAACCCTCTTTCTTTGTGGTTGTCTTCCTTTTTTTTGTACAAGTGAAGTTGCACCCACCAATATTCCACTCCTTCGTCCATCACTGGAAAGCCTTTGTAAACAGCTGCACCATGTGCTTCCATTGCCACCATGAGGTCCTTGAGAATTTTGGGAAACTCAGTTTCACACTCCAAGGTCATGGTCATGAGTGGTCCTTTCTTCACGGCTTCGTTGATGGAGTTCATCTACAAATAGAGATGAGAATGAGAAGATTAGAAAAGCTTACGAGAAGAATAGACAAGTGTTCCTTAGTGGTTTCCCAATCCTAGGGTCATAATCCTACAGGCAACATAGTGCTCTGATACCATCTGTAAGATCCCTCCTTTGTAAAGGAAAAGGATCCCTGTGATTGCAATGCTAGTACCTGGATCAATGCTAGCATCCACAGTTTAAGATGAAGTACACAGATACAAAGGTCATTTATTACATTCATTCCAGAGTTAAAACATAGTCTTTTACAACTCAAGGCCATAGGCCTAATACAAGAGTTCTTGGAATAAGTAAATAAACATAAGTCTTCATCTTCATGTGCCACAGGCAAGCATGTTGAGTGTAGACTCATGACTCCTAGTCATCATCGAAGTAACCTGCAACATTACAAGTTACAGCCACAGAGGGTCAATACTTTGGTATAGTATTGTCAAGTGATACCTTAGTAAATTTTAAGTGGACTATGTTACTATATGCATTTTGGCTAAGTGTAGCTTGGCTTGCTTTGCTCAAAATAGATTTTTCCTATTAGTTGAAATCACTAAGTTTTTCTTTATCAAAAACTTCCCAAGAAACCACCAATAGACATTGGGGTCCTTCACCCTTGTTCACCCACAAGTTTTACTTAGAAGTTGGAGTGATGAGATTCTTGTAGCTTCCATGTCTTGATGCTCAAGCTGTCCATTGCCATGGACTTGGCTAAGTACTTAGATTTTTCCATCTGCAGAGGTTGTGCACTTTCCCCACCAGACTTGGTTTCCCAAGACAAGACCTTTCGGAAGCCTTTCCTTAGTCAAATGGACGCGCTCCAACCTATCATTCCCACTACCACCAACTGTCCAAGTGACTAAGTTCTAGCAACCTATATGATCAAGGCAGAGCCCATATTGCCAAGTGGTTGCACTGTAAGCTTTCTCAACACTTGGCCTCCAAATCCCTTTGTGCCTGGGTGGCATACCACAAGTGAGATACACAAGCCAAATCCATGGCCTTGTGTAACCACTCAACCAAAAACCACCATTCAAGTCCCATTCCACCCAGGAAGTTCATTGACTTAGTTGTTTTATTAAGAAAAGCATGAGTCCCAAAGGACTTAGAATTATTTCATCATAGCATGTACATTATTTACCAACCCTTGTTTTCTACTAGCTAGGCAAAGCATGGCATAGTAACTTAACTTAGGAAAATCCATAGCAATTCTACAATTCTACAACTACACAGGATTTCCCAACATGGCATTTGGCAAAAGTAACATGCAAGACTTAGTAAAATAATTCTAATGCTTATTCAAAATAAAGGGTGGAAATATCATGAAGTATCACTTGCCTTGGTAATGGGGAGAGTAGCACTCTTCACAATCACAGTCACTAGCAAAATCTACACAAAAATTTGTAACATACAATTACACTCAATTTATATACAATCAAAAATATGAATGCATGCATGCAAGAGATTACTAAGTGGTGATTTTGAAAACTCTACCAAGCAAGTGTATGATACAGAAACATAACAAGTCACAAAGTTTGCTAACTAAACTTGTTTAGCATTAATACAAATTACCAAACTAAATCTATGCCCAAAATAGACCTAAATATGTTTCTAACACACAAAGTCATTTTAACAGATACTTTTTGTTAAACACATTGTAGATTCAGAAAGGGCTTGACTTACTGATTCCAACGGTATAAAATTTGCAAAAATCTAACGTGGGAATCTCAAGTTATAGCCATTTGAAATCTGGATCTAAATCTGTTTTTGAATCAACCCTAGACATGTGTCGTAGTATTACTGGCGCGTATCGATTCGTTTGTATCGACAAATGCGGACCGTAGGATCTAAGTGAGATCTAGCGGCTCAGGTGCGCGCTTACCTCTTCGCCCACATTCTAATCTACGCCATAGGATCTACATCCGACGCTCCTAATCGTCCTGACCATACACGGGCGGTGCTAGCGGCGTTGACTGGCGGCGGCGCGTCTGACCGCGGCGGTGCTGGCGCTTTAGGTCGCCTGGGGAGGTGCTTACCGGATCCGCAGTGGCGTGCTGAAGCTCGACGTGGTGTTGGTTTGTGAAGGGGCGCGCTGGCACGGTCTCAGGAACTCGTCGGAGTAACGGGCGGCATCGGTAGCTTGCAGTCGTGGTCCTTGCCGAGGTTTGGCGTCGCCCTAGCATGAACCAGTGGCATCAGGATTTGCGCAAGACATAGGCGAACAAGCTCGCGTGAAGGAGGGGGCAAGGGGCGCTCGGGTTTTACCTTAATTGGTCGCCGGAGTTTATCGGCGGCGCAGGTGGTTTCGGTCGCGAACGGAGATGACGACCTGGGTCATGAGCAGGCAAAAGGAAGGTATCAGCGTAAGGGCGAGATCATTCCGAACATCCTCGTTTGAACCAGAGAGAGAGGGGCGGTCGAGGCTCAGCGTAATTGGCCGCCGGAGTTGTCGGTACTGCGGGGTTTCGAGGGCAATTGCGCGCAGCCTGGTGGCGGAGTGAGCAAGGAGAGGGGGAAAAAATGCTTGCGGGGCAGAGGGGTTTAAGTAAGACTAGGTGCGACAGGAAACGCTTGCGAAATAATGGGCAATTACACCGCGCCATTACCGGCCTTGACAGCAGCAGCGACGTGGTCGCGAGCGTGGTTTGAGGAAGACGAGGGTGACGTGGACGAGGCCCGCTGGTCTGCGAAATAAACCGAAGGGGCGTGGGGTCTGGCCGTCAGTAGCTGAATGGGTGTGCTCGCGCGTGAGAGAAGAAAAGAGATGCCCCGGGTGGGCTTGCTGGGCCTGCTCCGTTGCTGGGCTAAAATGGCAGCGCTTGGCCTTTTCTATTTGTTTGCTTCTTTTATTTTTCTGAAACGATTTTCTGATTTGGTTTTGATATGAATTCAAACTCTTTTTGAATTCAAACATTTCCTGGGATCTTTGCAGTGAACAGTAGTCTCAAATATAGGCATAAGACCAAGTGGTTGCTTTGCAAAGGCTTGGTCAAGCTTGGGGATCAAAATATCAGAGACTTGGCACTTGGTTTGCAAAATTTGAAAAAAATAGTTTTTTGAACCTATTTCCCAATTTGAAAACTTGGTTTAAATTATACACTTAAACCTATCTTCATAGAAGGCAACAAACTTGGTTTATAAACAATCAAACTTTCAAATGGGGATACCCATTTGATTTAAATCTGTTCACATAAAATCATAGCACCAACTGCTTCTGTTTTTCTGAAATGAGTTTGAAATTTGATCTCAAATCTATATGCATGCATGAATGATATGCAAACTTTGAAATTATGATTTTAGGGATGTTACACTTTTCTACCTATTCTGCTCGCTGCAAGCGATATGAGCCAAAGCTCATTGATCTGCTGTCCGAGTATGCGCTGCGGCAACAGGGGGAGGCCAAGGAGAGGCAATCCAGCTCCGAGGCTACTCAGGGTGCCGCGTCTTAGGCGTTGTAGCTGCAGTATAGTTTGTAATCTTCTTTTGCTTGTAATTATGTTGGGGAACAAAAATCATTGTGCCACGTAGTGGCCTTTATATGCTTAATGATTTTTGTTGAGTTGTGCTCTTCTCCGTCTGAATGTATATGTCCTTTTCTTTTCTGCTGCTCTAGGTTCCTTTGGGTGCTGATCCTATTGACACCTCGCCTGCAACGCGGCAGCGGCCATCTTTGGATGATTCTTCACAACTTGCTTTTCTTCGAGACCGTGTTCGTAGTCTTGAGAGGGAGTTGCTTGGGGTGCGTGGTCACTCCGATGTTTGGAAGTCCAAGGCAGATCGCGGTGCAGCCAGAGAAGATTACTTGATGGCGGAACTGCTTCGACTGTCTGAGCAGCTTCAATGTAAGTTGTTCTTTGTTTCGAGCTGCAGCTCAGTTCTTCGGATGCGCCTACTGACCTTGCGTCTTATTTTGTGTGAGTATCGCAGGTGCTAACCTTGCTCCGAAGGAGGAGAAAGAGCGTGTCGCTGTTCGGGTCAATTGCTTGACTGAACAAGACATGGAAACCGGCGGGTTCTTCTGGATGGATCGTGATCGTGCCATGGCCCTGGCAACGGTGCAGGATCGTGTGCACCAAGTTTCGCGGGTGCTTCGTCAGGTGCAGACGTCGCTTGCGTCAGTGCTGCATGTCATGTTTCCTTTGGATGCCGTGCCAACGAGTCTTGCTGGTCTTCTGTCGAAGTTTCGGAACGTCAATAATGTCAAGGAGTTGGTGCGGCAACAGCTCATCGCAGGCGTAAAGGCTGCTTTGTCCCTTGTGAGGCTGCACCGCCCTGATGTGGATTTGTCTGTTGTAGCTGCTGGGCCACCTCTTCGGCCGGATGGTGATGAGTGGGATATGCGTCCGCATTATGCGGCTGTGAGGCAGTATGCCGAACAGGTTGTAGATTTGTTTGAGCAGCGTGCTCAAGTTATTCTTCAAAATAGGTAGTACCTGTAAAAGAGATAAATGTAAAATTTGTATGTATGTGTCTGGGCGCCTTGTGCCCCTTTGTTATAAAGATGCAATTGTTGTTTGAGCACGTAGTGCTTTGCTTGCGTACGTGTCATTTTCGTTAGCCTGACGTGATCAGCTACTCAGGTATACACGTGTTATCCTCAGTCTATGAAATCATGAGGTGGCGGGAGCCCCCGAGTGTGTTTTGTAGCATGTAGTAAAGGTGTAAATAGTAAACAAAATTTTGGGGCGAGACACTTAGCTTTATTTATATCGAAATGAAGGAAGTACATTGTTCGGCTGAATAGCCTTGGCTGAAAAGCCTTATTGAAAGTAATGGGGTAGGTAGCTAGGGGTAGAATCATCGCAAGTGTGCGATGTTCCACGGGTTGGAGTATGCGACTCCGGACTCCACGTGCTTGAGGCGATAGGCGCCACCTGGGATGACTTCGGTGATGATGTAGGGTCCTTCCCATGGCGACTCGAATTTCTTCGTTCGCTCTTGCTTGAGTCGCAAGACGAGGTCTCCTTCGACGAAGGACATTGGGCGTAGCCGGCGGCTGTGATAGTTGCGGAGACTCTGCTGGTACATCGTTGATCGAGCTGCTGCTACGTCTCTTGCTTCGTCGAGTGTGTCGATGGCATCTTCGAGTGCAGCCGTGGATTCGGCTTCGCTATAAGCGACGACCCGGGGGGCTTGGTGGCGTACTTCGGCTGGTAGCACGGCCTCGGCTCCGTGTACCATGAAGAACGATGTGTAGCTGGTGGAGCTGTTTGGTGTGGTACGCAATCTCCATAGGACGTATGGCAGCTCCTTCGTCCAGGCTCCGGCCTTTCGTTCGAGTGGGCTCATGAGGCGCTTCTTGATGCCAGTGCCGATTAGGCCGTTGGCCTTTTCGACCTGCCCATTCGTTTGCGGGTGATCCACTGAGGCATATGTGATGTTGATCCCGAGGCCTTCGCAGAAGTCTTGGAATTCTTTGGAGATGAAGTTCGATCCATTGTCGGTAATGATGCTGTGCGGTACGCTGAACCTGTAGACAATGGATTCGAAAAATTTGACGGCGGTCTTGCCCTTTTGGTTGGTCACCGGCATGGCTTCGACCCACTTGGTGAATTTATCGACTGTGACCAGAAGGTAAACGTGCCCCCCTTTCGAGGACTTGGGAAGTTTGCCGATCATGTCGAGGCCCCATTGAGCAAAGGGCCAGGCTATAGGTCTGGGTCTGAGCTCTGACCCGGGTGCGTGCGGTTTATTGGCAAACCGTTGGCACCCGTTGCATCTTCGGACGATGTCCTTTGCATCGCTCATGGCCATTGGCCAATCCAGCTCGTAGAGCTTTGGCGACAAGGGAGCGGCTGCCTGCGTGATGGCCGCAGATGCCCTCGTGGATGTCTTGGAGGATGGCTTTCCCGTCACCGATGGTGACGCACCTTTGTACACACCGTATCTGCGCTTACAGCTCGCCATTGATGATGGTGAAGGATTTTGACCGACAAGATATGCGTCGGGCATCCGTCGGGCTATCAGGCAGTTCTCCGTTTATCAAGAACTGGAGGTATGGTCGCGTCCAAGTTTCTTCGACTGCCATGACCTGCATCAGGTTGACCATAGCGACCTCTGTGTCCAGTTTCTCGGGTCCTTCGTGTCCTTCGGGCAGCGTAGCCCCCGAGTGTTCTGCTTCTTCGGGTGATCCCTTGGGGAATTTCCGCTTGATGCATGGCACACAGATCTGTTAGAGGAACACTCCCGGTGGCACCTTTGCGCAGGTGGAGCCGATGTTGGCGAGTCTATCAGCTTCCTCGTTGCTTTCTCTTCCGACGTGCCGAAGCTCGCAGCCGTCGAATTCTCCTTCGAGTGCGTTGTAGAGTGCGCGGTACGCGATCATGTTTTCGGCGTGTGCGTCGCACTCGTTCATCGTCTGCTGGACGACGAGGTTGGAGTCACCGTAGATGACCAGGCGCGTTGCGCCGCAGATCTTTGCCATCCTCATGCCGTGGATGAGGGCTTCGTATTCGGCCTCGTTGTTGGAAGCTCGGAATTTCATCCGGAGGACGTACTTCATCTGGTCGCCCTGCGGGGAGGTCAGTATGACCCCGACCCCTGTTCCAGCTTCACGCTTGGAGCCGTCGAAGAGCATCGTCCAAGACTACGACATGTCTGGGGTGTCTGGCAGCTGCAGCTCCATCCATTGTACAAGGAAGTCTGGGAGGACTTGAGATTTGATTGCGAGTCGCTTCTCGTAGACGATGTCCAGGGGTGACAGCTCGATGCCCCACAGGGCCACGCGTCCTGTGGCCTCTAGGTTATTCAGGATGCTGTTCAGGGGTGCCTCATTGACGACCATCACCTGGTGCTCCTGGAAGTAATGGCTCAGTCGTCGAGCCGTCATGAACACGTCGTAGGCGAGTTTCTGGTAGTGAGGGTATCTCTGCTTTGTTGGTGCAAGTACCTCGCTGAGGTAGTAGATTGGGCGTTGGACCCCGTGGGTTTTGCCTTCTTCAGGTCGTTCGACCACTAGCACGGTGCTGACCACCTGGTGTGCGGCTGCTATGTACAGCAGCAGAGGCTCGCGCTCCTTTGGTGTGACCAGGACGGGCGAGGTGGAGAGTAGCCGTTTGAGGCTTTCGAACGCATCATCGGCTTCGGGCGTCCACTCAAATTTATCTGCCTTGCGTAGCAGCTGGTAGAATGGCAGGGCCTTCTCGCCCATGCGGCTGATGAATCTGCTCAACGCCGCTATTCATCCTGTGAGTTGCTGGACACCCTTGAGGTTTTTCGGCTTCTCCATCGCCATGATGGCCCTGATTTTCTTCGGGTTCTCCTTGATCCCTCGCTGAGAGATGAAGTACCCAAGCATCTGACCCGATGGGACGCCGAAGGCGCACTTTTCGGGGTTGAGCTTGATCCTGTAGCGATCGAGGTTGTCGAACGTCTCGCGGAGATCGTCGATGAGTGTTCTTGCCTCCCTGTTTTTGATTACTATGTCGTCGACATAGACTTGAACTTTGCGACCGATCTGGTCCTTGAGGCATGCCTGCATGCATCGCTGGTACGTGGCACCTGCGTTCTTTAGCCCGAAGGGCATTGTGTTGTAGCAGAACACTCCGAACGGTGTGATAAACGCCGTTTTTTCTTGATCTTCGACCTTGAGTCGAATCTGGTTGTAGCCTGAGTAGGCATCAAGGAAGGAGAGTTTCTCACATCCTGCGGTCGAATCGATGATCTGGTCGATCCGAGGAAGAGGGAAGTGGTCCTTTGGGCATTGCTTGTTCAGCGACGTGAAGTCTACGCACATCCGCGGGATATCCGTGTCCTTCTTGGGGACCATCACTGTATTTGCGAGCCACTTTTGATCTCCCTGATGAAGTTTGCGTCGAGTAAACTGTTTATTTCCTTCCCGATGGCTTCGGCCCGTGGCTCGGACAGTCTCCGGATGGACTGCTTGACGGGCTTGGTGTCTGGAAAGACGTTGAGTGCGTGCTCGGCGAATTCCCTGGGAACTCCTGGCATGTCCGCAGGACACCAGGCGAAGATTTCCCAGTGCTCATGGAGGAATTCGACGAGAGCGCTTTCCTATGCGGGGCTGAGGTCGTTGACGATCAACGCCGTCTTGGAGGCATTCGTCGGATGGACCTGCACCTTCTTTGTGTTGACGGTGGAGTCGAAGGACATGTCAGGTGCGTTTTGTCGTGCGACTGGGGGTGCCCCATTGTCCGTCACCTCGCGGAGCCTTAGGAGCTCCTCCTGCATGCCGAATGATTGGGAGATTCTGTTGAAATCTCTGTCGCATTGGTCCGATCGGGTGAAGCTCCCGTGGATTGTGATGACGCCTTTTGGTCCTGGCATCTTGAGTAGCAGGTATGCATAGTGTGGGACAGCCAAGAACCTTGCGAATGCTACACTCCCAAGGATAGCGTGGTACTGTGATGGCCAGTCCACTACTTCGAATTCGAGCCGCTCTAGTCGGAAATTGTCCGGCTTGCCGAAGATGACGTCGAGCCATATTTTGCCCAGGGGAAATATGCCCTTTCCTGGGACGATGCCGTGGAACGTTGTATCTGATTGTTCCAGGCTGCACTGCGGGATCCGCATTGCTGCCAAAGTACTTGCGAACATCAGATTGATGCGGCTGCCGCCGTCCATGAAGACGCGACTCATCTCGAAACCTCCGATCTGCGCCTCCAGCACCAGGGCAGCATGACCTGGGCGAGGGATCTGGCAAGGGTGATCCGAACGACTGAACGTGATGCTGGACTCCGATCCGCTGAGGTACTCAGGGATGGCGGGTGGAGTTTCCACGGCCAGGTTGATCTGTCGGGTTATTTTCTTCTACACCCTATTCGTGGGGCGCCCCTTCTGGATCATCAGGGCTCCTTTCGGCGGGGGATACCCGTTCCCAGCGTTGTTCTTTGTTGGTGCGACTGGTTGGTTCGGGCCTCCTACATGTGGCGGTGGAGGAGCTCCATGCGCTATCTCGCCCGGCGCGGGTGCGTTTCCGAATCCAGGAAGTGGAGCTTGCTGCCTCATCTGGACCATGCTTTCGCTGAGTTTCTGGAACTCGCGGTAGTCCTTGAGCATGTGTCTTGCCTTCTTCTTGCCATCCTGCTTGTCGATGTAGAAGTGGATGGTGCATGGACCCGAAAGTTTTTCGTATGCTGAGGGTCCGTTATCGCGGTCGCGGCGTTGCCACGACTGTGGTGGGCGTCCTCCATCGCGGAAGTTTCCTCCGCGGTATCCTCCGCTGTTGCGGTTGGCGTCGTTGCGACGATCGGCGTAGCCGGCCGCGATCATGTCGGGTCCGTCGCGATCGTCGTAGACGCGCGATCTTCTCTTGCTATGTCGCTCTCGCCGTCGGCCGTAGTCATCCTCTTCCTCCGATTGTGCTCGATGGATGGAATCTTCGCCGTCAGCCCACCTGTTGGCAATGTCCATGAGGTGGTCGAGTGTCTTGGGCTTGAGGCGCCCAAGTTCCTCCTTGAAGTCTTGGCGCTTGACGCCGTCCCTGAAGGCGTCGATGGCCCTCTCTTCGGAGATGTGCGCTGCGGAGTTCTTGGTGTTGGACAAGCGTAGTATGTATGAGCGAATGGATTCGCCCGTTCGTTGGGTGCAGGCTCGCAACTCTTCTATTGAGGCAGGCCTCTTGCTGGTGCCCTTGAAGTTTCAGATGAAGCTTTAAGCTAGCTCATCCCAGCTTCGGATGGACCCTGAAGATAGGCTGCTGAGCCAGATCCGGGCTGCGCCTGTCAGCTGCAGCTGAAGGCATTGCATGGCAGTCTCTTTGTTTCCACCTTGTAGTTTGACCGATGATAAGTGGTCGCTGAGCCAAGCCTTTGGGTCTTGAGTGCCGTCGAACTTCGGAGTATCCGAAGGAAGCTTGAAATTTCGCGGCATCCATGTCCGCTGGACGGATCTGCTGAAGCACCGGGCTCCGCAGAGTTCTCCTTCGTCTTCGTCCATCTCAGATTCAGACGAGCATGCGCGCTTATCTCGCGCTTTGTCGATTTTGCGCTATGTGAGCGCGTCTCTGGCGTCGTAGTTGCGGTGATGGCGCGAGCTCTTCTTCCTTCGAGGAAGGTCATGTTCCTCTTCTTCGGATGAAGGGGTGGGGCTGCGGTCGAATCTGACCGGAGCTTTCTTCTTCGGCTCCGTGGGAGCTTCCTGGTGGAGCACGGCTCCGACGAGTCCGAGTCCGGTAAGTGCGGACTTGTGCATGGCTCTTTTCGGGTCCCCTTCCGGAGGTGGGTGGGCCGCGAGGTACGCGGTGGCGGCCATGATCGCAGCCTGCGGCGTTTTCGGGATGACGTTGCCGTCAGCGTCCATCTCCATGAAGGATGTGTGGAGGGTTCGGGTCACCTCACGGCACTCCTGGGGATCCATGTTCTCCATCAGAGAGTGGTGCTTGTTGCCTTGGTTGCCGTTCGAGTTGGAGACGATGCCCATGGCGGAGAGCGCGGCTCGTCGCACGCTGGACTCGGAGGCTGCTTGCTTGTGTTTGTCAAGCACCTCCTGCATCTTGATTAGGAGCAGATGGTAGGCCATCAGCAGATCCCGGGAGGAGTCTGCAGGCAAGACTATGTTGCCTGCCACGGCGTTGCGTGCCTAGGCCCATCCTTCTTTGCTAAGGCGGATGACGTGGCCGTTGTTTTCCCCTTCGGGTGGGGGGACTGGCTCCTTCTGTTCTCGCCGTTTTGATCTGGCAGGTTAGGTGGTGGGTTGGCGGCGGGTTGGGTGTTTGATGATCCCCATCAGCCTGTATGACTATGGCCTATTGGTAGCGCTCGTAGATTGGTCCGCTGCTACCGCAGCTTTTAGATCCGGAACCATAGGTCCCTTTATCCGATGGCGGATCGCACAGATCGGAGTTGCAGCTGCTGCTGTCGTAGGAATCATCTGCTGATGATGTTGTGCGTAGCACGGGGTGTAGGGTCCACGAAGCGGGCCTGATTGATGGTAGGGGCACCCGCTCAGGGAGGCGGAGAGTGCCAGTTTTCCCCACCTGGAAGCAGAAGCTCCCGAATAGGATTTCGAGTCCGTCGCCTACGGGCTCGAAGTCCTTCATGGTGGCCGGTGAGTGGGCGGTGAAGTCGAAAGCACCAAAGAGGAGGTGACTCTCCGTCGCCGCGGAGTTGTAGATCGATCGGGTTGGGACCGTCACGATCGCACAATCAGCATCCCCGATTCCCACGGATGGCGCCAATTGACGAGGTTTAATCTCGTCAATGCCCATTGTTATGGACTTGGGTTTTGGAGAAGATGGGGATGCTGGAGATCGTGGAACGGTTAGCAAACAAGCAACACGGGGACACAAGGTTTACCTGTGTTCAGCCCGAGGGAAAACCCTATTCCTGCTTGTCTGTTCTTGATTACGGCGGAACCGAAGGTTACAGGGGTGCGCAGATGCAATCTGGCGTGGAGGTGTGTATGCGAAAGTATGAGAGGACATCTAGGTCGTGCCCTCCTGGCCTTTATATAGAATTAGGCAGGTCCCGGGCATAGACCTAGTCGGTTACAAGTTCTAGGATTTTACCCCTTTTAATTTCCTATCTACTCTAGTCTTGCTCTCCAAGGATCCGAAAGCGTCATGGGCCTTGGCCACCCGAAAATCTTCATGGGCCGGCGTATAGTTGCCGTGGGCCTTCCTTGGGCTGGACCAGGTATGCTGAGATCATGTACCCGTGGGGTATAACCATGTCAACATGTATCTCGCTAGTCCGAGACCATGGGGAATAAATTCTAGAGGGGGAGAGAGATCCCTCACGAGGAGGTGTGAGTGAGAAGTGAGGAGAGGGGTGCCTTTTATAGGAGGAGGGGGGAACCCCAACGGGGTGGCCGGCGCATGGGGCTGCCCCCTTTCCCTCCCCTCTTCATGTGGGTGGACACTCCACACACAAAATTCCTTTAAATTCCCTCCACTCAAAATCCCACTCAAACATGCCATTAAATTTCCACCAAATTTAATGCAAACTCTCATTAAATAAAACTCTTTTATTTTATTCAGAATTTTGTCAATTACTTTAATGAAAAACATTCACAAATAACCCCTTGCTAGAATTCTATTTCACATGCATAACCACTTTATGCAATTTCACCCGAAAACCTGTTTCGATATCTAGTGAAATAAATTCCTGCGCTTGTTTATTCTTTCTGCATGAAAATTTTGCTCCAATTGGATGTCGGTGTCTCTTAAGTGTGTCACCCTACGGTTCGTGAATAATGCGGACATGATCGAGACCCCTCTCGGATCAATAATCATAAGCGGGATCTGGAGACCCATACCGACTCCCACACATTCAACGATGACTTTCTTGTGATCGTCGGAACCTTTTACGCTAGTATCTTAATCCCTTAGTTTCACGATATATTACATGTCCAAGATTCGATCATCAGTATCTCCATACCTAGTTTGATCTCGTTACTGACATGCACTCTTTTCTCGTTCCCGTGATATAACATTCTAGTGATCAAATCACTTGCTTGCAAGCTAATCAATGTGATATCACCGAGAGGGCATAGAGTATATCTATCCGTCATCGGGATGAACAAATTCCACTCTCGATCCATGAGCCTCAACATAACACTTTATTAGTTCTGAATCCATCTTTATGGTCACCCTGTTACGGTGTGACGTTTGATGTTATCAAGAAACTCTTCCGGTGTTAGTGATTGACATGATCTCATGGTCTAAGGACTAGGATCACTTCATAAGTTGTTATAGCAATATAAACTCAATGAATTTGATCATAATGCTATACTTCGGATGAATGTTCATCACACCATTACACTAATGTTGTGATCCCGTTATTAACAACATCCAATGTCCATGATCAGGAAACCTTGATCATCTTGTTAATCAACGAGCTAGTTTATGAGAAAGGCATAACTAGGAACTTTCTGTTTGTTTATTAAACACACATGTATAAATGTTTCCGTATTAATACAATTATAGAATGCAAAATAAACATCTATCATATACTTGGAATATACATAATAAACACTTTATTATTGCCTCTCAGGGCATATTCCCTTCAGTCTCCCACTTGCACTAGAGACAATAATCTAGTTACATAGTGATAAATCTAACACCCATCGAGTTCTGGTGTTGATCATGTTTTGCTCTAGGGAGAGTTTTAGTCAACGGATCTGCTACATTGAGATCCGTATGTACTTTACAAATCTTTATATCTCCATCCTTGACATGCTCGCGGATGGAGTGAAACCGGCGCTTAATATGCTTGGAATGCTTGTGAGACCTTGGCTCTTTGGCATTGGCAATGGCACCATTGTTGTCACAATAGATCACCATTGGGTCCAACGCGTTTGCAACCACTCCTAGTTCGGATATGAACTCCTTCATCCGAATCGCTCGAGACACTTCAAGCGACAACATATTCGGCCTCCGTTGTTGATCCCGCCACCACAGGTTGTTTGGAGCTCCTCCAACTAACCGCTCCGCCATTCATGAGAAATACGTATCCGGATTGAGACTTAGAGTCATCCGGATCGGTGTCAAATCTAGCGTCAACATAACACTTAGCGACGAGCTCTTCTTCACCTCCGTATACAAGAAACATATCCTTAGTTCTTCGTAAGTACTTAAGGATATTCTTGACCGCTATCTAGTGTTCCGAACCTGGATCCGACTGGTACCTACTAGTCAAACTAATAGCATGTCCCACATCCGGTCTTGTACATAGCATGGCGTACATTATAGAGCCTATGGCTGAAGCATAGGGGACTTTGTCCATTATCTCTCTTTCTTCCACCGAAGCCGGACTTTGAGTCTTACTCAATGTATTGCCTTGCAACATAGGTAAGAACCCCTTCTTACTTCCGTCCATTTTAAACTTCTTTAAAATCTTATCAAGGTATGTACTTTGCGATAGCCCTATTAAGCGTCTAGGTCTATCTCTATAGATCTTTATGCCTAATATGTATGATGCTTCACCTAGGTCCTCCATTGAAAATTTGTTGTTTAGATAAATTTTAACACTGTTTAAAAGATCTATATCATTTCCGATCAATAATATGTCATCCACATATAATATCAGAAATGCCACATTGCTCCCACTCACTTTCTTGTAAATACAAGCTTCTCCATAAGTTTGGACAAATCCAAACTCTTTGATCACCTCATCAAAGCGGAGATTCCAACTTCGTGATGATTTCTTCAATCCATAGATGGATCGCTGAAGCTTGCACACCTTGTTAGCATCCTTAGGATCGACAAAACCCTTTGGTTGTATCATATACAACTCTTCTTCAATATTACCATTGAGAAATGCGGTTTTGACATCCATCTGCCATATCTCATAATCGAAATATGCAGCAATTGCTAACATAATCCTAACTGACTTTAGCATCGCTACGGGAGAGAATGTATCATCGTAGTCAACTCCTTGAATTTGTCGAAACCCCTTTGCGACAAGTCGAGCTTTATAGACGATCACATTACCATAAGCATCAGTCTTCCTTTTGAAAATCCATTTGTTCTCCACGGCCTTTTGGTCGTGAGGTAATTCCACCAAGTTCCAAAATTGATTTTCATACATGGATTCCATTTCGGATTTCATGGCTTCTAACCATTTGTTGGAATCCGGGCTCATCATCGCTTCTTCATACATCGCAGGGTCATCATTTTCATCAACAATGAAATTCATGACAGGATTTCCGTACAGCTCGGGAGCTGCACGCGTCCTGCTAGACCTGCGAGGTTCGGTAGTACTCTCTTTTGGAGTTTCATGATCATTATCATTAGTTCCTTCTTCAACAGGTGAAACCAACTCCGGAACAACTTCCGGCGCTGCGCTACTCGCCATACTTTTAAGAGAAGGTTCAATAACCTCTTCGAGTTCTACCCTCCGACTACTCACAGCTTTCGCGAGAAACTCTTTCTCTAGAAAGGATCCATTCTTGGCAACAAAAACCTTGCCCTCGGATCTGTGATAGAAGGAATACCCTATAGTTTCCTTAGGGTATCCTATGAAGACGCATTTTTCCGCTTTGGGTTCGAGTTTATCCGGTTGAAGTTTCTTCACATAAACATCGCATCCCCAAACTTTAAGAAATGACAGCTTAGGTTTGTTTCCAAACCACAATTCATACAGTGTCTTTTCAACAGATTTATATGGTGCCCGATTTAAAGTGAATGCAGCAGTTTCTAGTGCATAACCCCAAAATGACAACGGCAAGTCCATCAGAGACATCATAGATCGAACCATATCTAATAAAGTACGATTACGACGTTCCGACACACCATTTCGCTGTGGTGTTCCGGCAGGTTTGAGTTGTGAAACAATTCCACACTCTTTCATGTGATTTCTAAACTCGTAACTTAGATACTCACCTCCACGGTTGGACCATAGAAATTTGATCTTTCTACTATGATGATTTTCCACTTCATTCTAAAATTCCTTGAACTTTTCAAAGGTTTCAGACTTGTGTTTCATCAAGTATATATAACTGTATCTAATCAAATCATCCGTGAAAGTAACAAAATAACGATATCCACCTCGCGTCGACACACTCATTGGACCACATACATCAGAATGTATGATTTCCTATAAATCTGTCGCCCGTTCCATTGAACTGGAAAACGGCGTTCTAGTCATCTTGCCCATAAGGCATGGCTCACATGTATCAAATGATTCAAAATCAAGTGATTACAAAAGTCCATCTGAATGGAGCTTCTTCATGCGTTTAACGCCATTATGACCTAGACGGCAGTGCCACATATATGCGGATATATCATCATTAAGTTTAATCCTTTTAGCATCAACATTATGACTATGTGTAACATTATCATCGGGATCTAATAGAAATAAACCATTCATCATAGGTGCATGACCATAAAATATTTCATTCATATAAATAGAACAACCATTGTTCTCGGATTTAAATGAATAACCACTTCGCATCAAACACGATCTAGATACAATGTTCATGCTCAGTGCAGGCACCAGATAACAATTATTCAAGTTTATAACTAATCTCGACGGCAAATGGAGAGGCAGCGTTCCGACGGCGATCACATCAACGCTTGATCCATTGCCGACACGCATCTTGACCTCACCCCTTGCTAGCGGTCGCTTGTTCCGCAGCCCCTGATTCGAGTTACAAATATTAGCAACTGAACCGGTATCAAATACCCAGGTGCTACTGTGAGCACTAGTCAAGTACACATCAATAACATGTATATCATATATACCTTTGTTTGCCTTGCCGGCCTTCTTGTCTGCCAAATACTTGGGGCAGTTGCGCTTCCAGTGGCCAGTCCCCTTACAATAGTAGCACTCGGTATCAGACTTAGGTCCAACTTGGGGTTTCTTTTCAGGCACGGCAACCGGCTTGCCGCCCTTACTTCCCTTCCGTTTTCCCTTCTTGTCTTTCTTGAAACCAGTGTTCCTATTGATCATCAACACTTGATGTTCCTTTTTGATCTCCACTTCTGTAGTTTTAAGAATTGACAGACGCTCGGGGAGAGACTTCTTCATTCCTTGCATATTATAGTTCATCACAAAGCTCTTATAGCTAGGTGGCAGAGACTGCAGAACACGATGGATGTCTAAGTCAATGGGAATCGTTATTCCCAAGGACACAAGCTTATCGGCGTAACCCGACATCTTGAGTACATGCTCACTAACGGAGTTGTGCTCTTCCATCATGCAGCTAAAGAACTTTTCTGAAGCGTTGTACCTCTCTACAGCAGCATGTGTGTCGAAAATCATTTTCAACTCACCCATTGTATCAAACGCATTACCGTTTTCGAAACGCTTTCGAAGTTCCAGCTCTAGCCCATACAATATGCCGCAATAAACTAAGTTGTGGTCCTCCTGACGAGTCTGATAGACATTCTTCTCCTTGTCAGGGGCATCCTCAAAAGGTGGGGGGCCTAGTGGCGCTTCTAGCACGTATTTCTTTTGTGCAGCAGAGAGGAGAATCCTCAAATTCATGGCCCATTCGGTAAAGTTGCTACCGTTCGTTGCAAGTTTCTCTTTCTCCATGAACACATTGAAATTAAAAGCAGGTGGTGCCATCTACAACAGAATTTGTAAAGTTTAGACTAAGTGTATGATAGATTGAGTTCAACTAATCCATATTACAAATGAAATCCCACTCAAAAACGACATCCCTCGTGCCTTTTTGGTGATTACATGAACCAAATACACTATACCAAGTCAGATCATCACGTGAGTCGGTATAGCTTCAAAGGCGAGCATCAAATGGGCATCATATCTACTATATGACTCATGCTTAACCTTTCGGTCCGTATTCCGAGGCCATGTCTGTACATGCTAGGCTCGCCAAGTTAGAACCTTAGTATTCGCGTGTGTAACTGTTTTACACCCGAAATATGGTCGTGGATCCAAGAACACCCGATCATCACGTGATTTCTTGGAGCGACGAAAACATAATCGGTGCATACTAAAGGAAGAACACATTCTTATCTTGATATTTAAATGAGGGATCATCTTATTATGCTAACAAAGCGCTAAACAAGCAATATAAGATGCAATCAAACATCATATGTTTATTAGTGAAATTATATGGTTCCCGCAGATGATCTCTATCATGTGCATCGTGGTATGATCACTATCAAACCTATATGTGTAAATCCAAGGTCTATGGATTTTACACGCTATGTGTGTTGTAAGAGTATCATCTCATACTTCTACTTACAACACTACCATATCATAACACTAGCCCAGCAACAATCTAAACTAGACGCCTCTAATTTATCCATTGCAAGTTTTACGTGGCTTAGGGCTTTCGAGATAGAACCGTTCTTACCTACGAACATGAACCACAACGAGGATAACCAAATTTTTGACAACTCGTTGCAAAATAGATATTGACTATAGTAGGAGAGACAGACACCCGCTAGCCACTTATGCAAACTAGTTGCATGTCAAGCGTGGAACAGGTCTCATGTGCGAGGACACGTAAAGTTTGTCCGGGCCGCTTCATCCCACTATGCCACCAATATCCAAAATTACAACTAAGGAGCAACAACATGATCATCATCGCCCACATACTCATATGTGTACTACCCGTGTAAAGCATCTACGCATAGATCTGGCTCTGATACCACTATAGGGTTCACAGCATAGAAAACAAAAAATTTCCTACGATGTGAACTATGTACCAAGATCTATCTATTAGATACAAACAACGGGAGGATGTATATCCGTAGAGAACATACCCTTGAAGACCGACAAAGCTTAACGAGTTCAACTCGTGGTTGATGTAGACGATCTCTTGCCGATCTCAAGATCGATAGGAAGTCCTAGCGCAGCAAATCAGCAGCGCATCTGTGCTCGCACACACGTTCTAGGCACCGAGCAACCTCCGCCTCCTCGCTCCAGCGATGCAGCGGAAGCACAACTCTTTCTTGCCGAATAGCCACCGGGAACATGTATCTCGCTAGTCCGAGACCATGGGGAATAAATTCTAGAGGGGGAGAGAGATCCTTCACGAGGAGGTGTGAGTGAGAAGTGAGGAGAGGGGTGCCTTTTATAGGAGGAGGGGGGACCCCAAGGGGGTGTCCGGCGCATGGGGCTGCCCCCTTGACCTCCCCTATTCATGTGGGTGGACACTCCACTCACAAAATTCCTTTAAATTCCCTCCACTCAAAATCCCACTCAAACATGCCATTAAATTTCCACCAAATTTAATGCAAACTCTCATTAAATAAAACTCTTTTATTTTATTCAGAATTTTGTCAATGACTTTAATGACAAGCATTCACAAATAACCCCTTGCTAGAATTATATTTCACATGCATAACCACTTTATGCAATTTCACCCGAAAACCTGTTTCGGTATCTAGTGAAATAAATTCCTACGCTTGTTTATTATTTCGGCATGAAACTTTTGCTCCAATTGGATGTCGGTGTCTCTTAAGTGTGTCACCCTATGGTTTGTTAATAATGCGGACATGATCGAGACCCCTCTCGGATCAATAATCAGAAGCGGGATCTGGAGATCCATACTGACTCCCACACATTCAACGATGACTTTCTTGTGATCGTCGGAACCTTTTACGCTAGTATCTTAATCCCTTTGTTTCACGATATATTACATGTCCGAGATTCGATCATCGGTATATCCATACCTAGTTTGATCTCGTTACTGACATGCACTCTTTTCTCGTTCCCGTGATATAACATTCTAGTGATCAAATCACTTGCTTGCAAGCTAATCAATGTGATATCACCGAGAGGGCCTAGAGTATATCTATTCGTCATCGGGATGAACAAATTCCACTCTCGATCCATGAGCCTCAACATAACACTTTATTAGTTCTGAATCCATCTTTATGATCACCCTGTTATGGTGTGACATTTGATGTTATCAAGAAACTCTTCCGGTGTTAGTGATTGACATGATATCATGGTCTAAGGATTAGGATCACTTCGTAAGTTGTTATAGCAATATAAACTCGATGACTTTGATCTTAATGCTATACTTCGGATGAATGTTCATCAAACCATTACACTAATGTTGTGATCCCGTTATTAACAACATCCAATATCCATGATCAGGAAACCTTGATCATCTTGTTAATCAACGAGCTAGTTTATGAGAGAGGCATAACTAGGAACTTTCTGTTTGTTTATTAAACACACATGTATAAATGTTTCCGTATTAATACAATTATAGCATGCAAAATAAACATCTATCATATACTTGGAATATACATAATAAACACTTTATTATTGCCTCTCAGGGCATATTCCCTTCACTTCTTGCTCCTCCTCTTGGTCCTCATCCTCCTCCAGAATCTCCTCCTTGGTAGGTGTTTCTCAACCTGCAAGTCATAAAGCACACGTCCTTCCTCGATAGAGACAAGATAATTAGGCAAAGGAGAGGAGTAGATACGCCGAGCTCCAGCAATATGTAGATTATAAACACCACCTCTCCTAGTAAGCATTCCACAAGCCCTCAAAGTAGAGTAACCAACACATCGCTCACCTAGCATCGGCTGTAACTCACCTAGGTCGATGCCCAATGCATTGGTAAGCACGGTGATGTCGCATCCACAAGTGGTTGGTCCTTGGCTTTGGTGGGATTGGTACTCCAAGTAGCGCACAAGTATTGCACCCAAGTGAAGTGACAAGTTGTCATAGTTGAAAGCAGCTTTTGCGAGGACTAAGATGTCCTCCTCACTGAGTCTTGTGAATGCATTGCACGCCTGCAAGGTGTTAGCAATAACATATAACAAATAGAGAATAGCAGGATGTTAAATATTCCCCCCTACTGACTCTAGAGGTGAAGCTCATTCTATTATAGAATAGTTCAGGGGAAGGTTCCATGTTGGTAAAAGCTGCGCAAAGCATTAGGATCATTGTTGGGTAAACCAAAACAATTGCACCATTCATCTAGTGTTAGAGAATAATTATTGTCCATGAGTCGGAAGGAAATCTTATCCTTCCCATGCCATGCCTTAATGGTGCTTTGCAAAGAGCTAAGAAATTCAATGGTTAACCGGTGATAGGTTGGTGCATCATGGAATGCAAAGGTTTGTAGGCCAACTTTATTGAAAAGTAAATTAAAGTTATTAGAAATACCGAGTTGGTTCTAAGTGACGGGGCAATCCCACTTGGTTGCCTTGACTTCTCGGTTTTTGATCCTGTCGTAATGATCATGGTGGGCTTCGTTTTTGAATCGAATCCCTATGCGTTCCTAATCTGCAGCCCGAGAAGAACTAGCTGTGGCAAAAGCACATGTCTGGCTCCTGTGTTCATCTTCTAAAAATAATAAAAGAGATAAATATAAAACTTTTTGATCCAACAGTAATAGTCATAGCATAATCCTCGTCATAGCACACTACAGAATCTCCTCAACATATTAATCTAGGCAAGATAATCATGGCAATTGTTCAAATATAAGTATCACCTTAGATTGATAATGACAATAGATCAGAGATGAATTTGCAAAAAGTAATTGGATGATCGGAGGAGAAACATACCCTAGATCACTTGTGTGAGAGGAATTCGAACGAAATTGAGCAGGGGTGAAGATCTTTTAAGGTTTTGAGAGAGTTTGTAGGTAGAAGAGAGAAAAAGGATTGTGTTTTTGATGTTTTGGGTACCTCCCCGAGCATTTAAGTGGTCGGATGCAACTATACGACGACAACTATATGGCGGGAACAGGATGTTCCGGCCGTATAATTGGTCCGATGGCAAAATTTTATGGTTTCCTAGGGTTTTTGTATGGTGGCTGTAACTATATGGCCGGAACTTTTGTTCCCGTCGTATAGTTAGTCGTCAAACCTTCTGTACTCCGGGATGAAAAATTGTCGATGGTTAACATAACTATATGGTCGCAACTATACGGCGGTAATTTTTATTCCCGCTGTATAGTTGTTCGTTAACCTTTCTGTACACATAAAAAAAAATTGTTTCTTCGAAAATTACTTTTTTGACTGAAACTTAGCGAAACACCTTGTTTTGACAGAAAAATGACAGACTAAAATTTCGACCAACTATGGCATATATAAAACAGGAATTTTTAGTACCGCTGAATCTCTTCCTCTCACTAGAGTTTTCTATTACTCTTTATTTATATAAAACTTAAATAAAACTTAAAAACTTAACTCAAACCTTATTCTCATGGGTTGCCTCCCATGCAGCGATCTTTTATGGTCAATAGCTTGACCTTGATATTGCTCACCTAGGCCATATGAGTGGAACACCCACTCCAAAGTAATTGGCCTTCAAAGTGATGTCATCCTTATCATCTTGCTTGGATTTCTTTTTCCCCGGGAAATGAATAACAAAAGGATCCCGCGAAGTCAATTGAAGCTTCACATTCCCTTCATGCAAATTGATTAAAGCCTTAATAGTTCTTAAAAAAGGTGGACTAATATGATAGGGGCAGTAGCATCTTCAGGCATGTCAACAATAACAAAATCAATAAGAGCAGGACAACCTTGTAAGTTATGAAGTAAGGAAGATACAGATTCCTTATTAAATGGTCTATTCTTATTAAATCTCGATAGTAGTGATACACATGTTCATAATATAGATGCTAAATGAATGAAATTGAATGATAATTCCACATATATGTGGCACTGCTGTCTTGGTCACATTAGAGTGAAGCGCATGAAGAAACTCCATTCCGATGGACTTACGGAATCACTTGATTTTGAATCACTTGAAATATGTGAAGGATGTTTGATGGAAAAATGACTAAGACACCATTCTCTGGAATAATGGAGCGAGCTACAGACTTATTGGAGACCATACATACCGATGTGTGCGGTCCAATGAGTGTGGCATCGCACAGTGGATATCGTTATGATCTTACTTTCACGGATGACTTTAGTAGATATGGTTATATCTACTTTATGAAACATAAGTCCGAAACTCTCGAGAAGTTTAAGAAATCCCAAAGTGAAGTAGAAAATCAACGCAATAAGAAGATCAAGTTTCTACGACCTGATCATGGACGTGAGTATCTAAGTTATGAGTTTGGCATGCATTTAAAGAAATGTGGAATACTTTCATAATTGACACCGTCGGGAACACCACAGCGTAATGGTGTGTCCGAATGTCCTAATCGAACTCTTTTAGATATGGTTCGTTCTATGATGTCTCTTACAGATTTACCATTATCATTTTGGGGTTATGCATTAGAAACAGCCGCATTCACTTTAAATAGGGCACCATCTAAATCTGTTGAAATGACACCGTATGAATTGTGGTTTAGGAAGAAACCTAAGTTGTCGTTCCTTAAAGTTTGGGGTTGTGAAGCTTATGTAAAGAAGTTACATCCCGACAAGCTTGAACCCAAAGCAGAAAAATGTTTCTTCATAGGATACCCTAAAGAAACAATTGGGTATACCTTCTATCATAGATACGAAGGAAAAGTTTTGTTGCCAAGAATGGATCCTTTCTTGAGAAGGAGTTTCTCTCGAAAGAAGTGACTAGAAGGAAAGTAGAACTCGACGAGGTTGTTGAACCTTCATTTAGTTTTGAGGGGAGCGCAGCACCGGAATATGTTCCTGTGCCGCTTGCACCAATAAGATAGGAAGCTAATGATAATGATCATGAAACTTCAAACGAAGTTACTACCAAACCTCGCAGGTCGAGGGGTCATACCACTCCAGATTGGTATGATCTTGTTATGAATGTCATGTTGGTGGACAACACCGATGACCCTGCGACGTATGAGGAAGCAATGATGAGCCCAAATTCCAAAAAATGGCAAGAATCCATGAAATCCGAGATTGGGTCCATGTATGAAAATCAAGTGTGGACTTTGGTGGATTTACCGGATGGCCACAAGGCTGTCGAGAACAAATGTATTTTCAAGAAGAAAACATATGCTAATGGTAATGTAACCATCTATAAAGCTCGACTTGTCGCGGAAGGGTTCTAACAAATTCAAGGAGTTGACTACGATGAGACTTTCTCAACGGTAGCAAAGCTAAAGTCTGTGAGGATTTTGTTAGCAATTGCTGCATATTACAATTATGAGATATGGCAAATGGATGTCAAAACGGCGTTTAGAGTTGTATATGGTACAACCCAAAGGTTTTGTCTATCCTAAAGATGCTAACAAGGTATGAAAACTTCAACGGTCCATTTATGGATCGAAGCAAGCATCTTGGAGCTAGAATCAATGTTTTGATAAGGTGATCAAAAACTTTGGATTTATACAAACTTTTGGAGAAGCTTGTATTTACAATAAAGTGAGTGGGGATCTGTAGCATTCCTAGTACTATATGTAGATGACATATTGTTGATTGGAAATGATATAGAACTTCTTAAAAGTGTCAAAGACTATTTGAATAATAGTTTTTCAATGAAGGATCTTGGCGAAGCTACATACATTTTAGGCATCAAGATTTATAAAGATAGACCAAGACGCTTAATAGCGCATTCACAAAGTACATATTTGGACAAGGTTCTAAAGAAGTTTGGAATGGAAGAAAACAAGAAAGGGTTCTTGCCCATGTTGCCCACTACGACCTTGAGTAAAACTCAAAGTCCAGCTACGGCAAAAGATAGAGAGAGGATGAGAAAAACTCCCTATGACTCAGCCATAGGTTCTATCATGTTTGCCATGCTATGTACAAAACCAGATATTGCATATGTTGTTAGTTTGACTAGCAGATATCAAAGTGATCCAGGAGTAGATCATCGGATAGCGGTCAAAAATATCCTAAAGTACTTGAGAAGGACTAAGGATATGGTCCTTTCTTATTAAGGTGACGAAGATCTCGTTGTAAACGGTTACACCGATGCTATTTGGAACACCGATCTGGATGACTCTAAGTCACAGTCTGCATACATATTTACTTTGAATGGTGCAGCAGTGAGCTGGAGGAGTGCTAAGCAAAGCATTGTGGCGAGATCTTCAACTGAATCGGAATACATAGCTGCTTCGGAGGCTTCACAAGAGGCGATATGGATGAAGGAGTTCATTATGGAGCTTGGTGTGGTTCCTAGTGCGTTGGACCCAATGGCAATCTACTGTGACAATATGGGTGCCATAGCCAATGCACATGAGCCAAGGTCACACAAGAAGCTGAAGCATATCAAGCTACATTTTCATGCTATTCGCGAGCATGTCCAAGATGGTGACATAAATATTTGCAAAGTACACACAGATTTGAATGTGGCAGATCCGTTGACTAAACCTCTCCCTAGGAAAAACATGACCAGCACCAGAATGCCATGGGTGTTAGGTACATCACAATGTAATCTAGATTATTAACTCTAGTGCAAGTGGGAGACTATAGGAGATATGCCCAAGAGTCAATAATAAAATGGTTATTATTATATCTTTGTGTTTATGATAAATGTTTACATCCCATGCTATAATTGTACTAACCGAAAATATTAATACTTGTGTGTTTTGTAAACATAAAAGAGTCCCTAGTAAGCCTCTTGTTGAACTAGCTTGTTGATTAATAGATGATCATGGTTTCCTGATCATGGACATTATATGTTATTAATAAAAATATCATATCATTAGGAGAATGATGTGATGGACACACTCCTATAGTTAGTGTAGCATAAGATCAAGTCATTTAGAGTTCGTTTGCTATAAGATTTCAAATACATAGTAACCTAATCCTTCAACCATGACATCATGTTAATCACCATCACCGGATGGATGCTTTGATGACATTGATACGTCGGAAACGTATCTATAATTTTTGATTCTCCATGCTTGTTTAGTATCTACTTTGCTTTGCTTTTTCTACACTTTGAGGTGTTTTTATACCTTTTCTGGAACTAATCTATTAACAAGTTTCCCACAGTGCCAGTTGCCTCTTTTCTTCTTTTTTTGGTTCCAGAAAGGCAGAAAATCAATATTCTCGGAATTGGATTGGACAAAAGCCAAAGTCAATATTTTACCATGGGGTACACGTATCCAGAAGACGAGACGGAGACGCGAACCAGGGCGGCCAGACCCCCCTAGGCGTGGGTGGGCCCTGCCCCGCGCCTGGGTAGGGTGTGGGGCCCCTGGCCGCCTCCCAGCCTCGCCTCTCGCCTATAAGAAGCCCCCGATGCAGAAACCCTAAGTACCCGATCATTATTCCACGAAACCTTCTGTAGCCGCCGCCACCGTCGTCCCTAGATCAGGGGGATCTGAAGTTCTTCTCGGCACTCTGTCGGAGGGGAGATCATCCCGGAGGCCTTCTCTCCGGTATGATGCGTGAGTAGTTCCACCTTGGACTATGGGTCCATGTAGTAGCTAGATGGTTGTATCTCCTCCTTGTGCTTTCATGTATAGATCTTGTGAGCTCCGTTCATGATCAAGATCTAATCTATTTGTAATCATGCATGTTGTGTTTGTGGGAATCCGATGGATATTGAGATTACTATGTCAGATTGATTAATGGTTTTGTATTTATGATTCTATCATGTCTATGTTGTTTGTGATCTTGCATGCTCTCTGTTGTTAGTAGGTATCTTGGCCAAGTAGTTGCTAGTGACTCCAAGAGGGGGTATTTATGCTCGATAGTGGGTTCATGCCTCTAGTTTCCAAGGGAAGTGACAGAAATATCTTCGATTGTAGATGTGTTGTTGCTACTAGGGAGAAAACAACGGTCTCTTGTTCAGGGAACAAGTGGATTGTTGACCTTACACACTTTGCTTAAAGCAGTTGTTTGTTGCTTGCAACTTAATACTGGAGGGGGTTCGGATGATAACTTGAAGGTGGACTTCTAGTCATAGATGCAGTTGGATGGCGGTCTATGTATCTTGTTGTAATTCCCAATCGAATCTCATAGGATCTTTTTGTCTAGTATTGCATTGTTATGCCTTGCTTAGTTCCTGTCAAATGCCCTGATGTAATTTGTTTACCCTTCATGCCATGTTGTTTATCTAAGGAGACCACCTCTAGTGAACTATGGACCCCGGTCCAATCTTTACCATTGATACATCTTTCACTGTTACTTTTTTACTTGCTGCAAACCATTATCTTCCACACCATACAGTCTATACTTTGTTACAGCAACCGGTGAGATTGACAACCCCACTGCTAGTTGGGGAAAAGTCTTGAGTTTGTGTTGTGTAGGTTTCCACGTTGCTTGCAACACCTATGTGACGTTTCCTTCCTCCTACTGGTTCGATAACCTCGGTTTCTTACATAGGGAAGACTTGTTGTTGTGCTGCTTCACACCTTGTTCTTGGGGTTCCCAAGAGGCTCCACATCAACTGAGCCATCAACAATTTTTCTGGCGCCGTTGCTGGGGAACTACAGAACAGCTTCAACCCCTTCCTCCCCGTCAAGCTCCAGCAACAAGTTTTCTAGCGCCATTGTCGGGGAACTACAGAACAGCTTCAACCACTTCCTCCCCGTCAAGCTCCAGCAACAAGTTTTCTAGCGCCGTTGCCGGGGAGGCTAAGGACGTCTTCACTAGGGGATTCCTTCACTTCCTTTCTCTTTACTTTGTTTTTAGTTTGCTTTGTTTCTTTTGCTTGGTTTTGTTTGCCTCTTTTCAAAAAAACCAAAAAATTAGTCTAGTTTGGTTTGCTTCCTTTATTCAAACACACACAAAAATTAGTTCCTACTCTAGTTGCTACCTTGCTCTAGCTCACCATGTTGTTCCCCAAGTTCGCCTTGAAAGATCTTGCGGTAGTGGCTCCATAATTGGGAAAGATAATATTGAAGAATTCTTTAATCATGTTAGCAAGCATGAGGATATTGAGGAATGATCTATAGCAGAACTTGCTCCCAATTATGAGATTGCTGCAGCTTCTTTAGTTCATATGTTGGAGGCTAGGTTTGTTAGCCTTAACCCCTTCATACAATTCTTATTCCTAAAACTAAAAGAAGAAAAGAATGCTGAAAAGAGAGAATTCATCCTTGAAACTTTACTAAAAGAATTCCATGATGTTGCTAGGGAGGCCAAAAAGGTCTTTGAGCATTTCAATATGCTAGGCTCAAGTGTAGATGTTGTGGGTATGTCTGATAAAAATAATCCTAGAGAAGAATTTAAGATACACATACCCTTTAAGCTTGTTGGAATGCATGAAGCCTTTGAAAAGAATTTTGATTGAATTGCTTCTGAAAGTCTTTTTGATCAAAGTAGTAGACCAAAGAGAGATGAGAAGGGATCCTACAAAACCCATTTGGATGAGATACCTTTCATAGTTGAAGATTTTGCAAGTATTGATGTTAATGCTTCCTCATTTGAAAATACTTGATTCTTCTTGCTTCATGTGTCTAACTTAAAGGCGTTAAAGAAAAGTACTTGTAGGAGATAACCCAAGAGTTTCCTTGAGTCTTGGAAGTTATTACTTCATTAATGACCTCTCTTTATCCTTTTTATTTGCTTTGTGACCTCTAATGAGAGGAAAGTAAGATTTGGGGAGTTGCTGTCCCGAAACAGATTTCTGTCCTCCACCATAAAAATCCGTGAGGAGTCTCTGTAACTCGGATTGAGCTCAAAATTTACGAATAAATCCCCCAGTATCTTTACTATTAAAAGCAAAGGGGTGGTGTCACATGGTGTCACACTTCAACAAAATTACCGGGAAATTGCCATCGCAAAAACAAATCACCCTAATTTTTAGCTTCTATCTTCTCCACCACTGAAACAAACTCTCATATTTCTTCATATTCCCCACGTCCAACTTCATCACCAAAACAGACTCTCCTATTTTTCTTAACAACTAACAAGAAGAAAAAAATATAACTCATGTGTAAATGCTACCTGGATCAAGCATGCATGCGATCCGTTTAGGAGTTTATTTATCTTTACTCCATCTGTTCATAGGCTCAGACCCGCATACCAAGGAGAGTGGTGGAGGGTTGGATTCGTTTTTCTGCTGATTGTTTTGTCCCGCCGTTTCTGATGGACGAGAGGATCTGCATTTGTGGCTGTGCATGTGTGATTGGCTGTTGTCTCAGACGTTTCGTTTTCGTGGACGCATGACGCCCACGTCCCTCTGCATGTTGGGGGTTCTTTTGGAAATCACCTCTACTAAAAGGCAATACGTAGAGTATTTTGGAAAAACTGAAAAAAGCTTACGCGCAGGGTAAACTGGAACAGAGGAAGTATTAAAAGCAAAACAGTACTATCACACGGTGTCATACTTCGACAAAATTACTGGAAAATCGCCAGCGCAAAAACAAATCATCCTACTTTTTAGCTTCTATCTTCTCCACCACCGAAACAAACTCTCTTATTCCTTCATATTTCCCACGTCCAACTCCATCATCAAAACAAACTCTCCTATTTTTCTCAACAACTAACAAGAAGAAAAAACTAACAAGAAGAAAAAAGTATAACTCATGCGTACGTGCTACCCGGACCAAGCATGCAATCGACCTGTTTAGGATTTTATTTAATTAAATTTAATTATAAATTAACAGCTTGCCTTACCTAGCGAATAACGATTAATTTAAAACTGTTCCGCGTTTATCAGGGATTTTTAAGCATGTGCTGTATTAATATCAGGTCAAGAGGGCGACACGCCATTGTTTATGTGTGACGATGCATGCGTCCCAACGGCGCGGCTTCACAAGATGGTTCGACCGGCGACCACAGAGGCGATATGTGATCGGAGACCACAACTACGTGACGACGACGATGGAGAACATAGTCAGACAAAGACGGCTTAAAAATGGAGTTGTTGATGTGTGACGATGCATGCACCCAATGGCGCGGCTTCACAATATGGCCCGACCGGCGACCATAGAGGTAAATGAGATCGGAGACCACGGCTACATAACGACGACGATGGAGAACAAAGTTGAACGAAGGCGGCTTCACGGCGATGGAGACCATACACGTACGATGTCAACTCAACAAGGATGGAGAAGATATTTGGACGATAGCGGCTCAACGGTGAAGAAGAAGAGAAGGGGACATCGGCCGATCATTTTTTCAATGTCGTTGCACCTGGTAGGTTTGTCGTTTCCGGTCTCAAGCTCTAGGCAGGAGATGTAAGAAACTTATACGTACACAACTTTGATCTAAATTTTATGGTATCGATTCCTACCAATCTATCTTTTTAGAGTCGGTCGGCACGATGAAGGACATGAGATGCATGCCACAATGTCCGCTCGATGACGAAAACAAGACTTGATGCAGTTGGAGGTGGCTCGACAGCGACGACAGACACGGCTCGACGATGAAGAGGAAGAGAAGGAGACACCGGCCAATCATTTCTTCAATGTCGTTGCACCTGGTAGTTTTGTAGTTTCCAATCTCAAGCTTAGGCGGGATATGTAAGAAACCTATACGTACACAACTTTGATCTAAATTCTATGCTATCGATTCCTACCAATCTAGCTTTTTAGAGCCGGTCGGCACCATGAAGGAGATGCGATGCATGCCACAATGTCCGCTCGATGATGAAGACGAGACTCGATGCAGTTGGAGGTGGCTTGACGGCAATGACAAAGACACGGTGCAATGTGGCCATCTGTAGTTTGTCGATAGGATGAGATTGTGCAGTGCACTCGCCAGAGAGGGGTTGTCTGAGAAGAAGAAAGAAGAGTGGCAGGGAGACATCAAAAGTTCGGGATAATTGTGGTGGTTGCCCGAGTTACTAGGCGGACTGTTGCTAGGCTCGCGGTGGTCTAAGCTTGGTAGGCCAGGCCTCTTGGCCTAGCCGGTTGGGTTCTTCTCTTCAAAAACCATTCTCCTTTTATTATTTCCATTTTTTAACCTTTTTAAAAATATTTTTAGGCTAAAAAATAAAGAAACTAAGTGTTTTAATTTGAAATAAAAGGTGGGAGCAACTTTAACAATAAAAATATGTTTTAATAAAAAAATTAGGGTGGAAATGAAGAAATAGGATGAGTGGCTCATTGTAAATGGCAAGAGATTCTTTTACGATATTTTAGGTTGGGTGTAGATATATCACAAGCTAATGTTTTTACGATCTCAATTGTATTTAATTTAATAGAATGATGATAAATCTACAATAAAATGAGCCATTTTCCAATTGAATAAAAACAAGGAGCTAAAGATTCTGGGAGTACATCAGCACCATATATAGAGATAATTGTTTATATTGGTGTTATGTGGCAACGCACGGGTATTCAAATAGTGTTAGCTAATTTTTGTTAGTTCAACACTTTTTGATTTTAGCAACATAAGATGTTCGAAAAAATCGGTTTCTACCTGCTGGTCTATTTTGACAGATTTCTGCCATTATTTGTTTGCTTCTTATTGATTCCTTTTTGAGTTCTCTTTAGGTGAATTTAGATTTTTGAAGGAGTTGCTACAGTAGCTTGTGTTTTTAGTGAAAAGTCTTGTTGTTCCAAAGATTTGCGAGAGGTCTAATATCTTTTGAATACACTAATGTTACTAATGAAGATTGTGTGAAGTTTTGTATGAAGGAAAAATTTCAGGTGTAGAGAGATAATGATGTAATGAGATGAAGAGTGGGCAAAAGCTCAAGCTTGGGAATGCCACCCGGTGTCACCACAAGAAATATCCAAGAAGTACAAGCGTCAGAGTTTGGGGATGCCCAAGGCATCCCCTTCTTCATCAATAAAAATCTTAGGTCTATCTAGACACTTCGTTTTTATTGTTTCATGCAAAGTTGTGTTGTTTTTGGAGCGTCTTAGTTTTCGTTTGCTTTGCTTAGGTTGTTTAGTTTGCTTGAATAAAGTAGTTTGGACCCCCATTCTTGTTGTGTTGTTGCAAATATATTGCTTGGTGTTGGAAAGGAGTAGTAAGTTCTTACTTGTAAGTGCAAGAGGAGCTTGCATTGATTGTGACTTAGACTTTAGCATGACATGCTAGGTGTTGTTTTGACCTTATGATTAGTGATTATTGCTGTAGCATGTCTTGTTCCAAACAATTGGGATTGCTTAGTGTGCCTTGAAGAAATGATGTGTTGTTTTAGCATACAAAAGCATAGTATTGTGGTTTTTCTCCTTTGATGCTTTGTTTGGGTTAACTTGGCACATGCTCACACCATGTTATGACTATGACAAGTCACCATAGCCTCTATGATCATTTAGTCCTTGACTTGTAGTACCATTCTATGCTTTGATTAGTAATGCTTTGTTGCTCTGCATGATTTTGGCCACTATGCTCTCTTAGTTGGTTGCTCCCAGTCTTTTGCTAGCCTCCACTTGTATGAGTAAATTCTACTCATGCTTCCAACTCCCAAGAAACCAAGTTTTTCCAAAGAGTTCACTATAAATTCCTATGCATGGTGTGTTACACCATTCTAAGTATATTCTTGTTTTCAGCTATCTTTCAATTAAAAACTATTTTGTTATGTGAAAACTTAGTGATTAAAGCCCTCACGAACTTGATGGCACACTTTATATTATTTGCCCCTAATAAACTTGAACCAGTGTGTCGTCTATGTTGTATATGCTTGCACTTATACGTTGGAATTAGAAGAACCGTGCTGCCACGGGGAACATTTTCAACATTGCACTTGTACTTTGTACTCAGTTGATACCATGCTCTTTTGTCTATGGATGTCACCGGTATGAAATAAAGAGGGAACTTGCACTACAAGGAATCTGTTGATACACGACCCTCCATTTTTGTCACAGAATCATCATTGTCTACAATATATGATGATCTTATGACGAAAAACATATCGTCAAAAACTGAGCGTTAGTAATTGCATACAACGACGTTCTTGGCGAAATCGCCATAACCGTCTATGATGATATTGGATCGTCATACCAGTTATGACGATCCAATATCGTCACGGGCCATCTAGCCAGGTCAGTTCAAATCCTACGTGGTCGATCCGACGTGGCAAAACTATGATGAAATCAAATCGTCGTAGAATGAAATCGATCCGGTCCATTTCGGTGGTCCATATGGGCCAATCCTAGTAGTTTGGTCTGTTTATGTTTTTTCCTATCAATTTTAATAGGTTACATGGGCCAAACCAACCATTTTGGTCCTTTTATTTACTGGGCCTCAGCCTTTTTAGGTTCAGTTATTTTATATTTACGGCCTAATAACATCAATTTATTTTATAATTACGGGCAATGGGTCCCAATTGTCAGATTCTTCTGATGGTGGTTCAGATCATTCTGGATGGTGGGCTCATTCTTTTCACAAAACATAAAGTAAAATGAAATACATAAATCAACAAGTAGAGAAAACACATTCATTAACATATTCAAACAACGTCCTGAATAAATTCATACAATATTCTAGTGGGAACACACATGACACATGAAATTCCATGCTCAAATTCACATCACAACATGCTGAATCACCAATGGAATCTATATACAGAACTCTCAGTAAGTTTTAAACTAGCTACTCTTTTGGAACTTCTTCATGCCTCCACTTCTTCAACATGTAGCTCTTGTAAATAGTATATCTGCAGCTAAGTATGATCAGGGAATGCAGTTAAGTATGATCCATGCATGAATTACTATACTAATGTGCAAGTGAGTAGGCATGAATTACTAGTAGACTTCAAAACAAGAGGTTTGTACAACTCACTTGCGCAGCTAGATGTGCAACACCTCGACTCCCAACTCTCACGCAAACTCACTAGAGACCACCGCACCTGACAACAAGACGAAAACAATTCACTAGGTATCATCTACAACAAGCAGCACAAAGGGCAATAGAGAAAGAGGAAGATGGAGAACGCAGACGCACCAGCCGATGAAGATGCATGTACCTGGATGCCCTCCAGTCAAGCCAGAACAACATCACCAGCGGATGTGTCCGGCGCTGCCGCTGCTACTCCATGTGGATGCCGAGATTGAAGACGGCGGATCCGTGCAGGACTCCACCATGTAGGAACAGTTGTACTCGGCAGTGTTTACATGAAAGTGTAAAGTGCAGACAATTATTTCCAATATAAAGCTATATATATTGCTGTAAAGTGTTGAAATAGAACTTTTTAGCTTTCCAGAAATTAAGTAGAGGAAAAATAATGAAATTACCCCATGATAATGCATGTTTCAAGAAATGTAAAAAACAGAATAAAGATCTCTAGCAAGTGAGTAACAAATATGCATGGCGGCATTGGTACTTTGACAGTATGCTGGGTATACAATGAATTATATTATATCTTTGCATAAGATAGTGTAGCTACATATATCCAAGTATGTTTGACAAAAGGTAAACATACCAGCCAAGAAACAATGTGCATATCAAACTAATGCCATGAACCTCCAGCAGCATGAAACAAATTTACCAATGATTCTCCCACAAAAATTGCATAGATTTTAAACCTGAGATCAACAGCCTCTATCCAAGTATGTTTGACAAAAGGTAAACATACCAGCCAAGAAACAGTGTGCATATCAAACTAATGCCATGAACCTCCAGCAGCATAAAACAAAATTACCAATGATTCTCCCACAGAAATTGCATAGATTTTAAACCTTATATCAACAACCTCTAGCATAAATTCTGATGCAATTAGGTTGGCTTTTCTATATTTTTTACATGTTACAAATACACATGATGATCGACAGACGCAACAGATAGAGTGCATAGAGGAGATGGATATAAGAGCTCACTAGAGGGTTATCGCAGCCGAGGCTGAACCGTCACAGGCTACTTGCGGTGCGCCCCCACCACACCAGAAGCCATGGGGCCGAGCAAGAGGACAACCGCCTAGGGTACAGAAGCCATCAGCGGTGGGACTCGTCCGGTCACTGCACACAAGTTAGAAGAGGGTCATCTCAATGTATAAGAATGTATAATAGGAGTTAAAAGTGTAGCCTACACACAACCATAAAGAATCAAAATACAGTGATACAATATAGTTCTATCCTCTACTGCCTGGAATAAAAACTAAATTAATATGCACGATCTCGACCTCTACTGCCTTAGCTCCATGCAACTTCAGGCACATCAGCAATAACCTTTCAAACATGTACAAAAAGAAACATGACAACCGATAATCTCAAATAATAAGTCTTAAGAGAATGGGCGCCACATGATATTGTGGAAACCAACATTTACAGTATATTTCCAGTCATCCCAGAGTATAAGCTTCCTTTTGGTTATGGAAGCAAAACATTAAAAGTTGTATCATCCAGCAGAATAATTTTACTAGTGACTACATCCAAATATGGTGGAATCATTAATCCTGAATCCAGATACGGACGATCTATCATGCTCTAACATTCCTGCCCTGTTGTAGAGACGGAGAACACTTACTTGGATCTGAAGCGTGCCGAGATTCATCTCCAGCCCTAGGATTTCCTGCATATACCTCTGTATCAACAACAGTGAGATTCACATCATAACAAGAAAAGTAACTTGGTGTAAACAAGGAAAATTCTATGGTTCTTTGTTGTTATGAAGCATTGCTGCTGCATACAGAAGCAAAGCATATTTCAGCACTCACTTCTATCTTCAGATTAGCTAACAAACCAATTGCAAGAAAGTGTGTGCTTGAAAGATCACATGCTAACAGATCATCAATTAGCTAACAAACCATTTACTTGAGGTCTGAATCATATATGATTTATCTAACAATATTGATCTAACCAAAGACTAATTTAGATGCACAGCACAATTGTATACATGATCAAAGTGTGTCCTAGAAGACAATTAGAATAGATAAAATGATCACAACAATTGTGTAGCTGCCAAGCATAAATTGGCAATCATATGAGTGTTTTTTTGCAATCACAGATCCACAAATAGTAATAACAGGAACAAGATTGCTTGTATCCCTTTCTACCTATTCATCATCGATACCCGATTCCAAAACATTCAGCAAGAACTAATCTAACAACCTAGATCATCACCATACTAGTAAAACAGACGACCAACGCGGTGATGTTTACCTTTGATTGAGGGAGATGGAGGAGCCGACCAATGCGGCGATGAGGCGTAGCATGTGGATGGGGATCCAGGGGATGTTGACGGCAGCCAGAATGCATGAGGCATGCGCGGAGGTGTAGAAGGCCGGAGGAGGTTGGGGGCACCAGATCCATGCGGGGCTCCAACTCCCGCCCGTCAGGTCCATGCTCTAGTGGAGGCTTCGCGCTCGCCTCTAGAGAGGGGCACAACCTGGAAGCGTAGTGAAGGCGGTTCCACGGATGGTGATGTGGCCCTGGTTGGTGAAGTGCGTTGCCCGTCGGTTCTCAGCACGAAGGATGGGTCGAGCTCGAGGTCGACCATGGGTGTGGCCTTGCTTTGCGATGCTTGATCTGGTTGGGGAAGCGTGGGTCCTGGAGGCCGACAGATGATTGAACGACGACGGAGTTAGGTGGCGCTCGCCCTCCTCCATAACGATGGCGCCATCTTCCCGCTGCTCCTCCATAACGACGGCGCCATCTTCCCGCTACTCCTCCTCTCCATGAGGGAAGTAAACTAGGGTTCACCAAGGCTACGCCGGTGGGAGGCGAAGCTGGGAGAGGGTGGATCGGCTAGAGAGGAGAATCGGCGGTTGGAGAGGATGGGAAGGAAGGGCGGCGCGAGGGGAGGCGGTCTAGAGTTGGTGGGGTTAGGGTTTGTGAGGCTGTGGGCACGGCGGGGAGTGGGTTGTGCTTCTTTGGGTGAGCCACATGACGTTGGATTGGGAACCAACGGTCCAGATTAGTCCGATAAGGCTGATCCGTGAGAGGCTGTCTCCTGTGTTTTGATTGGTTGGTTTAGAAAACACCTTACTTTTTGTATTTGGAAAAGAAAAATGATTTTTTTGTGCAAGGGAAATGAAAAGTTTCTGCGATAACGTTGTTTTTCATTCTAAGATGCACTTGTGAGCAGAATATTCTCATGTATCAAATTTGGTAAATTGATTGCGTCTCGAAAAAACCTTCTCAGAAACGACCTATCATGTCTAAGGTTTCATGCTTTCGGGTCAAATGGCAATTGTTATGGCTAGAATCAGGGCATAGTTTGTGATACTACGCTCGTATTGTGCACGTGTGTGAATCTTGGGATGGCGAACAATGTTTCAGGAGGAAGTTTTCCTTTTCGACGAACGAAAAACCCATTTTCCATTTTCCGAGCGCAAAAAAACGGGGCATTTTGTGAAGCAACCACCAAACGAAAGTTTTAGAATGGTACCACCACATTTTGTAAAAATATTAGACCACCTTACATGGACAATTTCCTAACTGGGGTATCTCAAACCTTTCCATCCACCTCTGGCAAAAAAGACAAATTCCTGCCGAATCGGTAGGAAGTGGGTCCGGTTTAAACTACAGGTACACGATATGATGCTCATGATTTTTGGCAAAAATCATTTTTAGACTCACAATATGATATTTCATCAAAGATCCAATGCAAGTTTAGCGAGGATCATCCCCTAGATACGAACCTTCACGCCCGCCGTTTTGACCATTGTTTGAAACGGGCATTAAAATTTCAAAAACGGTTTGAACTATGTGAAACCTTCGTGTGGCGTCATGTTTTGTGACATAGTTCCAAGAAAAAATATCAAACTTGGTAAATTGACTGCGTCTCGAAAAAACCTTCTTAGAAACGACCTATCATGTCTGAGGTTTCATGGCTTTTGGCTCAAATGGCCAATGTTATGGCTAGAATCAGGGCATAGTTTGTGATACTGCTCTCGTATTGTGCATGTGTGTGCATAATGGGATGGCAAAAAATGTTGCAGGAGGAAGTTTTCCTTTTCGACGAACGGAAAACCCATTTTCCATTTTTCGAGCACAAAAAACGGGGCATTTTGTGAAGCAACCACCAAATGAAAGTTTTAGAATGGTACCACCACATTTTGTAAAAATATTAGACCACCTTACATGGACAATTTCCTAACCGGGTAATCTCAAACCTTTCCATCCACCTCCGGCAAAAAAGACAAATTCCTGCCGAATCGGTAGGAAGTGGGTCCAGTTTGAACTACAGGTACATGATATGATGCTCATGATTTTTGGAAAAAAATCATTTTTAGACTCACAATATGATGTTTCATCAGAGATCCAATGCAAGTTTAGCGAGGATCATCCCCTAGATAAGAACCTTCATGCCCGCCGTTTTGACCATTGTTTGAAACGGGCATTAAAATTTCAAAAACGGTCCGAACTATGTGAAACCTTCATGTGGCGTCATGTTTTGTGACATAGTTCCAAGGAAAAATACCAAACTTGGTAAATTGATTGTGTCTCAAAAAAACCTTCTCAGAAACGACCTATCATGTCTGAGGTTTCATGGCTTTCGAGTCAAATGGCCAATGTTATGGCTAGAATCAAGGCATAGTTTGTGATACTGCACTCGTATTGTGCACGTGTGTGCATCTTGGGATGACGAACAATGTTTCAGGAGGAAGTTTTCCTTTTTGACGAATGGAAAACCCATTTTCCATTTTCCGAGCGCAAAAAAACAGGGCATTTTGTGAAGCAACCACCAAATGAAAGTTTTAGAATGGTACCACCACATTTTGTAAAAATATTAGACCACCTTACATGTACAATTTCCTAACCGGGGTATCTCAAACCTTTCCATCCACCTCTGGCGAAAATGATAAATTCCCACCGAATCGGGAGGAAGTGGGTCCGGTTTGAACAACAGGTACACGATATGATGCTCATGATTTTTGGCAAAAATAATTTTTAGACTCACAATATGATGTTTCATCAGAGATCCAATTCAAGTTTAGCGAGGATCATCCCCTAGATAAGAACCTTCACGCCCACCGTTTTGACCATTGTTTGAAACGGGCATTAAAATTTCAAAAACGGTCTGAACTATGTGAAACCTTCATGTGGCGTCATGTTTTGTGACATAGTTTCAAGGAAAAATATCAAACTTGATAAAATGATTGCGTCTCAAAAAAACTTCTCAGAAACGACCTATCATGTCTGAGGTTTCATGCCTTTCGGGTCAAATGGCCAATGTTATGGCTAGAATCAGGGCATAGTTTGTGATACTGTGCCCATATTGTGCACGCGTATGTATCTTGGGATGGCGAACAATGTTGAAGGAGGAAGTTTTCCTTTTTGACGCACGAAAAACCCATTTTCCATTTTTTGATCGCAAAAAAAGGGGCGTTTTGTGAAGCAATCACCAAATGAAAGTTTTAGAATGGTACCATCATATTTTGTAAAAATATTAGACCATCTTATGTGTACAATGTCCCAACCGGGGTATCTCAAACCTTTCCATCCACCCCTGGCAAAAAGACAAATTTCTGCCGAATCGGTAGGAAGTGGGTCCGGTTTGAACTATAGGTACATGATATTACGCTCATGATTTTTGGAAAAAATCATTTTTAGACTCACAATATGATGTTTCATCAAAGATCCAATACAAGTTTAGCAAGGATCATCCTCTAGATAAGAACCTTCACGCCCGCCGTTTTGATCATTGTTTGAAACGGGCATTAAAATTTCAAAAACGGTCCGAACTATGTGAAACCTTCGCGTGGCGTCATGTTGAAAATATGTCATTCGAAAATTTGTAATTTATACATATTATTTGTCGACTTCCGATTCACGGATTAAAAATTATGGATTATGCAAGATTTAAGTAATTTATAAATATTTAAAAAGATTTTGAATTTTAGTTATCCATATTTAATTATAGATGTAATCTTCATATTTTTTTTGATCAATTTATCGATATATAACATTTTATTTTAACTTACCAATAAAAATATATGAATTATGCCATATAAAAGATTTTTCTAGAATTTTAAAGCAAAATTTATAGAAACATGACCTTTTCTCACCTAAAGAAAGCTAGCCATATAAAATGACGGGTGGGCCATGGGACGCTAGCTAGTCATTAGCGCAGTTGTGTGTTTTGTACCTGTGTGAATCTAGCCTAGCTCAATGGCATGTGGGCCGCGTGCGGAAAAGTTTAAAGAAAAAATAAAATGAGAGAAGAATTGGAGGTCATGGTCAATTTAGACCCATCCCAACAGACGAGGTTATGTTTATTAATGCCCATCGCTTGGTTTTCTACAAGAAGTAGCTTGTATCCTGATGGTTAGTGTGCGGGTGTGAGTCTAGGAGATCGCGTGTTCGATTCCCCACAGGGATGTATTTTTATGGAATTTCACAAAGGAGGTGGGGCTTATCTGTCAGTTCGTTATGGGGCCAACTCGTCAGGTCGTGTATGGGGCTTGCTTGTAAGGCCGGTGGGGTCCTTCTGTCAGTTCGCTGGCGGGGTCTTCCTGTCAGTATGATGTGGTTGGTGGTGGATCCATCTTGTCAGCTTGGTTGTGGCAAAATATTAACACGTGGACAAAACACGTATGCAAAAAATGGCACGTAGACATGACACGTATGTCCAATTGCTGATGTGGCCGACTAGTCATATCAATAAATTAGAATTTAGACAGTACGATGATTTAAATTCGTCATAATAAGCTACAAGTAAGATCTTAAATCGTATTGCGCAGATTATGACGATATTATCTGATGAAATTATGACGATTTTGACACAAAACGTCGTAAACGTACATCGTGTTGACCTCTCTATATGGCATGTGACCATCTTGTGCGAAATCGTCATAAATCTATGACGATTTCATTTCACGTTACTATGAGAAGGTCATAAGTGAACACATTTCTTGTAGTGTTGTAAGTCCATGGAGTTTGTATTTTGTATTAAAGAAACGCCTGGGTCGCTAGCCTAAGTCATGCCTAATCATGGTGAAAACTTGCAACATCATCATAGTGAGCTATCTATGAAGCTCCTTAATAAAAAGCTATGCACATAGTAAATAAAAATATCGCTTAGATACTCATTGTCTGCTTGCCTTGTTATTTTGATTATAGGATAGCTCCTGTACCATGTGCAAGGGATACCCCATTGGCGGTTCTCTATGATATGCAAATACTTACAATGACAAGAACTTACAGGTGACTTAAGTTGAGTAGCATGAGGTGTGGCCCTCGTATTCAAGGGACTTGAGATTGCCAACTTATACTTTGTCAAGCATATACTCCATAGTTTGTTCACTTTAACCTTAATCACTTCAAGATGCTTATGATAGGGGCAATGAGGGTCGAAAGCTAACAAGTACGATCATTTTTAGAAGCTCTTTTTGAAACTTGAAATCCCTGCTTCCCTTTACAAAGTGCCTTTCTTCCACCATTATTTGAGTCTCCACCTTCTATCTTTAGGCACCATTAAGAGAGCATAGTTGTCATCCTGTGTGCAGGGTCCCAAAGCTTATTGATTGATGCATATTGTGATATTACTTGTTCTTGTGCTACTTGTTTCTAGTCATCCTTGTGAACTTTGAAGGTGTCATATGCATCTATTTGGTACTCTATGAGGGACAAGCTGATTACCACTATGCTATATTTTCTGTATGTGAAACAAACAAACGTTTTTCAATGCATGTTATTCATGATCTTTGTTTGTACCCTTTCATGTTACATGCATAGTTACTATGTCCTATTGTTAGAACTCCATATTTCATGCACATGTTTAGAGGTCTTCGATCCCAGCTTTCAATGCTTGCAAATGGTTTGATCTTGGTTATGATGGTGCATGTCACCTCAAAAAAAAAAATTTATCACTTACCTACTCGAGGACGAGCAGAAGTTAAGCTTGGGGATGCTTGATACGTCGGAAACGTATCTATAATTTTTGATGCTCCATGCTTGTTTAGTATCTACTTTGCTTTGCTTTGTCTACACTTTGAGGTGTTTTTATATCTTTTCTGGAACTAATCTATTAACAAGTTGCCACAGTGCCAGTTGCCAGTTTTCTTCTGTTTTTGGTTCCAGAAAGGTAGAAAATAAATATTCTCGGAATTGGACGGGACAAAATCCAAAGTCAATATTTTACCTTGGGGGACATGTATCTAGAAGACGAGACGGAGATGCGAACCAGGGCATCCAGACCCCCCTAGGCACGGGTGGGCCTGCCCTGCACCTGGGTAGGGTGTGGGGCCCCTGGCCGCCTCCCGGCCTCGCCTCTTCGCCTATAAGAAGCCCCCGATGCAGAAACCCAAAGTACCCAATCAATATTCCATGAAACCTTCTGTAGCCGCCGCCACCGTCGTCCCTAGATCAGGGGGGTCTGAAGTTCTTCCCCGCACCCTGCCGGAGGGGAGATCATCCCAGAGGCCTTCTCTCCGGTATGATGCGTGAGTAGTTCCACCTTGGACTATGGGTCCATGTAGTAGCTAGATGGTTGTATCTCCTCCTTGTGCTTTCATGTATAGATCTTGTGAGCTCCATTCATGATCAAGATATAATCTATTTGTAATCATGCATGTTGTGTTTGTGGGGATCCGATGGATATTGAGATTACTATGTCAGATTGATTAATTGTTTTGTCTCTATGATTCTATCATGTTTGTGTTGTTTGTGATCTTGCATGCTCTCAATTGTTAGTAGCTATCTTGGCCAAGTAGTTTCTAGTGACTCCAAGAGGGGGTATTTATGCTCGATAGTGGGTTCATGCCTCTAGTTTCCAAGGGAAGTGACAGAAATCTCTTCGGTTGTAGATGTGTTGTTGCTACTAGGGAGAAAACAATGGTCTCTTGTTCATGGAACAAGTGGATTGTTTACCTTACACACTTTGCTTAAAGCAGTTGTTTGTTGCTTGCAACTTAATACTGGAGGGGGTTCGGATGATAACTTGAAGGTGGACTTCTAGTCATAGATGTAGTTGGATGGAGTTCTATGTATCTTGTTGTATTGCCCAATCGAATCTCACAGGATCTTTTTGTCTAGTATTGCATTGTTATTCCTTGCTCAGTTCCTGTCAATTGCCCTGCTATAATTTGTTTACCCTTCATGCCATGTTGTTTATCTAAGGAGAGCACCTCTAGTGAACTATGGACCCCGGTCAAATCTTTACCATTGATACATCTTCCACTGTTACTTGTTTACTTGCTGCAAACCATTACCTTACACACCATACAGTTAATTCTTTGTTACAGCAACCGGTGAGATTGACAACCTCACTGTTAGTTGGGGCAAAGTCTTGAGTTTGTGTTGTGCAGGTTTCCATGTTGCTTGCAACACCTGTGTGATGTTTCCTTCCTCCTACTGGTTCGATAACCTCGGTTTCTTACTGAGGGAAGACTTGTTGTTGTGCTGCTCCACACCTTTCTCTTGGGGTTCCCAATAGGCTCCACATCAACTGATCCATCAAAAAGTTTTCTGGCGCCGTTGCCGGGGAACTATAGAACAACTTCAACCTCTTCCTCCCCGTGAAGCTCCAGCAGACATCAAACACCGCTTCGTAACTAGGTGGTTATAAAGGTGGGATTTGTCCATCATATGACGGATAGATATACTCTAGGCCCTCTCGGTGGAATGTCATCCAATTGTCTTGCAAGCATGTGACTAGGTCACAAGGGATGTTATATCACGAAACAAGTAAAGAGTATTTATCGGTAACGAGGTTGAACTAGGTATAGAGATATCGACGATCAAACGTTGGATAAGTAAAGTATCGCACGACAAAGGGAATCTGTATCGTATGTAAATGGTTCATTCGATCACGAAATCATCGTAGAAATATGTGCGAGCCATTATGGATTTCCAGATCCCACTATTGGTTATTGATCGGAGAGGTTTCTCGATCATGTCTGCATAGTTCACAAACCATAGGGAGACACACTCAAGGATTGTTTGAGTAGATATGGAATGTGAGTTGGAGACCAAATGTTGTTCGGAGTCTCGGATTGGATCCAGGACATCACGAGGAGATTCAGAATGGTCCGGAGAATAAGATTCATATAAGGAAAGTGAATTTCCGGGGTTTAGAAATGTTTTCGGTGTTTTGACCAGAAGCTTCTAGAATGTTCTGGAAGGTCCACCACCCTAGGAGGGGGTACTTGGAATGCACCATACCCTGATGGGCTGGGCGCATCATACCCTAGGCCAACTCGGCCAAGGACTAGGAAGAGAGAAACAAACTCTAGTTTGGAAAGTCAAATCCTAGTTTGAAATTTCAAATCCTAGTTAGGGAAGGAAAGGGAAACCTTGAGGGACAAGTTATCCCTCTCCCCTTCCTTGCTGCCAACCTAGAGGAGTTGGGGAAGGACTTGGTGATACGTCGGAAACGTATCTATAATTTTTGATGTTCCATGCTTGTTTAGTATCTACTTTGCTTTGCTTTGTCTACACTTTGTGGTGTTTTTATATGTTTTCTGGTACTAACCTATTAACAAGATGGCACAGTGCCAGTTGCCTGTTTTCTTCTATTTTTGGTTCCAGAAAGGCAAAAAATCAATATTCTCGGAATTGGACGGGACAAAAGCTAAAGTCAATATATTATCGTGGGGAACATGGAGCCAGAAGACGAGACGGAGGAGGGCCTCGAGGGGGCCACACACCCTGGCGGAACGGGTGGGCCCATCCTGTGCTTGGGGGTTGCAGCCTCCTCGGGCACCCCCTCGGCCTCCCTCTTTGCATATAAGAAGCCCCCGATGCCTAAACTCTAAGTACCCGATCAATATTCCACGAAACCGTCTGTAGCCGCCACCACCATCGTCCCTAGATCGGGGGGATCTAAAGCTCTTCTCGGCACCCTGCCAGAGGGGAGATCATCCCGGAGGCCTTCTTCTTCATCATGCCAGCCTCCGGTATGAAGCGTGAGTAGTTCCACCTTGGACTATGGGTCCATGTAGTAGCTAGATGGTTGTATATCCTCCTTTGTGCTTTCATGTCTAGACCTTGTGAGCTCCGTTCATGATCAAGATCCCATATATTTGTAATCATGCATGTTGTGTTTGCGGGGATCCGATGGATATTGAGATTACTATGTCAGATTGATTAATGGTTTAGTCTTATTGATTCTATCATGTTTGTGTTGTTTGTGATCTTGCATGCTCTCCGTTGTTAGTAGCTATCTTGGCCAAGTAGTTGCTAGTGACTCCAAGAGGCGGTATTTATGCTCGATAGTGGGTTCATGCCTCTATTTAATCTAAGGGAAGTGACAGAAATCTCTAAGGTTGTAGATGTGCTGTTGCCACTAGGGAGAAAACAACGGTCTCTTGTTCATGGAACAAGTGGATTGTTTACCTTACACACTTTGCTTAAAGCAGTTGTCTATTGCTTGCAACTTAATACTAGAGGGGGTTCGGATGATAACCCAAAGGTGGACTTCTGGTCATAGATGCAGTTGGATGGCGGTCTATGTATGTAACATCCCAGCATTTAGGAACAAACGAAGGGTAGATTTAGGAAATTGTGCATATGCATGCATTCATCTGCCAAATGTGGGTAAATTTTTCGCCAGATAAAAATTAAATTTTTCACTCTCTAGGTTTAGGAATAGCTTTGGAGAGTGATCGTTATAAGTTTTGACATGATCTTTATGACTTAGTATGTTTTGGGGAAAGGAATTTGAATTCAAACATGAGATTTGAATGTATATTTTAAATGATTAGAGTTATGCTTTAGTAATATTATTTAATCAAGAAATAATATATAGTAACAGAATCTTTAAATAAGAAATACAATCAAGAAAATGAATATTTATTTCATATATTTATTCCATGAATAAGTTACAAAATGCAACTCATAAAGTCAATAAAGAATCTTTACAGTAATAAAATTACAAAAAGAATAGAAATATTTACATATTAAGAAATAATACAAATTCCTTACAAAAGAATGAAATAAACATTACAAAGGATTACATTTGTCTAAAAAGAAAACCTATACTAATCTTGAATCTTCAAATCTTGTACCTGCAAGACAAAGAACAAAAAAAGGGAAAGTAAAGGTTAAGTTATTAATTTTTACCCTCAGCAGAGATCAGTGAGATCCACTGCTCAATTTTACATCATTGAGTAAGTTTATCAGTGGCAAATTTCACCAATATGAAAGAATCAAATCTTTCATAACAAATAAGCCATAATTCAAATGATCACAACCAGTAAAGGGGCAAGTTTCACTGGGCAAGTTAATAGTAACCAGATAAAAAGGTAGAACACCTCATTGACACACAAGCAGCTCACACACCAGAATGCATGGGTGTGCTGTCAACACAGCCCTAGCAGTTCAAATCAACAAAAGTACCAAGCACAGCCGTGGGCAAGCACCAGTGCACCACTCCATTGCTCACACCACACTAGAACCAACAGCTTAGCCCAGCAAACCAGCAAACATAACTCCACACTAGATCAACCCAAACATCACCAGATGGTGACATAAGGAGGGGGAAGAATTCGGTGGACAGCAAGGCGAAGCCACATGAGCTAGGAGGAGCAAACTAGATCAAGGCCAAGCACAGGAACCAGGGGAAGCAAGAACAACATCAGGAGGTGAAGGACATGATCAAGCCAGCAACACCAACATCACAACAACCACAACAATCATCAGTTTTTGTGGTGAGTGTCATAAACAACCGCGTGATCCATTCATCTTGTCTAAATATCAACATGTGTTGTTTCATGAAACAACCACTCAATGATCACCCTAGGTGGTGAATCTATCCTAGAGGTTTTAAATATAAAGATCAGAATCAAACTCTATCAAAAACACCAAATTCTCAGACCAACTTCACAGAATTTGTGATACCAAAGGCAACTTCTACATTCTATCATTTGTTCTTACAAGATCTGGGCACATCTCCCAGAAGGAGTAGCACCTTGGATCTTATAAGCTACAAACAAATCCATTAACTTAACCAACTAGGATCCAAGATCTAGTAAGCAACTATGATGCCCTAGCAAATCTTGAAAACGACAGCAACATAGGAACCTAGTTCCTAGAGCCTCAGACTAGCATCATAGGCATGAATAATCAGTAAGCTTTCCAACTTAGTATTAAGCATCCATCAAGTTTCCAGTAATGACCATAAGTAAAGCCAGCAACAAGATCAACTGGTGTACCATTCTAAGATGGTTTCACAAGCAATAATCTTATAGCTAAGCCAACCAGATAGTCTAGCTTTCATAAATGAACTAGAAAATCAATAACTATCATTTCCCTGAGACCATACTCAGAGATCATACAATATTTATCCATTCATTTTCAAAGAATCATTAGACTCTATTGAATAAAATTCAGACTATGGATAAACAGGCAAGCCAACAAACACTAATGCAGTGAATCATCACTGACAGAGTTATTGTCAGTATCAAGATACTGACAACAGATGAACACACTAATCCACCATAGTATCAATCACAGACAAAGCTAGGAACCACTAGCATCAGATCCAACATTACACTCAGTCCAACAACATCATATAATCAAAGGATAACAGCAAGCACTGAAGTGCAGAGAACACAAATTCTCACTAAGCATCATTACCAAACCATAGCATCATCTCACAAGCACCAAGGATGAACCCTAGTATCAGTGCAAACACAAAATATAGATTGGCCACTAGATACACACAGAGGGACTCGAAGTATCTAGATGCACTAAAGTTCACAGAGTCATAACTCACCGGAGGTCCTCGCTAACGAATTAAAGAGAAAGCAGTAGGGCCGACGAGCTCGTGGCGGCACGGGGAGAATACAGAGGACGCTGAAACCCGCACCAGCCACGGCGATGGTCACAGCAGCGCACGAACACCACACACCACCATGGGGGAATCAGCAGCGGCAACAGCATCACCATCCCCAAACCCTATGGTTCGTGAACGGGGCGATCCTAGCCACATGAGGGCTCCAAAGTCAAACCTAAGCGGAGGAGATGGACAAACATAGTCGACAACCTCGCCCTGCACCACGGCAGCGGCCAGGGAGGACCACGGCGGCGAGCATCGAACGGCGGCGGAGCCAGCACCCCACGGGGTCGAGGAGGAGAGGAAAGCGAGAGAGAGAGAGAGATAGAGAGAGAGAGAGAGAGAGACCGAGGGAGTGGGCCAATAGGGCCAGAACCCTTCGGGGTGCCTTTTGGTCAAGGTCACTTGGGCCAGGCCCAATAAGCCCAATAGAACCAGCCCAAAACTTAAAAGAAGTTTTAATAATTAATAAGAGTCCAAAATACCCCTAGAGATAAATAAAATTCTAAAAATAAAATAGAAGGTTACAAATTACAAATAATATATTTTTGGATTCATAATAATCCAATCTATTTAATTAAATTACGAAATAAATTTTTATGTATATAATTTTGGTCAAGAATTTTATAAAATATTTATTCCTTATGGAATTTTATAAAATTAAAGAAAGAAGATAAAAATAAATAAAAATCACTTTTACTATATATTATTATCATAGTATTTTATAAAAATACTAAATTAATATTTTGGTTTATAAAAATAAATTCTTTTATTAATTCTTAAAATAATTAGTAAATGAATAAATATAGGAATTTATATTAAAAAATATATTATCTTATAAAATGGCAAATATAATATTCAATAAATATTAAAGATTATTTTTAATAAAAATGAAACCCTTTATTTATTTAAAGAAATTCCTGAAACTAAAATAATGGGTAAAACACACAAAGAAAAATAAATGATAAGTAATGCATTACATTACTATGCATATTCATTTTGCTTCTTTAAATGTTGTCCTTACCGGACAATAATGATGTTTTGTCGACATAGAAGCTCAAGGTCCAGTGCAAGCATCCGAGTTCACTACCTTGCAATCACAAGGCAAGTTCATCACTTGCTCGTGTCCTTTGAAGAGACTTTATCAAAGTATTTGTAAATTGTGTGTTATCACCTATGTTCCAAGGAAAGAAAATATTATTTTCTCAAATAAATAAATTGTTGATACCATCCTAAGTGATGATATAATGGAGCAATAGAACTTAGGTTCTATTTGCAATAATGATGATCAACTAGGAACTTAACAACCCATGACATCAGTGATTCTAGTCCCGTATATACCGCGTTAGCCATGCGATTTGGAATGGGATAGAGAAGTCAGTGTATCCTTTTCCTCTCATATGGAGGCAAGTCGACCTTAACGTGACGTTGTGATTCCTTGTGTGGATCCAACATATGGGTGGGAACCCTTATGCCCCACACTTTTGGTGTCTAGATTATCTATGAGTGGTTTTTAGTGGTATAGTCCATTTGATATGGCACTTGCCAGGGCATCACCAGTTCATAGAGTCTTTGGGAACTCATCATGGTTTTAGCCTGCCCGGAAGGGGGCTTAACGGAGGTGAACCAGCCCCGAAGGATCGTATAGACATATGGGGTCGCGGAGAGGGTAGTGATTGGCTTGGACCAACTACTAGGCCCCACAACATGGAATTGTGGACGGGAAAGTACGCCCGGTTATGCAAAAAGGAGTTGATCTCTTATGGGTAAAGTAACGCACCTCTGCAGAGTGTAAGAATTGTAACTTGTTACTCCCTGTTTCGGGAAGGAGCTATGAACGCGGCAGGAAAGGAACTCCATGAAAGTTGTGGTCAACCTGTGAAGGCTGATGGTCATAGATTTTCACAATAAAATCAATCTTTAAAGAAAGGTTTATGAAAACTGCATAGTGCCAAGGACTTATAGTCTGAGGTGGTAGATAGAGCATAAAACTTCCCACCTTGCATATAATGAACTTGCTGGGTAACGTTGTTACTCACCTTTTCCTTTGATCCCATGCTTAGACTCTGAGGATCCCGAAGAAATTCCAATGTATGCAGCTAAAAGCCAAGAAGAGGTCTTCTATGAAGAGCCCAATATGTATGGATCCGTAGAAGGGGTGGACTACGATGTTGTCTACGGAGGAGAGCACCAAGAGTCAGAATAGTACCATAGTTCTAGGAGCCAATTGAGCCGAGCAACATGAACAATATATAACAATAAGTTATTGAGCCCAATTTTGGAGTTTAAGTAGTCACTTTAAATCTTCCGATGAAACACTTTATATTTGGTTTGTAAGTTGAATCTTTTGAAGTCTTGAACTTCTGGTATTGTAATAATAATATTGTGTGTATGTTTGTAATATGGACCCGCAATGTTTCTGTTGTACCACTCCGAGGGATGTGATATTTACGGAACGGTGTACTGTGTGTTTCATATCAACGACTATAGTGTACTACACATGCAGTGGTATGCTGGGTCACCGCAATGTATCTTGTTGTATTGCCCAATCGAATCTCATAGGATCATGATGTCTAGTATTGCATTGTTATGCCTTGCTCAGTCATGTCAATTGCCCTGCTGTAATTTGTTTACCCAGCATGCCATGTTTATTTATCTAAGGAGAACACCTCTAGTGAAATATGGACCCCGGTCCAATATTTAACGTTGATACATCTTCCACTGTTACTGTTTACTTTCTGCAAACCACTATCACCTTCCACACCATACAGTTAATCCTTTGTTACAACAACCAGTGAGATTGACAACCTCACTGTTCGTTGGGCAAAGTCTTGAGTTTGTGTTGTGTAGGTCTCCAAGTTGCTTGCAGCACCTTTGAGACGTTTCCTTCCTCCTACTGGTTCGATAACCTCGGTTTCTTACTGAGGGAAGACTTGCTGTTGTGCTCTTCACACCTTGCTCTTGGGGTTTCCTGACGAAGCGCTTTCAGGCGCCATCAACAAGTTTTCTGGCGCCGTTGCCGGGGAGGCTAAGGACGTCTTCAAAAGGGGAGTCCTTCACAACCTTTCTCTTTACTTATTTTTTGTTTTGCTTGGTTTCTTTTGCTTTGTTTTGTTTGCCTCTTTTTATCAAAAACTCCAAAAAAATAGTTTAGTTTGGTTTGCTTTCTCTTATCAAAAACACACAAAAAATTAGTTCCTGCTCTAGTTGCTGGCCTGTTATTGCCTTGCTTTGTCATGCTTTCTATCAATGGATGGTTTCTTTGAAACTAGTTCTTATTGGCAAGGTGGGTTCACGGAAGAACAAAAGTATTATTATAAGGAACATCGTTTGTCACAAAAAGGGAAACACTTATGGTAACAAATTGATAAATTGAATACTATTGCTAGAGAGGTGTGCTCTACTTATAATGTCACTTATTGCTTTGATAAATCTTGTTGTTGTAGGAGGTAAAAACACCTACCTTTTCAATGTGAGTATAATGATAATGTTACCATATCTTCTTATGTTAATGGAAATTATGACTTTCATGATGTGGAACAAATTGAATAATTTATTGCTTTCAAGGGTGCATTTGAACTTGCTAGTTTGCTTGAAAATACTGATGATTCACCTTATGAATATGAGGTTTATGATATACTTAAATTTTGCTTTGATAATTACAAGGAATACAATGGTTATATTATTGAATATTTTAATAGATGCTTCCCACAAATGGAAGAGACTAATGCCTTGAAGGAGCCTATGGAAGACGAAATTGCTGAACCTGAAAGCTCATTAGATGAAAAAGAGGAGAGTGATGAATAAAAGGAGGAATGGATTAGATACCCATGCCTACCTTCTAATGAGAGTAAATCTTTATCCCTTACATTATTTGATTGTCCCCCATGCCTACCAAAGGAGGATGAGTGTTATGCTCATGTTTTCTATGATAATCCTTTATTTGTGCCTAACTTCGAAATGCATGATACTAAAGAGTTTTTCTTAGAAAATGTTTATGATAAAGCTCTAGATGATGGTCCTATATTGAATGATCAGTCTTCTTGCTATAAAATTGTTAAAAGTGGGTCTGAAGGTTTTAATCCCACTATTTTTGATCTTGTTAAAAATTATGTGCTTGTAGATCATGAAAAAGCATGCTTTATGTGATAGTTATATTGTTGAGTTTATTCATGAGGCTACTGAGAATTATTATGAGAGAGGAAAATATGGTTGTAGAGTTTTCATGGTACTGAAACACCTCTCTATGTGTTGAAAGTTTTGAAGTTGCTCCTGTTTTATCTACCCATTCTTGTTACTATGTGATTCTTTGATTTATTTTCTTAAAATATTCCTATGCATAGGAAGTGATTTAGACTCAAATGTGTTTTGAATTTGCTTCTTTATGCTCTCTTTTACATCAACTCATATTTCTTATGTGAGCATCTTCTCAAATTATCAATGTCTAACTTAAAGGCGTTAAAGAAAAGTACTTGTTGGGAGATAACCCAAGAGTTTTCTTGAGTCTTGGAAGTTATTACTTTAGTAATGACCTCTCTTTATCCTTTTTTTTTGCTTTTTGTGCCAAGAATGACCTTTAATGAGAGGGAAGTAAGATTTAGGAAGTTGCTGTCTCGAGGAAACAAATTTTTGTGCTCCACCGTAAAAATTTGTGAGGAATCTATGTAAGTAGGATTGATCTGATATTTTATGAATAAATCCCTCAGTATGTTAGCTAACTTCCATTAGTACAACACTTTTTGATTTGATCAATATAAGATCTTCTAAAAAATCGGTTTCTACCTGATGGTCTGTTTTGACAGATTTCTGCCATTATTTGCATTTGCTTCTTATTGATTCCTTTTTGGGTTATTTTTGGGAAATTGAGATTTTTGAGAGAATTGCTATAGTAGCTTGTGTTTTTAGTGAAAGTTTTTCTGTTCTAAAGCTAAACCCAAGGGTCTATTATCTTTTGAATACACTAATGTTGCTAATGAAGATTGTGTGAAGTTTTGTATGAAGGAAAAAATTCAGGTGTAGAGAGAGAATGATGTAATGAGATGAAGAATGGATAAAAGCTCAAGCTTGGGGATGCCACCCCGGTGTCACCCCAAGAAATATTCAAGAGGTACAAGCGTCAAAGCTTGGGGATGCCCAAGGCATCCCCTTCTTCATCAATAAAAAGCTCAGGTATTTCTAGACACTTCGTTTTTATTGTTTCATGCACAATTGTGTTGTTCTTGGAGCGTCTTAGTTTTCGTTTTCTTTGCTTAGTTTACTTAGTTTGCTTTAATAAAGTAGTTTGGACCCCCCGTTCTCGCTGTGTTGTTTCAAATAAGTTGATTGGTGTTGGAAAGGAGTAGAAAGTTCTTGCTTGAATTAGTGCAAGAGGAGCTTGCTTTGACTGTGACTTAGACTTTATCATGTCATGCTAGATGTTATTTTGACCTTATGCTTAGTTATTATTGTTTTAGTATGACTTGTTCCAAACAATTGAGATTGCTTCGTGTGCCTTGAAGAAACCATGCGTTGTTTTAGCATGCAAAAGCATAGTATTGTGGTATTCTCCTTTGATGCTTTGTTTGGGTTGACTTGGCACATGCTCACACCATGTTATGACTATGAACAAGTCACCATAGCCTCTATGATCATTTAGTCCTTGACTTGTAGTACCACTCTATGCTTTAATTAGTAATGTTTTGTCGCTATGAATGATTATGACCATTATTGCTCTCTTAGTTGGTTGCTCCCAGTCTTTTGCTAGCCTCCACTTGTATGAGTAAGATCTACCCATGCTTCCAACTCCCAAGAAATCAAGTTATTCCAAAGTGTCCACTATAAATTCCTATGCATGGTGTGTTACATCATTCCAAGTATATTCTTGTTCTCATATATCTTCCAATTTAAAAGTATTTTGTTATATGAAAACTTAGTAATTAAAGCTCTCACGAACTTGATGGAACATTTTATTTTTCTTGCCCCTAATAAACTTGAACCATTGTGTCATTTATGCTGTATATGCTTGCACTTATACGTTGGAATTAGCAGAACCGTGCTGTCACGGGGAACGCTTTCATCTTTCAACATTGCACATGTACTTTGTACACAGTTGGTATCATGCTCTTTTGTTTGCGGATGTTGTCGATGTGAAATAAAAGGGGAGCTTGTAAGTCCATGGAGTTATGTATGTGTGTTAGAGAAACGCCTGAACCACTAGCCTAAGCCATGCATAATCATGGTGGAAACTTGCAGCATCACCATAGTGACATCTATGAAGCATTCTTCTTATAAAAAAAGAGACATATTGAAAAGAGGAAAGAGAGAGAAAATCACCATATTACCATGGTAAATAAGAAGATTGCTGAAATGCTCATTCTCTGCTTGCCTTGTCATTTTGGTTATGGGATATATCTTGTACCATGTGCAAGGGGTACCCCGTTGGCGGTTCTCTATGATACACATGTACTTACTATGACAAGAACTTACCGGTGACTAAAGTTGAGTAGCATGAGGAGCGACCCTCGTATTCAAGGGACATGAGATTGCCAACTTATTCTTTGTCAAGCATATACTCCATAGTTTGTTCGTTTTAACCTTAATCACTTCAAGATGCTTATGATAGGGGCAATGAGGGCTGAAGGCTAACACGTACCATAATTTTTGGAAGCTCTTTTTGAAACTTGAAATCCCTGCTTCCCTATATGAAGGGCCTTTATTCCACTATTATATTGAGTCTCCACCTTCTACCTTTAGGCACAAGTTAAGAGAGCATAGTTGCCATTCTTAGTTCTATGTGCATTGTCCCAAAAGTTATTGATTGATGCATATTGTTGATATTGCTTGTTCTTGTGCTATTTGTATCTAGTCACTCTTATGAACTTTGAAGGTGTCCTATGCATCTATTTGCTACTCTATGAGGGACAAGATGATTGCCACTATGCCATGTTTTCTGTATGTGAAACAAACAAACGTTTTTCAATGCATGTTATTCATGATGTTTGTTTGTAGCATTTCATGTTGCATGCATAGTTACTTTGTCTTATTGTTAGAACTCCATCTTCCATGCACATGTTTAGAGTTCTTTGGTCCCAGCTTTCAATGCTTGCAAATGGTTTGATCTCGATTTTGATGGTGCATGTCAACTCAAAAATTATTCTTTTATCACTTACCTACTCGAGGACGAGTAGGAGTTAAGCTTGGGGGTGCTTGATACGTCGAAAACGTATCTATAATTTTTTATGTTCCATGCTTGTTTAGTATCTACTTTGCTTTGCTTTGTCTACACTTTGAGGTTTTTTATATGTTTTCTAGTACTAACCTATTAACAAGATGCCACAGTGCCAGTTGCCTGTTTTCTTCTGTTTTTATTCCAGAAAGGCATAAAATCAATATTCTCGGAATTGGACGGGACAAAAGCCAAAGTCAATATTTTACCGTGGGGGAAAACAAAGCCAGAAGACGAGACCGAGGAGGGCCTCGAGGGGGCCACACCCCCTGGCCGCACGAGTGGGCCCACCCCACGCCTAGGGGGTGTAGCCGCCTCGGGCACCCCATCAGCCTCCCACTTCGCCTATAAGAAGCCCCCGATGCCTAAACCCCAAGTACCCAATCAATATTCCACGAAACCGTCTATAGCCACCGCCACCGTCATCCCTAGACCGGGGGGACCTGAAGCTCTTCCCGGCACCCTGCCAGAGGGGAGATCATCCCGGTGGCCTTCTTCTTCATCATGCCAGCCTTCGGTATGAAGCGTGAGTAGTTCCACCTTGGACTACGGGTCCATGTAGTAGCTAGATGGTTGTATCTCCTCCTTTGTGCTTTCATGTCTAGATCTTGTGAGCTCCGTCCATGATCAAGATCTCATCTATTTGTAATCATACATGTCGTGTTTGCGGGGATCCGATGGATATTGAGATTACTATGTCAGATTGATTAATGGTCTTGTCTTATTGATTCTATCATGTCTGTGTTGTTTGTGATATTGCATGCTCTCCGTTGTTAGTAGCTATCTTGGCCAAGTAGTTGCTAGTGACTCCAAGAGGGGGTATTTATGCTCGATAGTGGGTTCATGCCTCTATTTAATCTAAGGTAAGTGACCGAAATCTCTAAGGTTGTAGATGTGTTGTTGCCACTAGGGAGAAAACAATGGCTTCTTGTTCATGGAACAAGTGGATTGTTTACCTTACACACTTTGCTTAAAGCGGTTGTTTGTTGATTGCAACTTAATACTGGAGGGGGTTCAGATGATAACCCAAAGGTGGACTTATAGTCATATATGCAGTTGGATGGCGGTCTATGTATCTTGTTGTATTGCCCAATCGAATCTCATAGGATCATGGTGTCTAGTATTGCATTGTTATGCCTTGCTCAGTCCTGTCAATTGCCCTGCTGTAATTTGTTTACCCAGCATGCCATGTTTGTTTATCTAAGGAGAACACCTCTAGTGAACTATGGACCCCGGTCCAATCTTTAACATTGATACATCTTCCACTGTTACTGTTTACTTTCTGCAAACCACTATCAGCTTCCACACCATATAGTTAATCCTTTGTTACAGCAACCGGTGAGATTGACAACCTCACTGTTCGTTGGGGCAAAGTCTTGAGTTTGTGTTGTCCAGGTCTCCAAGTTGCTTGCAACACCTTTGAGACGTTTCCTTTCTCCTACTGGTTCGATAACCTTGGTTTCTTACTGAGGGAAGACTTGCTATTGTGCTCTTCACACCTTGCTCTTGGGGTTTCCCGACGAAGCGCTTTCAAGTGCCATCAACAAGTTTCCTAGCGCCGTTGTCGGGGAACAAAGAAGAAGAAACTCCCACGTCAACAAAGCTCCAACACTCGGCAAGGGGTGGGAACCCTGGCCGCAACCCCCCACCCATATAAGGAGGGGTGAGGGCGCCCCATAAACCCTCACCCCAAACCCTAGCCGCCAGCGGCTACCCTCTCTCCTCCATACACTGCTCCAGCTTAGGCGAAGCCCTGCAGTAATCTCTTCTCCTACACCACCACCACCACCACACCGTTGTGTTGTTGGGATTCCAAGGAGATCTAAAACCTCTGCTGCCCTGCTGGAACAAGGTAGAGGAAGGTCTTCATCGACTAACATATGTGTGACCGACTGCAGAAGCGCTGTCAGAACATGGCACCAGAAGGATCGTCTACGCGATCTTGAGATCGGCAAGTGATCGACTATATCAACCACAAGATCCGAATCTCGTTAAATATTTTGGACCTTCGAGGGTTAGTTCTCTACAATCTCGTTGCACCAATCTCGTAGAATAGATCTTGGTCTTGTGTGTTCCTGCGATAGATTTTTTTGTTTTCCATGCTGCGAACTCTACACTAAGTACGATAAATGACTAAGAGTCATGAAATCCTAAATTAAGTTACATTTAAGATTGTAAAAGTAAATGTTACTTAATCTTATTAAGTAAAGATGTTATTTTACCTTCCCAATAATTGCAAAGTTATAAGAAATGAAACTTTAGAGAAAGACATAAAGCTCAATTTTTTACAAAGAGTATCTTGAAAATTTCAATGGTTTACTACAATGTGTAGCGATGATTGAGTCAATTGGTTTTACACTAAGCAATTACTACAATTTGTATAATTTATAAAAGATTTTCAAATGTGTCTCCTTCAACATGAATAATGAAGAAGAGCTGTAATTGGTACAACAAGAAGATTCTGTCGGATCACATGGATTCTAGTGTCTTGTAGCCAGAGATTCTTGATTTGATAAATGATCAAAGAATTTTGGAGTTGCCAACATATTGAGAAGACCTGCACTTGCAAGAATTTGAGTGGGAGATGAATAGTTTCCTAGTAAAATGTATGGATGACATATTTGATTGGGATCTAAGTGAGTATCCTAGTATCTTATATGTGGATGACATATTCGAGTGGAAGTTTAAACAACATTCTTATATATATGTGAATGACATATTGTGAATGGTGTAGGTGGTATTAGTAATATTTAAGTTAGTAAATATTAGATAGATGAAGTTGAACATATATTGAACATTAAAGTCTATCGAGATAGATCAATACGTTTAACAAACATTAATGTTGAAATGTTTCTTAAATGGATTCTGAAGAAAGTTTAGAATTTCCTATATGAGATTCTGAAGAAGTTTAGAATAGAATAAGTCAAGAAAGAAGATATTGCTTGTATAGCTAGGTGGAGCATTGAGTTAATTTCAGTATTTCAACAATGGTTTAGAAGGGAAGAAAAGGGATGATCTATATCCCCTATGTCTCGGTCATAGGTTCTTTCATACAACCATATTGTATACTCGATGAAATGTGACACATGTTCTCAATTGAAATAACAGATTCTAAAGTGATTCCTGAGTAAATCACTGAATCATAATTATGCATATCCTTAGGGTATAGAGAAAACTAAGGATCTACATTGATATAGAAGTGGCTGCTTTAGAAGTGATGACGAAGGATAATTTCCACGATCCCTTCGCAGTCTCACGTTCGAGAACCGGAAGGGAGTTTTATTTGTTTGGTGGATGGCTCGGGCCAGTAGGTTTGGATCTCAAAGACGAAGATATGTGTGCATCAGGAGGAATCCCTCGGAGTTTATTTATAAGGTGATCAAGAAATCGTACAATATGTCTACAAGATGATCTTTGTGGGTTTATAATGATATCCAACGAGAGATATGCATCTAGAGCTATGACTAATGCTGATGGCAAAGACTTAGGCAATTATGACGTGTCCTTCTAGGGTGAACGCCTTCGGGTATTTACAGGCGTCAATGGTAGCCGAGTTCTTTCATCTAATACTGCATGTAACCTTGATCTCCGACCTTGCTTGCACGTACGTCTAGTCTTCGGGTTCTCCAAAGAGCCGTCTTGCAGGCCCATGAGTTAGCACTACGGGAAAAAATGTCGCTGCCGTGTAGACACGTCTTTGCCGTGTGTCAAACGCACCGGAACACGGCAAAGACAGTCTTTGCCGTGTGTAACTCAGAAAATACACGGCAAAGTACGTGAACACGGCAAATTTCTGAAAAAGAACACGGCAAAGAAATATACACGGCAAAGACCCATAAAGGAACACGGCAAAGAAAATACATTCGGCAAAGTTGACAACGGCACACGGCATAGGTGTTATCACGGCAACGAGGTGGGACCCGTGACCCCACAAGTCCATTTAACGGGAGGAGCTAACGGCCGTGAGCGGTGGTCTCTTTGCCGTGTGCCCTGCCGGTCCTTTGCCGTGTGTATTCGATAGTATTACGGCAAAGGCCCTTTGCCGTGTGTATTCCGTAGTACACAAAGGGCCTTTGTGTGTATTTCATGACACCTGCAAGAAAGTCTTTTTTTTTTTTTTGCCTTTTATCACATTACTCTTAGGAAAATCATAAAAAAATCATTCTAATTCAGAAAAATACAAATAATATATCAAAATTTGCAGAAAAATAAAATCTATCTATGTACACTCAAAAATTAGATATTTATATTGAATAAGAATCTTCATGCTCGCCGTTTGACCATAGATTTAAACATGCATAAAAATTCAAAACGATCGAAACAATGCGAAACCTTCGTGGTGTCATATTATGTTACATGGTTGCAAGGAAAATATCAAACTTGTTATATTGAATATGTCTCAAAAAAACCTTCATAAAATGACCTATCTCATTCGAGGTTTCCTCGCTTTCGGGTCAAATGACCAATGTTATGGCTAGAATCAAGGCATAGTTTGTGATAATCTGCCCATATTGTGCATGCATGTGCCTCATGGAATGGTGAACAATGTTGCAAGAGGAAGTTTTTATTTTCATCGCACCAAAAAGCCATTTTCAATTTTCTGAGCGAAAAAAACGAGAGATTTTATGAAGCAACCACCAAATGGATAATTTAAAATGCTACCACCCCATTTTTCAAAAATACCAGACCACCTTAAATGTACAATGTCCCAACAGGGGGATCTCAAACCTTTCCGTCCACTCCAGGTGAAAAAGACAAATTCCTGCCGAATCGGTAGAAAGTGGGTTAGATATGAACTACAGGTACATGACCGGATGGACATGATTTTTTTAAAAAATCATTTTTAGATTCACAATATGCTATTTCATTAGAGATCCAGTGAAAGTTTAGAGAGGCTCAGCTCCGAGCTAAGAATCTTCATACCCGTCGTTCGACAAAGTTTGTCGATAGTTTTAAAGAGTCATAAAAAATTCAAAAACGATCGAAACAATGCGAAACCTTCGCGTGGTGTCATATTATGTTACATGGTTGCAAGGAAAAATATCAAACTTGTTATATTGAATATGTCTCAAAAAAACCTTCATAAAATGACCTATCTCATTCGAGGTTTCCTCGCTTTCGGGTTAAATGACCAATGTTATGGCTAGAATCAAGGCATAGTTTGTGATAATCTGCCCATATTGTGCATGCATGTGCCTCATGGAATGGTGAACAATGTTGCAAGAGGAAGTTTTTATTTTAAATGCACCAAAAGCCATTTTCAATTTTACGGCGAAAAAACGAGAGATTTTATGAAGCAACCACCAAATGGATAATTTAAAATGCTACCACCCCATTTTTCAAAAATACCAGACCACCTTAAATGTACAATGTCCCAACAGGGGGATATCAAACCTTTCCGTCCACTCCAGGTGAAAAAGACAAATTCCTGCCGAATCGGAAGAAAGTGGGTTAGATATGAACTACAGGTACATGACCGGATGGACATGATTTTTTTAAAAAATCATTTTTAGATTCACAATATGCTATTTCATCAGAGATCCAGTGAAAGTTTAGATAGGCTCAGCTCCGAGCTAAGAATCTTCATACCCGTCATTCGACAAAGTTTGTCGATAGTTTTAAAGAGTCATAAAAAATTCAAAAACGATCGAAACAATGCGAAACCTTCGCGTGGTGTCATATTATGTGACATGGTTGCAAGGAAAAATATCAAACTTGTTATATTGAATATGTCTCAAAAAAACCTTCATAAAATGACCTATCTCATTCGAGGTTTCCTCGCTTTCGGGTCAAATGACCAATGTTATGGCTAGAATCAAGGCATAGTTTGTGATAATCTGCCCATATTGTGCATGCATGTGCCTCATGGAATGGTGAACAATGTTGCAAGAGGAAGTTTTTATTTTCGTCGCACCAAAAAGCCATTTTCTATTTTCTGAGCGAAAAAACGAGAGATTTTATGAAGCAACCACCAAATGGACAATTTAAAATGCTACCACCCCATTTTTCAAAAATACTAGACCACCTTAAATGTACAATGTCCCAATAGGAGGATCTCAAACCTTTCCGTCCACTCCAGGTGAAAAAGACAAATTCTGCCAAATTAGGAAGTGGGTCGAATATGAACTACGTGTACATGATCGATGGGCATGATTTTTACAAAAATAATTTTTAGGTTCACAATATGCTATTTTATCGAGATCCGGTGAAAGTTTAGAGAGGCTCATTCGAGCTAAGAATCTTCATACCGCTGCTCGACAAAGTTTGTCGATAGTTTAAAAGAGTCATAAAAATTCAAAACGATCGAAACAATGCGAAACCTTCACGGTGTCATATTATGTGACATGGTTGGAAGGAAAATATGAAACTTGTTATATTGAATATGTCTCAAAAAAACCTTCACAAAATGACCTATCTCATTCGAGGTTTCCTGGCTTTCGGGTCAAATGACCAATATTATGGCTAGAATCAAGGCATAGTTTATGATAATCTGCCCATATTGTGCATGCATGTGCCTCATGGAATGGTGAACAATGCACAGGAGGAAGTTTTTCTTTTCGTCGCACCAAAAAGCCATTTTCTATTTTCTGAGCGAAAAAAACGAGAGATTTTATGAAGCAACCACCAAATGGCTAATTTAAAATGCTACCACCCTATTTTTCAAAAACACTAGACCACCTTAAATGGACAATGTCCCAACGGGGGGATCTCAAACCTTTCTGTCCACCTGTGAAAAGACAAATTCTCGCAAACGGTAGGAAGTGGGTCGATATGAACTACGTACATGATCGATGGGCATGATTTTTACAAAAATAATTTTAGGTTCACAATATGCTATTTTATCAAAGATCCGTGAAAGTTTAGAGAGGCTCATTCGAGCTAAGAATCTTCATACTGCTGCTCGAAAAAGTTTGTCGATAGTTTAAAAGAGTCATAAAAAATTCAAAAACGATCAAAACAATGCAAAACCTTCGCGTGGTGTCATATTATGTGACATGGTTGGAAGTAAAAATATCAAACTTGTTATATTGAATATGTCTCAAAAAATCCTTCACAAAATGACCTATCTCATTCGAGGTTTCCTGACTTTCGAGTCAAATGACCAATATTATGGCTAGAATCAAGGCATAGTTTGTGATAATATACCCATATCGTGCATGCATGTGCATTATGGAATGACGAATAATGTTGCTGAAGGAAGTTTTCCTTTTCCTCGCACCAAAAAGCTATTTTCCATTTTCCGGGCACAAAAAACGGGGGGTTTTATGAAGCAACCACCAAATGGATAATTCAAAATGATACCACCCCATTTTCACAAGATTATATGGATGTCATATTTGGATTCCTCACATTTTTCTGATCGATTTAGACATTTTATTTGTCGAATTCTGATTTACGGATTTAAATATATGAATTATTCCATATTAAGTAGAAAAAGGAAATAAAATAAAACCATTTTATTTTTTATTTGGATTCAAGATTATTATTACTTTTCATTATTGTTTACTTAAATAATTGTTTGGAATCTAAAATTGAGATGTGTGACATCATGGTCCAAGAGTTAATATCATTGATATGGAAGTATTAGCAACAAGGTATGATTTCTTTCTTGGTAGCTCATTCGGAAGGAACGAAGAAGTTAAGCGTGCTAGGCCTAGAGTAGTGTTAGGATGGGTGACCACAGGGGAAGTTTGATTATAAGTGCAATTTAACATAATATTTAACAAACAAAGCGTTCAAATATTCTATATGAGATTATCAAGTAAATAATATTCAAAAAAGTTTGAAACAAAATTATTATTTTTATTTTTTAAAAAAAGGCAGTTTCTTTGCCGTGTAATTTTTCCACGAGACACACGGCAAAGACAGCTTCTTTGCCGTGTACTTTTCAAGAAGACACACGGCAAAGACAACTTCTTTGCCGTGTACTTTTCAAGAAGACACACGGCAAAGAATAGACACCGTCATCTCCGCAGGAACCGTTATCTTGCTTTACTTTGCCGTGTCTACGCATGAGACACACGGCAAAGCCTTTGCCGTGTCTTATTTAGAAAACACACGGCAAAGGCCCTTTGCCGTGGCGAACGTTGCCGTGTGGCATTTGCCGTGTGTATACACACGGCAAAGCCTTTGCCGTGTTCCGAAAGGCCTTTGCCGTGTCTTTTGCCCACACGGCAAAGAGCCTGTGTGCCGTAGTGTAGGTCGGTTGAGAGATTTTAGATGCAGGCCTTGAGGTCCTTGATCATCAGAGGTCGCCTAGGCAAGAATCGTGGGTTCGTGCCCATATATGATACAAGTCCGAATCCACCCATCACCGATAAGATCCTGATCAGTACCTTTAATAAAACGATCTTCCTTTTATCAGAGTTGTTGTAGCTCGTGCTCAACCTCCACCTGGTGAGCTCTATGACTTCTTGGTCCGGAGGCGCGAGGTCCTTGTGTATGCTTGAGGTCTTGGCACAACGTCTCCAGTATATATAAACATTTAGATCGTGCATATCTTTCCGCGTGCCCGGTCTCAGAGCAGGTCTGACGAGCCTTCTGATCTAAGATATTCCAGCGTAAGGGAGTTACGACGAGGTCCTGCAAAAGGATTAATAACAAAAGGAAAGTAGACGATGCTTTGGAGAACAATAAATTAATAGTTGGTAGTTGCCGCGGCTTCCATTGCTCTTGCTCGGCTTAAACTTTTGACACATCTTATTATCATGAGGAGTCAAAAGCACTTTTAGATAATATATGACGAGCCGTTGGTTTATACCTCCTAGCATGCCGGTTTGTAAATGTAAGTACTCTCTCCGGTCCTTAAAAAAGTGCGCAGTTCTGAACTCTGCAACGCACTTATTTAGAATTGGGGGGAGTACTATATAACTGGAACCATGTTACAGTAAATCTAATAGTGCATCGTATACTCAGAACGTGCAGCAAGCCAATGGCGTTCGATGCTGAAATTCTTTTAATCCCCTTGTCATCTGCACTGAGGTGCCTCTGCCAATGGTAGCTTCTATAGTGCAAATGAATGGTTATGGATCTCCTTTTTCCTTTTCCTTTTCTGAACAATTTGTGTGGAAGCATCCATCCGAGAGATAACTCGATGTCTGGTAGAGAGTACCAATATTTTCTTGAGACGGGTAGGAAATAAATTTGATTGCGTACAGTTCGTCGGATCATACAAATAGGCGTAATTGACTCTTATACCACCTATTCCGCTCTTCAGTACTTTTATTTACTACTAAAATAGAGTAGGTAGATCTCATTTGAGTACAGTATGCGTAGCTAAATTGTTGGTAGTTATATCTGCCTCTGTATATATAGCAGAAATAAATCATGTACCCTGTACTTCAGATAATTCTCGATCCAATGGCGGATCAATCGAGGCTTCAGCTCCGCTGCAGTGTTGCCGACTTTTCCCAGACGGCGTAGTCGCTGCCGTGTGCAGAGCTGACGAACCCAGCCGGGATGACGGCCCCGACATCGTACCTGGAGCCGATCTTCACCACCACCTTGCCGTCGATCTCGGCGACGTAGGCGTCGCCATCGTGCATGAGGATCTTGAGCTCGCTCGTCGCCGTGATGCCGTTGCGCTTCCTCACCGCAACCAGCGCCGCGATCTCCTCCTTGAATCCCCAGTTGAAGAAATGGTCGTAGAACTGAGCACGCAAAAACCAACCGTTACTTATGATTTCTCCGAAGAAATGGCGTAGCTTATACTAGCTGTGTGAGAAGTGAGTCTGGAGGAGGTGGCTTGCTTACGATGCAAGGGGTGCCGGGGTGGGTGAGGATGTAGGCGTAGCCTTGCATGACCTTGTCGGAGGGGAATGGCCACATGGCCTGCGTGGAGCCGGTGTCGTGGTTGTCGACGAAGGTGACGGCCTTGGCGGGCCACCACCCCATCACGCCGGGGGCCTTCCCCTGCGGGTCGATCAGCCTCCACAGCTCGCCCTCCACGGCGGCGTTCAGGATCCCCTTGGTCGTGAAGTCGAAGACCATGCCGGCCGACGCTGCCCCTCCCACCCCGTCCACCCAGTTCACAAGGCTCTGCCGGTGCGCGTCCTGGTCGTACTGGGGCTTCCCGTCCCCGCCCGTGGGCATGGTGTCCCACACCTCGGCCACGGCGAGGTCCGGCGACGTGCCGTCGATGTACACCTTGGCCATCGCTGCGGAGTAGCCCTTGGCGAAGTCGAGGCGCCAGGCGTCGAAGCCCAGGTCGGTCTTGAGCCAGAGGAGCCAGTCCTTGAGCTCCCGCTGGACGCGGTCGTTGAGGTGGTCGATGTCGGGCGCGGCGGCGAAGTCGGCGCCCGTGTCGAGGTTGGCGGTGCCGTCGGAGTAGAGCGTGTCGTCTCGGCAGATCATGTGAGGGCCCCAGTCGAGGCGGCCGTCGGGGGTGCCGCCCTCGAAGATGCAGTAGATGCCGCGGCTGTCCTTGTAGTCGGCGCAGCGGTGGTTGATGACGATGTCGGCGATGGCATGGACGCCCTTGTCGTGGAAGGCGCTGATCAGGGACTTGAGCTCCGCTGCGTTGCCGTACTTGGACGCGTCGATGTCGTACAGACGGCCAGGCATGTAGCCTTCGTTGGAGACGGAGTGGGAGGGCGGCGGCAGCCAGACGTGGGTGACTCCGGCGGCGGCGATGTCGTCGACCTTCCCCGTCATCATGTTGTACCACCCGCCGCTCTGCTTCCACGACTCCCAGTTGAACCCCTGCGACGAGACGCCATCCCATTCTCATGGTTAATTACTCAGATTCTCATCCACAGAGAACCAACATTTTGAGATGGAATCGAAAATGCTTACCTGAAACAGAACCTGATGGCCGGATGCTAACCCAGCAAGAAGCAGCAGCAGAAGCGAGAACCAGCAGCGCAGGTGGCTCTTCTTCCCCATCATCGCTCTACCTAGCTGGCAAGTCACAACACAGGAATGATTGATTTGCTGATGGTTACAAGTGTACTACGTGCCTGGTATTTATAGGGAGGGAATTTGATCGATCATACGCCGTAGGTACCATGGCGGGCGTGGGATGGATAGGGAGTGTTGCTTGGAGGCAATGCGCGGGTACCGGACTCTGTTACTTATCATGGGAAAAGGGGCAGTTGATGACGGTCAAGTCAATCAGGGGTGGCACGGGCGGATTCCATGCAGGAAAATGAAATCCATGTTGAGATCGAAACCCAGCATTGCCTTTTTTGAGGGTAACCGATTTCCAGGATCTTTCAGTTTGGAGGCAACTTTTTTTTTTAAAGGAGCATATATTAATATCAGATGATACTAATTACACCTAGCCTATGCAACAAAGTATTGCCCTAGCGGCCACACGGATGCATACAGCTAAAAAAAAATTAGAAAAAAAAAGAAAAGTCCCGCTACACAGTGGCGGAGCCACCTCCCGGCGAGCTGGGGCAGCTGCCCGGGCTCAGCCAAAAAATTCAGTGTAGCAAAGCTTCATGGTCTTTCTGCTAGTTTTCATGGGAAAAAGCTAGTTAGCTCGCGTGTCTTTACATCTTGCCCAGACTCTACAACCGGGCTGGCTCCGCCACTGCCGCTGCAGTGACTCACTCATTGAAACAGCGGTACTACCACCATCAAGACAGCACCAGAAGTCCAGCTTCTTCAAAAACGACGTCTCCAAGAAGGGAACAGTGCACACACCATCATCGCCCGATCAAAGATCTAGGTTTTCACCCTGAAAAAAGTCCATGCTCTCAAAACAATACCTTCAACAAGGTGATTGCCAGACACAACCAATTAAGGCCAGACCCTGGGTTTTCACCCTGAGAGGTAGGACCATGAACCTCTCATGTGCAGTCGCCCTCACTTGCATGCCACTGCTCCAATTCACAAGTCACCTAGTCAATTCCTCTTCACCATCCAGACTCGAGCCACCATTGTCTGTCCTCAGATCTCGGTCTCCATGACTTTCTCCGTCAGCACCATGGAACGAGAACATACCCCAAGATAATAACAGCCAACAAAGCTTCGAAGCACACCCTCTGAAACCAAACGGTCAGGGTATAACATGGGTGCGTACGACCGAATCCAATCCTTCCAGCAAACTCACGGCATGATAGCACTTATGGAGTTCGCCGACGGAGCCTTCCGAAACACGACACAGAAACCAGATCAATGGAGACCAACATCCGACAGATCATCGTCTTGGCTTGAGAGGGGTCTAGGACCACATCCTTTATTGAAACCGAGCCAGTAGCCCCACGCCACCCGCCGGAAACTAGCAGGATCCGCCAAAAGACGGCAAGACCACCCGACCGACCATTCCGACAGAGAAGGAGGCCACCACCACCATGCCGGGGGCAGATGCCCCAAGCGCCCTAGTGTCACGAACAAGGATCGGGTCGCCTGGGCGTCGGCGTCGAGGCCAACAGACGGGACAGATCGCGGCTAGGCCCAGATCCCCGCCGCCGCCTGCGGCCATCTGGGTCGAGGATCATCGGCCGCAGCTCACTGCAACACCACCGCCAAACTAATCGGGACGACCGCCGCTGCCTTTCGGCTAGATCGCGATCAGGGATGCCACCGCCACCGCCGCCACACCCCTAGGTCTTTGCCTGGCGCGGCGTCGCCGCACGGGTGCGGGAGGAGGAGGGGTGTGGGAGGAGTCCTTAAATGGAGGGAGGATTTCACTTCCCCGGCCTCTGCACCAACTAGAGATGCACACAGCCATTAAGCATGTGTACCAGGATTTTTAAACTTGGTTAAACACCAAGCCTGGTCCTCAAGATAAATTTGCATGAGTAACAAGATAGCTTGGTCCTTAAGTATAAATAGATACCTAAATTCGCATCCATAACATAAGGATTTAAACCCAGGTGTTGAATTTATACGTCCATTTTCCCAACCAGTTGAGCTAGGCTCACTTTCTAGAGACAACTTTTCTTGAGCCCGTAGCTAACTCGACAGAGACATGGATGGAAACATTGATCGGAGCAGACGATCGATACTTCTCTCTTGTTGTTGACGAACGGACGGTGGGCAACGAAGCCGTAGCTAACCACTGTACGTAGCTCCACGGTACGGCGAATCGGCGATGACGATGAGTCATCAGTCGCGCATGTACACTGTCTTGTAGCTGATCAGTGATTCGCAGATATCTTCCAAGGTTTGCGACCCGTTGGAGCTAGCCCTGCTGCTGTCAGTGCTGCGTGGCAGCGAATGCGACGGTGACTGCTGCTGCTAGCGCCCTTGTCGTACTAATCCGCTCCACCCCGCATACGAGTAACAATTTTTTAAATCCTCCTTCTGAAAATAAGTAATTTAGGTTTATCTATATTCGTATGTATCTTACGTTTGTATCTTATTATGTTATCACAGTATCAGATGTGCCACGTTGAAGATGTTCATTATGCTCGTTGATCTCTGGAGTAAATTACCGTGTTTCGAGTAGTGCTAGTACGTATGTTTCATCAAGACAGGTGATTAGTTGCCATGCATGGTCTTGAATGAACACGGTCTAGCTAGGGTGCCTCCGGAGAGATCAGTACCAAGACGGCAAGGGGCCAAGTGGAGTTCGAAATCCGTTGCCTGTATTTGCAGTTGGAAAAAGATGCATGGGATCGATCAACCTTGGCGACTCGATCACTCGACGAGGCGGTGCCCAAAAGCATATGTTGGTCCGAGTAACATATTGATGGCGCGGATAGGAAAGCGAAGAAAGCATGAGATCGGGATCATTGGATTGGATGACTCGGTTACGTCCTGGGATTGGGAGAGTTCATTACGTATTACTTAATACTTCCTCCTTCGTTTTAAAATATAAAATGTTTTAGATTTGTAAAAAAAAATTAATCTAGACTTGTTTTAGTACATAGATTCACTCCAAACCTGAGTGAATCTATATACGGAAAATAGTCTAAATTCATTTATTTTATAAAGCTAAATATCTTATATTTTAAAACGGAGGGAGTATTGAATAACTCTCGGTTTTATTCATTAGTCGTTTCACCAAATAAGCGAGAACCTAAATATCGTTTTTTTAAGATCGTTGGTTGTTGAACCGCAGACCCATCACCATGCTGCTTAAGAAGAACTTCGTACTCCCTCTGTTTAAAAATACAAGATGCTTTAGGTTTATGAAGGAGATATATCTAGACACCTTTTAGTATATAGGTTCAAATGAATCTAGACACTAAAAAGTGTCTAGATACATCTCATTTACAAACCTAAAACTTTTTATATTTGCAAACAGATGGAGTATATACGAGAACCATAGAGAAAACAAAATCGTATGCTCCCCGATCGGTTGTGTTCGACACGACGAGAACATTGGGACGGAGATAGAACCGTGGGTCTCTTATTTTGTGCAGCGCCAAATTTACCATTGTGACGCTGTCACCAACCCGCCAAATAAAACACTAAGCAAACTTGGACTGCAACACTAGCACAGGCCCTTCTTTTGAAAGCTTTTGAGAAGCTTAGATGTGAAACTAAGCTTAAACCCATAAGAGCTTCTCTAACCGGCCAATCCCCTATCGGTTGTTAGAGGATTTTATTTTCTCCTCTAATGGTCGAAGCAGCTTCTAACTGAACCTGCAACCGGCTTATAGAGAAGAAAAAAAATTAGAAATCGGCATCCACGACTCCTATATTTGCTCGGCCGCGACCGTCCGGACTTACAATTCTCTCTCCCACCCACGCCGCCACTCACCCCCCCCCCTCCTCAACAACGCATAGCCACCGCCGACAGCTCGTCGACCAGCCCAGCGGCTGGCTCCGGCCTCCGCCAATGCCTCGAAGGCTTCCTGACCCTCCCGAACCTCTCCGCCTAGCCGCTATAGACGAAATCGGCCAAAGCAAGCTAGTTTTCCCACCCACAAATCTGCTGCCGACGTTGCCGGATTCGACTAACTATGGCCAGGATCTGTCGAGCTATAGTTGGATCCACGTGGCCGAGCACCTCCGGCATGTCTTCGTCCTCTATGTGCCGTCGCAACTCCCCGGCTTTAGAGATTCCGGAGCTCGAAGGAGCGCTCACCTACGCCCGCACCAGTACCTTCTCATCCTGTGATGGAACAAGATGATTTTTATCCCCATTTTGTTTTAAAGCTCATCAATTTCCAAAGATGAAAACGATGATTCTTTGTAGCAAGCCGAAGAAGAAACAAGCTACATGGTCGCAGCCGACCAACCGTTACAACAATTTTGGGAAGAAATACATGACAAATTCAATCAAAAAAATAGCGGAGAAGCTCGGTTGTTAATATCGATTATGAATAGGTGGAACATGGTAGTAATACGCTCTAATGCGCGCACCTAGAATACTATGGCTATGCTTACAGAGTATGTAGGTGAAACATGCTAGTAAAGCTAGCTCCATATGTGTGATTTTGACAAATTATGATGATTCTACCAATTTGTATGACTAACCTATCTATCTATATAAATTTGGAATCTTTATGTGATATGTTCTCATGTATTCATGTGCTCAATTTTGCAATTTTTGTTTAATAGTAATATTTTTGCTCCTCTAAATTATTGAGGGTTGGTTCTACCGGTAATTTTTTAGAGAACTAAATTTGCTCCTCTAAAATATAGGGACGCTTTTAGTCCTCTAAATTAATTAAAGGGGATGGGTTAGAGATGCTCTAAGGGCATCTCCAAGAGGCGCTGTAAAAGTCGCATGCTCTAAACAATCCGCTAATTTAGCGTGGGGGAGGAAGCGCGCGGTGCACGAGCGGACGTAGGAAAAAAGCGTGCTCTAGAATTTTTTCGTCACGCGCGGCATTTTGCGCAATCATGCGCCGCTGTGAAGTTTCCTTCTTCCCCTTCCTTTCTTCCACGCGCTGCTTCACCGCCTGTCCAATGCAAGTTTTTCGCCACGCAGTCTAGCGCCCCACGCCACTGTCGAGATGCCGCCGTGCCGCCACAACTCCTTCGGCTTCAGCGAGGTGCTTGAAGGGTTTTGCAGCATAGTAAATCAAAAAAATTCTACGGATGCGAACGAGAAAGCCAAGATCTAATCTAGGAGATGCAATCAACGAGAGAGATAAATGAGATCTTCATACCCTTGAAGAAATCGCTGCGAAGCGTTCAGCGGGCGTGGGTGATGTAGTCGAACTAGCCTTCTCCTCCTCGCGATCCGATCCGATCCAACGCCGCAAGTGACGGCGCCTTCGAGAGATGCACACGTAAGGTGCCGCGACGTCTCCTCCTTTCTTGGTCCAGCAAGTGGGGTGGAGAAATAGATTGGATCTACAACACGACGGCGTGGTGCTTATGGTGGAGAATTTGCGGCAGGCTTCGCCTACCTTGATCGGGAGAGAGAGAGGTGGAGGGCATCAGTAGGACGGCTAGGGTTGGAGGAGTGGGGGGAGGGGTGCGCCCCTTCCCACCTTATATAGGGGGCTGGCCGGCCCCCTTGGTCCCTCCTCCAAGCCCTAGGGCGGCGGCCCCAAGGGTTGGAGTGGGGGGCAAGTTTCCCCCCTCCTTCTAGAAGATCTCCCCTAGGGTTTCCCCTAGGCTGGCCGGATGGGCCTTTGGGGCCTTGTGCCCCTGGACCAATGCGACAAGCACACTTCCCCTTAGGCCCACGCAGGCCCCCGACATGTGGGTCCACGTTGGTCCCACTCCAGAACCTTCTAGAACCTTCCGGTACAATACCGAATACTCCGAAACGATTCCGAAATCCAAAAAGTGCTTTCCTTTATATGAATCTTATTCTCCGGACCATTCCGAGACTCTGAACAAAAACTCATAAACCAATTATCCATTCTATCCTAGCGTCGATGCACGTTAAGTGTATGACCCTACGGGTTCGAGAATATGATCTTCTATTAATACTCAACAACGGGGTCTGGAAACCCATATTGACTCCCACACATTCATCGATGATCATATCGGATGAACCACGATGCAAGGATTCAATTAATCCCATATATGTATTCCCTTCGTCACGCGATATTTTACTTGCCCGAGATTCGATCGTTGGTATCGGCATACCTAGTTCAATCTTGTTCATAGCAAGTACTTTACTCGTTCCGTAATCCGATATCACTTTGTGATTAACTCCTTAACCACGTGCTTGCAAGCGGTGTTGATATCGATTACCGAGTGGGCCCGAAGTATATCTCTCCGACTCGGGAGGGAAAAATTCCATCTCGATACATACAACCCAAAAAGTACTTTCCGATCACCTGAGAGACACCTTTATGATCACCCTCACATAGGATGACGTTTGATGACCTCAAGGCTTTCTTCCGATACCAGGGAGTTGTATTATCTCATGGTCTAAGGAATACAATATATGACATAGGAAAAAGCTTCGCAAAGATGAACACGATGACACGATCTAATTGCTCTGCTTAATTTGGGTCTGTCCATCATATCATTCTCCTAATGACATGATCTCATTATTAATCGACAACTCATGTCTATGGTTAGGAAACCTTAACCATCATTAATCAATGAGCTAGTCCATAGAGGCGTACTAGGGACACGGTGTTGTTCATAAACCACACAAGTATCAAAGTTTCCGCTTAATACAATTCTAGCATGGAATATAAACTTTATCATGAACAAGAATTATAATAATAACATCTTTATTATTGCCTCTAGGGCATAATTCCAACAGTCTCCCACTTGCACTAGAGGCAATAATCTAGTTTACATCTGGCAACAATCTAACACCCATGGCATTAAAGTGATGATCATGTTTTGCTCGTGGAAGAGGTTTAGTCAATGGATCTGCGACATTCAGATCCGTATGTACTTTGCTAATCTTCAGATCTCCATCTTCTATATAATCTCGAATTATATGAAAACGGCGGTTGATGTGCTTGGTCTTTGGATGATATCTTGGTTCCTTAGCCAGTGCTATGGCACCAGTGTTGTCGCATAATATCTCCAGTGGGTCCAAGGCACTTGGAACCACACCAAGCTCAGTGATGAAGTTCCTGATCCAAACTCCTTCACTTGACACTTCCGAAGCAGCCATGTATTCCGCTTCTCTTGTAGATCCCGCGATCACGCTTTGCTTGTAGCTTATCCAGCTCACAGCTCCTCCATTCAAAATATAAACGTATCCTGTCTGAGATTTAGAATCATCCGGGTCGGCGTCGAAACTAGTATCGACGTAACCTTTTACGACGAGCTTCTCATCACCTCCATAGACCAAGAACATTTCTTTTGTCCTATTTAAATACTTTAGGATGTACTTTACGGCTGTCCAGTGTTCCACTCCTGGATCACTTTGGTATCTGCTCGTCAAAATAAGAGCATTGGACACATCCGGTCTAGTACATAGCATGGCATACATGATAGAACGAATGGCCGAGGCATATGGCACTTTGCTCATAGTATCTCTATCGTTTACCGTAGCTGGACACTGAGCCTTGCTCAATATCTTACCTAACAACATGGGCAATGAACCTTTCTTTGCTTTATCCATTCTGAACCTTTTCAGAACTTTGTCTAGGTATCCTCTATCGTATAGATTTTGATGCCTAATATATAAGCAGCTTCTCCTAGGTCTTTCATTGAAAAACATTTATTCAAATAATTCTTCACATCGTTAAGCATACCGATGTCATTTCCAATAATCAATATGTCATCCACATATAGTACTAAAAATGTCACCGAGCTCCCACTCACTTTCTTGTAGATACAAGCTTCATAGCAATTTGGAACAAATCCAAAGCTCTTGATCACTTGATCAAAACGAAGGTTCCAACTACGAGATGCTTGCTTCACTCCATAAATGGAACACTGAAGTTTTCACACCTTATTAGCATCTTTAGGATCGACAAAACCTTCGGGCTGCATCATATACAACTCTTCATCAATGTTGCCATTGAGGAACGCAATCTTGACATCCATCTGCCATATTTCATAATCATGAAATGCAACAATTGCTAATAAAATCCGAATGGACTTAAACATCGCTACAGGAGAGAAAGTCTCATCGTAGTCAACACCTTGAACTTGTCGAAACCCTTTTGCGACAAGCCGAGCTTTATAGATAGTAACATTACCATCCGCGTCTGTTTTCTTCTTGAAAATCCATTTGCACTCAACGGCCTTACGGTCGCTAGGAGGGTCCACCAAAGTCCATACTTGGTTTTCAATCATGGATCCCAATTCGGATTTCAAGGCCTCTAGCCATTTCTCAGAGTCTAGGCTCATCATTGCTTCCTCATAGTTCGCAGGTTCACTGTTGTCTAACAACAAGACGGGTAAGACAGGGTTGCCGTACCATTCAGGAGTGGCACGTGACCTTGTCGACCTGCGAAGTTCATTAGTAGCATCGTTCGAAGTTTCATGATCCTCGTCATTAGCTTCCTCTCTTGTTGGTGCAGACGGCACTGGAACAATTTCAGGTGCCGCGCTACTCTCCAACTCGAGAGAAGGTTCAATAACCTCGTCTAGCTCTACCTTCCTCCCACTCACTTCTTTCGAGAGAAACTCCTTCTCAAGAAAGGATCCGTTCTTTGCAACAAACACTTTTCCTTCGGATCTGTGGTAGAAGGTATACCCAATCGTTTCCTTAGGGTATCCTATGAAGACACATTTCTCCGCTTTGGGTTCGAGCTTGTCCGGCATCAACTTCTTGACATAAGCTTCGCATCCCCAAACTTTAAGAAACGACAACTTAGGTTTAGCACCAAACCACAGTTCATACGGTGTCGTCTCAACGGATTTAGATGGTGCCCTATTTAAAGTGAATGCAACGATTTCTAATGCATAACCCCAAAATGATAACGGCAAATCTGTAAGAGACATCATTGATCGCACCATATCTAATAGAGTTCGATTCCGGCGTTCAGACACACCATTGCGCTGTGGTGTTCCAGGTGGTGTGAGTTGCGAACCGATTCCGCTTGCTTTAAGATGCGTGAGAAAATCATAACTCAAATATTCACCTCCACGATCGGATAGTAGAATTTAATTTTCCTGTTACGATAGTTTTCCACTTCGTTCTGAAATTCTTTGAACTTTTCAAACGTTTCAGACTTATGTTTCATTAAATAGATATACCCATATCTACTTAAGTCATCAGTAAAAGTGAGAAAATAGCGATATCCACCGCGCGTCGAAACACTCATTGGTCCGCATACATCGGTACGTATGATTTCCAATAAGTCCGTTGCTCGCTTCATTATTCCGGAGAACAGGGTTTTGATCATCTTGCCCATGAGGCACGGCTCGCACGTGTCAAATGATTTAAAATCAAGAGACTCCAAAAGTCCATCAGAATGGAGTTTCTTCATGCGTTTTACACCAATATGACCTAGACGGCAGTGCCACAAATAAGTTGGATTATCTCTATCAACTTTGCATATCTTAGCCTCAATGTTATGGATGTGCGTTTCATTACTTTCGAGATTCAGAAGAAATAAACCATTCACAACAGGTGCATGACCATAAAAGATGTTATTCATATAAATAGAACAACCATTATTCTCTGATTTAAATGAATAACCGTCTTGCAATAAACACGATCCAGATATAATGTTCATGCTCAACGCAGGCACATAATAACACTTATTAAGGTTTAAAACTAATCCCGAAGGTAAAACTAAGGAGAACGTGTCGAAGGCCATCACATAAACTTTTGATCCATTGCCAACTCGCATCGTCACCTCATCCCTTGCTAGTAAATGTCTATTCCAGTAGCTCTGTTTGAGTTACAAATATTAGGCGAACCAGTATCATATACCCAGGCACTACAACGAGCGCTAGTAAGGTAAACATCAATAACATGTATATCAAATATACCTTTAATGGTGCCAGCCTTCTTGTCCGCTAAGTACTTCGGACAATTGCGCTTCCAGTGACCCTTGTCCTTGCAATATAAGCACTCAGTGTCCGGCTTAGGTCCAGACTTGAGCTTCTTCTCAGCAGGGGCAACGCGCTTGCCGCTGCCTTTCTTGAAGGGTTTCTTTGCACCCTTACCTTTCTTAAAGCTAGGGGTCTTGTTGACCATCAACACATGATTATCTTTCTTGATATCCACCTCCGTAGCTTTCATCTTAGCGAAGATCTCAGTGATCGTATCAGTGGAACCAATTTGATTGTGAGTGACTACAAAACCTTTGTAGCTGGGAGGGAGTGATTGCAGAACTCTGTCAATCTTGAGCTCTTCTAAAATCTTGTAGACCAGTTGCTCAAGACGTTGAGTGTAGCACGACATCTTAATGGTGTGCTCACTAACGGAACTCCCTTCCTCCATCTTGAAGTTAAAGAATTTCTTAGAGATCTCATATCTCTCAGAACGGGCCTGAGTCTGAAACATGGTTTTCAGTTCCTCAAGTATCTCAAAGGGCCCGACGAACTCCTCAAAACTATTTTGAAGGTCCGATTCCATAGCAAACAACATGGTACTCTTAATCACTCCATAATCATCTTTGCGCGACTGATAAACAACTTTTTCATCAGCCGACGCATCAATAGCAGGGACGTCACCTAGCGCTTTCTCAACGACATAGTCCTTTTGTCCGCCAGCGAGAATGATTCTCAGATTGCGGAACCAGTTAGTGAAGTTAGACCCATTGTTCTTAAGCTTTTCTTTCTCAGCAAAAACGTTGAAGTTGAAGTTGGACTTAGCCATTTGATCTACAAAATTTGCAAGTACAATTTAGACTATGTTCATGATAACTAGTTCAACTAATCAAATTACTAGATGAACTCCCACTAAATTCAACATCCCTCAAGTTGTTTAGTGAACACGATCCAAATTCACCACACCTAATCCGATCTTCACGAGAAGAGATGTGGTTTCAATGGTGGACAACAAAGTGTCGATCATATCATTCATATGACTCATGTTTAACCTTTCGTAGGTGTTCCGAGGCCATATGCATGCTAGGCTCATCAAGTCAAACCCAAGTATTTCTGCGTGTGCAAAACTGGCTTGCACCCGTTTTATGTGAACGTAGAGTTTATAGCACCCGATCATCACGAGGTGCTTGAACACGATGAACTTTCTCAACGGTGCATACATGGGGAGAACACAATTTTATCTTGATCTTTAAGTGAGGAATCATCTTATAATGCTACCGTCGCGATCTAAGCATAATAAGATACATAAAAGGATAAACAGCACATGCATATAATTTTATGTGACATGGTATAGCCAATCTCCGCGCAATGATCTCCATCTTGTGCACGCCAGCATGATCTCCATCACTCCATCATGATTGCCTCCACCACGAATAGCAACTACAACTATTGCTAACTACTTAGCGATAAAGTAAAGCTATTACATGGCGTATAAGAAGTTGACACACAGGTCATACACAATTATAAATACAACCATATGGCTCCTGCCGGTTGTGAACTCATCGACATGCAAGTCGTGAACTATTACAAAACATGATCATTGCATACATCATACACATCATATCTTGGGCCATACCATATCACAAAACACTCCCTGCAAAAACAAGTTAGACGCCTCTACTTTGTTGTTGCTTGTTTTACGTGGCTTATGGGAGTAACAAGCTAAGAAAAATTCTTACCTACGGAAAGCCACAATGGTGATATTATGGTTTCTAACATCCGGTGTAAATCCCATGACTACTATAGTGAGAGAAACGGCATCCACCAGCCGCATGTGTGGAACAAGCCACACGTCAAGTGCGGAGCTGGTCTCGCGAACGAGGTCACGTAAAGTTCGCCTAGACCGCTTCGATCTCACTATGCCGCGCCATAAGAAATACACAACAAGAAGCTCGCAACAGAAAACATCAACGCCCACAACTAGCATGTTGCGTTCTACTCGTGAAACACATCTACGCATAGATCTAGCTCTGATACCACTAAAGGGTTTTGCAGCATAGTAAATCAAAAAAATTCTACGGATGCCAACGAGCAAGCCAAGATCTAATCTAGGAGATGCAATCAACGAGAGAGATAGATGAGATCTTCATACCCTTGAAGAAATCGCACAGCGGAAACGTTCAACAGAACATGGGTGATGTAGTCGAACTGGCCTTCTCCTCCTCGCGATCCGATCCGATCCAACGCCGCAATTGACGGCGCCTCCGAGAGATGCACACGTACGGTGTCGCGACGTCTCCTCCTTCCTTGGGGCAGCAAGTGGGGTGGAAAAATAGATTGGATCTACAACACAACGGCGTGGTGCTTATGGTGGAGAATTTCTGCAGCAGGGCTTCGCCTACACACAGTCAGGAGAGAGAGAGAGAGAGGTGGCGGGCAGCAGTAGGACGGCTAGGGTTGGAGGAGTGGGGGGAGGGATGCGCCCCTGACCACCTTATATAGGGGGCTGGCAGTCCCCCTTGGTCCCTCCTCCAAGCCCTAGGGCGGCGGCCCCAAGGGTTGGAGTGGGGGGCAAGTTTCCCCCCTTCTTCTAGAAGATCTCCCCTAGGGTTTCCCCTAGGCTGGCCAGCTGGGCCTTTGGGGCCTTGTTCCCCTGGCCCAATGCGGCCAGGACACTTCCCCTTAGGCCCATGCAGGCCCCCAACAAGTGGGCCCACGTTGGTCCCAACTCCGGAACCTTCTAGAACCTTTCGGTACAATACCGAATACTCCGAAACGATTCCGAAATCCAAAAACTGCTTTCCTTTATATGAATCTTATTCTCCGGACCATTCCGGAACCTCTCGTGATGTCCTGGATCTCATCCGAGACTCCGAACAAAAACTCATAAACCAATTATGTAGGGTTTCGTAGCATGGAAAACAAAAAATTTCTATCGCATACAAACAAACAAGCCAAGATCTATCTACTAGATTATAGCAATGAGTCGATGGAATAACTCACCCTTGAAGATTCCAAAGTGTTTAACGAGAGCGGATTCTCGTGGGTGATGTAGTCGTACTCTTCCCGATCTCAAGATCGCGTAGATGATCCTTCCATTGGCGTTAAAGCGCGCTCCATGATCAGTCTGCGTTCGGTACTCGCGAAGACCTTCCTCTCCCTTGTTCCAAAGGCAGCGGAGGTTTTAGTACTCTCCTCGCGATTCCTAAGCACAATGGCGTGGTACCGAAGTAGAGGAGATCTCGCGAGGCTTCGCCTTGGCGGGGCAGTATGGTGGACTATGAGAGAGCTCCTCAGCGATCTAGGATTTAGACACACCAAGGAGGAGGTGCTAGGGCCGGCGGCTAGGGCTTGGGGCTTGCCCAAGTCGGCGGCAAGGGGAGCCCTAGGCGGCGGCAACAGGAGGTGGCGGCGCCGGGCTAGGGTTTTGGGGTAGGGAACTTGTGTGCTAGGAGGGGCAGCCCTGCCCCTCCCTTTATAGGTGGGAGGCGCCGGCCAAGGGGAGGGAGTCCCTTCCCAACTCGGATCCCTAGTGGGCCGGCGGTGGAGGAGGAACTCCTCCCCAACTCGGTTTCCCACTTCCCTCCACTTTCCAAAATAGTCGTTTGACTTTTCAAATTGGCGTTTGACTTTTCAAACTAGGATTTGATTAAACCCTCTATTTTGTTCAGCGATGACACCTAGTACATGATGCAATCATTCCAACTTGGTATGACACATTCATGTACCCTTCCCCTCCGGAGTGCCGGACATTCCGGAACCTTCTAGAACATTCCCGATGAAAACACTGAAACCATTCTCCAACCCCGAAACAGGACTTTCCTTATATGAATCTTATTCTCCGGACCATTCCGGATCTCCTCGTGATATCCCGGATCCCATCCGTGACTCCGAACAACATTCGGTCTCTTTCTCATCATTCCATAACTACTCAAACAACGTCGAATCCTTAAGTGTGTCTCCCTACGGTTCGTGAATTATGCGGACATGATCGAGACACTTCTCCGAACAATAACCAATAGAGGAATCTGGAAATTCATATGGCTCCCACATATTTCTACGATTACTTTGCGATCGAATGAACCACTTACATACGATACCAATTTCCCTTTGTCTCACGATAGTTTACTTATCCGAGTTTATGATCGTCGGTATCTCTGCATACCTAGTTCAACCTCGTTACCGATAAGTACTCTTTTGTCGTTCCCGTGATATGTGATCCCTTGTGAGCCAGTCACATGCTTGCAAGCTAATTGGATGACATTCCACCGAGAGGGCCCAGGTATATCTATCCGTCATATGGATGGACAAATCCCACTCTTGATCCATGTGTCTTAACCAATACTTTCCGAACACTCAATGCCACCTTTATAGACACCCAGTTACGGTGTGGTGTTTGATGTCATCAAAGCATCCATCCGGTAAAGGTGATATGCATGATCTCATGGTCGAAGGAATTAGGTTACTATGTATCAGAAAGCATATAGCAATTGAACTATTAAAATGACTTGATCTTTATGCTACGCTTATCTATAGGAGTATGTCCACCATATAATCCTCCTAACGATATGATCTTGTTGTTAATAACATCTCAATGTTCATGATAGGGAAACCACAATCATTTATTAACCAACAAGCTAGTATTATATAGAGGCTTTACTAGGGACTCTATTTTTGTTTACAAATCACACAAGTATTAATGTTTCCTTGTTAATACTATTATAGCATGAATGCAAACATTTATCATAAACACAAAGATATAATAATAACTAAATTTATTATTGCCTCTAGGGCATATCTCCAACAGTCTCCCACTTGCACTAGAGTCATCTAATCTAGATTACATGGTAATATACCGAACACCCATGGAAGTTTGGTGCTGGTCATGTTTTGCCCTCGGGAGAGGTTTAGTTAACGGATCCGCCACATTCAGATCTGTGTGTACTTTGCAAATCTTTATGTCCCCATCTTGGACATGTTCTCAAATAGCGTGAAAACGTAGCTTGATGTGCTTCATCTTCTTGTGTGACCTTGGTTCTTGCGCATTGGGTCCAGCGCACTAGGAACCACACCCAGCTCTGTAATGAACTCTTTCATCCACATCGCTTCTTGTGAGCCTCCGAAGCAGCCATGTATTCCGATTCAGTTGAAAGATCTCGCCACAACGCTTTGCTTTGCACTCCTCCAGCTAACTGCTGCACCATTCAAAGTAAATACGTATCCAGATTGTGATTTAGAATCATCCGGATCGGTGTTCCAACTAGCATCGTTGTAACCATTAACAACGAGTTGTTCATCACCTCCATAAGAAAGAACCATATCCTTAGTTCTTCTCAAGTACTTAAGGATGTTTTTGACCGCTGTCCAATGATCCACTCCTGGATCACTTTGATATCTGCTATTTAAACTAACAGCATATGCAATGTCGGGTCTAGTACATAGCATGGCATACGTTAGAGATCCTATGGCTGAGGCATAGGGAGTCTTACTCATCCTTTCTCTATCTTCTGCCGATGTCGGACTTTGGGTTTTACTCAAGGTCGTATTGGGCAACATGGGCAAGAACCCTTTCTTGCTATCTTCCATTCCAAATCTCTTTAGAACTTTGTCCAAATATGTACTTTGTGACAATGATATTAGGCGTCTCGATCTATCTCTATAAATCTTTATGCCTAATATGTAAGCTGCTTCGCCAAGATCCTTCATTGAAAAACTATTATTCAAATATTCCTTGACACTATTAAGAAGGTCTACATCATTCCCAATCAACAATATGTCATCTACATATAGTATTAAGAATGCTAAAGAGCTCCCACTCACTTTCTTGTAAATACAAGCTTCTCCATAATTTTGTACAAAACCAAAACTTTTGATCACCTTATCAAAACGTTGATTCCAACTTCGGGATGCTTGCTTCAATCCATAGATGGACCGTTGAAGTTTGCATACCTTGTTAGCATCTTTAGAATCGACAAAACCTTTGGGTTGCATCATATACAACTCTTCATCAATGTCTCCAATGAGGAATGCTGTTTTGACATCCATCTGCCATATCTCATAATCATAATATGCAGCGATTGCTAACATAATCCTCACAGACTTTAGCTTCGCTACTGGTGAGAAAGTCTCATCCTAGTCAACTCCTTGAATTTGTCGAAACCCTTTTGCGACAAGTCGAGCTTTATAGACAGTAACATTACCATCAGCATATGTTTTCTTCTTGAAAATCCATTTGTTCTCGATGACCTTCCGCCATCCGTAAGTCCACCAAAGTCCATACTTGGTTTTCGTACATGGATCCAATCTCATTTCATGGCTTCTTGCCATTTATTGGAATCTGGGCTCATCATCGCTTCCTCATATGTCGGGGTCATCGGTGTTGTCCACCAACATGACACTCATAACGGATCATACCAATGCAGGGTAGTCGAGTTCGTTGACCTGCGAGGCTCTGTAACTTCAACCGAAGTTTCAAGATCATCATCATTAGCTTCCTCTCTTATTGGTGCAGGCACCACAGAACTTCATCCGGTGCGCTACTCGCAAGTTTGAGAGAAGGTTCGACAACCTTCGAGTTCTACTTTCCTTCCGGTCACTTCTTTGAGAGAAATTACTTCTCTAGAAAGGATCCATTCTTAACCGAAGATTTTGCCTTGGATCTATGATAGAAGGTATACCCAATAGTTTCCTTGGGTATCCTATGAAGACGCATTTTTCCGCTTTGGGTTCAAGCTTGTCCGGTGTAACTTCTTTAAATAGGCTTAACCCAACCCCAAACTTTAAGGAGCGACAATCTAGGTTTCTTCCCAAACCATAATTCATACGATGTCGTTTCAGCGGATTTAGATGGTGCCCTATTTAAAGTGAATGCTGTTTCTAATGCATATCCCCAAAATGATAGCGGTAAATCTATAAGTGACATCATAGAACGAACCATATCTAAGAGAGTTCGATTCACGTTCGGACACACCATTACTGTTGTGGTGTTCCCGGCGGTGTCAATTGTGAAAGTATTCCGCATTTCTTCAAATGCTCGCCAAACTCGTAACTTAGATATTCACCTCCACGATCAGAATGTAGAAATTTAATCTTCTTGTTACGTTGATTCTCAACCTCACTTTGGAATTCCTTAAACTTCTCGAAAGTTTCGGACTTATGTTTCATGAAATAGATATACCCATATCTACTCAAGTCATCCGTGAAGCTAAGAACATAACGATAACCACCGCGCGATGCTACACTCATTGGACCACACACATCGGTATGTATGATTTCCAATAAGTCCGTAGCTCGCTCCATCATACCAGAAAATGGAGTCTTAGTCATTTTACCCATCAGACATGCTTCGCATCTTTCAAGTGATTCCAAATCAAGTGATTCAAGAAGTCCATCGGAATGGAGTTTCTTCATACGGTTCACTCCAATGTGACCAAGACGATAGTGCCACATATAGGTCGAGTTATCGCTCGATTTCAAATGTTTAGCCTCAATGTTATTAATATGTGTATTTCCACTATCGAGATTCAATAAGAATAGACCATCTATCAAAGGTGCATGTGCATAAAACATATTACTCATATAAATCGAACAACCATTATTCTCGGACTTAAACAAGTAACCGTCTCGCAATAAACAAGATCCCGATATAATGTTCATGATTAACGCAGGCATCAAATAACAATTATTTAAGTATAAAACTAATCCCGATGGTAGATGAAAGGGTAGCGTGCCGACCGCGATCACATCAACCTTTGATCCGTTTCCCACGCGCATCGTCACCTTGTTCTTTGCTAGCTTCCGTTTATTCTGGAGTACCTGTTTCGAGTTACAAATATGAGCAACCGAACCAGTATCAAATACCCAGGCACTACTACGAGTACTAGTGAGATACACATCAATAACATGTATATCGGATATACCTTTCTTCTTGATGTTGCCGTTCTTCAAATCCGCCAAGTACTTTGGGCAATTCCGCTTCCAGTGACCTTCTCCCTTGCAGTAAAAACATTCAGTATCAGGCTTAGGTACAGCCTTGGTCTTCTTCGTCGGTGCGGTAACTTTCTTACCACCCTTCTTGAAGTGTCCCTTTTGCTTAGACTTGCCTTTCTTGAATTTGGTGGTCTTATTGACCATCAACACTTGGTGCTCTTTCTTGATCTCCACTTCTGCATATTTCAACATGGCAAAGATTTCTGGCAACTGCTTGTTCATGTTTTGCATATTGTAGTTCATCACAAAGTTCTTGTAACTTGGTGGTAGTGATTGGAGGACACGGTAAATCCCCAAAGCATTAGGAATCACTATACCCAAGCTTTGAAGTTTGTTTGCGTGCCGGACATCTTAAGCACATGCTCACTTGGAGCTGCCCTCTTCCATCTTGCGCTTAAAGAACTTTTCGAAGCCTCATAGCTCTCAATCGCGTGAGTCTCAAAGATCAATTTGAGATCACAGACAATATCATGTGGTCTGAATTCTCAAACCTTTTACGAAGCTCGATTCTAAACCATACAAGATAGCACATCGAGCGTGGAGTCTTGAGTCTTCCGAGGTAAACATTTTTACTTGCCGGCAAGATCACCGCAGTAGTCACAGCGGTGCATCCAAAGACATAGGTCAAATTACCAGCTGTGAGGACAATCCTCAAATTGCGGAACCAATCCGCGAAGTTGCTTCCATTGTTTTTCAACTTTTCTTTCTCTAGGAACGCATTAAAATTGATGGTAGGGGCCGCCATTGATCTTCAACATATTTGCAATAGTTTAGACTAAGTTTATGATAAATTGAGTTCTAATTAATAGTTAAATTAATCTAGGTGAACTCCCACTCAAAACAATATCCCTCACATTGTTTTAGTGATCACACGAACCAAATCCACCACATCAACACCGATCATCACGAGAGTTGATATAGTTTCAATGGCGAACAATCTACATGTTCATCATATCTACTATATGATTCATGCTTTACCTTTCGGTGATCCGTGTTCCGAGACCATGTCTGTACATGCTAGGCTCGTCAAGATCAAACCTTAGCTTCCGCATGAGCAAATCTGGCTTGCTCACGTTGTATACACTTGCAGAATCTAACACACCCGATCATCACGTGGTGCTTCGAAAAAACAAGCTTTAGCAACAGTGCTAACTAAGGGTGAACACTTTATGACTTGAAATTCATGTGCATGAGGGATCATCTTATAATGCTACCGTCGTTAACTAAGCAATACAAGATGCATAAAGGATTAACATCACATGCAATTCATAATATGTGATATGATATGGCCTTTCTTCTTTGTGCTTCCGATCTCCATCTTCAAGCACGAACATGATCTCCATCATTACCGGCATTGCATCAAGGTCAATGACGCTTCTCCATGGTTGTCGTCCACCGGCTTCAACTATTACAACTACTTTGAATAGACACGCGGGTCTTAACATAAATTAAAGACAACCATATGGCTCCTGCCGGTTGCCAACTTACAATAGGGAACATTGCATACATCAAATATAATCACAATCATGGCCATATCACATCACTGCACATCCCTGCAAAACAAAGTTAGACGCCTCTACTTTCTTTGCATGTTTTACGTGGTTTGGAGCTTTCAATAAGTGTCGTTCTAACTTACGAACAAGAACCACAACATTGATACTAGTATTGTCAATCACCCGTTGTAAATTGGATCTTAACTATGCTAGGAGAAACAGGCACCCGCAAAGCCACTTATGCAATACAAGTTGCATGTCAAGCGTGGAGCAAGTCTCATGAACGATTTCATGTAAGGTTAGCCCGGGCCGCTTCATCCCAACATCCCGCAAGATGCAAAGTACACAAGAAGCAATCGACAATAAAAGCATCAACGCCCACAATGACCATTGTGTTCTACTCGTGCAACAGATCTACATATAGACACGGCTCTGATACCACTGTAGGGTTTCGTAGCATGGAAAACAAAAAATTTCTATCGCATACAAACAAACAAGCCAAGATCTATCTACTAGATTGTAGCAATGAGTTGGTGGAATAACTCACCCTCGAAGATTCCAAAGTGTTTAACGAGAGCGGATTCTCGTGGGTGATGTAGTCGTACTCTTCCCGATCTCAAGATCGCGTGAGCGATCCTTAGGCCGGCTAAGTTCCCAGCAGCGCTCCCGATCGGTCACACGTTCGGTGGTCGTGAAGACCTTCCTCTCCTTGTTCCAAAGCAAGAGGAGGTTGTAGCACTCTCCTCGCGATTCCGGCAGCACAACGACGTGGTACCGGAAGTAGAGGGGAGATCTCGCAGGGCTTCGCCTTAAGCCGGAGCGAGTATGGTGGACTATGAGAGAGCTCCTCGCTGATCTAGGGTTTAGACACACCAAGGAGGAGGTGCTAGGTCCGGCAGCTAGGGCCTGGGGCTTGCCCAAGTCGGTGGCAAGGGGAGCCCTAGGCGGCGGCAACAGGAGGTGGCGGCGCCGGGCTAGGGTTTTGGGGTAGGGAACTTGTGTGCTAGGAGGGGCAGCCCTGCCCCTCCCTTTATAGGTGGGAGGCGCCGGCCAAGGGGAGGGAGTCCCTCCCCAACTCGGATCCCTAGTGGGCCGGCGGTGGAGGAGGAACTCCTCCCCAACTCGGTTTCCCACTTCCCTCCACTTTCCAAAATAGCCGTTTGACTTTTCAAATTGGCGTTTGACTTTTCAAACTAGGATTTGATTAAACCCTCTATTTTGTTCAGCGATGACACCTAGTACATGATGCAATCATTCCAACTTGGTATGACACATTCATGTACCCTTCCCCTCCGGAGTGCCGGACATTCCGGAACCTTCTAGAACATTCCCGATGAAAACACCAGAACCATTCTCCAACCACGAAACAGGACTTTCCTTATATGAATCTTATTCTCTGGACCATTCCGGATCTCCTCGTGATATCCCGGATCCCATCCGTGACTACGAACAACATTCGGTCTCTTTCTCATCATTCCATAACTACTCAAACAACGTCGAATATTTAAGTGTGTCTCCCTACGGTTCGTGAATTATGCGGACATGATCGAGACACTTCTCTGAACAATAACCAATAGAGGAATCTGGAAATTCATATGTCTCCCACATATTTCTACGATTACTTTGCGATCGAGTGAACCACTTACATACGATACCAATTTCCCTTTGTCTCGCGATAGTTTACTTATCCGAGTTTATGATCGTCGGTATCTCTGCATACCTAGTTCAACCTCGTTACCTGTGGCATCCCGCAAAAACCACTACTAGAAAATCGCGTTGTTTTTGTGCATTGCATCATCATGACCGCATGCTCATGTCATCATGCCACATTGCATTTGAGCATCGTCATCTTCATGCATATTATTTTTGCCTAAAACTAATTGCGAAAGACTATGTTATTTTCTAAAGTAGCCCTCCTCTATTTTCAAATCCAAATCGTCGGTCCAGCCGGATCTTTCATTTATCTAAAACCAATTACAAAATTTATTTTTAAATAACAGAAAACCCTAGTCTAAAATTTCTGGTCCTAGATTTACCCCATTCCTAGTCTACCCACCAATCCCCTCCCTCCACCTCACCGTTCCCTCCACCTCAACCACCCACCGCCACCTCATCGATCCACCAGCCATCCCCACCCTCTGGCCCACCACTTCCTCCCTCTCTCACACACCCTAGCCCCACCCCCAACACACACACCCAGCCTCTCCTCACCTCTCTCTCCCCACACCCCACCCACGCGCCAGCCCCACCTCCCACCTCAGCCCCGCGTCCCCACTCGCCCGCCCCGCTCCATCGCCACCAACCCACCCCTGGAACCCTGCTCTCTCTCTCTGCTACCGCCGACATCACGCACGACCACCTCCGATGCCTCCTCCTCTCACCCTCTCGGCCTCCTCCTCTCTGCTCGCCCGCCTTCCGCCCTCCCTCCCACAGCGCCCCTCCGCCTCTTCCCGCGTCGACGCTGCCGCCATCGCCGCAGGAGCCTCTCCTTCGAGATCCTCGCCCGACCTCCGCGGCGCGTGACCCGCCGCCATTGCCGACCTCGTCTGCCGCCGCCAACCGCCTCGCCGCCTCTCCCGCCTCATGCCTCTGCCTTCGCCCAGTCGCGTGGTCCTCCGTCGACGCCGCCTCTGCCTCCCACGTTCGCTGGCCTCGCCGTCTCCGTGTCCCCGAGCAGGCTCGGCCTTCTCTCCTGCCCGGCCAGCCTCCTCCTCGCTGCTTCGCCTCCAACATGGGTCTGGCGCACCACTCACTGACTTCTCCTCGACCTCGCTTGCGCCCGCACCGCCCGCTGCCACGTCTGGCGCCACCTGCCTGATCGCCGCCTCATGACCTCGTCGCCAGCAGAAGCCGTCCCCTCTCTGCAGTCTGCACCGTCTCGAGCTGCTCGTGGGCCCGCTGCCGTTCACAGGACCACCTCGAAAGCTGCTGTTGGTACCATGTTCTATGAGATCAGGGCGTCACGTTGGTGATAAAGAGCTCTTCAAGATATACCCGATGTTGTACCGACGGGGTGGGTAATACATCGACTATGCGCCGAATGGCAAGATCTTCGGAACAACCCCGACTAGACCACCGGAGTGCGACAACAAGATAGAACCCCGACGGAACCCCGAAGACGGAATCTGAACCTGTCGAAACGACAAGTTCTTCTACCCGACACGCCAAGTTCTTCCTCTCGGAACCGAAGACCGTGGACGCCAAGTCCCCGGGTTCAAAGCGTCGACCCGATCCGAAGACCGATCCTGAGTTCAAAGACCGCCTGTCGGAAGGTGAACCACAGCACGCCAAGTTCTTCGGCCCCGAGGACCGATCCATAGATGCGTGAAGTACTTCCTCGAGGACGCCAAGTACTTCACCCCGGGCACCGAGACCCTGAACGACAAGTTCTCCTTCCCGGAAGCATTGACGCCGTGCGACAAGATCTATGTCCCAGACCCGAGGACCCCGGTACCCGATCCACTCAAGTTCGCCATCGACGACAAGAACGACATCGACCAGGGCGAGTCCGATGCGCCCCGACACCGAACCAAGTCCTACCCGGATGCGATATCGACCCAGATCCGGACCCTGAGACCCGACCCCGAACCCCTCGAACCCCAGGCTCGTCCGAACCCTAATGTGTGAACCTTTTTCCCGAGCCCCTATTTTATAAATGCTATATATAAACTTGCTGCATATTAAATTGTCATACTCGCATGCATATTGTCATGTGGTTGGGGGCACTATGCCGATTCACCTTATAATTAAATATGGGGCCCATATGCGGGCAAATCTAGTCTTATATTGGCCTCATTTAATTTGTGTAGCGAACCGGTAACTTATCTTGCCCTGTTATTACAACATTTAATTTGCGGGGTAGATAAATAACTTGAACCATATAATTAAATGTCGGGACCCCGGTTCCGCTTAATATTGCCTAATTGCATCGCACCTTTGCCATGCCATACATCATACATGCATCATGCCCGATCTTTTGCCGTAGTATTAAATATTGCATCCGGTGTTTATTCTAGTGATTTGGTTCTTCGCGGATAAGGCCGTTGAGTTGATGCGAGTGTTGACCCGATCTTCGGATGAACCTTCGGCAATGTTTTCAGGCGAGCATCTCCCCCTTTCTACCTATCTTACTTTTATTGTATTTATTCCCTCCTGTTGATCTATTGCTATCTGTGTTGCGATGCTCTAGTTTTCGTACCCGTGATATCCCGTGCAGCCTTATATCGCCTTGGACACATCCTATTACCTGTTGTTTGGTGTATAGTTGGACTTGCGCGTCGTAGTCGCTTGCTCAAGTGCTGTTGCGTGTCGTCAAGTACCTCAGTTGTTGGAAGACTGCCATATGCTTTATGTTGGAGATGATCATGCCTTTAATTATCGTTTACTTTAATTACTGTTTAATAACTAAAATTGAAGTAGGTAAATGCAGAGGCACCGGTGGGTGATAGATAATATTTGGTTTCCGACCGCCCACTTGTGTCCCGTAGGACCCCGAGTTCTTGACACCTGTTCCGAGATCGAGCGCGCTAACCACAGGTGGGGAGATATGGGCCCCCCATTGATTAGTACCTGATTTTAAAGTATTGTACTGGGGGCCACAAACTAGTTTGAGGTTTTATTTACTATCCTGTACCTATGCCATGCTTTACTGCTTTATTTACGATTGTGCGAGGAGCACCTTGTCTTTAGGATCGGGACACGTTTTGGCGGTGTCGACAAGCCCAGCTTTTGGGTCCCCGTTTCTGACCGTCACCCAAACCCTAAGTCCGTCTCGAGACCGGCCGACTTTGTTGCGGTAGACTTAGTGGGTGGCCCCGTGCTTGCTTTGGGTCTGAAACGCGTCATGACTTAGGCCCACGACATACCGATGGGTGTATGTTAACCGATCCGCAAAAGGGTCAAGTGCTTTTAGATACTTTGGTGCACCTCGCAGGTTAAATCTTTTCGAGAAGCGTGTCATGCGTTATGGACGACTTGGAGCACAGTGCTTGATCATAGACAACTATAACTAAAGTTTACTGCTATAAATTGACTTGTATCCGATATGACTAGTAATCAGCTTCACCACAACAGAATGGCTAAATAAAAGTACCAACAACTGCTGGGTTTTGGGTTATCTCATGCTCATTGTAACTGACTAGTAAGTGTTGCAACTACAACGGAATGGTTAACTAGAATTGCCCACTTCTTATTTTATCAGGATGATTATCTATATCTGACTAGTAATTGCTGCAACGATAACTGAATAAATAAAACTGCCAACTGTGTGAGTTCCTCGGTTGACTTGCTCATTTGGTCTCGAGGGGGAATACCAGGATGGGATTGTTTGGTGTTAGTATCAGGTTGGTTCCGGATAGGTCTTTCTTACCCCCTCTCTGATAGCCGCCTGTTTTATCGAGTCTCTATAGGTTGTTTAATGCATCTTTGCCGCTCAAATCACCATACCTATGTAGGCGAGGACCGCAATTCTAGCCTCGCTGTCTTGGCCTCAAGATCGACCGCTCTCTCTTTTCCCTTGCCCTTTGTCGGCACCCCTTTTGTTTAAGCAGGTTTTGAGATCGACGTCGTTAGCAGGGTTACCCTTCCGGCTTGGCCTGGGCAGGGTTATGGACGCCATTGGTTATTCTTCAGGGCTCTTAGCTCAATTTGCATCTTGTCCGTACTCGGACGTTGTATCGTTTTCAAGGTGATTTGGATCTTTGTACTATATATCTGTATTCTTGACTCATTGAGTCGCTGTTATATATATATCTGTTCTGTGGGTCCCATCGAGGACTGTTGTGTAATGTTATTACTTCGTTTTCCACCCGCACGAAAGTGCCTGGTGGGCACCTTTGAATCGTTTCTATGCGAGTTTGGCGGGAATCGCTGAAACTTGCATAGGGTCGATTCTGAGGGTGTTACATTACCGATAAGTACTCTTTTCTCATTCCCGTGATATGTGATCCCTTGTGAGCCAGTCACATGCTTGCAAGCTAATTGGATGACATTCCACCGAGAGGGCCTAGAGTATATCTATCCGTCATATGGATGGACAAATCCCACTCTTGATCCATGTGTCTCAACCAATACTTTCCGAACACTCAATGCCACCTTTATAGACACCCAGTTACGGTGTGGTGTTTGATGTCATCAAAGCATCCATCTGGTAAAGGTGATATGCATGATCTCATGGTCGAAGGAATTAGGTTACTATGTATCAGAAAGCATATAGCAATTGAACTATTAAAATGACTTGATCTTTATGCTACGCTTATCTATAGGAGTATGCCCACCATATCATTCTCCTAACGATATGATCTTGTTGTTAATAACATCTCAATATTCATGATAGGTAAACCACAATCATTTATTAACCAACAAGCTAGTATTATATAGAGGCTTTACTAGGGACTCTATTTTAGTTTACAAATCACACAAGTATTAATGTTTCCTTGTTAATACTATTATAGCATGAATGCAAACATTTATCATAAACACAAAGATATAATAATAACTACATTTATTATTGCCTCTAGGGCATATCTCCAACAAATTATCCATTCTATCCTAGCGTCGATGCACGTTAAGTGTGTGACCCTACGGGTTCGAGAATATGCAGACATGATCTTCTATCAATAATCAACAATGGGGTCTGGAAACCCATATTGACTCCCACACATTCATCGATGATCATATCGGATGAACCACGATGCAAGGATTCAATTAATCCCATATATGTATTCCCTTCGTCACGCGATATTTTACTTGCCCGAGATTCGATCGTTGGTATCGGCATACCTAGTTCAATCTCGTTCATAGCAAGTACTTTACTCGTTCCGTAATCCGATATCACTTTGTGATTAACTCCTTAACCACGTGCTTGCAAGCGGTGTTGATATCGATTACCGAGTGGGCCCGAAGTATATCTCTCCGACTCGAGAGGGACAAATTCCATCTCGATACATACAACCCAACAAGTATTTTCCGATCACCTGAGAGACACTTTTATGATCACCCTCACATAGGATGACGTTTGATGACCTCAAGGCTTTCTTCCGATACCAGGGAGTTGTATTATCTCATGGTCTAAGGAATATAATATATAACATAGGAAAAAGCTTCGCAAAGATGAACACGATGACACGATCTAATTGCTCTGCTTAATTTGAGTCTGTCCATCATATCATTCTCCTAATGACATGATCTCATTATTAATCGACAACTCATGTCTATGGTTAGGAAACCTTAACCATCATTAATCAATGAGCTAGTCCATAGAGGTGTACTAGGGACACGGTGTTGTTCATAAACCACACAAGTATCAAAGTTTCCGCTTAATACAATTCTAGCATGGAATATAAACTTTATCATGAACAAGAATTATAATAATAACATCTTTATTATTGCCTCTAGGGAATAATTCCAACAGTGCTCACGTGCCCCAACGGCATGTTCTGCTCAGAGATACACGCCGGCGGCGACCGCATAATCCTCGGCACGTTCGAGACGGCTCACGAGACGACATGCACGTTCGACACTGCGACTTGGAGCATCGGTCGCCCGCACGCACAGATGATCTTCCACGACCTCAATAACCGCGAGCAATCGGAGATGCTCACGCCGCCGCCGTGCCTCTTCACCGAGAAGGAGAGCCGCCGCCACCGCGCACGCTAACATCGCCTCTACCATGCCGAGGAAGACAAGCAGCTGCAGTAGGAGGGGCCGACCACTTCCCGAAAGACATCGCCGCCGAGGTGGCCTTCTACACGCAGCAGAAGGAAGAGGATAAGGCGGCCCGCACGGCGAGGAGGGCCGACAAGGCATGCTGTCGGGCATTCATCGAGGCGCAGCTGGCCCCCGCAGACGATCGGTGATGACGATGAACGCTAGCTCAACCAGTTCTCGTCGACACCGGTGGAGTCCATGATGGAGGAGGAGGACGATTTTGACTTCTCGTTTATAGTATCTATGTTGCATTTTTATTCTAAACTATGTTTGTGCACCATTTGTTTGAACTATGTTCTATGTAATATATTTCTAAACTATTTTCAGTTAATTTTTTTTGGCTTTTATCTTTGTTTCTGTTTGTTTGAATTATGTTCTATGTATTGTATTTCTAGACTATTTTCAGTTAATTTTTTTTGGCTTTTATCTTTGTTTTAGACATTTTTGAGGAAAAAGTGTTTTTGACGCTCTATTTTACAGCAGCCGGTGAATCGCTAGGATCCATGCGCTGCAAAATACAACGCCTGGTGAGGCTCCATCCACCTGCACATGAAAAAACAAGATACAGTGCGTTGCAAACTGTTTTTACGTCGTCAAAATATAGCGCACATGTTGGAGATTCCCTAAGAACTTGATTTTAAAACTTTTCTCTAGAAAATTGGTCTCACCGATTTAGTTTCCAGCGGCTTCTCGAGTTCCACCGAAATGGTAAATGGTATTGCCCCTCTTGCTTATCCTATTTATGATGAAATGCCACCGTGCAACGCAGTGCACCACCAAAGCGTTTTCTCGTCAGCTCGCCCCACCCAAGGGACACCTCCTTCTATCTCCTCTCAAAACCGCGAGGGTTCGTCCCCCGGACCTTTCCCGCTGTCGGCCTGGCAACTTTGGCGGCCGTCCCTCTGTCGCCAAATTGGCCCCCCAGCTCACCTTGACCTACTTCCATGGCAGAGGGATAGCCTGCATCCAACCCCTACACCTTGCCCCACTTCTCACATAACAAGAATCCAGACGGTACATGGCAGTTTTTTTCATGACACACCATAAAAACATCATAGATATGTCACGTTCTTGCCTGTTTTGTCACGACACGCTCAAAGGCCCTCCAACCTGGTTATCTATGACGTTCTAGGTTTTTGTTGAGGAAAATTCATCGCGGATTTCGTCCTAGGTCCTGAATAGTAGTTAGGCATTTCGTCCCATACAAAATCATCATGGACTTTGTCAAGGATTATGGTTGACCTTTTTTTGACTACCGGGCCATCCGTGCCTATACCCCCACCTATCAGCTCAGTTTGCACGACAATGTATAAGGGTTGTTTTTCACATTTTTGGTCGTGCCCAGCTATCAGTCCATCTAATAGAAATTAAATCACATAAAAACTGAGTATCAGGGTTCGAACCTGCGACCACGCTCGTTGCCCACAACTTCCTACCACTAGACGAGGGCACTATGTTCCGATAGTTCTACTACTTCACCTTTCTTATGCAGCCGTCCTTCCATATTTACATAGATGTTTTCACTAACAGCCCCAACAGCTGTACAAGACAACAATGTTTCAGACATATCACTACTTCATATTTCTTATACACATGTTCTCAATCACATGAAAAAAAGGTTTTGTGTTTGTTGTGTGAGAAAGTAATAAAACCAAGTAAAGTAAACAAGTTACAAAAGTGTTGGAGTTGGTGTTGGAACTCAATAAGTCTTAAATGTTCTCAGAGATGTAGGATACACCACTAGCATATGTGAATTATTTATGATTAGGATAATATATGTATTTCGTCATGATATGTGTGAAGATAGCTCTATAATAAGATGTTCACCAACAAGTCTCGCGAGCAAGCCACTTCTACGAGTCATGCGATAAGGTCATCTCTAAATAACCACTGCGATGCCTGTGAGCAAATCACTTGTACAGACCACCACAATTATTCCCTATGGATATCGTTATGAGCTTAGTGAGTCTCCCTTAATCCCCCTTTGACCATCTAGGTTATAAGCATTCCAATGCTTGCAGCCACAAAGTAACACTGGACATACTCCCATACACATCCAAAGTATAGTACCCTCTCTCTAGTCCCTAAGGCAAATACTATGTGGTCGACTTCACATACAGCAGAGAGAGAGATCTAACACAATATCATAAAACAATAGATCATAGACCAAAGTTATAGATCATCTTTATTTCATTTCATAATAATGCTAGGGTTTCTCCATCTCCCCAAGAACAAAGGGAACTACTCATGCATGGAAGGAATCAAAAACATCATCATATTCATATAGATGAATTTAAAGTGCAAAGGTAAAATCAAGAGCAACCACAATTGTATTGGAATCACAACAAGATTCAATGGATGAGATATGGGAATGGTGGTGTTGATAGAGATGAAGCGGTTGATGATGAAGGGGATGATCTGATGTCCTCCGATGTTCCATGTAGCAGCCAAAAAAATCCTTCTTCAAGTTCCTCCTCCAGATTCCTTCCCGGTGTGGTGTTTTGTGGCTGGAGGTATCTGTGAATGTCGGATCTCAGATCCTTCTTCACGTGGTGAGAGTATTTGTCGAGGCGGATGTCCTGGAAGGTGATACGGGCGTATGGTACGGGTGGGCTTTGCCCGTATCGCAGGTCGTGAAACCTTCTGCTACTTCTCCTCGCACCGTCTCTTGTCCCAGGTGCATGGAAAATCATTGAATGCCACTTATCACTTAGAAATATCATATTATTGAAAAACATTATAGTCCCAATCTATATATTCATAAAAGACTTGATAAATAAGGATCCTGCTGAAATAAGGGGAAATAGGTACACGCGAGCATAGTAAAATATCAAAATCCTACTCTACTTATGCAAAAACATAAGATAAAAATGTTTAAAAATGGACTCTTCAGAGGCGAGCACACCACAATTCCCGAGGCATATTTCCTCCATGGAATTTTCCTCTCGCTCTCATTGGCTATCGTGCGCACGGTTCCAAAAAGAACTGTGCACGTGAAAGACGGCATATCTTCGGCACACCATCAAGCTGCTGGATCGCGGGTTCAAAAGATCTACTTCCGCAATATCGCCTGGATCAGAGAGAACGGGAGCCATTGTTGAGTATCGAACGTGTGTGAAACCATAGGGGTGCTGCCAGTTGTGGCACCTAAACTGTCATAAACTGTCATGTGAGGAGCAACGCGACCTTGAGTTCGTCTACGAGTACAACTACATTATCCGCGTTCATCACGAATGTTAACGCTTTCGGTCTGCAAGGGTATGTTATTGAAACCTCTCTCCATTTCAGCATGAACTCATAGATAGATCTTGGCATTTGGTGTTACTCTAGTTAGAAAAGTTATTGTTTTTTGTTGCGAAGCCCTTCACTCTTTGATTGTGCCGCGCCAAAAAAAGTGCCAGGGACAGGGGTAATTTTATAGTGAATGCCCAATGGAACTAGGGACGCGCGTCTCAGCACCACCAGTAATAACACCAACTTCATTCGGTGCGGCAACGCCCCTGTTATATTGGTTACTAGCGGCACGCACCGGACACACCCTCGGTAAAAAGTATCAGCAGCGCCATATTAGCGACGTCCAGAGTCAACGCACCTGATCGACTTTTCTGAGCGCCGCAGGTAAGCCTATCCCTACTAGTGACATCAATGGCGTCGTGGTCAAGACCAAGAACTAAGCGACCCTGCTCCAGAATCTAGATGAAACCTTTAACAACTTGCGCAAGATTAACCTCAAGCTGAACCCCGAGAAGTGCGTCTTTGAGTTATCATGATGATTTTTTGGGGTTTCCTGGTGTCTCACTAAAAAATGTCAATAAACGGAAGGTTTTCACAATCAACTCAAGAAGGGCGTCAATGATAACATCTTTGATGTATATGCGCCCCTGTCGGCCTTGGAGGGATGCCCCATTAGCAACAAGAAGGAAAATGGATACACCACTAGCATATGAGAATTATTTATGATTAGGATAATCCATGTCTTTCATCATGATATGTGTGGAGAGAGATATGTAATAGGATGTTCACCAAAAAGTCTCGCGAGCAATCCACTTCTACGAGTCATGTGATGAGGTCATCTCTAAATAAAAACTACGATGCATGTGAGCAAATCACTTCTACAGACCATCACAATTAAGGGTTTCCCCATGAATATCGTTATGAGCTTAGTGATTCTCCCTTAATCCTTGTTTGACCGTCTAGGTTATAAGACAATGCTTGCAGTCACAAAGTACCACCGAATATACTCCCATACACGTCCAAAGGGTAGTACCCTCTCTCTAGTCCCTAAGAAAAATGATATGTGGTCGATTTCACATACCATCTAGAGAGAGAGAGAGATCTAACACAATATCATAAATCAATGGATCATAGACAAAAAATATAGATCATGTTTATTTCATTTCATAATAATGCTAGAGTTTCTCCATCTCTCCAAGAACAAAGGGAACTACTCACGCATGGAAGCAATCAACAACATCATCATATTCATATGGATGGATTGAAAGTGTAAAGGTAAAATCAAGTGCAACCACGATTGTATTAGCATTACAAGAAGATCTGATGGATGAGAGAGGGGAATGGTGGTGTTGATGGAGATGCAGGGGTTGATGATGAATGGGGATGATGCGATGTCCTCCGATGATATGTTTAGCAGCAAGAATTTTCCCTTCTCCAATTCCTCCCCCAGATCCCCTTCCTGGTGTGGTGTTTCGAGGTTGGAGGTGTCTGTGAATATCGGGTTGCAGATCCTTCTTCAGGTAGTGAGAGTATTTGACGAGGGAGACGTCCTGGAAGGTGGTACAGGCAGACGGTACGGGCGGGCTTCGCCCATACCGCATCTATGTTACTTCTCCTCGCATCATCTCTTCTCCCATGTGCGTGAAAAATCAATTGATATTCATAAAAGACTAGATAAATCGGGATCCTGCTGAAATAAGGGGAAAAGGTACACATGAGGGGCAGTAAAATATCAAAAGCCTACTCTACTTATGCAAACACATATGATAAAAATGCTTCAAAAATGGACATATCAGAGGGGAGCACACCACAATTCCCGAGGCATATTTCCTCCGTGGAATTTCCCTCTCCCTATCATTGGCTCTCGTGCACGTGGTTTTAAGAAGAACTATGTGTGTGAGAGTCAAAATATCTTCGGCACGCCGTCAATCTGCTGGATCGTGGATCTGAAAGGTCTACTTCTGCAATCTTGCATGGATCAGGGAGAACGAGAGTCGTTTTTGATCACCGAACGTGTTCTAAACCATAGGGGTGCTGCCAGTTGTGGCACATGAACTGTCATGCGAGGAGCAACGCGATCTTGATGTCGGCTACGAGTACAAATATATTATTTGCGTTCATCGTGAACGTTAACACTTTCAGACTTCAAGGATATGTCACCGAAACCTCTCTCTCCTTTACAACATTAACTCATAGATAGATCTTGGCATTTGGTATTGCTCTAGTTAGAAAAAATATTATTTTCTGTTGTGAACCCCTTCACTTTTTGCTTGTTCCGCCCCAAAAAAGTGCAGGGGACGGGGGTATTTTTGTAGTGAACGCCCAATGGAACTAGGGGTGTGCATCTTAGCACCACCATTAATAACACCATCGATGTTCGGTGCGGAAATGCCCCCGATATATCGGTTACTGGCGGCGCGCGTCGAACACGCCGCCGGTAAACAATTATCAACAATGCCAAATTAATGGTGGCCAGAGGAAACACACCTGATCGACTTTTCTAAGCGTCGCCAGTAAGCCTATCCCTACTAGTGACATCAACGACGTCGTGGTGAAGACCAAGAACAAAGGACCCTGCTCCAGAATTTGGATGAAACCTTTAACAACTTGCGCAAGATCAACCTCAAGCTGAACCTCGTAAGTGTGTCTTCGGGGTGTCATGAGGAAAGTTGTTGCGTTTCCTGGTGTCTCAATCGAAAATGTCAAGAAATGGAAGATTTTCACAATCAACTCAAGAAGGGCGTCAACGATAGCATCATTGATGTACATGCGCCCTCGTCATCCTTGGAGGGATGACCCATCGACATCAAGAAGGAAAATATGGCCATTGTTTCGGCGACATCATCAGAGATGGTGCAAGAATCCATCTACAAGTGCCATGCTTAAGTCTCAGCAATCTCGTCCTTGAGGCAGAAAACATACCGATGTACGGTGGGACGTTATGATGGAGAAGCAAGACAAGAAGATCTAACTCGAGACGACGAGAACTGTGGTGAAGAAAAGGAAGGGATATTTCTCTCTCTTGATGGCTGGCACATCGAACATGGATCCGGATGGGTATACAAAGAGCACCGATAATAATGGTGACGTCAACACCCCCGGTGGAAATGGCAACGCCAACACCGCCGGTGATGCAAGAGCTGGATGTCACGGTCGAGGAATCTTCTTCCATTTGTTTTTATCAAGATATGCAATTGGTGTTGTAATATGTGGCCGGACTTGGCGCATTTTAGTGGTTGAATTATGGCCAAGACTATTTATGTATTTGATTCCAAATTACCAGAAAACAGGTTGAAAAACCTTTTGAGAGCATCCTATAGGACAAGTGCACCCCATAGGCGGCCGCTCATGCCGACGCACCCCATATGAGAGATATGGTGTTGTTCTCGGACCTCATTTGGGGGTCGCGTCTAGAGATTCTCTAATTGCATGACCATGTGCTTCTTGTGGAAGTTGAATTGACATCTAGTGAGTGCTTGTAATAAACATATCATGCAAAGCATAGTTCCGTAGCAAGTTTGGGGTCCCATGGGTGGATGTGATTTATCTACTGAACTAAATGGTGAAAACCGAGCCGGACCTTATTATGTGGAGTGCGAAGAAAGTCGAGGTCCAAATATATATAAGAAGAAGGGAGAAACAAGATTTTGTGTTGTCTTGTTTGGTGGATGGGGTAGAAAAAGAGAAACACAACAAACTTCTGTAAAGCCCTTTGCACATTGTTCTAGCTCTTTAGTCATCTCTTAATTCTTGTTTTCATTTGTAGTAACATATGGGTATTTAGATCCACTTCTACATGCCCTGGTTTTAGATCGGGCACATTGGATACTTTGAACTAGATCACCTGTGACATGCTCATGGTCTGTCGGTGTGCAAAACCACTTGGGTGAGTCCTTGGTGGCCGATCTCCGGAGAAGTTGCGGCAGTGCAAGCTGCAATTTTTTGTGGCACTGGCCTGCAACGACGCCTGTCTTGCGTGGCTTGGCAGGGGATCTAAATGATGCCGCAACTCGGGCTTTGTCCTAGGTAGGTCCTTCATGGTAGTCATCATGTTGGCATTCCAGCAAGCAGATGGATTAGTGAGGTGACACTTATGGTGAAAATCGAGTCTACTTCGATCATGGCACACGATGGCAACGCCTTTGGCACCGTTACCTTGTCGAAGAAATCGTCGATGGCTCAATGCCGCTCTCGTCTCCTCGCTCAGATGCTCCGGGGGAAAGCCTAGATCTGGATATCAATAGTGTACTATGATGGCACACAACGCCGTTATACCTTCCTAGGGTATCATTTTGGAGAAGATACTGGCTCTAGGGGCCTGGAGGTGGAGCGGTGTGGTTTCTTTTGCGTTGAAGATGAAGAGTCTTGGTGGTGGATGCACGCAAGGCAGTGATGTTGTTTGACATCACGGTGACATTGACAACATGCCTAACAAGGTCAATGCATTGATCCATGTCCTGAAGATGGGTTCGCGGAAGACAGCGGCGCCGACTTCTGGGGCGTACACATGCAATGCGCGTTGAGGGTTTGCTGGACTAGTTGTGGTCCCGGCTCGCCATTGGGCGACTGGTGACGCCTTCCGCTTTAAATGATTTAGATGATGCATGTAGGTGTGACATGGGGGAACATAGTCCCGAGCATGGTCACGGTTTCATCAATCTTCTAAGATAGTGGATTTAGGTCGTATTATCAGATCATGTTGGATAATATAATAAAAAAAGGTTGTGTGATGCAACGACAGGAGGTTTACCCCCTTTTCTAAAGAAATTGACCTAACTATTTCTTACATTTCTAATTTCTAAGGTGGGTGTGCTAGGCCAAAACTACACAAGATTGCAGCCTAAGTGTGACAAAAGTGGGCTCATTTTGCGGACTCTAGAAGAAAGGTAAATTTACCTCTTGAGAAACCTCCAATTGTCGTCATGGTGGTGTTGACGACAGTCCTGAGAAGGTTAATACATTGATGCATGTCTCAAAGTTGGGTTCGCGACAGACGGTGACGGCGATCATGGCCACCTCTTCATCAATCTTGTAGGTGTGTGACAAGTGTCTCCATGATGGTGGCTTCCGGTTGATCTTTGTATTCGGCTTGTGAGATTTTGTTGAATAATATCATAAAAAAAGTTGTGTGCATCATCATTTTGATAAGGTTTACCCTTTTTTCTAAAGAAATTACCCTATCTATTTCTTACATTTGTAAGGTGGGTGTGCTGGACCAAAACCATACACCATTCCGGCTAAGTTTAACAAAAGTGGGCTCATTTTTGCGGACTCTAGACAAAAATATGTGAATTTACCTCTTCAGAAACCTCCAATAATGGTGAAATGTACTGCGATTTTCAGGTAAAAAAAATATATTGTGATTTTGACAAAAGTTGGATAAATATCGCCATAGTATGAGCTTGCTTGGGCCAACTGCCAGCCTGCTTGCAGCTACACGACGCGCCTACTTGTCACTGTCTTCCCTTCTCCTCCTCCCGTAGTCAGGGGTGACTTATCCTCTCGTGCTGGAAAAGATCCACAAAACCCCATAGATCACATCTCTACTACTACTCCCCAACATCGGAGCATCGATCAATGCAATGGCCTCTCTCACCAACACCACCGTTCTACATGCCTCCCAAAGCTTCAGACGACGACGTAGCACCACCGTCCCTCGGCCAAGATCCTCCTTCCGGTGCCAAAGCCGGCCACCGACCGAGCCACCGCCGATCGGTGGGGGCGGCGGCGACGGTGGAGGAGGAGGGAAGAAGAGGGCATGGTGGGTCTCCATGGCGGAGAGGGTGCACGGCGGCGTGGTGAAGGCCGGGATGGCCGTGCAGGAGAACCTGAGCCCGAAGCAGAAGGGGGACTGGAAGGACGTGGCGCTCATGAGCCTCTCCTTCGCCGTCTACGTGTACATCTCCGAGAAGATCGTGTGTACATACTGCGCCTATGTTTCCATGATCAATCACTAGGTAGATTCTTAGATATATAGCCGTAGTTTTTGGGATGATGCATAATCTCCAAATAGTGTCTGTGCCGACGCAACTAGCTAGCTGCTTAAACTCCACATTCATCCAAGCATAAACATATCTTATGTTTAGCATCAATAAATCCTCTGTTATTGTACTTCTGATTCATGATCAGATCGAACTTATCGTTCTAACCACGTTTCAGAGTGGAGCAAACACCCGCGTAGGCTTGCAGTTGACACACATGATCGTGGGATCTTCCAAGATGCAGGAACCAAAATTCCCAATTAATCTCAGGAAACAAAAGGAGGCATTCGCCTTACATACATCTCGATCTCACCTATTCATCAACACTGTACTAGTACTACGCAAAGAAACCCCGTCCCAGCTCGCTAGTGGCTACTCACTACAGATCTGACCGACGAGAAGTCAGTCGTGGTTATTATGAATTAGTAGTAAATTACTTTATTATTATAGGCTAAAGCTAAAGCGACAGAATTCTCTCTTCCCACCCCTGCCCGAAACCTTCGTGATCTCATCATGGTCAGTACTCACCGCTGCCACTGCCGCGGCAGGCTGATGTTGCCGACATCCCGCAGCGGCGAGCGCTTCGGCATCACGCCGGGTGAGTGCTTCACGCGGCAGATAAGGACGTGCTTCTCTTTCTCCTTGCCGCAATCCTGCGGTGACCGGTGGTGGTGCTGGGCCTTGGCTGCTCGCGGGTTCTCCATCTTGCAGGCTTCTGACCATGCTCGGCCGGGCAGGCTTGGGGCAGGGAAATGGGATTTGAAGGTGTGCAGCTTGCCTTGGAGCTCTGTGACCTTCTTCTGGAGATCTTCGGCGTGATGTTCCGACGCTAGCGCTCGTTGTTTCCACTCCAGCATCTGGTCAGTATCAAGAGTTTATTTATGTTCAGACAACAACTTCACATACAGTACTATTGTTTGAACATTGGTGAAATGATTAAACATAAATTGCAAACAATACGAAGCGGTTATTCTTTTGGAAACAAGAAATCTGTCTACAACATTGCATAATGTGTGAAGAAATACTAATTAGGTCAGTTTTCCAAATAAAAATTCAAAGCAGCGTGTCTGTACTTGTACTGCAGAATATCAATACAAGTTCATCACTGAATTCTGACATACTCACTGTTCTGCTTGCAGTAGCGACATCTCTAAAGTAAGACATCAAGTGCAGTAATTTTTTTGGTGCCAAAACAGACTACTACTAGAAAGGAGTTCTATTTTTGTGCCAAGCAGTACACTTCTTACTCTGAATTCAACAAAAACTTGATGCATAGGAGTAAGTAGTACCATTATTACTGCACCAGCATGTAAACAAACTTGTAAAAGGATGATGCAACATTGCAACTACCACAACCCCGGCGTCGTAAAATCACGTTTCTCATCATAGCAAACAAAGCACAGCAGTACTTAAAAAAAAAGCACAGCAGAATATGCAAGACGAAGAAGCATTTCTAAGTACTGATGCAGGCAGTCATAATTTATAGGCCACTCACTTGAGAATTCAAGGAGCCAAGACTGATGTCAGAAGCCATGGCGCGGCGCCGCCATGCATCCCTCGAAGCCTGCAGCTCCTGCATCTCCAGCCTGACCTGCTCCAGCATGTCCTGCATCTCAGTCCATTGCTCCGATTCTGCCCTCACTTGCTTCATTATCTTCCCCACGATCTCCTTGCAGTCGCAGCAGCTTCCAGAGGCCACCAGCTTGCAGTCTTCAGCCACACTCTGTTAGCAGAATACTAAATTTTAGCAAGAATATATATTTTTAAACTTAACAAGACAAATGATTCAAAAGCACGAAGACTCTGATACTCTATGTAACATCTGTGGGTCATGGAAAGGCAGAACGTGCAGATTGAAGAACACAATAAAAGTCTGCCAGTAGTATGGGTCGACCAAATCCAGCAGCACTGCTATGCTGCCCATCCAAACTGAAGCTTAATGTGCTTGACCTGCCACTACAATGCCCTCTTCAAACATGAGTTTCCCTAGCAAGTGTTGCTATTGGCAGCGACCCAAACTGAACTGACCAGTCTACAAAAATGTTCACAAGGGCAATGTAGTATCTGCACGCAGCACGGTCGACCAGATGGGCCCCGCTTGGCACGATGGTTGTTGAGAAAGTAACTGCTCAATCTCAACGAGCACACGTCTTGGTCCTTGGGCCTGGCCCATACATCTTTTGCATAGCCAGGAAAGGATAGCTTTCCTTCTGTGGGCACCTCGTCCTATTCAGCATGGCCCGGATACATCATAGATCATGTCGCCGGCATGTGGTCTCTGGCCATTAAAGAAAAGCGCAGGTCCTTTTACAGTTTGAAATTTGCAGTTGGCATTGAAGAGTTCTTTCATCCATTCAAGCATGTCCTTTGGGTGCGAACCGTGGAGAACAATCAGCCATGGCAACGTCACGATTCAGTCAAAACTCACAGGTGACATGGGCGACATTTGTTGAATAAAATGCAGACGAGTACATGAACAGAACTAGACCAATTTGCATTTTAGAATGGAACCAGAACTTTGGAAGAAATAACTCAATTTACAGCCTCACTTTTAGAATACTAGAACTACTTAGATAATTTAAAACGTCAAAAAAATCTCATTGGCGCACGTCGGGAACAATTGCAAATTCCCAGACCGAGGACAGTCATCTCCAAAAGCAAGGGAGGAAAGGGCCAACTGCTCTCCCAGGACCAGGTGCCAGACACGGCCAATGGGGGAGAGGCAGGGGCAGCCCTCAAGGGCACTGACAACGTGGGCCACCTGGCAATCATTGACGAGTTCAAATCATGGGGATCATATGGCAAAGCTATCCTTTTTTTCAAACACCTACGAGTAGTAGTATCGAGCCGAAGTGACAAGCGAGCTACTACTATTCCTAGAGAAGAAAGGCAGCAATGGCTCTTAAAGAACTAATGGCCCCATCCACATCAGCCCAACAGTGCTTAACACAAGTATAGCACAGTGTTGCATCAATCCGGAAAGGCAGAGGCCATTAACCTCTCCCTACGATTGAAGCATCGTGTTAGGTAGGTAGCCGTCGACTCGACCGGGCCAATCCAATCCATGGATGGACCCAGATCAATTACTCATCTCCCTACGAGACCAGTGCAAAACCCTGTGCACGCCATCCCCACAGCGCAGGCTCGCATTGCATTGCGTTTGCATGCATGATGCTGCAGGCGATTTCAAAAAACTCAAGCCCGGATGAGACAAAACCAATGGGTCCTCCTAATCGTCTTGGATTGATAATGCCGTCAAGTCGCTGACCAGTACTAGCACCCAAGTCAACGACATTCTGGTGCCCAAGACTAATCCTGGATTGATGCTGTCCTGTAGTAGTTCACTAAGCACTACGCTAGTTAGCAAGTGAGTAATCCTGTTTTCGAAACGAAGCAATGGCATGGGATAATAAGATAAGCAGAGTGGACTGACTAGTGGAGTACTGAGCATAGTGCCTAAACAGTGCTAATGTAATGTGAGCAGTATGGAAACAAATTTGAATCCTACCTTTTGCTGCTGCTGCTGATGATGCTGATGCTTCTGGGAGGCCGCGATGGGGCCGTTCTGCCGGAACGCCGCTGCCACATTGCCGTTGCTGCTGCCGCCACTCCAGCTCCTCTGGCTGCACGACGCGCTGCCCTTCCGGCTGTGCCTCTTGTTGTTGCCGCATCTCCTCGACTGGCAGCCGGCGCTGTCGTCGCCAGCGACGGCTTCCAGCCGCCGGCTGTACTCCGCCATCCGCTGGCGCATCCCGTTCGACATCCCCTCCATCTTCACCCGCAGCATCTCCACCTGCAATGGTGCGCATCGATCGCGCAAATGACGCACCTTTTAGTGATCATGAGACAGACATCGCGAATATCGATCGGCACGTTGTGGGTGCGTGTTGTCTAGGCGCCCGCGCGCGTTACGACGTACGTACATCGGACATGTTGATGCTGGGAACGTGGTGTCCATCGCCGTCGCTGTGCTCGGCAGGTGGAGGCGTCCGTGGGCGCGTGATCTCTCGGATGTCCTTGCAGACGGCGGGCTCGGCGTCGGCTGACGGCATCTTCTCGAGGCGGCGTCGGAGCGAGGACGCCTGCCGGTCAAAGTTCCTGCCGTGGCTCCGCCGCAGCTCCCGCGTGCCGCCGCTCGTCGCCCTCCTCCCGCCGCTCTGCTTCTCCGCCCGCAGCTCCTCCATCATCTCCTCCAGGTCCTCGATCCCCTCCTCCAGCGCCGCCGCCACGCCGGCCTCGCCACGCCCGTCGATCTTCTTCCTCCCCTGTTGCATCAATGCATCCGTGCACGATCGATCAGACATGGTCGGCGATCAGACCAGACCGTCGCGCTTAATCTAACAGCAGATGCTGACTGAAGTACGGGAGATGGTGAAAAGGGAGGTGCTTTGACGGACGTGCATGCGACGTACCGAGGCGAGCGTCTCGACGGCGGTCTTGAGCGCGGCCTCCATCTGGCCGCGGTGGCAGTCGAGCTTGCGGAGCGCCACCTCGCGCTCCATCCGGAGGAAGTTGCACTCGGCGCGGAGGATCTCCGCCTGGAACCGCCACTTCTCCTCCTGCTCCCCGGTGGCGTCCTCCTCCTGCGGCGGCGCGCGCGTCGTCGTTGCACGGGAGACCGGCACCGGCGGCGGCGGCGAGGCCGGGGCCGACTCGAGCCCGCGCACGCGCCGCTCCATCTCGAACAGCGCGCCGAGGTTGACCGGCCTCGGCGGCGGCGCCGGCCGTGGCTGCTGCTGCGCGCGGCCCCGGCTCGGCCTCCCGCCCGCCGACGACCTCCTGGACAGGTTCAGGATCCGCGGCGTCGCCGCGGCCGTGGCCGTCCCGTGCTGGGCCCTCACCGGCCGCCGCGCCGACATCGACGCTGCTTTGGTTTGATTCTCCCTAGAGCGCGACGGGGCGGGGTGGCGTGCGGATGTGGAGGGATGGGTGTGGGCTCTTTTGGTGTCCTCGGGCTTAGGTGGCAACGGTCGGGTGCTTTCGGGTGCGGGGGGAAGGCGTTGGTCGGAGATGTGCTCTGCGGAAAAAGGCCAGGGGAATGGAGGCGGCGTCTCTCGTTTTCCGTGAGAGAGAAAGGAAGCCACAATTTGAAAGGATCCTCCTCGCGCTGCTGAAATGACCGGCGTGCCCACGCCGCAAGCCCCCCACGCCAGGCCAAGCCGGGATGCCGACGCATGCAGTGCAACGATTGAGCAATGACGAGCCCGGAACTGGTAGTAGATGGTGATGGGAACGAGGCGAGGAGGAGGGGACGGACGGGATCGAGCGGACAGGCGTGCGGCACTGCTGCCCTGCTGCTACTCGTTGTGGTGTGGGTGACTGTCTCGAGGTCTGGGCCGCGCGTTGCAGGGGTGGACATTTGGCGAGTTGGGTCTGCGAACAGCACCCGCTCGTGCAGGGCGACTGCGGCAGCATCTTTCATTTTTCAAACGCGTCTGTCTAATCGTAGCATGGTAAAAAGTATTCAGTCGCCATGCGTTCTTTCCTCGATTGATTATATTCCTTCAGTTTTTATTTCCGGCAATATTTCTTCAGCATGATGTATCCAGTATTTTTTTTTTTGACAAATCTAACCTCTGGACAAAACTAATTCTTCATCTGACCCTTCCGCAAAACTATTTCGGAATCTGACCCTAAGGTCGGCGCCATTTGAAATAGAGCTGAAGTTGTATAGATCGGCACCAACACGAGACAACAAAAAAGCAACGTAGGCAAGGTCGGCGCCGTCCAGGGACGGAGCCAGGAATGAGGGATAAGGGGGGCGAGAAGTAGGCCAGAAGTATAAGCATCAAAATCACCGAAAAATTATCTCACAACACAATAACTATTAGCATATCGATATATATTGAAAATATGCCATTTTTCTGCAGTATGGATTGGCTTGAAAAATTAACGAAATCTGCCTTCTTCTTTCTCATGTCTACATAAGCACAAGCGTATAATCGAAAAAATCGATTAAATTTTGAAGGCAAACAATGATCTAATATGGGGAATAAGACTTGTCTACTAAGGTTGATCTAATATGGAGACTAAGACTTTTCCACCGAGGCACAAACAAAATTAGCTAGACAAGTTATATGAGTAAACTGCCTTTCTTTCTTCCCTCGCTGTCCCTGATTTTGACGGCGTTGCCGACCGGCCGTGCACCCGTACTGTGCAGCCGCGTGCACTTTGGATTTCTGCTGCTTTCTCAGATCTTGTTTGAATATTTGAGATTGCCGAATTGGAGCCTTGGCGACGGACGGGACAATCGATAGACGACCATGGAAGAAGAAACCAAATGTCGGTCGAACTGGGAAAACAAATCACAAACAACACGCACGCAGCCAAGCACATACTCCCTCCGTTCAGAAATATAAGATGTTTTAGATTTGTGAAGGAGATGTATCTAGACACGTTTAATGTATAGGTTCAAACGAATCTAGACACTAAAAGGTGTCTAGATACATCTCATTCACAAATCTAAAACATCTTATATTTTCAAACGGAGGGAGTATGTGCTTGGCTGCGTGCGTGTTGTTTGTGATTTGGAAGTAGATGGCTTTCTTTTGCTGTTTGCCTGCTTCCGAATGGGCAGTTGCCACGTTTGGGTATTCCCGTGGCCAGACTATGAAAAAGAGTACCAGGAGGATGGATCCCAGGAAGGTTACGACAACTAGGATCATCTTTCATCATCTGCATTGCCTGTGACCCCGAAGATGGAGCTTCGCCTATGCTACCGTTATTATTACGTATTTTCGCTGCTTGAGTTGTGTTAAGAACTAGATCATGATCGAGATCCTTATTTGTGTAAGACCTTATGTATGGTTTGTAATGGATAATATACCGTGGTATCCAAATCTGTTATGTCTCGCAAAAATGATAATCCTGGGATTGCGATGTATGGCATAACAGGCATCTGGGATTAAAAATCCGGGTGTTGACAAAATAATAGATGAGAGTGGACTGTGCAAAAAAAAAAAATCAGTAGCGGAGCTTGCTGGGGATATTTGGGGGTGGGGGTGCAAAACACGAAATATGACTGTCTTGGGGTGGGGTAAAATGCCCTGCCTTTTCTATTCTTAACCTTGTACAAAAAAAATCCTTCAGGAATCTTTCAAAGCTGGGGGAGGGGGCAAAGGCCCCCTGGTGAACTGTGCATAGCTCCGCCAGTACAAACAATACTATGTTGTGAAAAATCCTTCAGTTTATATAGAGTAGTTTTTTTTCAGGTATTACTGCTTCAGCTTTTGGTATCCACACCTACCGTATTTGCATGGATGAGTGACACTGTGTTTGGAAAGAGTATGATACCTAGGTACAACACCTGCATGCCGACCTGCGCGCTCGCAGTAGGTTACGTATTTTATAGAGGTATTAGCACTGGGGGTACATATAGTTGCACACTAAGAGCAAACACATACAACTAGTTGCAAAATGGGGCCAGAGGGTACAAAATCTATACCAATCTTGCTAGTTTAGTACAAATAGTCCGAATTGCACACGTGTCAGCCACGTAGGATGTGCCATTTTGCAAAAAGAACCCTCCAGCATCATATTTGGACCTGAACGAGCATTTAATGATTTGAACCCCATGTCTTGACCAATTAACTAGGAAGGACATAGTCTGCAGCTGGGACCCACCACCACCACCTGGTCTGTATGATCTTATTTTGTCCTGACTCCAGCGCTTTCTTCTCTCTCTCTCTCTCTCTCTCTCTCGTACTAGTACACGGCGCTCGTACACGGCGCCACCACCACCCGCCGCCACCCTCTCACGATCGCCAGACGCGGCTCGACGCATTGCCATGGCGGTGATCCTGTACCGTCATTGGGGTATGGAGGCTCCATTACTGATTTAATCGACCTTCTTTGCTTGCTTTTGCTTTTCTTGCTTCTCGTTAAATGCGCCACCGCTGGTTAGGGTTCGTCTTCGCCGCCGGGTCGAATCGGTGATTAGCGAGCTTTGTAAGTTTTAGAAGCCCTTCCATGATTTCTGTGTGCAATCATGAACTCGTTTTGACGAAGAGCGTTAGAAACCCTCGGATACTATTTTTTCCATGGATTTCCGTGTGATTTTCGGTGATGTAGGACAATGTAATCAGATATTTTTGATGCCTAGCATGTTTAGGATGTCACTGATGTAGTTAGAAGCATAACTGAGAGTGCCCTGTTTCAACTCTGTTTTGGCAAAGTCAGTAAAAGGTGTTCTTTTTTGCTGAATTTTAGCAGTGCCCAAATGTTACATCTATATTGGACATGATTCTCTGTTTGTAGTACAAGCATAGTGGATGTATCATGCAGTATTACTGAAATTTGGCTACTTGCAAGTGGTGTTTACTGAATTTTGGCAAAGTGCAAATGCTATACAACACTGTTTTTTTCTGTAAATGCAGATGTTGTTTACTGAATTTTGGCTCAATGCAATGCAGGTGATGACCCTGACAAGTTCACTTTGGCTATAGAGCATGGTGGAATATTTACTGGATTGCATAAAGGTGGTGAAATTGATTACTATGGGGGATCACTTGATTTCTTTGATCACTGCAACTGTGACACATGGTCACTTCTTTGGATACATGATTTCCTAATTGAACTAGGGTGTGAAATAACAGAGGCTTTGAATGTGTACTGGTGTTTACCTGGGAAAGAACTGAAAGAGGGTTGCCTTGTATGCATTGAGCAAGATTCTGATATTGTGTCCATGATTGTAGCTGCCAAGAAGCACAAGGTTCTGAACGTTCTGGTTGACCATGGCAACTACCTCAAGGGTCTAAGGCATGATGTGATTCTCAATTTCAGGCCAGTGCATCCTCCAGTTGTTAATCTCAACAGTGGTAGTGGTGGTGGATTGGAGCAGCTAATAGATGCTAATTTTCAGAGTGGCAGTGGGAGTTTGGAGGAGCCAGCAAATGGTAATGTGAACAGTGGCAGTGGGAGTGGTGGTGGATTGGAGCAGCTAACAGATGCTAATTTTCAGAGTGGCAGTGGGAGTTTGGAGGAGCCAGCAAATGGTAATGTGAACAGTGGAAGTGGGAGTGGTGGTGGATTGGAGCAGCTAACAGATGCTAATTTTCAGAGTGGCGTGGGAGTTTGGAGGAGCCAAAATGATAATGTGAACAGCGATGGCGGTGGGAGTGGTTTGGAGCAAAGAAGCGAGATTACACTTGATGACATGTGTGAAAGTGAAGAATCGAGAAGGAGAGAGATTCAGATTTCTATGATAGTGACTATGATGCTGAAGATGATGATGATGACATTTGGGAAGCAACAATAGATAAGGATGTAGATGACAATAATGAAGATGTGGAAATGGTGGAGGAAGAGGATGATGCAGGGTATGATTATGAAGAGCTGAATCTGAGTAAAGAGCAAGAGCAGGAGTTGAAGTACAAGTTCAAAATGTTCAATGCAGAGGCTGACATGGAGGTGCCACAATTCAAGGTTGGCATGGTCTTCTCTTGCATGCCAGAGATAAGAAAAGCAATCAAAGCATACAGCATAAATGAAAGAGTTAGGCTCCAAAAAATTAGAAATGAGCAAAACAGAATTCATGCTGTGTGCAAAGGAAAGTGTGCAACAGGTGACTGCACCTGGTTCATAAAGGCATCAAAGGATACCAGGACAGAAGCTGTGACAGTGAGAAAATCTTGTGGTGCACAGATGTCAAAAAGTGTGGAGCTTAAGGCACGACATCCTCATTTCTAGCGAATACTTCATAGAGGAGTTCGAGAGATAATCAAAAGATGAATCTACAAACATTTTCAAATAAAATCCAGAAAAATTCAACCTCACTCCCAATAGATGGAAGTTAAGAAGAGCTAGGAGGAAGGCTCATCCAAATACATGGTGATGAGGCGAGCAGTTCAGTTTGCTTTGTGACTATGGCCAGAATTGAGGACAAAAACCACAGTTCAAAGTTTTTCCTTACCGCAAATCAGTCCACTAAAGATGGTGAGGTCAAGGAACATTTGGCTACACTATATTGGTCCTATGCTCCATGCAAAAGGGGTTTTCTTGAAGGGTGCAGGCCTTTCATTTGCATAGATGGTTGTCACATAAAAACAAGGTACAAGGATTCTTCTAATGAAGTGGGCATTGATCCGAATGATTGCATATACCCTCTAGCTTTTGGAGTTGTTGAAGTGGAATGTACAAGTTCTTGGGAGTGGTTCTTAACCACATTGAGTGATGACTTGGGCATCACCAACACATCCACATTCACAATAATGAGTGACAAGCAAAAGGCCTAATTAAGGTGAAGAAAGTGTTCCCGATTCTGAACACAGATTTTGTGTTAGGCATTTGTACCAAAACTTCCACAAGAAGCATAAGGGGGAGACACTAAAAAATGATCTATGGAGCATAGCAAGGGCAACAAACATACCTCAATGGAAACTAAGGATGGAAAAATTGCAGGTTGACAGCCAAGAGGCATGGGTTTGGGTTGAGGAATTGCAACCAAATACATGGATAAAAGCTTTCTTTAGTGATTTCCCAAAATGTGAGATGCTTTTGAACAATCATTCAGAGGTGTTCAATAGCTACATTTTAGAGGCAAGGGAAATGCCTATGCTTTCCATGTTGGAGAATGTGTTCCAGAAGATGATGCATAGGATTGTTGTCAAGAACAAGGAATCTGAAGATTGGCCTGGAACAATTTGTCCAAAAATCAAAAATAAATTGGACAAGTACACTGATTGGAGCAGGAACTGTCCAGTGTCCAGTGCAGGTGGAGGGATATTCAAAGTGTCTTCATCAGAAGTTGTAGGAGGATATATTGTTGATCTTCAGGCAAGGACTTGTGACTGCAAAAAATGGCAGCTAAGTGGTATACCCTGTCATCATGCAATTGCTTGCTGTAGAGAGGACATAATTGAGCCTGAAACACTTGTTCACAGTTGTTATTCCATTGAGTCACACAAAAGGGCATATGCACACTATTTGTATCCACTAAGAGCTAGATGCCATTGGGAGAAAATGAATGCAGTGGTAGTCCATCCACCACTGCTACCAAAGTTATGGGTAGGCCTAAAAGAACAGAAAGAAAACACACGGAGGAGAAGGAAAAAGATGGTGGCAAGGTACTCACTAGGGCGGCCTAACAATGCATTGCTCTATATGTGGAAATGCACCACAATAAGAAAGGGCATGCCAAATACATGGAAAAGATAGCCAATGCATTGTTAGGTGAGGAAGATCAAGAGCAAGGATATGCATTTGGCGGTGATAATGGGGATGGACGACCCCACACATTCTCCAGTTTGTTCTATGAATTGTCAATGCAGTTTTCTATGAGTTGTCTTTGTTAGTACAATTCTCACTGAAATTCTTGTTGCATGACATTATCCCTCAAAATCCAAATCCTCAAAATGATCCAAGCAATCAAGTCCACATGATGGTATATAGGATGGGTCAGAGGTTGTCTTCTTGCACTCTTTAAATTTTCACATGAATTTTAGCGATCAAGATAATTACTTAGTTGTTTGTTAGTGCGAAGCTTCATTTGTACCACTACAAAGGGAACCGGCCCATTACCGGAGGAGAGTTTATTTGTTGTCACTGCAAGAGATGCTATGCCATTTGGGAGAGGAATAGTAACTCTGCTTTCGACAAGAGGGAGTTTGAGAGGAAGAGGAAGAGGAAGAGTATCGAGCGAAAGGATAGCTCACCTTCGAAAGAGTGAGTGCAACACTCAAAGAGGGAGAGGGAGGCAACACTCAAAGAGGGAGAGGAGTGCATCAAGATCCGGAGGAAAAAGAGCAAAAAGGAAAGGCAAGGCCTCAAGAAGTCGAGATGCTAGTGAAGGCGGCACTTGACCAAAAAGAAGGAAAAGAGGATACAAAGCAGGACTGGATCAGTTCATTACATGCTATTTGGTGATGACCATGAAGGAAGATTTGTCCTGGACACTGAATGAGACAAAGGCTGAAGAAACCAAGAAGAACTGGTGCTTACCCAAAATGCACCAATCTGAAAAGAAACCCAAGAAGTGGCATTGAACTTGGGTGCTATAATTTTTTGGCTTAGTTCAGATATGAACTTGTGTAATGGAAACCATAGTTCATGATTGAACTTGCTTATATATTTTACAACATTGTCTGCAAACCATAGTTCATGAGTGAACTGGCATTGAACTTGGGTACTATAATTTTGGATGTTTCAATATCTGAGATGAAAAGAACATCTTATTCATATTTTACCAAAAGGTTGCAAAGTACATAGTGCCAAACTACCGCTGAAGCCCACTACATTGCTTCTTCTTCTTCTCGAACACAAGCAAACTACACCACCAAAACATCGCTTTCTGAACTACTCCTGCACTAATCGAAACACACTACTCTGCACTACACCGCACTTATCTCAAGGCAAAAGGCAACTAACTACCCAAAAGGCAACCAACTCTGAACTTCTTCTCCTCATCGTAACTCTGGACTATTCTCGCACTTTTCTTGCAGGAGCACCAGGATGTGCACTGTAACTCTAGGAACCCATGAAGGTGGCAATCGCTTTCAGAGTTGGGAGTCACGACATTGCTCGAGCAAAACTTCTAAATCTTGCTTAGAAACAAAATGAAACAAAGGTTGCTCTGCCCCACGAGCCGTGATCTTAATCACCTCGAGAGCCGCTTTCGGTGGATGAGCCGACGTCGCTTGAGCTTTGATGAATGACATTGTACATGAATGTACCTCGAGCATCATTCTCCTCTTGAAGTCGATGATAGCTCGATGACGATCTCGCTCCTCGCGCCTCGCCTCGGCCCCGAAGACGAGCTCGACCGGGGACATGGCGGCTCTTCCTTCGCCACCCGAGCCAAATCAAGCAACGCCACTGCTTCCTCCTTCCATTGCACTTCCAACGTGCAGGCTTGCAGTACTGCACCAACTCCTCCTTCGGCTGCACTTCCATCATCGACGACTGAGCTTGAACACAGGGGAGGGGAGAACAGAGGAGAGGGTTTACGTCGAAGGGAAAAGAAGATAGGAGAAAAGGGAGGGAGAAGGGGGAGGAGAGGTTTCATGCCATCTTAGTGCATATTGAATGCATATTAAAATAGAGTGGTGATGTTACAACACGGGGCACATTTCAACATCAAACATGATGGCTATGCACTTTTGGCATCTTGCACTCTGCTAAAAATCTGCACTCGCTAAACATGATGGCAATGCAATTGTTTGGCAATGCACTATTGGCAATGCATGCTAGCATTCATTAAATTCAAATTTAACAACTCAAACATGATGGCAATGCACATTCAAATTTAACAACTCAAATTTAAGAACTTAACCAAATACTACTTGTTCAAATTTTACAACATTACTTGTTCAAATTTAACGGAAGTCAACAAGTACTTCTACAACATGAATTGCACAACTTGTTGTCATCACCAACAAGACTAAAATGACAAGACATTGCATTCTAAATCACTCATCAACTATGGCCTTGATCCTTTTCACCTTCTCCTTGTTGTCATCACCGACTTTGAGCAGATCATACAACATGTATTCCAGTTTTTCTTTTCAGCCTTGAGAGCATCCCTTTCTTCCTCCCATTTCTTCTCCTTTGTCTTCATCACATCCGCATGTTTTTCGCACATGCTCAAAGATATCCACTGCAGTTTTGAGCATCCTCTCCTTCTCCATCTCCACAATTTCAAGTTCGTCTTACCATTCGAAGTGCCAAGTTTTGCTCCATCACCTTCTTCCGAGAATCATCCACAAACCTACCAACATCAGCCATCAAGCTTGCATATTTCTTCTCAGCCTTGGTCTTCTCCTCACTAGTTGAGACAGACTTGCCATTCTCCACCCTCTCCTCAATTCCGCAAGTGTTGGCATCATCATACATGGACCGAGCTTTGCCAAAGCATTACGAAGGGCATCCGCCAATCTTGGTCATCTACCCAAGATATAAAACCACAGTTCAAGGCATCCTACAAATAAAAATGCACATAAATTCGGTGCAAACAATTCAATCTTTTTCCAAAACACAATCCAAAGCACATGAAAGTGGCGAAGAATATAAGAATGCATATTACCATATGGACATATTAGCACACATTGTTGATCATATTAGCATATGAGAAATTACAAGCGATGTATTTGCAGTATGTACATCTTTGTTTGCTAAGATGTCGATTAGTCACTAAGATGTCGATTAGTGTATGTACATCTTATTAGCACTAACACAATGCTAATAAGATGTCGATTAGTGCAGTGTATGTACATCTTTGCCAAAGCATTTTGAAGGACATCTTAGCAAACCTCGCCATCAAACCTGCACTTATTGGTGATCGAAACCTTGCACCATCGAAACCCTACACTACCGCAAACCCCGCACCATCGACATTTTATTGGCACTAACTAAAAGTGTATGTACATTTTATTGGCACTAATCGACATCTTATTGGCACTAACTAAAACCTGCACTACTCTGGACTAATCGAAAGTGCATCATGTGCTAATGTAAAACTCATCTGTTTGGCTCCATGTACAAATGTAAAAGGCACACACAATACAAGCATTGGTAGGCAGAAAACTCACATTCTCAATAGGGCACATGTAAAATCTTCTCCCAGTGTTTGTGCCTTCAAATGCAACACATCTCTTTGGCTCCAGATTATGCCCAGAACACCTTTCTGAGCACCCCCTGGCAATCCCATTGAAATTGGGATCATCGGTGCGATCTGGAGCGTAGTCTACCGCCATGAACTCCTAATCAAACATATACACACGAGCTCAATCGATAGCAAATCATGGATGTTCCCCAAATTGCTATGAACCCTAACAGAGAGAGAGAGAGAGAGAGAGAGAGAGAGGCGGAACTTACCCTGAGCCCCGATTGGCTGGAACTTTCCCCGTCGTTCCAGCTAGGCATCGCGGCGAGGAGGTGGCGGAGCTGGGGCAGAAGAAGCGGCGAGGAGGCGACGGAGCTAGGAAGAGCAGAGGCGGCGGAGCTAGGAAGAGCAAAGGCAGCGGAGCTAGGAAGAGGAGGCGGCGGAGCTGGCAAGAAGAAGCGGCGAGGAGGCGGCGGGGCTAGGAAGAGCAGAGGCGGCGGAACTAGGAAGAGCAAAGGAAGCGTGGCGGATTTGTGGCACCGCGTGGCGCGTGTCAGGCTCATCTTATGGCTACCGCTGAGCAACGTGTGCCAAAATAAGTGGCGAAGCTAGGGGGTTTTCTGGAAATGTTACGCGCCAGGGTGGATATGACATGGCGCACACGTGTCGGCTGCAGAAGCGCTGTGTACCAAATACAATCCGCATGTATACTTTTTGTACCCTCTGGCCCCATTTTGCAACTAGTTGTATGTGTTTGCTCTTAGTGTACAACTATATGTACCCCCAGTGCTAATACCTCTATTTTATAGTACTCCACAAGCAGTGACGCCTTCTTCGCAGTATCGCGTAGGCTCGTCGGCCATGCAGAACCATTTACGGAACCGAGTAGTACGGAAGAGCGAGACATTGCCGTGCAAGGCAATCAATTCGGCGGTCTCGCGCGAGCCAGCATCACATATGGCAGCAGCCAGCAGCTAAAGCGAGACTGGTGGCTAGCCAGGCACAATCGAGCATTCAATCATTCGTTCATCAACCATCATGCACACCCTACAGAGGCCGTACCCCAGTGTACCGATGGAACATGCGTCATCCCAACCAAAAGCTAGCTAGGAGTAGACTAGGTAGGCAGTAGCTAGACCGGTACAGTGCCAGTCCTACTCCAGAAACAGGAAAGGGCTAGAGTCCGGTGCACGTACGGCGCTTCGGCCGTCGTACGCGGCGGTGCCGGTGCGCCCGAACCATTCGGCCGGCCGCTCCACGTGGCTGGCACGCCGGCTGGCGGCCCGGCGGCGCGCGCCGGAACTGTTGTGTCTTGCGGCCGCCCTGCGCGAGCGCGCCATGCAAGTCAGTCAGAGGCAGAGGGCAGAGGCAGACCGAGGCGGACGGGACCCGGAGCAAAGATTTAAAAATCAAAATCCGGGCCGCTGGCTGAGCTCGAGCCGGTGTACGGGGAGGCCATTAGTTAGACCATATCGCCAGACACTTCCTCTTCTTCTCCTCTCTTGACCACCCTTGAGAGTCGTCTGCTCCGCCTCGGCTCCTCTCCCCCTACTCTCCGGCGGCCCAGCCGGCCGGAGACGACGGGGGAGAGGAGGCCGACCCTCTCCTATGTATAGTAGTTGCTTAGGTCTGTGTTCGTCCTATGTGGCGACTGGCGTGATGCCGCGGGGGTTGTGTTCGTCGGAGCTCTCGGGCGGCTTTCGGCTGATGTGGTGGCGGCCGCTCGTGGTGCTCTGTGGAAGGAGCCAAGGCGGCAGTGGGCTTCTTCCTCCCCGATATAAATAAGCTCGGAGGAGCCTTCTTTTCTTCTGGGGTGTCTTGCCGTTCTTCCTCTTCCGGCCGTGGCGGCGAGAGGAGAGGCTTAGCAAGGCGCACGTGGCACTACTTCCCGGCTACCGGTGGTGGCGAGGGTGTGGTGGAGCCGTCTTCTTCATGTCTTCGCAAGCTTTTGGAGGTCTTGTCCATGGCGCTGCACTCCAACCGTCGCTTGTCCCGCCACGGAGGTGGTGGAAGAGCAACGCGTTTGTTGCTCTACTGGCGCCGAGTTCGTGAAGTCACAGTCTTGGTGATTCCAAGCTTCGCCTCGACGAAGCTATCCATGATCAAGAGAGCCTTGTGCTAGGATGAGCGAGCCTGCCTTCCAGAGGAAGACCTTCCGCCCCGCCACGACGGACCAAGTGGTTCGCCCCGTCGGCGTCCTCTATGTGGCGAGCACTGATTCGGCGAGTCCGTCGGCCAAGTGATCTTGAGCTCGCGGAGGACCATTGCTTTACCAATCTTTTCTAGGGTCTTCTTTGTAAGAGTTCAGTCCTTATCCATTAAACCCCTAACTTTTAGGGGCTTTGATGTAAAATGTAGCCACCGCTTTGGTTAATGCGAGCAGCTTCTGGGGTCTTCGGACCCTTTTCCGTTCAAAAAAAAAAAAAAAAAGTTAGACCATATCCACTCGCCTACTTAGACGCCCGCCCGGACGACGAATTTCGGTCCCGACGCTGAAAATCAGCCCTGTCGCGTAACCAAGGACCTGTTTTTGCCGGATTTCGTCCGGCCTATGCAGGTCGTACCCAGAATCCCGAGTACGCATTGGAAACGCCGGACTCAGCGAAAACGGACGTGGGCAGCGCTGTCGGCGAGAGAAGGCACCACTCCCGCCAATTCGCCGAGCTTCCCGCCATTTTCTTCCCTCCTCCCGCCTTTCTTCGCCATTCCCCCCACCTGGAGGGCATGACCACGGCTTCCCCTTTCCTTCCTCTGCGCCGAACGTGCCAGCGCCGAACGCTCCCACGCCGAGATCTGCTTCGACTTCCTCCAACCCGGGGGCCTTCACCGGCGAGATGGACGACAACGCCGCCTCGGCCACGCCCCAGGAGCTCATCCCCATCGACGACTGATCGTTGTTTTCGCTGTTATGTAATAAAAATATGTCGCCGAACATGTAGGCGCATCTGTAAACACCTTGTGGCCGAGTTCTCGCCGACGAAAACTATGCAGATTCAAATATATAGCCATTTTATGTCCGTCGTAGATCGCCTAGGTAGAAATGGAAGTTTGCGTATCCGCATCGAAAACTTACGCCGTGCTAAAAAAATCCGAATTTCACCGACTTGGACCAACGAATGGAGATTCTCTTGATGAGACCGTTTTGCTAAACCGCGCGGCGCAGGTCGGGCAGAACAGACATGGCATTGTTCCGCGGCCGTGTCACGCTGCCTCGGGCTCGGGCCGTCGGGGGCGTGGCGTCCCCTGCGAGTGACACGCGGGACCCCAGGGTCCTGGTTTAGTCCGAACCGTGCGTTACAGCGCTGCTATGCTGCCGGCCGCTACGCTTCGGCCGCGCAGGGTCGTCCTCTATCGTCTCGATCTGTGCGCGCGCGCTGGTGTCTGGACAGCCCCAACGCAAGGCCAGTTCAAAACGCGACGCCCGCTGCTGCCGACCGACGTGCGCCCGCCCGCCCTGCTTCCTGATCTCTGACGGTGCAACGGGGCTGGCTGGCTGGTTCGAGTTGGACGCATGTGGTGTGGAGCAGCTGGGCAGCGGCAGGCAGGTAGGCAGGGCACGGTTTGAACTCAACAGGGGGGAGGAGGAGGACGCGACAGCCGGAGGAGGGGTCCGTTAGCTGTACGTCTGCGACGACAGGGGCACGCAGGTGTGTGGGTTAATATGGATGGCTGGCTGGCTTCAGCGAAAATTCAAAGTTGCGCGACGGAGCACGCACTCGTCGACGGCCGTCACGACAAAATCGAGAGCTGACTGGGTCGTACGAGCGTACTCCATCCGTTCCTAAATAAATGTACATCTAGCTTTTGGCTAAGTCAAACATAACCAAATTTGACCAACTTTATAGAGAAATATAGAAACATATATTAAATCAAATTGACATATTATGAAACTAGATTTAAAAATAAATCTAATGGTAACAATTTAGTGTCATAAATGTTGATACGTTGTTTAATAAAATTAGTAAAACATAGTAAAATTTGACTTAAGACAAAGCTAGAAGTACACTTATTTTCGGACGGAGGGAGTAATCGCCACAGATGAAGATGCGTATGCATGTGTGCCCGCTGGCACGTCGCAATATCACTCGACTACTGTACTTCATCGAAGTTCAGCACCGAAAACTGTGCCCCAACGATATGAAACTCCCGGCAATAGTGTCTTATTATGTGTGAACTTTATGTGAAAACTGAGAATCTTGTACAGTTAATAATTACATATAGTACTAATATATGGCACATTTGGTCATGAAATTCTTGCATACCCGTGGGTAACAATTCATATGCTGTTGGGGAGGGACCACTTAGACCAGTTTTTGCTCTCCAGGAGTTTCAAATTTCCGAACAAGGCAACATGCCATTTTCTGGTATTGTACACCGGCCGATACATTTTTTTATTGCACCCGGCGTGCCTGTTTCTAAACATGCAAAGCAGGGGCGTGATCGGTAGGATGCGCGAAATTGCTGTCATCTCGGGGTTACAAATCCTGCCTGTTTCTAAACATTTAAAACACCCGAGCTAGGCCTGTTGGAACTGAATCGCCATTTTTTTTTGTCAAACTGGTCCCAAGAGGGCGTAGCTCGATCACCTGGTGGTTCCAGCGATCCACCAGCATAATAGAAGCCTGCACGAGATTTGTTGTGGTCATATTTTTAAATCTATTTTACGTGATATGTCCTAATTAATACAACCATATTTTAATTCAAAATCAGGTCTATTTTTTTAAAAAAATATGCACATCGACGATGCAATACCATTCTTAGACTCGGTTCTTAGTTTTGTATTCATGTCCAGAGGTTTTATAAACGAATTCCATCAAATTGCTCGCACACAGTCAATTGTTCAAAATTATCCTTAGATTAGACTCGTCTCACTGCTTCACACAACTCTCGTGTTGTAAGTTTTCTTTCTCGACAAGTGTAGACATCGAATAGATCTGAAAGAATAGAGATGTCGCCTAGAGGGGGGTGAATAGGCAATTTCAAAACTATTACGGTTTTGGCTTGATAGAATGCGGAATTAAACTAACGTTTATTTTACAAGCACAAAACCTAAATACACTAGGCTCAACTAAGTGCACCAACAACAAATTAAGCTAAGCAAGATAGCACAAGATAAATATACCACAAGTGATAAGCAAAATATAAGTACTTCAAGCTCGATGGCTATCACAAGGAAAGTAAGCTTGGATATAGAGATAACCGAGGCACGCGGAGACGAAGATGTATTCCCGTGTTCACCACCTTTGAGAAAGGGGCTACGTCACGTTGGAGAGGTGTGAGGTTCCACGAAGGATTCCTCACGCGCCACAAAGGCTCACCTTCTTCTCCGAGTCTATCCCACGAAGGAATATGCTCTTTCCGTATGGCTAGCTTTTCCTCCACTCCAGAGATGGCAAGCTCCACAACCACTTCACAAGCTTCACGAAGGAGAAGTCCGGGTCTCTTCACAATCTTCCACGAAGAGAACACCGCGGCACCAACCGCCAAGCCAACTAGGAGGTCACCCTCCAAGAGTAACAAGCTCACGGTCTCTCACTCGAACAAATCGTAATGGAGAGCTCAACACTTATGCAAGAATGCAAAGCAAGAACACCAAGAGTGCTCAAATCCTTCACTCTCAAATCCCACCAAAGCAACAAAGTTCTAGGAAGGAATTAGAGAGGAAGAACAATGGTGGAAACCAACAAATGACTCCAAGATCTAGATCCAATGGGTTCCCCTCACTTAGAGGAGGAATTGGTTGGTGGAGATTGTAGATCTAGATCTCCTCTTTCAAAGCCCTAAAAAAGATGCAAGAATCATAGGAGGGAAGGGGGAGGAAGCAAGCTCAAGAGGTTCAACAATGGAGGTCAATTTCGTGGTCAAGAACTCTTAGAAACGTTGGGGGAAGACCCCCCCCTTTTATAGGGGAAAGAAAATATGGCCGTTAGGAGAAAACTGTGCGAATTCGGTTGAAAGTTACATGGACCGGCTCCGAATCGATGGTCGGTTCACCGAAAACCGGACTCCAACCAGGTTTGGTTACTGACCCCAGCCTCGGTTAGATTCGGAGTAACAAAACCGAAAATCCCGGTTTAAGATCCGATTTTCTGGTCCTGGCACCAGACCACCCGGTATGGGAGCCGGTTGAACCGAATCAACAACCGGGATGAAACAGGCTTCACGAAAAACGCAATAACTTTTGCATGCGGACTCTGATTTCGATGATCTTGGGCTTGTTTTGATGAGGACAACAAGCTCTACAAGATTGTGCAGAGAAACATCATAGCCCAACAAAGTAGGATAGAACCAAATGAAGAAAGGTAATAAGCCTCCCTAAATAAGAACCGATAAAACCTTCAAACTCGAAAACGCCATAGAAGATGCATACGAATTCCGTGTTCGATGAACTTAGGCTTGTTGAAGAGATAGCAACAATCTCAAGAACCTCACATGGAGAAACAGCAATAAGCAACAAAATAGGAAGATGCAAAGTATGCAAAGGATCGAGCTCCCTATGAAGATGTGATCAAGTTACACAACCGAAAGCCCCTCTTGATAGTACGGCTATCTATCCTATAACCCGGTCTCCGAACAACCACCTTGAGACCGGTAAAAGGAAAACCCAGCAAGGCCATACCTTTGCCTTGCGCATCCCGCTTGATCTTGATGACAATGCTTCAAGCTCCACCCAAGCCGGAATGCAACACTTGATCATTGTTGCTTCGTGAAGACTCCTAATTTGCTCCCCCATACACCACTATGGGATAGCTTCATTAATACATGTCTTCACATGTCTATTGTCACCAATATGGATGGCAAGATTCAAGCAAATGATCATCTCAAGATGCTTATCTTGAACTTGCCCTTCTCAACCTTGATGACGATCACCACTTGATGACATCCTTTCATGAGCTATATAAGATCTTCACTTTTGAAGCATGCCCATGGAAAGATACCTATCCCATATAGAAAACGCAAAGGCACACATATAATGGGTTAGTTCATGATGCATAATTGACAAGGATTACCATACCACAACATCGATGTGGTACATTCTTTATGCTTCATGTGTTGACCAACTTGAAATCACTCTTTGTATTGGTCAACCAAGTATATTCTCGTGCTCCATCTTAATATCTTGAGGTACATAAGGAACTCTTCATTTGATTACATGCTCTAAATCTTAGTCAACCATAGCTCAACTAATGAGGCTATCATGACACCGACTTAGAGCCATATCTTGAATTCTTCTATTGAGATCACACTCTCAAGATCTTGATCATATCATATTCTTCTCTTCAACTCGATGATTTTGATGCCAATACTCAAGGTATATCTTTATCTTCATGGCATCCATACTTGAATCCAACACATGGACTACAAGCATGACCTGTGGAATATTCCTTCATATAAAACTCAGTGAAAACATTAGTCCATAGGGATTGTCATTAATCACCAAAACCACACATAGGGAAATTACCCTTTCAAGATCGATATCTCCCTAATATGTACTCCCTCTGTTTGAGAGTATAGGTCCTACCCGCATACCTAGGTTGTTAATTTGATCAACAAAATATAACTTATATATCATAAAAGCTATATCATTAGAAAATATAACCTCTATAGTTTCTAGTGGTATAATTTTTATGCTATATTATTTATATTTTGTTGTTCAAATTAGCAACCTAGTTATCCGCGCGGGACTTATAATTCCAAATGGAGGGAGTACATTAAGTTCATGCGTGCTTGTGTTTTGTTCAACCTTTTCCTCACCTACCAATTGATCATCTACTTTGTGAGTACATTGTTTCATCATGACATCGAAAAAGAAAAAGATTCGGATCAGTGATGTGATTATATTCCAGCAATCAATTGCGAGTTTTGTGAACTATATCTTCCCAATCATGTGTTCAAGTTTTGACTTATTTTACACAGATTTTGTCAAAGTTCACCGCACAAGGTCGATCGTTTGAAATCCTTTTTGACCACTAGCTTTATTTCGATGTTACACACAACTTCCGTGTTGTACAAGTTTTCCTTTCCGACGGTATAGATGAATATATGTGTATCTCACTAGTGAACTAGTATACTTTAACTCGTGGGTTCATATGTGGTTGTGTTCCGTTCAACCCCTTTCTCATCTCTCTCTTGATCATCTACTTTGTCTGTCCATCGATTTTATTATTAGGTCTATGTTGAAAATATGGATATAGACGATTCTTCTTTAGCAATCCATTCCGGATTTTCGGTAACATCAAATTTTCAGTTTCATGTTATGTATGGGCTATTTTTTTGACTAGTTTCATCAAATTCAAGGTACACAATTAATCGTTTCAAATTTTCTTTGACCACTAGTTCATCTCGCTGTCTTCGACAACTTTCAAGTTGCAAATTGTTTCGTTTAGGGCTCATAAACAAAGTGGTTATGAGTTATTTGAGAGTATAGGTGTAAAAAGAAGTTAATTGGAAGTATGGTGATGTAGGAGGTAATTCTACCATGTTTAGAAGAGGTGAGAGCAACATCAATAACACAGATAACTAAATATACACAAAGATTGCATCAATAGAGCTCATTAATGGAATGAAAGACCAGGCTCCAGTTCATGTCCTCATGCAGGGAAATGGAATGGAGGAACCCCCCAAAAAAACTTCTCGAACATGTTTTTGGCATGCCATGCCCCCAACTATTAAAAAAAATACATTTTTAATCAATTTCACAAGTAATACACGGAATTGGTAATTTCGAAAACTAACGCGGTACGGAGACCCGTGCCCCGATGAGTACCTATTTTGCTAACACTAGTCGAGGCCTCGTACACCGACGAGTCCTGTCGGGGTCTCGTATACCGAAAGGTCCTCGTCAGGGCCCGGGTCTCCGAGACCGTGCTAGTTTTCGGAATTACCAATTTCGTGTATTATTTAAAAAATTAATTAAAATACATATTATTTAAAAAAAATCACATGCCTCCGGGGCTCATTGCCCCTAAACCCTCTGGGCGCCTGCACATGCCCTGGGTTCCTCTTCCCTTAAGTTTGTATATATTCAGAATCTCAACCAGCATACTGTTATAATCATAAAATGACAAAAGTACATGTATCAAGTCTCCGCCCAATGACTACTACTTTCGAGAAACACCAGAGACTACTACTTTCAAGGAATATATAAATGGGTGTTTGGACGAGGGGTACTTGTTGGACTAAATACCAAAACTCCCTAAACAAAAAGGACCCCTCGGCCAGACACCCTCCGATCCTGTCGACTGTAGTAATAATGGATGCGTTTGGGTACACTTTTTGTAGGGAGTAATACAGATACAAACTACATGTCCGCGCCGCAGTACGGCGAGTTAAATCCTATTCCAACAACTCTGGCGTTGAGGGAGGAACACGCCAGGTAGGAGCCTCTCCCAACCAAAGAAACGTCCTGCATCACTATGCCGTCGCAGTGGACGGCGCTACTGCAGTTGAAATTGACGGCGATCCTCGAAGCACTGGTTCCGTGGATCCTGGTGTAGCGTATGTTATGTATGGCGACCGCTGATTCCTGCAAGATTTTTTTTTTTTTTTTGGAATTTATAACATGTCAGCAGCTAGAATTGGTGGTGAGGAATTGCAGAAAAGAAATCTGAATATACTATCTTGCAGTGTAGCACCTGTGCGGAGCATGGCGTCTTGGAGTCACAGTAATTCTGGTCGATGATTATAGGGTTAGAGACGTTGAACATTTTGATGTCTTGGAATGTAATCCTCTCTGCATACCCTTCTCCCCCCTGTCGATGGAATCATTGCAGACATTCAGTGCGCGTAATACTAAGTGCTTTCATAATTGGGATTATGGTAGTAGTACAAGATTTGTGGGGTAGTAGCAGAAGATTGTAAGGGTCCCATTTTACAGGCAACTCAAATTTGAAAAGAGCAGGAAAAACTGGTGCAGGTTTTGGTGGCATGGCAGCGAGGAGGTCATGCGTTACCTGCCAAGTTTTGATCCGCACACCGTTGGTTGTGCCCACCAGCGTGGCCCTCTCCACCAGCACGTCAGAGACACTGGCCCATGATTTGTTCGCTCCTAGGCTACCGATGCTGCAGGAGCAACCAATGCCAACAGAAGGTCAGGTGTCAGACAAAACCAAAAAACCCTGTGCAGTACAGTGTCTTATTTGAATGTCTTGACGCGACAGTGGAAGCGTCAACGATTGAAGGATATTTATTCAAATTAATGTTGACCATTGGGAGTAGGAATAAGGTAGTACTAATTTATTATCAGAAATCCATGGTAGGAGTTTAAAGTTGTAATACTGCTAAAAATTGGCATCATAAATATGCTCTATATTACTGAAAATAAGACAAACCTTATTCCATGACCCGGTCCACAGAATATGCCTGTTGCCCGTACGAACTCAGAGCCAGAAACAATGGATATGCAGTCATCACCTGCACGAACCCGATAAAAAATGGTAGCAAATCAATCACTCATTCAAAATTCGCAGAATCACACAACAGTATCCGACGATGTCCTCATGCGGCGTGTGCATTGTTCTATTGGAAATGGTCGAACTATATATACCTGTGCTGATGGTGCAGTCGCTGATGGCGACTTCTCTGCTGTTGGAGACGTGGATGCCGTCAGTGTTGGGGCTCCATCCCGGCGCGGTGACGAACAGCCGCGAGACGAGCACCTTCCAGCAGTAGGCGATCACGACGTGCATCTGCATGCTGTCTCTCACCTCCAGGTCGTCCACCACCAGGTGGGTGCAGCTCCTGAAGTACAGCGCCTGCATGCAACAAGTTTTGCCAATCGATCGATGAGAAACATTTTTCCAAGGTCTGGTCGATCGATCGATCGATCGTTTTACTACTTTCAAATCTCGGGGTCGGGAAGGTACCGTCGGGCCTGGGACGCATCGCTGTTGGGAGGATCAGGAAGAAAAGAAGAAGCAGGTTCAGAGTGTCAGGTTCCATTCCCTGTCGCAGAAATGTACAAGGATGAGTGGGCATGTTGTACCATGGATTTGTCGACCTTGCAGGAGTTGATCCACCACTCGTGCCCGTTCCCGTTGAGCGTCCCGCCGCCCGTGACATGGAGGCTGTCGATGGCGTTGAACGTGATCCACCGGTCCGGGAGATCGCTGTCGAGCCATGCCGACCGGTTCGACGGAGCCTCCAGCGTTCCCTGGATCTGAAGAGTAACGAAACATCACGATCAGCGGAAAGCAATAGCCAAAATACAGTAGTATCGTGACCACCGATGGCCTCACCACTGCAGTGACCGAGGTAGCTCTGCAGGGGCCAGTGAAGCTGAGGGGCATCAGGAGGTAGGACTTCGCCGCGGGCACGAGGAACACCGACGGCTCGTCGGAGGAGTTGCAGGCGTCCTTCCATGCCCTCAGAAACGCCTGTAACGCACAAGTGTTAGTACATGGGAAACTAGTAGAAAAGCAGAGCAGCTCTGGTTAGTAGTGGTGAGTTTCAGACCTCCGTGGCGTCGCCGCCGGCCGACGCGCCGTAGCCGTCGACGTCGAACACCCTGGGCGGAGGCCCCAGGCTGAGCACCGGCGCGGCCGCGTCTGGGCTTTCTGCGGCTGGGCCGTCGGCAGCTTCAGGAGGGAAGGCGATCGGCTTTGAACTGGCGTGCGGAAATATGTAGAGAAGAATTGATAAGGTAGTAATGGCGTTCAAATGAAACTTCCGAGGACCCATATGGAGCAGTACTTTAGTATAGCTGAACAGAAGAGAGAGAGATTAACTCGGTGATTGTGGAGGAGAGGAAGGGACGAGCAGAGCCTGCATGCTCTTCTCGGAGAGAATACTCTGTATATATACTCTATCAATGCTAGTATACGTATAGGATCTGCAGTGCAGCATCGTCCTCATCCTTTGATGAAAAAGGGAAATCTTAATGAGAGATGAATTAGTAGCCATTTACGCGCGAAGTGGCTCATCAATGATAGCCAAAGAAGGTCGAATTGACATATTTGACTTTGCATCCCATCGTAATTGACATTATTGTGTTGCCAAATCTGTTAGTAACTAATATATTGGAAATTAATTACTACCACATTCCTATATAAGGTGATGCCAAGTAATGCAATAAATTGCCTAGAAATGGTACACTCTTTAAAAAGAAGCGATTATGTATTGGCAATCTTTATAAGCGAAATCTTTGTTTGCCAATTCTTCGCGGTGTATCGAGGTATTTTGCAAACAAGAAAAACTTTAAAGCTCTTCTAAAATGTCACCAATCTTGGCAAAACAACTCTCGGGTAACTCCTCAACCTACAAACATGTCATGTCCATTGTAGGATAGACCATGTATGGAGCCAGTGTGCAAGTAATCACAAAATCTCCACACGAGAATTTACATTCCTTTTATCAAAGAGATTTTGTTTAATAGGGGGATAAACCCCGACCTCTACATCAACCGATGCATATGGCCTTTATTGTATTATTATGATCGTAACATGTTACCACTTATTACAATCATGGATGACACAAAGTCTTAACAAAAATAAGCCATCTAAAAAAAACATCATGCGGCGTGTCCTCCTCCCGTAAGAAAAAGAGAGGCCGCGGATAGGATAAAAACATTAGGAGCCGCCACAATCTATGTCGTCCTTGCCGTCTACGTTTGGGAATCGACGGGTCCACGCCTTCTCTGCTTGTCGCTCTGGCGACGGGAGGGGGTGGGGACCTCGGACCTGCGCTCGGCGTTGTAGAAGGTTCCTAAAGTTAGAGTTTGGTCAATCGGCATCGACGCTATGGTGGCTATGACGGCGTTGAGCGGGACAAGAATAAGGTATACCCGTCTCCTCTTTCACCTCATCTGCGACGATTTTGCCGCTGACGTTGAGGAGAACGGGGATTCATCTGGTCACCGCTTCCATAGAGTGGTGGATCTCGTCCAGTCTACGTGTGTTCTAGGTTTGGTGTTACAAGTTTTAGATCAATTTAAGGGTTCAATGGCGACTGCTTCAGCTCTAGGGCGCTGGTCTTTAGGGGCACGTGCACGAAGACTTTCCTACTGTCATCAACAACGTCAGGCCGGCTTCGGTAAGGGAGCGGCGATAGCGGCGCGTCGACGGCTCGCTCTGGCGGCAGTAGTGGTCGTTAGGTGGTCCAAGGACCTTGATGTAATTTTTATTATGTTTTGGTGCTTTATACTTCTTGTGAACTCATGAAATAGATCCGGATCTTTTTCCATAAAAAAAATCATGCGGCATAATGGCATCATGATGTAAGCCTCTTCTCAGACCGCTAGCCGCACCACCGACCATAGAAGTCCCATGCGACCATTTTCAAACGGCTGCACCCAAAATCCATGGCTTGATGCTCCTCTGGGGGTGTAGAAATGACCACATATGAATCCACTGCGTAGCCATAGGGATAACCTATAGAAATGATGGAAAACTCTTCTTGTTAAAAATAAAATCACTGCGGATGTTCCATATGGCCCAGAATAAAGCGCACACACCAACTCGAATGTGTCCTTTATGTTTTCTGGAACTCCGTTTAACTAATTTCCAAACAAGTTCTGGATAGAAGTAGGAGGTGATATGTTAAATGTCATGAATATTATTTTCCATAGAATCTTAGAAAAAGGGCTTTTGATAGAATATTAGCACAAGGGAATTTTATCAAAGAGATGGCATCTCTCATGCCGAACTTCTTTAAGGTAGATTTTTTTTACAAGAAAGTCAAGTTATTATCAAATGGCCACTAAAGTAGCCAGAAAAAGAAGGAAATAAAGGACCAAGAACAAACACCACTGACTCTACTTTGTGGAACCTCAGAACTCTGAACTCTGTAACTTAGAAGGGGCCTAGGCGGTTGACGAGGTTCGATCTCGTCAATGCCTATTGTTATGGACTTGAGTTTTGGAGAAGATAGGGATGCTGGAGATCGCGAAATGGTTAACAGACAAGCAACACGGGGACACGAGGTTTACCCAGGTTCAGGACCCCAGAGGGAAAACCCTACTTCTGCTTGTCTGCTCTTGATTATGGCGGAACCGCAGGTTACAGGGGTACGCAGATGCGATCTGGCGTGAGGTGCGTATGAGGTGAGTATTGTCCTCCTCGTCGTGCCCTCCTAGCCTTTATATAGATAGGCAGGTCCCAGGCATAGGTCGAGTCAGTTACAGATTAGGGTTTGTCCCCTTTGAAATTCTTTCTACTCTAGTCTTATTCTCCAAGGATCCGAAGGCGTCATGGGCTTGGGCCACCCGAAATCTCCACAGGCCGCGTATCTTGCCGTGGGCTTTCCTTGGGATATACTAGGTATGCCAATGGTGTGTACCCGCGGGGTATAACCATGTCAGTAGCCCCGAGTGTTCAGTCGAATCGTAGATTCGGCTGAAGACTCTTCAGTCTTTCGGGTGCAGTTGGACCTGCCTGTGAGAGAAAATAATTTAGTTCGTAGGGATTGTTGATGCTTGTGACTGATTCTCCTAATGGATCAGGGCCAATTAACTGTCATAGGACAAAACAACACGATCTTCTTCAGACATGAGTTGTAACACCCTCCGATCGGCCCTATACAAGTTTCAGCGATTCCCGCCAAACCCGCATAGAAACGATTCAAAGGTGCCAACCAGGCACTTTCGTGCGGATGGAAAACAAATTAATACCATTACACAATAGTCCACGCTGAAACCCACAGAACAGATATATACAACAATGACTCAAAGAGTCAAGAATACACATATACAGTACAAAGATCCAAATCACCTTGAAAACGATACAACATCCGGCTATGGACAAGATGCAAATGGGGCTAAGACCCCTGGAGAATAACCAATGGCGTCCATAACCCTGCCTAGGCCAAGCCGGAAGGGTAACCCTGCTAACGACGTCGATCTCAAAACCTGCTTAAACAAAAGGGGTGCCGACAAAGGGCAAAGGAAAAAGAGAGCGGTCAGTACTAAGGCCAGTACACGGCGAGACTAGAATTCGGCGGTCCTCGTCTACATAGGTATTGTGGACCGAAGCGGCAGTGCATCATGCACTAAACAACCTATAGAGACTCGATACAACTGACGGCTATCAGTGAGGGATAAGAAAGACCTATTCGAAACCAACATAATACTAACACCAAACATACCCATCCTGGCGTTTCCCCCTCAAGACCAAACGAGGATGTCAGACCGAGGAACTCACACAGTTGGCAATTTTATTCATTCCATTATAGTTACAGCAATTACTAGTCAGATATAGATAGCATGAGTCATCCTGATAACATAAGTAGTGGCAGTTTCAGTTAACCATTCCCTTGTAGTTGCAATACTTACTAGTTAGATACAAATAGCATGAGATATTCAAGAACCCAACAGTTGTTGGCATTTTTATTTGCATTCCATTATGGTGAAGCTGATTACTAGTCATCACATAGTCAAATTTATAGCACTACTTTAGTTATAGTTGTCTACGATCGAGTTACTGTGCTCCAAGTCGTCCATAACCGCGGACACGGCTTTGAGAAAGTTTTACCCTGCAGGGGGGCACAAATAGCAACACACGCACGATCAACCTCGGAAAAAACCAAATAAAAACCCAATGAGGCATCACGACAGAGCAATTGCAAGATTCATATAATATTTCAGGGGGGGGGGGCACCCCACCAAGCTACCCGCTACGAAGTTGGTCGGCTCTGGAATGGACCCAGAGGTTTGCGTCAATGGTTGTAAACGACTGGGAACCCGAAGTGTGACTGGGCTTGTCGATACCGCGAAAACACTCCGCTTACAATAGTAAATAAAAATAGTACAGGCGCTCCACGCACAATAGTAAATAAAGCAGTAAAACATGGCATAAGTACAGAATAGTAATAAAGCCCCAAACTACTTTATGGTCCCAAGAAATAATATATGACTCAAGCTCTGGCTAAGGGGATTCATGGTCCCACATGCGGATAGTGTGAATAGTCAAGGAACAGGTATGAAGTACTCGGGGTCCTACGGGACACAAGTGGACGGTTAAAAACCAAATAACATCTATTGCCCACCTATGCCTCTGCATTATTTACCTACTTCAATTTTAGTTATTAAACGGTAATTAAATCCATGATCATCTCCAACATTAAACATGCGGCATTACTCCAACAACTGTGTAAGATCGACGGCGCGACGCATCACCTGCGCAAGCAACTACGACTCGCAAGGCCGACTATCTACCAAACAATAGGTAATAGGATGTGTCCATGGCAATATAAGGGTTGCAGGGAAGTATAACGGGGTACGGAATCTATAGCATCACAACACAGATAGCAATAGATCAACAGGAGGAAGTAAAGACTAGAAATGTAAAATAGGTAGAAAGGGGGAGGATACTCCCCTGGAAACATTGTCGAAGGTTCATCCGAAGATCGGGTCAACACTCGCATCAACTCATCGGCCTAATCCGTGAAGAAGCAAAACACTAGAAGAAACACTGGATACACTATTTAATACTATGACAGAATATCGGGCATGATGCATGTATGATGTATGACATGGCAAAGATGCGATGCAATTAGTCAATATTAAGTGGAACCGGGGTCCCGACAATTAATTATTAGGTTCATGTTGTTTAGATACCCTGCAATTTTAAATGTTGTATTAACAAGGCAAAATATGTCACCGGTTCGATGCACAAATTTAAATGGGGCCAATATTAGACTAGATTCGCCCGCATATAGCCTCCATGTTTAATTTAGGTGAATCGTCATAAGGCACCCTAACCACACAAGATGTATGCAAGTATGGATGATTACATGCAACAAGATATATCCTTTATAAAAATAGGGCTTGAAGGAAAAGGGTCACACATTGATCCAGAGATCTTGGAGGCTTGGAGGGGGTTTGAGGGTTCGGTCTTCGGACTCCGAGAGCGAGGTCTTGATGGTCCGTGTCAAAGATCTTGCCGATCCGACGTCATCGCCCCCGGTTTCCAAGACAGAGCACTTGGGTTCCCACTTCGATCGTCGGTGTCGGTCTCGGGTTGCTTCTCAACCATGAGGCCTTGTTGCATCAAACTTGCATCAATTATCTTTAGAAGGTCATGGTGTTCCACGGTACAACGCTCTCCTTGGTATTTGACAGCAACATCTCCACGGATTGGGGCCAGGATGCCACTGCCACTGTACGAGATGCACGCGATACATTGAGGAAAAACAGGAGGATCCTGTTCAGCAACACAAACAAAAAGCGGTGACAACAAGGGATAGTAGAGGACCTCTCACATGCTCGTCCTGAAGCGGCAGGGCGCGCGCGCTTGCAGGCAGAGGGTTCGGGGCGGGGTAGCCGAGCGGCACTGGCTCGAGGATGGAGAGGGGCGACGCCGGTGAACGGCAAAGGAGGCACACAACAAGGCCGGGTTGGAGGATGTTTGCGAGCGGCGGTGGCGGCGCCCGCTCGGACGAGATGCTGCCTACCGGAGGAGGAGGTCGGCGAGGTCAACGACGTTGGGGACGGGCGGTCTTGCCGTGGGATCGCTGTCGGGGACGCGCGGGGCCCACGTGAACAAGCAGAGTAGAGGAGGCGAGGTGTAGGCGCCGAGGCGACCTTAGTGAGCGGCGTCGCTGGCCTGATGCCAAGACAGGGTGATGGCCTGGCGGATGGGAGGAGCAGAGGAAGACCGGGGCGGTTGCAGAGGCGACAGAGACGGAGGCCGCATCAGCGGGGTGAGGCGGTCGTTGTGGGGGCTCCGGCGAGGGGAGGCCTAGCGACTGCGAGAGGCGGGGCCGACGAGGACCAAGCGATGGCGGCACGGGATTCGAGCGAGGGAGGGCGAGACACGAGGCGGGGATTGAGGGAAGGGATCCCGCGATGGGGGTGGGTTTGGTTAACAGGGGAACGTGGGGTGTGCGGGCAGGTGTGGACGGGTGCTGGCGTGAGTGGGCGATGTGTGTTTGTGGGTGGGGTCGTCTGGGTGTGGCGTGTGTGCGTCGAGCTGCTGTGTGGTGTGTACTGCCATTGTGAGAGGAATGGCGACGGCAGATATGGGGTGAGGGCCTAGGCAGCTAGGGATTAGGGTTAGGTCCTGGGTAGGTTTAAGGTATTTATTTTCTTGGGGTTGTAGGCTGGCTATTAGCTGGGCCTTTTGGGCCTGGCCGACGACTGCCTCCCCCGATTTTATAAATCATTTTTTCTTTTTATAAAATCTTTTCGTAAATAGATTTAGACAAACAAAATATTTGGGAGGCTCGAGGTTTGACATTTGAAATAGAGAGGATGCTATTTGTAGAAAACAAAATAGGGCTTTTCAAAAATAGTTTTAGACAGATATATGCATGATGGTGTTATGATAATGCGAAAATGAAAACAACAGGCAATATTCTAGTAGTGGTTTTATCGGGATGCTACATGAGTCCCCTGACTCGAATCCGGAATGAATGTTGGCGTAATTCGACTCAGGCCGTTGAGGTCTTGTAGGAGTCGAATCCCAGTGGTTTTCAAGTGATGTACCCAATGCGTCCGTCAGGATTTTTCATCGTGCTTGTTGACACGGTATTTTACTGGCAGAGCGCAGTCAGATGCGTTACCAGGCCATCAGATGATATCTATAGGTATTATCCTTGCATCGCAGACACAACATCCGAAATATTATCACCACGGAGGTGTTTCAGATGGCCAAGGACAATGCTTCTCACTTAGCGTTGGTTTGGGAAAAGTTGCCAGAAAGATTTGTTGTATTTTGGTCCGAAGGATCACAGTCAAATAATTCATAGAATGTGCGGCCAGCGCTCCCTATGGGAGTAGCCCCCGAGTGTCTATTCGAGTCGTAGACTTGATTAGAGACTTTTGTTCAGTTATTTTTTAACTTAAGGTCCGAAGGACACAAATTTTTCGTATGCTTGACCAATCCTCCCTATGGGAGTAGCCCCCCGAGTCCTTAGTGGAGTCGTAGACTCGACGTGGGACTCGAAGATAGTTGAGAGGTGTAGTACATTAACCATGTCTCAGGTGCGCGGACAGCACTCCTGATAGGAGTAGCCCACGAGTAGTTGCTTGAATCGTAGATTCGAGTGAGTACTTGATTTGTTAGCCGAAAATTTCCAGCCGTTGCTAGCTTAGTCTTGATGACGTTATTGGTGACGATTGGTGAGCTCAATCGTCTACGGAGGAAGAGATGACACGATGGGACAATCATGGGTCCCACCGTCCGACTTGAAATTGACTAGTCACGCGCGAACGTGGCGAGAATTACAGCATCTCCTCGGTTTTTGTGCGTAGTGGACGGCGTGCTGGCGACGGTCTGTTGCTATGCTGACACGTGTAGGGTTGGATCTTGCTTGCGCACTAGGGCTTCTGGATCAATGGCTCGTGTTCGTCGTCTTCGTCCTTTAATACCATGGGTAAACAGTGATTTCGTTTTACCCTTTGCCATTTGCTTTCTCACCATTTCCTCCATTTTCACGAGCATTGCCTTTCTCTCCCCGCGCACTAGAAATTCTCCGTTCGTTCCCCTTGTATTTTCTCCGCGCACACCGCCGCACTCGACGCCGCACGATGGGCAAGCCGAGGAAAGTCGCCACCGGAGCTAGCTCGAGTGCCACCACCGGGGGCAAGAAGGTTTCTGGTGCCGCCCGTATCACTGATGGCAAGTGGAGGCACACGGAGATGCGCGATACCAATATGCGCAAGCTGCACAACACGGGTTGATCCCGCAGAACAAGGACGACGCCATCCTGCCCGACGATGAGGTAAACCCGCGCCCACCCGAAGGGTTTCGACTCATGTTTCTTGCCTTTGTCGTCCGTGGCCTCTCTCTTCCTGTTCACGATTTTCTTCGTGGGCTCCTTTTCTTTTATGGGATCCAACTACATCATCTCTCTCCCAATTCTCTCCTTATCGCCTGCTTTACACCTTCTGCGAGTGTTGGCTCAGTATCGAGACGCACTTTGGCCTTTTCCGGAAGCTCTATTCTGTGAAGAGGTAGTCTGGCACTGGCGGAGTCTATCCGCTCGGCGGCTGCATCATCTCTATTCAATCTTCCATTCTTTTCTTCTCCTTCTCGATGTGCGAGTCCGTCCAGTACTGGCGGAAGAAGTGGTTTTACATCCGTGACGCCAAGGTGGACGGACAAGATTTTGGCCTCGCTCCGTTCGACTCCTCCCAGGATATCGTCCCGAAGAGATCCTGGAAGAATCACATCTTGGAGGGCAAAGTGGCGGAGGTGGAGGAGCTCTACCGTCATGTGGAGGCGCTCCAGATGGTTGCTGAGAAAGAGGTCAATGGTGTGGATATCATCCGCACCTTTCTCAAGCATCGGGTGCAACCACTCCAAGCGAGGGCGCATCCGATGTTTCTCTATACAGGCCGCAATGACCCGACAAGGCCGATGAGGACCTCCTGGGGAAGACCTTGACCGCCCCTTCAGTGCTGCGAATGCAGTCCCTCAGGTGGTGAATTGTGTTATGCGCGTTGCGCCATTTTTTTGAGTGATATTTTCTTATGGTTAGTGTTACTAATCATGCTATTTAGATGTCTTTGGTTTGCAGGATCTCAAGGTAGCTGGGATGATGCCCCCGCTGCCTGAGAATTTTTCGGTTGCGCCGGACAATGAAGTTGTGGATTCTGAGTCCGAACTTCCTCCGGCGCAATCTCCGAACCTGGAAGCCCCCGAGCCAAGCAAGGGGCGGACCCGAAAGCGCTCCCAGAGTGAGTCTTCAGATGCGTCTACTCCGCCGCCTCCCAGAGGCCTGGCTTTCCTGGAGCAGCATGGTGAGGATGAAGTGCCTCATACGCACCTATCCCCGTCGTGCCTATTCGGGCGATGGCGCCACAGCCGCCGGCCAAGAAGAAGAAGAAGAAGAAGAAGAAGAAGAAGAAGAAGAAGGAGAAGGCGACGCTCATCTTAAATTTGTCGGATATTGATTCGTAAGTGACTCTGTCTGCGCTGTATTCTATCACTTGTCTGTGTAATGTAGGTTGTTGTCTTGATCAGACTTTTTCTTGCAGGCATTCTTCGAAGGATCCTCTCAGTGAGGGCGCCCGAGAGGCTGTAGGGGAGTCGAAGCTGACAGCTCCTCCCCCTCAGGTGGTGGCCGACTCTGAGGATGATGCCCCGAAACTCTCCAAGCGAGAAGCTCGGGTAGTCGTAACTCAAAAGACCGCACACGAAACTTCGGAGTCCCTGCCTGGACACGTAAGTTTTTCTGCTTTATCTCTTTGGGGGAGCCCCCGAGCCCTGTTCGGGTGACCTGTTGGTCGCTTCCTCTTGCGGGGCGTAGCCCCCGAGTCGTTTCTGATGGTTCTTTTTATTTGTGTTTTATTTTGCAGCCCTTCGTGCATAGTGCATCTGGCGCTGGAGGCTAGCATGCAGTAGCTTCAAGGTGCGTAATGCACTCACCATTTTGTAGTTCGTTTGTCCTATGGACTTTTCTTGTGTTGATCATGTTGTTCTTGATGTTTTCATATGAAAAAAATGCGGCTCTTCGATGGCTGGACGCTCTCGAAAAGAGCCTTGGTCTAGCAGAGAAGAAAGCTGCAGATGCTGCAGAGGCGAGGGAACTCCTGCAAAAGGAGGTTGCTGATGCTGCTGTAGCCAAGGAGCGCCTGCAGAAGGAGGCTGCTGATCGCGAGGAGCAGCTTGTTGCTGTGGTAGACACTCGCGAGAAGGAGATGGCGGATAGGCTGATGGCTGCAGCCAAGGCCTTCTCTGGTGAGTGTTCTTTTGCTTGTTTCGGTCTTGCGCTTTTCCGAATGTGCCTTGTCTTTCTATTATTCGGTATCTTTCCTTCTTTGTTTCAGATGCTTCAGGCATCACGTTTGACCGTGGTGTGCTGGAGCATGGAGATGCTCTGCCCGATGCCACCGCAGCGATCGAAGATCGTTGCGGCACTGATGTTGGCTCCTTGGCGAAGGCCAAGGAAGTTCTTTGGCGCTTCTACAAGGAGGTCGTCCCCAAAGTCATTGCCCTTGAGGATGTCGATGCTCTTGCGGATGCTCTGTCGGAGGACGCTCCGGCAGCGTACAAGCGCAAGCAGAAGGGCATCGGCGCCTCCATGGGGTTGGCGATGGCGTCTGGAGGGGAGCTGGACCTGCCGCACATAACCTCTCAGATGCCGACGGCTGCAGATGTTTCAGAGGTAGCGTTTTCCCTCTTCGCTTCTTGTTGTAAGCGTTATGGGCCGAAACTCGTTGATCTGCTGGCGGAGTATGCGGCGAAGCAACAGGAGGAGGCCAAGAGCAGGCAATCTGGCTCTGAGACCACTCCGGATGCGGGTGCCTAGACCCAAGTGTTGTAGCTAGGATAGTTTATCCTTTTGTTTTTGTAATGCACTCCCTCCGTTCCAAAATATAAGACGTTTAAGAATTTTCGGACAACACCCAAAAGTGCGGCAAAGTACAAAACTACCCCCACGAACTGTCGGAACCAGCGATCCACAATCTGAATTTTGAATCGTGCAGCTCGGGATCGTCGCCTAGATCGGGATCGGTCTCACGGCTCAGCACACGCGCGTCGCCTAGATCCTCACGCGGCATCGATCGTCGGCCAGCTCCTCTCGAGCGCGTGGCCCCAAGTCCTCTCGTGCTCATCAGAATCGACTCCCCTGGGGTTCCCACCATCCCACGCGTCGCCCAGCTCGCCGACACAGATCTTCGGCCATAGTGGAGTACGGCTAGGAATTGATCCCTCCCAGAATCAATCACCATCATCTCACATGTACGGCTGTACCACGCCCTGCTCCCCGCGTCTTCCTCGCTGCACCACCTAGCAGCAGATCGCGAGCGATCTCCGGCTGCTGGCCGCTACCGGCCCCCACCCAGTAGCTCGCCGGCTGCTGGCCCTCATCCAGCAGGAGTAGACCATCGGCCAGTCAGCTCGCCGGCAACACTGTATCCTCTCCTCAGCACTTTCCCCTTCCCAACTCGTCCTCTTGACCACCGGCGCCTAGGTTCTTCCTCGCCAGAGCCACAACGCTCAGGTGTTCCTTGCAAAGAGAGCAACATCACTTATGAGCTCATGTGCTGAATAAAGAGAGCAGCAGCAGACCATACCTAAACAAAGACCAGCAATCACAACAGCAGCAACCTCATGTCTAAATAAGGAGAAGCAGCATATCATAGCAGTAGTAGACCCATACCTGAACAAAGAGCAGCAAAAATACGTCAGATTAACCAAGTAGAAACAGTGAAATTGTTATACAAGCAGAAACAACACTGGAGTAGCATAAATAAAACAATCAATTTCTACTAAAACAGTTTGTGCTACTCCTACTTTGAAACAAGTTTGTACTACTACTGTGAAACATGTTTAAAATGCAAGTTCAAGTTCAATTTCAGTGAGCAAGTACGGTAATCCATGAATGATTAAGCAAGTGTAGACTGATAATCTTTGCAATACAAGCAGGCAATAGTCCAACATTAAATTGAAGAATCTTTGAAGAAATATAATCTGAGCAGTATTAAAGAACCGTATGTGCATAATGTAAGAAACTACTATATCTGCATAGATCAAGTACTATATCACTAATGGAGTATTAACTCAAAATTAGCATGGTAGTCTATAGACAAAGTATTGTATCACTGAGGTTTGTACCATACTCAAGCTTAAATACTTTTATGAGGTACTGCAAGTTTCAGCCATTACTAGAAAACTTGACTATCTGAACAAATATGCGGTTAGGTATATTTTTTTTTTGAAAAGGAGCATATATTAATATCAGATGATACCAATTACACTCAGTCTCTGCAACAACGCATTGCCCTAGCGGCCACACGGATGCGCACAGCGAAAAAGAAAGAAAAATTACAAAAAAAATCTCCCGAACTCCTAAGATGCCAATACAGATGTTCTGTGTAAAGGGATTTAACTTAAGTAAAACATCTCCCAAACTCCTAAGATGCTAATACAGATTGAGATCCTCCTTGATTTGAGGAAACATGTGGCCAAGTATACTTGTAAACAGATTATGCATTGAGTTCCGCCGCTGGTGTTCCCTGCATCTTCTAACTGAAACTGAACATCTATGTACCCTTTCTTTCAAGCATGAACAAATTGATCAATTAATTTAAATGAGTTTACATGAACATTTCCCTGCAACTTCTGAACTAAAACTGAATGTCTGTGTACTCATTTTAGCATGAGAAACAATTGAGACTCTTCTGAACTAAAACTGAATGTCTGTGTACTCATTTTAGCATGAGAAACAATTGAGTCTCAGTGTTGTCCTAAATTCAGTGTGGTTATATGGAGTAATAAAGTTTATGTACTTAAAGTACTTCTGCAAACACTGCTTGGAGTATAGACTCTACACAGACTGGATAAATAGGAGTAGACTAGGCATAGAAAAGAAATGCAATAGAAGTAACTAATGACAGAACCATAATTAATTAGACTTAGACATGAAAACAGATAGAGGAAGATATAATACTTTTCTGAATGCGTGGATGTTTTTGTATGTCCTACCAGCAGCAACTATTCCTCTCACCCAAAACCATGTACCACATGTGAAACAAATAGCCCGACAACCATATATACATGTAGTTACAAATAACATCAGAGATTCAAATGATGACTAAAATTATGCACATCTTATGATGCAGCAACCGAGAGTTTATTCTTCCATTATCTAAGGAAAAAGGAGCGAAACTTCTAGAAAGAATTAAAAGAATCCAAACCATGCCACTTTATCTAAAGAAAAAAGGAGAGAAAGTACTACCATCTGCATTTCACTACTTCCATATTACTGTAACGTAATGGTGTGATTAGCATGGACTCACCATGTTCTGAACAGGGATGTAAGGTTGTGTGGTCGGGAATAAATAACACAGTGCAAATTGATTTCTTCCAGATATGTAAGAATCCAAAAAATTGAGTACCTTCCTGCAATTAAAATTTGAGTAGCAAATTTCATTACTCCAAGGAGATAATATTTTGCAAAGGCTCAATCTTTTCGTCACTAACTTTACAGGGGACAAAGTAAGCAAAAGTAAATTGGGACAATGGAGATTTGTATAGAGGATGGAATCAACACACACTCCAAACGAAGCTACTCCATTTCAAGCAAGGACATGTGAGCAGAACGCATCAGCTAGACTGGCGTATGTGGGCAAACTCGAGGAAATTTCAATTGGAGAATTTATTCAAGCAAACAAGAGTACTCCATGGGTGGGTACTGCAGTAAATCAAGCAACCATATTACGGGAGGGAGGGATACCTTGAAGAGAGCGAGGTTGAAGACGACATGGGTGTGGTTCTGCAGCAGCAATACGGCGGCGCGCTAGAGACGGGCAGGCGGACACGGCGGCCTCGACGGCCACTGAGGCGTCACCCTTGACCCTCCTTGTCTTGTTCCTCACTGGGCTACACATCCGCGACCCCAGCCTCCTTCTCCTTCGATGGTGATGGATCGATCATCACCACTCACAGGTCTTGGGGGCACCGCAGGTTTCTTTCGCACAAAAATCTGATATTGGAAGACTGCATCTCACAGATCTTGGGGCACCGAGATTGAGGAAGGCGGCGTGGGTCGGCTAGGCGGCGACGTGTGGGGAGCCAGGCGCCGGCGTGTAGAGGGGTACAGGCGGCGGGGTGTGGATAGAAAGTCGGTGCCGCTGAGGGTGGAGCAACTGGAGAGAGAGTGAGCCAGGGGCGAGAGAGCGAGCGGTGGAGAGGCACGCGAGACAGGGGCAAAACTGGAAACCCGGGAAATTTCATAGCGTGACGAATGTTGTACTACAAAAGCTTAAACGTCTTATATTCCAGAACGGAGGGAGTAATCTTTTACTGATGAACAAAATCAACTTATGCCACGAGGTGGCCTTGATGTATATAAATTATGTTTCGAGCTGTTGCCAGAGATGTTTGTGATGTTCATGTCTTGACTTGTTTGCCTTTAGGGTCTTTCGGGTGAGACTCCCGTTGTTACTTCGACTGCTCCTGAGCCGCGACCATCTCTAGATGATGCGTCGCAGCTAGCATTTCTTCGCGACCGTGTCCGCAGCTTGGAGAAGGATATCCTTGGCATTCGAGGCCACGCTGATGTGTGGAAGTCGAAGGTTGAGAGAGCCAATGCCAGGGAGGAGTTCTTGATGGGGGAGCTACGGCAGATGGGCGAGCAACTGCAGTGTGAGTCTTTGCTAACTGCTGCTCTTTTGATTGAAGCTCTGCATTTTTGCTCAGTTTGTGTCTTCTGCAGGTGCGAATCTTGTTCCAAAGGAAGATAAAGAGCGTGTCGCTGTTCGGATGAATTGCCTGACGCAACAGGACCTAGAGGCTGGCGGATTCTTCTGGATGGACCGCTACCGGGCCATCGTCCTTGCGGCGGTGCAAGATCGCATGCACTAGGTTTCTCGGCTGGTGAAGTAGGTGAGGATTTCTCTAGCGTCCACTTGGGCCGTCATGTTCCCCTTGGATGAGGCACCTTCCAACCTTTGGGGCCTGCTAGCGAAATTTTGGAATGCGGGCCACGTCAAGGAGTTGGTGCGGCGTCAGCTGGTCGCTGGCGTGCAAGTTGCATTGTCCCTTGTTCGGCTACATCATCGATATGTCAACCTTACGAAGGTGGCGACTGGGCCACCCCATCAGCCTGATGGAACCCTTTGGGATATGCGCCCGCATTATGCAGCTGTGGCGCAATATACTGAGGAGATAGTAGATTTGTTCGAACAGTGGGCAAATGTGATTCTCTAGGATAGGTAATTCCTGTAAAGAAAACTTGATGTAAAACTTGTATTTTTTGAGTGGGCTCATAGTGCCCTTTGTAAAGTTTGTATATAGTAGCACATGGTGCTTTGTTGTGTGCATGTACTTTTCGTTGGCCTGACGTGGTCAGCTACTCAGGTTATATGCGTTGTTCTCACTCGACGAGGTCGTGAGGTGAGGCATAGCCCCCGAGCATATTATAGCGAAAAGTAATGCAAAGAAAAAGAAAATTTGGCCGAGGGACTTAGCTTTTATTCATAGCGTAACGAGGAGATACATTGTTCGGCTGAGTAGCCTTATTGAAAGTAAAGAGGTAGCTAGGGGTAGAAGCATCACAGACGTGCAACGTTCCAGGGGTTGGAGTATTCGACTCCTGATGCGATGTCCATTAGGCGGTAGGCGCCACCTGGGATGACTTCTGTGACGATGTAGGGTCCTTCCTAGGGTGACTCGAGCTTCTTTGGCCGCTCTTGCTTGATTCGTAGGACGAGGTATCTATGACATCCCAGCATTAGAGCTTAGAATTAAGCTAAACACAGATTTGTGCATTGCATCATGCATAGAAAATCCGAATAATTTTCGCGCTTTTAAATAAAAAACTTGCCAAAGTGATTGAAGCTTCTCTCAACTTGATGGAATTGAAGTAGATCATCAAGTTGACTGCGATAAGTTTCAATATGACCTTTGCTAAAACCTTATTTTGGGTAAGGGAGATTTGATCTAAGGGTAGATCAAATGTAATAAAAGTTAACCCTAATACATTACTTAATGGTTTATATTTGATCCTTAAGTAATCATATCCTAGTATTAATTACACAACTTATGAATATCAAGCTATAAACATAACTTAAGTAATAGGAATGTATAAACTAAATCTTGATCTAACTTAATCTCATCTACCTACACCATGAGTATCATGGTAATACCTAACCTTAACTCTTTAGTGTGATTGAGTAGGAAAGAAACCAAGTCAAGATTATACACCATATATCTATCTTTCCATATCAATCCTTATGGAATCCTATCTCGATATCTGTTATTCATCAATGTTGAGTAATCAACTATGGATTCACCAATTCTTAATCTATCAACTCTTGACCATATCATAGCATTCACTTAAGTGCCTATAAAGAAACAACTAAGAAGAGGTAAATAGTAATGCTAGATTAAGATATCATCTATAGGATGGGAGTGTTGGAAGAAAATAAGATCATTGTGATAATTGAGGGAGTTAACTCACTTCTGAAATGATAGAAGAGTTATTTGGAATATATAATTATATGGTAATAAAGAATATTGCAAGGATGAATCCTGAAGATAGTTACCAGTAGTAATCCTATTGGATCAAGTAGGCACAGTCCATGAATAACAGCCCTTAATCCAATAAGAGATACTAAGAAGATAATTTCAATACAATTGTAAAGTTGTATTGATGAAGCCTTGATTAGCCAACTAGAAACCTAAGCCATAAATGATTAAAGGATTATAATGATCATGCCTTATTTACCAAGATAGAATGCTTATATCATGTATAAGTGACATTGGTGGATAAAACATGATTAAACCCTAGTATAGATATATTATCCTAAGATTAGTCATTACAAGTCACATTAATATAATGTGAGGTTGGAATGTTAGGTACTGGAGTTAAGTAGAGACAAGATAGTATGATTAAGATGGTGCTAGAGCAACATTGGATTATAGAAGTAGTAGTTTCCTCTTGGGAAATACTAACATCATTGGGATTCATTGGGACACTTCTCTTGTGTTGAAGGATAGAATTAAAATAGCTGCTGATTCTTGGTCTGGCCCCCTTTTTTCTGGAATATGCCATCATAGGCGCATGGAACATTTGGAAGCAAAGAAACAAAAAATTATTTGATGGTATTATTCCCACTAAAAGAGTCTCGCTAGCTAACTTCTCTACTGATTGTGAGCTCCTTGGCTGTAGGGTTAAGACTGATCTTAATAACAAGATCTCTTCCTTTGTTGCTAGTTTGAGAGCCTGACTTTCTGTTTTGTTGGGATACCATGGAGATTTCATGGTGATCCTTGTAACCTCGATGTAAATATGCTGTATATTCCCATCCCATCAATATATAAGCAGTAGGAGCCTCTCCTGTTGTGCCCTTAACATAAAAAACACCACTTAGTTTCCAATATCTTTGCATTATTTAATATGCTCTATAAAAATTCTGGATATTTAAATCCTTATAAAAATTCATATTTAAAAGGGTTTAAAGAAAACAGAAAATAAAAAGGTTTTGCTTAATAAAAACTAGAGCCGGAGCATCATCCTAGGCCGGCCCATTTCCTCTCTACCTATCTACTGCCCAGCAGCAACCCCTTCGTCTTTCTCTCACTTCGCTGAAGACCAGTAGAAGCCCAACAACTGGCCCGATCTGTCTTTCTGTCTGGATGACTAGTGGGGCCATGGAGGGACAACGGAGCAAATTAGAATAATGCCAGGGGTTTTCCACAAAACGCCATCGTCGTCTTCCTCGACGAATGGAAGCAGCTCGCTGGCGAGTGCTCCGCCGTTGCTCCGCGATTCGTGCAGTCGCCGACGTCACTCGGGAGGATAAGAACGCCACCGCGATGCCCCTTCTCATCTTCATCCGCTCCCACTCGCCCGCTCTCTTCTCCTCTGCTCTCCTGCGCCTACCGAAACCCTAGCCACAACCACCGGTGCACGCCATCAAGTGGAGTTCACCCCGGAGGCCATGGAGTGGATGAGAGGAAGCACCATCACGCGTAGATCATATGAGAATAACGTAGTGCCAAGGGGATGTTAACACCCGGATTTTTCAATCCTAGATGCCTGTTATGCCATACATCGCAATCCCAGGATTACCATTTTTGCGAGACATAACAGAATTGGATACCATAGTACATCATCCATTACAAATGATACATAAGTTATTACACAAATAGGGATCTCATGATCCAGTTCTTAATACAACATCAAGCAGCGGAATACGAAATAATAACGGTAGCGTAGGCGAAGCTCCATCTTCGGGGTCACAGGCAATGCTGACGATGGGAGATGATCCTAGTTGTCATAACCTTCCTGGGGTCCATCTTCCAGGTACTCCTCTTCATAGTCTGGCCATGGGAATAGCCAGGGACAAAGCCATGAGTACTCTTTAAGTACTCGCAAACCAATACTAACAGGTAAAGGTTTTTTTTGGATAATAGGACACTACGCTCTAGGGTTGTTTTGCAAAAGCCAGATTTATCTCTACTAAGTTCTAAAGCTAGTCACAGTTTTATAACTCCTAAATGGGATATTGTAACTCATGTCACAACTCTGTTGTGGTTAAGTCAAATTCTTAATCCATTTCACAAGTCATTTTGAAAAGTCTGGCGGGGGAACAGTATGGCCACTCCAACTGTCCATAACCGCGGACGCGGCTATTCGAATAGTTTGACACTCTGCAGAGATTGTACACTTTCACCACAACATTCGATACATCCGTGAACAAATCCAATTCACCATACTCAAGATGTCGGATAATCAATCCTAACCTTTCAATTACACCTAGTATAAGCACCTCTCCTGAGTTTGGCCTCCCAACCATGACCCACTTGTCATCTTGGTACCGCAGTGGACAATCTTCACAAGGTAGCCTCAGCTCAGACCTTGGCCATGAGGGAACTAATACTAAGGAATATAAGTTTCCAGTCAAGCCCTACCCAATATTCGGGTATTGTGGTTGTACGATAAAATTGGAATGGTATCGCATCCAGACAACCATCAGTTTTATAAAGGGCTAAGGCTCATGCCTCCACGTTTTCATCACAAAAATCATCAAGTGTTCGGAAACACATGTACAAAACATTTCAATAGAATGATCCATCATTCCAAGGTTTTCATAACCATTTTTCCACCAAGTATTCCCATCTAAAGTTTCTCAAGTTTTAGGCTTAGCACTAGCATCTAAGTTGGGGGTAGTACTAATGATGGGGTAGTATCTAGTGGAGTTTTAACTAAGTACAACCTTATATCTTAGGATGATATCAAGGTTCCTGGCTTAGGTCAAATTTAATGCTCTTTATGCAACCTTCAGAATCTTTCCAGTATCTACCAGTCACTTAAGTAAACTCTAAGTAAGCTTTGATAAAGAAATAAAGTAAGAAGCTTGCAAATAAAACTAGGATAGGTTTATCAAGTGGGTATGATCACATATGCTTAAGGAATATAGTAGGCATAGTGGCAAGTATTGGCTTGCACAAAATCAGTATAAGCTTGCTAAATTGCAAGTGTTAGCTTGCATAGGTCAACTTGATTAGTAAGGCTTGCTAAAGTAGAGTGTCTTGCAAGTTTTAGCTTGCCTTGTGCAGAGCAGTGGTTGAAGTTCTCCTCGGCTTCTTCTTCGTAGTATCCTCCTTCCTCCTCGTATCCTTGGTCGGTACTAGCGTCTATGAATAAATACGAGGTACACAATCACCAAAAAATACTTAAATACTTGAAATCATCACACACAAGGGTCCTATGGATGATCTAGCATCATCCCTAACATTACAAGGTTAAGGCTTGATTTAATTCCATTTATTTTTAGAAAAGTAATTTCTACTCATTGAAAAACTACTTAAGATTTAATATTCTCCAAACCAAACATGGGATCATGTTGACACATATCATCACCACATATTGTAGTCCAAGGGAATGTGATTTAAAGTGGTGTCACAATTTAATAAGGTTTTACCCTTTTATTTTAATTAATTAATGTGGCTAGAAATGCTTATGTAGCATTCTTTTATTACTTGAACATTATTTCTGCAAGTAAACCTATATATTTTTATATATTCTTAAAGGTATGGTTAAATGTGATTTTTGAGAGTTAGAATCAACTCAAACGCTATTATGGTTTGAATTTGAAAAATGTTTGAATGCAGAAAAACTTCTGCCTTGTTATTTTTACTATGGGTGATCTATAGATCCAAATGACTTGAATCCAATGGGCTTGGATTCAGCACTCACAGACCTTTCCAACAAAATTGGTTTCATTCAATTTGGTGCACTGAATCGATATGGGTTGATTTTTGAAGTTGGGTACAAAAGTGTGTTTGAATTGAAATAGAAAAAGTTTAATTTAAAAAACTGGGCTGCGCGGGAAGAGTTAACGGGCCGGCCTGCTAAGCGCAATGCTCCCGTGGGCTGCTTAAGTGGGTGTCCCCACTCGTCAGTGACACGGGGCTGGGCGAAGCGGTAAGGGGCAACGTGGATCGTTCGATCTAGTTCTAATCCAACGGCTGGGAGTCATCGTCGACGCGAGACAACGCCGACGAGAACGAAACCTAGCGCGGCCAGTGAGGGTTGCTGGGGGCTCACCGGGGTGCTGGCGAGGGTCGGCGAGGCGGGCGAACGACGAAGTCGACGACGGCGAATATCCTGGTACCGGTGGATTCTCCTAGGGCGGCTCCAATCGCTGGCTCCCTTCTTCTCCAGAGGCGGCGGGCTCCGGTGAAATTCCGGCGGGGTGGTGCTCGCCTTGCTCTGAGAACGGCGTGGCACGATCAGTGAGGAGAGGGGAGTGAGATGGTGTGAAGAAATCGTGCAGGGTTGGCCTCTATTTATAGTCGAGCGGGGGGGGGGGGGGCCGTCGGGGCGCACGGTGAGCTCGTCGGGGGCGAGGTTACAGGCGGCTAATGGCATGGGCAAGGGTAGGGGACGGTGCGGTGTCTCCTGGCGATGCTCAATGACATGGTCTCGAGGCATGGGGCGATGTGGTTTGGTCTGGAACGGGCGGTGCTCTGCGCGGCAGAGGCGGCGTCTTCGACGGCGGGCGGTGGTTGTGCGGCACGGGGCGGCAAACGGGGATGTCTGGTGGTCTCCTAGGTTGATGGTGATCGTGTGTGCACGCGGTGAGGGCGGCGCGCGGTCTGTGGGCGCTGGTCGAGGGTCATGCTCTGGCGCATGCTCGGCATGGTCTCTGGCGGTCTGGCCGCGGCTTGTGCGCGTGGTCCAAGGCTTGGCAACGCTCGCGGCTGGTACAGGGAGTTGTGGCGCCCCGCAAAACCACTACTAGAAAATCGCGTTGTTTTTGTGCATTGCATCATCATAACCGCATGCTCATGTCATCATGCCACCTTGCATTTGAGCATCGTCATGTCATCTTGCATGTGTTTGTTCAAAACTATTTTCGAAAAGCCTGGTTTTGTTTTCTAAACACCCCATCTTTATTTCAAATTAAAAACCCGGGTCTCCGAATTATTTTATTTTGTCTGCCAACGATTTGCAAAAGCCCCGTTTGGAATAAATAAATTGTTTAATTATTTTTTTAGGGGGCAGCCGTACCGGGCCGATCCGACCCAGTCGACCACCCCCAGTGCAAAACCAGACTCCCAATCTGAGCCAAATCCCTAAATCTAAAATTCCCCACCTTGCGAATTAGATCTCTTATCCTCTGTCTCGTGTTGTTCTAACCGTCCGCCGTTGTTTGCCCCCGCACGGTCGACCGCGCGCCTAGCTCGTTTTAGTCACTTGTGTCGTCCTTTGTTTTCAATCTGTTGTCGATCCAATTCCTATTCGTGCGCCGCTGATTTTTCTGTTGTGCGTCAACGGATCGTCGCGGCCTTGTTTCCATTCTGTGGGCTCATATCGATGCACACCATCAATTCCCAAATAATTGCCTTGAGTGCCTCCCGTGAGCAGAATCCAACTTGTTGGCCTTCAATCTCCTACACATCACTGGATCCTCTAGTCCAATCGCTGTCCACATACATCCATGGAGTTCCCATCACGTATGCGCATGCATCGGTTCAATCTGGCCGACAAGATCGGGAGCCCTGCTGCCTCCCTTGTTCCATCGCAGCAGCAGAGCCTTGGCCGTGCGCGCACGCCCTCCTGTGCATCTGGCCGCTTCACCTGGCTGTCAACTCCGTCGCCATCTGCCCGCATTGAGTCAACCGTGCGGCCCCGCTGTTTGGCGTGCAACACAAGTATCTGGCCAACGGTCCTTGAACAATGAGGCACCTGACAGTGTGCCGACCATTTCCTCGCCGTGCGTCTGCTCCCGCTTACTCGCTTTGCGTTGCGTGTCATCGACAATCTGTTCTGTCGCTCCGTTTGTTGCTAATCTTTTGTCTCCTGCCGTATGCATCGGTGCCTCACAATTCATCCCGGTGTTTATGCGCCCGAGACATGTTCGATAAAATTCCCGCAATACATTTGTTCTCGATTGTATTGCCTGAGGATTTGGTCGCAACCGTTCGGCGGGTCTACTCGTCAAGGTCAGCGCCGCTTCAATACGCCCCCTTTGGTCCTCGGTTTGGTGCGACCGTACCTTCGTCGATGACTACCTTCCGCCAAGGTCTACTTCCTGGCATCCACAACTTTTGGCTACCTCCGCTTCTTCTTTCGTCGCTTCACCTCTCCGATTCGAACCGTGAGACCTTATCCCTATTTTTTAAAATTATATATACATCTGTTGCATATTTAATTGTCATACTTGCATGCATACTTGGTTGTGGTTGTTGGGGGCATTTAGGCGATTCACCTAAATTAAATATGGGGTCATATGACGGCTAGTCTAGTCTTATATTGGCCTCATTTAAATTGGTGTTCGAACCGGTGCTATATTTTGCCATGTTCAAACAACATTTAAATTGCGGGGTAGTTAAACAACTTGAACCATTTAATTAAATGTCGGGACCCCGGTTCCGCTTAATATGACCTAATTGCATCGCACCTTTTGCCATGTCATACATCATACATGTGTCATGCCCGATATTTTTCCGTAGTATTAAATAGTGCATCCGGTGTTTCTTCTAGTGTTTTGGTTCTTCGCGGACTAGGCCGATGAGTTGATGCTAGTGTCGACCCGATCTTCCGGTGAACCTTCGGCAATGTTTTTCAGGCGAGCATCTCCCCCTTTTCTACCTATCTTACTTTTATAGTCTTTATTTCCTCCTGTTGATCTATTGCTATCTGTGTTGCGTTGCTCTAGTTTTCGTACCCGTGATATCCCTTACAGCCTTATATTGCCTTGGACACATCCTATTACCTGTTGTTTTGTAGATAGTTGGACTTGCGCGTCGTAGTCGCTTGCTCAAGTGCTGTTGCGTGTCATCCAGTACCACAGTTGTTGGAGTATTGCCGCATGTTTAATGTTGGAGATGACCATAACTTTAATTATTGTTTAATAACTAAAATTGAAGTAGGTAAATGCAGAGGCACGGGTGGGCAATAGATGTTATTTGGTTTTAATCCCACTTGTGTCCGTGGGACCCCGAGTACTTGATACTGCTCTTGAATATTCGCTATCCACATCCGGAGGATTATGGGACCCCTCACCAGAGCTTGATTCATTCTTATTTCTTGGGGCCACAAACTAGTTTGAGGTTTTATTTACTATCCCGTACTTATGCCATGCTTTACTGCTTTATTTACGATTGTACGAGGAGCACCTGTACTGTTTAGGATCGGGACACGCTGCTGTATCGACAAGCCCACCACACTTTCGGGTTCCCAATCGTTACGCCCACCCAAACCTTGAGTCCGTCTCGAGTCGCTAACTTCGCTATGGGTATACTTAATGGGGTGGCCCCTCAAATATTTCTCGAATCTGTGATTGCTTTGTCGTGAAGGCCTCGTTGGGTTTTGATTTGGTTTTTCCGAGGTTGATCGAGTGTGTGTTGCTATTTGTGCACCCTGCAGGGTAAAACTTCTCAAAGCCGTGTCATGGTTATGGACGACTTGGATCACAGTATCTCGATCATAGACATCTATAGCTAAAGTAGTGCTATAAATTTGACTTTATAATGACTAGTAATCAGCTTCACTATAATGGAATGGCTAAATAAAACTGCCAACAATTGCTTGTTTGGGTTGTCTCTTGCTACCATTGTATCTGACTAGTAAGTATTGCAACTACAACGGAATGGTTAAATAAAAGTACCAACAACTGCTGGATTTTGGGATATCTCATGCTATATGTATCTGACTAGTAAGTATTACAACCTCAACGGAATGGTTAATTAAAACTGCCCACTGCTTATTATATCAGGATGACTCATGCTATCTATATTTGACTAGTAATTGCTGCAACGATAACTGAATAAATAAAACTGCCAACTGTGTGAGTTCCTCGGTTGACTTCCTCGTTTGGTCTCGAGGGGGAAACACCAGGATGGGTATGTTTGGTGGTAGTATCAGGTTGGATTCGGATAGGTCTTTCTTCCCCCTCTCTGATAGCCGCTAGTTGTATCGAGTCTCTATAGGTTGTTTAGTGCATCTTTGCCGCCTTCATCCACCATACCTATGTAGGCGAGGACCGCGAATTCTAGCCTCGCCGTGTCTTGGCCTCGATCGACCGCTCTATCTTTTTTCCTTTGCCCTTTTGGCACCCCTTTTGTTTAAGCAGGTTTTGAGATCAACGTCGTTAGTGGTTACCCTTCCGCTTGGCTCAGGCGGTTATGGACGCCATTGGTTATTCTTCGAGCTCTTATCCCCATTTGCATCTTGTCCGTACTGGACGTATCGCTTTCAAGGTGATTTGGATCTTTGTATTGTATATCCGTATTCTTGACTCTTTGAGTCGCTGTATATATCTGCTCGTGGGTCCCATCGAGGACTGTTGTGTAATGTTACTTCGCTTTCCACCAAGACGCAAGTGCTCGGTGGGCACCTTTGAATCGATTCTATGCGGGTTTGGCGGGAATCGCTAAAACTTGCATAGGGCCGATTCTGAGGGTGTTACAGAGTGGTATCAGAGCTCAGCAGTTGCGATACCCCACAAGTCCAGCCTGTAGGATAACCTGGCTAACGGCCGAAGTAGAGCGTCAAAACTATTTTGGAAAAATCGATTGGATAGATCTGATTAGGTCTGCTTTTATTCCTTCCCCTTCTGCTGTTCTACTCTTACCTCTGCGTGTTTTGAATCCGCTCTCTTCTCCCTCTCCGAGTCCAGGATTTCTCGTGGTTGGGTTCCATCGTACCTTCAGGGCTTCGCTTCCTCCTTTGGTAACGGTGTTGCTATATCTGGTCTTCATGCTATCCGAGGAAATCCTTCGTCTGGTGGACTTCTCTTTGTTCCTTCTTGTGCCTTCCGGTGTTTTCCGACGCGACGACATCCTCTACGCCAGATCCGATGCAGAGCCGCATCACCCCTCTGTTCCGAACCTCGATTGTCAAGACCTTCAGTCTGATTCCGAGAATGGGTGCATGCTTTTCCACTGATTGTGCGGAATAATAGTTTGGGTGCGTGATGGATTGTCCCCATGCCGACTACTCACTCTATTCGCTTGTGTACATTGAAGTGGATGAGAATGCATCGGTTCTCTCTTTCTATCGGCGTTAGAGGTGGCTTTAATTGCTGATACCTCTACCTTCGACCTTTTGTTCCCGTAGTGTTCCCTCGACGATCACGGACAACGACCTCTTGTTAGTGGTGTCGCGAAGATCTACACGAAGCGAGAAGATGCAGATCACCGACCTTCTTCCCGGTACGATGAGGCGGATCTCGAGGGCGAGATCCATTGTTAGTGGTGTCGAATTGTGGCGCCCCGCAAAACCACTACTAGAAAATCGCGTTGTTTTTGTGCATTGCATCATCATAACCGCATGGTCATGTCATCATGCCACCTTGCATTTGAGCATCGTCATGTCATCTTGCATGTGTTTGTTCAAAACTATTTTCGAAAAGCCTGGTTTTGTTTTCTAAACACCCCATCTTTATTTCAAATTAAAAACCCGGGTCTCCGGATTATTTTGTTTTGTCTGCCAACGATTTGCAAAAGCCCCGTTTGGAATAAATAAATTGTTTAATTATTTTTTTAGGGGGCAGCCGTACCGGGCCGATCCGACCCAGTCGACCACCCCCGGTGCAAAACCAGACTCCCAATCTGAGCCAAATCCCTAAATCTAAAATTCCCCACCTTGCGAATTAGATCTCTTATCCTCTGTCTCATGTTGTTCTAACAGTCCGCCGTTGGTTGCCCCCGCACAGTCGACCGCGCGCCTAGCTCGTTTTAGTCACTTGTGTCGTCCTTTGTTTTCAATTTGTTGTCGATCCAATTCCTATTCGTGCGCCGCTGATTTTTCTGTTGTGCGTCAACGGCTCGTCGCGGCCTTGTTTCCAGTCTGTGGGCTCATATCGATGCACACCATCAATTCCCAAATAATTGCCTTGAGTGCCTCCCGTGAGCAGAATCCAACTTGTTGGCCTTCAATCTCTTACACATCACTGGATCCTCTAGTCCAATCGTTGTCCACATACATCCATGGAGTTCCCATCACGTATGCGCATGCATCGGTTCAATCTGGCCGACAAGATCGGGAGCCCTGCTGCCTCCCTTGTTCCATCGCAGCAGCAGAGCCTTGGCCGTGCACGCACGTCCTCCTGTGCATCTGGCCGTTTCACCTGGCTGTCAACTCCGTCGCCATCTGCCCGCATTGAGTCAGCCGTGCGGCCCGCTGTTTGGCGTGCAACACAAGTATCTGGCCAACGGTCCTTGAACAATGAGGCACCTGGCAGTGTGCCGACCAATTCCTCGCCGTGCGTCTGCTCCCGCTTACTCGCTTTGCATTGCGTGTCGTCGACAATCTGTTCTGCCGCTCCGTTTGTTGCTAATCTTTTGTCTCCTGCCGTATGCATCGGTGCCTCACAATTCATCCCGGTGTTTATGCGCCCGAGACATGTTCGATGAAATTCCCGCAATACATTTTTTCTCGATTGTATTGCCTGAGGATTTGGTCGCAACCGTTCGGCGGGTCTACTCGTCAAGGTCGGTGCCGCTTCAATACGCCCCCTTTGGTCCTCGGTTTGGTGCGACCGTGACTTAGTCGATGACTACCTTCCGCCAAGGTCTACTTCCTGGCATCCACAACTTTTGGCTACCTCCGCTTCTTCTTTTGTCGCTTCACCTCTCCGATTCGAACCGTGAGACCTTATCCCTATTTTTTAAAATTATATATACATCTGTTGCATATTTAATTGTCATACTTGCATGCATACTTGGTTGTGGTTGTTGGGGGCATTTAGGCGATTCACCTAAATTAAATATGGGGTCATATGACGGCTAGTCTAGTCTTATATTGGCCTCATTTAAATTGGTGTTCGAACCGGTGCTATATTTTGCCATGTTCAAACAACATTTAAATTGCGGGGTAGTTAAACAACTTGAACCATTTAATTAAATGTCGGGACCCCGGTTCCGCTTAATATGACCTAATTGCATCGCACCTTTTGCCATGTCATACATCATACATGCGTCATGCCCGATCTTTTGCCGTAGTATTAAATAGTGCATCCGGTGTTTCTTCTAGTGTTTTGGTTCTTCGCGGACTAGGCCGATGAGTTGATGCTAGTGTCGACCCGATCTTCCGGTGAACCTTCGGCAATGTTTTTCAGGCGAGCATCTCCCCCTTTTCTACCTATCTTACTTTTATAGTCTTTATTTCCTCCTGTTGATCTATTGCTATCTGTGTTGCGTTGCTCTAGTTTTCGTACCCGTGATATCCCTTGCAGCCTTATATTGCCTTGGACACATCCTATTACCTGTTGTTTTGTAGATAGTTGGACTTGCGCGTCGTACTCGCTTGCTCAAGTGTTGTTGCGTGTCATCCAGTACCACAGTTGTTGGAGTATTCCCGCATGTTTAATGTTGGAGATGACCATAACTTTAATTATTGTTTAATAACTAAAATTGAAGTAGGTAAATGTAGAGGCACAGGTGGGCAATAGATGTTATTTGGTTTTTAACCGTCCACTTGTGTCCCGTAGGACCCCCAGTACTTGATACCTGTTCCTTGAATATTCGCGCTATCCACATCCGGGAGGATTATGGGACCCCCCTCAGCCAGAGCTTGATTCATTCTTATTTCTTGGGGCCACAAACTAGTTTGAGGTTTTATTTACTATCCCGTACTTATGCCATGCTTTACTGCTTTACTTACGATTGTGCGAGGAGCACCTGTACTGTTTAGGATCGGGACACGTTTTCGCGGTATCGACAAGCCCAGTCACACTTTCGGGTTCCCAGTCGTTTACAGTCGCCCACCCAAACCTTGAGTCCGTCTCGGAGTCAGCTAACTTCGTTGCGGGTATACTTAATGGGGTGGCCCCCTGAAATATTTCTGAATCCTGTGATTGCTTTGTCGTGAAGGCCTCGTTGGGTTTTGATTTGGTTTTTCCGAGGTTGATCGAGTGTGTGTTGCTATTTGTGCACCCCTGCAGGGTAAAACTTTCTGAAAGCCGTGTCCGCGATTATGGACGACTTGGATCACAGTATCTCGATCATAGACAACTATAAATAAAGTATTGCTATAAATTTGACTTTATAATGACTAGTAATCAGCTTCACTATAATGGAATGGCTAAATAAAACTGCCAACAATTGCTTGTTTGGGTTGTCGCTTGCTACCATTGTATCTGACTAGTAAATATTGCAACTACAACGGAATGGTTAAATAAAAGTACCAACAACTGCTGGGTTTTGGGATATCTCATGCTATATGTATCTGACTAGTAAGTATTACAACCTCAACGGAATGGTTAATTAAAACTGCCCACTGCTTATTATATCAGGATGACTCATGCTATCTATATTTGACTAGTAATTGCTGCAACGATAACTAAATAAATAAAACTGCCAACTGTGTGAGTTCCTCGGTTGACTTCCTCGTTTGGTCTCAAGGGGGAAACACCAGGATGGGTATGTTTGGTGGTAGTATCAGGTTGGATCCGGATAGGTCTTTCTTACCCCTCTCTGATAGCCGCTAGTTGTATCGAGTCTCTATAGGTTGTTTAGTGCATGTTGCGCTGCCGCTTCAGTCCACCATACCTATGTAGGCGAGGACCGCCGAATTCTAACCTCGCCGTGTACTGGCCTCGATCTTGCTCTCTTTTTTTTCCTTTGCCCTTTGTCGGCACCTTTGTTTAAGCGGTTTTGAGATCAACGTCGTTAGCGGGGTTACCCTTCCGGCTTGGCCTGGGCAGGTTATGGACGCCATTGGTTATTCTTCGGGCTCTTAGCCCCATTTGCATCTTGTCCGTACTTTCGTATGTCGCTTTTCAAGGTGATTTGGATCTTTGTATTGTATATCCGTATTCTTGACTCTTTGAGTCGCTGTTGTATATATCTGTTCTGTGGGTCCCATCGAGGATTATTGTGTAATGTTATTACTTCGTTTTCCACCCGCACGCAAGTGCCTGGTGGGCACCTTTGAATCGATTCTATGCGGGTTTGGCGGGAATCGCTAAAACTTGCATAGGGCCGATTCTGAGGGTGTTACAGAGTGGTGGTGGACGGTGGGCTGCCTCCCAGACAAGGTTGGCACGGCTAGTTCTTCCTCTAGCCTGTTGTCCACAATGGGGTGACAAGGGGGTGCTCGGTTGTTCACCATTGATGGCAATGGCAAGCTCACAGGGGTGCTAGTCCTTAGTTAAACTTCCTAGATGATCTACTGAGCTGGGTGTGAGCTAACTAGGGAACAAGTTAGGCAAGAATCACTGCTCACAATAGTGTTTGATGTTTGTTTGATTTGTGTCTACAACCTGTTTGATGAAATGGCCGCATGAACTCAAGTTTTGAATTTTGAAAAGATTTTTGGGGGGTTTGCTAGATTGGTGCTGGTGAATCTGCAGATGCTGGGGTTTTGCAAGTTGAGCTTCTTTGAGTGGTTTTTGAATAAGTGGGATCTTACCATATGATAAAGATTCAATTTTGAATTGTCATTTAAACTATGCATTTGAAAGTTTCTGGATGATCACAAAGTGGGCCTTGATACCTTGTTATGAGTACATTCAAGGGGTGCAAAGATCCAGAAAAGTTTCTGTTAGGTTCTGAAAGTTTGAGACAGCCAAAGTAGGCATGAGAGTTAAATTGGTCAAAGTGACCATTCATTTAATATATGTGTTTTGATTTACTTGTCTTTAGGAAAAGTGTGGGAAATGTTTTAGATGATGTTTATTTCACCTAATAAACATTTTACAAGCAATGAAACAAACAAACAAACAAGGTGGTTTAAAAAAATTTCAAAATCAATGCATACACATATGCATGCATTCCTAATTTTAATTAGAAAAGTTTTTGTTAACCCTAATTTTGATGATTAGAATTTGATGCTCCAAGCTTAATATTTTTGGGATGTTACAGGGGAGCTCGGAGATGAACGAATTTTGCGGTTCCCTTTCATCGATGCTCGTTGTAAATCCTCATCGCTTACTCACCACCGACCGCGCCTGTTTTCACGGACCACCATGGAAGGATCACAGTGAGCTTACGCATCTTCCCATACCCCTAAATAGCGTGTGTATGTTCTAGAGCCAGAGTTTGCCGTGTCGCCGGAAAGCGCCGTCGTAGATGCTCGTCATAGACATTGTTCCGGTGACCGATAGTTAACGCTAGCAAGCTTGTTCAATTTGCCTCATCGCCCTATTTCCAGCACACTCAATAACAGGTGCTAGGGCACCGTAGATCGCCGCCAGCCACCATTTCCCGGCGGTGGAAGCCGTTCTGCCGTCATCGTGACATCATGCTTGTGTGAGCTTTGACCTGGTCCACCCAGTTGATTAGTCTATGCTTAGGTGGCATCCAACGTGTGTTGTACCCCACCAGTCAGTGATTGGGGGCTAGGTTAGGGTGAGGTGTAAAAAGTTAAAGAGACGAGATGATGTCAGCAATGACGCAGTAAAATGTTTAACAATTTCTGAAAATGAATAAATCTTAGAAATTTAATAACTTTTGTTTCATAATTCAGAAAAATATGTTTAATATATGAATTTTTTTAGAAAAATAAAATCTATAACATTAAACTATTATCAAACATTATTATATCAATAATTTAAATTATTAGTATTTAATAAAGATTTTATAAGAATTAATACTTTGATAATTCATATTTTAATATTAGTAAATATTAAAAATATAAATAAAATATCAAAAATATTAAAAAAATGAAAAATACTTTAAAACCATAATCATACATTATTATTTCACTTAAATAAGTATTTATTATTTATTAAGTATTTATAAAGTAGTAAACCTTATAAAAATCATATCTTATTATTTATAAATCACAAAAATAAATGTAATATACCAAAATGATCACAAAAATAATACTTACATGTTAAAATATAATATTCCACTTTTGATGTAATAAAAATTTAAACAACTTAATAACTTGAATTTAAACTTATTTCCTTAATTAATAATTCATATAAGGGCAAATAAAAATTGCTAATAATTCTAAAAAATTAACCAATTGAGTCTAATAAATGGTATTAATCTTAAATATTGATAATATGAAGTCAAAGTGGTCCAACACATTTTAAATAAAATTTTATTAAATTATCCTTCAACCATAAGTGTAGATTATTTAGAAAAGGATCATTATCCAATATAAAATCTCCAAGAATAACTTGTAGTGAAATAAAACCTATTCCTTTAATTTAAAACCACAAGTTTATCAACATACCAAAACACTATAGTGAATTCTTAAGTAGTTAAATAATATTATTAGTTTGATTACAAACCTTAACCACTCATTTATAAAAACATAAATGATTCTATTCCATTATATCCTTGAGAGACCACTGTACCAAATAAAAATTATACCATTCCTAGATAACTTTAAAGGAACCTTATGAAGTGAACAAAGAACAATTATCATAAGCAATATACCTTAAGTATACTTTAGTCTACAATACTTCGAATATTATGCTAAAGACTGTGTTATGTCTTTTATAGTTAACTTTGGTCTGTTATAATTAAATTAAAGCATCTCAAATCCAAACTATTCCAAACAAGCATAAACAAAACCAATCACATTCTATCAACCATATTCTAAAAACTATCAGAATTGTTTAAACCTTAATAAAGAAATCTTTTCTTCAAAACTTATTCGTTTTGCCATTTAAGTCAAAAGATGACAATTAATCGTAATCACATTACTTTATACTTTACTTGTATACTTATGATATTGTAATTACATATTGTTTCACACATACTCACAAGCCTTAATAAGAAGCACAAGTGCGAAACATAATCTAAAAGGGCAACACATTCCAAAGAAACCATTTCCAGTATTCAAACCCTAGAACAACGTTATTCCCGTGATCCGCGTTTATTAAGTGCATCACATTACTTATGCATAAGAGCATGTTGCTTCTTTAAACATTAGTCCTTACCATACTAATGATGCTGATTTCAGATATTGGATCTTATATTGTTCTGAAGACCGTGAGTGCATAATCTTGCAATCACAAAAGGCAAGTTCACACTTGCTCATGTCCTTTGATTATTTTCTGTAAAGTATTTTACAAATCCAGTGTTGTCACCACCTGCATTTGAAAAAGGTCAGAAAAACACTATTTTCATAATAATGTGATTATAGGTTATTTACCATGAGGTAATAACCTACTATGAAAGTTCTGGTGGTAAAGGAACATATTACCTAGGACTTAACAACCAATGTCGCCAATGATTCTTGCGTCGTATATCACGGATTAACCATGAGATTTGGAATGGGACGAAGAAGTCAGCTGTATCTTTTCCCTCTCTCATGGAGCCGGATGTGCGGGTCGTGTCTGTTATCTCCATAGCATGCATTTATTGGTAATTCGTAGGAGATATGCAGCATATGGGTGGGAGCCCTCAACGTCCCATGATTGTTCCGGCATCTGAACGGTCTGTACTGCCAATTGCCGTAATTCAATAGGTGGGCTGGCGTACACCAAGGAGACATGCGGGGTCGCGGAGAAGGCAGTGATTGGCTTGGATCTTAGTCTGGGCCTCACACCAAGGAAGTGTGAACGAGCCTACAACACGGATGTGCACCAAAGCTAAGATCTCTGATGGGTAAAGTAACGCACCTCTGCAGAGTGTAAGAACTGTAACTTGTTACTCCCTGTTCCGGGAAGGAGCCACGAACGCGGCGGGAAAGGAACTCCATGAAAGTTCTGGTAAACCCGTGAAGGCTGATGGGCATAGCTTTTCAGAATAAAAGCAACATTTGAAGAAATGTTTACGAAAACTTGCATTGCCTACGACCTACGGTCTGTGGCTGTAGATATAGTGCATCAAACACTCCTTTTCTAGTGAACTTGCTAAGTACGCTCGTACTCAACGTATCTTCTTAACCCTTGCTAGATTACGAAGCCATTAAGACGATGTCTACATCAAGTTATGCTCCAGGAAGCATCACCAGAAGCTAAAGTTCTTCAATGAAGTCAAGAAAGTCAACATATACACCAACTCAAGTGAAGACGAAGTTATTGATAAGATAGGAAGATAATCTCTAGCCATAAAACCTATTTTTTAGTGTATTGCGATAGCAGCAATGCCCGACCATTAGTTAAGATACTAGTCTGAATAGTATGATAGTTTTTGAGTTATTTATTTCTGATTCTTCTTCATAAGAAGTTTCTTTCTCTCTCTTTAACCTAGAGTGTTCTCTGGATCTTGTGTAAAGAGTTGAGTTGTAAACTATAGTCATGTCTTGGACCTGCTGTGTTTTTTTTTTTTGAGAAATACTAGTGAATGGTGTTTCATTGGTATTATGTCAACGACTATAGTGTACTACATCATGCAGTGGTATGCTGGGTCACCGCAGTTGGTATCAGAGCATATGCTTTGACCTTAGGATTAAAACCCTTTTAGGAAGATCTGTAGGATGGATAGTGACTATAGGAGCCATCTTATCTAAACCAAATATTCTTATGACTTGTGATGAGTATCCACTTGAGGATAACCTTGTACCGAGGTGTATAACCATCTTTCTTAGAAATAGTTGTCCATATTCTCTTAGTAAAGTGTTATTTAGTGTCTTCCAAAGGAGACATAACCCACCAAGATACTTTGGGAAAGTTAATTGGTCATAGTAGATTAGGATCAAGTTTAAGACACCTATTGAAGAACTCTTAATGGTGTAGCCTAACTCTAGAATTCAAGTAGGACAACATTGTTAGTTGTTAACCAAAGACAACATGATGAATATCATCAGGATAAATGTTGATGTAATGAGAACTAATTATGTGGGATTCACTTGAGAATTCTACGTGATGAAGTGAAATTATGTTAGGATTTAATGATAGAGTAATGTGAAACAAAGTTATCATGGTTAGATTAGCTCCTGAATCATGATAAATAGGTAAAACATAACAAGATCATGGTAAGATTAGATCCGGAGCCATGATATAGGTGTAAATATGACCAGTAATTAGTAAATAATTCTAAAAGTAGCAGTAATACAATAGCATGGTAGAACTATGATAGAAGTCATAGGTGTCATAATTTCTGATAAAATTTAGTTTTGGGTGTTTAATGAAAACTTATTAGTCATTTAGAGAGATCATGTGAGGTTAGTTTACTAATAAGGAAAGGTTGGGTATAGTTAATCCTTCTAAAAGTGAGACCAAAGGTTAGTCAAAACCAAATTGAGACCACTTTGTTTAAAATTATCCTATTGCAATTGAGCAATTCGGGTAAATATTGAGACAAAGTGTAGTTTGACACTATGTGCTAAGTATCACGATGTAAACTAAGCCTGAATTCTAGAGATATTATACTCAACTACTATATTATGGGCTTAGAATATTGTGTGTTGTATGTACCACATTTGGATTTATTTGTTTTTCTTGGATCTTCTTGATTGACTAGATCTGTACATGAAGTTTTACTTGGTGTGCAAATGCATGTTGCAACATTCAGTTACTACTTGATGTTATAGACCTAGTTAGGAATGGGAATTCGTGTAAGGGAGTGACGATTTTCAAAGACTAAGATGAAGACTTACATGAAGGATGAAGAAAAGTATAAGGAGTATCAATGCAAATTGAAGGATGGATCAAGTTCAGATCATTACTAATCAGCAATAAGAAGGAAGATTAGTGTAGAATATGTATGGAGCAACAACAAGTAATGAACTTAAGTTCACCCAAAATAAGTGATGTTGCTAGAACTTAATGGAGTAGTAGTACCAAGTTCATGGAAGTATCATGAATAAGTACAAAGTAGTAGATTTGGAACCCAAAATGGTATTCAAGCTTTGATAGTTCAGAGAGAATGCTAGAGGTATGTCGGAAACCATAGGGTAATACCTACAACCTATGATGATCCACAACTGGTATTTGATCCATAGTCGGTATTTTGATCCACAGTTGGTGTCTTGTCCACAGCCGATGTTGGTTGACATAGTTAACCAGATCATCTTAATGGTTGCATAAAGAGCATAAAACTTGGCCTAAGTTAATTAAGACATAAAATGAGTATAAAATTTAAGCGGTCGTCTTTCGAGACTCTTCGCGAAAATTGACCTATCAAAGAGAAAATGTCCAAATAGTAAGTAAAACAAATAATGCTGAAAGATTCACTTTGGAGATCCACAATTGTGTGGATACACCGTACAATATTTCATAAGATCCTAACTAGGTAGAGTATAAGCTGGATAGAGACCAATATTCTAATTATAAAGCCAACAAATATTATATAGACAGTTTGAAGACCATTAGTAAACCCTAAGGGGGAGAGTAGAGAATTTGTGGAAGTATTGTTATCTGACTTTATAAGTAAAGGTTGGAGAAGAAATACTAACCTATGACAACTTAAGCCTTACTTTCATAAGGTTAAAAGGAGTCATTATTATTGAAGTATTTTCGGAAGTATATCTGGATGAAAGATCGAAGTGTACTTCAAGGTAGTAGTACTCAAACCTTAAAGCAATTAATATAAGGAAGTTGGAAAAGTAATTAGGGTGATAATAATAGATTGTCTAAAGCTTGATAAGGTAAAAACTTGAAGGTGATAAAACAGGTTAATCTTAATAGACTAATTCTAGAGGAAACAACTCTTAAGTGATCCTTGAGAGAGAATAAAGCACAGTCAATTAGATATGTGTAGAAGAACAAGAAATTCCAATGAGTATGGACTAAATGAGTTCAAATCCAATCTTGGAGGGATTACCAGCTTGAACCATACAATGACAAATCAAATATTAGTCTTTTGACCATAACTATTGGCTAATGGAAATTTAAAAACTGTTTTAGCGAGACTTCCTAGACCTTATACAATATAGTAAGAAAGTTCGATGATCAAGTGAAGTAGTTGTAATAGAATAACTAATCAGGGATATGAACTAAAGAAGAAACTTCAAATTAAGGATTCCATAATGAGAACATATCCCTAAGGGATGATAGTAGAAGGAACTTTGGAGTAGTGAAGACAACAAGTTAGAGATTGCCAAGAATGGTAAGAATTCTAGGAAAGAATATTGATATGGAATATCACAATTATTCCCATTAAGGTTACCATGGAGCTGAGACTTGTCGTAACCAATACAGGACAATTCCTCATTCTAAAACGAAAAAGTGTACGAACTTCGAGGACGAAGTTTATTTTAAGGGGGAGAGTCTGTAACATCCCAGCATTAGAGCTTAGAATTAAGCTGAACACAGATGTCTGTGTTGCATTCATGCATAGAAAATCTGAATAATTTTTGCGCTTTTAAATAAAAAACTTGCCAAAGTGATTGAAGCTTCTCTCAACTTGATGGAATTGAAGTAGATCATCAAGTTGACTGCGATAAGTTTCAATATGACCTTTGCTAAAACCTTATTTTGGGTAAGGGAGATTTGATCTAAGGGTAGATCAAATGTAATAAAATTTAACCCTAATACATTACTTAATAGTTTATATTTGATCCTTAAGTAATCATATCCTAGTATTAATTACACAAATCATGAATATCAAGCTATAAACATAACTTAAGTAATAGGAATGTAACAACTAAATCTTGATCTAACTTAATCTCATCTACCTACACCATGAGTATCATGGTAATACCTAACCTTAACTCTTTAGTGTGATTGAGTAGGAAAGAAACCAAGTCAAGATCATACACCATATATCTATCTTTCCATATCAATCCTTATGGAATCCTATCTCAATATCTGGTGTTCATCAATGTTGAGTAATCAATTATTGATTCACCAATTCTTAATCTATCAACTCTTGACCATATCATAGCATTCACTTAAGTTCCTATAAAGAAACAACTAAGAAGAGGTAAATAGTAATGCTAGATTAAGATATCATCTATAGGATGGGAGTGTTGGAAGAAAATAAGATCATTGTGATAATTGAGGGAGTTAACTCACTTCTAAAATGATAGAAGAGTTATTTGGAACATATAATTATATTGTAATAAAGAAGATTACAAGGATGAATCCTGAAGATAGTTACCAGTAGTAATCCTATTGGATCAAGTAGGCATAGTCCATGAATAACATCCCTTAATCCAATAAGAGATACTAAGAAGATAATTTCAATACAATTGTAAAGTTGTATTGATGAAGCCTTGATTAGCCAACTGGAAACCTAAGCCATAAATGATTAAAGGATTATAATGATCATGCCTTATTTCACCAAGATAGAATGCTTATATCATGTATAAGTGACATTGGTGGATAAAACATGATTAAACCCTAGTATAGATATATTATCCTAAGGTTAGTCATTACAAGTCACATTAATATAATGTGAGGTTGGAATGTTAGATACTGGAGTTAAGTATTGACAAGATAGTATGACTAAGATGGTGCTAGATCAACATTGGATTATAGAAGTAGTAGTTTCCTCTTGGGAAATACTAACACTCGAGGTGAAGTAGTTATAGACATCTACTGGAGAAATATTAATGATGGATGATTAAAGAAAAGCATGAATGGAGTTAGAAGTAAATACCGTCTGGATGGGAGATTATCAGCAGTAGAGTAGTTAATATAACCAATTCTGGATAGGTGAAGATTATGAAAAGCTTTAGTGTCAAGCTCATTGGATTTATCCATGGGTTTATAAGAATAAAAGGTGGATAAGAATATTCATGTGAAGTAAAGCTCATCATGTTAACACATGATGATAGATAGGAAGAAGTAGAATATCTAGGAAAGGAATTCCTTAATCAGAAGTCCAGGATTGTGAATTATGGAAGATGGGAATTCTTGGTAAACACCCAACTTTAAATCTTAAACCAAACATAATATCCATTTCATGTTATTGATCCATCATCTTATCTCCATACAACTTTATAGGAATATTTCCCTATAGCAAATCACATAAGCACATCTTTATCATTTCCAATTATCATAACCATATGTGCTTAGGAGTTATATTTATCAATTATTTTCCATAAGACCTTCCAGAAAATAACTTTCTATTTTAAAGGGGCTATCTTTAAAGATCACAAACATAAATGGCTAATGCTACAAACCATTATAGCCTAATATTATATCCATATTTTAACCACACTTAAGAAAGTAGTGAATAACTAGTTCAAGAAATCATCTATGGATATTTTTAAATAAGTAGGGTGGTTAGGATTCACCTATTAGTGAATTGTGAGTAAGAGAATTTACCATTTTAAGAACCTTAATAATTAAACCATCTTATATAAAGATTGATATATAATAACAAATATGGTTATACTCTATGCATATCCTTAGCTGTATTAAACCATTACCATTACACTTATAAAGAGGAAATAAAAGTCATTTTATAACTTCTCAATAAATATATATATAAGGAAAATCTCTAAAATCCTAAGTGATGAATATTGCACTCAATAAAATAGTTTCCTATTAGTTTAAAATTATAAGAAAATCTAGAAAGGTATCAACACCACTTAGTTTCCAATATCCCTGCATTATTTAATGTGCTCTATAAAAATTGTGGATATTTTAATCCTTATAAAAATTCATATTTAAAAGGGTTTAAAGAAAACAGAAAATAAAAAGGTTTTGCTTAATAAAAACTGGAGTGAGAGCATCAGCCCAGGCCAGCCCATTTCCTCTCTACCTATCTACTGCCCAGCAACAACCCCTCCTTCTTTCGCTCACTTTGCTGAAGCCCAGTAGCAGCCCAACAACTGTGTCGATCTGTCTTTCTCTCTGGCTGACTAGTGGGGCCATGGAGGGACTGCGGAGCGAATCAGAAGAACGCCAGGGGGTTTTCCACAAAACGCCGTCATCGTCTTCCTCGACGAATGGAAGCAGCTCGCTGGCGAGTGATCCCCCGTACGCCGCCGTTGCTCCGCGATTCGTGCAGTCGCCAACGTCACTCGGGAGGATAAGAACGCCCCCGCGACGCCCTTTATCATCTTCATCCTCTCCCACTCGCTCGCTCTCTTCTCCTCTGCTCTCCCGCGGCTACCGAAACCCTAACCACAACCACCGGTGCACCCCATCAAGTGGAGTTCACCCCGGAGGCCATGGAGTGGACGAGAGGAAGCGCCATCGCGCGTAGATCATCTGAGAAGAACGTAGTGCCAAGGGGAGCTCGGATATGAACGAATTTTGCGGTTCCCTTTCGCCGGTGCTCGTCAGAAATCCTCATCGCTTACTCACCACCGATCGCGCCTGTTTTCACAGACTATCGTGGAAGCATCACGGTGAGCTTACGCATCTGCCCATACCCCTAAATCGCGTGTGTATGTTCTGTAGCCGGAGTTCGCCGTGTCGCCGGAAAGCGCCACCGCAGATGCTCGTCATAGACACTGTTCCGGTGACCGATAGTTAACACTAGCAAGCTTGTTCGATTCGCCTCGTCGCCCTCTTTCCAGCACACTCAATAACAGGTGTTGGGGCGTCGTAGATCGCCGTCCTACCGTCATAGTGACATCACGCTTGCGTGAGCTTTGACCTGGTCCACCCAGTTGATTAGTCTATGCTTAGGTGGCATCCAACGTGTGCTATACCCCACCAGTCAGTGACTGGGGCCTAGGTTAGGGTGCGGTGTAAAAAGTTAAAGAGAGGAGATGATGTCAGCAGTGACGCAGTAAAAATGTTTAACAATTTCTGAAAATGATTAAATCTTAGAAATTTAATAACTTTTGTTTCATAATTCAGAAAAAATATGTTTAATATATGAAAATTTTCAGAAAAATAAAAGCTATAACATTAAACTATTATCAAAAATTATTATGTCAACAATTTAAATTATTACTATTTAATAAAGATTTTATAAGTATTAATACTTTGATAATTCATATTTTAATATTGGTAAATATTAAAAATATAAATAAAATATCAAAAATCTTAAAAAAATAATAACAATACTTTAAAACCATAATCATACATTATTATTTCACTTAAATAAATATTTACTATTTATTAAGTATTTATAAAGTAGTAAACCTTATAAAAATCATATCTCATTATTTGTAAATCACAAAAATAAATGTACTATACCAAAATGATCAAAAAAATAATACTTACATGTTAAAATATAATATTCCACTTTTGAGGTAATAAACATTTAAACAACTTAATAACTTGAATTTAAACTTATTTCCTTAATTAATAATTCATATAAGGGAAAATAAAAATTGCTAATAATTCTAAAAAATTAACCAATTGAGTCTAATAAATGGTATTAATCTTAAATATTGATAATATGGATTCAAAGTGGTCCAACACATTTTAAATACAATTTTATTGAATTATCCTTCAACCATAAGTGTAGATTATTTAATAAAAGGATCATTATCCAATATAAAATCTCCAAGAATAACTTGTAGTGAAATAAAACCTATTCCTTTAATTTAAAACCACAAGTTTATCAACATGCCAAAACACTATAGTGAATTCATAAGTAGTTAAATAATATTATTACTTTTATTACAAACCTTAACCACTCATTTATAAAAACATAATTGATTCTATTCCATTATAGCCTTGAGAGACCACTATACCAAATAAAAATAATACCATTCCTAGCTAACTTTAAAGGAACCTTATGAAGTGAACAAAGCACAATTATCATAAACAATATACCTTAAGTCTATCTATGTCTTTAAAGTTAACTTTAGTCTACAATACTTCGAATATTATGCTAAAGATTGTGTTATGTCTTTTATAGTTAACTTTGGTCTGTTATAATTAAATTAAAGCATATCAAATCCAAACAAGCATAAACAAAACCAATCACATTCTATCAACCATATTCTAAAAACTATCAGAATTTTTTAAACCTTAATAAAGAAATATTTTCTTCAAAACTTATTCGTTTTGCCGCTTAAGTCAAAAGATGACAATTAATCGTAATCACATTACTTTATACTTTAGTTGTATACTTAGGATCGATACCACTTGAGTTCTTTATAAGTAACATTACTTGTAAAGTAAAATTTGAAGATAAACAATTATAGTATAAGCAATCTTGAGTAGCATTTCACATTTGTATCTATCTCAATATTTTATGATATTGTAATTACATATTGTTTCACACATACTCACAAGCTTTAATAAGAAGCACAAGTGCGAAACATAATCTAAAAGGGCAACACATTCCAAAGAAACCATTTCTAGTATTCAAACCCTAGAACAACGTTATTCCTGGGATTCGCGTTTATAAAGTGCATCACATTACTTATGCATAAGAGCATCTTGCTTCTTTAAACATTAGTCCTTACCGGACCAATGATGCTGATTTCAGATACTGGATCTTATATTGTTCTGAAGACCATGAGTGCATAATCTTGCAATCACAAAAGGCAAGTTCACACTTGCTCATGTCCTTTGATTATTTTCTGTAAAGTATTTTAGAAATCCAGTGTTGTCACCACCTGCATTTGAAAAAGGTCAGAAAACACTATTTTCATAATAATGTGATTATAGGTTATTTACCATGGTCATGGCTGTTATCCCCGTAGCGTGCATTTATTGGTAATTCATAGGAGATAGGCAACATATGGGTGGGAGCCCTCAACGTCCCACGATAGTTCCGGCATCTGAACGGTCTGTACTGCCAATTGCCGTAATTCAATAGGTGGGCTGGCGTACACCAAGGAGACATGCGGGATCATGGAGAAGGTAGTGGTTGGCTTGGATCTTAGTCTGGGCCTCACACCAAGGAAGTGTGAACGAGCCTGAAACACGTATGTGCAACAAAGCTAAGATCTCTCATGGGTAAAGTAACGCACCTCTGCAGAGTGTAAAAACTGTAACTTGTTACTCCCTGTTCCGGGAAGAAGGTGCGAACGCGGCGGGAAAGGAACTCCATGAAAGTTCTGGTAAACCCGCGAAGGCTGACGGACATAGCTTTTCAGAATAAAAGCAACCTTTGAAGAAATTTTTACGAAAACTTGCATTATTTACGACCTATGGTCTGTGGCTGAAGATATAGTGCATCAAACACTCCTTTTCTAGTGAACTTGCTGAGTACGCTCGTACTCAACGTATACACCAAGCCATTAAGATGATGTCTACATCAAGTTATGCTCCAGGAAGCATCACCAGAAGCTAAAGTTCTTCAACAAAGTCAAGAAAATCAACATATACACCAACTCAAGTGAAGACGAAGTTATTGATTAGATAGGAAGATAATCTCTAGCCATAGAATCTATTTCTGTAGTGTATTACGATAGAAGCAATGCCCGGCCATTAGTTAAGATACTAGTCTTAATAGTATGATAGTTTTTGAGTTATTTATTTCTGAATCTTCTTTATAAGAAGTTTCTTTCTCTCTCTTTAACCTAGAGTGTTCTCTGGATCTTGTGTAAAGAGTTGAGTTGTAACCTATAGTCATGTCTTGGACCTGCTGTGTTTCTGTTGTACCACTCTGAGGGATGTAATACTAGTGAACGATGTTTCATTGGTATTATGTCAACGACTATAGTGTACTACAACATGCAGTGGTATGCTAGGTCACTGCAGTCTCCTTCAACGAAGGACCTTGGGCGCAGCCGACGGTTGTGGTAGTTGCGAAGGCTCTGCTGTAGACCGCTGAACGAGCCGTGGCGATGTCGCGTGCCTCGTCGAGTGTGTCGGCGGCATCTTCGAGTGCGGTCGTTGACTCGGTTTCGTTGTAAGCAACGACACGTGGGGCCTTGTGGCGTACCTCGACAAGTAGTACGGTTTCGGCTCCATGTACCATGAAGAAAGGTGTGAAGCCAGTTGAGTTGTTCGGCGTTGTACGCATGAGAGGACGGAGGGTAGCTCTTCCGCCCAGGCTCCCGCAAGCCGTTCGACTAGGAAGAGCAGTCGTTTCTTGATGCTGTTGCCTATGAGGCCATTGGCCTTTTCGACCTGCCCGTTGGTCTGCGGGTGTGCCACGGAGGCGTACGATATGTTGATGCCAAGGCCCTCGCAGAAGTCTTGGAACTCCTTTGAGATGAAGTTCGAGCCGTTGTCCGTGATGATGCTGTGTGGCACACCGAACCTGTAGACTATTGACTCGAAGAACTTGACGATAGTTTTTACACTTTGGTTGGTGACAGGCATGGGCTCGATCCACTTGGTGAACTTGTCGACTGCCACCAGGAGGTAGACGTGGCCTCCTTTCGAAGATTTGGGCAGTTTGTCGATCATGTCGAGGCCCCATTGGGTGAAGGGCCAGGCCAGTGGTATAGGCCTTAGCTTCGATCCGGGTGCGTGCGACTTGTCCGCGTACCTCTAACAGGCGTTGCACCTTCGGACGATGTCCTTAGAATCGTTTATGGCCGTTGTCCAGTAGAATCCAGCTCGTAGAGCTTTGGCAACGAGGGCGCGGCTGCCTGCATGATGAACGCAGATGCCCTCGTGGATGTCTTGGAGGATGGTTTTGCCGTCACCTATGGTAACTCACCTTTGGTGTACACCCGAAATACTGCGTCATTGTGCAGCTCGCCATTGTGTTGGGTGAACGCTTTGGACCGGCGAGATATGCGTCGGGCGTCTGTCGAGTCATCGGGCAGTTCCTTGTTTATCAGGTACCGAAGGTACGGCTGCGTAAACGTCTCTTCAACCGCCATGACCTGCATCAGGCTGACTAGCTCGGCCTTGGTGTCGAGCTTTTCGGGCCCTTCTTGTCCTTCGGGTGGAGCAGACCCCGAGTGTTCTGCTTCTTCAGGTGATCCCTTGGGGAATTTCCTTTTGATAGAGGGTACATAGATTTGTTCGAGGAACACACCTGGTGGCACCTGTGTGCAGGTGGAGCCGATGTTGGCGAGCCTATCGGCTTCTTCATTGCTTTCCCTTCCGATGTGCTGAAGCTCGCAGCCGTCAAAGTCTCCTTTGAGTGAGTTGTAGAGCGCGCGGTACGCGATCATGTTGGCACTGTGAGCATCACACTCGTTCATCGTCTGCTAGACAACAAGGTTCGAGTCACCGTAGATGACTAGGCATGTTGCGCCACAAATCTTGGCCATCCGCATTCCATGGATGAGGGCCTCATATTCGTCCTCGTTGTTGGAGGCGCGAAATTTCATCTGAAGGTCGTATTTCATCTTGTTGACCTAAGGGGACGTCAGTATGACACCAGATCTTGCTCCATCCTCACGCTTGGAGCCATCTAAGTGCATTGTCCATGATTACGTCATGTTCGGAGTGTCCGACAGCTGGAGCTCCACCTAGTGGACAAGGAAGTTAGGGAGGACCTGCGATTTGATGGCCTTGCGTCGCTCATAGACTATGTCTAGAGGAGCCAGCTCGATGCCCCACAGGGCTACGCGTCATGTGGCTTCGGGGTTGTTCAGGATGTTGGACAATGGCGCCTTGTTGACGACCACTATCTAGTGCTCCTGGAAGTAGTGGCTCAGCCGACGAGCCATCATGAATACGCCATAGGCGAGCTTTTGGTAGTGAGGGTACCTCTGATTTGTTGGTGTCAGTACCTCACTGAGGTAGTAGATTGGGCGTTGGACCCCATGGGTATTTCCATCTTCGGGTCATTCGACCACGAGTACGGTGCTTACCACCTGGTTTGTAGCTGCGATGTATAGCAGCAGAGGCTCTCGCTCCTTCGGTGTGACCAAGACAGGCGAGGTGGAGAGCAGCTGCTTGAGATCCTCGAATGCGTCGTCTGCTTCAGGTGTCCACTTGAACTTGTCCGACTTGCATAGCAGCTGGTAAAAGGGCAAGGCCTTCTCGCCCATACGACTGATGAATTTGCTCAGTGCTGCGATGCGCCCAGCTAGCTGCTGGACACCTTTGAGGTTCTTCGGCTTCTCCATGGATAGTATGGCCCTGATTTTCTTTGGATTCGCCTCAAACCCCCGCTGGGAGATGAAGTATCCGAGTAGTTATCCAGATGGGATGCCGAAGGCGCACTTTTTTCGGTTCAGCTTGATCTTATAGTGATCGAGGTTATCAAATGTCTCGCGGAGATCGTCGATCAGTGTCTTGGCCTCCCTGGTCTTGATAACTATGTCGTCGACATAGACTTTGATGTTGCGACCGATCTGGTTTTTTAGGCACGCCTGCATGCATGCGGTGACCCAGCATACCACTGCATGATGTAGTACACTATAGTCGTTGACATAACACCAATGAAACACCGTTCACTAGTATTACATCCCTCAGAGTGGTACAACAGAAACACAGCGGGTCCAAGAGATGACTATAGGTTACAACTCAAGTCTTTACACAAGATCCAGAGAACACTCTAGGTTAAAGAGAGAGAAAGCAACTTCTTACAAAGAAGAATCATAAATAAACAACTCAAAAACTATCATATTAATAAGACTAGTATTGTAACTAATGGTCTGGCATTGTTGCTATTGCAATACGCTACAGAAATAGGTTATATGGCTAGAGACTATATTCCTATCTAATCAGTAACTTCGTCTTCACTTGAGTTGATGTATATGTTGACTTTCTTGACTTTATTGAAGATCTTTAGCTTTTGATGATGATTCCTGGAGCATAACTTGATGTAGACGTCGTCTTAATGGCTTCAGAATCTAGCAAGGGTTAAGAAGATACGTTGAGTATGAGCGTACTCAGCAAGTTCACTAGAAAAGGAGTGTTTGATGCACTATATCTACAGCCAGAGACCATAGGTCATAGGCAATGCAAGTTTTTGTAAACATTTTTTCAAAGGTTGCTTTTATTCTAAAAAGCTATGTTCGTTAGCCTTCACGGGTTGACCAGAACTTTCATGGAGTTCCTTTCCCGCCGCGTTCGCAGCTCCTTCCTAAAACAGGGAGTAACAAGTTATAGTTCTTACACTCTGCAGAGGTGCGTTACTTTACCCATGAGAGATCTTAGCTTTGTTGCACATCCGGGCCGCGAACCCATTCATACTATCTTGGTAGAGGCCCAGACTAAGATCCAAGCCAATCACTACCCTCTCGACCTCATATGTCTGCACGATCCTTCGGGGCCGGCTCACCTCCGTTAAGCCCCCTTTCGGGCAGGCTGAAACCCTGATGAGTCCCCGAAGACTCTATGACCTGGTGATGCCCGGACAAGTACCATATTGAATGGACTATTCCCCTAAACACCATTCATAGATAATCTAGACACCAAAAGTGTGGGGTGTAAGGGTTCCCACCCATATGTTGGATCTGCACAAGGAATCACAACGTCACGTTAAGGTCGTATTTCCTGCATACAAGAGGAAAAAGATACAGCTGACTTCTCCGTCCCATTCCAAATCTCATGGTTAACGCGTTATATACGGCGCAAGAATCACTGGCGACATTGGTTGTTAAGTCCTAGATAATATGTTCCTTTACCACCGGAACTTTCATAGTAGGTTATTACCTCATGGTAAATAACCTATAATCATTTATTATGAAAATAGTGTTTTCCGACCTTTTGTAAATGCTGGTGATGACAACACTGGATTTGCAAAATACTTTACAGAAAATAAACAAAGGACATGAGCAAGTGTGAACTTGCCTTTTGTGATTGCAAGATTATGCACTCAAAGTCTTCAAGACAATATAAGGTCCAATATCTGAAATCAGCATCATTGGTCCAGTAAGGACTAATGTTTAAAGAAGCAAGATGCTTTTATGCATAAGTAATGTAATGCATTTTCGTAAACTTGAATCCCGGGGATAACGTTGTTCTAGGGTTTGAATACTGGAATTGGTTTCTTTGGAATGTCTTGTCCTTTTAGATAAGTTTCACACTTGTGCTTCTTATTAGGGCTCGTGAATGTGGGTGAAACAATATGTAATTATAATATCATACAACAATAAGATACAAAGTTGTGGAATGTTATTCAAAGATTACTTATATGAGAATCATCTTATCTTCAAGTTTTACTTTACAAGTAATGGCATTTATAAGGAACTGAAGTATTAACAATCTTAATATACAAGTAAAGTATAAAGTAATATGATTATGATTAATTGTTATCTGTTGATTATGATGAGAGTCCTTGAATTTAATTTGTAAGAGTTGGAAATATTATTATAAGGTTTGTTGATTGAAGTAGCAAAATGAATAACTTTTGAAGTAAATATTTCTTTTCTAAGGTCTAAACAATCTTTGTGGTTAATCAGATGTGGTCGATGTTGTTTGTGCTTGCTTGAATAATTTGGACTTGAGATGCTTTATGACTTAATTATAATATACCAAAGTTAACTATAAAACACATAATAAGGTCTTTAGCATTATACTTAAAGCTTTGCACACTAAAGTTAACTTTAAAAACATAGATGAACTTAGGTTGTAATTAAGGATGGCAATTTTACCCATGGGTACGGATACCCGCGGGTACCGTACCCGCATGGGTAGGGTATGGGCACACTTTTATATCCATGGGTAATACCCATACCCTACCCGTTAAGTCACGGGTACGGGCATGGGTATAGACTTGTACCCATGGGTATGCCCATACCCTGCCTGTTTAAACTGACATGTCAAACTTATCTATATAGTTTGAACCTATGCGGCAGAGAAGCCTAGGGACGAGTATGAGATTGTGACTTCTAAACTTTAATTTGATACTTTCATCTACTCGTCTACTACTAGTAAGTAGAGATTATTGTCTTTTTTAAAATATGCTATTGATGAAAGTAAAATTTTGAATAACTTGTATACTATCGGATATACCCGCCGGGTACCCAATGGTACAATTTACCCGGTATGGGTATGGTAAAGTTTATACCACGATGCAGGTATGGGTAAGTTTTTGTACCCATTGGCTACACGGGTATGGGTATGGTATTGCTTTACCCTGCCCATACCCTACCCATTGCCATCCTTAGTTGTAATGCTTATGATAAATATATTTTGTTCACTTCATAATGTTTCCTTAAAGTTATTTAAGCATGGCATTACTTCTATTTGAGTAGTGGTTTCCTAATAATTATAATGGAATAGAATAAATTTTTTTTACAGATGAGTGGTTATAGTTTGTAAACAAGGAAGTAATATTACTAAACTACTTATGGATTCAACATAGTGTTTTGGTAGGTTTATAACTTGTGGTTGAAGTAAGGGAAAAGGTTTTATTTAGTCACAAATTATTCTTGAAGATTTTATAGTTGACAAAGATCTTTTTAGGAAATAAATTACACATAGGGTTGAATGATCATTCAATAGAATTGTATTAAAAATTTGTTCAACCATTTTGACTTCATATTATCAATATTTAGGACTAATACTATTTATTAGACTTAATTGGCTAATTTTAGAAACATTAACAATTTTATTTACCGGTTTATGAATTATTAATTAAGGAAATTAGATTTAAATTCAAGTTATTAAAGTGTTTAAATTTTTATTTACCTCAAAAGTGGAACATTATATCTTTAACATGTAGTTATTATTTTTGTGATCATTTTTGGTATATTACATTTATTTTTGTGATTTATAAATAATAAGATATAATTTTTATAAGATTTATTACTTTATAAATACTTAATAAATAATAAATATTTAATTAAGTTAAATAATAATGCATGATTATAGTTTTAAATTATAGTTCTTATTTTTGTAAGATTTTTGGTATTTTACTTATATTTTTAACATTTACCATTATTAAAATATGAATTATCAAAGTTTTATTACTTATAAATTCTTTATTAAATAATAATTATTTAAATTGTCAACATAATAATGTTTGATAATAGTTTTAAGTTATAGATTTTATTTTTCTACAATTTTTCATATATTATACACATTTTTCTGACTTACAAAACAAAAGTTATTAATTAAACAAGATTTAATCATTTTATTACATTTCAGGAAATACTTATATTTGAATGTATATTGTTTTATCAATCAAATAAGCAGAGAATACTTTTTGTACGGAGCCTAACCTAGACTAGGTCACTGACTGGTGGGTCCCGGGTGTAGGTCGAGTCGGCTACAGATTAGGGTTTATCCCCTTTGAAATTCTATCTACTCTACTCTTGTTCTCCAAGGATCCGAAGGCCTCATGGGCTTGGGCCACCCAAAATCTCCACAGACCACGTATCTTGTCGTGGCCTTTCCTTGGGCTGGACTAGGTATGCCAATGTTGTGTACACGCGGGATATAACCATGTCAGCGGTGGCTACCCCTTGGGTAGCTTCCTCTTGGGACGTTTCCCTCTAGGGATTTGGCCCATTAGGGAATTTTCCCTTCAAATTAAATTTGAAATATTTATTTTATTATTAGTTCTAAAAATTACTATATATACATATTATTAAATTCCCTTTGACCCGAAACACTTTTCGGTTCACTCCGAACTTCTTCGGATCCTCTCGGAATGATTCATGTTCTCTCACAGAACACTTCCAGTATTCTCATCTCTTTCTTTCTATGATTCCAATGAGTCCAAAACAATCTCCAAGCATCGTAAAACCCTTAAGCTTGTTACCCTACGGTTCAGGAACATCATAGACATGATCGAGACACCTCTCATATCAATGATCATTAGCAGGACCCGGATGCCCATAATGACCCCTCTGCATTCCATGATATCAATATCGTTACAACCATAAATATCAAGTCCAATTCCCTTTGTTACTATGATACCTGACTTGTTTGAGATCTGATCATCGGTATCACGATATTTTGTTCAATCTCGTTGTCGACGAGTATTGCTTTACTCATTACCATGATACTCATCCCTGTGACCTAGTCACATGCTACATAGCTTATGGATGTAATCTCGCCAAGTGGGACTAGTGTATCTTCCCGTCACGCGGGAGAACAAATCCTAATCTTGATGCATACGCCTCAACATGTCCCTATGGAATACCTAATGTATACATTTATGATCACCCTATTACGGTGTGACGGTTGATGCAATCTAAGCATCCCCGGGTGATAGTGATTAGATATGATCTCACGGTCTAAGGAGTAGGATACTTTGTTTCTAACTATTGCAATAATGAACTCTGTGACTTGATCGTGTCGCAATACTTATGTTGGGTAAATGTCCATCTCATTATTCACCAATGATATGACTTCATTGTCAATTGGTATAACTGGTCCATGATCAGGAAAAATTGATCATCAGTGCCCAATGAACTAGTTGTATAGAGGCTACTAGGTACCTTTGGGTGTTTACATATCACACGTGTACCAATGTTTCCGATTGATACAATTGTAGCATGGTATAAAACTATTATGACCTCATGAAATATGATAATAAACTTTCTTTATTATTTGCCTCTAGGGCATACTTCCAACAAGTCCAACCTCAAACGACTAAGGGCAAAGCAACATTAAATGAATACAAGTACAAAGTTCCAAAGTTGTATCATATACAACAAGAAATATAATTAGTTCAAGTAATAAAAACATATATACACAAGTCATAAAGTGGAGCCTCTAGGGAACCATTCAAAACATTGATTTGGTTTAACCCTGAAGGGAGTAAAATATGCCAACTCTAGGAAATGGTAGGAGTCACTCTAACAAACCTGTCTTTGAAAGCAGAAATTATGCTTTTTGGAGGTTGATGAGTGGATTTTATATAGTCTTTTAATCGTACTTTATGTTTATAGAATTACTCATCTCATGCTCCTTCTTGCTATTATTATGCCTATTATGTGCACGATTACTTATTTCCATTCATTTTCATGTGAACATTGCACATATTGTAGTTTTATTAGGATTTGAATACTTTATATTGGATTTGGTTTGTGTTCAGATGCAATGGAGAAATGCCTGATGAAAGAAATTAAAATGATGCAATATGGAGGAATTACATGCACTAGACCTAGCCATATGAAGAGTGGAAAATATTTCCCATCAAAAGAAAATGAATATCCAAGGACATGGTTATATAGCTCTCGTCCATACGAATCCAACGATCCAAAGAACAGCTCAATCGGAGTTCATGTGAAGAAATGACGGCCAAAATACGAAAGGAGGCATTCTTTTGAAAGACCTACAGTACAGGGATAACCATGTTACCGGAAACCGTACACACCTTTGATGGGTCCGCTTTCTCAAACTGAACCTCCTTTGTGAAGGTCCAATGGCATATTTTAAGTGGAAGTCTCTGGAAACACCGAACCGACCTCTAGATGCTTATTTAAAAAGGGAAAATCCTAGGAGATCAGTTGCTCTCCACACGTGCCTCCACCACACCTCTATCATCAGATATCAACACCACCACAACATCCAAGGGAGAGGATAAGAAAGCTTGTGAAAGGGCATGTATGCCCCCATGTGTGGTTTTGGTAATTAATGACAATCTCTATGGACTAATGTGTAAATTGAGTTTCACTTGTAGGCTTGTCCATTGGCATCACTTGGGCCATGTGTTGGTCTCAAGGTTGGAAGATGAAGAAATGTCCAAGGGCTTTGTGCCCATTGGAATCATGAATAAAGAAGGAGCTTGAAGGTTGATCAAGACATGTGCAAAGAGTTGCATCAAGATGGATCAACCTCAAGTAGAGATGAAGAAGGTCGAGCTCAAGATGCGCCATCTCTAGAAGATCTCATGCTTGAAGCTTGCCATCCTCATGCTCATGGAATGATGAAGACAAGTTCAAATAAGAGGTGTCCCCATGGAGTATGGGGGAGCAATTTGCAAGTCTTCATCTTCATCAAGCAAGAGCATCCAAGAAAGGTGTTCCCACTATAGAAGAACAAGACGGTCTACATCAAGTTCAAGTGGGATGCTCAAGGCAAAGGTATGTTCTTGATAGGGCTTCTCTTTTGCCGGTCTCGTATTGTTAGTTGGGAGACCGGGTTTAGGATAGATAGCCGTTCTATCAAGAGGGGCTCTCAAGCGGGTGTCTCGTTTGCATTGTTCGGAGAGAGCTCAAACATTTGCATTCATAGCATCATCTTTCTTGGTTGTTATTTGGTTCCTGTCCATGAGAGTATCTAGAGATTGTGGTCATCATCATAACAAGCTCTAGTTCATCATCTAAGGATTTCACTTGCATATCTTATATGCGGTTTTTGATCTTGCGAGTTTTCCGACTCCACACCTTGGGGGATACTTCACATATATATTCATAGTATTTTCTCCCAAGGTTATACCCAATATTTCTAATTTTTGTTGGATTCTATTCTTCATTATCTTTCCAACAAAATTGGTTTCATCCCAATCGGAGTTTCCAAGCTCAACTTCTTGTGTTTTGGGTTTTGGAGGTTTTACCGGTTCATCGCTTTTAGAGAGGTCATATCTTTCTCAATTTGGTTTTATACTTACATGCTGGACTATTATGTTTCTTTGCATAATCTTGTAAAACTTTTCGTTCTCTTCAAAACGAGCCCAAGATCATCAAAAATGGAATCCGGGATCAAAAGTTATTGAAGTTTTCGTGCAATATTGTCCTGTGTTTTTGCTTGAGCGGAAGTTCCGGCCCAAGTTCCGACCCAACCCAAGTTCCGCCTGTTTCACCCAAGTTCGGTCAGGTTCAGTAACTTGTGTTTATTTGCCGAAGTTCGGTGGGAGGCCGAAGTTCCGTGGGGCGCCTAATCGCCCAAACGGTCAGTTTTTCCTTGTCCTATTTAAGGGGGGCTTCTTCCCCAATGGTTCTCTATCTTTTGAGCTCGTTTTTGCCCACCATTGTTGACCTATTTGAGCTCTCTTACTCCCTCTCCCTCCCATGATTCTTACATCTTTTTGAGGGAAAAGTGAGAGGATATCTAGATCTACAATCCCACCAAGTCAAATCCCTTCTTTGTGAAGGAATCATTGGGATCTAGATCTTGGAGAGTTGTGGCATCCCGCAAAACCACTACTAGAAAATCGCGTTGAATTTGTGCATTGCATCGTCATCATCATGCATTGTTTGCTTAAAGCTATGTTCGCGAAGCCCGTTTTGGTTTCTAAAACGCCCCGACTTTTATTCAAACGCCAAACCCCCGGATGTTCCGGATATTTTGTTTGTCTAAAACTAGTTACAAAAGATATTTGAAAATAAATAAAATATTAAAATTTTTTTTTTTCGGGGCAGTCGAACGGGCAGAATGACCCAAACGACCGCCCCAGGTTTTAAATCGGTCCACCTGACCCACCCATTAAACCTAGACCTACCCAACCTATTTCTACCCACCCTCTGGCCACCTCACCCCAGCCTATGGCAGCTTGCCACGTCATCTCTCCCCTTCCCCTTAGCCAACCAAATCCTGCCACCTAGACCAAACCACATCACCCCCCACTCCTCTCTCCCTCTCAAACCAACCACACACACTCACACCACGCACGCACACCCACGCACCGACAGCTCCCTTCTGAACCGCCCCCGGTCCCACCTCTCTGGCCCACCCGGCCCCGCCACCTCTCTTCCTCCCCCCACGCGTCTTCTCCTCTCTCCTCCCTCTCCACCCCGCCGGCCTTCCCCTCCGTCGCCGGCCAGCCCCTCTGCTCCCCTCCCCGCCACCGCGAGCCACCCGACGCCCCCTCTCCACCCCGCAGCCCCTGCTCGCACCCCTCTTCCCCATCGTGTCTCTCGCCGCTCGTCCTCTCCTCAGCACCACCGGTCGCCGACGCGCCTCCCACGCCCCGCGGCCTCGCCCCTCCCCTGAGCGGCCCCGCGAGCGCACACCGCCGCCGCCCCTCACCAACCTCACCGCCTGCCTCTGCCCCTCACCGCCGCCTCTCTCGCCGCCTTGCCGCCGGCAACCACCTCCGCCTCCCTCCCTGCGAGCCGCCTGCTCTCGACGGACGCAAGACGCCGCCCCCGAGCCTCGCCAGACGCCACGGCGCCTACATCGGCCCCTTCGTCCCAAGGCCCCAAGCCCGCCGCCCTTCCTCGCTGCCTCTTCGCTCAGCGTGTCCGCCGGGTCTCCTCGCCCGTCAGGGCCCACTCGCCAGGCCACCTGGCCGACCGCCTCTCCTCTGCCGGGTCTCCTCTGGCCGCCGAAGCCGCCTCGCCCGCCCCGCTGCCCGGCCGCCCGCTGCCGCCGCGGTAGCCGCTGCCGCCGTCCCTCCTCCGAGCCCAGAGCCTGCTGCCGCCCCTCGTCTCCACAACCGGCCCGCTTCCGCTTCTCCTGCCTGCAAGGCCGTTTCTCTGGTTCCTGCAAGGAAGTGAAGTATGGTGATGTATGATGCGTGTTGGTGATGTTTGGATTCTCCAAACCCGACGAGAACCGCCTAACGCAAGATCTTCCGAAGACCACTCGAAAACCCCTAGGACGCATGCAAGGTCTCCTTCATGGATCCCAAGTTCGTCATCGATCCCGAGGGCGATGGTGTCGGAACCCCGAAGACTGGTCCCGACGAGTCCCGACGACGAACCAAGTCCGTCCAAGACGCCCAAGTTAGAACATCAAGATCTTCCCCGACACCAAGGACGTCGTCATGGAACGCCAAGATCGACTTCTCGGGAAAACCGAAGACCGGAGTCCCCAATCCCGGGGAACCGGGGACCGAACCAGGCGTCGAGACCCTGCTTCCGAAGACCGAACCCCAATTGAACCTCAAGATCGACATCGGCAAACCTAGAGGAACCCCAAGATCTTCAATCGGGTCCGAGGACACCGAGACCCCGGTGCGACAAGTACTTCACCCCGAATGCCAAGACCGACCCGACACGAGGACCCGACAAGTTCGACACCGGTCAGGACGAGTCCGATGCCCCGACGCCAGATCAATCGCCTCCCGGAACGCCAAGGTCCCCGCGAGAGACGACAAGACCGACAACATGACCCGAAGACCCCGGATGCGCCAAGACCTACCCCGTTATCCTAGAACGATCCCGGAGACCGAGAACGCTTCCGTCGAACCCTGAACCCTGAGACCGACCCCGACCCCGGAAACCCAAGTTCGTCGAGACCCCCTAATGTGTGAACCCTTTCCGAAACCCTATTTTATAACATAATAACAACTTGTTGCATATTTAATCATTCATCTCGCACGCATATCTGTGGTTTGGGGGCCTTATGCCGATTCACCATATAAATAAATATGGGGCCCATATGCGGGCAAATCTAGTCTCATATCGGCCTCATTTAAACTTGTGTAGCGAATCGGTACCATATCTTGCCATGGTAAAACAACATTTAAATTGCGGGGGTTCTAAACAACTTGAACCATCTAATTAATTGTCGGGACTCCGGTTCCGCTTAATATGACCTAATTGTATCGCACCTTCACTATGCCATGCATCATACATGCATCATGCCGATCTTCTGCCGTTGTATTAAATATTGCATCCGGTGTTTATGCTAGTGTTTTGCTTCTTCGCGGATAAGGCCGTTGAGTTGATGTGAGCTTCGCCCCGATCTTCGGATGAACCCTCGGCATGTTTTCAGGCGAGCATCTCCCCCTTTCTACCTATCTTACTTTGCTAGTATTTATTCCCTCCTGTTGATCTTTGCTATCTGTGTTGCGATGCTCTAGATTTCGCACTGATATCCCTTGCAGCCATATATAGCCTTGGACACATCCTATTACCTGTTGTTTGGTAGATAGTTGGACCCGCGTGTCGTAGTCGCTTGCTCAAGTGTTTTGCTTGTCGTCAAGTACCACAATTGTTGGAGGATTGCCGCATGTTGATGTTGGAGACGATCATGTCTTTAATTATTGTTTCACTTTAATTCCTGTTTAACAACTAAAATTGAATTAAGCGAGGCATCGGTGGGTGATAGGTAAGATTTGGTTTCCGATCACCACTTGTGTCCCGTGGGACCCGAGTTCTTGACACTGTTCGAGACCGAGCGCTAACCACGGTGGGGAGTTATGGGCCCCCAATTGTTTATTACCTGATTCCAAGGTATTGTACTGGGGCCACAAACTAGTTTGAGGTTTTATTTACTATCCTGTACTTATGCCATGCTACTTATGTATTTACGATTGTGCGAGGAGCACGCCGTACTGTTTAGGAATTGTGACCCGTTTACGTGGTATCGACAGTCCCCGTTTGGGGATCTCATGTCACATCGCCCCACAAACCCTAAGTCCGTCTCGAGACCGCCGACTTCTTGCGGGTGTACTTAGTGGGTGGCCGTGCTTGCTTTGGGTCCGAACGTCGTGACTTAGGCCCGACATACCGATGGGTGTATGTTAACCGATCCGCAAAAGGGTCGAAGTGCCTGTGGATACTTTGGTGCACCCCTGCAGGGTTAAATCTTTTCGAGAAGCCGTGTCCGCGGTTATGGACGACTTGGAGCACAGTGCTTGATCATAGACAACTATAACTAAAGTTTACTGTTATAAATTGATTTGTATCCGATATGACTAGTAATCAGCTCCACTACAACGGAATGGCTAAGTAAAAGTACCAACAACTGCTGGGTTTTGGGGTTATCTCATGCTAAATGTATCTGACTAGTAAGTGTCGCCACTATAACGGAATGGTTAACTAAAAGTGCCCACTGTTTACTTTATCGGGATGATTATCTAAACCTGACTAGTAAAGTGCCACAACTATAACTGAATAAGTAAAACTGCCAACTGTGTGAGTTCCTCGGTTGACTTCCTCGATTGGTCTCGAGGGGGAAACGCCAGGATGGGTTTGTTTGATGATAGTATCAGGTTGGATCCGAATAGGTCTTTCTCACCCCTCTCTGATAGCCGCCAGTTGCATCGAGTCTCTATAGGCTGTTTAGTGCATGCTGCCGCTGCCGCTCAGTCCACCATACCTATGTAGGCGAGGACCGCCGAATTCTAGCCTCGCCGCATCGGCCTCAAGATCGACGCCCTTCTTTTTCCTTTGCCCTTGCACACCCTTTTGTTTAAGCAGGTTTTGAGATCGACGCGTTAGCGGTACCTTCCGCTTGGCTCAAGGTGGTTATGGACGCCATTGGTTATTCTTCGTGGCTCTTAGCCCCATTTGCATCTTGTCCGTGGCGACGCTCTATCGCTTTCAAGGTGATTTGGATCTTTGTACATTATATCGTATTCTTGACTCTTTGAGTCGCCGTTGTATATATCTGCTCATGGGTCCCATCGAGGACTGTTGTGTAATGTTATTACTTTGTTTTCCACCCGCACGCAAGTGCCTGGTGGGCACCTTCGAATCGTTTCTATGCGGGTTTGGCGGGTTTCGCTAAAACTTGCATAGGGCCGATTCTGAGGGTGTTACAGAGTGGTATCAGAGCTCAGCAGTTGCGATACCCCACAAGTCCAGCCTGTAGGATAACCTAGCTAACGGCCGAAGTAGAGTGTCAAACTCTATTTTTGCAAAATCGGTTGGATAGTTCTGATTAGGTCTGATTTTACTCCTTAACCCTCTGCTGCTCTCCTCTCACCTCAGCGTGTTTTGAATCCACCTCTTATCTTTTCTGCGAGTCCAGGAATTCTCGTGGTTGGGTTTCCGTCGTACCTTCAGGGTTTCGCTTCCTCCTTTGGTAACGGTGTTCTACTATCCGGTGTTCATGCTATCTGAGGAATCTGTCTGCTGTGGTACCATTCTTTGTTCTTTGTTTGTGCTTTCCGGTGTTTTCCGACGACAAAGATTCACGCCAGATCCGATGCAGAGTCTGCATCACTCCTTGTTCCGAACCTCGCTTGTCGAGATCTTCAGTCTGAATCCGAGGGTTGGTTGCATAATCTGTCTATTCGTGTACAGAGTAATGCTTTGAGTGCGGGATGGAGTCGCGACCATACCACTACTCTTATCATTCGCTTATGTACATTGAATGGTGGATCGATGCAATTTTACTCCTTCCATGGAAGTTAGAGGTGGCCTTACCTTTAACTTCGTCCGTTGTTTATCCGGAGTGTTCTCTTGACGAACAGGGACAACGACCTCTTGTTAGTGGTGTCGCGAGGATCTACACGAAGCGAGAAGACGCAGATCGCCGACCTTCCTTCCGGTACCATGAGGCGGATCTCGAGGGCGAGATCCATTGTTAGTGGTGTCGAATTGTGGCATCCCGCAAAACCACTACTAGAAAATCGCGTTGAATTTGTGCATTGCATCGTCATCATCATGCATTGTTTGCTTAAAGTTATGTTCGCGAAGCCCGTTTTGGTTTCTAAAACGCCCCGACTTTATTCAAACGCCAAACCCCCGGATGTTCCGGATATTTTGTTTGTCTAAAACTAGTTACAAAAGATATTTGAAAATAAATAAAATATTAAATTATTTTTTTTTCGGGGCAGTCGAACGGGCCGAATGACCCGAACGACCGCCCCAGGTTTTAAATCGGTCCACCTGACCCACCCATTAAACCTAGACCTACCCAACCTATTTCTACCCACCCTCTGGCCACCTCACCCCAGCCTATGGCAGCTTGCCATGTCATCTCTCCCCTTCCCCTTAGCCAACCAAATCCTGCCACCTAGACCAAACCACATCACCCCCCCACTCCTCTCTCCCTCTCAAACCAACCACACACACTCACACCACGCACGCACACCCACGCACCGACAGCTCCCTTCTGAACCGCCCCCGGTCCCACCTCTCTGGCCCACCCGGCCCCGCCACCTCTCTTCCTCCCCCCACGCGTCTTCTCCTCTCTCCTCCCTCTCCACCCCGCCGGCCTTCCCCTCCGTCGCCGGCCAGCCCCTCTGCTCCCCTCCCCGCCACCGCGAGCCACCCGACGCCCCCTCTCCACCCCGCAGCCCCTGCTCGCACCCCTCTTCCCCATCGCCGCTCGCCCTCTCAAGACCACTGGCCGACGGCCCCACGCCTGCTGCCTCGCCCTCCTGAAGGCCCGCACGCCCTCACCAACCTCACCGCCCTGCCCCCTCACCGCCGCCTCCCTCCCGCCTCCGCTGCCTTCCGCCGGCAACCACCCTCCGCTGGCCTCCTGAGCCCCTCCTCGATCGACGCCAGACGCCCATGAGCCTCGCGCCGGCCGCCCACATCGGCCCCACTGCCCCCAAGCGTCCCCAAGCCCGCCGCCTCGCTGCCGCCTTTCGCTCAGCGCGTCGCCGGGGGTCTCTCTGCCGCCGTCGGGGCCCACTCGCCAGAGCCACCCCGCCGACGCCTCCTCTCTGCCCGTCTCCTCTGCGCTGAAGCCGCCTCCAGCCGCCGTCTGCGTCGCCGCCTCCGCGTCAGTAGGCCGCCGCTGCCGCCGCCGTCCTCCCGCCGAGCCAGAGCCTGCCGCCGCTCGCCTCCTCCACAATCGCCCGCTTCCCGCTTCTCCGGTTCCTGCAAGGCCGTTTCTCTGGTTCCTGCAAGGAAGTGAAGTATGGTGATGTATGATGCGTGTTGGTGATGTTTGGATTCTCCAAACCCGACGAGAACCGCCTAACGCAAGATCTTCCGAAGACCACTCGAAAACCCCTAGGACGCATGCAAGGTCTCCTTCACGGATCCCAAGTTCGTCATCGATCCCGAGGGCGATGGTGTCGGAACCCCGAAGACTGGTCCCGACGAGTCCCGACGACGAACCAAGTCCGTCCACGACGCCCAAGTTAGAACATCAAGATCTTCCCCGACACCAAGGACGTCGTCATGGAACGCCAAGATCGACTTCTCGGGAAAACCGAAGACCGGAGTCCCCAATCCCGGGGAACCGGAGACCGAACCAGGCGTCGAGACCCTGCTTCCGAAGACCGAACCCCAATTGAACCTCAAGATCGACATCGGCAAACCTAGAGGAACCCCAAGATCTTCAATCGGGTCCGAGGACACCGAGACCCCGGTGCGACAAGTACTTCACCCCGAATGCCAAGACCGACCCGACACGAGGACCCGACAAGTTCGACACCGTCAGACGAGTCCGATGCCCCGACGCCAGATCAAGTACGCCCTCCCGAACGCCAAGGTCCTGCGAGACGACAAGACCGACAACATGACCAAGACCGGATGCGCCAAGACCTACCCGTTATCCTAGAACGATCCCGAGACCGAGAACGCCTGTCGAACCACTGAACCCTGAGACCGACCCCGACCCCGGAAACCCAAGTTCGTCGAGACCCCCTAATGTGTGAACCCTTTCTGAAACCCTATTTTATAACATAATAACAACTTGTTGCATATTTAATCATTCATCTCGCACGCATATCTGTGGTTTGGGGGCCTTATGCCGATTCACCATATAAATAAATATGGGGCCCATATGCGGGCAAATCTAGTCTCATATCGGCCTCATTTAAACTTGTGTAGCGAATCGGTACCATATCTTGCCATGGTAAAACAACATTTAAATTGCGGGGGTTCTAAACAACTTGAACCATCTAATTAATTGTCGGGACTCCGGTTCCGCTTAATATGACCTAATTGTATCGCACCTTCACTATGCCATGCATCATACATGCATCATGCCGATCTTCTACCGTTGTATTAAATATTGCATCCGGTGTTTATGCTAGTGTTTTGCTTCTTCGCGGATAAGGCCGTTGAGTTGATGTGAGCTTCGCCCCGATCTTCGGATGAACCCTCGGCATGTTTTCAGGCGAGCATCTCCCCCTTTCTACCTATCTTACTTTGCTAGTATTTATTCCCTCCTGTTGATCTTTGCTATCTGTGTTGCGATGCTCTAGATTTCGTACCCGTGATATCCCTTGCAGCCATATATAGCCTTGGACACATCCTATTACCTGTTGTTTGGTAGATAGTTGGACCCGCGTGTCGTAGTCGCTTGCTCAAGTGTTTTGCTTGTCGTCAAGTACCACAATTGTTGGAGGATTTCCGCATGTTGATGTTGGAGACGATCATGTCTTTAATTATTGTTTCACTTTAATCCCTGTTTAACAACTAAAATTGAATTAAGCAGAGGCATCGGTGGGTGATAGGTAAGATTTGGTTTCCGATCAGATTGTGTCCTGTGGGACCCGAGTTCTTGACACTGCTCCGAGACCGAAGCCACAAACGTGTGGGGAGATATGGGCCCCATTGATTATTACCTGATTTCAAAGTATTGTACTGGGGCCACAAACTAGTTTGAGGTTTTATTTACTATCCTGTACTTATGCCATGCTACTTATGTATTTACGTTTGTGCGAGGAGCACACGCTGCTTTAGGAATTGTGACCCGCTTACGTGGTATCGGCAGGTCCCGTTTGGGGATCTGCTTGCCATCACCCCACAAACCCTAAGTCCGTCTCGAAGACCGCCGACTTTGTTATGGTGTACTTAGTGGGTGGCCCCGTGCTTGCTTTGGAGTGCAGGAACGTCGTGACTTAGGCCGCCGACATACCGATGGGTGTATATTAACCGATCCGCAAAAGGGTCAAGTGCTGGATACTTTGCACCTGCAGGTTAAATCTTTTCGAGAAGCCGTGTCCGCGGTTATGGACGACTTGGAGCACAGTGCTTGATCATAGACAACTATAACTAAAGTTTACTGTTATAAATTGATTTGTATCCGATATGACTAGTAATCAGCTCCACTACAACGGAATGGCTAAGTAAAAGTACCAACAACTGCTGGGTTTTGGGGTTATCTCATGCTAAATGTATCTGACTAGTAAGTGTCGCCACTATAACGGAATGGTTAACTAAAAGTGCCCATGTTTACTTTATCGGGATGATTATCTAAACCTGACTAGTAAAGTGCCGCAACTATAACTGAATAAGTAAAACTGCCAACTGTGTGAGTTCCTCGGTTGACTTCCTCGATTGGTCTCGAGGGGGAAACGCCAGGATGGGTTTGTTTGATGATAGTATCAGGTTGGATCCGAATAGGTCTTTCTCACCCCTCTCTGATAGCCGCCAGTTGCATCGAGTCTCTATAGGCTGTTTAGTGCATCTTGCTGCCGCCGATCACCATACCTATGTAGGCGAGGACCGCCGAATTCTAGCCTCATGTGCATGGCCTCAAGATCGACGCCTTCTTTTCCTTTGCCCTTTGCCGCACCCTTTTGTTTAAGCAGGTTTTGAGATCGACGCCGTTAGCGGTACCTTCCGGCTTGGCTCAGGTGGTTATGAACGCCATTGGTTATTCTTCAGGGCTCTTAGCCCCATTTGCATCTTGTCCGTAGTGGGACGCTCTATCGTTTTCAAGGTGATTTGGATCTTTGTACATTATATCTGTATTCTTGACTCTTTGAGTCGCTGTTGTATATATATCTGTTCTGTGGGTCCCATCGAGGACTGTTGTGTAATGTTATTACTTTGTTTTCCACCCGCACGCAAGTGCCTGGTGGGCACCTTCGAATCGTTTCTATGCGGGTTTGGCGGGTTTCGCTAAAACTTGCATAGGGCCGATTCTGAGGGTGTTACAAGAGTTTTGTGTTCTCCTCTTGTGTTCTTCCTCCCTTATTCTCCCAATAGCTTTTGTAGCTTTGTTGGAATTTGGGACAGAAGGACTTGCCCTTGCATTTGGTGCATAGGTTTGAGTTCTCCTCTTGTGTTCTTCCTCCCTTATTCCTCCAATAGCTTTTGTAGCTTTGTTGGAATTTGGGAGAGAAGGACTTGCCCTTGCATTTGGTGCATAGGTTTGAGTTCTCCTCAGAGATTCGGTGAGTACAAGCTTGTGGGCTTGTTACTCTTGGGTTCTTGGAACCCTAGACGGTTGTGTGGTTGGGTTGTTGACCTTTTGTGTTCTTGTTGACCTTTTGTGGTCTTGTAGACTCTTGTGGCTTTGTTGGCCTCTTGTGGCATTGTAGCCTTTTGTGGCATTGTAGCCTTTTGTGGGTTTGTTGTTGGGAGCCACCAATTGAGTTGTGGAGTTAGCCCCAATCTTGTACGGGTTCGGTGACCGCCCTCAAGCGTCCCATAGTGGAGCAAGTGCCCGCCTTTTGTGGTGCGCACTTGGGAGAATAGGGTGAGCCTTTTGTGGCGTCGGTGAGTTGCGTGCTTCCGCATCTGGGGTGAGGCCTTGTGTGGCATTGGGTGAGCATCGAGCCACCACACCTCGAGGTGAGCCATTTGTGGCGTTCGGAGAGCATTGCGCCATCACACCTCTCCAACGGAGACGTAGCTTCTTTGGAAGTGAACTTCGGGGAACAAATCTTCGTCTCCGCGTCCATCGGTTATCTCTCAACCGAGCCCTTTACTTATGCACTTTACATTGTGATAGCCATCATGCTTGAAGTATTTATTTCTTGCTATCACCTTGCTGCTTGTATTGCTTAGCATAGGTTGTTGGTGCACTTAGGTAAACTTAGTGGCAAGGTTTTGTACTCAATAAATTAAATGTTAGTTTTATTACGCATTTACTTGAGCCTAAACCGTAATATTTTTAAAAGCCTATTCACACCCCCTCTAGGCGACTTCCTTTGTACTTTCAATTGGTATCAGAGCGAGGTCTCTCGCTTTTAGGCTTCACCGCCTCGAGAGTAAAGATGTCTCCTAGGGGTTTAGTGCACTCTCACACATTTACTTTTGATGGCACACATTATGATGTTTGGCGTACTCGCATGCTTAGTCATTTCCGGGCCATTGACCTAAACATTGAGAGCATTCTTGATATGGGCTTGTCTCCTCCTAAGGATCCCCAAAATCTATCTTTGGAGGAGAAGACAAACTCTTATCTCGAAGCTCAAGCATCTAATGTGCTTGTTAATGTTGTGAGCTTTGTAGTTCTTTCCTCAATCATGCCTTCCCGGAATGCTCATGATATATGGACCAAGCTTCAAGCAAAATATGATGTGTCCAAGCTTAATGATGATGATTATGTTCCATCCACCTCCGGCCGCGATGAGTTCTCATCTTCTTCCACTACACCAACATGTGAGTTGTCACAAGGTAATGATATGGTGAGTGGTGATAGAACTTGCAATGTAGATAGTGAGATTTCCATTCATGATTCTTTGTCTCTATCTCATTGCAATGTTGTATCTTTGGGCATGAACACTTGTAGGACCATATGTGATTTACATCATAGTGTTGATTGCCCTTGCATATCTTGTAGAAATGAATTGGATACATCTCATGATGATATGCTTGCTTTGCCTTGTTGCCATGATAAATGTGCTTTCATTTCCTCTAGTTCTTGTGTTGCTAACCATGTAGAGGAAAGTGAAGAATGTGTGGGACAAGGCAAAGTTGTCATTAGAGCTTCATGTGTTCCCTCATCATCATCTTCTTCCAATGTTCACTTGTGCCTCATGGCTAAAGGTTCAAAGGTAACCTCTCCTTTGGACTCCAATATATCTCATGATGATGTGAATATTGATCATGTAGAAGTAGATAATGATGTTGCTTCTCTAAAAGAGAAGGGGGGCTAGTCCTTCATGCTCTTCATCCTAATAAAAATGCTTGCTCTACTTTCATTGAAATCTTGACTTGTGCTATTGAAAGTAGGCAACTAATATATGAACATGAGGACAAAATAGATAAAATAAGTAGTCTTGAGCGTGAGTATGCTAATGAAATTGCCAACCTAAATGAAGCTCTTGAAAAGGAACAAGACACTAAGGAATCTCTTGAGGAGACCTTTGCTCTAGAGCTATCTAGAGTGAAGAAATCTCATGATAGAGATTTTGAGGTGGCATGTGCCCTTCAAATCAAAAATGATGAACTTGAAGTTGCTTATGCAAAACTCCTTGAGGATTTTGAGCACCATAACAATGGCTCTAGGGTCATCAAGGGGGAGCTCATCAAACTCACCGAGTCACATGAGCAACTTAAAGCTTCTTATTCTAAAGAGCTTTCCAAGTTAACCTCACCTCTTGCTTTAAATGATGATGCTTGTGCTACTAACTCTATTTCTTGTGAAGCATCTATCTTGAAGGAGAATGTTGAGCTAAAGGCTCAACTTGCTTTGCTAATGAGCAACTATGGGAAATTAGAAGAAAGTCATGCCAAGCTCTCAAGCTCACATGAGGATCTTCTAGTCTCCCATGGTAGGCTAAGGTTAGCTCATGAGGCCATTATGTCAAAGGTAACATCTAGTGGGCCTCATGTGGACATTAGCACTATATCTACTCCAAATGTTATATTGCCATGTGCTAGTCCTTGTAATTCATCCTCTCACAACCATGCTAAATATTGTGATGAATTGCATCCTTTGCCTTGTTGCTCTAACAATGAAGCTTCTACTTCCTCTAGTATTGTTGTTGATATTAACCATGTAGAGGAAGTCAAAGAGCTCAAGGCTCAAGTCACTTCTTTGAAGAATGACTTGAAAAGGTGTCATGAAGGGAAGACCACGCTCAAGAATATGTTGAGTGTGCGACGCCCCCCAAGTGACAAGAGAGGGCTTGGATTCAAATCCAACACCAAGAGCAAGTCCACTATATCGTTGAAGCACAAGGGCAACAAGAAGAAGGGCCAAGGACAAGTGAAGAATCCGGCCAACATTGTGTGCTTTAAGTGCAAGGAAGAAGGGCATCATGTGAGGGATTGCCCATTGAAGAAGAAGCCTCTTAGTGAGAAGAAACGGGGGAAGCGGCCTTAAGCTCCTCCACAAGCTCAAGATGGGCCACTTCCCAAGAAGCCTCAAGCTCTTCTTCATGGTGCAGCTCCTCCCAAGAAGAAAGACGGCAAGAGAAGAACTTGCTACATATGCCGTGAGAAGGGGCACCTTTCTTCCTCATGCACCATGGGTAACTCCTCATCCCATCCTATCTTGTTTGATGATGCTTATTCACTTCGTAAGGATGAGGGTGGCAATGTGTTTGCCAAATTTGTTGGTGCCCAAAGTGGTGTCAAGAAAAGAACCATTTGGGTGGCCAAGCCTATTGTGACTAACTTCTTAGGACCCAACTTGGTTGGGGACCAACAAGCTAAAAATTGATCAATAGGTGTTTTTGGAGGGCATTGGAGACTTGGCTATCTTATGAAGAGTTGAGGGATCTTCATTATATTCTTGTTGTCAAAGTCAAGTCATTGGTTATCATGCTTCTATTCCTTATCCAATGTTCCTCCTTCCGGTAACTTGTGCTAAACTCCTTTACATTTATAGTTACTTGCTCCCTTGTGCATGTGTTGGTTTTGTCCTTGCATGTGCTTGTACATGTTGTGCTTCCCACTTACTTATATTGACCTATGAATTATCTTTGTGTATGTTGGTTGGCACACCATGTATTTGTGTTTCTTGGTTTTGAGCCTTTATTGTTTCTAGTAGGTATCTTATTTGGCTCTTGTGAGGGATTAATGGACTATTCTGTTTTGGGGGAGTGTCATGCTTGGGCATTCCACAATCCTAAAATGTGTGTACATGAGAAAAACCACTTAGTAGTCATTTTGTTGTCTCTATGTGGTTTGTCTCTCTCATGAGAAACTCAAGTTTCCATAATGTCCATCAATACCTCTAGTTTGATCTTTTTGCCTCTTGTTGAGATTTCTTGGTTTATCACATTATGGGGGAGTCATATGCTTTGTGCATATTACAAACCTAGAAAATGTGGACATTTGAGGTAGTGACACTTAGATTTGATGTTGAGAATTATTTAGTTCCTATGTGGCACATCTGCTCATACAAGTTCCATTTTGCTTAAATGTTTTTATTGCTCATCTTTTGGATCTTGTTCGTGAGAGTGATTCTTGGTATGTGCTTCCTCATATTTGGATCTATATATCCTCATGGGAACCACTTGCTTCTATTTAATCCAATCACTAGTGATTGTGTGACTATTTGAAGCAATCAAGAATCTCTTTCGAAGCATCAAGTTTAATTCCTATCTTGTTATATGCTTCTTTGTGTGAATATGATCTTGGATATCCTTGCAAACTACCTCGGGAAAATTATCCCTATTACTTCTTGTCCTTGGACAATTACTACTTAATATATGGTAGAATTCATTGATCATATTCGTTTTGGCCTTTTCCTTTTTGTCTTATCTTTGGCCAATAAAATGTTTGTCTAGTTGCTCCCAAGCTTTCCTTGCCTCTTGTGGATCTTCTTATTTTATTTATTTTCCCTTGTGTTTTACTTAGTGTAGGTAGTAGTGATGATCTCATTTGTGGGCATTTTGCATTCAAAGGCAAAATTATATATAATGCTCTACTCATGGGGGCGCTCTCCTATATTATCTAGAACATTGTTTTATGCTTCTTGATTTGATCCTTTTTTTTTGCTTGGAAGCTCGATCCTTTTTGTGTTGGTACTTTGTGTGCCATCATGAAAAGTGTGAAGAGTTTGTTTTTGTTATTATTTCCTTGCTCTCGTTGGGAGTTGGCTTTATCTCATTCCGTTACACTTGTTTTGTTCTTTTAGGATGAGATAAATCCTTGAGCCTTGGTATTTTTCTTATCCTTTTTCTTTGGCTCTTTTGAGTTCATTTGTTGAACTTGTGTTCTTTCATGTGCTGATTTGGATCTTCGATACAATTTGGACACCTTTTGTCGAGTCACAAATTTGTGTGTGTCTTATTGGTTTACATGGTGTTTCTGTTCAAATTGTATCTCCTTTTGGTTCTTGAAAGCCTATGCATGCATATTTACTTCGTGTATATATTATGGCATGCTTGCTTCCTTTGATCCAATACATAGGGGAAACTCCACCAAATCCTAATAGGCTAAGATGTGCATGAAATTCAATTTCATATCAATATGCACATATTTGTGTGGGGGCTCTCCTATGTATTGTAGTTTCACTAACTACTTTGGACCCAATGTGTTTGGGGACCATAGTGTACTTAATTGTATTTTAGGTACATTGGAGATATATATTGGGTGCTTGTATCTTGAACAAGGAAGAAGTGGCGTCTACATGTTAGTTGGATGCAAGCTAGGATGATCAACGAATTCATATCTTCTTCATCCTACCAATTATATCTCGGTAACAAGTATCTCTCTCTCATGCATACATATCTTGTTCCCAACCGTGTGTAGGTTGCTTGTTGGCATGAATTTGTGTTCTTCCATATGTAGGATTTCTTGCTTTGGCTTTGAAGAGTTCTCTCTATTGCAAATGTGTGTATGTTGAGATGAGTGCATATAATAGGGAATATACTAAATCATGCTCATGATTCACTAATCCCAAATATGTCAATCTAGCAATTTTGTTGCATATTGTTTCCTCAATATCTCTCATGTGCAATAGTGAGTATTTTTGCCAAGTTGATTTCTATCTTGTGATACTTGTTGCCTTTCTCCATATATTCCTTCTATTCTCTTCTTCCCTTGAGAATAGTTGTGTTGTATGGGGTATGTTGGTGTTTGAAGCTCATTGATGTACAATAAGATATATTTGAGCCCTTGGGCATGCTTTCAAGCAAAACATCTTATTGGTATATTCTATGACTTTTTCTTGGGTCTTCATGTGCTTTATTGAGTATCTATCTTGTGTGTGCATGTTTCTTTGTGGTTATATGTCTTTGTGATATTTTCCACCTAAAAATTTATACACACAAGAGAAGATCAATATTTGGTTGTTTTTGCATTTCTTGGAAATCATCTCTTACTTCATTTTGATTCTTCGGTGGTTTCCAAATTATTGTATTTTGTGTGCATTGTTAAATGGTTTTGGAGGAGTTAGGATTCCATGGTTGTGCACATTGTTTCCAAATACAATTACTATAATTGGTGCACAATTTTTGGGGAGCTTCTATAATTCATTTAATGATGCACATGTTCCTTCTTTCTCGTTTCTTGTGGTTTAAATGCTTATGGGGGAGCAAGGATTACATATTTGTGCATATTGTATTCAATACAAGTATTCTAATCTTTGCATAAACTTTGGGGAGCTTCTCTATTTTTATTTAAACACTATTTTGGTTGTTGTTCCCTTTTGACATCATTTGATGGTGTTTCAATTGTTTCTTTTGGATCTTTTGATTGCTCGCTTCATTTGTTGAAGCCCTTTTATTTTCTTTCTTTTCTTTTTGCTTTCTTTGGGTCCTCAATATATTTTTACTTCCTCCCTAGTTCTCATCATTTGCCGTGTGCATATGCACACCTTTGGAGGAATTCTCACTATGTTGACCGTCTACAACTTTTCACCCATTTTGGCAATCGATGCCAATGGGGGAGAAGTTTTGGAGGGTTTAAGGGAAGTTGGGTTTTGCTTTGAGTGTGTTCTTAAGCATTTGCCTCTCATGCTCTTGCATCTTTGTGTTTGCTTTGCATGTTGAATATATAGAGGAAACTCAACCAACGCTAACGGTTGGCAATCTATGCAATGAAATTCAAGTTTATCACACATGCATAGATTGTGGGGGAGTTTGCTCTATATATTGTGGTTGTACCAACATCACATACTTGTGTAGTATTTGATGTTGGGGCAACCGCTTTGGTCGTTAATTTTCATATTTAAACCCTCGCTAAGGGATTGTCATCAATTACCAAAATGGGGGAGATTGAAAGGGCATGTATGCCCCCATGTGTGGTTTTGGTAATTAATGACAATCTCTATGGACTAATGTGTAAATTGAGTTTCACTTGTAGGATTGTCCATTGGCATCACTTGGGCCATGTGTTGGTCTCAAGGTTGGAAGATGAAGAAATGTCCAAGGGCTTTGTGCCCATTGGAATCATGAAGAAAGAAGGAGCTTGAAGGTTGATCAAGACATGTGCAAAGAGTTGCATCAAGATGGATCAACCTCAAGTAGAGATGAAGAAGGTCGAGCTCAAGATGCGCCATCTCTAGAAGATCTCATGCTTGAAGCTTGCCATCCTCATGCTCATGTAATGATGAAGACAAGTTCAAAGAAGAGGTGTCCCCATGGAGTATGGGGGAGCAATTTGCAAGTCTTCATCTTCATCAAGCAAGAGCATCCAAGAAAGGTGTTCCCACTATAGAAGAACAAGACGGTCTACATCAAGTTCAAGTGGGATGCTCAAGGCAAAGGTATGTTCTTGATAGGGCTTCTCTTTTGCCGGTCTCGTATTGTTAGTTGGGAGACCGGGTTTAGGATAGATAGCCGTTCTATCAAGAGGGGCTCTCAAGCGGGTGTCCCGTTTGCATTGTTCGGAGAGAGCTCAAACATTTGCATTCATAGCATCATCTTTCTTGGTTGTTATTTGGTTCCTGTCCATGAGAGTATCTAGAGATTGTGGTCATCATCATAACAAGCTCTAGTTCATCATCTAAGGATTTCACTTGCATATCTTATATGCGGTTTTTGATCTTGCGAGTTTTTCGGCTCCACACCTTGGGGGATACTTCACATATATATTCATAGTATTTTCTCCCAAGGTGATACCCAATATTTCTAATTTTTGTTGGATTCTATTCTTCATTATCTTTCCAACAAAATTGGTTTTATCCCAATCGGAGTTTCCAAGCTCAACTTCTTGTGTTTTGGGTTTTGGAGGTTTTACCGGTTCATCGCTTCTAGAGAGGTCATATCTTTCTCAATTTGGTTTTATACTTACATGCTGGACTATTATGTTTCTTTGCATAATCTTGTAAAACTTTTCGTTCTCTTCAAAACGAGCCCAAGATCATCAAAAACGGAGTCCGGGATCAAAAGTTATTGAAGTTTTCGTGCAATATTATCCTGTGTTTTTGCTTGAGCGGAAGTTCCGGCCCAAGTTCCGACCCAACCCAAGTTCCGGCCCAAGTTCCGGTAAGGTTCAGTAACTTGTGTTTCTATTTGCCAGAAGTTCCGGTGGGAGGCCGGAAGTTCCGGTGGGGGCGCGAATCTGGCCCAAACGGTCAGTTTTTCCTTGTCCTATTTAAGGGGGGCTTCTTCCCCAATGGTTCTCTATCTTTTGAGCTCATTTTTGCCCACCATTGTTGACCTATTTGAGCTCTCTTACTCCCTCTCCCTCCCATGATTCTTACATCGGGTCGATTTGGCCCGTTCGACTGTCCCCACTAAAATAATATAATTAAATTATTTATTTCAACCAGCGCTTTTGCAATCCGACAGCGGACAAAACAAAATAATCCGGGGACCCGGTTTTGATGTTTGAATAAAGATGGGGCGTTTTAGAAAACAAAACGGGCTTTGTGAAAATAGTTTTATGCAAACGATGCATGATGATGACGATGCAATGCACAAATTCAACGCGATTTTCTAGTAGTGGTTTTGCGGGATGCCACAATTCGACACCACTAACAATGGATCTCGCCCTCGAGATCCGCCTCATGGTACCGGAAGGAAGGTCGGCGAATCAGATTTCTCGCTTCGTGTAGATCCTCGCGACACCACTAACAAGAGGTCGTTGTCCGTGATCATCGAGAGAACACTCCGGGAACAAAAAGGTCGAAGGTAGAGGTATCCACAAATTAAGCCACCTCTAGCTTCCGTGGACGGAGTAAATCGCTGGATCCACTGATTCGATGTACAAGAGCGAATGATAAGAGTAGTCGGATGGTGATCAGTCCATCGCGCACTCAAACCATTACTCGGCACCCGAATAGGCGGATTATGCAACCAACTCTCGGAATTAGACTGCAGATCTCGACAAGCGAGGTTCGAAACACCGGAGTGATGCGCATCTGATCGGATCTGGCGAGATGATGTCGTCGCGTCGAAAAACACGGAAGGCACAAACAAGGAACAAAGAATGGTAACACCGAGACGGATTCATCAGCAGCTTGAACACGGATGGTAGAACACCGTTATCGTGAGGAGGAAGTGAAACCTCAAGGTACGACGAAACCCAACCACGAGAATTCGGACTCAAGAAAGAGAAGAGAGCGGATTCAAAACACGAGAGGTAAGAGGAGAATAGCGAGAGGGTAAGGAGTAAAATAAGACCTAATCGTAACTATCCAACCGATTTTGAAAAATAGTTTTGACACTCTACTTGCCGTTAGCTAGGTTATCCCTGAGCTGGACTTATGGGTATCGCAACCGCCTGAGCTCTGATACCACTCTGTAACACCCTCAGAATCGGACCTATGCAAGTTTCAGCGATTCCCGCCAAACCCGCATAGAAACGATTCAAAGGTGCCCACCAGGCACTTTCGTGCGGGTGGAAAACGAAGTAATAACATTACACAACAGTCCTCGATGGGACCCACAGAACAGATAAATATACAACACGACTCCATGAGTCAAGAATACAAATATACGGTACAAAGATCCAAATCACCTCGAAAACGATGGAGCGTCCGACTACGGACAAGATGCAAATGAGGCTAAGAGCCCTGAAGAATAACCAATGGCGTCCATAACCCTGCCCAGGCCAAGCCGGAAGGGTAACCCTGCTAACGACGTCGATCTCAAAACCTGCTTAAACAAAAGGGGTGCCGACAAAGGGCAAAGGAAAAAGAAGGAGCGTCAGTACTGAGGCCAGTACACGGCGAGACTAGAATTCGGCGGTCCTCGCCTACATAGGTATGGTGGATCAGAAGCGGCAGCAAGATGCACTAAACAACCTATAGAGACTCGATACAATGGCGGCTACCGAGAGGGATACGAAGACCTATTCGAACCAACTGAAGCTACCATCAAACAAACCCATCCTGGTGTTTCCCTCGACCAACGAGGAAGTCAACCGAGGAACTCACACGGTTGGCAGTTTTACTTATTCAGTTATCGTTGCAGCAATTACTAGTCAGGTTTAGATAATCATCCTGATAAAGTAAGCAGTGGGCAATTTTAGTTAACCATTCCGTGATAGTTGCAACACTTACTAGTCAGATACAGATAGCATGAGATAAACCCAAAACCCAGCAGTTGTTGGTACTTGCATTTAGCCATTCCATTGTAGTTGCAATACTTACTAGTCAGGTACAATGGTCGCAAGCGACACTCCAAAACAAGCAATTGTGGGCAGTATTAATTAGCCATTCCATTATAGTGAAGCTGATTACTAGTCATTATAAAGTCAAATTTACAGCAATAAACTTTAGTTATGCTTGTCTATAGTCGAGATACTGTGCTCCAAGTCGTCCATATCCGCGGACACGGCTTTCAGAAAGTTTTACCCGGCCGGGGTGCACCAATAGCAACACACGCTCGATCAACCTCGGAAAAACCAAATCAAAACCCAACGAGGCTTTCACGACTGAAAAATCACAGGATTCAGAAATATTTCAGGGGGCCACCCCTTGGAGTCTACCCGCAACGAAGTAAGCAAGCTCCGAGACGGACTCAAGGTTTGCGACAATGGTCAGAAGCGATCGGGAACCCGAAAACTCGGGGTGTCGATACCAGCGTAATCACTCCGCTTACCTAAACAGACAGGTGCTCCTCGCACAATTTAAATAAAGCGAGAGCATGGCATAAGTACAGGATCGTAAATAAAACCTCAAACTAGTTTGTGGCCCCAAGAAATAAGACTGAATCAAGCTCGCCTCGGGGGTCCCATATACCTCCCGGATGTGGATAGCGCGATAAATTAAGGAACAGGTATCAAGTACTCGGGGTCCTACGGGACACAAGTGGGCGTTCGGAAACCAAATATTTTCTATCACCCACCGATGCCTCTACTTACTTCAATTTTAGTTGTTAAGCAGGGATTAAAGTGAACGATAAGTAAAACTAGGGCCATCTCCAACATCAAGCATGCGGCATTACTCCAACAACTGTGGCATTTGACAACACGTAACAGCACTTGAGCAAGCGACTACGACGCGCAAGTCCAACTACCTACCAAACAACAGGTAATAGGATGTGTCCAAGGCAATATAGGGCTGCACGGTAGATCACGGGTACGGAAACTAAAGCATCGCAACACAGATAGCAATAGATCAACAGGAGGGAAGTAAATACTATAAAAGAAAGATAGGTAGAAAGGGGGGAGATGCTCGCCTGAAAACATTGCCGAAGGTTCAACCGAAGATCGGGTCGACACTCGCATCAACTCAACGGCCTTATCCGTGAAGAAGCAAAACACTAGAATAAACACCGGATGCACTATTTAATACAACGGCAGAAGATCGGCATGATGCATGTATGATGTATGGCATGGCAAAGATGCGATGCAATTAGGTCAATGTTAAGTGGAACCGGGGTCCCGACAATATTTAGGTGGTTCATGTTGTTTAGATACCCCGCAATTTAAATGTTGAATTAACATGGCACGATGAGTTACCGGTTCGCTACACAAATTTAAATGAGGCCGATATGAGACTAGATTTGCCCGCATATGGGCCCCATATTTAGTTATAGGGTGAATCGGCATAAGGCCCCCAGACCACATGAATGTATGCATGCAAGACAGTTATTATGCGACAAGTTGTATTATATTATAAAATAGGGTGTCGGGAAGGGGTTCACACATTAGGGTCCTCGACGATCTTGGTCCGAGGGTTCGGGGTCGGTCTCAGGGTTCGACGGATCTGGGGTTCGGGGTTCGACGGAAGTGTTCTCGGGCTCCGGGATCGTTCTCGGATTACTGGGTAGATCTTGGCGCATCCGTGGTCTTCGAGTCATGTCGACGGTCATGGCGTTCGGGATGAAGCACTTGTCGCACTGGGGTCTCGGTGTCCGGGGTGAAGTACTCGGCGTCTCTGCGTCGGCGGCCTTGGCGGTATCGGGTCCGGACTCCGGATCCGGGCACGGTCTTAGCGCTCCGTCTTCAGTGTCGTTGGCGAACTCGGGCTCGATACCGGGGGTCCTTCGGATCCTTGAGGCGATCTTGGCGCTCGATGACCGTGAGGGAGTCCTTGGGGTCCATGATGGAGATCTTGGAAGCAGGCATCGCGTCGTCGAGGGCCTCGTGGTTCGCCGTCGGTGGCCTTCGGGTTCGTTCTCGTGTCCATGTAGGAGACCACCGGGTTTCACGAAGATCTTGGCGAGGTGAACTTGGGGTTTCGGGTTGTTTGCGGTGTCGATCTTGTTGTTTCCACACCCACCAACTTGGCTCCAACTTGGTACTACACAGGAACCCGCACGGTGGAGGCGAAGGCATCGGCGACGACGGGTGGGTCAGCAGGGCGATGGGTCAGCGGGGCCGTTGCTGCGCGGACAGGGAAGGCAAGGGCTCGGGAACGGGTTCGCGGGCCGTAGACGGGCTCTGGCGGCGGAGGCGCGGCGAGGCGAGCACGCTATAGGGGCTCGGCACGGGACCTGGCACGAGGCGGACGGGCCAGCGAGGCGAGGGCGAGCGGCGGCCCGGGAGCCGGCTTGGGGGCGAGCTCATGGTCTGGAGCGCTGGTCGGCCGAGGGCAGACCGGCGAGGTCGGGAGGACGCCAGGGCGGACCGGCGGACGGCGGGCGAAGCAGCGCTGACGCGCGGCGACCGAGGACGCGGGCGGCCCTGACGGGTTGAGGGCGGAGCGAGGGAGGGCGCGGGCCGACGGCGGGCGTCGGGAGGCACGTGGGGCGTGGAGCGTGTGGCCGGCCCGGGAGGCGGGCCTGCACGGCGGTCGCGGAGAGCTCGGGGCAGGCGGGAGCGCCGGCCAGCGAAGGAGGTGGAGAGGTCCGCGGCGATGGGGCGGGGTCGGTGGCGAGGTGAGCGAGCGGCGGGCTGCCGAGGACGCGCCAGAGGGACCGCGCAGAGCTTGCAGAGGCGGTGTGGACGGCTCACGGGACGCTTGGGGCTCGAGGCGCTTGGGACGAGGTGGCGTCGGCGTCCGGGCGCCTTGAGGGGCGAGGTCGCGGCGAGCCGGGCGGCGAGCTCGGGCAAGACGGGAGGCGCTGTCAAGCGGGCGAGGCCGGTTGGAGGCGAGGGGAGGAGGACAGTGACGCGGGGACGGTGGCCTCAGCGTGGGAGAGAGAGGTTGGTGGGGAAGGGCGTGGGGTGCGGTGTGGTGGGGCCCAGTGGGTGGGGATCTCTTTGTGGCGTGTGTGCTGTGTGGGTGTGTGGGTGGTTTGTGTGGTGTGTGTTGAGAGGGAGAGAGAGGGAAGGGAGAGAGGGCCAAGTGGCAGCACAGGATTGGTTGAGGGGAGGGAGAGGGTGAGGTGGCGGCCAGGGATTGGGTGGGGTGAGGTGGAGGGGGGGCTGGGTAGGTTAGTTGGTAGCTGTAGGATTAATGGGGTGGGCCGATCTGTTTTGTACGGGGGTGGTCGTTCGACATTTGGCCTGCTCGACCGTCCCCACTAAAATAATATAATTAAATTATTTATTTCAACCAGCTTTTTGCAATCCGGAAATGACAAAACAAAATAATCCGGGGACCCGGTTTTGATGTTTGAATAAAGATGGGGCGTTTTAGAAAACAAAACGGGCTTTGCGAAAATAGTTTTATGCAAACGATGCATGATGATGACGATGCAATGCACAAATTCAACGCGATTTTCTAGTAGTGGTTTTGCGGGATGCCACAATTCGACACCACTAACAATGGATCTCGCCCTCGAGATCCGCCTCATGGTACCGGAAGGAAGGTCGGCGAACTGCGTATTCTCGCTTCGTGTAGATCCTTGCGACACCACTAACAAGAGGTCGTTGTCCGTGATAGCCGAGAGAACACTCCGGAAACAAAAGGTCGAAGGTAGAGGCATCAACAAATAAAGCCACCTCTAGCTTCCGTGGACGGAGTAAAACTGCTGGATGCACTGATTCGATGTACAAGAGCGAATGATAAGAGTAGTCGGATGGTGATCAGTCCATCGCGCACCCAAACCATTACTCGGCACCCGAATAGGCGGATTATGCAACCAACTCTCGGAATTAGACTGAAGATCTCGACAAGCGAGGTTCGGAAACACCGGAGTGATGCAGACTCTGCATCGGATCTGGCGTAGATGATGTCGTCGCGTCGAAAAACACTGGAAGGCACAAACAAGGAACAAAGAATGGTAACACCGTAGACGGATTCATCAGGCAGCTTGAACACCGAATGGTAGAACACCGTTATCAGAGGAGGAAGCGAAACCCTGAAGGTACGACGGAAACCCAACCACGAGAATTCCCGGACTCGAAGAAAGAGAAGAGAGCGGATTCAAAACACGTAGAGGTAAGAGGAGAATAGCAGAGGGGTAAGGAGTAAAATCAGACCTAATTAGAACTATCCAACCGATTTTGAAAAATAGTTTTGACACTCTACTTCGGTCGTTAGCTAGGTTATCCTACAGGCTGGACTTGTGGGGTATCGCAACTGCTGAGCTCTGATACCACTCTGTAACACCCTCAGAATCGGACCTATGCAAGTTTCAGCGATTCCCGCCAAACCCGCATAGAAACGATTCAAAGGTGCCCACCAGGCACTTTCGTGCGGGTGGAAAACGAAGTAATAACATTACACAACAGTCCTCGATGGGACCCAGAGCAGATATATATACAACACGACTCCATGAGTCAAGAATACAAATATACGGTACAAAGATCCAAATCACCTCGAAAGCGATGGGCGTCCGACTACGGACAAGATGCAAATGAGGCTAAGAGCCACGAAGAATAACCAATGGCGTCCATAACCACCTGTGCCAAGCCGGAAGGGTAACCACCGCTAACGTCGATCTCAAAACCTGCTTAAACAAAGGGGTGCCGACAAAGGCAAAGGAAAAAGAAGGCGTCGATCGAGGCGATTACGGCGAGACTAGAATTCGGCGGTCCTCGCCTACATAGGTATGGTGGACTGTAGCGGCAGCGGCAGCATGCACTAAACAACCTATAGAGACTCGATACAACTGGCGGCTACCAGAGAGGGATACGAAAGACCTATTCGGAACCAACCTGAAGCTACCATCAAACAAACCCATCCTGGTGTTTCCCCCTCGACACCAACGAGGAAGTCAACCGAGGAACTCACACGGTTGGCAGTTTTACTTATTCAGTTATCGTTGCAGCAATTACTAGTCAGGTTTAGATAATCATCCTGATAAAGTAAGCAGTGGGCAATTTTAGTTAACCATTCCGTGATAGTTGCAACACTTACTAGTCAGATACAGATAGCATGAGATAAACCCAAAACCCAGCAGTTGTTGGTACTTGCATTTAGCCATTCCATTGTAGTTGCAATACTTACTAGTCAGGTACAATGGTCGCAAGCGACACTCCAAAACAAGCAATTGTGGGCAGTATTAATTAGCCATTCCATTATAGTGAAGCTGATTACTAGTCATTATAAAGTCAAATTTACAGCAATAAACTTTAGTTATGCTTGTCTATAGTCGAGATACTGTGCTCCAAGTCGTCCATATCCGCGGACACGGCTTTCAGAAAGTTTTACCCGGCCGGGGTGCACCAATAGCAACACACGCTCGATCAACCTCGGAAAAACCAAATCAAAACCCAACGAGGCTTTCACGACTGAACAATCACAGGATTCAGAAATATTTCAGGGGGCCACCCCTTGGAGTCTCCCCGCCACGAAGTAAGCAAGCTCCGAGACGGACTCAAGGTTTGCGACAATGGTCATGGCGACGGGAACCCGAAAACTCGGGTGTCGATACAGTAATCACTCCGCTTACCTAAGCGATGCAGTGTGCTCCTCGCACAATTTAAATAAAGCATAGCATGGCATAAGTACAGGATCGTAAATAAAACCTCAAACTAGTTTGTGGCCCCAAGAAATAAGATAATCAAGCTCGCCTCAGGGGTCCCATATACCTCCCGGATGTGGATAGCGCGATAAATCAAGGAACATGTATCAAGTACTCGGGGTCCTACGGGACACAAGTGGGCGTTCGGAAACCAAATATTTTCTATCACCCACCGATGCCTCTACTTACTTCAATTTTAGTTGTTAAGCAGGGATTAAAGTGAACGATAAGTAAAACTAGGGCCATCTCCAACATCAAGCATGCGGCATTACTCCAACAACTGTGGCATTTGACAACACGTAACAGCACTTGAGCAAGCGACTACGACGCGCAAGTCCAACTACCTACCAAACAACAGGTAATAGGATGTGTCCAGGGCAATATAGGGCTGCACGGTAGATCACGGGTACGGAAACTAAAGCATCGCAACACAGATAGCAATAGATCAACAGGAGTGAAGTAAATACTATAAAAGTAAGATAGGTAGAAAGGGGGGGAGATGCTCGCCTGAAAACATTGCCGAAGGTTCAACCGAAGATCGGGTCGACACTCGCATCAACTCAACGGCCTTATCCGCGAAGAAGCAAAACACTAGAATAAACACCGGATGCACTATTTAATACAACGGCAGAAGATCGGCATGATGCATGTATGATGTATGGCATGGCAAAGATGCGATGCAATTAGGTCAATGTTAAGTGGAACCGGGGTCCCGACAATATTTAGGTGGTTCATGTTGTTTAGATACCCCGCAATTTAAATGTTGAATTAACATGGCACGATGAGTTACCGTCTACACAAATTTAAATGAGGCCGATATGAGACTAGATTTGCCCGCATATGGGCCCCATATTTAGTTATAGGGTGAATCGGCATAAGGCCCCTGACCACATGAATGTATGCATGCAAGATGCTTATTATCGACAAGTTGTCTTACATCATAAAAGAGGGTGTCGTGAAGGGGTTCACACATTAGGGTCCTCGACGATCTTGTTCCGAGGGTTCGGGGTCAGTCTCAGGGTTCGACGGATCCGGGTTCGGGTTCGACGGAAGTGTTCTCGCCCGGATCGTTCTCGGACATCGGGTAGATCTTGGCGCATCCGTGGTCTTCGAGTCATGTCGACGGTCATGGCGTTCGGGATGAAGCACTTGTCGCACTGGGGTCTCGGTGTCCGGGGTGAAGTACTCGGCGTCTCCGCGTCGGCGGCCTTGGCGGTATCGGGTCCGGACTCCGGATCCGGGCACGGTCTTAGCGCTCCGTCTTCAGTGTCGTTGGCGAACTCGGGCTCGATACCGGGGGTCCTTCGGATCCTTGAGGCGATTTTGGTGCTCGATGACCGTGAGGGAGTCCTTGGGGTCCATGATGGAGATCTTGGAAGCAGGCATCGTCGCGTCGAGGGCCTCAGGGTTCGCCGTCGGTGGCCTTCGGGTTCGTTCTCAGGTCCATGTAGGAGACCACCGGGTTTCGACGAAGATCTTGGCGAGGGTGAACTTGGGGTTTCGGGGTTGTTTGCCGGTGTCGATCTTGTTGTTTCCACACCCACCAACTTGGCTCCAACTTGGTACTACACAGGGAACCTGCACGGGTGGAGGCAGAAGGCATCGGCGACGACGGGTGGGTCCCGCGGGGCAGATGGGTCCAGGCGGGGCCGGTTGCTGCACGCGGACAGGGAAGGCAAGGGCTCGGGGAACGGGTTCGCGGGCCGTAGACGGGCTCCTGGCGGCGGCCGGAGGCGCGGTCGGAGGCGGACGAGCACGGCTACAGGGGCTCGACGGGGACGGCACGCATGGACGGGCCAGCGAGGTGAGGGGCGGTTGCGGGCGGCTCCGGGGAGCCGGCTTGGGGGGGCGAGCTCGCGGTGCTGGAGCGCGCGGGTCGGCTGGAGGGCAGCGCCGGCGAGGTCGGGGAGGACGCTGGCGGACGGCCGACGCGGCGCGGGCGAAGCTGCGCGGCGCCGGACCGAGGACGCGCGCGGCCCGACGGTTGCGCGGGTCGGCGGAGACGGAGGGGGGCGGGCGCGGACGGCGGCTTCGCGTCGAGGCGCGCGGGGCTGTGGACGGCCGCGAGATGTGGCTGCCCGGAGGCGGGCCTGCGCGCGGTCGCGAGGAGAGCTCGGGACAGGCGGAGCGGGCCGGGCGAAGGAGGTGGAGAGGTTCCATGGCGATGGGGCGGCGGGTCGGTGGCGAGGTGAGGGCGGCCGCAGAGACCGCCGGCTGCAGAGGCAGACGGCTTGGCCGGCGCTGGGACGAGGATGCGCTGGCGGCCAGCTGAGGCGGAGAGGTCGCTGGCGCCTGAGGGTTTCAAGCACACGTGGCCACAAGGATGGGCGAGGCCGGGCGTGGGTTGAGGAGGTGTGACGCGGGCGGACGGTGGGATCTCTTTGTGGGCGTCGTGTGTGTGGGTGTGTGGGTGGTTTGTGTGGTGTGTGTTGAGAGGAGAGAGAGGGAAGGAGAGAGGCCAAGTGGCGCCACGTGATTGGAGAGGAGGAGAGGGTGAGGTGGCGGCCAGGGATTGGGTGGGGTGAGGTGGAGGGGGGGCTGGGTAGGTTAGTTGGTAGCTGTAGGATTAATGGGGTGGGCCGATCTGTTTTGTACGGGGGTGGTCGTTCGGGTCGATTTGGCCCGTTCGACTGTCCCCACTAAAATAATATAATTAAATTATTTATTTCAACCAGCGCTTTTGCAATCCGATAGCGGACAAAACAAAATAATCCGGGGACCCGGTTTTGATGTTTGAATAAAGATGGGGCGTTTTAGAAAACAAAACGGGCTTTGCGAAAATAGTTTTATGCAAACGATGCATGATGATGACGATGCAATGCACAAATTCAACTCGATTTTCTAGTAGTGGTTTTGCGGGATGCCACACATTGGGATCTAGATCTTGGAGAGTTTTGTGTTCTCCTCTTGTGTTCTTCCTCCCTTATTCCCCCAATAGCTTTTGTATCTTTGTTGGAATTTGGGAGATAAGGACTTGCCCTTGCATTTGGTGCATAGGTTTGAGTTCTCCTCTTGTGTTCTTCCTCCCTTATTCCTCCAATAGCTTTTGTAGCTTTGTTGGAATTTGGGAGAGAAGGACTTGCCCTTGCATTTGGTGCATAGGTTTGAGTTCTCCTCAGAGATTCGGCGAGTACAAGCTTGTGGGCTTGTTGCTCTTGGGTTCTTGGAACCCTAGACGGTTGTGTGGTTGGGTTGTTGACCTTTTGTGTTCTTTTTGACCTTTTGTGGTCTTGTAGCCTCTTGTGGCTTTGTTGGCCTTTTGTGGCATTGTAGCCTTTTGTGGCTTTGTTGTTGGGAGCCTCCAATTGAGTTGTGGAGTTAGCCCCAATCTTGTACGGGTTCGGTGACCGCACTCAAGCGTCCCATAGTGGAGCAAGTGCCCGCCTTTTGTGGTGCGCACTTGGGAGAATAGGGTGAGCCTTTTGTGGCGTCGGTGAGTTGCGCGCTTCCGCATCCGGGGTGAGGCCTTGTGTGGCGTTGGGTGAGCATCGAGCCACCACACCTCGAGGTGAGCCATTTGTGGCGTTCGGAGAGCATTGCGCCATCACACCTCTCCAACGGAGACGTAGCTTCTTTGGAAGTGAACTTCGGGAAACAAATCATCGTCTCCGCGTCCATCGGTTATCTCTTAACCGAGCCCTTTACTTATGCACTTTACATTGTGATAGCCATCGTGCTTGAAGTATTTATTTCTTGCTATCACCTTGTTGCTTGTATTGCTTAGCATAGGTTGTTGGTGCACTTAGGTAAACTTAGTGGCAAGGTTTTGTGCTCAATAAATTAAACGTTAGTTTTATTCCGCATTTACTTGAGCCTAAACCGTAATATTTTTAAAATCCTATTCACCCCCCCTCTAGGCGACTTCCTTTGTACTTTCAGCTTGGATCATGGAGGCTACGACATTAACCTTCATCAACGCTATCACCATCTACATCGCCGACATGTATCCCTCCATCCATTCTGTTGTAATCCCAATCTATTGTGGATCCCTTCATGTATCACTTCGCTCATACATCCATGCTTATTCATACGATTTCTTGTGCCCTCATTCCTAAATAGTTTAGATTTTAGTTGGGTATATGGATGTACCCTAATACTATTATGAATTGAAATAAATATGTCTTTGTCCTCAGTTATATAATTGTATATTCAACTCTTCTCCTTGATTGTTACGTGAAGGTCGACTGTGTAGTGATTTACCCACAAGGACGAGGAGGAGATTGCATTAGTACTTTGTGGAAGGGATGTGGTGTTATGTGACATTTCACAATATTGTCCTAAAGCATAGCACCATGGGGAATTATGGAGAATTCATAGAATGGATCTCCATAACCACGAGGAGTCTCCTAATAATCACTTGTGTAAAAAATGCTAGCCTTTGATAACGAGTGGTGTCTATGAGGGGCGAGAAGTATGATACCAACGGGCTCGCCTATAATTGGGATCTCCACCCATACACAAGAATACATATTAGACAAATATATCTTGATCATATTTATTAATACATGTTAGTGGTATATCCATACCCCCCATAGCGTCTTTATCTTGCTCTCATTCCACTTTCAGTATTACCTTTACTTCTATGTCTAGTAGTAGATATATTGCAAACATCTCTCTGTTACATTAATCCCAACAATTTATAGAGTAAGCTATTATCTTTCTGGTGTGAACGCAGTTGCACTGACAATGTAGTTGTGGGGTTGTGTGTTTACCATTCTGCAAAGCTCCTAAGGGATGGTATCTTAATAAATTTTTGCCACTATCAGTACTCCAATAAGGATGTTGTTGATGCAAGAAAACTATCCATCACAGGATCAAGATGTGGTTACACCTCAAGGCGGTCGATGAAGATGCCTGAGAGTGACCCATGAAGGAGTCAATTTTCCTGAAGGTGCCACCGCCGAATCCAAGAAGAAAGAGAGGCACTACGACTCTGATGCTTTATTCAATGCATTGAACAAGGAGGAATATATTCACAAATATCAGAAATCTTGATTCAGCTCACGGGATCTAAAATACACTTGAAGCAGTTGAAAGAACATGTTGGGCCCCTATGCGTGGTTTTGGTAATTAATGACAATCTTTATAGACTAATGTGTGTATTAAGTTATACTTGTAGGATTTGTCCATTGGCATCGCTTGGAGCATGTGTTGGCTTCAAGGTCGATGAAATGCAAAGAAGATATGTTGAGCATGCTCAATATGCGAGGTCGATGATGAGGAATTAAGAAAGGCATTCCATCTTGAGAAGGTCAAGATCGTCTACATCGAGCTCAAGTGGAATGCTCAAGGCAAAGGTATAATATTGAAAGGTTTTCCCTTTTGTCGGTCTCACGTTGTGTGTGTGTGAGACCGGGTTTAGGATAGATAACCGTACTATCAAGAGGGGCTCTCGTATGAGTAATTCGGTCACATCGTTCGGAGAGAGCTCAAACCTTTGCATAATTGCATCATCATATTTGGTTGTTATTTGGTCTTATCCATGTGATGATATAGAGCTTGTGGTAATCTCCATAACAAGCTCTTGTTTATCTAAATCGGATCTCCCATTTGTATCTTGTTGCGATTTTGATTTATGCGGCTTTTCGGTTTCTCACCAAGTGAGGTATATCACATTATTCTACTTGATACTTTATTGGGAATCCCTTGTCGCCCTTTATCCAACGCAATTTAAATCGGGTCAATCGGAGCTTCCAGTCAAAAGTTATTGCCGTTTGAATATTTGCATGTCGGTCTGTTTTTGGGCCAAGCGGTAGTACCGCCCGGACGGCCGGTACTACCGCCCGGGCCTGAAATGGTCCGTTTTCTTTCTGTCTCGCTAGGTACCTATTTACGATAGTACCGGCCGGCCTGGTAGTACCGCCCGGGTGGGCCGGTAGTACTGGCCGACCCAGTTATTTTCCCAGAAATATCTACCCAGTTTATTTTCAGATCTAGATCTAGTGTTGCTCGTTGACCTCATTGCCGCGGCCGAGCCTGGCTGGCTTCATTGGGACCGCCCGCCGCCATGCCATTGCATGCGCCAGGCTTTCCTCACGCTGCGTGACCCACTTGCCGCCGCTGCCATGCGGGCCCCGCGACCTGCTGCCAGTACCGCTGCTAGCCGCCGTCATTCTTGCATCTGCTGCATTGCCGCTTGCACTCTCTGCGCGCCACTTATCGGCTGCAGCCAGCGCGACTGGGAACGCTTATGGCTCTGCACGCCAAGATGGTGCGTTGGCCCCGCCCGCTGGTTCCTCCGTTGACCCACGCGCCTGCTGCTGCGTTGCTTTTTCTGGTGTTTTGGTGTTTGGGTCCGGTAGTACCGGACCGTCCAGAAAAATCACCCTAACGGCCAGATTTTGGCCGTGTCTTTAAATAGCTTTGCTCCATTTTCATTTAGGGTTACTTATTCCTAATTTTCTTGTCCAAGTTTTGCCCCCATTTGCTCTACTCTTTAAGCTTGATTTCTACACACCCCTCCATTGATTCTTGCAAATATTTGAGGGGTTGTTGGAGGAGATCTAGCCCCACGTTTTGACCTAACCAATTTATCTCTTTGTGAGTGCATCTTTGGGGATCTAGATTTTGGGGGATTTTGTGTCTCTCTTTTATTCCTCCTCTCTTGTTCCCCCAATAGCTTTAGTAGCTTTGTTGGAACTTGAGAGTGAGGGATTTGGGCATCTTTGTGGTGTTCTTGCCATTTGCATTTGTTGCGTCGGTTTGAGTTCTCCTCGGAGGATTTGGTTTGAATTGCTCATTGGAGCTTGTCCCTCTTGGGTTCTTGGCCCTAGAAGGTTTTGTGGCCTTGGTGGCATTTGTTGAGGCCTTTTGTGGCGTTTGTTAGGAGCCTCCAATTAAGTTGTGGAGTTGTGCCCCAACCTTGTGAGAGGTTCCGGTTGCCACCGACAAGTGCACCGATAGTGGAAGCGTGGATCGATCCCATTGGGGTGAGATTCACCGGAGAATAAGGGAGGCCTTTTGTGGCGTTGGTGGTTTGGTACCACCCCCTCTCCAAACAAGACGTACTCCATGTTGGAAGGAACTCGGTAAAATATCGGTGTCCCCGCGTGCCTCGGTTATCTCTATACCCGAGCTCTTTACTTATGCAATTTACATTGTGATAGCCTTCGTGCTTGAAGTAATATATATCTTGCTATCACTTTGTTGTTTGTATTGCTTAGCATAAGTTGTTGGTGCACATAGGTAAACCTTAGTTGTTTCTAGGTTGTGCTTTACAAAGTAAACACTAGTTTTATTCCGCCTTTGTTGAGCCACTCTAGGAAAAGTTTTAATCGCCTATTCACCCCCCCCCCCCCTCTAGGCGACATCCGTATCCTTTCAGCAGTTCACCAAGGCACTAACATCATGAAGGGTGCTCGCATTGACACTCGGATGAGTCACCTACAATGTTTCTATTCCTATAGAGGCGAGTAAGGGACAAGCATGTACTCAAGGTTGATTAAAATTACCAATGAAGCCCAAGGGCTCAAAGCTCCAAGAGTAGCCAATGTCTTCATCAACAAGAAGATAATTTCCTGACTCTTGATGACAAGTACCACACCATCTGCAGTTCATCGAGGAAAAAACTAGAATTCAATACCATGACTCCTTCACCATTTATGGGAAGAATTTAAGCAAATGATAGTCTTGATGCAAAAGGAAATTCTCTACAGTGGTGAATGTAGTATGAGGAATTCTATCACAACTCCCAAGGCCAAAAAGATAAGTTCCTCACATAAATACATCAAGGTTGATTCAGATGATGAATGCAATAATAAGGATAAGCTCGACCAAGATATGGCTCTCCAATTTAGAAGATTCAACCTCCTGAACTAGGACAACAAGTTTGGAAGGCCTGGGAGAAGTAGTCACTAGTCATCCAAGGACTCAAGTGATAGAAAATTCTTCCAATGTGGTGAAGCGGGAGAATACATCGCCACTTGTCCTCAACTCGAGAAGAAGATGGACAAGGATGACAAAAGAGAGAGGACACAAAAGATACAAGGATGAGAAGAAGAAGAATAAGGACAAATACATGTCTCAAGCTTATGTTGGCATATGGTAGTGTGAGCGGTATATGGATAAATTATTTCCATAAAAGGAAATCATATGGATATTTCCATCCAAGAAGTTCTAGGCACTATACCTGATATTTCTTTTTACACTACATAGTTATACGATCCTACCAGTATGTTCAATAAGGTGACTTTAGCTTTTATAGATGTCTGTAGGATTTATGTTTACTTGAAAATGGGATAACATAGAGAGAATGTACAGATCCTCATATGGCCATGGGTGTATTTGGTGTACAATTTATAGTGGCCACAATTAAGGTGTGTTTGGTTGAGCTGTAGATTCCTAAAAACTGTCTGTGAAAAATCTGCTGGGAGAAAGCTATTGTTAGCTGATAACTGCGAGAAAGCTAAAAGTTATTTGGTTGGAACAACTGTGAACTGTGGATTTGGTAGAAATTTTTAATAATGCACCTAAGGATATCCGAGACTATTTGTAAGCTAATTGATCGCACAGCACTGATTTGTGCACCGATACACATCAAAATGACCACTCTCATTTTGGCAACGATTTTTTCAGTACTCGGAGAAAGTGATATCATAAGATTGTCGCGGAAGTCATATAGTACACAAAGGACATGTATTACACCAATAACATGGTAAAAACATGATCGCCATTGAACATAATTATCCTAGACAGCTCTAGTTCTAAGCAAAGTATTACATGTCCTCGTCCGCCTGCTCTCGAACACCAAAGAAATTTACTTCATAGAAGCATTTTCACAAAAAACTTGCAAGCAAACTCCAAACATATCTTATATAAACCATTGAACAGATCAATTATACAAGAATCATTAGTATATTGCACAGACCATGCATGTCAGGAGGGATGAATGAGACATGAAGGAGAGAGAGAGGAGGAGAGAACCATATCTCTAGGAGGTTGATGGCTCCAAAAAGTGTCATCTCTTTCTGTGTTTAGTGATGATACACAAGTATAGGGGGTGTATCGTAGTACTTTTGATAAATAGGAGTGTCGATCCCAACAAGGAGCAGAAGGTGTTGACTAGTGGTTTGGAGCAGGAAATCTCTGTAAATACTTAACAAACGAATTTTTAGGGTTTTTTGATAAAGCAAGTAAATAAAGTGCAAGTAAATAAAGATAGCAAATAATTGCAGAAAGTGGCTAAATTCTTTCTTAGCAAAGGACAAGCCGGTGGTAATACTAATAAGGACCAAACGTTCTCGAGGACACATGGGAATACTATCAAGCACTTTCGTTTCATATAGTTGATTAATATTCTTTGGTTTGATAAGTGTTGTGTGGGTGAACCTGTGCTAATGTACCGACCTTATTTGGACTAATACATACTTATGATTAAACCCCTTGCAAGCATCCGCAACTACAAGAAAGTAATTAATATAAAAACCTAACCATAGCCTTAAACTCTGAGATCCTATACTCCCTTGTGCAAAGGTTTCCTAACGGGGGTCCAGGTTTCTGTCACTCCGGCAACCCCACAATTAGTAGCCAAATATACAATGCATTCCCCTAAGCCCATAAATGGTGAAGTATCATGTAGTCGACGTTCACATGACACCACTAGAAGAATAACACCACAACTTAAATATTAAACCATTGAATAATACCTCAACACAATTCCACTACTAACAACATGACTTCTCCCATGTCCTCAAGAACTAAACAAACTACTCATGAGACATCATATGGATCAATATCAGAGATAATATAATGATGGATAACAATCTGAACATAAACAATAATTCAATGGTTCCACTCACAAGCATCAACTACAATAGTAATCAACACCGGGAAAGTTTCCCCTAAGAATTATGCAAGATTAAACACAATTGTTACAGCGGGATGGAGTGGTGATGACGGTGTTGGTGGAGATGATGGTGTGGATGATGATGATGATCCCGATGAAGTCTAGCTTGATGATGGTGTTGATGGCAACGATCTCCCCTCTCCGGGAAGGAATTTCCCTGGCAGAAATCTGTCTGCCGGAGAGCTCTTTCTCTCTCTGTAGTTTCCGCCTCGCAGAGGCGGCTAAATCTTTCTATGGTCGCTCCCCCAAACTTTAGGGTTTCATGAGGAAGATATAGGCGAAGGGGCAGAGCCAGAGGTGGGCCAGGGTGGCCACACCCCCTGTAGGCGTGGCCCAGGTTGGCCCGCGCTTGGGGTGTGTGGGCCCCCGGTGGTCCAACTCCGCCTCCCCCTTCTGGCTTCCTTCGTCTTCTGGAAAATAGAATTTTCCGTATTTTTCTGGTATTTTTCTGATCTTCGTAAAAATTGCATCTAGACAGCGCTTTTTCCATCAGAATCCTGACTCCGGCAGTTCATCCTCCAAGAATCATCCAACACGCAAAAACAGATGAAAAGACATAAGTATCACCTCTTAATAAGGAATATATCAATGAATAGAGGTAAATTATGATATAGAATAGTGATGCAAATTGGACGTATCACTTAGACATTGTTTTTTGTCAATAAATTGACATTATTCTCTCTTGATTTATCACTAATAACTAATTATTGCAAACATATGCAAATCGTTCCTTTGATTTATTTTATGTAGGAAGCCACACTTTTATTGCGAAATATGGAGTCATAAATGATGATTTAAAGGAAGTATTGACGACCAAGTATTCCTGAAGCTGAAGCTAGGCCGCAACCAGCATGACGACCACTGGTATGAGCGACGGACTGAGCCACGGAGGCGGCAACAGACTGGAACTGGCGCTTGGCGTCGGGATCAAACGTCGGGTCGGTCCAGCGAGGGAAAAGGAGAGGACGATTAGGAGGCTCGATTCCTGTCCAGGGCGCCGCCTTAGATCGCCGAAATAGGTCGACGTTGGGAACCCTAGCCTGGCCTCTCCGCTTCCTTGTGCAAGTCACTCAAGGAGAAAAAAACCAGGAGGCTTAGATGAGAAACGAACAAGAACGAACCGGTCATATTCCACTAGATGATGGCATGGTGGGTAATTTTTAGATATTTGCCTCAACGCAACACATTGGAATCTAGGGTCGGACCAACTTTTCCTTTGCACTACCAAAATCTGATGCGTTCCCGAAATCCATACGGGCATTTTATCTGTTTGGTTCAGATTTCAGCTCCCACGCAATGAATCTGCCGGTAGAATCCCAACAAAATACACCCTTATTAACATTGGTGTAGCAATACACTTCACAAAATTCATTCTTTCAAAGATCGCAAATTTCATCCTTTTTCAAGCAACATCACAAAATTTACCCTTTTTTTAGATAACATGGCTCTTTATTTAACTTAACACATAGTTTGGAATACATAAACCATCAGGAGGTTCAACAAACCAAGCCCGACGTCCACTTTCAGCATACGACTTGCTGATCGAATTTGAAGCTCTATTTCACAAAATTTACCTAAGCCGAGCTTAACTATTGGATCATTAGTCTCTCCCATAAGGCCCGAGACAGTGCTTTGCAGCTGGCCTCCCCCCGTTGACACTCAAAGCCCAACCCATGACGCAAACCCCATAAGGATCACATGGTTGTGAATTATCCCCACTCTATGTGCCCCCGACAATGATTATTGGCGATTCCCCTCCTTTCACACAATATTTATGGTTGTCAATTTTTTTCCAAACAACCATTATTCGTTTGGTATTTGTACGTTTTGGCTGGTTTGTTGTTACGAAATACAGCTAGCTAGCTAGCTAGGGAAAATCCTCCTACAATGAAACGGGTTGCTCTGATCTATGACATGGACATAAAAGGTTGCTTAATCGAGTTAACAGTCCAAAACACGGCGATGCATATGCTTTTCTACCGCCAAAAGATTCTCCTTCTTCCAGTATATGCTTATGTCTTCATTTATGCCCTAGGTGTCACCCCACGACGTTCTTTTTTCTCCGTCTGATGGTACTACACATTTGTGCATGGATGTCGATGAAATTCTTCTGTAGATGTGATCGTGGCAGTGGTACATAAATAGGGTCCGAGAGACCACAGCTTTTATTGAGCTACACGTACCAGGTAGGGATTGATTCACCTACAAGCTTGAAGTGGATAGAAATGTGGACGTTTCATCTGTACTTCCGCAGTCCCTTTTACATGTCTCTGCTCCCTCGTGCCTAAACGCAACGCAGACCGGTCTGATATGTCACTTGGAAACTTCTTTCTGAATTGCTTTAGATAGCTTATTACCACACGTGCCATGCGGTGTTACATGCATGGAAATGGAATCTCTTTATTACCATGGTCGACGCAACAAGCTTCTACTCCAATGTTGGTAAGAGTCAAGCTAGGCACCGACGGCGCATCCGCCGGGCCTGTGCCTTAGGTGATCGAGGTGAGCCGTTCGTGGTCGAGCACAACATTCACACGCACTCCTAGCTCCTTCCGTGCGCGCGCATTGAGACAAGAAAACAATCACCAGATCAACTTATCAACGGGCAATTATTCGAGAGTGCGTCGTCGCCATAGCCGTCGGTCCTTGGTGACCTTGTTCTCTGCTTCTCGATGGAGAAATAAAATACCAGAGGCGCGTGCACCACACACTAACTGAGCGCCCCCTCGTAACCTAACTTTCCCACGGATGGCATGGCATCGTCCCTCTCCCCTCCCTCCTCTCGGTGCTGCAGCTAGCTCGCAGTGCTCCTCCTTTCCACACCGACGTCTTCTTCTACTACTCCATCGATCGGATGCGTAAACTAGGGGCGAGACGGCCCGAAAGCGACGACGACGCAGGCGGGCGGGCCTAAATCGGTGGGCCACGCTTCCCATTGCTGGCCTCCTCTGCTAGTGACCTATATCCTCCATTTTTCTTCGATGCCAAAAAGTTTAGTAATCTCCTCGATTTGTATACTGGCGAACGCACACCGCACCACACCACACCACACATCGCCGGGCTCCGGAGCCGGAATTGTCGCAGCCGGCGAGCCTCCTGCAGCCAATGGGGCGTTGACACGGCGGACGGGGCGCCGGTGCGCGCTGCGATCAGCGGCGGCGACACGCGCGGGCATGTGCTAGCCACGCGGCCCGCGACTAAACAAGGATTTTCCGGGGCTACTGGAATCCGACCTGGACTCCAGAGCTAGCTAGCTAGTAGGAGTAGTAGCCAAAAAGCCAACGGAAAACGAAAATCCGACGGGCCCTCGAGCCGTCGCGCGACCGCAAGTACGCGCGGCCACGCGTGCTTCATGCCTCCCGGCGCTCCATCGCGGCGCCTATTTATAGAGGACACGCAGAGTGGAGCAGCAGCAGCGAGCAGCAAGCTAGCTCAGCCAGCCAGCAGAGAGCCCACCAGCGATCGAGGCCAGCTCGATCGGCGCTCCACGGCCATTAATTTTGCCATTTCAGGCCAGAGGTACGCATGCGTATCCTACGCTCCGCCTTCTATTTCTGCTCGATCGTGTCCTTCTTCTTCTAGCTAGTAAGTACATCAATCGTATACAAATCTGTCTAGCGGTTCTTGGTTTTTGCGAGAGGGGCCATGGGATGGGAGCTCGATCATAAGAGACCTAGTAGTATAGTTAGCTAATGTCCTTGAGACAGCATGACAGAGCTGAGCATGGCCATGGACAGTGACGGATCTCGACACGGCTTAATTACGGGCACGGCAAGCCGCGATCGATGCGTACTACTCAATGTACCGACGTTTTCAGCAGAGTAGGTGATTGTGTTTGTTAGTAAGTAACCAACTAATTAAGCAAGCAATTCCAGGTGTTCTTCTAACCACGAATCGGTCCAGCCCTGTCGTACGTCAGCCGTCCTGTGGCGTCTCTGTCCACAGCGTACCAGCTAGCTACTAGCGGACTGTGTGATACAAGCTAGACAAGTTTGTCGAGCGGTCTAAACGCATGCCGTGGATTACTTGCAAGTGTATGTAGCTTGTAGTCGTGTACCCTCCTAAGTACTCTTCATCACTCTACTACGAAAGAAATTGTCCAAAAATGCACATACATAATACGCAGATATAATATATATATACATATACATGTAGTTTGGAATTAAACGATGCTTAGATTCATCGGTTCTATGGGTATATACGTCTGCCACAAGATTACTTGCTTGATCATGCATATTCTCTGTACGTACCTTTTCTTTTGGGGTTTCTATAAAGTTGGCCCGCGCCAGTCCAAAGTTACGCCTCGTTGCTGTTACAAAAAGAAAGAACGAATAGGGTAACCACACGTAGTTAGGTTCAGATTTCGTAGCTCCTTTTTCTTCCTTCATTTCAACCTTTTTCTTCCTTCATTTCAACCAAGCATTCAAAGCTGGCAAGCACCATCTATCAAGATGGAATTAGTCTCCTAAAGCCGCTTATCTAATGCCCATGACGCAGCTCGCATTTCAGTCCATCTGCTTTTGTTGGCTATATATATAAACAGGAGCGCTGGGATTTTTTTTTCGAAATGGAGGAGCGCTGGGATATAAATGTGACCTTTGATTTTCGCTTTTAGAGTGGCCAACATGGGGGATAAAACAATCTCATCAACCATTTTTTTGTCCGCGGGAGTGATAATACTTTTTGTTTCATTCACTATACTTGTCGTTTATCTCGAGAGTTCAAAATATATCTTTTGTCTAAGGAAATCAAGAGTGTAATTGCTGTTATATTAGTTCCACCATCTAGCCTATAGAGTTGCTTCGAGGATCGCTTATTTGCTTGACGTGTGTTTCTTAAGGTTATGTTCTAGTATTAGTTTCCACTTGCATACATTTTGCGCTTTCTGGTTGATGGGGTCCACTAAAAATATTATGAAAGATGGATTGATTAAATCCAATTTATACATGTATGGAGAAAATCATAAGACCAATATGTGAGGTGATTGTCGAATACAGCACGCATGTAGTTGTTTTCTTGGTGTCTTAAAGCATGTTTGGTGTATACCATACTTTTTCTACCTATCCACCTCATATGTGGCAAGCCGCGCTTCTTAGTTGTATCATTTCTACGGTGACGATGTGCATGCCTTAATTGTGTACTACAAAATACAGAATATGAGCATGCAAGAAAAGACAAGTATTTTATCGGTAAGGGTGATAATTGTGTTATAGTTTTAAAGATAATATCATGGAAGACTTTATTTAGAATCAATCAACCCGCATGACATGTTTTGTCGAGCATTAGTATCACATCTTATTTAGGATTCCCCTAGATTGTTGTGGTGTTTCAAGTCAGTGATCACATCTGTTTATTTATAGCTTTACCTTGAGGCATCTGTCCTAGGGAAGATATTCTTGGGAAACTTTTTAGCGAGATTAAGATGAGAAGCACTTGAGTTATCTGGACTACCGAGTATAGATTATTAATCACAACCTCCAATATGTTTGCATAGGGAGTATAAACGTCGAGTTCGATAAGACATCATTACTTCTTTTCCATTGAAAAAAATAGAATACATATTTATTTCCTTGTTGCCTTTTGCATATACGGCGCAGTATATTAATTGCCTTGTTAATGTGGCAGCATGCTCCGGTTCAACTAAAAACCGGGCAATGTTCCAACTACTTACTATTAGAATGTCACTCGCTGATAACAACAAAACATGTAGAATATTTCTTCTTTTCATCTAGTTTGGTTGTTTATTGCTTCCTTAATTTTGTCGTTTACGCCCTTTGACGGAGGTAAATCACATCTCTCTCTCTCTCTCTCTCTCTCTCTCTCTCTCTCTCTCTCTCTCTCTCTCTCTCTCTCTCTCTCTCTCTCTCTCTCTCTCTCTCTCTCTCCTCTCTATGTCCTTGGCGACAAAAAAAAGTTTCTACATGGTAAGATGGAGAGTATGATGACATCATACAAGTACATGTTCTAACCTAAACCTGCTTATACCACTTTATTGAGTCGTTTTATCTTTTGAGTTTGTACCGACAGAGAATAAGACAGCTCTCCACTCCCACACAAAAATTATGGTCCAAAGTAGCAAGGTACCTCACTAACCAATCACATTCAGAAAGACTAACCCACCAACTTTTGCATGATTGGAATTATTTACGTACTTGGTTAGTCCAAGATGGTAGTGGCACATCAGCGACATAATCCCAGCACTAACTAGCAGGAGATCTAGTGGTGCACACTACATAAGCTGTGTTAGATGTTTGTGGCTTAAAACTAGTTTGCTTCTCATAGAAGTTGAACATGAGCAATGTTTCGTCTAGTTGGCACTGAGTACGTTAAATACCAGTTGTATACTGAAAATGGATCTAGGCAAGTCATTTTCATGTGATAAGTGCATGCATCACCAGGATAGTAGCCAAGACTCTTGTCTTTAGGTGTGCCCTCCACGTCACCAGGGTTCTGGTAAGTGGATGTTATTTTTGTTGTATAATAAATTTTGATCAAAGTTAGTAAACTTTAAATTATGTATGAGAACTTTTGGAGCAATAGTGATATTTCTTGTTACTAGCGGCAGTCAGTTTGTACCGGTGCCCCTAGCTTGTATTTATTCCCACGTGCTGTCATCAAGAAAAAACAATGAAAATTTGTTATAGAATGAAATTACCATTTGGTGTCTTATCTAATAATGAAAGTTAGTATTACAATAAAGATATTGTGACAAGTAAAATGACATAGTAAAATGGGTGACAAAGGTGGCATATTTTTCAACCGTGAAATAGTGACCCCTTAGGCATGTAGACCGTGGGGATCATCCCTTCACAAGCAGAAGCCAACCTTCTATTTTCTTCTTTCGCTCTCCTCCTCAACATAAAACATACATGGCACATGTGACGAAGAACGTGTTGACGTCGTCGTCGAAGCCCTAATGGAGCAAATGATGTGCAAACTTATGCTTAGTAGAACTATCACTATATTGTAGTTTAAACATATGTGAAGTTTATTGCTCCGAGGGACACTTTTTTTTTGTTCCCAACTATTAATAAGAACTACTGAAAATTATGTCCTACCCTTAGATATATCGAGCTCTATGAGTGTTAGTTCACTCCATTGAATGCGTACTCATCTACACTTCGTCCAATACTAGATGGGGGAAATTGGCTATAAAAACATGATGACAATTAGCCTAGACGACGTCCAAATATGATGGAATCTGATAGATAGACAGGTGATATGCCTTGTCATCCCTCACATTGGAAAGAGCGTAGAGAGAGAGGGAGAGCTACTATATGAGTAGTGGGGAAACCAAGATGATTGCGTTGCGTCTCTCACGTTCCCACCTTGAAGAAGGGGGAGATTCTATGAAGAGGGGAAAAGGAGATCGACCAGATGGGGAACGGAATAATGGCCGATGAATACTAACACACTTGGAAAACCACTACCGGCCTAGCTCCGAATGCTGGTAGATCATAGCCGTCCTACTTATTTATGGAACCTGAGCTTCTCCCCCATGCCCCGTTGTCCCGCTTATCTGAATCTCTATCATGTTGCACTTGCATCTCGCCGGATTCACGCGGGGCCGTCGGACCGCTGATCGTCTTGGCGGAGTCCATCCCGATTATTTTCCAATAGGCAAAGAAAATACTATGTAGAACTCCTCTAAAAAATTGCTGTGTTTCAAACGGTGCCGTTTTCACACAATCGCAGCTTAGACAGAGAAGGCCAGCCAGAAGAGCTGATGGACATCGAGCCCATGCCGCCTACGCCGGCCATATGGCCTTGGGCGACGCCCGGTGGCCGTACCGTACGTATCATCGCTCAGCACAAGACCGAGCCAAACCACCACCACCATAGCCATGCCATCCCAACGGTACATGGTGTACGCGCATGGTGGTTGCCGGGACGGCACTGGCGGACGGCGCGCGGCACCGATGCCATGTCACTTGCGCGTTCAATCACGCAACGTAACCGCACCAATCAATACCCACCGGAACCGGAACCCCGGCGCGGCCCGGCCCGGCGCGGCGTTCCGCACACGCATTCATGCCATGCCAACCGAAACCGTCGCCGGTCTCGCGTTCCCAGCTGCGCCGTGCGCCGCGCGCGTTCCGCTCCATGCCCGTCTGCCCGTGGCACGAGGCCTCAATCGCCGCTTGCACCGCGGAGGACGCACGGCGGGCGGCACGGGCCCTAGGATGTCGCGGCCTTGCCATCTCTGACGACTTCTGCCCGTGCCATTTTGGAGCGCGACCCACCCGACCCCGCCCCGTTCGCTCACATCGCCACCAGCCGTAACGGCCTCGCCCCTGTCGCGTTGCGCCGTCCCGTACGTACGTCCCAGCTCATTGCTTTCTGTTTTGGCCTTCGCTTCCACTGAACAAACACATACTCCTATGGACTACATACGTATTTCTTTCTCGAGAGTATATACTCCTATATTTCCTGTTGTAACGGACTGACAGATCATATATTAGCTAGCTAGCAAGCTAGAATCGACAGACTGACTGACGCAACGTGACTCCTTTGCCTTTCCACGTGACAGCTGCTGACGTCCTGATAAGCGAGAGCACGGCACCCTGAGAGCCGCGCGCGTATAAGTAGGGGCTGCACTGCTGCTCTCCTCGACCCATCCCTCCTCCCAGTCCAAAGCCGCGAGCACCCGCCGGGAACCAGCGCCCGGTTCATCTCCCAGGCAACCGCAAGCCTCGTCTGTGCATGGAGGAGGGCGCCGCCGCGAGCATGACCGGGGAGAAGCGGGTGGCCGTCCACATCCCTGCAGACGTCAACGGACACGGCGCTGGCGCGGAGGAGAAGGCGGCGGCCACATTGTCCGGCTGGCCCAGGAAGACGGGGCTCTACCTCTTCGTCATGAACATCAGGTTCGTTCGCCCCCTGCATATCTACCGTGGCTGGTTTCCTTTACCTTATATATACACGCCGGCGTACCTTGTCTGATACCTGCTCGTAACTCGAACTTTTTGTCGCAGGAGCGTCTTCAAGCTCGACGAGCTCGGGTCGGAGGTGCTGCGCATTGCCGTGCCGGCGTCGCTGGCCTTGGCCGCCGACCCGCTCGCTTCCTTGGTGGACACAGCATTCATCGGCCGTTTAGGTAACTACTATGATCGATCACGCTTATCATTTTGTATCATGTACTACGGTATATATATCTGTTTCTGAAAGAAAAGAAAACTGAAAATTGTGTCATGCTGATTCGGCACGGAATAGACCTTCTCACTTTTTGATTTCATCAGCGGTCCTCATTTTAGGCAGCCACACAAGCGAAATTTCCAAATATGCCAACCGTTACTGTTTACTGTCACTGGATAGTCCATGCTTCATTTCCTCGTTGTCAGTTTGGCAAAGTAACGAACTCCACTCTGCGGTATCCCTTTCCCTTGATTTGGACATATAACCGGCTCATGGGGTGCCCAAAAAAAACTTTCAGGAAATGCGCTCCAGGGTTCTCCATCTTTACTTCTTTGCTAGTGATAATGGCACTTCTCTTTTTGTTTCTGTCAAGGTTGATTTGCTGATAAGAGCAGACTCGTGTATCTCCAGCATTTTTCTTTTACCTTGTGATGATGAACCAAAGCATTTCTCCATTTAGCTGTTATTGGCACAACAATCTTCCCTCATGTTGCTTTTTTTCCTTTTGTTCAGCTATATCTTGGCATTTTTAATAAGATATCTAAAGCAACTGTATTCTTTCTGTTGCCTATGCCATTTTGTCCTTGGTTCGGTTTTCATTTGTTTCTTTGCGCATCACAAAAGCTTCTTTTCCAATTCATCCTTTGCGCTCCACCGGCAATTTCTCGTTACACGATTAGTTAGCCAGGTACATGCTGAGTCTATTCTCTTCATTTTGTTCTTTTTCAACAAGCATACATCCGCATCTTGGTTTCGGTTGAGTTGCGTCACAGTAGCACCACGCAGCACAAAAATATATGATCCTTTCCAAAGATACTCATATAGTTCTGCACTCTTAGTATGCTCGATCGCCGCCGTCATTATTTTTCCTCTATGTGCTTCAACAAGTTGCAAAAGAAAATTTGAAGGACCAACCTGTTCTTTCAGAAATTCTAGCATCAGTACTCAGAGCTGTGTCGTGTTACTCTTTCCAATGTAAGAGATGGGATTCTGCCGATCTGAAATTTAATGCCGCCTGTTGATCTATCCTCAGGTTCGGTGGAGATAGCTGCTGTTGGTGTTTCAATTGCCATATTTAACCAAGTCTCCAAAGTCTGTATCTACCCCCTAGTTAGTGTAACAACATCATTTGTCGCTGAAGAAGATGCCATCATCAGTAAATACCTAGAAGAAAGCAGCAGCAAGGACCTGGAGAAGGCTTCAGCTGTGCATTCAGAAACTGGCAATGTGCCTGCATCTGGTACCAAGTTCTTGCAAAATATCTGGTATCAGATTTCTGAATATTAACTTGATTTGACCTCAGGACTGAAGCGTTCTGCATTCCAAACTTTGTTTTTTTCCAGGTCATGCTACGCCAGAGTGCGCTAATTCTTGTATACCCACTGACTGTACTGATCTCTCCAATCAAGTGTGCAAGAGAAAGTACATACCTTCTGTGACATCGGCGCTTATAGTTGGTTCATTTCTTGGGCTAGTTCAGGCTGTGTTCCTGATCTTTTCGGCAAAAGTTGTATTGGGCATCATGGGTGTGAAACATGTAGGTCCTAGTACCTTATTTTATCTGCTCAATCTGAATTTATTTATGAATTTTTTTGCTATCCATGATGCTAATTCTTCTTCTCGTTTACAGGATTCACCGATGTTAGAACCCGCAGTTCGTTACTTAACGATCAGATCGCTTGGTGCTCCTGCTGTTCTACTGTCTCTGGCAATGCAAGGTGTTTTCCGGGGTTTCAAAGACACGAAGACACCATTATATGCTACCGGTAAATACATCTTTTGATGATGACATTCTATCAGTTAGCATGTATTTCCATTTCAATCAAGAAAAATATTTGAAGAGAACACCCCTGATGTTACTAACATTTCCGTGAAAAACATTCCAGTGGTTGGAGATGCAACAAATATCATCCTAGACCCAATTTTGATGTTTGTTTGTCATATGGGTGTCACTGGTGCAGCCGTTGCTCATGTCATTTCCCAGTAAGTTTCACCACTACCATTACATTCCATAGCTCATGTTTTTCAGCGATCAGTCTGTCCTGACTCGTCAATTCTCTCGGTTATATCCCTTTTTGCAGGTACCTGATAACTATGATCTTGGTATGTCGGCTCGTCCAACAAGTCGATGTTATCCCGCCGAGCCTTAAATCCCTGAACTTTGGGCGGTTTCTTGGGTGTGGTGAGATACTGTTGGGATCTTGAAAGTGGATAACATCTCTCACTGGTCCCTGGAAACGGTTCTGAAAGTTGCCTCTATTTTTTTCAGGATTCCTGCTGCTTGCGAGGGTCGTAGCCGTGACGTTCTGCGTCACCTTGGCGTCGTCGCTGGCTGCTCATGACGGACCGACCATCATGGCGGCCTTTCAGATCTGCTGCCAGCTCTGGCTCGCGACGTCGCTTCTCGCCGATGGGTTGGCCGTCGCAGGACAGGTCCGTGTCAGATTGCCATAGATTACTTTCAAGAGCAGTGCTTTTAGTTTCAGTCAAGTGTACTTAGCTGAACCGTGTTCTGGTTGAGTTCTTGCAGGCAGTGCTTGCAAGCGCGTTTGCCAAGAACGATAGCAAGAAGGTGGTTGCCGCGACCTCTCGCGTGTTGCAGGTTTGTCACAGTTGATTTTTGCCATTCCTTACTTTTTTTCTCAAAGAACATTGCGCGATGTTCAGTAAGAAGAAGAGACTAATGGTGATCTCTTTCACTTTGCAGCTGAGCATTGTTCTGGGGATATGCCTCACGGTGGTCCTTGGTCTTTTCATGAAGTTTGGCGCCAGCGTTTTCACTAAGGACGCAGCCGTGATCGCCGTCATCCACAAGGGTATCCCGGTAAGAACCTTGGCTCTTCAGATGTCGATGATGTTTCCCGGGATCCAGACACTGAAATAGCTTTGTTTGGGGGTTCAGTTCGTCGCCGGCACCCAGACGATAAACGCCCTGGCGTTCGTGTTCGACGGCATCAACTTCGGAGCGTCGGACTACACATACTCTGCTTACTCCATGGTACAGTAGAAACCTTTGACACCTAAGATGACAAGCTGCTGCATCAATTTTACTAGCTCTGAAACCCTTCCCGGGACTGAACTGATCCCATGGGAACATGCAGGTTGGGGTGGCGTCCATATCCATACCGTGCCTGGTGTACCTGTCAGCGCACAACGGTTTCATCGGCATATGGGTCGCATTGACGATCTACATGAGCTTGAGGACCATAGCTAGCACCTGGAGGTATGAATGATAATACACTCCACCTTATCCTCCTCATCAGGGACCCCTTTTCTTAGGTAGCCCTGGCACTTTTCACATGCCATTTTGAGCACATGGATCTTTTCGAATCCTGAAGAACTTGAACTGTTCTCCAAAATTCTTGCAAAAAATTATATTCCACCAAATGTTCCTTAATCTTCGATTAGGTCTCATCAAGGTTTGTGACTTGTATCTGCAGGATGGGGGCGGCCAGGGGGCCATGGGCGTTCCTCCGGAAGTGATGGATCGGCTCACTAAGATTGATGGCGATTTGTCTACAGTACATAGCTGGTAGATAGCCAATGCATGGTCGTCTCATGTAATTAAAATAATAAGTGTAGTATAGTACTCCATGTTTTTGTTGGTGTTTTAAGCTCCGGGTACTGGAGTTAGATGGGGCCTATTGCTTCACGGTCGTCTGACTTTTGTGGGGATAGAGAGGGTACTTCCAGCTTGTGAGATTCATGCTGCTGCTCTGTGCCGAAAATGGGAATTTAATTGGGCCAGTGCTCTGTAATATCATACACTGATACATTGGTCTATTTCTACTCTGTAAACTTTCATTGTCATATTCCTTTTATGAGATGCAACCGAGGCTGAGGCTTCGTTCTCGACCTGAGCAATCAAATTGTCTAACAAAATAGCTACATAACCTACAAGGCTCCAAGCTATGGAGTATACCTCTACCGCCCCTCTCGCGCTGCCGGCCCGCCGACGCTGCCCTCCCGCGCCGCCGTTCTATATGCTGTTGGCCGTCATCGTCTTGGTCGCGCGCCGCCCCTGCCCTAGCCTCCGTCGTCTTTGTGTCACACCGCCGTCGCCCTGGACCGCGCTGCTCCCCAGGTGCCTGCCGTTGATTGAGGCCACGGCGGAGACGCTTCGGCGGAGAACGGCCGTCTCATCTCTCGCTCGCCATGGCCAATCCTTTGCCACACCTCAGCCCACGGCGACGACCACGACGGTCATGGCCAATCCTTGCTACATGGGGCCGGTGGCGCCCGTACATGCGCCCCGCAGAAGTGCTACAAGCCGTGTAGAGTTTTGTAGAGTTTTGCTAATGCGGTCGGCGGTGACTCTAAGACACATCCGGTTGTGCTACCTGCAGCTTTAGATTTTGCTATAAATTGTTTGCTACACAAGTTTTGTTGTTCTGCTACAACGATATATATGTTTTGCTACGGGATCTTCGGCGAGATCCCCGACGAGATCTCTGAAAAGTCGGATTTGCTATAATATGATATTTTTTTGCTACAATGATGTAAAGTTTTTGCCACATGGTCTCCGGCAAGATCTACCGACGGAAGTCTCCGGCGAGGTCGGATATGCTACATTAGTACAAATTTTTGCTACAAGGTCATCGACGAGGTCTCCGGCGAACTCTCCGACGAGATCTAATCTGTCTGTTCTATTTTCTAGGTCGAACCGTTTTCTGCTACATATAGCAAAAGCGGGACTAGTTGTAGCAAAAGCGGGTTAAACAGACAGGAAGATCTGACCGTAGATCTAAGCCATCCGACGGTTGGGCACCCGGGGGATGGAAACTTTCTATCCCCTGGGGGACGCCTAGCACTGCCCCAAGTGTTTTCCAAAGTTTCAACATATTAAAAAATACAGTCATGGACATATGGTAGTATACTACATGTATCTGCAAACTTCCGTAAGACAGAAGAATGATGTCTCCACATAATAGGAATGTGCATGTTTCATCTTTTAAAACTTATTCAAATAGTAATATTTATTGTTTATTGAGCCAGGAACAGGTCCTCCCAAGCTCAGTTAGCAGTATCCAGGGGTACAGGGCTTACAAAAGATTTTCATGACCAGTAAATTTGTAACCTCAGGCAAAGTCGCAAAGAACCATCTACGATTTAAAAAGGCTATTAAATTGTAATGTTTCATATCACATACACCATACCGTGGCACACAAATCAGTATTAAAGCTACAAGTATACATCAGCACTTTATGCCTCGGCTTATGTCAAAAAATGGCAGTAGAAACAGCATGCGTACCAGGTACATGCAGAAGTTTTGATGCCACCAAAACAATAAAATTTGGGTGTCCACAGAAAACACTTAGAGACCAAACAACCCTTCTAACACTGCCCACTTCTATGGCCTGGCTGCAAACAACCGAGAAATCAGGCTCCAGATGTGAATGGGCTGCATATCATGCTATCCTTATTGTCCAATCATCTACAACACGAACATTGGGCCTCCTGACTGTTGGTGCAACAGACCTCGAACCACTCCTTAAACTAATCGGTCCCAGATCAATTTCCACTTCTTGGTTCCCAGATTCAATAATAGCCTTCTTTGCTCCCGATGATAACCCAAGGACTATAATTCTTTCAATCACACACTCAGTCGAAAATACCTTCTTGCCCAGGTTATCAGGGGCAATGTTGATCGAAGTTAGCTTATTGTTGGCAAATACAAATCGCCGATGGATGAATGCCCCTTGCTGATAATCGTAACTTTTCCCATCATCCACATAAAGTTCACCTTCTGCAGAACCCGAGCTATTGAGGGCTATCACCTGATCATTGCAAAATGACAAAGTTAGATAGTCTACTTGCAAGAATAAACCGTACTAGTAATTTACTCCCTCCGTTCTAAAATATAAGATGTTTTAGCCTTTTTCTGAAACACATGTATCTAGACACCTTTTAGTGTGTAGGTTCACTCATTTTTCTCCGAACCTAAACACTAAAATGCGTCTAGATACACGTGTTTCAGAAAAAAGCTAAAACATCTTATATTTTTGACATGCAAGGCCGTATATTTAGCTAGTTTTGTGTTTGCACAAGCTATGCTCAATTCAAGTAATCAAATAAAAACCCTGTCTAACAGATCAATGGGCCTAATAGTTCAACAACAATAGAAAAATGATGTTATGAGATACCAGGGAAGGGGCTAACTATGTAAGGTTCATATGAAACATTTCCTTAGTAAGAAAATAGAAGGTTCACATGTAACTTTTCATCAGTAAAAAATACTAGTATGAGATACCAGGTAGATATTAACCCCAATAAGGACTATTTGCACATCAAAGAAATAACAAGTACATGGAGTTACGATTTTCCAAAGAGAAGATGATGTCAACCAATTAAATGCTATTAACATAAGAAATATGTTTAACATACCAGGGTGTATGGGTCGTTGACCATCTGTGTAGAACTGCGCCTGAATCTATCCTTTCTTGGCACAATTGTACCTGCCCTTTGGAAGCTTGGTATGCTATCTTCTGAAACTTGCAGCTTGTGTGAGACACCTCCCTTGTATGGAGATCCATTTCTCAAATCGTACCATAACTCCTTTCCAGGAAGGTAAACCGACACTGATTTCTGACCCTGCATGTTAAACGGGTATGATGAACTTTCAAGCAAAATATGAGTTACTTAGGGAAAAAAGTATGCATGATCACTTACCTCTTCATAAATCCCTTGGGCTAAAATGCTTGGCCCAACCATAAAAGCCTCACCGTTATTATATGTTTCCTTGTCATCAGGAAATTCCAACCACAAAGGACGCATAACAGGAACACCAGTTGTACTGGCCTCTTGGAACAGAGTGTAATAGTAGGGCAGCAATGAATAGCGTATACGTATTGCCTCCCTCATGAGGGCAGTTCTTCGCTCTCTGTAGATAGTACAGAGATTATGTTAGCCTTGAAACAAACATCATTTATGATCTACTTCTCCCAAGTAAGTTTAGAAGGAAAACTGTACAGATGACAGTGTCAAGTCATGTAATCGTGATTAATTTTCCTTGAGAATCATCTTATCAGCCAGGTTGAGAACTTCCAAAATAAACAAAATTCCATGAAATTCAATATTTGTGGCATTACCCAAATAACCATGGCTCCCGCCTCTTTGTGTCATGATGAGCATGAGCTCTAAAGAAAGGGTAAAAAGCTCCTACTTGGTACCAACGCACCAACAGGTCAGGTTCTGGATTACCAAAGAATGCACCAATATCCGCACCTGTGAAAGCTTGACATGTTAGTAAGGCTTCTAACATCAGGGTTACTGAGGTGAAGTTGTTATGTAGGTCCACCCACCAGAGAAGGTGATGCCGGTAAGACCAAGGGTCAAAACCATCGGAATAGAAGCTTTAAGGTGATCCCAATCTGCACTGTTGTCACCAGTCCAAATTGCCCCATACCGTTGACTTCCAGCGAAAATGGCCCTTGATAAAACAAAGGGCCTGTCTTTACCCTCACCTCGCTTGAGAAGCCCGTCTGCAGTAGCCATATGGAAGTAGTACCCATATGCATTGTGCAGTTCTCGGTGTTCCACATCACCATTATGTATTGCATCCCTAGGCATGGTGACCTATTCAAGTTGAGGAAATACTTAAAGATTGACTCAATTCAAGCATATAATGTTTCGATTTTGTTGTAAACCTCATCTTGACAAGACAATGCACAAGCCTACTGTAATTTGGTGGCATACCTCAGGGCCGTTGAAGACAGATGGCTCGTTCATGTCATTCCAGGTGTACAGTGTTGGAGTTGATCCCTTGTAGTTTTGATAGGAAAACTTATCAGCCCACCAGTCGCGTATCTCAGGGTTTAACATGTCCGGATAAGATGATGACCCAGGCCAGCACCACCCATCGTAGTCATTCCCTCTTGCATCTTTCACATAGTACCCCTTAGCAGTAGCTTCCTCATGGATATGGTAACCGCTGTCCCTCTTCACATGTGGGTCTACAATAGTTACCATCTTCCTCCCCTTATCTGCTAACTTCCGCTGCATTTCCTCTGGGTTAGGGAATGTCGAACGATCCCATGTGAAGTATCGCTTGCCATCCGTGTGCTCAATGTCAAGCCAGAGCACGTCATATGGAATATCATGCTCATCAAACGCAGCATCCACTCCCGCAACGTCCTCCTCGTCCCGGTAGTTCCATCGGCACTGGTGATATGCTACTGCAAACTGCTGCGGCATGGAGGGCGCACCTGTAACACTAATGTACTGCTTGATCACATCCTTTGGCTCAGACCCAACAAAGAAGAACGCATCAACAACGCCAGCCTCAGCCATCCACAGTGTGTCAATCCTCCCGTTCTCTGTGGATGTGGCGCCATCCCATCCTGGTGCAAGCACATCAATCTGCATCTCCGCAGCATTGAGCCAGAAGAACCCTGAAGACGACCCAGGGCCATGTCCGATCATGAAGGGGATCGACCCATACAACCCAAATGGCGATTCGTGGAGGTACTCAAACACGTCGAGGTTGAAGAGGCGGTAAGGCTCGGACTCCTCGACCCCCGGCCCACGGGTGGGGTGGAGGGCGAGCGATGTGGAAGCATGCTCGGGGATGCCGTACACGAAGTCGGCACCGTGGAAGGAGACGTCAAAGGAGATGGACTGCGGGCCGCGGGGCCGCGTGTCGGTGTGGCTCCGGAAGTTCTCCTCCCAGGTCTCGCCCTCGGGCTTGGACTCCTGCAACGGCTCGAAGTCGAAGAGGCCGTGGGAGTTGAAGGAGAGCACGGGGTCGCCCGAGCCGGCTCGGCGGACGGTCAGCTCGAAGGGATCGTGCTTGACGACGACGTCGAGGTCGGAGGAGAGCGCGACGGTGGAGACGCCCCCGACGGTCTTGGGCTTGGAGAGGTGGAGCGCCCGGGAGTCAACGTCAGGGAGGAGGACGTCAGGGACGTGGAAGCGGCGGTTGGGCGGGGTGTTGGTGGAGTAGTCCTCGTCGATCTGGAGGCGGAGCGCGTGCGGGGGCAGCGCGGAGAGGCGGAGGATGAGCGGGCGGGGGCGGGAGGGGTGTGAGAGCTCGGCGGTGAGGGAACCCTCGGAGGAGACGGCGAGAGAGCCGGCGGCGAGGGAGAGCGGCGCGTCGAGGGAGTGCGGGGCGCGGGTGCGAGCGCGCTTGCAGAATGGGGTCTGGTTGCAGTTGCGGAACTCGTCCTTCTTCCAGGCGAGCGCGGCAGGTGAAGCAAGCAGCAGGAGGAGGAGAGCGAGGCGGAGGGCGCGCGGCAGCGGCGGGGGATCCATGGCAGCGGCGTCGGATCTGGTCTACGGGCTGTGGAGCAGCGAACTGCCTCTTCGCCTAGTTCCCTTGGCCGGAGTCCTTGGAGGTGGGGCCGTCGCCCTTGGATGGATGGGCCAATCGTGCAGTCGTATTGGGCGCGGAGCGGGCCTACAGTCTAGCAGAGCTTCGGCGCCTCGCCCTCGCGCATTAGCAGCCCCGGGCAGCTATCAGCCCTGCGTATGGGCTTTAGCAAGCCCATCTATTTTATGAACTCCTAAAAAAATGTTTTATAATTCTTAAAAAAATATTTTTTTTTTAGAAACACAGTACAATCGAAGACGCTCACAACACGTACATGCACCCACCCCTATGAACGCACATACCCTACCTCTATGAGCACCTCCGGAGAACCTGAGCCGATGGATCGTGTTTTAAGATTGACGAAGTCACCACGGACGCCTCGCTGTCGACGGGAACGTCGCCTCCCACTAAAAAAATATTTTATTTCTATCCCTAAAAAACACAAATGTTAGTGTTCTTCGTAAAAAAAAACAAATGTTTAAGGTTAATTAACAGAGAACCAAATGCTATGCAAAATAAAAGAGGACTGAATGTTTGCAGCGATAGGTTTCCTGTCTCACGACAATTCATGTTACAATGTGGGCGATCTCGACGATGCACAGTAAAATGATCCGTGAAGATGAATTCTAACCTTCTTTGTGGACCCATGCTCTTATATCAAGGTTTCTCTCTGACATATCTCTTTCACATATAGTTCTTGTTAAGATCCATGCAGTAAAAAACTAAAGGGGCGAGGTGGTAGCTTCTCCTCCTGGTGGCTGGTGTTGTACGGCGATTGATATTATCAACCCTGTCTTTGGAGGTTTGTATGGCAGTATCATGATTCGTGAAGCAAATCAATGCTAGATTGGCTGATTTGATCAAATGTTATTCATTTATGAAGGAAGGGATTCTAGTTGAGGTCCATGACCTCGCTCGCTTTACTCTACCTTTAGGTGCAGAATGACATTTGTGGCTCCTTACACTGCATGATGTAATCTCTATGCATGTGAATATTATGATTGATCAATAAATATACAACAAGTTTTCCAAGAAAACTACCATGTGTATAAGGAAACCATTTTTTGAGTGGGGTATGAGGAAACCGTATAATCGGGAAGAGAGAGCTAGGGAAGTGTCACCTATATGTTGAGTACATGGGCGGGCCCAACAAGAATGATAAATTTATATTTAGTTGTTATTTTAGGGGTAATAATCAAAAAAAGATTATCACTGTAAATTTTAGTGTTTCTTCTATCTCTGTGTATTATACATGTCACGTGACATGTTTGGCAAGTACTATAAGGATAGAGTATTGTTCAGACTAGTTTTGTGTAGCATAATTTTTCTAATACACATGCATCACATCGAGGATCAAAGACAGATTGTCGCTTAAATCTCTAGGACCAAGGATCGAGCTTTATTATTGTGAGTATATGTGACTGATGATCTGATGTACCCTGGCCTGCCTGTCTATTTAGGGGTTTTAAACATCCACACTATGCTTTATTAATATAAAAAGCAAACCTTTTTTTCTTCTAGAAAGTAAAAATTCAAGACACGCGCGTGCTTGATTACTAGTGTTGATAGGTTTCGGTGAATTGTTTTTTACGCGACGTGTACTTCCTATATAGTGTGTGTACTTCTCATGTGTCCTTTCTTGTGATTCTTGTGTTGTGTGTGAATACTTCTCATGCTTTTATTTGGGCACTTCTCATATTTATGTGGATTTATTTTCCATGTTCATGTGTCCACCTCACCGGTTTACATGTATAATCACCATTTTTATGTGTATGTATTTGTCAATTTAGTGTTTCCGTGTTTACTTTTCATGTTTGTGTAGGGTTCGCAGCATAGAAAACAAAAAAATTCCTACGATGTGAACTATATACCAAGATCTATCTACTAGATACAAACAACGGGCGGATGTATATCCGTAGAGAACATACCCTTGAAGACCGACAAAGCTTAACGAGTTCCACTCGTGGTTGATGTAGACGATCTCTTGCCGATCTCAAGATCGAGAGGAAGTCCTAGCGCCGCAAATCAGCGGTGCATCCGTGCTCGCACACACGTTCGAGGCACCGAGCAACCTCCGCCTCCTCGCTCCAGCGATGCAGCGGAAGCACAACTCTTTCTTGCCGAATAGCCACCGGGAACATGTATCTCGCTAGTCCGAGACCATGGGGAATAAATTCTAGAGGGGGAGAGAGATCTTTCACGAGGAGGTGTGAGAGACAAGTGAGGAGGGGGGCTCCTTTTATAGGAGGAGGGGGGCACCCAAGGGGGTGGCCGTCGGCCATGGGGGCTGCCCCCTCCCCTCCTTCATTCATGTGGGTGGACACTCCACTCACAAAATGCCCTTTAAATTCCCTCCACTCAAAAGTCCACTCAAATTCCCATTAAATTTCCATCAAATTTAATGCAAACTCTCATTAAATAAAACTCTTTTATTTTATTCAGAATTTTGTCAATTACTTTAATGACAAACATTCACAAATAACCCCTTGCTAGAATTCTATTTCACATGCATAACCACTTTATGCAATTTCACCCGAAAACCTGTTTCGGTATCTAGTGAAATAAATTCCTGCGCTTGTTCATTCTTTCGGCATGAAACATTTGCTCCAATTGGATGTCGGTGACTCTTAAGTGTGTCACCCTACGGTTCGTGAATAATGCGGACATGATCGAGACCCCTCTCGGATCAATAATCAGAAGCGGGATCTGGAGACCCATACTGACTCCCACACATTCAACGATGACTTTCTTGTGATCGTCGGAACCTTTTGTAGGGGTTTGTAGCATGGAAAACAAAAAATTTCTATCGCATACAAACAAACAAGCCAATATCTATCTACTAGATTGTAGCAACGAGTCGATGGAATAACTTACCCTCGAAGATTCCAAAGCGGTTAACGAGAGCAGATTCTCGTGGGTGATGTAGTCGTACTCTTTCCGATCTCAAGATCGCGTAGACGATCCTTCCGACGCTGCGTTCGGCGCTCCCTTGATCGGTCACACGTTCGGTACTCGCGAAGACCTTCCTCCCTTGTTCCAAGAATGGAGGTTGTAGCACTCTCCTCGCGATTCCTAAGAAGACAACGGCATGGTACCGGAAGTAGAGGGGAGATCCCGCAGGGCTTCGCCTTAAGCCGGAGCGAGTATGGTGGAGTATGAGAGAGATATTAGTGGTCTAGGGTTTAGGCACACCAATTAGAAGGCTCTAAACCGAAGGCTAGGGCAATTAGAAGCTCTAAACCAAAACGGCTCTAAACCGTAGGCTGTGGCTAGGGTTTAGATTTAGAGGATAGGAACTTGTGTGTCTAGAGGAGGGGGCCCTGCCCCTCCTTTTATAGGTGGGAGGCGCCAAGGGAGTCCCTCCCAACTCGGCCTTGGGTGGTGCGCCGGCTTGGAGAGGAGGACTCCTCCCCAAGTCGGTTTCAACCTCCTCTTCCTCTTTCCTCACTTTCTGTTTTAGCTTTGACTTTCAAACTGGTCGTTTGACTTTCAGTTTAGGATTCAATTTAATCCTTTATTTGGAACAATGAGAACACTTAGTACATGATGCAATCATTCCAATATGCAATGACACATTCATGTACCCCTTCCTCCTCAGTGGGACATTCCGAACCTTCTAGAACATTCCGGTGAAAACATTGGAATCATTTCCGAACTCAAACGGACTTTCCTTATATGAATCTTATTCTCCGGACCATTCCGGATCTCCTCGTGATATCCCGGATCCCATCCGAGACTCCGAACAACATTCGGTCTCTTTCTCATAATACCATAACTACTCAAACAACGTCAAATCCTTAAGTGTGTCTCCCTACGGTTCGTGCATTATGCGGACATGATCGAGACACTTCTCCGAACAATAACCAATAGAGGAATCTGGAAATTCATATGGCTCCCACATATTTCTACGATTACTTTGCGATCGAATGAACCACTTACATACGATACCAATTTCCCTTTGTCTTACGATAGTTTACTTATCCGAGGTTATGATCGTCGGTATCTCTGCATACCTAGTTCAACCTCGTTACTGATAAGTACTCTTTTCTCGTTCTTGTGATATGTGATCCCTTGTGAGCCAGACACATGCTTGCAAGCTAATTGGATGACATTTCACCGAGAGGGCCCAGAGTATATCTATCCGTCATATGGATGGACAAATCCCACTCTTGATCCATGTGTTTCAACCAATACTTTCTGAACACTCAATGCCACCTTTATAGCCACCCTGTTACGGTGTGGTGTTTGATGACATCAAAGCATCCATCCGGAAAAGGTGATAGGCATGATCTCATGGTCGAAGGAATTAGGTTACTATGTATCAGAAAGCATATAGCAATTGAACTATTGAAATGACTTGATCTTTATGCTACGCTTATCTATAGGAGTATGTCCATCACATCATTCTCCTAATGATATGATCCTGTTGTTAATAACATCTCTATGTTCATGATCAGGAAACCATGATCATATATTAACCAACAAGCTAGTTTAACAAGAGGCTTTACTAGGGACTCTTATTTTAGTTTACAAATCACACAAGTATTAATGTTTCCGGTTAATACAATTATAGCATGGTATGTAAACATTTATCATAAGTGTGAAGATATGATAATAACCACTTTATTATTGCATCTTGGGCATATCTCCAACAGTCTCCCACTTGCACTAGAGTCAATAATCTAGTTTCAAACCTTTGTGTCTTCAACACCTATGGCTTTCCGGTGTTGTATGTACACGATTGCTAGTGGTCAACTGATCTCCGGATCTGACACTTCGAGGTCCGTGTGTAATTGCATGTCTTTGCGTCTCTACGCATCACTCATTCTCTAATGAGATGGCTTCGTACAAATTTGGTCCTTTGGTGTGACCTTTAGTTCTTTGGTGTTAAAACATGTTGATAATATTGTCGTACAATATATCTTCATAGTATTATCCCACTGTGAACTACACCTAGTTTGATAACAAACTACTTGACACAAATGCCCTCTTTTGCTGCTATAATAGCAGTTATATACTTAGCCTTTTGTTGTAGTATCTGTCACAATGTCTTAACTTTGGAACTCATCCAAATCCATTATGGAACTTACTTTCCATTATATTGTGTCACCCTTAGTTTAGATTGAGATAAACTTAATTTATACTTTGTGACAAGACTAGTATCAATGTAGTACTTTTACAATGAACTAACCATCTATTTGTCACTTCTACAAACAATATATTCTTAGTTCTTCCAAAAGATCATAATAATATCCTTACTATTGTCCAATGATCATTTTACGAATCGTTCTGGTATATGCTTGCAACATTTAGAGCATAGGACATATCTGGATTTGTACATATCACAGTATGATTGATATAAATACTCTTTGTGATTTCATACATCAAGTATCAATCTATACTTGAATCTTTGTTTCACTTACCAAGCGTCAATACACTTGAATATATCATCAACATTGAACTCATTCAATCCTTTCTGTGCGACAAGAACCTCTCTTGTAGTTTCTATATTGAACTCATTCAATATCTTGTCTATGTACTTCTGGCACAACCATATTAGCGTCTATTGATGCCAAATATTTGGGTTTTGCCTAAGTCTTTCATCGGGATGAAATTCTTAATATGTGTTAATAAAAGATACATTATTTCCAATCAACAATATGTCTTCCACATAATGTATTAGAAACATGTCTTAGCGCTCCCACTTAATTTCTTGCAAATGCAAGCATCTTCATCGTCTCTAATGAACTTTTAAACTCCTTTAACAGTTTCATCACAGTGAAGATTCCAACTCCGCGATGCTCACTTTAACCATTGAAGTTTGCATATGCTTTTAGCATCCTTTGAATTAACAAAACCCTATGGACCGTGTTATGCACATGTCCTAGGTAACGATTCTATTAGAAGAACTTGTTTTGTTTTTTCAACTACCATATAACAAATTATATGTAGTGGTTGCTACATTAATCCGTCTAGACTAAATATCGCTATGAGAGATCAAATCTTGTCATAGTCAACCTTTGAACATTTTGTGAACTCTTTCCCAACATGTCGACCATTTCATAGATGTAAAACATCCATGTCTATTTCTTTATAGATCCAGACACAACTGTAAGGTTTCACACCTTTCTTGAGGGTCCTTCAAGTTCAAAACTTGATTTCTCGTGTATGGAACTATCACGGATTTTATGGCTTCAAGCCATTTGACGGAGTCAGGGCTCATCATCGCTTCTTTGCACGTAGTCGGATCATTATTATCAAATAATGATTTAACTCTCAAATCTTGGTATTCGATTGTTCATCCGACCTACTTGTTTCAATAGGAACTTGGATCTCCGTGACCACAACCTTTGAGGTACGTGAGCCATGAGCATTGTTGCTACCTCCGGAACATTTTTCGGCGCTGCGCAACTTTGCACATATAGCTAAGGTTCTTTTAACCTTATCAAAGTTCTATTGTCCTCCCACTTAACTTTTCACGAAAAATTCCTTCTCAAAGAAACTTGACGTTCTAAGCGACAAACACTTTTGTCTCCGGAGTTATGGAGGAATACTTAACAGTTATACAAAGACAGGTTCATCCGACTTTGGTTGCAAAACATCTTTCTTATGCATAACATACCAATGTTTAAGAAAGGACTACTTGGGTTTAATCCCAAACCATAACTTTATATGGTGTCATTTCAGCGGATTATGATGGAGCTCTTTTCAGTGGAAAACGGTAATCTCTAAAGCTTTTAATCTTTAAAATACAATGGCAGTTTTATGAATTACACCTTTGATCTTACCATGTCAAACAAGGTTTAATTACATATCTCGACGCTCCATACTCTTATGGTGTTTCGGGAAAATGCAAATCACGAACGATTCCTTAAATCTTAGGTATTATGCTAAACTTGTAACTCAAATATCTTCCTTTATGATCTTATCATAAACTATTTATATTCTTGTTACAATGATTTTGCACTTCATCTTGAAAATCTTTGAACTTTTCAAATATTTCACACTTCATCCTTATTAAGTAAATATTCATATATTCACTCAATTTTTTGGAGAAAGCATATGAAGTTGAAATCCATCGCTCTTGACTACACATAATAGATTTCGTACAACAATATGTACAAGTTCCAATAAGCTAGTCATTCGTTCCCTTTTTGCCTATGAACGCAGTTTTAATTATCACTAGGAAAGTTTCACAAGCGTCATTTGATCAAAATCAAATAGACTCCAAAATTCCATCCATATGGATTTTCTTCATGTTTTCTTTCCAATATAATTTAAACGGCGATGTCACTTCCTAAGTGATCTTTCAATCAATTTGTCTTTCGACATTTTTAGCACTAGTTTTATGGATGTGATTTCTCCAATGAGATTTGTGAATCATCCATCTTTTATGGATTACGGCAATTATTTAAACAACCCTTTTGTTCTCATAATACCTGATAAAACAAATCTTGAAGGCAAGCTTTGATGTTTAACGAGCAACACAATAACCCTTTATTTGTTCTCGATGAACATCATCACATATTCTTTTGCTAATTACTTAGGCCCTTTGTAGTTCATGAATTACATTGTTTCGTATGACGATTCATACCAACAAATTCAGTATTAAATACTTAAGAACCACATTGTTTAATAAGCAAAGAATATAGCCATAACATGTATATCATCTATATACTTAAACTAAACAATTCTAGTCTTTTATTTTCTGCCATATATTTATGAGATTCTCTTTCAGTATTTCCTTTTCTGTTTGAAAGAATCTATCAACATCAATAGTGGAGTCATACATATGACACATAATCCAAAGCGTGTATAATTAAATACCAATGTCTTTGGACTTGTACTTTGAAGTAGATCACCATCATCAAATGTTTGGTGTTCTTTCAAATTCCTTTCTTTAGTAATCTCTTGGTGTAGTAAATATTTTACCTACATCAAATATTCACCCTTATCATGGAATTATCCATGATCAAGCTACTTTTAGCTTATAACGGTGAATCATGAGTATAATGTTGCTCTCCAAATCCTTTTGGACGATTAGGACAACTAGTGTCTCCAACCTTTTGCAAATTCTCATCAAATATGAGAACATGACTTTAGCCATATTATACTCTATCATGTTGCAACCAAAACTTCGTTTCAGATATCATAATATCTTCCACACATCATGGTTTCTGAAACAACTCTTTCAGATCCTAGATAACCTTGATATTAAGACAATCCTTTGAATATCAAGAATCATGGAGACAAACATGATATTTAGTGGAATTGTTACTCTTGATTTAATACCAATTATTAAATTTCATGGAGTAATCAAAAACTTACTGAAAGTTTGCAATGGGACTTTTAAACTTTAGATTAACACTTCAAAACAATACGATACCAGTTCGTAAAGTAACTAACCAGAATTATATAGTTCTATCATCTCAATTATAACTAAGCGCAAGGTGGTAAACAGATGCCAATGACTACAACAACTATGCAAATTCACTTTGATTTAGTTTATGATAAATTGAGTTCTAATTAATAATTAAATTAATCTAGGTGAACTCCCACTCAAAACAATATCCCTCACATTGTTTTAGTGATCACACGAACCAAATCCACCACATCAAAACCGATCATCACGAGAGTTGATGCAACTTCAATGGCGAACAATCAACATGTTCATCATATCTACTATATGACTCATGCTTTACCTTTCGGTGATCCGTGTTCGAGACCATGTCCGTACATGCTAGGCTCGTCAAGATCAACCTTAGCTTCCGCATAAGCAAATCGGCTTGCTTATGTTGTATACACTCATGAATCTAACACACCCAATCATCACGTGGTGCTTGAAACAACAAGCTTTAGCAAGTGCTAACTAAGGGTGAACACTTAAGAACTTGAAATTGTGTGCTTGAGGGATCATCTTATAATGCTACCGTAAATCTACTAAGCAATACAAGATGCATAAAGGATTAACATCACATGCAATTCATAATATGTGATATGATATGGCCTTTCTTCTTTGTGCTTCCGATCTCCATCTTCAAGCACGAACATGATCTTCATCATTACCGGCATTGCATCAAGGTCAATGACGCTGCTTCATGATTGTCTTCCACCGGCTTCAACTATTACAACTACTTTGAATAGACACGCGGGTCTTAACAGGAATTAAAGACAACCATATGGCTCCTGCCGGTTGCCGACTTACAATAAGGAACATTGCATACATCATATATAATCACAATCATGGCCATATCACGTCACAGCACACCCCTGCAAAACAAAGTTAGACGCCTCTAATTTTCTTTGCATATTTTACGTGGTTTGGGGCTTCCAATAAGTGTCGTTCTAACTTACGAACAAGAACCACAACATTGATACTAGTATTGTTAATCACCCGTTGTAAATTGGATCTTAACTATGCTAGGAGAAACAGGCACCCGCAAAGCCACTTATGCAATACAAGTTGCATGTCAAGCGTGTAGCAAGTCTCATGAATGATGTCATGTAAGGTTAGCCCGGGCCGCTTCATCCCAACATACCGCAAGATGTAAAGTACACAAGAAGCAATCGACAATAAAAGCATCAACGCCCACAATGACCATTGTGTTCTACTCGTCTGTGATCTACATATAGACACGGCTCGATACCCTTTGAGGGGTTTGTAGCATGGAAAACAAAAATTTCTATCGCATACAAACAAACAAGCCAAGATCTATCTACTAGATTGTAGCAACGAGTCGATGGAATAACTTAACCTCGAAGATTCCAAAGCGGTTAACGAGGAGCGATTCTCGTGGGTGATGTAGTCGTACTCTTTCCGATCTCAAGATCGCGTGACGATCCTTCCCATTGCGTTCGGAAGCGCTCCCTTGATCGGTCACACGTTCGGTTTTCGACGAAGACCTTCCTCTCCCTTGTTCCAAAGAAAGCGGAGGTTGTAGCACTCTCCTCGCGATTCCTAAGAAGACTGGCGTGGTACCTAAGTAGAGGGAGATCATGAGGGCTTCGCCTTAAGCGGGCGAGTATGGTGGAGTATGAGAGAGCTATTAGTGGTCTAGGGTTTAGACACACCAATTAGAAGGCTCTAAACCAAGGCTAGGGCAATTAGAAGCTCTAAACTAAAACGGCTCTAACCGGAGGTGTGGCTAGGGTTTAGATTTAGAGGATAGGAACTTGTGTGTCTAGAGGAGGGCCCTGCCTCCTTTTATAGGTGGGAGGTGCGGCCAAGGGAGGAGTCCTCCCTAACTCGGCCTTGGGTGGTGCTTGGCTTGGAGAGGAGGGACTCCTCTCCCAAGTCGGTTTCAACCTCCTCTTTCCTCTTTCCCTCACTTTCCTGTTTTAGCCGTTTGACTTTCAAACTGGTCGTTTGACTTTTCAGTTTAGGATTCAATTTAATCCTTTATTTGGAACAGCGAGAACACTTAGTACATGATGCAATCATTCCAATATGCAATGACACATTCATGTACCCCTTCCCCTCCGGAGTGCCGGACATTCCGGAACCTTCTAGAACATTCCCGATGAAAACACCAGAATCATTTCCGAACTCCGAAACGGGACTTTCCTTATATGAATCTTATTCTCCGGATCACCTCGTGATATCCCGGATCCCATCCGAGACTCCGAACAACATTCGGTCTCTTTCTCATAATACCATAACTACTCAAACAACGTCGAATCCTTAAGTGTGTCTCCCTACGGTTCGTGAATTATGCGGACATGATCGAGACACTTCTCCGAACAATAACCAATAGAGGAATCGGAAATTCATATGGCTCCACATATTTCTCGATTACTTTCGATCGAATGAACCACTTACATACGATACCAATTTCCTTTGTCTTACGATAGTTTACTTATCCGAGGTTATGATCGTCGGTATCTCGCATACCTAGTTCAACCTCGTTCTTGATAAGTACTCTTTTCGTTCGTGATATGTGATCCCTTGTGAGCCAGTCACATGCAAGCTAATTGGATGACATTTCACCGAGAGGGCCCAGTATATATATCCGTCATATGGATGGACAAATCCCACTCTTGATCCATGTGTTTCAACCAATACTTTCCGAACACTCAATGCCACCTTTATAGCCACCACATTACGGTGTGGTGTTTGATGACATCAAAGCATCCATCCGGAAAAGGTGATAGGCATGATCTCATGGTCGAAGGAATTAGGTTACTATGTATCAGAAAGCATATAGCAATTGAACTATTGAAATGACTTGATCTTTATGCTACGCTTATATATAAGAGTATGTCCATCACATCATTCTCCTAATGATATGATCCTGTTGTTAATAACATCTCTATGTTCATGATCAGGAAACCATGATCATATATTAACCAACAAGCTAGTTTAACAAGAGGCTTTACTAGGGACTCTTATTTTAGTTTACAAATCACACAAGTATTAATGTTTCCGGTTAATACAATTATAGCATGGTATGTAAACATTTATCATAAGTGTGAAGATATGATAATAACCACTTTATTATTGCCTCTTGGGCATATCTCCAACACCTTTTGCGCTAGTATCTTGATCCCTTTGTTTCACGATATATTACATGTCCGAGATTCGATCATCGGTATCTCCATACCTAGTTTGATCTCGTTACCGACATGCACTCTTTTCTCGTTCCTGTGATATAACATTCTAGTGATCAAATCACTTGCTTGCAAGCTAATCAATGTGATATCACCGAGAGGGCCCAGAGTATATCTATCCGTCATCGGGATGAACAAATTCCACTCTCGATCCATGAGCCTCAACATAACACTTTATTAGTTCGAATCCATCTTTATAATCACCTATTACGGTGTGACGTTTGATGTTATCAAGAAACTCTTCCGGTGTTAGTGATTGACATGATCTCATGGTCTAAGGATTAGGATCACTTCGTAAGTTGTTATAGCAATATAAACTCAATGACTTTGATCGTAATGCTATACTTCGGATGAATGTTCATCAAACCATTACACTAATGTTGTGATCCCGTTATTAACAACATCCAATGTCCATGATCAGGAAACCTTGATCATCTTGTTAATCAACGAGCTAGTTTATGAGAGAGGCATAACTAGGAACTTTCTGTTTGTTTATTAAACACACATGTATTAACATTTCCGTACTAATACAATTATAGCATGCAAAATAAACATCTATCATATACTTGGAATACACATAATAAACACTTTATTATTGCCTCTCGGGGCATATTCCCTTCAGTCTCCCACTTGCACTAGAGACAATAATCTAGTTACATAGTGATAAATCTAACACCCATTGAGTTCTGGTGTTGATCATGTTTTGCTCTAGGGAGAGTTTTAGTCAACGGATCTGCTACATTGAGATCCATATGTACTTTACAAATCTTTATATCTCCATCCTTGACATGCTCGCGGATGGAGTGAAACCGGCGCTTAATATGCTTGGAATGCTTGTGAGACCTTGGCTCTTTGGCATTGGCAATGACACCATTGTTGTCACAATAGATTACCATTGGGTCCAACGCGTTTGCCACCACTCCTAGTTCGGATATGAACTCCTTCATCCAAACTGCTTCCTGAGCCGCTTCTGAAGCAGCAACATATTCGGCCTCCGTTGTTGATCCCGCTACCACAGGTTGTTTGGAGCTCCTCCAACTAACCGCTCCGCCATTCATGAGAAATACGTATCCGAATTGAGACTTAGAGTCATCTGGATCGGTGTCAAAGCTAGCGTCGACATAACACTTAGCGACGAACTCTTCTTCACCTCCGTATACAAGAAACATATCCTTAGTTCTTCGTAAGTACTTAAGGATATTCTTGACCGCTATCGAGGTTAGAACACGGATCCGATTGGTACCTACTAGTCAAACTAATAGCATGTGCCACATCCGGTCTTGTACATAGCATGGCGTACATTATAGAGCCTATGGTGAAGCATAGGGACTTTGTCCATTATCTCTCTTTCTTCCGCCGGACTTTGAGTCTTACTCAATGTCTTGCCTTGCAACATAGGTAAGAACCCCTTCTTACTTCCGTCCATTTTAAACTTCTTTAAAATCTTATCAAGGTATGTACTTTGCGATAGCCCTATTAGGCGCCTAGATCTATCTCTATAGATCTTTATGCCTAATATGTATGACGCTCACCTAGGTCCTTCATTGAAAATTTGTTTAGATAACTTTTAACACTGTTTAAAAGATCTATATCATTTCTGATCAATAATATGTCATCCACATATAATATCAGAAATGTCACATTGCTCCCACTCACTTTCTTGTAAATACAAGCTTCTCCATAAGTTTGGACAAATCCAAACTCTTTGATCACCTCATCAAAGCGGAGATTCCAACTTCGTGATGCTTGCTTGAATCCATAGATGGATCGCTGAAGCTTGCACACCTTGTTAGCATCCTTAGGATCGACAAAACCATTTGGTTGTATCATATACAACTCTTCTTCAATATTACCATTGAGAAACGCGGTTTTGACATCCATCTGCCATATCTCATAATCGAAATATGCAGCAATTGCTAACATAATCCTAATCGACTTTAGCATCGCTACGGAGAGAAAGTCTCATCGTAGTCAACTCCTTGAATTTGTCGAAACCCCTTTGCGACAAGTCGAGCTTTATACGGTCACATTACCATCAAGACAGTTTTCCTTTTGAAAATCCATTTGTTCTCCTGATGCCTTTCTACGTGAGGTAATTCCACCAAGTTCCAAACTTGATTTTCATACATGGATTCCATCTCGGTTCATGGCTTCTAACCATTTGTTGGAATCCGGGCTCATCATCGCTTCTTCATACGTCGCAGGTCATCATTTTCATCAACCATGAAATTCATGACAGATTTCCGTCTGGAGGGCTGCAGCGTCTGTTTGACTGCGAGGTTCGAGTACTCTCTTCGAGTTTCATGATCATTATCATTAGTTCCCTCTTCAGCAGTGGAGCCAACTCGGAACAACTTCCATTTGTGCTACTCGCCATACTTTGAAGAGAAGGTTCCACAACCTCTTCGAGTTCTACCTTCCGACTACTCACACCTTTCGCGAGAAACTCTTTCTTTATAAAGGATCCATTCTTGGCAACAAAAACCTTGCCCTCGGATCTGTGATAGAAGGAATACCCAATAGTTTCTTTAGGGTATCCTATGAAGACGCATTTTTCCGCTTTGGGTTCGAGTTTATCCGGTTGAAGTTTCTTCACATAAACATCACATCTCCAAACTTTAAGAAATGATAGCTTAGGTTTGTTTCCAAACCACAATTCATAGGGTGTCTTTTCAACGGATTTAGATGGTGACCGATTTAAAGTGAATGCAGCAGTTTCTAGTGCATAACCCCAAAATGACAACGGCAAGTCCGTCAGAGACATCATAGATCGAACCATATCTAATAAAGTACGATTACGACGTTCTGACACACCATTTCGCTGTGGTGTTCCGGCAGGTGTGAGTTGTGAAACAATTCCACACTCTTTCATGTGAGTGCTAAACTCGTAACTTAGATACTCACCTCCACGGTCGGACCGTAGAAATTTGATCTTTCTATTACGATGATTTTCCACTTTATTCTGAAATTCCTTGAACTTTTCAAAGGTTTCGCACTTGTGTTTCATCAAGTAGATATAACCGTATCTACTCAAATCATCCGTGAAAGTAACAAAATAACGATATCCACCTCGCGCCGACACACTCATTGGACCACATACATCGTAATGTATGATTTCCAATAAATCATTGCCCATTCCATTGAACCGAAAACGGCATTCTAGTCATCTTGCCCATAAGGCATGGCTCACATGTATCAAATGATTCATAATCAAGTGATTCCAAAAGTCCATCCGAATGGAGCTTCTTCATGCTTAACGCCAATATGACCTAGACGATTGCCACATATATGCGGATATATCATCATTAAGTTTAATCCTTTTAGCATCAACATTATGAATATGTGTAACATTATCATCGAGATCTAATAGAAATAAACCATTCATCATCGGTGCATGACCATAAAAGATTTCATTCATATAAATGGAACAACCATTGTTCTCGATTTAAATGAATAACCACTTCGCATCAAACACGATCCGGATACAATGTTCATGCTCGGTCGGGCACCGGATAACATTTATTCAAGTTTATAACTAATCCCGACGGCAAGTGGAGAGGCGTTCGACGGCGATCACATCAACGCTTGATCCATTGCCGACACGCATCTTGACCTCACCCTTGCTAGCGGTCGCTTGTTCCGCACGATTCGAGTTACAAATATTAGCAACTGAACCGATATCAAATACCCAGGTGCTACTGTGAGCACTAGTCAAGTACACATCAATAACATGTATATCATATATACCTCTATTTGCCTTGCCGGCCTTCTTGTCTGCCAGATACTTGGGGCGCTTGCCCAAAGGGCTACCCCTTACAATAGTAGCACTCGAATCGACTTAGGTCCAACTCGGGTTTCTTTCAGCGCAACAGCTTGCCGCCTTACTTCCTTCCGCTTTTCCCTTCTTGTCTTTCTTGAAACCGGTTCCTATTGATCATCAACACTTGATGTTCCTTTTGATCTCCACTTCATAGTTTTAAGCATTGACAGAAGCTCGGGGAGAGACTTCTTCATGCCTTGCATATTATAGTTCATCACGAAGCTCTTATAGCTAGGTGGCAGAGACTTCAGAACACGATGGATGCCTAAGTCAATGGGAATCGATATTTCCAAGGACACAAGCTTATCGGCGTAACCCGACATCTTGAGTACATGCTCACTAACGGAGTTGTGCTCTTCCATCATGCAGCTAAAGAACTTTTCTGAAGTGTTGTAGATCTCTACAGCAGCATGTGTGTCGAAAATCATTTTCAACTCACCCATTGTATCAAATGCATTGCCGTTTTCGAAACGCTTTCGAAGTTCCGGCTCTAGCCCATACAATATGCCGCAATGAACTAAGTTGTGGTCCTCCTGACGAGTCTGATAGACATTCTTCTCCTCTTCAGGGGCATCATCAAAAGGTGGGGGGCCTAACGGCGCTTCTAGAACATATTGCTTTTGTGCAGCAGAGAGGAGAATCCTCAAATTCATGGCCCATTCGGTAAAGTTGCTACTGTTCGTTGCTAGTTTCTCTTTCTCCATGAACACATTGAAATTGAAAGCAGGTGGTGCCATCTACAACATAATTTGTAAAGTTTAGACTAAGTGTATGATAGATTGAGTTCAACTAATCTATATTATGAATGAACTCCCACTCAAAAACGACATCCCTCGTGCCTTTTTGGTGATTACATGAACCAAATCCACTACACCAAGTCCGATCATCACGTGAGTCGGTATAGCTTCAAAGGCGAGCATCAAATGGGCATCATATCAACTATATGACTCATGCTTAACCTTTCGGTCCGTGTTCCGAGGCCATGTCTGTACATGCTAGGCTCGCCAAGTTAGAACCTTAGTATTCGCGTGTGTAACTGTTTTACACCCGAAATATGGTCGTGGATCCAAGAACACCCGATCATCACGTGATGTCTTGGAGCGAAGAAAACATAATCGGTGCATACTAAAGGAAGAACACATTCTTATCTTGATATTTAAATGAGGGATCATCTTATTATGCTAACAAAGCGCTAAACAAGCAATATAAGATGCTATCAAACATCATATGTTTATTAGTGAAATTATATGGTTCCCGCAGATGATCTCTATCATGTGCATCGTGGTATGATCACTATCATACCTATATGTGTAAATCCAAGGTCTATGTATTTTACACGTTATGTGTGTTGTAAGAGTATCATCTCATACTTCTACTTACAACACTACCATATCATAACACTAGCCCAGCAACAATCTAAACTAGACGCCTAATTTATCCATTGCAAGTTTTACGTGGCTTAGGGCTTTCGAGATAGAACCGTTCTTACCTCGAACATGAACCACAACGAGGATAATCAAATTGTTGACAACTCGCTTGCAAAATAGATATTGACTATAGTAGGAGAGACACCGCTAGCCACTTATGCAAACTAGTTGCATGTCAAGCATGGAACAGGTCTCATGTGCGAGGACATGTACAGTTTGTCCGGGCCGCTTCATCCCACTATGCCACCAATATCCAAAATTACAACAAAGGAGCAACAACATGATCATCATCGCCCACGTACTCATATGTGTACTACCCGTGTAAAGTATCTACGCATAGATCCGGCTCGATACCCTTTGTAGGGTTCGCAAGATAGAAAACAAAAATTTTCCTACGATGTGAACTATATACCAAGATCTATCTACTAGATACAAAAAAACGGGCGGATGTATATCCGTAGAGAACATACCCTTGAAGACCGACAAAGCTTAACGAGTTCAACTCGTGGTTGATGTAGACGATCTCTTGCCGATCTCAAGATCGAGAGGAAGTCCTAGCGCCGCAAATCAGCGCGCATCCGTGCTCGCACACGCTCGAGGCACCGAGCAACCTCCGCCTCGCCCAGCGATGCAGCGAAGCACAACTCTTTCTTGCCGAATAGCCACCGGGAACATGTATCTCGCTAGTCCGAGACCATGGGGAATAAATTTTAGAGGGGGAGAGAGATCCATCACGAGGAGGTGTGAGAGACAAGTGAGGAGGGGGTCTGCTTTTATAGGAGGAGGGGCACCCAAGGGGTGGCCGCGGCCATGGGGCTGCCCTCCCTCCTTCATTCATGTGGGTGGACACTCCACTCACAAAATGCCCTTTAAATTCCCTCCACTCAAAAGTCCACTCAAATTCCCATTAAATTTCCACCAAATTTAATGCAAACTCTCATTAAATAAAACTCTTTTATTTTATTCAGAATTTTGTCAATTACTTTAATTACAAACATTCACAAATAACCCCTTGCTAGAATTCTATTTCACATGCATAACCATTTTATGCAATTTCACCAAAACTGCTTTTTGATCTAGTGAAATAAATTCCTGCGCTTGTTCATTCTTTCGGCATGAAACATTTGCTCCAATTGGATATCGGTGTCTCTTAAGTGTGTCACCCTACGGTTCGTGAATAATGTGGACATGATCGAGACCCCTCTCGGGTCAATAATCAGAAGCGGGATCTGGAGACCCATACTGACTCCCACACATTCAACGATGACTTTCTTGTGATCGTCGGAACCTTTTACGCTAGTATCTTAATCCCTTTGTTTCACGATATATTACATGTACGAGATTTGATCATCGGTATCTCCATACCTAGTTTGATCTCGTTACCGACATGCACTCTTTTCTCATTCATGTGATATAACATTCTAGTGATCAAATCACTTGCTTGCAAGCTAATCAATGTGATATCACCGAGAGGGCCCAGAGTATATCTATCCGTTATCGGGATGAACAAATTCCACTCTCGATCCATGAGCCTCAACATAACACTTTATTAGTTCTGAATCCATCTTTATAATCACCCTGTTACGGTGTGACGTTTGATGTTATCAAGAAACTCTTCCGGTGTTAGTGATTGACATGATCTCATGGTCTAAGGATTAGGATCACTTCGTAAGTTGTTATAGCAATATAAACTCAATGACTTTGATCGTAATGTTATACTTCGGATGAATGTTCATCACACCATTACACTAATGTTGTGATCCCGTTATTAACAACATCCAATGTCCATGATCAGGAAACCTTGATCATCTTGTTAATCAACGAGCTAGTTTATGAGAGAGGCATAACTAGAAACTTTCTGTTTGTTTATTAAACACACATGTATTAACGTTTCCGTATTAATACAATTATAGCATGCAAAATAAACATCTATCATATACTTGGAATACATATAATAAACACTTTATTATTGCCTCTCAGGGCATATTCCCTTCAGTTTGTGCATGTGTACTTCATGTGTTTGTGCGTGCACAAGTGGAATGGATGTGCATACCCGTGTTTAATGTGCACTACCATATGTTTTATATTAGTGCACACTACATTTTTTGTGTGTATGCTTCCAATATTTTGTGGTGCTAATGTGTACTTTGCAATGTTTTATATTAGTGTACACTTGATTGAATAATAGAAAAAACTGCGAAAACTCGGAGAAAACACAAAAATCAGAAAAGCACAAACCAAACTGAAAGAAGGGGGAAACTAGAATACCTTTGTCATTTCGACAACAAGTGAAACTCCACGAGCTAGACACCACAACTAGAATGCTAGCCCATCTTCACGTCAATATTTCTTATATGAACATTTTTACTTAAATGCATGACCATTTCCAGATTACAAGAAAAATAATTCTAGTAATAACAATAAAATTACAAAATTTAGTTGATATTCTATAGACCATTTTTCACTAGCAGCTTGAACATTTCATTTAGTTACATGAATAACTCTCACAAGCGGTATGAACAAAATAAAAAATCAGATGAAGTATTTTTTCTTAGCTATCCGGTAAAATGATTTATAATACATCATCAAACTAAAGTGATTAAGGAATCTTTTTATATTTTAAGACATAGAAAATGTATATAAGTAAGAAAAGGCATATGTGCTAACGTGTCTAGTCAATGGCTGGCCTATTTAGCTTTACCTTCAAAGCTATTTTTCCTCTCGCTAAAGGAACTCCCACAATATATCCTATAATCAAATAGGCAATTTTTGCTAAAATGTAAAAATGATTACTCTTTATTGATTAAAAATATCTCACAAAAAAATCAGCGAAAATGCATTTTGAGTTGACTTTGACCAAAAAATCCAAACCTATTTTTGAAACCGACTTTGTACAGCAGAAATCAGTGTTTTACTAGGAAAGCATGCTAAAACAATATTATACAGCTTGAATCTATGCCAAACACAATGGGTGTGTAGCTACCATCTTGCATAGGAGACTGCCCCTCTATGGAGAGATGTAGTTTTCTTTCCGTCAGTTGGGAAAATATATTCTCAACGACTTAAAAAATTTGTTCATGTAGACTAACAAATGTCAATGACATTACTGTAATAATCTGTCCTTCTAGTGAGAAAAAAATGTTTCTTATGAAAGCTGAATATATACTTTTATGCTACGCATGGATGCATGAGTACCATTTGCATCTTCCTTGAAATCTAAGTCACCCGTTGCCGGTAAAACAGAGCACATGCGGCAGAGTGGCGGTTCATGATGATCCATAATAATGGCGTGGCGCGCTGGTGCTGATAATCTCATCCCCGTCGTCGTACGATCAGCCGAATGAGAGAGTACCTTTGCCGCTAAATCCAGTACACTAGCACATCATTCTCACCGTAGAATGTTTAACTAATCGCTAGCCAGCGCCACGGCAAGAATTTCAAGCACCATCGATCATTGGCATAATTTGAAGTTGGAGGCCTATGTTTGGTTGGCTACCATTATTAATCAGAGCGAGCAAGCAGAGGCGCACTCATCACCTTCCTCCGTCCCGCACTCTCACTCGCTGCTATAGCAAACCTAGGCTAGCTAAGTGCTAACCATCATCGCCGTTTGTCATTATGCCCAAGCCCAACGAGGCAATTGATGAAATCCCGCCTGTCAAGTCGGGTTGTAATCTCATTGCTGGTCCTTTATTTCCCCACATTTCGCAAAAGTGTTTTTTAGAGGAAACATTTCGCAAAAAGTTGGACGCAAACCGGCCGCGGATTATCATTTCGCGCGTCATGATCGAAGCCCAACCATGATATGCCTTTTTGCTGCTACATAAGCCATCACTGATGGTTCACAGTTCGAAAGGCAGAGGAAGCGAATTGGTTGGTTCCTTGGCGAATTGACAAGACAACATGGTCATGGCAGCTGCAATTGGCGCGGAGGAGCAGGAGCTGCCGCTGTTCCACCCGTCCCCGTGCGCCTACTACGTGCAGAGCCCCTCCGCGGCGTCGCACACCCTCAGCCACCCGGCGTCCGACTCCACGGCGCTCATCCTCTCCCCGTTCCCCGACGCCGCGTTCGCCGCCCCGCGCCGCTCCTCCCGCGGCGACGACGCGGGCGCCGGCGCCGGCCGCCACGAGCACGACCAGGAGGCCTCCCGCCTCGCGCTGTCCCGCTACTCCTCCTCCCGCGGCTCCAACAACTCCTTCCTCACCGACAAGAAACAACCGCAGCGGCAGGTGCTGAGGGTGGTGTCCGGGCGGTCCTCCTCCGCATGCGACGAGGACGACGACGAAGACGGTGGCGGTAACAAGCGCAACGGGGCGTGGAGGTACGTGAAGCTGGACCCGGAGGCGCCCTGCTGCTGCATCGCGTTCCAGGTGGCGTGGAGGGTGGCCGTGAGCGTGGCGGTCGCGCTGCTCGTCTTCGTCGTCGCCACCAGGCCCGCCCGCCCCGGCGTCTCCTTCAAGGTCGGCAAGGTCGAGCGGTTCGGCCTCGGGGAAGGGCTCGACGGCTCCGGCGTCATCACCAGCTTCCTCAACTGCAACTGCTCCGTCGAGATGGCCGTGGAGAACCACTCCAGGGTCTTCAGCCTGCGCCTCCTCCCCCCGCTGCTCCACATGTCCTTCGCCCAGTTCACCTTCGCGACCTCGCAACAACGAGAGGGGCCGTACGTCGCCGTCGTCGGGCCGGGAGCCGCTACGACGGTGAGGCTCTTCGTGGCGGCGCAGGAGAAGCCCATGTACGCGGCGGGGCGCGGCATGCAGGACCTGCTCGAGTCTGGCAAGGGCGTGCCGGTCACCATCACGGTGCGGTCGCGGTCCAGGTACCGCGTCGTGGGGAGCCTGGTCAGGCTCATGTACCGCCACGACTCCCAGTGCGTGGTGTATCTCAGGAGAAGAACGCCGCGGCAGGACAACGCCCTCGTCGACGCTGGAGGCGCCACCTGCTCCGCGGCAACTTTATAAAGTGTATTATCTAAACAAATCGCAAATCAGTTATTTTTGAATGGAAGGAGTACCGGTTTTGACGAGTTTAAGACATCTCGAATTTTCAATCGAGGATTTTCATTTCTAATTCATGAGAGGTGTTTCATTTTTAGGTGTGAAATAGGAAACAAATGTGGTTAAATTTTTTTTTAAACAAGGCAAAAGCTTTGCCTATATATATTGTTAAAGTAGGAGCAAAACAGAGGGCCTAAGGGCCTGTTTGTTTTGTCTTGTTACATTGCAAGGAAAAGGCTGTGTCTGAGAAAAACTACTTCTCTGAGTTTGACTGTTTGGCAACTTGACTAGCTGTTTGGCTGTGTGATAAGAAATTGTCTGTAATATCCCTGAAATTAATATAACAAGTAAATTTCACTATTAAAGTGCATAAACGCATATGTTATTATTACATACCATATGTCACATATTAGTTTGTCCAAAATACATATTCAACCATTAAACAAATATAGATAGTCGCATAATAAACATAGATACATCCACACTGATCATCTTCTTCTAGCATAATGAACAAATTTCGTAGCACTTGATTCTAGTACCACATCCCACATCAAGAAATTTCATAGCAGTACAACATCTAGACTTTTGGACAAAGCCCTGCTGGTGTTGTTTGTGCTAGCTGGGAGGCAGGAAGGAGGGAGGCCACCGGCGGCAGGGAGGAGGGCGGCGTGGAGGAGGGAGGCCACCGGCTCCAGGTCAACGAGGATGCTCTGGCGCACCTTCCCCTGTTCCGCGCGGCCGAGGCCACGAGCTACGCCGTGGCCTTTAATAGCTTCTCAGCGCTCGAGGCCGAGTTCTCCGAATACTACGGACGCGTGGATGGCTTTTGCAAGAAGGTGTTCCTCGTCGGCCCTAGACATGCCGCCCCCAACACTGCACGCAGCAACGTCACCGTCGCCGTTGGCGCAGAGCGAGACCCCATCCTGCAGTGGCTCGACGGACAGGCAACCGGGTCGGTGGTGTACGCCTGCTTCAGCAGCACGTGCGGTCTGAGCGCGGACCATCTCAAGGAGCTGGGCGCCGGTCTGCGCGCGTCCGGCATCCCGTTCCTCTGGGTGATCCCGACGCCGGTGGAGGGCTTGGAGGAGCGCGCGTCCAGGAACGGCATGGTGGTGGTCGGGCGATGGGCGCCGTAGGCGGAGATCCTGGCGCACCGCGCAGTGGGCGGCTTTGTTAGCCACTGCGACGGGGAGGAGGGAGGCCACCGGCGGAAGCAAGGAGGACGGCGGGCGCTGGGGAGGAGGCAGGGAGCGTGGGGGGTGGCGGCGCTGGAGAGAACCCTATCGCTCGAGGGAGGACTCGCGTACGGGTGCGTGGCGCGTGGGTAGTGGGGCGTTGTTTTTTCTGGGAACCGCGGGGTCAGGATCGAGTTTGGGTGGCATTTTGTTGTAAATTAGGTGAACAACATGTCCAAATAAAAAAGCGGTTCGCCCACAACTGCGGGAAGCTGCAGGAAGCACCCCCAGACGTGTTTTGCCTGATAGGTCTGTTTTATAGAAGTACTTTAGCAAAATCCCAATCCACAGCTGCCCGTTTGTTTCGTTTTTCTGGTTTTTTCCAATGGAGAAGTGGTCAAAAGCCCAAACAAACACCCCCTAAGTCATCAAAAAAGGAACCCTAAAGAACAGGTTGCACCCTAGAGGTGATCAACTCATGAGGATCCTCAGAAAAACAAAGCAAGAATCAACTCGCGATATCCGCCAGATCTTTAACACCGACTAAGATCTAATCTTTTTCTTCCTCCTTGATTCTTTTCATGAGGTCCGAAGGCATAGAGGATTTGTTATTGAAGACCCTCTCATTCCTTTCTTTACTAATTGTTGGCTAAGTATGTGGTCACGGAATCTGTGCAAAAATATTCCTTGGAGATGTACCATGGCCTTGGAGATGTACCACGGGGAAGATCCCGGTCGATCGTGCCACAAAGTCTCAGCCCCGTCGCTTGCGAGGACTTGGTTTATCGGCTCGAAAAGCATCCTTGTATGCGATGATGCTTCCCCGGATCTAAGTATGATGGTTGTTTGTCTTTTTTTCGGCACTACCATGGTAGCGGAGGAGGACGATGGATGACGGTTCAGTGAGGCACAAGTTTCTCAAAGGATGAAATTGTAATTTTACTTGCAGGTTCTTTGTGAGAAATGTGATACTACTACCATGCATATTATATCACTGTTTCGGTCAGTTTCATTGCATATAAGTTGGACACATATTTCTGAGACATAATAAAAATTGATAAAACTTGGAAGCATGAATTGTAAAGCAGTGAACGAATGACACAAACATGCATGGGATTTAGTATGCCTGGTAGAATCGCTCCGTTCGTTTTTTTTGCTAAGTTGCTTGACAAACATGTTTGTTTTTTGTGTTCACCATGTATACACTCTCTGGATTGTCTAATGAAATATAGGTTTACTAAGTCACGTGTTTGATAGCCTGCATGAGGGTCAGCTAGTTGGTCCAATTGGTTGCCTACATGGGTGTTTGGGCTGCGCCAGCACGATCCTCAAAGAGGCCCAGAGCCAGGGCCAGGGGCAATGCTAAGGACGTGTTTGGTAGTATGCAGATGGTGTAGCCAGGCCAAGGCGAAAAATATGGGCCGTTTGGTTGCCTGCATGCCCTTTTTGCCCGCATCAGTCTGAACCTCAAAGCACCCCTCAGCCAGGCCCGGGGACAACACTTGATTCGTCCGTTTCCCCAGAGCTAGCCTCACGGCAGCCGAGCTCGTGCAAGAAGGGAGATGGCAGGAGGCCGCGCACGGCCTCAAAATTCCGGCGGAAGGAATTCGCTCAACGCCCTCCTGCTCCCCTTCCTATTTAGAGACCGCGGTGTTCCGCCCCCCAAAATTCAAATCCACCATTCCACCTCCCCGTTGATTTCCCCCATCAGATCTAGAGCGATGTCGTTCGATTCTTCTGCCTCCAGCACGAAGACGCTGGTCCTACCATCTTCGCCGATGAGCACGACATCAGTTGTTCGTCCTACTTCAACTCGGCGCCAGTATTCGTCTGTCCTTCAGGATACTCCAACGAAGGCGGTCACGGTGAGCTTCCATCAATAAAGTTGACTGAGGGGATGGTCGGATTGGCGGTAACTCCATGGACCGCGGCGATGGTCAGCACACCGGCAACTCCTTTGTCCCCTACCCCTGTGATACATCCTCTAGAAGCTGCAGTAAGAAACCTCTAACCTGGCTAGCTATACGAAGATCTTTGAGCATTGTATACTCCATTATTCGATAGTACCTCTGATGCTCATAGATCTGTTCATGGTGTGTGATGTAGTGTTATCTGTGATGCTCATAGATCTGCTCATGATGTGTGAGTGATACGTCGTAAACGTATCTATAATTTTTAATGTTCCATGATTTTTTAGTATCCACTTTGCTTTGGTTTGTCTACACATTGAGGTATTTTTATATGTTTTCTAGGACTAGCCTATTAACAAGATGCCACAGTGCCAGTTGCCTGTTTTCTGTTGTTTTTTGTTCTAGAAAAGTCAGAAAATAAATATTCTCGGAATTGGACGGGACAAAAGCCAAAATCAATATTTCACCAAGGAGAACACGGAGCCAGAACACGAGACAGAGGAGGGCCTCGAGGGGGCCACATCCCCCTTGTCATGCGGCCAGGCCTGGCCCGCGCCTAGGGGGTGCGGCCGCCTCGGGCACCCCCTCAGCCTCCCTCTTCTCCTATAAGAAGCCCCTGATACCTAAACCCTAAGTACCCTATCAATCTTCCACGAAACAGTCTGTAGCCGCCGCCACCATCGTCCCTAGATTGGGGGGATCTGAAGGTCTTCCCGGCACCCTGCCGAAAGGGAGAGATCATCCCGGAGGCCTTGTTCGTCACCATGCCAGCCTCCGGTATGATGCGTGAGTAGTTCCACCTTGGACTATGAGTCCATACAGTAGCCAGATGGTTGTTTCTCCTCCTTTGTGCTATCATGTTTAGATCTTGTGAGCTCCGTTCATGATCAAGATCATCTATTTGTAATCATGCATGTTGTGTGATACGTCCAAAACGTATCTACTTTCCCGAACACTTTTGCTATTGTTTCTCCTCTAAACTTGTATAATTTGGATACAACTAACACGGACTGACGCTGTTTTCAGCAGAATTACCTTGGTGTCTAGTTTTTGTGCAGAAAATCAACTATCAGGAAAAATCCCGGGAAATATGCCAAAAATCCTATTTCGCCAGAAGATCCACGGAGCCAGAAGACGAGACAGAGTGGAGGCCTGGGAGGACCACACCCCTGCCAGGTGCGGGTGGGCCCAGCCCACGCCTAGGGGGGTGCGGCCACCCCAGGCACCCCCTCGGTCTCCCACTTCGCCTATAAGTTACCCCTTGACCTAAAAACCAAGGGGAGTTCGACGTTTTTCTAGAAAGAGTTCCACTGCGCCGCCACCACTAGAAGTCGCGATTCGGATCCAGAAACTCTGTTTTGGCACCCTGCCAGGACGGGGAATTTGGGGAGGATCATCGCCATCGTCATCACCAATGCCTCTCCATCAACCATCAATGTTTCCCTCATCCATGAGTGCGTAATCCCCTGCTGTAGGCTATAGGGATGGTAGAGATTTGATGAGTTCTATCATGTAATCGAATAAGATTGTTAGGGCATAGTGCCTAGTATCTCTATTAGTGCTATTTGACTTTGTTGCAACTTGTTGTGCCTAATGCTTGTCACTAGGGACCGAGTGCCATGATCTCAGATCTGAACTTATTATTGAATCATTATGATAGTATTGTTTGTGATCTTATCTACAAGTTGTGTACATATATCATTGTCCGGATCCAAAGGCCCTGAAGTGATAGAAATTGGGACAACCGGAGGGGATGGCTATGGTGTGAGGATCACATGTGTTCACGGAGTGTTAATGCTTTGCTCCGGTGCTCTATTAAAAGGAGCACCTTAATTGCCAGTAGTTCCCTAGAGGCCCCGCTGCCACGGGCTGGCAGGACAAAAGATGTTGTGCAAGTTCTCATTGTGAGCACACATGACTATATATGGAGCATATGCCTAGGATTGTTTAGTACTTGGATGCTTGTTATTATTTATCTGCAATTCCCTAGATCTTTAAGTTACATGTTTAGTCTCGTCCATGCAACGCCCGTCCATCCATCCCTATGCCTACCGCGCTCATATCCTACTGTTTGCTACTACTGTTACTATTGCTCATGTTTTGTTGCTACTACAAACCGTTACTACTGATAAACTTTTGTGAGAAAGAACTATTTTCAGGTGCATCTGAATTGACAACTCAGTTGTTAAGGCTTATAAGTATTCTTTGGCTCCCCTTGTGTCAAATCAATAAATTGGGTAATACTACACTCGAAGACTATTGCGATCCCCTATACTTGTGGGTCATCAAGACTATTTTCTGGCGCCGTTGCCAGGGAGCATAGCTTTATTTGTAAGTTCACTTAGATCTATCATTGTTCACTGTTGCTCCTTTCATCGTGGGGAAGTCTCGTGATGGAAAGTTTCCTATTTTACCATCCACTACAAGAAGAGGTAGAGTCCTAAACACCTCTGTTTCTCTTGATTCACCGTCTGTTATAAGTAAGCTTGCCACACCACCACCACATACTCATGCTACACACACTGCTACTACTACTAAATCTGAAACTGCTTTTGATGCTCATGATGTTACTTCTACTGTGCTTGATGCGAGTGGTTTATTAGGTCCTTTCCTAGATGCTACTATGGCTGGTCTAGGAAATACTGAAACTCCTAGTGAAGACACTGTTACACCTGTTAGCTCACCTGGGTCTAGAGAGAGTTACGATATTAATGATGGTTACATTGAGTTTATTGATGAATTTGTTGAAGAGTGCCGAAACACACATGGTACTAGTGCTATTAAGAGTCTCCTTGCTAGACGTACTATTATTCCTAAACTGTCCTCTGATCCTATGTTTGCCACCTCTCCCATAGATATTAAATATAAAGATTATGATTTCTCTCTTGATTTATCCTATTTAGACATTGTTGAGAAATAACCTTTTTGTGGGACTGAAAATGAGAGTGTTGTGGCTCATATGAATGAGCTTTCCACTATGAGTGCTTTATTCTCTGATGATTTTAAGATGCGCAGGTACTTTGTTACTAAGTGATGCAGCACTGAGTTGATGTAGGAGTGCTTCGTTGGGAACCCCAAGAGCAAGGTGTGAAGCAACACAGCAGCAAGTTTTTCCTCGGAAAGAAACCGAGGTTATCGAACCAGTAGGAGGAAGGAAACGTAAACACAGGTGTTGCAAGCAACATGGAGACCTGCACAACACAAACTCAATACTTTGCCCCAACGAATCAGTGAGGTTGTCAAGCTCGCCGGTTTGCTATAACAAAGGATTAAACGTATGGTGTGGAAGGTAATGGTTTGCAGCAAGTAAACAAGTAACAGTGGAAGATGTATCAATGGTAAAGATTGGACCGGGGTCCATAGTTCACTAGAGGTGCTCTCCTTAGATAAACAACATGGCATGAAGGGTAAACAAATTATAGCAGGGCAATTGACAGGAACTGAGAAAGGCATAACAATGCAATTACTAGTCATAAAGATCCTATGAGATTCGATTGGGCAATACAATAATATACATAGACCGCCATCCAACTGCATCTATGACTAGAAGTCCACCTTCAGGTTATCATCCGAACCCCCCTCCAGTATTAAGTTGCAAGCAACAGACAACTGCTTTAAGCAATGTGTGTAAGGTAAACAGTCCACATGTTCCATGAACAAGAGACCATTGTTTTCTCCCTAGTGGCAATAGCACATCTACAACCGAAGATATTTCTGTCACTTCCCTTGGAAACTAGAGGCATGAACCCACTATCGAGCATAAATACCCTCTCTTGGAGTCACTAGCAACTACTTGGCGAAGATAGCTACTAACAACGGAGAGCATGCAAGATCACAAACAACACAGACATGATAGAATCATAAAGACAAAACCATTAATCAAACCAACATAATAATCTCAATATCCATTGGATCCCCGCAAACACAACATGCATGATTACAAATAGATTAGATCCTGGTCATGAAGGGAGCTCACAAGATCTATACATGAAAGCACAAAGGAGGAGATACAACCATCTAACTACTACATGGTGTTGGAGATATGCCCAAGAGGCAATAATAAAGTGGTTATTATCATATCTTCATACTTATGATAAATGTTTACATACCATGCTATAATTGTATTAACCGGAAACATTAATACTTGTGTGATTTGTAAACATAAAAGAGTCCCTAGTAAAGCCTCTTATTGAACTAGCTTGTTGGTTAATATATGATCATGGTTTCCTGATCATGAACATAGAGATGTTATTAACAACAGGGTCATATCATTAGGAGAATGATGTGATGGACATACTCCTATAGTTAAGCGTAGCATAAACATCAAGTCATTTAATATAGTTCATTTGCTATAAGCTTTCTGATACATAGTAACCTAAATCCTTCGACCATGAGATCATGCTTATCACCATCACTGGAAGGATGCTTTGATGACATCAAACACCACACCGTAACTGGGTGGCTATAAAGGTGGCATCGAGTGTTCGGAAAGTATGGGTTGAGACACATGGATCAAGAGTGGGATTTGTCCATCCATATGACGGATAGATATACTCTGGGCCCTCTCGGTGGAATGTCATCCAATTAGCTTCCAAGCATGTGTCTGGATCACAAGGGATCACATACCACGGGAACGAGAAAAGAGTACTTATCGGTAACAAGGTTGAACTAGGTATGCAGAGATACCGACGATCAAAACCTCGGATAAGTAAACTATCGTGAGACAAAGGGAAATTGGTATCGTATGTAAGTGGTTCATTCGATCGCAAAGTAATCATAGAAATATGTGGGAGCCATATGAATTTCCAGATTCCTCTATTGGTTATTGATCGTAGAAAGTGTCTCGATCATGTCCGCATAATTCACGAACCGTAGGGAGACACACTTAAGGATTCGATGTTGTTGAGTAGTTATGGAATGATGAGTAAGAGACCGAATGTTGTTCGGAGTCTCGGATAGGATCCGGGATATCACGAGGAGATCCGGAATGGTCCGGAGAATAAGATTCATATAAGGAAAGTCCTGTTTCGGAGTTGGAGATTGATTCTGGTGTTTTCATCGGGAATGTTCTATAAGGGTCCGGAAGGTCCGGCACTTCGGAGGGGAAGGGTGCATGAATGTATCACAACAAGTTGGAATGATTGCATCATGTACTAGGTGTCATCGCTGAGCAAAATAAAGGGATAAATCAAATCCTAGTTTGAAAAGTCAAATGCCAATTTGAGAAGTCAAACGGCAAGTTTGCTTGGTGGAGGGAGAGTAGGAAACCTACTTGGGGAGGAAATCCCACTCCCTCCACCTGCCGGCCAAGGAGGAGGAGTTGGAGGAGGACTCCCTCCTCCTAGGCGCCTCGCTCCCACCTATAAAAGAAGGGGCAGGGGTGCCCCCTCTACCTACACCTCTCACACCTCAAACCCTAGCTCTAGGCGCCACCACCCCTCCAAGTGTTGCCGCCGCCTAGGGCTTCTCAAGTCGCCGAGTTAGGGTTTCTCTAAACCCTAGTTGCCGGCCAAGCCAACTCCCCTTGGTGCCTCTAATCCGTAGATCCCCAAGGCTCTCTCATACTCCACCATACTCGCTCCGGCTTAAGGCGAAGCCCTGCGAGAACTCCCCTCTACTTCCGACACCACGCCGTCGTGCTGCCGGAATCGCGAGGAGAGTGCTAGAACCTCCGCTGCCTGCTAGAATAAGGAAGATGAAGGTCTTCATCGAGTACCGAACATGTGACCGACTGCGGAAGCGCTGCCGGAACGCAGCGCCGGAAGGATCGTCTACACGATCTTGAGATCGGAAGTGTACGACTACATCACCCACGAGAATCTGCTCTCGTTAACCGCTTTGGATCTTAGAGGGTTAGTATTCTATCGACTCGTTGCTACAATCTAGTAGATAGATCTTGGCTTGATCATAGATTAGATCTTGATTGTGTGTTCATGTGGTAGAATTTTTTTGTTTTCCATGCTACGAACCCCTACACACGGACCCATAGTCCAAGGTGGAACTACTCACGCATCATACCGGAGAGAAGGCCTCCGGGATTATCTCCCCTCTGGTAGGGTGCCGGGAAGAACTTCAGATCCCCCCCGATTTAGGGACGATGGTGGCGGCGGCTACAGGCGGTTTCGTGGAGATTTGATCGGGTGCTTAGGGTTTTTGCATGGGCTTCTTATAGGCGAAGGGGGAGGCCGAGGTGACGTCCAGAGGGGGCAAACCCTACCTAGGCACGAGGTAGGGCCCACCCGCGCCTAGGGGGGTAGCCTCCCTGGCACACCTCCTCTTCTCCCCTCTAGACTTCTTGTTCCCCACGGAAAGTAATTACTTTAACGTTTGTTCCGTCCAATTCCGAGAATATTTCTTTACTAACTTTTCTGAAACCAAAAACAGCAGAAAACATGCATCTAGCACTATTGCAACTTGTTAATAGGTTAGTACTAGAAAACATGTAAAAAAGCACCTAAAAGTGTGGACAAGTAAAGCAAAGTAGATACTAGACAAGCATGGAGCATCAAAAATTATAGATACGTTTCCAACGTATCACCAAGATCTTCCCTTTTTCACTAAAAGGAGAAGCTAGGGCTTGGTTTAATAGATTACCTCCTGGTTCCATTGATAGCCCTGATTGCTTGATTGCTTCTTTCTTCCAGAAATATTTTCCTCCCAGTGCTAGATATGCTGCTTTGCAGAGACTTTTTGATTTTAAACAGGGAGAAGAAGAGAAATTGCCTGAGTCATGGACAAGGTTCTGTGCCTTAATTCATGCACATCCTGGATGTCCATTGCCTAAGAATGAGATTCTTGCCATGCGGAGGAAGGCGGAAAATAATTGGGACACCCCAGGTATATCTTCTAAATCCTTACTTTCTTTCTCCAACAATTCTATTATGGATAAACTGGCTAACGTTGGTGTTAGTCTGGGGAGATCTGTAAGTGAAGTTAATCTTTCTAGTTCTGTTTTGAGACATATGGAGGTTGACCGTCTAACGGTTACTCCTAAAATCTCTGTTGTTCCTGACTCTTCACCAATGGAGGAGGAGGAGTTGCATGCCACGGTAGATGGTCAACTCTTATATCACTTAGTTGGTGAAGTGTCAGAAGTGGGCTTTGATGAGACTGGGCCGGATTCATTATATGATCTTACAGCTTCTAGTCGGAAATCAAAGAGCCAAAGGTCCCGTAAGAGGTCACGTGTACCCAAATCTCCAATTGTTTCTCAATGAATGGCATGTTCTCAAATAGCAGAGGTCTTCGTGACTTGGCTAAACATTTGTTCTTTGCCGATTGTGTGGGAGATTATAAGTTGGATTTTTTGGGTATTTCTGAGACTGGTAGACGTGATTTCTCACAAAGTCAACTCAATCGCCTTTCTGGTGGAGTGGATTTTTCGTGGGTATCACGTCCGCCGCGGGGGAGATCCGGAGGAATCCTGTTAGGCGTCAGAGATGAGACTATGGAAATCTTAGCCAGTTCGGTTGGAGATTTTTTTATTAAACTCCATATCCGGAATAAGGCTGATGATTTCGTTTGGTCTCTAGTCGCCGTATACGGGGCTGCCCAGGATGTCTATAAGGCTGACTTTTTACGTGAGTTGGTAAATCTAGCTAAGGACAATCCGTATCCTATCCTTATAGGTGGGGATTTCAATTTGCTAAGATTCCCTCATGATAAAAGTCGGGGACGATTTGATGAACATTGGCCTTTCATGTTTAATGTTGTCATTGATAGCTTGGACTTAAGAGAGGTTACAATGTTAGAAAGACAGTTTACTTGGGCTAATAGTCTTCCCAAGCCTACATACGAAAAATTAGATAGGGTGCTTATGGATACCGAATGGGAAGATAAATTTTCTATGGTAACTGTTCGTGCTGTAGAGCGTATTGAGGTTTTATCGGATCATGCTCCATTACTGTTATCTGTCGGAACACCACCACGAAAATCCAAAAACAGTTTCAAGTTTGAACTGGGATGGATTGATCGTGATGGTTTTTATGAACTGGTGAAGGCTATTTGGGATAAACCAGTTTGTGGACGCACGCCTATACAACGTTGGAACAACAAAATGCGTGCCTTGCGCAAATTCCTCCGTGGTTGGGCTAGACATACTGCTGGTATTCTTAAAAAAGAAAAAATACGCCTTTCTGCTATTATTAATGATTTGGAGGCCTCAGCGGAGGTTAGGTTATTGACTGCACAAGATATTGAGCTTAAAAAGCAATCGAATGCAGAAATTGCCAAACTTCTGCGTGAGGAAGAACTCAAGTGGTACCAACGTTCTAAAGATAAATTCATCCTTGAAGGAGATGCGAATACAAGATACTTCCATGCTGTTGCAAATGGCAAGCATAAGAAGAAACTTATTCACTCTCTAATTCAGGATGAAGGAACGATAGAAGGACCGCAGCATCTTAAATCTTATATTACCAATTACTATAAATCCTTGTTTGGGGCACCGCCAGAAAATTCCTTTTTGTTGGATGAGTCTCGGACGGAGGATATTTCTCAGGTTTCTATTGAGGAAAACAACTTTCTGACTGCCCCTTATACTGAGGAGGAGGTTAAAAAGGTTGTCTTTCAAATGGAACATAACAAAGCGTCAGGGCCTGATGGCTTTCCAGCAGAGTTTTATCAAAAATTCTGGAAAGTTATCAAGGTGGATTTGATGCGCTTGTTTGAGTTTTTGCAAGTTGGTCAGCTGGACATCTTCAGGTTAAATTTTGGCAACATAATTTTACTACCTAAGGTTAACAACGCAGAACGTATACAACAGTATCATCCAATCTGTCTTCTTAACGTTAGTTTTAAATTTTTTTACAAAGGTTGCTACGATTTAAATTTCATGCAAGGGAGAAACATCTTAGATGGAGTTGTAATCCTGCATGAAACGATACATGAACTGCACTCAAAAAAACTAAATGGTGTATTGTTCAAGATTGATTTTGAGAAGGCATATTATAAAGTTAATTGGTCTTTCCTACAGCAAACACTCCGTATGAAAGGTTTTTCAGAAGAGTGGTGCGCTCTCATACAGTCTTTTGTGTCTGGTGGAAGTGTTGCCATAAATGTCAACGATGATGTTGGAGATATGCCCTAGAGGCAATAATAAATGTAGTTATTATTATATCTTTGTGTTTATGGTAAATGTTTACATTCATGCTATAATAGTATTAACAAGGAAACATTGATACTTGTGTGATTTGTAAACTTAATTTGAAGTCCCTAGTATAGCCTCTATACTTCACTAGCTTGTTGGTTGATTAATGTAACATCCCAAAAAATCATAGTTTCAAAACTCATTCATATCATCTTTACATTTAGGGTTTTCACAAAAATCATTTAGAGACAGATGTCTGAGCTATGATTTCATGTGAACAATTTATCTCAAATGGCCATCACCCTTTGAAATTTGAAGGTTTAGGTACTGGTTTACTTGCCTCCATTGATGGATAGAATAGGTGAAGCTTTTAACCCAAGTTTCCAAATTTGGAAATGGTTTCAAAATCCCTTTTCAAATATTTGCAAACTAGATCAAGCCTCTGATTACTTTGAAACCCAAGTTTGACCAAACCTTGCAAAGTAACCACTAAGTTAAAAATGACTGTTTTTGAATCCACAAAACACTACAAAAAGTCCCAAAGCAGTTTGGTTTCAAAAGGATTTGAATTCATATCAAATTCATACCAGAAAATGAATTTAGAAAAAGAAAAAGACTATACAATAGAAAAAGGCCGCGCGGCCAGAATCTGGCCCAGCAGCGGATCAAGCCCAGCAAGCCCACCCGGGGATCTCCTTTTCCTTCTCACACGCGCGAGCACACACAAACAGACGCTGAAAGCCCGACCCCACCAACACCTTGCGCGTTTCGCTGACGAGCGGGTCCAGTCCACGTCGTCCTCGTCTTCCCAAGACCGCGCCTGCGACCACGTCGCTGCAGTAGTGATGGCCGGTAATGGCGCGGTGTAAATGGGCATTTATCCTTGAGCGTTTCTTGTCGATTCCCCGGCTATAAGACCCTCTCTGCCCCGCGATCTTTTCCCCCCAAACACCTCGCTCACTCCGCCACCAGGCTGCCCTCAATCCTCCGCCGCCGACAGAGCCCTCTCCGGTGGCGATTCGGTGAGCCTCGAGTCCCTCTCGCCTATCGTTCTTGCTATCGACTCGGTGTATCTTTGCGCACCTCGACCTCACTAGTCTTGTCTTGCACTGTGTCGCCGGTTCCACTTGACACCGAGAGCACCGACGGGGACATCAACTCCGACGAGGTTTTCCGGTAGGTACAGACCGCCCCTCGCCTTTCCGTTCATGCACACGACTTCCCCTTGACCCTGTGAACCTAACCGTGTCGCTATCTTGCCTTGGGTGATTCACGGCGCCCACGACGACCACCGACGCACCCGACGCCGCCACGAACTCCGGCGAGCAATCGCAACTGCGTCAACGCCTTGACCAACCACGAGTACGACGAGCTTCGCCAAGATCTCCGAGCACGGTGAGCTACTCCTCGTTCTCCCTTACCTGTAGCGCCGCCTCGACGGGCCTCCGCCGGTAGCCACCGCCGCCATGAAGTTCTTGGCCAGATAGATAACAGCCGTTGGATCTGTATCGAAGCGCTAGGATAGATCCACTTAAACCGAAGAGGTACGCGATCTGAGCCGCCAGATTTCATTTAAATCCTACGGCTGTGGAGCTCGAACCAGTGCGAAACGGTACGGGCGATTAAAAACACGACGCGTGGCTAGGTTAGATCTGAAAACAGATTTAAAAACCAGAATTTTGATCCAAATTCAAATGCTCATAACTTTCAAATGCCACGTTAGATTTTTGCAAACTTTATACCGTTGGATTCAGTGAAACAAGGCCTTTCTGAATATCCAATTTGTTTAGCATATAGTAACCGTTAAAATGATTTTATTTGTGGAACAAGTTTAGGGCTATTTTAGATATAGATTTATTTTTGTAAATTATTTTGGGGCCAAATAAGTTTAGTTGGCAAACTTGTGTCATGTTAAGTTTCTATAGTCATGAGCATACTTGGTAGAATTTTCAAAATTCAACACTTAGTAAATTCTTGCATGCATGCATTCATATTATATTTGGTTGTATATAATTGTGTGTAATTGTATGCTTTAATTTCTTGTGTAGATTTTGCTAGTGATTGTGATTGTGAAGAGTGCTACTATCCCCACTACCAAGGCAAGTGACATTTTCATGAATATTCCTATCCTAAGTTTTGTACTAGCATTAGATATTTTTGCTAAAGTATTGCATGATATTTTGCTTGGTGCTAAGATGGGAAATCCTAATTAGAGTGAAATAGTAGAATTGCTAGGAAAATTTTCCTAAGTTAAGTTACCATACTTTGCTTAGCCTAGCTTATAGTAAACAAGGGTGGTGAACATCTATATGGTTTATGATAAAAATATTCTAAAGTCAAGAGACTTATATTTTCTTAATAAAACAACTAAGTCAAATGAACCTCTTGGGTGGAATGGAATGATTGGGTTATGTTGAGTGGTTACACAAGGCCATGGACTTGGGTTGTGTATCTCACTTGTGGTATGCCACCCAGGCACAAAGGGATTTGGAGGCCAAGTGTTGAGAAAGCTTACAGTGCAACCACTTGGCAAAATGGGCTCTGCCATGATCATATAGGTTGCTAGAACTTAGTCTTTTGGACAGTTGGTGGTAGATGGGATGATAGGTTGGAACGCGTCTATTTGACTAAGGAAAGGCTTCTGAAAGGTCCTGTCTTGGGAAACCAAGTCTGGTGGGGAAAGTGCACAACCTCTGCAGATGGAAAACCTAAGTACTTAGCCTTGTCCAAGGCAATGGACACTTTTGAGCATCAAGACATGGAAGCCACAAGAATCTCATCACTCCAACTTCTAAGTAAAAAAATTTGTGGGTGAACAAGGGTGAAGGACCCCAATGTCTATTGGTGGTTTCCTTGGGAATGTTTTTGACAAAGAAAAACTTAGTGATTTCAACTAATAGGAAAAACTTATTTTCAAGCAAAGCAAGCTACACTTAGCCAAAATGCATATAGTATTATAGTCCACTTAAAATATACTAAGGTATCACTTGCCAATACTATTCCAAAGTATTGACCCTCTGTGGCTGTAACTTGTGATGTTGCAGGTTACTCCGATGATGAATAGGAGTCATAAGTCTACACTCAACATGCTTGCCTGTGGCACATGAAGATGAAGACTTGTGTTTATTTCCTTAATTCCTTAAACTCTTGTACTAGGCCTATGGCCCTGAGTTGTAAAAGACTATGTTTTATCTCTGGAATGAATGTAATAAACGACCTTTGTATCTGTGTACTTCATCTTAAACTGTGGATGCTAGCATTGATCCAGGGACTAGCATTGCAATCACAGGGATCCTTTCCTTTATAAAGGAGGGGTCTAACATATGGTATCAGAGCACTGTGTTGCCTGTAGGATTATGACCCTAGGACTGGAAAACCACTAAGGAAAAAGTTTTTCAAATACTTCTGCACTTGTCTATTCTTCTCGTAAAACTTTTCTAATCTCTTTCACCTTCCTTTGTAGATGAACTACATCAACGAAGCCGTGAAGAAGGGACCACTCATGACCATGACCTTGGAATGTGAAACTGAGTTTACCAATATTCTCAAGGACCTCATGGAGGCAATGGATGCACATGGTGAAGCCGTGTACAAGGGCTTTCCAGTGATGGATGAAGGAGTGGAGTATTGGTGGGTGCAACTTCACTTGTACAAAAACAAGGAAGACAACCACAAAGAAAGGGGATTCTGCATGTACACCAACACTACCATGCACAACACATTCTTTGAGTCAACCAGGGATGCAGCTTGGAGGACTATCAAGGAACTAAGTGCTAGAGTTAAGTGCAGAATGCTCAACCTCCAAAAGGACTTAGAAAAAGAGAAGGAGCTTACTCAAGAGTTGGAAGACACCAACCAAGAAATAAGGGGAGATGTTATAGACTTAGTAATAGAGTCAAGAGAGCAAGATTGGTGGATTGCCTCTAGGAACATTGTGTTTAATAATAGATCCCGTGAGACTGGATTGTAAGGACACTTCGTTAGTTGGACCACCACTTATCACCTTGTTTTCAAAAGATATTTTAAATAAGTATGGACCATGAATGATGTAATGAACTTATGTATGCCTGACTTGTGTGACAATTATGTTTCATGGATATGTATGAATGCTAGTCTTGATTTACTTTGAAATGCATTGTTCTAATTTTTTTCAATCTTATAAATAGATGCCTATTGCCATCAGCACTGTTGAGGAGTTTCGGGTTACTCGTTTTGGTTCCCGTATCATTGAGCTTACCACTCTGCTTGATCTCCCTCTCCCTACCATCACGGTGTACCCACTCACCAAGTTCGAGAGGAAGGACCTCTGGGGCTTCAAGGTGACCACCAGACGCCAGATCGAGCCTACTACAGAGGCCATCGTCTTCAAGCGATGCACGATGACAGAGAGAGGCATGGAGGTAGTCATGCAGGACTGATAGAGACGATCGTCACTCCCGACAGGTTAGGGGTACTCACTTTCACGTCTTCTAAGACGTGATGTTGATGGAGAGTCCATCGACTTTGAGGACGACTTGAGGAGCATCATGAGCCGATCGTCTTTATCTTCGTGACTTAGAGACTCTTCTCGACACGTAGATACGGACAGACGAACGCGTCATGCTAGGTAATGACGAGCTTCAGGTGCAGCTTCGCGAGAAGGACAAGCTTTTTGCGCAGCAGGATGAGATGATCAAGGAAATGGAGACCAAGTTCGAGGCCCAGGACCGCAAGTTCAAGAGTCAGGAGAAACGCGTCCAGGATAGGAACAAGAGGATCCGGGACATGACCGAGGAACTGAAGTCCAAGGACTTCGAGCTTGAGCAGCAGCAGATGGTTATTGAGAGGCTTCGCTCCCAGAAGAGGGCTCTCAAGACCAAGGTTGATTCTTTGACCACTACGATTGAGGAGAACAAGACCGCGATGGAGAACACAGGTCTTACTTTCGTTGAGGAGGAGATAGATGCTGATGAGTAGACTTGACTACTCGTTTACCTTTCATATTCATACTTGTTGTTGCTAACTTATTATTGGACCATCCGACATGTGGATGGCTTGCCACTTGTGTGTTTTACTTCATGAGTTTGTTATGTGGTTGTTGAACTTTTACTCTTATGTTGCTTGTTATGTGTTTTCTTGTGATGTATTGTGCATGAAACATCTATGGGTATCTCATTCTTATCTATTTGAACAAACCACAGATGCCTCCCCGTCGCGCAAACCCCAACCCCAACAACATCACCCCGGAAATGCAACAAATGATGAATGCGCAAACACAGCTTATGCAAATGATGACAACATTCATCCAGAACCAGAATAACAACAACAACAACAACAACAACAACAACCCCAACAACAACAATAACAACAACAACAACAACAACAACCCTCCGAGTTTTGATATGCTCACCAGATTTCTGCGACTAAGGCCAGCGAAATTTGCGGGGACAACTGATCCCATGGCAGCCAATGACTGGCTACGTTCTGTGAACAAAGACTTAGTGACAGTGGGTTGCACTGATGCTGAAAAAGTCAGATTCGCGGCACATCTGTTGGAAGGACCAGCCGCCACCTGGTGGGATAACTTCCAAATCACCACTCCCATCGATGAAGTGACTTGGGACATCTTTGAAGATGGTTTTCGCACGGCTCATATCTCATCCGGGATCATGAGTCTGAAAAAGGAGTTTCACAACCTGAAACAGCGCCACCGCAGTGTGGCAGAATACATAGAAGAATTCAACAATCTCGCGCGCTATGCACCGGATGAGGTTGATACAGATGCCAAGAGAAAGGAAAAGTTCTTGGAAGGTTTGAATGATGAGCTGAACCTACGGTTATGCAGAGCATATGTTCCAACTTATCAGTCGTTGTGTGACAAGGCTGCTATTCTGGAAAGTAAAATGAAGCAAGTCGAGAGTAGAAAGAGGAAACACTCTGACAAGCACAGCTCGGGATCGTCTCACAAACGATCTCACTATGATGACAGTGGCAGCTCAGGATCCCATAAACATGGGAAATTCAACAAGCACCACAACCACAACCGTCATGACAACAAGCATCACCGTAGTCATGACAATGATAAGTACAAGAACCACAAGAGTGGACACAAGAGCCACCACAGTGTAAATGGTAGTGGAAGTGGAAGTCAGCATGTTAAAAAGGACATCAGTCAGGTTGAGTGCTTCAAATGCAAGAAGCTGGGGCATTATGCTAATGAGTGCCCTGAGAAGAAAGTTGAAGGACCTAACAAGCCAAATCCTTTCCAAAAAAGACAGGTTAACCACATTAATGTGGAGGAGGTCTATGAGGAACCTGATGCCGTGGCTGGTAAGTTCAGACTCAATTCAATTTCAGCATTTGTACTCTTTGATACTGGTGCATCTCATTCATTCATATCAAAAGCATTCGTTGAAAGAAATGAACTACCGGTAGAAACCATTGGGTGTCCTATAAGAGTAAGTTCTCCAGGTGGAGAAATGATAGTAAACTCAGGATGTCATGACTTAGTCATAGAGTTTGGAAAACATAAGTTTCCAGTGAACCTAATAATCCTGAATTCCCAAGGATTGGATGTAATTTTGGGAATGGATTGGATGGCTAAGTATGAAGGAGTATTAGATTGTGCCAATCGTACAGTTACACTCACAACCCCAGAAGGAAAAAGAATAAAATTTAAGTCAAACTTTGAATCCAAAGGAAGTAAGCTGAATTCTCTTAAGGGGGTTAGCATGGATAGTGTGCCAATTGTGTGTGAGTATCCGGACGTATTTCCGGAAGAGTTACCAGGAATGCCACCAGATAGAGATGTGGAGTTTTTGATAGATTTGGTACGTGTTACGGACCAATAGCTAAGAGACCATACAAAATGTCGGTTGATGAACCGAAAGAACTCAAAGAACTAGGACTAGAAACGAAGAAAGGGTTTATTCAACCAAGTTCTTCATCTTGGGGAGCTCCAGTATTGTTTGTGGAGAAAAAGGATAGAACACAAAGATTATGTATTGATTACCGTTCTCTCAACGAGGTTACTATCAAGAACAAATATCCTTTACCAAGAATCAATGACTTGTTTGATCAGCTAGAAGGAGCATGTGTATTCTCGAAGATTGATCTTCGATCAGGCTATTTTCAACTTAAGATAAGAGAGCAAGACATACCTAAGACAGCATTCACCACAAGGTATGGATTGTATGAATACACTGTGATGCCTTTTGGTTTAACCAACGCTCCAGCATACTTCATGAACATGATGAATAAGGTATTCATGGAATTCCTTGACAAGTTTGTGGTCGTTTTCATCGACGATATCCTAGTCTACTCCAAGAGCAAGGAAGAACATGAAAGACACTTGCGCTTGATACTTGAAAAGTTAAGAGAGCATAAACTTTATGCCAAATTCAGCAAGTGTGAGTTCTGGTTAGAGAAAGTTGGATTTCTTGGTCATGTGATGACAAAGGATGGTGTTGCAGTTGATCCTGCTAAAGTTTCAGCTGTGACAGATTGGGAATCACCCAAGAATGTGAAGGAAGTTCGTAGTTTCCTTGGCTTAGCGTTACTACGAAGGTTCATTGAAAATTTCTCGAAGGTTGCTAAGCCAATGATGAATTGATAAAGAAGGACAAGAAATTTGCTTGACCTAAGGGTGAAAGTCGATTTCAAGAGTTGAAGAAGAGACTTGTGACAAGACCAGTTCTATGTTCCTGATTTGGAAAAAGATTTCCAAGTGTATTGTGATGCGTCTCATCAGGGTTTGGGTGCCGTACTATGCAAGGTGGTAAAGTCGTAGCCGATGCTTCGAGACAACTCAAAACTCATGAAGTAAACTATCCTACACATGATTTGGAGTTAGCCTCATGCTCATGCACTCAAAACATGGAGACATTACCTTTTGGGTAAGCGGTGTGAAGTGTTCACCGATCATAAGAGCTTGAAGTATATCTTCACCCAAAAGGAGATCAACATGAGACAAAGAAGGTGGCTAGAACTTATCAAGGATTACGACATAAGTTTGCAATACCACCCCGGTAAAGCAAATGTAGTAGCCGATGCTCTAAGTCGTAAGACGTTTGTAAATGGCCTTACCAAAGGGGAATTGCCAGATGATCTGTGTAAGCAATTCAAGGAACTCAGATTGGAGATTGTACCAGAGGGACATCTCATGTCCTTAGATGTTCAATCCACTCTATTGGACAAGATCCGAGAAGTTCAGAAGACTGATAAGGAAATTGAAAATATTAAGGAAAATATTAGTCTAGGGAAGGCTAAAAGTTTCCATATTGATGATCAAGGAACCTTATGGCACGGGAAACGTATATGTGTTCCACAAGACCCAGAGTCATGAAACCGATCCTACAAGAAGGTCACAACTCTCCGTATTCTATTCACCAGAAACACTAAGATGTACATGTACATGAAAGAAAGATTTTGGTGGAACAACCTCAAAAGGGACATCGCCAACATATTGCTTTGTGTGATGTGTGTAGCGAGTCAAAGCGAGCATCAAAACCAGTTTGCTTCCACCCTTATATTCTGAATGGAAGTGGGAAAATATTGGTATGGATTTCATTACCGGATTACCAAGGACCAGGTCAGGTATGATTCCATATGGGTAGTAGTGGATCGCCTAACTAAAGTGGCTCATTTTATACTGTGAAGACCACTTATACAAGTGCCAAGTTAGCAAAAATATACATGAATCGCAGATATGCCTTCACGGCGTGCCAAAGAGTATTGTGTCAGATAGAGGAACTCAGTTCACTTCTCACTTTTGGAGACAGCTACATGAATCCTTAGGTACGAGATTGGAATTCAGTACTGCCTTTCATCCTCAAACAGATGGTCAAACAGAGAGGACCAACCAAATTCTTGAAGACATGTTGAGAGCATGTGCTTTAGATTATGGAGCAAGTTGGGATGAAAGTTTGCCCTACGCAGAGTTTTCTTACAACAATAGTCATCAAGCTAGTATCGGAATGGCACCATTTGAATTACTCTATGGAAGGAAGTGTACCACCCCATTGTTATGGAATGGTGTGGGAGAAAGAAGCCTATTTGGACCTGATCTTATCAAAGACGCCGAAGAGAAAGTCAAATTGGTTAAGGACAGATTGAAGATAGCACAGTCTCGACAGAAAAAGCTACGGATTCTAAGCGTAGAGAAGTCACCTACGAAGTTGGGGATAGAGCTTATCTCCGGGTATCACCACTTCGTGGAGTGAAAAGATTTGGAGTCAAGGGAAAGTTGGCACCAAGATATGTTGGGCCATTCAAGATTCTAAGTCGCAAAGGAGAAGTTGCATACGAAGTTGAATTGCCAGAATCTCTGTCAGCAGTCCATAACGTATTTCATGTGAGTCAGCTTAAGAAATGTCACCCAGAAATGGAAGAGTCTTCTTTGAAGGACACCATACCTTTGGAAGAAGTTCAGCTAGAAAGTGATCTCACTTATGAGGAAAAGCCTGTCAAGATTCTAGAGACCGCAGAAAGAGTTACCAGGACCAAGACTATCAAGTTTTGTAAAGTGCAATGGAACCATCATTCCGAAGAGGAAGCAACATGGGAAAGAGAGGATGATCTTCGGAAAGACCACCCTCACCTATTTGCTAGCCAAACTGAATCTCGAGGGCGAGATTCATCTTAAGGGGGTTAGATTTGTAACATCCCAAAAAATCATAGTTTCAAAACTCATTCATATCATCTTTACATTTAGGGTTTTCTCAAAAATCATTTAGAGACAGATGTCTGAGCTATGATTTCATGTGAACAATTTATCTCAAATGGCCATCACCCTTTGAAATTTGAAGGTTTAGGTACTGGTTTACTTGCCTCCATTGATGGATAGAATAGGTGAAGCTTTTAACCCAAGTTTCCAAATTTGGAAATGGTTTCAAAATCCCTTTTCAAATATTTGCAAACTAGAGCAAGCCTCTGATTACTTTGAAACCCAAGTTTGACCAAACCTTGCAAAGTAACCACTAAGTTAAAAATGACTGTTTTGAATCCACAAAACACTACAAAAGTCCCAAAGCAGTTTGGTTTCAAAAGGATTTGAATTCATATCAAATTCATACCGAAAATGAATTTAGAAAAGAAAAGACTATACAATAGAAAAGGCCATGCCGAATCCGCCCAAATGGATCAAGCCCAGCAAGCCCACCCGGGGATATCCTTTTCCTTCTCACACGCGCGAGCACACGCAAACAGACGCTGACAGCCCGACCCCACCAACACCTTGCGCGTTTCGCTAACGAGCAGGTCCAGTCCACGTCGTCCTCGTCTTCCCCAGACCGCGCCTGCGACCACGTCGCTGCAGCAGTGATGGCCGGTAATGGCGCGGAGTAAATGGGCATTTATCCTCGAGCGTTTCTTGTCGATTCCCCGGCTATAAGACCCTCTCTGCCCCGCAATCTTTTTCCCCCAAACACCTCGCTCACTCCGCCACCAGGCTGCCCTCAATCCTCCGCGAATCGCCGCTGACAGAGCCCTCTCCGCCGAGCGATCTGTGAGCCTCGAGTTCCTCCGCCTATCGTTCTTGCTATCTGACTCAGTGTATCTTTACGCACCTCCTGACCTCACTAGTCCGTCTTGTACCGCCCCAGGTCGCCGGTTCCACTTGACACCGCGAGCACCGACGGCGACATCAACTCCGACGAGTTTTCCGGTGAGGTACGCATCCCTCGCCTTCCGTTCATGCACACGACTTCCTTGACCTGTGAACCTAACCGTGTCGCTATCTTGCCTTGGGGTGATTCACGCGACGCCCACGACGACCACCGACGACTTGACGCCGCCACGAACTCCGCGAGCGCAACCGCGTGCCCGAACGCCCTTGACCAACCACGAGTACGAAGCTTCGCCAAGATCTCCGAGCACGGTGAGCTACTCGCTTCTCCTTACCTCTGTAGCGCCGCCCGCTGCCGATCGACAGCCTCGCCGCGGTAGCCACCGCTCCGCGAGTTCTTGGCCGATAGATAATGACCGTTGGATGCAGATCGAGCGCTAGGATAGATCCACTTAAACCGAAGAGGTACGCGATCTGAGCCGCCAGATTTCATTTAAATCCTACGGCTGTGGAGCTCGAACCAGTGCGAAACGGTACGGGCGATTAAAAACACGACGCGTGGCTAGGTTAGATCTGAAAACAGATTTAAAAACCAGAATTTTGATCCAAATTCAAATGCTCATAACTTTCAAATGCCACGTTAGATTTTTGCAAACTTTATACCGTTGGATTCAGTGAAACAAGGCCTTTCTGAATATCCAATTTGTTTAGCATATAGTAACCGTTAAAATGATTTTATTTGTGGAACAAGTTTAGGGCTATTTTAGATATAGATTTATTTTTGTAAATTATTTTGGGGCCAAATAAGTTTAGTTGGCAAACTTGTGTCATGTTAAGTTTCTATATTCATGAGCATACTTGGTAGAATTTTCAAAATTCAACACTTAGTAAATTCTTGCATGCATGCATTCATATTATATTTGGTTGTATATAATTGTGTGTAATTGTATGCTTTAATTTCTTGTGTAGATTTTGCTAGTGATTGTGATTGTGAAGAGTGCTACTCTCCCCACTACCAAGGCAAGTGATATTTTCATGAATATTCCTATCCTAAGTTTTGTACTAGCATTAGATATTTTTGCTAAAGTATTGCATGATATTTTGCTTGGTGCTAAGATGGGAAATCCTAATTAGAGTGAAATAGTAGAATTGCTAGGGAAATTTTCCTAAGTTAAGTTACCATACTTTGCTTAGCCTAGCTTATAGTAAACAAGGGTGGTGAACATCTATATGGTTTATGATAAAAATATTCTAAAGTCAAGAGAGTTATATTTTCTTAATAAAACAACTAAGTCAAATGAACCTCCTGGGTGGAATGGAATGATTGGGTTATGTTGAGTGGTTACACAAGGCCATGGACTTGGGTTGTGTATCTCACTTGTGGTATGCCACCCAGGCACAAAGGGATTTGGAGGCCAAGTGTTGAGAAAGCTTACAGTGCAACCACTTGGCAAAATGGGCTCTGCCATGATCATATAGGTTGCTAGAACTTAGTCTTTTGGACAGTTGGTGGTAGATGGGATGATAGGTTGGAACGCGTCCATTTGACTAAGGAAAGGCTTCTGAAAGGTCCTGTCTTGGGAAACCAAGTCTGGTGGGGAAAGTGCACAACCTCTGCAGATGGAAAACCTAAGTACTTAGCCTTGTCCAAGGCAATGGACACTTTTGAGCATCAAGACATGGAAGCCACAAGAATCTCATCACTCCAACTTATAAGTAAAAAAAATTTGTGGGTGAACAAGGGTGAAGGACCCCAATGTCTATTGGTGGTTTCCTTGGGAATGTTTTTGACAAAGAAAAACTTAGTGATTTCAACTAATAGGAAAAACTTATTTTCAAGCAAAGCAAGCCAAGCTACACTTAGCCAAAATGCATATAGTATTATAGTCCACTTAAAATATACTAAGGTATCACTTGCCAATACTATTCCAAAGTATTGACCCTCTGTGGCTGTAACTTGTGATGTTGCAGGTTACTCCGATGATGAATAGGAGTCATAAGTCTACACTCAACATGCTTGCCTGTGGCACATATAGATGAAGACTAGTGTTTATTTCCTTAATTCCTTAAACTCTTGTACTAGGCCTATGGCCCTGAGTTGTAAAAGACTATGTTTTATCTCTGGAATGAATGTAATAAACGACCTTTGTATCTGTGTACTTCATCTTAAACTGTGGATGATAGCATTGATCCAGGGACTAGCATTGCAATCACAGGGATCCTTTCCTTTATAAAGGAGGGGTCTAACAATTAATGATTGTGGTTTCCCTATCATGAACATTGAGATGTTATCAACAACAAGATCATATCGTTAGGAGAATGATATGGTGGACATACTCCTATAGACAAGCGTAGCATAAAGATCAAGTCATTTCAATAGTTCAATTGCTATATGCTTTCTGATACATAGTAACCTAATTCCTTCGACCATGAGATCATGCATATCACCTTTACCGGATGGATGCTTTGATGATATCAAACACCACACCGTAACTAGGTGGCTATAAAGGTGGCATTGAGTGTTCGGAAAGTATTGGTTGAAACACATGGATCAAGAGTGGGATTTGTCCATCCATATGACGGATAGATATACTCTGGGCCCTCTCGGTGGAATGTCATCCAATTAGCTTGCAATCATGTGACTGGCTCACAAGGGATCACATATCACGGGAACGAGAAAATAGTACTTATCGGTAACGAGGTTGAACTAGGTATGCAGAGATACCGACGATCATAACCTCGGATAAGTAAACTATCGTGAGACAAAGGGAAATTGGTATTGTATGTAAGTGGTTCATTCGATCGCAAAGTAATCATAGAAATATGTGGGAGCCATATGAATTTCCAGATTCCTCTATTGGTTATTGTTCGGAGAAGTGTCTCGATCATGTCCGCATAATTCACGAACCGTAGGGAGACATACTTAAGGATTCGACGTTGTTTGAGTAGTTATGGTATTATGAGAAAGAGACCAAATGTTGTTCGGAGTCTCGGATGGGATCCGGGATATCACAAGGTGATCCGTAATGGTCCGGAGAATAAGGATCATATAAGGAAAGTCCCGTTTCGGAGTTCGGGAATGATTCCGGTGTTTTCATCGGGAATGTTCTAGAAGGTTCCGGAATGTCCCAGACTCGGGAAGGGGTACATGAATGTGTCATTGCATATTGAAATGATTGCATCATGTACTAAGTGTTCTCGCTGTTCCAAATAAAGGATTAAATTGAATCCCAAACTGAAAAGTCAAACGGCCAGTTTGAAAGTCAAACGGCTAAAACAGGAAAGTGAGGGAAAGAGGAAGGAGGAGGTTGAAACCGACTTGGGGGAGGAGTCCCTCCTCTCCAAGCCGGCGCGCCACCCAAGGCCGAGTTGGGGAGGGACTCCCTCCCCTTGGTCGCACCTCCCACCTATAAAAGAAGGGGCAGGGCCCCCTCCTCTATACACACAAGTTCCTATCCTCTAATCTAAACCCTAGCCAAAGCCTCCGGTTTAGAGCCGTTTTGGTTTAGAGCTTCTAATTGCCCTAGCCTTCGGTTTAGAGCCTTCTAATTGGTGTGTCTAAACCCTAGACCACTAATAGTTCTCTCATACTCCGCCATACTCGCTCCGGCTTAAGGAGAAGCCCTGCGGGATCTCCCCTCTACTTCCGGTACCACGCCGTTGTGCTGCCGGAATCGCGAGGAGAGTGATACAACCTCCGCTGCCTGCTGGAACAAGGGAGAGGAAGGTCTTCACGAAATCGAACGTGTGACCGATCATGAAGCGCCGCCGAACGCATGGCCGGAAGGATCGTCTACGCGATCTTGAGATCGGGAAGAGTACGACTACATCACCCACGAGAATCCGCTCTCGTTAAACGCTTTGGAATCTTCGAGGGTAAGTTATTCCATCGACTCATTGCTACAATCTAGTAGATAGATCTTGGCTTGTTTGTTTGTATGCGATAGAAATTTTTTGTTTTCCATGCTACGAAACCCTACAGATGACACAGGTAATTACTTCCAGACTAAAAAAGGGCTGAGACAAGGGGATCCACTATCGCCTATACTATTTAATATAGTGGCAGATATGCTGGCTATCCTTATTGAGAGAGCAAAGACTGATGGCCAAATTGAAGGATTGGTTCCACATCTTGTTGATGGTGGATTATCTATTCTTCAATACGCCGATGATACAATACTATTTATGGAACATGATCTGGAGAAAGCCAAGAATCTGAAATTAATACTATCAGCATTTGAGCAGCTCTCTAGATTGAAAATAAACTTCCATAAGAGTGACTTGTATTGTTTTGGAGAGGCTAAAGACGAGGCCCACCTGTATGTCGATCTCTTTGGCTGTGGTCAGGGTCATTTTCCAATCAATTATCTGGGAATACCGATACAATATCGGCGTCTCACGATTGCTGAATGGAAACTCGTCGAGGAAAGACTCCAGAAACGTCTTAATAGTTGGAAAGGTAAATTGCTATCCCTCGGTGGAAGACTGGTACTCATTAATTCAGTACTCACCAACATGGTACTGTATATGATCTCATTCTTCCAGTTACCGAAAGGTGTCTTGTCAAAAGTGGACTATTTCCGCTCAAGATTCTTTTGGCAGGGGGATAGTGAGAAAAAGAAGTATCGACTGGCCAAATGGAATATCGTTTGCCGGCCCAAATAATATGGTGGATTGGGCATACATGATTTAAAAGTCAAAAACACCGCATTACTGGGTAAATGGTTATACAAACTTCTTACCGAAGAAGGGGTATGGCAAACCATTCTATGGAGGAAATATGTTGGCTCAAAAGCGGTGTCTAAACTGGTTTGGAAACTAGGTGACTCACACTTTTGGGCTGGGCTAATGGCTTCCAAAAAGTATTTATTCCGGTTTGGAAATTTTAATATTAAGGATGGTTCACAGATTAGGTTCTGGGAAGATAAATGGCTTGGCCAAAATTCTCTTCGTGAACAATATCCAGCTCTATACTCGATCGTTAGGCACAAAGGGGATACTCTTGTTGAGGTAATGGAAACCAATCCTCCTAATGTGTCTTTCAGAAGAAGTCTCTTAGGTCCTAGACTTGTGTCTTGGAATAATCTTTTAGTGAGATTATCCAGGATACAGCAATCTGAGGGAATGGACGAATTCAAATGGAAATTACTCCATAGTGGTAAATTTTCTGTTGATTCATTTTATAGAGCTTTGATTCAACCTAATATTCCAGTCGATGACAATAGTAAAATTTGGAAGATGAGGATACCCCTTAAAACGAAGATATTCGCTTGGTATCTCCGTAAAGGGGTGATTCTCACAAAAGATAATCTTGTTAGGAGGAATTGGCATGGTAGCACTGAATGCGTATTTTGTCATCATAATGAGACAATACGCCATTTATTCTTCCATTGTAAATTTGCTCGTACTATATGGTCAATCATCCAAATAGCCTCTGGTTTATCTCCTCCTCGATCGGTAGTCAATGTATTTGGCAACTGGATGAATGGGATTGAGGATAAATATGGGACTTTATTTAGGGTGGGAGCGCTTGCCATTATTTGGTCGCTTTGGCTATGTAGAAATGATAAGATTTTTAATAATGTTGTATCTTCTCCCTTGCAGGTTATCTATCGAGCTACGGTTGTCCTCCGATCATGGACTTCTCTACAACGAATGGAGTTCCGCGAATTGTTTGCGGAGAGGCTGTAGGCGGTTGGAGGATACGGCGCGGGATATCTTCTCCCGGCATGGATGGCAGCAAGCGTTGCAGATACATCTTCCTTAGCTAGTTTGGAGAACTGTGTTTTCATTTACATTATTTTGTAATTCTGTTTTTGTTGACTTGGTCCGAGACTGTGTGGTTGATCAGCTGTGTGCATCCTAGCTATGCAGAGGCCGGGTGTAAACTTATTGTTAAGTAATAAAGCGCCCATTTCCAAAAAAAAGAATGAGCTTCTTGATATTTATTATAATGGACTAGCTGATGATTCTAGGACATACCTAGATAACTTTGCTAATTGTGTTTTCAGGAAAAGGACTCCTACAGATGCTGAAGAATTAATGGCTAAAATAAGCAAGAAATATGATGATTGGACTTCAACTGAGCTAAATACACATGAGCCTATTACTCCTGAACCAGTCGTGCATAAACCAGATCCAACACCAACACCAAAGAAGAGGGGAGTTATTGCATTAAATGATGAAGTGATGAAGGAATTTAAGAAGTGTCTAAAGGAGAAAGGTATTAGAGCTGAAGATGTGAAGAATCTACCTCCTATAGAAGAATTATGTAAGCCAACTCCCCACTCATCCACTATTGAGGTACACTCTCTCCAACACTTTGATAAAGGTGATATTCCCTATGGTAAGCCTCCTGATCAATGCTTAGAGGAACTTGACATTTTTATTGTTAATAAAGGTAATTTTAATAAAAAAGTTCAAAATCATTTATTGGAAAACTCTAGAGCTATTAATGAGTTGAAAGATATTGTGGAAAGAACTTCTAATGATATTAAAATGCTTTGTAAACACTTAAAAATGGTTCAAACCCAACTTGATCAACTTGCTAAGGTACAAAAGGATATGCTAGTTAATGCCTCAGGAGATAAACATGCTTATGGAATTAGAACTAGGAGTGGTATAGCTACTCAAGATCCTTTATATCCTGAAGGACACCCTAAAATAATTGAGCAGGATTCTCAACAAGGTGAAAGTAGTGGTAGTCCTTGTAAGAGAAAGAAAAAGAAACATAAGGTAGTTGAGGAACCACTTGAACCTGTTGTAGGTCCTAATAGTATATTTGTCTCTGATGCTGAAACTGAGAGCAATAATGATAAAAATAATGCTCCTGATAAGGAGGAATTTGAGGAAGAGCCTGAGAAGCACACTAAGAACACTAGGTACACTAAGGAAGATTTTAATGCTAATAAACATGGTAAAGGGAGAGAACCTTGGGTGCAGAAACTTATGCCTTTTTCAGGTAAGAAACACAAGTCAAAGGAGAAAGAACACTACAACTGACATGGTTATACCCTACGGGTACGTAACTTCAACATACCTGGTCCAGCCCAAGGAAGGCCCACAGTAGATATACACTGGTCCATGACGATTTTCGGGTGGCCAAAGCCCATGACACCTTCGGATCCTTGGAGAGCAAGACTAGCATAGATAGGAAATTCAAAGGGGTAAAACCCTAGAACTTGTAACCGACTAGGACTATGCTCGGGACCTGCCTAAGTCTATATAAAGGCCAGGAGGGCACGTCCTAGATCTCTCGACTCATACTTTCGCACACGCATCCACGCCAGATCAAATCTGCGCACCCTGTAACCTTCGGTTCCGCCGTAATCAAAGAGCAGACAAGCAGGAGTAGGGTTTTCCCTCTAGGGGCCTGAATCTGGGTAAATCTCGTGTCCCCTGGTTGCTTGTATGTTAACCGTGCCACGATCTCCAGCATCCCCATCTTCTCCAAAACCCAAGCCCATAACAATGGGCATTGACGAGATTAAACCTCGTCAATTGGCGCCGTCTGTGGGAATCGGGGCTGCTGATTGTGCGGTCGTGACGGTTCCGACCCGATCGATCTACAACTCCGCTGTGACGGAGAATCACCTCCTCTTCGGCACTTTCGACTTCACCGCCCACTCGCCGGCTACCATGAAGGATTTCGAGCCCGTAGGCGACGGACTCGAAATTTTGTTCGGGAGCTTCTGCTTCCAGGTGGGACAAACCGACACCCTCCGCCTCCCTGAGCGGGTGCCCGTGCCGTCAATCAGGCCTGCTTCGTGGGCTCCACACTCCATGCTACACACTTCACCATTGACAGATGAGTTTTACAGCAGCAACAGCTGCAACTCCGATCTGTGCGATCCACCTTCGGATGAAGGGACCTACGGTTCCGGATCCGAAAGCTGCGGCAGCAGCCAACCAATCTGCAAGCGCTATCTGTGCGCCGCAGTCATCCAAACCGACGAAGAAACGCCTAACCCGCCGCCCAATCGAAACGGCGAAAACGGCGAAAACAGAAGAAGCCAGTCCCCCCACCCAACAGGGAAAGCAACGGCCACGTCATCCAACTTAGCAAAGAAGGATGGGTCCAGGCTCGCCGTGCCGTCGCAGGCGACATCGTCTTACCTGCAGACGCCTCACGTGACTTACTGATGGCATACCACTACCTCCTCATCGAGGAGCACAAGAAACAAGTCAAGATGCAGGAGACGCTCGACAAACGCAAGCAAGCGACCGAGTCCAGCGACGAGCTGCGCTCTCCGCCATGGTACCCGGCTCTAGCACAAACGGAAACGAGGGAAACAAGCACCGCTCTCGGGTGGAAAACATGGACCCCAAGGAGCGGCGTGACGTGACCCGAACTCTCCACACATCGTTCATGGATATGGACGCTGACGGCAACATCATCCCGAAGACGCCACAAGCTGCGATCATGGCAGCCACTGCGTATCTCGCGGCTCACCCACCTCTGGAGGGGGACCCGAAAAGGGCCATGCATAGGTCCGCACTCACCGGACTAGGACTAATCGGAGCTGCGCTCCATGAAGACGCTCCTGCGGAGCCGAAGAAGAAAGCTCCGGCCAGGCGCGATCGGAGCCCCACTCCCTCATCCGAAGATGAAGAGGAACACGATCTTCCTCGAAGGAAGAAGAGCTCGCATAGCCATAAACACGACTACGACGCCAGAGACAAGCTTACACAGTGCAAGATCGACAAAGCACGCGCCAAACGCGCATGCTCGTCTGAATCTGAGATGGATGAAGACGAAGGAGAACTCTGCGGGGCTCGATGCTTCAGCAGATCCGTTTGGCGAACACAGATGCCACGCAACTTCAAGCTTCCTTCGGATACTCCGAAGTTCAACGGCACGCAAGATCCAAAGTCCTGGCTCAGTGACCATCCATCATCCGCAAGCTTCACGGAGGCAACAAAGAAACCGCCATGCAATGCCTTCACCGCGGTGACAAAGCGCTGGTCCGGCTTAGCAGCCTATCATCAGGATCCATCCGAAGCTGGGAGGAGCTCGCTTACAGCTTCATACGAAATTTCAAAGGCACCAACAAGAGGCCCGCCTCAATCGAAGAGTTGCGAGCTTGCGCTTAGAGAACGGGTGAATCTATTCGCTCGTACATACTACGCTGGTCTACAACCAAGAACTCCGCAACACACATCTCCGAAGAGAGGGCCATCGACGCCTTCAGGGATGGCGTCAAGCGCCCAGACTTCAAGGAGGAACTTGGGCGTGTAAATCCCAAGACACTCGTCCACCTCATGGAAATCGCCAACAGTTGGGCAGACGGCGAAGATTGCATCCAGCGGGCGCAATCAGATGAAGAGGACGACTACGGCCGAAGACGCGAACGCCGCAGCAAGAGGAGATCGCGCGTCTACGAGGATCGCGACGGACCCGACATGGTCGCAGCCGGCTACGCCGACTGCCGTAACGACAACAACCGCAACAACGGAGGATACCGCAGCGGAAACTTCCGCGACGACCAACGCAGCTGTGGCAACGCCATCATGACAATGGACCCTCAGCATTCGACAAACTTTCGGGTCCATGCACCATCCACTTCTACATCGACAAACAAGATGGCAAAAAGAAAGCTAGCCACATGCTCAAGGACTGCCGCGAGTTCCAGAAACTCAGCGAAGGCATGGTGCAGATGAGGCAACAAGCTCCAATTCCTGCATTCGGAAACGCACCTGCGCCAGGTGAAATAGCACACGGAGCTCCTCCACCGCCGCCTATTGGAGGCCCAAATCAACCAGTCGCACCAGCGCAAAACAACGCCGGGGTCGCATACCCCCCACCAAAAGGAGCACTAAATATGATCCAGAAGGGACGCCCCACCAACAGGGTGCAGAAGAAAATCACCCGACAAATCAACTTGGTCGTGGCAACTCCGCCTGCAATCCCTGAGTACCTCAGCGGATCGGAGTACTGCATCACATTCACTCGCGCGGATCACCCTTGCCAGATCTCTTGCCCAGGTCATGTTGCCCTGGTGCTGGAGGCGCAGATCGGAGGCTTCGAGATAAGTCGTGTCTTCATGGACGGCGGAAGCGGCATCAACCTAATGTTCGCAAGCACTCTAGCAGCTATGCGGATCCCACAATGCAGCCTAGAACAGTCAGACACAACGTTCCACGGCATTGTCCCAGGAAAGGGCATATTCCCCCTAGGCAAAATAGGACTCGACGTCATCTTCGGGAAGCCGGACAACTTTCGGCAGGAGCGACTAGAATTCGAGGTGGTGGACTGGCCGTCGCAATACCACACCATCCTGGGGCGTGTAGCATTTGCAAGGTTCCTGGCCGTCCCACACTACGCATACCTACTACTCAAGATGCCAGGACCAAGGGGCGTCATCACAGTCCACGGGAGCTTCACCCGATCATACCAATGCGACAGGGATTTCAACAAAATCTCCCAGTCTTTCGGCATGCAAGACGAGCTTGTAAGGCTCCGCGAGGTGACGGACAATGGGCTACCGCCAGTCACAAAGCAGAACGCACCTGACATGTCCTTCGACTCCATCATCAACACCAAGAAAGTGCAGGTCCATCCGACGGATGCCTCCAAGACGGCGCTGATCGCCAACGACCTCAAGATCAAGATAGGAAGGCGCGCTCGTCGAATTCCTCCGTGAGCGCTGGGAAATCTTTGCCTGGTGTCCTGCGGACATGCCAGGAGTTCCCAGGGAATTCACCGAGCACGCACTCAATGTCTTCCCAGACACCAAGCCAGTCAAGAAGTCCATCCGAAGACTGTCGGAGCCACGAGCCGAAGCTATCGGCAAGGAGATCAACAGATTACTCGCAGCAGACTTCATCCGGGAAATCAAGGAAAGCGAGTGGCTGGCAAACACGGTGATGGTCCCGAAGAAGGACACGGACATCCTGCGGATGTGCGTGGACTTCACGTCACTAAATAAACACTGCCCAAAGGACCATTTCCCTCTTCCTTGGATCGACCAGATCATCGATTCGACTGCAGGTTGTGAGAAGCTCTCCTTCCTCGACGCCTACTCAGGCTATAACCAGATTCGACTCAAGGTCGAAGATCAAGAGAAAACGGCGTTCATCACACCGTTCGGAGTATGCTACAACACAATGCCCTTCGGGCTAAAGAACGCGTGTGCCACGTACCGGCGATGCATGCAGGCCTGCCTCAAGGACCAGATCGGTCGCAACGTCCAAGTCTATGTCGACGACATAGTCATAAAAACCAAGGAGGCAAGAACACTTATCGACGATCTCCGCGAGACGGTCGACAACCTTGATCGCTACAGGATCAAGCTCAATCCAGAAAAGTGCGCCAAGGCCCCTCGGTCACCGCTCGGGTACTTCATCTCTCAACGAGGGATCAAGTGAACCCAAGAAAATCAAAGCTATCATGACAATGGAGAAGCCGAAAAACCTCAAGGAGTTTAGCATTTCGCAGGCGAGTAGCGGCACTAAGGTGTTCATCACCGCATGGGCGAGAAGGCCCTACCATTTTACCGAGATGTCGCAAAGGCGCATAAGTTCGAGTGGACACCAGAAGCCAACGACGCATTCGGAAGCCTCAAGCGGCATCTCTCCACCTCGCCCGTTTTTGTCACGCCAAAAGAGCGCGAGCCCCTGCTGCTGTACATAGCAGCCACACACCAGGTGGTCAGCACAGTACTCGTGGTCGAACGACCCGAAGAAGGCAAGACCCACGGGGTCCAACGCCCAATTTACTACCTCAGCGAGGTTCTCACTCCGACAAAACAGCGGTACCCGCACTACCAGAAGCTGGCCTACGGCGTGTTCATGACGGCTCGACGACTGAGCCACTACTTCCAGGAGCATCAGGTGATGGTCGTCAACGAGGCACCCTTGAACAGCATCCTGAATAACCCAGAGGCCACAGGACGCGTGGCCCTGTGGGGCATCGAACTATCACCTTTGGACATCATCTACGAGAAGCGACACGCAATCAAATCTCAAGTCCTTCCGGACTTCCTGGTGCACTGGATGGAGCTGCAATGCTCGACACCCCGCATATGTCGCATCTGGACAATGCATTTCGACGGCTCCAAACGCGAAGCCGAGCAGGAGTCATCGACCTCCCGCAAGGTGACAAGATGAAGTACGTCCTTCGGATGAAATTCAGAGCCTCCAACAACGAGGCCGGATACGAAGCCCTCATCCATGGCATGAAGATGGCAAAAATATGTGGCGCAACGCGCCTGGTCATCTACGGTGACTCCAACCTTGTCGTACAGCAGACGATGAATGAGTGTGACGCACACACCGACAACATGATCGTATCTGCGCTATACAACGACTCGAAGGATAATTCGACGGTACGCGAACTTTGGAAGAGAGAGCAACGAGGAAGCCGATAGACTCGCCAACATCGGCTCCACTTGTGTAAAGGTGCCACCGTGTGTTCCTCGAACAGATCTGCGTGCCATCCATCAGCGAAAATTCCCCAAGGGATCACCCGAAGAAGCAGAACACTCGGGGGCTACGCTACCCGAAGGTCATGAAGGACCCGAAAAGTTGGATACCGAAGTTGCCATGGTTAACCTGATGCAGGTCATGGCAGTCGAAGAAACCTGGACACGTCCATACCTCCAGTTCCTGATAAACGGAGAATTGCCAGACAGCCCGACAGATGCCCGGCGCGTATCTCGTCGGTCAAAAGCCTTCACCATCATCAACGGCGAGCTGTACAAACGCAGCATTACGGGTGTACTACAACGGTGCGTCACCATCAACGATGGCAAGGCCATACTCCAAGATATCCACGAGGGCATCTGCGGCCACCACGCAGGTAGCCGCTCCCTCGTCGCCAAAGCTCTGCGAGCAGGATTCTACTGGCCAACGGCCATGAGCGACGCGAAGGACATCGTCCGAAGATGCAACGGGTGCCAACGGTTCGCCGACAAACCGCACGCACCTGGGTCCGAACTTCGACCCATACCTATAGCCTGGACTTTTGCCCAATGGGGCCTTGACATGATCGGCAAACTGCTAAAATCCTCGAAGGGAGGACACGTCTTCCTCCTGGTCGTAGTCGAAAAATTCACCAAGTGGATCGAGGCCATGCCAGTCACCAACCAGAAGGGCAAAACCGCCGTCAAGTTCTTCGAATCAATTGTCTACAGGTTTGGCGTACCGCACAACATCATCACCGACAACGGATCGAACTTCATCTCCGAAGAATTCCAGGACTTCTGCGAAGGCCTCGGGATCAATATCACGTATGCCTCAGTGGCACACCCGCAAACAAACGGGCAAGTGGAAAAGGCCAATGGCCTAATCGGCGCCGACATCAAGAAGCGCCTCATGAGCTCACTCGAGCACAAAGCTGGAAACTGGACGAAAGAGCTACCGTCTGTCCTGTGGAGCTTACGGATTATGCCAAACAGCTCCACCGGCTACACACCGTTCTTCATGGTACACGGAGCTGAGGCCGTGCTACCAGCCGAAGTACGCCATCAGGCTCCACGAGTCGTCATACAGCCGAATCCACGGCTGCACTCGAAGATGCCGTCGACACTCGACAAAGCACGGGATATAGCAGAGCTAGATCAGGTGTACCGAGAAAGTCTCCGCAACTACCACGGCCGGGCGCCCAAGGTCCTTCGTCGAAGGAGACCTCGTCTTACGGCTCAAGCAAAAGCGACCGAATAAATTTGAGTCACCATGGGAAGGACCCTATGTCATCACCGAAGTCATCCCAGGTGGCGCCTATCGCCTCAAGCACGTGGAGTCTGGAGTCGCATACTCCAACCCATGGAACGTCTCGCACCTACGACGATTCTACCCGTAGCAACCTACCCCCTTTTTTACTTTTAATAAGGCTTTCAGCCAAGGCTACTCAGCCGAACCATGTACCTCCTCCATTACGATATAAATAAAGCCAAGTACCTCGCCCCCAACCTTCGGTTGACTATTTTCTGCAACTTTACTACATGCTACATACGCACTCGGGGGCTCCCCCCACCTCAAAATTTCATCGACTGAGGACCAAACGTGTACACCCGAGTAGCTGACCACGTCAGGCAAACGAAAAGGGCACGATTAATCAAAGCATCGTGCTCACAAACAAGCAAACCTTTACAACAAAGGGCACAAAACGCCCAGCCACAATATACAAATTTTACATCTATCTGCTTATTTTCAGGTCCTACCTATTCGAAGAATAACTGAGCACGCTCAAACAAATCTACACTCATTCGCATATCGCCTTACCGCGTAATGCGGACGCATGTTCCACTCGCCACCATCTGGTCGAGGAGGTGGCCCAGTCGCCACAACAGCCAAATCTACGTCAGGGTGGTGCACCCTCACAAGGGACAAGGCAGCCTTCACCCCTGCGACGAGCTGCTGTCGCACCAGCTCCTTGACATTGCTGGCACTCCGAAACTTCGTCAGAAGACCTGCAAGGATCGTCGGCACGGCATCCAAAGGAAACATGACGTGCATCACCGAGGAAAGTGATGTCTGCACCTGGCGGAGCACCCGCGAAACCTGATAGACACGATCCTGCACCGTCTCCAGAACCAGGGCGCGATCACGATCCATCCAGAAGAAGCCGCCGGCCTCCATGTCCTGTTGAGTCAAGCAATTGACTCGAACAACGATACGCTTCTTTTCTTCCCTCGGAGCAATATTGGCACCTGCGACAACCGCACAAAACAAGAATAAGGCCAGCAGGCTCACCCGAAGAACTGAGATACAACCCGAAAGAAGGATCAACTTACATTGCAGCTGCTCGGACAGCCGACCCAGCTCCGCCATCAAATACTCCTCTCTGGCTGCACCATGATCTGCCTTGGATTTCCAAACATCGGCGCGACCGCGTAACCCGAGCAAATCCCTCTCCAAGCTGCGCACGTGATCCCGAAGAAAAGCGAGCTGCGAGGAATCATCCAACGATGGTCGCAAGGGCCTTTCGGATGAAGTGTCAACTGGGTCAGCACCCGAAGGAACCTATAGCAGCAGAAAAGAGAAGGCACACAGACATTCAGCCAAGGATAGTGAACAACTCGGAAGAATTCATTAACATATATAAAGCCACTACGTGGCACAAGGATGGTACTACAAAAGATATTTACAAACAAAAGAAGACTCCAAACTACCCTACGTCTACTATGCCTAAGATGCAGGACACTGAGTCGCCTCAGAACCAGACTGCCTAGCTTTGGCCTCGCCAGAAAAGCGTGCTCGAAAGAAGTCAATGAGCTTGGGCCCATATCGTCTGCAGCGAGCGGAGTAGGCGGCAAAGGCTACCTCAGATCCATTCGCAGCTGTCGGCATCCGAGAAGTAATCTGGGGCAGGTCCAGCTCCGCCCCAGCCGCCATGGCCATCGCCAGCCCGACGGACGCACCAATGCCCTTCTGCTTGCGCTTGTACGCTGCAGGCGCTTCGGCTGACAGAGCCTCTGCCAGGGCATCCACATCTTCAAGGGATGCGCCCTTCGGGAAGAGCTCCTGGTAGAAGCGACCAAGGACCTCTTTCGCCTTGGCAAGAGAGTTGACGACGGTGCTGCAGCGGTCTTCGACCGCCACAGTGGCATCATCTAGAGCACTCCCGTGCTCCAGAGCACCATGGTCGAACTCGATGCCTGCGGCATCTGAGACAAAAACGAAGAAAAACATGAAGAAAGGCAGCATAGAAGAAGATCCGTAGAAAAAGAAACAAGTCCAAAAGCTTGTACTCACCCGAAATGGCCTTGGCAGCAGCCATGAGCTTATCTGCCACCCCTCTTCCACGAGCAGCCGCAACGGTGGCCAGCTTCTCCTCACGATCTGCGGCCTCCTGCTGCAGACGCTCCTTCGCTTCGCCGCCAGCTCGACTCTAGGCGCTCGCACTGCAAGCGGCTTTTGGCCTCCGATTGGCCAAGGCTCTTTTTAAGAGCGTCGACCTCACGGAGAGAGTCGTTATGCTCCTCTGCATTTACAACAAGCAAGTGTCAAAGAACAGGACCATGATAAACAAGAGAAGTACTACAAGGCAGACGAATACCTTGAAGCTGCCGCAGTTTCGCCTCCAGCGTCAAGCGTTCCTCCACTAGCCGTTTGGCCTCTTGGACAAAAGGCTGCAGCAAAAGGCAATAGCAGTAAGAACAGACTTGGGGCTACGCCCAACACAAAGAAGCAAAACTACATCAAGATACGAAGACAATCGGGGCCTCTGAACATAAAGCGTAAAACTTACGTGCTCGCAAGGCGAACCGCAGCCCGGCTGCGAAATTGAGGCGCAACCACCAGCCTCTCCCGCAGGAGGAACTGAGCGCGCCACCAAGTCGCCACCGCGAGGAGGAGGCGAATGTTCGACTCCCCATCATCTCCTCGCGACCGTCACTAGAGCCGTGAGGATTGACCTCTGAACCAATCAACACAGGTGCAAAAATAACGAGGGAACAAAGGACAACAGTGGCAACAAGAAAACTTACGAGCCCAACGCGCTCAGGTCGAAGATAGGAGAAGCCCTTCGAGCCCTCTTCTCCTCCTTTTTCTCTTCCTTCTTCTCCTCCTTCTTTTCTTCCTTCTTCCGCTTTGCTGGCGGGTGCGGAGCAACAGCCCGCACAGGAATGGCAGGAAGGGGAGAGCAAGAACCCCCATGAACATCATCATGACGCTCAAGGCCCAGAGGATTTCTGGGAGTCGGAGGAGTCGAGGCATCCGAAGACTCGCTAGAGCTCCGTGATCGCTTGCGCGAATGGTCCTCACTCGACTCGTCGGCATCCTCCGCTGGGGATCGCGCTGACGGTAGCTCAGACATGGAATCCACCACTTCATTATCCGGGGCATTCGGATACCTCGGGCAACGGTGGTGCCATGCCCGACACTTTGAAGCTCTGCAAAAGGAAAAGGAACTTTGTTAGCAAACAAAGGAAAAAATACACAGCTGACAAAAACAAAGGGGGAGCACTACGTGCGCAAATCTACACCTTCGGTACGACCAACGTCGAAGAAAAGGGAGGAGTCAGCGACTTCCCCGGGATTTCTTCGTCGGCCTTGAACTTCAACAAGGCGAAGAGCCTTGTCAAGTTCCACCTCGGAGATTTTCTCACTCGAAACCCTCGTCGGATCACGGCGCCCAGAGTAAAGAAACATCGGGTGCGCCCTCGCTTGGAGAGGCTGCACCCGACGCTCAAGAAATGTCCGGATGATGTCGACACCGTTCACCTCCTTCTCAGGAATCAGTTGGAGATCCTCCACCCGACGGTACAGGGCCTCTATCTCCGCCACCTCACCGTCTAAGATTTGGTTTTTCCAGGATCTTTTCTTCTCAATCAATTGGGAGGGGTAAAAGGGAACGAGACCAAAATCTTGCCCAGGCAATACGGAGTCACGGATGTAAAACCATTTCCTCCGCCAGTACTGGACAGATTCAGACATGGAAAAGGAAAAGAATTGCACATTGGGACTGAAGGAGATGATGAAACCCCCAATGGGATACACACCATCCGAACCAGACTGCCTCTTCACGGAATAAATCTTCCGGAAGAGGCCAAAGTGCGGCTCAATACCAAGCCAACACTCGCAAAGCGTGATAAATCACGCAATGTGGAGAAGGGAGTTGGGAGACAGATGATGGAGTTGAACCCCATAGAAAAAGAGCAGTCCACGGAGGAAGTCATGGACAGGAAAAGAAAACCCGCGAATCACGAAGGCAACAAACATAACCCGGTATCCAGATGGGGGACGGGGGATTACCTCATTGCCGGGGAGTCTCACGGCCATCGTGTCTTGCGGGATCAGGCCCCGCTCGCGCAGTATGCGAAGATCGCTCTCCTGCGTTTCTGATCGCCGCCAGCCACCATCGGTGACGCGAGCAGTGGCGGTGCCCTTCTTGCCTCCGGCGTCGCTGGTCCCAACCGCAGATGAGGACTTCTTTGTTTTCCCCATGGCGCTACGGCGGTGGTGGCGTTGCCAACGAAGAAAGACAAAGGAAATGTGGAAGAAACTCTCAGCGCGCAGCAAGAATAGATCAAGAACGAGGAGGCAGTGAATAGATGAACTGCTGCGGTGAAAAACAAACCACGATTTCACCAGGGATTATAACAGCGAAGACGACGCATGCTGGCCGTCCATTGAGAAGACCTAACGCCAACGGTAGATCTGGCCGTACACGTGTCAGCACCAAAACGAACCGTCGTTACCACGCCGTCCACTACGCGCGGAAATCGAGGAGACAGTAATCATCTCCACGCGTGATCGTCAATTCAAAGTCAGCAAGTGGGACCCACGCTTCGTCCAATCAAGTCATCTCTGGCGTAGCAGACGCTTGAGGTCATCGATCGTAAGCACTGACGTCATCAAAAGCTATACTAGCACCACCTCGGCTCCACAGCTAAGAGTACTCACTCGAATCTACGATTCGACTAAATACTCGGGGGCTACTCCTATCAGGAGCGCTGGCCGCGCACCCGATAGACAAATGAGGACAAAAATTACTTCTCCGAGTCCTACGTCGAGTCTACGACTCCACTACGGACTCGGGGGCTACTCCCATAGGGAGGATGGATTTAAGCATCCGAAAATTTTCGAGTCCTGCGGACCTAATGATTGAAACAATGCTTGAACTAAAAGTCTCCGTTCGAGTCTACGACTCGAACAGACACTTGGGGGCTACTCCCATAGGGAGCGCTGGTCGCGCACCCTATTAAATCTTCGACTGCGATCTTCCGGATCCGCATGCAAAAACTTTTTTGGAAACTCTGCCCCAACAAAACGCTAAGTGAGTGACAATCTCCTTGGCCACCCGAAGCACCTCCGAGGTGATAAATGATTCGGATGCTACGTCTGCGACGCAAAGATAAGACCTGCAGATATCATCTGATGGCCTGGCAACGCACCTGACTGCGCTCTGCTAGTATGAATCCGTACCAGCAGGTACGATGAAAATCCCGACGGACGCGTTGGGTACACCAATTAAAATCACTGGAATTCCACTCCTGTAAGACCTCCGTGGCCTGAGTAGAATTACGCCAGCATATGTTCCAGGTCCGGGTTGAGGGACCCGAACCTGAGGAAGATCGTGTCGTTTCGTCCTAAGACAGTTAACTGACCCTGATCCGTCGGGTGAGTCAGGCACACGCATCAACAATCCCTACACACATATTACTATTGATATATAACTGCACCTGAAGGATGGAAGAGTCCTCAGCCGAATCTACGATTCGACTGAACACTCGGGGGCTACTGACATGGTTATACCCTACGGGTACGTAACTTCAGCATACCTGGTCCAGCCCAAGGAAGGCCCATAGTAGATATACACTGGCCCATGACGATTTTTGGGTGGCCAAAGCCCATGACACCTTCGGATCCTTGGAGAGCAAGACTAGCATAGATAGGAAATTCAAAGGGGTAAAACCCTAGAACTTGTAACCGACTAGGACTATGCTCGGGACCTGCCTAAGTCTATATAAAGGCCAGGAGGGCACGTCCTAGATCTCTCGACTCATACTTTAGCACACGCATCCACGCCAGATCGAATCTGCGCACCCTGTAACCTTCGGTTCAGCCGTAATCAAAGAGCAGACAAGCAGGAGTAGGGTTTTCCCTCCGGGGGCCTGAACCTGGGTAAATCTCGTGTCCCCTGGTTGCTTGTCTGTTAACCGTAGCACGATCTCCAGCATCCCCATCTTCTCCAAAACCCAAGCCCATAACAATGGGCATTGACAAGATTAAACCTCGTCAACAACAAGTTCTGTGAGTGGATGAAACCTTTATTTTTGCAAATTCCTTTGACTGATGCTATTAAGTTGCCTCCTTATTCAAAGTATATGAAGGATATTGTCTCTAATAAAAGGAAGATTCCTAATAAGGAGATTTCTACTTTCCTTGCTAATTATTCCTTCAATGGTAAGGTTCCAAAGAAACTTGGTGATCCAGGTATACCAACTATTCCTTGCTCTATTAAGAATAATTATGTTAGAACTGCTTTATGTGATTTGGGAGCTGGAGTTAGTGTTATGACTTTTTCTCTCTACAAGAGACTCTAGTTAGAAAAGTTGATACCAACTGATATATCTTTGCAAATGGCTGATAAGTCAACTACTATTCCTGTTGGTATATGTGAGGATGTTCCTGTTCAAGTGGCTCATAGTTGCTTGGTTTTGACTGATTTTGTTGTGCTTGAGATGCCTGAAGATGATAATATGTCTATTATTCTTGGGAGACCTTTTCTTAATACTGCAGGTGATGTCATCAATTGCAATCAAGGAAAAGTAACATTCAATATTATTGACAAAGAGCATACTGTCTATTTCCCCAAGAAGGTTGCTAAAATCTATTGCTTGAATTCCATTGAAAATATTGAGAGCATCAAGGTTGGAGAAATATATTGTCCCATTCCACAAGAAAATTTTGAAACTATTATGATTGGGACCATTGCTATCAAGTATGAGGTAACATAATCACCTTATGGAATATAAAGTTTTGTTTCATATAAGATTGTTTTGGTAAAAAGACTTGATCAACCTTGTTAACAAAAGGATTTTAATGAACAAAATAATGTTTTCATTGTGGTTATACTTGCTGTCTTTTACTTTTCTCCTTCCTAGTTTTTGCCTTTTCTTTTGCTAGCTTTGGTTTTCTTAGTTGTTTGCTTGTTAGAGTGTCTTAGAACTTCTATAGTTTGGATTTTGGTTTGTTTTTGATTCTTCTAAAAAAATTGGTTTCTGCGAGAAAATCAATTTTCATACCCTGAAAATTGGCCAAAAATAAAGTTTCCCAAAAAATCCCAAAAAATTCAAAATAATTTTTTTCCTCGAAAAAAGGGGCAGAGGGACACCAGGAGTGACCGAGGGGGCCACCCCAGGCACCCACACCCCTGGTACGCGCGACTCCCCTACAGATGGCGCCTGGGTGGGGTGTGGCCCACCTGGGCCCCTCCAAAGTGTCTCCTCCCAGCCATCTTCTTTCTCTCTCTCTCGAAAAACACCGGAAAACTTGCTCAAGCTCTAGTTCCTGCTGTTCTTGTTCACGATTTTCGATCTCCTTGCTTATTCCATCTTTGCTGTTGATTTTTGGAGGGATTGCTCCTTGGTATGTGCCTCCTCCACTTGTCCAATTAGATTTGTGATTGATAGATTGTATCTTGAGTTTTTTGCTGCTATAGGTGACAGGTTGTGTGAGCTTGCATGCTTGTTCTATGCTTAGATGTTTCATTTTGATGCATGTGTAGCCCTCTAGCAAGTTCCTATAGTAGTTTCTCATCATTTATCAACTTGGAAATCACTTGGTTTGATGTTTGTCTAAAAATTTCAGAAAAAAGAGGTCATGAACAACCACACATTTGGTGAAATATTTGAGAGTGATGCACCTAGAAGGGCAAGGCCTTCAAGATCGTCCTCCCGAGCTAGGACCTCATATAGTGAGGATCTCATTACTCCGCGATTTGGCGACGAGGGAGATGAGGGAGATGCTCACCCTTCCACCTTTCCTTGACAAACCTTTTTGCGGGCTGCTGGGATTATTGATGATTTTACAACCTTGGTTCGGAGGGCTGGACTAACAAGCCTTATGCAGGATGAGAGCGTGCAGTATGCAATGCTCACTAAAACATTTGTGGAGAGCTTTTCTTTTACTAACAGATTGTTCAAGCCAGATGTATCTTTCAAAATTTATGGCAGGTCTTACAACATGACATTGAAGAAATTTTGTGAGGCTCTGGGACTTGGTACAGCTGGGTCGGCGAAGAAGATTCCAGCTCAACCCGCTAATTTGTTGGAGCTCTACCGTGGGATAACTAATGATGATAACCGTAGAGCCCAATGGGAAAAGATAAGAAATATTAAACTCCCAGCCATCAGGTACTTTGCTTACTATCTTGCCACTAGTGTTCTTGGTAGGGAGAACACCAGCAATATTTCCAACTATCATTTGGCATTCATAGTTGCGCTCAACAATGAAACTAAGTACAATCTTGGTTCTCTCATTGCTCGTCACTTAGCTGCCAAGGGACCCATTTATGAGGGAATTATTGTTGCACGTGTTGCTACTGCCTTGGACCTTGCTGTTGATCCAAATGATATAGTTTTGGCCCCTCAGAGGCTTGATCTTTCTGCCATGAAGGCACACCACTTTGTCACTAATGGCTCTACACTTGAGAGCTTGGTTTATAGAATGTTGTTTATTGACGGGGAAGAGAGAGAGAGATCCCTCTCCCACAAACTACTTTGTTCAGTATTTCTCAGGACCTTTGTCGCGCTCCAAGGAGGAGATGGATGACAAGTTGTGCATTCTTGGTTTCCACAGACACTATCAGGAGGAAGCTCCCTCATATGACCCCTCTATACACTACACAGGGGAGTCCTCGAGCTCGTAACAGGACGAGGGAGCCTCCTCGTCATACTACGGAGGTGCACCTACTTGGGCACCATGGGATTGAGCTCCATTTAGGCCAAAAGCCTAAGCTTGGGGGGAGGTATACCGACATCACACTCATATATATATATATCATGTTCGGTCGGTTCTTTGTATATCCATTATTTCACTTTCTTTTGGTTTTTGTTTCTACTTTCTTAAAACACAAAAATACCAAAAATATTTTTGTTGTTTCTCTTGGTTTGTTTTTTTTGCTTTGTTCTGCCTTAAATGAAAATTTCAAAAAGATTTTGCTTTGTTTGTTTTTGCTTTGTTAGCTTGTTTGAAAAATCGAAAACACCAAAAATATTTGTTGTTCTTCTTTGGTTTTGTGAGTTTTTGCAGGGTTCATCCGTCCTCAGTGGATTTTGGTTTCATGTTATTATTCAAGTCACACAAGTGAAGGGCAATAATGAAGATTAAGACAAATTGAGGTGTGGTAAGTGGCTGGTAACGAACTCTATTTGTTTTCATTTTTGTACATATACTCATCATTGTGAGCATGCTTAGTCTGTTCATGTAAGGAGTATGTTACTAATGGATGCTTAGTAGTTCTTGCTTGTCTGTGATTAGCTCCAGCTTGCTAATAGTTTGTATCATGTCATATGAATATTTACTTGCATTGTTTTATTCATGTTTTGGTATGATATTATGGTATCCTCCTCTGAAAGATTCATGTGAATCGACTTGGCACATGCTCGCGCATGCATATGACTAAACAATAGTCAGTAAGCCTCGATGATTTATTTTGCCTCAGAGTTCTTATATCACTTTCATGCCATAATTAGTCCTATTTTGTTGCAAGCATGATTATGACAGTTATTGCTCTCTCGTTTTTCGCTCCCTCTCTATTTCTAGCCTTCCCTTGCACTGAGTATGAGATCTACTTGTGCGTCCAACTCCCCAAAACCAATATTGCCAACAGTGTCCACCATACCTACCTATTAGCATCATTTGCTATTTCAGTGCATATTCTATATGCCTTGTTTTCTTCCAAATAAAATGTTTGACTGTTTTGAGAAAGTTAGTTAGTAAAACTCTCACGAACTTGATGGCCCACTTTATTTCTTGCGCTTAATAATCCTGAACCATTGTGACATGTCCATGAAAGTTATATGCTTACAAATTATATGCTAGGAGTTAGCAGAACTGTGCTATCACGGGGAACGCTTTCAACACTTTTTGGATAGTTTTATCCAGTTGATACCTTGCTCTTTTGTTTGCGGATGTCGACGGTGTGAAATAAAAGGGGAGCTTGTGAGTTCATGGAGTATATATATATGTGTGTGTGTGTGTGTGTGTTAGAGAAACGCCTAGGCCGCTAGCCTAAGCCATGCCTAATCATGGTGGAAACTTGCAGCATCACCATAATGAGCATTCTATGAAGCATCCTCAATAAAAAGCTATGCACATAGTAAATAAAAAGATTGCTGAGATGCTCATTGTCTGCTTGCCTTGTCATTTTGATCACGGGATAGCTCCTGTATCATGTGCAAGGGGTACCCCATTGGCGGTTCCCTATGATATGCATGTATGTACAATGACAAGAACTTGCAGGTGACTGAAGTTGAGTAGCATGAGGTGTGGCCCTCATATTCAAGGTACTTGAGATTACCAACTTATACTTTCATCTTGTCCCTCATAGAGTAGCAAATAGATGCATAAGACACCTTCAAAGTTCATAAGAGTGACTAGATACAAATAGCACAAGAACAAGCAATATCAACAATATGCATCAATCACTAAGTATTGGGACACTGCACATAGAACTAAGAATGGTAATATGCTCTCTTAACTGGTGCCTAAAGGTATAAGGTGGAGACTCAATATAATAGTGGAAGAAAGGCCCTTCATAAAGGGAAGCAGGGATTTCAAGTTTCAAAAAGAGCTTCCAAAAATTATGGTACTTGTTAGCTTTCAGCCCTCATTGCCCTATCATAAGCATCTTTAAGTGATTAAGGTTAAAGTGAACAAACTATGGAGTATATGCTTGACAAAGTATAAGTTGGCAATCTCATGTCCCTTGAATACAAGGGTCGCACCTCATGCTACTCAACTTTGGTCACCTGTAAGTTCTTGTCATAGTAAGTACATGTGTATCATAGAGAACCGCCAATGGGGTACCCCTTGCACATGGTACAAGAGCTATCCCATAACCAAAATGACAAGGCAAGCAGACAATGAGCATCTCAGTGATCTTTTTATTTACTATCTGCATAGCTTTTTATTGAGGATGCTTCACAGATTGCTCATTATGGTGATGCTGTAAGTTTCCACCAGGATTAGGCATCGCTTAGGCTAGCGGCTCAGGCGTTTCAATACATAACTCCATGGACTTACAAGATCCCTCTTTATTTCACACCGGCGACATCCATAGACAAAAAGAGCATGATATCAACTGTGTACAAAGTACAAGTGGAATGTTGAAAATGTTACCCATGACAGCATGGTTCTGCTAATTCTAACGTGTAAGTGCAAGCATATACAACTTAGATGACACAATGGTTCAAGTTTATTAGGGGCAAGGAATATGAAGTGTTCCATCAATTTCGTGAGGGCTTTAATCACTAAGTTTTCACATAACAGAATATTTTTTAATTGGAAGATAGCTGAAACAAGAATATACTTGGAATGGTGTAACACAACATGCATAGGAGTTTATAGTGGACACTTTGGAATAACTTGGTTTCTTGGGAGTTGGAAGTATGAGTAGAGCTTACTCATACAAGTGGAGGCTAGCAAAAGACTAGGAGCAACCAACTAAGCGACAAAACATTACTAATCAAAGCATAGAGTGGTACTACAAGTCAAGGACTAAATGATCATAGAGGCGATGGTGACTTGTTCATAGTCATAACATGGTGTGAGAATGTGCCAAGTCAACCCAAACAAAGCATCAAAGGAGAATACCACAATACTATGCTTTTGTATGCTAAAACAACGCATGATTCCTTCAAGGCACACTAAGCAATCCCAATTGTTTGGAACAAGACATGCTACAACAATAATCACTAAGCATAAGGTCAAAACAACACCTAGCATGTCATGCAAACGTCTAAGTCACAGTCAATGCAAGCTCCTCTTGCACTTTCAAGCAAGAACTTTCTACTCCTTTCCAACACCAATCAACTTAATTGAAACAACACAGCGAGAACGGTGGTCCAAACTACTTTATTCAAGCAAACTAATCAAAGCAAACGAAAACTAAGACGCTCCAAGAACAACACAACAGTGCATGAAACAATAAAAATGAAGTGTCTAGAAAGACCTCAACTTTTTATTGATGAAGAAGGGGATGCCTTGGGCATGCCCAAGCTTTGACGCTTGTACCTCCTGTATATTTCTTGGGGTGACACCAGGATGGCATACCCAAGCTTGAGCTTTTGTCCATTCTTCATCTCATTACATCATTCTTTCTCTACACCTAATTTTTTTTCCTTCATACAAAACTTCACACAATCTTCATTAGCAACATTAGTGAATTCAAAAGATAATAGACCCTTGGGTTTAGCTTTAGAACAGCAAGAATTTCACTAAAAACACAAGCTACTGTAGCAATTCCCTCAAAAAGCTCAATTTCCCAAAAAGAACCCAAAAAGAAAACAATAAGAAGCAAATGCAAATAATGGCAGAAATCTGTCAAAACAAACCAGCAGGTAGAAACCTATTTTTTCGAAGACCTTCTGTTGCTCAAATCAAAAAGTGTTGAACTAACAAAAGTTATCTAACATACTGGGGGATTTATTAGTAAATTTTCAGCTCAATATGATTTACAGAGACTCCTCACGAATTTTTATAGTGGAGGATAGAAATCTGTTTCGGGACAACAACTCCCCAAATCTTACTTCCCTCTCATTAGAGGTCATTCTTGGCACAAAAAGCAAACAAAAAGGATAAGGAGAGTTCATTACTGATGTAATGAACAGTAATGACTTTCAAGACTCAAGGAAACTCTTGGGTTATCTCCCATAAGTACTTTTCTTTAACGCCTTTAAGTTAGGCACAAGAAGCAAGAAATCAAGTATTTTCAAATGAAGAATTAAGATCAATACTTCCAAAGTCTTCAACTATGAAAGGTATCTCATCCATATGAGTTTTGGAGGATACTTTCTTATCTCTCTTTAGTTTACTACTTTCATCAAAAGGATTTTTAGGAACAATCTAATCAAAATTCTTTTCAAAGGCCTCATGCATCCCAACAAGCTTAAAGGGTATGGGTATCTTAAAATCCTCTCTAGGCTTAGTTTTATCAGAAGTATCCACAACATCTACACATGAGACTAGCATATTGAAACACTCAAAGACCTTTTTGGCTTCCTTAGCAACATCATGGAATTCTTTGAGTAAAGTTTCAAGAATAAATTCTCTCTTTTCAGCATTCTTTTCTTCTTTTAGTTTTAGGAACAAAATTTGCATCATGGGGTTAAGGCTAACAAACCTAGCCTCCAACATATGAGCTAAAGAAGCTGCGGTAATTTCATAATTAGGAGCAAGATATGCTATAAATTTATCCTCAATATCCTCATGCTTGCTAACATGATTAAAGAATTCTTCAATATTATATTTCCCAATTATGGAGCCACTCCCTATCGAAAGGTCCTTCGGGGCGAACTTGGGGAACAACATAGTGAGCTAGAGCAAGGTGGCAACTAGAGTAGAAACTATTTTTTGTGTTTTTGATAAGAGAAAGCAAACCAAACTGAACTATTTTTTTGGAATTTTTGGTAAAAAGAGGCAAACAAAACCAAGCAAAAGAAACTAAGCAAACTAAAAACAAAGTAAAGAGAAAGGTTGAGAAGGACTCTCCTTGTGAAGACGTCCTTAGCCTCCCCATCAATGGCGCCAAAAAACTTGTTGGCGTTGTGTTGACGTGGGATCTTCTTCTTCTTTAGTCCCCGGCAATGGTGCCAGAAGACTTGTTGATGGAGCCTAAGAGCGCTTCGTCGGGAAACCCCAAGAGCAAGGTGTGATGCAGCACAGCAGCAAGTCTTCCCTCAGTAAGAAACCGAGGTTATCGAACCAATAGGAGGACGGAAACATATCAAAGGTGTTACATGCAATGTGGAAACCTGCACAACACAAACTCAAGACTTTGCCCCAACTAAAAGTGAAGTTGTCAATCTCACCGGTTGTTGTAACAAAGGATTAATTGTATGGTGTGGAAGGTGATGATGGTTTGCATAAAGTAAACAGTAACAGTGGAAGATGTATCAATGGTAAAGATTGGACCGGGGTCCATAGTTCACTAGAGGTGTTCTCCTTAGATAAACAAACATGGCATGTTGGGTAAAAGCAGTGGCAATTGATGGGCAGAGCAAGGCATAACAATGCAATACTAGACAAAAGATCCTATGAGATTCGATTGGCAATACAATATACATGACCGCCATCCAACTGCATCTATGACTAGAAGTACACCTTCAAAGTTATCATCCAACCCCTCCAGTATTAAGTTGCAAGCAACAGACAACTGCTTTAAGCAAAGTGTGTAAGGTAAACAATCCACTTGTTCCATGAACAAGAGACCGTTGTTTTCTCCCTAGTCGCAACAACACATCTACCACCGTAGAGATTTCTGTCACTTCCCTTGATAAGTAGAGGCATGGACCCATTATCGAGCATAAATACCCCCTCTTGGAGTCACTAGCAACTACTTGGCCAAGATAGCTACTAACAATGGAGAGTATGCAAGATCACAAACAACACAGGCATCATAGAATCAATAAGACAAAACCATTAATCAATCTGACATATAATATCAATATCCATCGGATCCCCGCAAACACAACATGCATGATTACAAATAGATGAGATCTTGATCATGAATGGAGCTCACAAGATCTAGACATGAAAGCACAAGGAGGAGATACAACCATCTAGCTACTACATGGACCCGTAGTCCAAGGTGGAACTACTCACGCTTCATACCGGAGGCTGGCAGATGAAGAAGAAGGCCTCTGGGATGATCTCCCCTCCGGCAGGGTGCCGGGAAGAGCTTCAAACCCCCCCCTGAACTAGGGACGATGGTGGCGGTGGCTACAAACGGTTTCGTGGAATATTGATCGGGTGCTTAGGGTTTTAGCATCGGGGGCTTCTTATAGGCGAAGAGGCGAGGCTAGGAGGCAGCCAGGGGGCCCACACCCTGCCCAGGCATGGGCCCACCCTAGGCCGCGCCTAGGGGGTGGGGTGTGGCCACCCTGTGGCGCCCCTCCATCTTTCCTCTAGACTCCATGTTCTCCTCGATGAAATATTGACTTTGGCTTTTGTACCGTCCAATTCCAAGAATATTTCCTTACTAGCTTTTCTGGAACCAAAAACAACAGAAAACAGGCAACTGGCACTGTGTAGGTTAGTCCCAGAAAACGTATAAAAATACCTCAAAGTGTAGACAAAGCAAAGCAAAGTGGATACCAAACAAGCATGGAACATCAAAAATTATAGATACATATATGACGTATCAAGCATCTCCAAGCTTAACTCCTGCTCGTCCTCGAGTAGGTAAGTGATAGAAAGAGTAATTTTTGAGGTGACATGCACCATCAAAATCAAGATCAAACCATTTGCAAGCATTGAAAGCTGGGATCAAAGTACTCTAAGCATGAGCATGAAAGATGAAGTTCTAACAATAAGACAAAACAACTATGCTGCAACATGAAAGGATACAAACAAAGATCATGAATAACAATGCATTGAAAGACGTTTGTTTGTTCCACATATAGAAAACATAGCATAATGGCATTTAGCTTGTCCCTCATGAAATAGCAATAAATGCATATGACACCTTCAAAGTTCACAAGGGTGACTAGATACAAATAGTTCAAGAACAAGCAATATCAACAATATGAATCAATCAATAAGTTTTGGGACAATGCACATAGAACTAAGAATGGCAACTCTGCTCTCTTAATTGGTGCCTAAGGATAGAAGGTGGAGAATCAATATAAAGGTGGACGAAAGGCCCTTCATAAAGGGAAGCAGGGATTTCAAGTTTCATAAAGAGCTTCCAAAAATTATGATACTTGTTAGCTTTCAACTCTCATTTCCCCTATCATAAGCATCTTGAAGTGATTAAGGTTAAAGTAAACAAACTATGGAGTATAATCTTGACAAAGTATAAGTTGGCAATCTCATGTCCCTTGAGTATGAGGGCCACTCCTCATGCTACTCAACTTTAGTCACCGGTAAGTTCTTGTCATAGTAAGTAAATGTGTATCATAGTGAACCGCCAATGGGGTACCCCTTGCACATGATACATGAGCTATCCCATATCAAAATGACAAGGCAAGCAGACAATGAGCATCTCAGCAATCTTCTTATTTACCATGGGAAAATGGTGTTTTTTCTCTCTTTCCTCTTTTCAATGCCTCTCTTTTTTTATAAGAAGAAAGCTTCATAGATTGCTCACTATGGTGATGCTGCAAGTTTCCACCATGATTATGCATGGCTTAGGCTAGCGGCCCAGGCGTTTCTCTAACACACATACATAACTCCATGGACTTACAAGCTCCCCTTTTATTTCACACCGACGACATCCGCAAACAAAAGATCATGATATCAATTGGGTATAATGTACAAGTGCAATGTTGAAAGCGTTCCCCATGACAACATGGTTCTGCTAATTCCAACGTATAAGTGCAAGCATATACAGCATAGATGACACAATGGTTCAAGTTTATTAGGGGCAAGAAAAATAAAGTTTGCCATCAAGTTTGTGAGAGCTTTAATCACTAAGTTTCACATAACAAGTTTAATTTGGAAGATAGATAAAACAAGAATATACTTGGAATGGTGTAGCACACCATGCATAGGAATTTATAGTGGACACTTTGGAATAACTTGGTTTATTGAGAGTTGGATGCATGAGTAGAGCTTACTCAATACAAGTGGAGGCTAGCAAAAGACTAGGAGCGACCAACTAAGAGAGTAATAATGGCCATAATCATGCAGAGCGACAAAACATTACTAATCAAAGCATAAAGTGGTACCACAAGTCAAAAACTAAATGATCATAGAGGCTATGGTGACTGGTTCATAGTCATAACATGGTGTGAGCATGTGCCAAGTCAACCCAAACAAAGCATCAAAGGAGAATACCACAATACTATGCTTTTGTATGCTAAAACAACGCGTGATTCTTTAAAGGCACATTAAGCAATCCTAATTGTTTGGAACAAGTCATGCTACAACAATAATCACTAAGAATAAGGTCAAAATAACATCTAGCATGACATGCTAAAGTCTAAGTCATAGTAAAAGCAAGATCCTCTTGTACTACTCAAGCAAGAACGTTCTACTCCTTTCCAACACCAATCAACTTATTTGAAACAACACAACGAAAACAGGGGTCCAATTAATTTATTCAAGCAAACTAACCAAACTAAAAACCAAAAACGAAAACTAAGACGCTCCAAGAACAACACAACTATGCATGAAACAATAAAAATGAAGTGTCTAGAAAGACCTGAGATTTTTATTGATGAAGAAGGGGATGCCTTGGGCACCCCCAAGCTTTGACACTTGTACCTCTTGAATATTTCTTGGGGTGACACGGGGTGGCATCCCCCAAGCTTGAGATTTGTTCATTCTTCATCTCATTACATCATTCTTTCCTTACACCTAAAAATTTTCCTTCATACAAAACTTCACACAATCTTCATTAGCAACATCAATGCATTCAAAAGATAATAGACCTTTGGGTTTTAGTTTTAAAATAGCAAAACTTTCACTAAATACACAAGCTACTGTAGCAATTCCCTAAAAAAAAGCTCTGTTTCCCAAAAATAACCCAAGGAATCAATAAGAAGCAAATGCAAAGAATGGCAGAAATCTGTCAAAACAGACCAGCAGGTAGAAACCGGTTTTTTCGAAGACCTTCTATTGCTCAAATCAAAAAAGTGTTGAACTAACGAAAGTTAGTTAACAACCTGGGGGATTTATTCAGAAAATTACAGCTCAATCCGACTTACAGAGATTTTTCAAGAATTTTTACAGTGGAGCACAAAAATCTGTTTCGGGACAGCAACTCTCCAAATCTTACTTCCCTCTCATTAGAGGTTATTCTTAGCACAAAAATCAAACAAAAAGGATAAGAAGAGGTTATTACAGAAGTAATAACTTCCATACTCAATAAAACTATTGGATTATCTCCCAAGAAGTACTTTTCTTTAACGCCTTTAAGTTAGGCACAAGAAGCAAGAATCAAGTATTTTCAAATGAAGAAGTACTAACATCAACTTTCTTGCTCCTACCTTTCTTACCTTTTTTTATCTTTAGGGAATGTATGATTGCTTATTGGAGAAGCAAAATGCATAATGCATTTTCCCATATCTATTATTGCTCCAAGGTGTTTCAGCAGGGATCTTCCAAGTGTAATTTGTCCTTTTCCTACACATTCAATAACAAGATAATCACTAGACACCACTTTCCCTGAGATCTTTGTAAACACACCTTCAGCTATTTCAGTGGGTAATAAAGTTGCATTATTGGTAAGAGATATTTCTTCTCCTCCTTCAGAAAGTCCCCCAAAATTCAAAGACTCATAGATATCTTTAGGCATAAGACAAAATCCAGACATGATATCACAACGTGCATCAAAATTTTCACTGTTTATAGCAACTTTTATTGTAGGAAACCATTTTGAAGGCTCGAAATTTATTGGGACATAATCATGGTGTTCTCTAAGCATGTTATAGCAATCTTTCAAAGCAACTGTACGGGTCTCAAGAGTGTTCAACCTAGAATAGATGTTTATAAAGGAAGAATCAGACTTGTTAGGCATATTATAAATTGTAATCAACTTCTTTATGGCATCCAAAGCTTCATTCTCATTGCATTGAAAAATATCTCTCCTAGCTACAAAATCCAAAGCATATCTATAACAAAGAGCAAGACCATGGTATAAACTGCTAATAACTAGGCCTAGACACATTTTAGGCTCAGTTTTTCCTTGCAAATCAGAAATTCTAGACCAAACTTCTTTGAAACTCTATTCACTTCCTTGTTTGAAAGTAAAGATCCTTTCCATAGGTGACACAGTGATTGGAACAACACCATACATGGTAGCAACTAGAGCAAGAACTAATTTTTTTGTGTTCTTGATAAGAAAAAGCAAACCAAGCGAAACTATTTTTTTTGGAATTTTTGATAAAAAGAAGCAAACAGAACAAGGCAAAAGAAACTAAGCAAAAAAAAAGTAAAGATAAAGGTTGTGAAGGACTCCCCTTGTGAATCCGTCCTTAACCTCCCCGGCAATGGCGCCAGAAAAGCTTGATGACGTGTAGATCAAATCATTGTAGAGCTTCGTTGGGAAACCCCAAGAGGAAGGTATGATGAGCACAACAACAAGTTTTCCCTCAGAAAGAAACCAAGGTTATCGAACTAGTAGGAGGAAGGAAATGACTAAAATGTGTTGCTAGCAACTTGGAAACCTGCACAACACAAACTCAAGAGTTTTCCCTAATAAATAGTGAGGTTGTCAATCTCACCGGTTTGCTGAAAAAAATGATTAAAGGTATGGTGTGGAAGGCAATGGTGGCTTGCAAAAAGTAAAAAGTAGTCGTGGAAGATGTATCAATGGTAAAGATTGGACCGGGGTCCATAGTTCACTAGAGGTGTTCTCCTTAAGATAAACAACATAACATGATGGGTAAACAAATTATAGCGGGGCAATTGGCAGGATAGAGCAATGCATAACAATGCAATACTAGACATTCATGATCCTATGAGATTTGATTGGGCATTACAACAATATACATAGACCACCATCCAACTACATCTATGACTAGTAATCCACCTTCAGGTTATCATCCAAACCCCCTCCAGTATTAAGTTGCAAACAACGGATAACTGCTTTAAGCAAGGTGTGTAAAGTGAACAATAAAATTGCTCCATGAACAAGAGATTGTTGTTTTATCCCTAGTAGCAACAGCACATGTACAACCTTAGAGATCTCTATCACTTCCCCAGATTCAATAGAGGCATGAACCCACTATCGAGCATAAATACTCCCTCTTGGAGTCACTAGCATCTACTTGGACAAGATAGCTACTAGAAATGGAGAGCATGCAAGCTCTCAAACAACAGAGACATGATAGAATCAATAAGATAAAATCATTAATAAGTCTGACATAGTATTCTCAATATCCATCGGATCCCCGCAAACACAACATGCATGATGACAAATAGATGATCTTGATCATGAACGGAGCTCACAAGATCTAAACATGGTAGCACAAAGAAGGCGAAACAACCATCTAGCTACTACATGGACCCGTAGTCCAAGGTGGAACTACTCACGCATCATACCAGAGGCTGGCATGGTGATGAATAAGGCCTCCGGGATGATTCTCCCCTCCGACAGGGTGTCGAGAAGAGCTTTAGATCCCCCCGATCTAGGGAAGATGGTGACGGCGGCTACAGACTGTTTCGTGGAAGATTGATCGGCTACTTAGGGTTTAGGTATGGGGGCTTCTTATAGGCGAAGAGGGAGGCCGAGGGGGTGCCCGAGGCGGATGCACCTAGCAGGCATGGGCCAGCGGCCAGGGGGTGTGGCCCCCTAGAGGCCCTCCTCCGTATCGTCTTCTGGCTCCGTGTTCTCATCGGTAAAATATTGACTTCGGCTTTTGTCCCGTCCAATTCCGATAATATTTATTTTATGACTTTTCTGGCACCAAAAACAAAAGAAAACAGGCAACTGGCACTGTGGCATCTTGTTAATAGGTTAGTCCCAGAAAACGAATAAAAACACCTCAAAGTGTAGACAAAGCAAAGCAAAATAGATATTAAGCAAGCATGGAACATAAAAAATTATAGATACGTTTACGACGTATCAGAGACTAATGGCGTGGGAGCCTTTTCTATCTTTGTTCGTTATGAACAGGCTTTGTGAGTTCGTCAAAGAAGGGATTAGGTGTGACCATGGATTCAAAGAGGTTTACATGTAGCGTATATGCACCAATGTTCTTGACTTCACTGGAAATCATGTCACCCCGTCTCAGGTGTACAACCATATGAGAAAGTGGGCTCTTGTGCTCAAGCTGCAGGGTTTGGACGGTGTAGAATGGTGTCTGTACACCTTGTCTTTCGGGATGGAGAACGATAGGAGGATGGAGTCGTCGAAGGTTGTGATGCATTGTTTAATTCATGTTTACATTTTTCACAACTACTTACATAACAAAATTTTGTTTTGTCACAAAGTTACCCCATGGATCTCTTTTCAAAACCAGTGGAGAAATATGCTCAGATGAAGCTCATCTTCACCCCCAAGCCCATCATTGAGAAGCATTTGAACACCACCCACTCGCTTATCCTGTCCATGGACCACCTTGCCGATAACCCGATCCAAGGTTGGTTGTACACTTCCATGTGTGAACGTGATATGTGGAAATGGCTTAGGTGCTGGCTGCGCAAGAACTACATCTGAGACGGAAACGGATATCTATGGAACAACGTAAGTCGTACTACTTACCTATCTTAGCTCTATGATGGTGCAGAGATGATTTGCGTGAACAAGAACTTGTATATTTTGGGAGGTGGTGAAACATCCTCTCTATTAGCTAGGGTTGATGCAATTGTGGTCAGAAGTGCTACTATGTAGCACCTTCAATGATGAACTTGGTGATAAACTATTTCTGTGTTATGCTCGCTTGTGTGTCATTTGTGTGTTGTGATTGTGATAAACTGTTTGTATGTGTGTTGTCAATCTGTGATGAACTTCTTGTGGGTATGCTCACCACTCCAACGTGGGAGGTTACCACAAAAAGTGCATAGGCTGCAACCAAATAGATGTGTTTATGTTCTTATTGGGCCAATGCAGCCTACCAAACAGATAGGCTTGTGTTCTCCACTCATGCGAAAAAGTGTATGTAGGCTACAAAACGGGTTGCAAAAGCTGGGCCAGAGGCTGTGTCAGCCTGGCACTGCCGGACTGGGCTGAGAAACCCATGCAGGCTACCAAACGCGCCCTCAGGTCGGTCGTTTTTGTGAAAGCAGAGTGAACACGCACTTTAAAGCACTCCATCTAGCTCCACATAGCTCATTCTTGCACTTACTCTTTTTATCTCTCTTCTCTTAAACACCTTCGTCCTAAACCACTTGTGATTAGCACAAAAAGGCTCCAAATCGACTCAAGCTCTACATAAAAAAGAGGCGTATCAGCGTTTGGGTTCAATTATGACCAACGGCTTCGAGGTTTGTGAACCATATCTTCTCCGATTCGTGGTCAAAGTTGGAGCTTTTTTGGGGTAATTTCTTCAGATTCGTCAATAGAATCAACCGCTCGGAATTTCCTTCTAGAAATAGCTTGATCTCGTTGTTTCTCACATTTTTTATGTTGCAAGTGGTTCATTTTGATGGAGCTAGATGATAACTCAGCTCTTTCAACTGTCATCTCAACTGTCAACTGTAGGTGTAGGTACGAGGACGAACTTCTCAGCTTGTGTGTGAGGTTGAAGATGAGGTAGAGGAAGATGGTCTACTCGACATGCGGGTCGTGCAGGTAGAGGAACGCCAAGGTCTTCGTCGCCGTCAACCGCGCGTAGCTCCCCTTCGTGTGTACGTGTTCTAGATGGTCTGGTCTGACTGTTCGAGCTTAGAGTTCCTGACGTCGCGTCAGGTGTCCCGCCGGTCTCCGTCGCCGACGCAGCTACAACAGTTATCTTGCTACCCTCCGTCACTGGTGCAGCGGCAGCAGCTGTCCCGTCACCCCCTCTATCGCCGGGATGTAGTACGAACACGAAGAACAAGAGCTGCTAATGACTGTTTAGGAATGCATATTAGTGTGAGAGACAATCCGGTGCAGGCAATTACAACATGCATTTGTTACTGTCCTTGTGCAAAAAAAATTCATAGAGGCTATAAACAAGATGCAAAAGCTAGCTCGGGGGTCGGATAAATGTAACATCAAACAAGATGCAAAAGCTAGTTCAGAGGTCGGATGAGCATGACAATACCCTCCGCGGCACTGCCGGGCTATACCAAGAAATTGATGCAGATACCAAATAGCCCCTTAAAAATCGGTGTGCCTGCATTACATGATAGACAGGCTCGTCCCCTGTACGTCCTAAACAAGTGATCTCCTGCATTACACTTTAAAATTTGTATTTTCTAATAATATAACTTTTATAATATAGTATATAAATTATATTTTGTTAGTCAAATTAACAACCTAGGTATACCGCAGGACCTGTAATCCGGAACAGAGGGGAGTAGGTCCTAAACAAGCGATCCGCGTCAGAGCACTGCTGAAACAAGCGATCCGCGTCAGAGCACTGCTGAATGGCCCGTTCGTCGGGAGACGTGGTATGGTGGACGAAGCGCATCTCGGCGCTGGCGAGGAGCGGGCGCGCGGCGGAGGCCGTCGCGGAGTTCTCCAGGATGGACGCGGCCCCGAACGCGCTCACGCTCGCGAGCGTCCTCCCGGCGTGCGCCAAGCTGCGAAACCTCATCCTAGGGCGGGCCATCCACGGGTTCTGGCTCCGGCGAGGCGGCGCCCCCGGCGCGAACCCGATCCTGGACAACGCCGTGCTGGACGTGTACGCCAAGTGCGGGGCCCTCCGCAGCGCGCGCAGCCTGTTCGACGGAATGCCCGAGCGAGACGTCTTCTCCTGGACGGCCATGGTGTGGGGGCTGGCGAGGAGCGAAAGCCCGCAGGACGCCGTCGCGATGTTCCGAGCGATGCTCTACGACGGCGGTGAGGACGCGCCGCCGAACGAGGCCACCATCGTCAGCGTCCTGCACGCCGTGGCGTCCACGGGGTCTCTGGCATGCGGCAAGGCGCTGCACTCGTACGCGTTGAAGCGAGGACTCGGCGGCGAGCAGGTCGTGGGCAACGCGCTGATCGACGCCTACGCCAAGTGCGGGGAGGCGCGGCTGGCGTTCGAGGTGTTCGACCAGATCCCGGACAAGGAGGACCTGGTCTCCTGGGCCACCGTCATGAGGGCCATGGCCGTGGACGGACGGTGCAGAGAGGCAATGCAGCTCTTCTCCCTGATGCTGCGCCGCGGGGTTCGGCCGGACGGCACCGTGTTCCTGGCGTTGCTCTATGCCTGCTGCCATGTCGGGCTGGTGGACCAGGCGCTGAACATCTTGGGCGCCATGAGGAGGGTGTACGGGATCAAGCCGTGGACGGCGCACTACACGTGCGTGCTCGACGCCTGCGGCCGAGCTGGGCACCATGACGGAGCTGCAGAGATCTTCAGGCGGATGCCCATGTACATGGGGCGCGACCAGCAGGTGCTTGGAGCTTACTGCTCCCACGCAAGTTCGGGTAAAGCCAACGGCGTATCCAACGAGCGATTCTGGGAGAGGTTCGTCGACGGAACAGTGGACGCCGGAGGGGGCACGTACGCGCTCATGTCCAAGTCGCTGGCTGATGCAGGCCGATGGGACGATGCTTGCGCTGTCAGGGAAACGATGGCTGCACGAAGGATCGAGAAGACTGCAGCTTGCACTTGGATTGAAGCGTAGCAGGAGCATTACCATCGAGTAAATTTTGTACTACCATCCATGAAATCAGGCCGGGACGATCTTTATGTAAGAATCCATTTTTCAGATAAACAAATGAAGAGTGAAAAGCTATCAAGGATTTTCCGTTGAGTTGAACTGTAATATGTCACTCCTAAATATAAAATGTACTCACTCCGTCAGAAAATAAGTGACTTAGATTTGTCTTTATTCGTATGTATCTATATACACTAAAACATATCTAGATGCGAGTCTAAACAAATCCAAGTCACTTATTTAGGGAAGGAGGGAGTACCAAAAAGTTTTACTTCAAAAAAATAAGTTTTACATTCAGAACATAAATAATACGATTTGTTCCAAGGAAAATAAGACGTTCATTTGACATCAGTACAACTGAACTATTAAGTTAGGCTTGTGAGCTCCATATATGATGTATGAACTACATCCATTAATCACACATACATCTGCTGTGCCAGTTACAGTACCAATCTCAGAAATAACAGGGGTAATATGCTCTGATGTCATCTATGAACTAGACTATTGACCTACTCGTGTTATGAACGCTAGATCAACTAAGATTTGGGATAGCTAACCATCCATTAATCACACAAGTTGGACTGGTGTGGAGAAGAATACGTTTTAAGGGGAAATAGAAACCTTCTGGTGGGGAGAAGAACACGTTTCTACCATAGCCATTCCCGTAATTTGTACCCTGGATCATTGTGGCGTCGACTAATATACACTTATACAAGCTGTATCTACCAACTCCACCTAGAGTAACCTAAGAAGAAGCTCAGCATACGTCAACCAGGAAAATGTTGCACCATCCCCAAAAATGTTGTTGCATCGCCAGGGAAGTGCTGCTAGACCCTAAAAGTTCAAACAAAGTGTAACATTAGTTCCAGACTTTTGAACCAGCTTCAACTAAAAAAGAGGACCAGAAACACATGGAACATAATTCATTGCTGTTGGAAACTTGGCATTACCACTTAGTGCCACTATTACTGATGGCTTGGTCTCAACAAGTTGGATTTTAGTAGCTCAGGATCATTGCATTTTCCATAGAAAATGAACTTTATAAAAGGAAAACTAACAATGAGCTAACAAACTATTAAAGAAATAATCACAGCTGGTGGGCAATAGACAGGCCAAGAAACTTCAATTATCACAAACATGTTCCTAATCTATATAAGAACCTAACTCCAAAGAAGTGATGCCAACTGATATGGTGAAAGTTAATGTGCATCTCTGACCACAAATTACAGTACTCCCTCTGTCCCAAAATAAGTGATTTGGGTTTCTCTAAATTCGCATGTATCTATATACTAAAACACTTATTTTGGGACGGAGGGAGTACAACATTTAAACAGTAGCAACATTTGGTTAACTAGTGCAGTCATTTTAAAGTAATCCAGTTCAAAAGACGATAAGATCCTTTAGTTTATAATGTGATAATATTTGAACCTTTTTTGTGTACGCCTTCATTGCATTTAGCAATCCTGTATAGGGGGAAGTAACTATCATGGCAAGAATCGAAACAGTGAGCACTGGATTTCTTGGCACGAGAATATAGGAACTTTAGAACTAAGAAGACCTTTGTGTTACATCCAAAAAATGTAGGTCCATGCCAAAGTATCTTCTTTCATCTTACTGAGGCCAAGTCTTATTATGGTTCATCCAATATCCATATTATATATTTTCAATTCTTGCTTCCATTTCCCGATTCAAACTCCGATGTGACCAAAATAAATTTCATAAAAATATAAAGAGAGGTAATTTCATTTTTTTGATAGAATACTACTTTTGCATCACTAATTTGAACGTTGATTCCACTGTTCCTCTACCCTGGCCTGATAAAGTGATAAATCTGTTTGCTATCCACACGATGAAACATCAGCACAACATGATACCAAAAACTGTGTATCTTCATCTTAATTTGGAGGTTTCCTTTGATGGCAGTATCCTTCAGAACTTACTCTACAGTTTACTAAGAGCTAGGACTATTATCAAAGGCAAGCAAGACTTCGCTCACCTATTTAATTATACTTGACAAAGTGCATCATCGGAGCATACTATCCATTTCCGTGTTTAATCGCCACCTGTAATATGCAATGGAGGGGCATTTTGAACCAGTTTGGTGGACATCAACACTGGTGGCAAGAAAACAATTTCAACTTAGAGTTCAGTTAAGCAGTGGAGCAAATCAAAATACTATCTATTTAGAAGTCAAAACTAGGTGACTTTCACACAACCTGTCAACATTATTACATATAATTTTCCTTCTGGAAGAAGGCAAGACAAACAAGAATTGCAATCCTCAAAATCATGTAGCATGATAAACAAAAAATTTGAACCACATTACCGCAGGGGAAGCCCCTACGGTGTACATTTTATATTAATAAAAGGAGCTGTACAAACCGAAAGAGAGAAAGTTACATCTAGGGAGGAAAGAAATGAAAAGAAAACCAAAGAGAACATTATTTCTAAACAAAAATGGATAGAATCCAATCAAGGAAAGGTTGCACTAGGGCTGATTTCACTCTATTCTGATGCAGCCAAAGATCATGATAAACATTCTCTTTCACCGGAGGCAAAAGGAGGTAACAGTAACAGATTACACAATGATGAAAAATCAATTCGGACACGGGATTGTCCTTGTGGGAATAAAACATTACAAGAAGCAACCCTCCATACCTTTCTGCCCATTATTTCTCTATGAACACATTTGAGCTTCACAATTTTGTCCAGCCTCCCAAAATTCATGTCTTGGTGGTGGTAAAATCAGGTACTTCTCTCCAAAGAACCTAGCTTGGATTAACATCGTGTAAAGGTAACATTAATCCATAGCAGAATTTCAGGTTCCAATTGACCTGATGAAAGATGAGATTCCTTTTTCTTTTACTTGAAAGATGAGAGGTTACTGATGTGTGAACAAAGAGAGAACTTGATCACTGATTGACTTATGGTGTTTGCTAGAAAAAAAATGCTCCAACAGATTTCCCCGTAATTCATGCTCTTTCGATTCATCTTGCCCACCATCCATTAATCACATGACAAGTAGGAGTGGTGGGGAGAAGAACACGTTTTAAGGAAAAGTAGAAACCTTTTGTAACTAAAATCATTCTACCATAGCCATCCCCGTAATTTGTACCCCTAAATTGTTATAGCATCGACTAATATACAAGCCTGATCTATCAACACATCTACCAACTCCACCTAACGTAACCTAAAAAGAAGCTCAACTTACTGCAACCAGGAAAATGTTGCACCATCCCTAAATGTTGTTGCACCGCCAGGGAAGCCACTGTGCTGCTAGACCCTAGAAGTTCAAACAGAGGATACCATTAGTTCCAGACTTATGAACCAGATTAAACTAAAAAGGAGGACCAGAAACACGTGGAACATACTTCATTGCTGTTGGAAACTTGCATTACCACTAACTGCCCACTACTACTGATGGTTTGTTCTTAACAAATCGGAATTCAGCACCTCGGGATCGTTGCATTTTCCATAGGAAATGAACTAAATAAAAGAAAGCTAACAAACTATTAAGGAAATCATCACAGTTGGCAAAAACACAATAGCACATGTACCAAAGGACATTCCATGGAGGACAACTTTTGTCCAACTAGATGCACATCAGCACATGCCAATGCTTTGACAATAGATGGTATAAGAAACTTCAGTTATCTCATCTATATCAGAAGTTGACTACAAAGTGATGCTAACTGATACTGTGAAAGCTGATTTATGTCTCTTACCACAAATAAATGCACCACAGCACCAGCGCGTTCATTTTCCAATTTACACCACAACATCTAACATTGAGTGAACGGAACCAGTGCAGTCATTTTAAACAAATACAGTTAAAAAGATGATCAGATTTTTTAGTTTATAACATGATTACACTTGAATCTTCCTTTCTGTATGCCTTCATTGCATTCAACGATCATGTACATGAGGAAACAACTATAATGGCAAGGAACAAAACGATAGGTATGCGACTTTTTGGCTAGAGACACTAGAAACTTTAGAACTTGAAAAATTCAACCTTTGTATTACCTTCACAACATTGTCACACAGAAAAGTATCTTCTTTCATCTTGTTGAGGCCAAGTCTTATTGTGATCATCTAATAACCATATTAAGTACTTGCCAATTCTTGCATTAACAGGTTGATCTTTCAATGCATTGTCTCCTGCATTAACTTTTTTTTTGCTTCCATTTCCTGATTCAAACTCTGAAGTAAACAAAATGAATTTCATAAAAGATAAAGAGAGATTATTTCATTAAATATTTCGTTAGAGTACAACTTTTGCATCAACAGTTTTAATTTAAACTTTGAATGCATTGTTGTCCATGTACCCTGTGTCTGATAAGTGATAAATCTATTTAGCATCCAGCAGATGAAACATCAGTACAAGATAATTCAAACAACTATGTATATTTTCATCTTAATTTGGAGGTTTTATTTGGTTTCTGTATCCTTCAGAACTTATTCCACAGTTTACTAAGAGCTAGGACTATTATCAAAGGAAAGTAAGGTTTTTCTTACCTGTTCAATTATACTTGAGAAACAAGTGCATCATCCGAGTACACTGTCCATTTCTGTGTTTAATCACCACCCAGGAGTATGCAATGGAGAGGCATTTCGAACCAGTTTGGTGGGCATCAATACTGACTGAAAGAAAACAATGCCAACTTAGCTCAGAGAGGAAGTACAGGAAATCAAAATACTAACTATCTATTTAGGAGTCAAAACTAGGTGACTTTCACACCAGCGATCAACATTATCACATGATTTTTTTCTTCTGGACAAAGGCAAGACAAAACAAGAATTGTAATCTTCAACAGCATCTATCAGTATAAACATTCTCTTTCACCAGAAACCAAGCGGGAGGTAACAATAACAGATGACACGATGATGAAAAATGAATCCGGACAGGGATGTCCTTGTGGAAGAAATTATAACAAGAAGCAACATTCCATACCTTTCTGCCCATTATCTCTCTAGGAATATATTTGAGCTTGACAATCTTGTCCATACCCCCAAAATCCATGTCTAGGTGCTGGTAAGAACAAGGAACTTCTCTCCTAAGAAACTAGCTCAGATTAACATCATGTAAATAAGGTGACATTAAACCATAGCACAATTTTAAGTTCCAACTGACCTGATGTGTGAATGAAGAGGGAACTCGATCACTGATATGGTCTTTGCTAGAGAAAATGCTCTAAAACAATTTCTCATTTCAGGCACTCAATCTTGAGACTATTATCTAATTCCCAGCCCGGTCAGTTTAAAAGAAACTTCATTGATATTATTATGCTCAGGTTTGCCCTCCCAGCATAATGCCGTAACTAATGGGACGAAGAAGATGTCAGTATCTAGCTCAAATCCTCTACAGCGTATTTCATCAAGTAGGTTGAGCACCTTCGTGAATTTCACTCCTTTGACCAACCGATTGTGTAGGCGAACAACATGATCAGGCGCCAGACCATGTTTTGAAAATGCATGAGACTTCACTCCCTCAACAAACTTTCGATCTTTACATAAGCTATCAATCAGAGTGGCATTAGTGAAGTTATTTGGAGAAATTTTCCTGCTGTACATATTGCTATACGTTCGCTTGACTCCACGTAAATCCCCAGCATTGTAGAATCCATGAATCAAAGTATTGAAAGCCACAACATCATATCCAATCAACTCATTTTCTATTAGACACTCCGCCACCCGGAGTTTTCCAGCTCCACAGAGACTACGGATTGCAATCGTAAAACTAAACATATCTGGCCCAATTCCCTTCTTCAGCAGATCAACCAAAAGCTTGAAGACCCTGGCAAAATCACCGATGTCGCAAAGCCTACCCATAAGAGTGTTATAGCAGAACACATCGGCATGCCAGCCTAATTCTTCACTGTTTTCCAGCAAGCACAATGCTTCTGAAAACCTGGAGTCACGGCACAGGCAATCAAAGAGAATACTCACCGTCTCAACTGTTGGCAACAGCCCTCTGCTGCGCATAATATCTACTTGATGACAGGCCTCATCCAAGAACCCCGTCCTGCACAGGGCAGACATGTAAATGTTGTAGGTAACAGCATTAGGCGTCCACCCCTTCTCCTCACTTTCCCCTAAGATCAACTCCACCTTATGAAATTCCCTGATGCTGCAAAGCCCCTCAATAAGCACGCTATAAGACACTACATCAGGTGGGCACCCGGCATCGGCCATGCCATCGACTAACCTCTCTGCTTCCAGGATCTTTCCCTGCACGCAGTACCCACGTAGAATCGTGGTGTAGGAGCGAACAGTGGGGCGGACTCCTTCATCGACCATGTGGTCAAGGATACCCCAGGCCTCCTCCAGCCGCCCAGAGTCGCAGAGCATCGAAATGTAACAGTTGTACACTGCTGCATCAGGGGAGCATCTGGCGGCCGCCATGGCAAGGAAAACGTGGTACATGGAGTCGAGCGAGCCGTCCTGACACTTGAGGAGTGCGGTGAAGGCGGACGCGGTGGGCGCAAGGCCGGAGACGAGGAGGGAGGAGAAGGCAGCGCGTGCGGCGCGGGGGCGGCCGGAGGCGGCGAGGGATGAGATGAGGGTGGTAAAGAGGGGCGCGGTGGGGGGAAAGGGGAGTGACCGGAAGAGGCGGAGCACCTCGTCTGGGCGGCCGGCGCGGGAGTAGGCGGACATGAGAGCATTGTAGGCGGCGGGGGTGCGAGCGGCGGGAACAGAGCCAGCTGGCGGCGAGGAAGAGGGAGTAGCGGAGGCGCAGGCGAGTGCGTAGAGGAAGGAGGAGAGCTTGGGGTCGTGGAGGCAGCGGCGGGGTAAGGTGGGGCGGAAGGGCATAGGAGTCGCCGGCGGCGGGCAGAGAGGCGTGGTCGGGTCGCCAGGGTTTTAGTTGGGTTTTTTCGGCCTCCTTAGGTGGTTCTTGGAGGGAAACAAATTAAACTGGGCCCTTCGCTACATGGACTGACAAGGCCTCCTGGACGTCTAGGTTTCGGCCTTACTTGAGTCTTCGATGCTCTAAAAAAACGTCCGCCGAGCTTGAGGAAGCAATCTTCCGGTCCAAAGCCCCCATGCGCCAAACGTGGCATCCTCTCTCCCACAAAGGACACGTACAGTGCAAGGTGCTTATAGAGGTGTTTAAAGAAATAAACTGATTTTTTAATAAAGTATTAGTGCTCTTTTTGAACAATTCACATTTCTTTATCTATATGATGAAATCAGTTACATCTGCTAATCTATACTCCCTCCATTTTAAAATATAAGTTATTTTAGCTTTGTGAAGCAAATGTATCTAGACTTGTTTTAATATATAGGTTCACTCAATTTTGGAGTGAATCTACACGTTAAAAGAAGTCTAGATTTATTTTCTTCACAAACCTAAAACATCTTATATTTTAAAACTGAGGGAGTACATATATATATATATATATATATATATAATAATAAAGCACGAAGTGTTTCTCCCGGTCCAATACTTTTTTGGACCTTTTTACCATCCCACAAAACTACATATAACACACCAATACCATTGCACCGGCTTTACCAAAAAAAAAAAAACGGGTGTGCACGGTCTTTGTCTCCACATATTAATGTTATCACCGATCAACCGGTAAGCCAAATAAAATATTCTCGCTATTTTTTTACCGGCTCGGCCCAGCGCCCAAACTTGGGTTCACCGATTCCTCACAAACTCCCAATTGCTGATAGCCGATAGAAGCCCCTGCTGTGTTTAGTCCCACATCGCTCTCTCGGGCCGAGATCCACCAATTTATATGCCTCGCAGATTGCCCAGAATCAACAAGTTGCCACGGAAATCAATAAGCAGCTCTGAAATTCGAGAGAGATACAAACGCATAATAGAATTGGCAATTGGCGATGGGGACGCTAGGAAGAAGCGACGGGCATGCGATGGAGTGGATATGAGCCGGAGCTTGAGTGTCTCAACGAACGGTGATGGGGACGCCAGGAAGATGGATGGGGGGCATGTCATGCGCGTAGGGAGCCTCTTGGTGATGGGGAGGGATAGATAGGCCGGGCAAGAATGCAGCAGAGATTGCGCTGCGCGTAGGGAGCCTCTTGATGGGGAGGGATAGATAGGCAGCAACAACGGCAGGTGAAAGAAAGGAGGGACGGCGCAGCAGGGATTTGTGCTTGGGCGGAGGAGACGATGCGATTTGGGATTTTTTTTCTTCGTGCTCGATGCGGTACGACATGAAATTTACTCAGTGCCCCAGTTGACCGGTATCGCTTGGTTTTTTTCTGTTAGTTGCACTAGCAGGAGTGATTTGGCCCACAACTTTAGCATACCATGTACATACTTGAAAAACAAAACAACGTGCAGATGTTGTTTCTCCAAAAGAAAAAAAGAACAAGAAGAATTATACTACTCTTATTTTGGGATGGAGGAAAATAGTTCATTTTATTTTACACGGACTAAAAAAATATGTTTTTTCTTGTGAAAGACCAACTAAATATGTTGCTAAACTAAAAGTTTACATTTGGGTCTCCACAATTTCGTTGCGCGGCTGGTCGTCACTAGATCTTGTCCCTAAAAAGACGGAGAGGAGGTTCGACAGAGGATGGCGAGAGAGAACGTAGGTCAATGGATGGAGAGGATTGGCGACACATGGAGCATCTGGAGAAAAAGGAGGATGCCATAAGAGGTAAAAAAATAGAGATCTCTTCAATTTGACACACAAAGAATTTGACACTTATGTTGGACTTTGCCGACACTCGTGCCATGTTGGAGAAGAAAATGGAAGGCAAACTGAAGCTACAATAACATGGGTTGATCGATTTTGAAGAAAAATTTAAGTCATGCAAAATGTTTCATCTAATTTTTATTTTTCTTCTCCGGTGCATCGCACGGGTATGTTTGCTAGTAATAATAAAGGACGAAGTGTTTCTTCCGGTCCAACTCTTTTCTAGACTATTTCACCCTCTCACCAAATCTTATATTAGTACTTTGCCATTATATTTACCGTTTGTTCTTAATATAAACCGATTTTAGTAGACGTTGGACACGGGGCCGTCTGTGACCTCGTCGAGTATGGATCGCCTCCAGCCGCTCCACACCCACATCAACTGTTCAACTCGATCAAAACCAGCTGCCACGCCGATTCTGAGCTGAGATGTGCAGATTAGCCTTTGTCTCGGTAGGAGCTACTACAAGTGCACGAGGGCATGGGCAAGTGGCAACCATGATGTGTCTTCCTTGGCCTACGTCAATACGTATTAGGTCACGTTTGTTCATATTTATTGGAGGCCACGTCCAGACAGCTGCACAATTGGTAGTGAAACCCGCTCCCGTGGCCTTTATTTAACACCTTGCACAAAGAAGAAACTTAGAAAATTTAGTATAGGATGTAGGGAATAAACCAGTTTCTGTTATAGTTTTCCAGCAGTGTGACTGCTTTTTGAATTGTGAGTTGATAAATCCATGTCGAAGTCAACAACATTTATCTCCCACGGATTTGAATTTTTTTTATATACCAAATATTTACATTTTAGACATGTGTAATGACAGAAAAGACTTTTAACATTATGTGATTTCGGTACAATGACATGTCGATCAAGCACTCTGTGCCATTTGGATTCGACTGATGTGCGGATTTGAACATATGAAACATTATTAATTTAATTTGGTAATGCGCCGTAGCAACGCACGGGTTTTGTGCTAGTAATAATAATAAAAAAGTAAAGTCTGGTGGATCATCGAGCCACACTTGTTTGTTCAATTCACGTGCTATCCTTGTTGAAATTTTGGCCCAAATAGTCTAGCCCATTTTCTATTTCAATAATTCCTGAAAATCCTAGAGGCCCATGTGGCCCATTCATGCAAGACAAGAGCTGGGACAAATGTTTAGTCCCATATTGCTAGTTGAGTGGAAGTTGGACCAGCTTATAAGGTGAGCTCTCATATCACTTGGTAAAAGGATGAGAAGGAGAAGGAGAGAGTTCCACACGCGCGCTCCTCCTCCTCCTCGCTCGCCTCGCCGCGCGAGGCTGTCCGGTGGACTGCCGTCTGTTCGCTTCATCTTCCGTCCATTCGTTTCATCTTCTGCACTGTCTGCCTTCCCCTCTGCGCGAACTCCCTCACAGATAGCGACTTCTTCCCCGACATCAGCACCCTCTTCCTCGACGACATGGCCAATGACGGTTGCAATGCCGGCGGTTCTACTTCTGCTACTGCCGTGTACATCTTCTGTCTTAATCTTGTTCTGATCCTATACAAAAAAAATTTTATGCCTTGCAGTTTGTTTGGCTATATGCCTTAATATGTTTTCGCTTTTTAACATGATTAGTATTTTGCCTATTTTTCTAGTCATGTTTTATCTAGCGTTTATTATGGATAATTCGCTTGGTAAATTGCTCTATTTCTCAACAATCCTTACTAATTCATGATCCATATAATTGGCTTCACGGTGAGAATGTTTGAACAAGACCTTCAGAAACTTCGTGGCTACATGGTAGCAGTCGTCGAACACGGCCACTGCAGGACCTAAAGAGGCACCTTCATTAATCGCCTGGATAACCCTCAAACAATCCGAATTAACAATGATTCTGTTACATTACATGAGGAGTAGTTTGTGCTAGGAGGAGTCCTTACTTCAATGCATGAGCCTCCGCAGACAGAACATCATGGACCATATTGCTTTCAAATGGCAGCCGCAATGAACGTACCAGAACTGTCTTGAATGACAGCTCATGTCAAGCCCTGAAGCATATCCTCATCAAAGGATGCATCCACTTTTAACATGATTGGACACATATTTCTAAAATGCAATGTTACTTAATGAAACCTGATCGAACTTGCAGCATGAATCTTAAAGTTGTGAATAGACGACAGAAACGTGCATGTCGGGTTCTCGTTTGCAAGCAGAGATGAAAAATTAGAAAAATACATGTGACTATATAGATGTTCTAAAGTGGAGTACCACGTGTCTACTAGGTCCAAAAATCACACCACATCACCGTCCAAAATAGAGGGATCAAATGCATTCTAGTCTCCAAAGTTCGGGTTTCACTTTTGTTCGGTCTTGATGCCGAGAGACCAAATTGGCATAAGTTAATGTACTACTTAAAATGTATGGCTACTAGCATAATACCCCGTGTGTTGCTATGAAATAAGAAATATAAAGAAACATTCAATGGTTTACTATTACTTGCTAACTTATGTTAGTATTATGTTTAGTCGTCTTGATGCTCTCCGTGACAACCATAAACTATCCAGTTCCTCTATGCCGCGAAATAAAGCAAGACCTAATCTTTCTTCCCCTTCGTCAACTCCGCTGCAGTCTTGCAGCTTAATTCCTTATATTCTAGCAACAATATTTGGCTATGCAATATCAACAAGAAAAACAATACAATGATAGATCATCTATATTCATTAATCTGGTGTGATCCTACGAACTGTCAACTTGTAGCGACTCAACAACATGCGCATGTACACAAGGGTGAACACTATAGATCAAGTAATAAAATAAAATATGTGCGTAGGTGTGACAAATTTGGTGCCGACAGACCGTGATAATTTAAGGGACACAAAATATACTTTCTATTATATAGTTCCACTCATAATTACCATTATGTTATTGACTAATAAATAGTTGTTCCCTTAAGAAAATACTATCGAATAAGTAATAGAGGTTAATGAGAGATCAAGCAAGACGACCCTCATCAACTCTTTTATGTCGAGACTTACCATGTATCAGATGAGATTATACCTACTTCCCTAGGGGACCCATGCCCACTTTGCTAAAGAGTTGTCAATGTTCTTTTGGGTGGCTAGGGATGGCTACCAGAAATATCATATGGTGAAATGGGCTGACATTTGTGCCCCAAAAATCTTGAGGACATAGATATCCTAGACTCCCGTCGGTTCAATGTTGCCCTGATTCTCAAGTGGGTGTGGCGGATTCTACAGGACGATGGGGGTTTGTGGCTTCAACTCGTGAAAGCCAAATACCTCCATGGTCATCCTATTCTGGCGTGCGAATGTTGGGAAGGCTCCCGGTTTTGGAGAGCCATCCAATACATAAAACATGCCATTTGGGGGGGGGGGGCACAGTTTGCCATAGGAAATGTGCGTGAGACCCAGTTTTGTCTTGATTCATGGCTAGGGGCCTCCCCACTATGCCAGGAATTCCCGTCCATGTTCGCCTTCTGCGCAACTCCCATGATGCTAGTGGCTGGGGCACTCCGAGGGAACGACTGAAACATCCCGTTCCGGAGGACCCTCAGTGATGCTGAAGTCACTGAGCTCCTGAGAGTGCGAGGCGCCTCACCTTCGTCCCTTTTAGAGGAGAGGGATGAGGTGACTTGGCACCAGTCTCCTTCGGGAGCTTTTTCGGTTATTTCAGCATATAGGACTCTCTTCCACCGACCGGAGCTCACGTGGGTGACCCCTCTTTGGAAAGCACCCCTACCCCTTAGCTTGAGAATATTCATGTGGCAACTGCTACGGGACCGTCTTCCTTCAGGAGTAGAGTTGTTGAAATATAACGGCCCTGGGAATGACTTGTGTCCATTATGTGGGACACCTGTCACGTGTCCTGCCGCTCAGTTTCTTTGGAGTTTTACTCGAGGAGTCCTCGGGCCTTGGCATGCCCAGGACCTCTATCAAGGAATTCCTGGAGATAGAGGCAAACCATACTGGGAGGAGACGCCATCTCTTCTGGTTAGTGTTTCCGGGTCTTACGTGGACGGTATGAAACATTCGTAATAAGATGGTGATATAATGGATCTTTCAGAGGCGTGCTTCTGACTCAATTTTCGCTTTTTTCACTTATCTTCAGCAGTGGTACCCACTATCTAAGCAGTGGGATCGGGTGTACTTGGACGAGTCTAGGAGTCGAGCTTCCCTCTTCTTTTTGGTTTAGTCATTGGGTGTATCTGTGTTGTTGACCCAGCAGGCTACCTTTCTTTTCGTTTGGTGCCTCAGCGCCGTACTATGGTTACTATGTGTATAAAACAGGTGGAAGCCTATTTCGAGAGAGAGAGCTAAAGGAAGCCAATGCCATTGTAGAATCGGGATTGAAAGATGGCAAGTACCGAATAAATGAACACATGAAAACAAAAGCATGTTTCAAGATGAAAATACCCCTAAGTATACCAGTTAGGACCGCTATCTTTAGGACGCTAATAAAGCGTGCATGTTTGGGCATAGGTGGCCCTAAGCGTGACGGGTGCTAGCATCATCTAACTCCTTTTGATTACTTTAAGTTTATTTTCAAGTCGAAATGTTTTATCTTTTAAACCTTGAATCAAATATATGATATGTCTTCACCGGATCACGGTTAGTTTTTACTAGATGAGGTCTTTAAGACTAGACCACATGTTCTTTTTTGGAGATCCAAAGAGCTTCATTTATATCCAAACACGTGATCGGTTACAATCTGAAACCAAAGCTTTAGCTAGACTTTCTCGGGAAAATTCATCCAGAAACATCCAACACCTAAATGCCTCACATAGGTCACACACTCATGCACAGAGTAATTTTGAGCTCTTTTAGCTAAAACACACTTTCACCTTGGGAAAATATTAACATCACTAGCAAAATCGAAATAGATACTTCTAAGGTGTGTCGCCGACTCCTATCCCCTTTGTTGTTCCTTTACCACATTGGCACAATAAAATTCAAAGATAATAGGTGAGTTTCTCCATTCACTGGCCAAATTAGCACATGTTGGAGATATGTCCTAGAGGCAATAATAAAAGTAGTTATTATTATATCTTTGTGTTTATGATAAATGTTTACATTCATGCTATAATGGTATTAACCAGAAACATTAATACTTGTGTGATTTGTAAACTAAATTAGAGTCCTTAGTAAAGCCTCTTTATAATACTAGCTTGTTGGTTAATAGATGATCATGGTTTCTGGATCATGAACATTGAGATGTTGTTAACAACAAGATCATATCATTAGGAGAATGGTGTGATGGACATACTCCTATAGATAAGCGTAGCATAAAGATCAAGTCATTTCAATAGTTCATTTGCTATAAACTTTCTGATACATAGTAACCTAATTCCTTCGACCATGAGATCATGCTAATCACCATCACCGGATGGATACTTTGATGACATCAAACACCACACAATAACTGGGTGGTTATAAAGGTGGCATTGAGTATTCGAAAAGTATGTGTTGAGGCACATGGATAAAGAGTGGGATTTGTCCATCCATATGACAGATATATACTCTGGGCCCTCTCGCTGGAATGTCATCCAATTAGCTTGCAAGCATGTGACTGGCTCACAAGGGATCTGTGGCATCCCGCAAAAACCACTACTAGAAAATCGCGTTGTTTTTTGGCATTGCATCATCATGACCGATGCTCATGTCATCATGCCGCATTGCATTTGAGCATCGTCATGTCATCATGCATTTGTTTGTCGAAACCTATTTTCTAAAAGCCTAGTTTGGTTTTCTAAATATTCCCCCTCCCAATTTCAAATCAAAGCGCCGGGCTCTTCCGGGTCTTTTCTTTGTCTAAAAACTAATTACAAAAGTTATTTTTAAATTAAACAAAAGTTTATATTATTTTAGGGGGCAGCCAAACCGGGCCGATCCGACCCAGTCGGCCACCCCCAGATCAAACCGGTCCACCTAAACCCTTTTTCCTACCTAATCCTAATCTACCCAGCCCCTCCACCTCACCCCCTCCAATCACATGTCGCCACCTCACCTCTCCCCAAATCCCCACCAATAGCCACCCGCCACCTCACCTCCCCTCCCTCACCCACACACACAGCCACCACGGGCCACTCCCCACCTTCTCTCCCCTCTGGCCCCACCCTGCAGCCCCACTCCCTCAAACCGCCGCCACCATCTCTCACCCACCCTCCACCCTGACACGCACGCACACCACACACCTGCCCCTCTCCACTCTTCCTTGGCCCCACCTAAAACCAACTGCTGGCCCACTCAGCCAGTCACAGCGCCTCCTCCCCAATCTTCCGTCGCCTCCGCTCCTCTTCCCCACGCCACACCTCCTCCTCCATCCGCCCCAGATCCCAGCGCCACCGCCGCCTACCTCGCTCGCCGCCTTCCTCTCCTCCGACGCCTCCTCCTGGTCTCGCCAACCTCCACCGCCCATGACCTTGCGCTGCCGCGTCCGCCTCCCTTCCCACGGTGCCGCCACCGGACGCGGTCCCGAGCGCCCTGCAAGCTCCTCTCCCCGCCGAGCTCGTCTCGCCGCCGAGCACCTCGCGGCCTCGTCCTCGCCGCGCTGCCCCTGCGAGCAGCCGCCTCCTCCTTCCTCTCCGCCCGCCCGTCGCCTTCCTCACCGCCTCCCCTGGGAGCGGGCGCCCGCCGCCGCGGCCTCTCCTTCCCCTCCGGCCAGGCGAGCTCGCCTCCTCGAACCACAGTCAACCTCGCCGGCCTCCTCCTCCCGACGCCACCGCGACGCCCCCTGCCGCCAACCTCTCCTACTCGCCTTCCGCTGCAGCGAGCCACCGTCGCCGCCCATGTTCCCCGACCGCCGCCGCCTCCTTCCTCTCTGGCCGCCGTCCCTCTCGGCCAGCGAGCATCACCGTCGTCGCGGTCCCACCTCCAACACCGGCCGTCGGGCCTCCTCCTTCCCGCGACCATGCCTGCCAGCGTAGCCGCGAACCTCTGCCCAGCGCCCTTGTTTTCTGCAGCCCGTGTGCCTAGCATATTGTTTGCTAGCTGCTGGTAATCATCAGCTCATGGCGCGATTGTGTTCCTGTTGTTTTCCTTCTAGGCGCAAATCACACCCTAGTTTTGGTTGAGTTCACCTAAGCAAATCCCCGACTCTCGGAAGAACCCAGATGAATGTACTCTGATCATGGGAAGGTGGTGAGAGGATGTTGACGATGCACCGAGACGATCCACAACCCCCACAATATGTTTTCGCCAAGTTCCCCCGACGAACCACCGGCGCCCATACAAGTTCGCCATCGGCATCGAGGTCGAAAACTTTAGGGGCTTCTTCACGGACCCGAAGACCGACCCCGGCGAACGCCAAGATCTTCAATCGGATCCGAGGACACCGAGACCCCGGCGCGACAAGTACTCCTTCCCAGATGCGATGCTCGAGAACCCGGACGGTAAGGACACCGTCGCAGGACGCCAAGTACTTCACCCCGGACATCGAGACCCTGAACGACAAGTTCTCCTCCCCGGAAGCATTGACGCTCGTGCGACAAGATCTACTTCCCAGATCCGAAGACCCCGGTACCCGATCTACTCAAGTTCGCCATCGCGAGTCCGAACTTCATCGTTTCCCCTCTCGAATCCCGTCGGACCGTTTCCCCGCCGAACCCTGAGACCGAACCCCGAACCCCGGAACCAAGATCTTCCAAACCCAGATGTGTGAACCTTTTCCCGAGCCCTATTTTATAAATGCTATATATAAAACTTGTTGCATATTAAATTGTTCATGCTTGCACACATCTCATATGGTTTGGGGGCATTGTGCCGATTCACCTTATAATTAAATATGGGATCCATATGCGGGCAAATCTAGTCGTATATTGGTCCCATTTAAATTTGTGTAGCGAACCGATGCCATGTTTTCGCCTTGTTAAGACAACATCTAAATTGCAGGGTATCTAAACAACTAGAACCATATATTTAATTGTCGGGACCCCCGGTTCCGCTTAATATTGCCTAATTGCATCGCACCTTGCCATGTCATGCATCATACATGCATCATGCCTGATCTTCTACCGTAGTATTAAATAGTGCATCCGTGTTTCTTCTAGTGTTTTGGATCTTCGCGGATAAGGCCGTTGAGTTGATGCAGTGTCGACCGATCTTGGTGAATCTTGACAATGTTTTCGTGAGCATCTCCCCTTTCTTCCTATCTTACCTTTATAGTATTTATTCCCTCCGATGATCTATTGCTATACGTGTTGCGATGCTCTAGTTTTCGTACCGTGATATCCCTTGCAGCCTTATATTGCCTTGGACACCTCCTATTACCTGTTGTTTGGTAGATAGTTGGACTGCTGCGTCGTGATCGCTTGCTCAAGTGTTGTTGCGTGTCGTCAAGTACCACGATTGTTGGAGTATTGCCGTGTGTTTATTGTTGGAGATGATCAAGACTTTAATTCTGTTTAACAACTAAAATTGAAGTAGGTAAATGCAGAGGCACAGTGGGCAATAGATGTTATTTGGTTTTAACCGTCCACTTGTGTCCGTAGGACCCCGAGTACTTGATACTGTTCCTTGAATATTCGCTATCCACATCCGGAAGATTATGGGACCCCGAGCGAGCTTGATTCATTCTTATTTCTTGGGGCCACAAACTAGTTTGAGGTTTTATTTACTATCCTGTACTTATGCCATGCTTTACCGCTTTATTACGATTGTGCGAGCACCTGTCTGTTTAGGAAAGCGGAGTGTTTTCGATGTCGACAAGCCCGGTTTGGGTTCCCGATCGTTCTGACCCTGGCGCAAACCTTGAGTCCGTCTCGAGTCACTAACCGTTCTTGGTGTACTCAACGGGGTGGCCCCCGGAAATATTTCTGAATCTTGTGATTGCTTTGTCGTGAAGGCCTCGTTGGGTTTTGATTTGGTTTTTCCGAGGTTGATCGAGTGTGTGTTGCTATTTGTGCACCTGCAGGTAAAACTTTCGAAAAGCCGTGTCCGGTTATGGACGACTTGGAGCACAGTATCTCGATCATAGACAACTATAACTAAAGTAGTGCTATAAATTTGACTTTATAATGACTAGTAATCAGCTTCACTATAATGGAATGGCTAAATAAAACTGCCAACAATTGCTTGTTTGGGTTGTCGCTTGCTACCATTGTATCTGACTAGTAAGTATTGCAACTACAACGGAATGGCTAAATAAAAGTACCAACAACTGCTGGGTTTTGGGATATCTCATGCTAATTGTATTTGACTAGTAAGTGTCGCAACTACAACGGAATGGTTAACTAAAAGTGCCCACTGCTTACCCTATCAGGACGACTTTCTACACCTGACTAGTAATTGCTGCAACGATAACTGAATAAATAAAAACTGCCAACTGTGTGAGTACCTCGGTTGACTTCCTCGTTTGGTCTCGAGGGGGAAATACCAGGATGGGTATGTTTGGTGGTAGTATCAGGTTGGTTCGAATAGGTCTTTCTTACCCTCTCGATAGCCGGTTGTATCGAGTCTCTATAGGTTGTTTAGTGCATCTTTGCCGCTTGATCCACCATACCTATGTAGGCGAGGACCGGAATTCTAGCCTCGCTGCAGTCTTGGCCTCGATCTTGGCTCCTCTCTTTCCTTTGCCCTTTGCCGCACCCTTTTGTTTAAGCGGTTTTGAGATCGGCGTCGTTAGCGTGGTTACCCTTCCGGCTTGGCTCAGGCGGGGTTATGGACGCCATTGGTTATTCTTCGTGGCTCTTAGCCCCATTTGCATCTTGTCCGTAGTCGGATCTTTGTATCGTTCTGGTGATTTGGATCTTTGTATTGTATATCGTATTCTTGACTCTTTGAGTCGTTGTATATATATCTGTTCTGTGGGTCCCATCAAGGACTGTTGTGTAATGTTATTCTTCGTTTTCCACCCACACGCAAGTGCCTGGTGGGCACCTTTGAATCGTTTCTATGCGGGTTTGGCGGGAAGCGCTGAAACTTGCATAGGGCCGATTCTGAGGGTGTTACAGAGTGGTATCAGAGCTCAGCAGTTGCGATACCCCCACAAGTCCAGCCTGTAGGATAACCTAGCTAACGGCCGAAGTAGAGTGTCAAAACTATTTTTGCAAAATCGGTTGGATAGTTCTGATTAGGTCTGATTTTACTCCTTACCCCTCTGCTGCTCTCCTCTCACCTCTGCGTGTTTTGAATCCGCTCTCTTCTCTCTCTTCGAGTCCAAGATTTCTCGTGGTTGGGTTCCGTCGTACCTTCAGGGTTTCGCTTCCTCTTTTGGTAACGGTGTTTCTACATCCGGTCCTCCTGCTATCTGAGTGGTCCTTTATCTGTGGTACCATCCTTTGTTACTTGTTTGTGCCTCCCAGTGTTTTCCGACGTTACGACATCATCTACGCCAGATCCGATGCAGAGTCTGCATCACTCCTCTGTTTCCGAACCTCGCTTGTCGAGATCTACAATCTGAATTCTGAGAGCTGGTTGCATAATTTCCTATTCGTGTGCAGGGTAATGCTTTGGGTGCGCGATGGACTAATCACCATCCGACTACTCTTATCATTTGCTCTTGCACCTTGAATGGTGAATCATTGCAGTTATACTCCTTCCGCGGAAGTTAGAGTTGGCCTTACCCTTTTGAGACATGTACCTTCATCTTTGTTGCTCCGGAGTGTCTCTCGACGATTGGGGAACAATCCTTGTTGGTGGTGACGCCTTTTTTCCAGCTAAGAAAGAACCCTTATTAGTGGTGTCGCGAGGGTCTACACGAAGCGCGAAGGATCAGATCGTCGGCCTTCTTCCCTGTACCATGAGGCGGATCTCGAGGGCGAGATCCATTGTTAGTGGTGTCGAATTGTGGCATCCCGCAAAAACCACTACTAGAAAATCGCGTTGTTTTTGTGCATTGCATCATCATGACCGCATGCTCATGTCATCATGCCGCATTGCATTTGAGCATCGTCATGTCATCATGCATTTGTTTGTCGAAACCTATTTTCTAAAAGCCTAGTTTGGTTTTCTAAATATTCCCCCTCCCAATTTCAAATCAAAGCGACGGGCTCTTCTGGGTCTTTTCTTTGTCTAAAAACTAATTACAAAAGTTATTTTTAAATTAAACAAAAGTTTATATTATTTAAGGGGGCAGCCAAACCGGGCCGATCCGACCCAATCGGCCACCCCCAGATCAAACCGGTCCACCTAAACCCTTTTTCCTACCTAATCCTAATCTACCCAGCCCCTCCACCTCACCCCCTCCAATCACATGTCGCCACCTCACCTCACCCCAAATCCCCACCAATAGCCACCCGCCACCTCCCCTCCCCTCCCTCACCCACACACACAGCCACCACGGGCCACTCCCCACCTTCTCTCCCCTTTGGCCCCACCCTGCAGCCCCACTCCCTCAAACCGCCGCCACCATCTCTCACCCACCCTCCCTGTACACGCACGCACACACGCTCCTACCGCCCTCTCCACTCTTACCTTGGCCCCACCTAAAACCAACCGCTTTGGCCCACTGCCAGCGTCGCGCCGCCTCCCCAATCTTCCGTCCGCCTCCACCGCTCCTCTTTCCCACGCGCCACACCTCCTCCTCCATCCCGCCTCGCAGGATCCCGAGCGCCACCGCCGCCCTACCTCGGAGCTCCGCCGCCTTCCTCTCCCTCCCGACGCGCCTCCTCCCCTGGTCTCGCCAACCTCCACCGCCCGCGACGCGCGGCCGCGCACGCCCGCGTCCGCCTCCCTTCCCACGGTGCCGCCACTGCGGTCCCGGCGCCTGCAAGCTCCTCTCCCGCCCGAGCCTGCTCGCTGAGCCCGGCTCATGGCCTCGTCCTCGCCCTGCGGCAGCCGCCTCCTCCTTCCTCTCCGCCCGCCCGTCGCCTTCCTCACCGCCTCCCACAGGCCGCGCCGCCGCCGCCAGCGCCCGCGCGACCTCTCCTTCCCCTCCAGCGGCAGCTCTCCTCCTCGAACCCTGTGTCAACCTCGCCTCCTCCTCCCGGCCACCGCGGCGCTGCTAACCTCTCTCGCCTTCCGCTGCAGCGAGCCACCGTCGCCGCCCGTGTTCCCCGACCGCCGCCGCCTCCTTCCTCTCCGGCCGCCGTCCCTCCCGGCCAGCGAGCATCGCCGTCGTCGCGGTCCCACCTCCAACGCCGGCCGTCGCGCCTCCTCCTTCCCGCGACCATGCCTGCCAGCGTCGCCGCGAACCTCTGCCCAGCGCCCTTATTTTCTGCAGCCCGTGTGCCTAGCATATTGTTTGCTAGCTGCTGGTAATCATCAGCTCATGGCGCGATTGTGTTCCTGTTGTTTTCCTTCTAGGCGCAAATCACACCCTAGTTTTGGTTGAGTTCACCTAAGCAAATCCCCGACTCTCGGAAGAACCCAGATGAATGTACTCTGATCATGGGAAGGTGGTGAGAGGATGTTGACGATGCACCGAGACGATCCACAACCCCCACAATATGTTTTCGCCAAGTTCCCCCGAGGAACCACCGGCACCCATACAAGTTCGCCATCGGCATCGAGGTCGAAAACTTTAGGGGCTTCTTCACGAACCCGAAGACCGACCCCGCCGAACGCCAAGATCTTCAATCGGATCCGAGGACACCGAGACCCCGGCGCGACAAGTACTCCTTCCCAGATGCGATGCTCGAGAACCCGGACGGTAAGGATACCGTCGCAGGACGCCAAGTACTTCACCCCGGACATCGAGACCCTGAACGACAAATTCTCCTTCCCGGAAGCATTGACGCTCGTGCGACAAGATCTACTTCCCAGATCCGAAGACCCCGGTACCCGATCTACTCAAGTTCACCATCGCGAGTCCGAACTTCATCGTTTCCCCTCTCGAATCCCGTTGGACCGTTTCCCCGCCGAACCCTGAGACCGAACCCCGAACCCCGGAACCAAGATCTTCCGAACCCAGATGTGTGAACCTTTTCCCGAGCCCTATTTTATAAATGCTATATATAAAACTTGTTGCATATTAAATTGTTCATGCTTGCACACATCTCATATGGTTTGGGGGCATTGTGCCGATTCACCTTATAATTAAATATGGGATCCATATGCGGGCAAATCTAGTCGTATATTGGTCCCATTTAAATTTGTGTAGCGAACCGATGCCATGTTTTCGCCTTGTTAAGACAACATCTAAATTGCAGGGTATCTAAACAACTAGAACCATATATTTAATTGTCGGGACCCCCGGTTCCGCTTAATATTGCCTAATTGCATCGCACCTTGCCATGTCATGCATCATACATGCATCATGCCTGATCTTCTACCGTAGTATTAAATAGTGCATCCGGTGTTTCTTCTAGTGTTTTGGATCTTCGCGGATAAGGCCGTTGAGTTGATGCGAGTGTCGACCCGATCTTCGGCTGAATCTTCAGCAATGTTTTCAGGCGAGCATCTCCCCTTTCTTCCTATCTTACCTTTATAGTATTTATTCCCTCCTGTTGATCTATTGCTATCTGTGTTGCGATGCTCTAGTTTTCGTACCCGTGATATCCCTTGCAGCCTTATATTTCCTTGGACACCTCCTATTACCTGTTGTTTGGTAGATAGTTGGACCTGCGCGTCGTAGTCGCTTGCTCAAGTGTTGTTGCGTGTCGTAAAGTACCACAGTTGTTGGAGTATTGCCGTGTGTTTATTGTTGGAGATGATCAAGACTTTAATTACTGTTTAACAACTAAAATTGAAGTAGGTAAATGCAGAGGCACAGGTGGGCAATAGATGTTATTTGGTTTTTAACCGTCCACTTGTGTCCGTAGGACCCCGAGTACTTGATACCTGTTCCTTGAATATTCGCGCTATCCACATCCGGGAGGATTATGGGACCCCCCTGAGCCAGAGCTTGATTCATTCTTATTTCTTGGGGCCACAAACTAGTTTGAGGTTTTATTTACTATCCTGTACTTATGCCATGCTTTACCGCTTTATTACGATTGTGCGAGGAGCACTGTCTTTGTTAGGAAAGCGGAGAGTTTTCGGTATCGACAAGCCCGCTTTTGGGTTCCCGATCGTTCTGACCATGGCGCAAACCTTGAGTCCGTCTCGGAGTTAGCTAACTTCGTTGCGGGTGTACTCAATGGGGTGGCCCCCTGAAATATTTCTGAATCCTGTGATTGCTTTGTCGTGAAGGCCTCGTTGGGTTTTGATTTGGTTTTTCCGAGGTTGATCGAGTGTGTGTTGCTATTTGTGCACCCCTGCAGGGTAAAACTTTCTGAAAGTCGTGTCCGCGGTTATAGACGACTGGGAGCACAGTATCTCGATCATAGACAACTATAACTAAAGTAGTGCTATAAATTTGACTTTATAATGACTAGTAATCATCTTCACTATAATGGAATGGCTAAATAAAACTGCCAACAATTGCTTGTTTGGGTTGTCGCTTGCTACCATTGTATCTGACTAGTAAGTATTGCAACTACAACGGAATGGCTAAATAAAAGTACCAACAACTGCTGGGTTTTTGGGATATCTCATGCTAATTGTATTTGACTAGTAAGTGTCGCAACTACAACGGAATGGTTAACTAAAAGTGCCCACTGCTTACCCTATCAGGACGACTTTCTACACCTGACTAGTAATTGCTGCAACGATAACTGAATAAATAAAAACTGCCAACTGTGTGAGTACCTCGGTTGACTTCCTCGTTTGGTCTCGAGGGGGAAATACCAGGATGGGTATGTTTGGTGGTAGTATCAGGTTGGTTCCGAATAGGTCTTTCTTACCCCTCTCTGATAGCCGCTGGTTGTATCGAGTCTCTATAGGTTGTTTAGTGCATGCTGCCGCTGACGCTTCAGTCCACCATACCTATGTAGGCGAGGACCGCCGAATTCTAGCCTCGCCGTGTACTGGCCTCAGTACTGACTGCTCCTCTCTTTCCTTTGCCCTTTGCCGGCACCCCTTTTGTTTAAGCAGGTTTTGAGATCGACGTCGTTAGCAGGGTTACCCTTCCGGCTTGGCCTGGGCAGGGTTATGGACGCCATTGGTTATTCTTCAGGGCTCTTAGCCCCATTTGCATCTTGTCCGTAGTCGGACGCTGTATCGTTTTACAGGTGATTTGGATCTTTGTATTGTATATCTGTATTCTTGACTCTTTGAGTCGCTATTGTATATATATATCTGTTCTATGGGTCCCATCGAGGACTGTTGTGTAATGTTATTACTTCGTTTTCCACCCGCACGCAAGTGCCTGGTGGGCACCTTTGAATCGTTTCTATGCGGGTTTGGCGGGAAGCGCTGAAACTTGCATAGGGCCGATTCTGAGGGTGTTACAGGATCACATATCACGGGAACGAGAAAAGAGTACTTATCAGTAACGACATTGAACTAGGTATGCAGAGATACCGACGATCAGACCTCGGATAAGTAAAATATCGCGAGACAAAGGGAAATTGGTATCGTATGTAAGTGGTTTATTCGATCACAAAGTAATCGTAGAAATATGTGGGAGCCATATGAATTTCCAAATTCCTCTATTGTTTATTGATCGGAAAAAAGTATCGGTCATGTCTGCATAATTCACGAACCGTAGGGAGACACACTTAAGGATTCAATGTTATTTAGTAGATATGGAATGTAAGTAGGGAGACCGAATATTGTTCAGAGCCTCGGATGGGATCCAGGATATCACGAGGAGATCTAGAATGATCCGGAGAATAAGATTCATATAAGGAAAGTCCAAATCCGGAGTTCGGGAATGATTCCGGTGTTTTCACCGAAATGATCTAGAAGGGTCTAGAAGGTTCATCAGACCGGAAGGGGAAGGGTGCATGAATGTGTCATGACTAAGTGGAATGATTGCGTCATGTCCTAGGTCACTTGGTTTGGCGTTTGAAAGAAAGAAATTAAACTCCAAATTGAAAGTCAAAAGGCAAATTTGAAAAGTCAAACTCGGACAATGTATCCTGGTGGAGGAAGGAAAGAATCCTTCCCTCCCTCCACCACAAGCCAAGTAGGAGAAGGATTCAAACTCCCCACTCCCAAGCTGCCCCTCCCTATCATAAATAGAGGGGAGGGGTGCCCCCAACACACAACACCACCACCCTCCAAGCCGTCGCCGCCAGTTCATCGCCGCCGACTCCACCTCCTCCTCTCCGACTTCTAAAACCTAGATCGCCAGGGAAACCCTAATACTCCACCATAAACCGCTCTAGCTTATGCGAAGCCCTGCGGTATCTTCCCTCTACTTCCCACACCACGCCGTCATGCTTCCAAAATCCCGAGGAGAGAACTACAACCTCCGCTGCCTGCTGGAACAAGGGAGAGGAAAGTCTTCATAGAGTACCAAACGTGTGACCGACTGCGGAAGCACTGCCGGAACGCAACGCCGGAAGGATTGTCAATGCGATCTTGAGATCGGCAAGTGTACGACTACATCATCCACGAGAATCTTCTCTTGTTAACCGCTTTGGAATCTTCGAGGGTGAGTACTCTAATCGACTCATTGCTACAATCTAGTAGGTAGATCTTGGCTTGTGTGTGTTCATGTGGTAGATTTTTTTCCATGCTACGAACCCCTACAGCACCATCAATGAGTTCTTGAGCTTCAGACTCCTCAGCACTATTGCAGGTTGCAAGAACGTTCCCGATGTAGCAACAACATGTTCTTGATGGTCTCTAATAACAACACTTGTTGTTCCTTTTCCCATATCTTCTACAAATGATCCATCAACATTAACCTAGTAGGTAGATCTTGGCTTGTGTGTGGTGTGGTAGAATTTTTTTGTTTTCCATGCTATGAATCCCTACAGTGGTATCATAGTCATGTCTATATGTAGATCTGTTGCACGAGTAGAACACAATGGTCATTATGGGCGGTGGTGCTTTTATTATCAATTGCTTTTTGTGTACTTTGCATCTTGCGGTATGGTGGGATGAAGCGGCTCGGGCTAACCTTACATGACATCATTCATGAGACTTGCTCCACACTCAATATACAACTTGTATTGCATAAGTGGCTTTGCGGGTGTCTGTCTCCCCCATCATAGTAAAGATTCAATTTACAACGGTCACTTGATAGTTCAAACATCAATGTTGTGGTTCTTATTCGTAAGTTAGAATAACACTTATTGAAAGCCCCAAACCACGTAAAACATGCAAAGAAAATTAGAGACGCCTAACTTTGTTTTGCAGGGATGTGCTGTGATGTGATATGGCCATGATTGTGAATATATATAATGTATGCAGTGTTCCTTATTGTAAGTCGGCAACCGGCAGGAGCCTTATGGTTGTATTTTAATTTCGTTAAGACCTATGTGTCTATTATTAAAAAAAATTATAATAGTTGATGCTTGTGGACGACAACCATGGTGCGGTTCCATTGACCTTGACATCACGCCGGTGATGATGGAGATCATGTTCGTGCTTGAAGATGGAGATCAAAGGCACAAGAAGAAAGGCCATATAATATCACATATTTTGAATTGCATGTGATGTTAATCCTTTTATGCATCTTGTATTTCTTTGTTCTCGACGATAGCATTATAAGATGACCCCTCTCACAAAATATAAAGTTATAAAGTGTTCATCCTTAGTAGGCACCATTTCCAAAGCTCGTTGTTCCGAAGCACCACATGATGATCGGGTGTGTTAGATTCTGCGAGTGTATACAACGGGATCAAGTCAAATTTCCTCATGCGCAAGTTAAGGTTTGATCTTGACGATCCTAGCATGTACATACTGTAGGGTTTCGTAGCATGGAAAACAAAAAATTTCTACCGCATACAAACAAACAAGCCAAGATCTATCTACTAGATTGTAGCAATGAGTCGATGGAATAACTCACCCTCGAAGATTCCAAAGTGTTTAACAAGAGCGGATTCTCGTGGGTGATGTAGTCGTACTCTTCCCGATCTCAAGATCGCGTAGACGATCCTTCCTACGTTAAACGGCGCTTCCGCAGTCGGTCGCACGTTCGGTACTCGACGAAGACCTTCCTCTCCCTTGTTCTAGCAGGCAGCGGAGGTTGTAGCACTCTCCTCGCAATTCCGGCAGCACAACGGCGTGGTACCGGAAGTAGAGGGGAGATCTCGCAGGGCTTCGCCTTAAGCAAGAGCGAGTATGGTGGACTATGAGAGAGCCCTCGGTGATCTAGGGTTTAGACACACCAAGGAGGGGGCAAGGCCGGCGGCTAGGGTTTTACCTAGGTGGCGGCGACGAGTTGCCCTAGGCCGGCGGCGTCTATGGAGGGCGGCGGCTAGGAGCTAGGGTTTTGGGTGGAGGTGTTGTGTGCTAGGAGGGGCAGCCCTGCCCCTCCTTATATAGGTGGAGGGGGCGCACCAGGGGAGGGGAGTCCCTCCCCAACTCGGTTTCCCAAGTGGGCCGGCGGTGGAGGGGAGGAACTCCTCCCCAAGTAGGTTTCCTACTTCCCCTCCACCTTCCAAAATAGCCGTTTGACTTTTCAAATTGGCGTTTGACTTTTCAAACTAGGATTTGATTAAACCCTTTATTTTGTTCAGCGATGACACCTAGTACATGATGCAATCATTCCAACTTGATATGACACATTCATGTACCCTTCCCCTCCAGAGTGCCGGACATTCCGGAACCTTCTAGAACATTCCCGATGAAAACACCGGAACCATTCTCCAACCCCAAAACAGGACTTTCCTTATATGAATCTTATTCTCCGGACCATTCTGGATCTCCTCGTGATATCCCGGATCCCATCTGAGACTCTGAACAACATTCGGTCTCTTACTCATCATTCCATAACTACTCAAACAACGTCGAATCCTTAAGTGTGTCTCCCTACGGTTCGTGAATTATGCGGACATGATCGAGACACTTCTCCGAACAATAACCAATAGAGGAATCTAGAAATTCATATGGCTCCCACATATTTCTCGATTACTTTGCGATCGAATGAACCACTTACATACGATACCAATTTCCCTTTGTCTCACGATAGTTTACTTATCCGAGGTTATGATCGTTGGTATCTCTGCATACCTAGTTCAACCTTGTTCTTGATAAGTACTCTTTTCTCGTTCGTGATATGTGATCCCTTGTGAGCCGGTCACATGCTTGCAAGCTAATTGGATGACATTTCACCGAGAGGTACCAGTATATCTATCATCATATGGATGGACAAATCCACTCTTGATCCATGTGTCTCAACCAATACTTTCCGAACACTCAATGCCACCTTTATAGCCACCCGATTCGGTGTGGTGTTTGATGTCATCAAAGCATCCTTCCGGTGAAGGTGATATGCATGATCTCATGGTCGAAGGAATTAGGTTACTATGTATCGTAAAGCATATAGCAATTGAACTATTAAAATGACTTGATCTTTATGCTACGCTTATCTATAGGAGTATGTCCACCATATCATTCTCCTAACGATATGATCTTGTTGTTAATAACATCTCAATGTTTATGATAGGGAAACCACAATCATTTATTAACCAACAAGCTAGTATTATAAAGAGGCTTTACTAGGGACTCTATTTTAGTTTACAAATCACACAAGTATTAATGTTTCCTTGTTAATACTATTATAGCATGAATGTAAACATTTATCATAAACACAAAGATATAATAATAACTACATTTATTATTGCCTCTAGGGCATGTCTCCAACAGTCTCCCACTTGCACTAGAGTTATCTAATCTAGATTACATGGTAATATAACGAACACCCATGGCAGTTTGGTGTTGGTCATGTTTTGCCCTCGGGAGAGGTTTAGTCAACGGATCCGCCACATTCAGATCTGTGTGTACTTTGCAAACTTTATGTCCCTATCTTGGACATGTTCTCGAATAGCGTGAAAATGTAGCTTGATGTGCTTCAGCTTCTTGTGTGACCTTGGTTCTTGCGCATTGGCTATGGTGCCCATGTTATCATAGTAGATTGACATTGGGTCCAACGCACTAGGAACCACACCGAGCTCTGTAATGAACTCTTTCATCCATATCACTTCTTGTGAAGCCTCCGAAGTAGCCATGTATTCTGATTCAGTTGAAGATCTCGCCACAACGCTTTGCTTTGCACTCCTCCAGCTAACTGTTGCACCATTCAAAGTAAATACGTATCCAGATTGTGATTTAGGATCATCTGGATCGGTGTTCCAACTAGCATCGGTGTAACCATTAACAACGAGTTGTTCATCACCTCCATAACAAAAAACCATATCCTTAGTTCTTCTCAAGTACTTAAGGATGTTTTTGACCGCTGTCCAATGATCCACTCCTGGATCACTTTGATATCTGCTAGTTAAACTAACAACATATGCAATGTCGGGTCTAGTACATAGCATGACATACATTAGAGATCCTATGGCTGAGGTATAGGGAGTCTTAATCATCCTTTCTCTATCTTCTGCCGTTGTCGGACTTTGAGTTTTACTCAAGGTCGTATTGGGCAACATGGGAAAGAACCCTTTCTTGCTATCTTCCATTCCAAACCTCTTTAGAACTTTGTCCAAATATGTACTTTGTGACAATGATATTAGGCGTCTCGATCTATCTCTATAAATCTTTATGCCTAATATATAAGCTGCTTCGCCAAGATCCTTCATTGAAAAACTATTATTCAAATATTCCTTGTCCACATCATTCCCAATCAACAATATGTCATCTACATTGAGTATTAAGAATGCTACAGAGATCCCACTCACTTTCTTGTAAATACAAGCTTCTCCATAAGTTTGTATAAAACCAAAACTTTTGATCACCTTATCAAAATGTTGATTCCAACTTCGGGATGATTGCTTCAATCCATAGATGGACAGTTGAAGTTTGCATACCTTGTTAGCATCTTTAGGATCGACAAAACCTTTGGGTTGCATCATATACAACTCTTCATCAATGTCTCCATTGAGGAACGCCGTTTTGACATCCATCTGCCATATCTCATAATCATAATATGCAACGATTGCTAACATAATCCTTATAGACCTTAGCTTCGCTACTAGTGAGAAAGTCTCATTGTAGTCAACTCCTTGAATTTGTCGAAACCCTTTTGCGACAAGTCGAGCTTTATAGATAGTAACATTACCATCAGCATCTGTTTTCTTCTTGAAAATCCATTTGTTCTCGACAGCCTTCCGGCCATCCGGTAAGTCCACCAAAGTCCATACTTGGTTTTTTTACATGGATCCAATCTCGTATTTCATGCTTCTTGCCATTTATTGGAATCTGGGCTCATCATTGCTTCCTCATATGTCGCAGGGTCATCGGTGTTATCTACCAACATGACACTCATAACGGGATCATACCAATCAGGAGTGGTACGAGTTCTCGTCGACCTGCGAGGTTCTGTAGTAACGTCAATCGAAGTTTCATGATCAACATCATTAGCTTCCTCTCTTATTGTTGTAGGCGCCACTGGAACTACTTCCGGTGCTGCGCTACTCGCAAGTTCGAGAGAAGGTTCAACAACCTCGTCGAGTTCTACTTTCCTTCCAGTCACTTCTTTCGAGAGAAATTCCTTCTCTAGAAAGGATTCATTCTTGGCAACAAAGATTTTGCCTTCGGATCTTTGATAAAAGGTATACCCAATAGTTTCCTTCGGGTATCCTATGAAGACACATTTTTTCGCTTTGGGTTCAAGCTTGTCGGGCTGTAACTTCTTTACATAAGCTTCGCAACCCCAAACTTTAAGGAACGACAATTTAGGTTTCTTCCCAAACCATAATTCACACGGTGTCGTTTAAACAGATTTAGATGGTGCCCTATTTAAAGTGAATGCGGCTGTTTCTAATGCATAAACCCAAAATGATAGCGGTAAATCTGTAAGAGACATCATAGAACGAACCATATCTAAGAGAGTTCGATTACGACGTTCGGATACACCATTACGCTGTGGTGTTCCCGGCGGTGTCAATTGTGAAAGTATTCCGCATTCCTTTAAATGCTCGCCAAACTCGTAACTTAGATATTCACCTCCACGATCAGAACATAGAAATTTAATCTTCTTGTTACGTTGATCCTCTACCTCACTTTGAAATTCCTTAAACTTCTCGAAAGTTTCGGACTTATGTTTCATGGAATAGATATACCCATATCTACTCAAGTCATCCGTGAAGGTAAGAACATAACGATAACCACCGCGCGATGCTACACTCATTGGACCACACACATCGGTATGTATGATTTCCAATAAGTCCGTAGCTCGCTCCATCATACCAGAAAATGGAGTCTTAGTCATTTTACCCATCAGACATGCTTCGCATCTTTCAAGTGATTCGAAATCAAGTGATTCAAGAAGTCCATCGGAATGGAGTTTCTTCATATGCTTCACCCCAATGTGACCAAGACGACAGTGGCACATATAGGTCGAGTTATCGCTCGATTTCAAACGTTTAGCCTCAATGTTATTAATATGTGTATTTCCACTATCGAGATTCAATAAGAATATACCATCTATCAAAGGTGCATGTGCATAAAACATATTACTTATATAAATCGAAAAACCATTATTATCGGACTTAAACAAGTAACCGTCTCGCAATAAACAAGATCCCGATATAATGTTCATGCTTAACGCAGGCACCAAATAACAATTATTTAAGTATAAAACTAATCCTGATGGTAGATGAAGAGGTAGCGTGTGCCGATCACATCAACCTTTGATCCGCTTCCCACGCGCATCGTCACCTCGTTCTTCGCTAGCTTCCCTTATTCTAGTTACAAATATGAGCAACCAACCAGATCAAATACCCGTGCACTACTACGAGTACTAGTGAGATACACATGTATATCGGATGTACCTTTCTTCTTGATGTTGCCGTTCTTCAAATGCCAAGTACTTTGGACAATTTACGCTTCAAAGGACCTTTCTCCTTGCAAGGTAAAAACACTCAAGATCGTGCTTAGGTCCAGCCTTGGTCTTCTTCGTCGGCGCGGTAACTTTCTTACCACCCTTATTGAAGTGTCCCTTTTGCTTAGACTTGCCTTTCTTGAATTTGGTGGTCTTATTGACCATCAACACTTGGTGCTCTTTCTTGATCTCCACTTCTGCAGATTTCAACATGGCAAAGAGTTCTGGTAACTGCTTGTTCATGTTTTGCATATTGTAGTTCATCACAAAGTTCTTGTAACTTGGTGGTAGTGATTGGAGGACACGATAAATCCCCAAAGCATTAGGAATCACTATACCCAAGCTTTGAAGTTTTTTTGCGTGCCCAGACATCTTAAGCACATGCTCACTGACGGAGCTGCCCTCTTCCATCTTGCAGTTAAAGAACTTTTCAGAAGCCTCATAGCTCTCAATTGTCGCATGAGTCTCAAAGATCAATTTGAGATCACGGACAATATCATGTGGGTCTGAATTCTCAAACCTTTTCTGAAGCTCCGATTCTAAACCATATAAGATAGCACACTGAACTGTAGATCTTGAGTCTTAGAGCGAGGTAAACATTCTTTACTTCATCGGTAGCATGGCTAGGTGGGTCACCAGGTGCATCCAGACATAGGTCAAATTACCAAGGTGAGGACAATCCTCAAATTGCGGAACCAATCCGTGAAGTTGCTTCCATTGTTTTTCAACTTTTCTTTCTCTAGGAACGCATTAAAATTGATGGTAGGGGCCGCCATTGATCTACAACATATTTGCAATAGTTTAGACTAAGTTTATGACAAATTAAGTTCTAATTAATAGTTAAATTAATCTAGGTGAACTCCCACTCAAAACAACATCCCTCACATTGTTTTAGTGATCACACGAACCAAATCCACCACATCAACACCGATCATCATGAGAGTTGATGTAGTTTCAATGGCGAACAATTGACATGTTCATCGTATATACTATATGATTCATGCTTTACCTTTCGATGATCCGTGTTCCGAGACCATGTCTGTACATGCTAGGCTCATCAAGATCAAACCTTAGCTTCCACATGAGCAAATCTGGCTTGCTCACGTTGTATACACTTGCGGAATCTAACACACCCGATCATCACATGGTGCTTCGAAACAACAAGCTTTAGCAACGGTGCTTACTAAGGATGAACACTTTATAACTTGAAATCAATGTGCATGAGGGATCATCTTATAATGCTACCGTCGTTAACTAAGCAATACAAGATGCATAAAGGATTAACATCACATGAAATTCATAATATGTGATATGATATGGCCTTTCTTCTTTGTGCTTCCAATCTCCATATTCAAGCACGAATATGATCTCCATCATCACCGACATTGCATCAAGGTCCATGACACTGCTCCATGGTTGTCGTCCACCAGCTTCAACTATTACACCTACTTTGAATAGACACGCGGGTCTTAACAGAATTTAAAGACAACCATATGGCTCCTGCCGGTTGCCAACTTACAATAAGGAACATTGCATACATCAAATATAATCACAATCATGGCCATATCACATCACAACACACCCCTGCAAAACAAACTTAGATGCCTCTACTTTCTTTGCATGTTTTACGTGGTTTGGGGCTTTCAATAAGTGTCGTTCTAACTTACGAACAAGAACCACAACATTGATACTAGTATTGTCAATCACCCTTTGTAAATTGAATCTTAACTATGTTGGGAGAAACAGGCACCCGCAAAGCCACTTATGCAATACAAGTTGCATGTCAAGCGTGGAGCAAGTCTCATGAACGATGTCATGTAAGGTTAGCCTGGGCCGCTTCATCCCACCATCCCGCAAGATGCAAAGTACACAAGAAGCAATCGACAACAAAAGCATCAACGCCCATAATGACCATTGTGTTCTACCCGTGCAACAGATCTACATATAGATACGGCTCTGATACCACTGTAGGGTTTCGTAGCATGGAAAACAAAAAATTTCTACCGCATACAAACAAACAAGCCAAGATCTATATACTAGATTGTAGCAACGAGTTGATGGAATAACTCACCCTCGAAGATTCCAAAGTGTTTAACGAGAGCGGATTCTCGTGGGTGATGTAGTCGTACTCTTCCCGATCTCAAGATCGCGTAGACGATCCTTCCGGCGCTGCGCAGCGCGCTTCCGATCGGTCACCGCGTTCAAGATTCGACGAAGACCTTCCTCTCCCTTGTTCCAAAGAGGGCGAAGGTTGTAGCACTCTCCTCGCGATTCCGGCAGCACAACGGCGTGGTACCGGAAGTAGAGGGGAGATCTCGCAGGGCTTCGCCTTAAGCCGGAGCGAGTATGGTGGACTATGAGAGAGCCCTTGGTGATCTAGGGTTTAGACACACCAAGGAGAGGGCAAGGACGCCGGCTAGGGTTTGACCTAGGCGGCGGCGAGTTGCCCTAGGCCGGCGGCTATGGAGGGCGGTGACGGCTAGGAGCTAGGGTTTTGGGTGGAGGTGTTGTGTGCTAGGAGGGGCAGCCCTGCCCCTCCTTATATAGGTGGAGGTGGCGCGCCAGGGAAGGGGAGTCCCTCCCCAACTCGGTTTCCCAAGTGGGTCGGCGGTGGAGGGGAGGAACTCCTCCCCAAGTAGATTTCCTACTTCCCCTCCACCTTCCAAAATAGCCGTTTGACTTTTCAAATTGGCGTTTGACTTTTCAAACTAGGATTTGATTAAACCCTTTATTTTGTTCAGCGATGACACCTAGTACATGATGCAATCATTCCAACTTGATATGACACATTCATGCACCCTTCCCCTCCGGAGTGCCGGACATTCCGGAACCTTCTAGAACATTCCCGATGAAAACACCGAAACCATTCTCCAACCCTGAAACAGGACTTTCCTTATATGAATCTTATTCTCCGGACCATTCCGGATCTCCTCGTGATATCCCGGATCCCATCCGAGACTCCGAACAACATTCGGTCTCTTACTCATCATTCCGTAACTACTCAAACAACGTCGAATCCTTAAGTGTGTCTCCCTACGGTTCGTGAATTATGCGGACATGATCGAGACACTTCTCCGAACAATAACCAATAGAGGAATCTGGAAATTCATATGGCTCCCACATATTTCTATGATTACTTTGCGATCGAATGAACCACTTACATACGATACCAATTTTCCTTTGTCTCACGATAGTTTACTTATCCGAGGTTATGATCGTCGGTATCTCTGCATACCTAGTTCAACCTTGTTACTGATAAGTACTCTTTTCTCGTTCCCGTGATATGTGATCCCTTGTGAGCCAGTCACATGCTTGCAAGATAATTGGATGACATTTCACCGAGAGGGCCCAGAGTATATCTATCCGTCATATGGATGGACAAATCCCACTCTTGATCCATGTGTCTCAACCAATACTTTTCGAACACTCAATTCCACCTTTATAGCCACCCAGTTACGGTGTGGTGTTTGATGTCATCAAAGCATCCTTCCGGTGAAGGTGATATGCATGATCTCATGGTCGAAGGAATTAGGTTACTATGTATCAGAAAGCATATAGCAATTGAACTATTAAAATGACTTGATCTTTATGCTACGCTTATCTATAGGAGTATGTCCACCATATCATTCTCCTAACGATATGATCTTGTTGTTAATAACATCTCAATGTTCATGATAGGGAAACCATAATCATTTATTAACCAACAAGCTAGTATTATAAAGAGGCTTTACTAGGGACTCTATTTTAGTTTACAATTCACACAAGTATTAATGTTTCCTTGTTAATACTATTATAGCATGAATGTAAACATTTATCATAAACACAAAGATATAATAATAACTACATTTATTATTGCCTCGAGGGCATATCTCCAACACATACATGGTATTGGAACACGGATCACGAAAAGGTAACGCATGAGTCATATAGTAGATATGATGAACATGTTGATTGTTCACCTTTGAAGCTACATCATCTCTTGTGATGATCGGTTTTGATGTGGTGGATTTGGTTCGTGTGATCACTAAAACAATGTGAGGGATGTTGTTTTGAGTGGGAGTTCACCTAGATTAATTTAACTATTAATTTGAACTCAATTTGTCATAAACTTAGTCTAAACTATTGCAAATATGTTGTAGATCAATGGCGGGCCCTACCATCAATTTTAATGCGTTCCTAGAGAAAGAAAAGTTGAAAACAGTGGAAGCAACTTCATGGATTGGTTCCGCAATTTGAGGATTGTCCTCAATGCTGCTAATTTGACCTATGTGCTGGAAGCAACGCTGGGTGACTAATGGCTGGTGCTGACGTCAAGCACTTCGTTGGAAACCCCAAGAGCAAGGTGTGAAGCAGCAAGCAACAAGTCTTCCCTATGTTGAGACCGAGGTTACCGAACCAGAAGGAGGAAGGAAACGTCACACAGGTGTTGCGAGCAGCGCGGAGATCTGCACAACACAAACTAAGACTTTCCCCAACGAATCAGTGAGGTTTGCAAGCTCACCGATTTGCTGTAACAAAGGATTCAACGTATGGTGCGGAAGGTAATGGTTTGCAGCAAGTAAACAAGTAACAGTGGAAGATGTATCAATGGTAAAGATTGGACCAGGGTCCATAGTTCACTAGAGGTGCTCTTCTTAGATAAACAACATGGCATGAAGGGAAAACAAATTACAGCGAGGCAATTGACAGGAACTGAGCAAGGCATAACAATGCAATTACTAGCCAGAAAGATCATATGAAGTTGATTGGGCAATACAACAATATACATAGACCGTCATCCAACTGCATCTATGACTAGAAGTCCACCTTCAAGTTATCATCCGAACCCTCTCCAGTATTAAGTTGCAAGCAACAGACAACTGCTTTAAGCAAAGTGTGTAAGGTAAACAGTCCACATGTTCCATGAACAAGAGACCATTGTTTTCTCCCTATTAGCAACAACACATATACAACCGAAGAGATTTCTGTCACTTCCCTTGGAAACTAGAGGCATGAACCCACTATCGAGCATAAATACCCCCTCTTGGATTCACTAGCAACTACTTGGCCAAGATAACCACTAGCAACGGAGAGCATGCAAGATCACAAACAACACATACATGATAGAATCATAAAGATAAAACCATTAATCAAACCAACATAATAATCTCAATATCCATCGGATCCCCGCAAACAAAACATGCATGATTACAAATAGATTAGATCTTGATCATGAACGGAGCTCACAAGATCTATACATGAAATCACAAAGGAGGAGATACAACAATCTAGCTACTACATGGACCCATAGTCCAAGGTGGAACTACTCACGAATCATACCGGAGAGAAGGCCTCCGGGATGATCTCCCCTCCGGCAGGGTGCCAGGAAGAACTTTAGATCCCCCTGATCTAGGGATGATGGTGGCGGCGGCTACAGACGGTTTCATGGATTTATGATCGGGTACTCATGGTTTCTGCATCAGGGGGATTCTTATAGGCGAAGGGGCGATACCAGGAGGCGGCCAGGGCCACCAAACCCTAGCCAGGCGCGGGCCCACCTGCCCCCATGCCTGGGGTGGGTCTGGCCCCCTGGCCATCCCCTCCGGCTCTCCTTTGGACTTCTTGTTCTCCACAGAAAGTAATTGACTTTGACGTTTGTCCCGTCCAATTCCGAGAATATTTATTTACTAACTTTTCTGAAACCAAAAACAACAGAAAACAGGCATCTGACAGTGTTGCAACTTGTTAATAGGTTAGTACCGGAAAAAGCACCTCAAAGTGTGGACAATTAAAGCAAAGTAGATACTAAACAAGCATGGAACATAAAAAATTATAGATACATTTCCAACGTATTAGCATCCCCAAGCTTAACTCCTGGTCGTTCTCGAGTAGGTAAGTGATAAACAGAATTATTTTTGAGGTGACATGCACCCTCACAATAAAGATCCAACCATTTGCAAGCATTGAAAGCTAGGATCAAAGAACTCTAAACATGTGCATGAAAGATGGAGTTGTAACAATAGGACATAGTGACTATGCATGCAACATGACAAGCTACAAACAAAGATCATGAATAAAATGCATTGAAAAACGTTTGTTTGTTTCACATACAGAAAACATAGCATAATGGCAATCAGCTTGTCCCTCATAGAGTAGCAACATAGATGCATAGGACACCTGCAAAGTTCACAAGGGTGACTAGAAACAAGTAGCACAAGAGCAAGTAATAACACAATATGCATCAATCAATAAGCTTTGGAACACTGCACACAGAATGACAACTATGCTCTCTTAATGGTGCCTAAAGGTAGAAGGTGGAGACTCAATAATGGTGGAAGAAAGGCCTTTTTTAAAGAAAGTAGGGATTACAAGTTTCAAAAAGAGCTTCCAAAAATTATGGTACTTGTTAGCTTTCAGCCCTCATTGCCCCTATCATAAGCATCTTGAAGTGGTTAAGGTTAAAGTGGCAAAGCTGGAGTATATGCTTGACGAAGTATAAGTTGGCAATCTCATGCCCCTTGAATACGAGGGCCACACCTCATGCATACTCAACTTTGGGTCTAGGTAAGTTCTTGTCACTGTAAGTATTTGCATATCATTGAGAACCGCCAACGGGGTACCCCTTGCACATGGTATAGGAGATTTCCCATAACCAAAATGACAAGGCAAGCAGACAATGAGCATCTCAGCAATTCTTCTTATGTACCATGGGAATATGGTGTTTTTTCTCTCTTTCCTCTTTTCTCAATGTGTCTCTTTTTTTAAGAAGAATGCTTCATAGATGTCACGATGGTGATGCTGCAAGTTTCCACCATGATTAGGCATGGCTTAGGCTAGCGGCCCATGCGTTTCTCTAACACAGGATACAAACTCCACGGACTTACAAGTTCCCTCTTTATTTCACACCAGTGACATCCATATACAAAAGAACATGATATCAACTAAGTACAACAAGGTACAAGTGCAATGTTGAAAACGTTCCCCGTGACAACACGATTCTGCTAACTCCAACTTATAAGTGCAAGAATATACAACAAAGTTGTCACAATGGTTCAAGTTTATTAGGGGCAAATAATAAAGTGTTCCATCAAGTTCGTGAGGGCTTTAATCACTAAGTTTTCACATAACAAAATAGTTTTTAATTGGAATATAGATGAAAACAATAATATACTTGGAATGGTGTAACACACCATGCATAGGAGTTTATAGTGGACACTTTGGAATAACTTGGTTTCTTGGGAGTTGGAAGCATGAGTAGAACTTACTCATACAAGTGGAGGCTACCAAAAAAACGGGAGCAACCAACTAAGAGAGCAATAATGGCCATAATTATGCAATGCAACAAAGCAAACTAATCAAATAAAAGAGTGGTACTACAAGTCACGGACTAAATGATCATAGAGGCTAATGGTGACTTTTCATAGTCATAACATGGTGTGAGCATGTGCCAAGTCAACCCAAGCAAAGCATCAAAGGAGAATACCACAATATTATGCTTTTGCATGCTAAAACAACGCATAATTTCTTCAAGGCACACTAAGCAATCCTAATTGTTTGGAACAAGACATGCTACATCAATAATCACTAAGCATAAGGATAAAATAACACCTAGCATGTCATGCTAAAGTCTAAGTCACAGTCAATGCAAGCTCCTCTTGCACTTACAAGCAAGAACTTACTACTCCTTTCCAACTCCAAGCAACTTATTTGCAAAACAACACAGTGAGAATGGGGGTCGAAACTACTTTATTCAAGCAAACTAAACAACCTAAGTAAAGCAAACGAAAACTAAGACGCTCCAAGAACAACACAACTATGCATGAAACAATAAAAACTAAGTGTCTAGACAGACCTAAGCTTTTTATTGATGAAGAAGGGGATGCCTTGGGCATACCAAAGCTTTGATGCTTGTACCTCTTGGATATTTATTGGGGTGACACCATGGTGGAATCCCCAAGCTTGAGCATTTGTCCATTCTTCATCGCATTGCATCATTCTCTCTCTACACCTGAAATTTTTCCTTCATACAAAACTTCACACAATCTTTATTAGCAACATTAGTGTATTCAAAAGATATTAGAACACACGCAAAGCTTTGGAACAACAAGAATTTTCACTAAACACATAAGCTACTATAGTAACTCCTTCAAAGAAACTCAATTTACCCGAAGAGCTCAAAAAGGAATCAATAAGAAGCAAATACAAATAATGGCAGAAATCTATCAAAACAGGCCAGCAGGTAGAAACGATTTTTTCGAACATATTTTGTTGCTAAAATCAAAAAGTATTGAAGTAATGAAAGTTAGACAACATACTGGGGGATTTATTCGTAAATTTTGAGATCAATCCGAGTTACAGATACTCGTCACGATTTTTTTTGGTGAAGGACAGAAATCTATTTCGGGATAGCAACTCCCCAAATCTTACTTCCCTCTCATTAGAGGTCATTCTTGGCACAAAAAACAAACAAAAAGGATAAGGAGAGGTCATTACTGAAGTAATAACTTTCAATACTCAAGGAAACTCTTGGGTTATCTCCCAACAAGTATTTTTCATTAACGCCTTTAAGTTAGGCACAAGAAGCAAGAAGAATCAAGTATTTTCAAATGAGGAAGCATTAACATTCATACTTGCAAAATCTTCAACTATGAAAGGTTCTCATCCAAATGGGTTTTGGAGGATCCTTTCTCATCTCTCTTTGGTCTACTACCTTCATCAAAAAGATTTTCAGGGGCAATCCAATCAAAGTTCTTTTCAAAGGCTTCATGCATTCCAACAAGCTTAAAGGATATGGGTATATTGAATTCCTCTATAGGCTTAGTTTTATCAGAAATACCCACAACATGTACACTTGAACCTAGCATATTGAAACGTTCAAAAACCTTTTTGGCTTCCCTAGCAACATCATGGAATTCTTTTGATAAAGTTTCAAGGATGAATTCCCTTTTTTCAACATTCTTCTCTTCTTTTAGTTTTAGGAACAAGAATTGTATGAAGGGGTTAAGGCTAATAAACCTAGCCTCCAACATATGAACTAAAGAAGCTGCAACAATCTCATAATTAGGAGCAAGTTCAGCTATAGATTTATCCTCAATATCCTCATGCTTGCTAACATAATTAAAGAATTCTTCAATATTATCTTTCCCAATTATGGATCCACTACCTTTTGCAAGATCTTTCAGGGCAAACTGGGGGAGCAACATGGTGAGCAAGAGCAGGAACTAATTTTTTTGTGTTTTTGAATAAAGAAAGCAAACCAAGCTAGACTAATTTTTTGGTTTTTTTTTAAAAGAGGCAAAAAACCAAGCAAAAGAAACAAAGCAAACTAAAAACAAAGTAAAGAGAAAGGAAGTGAAGGACTACCCTAGTGAAGACGTCCTTAGCCTCCCTGGCAACGACGCCAGAAAACTTGATGGTTGGTGATGACGTCGAGCACTTCGTTGGAAACCCCAAGAGCAAGGTCTGAAGCAGCAAGTAGCAAGTCTTCCCTCAGTTGAGACCGAGGTTATCGAACCAAAAGGAGGAAGGAAATGTCACACAGGTGTTGTGTCACATCCCAAATTTGATATTTGGTTCGGCATATCATTCGTATCATTGCATCATACCTTTCCATGCAAAACCGTCGATCGAAATGAATCGGCGAAACGCTATTTTCGAAACCCTATTCTATTTTGCTACGAGGCTCCTGCGGGAGGCATTTGAAGAACTAGTGTTGCCACCCTTGTATCCTAGTGGTTTCGCTCAACCATTGACCCTAGATTGTTCCCCTCGATTTTACAAAACCGTAGGAGCAAGAATCGCTCGATTCGGAGCTCGTACGGAAAAGTAGTGGCCGTTTTATTAAAGGATAGAAAAACGGGCCGAAAATCGGGCCGATTTTCTGAGTCCTTTTCCAATCTCGCTCCGAATCGGACTAGGACCCACGAGAGGGACCCACATAAGAGGCCACCCCGGCCTCGGGAACCGCACCCCACCCCGTCGCCTCCCTGCCCGCCCCGCGATCGCGCCGCCTCCACCTCGGGACGCGTGCCCGCACCCGCCGCCACCTGGTCTCGCCGCTGCCGCCCACCACCTCGGCCTCCGAGCCCGCAGCGCCACCCAGTACCGTCGCCGTCGCCTCCTCTCTTCTCCTCGACGCCCGCCGCCATCTGCCGCGCTCGCCAGCCCGCGCGAAGTCGCGCCGCCGCCGCCGCTGCTGCTGCGCCGCGCCGCTGCCGCTTGCTACAGCGGCGCCGCTGCTGCTCAGCAGCGCGTGCCGCGCCCCGCGCGCCTCGCCGCCATGCCACGCTGCACGCACGCGCTGCGCACAGCATGCCGCGTGTCGCCTCAGCGCCTGCGTCGCGTCTGCGTGCGTGCCGCGCCATCGCCGCCGCGCGCGCCGTCGCCGTGTTGTTGACCGCTTTTATCCATCGCGCTGAGCATCTCCCTCCGCGCAGGAAAAACACCGACGTCGGAACCGATCGCCACCGCCGTCCGGAACTCGCCGCCGTTCGTTTCGCAGTTCGTTCCCGGTAAGTCTGCAGCCACCGTTAGATCTCAGATCAGAGGTTCAAATCAGCCATTGGCCGGTCAGACTCAGGCGTTGACTAGTCAGACGCCCAGTCAACAGACGCGTTGACCAGTTAACAGACTCAGTTGACTGGTTAATTTCGTTAATCGTTTTAGTTGACAGATTTCGGTAGAAATTTGTAAATTGCGTAGAAATTAAACCGCTTAGCCAAAAATTGCAAATAAAATATGTGTAGATTCAGTGAATCGTGTAGAATCTCGCTGTACCTTTGGTTCAGACGTTTGCAGCAAGGTTTAGTACAGTTAAATCAAACTAGTTAGTGGACTTTTCAGAGTAATTAATTCGTATAAAAAGATCCGTAGCTCCAAAAATCGTGTGTGATATGTCCCTGGATTCATTTGAACGAGGGGAATCTCACCGTGAATTAAAAAGATAGGCTTATAGTAAAAACTTCTGCAGAAACTGTCTAGTGGCTTTCTGCAGTGTTTTAATTACTACGGGAGTTTTATAATTCCTTTTTGAGTAATTCCAGTTGGTACTGTTCCTAAATAGCAATGCCCATACTGTAGAATTTTCCCAGGATTTTACAAACAGTATACTACCGGTAGTGAATTATTTAAGTTCTAGCTCTAGTTTGAGCATTACTTTTTGCGTAATAGTTTTTCTTGCGCTAAAACTATTTTCCATGCATGCAATCAGTACCTCTACTGATTTATATTATGTGGTGTAGCTGTAGCACCAATCCACTCGTCTTGCATACCTTCATGCATCATATTTGTTGCATATGCTTGTGGATTGTTTGTTTATGATTGCAATTGTATCGTGTAGATTGTGACGAGTGCAACGCTTGCTCGTGTGTGGATTGTTCTTCCGACCGCTACAACCAAGGCAAGTAGATTCTACCTTGTTCATGATATCGTCCTACTATTTTCATTGCATTGTCGTGTATTTTGTAGATGCATGTGTAGGATAATATCGTTATGCTATGTCCTATTATGTGGTAGGGCCTTCTTTGTAGATGAACCACCGTTGGTAGATGTGCTTAGCCATGCTATGTTGAACGAGGGCTGGGTTATATCATTGAGACTTGTTTCTAAAAGTATTGGTTTGTGAAAACTAAAACAACTTAATCAATGAATCTCCTGGGTGTGATGGTATTGATAATTTTTGGTGGTTTCATTGCGGAAAGGCACCCAGGTATCGAGAGAAATTGATTGGCTTCTTTATTGTGTAGCTTACGTGTACAACCATGTGCCAATAATGGAATGGGCGGTTGATTGGACTTAGTAGGTTGTGGTAACCCAAACCCGCGTATCCAGAGATGTAGAATTTTGGTAAGTTGGACCGGTGCGCGTCGGGATTGGGGTGCTACTTCCCGAACAGTCTCTTCTTGGTATTCTCCCTATCATCACCCAAAATGAGAGTGATGGTACGAGCTGGGCTGGCCAAGTCACATGGGTAAAGTGTACTAACCTCTGCAGGGTGTATAATCTAATCGATTAGCCGTGTCCCCGGTTATGGACAACTGAGTTGCTTGATATTGATTCCATGACATGTTTCTCGCTCATTCCAATTTCATAATTGTTTTAATATTGTTGGGTTAACTTAATTGGGATCTTTTCAAAGAAAATCACAACCGTTTATGAAAGTAGGACAAAGGTATTTGCAAATGCAATCCATACACAACTCCACTTGCCAAATATGCATGTAGATGTTAGTACTATTGTCTCCATTACTAGCTCTACTTGCCATACATTCCATGTATTGACCCTTCGGGGCTGCTATGTTTCATGTTGCAAGTTATTCCGATTCTGAGTAATCGATATAGGCCACGGTACTCCACTCGGCACTTGTTCACTTGTGGGCAATTTGAAGAATGGAGGATTTACTTTATTTATGTTGCTACCTGAATAATTTGAGCTAGTTTCGTGCTAAGCTTTTATTGTAATAATGGTACTCTGGATCTTCGTTATCTATGATACACGGATATTTTGCTATGTTATTCATCTTATTCTATTGTGGGCCAATGAACCGATCCAGGAATTGGCATGTCACATAGAAGCCTCGGTCTTTTCAGAACCGCGGTGTTACATGTTGCGAGCAGCACGGAGACCTGCACAACACAAACTCAAGACTTTTCCCCAACGAATCAGTGAGGTTGTCAAGCTCACCGGTTTGCTGTAACAAAGGATTAAACGTATGGTGCGAAAGGTAATGGTTTACAGCAAGTAAACAGGTAACAATGGAAGATGTATCAATGGTAAAGATTGGACCGGGGTCCATAGTTCACTAGACGTGCTCTCCTTAGATAAACAACATGGCATGAAGGGTAAACAAATTACAGCGAGGCAATTGACAGGAACTGAGCAAGGCATAACAATGCAATTACTAGCCAGAAGGATCCTATGAAGTTGATTGGTCAATACAACAATATACATAGACCGTCATCCAACTGCATCTATGACTAGAAGTCCACCTTCAGGTTATCATCCGAACCCCCTCCAGTATTAAGTTGCAAGAAACAGACAACCGCTTTAAGCAAAGTGTGTAAGGTAAACATTCCACATGTTCCATGAACAAGAGACCGTTGTTTTCTCCCTAGTAGCAACAACACTTCTACAACCGAAGAGATTTATGTCACTTCCCTTGGAAACTAGAGGAATGAACCCACTATCGAGCATAAATACCCCCTCTTGGAGTCACTAACAACTACTTGGCCAAGATAACCACTAGCAACAGAGAGCATGCAAGATCACAAACAACACAGACATGATAGAATCATAAAGATAAAACCATTAATCAAACCAACATAATAATCTCAATATCCATCAGATCTCCGCAAACACAACATGCATGATTACAAATAGATTATATCTTTATCATGAATGGAGCTCACAAGATCTATACATGAAAGCACAAAGGAGGAGATACAACCATCTAGCTACTACATGGACCCATAGTCCTAGGTGGAACTACTCACGAATCATACCAGAGAGAAGGCCTCCAGGATGATCTCCCCTTCGGCAGGGTGCCGGGAAGAACTTCATATCGCCCCGATCTAGGGACGATGGTGGCGGCGGCTACAGATGGTTTTGTGGATTTCTGATCGGGTACTCAGGGTTTCTGCATCGGGGGCTTCTTATAGGCGAAGGGGCGAGACCGGGAGGCGGCCATGGCCACCAAACCCTAGCCAGGCGCGGGCCCAGCTGCCCCCGCGCTTGGGGTGGGTCTGGCCCCCTGGCCGTCCCCTCCGGCTCTCCTCTGGACTTCTTGTTCCCCGCAGAAAGTAATTGCCTTTGACGTTTGTCCCGTCCAATTCCGAGAATATTTCTTTACTAACTTTTAAAAAACCAAAAACAACAGAAAGCAGGCATCTGGCACTGTTGCAACTTGTTAATAGGTTAGTACCAGAAAACATGTAAAAAGCACTTCAAAGTGTGGACAAGTAAAGCAAAGTAGATACTAAACAAGCATGGAGCATAAAAAAATTATAGATACGTTTCCAACATATCAGTGACCCACCTGCAGCTGATGCTACCGATGAGGTGAAGAATGTTTTCCTCACTCGGAAGAATCAGTACTCCACAGTTCAGTGTGCTATATTGTATGGTTTGGAATCAGAACTTCAAAAAAGGTTTGAGAACTTTGACCCACATGATATTGTCCGTGAACTCAAAATGATATTTGAGGCTCACGCGGCAGTTGAGAGTTATGAGGCTTCTGAAAAGTTCTTTAACTGCAAGATGGAAGAGGGCAGCTCCGTTAGTGAGCATGTGCTTAAGATGTCTGGGCATGCAAGTAAGCTCCAAAGATTAGGTATAGTGATTCCTAATGCTTTGGGAATTCATCGTGTCCTCCAATCACTACCACCAAGTTACAAGAACTTTGTGATGAACTACAATATGCAAAACATGGACAAGTCGTTGCCTGAACTCTTCTCCATGTTAAAGCCTGCGGAAGTGGAGATCAAGAAAGAGCACCAAGTGTTGATGGTCAATAAGACCACGAAATTCAAAAGGCAAGGCAAGTCTAAGAAAAAGGAAAACTTCAAGAAGAGCGGTAAAAAAGCTACCGCGCCGGCGAAGAAGACCAAGGCTGGGTCTAAGCCTGATATTGAGTGCTTTTACTGCAAGGGAGAAGGTCACTGGAAGCGGAATTTCCCTAAGTACTTGGCAGATTTGAAGAACGGCAACATCAAGAAGAAAGGTATATCTGCTATACATGTTATTGATGTGTATCTCACTAGTAGTCGTAGTAGTGCCTGGGTATTTGATATTGGTTCGGTTGTTCATATTTGTAACTCGAAACAGGTGCTGCAGAATAGACAGAAACCTAGCAAAAAACAAGGTGATGATGCACGTTGGAAATGGATCAAAGGTTGATGTGATCGTGGTCGGCATGCTACCTCTTCATCTACCATCGGGATTAGTAAATAATTTTTATTTGGTGCCTGCGTTGAGCATGAACATTATAATCGGATCATGTTTATTGCGAGACGGTTACTTGTTTAAGTCCGAGAATAATGGTTGTTCGATTTATATGAGTAATATGTTTTATGCACATGCACCTTTGATAGATGATCTATTCTTGTTGAATCTCGATTGTAGTAATACACATATTAATAACATTGATGCTAAACGTTTGAAATTGAGCAATAACTCGACCTATATGTGGCATTGTCATCTTGGTCATATTTGAGTGAAATGTATGAAGAAACTCCATTCCGATGGACTTCTTGAATCACTTGAAAGATGCAAAGCATGTCTGATGGGTAAAATGACTAAGGCTCCATTTTCTAGCATGATGGAGCGAGCTACGGACTTATTAGAAACCATACATATCGATGTGTGTGTCCCAATGAGTGTAGCATCGTGCGGTGGTTATCGTTATGTTCTTACTTTCACGGATGACTTGAGTAGATATATGTATATCTATTTCATGAAACATAAATCCGAAACTTTCGAGAAGTTTAAGGAATTTCAAAGTGAAGTGGAGAATCAACGTAACAAGAAGATTAAGTTTCTACGATCTGATCGTGGAGGTGAATATCTAAGTTACGAGTTTGGCGAGCATTTAAAGAAATGCGGAATACTTTCACAATTGACACCGCCGGGAACACCACAACGTAATGGTGTGTCCGAATGTCGTAATCGAACTCTCTTAGATATGGTTCATTCTATGATGTCACTTACAAATTTACCGCTATCGTTTTGGGGTTATGCATTAGAAACAGTCGCATTCACTTTAAATAGGGCACCATCTAAATCCGTTGAAACGACACCGTATGAATTATGGTTTGGGCAGAAACCTAAATTGTCGTTCCTTAAAGTTTGGGGTTGTGAAGCTTATGTAAAGAAGTTACAGCCCAACAAGCTTGAACCTAAAGTGGAGAAAATGCGTCTTCATAGGATACCCGAAGGAAACTATTGGGTATACCTTCTATCATAGATCCGATGGCAAAATCTTTGTTTCCAAGAATGGATCTTTTCTAGAGGAGTTTCTTTCGTAAGAAGTGACTTGAAGGAAAGTAGAACTCGACGAGGTTGTCGAACCTTCTCTCGGATTTAAGAGTAGCGCAGCACTAGAATAAGTTCATGTGGCGCCTACACCAATAAGAGAGGAAGCTAATGATGTTGATCATGAAACTTCGGTCGAAGTTACTACGGAACCTCGCAGGTCAACAAGAACTCGTACCACTCCCGATTGGTATGACCCCGTTATGAGTGTCATGTTGGTAGTCAACACCGACGACCCTATGACATGTGAGGAAGCGATGATGAGCCTAGATTCCAATAAATGGCAAGAAGCCATGAAATCCGAGATTGGATCCATGTACGAAAACCAAGTATGGACTTACCGGATGGCTGGAAGGCTATCAAGAACAAATGGATTTTCAAGAGGAAAACAGATGCTGATGGTAATGTTACTGTCTATAAATCTCAACTTGTCGCAAAAGGGTTTCGAAAAATTCAAGGAGTTGACTACGATGAGACTTTCTCACCGGTAGCAAAGCTAAAGTCTGTGAGGATTTTGTTAGCAATCGCTGCATATTATGATTATGAGATATGGCAGATGTATGTCAAAACGGTGTTCCTCAATGGAGACATTGATGAAGAGTTGTATATGGTACAACCCAAAGGTTTTGTCGATCCTAAAGATGTTAACAAGGTATGTAAACTTCAACGGTCCATTTATGGATTGAAGCAAGCATCCCTAAGTTGGAATCAACGTTTTGATAAGGTAATCAAAAGTTTTGGTTTTATACAAACTTATGGAGAAGCTTGTATTTACAAGAAAGTGAGTGGGAGATCTTTAGCATTCCTAGTACTATATATGGACGACATATTGTTGATTGGGAATGATGTAGACCTTCTTAATAGTGTCAAGGATTATTTGAATAATAGTTTTTCAATGAAGGATCTTGGCGAAGCAGCTTACATATTAGGCATAAAGATCTATAGAGATAGATCGAGACGCCTAATGTTGTTGTTGTCATAGAGTACATATTTGGACAAAGTTCTAAAGAGGTTTGGAATGGAAGATAACAAGAAAGATTTCTTGCCCATGTTGCCTAATACGACCTTGAGTAAAACTCAAAGTCCTTCTATGGCAGAAGATAGAGAAAGAATGAGTAAGACTCCCTATGCCTCAGCCATAGGATCTATCATGTATGCCATGCTATGTACTAGACCCGACATTGCATATGCTATTAGTTTAACTAGCAAATATCAAAGTGATCCAGGAGTGGATCATTGGACAACGGTCAAAAACATCCTTAAGTACTTGAGAAGAACTAAGGATATGGTTCTTTCTTATGGAGGTGATGAACAACTCGTTGTTAATGGTTACACCGATGCTAGTTGGAACACCGATTCGAATGATTCTAAATCTCAATCTGGATACGTATTTACTTTGAATGGTGTAGCAGTAAGCTGGAGGAGTGCAAAGCAAAGCGTTGTGGCGAGATCTTCAACTGAATCGGAATATATAACAGCTTAGGAGGCTTCACAAGAGGCGATATGGATGAAGGAGTTTATTACAGAGTTTGGTGTGGTTCCCAGTGCGCTGGACCCAATGTCTATCTACTGTGATAACATGGGCGCCATAGCCAATGCGCAAGAACCAAGGTCACACAAGAAGCTGAAGCATATCAAGCTGCGTTTTCATGCTATTCAAAAGCATGTCCAGGATGGTGACATAAAGATTTGCAAAGTACACACAAATCTGAATGTGGCGGATCTGTTGACTAAACCTCTCCCGAGGGCAAACATGACCATCACCAAACCGCCATGGGTGTTCGATATATCACCATGTAATCTAGATTAGTTGACTCTAGTGCAAGTGGGAGACTATTGGAGATATGCCCTAGAGGCAATAATAACAGTAGTTATTATTATATATTTGTGTTTATGATAAATGTTTACATTCATGATATAACGGTATTAACCGAAAACATTAATACTTGTGTGATTTGTAAACTAAATTAGAGTCGCTAGTAAAGCCTCTTTAAAATACTAGCTTGTTGGTTAATAGATGATCATGGTTTCTGGATCATGAACATTGAGATGTTGTTAACAACAAGATCATATCATTAGGAGAATGGTGTGATGGACATACTCCTATAGATAAGCGTAGCATAAATATCAAGTCATTTCAATAGTTCGTTTGCTATAAGCTTTCTGATACATAGTAACCTAATTCCTTCGACCATGAGATCATGCTAATCACCATCATCGGATGGATACTTTGATGACATCAAACACCACACAGTAACTGGTGGTTATAAAGGTGGCATTGAGTATTCAAAAAGTATGTGTTGAGGCACATGGATAAAGAGTGGGATTTGTCCATCCATATGACGGATAGATATACTCTGGGCCCTCTCGGTGAAATGTCATCCAATTATCTTGCAAGCATGTGACTGGCTCACAAGGGATCACATATCACGGGAATGATAAAAGAGTACTTATCAGTAACGAGGTTGAACTAGGTATGTAGAGATACCGACGATCAGACCTCGGATAAGTAAAATATCGTGAGACAAAGGGAATTTAAGGTATCGTATGTAAGTGGTTCATTCGATCACAAAGTAATCATAGAAATATGTGGGAGCCATATGAATTTCCAGATTCCTCTATTGGTTATTGATCGGAGAAGAGTCTCGGTCATGTCTGCATAATTCACGAACCGTAGGGAGACACACTTAAGGATTCGATGTTGTTTAGTAGATATAGAATGTAAGTAGGGAGACCGAATGTTGTTCGGAGTCTGAGATGGGATCCAGGATATCACGAGGAGATCTGGAATGGTCCGAAGAATAAGATTCATATAAGGAAATTCCAATTCCGGAGTTCGGGAATGATTCCGGTGTTTTCACCGGAATGATTTGGAAGGGTCTAGAAGGTTCATCCAACCGGAAGGGGAAGGGTGCATGAATGTGTCATGACTAAGTGGAATGATTTCGTCATGTCCTAGGTCACTTGGTTGGGCGTTTTAAAGAAAGAAATTAAACTGCAAATTGAAAGTCAAAAGGCAAGTTTGAAAAGTCAAACTAGGACAATGTATCCTGGCGGAGGAAGGAAAGAATCCTTCTCTCCCTCCACCACAAGCCAAGTAGGAGAAGGATTCAAACTCCCCTCTCCCAAGCTGCCCTTCCCTCTCATAAATAGAGGGGAGGGGGTGCCCCCAAACACACAACACCACCACCCTCCAAGCCGCCGCCGCCTGCTGCCATTGCCGGTTCGTCACCGCCGCCCTAGCCGCCGCCGACTCCACCTCCTCCTCTCCGGATTCTGAACCCTAGATCATCGGGTAAACCCTAATACTCCACCATAACCCGCTCCGACTTAGGCGAAGCCCTGCGGGATCTCCCCTCTACTTCTGACACCACGTCGTCGTGCTGCCGGAATCGCGAGGAGAAACTAAAACCTCCGCTGCCTGCTGGAACAAGGGAGAGGAAGGTCTTCATCGAGTATCGAACGTGTAACCGACTGCGGAAGCACTGCTGGAACGCAACGCCGGAAGGATCATCTACGCGGTCTTGAGATAGGCAAGTGTACGACTACATCACCCACGAGAATCTGCTCTCGTTAACCGCTTTGGAATCTTCAAGGGTGAGTAATCTAATCGACTCGTTGCTACAATCTAGTAGGTAGATCTTGACTTGTGTGTGTTCATGTGGTAGATTTTTTTTGTTTTCCATGCTATGAACCCCTACAGCACCATCAATGAGTTCTTGAGCTTCAGCCTCCTCAGCACTATTGCAGGTTGCAAGAACGTTCCCCGATATAGAAACAACATGTTCTTGATGGTCTCTAATAACAACACTCATTGTTACTTTTCCCATATCTTCTACAAATGATCCATCAACATTAACCTTTAGGCATCCTGGAGGTGGTGGAATCCACCCGCTCTTGTTTGCATCTACCTTATTTTTATTTGTACTTCAATATATTGAGGGTCATGAGCATGTATTTTTCATTTTGTATCTGTATAGTCAGGAGTCACATATTTTTAAGGATTAGCATTCATCAAATTATAAACATAAGAGAGAAGGAACCTGGTGGATTGTTCAATGGTAGCATCTCCCTTAGCATGGCAGCTATCATTCCTTAAATGCCAGGATCTCCATAGGAGTAAGAGGATAGCCTGGTGCATGTCTTTGTTTGTTTTATCAAGTAGAATTAGAAGCCAATCTATGCTCGTTCTTTTGAATTCTTCTTATTTTGGCAAAACCCAAAACTCTCTCATTTTCTTTCCGAGAGATTTTGCTTTTGTACATTCAACAATCGCATGGAAACTATCTTCCTTTGCAAGTCCGCAAGCAACACATGTTTTTTGAGATTCCAGATTCCTGTGCCTTTTATTCTCCGTTGTAGGAAGGTTATCAGAAGCCAAACGCCAGTTGAAGATTCTCACCTTGTTTGGTACATTAGTTTCTAAATGTTTTGCCATAGGTATTTGCTTTCGTCAGACTTTTTGCTTGAAGCATGAGGATCTGCTTTAATCAGTCTTGTTGCAAGCCTATATGCACTCTGTACTATAAATATGCCATTACTTTCATAATTCCAGGCCATTGTGCCTTCTATATCATTTGAGGGGATTTTGATTTTCATAACCTGCTGATGTATGTAAAATACATACATGAACTTTGTAGTTTGTTAACATGTTTTTTCACATATTTGCATCATATATAATGTTATATCCATGTTTTATATTGATTTTTGAGGATTTACCAATGATCCCCTTTATTTTGGCTATAACCCGGCAGGGCAGGAAAACCCAAAATAAAGGGGATCATTGGTAAATCCTCAAAAAGCAATATAAAATATGAATATAACATTATATAATATTAATATATGGGAAAACATGTTACTTAATTACAAAGTTCATGTATGCATTTTACATGGATCGCTAGCCTGCAAATTTTGGATGGAAGCCAAATTTGGTTAGAATTTTCTCAAGTGCCAATCAACTCTTTCATAGGCCTTTGTGAGATCCAACTTATAAGAACATAAATTTCCTTCTTTTTTCTTGCCTTTTTGAATGCTATGGAAGGACTCGAAGGCGATTAGAGCATTTTCTATTATCAGGCGACCGAGTATGAAATAAAGCGCTCTGGTATTCACTTATCAGACTATCAAGCAAGGGTCTCAGTATATTAGCAATGCATTTAGCCACTACCTTGTAGATAACATTGCACAAGGAGATCCCTGGAATCTTTGAGCGATATTGGATCATTAATTTTTTTGGATGAGGACAATGATCGTTTCATTTATCTCGGGCGGCAAGGTCCCATTAGAGAAGAAATTCCTAACAACAGCAATGATTTCTTCTTTGAGTACCCCCAGTTTCTCTAAAAGAACCTAGCAGGAAACCCATTAGAACTAGGAGCTTTTAGAGGGCCTATTTGGAATAGGGCATCTCCTATTTCTCTATCAAAAAAATCATGGGCCAGGTTTGTGTTCATTTCTCGCGTCACCTTTTTTTCAACCAGCTCTTTAATGAGTTCTAGAGCCACTAGATTGTCCTTTGTATACAAGCTGTCAAAATAATTGTTTGTCATCATCTTTTCTATCTCATATTGGTCTTCCACCTCTTGTCCAGCTATATTCTTCACCTTTTTATTTTGTTCTTTTTTGCTCGCCATGTGGCCTTTCTATGAAAAAATGGTATTCTGGTCGCTCTATTTTAACCATGCGATTCTTGACCTTTGTCTCCACATTATTTCCTCTCTAACCAATAGCTCGTCAAGTCTTTAACTTTAAACTTCCGCCTCTTTTGAGTATTTAGTGTTCTGTCTTCTTTGTATAGATTCTAGATCTTTTTTTAATTTATTTATTTCCTTTGTCACAACACCGAATTTAATTCTACTCTGGTCAGTATGTGATTCCATAGTTGCCTTTAGTTTCATATGGACCATTTGCAAGCAAGAAGCATACGCATGCCCATTCCATTCCATGTTGATCTCATCTCCAGGGATTCCTCCCTTTCCCACATCATCTCATACCTTGCTGGTCTAGGAGTATTTTCATGTATACTTATATTTCTACAGCTTAGAAGAATAGGGCAGTGGTCTGATCTAGAAGAAACCAGATGTTTAATTTTAGCTTGTGGAAAAAGGTTAGACCATTCAGGACAAGAAGTCTCCCTATCAAGTCTCGCTCTCACATTTTTCCTCCCTTTTTTTCCTTATTTTTGTAGGTCCAAGGTAGTCCTAAAAATCACAGGTCATGAAGATTGCAGTCAGAGAGAGCAACTTTGAAATTCTCCATTTGTTTCATTTCTTTTTGTTGCTGATAGGTGTTCATGCTGCCACATAGCTTCATTAAAATCTTCCATCATTAGCCAAGACTCTTGCACATCGATTTAATTTCTTCTTATGAGCTTCCACGTTTCAGGTCTGTCCTAGGCTCGTGGTTCCCCATAAACAAAGGTGCACCTCCAATTGAGTTCATTTGGCTCCACAATTCTGATATCTATGTGATGGTTACTAAAACTTATTAGGTTTACATTTATTTCTTCACTCTAGTAAAGAGCAAGGCCCCCACCTTTTCCTTCTACACAAACATGTAGGAAAAACCTTAGACCCAAACATTAGCGCAAACTCTTAATTATTACTTTATTATGTCTTGCTTCAGAGATAAACACCAGACTAGGACTGAATTTCCGCATGATGTGGACTAGCTATTGAACTGTTCGAGGTTGTACCAGACCTCGGCAGTTCCAAGCTAAGATCAACATGGCTCCTGCCAGGCTATCGTTTGAGCCTGACAGTTTTTGGGCAGCCCCAAGGCTAGTCACTTCCGTTACACCATTCATACCTAGCTGCACAACTACAACATCCCCCTCCTCTATCTTTTTCCCCTACCCTCACCATTTCCTACATTTTGAGTGTTTACATTGCCTTCGACGGATTCTTTTGCAGCACAAACTCCCGCAATGAAGGCATCGGCTTGTTCTTCTCTCATACGGGGAAGGTTCTCTGCACCCAAACACTCATCAAGTGTAGGTACCTAGAACATTTTTTTTTGTTTGGAGGTTGCATATCTTCAAACTCCTCTTCCAAAAACTGCCGTGGATGCGGAGACCCTAGGGTCATGTTCTGAGTTGTTAGTGTATTTTCTTTTGTGTGTTTTCCTTGCTCACACTCACGAGGTGCCCTCTGATACGTCGTAAACGTATCTATAATTTTTAATGCTTCATGCTTGTTTTGTACCAACTATTTTATGTTTTGTCTACACACTGAGGCATTTTGTATATATTTTCTGGAACTAACCTATTAACAAGATGCCACACTGCCAGTTCCTGTTTTCTGCTATTTTTGGTTTCAAAAAAGCTAGTAAAGAAATATTCTCAGAATTGGACGAAACAAAAGCCGAACTTCCTATTTTTCAGAGGCGAACACGGAGTCCAGAGGCCAGAGGGAGGCGCACCCTAGGGCGGCCACACCTGGCCCAGGCGCGGCCAGGGGGTGCGTCGCCCTATGGTGTGCCCCCTGGACCTCCACCGACCTTGCCCCTTCGCCTATATATACCCTCGAGGAGAAAACCCTAAGTACCCGACCAGAATTCGATGAAAAAGTCTGTAGCCGCCGCCACCATCGTCCCTAAATCGGGAGGGATCTGAAGCTCTTTCCGGCACCCTGTCGGAGAGGGGAGATCATCCCGGAGGCCTTCTTCATCACCATGTCAGCCTCCGGAGTGATGCGTGAGTAGTTCATCCTTGGACTATGGGTCCATAGCAGTAGCTAGATGGTTGTTTCTCCTCTTTGTGCTATCATATTTAGATCTTGTGAGCTGTCTATCATGATCAAGATCATCTATTTCTAATTCTACATGTTGTGTTTGTTGGGATCCGATGGATATTGAGTACTACGTCAAGATTGATTACTGATTTTATCATGTCTATGTTATTTGTGATCTTGCAGCCTCTCTGTTGCTTGTAATTACTCTGACCAAGTATTTGCTTGTGACTCCAAGAAGGAGTATTCATGCTCGATAGTAGGTTCATGCCTCTAGTAATTTGGGGGAGTGACAGAAACCTCTAAGGTTGTAGATGTGCTATTGCTACTAGGGAGAAAACAACAATCATTTGTTCATGGGAAATTATATTGTTTAATTTACACACTTTGCTTAATGCAATTATCTGTTGCTTGCAAATTAATACCCGAGGGTTGTTCGGATGGTATCCCAGAGGTGAATTATTAGTCATAGATGCAGTTGGATTACGGTCTATGTATTATGTTGTAATGCCCAAATGAATCTCATAGTGATCATCATGTCATGTACATGCATTGTTATGCATTCTCTATCTGTCGATTGCCCAACTGTAATTTATTCACCCAACATGTTATTTATCTTATGGAGAAACACCTTTAATGAACTGTGGACCCTGGTCCATTACTTACCATTGATATACTATCTACTATTTACTTTCAAGCAATTACTATCTTTGACACTATACATTTAATCCTTTGTTTTCAGCAAAACCAGTGAGCTTGACAACCTCACTGTAAGTTGGGGCAAAGTATTTTGGTTGTGTTGTGCAGGTTCCACGTTGCTAGCAACACTTTCGGAAGTTGTTTATTTCTCCTACTGGTTCGATAACCTTGGTTTCACAACTTAGGGAAAACTTGTTGTTGTGCTCATCATACCTTGCTCTTGGGGTTTCCCAACAAGTTCTATATTAATAGAGCCACCATCAAGATTTTTTGGCGCCGTTGCCGGGAGACACAGGATAACTTCAATCTCTTTCTCCCCGTCAAAAAGCTTTTCTGGACGAAGAATATTTCTGCAAGGGGAGTCTCTCACAACCAATCTCTTTACTTTGTTTTTGTTTTGCTTAGTTTCTTTTGCATTGTTTGGTTTGCTTCTTTTTATAAAAAAAAATAGAGAGATTTATAGTATTTATCTTGAGTTAGGATATGAAGTGTTTGAAGAAAAAAATTTAAAAACCTATGGAACTTTATTTGCATGCTAATAGCAATGTTATTAGTATGAATTCTTTGAACTCCATTATTGCTAATGCTATGAAAACGTCTAAGCTTGGGGAAGCTAGTTTTTATGATATTTTCAGTCCACCTACTATTGAGGATAAAATTAATTATGATTACAATATGCCTCCTATATTTGATGATTATGGTGATGAGAACAATAATGATAGCTATTTTGTTGAATTTTCTCTCAATACAATTAATAAGAATGACTATGCTTAGGTGGAGAGTAATAATTATTATATGCATGTGGCTCATGATAAGAATGTTTTATGTGATAGTTATATTGTTAATTTTATTCATGATGCTACTAAAAGTTATTATGGGAGAGCGAAACATGGTTTTATGTATCTCAACAATATTAAGTCCCCCCCTATATGTTGAAATTTTTGAAGTTGCACTTATTTTGCTTTCTTATGCTTGTTGCTTTGTGATTTTATGACTTATTCCTTTACAATATTATTTTTCATAGGAAGTGGTTTAGACTTAAATTTGTTTTATATTTTCTTATTGATGCTCTCTTTCACTTCAAATTCATATTTCTTATGTGAGAATCATCGAAATTATCATGCCTAGCTGAAAGGCGTTAAAGAAAAACACTTTTGGGAGATAACCCAATTTTTATTTCAGTAAGTTTTTCTTTTGTTGAGTCTTGGAAGTTATTGCCCCTGTAATAACCTCTTCTTATCCTTTTTGTTTGGTTTTTTTTGCCTAGAATAGCCTCTAATGAGAGGGAAGTAAGATTTGGGGGAGTTGCTGTCCCGAAACAGATTTCTGTGCTTCACTGTAAAACATCGTGAAAAATCTTAGAACGTCGTACTGATCTGTAATTTTGTGTGTGCGTGCTCCTAGTGTTTACCCAACTTTCGTTAGTTTTGAACTTCTCGATTTGAGCAACAGAAGATTTTCTAAAAAATCGTTCTTTACCTGCTGGTCTGTTTTGACAGATTTCTGCCATTATTTGCATTTGCATCTTAATCAGTTTATTTTTGAGTTCTCTTTGATTACTTGAGCTTTTAAAAGGATTTTATATAGTATCTTATGTTTTAATGGATTATTTACTTGAGTTGAAACTGAATCCCAAAGGCTTATTATCTTGAATACACTAATGTTGCTAATGAAGATTATGTGAAGTTTTGTATGAAGGAAGTTTTCAAGTGTAGGGAGAGAAGATGTGATGAGATGAAGTATGGACAAAAGCTCAAGATTGGGGATGCCACCCGTGTCACCCCAAGAAATATTCAAGAGATACAAGCGTCAAAGCTTGGGGATGTCCAAGGCATCCCCTTCTTCATCAAGAAAAATCTCAGGTCTTCTTTCAAGACACTTTATTTTAATTGCTTCATGCACTCTATGTTGTTCTTGGAGCGTGTTTGTTTTTGTTTTTGTTTTTCTTTTGCTTTGTTTGCTGCAATAATTTGGTTGGACCCCAACACACCTATTTTGGAGAAGTCACACCTAGTTCTTCATTGCATGGAACACTCTAGTTTTCACACTTAATGTTCTGTGAGTATTCTCTTTTGCTAGCACTGCGTTTAGGTTTAGTTTTCTTCTACTTTGTGCTTAGAACTTTTTAGTTATTCTTTGTAGATTTGGGAGAAAAGCTCTCTGGTCTTTATTGATTATTATCTTCGTGAGTTGTTTCAGATAAGTTGATTGGTGTTGGAAAAGAGTAGAATGTTTCATGCTTATAGTGGTATAAAAGGAAGCTTGTTTTGACTGTGACTTAGACTTTATCATGTCATGTTAGATGTTGCTTTGACCTTATGCTTAGCGATTATTGTTGTAGCATGACTTGTTTCAAACAATTGAGGTTGCTTTATGTGCCATGAAAGAATCATGCATTGTTTTAGCATACAAAAGCATAATATTATGGTATTCTCCTTTGATGCTTTACTTGGGTTGACTTGGTAATGCTTACACCATGTTATGACTATGAACCAGTCACCTTATCCTCTATGATCATTTATTTTTTGACTTGTGATATCACTTTATGCTTTGATTAATAATTTTTTGTCGCTCTGCATGATTATGGCCATTATTGCTTTCTTAGTTGGTCGCTCCCAGTCTGTTGCTAGCCTCCACCTGTACGGAGTATGAGATCTAGTCGTGCATCCAACTCCCAAGAAACCAAGTTATTCCAAATGAGTCCACTATAAATTCCTATGCATGGTGTGTTACACCATTTCAAGTATATTCATGTGTTTATTTATCTTCCAAATTAAATTTTTGTTATGTGAAAATTAGTGATTAAATCTCTCATAAACTTGAAGGCACATTTTATTTCTTGCATTTAATAAACTTGAACCATTGTGACTATATTATGATGCTTATATGCTTGTAAGTTATAAGTTGGAAATTAGCAGAACCATGCTATCATGGGGAACACTTTTAACATTACACTTATTCTATTTAGTTGATATCATGTTCTTTTGTTTATGAATCCCGGACAGTGTGAAATAAGATGGGATCTTGTAAGTCCATGGAGTATGCATATGTGTTATAGAAACGCCTGGGCGGCTAGCCTAAGCCATGCCTAATCATGGTGGAAACTTACAGTGAAACCATAGTGGCATTCTAAGAAGCATCCTCAATAAAAACCTATGCAAATAGCAAATAAAAAGATCGCTGAGATGCTCACTGTCTATTGACTTGTCATTTTGATATGGGACAACTCCTGTGTCATGGGGCAAGGGGTACCCCGTTGGCGGTTCTCTATGATACACATATACTTACAATGACAAGAACTTGCCTGTGACCAAAGTTGAGTAGCATGAGGTCTCGGTACTCGTACTCAAGGGGCATGCGATTTTCAACTTGTGATTTGTCAAGCATATACTCATATTTTCACTCACTTTAACCTTAATCACTTCAAGATGCTTAGGATAGGGGCAATGAGAGCTCAAAGCTAATAAGTATCATAATTTTTGGAAGCTTTATAAAACCATTTAATCCCTACTTCCCTCTACGAAGGGCCTTTCTTTTTTACTTTTATGTTGAGTCTTCATCTTCCATCTTTATGCACCAGCTAAGAGAGCATAGTTGTCATTCTGAGTATAATGTGCATTGTCCCAAAACTTGTTGATTGATTCATAATTATGGTATTGATTGTTCTTAAATTATTTGTATCTAGTCACCCTTATAAACTTTGACGGTGTCCTATGCATTTATGTTTTGCTATTCCTTGAAGGACAAGCTGAATACCACTCTTGCTATGTTTTCTATATGTGAAACAAACAAATGTCTTTCAAAGCATTATTCAAGATATTTTGTTTGTGTAGCCTTTCATATTGCAACATAGTTGCTTTGTCTTATTGTAAGAAATACATCTTTCATGCTTATGTTAGATACTTTGATGCCAGCTATCAATGCTTTACAATACCTTGATCAAGATTGTGATGGTGCATGTCACCTAAAAAAATATTCCTTTTATCACTTACCTACTCGAGGAAGAACAAGAGTTAAGCTTGGGGATGCTTGATACGTCATAAACGTATCTATAATTTTGGATGCTCCATGCTTGTTTTGTACCAACTATCTGATGTTTTGTCTACACTTTGAGGCATTTTTTATATATTTTCTGGAACTAACCTATTAACAAGATGCCACAGTGTCAGTTCCTGTTTTCTGTTGTTTTTGGTTTCAGAAAAGCTAGTAAAAATTATTATCGGAATTGGACGAAACAAAAGCCTAACTTCCTATTTTTCATAGGCGAACACGGAGTCGAGAGACCAGCGGGAGGCACACCCTAGGGCGGCCACACCTGGCCCAGGCGCGGCTAGGGGGGCGCACCACCCTATGGTGTGCCCCCCTGGACCTCCACCGACATTGCCCCTTCGCCTATATATACCCCTCGAGGAGAAAACCCTAAGTACCCTATCATAATTCGACGAAAAAGTCTGTAGCCGCCACCATCGTCCCTAGATCGGGAGGGATCCGAAGCTCTTCCCGGCACCCTGCCGGAGAGGGGAGATCATCCCGGAGGCCTTCTTCATCACCATGCCAGCCTCCGGAGTGATGTGTGAGTAGTTCATCCTTGGACTATGGGTCCATAGCAGTAGCTAGATGGTTGTTTATCCTCTTTGTGCTATCATGTTTAGATCTTGTGAGCTGCCTATCATGATCAAGATCATCTATTTGTAATCCTACATGTTGTGTTTGTTGGGATTCGATGGTTATTGAGTACTACGTCAAGATTTATTATTGATTTTATCATGTCTATGTTATTTGTGATCTTGCATGCTCTCCATTGCTAGTAGTTACTCTGGCCAAGTATTTGCTTGTGACTCCAACAGGGAGTATTTATGCTCGATAGTAGGTTCATGCCTCTAGTAATTTGGGGGAGTGACAGAAACGTCTAAGGTTGTAGATGTGATGTTGCTACTAGTGAGAAAACAACAATCATTTGTCCAAGGGCAATTGTATTGTTTACTTTACACACTTTGCTTAATGCAATTATCTGTTGCTTATAACTTAATACCCGATGGTTGTTTGGATGATATCCTAGAGGTGGATTATTAGTCATAGATGCAGTTGGATTACAGTTTATGTATTATGTTGTAATGCCCAAATGAATCTTATAGTGATCATCATGTCATTAACATGCATTGTTATGCATTCTCTATCTGTCAATTGCCCAACTGTAATTTGTTCACCCAACATGTTATTTATCTTATGGAGAAAGACCTCTAGTGAACTGTGGACCCCGGTCCCTTACTTCCCATTGATATACTATCTACTATTTACTTTCAAGCAATAACTATCTTCCACACTATACGTTTAATCCTTTGTTTTCAGCAAAACCAGTGAGCTTGACAACCTCACCGTAAGTTGGGGTAAAGTATTTTGGTTGTGTTGTCCAGATTCTAGGTTGCTAGCAACACCTTCGAAAGCTGTTTCTTTCTCCCACCAGTTCGATAACCTTGGTTTCACAACTAAGAGAAAACTTGATGTTGTGCTCATCATACCTTGCTCTTGGGGTTTCCCAACAGGTTCTATATTAATAGAGCCACCATCACCCTCCTCTAGCTTCCTTTTTTCACGGGTGGAGTAATCACCATAACTTGCTTTTTACCTTCCTCGTATGTATCAATTTCAACAAGGGCAGGGATCACATCATCATTCTTCATGTTCGACTCTTCAACTTGAGCATCAGGGTCAGGATCATTCCCCACTAGTAGTTGGAAGGAAGCTACTAAGAGGTAGGCAAAATCGGTTTGTTGTTGGCATCCTTTTCTTCGTTGTTTCTATCATGACCCTGATGCTGAAGTTGCCACATGTTCTATGTTTCAATGTATTTTTCTATCTTCTAAGTTTCCACCATATTGACATTAAAGTTACTATGTGCACCAGTAGTAAAACTCTTATAGCAGTCATTTTACCAGTAGCATGCAAAACTAAATACATGCCACCACCGGGAGGCAAAATAGTAGCGGCGTTCAGAAATTACTGAACGCCACCGGTACATGCTATTAATAATGGCGTCTTATTATACCGAGACGCCATAAGTGACGGGTCCCATGGACGAATCCGGGACAAACCTACTGGTGGCATTGAGAACAAGGGAACACCACGACTACGCTCTATAATGGTGGCATTTAACATGAATAGAACTCGACGGATAAATAGCACTCCGTAGCCTCATAACACCTCGCCCTTTGGATCGGATCGATCCCTAACTCACTATATCTCGATGTCTCCCTCAACCCCGCTACTGTGCGCATCAGACGCCCCCGCACCTCCTCCTCTCTGAGCCACCGTTCTCCGCCACCGCCCCGTCCGTTCCTGGGTTGCCGGTCGCTGGACCTCTGTCCTCCTCTCCAAGCCGCTGGTTGCCGCAACCACCACGACCATCCTTGATGGTGGCCGCAACTTCCATGGTCCCGAGGCCACCGGAGGTCGCCACACCTCTCTCCTCCTCTCCGAGCCGCTGGCCACCGCGACCACCGCTGCCATCCCCGACGGTCGCGGCAACTTCCCTGCCCCGTCCCCGAGCCGCTCGTCGCAGCTTCCATGTCCACGACCTCGGTGAGCCACCCGCCATGCCTTCGATCCCCGTCTTTAATGCTTTTAGACATTGTAGATGCATATGTTAATTAGATAGTGATAGTGTTAGATATTATAAATTCTATAGATAAACATGTTAGATATTATGTTTTGGCTCAAATTGTAGATATATAGATACGGGTTTGTTAATTAGATAGTGATAGTTTAGGCTAAGACAACTTTATATACAAATATCTCATCTCATTACCGGGAGAGAAAATTAAGTACCGGGTACAAACCTAGATAGATGATTTAGTGTAGATGATTGTGGATAATTTAGTGTATAAGATTTAGTATAGATGAATTTAGTGTAGATTATTTAGTGTAGATGATTTTAGGGGTAGAAAATCTAGATGTAGCAAATGTACATATATATTCATTTATTATATCTTGACTAATAGTTGTATGAAATGTTGCCATTTAACTACTTAGTTAGTATCATGTCGGAGCCGGATCCGAAGTTTCATGGTGTTCACCGAAAACCCACGAGGACCTGGACTTGGGCAGCTCAGATCATAGTGGATAACATGAAGATCCAACTAGGTACCTTCAGGTGCCCGTGGCAGGCGGCCCACGCCTACGACGATGCCGCGGTCCAGCACTTGGGGGCGAGAGCGGTCCTCAACTTCGAGGATGATCGTCGCGTGTAACACCCTCAGAATCGGATCTATGCAAGTTTGAGCAAAATCCGCCAAACCCGCATAGAAACGATTCAAAGGTGCCCACCAGGCACTTTCGTGCGGGTGGAAAACGAAGTAATAACATTACACAACAGTCCTCGATGGGACCCACAGAACAGATATATATACAGCAGCGACTCAATGAGTCAAGAATACAGATATAATATACAAAGATCCAGATCACCTTGAAAAGACGGAGCGTCCGACTACGGACAAGATGCAAATGGGGCTAAGAGCCCTGAAGAATAACCAATGACGTCCATAACCCTGCCCAGGCCAAGCCGGAAGGGTAACCCTGCTAACGACGTCGATCTCAAAACCTGCTTAAACAAAAGGGGTGCCGACAAGGCGAGAGGAAAAGAGGAGGCGTCGATCGAGGCCAAGACACGGCGAGTCTAGAATTCGCGGTCCTCGCCTACAAAGGTATGGTGGATCAAGCGGCGGCAAAGATGCACTAAACAACCTATAGAGACTCGATACATCTGTCGGCAATCGGAGAGGGGTAAGAAGGACCTATCCGGAACCAACCTGATACTATCCTCACACAAACCCATCCTGGCGTTTCCCCCTCGAGACCAAACGAGGAAGTCAACCGAGGAACTCACACAGTTGGCAGTTTTACTTATTTGGTTATCGTTGCAGCAATTACTAGTCAGGTATAGATAATCGTCCTGATAAATAAGCAGTGGGAACTTTTAGTTAGCCATTCCGTTATAGTTGCATCAGTTACTAATCAGATACAGATAGCGTGAGATAAACCCAAAACCCAGCAGTGGTTGGTACTTTTATTCAGCCATTCCGTTGCAGTTGCAATACTTACTAGTCAGGTACAATTGTCGCAAGCGACACTCCAAACAAGCAATTGTGGGCAGTATTATTTAGCCATTCCATTATAGTGAAGCTGATTACTAGTCATTATAAGGTCAAATTTATATCAATAAGCTTTAGTTATGCTTGTCTATGGTCGAGATACTGTGCTCCAAGTCGTCCATATCCGCGGACACGGCTTTCAGAAAGTTTTACCCGGCCGGGGTGCACCAATAGCAACACACACTCGATCAACCTCGGAAAAACCAAATCAAAACCCAACGAGGCTTTCACGACTAAACAATCACAGGATTCAGAATTATTTCAGGGGGCCACCCCTTAAGTAGATCCCGCCAGCGGTGACTCGAGACGGACTCAAGGTTTGGGTAGACGGCAGAACGATCGGGAACCCGAAAGTGTGGCTGGGCTTGTCGACACCGGAATCGTGTCCCGATCCTAACAGTACAAGGTGCTCCTCGCACAATCGTAAATACATAAGTAGCATGGCATAAGTACAGGATCGTAAATAAAACCTCAAACTAGTTTGTGGCCCCAAGAAATAAGACCTAATCAAGCTCGCTCAGGGGTCCCATATACCTCCGGATGTGGATAGCGCGATAAAACAAGGAACATGTATCAAGTACTGGGTCCCACGGACACAAGTGGGCGTTCGAAACCAAATATTATCTATCACCCACGCCTCTGCTTACTTCAATTTTAGTTGTTAAACAGGAATGAAAGTGAACGATAAGTAAAACTACGATCATCTCCAACAAACATGCGGCAAGACATCAACAATCTGTGGGCGACCAAACGCAACAAGACTAGAGCAAGCGACTACACGCGTAAGTCCAACTATCTACCAAACAACAATGTAATAGGGTGTGTCCAAGGCAATATAGGGGCACGGTAACTCACGAATGCGAAACTAAAGCATCGCAACACGTATAGCAATAGATCAACAGGAGGAAGTAAATACTATAAAAGTAAGATAGGTAGAAAGGGAGATGCTACCTGAAAACATTGTCGAAGGTTCAATCAAGATCGGAAAGCTCACATCAACTCAACGGCCTTATCCGCGAAGAACCAAAACACTAGAATAAACACCGGATGCACTATTTAATACAACGGCAGAAGATCGGCATGATGCATGTATGATGTATGGCATGGCAAGGTGCGATGCAATCAGGTCATATTAAGCGGAACCGGGGTCCCGACAATTAATTAGATGGTTCATGTTGTTTAGCTACCCCACAAATTAAATGTTGTATTAACATGGTAAGATGTGGTACCGGTTCGGTGCACAAATTTTAAATGAGGCCAATATGAGACTAGATTTGCCCGCATATGGGCCCCATATTTAATTATGAGGTGAATCGGCATAAGGCCCCCAAACCAATGAAATGCATGCGAGAATGACAATTCAATATGCAACAAGTTGTTATTATGTTATAAAATAAGGTTCTCGGATAAGAGGTCACACACATAGGGGGCTCGACGATCTTGGGGTTCCGGGGTTCGGGGTTGGTCTCAGGGTCCAGGGTTCGACGGATCTGGGTTCGGGGTTCGACGGAAGCGTTCTCGGATAGCGGGGGTAGGTCTTGGCGCATCCGGGGTCTCGGCGAGCTCGGCGTCCGGAAAGGAGAACTTGTCGTTCAGGGTCTCGTACAACGGCCTTTGATCTCCGTGAAGAAGAGCTTGGCGGTCATCGGGTCCGGGGCGATCTTGGAATGTGGCGCCGATGGATCTTGGCGATTCCATGCGAAGGCCGTGGCGCTCTAGATCGGTCTTCAGGGCAGCGGCCTCATGTAGACGGTCGTGGCGGCTTCAGGGGGAGTCCTTGGCGTCCCTTGTAGTTGACCTTCGGCTTCGGGGTCTTCAGGGTCTCGACGTACTTGGTTAGGGTTTGACGGAGTTTGGTCTTGAGCACCGAACAGGCTTCTCGAATCCCGTGAAGGAGATCTTGTCGATTGCGTCATCGCCCTAATTTCCTGACGAAGTACTCGGGTTCCACTCGCTCGGTGTCGAGCTTGTTGACACACGTATCTTGAAGGGTTCGTGGCCTCACGGACCGGTCTTCGAACTCGTGGAAGACGACCTTGTCGTTGGGCGAACTCGCGGGTTGAGGTCGGCGCATGCGAACGCGGACAGGATCACGGGACGTCCAACCGGCGGAACTTGCAGAGAAGGCTCCGAGGAGGGATCGATGCACAGCCCCGGCCAACCGTCTTGGCAGCAAGCGAGGTGGTGCAAGCGGCCAAGGCCAGCGAGGTCGGGCGGCGAGAGGGTGCGGACGCCACGGTGGAGACGAGGGAGCAGGCGGCGACCTGCGCGGGCGGCGTGGGGGCTGGGCGGCGGTTGGTGGAGCCTGGGAGCGGCGAGGCGCGGTTTCAGCGAGCAACGGGATAGCGGCGCCATGGGGAGGAGGCGCCGGCGGTGGCGGCAAGGCGTCTGCGGCGAGGCGGCTGGAGAGACGAGCGGCGAGCTATGAGAGGAGGGAGCGGTCGCGGGCACGGAGGGGAAGGGGCGGCTCCGGCGAGCCTGGAGGGCGGAGGTAGGCGGACGCGGGGTCGGGTCGGAGACGAGGACGGGGACGCCGGTGGGGCGGGCTTCTCGCGGAGGAGGTTGGGCGGCGCACGGGCGAGGCGCGAGGCGGCTAGCAGGAGGCGGCGGGACCTCAGCGTCCGTGGGCGAGCTTGCGAGGCCTTGGCGGAGAAGCGGGTGGGGCGAGGCGAGCGGCGGGGGCGCTGGAGAGGAGGGAGGCGATGGTCATGGGCGGCGCGCCGGGGCCTGCTTGGGGGAGGGGGCTAGAGGAGGAGGCGGTGCGGCTACCGGCGAGGGCGAGACGGCCGGCGTTGGAGAGGAAAGCGGGCGGGGCGCGCGCGTCGGTCGTGGGAGGAAGAAAGGGAGGAGGGAGAGGCGTGGGCGCGTGGGCCGGGGAGGGGACAGGTGGGGCCCAGGGATCGGGTGGTGGTGGTACTGGCGTGCGTGCGTGGCGTGTGTGTGCTGTGGCTTGTGTGGTGTGGGTCTGGTGAGAGAGAGGGGTGAGGAAGAGAGGCTGACGTGGCAGGGGGTGATTGGAGGGTGGGGGAGGGACAGCTGAGGTGGCGAGCACCGATTGGATGGGGTGAGGTGGAGGGGGTGTGTGGGTAGATAGGTGGGTAGCTGTAGGATTAGTGGGGTGGGCCGATTTGAAAATGGGGGTGGTCGTTCGGGTCGATTCGGCCCGTTCGACTGCCCCCGCTAAAACAATTAAACTTTTTATTTGATTTAAACGGGCCGTGTGCAAACCGATAGCGGCCAAAATAATTAATCCGGAGAACCGGGGTTTGCATTTGAATTACGATGGGGCGTTTGGAAAACAAATCGGGCTTTGCGAAAATAGTTTTTGACAAACAACATATGATGATGACGATGCAATGCACAAATTCAACACGATTTTCTAGTAGTGGTTTTTGCGGGATGCCACAATTCGACACCACTAACAATGGATCTCGCCCTCGAGATCCGCCTCATGGTACCGGGAAGAAGGTCGGCGATCTGCGTCTTCTCGCTTCGTGTAGGTCCTCGCGACACCACTAACAAGAGGTCGTTGTCCATGATCGTCGAGAGAACTCTCCGGTAACAAAAAGGTCGAAGGCAGAGGTATCAACAAATAAAGCCACCTCTAACTTCGATGGAAAGAGGGAACCGATGCATTCTCATCAACTTCAATGTACAAAAGCGAATAGAAAGGGTAGTCGGCATGGGGGCCAATCCATCACGCACCCAAACTATTACTCCGCACAATCAGTGGAAAAGAGTGCAACCATTCTCGGAAACAGACTGAAGATCTCGACAAGCGAGGTTCGGAACAAAGGAGTGATGCAGACTCTGCATCGGATCTGACATAGATGATGTCGTCGCGTCGGGAAAACACCGGAAGGCACAAACAAGACACACAGAATGATACCACCGTAGACGGATTCCTCGGCAGCTTGAACTCCGGATGATAGAACACCGTTATCAAAGGAGGAAGCGAAACCCTGAAGGTACGACGGATACCCAACCACGAGAAATCCTGGACTCGAAGAGAGAGAAGAGAGCGGATTCAAAACGCGTCGAGATAAGAGGAGAATAGCAGAGGGGTAAGGAGTAAAATCAGACCTACCCAGAACTATCCAACCGATTTTCAAAAATAGTTTTGACACCCTACTTCGGCCGTTAGCTAGGTTATCCTACAGGCTGGACTTGTGGGGTATCGCAACTGCTGAGCTCTGATACCACTCTGTAACACCCTCAGAATCGGACCTATGCAAGTTTGAGCAAAATCCGCCAAACCCGCATAGAAACGATTCAAAGGTGCCCACCAGGCACTTTCGTGCGGGTGGAAAACAAAGTAATAACATTACACAACAGTCCTCGATGGGACCCACAGAACAGATATATATACATCAGCGACTCAATGAGTCAAGAATACAGATATAATATACAAAGATCCAGATCACCTTGAAAAGACGGAGCGTCCGACTACGGACAAGATGCAAATGGGGCTAAGAGCCCTGAAGAATAACCAATGACGTCCATAACCCTGCCCAGGCCAAGCCGGAAGGGTAACCCTGCTAACGACGTCGATCTCAAAACCTGCTTAAACAAAAGGGGTGCCGACAAAGGGCAGAGGAAAAAGAGGAGCGTCGATCGAGGCCAAGACACGGCGAGTCTAGAATTCGGCGGTCCTCGCCTACAAAGGTATGGTGGACTGAAGCGGCAGCGGCAGCATGCACTAAACAACCTATAGAGACTCGATACATCTATCGGCAATCGGAGAGGGGTAAGAAGGACCTATCCGGAACCAACCTGATACTATCCTCACACAAACCCATCCTGGCGTTTCCCCCTCGAGACCAAACGAGGAAGTCAACCGAGGAACTCACACAGTTGGCAGTTTTACTTATTTGGTTATCGTTGCAGCAATTACTAGTCAGGTATAGATAATCGTCCTGATAAATAAGCAGTGGGCACTTTTAGTTAGCCATTCCGTTATAGTTGCATCGCCATTAATCGACATGTATAGCATGAGATAAACCCAAAACCCAACAGTGGTTGGTACTTTTATTCAGCCATTCCTTTGCAGTTGCAATACTTACTAGTCAGGTACAATTGTCGCAAGCGACACTCCAAACAAGCAATTGTGGGCAGTATTATTTAGCCATTCCATTATAGTGAAGCTGATTACTAGTCATTATAAGGTCAAATTTATATCAATAAGCTTTAGTTATGCTTGTCTATGGTCGAGATACTGTGCTCCAAGTCGTCCATATCCGCGGACACGGCTTTCAGAAAGTTTTACCCGGCCGGGGTGCACCAATAGCAACACACACTCGATCAACCTCGGAAAAACCAAATCAAAACCCAACGAGGCTTTCACGACTAAACAATCACAGGATTCAGAATTATTTCAGGGCCACCCTTAAGTAGATCCCGTGAACGGCCATTAACTCCGAGACGGACTCAAGGTTTGAGTAGACTACAGAACGATCGGGAACCCGAAGTGTGGCTGGGCTTGTCGACACCGCTGAATCGTGTCCCGATCCTAACAGATAAAGGTGCTCCTCGCACAATCGTAAATACATAAGTAGCATGGCATAAGTACAGATCGTAAATAAAACCTCAAACTAGTTTGTGGCCCCAAGAAATAAGACCAATCAAGCTCGCCTGTGGGGTCCCATATACCTCCGGATGTGGATAGCGATAAAACAAGGAACAGTATCAAGTACTGGGTCCCACGGGACACAAGTGGCTCGAAACCAAATATTATCTATCACCCACCGATGCCTCGCTTACTTCAATTTTAGTTGTTAAACAGAATGAAAGTGAACGATAAGTAAAACTACGATCATCTCCAACAAGCAACATGCGGCAAGACATCAACAATCGTGGGTAATCGACAAACGCAACAACACTAGATCAAGCGACTACGACGCGCAAGTCCAACTATCTACCAAACAACAGGTAATAGGGTGTGTCCAAGGCAATATAGGGCTGCACGGTAACTCACGGGTACGGAAACTAAAGCATCGCAACACAGATAGCAATAGATCAACAGGAGGGAAGTAAATACTATAAAAGTAAGATAGGTAGAAAGGGGGAGATGCTCGCCTGAAAACATTGTCGAAGGTTCAACCGAAGATCGGGGCGAAGCTCACATCAACTCAACGGCCTTATCCGCGAAGAAACAAAACACTAGAATAAACACCGGATGCACTATTTAATACAACGGCAGAAGATCGGCATGATGCATGTATGATGTATGGCATGACAAGGTGCGATGCAATCAGGTCATATTAAGTGGAACCGGGGTCCCGACAATTAATTAGATGGTTCATGTTGTTTAGCTACCCCACAAATTAAATGTTGTATTAACATGGTAAGATGTGGTACCGGTTCGGTGCACAAATTTTAAATGAGGCCAATATGAGACTAGATTTGCCCGCATATGGGCCCCATATTTAATTATGAGGTGAATCGGCATAAGGCCCCCAAACCAATGAAATGCATGCGAGAATGACAATTCAATATGCAACAAGTTGTTATTATGTTATAAAATAAGGTTCTCGGATAAGATGTCACACACATAGGGGGCTCGACGATCTTGGGGTTCCGGGGTTCGGGGTTGGTCTCAGGGTCCAGGGTTCGACGGATCTGGGTTCGGGGTTCGACGGAAGCATTCTCGGATAGCGGGGGTAGGTCTTGGCGCATCCGGGGTCTCGGCGAGCTCGGCGTCCGGAAAGGAGAACTTGTCGTTCAGGGTCTCGGACAACGGCCTTTGATCTCCGTGAAGAAGAGCTTGGCGGTCATCGGGTCCGGGGCGATCTTGGAATGTGGCGCCGATGGATCTTGGCGATTCCATGCGAAGGCCGTGGCGCTCTAGATCGGTCTTCAGGGCAGCGGCCTCATGTAGACGGTCGTGGCGGCTTCAGGGGGGAGTCCTTGGCGTCCCTTGTAGTTGACCTTCGGCTTCGGGGTCTTCAGGGTCTCGACGTACTTGGTTAGGGTTTGACGGAGTTTGGTCTTCAGGCACCCGAACAGGCTTCTCGAATCCCGTGAAGGAGATCTTGTCGATTCGGCGTCATCGCCCCTAATTTCCACGACGAAGTACTCGGGGTTCCACTCGTTTGTCGGTGTCGAGCTTGTTGACACACGTATCTTGAAGGGTTCGTGGCCTCCACGGGAACGGTCTTCAGACTCAGGGAAGACGACCTTGTCATTCGGGCAGAACTCGCGGGTTGAGGTCGACGCATGCGAACGCGGACAGGATCACGGGACGTCCAACAGGCGGAACTTGCAGAGAAGGCTCCAAGGAGGGATCGATGCATAGCGGCGGCCAACCGTCTTGGCAGCAAGCGAGGTGGTGCAAGCGGCCAAGGCCAGCGAGGCGGGGTCGGCGGGGCGGGCGAAGCGAGGGCGGACGCCACAAAGGAGACGAGGGAGCCAGCGGCGCGGCGACTGCTCATGGGCGCGTGGGGCCGTGGCGGCGGAGCTCGGGAGCGGCGGAGGCGCGGTTTCCGGCAGACGACGGAGGATAGCAGGGGCGGCCAGCGGAGGAGAGGCGCCAGATGGCGGTCTTGGCGTCACGGAGGCGGCCAGAGGAGACGAGGCGAGCTGTGAGAGGAGGGAGCGGTCGGGCACGGAGGGAAGGCGGCGAGCTCGGCGGCGGGGAGGTAGGCGACGGGGTCGGGTCGGAGACGAGGACGGGACGCCATGGGCTGCTGCTCATGGAGGAGGTTGGAGGCGGCCAGACGGGCGAGGCGCTGGAGGCGGCTAGAGGAGGCGGCGGGACCTCAGGCCCCGGGCGAGCTTCGGGAGGCGCGCGCATGAGGGCGGCGGCTGGCGAGGCGAGAGGCGAGCAGGAAGGCCAAGAGGAGAGGCGATGGCGGCGAGGGGCGGCGCTGGAGGCCACGGGCCTGCTGGGGGAGGGCTAGAGGAGGAGGTGCGGCTACCGGCGAGGCGAGACGGCCGGTTGAGAGGAAGCGGGCGCGCGTCGGTCGTGGGAGGAAGAAGGAGGAGAGGCGTGGGCGTGGGCGGGAGGGACAGGTGGGGCCCAGGATCGGGTGGTGGTGGTCTTGGCGTGCGTGGCGTGTGTGTGCTGTGGCTTGTGTGGTGTGGGTCTGGTGAGAGAGAGGGGTGAGGAAGAGAGGCTGACGTGGCAGGGGGTGATTGGAGGGTGGGGGAGGGACAGCTGAGGTGGCGAGCACCGATTGGTGGGGTGAGGTGGAGGGGGTGTGTGGGTAGATAGGTGGGTAGCTGTAGGATTAGTGGGGTGGGCCGATTTGAAAATGGGGGTGGTCGTTCGGGTCGATTCGGCCCGTTCGACTGCCCCCGCTAAAACAATTAAACTTTTTATTTGATTTAAGCGGGCCGTGTGCAAACCGATAGCGGCCAAAATAATTAATCCGGAGAACCGGGGTTTGCATTTGAATTAAGATGGGGCGTTTGGAAAACAAATCGGGCTTTGAGAAAATAGTTTTTGATAAACAACATATGATGATGACGATGCAATGCACAAATTCAACGCGATTTTCTAGTAGTGGTTTTTGCGGGATGCCACATCGCGTGTCACATCTGTTAGCGCTAGATGGCATGAGGATCGCCACAAGGTCCAAGGAGAGGGAACACCGACAGACAGAGAGGCAACTGGCGTGCCATCGTCACGAGGAGGATGACCCCTTGGTCAGGGATCCCCTAGTTGATCCCCAGGTGATGGCGGTCCATTATGAGGTCCTTAGTGAGAGTTAGCAGTGGCAATAGCATGGGCAGGGAGAGGCTGGCCCCGTCGGCAAGCAACCGCAGTGTTAGCCCGACCCTTCGGTATGCAACAGGACGACTCTAGCAGCCTGTCATCTTCTTTCTAGGACCGCTTCGACGTCACTGAAACTGGGTCTACTCAAGTTTAGGATGTTCTCATGTGACTGTTATGCTACCTATCGTACTACTTATATAGACTTATCATGCTACTATTGTACTACTTATATATGATGCTAGCTAATCTTAGTTATGTATTATGTTGATATATTGTGCTACTTATGATGCTAAAATGGTCTATATAACTAAGTTTGCATGATCATATATAGGTATAATGAATGATGATGGATACGAGCATTGTGGTTACCAAGGGTGCAAGAACACGAAGGTTGTCATAGTACTCCCTTATAACCGCGAAGTTAGTATGGTATCCCATTCACAAGCGATCAAACTATATATATCCTGCAATTGAATTATGTGCTAATTGTTGTTTTCTTATGATTCTATATGCAGAACATACCTTACACGTCCAAATCACGAAAGAGGCGAACCACACCTTTTTTATTCGTCCGAGGTGAACTGAGATGGTCGATGCCTATAAGATGGACGTCCAAGAGAAGTTGGTCTTTTATTTTTATCAAAATCTCATGACCTACTTTGACTATCAAGGCCCTGGAGCATCGATAGTCTCTGACGTTTCAGATGACGAGATTCCTGTTGCTGCCATTATGTATGGCATGGCTATTATCGATAATCCTGTTGAAGACTAGTAACTAGCTAGCTCAACTATATATATGTAGTTGACTGTAACGATGTGATGTGAATATTCAATTGGATGTACCATATTTCTGCTGCTACCATTTCTATGAATATGTTTTGCTATATTATGAATATTCAATTGGATGTACAGATTTTTTTAATTTTCAAAAACTCATTTATGACGTTCAGTGTAAAAAAAGAATGCCACAAATAGATATATAATGATAACACTTAAGGAAAACGCCACTATGAGCAGATGTAATGGTGACGCTTACTAAGCGCTACCACTAGAAACACTATTGGTGACATTTGCATGAGACACCACCACTATGTCTTACCAGTGGCGTGAGATTAGTGGTGTGTGGGTTCAACGCCACGGACCTCCTTTTCCGAACGCCGTCACTAGGCCTTTTCCTACCACTAGCGGCACTTGTTATAAAATAGGTTGATAGCTTATACATTTTTTTCTAAAAAGCTTAGATGTTATTGCCCAGGTAACAATTGAACCCGAAACAAAATTTATTGAAAATACTCTTGTGAGGTCTAGATATGAAGCCATCATCGTCTTGGAGCAAAGGATGAAAACAAGTTCTAAGAGCATGACTAACAACACCCTTAAACAGGCCAAAACCGTATTTTTTCGGCGAATATACGGGCTATGGTTCACGTGGGCGAGCTAACAGAGTTCGTATAGGGCCCAACCTGCAAATAATATTCATGGGGCCCTGTTAACGTCACGTGCCAACCCCTACTAGTACCGTCCCAGACCACCGACACGGGTCAAAACCCGTATCCCTCCGCCGTGTCCAAACCCTACCCTCGCGCCGCCGCCGCTCACATCCATCTCCTCCGACGAGCGATTCACGCGGCTCCAGCGCCAGATCGGCACGGTCGACGAGCATATGTCATCCTTGCGCCATGGATGCGGCCTGGGGGGGTGGCCGTAGCGACGAGGGGGGGGAGGGTGACCTTCGGCCGCCTGGGAGGGCGTTGCCGCATCCGTGCGGCGACAAGACGGCGAATGGGCATGTGAGATCCATCGGGGCCAAGTGGCGCACGGCCCGACGCTGGACCAACTGGGGGCTCCGTCCCCCGTTGTTTCTCGCCCCTACGCAGACGGAGCCCGCACTACGCCAGCGCCGCGAGCTTCTACTCCGTGAGCTCCTACTCCGCCACTCGCCATCGTCTAGGCTTTGTCGTCGGCCTCGCCCTCGTCTGTGCGCTGGCGCCGCCGCAACGACCAGGAGATGCAGCAGCTCCGCAAGGCGCTCACCGCCGCCGCATTCGACCAGCAAGAGAAGGGGCGTCACGAGGAGGAGGAGGAGGTAGCGGTCGCCGCTGCCGCAGTGGAGACAGCCAAGCGGCAGGAGGAGGAGGTAGCGGTCGCCGCCGCTGCGGTGGAGACGGCCAAGCGGCAGGAGGATTCCATCGTGGCGATTCGTGTCGCGGAGGAGGAGCAGGCCGGACGCCATGGAGATGGACATCGTCTTCCTTGACGACTAGGTCGACGGCGAGGCGCTCCCACGAGGCACTAAGAGCTCGGCTTTTGGCCATTTGATGACGCGGAGGTGTCCTCGAGCTCTCCACTTCTATTTTCATTTTTGGGTGTAATTTTGCTTTGCATTGTATGTACGAACGATGATCAACGAACATGCGAGTTCGATCTTTTCAGGAATTTTCGAATTTCGTTTTTATAGTTCAATTTTAAGGGCGCTGATCTGTGATCTGCATCGGCACCCTCAAACGTGAAAATCGCATGTACACTACTGAAAAAACCATCTTCCTTTCGATCACTGGAAGCCCAGCAGTCCCGGCCCGTTACGAACCGGACTAGTGTCCCGGTCCGTGAGGCCCCCAATGGCTAGAAAAGGACATACTCATTAGTCCCGGGCCGGACCAGAGTATTAGTCCCGGCCCGTAATACGGCTCGGGACTAATAACCTGGAGCATATGGTGGCCATTTTTCGTGGACTATTATTCCCGGGTCGTATCACGGCTCGGGACTAATTGTCCATTACTATATATACAGCTCCCTGGCCAGTTGTCCTAAAGCATATGGTGGCCATTTTTCTCAAACAAAGCAAGAGAGTTCATGCCATTTTTTTTATCAATATTTGTCAAGATTTAGTTTGCAACATCTAAATCCAAAGCTTTAAAAGGTTAGAATTTCATTCTTTCATCTCTTATTGCTACTTTAGCTCTATATAATGCTCTAGAAGTATAGAGATATGGATCAAATGCATGCATGTTCTAGAAGTAGCTAGAAGGATTTTGATATATATGTGTAACAAATTTTGATTAGGCACATAGTTACTAAAAATTGAAATGTGTAAAGAGTTTCAGAGCTTAGAATGGAATGAGGTTTTCACTGATGGAACAATAATAAAAAACTCCACATTTATCATGTTGATTGTTTTCTCCAATTCATAAATTGGTGCATGTAAATTTTTCAAAATTCAAAATTAGTGCTATAGAAGCTCTCAATATAACTTGTAATAATTTTATCATGTTGTGTAATGGTTTTTGATATATTTTTACTATAATGCAGATGGTCCGGGAATGGATGTACCAGATCGACCGACGCCTTCTGGCGAGTTCATTAATGGCGTGCATGAATTCATCTGTTCTTGATGCAAACAAGCACAATGGTTTTGTATTCTCCATGTAATGGATGTAGGAATCGAAGGATTACTCGACTCAAAACCCTTCACACCACTGTTGAAGTCCGGCTTCATGCCCAGTTATAATTGTTGGACCAAGCACGAGAGAGAGGGGTTATAATGGAAGACAATGAAGAAGAGGAGGAGGATCACAACTATCATGGTTTCCTGAGTACGGAGATACTTCCATGGGGAATGTCAAGGGAGGATGAAGAAGAGACACATGATGAACCCCGATGATCTTGGTGACCATTGCCGATGCATGAAGAGATTGTGAACCGAAAAGGATAGGGAGAAGTTCAATCACATGCTAGAGGATCACAAAAAGTTATTGTACCCAAATTGCGAAAATGGTCTGAAAAGTCAAGCACATGGAATTGCTGCGATGGAAGGCTGAGTGCTATACCGACTCCTCATTTGAAAAGTTGCTGAAAATGATGAAGAATATGCTTCCAAAAGATAATGTATTGCGCCAAGACATAATGGCAAAAAAGGTTGTCGCCCTCTAGGTTTAGAGGTTCGTAAGATACATGCATGCCCTAATGATCGCATCCTCTACCGCGGTGAGGAGTATGAGAATTTAGATGCATTGCCGTATGCACTTCACTTGGTATAAGATTAGACGAGATGACCCTGGTGACGTTGAGGAGAGCCCCTAAGAGGGTTCTGCGAAGGTGATGTGGTATGCTCCTATAGTACCACGGTTGAAACGCTTATTCAAAACAAAGAGCATGCCAAGTTGTTGCGATGGCATAAAGAGGAACGTAAGTCGACGGGATGTTGAGACACCCCCGATGGGTCGCAATGGAGAAAAATCGATAGAAAGTACCGGACTTCTGAGATGACGCAAGGAGTTTAAGGTTTGGTCTAAGTACGATGGCATGAATCCCTTTGGGGAGCAGAGCTCCATCCAAAGACTGCCCGTGACTCTATGCATCTATAACCTTCCTCCTTGGTTGTCCATGAAGCGGAAGTTCATTATGATGCCAGTCTTGATCCAAGGTCCGAAGCAACCCGCCAACGACATTGATGTGTACCTAAGGCCATTAGTGGAAGAACTTTTACAGTTGTGGCACGAACCCGGGATACGCGTGTGGGATGAGCACAAGCAGGAAGAATTTAACCTCCGAGCATTGCTTTTCGTAACAATCAATGATTGGCCTGCTCTTAGTAACCTTTCAGGACAGTCAAACAAGGGATACAATGCATGCACACACTGTTTAGATGAGACTGCAAGTATATATTTGGAACATTGTAAGAAGAATGTATACAATGAGCATCGTTGATTTCTTTTGGCCAAGCATCCCTTAAGAAAGAAAGGCAAGCATTTCAACGGTCTGGCATGTCACCAGACGAAGCCTAAGGAGCGTACTGGTGCTGATATATTTGATATGGTCAAAGATTTGGATCAACTGGTAACCTTTGGAAAGGGTCCTGGAGGAAAATCTGTTCCGAAAGACGCTGAAGGACACGCACCATGTGGAAGAAGAAATCTATATTTTGGGAGCTACCATATTGGAAATTCTTAGAGGTCCGCTCTGCAATCGATGTGATGCATGTGACGAAGAATCTTTGCGTGAACGTGCTAGGCTTCTTGGGCGTGTATGGGCAGACAAAAGATACACCGAAGCAGAAAGGACCATCAACATATGGAAGACCGGATGGCTGCATCCAGAATGGTTTCAAGGTCATGCCAGCTACGCTCTTACCAAACAAGAGAAGGAAATATTTTTTGAATGCCTAAGCAGTATTAAGGTCCCGTCTGGCTTCTCGTCGAATATAAAGGGGATAATAAATATGGCAGAAAAAAGTTCCAAAACCTAAAGTCTCATGACTCCACGTGATTATGACGCAAATGCTTCCGATTACATTGAGGGGGCTTCTACCATATAATGTTCGAGTACCCATTGTGAATCTATGTGCATTTCTCAATGCAATCTCTCAGAAGATAATCAATCCTGAAGATCTACCAGGGTTACAGAATGATGTGGTCCAATGTCTTGTCAGTTTTGAGTTGGTGTTTCCACCATCCTTCTTCAATATTATGGCCTTTTCTTTGGTTCACCTAGTCGAAGAGATTTCCATTCTCGGTCCTGTATTTCTACATAATATGTTTCCCTTTGAGAGGTTCATGGGAATCTTAAAGAAATATGTTCGTAACCATGCTAGGCCAGAAGGAACCATCTCCAAGGGCTATGGAACAGAGGAGGTCATTGAATTTTGTGTTGACTTCGTTCCTGACCTTAAGCCGATTGGTCTTCCTCAATCGCGCTATGAGGGGAGACTGAGTGGAAAGGGTACTCTAGGAAGGAAATCAATAATATGTAGAGACGTACATTCTTACACCAAAGCACATTACACCGTTCTACAGAATTCTATCTTGGCAGCCCCATATATCGAGGAACACAAGAAAATCTTACGCTCCAACAACCCTGGAAAGGATGACTCTTGGATTAGAGATGAACACATGAAGAGTTTCGGCGGTTGGTTGCAACATCTCATAAAAAACAACACTCTTGGAGATCAGCTATACTTGTTGTCTAGGTCACCATCTTCGACTATATCGACTTTCCAGGGGTACTAGATAAATGGGTATACATTTTACACGATAGCCCAAGATAAAAAAAGCACCAACCAAAACAGTGGTGTCCGCTTTGATGCAATAGACAACAATGGGTCAAACACCACATATTATGGTTACATAGAGGAGATATGGGAACTTGACTATGGACCTACTTTTAAGGTCCCCTTGTTTCGGTGCAAATGGGTCAAGCTGGCGGGAGGAGGGGTTGAGGTAGACAAGAAATACGGAATGACATCGTTGGATCTCAACAATCTTGGGTACTTAGACGAACCATTCTTCCTAGCCAATGATGTGGCCTAGGTTTTCTATGTGAAGGACATGTCTACCAAACCTAGAAAACGAAAAAAATAAGAAAAAGAATACATCAGACGATGAGCCAAAGCTCCACATAGTTCTTTCAGGAAAAAGAAACATCGTGGGAGTGGAGGACAAGACAGACATGTCAGAAGATTGTGATAAGTTCCATGAAATTCCTCCCTTCGCGGTGAAGGATGACCCAACCATCATGTTAATGAATGAAGATGCTCCATGGATACGACGGGATCAGAAAGGAACACAAGCGAAGAAATGATATGTAATAATTGTAACATTTTATGAGTTAAGATGTTCCATGCATGTGTCCATTTTTATAGTGTTGTCTGCAAACAATCTTGAGTGTGTTAGTCCGTTTGTGGCTGGACGGGACTAAAGGAGGGCCTTTAGTACCGATTCATACTTACCATTAAGATCGATCTCCAAACGCAGCAGTCACATATTAGGAGTGCCTCTATGACCAGTTTCTCGGAGATGCGGAGGCCTGGCTCACGGCATCTCCCTAAACTGGTCGTAGTGGTGTCCTGCTCTCGAAAACCATCTTGCAGCTTGTAACTTCTCTAACTAGATCAATACGCTGGGAGCTAACTAATTTCACATATTAGAGTGCCTCTATGACCGATTTCTCGGAGATGCGGAGGACCAGGCTCATCGGCATCTCCACAACTGGCCGTAGTGGTGTCCTGCTCTCGAAAACCATCTTGGAGATGCCTCAAACTGGCTGGAGGACTGGACTCACAAGGATGCGTATTTATAGTACAAGCATCTCGGCATATGTCGACACTAACGACATAACGTCGAAACTCACCCCTATTATTAGTGTCGACTCATCTTTAGTCGGTTGGTGTCTCCAACCGGGACTAAAGGTTCATCTTTAGTCCCGCTTGGTGACACCATTCGGGACAAGGTACAAGCCGCACGACATAATGTCGACACTCACCCCTATTATTAGTGTTGCCTGGCCCAGTCTGCCGCAATCCCTTCAGTCGCGGTTGGTTTCTCCAACCGGGACTAAAGATGAACCCTCTCTTTATATAGGCATTTCCCTCTATTTATTAGGTAACACTCAAGACATTTATTAATATTAGAAACCAGGACAAACCGGGACTAGCTAACACTCGGGACTAAAGCCGCCCCTTTAGTCATAATCATGCCTAGTCCTATAGTACGCAGCAGTGGTCTTCATCGTCATCGTCATCATCATCGTCGCCGTCACCGCCACTCAGGATCCTCGGCCCATCCATGGCATATACCAGGGCCATTCGGCCTCAGTTCACGGCGGGCGGGGTCTCTGGAAGGCGATGCCGCTTCACGGGGCGGTGTGGGGCCTGTGGCGGGTGGACTCGTGGGCACCGTAGGCGAGGATGGTCTCCCCCGGCGATGTAGCGCATCACTCCGATGATAGTACAGTTTTCCCACCACAGACGACGGCCGACTTCGTTGTGGTTCACCGGTGGCGGGCCATCACCCTCGTACCTGGCGAGCTCCCTTTCCCGTCTATTAGCGAAGAAGGCAGTCCAGGTGTCGTAGTTGTCGGGATCCCACTAGGGATCCATCCGCTGCTTCGGCGTGAGCTCGTGGTAGAAGTGGCTTCTGATGGATGCCTGGAGTGCGGAACCTTGAGGACGGGAGGCGGGAACCCCTCCAGCTCGGCATCCGGTGGCGGTGGCCGGAGGACAAGGGTAGTTGGAGGCGCACAGCGCCTCGGTCTCCTCGAGGGTCAGAATGGCCCAATAGGCGTTGTCCATTGTTCTAAGAGAGGAAGGTGTGGATGTGTGGATAGCCATGGCACGATCACCCTAAATATAGAGGGAAAGGGCGGGAAAACTTGGCGTGAAGCTTTGGGAAATGGCGGGAAATATCTTTAGTCCCGGCTAGAAAGGAAAGGACGCGAAAACTTGGCGGGAAAAGGTGGGAATAAAAGATATTTTTATTTGTTTTATTTGGATTATATTTTTCTGATAATAATAGACATATTATTTGTTTTATTTGGATTATTCACAAGAAAAGATATGATTTTTCAAAGTTTTTATATTAGTTTTGAATTAAAAAATAAAATTTACAAATGAAATAATTTATAAATGATGCAAACAGATAAATGGATATTATATTAAAATTCTTTATATTTTTCTGATAATAATAGACATATTATTTGTTTTATTTGGATTATTACAAGAAAAGATATGATTTTCAAAGTTTTTATATTAGTTTTGAATTAAAAAAGAAAATTTACAAATGAAATAATTTATAATTTATGCAAACAGATAAATGGATATTATATTAAAATTCTTTATATTTTTCTGATAATAATAGACATATTATTTGTTTTATTTGGATTATTACAAGAAAAGAAATGATTTTTCAAAGTTTTTATATTAGTTTTGAATTAAAAAATAAAATTTACAAATGAAATAATTTATAAATGATGCAAACAGATAAATGGATATTATATTAAAATTCTTTATATTTTTCTGATAATAATAGACATATTATTTGTTTTATTTGGATTATTACAATAAAAGATATGATTTTTCAAAGTTTTTATATTAGTTTTGAATTAAAAATGAAAATTTACAAATGAAATAATTTATAAATGATGCAAACATATAAATGTATATTATATTAAAATTCTTTATATTTTTCTAATAATAATAGACATATTATTTGTTTTATTTGGATTATTACAATAAAAGATATGATTTTTCAAAGTTTTTATATTAGTTTTGAATAAAAAAAGAAAATTTACAAAAAAGCAAACAATCGCGGGTCGTGGATGGACCCGGGACTAAAGGGTAAGTCTTGTGGCGGCAAGCAATGAAAAAGACCCTTTAGTCCGGGCCTTAGCCTTCATGACTAAAAGTCTTTAGTCGGGTTAAGCCTGACTAAAGACCTTTAGTCATGGCGGTGGCTTAGTCCGGGACTAAAGGGTGGGGTATAAGTAACTTGCGCCCACCTGGCCTCCCCACCCAAAGCGAAATCGGCGAGGAGACGCAGACGGCGGCGAGCTCGGCAGGAGGTGCTTCGGATTCCACCGCCGCCCTTTCGTATCCGCCACCACCCCGTGCCGCCACGCCGTGCCAGAGCCTCACCGAAGGAATCGAAGCCCGCCTCACCGAGCTCCCGTCCGCTCCTTCCCGTCTCTGGCCCGCGTCTGTCACGCCGCCACTGCACCTCGACCTCCTCGACCTCCTCGGCCTCGTGACCTCGGGCACCCTCCTGCTTCCTTCCTCTTCCAGGCCATTCAGTCCCGCCGTCGATAAATCGTCGTCCTTGCCGCCACACTGCTCGTGAAAATAATCAACCCCGGTCCCTCTTCCTTGCGTGGCATCTTTGAGGTGGCGATGCACCCACTGGTCAGTCATAGTGGCTAGGCTTAGTAGCGGTACAAAAAGTTTAACCCCCTCTGCTGATGTCATAATGATGAAATAACCCTTTTTAGTAATTCCAGAATTTGATTAAATATTGTAAATTCAATAACTTTTAATTTATAAGTCAGAAAAATACAAATAATATATCAAAATGTTCAGAAAATTGAAACCTATCTATTTAACCTATAATCATGAATTGTTCAACAACTTAAATGACAAGTATAATTAGAAGAACAAATGCACCCCTCTCATATGTTCCGGAGTTTTCCCGAGTTAGGGTTTTCACCCCTCGGAACCCCGATTAATTTGCCGAGCATGTTTTAGGGTTTCAATTTGTGGCATCCCGCAAAACCACTACTAGAAAATCGCGTTGAATTTGTGCATTGCATCGTCATCATCATGCATTGTTTGCCAAAACTATGTTTGCAAAGCCCGTTTTGTTTTCTAAAACGCCGTCTTTTGTTCAAACGCCAAACACCGGGTCTCCGGAATTATTTTTGTTTGTTGCTATCGCTTTGCAAATAGTGTTATTAAAATAAATAAAATTTATATTTATTTTTGCGGGGCAGTCGAACGGGCCAATTGACCCGAACGACCACCCCTGTTTATTTTAAAACGGCCCATCCAATCAGCCCTCTTAATCCTACATCTACCCAACTTCCTACCCACACCTATCTCCACATCACTCCTACCTATCACGCGCTGCCACCTCACCCCTCCCCAAATCCCCACCAACCCCAACCCGCCACATCAGCCTGGCCACCCTCTCTCTCTCCTCTCTCACCCTGCCTCCTACCACACTCACCAGCCCTCCCCACACTTTGCCCACCTACTCCACTACCCTCCTGTGCTCCCAGCCCCTGTAGCCACCCTAGCCCCAAGCCAGCCTGGGCCCCACACCCGGCCCCAGAGTGCCACTGTTCTTCCTCCCGAGTCTCTCCGCTCCTGCTCCCAATCGCCCCGTCCCAGCCTCCACCTCCCCGCCAGCCCACCCACCCGTTGCTCCACCGGCCTCAAGGCTGCCTTGATCTCCTCGCGCTCCTCCCGGCAAGCCCGCCTCGGCCGGCCAACCGCCGCCACGCACAGACGCCGGCTCCGCTCCTCCCAAAGCCCACGCTCATGGACCCCCTCCACGAGCCACACTGCCGCTCCACCTCCTGGCGCTCCCTTCTCCTCCTTCCTCTGCCGCCCCATCCTCCGCGTCCCTGCCACGGTGCCCGCCCGTCACTTGCCCGCCATGAGCTCACCCGCCCGCGTCCCGACCCTCCGGCCTCCACCTGCTCATGCCTGCCGCGCCAGCCGCCGTCCTCGGCCAAGCTCGCCTCGAGCTTCCCTCGCCTTTCGCGCCGTGTGGCTCCGCCCTTCTCAAGTTCGCCGACTGCAGCGCCGTCCTCGCTCTGCCGCGGCCTCTCGGTGCCCGCCCAGGCCGGGCCTGGCGACCGCCGCCTCGGCATGCCTCGAGCTTTCGCGTCGGCCGTCCGCCAGCTCCACGCCCGGCGCCGCCTCGACCCTCTCGCCTCTCGAGCCGGCCAGCGAGTCCTCGCCTCGTCCGACCCGTGGCCATGTTTCTGCGTGAACCCCATGCCTCGTGTGCCTCTCCCTCGGCAAAGCAAGCGGCAACCGCCATCCATCGATCCCAGATCCACCGCCAATGTGATGTTTACGCCAAGTGCTTCCTCCGCATGCTCCAAGACCGTCGTGGTTATGTGCCTTCGACAAGCACGTCCGGATCCGAGGCCTTCGACACTGACCACTGGGACCACGGAATGCCGAGATACTAGCGCCGAGACCCCCGGAGCCCGATCCGAAGACCACACGGGCGACAAGTTCACCTTCCGGTCGGACCGAAGACGTGACGGACGCCGACCCCACCGACAAGCTCTCCAACCCGGATACCCCAAGTGCTTCTCCCCGGAACCGAGGATCAAGCCTCAACATCCCGAACCCGGAGCCGCGCCAAGATCTCCGACCCCTCGTTCCGAAGACCGATCCTCGAAACCCTGAGTGCGACGACCGGATCTCCGCGGCGAACGACGAAACCGACCGATACGGATCCGACAAGTCCTCGCGGCAAGATCGACCGGAACCCAAGATCTGCCCGGACGACAAGAACGACAACCGGCAATGATCGATGCCCGACGCCAAGTACTTCTTGAGGAACTAACGACCCCGGAGTCGAGAAAGGACCGTCGAACCCTGGACCCTGTCGAACCCCGAACCCCGGAACCCAAGATCGTCGAGAACCCTGATGTGTGAACCCTTTTCCCGAAAACCCTATTTTATAACATAATATAACTTGTCGCATATTAAATTGTCATCTCGCATGCATCTCATTGGTTTGGGGGCCTTATGCCAATTCACCTAATAATTAAATATGGGGCCCATATGCGGGCAAATCTAGTCTCATATCGGCCTCATTTAAACTTGTGTAGCGAACCCGGTACTATCTTCAGCTTGTTAAACAACATTTAATATGCGGGGTTTCTAAATAACATGAACCACCTAACTAATTGTCGGGACCCCGTTTCCACTTAATATGACCTAATTGCACCGCACCTTGCCATGTCATTCATCATGCCTGCATCATGCCGATCTTTTGCCTTAGTATTAAATAGTGCATCCGGTGTTTCTTCTAGTGTTTTGCTTCTTCGCGGATAAGGCCGTTGAGTTGATGTGAGCTTCATCGACCTTGGGTTGAACCTTCGGCAATGTTTTCGCAGCATCTCCCCCTTTCTACCTATCTTACTTTTATAGTGTTTTATTCCCTCCTGTTGATCTATTGCTATCTGTGTTGCGATGCTTTAGTTCCCGTACCCGTGATATTTTCCCTGCAGCCGTATATTGCCTTGGCCACACCCTATTACCTGTTGTTTGGTAGATAGTTGGACTTGTGCGTCGTAGTTGCTGGCTCAAGTGCTGATGTGTGTCGCCATATGCCACAGTTGCTGATGTATTGCCGCATGTTGATGATGGAGATGATTCTAGTTTTACTTATCGTCACTTTAATTTCTGTTTAACAACTAAAATTGAATAAGCAGAGGCATCGGTGGGTGATAGATAATATTTGGTTTCCGAACGCCCACTTGTGTCCGTAAGACCCAGTACTTGATACTGTTCCTTGATTTATCGCGCTATCCACATCCGGAGGTATATGGGACCCCCGAGCGAGCTTGATTCATTCTTATTTCTTGGGGCCACAAACTAGTTTGAGGTTTTATTACGATCCTGTACTTATGCCATGTTTTACCGCTTTATTTACGATTGTGCGAGTCGCACCTTTGTCTTTAGGATCGGACCACGATTTCATGGTGTCGACAAGCCCGTTTGGGGTTCCATCGTTCACGGCCGTCCGCCAAACCTTGAGGCCGTCTCGAGCTTGCTTACTCCGTTGCGGGTTCTACTTAAGGGTGGCCCCAAATATTTATGAATCTGTGATTGTTCATCGTGAAAGCCTCGTTGGGTTTTGATTTGGTTTTTCGAGGTTGATCGGCGTGTGTTGCTATTGGTGCACCCGCCGGGTAAAACTTTCTCAAAGCCGTGTCCGCGGATATGGACGACACGAGAGCACGATATCTCGATCATAGACAAGCATAACTAAAGTTTATTGTTATAAATTTGACTTATAATGACTAGTAATCAGCTTCACTATAATGGAATGGCTAATTAATACTGCCCACAATTGCTTGTTTGGTTGTCGCTTGCGACAATTGTATCTGACTAGTAAGTATTGCAACTACAACGGGATGGCTGAATAAAAGTACCAACAACTGCTGGGTTTTGGGATTAAATCCTGCTATCTGTATTTGATTAGTAATTACCGCAACTATAACGGAATGGTCAACTAAAAGTGTCCACTGCTTACTTTATCAGGACGATTATTTAAACCTGACTAGTAATTGCTGCAACAATAACTGAATAAATAAAACTGCCAACTGTGTGAGTTCCTCGGTTGACTTCCTCGTTTGGTCTCGAGGGGGAAACGCCAGGATGGGTTTGTTTGGTGATAGCTTCAGGTTGGATCCGGATAGGTCATTCTCACCCCCTCTGATTAACACCAGTTGTATCGAGTCTCTATAGGTTGTTTAGTGCATGCTGCCGCTGCCGCTTCAGTCCACCATACCTATGTAGGCGAGGACCGCCGAATTCTAGCCTCGCCGTAATCGCCTCGATCGACGCTCCTTCTTTGTTTTCTGCTTTGCCTTGGTCGGCACCCTTTTGTTTAAGCAGTTTTGAGATCGACGCCGTTAGCGTGGTTACCCTTCCGCTTGGCTCAGGCAGGTTATGGACGCCATTGGTTATTCTTCGTGGCTCTTAGCCCCATTTGCATCTTGTCCGTAGCGGGACGCTATATCGCTTCAAGGTGATTTGGATCTTTGTATATTATATTCGTATTCTTGACTCTACGAGTTGTTATATATATATATCTGCTCATGGGTCCCATCGAGGACTGTTGTGTAATGTTATTACTTCGTTTTCCACCCGCACGAAAGTGCCTGGTGGGCACCTTTGAATCGTTTCTATGCGGGTTTGGTGAATTTTGCCCAAACTTGCATAGGTCCGATTCTGAGGGTGTTACACAATTCAATGCAATTCAACTTGTCATATAATCATACTTGCTTGAGCATTGCATCGATGCCATGTGTTGATTGTTTCCCCTTTATTTTTTTCTGGTGTTTGGTGCTTCTCGGTAGAATACGATATCGAGATCGAGATCGAGATCGAGATCTAAGCCCTTTAGGATTAGGGTTTTTTTGTTTAAGTTATTATAATTCGGATTATATTGTTTTAGTTATTAGGATTATTGTTTTTTCTAACCTGTTTAACTCTCTTTTTGTTATAGATAATTAAGTCATGGATCCATCCGAAGATCCTGGTCGCATCGGTGAAGGTTTTCTTCAGGGCATGATAAGAGGTGAAATTCCTCTTATTACGGGCACGGCCGAAGATATTTTGCTCGAGGAAGAGATATCCTCATATCTGAATCCATCCGGTGATGGACTAGAGGAAAACCAAGGGGAAGACCAGATGGACGAAGGGCAAACAAATGCCAACAATAATGATGACCCCTTGACAGGATCCGGCGAGGTACATATATATATATATAAAGTCTCATGTTACCTCTATTCATTAACTGATCTAGATATATATTAATAACTCTCTCTTCTTCTTTTAGCCCACCGGATCGAAGCAATCGACAGCTCGAACGAAACGAGGGCCGAACAAAAAGTTGGATGGTAATCAGAGGTTCACCATCGAAGAAATAGATGATGATGGTGAACCGATTGCTCCAGAGAAGCACCGGAGGATGTTTATAAATCAATGCGGGGTGCTTGTTAGGGACAACCTGCCGATCACCATCCAAGAATGGAATAAGTCAAAGAAACCCGGTGAAGAATCCAACAGCTATGTCACCGATGATGACAAAGATGACCTTTGGCAGAAGCTCATAGCGCATTTCATACTACCTCCAGAGTATGAGTAATTTGAGGTAGATGGTATTACCCCAAGGCCGGGTGGGCTTGATAAAAGAGAAAAAGTCAAGGAGTGGGGACTAAGCAAGATGGCTGAACTGTACCGGAACCACAAGAAAAATTTATACGCGAAATATGTCGCGAAAAAGAAAACTCCAGACTTCAAAGGATTAAACGAGAAGTTGAGAGAACAGTGGACCGATTTTGTACAGTACAGGCAATCTGATAAAGCAAAGGCAAAGTCGGCAAAGAACGCGTTAAATGCTGCCAACAAGAAATACCATCATAAAATGGGGACAGGTGGCTACAAGAGTGCCATCCCTAAGTGGGAAACTATGGAGAAGGATATGAGGGCTAGAGGCCACTCCGGCATGTATGGATGGCCCGAGAGGTCAAAGCACCGGTGGTACGGCACGGGGATCCTTGGACCCGTAAACAGGAAGACATTATTTCATGATGAAATTCTAAAACCCTCCAAAGACCTTATTCAAGCAATGAACGATGCTCAATTGGGATTGTTCCGTCCCGAGAGAGAGAATGACGAGCTGACACGCGCCCTAGGGAATCCTGAAAAGGGAGGACGAACACGAGGCAAAGGCGCCGGTGTCTCGTGGAAGAAAGGGTTTCTCATGCGATGCTAGTTCTGAAGCCGCCGAGAAAGAAGGACCGGAGGCGACCGGATCCGTGGTAGAGCAGACCTAGATGATCCGAAGAACCTCATGCATGAAATTAGCCAAAGGCCGTCAACTCACCAGTGTCCGATGATCCTGCATTGGATCTTAGCCAACGGAGAAGCGTGGCTTCCACGGAGGTCCGTCTGATGATCAAGCACCTTTGGATGATGCACCGCTCCTCACTACCCCGTGGATGATGTCAGAGAGATGGCACAATGTGAGCTAAATCAGCCAATGAACAACCTGTCCTTCAAGGTGGCGATCGGCACTGCTTTACCTTGTCTACCTGGAGCACTCCACCATTCACTTCCGATTCCACCAGGCTATGCTCGTGTCACGGTGGATGACATAGTGGAGGATTTTGCGGACCTAGAGATTGAAATCTCTACGCCTGAAGGCCTTACGAAACTAGGAGATGTCAAGCGCAACATCATTCTATGGAATAAGAAGTACATCAAGTTTCCAGGCTCGGCGCCAAGGCCACTGACTCCAAGGAATCCAAATCCACCCCGCATCGAATATCGTCAACCTCCAAGTCCACCCCAACCCGATTATCACCAACCTCCAAGTCCACCCAACCCGATTATCGCCAACCTCCAAGTCCATCCCAACCCGATTATCGCCAACCTCCAAGTCCACCCCGCCCCGCTGACGATCGCCGCAGCAGGAATACATCAACTCGATCTCCGCCTCCGCCTCCGTGCAATACTACTACCTCGTCGAAGAAACGGAAGTTCGACGGTCCACCGCGCCCCACATCGAAGAAAGGTCAAACGCCGAAGATAGTCGATATCCCGCCGGCTCTTCCAAAGAGACCTTATGACAAGACCGACGAGGAAACTAACGCGGATGTGGCTGCCCAAGTTAAGGCGCATTTTGCACCCAAAAGCCCGAGCCAAAGCCAGATATAACGAAAAAACAAAAAGTGGGTAAGTCCTTTCTTGAGCAACCATCCCATATCGATGAATCTGGAATCGACTATGACCGGAGATTATTAAGCAAGCACGTAAGAAAAAATCACAAGTGCAAAAGCGGAAAGTTGCCCAGCTCGAACCTGAAGAATCAATCGATCGCCCGCTCAAAGTCATTTCAGACCTCGACATGGCCTTCAGAGGAAATGGATATGGACATGCAAATAATGGACCCTAGAGCCCGTAATCCGCTGCACTTATGGGAATCACTGTATCGCAGGCCAAAGCACTTGCTAACGAAGCAAATATGTCTCTTGGTCAATATTTAGGCTATGAAGATACACCAAGGTCGATAGTACGACAAGATGTCCAAGGGCAGCCTCTAGTCAAGAATGAGGAGCTCACGCATCTATCCACACATATGCGAAATCTGCATGAATGGTACATGTCGCAAGCGTAAAAAGCATCATAAAGATTGGTTTCCGGTGGACGTTAGAAAGGAGCATCACTTCAAACCATACTCGATACATGTTCAAATGACCGAACTGTTTCAGTTATACAACCAGCGCGCCCTCGACAAATCTATCATTGGTTGCTACTGTCTGTAAGTTATTTATTTCTATAATTAAGTTTGTAGCTTTAGCTCCTTCATTGCATTTAATATATTATCCTAACTATATATCCTTTTGTATGATGATACTATATTCCGCAGAATGAAGATGCTTGAATGCAAAAGAGCTAGAAGATACGACGTTGGGTTCATTGACCCATATATCATTAATGAATATACGTTAAAGAATCACCCCAAAGACGTGGAGGAAGACCTGTCCAGGTATACTATTTCCTTACAACTTCAAGTGAGTGTTTATATCTTGTACACATTTTATTTTTGCTTACTGGATGAGCTATGCATGTATGCTTATGTAAATATCCGCAGATTCCACTGGATCTTGCTAAACATTCAAGTTGACAAGTCCCTAGTCGAAGTCCACGACTCATTAAGTTGGGACCAAGAGAAGTGGAGCGACATGAAAGCAATACTCCATAAGTAATTTCAATCATTATCGCATTATATCGTCCTCTTTCATTCATTTCCTGATATCAAGTAACTAATAACTCCTTTGTTCATTTTCTTTGCCGAGCAGGTGTTGGACACGGTTCAGACAGAAAATACCAGGTCGATTCAAAGAGGAGCTAACTTATAAAATGGCGAAGAGTCTGCGAGTACATCCGCGAGTTGACCAGTGAGCAGAAAGTTGACTCACATTATATTTATGATTTGCGGGAGACACTAGAGCCAGACCAGCGCATAAGAGCAATTCAAGAGGAGTTGGCGGGATTTATGATGAAGGAAGTCCTTGATGTACATGGAGAGCATTATGCGAATGACGTGGAACTCGATTTGCCTTAGTCATCTCCATGTAGCTCATATGATGTATATAATCATCAATGACCATGTAATTTTCAAAACATTTCTTCCTTTTGATATGATTGATTATATGTATGCTTGCAAGGGATCGATCTTATATAAATGCATCGACGTGTAGTGTGTATGTAGTAGCGTATAATATGTCTACTGAAATATATGTTTGTTAAGTTATAGTGAAACACAAAACGAAAAAGGAACAAAATGGCAAAAAAGGAATACACAATCTCTGCCATGGCGAAGAAATGTAGTGTTCTGCCGGCAGAAACCTTTAGTCCCGGTGGTGTTACAGCCCGGGACTAGAGGGTTCCGCCCATGGCGTGAAACAACCACGTGGCATTATCGATCGTGCCTTTGCCAGCCGGGACTAGAGGGGGGGGCTCTAGTCCCGTTTTCGCAGTCCCGGGCCCAAAACCGGGACTAGAGCCCGTTGCGGCCCGGGACTAGAGCCCCTTTTTCCACCAGTGGTACGCCTGTATTTGGGTTTTAAAGGTTCGAGCGTTTAAGAGTTTTGTTAGTCATGCTCTAAATAGGGCATAGGGATTGAGATAATTCCTCCGACCCATATTAATTGATTTAGATTTATCAAAATTTAGACAAACTTATATACTATATAGTATCTAGATTCATTCAAATTTGACAAATAGAGTCAATTAATATGTGTGGGAGGGAGTATATGCAGCCAACAAACGGACACGGCTGGGGACGATGCTGGACGAGCGAGGCCGCTAGACCACTACACGGCAGCATGCCAGCATGCGTTCAGGTGACACCCTCCTCTCCGGCCGTGCACCCCTGCGCAATACAGTAGACATCGGGCGCGGCCGACTGCATGCGCATGATCATCGTTCCCGCGCCGCGCGGGGGGCCGGCCGGCAGACCGGACGGCCGTACGGCGGCGCGGAGACGAGACAGCTAGCGAGCTCACTAGATCGTCGATCGGGCCGGCTTTCCCCAGCACACGCGGTGGTGTACACATCATGTCATCCTGTCAGTCAGTTTCGATCGTCACGTACTACATGGAAAGAAGAGGCCCCCCAGCTGCTGCCTGCAGCCTGCAGCCTGCAGGCTAGAGCCCCAGGACGGAGGGTACATGATTAACATCTCTCTATACATGCATGTGCCGCGCGCGCGCGTCGGTAGCTTCGATCGGCGCCTCTGGCTGCTGAATTATTGGCGAGTTCGTTCCGTTCCGCGATCACATCCCCCTCAGCTACTAGCTCCATAGCTCGTTAGCTGAACCCAATCAGTTGGTCGCTTGATCGATCGGTCGATCGATCAGCTGCTGGGAGGCAACGGGTAAACTGTAAAACTGTCGTGTGTGTCTACATGTGTCCACATGTGCACGCCGGTGTCCACGCTACAATATTACATCTCGATCAGGCCGACCAAGTTAATGTATCTCTGATCTGGGCTAGGTAAAGTAAAGTAGCTGGCTGACACATGAATGTGTATGTAGTATGTTACAGTTACAGTTACAGCTACATGCATCTCGATGGAGCTAGCGCTGGCGATTAATTTGTCAGTCTGGTCGATCGTCCGTCGACACACCATGCATGCGCGCCTGTGCGTCGTACTCGGTACACCCCGTGACGCGCATGGTACGTGGCAGCACGTACGTACGCATGCAGGCCATGCCATGCCACGCCACCTACGTATACGTACGTACATGGTACATCAATCCAAGCATAGTGCCATAGTCCCTAGGCAGGGGCTATATATAGCTGGTAATCGATACTAATATACGATCAATGCATGAGGATGGTCACCACACGCGCGTACGCGAAACGTACCTGCAGACCGGCCCCAGAGTTTCAAGCTACCACCGCTAGTAGCAAACTGTATATAGCTACAGGCCTCTACAGGCTACTGCAGAAAGGCCGATCGATATCGAAGGAGGCCGATGGATCCAGCGCCCACATACGTACGTACGCGAGACCTGTTGCACGTACGTACGTACGTCTGGGTCGTACTCGCACACATGAGGGGGAAAGGAACGGCATCGCGTCGATCGATCCCTGCAGTGCCGGCCTGCAGTAATTATTCCAGCAGGCGAAAGGGGGCTACAGACAGGCCTGCTAGGTACGATCGATCGAGCTTATTAGGCAGACACGAGCTCGCTGCACTGCATCGATGGATCGGCAACGGCAGCCGTACCTCCTCGCCCGATCGCTGCATGCATAGGCTGCAAGCTACCACGCTCGCCGGGGCCGACCGGGGCTGGCTGCACTGCGTGCTACTAGCGGCTAGCGGCTAGCGCCGGATGCAAGGTGGTCCTCCTGTACGTACGTGCGGTGGTCGAGCGAGTTCCGATTCGAGATCTCTGCCCCGACAGGCCTATAACGCCGTGCCCATCCACCGCAGCGCCAAAGCCTGCCTGTGACGGGGATCAATTCCGACGATCCGACGTACGTACAGATTGATACTCCTTATCATGGGAGCCACGCGGGCGGCGAGGCGAGGCGAGCCCGGCCACCAGGCGGCCCAGGTCGCGCTCTCCGATCCACAGCCGGCGTAGCTAGATAGATAGGCAGACACGCACACACGCATGGTTCCGTGGATCGTCTGAACCTTGTGTGCATGTCTTGGTCTCATATCATAGCTTAATAAGAGAACCGTACGCGTTCGTCCGTACGCCAGATGCACGGTGTGTGTCGTTAGGTGATTTGTTTGATCGCAGGTGACGTACGTCAGGAACAGTTAGACTGCTTTTCTTTCTTTTGGCATTAAGCACCAATGTTGTTTCAACAACGTTCGTCAAGAACAAACGGAGATGCATGGATCGACATCTTTTTTACATCCCCAAACATGGCAGCTGACAAGAGGAACAGTACTACCTGTCCTTCACCCCAGCTGCTAGCTAGCTTGCTTGGCGCCCAGAGTTCGACGGGGACGCCGGCGAGCGCAATCATGTAAAGTATATATCAGCCGGGGAGGCGCACGCTTATTACACGTCATCATAACGCATCAGCTTAATTTACCTACTACTCGACTCTGACTTTTAGTACGATCGAATTGTGTGAATTACAGTCTCATTGCAAAATTCAGTCAGAAAATTAAACCAGGCATAAATTGTACTAGCACTCTGTCTAAGTTCTATACTAAGAGCTTTCCTTCCGGACGCAAGAATGCGCCACTGAATTTGCAATTTGTTCTCTATACAGAATTTATCCTGAACCTCCTACAATTGTTCCTGGGGTCAACAATGTTTAAACATTCGACCTGCAGGATGACCTTTTTTAGCCCTTTGAAAGCCTCGAGTCCCCTCCCTGCAAGCCAGTAGAGTTTGCTCTCGAAATAGGATTTTGCCCCGCTTTATAAATAAAGCCACATTGGCTGAACTGATATAAGATGATGGGGAGACCCCTTAAAAAGCAGATCAAGATAAACAAGAGAAAAACACGGAAGCCCACAACCCGCCACCAAAGACAATGCCCTGGGACAAGAAGAGCCGGGGGCTCCACGACGACACACTAGTATAAAACGGACCTTTGGTCCAGAGCATTAGTCCCGGTTCTGGTACAAACCGGGACTAATGCCCTGGTCCCAACGGCTAGAAACGGCCGCAGGGACCAGAAGACATTAGCCTTGTCAGATGTGAACTTTAGCCCCGGTTCGTTTAACAAACCGGAGCTAAAGGGTCTGGCACTGGAAAAGAGCAGATGCGTGGACCTTTAGCCCCGGTTTATTTCTCAAACCGGGACTAAAGTCCCCGACTATATCTTCTTCACCTTCCTAGCCCGAGCCATTTTAAGCTCACACAATCATCCCTCTCAAATTTCTCCCCTCAATCTCGAGTTCTTCCTCATTTTTCTCAAGATTTGTGAAGATTTTTTGGCTCCACATCTATCAAGGGTCCTAAGAGGTTAGCAACTTCATCATTTCATCTCTCATTGCTTGTTTTAGCTCATTTTATGCTTTAGAAATGGGTAGATTTTGTGTGGGTTCTATCTCTGTATATCTGGTTAATTTGGCACATATATAGTTCTCGAAATTCATTTGATTCATCGAAGCACATAGATACATGAGTTCATCATATATACATATCTTGGTTTGACACGTTGTCTTGAAATCCGGTCGGTTCACAGTGCATCATGTCACCGTCGAGCAACAAAATATTCTTCTTTCTTCTACCTGTCGTCACAAAATCCATTGAAACAAAAATAAGTACCAAAACTATGAAGACACACATATATATAGTGGCGCCCTAGCATTTTAGTTAATCATCGGCCAGTTAAGCAAGAAATTAAGAACAAAACATGAACACGCCAAGGAGCTACCAAATTAAATTAGGGAGTGCCTCTATGGCGAGCTCCTCGAAGATGTCTGAGGACGAGGCATCCTAAGACATCTTCGAGAAGCTCTGCCATAGTGGTGTCCCTGCTCTCGCACACCATCTTTCAGTTCATATCTTTTCTAGCTAAATTAGTATGCTGGTGGAGCTAACTAATTTCACATATTAGGGAGTGCCTCTAAATTAGTTCAGTGTCTTGTCAGTTTTGAGTTGGTGTTCCCACCATCCTTCTTCAACATAATGACGCACCTTCTAGTTCACCTAGTCGAAGAGATTGCCATTCTCGGTCCTGTATTTCTACACAATATGTTCCCCTTTGAGAGATTCATGGGAGTCTTAAAGAAATATGTCCATAACAAATGCGAGGCGGAAGGAAGCATCTCCAAGGGATATGGAACAGAGGAGGTCATTGAGTTTTATGTTGACTTTATTCCTGACCTTAAGCCGATCGGTGTACCTGAATCACGGCATGAAGGGAGACTTAGTGGAAAAGGCACGCTAGGAAAGAAAGCAAAGATATGTATGGATGGACATTCTTTCACTAAAGCACACTATACAATTCTGCAAAGTTCCACCTTGGTGGCTCCATATATCGAGGTACACAAGAATATTGTACGCTCGAACTACCCGTGGCAGTCTGACAGGTTGATTAGAGATGAACACGTGAAGACTTTCGGCGGTTGGTTGCAGACACATCTCATGAATGACACCACTGTTGGAGATCAGTTGTACTTGTTGGTCAGGTCTCCATCTTCAACTATATTGACTTTCCAAGTTACGAGATTAATGGGAATATATTTTACACGCACGCCCAAGATAAAAAAGAGCACCAACCAAAATAGTGGTGTCCGATTTGATGCAATGGACGAGAATAGGAAAAAGGACACATATTATGGACTATGGTCCTAATTTCAAGGTCCCATTGTTTCGATGCAAATGGGTCAAGATGACAGGAGGTGGGATAACGGTAGACCAGCTGTACGGAATGACAACAGTGGATCTTAATAATCTTGTGTACGGAGACGAACCATTCGTCCTTGCCAATGATGTGGCTCAAGTTTTCTATGTGAAGGACATGTCTACTAGACCGAGAAAAAGGAAAGATAAGCAAAAGAATATAATATCATACGATGAGCCAAAGCGCCACATAGTTCTTTCAGGAAAAGAAAACATGGTGGGAGTTGAGGACAGGACAGACATGTCAGAAGATTGTGACAAATTTCATGAAATTCCGCCATTCAAAGTGAAAACTAACCCAAGCATATCGCTAAATAAGGAAGATGCTCCATGGTTACGGACAAGAAGAGAACCAAAACACTAGATGTGGATGTTGGTGATGTAATGTATTAAATCTTTTGTGAATTAATCCTATTTTTCATTTATTAAAGGAAGATGCTCCATGGTTAATAAAGGAATTTATGAGATTCAGAGTGTGTACCAAACCTAGACTAGGTAACACTTAGACATTTATTAATATTAAAACCGGACAAACCGGACTAGCTAACACCGAGGACTAAAGCCACCCCTTTAGTCATAAGCATGCCTAGTCCTATAGTACACAACTTCGTGGTCTTCGCCATCGCCATCATCATCATCGCCATCATCACCGCCACTCCAGAGATCCTCATTGACCATGGCATATACCGGGGGCACCTGCCACTCCGGCCTCGGATTCACGGCGGGCGGGAGAGGAGTCTTCTGGAAGACGATGCCGCTACCGCCGGGCGGGGGAGGGGCCTTCTTGTGGCTCTGTGGCGGGTAGACTTGTGGGCACCGCAGGCGAGGATGGTCTCCCCCGGCGATGTAGCGCATCACGCCGATGATAGTATGGTTCGCCCACCATAGACGCCGACCGGCTTCATTGTGGTTCATCGGGGGCGGGCCATCACCCTCGTACCTGGCGAGCTCCCTTTCCCGTCGGTTAGCAAAGAAGGCATTCCAGGAGTGATAGTTGTCAGGATCCCACTGGGGATCCATCCGGCTCTTCCCATGAGCTCGTGGTAGAAGTGGTTCGTGATGGCACCGTCGGCGGAGCCTTGAGGAACGGAGGAACAGAACCCTCCGGCCAAGATCCAAGGTACGTGCCGACAGTCGACGGGCAAGGGTAGTTGGAGGCCCACAATGCCTGGATCTCCTCGAGGGTCAGAATGGCCCAGTAGGCACTGTCCATAGTTGTGAGAGAGGAAGGTGCGGATGTATGGATAGCCATGGCGTGGTCGGCCTATATATAGATGGAAAGTGCTGGAAAACATGGCGGGAAACGGTGGGATATGGCGGGAAATATCTTTAGTCCCGGTTAGTGGCTACAACCGGGACTAAAAGCACCGTTCAGAGGGAAAGGGCGGGAAAACATGGCGGGAAGCGGTGGGATATGGCGGGAAATATCTTTAGTCCCGGTTAATGGCTACAACCGGGACTAAAAGCACCGTTCAGAGGGAAACGGCGGGAAAACATGGCGGGAAGCGGTGGGATATGGCGGGAACCGGTTTCATGGATTTCGGTCCAAGAGAAGGATGTTATGTGTTGAATCGCGGCATAGTTGTGATACAATGCCCATATTGTGCATGCATGTGTATATTGGGATGTAAAACAATGTTGCAGGAGGAAATTTTCCTTTTCGTCGCTCAGAAAAGCCATTTTCCATTTTCCGAGCGCAAAAAGACGGGTCATTTTGTGAAACAGCCACCAAAATGCAGTTACAGAATGCTACCATCCCATTTTTTTAAAATAGTAGACCACATTACGTGAACAATATCCCAACCGGGGAATCTCAAACCTTTCTGTCCTTCCCAGGTGAAAGAGACAAATGTCTGCCGAATCGGTAGGAAGTGGGTCTGGTTTGAACTACAGGTACATGATCTAACGTCCGTGATTTTTTGAAAAAATCATTTTTAGACTCACAATATGTCGTTTTTTCAGAGATCCAATGCAAGTTCTAACATTCTCATCCCCTATCTTCACGCATGCCGTTTTGACCTAAGTTCGAAATGGCAAAAAATTCAAAACGGGCATAAAAATTTCAAAAAGGTTTTGAAGAAGGTTTTAAAAAAGGTATTTAAAAAAGGTTTTAAATTTTTTTTTTTAAAAAAAGGTTTTAAAAAAGATTTTTAAAAAGGTTTTTTGTTTCTAAAAAGGTTTTAAACAGACATATAATAATTAATTTTAAAAAAGATTTTTAAAAAGGTTTTTAAAAAGGTTTTGAAAAAGCTTTTAAAAAAGGACCTTTAGCCCCGGTTTGAACTACAAACCGGGGCTAAAGAGGCGCGGGGCTGCGCGCGAAACGCGGGGCGCCGAAAACCCTTTAGCCCCGGTTTGTACTACAAACCGGGGCTAAAGGTCCCCCTTTAGTCCCGGTTTGTACTACCAACCGGGGCTAAAGAAGGTGGTAAATACCACCCCATGCGCCTTTCGGTGCACGAACCGAGCACCTGCCACGCCGCTGCCTTCCTCCTCGCGTGAGCCACCGCGGCCAAGGCCAACCACTGCAGTGTCGCCAGGTCAGGCCCGAGTCTGCCCTCCGCTGGCCCCGCACTCACCTGCCCGCTGCTCACCACACCACCAGAGTCGGTGCCCCTCTCCCGGCGGTGAGTTATAATTTTCTTGTTAATTAGTGTTAATTAGTTAAATTTTGTTGTTACATTTTTTACTGTTAATTAGTTAGTATAATTTTAGTGTATTTTAGGATTAATTAGTTAGGGTTATTTTAGGTTAATTAGTTAGTGTAATTTTGTTATTTTGTTGTTAAATTATTTAGTGTTAATTCGTTGGTGTAATTTTAGTGTATTTTAGGATTTTAGTTAGTGATTTTAGGATTTTTCTTAGTTAGTGAATTTAAGGATTTTAGTTAGTGAATTTAGTTAGTGAATTTTAGTGTATTTTTTCTTAATTAGTGAATTTTAGGAATTTAGTTAGTGAATTTTAGTGTAATTTTTCTTAGTTAGTGAATTTTAGGATTTTAGTTAGTGAATTTTAGTGTAATTTTTCTTAGATAGTGAATTTTAGGATTTTAGTTAGTGAATTTTAGTGTAATTTTTCTTAGTTAGTGAATTTTAGGATTTTAGTTGGTGAATTTTAGTGTAATTTTTCCTAGTTAGTGAATTTTAGGATTTTAGTTAGTGTTTAATATAGTTTATTTTAGTTAGTGAATTTAGTTAGTGTTTAATATAGTTTATTTTAGTTGATACTATTTATTTTCATCATGTTTAAAGTATATAAGTTTAATTTAGTGTTTAGGAATATGTCGATTCCTCATCCTCGTTCACTCGGCGTGACCCCCGGAGCGCTACTAGACAGTGTCGCCGGGCATCCACGGGGCTGGGCTCACTTGATCTGCACCAGGAGGTGCTACACCGGGACGTCGTCTCGTGAGGAATCCGGGTGTCGTCGTCGACCCGGATCTTCTATGGTGGTGGCCGAGTGGTGCAGGTGCGATGCAGAGGGAGCTGGCCCCCGACGAGGTGGTACAGCGTCGTGTTAGGGAGGAGGACGAGCACGTCTGACGCTACATGCACATTTTAGGAGTGCGGGACGCCAATACCTGGCAGCTTATTCAGGCACCTTACCCGAGATATTCTCCGGTGATGGTTCCTACACTTTGGGTGCACACCTCCAGCCTCGATGGAGGGGCTCGACGTCTTCGCTGAGCTAGCTAGATGTGTAATAGGGTTGTATTGTTGTTTAATTGGTACTTTATTGTTGTACTAACTGGATTATTCGAGATGTATTGTTGTTTAACTGGTACTTTATCTTTCTTTATCGCATTGTTTAAGCTGGATTACTTTATCTTCCTTTATTTTATCGCATTAAGCAAAATGGTTTTATCTTTCTTCTGTATTAGTTAAGTTATGGACGGTAGAGACAACGAAGAGCACATCATGTACAACATGATAGATGAGGGTACAGGATGTTACAATTATGATGGAGCAGACGATGGTGGAGATGATGATGGCTCCCAATACCTCAACTTGGATGAATCCGACAGAAGAGACGACTATGAAGAATTCTTTGGTGGAGACGACGGTGGAACTGATGGTTGGAGACACCACCATAGCAAAGACCGGCGAGGTATATAAAGCCTCTGCTGATCACGAGCTAGTATATGCATTAGTTGACGACTGTTTCTTCTCTTAGACCTCCGCATCGGGCGAATCTTCTGCAAGGAAACGAGGCCCGACCAAAAAGTTGGCCGACGGTATGCGTTTCACCATTTATCTAGTGTCTGAGTTCGGCGAACCTTTGGAGCCGAAAGAGGCCGCAAGTGTATTTGTATACCAATGCGGAGCGATAGTCAGGGACGCCATCCCGATCACTACTCAGAAGTGGAATAAGCCAGGAAAGAAAAGTGATCGAGTTGGAGAAACTTTTGTCGATGACAGAGCCAAAGACGGTCTTTGGAATTCACTCATGGCACACTTCTCTCTGCCTGAATTGGACACTCTTGAACTCACTGAGGCATTGAGGTTGCAAGTCAGAAAGTGGGCCCTTAAGAAGATGGGCGGATAGTTCAAGGACTGGAAGAAAAGATTATGCAGCAACTTTGCCAAGAAGGGGCTGACTCCGCCATTCACTGGCCCACTGGAGAAGCATCGGGATAACTGGGCCCCATTTGTGACATATAAGGAATCAGAAGCAGCTATGGCCAAGTCGGAAAAGAATAAGTTAAATGCGGCCAAAAAGAAATATCACCATACTATGGGGACAGGTGGCTACAAGACGGTCGTGCCTAAGTGGACAAAAACCGAGAAATAAATGCGTCTAAAAGGGGTCACGCCAGCTACACATCAGTGGCCCGTGAGGTCAAAAAATTGGCTCCTTGGGCATGGAGGGTCATATGAAACTGAAACCGGGGAGATTATTGTTACAAAGGAGGCCATTACTAAACCCAAAGATGAACTTGTTAAAGTGATACAACTGAGAAAAGATGGAAAGTTCATTCCCGACAGAGAGAACGATGAGCTGACATATGCCCTCGGGAATCCTGAAAAAGTTAGACAAACACGAGGCTTTGGCCCATCTGTTCCATGGAAGACAGGGTTTCCCGCTGACATCGACACTTATAGAAGCCGATCCAGAAAAACGAACCGGTAGAAGGCGGAGGAGGCAGTGCGGCTGGAGGCGGTTGAAAAAAGGAATGAGGAATTTCAAGCCATGTTCAAGCTGCAGCAGGAGTAGATTAATGAACTTAGAGTACTGGCCCGACATCAAGATCCTGCGTTAGACAGTTCGGTGGGCCCATCTCAGCGGAGAAGCAGCGTGGCTTCCACGGAGGTACAAGCTAATAATCCAATGCTGATGGACAATAATGCAACGATGGTTCGCTACCCCGTTGATGAAGTCGAGGCAAGGACAGCTTGTGAGCTACATGTCACAGTGAAGAACATTTTCTATGAAGGTGGCACTCGGCTTTGCTTTACCTTGTCCACCGGAAGCGACCTACCATGGAAGTCAGATTCCAGCTGGCTATGCTCGTGTCGGTGTGGATGAAGTTGAACTGACATGTCGATCACTTGAGCTTGAAATCCCTGCAGGCGAAGGGGAGAAAACACTTGGAGAAGTGGAGGGTGGGATCATTCTTTGGAAAAAACAACACATCTTGTTTCCAGGCTGGGCGCCAAGGAAATCTTCTCCTCCGAGAAGCAATCCATCACCTCCAAGGCCACCATCACCTCCGAGTCCACCGTTTCCACCAAGAAACAATAGTCCACCCCTTCCTGAGAGGGATCGCAGCGCGACTGCATCTCCATCTCCGGCGCCTCCGCCTCCGCCCACTGAATCAAAGGGAAGAAAGCGGAAGAATAACACCGCTACGTCGAGGGAGACCCGACACCGAAAACGACAAGATCCCCTACCAAGAGTACCGCCATCTCCTCCCAAGTTAGCTTATCACCGGACTGATGAGGTAAGCGCGGTGATCTCTCGGGCCGAAGTGAAGGCCCATTTTGCACAAAAACTACCCGAGCCACGGGTGCTAGTTGATCCAAAAGTCAAGAAGCACTTCAAGGCATTCCTTGACCAACCACCCCAACATGTGTTAAATAGGAAAGATGACTATACACGTTGTCTTACGAAGACACTAAAAGAGAAGTCATCAAGCAGTACTGCAAGTGGGAGAAAATCAAAAGAAGTTGCCCACCAAAGAAAGGCAAAACAATCCATTGCCCCGCTCAAGGTGTTACCCCAGCCCACACAAGGTGGAATAGATATGGAAATAGCTATTAAATTAGCCAAAGAGTGTAACGTGCCGGTCGAAGCACTTCTAGCCAGCGGAGATAATGTCGCCAAGGGACCAATAGCACGAAAATTTGTCTACGGGGAGCCTCTGGTCAGCGATGAGGTATTCGATGATCTGCCAACACATATGCGACTGTTGCATATCTGGTACTTGAAAGTCACAAAGGAAGGGCGACAATTTCTCCTATGTAAAGTTGGAGAGGAGTACTTCCGTCCCGACTATATCTCCATTGAACTTTGTGAACTATTTCAGTTATTCAACCTACACGCCCTCGACAAGTCCCTCCTCAGCATATATTGTCTGTAAGTTATTAAGTCACTAACTCAGCTCGTTTAATTCATTTCCTGTCGTTATCCTCACTATATCTCCTTCTGTATGCTATTATATATACAGAATGAAGATTTAAGAATGTAGAAGAAAGTCAATCTAAAGCATTGGGTTCGTTGACCCAAACAGAGTAAATGGACATACGCTAATAAATAACCTCGAGGAAACAGAGGATAACTTGCTAATGTTTTTAATGCAGCAACATTACAAGACACAAATACGATCTCCTTACAACTATGGGTAAGAGTCTTACTGTCCTGTACACATTCAATTTTTGTTTACTCGATGTTAAGTGTATATAAACGATCGCAGCTTCCACTGGATTCTTCTAAACATTGACGTTGGCCGTGCAAAAGTTGAAATATCGGACTCGTTAAAGAAGCCGATGGAAGACTACCGCAACATAATTGATTGCCTCCAAAAGTAATTTCAATCACTATATCTGTCTCTTTCGTTCATTCTCTGAGATGTAAACTAATTAATAACTCATTCATTTCTTTTTTGCCGGACAGGGTTTGGAAAAGGTTCATGAAGGAGGTTCAGGGTGAATGGCGTGAGGAGCTCACTTTTCGTACGGTCCCGGTAAGTAGTACGAGAGCTAGGGGACTAATTTATATGGATATTACAATTATCATGCTTGATTATTATCTCATTGAATTATATTCTCGATCGAAAAGTGTGCGATGCAGCCATAGGAGACTAATTTATGTGGATATTACGTATGTGAGTTTATTCATGGGTGTATGGAGCAGGGCACAGACTTTATTCAAGTACGTAAACAATATATTCGCAATTTATTCTATACCATAGTTTTTGTTGAGTTCCATTCATAATGATCTACTTCTTTATATATAGTTGGATGCAATGCGGGATAAGCTCCTACCACATAAACGCCTACTAGCAATTCAAGAGGAGTTGTCGGGATTTTTGCTCAGGGACGTCATAAACTCAAAAGGAGAGTACAACGTAGATACACCTTCATGTAATCGTGGATAGACACAAAAGGACAGTATCTGTTGTAATGATGATCTTGGTGTAAATCAATTAGACGAGCTCTAGTCTCGGTTGTGTATATATTTATATGTATTTATGTTATCGTGAGTGAAATTATATTATATATGCATCAATGTATACAACATGTAGTAGCATAGAATAATATGTATATGAAAACACAAAATGAAAAATAATCAAACACAAAAAAAGAAAACCCTAAAACCCCACCTCCTGGCGCGGCAGCAGTTTGGTGCAAAACGGACTAAATATCCTCCAGCCCAGCGCGCACAGAGCGGCCACGTGGAGACAATCTAGTCCCGGTTTGTAATAGAACCGGGACTAAAGGCCTAACCTTTAGTCCCAATACGTTAGTCTCGGATTGCAATCCGGGACTACAACCTCTTACAAACTGGGACTAGTGTCATGTTTTCTACTAGTGACACCCCCAAGAGGGTAACGACGCATCACGTCGCTGCCATCGAGACCGATAGTCAAAGGTTTTCATCTGGAGCCTTATCACGGAGAAGGTAGCCGCATCGGCGCCCGATACCCACAGGCACCGCCTCCGATGGTTCCAAAGCACTGAGCTTTCGCCCGGAAAAACCTCCAAGCCGCTCCCATCACCCGCCCATGACCACCGTGCCCGAGTCTGGCTTCCGACACGTGATCCGGGAGCTGCCGAAGCCAAAACGATGCCAGCACCAAAGTCTCCCAACGTCCGCTCCTCGCCATCCACACAGCCGAAGAAGGGAACCATCACCACTGCCACGGGGTTCGCCGAAGAACCGACCGTGCAGTCCACCTTCCGGAGCCACCGCCCCGGCGTCCACAAACTCGAGCCCGGTCTCTGGAGAACGCCACAATGCACCGACTAGGAGGATGAAGAAGGTCAAGCGCCGACCTGCCGAAAGGTAGCCACCTGACGGCTTAGGGGAGGGGGACATCCCTCCATCACACATGGTGATTGCCGTCCGGGCGCAGTAGTCGTACCGACTAGGCCTAAATCAGGACCGGCAAGGCCCAGATCGGGCCCTGCCAGTACCGCCACCGTATTGCTGCAGCTAGGCCATCAGAGCCGCCGTCCTTCTACGCAGAGTCGCCCCTACCCGCTCTGCCTCGCTCTTCATGGCGCCATGCCTCGCCATCGGAGGCCTAGCTGCGCCGCTGCGACAACTCCCGTCCCCGGCCGGGCGACGACCAGACCAGAAGCACCGACGCCGGGAGAGGGTACTGCCACCGCGCCGCACCGAGGGCCTCCAGCCAGAAGCTCCGCCGCCGGTCAAATTCCACGCCACCCGGTCTGCGCCGCCGCCAAGAGCCGCCGCCCACGAGGGAGCCCCAAGTGCCGGATGAAGGAGATCCCGCCGTGGCCGGCACCGGGCGGACTTTGCCACGCGGCGCTCGCCGGCGGCGACGAGGGAGGGAGGGGAGGAGGTGGGGAGAGGAGGTGGCAGGCTAGGGTTGCGCCTCGGCCTCCCTCGTGGGGGCGATGCGAGACGCGAGCTGGGCGGTTTTTTCAAGTTTCTTCTGTCTAGATCCTGTAGAGTTTGCTCACTGAAGGATCGGCTGTCTTCTTGAAACTATTGGGGTATCACTTCCTAGCTGTCCTCTCCCTTCCTCCTCTGAGAGTCGCAGAAGAGCAGCGAGCTCTCCTCCGACCCAAATCCAACGTCGTGGTCGTCTTGTGAAGGATAGGAGGAGATGCTCGCCATGTGCCCTGTAGTGGTAGGTTCGGCATTAGGCCGGTGTTGGGCAGTTTGCCCGTGTTGTGGAGTTGTGCCCCGCTTCCGTGTAGCCCGATCTCAAGGCTCCTAGGGTTCCTCCCTCTCCTGCTTCTCTTTGCAAGGTGCGAGTGGAACATGATGGGGAGAGCTGATGTCTCTGTTAATAAAGTTGTGTCCTATGATGCACCCAAGCTCTTTCTGTTGGCGTTCCTTGCTTTGGCCGGCCGTGGCGGCAGGGGGAGTTGAGGATGCACAACTGTATGCCTCCCTTCTCTTCGGCCATCCGTGGTGGCGGGGGGAGAAGGTGGGTTGCTGCAGGAGAAGGGGTCGTGTCGACAGGAAGGTGTGGGTGTTGTGGAGTTCGATGGACCTCAGTGGAGGGTCCATTCACCCTTGTGTTGGTCGCGTTGGTGGCGGGCAGTGGCAGGGGGCCACAAGATATGATGCTCATGTGGCAGTTCTTGAAGCTTCAATCGGAGAATGGCATCGGCAATGGCGATGATGCGCTGCTGCTTCTTCAGGCCAATGGGGCCACTTCGTGCCTCAAAGCACGATACTCCGATGAATCTTCTCGCTCCAGTCCATTGATCAACTCATGATATTACATAGACCACTATGCAAATTCCAAACTGAATGCACCATAGTGACACATAGTTAAATAGCAGAACTTTGCTATTTAACTAGGCATAACCAGTATCGGACTTACAGGTCAATGGAACACCTGCAAGCAATTTCACAATTCCAACATCATAGAAGTAGTAAATCAATCAACTGTACCATACATGAGGTATTACTAATACCAGAATCCACACAAGAAAAATAAATCATTTTCTTAGGAATACTACTAGGAATCATCTTTGGATACAAATCCATAGTCACTCTTGACACTCATCCTATTTAGGAGATAGTCATTTAAGCCAACATGCAGATATAGTAGATTCTAAAAACTACTCACTGAAGCAAGCTTTAGTACTTTATCACCCAAGTATTAATCCATCTGAATACCCAAAGAGCTCACTGAATTAAATTTAAACACATGGTGGAATCCAAGCATTTCTATTGTAACCAATTTAGAAGAAAGGCCATTGATTGCATGAGCATAATATGAACTCCAATTAAACTAACATCATAGCATCTGACTAATGGAATTTCAGAAGGCATTAGACATAAATCTTGCTGAGCAAGACATGCTCAACAACATTGTTGGGCAAATTCTAGAGAACCATTGATAGGATTACAGAGGGGGAACCCTAATTAGGGTTTGTACAGAGCAGCGAGGAAGAGAAAGGCAAAGAGAGGAATTGAGGGGGAAAGAGAAACTTACTGGTGGTCCTCGCTTAAGCTCGAGAAGAGGAAGCAAACCAGCGACGAAGAGCACCAAGGCACTCAACCCGCGACGAGCCGCTCGAGCAGCCTTCCATCGACGAAGCATCAAGGCGGCACTACATCAACACCAGAGCAGCCGTCCATCAAAGCGGACTAATCGATGCAGCGGATCTTATTTAGTCGGCCAGCACGATGGCAGCGACTGAGGAGAACGGAGCATGCCGGAGACGAGTGACGATGGCGGCAGCGCCGCAACATCATGGGGAAGGGAAGGAATCGAGGAGAGAGAGAGAGAGAGAGGTTGATCACACCCGACCTAGTGGACCAAAGCATATGGTCCAATCCAACCAGATGGGATGGGGTAAGGGCCAGGCCCAGGTTTCAAAGGAAATATATCAATAAATAAGGAAAAAAAATACCAAATTACTAAAATACCCTTGCGAGTATTTGAGCTCTAGAAAAATGTAGAAAAATCCTAAAAATACATAGAATATATCTAAATGACTAAAAAAATAAAATCTATCTATGGAAAATATAACATTACTTGTTCAAATTAAATCATATAAAACTAAATATTAAAACTACTAAAATCCTAAATGAAATTCAATAAAATAAATAAAAGTCCTAAAAATGAATTACCATAATTTTTGCATATACAAAATAAATATATTATTTTATAAACACTAACTTATTTTTTTACAAATAAAACTTGAAGAAAATATTTAAGCACATTTAATCCTTTGAGGAATTTTATAAAATAAATGTAAGACATATAAATAAATAAAAATCATTTTTGTTTATTAAAATAAATATATTATGTTATAAAAATATTAATTATAAATTTCCAAGTCATTTAACATTTATAAATAAATTAGTGTCATAATTGACTTTAGTGTCCTTTTCTTTTATTAAAATATAAATCATATATTTTCTCTTACCATTAAAAATCAAAATAAATCCATATTAGCTTTCATTAGCTAATTGGGATTTATTGAAATCTAAGGTGTAATTCTTTAAGAATAAAACATATAGAATTAATACAAAACTAATTCTTTAAACAATAAAATTAACTCTTAAGTTTATATAAATACTACAAACCATACCAATTAACAAGGATCATCTAATTATGTTTCCATCAAGGAGTTAAATATTTTCTTAAGGATTACAATAGCAAATCAAGGCTTGAACTTATTATTCATTTAAAATTAATGATCTCACATCTTAATCATACCTATCCTAATCCTAAAACTTGGTAAAAAATAATAAAGAACATATTACTCCATAAGTTTACTGATACTTTTAAAGTTAACTTTAGTCTCAAATCTTAAAAACATCATGTCTAAAGACTATTCATATATTTTTATAACTAACTTTGGTCCACCATCTCATAGAAATTATATCTTAAATGTATTCATGATTTTATAGTTAACTTTGGTCTATTGCAATTAAGGCATAAAACATCTCAAGTCCAAACTATTCGAGTAAACACAAAACGACATCAATCACATTATAGTAACCATAAAGATTGTTTAAACCTTATTAAAAAAACCTTTTCTTCGAAGGTTATTCTTTTTGCCACTTCAAACAACAACTATATAATAGTTCCTTCGACTCTTAACAACCCAATACCTAGACTTTCATCATATTTACCAGATAACAATTAAACTAACTCAATCTTAGATTGCTCTATACCCTACTTATATTTTTTGGGTTATTAACACTTAAGTTCCTTATAAATGCAATTACTTGTGAAGTAAAATTTAAAGAAAAACCAACTCTTAAAGGAATCACCTAAGTTCACTTCACTTAAAGTATTGGAGATTCATTTCGAGAGTTTTACAAAACGCATAGCATTACTTATGCATAACAGCATATTGCTTCTTTAAACATTAGTCCTCACCGGACCAATGTGTTGTTTTCAGATATTGGATCATCTATTCTCTCAAAGAACGTGAGTGCATAATCTTGCAATCACAAAAGGAAAGTTCACACTTGCTCATGTCCTTTGGTTATTTTTATCAAGTATTTGCAAACTCAGTGTTGTCATCACCTGCATTTCAAAAAGGTCATAAAACACTATTTTCATAATAATATGATTATGATTTATGTACCAAATGGTAATAACCACTATTCAGTTCCGGTGGTAAAGAAACATAATATTTAGGACTTAAATAACCAATATTGCTAGTGATTCTTGTGCCGTATAATACACATTAACCATGAGATCTGGAATGGGACGGTGAAGTCAGCTGGATCTTCTTCCTTTCGCATGCCACAAACATTGTTCTAGGTGTTTTGTAAGTTGCAGATCATGGGTAAATCCATGTATTTGGGAGAAGCCTACCGTGGATCTAGGCGTACAAAAGACAGATTTCTAGTGTTCATGGTTTTCATGGGTATCAAACTAGGGTAAAGCCGTATTATCGGGATAAGTCTGCCCTGAGTCTCATAGTACAATAATTGTGGGGTATGCGGGGTCGCGAAGAAGGGCAGTGATTGTCTTGGATCTTAAACTGGGCCCCACACGAGAGAAGTGTGGACGAGAATGCAACTCGGTTGTGCAACAAGGCTAAGGTCTCTCATGGGTAAAGGAACGCACCTCTACAGAGTATAGAAATTGTGACATGTTACTCCTTGTTCCGGGAAGGAGCTACGAACGCGGCAGGAAAGGAACTCCACGAAAGTTCTGATAAACATGTGAAGGCTAACGGACATAGCTTTTCCGAATAAAAGCAACCTTTAAAGAAATGTTTACGAAAACCTGCATAGCCTACGACCTTTGATCTATGGTTGTACATAGTGCATCGAACAATCCTTTTTAGTGAACTTGCTGAGTATGCTCGTACTCAACCGTATCTTCTTAACCCTTGTTAGATCTTGAAGCAATAAATGACGTCATCAAAAGGAGAGCTATTTTGAGGAACTAAAGATATCTCAAGGAATAAATGGAGTCCACATCTACATCAAATGATATGAAGATGAAGTTGAAGAGTAGATGATAGGAAATCCCTAGCTACTAGAACCTACTTCTTTAGAACATTGCTATAGTAAGCAATCACCAGCCAAATATATATTAGTAATAGATCTAATAATAAGATCGTCTAGCAGTTGATATTTTCCTTTTGACTCTTGTAAGGATATTTCCCTCACGCATCAAAGTGGATATCTGGATCTTTTGTAATGAACTATGTATTTTAATCTATAGTCATGTCTTGGACCTGCTATGTTTTTGTTATACTATTCTGAGGGATGTAATACTAGTGGAATGGTGTTTCATTGGTGTTATATCAATGACTATAGTGTACTACATCATACAATGGTATGTTAGGTCACCGCAACTGGGCTAGCTCAGCTACCCTGTCTTCCCCGCAGTCCCGCCAGGTTGCTGTCTCCGATACTAGGACAGAAGTACCGGCATGTTCGGTACTACCGCTGCTAGGTCCGGTAGTACCGGTCGTCGCGGAAGCATAACGGGCAGATTCCCTGGCCCTATAAAGGGGCCCTTCTTCTTCATTGGTTCTCATGTTCTTGAGCTCGGTTTTTCCCTCCATTACTTGACCCTTTTGAGCTTGATTACTCCATATTCCTCCCATGATTCTTGCATCTATTTGAGGGAAAGAGAGAGGAGATCTAGATCTATAACTCCACCAATCCATCTCTCCTCTAAGTGAGGGGAACATATTGGGATCTAGATCTTGGTGACTTTTGTGATTTTTCTGTTATGTTCTTTCTCTCTTATTATCCAATAGCATTTGTAGCTTGGGTGGAATTTGGGAATGAAGGACTTGCCATTGCATTAGGTGTATTGGTTTGAGTTCTCTCCGAAGGATTTGGTTGGTGAAATCAAGAAGCTTGTTACTCTTGAGTTCTTGGAACCATAGACGGTTAAGTGGCCTTTTGTGGTGAGTTCTTGGGGCCTCCAATTAAGTTGTGGGGATCTTTCCAAGTCAGTGGACTTGGTGGTAATTCTTGGGAGCCTCCAATTAAGTTGTGGAGATTGCTCCAATCTTGTACGGATTTGATGATTGCCCTCAAGTGTCCCATAGTGGATCGGATTCTTGCCGTGCGGCGGGTGCTCGGGAGAATAGGGTAAGGCCTTTTGTGGCATTGGTGGTATTAGTACCGCCCACCCCTCCAATGGAGGCGTACATCCCCTTAAAATGAAGGAACTTCGGGATACATCACCATCTCCGCTTGCCTCGGTCATCTCTATACCCAAGCCCTTTATTTATGCACTGTATATTGTGATGAAACCTTTCGGCTGAGCCACGCAAAACAATTTTAACTAAGTCAACATATGCACATTTCATAATGACAACACAAGCGCCACGAAATAACCTTTTGTCTAGAATTTTTTGTTTGAACTGTTCGAGATTTTATTTTTCACATTTGGTTTTGTAGAGCTATTTACAACCTACCATTATTTAAATCTTGAACAAAACTCTATCAAATTCCATACATCTCATAATTCTTCATCTTATGTGGCAATTAATAATTCCCTAAGATTGACACACATTATTGATCATATGAAAATTGTTGTAGCTCAACACTAAGTGTTGCATTAGTAATTGCATAACTCTCAACTTGCCTGATGCCTATGAACAAAGATCTAATGGAGATATCCTTAAGATTTATGTTCATAGGCTATAGGTTCCCTGTGATCGGATTATTTTGAAGAACACACCTCCAAAAAGCTTCATTTCAAACCACAACACCGTTGGACAGAAGGTGGAAAAGAACTTAATGAAATGTGGCACATGGTTATAAACAACATTCATTAGGAATACGATCATAGGCCACATGATACTGGCAAACTCGCCACTTGAATGAAGCATGTCACATGATTATAAACGATGTTGTTAGAAATACAATCATAAGTGACATGCTATATCATAATGGACATTGGACTGACGAACTTGCCACTTTAGCATTCATATGTGCTTCATAATGATCATTAGGGAGTAAGTACACATTAACTTCATAACAGGAGTTGGAACATTAGTGAAATTTGCGTTCGCTCTCCAATAAGACTTCTCATTGGTTCCATCCTACTTGAAGAATCAACACGTTCATATCTGTAAGAAAACTGAGCATGCTACATATTCCATTCTCCCCTCAAAATGTGGTAAGCAAAACCAAAATTTTGATGAGGTCTCATTAGTCAATTCTCTTACATTCTCCCCCTCGAATTGTGCACCAAGTTGAATCTCCCGCTCTAGAAGCATGCCCATCCATATCATGTCCAATGGTTGACCGTAACCGGCAATGTCAAGGTCCAACACACTGTGTTCGTCTCCTTCAAGATAGGTCCCAGTGAAGACACCGTGTAATATGACGTCGTGCCAATGACAGCGTGCCACATGCTTCTTGGAAGGCCATGGAAATCTGATAAGGAAGCGATGAAGATCAGGCCATCCTTGGCATCAACTCCTTTCATGCCTATCAAACATGAAACCACTGCAATGATCAGTGAGCGATTGCAGGATCGCAAAGCAATGCAGCAAAGGAGGCGATTGCGAATTATAAAAAAAATAAAAAATGTAAGAAAATGCATAAAATGTACATGTGGGAAACTATGGATGCTCTCATGAGGTGTTTTCTTTTAACCAACTGGCAGATTGCAGCCTTTTCATTAGTCGTAGAGTATGAGAGAAAACTGTATGTACGGATGGAGGGGTTTTTCAGAGGAACACACCCATCTCATAGGGTTTTTTTTCCAGAGGATAACAAGTGAAAAATACACCCATGCGAGCCAGCAAAACAGGTGGGCTCGAAGTGGGGCTGACGGGGTGCTGCAGGCAAGTACCTTGCTCGGCCGTCTCAGAGGGAGAGAGAGAGTTGCAGTGCAGCTGCTGCATTGGCCTGAACCAAGTAAGATGGTGTCCGTCGTCTAACAGGCCCAAGATGATGGTGGGGAACTGCAGGGAGCAGAATAAAGAGGGAAGCTGCGCACAGTTATGAGAGGAAGAATAATTGCCTAGGAGTCAGGCACTGCATCAGTAAAGCGGCCACCATACTCAGTCTACATGATCATCAGCTTGGTACTCAAAGGATGGGCACTGCCGCATTCACTGGCCACTGGTCAGTAACATATAGGTTCATGATGGAAGCATCTAGCACAATCAAACTGTACAAATCTAGTTTATCGAAAGGTGCTCCGAGTATTTGGTGAAGGAAGAAGCGATCCACACACTAAGTAGTTAAATACTATGCCACTAAGTTTGTTCGGAACCTTTCAGGTCGGTATGATGCTAGCTCATGCGAAAATGGTGGTAGATATGTCATGTGTATGCTCCAATTTTAGACAACATCACTCCGAACTTCTTCTTCTGTCAATTCCTCAGAGCGTAGTGGCAACTGGGCATGCCCTAGTCCGTAAACTTAGAAACATGCGCAGAAACGAATTTAATAGCTAGCTGGATATCCCCACTTTGTTGAAATTTATGATGATTATAGAGGAGCTAGCTAGGCCCCATGACATAATGATCAAGTTGCTGTTTTGGTAGGAACATATGTAACGCCGCAGTTAAAAGTCAGTACACCCACATGTACCGCGCACATGCATGCACGTCGTTAAAGAGGAACAATGAGCAAAATTTTCCAAAAGGAGATGCGAGCGAAGAGAGGAATGAGCAAATTGCACAGAGGCAGCAGCCTAGCTCTCTGCTGAAACTTGCTGCACTGGACTACTAGCAGAACTGGCAAGATTCAATTTTTTCCCCTATGCCATATTGGACCCACCACTTTCAAAACAGCAAGGGTTTCCCCAGGAGGACAGGGATGGTGGCGTCTTCTCTGAAGACGGCAGGGAGGTCCCCTTCTGATTAGTGCAAGTAGCTGGTTATCAAGTGCTGGAAATGCTAGCTGCTGGTGAGATCTAGACCTGTAACCAACCACAAGGATTTGTATGTATTTGGCTCTGGTCAAGAGAGTCTTAATCAATCGATTAGCGACCATTCTGTCTGTCTGAATCATTTAGTACGACTAGCTAGCTAGCCAGTAGTACGACGCACAGCATAATTCGGTTCGAGAAATCCTGGATGGTGACCCCTGCTGGATCTTGAATGTATACACGCAACAACTGGTAGTTTCAGCTTCACCGCTATACTGTGATCAGCTTTAAAATTTTCACACAAACCAGAAGGCCTGCCGATCTGTACTACTATCCCTAGCTAGGCATACGGCCGTACCACCAGCCACATTCTTCAAGTGCTCGTGATAAATAATTTCTAGGCAGATTAATCTGAGTTCCAGTCAATTTTTGGACTACTGAAAGTTTTGATCTGACGACCAACGGCACACCCCTACCCTCTTCCAACAAAGTGAACTATATATCTTGATTCGTGCTACAGTACTGGACACTGTGCAGCTTATAACTAACCAATCATTGTGTGGCTTCGTTCGTCCACAGATGATATGCCAGCTACTATTCCCTAGTCTTGGAACGGTACTAACGATCTCCAAAGGCAGCATGCATATAATATATTGATACTATGAACACAGGATCGATCGGTGCAAAGTACCTGCTGATCTTTTAACGGATGATGGTATGCTTCACAAAGACAAAGGTTGTTGTCTGTGGACGAGAGGAGCACACCTTTCCATGTGACAGCACGCACGTTGATGCAGCAGAATCCCCATCGCCCTGGAACAACGTGGCTGGCCGGCAGAAAAAAACAGCGATCTGCCTTTCTTTTCACCTGTGGAACACATACGTGCATGCTTTGTTTAATGGAAATATCCAGGTTACTATAGTTAGAGTATATTGCAAAAGGTAAAGTGATCAAGAAGTAAGGACCTCATACCGAGGGCAAGAATAATAATACACATATTTCCCGTAGGCTCAAACAAGGCCTTAACAGTCTCTTGGAGATTTAGCCGAATATATAACAGAACTCGATGGGGACATTGTTTTCAACTCGATTCATGCTAGACTGCTAGGCCATATTGGTTTTATCCTAAATGTCGTTAAGGGGAACAAACTGTAAACATAATCTAAACCAAACGTGCAATAGACAGTAGTGAGGGATTGGATTACTGACAAGTTGTGAAATAATTACAAAATGTTGTGGGGGTGATTGTAGAGAAAAAAGTGTTAAGGTGATTATCTCTATGTTTTGTCTCTACAAGATGCGGAAACTTTACAAAGACGCTCCAAATGATGTTTTCTGTTGTGCCTATATGCATGCCACCTATATCCTACAAATGATACCAAACTTACAATGGTGGTGTTCATGAATTTTTTTAACCTTTTCTGATTTGGTTTCTCGTGTCTATTAGTTTCTCCTTCATATCATCTTTAGCCCTATGTGAGAGACCTATAGATAGGCCCGACGTCACATCATTGGCAGAGATCTCAAAGACAAGCTATTGTTTTTTTGAGGCGACTCAAAAGTAGCGATTACCAGGGAGTGGCAGACCATAAGGATAGGTAGTCACACAATGACATGACGGCTGCCTTATAGTCAAAACTTTAAATTTCCAACAATGTTCACAACAGAAATGGAGACGTGCTCGATCATCGATAAAAAAGAAAACCATTGTTTCTATCAGCACAAGATTTTCAAGAGAATCTCCGCCAAACGTCTTGACTCGAAGGCCCTGAGTGTGGAGGGACCAAGTATTAAGTATATATATAGGCAAATAAACGACAAGTTGTAATTTTTTTCTTGGATCCTCCAAAGAGAGGAGCTAGGGCACCCACAAAGCATGCATGTGTCCGCTACTTCAGGTGAGCTCGCTTTAATCGTAGGGACTAAAAAACAAAGCGAGTGCTCAGTAGCTTCATAATAGCAAAAGAACAAAGCAGATCCTAGCATGATGAACCTGCTAGCCATACACCATCTAGCATAGATCCGAGGTAGTAGTATGTGTGTAGTATGTAGCTATAGGTGAAGAAGGCAATAATATGCATGATGCGTGGTTCTGGGTTAACAAAAATCTAGGATCTTTGGGGATGAATAGTAGAAACAGGAGTAGTCAGATATTTTAGGACGTTCCTATATAAGGTATGGCTTAAGAATAGAGAAAGCAAACAAGATAAGAAACAAAGACAGCAGCAGCAAGCAGCAGCAGTAGTAGTCTTTTTCTGGAGGGAGGTGTGGATCGATGGATGGAGAGAAATCGATCAGTCAGTCACGCACGCAGGACACGCAGCTGCATAGCCACAAGGAGGAGGCTACAACTAGATCTGCACGACAGGACCACTTCCAAACACAAGCCTGCAGCTCCAGATGTAAAGAAGCCAACAGCTATAAAGAGCCCCCATAAAACAGCCAGTACCACCCCCCACATAGCTATATACAGCGACAGGCCCACGCCCAGAGCTTGTCACGTACTCACTGATGCCTACACATGCATGAAAGCCAGAGAAATGAAGAAAGCCAAGGAAAAAAATTGAGAGAGAGAGAGAGAGGTTTGTGAGTGTGTGTGTGTGAGAGAGAGAGAGATGACTTCCCTCTCAGTGACAGGTACTTGTTTGTTATGTGGGAGAGCCCAACCAAAAGCCTCCTAGTGCAGTAGTACTTGCCAGAGCTTATTGTGTACTATGGGCTCCCCCCAACCCTTCCCCAAGAATTTACTACAACATCGCCATGGACGATGTATCCTTTTCTCCTCCTCCTCCTCCCATCTAGCAGCAGCAGGACGTACGCCCCCAACCCCACCACCTCCTAACTAACCACGCACGATAGTAAGGTGACAATTACCCCTGCCCCATGCATCCATCAGTACCCGGCCCATTTGCCTCACCATGCGAAACCTATCGCCTGTATACATTTGGCACTCCTCCTTTCAGCGACATGGGCACCAGACCTTCTTCTTGCCCTTTCTATTCCATACCCTTCCTCTCTCCCTACTCCTTCTGCCGCCCTCCTCATGATATTAAGGGGGTTCCTCTTCCTCCCAGCAGCTAGCTACTCGCTGCCGCTACACCATCTGAGACCAGTGAGACAGTGATTTTCTAGTACTTCCCAAGGAGCTAGATAGTCGAGGAAGTTCTCTACCTTTTCTCGGCCCACCTGGTTGCATGGGAGGCGGCGGCGGCGGCAGCAGCGAAGGCGGTGGTGGCGCGGCGAGCGTACGGGAGCCTCATGACTTTGCCAATGTCGCCTCCTTCTCCGAGTTGCCGTTCCTGCGGTCTGCCCCTCCACGCGAGAGTCCCAACTCTGGCATCCGCCTCTTCGGCATTGACGTCCAACATGCATCCCCCGAGGGCAGAACGAAGGAAGCTGTCATCGGTGGTGGCGGAAGCGCCACCTCTGCTGCTGCCACGCAAAGCAGCAGTGGCACTGCCATCGCGGTGGCTAACACTGCCCCCGACAGCAACCGCAAGTTCGAGTGCCACTACTGCTGCAGGCACTTCCCGACGTCCCAGGCGCTCGGGGGCCACCAGAACGCGCACAAGCGAGAGCGGCAGCACGCGAAGCGGGTGCAGATGCAGTCGGCCATGGCCGCCGCAGCGGCCGCTGCTGGCGGCGCGCACCACCACCACCACCTGCTCGGCTACCCGCAGCACCGGTTCGGCGCCACATTGTACCCGTCGTGGCCGACAGTGAGTGGAGGTCCAGGCGGCAGCAGCGCCGGATTCTCTTACGGCCAGCACTTCTACAGAGGGATCGGGTCGGTCGGCCAACCGATCAACGGGAACCCTCTGCCTGGGGCGCTCTGGAGGGGGCCACTGGCTTCGCATAGCAACACCGGCATGCCATTGTCCGGAGAGAGGCGCCCGGTCACACTGTCCGTGTTCGGTGGAGACGAGCCAAGAGCATCGGCTTCTCTTGGGGCGCCTTCTTCCTCCTCTTCGTCCTCTTTGCTGCTGTCCCCGCAAGGTCAGTTTGCTTGCGAGCAGCCAGCCACAAACACGGCTGCCGAGGGTGTGAGCTTAGATTTGCATCTATAAGTGTCCTCTTCCATGTTCTTAGTGAATTTATTGTTTTGCTCCAAGAACTGATTTCCCAGCCTTTTTCTTTGCCTGAAATTACCCTTTACTGAATTCGGATCGTACCTTTTCCGCTGTGTCTCAGCGACTCACGACACGTCAGAAATATGTACGTTCATCAAAGCTTCGATCCTGCTGCGTTCGCATATGGATATAAAGATCATTGGGTTGTATGATTAGGGTTTAACTTTTATCAAGACATTTTATACCTTTCATGCAACAAGTCAACATTATTATACTCAATGGAGATTGATTTGGAACTCTTTCAGTTCAGCTTAAGCTGAATTTGCACTAAACTCAGTGGATAAATTCCATATGATTACAACAATAACATCAAAGCCTTTTGTTACATATATGATTAAGTTCAGAAATTAAGATGCAGATTTTCTTGCCATTTAGAAAACATACAAATTCTAACGCATAAAGAAGACATAAACAGCTGTTGTGTCTCTAAATGACAATATAAATTTCTAGAGACCGATGAACAAAATGTGATGTGTTTAGCATCCATAAATGGGATGGTTTTCTTTATTTTTATGGGAAATAAATCATTTGACTGTTTTCTAGAATATATATATGTATTGCATACCTTTCCCGTGTACACATATAGATTTGTAAAGAATACATATACAACGTGTGCAAATGGTAAAATATGTTGAGCCCCACCAGGGTTTTACCCAGTACGAACGTACGTATATGTGAGCACTGCTGCTGCAACTTGGATGGCCAATATAAAAGGCTGTAGCTTTCTAGCTGTAGATTCAGCTTTCTGTTGTAGATTCAAGGTAGTTTGCATGCAGTACTAGTTAACAAAATCTAGAACATTAAAATATATTATATGATTCTATAAGAATTGACTTCTGAAAGTTGACCAGGTACGTAACGGCCAGAGACTATCTCTGTCTAAAAGGCAGACCTATATACTGTACACAGTTTTAAAAACTGTTCAATACCTAAAAAAGGATCACTGTCTCATCTGTAGTCTTTTAATATATGCCTACTTTTGTGTGGAAAATATTATATTACAAAATATTAGTAAAGTGCATCCACAGATATATGAAAGGCAAGGGAAAGTACGAGTATGAGAAGGGAGAGCAGGAGGGATTTCAGAGTTCAGACAGGCCAGGCACATCAGCACATGAGAAATGGCAGCTGAAAATGATGAATATGTAGATGCCCTGGGTCAGAAAGGTAGCCACCCATAATTATTTGTATTTCCCAACAACGATCCAAGATGGCGTTCGTACTGTTAGCACATGAAAGCAAAGCTACATGGATCTCAGTCTGTTATTGTCCTAGGGTTTCGCACTAAATAAGGTATGACATGTCAGGCTCACATCTTATGCAAATGTCTAATGATAAGATCAGGCAGTGCGTGCTACTTATGTGATTTGTCCAAAATGAAAGGAGGCCATCAAGCTATGCAGACATTATATAGTATCCGTCTTATTTTCACAAGATGATAGTATTTAATAGTACTTATTAGGGTGGTGTACTCACCTTAGTTTGAAGAGTTACGCTGGCCATCGCCCGCACGCACCAGTCCTACAAACGCAAGAAGATGTATGAAGCACAAAAATGTCTTCCCAAAGTTCATGGTATACCAGTAGAAGCGTATACAAATAAGAAAATGGCTTCCAGATGATGGGGATGTTTAGAAAGCATGCAGCAAGGTTGCTGGTAGCCTGGCGCATAGCGTCGCTTCTTTTAAGCAAGTGGTCTCATCAGTACTGCGGGTTAATTATCATATGAATGAGAGTGCTCTGCCTGCGTTGAAGCTTTTAATGTCCAATGGTATCGTTTTTGATGTTGCTGCTGCAGCACTGCCGTTCCTGTCGCTATTATTGGTGATAGATCCAATGTGACTTCAGGAAGCGTCGTTATCCCCCTTCTGCATGCAAACAGGAACTGTCCACAAAATTCAAAAACGCTGGGGGCATGCAGCAGCACCTTTTTCTCTTGCATCCACACGAAATATATCATTGTATTCTTTTAGACATACTATAACACGGTACCTAGTAGCTACTAGTAGTGAGTAAAAACAGCCAATTGACACCTTGAATATTCCCCTTGAATTGCCAAGTACTCGTCACCGTTGTTGGCAATTCGAGTGACACTAGCTGTCTAGCTGTGAGATCAAAAACCAAAAGCTGGTTGCCAAGGACAGGAAAGTGAGGAAAAGAAGGAATTACCTAGAGGCAACATCACAATCGTACGTATTCCTCCCATCCATCAACACCAGTTTCCCATGACTAGATCGAAGTGCACGGGAGCCCTAGCTATCCCAGTATGTTGCTTGCATTTGCGTTTGCAATTGCACCCATGTTATACTAAGCCTAGGCTTTTGAATGTGCATCGCGTCCCCTACATAGGTCCCTCCCTCCCTCCCGTACATGGGTCCTTCCCCCGGCCTTTATTTCCTCCAAGTTTGCACAACCACACTGATTAACTTGTGTACAGTACTTCATATATAGCCGATCAACCAGTACATAAATGTAGCTATGCGTGAGTAGGCTAAATGTCCGTTAGAAAAAAAATGTGACTAATAAATTGGTCACCAGCTACTGATGTCTCAGTTACAGGGTGCATTTCTTTAATTTGAAGTGAAGATGTGTAAGGACTGGGCCGGAGGTCTGAACTCTGAAATCTTGAGGGCATACAGGAGCCATCTTGTGAGCCCCAGACCAAGACCTTGACAGGTTTAATTAAGACGGTGGAAGATGATGGTACATGAACGTACAATGTTCGTATTACTGATGCTATGGCAGGCTTTGGCGCAGAGTGCACCAGTTAAATCCTGGTTCATCTGTCTATCAGGACGAGAAAAAAGCTGGGCACCTAAACAGGCATCAGCAAGAAAGGAACCCACGTGGCTGGCCTCCTGACACTAAAAACTCAGTGTATTGTTCTAGCTCCGTCTCGCAAAAAAACAGATCACCCATGCAGTTTTCAGGTCAGAGTTTGTCAACTGCTAACCTTGGTTTCAGCATGAGCCTATATAATGGCTGTGCTCCATCAGGACAGGCGCCCATGTGCCTTGTGCCGTGCAGTGGAGTGGACGGACGACGTGATGCGAGTGTGGCCTGTCTACAGCAGCCCGTGTTCTATCCTGCATCTGTACAAGAAAACCAAACAACCGGTAGGTTAAACACAGCCCCAGCATCAGTTAGAAAACAGAATAAACATGTCAGGTAAAAAACTGACCAAAGTGACCGATGTGATGAGAGTGTACCCGTCCGCAGTAACTGGTGTTCTGTTCTGCAGGCATGTAGGGAAACAAGATAATCCATTAATCAGATACCACCCAGCGTCAGTTAGGAAGCATATAAGATATGAGTTAAAAACCAAATCATTGGATGATTAAGGAAACTCATAACTTCCTAAAATGAAATGTAGATTAAACTGCAGGTGTCATGCTTGTGTTGCCTGGTATGATCACTTCAGTCAGAATCATAAAATAAGGAAAATGGCACATCTCATCCTGTTGGGCCTAGACGGGCCAGTTCTTGTATCATATCACACAGATTGTTCAATACTATGCTCTTCAGATGGGATGTAAAGGCCATGAATGCTTTATATGCATTATTCAGAGCAACCCACTGACAACACTAGTCCAAATTATCTGTAACAGATGAATGTGACTTCACATGCATGCATAAGTAGCCAACGAATATTGATCCTCATGCAGTCAGGCAAACCAACCATACATATATATATGAGCCGTACATGGAGATACACATATGTTACAGACAAAATACCATGTATCCTCAGCAAGACACCAAAAACCTTGGACCCATGCTCCTTACTCCTCAACTGACGGAATCCGATGTACCAATTCCACATCTATTTGGCACTCTCCTTTCATTTACAAACCTTCCTAGTTCTGTCCAATTGCTAGGTCTGCAAAGCCTTTAGGAATCTTTGAACCATTTCAATGTTTTTTGTAAATATAGGCAGTTGAGAAAACGTAAACAGTACTAGACTTTGGTCACATGTACAATACAATTGAAAAAACTAGCACAAACATTGCTTAGTCCCTGTGACCAAACTCTAATACTGAAAAAATATGCCGTCTTTAAAACATTATGGTAATAAATGGGTTCCCAAAAAAAAGCATAAATTGAATAATAGTGATTACATGGGGTGATAGAATCATCATTCCCTAAAAAAAAGAATCGGCATTCTCAAGGCACATTATATGGTTGAGAACTTGAGATAGAGGAAGCATGCCCCCATACAAGTACAAATAGTTTCTGCACAGTAGAAATAGAAATTACCAATTTGAAAAATTAGTGTTCCAGGTAAACTTAGTAAATATTTTTTCCAGAGGATTAACCATTTCAGATCGTCTTTTAATAACCATCATCATGGATAACCACCAACGCTGGAAAAATATCATCAATAACACATCCATTTGATAACACCAAACACCATTTCATGCATTTATTGTATCATGCTGCTAGAGAAATAATCTAACCATGAGTATGCCAGAAAAGGAACTTCACTGACTGAATGAGTTGACATGCTGTTCCCAAAAGGCCAAGAGAGCTGTTAAAGATGTACAAACCTAGTGATGGCGTCCCCCACTGTTTGCCGCCCGAGATATTCATGAAAAACACGAGTTCATGATTGACTGTGATTGAAATAATTAGATGCATGATTGCATAGAGTTAATGTTTGCTTTAATTTTAACATTATTAACACTGGATAGCACATACAGACTTGGTCCAGGTTTCAAGAAATTATGAATGCCTCATAGTGCCAACTATATATTTGCCAAAGGTATATTAAAGAAAAAATTCTGCCATGACCAAGGAAAGATCTCTCACGCAGATCAGTTATATCACTTGGCTAGATTCTCCAATTACAATACAAAAAATTCTCACTGCTTTAATTGAAACTTGAACCACAATCCTCCCAGTTCTTACTACCAGAACTGTTGTTCAAGCAAAGCATGAACTGTGGCTGATTGGCTATTAATTGCTATGGGGATTGAACAATAACTCAATGTTCAAAGGGTACTATCCAACTTATTATGCCACTTTTCATTGCTCTATCATGTTATTCAAATTTGAGTCAGTACTGGGCAAGTGGCCAAAATATCAATTTCCACTTGCAATGATACGAGTGAGTACTTTAAGGTTCAGGCTGGCTAATACCCGCCACAGTTCACCTAGAAAGTGAGTACTTTAAGCTACCGTACCTGGAAGGGAGAAATTCCATTGGTCTGCTAGACCTGGGAGAGGAATTGTTCACATGATCTCTCGCAATCCTACTGCCTTACATCCAGGTTCTGGTTCTACCGCAGCGATGAATCTCCAATGTTTTTTATGCATCACAGGTTCTAATAGAGCAACTATATGGTTACTGTGACCAACTTACTATGCTCCAAAGAAAATAAGCAAGTAGCTGTCTTGCCACTTCTCTATCAATCTAGAAGCTCAATTTCCATTAAATTTTGTCCCTTCAGATATGTTGATTTCATCAGAATGAATAAAAAGAACTAATAAAAGGGGAATACAAACTTCACAGGGTAACAATATTGGTCAGAAAAATAGTCAATTTATGAAAAGGTCACAATTGACAGTATGCTTGATGTCTATAGGCAGCAGCCACAGCCGCAGCCAGTATCGTAAGTACAAGGTTCAGCTAGAAATGGGTTGAAAAGGAACAGAATCTCGGAGACTGAGATTTCAGTGACAGAAGCTATGTGTCAACTCACCCAGACCTAGGATCAGATTACCCCTTGCATCAGAACCCAAGTTTCTATGGACGTACATGAAAGCATCAGGTAGGCTGTTCCATGTGTAGGAACTATTTGGTTTGTCCAAGTTTCTTAGCGATATCTGTTAAAAGAAAGAAGGTACCACTACCATCAGAACAGTTCAGTATAGCTAACTGGAGCTTACATTGTAAAATTGTAATGGTAAAATGTGAAAACATTTGCTATAAGAGTATGTATCATCAGAACAACAAATATAGAGTCAAAAGTCGCTCTTCAAGTCCATAAATTACCTGTGTGGCTGTGTAGATTGTAGAAGTGTGCAAATGTGAACTAGAAAAACGTGATTGATGCATTATGCTCTGATTTCAATCCCGCGCCATAGGGAACCTGACACAACGCTGCAGGTAAGCCACTTTCAGCACTATAAGATCCTGAAACAGGATTGATTACGGGGAGAAACACCTGCCTCAACTATTTCGTCGAACACCTGCGGCGCCCTGGTGAGAGCAGATAGACGCCTTTGCCTGGGCGTCCGAGCCCATGCAGCCTACTCTTTGCTGCGATCCAGAGGACGGGCGAGCCGCGCAAAGTCACGAGTGGGACACGGCGGCAGGGTGGTTCGGTGGCGAGGAAGGCAAGCGCGAAGTGGACAGCGATCCCGCCACGGCGGCGGTTGTGGGGGCGATAGGAGACGGGGAACGCGTCTAGCTGGGTAAGCGGGAAGAGTGGCGCGATAGATCGCCAGTGAGAAGGTGCAGACCGGGGTACGCCGGTGGGGGTGGTCGCGCCGCCGTGGAGAGGGAGTTCGACGCCATGGACGCGGCGTGGCGGTGTACACTGGCAGTTCAGCAGTATCTCGCGTCGCGCGGAGCGGCGGGAAGAACGCCTCCTCGAGTAGTCTCACGCGTCCCGTCTGTTCTTCTGCTCCCCGTGCTCTCACTGGCACCTTGTCCCCACATACTGACAAGTAAGTAAGACACGGTCCCGTCGTCACCCACACTCGCCAACTGAACCGAAGCTCTGGGCACCCCTCAATCCACAGCGGGGAAAGCAGAGCAGAGCAGAGCAACAAGATGGCTTCCTCCCTACCCATCTGCCCCTCACCCCCTTCCTCCTTCCTCCCATGGCCGCACCGCCCACTCTCCCTCTCCTTCCAGCCCAAGAACCCCTCCTCGCCGACAGCCGCACATGTCTCCGTACAGGACCCGCCGCCTCTCTCTGACCCCAGCCAGAACACGAGGTTCCTCTGGGTGAACCCCAACAGCCCGCGCGCCGCCGAACTCGCCCGCGCGCGCGCTGGATCCGCGCGCCGCGCCCGCCTCGCCGACGCCGCCGCGGCGCTCGCCGCGTGCCAGCCCGCCGAGGCGCCCGTCGTCGCCGCCGCGCTCCAGGCCGCCTTCCCCGAGGCGCCCTCCGAGCAGGACGCCGTCATCGTGCTCAACACGGCCTCCGGAAGCCCGGCCACCGCCGTGCTCGCGCTGCGCTGGTTCCTCGGGAACGCGGAGGTGCGCAGCAAGGTCATCCTCTACAACGTGGTGTTCAAGGTGCTGCGCAAGAGGCGGCGCTGGAGCGAGACGGAGGCGCTCTGGGACGAGATGCTGCGGGACGGCGTGCGGCCGGACAACGCCACCTTCTCCACCGTCATCAGCTGCGCGCGCGCATGCGGCCCGCCAGGCAAGGCCGTGGAGTGGTTCGAGAAGATGCCCGAGGCAGGGTGCTCGCCCGACATGCTCACCTACTCCGTCATGATCGACGCGTACGGACGCGCCGGGAACGCCGACATGGCGCTCCGCCTGTACGACCGTGCTCGTGCGGAGAGGTGCCAGCTGGACCCTGTCATATGCGCCACGGTGATCAAGGTGCATTCCACCAGCGGCAACTTCGATGGCGCGCTCAACGTGTTTGAGGAAATGAAGGCGGTCGGCGTCAAGCCAAACCTGGTGGTGTACAACACCGTGCTGGACGCCATGGGCAGAGCCATGCGGCCGTGGGTGGTGAAGACCATCCACAGGGAGATGGTAAGCCAGCAGGTGCAGCCCAACAGGGCGACCTACTGCTGTCTCCTGCAGGCGTACACCAGGGCACGCTATGGCGAGGATGCGATGGTCGTGTACCGGGTGATGAAGGAAGAGAACATGGACATCGACGTGGTGCTGTACAACATGCTCCTGTCGATGTGCGCCGACATTGGCTATGCTGAGGAGGCCGAGGAGATCTTCAGTGGCATGAAGTCCTCCATGGATAGCCGGTTCAAGCCTGATAGCTGGACCTACTCATCGATGGTCACGCTGTATTCCTGCACAGGCAATGTCGCAGGTGCAGAGGGCATACTGAAGGAGATGAAGGAGGCAGGCTTCAAGCCCAACATCTTCATCCTCACCTCGCTCATCCGGTGCTATGGCAAAGCGGGACGCACCGATGGCGTGGTAAAGTCATTCAGCGTGCTCGAGGACCTCAAAATCACGCCCGACGACCGGTTCTGCGGCTGCCTTCTTACCGTGGCAGCGGATACGCCGGTCGAAGAACTTGGCAAGGTGGTCGACTGCATCGACAGAAGCAACGTCCAGCTTGGCACCGTGGTAAAGCTCCTGGTGGACAGGAAAGCTTCCACTGAATCCTTCAAGGAAGCAGCCAGGGGCATTCTGAGCAGCGCCCGTGGCGTGGTGAAGATGCCCTACTGCAACTGCCTGATGGACCTGTGTGTCAACCTTGGCCAGATGGAGAAGGCATGCGCTCTCCTTGACACCGCGCTGCAACTTGACATCTACAGCAATGTGCAGACGAGGACCCAGACGCAATGGTCGCTGCACCTCAGAGGCCTCTCCGTCGGCGCCGCCCTGACCACGCTCCATGTCTGGATGAACGACCTGTACACTACGCTGCAGAGCGGGGAAGAACTGCCGCCGCTGCTTGGGATCCACACAGGGGAGGGGAAGAACATGTACTCCGACAAAGGGCTGCTCTCCGTGTTCGAGTCGCATCTCAAAGAGCTTGACGCGCCCTTCCATGCCGCTCCTGACAAGGCTGGCTGGTTCTTGACGACAAGTGTTGCTGCTAAGCACTGGCTGGAGGCGAAGAAGTCGTCGGAGCTAGTGGCCGTGTAAGCGGCGTGATCTAGGAGGTATATAGGATTTATTTGATTTGATTTGATTTGGTAATCTATGGGTGTTCCGAAATTCTCGAATTTCCATCCTTGTTTCTGTTGATAGATACTCAATTGCTTCCATCTTCTGTTAACTTTCATGACTGATGAAGAATATCAGTTCGACTTCCTCGTTCAGTACTTGTAACATTAGCATGGCACATACAGTAATCTGTTTGTTTTTTCGAAAAGGGGACATATCCCCAGCCTTTATATCGATTGATACATGCGGCCTTTTATTGCTTTATTCAAAGTATTTATTACATCATGGGTCGCATATCTGTTAGAAGACCTACTATGTTTTTATCACCAGGTCTAGCATATCTGTTGTCATCTCACAAAACCAAGCCAGTAGTAGTACACAGATGATTGTAAGCAACTGCATTACGGCAGGATATACATGGACAGACAAATGAATTGGTGACATGGGCAGTGTATAACAGCCTCGAGAAAAACGACAAGATTGTACAGCCTGAAGAAAGACAATACGTAGTAAGATTAACAGGGTTGGCTATCCAAGCCCATATTAACTAGCAACAACTACTCTAGAGTACATCACTATATCTTTCCGAGAAACATTCAGATCAGGGTGACATAAAATTTGAGATACATTATCTGGAGTCACCTTGCTAGATTGAATGTTTCGGCGCCTCAGTGTTCACCCGTTGACTGCTGTGAAGTTAGACATCCATCACAGGACGACAAAATTGCCAAAAATACATCCCCCCATGAAGTTCACTGATCAAGAAACTCCAGACCGATGGCGTTTGGTGTCAACCCATGATTAGCCAAATATTCATCATTGAAGAACTTACTTAGATGCCTCATCCCACTGTCACAGAGGATTGTCACAATTGTATGTCCTGGACCTAAATCCCGGGCAACTCTCACAGCCCCAACACAATTCATGGCTGAAGAACTCCCAACAAATAGTCCATCCTTCTTCAACAGGAACCTGAATCATGGTTCAAGTATACTGAGGTCAGAATGGCAGAAGGGTTTTCATGGTTCTGCTACCATGTTTAGTAAGATAGAACAATAAATGACACCTAAGTTTCCACCAATTATGACATGCAAGGCTTTGATATAAAAAATATATATCTGCCTATGGCTTCTAAAACCAGCTTAGGGGAGGGTGCAAGTTTTCCTTTGGCTTTTGTCTCACAACAAGTTACTTACCACGGATAACCTGATCAATAGATAAAGCATACCAGACGAGTCCTGTCTCCTTTGTTCTGAGAAGGAATCAATAGACAATCTTTTTTTCTCTTGTGACATTGTTAAAATCTTATGGAGGGATATATCTGTTATAGTACAGAGGGAAGTGGGCATTAGCTATGAAAATGTGGCTAGGCTATGGATAAGTAATTCTAAAAATGTTGTGACTAATATGATTATGTATTTTGGTCTCTGTGTATGGCCTGGCCTGCAGTTACTGTGGCTATGAGTGGCGAAGCTCCTCAAAAGATGGATACTCTTGTGCCCACAGAAGAACTCAGGCTACCTGGAACGCTGCATGCGTCTGATGGAAGAGAAGATGAGGGAAGCCCAAGCGCTGTCAAGTTTCTGAAGAAGAGGAAAACATCGAAGATGGCGGGGCCACGAACACCGGACATCAGCAAAAGAGTGACCGTTGGTCGCCAGTGAAGAAAAGGAGAGCGGCATGCGCACCTGATGCTCAACTGAGCTGTAATAGAAATACTAGCAAACCTGTTGATGCTTTTCGCTGAGAAACCTGTGCGGCGTTACCCTGGGAACTTTATGCTGGTTGTTTAACGCTGTAAAACGATGTGATTTCCTTTTCCAATGAAAGATGGAATGGGGCGGGAACCACCTATTGATCTAAAAAAAAACTTCTGAGGGATTGAGGCTTCCACTAAAGTTTGAGAGGGGAGGTGTGTACTCCTTTTTTTTGGAGGGGGGTTGGGGAACTCAATAACCCAATAATAATGTCAAAAGGGATTCCAGTTGTAGGGAAATATTACAATACCAGTCCCATTTTTTATCAGTGAAAGGGAGACTGCATTGAACAGTCCAACTTATGTGAAATGTCATAGACAAAATAACATATGAATCTACAATGTTAAATATCATTGCTCTAACATATACAAATAATAACAGCTAAAAATCAATTTGAAGCATATACCTTGACATCTCGACAGCTTCTCTATCTGTTCCTCGGTAAGCTCCATCTAGTTCTGCCATCATAAAATTTGCTGTGACCCTGTTGATTCCAATTCCTTCAGTGACAGTGTCAAAGGGATTCTTAAGCCTTTTACCCTCAGCCTCCTCTTTTGTGTACATAACCCCTCTAGTAACCTTATTAAACAGACCAGATCCAGGTGGGTCCATTAAAAAGCATCGGACATTTCTGTTCTTTTCCTAAAAAAGGATATAAAAGCAATTTAAAAGTTGTTGATCGAAGAAGAAAAGTAGAAAACATATAGAAACAATAAAATAATAAAAAAAACCTTCAGATATCTTGACACTCCAGCAATCGTACCACCAGTACCAGCTGCGGCAACAAAGGCATGAAGGGTCCCTTTTGTTTGCTCCCATATCTCAGGACCAGTCCACTCGTAATGGGCTCGATAGTTTGCCAAATTCTCAAATTGATCAGCAAAGAAACCGCCCTTCGAACCAGAATCAGGACACAATTTCCCATTGTATGGCACTTCAGTATTGGCATAATCTGAACCATTAGTTTGTTTTGGGTGCAGCATTTCAACAGTGACATGTGCTGAACCATTAGTTTGCATTTTGTTCGTTTCACTTTGTGTTGATGCTACATTTGCTTCTAAAGCTCTTCTTCTTGCAATGTTGACAAAATGGTCTTTGTGAGTGATTGAAACAGGGCGCACTCGCTCCACGGTTGCTCCAAGGGCCTCGATTATTTGAGACTGGAAAACAATTTTAAGCATAACTACATAGCACAGGAGCATAAGCAACAAATAGGTCTGTAAAACTACTGTGATTCCATGATTACTTTGCAATATTCTTAAGATAAATGCCCAATTGAAGCATCCAAAGTAGATATGGGTCCCAACCAGGCCTGAAAAGGCCCACCCTCGATGAGCAGGGTTGAGCCTCGACCAGTCCGATTAGCCCAGGCCTGAATCCCGAAATATTAATACAACAAGATAACTCAAGTAGCAGTTCCAGATGCTACACAGCAGAATTTTCTAATTTGTAATTGGTACAACAAGAATTACCGAACAGCATATAACTTCCCTACCTTCTCAACGGCAGCATCGTCCGGAATAACAACATGGCACCTACAGCCATAAGCAGGAGCAACAGTGGCCAAGCTAATAGCCGTGCTTCCAGCACTCCCCTCTGTTACTACACCACCACAGACAAGAACCCCAGATTCCAGAGCCTAATATCAATAAAAGATCAACTGTCATGTGAAGTAAAAGAGAAGAGATGTTTATGTAGCAAAAATACTGTAGCAAGCAAAAAAAAACTGAAAGACTGAATATATTAACCAAGTATCGCATGACTCATCCACTGAGATATAAATAATACAGTTAGATACACGTATGGCAGGAAATAGTTCAGTGTTATGGATTATTTATTTGCATTTCATGCCAATAGAAGTATGATTCAAATACTCTTTTCTTTAATACTTGGAAGTCAGAACTGAATGGTATTTTCCATGACCAGGAGTGCTTTCCAGAACAGCTAAGATTGAACATTTAGCAATTTATTTTACATGCTTCATAATCATACACATATGAAAGCAAAATCTGAAAGTGAGGCCATGCTCTTGTACGGAAGAAACAGTATGTATGCTAGACCTACACTAATTTTGTTAGTACCAGTAATCCTATTACAATATCCTTAGTTAAGGAAGAAATTGCTAGCTGAATGAACTTGGCCTCAACAAATGACTAGCAAGCATGTAGCAGTGACCAACATTGCACGAACTGGTCAGGAACTTCTCCCCACGAACTATATCTATTTCACAGTTCTCCCCTTCTACATACTATGACTGAATTTATTTCCACCGAATTGCACAAATTACCTCCTCAATAATCTTCACCGCCACACGATCCTTCACGCTGCCTCCCGGGTTCAGAAACTCGGCCTTCCCCAGAATCTGCAGCCCATTCGAACAACAAATCCAACACTTCAAAAACTTACTCGAACCAGCAAATCGGAGCCACTACACACAGAAATATCCCCACGCCTATACCTCGCAACCTGTGGCGTCGGAAAGGCTGTTGATGCGGATGAGGGGTGTGTTGCCGATGGCCTGCATGAGGCCCTTCCGCCGCGTCCTCCGGCCGTTCGCGCGGGTGGTGAGGGTCCATGGGAGCTTGGAGCCGCTCTTGCGGAGGAGGAGGCAGTAGGCGAACAGGGATATGGTGGCGGCGGCGGCGGCTGCTCCTGCCGCCGTCGCAGCCGCCATCACGAGGTAGTCGAGGGGGAGGGAACCGGACAGCGAACCCTTGGGCGGCGGAAGTTCAGACTTCGAAGGGACGAGCCGACTCGGCCGGGACACTCGGTTCAACCAGACTTCATCATCTCAAAGAGACGGAATTTTGCCAAAAACGAGCTCTTTTTTCAAAAAAGAAGGTCAAAGCCCTGCACAATTTTAAGGTCCCGTTTGGAACAAATGAAAATTTTACTAATAGGAATTTTGGAGGATATCCTATGGTGCCGTTTGGAACGAAGGAATTCAAATCTAAATTTCTTAAAAAACCTTATGGATGGGCTATTTCGTAGGAATTTTGGAGGAAAACTAACATGAGGTCTTAGAGCATCTCCACTCACGTCCCAGGAGGATTTTTTTGGTTCGAACGTCAAAAATTCACCCAGTCGTGTTTTCAGGATCTTGGTTTCGTCCGAATTTAGACCAACTTGGTCCGGACTTTTCAAGCCATTCTCAAGATCCCGGGAACGTCCTGGGAACGCCGGACAAAGCGAATTTGGCGGAAAAAAACAGCCGGCGAGTGGACCCGCCCAAAGTTCGCTCATATTCGACCATATTCGCTCAAAGTTCGCCCATATTCGTCCAAAGTTTATCTATATTCGCCCAAAGTTCATCTATATTCGCACAAAGTTTATCCATATTCGCCCAAAACCATTTACATTCTCCCATATTCGCCCAAAGTTCGCCCGTAGTCGCCAAAGTTCACCCAAAACCGCCTATATTCGCCTAAAGTTTGCCAAAATTTGTTGAATTTTAGCCAAATGTCAGAACTCGCATGGTAATCGTGAGTGGGAAACTTGACGTTCTGATGGCGCCCAATACTTGTCGTGGGACGCTTTGTTGGAAACCCCAAGAGCAAGGTATGAAGCGGCACAGCAGCAAGTTTCCCTCAGTAAGAAACCGAGGTTATCGAACCAGTCACACAGGTGTTGCTAGCAACGCGGAGACCTGCACAACACAAACTCAAGACTTTGTCTCAACAAATCAGTGAGGTTGTCAAGCTCACCGGTTTGCTGTAATAAAGGAGTAACCGTATGGTGTGGAAGGTAATGGTTTGCAACAAGTAAACAAGTAACAGTGAAAGATGTATCAATGATAAAGATTGGACCGGGGTCCATAGTTCACTAGAGGTGCTCTCCTTAGATAAACAACATGGCATGAAGGGTAAAGAAATTATAGCAGGGCAATTGACAGGAACTAAGCAAGACATAACAATGCAATTATTAGCCAAAAAGATCATATGAGGTTGATTGAGCAATACAACAATATACATAGACCGCCATCCAGCTACATCTATGACTAGAAGTCCACCTTCAGGTTATCATCCAAACCCCCTCCAGTATTAAGTTGCAAGCAACAAACAACTTCTTTAAGCAAAGTGTGTAAGGTAAATAGTCTACATGTTCCATGAACAAGAAACCGTTGTTTTCTCCCTAATAGCAACAACACATCTACAACCGAATATGTTCTGCGAGTGCTATCTGGGTTGTATGCCCTATTTTCCCTGTGGCAAGAACTAGAGGCATAAACCCACTATCGAGCATAAATAGCCCCTCGTGGAGTCACTATCAACTACTTGGCCAAGATAGCTACTAATAACAGAGAGCATGCAAGATCACAAACAACACAGACATGATAGAATCATAAAGATAAAACCATTAATCAAACCAACATAATAATCTCAATATCCATCGGATCCCCGCAAACACAACATGCATGATTACAAATAGATTAGATCTTGATCATGAACGGAGCTCACAAGATCTATACATGAAAGCACAAAGGAGGAGATACAACCATCTAGCTACTACATGGACCCATAGTCCAAGGTGGAACTACTCACGCATCATACCGGAGAGAAGGCCTCCGGGATGATCTCCCCTCCGGCAGGGTGCCGGGAAGAGCTTCAGACCCCCTCCCTCCCGATCTAGGGACGATGGTGGCGGCGGCTATAGAAGGTTTCGTGGATTTCTGATTGGGTACTCAGGGTTTCTGCATTGGGGGCTTCTTATAGGCGAAGGGGCGAGACCGGGAGGCAGCCAAGGCCACCAAACCCTAGCCAGGCGCGGGCCCACCTGCCCCCGCGCCTGGGGTGGGTCTGGCCCCTCTGGCTCTCCTCTGGACTTCTTTTTTTCCACGAAAAGTAATTGATTTTGACGTTTGTCCCGTCCAATTCCGAGAATATTTCTTTACTAACTTTTCTGAAACCAAAAACAACAGAAAATAGGCATCTGGCACTGTTGCAACTTGTTAATAGGTTAGTACCAGAAAACATGTAAAAATCACCTCAAAGTGTAAACAAGTAAAGCAAAGTAGATACTAAACAAGCATGGATCATCAAAAATTATAGATACGTTTCCGACGTATCAACATCCCCAAGCTTAACTCCTGCTCGTCCTCGAGTAGGTAAGTGATAAAAACAAATTGAGGTGACATGCACCTTCACAAAGATCCAACCATTTACAAGCATTGAAAGCTAGGATCAAAGAACTCTAAACATGTGCATGAAAGATGGAGTTCTAACAATAGGACATAGTAACTATGCATGCAACATAACAATCTACAAACAAAGATCATGAATAACATGCATTGAAAAACATTTGTTTGTTTTACATACAGAAAACATAGCATAGTGGCAATCAGCTTGTCCCTCATAGAGTAGCAATATAATGCATAGGACACCTGCAAAATTCACAAGGGTGACTAGAAACAAGTAGCACAAGAGCAATTAATAACACAATATGCATCAATTAATAAGCTTTGGAACACTGCACACAGAATGACAACTATGCTCTCTTAATGGTGCCTAAAGGTAGAAGGTGGAGACTCAATAATGGTGGAAGAAATGCCTTTTTGTAAAGGAAGCAGGGATTACAAGTTTCAAAAAGAGCTTCCAAAAATTATGGTACTTATTAGCTTTAAGCCCTCATTGCCCCTATCATAAGCATCTTGAAGTGGTTAAGGTTAATGTGGCAAAGATGGAGTATATGCTTGACGAAGTATAAGTTGGAAATCTCATGCCCCTTGAATACGAGGGCCACACCCCATGCATACTCAACTTTGGGTCCAGGTAAGTTCTTGTCACTGTAAGTATTTGTATATCATTGAGAACCGCCAACGGGGTACCCCTTGCACGTGGTACAGGAGCTATCTCATAACCAAAATGACAAGGCAAGCAGACAATGAGCATCTCAACAATCTTTTTATTTACCATATGCATAGATTTTTATTGAGTATGCTTCATAGATAGCTTATTATGGTGATGCTGCAAGTTTCCACCATGATTAGGCATGGCTTAGGCTAGCGGCCCAGGCGTTTCTCTAACACAGAATACAAACTCTATGGACTTACAAGTCCCCTCTTTATTTCACATCGGTGACATCCATAGACAAAATAACATGATATCAACATAGTACAACAAGGTACAAGTGCAATGTTGAAAATGTTCCCCGTGACAGCATGTTTCTGCTAATTCCAACTTATAAGTGCAAGCATATACAACAAAGTTGTCACAGTGGTTCAAGTTTGAAAGTACAAAGGAAGTCGCCTAGAGGGGGGGTGAATAGGCTTTTAAAATTATTACGGCTTAGGCTCAAGTAAATGCGGAATAAAACTAACGTTTAATTTATTGAGCACAAAACCTAGCCACTAAGTTCACCTAGGTGCACCAACAACCTATGCTAAGCAATACAAGCAACAAGGTGATAGCAAGGTATAAATACTTCAAGCACGATGGATATCACAATGTAAAGTGCATAAGTAAAGGGCTCGGTAGAGAGATAACCGATGGACGCGGAGACGAAGATTTGTTTCCCGAAGTTCACTTCCAAAGAAGCTACATCTCCGTTGGAGAGGTGCGATGGCGCAATGCTCTCCGAACGCCACAAATGGCTCACCTCGAGGTGTGGTGGCTCGATGCTCACCCAACGCCACATAAGGCCTCACCCCGGATGCGGAAGCACGCAACTCACCGACGCCACAAAAGGCTCACCCTATTCTCCCGAGTGCGCACCACAAAAGGCGGGCACTCACTCCACCATGGGACGCTTGAGGGCAATCACCGAACCCGTACAAGATTGGGGCTAACTCCACAACTCAATTGGAGGCTCCCAACAACAAAGCCACAACAGGCTACAGTGCCACAAAAGGCCAACAACGCCACAAAAGGCTACAAGACCACAAAAGGTCAACAATCCAACCACACAACCGTATAGGGTTCCAAGGAACCCAAGAGAAACAAGCTCACAAGCTTGAAATCGCCGAATCTCCGAGGAGAACTCAAACCTATGCACCAAATGCAAGGGCAAGTCCTTCTCTCCCAAATTCCAACAAAGCTACAAAAGCTATTGGGGGAATAAGGGAGGAAGAACACAAGAGGAGAATACAAAACTCTCCAAGATCTAGATCCCAATGATTCCTTCACAAAGAAAGGATTTGGCTTGGGGAGATTGTAGATCTAGATCTCCTCTCTCAAATCCCTAAAAAAGATGCAAGAATCATAGGAAGGGAAAGGGAGAGGGGAAGCTTCTTCAAGGTTAGTAATGGAGGAGAGAGAGAAAGCCAAGAACCAAGAAGAAAAGCTAGTGCCCACGAAAGGGAAGAGGAGCCCCTTTTAAAGGGCTCCCAGATCTGCCCGTTATGGGCAATCGCGACCCCTGGCCGGAACTTCTGGTGGGAGGCCGGAAGTTCCGGTGGCACATAGCCAACGGCCGAAAACTGCGGAGCGAGAAACTGAAAAAGCGAATCCTGGTCGGAACTTCCGCCGGTTCACCGGAACTTCCGGTGGGAGCAAAACTTCCGGTGAAAAGTTCTGACAGAAGTTCCGTCAAATAGACACAACGAAAACAGAAGGTTACTGAACGTGAACGAAACAAGAGCCAGAAATTCAACCGGAACTTTCGGCCTGAGTGGAACTTCCGGTCCCTGGCCGGAACTTCCAGTGAGAGCAAAACTTCCGGTGGAAATTTCGACTGAAGTTTCGTCAAATAGCACATCCAAAACAGAAGGTTATTGAGCGTGAGCGGAAGAAGACCCGGAACTTCCAGCGGAACTTTCGGCGGCAAAAATACCCTAGCGGAACTTCCGATGGCAAGCCGGAACTTCCGGTCAGGGAAATTCCAGAAACCAGAAAACGAGAAACGCAATAACTTTTGCATCCGAACTCCAAATGGGATGAAACCAATATTGGGTATCACCTTGGGAGAAAATACCATGAATATATATGTGAAGTATCCCCCAAGGTGTGGAGCCAGAAAACTCGCAAGACCAAAACCCGCAATAAGATATGCAAGTGAAATCCTTAGATGATAAACTAGAGCTTGTTATGATGATGACCACAAGCTCTAGATCCTCTCATGGACAAGAACCAAATAACAACCAAGAAAGATGGGGCTATGAATGCAAAGGTTTGAGCTCTCTCCGAACGATGCAAACGAGACACCCGCTTGAGAGCCCCTCTTGATAGAACGGCTATCTATCCTAAACCTGGTCTCCCAACTAACAACACGAGATCGGCAAAAGAGAAGCCCTATTAAGAACATACCTTTGCCTTGAGCATCCCACTTGAACTTGATGTAGACCGTCTTGTTCTTCTATAGTGAGAACACCTTTCTTGGATGCTCTTGCTTGATGAAGATGAAGACTTGCAAATTGCTCCCCCATACTCCATGGGGAAACCTCTTCTTGTCTTCATCATTCCATGATCACGAGGATGGCAATCTTCAAGCATGAGATCTTCTAGAGATGGCGCATCTTGAGCTCGCCCTTCTTCATCCCTACTTGAGGTTGATACATCTTGATGCAACTATTTGCACATGTCTTGATCAACCTTCAAGCTCCTTCTTTCTTCATGATTCCAACCTTGAGATCAACACATGGCCCAAGCGATGCCAATGGACAAACCTACAAGTGAAACTCAATTTACACATTAGTCCATAGGGATTGTCATTAATTACCAAAACCACACATGGGGGCATACATGCCCTTTCAAAGTTTATTAGGGGCAAAGAATAAAGTGTGCCATCAAGTTCGTGAGGGCTTTAATCACTAAGTTTTCACATAGCAAAATAGTTTTTAATTGGAAGATAGTTTAAAACAAGAATATACTTGGAATGGGATAACACACCATGCATAGGAGTTTATAGTGGACACTTTGGAATAACTTGGTTTCTTGGGAGTTGGAAGCATGAGTATAACTTACCATACAAGTGGAGGCTAGCAAAAGACTGGGAGCAACCAACTAAGAGAGCAATAATGGCCATAATCATGCAATGCAACAAAGCAAACTAATCAAAGCAAAGAGTGGTACCACAAGTCAAGGACTAAATTATCATATAGGCTAATGGTGACATTTCATAGTCATACCATGGTGTGAGCATGTGACAAGTTAACCCAAGCAAAACATCAAAGGAGAATACCACAATACTATGCTTTTGCATGCTAAAACAACGCATAATTTCTTCAAGGCACACTAAGCAATCCCAATTGTTTGGAACAAGACATGCTACAGCAATAATCACTAAGCATAATGCTAAAACAACACCTAGCAAGTCATGTTAAAGTCTAAGTCACAGTCAATGCAAGCTCCTCTTGCACTTCAAGCAAGAACTTACTACTCCTTTTCAACACCAAGCAAACTTATTTGCAAAACAACACAACGAGAACGGGGGTCCAAACTACTTTAGGAAACTAAACAAACTTAGCAAAGCAAACTCAAACTAAGACGCTCCAAGAACAACACAACTGTGCATGAAACAATAAAAACGAAGTGTCTAGACAGACCTGAGCTTTTTATTGATAAAGAAGGCATTGCCTTGGGCATCCCCAAGCTTTGACGCTTGTACCTCTTGGGTATTTCTTGGGGTGACACTGTGGTGGCATCCCCAAGCTTGAGCTTTTGTCCATTCTTCATCTCATTGCATCATTCTCTCTCTACACCTGAAATTTTTCCTTCATACAAAACTTCACACAATCTTCATTAGCAACATTAGCTTATTCAAAAGATATTAGACCACTGGCAAAGCTTTGAAACAGCAAGGCTTTTCACTAAAAACACAAGCTGCTGTAGTAACTCATTCAAAAATCTCAATTTACCTGAAGAGAACTCAAAAAGGAATCAATAAGGAGCAAATGCAAATAATGACAGAAATCTGTCAAAACAGACCAGCAGGTAGAAACCGATTTTTTCGAACATCTTTTGTTGCTCAAATCAAAAAGTGTTGAACTAACGAAAGTTAGATAACATACTGGGGGATTTATTCGTAAATTTTTACCTCAATCCGAGTTACAGAGCCTCCTCAAGAATTTTTTTGGTAGAGGACAAAAATCTGTTTTGGGACAGCAACTCCCCAAATCTTACTTCCCTCTCATTAGAGGTCATTCTTGACACAAAATGCAATAAAAAGGATAAGGAGAGGTCATTACTGAAGTAATAACTTCCAAGACTCAAGGAAACTCTTGAGTTATTTCCCAACAAGTACTTTTCTTTAACGCCTTTAAGTTAGGCACAAGAAGCTTGAGAAGATGCTCACATAAGAAATATGAATGGAAGTCAAAGAGAGCATCAAGAAGCAAATTCAAAACACATTTAAGTCTAACCCACTGCGGTGACCCAGCATACCACTGCATGTTGTAGTATACTATAGTCGTGGATATAACACTCATGGAGTACCATTCCGCAAATATTACATCCTCAGAGTGGTACAACAGAAACAAAGCGGGTCCATAACATACATTATCATTATTACAACCAGAAATTACATGACGACTTTGAGATCCTCCTAGGTCCATAGAAGTATCCCAATGACTCAGGCTAAACTATAATATCTCGAAGAACAGAATAAAGAAGTAACTAAGGTTTATACGAGATTTAGTTATAGATAGAGGATAGAAATTTATACTACCGGACTAGATCTTTACATATGCTACATCTACACTTCAGATACATCGGTCTCCATTCCATAGATGTTTTCGTAATTGTTCCCTTCGATGCTTCCGGATACTTATGGTTCTTCATAGCAGAATTCTTCTTGGTCTTCATTTGGGTATAGTATTTCTTCTTCCGGACCGTTATTGTCTTTGGAATATAGCAAGGGTTAAGAAGATACGTTGAGTACGAGCGTACTCAGCAAGTTCACTAAAAGAAGTGTTTGATGCACTATATCTATAGCCATAGACCATAGGTCATAGGCAATGCAGGTTTTCATAAACATTTTTTCAAAGGTTGCTTTTATTCTGAAAAGCTATGTCTGTCAGCCTTCACAGGTTTACCAAAACTTTCATGGAGTTCCTTTCCTGCAGCGTTCGCAGCTCCTTCTCGGAACAGGGAGTACAAGTTACAGTTCTTACACTCTGCAGAGGTGCGTTGCTTTATCCATGAGAGATCAAATCCTTGATGCACAACCGGGCGAATCTTTCCCATCCACACTTCCTATGGTGTGGGGCCCAGTAGATGATCCAAGCCAATCACTGTCCTTCTCCGCGACCCCGCATACACCATAATTGTGGTATGCCCAAACTCAAGGTAGACCTTTCCCCGTATAAAACGGCTATACCTTAGTTGGTTACACACAACAACCATTAACACTAGTAATCTGTCTTTTGTAAGCCCAGATCCATGGTAGACCTTTCCCCGTATAAAACAGCTATACCCACGATCTGCAACTCACAAATGCCCAGAACAGTGTCCAATGTATGCGAAAGGGACCCGATCCAGATGACTTCTTCGTCCCATTCCAAATCTCATGGTTAACGCGTAATATACGGCGCAAGAATCACTGGCGACATTGGTTATTAAGTCCTAGATGATATACTCCTGAGTAGTGGTATTCCAACTACTAGGTTTAATAGATTAGCTGATCACCCTGGATCAGTAACCAATAGTTCACATTATTATCAAAAATAGTGTTTTCTGACCTTTTTGAAATGCAGGTGATGACAACACTGGATTTGCAAAATACTTTACAGAAAATAATCAAAGGACATGAGCAAGTGTGAACTTGCCTTGATATAGTGGAGTATTGTAGTCGAATGTCTCGACTTGACCCTGGACCTTGGGTTCTACAAAAATATCATCATTGCCCGGTAAGGACAATGTTTAAAGAAGCAATATGCTGTTATGCATAAGTAATGAGATGCATATTGCAAAATCCCAAGTAATTCTTCAATCATTGCTAGTGAGATATATTTATGATTTATTTAAGATTTGCTTTAGTTTAAGTTTACTTCATAAGGAAGATAAACACATAAAATATGAAGAGTAAAGTATAATTATAATTCTATGGGTTCATGGTATTAGGTAATTATTACAAAATTTATGTTTTAAGTTATCATGGATTTTAAAGGAATGGTATAGTGTTTCTTTGGAAGTGGCAAAAAGAATAACATCTAAGAAAATATTCTTTATGTTAAGTTATTCAATTCTAGAGATTAATAAGATTAAAGTTATGGTTTCTGATAAGGTTTAAATGCCTTTGAGTTATTATATATCTAGCTTAAGATATCTTAGACCAAAGTAAACTATAAAAATGTAATTGGACTTGAGATATAGCATTTGTAGCATTTATTAATTAGAGTTTTCATAAGTATAATTAAAGATGAAATCTTATGGTTATGGAACTTTGTTTTAAAGATGTAAATTTAGCATGTGTAATATTTATAGACCATACTTTGAGATTTTTCTTTATAAATAAAGATAGATGAATTTTATTATAATTTATTTAGTGAACTTCAAGTTTGATAAATATGATTATTTATGAATTGTTAATGATTTGTAAAGAATAACTTTGTAGATCCTTGACTTATAGTTAGTTAATGATTTTAAAAGAATATTATAAAGTAATTGCTTACACCTAGATTTTTCATGGTTTAGACTACTTAGAGTCAAAAATTATGTTTTGAATAAGATCATTTCTTACTTAGGAAATAATATTAAACAATTAACAAAACAATTATCTTATTTTAATAACTTAGGTAATTCAAGTTATATGATATAAGAACTTTAAAATATTTTTATAATAATATAATTAGTACATTTCTAATAAATATACTTGCTTAAATTCTTAAAAATGAATTTTATTTATTTTTAAACATTATATTTATTATTATTTTTATATATATTTAATGTCTTTAAATATTTGTTTTAAATTTTATTAGTAAAATTTTAAGTTAGTATTTTTGTGAGATAAGAGATTTATTTTTATTTATGAAAGTGATTTTTATTTATTTTTAGGAATTTTCCTAAATTTATTAAATTTCATGTAGATATTTAAGGGTGTTAATATTTATTTGTATTTTATTCAATTTTAAATAAATATGATTATATTTTTCTTAGGTGGATATTATTTTTATACACACTAGGATGTATTAAATATATTTTTAGGATTTTTCTAGAGCTTAAAATGTGTAGAGGTATTTTAATAATTTCCATTTTTGTTATTATACAAATTGGGCCTAGTTCTTGGGCCCATCTAGCCCAAACCCTAGTCTAGTCCATCTGGTTGCGCTAAATCATAGGGCCCAACCGACCGAGTCGGTCAACCCTACCCATACGCTCTCCTCTCTCTCTCTCGCCTCGACCCTTCTTCCTCGCGATGCTGCGGCGCTGCCGCCGTCGCTGCTCAGCTCCGACGCGCTCCGGCCTCCTTGGCCACCGCCGCCATGCTAGCCGATTAATTATGATTTGGTGCATCGATTAGTCCTATTCGATTTGAAGGTCATGGCCTTCCTCGATCACGCGTAACCCCATCTGGTGCCTAGGGTTTCTGTGCCTACCACCCTGAGGTGTTTCCATGGCGATACGGTGGTGTTTCGGTGTTTATGTGGGTCCGCCTGGAGGCTTCGTCGATGGATGGTTGCTCAGGCGGCTTCGGCATGGTTTAAGTGCCTCAATTTTTCTTGTGCCACTGTTTACTGCGCCCTTCCCCAATGGTCTGCTTCCTCTTCTCGAGCTTAAGCGAGGACCTCCGGTAAGTGGTTATCCCTCTGCTATGCTCCTCTTCATGCTCTATCTATCTTGCAACATTAAGTGTGCTTTCTATAATTACCCCCTATCTAGGTTTTATTTTTAACCTAGGGTTCTTCTTCTAGGTGTTAATCTGTTTGTGGTACCTGTTGTCCCCCTAATGATCCTGGCTTGTTGCTCTTTTGTCTGTCAGTTAATTTAATTAGAGTTCATATTATACTCAGGCAACAGATGGCCCATTTTTTATAAATTGATTACAAAAGAAATGTTTGGATTAGACCATGTGTATTGATGGGGATATGCCAACCGGGGTATACCCAGCAGGACGTTTCCGACTGGCCCAGGAACTGGCGAGTGGGCCTGCAAGACGGCGACTGGATCAAGGCCCGGTGCGGATCCAAGCGACTGGAAGCCGAAGTCCCAAAGTAGTAGATAGGCCCCGGGTTAGGTTAAACGATTCAAAAGCCTTAATCGATTCGGTTGAGATATGTAAACCCTAGGAGAGGTAAGTCTATATAAACCTCCCTACAGGCATGTAGAGATACGTTCCATACACCAAGCGACTCGCCGCCAGCCGCCGAGCTCGCTGTACCATCATCATAATACAATCTAGCAGGAGTAGGTCTTTACCCTCGGGGCCGAACTCGGTAAAACCGTGTCTCCGCCTCATCTCGCACCGCAGATGGCTGGCCTTGCCCTCGTTTCTACTACTCGCCGATTGCAAAGATCTGCCGTGACCATTCCCACGACAGTGGCGCCCACCGTGGGGCCTGGCCGGTCTAGCCGGTGTTCTGCGGCGAGATCCAATCTGCCCATCAACGAGACGGTCGCCACCGGCCGCATGATAGCGATCGGCGAGATGCTCCAAATATTGCCGAGCAGCTAAGTCCCGGTGGCGCGACCCGTCATGCACAGCGTGATCCTGCCGGTCGGCACAATCAGCCTCTTCGTCGGCCTCACCGACGTCATCGTCTCGGAGGATTCGGCTCGTATCCGCGAGTCGCCGCCACGCGATCGACTCTCCGAGAGCCAGATTCGCACGATCCATCGCCTCGCCTCCGAGTACAACTCGGCCCACAACAACGTGGCCGAAAACTCAGCAGCCGCAGAAGACGCGGCCCTCAACGACGACGACGACTCGGCAACCCCGGCGTCACTCGCCGGATCCATCACCGCGGATTCACCCGCGGGCTCCATCACCCAGGTCTCCAACGTGGGAGACTTCGAGGATCCCTCCATCCTTGGGATCTTCGACTTCGACTCCGGGTCGGAAAATTCCGCCGACCTCCGCGACGGGACCGGTCGCCACGCCGCAACCTACATGGCGACCGGCACCGATCCGCCGGAGGATCCCTTCTCCACCCCGATCCCTCCTAACACTACGGCAACGGAGGTCGAGGAAGTCCGCCTGAAGCTGGCGGAGGCAGTCCGTAAGGAACAAGCCGAGCGCGAAATTTTTTGCCTCGAAAGTGTGATTGCGCAGAGCTGCCGCTACCACCAGCCGCGGATCAGACGCCGAACCCCACCGCCCGTAGCGCTGAACTTCGACGAAAACAATCCGCCCGTGCGGCCGAGCGCCGCGATCTGCGAGAACGCCATCAGAGGAAGCGCCCCCGCCAGGGTCGACGGCGATGGGCGCCCCACCTCCACCCAACCGCACACCCCCCAGGGATCAACCGCGGATAGTAGTCTCCTCACGGGAGCGAGACGCGAACGGCCTCCCACTGTTCTCCACCCCGATGGATAACCTCGTGGCGGGCCGAGCAGCAGCCGATAACATTACGGCCACCGGCGATGGCGCCCTACAGATCCAGTATGTCAGGGCCCTGCTCACAAAAGCCGTCGAGCAGCAAAACGCAGGTGCCGACTCGCAAGGTCGAGTGTACTCGCGTTCTTCGGGAAGAAGAGCGGCCTCAAGCGGCCGCCCAATGGCGGCAAACACCCTCAACTGCCCGCCACCAGAGCCATTGCAGCTCCAACACCGACCCGCGAACGCGGCACTCTCCACCAACGACCCCAGGCCAGCGACCAACTTCGTCGCCGCCAATGGTCAACCCATCGACGCCCGCACCCACATCATCAACAACCAAAGCTGGCGCGCACGCCAGCCTGACGACCTGTGACACATCCTAACCAATCGTCGCGACGGCGAGCCAATGGGGTCGCTAAGTCGAGTCGGCCCCAAGTGCTTCGAACCGATGATCCGAGGCGAGAAGTACCCGCCGAACTTCAAGGCGCCGAAGGAGATAGAAAAGTACGACACTTCGTACGACCCCTCCATGTGGCTCGATACATACCTCATGGCAATGGGGTTCGCAGTCCACACCGACCTGCTAGCCGCCCGTTACCTCCCCCTGATGATGGAGGGGACGTGCAGTCAGTGGATCAATACCCTCCCCCAGGATAGTATCGACTCCTAGGAGGAGATGCGCGACGCCTTCGTCAGGCACTTCGAGTGCTCCTACACCCGCGCCACCACCATTGAGGACCTGCAGCGATGCGTCCAGGGACCCCGCGAGTCGACCCGCAACTGGGTCCAGCGGTGGCAAGAACTGTGGTACAACGCGGTCGGCATCCACCTGGACACCGCGATCCATTGCTTCAAGACCTCGTGCCGCTACGAGCCCTTGGTCGCCAAGATCAAGCGACATTCTCGCACACTCGACAACATACCAGACCTCCTCGAGATCGCCAAACGGTACGCGGAGGAAGATCCAAACCAGGAAACCGACGACGAGTCGGGAGGCCAACGCCGCACGAGCGGCAACGAGAACGGACGACGGTCCGACCTACGCTACAGCAACACTCGCCTCACTGGCAAGCGCCACAGTGACGGGCGAGTCGACTTTTTCGCCCATGCCGGGCATGCACAACGCGAGCCCAAAAGCTTCCGCCGTGACGGAGGACAACGCTGCGACAGCGGCAACTACAAGGCCAAGCCAAGGTTCGACCCCGCGGCCCTCCTTAACCAACCCTGTGCGTTTCATAGCAGGGAAGGGAAGCCCGCAACGCACACGACCGCCGACTGCCACACCCTCAGGGAGATTGAGAAGGCACGGCGAGCACGGGAGGACCCCGACAACGACCCGCCAAATGGCGGAAAATTCGGCAAAGTGGCCGGCTCGCTCCATACCTTCATAGGCTTCAACACGAAGCGCGAGAAGAAGGTCATCACCCGCGCCGTCACCGTCAACGCGGTGGCCCAGGTGGACGTTCCCCAGTTCCTCAACTGGTCGGAGCAGCCCATCACCTGGAGCCGCCAAGACCACTCGTCGTGCATCGAGTACCCAGGCCGAGTCGCCCTGGTGGTCAAGCCAAAGGTGGGCGACTACTGGCTCCCCAAGACATTGATGGACGGCGACAGCTCCATCAACATCCTGTACCTGGACACCTTCAGGCGGCTGCGGCTACCGCAGTCGATGGTCGAGACAACCCACACCACGTTCCACGGCATCGTCCCCGGTCGGAAGGCGTACCCGATCGGCAAGGTTACGCTTCCAGTCACCTTCGGCACACTGGCAAACTTCCGCACCGAGCAGATCGTCTTCGAGCTGGTACCCTTCGACAGCCCCTACCACTGAGTCCTGGGGCGCCAGGCGTTCGCCAAGTTCATGGCAGCGCCACACTACGCGTACAACGCGATGAAGCTCCCCGGGCCGTGCGGCGTCATCACCATCAACGGCGACCCCGACATGGCCGCTGAGTGCAAGGCCAAAGGAGCCGAACCCGCCGATGCCGTCATCGCGGCAGAGGCTAACCACGCCGATGAGCTCGCCAAGTACGCGAGCGGGGTGAACAATGACGACCCCACCATACTCAAGAAGCCCAATTCAGAGGGCGCAAACACCTCAGCCTTCGAGGCAACGACACACACTCGCACCGTCGAGCTGGTCCCAGGCGAATCCAGCCAGACGGTGACGATCGGAACAGGAATGAGCCCAGCCTAGGAAGGCGCGCTCATCGAGTTCCTCCGTGAGAACAGGGACATCTTCGCATGGAAGCCCTCTGACATGCCTGGTGTCCCTAGGGAGCTCGCTGAGCACAAAATAAACGCCGACCCCAAAGTGCGACCCGTCAAGCAGTCGATGCGACCCTTCAATGAAGAACGTCGCTGAGCTATCGCCGAGGAAGTACAACGTCTACTCGCTGCAGGCTTCATCCGGCCAATCAAGTACTCCAAGTGGCTGGCAAACCCAGTCCTGGTCGAGAATAAGAACGGGACCTGTAGGATGTGTATCGACTACACAAACTTGAACAGCGCCTGCCCGAAGGAGCAGTTCGTCCTCCCGCGGATCGACCAAATAATCGACTCCACCGCGGGCTCGGAGTCGCTATGTTTCCTCGACGCCTACTCCGGATAAAACCAGATCAAAATGGTTGTCGAGGACGAGGAGAAGACGACGTTCATCACACCATTCGGAGCCTTCTGCTACACCGCCATGACCTTCGGCCTCAAGAACGTCGGGGCGACCTACCAACGGTGCATGCAAGAGTGCCTCGCGAGCCAAATTGGCCGCAACATCCACGTCTACATGGACGACGTGGTCGTAAAATCCGCTCGCCAGGGTGATCTACTCGCCGACCTGGCGGAAACATTCGCCAACTTGCGAAAATACAAGATAAAGCTTAACCCAGGCAAATGCATCTTCGGTGTGCCAGCAGGACAACTACTGGGGTACGTCGTCTCCAAGCGAGGGATCGAGGCAAACCACACCAAGATCGACACGGTCGCCCGACTCGGCAAACCCGAGTGCCTGCGCGACGTCCAGAAGCTGGCCGGGCGAGTAGCGGCTCTCAGTCGCTTCATCCCCCGCCTGGGCGAAAAGGCGATGCCCCTATACCTCAGTGGGACAAGGAGGCGGACGACACGCTCCGCGACCTCAAGAAGGTGCTCCTCGCTGCACTACTACTCGCTGCCCCTGCCGACAAAGAACCCATGCTGGTCTACGTCGCGGCTTTCGAGCGCGTCGTCAGCGCCGTCATGGTCGTCGAACGGCCGGAGGAAGGGAAGGAGCGCCCAGTACAGCGACCGGTGTACTACATCAGCGAGATCCTCACCGAGTCACGCCAACGATACCCGCAGTACCAGAAACTGGTATACACGGTCTTCAGAGCACAGCGGCGCCTGCCGCACTACTTCCAGGAGCACCCGATCACGGTCGTCTCCTCACCACCGTTGCAGGACATCATTCGCAACCGTGAGGAGACTGGGCGAGTCGCTAAGTGGGCCGTCGAAATCAGCGTCCACAATATCAAGTACGAGCCACGAAAAGCGATCAAGTCGCAGGCTCTAGCGGACTTCATCGCCGACTGGGAAGAGGCCAGCAACCAGAAAAACTGCCATACCTCCATTACTGGAGCCTGCACTTCGACGGCTCCAAGAACACGGACGGCGCATGAGCAGGGATCGTGCTGACTTCACCGAAGGGCGACAAGCTCCGCTACGTCCTCTGCCTCGACTTCACCCCCTGCACCAACAACATGGCCGAGTACGAGGCACTACTCCATGACATGCGAGCTGCCAAGGAGATGAACGTCAACCGCCTACGCTGCTACGGAGACTCCGACCTGTCCGGGCAAGTCGCCGCACCGCGACGCTCCCCACCATGTCAGCATACCACCAAGCAGTGGACAAGCTAGGCGGACACTTCGCAGGCTACTCCTGAGTGGATTGACAGGTGGAAGAACAAGGAGGCCGACGCACTCTCTCGCATCGGGTCGGCTCGACTCGCACCACCCGCCGGCGTCTTCCTCGACACAATCACCAAGCCATCAGTCTCTCCCCCGAAGGAGATCGACATCGGATTCCCGCTACAGCCAGAGGCAGCTCTGGTCGCATTCGTCACCGAGCCAGACAACAGGACCAAGCCCTACGTCGCCTACCTGGAGACCGGCACCTTGCCGGCAGACGAGACGGACGCCCGGATGATCGCACGCCGATGCAAATCCTTCACCATCATCGACGGCGAGCTCCACAAGCGCTTCGTCACCTGCGTGTACCAACGCTGCGTCTAACCCGCCGAAGGACGCAAGATACTCCACGACATCCACTCCGGCGACTGCGGCCACCACGCCGGCGCCCGCTCTCTGGTCGCCAAGGCTATGCGGCATGGCTTCTATTGGCCCACCGCACACGCCGATGCCGTCGACATTGTCCAGCGGTGCGCTGGATGCCAGAAGTACGCCAACCAGACACACGTGCCGAGCTCAGCGCTCAAGAAAATCCCCATCACCTGGCCATTCGCCGTGTGGGTTATGGACATGGTAGGCCCCTTCAAAAAGGCTCCTTCTGGCTACACCCACCTCCTGGTCGCGGTCGACAAATTCACAAAGTGGGTGGATGCCAAACCAGTCCGGAAATGCGACGGGAAGACCGCCACTAAATTCCTACGCGAGCTCATATATCGCTACGGGTTCCCAAACAGCATCATCACGGACAACGGCACCAACTTCGCCAAAGGAGCCATGGCCGAGTTCTGCGAAGAACACCACATCCGGCTCGATCTCGCGTCAGTCGCCCACCCGGAATCCAACGGCCAGGCGGAACGGGCCAATCAAAGCATCCTCCACGGCCTGAAGCCGCGACTCCAAGTACCACTTGAGCGCACCGCCGGGTGCTGGGTCGAGGAGCTACCCTCCGTCATCTGGGGCATCCGCACCTCGATCAACAGGTCGACAGGGTTCACCCCCTTCTTCATGGTGTACGGCGCCGAGGCAGTCATGCCCACCGACCTCGAGCACGACTCGCCACGGGTCGTCCACTACATGGAGGCTACGAACGAACTCGCCCGCCAGGACGGAGTCCGTCAACTCGACGAGGCACGTGACCTCGCTCGATCACGCACCGCCATCTACCAACAAGGACTCCGCTGCTACCACAGTCGGCGGGTGAAAATTCGCACCTTCCAAGAAGGCGACCTGCTGTTGCGCCTCATCCAGGACAAGAAGGGCATGCACAAGCTTCCCGTGGGAGGGACCATTCGCCATCGGGCGAGTACTCAGCAACGACGCCTACTACCTCATCGACGTCCGCGGGGATGGCGAACTCGACGTCAAGCGACCATGGAATGTAAACCTCCTCCGGAAGTTGTACTCCTAGAACCCCACATATGTACCCTCCAGTCGCTATGAAATAAAAGAATTGGTTACCGCAGATTGCGCCTACTCTCCGTGTCTTGTGCCACTCGCACTCGTAATAACAGCGTCAAGCTAACCGCAGATGTCAACCTTTGGTACAACGATCGGCACGGCCAAGTAGTGCGGTGCAAGAGCACTGGGTCACCTCAGGTCTTGCATCTTCCACGAAAAACTCCTACCCGGAGCCCCATTGGAGTCGCCTAGCCCGACTGTCTCTACGAGCCAAGACAACTGCCTCCGCTTCTCACAGCGACCATAATCCTCCGCATCCTCGACATAGCGACTCGAACGGCCAAGTACCATGCTCGGGGACTGACGACCAGCTAAGCGCGAGCGGCTAGGGAAAACGCCAAGTATGAGAGCATGCCCAGGACTCGCCATGCGACTGACCCAACGGGCCAGGCAGGAGCGATGCGCTCAAACTAACGAGCCAAGTCCTCACCCACCCTCGAGTCGCGCCTAGAACAACCAAGTACCACGCTCGGGGACTCGGCCACCCGACCTCGTTCGCACAACGGAAAACGGTGAAGTACAGAGCGCTCAAGGGAGTCGCCTTGCGACTGGCTCTCCGAGTCCGGGCGAGTCGACCACAATAACAAAACAATCAAAAACCGCAAACACATTATAAACGAGGTTAACCCCATAAAAAGGGCGGACGCGCTCGGGGAATCGTTCCACCCTCAATCGAAAAACACATGTCAAATCACAAAACAAACACGATATCTCATTAATAGCATGTCGCAAATTGTCTCAAAATATATAGTATGCCCAACGGCAGAACTACTACTAACGCCCCAGGGCATACTAGTTCACTCTGCAGGCTTCGACGACGACTCGCCAGAACCCTTGCGATTGCGGATGAAGGGAGTGTACGGGTTCGACGGATGCGTCGTCAGCTCACCCGCCATCGCCGCACGAAAGGGCTGCTCGACCTTGAAGTGCCGGTGCTGCGGCTCGGGGTCGTTGGGTGCGACGACCGTCTCCTGGTAAGGAAGGAGGTCGCCCATCGCCCAGACGCGCTCGGAGTACACAGCGGCACGGTCCGTCAACTTGAGCACCTTGGAGATCTCCACCGCGCCAGTCGATGACGGGTAGCCACTCGTCACGTCGTCCAGATCGAAATCCTCTGGAAAGTGAGCAAGCCCAAGGCTAAGTTGCCGCCGCCGCCCGCTACGAACGCCGATCGCGTCATGAACTCAACGACCGACGGCGCCTTCTCCAAGTACCTCCACACCTCGACGAGGTCGCTGGGAATTACTTCAGTGGGCGACATCTCCTGGAGGTAGGCTCGGATGCATGTCGCCGACAACGTCGCCGAGTCGACGAGCGTGGCCACACATTGCCGCGCGTCGAACGAGCTCGCCTCTTCTGCGCTATCAAGGATGCGACCTGCGAATAGAAGATAACAGTGAGTACATCGGATATTACAAAAAGGCACATGCAATAGGCAGGGGCAGAAACAGTCACCAATCAAGGGACGGGAGAGATCCGTGATGAAGCTGAGAAGTGTAATCATCCTGAAGCCCAGCAACAAGGGCGTCAGAAACCTTACGTTCTTCCGCGGCGGCCGTAACGGCGGCCTTGGCTCGACCGTCCGCCGAACTCGCTTCTTCTTTCGCCTCCCTTAGCTCGCGCTCGAGGTCGGCGATCCGCTTCTCAGCCGAGCTCAACGCCGATTGAGCCGCTACCAACTCACTCGCTGGGACAAGTCCCTAGCGGGCCTTCTCTGCCTTCGCGGCAATTGCCTGAAGCCCTTTATTCGCCTCTTGGACGGTGGCCAGTTCCTTCTCCGCGCGGCATGTCGCAGCAAGCCGGTCAGCTGACTCACGTTGCAGACCCTGCACACAATTCAAACAGTTAACCAAAAGCGGAATCCAAAGTGCCCACCCGCTGAAATTCAGCGAGTGCGCACTCGGGGACTGGCAATCAAAAAATCCTAAGTGCCCACCCGCTGAAATTCAGCGAGTACGCACTCGGGGACTGGCAATCAAAAAATCCTAAGTGCCCACCCGCTGAAATTCAGCGAGTACACACTCGGGGACTGGCAATCAAAAAAACCTAAGTGCCCACCCGCTGGAATTCAGCGAGCGCGCACTCGGGGACTGGACGCGAAAAATAACAACATGACACTAAAAGAATCAGACCGCTGCAACACACCGGCCTGATCCTCGGGGACTGGACATACCTGGATGGCTGCGCCAAGCATGCCATGAAGTTGTATCGCATCCACGGACGCAAGGAGAGCCGGCGTGTGCCCACGACGCTGCTCGACCTCCGCATCGGCGACCTCAGGCGCACGGCTCGAGGGGGAGGTCCCACTCGCTGTAGCCGCTCTGGCCATGAAGCGCGGGAACGTTGCGATGGAGGCACCGGCACCAAAGGAGGCCAGCTCGGCCACCCCAGGCAAGGGAGAACCCTCCTTCGTGGGTAAGGCCGCCTCCGTTGCGGGTTCACTCGGCGCGATCGCCGTGTCATAGGAGATCGTGACGACATCGTCGCCCTTGGCCTTCTTGGCGCTATCCGTGGGGACGACAACTTCGTCCGCCTTCCTCTTCCGGGAGGGATCCTCCTCGCTGACGACGGGTGTCACCTTAGCCATGGTCGGATGGCCTATCTTCTTTGCTCCGGTCCTACAAATTGATTGCGTGAGCAAGATAATCCAAGTACAATGAAAGACGAAAGAAGGTGAGCAAACTCACTTGGCGACTGGAATGAAGCGTAGCCCCGTGCGGATGCCGGCCGGCTTCTCCAGTTCGGGGCCCAGTCGGCGACTGAGGCCCATTTCCAAGACGTCGTGTGCCCAAGACACGGATGGTTTCTTCGTCGTCGAGGCTGCGACGGGAGCCTCTGAGACATCTTCAGCGGGAGCTTCCCTGCGAGGTGAAGCCGCCGCGACCGGAGCGGCCCCTAGTCCAGAGACTGGGGCGAATGGCGGAGGTATCGAAGCCAGTGGCACCTCGCTCAGGACAGTGGCCGTGTCCAGCGCGGTTACCACCGGCGGCGCCTCGCCCTTGGCCAGGCTGGGGGCGTCGGAGCTGCTCGCCGAGTGCGGCGGGGAGGCCGGTCTCACCGGCTTCGTCTTCTTCTTCGGAGGGGCCTTCACCTCCTTCTTCTTCTTCTTCTTCTTTGACGGAGTAGCCTGGCGGTATGAGGTGGTCTCCGGAAGTTCGTCGTCATCATCATCATGACGCCCGAGGCTTTTACTCGCCTCAAGTTCACGCTGACGCTGCCCGCGGGTCTTGCGAATCAGCGGGGCAACCTCCTCCTCGGATTCATCGTCGTCGTTGCTCTCGCCGCTCTCGGTGTCGCCCTTGGTGGGAGGCGATTCGCCCATGTCTTGGACGGACGAGCTCGAGTTCTCGTCATCTGAAGGCGGGAGCCATCCTTCCACCACTTGGAATAGATGCAATGAGCACAAGATGAAATTATAATGACCACGACTGCATAAACTGCGACTGCGAATGATGCGAGGTGACTTACCGTTGGGGCTGGATGCTTCGCGGTGTAGGGGGCGACCCCGGCCTTTGCGTCCAGGTACACCGCCTGGGTGATCTTCTTCAGTGCTGGGGTGTAGTCCTCGAGCTTCCACTTGGCGAGGCAGGACTTCGTCGAGTCCTCTCGGCCCGTGTATTGGTACATATAGTGGTCGCGCTGAGCTAGAGGGACGAGCCGCCGCCCGAGCCAGCAGTTGTATAAGTTAATTGTCTGGAGGCCCTTCTTCTTTAGACCGCGGATGGTTTGAAGCATTTCGTCCACGACCATCCGCTGGTCAGTGGGGAGCTTGCCGACTTGGAGTCGGCGCGGTTCGGGCCGGTCGGCGGAGTATCGTGGGATCGCCGCCTCGCTCTCCGGAGTCGCCTCGGTAACGTAGAACCAAGAATTTTTCCACTCGCTCGCCGCCTTGGCGGGTAGCATCAAGTCAAAAAACGAGGCCTTCGACTTCAGCTGGAATGTCAGGCCGCCCGCGGCGAGCATTGGGCCGCCTGCTTCCTCGCGACTGATCCGTCTGTGGAACAGATCTTGCCATAGAGGGAAGTAGGGCCGACAGCCCAGGTAGCACTCGCAGAACGCCACGAAGATGGCGAGCTGCTCGATGCTGTGCGGACCCAGGTCCGACGGTTGGATCCCGTAGTAGGCGTAGAAGCGCCGGAAGAACAGGGACGTAGGGAATCCCAGCCCCCATTCTAGATGGCTGGTGAAGCAGATGAATTCTCCCTCACGTGGGTTCGGGGTCACCTCTCCGGCCGCAGGGATGCGCCACCTGTCGGCGCGCAGGATCCCGGCCTCCTCGAAGGACGCCAGTTGCGCTCTCGTACACTTAGATCTGCCCCAAGTCTCGGTGGAGGGGGCCATTGGCGGAAGGATTCGTGGGGGTCGGAGGATTTCGGGTCGGCTGGATCGCGATGCGGAGGAAGGCGAAAGTGTGCGTAATCGGAGGAAATGACGAGGAGATGGTTTCCCGATTGCCTGCCATTCCCCTTATATAGCGGTTGTTACCCGCCAAATCAGGGAGCCGTTACTACGCGGTGATTACACCAAAAGTTACCGTTGGATTACCCCAACGGCTAGTTTGACCGCGTTTAACGGTCCAACTTCAGCCACTCGGCTCGCCGACCCGATCACTACGACAGTGACTAAGTATTTCGCCGACTCGACTCGCCAAAGCTGCGATCAGAATGACTAGTTTTTTCCTTTATTCAGGAGCCCGCCGACGATTCGACTGGATGCCTGCTTTGAAGCCGTATACTCCGACTGCCAGCAACCACCTGCGCCCAATCAACGACGGCCTCGGGGACTACTGATGGGGATATGCCAACCGGGGTATACCCAGCAGGATGTTTCCGACTGGCCCAGGAACTGGCGAGTGGGCCTGCAAGACGGCGACTGGATCAAGGCCCGGTGCGGATCCAAGCGATCAAAGTCAAGGCCCAAAGTAGTAGATAGGCCCAGTCGGGTTAGGTTAAACGATTACCGAAGCCTTAACTGATTCGGTTGAGATATGTAAACCCTAGGGGAGGTAAGCCTATATAAACCTCCCTACAGGGCGTGTAGAGATATGTTCCATCATACAACCAAGTGACTCGCCGCCTAGCCGCCGAGCTCGCCCGTTGTACCATCATCATAATACAATCTAGCAGGAGTAGGTCTTTACCCTCCGGGGGGCCGAACCTGGGTAAAACCTCGTGTCTCCACCCTCATCTCGCACCGCAGATGGCTGGCCGCCCTTGCCCCTCGTTCTACTACTCGCTGCCGATTGCAGCATCTGCCGTGACCATTCCCACGACATGTATAATTCCCATTCAGTGAGTTCCTTGTGTATTTGAATGGATTGATATTTGAGTTTAAAGTGCTGAAACTTTGCTTTAGGGAGTAGTTCCTGGAACATATTGTATCTGTATGTTGGCTTAAATGATTATCCCCTAAATAGAATGAATGTCATGGGTGACTATGGATTTGTATCCAAAGATAATTCCTAGTATTATTCCTAGGAAAATGACTTGTTCTTTTATTTGAAATGATTCCTAGTGGCCAACACTAAAGAAATGATTTGACTTTCAGACATAATTGCATGTGAACCAGTGGTTGATTTGTGAATGGTGGATTCTAAATGTATACTGTAATCTTAATGTTCTGATTCTTAACTTGGTGAAGCTTTGCTTCAGGAAGTAGTTTTTCTGTAACATTATATCTATTGGATATGGTAGTAAAAATGGGATATGTTTCAGGTTAAAATGATGATTAGGATGGATCTTATTACCTATTCAGGTTGACAGAGAGATCAGAATTTTAAGAATGATTCCTAGAATTCTTTTGTCTAGGAAAATGATTATCTGAATTAAATAGCTACATATGAGATTTTTTATACAGAGGTGTTACCCTCTGGGAATGTGCCTTGTAGTCTAGCAGCTGGATTATAAAAAGGATGGTCATTTTCTTTGGCCTGTATATGTGCTTTTGGCCTGGTGGTTAAATGATACAATAGCTTAATATGCTCCCTTCATCATATTAGTATGATGTTTTGATTATAGAATGATTATTGTAGCTTTGCTACAATAGAATAAATGATTTCTAGTTTATGAACTAGGAAGATGATTGGAGATATGGTTTGGTTGCTTCTAGCCGATTACTGGGTGGTCTTACAACTGGATGAAGATGGTGGTATTTTACCACATAGGATTTGGCTCTTGTGGTGCCTCCCGGAGTGTGCAAGGCCAAATCCCAAGCCACAATAGCTGCTATTTTTATTTAAGAGCTTTCTTGGCCTATAATATATGGATCAAGTGCCTAATTCAATTCTATGGTTGGTATATGCTGCCTTTGCTGCTGTGGTGCCTCCATTCCTGGAGTGTGCACAACAGCGACTAAATATCATGATTGGTTTCCTTAAGATTTTATCCAAGCCAATGATGCACAGGCTGAGGCCAAATCTTTCTAAGATAAGAACAGATAATTTTTTGGCTTTTAACAGCTCTAGGATGAACTAGTGTAGCACTTCTACACTATACTGAGAGCTTTCTCTCTGACTCCCATTTGATACTTGTTTTAATTTGTCAAGAACAAGTATTGGTATGGTTCTAGTAATTAACCTGTTGCTGGCAGTGTAGACAGATGATTTGGTGAGGAATCTTGGTCCACTACACCTAGCTATCCAATTGGTCTGCTTTGTCTTGCCACTTTATTGTCCTTATGGCCTTATCCACCTTGATCTAGCTACTGGGCTGTTTCTGAATTGGTACTGATCTTCCTCCTCCTTGCTTGTGCTCAGGGACAACTCCTTCCTCTTGTGGGGTTGGTTACTCAGATCCTACTGTGGTGATCCAGTGGTGTTTTAGATGTGAACTGCAAGAACAAGCAGTGCTCTTTGTGGTTGTATAACTGGAGATTAAGACTAAAGTGTGGGACTTGGTCTGGTGGATGTCTTGCAGCTGTGTACTTATTTCTCTCTCTCACAGCATCCTCCTGTGTTGACAACACATCAACATGCATGTGTGTGTGAGCTGTGTGTGAGCTTGCCTCGCCCAGATGGATCAGATCAAGTAAAAGGCTTGATATTTCCTTGGATTTTACCTCTTTGCCTTTTACATGCCCTTGGTGAAACTTGCCCCTAAATTGCCTATGATGTGGTTCTGAGGCAAAGTTACTAATAAGAGCAGATATTCTTTTGGTGAAACTTGCCCCAATTTAAATATGCTCAATGATGTGAATAGCAATGCATTTCATTGCCATATTGAGAGCAAAAATAATCAACACTAACTCTGTTTGTTTTTTATATTCAATTTGGTTTACTTTATGCTTTTACAGGAACAAGATCGGAAATTGAAAAGGTGTGAAGATGAAGATTAGTTTTAGAATTTTCTTTTAATCCAATTTTTTTGTAATTTCCTTTTCTGTCAAGAATTTATGTAAAGTCATTGTAATATATTAGTTTATCTTATTATTGTAACCATTCTTATTACTCCTTTATTGTAAAAATAATAGTAATGTAATATATATTCTTTTAATAAAGAATTCTCCTATTTGTTTAATTATTGTACTTCCTTTTCCATTTCCTTTATTCTCTTATTTTATTCATTGCAATATTTATTTATCCTTTTATTGTAAAAGAACATTGTAATGTTGGATTTTAATAATCTTTATACTTTTACTTAATATACTTGTATTTGTATTATTGTGAATAATTATTTATAAATCAAATTTCTCCCCTCATAACTCAACAAAACAATAGAGGTCATGTCAAAATTCATCTCACTCCCCTTTTGATGACACTAAACATAATTCATCGGAGTGAGAGTTCTGATCACTCTAAGTCTTTTAATTTGGCGAAAATTTTATCCAGATTTTCAGATGCATGCATGCAGATGCACAAAATCTTAAATCTACCCCTCGTTTAGTCCTAAATGCTGGGATGTTACACCCACTTTCTATGCATAGGAATCTTGTATGAAAATAAATTCACAAAGAACAAAGTGACAGGCATAGGAAGATGAAACAAGAGCAACTTTAAAACTTTCACCACATAGAGAGATGTTTCAGTACCATGAAAACTTCTACAACCATATTTTCCTCTCTCATAATAATTTTCAGTAGCCTCATGAATAAACTCAACAATATAGCTATCACATAAAGCATGCTTTTCATGATCTACAAACTCATAATTTCTATCATGCTCAAAAATAGTGGGATTAAAACCTCCAAAGGTTTTATTCAAAGTAGATATTTCAAAAGGATCCATAGGAACATAACATTCATCCTCCTTAGGTAAGCATGAGGGACAATCAAATAATGTAAGGGATAAAGAGTTACTCTCATTAGAAGGTAGGCATGGGTAGATAATCCATTCTTCCTCCTTTTGTTCATCACTCTCCCCCTCTTTTTCATCTAATGAGCTTCCAGTTTCAATAATTTCTTCTTCCATAGGCTCCTGCAAAGCATTAGTCTCTTCCATTTGTGGAAAACGCCTATTAAAATATTCAAGAATAAAGCCATTTTCTTCCTTGTAATTATCAAAGCAAAATTGAAGCATATCATAATCCTCATCATAAAATGCATCTTCAGTATTTTCAAGCAAACTGGAAAGTTCAAATGCACCCTTGAAGGCAATGAATTCTTCAATTTGTTCCACATCATCAAAATCATAATTTCCTTTAACATAAGAAGATATGGTAACATTATCATTATACTCACATTGAAAAGGAAGGTGTTTATACCTCCTACAGCAACAAGCTTTATCAAAGCAATAAGTAACATTATAAGTAGAGCGCACGTCTCTAGCAATAGTATTCAACTTATCAATTTGTTCGCACAAGTGTTTCCCTTTTTGTGACAAACGGTGTTCCTTATAATAATACTTTTGTTCTTCCGTGAACCCACCTTGCCAATAAGAACTAGTTTCAAAGAAACCATCCATTGATAGAAAGCATGACCAAGCAAGGCAATAACAGACCACTAACTAGAGTAGGAACTAATTTTTTTTGTGTTTTTGAATAAAGAAAGTAAACCAAACTAGACTAATTTTTTTGGTTTTTTTTAAAAGAGGCAAACAAAACCAAGCAAAAGAAACAAAGAAAACTAAAAACAAAGTAAGGAGAAAGGAAGTGAAGGACTCCCCTAGTGAATACGTCCTTAGACTCCCCGACAACGGCGCCAGAAAATAGTTGGTGCTTGACGGGGAGGAAGAAGTTTGATGTCCCTTTATTCCCCGGCAACGGCGCCAGAAAATAGCTTGATGGCGCACAATACTTGTCATGGGACGCTTCGTTGGAAACCCCAAGAGCAAGGTATGAAGCAGCACAACATCAAGTTTCCCTCAGTAAAAAACCGAGGTTATCGAACCAGTAGGAGGAAGGAAATGTCACACATGTGTTGCTAGCAACGCGGAGACCTACACAACACAAACTCAAGACTTTGTTCCAACAAATTAGTGAGGTTGTAAAGCTCACCGGTTTGCTGTAACAAAGGATTAAATATATGGTGTAGAAGGTAATGGTTTGCAACAAGTAAACAAGTAACAGTGGAAGATGTATCAATGATAAAGATTGGACCGGGGTCCATAGTTCACTAGGGGTGCTCTCCTTAGATAAACAACATAGCATGAAGAGTAAACAAATTACAGCGGGGCAATTGACAGGAACTGAGCAAGGCATAATAATGCAATTACTAGCCAGAAAGATCCTATGAGGTTGATTGGGCAATACAAAAATATACATAGACCGCCATCCAGCTACATCTATGACTAGAAGTCCACCTTCAGGTTATCATCCGAACCCCCTCCAGTATTAAGTTGCAAGCAACAAACAACTGCTTTAAGCAAAGTGTGTAAGGTAAACAGTCTACATGTTCCATGAACAAGAGACCGTTGTTTTCTCCCTAGTAGCAACAACACATCTACAACCGAAGATGTCATGGGAATGACCACGACAGACGCTGCAATTGGCAGCGAGTAGTAGAACATGGGGCAAGGGCGGCCAGCCATCTGCGGTGCGAGATGAGGGCGGAGACACAAGGATTTACCCAGGTTCGCCCCCCCGGAGGGTAAAGACCTACTCCTGCTAGATTGTATTATGGTGAGAGTACAATGGGGTGAGCTCGACGACTAGGCGGCGAGTCGCTTGGGTGTATGATGGAACGTATCCTCTATGCGTTCCTAGGGAGGTTTATATAGGCTCACCTCGCTAGGGTTTACATATTACAACCGAATTGGTTAAGGATTCAGAGGTTCTATGACCTAGTCCGACTGGGCCTAGCTACGCTTCTGGGCCTTCAGCTTCCAGTCGCCTGAGTCCACGCCAAGTCTTGATCCAGTCGCCACCCTGCAGTCCCACTTGCTGACGACTTGGGCCAGCGGGAAACGTCCTGCTGGGTATACCCAGGTAGGCATATCCCCATCAGTAGTCCTCGAGGCCGTCGTTGATTTGTCGCAGGTGTTTGCTGGCAGTCGGAGTATGCGGGTCCAATGCGGATGCCTAGTCGAATCGGCGGCGGACTCTTGAATAAAGGAAAGAACTAGTCATCTTGGTCGCAATAACGGCGACCAATCGCGTCGCAGCTCGGTGTAACACCCTCAGAATCGGACCTATGCAAGTTTGAGAAAAATTCGCCAAACCCACATAGAAACGATTCAAAGGTGCCCACCAGGCACTTTCGTGCGGGTGGAAAACGAAGTAATAACATTACACAACAGTCCTCGATGGGACCCACGATCGAGATATAACAACGACTCAAAGAGTCAAGAATACGATATATCGGTACAAAGATCCAAATCACCTTGAAAATGATCGAGTCCGACTACGGACAAGATGCAAATGGGGATAAGAGCCTCAAGAATAGCCAATGGCGCCCATAACCCTGCCCAAAGCCGGAAGGGTAACCCTAACGACGCCGATCTCAAAACCTGCTTAAACAAAAGGCGCCACAAAGGGCAAAGGAAAAAGAAGGAGCGTCAAGATCGAGGCCAAGACACGGCGAGGCTAGAATTCGCGGTCCTCGCCTACATAGGTATGGTGGATCAAGCGGCAAAGCATGCACTAAACAACCTATAGAGACTCGATTCAATGGCGGATATCGAGAGAGATAAGAATGACCTAACCGGATCCAACTCAAGCTAACACCAAACAAACCCATCTGGCGTTTCCCCTCGAGACCAAACGAGGAAGTCAACCGAGGAACTCACACGGTTGGCGTTTACTTATACGATTATAGTTGTGGCACTTTACTAGTCGGTTTAGATAATCATCACGATAAAATAAGCAGTGGGCACTTTTAGTTAACCATTCCGTTATAGTTGCAACAATTACTAATCAGATACAGATAGCATGAGATAAACCCGAAACCCAGCAGTTGTTGGTACTTTTATTCAGCCAATTCCGTTGTAGTTGCCATACTTACTAGTCAGGTACAATGGTCGCAAACGACAACCAAACAAGCAATTGTGGGCAGTATTAATTAACCATTCCATTATAGTGAAGCTAATTACTAGTCATTATAAGTCAAATTTATAGCAGTAAACTTTAGTTATGCTTGTCTATGATCGAGATACTGTGCTCCAAGTCGTCCATATCCGCGGACACGGCTTTCAGAAAGTTTTACCCGCCGGTGCACCAATAGCAACACACGCCGATCAACCTCGGAAAACCAAATCAAAACCCAACGAGGCTTTCACGATGAACAATCACAGATTCAGAAATATTTCAGGGGCCACCCTTAAGTAGAATCATAGCGGAGTAAGCAAGCTCGAGGGCCTCAAGGTTTGGCTAGACGGCCGTGAACGATCGGGAACCCCAAACGGGCTTGTCGACACCGCGGAATCGTGGTCCGATCCTAAGCAAAGGTGCAGACTCGCACAATCGTAAATAAAGCGATAAAACATGGCATAAGCAGGATCGTAAATAAAACCTCAAACTAGTTTGTGGCCCCAAGAAATAAGAATGAATCAAGCTCGCTCGGGGGTCCCATATACCTCCCGGATGTGGATAGCGCGATAAATCAAGGAACAGTATCAAGTACTCGGGTCTTACGGACACAAGTGCTCGAAACCAAATATTATCTATCACCCACCGATGCCTCGCTTATTTCAATTTTAGTCGTTAAACGAAATTAAAGTGACGATAAGTAAAACTAGGATCATCTCCAACATCAACATGCGGCATTACATCAACAATCGTGGCATATGACGACACACATCAAGACTTAAGCAAGCAACTACGACATAAGTCCAACTATCTACCAAACAACAGTAATAGGGTGTGTCCAAGGCAATATAAGGCTGCAGGGATATATCGGTACGGAAACTAGAACATCGCAATACGTATAGCAATAGATCAACAGGAGGGAATAAAGACTATAAAAGTAAGATAGGTAGAAAGGGGAGATGCTCACTTTGAAAACATTGCCGAAGGGTTCAACCGAAGATCGGGGCGAAGCTCACATCAACTCAACGGCCTTATCCGCGAAGAAGCAAAACACTAGAAGAAACACCGGATGCAATATTTAATACACGGCAGAAGATCGGCATGATGCATGAATGACGCATGGCATGGCAAAAGTGCGATGTAATTAGGTCATATTAAGTGGAACCGGGGTCCCGACAATTAGTTAGGTGGATCATGTTATTTAGAACCCCCCGCAATTTAAATGTTGTCTTAACATGGCAAAAGATCGCACCGGTTCGCTACACAAGTTTAAATGAGGTCGATATGAGATTAGATTTGCCCGCATATGGGCCCCATATTTAATTATTAGGTGAATCGGCATAAGGCCCCCAAACCACAGATATGCATGCGAGATGAGTGACAATTCAATATGCAACAAGTTGTTATTATGTTATGAAATAGGGTTCGGAAAGAGTTCACACATTAGGGTTCTCGACGAACTTGGGGTTCCGAGGTTTCCGGGGTCCGGGTCGGTCTCAGGGTTTAGGGTTCGACGGGGTCGTTCTCGGACTCAGGGGTAGGTCTTGGCGCATCCGGGTCTTGAGTCATGTTGTCGGTCGTCTCGTCGAAGCACTTGTCGCATTCGGGGTCTCGGTGGACTCGGTGTCCGGGGTGAAGATCTTGGCGTCCTCAAGGCATCGCTCGGTGTATCCGTGTCGGCGAACTTGGCATTCAGGGGGAAGTTCCCGGTGTCCGAGGAGAAGATCTTGTCGGTTCCACTTCGAAGTCCTCGTTGTCCTGCCGTGGGGATCATGGTCATCGGGGTCCGGTTCTTGGCAATGTTGCCGGTAGCTCTTGGTGTCCAGGTCGCCGCCGGAGGTGGATCTTGTCGTCTTGGCGCCATCGCCCCTAGTTTCCGCGCGGCACTCGGGTTCCCTTCGGTTGTCGGTGTCGAGCTCTGCACGCGTCGATGGTTCTTGGTGGGGGTCGCGCGCCACGGGGTCGGTCTCGGTTATCGGGTCCACGTGGAAGAACTTGGCGGCCCCGGAGTCTGATGACGGGTCTGGGCGAGACTTGGCGTCGGTCCACACTAGGGAGATCTTGGCGACACCGGGAGAGTGGCCTCGGGCAGGTGCTACGGCAGGGTGGTGCTGCGGGGCGGCGGCGCTTAACCCGGGTTCGAAGAAGATCTTGGATTAGGCGCCACTTTGGTTCGGTGTCGGGCTTGGCGTTTCCTTGAACACGTGGCCGTTCGGGTAGAGGGGCGGTCTCAGACGCGCGGTGGAGGGGTCTCGTGGTCACGCACGGCGACGATGCTCGGGGCGAGCGGCGACGGCGGGGCGGGTCCAGTTGCCGACGGACAGAGGGGAGGGCGACGAGGCACGAATCGACGGCGGGCCCGGGCGGCTCGCAAAGCGGAGGAGGCGACGAAGTTAGGAAGGCCGCAGGTGCCCGCGGAGGAGACGGACGTCGGCGACGGAGGACGAGCTTGACGGGGTCGGCGGGGCCTGGCCGACACGGGCCCGCGCGCGGCGGTGGAGCTGCGGAGCTCGAGGGCTATCGTCCGGCGCGGGGCCGCTGGGGTCACGCGTGGAGGCGGTGGTGGCGGGGTACTTCTCGAGGCGAGGCGGCGCGGCGTGATAGCAGGAGGCGCTCCAGCGGTTGGCGGCGGAGGTCTCACATGGAAGGGCCGCAGAGGCGAGCGCCGGGCGGATGGAGGCGGGTCGGGTGGCGACGGGCGACTCGAGCGGCATCGGGAGGGATGAGGCGCGAGTGGGCGCCGCGAGGCTGCAGAGAGCGGAAGCGGAGGTTGGTGAGCGGGCACTGGGCGGCGGAGCCTGAGGGGGGGGAAGGTGGAGGAACGGCGGGGCAGAGCGCGTGGGGGAGAAGGGCGGCGAGGGGCGCGTGAGGGAGGAGGCGTCGCGCTGAGGAGGAGAGAGAGGCTGGGAAGAAGGAGAGGCGAGGCGCGTGGGTCCCAGGTGGTGGGCCACGCGGGGCAGGGGGGGCGTGTCTGGCGCGTGCGTGCGTGAGTGAGTGGGGAGTTGGGGGCCGGCTGGGTGAGTGGTTGAGAGGGTTGGGCCAAGTGGCGGGCTGTGAGTGGTGTGGGAAGAGAGAAGAGGTGAGGTGGCAGATGGTGATAGGTGGGGGTGAGGTGGAGGGTGTGTGGGGGTAGATTTTTAGGTAGAAAAGGTTTTAGATGGCTGGACCGATTTAGTTTATGGGGTGGTCGTTCGGGTCATTTGGCCCGTTCAACTGCCCCACTAAAAATAAATATAATGTTTATTTGTTTTAATAATTCCGTTTGCAAACCGATATCGTTCAAACAAAATAATCCGGAGGCCGGCTTTGATATTTGAATAGAGGTGGGGCGTTTTAGAAAACAACACGGGCTTTGCAAACATAGTTTTGGCAAACAATGCATGACGACGACGATGCAATGCACAAATTCAACGCGATTTTCTAGTAGTGGTTTTGCGGGATGCCACACTCGGCAAACGGGTCGGCGAATATTTAGTCATTGTTATAGCGATCGGGTCGGCGAGTACCTAGTTGCTGTTATAGCAATCAGGTCGGCGAATCGTCGAGTCGCCGGGAGTAACGAGTCGAGTAGATGAAGTTGGACCGTCAATTGTGGTCAAACTAGCCGTTGGGTAACCCCAACGGTAACTTCGGCGTAATCACCGTGTAATAACGGCTCCCTAAAATGGCGGGTAACAACCGCTATATAAAAGGAGTAAGGGGCGACCAGGAAAATGCTTCTTCTACTTCCTCCGATCTTGCATATCTCCGTTTCCCCATTCCTCGCAGCGATCGGAACACTCCCGAGAGCCCCGACCTCCACGAACTCTCGTCCGATGGCCCCCTCCACCGAGCCATGGGGCAGATCCAAATGTATTAAGGCGCTGCTAGCATCTTTCGAGGAGGCAGGGATCCTCCGCACCGGTAGATGGCGCATCCCCGCGGACGGAGAAGTGATTCCGGATCCGCGCGAGGGGGAGTTCATCTGCGTCACCAACCACCTAGAGCGGAGGCTGGGCTTCCCAACTTCCCTCTTCTTCCGGCGTTTCTGCGCCTACTACGGAATCCAACCATCGGATCTGGGTCCGCATAGTATCGAGCAGCTCGCCATTTTCATGGTGTTCTGCGAGTGCTATCTGGGCTGTAGGCCCTATTTTCCCTTGTGGCAAGAACTAGAGGCATGAACCCACTATCGAGCATAAATACCCCCTCTTGGAGTCACTATCAACTACTTGGCCAAGATAGCTACTAACAAAGGAGAGCATGCAAGATCACAAACAACACAGACATGATAGAATCATAAAGATAAAACCATTAATCAAACCAACATAATAATCTCAATATCCATCAGATCCCCGCAAACACAACATGCATGATTACAAATAGATTAGATCTTGATCATGAACGGAGCTCACAAGATCTATACATGAAAGCACAAAGGAGGAGATACAACCATCTAGCTACTACATGGACCCATAGTCCAAGGTGGAACTACTCACGCATCATACCGGAGAGAATGCCTCCAGGATGATCTCCCCTCCGGCAGGGTGCCGGGAAGAGCTTCAGATCCCCCCGATCTAGGGACGATGGTGGCGGCGGCTACAGAAGGTTTAGTGGATTTCTGATCGGGTACTCAGGGTTTCTTCATCGGGGGCTTCTTATAGGCGAAGGGGCGAGACGGGGAGGCGTCCAGGGCCACCAAACCCTATCTAGGCGCGGGCCCACCTGCCCCCGCGCCTGGGGTGGGTCTGGCCCCCCTGACTAGCCCCTTCGGCTCTCCTCTGGACTTCTTGTTCCCCACGAAAAGTAATTGACTTTGACGTTTGTCCTGTCCAATTCCGAGAATATTTATTTACTAACTTTTCTAAAACCAAAAACACCAGAAAATAGGCATCTGGCACTGTTACAACTCGTTAATAGGTTAGTACCAGAAAACATGTAAAAAGCACCTCAAAGTATGGACAAGTAAAGAAAAGTAGATACTAAACAAGCATGGAGCGTCAAAAATTATAGATACGTTTCCGACGTATCACGTTCCCAGGCCGAAAACTAGTTTCATATAGACCAAAATACATCCGGATTTCGGTATGGGAACGCCCAACAAGTGGGGATGCTCTTACCTCATGTTTTAATCTCCTTGTGCCTATAATTCCTTTTTTTATTTGTGGCATCAAAACTATACTTTTGAAGTTTTCTTATGGTTTTGATTCCTGTAGGAATTTAGAATACATGACATCTCAATCCCATATGTTTTCGTATTTCCACGTTTGAGTTCTTGCATTCCAAATGGGTTCTAAAATTATATGAACTCTATTTATGTTGACGGATACGATTCAAGCGAATCTAGTGGTACCGATATGAAAGGTTAGTTTCTTAAGATGGTACCGCAGGGTCAAGGGAGGGCGGAGGGGGGTTCAAGACAAACTTTTTATTTTCCTCTATTTGGCTTCACGTTCCTCCCATCCAGGTGGGATCCACTATGGTGCGCCTTGTTCTTCTCTTCGTGATGACGGTTGTGGCATGGTTCTGAGGGGCCGGGTGCTTAAGGTTGAGGTCACGAGAAATGTGTTCGCTTATACGACATGGTTGTGAAGCATTGTTCAGGTATTCAGTATCTGGTAACTGCTCGCTTGACCACTGAGTAACGATTAATCTGTGAATCAGCCAAGTAACTGGATTAATCGGTCGACCATTAATCGGTTGGGAAAACAAGACATCACAATATATTGCCAACACATGTATAGTTTTTTCTGTATTATTTCATACTCACATGCTCCGAGCTATGTAATTATACCTTGCTAGCTGGTAAATCTATGGCGGAAAAGCTTAGGGATGCGACAGAGCTGCTGCTGTAGCTAGCCATGAAGGGAATATGACTTGAGGGGCAATAATAAAGTTATTATTATGTATATTACAAGTATATGATAGATGTTTATTTTACATGCTATAATTGTATTAATATGGAAACGTTAATACATGTGTGTTTAATAAACAAACGAAAAGTTTCTAGTTATGCATGCATTATAAACTAGCTCATTGATTAACAAGATGATCAAGGTTTCCTCATCATGGACATTGGATGTTGTTAATAACGAGGTCACAACATTGTTGGAATGATGTAATGAACATTCATCCAAAGTATAGCATTACGATCAAAGTCATTGCATTTATATTGCTATAACATCATATGAAGTAATCATAATCCTTAGACCATGAGATCATGTTAATCACTAACACTAGAAGAGTATCTTGATAACATCAAACGTCACACCGTAACAGGGTGGCTATAAAGATGGGTTCAATGCTATGAAGGTGTTATGTAGAGGCTCATGGATCAAGAGTGCAATTTGTTCATCTCGATGATGGAGAGATATACTCTGGACCCTCTCGATGATATCACATTAGTTAGCTTGCAAGCAAGTGATGTGATCACTAGAATGTTATATCACGGGAACGAGAAAATAGTACATATCGGTAACGAGATCAAACTAGGTATGGAGATACCGATTATCTAATCTCGGATATGTAATATATCGCGAGACAAAGGGATTAAGTTACTAACATAAAAGTTTCTCACGATCACAATAAGTCATCGTTAAATGTGTGGGAGTCAGTATGGATCTCCAGGTCCCGCTTCTGATTATTGATCTGAGAGGGGTCTCGATCATGTCCGCATTTTTTGCGAACCGTAGGGTGACACACTTAAGAGACACCGACACCATTTGGAACAAATAGTTTCTAGACAAAAAGATTTACAAAGCGCAGGAATTATTTCACTAGACAACGGAATTGTTTCGGGTGAAATTGCTGAAATTGTTTCTGCATGTGAAATAGAATACTAGCAAGGGGTTTTATGTAAATTTTTGTTAATTAATATAATTGACAAAAATTTGAATAAATAAATAAAAGAAGTTTTATTTAAAGAGAGATTACATTAAATTTTATGGAAATTTAATGTGATTTTTTAGTGGGGTTTTGAGTGGAGAAATGAAGGGTCATTTTGTGAGTAGGATCTCCACCCACTTGAATGGAGGAAGGGGTGGGCAGCCCCCATGGCGCCAGCCATGCCCCTTGGGGTGCCCCCTCCTCCTATAAAAGGGCCCCTCTTCCTCTCTCATACTCACACCTCCTCGTGAAGTATCTCTCTCCTCCTCTGGTTTATCCCCCATGGTCTCGGTCTAGCGAGATACATGTTTCCGGTGGCTTTTCGTTTGGAAAGAGTTGTTGCTTCTGCTGCATCGCTAGAGCAAGGAGGCGGAGGTTGTTGAGTGGCTTGAACGTGTGTGCGAGCATGGATGCGGTGCTGATCGCGACGGTGGACTTCTTCTCGATCTTAAGATCAGCAAGCGTTCGTCTACATCATCCACGAGTACAACCTCGTTAAACTTTGTCGGTCTACAAAGTTATGTTCTCTATGTATGTATATCTACCCATTGCTTGTATCTAGTAGATAGATCTTGGTACATAGATTTTCCCATTATAGGAAAAAAATTGTTTTCTATGCTGCGAACCCTACAAGCCAGCGGGTCTCCTTGGATCTGAACTTCTGCAGGTCGGGTCACAGGTTGGGGTGGAGCGATAGGGAGTAGCGGATGGGAGGGGAGGGGAGCTGTACCTGTCGAAGATGGCCGGTGGTAGCTGGAGCCGATGAGGAGATGTTAGCTGCCAGACCACGTCAGGAGCAGTGCAAGGGGCGGGAGGAGTGCCCCAACCCTAGCGATTTGGGAACGGCCGAGCGAGAGGGGTCTGGGAAGGTTCATGGGCCAAATATTGATCTCATATGCCCTTTCAGTTAAGTGGTATATGACGATTAATCGGTCTGATAGTCGATTAATCGGCCTGACAACCGACTAAATACCATTTAATCGGTCTGGCCAGTTAATGCACTGAATAGGTGCTATTTGCTTCAGTTGCCCTCCGAGTAGCGATTAACTGGCCATTAATCATCCGAATTCTTGAACAATGTTCTAAAGAGCGTATTCGGTTATGATGTAATTGATGAATGCAAGTACACATATTATGTACCTAGTTTCGAAGTATAAGAGTATCAAATCACGGAGAACCATTGGTAATGCTTTTTATGCCCCTCGTTACGCTGTTATCAAAGTGTACCTACAAGTTGACTTTAATTCCAAACAAGAGAGTGTTTTGTGAATGAGAGCAAATAGTATTTAATGAGAACGGCGAGTAAGCAGTGTAAAGCGATGAAACTACAATAAGGCTAAAGTGTTCTCAATGATTTCTAGATATGCCACTAGCATGTAGTAATAAATATGATCATGATATGTTTGTCTAATATGCATTCTTATGTATGGGCAGAGACCCCAATTATATGAGAGCATGTTAGCCTCCTATTTCTTATCCCTTGTAGCCACCACTCGTCACCAAAGGCTAGCATGCATGATTACACGAGTGATTAAGGGTCTTTCTGTGGCTATGGAGATCCTTTTTTGGATTCCCCGTGATCCACATCAATCCTTTGCTTTAGGACAATAACATTATATGTCATATAACACAACACCCTCCACAAAGTATCAATGAAATCTCCTCCTTGTCCCTGTGGGGCAAATCACTACACACGCGATGATCGCATAGCAATTGAGGTGAAGAGTTGAATACATAGTTATACAAATGAGGAGAAGCAAATCTATATGGCAAATCATAATAGTGTTAGGGTTTCTCCATCTCCCCAGGAACAAAAGGAAATACTGACACGTGGAGTCAATCAACATCATCATGATAATATAAATGAAGTATGAAGGTAATGATGAATACATATACAAATGCACACTATATTTTGGAATTATAACGAGATGGACGAAGAGAATGGTGATGGTGCTAATGATGATGAATATTGAGGCCCAAGCCTCCAAGATCTGAGAGGCGGTGAAGATGAATGCCCTTCTGCTAGCTACCCCTCTAGATCCCTTCCAGAGGTAAGGTTTTGGTGTTTTGTGGTGGATGCGAATGTCGGGCCTCTAATCTGATCATATAGGGTAAAAGTATTTGACGAGGCTATGCCATAGAGACTGCGTACGGTTGTGGGTACATGGGCTTTACCCATACCGTAGGTCATTAGTGTCGATGGACCTCTTGTTGTGTTTCCTTTTCCCATTACTCTCCTCCCAGGTGCATGGATGTTTGTATGGAAGGTCTTTAAAGCCTCCAATTAGCATATTTGTGTGAATAATGACATCTCTAATTGATTTGTTCATCAACCTCTTTAATCTCGTGATCTTGGTGAAATGGACATAATAGGTGTGCGCGAACATGATACAAATACCAAAATTGCTACACTACTAAAGCAGACACAAGGTAAAACATGATGCAAAATGCACTCATCGGTAGTTCCAAGGGACAGTGTTCCGAGGGTCAAGTTGTACGTCGTTTCAAGCAACCATTGAGGGATAAGTTGATGATGGGGTTCTGTTGCTGCTTCTTCCTCGAATAGCTCCATCTTAATCCTTAGAAAAGCTTCACTTCAACTCGAAGGGCTCCGCCTTGATCCCAACACAACTCCGCTTCGATCCATCGATGGCTTTACATCTCCATCACGGTGTAATGAGTTGCATAGTGAAACCTAAAGTGGCAACACCCCTTTAAGGGTCGAGGGGGCGAGGCCCCCATGACAGTCCCGCATATTGCCCCTCCGGTGCCTAGCTCCATGCTTCAAATCCTTCAATAGATGGACAGTGGTTGTGACCGGTGCCCAAGGCAGATCATGGTTGTGGCGATTCCCAATGGCATGCTTCTACTAGGTTTCCAGCGCGGCGGTGCGGTCATCGCAGCGGCAATGCCCTATACTCCTCTTCCTCTCCATCTCTTTATTCCCAGAGTGTCCGCAAAGTATGGTTACACATTTAGTGTTGATTGCCCATTTTTCTTGTTCTGTAGCAACGCATCGGTATTTAGTTAATTATAGTACTGATAAACTTTAAAGGTATATCACAACAAATCCTTTTTTTGGAAGGTTGAACTAGGCCACGCTAACTTCTAAGACACCAAAGATATCTTCTAGACTTGCAACTCACAGGATATACACATGCTATTACAGTGAAAAATTGCAATAACTATATTGTTTTATATATCCTATTCATGTGAATTACACAAACTATATTACTTTTTGTCAGCATTAAGCTACGCCATGAGCATAGGAAGACATGTTTTTTGGTAAGTCAACCATCGGCAACAAGGAGGTGATGGCCAAGGCGTGGAGGCCATTGACATAATGAGTTAATCTTTCATGTATGAGTGGTCATCTTCCATGTCTGAGTCGTCGACAAGGTGCGACATCGGCATCAACAAAGGGATGAAGGTGAGCTAAGCAATGCAAGTAGGATGACTTCTTCAGAAAAGGACGATAGACTTGTCTAAAAACCACTAGAAGACCTTATCAGCGGATGAATTAAAAAGAAAAAGGAAAATGTCACTTCCTTAAAAAGTGCGGCCAGAGAAGACCGTTTGGAGTACAGTAATAAAGTTGACGAGAGAAAACCTGACATTGTTGTTTTATGAGGACTATACCATATTTTTTTCTAGCAAAGCACTGGTATCTAAGCGGATAATTCGCAGCAATGCGCTGGCACTTAGCTAGTTGTTTTATATAGCCTACTTATGTGATCTAGGCTTGTCTGAGAAGCTCCTCCCACTGCTTCGACTGTCACATTATGCAGCAATTGCTGGAGGCGACCCCTTGTTGCAGGATCATCCTGTGTTTGCCACAACACAGTAAATATATGTTTAACAAAAACTTCAGGTTAATCCTACCATGATTGTAACGAAATGGTAATGCGCGCAATTGGTTAACATGACTCACCACAAGACAACTATCGACCGTTCCATCTTTCAGCATGTCAGGGAGGAGTGTTTGCAATTCCGCGCATGCACTACGAATAATTTAGCAAAAGGAAACATATTAGAGTGCATCTCAAGATATATGATGCAAAATCATTATGTACATAGAATAGAAATGGCAGCACGAATTACCTGGGATTGTCTGATAACCTGTCGAAACATATGATAATGTGCTTGAGTAGCCTTGCGGAAGCAGGAGGCTGATCAGGACGTGGAACTACCATGTATGCTAAAAGACTGCCCACAGCATGCAAGCGCTCAGGGGCGGAACATATGTAAATCAGCCCAAGCTTGTCAAGCAGTATCTTTTTGAGAATGAAGGTGGCCACCTGCGTGTAAAATTCGACTAAATTAGTGAAACCGAAGACAATGGTCGGGGGCGGAGGGGGATTGCTTGTTTTCTATTTATTTTTTTGTCTTGAATTCAACTGTGAAACCCCACCCTAAGATCTTTTTACAGTCTAGACTCAACCAAAATGTGAACTATCGGCAGTATAGTGTTCCACAAAATCTTCAGACAGAACATGGTGATATTCTAGGTAAGATGCTAAGGTACATACGGTTTTTGACAGCTCACTGCCCACCTCCATGCAACACAAGCAATAAGGAAGTATTCTAGTATTGAGCAGAAAACTGATAACTTCACTATCATCGACCTGCATGCATGTAATCAAGTCATAAATCAAGTTATATATACAGTTGGTTATCTTTTCGTGTCAAATAATAAGTTAATTAATTACCTTAACAAGAGCACCGATAACACCCAAGCTGGTAAGCCGCAAGTACTCAAAGGGTTTTGTTTTGATCTTAATATTCAAGAAGGGGTATAGGAAGTACGGAATTTGAGCTGAAAAGAATAAATGAAGAAGAGGGTAAATGGATAACAAACAACAATAGTTCTAAGAAAAACATTAGTACAACAAAATACTGTCTATATCAACTTCTATAAACAAAATGATGCGCTCATTACCATCTAAGAAAAGCATCCTGGTCTCGGGGTGCGATGCAACACACTGCAATATAAGTTTTATATTCCAGCAAAAAAAACAGCTTAGACATCAATGATCGCATGCAAACTTAAAGCGACCTCAAATTCTTAAACAGAATGGAGTCAAATTTTCCGCTGTTACCCGGATATTTTTTCTCCACATAAAAGTGTACCTGAAAAAGTGCAAGTACGTTGCAGACTCGGTTTGATGCACCTGGCGATAAAGTTGCTGGGGATGAAAGTGCAGGATAGATAGATATGATTTCCTGAATATATTTTCGAAGTTGCCAAATATAACAAGTGAGAAAGATCAAAGACTAGCTGAAAAACCTAAGAAAGTTGAAGAATAGATCATCAAGCCCAAATTAAGCTTCTTGTTCTATAAATTTTATCTCAATTCCAAAGCATGCGAATAAACCTCAAAGGACCATATGGAATATGCATACCTGAAGTAGAGCAGCAATTGTACCGAACGAGTGCCACAAGAGCGGGGCCAATATATCTTGAAACATCTCCCTTTTCTGCAAAAAATATTTGTGACGTATTTACTTATCTTTGTTTGCCTTACAAAATGCCTTAGCATATGTTGATGACTGATCATGTTACTAATCTGATATTTCTAGTCGAGCATAAATGCAGAATTAATTAGCTACAAAAGAATCACTGATGAAAACTTGTTGAAGATGATAGTCTAAGATTTACTCGTGAATTACTTGTCGCAAATTTGACTAGAAACGTGTCTATCCAAACGCATTTTAGTATATAGAAACATGCAAATCTAGACAAATCCGTGACATCCAATTCGGGACAAAAGGAGTATAAAAAACCATTGGTAATTAGCAATGCACCAATTTATTTTGAATTTTGCTTGTATTGTACAATTTTGACAGCTAATGTTGTTGTTATGTTCACCATCGAGATGGATTATGATCATCGACTTCTCTATTTTTTCGCAGCATAGCACAGTCAACAATCGCACATCAAGCCTAAGTAACTCCTCAAATTAAAAATTAATCAGTTAGTTCATAAGAAAATAATGTTGGCGATGCATAAATGAGTTTTTGCAAGTTTGTTCGTACCCTAGCTAAGCAACTCAGGACGATGTATATGGTATGAGGGTGTAACTTGAAGACAAATACTACATTGTTCTCGCAACGAAGCTCCTCTCGCGTGCTGCCCACGACGCTGATCAGATTGGTTTCCACAACAACGGTGACGATAATAGTATACCTTAGAGAGCTCGACGAGGGCGTTCTCGCGCAGCACGGGGTCGCAGAGGTCGAGCACCAACTTATATACCGACGCCATGTCCCTGCGACTGCCTTCCTGCGTCACGGCGGCGGCGCCGCCACCGCCGCCGCCGCCGCCGATTGGAGAGGGAGGCGCCGCAATGGAAGGCGATACGGAGACGGAAGGCTGCAGATTCGCCATTACGCACGCAACCGCGCGCGTCAGACGGGTTTGGATTTGATCGCTGAAAGCACGGAGCGGTAATTCCGATCTCTGCTCCAGTCAACGACGTGGAGAGGAGAGACAGACGCTGCGGCGTATGGTGGATGCAGAAACGAAACAGACGATCGATTCTCTTTCTCTATATGAGACCGATCGACAAGATAAAAGACGGACGGGTTAAGTCCGAGACACGCGACATTTGTCAATGTTTACAACCGGAATCCTTTTTTTCATAGTGGTCATGGTCGGTCCGTTCTAAAATAAATGTACTCCAAATTCTAATTTGTACTAAGTTAAATAATTTACTATTTAAAAAGTATCAATATATATACTCCATTCTAAAACACCATTTTGATTTATAAAATACCATTTTAAAATAGATATAGAGATACTATTTAGTGCCATAAGTATTGCCACATTGTTTGATGAAGTTGTACAAATCTTACAATCATTTAACTTATAACAAAAGCTAGATGTATAGTAAGAATATGGTCCAACCAGACTTGCTAGGTGCACCTTTTACATGCTTAAACACCCTTAGATCTGGCTTTGAAAGCGAGATCCACTAGGGCGCAAGTGGCACCGCGAGACGCAGGTATGAAGAAAATTGCACGAGACGATGTGTTCCTTGGCGTACAAGCGTCATAATTCGCCATCTCCCACTGCTCTCTCTCTCTCTCTCTCACGACCTCACTCTTATCCCCACACTCTACTCGGGTGTTTCGTCTCATCATGCGACGACGTTTGCTTAAATAGCGACAACGTCATCAACATTCACTACTTCCAATGGCGGAGCTAGAGCATAGTGGGTCATGGTGCACACTTGATGCCACAATAGGTAAAAAGTTTGTTTTAGGATGCACACATGGTAAAAATCTGTCATTTAGCAAAGAAAAAATATTTTTACCCGGGTCCCGTGCACCCCCTTGGCCCTATAGGGATCCGCCCCTGCTACTTCCTTTTGGCGATCAGCGCATCCATTCTCATCAGCAACAACAACATGGGTAAGCTGTAAGCACTCTGAACCTGTGGGTTTGGATCAACTATCTAGATCATGGTGATGCTTAGCATGGTTGCTTCGTGCACATGTATGAGTAAAACCTTTATGCATTAGGATGACTTGAAAGTATTTTTTAGGCTAGTTAGATCGGGTACTATGACCATTAACTTGGTTTGATTTGGGAAGAGATTGACAAGCCAATGATGTTTAGGGCCACAAAGGCAAGTATATGTTCCTGGTGGATCTTCTTCCAAATCTTTCGGATGATCAATATGTGTCTCCTATGGGATAATATGATGCAGCCCGTCCTACGGACGCACCTCCATCTACAACACCTAGTCCCCCAAGCGGACCAATGACTCGCGCCCGAGCCAAGCTCCTACAAGCCAAGGTTAACTCGCTCCTCTCCTCATGTGATTTTGGTCTACCTTTGGATGGCTTGCTACTTCATGCAACTACGTTGTGTATCCTCAGATATGAAGCAACATCACCACACCAAGCCACCAAGGAAGAAGGACCAGGAGAAGACGCTGCTGGAGCTCGGCACACCGGAGTCTCCGGTCCTGTACACCGGAGTCTCCGGACCATCCTCCGGTCCGGCCCCAGGAACCAAGCCCGGGACAACCAGAAGGCCCCTCCGGAGACGGGTCCGGAGATTGACCGGAGTCTCCGGCCCAGACCGGAGTCTCCGGACCCAACACCGGAGTCTCCGGACTGATCGACACCAGGCATGTCAAGGCCTTTTGGGCCTGGCCCATGTAACCCCCAATTTCGTCCAAATTTCCAGTTTTATTCCTAAACTACCCATGTTTAAGTGGCTGGCCTATATAAAGCCCCACCCCTCATATGTAAACCCTAGACTTGGATAATAATAGTTGAGGACACCCCTTTGAGGATCTTTCATCTATTGGTCTCATTCTCCTACCAAGGGGCACCCTATTATCCACAACCTCTTGGATCTTGCCTAGTGCGTTCAAGTTGTACAAGTCCTTGGGATCTCGGTATCTCATGCCCAAGTAGTCAAGATCTCACCAAGCACCTCTCCCCCGTTGTTGGTCGTGGAGAGAGAGCTTCGCCCAACACCGATCATAGGGATTATGTTGGACCGGTTGCCACCGGCGTGAGTTATCGGCGTGTATCGTGTTTTTGTGCACGTGAGTTCATCGGGTTCTTCGGGTGCGTGTGTTCAAGGATTTCATCCCCTTTCCCCCTTCCGCCGCTTTCCCATCGATGCCCGCGGAATTCATGAAAGATCGGGCCACCCCAAGGGGTTACCCCATAACATAATGGTATCAAGAGCAAGGTTGATCAAGAATTTCCCCTCAATTTTTCTTCTATCCACCATAAATTCGAAAATTTCCCAAAAAACAGCCCCAATTTGCCTTTGGATCGATCTATCGTTTTGGAGTGTTATTTGTGGTTTTGATCCGACCAAATCTTGTCTAAGGTGTTGGTCCAGCTTTTGTCTGCGTTTCCCAGCCCAGTTTTGGCCAATTTTTTGCGGATTTGAGGACTCTAGGCGTGAATTTCCGCTCAAGAACACGAGCAGATCTTCCACACCGGAGTCTCCGGCCCTGTGCACCGGAGTCTCCGGCCCAGACCGGAGTCTCCGGCCCTGGACGCCAGTTTTGGCCTTTTTCCTCTTATCTGCATTGGCTAATCTGTCCGCTTATTGTTTGTGTTCCGTGTGCGTGCCACCAACTAACAGATAACTTCCGCAACATCGCCGCGCTCTTCGACACCACGGACACCAAACTCTTCCCCGCTCCATCGACACAAGATCATCATCAACAACTAAGGTATAACTTGTGTCAACCCTTGTAGCCAAATCTTCCTTTGTGTGTACCTATCCTATGAGAGCAACTCATTTTGTGTTTGTCTAAGAATTGTGCACTTGCCATTGGAAAGTGAGAGTGGGAGGGCAAATACAAAAGTTAACATAGTAGCATAGAAAGGGAGAAAAAGAAAAAGAATCAAAAAATAGGAAGAAAAATAGAAAGATACATAGTCTCCCAATACAAAGAGAGTATCAAGCTTGTAAGCAAAAGAGAGAGGAAGAAGCGCGCCAAGGAAAGTGCACAAATCCGTTGCTTACCTTATTTTGGCAAACGAGTTGTGGTCTCTCCTTGTGTTGGCACGACAACCGAGCGTAGTCTTCTTTACACTACTAGGAAAATGGTCGTTTGTGGCGCACCTGAAAGGCCCATCCGTGGCGCACCAGTAGTGCGCCACGGGCCTTTCTTCTGCTATCTCTCCGTGGCGCCACGCCTAGTGCGCCACGGTTGTGTAGAGATAGGCGTGGCGCGCAGCTAATGCTTGAAGTTTGGCATGGTGCTACCCTTTTTATCTTACGTGGCGCACTACCCAAGGCGCCACTAAACATCCATGGTGCGCTTTAGGGTAGTGCGCCACGGAAGGTAAACATGTACAGATGTATTTTTGTTTTTTTTTTAATTTCCATGCCAGATTTTATGCAATACAGATTATATACAATATTACAGCAGATATACACACACAGATACAAGATATACAATTATATATATAAATACTCGATATGAAAAACAAGATTGAAACAAATACATATAGATAAGTCTCATACATGAATACATAGTCCAAGTTACATTGTTTTGATCATGTTACAAAGTAGTAGTTGGTGACATGCGAATACATGTGTCGATCGAACAAGTTAGAGCTCGGAAGCTCGCCTAGACATCTAAACTAGCTAGCTAGACACAAATGCGGGATAAATACCCAAAGAAGATAAGCATGATCACCGCCGCGACGAAGGTGTAGGTCTTCATCCGGTTCCTTGTCCTAACTCCCGCTAGATAGCGCGTGTATCTATCTTCCGCCTCCGCCATAGTGTTGTACCCTTTGTAGCTATTACCGCTGAAACGGTGCACCTGTCTCCGGCAGTCTTCCCAATCATCGTAGACTCCGGGAACCCGTCCCTTGTACACGACGTACCACGTCATCGACAAGTTGACAATAATAACTAACCGTTGATTGAAAAAACATGTATAATTAAAGTCGCATATGAAGATACACTTATAGAAAGTACTCTTAAATCAAAAGAGCAAACTCAAAAGCATGCCTCATATATAACTAGCTAGGTCGTTGGACACGAGAATTGCTTATGACGGGACCGTTAGCCAAGTAGGATGCACAATTCCTGGACTTGTGCATATCACAAAGGCTAACAATCCCGTCATAGCACATTCACATATATATTGTGCCACGACATTTCAATCATCGGCATATTCTCGAAAAGACAAAAATAACTCGAAAATCATGCCTCATATATAACTAGCTAGCTAGGTCGTTGGACACAGAATTGCTTATGACGGGATGCTAGCCAAGTAGGATGCACAATTCACGGACTTGTGCATATCACAAGGCTAACAATCCGTCATAGCACATTCACATATATATTGTGCCACGACATTTCAATCATCGGCATATTCTCGAAAAGACAAAAATAACTCGAAAAGCATGCCTCATATATAACTAGCTAGGTCGTTGGACACGAGAATTGCTTATGACGGACCTGTTAGCCAAGTAGGATGCACAATTCACGGACTTGTGCATATCACAAGGCTAACAATCCGTCATAGCACATTCACATATATATTGTGCCACGACATTTCAATCATCGGCATATTCTCGAAAAGACAAAAATAACTCGAAAAGCATGCCTCATATATAACTAGCTAGCTAGGTCGTTGGACACAGGAATTGCTTATGACGGGACTGTGAGCCAAGTAGGATGCACAATTCCTGGACTTGTGCATATCACAAGGCTCACAATCCCGTCATAGCACATTCACATATATATTGTGCCACGACATTTCAATCATCGGCTTATTCTCGAAAAAGACAAAAATAACTCGAAAAGCATGCCTCATATATAACTAGCTAGCTAGGTCGTTGGACACAGGAATTGCTTATGACGGGACTGTGAGCCAAGTAGGATGCACAATTCCTGAACTTGTGCATATCACAAGGCTCACAATCCCGTCATAGCACATTCACATATATATTGTGCCACGACATTTCAATCATCGGCATATTCTCGAAAAAGACAAAAATAACTCGAAAAGCATGCCTCATAACTAGCTAGGTCGTTGGACACAGGAATTGCTTATGACGGGACTTGTCCAAGTAGGATGCACAATTCACGGACTTGTGCATATCACAAGGTCGACAATCCCGTCATAGCACATTCACATATATATTGTGCCACGACATTTCAATCATCGGCATATTCTCGAAAAGACAAAATAACTCACACTTGTCGTCGAGAACCAAAGAGTAAGCAAAAAACCAAAGAGTAAGCAAAAAACCAAAGAGTAAGCAAAAAACCAAGCATTGATTGATATATAATAATAATAAGCAAAATAAGTAAGCGGTGATACATAAACCTAATAAGATAAGTACACTTGTCGTCCATGTACACACACACAAAGGTCATCTATAGTTTGCAACTACAACTAGGCCAACATCAAGCCTTACGGCTTAGGGAACGGGAGGAGGGCATACCTCGTCATGAACTTCCTATAGTCACCTTGCATCTCTAGGCGATCTTCTATGTCACGGTTATTGGGATATTTCCTCCGTAGAAGATCCCCGAAGTCATGACATCACGAAGATGATTGCCCCAAGCTGCTGGATGCGATACATCTCTTGTCTAATATCCGAATCATTGATCTTGGCCTTTGCTTGACCTTGTTTGAGATGATCCGCGTAGAATTCTGCTGGTCAAGTAGGAACGCCCTCATGTGATGGAGTGCGTAGTAGGCTTCCTTCTTACTGTTTTCCGGCTGCTTCACGCAGGGGAACTCTGTTACGTGGTTGAAGACGTGCCTGCCGAACTTGACCTTCTTACGCACGAAGCTGGTGCCTTCCGTCGAGGCAAAGCCAGTGAGAGCATCATCCAGAACTTCCTTGATCTTGTCGTAGTTTTTCTTCTTTTCTAGACTCCCCGAGTCGAAATACGTGGCGTGGGAATGCTTCGGCGATAAGGAGATGAGCGTGCAGTGTTCATCTCTGCGCAAAAAATTCAAATGGAATGTGTTGAAAAAAGAATGATGATGATCTAATAAAGCCAATCGACGGTGGCGACTGAATAACGACTTACTCGGGAAAGTAAGGCACAAGAATGTATTCCTTTGTCTTGTTCGCCACGAGGATTCTTTTTAGGTACGAGGCCACGATACGTCGTGGGGAAGCAAGTCACGCATGTAGTAGGGGTCCACTATAGCGATGCCGGTGTGTTCTCTCTAATGATCTGCGTGGCGGTGAGAGAAAGAGGCGGACCATGGTATAGTGCAGCGGTATATGTGGAACATATTGAAGATGTCCTCGAACCGTAGGAAGAACAGATCCATGGGGAAGTGTCGACGAAGCCCAACTGGTGGCACCTTAACCACGAATACCGGTGCGAGGATCTTTCTCCGATAGAAGGCGTCTCTCTATCGTCGACGCCGTCATGCACTCTGCGATTCGAACTGGCGAGCTTCCAAATTCTTAGGTAGCATGGGCTCACCCGCCACATGAATCCTCCACATAATACCCTCGGGTCTTGGTGGCCCGTCCGAAACCTGATCGGATTCGCGATTGTTGACGCCACCGGCTGGCTCGAGCTGCTAGATTTTCTTTTCCTGCCCTTTTTCCTTTTGGAGGCGGGCGCACATATCGAGCACGGCCGCCCTATGTAGTGTGTCGGGCTTAGAATAAAGGGCGGTTGGTTGTATCACTGGCTGTAAAGGCGCAAGCTGGGCGTCTCCGAGAACCAAGCAGACGCTTGGTGATAGTGGCTTTCTCTGGGGCCACCAGCTAGGTCTTCGTTGCCAAACGAGTCTTTGAAGAAGTGATCATTCCAGTCTTGAAGTCCTCGGCGGATCTGCGCCATGTGATCATCAACATGATCATCCGACCCACCGTGGAGGTGACGGCGAGGCGGTAGGGGCCTTGCCACCGCTTGTCGCTGGCGACAGCGGTGTTGTTGTCGTGGCGTGATGGCCCCGTCCCCAAAGCGGATCATGCTCTTTGGCCATAGCATGAACAAGCGAAGCAACTCGAGGACGGGCGACTCTTCTTCATCGCTCACGGGGTTGAATGGGAGGTTCAGTCGTCGCAGCCTTAGCACCCGACTAATTTTAACCACTGCATGCTATCCGCATCGGCTTTGAGTGGAACGTCGCTGCAAGGGTTGAACGATGGTACCCTTGGCAACATCCCTCACTCGTTGTTCACGTAGCATAAGAGAGTGCAAGGAACATCCGTCTGCGGAAAACATGTACGGCGTCGTCGGGCGATGCCAAAAGAGTAATATATAGATGGCATGAAAGGCGGTAATTAAAGCAATTTGTTTACCGTGATGGTGTCGAGATCGGCTAATGTAGACGCACCGCATACGGCGACGGGCGTGCAAGAGACGGAAGGGCTGCTTGATGGCGCGGTGCTGGACGCCGGTGTATTCTCCCTACCGACGGGTGCTTGGAGCTCCGGTGCCGCCGTGACGATGGCAGGGGGCACCAACATGTACTCCGGCGCCGCGGTGATGGCAGGGGGAGTCACCAACACTTGCGGCGCCGCGGTGCTAGCGGAGTCACGAACGTAGTTCGCCTGATTAAATCGGCGCCGCGTTGTTCGAGTGGCTCGACCATGCTTGGAATCGAACGCGGCCCTACTCGACCACCCGCACTCCGATTCGCTATTGACTCCACCAAGGTAGGCGGGAAGGGCGTAAGGGTGATTGCCGAGTTGTCTTGGACGATCTGCGGGATCCGCGCCACTTGTGCCTTAAGTTCTTGAACCTCTCTGTTTTCCTCCTCGCTCCTTCCCGACGGCGCCACATGCGTCCTCGTCGGTGGACCAAAATGATCCACCCAATTCTTACCCCCGAGGCCGGCCAGACGGCCAGCCGACGGCAACTTCTTCAGAATCGCTCTATTTTCTTGGCCCGGTTCGCCATACTGTTAAAGGGTTATCCCAGGGTGGCCGTCGACCCACAGGATGAGGAACCACAGGATCCATGACTAGCAACAATTTCCTCCTCCTGCGGAAGAAGTAATGAATCATTTAGATCATCGATTAGATTGCAATCGTGTTGATCACCGTAATTAGATTATACTTACCACAATTTCCTCGAATTCCTTCACGCAGGATCCGGTGAGTTGTTTGGTTTTGGGTCCACATGGTAACGGGCTCGATGAAGTTCGAACCTGCCGGTTCGAATTTAGCAAAGGGTTTTCTATCCCTTGGATCTATACTCTTCGTCCTCCTTATTCCATTTGGCCTCCATGATTACGTATCCACCAGATCCGAGATGGTGATGACCTATATTCATCGCTGCGGCGCCTTTCCCGATTACTATTGGCGGCTCTTTCGATTCACCTCTCCTTGAACTCCGGAACTGATCTTCGTGATCTGGGTCAATCTTCTGGATCTCCTCGAGACTTTTGCCTTCTTTATAGATCTTCTTCTTTATCCGGGTTCTCCAAGGCTGGCGGTGCTCATCTTTGTGAGGCGGATTTGTTTACCGTTCCCATGATAATTTGTGTTCGATACTTAGCGGGAACTTGTACCGGCGTCGCTTCTCGAAGAGGAGTGTGTGCAAGTGGCCATTATCTTTATGCCGGAGATTCTCGGTGTTGATCGAGATGGTTGTCCGGGTGATCTCCGCCACTTTCCCACCGTACCCTCTGACGACAAGGTCGGTCTCCAAAGGAACCCCTGATGGGCTCACTTCGGTAATTTCCTCCCTGACCGTGCCGACCGTGTTCGGGCGCCGGTCCTTCGGCTTCTTAGGAGGGTTGCTACCACTCCCTGTGCCCTCGCCGCCATCAGTGGTTTCATCGTCCGCCGTTCCTTCGGCTTCTTCCTCCGCGTCTTCCATCTCATCATCCTCGCTCTCCGAAGGATGGTATTCTTCATCGTCTTCTAGACTGGGCCGCCTCGTAATGTCAATTGTTTATTCGAGGTGAGTTCTCCTTCGTACGATGCGCTTAGAACATCCAGCCTCGTCGTTATCACACATCTTTTCACTAATAAAAAACAAATAATTGGTTAAATGCGGAAAAATCCGGCATGACCTTTGCTAATTTTCTTAAACTAGAGTGCCCGATTTACGCCAAAGCGGAAGTTAATCAACATTCGGCAAAATCGGGACTCGTTTCATACAAGAACCTGCATACACATAATAAAGTGCTTCATATACAAGCACAAGCACAATTTCAAGTGCTACAATTATATCAAGCACAAGCACCTATCATTTTAGCAAGCACAAGCACTGTCATTATAGCAAATACAATTGCAAGCACAAGTACACTGTCATTATAGCAAGCAAGCAAATACAACATGCATTATATGACCAAGCAAATACAACAAGCAAATACATATATAGCGACACACAAGTTTTGTACAACAAGATACATTAAATTGGCCTCTTGCTAGGTACTAAGCTAACCTTCGGACGCTGGAGGCGCCGTGGAAAGATTCGCCAAAGTTCAAGAGCTACCTTGATATCATGGACCAAGGTTCTTTCCTATCTGAAGGATGATGGACATAGCGGCGGGAGTGGAAATAGTCTTGGGAATTCAAGCTTGAGGATCAAGGAGAAATTTAAGAACTTCAACTTTTCCTTCGAGGAGATTTACCGAGTCGGACACTGGAAGGTAACGGACCCAACTCCATGAAGAACTCAAGATATCTATATCTAAAATGTGATTCCAGCATATCGTGCTTTTGTGGGGAGATATGGTAGTCTAGTGGATAACGGAAGGAGTTCGTGTAAATACATAAAGTACAAGCAGAGGACTTGGAGAATCAACTGTCTGATCTATTTGAAGGGTCACTAGGTTACGCCAACCATTCCGGAGAAGGTAGTAGTCCCTTTTATGGAATTTGTTCTGGTATGTCTAGTTACAAGGATCGATATTCGAATCTGCTGGAGTTCTTTGCATATCATGTCTTGAATTGGTGCGTGTTCCTGTTATGGTGTCTTGTAATACCACCGGAGTACAGGAGGATTCCTTTGGTTGCGGTGATTATGTGTACCAAGAAATAATGTTCATGTATTTTTTTTTTCATACTCATATCTTTGCACACTAAAGTGTCAAAGATCTAGGATTTGGCACTATGTAGAGGGCCCACTTCTGGAATAGATTTAACATGTTATATGTATTTACAGTTGGAGTAACATATTACGTAAGATGTGGAAAGAGGGTATGTTTAGGCCCCAAAGCGAAATGGAACAGATTTTGTCACTTGTAAGCTTAGATAAAATGAAATGAAGCAAACATATGTTATGAAATCCTTCAAACTATGGATAGCAAAATTGGCCATACTTTAGAATTCGATTGGTTAGAATGTTCAAGAAAATAAATCATTAATGATGATGCCATCTTACAATGAATGCTTGTGTCTCTCTAGTATGAACTAACCACATTTTATCGTCAGAGTCTGAAATAATCAAGTAAAAGTTGTTTAATCAGACATTACTGTAAACTATTGTTGCAAGGCTATAATCATTTCAGGCAGTACTAATTTAAAAGCGTGCTTCAACATTTGTGTTATTGTTCAGCATTGCTGTTCTCAAGGTCTTATAGATGTGTTGTATTGGGCTAAAGTTCTTATTTGAAATAAATAATTATTCATTACTACTGTTAGGACTTCTCTTGGCATTGGCAAAGTTCGACAACTTGATTCTACCATCATCTTCTGCCACATGATTCTACCATCATCTTCTGCCACATGATTCAGTGGGATGGTATGACACCAGATGAGGCTACAGGAGGATGGCATTCATACAAGCAACCTTCCCATCATTCAAGCCCTGAAGTCTTGTCTTAAGGGGGGAGCACTGTCAGGACCCTACCCTGTTCCTTCCCCTTCTCCGGCGCCGTCGGAGACCATCGGGTCCTGACAAATCTCTAATCTGAACCCTAACCTCTAATGGCCTTCTCTGAACCCTAACCTCTAATATGAACCCTAACCTCTAATCTGAGCAGAGAGAGGGGAGAGAGGGGAGGGGCGGCTCACCTCTGAGATGAGTACGACGATGGCGGGCGGGCGGACGACGATGGTTGGCGCACGGGCCTCCTCCTGCTCCACGGCCTCCTCCTCGAGCGGCGGCCTCGATGCGGCCTCGATGCTCCTGGCGTGGATGCTCCTGGCGGCGGCCTCGATGCGGCCTCGATGCTCCTGGCGGCGGCCTCGATGCTTCCTCCTCGAGAGCTTCCTCCTCCTCGAGAGCTTCTTCCTCCTCCTCAACGGCGACGGCAGCACGGTGGTGGGCTTCTCCTCCTCGAGCTGTCATGAGATGCAGGCGCGGTGTGGTGTCGTCTGTGAGAGATGGATCGAACCGGCGCGGTTGACTAGCGTCCAACAGACATAGGCGTAGCGCACCCTGGCCAAGTGCGCTACGGATAACCGTAGCGCACTTGGCCAGGGTGCGCTACGCCTATGTCTGTTGAACGACCAGATAAGAGGGCGGCCACCCCTTCTGTTAACACTACTACTGTCATAGCCCACTGGTTCTAGCCCCTTAGCTCTATTCCAAACTCTGAGCACCCAGGTTCGAATCCTGGTGCTCCACTTTTTTATTTTTATTTTAAAAATACTTTTAAATGTTCACAAAAATGTCCAAAAGTGGTGATATATGCCATACAAGTTTTGTTTTGTTTTTAAAATACTTTTAAATATTCCAAACATGCCCAAAAGTAGTGATATATGTCATAAAAGTGTTACAAAATATGATTCGAAGTATAACTAAAATTCATAATACTTTGTCCATGAATATTACAATCTTTTTCGACCACGCGTTTTACAATATTTTTGAGCTAGCGTTTTACAATCTTTTTTCCCTTCTTTGTCGCGGTTGAATAATTTAGCCCCGGCACTTTAATGTTTCTTCTTTGAGCAGGCTACCTTTTTGGGTAGGGTTGTCCTTTTCTTCTTGTGATGTATGTTCTGCATCGTAGTCGTCATCTTCAATCTTTGGATCGCCGTCTTGGTCAAGTCTTGCTCGTTGGCGACTCCATCCAATCCGATGATGTTTCTTTTCCTCTCCTCACGATAACACGGCTAGGCTTTGTCGGGTCGGTAATGAAAAACATTGGTCCACTTTGGTAGCTTACCCACGGTTCATTTTTCGGCCACGTTTGCAAGCGGCCTTGGATTTGGCTGCCGGGTATAACCATGGTTGTGAAATACGGTCTTCTCTTTCGACACTCTTTGCCCATCGACACGGAACATCGGCACCTTTTCTCCACATGGTCGAGCTCCCGGATCTCCTCGATTCTTCCGTAGAATCTTTCCTTCACGTTGTCATCGGTGTAGAATTCGGCGTTACGCTGAGTTCGATAATCACACTTGTTGTCCTTTTCCTCCGTGTAGAATGTGTAGCCGTTGATATCATCGCTGATAGGTCACCAGGTTTTGCATCGGTCCCTGCGATAAGGTGAATATGATCTTTCCGTGTCGGAAGAATGCGGCGGGGGATTATCAAGCGTCTGCCTAAACCAACGCGTGAAATCTGAGTTGTGCTCTTTGATTATTTCTCCTGCGTCCTCTGTATGCCCGGTCCGTACTTCTTCTCGATTAACCTTTTGTGCTTCATGCCCAAGGATCGACCAGTTCTAAATCTTTGTGACGAGGTTTGCTCGATCAAAGTCTCGCCGTGATGATGATCACCGTCTCCATCATCTACGTCATCGCTTATCCAACGAGTGTATCCATCCATGAAACCATGGCGGAGCAGGTGCGCCTGCAGATTCCCGGAATCTGGGTCGATCACCCAGTTGAGTTTGCATCTTCTGCACGGACATCTTATATCTGTCTTGTTATTTCGTATCATGTCGGTTGTCGCACATTTCAAAAATCTAGCCACAATGCCTTCGCTCATTATGGACCATTTTGCTCGCACGATGTACACGGTACAATTTTGAAGTCTATTAGAACCACATAATGAATGCATGCATGCAATGGTCGATAGAAAATTTCGGCATGACCTATCCTAAAATTAGGACCTTTGCGAAATGCCAAAGTCTTGCCAAAATGGAAATGAATCAACATTTTGGCAAAACAATGGCAACTTGTTCACATACAAACACAAGAGAGAGAGAGACCGATCCATACACACATGAACATATCATTATCCTCTCCATACACACATGCATGAGCATCATCGATACTCTCCATATACACACACATATGACCATCGATCCTAGCTCTCACACATACACACATCATGACATGAGCATCGATCATCTACATACATATGAGCACATGCATCATCCATATACACATGAACACATCCTTACATGGACAACTTACGAGATGAGAGACCGATCGCGAGAAAGATGGAAAGGAGAGGTGCGTCGGCTGACCGGAGACGGATAGATGAGAGACGAGACCTCCTCTATTACTTATGTAACATCCAAAGCAAGTTTTACATGCTAAAAATGGTGAATGTGTGGAGAAATTGAGGTGGGAAGGAGAAGATCCGACTAGATCTAAGGAGGAAGAAGAAGGGCAAAGTGAAGTGTGGGGTGGTGGATGTGGTCACACATGTGCACATAAAGTGTTGTCTTAAAAATCGACATCCGTGGCGCACACGCAACAAAGGCGCCACGGGAGTACAAACTGTGGCGCACTATGCGAGTGCGCCACGGATGCTCCTGCCCTCCCTGTGGAGCATCATGGAGTGCGCCACGAGGTTAGTGGCCGTCTCGGCAGCGGTGGGCATGCGCTCGGTCGTGGCGCACTGTGCACACGTCGCCACGATGACCCTAACAACCGTGGCGCACGGGTGCATGGTGCGCCTGAAGTTTGGCGTGGCCAACAAGGCCCTGGCCCACACATATCTGTGGCGCACTAGGGTCATGTGCGCCACGGTTGTTCTAGTTACTAGTAGGGCACTGCCCACAGGTGAGCCACGCCTGTTTTAGCCGTGGGGCACTTCAACCATGTGAGCCACGGATGTGCTGATTACCTATAGCCGTTTTCCTAGTAGTGTTAGGCCATTTCGTGCTCACTTTCATAGTCGTGCTAACCCCATTTTTCTCCACGCGTGTGTGTAGTCATAGGTTCTCGTCACCTTTTGAGTTGACCATTTCCCTTTGACGTGAGTTTTGTTGGATCTTCTCCACTTTTGACTATCCTTTACGTTCGATTGGTTCTTTGGTTTTCCATAATCCAAACCATCCACCAAAAGCCTTTGAGAGTTGTAGCTTATTTGTGTGTGAGTTTTGTTGCGATTTCACTTTGCAAGCTGTTCGCTCCTTTGTGTGGCAATTGGTTTGATATAATCTCCAAGGTGAGGTAAAAGGCTAACTCTACGCACCCTTATTCTCCATATACAACCCTTGTCGGTTTTGCATCATGGACAGGAATGGCGAGCCGTCCCAACCACCACCACCTCCGGAGGACGAAACACAATACATGACAAGATGGGATCATTGGAAGGTCCGAGGAGAATTCAACTATCGTTGTGAAGCCCTCGAGCGGCGCCAAGATGAACAATTTAGCGAAGCCCGAGTGGAGTTCAAGAACATCGACAACCGCTTCGAAGAAGTCCGAGGCCAAATGCATGCCATGCAACACAACCTCGGTCATCAAAATGAAGCTCTTGGTCACGCCCTCGCCTCAATGGATGATAAGCTTCAACGCCTCATTGATGGGCTAGCAAGGCCACGATCGCGAGACTCAAGCTCATCACGACACTCCTCAAGTGAATCAAGCGCACCTCGCCGTCACGCTTCAAGGCACCGGGATGGACCCGTCCTTCAATCCATGAGCTCTTCTCAAGCGGTACCATCTCCGCGACACGCCGCGACGTCAAGCTATGATGGTGACCTCTTCGCAAGACCTCCAAGACGTGAAGCAAACCGGCCACAACCAAGGTCACTTGTGATTCAACAAGAGAAACCTCACATGGACCACCAAGCCCATCTCCATCGACATGTTCTTTCAACAACAAGTGAAGCATCCGAAGTGGAAGAACAAGGTCGCCGTCGGCGTGAAGCACTCGAAGATCCACCAAGGCGTCATCATCGACATGAACGTCAATGTCGACATCATGATCATCATGACGAGCCTCCTCCACATCAAGAAGAAAGAGAGCAGCCCATTGCGCATGCGGCTCGACATCCTCCTCGCCACATGGCGCAAGACAATGCTCCTCAGCATCAACCACGACAAGAACAAGAGCAAGCTCCCCAAGCTCGTTGTGAGGATCAACAACCTCCTCCTCGTCCTCAACCACGCCAACAACACGATCAAGCTCCCCAAGCTCCTCGTCCAAACCAAGTTCCACCACCAAACGCGGCACCTCAACAACCGCAAGAGCAACGCCACCATCACCAAGCAAGACATGAGAGCTCGGATGATGAAGATGGCCGCCACAATCATGGCAACCGTCTCCACCGGAACCGCAATGAAGAAGAAACTTTCGGCAAGCTCAAGTTCACCATGCCCAAGTTCACCGGTTCCAATGAACCCGAAGAATACCTCTCGTGGGAACTCAAGGTTGATAAGATCTTCCGCATGCACAACTATAGCAATGAGAATATGATGGCCATGTCATCCCTCGAGTTTGATGAGTATGCCAACCTTTGGTGGGAACAAGTCCAACTCGCTCGTGAATCAAAAGAAGATCCCCCAATCTCAACTTGGCAAGATATGAAGGCTCATATGAGATCCCGCTTTGTTCCTTCGCACTATACACGTGACCTTTTCAACAAGCTTCAAACGCTTAGTCAAGGGACAAAGACCGTGGAAGAGTACTTCAAGCAAATGGAGCTCAACATGATCCGTGCCAACATTGAAGAGCGTGATAAACAAACAATGGCACATTTCCTCAATGGCTTGAACCATCCAATCAAGCGCATCACCGAGTTCCAAAAGTACAAAAACATGGTTGAGCTTGTGCACATAGCATCAAAGGCCGAGCTTCAAGTGCAAGAGGACATCAAGTACAACAAGCCAAAGACATACTTCACATACAAGCAAGCCCCAACCACTACTCCGACAACACCAAGTGGAAGCTCATCAAATACCACCAAGCTTTCCTTCAAGCCAACACTTCCTCAAGGAAAACCGCCCCCAAGTGGCAAATACACAAGGGATGAATAAACATTCAATGGTGAGTGCTACAAGTGTGGAGGCAAAGGACACAAGTAGGCCGCATGTGGGAACAAGAAAGTTTTGTTCATCCATGACAACGGCGATGAAGAATACTTGAGTGAAGATGAGTTTGATACAAGGGTCAAGGAAGCCATGGCAAGGCAACATTTGGAAGAGTACCAAGAACTACTTGTGTGTGAGCATGATGCAAGTCCATCGCTTGTGGTCACAAGGGTCTTAACTACTCAAGTCAATGAGAATGAAGACCAACGATCAAACATCTTCCAAACTCATGCCGGTATCAATGGGAAGTCCATCAAAGTTGTCATCGATGGAGGGAGTTGCCACAATCTTGCAAGCACGAAATTGTGTGGGAAACTCAACCTCACCCTCCATCCGCATAAGCACCCCTGCCATATACAATGGCTAAGTGACCAAGGGTCGTCAAGATCAAGAACACCGTCTCGGTAACGTTCTCAATTGGTCCATACAAAGACACGGTGGAATGTGACATGGTCCCCATGACGGTTTGCCATATGTTGCTAGGAAGGCCGTGGCAATTTGACAAGCGTGCTTTGCATGATGGTCACTCAAACACTTATACCTTCAAATGGCTTGAAAAAACTTGTGTTTTGCAACCAATGACTCCTAGCCAAATAATTGCGGACAATGCAAAGGCTTTAGCGAGGGCGCAATACACAAAAACACCTTATGAGAAAAGTGGTGAGCAAGAGAACCACACTATAGTGAGTGAGTGCCACAAGCCAAACTCGAGTGGAAAAACTAAGAGTGTTCTTCTTGCCACCAAAAGTGAGAAGAGAGAAGTGCGGAACAACCCATCCATCTTGCACTATGTCCTTGTATGCAAGGGACTTGCGCAAGGAACTAATGACTTGACAAATGTTCCTCCTTCTTTGTTGGCTATTTTGCAGGAATTCCAAGATGTATTTCCCGAAGAGCTTCCTCATGGACTACCTCCTCTTCGTGGAATCGAGCACCGCATCGACCTTATACCATGCGCTCCACTCCCAAACCGCGTCGCGTATCGCACGAACCCGGAGGAGACGAAGGAGATAGAACGACAAATCAACCAACTCGTCTCCAAAGGTTTGATCCAAGTAAGCACTAGCCCAAGCGCGGTCCCCGTGATTCTAGTTCCAAAAACGGATGATACGTTGAGGTTATGCATGGACTGCCGTCCAATCAATGCTATCACCGTGCGTTATCAACATCCTATACCGCGTCTTGATGACATGCTTGATGAGTTATGTGGAGCCACTATATTTTCGAAAATTGATCGTCGTAGTAGTTACCATCAAATTCGCATGGCCGAAGGTGATGAGTGTAAAACCGCCTTCAAGACCAAGCTTGGTCTCTATGAATGGTTGGTTATGCCTTTTGGCTTATCAAATGCCCCATCTACCTTCATGCGCCTCATGAACCATATTTTGAGATCTCTCATTGGGAAGAGTGTCGTTGTTTACTTTGATGACATCCTTGTCTCTAGCAAGTCACTATAGGAGCATGTTACTCATGTTAAGGAGGTCCTTCAAATCCTTCGTCATGAAAAGCTTTATGCTAATCTCCCAAAGTGCACTTTTGCAAAAGACAAACTCATTTTCCTTGGTTTTGTTGTGTCTTCTAATGGCATTGAAGTTGATGTCTCAAAATTTAAGGACATACGAGATTGGCCCATACCCACCAATGTTAGTGAACTTCGTAATTTTCATGGGTTGGCTGGCTTTTACCGTCGCTTCGTGAAAGACTTTTCTACCATTGCTTGCCCCCTCAACGAATTGACCAAGAAAAATGTCACGTTCGTTTGGGGAAAATCAAAACAAAAGGCTTTTGATGAGCTCAAAAAGAGGCTCACCGATGAGCTCAAAACTTTTGAGATTGAATGTGACGCTAGTGGAATTGGCATTGCCGGCGTCCTTATGCAAAATGGGCGTCCTATTGCATACCATAGTGAGAAACTTGATGGAGCACGCCTTAACTATCCCATTTATGACAAAGAGCTTTTTGCCTTGGTTCGTGTCCTTCAGGTATGGCAACACTACCTTTGGCCCAAAGAATTTATCATCCATTTCGACCATGAGTCGTTGAAATATCTTAAGGGTCAAGCCAATTTGAGTAAAAGGCACGCCAAATGGGTTGAGTTCATGGAATCTTTTCCTTACATTGTCAAGTACAAGAAGGGCAAAGAAAATGTTGTAGCGGATGCTTTGTCTCGCAAAAACACAAACCTTCTTACGCGACTCGAAGTAAATGTCTTGGGTCTTGATGGCATCAAATCTTTGTACGCGTCCGACCCTTTCTTTGGACCAATTTTTGCAAAATGTTCAATAGACAAAGGGATTGATGATTTCTATTTGCATAAGGGTTTTCTTTTCAAACAAAACAAGCTTTGCATTCCGAAGTCGTCTCTCCAAATTTTTATTCTTCAAGAGTCCCATGGTGGAGGCCTTATGGGTCACTTTGGCCGTGACAAGACATATGACATGCTATCCACTCACTACTTTTGGCCCAAGATGAAGCGTGACGTGGAGCGCCACGTCCAACGATGCACTACATGTATCCAAGCTAAGTCTAAGTCTAACCCCTTTGGTATTTATATGCCATTGCCTATTCCTCATGCACCTTGGTCGGACATTAGCATGGACTTTGTATTAGGATTGCCTAGATCTAAACATGGACATGGTTCTATATTTGTGGTAGTGGATCGCTTTTCCAAAATGGCACACTTCATTCCGTGCCATAAGACCGATGATGCTTCACATGTAGCAAATTTGTTTTTCAGGGAAATAATTCGGCTACACGGTGTACCAAGAACAATCGTCTCCGACCACGACGTCAAATTCATGAGCTACTTCTGGAAGACACTCATGGCCAAGCTCGGCATCAAGCTCCTCTTATCGTCCGCCTCGCATCCTCAAACCGATGGACAAACCGAGGTCGTCAATCGAAGCCTTGGCACACTCCTACGTGTGTTGATAAAGAAGAACCTTAAAGACTGGGATGAATGTATTCCACACACCGAGTTCGCCTACAACCGCGCCAAGCACTCCACCACCATGAGGAGCCCGTTCATGATCGTCTATGGATTCCAGCCTCTCACCGCGCTCGATATCCTTCCACTTCCGCTTCATGACCGTGCCAATATGGACGTTGTCAAGCGTGCCCAAACAATGAAGAAACTCCATGAAGACACAAGAGCTACGATCGAGCAACAATTCCTTCGCCAAGCATCAAGGCTAAACAAGAACAAGAAAGAGATGATCTTCGAAGAAGGCGACCTTGTGTGGATACACTTGAGTAAAGACCGCTTCCCCAAGGACCGCGACTCCAAACTCAAGCCAAGAGGTGATGGACTGTTCAAAGTACTAAAGAGGATCAACAACAATGCCTACATCATCGATATCCCAACATCCAAGTATCTTGTGAGCCTGACGTTCAATGTCAAGTACCTCTCACCCTACCATGGAGAAAATGAAGTTGAGACGGCTGAAGAGTCGAGGATGACTCTTTCCCAAGGGGGGGAGCTGAAGCAGCCCGTCCTACAGACGCACCTCCATCTACAACACCTAGTCCCCCAAGCGGACCAATGACTCGCGCCCGAGCCAAGCTCCTACAAGCCAAGGTTAACTCGCTCCTCTCCTCATGTGATTTTGGTCTACCTTTGGATGTCTTGCTACTTCATGCAACTACGTTTTGTATCCTCAGATATGAAGCAACATCACCACACCAAGCCAACAAGGAAGAAGGACCAGGAGAAGACGCTGCTGGAGCTCGGCACACCGGAGTCTCCGGTGTACACCGGAGTCTCCGGTCCTGTACACCGGAGTCTCCATACCATCCTCCGGTCCGGCCCCAAGAACCAAGCCCGGGACAACCAGAAGGCCCCTCCGGAGACGGGTCCGGAGATTGACCAGAGTCTCCGGCCCAGACCGGAGTCTCCGGACCCAACACCGGAGTCTCCGGACTGATCGACGCCAGGCATGTCTAGGCCTTTTGGGCCTGGCCCATGTAACCCCCAATTTCGCCCAAACTTCCAGTTTTATTCCTAAACTACCCATGTTTAAGTGGCTGTCCTATATAGAGCCCAACCCCTCATATGTAAACCCTAGACTTGGATAATAATAGTTGAGGACACCCCTTTGAGGATCTTTCATCTATTGGTCTCATGCTCCTACCAAGGGGAACCCTATTATCCACAACCTCTTGGATCTTGCCTAGTGCGTTCAAGTTGTACAAGTCCTTGGGATCTCGGTATCTCGTGCCCAAGTAGTCAAGATCTCACCAAGCACCTCGCCCTCGTTGTTGGCTGTGGAGAGAGAGCTTCGCCCAACACCGATCCTAGGGATTATGTTGGACCGGTTGCCACCGGCGTGAGTTATCGGCGTGTATCGTGTTTTTGTGCGAGTGAGTTCATCGGGTTATTCGCGTGCGTGTGTTCGAGGATTTAATCCCCTTTCCCCTTCCACCGCTTTTCCCTCGATGCCCGCGGAATTCGTGAAAGATCGGGCCACCCCAAGGGGTTACCCCATTACATAATATGTAGTATGTTATTTGTCGATGGTGCTGATGATTAGGAACGGTGTTGTTACATGACAATGACACTCATGGGCATAGGTGTGACCAGAGGGTATGAGTGTAAACAAATCGACTTTGATCGGATAATACTCTTTTGATACCTCTTGACATATTTTTGGCCACGTTTGGAGTAGAGCAGATAGTGATCTGACTCGAATTATATCAGTTTACGGATTTGGAGAAAACTATGCGGGCTCAGATAAGAACCAGAAAAAATAAAAAATTCGGTAAAGTTGCGGGATGAAGTTTTGACTCCTGGGTCCAGATGATCCCGCTATCTGGACCATGCAAAAGCGCGTGGAGATTGATATACCGAAGTGAATTGAATGGCAATGGGAGAAGCGGATAATAGATGAATACATCAAGCCTGTTCGTGGAGATTGATGTGACCCATGCCACATAAGATTGTTCTAACGCAAGAAATGGGTAGAGTGAACGGATACGTGTCAGTGAAGATCTGAACAAGTTGGTGAACATGGCATGGACCATGGTCCAGGAAATCGCGTTTAGCCTCGCCCGACGCGCTATTTGGGGATCTCACTATTGAAGGACATATGCGGAAATTCGGAATGGATCCTAGGTCCAGATGTAGATAGGAAAGAAAATGCAATGTTATGCCACCCGTGACTTCTTGGTGCAAAGCTAGGCATTGTGTGAGCACAAAGAGTGACCACATAGTGTCAACAAGATTTGCCAAGTTGGGTCTTCTCGATGGAAGCTATTTTGGTAACATTAAATTCTCTCGATTCCTCGGTAATCACGTCAAAAACTCGAGTTCCCACATCATCCTCCTTCTCTTTGTTTACATGTGGAGACATGGGAATGACTTGGTGAGCATCGGCAAGAAAGGTCTTCCGAATAGATGTATTTATTGACCTATAATTTGTTATTATTATATTATTGATGTGAAATAGATATATTGTGTTGACCTATAATCTATTCTTATTATGAAATAGAACTTTTGAAGCAATCATTTATCTCTTCTCTCTAGTTATTTTATTCTCGAAATAGGCTTTCGCCCCGCTTTATAAATAAAGCAAACATCCACCACAAGCATCGAAAGTTCAAAGTCAAATACACCTCAAATGCTGGGGCCGCAACACATAACGACCCAAAACGACAGAAAGCACACAAAAAAAGGGAGGCGCGCCGAACTAGGGGGGCAGCCGCCGGGCCGCCTCCAAGAGCTGGCGAAGAGTCGCGTCCAGCCTCGTCTTGTCCCGTTGCCTACACAACGGGTACCAAAGCTGCAAACATGCCAGAAAGCGAAAAATCGAGTCAGGGGCACGTCTAGGAAGAATCTTCTCAATAACCATCTTGTTCCGAATGTTCCAGAGGGACCATGACATCACTGCAAAGACTAGCCAGAAAAGGCGGAGGCCCTTTCCGGGCTGGTGTGCTTGGGTTTCTAGGAATTCACCGAGATCATGGGCCAGCCAGGTCGGGCCCAACACCTCTTTGGTGAAATTCCACAGAAACCGGGCCACGGGACAGGTGAACATTATGTCGGTGCCCGTTTCGGGGATCCCACATAATGGACATAACCCATCCCCCGTCCCATGTCTCTTGGCCACCTCCACCCCCGACGGGAGTCTATCGCGGAGAAGTTGCCAAACAAAAAAATTATCTTCAGTGGGAGGGGGCATTCCAAAGGGGCTTGGTCCATGGGAGAGCCACTCGGCCGAAGAGGGCCCGATAGGCCGAGCCAACCGAGAAGGAACCTGACAGAGTGAGGGTCCAAGATACCCTATCGGGTTCGTCCATCAAGGAGGTCGCCAGCTCTGCCCTAAGTTCCCTCCAGGCTTCAGTTTCCTCCGGACCAAAGGTGCGACGAAACGAGATGTTCCATGTACCTTCAAGTGTTGTGGTGGATACTCGGAGCGCTGGATACGAACAGATGGCGAAGAGGCTCGAGTACACCACGCGCAGTGGACGTTCCCGGAGCCAGGAGTCTAGCCAAAACATGGTCCCCTCCCCATTCCCGATGGAAACGGCGGACCCAAGCCGGATTTCGTTCTTGATCTCCTGGATGGAGTGCCAGAACTGTGATCCGTCTCGTCGGTCGCATCCCAGGAGGGGACGACTCCGCAGGTACTTGGCCTTAATGAGCTTGAGCCAGAGTCCTCCATCGTCGTGCATAATGCGCCAAACCCATCTAAGCATAAGAGCCTTATTGAACTGCAGATATGCGAGGATACATATGCCCCCAAAGTCCTTGGGGGCGCAAATGTCGGCCCACTTGACCATGTGGTACTTCTGGCGCCCTAAAGGGTCTTGCCAGAAGAACCTCGACAACTCCTTGTCAAATGCCCCATGCACCCCCTCGGGGAGGAGGTACATGCCCATTATATACATGGGCAAACTGGACATGCAGGAGTCAATCAGGACGGTCTTGCTGCCTTTCGATGTGAATCTCCCACACCAAGGTTCAGACCTTGAGCGCACCCTGTCAACGAGCGGATCCAGGTCCCTGATAAGGATCCTGGTGTCGCGGACTGGCATCCCTAGGCAAGTTATGGGGAAGGAGGCGAGCCGACAATTGAAATTGTCCGCTATCCTCTGCTGCTCGTCCTGAGAGAACCCAAGTGCGATAATCTCACTCTTGTCGAAGTTGATGCGGAGGCCAAACATTTCCTAGAAGCACAGGAGGAGGAATTTGAGGTTCGCAATATCTAGAGTTGAGCTTCAATCATGATCATTGTGTCGCCAGCATACTGGAGTTGGGTGATCCCCCCTCCTGGAATAAGGTGGCCTACCACACCGGAGATATGGCCGTCTGCCTTGGCCTTCTCCAGCATCTCCGCGAGGGCGTCCACCGCCGCGTTGAAGAGGAGTGGGGATAGGGGGTCTCCCTGACGGACTCCACAGGATGGGAGAAAGTAAGGCCCAATATCGCCATTGATGTTAATCGCATTGCTCCCGGTCATGATGAATTGCATCACCTAGGTGATCAGGCGGTCGTCAAATCCTCGTCTAATGAAGACCTGCCAGAGGAACCGCCAGTCCAGACGATCGTAGGCCTTCTGGAAGTCTAGCTTCAAGAAGATGCCCTTCATTCGTCTGGACTTGATCTCGTGGATGATCTCATGGAGGGCCAAAATCCCATCGTGTATAAATCTGCCTTTGAGGAAGGCAAATTGATACTGATGAGTGAGGCGCTCCATGACCGGTGCAAGCCGAGAGGCGCAAACCTTCGCGAAGATCCTCTGAATGACATTGAGGACCGTGATGGGACGGAATTGGCAAATGTCTGAGGCCCCTATCACCTTAGGGATCAAAGTAATGACGCCCAAGTTCAGCCGTCCCATCACAAGAGTTCCCGTGTAGAATTCCTAGAACATAGGCATGATGACTGGTTGGAGTTCTTTCCAGAAGGTCTGGAAGAAAGCTACCGGGAGGCCGTCGGGACCCGGGGCGAGTTGGCCTTCATGGCCTTCACCGCCCGCTCAACCTTCTCAGGCAGGAACGGGACGGTGAGATCCGCATTCTCGTCAGCTGTGACCCTGGCCCTGAATGGCCAGAAGTCCATGGCCAACGCTACCCCCGTATGGGGTCCTGCCGAGAAAAGCTCCTTATAAAAGGAATAGATATGGGCGGAGAGCGCCTCTGCCTCCTCGATGAGGAGTTCACTGAAGGGAATATGCCCTGAGAGGCAATAATAAAGTGTTTATTATGTGTATTCCAAGTATATGATAGATGTTTATTTTGCATGCTATAATTGTATTAATACGGAAACGTTAATACATGTGTGTTTAATAAACAAACAGAAAGTTCCTAGTTATGCCTCTCTCATAAACTAGCTCGTTGATTAACAAGATGATCAAGGTTTCATGATCATGGACATTGGATGTTGTTAATAACGGGATCACAACATTAGTGTAATGGTGTGATGAACATTCATCCGAAGTATAGCATTACGATCAAAGTCATTGAGTTTATATTGCTATAACAACTTATGAAGTGATCCTAATCCTTAGACCATGATATCATGTCAATCACTAACACCGGAAGAGTTTCTTGATAACATCAAACGTCACACCGTAACAGGGTGATTATAAAGATGGATTCGGAACTAATAAAGTGTTATGTTGAGGCTCATGGATCGAGAGTGGAATTTGTTCATCCCGATGACGGATAGATACACTGGGCCCTCTCGGTGATATCACATTGATTAGCTTGCAAGCAAGTGATTTGATCACTAGAATGTTATATCACAGGAACGAGAAAAGAGTGCATGTCGGTAACGAGATCAAACTAGGTATGGAGATACCGATGATCGAATCTCGGACATGTAATATATCGTGAAACAAAGGGATTAAGATACTAGCGTAAAAGGTTCCGACGATCACAAGAAAGTCATCGTTGAATGTGTGGGAGTCAGTATGGGTCTCCAGATCCCGCTTCTGATTATTGATACGAGAGGGGTCTCGATCATGTCCGCATTATTCACGAACCGTAGGGTGACACACTTAAGAGACACCGACATCCAATTGGAGCAAATGTTTCATGCCGAAAGAATGAACAAGCGCAGGAATTTATTTCACTAGATACCGAAACAAAGGTTTTCGTGAAATTGCATAAAGTGGTTATGCATGTGAAATAGAATTCTAGCAAGGGGTTATTTGTGAATGTTTGTCATTAAAGTAATTGACAAAATTCTGAATAAAATAAAAGAGTTTTATTTAATGAGAGTTTGCATTAAATTTGGTGGAAATTTAATGGGAATTTGAGTGGACTTTTGAGTGGAGGGAATTTAGAGGGCATTTTGTGAGTGGAGTGTCCACCCACATGAATGAAGGAGGGGAGGGGGCAGCCCCCATGGCCGGCGGCCACCCCCTTGGGTGCCCCCCCTCCTCCTATAAAAGGAGCCCCCCTCCTCACTTGTCTCTTACACCTCCTCGTGAAGGATCTCTCTCCCCCTCTAGAATTTATCCCCCATGGTCTCGGACTAGCGAGATACATGTTCCCGGTGGCTATTCGGCAAGAAAGAGTTGTGCTTCCGCATCGCTGGAGCGAGGAGGCGGAGGTTGCTCGGTGCCTCGAGCGTGTGCGAGCACGGATGAGCTGCTGATTTGCGGCGCTAGGACTTCCTCTCGATCTTGAGATCGGCAAGAGATCGTCTACATCAACCACGAGTTGAACTCGTTAAGCTTTGTCGGTCTTCAAGGGTATGTTCTCTACGGATATACATCCGCCCGTTGTTTGTATCTAGTAGATAGATCTTGGTATATAGTTCACATCGTAGGAAAACTTTTGTTTTCTATGCTACGAACCCTACAGTGGTATCAGAGCCGGATCTATGCGTAGATACTTTACACGGGTAGTACACATATGAGTATGTGGGCGATGATGATCATGTTGTTGCTCCTTTGTTGTAATTTTGGATATTGGTGGCATAGTGGGATGAAGCAGCCCGGACAAACTTTACATGTCCTCGCACATGAGACCTGTTCCACGCTTGACATGCAACTAGTTTGCATAAGTGGCTAGCGGGTGTCTGCCTCTCCTACTATAGTCAATATCTATTTTGCAAGCGAGTTGTCAACAATTTGATTATCCTCGTTATGGTTCATGTTCGTAGGTAAGAACGGTTCTATCTCGAAAGCCCTAAGCCACGTAAAAATTGCAATGGATAAATTAGAGGCATCTAGTTTAGATTGTTGCTGGGCTAGTGTTATGATATGGTAGTGTTGTAAGTAGAAGTATGAGATGATACTCTTACAACACACATAGCGTGTAAAATCCATAGACCTTGGATTTACACATATAGGTATGATAGTGATCATACCACGATGCACATGATAGAGATCATCTGCGGGAACCATATCATTTCACTAATAAACATATGATGTTTGATAGCATCTTATATTGCTTGTTTAGCGCTTTGTTGGCATAATAAGATGATCCCTCATTTAAATATCAAGATAAGAATGTGTTCTTCCTTTAGTATGCACCGATTATGTTTTCGTCGCTCCAAGACATCACGTGATGATCGGGTGTTCTTGGATCCACGACCATATTTCGGGTGTAAAACACATTACGCCGAATACTAAGGTTCTAACTTGGCGAGCCTAGCATGTACAGACATGGCCTCGGAACACGGACCGAAAGGTTAAGCATGAGTCATATAGTTGATATGATGCCCATTTGATGCTCGCCTTTGAAGCTATACCGACTCACGTGATGATCGGACTTGGTGTAGTGGATTTGGTTCATGTAATCACCAAAAAGGCATGAGGGATGTCGTTTTTGAGTGGGAGTTCATTCGTAATATAGATTAGGTGAACTCAATCTATCATACACTTAGTCTAAACTTTACAAATTCTGTTGTAGATCTCACCACCTGCTCTTAATTTCAATGTGTTCATGGAGAAAGAGAAACTAGCAACGAACGGTAGCAACTTTACCGATTGGGCCATGAATTTGAGGATTCTCCTCTCTGCTGCACAAAAGCAATATGTGCTAGAAGCGCCGTTAGGCCCCCACCTTTGATGATGCCCCGACGAGGAGAAGAATGTCTATCGACTGGTCGGGAGGACCACAACTTAGTTCGTTATGCATATTGTATGGGCTAGAGCCGAACTTCAAAGCGTTTAACGGCAATGCATTTGATACAATGGGTGAGTTGAAAATGATTTTCCACACATGTCTTGTAGAGAGCTACAACGCTTGTAAAAGTTCTTTAGCTGCATGATGGAAGAGCACAGCTCCGTTAGTGAGCATGTACTCAAGATGTCGGGTTACGCCGATAAGCTTGTGTCCTTGGGAATATCGATTCCCATTGACTTAGGCATCCATCGTGTTCTGCAGTCTCTGCGACCTAGCTATAAGAGCTTCGTGATGAACTATAATATGCAAGGCATGAAGAAGTCTCTCCTCGAGCTTCTGTCAATGCTTAAAACTGCATAAGTGGAGATCAAAAAGGAACATCAAGTGTTGATGATCAATAGGAACACTGGTTTCAAGAAAGACAAGAAGGGAAAACGGAAGGGAAGTAAGGGCGACAAACCTGTTGCCGCGCCTGAAAAGAAACCCCGAGTTGGACCTAAGTCTGATTCCGAGTGCTACTATTGTAAGGGGACTGGCCACTGGAAGCGCAACTGCCCCAAGTATCTGGAAGACAAGAAGGTCGGCAAGGCAAACAAAGGTATATATGATATACATGTTATTGATGTGTACTTGACTAGTGCTCACAGTAGCACCTGGGTATTTGATACCGGTTCAGTTGCTAATATTTGTAACTCGAATCAGGGGCTGCGGAACAAGCGACCGCTAGCAAGGGGTGAGGTCAAGATGCGTGTCGGCAATGGATCAAGCGTTGATGTGATCGCCGTCGGAACGCTGCCTATCCACTTGCCGTCGGGATTAGTTATAAACTTGAATAAATGTTATCTGGTGCCTGCACTGAGCATGAACATTGTATATGGATCGTGTTTGATGCGAAGTGGTTATTCATTTAAATCCGAGAACAATGGTTGTTCCATTTATATGAATGAAATCTTTTATGGTCATGCACCGATGATGAATGGTTTATTTCTATTAGATCTCGATGATAATGTTACACATATTCATAATGTTGATGCTAAAAGGATTAAACTTAATGATGATATATCCGCATATATGTGGCACTGCCATCTAGGTCATATTGGCGTTAAACGCATGAAGAAGCTCCATTCGGATGGACTTTTGGAATCACTTGATTATGAATCATTTGATACATGTGAGCCATGCCATATGGGCAAGATGACTAGAACGCCATTTTCCGGTTCAATGGAACAGGCGTGATTTATTGGAAATCATACATTCTGATGTATGTGGTCCAATGAGTGTGTCGGCGCGAGGTGGATATCGTTATTTTGTTACTTTCACGGATGATTTGAGTAGATACGGTTATATCTACTTGATGAAACACAAGTCTGAAACCTTTGAAAAGTTCAAGGAATTTCAGAATGAAGTGGAAAATCATCGTAATAGAAAGATCAAATTTCTACGGTCCGACCGTGGAGGTGAGTATCTAAGTTACGAGTTTAGCACTCACATGAAAGAGTGTGGAATTGTTTCACAACTCACACCTGTCAGAACACCACAGTGAAATGGTGTATCGGAACGTCGTAATCGTACTTTATTAGATATGGTTCGATCTATGATGTCTCTGACGGACTTGCCGTTGTCATTTTGGGGTTATGCACTAGAAACTGCTGCATTCACTTTAAATCGGGCACCATCTAAATCCGTTGAAAAGACACCGTATGAATTGTGGTTTGGAAACAAACCTAAGCTGTCATTTCTTAAAGTTTGGGGATGCGATGTTTATGTGAAGAAACTTCAACCGGATAAACTCGAACCCAAAGAGGAAAAATGCGTCTTCATAGGATACCCTAAAGAAACTATTGGGTATTCCTTCTATCACATCCGAGGGCAAGGTTTTTGTGTTAAGAATGGATCCTTTCTAGAGAAAGAGTTTCTCGCGAAAGGTGTGAGTAGTCGGAAGGTAGAACTCAAGAGGTTGTGGAACCTTCTCTTCAAAGTATGGCGAGTAGCGCTTGCCGGAAGTTGTTCCGAGTTGGCTCCACTGTTGAAGAGGGAACTAATGATAATGATCATGAAACTCCGAAAGAGAGTACTACCGAACCTCGCAGGTCAAACAGGACGCGTGCAGCTCCCGAGCTGTACGGAAATCCTGTCATGAATTTCATGGTTGATGAAAATGATGACCCTGCGATGTATGAAGAAGCGATGATGAGCCCGGATTCCAACAAATGGTTAGAAGCCATGAAATCCGAGATGGAATCCATGTATGAAAATCAAGTTTGGAACTTGGTGGAATTACCTCACGACCGAAAGGCCGTGGAGAACAAATGGATTTTCAAAAGGAAAACTGATGCTGATGGTAATGTGACCGTCTATAAAGCTTGACTTGTCGCAAAGGGGTTTCGACAAATTCAAGGAGTTGACTACGATGAGACTTTCTCTCCTGTAGCGATGCTAAATTCAGTTAGGATTATGTTAGCAATTGTTGCATATTTCGATTATGAGATATGGCAGATGGATGTCAAAACCGCGTTTATCAATGGTAATATTGAAGAAGAGTTGTATATGATACAACCAAAGGGTTTTGTCGATCCTAAGGATGCTAACAAGGTGTGCAAGCTTCAGCGATCCATCTATGGATTGAAGCAAGCATCACGAAGTTGGAATCTCCGCTTTGATGAGGTGATCAAAGAGTTTGGATTTGTCCAAACTTATGGAGAAGCTTGTATTTACAAGAAAGTGAGTGGGAGCAATGTGGCATTTCGATATTATATGTGGATGACATATTATTGATCGGAAATGATATAGATCTTTAAAGGTTAAAAGTTATCTAAACAAGAAATTTTCAATGAAGGACCTAGGTGAAGGTCATACATACTAGGCATAAAGATCTATAGAGATAGATCTAGGCACCTAATAGGGCTATCAAAGTACATACCTTGATAAGATTTTAAAGAAGTTTAAAATGGACAAGTAAGAAGGGTTCTTACCTATGTTGCAAGGCAAGACATTGAGTAAGACTCAAAGTCCGGCTTCGGCGGAAGAAAGAGAGATAATGGACAAAGTCCCCTATGCTTCAGCCATAGGCTCTATAATGTACGCCATGCTATGTACAAGACCGGATGTGGCACATGCTATTAGTTTGACTAGTAGGTACCAATCGGATCCAGGTTCGGAACACTGGATAGCGGTCAAGAATATCCTTAAGTACTTACGAAGAACTAAGGATATGTTTCTTGTATACGGAGGTGAAGAAGAGCTCGTCCCTAAGTGTTATGTCGACGCTAGCTTTGACACCGATCCGGATGACTCTAAGTCTCAATCTGGATACGTATTTCTCATGAATGGCGGAGCTCCAAACAACCTGTGGTAGAGGGATCAATAACGGAGGCCGAATATGTTGTCTTTGCCTGAAGCTCGAAGCGCTTTGGATGAAGGAGTTCATATCCGAACTAGGAGTGGTGGCAAACGTTGGACCCAATGGTGATCTATTGTGACAACAATGGTGCCATTGCCAATGCCAAAGAGCCAAGGTCTCACAAGCATTCCAAGCATATTAAGCGGTTTCACTCCATCCATGAGCATGTCAAGGATGGAGATATAAAGATTTGTAAAGTACATATGGATCTCAATGTAGCAGATCCGTTGACTAAAACTCTCCTAGAGCAAAACATGATCAACACGAGAACTCAATGGGTGTTAGATTTATCACTATGTAACTAGATTATTGTCTCTAGTGCAAGTGGGAGATCAAGGAATATGCCCCGAGAGGCAATAATAAAGTGTTTATTATGTGTATTCCAAGTATATGATAGATGTTTATTTTGCATGCTATAATTGTATTAATACGGAAGCGTTAATACATGTGTGTTTAATAAACAAACAGAAAGTTCCTAGTTATGCCTCTCTCATAAACTAGCTCGTTGATTAACAAGATGATCAAGGTTTCATGATCATGGACATTGGATGTTGTTAATAACGGGATCACAACATTAGTGTAATGGTGTGATGAACATTCATCCGAAGTATAGCATTACGATCAAAGTCATTGAGTTTATATTGCTATAACAACTTACGAAGTGATCCTAATCCTTAGACCATGAGATCATGTCAATCACTAACACCGGAAGAGTTTCTTGTTGGAGATATGCCCAAGAGGCAATAATAAAGTGGTTATTATCATATCTTCACACTTATGATAAATGTTTACATACCATGCTATAATTGTATTAACCGGAAACATTAATACTTGTGTGATTTGTAAACTAAAATAAGAGTCCCTAGTAAAGCCTCTTGTTAAACTAGCTTGTTGGTTAATATATGATCATGGTTTCCTGATCATGAACACAGAGATGTTATTAACAACAGGGTCATATCATTAGGAGAATGATATGGTGGACATACTCCTATAGATAAGCATAGCATAAAGATCAAGTCATTTCAATAGTTCAATTGCTATATGCTTTCTGATACATAGTAACCTAATTCCTTAGACCATGAGATCATGCATATCACCTTTACCGGATGGATGCTTTGATGACATCAAACACCACACCGTAACTGGGTGGCTATAAAGGTGGCATTGAGTGTTAGGAAAGTATTGGTTGAAACACATGGATCAAGAGTGGGATTTGTCCATCCATATGACGGATAGATATACTCTGGGCCCTCTCGGTGGAATGTCATCCAATTAGCTTGCAAGCATGTGACTGGGTCACAAGGGATCACATATCACGGAACGAGAAAGAGTACTTATCGATGAAGGTCGAACTAGGTATGCAGAGATACCGAAGCGATCATAACCTCGGATAAGTAAACTATCGTGAGACAAAGGGAAATTGGTATCGTATGTAAGTGGTTCATTCGATCGCAAAGTAATCGTAGAAATATGTGGGAGCCATATGAATTTCCAGATTCCTCTATTGGTTATTGTTCGGAGAAGTGTCTCGATCATGTCCGCATAATTCACGAACCGTAGGGAGACACACTTAAGGATTCGACGTTGTTTGAGTAGTTATGGTATTATGATAAAGAGACCGAATGTTGTTCGGAGTCTCGGATGGGATCCGGGATATCACGAGGTGATCCGGAATGGTCCGGAGAATAAGATTCATATAAGGAAAGTCCCGTTTTGGAGTTCGGGAATGATTCCGGTGTTTTCATCGGGAATGTTCTAGAAGGGTCCGGATTGTCCGGCACTCCGGGGGGGAGGGGTACATGAATGTGTCATTACATATTGAAATTATTGCATCATGTACTAAGTGTTCTTGTTGTCCCAAATAAAGGATTAAATTGAATCCTAAAACAGAAAAGTCAAATGTCCAGTTTGAAAGTCAAACGGCTAAAACAAGAAACTGTGGGAAACAAGCAAGAGGAGTTGGAACCGACTTGGAGGAGGAGTCCCACTCCTCCAGGCCGGCGCCCAAGCCCTAGGCCGAGTTGGGGAGGGACTCCCTCCCTCCCTGGCGCGCCAAGGCCCCTCCACCCATAAAAGGAGGGGCAGGGCTCCTCCTTGAAACACACAAGTTCCTATCTTCTACCTCCGGTTTAGAGCCGTTTTGGTTTAGAGCTTCTAATTGCTTTAGCCTGCGGTTTAGAGCCTTCTAATTGGTTTAGAGCCTTCTAATTGGTGTGTCTAATTACTAGACCACTAATAGCCTCTCTCATAAGCTCCACCATACTCGCACCGGCTTAAGGCGAAGCCTCAGGATCTCCCTCTACTTCCAGACACGCCATTGTCTTTGCCGGAATCGCGAGGAGAGTGCTACAACCTCCGCTTCTTTGGAACAAGGAGAGGAAGGTCTTCGTCGAGTCCGAACGTGTGACCGATCTGGAGCGCTGCCGAACGTGGCCGGAAGGATCGTCTACACGATCTTGAGATCGGAAAGAGTACGACTACATCACCCACGAGAATCTGCTCTCGTTAACCGCGATGGAATCTTCGAGGGTAAGTTATTCCATCGACTCGTTGCTACAATCTAGTAGATAGATCTTGGCTTGTTTGTTTGTATGATAGAAAATTTTGTTTTCCATGCTACGAACCCCTCAAAGGGTATCGAGCCAGGTTTATATGTAGATCTGTTGCAGAGTAGAACACAATGGTCATTGTGGCGTTGATGCTTTATTGTCGATTGCTTCTTGTGTACTTTGTATCTTGCGGTATGTTGGGATGAAGGCCCGGCTAACCTTACATGACATCGTTCATGAGACTTGCTCCACGCTTGACATGCAACTTGTATTGCATAAGTGGCTTTATGGTGCTGTTTCTCCTAGCATAGTTAAGATTCAATTTACAACGGGTGATTGACAATACTAGTATCAATGTTGTGGTTCTTGTTCGTAAGTTAGAACGACACTTATTGAAAGCCCCAAACCACGTAAAACATGCAAAGAAAATTAGAGGCGTCTAACTTTGTTTTGCGAGGTGTCTTGTGATGTGATATGGCCATGATTGTGATTATATATGATGTTTGCAATGTTCCTTATTGTAAGTTGGCAACCGGCGGAGCCATATGGTTGTCTTTAAATTACATTAAGACCCGCGTGTCTATTCAAAGTAGTTGTAATAGTTGAAGCCGGTGGACGACAACCATGGAGAAGCATCATTGACCTTGATGCAATGTCGGTGATGATGGAGATCATGTTCGTGCTAGAAGATGGAGATCGGAAGCACAAAGAAGAAAGGCCATATCATATCACATATTATGAATTTCATGTGATGTTAATCCTTTATGCATCTTGTATTGCTTAGTAGACACGGTAGCATTATAAGATGATCCCTCATGCACATGAATTTCAAGTCATAAAGTGTTCACCCTTAGTTAGCACCGCTATAAAGCTTGTTGTTTCAAGCACCACGTGATGATCGGGTGTTAGATTCGCAAGTGTATACAACGTGAGCAAGCCAGATTTTCTCATGCGGAAACTAAGGTTTGATCTTGACGAGCCTAGCATGCATGTATACATGGCCTCAGGAACACGGATTACCGAAAGGTAGAGCATGAGTCATATAGTAGATATGATGAACATGTTGATTGTTCGCCATTGAAGCTGTATCAACTCTCGTGATGATCGGTTTTGATGTGGTGGATTTGGTTCGTGTGATCACTAAAACAATGTGAGGGATATTGTTTTGAGTGGGAGTTCACCTAGATTAATTTAATTATTAATTAGAACTCAATTTATCATAAACTAAATCAAAGTGAATTTGCATAGTTGTTGTAGTCATTGGCATCCGTTTACCACCTTGCGCTTAGTTATAATTGAGATGATAGAACTATAGAATTCTGGTTAGTTACTTTACGAACTGGTATCGTATTGTTTTGAAGTGTTAATCTAAAGTTTAAAAGTCCTATTGCAAACTTTCAGTAAGTTCCGGTTACTCCATGAAGTTTAATAATTAGTATTAAATCAAGAGTAACAATTCCAAGTGTTAGTATCATGTTTGTGTCCATGATTCTTGATATTCAAAGGATTGTCTTAATATCAAGGTTATCTAAGGATCTGAAAGAGTTGTTTCAGAAACCATGATGTGTGGAAGATATTGTGATATCTGAAACGAAGTTTTGGTTACAACATGATAGAGTATAATATGGCAAAGTTCATGTTCTCATATTTTGATGAGGATTTGCAAAAGGTTGGAGACACTTGTTGTCCTAATCCTCCAAAAGGTTTTGGATAGCAACATTATACTCATAATTCATCGTTATAAGCTAACAGTAGCTTGATCATGGACGATTCCATGATAAAGGTGAATATTTGATGTAGGTAAAATGTTTACTACACCAAGAGATTACTAAACAAAGGAATTTGAAAGAACACCAAATATTTGATGATGGTGATCTACTTCAAAGTGCAAGTCCAAAGACATTGGTATTTAATTATACACGCTTTGGACTATATGTCATATGTATGACTCCACTATTGATGTTAATAGATTCTTTCAAATGTAAAAGGAAATCTTGAAGAGAATCTCATAAATATATGGCAGAAAGGAAAAGACTAGAATTGTTCAGCTTAAGTATATAGATGATATACATGTTATGGCTATATTCTTTGCTTATTAAACAATGTGGTTCTCAAGTATTTGATACTGAATTTGTTGGTATGAATCGTCATACGAAACAACACAATTCATGAACTGCAATGGCCTAAGTAACTAGCAAAAGAATATGTGATGATGTTCATCGAGAACAAATAAAGGGTTATTGTGTTGCTCGTTAAACATCAAAGCTTGCCTTCAAAGATTTGTTTTATCAGGTATTATGAGAACAAAAGGGTTGTTCAAATAATTTCCGTAATCCATAAAAGATGGATGATTCACAAATCTCGTTGGAGAAATCACATCCATAAAACTAGTGCTAAAATGTCGAAAGATAAATTGATTGAAAGATCACTTAGGAAGTGACATCGCCGTTTAAATTATAATGGAAAGAAAACATGAAGAAACTCCATATGGATGGAATTTTGGAGTCTTCTGATTTTTGATCAAATGATGCTTGTGAAACTTTTCTAGAGATAATTAAAACTTCGTTCATAGGCCAAAAGGGAACGAATGACTAGCTTATTGGAACTTGTACATATTGTTGTACAAAATCCATTATGTGTAGTCAAAAGCGATGGATTTCAACTTCATATGCTTTCTCCGAAATTTTGAGTGAATATATGAATATTTACTTAATAAGGATAAAGTATGAAATACTTGAAAAGTTCAAAGACTTTCAAGATGAAGTGCAAAATCATTGTAACAAGAATATAAACAGTTTATGATAAAGATCATAAAGGAAGATATTTGAGTTACAAAGTTTAAGCATAATACCTCAGATTTATGGAATCGTTCCGTGTATTTACATTTCCCGAAACACCATAAGAGTATGGAGCATTCGAGATATGTAATTAAACCTTGTTTGACATGGTAAAGATCAAAGGTATAATTCATAAAACTGCCATTATATTTTAAAGATTAAAAGCTTTAGAGATTACCGTTTTTCCACTGAAAAGAGCTCCATCATAATCCGTTGAAATGACACCATATAAAGTTATGGTTTGGGATAAAACCCAAGTTGTCCTTTCTTAAACATTGGTATGCTATGCATAAGAAAGATGTTTTCAACCAAAGTCGGATGAACCTGTCTTTGTATGTTATTTCTAATAACTGTTAAGTAATCCTCCATAACATCGGAGACAAAAGTGTTTGTCACTCAAAACGTCAAGTTTCTTTAAGAAGGAATTTTTCGTGAAAAGTTAAGTGGGAGGACAATAGAACTTTGATAAGGTTAAAAGAACCTTAGCTGTATGTGCAGAGTTGCAGTAAAAAGTGTTCGGAGGCAAGAATAATGCTCATGGCTCACGTGCCTCAAAGGTTGTGGTCACGGAGATCTAAGTTCCTATTGAAACAAGTAGATCGGGTAAACAATCAAATACCAAGATTTGAGGGTTGAATCATTATTTGAGAATAATGAACCGACTACATGCAAAGAAGCGATGATGGGCCCTGACTCCGTCAAATGGCTTGAAGCCATAAAATCCGTGATAGTTCCATACACGAGAAAATCAAGTTTTGAACTTGAAGGGCCCTCGAGGAAGGTGTAAGACCTTACAGTTGTGTCTGGATCTATAAAGAAATAGACATGGATGTTTTACATCTATGAAATAGTCGACATGTTGGGAAAGAGTTCACAACAATGTTCAAAGGTTGACTATGACAAGATCTGATCTTTCATAGCGATATTTAGTCTAGACGGATTAATGTAGCAACCACTACATATAATTTGTTATATGGTAGTTAAATAAACAAAACAAGTTCTTCTAATAGAATCGTTACCTAGGACATGTGCATAACATGGTCCATAGGGTTTTGTTAATTCAAAAGGATGCTAAAAGCATATGCAAACTTCAATGGTTAAAGTGAGCATCGCGGAGTTGGAATCTTCACTGTGATGAAACTGTTAAAGGAGTTTAAAAGTTCATCAGAGACGATGAAGATGCTTGCATTTGCAAGAAATTAAGTGGGAGCGCTAAGACATGTTTCTAATACATTATGTGGAAGACATATTGTTGATTGGAAATAATGTATCTTTTATTAACACATATTAAGAATTTCATCCCGATGAAAGACTTAGGCAAAACCCAAATATTTGGCATCAATAGACGCTAATATGGTTGTGCCAGAAGTACATAAACGAGATATTGAATGAGTTCAATATAGAAACTACAAGAAAAGGTTCTTGTCGCACAGAAAGGATTGAATGAGTTCAATATTGATGATATATTCAAGTGTATTGACATTTGGTAAAGTGAAACAAATAATCAAGTATAGATTGATACTTGATGTATGAAATCACAAAGAATATTTATATCAATCATACTGTGATATGTACAAATCCAGATATGTCCTATGCTCTAAATATTATGAGCATATACCAGAATGATTCGTAAGATGATCATTGGACAATAGTAAGGATATTCTTATGATCTTTTGGAAGAACTAAGAGTATAATATTTGTAGAAGTGACAAATAGATGGTTAGTTCATTGTAAAAGTACTACATTGATACTAGTTTTGTCACAAAGTACAAATTAAGTTTATCTCAATCTAAACTAAGGGTGGCACAATATAATGGAAGGTGAGTTCCATAATGGATTTGGATGAGTTCCAAAGTTAAGACATTGTGACAGATACTACAACAAAAGGCCAAGTATATAACTGCTATTTTAGCGCAAAGAGGGCATTTGTGTCAAGTAGTTTGTTATCAAACTAGGTGTAGTTCACGATGGGATAATACTATGAAGATATATTGTGCGACAATATTATCAACATGTTTTAACCCCAAAGAGCTAAAGGTCACACCGAAGACCAAATTTATACAAAGCCATCTCATTAGAGAATGAGTGATGTAGAGACGCAAAGACATGCAATTACACGGACTGGAAGTGTCGATCCGGAGATCAGTTGACCACTAGAAATCGTGTACATACACCGAAAGCCATAGGTGTTGAATACACAAAGGTTTGAAACTAGATTATTGACTCTAGTGCAAGTGGGAGACTTGGAGATATGCCCAAGAGGCAATAATAAAGTGGTTATTATCATATCTTCACACTTATGATAAATGTTTACATACCATGCTATAATTGTATTAACGGAAACATTAATACTTGTGTGATTTGTAAACTAAAATAAGAGTCCCTAGTAAAGCCTCTTGTTAAACTAGCTTGTTGGTTAATATATGATCATGGTTTCGATCATGAACACGAGATGTTATTAACAACAGGGTCATATCATTAGGAGAATGATATGGTGGACATACTCCTATAGATAAGCATAGCATAAAGATCAAGTCATTTCAATAGTTCAATTGCTATATGCTTTCTGATACATAGTAACCTAATTCCTTAGACCATGAGATCATGCATATCACCTTTACCGGATGGATGCTTTGATGACATCAAACACCACACCATAACTGGGTGGCTATAAAGGTGGCATTGAGTGTTAGGAAAGTATTGGTTGAAACACATGGATCAAGAGTGGGATTTGTCCATCCATATGACGGATAGATATACTCTGGGCCCTCTCGGTGGAATGTCATCCAATTAGCTTGCAAGCATGTGACTGGGTCACAAGGGATCACATATCACGGGAGCGAGAAAGAGTACTTATCGATGTGAGGTCGAACTAGGTATGCGGAGATACCGACGATCATAACCTCGGATAAGTAAACTATCGTGAGACAAAGGGAAATTGGTATCGTATGTAAGTGGTTCATTCGATCAAAGTAATCGAGAAATATGTGGAGCCATATGAATTTCAGATTCCTCTATTGGTTATTGTTAGGAGAAGTGTCTCGATCATGTCCGCATAATTCACGAACCGTAGGGAGACACACTTAAGGATTCGACGTTGTTTGAGTAGTTATGGTATTATGAGAAAGAGACCGAATGTTGTTGAGTCTCGGATGGGATCCGGATATCACGAGGTGATCCGGAATGGTCCGGAGAATAAGATTCATATAAGGAAAGTCCGTTTGGAGTTCGGGAATGATTCAGTGTTTTCATCGGAATGTTCTAGAAGGGTCCGGATTGTCCCAGACTCCGGGGAGGGGTACATGAATGTGTCATTACATATTGAAATGATTGCATCATGTACTAAGTGTTCTTGCTGTCCCAAATAAAGGATTAAATTGAATCCTAAAACAGAAAAGTCAAATGTCCAGTTTGAAAGTCAAACGGCTAAAACAAGAAACTGTGGGAAACAAGCAAGAGGAGTTGGAACCGACTTGGAGGAGGAGTCCCACTCCTCCAGGCCGGCGCCCAAGCCCTAGGCCGAGTTGGGGAGGGACTCCCTCCCTCCCTGGTGTAACACCCTAAGAATCGGACCTATGCAAGTTTGAGCAAAATTCGCCAAACCCGCATAGAAACGATTCAAAGGTGCCCACCAGGCACTTTCGTGCGGGTGGAAAACGAAGTAATAACATTACACAACAGTCCTCGCTGGGACCCACAGAACAGATATATATAACAGCGACTCAAAGAGTCAAGAATACAGATATAATATACAAAGATCCAAATCACCTTGAAAACGATAGTGCGTCCAGCTACGGACAAGAAGCAAATGGGGCTAAGAGCCACGAAGAATAACCAATGGCGTCCATAACCGCCTGTGCCAAGCCGGAAGGGTAACCACGCTAACGGCGTCGATCTCAAAACCTGCTTAAACAAAGGGGTGCCGACAAAGGGCAAAGGAAAAAGAAGGAGCGTCAAGATCTTGAGGCCGATGCAGCGAGGCTAGAGTTCGGCCCCTCGCCTACATAGGTGTGGTGGATGGCGGCGGCAGCATGCACTAAACATCCTATAGAGACTCGATACAACCGGGCGGTTATCGGAGAGGTGAGAAAAACCTAATCGGATCCAACATGATACTAACCTCAAACAAACCCATCTGGCGTTTCCCCTCGAGACCAAACGAGGAAGTCAACCGAGGAACTCACACCTGGCGTTTACTTATTCGGTTATAGTTGCGGCACTTACTAGTCAGGTATAGATAATCATCCTGATAAAATAAGCAGTGGGCACTTTTAGTTAATCATTCCGTTTTAGTTGTAACTCTTACTAATCAGATACAGATAGCATGAGATAAACCCAAAACCCAGCAGTTGTTGGTACTTTTATTCAGCCATTTTGTTGTAGTTGCAATACTTACTAGTCAGGTACAATTGTCGCAAGCGACAAACAAACAAACAATTGTGGGCAGTATTCATTAACCATTCCATTCTGGTGAAGCTGATTACTAGTCATTATAAGTCAAATTTATAGCAGTACACTTTAGTTATGCTTGTCTATGATCGAGATACTGTGCTCCAAGTCGTCCATATCCGCGGACACGGCTTTCAGAAAGTTTTACCCGGCCGGGGTGCACCAATAGCAACACACGCTCGATCAACCTCGGAAAAACCAAATCAAAACCCAACGAGGCTTTCACCGAACAATCACAGGATTCGAAATATTTGAGGGCCACCCTTAAGTAGAATCCACAACGGAGTAAGCAAGCTCAGACGGCCTCAAGGTTTGCGTCAATGGTCAGATATCGGGAACAAAACTCGGGTGTCGATACCGCGTAATCACTCCGCTTCCTAAACAGTACAGTGTGCAGTACCTCGCACAATCGTAAATAAGCGGTAAAGCATGGCATAAGTACACGATCGTAAATAAAACCTCAAACTAGTTTGTGGCCCAAAGAAATAAGACTGAATCAAGCTCTGGCTCAGGGGGGTCCCATATACCTCCCGGATGTGGATAGCGCGATAAATCAAGGAACAGGTATCAAGTACTCGGGGTCTTACGGGACACAAGTGGGCGTTCGGAAACCAAATATTTTCTATCACCCACCGATGCCTCTGCTTATTTCAATTTTAGTTGTTAAACAGAAATTAAAGTGACGATAAGTAAAACTAGAATCATCTCCAACATCATCATGCGGCAATACATCAGCAACTGTGGCATATGACGACACACATCAGCACTTGAGCAAGCAACTACGACGCGCAAGTCCAACTATCTACCAAACAACAGGTAATAGGGTATGTCCAAGGCAATATAGGGCTGCACGGTATATCACAGGTACGGAAACTAAATGTAACACCCTCAGAATCGGACCTATGCAAGTTTGGGCAAAATTCACCAAACCCGCATAGAAACGATTCAAAGGTGCCCACCAGGCACTTTCGTGCGGGTGGAAAACGAAGTAATAACATTACACAACAGTCCTCGATGGGACCCACAGAACAGATATATATAACAGCGACTCAAAGAGTCAAGATTACAAATATATTATACAAAGATCCAAATCACCTTGAAAACGATAGAGCGTCCAGCTACGGACAAGATGCAAATGGGGCTAAGAGCCCTGAAGAATAACCAATGGCGTCCATAACCACCTGTGCCAAGCGGAAGGGTAACCCCGCTAACGACGTCGATCTCAACCTGCTTAAACAAAGGTGCCGACAAAGGCAAAGGAAAAGAAGGAGCGTCGATCGAGGCCAAGACACGCGAGGCTAGAATTGGCGGTCCTCGCCTACATAGGTATGGTGGATGGGCAGCGGCAAGATGCAACGAACAACCTATAGAGACTCGATACAACAAAGGTTATCGAGAGGGTGAGAGAGACCTATCCGGATCCAACCTGAAACTAACACCAAACAAACCCATCCTGGTGTTTCCCCCTCGAGACCAATCGAGGAAGTCAACCGAGGAACTCACACCGTTGGCAGTTTTAGTTATTCGGTTATCGTTGCAGCAATTACTAGTCAGGTTTAGTTAGTCGTTCAGATAAAATAAGCAGTGGGCACTTTTAGTTCACCTTTCCGTTGCAGTTGCAGCAATTACTAATCAGATACAGATAGCAAGATGTAATCCCGAAACCCAGCAGTTGTTGGTACTTTTATTCAGCCATTCGTTGTAGTTGCAATACTTACTAGTCAGGTACAATTGTCGCAAGCGACAACCAAACAAGCAATTGTGGGCAGTATTAATTAGCCATTCCGTTATAGTGAAGCTGATTACTAGTCATTATAAGTCAAATTTATAGCAGTAAACTTTAGTTATGCTTGTCTATGATCGAGATATCGCTCCAAGTCGTCCATATCCGGACACGGCTTTCGAAAGTTTTACCCGGGGTGCACCAATAGCAACACACGCCGATCAACCTCGAAAACCAAATCAAAACCCAACGAGGCTTTCACGACTGAACAATCACAGGATTCAGAAATATTTCAGGGGGCCACCCCTTAAGTAGAATCCGCAATGGAGTAAGCAAGCTCCGGGACGGCCTCAAGGTTTGGGTAATACGGCTGTGAACGACCGGGAACCCGAAAGTGTGGCTGGGCTTGTCGACACCGCGGAATCGTGCCATAATCCTAACAGACAAGGTGCTCCTCGCACAATCGTAAATAAAGCAAGAAACATGGCATAAGTACAGGATCGTAAATAAAACCTCAAACTAGTTTGTGGCCCCAAGAAATAAGTCTGAATCAAGCTCGCTCAGGGGTCCCATATACCTCCCGGATGTGGATAGCGCGCAAAATCAAGGAACAGGTATCAAGTACTCGGGGTCTTACGGGACACAAGTGGGCGTTCGGAAACCAAATATTTTCTATCACCCACCGATGCCTCTGCTTATTCAATTTTAGTTGTTAAACATAAATTAAAGTGACGAAAAGTAACTAGAACCATCTCCAACATTAACATGCGGCAATACATCAGCAACTGTGGCATATGACGACACACATCAGCACTTGAGCAAGCAACTACGACGCGCAAGTCCAACTATCTACCAAACAACAGGTAATAGGGTGTGTCTAAGGCAATATAGGGCTGCAAGGGAGATCACGGGTACGGAAACTAGAGCATCGCAACACAGATAGCAATAGATCAACAGGAGGGAGTAAATACTATAAAAGTAAGATAGGTAGAAAGGGGGAGATGCTCGCCTGAAACATTGTCGAAGGGTTCAACCGAAGATCGGGGCGAAGCTCACATCAACTCAACGGTCCAATCCGCGAAGAAGCAAAACACTAGAAGAAACACCGGATGCACTATTTAATACTAAGGCAAAAGATCGGCATGATGCATGTATGATGCATGGCATGGCAAAGATGCGATGCAATTAGGTCAAGTTAAGTGGAACCGGGGTCCCGACAATTAGTTAAATGGTTCAAGTTATTTAGAACCCCCGCAATTTAAATGTTGTTTTGACAAGGCAAGATTATAGTATTGGTTCGCTACACAAGTTTAATGAGGCCAATATAAGGCTAGATTTGCCCGCATATGGGCCCCATATTTAATTATTAGATGAATCGGCATAAGGCCCCCAAACCAAAGATATGCATGCGAGATGACAATTAAATATGCAACAAGTTGATATCATTTATAAAATAGGGTTCTCGGATAAGGGGTTCACACATTAGGGTCTCGACGGTCTTGGGTTCCGGGGTTCAGGGTCCGGTCTCAGGGTTCGACGGATCTGGGGTTCGGGGTTCGGCGGAAGCGTTCTCGGATAGCGGGGTGGATCTTGGCGTTCCGAGAAGCCGGACTGGTTGATGTCGGCGCATCGGGTCCTTTCGGGGCGGTGTCGTTCTTGTCGTCGGGAAGACCTTGTCGGGTCCCACGGGGTCGATCTTGCCGTTGCGAGGACTTGGCGGGTCCGCGCTTCGGATTACGTGAGGGAGATCATGGCGTCGGTGAGGTCGATCTTGTCGGTTCCACGGTTCTAGTTGTCGGTGTCGGACTCGAATTCCGGGGTTCGGTCTTCGGATCGGGGGTAGTTCTTGTCGCATGTGCCCGCGAAGTAGATCTCGTAGCCCGTCTTTTGTCGGTGGTGAACTTAACCGTTGGTCTTGGTCGGAAAGGAGCACTTGGCGTTCCGGGCTCTCGACGAACTCGGCGGCCCCGAGGGTCGGTCTCATGAGGCGGTCTTGATGCTCCGTGATGGAGAACTTGTCGCATCCGTGGCGATCTTGCCGGCCTTCGGGTCATCAACCCCGTGAAGGGGATCTTGGAGGCGCGGGTTGGGTTTGGTCTTGGCTCCGTGGTTCATGCGGCTCATCGAGGCGAGCTTGGCGGGTCTGAGTACGGCAGCGGGCCCACGAGCGGCTCGACGGGCAGCGCCGCTGGTGGTGACGGTTATGCGGGCCGGGCCGGCGAGGTGGGCGAGGCGCGGAGGAGGCAGGCGGTGCAGAGGTGAGGTTGGGCGCAGCGACGCAGACGGCGGCTGCTTGGGCGAGGCGGGCTGTGTCGGAGGGACGGGCCGGCAGGAGGGTGGCCAGCCGGGCGCAGTGGTGTGGCGCGACACAGGGAGAAGAGGGGCGGCGGTGGAGGCGGCCGGCAGGCGGCGAGCACGGGGGGCGGGCGGGCGAGCTCGGGCGTGGAGCTCGGCAAGGCCGGCGCTGGGGTGAGGATGGCGAGCTCGAGACGGGAGGGAGTCGCGTCTTGGGGTCGGGGCTGGGCGGAGCTGGCGGAGAGGCACCGGGCGGAGGCTGCGAAGCGCGAAAGGCGGCGCAGTGGGGCGCGCGGAGGAGGAGCTGCTGGGGCAGCCAGTGGCGCTGGAGGAGAGGCAGGGCGCGGGGACGTGCGAGGCGGAGGCGTCCGGGCGAGGAGGCCTGGCGCGAGGCACGCCGTGGAAGGGGCCACGCGGGGAGGAGCGGTGGCGTGCGGGGTGGCGCACGCGCGCAGGTGGAGGCGTGGATGCGAGGGAGGCTGGAGGTGGCGTCGTGGCCGGCGCCAGGGAAGAAGGAGGGTGGCCGAGGGAGCGAGAGGACGCGGGGAGGACGGGCCGGTCGTGGGCGAGCGTGGGAGGGCGCGCGGGGGAAGAAGAGGGAGCTGGGGAAGATGAGCAGGGAGGGAGCGGCGTGGGGCGTGGGGCGAGGGTGGGGCCCGCGGTGGGCCCGGGCGCGGTTGGTGGCTGCCTAGGATAGGTGGGGGTGATGTGGAGGGGAGGGTTGGGTAGATTTTTAGGTGGATGTAGGATTTAGGTGGAAGGTCTGATTGGACCGATTCAAAAAACTGGGGCGGTCGTTCGGGTCGGGTTGGCCCGTTCGACTGCCCCTACTAAAATAAATAAAACTTTTATTTAATTTAATCGGGCCGTTTGCAACCCGACAGCAACAAAACAAAATAATCCGGAGACCCGGGGTTTGGCGTTTGAATAAAAATGGGGCGTTAGGAAAACAAATCGGGGTTTTGCGAAAATGGTTTTGGCAAACAATGCATGATGATGACGATGCAATGCACAAATTCAACGCGATTTTCTAGTAGTGGTTTTACGGGATGCCACAATTCGACACCACTAACAATGGATCTCGCCCTCGAGATCCGCCTCATGCTACCGGAAAGAAGGTCGGCGGTCTGATCCTTCGCGCTTCGTGTAGATCCTCGCGACACCACTAACAAGGGTTCGTCCTCCATCTGGAAATCGGCGACACCACCAACAAAGGTTCGTAGCTCCTGATCGTCGAGAGAACACTCCGGGGAGACAAAGGACGAAGTAAATTGCTGGATCCACTGATTCGACATACAAGAGCGAATGATAAGAGCAGTGGTAGGGTAGCTACTCCATCCCACACTCAAACCATTACTCTGCACGCGAATAAGCGGATTAAGCATCCAACTCTCGGAATTAGACTGAAGATCTCGACAAGCGAGGTTCAGGAGCAAAGGAATGTTGCCAGCAGAAATCGTATGAAAGACACACTGATTAGGTTTCGTGGTGGTTTCATTGGCATGAACAACACATGCTCAAGGTTAACCCCAACTTCACCAATGCTCGTCCTTCTCATATGTTTTTCATCGACACTGATATCCAGCAAGGAACACATATGGATAAAGAGCTCAAGAGCAAGAGGTTGGAGGAAGGGTACAACAGTCAAGTTGCAGATTGATGATCGTAGCACCTCCGTTACAAAAGGGGAGAAAGCGAAACCCTGAAGGTACGACGGAAACCCAACCACGAGAAATCCTGGACTCGAAGAAAGAGAAGAGAGCGGATTTAAAACACGTCGAGGTAAGAGGAGAATAGCAGAGGGGTAAGGAGTAAAATCAGACCTAGTCAGAACTATCCAACCGATTTTTCAAAAATAGTTTTGACACTCTACTTCGGCCGTTAGCTAGGTTATCCTACAGGCTGGACTTGTGGGGTATCGTAATCCGAGCTCGATACCACTCTGTAACACCCTCAGAATCGGACCTATGCAAGTTTGGGCAAAATTCACCAAACCCGCATAGAAACGATTCAAAGGTGCCCACCAGGCACTTTCGTGCGGGTGGAAAACGAAGTAATAACATTACACAACAGTCCTCGATGGGACCCACAGAACAGATATATATAACAGCGACTCAAAGAGTCAAGATTACAAATATATTATACAAAGATCCAAATCACCTTGAAAACGATAGAGCGTCCAGCTACGGACAAGATGCAAATGGGGCTAAGAGCCCTGAAGAATAACCAATGGCGTCCATAACCCTGCCCAGGCCAAGCCGGAAGGGTAACCCTGCTAACGACGTCGATCTCAACCTGCTTAAACAAAAGGGGTGCCGACAAAGGCAAAGGAAAAAAGAAGGAGCGCGTCGATCGAGGCCGACACGGCGAGGCTAGAATTCGGCGGTCCTCGCCTACATAGGTATGGTGGACTGAAGCGGCAGCGGCAGCATGCACTGAACAACCTATAGAGACTCGATACAACAGGCGGTTATCAGAGAGGGGTGAGAGAGACCTATCCGGATCCAACCTGAAACTAACACCAAACAAACCCATCCTGGTGTTTCCCCCTCGAGACCAATCGAGGAAGTCAACCGAGGAACTCACACCGTTGGCAGTTTTAGTTATTCGGTTATCGTTGCAGCAATTACTAGTCAGGTTTAGTTAGTCGTTCAGATAAAATAAGCAGTGGGCACTTTTAGTTCACCTTTCCGTTGCAGTTGCAGCAATTACTAATCAGATACAGATAGCAAGATGTAATCCCGAAACCCAGCAGTTGCTGGTACTTTTATTCAGCCATTCGTTGTAGTTGCAATACTTACTAGTCAGGTACAATTGTCGCAAGCGAAAACCAAACAAGCAATTGTGGGCAGTATTAATTAGCCATTCCGTTATAGTGAAGCTGATTACTAGTCATTATAAGTCAAATTTATAGCAGTAAACTTTAGTTATGCTTGTCTATGATCGAGATACTGTGCTCCAAGTCGTCCATATCCGCGGACACGGCTTTCAGAAAGTTTTACCCGGCCGGGGTGCACCAATAGCAACACACGCTCGATCAACCTCGGAAAAAACAAATCAAAACCCAACGAGGCTTTCACGACTGAACAATCACAGGATTCAGAAATATTTCAGGGGGCCACCCCTTAAGTAGAATCCGCAACGGAGTAAGCAAGCTCCGAGACGGCCTCAAGGTTATGGGGACGGCTGTGAACGACTGGGAACCCGAAAGTGTGGCTGGGCTTGTCGACACCGCGGAATCGTGCCATAATCCTAAACAGTACAGTGTGCTCCTCGCACAATCGTAAATAAAGCAATAAAACATGGCATAAGTACAGGATCGTAAATAAAACCTCAAACTAGTTTGTGGCCCCAAGAAATAAGTCTGAATCAAGCTCTGGCTCAGGGGGGTCCCATATACCTCCCGGATGTGGATAGCACGCAAAATCAAGGAACATGTATCAAGTACTCGGGGTCTTACGGGACACAAGTGGGCGTTCGGAAACCAAATATTTTCTATCACCCACCGATGCCTCTGCTTATTCAATTTTAGTTGTTAAACAGAAATTAAAGTGACGAAAAGTAACTAGAACCATCTCCAACATTAACATGCGGCAATACATCAGCAACTGTGGCATATGACGACACACATCAGCACTTGAGCAAGCAACTACGACGCGCAAGTCCAACTATCTACCAAACAACAGGTAATAGGGTGTGTCTAAGGCAATATAGGGCTGCAAGGGAGATCACGGGTACGGAAACTAGAGCATCGCAACACAGATAGCAATAGATCAACAGGAGGGAGTAAATACTATAAAAGTAAGATAGGTAGAAAGGGGGAGATGCTCGCCTGAAACATTGTCGAAGGGTTCAACCGAAGATCGGGGCGAAGCTCACATCAACTCAACGGTCCAATCCGCGAAGAAGCAAAACACTAGAAGAAACACCGGATGCACTATTTAATACTAAGGCAAAAGATCGGCATGATGCATGTATGATGCATGGCATGGCAAAGATGCGATGCAATTAGGTCAAGTTAAGTGGAACCGGGGTCCCGACAATTAGTTAAATGGTTCAAGTTATTTAGAACCCCCGCAATTTAAATGTTGTTTTGACAAGGCAAGATTATAGTATTGGTTCGCTACACAAGTTTAATGAGGCCAATATAAGGCTAGATTTGTCCGCATATGGGCCCCATATTTAATTATTAGGTGAATCGGCATAAGGCCCCCAACCAATGATATGCATGCGAGATGACAATTAAATATGCAACAAGTTGATATCATTTATAAAATAGGGTTCTCGGATAAGGGGTTCACACATTAGGGGTTCGACGATCTTGGGGTCTCCGGGGTTCGGGGTTCGGTCTCGGGGTCCAGGGTTCGACGGATCTGGGGTTCGGGGTTCGACGGACGCGTTCTCGGATAGCGGGGTGGATCTTGGCGTTCCGAGAAGCCGGACCTGGTTCGGTGTCGGGGCGCATCGGGTCCTTTCGGGGCGGTGTCGTTCTTGTCGTCGGGAAGACCTTGTCGGGTCCCACGGGGTCGATCTTGCCGTTGCGAGGACTTGGCGGGTCCGCGCTTCGGATTACGTGAGGGAGATCATGGCGTCGGTGAGGTCGATCTTGTCGGTTCCACGGTTCTAGTTGTCGGTGTCGGACTCGAATTCCGGGGTTCGGTCTTCGGATCGGGGGTAGTTCTTGTCGCATGTGCCCGCGAAGTAGATCTCGAGTCGCCTTTTGTCGGTGGTGAACTTAACCGTTGGTCTTGGTCCGGAAAGGAGCACTTGCCCGGCTCGAAACTCAGCGGCCCCGAGTCGGTCTCATGAGGCGGTCTTGATGCTCGTGATGGAGAACTTGTCGCATCCGTGGCGATCTTGCCGCCTTGGTCATCAACCCCGTGAAGGGGATCTTGGGCGCGCCGGGTTCGGGTTGGTCTTGCTCCGTGGTTCATGCGGCTCATCGAGGCGAGCTTGGCGGGTCCCGAGTACGGGCAGCGGGCCCACGAGCTCGGGACGGGTCGCGGCAGCAGGGCAGGTGGCTTGCTGGCAGCCGGGCGGCAGGTGGGCTGCAGAGGCGCTGGCCGGAGGAGGAGGCAGAGGTGAGGTTGGCGCGACGCAGGCCCCACGCGACGGCCGGGCTGCTGCGGGGCGAGGCGGGCTGTGTCGAGGGACGGGCCGCGCAGGAGGGGCATGGCCGGGCGCCAGTGGTGTGGCGGGACCTGGGAGAAGCGGGCGGTGGAGGTGTGGGGTAGGCCGGGCGGGGGCGAGCACGGGACAGGCGGCTCGGGCGGAGCTCGGGCGTGGCGGAGTTTAGGCGGCGTCTGGGTGAGGATGGCGAGCTCGAGACGGGAGGGAGTCGCGGTGCTGGGGTCGGGCTGAGGCGGCGGAGAGGAGCACCGTGGCGGAGGGCATGGAAGCGGCGAAGGGGCGGCCTTGAGTGGGCGCGGAGGGAGGAGCCGCTCGGGGCGGTGGCGCTCGGAGGAGAGGCAGGCGGGACGTTCGGGTGGCGGAGGCGTCCGCGGCGAGGAGGCCAGCGGGCACGCGCCGTGCGGAAGGGGCCACGTGGGAGGAGCGGTGGGGTGGCGACGCGCAGTGGGAGGCGTGGATGCGAGGAGGCGGAGGTGGCGTCGTGGCGCGCCAGGAAGAAGGAGGGTGGCCGAGGGCGAGAGGACGGGAGGACGGGTCGTGGGCGGCGTGGGAGGCGCGGGAAGAAGAGGGAGGAAGATGAGCGAGGAGGAGCGTGGGGCGTGGGGGGGTGGGGCCCATGGTGGGCCCGCGGTTGGTGGCTGCCTAGGATAGGTGGGGGTGATGTGGAGGGTTGGGTAGATTTTTAGGTGGATGTAGGATTTAGGTGGCAGGTCTGATTGGACCGATTAAAAAAACTGGGGCGGTCGTTCGGGTCGGGTTGGCCCGTTCGACTGCCCCTACTAAAATAAATAAAACTTTTATTTAATTTAATCGGGCCGTTTGCAACCCGACAACAACAAAACAAAATAATCCGGAGACCCGGGGTTTGGCGTTTGAATAAAAATGGGGCGTTAGGAAAACAAATCGGGGTTTTGCGAAAATGGTTTTGGCAAACAATGCATGATGATGACGATGCAATGCACAAATTCAACGCGATTTTCTAGTAGTGGTTTTACGGGATGCCACACTAAAGCATCGCAACTCAGATAGCAATATATCAACAGGAGGGAATAAAGACTATAAAAGTAAGATGGGTGGAAAGGGGGAGATGCTCGCCTGAAAACATTGTCGAAAGGTTCATCCGAAGATCGGGGCGAAGCTCACATCAACTCAACGGTCTTATCCGCGAAGAAGCAAAACACTAGAATAAACCGGATGCAATATTTAATACAACGGCAGAAGATTGGCATGATGCATGTATGATGTATGGCATGGCAAAGTGCGGTGCAATTAGGTCAAATTAAGCGGTACCGGGGTTCCGACAATTAATTATTAGGTGGTTCATGTTGTTTAGACACCCCGCAAATTAAATGTTGTATTAGCAAGACAAAAGATGGCACCGGTTCGCTACACAAGTTTAAATGAGGCCAATATAAGGTTAGATTGCCCGCATATGGGCCCCATATTTAATTATTAGGTGAATCGGCATAAGGCTCCCAAACCAATGCTATGCATGCGGGAATGGCAATTCAATATGCAACAAGTTGTTATTATGTTATAAAATAGGGTTCGGAAAAGGGTCCACACACTAGGGGTCTCGACGATCTTGGGGGTTCCGGGGTTCGGGGTCCGACAGGGTCCAGGGTTCAGCGGAACATTCTCGGGCTCCGGGGGTAGTTCTCGTCGCGTCCGTGGCCTTCGGGTCATGTCGACGGTCCTGGCGTTCGGCGTCCTTACCGTCCGTGTTCTCGAGCGTCGCATCCGGGAAGGAGTACTCGTCGCTCAGGGCCTCGATGTCCGGGGTGAAGTACTTGTTGTTCCATGGCGAAATGCTTGGCGCTTCGGATCGGGGCATCGGGGTCTTGGGGTTCCACCTTGATTATCGGGGCGTACTTGGGGCTCGGAGCCGGGGCTCCAGGGTACGACGGAAGCGTTCTCGGTCACGGGGCAGATCTTGTCGCATCGGGGTCTCGATGTCCGGGGAGCAGAACTTGGGTCGGTGTCGGGCGCGTCGGATTCTTCCGGGTCGGAGCCGTTCTTATCGTCGCGTAGTTCTTGTCGGGTCCACGGGGTCGGTCTTGCCGTTGCGAGGTCTTGTCGGGTCCGCGCCATCGAGGCGGTCTTGGCTTCGAGGTGAAGTACTTGGCGTCCGGGGTGCGGTACTTGTGGTACAGGTGGCGATCTTGGCGTCCTTTCGGTTCGGGTTTGGCGTTCGCGGGAGGTACTTGTCGTTCTCGGGGCGTTCTTGGTGGTCATCGGGTCCGGGGCTGAGCTTGTCGCCCATAACGGGCCTTGACGTCCCATGTCGAAGATGTTCCGCGACGGTTGTCGATGTCGGGATTGGGACGGCCTCGATGGTCTTGGGTTCCGGGTAGGCGTTCTGATCGGTAGATCTTGTCGGTGCATATCAGAGTCGGCATCTGATAGCGACGGTTGACGGTGAAGTGGGCCCGCAGACGGAGGCTTCCATGGCGGCAGTCGGACCTGAAGCAGCGAGGCCGGACGGCGCGGAACTCTTCGGAGGCGTCGGCGAGGAGCTGCAGGGAACGGGCGGCGGCGGGCGGAGGGAGAAGCGCCGGCGATCGTCGGAAGGGAGGGCGGCGCGGTGGAGGGTGGCCGGAGGGGCCCGCGATGCGGGGAGCCGGCGGACCGCAGGCTTCGCCGGGCGGCTCTCATGGGGAGAGGAGCTTACAGGCGGCGGCTCGGGTGAGCGGTTCTTTGGGGTGGAGGAGGCGGTGAGGACGGAGGCGCGGCGAGCAGGCGGGCGACTGGCCGAGCGGGAAGGAGGAGCGGGCGGCGGCTCGGTCCGCGCGCGGATGGAGGCTGCGGCGAGGGTCGCCGCCGGGATGGGGTCGCCGGGCTGGCGCGGTGGCTGGGCGAGGTAGATGGAGCCAGGGGCGGTCCGGCGCGATGGCGGTGGCCGAGGAGGAGAAGGGAGGACGGCGGTTGCGAGGTGGGAGGGCGGGATCGCCGGTGAGGCCGACTGGTGGCCGGGGTAGGAGCGGGCGGGCGAGGAGGGAGGCCGGCGGCGAGGGAGAGCGCCGGCGACCGGAGCTAGAGGGGAGGAGAGGCCGAAGGGAGGCGTCTTGCAAGGGAAGAGAGAGGAGAAGAGAGAGAGACAAGACGCTGGGTGGGGCAGGCGTGGGGCCAGTGGGGCTGGCTTGGGGGCTAGGCAGGTGGCCACAAGGCCAGCGTGGAGGGTGGAGTGGGTCGGCCTGGGTAGGTGGGAACCGCCAGGGTTGCGTGGGGTGTGTGGTGTGAGTGGGTTTGGGGAGAGAGAGGGGGTTGGGTGGTGAGATGGCAGGGAGGGATTGGTGGAGGGAGAGAGGTGTGCTGAGGTGGCGTGTGGGGATTGGGCAGGGTGAGGTGGAGGGGTAGGTTGGGTAGAGTTTTAGGTGGGTTTAGGTTTAGATGGGGCGGCAGGATGGACCGATCTGGTTTTTCTGGGGTGGTCGTTCGGGCTAAAACGGCCCGTTCGACTGCCCCGCTAAAAATAAATATAAAATTTATTTGTTTTAATAACACTATTTGCAGACCGATAGCAACAGACAAAAATAATTCCGGAGACCCGGTGTTTGGCGTTTGAATAAAAGACGGCGTTTTAGAAAACAAAACGGGTGTTGCGAAAATAGTTTTGGCAAACCATGCATGATGATGACGGTGCAATGCACAAATTCAACGCGTTTTTTTCTAGTAGTGGTTTTGCGGGATGCCACACCTGGCGCGCCAAGGCCCCTCCACCCATAAAAGGAGGGGCAGGGCTCCTCCTTGAAACACACAAGTTCCTATCTTCTACCTCCGGTTTAGAGCCGTTTTGGTTTAGAGCTTCTAATTGCTTTAGCCTGCGGTTTAGAGCCTTCTAATTGGTTTAGAGCCTTCTAATTGGTGTGTCTAATTACTAGACCACTAATAGCCTCTCTCATAAGCTCCACCATACTCGCACCGGCTTAAGGCGAAGCCCTGCGGGATCTCCCCTCTACTTCCGGTACCACGCCATTGTGCTGCCGGAATCGCGAGGAGAGTGCTACAACCTCCGCTGCCTGCTGGAACAAGGAGAGGAAGGTCTTCGCCGAAAGTACCGAACGTGACCGACGCGGGAGCGCCGAACGTGGCGCCAGAAGGATCGTCTACACGATCTTGAGATCGGAAAGAGTACGACTACATCACCCACGAGAATCTGCTCTCGTTAACCGCTTTGGAATCTTCGAGGGTAAGTTATTCCATCGACTCGTTGCTACAATCTAGTAGATAGATCTTGGCTTGTTTGTTTGTATGCGATAGAAAAATTTTGTTTTCCATGCTACGAACCCCTACATTTCTTGATAACATCAAACGTCACACCGTAACAGGGTGATTATAAAGATGGATTCAGAACTAATAAAGTGTTATGTTGAGGCTCATGGATCGAGAGTGGAATTTGTTCATCCCGATGACGGATAGATATACTCTAGGCCCTCTCGGTGATATCACATTGATTAGCTTGCAAGCAAGTGATTTGATCACTAGAATGTTATATCACAGGAACGAGAAAAGAGTGCATGTCGGTAACGAGATCAAACTAGGTATGGATATACCGATGATCGAATCTCGGACATGTAATATATCGTGAAACAAAGGGATTAAGATACTAGCGTAAAAGGTTCCGACGATCACAAGAAAGTCATCGTTGAATGTGTGGGAGTCAGTATGGGTCTCCAGATCCCGCTTCTGATTATTGATCCGAGAGGGGTCTCGATCATGTCCGCATTATTCACGAACTGTAGGGTGACACACTTAAGAGACACCGACATCCAATTGGAGCAAATGTTTCATGCCGAAAGAATGAACAAGCGCAGGAATTTATTTCACTAGATACCAAACAAAGTTTTCAGGTTTGGTGAAATTGCATAAAGTGGTTATGCATGTGAAATAGAATTCTAGCAAGGTTATTTGTGAATGTTTGTCATTAAAGTAATTGACAAAATTCTGAATAAAATAAAAGAGTTTTATTTAATGAGAGTTTGCATTAAATTTGGTGGAAATTTAATGGGAATTTGAGTGGACTTTGAGTGGAGGGAATTTAAAGGGCATTTTGTGAGTGGAGTGTCCACCACATGAATGAAGGAGGGAGGGCAGCCATGGCGGCCACCCCCTTGGGTGCCCCCTCCTCCTATAAAGGAGCCCCTCCTCACTTGTCTCTTACACCTCCTCGTGAAGGATCTCTCTCCCCTCTAGAATTTATCCCCATGGTCTCGAACTAGCGAGATACATGTTCCGGTGGCTATTCGCAAGAAAGAGTTGTGCTTCCGCCGCATCGCCGAGAGGAGGCGGAGGTTGCTCGGTGCCTCGAACGTGTGTGCGAGCACGGATGCGCTGCTGATTTGCGGCGCTAGGACTTACTCTCGGTCTTGAGATCGGCAAGAGATCGTCTACATCAACCACGAGTTGAACTCGTTAAGATTTGTCGGTCTTCAAGGGTATGTTCTCTACGGATATACATCCGTCCGTTGTTTGTATCTAGTAGATACATCTTGGTATATAGTTCACATCGTAGGAAAATTTTTGTTTTCTATGTTGCGAACCCTACATTCACCGTCCCAGAGGCAACGAATCGAACATTTCCTGCGGCGTCCATTGGCCACCGCATGGAAGTAAGCGGTGTTCGCATCTCCCTGGAGAAGCCAATTTTGGCGGCTGCGCTGCCGCCAAAACAGCTCCTCGCCCTTGTAGATCTCATCTAAAGACGTCTCTAGGGCATAACGGTGGGACCACTCGTCAGCGGAGAGTCCCACCGAGTCTGTCGTCCGGTCTAGTGTACGGATCTCCTCCAGCAACGCACCCTTCTGGAGTCTCGTCGCTGCGCCCAAATTGGCCCCCTAGCCCCTCATGAATTGGCGGGCCATTTTGGCACAGTGGTGCCAGACATCCACATCATTAAATCGTCTGTTGGGAGTAGCCGCAGCCGCAAGCCACTTGGCCTGTACCGCTTCCACAAAGCCTGGCTAGTGAAGCCAGAAGTTCTCGAAGTTGAAGCGGTTAAGCCGTGGTGGCGAGCTCCCCCCTGTCGATAGAAGCAGCGGAGTATGGTCCGAGCCAACCCTGGTAAGGGCGCGAAGGGAGCAGAGAGGGAAGGCCACTTCCCAATCCACTGAGACCAGCACGCGGTCCAGGACACTCCTGATGGGATCAGCCCTGTTATTCGACCATGTGAAGCGGGCCCCCACTCGCGTGATCTCTCTAAGAGCGAGGTCAGCGATGCAATCGTTGAACATCCGCATGCGCGGGATGTCCACATTATGGGAGCTCTTGTCTTCCGTGGACCGAATCAGGTTGAAATCACCCGCTACCACCATCGGAACAGTGCAACGCTCGACCTTGTCCTTCAATTCCTCGAGAAAGGCTGGGGACCGACTATGGTCCGCGGGGCCATAGACGATGATGACCTCCCACCGGAGGCCGGATCGTCTATGGGTGAGCGACATGCTCACAAAGAATTCCCCTCGGTCCATATCATCCACCTCGAAGGTATCCTCCTTGACGCCCAGGAGGATGCCCCCAGAGTGGCCCGAGGCCGGGAGCCAGTTCCAAGCAAATTTGTGACGTGACAGGCCCTGGAGTTCTGCGAGCTGGAAGTCTTGTGTAGCATCCCAGTTGTCTAACACCTGTTATGCTACTTGTTCTAGTAATAAAAAGGGCCACTTCCAACATATAATTGTTGCATCATCATCATATCATGCTCATGTCATCATATCCCCTTGCATTGAGCATCATATAAAACCTATTCTTGTTTGGTTCTTATCTCATGTGCACTATTAATTGTATTTGCCTCTTGATATTGTATTTGGCTCTTGATATGTTGTTAAATGCCCAAGTTGAGTTGGGGGCATATCTCTTAATAACTCCACCACCTTTCTTTCACCACCTTATAATTCCACCATCCAATTAATATGAGCTTGGGTTTTTATTTGAGTTTATCTCTAGCTCATGTTGGTTGGTTGGATTCCAACCATAATCTTTTGCTTGGTCTTATTCCAATTTTGGAGATGCAAAATAATATTGCCATGAAATGACATTGTCTTCACAGGCGTCAGCAGGGCATTAAATATTCTGCATGGGCCATGCAAGTATCATCTTGTGCTTGTCTTTGGTTTTATTTGGTTTTGGGATGGATCATCTCTAGCCCTATCCCTTCTTTTGGTTTTGGCCATGTTAATCCTGCTTAAAACCTAGCACCTCATCTCTCCTTCTCTCTCTCTCTCTTTTTCCTTGTCTTGATCTTGTGTGATCTTGTCTAAGCATGCATGATCAAGTAAAGGACCACTCCCTCTATTCTACCCCTCTCTTAAACCTAAACCCTAAGCCACCCCATTCCCCTCTAACCTACACCTAAACCCACCTATTTCAAACCAAACCCTAAGTTTCTTCTATCTTCTCTTCTCTCTAGCTACCTAGCATGGTCACATGAATACCATGCCCCTAGCTCTCCACCCCCTCTCTCTACCTGCTGGACCCACCTGGCCGCCCTACCCCACCTAGCTACCGTCCACCACAAACCCTAGCCCGAGCCGGCCACTCCCCCTCTCACCTTTCCCGCCTCTTTCTCCCCGCCTAGGGCTTCCCAGTCCACTGTCCTCCTCCCTAGCTCAACCAGCCTGCGCTACCCCATGTGCTCGCTGGTTGAACACGTGAAGGAGAAGAAAAGGTGGCCGAGCCAACCTTCCCCTCCCCCACGCAAGCCCCACATGCCCCCGTCCTTATCTACTTTCCTCACCCCTCTAGCCTTCCCCAGATCCCATCCCAGAGGCCCTGCCTCGTTTCCCTCTGCCCCTCTCTGCTTCACCACCATAGCCGACCTCCACCGTCGGTCTCCACCGTCCCCCGGAGCTCCAGGAGGCACAGGCGGGAGAGATCGTGTCGGAGAGGTTGCGGAGGACCTCTGCGTCGCCCCGTACCCAGCAGCAAGGAGGAGAAGCCCCCAGCGACCCTGCACGTCGACGACGCCGCGAAACCCTAGCTGGCCAGTCCATGAGCCGGCGATCGTCTGCTTCCCAGGCCGAACCATCTTCCCCGACGCCCTCGCGGTGAGCTCTCCGCCCTCCTGGACATGTTCCGCCACGCTGTCGCCGTCTAGGACCGCTGATCGTTTCTGAAGGGAATATGCCCTGAGAGGCAATAATAAATTGTTTATTATGTGTATTCCAAGTATATGATAGATGTTTATTTTGCATGCTATAATTGTATTAATACGGAAACGTTAATACATGTGTGTTTAATAAACAAACAGAAAGTTCCTAGTTAAGCCTCTCTCATAAACTAGCTCGTTGATTAACAAGATGATCAAGGTTTCCTGATCATGGACATTGGATGTTGTTAATAACGGGATCACAACATTAGTGTAATGATGTGATGAACATTCATCCGAAGTATAGCATTACGATCAAAGTCATTGAGTTTATATTGCTATAACAACTTACGGTGATCCTAATCCTTAGACCATGAGATCATGTCAATCACTAACACCGGAAAAGTTTCTTGATAACATCAAACATCACACCGTAATAAGGTGATTATAAAGATGGGTTCGAACTAATAAAGTGTTATGTTGAGGCTCATGGATCAAGAGTGGAATTTGTTCATCCCGATGACGGATAGATATACTGGCCCTCTCGGTGATATCACATTGATTAGCTTGCAAGCAAGTGATTTGATCACTGGAATGTTATATCACGGAACGAGAAAAGAGTGCATGTCGAAACGAGATCAAACTAGGTATGGAGATACCGATGATCGAATCTCGGACATGTAATATATCGTGAGACAAAGGGATTAAGATACTAGCGTAAAAGGTTCCGACGATCACAAGAAAGTCATCGTTGAATGTGTGGGAGTCGGTATGGGTCTCCAGATCCCGCTCGATTATTGATCCGAGAGGGTCTCGATCATGTCCGCATTATTCACGAACCGTAGGGTGACACACTTAAGAGACACCGACATCCAATTGGAGCAAAAGTTTCATGCCGAAGAATAAACAAGCGCAGAATTTATTTCACTAGATAAACAAAAGGTTTTCGGTGAAATTGCATAAAGTGGTTATGCATGTGAAATAGAATTCTAGCAAGGTTATTTGTGAATGTTTGTCATTAAAGTAATTGACAAAATTCTGAATAAAATAAAAGAGTTTTATTTAATGAGAGTTTGCATTAAATTTGGTGGAAATTTAATGGGATCTTTGAGTGGGATTTTGAGTGGAGGAATTTGGAGGAGTTTTGTGAGTGGAGTGTCCACCCACATGATGAGGGGAGGGCAGCCCCCATGCCACCACCCCTTGGGGTTCCCCCTCCTCCTATAAAAGGAGCCCCTCCTCTCACTTCTCACTCACACCTCCTCGTGAAGGATCTCTCTCCCCCTCTAGTATTTATCCCCCATGGTCTCGGACTAGCGAGATACATGTTCCCGGTGTCTATTCGGCAAGAAAGAGTTGTGCTTCTATTGCATCGCTGGAGCGAGGAGGCGAAAGTTGCTCAGTGCCTCAGACGTGTGTGCGAGCACGGATGCGTCGCTGCTTTGCGGTGCTAGGACTTCCTCTCGATCTTGAGATCGGCAAGAGATCGTCTACATCAACCACGAGTTTGGACTCGTTAAACTTTGTCGGTCTTCAAGGGTATGTTCTCTACGGATATACATCCGCCCGTTGTTTGTATCTAGTATAAATAGATCTTGGTATATAGTTCACATCGTAGGAAATTTTTGTTTTCTATGTCGAACCCTTCAAAGGGTATCGAGCCGGATCTATGCGTAGATACTTTACACGGGTAGTACACATATGAGTATGTGGGCGATGATGATCATGTTGTTGCTCCTTTCTTGTGATTTTGGATATTGGTGGCATAGTGGGATGAAGCGGCCCGGACAAACTTTACATGTCCTCGCACATGAGACCTGTTCCACGCTTGACATGCAACTAGTTTGCATAAGTGGCTAGCGGTGTCTGCTCTCCTACTATAGTCAATATCTATTTTGCAAGCGAGTTGTCAACAATTTGATTATCCTCGTTGTGGTTCATGTTCGTAGGTAAGAACGGTTCTATCTCGAAAGCCCTCAGCCACGTAAAACTTGCAATGGATAAATTAGAAGCGTCTAGTTTAGATTGTTGGGCTAGTGTTATGATATGGTAGTGTTGTAAGTAGAAGTATGAGATGATACTCTTACAACACACATAGCGTAAAACCCATAGACCGTGGATTTACACATATAGGTATGATAGTGATCATACCACGATGCACATGATAAAGATCATCTGCGGGAACCATATAATTTCACTATTAAACATATGATGTTTGATTGCATCTTATATTGCTTGTTTAGCGCTTTGTTAAGCATAATAAGATGATCCTCATTTTAAATATCAAGATAAGAATGTGTTCTCCTTTAGTATGCACCGATTATGTTTTCGCCTCCAAGACATCACGTGATGATCGGGTGTACTTGGATCCTCGACCATACTTGGTGTAAGAGCTTACACGCAAAAATACTAAGGTTCTAACTTGGCGAGCCTAGCATGTATGAGACATGGCCTCGGAACACGTAATCGAAAGGTTAAGCATGAGTCATATAGTTGATATGATGCCCATTTGATGCTCGCCTTTGAAGCTACACCGACTCACGTGATGATCGGACTTGGTGTAGTGGATTTGGTTCATGTAATCACCAAAAGAACACGAGGGATGTCGCTTTTGAGTGGGAGTTCATTCGTAATATAGATTAGTTGAACTCAATCTATCATACACTTAGTCTAAACTTTACAAATTCTGTTGTAGATGGCACCACCTGCTTTTAATTTCAATGCGTTCATGGAGAAAGAGAAACTAGCAACGAACGGTAGCAACTTTACTGAATGGGCCATGAATTTGAGGATTCTCCTCTGCGCACAAAAGCAATATGTGCTAGAAGCGCCGTTAGGCCCCACCTTGACGATGCCCCGACGAGGAGAAGAATGTCTATCGACTCGTCAGAGGACCACAACTTAGTTCATTGCGGCATATTGTATGGGCTAGAGCCGAACTCAAAGCGTTTAAACGGCAATGCCTTTGATACAATGGGTGAGTTGAAAATGATTTTCGACACACATGTCAGTGAGAGCTACAATGCTCGTAAAAGTTCTTTAGCTGCATGATGGAAGAGAACATCTGCTAGTGAGCATGTACTCAAGATGTCGGGTTACCGATAAGCTTGTGTCCTTGGGAATAACGATTCCCATTGACTTAGGCATCCATCGTGTTCTGCAGCCTCTCGCCACCTAGCTATAAGAGCTTCGTGATGAACTATAATATGCAAGGCATGAAGAAGTCTCTCCCGAGCTTCACAATGCTTAAAACTGCAGAAGTGGAGATCAAAAGGAACATCAAGTGTTGATGATCAATAGGAACACCGGTTTCAAGAAAGACAAGAAGGAAAACGGAAGGAAGTAAGGCGGCAAGCCTGTTGCCGCTGAAAAGAAACCCCGAGTTGGACCTAAGTCCGATACCGAGTGCTACTATTGTAAGGGATCGCCATCGAAGCGCAACGCCCCAAGTATCTGGCGCACAAGAAGGCAAGGCAAACAAAGGGGCTGCGAAGTGCGACCACTAGCAAGGGTGAGGTCAAGATGCGTGTCGGCAATGGATCAAACGTTGATGTGATCGCCGTCGAACGCTACCTCTCCACTTACCGTCGGGATTAGTTATAAACTTAAATAACTGTTATTTGGTGCTCTGACCGAGCATGAACATTGTATCCGGATCATGTTTAATGCAAAGTGGTTTTTCATTCAAATCGAGAACAATGGTTGTTCCATTTATATGAATGAAATCTTTTATGGTCATGCACCAATGTTGAATGGTTTATTTCGTTGGATCTCGATGATAATGTTACACATATTCATAATATTGATGCTAAAAGGATTAAATTTAGTGATGATATATCCGCATATGTGGCAATCGCCTAGGTCATATTGGCATTAAACGATGAAGAAGCTCCATTCGGATGGACTTTTAGAATCACTTGATTATGAATCATTTGATACATGTGAGCCATGCCTTATGGGCAAGATGACTAGAACGCCGCTTTCGGTTCAATGGAACAGGCGATTTATTGGAAATCATACATTCGATGTATGTGGTCCAATGAGTGTGTCGCCGAGGTGGATATCGTTATTTTGTTACTTTCACGGATGATTTGAGTAGATACGGTTATATCTACTTGATGAAACACAAGTCTGAAACCTTTGAAAAGTTCAAGGAATTTCGTAATGAAGTGGAAAATCATCGTAATAGAAAGATCAAATTTCTACTACCGACCGTGGAGGTGAGTATCTAAGTTACGAGTTTAGCACTCACATGAAAGAGTGTGGAATTGTTTCACAACTCACACCGCCGGAACACCACAATGAAATGGTGTGTCGAACGTCGTAATTGTACTTTATTAGATATGGTTCGATCTATGATGTCTCTGACGGACTTGCCGTTGTCATTTTGGGGTTATGCACTAGAAACCGCTGCATTCACTTTAAATCGGGCACCATCTAAATCCGTTGAAACGACACCGTATGAATTGTGGTTTGGAAACAAACCTAAGCTGTCATTTCTTAAAGTTTGGGGTTGCGATGTTTATGTGAAGAAACTTCAACCGGATAAACTCGAACCCAAAGCGGAAAAATGCGTCTTCATAGGATACCCTAAAGAAACTATTGGGTATTCCTTCTATCACAGATCCGAGGGCAAGGTTTTTGTTGCCAAGAATGGATCGTTTCTAGAGAAAGAGTTCCTCGCGAAAGGTGTGAGTAGTCGGAAGGTAGAACTCGAAGAGGTTATGGAACCTTCTCTTCAAAGTATGGCGAGTAGCGCAGCGCCGGAAGTCGTTCCGGAGTTGGCTCCACCTGTTGAAGAAGGAACTAATGATAATGATCATGAAACTCCGAAGAGAGTACTAAACCTCGCAGTCAAACAGACGCTGCAGCTCCGAGTCAGACGGAAATCCTGTCATAAATTTCATGGTTGATGAAAATAATGACCCGACGTATGAAGAAGCGATGATGAGCCCGGATTCCAACAAATGGTTAGAAGCCATGAAATCCGAGATGGAATCCATGTATGAAAATCAAGTTTGGAACTTGGTGGAATTACCTCACGACCGAAGGCGTAGAGAACAAATGGATTTTCAAAAGGAAAACTGATGTGATGGTAATGTGACCATCTATAAAGCTCGACTTGTCGCAAAGGGTTTCGACAAATTCAAGGAGTTGACTACGATGAGACTTTCTCCCGTAGCGATGCTAAAGTCGATTAGGATTATGTTAGCAATTGCTGCATATTTCGATTATGAAATATGGCGATGGATGTCAAAACCGCTTCTCAATGGTAATATTGAAGAAGAGTTGTATATGATACAACCAAAGGGTTTTGTCGATCCTAAGGATGCTAACAAGGTGTGCAAGCTTCACGATCCATCTATGGATTGAAGCAAGCATCACGGTTGGAATCTCCGCTTTGATGAGGTGATCAAAGAGTTTGGATTTGTCCAAACTTATGGAGAAGCTTGTATTTACAAGAAAGTGAGTGGGAGCAATGTGGCATTTCGATACTATATGTGGATGACATATTATTGATCGAATGATATAGAACTTTTAAAAGTGTTAAAAGTTATCTAAACAAAGAAATTTTCAATGAAGGACCTAGGTGAAGCGTCATACATATTAGGCATAAAGATCTATAGAGATAGATCTAGGCGCCTAATAGGGCTATCACAAAGTACATACCTTGATAAGATTTTAAAGAAGTTTTAAATGGACGGAAGTAAGAAGGGGTTCTTACCTATGTTGCAAGGCAAGACATTGAGTAAGACTCAAAGTCCGGCTTCGGCGGAAGAAAGAGAGATAATGGACAAAGTCCCCTATGCTTCAGCCATAGGCTCTATAATGTACGCCATGCTATGTACAAGACCGGATGTGGCACACGCTATTAGTTTGACTAGTAGGTACCAATCGGATCCAGGTTCGGAACACTGGATAGCGGTCAAGAATATCCTTAAGTACTTACGAAGAACTAAGGATATGTTTCTTGTATACGGAGGTGAAGAAGAGCTCGTCGCTAAGTGTTATGTTGATGCTAGCTTTGACACCGATCCGGATGACTCTAAGTCTCAATCCGGATACGTATTTCTCATGAATGGCGGAGCGGTTAGTTGGAGGAGCTCCAAACAACCTGTGGTAGCGGGATCAACAACGGAGGCCGAATATGTTGCTGCTTCGGAAGCGGCTCAGGAAGCAGTTTGGATGAAGGAGTTCATATCCGAACTAGGAGTTGTGGCAAGCGTTGGACCCAATGGTGATCTATTGTGACAACAATGGTGCCATTGCCAATGCCAAAGAGCCAAGGTCTCACAAGCATTCCAAGCATATTAAGCGCCGGTTTCACTCCATCCGCGAGCATGTCAAGGATGGAGATATAAAGATTTGTAAAGTACATACGGATCTCAATGTAGCAGATCCGTTGACTAAAACTCTCCCTAGAGCAAAACATGATCAACACCAGAACTCAATGGGTGTTAGATATATCACTATGTAACTAGATTATTGTCTCTAGTGCAAGTGGGAGACTGAAGGGAATATGCCCTGAGAGGCAATAATAAATTGTTTATTATGTGTATTCCAAGTATATGATAGATGTTTATTTTGCATGCTATAATTGTATTAATACGGAAACGTTAATACATGTGTGTTTAATAAACAACAAGAAAGTTCCTAGTTAAGCCTCTCTCATAAACTAGCGCGTTGATTAACAAGATGATCAAGGTTTCCTGATCATGGACATTGGATGTTGTTAATAACGGGATCACAACATTAGTGTAATGATGTGATGAACATTCATCCGAAGTATAGCATTACGATCAAAGTCATTGAGTTTATATTGCTATAACAACTTACGAAGTGATCCTAATCCTTAGACCATGAGATCATGTCAATCACTAACACCGGAAAAGTTTCTTGATAACATCAAACGTCACACCGTAACAGGGTGATTATAAAGATGGGTTCAGAACTAATAAAGTGTTATGTTGAGGCTCATGGATCAAGAGTGGAATTTGTTCATCCCGATGACGGATAGATATACTCTGGGCCCTCTCGGTGATATCACATTGATTAGCTTGCAAGCAAGTGATTTGATCACGGAATGTTATATCACGGAACGAGAAAAGAGTGCATGTCGAATCGAGATCAAACTAGGTATGGAGATACCGATGATCGAATCTCGGACATGTAATATATCGTGAGACAAAGGGATTAAGATACTAGCGTAAAGGTTCCGACGATCACAAGAAAGTCATCGTTGAATGTGTGGGAGTCGGTATGGGTCTCCAGATCCCGCTCGATTATTGATCCGAGAGGGTCTCGATCATGTCCGCATTATTCACGAACCGTAGGGTGACACACTTAAGAGACACCGACATCCAATTGGAGCAAAAGTTTCATGCCGAAGAATAAACAAGCGAGGAATTTATTTCACTAGATACCAAACAAAGTTTTGGTGAAATTGCATAAAGTGGTTATGCATGTGAAATAGAATTCTAGGGGTTATTTGTGAATGTTTGTCATTAAAGTAATTGACAAAATTCTGAATAAAATAAAAGAGTTTTATTTAATGAGAGTTTGCATTAAATTTGGTGGAAATTTAATGGGATCTTTGAGGATTTTGAGTGGAGGAATTTGGAGGAGTTTTGTGAGTGGAGTGTCCACCCACATGATGAGGGAGGGCAAGGGCAGCCCCATGCAGCCACCCCTTGGGGTTCCCTCCTCCTATAAAAGGAGCCCTCCTCTCACTTCTCACTCACACCTCCTCGTGAAGGATCTCTCTCCTCTAGAATTTATCCCCATGGTCTCGGACTAGCGAGATACATGTTCCCGTGGCTATTCGGCAAGAAAGAGTTGTGCTTCCGCATCGCTGAGCGAGGAGGCGGAGGTTGCTCGGTGCCTCGAACGCGTGTGCGAGCACGGATGCGGCTGGCGATTTGCGGCGCTAGGACTTCCTCTCGATCTTGAGATCGGCAAGAGATCGTCTACATCAACCACGAGTTTGGACTCGTTAAACTTTGTCGGTCTTCAAGGGTATGTTCTACGGATATACATCCGCCCGTTGTTTGTATCTAGTATAAATAGATCTTGGTATATAGTTCACATCGTAGGAAATTTTTGTTTTCTATCTCGAACCCTTGATTTCTTCGAGCTCGAGCGACGCAAGGCGCGTTAGTCCGCTTGTTGCGCCGTGGAGACTATGCCTAGCTGCCAGAACCCTCCCAAGAACGCTTAAGCCACCGCAAGCGGCCGCTCGCCGCTAGGTCAGCGGTTCGAGGCTCACCGCCACGCGCCATGCTCGCCGTTCTGTCGGTTTAGAGAGAAGAACAACAGTGGCCGCTGAGCACTTTGCACAAACCCCCAAACCTTTTGCTTAACCCGTCCCTCGGGTCCCCTCGGCTGTCGTGGCTTTTATGAAAAGGCTCCCTTCCTCACAAACCAACCCATGGTCCTTCCTCTCTCGGACTACGTGGTCAAGAAGTCGCGCCCCACATGTCTGTGACCAGGGCTAGAATAGGCTGGGTACAAAAAGCTTTCCAGAGTCTGTTTTAAAATTCAAATCTTTGTTTAAATTATTTCAAATCCCAATATATTTCAGTTATAAATAACTTTTCCAATATTAATCCAAATAATACAAATGATATATGTTTTGAGTTCAGAAAAATGAGAGGATTTCAAATATGCTATTCAAATTATCTGTTGAACATGTAAAATTCCAAGTTGAGTTAAATTACACCAATTGCCACTAGAACTTAAATAATTAATAACTTTTGGTTTATAATTCCAAATTTAGCAAATGATAGGTCTAAAATAATCATCTCGACGAGACCTTTCTGTTTATGCTATCCATGACTTCAATTGCAGCATGCATCATATAAATATATAGTAAACAGCAATTGTTATGACAACAAAATGTGATCCAAAACCCCATCAAAATGTTGTTACTTGTCTTCCACACCTCACCATGCCATGCTACCTTATTGCCAGGTAAATTGTGCATCATTCATCATGGCATGATTGTTTGCTTGACGCATCTTATTCATATGCTTGTGCTCTATATTCATGTTGGCCTTGTTTGTTTGGTTTCTCTCGGATAGACACTGAGCAGGGGTTATATCAAGAGAACCAGGAGCACTACCCAGATCCGTCCCTCGCTTCAACTGAGTTGTCAGGCAAGCACTACCACACGCTTGCATACATATAGTACCTATTGCCTCTATCTTATTCTTGCATCATTGAGTCGCGATTGCATTAAATTGAATCCCAAGTATGCATAGCCTTTACTTTTAAACCCCACCAAGCTTGTTCCTCCATCCCATGAGCCATTACTACAGGAGTTGTTTGATCCATGCGAGTCATAGAACAGCATGTGTAGGGTATGTGAGAGTCTGTTGGATAACGAGGTACCTAAACAACTTAACCTGAGTAGTAATGGGATAACTAATGAAAGTGGCGCCGGTGAGCAACATCTGCTATTTGGTTTTTCCTGCTCACTTGTGTCCCGTAAGACCCCGAGTACTTGATTCCTGTTCCTTGATTTATCGCGCTATCCACATCCGGGAGGTATATGGGACCCCCCTGAGCCAGAGCTTGATTCCGTCTTATTTCTTGGGGCCACAAACTAGTTTGAGGTTTTATTTACTATCCTGTACTTATGCCATGCTACTTATGTATTTACAATTGTGCGAGGAGCACACTGTACTGTTTAGGATCGGGACACGATTCCGCGGTGTCGACAAGCCCAGCCACACTTTCGGGTTCCCGATGCTCACACCAGATACCCAAAACTTGAGTCCGCCTCAAGTTTGCTTACTTCGCTATGGTCTACTCAATGGGTGGCCTCAAATATTTCTCAACTCGTGATTGTTCGTGAAAGCCTCGTTGGGTTTTGATTTGGTTTTTCCGAGGTTGATCGAGCGTGTGTTGCTATTGGTGCACCCCGCCGGTAAAACTTTCTCGAAGCCGTGTCTCAGTTATGGACGACTTGGAGCACGTTCTCGATCATAGACAAGCATAACTAAAGTACCGCTTTAATCGACTAAGTAATTTGACTAGTAAATAGTGCAACACTCATGGAATGGTTAATAAAATTGCCAACGGATGGGGTTGTTCGTCCGCTTCCTTGTTGGTAAGCGAGGAGGATGGATCCGATGAAATTACTATTATAACTGTTGTCCTTAATTCACGGACATCCGCCTATCATTGGTTAGGCGGATGGTTAGCGAGTATCTGAGAATTGCTGGGTTTATCTTTTGCTGCAATTGCCACCCTGTGTTGTGTCCCCTTTAGAGGCATTAAGTCTTCGAGTACCCTTAGGGTCTCACACGATAAATTATTTGGTTCGGATGGACAGTACCCCAGGACGGATCTTGGGTGGAAGAAGGCGATGATGTGGGCAACGATCGCTCGTGTAGAGATTCCGAACGGGATCCGTGAGATCTGTGGTTGGGATGTGCTTATTTCTATGGCATCTTATGCCGATTTGCTTCTTATCCGTACTCGGACTTGTTTGCCGCTTCCGCATGATACTCTGATGTGTGTTGTATGAGGAAGTATCCTAAAATATTAGATCTATCTAGGTCATTTGAATCTTGCCGTATGGCGTTGCTATATTTCCTTTCTTTCTAGATGGTATGGCTCTGATGTACTCTTGTATGGTGGCTTGCATACATACTCATTTGTGTATGTATTTGATCCCTTCGCCTGCCGATTACGCCGCCCGTACAGGTCCCGTTGAGATGGTAGTGGTTGGGACGGCCGAAAGGTCTACCCGTGAGTGGCTTTTGGGGCCCCACCGTACTATTTCAACCACTACCGCTCATCCAGGCTTGTATCTAGGAGCGTAATTCACCGAGGTAGTTACATCTTGTTTGATTGTCTCTTGGAAGCCCACTATGCCAACATTCTCCTGCCGCATGTAGTCCTTTATTTGGCGTTTATGACCGTCATTCCCAAACCCCCTAATGTTCCAAATGAGTGCTATTATTGCTAGCCAATTCATTGGGAAACATTCTGGGGTTTGGTCCCCTTAAGGGGGACGGATCGTGCCTTATCGGCAGGCGGAGGCCTGGAGCTCGGTCTCGGCGGCCTCCCTAGAGACCCCCCAACTAGGGGGTCTCCTGGGTGGCGGCCGGGTGGCGCTGCTGGGGAGAAGCCATCATCCTGGATCCGGGATCAGACGTCCCAGTTCCTGGTGGTGTCGAGGTTTCCCCCTACTGGCGTGCAGCGCGTGCACGCGCAGCGGCGAGGGACCCCTCGTAAATATCCCTAGCTCTAATCGCCTCAATCCGATCGAGCCTCGGGCCTCGTTCCCCACGGAAGACCACGCCATAGTCTGCAACCACTTGTGCGAGGTGATCAAGTGGAAAATCATCTAGTACCGAGAACCTGGAACCTGAAGGAGAGGGAGTGAGGCAGAGGGGCATGGAGAAGGGGCTCGGGATGTACAGGTCCAGTTATGGCGGCGATCCTCTGGGACGCCAGACCCCAGCCTCTCACGACCCGCCACCGTAATGCGTGACGCGAGGCAGGAGGAACCGGGCGGGGGGGACGGGGCTGACGTGTCTTGGTGCTGGCCGCGAGGGCGATGGGGTACTACATGTTGCCGAGAGGGCGGGGTTGCATTGGTAGCAGGGTTTTTGAGTGAAATGTACTGCTAGCATCAAGTTATAGCTATCTGTCACGACCGACCGCGGTATCCACACGAACATACAAAACAAAGTTCTAGATCATATTCCCGGCATCTAAGAATGCTCCAGCACCCCTCCGAAAAAGATCTGGAGGCTTTGCGTTTCTTCCCAAACTATTGACCGATGCCTATTAGAGCATGTCAGGGTATCCTCGCTTCCCTGTCTTCAGCGATAATTCTCCGACAAACACAATTCTCACGGCGATTCCTGAAGCCCGTCAGTGACCCTGACAGGTGTTACGTTCGTCGGTGACATGGTCATTACTGACCAACAAAATTTAAAGAAATTTCGAATGTTTTTAATTTATTAGAGAAATCTCTCACGGTATTTCACCACTAACCGATCATACCGGTGTTCGTTGGTATTCGAGAGGGGGAAAGGAACTTTGCCATGAGTCCATGACAGGGAGAATAAGAAGAGAGCGTCGATTTTGAGCTCATCCTCCATGGAGGACTTTATATATTTTTTGAAAATTTTAAATTAAATATTCAACAAATTCAAAAAGATACCAGGATATAGATAATAATTTATAATACACATGTGCAAAAAGATCATGTGAAAAAACTTTATATTATGGCCTCATAAAAAGAGAAATTTCAGATCTGGGTATGAACAATGCAAATTTGAATAGGCATCTTCAAAATTTATCATATTTATCTTTTTTTCTGCACCTGAAATACAAGGTATTTTTCATTGAATTTTTTTGCAAATTTGTATTTCGTATTGTTGCTACACGTGGATATATTTCGAAAATATTTGACACTTCTTGAATTGTTTTTAAAACGGGCTGCATGGAGCCCGTGCACCAAAGCGATTTTCATGGCGCTTCTTTTGTTTTGCGACGAGAAATAACAAGCTTCCTGATGCAAAAATTGGCCCAAAGAAAAGGAACATGGTGTCAAGCATTTGCACTAGTAACATATTTCAACCGAGGCTCTCATCCCCTGAAATCTCGCCTCCGCCTCCGCCTCGCCGGAGTCCGGATCTCCCGCGCGGCCACGGCCTCCTCGCCCCTCCGAGCCCACCGCTCAGCAGCCGCCGAGCAGGTAAGGCGCCTCCTTCCATGCCAGTAGAGATCTGCTTCAGCGCTTCCATTCAGTTCCAAACCCCGGGTATTCGATATGTAGCGCCAAAAATCGTGCGTGTTACCAAAAATATTCTAATAAAAGACCCAATTCCATCAAACCAAAATTCCAATTTGGTAGGCTCTAAGATTAGTTGCCGATTGAAGGTTCAGAAGCTTCTCATTAGGTATTCGATTAGACGATTTTGTATTAATTTTTCACCAATCCTCCTCTGGCACTTAAAAGTTCGGTAGCTTCAGTCGTTGGAATACAAGCAATTGGAAGGAGGACATACTTTTGTTTACAGCAGAGGTAGCAGTTAATGGGAGAAACAACCAGACAGCTGGAACCTCATTTCCCTGCCTTGCCTTGCCCAGAACCTGTGTCAGAATGTTGAACTTGAGTAGACAGTGAGCTTGGGTATACCAGTTTCAACTCTCAGTGTTGCCTGGCCGATCAGCTGTATTGCTTGAGTAGGATGTTGATCACAATATCTGCAACTGGCAGGGATGCAAGTGGCGGCCTGCTTATCCTGCAGAACTATGGAATTAGCATAGTAATGGTCCAGCGGGTGCAAAATTAACACAAATTTTCCCTCAAAAAAAAATTTAACACAAATTTGTATTAGGGTGTGAGATATCCAGAGTGCCGCTTGCATCCCTAGCAAATATGATATTATTGTAGATAGTTCTACTTATCCTACAAGAAAATATCTCCCAGCAGTTAGCTGTATGCTGTATGCTGAACTCATGGTGTATGTTCATCCTGCCTTTGTATCAGACTATCAGCATTTCCTTGGGAGAAGCAATGTTGGAAGTAATAACTAAGTTCGCTGTTACATCGATGTTCATGTGGATGGCCCCGATTGTCACTATGTATGGGTTTTACCACCAGATTATTCCAGGTTTGATTATTGTTCCTCCTACTTTATGATGTACTTCATTTTTTCTATGAAAGTGAAGCACCTATATTTGTAAGGAAATAACATTCTACGCCTTTGTCAGGTGTGAGTCAGCTGTCATCATCAGCGCAAACGCTGGTTAGTGGGTTCCTTGCTGTCATATCGGTTAATGTTGTGATTGGCTTCTACATATACTCCGCGATGAAGGAGGCTCCCCGCCTAGAGCCACAGCCTGATGCAACCTTCTTAGCGAATGCTAAAGCAAGTATTAACCAGCCAACATCTTCTCAAGTGAGTGATGATTCTCAGGGGAAGGGGAAGGTGGAGTAGGCTGTAGAACAACTTGACTCAGGTTTTGTTTCCATTACTCAGACGTTGTTCAGAATCAGTTGTGTTATGTGAATAAAGCAACATCACACCCTCTCAGTTAGATGGACAAATGTAAATTTTGAGAAGTACGAAGCCAATATTTCGTCATAATTCTACGGTTGCCTGAATTCATGGTGAAGTAATGTGCCCTTGCTAGTGTTTATTTCAAGCCTTAACTAGTGAATTTATTCTCCCTGAAACAACAATATCTCATAACATTGTTGTGTATTGTGGTCAGTGACTGATTGCTGTTGAATATATTATGTTCATTATCATGGGAAGGGAATGATTCATCTTGTCCATGCTTCTAATTTGCCTAGTACGTATTTTGCTATCATAGAGCCATCTCATTTTCGCTTATTTTCCCTGCAACTTGCGCATCTAGTAATGTGTATCTAGTGACATGTTTATATGAATTTTATTTTTGAATAATTTGTAGCCTTAGCCTGTGAGTTTCCATGTTTCTAATTTTTTCCCTTCAAAATTATGAGTCGGCATGCATGAATACAAATGTATGACCAAATGCTCAACATACAACTGTTTTACCTGAAAAAAAGCATTATACGTGTATACGTATGTTTGCTCTCATGTTATAATCGGCCTATGACCGCCCTTGATTTTTTGTTATGTTGCCTCCCATTTGGGAAAACAGTAGAAAAGATAATTTCTGAAAAAAAAGTTAGAAGATACTCTTAATCAAACGCCATAGTATGTAGTGTGAAACAGAGAAATTTCACAAGAATCTGTGACTACTCTACGATATGCATTCAAAGCCACCCTTTATAAAAGGATAGTAATGAAATGATCTTTAGATAATAGGAGCGGAAACTGGAAACCACAACAATTATAGTAGAAAGATTTGATAAACATCACCGAAACACTTCCTTTCTCTCAGTATTGCTCGCATAACATTAGCACGAATTTCCTTTATTCCGGTAAAACAGGCCTTATCACAAAATACCACAAACTGCATTTGTATCTTTTTTGTAGGCACAAATTGCTTTGCCAAACAATATGACACTGTTTTTACATATGTACAAGAGAGAATAAAAAGAAACAAGAGAAGATGCGCTGCTGGTTTTGTTGTTGTAACAATCTCCCAAGCTGACGAAAATAGCGGAGACACACAACATGCTTTTTGAAATAAATTACCATGCTGCATCTGTATGAAACAAAAGAAACAAACAATTTCAGATCCAAAGAAGTTCAGGTGTAATTTTGGATCCTATGTATATTCTTTGAAACATAATTTATTGTAATTGTCAAGAAAATAATAAGAGAATTGTTCAAAAGTAAAAAAATGTTTGTGGTTACTTTTTTATAGGAGTGTCTTCAAGTACTAACAAAGAGAAGGAAATCACTTGCCTGTACATGATAACTGGCATTCACCCTTCTTGAATTAGATATTCTCTTGCAAAAGATATTTCTCAATTTTCCCAATTGCCACCCTGGGTACTCTCTACAGCATTAGAAGCATCGACCCTTTTCTCACCCAAGTTCTCCAGATCCATGGCTTTGTGATGTTCACTGCACTGAATTCCAGAGTCTCCATTCGCATCAAATACAGTTTGTGGCTTTGTGCCACTATGTCCCTGAGCACGTGGAGCGCTCAAATGTGGTTTGTAATTTGGATTCTGCTCCTTGTTCTCTTTCCCAGCATCGCTGCTCACTTTGCTTATTGTCGCCCACAGGTGATTTCTCACAGGACGCTCCTTTCTAGCAGCAGCAGGTCTCACTCTCGGGCTGTCAGGTTGTTTAACGTTTCTTGCCTTCTCTGCAGGCTCGGGGTCTGAATTAGGTTGCTTCAGCACCTTCCCTGTCACGGCCGCCCTTGGTTGAGACGTTGGCCTTCTCTTGTCAACAGTCCCTTCGAGTGAAGCCACTTGCTGCGACATCCTTGGTGTGCTGGGTTGTCTTGGTTGAGATGTTGATCTTTTTGGAGTGCCTTTTCTGTTGGCCTCACTGGCAGGCGCATTGGGTTTTTCATTTCCCATACTCTCTTCCAATGATTTCAGTCTCCTTTTGAGTTTGTCCTGTGAAAGCATCAAACCAATAGAAGTTAAAACAATGAGGTAAAAATTGAGTGTTGTAAATTGCTTGGGATAGTCTCACAGTTTTTCTTACATTAATCTGGGCCTCCACCTTTGCGGACCTCTCTGCTATGGTTATCTTGTCACGCAGCCTTTGTATCTCTCCCTGGATGATAAGCATGTCATTGTTAAATTCAGATATGGAATTGCAATGTTACATATTTGCATCAATCACTCCATCTTATCTGTACCTGCAGGTGCTTTCGTTCTTCCAGCCATCTCTTGACCGGCATCAGTTTGCTAGCGTCGTCCTTCCATTCGTTCGCTGTCGTCGCCGCCACACGGTTGACGTACACTTTCGCTCGAGCTAGCTCCCTCTCGAGTGTCTTCTTCTCTTCCTGCAATCTCAGTATCGTTATGAAACAAACAAGAATAGGATCGATCCAAACTTCTGAACACTGACATCGGTCTCACTTACATTCAACATGGTAGCCTGGTTCTGGTAGAAATGTACAGCATTGGTAACAGCGCCTGTGGCAAGAATGGACTCCTCAAGCTCACCAACGGTGTGGGTGAGCTTCTCGATCTCCAGGACCTTCTGCCTGTTGCTCTTCTCCAGAAGCATGTTCTCCTCCTACAGGTCCGGAGCGGTAAACAAGAAAAAAATTCAGTTACACACATAAGAAGGTTCAGTCATGCAAAGTTTTTCTTTATAAGAGAAGAGTGATTTGGATGCCATGTCAACAATGGATTTATGTGTACACATACATGGTAGATCTCCATCTGTTTCTTTAGCTCAATATTCTGGTTCTGGACATCCTCTACAATCAGCGCTCTCTCGAGTGCGCTGCGCAGAATGTCCCCAGCCTCGATGAGTGCCGCCTCATTCAGCTTCAGGTGCCGTTCAAGCGCCTTCTTGTCATCCTGGAGCACCGCAATCTGAAAAGAAACATACGATCAGCCACAGGTAAGCATAATATGCAACTATGCAAAATGCAAATCTGCTAACATTATACTCAAATGGTGTCGAATCTAACTTCACATTTGTGTACCTCATGCCTGTACTTTTTTATGTCAGACTCCAGGGGCGCTATGATGGCGTCAAAGGGAACCACTTCCTCGTCTTTCTGGGATGAGTGGATCCTTCTGAGTGACGCCTCTGCGGCGAACTGTGCGGACAACGCCTCCTTTCTCTCATTGCATAACCTTTTCACATCCAGATTCTGTCATATCAAATCAAATCTAACTGTCATGTAACCGGGGTAAAAGGAGAACAGAGGTAGCTATTTTGATCTCAAATCAAATGAGCTAGGTAAGTAAGCAACCTTCTGCTCAAGCTGCTTCTCCAGGCTCCTCAACTTCTCATCATGTTTCTTCAGCTCCTTGCTCAGCTGTAGCAGACGTCAGGTGAAGTCAAGTACAAGTTGCACCCAGTTAATAGCAGTGTACGAGTTAACTTAGGCTCAGAAGAAACAAAAAGCAAGTTAACTTGTAAACAACTCAAGGAAGCTAATTCGTGAAGCAAATTATACCTCAGCAATTGCCTTGTCCTTCAAAACATCTGTCACCTTCAGACCTTTTATTTCACTGTATGCGTGTCCTAGTTCTCGCTCTTTTTCTGCAGGAAATGGCCAGAGTTTAAACGCAGAGCAGTCATGATACTCTTTTTTTTCCTTTGTAGAATATTATTTTCTTAAGGAGAAAATATTTGGTGGAAATCATTACGGAGTGTACAGTCTCTTCCAAAAGCTTCGAATGAAAAGGTAAGATAATTATTGCTGCTTTTACTTTTTGACAAAAAGTTAACTCGTTCCTCCTTTTTTTAGAGTGAAACAGAAGTTATTTGAATCAGCATCTAGTGGATGAATGAGACGGGTGACAATAACAGCTTTGAACAAGGAGTCTTGGTGAAAAAGTACCCTGTTCATTGCAAGTTTGCCATTCAATTCCTTGAGAAGAATGTTAGGTGAATCCACTACGGACGAAAAAAGTTCAAAACAGAACATTCGATTTTGTAAGATTCATGTATGTTGTGTGCGTCTGTCTAGAACAAAAATATTTAGTTTATCACATTTAATTCGAAGGGCAGTGCAAGAGCATCAAGATGAATTAACCTTATGCACCTTAATACAGTTCAAACAAGCCGCACAACACACCAGCACCCTGTACTGTCGGCGCACGTGACTGACTTGAACATCCGCTGATGATTAAGCTACAAACTGCAGTTCAGTACACAAATGCAAAAAGGCCAAAATCTGAAGTGTGCACCCTGCCAACTATGCATATTAATTAGATTATTATAATTCTCAACCATGCTGACATCCTACCAACCAAGCACGTCAAATATTCCAAGGTTTTGTCACACCTGTATCGTAGAATCTGAGCAAATATCTTGTAGCATACTTTTTGTTGGCCCCGTCTAAATTGTTGCAGTTGAAGAAAAGCTACATATACCCAGAGCAGCATGTCTTAGAAAGACAACCTCCCAGAATTAATATATGCTTTGCTTTGGAAAGATATGGAACTTTTATCAGCTTTGGTGTTCATATAAAACACAGAATATTGTAGTAGTAACATGTTTTTCCCATGCAATTGGTTGAAGTTCATTGTTTTCAGTTGTGTCAAGGAAGTAGCTAATTAACAAGCTGTTTTTATGCACCACTTCTCCAAAACTATTTTCGGCTTGTAGCATGCATGGTATTTCCCCGTCCAAAAACAAGTGATTCAGATTATTGTCTAGATTCATACGTATTTACACATGTTTCTAGAAGGAGGGAGTATGACACAACATAATACTGACTGGATAGATTAACCGTGTTCACTACTGCATTTATGGGACCTTCTTCTGTGGGACTAGATTGATAGTAGCTGCAAAATAACTGTGGAAAAGTTATCCTTAATTAGCTTTTCCACACAACCACCATCCTAGTTCGACCTACATGAACAAAGTTGCACCACGATGTACACAAGACATGAACTTCCTTTCATAATGTTTTTGCACACCTTCTGATCATAGGAATTAACTAAGCCAAATTGAATCAGAACCTACTATGAGTAGGAGGTTTTCGCAACAAAAACAAAACATAAGGATGCAAATTGGTGACCCTAATATAAAGGTCTGAGAATTGCACCTCTAATAAAACTCATATATACATGCCGCCTCTTTTGGCTCTTAAATCAACTCAAACATGCAGGCCGCTAATATTCTTCTTGGCAACATGATACTCATATATGCATGGCCAAAGACCATATGCATGCACAGTTGCACATGCTCCTGAATCGTGATCAAAGCATGAAAGCCAGGGTAGATGCTGATCGAGACAAACCTCTGAGGCGATTCTCCAGCCTGTTGAGCTCGTCGACGACGGGGTCCGAGTGGCCATGGAAGATCTCCCTGCCGCCATGGTCGGCCTCCGACCCCAAGCTTCCCATGTATTATCTCTCCCCCGTCCGGCCGGCCCTCTGCTGATACGTACACACACACACCCCCCTAGCTAGCTAAGCTAGCAGTTGGTCTTCTCTTCTTTTCTCAGCTACTATGGGAGAATTAAAGAGTTATTAAAACCGGGACGACACGGAAGCTAGCAGCTATCCTTGCCGTGGCTGCACACGAAGAGTGGTGGGTGGGTTACTGGGTTTGGTCGGGATTTTATGGGGGTGCTGGCCGGTGTCTTGAGGAGCACCCCGTTGTCTCCGCGCTAGCTTTGGCCGGGGTTGCGCGCGCAACGCGAGGTTGACTGCGGGCGGTAGTGGGCCGAGAAGGGGCCGGGCCACCGGGGGGATGGAGCAGTGCGGGTGAAGAGATCGATCAGACGACAGACATGGCATGCCCGTCCCGTGCGCGTGGAGGAGACACATGGAGCCCCGCCCTGGAGCCGGCCTAGCCGCAACGCGTGCGCGCGCGCTCGGAGTTGGCACGAGAGCGACACAAATCTTGGTACGACCATTTTGGTAAAAACATGTGGCCATATACGCCAGGCAAGAAAATACTTAATTATTATTGAACATAATACAATTAACTATTTTTGTATTCGGATACATGCACTACTCATGTGAACCAAAACTCTGAACTGATGGAAAGAGTTAGACTATATATTAATATGCTTAACATTTTGAACCGGATTTTCAAAGGTACCCGTTATAATGTTTCAAAAAAAACGTTTTGCACAATTTCACGAAACATTCGCAGCGCTTACTGGATCGGTTGGATACTCCTTGCACGAGCAATATCTAAACGATGGTCCTGATATGTGCGTTTTCGAGGTGCAACTTTATACATCACGATCCTACGATCTTGATTGTACTAAAACCCTAAAGTGATCATACTTGGATCCCAACATTGACAACCTCTTGGGCATAACTTCTTGTCCTCACCCTCCCGGTAAAGAAGAAAAAAACTAGCCGGGGAAAAATATCTTCGATCATTAGGTGATGTTTCTACTATTAAAACATTAATGTCCTTGTCCCCAACCTTCAAAAAAAGAATTATAGGTCGGTGTGACAAAATATCTTCAGCTCCTATACAGTGATTTACATTTATTATGTGTGTCCTTTTAGTGTGAGAAAATATCTTCAGCTCCTATACAGTGATTTATATTTATTATGTGTGTACTTTTACTTTTTGGGGTGCCCGAAAGTTGCAGAAAATCAGAGTGTGTTCATTAGGCTGGTCCTAGTGCTAGCAAAAATCTGACGTGGCGCCATAATTAATGAAGATAGAGGTGGTTACTGTATCATAGGTAGATACCGTATCATAGCACGTAAAGCTAGAAATCATAATTGCAAGTAAATCTTGTACACACATTTTATATAGAGATTCTACAAATTAATAAATACTAGTTGAATGCCCGTGCGTTGCCACGGTCAATCAAGTTTTTTCTTTCCACACATGCACGACAATAGACGGATGTTATCCATATTGAATAGATCCAGAATTTATAAAAGAAAAACTGGAGAAACAAAAATTTAGAAAAATAATCAATTAGTGTTTGGCTAATTTCTATATTTAGAAGAAATAAAAGTGCCATTTGATGCAAAACCATGTCCAAGAAAGAGATCTTATATAAGAAACCGACAACAAACAATACCTAAATTTAGCTAAAATTATGCCATGGAGTGTGTTTCTACATGGAGTGTCATGATGTTTTTCCTTGTTTTTTAAATGTTTTTGTGGATCGAACACCACCAAACAGCCATCTTGTCTGAAACTTGGAAGCATTGGGCCTTCAACACATGTTGACGACAGAGCACAAACAACAGACATCGAGCCACAAGGCGCTGGGGGAACTGGAGCTTGACCCTATAGCAAGGGAGGTCACATGGCCGAGGCGGCATTGCAGAGTTGGGCGCGGGGAAGGCGAGGGGCCGCGATGGCGCCAAGCGGCGATGGGGCTCCATGTGGCGACGACGCTGCAGACGGGGACGAAAGCGTCTGCGTGCAGAAGGACGAGGCGGTGCAGTCTTGGCGAGGTTCGAGGACGCGCGGGCCGCATCGGCGGCAGCTTCTGCAGGCGGAGAAGGGAGCCCGCGGGACAGGGGTGTCGGAGGTCGACATGGACGGCGACGAGCACAGGGGCGCGATGGCCATGGCGGGGTCGGAGGAGCTCTGCGGTGGCATGGAGAACGAAGTCGGGGAGGAGGCGATCTGGGGCACGGGGCAGCCAGGGACGGGGAGGAGCAGAGGACGGAGGTCAGAAGGGCGGAGCTCATGTGGTGAGGTCGCGGCTCACGGGCGTCAAGGTGAAAGGCGAGGCGGCGACGAGGATGACCCTGGGTGGCGAAGGAGCTTGGGAGGAGGGTGGTGTTGGAGCTTGCACGGAGAAGGGAAGAGGGCGGTGGGGCAGGAGGAGGACCGACGGTGGGGGATTGGGGATCGAGGGGAGCAGAGCGATGTGGGGTTGCGCGGTTGGTGGGAGGTAGGAGCGGCAGCAGTCGTGGACGAGGCGATGGGGTGGCCACAGTGTGGGGGATGTGGCGCGCCCAGATCTGGAGAGGCCGACGGCGGCGGGCAGGGCCATGAGGAGCGGCGCGGGGTTCGGTCGATGCGTTGCCGCCGCAGGGAGAGAGAAAACCTTTTTTGACTTGGCGGTGGCAGGTCTGGTAGAACCTTATAACAGCCAGGGGCAAAACTGTCTTTTCAAGGCAGACGGAAAATTTTTAGGGGTGACGAACGGTCCCAATCTTTTTAATAGTATAGATACCACTCTTATGATACTACTATATGATACAATGCACTAGAGACATAATATCATGCACTAGTATCATATGCATCATACTAGTAGTATGATACTACCACTAGGACCAGCCTTAAGGGGAAGAAAGTATAGTATTTTACCACATCTAGTTTAATTGGATATTTCACACTATTGTCGGTACAACCGGATGTGATTAGTTGAACAGCAATCCTTTCTCCAGGCAACACGTTTTTAATGAACGAAAAGAAAAGTACAGTAAGGAACCGTGTTAAATTAGTGCAACCTTGAGTGGGCAACGAGAATAGTATCTCTCTTCTCATATACACTGCACCGTGACAACTGCGTTTCGTAACAGTCACTGGGAACAAATAAAGCGATACGTTGATGCACACCAAAGGGTGTACTATAATTAAGCGTGTAACGCCCCATGCCGATGCCGACGAGGTTATTAGGAGCCTTCCCTTTGTCGTTTGGGTCGCCGCAGAATTACTCCAAATTTGGATGAACTCCTAATGTGCTCCAAATGGCAGATGGAGGCAGCACTGCAAGCTAGCATCAGCCTGCCCTTAAACTTTGAAGGTAAGGACAGTAGGCTTTGCTTCCCTTATGAAAAAGATCTGACGCTTCCAAGCCACTAAAAATAAAACAAGAATCAACCTATAACCTAGCTAGCTTCCCCCCCTCCATAAGAGAGTTAAGAGATATATGTGTACTAGCTGTCTAATCAGGCAGTTTGTAGCTGAAGAATGACTGATCATTCGTAGGTACGTAACTGAAGGTGATCATAAGATGCTCATCGGTTACAATAGTTCAGGATAAAAATGCCTTAGCTAATTAGTCTGTTCTGGGTCCTCGAAACGTGTGGACATGCTGTTAGCTAAGATGATGTCTGCTAGCTTCTCTAGCAACCTGTGTTAGTTGGTTGGCAAATATGCCAGCAGATAGGAGAGGATAAGAAGTTAGCAACGGGATCGTACTGACCAGCTAGTATGGTCGATTTAGAATCATGGATGATGTTGGAACAATTGATTAGTTGTGTGCTTGGTACTAAACCTGATTTGAAGAGCCTGGTATAGCTGGATAGACTGGGACGCATAGTTCTTTTCTTTCTTTTCTTATTATGTCTTTTCTCAAGGAGATGTTCCGGGAAACCGGCACGAATGCAATGTTTCTTTGCAAGTTTAGCTGCTTTGGAACACATATTTTCAGAAATAAATTCAAGAGTTAGTTCTACCATCGTTTAGGGCGAAGTGACACATTTTACCAGATTTAAAATTTTAGGACACAACTACTAATTTATTTTTCCGGCAAACCTTGTTAGACGACGGTGCATTCCTTCATTTTCATGAATAGCATTAGATTGGCCTAGTTTATCAAACTCTTACTAAGTAGATCTGTTGAAAAATCCCATAATGCAAAGAAGGGCTCTGATCCAGTACTACCCCTCCCCTATATGGAACACATATTTTTAGACATAAATTCAAGAGTTAGAGCAGCTCTAGCAGCTTATCCATATATGGATAAGAGGTGCAAACACCGTATTTATGGATAAGATGAGCAAAAATCATTCTCCAACAGCTTAACATAAATGGTTCCCCGTCACAAATTTTTGGGTGATCACCCATTTTTTGTTGCCTCCTATCCATACATGGAAAGATGGACATAAAATTTAGGTAAGAGGCAATCTCTACCCATATATTGCCATGTCAGCACAAAACGCAGGCGGGGCTCCAACCACCCGACCGGAAGTTTCCGTCTGTCCTGACTATGTTGACCTGACCACGTCGCGGCTGCCGTCACTCCGGCCGTCGTCGCGCCATGCTTGGTCTTCCCTACCTCCCCCAAGCCCCTGCCGCCCTTCTCCTAGCCCACGCCCGGCCATTCCCAACCGATTTCAGGTCGCGGCCATGAGCCCATGCGCGGCTAATTTCGGCCAATTTTTGCCATCGGGCCTCTCCACCGCGGATCCTCCACCTCCGGCACCTCCCACCAGCCCCTTCGAGGCGTTACCGGCCTCAATTTTGCCATGGGCACGACCTAGCTTCGGCGCGCATGACCTGGACGACAGCGACGGGCAACTCGCATGTGCCCTTGACCTCACCCGCTCTCCCCTTCATCCATGTGTAGCCTGCCGTCGCCCCTCCCTCGTCGCCCCCTCCCTCGTCCACGACGATATAACATCACAGGATTTGTCGTGGGAATGGTCACGGCAGATACTGCAATCGGCAACGAGTAGTAGAACGAGGGGCAAGGGCGGCCAGCCATCTGCGGTGCGAGATGAGACACAGGGTTTTACCCAGGTTCGGCCCCCCGGAGGGTAAAGACCTACTCCTGCTAGATTGTATTATGATGGTGGTACAATGGGCGAGCTCGGCGGCGAGTCGCTTGGGTGTATGATGAGACGTATCTCTACACGCCCCGCAGGGAGGTTTATATAGGCTCACCTCCCCTAGGGTTTACATATCTCAACCGAATCAGTTAAGGCTTCGGTGCTTGTTTAACCTAATCCGACTGGGCCTATCTACTCGCCTGGGCCTTCAGCTTTCAGTCGCTTGGATCCACGTCGGGCCTTGATCCAGTCGCCGTCTCGCAGGCCCACTCGCCATTTCTCGGTCGGCGGAACGCCCCGCTGGGTATACCCGTAGGTACATCCCCATCGAGTCCCCGAGGCCGCCGTTGATTGGGCGTGGTGCCGGCAGCGGAGTATACGGCCGAGTAGACATCCAATGAATCGTCATGGCTCTCGCATAAAGGAGAAAACTAGTCATCCTGATCGCAGCTTTGGCGAGTCGAGTCGGCGAAGCACTGTCATAGTGATCGGGTCGGCGAGCCGAGTGGCTGAAGTTGGACCGTTAAACGTGGTCAAACTAGCCGTTGGGGTAATCCAACGGTAACTTTTGGCATAATCACCGCGTAGTAACGGCTCCCTGATTTGGCGGGTAACAACCGCTATATAAGGGGAATGGCAGGCGATCAGAGAACCATCTTCTCGCCATTTCCTCCGATTGCACGCACTATCGCCTTCCTTCGCATCGCGATCCAGCCGACCCGAAATCCTCCGACCCCCCACAAATCCTTCCGCCATGGCCCTCTCAACCGAACCTTGGGGTAGATCTAAGTGTACGAGGGCACAACTGGCTTCCTTTGAGGAGGCCGGGATCCTGCGCGCCGGCTGTTGGCGCATCCCCGCGGCCGGAGAGGTGACCCCGAACCCGCGCGAGGGGGAATTCATCTGCTTCACCAGCCACCTAGAACGGGGGCTAGGATTCCCCACGTCCCTGTTCTTCCGCTCGCGTTTACCACGGATCCAACCGTCGGACCTGGGTCCACACAGCATCGAGCAGCTCGCCATCTTCGTGGCGTTCTGCGAGTGCTACTTGGGTTGCCGGCCCTACTTCCCTCTGTGGCAAGATCTATTCCACGGACGGATCAGCCGCGAGGAAGCGGGCGGCCCAATGCTTGTCGCGGGCGGCCTAACATTCCAGCTGAAGTCGAAGGCTTCGTTCTTTGACTTGATGCTGCCCGCCAAGGCGGCAAGCGACTGGAAAAAGTCTTGGTTCTATGTTGCGGAGGCGACCGAGGCGACGGCGATCCCGATACCGCCAATCAGTTCGAACCGCCGGCTTCAAGTCGGCAGCTCCCAAATACCAGCCAGATGGTCGTGGACGAAATGCTTCAAACCATCCGCGGTCTGAAGAAGAAGGGCCTCCAGACGATCAACTTATATAACTGCTGGCTCGGGCGGCGCCTCGTCCCTCTGGCTCGGCGCGACCACTATATGTACCAATACACGGGCCAGGAGGACTCGACGAAGTCCTTCCTAGCCGAGGACTACACCCCAGCGCTGAAGAAGATCACCCAAGCGGTGTACCTGGACGCAAAGGCAGGGGTCGCCCCCTACACCGCAAAGCATCCAGCCCCAACGGTAAGTCACCTCGCATCATTTGCAGTCGCAGTTTTTGCAGTCGCGGTCATTCTAATTTCACTTTGTATTCATTGCAGCTATTCCAAGTGGTGGAAGGATCGCTCCCGCCTTCAGACGACGAGAACTCGAGCTCGTCCGTTCAGGACATGGGCGAGTCGCCTCCCGCCAAGGGCGACACCGAAAGCGACGAGAGCAATGGCGAAAATGAATCGGAGGAGGAGGTCGCCCCGCTGGTCCGCAAAACCCGTGGGCAGCGTCAGCGTGAACTTGAGGCGAGTAAAAGCCTCGAGCGTCATGACGACGATGACGAACTTCCGGAGACCACCTCGCGCCGCCAGGCTACTCCGTCGAAGAATAAGAAGAAGAAGGAGAAGGAGGCGAAGGCGCCTCCGAAGAAGAAGACGAAGCCGATGAGGCCGGCCTCGCCACCGCACTCGGCAAGCAGCTCCGACGCCCCCAGCCCGGCCAAGGACGAGGCGCCGCCGACGACAGCCGTGCTGGACACGGCCACTGTCGAGCTGCCACTGGCCTCGATGCCTCTGCCATTCGCCCAGCCTGGGCTAGGCCGCCGGCCAAGGCTTCACCTTGTAGGGAAGCTCCTGCTGAAGATGTCCCAGAAGCTCCCGTTGCAGCCTCGACGACGAAGAAGACGACCGTGTCTTGGGCACGCGACGTCCTGGAGATGAGCCTCAGCCGCCGACTGGGCCCCGAACTAGAGAAGCCGGCCGGCATTCGCATGGGGCTACGCTTCATTCCGGTCGCCAAGTGAGTTCGCTCACCTACTTTTGTCTTTCATAGCAGCTTGAATTATGTTGCTCACACGATCGATTTACAGGACCGGAGCGAAGAAGATAGGCCACTCGACCGTGTCTAAGGTGCCACCCGTCGTCAGCGAGTAGGAACCTTCCCGCAAGAGGAAGGAGGACGAAGTCGTCGTCCCTGCGGATGGCGCCAAGAAGGCCAAGGGCGACGATGTCATCACGATCTCCGACGACACGGCGGTCGCGCCGAATGAACCCGCAATGGAGGCGGCCGTACCCACAAAGGAGGGTGCTCCCTCGCCTGGGGTGACCGAGCCGGTCTCCTTTGGTGCCGGTGCCTCCATCGCCACGTTCCCGCGCTTCATGGCTAGATCAGCTACAGCGAGTGGGGCCTCGCCCTCGAGCCGTGCACCTGGGGTCGCTGACGCGAAGGTCGAGCAGCGTCGTGGGCACACGCCGGCTCTCCTCGCGTCTGTGGATGCGATACAGCTTCACGGCATGCTTGGCGCAGCCATCCAGGTATGTCCAGTCCCCGAGGATCAGGCCGGTGTGTTGCAGCGGTCTGATTCTTTTAGTGTCTTGTTGTTATTTTTCGCATCCAGTCCCCGAGTGCGCACTCGCTGAATTTCAGCGGGTGGGCACTTAGGATTTGTTGATTGCCAGTCCCCGAGTGCGCACTCGCTGAATTTCAGCGGGTGGGCACTTAGGATTTATTGATTGCCAGTTCCCGAGTGCACACTCGCTGAATTTCAGCGGGTGGGCACTTAGGATTTCGCTTTGGTTAACTGTTTGAGTTGTGTGTAGGGTCTGCAACGTGAGTCAGCTGACCGATTGGTAGCAAAACACCGCGCGGAGAAGGAACTGGCCGCCGTCCAAGAGGCGAATAAGGGGCTTCAGGCAGTTGCCGCGAAGGCAGAAGAGGCTCGTCAGGGACTTGTCCCCGTGGGTGAGTTGTCAACGGCTCAATCGGCGTTGAGCTCGGCTGAGAAGCGGATCTCCGAGCTCAAGCGCGAGCTGAGGGAGGCGAAAGAGGAGGCGAGTTCGGCGGATGGTCGAGCCAAGGCTGCCGTTACGGCTGCCGCGGAAGAGCGTAAGGTTTCTGACGCCCTTGTTGCTGGGCTTCAGGACGACTATACTTCTCTTCAGAGCTTCATCACGGATCTCTCCCGTCCCTTGATTGGTGAGTTTGTCTGCCCTTGCCTATTGCATGTGTCTTTTCGTAATATCCGATGTACTCACTGTTATCTTCTATCCGCAGGCCGCATCCTTGATAGCGCGGAAGAGGCGAGCTCGTTCGACGCGCGGCAATGTGTGGCCACGCTTGTCGACTCGGCGACGTTGTCGGCGACCTGCATCTGAGCCTACCTCCAGGAGATATCTCCCACGGAAGTAATTCCCAGCGACCTCGTCGAGGTGTGGAAGTACCTGGAGAAGGCACCGTCGGTCATTGAGTTCATGACGCGATCGGCGTTCCGGCGTGGAGCGGCGACGGCGCTTAGCCTTGGGCTTGCTCATTTTCCAGAAGATTTCGATCTGGACGATGTGACGAGTGGCTACTCGTCGTCGACTGGCGAGGTGGAGATCTCCGAGGTGCTCAAGTTGACGGGTCGCGCCGCGGTGTACTCCGAGCGCGTCTGGGCGATGGGCGACCTCCTTCCTTACCAGGAAACGGTCGTTGCGCCCAACGACCCCGCGCCGCAGCACCGGAACTTCAAGGTCGAGCAGCCCTTCCGCGCGGCGATGGCGGGTGAGCTGACGATGTACCCATCAAACCCGTACACGCCGTTCATCTGCAATCGCAAGGGTGCTGGCGAGTCGTCGTCGAAGCCTGCGGAATAGAGTAGTTTGCCCTGGGGCGTTAGTAGCAAATCTGCCATTTGGGCATATTTTGTATTCTGAGATGATTGCAACATGCTACTAATGAGATATCGTGTTTGATTTGTGACTTGTCATGTGTTTTCCGATTGAGGGTTGAACGAGTCCCCAAGTGCGTCCGCCCTTTTTGTGGGGTTTACCTCGTGTGTGATGTGTTTGTAGTTTTTGAATGTTTTGGTATTGTGGTCGACTCGCCCGGACTCGGAGAGCCAGTCGCAAGGCGACTCCCTTGAGTGCTCTGTACTTCGCCATTTTCCCTTGCGCGAACGAGGTCGGGTGGCCGAGTCCCCGAGCGTGGTACTTGGTTGTTCTAGGCGTGACTCGAGGGTGGGTGAGGACTTGGCGCGTTAGTTTGAGCGCATCACTCCTACCCGCCTGGGTCCGCATGGCGAAGTCCCGGCATGCTCGCATTTGGCGTTTTCCCAAGCCGCTGAATCGTCGTCGCCCCGAGCGTGGTACGTGGACGTTCGAGTCGCTATGTCGAGGATGCGGAGGATCATGGTCGCTGTGAGAAGCGAAGGTAGTTGTCTTGGCTCGTAGAGCCAGTCGGGCTAGGCGACTCCAATTGGGCTCCGGGTAGGCGTTTTTCGTGGACGATGCAAAACCTGAGGTGACCCAGTGCTCTTGCATCGCACTACTTGGCCGTGCCGATCGCTTTACCAAAGGTTGACTTCTGCGGTTAGCTTGACGCTGTTATTACGAGTGCGAGTGGCACAAGACACGGAGAGTAGGCGTAATTTGCGGTAACCGTTTCTTTTTATTTCATAGCGACTGGAGAGTACATATGTGGAGTTCTAGGAATAGAACTTCCGTAGGAGGTTTACATTCCATGGTCGCTTGACGTCGAGTTTGCCGTCCTCGTGGACGTCGATGAGGTAGTAAGCGTCGTTACCGAGTACATGCCCGATGGCGAATGGTCCCTCCCATGGAGGGGAAAGCTTGTGCATGCCCTTCTTGTCCTGGATGAGGCGCAGCACCAGGTCGCCTTCCTGGAAGGTGCGAGTTTTCACCCGCCGGCTGTGGTAGCGGCGCGGTCCTTGTTGGTAGATGGCGGTGCGCGAGCGAGCTAGGTCGCGTGCCTCGTCGAGTTGATCAACTCCATCCTGTCGTGCGAGTTCGTTCGCAGCCTCCGTGTAGTGGACGACCCTCGGCGAGTCGTGCTCAAGGTCGGTGGGCATGACTGCCTCGACGCCGTACACCATGAAGAAGGGCGTGAATCCTGTCGACCTGTTGACCGAGGTGCGGATGCCCCAGATGACGGAGGGTAGCTCCTTGACCCAGCACCCGGCGGTGCGCTCGAGTGGTACTTGGAGTCGCAGCTTCAGGCCGTGGAGGATGCTTTGATTGGCCCGTTCCGCCTGGCCGTTGGATTCTGGGTGGGCGACTGAGGCGAGGTCGAGCCGAATGTGGTGTTCCTCGCAGAATTCAGCCATGGCTCCTTTGGCGAAGTTGGTGCCGTTGTCCGTGATGATGCTGTTTGGGAACCCGTAGCGATATATGAGCTCGCGTAGGAATTTAGTGGCGGTCTTCCCGTCGCATTTCCGGACTGGCTTGGCCTCCACCCACTTTGTGAATTTGTCGACCGCGACCAGGAGGTGGGTGTAGCCGGAGGGGGCCTTTTTGAAGGGGCCTACCATGTCCATGCCCCATACGGCGAATGGCCAGGTGATGGGGATTGTCTTGAGCGCTGAGCTCGGCATGTGCGTCTGGTTGGCGTACTTCTGGCACTCGGCATCACCGGACAATGTCGACGCATCGACGCAAAGTAGGCCAAGTAAAAGCCATGCCACATAGCCTTGGCGACCGGAGCGGGCGCCGGCAGGCCACGCCGGAGTGGATGTCGTGGAGGATCTTGCGTCCTTCGGCGGGTTGGACGCAGCGTTGGAACACGCCGGTGACGCTGCGCTTGTGGAGCTCGCCGTCTATGATAGTGTAGGACTTGCATCGGCGTGCGATCATCCGAGCATCCGTCTCGTCTGCCGGCAAGGTGCCGGCCTCCAGGTAGGTGACGTAGGGCTTGGTCCAGTCGTCTGGCTCAGTGACGAGTGCGACCAGGGATGCCTCGGGTTGTAACGGGACTCCGATGTTGATCTCCCTCGCGGGAGAGACTGATGGCTTGGTGATCGTGTCGAGGAAGACGCCGGCGGGTGGTGCGAGTCGAGCCGACCCGATGCGAAAGAGTGCGTCGGCCTCCTCGTTCTTCCGCCTATCAATCCACTCGACGGAGTAGCCTGCGAAGTGTCCGCCCAGCTTGTCCACTGCTTGGCGGTACGCCGCCATGGTGGGGGAGACGGCGTCGCATGTTCCAGCGACTTGCCCATCGCCGTCGACCCTGGCGGGGGCCGGGCGCTTCCTCCTGGTGGCGCGTTCTCGCAGATCACGCGCTCGGCCACGCGAGCCGAGTCGTTTTCATCGTCGAAGTTCAGGGAGCGCCCAGGCATGGGGTTCAGCGACTGATTCGCCGCTGGTAGCGCGATAGCTCTGCGCCACACCGCCGAGGCGAAATTTTCGCCGGCTTGCTCATGCGCCGCCTCCGCCACTTTGTGGAGTTCCTCGACCTCCGTTGCCGTGGCATTAGGAGTGATCGGGGTGGAGAAGGGATCCTCCGGCGGATCGGTGCCGGTCGCCATGTAGGTCGCGGCGTGGCGACCGGTCCCATCGCGGAGGTTGGCGGAATTTTCTGACCCGGAGTCGAAGACGAAGATCCCAAGGATGGAGGGATCCTCGAAGTCTCCTATGTTGGAGACATGGGTGATGGAGCCCGCGGGTGAAGCCGCGGTGATGGATACGGCGAATGACGCCGGGGTCGCCGAGTCGGCGTCGTCGTTGAGGGCCGCGTCTTCTGCGGCCGCTGAGTTTTCGGCCACGTTGCTGTGGGCCGACTTGTACTCGGAGGCGAGGCGATGGATCGTGCGGATCTGGCTCTCGGAGAGCCGATCGCGTGGCGGCGACTCACGGATGCGAGCCGAGTCCTCCGAGACGATGACGTCGGTGAGGCCGAAGAAGAGGCTGATCGTGCCGACCGGCAGGATCACGCTGTGTGTGACGGGTCGCGCCGCCGGGACGTAGCTGCTTGGCAAGATTTGGAGCAGCTCGCCGATCGCTATCATGCGGTCGGTGGTGACCGTCTCGTTGATGGGCAGATTGGATCTCCCGCCAACACCGGCGGACCGGCCAGGCCCCACGATGGGCGCCACTGTCGTGGGAATGGTCACGACAGATGCTGCAATCGGCAACGAGTAGTAGAACGAGGGGCAAGGGCGGCCAGCCATCTGCGGTGCGAGATGAGGGTGGAGACACAGGGTTTTACCCAGGTTCGCCCCCCCGGAGGGTAAAGACCTACTCGTGTGTAACACCCTCAGAATCGACCCTATGGAAGCTTTAGCGATTCCCGCCAAACCCGCATAGAAACGATTCAAAGGTGCCCACCAGGCACTTTCGTGCGGGTGGAAAACGAAGTAATAACATTACACAACAGTCCTCGATGGGACCCACAGAACATATATATATATATACAACACGACTCCATGAGTCAAGAATACGGACATACAATACAAAGATCCAAATCACCTTGAAAATGATACAGCGTCCGACTACAGACAAGATGCAAATGGGGCTAAGAGCCCTGAATATCCAATATCCATAACCTGCCCAGCGCCGGAAGGGTAACCCGCTAACGACGTCGATCTCAAAACCTCTTTGAAACGAAGGTGCCGACAAAGGGCAAAGGAAAAAGAGGAGCGTCGATCGAGGCCAAGACACCATGAGGCTAGAATTCGGCGGTCCTCGCCTACATAGGTATGGTGGTCTGTAGCGGCAGCGGCAGCATGCACTATACAACCTATAGAGACTCGATACAACTAGCGGCGATCAAAGAGGGGTAAGAAAGTCCTATTCGGATCCAACCTGATACTACCACCAAACAAACCCATCCTGGTGTTTCCCCCTCGAGACCAGACGAGGAAGTCAGCCGAGGAACTCACACCATTGGCAGTTTTATTTATTCAGTTATCGTTGCAGCAATTACTAGTCAGGTATAGATAATCATCCTGATAAAATAAGCAGTGGGCACTTTTGTTTAACCATTCCGTTGTAGTTGCGACACTTACTAGTCAGATACAATTAGCATGAGATAACCCAAAACCCAGCAGTTGTTGGTACTTTTATTTAGCCATTCCGTTGTAGTTGCAATACTTACTAGTTAGATACAATTGTCGCAAGCGACAAACCAACCAAGAAATTGTGGGCAGTTTTAATTAGCCATTCCATTATAGTGAAGCTGATTACTAGTCATTATAAAGTCAAATTTATAGCACTACTTTAGTTATGCTTGTCTATGATCGAGATACTGTGCTCCAAGTCGTCCATAACCGCGGACACGGCTTTCAGAAAGTTTTAACCCGGCCGGGGTGCACAAATAGCAACACACACTCGATCAACCTCGGAAAAACCAAATCAAAACCCAACGAGGCCTTCACGACAAAGCAATCACAGGATTCAGAATTATTTCAGGGGGCCACCCCATTGAGTAGACCAACGAAGCCGGTGACTCGAGATGACTCAAGGTTTGCGACAATGGTCAGAACGATCGGGAACCCAAACTGGGCTTGTTGACACCGCGGAATCGTGCCACGATCCTAACAAGACAAGATGTGCTCCTCGCACAATCGTAAATAAAGCAGTAGCATGGCATAAGTACCGGATAGTAAATAAAACCTCAAACTAGTTTGTGGCCCCAAGAAATAAGAATGAATCAAGCTCTGGCTCAGGGGGGTCCCATAATCCTCCCAGATGTGGATAGCGCGATAAATCAAGGAACAAGTATCAAGCACTCGGGGTCCTACGGGACACAAGTGGGCGGTCGGAAACCAAATATTATCTATCACCCACCGATGCCTCTGCTTACTTACTTCAATTTTAGTTGTTAAACAGTAATTAAAGTGAACGGTAAGTAAAGCCATGATCATCTCCAACATCAACATGCGGCAATACACCAACAACTGTGGCACTTGACGACACGCAACAGCACTGGAGCAAGCGACTACGACGCGCAAGTCCAACTATCTACCAAACAACGGGTATTAGGGTGTGTCCAAGGCAATATAAGGCTGCAAGGGATACCACGGGTACGAAAACTAGAGCATCGCAACACAGATAGCAATAGATCAACAGGAGGGAATAAATACTATAAAAGTAAGATAGGTAGAAAGGGGGAGATGCTCGCCTGAAAACATTGCCGAAGGTTCAACCGAAGATCGGGTCGGTACTCGCATCAACTCAACGGCCTTATCCGCGAAGAACCAAAACACTAGAAGAAACACCGGATGCAATATTTAATACTACGGCAAAAGATCGGGCATGATGCATGTATGATGCATGACATGGCGAAGGTGCGATGCAATTAGGCCAGATTAAGCGGAACCGGGGTCCCGACAATGGATTAAATGGTTCAAGTTATTTAGAACCCCCGCAATTTAAATGTTGTCTTAACAAGGCAAAATAAGTTACCGGTTCTCTACACAAATTTAAATGAGGCCAACATAAGACTAGATTTGTCCGCATATGGGCCCCATATTTAATTATAAGGTGAATCGGCATAAGGCCCCCAAACCACATGACAATGTGCATGCAAGTATGACAATTTAGTATGCAACCGGTTTTATATTTAGCATTTATAAAATAGGGGCTCGAGAAAAGGGGCACACATTAGGGTTCGGCGATCTTGGTGTTTTCCGGGGTTCGGGGTTCGGTCTCAGGGTTCGACGGGGATCGATCTCGCATCCGGGAAGGTCTTGGTTCGGTGTCGATCGCCCTCGTTCCTGGTCGGTGCCGATCTTGTCGTCACGAAGATCTTGTCGGGTCCTCGTATCGGTACGGTCTTGGCGTTTCAGGGTGACGAACTTGGCGTTCCGATTGAAGATCTTGGCGTTTTCGACCGGTCTTATGCTCGGATAGAAGTACTTGTCGCACTGTGCGAGTCCTTGAATCCGGGAAGGAGAACTTGATACGACGCCGGGTTCGGGATCGGGCTTCGGGTCCATGCCAGGGCTCTCGAGGCTCTAATATTGGTCTTGTCGGCGAGAAGATCTTGTCGCCCCAAAACTTGGTGTAGTTTTCTCTTGGGAAGAACTTGGCGGTGGCTTTATGGTGCACTCAATATCGTTGCTCACAACCCTGAACGAAGATGGACGCAACCTTGGTCGTCGGTATTTGTACTGGCACCACACCAGTAGCCATACAACACCTACATTGTGGGCACACACGCATGTCGACAAATGACTTCTCAAGCGGACAGCACCACCACACGGTGTCGGCATAAGAGGGAGACACATCCTGCAGCCGCGGCGCCTGGGGCTGGCGAGCACCACGCCGACGCAGGGAGGACGGTGGCCGGCTTGCACTACAAGGAATGTGTTATTCTATGACCTTCTAATAGTGACTGTGGACAAAATCGTCATAGAATTATGACGATTTTGCACTAAATGGTCGTAAGCTATTTAGGAGGTTCAAAACCTTAGACAATTACGACGATCTTGCTTAAAATCGTCATGGTTTTATTAGCTCAAATCGTCATAACCCAGTAAAAAATGGACCACCAGACCACAACCAATCAAATCACAGCAAATCACCTCCCACAGATCGTCCATTCTTGTTTGATCTGAACCGTTCACTGCCCATCCAACGGCTTAGTCTCTCAATAAAGAAACACAAATCCCACCCCGCTGCATCACCAAGTCCCACTACCTGCACACGCGCAACCACCTACCTCACTCCACATCCATGAAACCCTAGGCCTATCCTCCCTCCACCGCCGCCACCACCTCGTAGTGATCCCTCGCCTCGATGCCCACCTTCTTCGCCCGATGCCCATCTCGCACAGATCCCCACCCTCGCAGCCAGACCCACCCACAAGCGCCGCCCTCCTCTCCTCTCTCCCACCCACCCACCCACGAGCCCCGCCCACTCCACCTTGATACGATCCCTCCCCATCTCGGCCCGACGGCATCTTTGCGTGCGAAGAGGGTTGCGGCGAGAGGAGCCCGCCGAGGACGTGAAGCCGTGCCACCATCCGGGTCAAGGCGGCACTGCGGCATGACCCACGAGATCTACATCAGCGCGGAGGCCACGTTCGGCGTCACGGAAGATGGTGGCGAGCGCCGGGCGCACCCGGACGACCTCAAGTTGCGGTACAAGGACAAGGAGCGGACGCCAAGGCGTTCGACATGGTCGGCGTCAAGGACCGCTCTAGGATCACGGCCCGATGACCCCGAGGCCCGCCGCTGTGGACACCTCGAAGGCCTCAAGGCCATGGCCGTCGCCGAGGTCGACAAGATCGCGCCAAGGTACCACCCACCCACTTACTTACTTATCGCATTGCCACCGCCGCCCGCCCGCCGCCATCAATGAACAGAGCAGCACATGAGTTGTTGAGTTGACCGCGATTTTTATTGGCAGTGTCGCCGGAGGCGCTGGTCCGGGGGGAGAGGTGGCGGAGAAGGACGTGGCGATGGAGGCGTCGGTCGGATCCATCTTCTGGAGCTCACCGTCCGACTAGGGGTCCTACCTCTTCCTGCCTCACTTTGTCGACGCGTGAGCAACGAGTTGAAGGTCCTCCACTACTTGGGCACTATAAGGCCTTCCACGGCATGGTCACCGGCGAGCATGGCTAGGACGTCAAGCGCCTCTACCAAACCTACAAGCAATACCCCAGGCATGATGCCACTGTGTCCCTCGACGCCTCGGATGCGCTCCATCACCACCATCCTCCTACTCGCCGAATCAGTACTACCACTACTCCTCCGTAGTTTTTCCGAGTTGTTTTGTTTATTTCAAGCATTTAGATAGATACTTGTATATGCTCATTCTGATGGGTGGGACACAGAATGGGCTTTTTTTATATCCTAGGAGCTTTATTTTTAATTATAGCTGAAGGCCATGAACCCTGTATGACAATGGTTGCCTTGTAAAATTTATAGACCCTGAAATCAACACAAGCAATGGGGGAAACGATAGAGGGTGTCACCAAGGCCATGTCACAGATGAACAGGCAGATGAATCCGTAAGACCGCAGAAGATAAACTTATTCTGCTAACTCCAATAATCTTGCTTGTTTGCTCTGTGATTTGTATTTGAGTGCGAATCAATATGTGAGGTTGCTGAAACCGACTATGAATAAGTTGTAGTTGAACCGCTGTAGTAGTTGAACTGACTGTGATTTGTATTTAATGCTTAATCGAATCTGTGAGTTTTTATTTGTGATTTGTATTTAAGCATGATCCTTATCACTTACACCATAAACCTTCCAATTAAAGCTAATTCTAGTATTTTGCAAGACCATAGATGTACTATGTTCTGTTTACTTGTTTGCTAGAAGTACACTGCGATCTCCCTTCGTGTTATATTTTCTGCCATCATTTTTTTTGCATTCTATGTAGAATATTTTCATAAAGGCAATATCTTACAATAACTTGTGATTTCCCTTACTTTCATTATATATAGAATACTTTCATTCCCTTACATCCATTCTCACTGGGTTGTTAATTCATCTGGACATTAGCTCTTGCTTGTATGCACGATACAAGCTTGAAAGTCTAATCAGTTTTAGATATAGTTTGTTTGTCCTAGTATAGTTTCATCTGCAAGAAGTTGTTTCAGGCGTGCTATTTGTTTAATAAAGTCTTAACTTATAACCTTTATTTTTTGCTTTACAAGGTACTGTCATCTTAATGTATCACCATGCGTCTCAGGGGCCTCCTTCACCTGATCCTCTTGACTAGATCTTCCTCGACAAGTACATGTAGTAAGATGCATGCGCCAAATGGTTCTCAAGGTAATAGGATTGCAATGTCACCGCTTATTTTTTTTCTCGTACTTAATTTGTATGTTGATAGCTAGAGAAACTGAAGCAATGCTAGGAAGCAAAAAATCTAGAGTGAGAAAAGCTTATATGACCCATCTCTCTCTCCTCAGATTTGTCCCTTTCAAGTCTCATCGACTATATTTCAGGTTAGTTAGAGTAGTTAGGCTGTATTGTCAGTTTGTTACAAATTATTCCATCAGGTTTATAAGGTTGTCTCCTTGCTGCTAGTAAGACGTAAATACTCACTTTCAAATTCTTCCACACAAATCTTGTCCTTTTTGGTTTTCTTCTTTATAGTGTTGTCAAATGAAGAGAGACCTAGAAACTGTATCTTCCCGTGTCCTTGTTTTTTCCTTGGTAAAAAAAGTAGTTCTGAACAAGTGGGATTTCACAATGTTTTCATCTAAAAAATAGTTGACCTTATTATTTTTCCTGTTAATCAAATTATTTGTTTTCTTTGAATGTGCAGATGTTTTTTATCAGCCCTCCATTGCCAAGGAAGAAGACCACACTGGAGGAACAAATTTTGGTTAAGCATATTACACGTTCTGCCAAAACTGTTATTAGGCTAGTTCATATTTACTGCCGTGTGTGTGAACTACATATGGTTGTGAGTTGTATATTGCTGTGACATGTATATGGGTGTGATGTATATATGGCTATGAAATATTTGATCTCATATTTACTATCGTCTTGAATGTGACTTTTTATACAATTGGTTGTTTGTCTATTTTGTTTCTGGAATTGTTGGATCGAAATTTAGTGGCCAAGCCAAAGAAAGGCCATAAGCCCAAAGAATGAGGAGCATAGGAAAAAAGGAGATGAACTGGTAATGGGCTTTGTCCTTTTAGATGAAAGAACTGATCTAAAAATAATAAATGGGCTGAATCTGACATATCAGAAAAGGCTGAATATTGAAAATGAATGGATCTAAAAAGGCTATAGCCCAAAAAAACTGGAACCTAAAAGGCTACGGTGCACAAAATAAAAAGGCCGAATTAATGGGCTTGACCATATAAGCAACCATATTGGACCGGGCTGAATTTGCAATATAACGATATCATTTCGTCACAATTTTGCCACGTAGGATCGGCCACGTAGGATCTGACTTGGCGTGGCTAGATGGCCTATGACGATATTGGATCGTCATAGAGGTCATGACGATCCAATATCGTCATAGACAGTTATGACGATTTTACCAAAATCGTCGTTATAGTTTATTTGCGACGCTCAGCTTTCGGCGATCTCAAAATCGTCATAGAATCGTCATAAATGGACTACTATGACGATTTTGTGACGAAAAGAGGGTCATATATTGCCGATTTCTTGTAGTGTCGAGGCGAGAAGGAGCAATGGAATGACCGAGGGGCGCGAGGCCGGCGGACTGGCCGTAAGCGGCCAGACGGAAGGCGCCAGCGGCTGCGGAGGGAAGGAGGCGGCGAGGCTAGAGGAGGCGGCGCCCGTCGGCCCACGGCAATCGGGCGAGGCAGGAGGACGACGCGGTGAGGCAGATGGTGGCTCGTGGCCATGAGGCTCTGGGAGGAGGACGGAGGCGGCCGAAGCGAGGAGGAGGAGGCGGAGGCGGACTCCGAGGGCGGCAGTAGCTTGGAGGAGAGGGTCGCGCGGCGGCAGGGTTGGAGCCAGGGCTAAGCGGGGAGGCGGGCCCAGCTCGGGACAGGAGAGAGGAGACGGAGGCGTGTGGCGGCGTGGGGAGGAGGAGGAGGCCACGCCAGCGGGAGGGAGGCGAGGCGCGAGGGAGGCGCGCCGGGCGGTGGGAAGGGGCTCGGAGGCTCAGGGAGGAGAGAGCAGGCGCCGGCGGGTCCGTCCGAGGAGGAGGAGGGGGCGACTGGGAGGGTCGAGGGCGAGGTGGGGGCATCGGGAAGGAGAAGGTGGGGTGGGAGGTGAGAGGAGGAGCAAAGGGTCGGGTGGCTGTGGGAGCGGGCCCGCGGGAGGGTGAGTGGGGGGAAAGGTGGGGTGTGGCCGGCGGGGCCCAGGGGTGGGTCCGGCTGGCAGGGAGGTGGGAAGGGAGAAGGGAGTGGGTCCAGGGAGGTGGGGGGCCCAGGGGTAAGGGAGAGGTTAAGGAGAGTGGGTAGGATGGGCTAGGGTGAGAGAAGGAGAGAGGGTGGGGCTGGAGGATTGATGAGGTGGCGGGGTGGGTAGGAATTGGGGGAGAGGTGAGGTGGCACACTGCGGTTGGTGGGTAGATTAGGATTGGGTGGGGATAGAGTTTAGAGTCTAGGTTTTTAAATACGTGTTTGTTTGGTTTTGTTTATTTTAAAACAAGGCCACTTTGCAATTAGTTTTTAGGTGAATAAAATATCCGATACAATCGGGGTTTTGCATTTGAAATAAAGAGGGGTATTTGTATAAAGCAAAACTAGGCTTTTTCGAAATAGTTTCGGACAAACAATGCATGATGATGACGATGCAATGCACAAAAACAACGCGATTTTCTAGTAGTGGTTTTTGCGGGATGCCACATCGTGCTAGATTGTATTATGATGGTGGTACAATGGGCGAGCTCGGCGGCTAGGCGGCGAGTCGCTTGGGTGTATGATGAGACGTATCTCTACACGCCCCGCAGGGAGGTTTATATAGGCTCACCTCCCCTAGGGTTTACATATCTCAACCGAATCACTCGCCAGTTCCTGGGCCAGTCAGAAACGTCCTGCTGGGTATACCCCGGTAGGTACATCCCCATCAGGATTAGCACCTAGAAATAGAGAGGAAACATATGAGTTCATTGCATTCCTGCATAAAAAGATCCGGAAAATTTTCGTGCAAAACTAAAAGAGTGTATAGAAGGATCGAGATCTCTCTTGTTCTGATGAAAACATTGGGATAAGTGCGACAGATTTCGACATGACCTCTATCACATCATTGTGTTTAGGGAGAAATAATTCAAATGATTATTTGAATTAGGAATTTGAAAATTGAATTAGTTGAAAGCTTATATTAGATTGTTAATTAATGAACTTGAATATTGGATAATATTATATGACATTATAATAAAAAATTAAGTAACACAAAAATAATGGTATTACAATAATGAAATAAAAGAGAATTCTTAAATAAAAGATGAATACAAATATTACATTGCCCTTTATAATAAAGGAATAAAAAGAAATGTACAAATTGGAATTGAAGGAAAATATTAACTTTATTAATTAAAATATATATTAAAATATTTCTTTACAAAAGAAGGATGAATAAAGATTATAATAGAAAATAATTATTTTATTACAATATTACTGATATTATGCTATTTTTACAAATGCCTAAACTAAAAGAAAGAATTACAACTATAAGAAAATAAAAACCTAAACTAAATCCTATACTATTACTCCATCTTGTATCCCTTCATTTCTTCTCATTCTTCTCTTGCCCCTCCCTTGGCATTGGTGTTTTCACTGATGGCCCAACCACCTTTCCATCTTCATCCATGTGGGTTTGATTCATCATCGTTGTTTCACCTCCTAGATGCTCCGACAGGGTTCTTAAATGATGCTACAAGAGATTGACACTTGAGGCCTTGTTGAGGTTGGTCTAACAATAAACCAACCCAAAGTTTTTGTTGTGATACATCTTATTGCACAATTTGTCACCTAGCAACCGAGATACATGTCAAGATTACATGTTCATTGATTCATATGCCACTTGGGAGATTCCTATTCTGCCCCTGTTCATATGCTCCTCAAACATTGTCGAGAGCTTCTTAGAATACACCCTATCATTATTGAAATGATCCATCATTGCGATCACTTGTGAAATTCCAGTTGGTATAGTTCTTCCATTCGTGGAATTATTCATGAATTGCGTTCCAAATATGCAAAACTCTTTTGGTATGCCCCTTGGGTTGGATCTTGGCTCAAATCTAACCATCCCCTCACCAGCAACTCATCATTTTTATTGTATATGAGTTTCCTCTCTTGCATACATCTCTATTTTGGGTAGGTTGTTGTAACATCCCAGCATTAGAGTTTAGAATTAAGCTGAACTCAGATGTGTGCATTGCATTCATGCATAAGAAAATCCGGAGAATTTTTGCGCAAAACTAAGAAAACATGAAGGGATCGGAGTTCCTCTCGTTCTGATGGTTTAGTTTAACACATCAGGGTAAGTACGAAGAATTTTGACATGACTTTTGCTGATTTTCTTGATTTCAGGGAAACAAATTTGACTTTAGTAAACAATTGATATAATTTAAGAGTATTTGAATTGAAAATTCAAAACACAAACAATTCAATAAATAAGAGAATACAATTAAAGACAATAAATATTATTATTACAAACAAAAAGTCTTATTGTTTTACAAATCTCAATTAATAAGATATATTACAAGAGTAATAGAAATTATAAAAAGAAAGAAAACTTAACTTTATTAAATAAGATACAAACCCTTACAAGTTTCAACTAACAAAAATAAAAATGAACTTTATTACATTAATAAAAGAATACAATATTATTTACAATATTTAAGAATCAAATAAAGTTGTAAAAGAAAGAAAAAAGGAAAATTCTAAACTATATCATCTGGACTTGAAGATTTTCCTCCTGTTCACTTTTGTTCCTGCATAATAATGAGATAAAAAGAAAACAAATAAAATAATGGGTTAGTGTTAGTTGAACTCTCAGTTTGGCAATGTGATGCATTGCTGAACACATCATTGATTTTTTATCAAGGGGCCAAATAGAATCTGTTCTTATCATAAAAATAAAAATGGGCCTCAGAGCACCATCATAGGCCTTATGGGGCAAGTTTCACCAAAGCTAGATAAAAGGAAAATGGTAAAGCATCAGGACAAATATCTAGTTTTACTTGATCTCATCTCCAAGGAAGAGTCACAGACATAGAAACTTGAACCAGAGGGGGGCCACTGGACAGCAGCTCACACAACACATGCAAGTGCTGTGTTGTCAACATAGCAAGGACTAGATCATATAGCTAAAAGCAGCAGCCAACCGTAGCACCACCAATCACTTCACCATTTTCACCACATCTGCACATACACACTTCAAGTTATCAACATCAGAGCTTAACCATAGTACCATCTCAAGAACACACTGTTCTTAGCCACCACCAAGAACTACTCTATTTAGCACCCAAGGCAAATCATACAAATCAAATCCACCATATATTCAGTCTCTGGTTGCTCAATAAAGCCATCCAAGAGCGTGGGGAAAAGAAGATTATAGAGAAGATATCAGCTCCAGAAGTAAAAGGACATGATCAGGAGTACAAGGAGGAGGCTTGGATGCTAAGGAAAGAAGTAGCAGTAGCTACATCAGGATAAGGGAGAAAAGCAGGCCACCAGATTAATAGTGGTTGATCAAGATCAACCACGGTAACAACAAAAGGGGATTAGAAGTTGATCAAGTGCAACACCAAGTGAGGAAAGCTATCACAACAACTGAACAAATATCAACATAAGCCACTCACTGAAGCAGGTAAAAATATTCAGAACTAGCCACTAGATCATGCAGCATCTGATCTTATATTTTGCATAAAGATCTGGGATTACAAGGGAAATAAGCCATATAAAATCCATTCCTCTACCCTTCAACTAAATGATCATTTAGGAGGATTGGAGGAGGAGGTTCTCTCAGTTTGCATAGAGATGCTATGCAAGCTCATCATAGAGACATAAAGCCACAAAATAGTATCTGTTCTTAATTATATTCTGGCCTCAGCCTTTCCATCATAGGCAGGGGATATAGCACACTTATACCATTCATATAAAACCATAAAAGCCTACATACCATCTTTGCACAAACCAGCAAGCATGAAGGATTACTGGGCACAAATCCAAAAGAATTGGAAATTGCACCTCAGGCACAATCACTCATTCACTTTTCCACAACCTTAATCTAGTCTTTAAACTAGAACATAACAAATCACTTTCTTAGATATTCAAGAACATCCAAGAATCATTCTATATTTTAGAACAAAAGTAACTGCATCAAAGATTCAGGTGCACACTGCACACCTTCACATTTGATCTAAGAGGCAGCAGTAGATCATGTGCACATGTTCTTATTAATGTGCATCCTCCTTGGAGGTACCATAGCAATGAGACACAAGCCCAGAAGACACAAGAAACATTCCTGGATACAAAGATTCAATGAATTCAAGCTCCACTAAAAATTTCATTTAAAAATCATCTATAGCCAGTCACACACTGCCAAAGCACATAATTCATCTGCTAATATTCCTGCTTATAGACCAAAAGGAATTAATGGTTACCCAATAATTGAACGAGATAGAGTAGTTCCAGCAAGTAAGTTTTAAGCATCTACATATGCTCCAACAATTAATAAGCATTAGGAATCAACCAACAAATTCCTTTGCTTAATCTACAATTTTATCAAAAGCATTTAGATGACCTTGTGAACATCTAAAAATACCAAACTAAATATCCAATAATAGATTACATCTAGTAACATTAGTATAATCATTTTATAACCTGCAGGTATCAGGAATCCCATTCCATTAGCCAAAACAAAAAAAATCATTAGTCTACAACAAAGAACTCTAAATTAGCAAATAAACTAAATACAACTCATTTGATGGTTCAAAGAGTTAAATCAATTATAATTTTTATAAACTATTTATAATCTGAAAACTTTTTGATATAGTTCAGCATTCCACACACACATGTGTCTGATCAAGAGATTGATCTATTTAGTATCTAGGAAACAAACAAATTATTTTCACATTTACTTATTCTATGTACATATCACATATATAGTGAATGCAAATTAAATCATGCTTTTATTATTATTATTCAAAAGCACACTCCATTCACAAGATCAACCCAAGCATGTTCAAATAACAGCAAAAGTAACAACATGAATGCCACACACAGATAAGTAAAAAACAAGCCTAGTCAGAGCATTGGTATCGGCTCTAGAGTATAGATATGTTTTGGTATTGAAGTTAGACATGGCCAACCTCCACCCAGCAAGCCATAGATTCATACAATATCTACAATAGAGTAACAACCCTAACTTAGGTTGGTCACCGAAAATAGAAGCAACATCAGAGGGAGATCAGTTCGAGCAAAGAAGACCAGAGAGTGAAAAGGGGAAAATACATGTGGTCCTCGCTAGGGTGTGAAGAGGAAGTAGTGGCTGACGTCGAGGATGAACACGGCGGCACGAGGAGCACCCAGAGGGCGCTGCCACCCGTGCCAAGCCGCGATCATAGAGCTCACAGTGAGGAAGACGACACCATCTCCTCACCAAGGCACCAGGGCGATGCCAGAGGAGCGTCGGAGCACCACATCCCCGGCAACAGCGCAAACCCTAGCCATTAGAGAGAGAAGCGCGGTTAGGAGGGGGCTCGAGCACCAAATCGAGATGGGGCCATTGATGCAGCGTCATCCACAACGTCATTTCACACCACGATGGTGGCCGTGGTGGCCGGATCCGGCCATGATCAAGGAACGGCGGCGACGACACCAAGGGATCGCCTAGAGAGAGAGGGATTCGAGCAAGGGGCAAGACGCACTGGACCGAGTGGGTCGATTTGACCGGCTTGGTCCACCGATCGGGTTAGTTTAGCCCAACCATGGGCTAGACTGACTGGTGGGTCCAAGGCAAAGTAATATCAAGAAAATAAATAAAAAGAAAAAGGAAATAATAATTACCAAGATAGCCTCAATATAATATTAGTTGTAGAAAAATAAATAAATATCCTAAAAATACATATAGTATATCAAAATGTTCACAAAAATAATATCTACCTAATAAAAATATAACTTTATTTTTTTAAAGTAAATGTAAAGCAAATAAATCTTAACACCATTACATCCTAAGTGAAATCTCATAAAATAAGGAAAAATCCTAAAATAAATAAAAATCATTTTTGTGTATAAAAATAAATCCACTACTTTGTAAAAATACTAACTCAACTCTTTTATAAATAAAATTTGAAGTAAATATTTATATACATTTAATCTTTTTATGGAATTTTATAAACATAAAATAATACTTAAAAATAAATAAAAATCATTTTTAAAATCTTGAATAAATATATTACACTAGAAAAATATTAAATATATTATTAGAAAAGTTTTAAATATTTTAAAATAATAAATCCTTATCTATTACTTTTTTTGTAAATTCTTTAAAAACAATTCTTAAGTAAGAAATAATCCAAATTTTTATAAAACCTTGAGCAATTAGTTACTAAGTACTAATTCCAAACCCATAACTTGAATTCATAATCAAACTTAAGTATAAATTTTAACTTTAAAATATTCTTTTAAAAATATTATTAAAACCCTTTTAAATAAACATTGGGTATCACTCGTATATATAATATGGTGAATAATCATTATATCTTAACCACTATTAACATAACTTCTAATTCTAACAAATTACTAAGATCATCGAATTATGTTTCCTTTAAATAAATACAGATTCTTTTCATAATAGCAAAACAAATTTAATCTAATCATTCACTAAAATATAAAGTGAATAATTCCACACCTTAGTTATACCTATCATAAATCTAAAACTTGGGAATAATTAAAACATATTACATCTTAAGTTTACTTACCCTTTTAAAGTTAACTTTAGTCTCAAAGCTTATAAAAATCAGGTCTAATACACCACTTGTGTTTTTATAATTAACTCTGGTCTATTTCAATTAAGACATAAAGCATCTCAAGTTCAGACTATTCAAGCAAGCATAAACTACATCAATCACATTCTATCAATCATATTCTAAAAGCAATCAGGGTCGTTTAAACCTTAGGAAGGAAATTTTTTCTTCAAATGTTATTCTTTTTGCCACTTCAAACAATAATCTTATAATAAATTCTTCAACTCTTAACAACTAAAACCAAGGACTTTTATCTTAGTCACCAAATAACAATTAAACATAATCACATTACTTTATAGTTTACCTGTATATTTAGAATTATTATCACTTAAGTTCCTTATAAATGTCATTATTTATAAAGTAAAATTTGAAGATAAACCAACTCTTAAAAGAATCACCTAACTTCACTTCACTCAAAGCATTGGGAATTCACTTTGGGAGTTTTACAAAATGCATATCATTACTTATGCATAACTTCATCTTGCTCTTTAAACATTAGTCCTTATCGGACCAATGATGTTGATTTCAGATCTTGGATTTTATATTGTCTCAAAGACCGTGAGTGCATAATCTTGCAATCACAAAAGGCAAGTTCACACTTGCTCATGTCCTTTGGTTATTTTCTGTAAAGTATTTTGCAAATCCAGTGTTGTCATCACCTGCATTTGAAAAAAGGTCAGAAAACACTATTTTCATAATAACATGATTATAGGTTATTTACCATGAGGTAATAACCTACTATGAAAGTTCCGGTGGTAAAGGAACATATTATCTAGGACCTAACAACCAATGTCGCCAGTGATTCTAGCGCCGTATATTACGCGTTAACCATGAGGTTTGGAATAGGACGGAGAAGTTAATTGTATCCTTTTCCTCTCGTATGGAGGCAAGACGACCTTAACGTGACGTTGTGATTCCTTGTGCGGATCCAACATATGGGTGGGAACCCTTACGCCCCACACTTTTGGTGTCTAGATTATCTATGGATGGTGTTTAGTGGATGGACCATTTAATATGGCACTTGCCAGGGCAACACCAGGTCATAGAGTCTTTGGGGACTCATCGGGGTTTTAGCCTGCCCGAAAGGGGGCTTAACGGATGTGAGCCGGCCTCGAAGGATCGTGGAGACATATGAGGTCGCGAAGAGGGCAGTGATTGGCTTGGATTTTAGTCTGGGCCCCACACCAAGGAAGTGTGGACGAGAATGCAACTCGGATGTGCAACAAAGCTAAGATCTCTCATGGCTAAAGTGCGGTGACCCAGCATACCACTTCATGATGTAGTACACTATAGTCGTTGACATAACACCAATGAAACACCGTTCACTAGTATTACACCCCTCAGAGTGGTACAACAGAAACACAACAGGTCCAAGACATGACTATAGGTTACAACTCAATTCTTTACACAAGATCCAGATAACACTCTAGGTTAAAAGAAAGAAAGAAAGAAAGAAACTTCTTACAAAGAAGAATCAGAAATAAATAACTCAAAAACTATCATACTACTAAGACTAGTATTTTAACTAATGGTCTGGCATTGCTGGTATTGCAATATGCTACAGAAATGGTTTCTATGGCTAGAGATTATATTCCTAGCTAATCAATAACTTCATCTTCACATGAGTTGATGTATAGGTTGACTTTCTTGACTTCATTGAAGAGCTTTAGCTTTTGATGATGATTCCTGGAGCATGACTTGATGTAGACGTCGTCTTAATGGATTTAGAACCTAGAAAGGGTTAAGAAGATACTTTGAGTACGAGCGTACTCAACAAGTTCACTAGAAAAGGAGTGTTTGATGCACTGTATCTACATCCATAGTCCATAGGTTGTAGGCAATGCAAGTTTTCGTAAACATTTCTTTAAAGGTTGCTTTTATTCCGAAAAGCTATGTCCATCAGCCTTCACGGGTTTACCTGAACTTTCATGGAGTTCCTTTCCCGCCGCGTTCGCAGCTCCTTCCCGAAACAGGGAGTAACAAGGTACAGTTCTTACACTCTGCAGAGGTGTGTTACTTTACGCATGAGAGATCTTTGCTTTGTTGCACATCCGGGCCGCGAACCCGTTCACACTTGCTTGGTGTGAGGCCCAGACTAAGACCCAAGCCAATCACTTCCTTCTCCGTGACCCCGCATGTCTCCTTGGTGTACGCCAGCCCACCTATTGAATTATGGCAATTGGCAGTACAGACCGTTCAGATGCCAGAACTATCGTGGGACGTTGAAGGCTCCCACCCATAATTAAAATAGACCAAAGTTAACTTGGTTAGTTTGGTAATGAGATGCTTTAGGTCTTAATTAAAATAGACCAAATTTAACTATAAAACACATAATAAAGTATTTATCATTATACTTAAAGTCTTGTAGACTAAAGTTAACTTTAAAGACATAGATGGATTTAAGGTATATTGCTTAAGTTATTTGTACCTTGTGTACTTCATAATGTTTCCTTAAAGTTACTTAAGAATGGTTATACTTTTATTTGATGTAGTGGTTTCTTGATTTTATAATGGAATAGACTAATTTACTCTTTTGTAAATGAATGGTTATAATTGGTAATTAGGGAAATGACATTACTTAACTTCTTATGGTTCACTATAGGGTTTTGATTTGTTTATAAACTTGTGGTTAAAGTAAGGGAATAGGTTTTATCTCATTACAAATTATTCTTGGAGATTTTATATTAGATAAGGATCCTTTTATAAAATAATCTACACTTATGGTTGAAGGATAATTCAATAAAGTTGTATTTAAAATGTTTTAAACCATTTTGACTTCATATTATCAATATTCAAGGCTAATACTATTAATTAGTTAATTTTAGAATATTTGCAAATTTTATTTACCCTTATATGAATTATTAACTAAAGAAATAGGTTTAAATTCAAGTTATTAAAGTGTTTAACTTTTATTTAACTCAGAAGTGGAATATTATATTTTTATCATGTAGATTTTATTTTTGTGATCATTCTGATATATTAAATTTATTTTTGTGATTTAAAAATAATAAGATATGATTTTTATAATACTTATTACTTTATAAATACTTAATAAATAAAAAATATTTAATTAAGTGAAATAATAATGTATGACTGTAGTTTTAAATTATAGTTCTTATTTTTCTAAGATTTTTGGTATTTTATTTATATTTTGAACATTTACCATTACTAAAATATTAATTATCAAAGTTTCATTTCTTAAAAAAATCTTTATTAAATAATAATTATTTAAATTATTAACATAAGAATGTTTGATAATAGTTTTAAGTTGTAGATTTTATTTTTCTAAACATTTTCATATATTATACATATTTTCCTGAATTATAAAACAAAAGTTATTAATTAAACAAGATTTAATCATTTTATTACAATATTTATATTTGAATTAATATTGTTTTATCTAATTCCTAAATAGATACAGAACTTTTTCACCTAGACTAAACTTACTCCAGGTCACTGACCAGTGGAGTCAGGACCACGTCAGATGCCACGCGGGCAGTGGACCAGTCAACCGTGGACTTGGTCAAGGATGACACCAGCGTGACCTCACGATGACGTCATACGAACTGATCTTCTCAGATCAAGTTCGATTTAGGCGATTTGGTGATCGTGCGAGGCTGTGGTTGGGCTTATCGGAAAGAGGACATGACGAACCTAGCGATGGCGCCGCCATTTTTGGTCGTCGAACACGGCCAAACGACGGCAACGGCGATAGTTGCAAGACGGGCAGAGAGAAAAAAAAGGAGGCAAAGGGGAGGTCCCCAAGGACCAGGAACTCACCACGAGGCGGACAGAGGGGTCGTTGAGGAGCGAGGTGGCCGACATCGATGGCGAGCTCGACGACCGGAGGCGGGGAACGAGGGTTGAATTGCATCAGAGGAGACCTCGCCTGCTTGTATGCTTCGGGGCAATCGACGGAGACGAGCGAGGCACATCTTCCTGACATCACGGCGAGGTTTGGGACGGGCGGAGGCGTCGGGGACACCGGAGCATCTGCAGCTAGGGTTCGGTGTCGAATGGAGAAACGAGGGGAGAAAGAGATAAGGCGAAGCTAGGGTTGTTGAGCGATGGCACGACACACTTATGGGTACTAGTGAGCGACGACGGGCATCTCCACTCCGGCGAGTGACGTGGTGCCGCCAGCGAGCTGCTTCCGGCGTGGCCGGAGGTGGACAACGAGGATAGAGTGGACGAAAGGGTATGTTGGGCCTGGGCCTTGGTGGGCTGCAGCTGGGCTTCGATGGAACGCGCGTGAGCAACAGTTAAGTGAGGTAAAAGATGGGCCGTGGGCCAGGTTTGATTCTTCTTCTATTTTTCCTGGTTCTTTCCCTTTTCTTTATTCTATTTCGTTTTCAATTCAAATTTCTTCAAGGTTTTAAATACCATAATTTTTGTATAATATTTTAAATATTCTAAAGATAACTATACTGATTGATTACTCTAACCATATTGATATTTTTTAATGCTCACAATTATATCAAAAATTATTTATTGAATGGAATAAATTAGAATTAGGGTTTTAGGGTTTTGTTTCTAGATTTGTATTTTAATATTTGATTTGAACTTTCCTTTATGGAATTTATTTGCTGGATACTTGCAACAACAATAAAGTTATTATGAATCAATTTGTGAACTTTTATTATATATTAATATATTTTCTTCATTTTCTTTATCTATATACTTTTCCTATTATTATTTGTGAAGGCTTTTGATATGAATTTAATTGAGCTAATATCCACAAACTTATTGTAGAATGCCTTACTATTAACTAGTGAGATTTTATTCTCATTAACTCATAATATTAAGGAAATCTGTATATGGTGAATTCTATTATTCAAAATCTAATAACAGGTGAATCCTAACCACCCTTCTTATTTCGAATATGCATAATTCTTTTCTTGGAACTAGTTATTCACTACTTGCTTAAGTGTGATTAATATATATATATAATATTGGGCAAAATGGTTTATAGTAATTTCCTATTATGTGCTACATATGATTTAAAGGTTTGAAAGTGTAAAAGATATGCCTGAGTGATTTGTTATATGAAATTATTCCTATAAGACATTGTGGAAATAGGATGATAAATCACTCAGATGAAATGGATTTTATGTTTGGTTAAAAATTTAGGGTTTAATGTTTACCAAGAATTCCTATCTTCCATAATTCACAATCCTGGACTACTAATTAAGGAATTCCTTTCCTAGATATACTACTTCTTCAAATCCCTCATCATGTGTTATCATGATGAGCTTTGCTCACCAGAATATTCTTATCCACCTTTTATTATTCTAACTCCTCTTGTAAATCCAATGATCTTGACACTAAAGCATTTCCTAATATTTTCATATCTATAATTGGGTTATATCAAACTACTCTGGTAATGATAACCTCTAATCCTTAAGTAGTTATTTATAACTCCATTCATATACTTCCTTTATCACCATCACTAATATTACTACAATGGATGTATACATCAAATCCTACTTCACCTCAAGTGCTTAGTATTTCCAAAGAGGATAATACTACTTCTTTTAATCCAATGTTACTCTAACATCATCATAATCATACTATATTATATTTACTTCACTCTAGTATCTTATACTCCAACCTAACATTATATTAATATTGCTTGTCATGGCTGACCTAGATTAACATTACTATACTAGGGTTCAATCATGTTCTATCCACCAATGTCACTTATACAGGATATAAGCATTCAATCTTGGTGACTAAAGCATGGTGCATTATAATCCTTTGGTCATTTATGGCTTAGGTTTCCAGTTGGCTAATCAAGGCTTCCATCCATACAACATTACAGTTGTATTATAATTATCTTCCGTTTAGCTCTATTGGATTAAGATATATAATTCATTGACTATACCTACTTGATCCAATAGGACTACTCTTAGTAACTATCTTCAATATTCACCCTTGGAATCCTCTTTGTTACCACATGAATATATATTCCAATTAACTCTTCTATAATTACAGGAGTGAATTAACTCCATCAATTAACACATTGATCTTATTCTCTTCCAACTCTCCCATCCTACAGATGATATTCAAATCTAGCATTACTAGCTACCTCCTCTTACTTCTTTATCTTAAGGACTGAAGTGAATGCTATGATAAGGTCAGGAGTTGATAGATCAATAGTTAATAAGCTAGGAATTGGTGAATCAATAGTTGATTACTCGACATTGATGAACAACAAGTATTGAGAGAGGATTCCATAAGGATTGATATGGAAATAAAGATATATGATGAATGATCTTGACTTGGTTTCCTTCCTACTCAATCTCACTAAAGATTAAGGTTAGGTATTACCATGCTACTCATGGTATAAGTAGATGAGATTAAGATAGATCAAGAATTAGTTGTTACATTCTTATTACTTAAGTTATATTTATAACTTGGTATTCATGGTGTGTAATGAATACTATGATATGCTTTATTAAGGATCAACTTTAAGTCATTAAGCAATATGTTGATGGTTTAGTTTTATTATATTTGATCTACCCTTCGATCAAATCATGTCTACCCAAAATAAGGTTTTAGCAACGGTCATATTGAAACTTATCGCAGTCAATTTGATGATCTACTTCAATTACATCAAGTTGAGAGAAGCTTCAATCACTTTGACAAGATTTATTCAAAAGCGCTAAAATTATTCATATTTTCTATGCATGAATGCAATGCACACATCTGTGTTCAGCTTATTTCTAAGCTCTAATGTTGGGATGTTATAGACTCTCCCCATTAAAATAAACTTCGTCCTCAAATTTCGTATACTCTCACGTTTTAGAGTAAGGATTTGTCTTGCAATGATTACGATATGTCTCAACTCCATGTTAACCTCAATGGGAATAATTGTAATATTCCATGTCCAAATCTTTTCCTTGAATTCCTACCATACTTGGCAATCTTCAACTCGTTGTCTCCAATACTCCAAAGTTCCTTTTAAAGCTTCCTTTCTATACTATGTAAGATCTAGGAAGTCTCACTAAAACAAGTTTTAATTTAGTCAGTAGTTGAGGCCAAAAGACTAATCTTTGATCTATCATTGTATGAGTTGTACTAGTAGTCCTTCCGAAGATTGGATTTGAACACATTTAGTCCATACCCATCGGAATTTCTTATTCTCTACACATGCCTAATTGGATGTGCTTTGTTACCTCTTAAGGATCACTTAAGAGTTGTTTATTCTAGAATTAGTCTGTTAGGATTAATATTTTATCACCTGAAGTACTTCTTTAACTTCCATTGATTAATTACCTCAAGTTTTGAGTACTGCTACCTTGAAATAAACTCCGATCTTTCATCCAGACATACTTCAGAGAGTACCTTTCTGATGATTATCTTTTAACCTTATGAAAAGAAGATTTAATGTTGTTGTAGGTTAGTATTTCTTCTCCAACCTTTACTTGGAATTCGGATAACAGTACTTCTGTTTACTGTTTACTCTCCTCCTTAGGGTTACTAATGGCCTCTAAACTGCATAAATAGTAACCATTGGCTTTATAATTAGATTGTTGGTCTTGATTAGCTTATTTTATACCTAGTTGGTGTTCTCATGAAAGATTGTACGGTGTATCCACACAATTGTGGATATCTGAAGTGAATATTTCAGCATTATTTGTCTTACTATCTGGGCATTTTTGCTTTAATAGGTCAATTTTCGCGAAGAGTCTCGAAATACGATCGCTTTAATGTTTATACTCCTTCATGTCTTTCTTAACTTGCCCAACTTTTATGCTCTTAATGCAACCATTAAGATGATCTGGTTAACTATGTCAACCAACACCGGCTGCGGACAAGATACCAAGTGTGTATCAAATATCAGCTGCGGATTATCCTAGGTTGTAGATATTACCCTATGGTTTCTGACATACCTCTGGCATTCTCTCTGAATTGTCAGAGCTTGAATACCACTTTGGTTCCAACACTACTTCTTTGTACTTATTCATGATACTTCCATGAACTTGGTACAACTACTTCATTAATTCTTAGCAATATCACCTACTTTGATGGAACCTTAAGTTCATCACTTCTTGTTGATCCTTATAATTCCTACATTAATCTTCCTTCTTATTACTCTCTCAGAATGATCTGAGCTTGATACATCCTCCAAATTGAATTGATACTCCTTACATTTTGCTTCATTCTTCAAGTAGGTCTTCATCACGATCTTTGAAAATTGTCACTCCTTTACATGAATTCCCATTCGTATCTAGGTCTATAACATCAAGTAATAACTATATGTTGCAACATTCATTTGCACATCAAGTCAAACTTCATGTACAGATCTAGTCAATCAAGAAGATCCAAGAAAAACAAATAAATCCAAATGGGGTACACATAACACACAATATTCTAAGCCCGAAATATAGTAGTTGAGTATAATATCTCTAAAATTCAGGCTTAGTTGTGTAGTATATGACACCTCCTCATATAGGTTTACATCATGATACTTAGCACATAGGTCAAACTATACTTTGCCTCTTAATTTACCCAAATTTCTCAGTTGCAATAGTATAATCTTAAGCAAAGTGGTCTCAATTTGGTTTCGACTAACCTTTAGTCTCACTCTTAGAATGACTAATATAACCAACCTATCATTATTTAGTAAACTAACATCACATGATCACTCCAAAAGAATAATCAGATTCTATTTGCTAACTTAAACCAAAGATTATTGGAAATTTCTAGCACCTATGACTTCTATCATAGTTCTACCATGTTATTTCCTTACTTCTACTTCACGATAATTTACTAATTATTTGTCATATTTATACTCTCATCATGGTTTTGGAGCTAATCTCACCATGATCTTGTTATGTTTTACCTATTTATATGTCTCAAGAGCTAGTTTAACCATGATAACTTTACTTCTCACTACACTATTATTAAGCCATAACATAATTTCACTTCATCACGTAGAATTCCTCAAGTGAATCCCAAATGATTACTACTCATTACATCAATATTTATCCTAATGATATTCATCATGTTGTCTTTGGTTATCAACTAGCCATAAAATTCCACTATGCTACTTGAATTCTAGAGTTAGGCTACACCATTAAGACTACTTCCATATGTTGTCTTACACTTGATCCTAATCTATTGTGACCAATTGGCTTTCCCAAGTATCTTGGTGGGTTATGTCTCCTTTGGAAGACACTAAATAGCACCTTACTTAAGAGAAAATATAAAATAATTACTCCTAAGAAAGAATGACTTGAGCATCTGACTTAGGTGTGACAAGGTTATCCTCAAGTGGATACTCATCACAAGTCATATGAATATTCGGTTTAGATAAGATGGCTCCTACAGTCACTATCCAACCTACAGATCTTCCTAAAAGGGTTTTAATCCTAAGGTCAAAGCATATGCTCTGATACCAACTGCGGTGACCCAGCATACCACTGCATGATGTAGTACACTATAGTCGTTGACATAACACCAATGAAACACCGTTCACTAGTATTAATCCCTCAGAGTGGTACAACAGAAACACAGCAGGTCCAAGACATGACTATAGGTTACAACTCAACTCTTTACACAAGATCAAGAGAACACTCTAGGTTAAAGAGAGAGAAATAAACTTCTTACAAGAAGAATCAGAAATAAATAACTCAAAAACTATCATACTATTAAGACTAGTATTTTAACTAATGGTCTGGCATTGCTGCTATTGCAATACGCTACAGAAATGGGTTCTATGGCTAGAGATTATATTCCTAGCTAATCAATAACTTCATCTTCACTTGATTTGATGTATATATTGACTTTCTTGGCTTCATTGGAGAGTTTTAGCTTTTGATGATGATTCCTAGAGCATGACTTGATGTAGACGTCGTCTTAATGGATTTAGAACCTAGAAAGGGTTAAGAAGATACTTTGAGTACGAGCGTACTCAACAAGTTCACTAGAAAAGGAATGTTCGATGCACTATATCTACAGCCACACACCATAGGTCGTAGGCAATGCAAGTTTTCATAAACATTTTTTAAAGGTTGCTTTTATTCCTAAAAGCTATGTCCATCAGCCTTCACGGGTTTACCAGAACTTTCATGGAGTTCCTTTCCCGTCGCGTTCGCAGCTCCTTCCCGGAACAGGGAGTAACAAGCTACAGTTCTTACACTCTGCAGAGGTGCGTTACTTTACCCATGAGAGATCTTAGCTTTGTTGCACATCCGGGCCACGAACCCATTCACACTTCCCTGGTGTGAGGCCCAGACTAAGACCCAAGCCAATCACTGCCTTCTCCGCGACCCCGCATGTCTCCTTGGTGTACGCCAGCCCACCTATTGAATTACGTCAATTGGTAGTACAGACCGTTCAGATGCCGGAACCATCGTGGGACGTTGAGGGCTCCCACCCATATGTTGCATATCCTCTACGAATTACCATTTAATATGCATGCTACGAGTGATAACAACCATGACTCGCACATCCGGCTCCATGCGAGAGGGAAAAGATACAGCTGACTTCTTCGTCCCATTCCAAATCTCATGGTTAACGCGTGATATACGGCACAAGAATCACTGGCAACATTGGTTGTTAAGTCCTAGATAATATGTTCCTTTACCACCGGAACTCTTATAGTAGGTTATTACCTCATGGTAAATAACTTATAATCATATTATTATGAAAATAGTGTTTTCTGACCTTTTTCAAATGCAGGTGATGATAAAACTGGATTTGTAAAATACTTTACAGAAAATAATAAAAGGATTGTGATTGCAATATTATGCACTCACGGTCTTCAAGACAATATAAGATCCAATATCTGAAATCAGCATCATTGGTCCGGTAGGGACTAATCTTTAAAGAAGCAAGATGATATTATGCATAAGTAATGTAATGCAATTTCGTAAACTCGAATACCGGGGATAGCGTTGTTCTAGGGTTTGGATACTGGAAATGGTTACTTTAGAATGTGTTGCCCTTTTAGATTAAATTTCACACTTGTGCTTCTTATTAAGGCTTGTGAGTGTGTGTGAAACAATATGTAACATAATAAGTAGCATACCATAATGAAACATATAAGTGTGGAAGGTTCCTAAAGACTGTGTATTTGATCATCATTTAGAGCCTTTAGAGGAATGCTTATGTTTTGCTTTATAATGTATCTTAAAAGAATAATTTTTGAAGAAAGTATTATTTATCTAAGAAGAAGTATTTAAACTTTAAGTTAACCTTATTAGGTGTTCTTTCAAGTTATAGTCTTCGAGTAAGAAAGAATTGATTTATTTGAGAAATGATAGTAGTAGTATTTGAGACTTATCTATCTTGGTTTTTAACTTGGTTAGTTTGGTATTGAGATGCTTTAGGTCTTAATTAAAATAGACCAAAGTTAACTATAAAACACATAATAAAGTATTTAGCATTATACTTAAAGTTTTGTAGATTAAAGTTAACTTTAAAGACATAGATGTATTTAAGGTATATTGCTTAAGTTATTTGTACCTTGTGTACTTCATAATGTTTCCTTAAAGTTACTTAAGAATGGTTATACTTTTATTTGATGTAGTGATTTCTTGATTTTATAATGGAATAGAATAATTTACTCTTTTGTAAATGAATGGTTGTAATTGGTAATTAGGGAAATGACATTACTTAACTACTTATGGTTCACTATAGGGTTTTGATTTGTTTATAAACTTGTGGTTAAAGTAAGGAAATATGTTTTATCTCATTACAAATTATTCTTGGAGATTTTATATTAGATAAGGATCCTTTTATAAAATAATCTACACTTATGGTTGAAGGATAATTCAATAAAGTTGTATTTAAAATGTGTTAAACCATTTTGACTTCATATTATCAACATTCAAGGCTAATACTATTTATTAGATTTTAATTAGTTATTTTTATAATATTTGCAAATTTTATTTACCCTTATATTAATTATTAACTAAAGAAATAACTTTAAATTCAAGTTATTAAAGTATTTAACTTTTTATTTAACTCAGAAGTGGAATATTATATTTTTATCATGTAGATTTTATTTTTGTAATCATTCTCATATATTACATTTATTTTTGTGATTTAAAAATAATAAGATATGATTTTTATAATACTTATTACTTTATAAATACTTAATAAATAACAAATATTTATGTAAGTGAAATAATAATGTATGATTGTAGTTTTAAATTATAGTTCTTATTTTTCTAAGATTTTTGGTATTTTATTTATATTTTGAACATTTACCATTACTAAAATATGAATTATCAAAATTTTATTTCTTATAAAATCTTTATTAAATAATAATTATTTAAATTATTAACATAAGAATGTTTGATAATAGTTTTAAGTTGTAGATTTTATTTTTCTAAACATTTTCATATATTACACATATTTTTCTTAATTATAAAACAAAAGTTATTAATTAAACAAGATTTAATAATTTTATTACAATATTTATATTTGAATTAATATTGTTTTATCTAATTCCTAAATAGATACATAACTTTTTCACCTAGACTAAACTTACTACAAGTCACTAACCAGTGGGGTCAGAGACACGTCAAATGCCACGCGGGCAGTGGACCAGTCAATTATGGACTTGGTCAAGGATGACACCGACGTGACCTCACGATGACGTCATACGAACTGATCTTCTCAGATCAAGTTCAATTTGGGAAATTTGGTGATCGTGCGAGGATGTGGTTAGGCTTATCAGAAAGAGGACGCGATGGCGAACCTATCGATTCTTGGCTGCCATTTTTGATGCGCGGGCCAAGCGATGTGAACGAGCGGCGGCGGCGATAGTTGCCTGGCGGGCTCGATGAAAAAAAAGGAGGCAAAGGGGAGGTCCCCAAGGACCAGGAACTCACCACGAGGCGGACAGAGGGGTCGTTGAGGAGCGAGGTGGCCGAAATCGATGGCGAGCTCGACGACCGGAGGCAGGGAATGAGGGTCAAATTGCAGCACAGGAGACCTCGCCTGCTTGTACGCTTCGGGGCAATCGACGACGACGAGCGAGGCAGAGCTTCCTGACATCACGGTGAGGTTTGGGACGGCCGGAGGCGTCGCGGACACCGGAGCATCTGCAGCTAGGGTTCGGTGTCGAATGGAGAAACGAGGGGAGAAAGAGATAAGGCGAAGCTAGGGTTGTTGAGCGATGGCACGGCACACTTATGGGCACTAGTGAGCGCCGGCGGGCATCTCCACTCCGGCGAGCGACGCGGTGCCGCCAGCGAGCTGCTTCCGGCGTGGTCGGAGGTGGACAACGAGGATAGAGTGGACGAAAGGGTATGTTGGGCCTGGGCCTTGTTGGGCTGCAGCTGGGCTTCGATGGAATGCACGTGAGCGACAGTTAAGTGAGGGAAAAGATGGGTCGTGGGCCAAGTTTGATTCTTCTTCTGTTTTTTCCTGGTTCTTTCCGTTTTCTTTATTCCGTTTTGTTTTCAATTCAAATTTCTTCAAGGTTTTAAATACCATAATTTTTCTATAATATTTTAAATATTCTAAAGATAACTATACTGATTGATTACTCTAACCATGTTGATATTTTTTAATGCTCACAATTATATCAAAAATTATTTATTGAATGGAATAAATAAGAATTAGGGTTTTAGGGTTTTGTTTCTAGATTTGTATTTTAATATTTGATTTGAACTTTCCTTTATGGAATTTATTTGCTGGATACTTGCAACAACAATAAAGTTATTATGAATCAATTTGTGAACTTTTATTATGTATTAATATATTTTCTTCATTTTCTTTATCTATATACTTTTCCTATTATTATTTGTGAAGGCTTTTGATATGAATTTAATTGAGCTAATATCCACAAACTTATTGTAGAATGCCTTACTATTAACTAATGAGATTTTATTCTCATTAACTCATAATATTAAGGAAATCTTTATATGGTGAATTCTATTATTCAAAATCTAATAACAGGTGAATCCTAACCACCCTTCTTATTTTGAATATGCATAATTCTTTTCTTGGAACTAGTTATTCACTACTTGCTTAAGTGTGATTAATATATATATATATAATATTGGGCAAAATGGTTTATAGTAATTTCCTATTATGTGCTACATATGATTTAAAGGTTTGAAAGTGTAAAAGATATGTCTGAGTGATTTGCTATATGAAATTATTCCTATAAGACATTGTGGAAATAGGATGATAAATCACTCAGATGAAATGGATTTTATGTTTGGTTAAAAATTTAGGGTTTAATGTTTACCAAGAATTCCTATGTTCAATAATTCACAATCTTAGACTGCTAATTAAGGAATTCCTTTCCTAGATATACTACTTCAAATCCCTCATCATGTGTTAACATGATGAGCTTTGCTCACAAGAATATTCTTATCCACCTTTTATTCTTCTAACTCCTCTTGTAAATCCAATGATCTTGACACTAAAGCATTTCCTAATATTTTCATATCTGTAATTGGGTTATATCAAACTACTCTGGTAATGATAACCTCTAATCCTCTAAGTAGTTATTTCTAACTCCATTCATATACTTCCTTTATCACCATCACTAATATTACTCCAATGGATGTATACATCAAATCCTACTTCACCTCAAGTGCTTAGTATTTCCAAAGAGGATAATACTACTTCTTTTAATCCAATGTTACTCTAACATCATCATAATCATACTATCTTATATTTACTTCACTCTAGTATCTTATACTCCAACCTCACATTATATTAATATGGCTTGTCATGGCTGACCTAGATTAACATTACTATACTAGGGTTCAATCATGTTCTATCCACCAATGTCACTTATACAGGATATAAGCATTCAATCTTGGTGACTAAAGCATGGTGCATTATAATCCTTTGGTCATTTATGGCTTAGGTTGCCAGTTGGCTAATCAAGGATTCCATCCATACAACATTACAGTTGTATTATAATTATCTTCCGTTTAGCTCTATTGGATTAAGATATATAATTCATTGACTATACCTACTTGATCCAATAGGACTACTCCTGGTAACTATCTTCAATATTCACCCTTGGAATCCTCTTTGTTACCATATGAATATATATTCCAATTAACTCTTCTATAATTACAGGAGTGAATTAACTCCATCAATTAACACATTGATCTTATTCTCTTCCAACTCTCCCATCCTACAGATGATATTCAAATCTAGCATTACTACCTACCTCCTCTTACTTCTTTCTCTTAAGGACTGAAGTGAATGCTATGATAAGGTCGAGAGTTGATAGATCAATAGTTAATAAGCTAGGAATTGGTGAATCAATAGTTGATTACTCGATATTGATGAACAACAGGTATTGAGATAGGATTCCATAAGGATTGATATGGAAAGAAAGATATATGATGAATGATCTTGACTTGGTTTCCTTCCTACTCAATCTCATTAAATATTAAGGTTAGGTATTACCATGATACTCATGGTATAAGTAGATGAGATTAAGATAGATCAAGAATTAGTTGTTACATTCTTATTACTTAAGTTATATTTATAACTTGGTATTCATGGTGTGTAATGAATACTATGATATGCTTTATTAAGGATCAACTTTAAGTCATTAAGCAATATGTTGATGGTTTAGTTTTATTATATTTGATCTACCCTTCGATCAAATCATGTCTACCCAAAATAAGGTTTTAGCAACGGTCATATTGAAACTTATCGCAGTCAATTTGATGATCTACTTCAATTCCATCAAGTTGAGAGAAGCTTCAATCACTTTGACAAGATTTATTCAAAAGCACGAAAATTATTCAAATTTTCTATGCATGAATGCAATGCACACATCTGTGTTCAGCTTATTTCTAAGCTCTAATGCTGGGATGTTATAGACTCTCCCCATTAAAATAAACTTCATCCTCGAAGTTCGAATACTCTCACGTTTCAGAGTAAGGATTTGTCTTGCAATGATTACGATATGTCTCAACTCCATGGTAACCTCAATGGGAATAATTGTAATATTCCATGTCCAAATCTTTTCCTTGAATTCCTACCATACTTGGCAATCTTCAACTCGTTGTCTCCAATACTCCAAAGTTCCTTTTAAAGCTTCCTTTCTATACTATGTAAGATCTAGGAAGTGTCACTAAATTTTTTTTTAATTTAGTCATTAGTTGAGGCCAAAAGATTAATCTTTGATCTATCATTGTATGAGTTGTACTGGTAGTCCTTCCGAAGATTGGATTTGAACACATTTAGTCCATACCCATCGGAATTTCTTATTCTCTACACATGCCTAATTGGATGTGCTTTGTTACCTCTTAAGGATCACTTAAGAGTTGTTTATTCTAGAATTAGTCTGTTAGGATTAATATTTTATCACCCAAAGTACTTCTTTAACTTCCATTGATTAATTACCTCAAGGTTTGAGTACTGCTACCTTGAAATAAACTCCGATCTTTCATCCAGACATACTTCAGAGAGTACCTTTCTGATGATTATCTTTTAACCTTATGAAAAGAAGATTTAATGTTGTTGTAGGTTAGTATTTCTTCTCCAACCTTTACTTGGAATTCGGATTACAGTACTTCCGTTTACTGTTTACTCTCCCCCTTAGGGTTTACTAATGGCCTCTAAACTGCATAAATAGTAACCATTGGCTTTATAATTAGATTGTTGGTCATGTTTAGCTTATTTTATACCTAGTTGGGGTTCTCATGAAAGATTGTACGGTGTATCCACACAATTGTGGATATCCGAAGTGAATGTTTCAGCATTATTTGTCTTACTTACTATCTGGGCATTTTCGCTTTAACAGGTCAATTTTCGCGAAGAGTCTCGAAATACGATCGCTTTAATGTTTATACTCCTTCATGTCTTTCTTAACTTGGCCAAGTTTTATGCTCTTAATGCAACCATTAAGATGATCTGGTTAACTATGTCAACCAACACCGGCTGCGGACAAGATACCAACTGTGGATCAAATATCAGCTGCGGATTATCCTAGGTTGTAGATATTACCCTATGGTTTCTGACATACGTCTGGTATTCTCTCTGAATTGTCAGAGCTTGAATACCACTTTGGTTCCAACACTACTTATTTGTACTTATTCATGATACTTCCATGAACTTGGTACAACTACTTCATTAATTCTTAGCAATATCACCTACTTTGATGGAACCTTAAGTTCATCACTTCTTGTTGCTCCTTTTAATTCCTACATTAATCTTCCTTCTTATTACTGGCTCAGAATGATCTGAGCTTGATCCATCCTCCAAATTGAATTGATACTCCTTACACTTTGCTTCATTCTTCAAGTAGGTCTTCATCACGATATTTGAAAATTGTCACTCCTTTACATGAATTCCCATTCCTATCTAGGTCTATAACATCAAGTAATAATTGTATGTTGCAACATGCATTTGCACATCAAGTCAAACTTCATGTACAAATCTAGTCAATCAAGAAGATCCAAGAAAAACAAATAAATCCAAACGGGGTACACATAACACACAATATTCTAAGCCCGAAATATAGTAGTTGAGTATAATATCTCTAAAATTCAAGCTTAGTTGTGTAGTATATGACACCTCCTCATATAGGTTTACATCATGATACTTAGCACATAGGTCAAACTATACTTTGCCTCTTAATTTACCCAAATTGCTCAATTGCAATAGGATAATCTTAAGCAAAGTGGTCTCAATTTGGTTATGACTAACCTTTAGTCTCACTCTTAGAATGACTAATATAACCAACCTAACATTATTTAGTAAACTAACATCACATGATCACTCCAAAAGAATAATCAGATTCTATTTGCTAACTTAAACCAAAGATTATTGGAAATTTCTAGCACCTATGACTTCTATCATAGTTCTACCATGTTATTTCCTTACTTCTACTTCACGATAATTTACTAATTATTTGTCATATTTATACTCTCATCATGGTTTCGGAGCTAATCTCACCATGATCTTGTTATGTTTTACCTATTTATATGTTTCAAGAGCTATTCTAACCATGATAACTTTACTTCTCACTACACTATTATTAAGCCATAACATAATTTCACTTCATCACGTAGAATTCCTCAAGTGAATCCCACATGATTACTACTCATTACATCAATATTTATCCTAATGATATTCATCATGTTGTCTTTGGTTATCAACTAGCCATAAAATTCCACTATGCTACTTGAATTCTAGAGTTAGGCTACACCATTAAGACTACTTCCACATGTTGTCTTACACTTGATCCTAATCTATTGTGACCAATTGGCTTTCCCAAGTATCTTGGTGGGTTATGTCTCCTTTGGAAGACACTAAATAGCACCTTACTTAAGAGAAAATATAAAATAATTACTCCTAAGAAAGAATGACTTGAGCATCTGACTTAGGTGTGACAAGGTTATCCTCAAGTGGATACTCATCACAAGTCATATGAATATTCGGTTTAGATAAGATGGCTCCTACAGTCACTATCCAACCTACAGATCTTCCTAAAAGGGTTTTAATCCTAAGGTCAAAGCATATGCTCTGATACCAACTGCGGTGACCCAGCATACCACTGCATGATGTAGTACACTATAGTCGTTGACATAACACCAATGAAACACCGTTCACTAGTATTAATCCCTCAGAGTGGTACAATGAAACACAAAGGTCCAAGACATGACTATAGGTTACAACTCAACTCTTTACACAAGATCCAGAGAACACTCTAGGTTAAAGAGAGAGAAATAAACTTCTTACAAGAAGAATCAGAAATAAATAACTCAAAAACTATCATACTATTAAGACTAGTATTTTAACTAATGGTCTGGCATTGCTGCTATTGCAATACGCTACAGAAATGGGTTCTATGGCTAGAGATTATATTCCTAGCTAATCAATAACTTCATCTTCACTTGATTTGATGTATATATTGACTTTCTTGACTTTATTGGAGAGCTTTAGCTTTTGATGATGATTCCTGGAGCATGACTTGATGTAGACGTCGTCTTAATGGATTTAGAACCTAGAAAGGGTTAAGAAGATACTTTGAGTACGAGCGTACTCAACAAGTTCACTAGAAAAGGAATGTTCGATGCACTATATCTACAGCCACAAACCATAGGTGGTAGGCAACGCAAGTTTTCATAAACATTTTTTAAAGGTTGCTTTTATTCCGAAAAGCTATGTCCATCAGCCTTCACGGGTTTACCAGAACTTTCATGGAGTTCCTTTCCCCATCGTTCGCGACTCCTTCCGGAGCAGGAGTAACAAGCTACAGTTCTTACACTCTGCAGAGGTGCGTTACTTTACCCATGAGAGATCTTAGCTTTGTTGCACATCCGGGCCACAAACCCGTTCACACTTCCCTGGTGTGAGGCCCAGACTAAGACCCAAGCCAATCACTGCCTTCTCCGCGACCCCGCATGTCTCCTTGGTGCACGCCAGCCCACCTATTGAATTACGTCAATTGGCAGTACAGACCGTTCAGATGCCGGAACCATCGTGGGACGTTGAGGGCTCCCACCCATATGTTGCATATCCTCTATGAATTACCATTTAATATGCACGCTACGAGTGATAACAACCATGACTCGCACATCCGGCTCCATGCGAGAGGGAAAAGATACAGCTGACTTCTTTGTCCCATTCCAATCTCATGGTTAACGCGTGATATACGACACAAGAATCACTGAAAACATTGGTTGTTAAGTCTTAGATAATATGTTCCTTTACCACCAGAACTCTTATAGTAGGTTATTACCTCATGGTAAATAACTTATAATCATATTATTATGAAAATAGTGTTTTCTGACCTTTTTCAAATGCAGGTGATGATAACACTGGATTTGTAAAATACTTTACAGAAAATAATCAAAGGACATGAGCAAGTGTGAACTTGCCTTTTGTGATTGCAATATTATGCACTCACGGTCTTCAAGACAATATAAGATCCAATATCTGAAATCAGCATCATTGGTCCGGTAGGGACTAATCTTTAAAGAAGCAAGATGATATTATGCATAAGTAATGTAATGCAATTTCGTAAACTCGAATACCGGGGATAGCGTTGTTCTAGGGTTTGGATACTGGAAATGGTTACTTTAGAATGTGTTGCCCTTTTAGATTAAATTTCACACTTGTGCTTCTTATTAAGGCTTGTGAGTGTGTGTGAAACAATATGTAACATAATAAGTAGCATACCATAATGAAACATATAAGTGTGGAAGGTTCCTAAAGACTATGTATTTGATCATCATTTAGAGCCTTTAGAGGAATGCTTATGTTTTGCTTTATAATGTATCTTAAAAGAATAATTTTTGAAGAAAGTCTTATTTAGCTAAGAAGAAGTATTTAAACTTTAAGTTAACCTTATTAGGTGTTCTTTCAAGTTATAGTCTTCGAGTAAGAAAGAATTGCTTTATTTGAGAAATGATAGTAGTAGTATTTGAGACTTATCTATCTTGGTTTTTAACTTGGTTAGTTTGGTATTGAGATGCTTTAGGTCTTAATTAAAATAGACCAAAGTTAACTATAAAACACATAATAAAGTATTTAGCATTATACTTAAAGTTTTGTAGACTAAAGTTAACTTTAAAGACATAGATGGATTTAAGGTATATTGCATAAGTTATTTGTACCTTGTGTACTTCATAATGTTGCCTTAAAGTTACTTAAGAATGGTTATACTTTTATTTGATGTAGTGGTTTCTTGATTTTATAATGGAATAGAATAATTTACTCTTTTGTAAATGAATGGTTATAATTGGTAATTAGGGAAATGACATTACTTAACTACTTATGGTTCACTATAGGGTTTTGATTTGTTTATAAACTTGTGGTTAAAGTAAGGGAATATGTTTTATCTCATTACAAATTATTCTTGGAGATTTAATTGTTGGAGATATGCCCTAGAGGCAATAATAAATGTAGTTATTATTATATCTGTGTGTTTATGATAAATGTTTACATTCATGCTATAATAGTATTAACAAGGAAACATTAATACTTGTGTGATTTGTAAACTAAAATAGAGTCCCTAGTAAAGCCTCTTTATAATACTAGCTTGTTGGTTGATAAATGATTGTGGTTTCCCTATCATGAACATTGAGATGTTATTAACAACAAGATCATTGTAGGGGTTCGTAGCATGGAAAACAAAATTTTCTATCGCATACAAACAAACAAGCCAAGATCTATCTACTAGATTGTAGCAACGAGTCGATGGAATAACTTACCCTCGAAGATTCCAAAGTGTTTAACGAGAGCGGATTCTCGTGGGTGATGTTGTCGTACTCTTCCCGATCTCAAGATCGTGCAGGCGATCCTTCCGGCGCTGCGTTCCGGCAGCGCTTCCGCAGTCGGTCATATGTTTGGTACTCGACGAAGACCTTCCTCTCCCTTGTTCAGTGACAAAGAGGAAAATGGAGGTTGTAGCACTCTCCTCGCGATTCCGGCAGCACAACGGCGTGGTATCGAAAGTAGAGGGGAGATCCCGCAGGTCTTCGCCTTAAGCCGGAGCGAGTATGGTGGAGTATGAGAGAGAGAGCTATTAGTGGTCTAGAGATTAGACACACCAATTAGAAGGCTCTAAACCGAAGGCTAGGGCAATTAGAAGCTCTAAACCAAAACGGCTCTAAACCGGAGATTAGAGGATAGGAACTTGTGTGTCTAGAAGAGGAGGCCCTGCCCCTCCTTTTATAGGTGGGAGGGGTGGCCAAGGGGAGGGGAGTCCCTCCCCAAGTCGGCCTTGGTTGGCGCGCCGGCTTGGAGGGACTCCTCCCCCAAGTCGGTTCCAACCACCTCTTGCTTGTTTCCCACAGTTTCCTGTTTTAGCCGTTTGACTTTCAAACTGGCCGTTTGACTTTTCTGTTTGGGATTCAATTTAATCCTTTATTTGGAACAGCGAGAACACTTAGTACATGATGCAATCATTCCAATATGCAATGACACATTCATGTACCCTCCCCCCTCGGAGTGCCGGACAATCCGGAACCTTCTAGAACATTCCCGATGAAAACACCGGAATCATTCCCGAACTCCGAAACGGGACTTTCCTTATATGAATCTTATTCTCCGGACCATTCCGGATCACCTCGTGATATCCCGGATCCCATCCGAGACTCCGAACAACATTCGGTCTCTTTCTCATAATACCATAACTACTCAAACAACGTCGAATCCTTAAGTGTGTCTCCCTACGGTTCGTGAATTATGCGGACATGATCGAGACACTTCTACGAACAATAACCAATAGAGGAATCTAGAAATTCATATGGCTCCCACATATTTCTACGATTACTTTGCGATCGAATGAACCACTTACATACGATACTATTATCGCCATATTTTGGCCAAAGAAGGAGATGGGCCGTGATCAAGATGGGCTTGGAAGATGCGTATATTCAACGTGTTGTTGGATCGGCCTAGTGTGTAGAATTGGGCTAAATTGCCCGTGTATCTTGTATCATAGTAGGTTTCGTTTCAGTTTAGGTTCCGTTTCAGTTTAGGTAAAGATAGAGTTGTAGAGTTATTCCAAAAGTAGAGAGTCTCCGGACTATAAATATGTACCTAAGGTTATCAAGAAAAAGAGGACAATCACGTTCACAACAAACACAATCTCGGCGCATCATACCCCACCTTCTAGGGTTTCTTTCGTAGTAAGTGTCATCGCCTAGATCGCATCTTGCGATCTAGGCGATTTTTACTTATCGTTATTTGGTGTTACTCGTCTTTGAAGCCTTGTTGATGGCGAGTAACACTACTATCATAGATTTGTTGAGGCTAGCATCGGTGCTCTTCGCTATAATTGTTCAAGTTATGCTACCTCTAGTTACCTCGTGCCTTTGCACCTTTTCCCAAGTGCAAGGGTAGCATCTTGCTGATCTTTATTTAGCTGATTCGATCTGTTATGGTTATGCCTTGTTCACCAAGGTTTAGTTTGATATCTACGTAATCGGGCCTTACAAGCGGGTTGAGCGATCCAAAGTAATGTAAGGGCGTGGCTTATTCGTTCTAGAAGTTGTTCGGTAATTAACTTTACGTTGGTTATTAGGCCTCCTCTAGGGTTAGTATTCTTCATCTTTTGTATATACCAGCTCAATTACGTGTAGGACGTTCCAGATTACGTGGTGAAAGCGTTAAAGCGTAGATCGATTTAACTTGTAATGATAAAGCAAAACCCATGTTATCGTAAATCTAATGCGAACCATGGGATAATCGGCTCTAGGAGCCGATTCACGAGAAACACAGGAGCCGGTCACGGCTCGAATTTTACGTATACTTGTTTACCATGCAGAAATCAATCGAGCAATCCTTCACCTTCTGACCAGGTATAGGTCGTGTACGCATCTCGAACCAAGCGGGGCGTGTCTTGGAGTTTTGCGGGCCGTTGCAGGGACCGAGGCCCACCGGCGTTACAGGAGCCTCCGGCTCTTCGTGTTGCTCGTCGCTGCTCGCCGGTGAGTTTTGGCAGCAACACATTCGCACGGTGGGACCTTCAACAACATCTGCATCAACATCCGACGCTGCGATGGAGAACAGACCCGATCACGTCTGACGAGTACTGAGGAGCACAAAGCGGCAGTATGACGAGATCGAACTCTCTTGAGCCGATCTCATCGGCTCTTTGAGAGGACCCGTAAGCATGGCATCAAGTGGAGGGTTCTCCCCAGGTGCTCTTGATGAGGTGGATCTGTCTGTTCCTTCGGGAGCGCACTGAGCTCTCTGGCAGAAGTCAACTACATGGTGGCTCATTCTCTGCACCGCCATTCTAAGAGCACAGTGAACGCTTTTCGGCGGGTCGCGTTCGTAGTTCGGAGATCATGAAACATCGGTACTCTCCGTCGGGCCTACTTTAGGGACTCACCAGGAGAAAGACCGCTCAGACCAGGCCACGGTGCCATTCACGCTTGCGGCTCCAGAGCCGCCAGGAGCGGCGTCGTCGTCTACAAGGTTGGAGGCGACCAAGCGTTGCCAATTCCTGTTTGAGCCACCTAAGAAAATCCCACACGGATATATATGCACCCTCGTGCGGATCGCAATAACGACACACGCACCAACAGTTGCAACCGCAGGAGTTTCTGGCGGGGTTCTGGGCGGGATCTTGAGCGGCGTTCGAGCGGCGATATCCAGGATGGACGCCGACAAACAGGCGTGGCTAGCCAAATGCGCCATCGAACAAGTCATGAGAATCTAGCCCTCGGCTCAAACAGTGGAGCAAATCCGTACCATCTTGAGAGACCGGTTAAACCCGTCTTGAGAGAAGGACAATCGGCTATTCAAAGCCGTACCCCAACGAAGTTTGATCTAATTCGCTGCCACCCAAGTATCGGCTCACGAGTTCTCAAGGTTTAGCGGGTCGAAGGGTCAAGCTCGATCGAGCACGTAAGCCGATACCGCACATCTAGGCATAATTTGATCGGATCGGATCGCGTAAGGTTTTTGCGCAATCTCGACAGACCAGCTTTTGGATGGTACACCTCGCCCACGATTCGATTCAGACACGGAAGCAATGGAAGAGCAGTTCCACATCCAATATCATTCAGAGCTCGAGGCTGGCATTGCGGACACAGCAGTGCGGCAAAAGCGGGAAGCGTAGCCGAGTACATCCAAGACGCCAGACCGTCAAGAACCGATGTTACTCGGCTCGTTTAAGCGAGAAGGAAGCGGTCGGTGTTAGGTCTCTCAACACCCATCAAGGATCGGCTTTCCAAGTAGAGTACAACTCGTTGGCGCACATGGCCCGGCGATGTATGAACAACGCCACCACGAGTTATACCAAGACAAGTTCAAAGCGTCCGTAGGCTGGTCGATCTGAAGAAGATGATCCTACACAAGACCAGGAGGTGGCCGTGGCTGAATGGGCTCGGGGCGGACCACATGTCCTGCAAATGGGTGAAACAGCAAGGGCCTGCAAAGGGTTCGACTTGACGTGAGCAAAGCTGAGCAGATCTTGATTCTTCTTTGAAGGAGAAGCGATTGAGGTTACCAAGGCCACAAAATCCCACGGCTCGTGAAATGAGCGGAGACCATCTGCAAGGGGCATCACTCGTTCACCCACACCACCAATGATTGCAAGAGCTACGTCGCCAAATCCAAGCGGCGATAGAGCAAGGCCGTCGATCCTTGGGCGATTCGCCATGAAAGTGGACACAAACCCATTTCCGGCGTCAACATGGTAGAACTCGATCGCTCACATGGCGTCGGCTGGATTTTTCGTTCGGTGTTAATATGGCGAGTCTGCAGGTACCACCATGACACGCATAAGGAGGAAGGTGGTCGCTTTGGGCAAAAGAGAGGAGGCTGGTCCACGGCCCGGCCACAATAATGACGATACCTAACAGAAGAACAGGTGAGGAGAGTGCGGTATCAGAAGCCACATTCCACGCATCTCCTTAACAAGTATGAGCGTCAGTATGACCAACGTCGCCGGCGCGATGGAGACGATGAAGGATATGAGCACCTCGCTAGGGGACCGTCTAAAGAAAAGGAAGGCGCAGACAAACATTGGGATTGTCCTTTCTTCAAGTATTGCTGGGATGCGGGAATGAGCCGATTACCTACAGTCGACAACTGCCCGGAATGTGGGCAGCAGAAGGAGAACACGGGGCCAGTTTCAGTGTTCAAACGTCTAGGGCCTCGCACACCCCATGGTCGTTACAGGGAGTCCGCTCGAGCAAAAGACCTCGAGAAGCCAAGGGATGACAAAGAAGTAGACATATATCACCGTCCAAGGTGGTGTCCCGACGGACTCAGACACACCCAAAAGCGTAGAGTGCAGCGGCTGCGTAACTTGGAGGAAGGCTGAGCGATACCTCACGCTTTAAAAGCACCGATCTGGCCGTCAAAATTAGCGAGACCACAGAAGCGGAGACCGCCCGACAAAGAGAGAGTGGCGCCCCAAACCGGTAAAAGCCGATGCAAAGACATCGGCGGGCACAAACATGGTGTTCATACTTCCGTCAGAGTTCTGCGCTCCAAGAACCTGCGAGCTACCAGGATTCGAAGTTGCGGCCCACGGGTTATCTTCGAGAAGCCACGTGAGAAGGGTTATAAACATCCGAAAGCCACACCTACGAGGTTACATCAATGGGCAACCTATCGGCCAAGATGTTTGTGGACACGGAGCGGCGATCAATATCATGCCATACTCCATGCTACGGCGTTTGGGGCGCTCACTGCGGATCGATCAAAACCAACGTCACGTTAAGCGACTTCAATCGCCGTCTTCTAAACGCAAGGCGTCTTGAACTTGGATCGACTGGGCAGGAAAACCATACCCACGTCTTTTTTAAGTCGTGGACGCAAAAGCACCTCTGTTGTCTTTGGGGAGAGATTGGATTCACGCTAATTGCTGCATTCCATCCACGATGCACGATTACTGTCTGATGGGGCGGAGATGAAGTGGAGGTCATCCATGCAGATGATTCTATCGAGATTTCCATAGCTGGCATGAACGTCTGGGAAGCAGAAGACCAAGAGCCGATCTCTGGAATCAGTTTAGACGGCTGTGAGCGCATTGAATCTACAAAAAACGGGGTGAGGCTGGTCTTATCCACTGGCCTGACAGAGTAGAGAAGCCCACGATCATCCGTGGTACGGCTGATCCCTGCGATCGGCCACAAAAAATAAAAAGCAGCAATCATACGACAAGCAGATCACGTAGTCGTAGTAGAGAGATGCCCTGCCATTGTAAAACAATAAGGTGTAAACCGTCCTTGACTAATGCAATCAGAAAGGGGGCTGATTCAGGCAATCGGCCCAAATTATTTTTGTTACCCTCACCTACTGCTTGCCCTGTGTTTAGCATCGATTTGACAGGTGACGGAAAGCTAGGGTATGGGTTTACATCCGCTGATGAACTAGAAGAAATCGACATTGGTCCTGGGGATAAGCCACGACCAACATTTATCAGCAAGAAGTTAGATCCGAGTCTGCGGGGCCCGATGATATACTGTTGAAACAATATCCATCTTGCCGCTGGGACTACACAGAGATGCAGGTTAGACAGAGCATCATTGAGCATCGACTCCGCTTAAAAGGATTTCGCCATTTCAAAGCGAGCACGACGGATGAAGGCGAATTGCAGAAGAAGTCAAGGAGGTCGAGAAAATGTTGACACCAAGTTAATCGGGCCATGCGGTATCTTGAGTGGATTTCTAGTATCGTACCTGTAGAGAAAAAGGATGGCCGTTGGCGTGTTGCCATAGATTTTCGGGATCTCAACAGAGCTACCCCAAAGGATGAGTATCCGATGCCGGTGGCAGAGACGTTAATCAACGCAGCGGCTGGTCATAAGATCTTAAGCTTCATGGATGGCAATGCCGGTTACAACCAAATCTTTATGGCCCCAGAAGACATACACAAAACTGCATTCAGAGTCCCAGGTTCGGTGAGGTTGTTTGAGTATGTAGTCATGACGTTCGGACTGAAGAATGCCGGCGCCACGTACCAAAGGGCCATGAATTATATTTTCCATGATCTGATCGGCAAGCTGGTGGAAATCTACATCGATGACGTGGTGGTCAAGTCTGCTTCAGCGCAAGGACACTTGGACGATCTGCAACGCGTCCTGGACCGAACAAGAAAATTCGGCCTACGGATGAATCCAAAAAAGTGTGCCTTCGGGGTGACGGCCGGTCAGTTCTTGGGTTTTTTGGTCCATGAACGCGGAATTGAGATCGGCCTGAAAAGTCGAGGCGGTCACGAACAATGAAGCCACCCACCACAAAGAAAGAACTGCAGTCTCTCATCGGCAAGATCAACTTTGTCAGAAGATTCATCTCCAATCTGTTAGGAAGAATAGAGCCGTTCATGGGATTAGTGAAAATTAAATCTGACGAGGAATTCCGCTGGGGGGCAGAACAACAACGAGCCTTCGACGAGATCAAAGAATATCTGACGAAGCCGCCGTGTTGGTTCCACCGGACAGACATCGTTCTACATTTACTTGTCGATGGTGACCGTCCATCGCCTCGGTGGTGGTGCAAGTTTATGATGGGCTGGAGTCGAGTATTTTACATAAGCGGAAGGATCTTTGGGCAGAGACAAGGTATCTGATATCGACAAGTTGTGCCTCTGCTGTTTTCACACTGCACTAAGTCGCCACATTTTGCTATCGGCGGAGATCATCATCATATATGCCGTCGACGTCATAAAGCACATGTTGTCGGCTCCTATGTTGAAAAGCGGTAGGCAAATGGATGTTTGCATTATCGAGTTTGACATCCGGTATCAACCCGAAAGCGATTAAGGGGGACGTTGGCGACCTTATCATTGAAAGGATCAACACTAACATAGCAAGACTTGTCTATAAGGCGTGGGCTATGTTTTTCGACGGATCGGTTTGTGACGATGGTTGCGGCACCGGCATTTTACTCGTGTCGCCCCGGGGCAACATTTTCCTTCTCCATCGATTGTCTACCTCTCGCACCAACAATGTCGCTGAGTGCGAGGCGTCGCAAGGAATGGAGTTACTCCTCGGCCGGGCGAAGCGGTGGAAATTTTGGAGACTCAAGTTGGTGATTTCCCAACTCACGGAAGAGTACAAGTGTGAGAGCGAGTCCCTCTTCCCATTATGGTTTGCCTTCGTGAGCTGATGGCGCAGTTTCGACATAAACTTCACGGATCCCGGTTGCGAATCTGAGGCAAATGATCTTGCACAAATGGCTTTAGGCTACAAGGATGTAGCGGAGGGAGCCGATGTTCAGGTACAGTTCCTGGAAGCTGACGACTGGAGAGCCGATATCTTCAATTACTTGAAGGATTCGGCTCGGGGGGCACCTAAACGGATAAGGTACAAGGCCATGAAGTATGTGCTTATTGGGGATGACATGTTTTACAGGACTCTGGAAGGATTATTGCTCAAATGTCTGGGGACAGCCGAGGCTAATCGTCTCCTACACGAGGTACACGAAGGCGCCTGTGGAACTCACCAATCAGCTCACAAGATGAAATGGTTGATTAGGCGATCAGGGTTTTATTGGCCCACCATGCTTGAGGACTGTTTCAAGTACTACAAAGGGTGTCAAGCATGTCAGAAATTTGGGAAAATTCAGATGGTACCCGCGTCAGCAATGAACCCCATCATCAAGCCTTGGCCATTCCTAGGTTGGGGCATGGATATGATCGGCAAAATCAATCCTCCATCAAGTAAAGGCCACATGTGGATATTGGCCATCACTGATTATTTCACTAAATGGGTGGAGGCTGTCCCGATGAAATCAGTAAACTCAAAGGATGTTATAAACTTTGTGAAAGAACATGTCATCCATAGATTCGGGATTCCCCAAACTATCACGACCGATGGAGGTTCGGTCTTTATTTCTCAAGAGTTTAGGAAGTTCTGTGAGGACACGGGGATTAAGCTGATCAGATCATCTCCATATTATGCTCAAGCGAATGGGCAAGCTGAAGCATCCAACCAGAGCCTCATCAAACTGATCAAGAGAAAAGTCGATGAGCACCCTAGGCGTTGGCACGAGGTTTTGTCAGAAGCGTTATGGGCTTATCGCATGTCATGCCATGGGGCGATTAAAACCTCGCCATACCATCTAGTATATGGACAAGAAGCCGTATTGCCCTAGGAAATTACGGCTGGATCGAGACGTGTAACTTTTCAGGACAATCTAACAACTGAAGAATATGCAACCCTGATGAGTGACAGTGTTGAGGATTTGACTGAGCTCAGGCTGTGGTCACTTGAGAAAATCAAAGAGAACAAGGCCAAGGTAGCTCGTGCATATAACAAGAAAGTGAGGCCAAAGGAGTTCCACATTGGTGATCTGGTATGGGAAGCTGTGTTGCCATTGGGGACTAAGGATGCAACATATGGTAAATGGTCTCCAAATTGGCACGGGCCGTACAGGGTCGATCAAGTTTTAAGAAGAAACGCATACATGCTCGAGGAGCTCGACGGCGTGAAATTCCCAGTGGCGGTCAACGGTCAACATCTCAAGAAATATTTCCCAAGCATGTGGGATGATGGACAGTAAAACTTGGGGGGCGATACATGAAATCGGCCAAGTAAAAGCACGTGAGACATTGGACAGTAAAAATGTGGTGGCCGATGCTGGAAATCGGCCGAATAAAAACAAAAATATATAGCCGATGCACGGTCATCGGCTCTAGAGGTTCACATATGTTACAATCAGGTTACCGTTTGAAACTAAGAAGTGGCCGTTTAGATTTGCCTAAGTATGCGACCAAGTTTTGACCCTGTCAACGTTTTTTGGGGAAAGCCGATGCGTGGTCATCGGATCTTTGCGATTTGACTTGTTTAACTGTATGAAGTGCAGTATGATGAAAGCCGATACAGTGTCATCGGCTTCTGGAGCATCGACTTATTTTTAGTTATCGGCAAAATTAAGGCAAAACAGACAATCTTCGAAAAACGGATTTTCATTCATTCATTCGGAGGCTGAGTGCTTACAAAAGATTGATTACAAAAGGGGGCTTACTACTACTACTGCTACTACTGGTTCCTAATCTAAAGGCCGAGATCGTCGCCGCTGTCGTCGCCGCCGTCTTGTTCGCTGTCTTGGCCGCTGTTGCGTCGTCTTATTCTTCTTCTTTGAAGAAGCCGGGGCCTCCTCGTCCTCGTCGTCTTCGGTGTCCTCGCTGGACCCGCACGGAAGCGCTCGTCGGGTACTGTCGGAGGACTCGGCCGTCCCAAGACCAGCGTCGTGCCTCTTCGCCTCGGTTCCCGTCACGAGGAATAGGCTCTCGCCGTCGATCGGGGCGCGCCGTCCTCCAGACGGCGAAATCCTGATCCCTTCGTCCCACCATCGTGGGCGAAATCTTATCTGCGCCCGTGGCGGGTGCTCTGGCGTCGGCTCTCGGTCACCGATCTTTGTTGGAAGGCGGGAGGAGCAGGCGGAAGGAAGAGGCCATGGCGGAGGAGGAGGTTTTTCGGCGGAGGAAGAAGAGTTTTCAGCTCTTTGGAGGAAGATGGGGACCGCGAATCGCTTTCGATTTAATTTAAATAAGGGAATAGTGGAGAGCGGTTCAATGCCATAGTGGTTTCCGGATTGTCTTTGCCAAAATCGTCAAATCATGCACCTTTGAAGGAGTTGAGAAGACAGGCATCATGATGAAGGGTAGCGTGGCGATTACATTACGCCACGCATTCACGTCAACGCAACCCGATACAAAAAAGGGGAAGGCGAAGGAAAAAGCAGTGGTTTTGGAATTATTATTGCCAAAACCGGGGCATGTTATCGCCATATTTTGGCCAAAGAAGGAGATGGGCCGTGATCAAGATGGGCTTGGAAGATGCGTATATTCAACGTGTTGTTGGATCGGCCTAGTGTGTAGAATTGGGCTAAATTGCCCGTGTATCTTGTATCATAGTAGGTTTCGTTTCAGTTTAGGTTCCGTTTCAGTTTAGGTAAAGATAGAGTTGTAGAGTTATTCCAAAAGTAGAGAGTCTCCGGACTATAAATATGTACCTAAGGTTATCAAGAAAAAGAGGACAATCACGTTCACAACAAACACAATCTCGGCGCATCGCCACCCCCTGTTTCTAGGGTTTCTTTCGGGTAAGTGTCATGCTGCCTAGATCACATCTTGCGATCTAGGCAGTATTTTTACTTATGCGTTATTTGGTGTTACTCATACTGAAGCCTTGTTGATGGCGAGTAACACTACTATCATAGATTGGTTGAGGCTAGCATCGGTGCTCTTCGCTATAATTGTTCAAGTTATGCTACCTCTAGTTACCTCGCTGCCTTTGCACCTTTTCTCAAGTGCAAGGGTAGCATCTTGCTTGATCTTTATTTAGCTGATTCGATCTGTTATGGTTATGCCTTGTTCACCAAGGTTTAGTTTGATATCTACGTAATCAGGCCTTAAAAACGGGTTGAACGATCCAGTAGTACGTAAGGACGTGGCTTATTCGTTCTAGAGAAGTTGTTCCGGTAATTAACTTTACGTTGGTTATTAGGCCTCCTCTAGGGTTAGTATTCTTAATCTTTTGTATATACCAGACTCAATTACGTGTAGGACGTTCCAGTTACGTGGTGAAAACGTTAAACTGTCGTAGATCGATTTAACTTGTAATGATAAAGCAAAACCCATGTTATCGTAAATCTAATGCAGAACCATGGGATAATCGGCTCTAGGAGCCGATTCACAGGGAAACCTGGGAGCCGGTCACGGATCGAATTTTACGTATACTTGTTTACCATGCAGGAAATCAATCGGAGCAATCCTTCACCTTCCTGACCAGGTATAGGTCAGTGGCATCTCGAACCAAGCCAGGACGTGTGCCGGAGTTTTGCGGGCCGTTGCCCGAGGGACCAGGGCCCACCAGCAGTTCTGGGAGCCTCCCGGCTCTTCGTGTTGCTCGTCGCTGCTCGCCGGTGAGTTTTGGCAGGCAACAGATACCAATTTCCCTTTGTCTCACGATAGTTTACTTATCCGAGGTTTTGATCGTCAGTATCTCTGCATACCTAGTTCAACCTCGTTACCCATAAGTACTCTTTTCTCGTTCCCGTGGTATGTGATCCCTTGTGAGCTCACATGCTTGCAAGCTAATTGTATGACATTCCGAGAGGGCCGGAGTATATTTATCCGTCATATGGATGGACAAATCACTCTTGATCCATGTGTTTCAACCAATATTTTCGAACACTCAATGCCACCTTTATAGCCACCCGATTCACGGTGTGGTGTTTGATGTCATCAAAGCATCCATCCGGTAAAGGTGATATGCATGATCTCATGGTCGAAGGAATTAGGTTACTATGTATCAGAAAGCATATAGCAATTGAACTATTGAAATGACTTGATCTTTATGCTACGCTTATTTATAGGAGTATGTCCACCATATCATTCTCCTAATGATATGATCTTGTTGTTGATAACATCTCAATGTTCATGATAGGGAAACCACAATCATTAATCAACCAACAAGCTAGTGAAGTATAGAGGCTATACTAGGGACTTCAAATTAAGTTTACAAATCACACAAGTATCAATGTTTCCTTGTTAATACTATTATAGCATGAATGTAAACACTTATCATAAACACAAAGATATAATAATAACTACATTTATTATTGCCTCTAGGGCATATCTCCAACAGTCTCCCACTTGCACTAGAGTCATCTAATCTAGATTACATGGTAATATACCGAACACCCATGGCAGTTTGGTGTTGGTCATGTTTTGCCCTCGGGAGAGGTTTAGTCAATGGATCCGCCACATTCAGATCTGTGTGTACTTTGCAAATCTTTATATCCCCATCCTAGATATGTTCTCGAATAGCGTGAAAACGCAGCTTGATATGCTTCAGCTTCTTGTGTGACCTTGGTTCTTGCGCATTGGCTATGGCGCCCATGTTATCACAGTAGATAGACATTGGGTCCAGCGCACTAGGAACCACACCCACCTCTGTAATGAACTCTTTCATCCATATCGCTTCTTGTGAAGCCTCCGAAGCAGCCATGTATTCCGATTCAGTTGAAGATCTCGCCACAACGCTTTGCTTTGCACTCCTCCAGCTAACTGCTGCACCATTCAAAATAAATACGTATCCAGATTGTGATTTAGAATCATCCGGATCGGTGTTCCAACTAGCATCGGTGTAACCATTAACAACGAGTTGTTCATCACCTCCATAAGAAAGAACCATATCCTTAGTTCTTCTCAAGTACTTAAGGATGTTTTTGACCACTGTCCAATGATCCACTCCTGGATCACTTTGATATCTGCTAGTTAAACTAACAGCATATGCAATGTCGGGTCTAGTACATAGCATGGCATACATTAGAGATCCTATGGCTGAGGCATAGGGAGTCTTACTCATCCTTTCTCTATCTTCTGTCGATGTCGGACTTTGAGTTTTACTCAAGGTCGTATTGGGCAACATGGGCAAGAACCCTTTCTTTCTTTCTTCCATTCCAAACCTCTTTAGAACTTTGTCCAAATATGTACTCTGTGATAATGATATTTGGCGTTTCGATCTATCTCTATAAATCTTTATGCCTAATATGTAAGCTGCTTCGCCAAGATCCTTCATTGAAAAACTATTATTCAAATATTCCTTGACACTATTAAGAAGGTCTACATCATTCCCAATCAACAATATGTCATCCACATATAGTATTAAGAATGCTACAGAGCTCCCACTCACTTTCTTGTAAATACAAGCTTCTCCATAAGTTTGTATAAAACCAAAACTTTTGATTACCTTATCAAAATGTTGATTCCAACTTCGGGATGCTTGCTTCAATCCATAGATGGACCGTTGAAGTTTGCATACCTCGTTAGCATCTTTAGGATCGACAAAACCTTTGGGTTGCATCATATACAACTCTTCATCAATATCTCCATTGAGGAATGCTGTTTTGACATCCATCTGCCATATCTCATAATCATAATATGCAGCGATTGCTAACATAATCCTCACAGACTTTAGCTTCGCTACTGGTGAGAAAGTCTCATCGTAGTCAACTCCTTGAATTTGTCGAAATCTTTTGCGACAAGTCGAGCTTTATAGATAACATTACCATCAATTTGTTTTCTTCTTGAAAATCCATTTGTTCTCGACGACCTTTCGGCCATCCCAGTAAGTCCACCAAAGTCCATACTTGGTTTTCGTACATGGATCCAATCTCGATTTCATGGCTTCTTGCCATTTATTGGAACTGGGCTCATCATAGCTTCCTCATATGTCTCGGGGTCATCGGTGTTGTCCACAAACATGACACTCATAACGGATCATACCAATGGAGTGGTACGAGTTCTCGTTGACCTCCGAGGCTCAGTAGCAACTTCAACCAAGTTTCATGATCACCATCATTAGCTTCCTCTTATTGGTGCAGCACCACAGAACTTCTTCCGGTCTTGCGCTACTCGCAATTTCGAGAGAAGGTTCGACAACCTCGTCGAGTTCTACTTTCCTTCCAAGTCACTTCTTTCGAGAGAAATTCTTCTAGAAAGGATCCATTCTTAACCTTGAAGATTTTGCCTTCGGATCTATGATAGAAGGTATACCCAATAGTTTCCTTCGGTATCCTATGAAGACGATTTTTCCGCTTTGGGTTCAAGCTTGTCCGTCAGAACTTCTTTACATAGGCTTCGCATCCCCAAACTTTAAGGAACGACAATTTAGGTTTCTTCCCAAACCATAATTCATACGGTGTCGTTTCAACGGATTTAGACGGTGCCCTATTTAAAGTGAATGCGGCTGTTTCTAATGCATAACCCCAAAATGATAGCGGTAAATCTGTAAGTGACATCATAGAACGAACCATATCTAGGAGAGTTCGATTACAACGTTCGGACACACCATTACGCTGTGGTGTTCCCGGCGGTGTCAATTGTGAAAGTATTCCGTATTTCTTCAAATGCTCGCCAAACTCGTAACTTAGATATTCACCTCCACGATCAGAACGTAGAAATTTAATCTTCTTGTTACGTTGATTCTCTACCTCACTTTGAAACTCCTTAAACTTCTCGAAAGTTTCGGATTTATGTTTCATGAAATAGATATACCCATATCTACTCAAGTCATCAGTGAAGGTAAGAACATAACGATAACCACCGCGCGATGCTACACTCATTGCACCACACACATCGGTATGTATGATTTCCAATAAGTCCGTAGCTCGCTCCATCATACCAGAAAATGGAGTCTTAGTCATTTTTCCCATCAGACATGCTTCGCATCTTTCAAGTGATTCAAAATCAAGTGATTCAAGAAGTCCATCGGAATGGAGTTTCTTCATACGCTTCACTCCAATGTGACCAAGACGATTGCCACATATAGGTCGAATTATCGCTTGATTTCAAACGTTTAGCCTCAATGTTGTTGATATGTGTATTTCCACTATCGAGATTCAATAGGAATAGACCATCTATCAAAGGTGCATGTTCATAAAACATATTACTCATATAAATCGAACAACCATTATTCTCTAACTTAAAAGTAACCGCCTCTTAATAAACAAGATCCCGATATAATGTTCATGCTCAACACAGCACTAAATAACAATTATTTAAGTATAAAACTAATCCCGATGGTAGATGAAGGGTAGCGTGCCGACCGCGATCACATCAACCTTTGATCCGCTTCCCACGCGCATCGTCACCTCGTTCTTCGCTAGCTTCCGCTTATTCTACAAAGACTGTTTGAGTTACAAATATGAGCAACCGAACCAAGATTAAATACCCAGCACTACTACAGTACTAGTGAGATACACATCAATAACATGTATATCGATATACCTTTCTTCTTGATGTTGTCGTTCTTCGATCCGCCAAGTACTTTGGGCAATTCCAATGACCTTCTCCCTTGCGGTAAAAGCACTCGATTGTCGGGCTTGGGTCCAGCCTTGGTCTTCTTCACGCGTGGTAACTTTCTTACCACCCTTCTTGAAGTGTCCCTTCGCTTAGACATGCCTTTCTTGAATTTGGTGGTCTTATTGACCAACAACACTTGGTGCTCTTTCTTTATCTCCACTTCGCAGATTTCAACATGGCAAAGAGTTCGCAACGTCTTGTTCATGTTCTCGCATGTTGTAGTTCATCACAAAGTTCTTGTAACTTGGTGGTAGTGATTGGAGGACACGGTAAATCCCCAAAGTATTAGGAATCACTATACCCAAGCTTTGAAGTTTGTTTTGCGTGCCCGGACATCTTAAGCACATGCTCACCGACGGAGTGCCCTCTTCCATCTTGCGGTTAAAGAACTTTTCGTAAGCCTCATAGCTTTCAATTGCCGCATGAGTCTCAAAAATCAATTTGAGATCCTCGACAATATCATATGGGTCTCGACTCTTCAAACCTTTTCTCAAGCTCCGATTCCAAACCATACAAGATATCACATCGAACTATGGAGTCTTGATTCTTCCGAGCGAGGTAAACATTCTTTACTTCATCGAGCATCATTCCAGTGGGTCACCCAACGTGCATCTAGCACATAGGTCAAATTACCACCGTGAGGACAATCCTCAAATTGCGGAACCAATCCGAAGTTGCTTACATTATTTTTCAACTTTTCTTTCTAGGAACGCTTTAAAATTGATGGTAGGCTGCCATTGATCTACAACATATTTGCAATAGTTTAGACTAAGTTTATGACAAATTGAGTTCAAATTAATTAAGTAATTAAACTAGGTGAACTCCCACTCAAAACAACATCCCTCACATTGTTTTAGTGATCACACAAACCAAATCCACTACATCAACACCGATCATCACGAGATAGTTTCAATGGCGAACAATCGTCATGTTCATCATATCTACTATATGATTAATGCTTTACCTTTCGGTGATCCGTGTTCCAGACCATATGCATACATGCTAGGCTCGTCAAGATCAAACCTTAGTTTCCATGAGCAAATATGGCTTGCTCACGTTGTATACACTTGCAGAATCTAACACACCCGATCATCACGTGGTGCTTCGAAACAACAAGCTTTAGCAACGGTGCTAACTAAGGGTGAACACTTTATGACTTGAAATTCATGTGCATGAGGGATCATCTTATAATGCTACCATCGTCTACTAAGCAATACAAGATGCATAAAGGATTAACATCACATGCAATTCAATAATATGTGATATGATATGGCCTTTCTTCTTTGTGCTTCCGATCTCCATCTTCAAGCATGAACATGATCTCCATCATCACCGGCATTGCATCAAGGTCAATGACGCTTCTCCATGGTTGTCGTCCACCGGCTTCAACTATTACAACTACTTTGAATAGACACGCGGGTCTTAACATAAATTAAAGACAACCATATGGCTCCTGCCGGTTGCCAACTTACAATAAGGAACATTGCATACATCAAATATAATCACAATCATGGCCATATCACATCACTGCACACCCCTGCAAAACAAAGTTAGACGCCTCTACTTTCTTTGCATATTTTACATGGTTTGGGGCTTTCAATAAGTGTCGTTCTAACTTACGAAAAAGAAACACAACATTGATACTAGCATTGTTGATCACCCTTGTAAATCGGATCTTAACTATGCTAGGAGAAACAGGCACCCGCAAAGCCACTTATGCAATACAAGTTGCATGTCAAGCGTGGAGCAAGTCTCATGAACGATGTCATGTAAGGTTAGCCCGGGCCGCTTCATCCCAACATACCGCAAGATGCAAAGTACACAAGAAGCAATCGACAATAAAAGCATCAACGCCCACAATGACCATTGTGTTCTACTCGTCTGCAAGATCTACATATAGATACGGCTCGATACCCTTGTAGGGGTTCGTAGCATGGAAAACAAAAATTTTCTATCGCATACAAACAAACAAGCCAAGATCTATCTACTAGATTGTAGCAGCAGTCGATGGAATAACTTACCCTCGAAGATTCCAAAGTGTTTAACGAGGCGGATTCTCGTGGGTGATGTAGTCGTACTCTTCCCGATCTCAAGATCGTGTAGACGATCCTTCCGCTGCGTTAAAAGGCGCTTCCATGATCGGTCACACGTTTGTTACTCGACGAAGACCTTCCTCTCCTTGTTCCAAAGAAGCGGAGGTTGTAGCACTCTCCTCGCGATTCCTAAAGACAACTGTGGCGTGGTCTGGAAGTAGAGGGGAGATCCCGCAGGGCTTCGCCTTAAGCCGGAGCGAGTATGGTGGAGTATGAGAGAGAGCTATTAGTGGTCTAGAGATTAGACACACCAATTAGAAGGCTCTAAACCGAAGTCTAGGGCAATTAGAAGCTCTAAACCAAAACGGCTCTAAACCGGAGATTAGAGGATATGAACTTGTGTGTCTAGAGGAGGAGGCCCTGCCCCTCCTTTTATAGGTGGGAGGGGCGGCCAAGGGGAGGGGAGTCCCTCCCCAAGTCGGCCTTGGTTGGCGCGCCGGCTTGGAGGGACTCCTCCCCCAAGTCGGTTCCAACCACCTCTTGCTTGTTTCCCACAGTTTCCTGTTTTAGTCGTTTGACTTTCAAACTGGCCGTTTGACTTTTCTGTTTGGGATTCAATTTAATCCTTTATTTGGAACAGCGAGAACACTTAGTACATGATGCAATCATTCCAATATGCAATGACACATTCATGTACCCTCCCCCCGGAGTGCCGGACAATCCAGAACCTTCTAGAACATTCCCGATGAAAACACCGGAATCATTCCCGAACTCCGAAACGGGACTTTCCTTATATGAATCTTATTCTCCGGACCATTCCGGATCACCTCGTGATATCCCGGATCCCATCAGAATCGAACAACATTCGGTCTCTTTCTCATAATACCATAACTACTCAAACAACGTCGAATCCTTAAGTGTGTCTCCCTACGGTTCGTGAATAATGCGGACATGATCGAGACACTTCTCCGACAATAACCAATAGAGAATCTGGAAATTCATATGGCTCCCACATATTTCTGATTACTTTGCGATCGAATGAACCACTTACATACGATATCAATTTCCTTTTGTCTCACGATAGTTTACTTATCCGAGGTTATGATCGTCGGTATCTCTGCATACCTAGTTCAACCTCGTTAGCGATAAGTACTCTTTTCTTGTTCCCGTGATATGTGATCCCTTGTAAGCTAGTCACATGCTTGCAAGCTAATTGGATGACATTCCACCGAGAGGGCCAGTATATCTATCATCATATGGATGGACAAATCCCACTCTTGATCCATGTGTTTCAACCAATACTTTCCGAACACTCAATGCCACATTTATAGCCACCCGATTCACGGTGTGGTGTTTGATGTCATCAAAGCATCCATCCGGTAAAGGTGATATGCATGATCTCATGGTCGAAGGAATTAGGTTACTATGTATCAGAAAGCATATAGCAATTGAACTATTGAAATGACTTGATCTTTATGCTACGCTTATTTATAGGAGTATGTCCACCATATCATTCTCCTAATGATATGATCTTGTTGTTGATAACATCTCAATGTTCATGATAGGGAAACCACAATCATTAATCAACCAACAAGCTAGTGAAGTATAGAGGCTATACTAGGGACTTCAAATTAAGTTTACAAATCACACAAGTATCAATGTTTCCTTGTTAATACTATTATAGCATGAATGTAAACACTTATCATAAACACAAAGATATAATAATAACTACATTTATTATTGCCTCTAGGGCATATCTCCCACAATCATATCGTTAGGAGAATGATATGGTGGACATACTCCTATAGATAAGCGTAGCATAAAGATCAAGTCATTTTAATAGTTCAATTGCTATATGCTTTCTGATACCATGAGATCATGCATATCACCTTCACCGGAAGGATGCTTTGATGACATCAAACACCACACCGTAACTGGGTGGCTATAAATGTGGCATTGAGTGTTCGAAAAGTATTGGTTGAGACACATGGATCAAGAGTGGGATTTGTCCATCCATATGACGGATAGATATACTCTGGGCCCTCTCGGTGGAATGTCATCCAATTAGCTTGCAAGCATGTGACTGGCTCACAAGGGATCACATATCACGGAGCGAGAAAGAGTACTTATCGATACGAGGTGGAACTAGGTATGCGGAGATACCGACGATCATAACCTCGAATAAGTAAACTATCGTGAGATAAAGGGAAATTGGTATCGTATGTAAGTGGTTCATTCGATCGCAAAGTAATCGTGAAATATGTGAGCCATATGAATTTCAGATTCCTATTGGTTATTATTCGGAGAAGTGTCTCGATCATGTCCGCATAATTCACGAACCGTAGGGAGACACACTTAAGGATTCGACGTTGTTTGAGTAGTTATGGAATGATGAGTAAGAGAACGAATGTTGTTCGGAGTCTCGGATGGGATCCGGGATATCACGAGGAGATCCGGAATGGTCCGGAGAATAAGATTCATATAAGGAAAGTCCTGTTTCGGGGTTGGAGAATGGTTCCAGTGTTTTCATCGGGAATGTTCTAGAAGGTTCCGGAATGTCCGGCACTCCGGAAGGGAAGGGTACATGAATGTTTCATAACAAGTTGGAACGATTGCATCATGTACTAGGTGTCATCGCTGAACAAAATAAAGGGTTTAATCAAATCCTAGTTTGAAAAGTCAAACGCCAATTTGAAAAGTCAAACGGCTATTTTGTGAGGTGGAGGGGAAGTAGGAAACCTACTTGGGAAGGAGTTCCCTCCCCTCCACCGCCGGCCCACTTGGGATCCGAGTTGGGGAGGGACTCCCCTCCCCTTGGCCGGCGCCTACCACCTATATAAGGAGGGGCAGGGCTGCCCCTCCAAGCACACAAGTTGCCCCCCTCTAAACCCTAACCCTAGCCGCCGCCGCCCTCCATAGCCGCCGTCGCCTAGGGCAACTCGCCGCCGCCTAGGGAAAACCCTAGCCTCCGGCCTTGACCCCTCCTTGGTGCGTCTAAACCCTAGATCGCCGAGGCTCTCTCTCATAGTCCACCATACTCGCCCCGGCTTAAGGCGAAGCCCTGCGAGATCTCCCTAGGTACTTGTTGTTGTCTTTGCCGAATCGCGAGAGGCGTGCTACAACCTCCATTTCTGGAACAAGGAGAGGAAGGTCTTCGTCGATCTAGAACATGTGACCGATTGCGGAAGCGCTTAGGAACTTAGAAAGGATCGCTTCTGCGATCTTGAGATCGAAAAATGCGACATCACCCACGAGAATCCGCTCTCGTTAAACACTTTGGAATCTTCGAGGGTGAGTTATTCCATCGACTCGTTGCTACAATCTAATAGATAGATCTTGGCTTGTTTGTTTGTATGCGGTAGAATTTTTTTGTTTTCCATGCTACGAAACCCTACATTTATATTAGATAAGGATCCTTTTATAAAATAATCTACGCTTATGGTTGAAGGATAATTCAATAAAGTTGTATTTAAAATGTGTTAAACCATTTTGACTTCATATTATCAATATTCAAGGCTAATACTATTTATTAGATTTTAATTAGTTATTTTTAAAATATTTGCAAATTTTATTTACCCTTATATTAATTATTAACTAAAGAAATAACTTTAAATTCAAGTTATTAAAGTATTTAACTCAAAAGTGGAATATTATATTTTTATCATGTAGATTTTATTTTTGTGATCATTCTGATATATTACATTTATTTTTGTGATTTAAAATAATAAGATATGATTTTATAATACTTATTACTTTATAAATACTTAATAAATAACAAATATTTATTTAAGTGAAATAATAATGTATGATTGTAATTTTAAATTATAGTTCTTATTTTTCTAAGATTTTTGCTATTTTATTTATATTTTGAACATTTACCATTACTAAAATATGAATTATCAAAATTTTATTTCTTATAAAATCTTTATTAAATAATAATTATTTAATTTATTAACATAAGAATGTTTGATAATAGTTTTAAGTTGTAGATTTATTTTTCTAAACATTTTCATACATTACACATATTTTTCTGAATTATAAAACAAAAGTTATTAATTAAACAAGATTTAATAATTTTATTACAATATTTATATTTGAATTAATATTGTTTTATCTAATTCCTAAATAGATACATAACTTTTTCACCTAGACTAAACTTACTACAGGTCACTAACCAGTGGGGTCAGGGCCACGTCAGATGCCACGCGAGCAGTGGACCAGTCAATTGTGGACTTGGTCAAGGATGACACCGGCGTGACCTCACGATGACGTCATACAAACTGATCTTCTCAGATCAAGTTCGATTTGGGAAATTTGGTGATCGTGCGAGGCTGTGGTTAGGCTTATCGGAAAGAGGACGTGACGACGAACCTAGCAGTGGCGGCGCCGCCATTTTTTGGTCGCCGGAGCGCGGCCAGTGACGGTGAACGGCGACGACGGGGATAGTTGCACAGCGCGGGCTCAGTAGAGAAAAAAAAGAGGCAAAGGGGAGGTCTCCAAGGACCAGGAACTCACCACGAGGCGGACAGAGGGGTCGTTGAGGAGAGAGGTGGCCGAAATCGATGGCGAGCTCGACGACCGAAGGCGGGGAACGAGGGTCAAATTGCAGCATAGGAGACCTCGCCTGCTTGTACGCTTCGGGGCAATCGACGGAGACGAGCGAGGCAGAGCTTCCTGACATCACGACGAGGTTTGGGACGGCCGGAGGCGTCGGGGACACCGGAGCATCTGCAGCTAGGGTTCGGTGTCGAATGGAGAAACGAGGGGAGAAAGAGATAAGGCGAAGCTAGGGTTGTTGAGCGATGGCACGGCACACTTATGGGCACTAGTGAGCGACGACGGGCATCTCCACTCCGGCGAGTGACGTGGTGCCGCCAACGAGCTGCTTCCGGCGTGGCCGGAGGTGGACAACGAGGATAGAGTGGACGAAAGGGTATGTTGGGCCTGGGCCTTGGTGGGCTGCAGCTGGGCTTCGATGGAACGCGCGTGAGCGACAGTTAAGTGAGGGAAGATGGGTCGTGGGACAGGTTTGATTCTTCTTCTATTTTTCCTGGTTCTTTCCCTTTTCTTTATTCTGTTTTGTTTTCAATTCAAATTTCTTCAAGGTTTTAAATACCATAATTTTTGTATAATATTTTAAATATTCTAAAGATAACTATACTGATTGATTACTCTAATCATGTTGATATTTTTTTAATGCTCACACTTATATCAAAAATTATTTATTGAATGAAATAAATAAGAATTAGGGTTTTAGGGTTTTGTTTCTAGATTTGTATTTTAATATTTGATTTGAACTTTCCTTTATGGAATTTATTTGCTGGATACTTGCAACAACAATAAAGTTATTATGAATCAATTTGTGAACTTTTATTATGTATTAATATATTTTCTTCATTTTCTTTATCTATATACTTTTCCTATTATTTGTGAAGGCTTTTGATATGAATTTAATTGAGCTAATATCCACAAACTTATTATAGAATGCCTTACTATGAACTAATGAGATTTTATTCTCATTAACTCATAATATTAAGGAAATCTTTATATGGTGAATTCTATTATTCAAAATCTAATAACAGGTGAATCCTAACCACCCTTCTTATTTTGAATATGCATAATTCTTTTCTTGGAACTAGTTATTCACTACTTGCTTAAGTGTGATTAATATATATATATAATATTGGGCAAAATGGTTTATAGTAATTTCCTATTATGTGCTACATATGATTTAAAGGTTTGAAAGTGTAAAAGATATGCCTGAGTGATTTGCTATATGAAATTATTCCTATAAGACATTGTGGAAATAGGATGATAAATCACTCAGATGAAATGGATTTTATTTTTGGTTAAAAATTTAGGGTTTAATGTTTACCAAGAATTCCTATCTTCAATAATTCACAATCTTAGACTGCTAATTAAGGAATTCCTTTCCTAGATATACTACTTCTTCAAATCCTCATCATGTGTTATCATGATGAGCTTTGCTCACAAGAATATTCTTATCCACCTTTTATTCTTCTAACTCCTCTTGTAAATCCAATCTTGACACTAAAGCATTTCCTAATATTTTCATATCTATAATTGGGTTATATCAAACTACTCTGGTAATGATAACCTCTAATCCTCTAAGTAGTTATTTCTAACTCCATTCATATACTTCCTTTATCACCATCACTAATATTACTCCAATGGATGTATACATCAAATCCTACTTCACCTCAAGTGCTTAGTATTTCCAAAGAGGATAATACTACTTCTTTTAATCCAATGTTACTCTAACATCATCATAATCATACTATCTTATATTTACTTCACTCTAGTATCTTATACTCCAACCTCACATTATATTAATATGGCTTGTCATGGCTGACCTAGATTAACATTACTATACTAGGGTTCAATCATGTTCTATCCACCAATGTCACTTATACAGGATATAAGCATTCAATCTTGGTGACTAAAGCATGGTGCATTATAATCCTTTGATCATTTATGGCTTAGGTTTCTAGTTGGCTAATCAAGGCTTCCATCCATACAACATTACAGTTGTATTATAATTATCTTCCGTTTAGCTCTATTGGATTAAGATATATAATTCATTGACTATACCTACTTGATCCAATAGGACTACTCCTGGTAACTATCTTCAATATTCACCCTTGGAATCCTCTTTGTTACCATATGAATATATATTCCAATTAACTCTTCTATAATTACAGGAGTGAATTAACTCCATTAATTAACACATTGATCTTATTCTCTTCCAACTCTCCCATCCTACAGATGATATTCAAATCTAGCATTACTACCTACCTCCTCTTACTTCTTTCTCTTAAGGACTGAAGTGAATGCTATGATAAGGTCAAGAGTTGATAGATCAATAGTTAATAAGCTAGGAATTGGTGAATCAATAGTTGATTACTCGATATTGATGAACAACATGTATTGAGATAGGATTCCATAAGGATTGATATGGAAAGAAAGATATATGATGAATGATCTTGACTTGGTTTCCTTCCTACTCAATCTCACTAAAGATTAAGGTTAGGTATTACCATGATACTCATGGTATAAGTAGATGAGATTAAGATAGATCAAGAATTAGTTGTTACATTCTTATTACTTAAGTTATATTTATAACTTGGTATTCATGGTGTGTAATGAATACTATGATATGCTTTATTAAGGATCAACTTTAAGTCATTAATCAATATGTTGATGGTTTAGTTTTATTATATTTGATCTACCCTTAGATCAAATCATGTCTACCTAAAATAAGGTTTTAGCAAATGTCATATTAAAACTTATCGCAGTCAACTTGATGATCTACTTCAAGTCCATCAAGTTGAGAGAAGCTTCAATCACTTTGACAAGATTTATTCAAAAGCGCGAAAATTATTTGGATTTTCTATGCATGAATGCAATGCACACATCTGTGTTCATCTTATTTCTAAGCTCTAATGCTGGGATGTTACATAAAGTAACGCACCTCTGTAGAGTGTAAGAACTATAACTTGTTACTCCCTGTTCCGGGAAGGAGTTGTGAATGCTATGGGAAAGGAACTCCATGAAAGTTCTGGTAAACGCGTGAAGGCTGACGGACATAGCTTTTCGGAATAAAAGCAATCTTTGAAGAAATGTTTTCAAAAACTTGCATGGCCTACGACCTACGGTCTGTGGCTGTAGATATAGTGCATCAAACACTCCTTTTCTAGTGAACTTGCTGAGTACGATCGTACTCAACGTATCTTCTTAACTCTTGCTAGATTCTGAAGCCATTAAGACGACGTCTACATCAATTTATGCTCCGGGAATCATCGTCAAAAGCTAAAGCTCTTCAATAAAGTCAAGAAAGTCAACATATACATCAACTAAAGCGAAGACAAAGTTGCCGATTAGATAGAAATATAATCTCTAGCCATAGAACCTACTTCTGTAGAGTATTACAATAGCAGCAATACAAGCCAAATAGTTAGATACTAATCTCATTAGCATAATAGTTATGAGTTGTTTATTTATGATTCTTCTTTGTAAGAAGTTTCTTTCTCTCTCTTTAACCTAGAGTGTTCTCTGGATCTTGTGTAAAGAGTTGAATTGTAACCTATAGTCATGTCTTGGACCTGCTGTGTTTCTGTTGTACCACTCTGAGGGATGTAATACTAATGAACGCTGTTTCATTGGTGTTATGTCAACGACTATAGTGTACTACATCATGCAGTGGTATGCTGGGTCACCGCAGTTGTGTTTTCCAACATACTTGAAACACTTCAGGTTGTTGACTGTCATTGATCAAATACATCATACACTCCTCTTGACACTCCTAAAAATGACCAAAAAATATATAAATATTCATATATACATTCATCTCTTACAAATTCATCTAGATATTAATATATACAAAAATACAACAAATGCTTGACACATTCATCTCCTTCACAAATGAATAAAATCACAAATGCTATAAAAAAGAAAAAACATACTTGTAATGGTTCGGCCATTTGGTCGAACATGCCGTGTGCATCCAGGTGGCTAGCGTTCGGGGTGACGATGGCTTGCCGACAGAGCAAAAGGGGGCCATCACGCAACTCCTTCATAGTGCTATCAGTCTCGCCTGCCTGCCCAGAGAAGCCGATACAATAGGGAAGAAGACACCATTCATGGCGTCGATGGGCCTGCACAACCATGCCATGGAGTGGGGTTTGGGAGGCGGGTGCGCGACCGCTAGAGAAGCATTGAGCATGGGAGGGAATGCGGAGGTGACTAGGCAGCCATGCTTCATTGAGCCCAAACACGTCATCCATATTAATGTGGTTAAATCTGGAATTATGTTTGTAAAACCTATAATCTATCTCATAATTTTTTAATCTGACAAAGTCTGTCACCTCATCACTAATGTCTTGTAAAAATAGAGTATATAGTAGATTAGAAATAGAATGGCATTCCACTGTTATGTGCTTGTTTGCCGCGGAAGTGTTGCAAAAACAAAATGAACAAACGAATTCGCTTGCAAGTTTAAGCACTCTAGAGAACATATTTTCTAAAAAATAATACATTTTGATAAATAATTAGGATTTTATTCAAGTACTATGTGCTTTCTTGTAGTGAAAAGGCTCTTTGGGACTCCATAGTCCATACGTATCCTAATGAGGGTAATTTTCAGTAGGTGTACCAAAACAAACAAAACAAAAATAAACCTGAGCAAGACTAAGTTAAAAGTTTACTCCCTCCAGAAGCAGAGATGGGTTTAGATGAGGATGCCATGTATTACCATAGTTTGAGCTCAGGGTTAGGCCGGCATGGATAAACCATGGGTCAAAGTATTGATGACGTACATGTTAGTTGTTATTAGTCAGATCGAGATTAACTGACTAATCATGCTCGAATAATGTTCGTCCACGGACATGATTTTTCTGAAGGGCGACGCGGACCTAACCACATGATGTTGTGTTTCGTTCCGTGTGTTCTAGCGCATTTCCATTTTATTCGTCTGAGCTAATGCCACGTGGACAATAATAATCAGCCATGGCTCCATTATTGGTGCTTCTTCTTAGCTAAGAAAGGTGATAATGCCGAAGTTGGTTAATTTGTGGACGAAGCTTCAGTAATGCTCATGCTGGACCTAGTGAAAACCATACGGACACATGGACTCCCAGCTTTCAGCAATGTGACACGGACCTAACCACATGATGTACGAGTGTGTTGATGATATAATTTAGTGCCTCTCTTTTTCGCTCCATTGTGGCTTGGACTTTATCTCTGAGTGGCTCGTGATTATGAGGTAATGTACTTGATAGCGGAGTTAATTTGTGGGTCAAGCTACAATAGTGTGGTCATCAAAATCTTTGAAAGTATCCTAGGCTCAGGTCCACTAGATAACTATGTTCTGTATGTATTCATGCCTTGTTGCCTAGAAAGACAAAGCAAAAATATGCTTGTTTTACTTGGTTATTCTGGAAAGCTTGTTTTACTTGGTTCTTCTGGAAAGCTAACCAGAAGGCAGTAACATATTCTGTAAAATTTTGTCAGTACCGACAACTGGTAATACTGAAAATCATGCAGTAACATATTCGGTAGAATTTCTTCAGTACTGACAACTAGTAAAACTGAAAATCACACCTCTAACACATGTATTCTACTCTCTCCGTTTTATAATATAAGATGTTTTAGGTTTGTAAAAGAAATGTATCTAGACCTCTTTAAGTGTATAGGTTCACTCCTAATCACTCCGAACCTACACACTAATTTTTTTTCTAGATGCACTCATTTTATAAAGTTAAAACATCTTATATTATGAAACAGAGCGAGTAATTGGCATGTGCAAAGTTGAGCTAATGAAGCACAGACCCCTCCTTTCAGGACATTGTAAAAAGATTAGATGCTGATGAGCACAATTGCACAAACATGACAGGTAACAGTGAAAATCCAAACGAGGTTTGCAGAAAATTTAGCTGGAACACCGTACAGTTCAGTGAAAATATCATTTAAGTTTAACATTTCAGTGGTGAAGTTCATGCTGGAGACAGTACAACATGAACTGGTCTCAGTTAACCTGACGCCGGTGGCGGAGCCCCCGGAGTACTGCAGGGGACATGCTTTACGATTCCAACAACCGCACGAGGAGTTGCTTTGTGATTCCAACTGCTTGTCCTGGAGCAGAGGCCTGTGTTTATTATGCCAGATGGGTCCCGCAGCCAGAGGGACAGATGTTTAAGGGGGCCCAACGGGACAGTGACTCACGGAAACCATCGCTAAGCCTCGTAACCCTAAACAGCTAAACCTCGCTCGTCTCCATGGCGTCACCGCCGCCGCCGCCGCCGAAGCTTCCGATCCCCGGACGCCGCAACATACTCATCACCAGCGCGTTGCCCTACGTCAACAACGTCCCGCACCTCGGGAACATCATCGGCTGTGAGCATCTCCCCCAATTTTGTTCCCTCGAGCTCTCGCTGTTCCCCGCAGTTTTCATCTCCTGATGGTTTCTATTTTGGTCGCGTGCTGCAGGCGTGCTCAGCGCCGACGTGTTCGCGCGGTACTGCCGGCTTCGGGGTTACAACGCGATCTACATATGCGGCACCGACGAGTACGGGACGGCCACCGAGACCAAGGCCTTAGAGGAGAAGTGCTCGCCCAAGGAGATTTGCGACAAGTGAGAGAGCCTTCACATCTCCTTGCTTCTAGTTACAATTTAAGTTTGTTGGTACAGGATTCAGCAATTGGCCGTCATGAAATCTATCCAACACTACTTTGAACTGTGATGCACGCAACGAAGTTTCAGTTATCAACCTGTGATATATACCAGACACATGCCTAGCTAGTAAAATTAACACAGTTCATATGAAAAATCAAAGCATTTTGTTCATGAGAAGCTTCCCCTGCTTAAAATGCAGGTATCACGCTATCCATGACGAAGTTTACAAGTGGTTTGACATCAAGTTTGACAAGTTTGGGCGGACATCCTCTCCCCAACAGACAGAAGTCTGCCAGTCAATTTTCCATAAGCTCATGGAAAACAAGTGGCTCACAGAGAATACCATGCAGCAGGTACAGCTCATTTACCCCATCCTTGTATATTAATCTTCGCCTGTTGTTTGTGTTATACAATAATTTTCTTCTTTGCAGCTTTACTGTGACACTTGCCAACGATTCTTAGCCGATAGGCTCGTGGAGGGGAAATGTCCGACGGAAGGCTGTAACTATGAAGCAGCAAGAGGTGATCAATGTGAAAACTGCAGCAAATTGTTGAATCCAACTGAGTTAATTGATCCGAAGTGTAAGGTAAGCATGCACAATGCTTACTGTAACATATGTAGTTGTGTTCAGTGTATCATTATGATTAACCTAAGCATATGAGATGTCTACCTTCTGAAACTGCATATTGCTAAACTTTCCTTTTCTCTTTCTGTTCTTTTAGGTCTGTAAGAATACTCCACGTATCCGTGATACAGATCACTTGTTCTTGGAGCTTCCTCTATTGAGTGATAAGTTGGTAAACTATATCAACAGTACTTCGGTAGCTGGTATGTGGAGTCAAAATGCTATTCAAGCAACAAATGCATGGTTGAAGGAAGGGTTAAAGCAACGCTGTATCACCAGAGATCTTAAATGGGGAGTTCCTGTTCCACATGAGAAGTACAAAGACAAGGTTTGGGCATATCATCAATCATATACGAAGAAATACTGCTGTTATGCATTTATCTTATTTCTCCTCTCTGATTGTTTGCAGGTGTTCTATGTTTGGTTTGATGCACCAATTGGGTACATATCTATCACAGCATCCTATACGCCTGATTGGGAGAAGTGGTGGAAGGATCCTGATAATGTAGAACTCTTCCAGTTCATGGGTAAAGATAATGTGCCCTTTCACACGGTACGATGTGGTGATGCCTATTATATAGTGAACATCTTTTGTTATTCAGTCTTGTTTGACATGAATTGAATAATAATTTGACTTTATGTTTTTAGCACATAATTGCAACAACAACAAAGCCTTTTGTCCCAAGCAAGTTTGGGTATTCTAGATATGAAGCTCAACGGAAAACATATGGAGACCAGAGAGAAAGAGAGAGAAAAGCAAACAAGCTAAGAGTAAACTAATGTAAACAAAGCACATAATTGGAAGTTAAGTTATTTAAAAGGAGTCAGGACAATGATAGGACTTAGAAATGCAAAATATGATTTCTAACTGAATATCTGACCCTCCATTGAGTCGGGGTCTTTGAGACTGATCATTAGAGATTATTTTTCTAGTATTCAGCGATATTTTACATTTTTTTATAACCAACAATTCTTTCATGCAAGAGCTGCCAGCGAGTAAATCAATCTATTTAAAGGTTGTTGCGCTTGATGTGATTTAGCCAATTCCAGCATGATTATTTTGTTATACATTCAAAAAGATGCTTTCTTTTAAGTAGTTATTAATGTTTCCAGAAACTGGAAAGAAGTTCTTTTAAGAAACCAGTCCAACTCCAATGGAGTGCATGGATAGCATTTGCATGTACTGAATTTTCTTTTAATGCATGTACTCTTTTTCCATGATTCAGGTCATGTTCCCTTCAACACTACTGGGAACTGGTGAAAACTGGACTATGATGAAGACCATAAGTGTCACAGAATATTTAAATTATGAAGCAGGTATAGTTTCCTCACTTTTGTTTGAACTTTGAACCTAACACTTGATTGACACACACAGTTCATGCTAGTCATCTGTATTTGGTTAATGCTTTCTATTTACTTGAGCTTAAGTTCCTATTGACTTCCTAATACAATACTCCCTCCGATCCATAATAAGTGTGGTGATTTAGTACTGTTTTAGTGCAAAGTCTGTACTAAATCTCCGACACTTATTTTGGATCGGAGGGAGTACTATATTGGTCAAGCATATCCTGTTACATTTGTTTACACCAACGAACTAACCGTTCTGTTGAGGGTCTCTAAAACCATCCTGGGCTTGACAATTTATTACCAGAGCATATGCCATATTACTTGTCCGGTTGTCCTATGTTGACACTGTGTGCTGCACTTCATGCTGTGGAAGTAGTTGACATCTTTCTCAAGCCTCAATGCTTCTCTTATCCTGTTTCTAGAATTCCTTATTGTCTAGGTTTGTGCATGTATATTGTTGCTTGGTATTAAGCAATCGTCTCTGTTTTCATCATGGAACACACTCTGGCACTACTCCCTTGTTCCCCTGGCACTAGAGAATATTAGCATGCAATTGGATGAATGTTTTGAAGACATCCGGTTATGGCATCTCTAGTTTTATTCAATTTTTTGTTTTGCTAAACCGAAACCTACTATGTATGCCAATTTTTCATAAAGACATCAGCGTTGTTCTACAACGTGCTTGATTAAAATTATACTGAACTAGATGCATATATGATACACACTAAGTATGTACATTTCTTCATAATAGCTAAATATTCCTTCCATCTATAGGGAAGTTTTCTAAGAGTCATGGTGTTGGTGTGTTTGGCAACGATGCGAAGATTACGAATATTCCACCTGAAGTATGGCGATACTACTTGCTTATGAACCGCCCTGAGGTTTGTATAGACATTTTTTTTAATAAATTTCCAGTATCTGATAGTGACAATATTGCAATACTTTGATTCGACTTGTTTTTGGGTTCAGATTTCAGATACACTTTTCACCTGGGATGACTTACAAGCAAAATTGAACAGTGAGTTGCTGAACAACCTGGGAAACTTCATCAACCGTGTGCTAAGCTTTGTTGCGAAACCAGCTGGTTAGTCATGGAAGAATCTTGCACCTGACATCTAACTGTTTAGAAGGATTATCAATTGAGTTCTATATTTTTCTCTTAGAATTTATATTGATTATATGATTCACTACCATGCTTTCCTCATCCCCTTTCTACTTTTGTTTTAACATATTTCGCTGTTCTTTTCTGGTAGGAGCTGGATATGATTCCATCATACCTGATTCTCCTAATGCTGAGTCACATCCACTGACCAAGGCATTTGCAGAAAAAACTGATAAATGGGTTGAACAATATCTTGAAGCAATGGAGAAGGTTAACTTACTTTGAGCCTCGCAAAATGACAGAAGTTCCTGCAAGCCTGTCTAGGATTTTGTTGTTTCATTGTACCACCTACTATAATTTGTAACAGAATATTCACTTCTCTTACTACAGGTCAAATTGAAACAAGGACTGAAGAGTGCGATGGCGATTTCTAGTGATGGAAATGCATATTTGCAAGTAAATATATTTCCCTGTATTGGTTTCCATTTGTGTTCTAAATTAGCATTGTTATATCTTTGCTTTGCTAACTGAATACAGGAGAGCCAATTTTGGAAGCTCTATAAGGAAGATCCAGCATCCTGTGCCATTGTTATGAAAACTTCAGTTGGTGTTGTCTATCTCCTTGCCTGTCTGCTGGAGCCTTTTATGCCTCCCTTTTCTAGAGAAGTATAATCCTCTTTTTCATTTAATAATTTCTCATTTTGTTTGATAAACCCACTTTGCCTGAGCTCATCCTTATGTTTCTTTCTTAAGGTGCTGCGACAATTAAATATGTCCCCAGATGAAGATCTGACATTCTGTGATGATAAAGGAGAAACTGCCAAAGCAAAAAGACCCTGGGATTTTGTACCAGCAGGACACAGGATAGGACAGCCAGTCCCCCTATTTAAGGAACTGGTGCGTACTTATGATTTTGTATAAGTAGTTTGTCAGTTTGCCACGTTTTTACATCTCTTAAATTTGCAATAATGCAGAAAAATGAAGAAGTTGAGGCATTTAGGAATAAATTTGCGGGCAGCCAAGCTGAAAGGAGCTCAAAGGCAGAAGCTGACGCCGAAGCCAAGAAAGTTGCTGACAAGCTCAAGGGCACAAAATTATCTGGTACTTATGACATCCTTACTCTACTCTGTAGATTTTGCATAAATTTTATGGGAGAAAGCTTGTTTGGCGGCATCAGGTATGTTAGACATCCATGTTAGCATACTGACAAATGCATTAGACAAAACTCTGGTGCAGAGCGCGACATTTATCTTGATCTTGAAACTTTTTTTAGTCTTCTGCTGTACCAGTTTCATACTTCCAGAAATTCATTGGCCAGTTTTCTGTCTCATTTTTGTATCCAGAGGGTGGTTCAAAGAAGAAACAATCTGGTGGTTCGAAATCAAAGACAGCAGAGGAAGTCTCGGTTGCAAAGCTGGATATTCGGGTAGGGCTTATCACAAAAGCAGAGAAGCATCCAGATGCTGATTCACTTTACGTAGAAGAGATTGATGTTGGAGAAGAGGCACCAAGAACAGTGGTTAGCGGCCTTGTCAAATTCATCCCTCTCGAAGAAATGCAGGTCTGTTTTCTTTCTCAGCATAATTTGTAGTCATGACATTGGTGTGCTATTGGTGGTTTTACCTCCCTAATTTTGACGTTTTCTGGTATAAATGAACAGAACCGGAAAGTGTGCGTCCTCTGCAATCTTAAACCAGTGGCAATGCGGGGTATAAAATCACATGCCATGGTTTTGGCTGCATCGAATGAGGACCATACGAAGGTAAGGAATCTGTTACCTTTTGCATCGTATCAGGTCCTCATGTGCTCTCACGTTTATAAGATCAGAAAAAATACAATAGTTGCCACTCCGGTTTGCTGAAAACTGACATTTGAAATTCAGGTTGAGTTGGTTGAGCCTCCAGAATCTGCAGCCGTGGGGGAGAAGGTGACCTTTGCTGGGCACTCCGGAGAGCCAGAGGCTTCTCTTAACGCCAAGAGCAAGACTTGGGAGAAGTTGTCCGCTGACCTGCACAGCAACGGCGAGCTTGTGGCATGCTACAAGGATGTTCCATTCACAACTTCGGCTGGGGTATGCAAGGTCAAGACTATTGCAAATGGCGAGATTCGCTAGGCAGAGTGCCCAACTGCAGTCTGACTGAGTTGGTGTCTCGGTGAAAGTTAATATTGCTGATTCACTATTTTTTTTTTTTGGAAATTTTGATGCTGCCATGTGAGAACGTTGTATTGGGAGAAATGCCATGTGATGAATACTCTGCACACCATTGTGATTGATGAGACCTTCGTTTGGTTTTGACATCTCAATCAGTTATTTTGCTGGTGGGCCTGTTTGCAGCTAAACTCGGGACGAGGCCCATATTTACAGGTTCGGCTATAGCATCGACATCGCTTGTGCCGCTTGCCGTCTGAATATTCATACCTTTATCATTGCGGCTGCATGGGTATGGACCGTATATATTCATACCGTACTCCCCCCCTATACAGCTATATGGAGAGACATGACTGGCTGTAGTTGCATGTGCGGCAGTGCGGGGCATATGTTCATTTGTTGCTGGTCCTGTAGCGCAACAGGTTGCCCAGTTTACTTGGTGGTGTAGGTAGCGCATCTTACAGGACACTGTAGCCAGTCATTGCTTACTGACACACATCGGATACAAAATATTGATGCTGCTAGACGACACAGGGCCATCTCCTCTTGGCTGATTCAGTTGTGTACATAGTGAAGTACGATGCCAGAAAGTGGATGTCCCTATATAGCTAATGTAAAATTGCCTGTCGTTTCGGAAAGAGTGGCCAATGTTTTTCTGACATGGGGGTTATCAACATTTACAAGCAAAGCATGTAAAAATAACATCTACAATCAAAGTGATATTGCTAGATCCATCGTGGAACATGTTTTTGTAACGTACATAAAATTGATTGTCCAATCTTAAACGACATGTATGCGGGCATATCATTTGTACCACACAGGCACACATCATCCTGTGATTGGTAAAGATCATTGAGTCGCTTTTCGGGAATTCGACCCACCCCCGCCATAGGTGGGTTGTGTTGATAAGCACAATGGCATGAGGGAATTGCAGAAACCACCAACTATTATTGTCTTCGTTTCGAAAACTACTCAATTTACATGTTTTTTCACAAACACCAACTATTTGTGTGCAAGGTTGCAACTAGGTTTAAATCTCAGAATAAGCCGATTAACATCAAATCTGACGACAGAGGCTGAATGGTTGCAGTGACCTACCTCGATTCTTAGAGATGGTGCACCGCTCTTGCACACCTATGGACGCCTCAACTCGTTGGATCAACTTAGCTAGCATTTCATTCATGTAAGAAAATAAACCTGAGCTGGATTTTGATCTAATGGAAAAAAGCTAACCTGGTTTCTGTGGAAGGAGCGAATGCACCACGATAGTCTTGCGTGCTGTGAATGCGGAATGTCTTGGATGAATTTGATGAGTCATCTGAAGAACTACAATTAAGTATAGTAATCTTTTGGGTTAGCACCTGTTAGAACTCCTGTCTAAATCATCAGCAACGTGACAAATATCGATGTTCACCGCGCTGCTCTTTTTACATGGTCATATCATATTGGACCACTATGGTAAGGTAGTAATGTTTGGTGATTGTTTTCTATGGCCAGCTTTTTGAAGACCGAGACTGCAAATGGGTGTCACAAGTGTCGCCAACATTGGTAGATGCACATACATACTAGGTACACACCTATAAGCTAATCATGGCTGCATAGTTATTGCTAGAGTGGGGCTAGTAAATTAGGCAGATGCATAAAATATACACCCACATAATTGGGTAACGTAATGAAAGAGCATGTGTGCCCCATGTGTGTTTTTGGTAATTAATGACAATCTCTATGGACTAATGTTTGGATTGTGTTGCACCTGTAGGAATTTTCCATTGGCATTGCTTGGACCATGTGTTGGCTTTAAGGTTGAAAGATGAAGAAAATAAGAAGAATAAGAAATGTCCAAAGGCTTTGGGCCTATTGGAATCATGTTGAAGAAAGAAGATGATTTAAGGTTGATCAAGACAAAGAATGGATCTACACTCAATAAGAAATGAAGCTGTGCAAGTTAAAGATGCACCATCTCTAGAAGATCAAATGCTTGAAGCTTGCCATCCTCGGTGATATTGGATAGATGAAGACGAGTTCAAATAAGAGGTTTCCCCAAGGTGTATGGGGGAGCTATTCGCAAGTCTTCATCAAGCGAGTGTGAGCAAGAGCAATCAAGTAAGGTGTTCCATCTTGAGAAGGACAAGATCGTCCACATTAAGCTTAGGTGGAATACTCAAGGCAAAGGTTTGATCTAGAAAGGTTTTCTCTTTTGCCGGTCTCATGTCGGTAGTTGGGTGACCGGGTTTAGGATAGATAGTCGTACTATCAAGAGGGGCTCTCGAGTGAGTAACTTGATCATATCTTTCGGAGAGAGATAAAACCTTTGCATACTTGGCATCACCTTTCTTGGTTCTTATTTGGTTCTTATCCATCAGAGTATTTATAGCTTGTGTTAATCTCCATGACAAGGTCAAGATCATCGAAAACAGATTTCATATGCATTCTCTATTGTGTTTTTGATTTGAAGGTTTTACCGCTTTGTGTTTCATAGATATGTTAACCCCTTAATCATTTTATTATATACTTACTTGCTGGATTATGATGGTTCCCTGCATGATCTTGTAGATCTCGTTACTATCTTCAAAATGAGACCAGGATCATCAAAATCAGAGTCCAGATGCAAAAGTTATGGCCGTTTTATTATTCGTTTTTCTGTCAGTTTTTGAGGGGGCAAAGACTCCGGTATTGCACCCCGAAGACTCCGTCCAAAATTCCAGTCCAGACTCCTGGGGGTGTATAGAGAGCATGTGTAGGCTCGTTCGGAGTCCTACCCGAAGTTTAGACCCCAGAGACTTTGGTCCTAGGCGCTAGAGACTCCCGGATAAGTGTTCTGCAATGGATATTTGACGTGAGAGGACCTATAAAAGGCCCCTTCTTATCCAAGGGGCTGGTGGATTGCATACTCTCTCTCCTCCATTTTTCTACCTTCTAGAGCTTGCAAACACTCTAGATCCCTCCCATATTTCTTGAATCTTTTGGGGGATTTGAAAGGGGAAATCTAGATATACAACTCCACCAATCCATATCTCCTCTATGTGAGGGGAACATTTTGGGATCTAGATCTTGGGGTTTCTTTTGTGGATTCCCTATTGTGTTCTTCCTCTCTTATTCCCCAATAACGTTTGTAGCTTTGGTGGAATTTGAGAGTGAAGGACTTGCCATTGCATTAGGTGCATCGATTTGAGTTCTCCTCGGAGGATTTGGTTGGTGAAATAAAGAAGCTTGTTACTCGTGGGTTCTTGGAACCCTAGACAGTGTAGTGGCCTTTGTGGTGAGTTCTTGGGGCCTCCAATTAAGTTGTGGAGGTCTCCCCAAATTAGTGGTCTTGGTGGTGATTATTGGGAGCCTCCAATTAAGTTGTGAAGATTGCCCCAATCATGTACGGGTTTGGTGACCGTCCTCAAGTGTCTGATAGTGTATCATATGCTTACCGTGCGATGGGCGCTCTGGAGAATAGGGTGAGGCATCTTGTGGCGCTGGTGGTATTAGTACCGTCCACCCATCTAACGGAGACATGTATTTCCTCTCAAAAGGAAGGAACTTAGGGATACATCTTCGTCTTTGTGTGCCTCGATTATCTCTATACCCGAGTCTTGTACTTATGCACTTTACATTGTGATAGCCATTGTGCTTGACGTTATCTCTTGCTATCACCTTGTTTCTTGTCTTGCTTAGCATAAGTTGTTGGTGCACATAGATGAACCATAGTATATATAGGCTTTATGCTTGGAAAATTAAACGCTATTTTTATTCCTCATTTATTAAGCATATCTTGTAAAAGTTTTAAATTGCATATTCACCCCCTAGGCGACATCTGCGTTTTACATGGGTATGCCCTACTTGTGCTTGATGTTAGCCTACCCGGTCCATCCTAGCAGAAGCCCATACAGTCACCCGCTCCAGACAGCGAAGGCCGTGAAGGATTCGGGTGACCCAGGCCCATGAATGATGTGTGACATGGATATGCCTGATGCAGTGCTGAGTGAAGGGAATATGCCCTGAGAGGCAATAATAAAGTGTTTATTATGTGTATTCCAAGTATATGATAGATGTTTATTTTGCATGCTATAATTGTATTAATACGGAAACGTTAATACATGTGTGTTTAATAAACGAACAGAAAGTTCCTAGTTATGCCTCTCTCATAAACTAGCTCGTTGATTAACAAGATGATCAAGGTTTCCTGATCATGGACATTGGATGTTGTTAATAACCCTTCTGTAACTTCCCTTCTTTCGCCCGTCCACGAGGCAGTCAAAAGAAAGAGAGAAAGGGGCGAACGGGATCACAACATTAGTGTAATGGTGTGATGAACATTCATCCGAAGTATAGCATTACGATCAAAGTCATTGAGTTTATATTGCTATAACAACTTACGAAGTGATCCTAATCCTTAGACCATGAGATCATGTCAATCACTAACACCGGAAGAGTTTCTTGATAACATCAAACGTCACACCGTAACAGGGTGATTATAAAGATGGATTCAGAACTAATAAAGTGTTATGTTGAGGCTCATGGATCGAGAGTGGAATTTGTTCATCCCGATGACGGATAGATATACTCTGGGCGCTCTCGGTGATATCACATTGATTAGCTTGCAAGCAAGTGATTTGATCACTAGAATGTTATATCACAGGAACGAGAAAAGAGTGCATGTCAGTAACGAGATCAAACTAGGTATGGAGATACCGATGATCGAATCTCGGACATGTAATATATCGTGAAACAAAGGGATTAAGATACTAGCGTAAAAGGTTCCGACGATCACAAGAAAGTCAACGTTGAATGTGTGGGAGTCAGTATGGGTCTCCAGATCCCGCTCGATTATTGATCCGAGAGGGTCTCGATCATGTCCGCATTATTCACGAACCGTTGGGTGACACACTTAAGAGACACCGACATCCAATTGGAGCAAATGTTTCATGCCGAAAGAATGAACAAGCGCAGAATTTATTTCACTAGATACCAAACAGTTTTGGTGAAATTGCATAAAGTGGTTATGCATGTGAAATGTAATTCTAACAAGAGGTTATTTGTGAATGTTTGTCATTAAAGTAATTGAAAAATTCTGAATAAAATAAAGAATTTTATTTAATGAGAGTTTGCATTAAATTTGGTGGAAATTTAATGGGAATTTGAGTGGACTTTTAGTGGAGGGAATTTAAAGGGCATTTTGTGAGTGGAGTGTCCACCACATGAATGAAGGAGGAGGGGCAGCCCCATGGCGGCCACCCCTTGGGTGCCCCCTCCTCCTATAAAAAGCCCCTCCTCACTTGTCTCTCACACCTCCTCGTGAAGGATCTCTCTCCCCTCTAGAATTTATTCCCCATGGTCTCGGACTAGCGAGATACATGTTCCCGGTGGCTATTCGGCAAGAAAGAGTTGTGCTTCACTGCATCATTTGGAGCGAGGCGGAGGTTGCTCGGTGCCTCGAACGTGTGTGCGAGAACGGATGCGCTGCTGATTTGCGGCGCTGGGACTTCCTCTCGATCTTGAGATCGGCAAGAGATCGTCTACATCAACCACGAGTTGAACTCGTTAAGCTTTGTCGGTCTTCAAGGGTATGTTCTCTACGGATATTGAAGGGTTTCGCGGCATAGTAAATCAAAATTTTCTACGGAGCGAACAGAGGGAAAGCCAAGATCTAATCTAGGAGATGCAAACAACGAGAGAGATTGGATTAGATCTTCATACCCTTGAAGATTCGCCGCAGTGAGCGTTAAACGGGCGTGGGTGATGTAGTCGTACTCGCTTCTCCTCCTCGCGATCCGATCCGATCTAGCACCACAAGTGGCGGTGCCTCGTGAGATGCACACGTCAGAACCTCGGCGTCTCCTCCTTCCTCGGACCAGCGAGTATGGTGGAGAGATAGATTGGATCTACAACACGGCGTGGTGTATATGGTGGAGAATTTCTGCGCAGGCTTCGCCTACAAGCGATCGGGAGGAGAGGAAGGTAGCAAGGCTGCTAGGGCTTGGAGGAAGGTGTGTGTGGGGGAGGCGCACCACCCTTGCCCTCCTCCAAGCCTATCTCTAGTTTAAACAATTTAAACTCTCCTTATCTAGAAATCCTATCTCTAGTTTAAGCGATTTAAACTCTCCCTTATCTAGAAATTCTATCCGAGATTTAAACGAGTCAAATCTCTCTAGAATCGGCTGGGCCCTCACGGGGCCTTGTGCCCTGCCCAATGCGGCCAGGACACTCCCTCATAGGCCCATGCCCCCTCCGGAAGGTGGGGCCACGTTGGTCCCCTTCCGGAAGGTTCTAGAAGCTTCGGTACAATACCGATTAACGGAACAATTCGAACTCCAAAACTGCACCGCCTTATATGAATCTTATTCTCCGCACCATTCCGAACCTCTCATGATATCCGGATCCCATCCGAGACTCAAAAAATTCATAAACCAATTATCCAATCTATCCTAGCGTCGAGAATCGTTAAGTGTGTGACCTGCGGGTTCGAGAATATGCGGACATGATCTTCTATCAATAATCAACAGGGGTGCAGGCACCCATATTGACTCCCACACATTCATCGATGATCATATCGGATGAACCATGATTCTAGGATTCAATCAATCCCATATATATATTCCCTTCGTCTCGCGATATTTTACTTGCCCGAGATTCGATCGTCGGTATCGTCATACCTAGTTCAATCTCGTTCACAGCAAGTACTTTACTCGTTCCGTAATCCGATATCACTTTGTGATTAACTCCTTAACCACATGCTTTCAAGCGGTGTTGATATCGATTACCGAGTGGGCCTGAAGTATATCTCTCCGACTTGGGAGGGACAAATCCCATCTCGATACATACAACCCAACAGATACTTTCCGATCACCTGAGAGACACCTTTATGATCACCCTTTCATAGGATGACGTTTGATGACCTCAAAGCTTTCTTCGATACTGGGAGTTGTATTATCTCATGGTCTAAGGAATACAATATTTGACATAAGAAAAGCTTCGCAAAGACGAACACGATGACACGATCTAATTGCTTCGCTTAGTTTGGGTCTGTCCACCATATCATTCTCCCAATGATATGATCTCATTATCAATTGACAACTCATGTCTATGATTAGGAAAACTTAACCATCATTGATCAATGAGCTAGTCCATAGAGGCGTACTAGGGACACGGTGTTGTTCACAAACCACACAAGTATTAAAGTTTCCGCTTAATACAATTCTAGCATGGAATATAAACTTTATCATGAACAAGAATTATAATAATAACATCTTTATTATTGCCTCTAGGGCATAATTCCAACAGTCTCCCACTTGCACTAGAGTCAATAATCTAGTTTACATTTGGCAACAATCTCACACCCATGGCACTGAGGTGTTGATCATGTTTTACATGTGGAAGAGGTTTAGTCAGTGGATCTGCGACATTCAGATCCGTATGTACTTTGCTAATCTTCATATCTCCATCTGCTATATAATCCCGGATTATATGAAACTTGCGGTTGATATGCTTGGTCTTTGGATGATATCTTTGCTCCTTAGCGAGTGCTATGGCGCCAGTGTTGTCACACAATATCTCCAGTGGGTCCAATGCACTTGGAACCACGCCAAGCTTCGATGATGAAGTTTCGATCCAAACTCCTTCACTTGGCGCTGCCTGAGCCATGTATTCCGCTTCTCATGTAGATCCCGCAATCACGCTTTGCTTGCGCTTCTCGACGGCTCCTCCATTCAAAATATACGTATCACATGCGAGATTGTGAATCATCCTTGTCGGTGTCAAAACTAGTCGGCGTAACCTTTTACGACAAAATGTTCATCACCCCATAGACTAAGAACATTTCTTTAGTCCTATTTAGGTACTTTAGGATGTTCTTCACGGCTGTCGATGTTCCACTCTGGATCACTTTGATATCTGCTCGTCAAACTAAGAGCATTGGACACATCCGCTCTAGTACACAAGCATGGCATACATGATGGAACCTATGGCCGAGGCATAAGGCACTTTGCTCATAGCTTCCCTATCATTTCTGGTAGTGGACCGAGCCTTGCTCAATATCTTACGACAACATAGGCCTTGAACCTTTCTTTGCCTTATCCATTCTAAACCTTTTGAACTTTGTCTAGGTATGTACTGCGCTTAAAGCTATCAGGCGTCTTTGTCTATCTCTATAGATTTTGATGCCCAATATATAAGCAACTTCACCTAGGTCTTTCATTGAAAAACACTTGTTCAAATAACTCTTCACATCGTTAAGCATGTTGATGTCATTTCCAATAATCAATATGTCATCCACATATAGTACCAGAAACGTCACCAAGCTCCCACTCACTTTCTTGTAGATGCAAGCTTCAGAGAAATTTGGAACAAATCCAAAGCTCTTGATCACTTGATCAAAGCGAAGGTTCCAACTCCGAGATGCTTGCTTGATCCATAAATGGAGCTGAAGTTTGCATACTTTATCGGCATCCTTAGGGTTACAAAACCTTCGGGTTGCATCATATACAACTCTTCATCAATGTTGCCATTGAGGAATGCGATCTTGACATCCATCGCCGTATTTCATAATCATGAAACACATCAATTGCTAATAAAATCCGAATGGACTTAAACATCGCTACGGAGAGAAAGTCTCATCGTAGTCAACACCTTGAACTTGTCGAAAACCTTTGCGACAAGCGTGCTTTATAGACGGTAACATTACCATCGCGTCCGTTTTCTTCTTGAAGATCCATTTGCACTCAACGGCCTTTCGGCGCTAGGAGGGTCCACCAAAGTCCATACTTGGTTTTCGCTCATGGATCCCAATTCGGTTCATGGCTTCTAGCCATTTCTCGAGTGGGCTCATCATCGCTTCCTCATAGTTCGTGGGTTCACCGTCTTCTACTAACAAGACAGTCAAGACAGGTTGCCGTACCACTCGGGAGGGGCACGCGACCTTGTCGACCTGCGACGTTCAAGATGCGACATCGTCCAAGCTTCATGATCCTTGTCATTAGATTCCTCTATTGTTGGTGCGGTGCTTTGGAACAATTTCAGGTCTTCGCTACTCTCCAATTCAAGAGAAGGTTCAATAACCTCGTCAAGCTCTACTTTCCTCCCACTCACTTATTTCGAGAGAAACTCCTTCTCAAGAAAGGAACCGTTCTTTCACAAACACTTTGCCTTGGTTACGTGATAGAAGGTATACCCAATAGTTTCCTTAGGGTATCCTATGAAGACGCATTTCTCTCGCTTTGGGTTCGAGCTTGTCGGCATCAACTTCTTGACGTAAGCTTCGCATCCCCAAATTTTAAGCGACAACTTAGGTTTAGCACCAAACCACAGTTCATACGGTGTCGTCTCAACGGATTTAGATGGAGCCCTATTTAAAGTGAATGCAGCGGTTTCTAATGCATAACCCCAAAATGATAACGGCAAATCAAGAAGAGACATCATTGATCGGACCATATCTAATAGGGTTCGATTCGGTCGAACACACCATTCTTGTTGTGGTGTTCGGGTGGCGTGAGTTGTGAAACGATTCCACTTGCTTTAAGATGCGTGAGAAAATCATAACTCAAATATTCACCTCCATGATCGGATCGTAGAAACTTAATCTTTACATTACGATGGTTCTCCACTTCATTCTGAAATTCCTTGAACTTTTCAAATGTTTGATTTATGTTTCATTAAATAGATATACCCATATCTACTTAAGTCATCGGTAAAAGTGAGGAAATAGCGATATCCACCGTCGAAACACTCATCGGTCCGCATACATCGGTATGTATGATTTCCAACAAGTCCGTTGCTCGCTCCATCATCTGGGAGAGGGTTTTGATCATCTTGCCCATGAGGCATGGTTCGCATGTGTCAAATGATTCAAAATCAAGAGACTCCAAAAGTCCATCGAATGGAGTTTCTTCATGCGCTTTACTCCAATATGACCTGAGCAGCGATTGCCACAAATAAGTAGTATTATAACTATCTACTTTGCATCTCTTAGCCTCAATGTTATGGATGTGTGTTTCATCCCTTTCGAGATTTAGAAGAAATAAACCATTCACAAGAGGTGCATGACCATAAAAGATGTTACTCATATAAATAGAACAACCATTATTCTCCGATTTAAATGAATAACCGTCTTGCAATAAACACGATCCGAAATGATGTTCATGCTCAACGCAGCACATAATAACATTTATTAAGGTTTAAAACTAATCCGAAGGTAAAACTAAGGAGGCGTGTCGACGGCCATCACATCAACTCTTGATCCGTTGCCAACGCGCATTGTCACCTCATCCCTCATGGCCGCCGTCTATTCCGTAGCTCTGTTTGAGTTACAAATATTAGCAACCGAACCGTATCAAATACCGAGCACTACAACGAGGGCTAGTAAGGAAAACATCAATAACATGTATATCAAATATACCTTTGATGGTGCCAGCCTTCTTGTCCGCTAAGTACTTGGACGATTTGCGCTTCGATGACCCTTGTCCTTGCAATAGAAGCACTCGATTCGGCTTGGGACCAGACTGAGCTTCTTCTCGGCGAGGGCATTAAGCTTGCCGCCGTCCTTCTTGAAGGGCTTCTTTGCTCCTTACCTTTCTTAAAGGAGGGCTTGTTGACCAACAACACATGATTATCCTTCTTGATGTCCACTTCCGCAGCCTTGACTGCGAAGAGCTCGGTGATCGTATCGATGGAACCAATCGATTATGAGTCACTACAAAACTTTTGTAGCCGGGAGGAGTGATTGCGAACCACTGTCAATCTTGAGCTCCTCTGGAATCGTGCATTCCGGTTGCTCAAAGCGTTGAGTGTAGCCCGACATCTTTATGGCGTGCTCACTAACGGAACTCCCTTCCTCCATCTTGCGATTAAAGAACTTCTCGAGATTTCATATCTCTCGAGCGCTTGAGTCCGAAACATGGTTTCGGCTCCTCGAGAATCTCAAAGGGCCTGTGATAGGTTTCAAAAGCGATTTTGAAGCTCGGTTCCATAGCAAACAACATGGTGCTCTTAATCACACCATAATCATCTTTCTTGCGCGACTCATAGACAGCTTTCTCATCGGTAGCGATTGCGGGGGTCACCTAACGCTTTACCAAGGACATAGTCCTTTTGTCCGCGAACAGAATGATTCTTAGATTGCGGAACCAATTGGTGAAGTTAGACCCATTGTTTCTAAGCTTTTCCTTCTCAAAGAAAAGCGTTGAAGTTGAAGTTGGATTTGGCCATGTGATCTACTGATTTGCAACTACAATTTAGACTATGTTCATGATAACTAGTTCAACTTAATCAAATTACTAGATGAACTCCCACTAAATTCAACATCCCTCAAGTTGTTTAGTGAACACGATCCAAATTCACCACACCTAATCCGATCATCACGAGAAGAGATGTGGTTTCAATGGTGGAAAACGAAGTGTCGATCATATCATTCATACGACTCATGCTTAACCTTTCGGTTCTTGTGTTCCGAGGCCATGTCTGTACATGCTAGGCTCGTCAAGTTAGACCCAAGTATTTCGCGTGTGCAAAAGCGGCTTGCACCGTTGTATGTGAGCGTAGAGTCTATAGCACCCGATCATCACGTGATGCTTGGACACGACGAACTTTTCATAGCGGTGCATACTTGGGGAGAACACAGTTTTATCTTGATCTTTAAGTGAGGAATCATCTTATAATGCTACCGTCGCGATCTAAGCATGATAAGATACATAAAAGGGATAAACATCACATGCATATAACTTTATGTGACATGGTATAGCCAATCTTCGCGCAATGATCTCCATCTTGTGCGTTCCGGCATGATCTCCATCACTCCACCATGATTGCCTCCACCACGAATAGCAACTACAACTATTGCTAACTACTTAGCGATAAAGTAAAGCTATTACATGGCGTATAAGAAGTTGACTCGCAGGTCATACACAATTAAAAACACAACCATATGGCTCCGGTTGTGTACTCATCGACATGCAAGTCGTGAAACATTACAAAACATGATCATCGCATACAATATACACATCACATCTTGGGCCATACCACATCACAGAAAACACTCCCTGCAAAAACAAGTTAGACGCCTCTACTTTGTTGTTGCATGTTTTACGTGGCTTATGGGAGTAGATGCTAAGAACGATTCTTACCTACGAAAGACACAACGGTGATATTATGGTTACCAAACTCCGGTGTTAATCCCATGACAACTATAGTGAGAGAAACTGACATCCACCAGCCGCATGTGTGGAACAAGCCACACGTCAAGTGCGGAGCCGGTCTCGCGAACGACGTCGCGTAAGGTTGGCTGGACGCTTCAATCTCACTATCCGGCGTGATAAGAAGAACACAAACAAGAGGCTTGCACAGAAAACATCAACGCCAACAACCATGTTGCGTTCTACTCGTGAAACACATCTACGCATAGATCTAGCTCGATACCCTGAAGGGTTTCGGCATAGTAAATCAAAATTTTCTACGGAGCGAGGAGGAAAGCCAAGATCTAATCTAGGAGATGCAAACAACGAGAGATTGGATTAGATCTTCATACCCTTGAAGATTCGCCAGTGAGCGTTCGTCGGAGCGTGGGTGATGTAGTCGTACTCGCTTCTCCTCCTCGCGATCCGATCCGATCTAGCACCACAAGTGGCGGTGCCTCCGTGAGATGCACACGTGCAGCACCTCGGCGTCTCCTCCTTCCTCGGACCAGCGTGTATGGTGGAGAGATAGATTGGATCTACAACACGACGGCGTGGTGTATATGGTGGAGAATTTCTGCTGCAGGCTTCGCCTACAAGCGATCGGGAGGAGAGAGAGGAAGGTAGCAAGGCTGCTAGGGCTTGGAGGAAGGTGTGTGTGGGGGGGCGCACCACCCTCTATATATAGAGGGGGCGCCAGCCTTGCCCCTCCTCCAAGCCTATCTCTAGTTTAAACAATTTAAACTCTCCCTTATCTAGAAATCCTATCTCTAGTTTAAACGATTTAAACTCTCCCTTATCTAGAAATTCTATCCCGAGATTTAAACGAGTCAAATCTCTCTAGAATCGTCTGGGCCCTATGGGGCCTTGTGCCCCTGGCCCAATGCGGCCAGGACACTCCCTCATAGGCCCATGCCCCCTCCCGGAAGGTGGGGCCACGTTGGTCCCCTTCCGGAAGGTTCTAGAAGCTTTCGGTACAATACCGATTAACCCAACAATTCAACTCCAAAAACTGCACTTCCTTATATGATTCTTATTCTCCGGACCATTCCGAACCTCTCGTGATATCCCGGATCCCATCCGAGACTCGAACAAAATTCATAAAACAATTATCCAATCTATCCTAGCGTCGAGATATGTTAAGTGTGTGACCTGCGGGTTCGAGAATATGCGCACATGATCTTCTATCAATAATCAACAACGGGTCAGGCACCCATATTGACTCCACACATTCATCGATGATCATATCGGATGAACCACGATGCCGGATTCAATCAATCCCATATATATATATTCCCTTCGTCGCGATATTTTACTTGCCGAGATTCGATCGTCGGTATCGTCATACCTAGTTCAATCTCGTTCACGCAAGTACTTTACTGCTCCATAATCCGATATCACTTTGTGATTAACTCCTTAACCACATGCTTGCAAGCGGTGTTGATATCGACACGAAAGTGGGCCCAAGTATATCTCTCCGACTTGGGAGGGACAAATCCCATCTCGATACATACAACCCAACAGATACTTTCCAATCACCTGAGAGACACCTTTATGATCACCCTTTCATAGAATGACGTTTGATGACCTCAAAGCTTTCTTCCGATACCAGGGAGTTGTATTATCTCATGGTCTAAGGAATACAATATTTGACATAAGAAAAGCTTCGCAAAGACGAACACGATGACACGATCTAATTGCTTCGCTTAGTTTGGTCATCCACCATATCATTCTCCCAATGATATGATCTCATTATCAATTGACAACTCATGTCTATGATTAGGAAACCTTAACCATCATTGATCAATGAGCTAGTCCATAGAGGCGTACTAGGGACACGGTGTTGTTCACAAACCACACAAGTATTAAAGTTTCCGCTTAATACAATTCTAGCATGGAATATAAACTTTATCATGAACAAGAATTATAATAATAACATCTTTATTATTGCCTATAGGGCATAATTCCAACAGATATACATCCGCCCGTTGTTTGTATCTAGCAGATAGATCTTGGTATATAGTTCACATCGTAGGAAATTTTTTGTTTTCTATGCTACGAACCCTACAGTGGTATCAGATCCGGATCTATGCGTAGATACTTTACACGGGTAGTACACATATGAGTATGTGGGCGATGATGATCATGTTGTTGCTCCTTTGTTGTAATTTTGGATATTGGTGGCATAGTGGGATGAAGCGGCCCGGACAAACTTTACATGTCCTCGCACATGAGACTTGTTCCACGCTTGACATGCAACTAGTTTGCATAAGTGGCTAGCGGGTGTCTCTCCTACTATAGTCAATATCTATTTTGCAAGCGAGTTGTCAACAATTTGATTATCCTCGTTGTGGTTCATGTTCGTAGGTAAGAACGGTTCTATCTCGAAAGCCCTAAGCCACGTAAAACTTGCAATGGATAAATTAGAGGCGTCTAGTTTAGATTGTTGCTGGGCTAGTGTTATGATATGGTAGTGTTGTAAGTAGAAGTATGAGATGATACTCTTGCAACACACATAGCGTGTAAAATCCATAGACCTTGGATTTACACATATAGGTATGATAGTGATCATACCACGATGCACATGATAGAGATCATCTGCGGGAACCATATCATTTCACTAATAAACATATGATGTTTGATAGCATCTTATATTGCTTGTTTAGCGCTTTGTTAGCATAATAAGATGACCCCTCATTCAAATATCAAGATAAGAATGTGTTCTTCCTTCAGTATGCACCGATTATGTTTTCGTCACTCCAAGACATCACGTGATGATCGGGTGTTCTTGGATCCACGACCATATTTCGGGTGTAAAACAGTTACACACGCGAATACTAAGGTTATAACTTGGCGAGCCTAGCATGTACAGACATGGCCTCGGAACACGGACCGAAAGGTTAAGCATGAGTCATATAGTTGATATGATGCCCATTTGATGCTCGCCTTTGAAGCTATACCGACTCACGTGATGATCGGACTTGGTGTAGTGGATTTGGTTCATGTAATCACCAAAAAGGCACGAGGGATGTCGTTTTTGAGTGGGAGTTCATTCATAATATAGATTATTTGAACTCAATCTATCATACACTTAGTCTAAACTTTACAAATTCTGTTGTAGATGGCACCACCTGCTTTTAATTTCAACGTGTTCATGGAGAAAGAGAAACTAGCAACGAACGGTAGCAACTTTACCGAATGGTCCATGAATTTAAGGATTCTCCTCTCTGCTGCACAAAAGCAATATGTGCTAGAAGCGCCAATTAGGCCCCACCTTTGATGATGCCACGAGGAGAAGAATTTCTATCGGACTCGTCGGGAGGACCATAACTTAGTTCATTGCGGCATATTGTATGGGCTAGAGCCGAACTTCAAAGCGCGTTTAAAAGGCAATGCATTTGATACAATGGGTGAGTTGAAAATGATTTTCGACACATCCTGTGAGAGGTACAACGCTTAAAAGTTCTTTAGTCGCATGATGGAAGAGCACAACTCCGTTAGTGAGCATGTACTCAAGATGTCGGGTTACCGATAAGCTTGTGTCCTTGGGAATATCGATTCCCATTGACTTAGGCATCCCTCGTGTGCTGCAGTCTCTGCCACCTAGCTATAAGAGCTTCGTGATGAACTATAATATGCAAGGCATGAAGAAGTCTCTCCCCGAGCTTCTGTCAATGCTTAAAACTGCAGTGGAGATCAAAAAGGAACATCAAGTGTTGATGATCAATAGGAACCTGGTTCAAGAAAGACAAGAAGGGAAAGCGGAAGGGAAGTAAAGGCAAGCGCAAGCGCCTGGCTGAAAATAAACCCGAGTTGGACCTGACCTACTATTGTAAGGGGACCGACCATCGAAGCGCAATGCCCCAAGTATCCAAGGCGCAGAAGCAAAGGCAAACAAAGGTATATATGATATACATGTTATTGATGTGTACTTGACTAGTGCTCGTAGTAGCACCTGGGTATTTGATACCGGTTCAGTTGCTAATATTTGTAACTCGAATCAGGGGCTGCGGAACAAGCGACCGCTAGCAAGGGGTGAGGTCAAGATGCGTGTCGGCAATGGATCAAGCGTTGATGTGATCACCGTCGGAATGCTGCCTCTCCACTTGCCGTCGGGATTAGTTATAAACTTGAATAAATGTTATCTGGTGCCTGCACTGAGCATGAACATTGTATCTGGATCGTGTTTGATGCGAAGTGGTTATTCATTTAAATCCGAGAACAATGGTTGTTCCATTTATATGAATGAAATCTTTTATGGTCATGCACCGATGATGAATGGTTTATTTCTATTAGATCTCGATGATAATATTACACATATTCATAATGTTGATGCTAAAAGGATTAAACTTAATGATGATATATCCGCATATATGTGGCACTGCCGTCTAGGTCATATTGGCGTTAAACGCATGAAGAAGCTCCATTCGGATGGACTTTTGGAATCACTTGATTATGAATCATTTGATACATGTGAGCCATGCCTTATGGGCAAGATGACTAGAACGCCGTTTTCCGGTTCAATGGAACGGGCGACAGATTTATTGGAAGTCATACATTCTGATGTATGTGGTCCAATGAGTGTGTCGGCGCGAGGTGGATATCGTTATTTTGTTACTTTCACGGATGATTTGAGTAGATACGGTTATATCTACTTGATGAAACACAAGTCTGAAACCTTTAAAAAGTTCAAGGAATTTCGAATGAAGTGGAAAATCATCGTAATAGAAAGATCAAATTTCTACGGTCCGACCGTGAGGTGAGTATCTAAGTTACGAGTTTAGCACTCACATGAAAGAGTGTGGAATTGTTTCACAACTCACCTGCCGAACACCACAAATAAATGGTGTGTCGAACGTCGTAATCGTACTTTATTAGATATGGTTCGATCTATGATGTCTCTAACGGACTTGCCGTTGTCATTTTGGGGTTATGCACTAGAAACTGCTGCATTCATTTTAAATCGGGCACCATCTAAATCCGCTGAAAAGACACCGTATGAATTGTGGTTTGGAAACAAACCTAAGCTGTCATTTCTTAAAGTTTGGGGATGCAATGTTTATGTGAACAAACTTCAACCGGATAAACTCGAACCCAAAGCGGAAAATGCGTCTTCATAGGATACCCTAAAGAAACTATTGGGTATTCCTTCTATCACAAATCCGAGGGCAAGGTTTTTGTTGCCAAGAATGGATCCTTTCTAGAGAAAGAGTTTCTCGCGAAAGGTGTGAATAGTCGGAAGGTAGAACTCGAAGAGGTTGTGGAACCTTCTCTTCAAAGTATGGAGAGTAGAAGCGCGAAATTGTTCCGAGTTGGCTCCACCTGTTGAAGAGGGAACTAATGATAATGATCATGAAACTCCGAAGAGAGTACTCTTGAACCTCATGGTCAAACAGACGCTGCAGCTCCCGAGTGACGGAAATCATGTCATGAATTTCATGGTTGATGAAAATGATGACCCTGCGACGTATGAAGAAGCGATGATGAGCCCGGATTCCAACAAATGGTTAGAAGCCATGAAATACGAGATGGAATCCATGTATGAAAATCAAGTTTGGAACTTGGTGGAATTACCTCACGACCGAAAGGCCGTGGAGAACAAATGGATTTTCAAAAGGAAAACTGATGTTGATGGTAATGTGACCGTCTATAAAGCTCGACTTGTCGCAAAGGGGTTTCGACAAATTCAAGGAGTTGACTACGATGAGACTTTCTCTCCCGTAGCGATGCTAAAGTCAGTTAGGATTATGTTAGCAATTGCTGCATATTTCGATTATGAGATATGGCAGATGGATGTCAAAACCGCGTTTCTCAATGGTAATATTGAAGAAGAGTTGTATATGATACAACCAAAGGGTTTTGTCGATCCTAAGGATGCTAACAAGGTGTGCAAGCTTCAGCGATCCATCTATGGATTGAAGCAAGCATCACGAAGTTGGAATCTCCGCTTTGATGAGGTGATCAAAGAGTTTGGATTTGTCCAAACTTATGGAGAAGCTTGTATTTACAAGAAAGTGAGTGGGAGCAATGTGGCATTTCTGATATTATATGTGGATGACATATTATTGATCGGAAATGATATATATCTTTTAAACAGTGTTAAAAGTTATCTAAACAGCAAATTTTCAATGAAGGACCTAGGTGAAGCGTCATACATATTAGGCATAAAGATCTATATATATAGATCTAGGCGCCTAATAGGGCTATCGCAAAGTACATACCTTGATAAGATTTTAAATAAGTTTAAAATGGACGGAAGTAAGAAGGGGTTCTTACCTATGTTGCAAGGCAAGACATTGAGTAAGACTCAAAGTCCGGCTTCGGCGGAAGAAAGAGAGATAATGGACAAAGTCCCGTATGCTTCAGCCATAGGCTCTATAATGTACGCCATGCTATGTACAAGACCGGATGTGGCACATGCTATTAGTTTGACTAGTAGGTACCAATCGGATCCAGGTTCGGAACACTGGATAGCGGTCAAGAATATCCTTAAGTACTTACGAAGAACTAAGGATACGTTTCTTGTATACGGAGGTGAAGAAGACCTCGTCGCTAAGTGTTATGTCGACGCTAGCTTTGACACCGATCCGGATGACTCTAAGTCTCAATCCGGATACGTATTTCTCATGAATGGCGGAGCTCCAAACAACCTGTGGTAGCAGGATCAACAACGGAGGCCGAATATGTTGCTGCTTCAGAAGCGGCTCAGGAAGTAGTTTGGATGAACGAGTTCATATCTGAACTAGGAGTGGTGGCAAACGCGTTGGACCCGATGGTGATCTATTGTGACAACAATGGTGCCATTGCCAATGCCAAAGAGCCAAGGTCTCACAAGCATTCCAAGCATATTAAGCGCCGGTTTTACTCCATCCGCGAGCATGTCAAGGATGGAGATATAAAGATTTGTAAAGTACATAGGGATCTCAATGTAGCAGATCCGTTGACTAAAACTCTCCCTAGAGCAAAACATGATCAACACCAGAACTCAATGGGTGTTAGATTTATCACTATGTAACTAGATTATTGTCTCTAGTGCAAGTGGGAGACTGAAGGGAATATGCCCTGAGAGGCAATAATAAAGTGTTTATTATGTGTATTCCAAGTATATGATAGATGTTTATTTTGCATGCTATAATTGTATTAATACGGAAATGTTAATACATGTGTGTTTAATAAACGAACAGAAAGTTCCTAGTTATGCCTCTCTCATAAACTAGCTCGTTGATTAACAAGATGATCAAGGTTTCCTGATCATGGACATTGGATGTTGTTAATAATGGGATCACAACATTAGTGTAATGGTGTGATGAACATTCATCCGAAGCATAGCATTACGATCAAAGTCATTAAGTTTATATTGCTATAACAACTTACGAAGTGATCCTAATCCTTAGACCATGAGATCATGTCAATCACTAACACCGGAAGAGTTTCTTGATAACATCAAACGTCACACCGTAACAGGGTGATTATAAAGATGGATTCAGAACTAATAAAGTGTTATGTTGAGGCTCATGGATCGAGAGGAATTTTTCATCCCGATGGCGGATAGATATACTGGGCCCTCTCGGTGATATCACATTGATTAGCTTGCAAGCAAGTGATTTGATCACTAGAATGTTATATCACGAACGAAAAGAGTGCATGTCGAATTGAGATCAAACTAGGTATGGAGATAACGATGATCGAATCTCGGACATGTAATATATCGTGAAACAAAGGGATTAAGATACTAGCGTAAAAGGTTCCGACGATCACAAGAAAGTCATCGTTGAATGTGTGGGAGTCAGTATGGGTCTCCAGATCCCGCTTTATTTAATGAGAGTTTGCATTAAATTTGGTGGAAATTTAATGGGAATTTGAGTGGACTTTTGAGTGGAGGGAATTTAAAGGGCATTTTGTGAGTGGAGTGTCCACCCACATGAATGAAGAAGGGGAGGGGGCAGCCCCCATGGCCGGCGGCCACCCCCTTGGGTGCCCCCCTCCTCCTATAAAAGGAGCCCCCCTCCTCACTTGTCTCTCACACCTCCTCGTGAAGGATCTCTCTCCCCCTCTAGAATTTATTCCCCATGGTCTCGGACTAGCGAGATACATGTTCCCGATGGCTATTCGGCAAGAAAGAGTTGTGCTTCCGCTGCATCGCTGGAGCGAGGAGGCGGAGGTTGCTCGGTGCCTCGAACGTGTGTGCGAGCACGGATGCGCTGCTGATTTGCGGCGCCAGGACTTCCTCTCGATCTTGAGATCGGCAAGAGATCGTCTACATCAACCACGAGTTGAACTCGTTAAGCTTTGTCGGTCTTCAAGGGTATGTTCTCTACGGATATACATCCGCCCGTTGTTTGTATCTAGTAGATAGATCTTGGTATATAGTTCACATCGTAGGAAATTTTTTGTTTTCTATGCTGCGAACCCTACACTGAGTTGATGTAGGAGCGCTTCGTTGGGAATCCCAAGAGCAAGGTGTGAAGCAGCACATCAGCAAGTTTTCCCTCAGTAAGAAACCGAGGTTATAGAACCAGTAGGAGGAAGCAAACGTCACTCAGGTGTTGTAAACAACACGGAGACATGCACAACACTAACTCAAGAGTTTGCCGCAATGAATCAGTGAGGTTTTCAAGCTCACCGGTTTGCTGTAACAAAGGATTAAACGTATGGTGTGGAAGGTAATGGTTTGCAGCAAGTAAACAAGTAACAGTGGAAGATGTATCAATGGTAAAGATTGGACCGGGGTCCATAGTTCACTAGAGGTGCTCTCCTTAGATAAACAACATGGCATGAAGGGTAAACAAATTACAGTGAGGCAATTGACAGGAACTGAGCAAGGCATAACTTGCTATAACAAAGGATTAAACGTATGGTGTGGAAGGTAATGGCTTGCAGCAAGTAAACAAGTAACAGTGGAATATGTATCAATGGTAAAGATTGGACCGGGGTCCATAGTTCACTAGAGGTGCTCTCCTTAGATAAACAACATGGCATGAAGGGTAAACAAATTACAGCGAGGCAATTGACAGGAACTGAGCAAGGAATAACAAGTGAGCTTGACAACCTCACTGATTCGTTGGGGCAAAGTCTTGAGTTTGTGTTGTGCAGGTCTCCACGTTGCTCGCAACACCTGTGTGACGTTTCCTTCCTCCTTCTGGTTCGATAACCTCGGTCTCAACTGAGGGAAGACTTGCTGATGTGCTCTTCACACCTTGCTCTTGGGGTTCCCAACAATACTCCACAACAAGCACCAAGTTCTCTGGCGCCATCAAGGAGTCATCAACAAGTTTTCTGCGCCGTTGCCGGGGAACGAAGAAGAAGAAACTCCCACGTCAACGAGGCGCCATCAACAAGTTTTCTGGCGCCGTTGCCGAGGAGGCTAAGGACGTCTTTCCTAGGGGAGTACTTCACTTCCTTTCTCTTTACTTTGTTTTTAGTTTGCTTTGTTTCCTTTTCTTGGTTTTGTTTGCCTCTTTTCAAAAAACCCAAAAAAATTAGTCTAGTTTGGTTTGTTTGCCTTATTCAAAAACACAAAAAAATTAGTTCCTGCTCTAGCTACTGCTGCTGTTTTTGGCTTGTCCACCTTTGCCAAAATGAACTCTGGTGAGAACACCAAGTTGTGTGACTTCACTAGCACCAACAACAATGATTTCCTAAGCACTCCTATTGCTCCACCTACTCCTGATGCTACCTTTTATGAAATTAAGCCTGCTTTGTTGAATCTTGTGATGAGAAAGCAATTTTCTGGTGCTGGTTCTGATGATCCTGCTGCCCATCTTAATAGCTTTGTTGAACTTTGTGAGATGCAAAAGTATAAGGATGTAGATGGGCATATTATTAAGCTCAGGCTTTTTTCCTTTCTCCTTGAGAGGAAAAGCTAAAGAATGGTTGCTATCTTTGCCTAAAAATAGTATTGATTCTTGGACTAAGTGCAAAGATGCTTTTATCGGAAAGTATTATCCTCCTGCTAAGATTATTGCTATGAGAAGTGACATTATGAAATTTAAACAACTTGATTGTGAACATGTTGCTCCTACTTGGGAAAGAATGAAATCTTTGGTTAAAAATTGCCCTACTCATGGACGCACTCCTTGGATGATTATCCAGACTTTTTATGCAGGTTTCAACTTCTCCTCAAGAAACCTGCTGGATTCTGCTGCTGGAGGTACCTTCATGGGCCTCACTTTGGGTGCTGCAACAAGGCTCCTTGATAATATGATGGTTAACTACTCTGAATGGCACGTTGAGAGAGGTCCACATGGTAAGAAGGTAAATTATGTTGAGGAAACTTCCTCTTTGAGTGAAAAGATTGATGTTATTATGGCTATGCTTGTTAATGTGAAAGCTCCTCTAGATCCTAATAGTGCTCCCTTAGCCTCTTTGGTTGCTCAATAAGAGCAAGTTGATGTGAACTTCATTAGAAACAATAATTTCAACAACAATGCCTATAGGAATAATTTTGGCACCAACAACAATTATAGGCCTTATCCTCCTAGTGGAAATGTTTATCATGGTAGATCTGAAATGCCTAGTGAAGAAAGGATTCTAGAAGTAGAGAAATCCACTAAGAATTTTATGCAGATGCAATATGAGCAAAATAAGATTTTCTCAAAAACTATGGAGGAATAGTCTATCATCTTGAAAAACATTAGTCATCATCTTGAGAATCTGAATAGGGAAATTCCTAGTCTACAGTCAAAATTTTTAAGTGCTGAGCAAAATATATCCGCTTTGTCTGAAGCTCAAACTTCCTTGGTTAATAAAATGGTTGCTAAACCTAAAACTATGGAAAACACTTTTGCTACTTGATGCGTGCACCCAGTGTTTGACGTGGGATACTTCGTTGGAACCCCAAGAGCAAGGTGTGATGAGCACAACAACAAGTTTCCCTCAGTAGAGACCGAGGTTATCGAACCTGAAGGAGGAAGGAAACGTGTCAAAGGTGTTGCTGGCAACGTGGAGACCTGCACAACACAAACTCAAGACTTTGCCCCAACGAATTAGTGAGGTTGTCAAGCTCACCGGTTTGCTATAACAAAGGATTAAACGTATGGTGTGGAAGGTAATGATTTGCAGCAAGTAAACAAGTAACAGTGGAATATGTATCAATGGTAAAGATTGGACCGGGGTCCATAGTTCACTAGAGGTGCTCTCCTTAGATAAACAATTGTAGGGTTCGCAGCATAGAAAACAAAAAATTTCCTACGATGGGAACTATGTACCAAGATCTATCTACTAGATAAAAACAACGGGCGGATGTATATCCGTAGAGAACATACCCTTGAAGACCGACAAAGCTTAACGAGTTCAATTCGTGGTTGATGTAGACGATCTCTTGCCGATCTCAAGATTGAGAGGAATTCCTAGCGCCGCAAAGCAGCAACGCATCCATGCTCGCACACACGTACAAGACACCGGGCAACCTCTGCCTCCTCGCTCCAGCAATGCAGCGGAAGCACAACCCTTTCTTGCCGAATAGCCACCGGGAACATGTATCTAGTGAAATTTATTCCTGCGCTTGTTCATTCTTTCGGCATGAAACATTTGCTCCAACTGGATGCCAGTGTCCCTTAAGTGTGTCACCCTACGGTTCGCAAATAATGCGGACATGATCGAGACCCTTCTCCGATCAATAATCAGTAGCGGGACCTGGAGATCCATACTGACTCCCACACATTCAACGATGACTTTTCCTGTGATCGTCGGAACCTTTTACGCTTGTATCTTAATCCATTTGTTTCACGATATATTACATGTCCGAGATTCGATCATCGGTATCTCCATACCTAGTTTGATCTAAATCTTGACATGCACTCTTTCGTCCGTGATATAACATTCTAGTGATCAAATCACTTGCTTGCAAGCTAACCAATGTGATATCACCGAGAGGGCCCAGAGCATATCTATGCGTCATCGGGATGAACAAATTCCACTCTTGATCCATGATTCTCAACATAACACTTTAGTAGCTTTGAAGCCATCTTTATAATCACACAGTTACGGAGTGACGTTTGATGTCAACAAGAAACTCTTCCGGTGTTAGTGATTGGCATGATCTCATGGTCTAAGGATTAGGACTACTTCGTAGTTTGTTTATAGCAATATAAACTCAATGACTTTGATCGTAATGCTATACTTTGGATGAATGTTCATCACACTGATGGGGATATGCCTACCGGGGTATACCCAGCAGGACGTTTCCGACTGGCCCAAGAACCGTGAGTGGGCTGCAGGATTCGAATGGATTGAAGCCAGGAGGAACCAAGCGATCGAAGTCAAGGCCCAAAGTAGTAGATAGGCCCAGTCGGATTAGGTTTAAACGATTACTGAAGCTTTAACTGAATCGGTTGAGATATGTAAACCCTAGGGAAGGTGCTATATAAACCTCCCTATAGGGCGAGTAGAGATACGTTCCCTCATACACCCAAGCGGCTCGCCCCCTAGCCGCCGAGCTCGCTCATTGTAACACCTCCATAATACAATCTAGCAGGAGTAGGTCTTTACCCTCCGGGGGGCCGAACCTGGGTAAAACCCCGTGTCTTTGCCCTCATCTCGCACCGCAGATGGCTGGCCGCCCTTGCCCCTCGTTCTACTACTCGCTGCCGATTGCATCATCTGCCGTGACCATTACCACGACAGTGGCGCCCACCATGGGGCCTGGCCGGTCTGGCCGGTGTTCTGCGGCGAGATCCAATCTGCCCATCAACGAGACGGTCGCCACCGGCCGCATGATAGCGATCGGCGAGATGCTCCAAATCTTGCCGAGCAGCTATGTCCCGGCGGCACGACCCGTCACTCACAGCGTGATCCTGCCGATCGGCACGATAAGCCTCTTCGTCGGTCTCACCGACGTCATCGTCTCGGAGGATTCGGCTCGCATCCGTGAGTCGCCGCCACGCGATCGGCTCTCCGAGAGCCAGATCCGCATGATCCATCACCTCGCCTCCGAGTACAACTCGGCCCACAGCAACGTGGCCGAGAACTCAGCGGCCGTAGAGGACGCGGCCCTCACCAACGACGCCGACTCGGCAACCCCGACGTCACTCGCCGGATCCATCACCGCGGCTTCATCCGCGGGCTCCATCGCCCAGGTCTCCAACGCGGGAGACTTCGAGGACCCCTCCATCCTCGGGATCTTCGAGTTCGACTCCGGGTCGGAGAACTCCGCCGACCTCCGCGACGGAACCGGTCGCCACACCGCGACCTACATGGCGACCGACACCGATCCGCCGGAGGGTCCGTTCTCCACCCCAATCCCTCCTAACGCCACGGCAACGGAGTTCGAGGAACTCCGCCTGAAACTGGCGGAGGCGATACGCAAGGAACAAGCCGAGCGCGAAAAATTTCGCCTCGAGAAGGTGACGGCGCATGAGCTATCACGCTACCACCAGCAGCGGATCAGGTCACGCCTGAACCCCACCGTTCAGGGGCGTGCCCTGAACTTCGACGACGAAAACGACCCGGCCCGCGTGGCCGAGCGCGCGATCTGCGAGAACGCGCCACCAGGAGGAAGCGCCCGGCCCCCGCCAGGATCAACGGCAATGGGTGACCCACCTCCACCCAACCGCACCCCTCCCAGGGACCAGACACGGATAGTAGTCTCCTCGCGGGAGCGAGACGCAAACGGCCTCCCGCTGTTCTCCACCCCGATGGACAACCTCGTGGCAGGCCGAGCAGCATCGGACAGCATCACGGCCACCGGCAACGGCGCCCTACAGATCGAATACGTCAAGGCCCTGCTCGCGAAGGCCGTCGAGCAGCAAAGAGCGGGCGCCGACTCGCAAGGACGAGTATACTCGCGTTCCTCGGGAAGCAGAGCGGCCTCAAGCGGCCGCCCCGCAGCGGCAAATACCCTCAATTGCCCGCCACCAGAGCCACTGCAGCTCCAACACCGACCCGCGAACGCGGCACTCTCCACCAACGACCCTAGGCCGGCAAACAACCTTATCGCCGCCAACGGGCAACCCATCGACGCCCGCACCCACATCATCAACAACCAAAGTTGGCGCGCACGCCAGCCCGACGACCTGCGACATACCTTAACCAATCGCCGCGATGGCGAGCCCATGGGGTCGCTCAGTCGACTCGGACTCAAGTGCTTCGGACCAATGATCCGAGGCGAGAAGTACCCGCCAAACTTCAAGGCGCCAAAGGAGATAGAAAAATACGACTCCTCGTACGACCCCGCCGTCTGGCTCGACACATACCTCATGGAGATGGGGATTGCAGGCCACACCGACCTGCTAGCCGCCCGTTACCTCCCCCTGATGATGGAAGGGACGTGCAGGCAGTGGATCAACACCCTCCCCAGATGTCGACTCACAGGAGGAGATGCGCGACGCCTTCGTCAGGCACTTCGAGTGCTCCTACACCCGTGCCTCCACTATCGAGGACCTGGAGAGATGCGTCCAGGGACCACGCGAGTCAACCCGCAACTGGGTCCAACGGTGGCAAGAACTTTGGTACAACGCGGTCGGCATCCACCCGGACACCGCGATCCACTGCTTCAAGACCTCGTGCCACGAGCCCTGGTCGCCAAGCTCAGCGACACTCGCACACTCAACAACATCCCGACCTCGAGATCGCCAAACGCAGACGCCGAGGAAGACCCAAACCAGGAAACCGACGACGAAGTCGAGGTCAACGCCAAGACGGCAACGACGGGCGACGCCGATCCGACTACGCCATAACGGCACTCGCCTCACCGGCAAGCGCCAGATGGACGGGCGAGTCGACTTCGCCGCTAACGCCGCACGCAACGCGAGCCCAAGAGCTTCCGCGACGGAGGACAACGCCGCGACGGCGGCAACTACAAGGCCAAGCCAAGGTTCGACCCCGCGGCTCTCCTTAACCAACCATGTGTGTTTCATAGCAGGGAAGGGAAGCCCGCAACGCACACCACCGCCGACTGCTACACCCTCAGGGAAATCGAGAAGGCACGGCGAGCGCGGGAGGACCCCGACAATGACCCGCCAAACGGCGGAAAATTCGGCAAAGTGGCCGGCTCGCTCCACACCTTCACAGGCTTCAACACGAAGCGCGAGAAGAAGGTCATCGACCGCGCTGTCGCCGTCAACACGGCGACACAGGTGGACGTTCCCCAGTTCCTAAACTGGTTAGAGCAGCCCATCACCTGGAGCCGCCAAGAGCACTCGCCACGCATCGAGTACCCAGGACGAGTCGCCCTGGTGGTCAAGCCCAAGGTCGGCGATCATCGCTCCCAAGACATTGATGGATGGCGGCAGCTCCATCAACATCCTGTACTCGACACCTTGAACGACGATCGCGGCTCCGTAGTCGATGATCGAGACGACCCACACCACATTCCACGGCATCGTCCCCGGTCGGAAGGCGTACCCTATCGGCAAGGTCACGCTGCCAGTCACCTTCGGCACACCGGCAAACTTCCGCACCGAGCGGATCGTCTTCGAGCTGGTGCCCTTCGACAACCCCTACCACTGCGTCCTGGGGCGCCAGGCGTTCGCTAAATTCATGGCAGCGCCCCACTACGCGTAGAACACGATGAAGCTCCCCGGGCCGTGTGGCGTCATCACCATCCACGGCGACCCCGACATGGCCGCCGAGTGTGAGGCCAAAGGAGCCGAGCTCGCTGACGCCGTCATCGCGGCGGAGACCAACCATGCCGACGAGCTCACCAAGTACGCGAGCAGGGTCAACAACGACGACCCCACCATACTAAAGAAGCCCAACTCGGAGGGCGCAAACACCTCAACCTTTGAGGCCACGACGCACACCCGCATCGTCGAGTTGGTCCCAGGCGACTCCAGCCAGACGGTGACGATCGGGACGGGCATGAGCCCAGCATAGGAAGGCGCCCTCATCGAGTTCCTCCGTGAGAACAGGGACATCTTCGCATGGAAGCCCTCTGACATGCCCGGTGTCCCTAGGGAGCTCGCTGAGCAAAAGCTAAACGCCGACCCCAAAGTGCGACTGTCAGCGATCGCGGCCCTTCAATGAAGAACGCCACGAGCAATTGCCGAGGAGGTGCAGCGTCTACTACGCCGGCTTCATCCGCCAATCAAGTACTCAAGTGGTGGCAAACCCAGTCTGGTCGAGAAGAAGAACGGAACACGGAGAATGTGTATCGACTACACAAACCGAACGCGCCTCAAAGGAGAAGTTCGTCCTCCCGCGGATCGACCAGATAATCGATTCAACCGCGGGCTCGGAGTCGCTATGTTTCCTCGACGCCTACTCTGGGTACAACCAGATCAAAATGGCTGTCGAAGACGAGGAGAAGACGGCGTTCATCACGCCATTCGAAGCCTTCTGCTACACCGCCATGACCTTCGGCCTCAAGAACGCCGGGGCGACCTACCAGCGGTGCATGCAAGAATGCCTCGCGAGCCAAATTGTCCGCAACATCCACGTCTACATCGACGACGTGGTCGTGAAATCCGCTCGCCAAGGCGACCTACTCGCCGACCTGGCGGAAACATTCGCCAACCTGCGAACATACAAGATAAAGCTCAACCCAGGAAAATGCACCTTTGGTGTACCTGCCGGACAACTACTGGGGTACGTCGTCTCCAAACGAGGGATTGAGGCGAACCCCACGAAGATCGACACGATCGCCCGACTCGGCAAACCCGAGTGCACCGACGACGCCCGAGCTGGCGGCGGTAGCGGCTCAGTCGCTTCATCCCCCGCCTGGGCGAAAAGGCGATGCCCCTATACCGCCTGATGCGCAAGAACCCCACCTTCTAGTGGGACAAGGAGGCGGACGACGCGCTCCGCGACCTCAAAAAGGTTCTACTCACCGCACCATTACTCGCTGCCCCCGCCGACAAAGAACCCATGCTGGTTTACGTCGCGGCTTCCGAGCGCGTCGTCAGCGCCGTGATGGTCGTCGAGCGACCAGAGGAAGGAAAGGAGCGCCCAGTCCAGCGGCCGGTGTACTACATCAGCGAGGTCCTCACCGAGTCACGCCAGCGGTACCCATAGTACCAAAAGCTAGTATACGCGGTCTTCAGAGCTCAGCGGCTCCTGCCGCACTACTTCCAGGAGCACCCGATCACGGTCGTCTCCTCCGCACCACTTCAAGAAATCATCCGCAACCGCGAGGCGACCGGGCGGGTCGCCAAGTGGGCCGTCGAGATCGGCGTCCACAACATCAAATACGAGCCACGAAAAGCGATCAAGTCGCAGGCATCGCGACTTCATCGCCGATCGAAGAGGCCCAGAGCCGAGAAGCTGCCGTACCTCCACATCGGAGCCTGCACTTTGACGGCTCCAAGAACGCGGACGGTGCAGGCGCAGGGATAGTGTTAACTTCACCAAAAGGCGACAAGCTCCGCTACATCCTCTGCCTCGACTTCACACCCTGTACCAACAACATGGCTGAGTACGAGGCCCTACTCCACGGCATGCGAGCAGCCAAGGAGATGAACGTCAATCGCCTCCGCTGCTACGGAGACTCCGATCTTGTCGCGGGGCAAGTCGCTGGCACTTCACTGGCTATTCCGTCGAGTGGATCGACAGGCGGAAGAACGAGGAGGCCGACGCACTCTCTCGCATCGGGTCGGCTCGACTCGCACCACCCGCCGGCGTTTTCCTCGACATGATCACCAAGCCATCAGTCTCTCCCCCGAAGGAGATCGACATCGGAGTCCCACTCCAACCAGAGGCAGCCTTGGTCGCACTCGTCCACGAGCCAGACGACTGGACCAAGCCCTACATCGCCTACCTGGAAACCGGCACCCTGCCGGCAGACGAGACGGACGCTCGGATGATCGCTCGTCGATGCAAGTCCTACACCATCATCGACGGCGAGCTCCACAAGCGCAGCGTCACCGGCGTGTTCCAACGCTGCGTCCAACCAGCTGAAGGACGCAAGATCCTCCACGACATTCACTCCGGTGACTGCGGCCACCACGCCGCCGCCCGCTCCCTGGTCGCCAAGGCTATGCGACATGGCTTTTACTGGCCCACCGCACACGCCGATTCTGTCGATATCATCCAGCGGTGCGCTGGGTGCCAGAAGTACGCCAACCAGACGCACGTACCGAGCTCGGCGCTCAAAACAATCCCCATCACCTGGCCATTCGCTGTGTGGGGCATGGATATGGTAGGCCCCTTCAAGAAGGCCCCCTCCGGCTACACCCACCTGCTAGTCGCCGTCGACAAATTCACGAAATGGGTGGAGGCCAAGCAAGTCCGGAAATGCGACGGGAAGACCGCCACTAAATTCCTACGCGAGCTCATATATCGCTACGGGTTCCCAAACAGCATCATCACGGACAACGGCACCAACTTCGCCAAGGGAGCCATGGCCAAATTCTGCGAAGAGCACCACATCCGGCTCGACCTCGCGTCAGTCGCCCACCCGGAATCCAACGGCCAGGCGGAACGGGCCAACCAAAGCATCCTCCACGGCCTGAAGCCGCGACTCCAGGTACCACTCGAGCGCACCGCCGGGTGATGGGTCGAGGAGTTGCCCTCTGTCATATGGGGGATCCGCACCTCAGTCAATAGATCAACAGGGTTCACTCCCTTCTTCACGGTCTACGGCGCCGAGGCAGTCATGCCCACTGACCTCGAGCACGACTCGTCGCGGGTCGTCCATTATACGGAGGCTGCGAACGAGCTTGCCCGCCAAGACGGGATCGACCAACTCGATGAAGCACGTGACCTCACTCGGTCACGCACCGCTATCTACCAGCAGGGACTCCGCCGCTACCACAGCCGGCGGGTGAAAGCTCACACCTTCCAAGAAGGCGACCTGGTGTTACGCCTCATCCAGGACAAGAAGGGCATGCACAAGCTCTCCCCTCCGAGGGAAGGCCCATTCGCCATCGGGCGCGTACTCGGCAACGACGCTTACTACCTCATCGACGTCCGCGGGGACGGCGAACTCGACGTCAAGCGACCGTGGAATGTAAACCTCCTACGGAAGTTCTACTCCTAGAACCCCACACATGTACTCTCCAGCCGCTATGAAATAAAAAGAAACGGTTACCGCAAATTGCGCCAACTCTCCATGACTTGTGCCACTCGCACTCGTAATAACAGCGTTACGCTAACCGCAGAAGTCAACCTTTGGTATAGCGATCGGCACGGCTAAGTAGTGCGGTGTAAGAGCATTGAGTCACCTCAGGTCTTGCATCGTCCATGAAAAACGCCTACCCGGAGCCCCATTGGAGTCGCCTAGCTCGACTGGTTCTACGAGCCAAGACAACTGCCCTCGCTTCTCACAGCGACTCGAACGGCTAAGTACCATGCCCGGGGACTGAAGACCAGTTCATCGCGAGCGGTCAGGGAAAACGCCAAGTAGGAGAGCATGCCCAGGACTCGCCACGCGACTGACCCCACGGGCCAGGCAAGAGTGATGCGCCCAAACCAACACGCTAAGTCCTCAACCACCCTCGAGTCGCGCCTAGAACAACCAAGTACCACGCTCGGGGACTCGGCCACCCGACCTCGTTCGCGCAAGGGAAAACGGTAAAGTACAGAGCACTCAAGGGAGTCGCCTAGCGACTGGCTCTTCGAGCTCGGGCGAGTCGACCAAAATAACAAAACACATAACCAAACACATAACAACAACACATATATCGCATACGAGGTAAACCCCACAAAAAGGGCGGACGCGCTCGGGGACTCGTTCAAAAATCAATCACAAGCACACAACATATACCAAAATAGACACGATGTCTCATTCAATTGCATATCGCATTGTTTCATGCTACAAAATATGCCCGCATGGCGACACGCTACTAACGCCACAAGGCAAACTATCCTATTCGCAGGCTTTAATGACGATTCGCCAACATCCCGGCGATTGCGGATGAACGACGTGTACGGGTTCGACGGATACGTCGCCGCTCACCCGCCATCGCCGCCGAAAAGGTTGCTCGACCTTGAAGTCACGATGTGGCGGCTCGGGTCGTTCGCGACGACCGTCTCTGGTACGGAAGGAGGTCGCCCATCGCCTGCATAACGCTCGAGTACGTGGCGCGTCCGCAACTTGAGAACCTCGGACAGCTCCACCGCCACGACAATGGATATCCACTCGTCACGTCGTCGATGTCGAAGTCTTCGGGAAGTGTGCAAGTCCAAGACTAAGGGCGTCGGCGCTCACGCCAAACGCCGACCGTCATGAACTCAACGACCGCGCTTTCTCCAAATACTTCCACACCTCAACGAGGTCGGTGGAATCACCTCCGTGGCGATATTTCTTGGAGATAGGCGCGGCGCGATGCATCGCCGACAACGTTGCCGAATCGACGAGCATGCTTACGCACTGCCTCGTGTCGAGCGAGCTCGCCTCTTCCTCGCTATCAATGATGCGACCTGCGAGTAGAAGACAATAATGACTACGACGGACAACACAAAAGACGCAACCACCGGGAAGGGAAGATGTACTCACCAAGCAGCGGACGGGCGAGTTCCGTGATGAAGCTTTGAAGCGACGTATGGTCGTCCTGAAGCCCAGCAATAAGGACTTCCGACACCTTGCGGTCCTCCTCAACGGCCGCAACGGCAGCCTTAGCTCGCCCGTCAGCCGAGCTCGCTTCTTCCTTTGCCTCCCGCAGCTCGCGCTCGAGGTTGGCAATCCGCTGTTCGGCCCCACTCAAAGCCGATTGCGCCGCCACCAATTCACCAGTGGGGACAAGCCCCTGGCGAGCTTTCTCTGCCTTCGCGGCAACAGCCTGAAGCCTCTTGTTCGCTTCTTGGACGATGGCCAGCTCCTTCTCCGCGCGCTGCTTCGCGGCCAATCGGTCCGCGGACTCAAGCTGCAGACCCTGCACATCACCAAAAAAGGTTAGTCAAAAGCAAAATTCCTAAGTGCCCACCCGCTGAAATTCAGCGAGTACGCACTCGGGGACTGGCGATCAAGAAATTCCTAAGTGCCCACCCGCTGAAATTCAGCGAGTGCGCACTCGGGGACTGGCGATCAAGAAATTCCTAAGTGCCCACCCGCTAAAATTTAGCGCGTGCGCACTCGGGGACTGGATGCGAAAAATAAGGTTAAAATACTATAAGAATCAGGCCGCTGCAAAACACCGACCTGATCCTCGGGGACTGGATGTACCTGGATGGCTGCGCCAAGCATGCCGTGGAGTTGTATCGCGTCCACAGACGCGAGGAGAGCCGGCGTATGCCCACGACGTTGGTCGACTTCAGCATCGGCGGTCCCAGGAGCGCGGCTTGAGGGCGAAGTCCCACTCGCCGCGGCCGCCTTGGTCACGAAGCGCGGGAACGTGGCGATAGAGGCACCTGCTCCAAAGGAGGTCGGCTCCACCGATCCAGGCAAGGGAGCGCCCTCCTTCGTAGACGCGGCTGCCTCCGTCACGGGTTCGGCTGGTGCGACCGCCGTGTCGTCAGAAATAGTAACGGTGTCGTCGCCCTTGGCCTTCTTGCTGCCATCCGCCGAGGCGACGACCTCATCCGCCTTCCTCTTGCGGGAAGGATCCTCCTCGCTAACGACGGGCGGTACCTTATCCACGGTCGGATGGCCCATCCTCTTCACTCCGGTCCTATGCATCAGTCGTATAAGCAAAAACAATTGAAGTAATCATGAAAGACAAGAAAGGGTGAGTGCACTCACTTGGCGACTGGAATAAAACGTAGCCCCGTATGGAGGCCGGCTGGTTTTTCTAGTTCGGGTCCCAGTCGGCGACTGAGCCCCATCTCCAGGACGTCGCGTGCCCAAGACACGGACGGCTTCTTCGTTGTTGAGGCCGCAGCCGGAGCCTCTGGGATATCTTCGGCAGGAGCCTCCTGGCGAGGCGAAGCCGCCGCAGCCGGAACATCCCCCAGCCCCGAGACAGGGGCGAATGGCGGAGGCATTGAAGCCAGCGGCACTTCCTCGGTCGCCTCCTCTAGTGCGGCTGCCACTAGTGGTGCGTCCTCACCGGCCGGGCTGGGAGCATCAGAGCTGCTCGCCGAGTGCGGCGGTGAGGCCGGCTTCGATGGCTTCGTCTTCTTTTTCGGGGGGCCCTTACCTCCCTTTATTTCTTCTTCTTCTTCGACGGGGTGGCTTGACGGCGCGAAGTGGTCTCTGGGAGCTCGTCGTCGTCATCATGACGTTCGAGGCTTCTGCTTGCCTTGATCTCGCGCTGTCGTTGTCGGCGGGTCTTTCGGACCAGCGGGGCGACCTCCTCCTCGAACTCGTCGTCATCGTATTCATCGCCCTTAGCAGGCGGCGACTCGCCTACGTCCTAGGCGGACGAGCTCGAGTTCTCGTCGTCCGAAGGTGGGAGCCACCCTTCCACCACTTGGAATAGCTGCGATGAATACAAAGTAAAATCAGAATCACCGCGACTGCATAAACTGCGACTGCGAGCAAAGTAAAGTGGTTACCGTTGGAGCTGGACACTTTGCGGTGTAGGGGGCGACCCCGGCCTGCGCGTCCAGGTACACCGCCTAGGTAATCTTCTTCAGTGCTGGGAGATAGTCCTCCAGCTTCCACTCGTCGAGGCAGGCCTTCGTCGAGTCTCCCCGGCCCGTGTACTGGAACATGTAGTGGTCGCGCTGGGCGAGTGGAACGAGCCGCCGCCCGAGCCAGCAGTTGTACAAGTTTATCGTCTGGAGGCCCTTCTTTTTCAGACCACGGATGGTCTGGAGCATCTCGTCGACGACCATCCGCTGATTGTTGGGGAGCTTGCCGACTTGGAGATGGCGCGGCTCGGATCGATTGGCGGAATACCGCGGGATCGCCACCTCGTCCTCCGGAGTCGCCTCGGCCACGTAGAACCACGACTTCTTCCAGTCGCTCGCTACCTTGGCAGGCAGCATCAGATCGAAGAACGAAGCTTTGGACTTGAGCTGGAACGTCAGGCCGCCCGCGGCCAGCATTGGGTCATTGCTTCCTCGCGGCCGATCCGTCTGTGGAATGATCACGCCACAAGGGGAAGTAGGGCCAGCAGCCCAAGTAGCATTCGCAGAACGCCACGAAGATGGCGAGCTGCTCGATGCTATGGGGACCCAGATCTGAAGGCTGGATCCCGTAGTAGGCGCAGAAGCGCCGGAAGAACAGGGACGTAGGAAACCCTAGCCCCCGCTCGAGATAACTGGTGAAATAGACGAATTCCCTCTCTCGCGGATTTGGGGTCGTCTCTCCGGCTGCGGGAATACGCCAACAGCCGGCTCGTAAGATCCCGGCCTCCTCGAAAGAGGCTAGTTGTGCCCTCGTGCACTTGGATCTACCCCACGTTTCGGTGGAAAGGGCCATGGCCGAGAGGTTTGTTGGGGGTCGGGAGGTTTCGGGTCGGCTGGATCGCGATTCGAGGGAAGGAAAATGCGTGCAGTCGGAAGGAGTGGTGAGAAGGTGGCTCTCCGATCTCCTACCATTCCCCTTATATAGGGGGTGTTACCCGCCAAATCAGGAAGCCGTTACCGCGCGATGATTACGCCAAAAGTTACCGTTGGATTATCCCAATGGCTAGTTTGACCACGATGACGGTCCAACTACAGCCGTTCGACTCGCCGACCCGGACACTATGACAGTGTATCGCCGACTCGACTCGCCAAAGCTGCGACCTGGATCACTGGTTTCCTCCTTTATACAGGAGCCCGCCGACGATTCGACTGGATGCCTACTCTGAAGCCGTATACTCCGACTGCCAGCAGCCACCTACGCCTAATCGCCGACGGCCTCGGGGACTACTGATGGGGATATGCCTACCGGGGTATACCCAGCAGGACGTTTCCGACTGGCCCAAGAACCGGCGAGTGGGCCTGCAGGACGGCGAATGGATTGAAGCCCAGCGAGGAACCAAGCGACTGGAAGTCAAGGCCCAAAGTAGTAGATAGGCCCAGTCGGATTAGGTTTAAACGATTACTGAAGCTTTAACTGAATCGGTTGAGATATGTAAACCCTAGGGGAGGTGAGCCTATATAAACCTCCCTATAGGGCGAGTAGAGATACGTTCCCTCATACACCCAAGCGACTCGCCGCCTAGCCGCCGAGCTCGCTCATTGTAACACCTCCATAATACAATCTAGCAGGAGTAGGTCTTTACCCTCCGGGGGGGCGAACCTGGGTAAAACCCTGTGTCTTTGCCCTCATATCGCACCGCAGATGGCTGGCCGCCCTTGCCCCTTGTTCTACTACTCGCTGCCGATTGCAGCATCTGCCGTGACCATTACACTAATGTTGTGATCTTGTTATTAACAACATCCAATGTCTATGATCAGGAAACCGTGATCATCTTGTTAATCAACGAACTAGTTTATGAGAGAGGCATAACTAGGAACTTTCTGTTTGTTTATTAAACACACATGTATTAACGTTTCTGTATTAATACAATTATAGCATCCAAAATAAACATCTATCATATACTTGGAATACACATAATAAACATTTTATTATTGCCTCTCAGGGCATATTCCCTTTAGTCTCCCACTTGCACTAGAGACAATAATCTAGTTACATTGTGATGTATCTAACACCCATGGAGTTCTGGTGTAGATCATGTTTTGCTCTAGGGAGAGTTTTAGTCAACGGATCTGCTACATTGAGATCCGTATGTACTTCTAAATCTTTATATCTCCATCCTTGACATGCTCGCGGATGGAGTGAAACCGGCGCTTAATATGCTTGGAATGCTTGTGAGACCTTGGCTCTTTGGCATTGGCAATGGCACCATTGTTGTCACAATAGATCACCATTGGGTCCAACACATTTGCAACCACACCTAGTTCGGATATGAACTCCTTCATCCAAACTGCTTCCTGAGCCGCTTCTGAAGCAGCAACATATTCGGCCTCCGTTGTTGATCCCGCCACCACAGGTTGTTTGGAGCTCCTCCAACTAACCGCTCCGCCATTCATGAGAAATACGTATCCGGATTGAGACTTAGAGTCATCCGGATCGGTGTCAAAGCTAGCGTCGACATAACACTTAGCGACGAGCTCTTCTTCACCTCCATATACAAGAAACATATCCTTAGTTCTTCGTAAGTACTTAAGGATATTCTTGACCGCTTTCCAGTTTTCTGAACCTGGATCCGATTGGTACCTACTAGTCAAACTAATAGCATGTGCCACATCCGGTCTTGTACATAGCATGGCGTACATTATAGAGCCTATGGCTGAAGCATAGGGGACCTTGTCCATTATCTCTCTTTCTTCCGCCGAAGCCGGACTTTGAGTCTTACTCAATGTCGTGCCTTGTGTCATAGGTAAGAACCCCTTCTTACTATCTTCCATTTTAAACTTCTTTAAAATCTTATCAAGGTATGTACTTTGCAATAGCCCTATTAGGCGCCTAGATCTATCTCTATAGATCTTTATGCCTAATATGTATGACGCTTCACCTAGGTCCTTCATTGAAAATTTGCTGTTTAGATAACTTTTAACACTGTTTAAAAGATCTATATCATTTCCGATCAATAATATGTCATACACATATAATATCAGAAATTCCACATTGCTCCCACTCACTTTCTTGTAAATACAAGCTTCTCCATAAGTTTGGACAAATCCAAACTCTTTGATCACCTCATCAAAGCGGAGATTCCAACTTCGTGATGCTTGCTTCAATCCATAGATGGATCGCTGAAGCTTGCACACCTTGTTAGCATCCTTAGGATCGACAAAACCCTTTGGTTGTATCATATACAATTCTTCTTCAATATTACCATTGAGAAACACGGTTTTGACATCCATCTGCCATATCTCATAATCGAAATATGCAACAATTGCTAACATAATCCTAACTGACTTTAGCATCGCTACGGGAGAGAATGTCTCAACGTAGTCAACTCCTTGAATTTGTCGAAACCCCTTTGCGACAAGTCGAGCTTTATAGACGGTTACATTACCATCAGCATCAGTTTTCTTTTTGAAAATCCATTTGTTCTCCACGGCCTTTCGGTCGTGAGGTAAGTCCACCAAGTTCCAAACTTGATTTTCATACATGGATTCCATCTCGGATTTCATGGCTTCTAACCATTTGTTGGAATCCGGGCTCATCATCGCTTCTTCATACGTCGCAGGGTCATCATTTTCATCAACCATGAAATTCATGACAGGATTTCCATACAGCTCGGGAGCTGCACGCGTCCTGCTTGACCTGCGAGGTTCGGTAGTACTCTCTTTCGGAGTTTCATGATCATTATCATTAGTTCCCTCTTCAACAGGTGGAGCCAACTCTGGAACAACTTCCGACGCTGCGCTACTCGCCATACTTTGAAGAGAAGGTTCAATAACCTCTTCGAGTTCTACCTTCCGACTACTCACACCTTTCGCGAGAAACTCTTTCTCTAGAAAGGATCCATTCTTGGCAACAAAAACCTTGCCCTCGGATCTGTGATAGAAGGAATACCCAATAGTTTCCTTAGGGTATCCTATAAAGACGCATTTTTCCGCATTGGGTTCGAGTTTATCCGGTTGAAGTTTCTTCACATAAACATCGCATCCCCAAACTTTAAGAAATGACAGCTTAGGTTTGTTTCCAAACCACAATTCATACGGTGTCTTTTCAACGGATTTAGATGGTGCCCGATTTAAAGCGAATGCAGCAGTTTCTAGTGCATAGCCCCAAAATTACAATGGCAAGTCCGTCAGAGACATCATAGATCGAACCATATCTAATAAATTACGATTACGACGTTCCGACACACCATTTTGCTGTGGTGTTCCGGCAGGTGTGAGTTGTGAAACAATTCCACACTCTTTCATGTGAGTGCTAAACTCGTAACTTAGATACTCACCTCCACGGTCGGACCGTAGAAATTTGATCTTTCTATTACGATGATTTTCCACTTCATTCTGAAATTCCTTGAACTTTTCAAAGGTTTTAGACTTGTGTTTCATCAAGTAGATATAACCGTATCTACTCAAATCATCCGTGAAAGTAACAAAATAACGATATCCACCTCGCGCCGACACACTCATTGGACCGCATACATCAGAATGTATGATTTCCAATAAATCTGTCGCCCGTTCCATTGAACCGGAAAACGGTGTTCTAGTCATCTTGCCCATAAGACATGGCTCACATGTATCAAATGATTCAAAATCAAGTGATTCCAAAATTCCATCTGAATGGAGCTTCTTCATGCGTTTAACGCCAATATGACCTAGACGGCAATGCCACATATATGCGGATATATCATCATTAAGTTTAATCCTTTTAGCATCAACATTATGAATATGTGTAACATTATCATCGAGATCTAATAGAAATAAACTATTCATCATCGGTGCATGACCATAAAAGATTTCATTCATATAAATGGAACAACCATTGTTATCGGATTTAAATGAATAACCACTTCGCATCAAACACGATCCAAATACAATGTTCATGCTCAGTGCAGGCACCAGATAACAATTATTCAAGTTTATAACTAATCCCGATGGCAAGTGGAGAGGCAGCGTTCTGACGGCGATCACATCAATGCTTGGTCCATTGCCGACACGCATCTTGACCTCACCCCTTGCTAGCGGTCGCTTGTTCCGCAGCCCCTGATTCGAGTTACAAATATTAGCAACTGAACCGGTATCAAATACCCAGGTGCTACTGCGAGCACTAGTCAAGTACACATCAATAACATGTATATCATATATACCTTTGTTTGCCTTGCCGCCTTCTTTGTCCGCCAAATAATTGGGGCGATTCGCTTCGATGGCGGTCCCCTTACAATAGTAGCACTCGGTATCGACTTAGGTCCAACTCGGGTTTCTTTTCGTGCACGGCAACAAGCTTGCCGCCTTACTTCCTTCCGCTTTTCCTTCTTGTATTTCTTGAAACCAGTGTTCCTATTGATCATCAACACTTGATGTTCCTTTTGATCTCCACTTCAGCTTTTAAGCATTGATGTAAGCTCGGGAGAGACTTCTTCATGCCTTGCATATTATAGTTCATCACGAAGCTCTTATAGGTAGGTGGCGAGACCGAGAACACGATGGATGCCTAAGTCAATGGGAATCGATATTCCCAAGGACACAAGCTTATCGGCGTAACGACATCTTGAGTACATGCTCACTAACGGAGTTGTGCTCTTCCATCATGTAGCTAAAGAACTTTTCCTGCTGCGTTGTAGCTCTCTACAGCACATGTGTGTCAAAATCATTTTCAACTCACCCATTGTATCAAAAGCATTGCCATTTTCAAACGCTTTGAAGTTCGGCTCTAGCCCATACAATATGCCGCAATGAACTAAGTTGTGGTCCTCCTGACGAGTCTGATAGACATTCTTCTCCTCGTCAGGGGCATCATCAAAAGGTGGGGGGCCTAACGGCGCTTCTAGCACATATTGCTTTTGTGCAGCAGAGAGGAGAATCCTCAAACTCATGGCCCATTCGGTAAAGTTGCTACCGTTTGTTGCAAGTTTCTCCTTCTCCATGAACACATTGAAATTAAAAGCAGGTGGTGCCATCTACAACAGAATTTGTAAAGTTTAGACTAAGTGTATGATAGATTGAGTTTAACTAATCCATATTACGAATGAACTCCCACTCAAAAACGACATCCCTCGTGCCTTTTTGGTGATTACATGAACCAAATCCACTACACCAAGTCCGATCATCACGTGAGTCGGTGTAGCTTCAAAGGCGAGCATCAAATGGGCATCATATCTACTATATGACTCATGCTTAACCTTTCGGTCTGTGTTCCGAGGCCATGTTTGTACATGCTAGGCTCGCCAAGTTAGAACCTTAGTATTCGTGTGTGTAACTGTTTTACACCCGAAATATGGTCGTGGATCCAAGAACACCCGATCATCACGTGATGTCTTGGAGCGACGAAAACATAATCGGTGCATACTAAAGGAAGAACACATTCTTATATTGATATTTTAAAAGAGGGATCATCTTATTATGCTAACAAAGCGCTAAACAAGCAATATAAGATGCTATCAAACATCACATGTTTATTAGTGAAATGATATGGTTCCCGCATATGATCTCTATCATGTGCACCGTGGTATGATCACTATCATACCTATATGTGTAAGTCTAAGGTCTATGGAGATTACACGTTATGTATGTTGTAAGAGTATCATCTCATACTTCTACTTACAATATCACCATATCATAACACTAGCCCAGCAACAATCTAAACTAGGCGCCTCTAATTTATCCATTGCAAGTTTTACGTGGCTTAGGGATTTAGAGATAGAACCGTTCTTACCTACGAACATGAACCACAACGAGGATAACCAAATTGTTGACAACTCGTTGCAAAATAGATATTGACTATTGTAGGAGAGACAGACACCCGCTAGCCACTTATGCAAACTAGTTTCATGCCAAGCGTGGAACATGTCTCATGTGCGAGGACATGTAAAGTTTGTCCGGGCCGCTTCATCCCACTATGCCACCAATATCCAAAATTACAACAAAGGAGCAACAACATGATCATCATCGCCCACATACTCATATGTGTACTACCCGTAAAGTATCTACGCATAGATCCGCTCGATACCCTTTGTAGGGTTCGCAGCATAGAAAACAAAAAATTTCCTACGATGGGAACTATGTACCAAGATCTCTCTACTAGATACAAACAATGGGCGGATGTATATCCGTAGAGAACATACCCTTGAAGACCGACAAAGCTTAACGAGTTCAACTCGTGGTTGATGTAGACGATCTCTTGCCGATCTCAAGATCGAGAGGAAGTCCTAGCGCCGCAGAGCAGCAGCGCATCCGTGCTCGCACACACGTACAAGACACCGGGCAACCTCCGCCTCCTCGCTCCAGCAATGCAGCGGAAGCACAACCCTTTCTTGCCGAATAGCCACCGGGAACATGTATCTCGCTAGTCCGAGACCATGGGGGATAAATTTTAGAGGGGGGGGGAGAGATCCTTCACGAGGAGGTGTGAGAGACAAGTGAGAGGAGGGGGGCACCCAAGGGGGTGGCCGCCGTCCATGGGGGCTGCCCCCTCCCCTCCTTCATTCATGTGGGTGGACACTCCACTCACAAAATGTCCCTTCAATTTTCTCCACTCAAAAGTCCACTCAAATTCCCATTAAATTTCCACCAAATTTAATGCAAACTCTCATTAAATAAAATTCTTTTATTTTATTCAGAATTTTGTCAATTAATTTAATGACAAACATTCACAAATAACCCCTTGCTAGAATTCCATTTCACATGCATAACCACTTTATGCAATTTCACCCGAAAACCTGTTTCTGTATCTAGTGAAATAAATTCCTGCGCTTGTTCATTCTTTCGGCATGAAACATTTGCTCCAACTGGATGCCAATGTCCCTTAAGTGTGTCACCCTACGGTTCGCAAATAATGCGGACATGATCGAGACCCTTCTCCGATCAATAATCAGTAGAGGGACCTGGAGATCCATACTGACTCCCACACATTCAACGATGACTTTTCCTGTGATCGTCGGAACCTTTTACGCTTGTATCTTAATCCCTTTGTTTCAAGATATATTACATGTCCGAGATTCGATCATCGGTATCTCCATACCTAGTTTGATCTCGTTACTGACATGCACTCTTTTCTCGTTCCCGTGATATAACATTCTAGTGATCAAATCACTTGCTTGCAAGCTAATCAATGTGATATCACCGAGAGGGCCCAGAGCATATATATCCGTCATCGGGATGAACAAATTCCACTCTTGATCCATGATTCTCAACATAACACTTTATTAGCTTTGAAGCCATCTTTATAATCACCCAGTTACGGAGTGACGTTTGATGTCAACAAGAAACTCTTCCGGTGTTAGTGATTGGCATGATCTCATGGTCTAAGGATTAGGACTACTTCGTAGTTTGTTTATAGCAATATAAACTCAATGACTTTGATCGTAATGCTATACTTCGGATGAATGTTCATCACACCATTACACTAATGTTGTGATCTCGTTATTAACAACATCCAATGTCTATGATCAGGAAACCATGATCATCTTGTTAATCAACGAACTAGTTTATGAGAGAGGCATAACTAGGAACTTTCTGTTTGTTTATTAAACACACATGTATTAACGTTTCCGTATTAATACAATTATAGCATGCAAAATAAACATCTATCATATACTTGGAATACACATAATAAACATTTTATTATTGCCTCTCAGGGCATATTCCCTTCAGTCTCCCACTTGCACTAGAGACAATAATCTAGTTACATTGTGATGTATCTAACACCCATGGCGTTCTGGTGTAGATCATGTTTTGCTCTAGGGAGAGTTTTAGTCAACGGATCTGCTACATTGAGATCCGTATGTACTTTACAAATCTTTATATCTCCATCCTTGACATGCTCGCGGATGGAGTGAAACCGGTTCTTAATATGCTTGGAATGCTTGTGAATCAAAGTAGATACTAAACAAGCATGGAGCATCAAAAATTATAGATACGTTTCCAACATATCAGCATCCCCAAGCTTAACTCCTGCTCTTCCTCGAGTAGGTAAGTGATAAATAGAATAATTTTTGAGGTGACATGCACCCACACAATAAAGATCCAACCATTTGCTAACATTGAAAGCTGTGATCAAAGAACTCTAAACATGTGCATGAAAGATGGAGTTCTAGCAATAGGACATAGTAACTATGCATGAAACATGGCAAGCTACAAACAAATATCATGAATAATATGTATTGAAAAACGTTTGTTTGTTTCACATGCAGAAAACATAGCATAGTGGCAATCATCTTGTCCCTCATAGAGTAGCAATATAGATGCATAGGACACCTACAAAGTTCACAATGGTGACTAGAAACAAGCAGCACATGAACAAGTAATAACACAATATGCATCAATTAATAAGCTTTGGAGCACTGCACATAGAATGACAACTATGCTCTCTTAATGGTGCCTAAAGGTAGAAGGTGGAGACTCAATAGTGGTGGAAGAAAGGCCTTTTTTTGTAAAGGAAGCAGGGATTACAAGTTTCAAAAATAACTTCCAAAAATTATGGTACTAGTTAGCTTTTAGCCCTCATTACCCCTATCATAAGCATCTTGAAGTGGTTAAGGTTAAAGTTGAAAAGCTGGAGTATATGCTTGACGGAGTATAAGTTGGCAATCTCATGCCCCTTGAATACGAGGGCCACACCTCATGCATACTCAACTTTGGGTCCAGGTAAGTTCTTGTCACTATAAGTATTTGCATATCATTGAGAACCGCCAACAGGGTACCCCTTGCACATGGTACATGAGCTTTCCCATAACCAAAATGACAAGGCAAGCAGACAATGAGCATCTCAGCAATTCTTCTTATGTACCATGGGAATATGGTGCTTTTTTCTCTCTTTCCTATTTTCTCAATGTGTCTCTTTTTTATAAGAAGAATGCTTCATAGATGTCACTATGGTGATGCTGCAAGTTTCCACCATGATTAGGCATGGCTTAGGCTAGCGGCCCAGGAGTTTCTCTAACACAGGATACAAACTCCATGGACTTACAAGTTCCCTCTTTATTTCACACTGGTGACATGCATAGACAAAAGAACATGATATCAACTGAGTATAACAAGGTACAAGTGCAATGTTAAAAACGTTCCCCGTGATAGCACGATTCTGCTAATTCCAACTGATAAGTGCAAGCATATACAACAAAGTTGTCACAATGGTTCAAGTTTATTAGGGGCAAAGAATAAAGTGTGCCATCAAGTTCGTGAGGGCTTTAATCATTAAGTTTACACATAACAAAATAGTTTTTAATTGGAAGATAGATGAAAACAAGAATATACTTTGGAATGGTGTAACACACCATGCATAGGAATTTATAGTGGACACTTTGGAAAAACTTGGTTTCTTGGGAGTTGGAAGCATGAGTAGAACTTACTCATACAAGTGGAGACTAGCAAAAGACTGGGAGCAACCAACTAAGAGAGCAATAATGGCCATAATCATGCAATGCAACAAAGCAAACTAATCAAAGCAAAGAGTGGTACTACAATTCAAGGACTAAATGATCATAGAGGCTAATGGTGACTTGTCATAGTTAGAACATGGTGTGAGCATGTGCCAAGTCAACCTAATCAAAACATCAAAGACAAAGGAGAATACCACAATACTATGCTTTTGCATGCTAAAACAACGCATAATTTCTTCAAGGCACAGTAAGCAATCCCAATTGTTTGGAACAAGACATGCTACAGCAATAATCACTAATCATAATGGCAAAACAACACCTAGCATGTCATGCTAAAGTCTAAGTCACATTCAATGCAAGCTCCTCTTGCACTTCAAGCAAGAACTTACTAATCATTTCCAAACACCAAGCAAACTTATTTGCAAAACAACACAACGAGTATGGGGGTCCAAACTACTAAAGCAAACTAAACAAACTAAGCAAAGCAAACGAAAACTAAGACGCTCCAAGAACAACACAATTGTGCATGAAACAAGAAAAACGAAGTGTCTAGACAAACCTGAGCTTTTTATTGATGAAGAAGGGGATGCCCAGGCATCCCCAAGCTTTGATGCTTGTACCTCTTGGATATTTTTTGGGGCGACACCATGTTGGCATCCCCAATATTGAGCTTTTGTCCATTCTTCATATCATTGCATCATTCTCTCTTTACACCTGAAATTTTTCCTTCATACAAAACTTCACACAATCTTTATTAGCAACATTAGCTTATTAAAAAGATATTAGACCACTGGCAAAGCTTTGGAACAGCAAGGATTTTCATTAAAAACACAAGCTACTGTAGTAACTCCTTGAAAGAAACTCAATTTACCTGAAGAGAGCTCAAAAAGGAATCAATAAGAAGCAAATGCAAATAATGGCAGAAATCTGTCAAAACAGACCAGCAGGTAGAAATGATTTTGTTCAAACATCTTCTGTTGCTCAAATAAAAAAGTGTTGAACTAACGAAAGTTAGCCAACATACTGGGGGATTTATTCGTAAATGTTTAGCTCAATCCGAGTTACAGAGCCTCCTCATGATTTTTTTGGTGGAGGACAGAAATCTGTTTCGGGACAGCAACTCCCCAAATCTTACTTCCCTCTCATTAGAGGTCATTCTTGGCACAAAAAGCAAACAAAAAGGATAAGGAGAGATCATTACAAAAGTAATAACTTCCAAGACTTAAGGAAACTCTTGGGTTATCTCCCAACAAGTACTTTTCTTTTACGCCTTTAAGTTAGGCTTGATAGCTTGAGAAGATGCTCTCATAAGAACTATGAGTTGAAGTAAAAGAGAGCATCAAGAAGCAAATTCAAAACACCTTTAATTCTAACCCACTTCCTATGCATCGGAATCTTGTACACAAATAAATTCACAAAGAACAAAGTGACAAGTATAGGAAGATGAAACAAGAGCAACTTCAAAACTTTCAGCACATAGAGAGGTGTTTCAGTACCATGAAAAATTCTACAACCAGATTTTACTCTCTCATAATAATTTTCAGTAGCCTCATGAATAAACTAAACAACATAGCTATCACATAAAGCATGCTTTTCATGATCTACAAACTCATAATCTCTATCAAGCTCAAAAACAGTGGGATTAAAACCTTCACAGGTTTTACCAAAAGTAGATATTTCAAAAGGATCTACAAGAACATAACATTCATTCCCCTTTGGTAAGCATGGGAGACAATCAAATAATGTAAGAGATAAAGAGTTACTCTCATTAGAAGGTAGGCATGGGTAGATAATCCATGCTTCCTCCTTTTGTTCATCACTCTCCTCCTCTTTTTCATCTAATGAGCTTCCAGTTTCAGCAATTTCTTCTTCCATAGGCTCCTGCAAGGTATTAGTCTCTTCCATTTGTGGAAAGCACCTATTAAAATATTCAAGAATATAGCTATTTTATTCCTTGTAATTATCCAAGCAGAATTTAAGTATCTCATAAACCTCATATTCATAAGGTGCATCATCAGTATTTTCAAGCAAACTGGCAAGTTCAAATGCACCCTTGAAAGCAATAAATTCTTCAATTTGTTCCACATCATAAAAGTCATAATTTCCTTTAACGTAAGAGGATATGGTAACATTATCATTATACTCACATTGAAAAGGGAGGTGTTTATAACTCCTACAGCAACAAGCTTTATCAAAGAAATAAGTAACATTATAAGTAGAGCACACGCCTCTAGCAATAGTATTCAACTTATCAATTTGTTCCCACAAGTATTTCCCTTTTTGTGACAAACGGTGTTCCTTATAATAATACTTTTGTTCTTCCGTGAACCCACCTTGCCAATAAGAACTAGTTTCAAAGAAACCATCCATTGATAGAAAGCATGACCAAGCAAGGCAATAACAGACCACCAACTAGAGTAGGAACAAATTTTTTTATGTTTTTGAATAAAGCAAGCAACCCAAACTAGACTAATTTTTTTGGGTTTTTTGGAAAGAGGCAAAAAAAACCAAGCAAAATAAACAAAGAAAACTAAAAACAAAGTAAAGGACTCCCCTTGTGAAGACGTCCTTAGCCTCCCCGACAACGGCGCCAGAAATATTGATGCGTGCACCCAGTGTTTGACGTGGGACACTTCGTTGGAACCCCAAGAGCAAGATGTGATAAACATAGCAGCAAGTTTCCCTCAGTAGAGACCGAGGTTATTGAACCTGAAGGATGAAGGAAACGTCTCAAAGGTGTTGCTGGAAACATGGAGACCTGCCCAACACAAACTCAAGACTTTGCCCCAACGAATCAGTGAGGTTGTCAAGCTCACCGGTTTGCTGTAACAAAGGATTAAACGTATGGTGTGGAAGGTAATGATTTGCAGCAAGTAAACAAGTAACTGTGGAAGATGTATCAATGGTAAAGATTGGACCGGGGTCCATAGTTCACTAGAGGTTCTCTCCTTAGATAAACAACATGGCATGAAGGGTAAACAAATTATAGCGGGGCAATTGACAGGAACTGAGCAAGGCATAAGAATGCAATTTATAGCCAGAAAGATCCTATGAGGTTGATTGGGCAATACAACAATATACATAGACCGTCATCCAACTGCATCTATGACTAGAAGTCCACCTTCAGGTTATCATCCGAACCCCTCCAAAGATTAAGTTGCAAGCAATGACTTACTTTAAGCAAAGTGTGTAAGGTAAAAAGTACACATGTTCCATGAACAAGAGACCGTTGTTTTCTCCCTAGTATCAACAACACATCTACAACCGAAGAGATTATTGTCACTTCCCTTGTAAACTAGAGGCATGAACCCACTATCGAGCATAAATACTCCCTCTTGGAGTCACTAGCAACTACTTGGCCAAGATAACCACTAGCAACGGAGAGCATGCAAGATCACAAACAACATAGACATGATAGAATCATAAAGATAAAACCATTAATCAAACCAACATAATAATCTCAATATCCATCGGATCCCCGCAAACACAACATGCATGATTACAAATAGATTAGATCTTGATCATGAACGGAGCTCACAAGATCTATACATGAAAGCACAAAGGAGGAGATACAACCATCTAGCTACTACATGGACCCATAGTCCAAGGTGGCTACTCTCGAATCATACCAGAGAGAAGGCCTCCGGGATGATCTCCCCCCCGGCAGGGTGCCGGGAAGAACTTCAGATCCCCTTGATCCAGGGACGATGGTGGCGGTGGCTACCGACGGTTTTGTGGATTTCTGATTGGGTACTCAGGGTTTCTGCATCGGGGGCTTCTTATAGGCGAAGGGGCGGGACCGGGAGGCGGCCAGTGTGCCTGTAACATCCCAGCATTAGAGCCTAGAAATAAGTTGAACCCAGATGTGTGCTTCGCATTGATGCATAGAAAATCCGAATAATTTTCGCGCTTTTAAACAGAACTTGTCAAAGTGATTGAAGCTTCTCTTAGATTGATGTAATTGAAGTAGATCATCAAGTTGACTGCGATAAGTTTCAATAAGACCTTTGTTAAAATCTCATTTTTGGGTAAGAGAGATTTGATCTAAGGGTATATCAAAATATACCATAAGTTAAACCTTAATATAATGTGAATTATATCTGATCATTAGGTGATCATCTTATAGTATTCATTATAACCATTCATAAGTATCAAGTTAAGGATATAAAACAAATAATAAGAATGTAACCACTATGTCTTAAATCCCATCTGCATACATTCTAAGAATCATAATAACACCTAAATCCTAAAAACTCTTTTGATGAGTTGGAGTTGGAAAGAGATTAAGTTAGGATCATCCACTATATATATATATATATCTTTCTTTATATACAATCTTTATGGAACTTATCTCAATATCTGTTGTTCATCAATGTTGGATGATTTCCCATTGATTCACAATTTTTTTAACTATTAGTCTTTGATCTATTATTTGATCTTATCAGAACATCTACTCAAATCTTCTAATGAGTGCATAGTCCATTAATAACCTTAATCCAATATAAGATACTAAGAAGATAATTTCCAGGCAATACAAGGTAGGATTGATAAAGCCCTATTTATCCAACTAAGAACTTAAGTAATTAATGATTAAAGTATTATAATGGTAATGTTTTGGCCACCAACATGGAATGCTTATATTTAGTATAGGTAATACTGGTGGGTAGAACATGATTGGAACCTTAGTAAAGATAAGTGATCCTAGAGAAGTCTTTGCAAAACCCATAAATATAATTTAGGGATTGAAGTGTAAGTCATGAGGGTTAAGTAATTAAGATGGTGTTATTCATCTTCAAGAATAATCAACTTTAGAGAAAGATTAGTGATGGAAGATAATCAACAGTAGAATAGTAAATACAACCAACCAAGGATATGAACAGATTATAAAATGCCTTTGTATCAAACTCATTGGATTCATCCATAAGTTTAGAAGAATGATATATTGAATAAGAAGATCTTAATAAGTAAGTCCATCAAACTAACCATGATGATGGATAGAAAGAGGTATTATATCTAGGAAAGGAATTCCTTAATTAGAGATTGCAGATTGTGAAATATGATTATATGTTATAGATCATTTTCCTATTTAATCTTGGTAAACAATCAACTCTAAATCTTAAATCAAAACATAATATCCATCTCATAATGTTAAACCATCATCTGATGCTCATAACACTTTATAGAAATATTTCCTAATAACAAATTACATAAGTCATTTCAACCATCATCACTATATGTGCCTAAGTATATATTTATAAGTTCACTTCTATAAAACACTCTAATTTCAAACTTCCTATTAAAAAGGAAGATTTCATCAAAGACTATATACACAAGGCAATATGCTGAATTATTAAATCTTAACTCTTAAAAGGAATCAAAGCTTATACAAACCCTAAAGCCAAGGGTAGTACTCATAATTTAAAAACCCTAAACCTCTTTGTTTATCACAATAGAATATATACAGTTCATTTTCTAAATAAATGGGAATAGTAATAACCATATCCTTATCCTTCATGTTCTGATGCAACAAATAATGATCCAAGATCATGATACATATAAAATCTGTATTCAAACTATGATCCAATGAGAGTTAAATCTATAAACAAATAAGAAGATATCATTTAAGAAATTCCTAATTAAAAATTAGAAGAGAAAAATAATAAGAAGAAGTTTCTTCCAATTATTAAAAAAGAGTTCTTATTAAGTAAATAAAAGAAATATAAAAAGAAGGCATAATAAAATTTCACAAAGGTTACCAAATATATTTTAATATTACTACAAATGTTCAGCAAATAAATCATACAAAGAAAGGTTCAAAATCTAATTCAAATTCATATCTAAAAAGGAAAACAGGAAATAGAAAAGAATAAAGCAAATAAAAATAAACCTCGCCGCAGCCCAATACCACTATACCTATCGACGCTAAATTACTATAACGCCCGATAACAGCCCTGTCCTTTTCCATCTGAGACTGACAAGTGGGGTCAGGAAAGGACCGCGGGTTGAGCTAAAGAAAACGTCAGGGGGTTATCTGTAAAACGATCATCGTCGTCATCGTCACGCACACAAATAACTCGCTGGCGGAGCTCGCCGCCGCCTGATGCCGTCATCGCCGCCATTGCGCCAAGATACTCGCCGCCGTTGCCAGGAGGGGATAAGAAGGCCACCGTGATGCATTGCTTCCATCCCTATCCCCAATCCCTCCTTATCCTCTCAGATATGAACGAGACCGAAACCCTAGCTCGCCGGAGCTACCTCTCGTCGTCGAACCACGTCACCCCGCACCATTCTGAGCCGACATGGAGAAGCGCCATCCTCCGTAGATCCTCTAGTTAGAAGTCTGCATCAAGGGCAACACTGGAGCGGGCGAATTTGATCATTCCCCTTAGCAGCAGTTTGTCGGAATCCTCGTCGGGAGCTCGATTCTGACCGCGCCTATCCTCATCAACCACTCTATCATCATCAGGGTAAGCATACGCATCTCTGGACCCTAGTTTTGTTTGTGGATTCGCACCGTAGGTCTAGTTTTGTTGAGCACCGACGTTGGCCACTGAAGTAACTCGTCGCCGATGACATTCCGATGACCATTTCCGAGCGGCGCTGCCACTATTAGGTCCAGTGAGTCACGATGATTCGGACTAGACCTATTTCGCTTGCTGGGGTGCAGTGGATCGTCGCCGGTGACTACTCACCGACGGTGGTGGCGATGCTGACGCCAAGCTTACCTCATGACCGAGCCACGTCAGCCCGTTTGACTAGTCTTTGCCTCGCGAGGTGGATGACATGGCCATGGCCCACATGTCATCGACAGTGAGTAGAGAGGAGGTCAGTAGCAAAAGCATTTCTAAGGCCTGAGAGCTAAGGTGGACAATGGCCCACTAGTCAGTGACTGGGGCTAGCTCTGGTTGCGGTATAAAAAGTAATTTTTTGTTTAGAAATAAATAAAATGTTATAATTCAATTAAGAATATTCCAGAAATCAAATAAAGGATTAAATCTTGTTTAATTAATAACTTTTAATTTATAAAAAAATGTATATAATATATGAATTTTTTTAGAAAAATAAAATCTACAACTTAAAACTATTATCAAATATTATTATGATAATTATTTAAATAAATTTTATTTAATAAAGGTTTAATAAGTAATAAAACCTTGATAATTCATATTTTTATAATGATAAATGTTTATAATATAAGTAAAATACCAAAAATCTTAGAAAAATAAGAATTCTAATTTAAAACTATAATCATGTATTATTACCTCACTTAATGAAATATTTATTATTTATTAAGTAATTATAAAGTAATAAGAATTATAAAAATCACATCTTATTATTTATAAATCACAAAAATAAACATGATATGCCAAAATGATCACAAAAATATTATTTACATGTTAAAAATCTAATAATCTCCTTTTGAGGTAAATAAAAAAATTAAATATTTTAATAAACTCAAATTTAAACTTATTTACTTCATTAATAATTCATATAAGGATAAATAACATTTATTAATATTCCTAAAATGAGTCAAATAAGTCTAATAACTAGTATTAGTCTTAAATATTAATAATTTAATACCATAATAGTTTCAAACATTATGAATGTTCTTATTTTTGAAGAATCTACAACCTTAAATGAAGATTATCTCTAAGAAGAATTCCACTAATAATAAAATCCTTAAAAGAACAACTGGTGAACAATCAAATCTTTTCTAAACTATATTAATCACCAAATTACAAAAACTACTACAACACTATATAAATCCATAAGTAGTTAAGTAACATTATATTGGGTTCATAAACTATACTCACTTATCTATAAACGATAAATGATATTACTCCATACTCACATCAAGAAACCATTACTCTAGTAACGGAATAAACATTCTTAAGTAACTTAAAGAACACATTTCAGATATACAAGATACCAAGGTATAAGTACGATAATTTCAAAACTAGCTATACTTTAAAGTTAACTTTAGTCTACAAAATCTTAATATAACACTATAAGCATTATTATATGTCGTATAGTTAACTTTGGTCTGAAGTGGTTAAACTATGAAGCAACTCAAGCCAAACCATTTAAGCAAACAAATGACAACAACCACCACTAACTAACCACAAAGTTTGTTTAAACCTTAGAAGTGAAACCTTTTCTTTGAAGGTTATCCTTTTTGCCACTTTAAATAAGAAACCTTGTATAAGTAATCCTAACTAGTATATCATAAGTATGTATACTTTACTCCTACATATGTATTGTTTATAACCACTCATAAACTCTAATAAAAGTACAACTGTGAAACTTATCTAAAAGGACCACATATTCCAAAGTTACCATTTTCGGAATCCAAACCTTAGGACAACGTTATTCCCGGGATTTGCGCTTAGAACGTGCATCACATTACTTATGCATAAAAGCATATCGCTTCTTTAAACATTAGTCCTTACCGAACCAATGATGCTGATTTCAGATTTTGGATCTTATACTGACTCGAAGACCGTGAGTGCACAATCTTGCAATCACAAAAGGCAAGTTCACACTTGCTCATGTCCTTTGATTATTTTCTGTAATTTTACAAATCCAGTGTTGTCTTCACCTGCATTTGAAAAAGGTCGGAAAAAACTATTTCTAATATTAATGAAAACTATTGATTACTGATTCAGGGTGATCAACTAATCTATTAAATCTGACAGTTGGGATACCACTGTTCAGAACTATATCACCTAGGACTTAACAACCAATGTCGCCAGTGATTCTTGCGCCGTATATTACGCGTTGACCATGAGGTTTGGAATGGGATGGAGAAGTCAGTTGTATCTTCTTCCTCTCGCATTAAGCCGGATGTGTAGGTCGTGGCTGTTATCCTTGTACTGTGCATATTAATTGGTAATTCATAGAGGATATGCAGCATATGGGTGGGAACCCTCATCGTCCCACGATAGTTCTGGCATCTAACAGTTTGTACAAACCATTGCCGTAATTCATTATGTGGACATGGTGTACACCAAGGAGGCATGCGAGGTCGTGAAGGGGGCAGTGATTGGCTTGGATCATCTTCTGGGCCCCACATCATGGAATTGTGGACGGGAATAAGCTGCCCGGTTGTGCAACAAAGAGTTGATCTCTCATGGGTAAAGTAACGCACCTCTGCAGAGTGTAAGAACAGTAACTTGTTACTCCCTGTTCCAGGAAGGAGCTGCGAACGCGGCGGGAAAGGAACCCCATGAAGGTTCTGGTAGACCCGTGAAGGATGATGGACATAGATTTTCAGAATAAAAGAAACCTTTGAAGAAATGTTTATGAAAACTTGCATTGCCTACGACCTATGGTCGGTGGCTATAGTTATAGTGCATCAAACACTCCTTTTCTAGTGAATTTGCTGAGTACGCTCGTACTCCCTTGCTAGATTCTGAAGCCATTAAGAAGATGTCTACATCAAGATATGATCCAGAACTTATCAAGACCAGCTAAAGCTCTTCAATGAAGACCAGGAAGACAACATAAATCTCAACTCAAGTGAAGACAAAATTACTGACTAGATAGAAATACAATCTCTAGCCAAAGAACCTACCTCTGTAGTGCGTTGCAATAGCAACAATGCCAATTCCTTAGTTAAATACTAATTTTAATGGTATAATAATTATGCGTTATTTATCTTCAAATCTTCTTCGTAAAAGAAGTTCTTTCTGTATCTTTAACTTAGAGTGTTCTCTGGATCTTATGTAAAGAGTGAGTTGTAACCTTTAAGCCATGTATTGGACCCGCTGTGTTTCTGTTGTGCCATTCTGAGGGATGTAATACTAGTGAACGGTGTTTCATTGGTGTTATGTCAGCGACTATAGTATACTACATCATGCAATGGTATGTTGGGTCACCTCAGTGCCCAAACCCTAGCCAGGCATCGGCCCACCTGTCCCCGCGCCTGGGGGGGGTGGCCCGTCTGGCCGGCCTTCCGGGATCCCCTCTGGACTTCTTGTTCCCCACAAAAAGTTATTGACTTTGTCCTTCGTCCCGTCCAATTCCGAGAATATTTCTTTACTAACTTTTCTGAAACCAAAAACAGCAAAAAACATGCATCTCGCAGTGTTGCAACTTGTTAATAGGTTAGTACCAGAAAACATGTAAAAAGCACCTCAAAGTGTGGACAAGTAAAGCAAAGTAGATACTAAACAAGCATGGAGCATCAAAAATTATAGATACGTTTCCAACGTATCACTACTGCTCATGCCATACAAGTTACTATTGATAAAAAAATGTTAGGCTGTGAGCTCAACTTCATGCTAAGTGGGAAAGGGAAGCTTAAATTGATAGAAACAATAGTGTGTGCACTATCACCACTAAACCACAAGTAGCCCCTATTCCTCCTCCTACTATGCCTACCACTAGTGATGCTAAGTTTGACTTTAATATTGATGGCTGCAAATTTCTAAAGTGATTATGTTCTCACAAAAGCTTGCTAGAAGTCCTGATGCTAGTGATATGAATGTTTCCTTTACCAAACACATTACAAATGCTCTTGTTAAGATTAAGGAAGAGAAGCTAAAACACAAGGCTTCTATTCCTAGGAAAGTAGAAGATAGTTGGGAACCCATTATTAATATGCAAGTGAATGACTTTGATCTCAAAGCTTCATGTGATCTTGGTTCTAGTGTCTCTATTATGCCTAGGAAGATTTATGAAATGCTTGATTTGCCGCCATTAGAAGATTGTTATTTGGAAGTACCACTCAATGATAATGCTAAGAAAAACTCATGGGGAGTATTAATGATGTTCTCATTATGGTTAACAATGCTTATGTCCCTGTTGATTTCTATGTTTTGGATGTTGAATACAATGCTTCTTGTCCTATTACTTTGGGAAGATCTTTTCTTAGAACAGTTGGTGCCATCATTGATATGAAAGAAGGCACCATCAAATATCATTTTCCATTCAAGAAAGGTATTGAACACTTCCCTATGAGAAGAGAGAAGTTTCTTTTTTGCTCCTCCTTTGAAAGCAAGGTTTGATGTTAATGCTTCTTCATTTGAAAATACTTGATTCTTCTTGCTTCTTGTGCCTAACTTAAAGGCGTTAAAGAAAAGTACTTGTTGGGAGATAACCCAAGAGTTTTCTTGAGTCTTGGAAGTTATCACTTCTGTAATAACCTCTCCTTATCCTTTTTTGTTTGCATTTTGTACCAAGAATGACCTCTAATGAGAGGGAAGTAGGATTTGAGGAGTTACTATCCCGAAACAGATTTCTGGCCTCCACCAAAAAAATTCATGAGGAGGATCTGTAACTCGGATTAAGGTAAAAATTTCTGAATAAATCCCCCAGTATGTTAGCTAACTTTCGTTAGTTAAATACTTTTTGATTTGAGCAACATAAGATGTTCGAAAAAAATCGTTTCTACCTGCTGGTCTATTTTGACAGATTTCTGCCATTATTTGCATTTGCTTCTTATTGATTCCTTTTTGAGCTCTCTTTAGGTAAATTGAGTTTATTTGAAGGAGTTACTACAATAGCTTGTGGTGAAAAGCCTTGTTGTTCCAAAGCTTTTCCAGTGGTCTAATATCTTTTGAATAAGCTAATGTTGCTAATGAAGATTGTGTGAAGTTTTGTATAAAGGAAAAATTTCAGGAGTAGAGAGAGAATGATGCAGTGAGATGAATAATGGACAAAAGCTCAAGCTTGGGGATGCTGCCATGGTGTCACCCCAACAAATATTCAAGAGGTACAAGCGTCAAAGCTTGGGGATGCCCAAGGCATCCCCTTCTTCATCAATAAAAAAATCTTAGGTCTGTTTAGACACTTCGTTTTTATTGTTTCATGCACAATTGTGTTGTTCTTGGAGCGTCTTAGTTTTCATTTGCTTTTCTTAGTTTGTTTAGTTTGCTTTAGTAGTTTGGACCCCCGTTCTCATTGTGTTGTTTTGCAAATAAGGTTGCTTGGTGTTTGGAAAGGAGTAGTAAGTTCTTGCTTGAAGTGCAAGAGGAGCCTGCATTGATTGTGATTTAGACTTTAGCATGACATGCTAGGTATTTTTTTTAACATTATGCTTAGTGATTATTGTTGTAGCATGTCTTGTTCCAAACAATTGGGATTGCTTAGTGTGCCTTGAAGAAATTATGCGTTGTTTTAGCATGCAAAAGCATAGTACTGTGGTATTCTCCTTTGATGTTTTGCTTGGGTTGACTTGGCACATGCTCACACCATGTTATGACTATGACAAGTCACCATTAGCCTCTATTATCATTTAGTCCTTGACTTGTAGTGCCATGCTTTGATTTTATTAGTTTTCTTTGTTGCATTGCATAAATATGGCCATTATTGCTCTCTTAGTTGGTTGCTCCCAGTCTTTTGCTAGCCTCCACTTGTATGAGTAAGTTCTACTCATGCCTCCAACTCCCAAGAAACCAAGTTATTCCAAAGTGTCCACTATAAATTCCTTTGCATGGTGTGCTACACCATTCCAAGTATATTCTTGTTTTCATCTATCTTCCAATTAAAAACTATTTTGTTATGTGAAAACTTAGTGATTAAAGCCCTCACGAACTTGATGGCACACTTTATTCTTTGCCCCTAATAAACTTGAACCATTGTGACAACTTTATTGTATATGCTTGCACTTATAAGTTGGAATTAGCAGAACCGTGCTGTCACGGGGAACATTTTCAACATTGCACTTGTACCTTGTTGTACTCAGTTGATATCATGTTCTTTTGTCTATGGATGTCACCGGTGTGAAATAAAGAGGGAACTTGTAAGTCCATGGAGTTTGTATCCTGTGTTAGAGAAACACCTGGGCTGCTAGCCTAATCCATGCCTAATCATGGTGGAAACTTGCATCATCACCATAGTGACATCTATGAAGCATTATTCTTATAAAAAAAGAGAAACATTGAGAAAAGAGGAAAGGGAGAAAAAAGCACCATATTCCCATGTTACATAAGAAGAATTGCCGAGATGCTCATTGTCTGCTTGCCTTGTCATTTTGGTTATGGGAAAGCTCTTGTACCATGTGCAAGGGGTACCCCGCTGGCGGTTCTCAATGATATGCAAATACTTATAGTGACAAGAACTTACCTGGACCCAAAGTTGAGTATGCATGAGGTGTGGCCCTTGTATTTAAGGGGCATGAGATTGCCAACTTATAATTCGTCAAGCATATACTCCAGCTTTGCCACTTTAACCTTAACCACTTCAAGATGCTTATGATAGGGGCAATGAGGGCTGAAAGCTAACTAGTACCATAATTTTTGGAAGCTCTTTTTGAAACTTGTAATCCCTGCTTCCTTTACAAAAAGGCCTTTCTTCCACCATTATTGAGTCTCCACCTTCTACCTTTAGGCACCTTTAAGATAGCATAGTTGTCATTCTGTGTGAAGTGTTCCAAATCTTATTAATTGATGCATATTGTGTTATTGCTTGCTCTTGTGATATTGTTTCTAGTCACCCTTGTGAACTTTGCAGGTGTCCTATGCATTATATTGCTACTCTATGAGGGACAAGCTGATTGCCACTATGCTATGTTTTCTGCATGTGAAACAAACAAAAGTTTTTCACTGCATATTATTCATGATCTTTGTTTGTAGCTTGCCATGTTGCATGCATAGTTACTATGTACTATTGTTAGAACTCCATCTTTCATGCACATGTTTAGAGTTCTTTGATCCCATCTTTGAATGCTTGCAAATGGTTGCATCTTCTCTGTGAAGGTGCATGTCACCTCAAAAATTATTCTGTTTATCACTTACCTACTCGAGGTCGAGCAGGAGTTAAGCTTGGGGATGCTGATACGTTGGAAATGTATCTATAATTTTTGATGTTCCATGCTTGTTTAGTATCTACTTTGCATCACTTGTCCACACTTTGAGGTGCTTTTTACATGTTTTCTGGTACTAACCTATTAACAAGTTGCAACAGTGCCAGATGCATGTTTTATGCTGTTTTTTGGTTTTAGAAAAGTTAGTAAAGAAATATTCTCGTAATTGGACGGGACAAATGTCAAAGTCAATTACTTTACGCGGGGAACAAAAAGTCCAGAGGAGAGCAGGAGTGGCCGGCCAGGGAGGCCAGACCCACCCCAGGCGCGGGGACAGGTGGGCCCCCGCCTGGCTAGGGTTTGGTGGCCCTGGCCGCCTCCCGGTATCGCCCCTTCGCCTATAAGAAGCCCCCGATGCAGAACCCAGGGGACCCGATCAGAAATCCACGAAACCGTCTGTAGCCGCCGCCACCATAGTACCTAGATCGGGCGGATCTGAAGTTCTTCCCGGCACCCTGCCGGGGGGAGATCATCCCGGAGGCTTTCTCTCTGGTATGATTCGTGAGTAGTTCCACCTTGGACTATGGGTCCATGTAGTAGCTAGATGGTTGTATCTCCTCCTTTGTGCTTTCATGTATAGATCTTCTGAGCTCCGTTCATGATCAAGATCTAATCTATTTGTAATCATGCATGTTGTGTTTGTGGGGATCCGATGGATATTGAGATTATTATGTTGGTTTGATTAATTGTTTTATCTTTATGATTCTATCATGTCTGTGTTGTTTGTGATCTTGCATGCTCTCTGTTGTTAGTGGTTATCTTGGCCAAGTAGTTGCTAGTGACTCCAAGAGGGGGTATTTATGCTCGATAGTGGGTTCATGCCTCTACTTTCCAAGGGACGTGACAGCAATCTCTTCGGTTGTAGATGTGTTGTTGCTACTAGGGAGAAAACAACGGTCTCTTGTTCATGGAACGTGTGGACTATTTACCTTACACACTTTGCTTAAAGAAGTTGTCTGTTGCCCTCAACTTAATACTGGAAGGGGTTCGGATGATAACCTGAAGGTGGACTTCTAGTCATAGATGCAGTTGGATGATGGTCTATGTATATTGTTGTATTGCCCAATCAACTTCATAGGATCTTTCTGGCTAGTAATTGCATTGTTATGCCTTGCTCAGTTCCTGTCAATTGCCTCGTTGTAATTTGTTTACCCTTCATGCCATGTTGTTTATCTAAGGAGAGCACCTCTAGTGAACTATGGACCCCGGTCCAATCTTTACCATTGATACATCTTCCACTGTTACTTGTGTACTTGCTGCAAACTATTACCTTCCACACCATACGTTTAATCCTTTGTTACAGCAAACCGGTGATCTTGACAACCTCACTAATTCGTTGGGGCAAAGTCTTGAGTTTGTGTTGTGCAGGTCTCTGCGTTGCTCGCAACACCTGTGCGACGTTTCCTTCCTCCTTATGGTTCGAAACCTCAGTATCAACTGAGGGAACACTTGCTGCTATGCTCTTCACACCTTGCTCTTGGGGTTCCTGCGGTGACCCAACATACCACTGCATGATGTAGTACACTACAGTCGTTGACATAACACCAATGAAACACCGTTCACTAGTATTACATCCCTCAGAGTGGTACAACAGAAACACAACAGGTCCAAGACATGACTATAGGTTACAACTCAACTCTTTACACAAGATCCATTGAACACTCTAGGTTAAAGAGAGAGAAAGAAACTTCTTACAAAGAAGAATCAGAGATAATCAACTCAAAAACTATCATACTATTAAGACTAGTATCTTAACTAATGGTCTGGCATTGCTGCTATTGCAATACACTACAGAAATAGATTCTATGGCTAGAGATTCTATTCCTATCTAACCAGTAACTTCGTCTTCACTTGAGTTGATGTATATGTTGACTTTATTTACTTCATTGAAGAACTTTAGCTTCTGGTGACGATTCCTGGAGTATAACTTGATGTAGATGTCGTCTTAATGGCTTCGGAATCTAGCAAGGGTTAAGAAGATACGTTGAGTACGAGCGTACTCAGCAAGTTCACTAGAAAAGGAGTGTTTGATGCACTATATCTACAGCCACAAACCGTAGGTCGTAGGCAATGCGGGTTTTCGTAAACATTTATTAAAAGGTTGCTTTTATTCTGAAAAACTATGTCCGTCAGCCTTCACGGGTTTACCAGAACTTTCATGGAGTTCCTTTCCCGCCGCGTTCGCAGCTCCTTCCCGGAACAGGGAGTAACAAGTTACAGTTCTCACACTCTGCAGAGGTACGTTACTTTACCCATGAGAGACCTTAGGTTTTGTTGCACGGCCGGGAGTATGTCCCCGTTCAAACTTCCTTGGTTTGAGGCCCAACCCAAGATCCAAGCCAATCACTTCCTTCTCCACGACCCCGCATGTCTCCTTGGTGTACACCATGCCCACCTTTTGAATTATGGCAATGGTTTGTACAGACCATTCAGATGCCAGAACTATCGTGGGACGTTGATGGATCCCACCCATATGCTGCATATCCTCTACGAATTACCAATTAATATGCACGCTATGAGTGATAACAGCCATGACCCGCACATCCGGCTCCATGCGAGAGGAAAAAGATACAGCTGACTTCTTCGTCCCATTCCAAATCTCATGGTCAACGCGTAATATACGACGCAAGAATCACTGGCGACATTGGTTGTTAAGTCCTAGATAATATGTTACTTTACCACCGGAACTTTCATAGTAGGTTATTACCTCATGGTAAATAACCTATAATCACATTATTATGAAAATAGTGTTTTCTGACCCTTTTAAAATGCAGGTGATGACAACACTGAATTTGCAAAATACTTTAATGAAAATAATCAAAGGACATGAGCAAGTGTGAACTTGCCTTTTGTGATTGCAAGATTATGCACTCATGGTCTTCAAAACAATGTAAGATCCAATATCTGAAATCAGCATCATTGGTCCGGTAAGGACTAATGTTTAAAGAAGCAAGATGCTATTATGCATAAGTAATGTAATGCAATTTCGTAAGCTCGAATCCCGGGATAAACGCTGATCTAAGGTTTGGAAACTGGAAATGGTTACTTTAGAATGTGTTGTCCTTTTAGATAAGTTTCATACTTGTGCTTTTTATTAAGGCTTGTGAGTGTGAAATAATATGTAAACATAATGGCATACAACAATAAGATATACTAATGAGATGTGCTACTCAAGGACTGCTTATATGTGAATTATCTTATCTTCAAATTTTACCTTGCAAGTGAGGACATTTATAATAAACTTAAGTGTTAACAATTATAGTTATATAAGTAAAGCTTATTGTAATGTGATTATTATTAATTGTCATATGTTGACTGAAGTGGCAAAACGAATAACTTTTGAAGAAAAGATTCCTCTATTGAGGTTTAAACAATCTTTGTGGCTAATCAGAGGTGGTTGATGTTATTTGTGCTTTTTGGAACAGTTTGGATTTGAGATTCTTTACAACTTAATTATAACAGACCAAAGTTAACTATAAAGTATATAATAAAGTTTTTAGCATTGTATTTAAAGTCTGGTAGACTAAAGTTAACTTTAAAACATAGATGGACTTTAGGTGTAATGCTTGTTATACTTATACCTTGTTCACTTTATAATGTTTCTTTAAAGTTACTTAAGAATGGTATTATTTTTAGTTGGTAGTGGTTTCTTTACATTATAAATGTATAAAGGAATTTATCTCCATATAAGGGTGTGGTTAAGGTCTGTGAATAAGTAAACAATATTATTTACTACTTATGAACTCACTATAGTGTTTTGATTTGTTTATAAACTTGTGATTAAATTAAAGTAAAGGAATGGGTTTTATCTCATTACAATTATTCTTGGAGATTTTAGATTGGATAAGGATCCTTTTATAAAATAATCTGCATTAATGGTTGAGAGATAATTTAATAAAATTGTATTTAAAGTGTGTTAATTTATTTTGAAGGCACACTACCAATATTTAAGACTAATATTATTTATTAGACTCAACTGACTAATTTTTAGAATTATTAGTAAATTTTATTTACCTTTATATGTATTATCAATTAAGGAATTAGGTTTAAATTCAAGTTATTAAAGTTTTTAACTTTTTATTTAACTCAAAGTGGAATATTATATTTTTAACATATAGGTATTCTTTTTGTGATCATTTTGGTATATTACACTTATTTTTTGTGATTTAAAAAATAATAATATATGATTTTTATAATACTTATTACTTTATAAAGACTTAATAAATAACAAATATTTAATTAAGTTATAAAGACTTAAATAATAATTATTTTATTGGTTAACATAATAATGTTAAATAATAGTTTTAAGTTATAGATTTTATTTTTCTACAAATTTTCATATATTATACACATTTTTCTGATTTATAAAACAAAATTTATTAATGAAACAAGATTTAATCATTTTATTTATATTGGAATTAATAGTGTTTTATCTAATTCCTAAACATAAAAGACATTTTGTACCTAAGCTAAACCTACCCACGGTCACTGACTAGTGGGCCAGTGGCCACCTCACACTCTCAGGTTAGTAAATGAATTTGTTACCGACCCTATCTCTACTCCCAGTCAATGACAGATGGGCCATAGGCCACGTCACAAGCCACACTAGCAAGGACTGGTCAAACTAGCTGACGTGGCGCAAGCATGACGTCGCTATGATGTCATCTCGGATATGGTTACCGATTGATGGCCGGCGACGAGGTACGGCGGCGACGGTTACAAAGGATCATGGTGGAGATGATTCCAGAACCAATAGAGGGATTAGAGAGGCGCCCGAACATCAGCAACTCACCGGCGTTGTAGTGGAGGGCTTAGTGTGACCGGAGGTGGTCGGAATCGATGGAGACGACGGCGAAACGCGTCGGAGATGGAGGTGTCGATTGGCGCGACTGGAGCTCCTTCGGCTTGTGCTCCATGGGGCAATCGAACCAGATGATCAATTGGATCTCAACTGTGGCCTCAGCGGTTCAAGGGAAGCTCAGAAACAACTGCGACGAGCGGCTCCGGCGAGGCTAGGTCTTCGGTATAGAGGATACAGAGAGAGGGAGGTTGCTGAGAAGGGGAAATGAGGATGAGGACGAGCGGGGCATCGCCGTGGCATTCTTATCCTCTCCTTGTTGGAGATATGCCCTAGAGGCAATAATAAATGTAGTTATTATTATATCTTTGTGTTTATGATAAATGTTTACATTCATGCTATAATAGTATTAACAAGGAAACATTAATACTTGTGTGATTTGTAAACTTAATTTGAAGTCCCTAGTATAGCCTCTATACTTCACTAGCTTGTTGGTTGATTAATGATTGTGGTTTCCCTATCATGAACATTGAGATGTTATCAACAACAAGATCATATCGTTAGGAGAATGATATGGTGGACATACTCCTATAGATAAGCGTAGCATAAAGATCAAGTCATTTCAATAGTTCAATTGCTATATGCTTTCGATACATAGTAACCTAATTCCTTCGACCATGAGATCATGCATATCACCTTTACGGATGGATGCTTTGATGACATCAAACACCACACCGTGGGGTGGCTATAAAGGTGGCATTGAGTGTTCGGAAAGTATTGGTTGAAACACATGGATCAAGAGTGGGATTTGTCCATCCATATGACGGATAGATATACTGGGCCCTCTCGGTGGAATGTCATCCAATTAGCTTGCAAGCATGTGACTGGGTCAAGGGATCACATATCACGAACGAGAAAAAAGTACTTATCGGTAACGAGGTTGAACTAGGTATGCGAGATACCGACGATCATAACCTCGGATAAGTAAACTATCGTGAGACAAAGGGAAATTGGTATCGTATGTAAGTGGTTCATTCGATCGCAAAGTAATCGTAGAAATATGTGGGAGCCATATGAATTTCCAGATTCCTCTATTGGTTATTGTTCGGAGAAGTGTCTCGATCATGTCCGCATAATTCACGAACCGTAGGGAGACACACTTAAGGATTCGACGTTGTTTTGAGTAGTTATGGTATTATGAGAAAGAGACCGAATGTTGTTCAGAGTCTCGGATGGGATCCGGGATATCACGAGGTGATCCGGAATGGTCCGGAGAATAAGATTCATATAAGGAAAGTCCCGTTTCGGAGTTCGGGAATGATTCCGGTGTTTTCATCGGGAATGTTCTAGAAGGTTCCGGATTGTCCGGCACTCCGGGGGGGAGGGTACATGAATGTGTCATTGAATGATTGCATCATGTACTAAGTGTTCTTGCTGTTCCAAAACTGAAAAGTCAAACTGCCAGTTTGAAAGTCAAACGGCTAAAACAGGAAACTGTGGAAAACAGGAAACTGTGGGAAACAGGAAACTGTGGGAAACAAGCAAGAGGAGGTTGAAACCAACTTGGAGGAGGAGTCCCTCTCCTCCAAGCCGGCGGCCCACCTAGGCCGAGTTGGGGAGGGACTCCCCTCCCTCCCCTGGCGCGCCGGCCCCTCCACCTATAAAAGGAGGGGCAGGGCCTCCTCCTCTAGACACACAAGTTCATATCCTCTAATCTCCGGTTTAGAGCCATTTTGGTTTAGAGCTTATAATTTCTTTAGCCTGCGGTTTAGAGCCTTCTAATTGGTGTGTCTAATCCCTAGAACACTAATAGCCCTCTATCATACTCCACCATACTCGCTCCGGCTTAAGGCGAAGCCCTGCGGGATTTCCCCTCTACTTAGACCACGCCGTTGTCTTTGCGAATCGCGAGGAGAGTGCTACAACCTCCATTGCTTTGGAACAAGGGATAGGAAGGTCTTCGTCAAATCGAATGTGTGACCGATCATGAAGAGCTGCTTAGGGCCTTGGGAAGGATCGTCTACACGATCTTGAGATCGAAGAGTACGACTACATCACCCACGAGAATCCGCTCTCGTTAAACACTTTGGAATCTTCGAGGTAAGTTATTCCATCGACTCGTTGCTACAATCTAGTAGATAGATCTTGGATTGTTTGTTTGTATGCGATAGAATTTTTTGTTTTCCATGCTCTGAACCCTACGGGGTATCGAGCCGTGTCTATATGTAGATCTGTTGCAGTAGAACACAATGGTCATTGTGGGCGTTGATGCTTTATTGTCGATTGCTTTTGTGTACTTTGCATCTTGCGGTATGTTGGGATGAAGCGGCCGGGCTAACCTTACATGACATCGTTCATGAGACTTGCTCCACGCTAACATGCAACTTGTATTGCATAAGTGGCTTTATGGTGCCTGTTTCTCCTAGCATAGTTAAGATCCAATTTACAACGGGTGATCAACAATGCTAGTATCAATGTTGTGGTTCTTGTTCGTAAGTTAGAACGACACTTATTGAAAGCCCCAAACCACGTAAAATATGCAAAGAAAGTAGAGGCGTCTAACTTTGTTTTGCAGGGGTGTGCGATGATGTGATATGGCCATGATTGTGATTATATTTGATGTATGCAATGTTCCTTATTGTAAGTTGGCAACCGGCAGGAGCCATATGGTTGTCTTTAATTTATGTTAAGACCCGCGTGTCTATTCAAAGTAGTTGTAATAGTTGAAGCCGGTGGACGACAACCATGGAGAAGCGTCATTGACCTTGATGCAATACCGGTGACGATGGAGATCATGTTCGTGCTTGAAGATGGAGATCGGAAGAACAAAGAAGAAAGGCCATATCATATCACATATTATTGAATTGCATGTGATGTTAATACTTTATGCATCTTGTATTGCTTGGTAGACGACGGTAGCATTATAAGATGATCCCTCATGCACATCAATTTCAAGTCATAAAGTGTTCGCCCTTAGTTAGCACCGTTGCTAAAGCTTGTTGTTTCGAAGCACCACGTGATGATCGGGTGTGTTAGATTCTGCAAGTGTATACAACGTGAGCAAGCCAGATTTGCTCATGCAGAAACTAAGGTTTGATCTTGACGAGCCTAGCATGTACAGACATGGTCTCGGAACACGGATCACCGAAAGGTAAAGCATGAATCGTATAGTAGATATGATGAACATGACGATTGTTCGCCATTGAAACTATATCAACTCTCCTGATGATCGGTGTTGATGTAGTGGATTTGGTTCGTGTGATCACTAAAACAATGTGAGGGATGTTGTTTTGAGTGGGAGTTCTCCTAGTTTAATTTCATTAATTAATTTGAACTCAATTTGTCATAAACTTAGTCTAAACTATTGCAAATATGTTGTAGATCAATGGCAGCCCCTACCATCAATTTTAATGCGTTCCTAGAGAAAGAAAAGTTGAAAAACAATGGAAGAAACTTCATGGATTGGTTCCGCAATTTGAGGATTGTCCTCACAATGGTAATTTGACCTATGTCTTTGGATGCACATTGGGTGACCCACTGCAGGTGATACTCCCGATGAAGTAAAGAATGTTTACCTCGCTCGGAAGAATCGACTCCATAGTTCAGTGTGCTATCTTGTATGGTTTAGAATCGGAGCTTCAGAAAAGGTTTGAAGAGTCAGACCCATATGATATTGTCGAGGATCTCAAATTGATTTTTGAGACTCATGCGGCAATTGAAAGCTATGAGGCTTCTGAAAAGTTCTTTAACTGCAACATGGAAGAGGGCAGCTCCGTCACTGAGCATGTGCTTAAGATGTCTGGGCACGCAAACAAACTTCAAAGCTTGGGTATAGTGATTCCTAATGCTTTGGGGATTTACCGTGTCCTCTAGTCACTGCCACCAAGTTACAGGAACTTTGTGATGAACTACAACATGCAAAACATGAACAAAGAGTTGCCAGAACTGTTTGCTATGTTAAAATCTGCAGAAGTGGAGATCAAGAAAGAGCACCAAGTGTTGTTGGTCAATAAGACCACCAAACTCAAGAAAGGCAAGTCTAAGCAAAAGGGACACTTCAAGAATGGTGGTAAGAAAGTTACCACGCCGGCGAAGAAGACCAAGGCTGGACCCAAGCCTGAAACTGAGTGCTTTTACTGCAAGGGAGAAGGTCACTGGAAGCGGAATTGCCCAAAGTACTTGGCGGATCTGAAGAACGGCAACATCAAAAAGAAAGGTATATCTGATATACATGTTATTGATGTGTATCTCACTAGTACTCGTAGTAGTGCCTGGGTATTTGATCTTGGTTGTTGCTCATATTTGTAACTCGAAACAGGTGCTGCAGAATAAACGGAAGCTAGCGAAGAACGAGGTGACGATGCGCGTGGGAAACAGATCAAAGGTTGATGTGATCGCGGTCGGCACGCTACCCCTTCATCTACCATCGGTATTAGTTTTATACTTAAATAATTGTTATTTAGTGCCTGTGTTGAGCATGAACATTATATCGGGATCTTGTTTATTAAGTAGCTTACTTTTTAAATCGAGAATAATGGTTGTTCGATTTATATGAGTAATATGTTTTATGCACATGCACCTTTGATAGATGGTCTATTCTTATTGAATCTCGATAGTGGAAATACACATATCAACAACATTGAGGCTAAACGTTTGAAATCAAGCGATAATTCGACCTATATGTGGCAATCGCTCTTGGTCACATTGGAGTGAAACGTATGAAGAAACTCCATTCCGATGGACTTCTTGAATCACTTGATTTTGAATCATTTGAGAGATGCGAAGCATGTCTGATGGGAAAAATGACTAAGACTCCATTTTCTGGTATGATGGAGCGAGCTACGGACTTATTGGAAATCATACATATCGATGTGTGTGGTCCAATGAGTGTAGCATCGCACGGTGGTTATGGTTATGTTCTTACCTTCACGGATGACTTGAGTAGATATGGGTATATCTATTTCATGAAACATAAGTCCGAAACTTTCGAGAAGTTTAAGGAGTTTCAAAGTGAGGTAGAGAATCAACGTAACAAGAAGATTAAATTTCTACGTTCTGATCGTGGAGGTGAATATCTAAGTTACGAGTTTGGCGAGCATTTGAAGAAATGCAGAATACTTTCACAGTTGACACCGTCGGGAACACCACAGCGTAATGGTGTGTCCGAACGTCGTAATCGAACTCTCTTAGATATGGTTCGTTCTATGATGTCACTTACAGATTTACCGCTATCATTTTGGGGTTATGCATTAGAAACAGCCGCATTCACTTTAAATAGGGCACCGTCTAAATCCGTTGAAACGACACCGTATGAATTATGGTTTGGGAAGAAACCTAAATTGTCGTTCCTTAAAATTTGGGGATGCGAAGCCTATGTAAAGAAGTTACAGCCGGACAAGCTTGAACCCAAAGCGGAAAAATGCGTCTTCGTAGGATACCCGAAGGAAACTATTGGGTGTACCTTCTATCATAGATCCGAAGGCAAAATCTTCGTTGCCAAGAATGGATCCTTTCTAGAGAAGGAATTTCTCTCGAAAGAAGTGACTGGAAGGAAAGTAGAACTCGACGAGGTTGTCGAACCTTCTCTCGAAATTGCGAGTAGCGCAAAGACCGAAGAAGTTCCTGTGGTGCCTGCACCAATTAGAGAGGAAGCTAATGATGATGATCATGAAACTTTGGTTGAAGTTGCTACAGAGCCTCGGAGGTCAACGAGAACTCGTACCACTCCAGATTGGTATGATCCCGTTATGAGTGTCATGTTGGTAGACAACACCGATGACCCCGAGACATATGAGGAAGCGATGATGAGCCCATATTCCAATAAATGGCAAGAAGCCATGAAATCCGAGATTGGATCCATGTACGAAAACCAAGTATGGAATTTGGTGGACTTACCGGATGGCCGGAAGGCTGTCGATAACAAATGGATTTTCAAGAAGAAAACAGATGCTGATGGTAATGTTACTGTCTATAAAGCTCGACTTGTCGCAAAAGGGTTTCGACAAATTCAAGGAGTTGACTACGATGAGACTTTCTCACCAGTAGTGAAGCTAAAGTCTGTGAGGATTATGTTAGCAATCGCTGCATATTATGATTATGAGATATGGCAGATGGATGTCAAAAAGATTCCTCAATGGAGATATTGATGAAGAGTTGTATATGATGCAACCCAAAGGTTTTGTCGATCCTAAAGATGCTAACAAGGTATGCAAACTTCAACGGTCCATCTATGGATTGAAGCAAGCATCCCGAAGTTGGAATCAACGTTTTGATAAGGTGATCAAAAGTTTTGGTTTTATACAAACTTATGGAGAAGCTTGTATTTACAAGAAAGTGAGTGGGAGCTCTGTAGCATTCTTAATACTATATGTGGATGACATATTGTTGATTGGGAATGATGTAGACCTTCTTAATAGTGTCAAGGAATATTTGAATAATAGTTTTCCAATGAAGGATCTTGGCGAAGCAGCTTACATATTAGGCATAAAGATTTGTAGAGATAGATCAAAACGCCAAATATCATTGTCACAGAGTACATATTTGGACAAAGTTCTAAAGAGGTTTGGAATGGAAGAAAGCAAGAAAGGGTTCTTGCCCATGTTGCCCAATACGACCTTGAGTAAAGCTCAAAGTCCGACATCGGGTAAGATAGAGAAAGGATGAGTAAGACTCCTATGCCTCATCCATAGGATCTCTAATGTATGCCATGCTATGTATCGACCCGACATTGCATATGCCGTTAGTTTAACTAGCGTATATCAAAGTGATCTAGGAGTGGATCATTGGACAACGGTCAAGATCATCCTTAAGTACTTGAGAAGAACTAAGGATATGGTTCTTTCTTATGGAGGTGATGAACAGCTCGTTGTTAATGGTTACACCGATGCTAGTTGGAACACCGATCCGGATGATTCTAAATCACAATCTGGATACGTATTTATTTTGAATGGTGCAGCAGTTAGCTGGAGGAGTGCAAAGCAAAGCGTTGTGGCGAGATCTTCAACTGAATCAGAATACATGGCTGCTTCAGAGGCTTCACAAGAAGCGATATGGATGAAAGAGTTCATTACAGAGCTGGGTGTGGTTCCTAGTGCGCTGGACCCAATGTCTATCTACTGTGATAACATGGGCGCCATAGCCAATGCGCAAGAACCAAGGTCACACAAGAAGCTAAAGCATATCAAGCTGCGTTTTCACGCTATTCGAGAACATATCCAGGATGGGGATATAAAGATTTGCAAAGTACACACAGATCTGAATGTGGCGGATCCGTTGAATAAACCTCTCCCGGGGGCAAAACATGACCAGCACCAAACTGCCATGGGTGTTCGGTATATTACCATGTAATCTAGATTAGATGACTCTAGTGCAAGTGGGAGACTGTTGGAGATATGCCCTAGAGGCAATAATAAATGTATTTATTATTATATCTTTGTGTTTATGATAAATGTTTACATTCATGCTATAATAGTATTAACAAGGAAACATTAATACTTGTGTGATTTGTAAACTTAATTTGAAGTCACTAGTATAGCCTCTATACTTCACTAGCTTGTTGGTTGATTAATGATTGTGGTTTCCCTATCATGAACATTGAGATGTTATCAACAACAAGATCATATCGTTAGGAGAATGATATGGTGGACATACTCCTATAGATAAGCGTAGCATAAAGATCAAGTCATTTCAATAGTTCAATTGCTATATGCTTTCTGATACATAGTAACCTAATTCCTTTGACCATGAGATCATGCATATCACCTTTACCGGATGGATGCTTTGATGACATCAAACACCACACCGTAACTGGGTGGCTATAAAGGTGGCATTGAGTGTTCGGAAAGTATTGGTTGAAACACATGGATCAAGAGTGGGATTTGTCCATCCATATGACGGATAGATATACTCTGGGCCCTCTCGGTGGAATGTCATCCAATTAGATTGCAAGCATGTGACTGGGTCACAAGGGATCACATATCACGGGAACGAGAAAAGAGTACTTATCGGTAACGAGGTTGAACTAGGTATGCAGAGATACCGACGATCATAACCTCGGATAAGTAAACTATCGTGAGACAAAGGGAAATTGGTATCGTATGTAAGTGGTTCATTCGATCGCAAAGTAATCGTAGAAATATGTGGGAGCCATATGAATTTCCAGATTCCTCTATTGGTTATTGTTCGGAGAAGTGTCTCGATCATGTCCGCATAATTCACGAACCGTAGGAGACACACTTAAGGATTCGACGTTGTTTTGAGTAGTTATGGTATTATGAGAAAGAGACCGAATGTTGTTGAGTCTCGGATGGGATCCGGATATCACGAGGTGATCCGGAATGGTCCGGAGAATAAGATTCATATAAGGAAAGTCCGTTTGAGTTCGGGAATGATTCCGTGTTTTCATCGGAATGTTCTAGAAGGTTCCATTGTCCGGCACTCGGGGAGGGTACATGAATGTGTCATTGAATGATTGCATCATGTACTAAGTGTTCTTGCTGTTCCAAAACTGAAAAGTCAAACCGCCATTTGAAAGTCAAACGCTAAAAACGAACTGTGGAAAACAGAAACGTGGGAAAGCGAACTGTGGGAAACAAGCAAGAGGAGGTTGAAACCAACTTGGAGGAGGAGTCCCTATCCTCCAAGCCGGCGGCCCACCTAGGCCGAGTTGGGGAGGGAATCCCCTCCCTCCCCTGGCGCGCCGGCCCCTCCACCTATAAAAGGAGGGGCAGGGCCTCCTCCTCTAGACACACAAGTTCCTATCCTCTAATCTCCGGTTTAGAGCCGTTTTGGTTTAGAGCTTCTAATTGCTTTATCCTGCGGTTTAGAGCCTTCTAATTGGTGTGTCTAATCCCTAGACCACTAATAGCCCTCTATCATACTCCACCATACTTGCTCCGGCTTAAGGCGAAGCCCTCATGATTTCCCTCTACTTGGTACCACGCGTTGTCGCCGGAATCGCGAGGAGAGTGCTACAACCTCCATTTTCGGAACAAGGGAGAGGAAGGTCTTCGTCAGTATCGAACGTGTGACCGATCGCCAAGCGCTTAACGCAGCCGGAAGGATCGTCTACACGATCTTGAGATCGGAAAGAGTACGACTACATCACCCACGAGAATCCGCTCTCGTTAAACACTTTGGAATCTTCGAGGGTAAGTTATTCCATCGACTCGTTGCTACAATCTAGTAGATAGATCTTGGCTTGTTTGTTTGTATGCGATAGAAAATTTTTGTTTTCCATGCTACGAACCCTACACTCCTGACGACGGCGGCGTTCATCTTGACGCACGGACGGCGGCGGACGGCATCGACCACTGCCACCGAGCAGCTTCCAGTCGGCGAGGAAGACGACGACGGACGTTTCATAGAAAACCTCCTGGCAATTTTTTGAGTTCACTCCGCAGTCCCTCCACGGCCCCACCTGCCATCGAGACAACGAAGAGGTATCCTGGCTGGGCCGCTGTTGGGTTATTGCTGGGCTGCAACTAGGTGCACCGTGCAGTAAATAAGAGAGGGAAACATCTGGGCTGGCCTATTTGCAGTTTTTTCTTTACTGTTTACTTTTCTCTTTTCTGTTTTATTTTCAGATTTGTATATTACACAATTGTTTTGAATTTTATTTGTAGAATTAACTTGTTAAACAATTGCAGCAATAATGAATCTATTTAAAGTCATTTTGTGAACTTTTATTATATATTGTTTAGAGTTTCTTTATTTTCTTTATATAGATACTTTTCCTATTATCATTTGTGAGGGCATTTAATATGAATTTAATTGGGCAAAAATTCATAAGCTTATTATAGAATGCATTACTACTAACTAATGAGATTTTATTCTCATTAATACATAATATTAAGGCAACTTTTATATTTAGTGATCTTTCATAAGTATTTGATACATAAAGTCTAAGTACTAATAGGGTTAATATTATTCCTATGAATTTAGGAATTAGTAATGTATATATTTTATTATTACTAGCTTAAGAGTTAAAGATTTGAGATTATAAATGTCTACCATGAATTATGGGAGTTTTAATATTTTTATATCCTTTGATAATTGTGAATAAGGGTGAATGGTTAATATATATTATCTTTATGTTAAAGATCTTGAATGATATCATCATTTAGAATAAAATATTGGGATTGTTTTCTAGGCTAACTTATGAGGCAGAATTGATAAAGATAGTTCTTAAGCACCTAAGATAATGATGGTTGAAAATGACAAAGATATGCTTAAGTGAGTTGATATAGGAAATTATTCCTATTAATCATGGTGGACATAAGGTGATAAATCAATCAGTTGATATGGATATTAGATTTGGTTATAGAATTAGGTTTTAGTGTTTACCAAGAATTTATATATCCCATAATTCACAATCCTTGACTTCTAACTAAGGAATTCCTTTCCTAGATATACTACTTCTTTTAATCCATCATCATGTGTTAACATGATGAGCTTTACTTCACAAAATATTCTTATCCACCTTTTATTCTTCTAAATCCATTTATAATTCTAATGAGCTTGACACTAAAGCTTTTCATTATCTTCTCATATCCATAATTGGTTATATCAACTACTCTACTACTAATAATCTCCAATCCAACAAGTAGTTACTTCACACTCTTCCTTAATCATTCATTACCAACATTACTCTAATAGATTTATATATCAAATTCTACTCTCCTCAAGTGCGTGGTATTTCCCAAGAGGAAAACACTACTTCTATAATCCAATGTGCTCTAGCATCATCTTAATCATACTATCTTATATTTACTTTACTCTAATAACTCATACACCAACCTCACATTATATTAATGTGACTTGTAAAAGACTACTCTAGATTAATATATCTATACTAGGTTCCAATCATGCTTTATCCACCAATGTCACTTATACATGATATACGCATTCAATCTTGGTGACAAAAGCATGATCTTTGATCATTTATGGCTTAGGTTTCCAGTTGGCTAATCAAGGCCTTCATCAATACAACACTACAATTGTATTATAATTATCTTCTCAGTGTATCTATCTGACTAAGAGAGATTATTCATTCACTATTCCTACTTTATTCAATAGGATTACTCCTGGTAACTTATCTTCAGAATTCATCCTTGTAATCTTCTTTGTTATCATATTGATTTGATTTTCTCCAATCACTCCCATCATATAGATGATATCTGAAACTAGCATTACTATTTACCCCTTCTTACTTATTTCTTTTTAGGCCTTAAGTGAATGCTATAATAAGGACAAGAGTTGATAGGTCAAGAATTGATAGGTTAAGAATTGGTGAATCAATAGTTGATTACTCAACATTGATGAACAACAGATATTGGAATATGATTCCAATAGGAATGGTAAAGATTGATATGAAAGAAAGATATATGGTGATTGATCTTGACTTGATTCCTTTCCTACTCAAACTCACTAAAGAGTTAAGGTTAGGTATTACCATGAGATTCATGGTATAAGTAAATGAGATTAATATTTATTTGTTACATTCCTATTATTAAGTTATATTTATAACTTGGTATTCATGAGTGTGTAATGAATACAAGGATATGCTTACTTAAGGATCAAATATGAACCATTAAGTAATATAGTAGGGTTAACTTTTATTACATTTGATCTACCCTTAGATCAAATCTCCCATACCCAAAATAAGGTTTTAGCAAAGGTAATATTGAAACTTATCGCAGTCAACTTGATGATCTACTTCAATTCCATCAAGTTAAGAGAAGCTTCAATCACTTTGACAAGTTTTTATTCAAAAGCGCAAAAATATATTCGGATTTTCTATGCATGAATGCAATGCACACATCTGTGTTCAGCTTATTTCTAAGCTCTAATGCTGGGATGTTACAGACTCTCCCCCTTAAAATAAACTTCGTCCTCGAAGTTCGTATACTCTCATGTTTCGGAGTAAGGAATTGTCTTGCAATGATTATGATATGTCTTAACTCCATGGTAACCTCAATGGGAATAATTGTAATATCCCATATCCAGATCGTTTCCTTGAATCCTCATCATACTTGGCAATTTTAATCCAGTTGTCTCCAATACTCCAAAATTTCTTTTACTTTCCTCCCTTAGGAATATTTCCTTATTATACAATTCTTTAGTTGATGTCTCTTATCTAGTTCATTTCCCTAATTAGGTATCCTAATCAAATTCCCTTACTTGATCATCGAACTTCCTTACTATATTATGCAAAGTCTAGGAAGTCTCACTAAAACAGGTTTTAAACTTTATTAGTCAATAGTGTGGTCAAAAGACTAATCTTTAATTTGTCATTGTATGAGTTGTACTGGCAATCCTTTCGAATATTGGTTTTGAACACATTTAGTCCAAACCCATTGGAATTTCTTATTTCTCTACACATATCAAATTGGATGTGCTATGTTACCTCTTAAGGATCACTTAATAATTGTTTCTTTTTGAATTAGTCGGTTAGAGTTAATCTTTTATCACCTTCAAGCTTTTACCTTATTAATCTTTATATAATCATTTGTTATTACCTTAAATACTTTTATAATAATGACTTTCTTTTTACCTTATGAAAATAAGGCTTAATGTTGGCATAGGTTAGTATTTCCTCTCCAACCTTTACTTGTAAAGTTAGATAACAATACTTCCACAAATTGTTTACTCTCCCCCTTAGGGTTTACTAATGGTTTCTAAACTACCTTATAAAGTATTTCTTGATTTTATAAATAGGATATTGGTCCCTATCCAGCTTATACTCTGCCTAGTTAGGATTTTATGAAAGATTGTACGGTGTATCCACACAATTGTAGATCTCCGAAGTGAATCTTTCAGCATTATTTGTCTTACTTACTATTGGGACACTTTCGCTTTGATAGGTCAATTTTCGTGAAGAATCTCGAAAGATGATCGTTTAAAATTTTATACTCCTTTAGATCTTACTTAGCTTAGGCCAAGTTTTACGATCTTTATGCAACTTTTAACATGATCTGGTTAACTATGTCAACCAACACCGGCTACGGACAAGATACCCACTGTGGATCAAATACCAGCTGCGGATCATCCTAGGTTGTAGGTATTACCCTACGGCTTCCAACATCCTTATGGCATTCTCTCTGTATTGTCAGAGCTTGAATACCATTTTGGTTCCAAAGCTACTTCTTTGTACTTATTCATGTTACTTCCATGAACTTTGTACTACTACTCCTTTACTTCTTAGCAATATTATTATCTATTTTGGATGAACTTTAAGTTTATTACTTCTTGTTGCTCCATACATCTACACTAAACTTCATTTTTATATCTGGCTAAGAATAACCTGAACTTGATCCATCCTCCAAATTGAGTTGATATTCCTTACACTTGGCTTCATTCTTCATGTAGGTCTTCATCTTGGTCTTTGGAACTCGTCACTCCCTTACACGAATTCCCGTTCCTATCTAGGTCTATAACATAGTAACTGGATGTTGCAACATGCATATACACACCAAGTCAAACTTCATGTACAGATCTAGTCAATCAAGAAGATCCAAAAAAAAACAAATAAATTCAAACGTGGTTCATATAACACACAATATTCTAAGCCCGGAGTATAGTAGTTGAGTATAATATCTCTAGAATTCAGGCTTAGTTGTGTAGTATATGACACCTCCTCATATAGGTTTACATCGTGATACTTAGCACTTAGGGTCAAACTATTATTTATCTCAATATTTACCCAAATTGCTCAAGTGCAATAGGATAATTTTAAACAAAGTGGTCTCAATTTGGTTTTCACTAACCCTTTTGTCTCACTTTTGAAATGATTAATATAACCAACCTTTCCTTATTTGCAAACTAGCCTCATATGATCTCTCAAACAGACTAAACAAATTCTATTGAACACCTGAAATTGAATTTTTATCAGGAATTATGACACATATGACTTCTATCATAGTTCTACCATGCTATTTTCTTGCTCTACTTCATGATAATTTACAAATTACTCATCATATTTATACTCTCATCATGGTTTTGGAGCTAATCTCATTATGTTTTACCTGTACATCATGATTTAAGAGCTAATCTAACCATGATAACTTTGTTTCACATTCTACTATCATTGAGTCTTAACATAATTTCACTTCATCACGTAGAATTCGCAAGTGAATCCCACATGGTTACTAATCACTACATCAACATTAAGACTACTTCCTTATGATGTCTTACACTTGAAGGGTTTCGCAGCACAGTAAATCAAAACATTTCTACGGATGCGAACAGGAAAGCCAAGATCTAATCTAGGAGATGCAAACAACGAGGGGGGATAGATGAGATCTTCATACCCTTGAAGATTCGCACAACGGAACGTTCGACGAAACGTGGGTGATGTAGTCGTACTCGCTTCTCCTCCTCGCGATCCGATCCGATCTAACACCGCAAGTGGCGATGCCTCCGAGAGATGCACACGTGCGGCACCTCGATGTCTCCTCCTTCCTCGGTCCAGCAAGTAGGGTGGAGAGATGGATTGGATCTACAGCGCGACAGCGCGGTGCAAGCGGTGGAGAGTTTCTGCGGCAGGGCTTCGCTCTGTGATCGGGAGGAGAGAGAGGAGGGGCAGCAGGGCGGCTAGGGTTGTGGAGGAGGTGTGGGAGGGGTGCGCCCCCAGCCCTCTTTATATAGAGGGGTGGGCGGCTGGCCCTTGCCCCTCCCCCAAGCCCTAGGCCGACGACCAAAGGAGGGAGGAGTGGGGGGCAAGTCCCCCCCCCTTCTAGAAGCTCCCCTAGGGTTTCCCTAGGGTTTGGCCGGCTGGGCCCTATGGGGCCTTGTGCCCCTGGCCCAATGCGTCCAGGGCACTCCCTCATAGGCCCACGCCCCCTCCCGACAAGTGGGGCCACGTTGGTCCCACTCCGGAAGGTTCTAGAAGCTTCCGGTACAATACCGAATAACCCGAAACAATTTCGAACTCCAAAAACTGCATTGCCTTATATGAATCTTATTCTCTGGACCATTCCAGAACCACTTGTGATGTCCCGGATCCCATCCGAGACTCGAAAAAAAAACTCATAAACCAATTATCCAATCTATCCTAGCGTCGAGACACGTTAAGTGTGTGACCCTTCGGGTTCTAGAATATGCAGACATGATCTTCTATAAATAATCAACAGCGGGGTCTGGAAACCCATATTGACTCCCACACATTCATCGATGATCATATCGGATGAACCACGATGCTAGGATTCAATCAATCCCATATATATATATATATATATTCCCTTCGTCTCGCGATATTTTACTTGCCCGAGATTTGATCGTCGGCACCGTCATACCTAGTTCAATCTCGTTCACAACAAGTACTTTACTCATTCCGTAATCCAATATCACTTTGTGATTAAATCCTTAACCACATCCTTGCAAGCGGTGTTGATATTGATTACCGAGTGGGCCCGAAGTATATCTCTCTGACTTGGGAGGGACAAATCCCATCTCGATACATAGAACCCAACAGGTACTTTCCGATCACCTGAGAGACACCTTTATGATCACCCTCTCATAGGATGACGTTTGATGACCTCAAAGCTTTATTCCGATACCAGGGAGTTGCATTATCTCATGGTATAAGGAATACAATATTTGACATAAGAAAAGCTTCGCAAAGATGAACACGATGACACGATCTAATTGCTCTGCTTAGTTTGGGTTTGTCCATCATATCATTCTCCCAATGATATGATCTCATTATTAATCGACAACTCATGTCTATGGTTAGGAAACCTTAACAATCATTAATCAATGAGCTAGTCCATAGAGGCATACTAGGGACACGGTGTTGTTCATAAACCACACAAGTATTAAAGTTTCCGCTTAATACAATTCTAGCATGGAATATAAACTTTATCATGAACAAGAATTATAATAATAACATCTTTATTATTGCCTCTAGGGCATAATTCCAACAGTCTCCCACTTGCACTAGAGTCAATAATCTAGTTTACATCTGGTGACGAGGTTTAATCTCGTCAATGCCCATTGTTATGGACTTGGGTTTTGGGGAAGATGGGGATGCTGGAGATCGTGGCACGGTTAACAGACAAGCAACCAGGGGACACGAGATTTACCTGTGTTCGGTCCCCGGAGGAAAACCCTACTCTGCTTATGCGCTCTTGATTACGGAACCGAAGATTACAGGGTCTGTGATTCGATCTGGCGTGGAGGTGTGTGCGAAAGTATGAGTCGAGAGATCTAGGACATGCCCTCCGGCCTTTATATAGACTTAGGCAGGTCCGGGCATAGTCCTAGTCGATTCTGAGTTCTAGGGTTTTACCCTTTGAATTTCCTATCTATGCTAGTCTTGCTCTCCAAGGATCCGAAGGCGTCATGGGCCTTGGCCACCCGAAAATCTTCATGGGCCAGCGTATATCTGCTGTGGGCCTTCCTTGGGCGGACGGTATCTTTGAAGTCGTGTACCGTGGGGTATAACCATGTCGAGAGCCGGTGATCAGTCGAATCATAGATTCGGCTGAGGACTCTTCCATCTTTCGGGTGCAACTATGTATTAATAGTATATATGTGTGTGTGTGTGTGTGTGTGTATAGGGATTGTTGATGCATGTGCCTGACTCACCCGACGGATCAGGGTCAGTTAGCTGTCTTAGGACGAAACAACACGATCTTCTTCAAGTTCGAGTCCCTCAACTCGGACCTGGAACATATGCTGGCCTAATTCGACTCAGGCCGCGGAGGACTTACAGGAGTGGAATTCCAGTGATTTTAATTAATGTACCCAACGCGTCCGTCGGGATTTTTCATCACGCCTGTTGACATGGATTTGTACTAGAAGAGCGCAGTCATGTACGTTGGCAGGCCGTTAGATGATATCTGCACGTCTTATCTTTGCGTTGCTGACGCAGCATCCGAACATTTGTCACCACGGAGGTGTTTCGGGTGTCCAACGAGATTCTCGCTCACTCAGCGCTTTGGGGCAGAGATACCAAAAAGTTTTGTGTGTGTTGATCCGAAAGATCGCAGTCGAAGAATTCATAGGGTGCGCGACCAGCGCTCCCTATGGGAGTAGCCCCCGAGTGTTTGTTCGAGTCGTAGACTCGAGCAGAGACTTTAGTTCAAGCATTGTTCAGTTGTTAAGTCCGTAGGACTCAAAAAAATTCGGATGCTTAAATCCATCCTCCCTATGGGAGTAGCCCCCGAGTCCGTAGTGGAGTCGTAGACTCGGCGTAGGACACGAAGAAAATACTTTGTCGTTATTCATCCTCCGGGTGCACGGCCAGCGCTCCTGATAGGAGTAGCCCCCGAGTATTTAGTCGAATCGAAGATTCGAGTGAGTACTCTTAGTTGTGGAGCCGAAGAATTGTAGTTGGTGCTAGTATAGCTTTTGATGACATCAGTGCTGACGATCGATGACCTCAAGCATCTGCTACGCCAGAGATGACTTGACTGGACGAACGTGGGTCCCACTTGCTTGACCGGTCACGCGGGTCGTGGAGATAATTACGGCGTCTCCTTGATTTCCGCGCATAGTGGACGGCGTGGTAACAACGGTTCGTTGTGATGTTGACACGTGTACGGTCAGATCTGCTGTTGGCGTTAGGTCTTCTGGATGGACGGCTGCCGTTCGTCTTCCTCGCTGTTATAATCATTGGGGGGAACCGTGGTTTGTTTTCACCGCATCAGTTCTTGTGTTCACTGCCTCCTTGTGCTCGAGCGATTCTTGCTTCGCGCTGGGATTTCCTTCCACATTTCCGTCGTTCTTTCTACGTTTTCACCGCCGGCGCCGCCATAGCGCAATGGGGAAACCAAAGAAATCTTCATCTGCGGTTGGGACCAGCGCCGGAGAAAGAAGACCGCCGCTACTCGCGTCACCGATGGTGGTGGCGGCGATCGAGACGGGAGAGCGATCTCCATAAGCTTATGACGGGGCTGATCCCGCAAGATAGGGAGGCCGTCAAACTTCCCGGCAATGAGGTAATCCCCCGTCCCCCATCTGGGTATCGGGTTATGTTTCTCGCCTTCGTTTTGCGTGGGTTTTCTTTTTCGGTCCACGACTTCCTTCGTGGACTGCTCTTCTTCTATGGGATTCAGCTTCATCATCTGTCTCCCAATTCTCTTCTCCACATTGCGTGTTTTATCACTTTTTGCGAGTGCTGGCTTGGCATTGAGACGCACTTTGGCCTCTTCCGGAAGCTCTATTCCGTGAAGAGGCAATCTGGTTTGGATGGTGTGTATCCCATTGGGGGTTGCATCATCTCCCTTAGTCCCAATCTTCTCTTCTTTTCTTTTTCCATGTCCGAATATGTCCAGTACTGGCGGAGGCGATGGTTTTATATCCGCGACTCCGTAGTTCCCGGGCAAGATTTTGGTCTTGTTCCCTTTGACCCCTCCCAAATGATTGAGAAGAAAAGATCTTGTAAAAACCAAATCTTGGATGGTGAGGTGGCGGAGATAGAGGCCCTTTACCGTCGGGTGGAGGATCTCCAGCTGATTCCGGAGAAGGAGGTGAACGGCGTGGACATCATCCGAACGTTTCTTGAGCGTCGGGTGTAGCCTCTCCAGGCGAGGGAGCATCCGATGTTTCTTTATTCTGGGCGCCGTGATCCGACGAGGGTTTTGGCTGAGAAAATGTCCGAGGGGGATCTTGACAAAGCCCTTCGCGCGCTGCTGAAGTTCAAAGCCGGAGAAGAAATCCCGGGGAAGTCGCTAACTCCTCCATTTTCTTCGGCGTTGGCCGTACCGCAGGTGTAGATTTGTGCACGTAGTGCTTTTGGTCGGCTGTGTTTTTGTTTCCTTTGTTTGCTAACAAAGTTCCTTCTGATCTTGCAGAGCTTCAAAGTGTCGGGCATGGTACCTCCGTTGCCCGAAAGGTATCCGAATGCCCCGGATAATGAAGTGGTTCATTCCGTGTCTGAGCTACCGTCGGCGCGATATCCGGCGGAGGATGCCGACGAGTCGAGTGAGGACCATACATGAAAACGGTCATGGAGCTCCAGCGAGTCTTCGGATGCCTCGACTCCTCCGACTCCCAGAAACCCTCTGGGCTTTGAGCGTCATAGTGACGGTCATGGAGGTTCTTCCTCTCCCCTTCCTGCCATTCCTGTGCGGGCTGTAGCGCCGCACCCGCCAGCGAAGCGGAAGAAGGAAGAAAATAAGGAGGAGAAGAAGGAAGAGAAGAAAGAGGAGAAGAGAGCCCGAAGGACTCCTCCTGTCTTCGACCTGAGCTCATTGGGCTCGTAAGTTTCTTGTTGCACTATTATCCTTGTTTCTTCATGATTTTTGCACTTGTGCTGATTGGTTCGTATGCAGGCACTCCTCCCATGATTCCTCCACTGATGGTGGGCGAGATATGATGGGGGAGTCGAAAATTGCGTCTCCTCCGCCTCATACGGTGGTGACTTCGGGTGGCGCGGCTCCGGATCCTCCGTTGCAGGAGGTGCAGGAGGTTGCGCCTCAGAATTTTGCAGGCGGTCCTTTGGAGTCGCCATCAGAGCATGTAAGTTTTTCTGCTTCATGTCACAGGGGGAGCCCCCGAGTGTCTTCGTGTGCGAATTTTGTTTTTGCTTCTTCGTGTTGGGCGTAGCCCCCAAGCCCTTACTGCTATTTCTTTTTCTGCAGCCTTTTGTGCAGGAGGCCAGCCAGTGGTGCAGAGGCGCTTTGGCTGAGGCGAACCAGCTGACTTCAAGGTATCTATTTTCCTTTTAATGCCTCTCTTATTTATCCTGGTCCTGTTCTTTGACACTAGCTTGTCTTGAATGCAGAGGAGCATAACAATTCCCTCCGTGAGGTCGACACTCTCAAAAAGAGCCTTGGTCAATCGGAGCAAAGGGCCGAAGCCGCCATTGGCACGAAAGAACGCCTCGAGCTAGAGCTGACTAAGGCAGCCGAAGCGAAGGAGCGTCTACAGCAGGAGGCCGCAGATCGTGAGGAGCAGCTAGCCACCATTGCGGATGCTCGTGAAAAGGAGGTGGCGACGAAGCTCATGGCTGCTGCCAAGGCTATTTCGGGTGAGTGCTAGTTTTGTACTTGTTTCTTTTTCTTCGGGTCTTATTCTATGCTGCTTTTGATGCCGCAGGCATCGAGTTCGACCGCGGTGCTCTGGAGCACGGGAGTGCTCTAGATGATGCCACTGTGGCGGTCGAAGACCGCTGCAGCACCGTCGTCAGCTCCCTTGCCAAGGAGAAAGAGGTCCTTGGTCGCTTCTACAAGGAGCTTGTCCCGAAGGGCGCAGCCCTTGATGATGTGGATGCTCTGGCGGAGGCCCTGTCAGCCGAAGCGCCTGTGACATACAAGCGCAAGCAGAAGGGCATCGGCGCGTCCGTCGGGCTAGCGATGGCCTTGGCGGCTGGAGCGGAGCTGGATCTGCCCCAGATCACCTCTCGGATGCCGACGACTGCGGATGGATCCGAGGTAGCCTTTGCTGCCTATTCTGCTCGCTGCAAGCGATTTGGGCGCAAGCTCATTGATTTGCTGTCTGAGTATGCACCTTTGGCGGGGCCAAAGCTAAGCGATCGGCTCGAGGCGTACTCGTGGTCGCATCTTAGGCTGTAGGGTAGTTTTTAGTCTACTTTTGTTGTAAATATCTTGAAGAACACCATCCTTGTGCCACGTAGTAGCCTTATATATTTAATGAATTCCTCTGAGTTGTGCTCTATCCTTGGCTGAGTGTCTGTGTTCCTTTCTTTTGTTGCTGCTCTAGGTTCCTTCGGGTGCTGACCCTGTTGACGCCCCATCCGCAATTCTGTTGCGTCCATCCTTGGATGATACCTCGCAGCTCACTTTCCTTCGGGATCGTGTGCGTAGTCTGGAGAGGGAGTTTCTCGGGTTACGCGGTCATGCCGATGTTTGGAAGTCCAAGGCGGATCGTGGTGCAGCCAGAGAGGAGTACTTGATGGCGGAGCTGGTTCGGCTGTCCGAGCAGCTGCAATGTAAGTTGTTCTTTGGTTCGAGTTGTAGCTCAGTTCTTCGGATGAGCCTGCTGGCCTTAATCTTGTTTTGTGCGATTGTCGCAGGTGCGAATCTTGCTCTGAGGGAATAAAAGGAGTGTGTCGCTGTTCAGGTAAATTGCTTGACTCAACAGGACATGGAGGCCGTCGGCTTCTTCTGGATGGATCGCGATCGCGACATGGCTCTGGCAACGGTGCAGGATCGTGTTCATCAAGTTTCACGGGTGCTCCTCCAAGTGCAGACATCGCTTTCCTCGGTGCTGCACGTCATGTTTCCTTTGGACGCCGTCCCGACGAGCCTTGCGGGTCTTCTGTCGAAGTTTCGGAACGTGAGCAATGTCAAGGAGTTGGTGCGACAACAGCTCGTCGCGGGAGTGAAGGCTGCTTTGTCTCTTGTGAGGCTACACCGGCCTGACGTGGATTTGGCTGCTGTGGCTGCTGGGCCACCTCTTCGCCCTGATGGTGGCGAGTGGGACATGCGTCCGCATTACGCGGCTGTAAGGTAGTATGCCGAACAGATTGTAGATTTGTTTGAGCAGTGTGCCCAGATTATTCTTCAACATAGGTAGTACCTGTAAAAAGAGAGAGATGTAAAATTTGTATATTTCGGCTGGGCGTGTTGTGCCCTTTGTTGTAAAGGTTTGTTTCTTTGTGAACACGCAGTGCTTTGATTGAGTACGTGTCCTTTTCATTTTCCTGACGTTGTCAGCTACTCAGGTGTACACGTTTGGTCCTCAGTCGATGAAATCGTGAGGTGGGGGGAGCCCCCGAGTGCGTTTGTAGCATGTAGTAAAGTTGCGAAAGAGCGAACTGAAGTTTTGGGGCGAGACACTTAGCTTTATTTATATCGTAATGGAGGAGGTACATTGTTCGGCTGAATAGCCTTGGCTGAAAGCCTTATTGAAAGTAAAAGGGGGTAGGTTGCTACGGATAGAATCATCGCAGGTGCGAGATATTCCATGGGTTGGAGTATGCAACTCCAGACTCCATGTGCTTGAGGCGATAGGCGCCACCTGGGATAACTTCGGTGATGACGTAGGGTCCTTCCCATGGTGACTCGAATTTATTCGGTTGATTTTGCTTGAGTCGCAAGACGAGGTCTCCTTCGACGAAGGACCTTGGGCGCAGCCAGCGGCTGTGGTAGTTGCGGAGACTCTGCTGGTACACCGATCATTTTGCTATATCCCGTGCTTTGCCGAGTGTGTCGGCAGCGTCTTCAAGTGCAATTATGGATTCGGCTTTATGGCGGCGACCAGGGGCTGGTGGCGTGCCGGTGGTAGCAGCCTCGACTCCGTGTACCATGAAGAGCGGTGGTGGAGCTGTTTGGCGTGTCCGTAAGCTCCACGGGACGGATGGTAGCTCTTCGTCCATTTCCGACTTTTTGTTCGAGTGAGCTCATGAGGCGCTTCTTGATGCGGCGCCGAGGAGGCCGTTGGCCTTTTCCATTTGCCCGTTCGTTTGCGGGTGTGCCACTGAGGCATACGTGATGTTGATCCCAAGGCCTTCGCAAGTCCGGAATTCTTCGGAGATGAAGTTCGATCCGTTGTCGGTGATGATCTTTGTGGTACGCCGAACACATGAACAATGGACTCGAAGAACTTGACGGCAGTTTTGCCCTTTTGGTTGGTGACGGGCATGGCCTCGATCCACTTGGTGAATTTGTCGATTGCGACCAGGAGGTAAACGTGTCCCTCTTTCGAGGATTTTGGCAGTTTGCCGATCATGTCGAGGCCCCATTGAGCAAAAGGCCAAGCTATAGGTATGGGTCTGAGCTCTGACCCAGGTGCGTGCGGTTTGTCGGCGAAACATTGGCAGCCGTTGCATCTTCGGACGATGTCCTTTGCGTCGCTCATGGCCGTTGGCCAGTAGAATCCTGCTCGTAGAGCTTTGGCGACAAGGGAGCGGCTGCCTGCGTGGTGGCCGCAGATGCCTTCATGGATGTCTTGGAGTATGGCCTTGCCGTCGTCGATGGTGACGCACCTTTGTAATACACCCGTGATGCTGCGCTTGTACAGCTCGCCATTGATGATGGTGAAGGCTTTTGACCGGCGAGATATGCGCCGGGCATCTGTTGGGCTGTCAGGCAATTCTCCGTTTATCAAGAACTAGAGGTATGGTCGCGTCCAAGTTTCTTCGACTGCCATGATCTGCATTAGGTTGACCATGGATACTTTTGTGTCCGGCTTTTCGGGTCCTTCGTGTCCTTCGGGTAGCGTAGCTCCCGAGTGTTCTGCTTCTTCGGGTGATCCCTTGGGGAACTTTCGCTTGATGGATGGTACGCAGATCTGTTCGAGGAACACTCCTGGTGGCACTTTTGCGCAAGTGGAGCCGATGTTGGCGAGTCTATCGGCTTCCTCGTTGCTCTCCCTTCCAACGTGCCGAAGTTCGCAGCCGTCGAATTCGCCTTCGAGTGCGTTGTAGAGCGCGCGGTATGCGATCATGTTTTCGGCGTGTGCGTCGCACTCATTCATTGTCTGCTGGACGACGAGGTTGGAGTCACCGTAGATGACCAGGCGCGTTGCGCTGAATATCTTTGCCATCCTCATGCCATGGATGAGGGCTTCGTATTCGGCCTCGTTGTTGGAGGCTCTGAATTTCATTCGAAGAACGTACTTCATCTTGTCGCCTTGCGGGGAGGTTAGTATGACCCCTGCCCCTGCTCCGGCTTCATGCTTGGAGCTGTCGAAGTGCATTGTCCATGACTGCGACATGTCTGGGGTGTCTGGCAGCTGCAGCTCCATCCAATGTACTAGGAAGTCCAGAAGGACTTGAGATTTAATTGTGTGTCGCTTCTCGTAGACGGTGTCCAAGGGTGACTGTTCGATGACCCACAGGGCCACCCGTCCTGTGGCCTCTGGATTATTCAGGATGCTGTTCAGGGGTGCCTCATTGACCACCATCACTTGGTGCTCCTGGAAGTAATGGCTCAGCCGTCATGAACACGCCGTAGGCTAACCACAGTAGTGAGGGTACCTCCTTTGTTGGTGTTAGTACCTCGCTGAGGTAGTAAATTGGTATTGGACCCGTGGGTCTTTCCTTCTTTGGGTCGTTCGACCACGGTATGGTCTTGACCACGGTGTGTGGCTGCTATGTACTGACGAGGGCTCGCTCTTTGGCGTGACCAAAGCAGGCGAGGTGGAAGGAGCCGCTTGAGGCTTTCGAATCGTCGTTGGCTTCGGTGTCCACTCGAACTTGTATGCGCCTTGCGGCAAATGGTAGAATGGTAGGGCCTTCTCGCCCATGCGGCTGATGAACCTGCTTAGTGCCGCTACTCGTCCTGCGAGCTGCTGGACGCCCTTGAGGTTTTTTGGCTTATCCATCGTCATGATGGCTCTGATTTTCTTCGGGTTCGCCTCGATCCCCCGTTGAGAGATGAAGTACCCGAGTAGCTGACCTGATGGGACGCTGAAGGCGCACTTTTCAGGATTGAGCTTGATCTTGTAGCGATCAAGGTTTTCGAACGTCTCGCGGAGATCGTCGATAAGTGTCCTTGTCTCCTTAGTTTTTATTACTATGTCGTCGACATAGGCTTGGACATTGCGACCGATCTGGTCCTTGAGGCAGGCCTGCATGCATCGCTGGTACGTGGCACCCGCGTTCTTTAGCCCGAAGGGCATTGTGTTGTAACAGAATACTCCGAATGGTGTGATAAATGCCGTTTTCTCCTGATCTTCGACCTTGAGCCGAATCTGGTTATAGCCTGAGTAGGCGTCGAGGAAGGAGAGTTTCTCGCAACCTGCAGTCGAATCGATGATCTGGTCGATCCGTGGAAGAGGGAAGTAGTCCTTTGGGCAATGCTTATTTAGTGACGTGAAGTCCATGCACATCCGCGGGATGTCTGTGTCCTTCTTCAGGACCATCACCGTGTTTGCAAGCCACTCGCTTTCTTTGATTTCCCTGATGAAGTCTGCAGCAAGTAGTCTATTGATTTCCTTGCCGATAGCTTGCGTGGCTCAACGTCTTGGATGGACTGCCTTGGTAGCTTGGTGTGCGGAAAGACATTGAGTGCATGCTCGGCGAATTCCCTAGGAACTCTGGCATGTCCGCGGACACCAGTAGATTTCCAGCGCTCACGGAGGAATTTGTGAGCGCCTTCCTATCTTTGAGGTCATTGGCGATCAAGGCCATCTTCGAGGCATCCGTCGGATGGACCTGTACTTTCTTGGTGTTGACGGTGGAGTCGAAGGACATGTCAGGTGCGTTCTGCCTTGTGACTAGGGGTACCCCATTGTCCGTCACCTCGCGGAGCCTTACAAGCTCGTCTTGCATGCCGAAAGACTGGGAGATTTTGTTGAAATCCCTATCGCATTGGTCCGATCGGGTGAAGCTCCCGTGGACTGTGATGACGCCCCTTGGTCCTGGAATCTTGAGTAGTAGGTATGCGTAGTGTGGGACGGCCAGGAACCTTGCGACTACACGCCCCAGGATGGCGTGGTATTGCGACGGCCAGTCCACCACTTTGAATTCTAGGCGCTCCTGCCGGAAGTTGTCCGGCTTCCCAAAGATAACGTCGAGCCCTATTTTGCCCAGGGGGAATATGCCCTTTCCTGGGACAATGCCGTGGAACGTTGTGTCTGATTGTTCCAGGCTGCATTGCGGGATCCGCATAGCTGCTATAGTGCTTGCGAACATTAGATTTATGCCACTGCCGCCGTCCATGAAGACGCGGCTCATCTCGAAGCCTCCGATCTGCGCCTCCAGCACCAGGGCAGCATGGCTCAGGCGAGGGATCTGGCAAGGGTGATCCGCGCGAGTGAATGTGATGCAGGACTCCGATCCGCTGAGGTACTCAGGGATTGCAGGCGGAGTTGCCACGGCCAAGTTGATTTGTCGGGTGATTTTCTTCTGCACCATGTTTGTGGGGCGTCCCTTCTGGATCATATTTAATGCTCCCTTTGGTGGGGGGTATCCGACCAGCGTTGTTTCTTGATGCGACTGGTTGGTTTGGGCCTCCAATAGGTGGCGGTGGAGGAGCTCCGTGTGCTATTTCTCCTAGCGGTGCGTTTCGAGCGAGGGTTGGGGCTTGTTGCCTCATCGCACCATGCTTTGCTGAGTTTACGGAACTTGGCAGTCCTTGAGCATGTGACTGGCTTTCTTTTTGCCATCTTGTTTGTCGATGTAGAAGTGGATGGTGCATGGACCCGAAAGTTTGTCGAATGCTGAGGGTCCATTGTCGCGGTCGCGGCGTTGCCACGACTGTGCTGGTCGTCCGCTGTCGCGGAAATTTCCTCCGCGGTATCCTCCGTTGTTGCGGCTGTTGTCGTTGCGGCGGTCGGCGTAGCCAGCCGCGACCATGTCGGGTCCGTCGCGGTCTTCGTAGACACGCGATCTCCTCTTGCTGCGGCGTTCTCGCCTTCGGCCGTAGTCGTCCTCTTCATCTGATTGCGCTCGCTGGATGCAATCTTCGCCGTCTGCCCAACTGTTGGCAATTTCCATGAGGTGGTCGAGTGTCTTGGGCTTGACACGCCCAAGTTCCTCCTTGAAATCTTGGCGTTTGACGCCGTCACTGAAGGCGTCGATGGCCCTCTCCTCGGAGATATGTGCTGCGGAGTTCTTAGTGGTAGACCAGCGTAATATGTACGAGCGAATAGATTCCCCCGTTCTCTGAGTGCAGGCTCGCAATTCTTCGATTGAGGCGGGCCTCTTGCTGGTGCCCTTGAAATTTTGGATGAAGCTGTAAGCTATCTCCTCCCAACTTCGGATGGATCCTGATGATAGGCTGCTGAGCCAGACCCGCGCCGTGCCTGTTAGCTGCAGCTGGAGGCATTGCATGGCGGTTTCTTTGTTACCGCCATGCAGCTTGATGGATGACAGATGATCTCTGAGCCAAGATTTTGTATCTTGCGTGCCGTTGAACTTCGGAGTATCCGAAGGAAGCTTGAAATTGCATGGCATCTGTGTTCGCCGAACAGATCTGCTGAAGCATCGAGCTCCACAGAGTTCTCCTTCATCTTCATCCATCTCGGACTCGGATGAGCATGCACGTTTGGCTCGTGCTTTGTCGATTTTGCGCTGTGTAAGCGCGTCTCTGGCGTCGTAGTCGCGTTTATGGCGATGCGAGCTCTTCTTCCTTCGAGGAAGGTCGTGCTCCTCCTCCTCTTTGGATGAAGGGGTGGGGCTCCGGTCGCGCCTGACCGGAGCTTTCTTCTTCGGCTCCGCAGGAGCGTCTTCGTGGAGCGCAGCTCCGACAAGTCCGAGTCCTCTGAGTGCAGACTTATGCATGGCTCTTTTCGGGTCCCCTTCCGGAGGTTGGTGGGCCGCGAGATACGTAGTGGCTGCCATGATCGCAGCTTGCGGTGTCTTCGGGATGATGTTGCCGTCGGCATCCATATCCATGACGATTTGTGGAGAGTTCGGGTCACATCACGGCGTTCCCTGGGATCCATGTTCTCCACCGCGGTGCTTGTTTCCACAGTTTCCGTTCGTGCTAGAGCGGGTGCCATGGCGAAGCGCGCCTCGTCAGCTGGAATCGGAGGATGCTTGCTTGCGTTTGTCGAGCGTCTCCTGCATCTTGACTTGCTTCTTGTGCTCCTCGATGAGGAGGTAGTGGTACGCCATCAGTAGGTCACGTGGGGAGTCCACGGGTAGGACTATGTCGCCTGCAACGGCGCGGCGTGCCTGGACCCATCCTTCTTTGCTAAGTTGGATGACGTGGCCGTTGTTTTCCCCTTCGGGTGGGGGGACTGGCTTCTTCTGTTTCCGCCGTTTCTATCCTGCGGGTTCGGGTTCATGTTGGGCGGAGGGTTAGGCGTTTGTTGCTCCTGGATGACTGCGGCGCATTGGTAGCGCTCGTAGATCGGTTCGTTGCTGCCGCAGCTTTCATATCCGGAACCGTAGGTCCCTTCATCCGAAGGCGGATCGCACAGATCGGAGTTGCAGCTGCTGCTGTTGTAGAACTCATCTGTCGATGGTGATGTGCGTAGCACGGGGTGTGGAGCCCATGATGCGGGCCTGATCGATGGCACGGGCACCCGCTCAGGAAGGCGGAGTGTGCCAGTTTGTCCCACCTGGAAGCAGAAGCTCCCGAACAAAATTTCGAGTCCGTCGCCTACGGGCTCGAAATCCCTCATGGTGGCCGGCGAGTGGGCGGTGAAGTCGAAACTGCCGAAGAGGAGGTGATTCTCCGTCGCCGCGGAGTTGTAGATCGATCGGGTCGGGACCGTCACGATCGCACAATCAGCAGCCCCGATTCCCACAGACGGCGCCAATTGACGAGGTTTAATCTCGTCAATGCCCATTGTTATGGACTTGGGTTTTGGGGAAGATGGGGATCTTTGGAGATCGTGGCGGTTAACGGACAAGCAACCGGACACGAGATTTACCCAGTTCGGGCCCCGGAGAAAACCCTACTCACGCTTATGCGCTCTTGATTACGGAACCGAAGATTACAGTCTTGTGATTCGATCTGGCGTGGAGGTGTGTGCGAAAGTATGAGTTGAGAGATCTAGGGCGTGCCCTCCTGGCCTTTATATAGACTTAGGCAGGTCCGGGCATAGTCCTAGTCGATTCTGAGTTCTAGGGTTTTACCCCTTTGAATTTCCTATCTATGCTAGTCTTGCTCTCCAAGGATCCGAAGGCGTCATGGGCCTTGGCCACCCGAAAATCTTCATGGTCCAGCGTATATCTGTTGTGGGCCTTCCTTGGGCCGGACCAGGTATGCTGAAGTCGTGTACCTGTAGGGTATAACCATGTCATCTGGAAACAATCTAACACCCATGGCACTAAGGTGCTGATCATGTTTTGTACGTGGAAGAGGTTTAGTCAATGGATCTGCGACATTCAGATCTATATGTACTTTGCTAATCTTCAGATCTCCATCTGCTATATAATCTCGGATTATATGAAACTTGCGGTTGATATGCTTGGTCTTTGGATGATATCTTGGTTCCTTAGCTAGTGCTATGGCGTGAGTGTTGTCACACAATATCTCTAGTGGGTCCAAGGCACTTGGAACCACGCCAAGCTCAGTGATGAAGTTCCTGATCCAAACTCCTTCACTTGACGCTTCTGCAGCAGCCATGTATTCCGCTTCTACTGTAGATCCCGCGATCACGCTTTCCTTTAAGATTCTCCAGCTCACGGCTCCTCCATTCAAAATATAAACGTATCCTGTCTGAGATTTAGAATCATCCTTGTCGGTGTCGAAACTAGCATCGACGTAACCTTTCGCGACAAGTCGTGCTTTATAGACGGTAACATTACCATCCGCGTCCGTTTTCCTCTTGAAGATCCATTTGCACTCAACGGCCTTTTGGTCGCTAGGAGGGTCCACCAAAGTCCATACTTGGTTTTCGCTCATGGATCCCAATTCGGATTTCATGGCCTCTAGCCACTTCTCAGAGTCTGGGCTCATCATCGCTTCCTCATAGTTCGTAGGTTCACTATCATCTACTAACAAGACAGTTAAGACAGAGTTGCCGTACCACTCAGGAGGGGAACGCGACCTTGTCGACCTGCGACGTTTAGTAGTAGCATCGTCCGAAGCTTCATGATCCTTGTCATTAGCTTCCTCTATTGTTGGTGCGGTGACCTTTGGAACAATTTCAGGTCTTTGCTACTCTCCAACTCAAGAGAAGGTTCAACAACCTCGTCTAGCTCTACTTTCCTCCACTCACTTCTTTCGAGAGAAACTCCTTCTCAAGAAAGGATCTGTTCTTTGCGACAAACACTTTGCCTTCGGTTCTGTGATAAAAGGTATACCCAATAGTTTCCTTAGGGTATCCTATGAAGACGCATTTCTCCTCTTTGGGTTCGAGCTTGTCCGGCATCAACTTCTTGACGTAAGCTTCGCATCCCCAAACTTTAAGAAACAACAACTTAGGTTTAGCACCAAACCACAGTTCATACGGTGTCGTCTCAATGGATTTAGATGGTGCCCTATTTAAAGTGAATGCAGCGGTTTCTAATGCATAACCCCAAAATGATAACGGCAAATCAGTAAGAGACATCATTGATCGGACCATATCTAATAGAGTTCGATTCCGGCGTTCAGACACACCATTGCGCTGTGGTGTTCCGGGTGGCGTGAGTTGCGAAACGATTCCGCTTGTTTTAAGATGCGTGAGAAAATCATAACTCAAATATTCACCTCCACGATCGGATCGTAGAAACTTAATCTTTCTGTTACGATGGTTTTCCACTTCATTCTGAAATTCTTTGAACTTTTCAAATGTTTCAGATTTATGTTTCATTAAATAGATATACCCATATCTACTTAAGTCATCGGTAAAAGTGAGAAAGTAGCGATATCCACCGCGCGTCGAAACACTCATCGGTCTGCATACATCGGTATGTATGATTTCCAACAAGTCCGTTGCTCGCTCCATCATTCCGGAGAACGGGGTTTGGATCATCTTGCCCATGAGGCATGGTTCGCATGTGTCAAATGATTCAAAATCAAGAGACTCCATAAGTCCATCAGAATGGAGTTTCTTCATCCGTTTTACACCAATATGACCTAGACGACAGTGCCACAAATAAGTAGTATTATCACTATCTACCTTGCATCTCTTAGCATCAATGTTACGGATGTGTGTTTCATCCCTTTCGAGATTCAGAAGAAATAAACCATTCACAGCAGGTGCATGACCATAAAAGATATTACTCATATAAATAGAACAACCATTATTCTCAGATTTAAATGAATAACCGTCTTGCAATAAACACGATCCAGATATGATGTTCATGCTCAACGCAGGCACATAATAACATTTATTAAGGTTTAAAACTAATCCGAAGGTAAAACTAAGGAGGCGTCTTGTGGCCATCACATCAACTCTTGATCCGTTGCCAGCCATCGTCACCTCATCCTAAAGCCGCCGTCTATTCCGTAGCTCTGTTTGAGTTACAAATATTAGCAATCAACCGAGATCAAATACCCGAGCACTACAACGAGGGCTAGTAAGGAAAACATCAATAACATGTATATCAAATATACCTTTGATGGTGCCACCTTCTTGCCGCTAAGTACTTCAGACGATTGTGCTTCCGGTGACCCTTGTCCTTGCAATAGAAGCACTCGATTCCGGCTTAGGTCCGAACTTGAGCTTGTTCTCGATGGGGCAACGCTTAGCTGCCTTTCTTGAAGGGATTCTTTGCACCCTTACCTTTCTTAAAGTTGGGGGGCTTGTTGACCATCAACACATGATTTTTGATGTCCACCTCTGCAGCTTTCAGCTTAGCGAAGAGCTCGGTGATAGTATCAGTGGAACCAATCTGATTATGAGTCACTACAAAAAAATTGTAGCTAGGAGGGAGTGATTGTAGAACCCTGTCAATCTTGAGCTCCTCTGAAATCTTGAAGTCCAGTTGCTCAAGGCGTTGAGTGTAGCCCGATATCTTTATGGCGTGCTCACTAACGGAACTCCCTTCCTCCATCTTGCAGTTAAAGAATTTCTCAGAGATCTCATATCTCTCAGAATGGGCCTGAGTCTGAAACATAGTTTTCAGTTCCTCAAGAATCTCAAAGGGCCCGGGGTAATCTTCAAAACGATTTTGAAGGTCCGATTCCATAGCAAACAACATGGTGCTCTTAATCACACCATAATCATCTTTACGTGATTGATAAATAGATTTCTCATCAGCCGGCGCATCTACAGCAGGGGCGTCACCTAGCGCATTCTCAAGGACATAGTCCTTTTGTCCGCCAGCGAGAATGATTCTCAGATTGCGGAACCAGTTGGTGAAGTTAGACCCATTGTTTCTAAGCTTTTCTTTCTCAGCACAAACGTTGAAGTTGAAGTTGGACTTAGCCATTTGATCTACAAAATTTTCAAGTACAATTTATACTATGTTCATGATAACTAGTTCAACTTAATCAAATCACTAGATGAACTCCCACTAAATTCAACATCCCTCAAGTTGTTTAGTGAACATGATCCAAATTCACCACGCCTAATCCGATCTTCACGAGAAGAGATGTGGTTTCAATGGTGGACAACAAAGTGTCGATCATATCATTCATATGACTCATGCTTAACCTTTCGGTTCATGTGTTCCGAGGCCATGTCTGTACATGCTAGGATCGTCAAGTCAAACGCAAGTATTTCCGCGTGTGCAAAACTGGCTTGCACCCGTTGTATGTGAACGTAGAGTTTATAGCACCCGATCATCACGTGATGCTTGAACACGACGAACTTTCACAACGGTGCATACATGGGGAGAACACAGTTTTATCTTGATCTTTAAGTGAGGAATCATCTTATAATGCTACCGTCGCGATCTAAGCATAATAAGATACATAAAAGGATAAACATCACATGCATATAAATTTATGTGACATGGTATAGCCAATCTTCACGCAATGATCTCCATCTTGTGCGTGCCGGCATGATCTCCATCACTCCACCATGATTGCCTCCACCACGAATAGCAACTACAACTATTTCTAACTACTTAGCGATAAAGTAAAGCTATTACATGGCGTATAAGAAGTTGACACACAGGTCATACACAATTATAAAGACAGCCATATGGCTCCTGCCGGTTGTGTACTCATCGACATGCAAGTCATGAAACATTACAAAACATGATCATTGCATACAACATACACATCACATCTTGGGCCATACCATATCACAGAAAACACTCCCTGCAAAAACAAGTTAGACGCCTCTACTTTGTTGTTGCATGTTTTATGTGGCTTATGGGAGTAGCAAGCTAAGAACGATTCTTACCTACGAAAATCCACAACGGTGATATTATGGTTGCCAAACCCCGGTGTAAATCCCATGACAACTATAGTGAGAGAAACTGGCATCCACCAGCCGCATGTGTGTAACAAGCCACACGTCAAGTGCGGACCGGTCTTGCGAACGAGGTCGCGTAAGGTTGGCCTGGACCGCTTCGATCTCACTATCCCGCGTCATAAGAAGTACACAAACAAGAGGCTTACAACAGAAAACATTAACGCCCGCAACAACCATGTTGCGTTCTACTCGTGAAACACATCTACGTATAGATCTAGCTCTGATACCACTGAAGGGTTTCGTAGCACAGTAAATCAAAAAATTTCTACGAATGCGAACGGGAAAGCCAAGATCTAATCTAGGAGATGCAAACAACGAGGGGGGATAGATGAGATCTTCATACCCTTGAAGATTCGCACAGCGGAACGTTCGACGGAACGTGGGTGATGTAGTCGTACTCGCTTCTCCTCCTCGCGATCCGATGCACACGTGCGGCACCTCGACGTCTCATCCTTCCTCGGTCCAGAAAGTAGGGTGGGGAGATGGATTGGATCTACAACGCGATGGCGCGGTGCAAGCGGTGGAGAGTTTCTGCTGCAGGGCTTCGCCTACGCGCAGTCGGGAGGGAGAGAGAGAGGAGGGGCAGTAGGGCGGCTAGGGTTGTGGAGGAGGTGTGGTAGGGGTGCGCCCCCTGCCCTCTTTATATAGAGGGGTGGGCGGCTGGCCCTTGCCCCTCCCCCAAGCCCTAGGCCGGAGGCCAAAGGAGGAAGGAGTGGGGGGCAAGTTTCCCCCCTTCTAGAAGCTCCCCTAGGGTTTCCCTAGGGTTTGGCCGGCTGGGCCCTATGGGGCCTTGTTCCCCTGGCCCAATGCGGCCAGGGCACTCCCTCATAGGCCCATGCCCCCTCCCGACAAGTAGGGCCACGTTGGTCCCACTCCGGAAGGTTCTAGAAGCTTCCTGTACAATACCGAATAACCCGAAACAATTCCGAACTCCAAAAACTGCATTGCGTTATATGAATCTTATTCTCCGGACCATTACGGAACCTCTCGTGATGTCCCGGATCCCATCCGAGACTCCGAACAAAAACTCATAAACCAATTATCCAATCTATCCTAGCGTCGAGACACGTTAAGTGTGTGACCCTTCGGGTTCGAGAATATGCAGACATGACCTTCTATCAATAATCAACAGCGGGGTCTGGAAACCCATATTGACTCCCACACATTCATCGATGATCATATCGGATGAACCATGATGCCAGGATTCAATCAATCCCATATATATATTCCCTTCGTCTCGCGATATTTTACTTGCCCGAGATTTGATCGTCGACACCGTCATACCTAGTTCAATCTCGTTCACAGCAAGTACTTTACTCGTTCCGTAATCCAATATCACTTTGTGATTAACTCCTTAACCACATGCTTGCAAGCGGTGTTGATATCGATTACCGAGTGGGCCCGAAGTATATCTCTCCGACTTGGGAGGGACAAATCCCATCTCGATACATACAACCCAACATGTACTTTCCGATCACCCGAGAGACACCTTTATGATCACCCTCTCATAGGATGACGTTTGATGACCTCAAAGCTTTCTTCCGATACCAGGGAGTTGTATTATCTCATGGTCTAAGGAATACAATATTTGACATAAGAAAAGCTTCGCAAAGATGAACACGATGACACGATCTAATTGCTCTGCTTAGTTTGGGTCTGTCCATCATATCATTCTCCCAATGATATGATCTCATTATTAATCGACAACTCATGTCTATGGTTAGGAAACCTTAACCATCATTAATCAATGAGCTAGTCCATAGATGCATACTAGGGACACGGTGTTGTTCACAAACCACACAAGTATTAAAGTTTACGCTTAATACAATTCTAGCATGGAATATAAACTTTATCATGAACAAGAATTATAATAATAACATCTTTATTATTGCCTCTAGGGCATAATTCCAACAACACTTTACTACAGTATCTTGGTGGTTTATGTCTCCCTCGGAAGACACTATAGAGCACTATACTTGAGAAAAGATAAAATAATTACTTCCTAAGAAAGAATGACTTAAGTATCTAGTGACAATGTTATCCTCAAGTGGATACTCATCACAAGTCCTAAGAATATTTGGTTTAGATAAGATGGCTCCTATAGTCACTATCCAACCTACAGATCTTCCTAAAAGGGTTTTAATCCTAAGGTCAAAGCATATGCTCTAATACCAACTACGGTGACCTAGCATACCACTTCATGATGTAGTACACTATAGTCGTTTACATAACACCAATGAAACACCATTCACTAGTATTACATCCCTCAGAGTGGTACAACAAAAACACAACAGGTCCAAGACATGAATATAGGTTACAACTCAACTCTTTACACAAGATCAAGAGAACACTCTAGGTTAAAGAGAGAGAAAGAAACTTCTTACAAAGAAGAATCAGAGATAATTAACTCAAAAACTATCATACTATTAAGACTAGTATCTTAACTAATGGTCTGGCATTGCTGTTATTGCAATACACTGCAGAAATAGGTTCTATGGCTAGAGATTCTATTCCTATCTAACCAGTAACTTCGTCTTCACTTGAGTTGATGTATATGTTGACTTTCTTGACTTCATTGATGAACTTTAGCTTCTGGTGACGATTCCTGGAGTATAACTTGATGTAGACGTCGTCTTAATGGCTTCATAATCTAGCAAGGGTTAAGAAGATACGTTGAGTACGAGCGTACTCAGCAAGTTCACTAAAAAAGGAGTGTTTGATGCACTATATCTACAGCCACAGACCGTAGGTCGTAGGCAATGCAGGTTTTTGTAAACATTTCTTCAAAGGTTTCTTTTATTCTGAAAAACTATGTCCGTCAGCCTTCACGGGTTTACCAGAACTTTCATGGAGTTCCTTTCCCGCCGCGTTCGGAGCTCCTTCCCAGAACAGGGAGTAACAAGTTATAGTTCTTACACTCTGCAGAGGTGCGTTACTTTACTCATGAGAGACCTTAGGTTTTGTTGCACGGCCGGGAGTATGTCCCCGTTCAAACTTCCTTGGTTTGAGGCCCAACCTAAGATCCAAGCCAATCACTGCCTTCTCCGTGACCCTGCATGTCTCCTTGGTGTACACCATGCCCACCTTTTGAATTACGGCAATGGTTTGTACAGACCATTCAGATGACGGAACTATCATGGGACGTTGAGGGCTCCCACCCATATGTTGCATATCCTCTACAAATTACCAATTAATATGCACGCTACGAGTGATAACAGCCATGACCCGCACATCCGGCTCCATGCGAGAGGGGAAGATACAGCTGACTTCTCCGTCCCATTCCAAATCTCATGGTCAACGCGTAATATACGACGCAAGAATCACTGGCGACATTGGTTGTTAAGTCCTAGATAATATGTTCCTTTACCATCGGAACTTTCATAGTAGGTTATTACCTCATGGTAAATAACCTATAATCACATTATTATGAAAATAGTGTTTTCTGACCTTTTTCAAATGTAGGTGATGACAACACTGAATTTGCAAAATACTTTAATGAAAATAATCAAAGGACATGAGCAAGTGTGAACTTGCCTTTTGTGATTGCAAGATTATGCACTCACAGTCTTCAAGACAATGTAAGATCCAATATCTGAAATCAGCATCATTGGTCCGGTAAGGACTAATGTTTAAAGAAGCAAGATGCTATTATGCATAAGTAATGTAATGCAATTTCGTAAGCTCGAATCCCGGGATAAACGTTGATCTAAGGTTTGGAAACTGGAAATGGTTACTTTAGAATGTGTTTTCCTTTTAGATAAGTTTCATACTTGTGCTTTTTATTAAGGCTTGTGAGTGTGAAATAATATGTAAACATAATGGCATACAACAATAAGATATACTAACGAGATGTGCTACTCAAGGACTGCTTATATGTGAATTATCTTATCTTCAAGTTTTACCTTGCAAGTGATGACATTTATAATGAACTTAAGAGTTAACAATTCTAGGTATACAAGTAAAGCTTATTGTAATGTGATTATTATTAATTGTCATATGTTGACTGAAGTGGCAAAACGAATAACTTTTTAAGAAAAGATTCCTCTATTAAGGTTTAAACAATCTTTGTGGCTAATGAGAGGTGGTTGATGTTATTTGTGCTTTCTGGAACAGTTTGGACTTGAGATGCTTTACAACTTAATTATAATAGACCAAAGTTAACTATAAAGTATATAATAAAGTTTTTAGCATTGTATTTAAAGTCTGGTAGACTAAAGTTAACTTTAAAACATAGATGGACTTTAGGTGTAATGCTTGTTATACTTATACCTTGTTCACTTTATAATGTTTCTTTAAAGTTACTTAAGAATGGTATTATTTTTAGTTGGTAGTCGTTTCTTTACATTATAAATGTATAAAGGAATTTATCTCCCTATAATGGTGTGGTTAAGGTTTGTGAATAAGTAAACAATATTATTTACTACTTATTAACTCACTATAGTGTTTTGACTTGTTTATAAACTTGCGATTAAATTAAAGTAAAGGAATATGTTTTATCTCATTACAATTATTCTTGGAGATTTTAGATTGGATAAGGATCCTTTTATAAAATAATCTACATTAATGGTTGAGAGATAATTTAATAAATTTGTATTTAAAGTGTGTTAATTTATTTTGAAGGCACACTACCAATATTTAAGACTAATATTATTTATTAGACTTAATTGACTAATTTTTAGATTTATTAGAAAATTTTATTTACCTTTATATGTTTAAATTCAAGTTATTAAAGTTTTTTACTTTTTATTTAACTCAAAGTGGAATATTATATTTTTAAAATATAGGTATTATTTTTGTGATCATTTTGGTATATTACACTTATTTTTGTGATTTAAAAATAATAAGATATGATTTTTATAATACTTATTACTTTATAAATACTTAATAAATAACAAATATTTAATTAAGTGAAATAATAATGTATGATTATAGTTTTAAGGTATTATTTTTATTTTTCTAATATTTTTGGTATTTTTATTTATATTTCTAACATTTAACATTATTAAAATATGAATTATCAAAGTTTTATTACTTATAAAACCTTTATTAAATAATAATTAGTTAAATGGTTAACATAATAATGTTTAATAATAGTTTTAAGTTATAGATTTTATTTTTCTAAATTTTTTTCATATATTATACACATTTTTCTGATTTATAAAACAAAATTTATTAATGAAACAAGATTTAATCATTTTATTTATATTGGAATTAATATTGTTTTATCTAATTCCTAAATAGAAAAGACATTTTGAACCTAAGATAAACCTACCCACGGTCACTGACTAGTGGGACAGTGGCCACCTCACACTCTCAGGTTAGTAAATGAATTTGTTACCGACCCTATCTCTACTCCCAGTCAATGACAGATGGGCCATAGGCCACATCACAAGCCACACTAGCAAGGACTGGTCAAACTAGCTGACGTGGCGCAAGCTTGACGTCGCCGTGACTTCATCTCACCGGTGATGGTCAGGTGGCTGGCAACGGCGGCGATCTAGTGGAGTTTGGCATGTGTGGTTGTTACGATTCGAAAGATCATACTCTAGGGAACCTACTAGTAGCGGCGCTGCTCGGATATGGTTGCCGGAGGATGGCCGACGACGAGGTACGGCGGCGGCGATTACAGAGGATCATGGTGTAGATGATTCCAGAAGCAATAGAGGGATTAGAGAGGTTCCCGAACATCAGCAACTCACCGGCATTGTAGTGGAGGGCTTAGTTTGACCGAAGGTGGTCGGAATCGATGGAGGCGACGGCAAAACCCGTCAGAGATGGAGGTGTCGATTGGCGCGATTGGAGCTCCTTCGGCTTGTGCTCCATGGGGCAATCGAACCAGATGATCAATTGGATCTCAACTGTGGCCTCAGCGGTTCAAGGGAAGCTCGAAAACAACGACGACGAGCGGCTCCGACGAGGCTAGGTCTTCGGTACAGAGGATACAAAGAGAGGGAGGTTGCTGAGAAGGGTAAATGAGGATGAGGATGAGCGGGGCGTCGCTGTGGCCTTCTTATCCTCTCCTGACAACGGCGTGCATCTTGGCCTTGCAGACGGCGTGACGGCATCGACCGCCATCGCCAGCGACTTCTAGTCGGCGAGGAATACGACGACGAACATTTCGCAGAAAACCCCCTGGCAGTTTTTCGAGTTCACTCCGCAGTCCCTCCACAGCCCAACCTTCCAAATGAGACAACGAAGGTATCTGGTCGGGCATTGTTGGAGTTCTTGTTGGTGCAACTAGGTGCACCATGCAGTAATTAAGAGAGGGAAACATCTGGGCTGGCCTATTTGCAGTTTTTTCTTTACTGTTTCCTTTTCTCTTTTCTGTTTTATTTTCAGATTTGTATATTACACAATTGTTTTGAGTTTTCTTTGTAGAATTAACTTGTTAAACAGTTGTAGCAATAATGAATCTATTTAAAGTCATTTTGTGAACTTTTATTATATATTGTTTAGAGTTTCTTTATTTTCTTTATATAGATACTTTTCCTATTATTATTTGTGAGGGCCTTTCATATGAATTTAATTGGGAAAAAATTCATAAGCTTATTATAGAATGCATTACTACTAACTAATGAGATTTTATTCTCATTAATACATAATATTAAGGCAACTTTTATATTTAGTGATCCTTCATAAGTATTTGATACATAAAGTTCTGAGTACTAATAGGGTTAATATTATTCCTATGAATTTAGGAATTAGTAATGTATATATTTTATTATTACTAACTTAAGAGTTAAAGATTTGAGATTATAAATGTCTACCATGAATTATGGGAGTTTTAATATTTTTATATCCTTTGATAATTGTGAATAAGGGTGAATGGTTAAGATATATTATCTTTATGTTAAAGATCTTGAATTATATCATCATTTAGAATAAAATAGTGGGATTGTTTTCTAGGCTAACTTATGAGGCAGAATTGATAAAGATAGTTCTTAAGCACCTAAGATAATGATGGTTGAAAATGACAAAGATATGCTTAAGTGAGTTGATATAGGAAATTATTCCTATTAATCATGGTGGACATAAGGTGATAAATCAATCAGTTGATATGGATATTAGGTTTGGTTATAGAATTAGGTTTTAGTGTTTACCAAGAATTTCTATATCCCATAATTCACAATCCTTGACTTCTAACTAAGGAATTCCTTTCCTAGATATACTACTTCTTTTAATCCATCATCATGTTTTAACATGATGAGCTTTACTTCACAAAATATTCTTATCCACCTTTTATTCTTCTAAATCCATTTATAATTCTAATGAGCTTGACACTAAAGCTTTTCATTATCTTCTCATATCCATAATTGGTTATATCAACTACTCTACTACTAATAATCTCCAATCCAACAAGTAGTTACTTCAAACTCTTCCTTAATCATTCATTACCAACATTACTCTAATAGATTTATATATCAAATTCTACTCTCCTCAAGTGCTTATTATTTCCCAAGAGGAAAACACTACTTATATAATCCAATGTGCTCTAGCATCATCTTAATCATACTATCTTATATTTACTTTACTCTAATAACTCATACACCAACCTCACATTATATTAATGTGACATGTAAAGACTACTCTAGATTAATATATCTATACTAGGTTCCAATCATGCTTTATCCACCAATGTCATTTATACATGATATAAGCATTCAATCTTGGTGACAAAAGCATGATCATAGAATCCTTTGATCATTTATGGCTTAGGTTTCTAGTTGGCTAATCAAGGCTTAGGTTTCCAGTTGTATTATAATTATCTTCTCAGTGTATCTATGTGACTAAGAGAGATTATTTATTCACTATTCCTACTTTATTCAATAGGATTACTCCTGGTAACTTATCTTCAGAATTCATCCTTGTAATCTTCTTTGTTATCATATTGATTTGATTTTCTCCAATCACACCCATCATATAGATGATATATGAAACTAGCATTACTATTTACCCCTTCTTACTTATTTCTTTTTAGGCCTTAAGTGAATGCTATAATAAGGACAAGAGTTGATAGGTAAAGAATTGATAGGTTAAGAATTGGTGAATCAATAGTTGATTACTCAACATTGATGAACAACAGATATTGGAATATGATTCCAATAGTAATGGTAAAGATTGATATGAAAGAAAGATATATGGTGATTGATCTTGACTTGATTCCTTTCCTACTCAAACTCACTAAAGAGTTAAGGTTAGGTATTACCATGAGATTCATGGTATAAGTAAATGAGATTAAGATTTAGTTGTTACATTCCTATTATTATGTTATATTTATAACTTGGTATCCATGAGTGTGTAATGAATACAAGGATATGATTACTTAAGGATCAAATATGAACCATTAAGTAATATAGTAGGGTTAACTTTTATTACATTTGATCTACCCTTAGATCAAATCTCCCTTACCAAAAATAAGGTTTTAGCAAAGGTCATATTGAAACTTATCACAGTCAACTTGATGATCTACTTAAATTTCATCAGGTTAAGAGAAGCTTCAATCACTTTGACAAGTTTTTATTCAAAAGCGCGAAAATTATTCGGATTTTCTATGCAAGAATGCAATGCACACATCTGTGTTCAGCTTATTTCTAAGATCTAATGCTGGGATGTAAACACGCATGGAGCATCAAAAATTATAGATACGTTTCCGACGTATCAATGCCCTACGGGTACCTAACGTTAGCCTACCTGGTCTAGCCCAGTGGAGGCCCACATGAAGACCTGCTGCAAACGTGAAGCCCAAGGAAACTTCGGATGGACAAAGCCCGGAGAGAACTTGACTTCTTGGAGGACACGACTAAGTGTAGATATAATTTCAAAGGGAAGACCTGCTGCAAACGTGAAGCCCAAGGAAACTTCGGATGGCCATAGCCCGGAGAGAACTTGACTTCTTGGAGGACACGGCTAAGTGTAGATATAATTTCAAAGGGGTTAACCCTAATCTATAACCGACTCGACCTACCCCGAGACCCGGCATCCCCATATAAAGGCCAGGAGGGCACGACGAGGAGGCTCTCTCAACTCTCATACCCTAGACACACCTCACGCCAGATTGCATCTGTGCACCCTTGTAACCATTGGCATCGTCATCAATCAAGAACAAACAAGCAGGAGTAGGATTTTCCCTTCGAGGGCCTGAACCTAGGTAAACTTCATGTCCCCTCGTTGCGAATTTGTTAACCGTCCCGTGATCTCCATCCACCCCATCTTCTCCAAACCCAAGTCCATAACAATGGGCATTGACGAGTCAAACCCTCGTCAATTGGCATCGTCTATGGTAACTGGGGGCGCTGATCGTGCGATCGTGACAGTCCCATCCACCACTGTCTTTGACTCATCCGCGGAGGAGAACCACCTCTTCTTCGGTGCCATCGACTTCACCGTACACTCCTCGGCAACTCGCCAAAACTTCGAATCCGTAGGAGACGGGGTCGAACTGATGTTCGGGAGCTTCTGCTTCCAGGTGGGCCAGATCGGTACCTTACGCCTCCATGAGTGAATACTGCCTTCGGCAGTCGTACCCGCTCCGTGGGTGCCGCCGATCGGTGTCCTGAGCGCACCGTCACTGACAAGCGATTCAGCTGACAACAACATATGCAACTCTGACCTCTATGACTCTCCTACGGAGGAAGGAACCCATAGATCTGGATCAGAGAGCTGTGGGAGCAACGATCTCCCCCATCGCTACATGTGCACGGCCATTCACGATGGTCACGTCGACAATGGAGCCGAGCCAAAATATCCCCCTCCCAACCCGCAGGCTCCTAATGCCGCGAACATAGGAAACTGCCCACCCCTGGCCATTCCCAACGGGAACAGGGAACCCGAAGCTTCCAATGGCGGCAATCGCAATCTCCAAGAGATCCATCTCAAAAACGCTCAATGGGAGATGGTCCGTGAAGCTGTGCAAGGTACTGATCCTCTACCACTCGATGCTTCTTGCGACATGATGATGGGCTTTCACTGGCTCCTTATCAAGGAGCACAATCGCCAAGTCGAGTATCAAAAGGAGCTTGAACAGCGCAGGAGAGCAGCTGACGAGTCAAGCGCGCGGTGAGCTGCGCTCTCTTCCGCTGGCGGATCCTCCTCAAAAGGCTACGACGCCCACAAGCATCATTCCTGCATGGAGCGTATGGACCCCGCGGCACGACGCGAATCCACCAAGGCACTTGACATGTCCTTCATGTCAATGGACTCGTAGGGCAACATCATGCCCAAGACGCCGCATGCCGCGGTCATGGCGGCCACCACCTACCTGGCAACAAAACCGCCACCGACAGGGGATCCCCGGTACGCAATCCATAAATCTGCGATTGCAGGTCTTGGGTTTGTGGGAGCCGTGTAGCATGGAGAGGCGACCCTGGAGCCAAAGAAAAAGGCCGTGGTAAAATTCACCAGAAGTTGTACACCCTCATCCAACGAGCAGGAGCATGACCTGCCGCGGCGTCGCCGCAGCCCACGGCGCAGGAGCCGCAACTATGACGCTCGTGATGATCTCGAACAACGCAAGATTGACAAATCACATGCGAAGCGCGCATGCTCCATAGAGTCCGAAGAGGAAGACATGGAGATATCCGGCGCCAGGTGCTTCAGTAGAGCCATATGGCAAACACGGATGCCTAAAGGCTTCAAGATCCCTTCGGATAACCCGAAGTTCGATGGTGTGCAGGAGTCAAAGATTTGGTTCAAAGATCATATTTTGCCAGTCAAGCTCCATGGCGGGAGCAAAAACATAGCCATGCAGTGCCTTCAGCTTCAGCTGACGCGTGTGGCCAGAGCCTGGCTTAACAACCTCTCCTACGGATCCATTCGCATCTGGGAAGAGCTGGTGTACTGCTTCATTCGCAACTTCAAAGGCACCAGCAAAAGGCCGACTTCAATCGAGGAGCTACGCGCCTGTTGCCAACGCTCCAACGAGTCCATCCGCTCATACATACAACGTTGGCCCGTTATCAATAACTCTGCCGAAAATATCTCAAAGTAAAGGGCAATCGACGCCTTCAACGGTGGCATAAGGTGCCGCACATTCAGAGAGGAGCTCGTGCGCGTCAAGCCCAAAACCATCGATCACCTGATGGAAATTGCCAATTGCTGGGCCTATGGCGAGGATGCCGTCAACCGAACCCGTTCGGATGACGAAGACGACTTCGGCTGCAGACGCGATCGCCGAGGAAAAATAAGAGCGCGCGTATACGATGAGCGCGAGGAGGTCGATATGGTCGTGGATGGATACACTAATCGCCGCGAGGATGGAAACCGCAATAGCAGGTATCACAATGGTAACTACTGCGACAACGGAAAGCCAACACAAACATGGCAGCACCGCAACCGCGATGACGAGCCATCCGCACTCGACAAGCTGTCGGGTCCCTGCACCATCCACTTCTACAGCGACAAGCATGATGGCAAAAGGAAGGCCAGCCACATGCTCAAGTACATGGATTTCCAGAAACTCCACGAAGGCTACGCCTAGATGCGGCACCAGGCGGTGAATCTAGGATTCGCCCCTGCCCCAGGAGCCTTCGTACATGGAGCTCCACCTCCGCCACCCAGAGCACCCGCACAGCCTGCGGCTACGCCGACCTAGAATAACGGAGCAGATCCATACCCACGACCGTTGGGGGCTATGATTAAGGTTAAAGTGAAACAAATATGATGTATATGCTTGACAAATCATAAGTTGGCAATCTTATGTCCCTTGAGTACGAGGGCCGTTCCTCATGCTACTCAATTTAGTCACAAGCAAGTTCTTGTCATTGTAAGTATATGTGTATCATAGAGAACCGCCAACGGGATACCCCTTGCCCCATGACACAGGAGCTATCCCATATCAAAATGACAAGGCAACAGATAGTGAGCATCTCAGCGATCTTTTTATTTACCATGAGCATGGTGCTACTTTTTTTCTATCTATTTTTTTCTTCTAAAGATGCTTCATAGATTGCTCACTATGGTTATGCTGCAAGTTTCCACCATGATTAGGCATGTCTTAGGCTAGCCGCCCAGGCATTTCTCTAACACATATATAATACTCCATGAACTTACAAGCTCCCCTTTTATTTTACACAGCCGACATCTATAAACAAAAGATCATGATATCAACTGGATAATTTTTACAAGTGTTGAAAGCGTTCCCTCTGACAGCATGATTCTGCTAATTCCCAACTTATAAGTGCAAGCATATACAACATAGATGATACAATGGTTCAAGTTTATTACGTGCAAGAAATAAAGTGTTCCATCAAGTTTGTGAGAGCTTTAATCACTAATTTTCACATAATAAGTTTAATTTGGAAGATAGATAAAAACATGAATATACTTGGAATGGTGTAACACACCATACATAGGAATTTATAGTGGACTCTTTGGAATAACTTGGTTTCTTGGGAGTTGGATGCACTAGTAGAGCTTACTCAGTACAAGTGGAGGCTAGCAAAAGACTGGGAGCGACCAACTAAGAGAGCAATAATGGTCATAATCATGCAAAGCGACAAAACATTATTAACTAAAAGCATAAAGTGGTATCACAAGTCAAAAACTAAATGATCATAGAGGCTAAGGTAACTGGTTCATAGTCTTAACATGTTGTAAGCATGTGTCAAGTCAACCCAAACAAAGCATCAAAGGAGAATACCACAATATTATGCTTTTGTATGCTAAAACAACACATGATTCTTTCAAGGCACATTAATCAATCTCAATTGTTTGGAACAAGTCATGCTACAACAATAATCACTAAGCATAAGGTTAAAGCAACATCTAGCATGGCATGATAAAGTCTAAGCCACAGTCAAAACAAGCTCCCTTTTGTACCACTTAAGCATGATGCTTTCCTACACTTCTCCAACACCAATCAACTTATTTGAAAAAAAATATGAAAGCGGGGGTCCAACTAATTTATTCAAGCAAACCAAGCAAAATAAAACCAAAAAGCAAAAACAAAGATGCTCCAAGAACAACACAAAAGTGCATGAAGCAATAAAAATAAAGTGTTTAGAAAGAGACCTGATATTTTTATTGATGAAGAAGGGGATGCCTTGGACATCCCCAAGCTTTGACGCTTGCACCTCTTAAATATTTCTTGGGGTGACACGGGTGGCATCCCCAAGCTTGAGTTTTTTGTCCATTCTTCATCTCATCACATCATTCTTTCCCTACACTTGAAAATTTCCTTCATACAAAACTTCACACAATCTTCATTAGCAATATTAGTGTATTCAAGATAATAAGCCTTTGAGTTTAGTTTCAACACAATTAAAACTTCCATTAGAACACAAGCTACTGTATAAATTCCTTTTAAAATCTCAAGTGATTAAAGAGAACTCAAAAAGAAACCAATAAGAGGTAAATGCAAATAATGGCAGAAATCTGTCAAGACAAACTAGCAGGTAAAAACGATTTTTCAAAGACCTTCTGTTACTCAAATCGAAACGTGTTGAACTAACGAAAGTTAGATAATAACCTGGGTCATATGCTCAGAAAATTACAGCTCAATCCAAGATACATGGATTTTTCATGAATTTTTACAGTGAAGCATAAAAATCTGTTTCAGGACAGCAACTTCCCCAAATCTTACTTCTCTCTCATTAGAAGTTATTCTTGGCACAAAAACCACACAAAAAGGATAAGGAGAGGTTATTACATAATTAATAACTTCCAAGACTCAACAAAAGAAAAAACTACTGAAATTTGGGTTATCTCCCAATTACTACTTTTATTTAACGCCTTTAAGTTAGGCATAGAAAGCAAGAATCAATTATTTTCGAATGAAGAAGCATTAACATCAATTTTTGTTTTAATAGGAGGATAAAATGGTATCTTCTCTTTACTTTTAGGGAAGTGTTCTATATCTTTCTGGAGTGGGAATTGATATTCAATGGTGTCTTCCTTCATATCAATAATGGCACCAACAGTTCTAAGAAAAGGTCTTCCCAAAATAATAGGACAAGAAGCATTGCATTCAACATCCAAAACATAGAAATCAACAGGGACAAAGGCATTGTTAACCATAATAATAACATCATTAATACTCCCCATAAGTTTCTTTTTAGCATTATCATCAAGATGGACATCCATATAACAATCTTCCAATGGTGTCAAATCAAGCGGTTCATAAATTTTTCTAGGAATAATAGAGACACTAGAACCAAGGTCGCATAAATCTTTGAGATCAAAATCATTCACTTTCATATTAATGATGGGTTCCCAACCATCTTCTAATTTCCTAGGAATAGAAGCTTTATGTTTCGATTTTTCTTCTTTAATTTTCATGAGAGCATCTGTAATGTGATTTGTAAAAGCCATATTCATAGAACTAGCATTAGGACTTCTAGAAAGCTTTTGTAGGAACATAATTACTTTAGAAATATTGCAACCATCAAGATCAAAATCAAACTTATCATCCAAGGTAGTAGAACTATTGTTTCCCATGTTTTGAAAAATTTCAGCATTCTTATTGGGTTTAGGCATTGTTGCAAAAGGAATGGGGACTCCTTGTGGTTTGCTAGCATCAACATTGGTGGTGGTAATAGTACAAATACTATTATTTCTAGCAATTTCATCTTCTCTTTCCCACTTAGCATGCAACTTAGCTAACAGTCTAACATTTTCATCAATTCTAACTTGTATGGCATTAGCAGCAGGAAAGGCATTTTCCATGGTTTCAGGATTAGCAGCCATTTTATTAATCAAATAGGATTATGCTTTAGACAAAGATGATTTTTTTTCAACATTCAAAAGCTTTTCCTCCACAGTTTTGTTGCAAGTAGTTTTTTTTACTAATAAAGTCTCTAAGCATGACTTCAAGTTCAGAGGCTGCACTTATATTGTTGTTGTAGGAATTTCCATAAGCATTACCATTATTAGGAGAACATGGCCTATAATTATTATTACCATAAGCATTGTTGCCAAAATTGTTATTTATAATGAAGTTCACATCAACTTGCTCTTCTTGAGAAACCAAATAGGCTAAAGGAACATTATTTGGATTAATATGAGCTTTTCCATTAACAAGCATAAACATAATAACATCAAGTTTATCACTCAAGGAGGAGGTTTCTTCAACAAAATTTACCTTCTTACCTTGTGGAGATCTCTCAGTGTGTCATTCAGAGTAGTTAACCATCATATTATCTATGAGATTTGTTGCAACACCCAAATTAATGGTCATAAATGTACCTCCGACAGCAGAATCCAACATATTTCTTGAAGAAAAATTTAGTCCTGCATAAAAAGTTTGGATAATCATCCAAGAAGTCAGTCCATGAGTGGGACAATTCTTTACCAAAGATTTCATTCTTTCCCAAACTTGAGCAACATGTTCATTATCAGGCTGTTTAAATTCCATTATTTCACTTCTCAGGAGGGTAATATTTTCCAATAAAAGCATCTTTGCATTTAATCCAAAAATCAATAATATTTCTAGGCAAAGATAGCAACCATTATTTAGCTTTTCCTCTCAAGGAGAAAGGAAAAAATTTAAGCTTAATAATATCTCCATCTACATCCTTATATTTTTGCATCTCACAAAGTTCAACAAAATTATTAAGGTGGGCAGAAGCATCATCAGAACTAGCACCAAAAAAATTTCTATTTCATAACAAGATTCAGCAAAGCATGTTTAATTTCATAAAAATTAGCATCAGGAGCAGGTGGAGCAATAGGTGTGCAAAGGAAATCATTGTTGTTTGTTCTAGTGAAGTCACAAAACTTAGTGTTTTCAGGAGTGTTCATTTTTGTAAGAGTGCATCAAGCCAACAGTAATTAAAGTAGGAACTATTTTTTTTGTGTTTTTTATAAGAAAAAGCAAACCAAACAGAACATTTTTTTTTGTATTTTTGATAAAAATAAACAAGCAAAACTAAGCAAAACAAAAACTAAGTAAAGAGATTGGTTATGAGAGACTCCCCTTGCGAGAATCTTCTTTCTCCCTGAAAGGTGACTAACGAGGAGGAAGAGATTGAAGTTTTCCTTAACTCCCCGGCAACGGTGCCAGAAAATCTCGATGTGGCTTGTTTACTGTAGAGCCTGTTGGAAGACCCCAAGAGCAAGGTATGATGAGCACAGCAGCAAGTTTTCCCTCAGTTATGAAACCAAGTTTATCGAACCATTAGGAGTATGGAAACAACTTCCAAGGTGTTGCTAACAACTTGGAACCTGCACAACACAAACTCAAAACTTTGCCCCAACTTACAGTGAGGTTATCAATCTCACTGGTTTGCTGAAAACAAATGATTAAACATATAGTGTGGAAGATAATAATTGCTGAAAGTAAACAGTAGATGGAATATCAATGATAAAGGAATGGACCGGGGTCCACAATTCACTAGAGGTGTTCTACTTAAGATAGAAAGCATGCTGGGTGAACAAATTACAGCGGGGCAGTTGACAGATTGAGAAAGCATAACAATGCATATACTAGACATCTTGACTCCTACGAGATTTGATTGGGCATTACAACATAATACATACACCGTAATCCAACTGCATATATGACTAATAATCCACCTTCAGGTTATCATTCGAACCCCTTCCAGTATTAAGTTGCAAGCAACAGATAATTGCATTATGCAACGTGTGTAAAGTAAACAATACAAATGCCCCATGGACAAAGGATTGTTGTTTTATCCCTAATAGAAACAACACATTTACAATCTTAGAGATTTCTGTCACTTCCCTAGATTACTAGAGGCATGAACCTACTATCGAACATAAATACTCCCTCTTGGATTTGCAAGCATCTACTTGGCCAAGATATCTACTAACAACGGAGAGCATGCAAGATCACAAATAACATAGACATGATAGAATCAATAATCAATCTGACATAGTATCTCAATATCCATCAGATCCCCGCAAACGCAACATGTATGATTGCAATTTAGGCTTATCAATAATCAATCTGACATAGTATCTCAATATCCATCGGATCACCTAGGTCGCGCCGCCACCAGGTGTGGCCGCCTCGTGGCCCCACTTCGGCTTCCCTCTGGACTTCGTGTTCCTTCTGGTAAAATATCAATTTGGGCTTTTGTCCCATCCAATTTCAAGAATATTTCCTTACTAGCTTTTCTGAAACCAGAAATAGCAAAAAACAGGCATCTGGCACTGCGGCATCTTGTCAATAGGTTAGTTCCGGAAAATGTATAAAAATACCTCAAAGTGTAGACAAAACATAGGATAAATGATACAAAACAAGCATGGAGCATCAAAAATTATAGATACGTTTACGACGTATCACGTATTCATGACTGCGTGTCGACTGCACCATTACTTCCAAGAGCATCGGATCGTGGTCATCAACGACACGCCATTATCACACATCCTCAACAACCCCGAAGCTACGGGGCGAGTAGCCTATGGGGCATCGAGCTGTCCCCGCGGGACATCATCTACGAGCGTTGCACCACCATCAAGTCGCCAGTGCTTCCTGACTTCTTTGTCCACTAGATGGAGCTCTAACTTCCGGATACCCCAGACATGTCCCAGCTCTGGACGATGCACTTTGACGGCTCCAAACACGACGCCGAAGCTGGAGACAGTAATCTTGACATCCCCACAAGGGGAGAAGATGAGGTATGTGTTGTAGATGAAATTCCATGTATCCAATAACGAGGCCGAATACGAGGCACTCCACGGCATGCGGATGTCCAAAGTCTGCGACGCCACACTGTTGGTCATCTACGGTGACTCCAATCTTGTCGTCCAGCAGACGATGAACCAATGTGACGCCGTCAGTGAAAACATATCTAGCTAGAATATGAGCCCAAGTTTAATATCTAAGCACTATCTAAAACACTATCTGTCTAGAATCTATAAATTGTTATTCAAAAAGGGAGGCACAGAGGGTGGATCACCGAGGACGGAGACGATGCGGTTGTGGTGGCCGACCGTCGGCTCGGGGACGGGGCATTTTCTCGGTGGATAGGGCACGAGCACGGGCATGGGGGCGTCGGCTAGACAGTGTCTCGAGTGGACGCGGCGGCTGACGGATCGAGCGGTGTGGGTGGGGTAGGGGGAGAGAGAGGAGGGAGGGAGAGAGGCGTCGGATGCGGGGCGCGTGGTGGCGAACGCGCGCGGTCGCGGGTGTTGAGAGAAGAGGGAGAGCGTCGAATGCAGGGCGGCGGCAACAAACACGCCCATGGGTGAGTGAAAGAGGAATGAGATGTGTGTGTGAGAGACACGGGGTGGGGAATATTGACAGGGTAACTTTAGTCGTGGCATTCGAAAGTAACAACGCCACCAGCACATAAACATGTTAGTGGCATTCATTTATTCGAACGCAACCACTACGTTTGTCCCGGCTGCACCTACAGGACCTATTTTCTGGTGGCATTTGCATTTTTTAGACGTGAGCACCAGATTTTGCTGGTGGTGTTGGCAATTATTCAAAAACATTAGTATTTTATGAGGAAGTGGCGTATATATTTATAAGGGTTTTCTACTAGTGACCATGCGGATCAAGCTATCAATGTCACATCTTGGACAATATATGGGCTTAGTTGTGACAACAACCTACCGTGTAAATCAAACACGAGGTTATACCTCGTGAAAAGAAATCCTTTGTCTTAGATTACTCTTTCTTTTAAAACTACATGAAATTTTCTACGGAGAACTCATACACCACTAAAGAATATTTTGTCTATTTTTCTAGTAATTCATGTGCAATTACAACTATCATTCCAACCTACTTTTCCCTTTCCAAATTTATGTTCATTTTCCCGTAGTTTCCCAAAAAGATCCTTTAAGAATAATGTCCTCTTTTATCCAAAGGATTTGTATAGGAATTTGGGAGGTTGAAATCCTTAGGATTTTTTTCATATGTTGGTTGTTTAACTTTTAGGATAGAATCCTATAGAAATTTTTCCTAGAGATTTCTTGGCAGAACATTTTATAGAAAATCTAGCATCCACTCAATCCTCTTGGAATGAGTCATTTGTTTTCATGTGGAGCGATAAAACAAACCAAAATACTGTAGGATTTTAATGGGCATGCCATTACAATCATATTTTTTTCCTATATCCGTGTTTTTGGAATCCTGTGAATCAAAGAGGAGTTTGCAGGATTTGGAAAACATAGGACTATGGAAAACACACGAATAATACAGTGTCATGACATGTGAAACCCTACACGAATCGAAAAGTCACGAACCAGTCTAAGACGACATTTGGTTGCACTAAAGGAAAAGCATAGTCCATTTCTTTAGGGATTGATTACATGCCATAGTTTTCATGGATACATAGAACTGTTTTGACCTATTGCTAGAAATCCTATGGGATTAAAGTGTAGAAAAGAAATCCATAAGAGATTTAACACGAGGATTTATTCCTTTGAACCAAACAGACTCTATATATAAGAAAAATTCCAAAAGATTGAAACCTTACAAAAATTTGAGGAACCTTTGAACCAATACGGCCCAAAATATATGGAGAGAAGAGCTAGCATATATATATATAGAAACTCTATTAGACTCCCAGGATGTAGAATAAGTAATTCTACACCCGAGTCTATCTACCGAGCCGGACCACCCACTTGGTTCCGTCGAACCTTGGTCGCGTCTACCACCTAATGTAATTTTATTTTTTCCATTTACCTCGACAGTTTTTCTTCCGATTATGGATCGTGGGGTCTGCCGTATGCGAGCTAGCCCATTATCGAGCCGCACCTAATTTATTTTCTCGTGGCTTTCTAATGGTGCCGAGAGCGGCGAGCGGTTCAGAATTGAGGTGCGGCGTCGGCGGCGAACGGATGTCGAGTCGGCGGCTTCGGTGGGTACGCGAGCGGTGAGTGTGCTCTGCGCTCTCGCTGTCCTTGGCAGCCTCGTGTTCGGCGGGTGGAATCGGCGGCACCTTGGTCTCCCGACTGAATCGGTGGGAATGGCGGCGTGGGGAGCGGTGTCCACAGCCTTGTCAGGCTGCGCGGCGGGTTGTGTCTGGGGGCAGTCTCGGCATCGCGCTCCGGCAGCGCGGCGGGTGGTGGCTGCGGGCCGCATCTTGGTGAGCGGCAGGCCGCCTGAGCCCTTCTATGTTCGATTCACAGCGGGCGGAGCACGCCGGCGGGCTAGGTGAGCTGGCCGTTCCGTTCTGGTGGAAGTTTTTTGTATTTGGAATTACCAAGGAAGACGCAGGTTCCATGATACATAGTATGCAGAACAAATCGTTAGCCTTACCCCTGTCTTCTTTCCGGTTGGTTCATCTGGTAGCCAGATGCAATACTTCAGGTTTACACTACCAACCACTATTCTCTCATCCCCATCTTCAACTGTCTGCAAATGTGAGATTTCAGAAGGTAAACTCACATCCCCATCTTCAACCGTCTGCAAATGTGAGATTTCAGAGGTTAAGCTCTAGGGATTATTTCTTTTTAGAATGAGTATACCCAATTTACCATGCTAGTATTGATACATTAACTACCAACATGGAACAAACCAGAGAGATTTCAGTGTTTGTAGGCATGTTGTACCTAGCCCGGTGTCGCCAAAGATGAGCTCAATCCTAAATCCAACGAGCATTTTCTTAGTCCAGATTTGTTGCAGTTTTTAATTTGGGGTTTCATCTTCTAGTATTGACTTCCATCACTGCATGTCTAGAGTTCTTTGTTTTTGAAATAGAAGTCCTATATCATATTTCAGCCATCAATGTAATTCGTGCTAGTTGCTGGCAACTAAGAAGCTGAAGTCTCATGGTGAATATAACTTACGAACGGACACTGCACTAATAAATCTGGTTCTGGAGTCCCATATGTTCTCATAATCCCATGATGAAGCGTTCCAATAGTGTTTTAAGAATAACTCAACCGTACCTTGTGAGTCGTTGTCGTTGTCGGCGGGTCGATTCTTCTTCAGTTCCTGGACTCCACGGTGTGGTGGGCGGAAGGCGACCACGCGGGTGTATGGCCTCCACCCCTCCTTGGTTACCGGAGGAACGACCTCGAGCGCCGCTGCCGTCTGTGGCGATCCAGCGCGCCTCTTGTATGTCTGTGTTAGGCACCTTGGCGTCTCTGCGGGACCTTCAATCAGCGGGTGGCCTCGGTGGCGTGTGGTGCTGCTGGTGGCGTGTGGCGTTGTTGCTGGGCGACAGCAGGTGGATTTGTTAATGTGTTCTTATCTTTCCTGATTTTGTAATGTTGGTTTATTGGGATCTGGCGGCTGGGATCTACACTAACGAATTGTTTGTTTTCTGCTACAAGATTGGACTCGAAAATTTTACTCTGCGGAGGTTACGTTCAGCAGTCAAAGCTGCAGACAAGGACCCCCATGCCTTTCCATGGCCTTGTTGCGCATTGCTCTAACTGCAAGGTTCATTCCACCCTACGAATTATTTATTGTGCCTGATGAGTAGTATTTTTTTTCTAGCCATCCTTGATGGGTAGATTAAAATATCTTGTGTTTATGCATTCTTTGTTGAATACTGATTTGCATTTGGGCATAATTATGGAAGTGAGGATTAGAGCAAAGAAAATGAATATGTTATCGAATTTGATAATGTAAGAGGGAAGTCACCGGTTTGAAACTGAGATTTATATGAAAGAATCATATAGGCATCAACGGTTGCTTTGACTTTCGATTAAATTTTCAGCTGGTGTGGATATTCTTGTAACAATAGTTTCATTATTCATAATCTCTCCTTTTGGAACATATCTCTGCTTCAAGTGTTTCTGCAGTTAGAAATATTATGCTACAGTGTTTAGTTTTGAAGGACATGATGCAACCGAAGCTACAATGTTCTAATAGCACTTCTCGCAACGGCACTCATCAAACACTAGTGTGTAACCATGCACTAGCAAAAATTAGCACCTTGATATGCTACGTGGTACAAAAACAGTTTTCTTTTGGCAAGCACGAGCCCAAACATTTGCCCCGTTCATTACTAATAAGTAATATGTAGAGATCGTGAGCTATGGGTTCCAAGTTTTTTTATATGTGTGAATGCAGCTCCATTTTAGACAAAGAAGTGAGGCATGGGTGCCGAATGTGATTTTGGAATCTGAACTTTGGTTTTACAATTGTTCTTTTTCGTAACTTTCGAACTAGCTAAAATTCACTAGGAAAATCTATGTTTGGTGAGATGGGAAGCATATGAAAAGTGAGCAGATTGTAGATCCTTTTCTTAAGGGGAACGCCCCTGTTTGTATTTAATATTCTGATAAATGTTTCTTGTAAATTTTCACAGATTGAGCGTGTATTTTGTTTATTTTCATGTAGTCGTTTGTGATATACAATGATCACTTAGATGTATAAATTGTGCATAAAAATCCTTAGTGAGGAACCAGACTGAACGTTTTACTATGGTCTTTGATTTTGAAATACCTACTTTCAGCTGGCTGAAACATGGGGCTGATCCTGCTCTGAACCATTATGGCATAATACATGGTCGTCAGTGGGAAGGATTGAATCACAGCAATGGTATGTTCCTTACAAATTCGTTTAATTTAATTTTCTTTCTGTTATTCAACCACATGCCTCTTGGGGCACGGCGAAAGACCACAGCATGACTTAATCTTTTGGTATCAACATTGAACACCTTCCTGTGGGGCGTGTCTAGTATGTGTGGTGGCCGGTGAACCTTTGTACGAGTTTCAAAATCATTTTGCTGCATTGGTACTGGTAGATGGAAAGGAAAAAGGTGTCCCAGTAAACTATTAATCGTGCTGTCATTTTCTGATACATTTAATTTGTTTGCGTATCGTGTTTGTCATAGCCAAGATATGTTCTTTAATCAACACTCTGCAGCTCATTTTATTTTGTGGCCAAGCAGGTACTCTGTAGCTTCTTCTACTTTATATTCGATATGAAAGCTTTGTAACAATAGTTTTGAACTTCCATTAGTCTCCGGAGTAATACCTTCTACTACCTCCATTTCTGAATATAGCATCTTTTGGTCAGCTAATTTTAGCCTACCAAAACATCTTACATTTTTGAACATAGGTAATATATATCAATCGCCTTCTGAAATAACCCTAGTAGTGTTGGGCAAGCTATTTTTCTGTCACGCATGAGCAGCAGGCTGGATGTAATTGTTTGCGGATCACTAATAACTTAATATGGCAAATAATTCTGCTCCCAGGTCCGTCAATTGAGCCAGATCACCCAGTTAGTTCCATCAAACCTTGTCCGTGGCTGCGTAATTTTACCGGGGTGGGACTTTTTTTTTCATATATTTTTCGTGGTACATTCGGTAGCTGACCGCTAACACCGTCACCTCATTTGTACCCTGCTTTTCAATCGTGCGGACACAGTGACGAGCGGTTAGTAGACGCGGCGAGCGGCGACTGTATTGTGCGTGCTCTGATCATCCTCACCTTCATGTCGTTGACGTGTAGGTCGAACCTCAAGTGCCAACAGTTATTCTACTTGTCTTGTTGGCTTCCGAAGCGGGTTACAGCTCTACTCAAAGCTTTATTTTTCTGTTGCAAATATTTGTTTATTTCTTGATTCATTTCAGTTATTAGTCGTCCGGAAAAGCTAGATGCACATGTATAATGAGCATTTGCTGCTGCACGTTTGTTTATACTGATGACGCTGACAGCAATTAATAATGCTGTATAAAATGCTTTGGCTTTGTTTTTTCATAGATGTCAGCTAAGCAGTGACTAGTCATTTAGCTTCACAAGTACAGAATGAAGAGAAGCTTGGTCACATTCTGCATGTCGTCAAGGAATATTTTCTTATTCACCATGGAATGAATTTTCGAATTTTCATGTCCTTATCGCACTATTCATTAGTTGCTAACACATATATATGTTACAAAAACAACAATCATATATGTCCACATGCAGAATAGTGGTTATATGTGTTATGCACTGCAACACAAAGATACAGACTTCCTTCTCGGTGACATGGGAGATGATGAACAGAATAAATGATCCGTCTTTATAGTTCCTCAAAATATACCTACTTACAGCTTGGCGGAAACATGGGGTTGATCTGCTCTGAACTGGCGTAATATGTGGTCATCCCTGGGATGGATTGAATTGCAGCAACGGGCCAATGGTTCTGCCTTACAAATTCATTTAATCTAATTTTCTTCCTGTTATTCGACCGCGTGCCTCTTGGGCGTGGCGAAAGACCATCTTGACATAACTTTTTTGTATCAAGATCGAGTACCTTTTGTGTGGGGTATCTAGCCTGTGCAAAGGCTGGTTCCGTTATATAAACCTTTATCCGTGTTTCACTTGACATCTTTTTGTCTGACATATTTATGTTTCTTCTAAGAGGAGTGTGTCCCCGTTTTCCTGCATTGGTACTGGTACATGAGAATGAAAAAGACGTCATTTAACCTGCTCATCAACTGTAAACTGTTAATTGTGCTGTCATTTTTCTGAAATATTTGTTGCAGTTCTTTCATGTAGAAGGCATTGCGCGATCCAAGTCCTTCAGCTCAAATCAGGTTCTTGAATGGAAAGTGTGGTATGTTGAAAAGTGAGGCCATGACACTGAAGCAAAACTCTTCACTGATTTGAGGATTGTGTCTTTTGTAATAGTGCTTTGTAATTGTGTCAGATTATGTAGCTAGCCAAGCAGGATTCCCTTATGGCATTGAATGTTGTCGTGCTATTGAAATATTGTAAACTTTAGTGTCGAGGACATGGTGGTGCCGATATTTGTGTTTATGTCTGTTCCTAAGTTTCTTACATCGACTCCCAATTCAATTTCTTATGTTAGCTGGTTTGATTATTGCATGGTGCTCATGTTTTACGGGCTCCAAGATATTTTCTTAATCTCGATCGACATGTTTATGTTAGTTTGTTGTAGAGATAAAACAAACTCGATTTATTACGTTAGTCGTTATGGAGCTAGCTAGCAGTGGGCCTAATTTTTTTTGTACTACAGGCAGATATCTATCCGTGGCTGGCCTGACGTAATATTCCAAACTAATTACCTTTTGTCTTATAGTAGTAGTAGGATTCTTATGTCGCATGCAACTCCACCGCGTCGCACATTGTGCAGTTGGGCGGGCTCACGCTCCGATTGTAAACTGTTTATGTAGCATGCCTCGTTTTCTTACGTAGCGGGCCGTTTGAGTTTGAGTGCCTCGTACTGGCTGGCTAGCGCGGCTGGTGCGCACGTTGGACGGGTGCAGAATATTAATAGCGCGACCATATATATATAACCGATGCCAAAAAGTCTAAATAAGAAAAATCTATTACGATATAAACCGATATCCAGATTTGAAGCCATGATACTGACACGGCTCAAGAAGAACCAACCATGTACTATGGTGGGTGGTGAGAGGTGAATGTGGTTTTGGAAGGATCCATGAAAATCTCACCCCGAGACTGCAACTTGCCATCTTTGCGGTTTTTCTACTTCTCACACAAACGGTGAAAAGTAACTCTTTCTAGGTCAACATTAAGAATCATTTCATCCGATCATCTAGATTCATGCAGAAAGAAAAAGGTGAAATGGTTTTGGTGGGACGACTATTGATGTCGACTAGAAAATGACAGCTCCTAAGTGGATTTAGCTATAATTTTTTTTTATGATGGATTTTAAAACTAAGGGCCACATTAGCACGTATACGATTGTTATGATAGTTTAGGATAGTTAGGACTTTAGCCTAACTTGATTTGTACTCCAAGATGATCCATGTACGTCTATATATACTTGTCCGTGAGGCTCACTAATACATCCAACATATTCCGCCAAATCCCTCTCTATCGCTCTACATGGTAACAGAGCGGTAAAATCCTTGACCTAGCCGCCATCGCATCCACCTAGCGTAGCCGCCACCACTTCCCAAACCCTAGCGCCGCCGCCCCCCATGGCGCCGCTAGAGCAACACGCTTCCGCCGGCCCGCCCCCGGAGAGGTCGATCTCCATGATCTCTATCGGGGGCCGCGCAATCTGTACGCAGGGTTCGTCCGCCGATCCGTGATCGGCTACTCTGTAAGTCTTTTTTTTCCGATCTCTTGATCGGTTTTCTTTTTTGGTTTACCGATCTTAGATCGGATTGCGTCGCCCATCGTCGTCGTCATCGCCGCGCCTCTACTCCGACCATCGGCACCGACGATCTACACCATGCTTGTGCGCCTGCCCTCTCCGCTGCCAAGCCTGCCATGACAGGCTGTTGCGGCCTCACGGCAGGCTGCCGCGCACCGCGGATGGCTGCTACGCCTTCCTTAGAAGGCTGCCGTGGCTGACCCCCTCGGATCGTCTTCGTCGTCATCGTCGGGGACTTCACCGACAACGCCGCCATCGACTCCGATCTACGCGTCGTCCATGCCATGGCGCATACGGCGCACCATCGGTCTGATCAACCTATCTCGTGCCTGTCTACGCCAAGCACGTCCCTAAGCACGCGCCTACCACCGATCGAGCTACAGGTTGTCGCTGTGTCGCCCCTTAGGGCCGCAACGCCGCCGCCTTTGGTCCATGCTACCAGCTTCTAACGCGCCTTTCTTGGCGTGTACGTCGATGGTGGTCTCCTAGCCGCTGCGCCCGACTTGCGTCCTGCAGCTATGCCACCCCCTCAGGTCGTAGCGTCGCTGCATGCAGTCTACTTCGTTGTCCTCGCGCACTGACGTTCTTGGTTTCCATCGCGCCATCTCCTCCGGCGCGGGTCACCGCCGTTTGTGCATGGTCTTCGTCACGCCGCCGGGTTCTTCCTCGCCTACTTTGAGCACCGCTGCCGCACTTCACAAGGTAACTTGCAGGGCGATCTCACGCCGTCGCAGGTCCCGCCGACTACCCCATCGCCACTCCAAGCATCCAACATGACTACCCCAGGTATATGATGTTTTCGCTGTCTTCTACGTCTTCATCCACTACAACTTCGTCGTTAGCGTCATCGCCTCATCTCCGACTACACCACCTTCTACTCTACTCTGACAACCGTTGACAGCGCCGACATCTCTCCCTTCGCCGCTCTACGTGTCGCAACCACTCTGGAGGCTTTCTCTTCTAGTCTTTCTAACATGGTGACAAGTTCATGATGGTCCCTGCCCCTGCACGCCTGGTACTGGCAACACCGGGAGTGCCTTCGTCCCAGACGCGTTCCCGAGTCTGGCAAGCTCGGATCGGCGCCGTGTCTTCATCGGTTTTGACAACGTATTCTTCGGCATCGACCCCTCTACGACTGCCTCGACCCGTCACCGACGAGTTCTTCTTTGCATACTCGGTTCTGGCAAAACCGGAGTGTGCGTTCGTTCCCGACGTGCGCCTAGTTCTGGCAAAACTATGGCCGCACCTCGTCCTCGACGGCTCGGACTGCATCAGCTTCGGCATCGACATCCTCGACGCGTCTCTGTCATCCTCCCCGCGCACTATGCCCATGCGGCTTCACATGTGGTTACCTCGACACCGGGATCCCCGACCTCGACATCGACCACGGCGACCCCTCGCAACGGCTATACCGACCTCGGCACTACCCAGCGCTCTCGGTTCCCACGACATCGGCACAAGGGCTACCACCTCGCTTGAGCATCATCAGCTTTCTCTACAATCCAAGCTACCGCGACGAGACACCGTCCACGATGTTCTCGCTCCTACTGCGGGGTATGTCAGCCCACTAGTTCTACTTCGGTTTATCTCCAGTCTGACCGTCCGCGATGTTCCAGTTGTTCACGATGCTACCGCTACGACTACAGGGGATGTTAGAGTATTGTACATATACGGTTGATATGGTAGTTTAGGATAGTTAGGACTCTAGCCTAACTTGACTTGTACTCTAAGATGATCTATGTACGTCTATATATAGTCGTTCATGTGACTCAATAATACATCCAACATATTCCGCCAAACCCCTCTCTATCGTTCTACAGGCCAAATTCTTAGAAGAGGGGACGGTTTCATTTTGACAATCTATAAGAAAGAAGCCCAAAAGAAATCACCTTCGAACCGAAGGATCCATAATTCCCGGAAACCTGTCAGGAATCCAGTACTTTGTGCTTTTATTTCCGACGATAAAAACAAGCAATAGGACGACTGCGGATCAGCAGTAAAAGAGAGAGAGAAGAGTGAAAAATAAAGATAGTCCAGAGAGCGCTGACAGGAGGAAAGGAAAGGCCTACGAGCGAACTCCTATACTAAGCTAAAGCCCTAGCTCCCAGCGGGGCCGTGGGTATGGCTGTTCCTCTGTTCCTCCATATGCTCGACGACACGCGTGCCGCCTGGCGCCTGTCCTCTCCCGCCTCGATAGATCGAGCTCGAGCTATCCATCTTCCAGCTTGGCCGCGCGCGTGACGTGCGGCCACCTACGCGCTCGTACACCTCTTGGATAATTGGATTTCCTCCCCCTCCTCCTCCTCTCTACGTACAGCCAGGCCAGGGGGCTCGCGCGTGGGGGCGAACTAACCTCACATCAAGTCATCGGCTCATCAATCAACTCACGCACCCCCCCCTGCCCCCACCTCCATCACCACCCCCCAAAGCTACAGTACCATACGAGAGAGAGAGAGAGAGAGAGAGAGAGAGAGAGAGAGAGAGAGAGAGAGAGAGAGAGACGGGTGATTTGTGCTGATTTAGAGTTGATCGCTGGTGGGTAGAGAGAGGGTGTGTGTATCTGTGTAGAGAGAAAGAGAGAGGCTTAACTTAAGGCGCATATGATCAAACATCCCTCTGCTGCCTGCGTAAAGTAAGAGGAAAAAAAGAGATAGAGAAAGGAGAGGGGAGAGAGGGAAGAAGGAAGATGGGTCGTGGGAAGGTGGAGATGAAGCGGATCGAGAACAAGATAAGCCGGCAGGTGACCTTCGCCAAGCGCCGGAACGGGCTGCTCAAGAAGGCCTACGAGCTCTCGCTGCTCTGCGACGCCGAGGTCGCCCTCATCATCTTCTCCGGCCGCGGCCGCCTCTTTGAGTTCTCCAGCTCCTCATGGTATGTACCAGCGCTATCTGCACCTCCGTGCATGCACGGCTAACACATCCAATTTTGGGCTGATTCATCCAAGTGCCCCTTCAATACTTAGTTTTCTACTTCCCCTCTCTTTGGTTTTGCCTAGATATATAGGAGCAGGTTTCAAGGTCAATCGATTTTGCCTAGATCCGCGACTTGCATCTGTAGATCTCCCTCTCTCTCTCTTGTTAGATCTCTCTCTCTCTGCTTTCAGTCTATGCTTTGGTTTTACTGCATCTGTTCATATTTTTGATCGTTTATTAGGTCTCAGTTTGATAAGGGGATCATCAAGATCTTCCCAAATAAATCTCCATTTCTTGCCTTCAGTAAACCTCTATTACTTGTTAAGGAAAGTTCTCTTGAAGATTGGAGCTTTAGAAATCAATTAAACCCGGCCCGACAATATCGGTCACTCGACCGATCTGTGTAAATCACATCGAACCTGAGGTAGATTTGTACCAAATATAGCTGACCCTGCCGTACACACCTCAAAAGAAGTATATGTGCCATTACTATCTGGAGAGCTTGCTATAATCGGCAAGTACAGTGAAGCGATACATCGGCTTGCTCCAGCTTCCTTCCATCTTTAGAGGGCTTCTGTTTCACTGGCCCTTTGCAGTACCCGTTTATGCTTACTAGATCCAGCTTCTTTACTTTGCCGACTCATGCATCCAGTGCCAAAACAAGCAACCCGGTACGCTGTGTGCCCAGCCCACGTACGTAATACGTACACATATGACATACCCCGGTATTTTTTGTAGCTAGCCGTACACAAAGCTCAGGTTAATTTGGTGCGGCGGCCATCTAGCCATCTAGGAGAAACTGAGATTTGATTGATATGTGGTCGATTCTACTGTTCCATTGTTTACTGTTCCATTGAAGGTAGCAGCTAACTGCCCCAAAATCCCACCCATCTTTCTTGAGCCCCGTGTAGAACTACTCGGCGCTCTGTGCTATCTCTGACTGCCTAACCGTACGTCAGATGTCAAGTGAAATTTTCCATCGAACGTCGTGTCAAGCATAGCCAGCTTTACATGCAATATACTGATTGGATTGAGGTTTCTTAACCATGTGATGAATTGATAGTCTGCACGACCATTTTACGTGCATGAAGAACGATTTCTGTTGGGATTTGTTTCGTTCTCTAAATGACGATCACATATTTCTTGAAAATTGCAGTTTTTTAAACCATTTTACGCAACATTTTACCTTGTAAAATCATGTATAAACTGGTGGTGGAAACCCACCAGGTTAGAATAACAAATTTCAATCATGTGCACAACATGTTTTTTTTAAATCTGCTGGCCTCTCTTTTTTCTATTGAAGTTCACTATGAATGAAATTATCCGTTATATCTAAATACAAATTTAGTTTTATCTCGAGTGACACCATAATGGTGAACTTATATTTTCGTTTACTATATCTAAATATATTCTACAAACATAAGTCCGCATTAAGTAGTATAATATCATATGTACATTAATCTAAATTTTAATAAACATGTTAATTTTAGAAAAGTGTAATATCTGAATCAATGTGTATATCTCCAAATGAAATGTAACCACAACATACGGCATACAAATCAGGGTAATTTATGAGTTGTATAGCAAAATGCTAAGCGTCGGAAAAGAACTTGTTGACAGAAATTAATTAGGTGTGCCACGTATACTGCTGCTAGCAAAATATCTATTCCTACAGATGAACTTCCAGTGAAATAAAAAATGTAAATGCGTGTCATTTTGTTGTACATAATTAAATCTATATTGACAAATAATTCTTTAGTGACAAATATGAACATTTGCCTACACATTTTACATCTATATCCGTTGATAAAATGCCAACAAAAACTCATAATAATAATTCTTCTATCTTCTCCTTGTTAACTTTGCACATATTTTAAGAAAAAATAGAGGTTGGAATTACAAGTTGCTAGAAGGTATTTTTTCTGCCAAGAGATTTTTTGGATAACCATTCTAGTCGTGATATTGAAATAGTCAATCCTGATCTGTCATTGATTTGATCGGTGGATACAGTATTGGGAGTGCATGGCAACTTGATGCTGTGGAGAATTATTCTTTGTGTATTCTAGTAGTCCCTCTGTTCCATTTCATAAGGTGTATTAGTTATGCAAAAAGTCAAGCTTTATCATATCTGATCAACTTTCTATTATAAATTCTCAATCTCGTTTACCAAATCAACATTATTAGATTCACCATGAAATATGTTTTCATATTTTCTTTGTCCAAAGATGCATGTTGACAATTTTTCTATAAACCTCATCAAAGATAGGATAGGTTGAATTTGAAAAATCAACACATCTTATAAAGGTTAATATCAGAGAGGGGGTATTATTTATATGCTTTGCGCTAGCCGAAAGAATATAGTATGCCGGCACACCATTGAAGCATGCCAGTTTTCTCTGTGACATTGGCCGTACCCATGCTCAACCTCCTTCAGGCTCGTGGCAACATTCTTCACGCTAGATCTTGGCAACATTATTATTATACAATTTTGGATTGAGTTCCTTTATTTAATCCGTGCATGACTACATTGACCTTGAAAGCTCACGAAAGAGCTATAGGGAAGTACTGAAGTATACCTTCAAAATTTCAGTTTTGTAACTTTTTGTCTACGTTCAGCATCAAATGTCTTTAAGTTTTCCTACACATCATTGTTCTTGTTTATTTATGTGAGCAGCATGTACAAGACACTTGAGAGATACCGCACCTGCAACTACAACTCACAGGAAGCAGCACCTCTCGTGGAAAATGAAGTAAGAAAAAACAGTTCCTTAACACTAGATATTCCCTGAAGAAAAAACATTCCTAGATAGTATAATGCATCTATACAAGAGATTCCATAGTTAAGTTAGAAACCGGATATCTCTCTTCGATGACAACTTTTTCCATACACTGAAAATAAATATTTTCTGATTGCACGGACCATTAAATTTCTACCTCTTCTGATATGTTAGATGTTTGTTTCGTGCGAGACACTTGTTGTTATGCTAAATAACAATATTATCTTATATATTACCTTTTACTCCCTCTGTACGGGATTAAAGGGCCGGAGGGCCATTTTGGCAAGACCAAGGTGAATTTTCATTGGTGCTGGATTGGTGTGTGCAATCAATTACATTTAGGTTATTTTTTCTCTTTCCTTTCCGTGGCCAATAACTATCCCGTAATATATGCATGCATTGGCTTCTTTTTTGGCACGACATGCGAGAGGAAGCAACGACCAACCAGCTGGGAGAGAGAGAATTGAAAGGGCTGAATTAATTAACTCTCCGGACTTACATTGTTTAACAAATAGAAATTGGTCTCCGGTCTTATATTCCCGTACAGAGGGAGTACTTTAGATTCTTTACATCCTAGTTTATTTTATTTTACCTCATGAAGAAATATCTAGATCAATTAATAAGTTTTCGGACTATTATTGAGAAGAGAGCCAGTGAAATACTGACCAACCATGCAGGTCGTTGTCTTTCTTCATCCTTCCAAGCTTCCCATTTGATAGGACAGCATACTCTATTTTAACTATCTTGTCTGCTTTACCAACATGTCTAATGTTGAGACCCTTTTTTGCTTCTTCTTTCCCCTATAATAATTATAGAGCAAAAAGTTTGTTCCCCCAAAATTTTCACTACATCACATCAACTAACATGTACTTTTTATTATTTTCCTTTTAAACTAGATTAATTACCAGGAATATTTGAAGCTGAAGACCAGAGTTGAATTTCTTCAGAGCTCACAAAGGTAGTCTTCAGAGATGGGGTTAAACAGTTACTTGCTGGATATGTATATTAATTACACTGTCACTCTTACTTACCGGCTCACATTCTCATATCGTAGAAATATTCTCGGTGAAGATCTGGGTCCACTTAGCATGAAGGAGCTTGATCAGATTGAGAGCCAAATTGATGTATCCCTGAAGCATATCAGGTCAAGAAAGGTAAATTTTTTTAACAACTCATGCTACGTACGGAAGCCAAGGGTCACCAGCTTCAGATCTTCTACTTTTATACATGCATGTACTGTTTACATTAAATAAAAAATAAAAATAAAATGGGACAAAATTTACTCTCCTCTAGTCTCTACATCTGAAAATGCTGAATTATTGCAAAAAAGGCATTGGTTGTGCTAGCTACATATGGTTGGATGTATTAAGTTTGAATTCTGTGAGCTAAGACTTCTCTACTTCAGAGCATTCAAATGATGCTAGTTCTGCCATGGGTAGAGTTAAATACTTCCCCCGTCCTAAAAACAATGTCACAAATTTGTCTAAAATCGGATGTAACTATATATATATCCAAATTTAGACAAATATGCGATACCTTTTTCGGGACGGAGGGAGTCTATAGTTTTGGCTTAAATTTATGATCTTAGGGTTCAAATGGTGCTACTTTTCTAATAAATGAGATTTTAAGACAATATTTTATAGTTTTTTCTAAACATATGCACGCCAATTTTTAATTTTTATTCTGACACGCGCCGAGTATGATAAAGCCATGTGTTTTGCAGAATCAAGTATTACTTGATCAACTATTTGACCTGAAAAGCAAGGTAAGGATGAACTTCAGATCAACTCCATGCTAAAATTTACATCCTTCTTCTCTTGTTGATAGTGTGTCTTTAATGGCTGTTGAGAATGATGTTTTGCAGGAGCAAGAATTGCAGGATCAAAACAAAGACTTGAGGAAGAAGGTAGATATCATTGATCTTGGAAGCTACAATTTCGCTCAATCCGTATACAGAACTTCGATTTTTTTAAGACCAACTTACTGTCCTGTCTATGCTTGATGAAGTTTTAAAACAACATTGCATACATAAGTACATGCTTTTAAGAAAGAAAATATGATTGAAATGCCTAATACTCCCTTTGTTTCAAAATATAAGATGTTTTAACTTTGTGAAAGGAGTATATCTAGACCCCTTTTAGTGTGTAGATTCAACATCTTATATTTTGAAACAAAGGGAGTAGCTCATAAGAATTCGTGGACGGGTGATGCTGTTTTTTGTATGTGCCAGTTGCAAGAAATGAGTTGTGGAGAGAATGCTGTCCATATGTCCTGGCAAGACGGAGGAGGGCAGAGTAGCTCTAGTGGGCAGGCCGTTGATCCATATCCGGGACCCCTTCAACACCCGGAACATGATTCCTCCATGCAAATTGGGTATGTTTTTCTGCATGCCAAGAGCTATCAATCTGTCCTACACACTTGAGTATATTATTGATCTATCGATCTGTCCAAAGTTTAAATGAATTGTCTTGCCGCTCTGTGAAGGTACCATCAAACCTACATGGAGCAGCTGAACAACGAAGATCACACGGCTTCTCATCACCCTAATGCACAGCCTGGATCGTCTGCAGGTTGGATATGATTGATTGGTGTGGCCGCCCTTTGTCCCGTGTGTAGAAAATATATTTGGATCTGGATGATAGTTGTTATATTTTCATGTGGTGGACGTCGTATGCATCTACGATTATCTATGTGCTAACAACATACATAGTGGTTATGAGACAGTCTTATACCGGAGTAAATAAGTGGTCGAAAGTCTTGGCTCATTTAGCTATCCGCATCTTTCCGATTCTTTCTAGCCGTGAGATGAAGGCCGGGAAAGACATGCGTGGCCATCACAGCGGAGCCCTCCTCTCCCGGGATCGACTAGGCGCCAGATTCCCCACCGCGGTCGTCTCACAAGTGCCTTTGTCTTGCCCCGTGTCGCTAGATGCTGGACCGTGCGTGTTGGGCCCGACATCATCGGCCACGGGTAGTATCACGATAGGTGAGAGGCTTCCGTGGCATGGGAGAGCTCCGCACCTGCCGATGATGGGACCCAACGCGGTCCGAGCTGACATTTCTAGGTGACCTGCGTCTACGTAGCCAGATCAGGGAGAAACACTCTCACATACAATATCCATGCACGCGTATATGGAACATGCCCATGCCCCACCCACTCACGTGCCACTGTTAGCTGATGATCGCGCCTCGGGAAAGGTCCAGCGCCGCAAGGCTTTCTGTCACTTTGTTGTGCACCGCATGAATCTAATCCCATGCTCCTCGATCACGCTAGGCTTTGTGTCGTGTTTAGCCCTCCACGCGTACACCAGTTGTGGGACTAGAGGCATGACTCCCGCCGCCTATAAGTATGGCTTCGCAGTCGATTGGCTAACGCAATCCAACACTTCCTCTCTTCACTCTCCATAAGTTGCTCCCGTCCTTCTTATTGTTAAGTAGGCGTATCATTCGACCCAAATCTGGCCGTCATAAGCTAGTGTTGCATCAAATTTTTCTCCAGCCTAACTTGTGCATCGTTGTCGATATCCCCGCAGTACACACTAAAGAAATAGGCATATCAATGTCTCGCGGTTATTAGCAGAGGTGTCAGCGAAACCGACGAGAAATCCGGTGCCGCCAGAAATTCCTGGCACCCGCCGAATCACTGTCCTGACTAGTGGTTCGGCTGGCCACCGGAATTTCTGGCAGCCACCAAAATTTTCCGGCGAGGTTTCTGGCTCACCGGGTCTGGCACCGGAACTGTTCGGTCGAGTTTTCGGCTTGCCGAGTTTGGTGCCATAATTTCCTGTGCAGAATCCGGCGACGCTGAACCTATCGCCGGTTCGTTGTAGTGACCCCTAAATGGCTAGTTTCCCACCTTGACTATAAATACCTGTTTCTTCTCCACTGAGCAGTTAGGTCAATCATTCATATTCTTTCTTTGAGATCTCTCTCTCTCTCTCCATTGTTGAAACACCAAAATCTTGAGGATCTCCCTTTCTACCCAACCAAATCCAAATCCCTTTGGTAGAAAGCAAGAGGAGGTCCCGATCTACGTTTCTACCAAGCCAAAGTTTATTCCCCCTTGAATTCATCGATTTTACTTGTTACTCTTGTGTTTTGGGGAAACCCTAGGCGGCTAGGGTTGCCCGGAGGCATTCGGCTTATGATTTTCCCCGTGGAAAGTTTGCGAGGGTTTGAAGACTATCTTAAAGTCTACCAGAAGTGAGTGAACTATTCTTTCATCGGGATAGGCTCGGGGATAAGGTGACCTTCGTGGCTTGAGAAAATCCTTCGTGGGATCTCACACCTCTTCAAACGTGACGTAGCTCCCACCAAAGGAGTGAACACGGGGATATATCTTTGTCTCCGCGCGTTTCGATTATCTCTAAACCGAACCCCTTACTTGTGTTGTTTACCTTATGATAGCCTTCGTGCTCGAAGTCTCATGTATCATCTTCTAGGTTGCCTCATCTAGTTTGCATTTATGCACACTTATATTCCATAAAGCCTAAAACTTGCAAAAGATTATAAAGAGTTTTGTAAAAACCTATTCACCCCCTTTAGGTTAACCATCTTACCCTTTCAGAACACCGGGGCAGTGCCCCTAGAAGGTGGACTATGCGGGCGTATCTACGAACGAGTGTTGTGGCGATGGTGATGGTGTGCCGCTTTTGGCCATGAGGATGGCGAGGAACGGGCGTTGGGCACCCTGGCATTGGTGGTGCTCCGGCAAGGGCAACTCCCAGATCATGCGTAGAAGGCTTGGTTCAAGGTCAGTGGATGGTCCGAGGTACCATTCATAGTTCGAAAGTTAACCATTCATGGGTGTAGTAACTCTCTTGAGAGAGTCGTTGTGCTACCTTCCCACACTCGGACTCCGGTTGAAAACCCTTAACCTTTTTTATCTCAACAACGACGGCGCTTTGGTTGTTACCCTCTTGGGGGCGTTGTCATGGATATCCGGTATATTCGGTCTCGCGCTTGGTCATTTTTATTTTTCTTGTTTTACCTTTAATCTGTTTTGTAAAGGGTTCTCCCATCATTTTTATATACTCAACATTCCTTTTATTTTCCAGGATAAAAACAGACAAAAGGATCACTGACAAACAGCAGGAAAGGAGAACCGAGTGCCAGAGGGGAAATTAGAAATAGTGAGAGCTGAGGAAAGGGAAGTCCCTATGGCGAAGTCCTAGGAAGCCCTAGAAGGCTAGATAGTACGAATGCCATAATTAACTTCGGCCCTATTCCTCCAGAGGCTCGTCGACACGTGCCAACCGTCCTCTGGCGCGCCTCGATCTATCGAACTATCCATCTGCCAGACCCAGCTGATGAGCTCAGCTGCCTGACGTGCGGCCACCTTTACTGCCGCGCGCTCGTGTCGTATGCTTCGCTCCCCCAATTATCTTTTCTTTGCCGTGGAGGTCATCCGGGTCGGGGGGCATCCGGTGATTCCGGTTCGGTGGCTACTGTAGCGTCGTCAGCGAGAGGCCGCGTCGGTACGATCCAAACTCACATCAAGCCATCAATGGATCCACGCCCGCCTCCCCTCCCCCACCCACAAGCTACAGTATCAGAGAGAGAGAGGAAGCGAGTGGTCGAGCAAGTGATCAATGGTGATTGACGACTGATAGCTGAGAGAAAGCGAGAGAGATTTAAGGCACCCACTGCAAGCATACGATCAGACATCCTTCTCCTACCTGCAGAAAAAGTAATAGATCAAGAAAGGAGAGGAGACTGATAGAGAGAAGGAAGGAAGGAGGGAGGGAAGAAGGAAGGTGGGTCGTGGGAAGGTGGAGATATGAGGCGGATCGAGAACAAGATAAGCCGCCAGGTGACCTTCGCCAAGCGCCGGAACGGGCTGCTCAAGAAGGCGTACGAGCTCTCGCTGCTCTGTGACGCCGAGGTCGGCCTCGTCATCTTCTCAGGCCGCGGCCGCCTTTTCGAGTTCTCCAGCTCATCGTGGTAAGTATCATCCCCGGCCGGTCGCCGGCTACACCACACCCATGACTCACACAAGAGCTTTGGCTAATAAATTGAAGGCTATTGTGGCTACGGCTAAGGCCTTGACCAGCTGGAGTGACAGGTTTATTGACAACAACAAGAGACAAATCCTTTTAGCCAATGGGCTGATCCTGCGCCTGGATGTGGCGATGGAAGCTAGGGCTCTGTCACAAGGCGAGCTAGCTTTTCGCAGACGCCTCAAGAAGAAGCTGTTGGGTCTGGCTTCGTTGGAGAGGACTATCGCAAGGCAGAAGTCCCGCTTGCTTTGGTCGCGCGAGGGAGATGCCTGCACCAAGTTCTTCCACCTGCAGGCCAATCACCGGAGGAGGAAGAACTTCATTGCCCACCTCAAGGTTGAGGGGGTGTTGGTGGCCGATCAGCAAGCGAAGTCCGAGGTTGAGGGGGTCGTGCCCGGAGAGGGGGGCGGCCCTGGATCTGGACTACCTAGATCTGGACCGGCATGACCTCTCGGAGTTGGACCTCCCTTTTTCGGAGGAGGAGGTGTGGGGGGTGGTGCGCTCGCAGGAGCTTGACAAGGCACCTGGCCCCGACGGCTTCACGGGCAGGTTCTACGTGGCTTGTTGGCCGATTATCAAAGTTGATATCATGACGGCCTTCCTCTCCCTTTGGGAGGGGGATTCACGCGGGCTCCACGCGACCAACAAGGCCCTGATCACGTTGCTCCCTAAACACTCGGAGGCGGTGGAAGTCAGGGACTTCCGCCCCATCAGCCTGATTCACAGCGTTGCGAAGCTGGTGGCGAAGGTACTCTCGGTTCGGTTGGCTCCGAGGATGCCCCAGCTGGTGGGCCCCCACAAGAGTGCCTTCATTCGTGGGAGATGCATACACGATAATTTCCAGCTTGTCCAGAGCACGGTCCGCAAGCTCCATCGGTTCAAGTTAGCGGCGGTCTTGTTGAAGCTGGACATCACGAAAGCTTTCGACAAGGTGGATTGGGCCTTCCTGCTGGAGGTCCTGACCAAGACGGGCTTCGGGCCTAGGTGGATCTAAATGATCTGTGGGATGCTAAGTTCGGCATCGACGAGGGTCCTGGTGAACGGCGCCCCTGGGGATCTGATCTTCAACAGGCGGGGGCTGAGACAAGGGGGCCCCCTATCGCCTGTGCTCTTTGATACGGTGATGGACGTCCTCCACAGGCTGTTTGAGAAAGCCTCAGCTGTGGGGCTTCGAGCCGGCGCCTGGCGCCCTCGCCACCGCACCTCCTCAGTCACGGATGATGTAGTCACCTTCATCCGCCCCCCGGACTTGCACTGCTTGGCGATAGTGGGGATTTTGGTGAGGCCTTGACTGCGCACTAACCTGGCCAAATGCTCGATTCACCCCATTCGATTGCTCGGAGCAAGTGGAGATCGCGTGGGATTCTCGAATGCGATGTCAAGACCTTCCCCTGCCAAGACAGGACTCCCTCTCGACCTTCGAGCCCACGGAGGCCCAGCTGCAGTTTATTGTGGATAATGCGGCAAACAGACTTCAGCCGTGGTGTGCGGGCCTGCTCACCAGGGGTGGCCGGATCACGCTGGTGAAGACCACGCTCTCAGCCATTCCGGTCCACGCCCTCATGTCCCTAGACGTTCCCCCGCAGACGACCGTGGCATTTCAGAAGATTGTCCGGGCCTTCCTGTGGAAAGGCAGGAGGGAGATCAAGGGCAGCCACTGCTTGGTCGCTTGGGATCGGGTCTGTTCGCCGAAGGAGTTTGGTGGGTTGGGTATTCCCAACCTTCGCCTACTTGGCTTTGCGCTGAGATGTCGTTGGGCGTGGCTGTAGAGGGTGGACCCCTCCAAGCCCTGGGGTGAGTTTGACCTGGGCTTGCCCCGCCAGTCTTTGGAGCTGTTTTACGCCGCTACCAGCTACACGTTGGGCAATGGTATGGGGGCCAGATTCTGACTTGGTCGGTGGATCAACGGTCGTAGGGTGGAGGAGATTGCCCCTAACCTGCTAGCGGCGATTCCCCCGGCCAAGCGGCGCGCCCGTTTGGTCAAGGAGCGACTGGAGGGTGACTGGCTTAGGGACTGCGGGCCTGACCTCAGTGCGGAGATGGTGCCGGAGTTCTTCCTGCTGTGGCATGCGCTGGCCGGGATCCAGCTGGTTCCCGAGCGTGAGGATGTGCTGACCTGGCATTGGTCCAGCGATGGGCAGTAATCGGCCAAGTCGGCCTACATGGCATTCTTCGCAGACATGGTGCGTGCGCCGGCTGCCACCCAGATCTGGCGGTCCCGAGCCCCGCAGAGTTGTAAGTTCTTCACTTGGTTGGCATCTAGAGATAGGTGCTGGAACGACGGGGACTGCCTCGGCCACCTAGGTGCCCGATGTGCGACCAAGCGCAGGAGAGCATCCAGCACGTCCTGTTGGGTTGTGTGGTGGCCAGGGAGGTTTGGGTCTGGGTGCTGCACCGGTGGGATAAGTCCCATTGGCTACCTACAGCCGACACCGACCTCCTTCTCTGGTGGACGTCGAGGCCTTGCCGGAATGCCAACCAGCGGGACCTCTGGACGGCGATCATCCTGGTCTTCTGGTGCTTGTGGAGACACCGGAACGACGTCGTCTTCAACGGGGTGCTGCCGAGAGCAGAGACCATCAAGACCAGGATACGGGACGATTTCAGGCAGTGGCGGCTAGCAGGACTCTTTCGTAGAGATAGTTTTGGCTTTCCAGAGCCGACGACTACTGTGGGGTTAGGAGAGTAGGCTCAGGGTGTGAGGGAGCTACCACCCTCCTCTGTTGGTTGTTGGTAGCAGTGAGTGCCGCCTAGCGGCGTTATAACTGCCGTCGGCAGCTTCTTCTATATGTTTGGTACACCTCCCAGGGTGTATCCTTGGAAAAAAAATTGAAGGCCATTCAATCCTTTTGTCTCTTCTTTCCTTCTTTGCTTTGGCGAGATTTGCGCAGGATTCATGGAAAAATCGGCTTTGGCTTGGGTTCTTGAATTTTTTTTCCACCACCGCCGTCAAGATCTAGTCAAATATAACTCTATTTCTTACCATCGATCAACAAAGAAACACGAGAAAAAACAATGAGGGCTATTTGTTCAGGTAATGAAATTTCTTGATATTAGAGCTGCGAAAAAATCAACAAAACCGGTAGTGTTGAGAGTTCGATTGATCTGTTTATTACCTCATCGATTCTGAATTGCAGTAGATTTCTTGAGTTAGACCAGATACTTAACCTATACATGTACACTTCACTAATATTCTTTGGATGGCTAAGCCATATATAGTCGGCACGAACAAAAGAGCCATCATCCACCCTCCTTGCTGCTTATTCCTTCCATCTTTAGTAAATCTGTTTTATTATCCCTAGCTGAATGCAAGATCTCTTTTCTCCTCCCATGTCTATAAATTCCTGTCAGATCTATGGTCTCTTCCGTACGACTCATCCAAAATGAGAAATCCAGTAAAGGTACAAAAGAGTTAAATTTGTGCAGCGTTCTTCTCTAGAGCCCGCCTTACCTTAGGATGTGGTGAGAACTTGATCTAAGATCCAATTTACTGTTCCATTAGTTACTGTTCCGTTGAATCGCTGCAGCAGCTCGATTCCTAGAAATTCACCTATCTTCATTGAGCCCCGTGTAGACTACTCGGTGTTGCGTGCTCTGAGTCTCTGACTGCCGCGAGGCGTCAGAGACGTAAGTGAACTTTCTCATCGCACGTCATGTCAACAAAAAAGCAATACAGCAAGCTTGCATGCAATATACTCCAACCGATCGGAGTAGTGTTTATCTTATCTTATCTTATTCCATGTGCCTAAACTGGGTGAACTGATGCATGCACAGCGCATTCAGTTGTGCGTTTGGAGAGGAAACGTGACCAAAAAACCACAAAGAAAGTCCGAATGCGTGCCCAAATCTTGTATTTTCTGAAATCGTGCCTGATGTAGTTCGCCAGCCAATTGTAAAAATAGGTTAGAAGAAGAGGTTAGGAAACTACATTACCAACCAAAATTCGATCCTTTTTTTTTTGAACGGAAAATTCGATCCTAGTACTCACATTCTTTCCTATATGTACACTACTTTGATGTTGGTGTTCAATTTGATAAGAACAATCTTACCACCGGCTGCAGTAGTCTATAATTGTACTCCAACATGTTAGAGGAAACCTTGTGACTGGCTGGGAATCGTGACATTGTGTTAAAAGTGATCCTCAATGTGCCTCCAAAAGGTGTCCTATGTTTAATGAGTTTCAAATTATTGCATTAAGAGGGACACTCAATCATATTCATCGCACACTCCTCATCCTCATTTGTCTTGTAATTTTGATTGTATTGCCATTGAGGCATGAAGTAGTCAACATTTGATGTCATTTGAGAACTACATTGAACACATACATGGAACTATCAAAAACTACTACTCCTCGTAAGTAGGAATTGTATCCCCCTGACCTAACCCTAGGAGCCGCCGCCGCCTCTTTCCCCTTCCTCGCCGCTGCCAGAGGGACCGATGGGCAAAGCCCAGGCACCCAAAGGAGGGTGGCGGCGGGGATCCCTCTCCGCTGGATGGTGGTGCGGCATGGGCTGTTGTCACCGGGAGTGCAGGCTGCCAATGGGCGTGGCAGGCGTAGGTGGAGGCTGGTGGTGGGATCCATTGCGGACGGCGGCGATGTGATGACCGGTGGAGCTCTGGTGGGTGTGGTCGCCTGGTTCTTGGCTATAGCACCCCGGGTAAAACCACTACTAGAAAATCGCTGTTGTTTATACTTGCCCATCATCATGACATCATCATGCATCTTTTTGTCTAAAACTATTTTGCTAAAAGCCCTATTGTTGTTTTCTACAAATACCCCTCTTTATTCAAATACGAAACCCCGGACCCTTTTGGATATTTTGTTTATCTAACACTATTTGCAAAAGGTTTGAACAATAAAACTAAATATTAAGTTTTATAAAACCTGTGGGGGAGTCCACACCATGAGCCCAAAGCCCACCGTCTGGTTACCTACAAACTGATGCAACCCCAAACCCTAATCCCCCTACACGCCCTCACCCCACCACCTACTCCCCACCCTGCCGCCGCCACCAACCCCGCGTGCGCCTCACGACCCTGTCCACCAACCGTCCACCCCGCCTGTGTCCCTGGGTCCCACCCCGTGCTCCCTCCTCACGCGCCCGCGACCCTCGACTTCTCTCCCCCGACCCTGCTCGCATCCTCCTTCCCCGCCGCCAGGCACCGAGGCCTCCACCGCCCGCGATTCTCGACCGCGAGCCGCACCCTTCCCCGCATCCCCGATGCACCCTCCTACTCTTCCCGTGATCCCCGCGACACCTTCCTTCTCTGGCTGATCCCGCCACCGCCCTCTCCTCTCCTCCCGGCCCAGCTCTCCCCGTTGCCGTAGCCAGCCGCGGCTCCTCTTCCCGTCCTCGTCGACCGCCGGCTGCCCGAGCCCGTCCCCTTCTACTTCAGTTCCCGCCGCCCGCACCCTCCCGTCCTCGTCGCGCCCTCTGCTTCAGTCGCCGAGCACCACCGGTCGCCTTCTCCATCTCCGCCTCACCATGACCCTCCGTCGCCGTCGAGCCGCGTCGCCCAGGGCCTCCTCCGTCCATGGTGCCCCATCGCCTGGTCGCGTCCTCGCCAGCACCGGCCGCCATCCTCCCTTCTCCCGGTCGGCCCTGCCTGCAACTCCTGCCGCCACCTCGACCTCGCCATCCCCTGTCGCCCTCTACAGCGTCACGGACCCGGAGCTTCTCCATGCTCGAGCACGCACGCATGGTGCTGCTATCCAGACGTTGCACTGCCGTGTTACCTTGATGTACTGTTTTTTCCCCTTATTTGTACATGGTGGACTAATGGAGGTTGCTGCTGACACGGCCTCATAAGACCCTTGTCTTTCTATGCGAGTCCGTCACGCCTCTAACGCCAAGATCCTCGATGTCGTGCTGAGGCCAACAACCAAACACGGAGAACATTGACAAAGCGTCAAGTTCTCCTTGTCGACAAGATCGGCTCGATGCTGTTGGATTAGAAGAATGTACTTGGTGGAAAGCGAAGACCTTGACGCCGATCCCAAGTTCGCCACCGGCGGACAAGATGGTACCCAAGGTCGACGACATGAAATCTCAAGATCTCTGTCATGGAACATCATGACCTCCTTCACGGAGACCCGAAGACCCAAACCCCGAAGACCGATCCGGAGATTCCCCTCGAGACCCCCCAAGATCGCCGAGCCCCCCATGTGTGACCCATATCCGAGCCCTATTTTTATTAAATGATATATATATACCTCATTGCATGTTAAATTAATCATATTGCATGCATCATGTGTGGTTTGGGGGCCTTATGCCGATTCACCTAAATTAAATATGGAGTCCATATACAGGCGAATCTAGTCTAATATTGACTCTATTTAAATTTGTGTAGCGAACCGGTGAAATCTTTTGCCTTGATAAGACAACATTTAAATTGCAGGGTATCTAAACAACATGTACCTATTAATTAATTGTCGGGGCCTCGGTTCCGCTTAATATGGCCTAATGCATCGCATCCTTGCCATGCCATACACCCTGCATGCATCATGCCCGATCTTCTGCCGTAGTATTAAATAGTGCATCCGGTGTTTCTTCTAGTGTTTTGCTTCTTCGCGGATAAGGTCGTTGATTTGATGTGAGCTTCGCCCCGATCGTCGGAGGAACCTTCGACAATATTTTCCAGGCGAGCAATCTTCCCTTTTCTACCTATCTTACTTTCATAGTATTTATTCCCTCCTGTTGATCTATTGCTATCTCTGTTGCGATGCTCTAGTTTCCGTACCCGTGATATCCCTTGCAGCCTCATATTGCCTTGGACACATCCTATTACCTGTTGTTTGGTGGATAGTTGGACTTGCGTGTCGTAGTCGCTTGCTCAAGTGTTGTTGCGTGTCGTCAAGCACCACCGTTGTTGGAAGACTGCCATATGCTTTATGTTGAAGATGATTATAACTTTAATTACAGTTTAATAACTAAAATTGAAGTAGGTAAATAATGCAGAGGCACATGTGGGCAATAGATGTTATTTAGTTTTTAACCGTCCACTTGTGTCCCGTAGGACCCCGAGTACTTGATACCTGTTCTTTGAATATTCGCACTATTCGCATGTGGGCCCATGAATCCCCTTAGCATGAGCTGGAGTCATATCTTATTTCCTGGGGCCACAAAGTAGTTTGGGGTTTTATTACTATCATGTACTTATGCCATGCTTTACTGCTTTATTTATGATTGCGGCGTGGGCGCTCTACTGCTTTTGGAACTCCGTGCCACGTTTTCGCGTATCGACAAGCCCGATCACACTTTCGGGCTCCCGATCGTTCTGACCGTCGTCACAAACCTCTGGGTCCGTCTCGGAGCCGGCCAACTTCGTAGCGGGTAGCTTGGTGGGGTGGCCCCCTGAAATATTATATGAATCTTGCGATTTTTTTGTCGTGATGCCTCGTTGGGTTTTATTTAGTTTTTCCGAGGTTGATCGTGCGTGTGTTGCTATTTGTGCCCCCTGCAGGGTAAAACTTTCTGAAAGCCGTGTCCGCGGTTATAAACGACTTGGAGCACAGTATCTCGATCATAGACAGCTATAACTAAAGTAGTGCTATAAATTTGACTTTATAATGACTAGTAATCAGTTTCACTATAATGGAATGGCTAAATAAAAGTGCCAACAATTGCTTGTTTGGGTTGACACCTGTTACCATTGTATCTGACTAGTAAGTATTGCAACTACAACGGAATGGCTAAATAAAAGTGCCAACAACTGCTGGGTTTGGGATGCCTCATGCTATATGTATCTGACTAGTAAGTACTATAACTATAACAAAATGGTTAATTAAAACTGTCCACTGCTTATTATATCAGGATGACTCATGCTATCTATATCTGACTAGTAATTGCCGCAACTATCACGAAATGAATAAAACTACCAACTGTGTGAGTTCCTCGGTTGACTTCCTCGGTTGGTATCGAGGGGGAATACCAGGATGGGTATGTTTGGTGTTAGAATCAGGTTGGATCCGAGTAGGTCTTTCTTATCCCTATCTGATAGCCGCCAGTTGTATTGAGTCTCTATAGGTTGTTTAGTGCATGCCGCGCTGCCGCTTCAGTCCACCATACCTATGTAGGCGAGGACCGCCGAATTCTAGTCTCGCCGTGTACTGGCCTCAGTACTGACCGCTCTCTTTTTCCTTTGCCCTTTGTCGGCACCCCTTTTGTTTAAGCAGGTTTTGAGATCGACGTCGTTAGCAGGGTTACCCTTCCGGCTTGGCCTGGGCAGGGTTATGGACGCCATTGGTTGTTCTTCAGGGATCTTAGCTCAATTTGCATCTTGTCCGTACTCGGACGCTGTATCGTTTCCAAGCTGATTTGGATCTTTGTACTGTATATCTGTATTTTTGACTCATGAAGTCGTTGTCGTATATATCTGTTCTGTGGGTTCCATCGTGGACTGTTGTGTAATGGTATTACTTCGTTTTCCACCCGCATGAAAGTGCCTGGTGGGCACCTTTGAATCGTTTCTATGCGGGTTTGGCGGGAATCGCTGAAACTTGCATAGGGCCGATTTTGAGGGTGTTACATTGGCCTAGATGCCCCTGCCCCCGCATTCGATCTTCAGACTTCAGAGGATCTCCGCAGGTCTCTTGGTGCCAGGTTGCGGTCGTGGCGGCCCGGGCTTCCTACTCCTCTGCCTGCCTAGCTAGTGGGGAATTGAGCGGCCGGTCCCATGGGAAGCTGGCGGGCGGAAGTGCGGGGCCGACGATCTGCCTAATAAAGGTGGTGGTCCTTGATCCCTCTCAAGCCAAGACGAAGATCTGCCTAATGTTTCTCTACATTGATCTGGTTACTGTGTCGTGTTCCGGAAGGCTCCACCGGTGTACTCCATAAGTGTGATCATGCTGAGAGATTGCTGGATCTGATGGGATTCGGTCGTGTGCATCCATGTTTTACTCTGACCGTTTGGTTTCAGAGGGTGCGCTTCGAAGCTGTGTTGGCTGTTAAGATAATGAGGCATGTTCTCGTTCCATGGTGCTTACGAAGAATGTCATGAAGACCAAGATATGTGAACTGACAATGGTGGTTCGAGTCTGGGTGGTGATAAGGAATTGTCTTGGTGATTCGTGACTTGGAGCAGTGGCATGCAAGTGGGGCGGCTGCATATAAGAGGTTCACGGTTCTATCTTTCAGGATGAAAACCCAGGGTCTTGCCTTAATTGGTTATGCCTGGCAATGACCTTGTTGAAGGCATTGTTTTGAGAGTGTGGACTTTCTTTAGGGTGAAAACCTAAGATCTTTGATCGGGGTGTTTGTACACTGTTCCCTTCTTGGAGGAGTCATTTTGGAGAAGCTGGACTTCTGATGTTGTCTTGGTGGTGGTCGTACCGATGTTCTAATGAATGGGTTATTGTAGCGGGACTTTTTTTAATTCTTCTTTCTTTTTGGTTATGTGCATCCGTATGGTCGCTAGGACAATGCGTTGTTGCAGAGGCTGGATGTAATTGGTATCTTTTGATATTAATATATGCTCATTTCCAAAAAAAAAAACTACTCCAGTTCTATTAGAATTGCATACAACAATATAATAATATGCTGATGATAAATATTTGCAGTTTCTCAACAAAGTTGAAAACATGAAAAGGGGGAAAATACCTTTCTTAAATTGTACCAACACATACATGGATGGGACAACTTCTCTACTGCAGAGGGTAGGCAGACTAGAACCCCTCCCGTGCCTCGAGTTCCTCCTCCTCTGAGACCCATTACTAATTCGACGTTGTATCCCCCCACAGCATCTTCTCCCTCTTCGTCGCCTTCTCCCTTGTTGCATGATTATCCACCTTCGCCCCTAATGTCTACCTCGTGTTCACCTTATCCGATGATTCTTCCTCATCCTTCTTTTCCTTTCTACTACTGCCATCGTTAATATGTTGTGGATGATTCCATTGACGGGCCATCTACGTACGATGTTCCGCTTTTCTCCTCTCAGCCGACTTATGATCTTTGTGCTTGTCCTCGCCCCCACTTGACTGCTATTCTCCTATCCGCTTTGGTATTTATGATGTTCTTGAGCCGACTTCTTATAGAGATGTTTTTGCTCACCCCGAGTGGCAGCTTGCGTTGGCCGAAGAGATTGTTGCGCTTGAGAGCACTGCCACGTGGGATCTAGTTTTTCCTCCTCATGTCTATCTCATCATGTGTAAGTGTCTTGTGGCTCGCGGCTTTGAGCAGAAGTAGGGTTGTTACTATGATGAGGCTTTAGCTCCTATGTCTCACCTGACCACTATTCGCACTCTTCTCGTTTGTGTCTTAGTTTGATGTTTAGAATTCCTTCCTCAATGGTGAGGTGTATGAGGAGGTTTACATGCAGTCACCTCCGGGGTACTTAGCCCTGCTGGAATGGTATGTCGTCTTCGACGCTCCCTCTATGGCCTTAAACAAGCCCCTCACACATGGTTTGAGCATTTTTTTTCCTCTGTGGTCATTGCCGCTAGCGTCTCGTCCAGCACCCATGATCATGTGTTGTTTTTCAAGACATCTCCTCATGGTAAGACTCTTCTTTTCTATGTTTATGACATGATCCTGCAGTTTCTTATGTCAAATCTTGGTCCTCTTCGCTACTTTCTTGGGATCGAGGTTTCGTCTACCACCGATGGTTTTTATATCTCCCAAGAGAAGTATATCCAATATCTGCTTGTTCGTGCCACTCTTAGTGATGCACGTACTGTTGAGACTCCTATGGAGCTCAGTGTTCACCTCCGTGCTTCTGATGGTGATCCCTTGGGTGATCTGACCGTCACGCTGTCGCCATCTGGTTGAGAGCCTTGTCTATCTTGCTATCACTCGTCTATATATCTCCTATCTCGACCATATTCTAAATCAGTTCATTTCTTCTCCCACTTCGGTCCACTCTAGCCACCCTCTTTGTTTTCTAGGATATCTTTGTAGCACGATTTGTCATGTCTTTTGTTCTCTCGCTCTATCTCCCTTTGGCTCTAGGCCTGCTCGGATGCTATGTGGGCGAGTGATTCGTCGGATCGTCATATGCTCTCTGTTTACCGTGTGTTTCTTGGTGGTTCTCTCATTATTTAGAAGACGAAGAAACATAATGTGGTTTCCCGCTTGAGTGCAGAGGTTGAGATGCGAGCCATGAATCTTTTGCCTGCCAAGGTGACTTGACGTTGGTTACTGGAGAACTTTGGTGTTTCTGCTTCTACACCGACTCCTCATTGTCAGACAGTATCAACATTACGCGTGACCCCGGTGAGACATGAGCTCACCAAGCACATAGGTATTGATGTCTACTTTGTGCGCACTATTGCAAGATTAGATTCTTGCTCTTTATTATATGCCTTCCGAGTTAGAGTTGGCGGATTTTTTCACAAAGGTTCTGACTAGAGCGCAACATGAGTTCTTTCTTTCCAAACTCAGTATTGTTGACACGCCATGAGTTTAAGGAGAGATGTTAGAGATATATAGCTCTATTTTGTATATGCCCATTGTATAAGAGTATTTTTGCATATTGTCCACACACATATACATATTCGCCTTTGTCCCCAATAGCAATGTATATGATCATACCCCAATTCCTAACAAGAGCGTGTTAGAGGAACTATGACACTAGAGTTATCTTTCTGCCTTGACGAGAGAGAAGAAAGCATGTCATGTAACCTACGTGGCGTTGTCAACCTATCTTTATCTGGTCTTTTGTTTTAACGCATCAAAAAATAGAGTAAATTAAGCAAACATTTTAAAATTACGTTTAACCAAGAACAAGCGAAAAGTAAATTATTTCCTGAAATTTTCTCCTAGTCTCATGAAATGTGTTGTACTGTTTAATTTATGTCTACTTTGTGCGCACTATTGTGCATATAGTACTTCCTCTGATCCATAATAAATATCGTTGTTTTAGTATAAATTTTATACTAAATTAAAGACACTTATTATGAATCGGAGAGCGTACAGAATGTTGGCGCATGAAAACCTCCCAGTAAACGGAACTCCTGATCAAGGAGAAACACACCACCGGTGCAAGCCGGTCCGCTAAACTCAAACACAAACTCGCCCTAAATAATGTCGAGTCCGAAAATTCTACTCCGAGTTTACAGAGAGGTCCGTCGCTAACTAAAACCTAATGTCAAGTCTCAAGCCTCAACACACACTCGCCTTGAACATTAACCACCCGGATGATGGCTCACTGAATCGAACACGGCTAGTCAACCGAAGTCGTGAAGGAAATAGGAACCACGTCGACAGCAATGTACGCGGCACCAAAGTAGCCTCTAGAGCAGGAGGAGACCACCACACCTTTGACGGTTTTCCTGGTCACCGCCACGCCGTTGCACAAGGAGAATGCAAGAAGGATGAGGAATCGAGGATAGCTATGGAATCTATCGATTGTCCAAATCTATGTGAGGTTTAAACGAGGTACGAAATGGGTCTTTTTCAGCTCTGAACCGTGTTCTTGGCAGAAGTTAAAGTATTATTTTTTTTTGCCATTGAGAAGCATTAGTATGAGACGTTTTAACTCCACAAATCTGTAGCGAGGATCCACCAGGTGTGTCTAAATAACCATGATATCCACTACTCAATATTGTTCAAGGCTAGCTCCAAGCTAAACATTACACTTGCCTTGCAGTTCGTTGTTGTACTTTCCCTAAACCAGGTGTGTGTAAATATCTCGTTTGTTTGGCCAACATTTTCGGTTGTCATGTTCTCCCCCCATCCCACAATATAATACGGGCCGGGGTACATTGTCTGTTGTCATGTTTATTGTTGTCTGCTTCTTGTTTTCACTGCAAGTATAAAAAATACACTAAAATGTACCATGCCTTCTTCTATTGTTGAAACTAGATTAATTACCAGGAATATTCGAAGATGAAGACTAGAGTTGAGTATCTTCAAAGTTCACAAAGGTAGTGTTCAGAGATGCAACTTAAAAGTTAATTTTGGTGTATATAAATTGCAATGCTGCTCCAATTTATCAGCCCTCATTCTCACTTGGTAGAAATATTCTTGGTGAGGATCTGGGTCCACTCAGCATGAAGGAGCTTGAGCAAATTGAGAATCAAATAGATATATATCCCTCAAACATATAAGGTCGAAAAAGGTAGAAACTTGAACATCTCGTATATGTTACTTAAGTTAAGATTCGCCAGCTTCAGAAGTTTTTCTGTTATACAGACACTGCTTCAGTTTAAGACGTTGTACTAGTTCTGAATTATCTTGATGAAAACCTCTCTATACCAGAGCATCTAAATAGTGTTGTATCCATAGTCGTTGTTATGATGTACCTGAACTTTCAAGACATTGTTCAGTAGCGCTGGCTTCAACATGTATCACAGTTCTATCAGTAGTTTGACAAAGGAGATGTTTTTTGGCAGGATCAAATATTGCTTGATCTGCTATTTGACATAAAAAGTAAGGTAATGACGGATCATGAACTTCATATGATCTTCAGCCTAGTTTTTTCTTGACCCGTCTGTACTTCAATATTTGGTTATTTGATGGTTGGCTAAATGATGCTCTGCAGGAGCAAGAATTGCAGGATCAAAACAAAGAGCTGAGGAAGAAGGTAGTATCACTGAGCTTACAAGTTACATTTTTTGTCTGTATACCAAACTATGGGTCTTCGTTTTGTTGCGAACACCACCGGTTCCCCACCTTCGCTTGATTAAGTTTGTGAACTACACCGAGTATGAAAATCCATTCATTCTGAGCACAAAAGAAGACTCCAATTTGGCTAATAAACATCTCATAACCGTTTCTTTTGCAACTGCCTGTTGCAAGGCACCAACAGCTGCGGCGAGAATGTGCTCCATATGTCGTGGCAAAGATGGAGGGCGAAGTAGCTCTAGTGGGCGTGCTGTCCAGCTTTATCCGGAACTCCTCCGACACCTGGAACACCAACGCGATTCGTCACTGCAAATTGGGTATGTTTTTTCTACGTGCATGCCAATCAGGGTAAACCTGATGAATTTTCTGCTAGGAACAAATGTTCTTTTTCTGCAGTATAATTAACCCACGTGAGTCAGTGAGTCACCCATGACAAGTTCTTGCAATCTATATAAATTCAGAATTTGAGTTTAAACGAGCTCTTTTCAAGGTACCATCCGGCCTATGGACCAGCTGAACAACGAAGACATGGCTTCTCAGCACCTTAATGGGCGCCCTGGATTATCTGCAGGTTGGATGTTACTGGTTCAAACGACGAGAGAGACATGATGGCGACAGGTGATGAATGACTCGAGATCCACGGACGAAGTGAAATGTACGTGTTGTATAAAGATACACGGTTACAATTCGATGCATCCAAAAATTTGATATTCAGAATTGGTGGGGCTTTCTCCAAAAAAGAAAAAAACACCCTTAAAAAAATAAGCGTATGCTGCTTATTATGGCGTGCACACGGTATTCTTTAGTAAAAGGCGAAAGAATAGTTCGCTTTGTGCTCACCACGCAGCTGCGTGCCTTCCACAGCTCGCGCCCTGACCTGCTATGTAGCCGAGCTCTCTGACCCGCCCAGCTTAGCTAGGCGATGTGGGACTAATAAACGCAAACGCAAACCTGCACTGCACTGCGAAGGCCAGACAACGATTAGGAGCTTTGGGCCATGCAGCAGTCAGAGTCGGCCCAAGCGATCGCAGCGAGCTACCTGTTGGGCCTTTAACTATCTGCAGCCTCGTCTCTCTGTTCTGCAGAATGGTGGTCGCGGCATTGATTAGTTTTCCGTCCGTAAAATCTAAATTTGACACCAAATTCTTATGTAGAAAAAATGACAGCAAATTTCAAACAGTCAATCACTGGAAATACGCAATATATGATACTCGAGTACTCCCTCTGTTTCAAAATATAAGATGTTTTAGCTTTGTAAAACAAATGTATCTAGACTACTTTTAGTATATAGGTTCACTCGAGTTTGGAGTGAATCTATACACTAAAATAAGTCTAGATACATTTTCTTCACAAACCTAAAACATCTTATATTTTAAAACGGAGGGAGTACAACTTAATGTTCCCAGCAAAAAAAATAGTACAACTTAATGTCCATCTAGATCACTGCCACACCGAAAAGAGTCTTTCCGGGCTCTAATTTCCGGGTTGTCGCTGTAATCGTCATGTAAGTGTCCGTGAGTCGTTTACTTCCTAGGTGCAAGCAGCACGAACAAGACTGTAGGAGAACAAGATGGGGCTGCATTTGCATGCCTTGACCGATTCCATTGATCAGTAAGTATATATTTACGTTTACAAACTGGGATTATAAATCTTACCTATGTTGGTTTGAATTATACATGGTAATAAAAAATAATAGAGATTGGTTGATCGAAAGTCGAGGTTCTTGAGAATCAGTGGTAGACTAACCAGATCGGTGCTGATGGCCTTGCAGCTCCGTCTACTTTCAGTCTTGCCTCTTCCCCCAATAGGCTTTTGATATCATAAATAGACGATGCCGAGGCTTCATCTGGAAAGCGGAAGATGAAGTTAATGATGGAATTTTGGCCCAAATATTCTAGCCCATTTTCTATTTCAATAATTCCTGAAAATCCTAGAGGCCCATGTGGCCCATTCATGCAAGGCAAGAGGTGGGACAAATGTTTAGTCCCACATTGCTAGTTGAGTGAAAGTTGGACCAGCTTATAAGGTGAGCTCTTCTACCACTTGGTAAAGGATGAGAAGGAGAAGGAGAGAGTTCCACACGCGCGCTCCTCCTCCTCCTCGCCACGCCACGCCTCGCCACGACGCGCGCGCGCCGCGGGTTGCGGGTTGCGGGTTGCGGGTTGCGGGTTGCGGGTTGCGGGTTGCGGGAATCTCGCCGAGCCGAGCTTTATTTTGCCACGCATGAATGGTATATCAACAATTTTGGGAAAGCCGATGCATCGGCTCTTTGAGATACATTGCTATCGGCTCCTGGAGCATCGACTTATACGAAGGTGAAACGTTTGCTTTAAATGGACGTTTAATACGAGTTAAATGTGCCTGCTCGTTTCATCTTACTGCCCCGCCTTCTCCTCTGCGCCTATAAGAGAGAGGTCGCCTCCTCTCGTGTGTGTGTTACACATCCCTTGCCTCGAGTTCCAGAGCAACTGCTACTTCCATCTTTCCCCATCCCGTCTTGCGGCGTGCACCGGGCGATAGGGCCTCCGAGACCCCGCCGCTTGAGTCTGCGGGAGAAGGCGATAAGGTTTTGGGAGCTATCAGCGCGACTCTGGCGTCGTCACGGACTCCCTCACGAGATAGCGACGTCTTCCCGACGAGGACTTCTTCCCGACATCAAGACTCTCTTCCTCGGCGACATGACCAATGACGGTTTCAACACCGGCGGTTCTACTCACATCGCCGTGTACAACTTCATCTCAATCTTGTTACGATTCTATCCGAGTTTTATGTCTTGTAGTTTGTGTGGCTATATGCCTTATTTTGTATTCGCTATTTAACATGATTAGTATATTAACCATTATTCTAGTCATGTTTTATCTAGCGTTTATTATGGATAATTCGCTTGGTAAATTGCTCTATTTCTCAACAATCCAAAAACCTTATTTCGTGCAATTTGCCCCAAGTGGCTTTGTTGCTTCTATGAAGCCACCTGTGTTTGAAGGTGTGAATTACAAACGGTGGCGTCGAGAGCAGGCTCGGTTTCGGACCATGAGCTGCTATAACGCCATCTATGGCGCACCTGAGGGGGAACTTAATCCCGCTCAGGAAGAGGCGTTCCAAAAACTTGATACTACTTTCAAGGCTGCCTTGATCAGCATCCTTGGCGACAATATTGTCGATTCATATCTGTCATTCAGCAATGGCAAAGATATGTGGGATGCGCTCGAGAGAAAATTTGGAGTCTCTGATGCTGGCAGTGAACTGTATGTCATGGAACAATTCTATGACTACAAGATGATTGATGACCGCTCCATTGTGGAGCAGGCTCATGAGATACAATCACTTGCCAGGGAGCTTGATCACTTCACTTGTGTGTTCTGGGACAAGTTTGTTGCGGAGGCATTATTGCCAAACTTCCCGATCATGGAGGAATTTTGCTACTTCTGAAGCACAAGAGACAAGAGTTCTCCGTGACGGATCTCATTGGGACTCTTGATGTGGAAGAGAAGGCGAGAGCAAAAGACACACGTGCTCGAGGTACCGAGGAGGTTCTAATGCCAACTGGCAGAAAGGAACTTCCAGCCTTACAAGTTCAAGAACAAAGGCAAGTTTGATGACAAAGGAAAGTTCGATGGAAAGAACAAGGCCTCACAGTCTACCGACTTCAAGAAGAAGACGATAAGAGGAAAGGTGCTTGTCATGTGCGGTGATCCTAATCATTGGGCTCGCTTGTCCCAACCGCTTTGACAAACGCCAACATGGGAAGAGCGAAGATCGCTAATGTTGTCATGGGCGACATTGAGATGAAAGATGTTGGGTATGGTATATTACCTCTTTCTTTCATTATGTCATTCTCTGATTGGTGGATTGACACGGGCGCTAATGTACATGTCATTCGATATTTCCATGTTTTCTTCATATCAGGTCAGAGGGACTCAAACCGTGCTGATGGGGAACGGCTCGCATGCTTCTGTTCATGGTGTTGGTACGGTCGATCTGAAGTTCACTTCGGGAAAGACTGTGCGCCTGAAGAACGTGCATCATGTTCCCTCAATTAATAAAAATCTTGTTAGCGGATCTCTTCTGTGTCGAGATGGCTACAAGATTGTATTTGAGTCCAATAAATTTGTAATTTCGAAGTATGGAACCTTTATTGGTAAAGGCTATGAATGCGGAGGCTTGTTCCGCTTATCTCTGTCAGACATTTGTAATAAAGTTGTTAATCATATTTACACAAATTTTGAATCAAATGTCTGGCACTCTCGTCTTTGTCATATTAATTTTGGTTGTATGACGCGACTAGCCAAAATGAATTTAATCCCTGATTTCTCAACTGTTAAGGGATCTAAGTGCCAAGTCTGCGTGCAAGCTAAACAACCTCAAGTCACATACATTTGCAGTGAGAAATTTAACACCACTAGAGCTCATACATTCTGATCTTTGTGAGATGAATGGTGTGTTGACAAAAGGTGGAAAGAAATATTTCATGACTTTGATCGATGACTCTACGAGATATTGTCATGTGTATCTTCTGAAATCAAAAGATGAGGCTTTGAGTTTCTTCAAAATCTATAAAGCTGAGGCAGAAAATCAACTTGATCGAAAGATTAAGAGGCTTAGGTCTGATCGTGGTGGAGAGTATTTTTCCAACGAGTTTGATTCTTTTTGTGCGGAACATGGTATAATTCATGAGAGGACGCCTCCCTACTCACCCCAGTCAAATGGAGTAGCCGAAAGAAAGAACCGTACTCTAGATTTGGTTAACGCCATGTTAGACACATCGGGTCTTTCTAAGGAATGGTGGGGAGGCATTGACCGCGTGTCATGTCCTAAACCGAGTTCCCACAAAGAACAAAGAAATTACTCCGTTCGAAGAATGGGAGAAGAAAAGACTAAAACTCTCTTACTTACGTACTTGGGGTTGTTTGACAAAGGTTAATGTACCAATCCCCAAGAAGCGCAAGCTTGGACCAAAAACCATTGATTGTGTTTTTCTGGGCTATGCTTTTCATAGCATTGGTTATAGATTCTTGATAGTAAAATCTGAAGTACCTGACATTCATGTCGGTACAATCATGGAGTCGACTGACGCGACTTTCTTTGAGGATATATTTCCAATGAAGGATAAATCTAACTCATCAAATCCGAAGATACCTAGTTCATCTAATCAGGAATTTGCTATATTCTCTGAACCTATCATTCCGATTGAACACTCTGAAAGTCCTAAGGAGGATGAAAATGAAATTCCTAAAAGGAGCAAGAGACAAAGGACTGCAAAGTCTTTTGGTGATGATTTCATTGTGTACCTTGTAGATGACACTCCACTTCCATTTCGAAGCTTATGCATCTCCGATGCGACTCTTTGGAAGGAAGCTGTTCATAGTGAGATGAATTCCATCTTAGCTAATGAAACATGGGAGATCACCGATCGTCCTTATGGGTGCAAACTGTAGGATGTAAATGGGTGTTCAAGAAGAAACTAAGGCCTGATGGTACTATTGAGAAGTACAAGGCAAGGCTTGTAGCCAAGGGTTATACCCAAAGGAAGGTGAAGACTTCTTTGACACTTACTCACCAGCAAGGTTGACCACCATTCGAGTACTACTTTCTCTGGCTGCCTCACACGGTCTTCTCGTTCATCAAATGGACGTTAAGACGGCTTTCCTAAATGGAGAGTTGGATGAGGAAATCTATATGGATCAACCAGATGGTTTTGTAGTAAATGGTCAAGAAAGAAAAGTGTGCAAGCTACTGAAGTCTTTGTATGGTCTCAAACAAGCACCTAAGCAGTGGCATGAAAAATTTGATAAAACCTTAACCGCTGCAGGCTTTGTTGTAAACGAAGCTGACAAGTGCGTATACTATCGCCATGGTGGGGGTGAGGGAGTCATCCTTTGTTTGTATGTTGATGACATCGATTTTGGAACCAACCTTAATGCAATTAAGGAGGTCAAAGATTTCTTATCTCGTTCCTTTGAGATGAAGGATCGGGAGTAGTGATGTTATCCTGAACATCAAGCTATTGAGAGATGATGATGGTGGGATTACATTGCTTCAGTCCACTATGTGGAAAAGATTTTGAGTCGTTTTGGGTATAGCGCGTCAATTTTCTCCTACACCATATGATCCTAGTGTGTTGCTTGAAAGAATCGAGGAAATGCTAGAGATCAACTAAGATACTCTCAAATTATTGGCTCGCTTATGTATTTAGCTAGTGCCACGAGACCCGACATCGCCTTTCTTTGTAAGCAAACTCGGTCGATTTGTCTCAAATCCAGAGATGATCAAGCATGCTCTTGAGAGAGTTATGCGATATCTAAAAGGCATCATGCGAGCTATGGCATACACTATACCGGTATCCAAGGGTACTAGAGGGTTATAGTGATTCAAATTGGATATCCGATGTTGATGAGATAAAGGCCACAGTGGATATGTTTTCACATTTGGTGGTGGCGCTTCTTGGAAGTCTTGCAAGGCACCATCTTAACGAGGTCAACTATGGAAGCAGAACTCACGGACTAGACACGGCCCTTTGTTGAAGCGAGTGGCTTCGTGAACTCTTGATGGACTTACCTGTGGTTGAAAAACCTATACCCGCAATTCCAATGAACTGTGATAATCAAACTGTGATTATTAAGGTGAACAGTTCTAAGGATAATATGAAGTCCTCAAGACATGTGAAGAGGAGATTGAAATCTGTCAGGAAAATGAGAAACTCCGGAGTTATTGCATTGGATTATATCCAAACATCTAAAAACTTGGCAGATCCCTTCACAAAGGGTCTATCACGCAACGTGATAGAAAATGCATCGAAGGAGATGGGTATGAGACCCAAAATTTGATATTTCCACAGTGGTAAACCACTCTATGTGATCGGAGATCCCGTGAATTAGAATTGGGAAATAAGTTGTTGGTTAGCTGAGAGGAAAGTATCCCTACTTTAATAAATACCACTCCATAAAGATGCAATACTTTCCTATTCTGCATGGTAGGTTGATTTATTATCTTAATGTGTTCTAAGTGGCTTATCCTAAGCAAAGATGTTGTCCTGCAGAACATCTTTTGAAGAACACACCTATGAGTCCTTGTTAAAACGTCGCAATCTATGAGAGGGGTGCTCTCTAATAAACTCATGAAAGGTCATGGAGTATGACGTATAAGCTCCACCCGCGGGGAAGTCCCACGGTAGCCCAGTATCGGTCAAGACTTCGTGTGAAGCTAGATTGCAGCAAACTTGCAGTTCAAGGCATAGTCCACTGTACAAGTCGCAATCTAGTGTAGCATAGAATTCTAGGTGGAAGTTCAACTTAATGTCTCCACTAAAGTACCGGTATATAAACAGTGTTTTGGAACCAAAGGCGATTACATGTGCCTCACAGGATCAGTGGGGATTGTTGGAATTTTGGCCCAAATATTCTAGCCCATTTTCTATTTCAATAATTCCTGAAAATCCTAGAGGCCCATGTGGCCCATTCATGCAAGGCAAGAGGTGGGACAAATGTTTAGTCCCACATTGCTAGTTGAGTGGAAGTTGGACCAGCTTATAAGGTGAGCTCTTCTACCACTTGGTAAAGGATGAGAAGGAGAAGGAGAGAGTTCCACACGCGCGCTCCTCCTCCTCCTCGCTCGCCACGACGCGCGCGCGCGCCGCGGGTTGCGGGAATCTCGCCGAGCCGAGCTTTATTTTGCCACGCATGAATGGTATATCAACAATTTTGGGAAAGCCGATGCATCGGCTCTTTGAGATACATTGCTATCGGCTCCTGGAGCATCGACTTATACGAAAGCATCGACTTATACGAAGGTGAAACGTTTGCTTTAAATGGACGTTTATCTGAGTTAAATGTGCTCGTTTCATCTTACCTGCACTGCGCCTTCTCCTGCGCCTATAAGAGAGAGAGGTCGCCTCCTCTCGTGTGTCTTTACACATCCCTTGCCTCGAGTTCCAGAGCACTGCGCTACTTCCATCTTCCCATCCGTCTTGCGCGTGCACGCGAGCCGGGACGATGAGCCTCGAGACCCGCCGCTTGAGTCCTGTACGGGAGAAGGCGATAAGGTTTTGGGGCGCTATCGGCGCGACTCATGGCGTCACGGACTCCCTCACAGATAGCGACGTCTTCCCGACGAGGACTTCTTCCCGACATCAGCACTCTCTTCCTCGACATGACCAATGACGGTTTCAACACCGGCGGTTCTACTACATCGCTTGCCGTGTACAACTTCTGTCTCAATCTTGTTCTGATTCTATCCAGAGTTTTATGTCTTGTAGTTTGTGTGGCTATATGCCTTATTTTGTATTCGCTATTTAACATGATTAGTATATTACCCATTATTCTAGTCATGTTTTATCTAGCGTTTATTATGGATAATTCGCTTGGTAAATTGCTCTATTTCTCAACAGTTAATGGTGGTCACTGTCTCCTGCCTTGGTCCAGAGTCTGTCAACCAACACAAAATGGCGGTCTCGGTGTGCTTAGCTTACGCCTTTCTGATACTGCGTTGCGTTGCCGTTGGCCTTGGCTGAGGTGGGCCGAGGAAACGAGGTTGGGACGCTTATTCCAGAGGAGGACGATCGTGATGCCTGGGAGCTGTTCAAGGCATGGAGTTTCATCAAGCTTGGAGACGGCACGCGTTCAAAATTCTGGACTGACACTTGGTTACGGGGTGGCTGATCATTGCAAGATATTGCCCCTATTCTGTTCTCTTTCATCCGTGGCTCGAATATCTCGGTGGCGGTGGCCTTGCAGAATCACCGTTGGGTCAGGGACTTATCGGATGGGCTCTCCACTCAGGCGCTGGCACAATACCTTCAAATCTAGGACATTGTGGCGGACATTGTCCTATCGGAAGGGCAGCAGGACGTGGCGATCTGGCGTCGCTCACAAAATGGAACCTTCTCTGTCAGCACGGCTTACCAGAGCGATAAAAAAACGCGTGTCACACCCCAGGGCGACACCAGGGACGCTGCCTCCAAAGTTTCCCCGCCGCCGCTGCCGCCGGCCTCGCCGCGATGGCGGCGAGCCCGGCCGCTAAAGGTGATCCAGGGTGGATGGAGGCTGGAGTTAGCTGTCATGGCTGCTGGGGCAGATGTGGTTGGATCGACGACGGCTGGCAACCAGGGCGGCGTCCTTAGTTGGGGTGGTGGCGGAGGTCCTTCCTGACGGCGCCATGACCGGCGGTGGAAGTCCAGGGCCAAGCCGGTTGGTGCTGAAAACCCTAGATCTTGAAATCTGGTGCTCCGGCGTCGCCTTCTCGGACCTCTTCGCTGCGGTTAGGGCCGGATCCGATAGGGGTCGACCCTGCTCTGCTGCCATCTCTCTCGGTACTAGCCTAGCCACAAGGCTGCTGGTAGGGTTTGGTGCGATGAATCTTGCAGGTTGCCGGCGGGTGGCGAGGGGGCTGCCGGCCCGGTTTGAATAAATGGGGTGGTCCTTGGATTCCTCTAACATCAAGACGAATATCTATTTGATGCGTGTCTCCATTGATTCGGTCATGCGCACCTGTGTTTTTTTGCTAGTCGTTTGGTTTCAGTGAAAGCGTGGTGAAGCTCTGCTACCTGTTACCATCATGTGACATGTCTATGACGATACATATGATAAAGTCAGATGCGGAGAATGTCATGAAGCTAGAGACATGTGGGTGAGCTATGGTGGATTGAGTCTTTATGGCGATGAGGATCTGGCTTGGTTTTCTGTGACTCGCAGTAGCGTCTATTAGAGGGGGCGACATCACAGGAGGAGTTCATAGTCTTACCTTGCAGGGTAAAAACCCAAGGTTTGGCCTTCATTGGTTGTGCCTGGCAATAGCCTTGCAGAAGGCATTGTTTTGCGAGTGACGACTTTCTCCAGGGTGAAAACCTAAGATCTTTGATCGGGCGTTGACAGCGCTTGTGCACTGTTTCCTTCTTGAAGACGTCGCTTTTGGAGGGGTTGGACTTTTGGTGTTGTTTTTGGTGATGGTAGTGTCGCTGCTGCTAAGGATCAAAATACTATAGGAGGACTTTTCTTTTTTGTATTTTTTCTTCATTTTTTTGGTTGTGTGCATCCGTATTGCTAATAAGCATGCGTTATTGCAGAGGCTGGTTGTAATTCGTATCCGTGTGATATTAATATATGCTATTTTTCAAAAAAAAAAAGCACGGCTTACCAGATGTTTTTCATGGCCAAGACGAGGTTCGCGTGGGCTAAGCCAATCTGGAAATCCAAGGCCCCTATGAGATTGCAGATTTTTCATGTCGTTAGTGGTGCACAGACGTTGTCTCACCGCAGGCAACTTGGCTCGGAGGGGCTGGCCTCATAATCCGAATTGCCCGATGTGTCAATCTGCCGATGAAACCTGCACACATCTCTTTGTCCACTGTCGTTTTTCTTAGCAGATTTGGCGTCAGATCCGCTCTTGGTCTAGAGCGACCTTTCGCATACCTAGTAAGGTTTTCAGGAGCAGGGAAGACCGGTGGCTTGAGGCAAGGAAAAGGGCACCTAAGAACCTTCACCGTGATTTCGATACCGTCACCATCCTCATGCATTGGAAGATTTGGTTGGAGAGGAACACCCGGATTTTTCAGCAAGAGAGAAACACGGTGGATAGTGTTTTTTACCGCATCATGGAGGACATCTGTTCCTGGAGAGCGGCCAGCTGCATCATTATTTTTTGAGGCTACCTGAGCTCTGTTTTTTGTTCAGTTTGCTATGGAGCTAGCCTCAAGGGCAGTGGGTTTGCTACAGCCTACTAGGGGTGATTTTGGGCTTGTTTGTCCGATGTGTTTTTATTCGTTTTGTTTTGTTTACGTCTACCTCAGCCGTCCAGCCATGATTTTGGCAAGCTTGTATGCACTTTTTCTTTTTCTACCTTAATGAAGTCCGGCCTAAGGCCCTTCGAGATTGATTGATCTTGTTCTCATTTTGAATACAGAGACGTTCTCATAGAGTCGTCTAACACACCCCCGCATACTGAACTCGAGAACAAACCTTCGTCGTTTGTTTCTGGCCTGGCGTCCAGTAGCTACTATGCTTGGACTAGCATGACATATTTTTTTTCGAGAACACGCAGGAGGTCTGCGTGTCATTATATTAAGTGGACCGAAAAGAGAGTATCGAATACAAGTAAAGACCAAAGTGACAAGGGGCAGCCCCTGACGCTAGGGTTAACACAGCACTCACACCAGTCGGTGCCATTTTTGTGCCCGACCGTCCAACGGATATTAACACTTATCCTACACCTCTAGTCGATCCACTTCTACATGCTAACCAATCCTTCCATTCACCAGTGAGCCTCCAGGCAACTATGGAAGCGTCACTCGGGCGATGGTCGAACACCCGGGCGTTCCATTCCATCCAGATACCCCAGAGCACCAGCAGCAGGAGCGAATTCACCTGTCTGCGCGATAAGGCCTCCACCCTAGGAGGAGGCCGGCCACCAGTTTGCAAGGATGGACACGACAGAGGGGATAAGGTGATACAATCCTTCCCGCCTCAGCACCCGAAACCACACGGTACGCACAAAGGAACATTGCAGCAGTAGGTGGTTCAAGATCTCCCCATGCAACTCGCACAGGGGGCACAACCCCTGATTAGGCAGACCGCACCGTTGGAGACGATTCGCCGTCCAACAGCATCCTCGCACCGCCACAGCCAACCAAAAACTTGAACTTGGTCGGTGCAAATGAAGGCCACACGTTGCTGGCCTAATTAGGTGAACTTATATGTGACAAGCGTTCCCAAGGGCGGTATGGATTTACTTAACATACAGATTTCTACAGAATATGGTGAATATGTTGTCAAGTTTAAATCTCTTATGGCGGAGCCTAATTAGATACAACCATAAGTATAAGCTAAATACACCACTTATGATGGGTCCTAGAGCCATTTACATGAACATCTAGGAATCATTAAGATATAAATATCCCACCATAGTAACAGGTTCATTGGTCTCCGACATATAATCCCCTTCAATGCAACTCAAAGTATTGGAACACGGTTTCTGTCAATTCAGTTCCTTTCAATCCCTATCATTGCATCAAAGTATTCTCCTATGAGCCCATTGATACGTCGGAAACTTATCTATATTTTTTTATGTTTCATGCTTGTTTAGTATCTACTTTTCTTTGCTTTGTTCACACTTTGAGGTGTTTTTCATATGTTTTCTGGTACTAATCTATAACAAGTTGCCGCAGTGCCAGATGCCTATTTTCTGTTGTTTTTGGTTCCAGAAAAGCTAGCAAGGAAATATTCTCGGAATTAGAAGGGACAAAAGCCAAAGTCAATATTTCACCGAGGAGAACATGGAGTCCAGAGGAGAGACGGAGGGGCGCCATAGGGCGGATGCACCCCCCAGGCGCGGGCCCACCCTAGGCCACACCTGGGCAGGGTGTGGGCCCCCTGGCCGCCTCCTAGCCTCGCCTCTTCACCTATAAGAAGCCCCCGATGCCTAAACCCTAAGCACTCGGTCAATATTCCACAAAACCGTCTGTAGCCGCTGCCACCATCTTCCCTAGATCAGGGGGATCTGAAGATATTCTCGGCACCCTGTCGGAGGGGAGATCATCCCGGAGGCCTTCTTCTTCATCATGTCAGCCTCCGGTATGAAGCGTGAGTAGTTCCACATTGGACTACGGGTCCATGTAGATGGTTGTATCTCCTCCTTGTGCTTTCATGTCTAGATCTTGTGAGCTTTGTTCATGATCAAGATCTCATCTATTTGTAATCATGCATGTTGTGTTTGCGGGGATCCGATGAATATTGAGATTACTATGTCAGATTGATTAATGGTTTTGTCTTATTGATTCTATCATGTCTGTATTGTTTGTGATCTTGTACGCTCTCCGTTGTTAGTAGCTATCTTGGCCAAGTAGTTGCTAGTGACTCCAAGAGGGGGTATTTATGCTCGATAGTGGGTTCATGCCTCTATTTAATCAAGGGAAGTGACAGAAATCTCTAAGGTTGTAGATGTGTTGTTGCCACTAGGGAGAAAACAAGGGTCTCTTGTTCATGGAACAAGTGGATTGTTTACCTTACACACTTTGTTTAAAGCAGTTGTCTGTTGCTTGCAACTTATACTGTAGGGGGTTCGGATGATAACCCAAAGGTGGACTTCTAGTCATAGATGCAGTTGGATGGCAATCTATGTATCTTGTTGTATTGCCCAATCGAATCTCATAGGATCTTTATGTCTAGTATTGCATTGTTATTTCTTTCTCAGTCTTGTCAATTGCCCTGCTGTAATTTGTTTATCCAACATGCCATGTTTGTTTATCTAAGGAGAACACCTCTAGTGAACTATGGACCCCGGTCCAATCTTTACCATTGATACATCTTCCACTGTTACTGTTTACTTGTTGCAAACCATCATCACCTTCCACACCATACAGTTAATCCTTTGTTACAGCAACCGGTGAGATTGACAATCTCACTGTTAGTTGGGGAAAAGTTTTGAGTTTGTGTTGTGCAGGTTTCCACGTTGCTTGCAACACCTTTGAGACGTTTTCTTCCTCCTACTGGTTCGATAACCTCGGTTTTTTACTGATGGAAGACTTGCTGTTGTGATGCATTATACCTTGCTCTTGGGGTTTCCCGACGAAGCGCTCCACGTTGACGCAGCACCATCACCCATATAGGTGAAGTAATATGCAATCGACGTTCACATAGAACCATCATAGAACAATATAAAAGATAAAAATTGGACCATATACTCATTGCATATTATATGGAAATCATAGCCAATTCATCCTATGCCCTCAGAAATATGGGGATATACTCACAAGTGGAAAACATGATATGGATCAATAGCATATGAAATACAAAAAAATCTGAAAATATAATCTCTCCACCAAATAAATACAAGATGCCAATCACAAATATGAAAATAGCCCTTAAAACAATATCCGGGGTTCAATCAATCACAAACTATGAGAAGAACGAGATGGATCTTGGATATGATGATGGTGGTGATGGTGGTGCTGGTGGAGATGTTGATGGAGAGGCCTCCCCCTACGCCTAGGAGGAGTGGTGATGACGATGGCGTCGATTTCACCCTCACCGGAGGCTCCGTTGCAGTAGGATATGCCTCCTCCCGAAGTAGAAGAGGATTTTCACCTTCCCCGCCGCCTTTGTAAATTATGGGAAAAATATGGCGTAGGTTTTCTGGTGATACGAAGGAGTCTGTAAAAATAAGGAGTCCAGACGATGCTCGAGGTCTGAAAGAGCCACCTAGCCTCTTTCGGACCTCATGGCTCTCCTCGCTTCATTCTTTGGCCCAAGTTGATTCTCCGGGTGAAAAACTCATCAGATATTTTTCCTTCGATTTATTGACGTCCAGAAGGTCCCGAAACAGCAAAAACATGAAACAGAGGTTTTCTGCCTCCTAAAAATTAAATATCAATAAAAGAGACTTTGTAGGAAAGTCCCATAAATCATCTAAATATACATAAATAATGATGGATCAAGATAAATATGATTATAAACAGTGCATAAAGGTCCTAAAAATGATTATGCCAAATGCAAGCATCATGATGCGGCGGTCTGGCCCACGGAAGCACGACGACGCAGCGTTCGTCGGCGACCATCCGGCAGGCGAGCCCGATCTACGGGCCACGGCTGTTGCAACCGTGTGCGACGATTTCCTACTGCAGTGGAGGTTCTTCCTCTATCGTCGTCGTTGGATTACGGATGGCGGCGTAGGGGCCTGCTCGTCCACTTCGTTGAATAAAGGCGGCGATCCTAGGATTTCTCCCACACCAAGACATGGATCTACTTGTTGCTTGGCCTTTTTGATCTGGTCGGAGTGTCGAGTTATGGAAGGCTTCACAGCGAACTCCCATGTACGAATAGTGCCTGGAGATTGCTGGATTGGAGGGATTCGATCGCGTGCAACCATGTTTTTCTGACCGTTTGGTTTCAGAGAGAGCGAGGCGAAGCTCTATAGCCTGTTGCCATCATGGAACATGTGTTTAGTTCCATGTTGAAGTCAGTATGCGGTGAATCATGAAAGCCGAGATCAGAGGAATACCAATGGTGGTTCGAGTCCTAGTGGCGATGTGAAATTGACTTGGTGATTTGTGACTTGTAGAAGCGACATCGAAAAGTCGGGGCAACAACACATGATAAGTTCACAGTCTTATCTTGCAGGGTGAAAACCCAAGGTTTGACCTTAATTGGTTGTGCCTAGCAATTGTCTTGTTGAAGGCATCGTTTTGTGAGTGATGACTTTCTCCAGGGTGTAAACCTATGATATTGGATCGGGCGACGACGGCTGCAAGAAATTGAAGGCGTCACTATTGGAAGGGGTGGACTTCTGGTGTTGTTCTGGTGGTGTTAGTGTCGCTGCTGCAAGAAATTGATCGCTATGGCGGAACTTTTCCTTTTTGTAATTTTTTTCTAGGATATGTGTATCCGTAAGGCCGCTAGAACATGCTTTGTTGCAGAGACCGGGTGTAATTGGTATCTCCGTGATATTAACATATACTCCTTTCAAAAAAAAATTAAATTCATTACCGATCAACCAAGATTTCACTTTAGGTTCATCCGAGGATGGAGAGGCCGGGATACCCTTTTTCGAAAAAAAGAATGGCGTGGTCACCTCATAGAGCATACGAATTCTGATTCAGGTACTCGCGTAAACAAAATGTACAAGATATAAACGAATACTACTTCTTAAAATGATCACCCACAACAGTAACACCATCGCTGCGAGAAGAACTACCTACGTCCTGGATCAACAGCTACTCATTTGTTTCATGAGAGCCTGCAAGCCACCTATGCCACCCACCTGCTTCAGCACCTGTGCTGGGAGGTTTTTGATCAAGTGCTGGATGTTCATGTTCTCGGTTAGATGACTCATCTTCCCGTCCTTGGGAATCTTCATCTTGCTCCAGATCTTGGCAAGTCTCTTGTGCTCTTCCAGCATGGCCCTCACGTCCTTCACTTGCCTCCCAGACCCTCGAGCGATCCTGATGACTCGTGACTCGGTCATCAGCTTTGCGTTTGTGCTGTCGAGCTCGGCATCCGTCATAGAATCCATAATCGTCATGTACCTCTTGATCTTTGCTTGGCCTTCCTTGTCTTGCCCTTTCGCCATCAACTCGGAGGTAAACCCGGGCAACATAGACAAGAGCTGCCCAATGGGACCCATTTTGAGAAGATACTGGAACTGCTCGTACAGAGATCTGAGAGTTAAGGCTCCTAGCTTCGCGAGAAGTTCAGGTTGTTGCTGATCAGCAGGAGGCATAACGTCCTGGATCTTGTCTATCAGGCCAGCCACATCTCCCATGCCCAGCAGACGACTCACGAATGGTTTCACGTCGAAAACCTGGAAGTCATCCATGTGTTCGCCCGTTCCAATGAATATGACCGGGCTTTTCGTGGCTGCGACGGCGCTAAGCGCGCCGCCTCCGTTGGCATGACCATCCATCTTCGTGACGATGACGGCGCCAACGGAGGCGCTTTGCTTGAACGCTTGTGCCTGGCCGAACGCGGCCTGACCAATGCTGGCATCCATGACGAATATCACCAGGTCTGGCTTCGTCGCCTCTGCCACCTGACGCATCTCCTCGAAGAGCGCGGCCTCCTGCATATGGCGTCCGCTGGTGTCGATGATGATGAGATCGGAGCCTTCTTTTCTGAAGGTCTCCAGGCCCTCGACGGCGATCTTGACGGGATCCGACTCCATGTAGCTGCCGTAGAAGGGGATCCTCGCCTTGACAGCGTTCTGTTTCAGCTGATCGAAGGCACCAGCTCTGAACGTGTCGGCGCAGACCAGTGACGGTCTGAACCCTTTGCCGTGGTAGTGGCGTGCGTACTTGGCACAGGTGGTGGTCTTTCCGGAGCCCTGCAGGCCGACGAACATGACGACGCTGGGCTTGGCCTTGGCGGGGACGAAGGCGGGCTTGCCGGGGTCGAGCATGGCGCAGAGCTCGGAGAAGACGGCGCGCTGGATGATGCGGCGCTTGTTGGTGCCGGCGGCGAGGGCGTCGAGGTCGACCGTCTTCCTGATGCTGGCCTGCACGCCGCGGACCGTCTCGAACCGGACGTCCGACTGCAGGAGCGCCCGCGTGATCTCGTTCAGGCAGTCCCCCAGCGCCTTCTCGTCCACCACCGTCGCGCTGCTCATCCGAGCCAGCGCCCGGGTGATGCTCGAACCCAGCTGCGCAAGCACCATCTTGGGCTTGGATGGATTTACAGTACAGGCGCCGCGCGCTTGCGAACTACGTACAGTACGATCTGTGATGCGTCGGCTCGTACCTGTCGTCGTCTCTGACTTGCGACAAAAACTTAATCGACGTCGTCGTCTACTTTATAGGATTGGACGACGAGTTCAGGAATCCGAAACGAACCTCGATAGAATTCCGAATCGAATATCGTCTGCTTTGAGTCCGTACACGCGTCGGTGTTATTTTTGTACTAGCGTTACCGGGATCGGGTGTCTAGCGTATACTAACAAGGCCGAGCCAAGGAGTTCTGGTTGCTAGCTCCATGCCTGATAAAAGTTGCAGAGTGCTAGATTTGTTTTTTGAACGAAGGAAAGGGTCTGGAAGGACCCGATACCGTCATAAATTCAACGCGATGGGTAAAAATTATAAATAGGCCCTTTGCACAACAAGAATTGCAAATAAACAAGGAGGACCCTAAAAATAACTCAAGAAAAGCGATCCGGTCCTTTGACCTCGCCACCGCCGCCGGCCATCTCCTTCCATCCGGGGACAAACCACTTGGCTGGATGAAGACGATGAGCGTCGACGCAAGGATTTAGATAGGCCTCCGTCTTGGAGGTGATTGGCACGCCTTCTTGGCGTGAAGCCGGCCCTTTAAGGCCGCAGATGCCGGTGGCCATCATGACACCGAGAAGGAAGCTCGTCGAGGCAACAGATAGCCATAGAAGTAGACACCGTCGTCATCCATCCCATCTTCCCCCTTGCCTCCTCGGGCGGCCAGGTCGATGTGACGATCGTCGACGCATATGAACCGTAGTAGATGACGCCTATTACTCCGGGGCCTTTCGAGAGGATCTGCATCCCTCAACTCCCACCACGAGAGCACCGCATCGAAGCTCCACCACTCCCTCAAGATGCAGTGGTGATGCACCAGAGAGAAAGACCCCCACCATCCTTCTGTGTCGCAGCCTCCCCCGCTCAGCCTTCTTCTCCCCCCGCCACCACAGCCGGCCAAAGCAAGAACACCAAGCAGAGAGACCAGAAGCAAGAAGGAGGGCGACCACTTGGGATTATTTGCGGAGATACCTGGGGAGATGCAGCTCCATAGAGCCTCCGACCGCCGGAGTTCACCACTAAGCCACCACCTACACAGATTGCACCAAATCTGACCCAAGCAGATCAGTGCCCTACTCTAATCTACCGGCATCAAGCCAAAAACCCTACATCTACATCTATAAACTACTACCCCCCCTACCCCCCACTCTGGCCGGCAAAGCCACCGGAGAAGGCTCGGGATTGGCCCGGCCGGCGCTGGTCAACGGTCAGACGCGGGATGGGAGATAGGGAGAGGGGAGAGGAAGTGCACGTACTTGCTCACAGAGTGCTAGATACAAGAGGTACACAAGAGGTAAACCAGCATTAAGCGGCACACACATGGACACCACATTGTGGACGGCACCGTCGATTCAGCGGTTGCGTGCGACAAAATTATATGGGTTGTCCACTAGGTAACCTATTAGAGCATCACTAGCTGGCCCCTAAAAGGGCAACCTGTATTTGTGGTTTATAGGCTGTGAAAAATTTGTTTTATAGGTCAGAGACGCCGTCGGATAGAAGCAGCACCCGTATAATAGAATATTCTATTTACGTGTGTTGTTCTGTGCGCCTGCTGTACCGATCCGTAAAAGAGGGTTTTGGAAAAAATTTTAGCTTTGGCAATGCAAATAAGCAAGAAAATTGAGAGGCGCATCGGTCGATGGAGGTGTGGGAAGAGGCGCAGCGACCAACGGCGGAAGCCCGGCACGGTGCACCGGCTGTTTGGCCTTCGTTGCCCAGGGAGCAGACTTGGTAGCGGCTTTGGGCCCCTTCGGCCCCGTCGACTGTGACTTGGTGTTGAGGCTCATCCTCAAAGAATTGACGGTGGCGGGAATCGATCGGCGCGAGCAGATCGGCGGCGGCGGCTCGGGGGCGAGAATGGGGAAGCGCTGAAATTTCCTCCTGCGCAATCAGGTGGAGGGATAAGGGTTGCCCTACGGGTCGGGTCACGAACCACCACTAGTAGAGGTCGAGAGGTGTTTTTCGGCTCAACCCTTATTTTTTTACGGGTCGCGCTGTTTAGGGATGCCGTTGTTTGCTCATAACCCATAAATTGACGGTTATTTTTATGATTTACCTCTTTTAGGGGTCCGGATAATGATGCTCTTATAAACCTCTATTTTACGGAAAATGTCATTGGCCCACAAGATCCAGTGCTCCCTTCGCTTAAAAAAATCATATTTACAAATATTAAAAAAAGTGAAAATAAATTATGGGCATAGTTAATGTTATATTCTACAAGCATGTAATAAACATGCAAAATTGCAATCCAAATTTATTTATATATTGGCCTACACAAAAATAACAAAATGGATACTATTAGGAGATTTGAAACTATACATACTCAGATCTACACTTTGCCATTTTTGTGTAGGTCACAATACAAAGTATTTAAAATTTATATTTTATACATTTGTGGAATAAATTATTGCATATATTTGTTTTTTTTTGAATATTTTGATACACAGAAATCACTGGTGCTCGGATGCACAAAATCTCCGCTCTCTATTTTAGGGGTCGTGCTGACCGTCCCCCCGGTGATCGAACCCCCGATCCCCTGCCTCCAGTTGTACCCAGAAACGGAAATCCCCTCACGTATGGGAAACGCACACACGCAACCCCCCTCACGCACGGGAACACACAATAAACTGATTTGACGCGCATGACCCATGGGTTGCCAGCTTAGCCCCGGCATCCAGCTCTGGCAACGCACGCATCCAGCTCCAGCGAGGGCGGCGTTGAACTCCGGCAAGGTCGCTGTAACTACCTCGGTGAATTACGCTCCTAGATACAAGCCTGGATGAACGGTAGTGGTTGAAATAGTACGGTGGGGCCCCAAAAGCCACTCACGGGTAGACCTTTCGGCCGTCCCAACCACTTCCAATTCATCGGGACCTGTAAGGCGTGTCGGCGAAGGGATCAACTACATACACAAATGAGTATGTATGCAAGCCACCATACAAAAGTACATCAGAGCCATTCCATCTAGAAAGAAAGGAAATATAGCAACGCCATACGACAAGATTCAAATGACCTAGATAGATATAATATTTTAGGATAATTCCTCATACATCACACATCAGAGTATCAAGCGGAAGCGGCAAAACAAGTCCGAGTACGGATAAGAAGCAAATCGGCATAAGATGCCACAGAAGTAAGCACATCCCGCCCACAGATCTCACGGATCCCTGTTCCCGAAATCTCTACACCGAACGATCGTTGCCAACATCATCAGCCTCTTCCACCCAGTATCCGTCCTGGGAGTGTACCTGTTCATCTGAACCAATAATTTATCGTGTGAGACCCTAAGGGTACTCAGCAAGTCTTTATGCCTCTAAAGGGAACACAACCTGGGGTGACGCAATTGCAGCAAAAGATAAACCCTAACAGTTCTATAGATAACCGATAACCATCCGCCTAACCAAATATAGACGGATGTCCGTGAATTAATGACAACAGTTATAACAGTAATTTCATCAGATCCATCCTCCTCCTCGCTTACCAACGAGGAAGCGGACGAACAACCTCTATCCGTTGGCAATTTTATTAACCATTCCATGAGTGTTGCACTATTTACTAGTCAAATTACTTAGTCAGGTTAAAACGGTACTTTAGTTATGCTTGTCTATGATCGAGAAACTGTGCTCCAAGTCGTCCATAACCGCGGACACGGCTTTCAGAAAGTTTTACCCTGCAGGGGTGCACAAATAGCAACACACACTCGATCAACCTCGGAAAAACCAAATCAAAACCCAACGAGGCTTTCACGACAAAGCAATCACAGGATTCAGAAATATTTCAGGGGGCCACCCCTTGGAGTACACCCGCAACGAAGTTAGCTGACTTCGAGACGGACCCGAGGTTTGTGGGGCCGACTGTAAGCGACTGGGAACCCAAAACTGGGCTTGTCGATACCGCGTAAACGGGTCACAATTCCTAAACAGTACAGTGTGCTCCTCGCACAATCGTAAATAAAGCAGTAACATGGCATAAGTACAGGATAGTAAACAAAACCTCAAACTAGTTTGTGGCCCCTAGAAATAAGACTGAATCAAGCTCTGGCTCAGGGGGGTCCCATAAGCCTCCCGGATGTGGATAGCGCGAATATTCTTGGAACAGGAATCAAGTACTCGGGGTCTTACGGGACACAAGTGAGCAGGAAAAACCAAATAGCAGATGTTGCCCACCGGTGCCACTTTCATTAGTTATCCCATTACTACTCAGATTAAGTTGTTTAGGTACCTCACTATCCATCAGACAGTCACATACCCTACACATGCTGTTCTACGACTCGCATGGCCCAAACAACTCATATAGTAATGACTCATGGGATGGAGGAACAAGCTTGGTGGGGTTTAAAAGTAAAGGCTATGCAATACTTGGGATTTAATTTAATGCAGTCGCGACTCAATGATGCAAGAATAAGATAGAGGCAATAGGTACTGTATGTATGCAAGCATGTGGTAGTGCTTGCCTGGCAACGCAGATGAAGCGAGAGACGGATCTGGGTAGTTCTCCTGGTTCTCTTGATATATCCCCTGCTCAGAGTCTATTCGAAGAAGAACCAAACAAACAAGGGCCAACATAAATAAAGTGCACAAGCATAGGAATAAAATGCGTCAAGCAAACAATCATGCCATGATGAATGATGCACAAGTTGCATGGCATGGGTGAGGTGTAGAACATAAGAAGTAACAATTTTATGGGGTTTTGGTCCCATTTTATTGTCCTAATAGTTGCTGTATACTTTATATTTATATGATGCATGCTGCAATTGAAGTCATGGATAGCATAAACAGAAAGGTCTCGTCGAGCTGATCATTTTAGACATATCACTTGTTAAATTCGGAGTTATATATCAAAAGTTATTAATTTATTAAGTTCCAGTGGCATTTTGTTGTAATTTACTCAACTTGGAATTTTAAATGTGCAAAAGGTAATTTGAATAGCATATTTTAAATCCTCCCATTTTTCTGATTCAGAAACATATATCATTTGCATTATTTGGATTTATGACTTAAAAGTTATTTAAAACAGATTGAATTTGAATTTTGAATTAATTTGAATTAATTTTGAATAAAATAGAGAAACAGAAAAACTTTTGGTACCCAGGCAGACCTAGCCACTGCCGCTGACGGGTGGGGCCAGGCTGACTGGACCCAACACGCGCACAGGACAAAAGGGAGGGGACTGTGGGTTGATTGCAACTAAAGTCGAGAGCCTTTTTGCAAAAACCCTGAGACACAGACAGTGGGGTCAGGGGATCGCGGGTTGAGCGGCAAAAAGGGCACGGGGTTAAGTGCAAAGTGCCACGCGTGCACTGTGGATCTTCCACGGACAGACGGGCGTCTTGTTGGCGCCTTGCGCCAGCGAGATCGAGCCCGCGACCTCGGGCGCAAGCTAGCAGAGGCGGCTACCGCGCGGTGGGGCTGGTGGTTGCGAAGAAGTGCAGCGGCTAGATAGGCGTTGCGGCGCGGCAGAAGCAGCGAGCGTGCGCACCGAGGGTGCTCGTCGAACGGATCGCCAGAAGCGGCAGTGCGGCGAGGTTGTCTGGAAGGGAAAGACGCTTACCGCGAGTGCGTCGGTGTGGCTGGTTCGGGCAGGAACGGTCGTGATCGACGGCGAGGCTGACGCACTGGCGGAGCTAGGGTTTCGTCGGCGGCGCTGGTGCTCCTCGGCCTGACGCTCTCCTCCGTGGCTCGCGTGTCTGGTGAAGCGGCAGCTCTACACGGGCTTCACCGACGCGTTAGCACCGCGCCGTCGCTGGATCGGCGCCGACGAGAGGAGCCGTCGTGTCGGGTAGATGGTGGTGGGGAGGAAGAAGAGAGGTGAGGCAGGGCCTCTGGGGGATCTGGAAGAGGCAGAGGGGCGAGGTGGGAGTAGATAAGGACGGGGGGGTGAGTGGTTGGCGTGGGGGAGGGGAAGGTGGCTTCGGCCACCTTTTTGCTCTCCTCCCTCACGTGCTCGGCATGGAGGCCTGGAAGGCTGGGGGAGGGCTGCTAGGGGGCCAGGGGGTCATGGCGGGGCCAGGGGCAGGCTCGGCTGGGGCCACAGGCAGGGAGAGAAAAGAGAGAGAAAAGAGAGGGGTAAGCTCGGGTCTAGGGTTGGACTTGACAAGGGGGTAGCTCGGGGGGGCCTGCTGGCAGAGATGGGGAGGGTAGGTCAAGAGAGAAAGAGAGGGTGAGATGGGGTGTGATTAACTAGAGGGGTAGGTTTAGGGTTTTAGGGGAGAGATGAGAAGAGAGGGAAGGAGAGGTACTCATGTTTAAGCACATGAAGGGCATCACATGATCAAGCACTAGGAGTGGTAGGAGGTTAGAAAGAGGGAGAGGGTTTAGAGTTTGATGAGGTATGGTGATTAGGGGTAGGGTTTAACTAGAGGGTAAGAGAGAGGGAGAGAGATAGAGGGAGGTATGGTTTAGGGTTGCTAGAGTGGAGAGGAAAAGGTGAGAGCTAGGTTTTAGGTGCTTGCATGCTCCAACTAGATCAAGCAAGGTCGACAAGCTCAAACAAGATGGCCAAAAGAGAAAGAGGAAAAGAGGTGATGAGGTATGAGCAAGATTAAAATGGATCAAGCCCAAAAGCAGAATAAAGACAGATATGACCCACTCAAGAATTCAAACAAAACCCTAAGATGACCAGAGTTGATGATGGTTGCATGGCCCATGCAAATGCATTAAATGCCGGTTTTATTTTGTGAGAACAAAATAATATCCCATGGCATTTATTTATGCATCCCAAAGATGGAGTAAGGCCAAGCAAAAGATTATGAGTGGAATCCACCCAACCCACATGAGCTAGAAGTAAACTCAGTTGAAATGCCAAGCTCATATTAATTGGATGGTGGAATTATAAGGTGGTGAAGGAAAGGTGGTGGAGTCAATAAGAGATATGCCCCCAACTCAACTTGGGCACTTAACAATATATCAAGAACCAAATACAATATCAAGAGACAAATACAAATATTAATGCATATGAGATAAGAACCAAGAAAAAAGGGTTTTTGTATGATGCTCAAATGCAAGGTGGCATGATGACATGAACATGACATGATGATGATGCAACAATTATTTGTAGGAAGTGGCCCTTTTATTACTAGATCAAGTAGCATTACAGATGTTAGACAACTGGGATGCTACAACTCTCCCCCACTAAACAGGAATCTCGCCCCGAGATTCTAGGAAGAAGAAGAAGACACAAAGAGGGTAGGATAGTTGGCACGGAGTTCATCTTCACGCTCCCAAGTGGCTTCATCAACAGAATGGTGTGACCACTGCACCTTGCAGAACTTGATGGACTTGTTGCGAGTCCTTCTTTCTGCGGTCTCAAGGATTTTTGTGGGGTGTTCTTGATAAGACAGGTCTTCTTGGAGATCGATTAGCTCATGATCCACGGTCCTGCCGGGATCTTTGAAGCACTTCTTGAGCTGAGAGATGTGGAAAACATCATGGACTTTGAGTTTTTCCGGGAGCTCAAGGGCATAAGCGACTTCTCCTCTTCTACCACGAATCTTGAAAGGACCGATGTATCTAGGAGCCAACTTTCCTTTGATACCGAAGCGGTGTGTACCTCTCATGGGAGTGACACGAAGGTAGACGAGATCACCAGGGGCATACACCATGTCCGTGTGCTTCCTGTCATAGTTGCTCTTCTGACGACTTTGAGCAATCTTCAGGTTCTCAAGAATGATATGCACCTTCCCCTCTGCTTGAGTTACAAAGTCAGGGCCAAGCCAGATTCTTTCTCCTGCACCTGACCAACCAATCGGAGTTCTGCACTTGCGACCATAGAGAGCCTCAAATGGTGCCATCTTCAGACTCTTCTGGAAGCTGTTGTTGTAGGAGAATTCAGCATAAGGAAGACATTCCTCCCACTTCATGCCAAAAGAGATGACGCAAGCACGAAGCATATCTTCCAGAATCTGATTGATCCTTTCCACTTGTCCTTGCGATTGAGGGTGGTAAGCAGTGCTGAAGTTCAACTTTGTTCCCAGAGCATTTTGGAAACTTTCCCAGAACTTTGAAGTGAAGATGCTTCCACGGTCTGAACTGATCTCAAGTGGAACCCCATACAGAGAGATAATCCTGTTGATATAGAGCTCAGCCAACTGAATTCCAGAAATTGTTTCCTTGACGGGGAAGAAATGAGCCACTTTAGAAAGCCTGTCGATGACAACAAAGATTGCATTGTTGCCCTTCTGCGACCTTGGAAAGCCAGTGATGAAGTCCATCTCTACTTTCTCCCATTTCCATTCCGGGGGTTTCAATGGTTGTAGAAGACCGAAAGGTTTCTGATGGACAGCTTTCACTCTGCGGCAGACATCACACTCCGAGACATACTTGGCACAATATCGTTTCAAACCAGGCCACCAATATTGTGTTTTCAAGTCCATGTACATCTTTGTGCTGCCAGGATGGATAGATAGAACAGAATCGTGCGCCTCCTTGAGAACTTGCTCTCTCAAACCCGGGTAGTTCGGAACAAACATCCGGTGTTCAAAGAAAAGCGTGCCTTGATCATCAACGTGGAAGGACTCATACTTCGGAAGCTCAAGTTTAGAGATGATCTTTTTGGTGTGCGGATCACCAAGCTGACGAGAGCGAATCTTTTCTTCCAAGAGAGGAGTAGCCAGAAGGTTCAGGAGATGCCCTTGTTCCACAATTTCCAGGTTGAGCTGACGGAATTCCTCGCACAAGAGAGGTTGTTGCTCTTCCATCATGAGGTTGTTGACATAAGCTTTGCGGCTAAGAGCATCGGCCATGACATTAGCTTTGCCCGGAGTGTAGTTGATGGTCAAATCAAAGTCATTGATTGCTTCAATCCATCTCCTCTGCCGAAGGTTGAGATCAGGCTGAGTGAAGATATACTTCAAACTCTTGTGGTCAGAAAAGATCTCACAACGGTTGCCAAGCAAGTAGTGCCTCCATAGCTTCAAAGCAAAGACAACTGCTACGAGCTCGAGGTCATGTGTGGGATAGTTGATCTCATGCGTCTTTAACTGCCGAGAGGCATAAGCAACCACTTGCTTCTCTTGCATAAGGACCGCACCCAATCCTTGCAAAGAGGCGTCACAGAATATCTGGAAAGGCTTAGATGTATCCGGAGGAACCAAGACTGGTGTGGAAGTGAGCTTCTCTTTGAGTGTCTCAAAGCTTGCTTGACATGCAGGAGTCCACAGGTATTTCTTGCCTTTCTTGAGGAGATCGGTAAGAGGCTTCGCTATCTTCGAGAAGTTCTGAACGGCACGGCAATAACTAGCCAAACCAAGGAAACTCCGCACTTCTTTGACATTAACAGGAGGAAGCCATTCAACAATTGTCTTCACAGTTTCCGGGTTGACTGCAATGCCCTTGGCAGAGATGACATGGCCAAGATAAGTTACTTCAGGCAACCAAAACTCACACTTTGAGAACTTTGCATACAAGCGGTTCTCACGAAGCTTGTTTAGGACACACCGAAGGTGTTCTTCATGCTCTTCCTTGGACTTAGAATAGACCAGGATGTCATCCAGATAGACCACAACGAACTTATCAAGGTACTCCATGAAAACCGAGTTCATAAGCCTCGAGAAGGTAGCCGGTGCGTTGGTGAGACCGAAAGACATGACCCTGTACTCATACAGGCCATAGCGGGTGGTGAAAGCTGTTTTAGGCACATCTTCCTTGCGAATCTTGATTTGGTGATAACCGCTCCTCAAGTCCAGCTTAGAGAATACCACAGCTCCAGCTAAGTGATCGAAGAGATCATTAATCCGCGGAAGGGGATATTTGTTCTTGATGGTTTTAGCATTGAGAGCCCGATAGTCAACACAAAGTCTATCAGTCCTGTCACGCTTCTTCACAAAGATTGTTGGGCTACCCCAAGAAGAAGTACTGTGTTGAATGAAACCCAACTTCTCTTGTTCATCAAGCTGTCGTTTGAGTTCAGCCAACTCAGCAGGACCCATCTTATAAGGCTGCTTGGAGATAGGAGCCGTTCCAGGTTCAAGATCAATTACAAACTCAACCTCACGATCCGGAGGCATACCCGGCAACTCTTCAGGAAAGACATCTGGGAACTCCACGATCACGGTACACTCTGAATAGCTTCCATAGCGTCATCATTCGAGCCGCCAAAGAGAAAAGTGGACAGCAGGAGTCGACTTGGAGAAAAGACTATATGGCCGCGTGAATCTTCGTGGAAACCGAGCGTTCAAAGACAATCAATCACAGCTGCATTCTTTGTCAACCAATCCATGCCCAAGATGACATCAATGTCGAATTGCCCGTAAGAATTAAGGACGCCGAGCGAAGAGCCACCAATCTCAACTTGATTGCCATGGTGATATGAGCAGCCCTCATGTTTGAACAGAGATAGCACCACCGAACACGTGATAAAGGAACCCTATCCAAGTCATGCTCTTGTGCAAACTTATGCGAAACAAAAGAATGCGATGCACGAATCAAACAAAACTCATGCAGGACCGAGTTAACGGAAAGCATACCCATCACAACTCGGTGCATGCTCGGCTTGAGTGGCGTTGATACGATTGGCACGAAACAGAGACCCGGCTTGGTGTTGATGTTGAGAGCCCGAGGTGGTGGTGCACGAACCAAAGGAGAGCTTGCTGCAGATCTTGGCGGGGTGGAGGAAGAGCTTTGTTTTTCAACAGGGCTTCAGATTCGATGTCCAGATCTCCACACGTGAAGCGTGCACCGTGGACGTGGAGCAACGTAGCCAGGGACTCCGCCAGGCGCTCCAGGGTAGTGGTGGTTGTAGCCCCTGGGAGCCGCAGTGGTGAAGTTTGGTGGCCTTGACTCGTAACTTGCAGGTCTTGGTGGAGCCGGGAGCGACGGTGGGGTGTTAGGAACCCAGACACGCCGCTTAGAAGGAGCTGCCATAACTGAAGAGCTTGATGCATCACGGTTGTGTTTCTTGGACTCCTCAAACACTTGCCTACTTGCTTCCTCTTGCAAAGCTGTGTGCTGTAGTTCCAGGAAAGATACCGGCCTTGCATGTGTGATTGCATACTTGATCGATGCATTGAGCCCTTGCCTGAACCTCTTTTGCTTCTTCTTGTCATCAGATACCTCATCGCCACCATAACGAGAAAGATTCATGAAGTTCCTGATGTAGGTGTTGACATTATCATTTCCTTGCTTAAGGTTGAGAAATGCTTCCTTCATCCTTTCCATGACAATTTCTGACAGAAACTGCTCTTTGAACGCTCCCGTGAACCTTTCCCAAGTAGGCTGAAAACCAGTGCAGCTTTCCTTCAAGTAATTCTCCCACCAGAGAGCTGCATCTCCTTTCAGAAGGTGAGTAGCACACTTCACCCACTCTTGCTCCGGAACATCCGCAGTCTCGAGCAGCCTTGACATCTCACGCAACCAATCATCCGCATCCAGTGGTCGATCAGAAACATCAAATTGGCGCGGGTTGAATTTCAGGAAGCTTTTGATGTCTCCTCGCTTGGGAGGTGGAGGTAGTGGAGCAAACTCGTTCCTCCGAACACTTTCCTCAAAGCGCTGTTGGTTCTGCTGCATTGCTGCCAAAGCATTGGCGATGTTTGACAATGTGAGCCATTCAGTGGTATGTCCTCATCAGAACGGCGTGGTGGAGCCATCATGTGATTGATATAAAACACAAGTCAGTACTATAATGGAGAATGATAATAATCCAAAATAGTACCAAGATGTAATTAACCAAGATTAAAGGATACAATTTACTAAGATGATATTAAAATATCAACAAAGTTCAAAGCACCTAAAAGATATTAAGCATATCGCACCACTGAAAAGGAGTGTGGTACACAAATATATCAAAGAAAATTTTTCCACAAATTTCGGCATTAAAATACCAATAGATGCGCAAAATTACTTAACGAATCAAGATTAGTGACTCTACCAATTCAATATACAAAAGCGAATGATAAGAGTAGTGGTATGGTCGCGACTCCATCCCGCACTCAAATCATTACTCCGTACATGAATAAGTGGAACACATATCCTAACCCCTTCTTCTCACGACGAACCTAAAGATTGGTAACTACGGAAACGAACACCCCATACAAGATAACGTCGGATACAAAGAGTAAGACAGATTGCGTCGGTTTGCAAAAGCCTGTCGGTATGGAATGTACCAACAGTTGATAACCAAAGGCTGATTAGATAACAACTTGGATGCAACAGATAGACAAGGAATTACACACACGCACACACACACACACAACCTATGGTACTACGGAAACCCAGAACACGTGAATCCTAGTTTGAATTTTTAAGAAGAGGATTAAAAACGTTGCACTTCCTTACCAAAAAAGGGTGGGTGGGTGGGTAAGAAGAAAAATGGAAGCAGTCCTACTCCCGCGTTTTGTTTTTCCCTAGTATACATAACTACCAAAAATATTTGCTAGACTGACAACGACCGTTTGGATGAGACCCTGAAGGTCGGGATGGCTCTGATACCAATTATAACTACCTCGGTGAATTACGCTCCTAGATACAAGCCTGGATGAATGGTAGTGGTTGAAATAGTACGGTGGGGCCCCAAAAGCCACTCAAGGGTAGACCTTTGGGCCGTCCCAACCACTTCCAATTCATCGGAACCTGTCAGAGGCGTGTCGCGGCGAAGGGATCAACTACATACACAAATGAGTATGTATGCAAGCCACCATACAAAAGTACATCGATCCATTCCATCTAGAAAGAAAGGAATATAGCAACGCCATACGGCAAGATTCAAATGACCTAGATAGATATAATATTTTAGGATAATTCCTCATACATCACACATCGAGTATCAAGCGGGCGGCAAAACAAGTCCGAGTACGGATAAGAAGCAAATCGGCATAAGATGCCACGAATAAGCACATCCCGCCCACGATCTCACGGATCCCGTTCCCTAATCTCTACGAGCGATCGTTGCCCACATCATCGCCTCTTCCACCCAAAGATCCGCCCTGCGAGTGTACCTGCTCATCCGAACCAATAATTTATCGTGTGAGACCCTAAGGGTACTCGGCAAGTCTTTATGCCTCTAAAGGAACACAACTCGGGTGACGAATTGCAGCAAAAGATAAACCCTAAGTTCTATAGATAACCGATAACCATCCGCCTAACCAAATATAGACGGATGTCCGTGAATTAATGACAACAGTTATAACAGTAATTTCATCAGATCCATCCTCCTCCTCGCTTACCAACGAGGAAGCGGACGAACAACCTCCATCCGTTGGCAATTTTATTAACCATTCCATGAGTGTTGCACTATTTACTAGTCAAATTACTTAGTCAGGTTAAAACGGTACTTTAGTTATGCTTGTCTATGATCGAGAAACTGTGCTCCAAGTCGTCCATAACCGCGGGCACGGCTTTCAGAAAGTTTTACCTGCAGGGTGCACAAATAGCAACACACACTCGATCAACCTCGGAAAAACCAAATCAAAACCCAACGAGGCTTTCACGACAAAGCAATCACAGGATTCGAAATATTTCAGGGCCACCCTTGAGTACACCAAGAACGGTTAGTGACTTGAGACGGACCCGAGGTTTGTGGGGCCGGTAAGCGATCGGGAACCCAAAAACTGGGCTTGTCGATACCGCGTAAACGGGTCACAATTCCTAAGCGATGCAGTGCTCCTCGCACAATCGTAAATAAAGCAGTAACATGGCATAAGTACAGGATAGTAAACAAAACCTCAAACTAGTTTGTGACCCCTAGAAATAAGACTGAATCAAGCTCTGGCTCAGGGGGGTTCCCATAAGCCTCCCGGATGTGGATAGCGCGAATATTCTTGGAACAGGAATCAAGTACTCGGGGTCTCACGGGACACAAGTGAGCAGGAAAAACCAAATGGCAGATGTTGCCCACCGGTGCCACTTTCATTAGTTATCCCATTACTACTCAGATTAAGTTGTTTAGGTACCTCACTATCCATCAGACACTCACATACCCTACACATGCTGTTCTACGACTCGCATGGCCCAAACAACTCCTGTAGTAATGGCTCATGGGATGGAGGAACAAGCTTGGTGGGGTTTAAAAGTAAAGGCTATGCAATACTTGGGATTCAATTTAATGCAGTCGCGACTCAATGATGCAAGAATAAGATAGAGGCAATAGGTACTGTATGTATGCAAGCATGTGGTAGTGCTTGCCTGGCAACGCAGATGAAGCGAGAGACGGATTCAGTAGTGCTCGGTTCTCTTGATATATCCACCTCGTAGTCTATTCGAAGAAGAACCAAACAAACAAGGGCCAACATAAATAAAGTGCACAAGCATAGGAATAAAATGCGTCAAGCAAACAATCATGCCATGATGAATGATGCACAAGTTGCATGGCAATAAAGTAGCATGGCATGGGTGAGGTGTAGAACACAAGAAGTAACATTTTTATGGGGTTTTGGTCCCATTTTATTGTCCTAATAGTTGCTGTATACTTTATATTTATATGATGCATGCTGCAATTGAAGTCATGGATAGCATAAACAGAAAGGTCTCGTCGAGCTGATCATTTTAGACATATCACTTGTTAAATTCAGAGTTATATATCAAAAGTTATTAATTTATTAAGTTCCAGTGGCATTTTGTTGTAATTTACTCAACTTGGAATTTTAAATGTGCAAAAGGTAATTTGAATAGCATATTTGAAATCCTCCCATTTTTCTGATTCAGAAACATATATCATTTGCATTATTTGGATTTATGACTTAAAAGTTATTTAAAACAGATTGAATTTGAATTTTGAATTAATTTGAATTAATTTTGAATAAAACAGAAATGAAAAACTTTTGGTACCCAGGCAGACCTAGCCACTGCCGACGGTGGGCAGGCTGGATGGACCCAACACGCCAAGAGGACAAAAGGGAGGGATCATGCGAGTTGATTGCAACTAAAGTCGAGAGCCTTTTTGCAAAAACCCTGAGACACAGACATTGGGGTCAGGGGATCGCGGGTTGAGCGGCAAAAAGGGCAGGGGGTTAAGTGCAAAGTGCCACGCATGCACTATGGATCTTCCCGACGCAGACGCAGACGTCTTGCTGGCGCGCGCTGAGCGAGGGATCGAGCCCGCGACCTCAGCAGCGGCGGCCAGGGCTACCCGTGCGGCTGGGGTGGTTGCGGGAAGGGTGCGCGGCTAGATAGGCGCTGGCGCGCCGCAGCGAGTGGACAGCGGCAGCGGGCGCACGAGGGTGCTCGTCGAACGGATCGGCGACGCCTTGAGGTCAGTTCTGGAAGGAAAGACGCTTATCATGAAAAGCGCCGCGGTGGCTGGTTCGGCAGGAACGGCCGTGATCGACGGCGAGGCCGACGACCGCGAGCTAGGGTTTCGTCGGCGGCGCTGGTGCTCCTCGGCCTGACGCTCTCCTCCTCCGTGGCTCCGTGTACAGGGTGAAGCAGCAGCTCTACACGGGCTTCACCGGCAACGTTAGCACCGCGCCCGTCGCCTGGATCGACGTCGACGAGAGGGAGCCGTCGGTGTCGGGGTAGATGGTGGTGGGGAGGAAGAAGATAGGTGAGGCAGGGCCTCTGGGGGATCTGGAAGAGGCAGAGGGGCGAGGTGGGAGTAGATAAGGACGGGGGGGGGGGGTGAGTGGTTGGCGTGGGGGAGGGGAAGGTGGCTTCGGCCACCTTTTTGCTCTCCTCCCTCACGTGCTCGGCATGGAGGCCTGGCAGGTCTGGGGGAGGGCTGCTAGGCGGCCAGGGGCAGGCTCGGCTGGGGCCACAGGCAAGGAGAGAAAAGAGAGAGAAAAGAGAGGGGTAAGCTCGGGTCTAGGGTTGGACTTGGCAAGGGGGTAGCTCGGGGGGGCCTGCTGGCAGAGATGGGGAGGGTAGGTCGAGAGAGAAAGAGAGGGTGAGATGGGGTGTGATTAACTAGAGGGGTAGGTTTAGGGTTTTAGGGGAGAGATGAGAAGAGAGGGAAGGAGAGGTACTCATGTTTAAGCACATGAAGGGCATCACATGATCAAGCACTAGGAGTGGTAGGAGGTTAGAAAGAGGGAGAGGGTTTAGAGTTTGATGAGGTATGGTGATTAGGGGTAGGGTTTAACTAGAGGGTAAGAGAGAGGGAGAGAGATAGAGGGAGGTATGGTTTAGGGTTGCTAGAGTGGAGAGGAAAAGGTGAGAGCTAGGTTTTTAGGTGCTTGCATGCTCCAACTAGATCAAGCAAGGTCGACACAAGCTCAAACAAGATGGCCAAAAGAGAAAGAGGAAAAGAGGTGATGAGGTATGAGCAAGATTAAAATGGATCAAGCCCAAAAGCAGGAATAAAGACAGAGATGACCCACTCAAGAATTCAAACAAAACCCTAAGATGACCAGAGTTGATGATGGTTGCATGGCCCATGCAAATGCATTAAATGCCAGGTTTTATTTTGTGAGAACAAAATAATATCCCATGGCATTTATTTATGTGCATCCCCAAAGATGGAGTAAGGCCAAGCAAAAGATTATGAGTGGAATCCACCCAACCCACATGAGCTAGAAGTAAACTCAGTTGAAATGCCAAGCTCATATTAATTGGATGGTGGAATTATAAGGTGGTGAAGGAAAGGTGGTGGAGTCAATAAGAGATATGCCCCCAACTCAACTTGGGCACTTAACAATATATCAAGAACCAAATACAATATCAAGAGACAAATACAAATATTAATGCATATGAGATAAGAACCAAGACAAAAGGGTTTTTGTATGATGCTCAAATGCAAGGTGGCATGATGACATGAACATGACATGATGATGATGATGCAACAATTATTTGTAGGAAGTGGCCCTTTTATTACTAGATCAAGTAGCATTACAGATGTTAGACAACTGGGATGCTACAGTCGCCGTCCACGGCCGCTTGCAGCAGACGACTCGGGCCATGGTAGCATCCGGCCACCTTGGCAGCAACCGTTGTCTAGAATCCGGCCACCTTGGCAGCAGCCGTTGTCTACCATGGTAGCATCCACCGTCCACCTTGGTACCATCCGCCGTCCACCATGGTGGCCGGAGATAGTTCACTTGCACCTGAAGCAGCGGTGGTGCCGGTTTGTAGCCGTGGCATCGACCGTTTGCAGCAGCGACAGTGGAAGTTTATAGCAGCAGCGTCGACCGTTTGCAACAGCGATGATGGAGGTTTGTAGCAGCAGCGTCGAGCGCTTGCGGCAGTGACGGTGGCAGCCAGTAGCAGCCACGGCTGTGGTGATTTGTAGCAGCAGCCTCAACCACTTGTAGCAGCGACTATGGTTGAAGCACCGGAGATGGCGCGGCGGTTTGTAGCAGCAAACGACGGTGGCAGTTTTTAGCACTAGCGGTGGTGGTTTGTAGCAGCATCTTCGACGCTCGTAGCAACGACGCCGGCTTGCCGCTTGTAGCAATGGCGATGGCGGTTTGAAGCAAAATCGTAGGTCGCGTGTACCAGTGGCGGTGACGGTATGTAGTGTTGAATAACGGAAAGTAGGATAGAACGATGCGTGGAGCTAGCATCGGCTGCGTGTTGAAATATATCAAGACAAAGGAGTTTGTTACATATGAGAAGAGATAAGAAGGAGATAAAGAGAGAGAGAGTCCTGGTGGAGTACTACTCCATACAGATTACAATTTTGTCTAACACTCCTCCTTAATCTAAAGGTTAGACAGATTTAGATTACACAAGAATTCGTTTAATTTCTTGAAACATAGTGGTTTAGTAAAACCATCTGCAATCTGATCCTTGCTCAAGATGAACCTGACATCAAGTTGTTTTCTAGCAACTCGCTCCCGAACAAAATAGAAGTCAATCGCAATGTGTTTAGTACAAGCGTGAAACACTGGATTTGATGACAGAAAAGTAGCACCAAGATTATCACACCAGAGAGTAGGTTTCTCTTGAGAGTAATACCAAATTCTCTGACAAGAGCCTCAACCCAGATCAGCTCAGCTGTAGTATTTGCAAGAGATTTATACTCAGCCTCGGTACTAGAACGAGAGATAGTTGGCTGTTTCCTGGCACTCCATGAAATAAGATTAGAACCAAAGAAAATAGCAAAGCCTCATGTAGAACGTCTATCATCCAAATCTCCAGCCCAATCATCATCAGAATAGGAACTCAAAAGTGTAGAAGAAGATCGACAAAAGGTAAGACCAACTGTACGTGTACCATTAATATACCTCAATATCCTTTTTACCGCTGTCCAATGAGTAGTAGTAGGAGCATGAAGAAACTGGCATACCTTGCTAACTGAAAAACACAAGTCAGGTCTTGTCAATGTTAAGTACTAAAGTGCTCCTACAATACTTCTGTAATGTGAACTATCTTCAGGACCAAGTGGTATTCCATCCTTCAGTGACAAAGTATCAGTAGTAGACAGAGGTGTAGGACAGTTTGTGCAATCCTTCATACCAACACGTTTTAAAAGATCTGTAGCATATTTATTTTGATTCAAGAGTAACCCATCTTGTTGTTTGTGCATTTCAAGACCAAGAAAATAATGAAGATCTCCAAGATCCTTGAGAGCAAACTCATGGCTCAAATTCTCAAGAAGATATGTTATTGCAGCATCAGAGGAGCTTGTAACAATGATGTCATCAACATAAATAAGCAGAAATATTTGAATGCCTGAATGATTGAACAGAAACAAAGATGTATCTCCCTTGGAAGGTAAGAAACCAAGGGTATGAAGCTTAGCACTGAGTCGTGAGTACCATGCCCTAGGTGCCTGTTTAAGTCCATAAATAGCTTTGTCAAGTTTGCAAATAAAATTTGGAGTAGCGGAAGACTCAAAACCAGGTGGCTGTCTCATGTACACCTCCTCTTCCAGAACACCATGTAAAAACGCGTTCTTGACATCTAGCTGCCTTAAACTCCAACCTTTTGAAACAGATATAGATAGAACAAGCCTAATTTTAGCAATTTTAACAACAGGGCTAAAAGTATCCTCATAGTCTATCCCATACCTTTGTTTAAAACCTTTTGCAACAAGATGAGCTTTGTATCTGTCAATTGTACCATCAGCATTTTTCTTGATGCGATAAACCCATTTGCAATCAATGACATTCCTTTTTAAACCAGGTGGAACAAGGTGCCATGTGTGGTTTTTCATAAGAGCATCATATTCTTCTTGCATAGCATGCCTCCAATTTGCATCAACCAAGGCTTCCTTTAAATTTTCAGGTTCTCCTGTAGATGTTAACAAAGCCCAGCGAATTGTGCCGTCAGTACGAATTTTTGGTTGTTTAATACCTTTTTGTAGGCGTGTACGTGGTTCTGCAGCAGGAGGTGACATAGGGTCACCTGCAACAGACGATCCTGAAAAAGACCCCTCCTGTGCAGCATCGTTTTCCGCGCCGAGCAGAGACGTCCCGGGCGACCCTGGCGAGCCATACGAGGCCTCCTGGGAATCATCATGGCCCCCGGTCTGTGTCGGAGATGGCGTGGGCCCTGGAGGGGACCGGGGCGACCCAGAAGGCGACGTGGAGACCTCCGAGTGGCTGCGCGGAGAAAGAGGAGCCCTGGCCCCGGATGACTGGCGCGTGGAGGACGCATTTTCTGCGTCAGATGGAGACGGGGCAGACGCGGTTTCGGCGTCTGATTGAGACCTGGCAGAGCCAGACTGACGTGGGCCCGTGGATGCTGCATCAGAGGAGGACGTGGCGGAGCCGGATTGGTGCGGGTGTGAGGACGCGGGATATTCCGCTGCAGGGTGCCCAGATGATTCCGTGTCAGGTGCTGCAGGCGCGTGATCCAAGGGCGATTCTGCCTTGAGTTCCACATTGTTTTGTCCAGTAGCTCCAGTTTCTTGAGTACCATTATTTGATGTGGGCAGATCCAAATTTCTTGCAGAATTCAGCTCAGTTTCTTTGGAAGAACTTGGAGAGGCCCTTTGCACTGTCACCTGAGAAGCATCAACAACAGGTACAATTGGGAAATATTGATCGTTAGTATGCACCCCTGTATGTATGTCTACCGAGGAGAGATTTTCAGGAGGAAGTAAGAGAAGTTCTTCACGAAGGCGACGACCGGCGTTGGGATGAAGTTCAGCAAAGGGAAAGACGTTTTCATCAAACACAACGTCTCTGGACACATAAACACGACCAATAGCAATGTCAAGACACTTGACCCCTTTGTGAAGTGGACTGTACCCAAGAAAGACACATCGTTTTGAACGGAAAGACAATTTGTTTTTGTTGTAGGGTCGTAAGTTGGGCCAGCAAGCACAACCAAAAACACGAAGGAAGTCATAGTTGGGTTTAGTGTGAAGAAGCTTTTCTGTAGGAGTTTCAAAATTGAGCACCTTGGATGGAATAAGATTTATGAGAAAGGTGGCTGTGAGAAAAGCATCATCCCAATACTTTAATGGCATGGAGGCATTGGCAAGTAAAGCAAGACCAACCTCAACAATATGACGGTGTTTGCGTTCAGCAGAACCATTTTGTTGATGAGCATGAGGACATGAGACATGATGAGTAATGCCCACTTTTTGGAAGAAGCCATTAAGTTTTACATACTCACCCCCCAGTCAGTTTGCATAGTAATAATTTTCCTGTTAAACTTGCGCTCAACATATTGCTGAAAATTTAGAAACACTTGATAGACCCCAGAACGATTTTTGAGAAGATATATCCAAGTAAATTTGCTGAAGTCGTCAATAAAACTTACATAGTATGCATGTTTGCCTAAAGACATAGGAGCTGGACCCCAAACATCAGAAAATACCTGTTCCAAAGGAACAGTGGAAACACTAGTGGAAACATGATAGGGCAACTGATGGCTCTTAGCCTGTTGGCATGGATCACAAATATAAGGATTTATTTCTGGGGTATATGGGAGATTGTTTTTCCTAAGTACTTGCTGAACAATAAATGTAGAAGGATGTCCTAGACGATGATGCCATGTAGAGGATGAGGGCTTGATGGTGATCAACGCATGCTTGGAATAGTCCGATGACACAGGAACAAGAGGGTAGAGACCACCGTGACATGGACCTTTAAACATTATTTGCCGCGTTGCCTGATCCTTAATCAAAAAAAAGAATGGGTGAATCTCAATGAAGGCATTGTTGTCTAGAGTTATTATATGAGCAGAAAGCAAGTTCATGGAAGAGCTAGGAACATGAAGAATATTACGAACTTGAAGATAATTATGTGGGGTGTGCAAAACTGAATGACCAATATTATCAATTGCCATACCTTGTCCACTAGCATTGCGGATTTGATCCTGCCCTTGATATGGTTCATGAACTTGAAGCTTGTTCAATTGTCCTGCCACATGATTAGTGGCTCCTGTGTCCAGCACCCAGTTGGTGTTCATACCATAAGCACCATGAGCGCCCTTTTGTTCATGAGGAGCATTATCATCATGGTCATCTCCATAGCGCCACCAACACTCACTAGTAGGGTGTCCTTCTTTCTTGCAAATCTGACAATACACATCGGGCTGCCAAGGACTTGCAACGCGATCAGGGCGCCCACGGCCCTTGCCGCGCCCCCCTTTGGGGCGCCGATCCTGCTGCCCCATAGTGGCGTGTCCATGGGGTTGTGGTTGTGGGGAATTGTATGGGCGGTTTGGAGGTGGCTGGTAGTAGTGGATTGGTTGTTGGTAGGGTGTAGGAGGATAGGCATATGGTGGCGGGGCATATGTGGGTGGCTGAAAGTTGGATGGTGGTGCGGCATGATATGGTGGTGGTATAGGGGCATATGGAGGTTGGGTAGTGGCGTGGTATGGGGATGGTGGTGTAGGAAAGATGGGAGGCTGATGGTATGGTGTGGCAGGGAAGGGTGGACGACGAGGAGCAGCATTAATGGAAGAAGTGAACGTGCCGGTGTTTTGACCCGTTGCAACTAGCATGTTTTCACGAGATTCATATGATAAAAGTTGCGAGCACATATCACCTATAGTGGTAGCAGGATTTTCATTGATGGAGGCAACGAGGGGGGTGTAGGTACCATCAAGGCCATTGAGGATGTAGTCCTTGAGCTCATCATCATCAACCGGCTTCCCTGCAGCAGCAAGTTCAGAGGCGAAGCCTTTCATCTTGGTGAGGTATTGAGAGACGGTCATGTCGAGCTTCTTTGTGTTGGTGAGATGCCCACGAAGAGTAGACACATGAGACTTGGATTGTGTGGAGAAGAGCTCGAGGATAGCACCCCACACATCCTTGGCATGGACGAGGTCATGAAGGGTTTCGCGGCATAGTAAATCAAAATTTTCTACGGAGCGAACAGAGGGAAAGCCAAGATCTAATCTAGGAGATGTAAACAACGAGAGAGATTGTATTAGATCTTCATACCCTTGAAGATTCGCACAGCGGAACGTTAAATCGGGCGTGGGTGATGTAGTCGCTTCTCCTCCTCGCGATCCGATCCGATCTAGCACCACAAGTGGCGGTGCCTCCGTGAGATGCACACGTGCAGCACCTCGACGTCTCCTCCTTCCTCGGACCAGCAAGTATGGTGGAGAGATAGATTGGATCTACAACACGACGGCGTGGTGTATATGGTGGAGAATTTCTGCAGCAGGGCTTCGCCTACAAACAGTCGGGAGGGAGAGAGGAAAGCTAGCAAGGCGGCTAGGGTTTGGAGGAGAGGTGTGTGTGGGGGGAAGGGGGCGCACCACCCCTCTATATATAGAGGGGGGCGGCCAGCCCTTGCCCCTCCTCCAATCCTATCTCTAGTTTAAACAATTTAAACTCTCCCTTATCTAGAAATCCTATCTCTAGTTTAAACGATTTAAACTCTCCCTTATCTAGAAATTCTATCCCGAGATTTAAACGAGTCAAATCTCTCTAGAATCGGCTGGGCCCTATGGGGCCTTGTGCCCCTGGCCCAATGCGGCCAGGACACTCCCTCATAGGCCCATGCCCCCTCCCGGAAGGTGGGGCCATGTTGGTCCCCTTCCGGAAGGTTCTAGAAGCTTCTGACAATACCGATTAACCGGAACAATTCCGAACTCCAAAACTGCAATGCCTTATATGAATCTTATTCTCCGGACCATTCGAACCTCTCGTGATGTCCCGGATCCCATCCGAGACTCGAACAAAAATTCATAAACCAATTATCCAATCTATCCTAGCGTCGAGACACGTTAAGTGTGTGACTCTGCGGGTTCGAGAATATGCGAGACATGATCTTCTATCAATAATCAACAGGGTGCAGGCACCCATATTGACTCCACACATTCATCGATGATCATATCGGATGAACCACGATGCCGATTCAATCAATCCCATATATATATTCCCTTCGTCTCGCGATATTTTACTTGCCGAGATTCGATCGTCGGTATCGTCATACCTAGTTCAATCTCGCTCACAGCAAGTACTTTACTCGTTCGTAATCCGATATCACTTTGTGATTAACTCCTTAACCACATGCTTGCAAGCGGTGTTGATATCGATTACGAATGGGCCCAAGTATATCTCTCCGACTTGGGAGGGACAAATTCCATCTCGATACATACAACCCAACAGATACTTTCCGATCACACGAGACACCTTTATGATCACCCTCTCATAGGATGACGCTTGATGACCTCAAAGCTTTCTTCCGCAGTGGAGTTGCATTATCTCATGGTCTAAGGAATACAATATTTGACATAGGAAAAGCTTCGCAAAGATGAACACGATGAAACGATCTAATTGCTTCGCTTAGTTTGGGTCTGTCCATCATATCATTCTCCCAATGATATGATCTCATTATCAATTGACAACTCATGTCTATGGTTAGGAAACCTTAACCATCATTGATCAATGAGCTAGTCCTTAGAGGCGTACCAGGGACATGGTATTGTTCACAAACCACACAAGTATTAAAGTTTCCTCTTAATACAATTCTAGCATGGAATATAAACTTTATCATGAACAAGAATTATAATAATAACATCTTTATTATTGCCTCTAGGGCATAATTCCAACAGTCTCCCACTTGCACTAGAGTCAATAATCTAGTTTACATCTGGCAACAATCTCACACCCATGGCACTGAGGTGTTGATCATGTTTTACACGTGGAAGAGGTTTAGTCAATGGATCTGCGACATTCAGATCCGTATGTACTTTGCTAATCTTCAGATCTCCATATGCTATATAATCCCGGATTATATGAAACTTGCGGTTGATATGCTTGGTCTTTGGACGATATCTTGGCTCCTTAGCGAGTGCTATGGCGCCAGTGTTGTCACACAATATCTCCAGTGGGTCCAATGCACTTGGAACCACGCCAAGCTCAGTGATGAAGTTTCTGATCCAAACTCCTTCACTTGACGCTTTTGCAGCAGCCATGTATTCCGCTTCCACTGTAGATCCCGCGATCACGCTTTGCTTGCAGCTTCTCCAGCTCACAGCTCCTCCATTCAAAATATACAAGTATCCTGTCTGAGATTTAGAATCATCCTTGTCGGTGTCGAAACTAGCGTCGACGTAACCTCTTACGACAAGCTGTTCATCACCCCCATAGACTAAGAATATTTCTTTAGTTCTATTTAGGTACTTTAGGATGTTCTTCACGGCTGTCCAGTGTTCCACTCCTGGATCACTTTGATATCTGCTCGTCAAACTAAGAGCATTGGACACATCCGGTCTAGTACACAAGATGGCATACATGATGGAACCTATGGCGAGGCATAAGGCACTTTGCTCATAGCTTCCCTATCATTTACCGTAGTGGACACCGAGCCTTGCTCAATATCTTACGACAACATAGGCCTTGAACCTTTCTTTGCCTTATCCATTCGAACCTTTTGAACTTTGTCTAGGTATGTACTCGCTTAAAGCTATCAGCGTCTTTGTCTATCTCTATAGATTTTGATGCCCAATATATAAGCAGCTTCACCTAGGTCTTTCATTGAAAACACTTGTTCAAATAACTCTTCACATCGTTAAGCATGTTGATGTCATTTCGATAATCAATATGTCATCCACATATAGTACCGTAAACGCCACCGAGCTCCCACTCACTTTCTTGTAGATACAAGCTTTAGCAATTTGGAACAAATCCAAAGCTCTTGATCACTTGATCAAAACGAAGGTTCCAACTTCGAGATGCTTGCTTCATCCATAAATGGAACGCTGAAGTTTGCATACTTTATCGTAATCCTTAGGATCGACAAAACCTTGGGTTGCATCATATACAACTCTTCATCAATGTTGCCATTGAGGAACGATCTTGACATCCATCTGCCATATTTCATAATCATGAAACGCAGCAATTGCTAATAAAATCCGAATGGACTTAAACATCGCTACGGGAGAGAAAGTCTCATCGTAGTCAACACCTTGAACTTGTCGAAAACCTTTTTGCGACAAGCCGTGCTTTATAGACGGTAACATTACCATCCGCGTCCGTTTTCTTCTTGAATATCCATTTGCACTCAACGGCCTTTCGGTCGCTAGGAGGATCCACCAAAGTCCATACTTGGTTTTCAATCATGGATCCCAATTCGGATTTCATGGCTTCTAGCCATTTCTCAGAGTCTGGGCTCATCATCGCTTCCTCATAGTTCGTAGGTTCACTGTCTTCTACCAACAAGACTCAAAGGCAGTTGCGTACCACTCGGGAGGGCACGCGACCTTGTCGACTGCGACGCTCAAGATGCAAGATCGTCCAAGCTTCATGATCCTTGTCATTAGCTTCCTCTATTGTTGGTGCAAAGTGACCTGGAACACTTTCAGGTCGCGCTACTCTCCAATTCAAGAGAAGGTTCAATAACCTCGTCAAGCTCTACTTTCCTCCCACTCACTTCTTTCGAGAGAAACTCCTTCTCAAGAAAGGAACCGTTCTTCGACAAACACTTTGCCTTGGTTACGTGGTAGAAGGTATACCCAATAGTTTCCTTAGGGTATCCTATGAAGACGCATTTCTCCGCTTTGGGTTCGAGCTTGTCCGGCATCAACTTCTTGACGTAAGCTTCGCATCCCCAAACTTTAAGAAACGACAACTTAGGTTTAGCACCAAACCACAGTTCATACGGTGTCGTCTCAACGGATTTAGATGGAGCCCTATTTAAAGTGAATGCAGCGGTTTCTAATGCATAACCCCAAAATGATAACGGCAAATCAGTAAGAGACATCATTGATCGGACCATACCTAATAGGGTTCTATTCCGGCGTTCAGACACACCATTGCGCTGTGGTGTTCCGGGTGGCGTGAGTTGTGAAACGATTCCACTTGCTTTAAGATGTGTGAGAAAATCATAACTCAAATATTCACCTCCACGATCGGATTGTAGAAACTTAATCTTTCTGTCACGATGGTTCTCCACTTCATTCTGAAATTCCTTGAACTTTTCAAATGTTTCAGATTTATGTTTCATTAAATAGATATACCCATATCTACTTAAGTCATCGGTAAAAGTGAGGAAATAGCGATATCCACCGCGCGTCGAAACACTCATCGGTCCGCATACATCGGTATGTATGATTTCCAACAAGTCCGTTGCTCGCTCCATCATACCGGAGAACAGGGTTTTGATCATCTTGCCCATGAGGCATGGTTCGCATGTGTCAAATGATTCAAAATCAAGAGACTCAAAAGTCCATCGAATGGAGTTTCTTCATGCTTTACACCAATATGACCTAGACGACAAAGCCACAAATAAGTAGTATTATCACTATCTACTTTGCATCTCTTAGCCTCAATGTTATGTATGTGTGTTTCATCCTTTCGAGATTTAGAAGAAATAAACCATTCACAAGAGGTGCATGACCATAAAAGATGTTACTCATATAAATAGAACAACCATTATTCTCCGATTTAAATGAATAACCGTCTTGCAATAAACACGATCCGAAATGATGTTCATGCTCAACGCAGCACATAATAACATTTATTAAGGTTTAAAACTAATCCGAAGGTAAAACTAAGGAGGCGTGCGTGCCATCACATCAACTCTTGATCCGTTGCAACGTGCATCACCTCATCCCTCGCAAGCCGCTCTATTCCGTAGCTCTGTTTGAAAGTTACAAATATTAGCAACTGAACCGGTATCAAATACCCAGGCACTACAACGAGGGCTAGTAAGGAAAACATCAATAACATGTATATCAAATATACCTTTGATGGTGCCAGCCTTCTTGTCCGCTAAGTACTTCGGACAGTTGCGCTTCCAGTGACCCTTGTCCTTGCAATAGAAGCACTCAGTGTCCGGCTTAGGACCAGACTTGAGCTTCTTCTCAGCAGGAGCATTGCGCTTGCCGCCGCCCTTCTTGAAGGGCTTCTTTGCACCCTTACCTTTCTTAAAGGAGGGCTTGTTGACCATCAACACATGATTATCCTTTTTGATGTCCACCTCCGCAGCCTTCAGCTTTGCGAAGAGCTCGGTGATCGTATCAGTGGAACCAATCTGATTATGAGTCACTACAAAACTTTTGTAGCTGGGAGGGAGTGATTGCAGAACCCTGTCAATCTTGAGATCCTCTGGAATCGTGCATTCCAGATGCTCAAGGCGTTGAGTGTAGCCTGACATCTTTATGGCGTGCTCACTAACGGAACTCCCTTCCTCCATCTTGCAGTTAAAGAACTTCTCAAAGATCTCATATCTCTCAGAACGGGCTTGAGTCTGAAACATGGTTTTCAGCTCCTCGAGAATCTCAAAGGGCCCGGGATAGGTTTCAAAACGATTTTGAAGTTCCGGTTCCATAGCAAACAACATGGTGCTCTTAATCACACCATAATCATCTTTGCGCGACTGATAGACAACTTTCTCATTAGCCGGCGCAGTTGCAGCAGGGGGGTCACCTAACGCTTTTCCAAGGACATAGTCCTTTTTTCCGCCGTAATGATTCTTAGATTATTGGAACCAATTGGTGAAGTTAGACCCATTGTTTCTAAGCTTTTCTTTCTCAGCAAAAGAAAACGTTGAAGTTGCAGTTGGACTTGGCCATGTGATCTACAGTATTTGCAAGTACAATTTAGACTATGTTCATGATAAATAGTTCAATTTAATCAAATTACTAGATGAACTCCCACTAAATTCAACATCCCTCAAGTTGTTTAGTGAACACGATCCAAATTCACCACACCTAATCCGATCATCACGAGAAGATATGTGGTTTCAATGGTGGACAACAAAGTGTCGATCATATCACTCATATGACTCATGCTTAACCTTTCGGTTCTTGTGTTCCGAGGCCATGTCTCAGACATGCTAGGCTCGTCAAGCTAGACCCAAGTATTTCTGCGTGTAAAAGCTGGCTTGCACCCGTTGTATGTGAGCGTAGAGTCTATAGCATCCGATCATCACGTGATGCTTGGACACGACGAACTTTTAGCGGTGCATACTTGGGGAGAACACATTTTATCTTGATCTTTAAGTGAGGAATCATCTTATAATGCTACCGCGATCTAAGCATAATAAGATACATAAAGGGATAAACATCACATGCATATAACTTTATGTGACATGGTATAGCCAATCCGCACAATGATCTCCATCTTGTGCGTTAAGCCTAATGATCTCCATCACTCCACCATGATTGCCTCCACCACGAATAGCAACTACAACTATTGCTAACTACTTAGCGATAAAGTAAAGCTATTACATGGCGTATAAGAAGTTGACTCGCAGGTCATACACAATTATAAAGACAACCATATGGCTCCTGCGTTGTGTACTCATCGACATGCAAGTCGTGAAACATTACAAAACATGATCATCGCATACAATATACACATCACATCTTGGGCCATACCATATCACGAAAACACTGCAAAAACAAGTTAGACGCCTCTACTTTGTTGTTGCATGTTTACGTGGCTTATGGGAGTAGATGCTAAGAACGATTCTTACCTACGGAAAGCCACGGTGATATTATGGTTGCCAAACTCGTGTTAATCCCATGACAACTATAGTGAGAGAAACCGACATCCACCGCATGTGTGGAACAAGCCACGTCAAGTCGGAGCCGGTCTCATGACGGCGTCGCGTAAGGTTGGCCTGGACCGCTTCAATCTCACTATCCGCGTCATAAGAAGAACACAAACAAGAGGCTTGCAACAGAAAACATCAACGCCCAACAACCATGTTGCGTTCTACGTGAAACACATCTACGCATAGATCTAGCTCGATACCCGAAGGGTTTCGCGGCATAGTAAATCAAAATTTTCTACGAGCGAGCAGAGGAAAGCCAAGATCTAATCTAGGAGATGCAAACAACGAGAGAGATTGTATTAGATCTTCATACCCTTGAAGATTCAAGCACGGAACGTTAAATCGGGCGTGGGTGATGTAGTCGCTTCTCCTCCTCGCGATCCGATCCGATCTAGCACCACAAGTGGCGGTGCCTCCGTGAGATGCACACATGCAGCACCTCGGCGTCTCCTCCTTCCTCGGACCAGCAAGTATGGTGGAGAGATAGATTGGATCTACAACACGGCGTGGTGTATATGGTGGAGAATTTCTGCAGCAGGCTTCGCCTACAAACATCGGGAGGAGAGAGGAAAGCTAGCAAGGCGGCTAGGGTTTGGAGGAGAGGTGTGTGTGGGGAGGCGCACCACCCTCTATATATAGAGGCGGCCAGCCCTTGCCCTCCTCCAAGCCTATCTCTAGTTTAAACAATTTAAACTCTCCCTTATCTAGAAATCCTATCTCTAGTTTAAACGATTTAAACTCTCCCTTATCTAGAAATTCTATCCCGAAATTTAAACGAGTCAAATCTCTCTAGAATCGGCTGGGCCCTATGGGGCCTTGTGCCTGGCCCAATGCGAGGACACTCCCTCATAGGCTCATGCCCCTCCCGGAAGGTGGGGCCACGTTGGTCCCCTTCCGGAAGGTTCTAGAAGCTTCCGGTACAATACCGATTAACCCGGAACAATTCCGAACTCCAAAAACTGCACTGCCTTATATGAATCTTATTATCCGTACCATTCCGGAACCTCTCGTGATGTCCCGGATCCCATCCGAGACTCCGAACAAAAATTCATAAACCAATTATCCAATCTATCCTAGCGTCGAGACACGTTAAGTGTGTGACCCTGCGGGTTCGAGAATATGCAGACATGATCTTCTATCAATAATCAGCGGGTGCAGGCACCCATATTGACTCCACACATTCATCGATGATCATATCGGATGAACCACGATGCCGGATTCAATCAATCCCATATATATATTCCCTTGTCTCGCGATATTTTACTTGCGAGATTCGATCATCGGTATCGTCATACCTAGTTCAATCTCGTTCACGGCAAGTACTTTACTCGTAATCCGATATCACTTTGTGATTAACTCCTTAACCACATGCTTGCAAGCGGTGTTGATATCGATTCGAGTGGGCCCAAGTATATCTCTCCGACTTGGGAGGGACAAATTCCATCTCGATACATACAACCCAACAGATACTTTCCGATCACCTGAGAGACACCTTTATGATCACCCTCTCATAGGATGACGTTTGATGACCTCAAAGCTTTCTTCCGGTACCAGGGAGTTGCATTATCTCATGGTCTAAGGAATACAATATTTGACATAGAAAAAGCTTCGCAAAGATGAACACGATGAAACGATCTAATTGCTTCGCTTAGTTTGGGTCTGTCCATCATATCATTCTCCCAATGATATGATCTCATTATCAATTGACAAATCATGTCTATGGTTAGGAAACCTTAACCATCATTGATCAATGAGCTAGTCCTTAGAGGCGTACCAGGGACATGGTGTTGTTCACAAACCACACAAGTATTAAAGTTTCCGCTTAATACAATTCTAGCATGGAATATAAACTTTATCATGAACAAGAATTATAATAATAACATCTTTATTATTGCCTCTAGGGCATAATTCCAACAGGTCATACACATGAGAGAGTAGGTCATCGCCAAGAGAGTTGACGAGGAAGCTCACCACCGCCTGATCCTTGGTGACCCAGACATCATAGTCTGGATTGGGGATGGTGACTTTCTTGTGCTCGGCATCTTCAGCTTCAATGGTTTGGGTTGGCTCCTTTACAGTCCCATCCAGGTACCCGAGGACCCGGGCACCACGCAAGGAGGGCATGACCTGCGTCTGCCATGAGAGGAAGTTGTCGCGAGTGAGCTTCGTTGGCGATGGAGATCCGATGGTGGCCGAAGGAGTTGTTGATGTCGACATAGGCAGAAGTTTTGAGGAGATCGGTTTGTGTCTAGATTGATTGTAGGTTGTTTTTGAGGAGAAAAAGCCTTGGGAATTGGTAGAGGGAACCTGGATCTATGGGGAGGAGAGGTTTTTGGATTTTTTGTGTGTGGGAGGAGGGCCGGCGACGATGGAGAAGGGGAGCTCCGGCGGCAGCGCTAGAAGGGAAGAGAAGGGGCTCTCGATACCATGTTGAATAACGGAAAGTAGGATAGAACGATGCGTGGAGCTAGCATCGGCTGCGTGTTGAAATATATCAAGACAAAGGAGTTTGTTACATATGAGAAGAGATAAGGAGGAGATAAAGAGAGAGAGAGAGAGAGAGAGAGAGAGAGAGAGAGAGAGAGACCTGGTGGAGTATTACTCCATACAGATTACAATTTTGTCTAACATTTAGCACCGGCTCGGCGGCTTGCAGCACCATCAGCAGGAGGCGACACCGCCTTCCAGCAATGACGTCTTGAGCTTCCGAGCACTACACCTCACCATTTGTAGCACGTGTGCCGGTTGCTTGCAGCAGCAGCGCCTCTCCCTGGGGAAGGAGGTGGCGCATGGCGCTGACGTCTCTTGTCGTGGCAACGATGCAACAGGGAATGAGGGGAGGGATGGGAAGGAGGAGGCGCTACCAGATCGTGGGGAGGTCCTGAACGACGGTAAGGGGGAGAAAGGGGAGGGAGAAAAACGAGTGGCGTTGAGTCGTCGGGCAAAGGAGTTACATCGGTGGAGCGTGGTTGCGGCATCATGTACATAAGAGATCCATGGTGAGAGTCTCGTTGAGGAAGAAGAGAAAAAGGGGAAAGAAAGGAGTCAGAGGTATGCGGGAAGGAGACGGACGAGATAAGGTGGTCCACCTCGTTTTCTCTCCACGTCTCACGGACGCGTGGCGCGCTGTCGAGGAGGAGGACGCTAGCGACGAGTTCCCTCGCCTGATAGTTAGGCTAGTCATAGTGGGAGTAACTTGATTAGTAATATAGTCCCACATGTATTGCCAACTAAGTATTTAGATGACATGGCATGCAATTAAATGATGAGAGAGAGGCTTGTGGTAACTAGCTATGTTACCATAACATCACACATTTTAAGGCAAAATGAGTCTATATTGTAATAAATAAGCCTTTGCATGACACCACACATATGTTATTTTCCACTATGGAGGTAGTACTTTAGACATATGCATGTTACTACTCTAAGTTACTTCCCACTATGACCAGCCTTAGCGTTTTCCCTATTTTAGATATTTTTGTATTCTTTGAGTGTCAGCGCTTGCGACGCATCAAAGTTTGGGCTGTCCATAGCCACTGTAAACCTCCATCTCGAGTAGGTGTGTTGGGCCGGCCTAATGCAATTTTATTTTTCTTTTTAATTTTCGTTTTTTATTTTGTTTCTTTTCTATTTTGTGTGTGTTATGAAAATTTGTTTTCTAAATCTAAACAATTTTTAAAAATACGAAAATTTTCAAATATTGTACATTTTTTAGCATGAACATTTTCAAATTTGAATAATTTTGAATTAAGATATTTTTGAATTTGAATACTTCCAAAACAAACATTTTTAATCTGATTTTTTAGTTTTTTAATCTAAACAAAATGAATAGACAGAAAAATCCAAAAAGAAACTAAACCTAAAGAACCAAACAGACAACTAAACTAAATAACTATATGGGTCCTACCAGCACCGACCTGGTCGGTGAATAGGAATTCCCATTTTTCCGAGAGCTATTTTTAGTGTGCATATGTAAAATAGTAATAAGTGTATATAGAAAATAAAAATATTATATGAAGATGCAACAATTTTTTTCTAAAAGACTTGTATTACCAAAAGGGAAACCGAAAGAAAAATACAAGAAAAATCTGCAAAAACAAAAACCATAAGAAAACTGAAAATTCTCTCTCAAAATAAAGAGGAAATCAAGAAGAAAACAAAAATAAAATCAAAAACCTAACCACAAACGTCGGTCGATCGGTCGCGCTATTGCATTCGGCCAGCCTCATTTAGAGTAGATTTCGTTTTTTTCCTTCCCATCCGTTGGGGGCTCCGCCCCTCCCTTTCGATCAACTCTAATTTCTGGTTGGCTTGACTTTTCAAAAATATGGGTTAGTAGAAAAATATGCTTGTAGCACAAACTTATTTCTTCTTGAAAATATTTCTTTGATTCAAGTTTGAGTTCTGGTTTTTGGCTGATTTGGATTTTTTCCTTTTCCCTTGCTTTTTCCTCTCTTCGATTTTTAGTCTTTTCTTCTCATTTCCCCTTTCGTCCTATTTCTCTTTATTTTATTTTCTCTTTATTATTATTTTAATGTTCATTTTCATTTTAAAAATTGTTCACCCTAGTTTGAAAAATGTTTATGAGGTTTTAAAAAGTATTCATAAATTCCAAATATAGTTTTCCGGATTCAAAAAAAAATCACGGATTCCAAAATTTGGGATAGATTTGGAAAAATGTTCACAAGAGCTCCCCTCAATGCGTGCTTATCGCACTCATCGTAAACTTCAACTCTGCCTTATCGCCACCAATTCTGCGTTGCACTCATCCTAAGTGTTGTGTAGCGAACAAAGTTTTTTTTAGAATGCCCCTGACAAAAGTTCTAAATGTCTATAAATCTAAACACACGGTCTCGCTATATTCCACACACAAGAAACAAATATGTTTGTAAGCCGGAATAAATCTATCTTTTTATAGCCATCATACATGAAAAATAGAAAGCTCAGGCCATCCCTACTTATGTTATGGGGGTGTTCAAACTTTCATTCTCCCTCTATAATGATCTCACCAAGCTAATTCACGACTATTGGTTGGATATAACAGGGCAAGAGAAAAACACATTGGGTGGATTGGATTACTATGGCGCAGGGTGGCATGGGTTTTAGAGATATGAGGTTGTTCAATCGAGCCTTGTTAGCTCGCCAAGCATGGAGACTGATCACATGTCCTGATAGCCTCTGTGCGCGAGTATTGAGAGCCCGGTATTATCCCAATGAAAATTTAATTAACACTGTTTACTTGAAATCCATCCCCTACTTGGTCAACGATTTCTTATGGTCTTGATAGGCTAAAGAAAGGACTTGTATGGAGGGTTGGCAATGATCACAATATTCGTATATGGCGTGATGTATGGGTTCTAAGAGCGGCGAATAATAAAATACTGACTCGAAGAAGGAGTAATCGACTACGATGGGTGTCTGAGCTAATTGACAACAATGACAGGTGGAATGTTTAGCTGATCCGGAGTACTTTCTACCTAGTTGACGCTGAAGCTATTCTTCATATTAAATTATCGGCACATGGTTTTGATGATGTGTTGGCGTGGTTTTCTGAAAAGTTTGGCTCCTTTACTGTCCGATTGGCTTACCAACTAGCATTGAATGATCTCCTTGGCCAATTCTCCTTTGGATGCTCAAGTGTTAGGCCGTCTGGTGATGATTCGTGCTGGAATAAAATTTGGAGTGCCTCTGTTCCTCCGAAAGTTAAAACATTTGCTCGGAGAGCTGCTTCCAATGCCCTAGCTACAGCAGAAAACAAGGTGAGATGGAAGATACCTGTTACAGGCCTTTGCAAGATCTATGAATCGGAAGTGGAAGATGTTGCACATGCGCTGGTATTCTGTCCACATGCAAAACGACTTTGGAGTGCGATGAGGGACTGCTGGATCCTTCTTTCTACAACGGAATTCCATATTTCATCCCGAACATGGTTCAAGTCGGTTATCCACTCCATCCATGGTCACCTAGTGGACAAAACACTACTCGTTGCCCGGAGGGCCTGGTATGAGAGGAATGAGATTACCCACGACAAACCCCTTTCGTCTATTGAAGGTTCATGAAGATTTCTATGCAGCTATGCAAACACCCATCTCGGTTGTCTCAACTAACCAGATGCTGAAAGGGAATATGTTGCATGTACCTCTTGTGGATGCTTCGGCTGCTGTTGTTAAGGAAGCACCACAGAGTAAATGCTGGGTCAAGCCTCTAGCTGGGTGGGTAAAGCTAACGATTGACGGCTCGTTTAAAGAAGATAATGGATCTTCGGGCACCAGTATGATCCTTCGTGGTGACATTGGTGCGGTAATTTTTCAGCGTGCCGTTCTCTATTTGACTGTGATGATGCTTATGAAGCAGAACTAATGGCCTTCGAGGAAGTCCTCGATTATACTCTTCATCGGTCCAACTTACCCATTATTGTGGAATATGATTGTGCACAACTAGTCTCGTCTATTCTATCAAAAGATCGTGATCGTTCTGCCTATCTACATACCGTTTCGGAGATTCAAAGTTTGGTTAGATGTAATAGAAAGTGTTGTTTTGTAAAAGTAGACCGTAATCAGGTGAGAATTAGCCACTGCCTTGCTAATTGGGCAAGTGCAGAGAACATAACTAGATTTTGGTTTAGGTCGGGTCATGATGTTATCCTTTAGGAGCTCGAGTTAAACTCCCTGTTATTCTTACTGGTTAATAAAAGGTCTAATTTTACCCAAAAAATAAATAAAAAGAAATCTTGAAGAAAGTAGAAAGAAAATCATAGAAACCGAACATAAAACCACAAGCAGAAAAACTGAAAAACCTGATTTTTTTTTTTGAGAAATAACTGAAAAACCTGATGACCCATCGAGCTTGAGTTAATAATAGGAAGGCCCACGGACACCATGGTAGGCAGAGTTTCCTGGCAAACGCTATTTATCTCGCTCAACGAGCGCGTTTATAGGTGTCGGGCCGGGCCATTTTACTTTTCTTTTCTGTGTTTTTTCCTTCTTTTATTATTTTTTCTGTTTATTTTCCTTTTCTGTGTTTCCGAATAATTTTAAAATATGAGCAATTTTGAGATCCAAATAAATTTTTGAATTTGAACAATTTTCGAAATTCGAACGATTATTTTAATATGAACAAATTTTGAATTTGAGCCGTTTTAGAATTCTAACATTTCAAATAGCTGCGAAAACTACTCAAATTTCAAAACTGTTTAAACTTGAACACTGTTAAAACTCGAAAAAGCTAAAAAACAGTATACTTGTTAGTTTCGGCCGATTTGGGGCGGCCCATGAAGAATAGGCTGCGTGCGGAGCGACAGTAATGCACGACGCCAGGCGGGAAATAAATAGCACCTCCCGAGTTTGCTTCCACGTCGCATAGAGCGATCAATAGGAAACGGCCCTATGCAGTCTGGCGTTGCACGTCCCAAGTGCTGTGTTGCAAACGAAGTTTTTTTTTTTAACCCCCGACAAAAGCTTCAGATATCCCCAAATCCAAGCACACCACCCCGCTGTATCCCACACAGAAGAAACAGATATGTTTGTCGCTGGAGTCTATGTCTATCCGTCCTCTGATCGCCGTCCTACGTGAAGAAATCACACTCGATAGGGAACCTATTCACGGAGCCAGCGCAAACGATGTGCGACGACGAAACTCCCAAATGCGATGCGACATGAGGTACATGAACCCACGATGCCTGCCTGCCGCATGAATGGAAATCTCGGTCCTTTGCATTGTACGAACGACGACACGCATAAATGCCTGCCGCTTGGGCCGGTTGCCCGCACACTTGTCCCCCTGATGATGATCGACTCCAGGTCCAGGTCCAGGTCCAGGGGCCCGACCGAGTACGTCCTGCCAAATCCCGTGAGTCGGTAACACTGGCGTGCTGGACCTAGCCGGCCTTTGCAGCGAGCTGGACGAGCCCCCGGTGGTAGAATCACTGGAGCCCATATGGAGTTTCTTTCCTTTGAAGGCTAGTGGAAACATTTGGGGCCCCAAGATATGTAAAGTCTAAACAGAATGGGTAGATGAAGGCCGGTAACGAATTCACTATATGTATCAGAAATTCTGCAACCACGTTTGGGGTCGACTCACTCAGACAGCAAGGGAACTGTTTGTGCTGTCAAGTTGGTACCTTTGTCGCATGGCCATGGTGCTTGGATAATGATTAAGATCCCTAGCCAGTGCATGTTAGGACGGACTATGTGCAAGCAGGACATGCCATAATCAGGATGACAGAGTTTTACTAGTATTAACTAAGTCACCGTAAACACCTCGTTGTCGACTTGACAATAATGTATCCCATTGGAAGAATATTACACCTTACCAAGACACACAAGATTGTAGGATGATGGGGTTACAACTTACAACAATCCTACTAACCATCCAACATGCGCGAAAGAGAGGCACCTCTCCATGGCGCTGCATGTTTTCCGCCGTATGAACCTTCTAGGACCTGGTGTTGTCGACATACAAATGCAATAGTAAGTATTTGGTTTTTGTATGATGTGTTTTTGTTTGCCAAATTTCAGCAATTTATAAATAAAACTATATTCTTCTTCGAACCAGGCTTTCGCCCCGCTTTATCAATAAAGCTACAATCGAGTACAAGGTTCAACGGTACCACGGGCAGCGTAGTGCCCAAAAAGAAAAAAAAGGGAAAAACCCAAAGGAAACACCCCTTAGGGAAAAACAACACAGCAAAACCCAAAGGGACACTACTAGGAAAAAGCTCATTAGTGACACACCATTTTTCAACTTCTGTGGAGCATATGGAATGCGTCACTGTTATCACGCCACTAAAGTGTAGTTCTATGACGCATTTCAAAATGCGCCACAGAAGTCTTCAAAGTTCAGTGGCGCATATTGCCTAGATGCGCCACAAAACTGTCTTTTCGAATTTTTTAAAAAGGCGGGCTAGATCCCGCCCAAAATTTCAAATCGCAAACTTCTGTGGCGCATATTTCGAAATGTGCCACTGATTTTTTTTCGAAATTCCAAAAAAAGTAGCCTAGATCTGGCCGGAGTGGGAGGTGGGTGGAGGAGGGTGGTGGCTGGAGTGGGAGTGGGAGGTGGGTGGTGGGTGGAGGAGGGTCGCCGGAGTAGGAGGCCACCGGTGTAGGAGGAGTAGGAGGAGGGGTCGCCAGAGTAGGAGGAGGGGTCACCGGAGTAGGAGAAGGAGGCCGTCAGTGGAGGAGGGGTCACCGGAGTAGAAGGAGGAGTAGTAGGAAGCGGTGGAGGAGGTGTCACCGAAGGTGGTGGAGGCCATGGCCAGAGTAGGAGGAGGAGTTGGCCGGAGAGTAGAGAAGGAGGAGGAGGAGAAGGGGAGGAAGAGAAGAAGATGAGGAGAGAAGAAGTGGAGGAAGAGAAGAAGTGGAGGAGATGAGGAGAGAAGAAGTGGAGGAGAGGAGTAAAAAGGAGAAGTATAAAAGAGAGGGAGAGGGCGCCGCGGGAATTCAAAATTTCAAACCCAAGACTTCTATGACGCATATGAAACAAATGCGCCAGAGAAGTTTCTCCCTCTTTTTTAATTTTTTGCAGGAAAAAAGATCTTTTGACCATAACTTTTTACTCTTTTTGAATTTTGAAAATCTAAAAAATCAATAAACGACCAAAGGTCGTTGAGAGCGGATGCGAAATCTCGTTCTTGACATTTTGGTATATTAAACTTTTTTTCGACATCATATTCAAAAGTTATGACCGTTTTACCGTGCTATGACCTTTTTTTGCAAAATACATTGAAATTCATGTTTTTCAATTTTGTCTACAACTATATCCCCAAAATATAATTACATCTCACAGGATTTTTTTTGAATTTTTTATCATTTTCGTTTAATTTTTACAAAAGTTCAAAGGCGATCCACCGGGAGGGGAGGGATCTGTTTTCATACTCGACTTCATATGCGCCACAGAATGTTGGTTAGAGTGCGGTCAACGAGATTCTGTGGTAGGGCCCACCCGGGATTTCTGTGGCACATACGCCACAGAAAGCCCGGTTGCCCAACCCCAGTGGCGGATCCCGCCAAACTTCTGTGGCGCACCGTCCCTGTCCATGCGCCACAGAATAGTGAAGGGTTCTGTGGCGCATTTGGTGTAATGCACCACTGTTGGTTTTCTGTGGCGCATGGTAAAACATATGCGCCATAGGAGTCTTGTCTATCTATAAATGTTTTCCTAGTAGTGGGAAAAACAAAAAAAAAGCGGCACGAGAGAACGCCCCCTAGGGCTGCTCCTCAGGGTCAGAAACTGCAAAGCGTCGCGCCACTGCTCTCAAGGCCTGAAAAGAACCGCCCCGGTGCACTCGATCCCGCTGCTTAGACAGCAGATGCCACTGCTGAAGATAAGCCAAAAAAATAAAAGAACAGAGTCAGATGCCCGTCGTGGGAAGATCTTCTCGATCACCATTTTATTACAAATGTTCCAAAGAGTCTAGGTAAGGGCCGCAAACACTATCCAGAAGAGGTGGTGCCTCCCTACTGGACCGTTTGCCTATGTGTCCAGGAACTCACCGAGATCATGCGCCTGCCAAGCAGGGCCCAGGGCTTCCCAGGTAAAGCTCCACAGAAACTGAGCGGCAGGACACGTAAACATTATATGGGTACAGGTCTACGGGGTCCCACATAATGGACACATCCCATTACCATGGCCATTCTGCTTCGCCATCTCTACCCTTGAGGAGAGACGATACCGTAGCATCTGCCATAGAAAAATCCTCTGACTCAGGGGTATGAGGCTTTCCAAAGATGGGATGTACACGGGAGTTCCATACCCTGTAAAAGAGTCCTATCTTGAACTAACGAAAATGCTCTGAAGGAGATCGAGGCGACGCCCCGTCCTCTCGCAGAGAGGACGGGAAGGCGCCAGAAACTCTCAAAGTCAGACGCTTTGGCGTCACTAAAGGTTCTCCGAAACAGGATGTTCCAGATGTCCCCTTGCTCCGCCTCGGCCACTAACATCATAGGATCTACGCAAATGGCGAATAGCGCAGGGAACTCCTAACATAGAGTCGTCCCTTGAAGCCAAGGATCCAACCAGAAGAGTGTCTCTCGGCCGTTACCTACGGTGAAGAGAATTCACCTCATGATCAAAGGCTTAATAACCTAGATAGCTCGCCAGAATTGGGAGCCCTCCCTACGCTCATAGGCAAACATGGGTCTACCCCTTAGGTATTTGGCCTTAATGAGCTGTATCCACAATCCTCCCTCGTCCTGGAGAATGCGCCACACCCATTTGAGAAACAGTGCCACATTAAAATGACAAGAGTCTAGAATCCCTAGGCCCCCAAGGATCTTAGGGGTATAGATACTTGGCCATCCCTCGTCACCCAAAAGAACCTGGACAACTCTTTAGGGAAGTCCACGTGGGTTCCCTCAGGTAGGAGGTATAGCCTCATCTGGTACATGGTGAGGCTAGAGAGAGAAGAATCGATCAGGATCGTCTTACTCCTTTTCATCATGAGTCACGCTCTCTAGGGTTCAACCTTAGAGAGGACACACGCGACGAAGGGAGCCAATCATTGACCAGCACCATGGGATCTCTAATGGGCTTCCCTAGATACATGATAGGGAAATCCGCAAGTCTGTAGTTGAAATTATCGGTAATGCGCTACCTCCCCTCATCTGAGAAGCCCAAGATCATAACCTTGCTCTTGTCGAAGTTGATTTTGAGGAATGACATGGATTCAAAGCATAGGAGCAAGAACTTCAGGTTAATGATATCGAGCTCCAAGCCCTGAACCATGATCATGGTATCATCCACATACCGGAGGTGGGTGATCCCTCATCCGGGGATTAGATGCCCTACCACACCCGAGATGTGGCTGGAGTTTTTGGCCCTATCCTAAATCTGCGCAAGGGCATCCACTGCCAAGTTAAGCAGCAAGGGCGAGATTGGGTCCCCTTACCGAACTCCGTAGGAGGGCCTAAAGTAAGGGCCCACCTCCATGTTGATGTCAATAGCAGTGGAACCACTCATGACGAATGCATTATCTAGCTAATGACCATATCGTCAAATCCTCTCCGCTGGAGGACTTGCATAAGGAACACCCAATCCAACCTGTCATATGCATTCTGAAAGTCTAACTTGAGAAACACCCCTTTCTCATGGTGTACCTTGATCTTATGAATAATTTCATGGGGGGAAAGGAACCTGTCGTGAATCAGGCATCCCTTCAAAAAGACAGACTGAAGAGGGTGGGTTAGGCGTTCCATAACCGGGTAATCCTAAAAGCGCAAATTTTGGCAAAAATGCGTTGAATGACATTGATCACAGCAATAGGTCTAAATTTGCAGATATCTCTGGCCCCCACTACTTTGGGGATCAATATAATCACGCCAAAATTCATCCTAGACATCACAAGTGTAGAACTCGTAGAACATGCGCATGATGATCGCCTACGGCTGGTCCCAGAACGTCTAAAAGAAGGTCTAAAAGAAGAGGACCGGGACATGTGACAGACCCACAGGGTATGCCGAATATGCCACGGTATACCGTGCGGTCTAGCGATGTTAAGTATAGGTACTACACGGTAGGGAAAAAGACACATCGATCGTGGTTGCAAAACGGCTTAGCTTGGATCAGCACACTCTAGGCACCGTACGGCATCTGCCATTGCCCAATAGAAAAACTACTGATCAAAGACCTAAAAGCCTAGAGCATGCGCGTCCAGTGACCCACTAGCGCCGCTACAATACGTCTGCGCCATCGCTTTGAATCCTCGATCGAGGCCGCAATCAGCAGATTTGGCCGACGACACGCCGCAACGCCACAAGGTTGAAGCCCGGCTCGCCCTTCGTCAGCCGCACGAGCCCACACTGGCCTCCTGGCTGCCTGGAGTGCACAACCAGTAGATCAGGGGGATCAACGCACCACATCCGGCCGCAAGGTAATTTTTCATGTAACTCTTTCTATTTTAATACTAAAATCGCAGATATCACTTGGGATAAACAGTTAAAAGAAATTATATATATTTTTATGATTGGCTATATTTATTTTATAAAGAAATTGTATTGTCTAAGACTGATATATGATTCTATCATCGCATAGTTTTGTCACGGATCATACATACTGCCAATTGTCCTACTTAATTGATTCAATTATGAAAAAAGACAGAAATATATCTTTTTTTCAGAAGAATGTTGCTGCTTCAAATCTGTCAAGCTTCATGCACTAGCTAATGCAACCAAAAGTCCGAACTGATGGAAAAGACTAGTGCAATCCACTTATATACTTCAACACCTCCTCTCACGTGTGACGGGGAGAAGTCAACACGTGCAACCGGAAGAGAGCGACGGCGCGCGAAACTCACGTATGACTCAAGAGGCCTATACGTGGACATAGAGGGGTCAACAACAATTTTAGGATAAATTGCGAAAGCCAGGACTCGAACTCGAGACCTTAGGCTCTGATACCATGTCAAGCTTCATGCACTAGCCAACGCAACCAAAAGTCCAAACTGATAGAAAAAGCTAGTGCAATCCACTTATACACTTCAACAAAATCCATCTCTGGTTTAAACTATGGAGGAAGATCACACACACAAGAGTAAAAATATGTAATTGAAAAAGAGGTGTTGATGCCCCAGCGTTGCCACCTTTTTTATTTTCCCTTTTAGCGCGGTTAGCGTCGGTTGTGTTGTATGCCTAGTTGATACCTGGATATTGCTTTATTTATAAAGCGGGGCGAATAGCCTGTTTCGAGAACATATATTGGATATTTTCTTCTCTAGGACAAAGATGGTATAACCAAGACTTTCATGTCGTCAAGAAAAAATAGGCTAGATAAGTCAAACAAAATAGTACTGTAAGTTTTTTATGCAATAGTTTACTATTAGCATGGTGTTTGAACCATTGTAAGGTAAATTAAAAAAAATCCAAATTTATATTTTAATTGTACATTATATGTTCCTTGTATACCATATTACAATGCAAATAAATAGTTTTCAAAATTTTAGCACGGCATACCCATTGATAAAATTATAGGTCCGCCACCAGGAGCCCATCCGGCCTAGGGGATGAGCTGGCCTTCATGGCCCGGATAGCTGCGACCACATCTAATGGGAGAAATGGGAGCGTAAGCTTCGCATTCTTCGCCGAGGTAACCAAGCTCCCCTCGCCCCAGAAGTTTGGGGCAAGCGATGAGCCCGAGCGTGGCATGCCATGAGTCCTTGTAGAAGGCGTAAATATGGGGGGGCGGGAGATTTCCTTATGGTATTCTAGCAGGATATTCTCCTCCCAGAGGCAGGGGATCGAGCGCTTCCTTCTCATTCCATTAGCAATGGCAAGGAAGTAGACGGTGTTAGATTTCCCCTGGAGAGTCTAGTTCTGACGACACATCGCCTCCTCCCCTTTATAGATCTCCTTAATGGAGGTCTCTAGGGAGTATCTATGGGACCGGGCCTCCATCGAGATCCCCATGTTGTCCGCTTCTAGATCTAATGCATGAATCTCCTACAAGAGCGCCTCTTTCTGTCCCCTATGCGCTGCCCCTAGATTCGCACCTACCCCCGCATAAACTGGCATGCAGATTTAGCACAGTGATGCCAAACATCCACCGCACATTATACATGGGGAGGTGCAGCCGCAGCCACCATCCACCTATCCCGGACCGCCTCCACGAAACCAGGATGCGATAGCCAAAATATCTCAAAGTGGATGCGGTTCACTCAAGGCGGGTTACCTCCTCCAGTCGAGAGGAGGAGGGAGGTGTGATCAGAACACACTCCGGTGATCGCACAGAGAGAACACAAGGGGTAGGCTAGTTCCCAATCCACAAAGACAAAGACCTGATCGAGGACACTATGAATCGGGTCCAGTTGCTTGTTGGTCCATGTGTATATGGCCCCACCCGCGAGATCTCTCTCAGGGCGAGGTTGGAGATGCAGTAATTAAATTGGCGCATCCTAAGGGAGTCCACATTTGTTGAGCTCTTGTCTTTGGCATAGAGTATGAGATTAAAATCCCTAGCCACAACGACTAGGATATTCGTACGCTCCACCTGCTTAGACTTGAGTTCAAGCAAAAACTCTGGGGGCCTCCTATGGTCTGCATGGCCATAGAAAATGATCAATTCCACTTGAGACGAGATCGTTTATGGGTGAGCACCATCCTCACAAAGAACTCCCTATGGTAGATATCCTCTACCTCGAAGGTCTCCTCCTTGGCCCCAAGGAGGATCCCACCCAAGTGGCCGTTGGCCGGCAGCCATGTCCAGCTTAACCTATGGAGGCTCAGCCCCTCTAGCTCCACCATGGAGAAGTCTTAACGGATCATCTCCTGTAGGCCCACAATGTCAGCATTCTCTTGTCGCAAATAATACTCATTGATCTTTCATCGGCGGGTGTCCTATCCGAATCCCCAGATGTTCCAAATGAATGCTCGGATTTCTCTGAGAATGTCCATAAGAGAAATCACTAGGGGGTGAAGGAGATATGCCCTAGTGGAAAATATTAAATGGGTTTTATTGTCATAGCTTATTTAGTTCATAATAGTTTCATATTGTGATATAATAATATCAAGTGGGAACATCGATACATGTGTGGTATGAAACAGACCAAGTCCCTAGTAGCCTCTATTCATCCTAGTTTGTTGGGAAGCCAATGATCAAGGTTTCCTGATCATGGAGATTTTATGCCATCTGACAACAAGGTCATATCATTAGTGAATGATGTGGTGGACATAACCCAAAGATTGTGACACAATCAAGTGACAAAGTTCATTGTTGCAATAGTTAGAAACATAATCTACTTCTCCTTAGATAGTGAGATTATATTAATCACTGTCTCTCGAGGCCGCCTCAACTGCATCAAACATCATTTTCATAGCTGGGTGACTATAAAGGTGTATGTTAGGTATTTCAGAGGAATAGTTGAGGCCTATGTATCAAGATCGGGATTTGTTCCCCTACATCACGAGTAAGATACATAAGGCCGACTTGGTGAGATTACATCCATAATGTTGCAACATATGACTAGGTCACGAGGATGTAATATCGCAGGAACAAGTGAAACCGAACTTTTTGGTAACGGGATTGAACAAGGTATGTAATACCAATAATCAGATCTAGGACAAGTTGTATCGAAGAAACAAAGGGAATTGGACTCGACTTTTATGGTTCAAACGATAGTGTCATCGTGAAATGCATAGGGGTCATTATGGGCATCCAGTCACACTATTGATCACCGATGGAAATCATGTATGTTCCATTACCGATCCATGGGTAAATACACTTAAGGGTATGATGAGCTAGTGATCTTGTGTAAGTTGAAATCACAGTAGAGAAAGAGAGAAAACCGGAATGCGTTCTGAAGAGAGATCCAAAGTTATTCGAAAAAAGGGAAAAGACCAAAAGGTGTTTTGGATAAATGGAAATTTATAATATACATTTATTATATGTTAATTATGAATTAATATATACTAAATAAATATTTAAATTGAAATTTATAGGGAAACTTTCATAATAGGCCAAAATCCCGAAGGGAATTGGCCCAGGAGAAAACTAATCGGAAAAAGCAAACAACAAAAACAACATTTTTGCCGCGTGTGGGCCAGGAGGCCTACGTAGGCGACCGGCCATGCGCTAGGTGTCGCGCGGGTGGTAGCCAACCGACGCCACTCGCGGGGGCGTGTGCCAGCACGCGCCTAGGCGGACACCACGGCAAGCTGCCACCCTCTTGCGGGCCGGCCCAAGGCAGGGCTCTACGAGCGCGTGGGGACTAGAGGGCACGCAGGTGGGCCATGAACAAGGCCCACCTGTCCAACGCAGCCCCATGCCGCTGTGCTGCTTGCTGCTGCTTTCTAATAGGCCCTGGCGGGGTGGCCCAGCCGGCTGCTTGCCCCTTTTCCCCTGTTTTCGTTTAATCTTTTAGTCCCACATGGGGTACCCAATGAAGAGGGTACACCCCTTCCATATATATAAAGGGGTGCCCATGGGTGGAAACAAAACACAAAATTTGAGATATTTCTCTAAGGAATTTTCCTTAGAGAACACTCTCTCTATCTTGAAAGAACATTTCTTAATCCCTAGTGTTTTGTGTGTTAGATAACAATATCAAGGATTATTTAATGTGTATTGAAGTGTTGCAGCTCTCTTTGAGAAAAAGGGAAAATGATTCTGCCTTTGGGAGGCGGATAATCCGCCCCCACCAGGGGCGGATAATCCGCCCCTCCTTCTTCCCAAGCAGGCGCAAGCCCCAGAAGGGGGGGGGGGTTGGCAGGATTTTCCGGCCCCGCCGGATAATCCGCCCCTCAGGAGGGTCGTATAGTCCGCCCCCTTGCCCATCGCCAAGGCGCAAGCCCCAGAGAGGGGGCGGAGTTTCCCCCGGAGAATCCACCCTTGGGCGGAGTTTTCCCAGGGGGCGGATAATCCATCCCAAGTGGGGGGCGGATTATCCGCCCCCAAAGTTGTGCAATGGCCAGATCTGGGGAGGGGGTATTTAAACCAGCCTTCCCCCTCCTGCCAGATCTCTTGATTCATTCAAAAAGTTGAGATCTGATCTGCAACCTTCATCCAAGAGAGATCCACCTAGATCCACCCAAAGGCACTGTCCCTTGGGGAATCGAAGGAGGAGAACTCGATCTTCATCATCAGCAATCAAGCGCTTCATCTCCTCTCCATTCATTTGGAGAACCACCGATCTAGTATTTCTTTCAAATACCTAGATCCTTGTTTTTGTTTATATTGATAAACCTTGTTCTTGTGGTAGCTTGTTGTCATCTCGGGAGCCCCCAATTCGGTTGTGGGTGTGTACCCCGATAGTGTTGTAAAAGGCACCGGTTCCCGCCTCGAAGGGATCCAATAGTGGATAAGGTGGATCAGGCCTCTCGTGGCGAGATCCATCGGAGAATAGGGTGAGGCCTATTGTGGCGTGGTGGTCTTAGAACCGCCCACCCCTACAACGCATATGTACTTCCCTTAACAAGGAAGGAACTATGGTAAAACAAATCCCTGTGTCTCTGCGTGCTCCACTACGGTTCCTTCACTCCTCTCTTTACGTGCTTAGTAGTTAGGGTTGCATATAGGGAAATTCTCGTAGTGGCATATCTAGAGAATTTACTTTGTGTGAAGCCTAAAATTGAAAAAGTATTAAAATTTGGTTAGCACCTATTCACCCCCCTCTAGGTGCCCATACGATCCATTTCAATTGGTATCAGAGCCTCGGCTCTTATTTCGGGCTTAACCGCCTAAGAGAAGTATGGGTTCCAAGGTAGATGGTAGTGATGCTCCGGAGGTAGTCACCATGAACGATCTCAAGACGTTGGAAACAACCTTGGTGAGTTCAATGGAGGCGAAGATGGAAGATATGCGTCAATTGATAAGGCGTCTCTCCACATCCGCAGCATCACCTCCATCTAACTCTGAGGATACCACTCCGCAATCCAAGGAAACGGGTAAAATTGTTTCTAAAGATAACGAAGTGGTTGGTGATGACACTAGCAAGAGCTCCTCCTCGAAAAAGGATAGCGGTAAGGATGGATACAATGAGGTTTCTCATGTGTATTCCCCTGATCCACCTATTCCTCACCCACATATACATAATAGGGGTGATCCACCCAAGCTTTCTGCATCTACTTTTACTCAATGGCAATTTTTGATGAAATCTCATGTGTGCAGTTCCTCCATAGAGTTGTGGAAGATCATAGAAAATGGTATTCATGTTGGAAACCCCAACAATCTCACAAGAAGAGAAGTGGTCGATAGCCAACTCAACGCTACAGCTCTACACATGATACAGCTTGGTGTGGGTGACAAAGATATGCCACACATTCAGCATCTTAGTATAGCGAAGGAAGCTTGGGATGCTCTCACCGAGCTCTTCATCAGAAATGAAAGTATGAAAAGGAATAGATATGATGCATTGAGCAACGAAGCTGAAGGATTCTATATGTTGGATGGAGAATACCATGAAGACATGTATAGGAGGCTTAAGGCTATAGCCACAAATTTCAGAAATCATGGTGCCGCTCATGTTGATGATGCATGGATCAAGTGCAAGTATGTCAGTGATCTTATGCCATTTGAGCCCACAGATTTGAAAAGTCTCCAAGGTAGGCATAACTATCACCTCATGACATCCAATGAGGTAATGCAAGAAATGGCCGCCATCAAAGTGGCTGCCAAGAATGTCGAAGATGCTCGTGCTCGAGCTATGGGGATGCAAAAAGGGATCAACGTGGCCTTGAAGACTAGTGTGATTGATCATGATGAATATGCCCTAGAAGGTCTGGACTCTCCTGAGGATATAAAAAGGATTCATGGACAATACTTGGCTCTTTATGCTAGAAACTTCTGGAAAGATCCAGCCAAGGCTAAAGCTGAACTGGAACGCAAGAGTGGAGCATATGGAAGAAAAGAAAATGGTCCCAAGCTGAGAACATGTTTCAACTGTGGTGACCGGCTGCACTTCGTAGCTGAGTGTCCATATCAAAGTAGGGAAGATAATGGAGGAAGACTCATTTTCAAGGACAAGTCAAAGGCTCCACGCAAGAAATAGTTTGTAAAAAAGAATGCTCCTTTCAAGAAGCAACCAAAGATTGTTCTAGTGGCTCAAGAAGAATATTCATCGAGAAGTGAAGATGAGGACGAGGACGATAGCTCTCAAGAGGTGGCTGCTATATCCACCACATCTACATCAACTTCTCTCTTCAACTCTCCGAACAAAAACATCATCAACAAGAATGCTACTTGTCTCATGGCAAGAAGCTCCGAGGTAACTTCTTCTAACTCTTCTTTTCCTAAGGCTATGATTGACATGGATGATCCTACTAGTCTTAAGGTTAAAGAAGATATTATTGCTTTGGATTATTTCTATACTAACTTGCAAGGTGAGCACAAAGTTGGTTTTGAAGATCTTATGGATCAGCTGTCCCAAAACGAAGCTCTCCTTGAAGAAAAGGGCAGAATTGAAAGGGAGGATGCAATGGAAATTGCATCCTTAAAAAATGCTCTTGAAGAAGGGGAAGAGGCTCGGGTCTCTCTTGAAGAGAGGCTTGAGTCTATTGAGGAGTCACATGATGAATTTGTGACTAAACTTGTTAAGGAATGTGACAATGTTGTCACCAAAGCAAAGAAGTTAAAGAAGGAAAATATTGACTTTGGGGCTGCTCATGATAGACTCTCCGAGGAATTGGATAAACTTGACAATGCTCACAAGGCGTTGAAAAACGAGTTCTCTATTCTCAATGAGTCACATGATCAGCTTCAAAGTCGATTGGCCAAATATGATACTCCTAGCTCGTCCAACTCAACATATAGTAACAAGGAAAATGCTAGTGTGGAAAAAGAAGTGATCAAGGACATCACTCCCATGGATAAAGGTGTGCTTGATGAAGTCCTTGGCAAACAAAGGTCAAATCATCGTAAAGAGGGACTTGGGTATGTAACCAAGTCCAAGAAAAAGAAAACCAAGAAGAACAAGACCAAGAATGTGCAATCAAAGATAAGCACCGCTGAGAAGAATGTCACAAAAGACAAGACTAACAATATTGGTTTCGCAGGGTCTCACAATCCGAATTATGAACTCTTTTGTGATGACTATGGTGATGTTTATGCTTATTATGTCGGTCCCTTTGATGAATATATTGCTTGGTCTATTTGGGTCCCAAAGACCCTTGTTACTAACATGAAAGGACCCATTGAAAAATGGGTACCTAAAACCAAGAAGTAATTTTCTTGCAGGGCTATGCTTCCGGTGGGTCAAAATGGGTGCTGGATAGTGGCTGCACTAGTCATATGACGGAAGCAAGGAGATCATCATGGAGATGCGTCCAAATCATGATAATATCACAGTCTCCTATGGTGATAAGTCTAAATCTCAGGTATTGGGTCTTGGCAAGGTTGTGATTGCCCACGATTTCTCTCTCGTGGACGTCATGCTTGTTGAGACCCTCGGTTACAACCTTCTTTCTGTTCGTGCCCTTGGCAAGATGGGTTTTGCTGTTTTTATCGATGATGATTTGGTGGTACTCTTGTGGAGCAAGTCTCTAAAGGTCGCTTTCGTTGGATACGTCGAAAATGACCTGTATGTGGTGGACTTCTCGGGGAAAACCACTTCGGGTCCGATGTGTCTATTCGGAAAGGCCGGCGTGGGCTGGCTATGGCATCACCGTTTAGCCCATGTCAACATGAGAACTTTGCAAAGTCTCCAGAAGGGTGGCCACATCCTTTGACTAAAAGACAATGTCTCTTTTGCCAAAGATCGTGTTTGCAGGGCTTGTGTAGAAGGAAAAATGCATAACTCTCCCCACAAGAGGAAGACTATTGTGTCATCAAAGAGGATCTTGGAATTACTTCATGTGGATTTATTTGGTCCTCCTTCTCATGCAAGTCTTGGTGGGAAGAAATATTGCTTGGTCATTGTCGATGATTACTCAAGATATACATGGGTCTATTTCTTCAAGCTGAAAAGTGAGACTCAACAAACTGTCATTGACTTTGCCAATGAAGTTCAACGTCAACACAATGTTCCTATCTTGCCAATAAGAAGTGACAACGGCTCCGAATTCAAGAACTACACTTTGAATGAGTTTCTAAGCGAAGAGGGGATTAGACATCAATATTCCGCTGCGTACACCCCTCAACAAAATGGTGTAGCCGAAAGGAAGAACCGGACTTTGATGGATATGGCAAGATCAATGTGGGCTGAATTCAAGTCTCCTTATAATTTTTTGGGCTGAAGCCATATCCACTGCTTGTCACTCATCGAACCGGCTCTACCTCCAAAATATTTTGGACAAGAATCCATATGAAATACTTACTGGTAACAAGCCCAACATCTCATACTTTAGGGTATTCGGGTGTAAGTGTTTGTTTCTTATTAAAGGTGTCCGTTTGTCAAAATTTGAGTCCAAGGCTTTAGAAGATATTTTTGTTGGTTACGGTGCCGAATTCCACACTTATAGAGTCTACAACAAGCTCACTGGGAATGTTGTAGAATCTTGTAGTGTGGAGTTCGATGAAAATAACGGCTCCTTTGTAGGGCAAGTTGATGTTTGTGATGCAGATGTTGAAATACCCCAAGATGCCATAAGAAGAATGGGCGGATTTTTCCGCCCCATTGAGGAACCCCTTGTGGCGGATTGGGAAGGACAATGCTCCACTCAAGTGGAGCCCTCATCTACACAAGTTCAACAAGCTCCTACTGTTGGAGAAAACTCTGCACCAACACCACAACCTGCTGAAGATCATCTGTCCCCTAGACAAGTTGGTAGTCCCAGGCCAGACTATCCGCCCCCTCCAAGGGGCGGACAATCCGCCCCTGGCACTCCAACTCGTTCCAGGGGATCCGGAGGCGAAGACAACAGCCAAGAAACTCCCAGGACGGATTCTCCGGCCCCCGAAGGCGGATTATCCGGCTCTGAGTCTCCAAGTCCTGTCAGGCATGCTCAGGAAGAAGCCACGGGTGTTTCATCTCCCAGGCCGGATAGTCCGGCCCCTTCAAGGGGCGGATTATCCGGCCCTGAAGAACAAGCTCTGTAGCAACCTCCTGGTGTTAACTCAGATCAAGATCAAGGGCAAGGCAGTGTTCAAGACAAGGATACAAATACTGAATCAACTCCTTCTAGAAACAATAAGGACATTGAGGCTCGTCGCAAGGCTCGTGCTGATCGGAACCTTGAACTAAGGGGTCACACTCTTGACAAGGTTGTTGGTGATCTACGATGAAGGGCATCCACTAGAAGAGAACTTGCAAGCTTCTGTGATCATCAAGATCACATTTCCATGGTTGAACCGAAGAAGGTTTTTGATGCTCTTGAAGACCCCGATTGGGTTGTTGCGATGCATGAAGAATTAAATAACTTCGAACGCAACAAAGTTTGGAAGCTCGTAGATAAACCAAAGGATTGCCGCAATGTTATGGGCACCAAGTGGATCTTCAAGAACAAACAAGATGAAAATGGCATTGTTGTGAGGAATAAAGCACGACTCGTGGCTCAAGGATTCTATCAAGTGGGAGGAATTGATTTTGGCAAGACTTATGCTCCCGTGGCTCGTCTTGAGTCCATCCGTATCCTTCTTGCATATGCAGCCCATCATAATTTTAAATTACAGCAAATGGATGTTAAGAGTGCATTCCTTAATGTTCCTCTACATGAGTTAGTATACGTCAAGCAGCCCCCGGGTTTTGAGGACCCCAAATTTCCGAACCATGTCTACAAACTCGATAAGGCGCTCTATGGCCTTAAACAAGCCCCACGTGCGTGGTATGAACACCTTAAAGAACTTTTGCTAGACCGTGGATTCGAAGTTGGGCAAATCGATCCCACTCTTTTTACTAAGAAGGTTAATGGGGAGCTTTTTGTATGCCAGCTTTATGTAGATGACATTATTTTTGGCTCTACTAACCAAGCTTTTAACGATGAATTTCCAAAGCTTATGGTGACCGATGTGTTTGAGATGTCCATGATGGGTGAGCTGAGGTTCTTTCTTGGATTTGAGATCAAACAACTTAGATAGGGAACCTTTATTAATCAAGCTAAGTACATCCAAGACATGCTCAAAAGGTTCAAGATGACGGATCTCAATGGCGTTGCTACTCCAATGCAAACAAAGTGTCATCTTGAGCTCAATCCCAAGGGTAAAGACGTGGATCAAAAGGTATACCGATCCATGATCGGATCTCTCCTTTACCTTTGCGCATCTAGGCCCGATATCGTGTTAAGTGTAGGAGTGTGTGCAAGGTACCAAGCCGCTCCTAAAGAAAGCCACTTAGTGGCGGTCAAACGAATCTTCCGATATTTGGTTCATTCCCCAAATTTTGGGTTATGGTATCCCAAGGGTTCAAGTTCCTCTCTATGTGGTTACACTGATTCAGATTGGGCTGGTGACAAAGATGATAGGAAATCAACCTCTGGTGCATGTCAATTATTGGGCAGGTCTCGAGTGTGTTGGTCATCAAAGAAAAAGAATTGTATTTCACTCTCAACCGCTGAAGCTGAATATGTTGCTGCTGCAAGTGCTTGTACACAATTGTTATGGATGAGGCAAACTTTAAAGGAATATGGTGTCAATTGTGACAAAGTGCCTCTATTATGCGACAATGAAAGTGCTACCAAAATTGCTTACAATCCCGTGCAGCATACAAGAACAAAACATATAGAGATTTGCAACCACTTTATTCGGGATCATGTTGCTCGTGGTGATATTGTCCTATCCTTTGTGAGCACGAAGAACCAACTTGCTGATATTTTCACGAAGCCTCTTGATGAAGCAAGATTTTTTTATTTGAGGAATGAGCTAAATATCATAGATTCAAGGAGCTTGGCTTGACTACCCTTGCACACTCACTTGCTCTTATTCATGTATTTGGTTTAGATGCATGCATAGTCATAGGGGGAGTGTGGTCCTAATTGATTGGGCCAACCCTCCCCCCATAATGCCGAAAGCAAGTAAAATCATTTCCCTTAATATCATTTTGTGATATGTGGGTCATCGATGAGCATTGGTTTTGAACTCAAGATACATCTTCGCGGTGTCATGCCATGCGCTCCAACATGGTGGCTTCGGCCACCACCCTCTTCCTAGATAAGAGTTGGTTTCTCATGGGTCTCGTTGGATTTTCTTGCATATCTCTTGTTCTTATGGAAAACACACCCAATTTTGGCTTTTGTTTGATTTGAATCTTGCAAATTTGGGTGTGTAGTACCATCTCAGCTTGATGCTCTTAACCCAAGCCTTTATTTCCCTCCTTAAACCATCTATTCTTGCACACAAGTCCTCTAACACACCATCGAGGGGTTTTGCTCCATGAGGATTTTGGCACTGCCCTCGATGGGGTTCACAAGCCCAAGAAAATCTACAACAAGGCTCAGAAGACCCATCACCCTTCCACTGCCCCGGAGTCCTTCATGCGTGATTCTCGGGCTAGTGGTCATCGTTCCACGGTGTCCCCAATGGCACGCGAGGTTAAGCAGCTCACTTGGTTCCAGCGGCACATTCTTTGCATGGGCATTGACACTCACAAGGGCCAATATGAGGCTTACCGCAGGGATCATGCGAGGGATCACACACAGCATCTCATTCTCCACCATATCTCAGGTGCGACTGGCCATCCACCTCCTCCCATGATCCGTATGCTCAGTGGAACACCTCAGGGATCAACTATGACGAGCTCGAGAGTTGCCTCTTTCCTCCTCCACCGAGGGCACCCACTCCTCCAGCTGATGACGATGATGATGAGTATGATGAAGAGGATGGGGACGAGAATGACTACGACGAGGATGAGGAGGAGTGATCTTCAGGGGCGTTAGCATCGCTCTTCTTCCTTTTTGGCGTTTCGATGCCAAAGGGGGAGAAGTAGTTCTATTAGGTCTTGTGGATTTGCAAGGGTCGGGCGCAAGCATCTATCTTTCAGTCGTCTTATTTGCTTGCTTGTGCCTTTTTAGCGTGAACTTATTTGCTATTTGTGTTTGATTATGTAAGACTATGTCGTCCTCCACTATGTTTGGTATTCATGGAATTCTGGATTTATCTATTGTGGATCTCATGGAATTCTGGATTTATCTATGGAGCATATTTGATGGCATATGGATTCATGGGATTATCTAATGTATGCATCAGTATTGTTGGGGTTTGCTTGGAGGCTATCAAGCTAATTATATTCTTTGGCTATAATCACATCCCGGTGGTATGACCTTGTTTCCCAACCCACCTTGTTTCAATTATCTTTGCTATGGAAGTTGTGCCCTCTCTAGTGTGTGTATTTGTATTCAAATGCAAATTTTAAATATGCACACATCTAGGGGGAACGCCTTTCACTTTAAGGTGGCGTTAGCCAGTTTCATTGCAAATCCTAGTATTCTCATCTAACACCAAAAAGGGGGAGATTGAAAGAACATTTCTTAATCCCTAGTGTTTTGTGTGTTAGATAACAATATCAAGGATTATTTAATGTGTGTTGAAGTGTTGCGGATCTATTTGAGAAAAAGGGAAAATGATTCTTCCTTTGGGGGTCGGATAATCCGCCCCTCCTTCTTCCCAAGCAGGCGCAAGCCCCAGAAGGGGGGCGGAGTTTTGGCTGGATTTTCCGGCCCCGCCGGATAATCCGCCCCTCAGGAGGGCCGGATAGTCTGCCCCCTTGCTCATCGCCAAGGCGCAAGCCCCAGAGAGGGGGCGTAGTGTTGGCCGGACTTTCCGGCTTGGCCGGATATTCCGCCCCTGGAGGGGGCCGGATTATCCGCCCCCCAAGATCTTCACCAAGTTTCGCAGGCGCTAGCCCCAGAGAGGGGGCGGAGTTTCCCCCGGAGAATCCGCCCTTGGGGCGGAGTTTTCCCAGGAGGCGGATAATCCATCCCAAGTGGGGGGCGGATTATCCGCCCCCAAAGTTGTGCAATGGCCAGATCTGGGGAGGGGGTATTTAAGCTAGCCTTCCCCCTCCTGCCAGATCTCTTGATTCATTCGAAAAAGTTGAGATCTGATCTGCAACCTTCATCCAAGAGAGCTCCACCTAGATCCACCCAAAGGCACCATCCCTTGGGGAATCGAAGGAGGAGAACTCGATCTTCATCATCAACAATCAAGCGCTTCATCTCCTGTCCATTCATTTGGAGAACCACCGATCTAGTATTTTTTGCAAATACCTAGATCCTTGTTTTTGTTTATATTGATAAACCTTGTTCTTGTGGCAGCTTGTTGTCATCTCGGGAGCCCCCAATTCGGTTGTGGGTGTGTGCCCTGATAGTGTTGTAGAAGGCACCGGTTCCCGCCTCGAAGGGATCCAATAGTGGAGAAGGTGGATCAGGCCTCTCATGGCGAGATCCATCGGAGAATAGGGTGAGGCCTATTGTGGCGTGGTGGTCTTAGAACCTCCCACCCCTCCAACGCAGATGTACTTCCCTTAACAAGGAAGGAACTGCGGCAAAACAAATCCCTGTGTCTCCGCGTGCTCCACTAGGTTCCTTCACTCCTCTCTTTACGTGCTTAGTAGTTAGGCTTGTGACGTCCAACTCAAGTAGGTCCCTGTCCACCCTGTCGAAGAAGAAGCACGCCAGGGTCACTGGAAACACCGATGGATCCGTGCGTAGGAGCCTCATCTGGATCGCCCCATGTCTTGGAAGGGACTGAGTGTCAATCTCCAGAAACTTGCCCGCCACCTGATAGATAAGATCCACCGTCTCCTCTAGCTCGGGCTCCGTAGGGACCCCAAAGAGCCAGACCCACAACTTTGAGAGGGTAGCGGAAGCCTCCTGCTCCGCCGCTGACGATCTAATTGAGATCTTCAGCTGGTGCATCGGCAGGGTTAATGAAGAGCCACATGCACACATGTGCAGGATCTCCACAAAGGGGAACGACACCATGAACTCTGTGGCCAAGACCCGACGAACCAACCACTTGTGGCCTGGCAACACCTCATAGAGTTCTGTGTGGATGAGCTCCTCTGAGACCTCGACAACAAGGGGATGGTCCTGAGGCAGGATCATCAACATCGCGAGCATCTCTAGCACCATCATATTGACCCCACTAATGTCTAAATAGTAGAACCCACTGTCGATCGCGTGCCCGTAGTACTCGAGGCGTTCACGGCCATGACACGGGCCAGAGGGAATGACCCCTCGTCGCGTTCCTCAAACGCGACATTGGTAATAGGGACTACGACATCACCATCTGTGACAGTTCATGTATCAACGATAGTTTCAGTTTCCTAACTATGGGAAAAATACAAAGTGTTGTGGAGTTGCCAATGATATAAGAGATCAGAGTTGTTAGGAGAACAACAACGAGGGATAGACCCAACATGATATACCAGGAAACACATCTTCAATGTTTGTTTTCTGTAGTTTCTCATAAAACAATGTATTACCTTTATTGAAGTTTGTTTGACCATGAGACACATGTGAAATTGGGTACAATATGGATGTGGCAGGATTTTTCAAACATTGTTTTGAACAAGAGTAATCGTAAAGTCGTTCTCTGCTCTTACCAGATGGTACGCCAATTATTCACATGGTGTGTTTGCGGGAATCTAATCCCGGCGATAGAGAGATACACTCTAAGCCCACTCATGTGCTATGATATTCGTCATCGTCTGGCCGGGTACGTGATCAAATTGCTGATCACATGAACATCGATAGTACGGTATGAGTAAAGAGTACATGCCGGGTAACAAGAATAACCTAGTGTTTCATCTCGGGCAATGTAAAGTATTGACGAAGGAATGTGATATGTATCGGACATAATACTATGGTTCATACGATAAAGATCTTCGTGTTATTTGTGAGGATTACAACGTGCATCAAGGTGCTAATATAATCTTCTTCGCGGAATGAGGTCCAGACATGTACGTAAATATCTGAACCCACGGGGTCACACACTTAAGATGTTTTCAGCATTTAGACCATAAGTGTGATTAAGATATTTCAATGAAGTAATCCCGAAAGGATGTTTTGGAGTGTTTCGAAATACTATGGAGGTGTCTGGGATATCATCGAGAATGAATGGAATGGTACCGGACATGTTATGGAGGACATCAGAAATATTTTAGAAAGGTTCTGAAATTAATTTGAATGTGTTCAGGATTTCTCTAAAAGTCTTCGAGTATAAATATTTATACTTAAAAAGTAAAATTGGATTTTATAATTAATTATCCCGATGGGGGCACCATGGGCCTCACCGGTCCGCGCACGAGGAAGGTGAAAACCCTCGTCGAGTCGTCTAGGGCCTCCCCTAGGCCCATGGGTGGGGGAGAGGCGGTGGGGGAGGAGGAGTCCACCAGGGTCTCGTACTCCTCCCCTAGGCGAGTTGGAGGAGGGAGAGAAGGATTCTATGATGGAATCCAACTCCCCTCTCTCTATGTATGTGGAGGAAGGAAGGAGGAGTCCTTCTGGGACTCAGATTCCTACTCCTACTCACTCTGTTGGAGAGGGGCTAGCTACACATATATAGGCGAGCATGGGTAAGGCCAAGCACAAGGTATTTGGAGAGCCAAGCACCAGTCCACAACCGAGCTGTCGATGCCGCCACATAATCGGCGCCCGTCGCCGCCGCCTAGGCTCCCCGAAGCACGTCTTCCTCCCCCCTTCATGTTGCCATCATCATCATGAGGAGATCATCTTCATCAACACGCCGGAGTACTGATCATCTACTACCTCCATCTAGATCCAATCTAGCCGGACAATGAAGTGCTGCTGGATCTTCATCGACATGTTCCCGTTTCATCCGTGAGCTTGAACCTCACTTCGATGCGGTGTCGTCATCGTTGCACGTGTGGATACTGGTGAAAGTGTGATGCTTGGACCACTTGATCATTGGAGCTGTCTATGGGATAATACATCTCCTTGCGACTCGCTAAGGCTTGTTGCAGGGATCGAACTCTTGGGGAATTGGCAAAGGTATCCTTGGTGACCCAGCATACCATTGCATGATGTAGTAACTATAGTCGTTGATATAACACCAATGAAACACCGTTCCACTAGTATTACATCCCTCACAGTGGTACTACAAAAACATAGCAGGTCCAAGATATGACTAGATTACAACTCGACTCTTTACAAAACATCCAGAGAACACTCTAGGTTATAGAGAGATAAAGCAACTACTTACCAAGAAGAACCAAAAATAACAACTCATAAATATCATACTAATAGACTAGTATCTAAACTATCTGGCTTGCAGTTGCTGCTATTGTAATGCTCTACAGAAGTAGATTTTAGGGCTAGAGATTATTATCTTATCTAATCAGGAACTTTGTATTCACTTTAATTGAGGTTTTCAATGACTCCTGATGCCTCCAAAAAGCGCCATCTTTCTCTGCGTTTAAACATTTTTTTCGTCAAGCAATTTTTTTGAAACGAGGCAAAAGCATTGCCTTTCGTTGAAACAGAAGAAAAGAGTTGGCCCGTTTTATGAGTAAAACAGGCCAAAAAAACTGTATACAACACAACACCACACGCCAGCCCCGAGGCTGCGCTCCACACGAGTCGACGGCCAACTAGGTCGACACACACCTCAACACATCAGGCGAAGGCGTAAGACCGGAGCCACCGCTCCAAACTACCACGCCGACCCCGGGGCCGCGCCCCACCTAGCGAAAGACGAACCTGCCTCAACACACCACAAGTATCTTAGTGGCTGCACTAGTCATATGACGGAAGCAAGGAGATCATCATGGAGATGCGTCCAAATCATGATAATATCACAGTCTCCTATGGTGATAAGTCTAAATCTCAGGTATTGGGTCTTGGCAAGGTTGTGATTGCCCACGATTTCTCTCTCGTGGACGTCATGCTTGTTGAGACCCTCGGTTACAACCTTCTTTCTGTTCGTGCCCTTGGCAAGATGGGTTTTGCTATTTTTATCGATGATGATTTGGTGGTACTCTTGTGGAGCAAGTCTCTAAAGGTCGCTTTCGTTGGATACGTCGAAAATGACCTGTATGTGGTGGACTTCTCGGGGAAAACCACTTCGGGTCCGATGTGTCTATTCGGAAAGGCCGGCGTGGGCTGGCTATGGCATCACCGTTTAGCCCATGTCAACATGAGAACTTTGCAAAGTCTCCAGAAGGGTGGCCACATCCTTTGACTAAAAGACAATGTCTCTTTTGCCAAAGATCGTGTTTGCAGGGCTTGTGTAGAAGGAAAAATGCATAACTCTCCCCACAAGAGGAAGACTATTGTGTCATCAAAGAGGATCTTGGAATTACTTCATGTGGATTTATTTGGTCCTCCTTCTCATGCAAGTCTTGCTGGGAAGAAATATTGCTTGGTCATTGTCGATGATTACTCAAGATATACATGGGTCTATTTCTTCAAGCTGAAAAGTGAGACTCAACAAACTGTCATTGACTTTGCCAATGAAGTTCAACGTCAACACAATGTTCCTATCTTGGCAATAAGAAGTGACAACGGCTCCGAATTCAAGAACTACACTTTGAATGAGTTTCTAAGCGAAGAGGGGATTAGACATCAATATTCCGCTGCGTACACCCCTCAACAAAATGGTGTAGCCGAAAGGAAGAACCGGACTTTGATGGATATGGCAAGATCAATGTGGGCTGAATTCAAGTCTCCTTATAATTTTTGGGCTGAAGCCATATCCACTGCTTGTCACTCATCGAACCGGCTCTACCTCCAAAATATTTTGGACAAGAATCCATATGAAATACTTACTGGTAACAAGCCCAACATCTCATACTTCAGGGTATTCGGGTGTAAGTGTTTCTTTCTTATTAAAGGTGTCCGTTTGTCAAAATTTGAGTCCAAGGCTTTAGAAGGTATTTTTGTTGGTTACGGTGCCGAATTCCACACTTATAGAGTCTACAACAAGCTCACTGGGACTGTTGTAGAATCTTGTAGTGTGGAGTTCGATGAAAATAACGGCTCCTTTGTAGGGCAAGTTGATGTTTGTGATGCAGATGTTGAAATACCCCAAGATGCCATAAGAAGAATGGGCGTGGATTTTTCCCCATTGAGGAACCCCTGTGGCGGATTGGGAAGGACAATGCTCCACTCAAGTGGAGCCCTCATCTACACAAGTTCAACAAGCTCCTACTTGGAGAAAACTCGCACCAACACCACAACCTCTTGAAGATCATCTGTCCTAGACAAGTTGGTAGTCCCAGCGACTATCCGCCTCCAAGGCGGACAATCCGCCTGGCACTCCAACTCGTTCGAGGATCCGAGGCGAAGACAACAGCCAAGAAACTCCCAGGCCGGATTCTTCGGCCCCCGAAGGCGGATTATCCGGCTCTGAGTCTCCAAGTCCTGTCAGGCATGCTCAGGAAGAAGCCACTGGTGTTTCATCTCCCAGGCCGGATAGTCCGGCCCCTCCAAGGGGCGGATTATCCGGCCCTGAAGAACAAGCTCTGCAGCAACCTCCTGGTGTTAACTCAGATCAAGATCAAGGGCAAGGCAGTGTTCAAGACAAGGATACAAATACTGAATCAACTCCTTCTAGAAACAATAAGGACATTGAGGCTCGTCGCAAGGCTCGTGCTGATCGGAACCTTGAACTAAGGGGTCACACTCTTGACAAGGTTGTTGGTGATCTACGATGAAGGGCATCCACTAGAAGAGAACTTGCAAGCTTCTGTGATCATCAAGATCACATTTCCATGGTTGAACCGAAGAAGGTTTTTGATGCTCTTGAAGACCCCGATTGGGTTGTTGCGATGCATGAAGAATTAAATAACTTCGAACGCAACAAAGTTTGGAAGCTCGTAGAGAAACCAAAGGATTGCCGCAATGTTATCGGCACCAAGTGGATCTTCAAGAACAAACAAGATGAAAATGGCATTGTTGTGAGAAATAAAGCACGACTCATGGCTCAAGGATTCTCTCAAGTGGGAGGAATTGATTTTGGCGAGACTTATGCTCCCGTGGCTCGTCTTGAGTCCATCCGTATACTTCTTGCATATGCAGCCCATCATAATTTTAAATTACAGCAAATGGATGTTAAGAGTGCATTCCTTAATAGTCCTCTACATGAGTTAGTATACGTCAAGCAGCCCCCGGGTTTTGAGGACCCCAAATTTCCGAACCATGTCTACAAACTCGATAAGGCGCTCTATGGCCTTAAACAAAGCCCCACGTGCGTGGTATGAGCACCTTAAAGAACTTTTGCTAGACCGTGGATTCGAAGTTGGGCAAATCGATCCCACTCTTTTTACTAAGAAGGTTAATGGGGAGCTTTTTGTATGCCAGCTTTATGTAGATGACATTATTTTTGGCTCTACTAACCAAGCTTTTAACGATGAATTTCCAAAGCTTATGACTGATAGGTTTGAGATGTCCATGATGGGTGAGCTGAGGTTCTTTCTTGGATTTGAGATCAAACAACTTAGATAGGGAACCTTTATTAATCAAGCTAAGTACATCCAAGACATGCTCAAAAGGTTCAAGATGACGGATCTCAATGGCGTTGCTACTCCAATGCAAACAAAGTGTCATCTTGAGCTCAATCCCAAGGGTAAAGACGTGGATCAAAAGGTATACCGATCCATGATCGGATCTCTCCTTTACCTTTGCGCATCTAGGCCCGATATCGTGTTAAGTGTAGGAGTGTGTGCAAGGTACCAAGCCGCTCCTAAAGAAAGCCACTTAGTGGCGGTCAAACGAATCTTCCGATATTTGGTTCATTCCCCAAATTTTGGGTTATGGTATCCCAAGGGTTCAAGTTTCTCTCTATGTGGTTACACTGATTCAGATTGGGCTGGTGACAAAGATGATAGGAAATCAACCTCTGGTGCATGTCAATTATTGGGCAGGTCTCGAGTGTGTTGGTCATCAAAGAAACAGAATTGTATTTCAATCTCAACCGCCGAAGCTGAATATGTTGCTGCTGCAAGTGCTTGTACACAATTGTTATGGATGAGGCAAACTTTAAAGGAATATGGTGTCAATTGTGACAAAGTGCCTCTATTATGCGACAATTAAAGTGCTACCAAAATTGCTTACAATCCCGTGCAGCATACAAGAACAAAACATATAGAGATTTGCAACCACTTTATTCGGGATCATGTTGCTCGTGGTGATATTGTCCTATCCTTTGTGAGCACGAAGAACCAACTTGCTGATATTTTCACGAAGCCTCTTGATGAAGCAAGATTTTTTTATTTGAGGAATGAGCTAAATATCATAGATTCAAGGAGCTTGGCTTGACTACCCTTGCACACTCACTTGCTCTTATTCATGTATTTGGTTTAGATGCATGCATAGTCATAGGGGGAGTGTGGTCCTAATTGATTGGGCCAACCCTCCCCCCATAATGCCGAAAGCAAGTAAAATCATTTCCCTTAATATCATTTTGTGATATGTGGGTCATCGATGAGCATTGGTTTTGAACTCAAGATACATCTTCGCGGTGTCATGCCATGCGCTCCAACATGGTGGCTTCGGCCACCACCCTCTTCCTAGATAAGAGTTGGTTTCTCATGGGTCTCGTTGGATTTTCTTGCATATATCTTGTTCTTATGGAAAACACACCCAATTTTGGCTTTTGTTTGATTTGAATCTTGCAAATTTGGGTGTGTAGTACCATCTCAGTTTGATGCTCTTAACCCAAGCCTTTCTTTCCCTCCTTAAACCATCTATTCTTGCACACAAGTCCTCTAACACACCATCGAGGGGTTTTGCTCCATGAGGATTTTGGCACTGCCCTCGATGGGGTTCACAAGCCCAAGAAAATCTACAACAAGGCTCAGAAGAACCATCACCCTTCCACTGCCCCGGAGTCCTTCATGCGTGATTCTCGGGCTAGTGGTCATCGTTCCACGGTGTCCCCAATGGCACGCGAGGTTAAGCAGCTCACTTGGTTCCAGCGGCACATTCTTTGCATGGGCATTGACACTCACAAGGGCCAATATGAGGCTTACCGCAGGGATCATGCGAGGGATCACACACAGCATCTCATTCTCCACCATATCTCAGGTGCGACTGGCCATCCACCTCCTCCCACGATCCGTATGCTCAGTGGAACACCTCAGGGATCAACTATGACGAGCTCGAGAGTTGCCTCTTTCCTCCTCCACCGAGGGCACCCACTCCTCCAGCTGATGACGATGATGATGAGTATGATGAAGAGGAAGGGGACGGGAATGACTATGACGAGGATGAGGAGGAGTGATCTTCAGGGGCGTTAGCATCGCTCTTCTTCCTTTTTGGCGTTTCGATGCCAAAGGGGGAGAAGTAGTTCTATTAGGTCTTGTGGATTTGCAAGGGTCGGGCGCAAGCATCTATCTTTCAGTCGTCTTATTTGCTTGCTTGTGCCTTTTTAGCGTGAACTTATTTGCTATTTGTGTTTGATTATGTAAGACTATGTCGTCCTCCACTATGTTTGGTATTCATGGAATTCTGGATTTATCTATTGTGGATCTCATGGAATTCTGGATTTATCTATGGAGCATATTTGATGGCATATGGATTCATGGGATTATCTAATGTATGCATCAGTATTTTTGGGGTTTGCTTGGAGGCTATCAAGCTAATTATATTCTTTGGCTATAATCACATCCCGGTGGTATGACCTTGTTTCCCAACCCACCTTGTTTCAATTATCTTTGCTATGGAAGTTGTGCCCTCTCTAGTGTGTGTATTTGTATTCAAATGCAAATTTTAAATATGCACACATCTAGGGGGAACGCCTTTCACTTTAAGGTGGCGTTAGCCAGTTTCATTGCAAATCCTAGTATTCTCATCTAACACCAAAAAGGGGGAGATTGAAAGAACATTTCTTAATCCCTAGTGTTTTGTGTGTTAGATAACAATATCAAGGATTATTTAATGTGTGTTGAAGTGTTGCAGCTCTATTTGAGAAAAAGGGAAAATGATTCTTCCTTTGGGGGGCGGATAATCCGCCCCTCCTTCTTCCCAAGCAGGCGCAAGCCCCAGAAGGGGGGCGGAGTTTTGGCTGGATTTTCCGGCCCCGCCGGATAATCCGCCCCTCAGGAGGGCCGGATAGTCTGCCCCCTTGCTCATCGCCAAGGCGCAAGCCCCAGAGAGGGGGCGTAGTGTTGGCCGGACTTTCTGGATTGGCCGGATAATCCGCCCCTGGAGGGGGCCGGATTATCCGCCCCCCAAGATCTTCACCAAGTTTCGCAGGCGCTAGCCCCAGTGAGGGGGCGAAGTTTCCCCCGGAGAATCCGCCCTTGGGGCGGAGTTTTCCCAGGAGGCGGATAATCCATCCCAAGTGGGGGGCGGATTATCCGCCCCCAAAGTTGTGCAATGGCCAGATCTGGGGAGGGGGTATTTAAGCTAGCCTTCCCCCTCCTGCCAGATCTCTTGATTCATTCGAAAAAGTTGAGATCTGATCTGCAACCTTCATCCAAGAGAGCTCCACCTAGATCCACCCAAAGGCACCGTCCCTTGGGGAATCGAAGGAGGAGAACTCGATCTTCATCATCAACAATCAAGCGCTTCATCTCCTGTCCATTCATTTGGAGAACCACCGATCTAGTATTTCTTGCAAATACCTAGATCCTTGTTTTTGTTTATATTGATAAACCTTGTTCTTGTGGCAGCTTGTTGTCATCTCGGGAGCCCCCAATTCGGTTGTGGGTGTGTGCCCTGATAGTGTTGTAGAAGGCACCGGTTCCCGCCTCGAAGGGATCCAATAGTGGAGAAGGTGGATCAGGCCTCTCATGGCGAGATCCATTGGAGAATAGGGTGAGGCCTATTGTGGCGTGGTGGTCTTAGAACCGCCCACCCCTCCAACGCAGATGTACTTCCCTTAACAAGGAAGGAACTGCGGTAAAACAAATCCCTGTGTCTCCGCGTGCTCCACTACGGTTCCTTCACTCCTCTCTTTACGTGCTTAGTAGTTAGGCTTGTGACTTCCAACTCAAGTAGGTCCCTGTCCACCCTGTCGAAGAAGAAGCACGCCAGGGTCACTGGAAACACCGATGGATCCGTGCGTAGGAGCCTCATCCGGATCGCCCCATGTCTTGGAAGGGACTGAGTGTCAACCTCCAGAAACTTGCCCGCCGCCTGATAGATAAGAGCCACCGTCTCCTCTAGCTCGGGCTCCGTAGGGACCCCAAAGAGCCAGACCCACAACTTTGAGAGGGTAGCGGAAGCCTCCTGCTCCGCCGCTGACTATCTAATTGAGATCTTCAGCTGGTGCATCGGCAGGGTTAATGAAGAGCCACATGCACACATGTGCAGGATCTCCACAAAGGGGAACGACACCATGAACTCTGTGGCCGAGACCCGACGAACCAACCACTTGTGGCCTGGCAACACCTCATAGAGTTCTGTGTGAATGAGCTCCTCTGAGACCTCGACAACAAGGGGATGGTCCTGAGGCAGGATCATCAACATCGCGAGCATCTCTAGCACCATCATATTGACCCCACTGATGTCTACATAGTAGAACCCACTGTCGATCGCGTGCCCGTAGTACTCGAGGCGTTCACGGCCATGACACGGGCCAGAGGGAATGACCCCTCGTCGCGTTCCTCAAACGCGACATTGGTAATAGGGACTACGACATCACCATCTGTGACAGGCTTCGAGGCCAAGGATTTCTTATTTTTATTTGGCTTCTTCTTCTTCTACGCCCCTAGAGAGGTCGTTGACGTCATCGCGGGCTGACCCACCAGGTCCCGAACAGCACGGGGAAAGGAAGGTCCATTGCGCCAAGACTCGTCGTCTGCCCTACCCGCCTCCAACCTTCCCTCCCTTGGATGCTCACGCTGTTGAGCCTCGGGCAAGTGCGGGGAGGCGCGGCCTGGAGAGTGCCTGCGCTTGTCGTCCCACCGCTATTGCCACGGGGGCGAGCGAGATGGGCGGCGATGCTTAAAGGGGCGAGGGGGCGGCGCTGCTCTAGTCGGCAGCTGGTGGCGTGGTGACCCGTGGCGGCGCGGAAGGGGGTACCTGCGGTTTGGCCTCCGATGTGGGGACGGCTCTCGGGCAGCGGGAGGGCTGCGACCTCGCTTGGATGCCATGAGTGCGTCCTTGTAGGAGGCGGTCGACGACGGGGTTGTGGCGGGGGAGCGTGAGCGGTGACCGACATCAGATAGGAATGGGACAAGGGTGGAGACGGCGCGCGAGGGGGTAGCGAGAAGGATGCTGGGTTGAGACCCACGAACCCTATATGCCCTTCTGGGGTAGGGTTCCTAGGTCCGCCCCTGGACCGGGAAGGCTCAGGGTAGCATGGGCCGCCAGCAGGCCTCGGCCCACCAACATGCAACCCACCTCGAGCTCCCCAGCCACGTGCCGGCTCATGATCGTCCCCGCGCTTGGGATCCGTCCCTCCCCTTCCCCGAGTGTCCGTCACCATCGCCGACGAGTCTAGGCTGGGATTCACACCCTTGGGGGCTGAGCCGCCCGCCGCCCTAGGATGCCGTCCCCTCCGGCCAGCCCTTGCCCGGGAGAGGAATTCCCCTAGGTCGGGCCTGCATAGAGCAGATGGACATCGAGGCGTGGCCACCCCCTACTCCGGCACAACAAGCCTCTACTTTTCTGGCGGTGGTGACTCAGGCCGCTCTGATGCCAGGGCCTGGACGTCCTCCTCTGTCGGAACCTCCTCGACGTCCCCCCATTGTTTTCCTTGGAGGTCTCCGAGGGCAGCCACCTCCTCCAGTGACATGGGTGGCATCGGTGGGGCCGACGGACGCGTCGACGAGTTCCGCGATGGAGGAACGCGGGGTGGCGGCGGGTACCTGCGAGAGGGAGGAGGGCGGGGGGGGGGGGGGGGGGAAGGGGAGCCTGTACCTGGACCTTGTGTGCATGGAACGAGAGGACCGCTCCCTCCCGCACAAGCTCACCACGGCGAAGCTCGCGGGCGTCCACCACCACTTTGCCATGGTTCAACAACACCAATCTTCTGGCTTCCAGACGCAGGAGGAGGATCGCCGTCGAGGAACTAGGGTGGCAGCCCGCAAACACCGAGGAGCTTGTCGCCTCCCACCAGAGAGGCGGAGCCGCATCACAGAGCGGCCAGGGCGCCATGGGACCCTCCCCTGCGACGGGAGAGGGCGGCCGGATGGCGGAAGCGCGGACAGGAGGGGGCGGCGGCCCGCCGGCCGGCGCACGGGTCCACGGCACGGAGCGGCACGTTCAAAATCGCAATCTTTCTCGCTCACACCTCAGTCCTGAGATACTATATTTGCAACAGAGGAACGTACCTGTGGATGTGGGGATAGTAGCTATAGGCTATTGCTGCAGAGGAATATTAAGATGGGTACAAACAACTGAAATGGTCCTCACTGATCTGATGGTTTCATGTCATAGCTAGTTCAGCGAGAATCACGTACTAGTTCTACTGTTCATCATATTCCCATATGGTCCAGTTAAAGTACCACTCTATGGCAAGTAAACTTTGGGTTTTAATCACTGATAAGGACAGCACTTTTTATTTCGAAATCTGTATCTGTATCATACTACAGAGTCATGCAGCAGAAAGCAGAAATTTCCAAATAAATGTACCTTGTATTCAGTTAAAACAAAAAGTGCCAGTTAATTCCAAAATGGTATTTTTGGAACCGTGGGTGGCTCTATTTTTGACAACTAATTAACTTATATGGTACTACATCTGTTCCTAAATGTAAAGCCTTTTTAGCAGTTTAAATTAAACTACTAAAAATGCTTACATTTTGGAACGGAGGGAGTAACCTTTTGGAATTAATTTAGGTGCAATTTGTGTCATGAAAATCCATTTCATAATATGTCTCTTACTTACATATTCATACAATATAATTATGCATAGTGGATTCGAAAAACATATTTCCAATTGAATTTACATATATATGATAGACAGCATGTGAAAATGAAGATGTTCTATATACGCGGCCAATAATACATATATACAGGACAATGCATAAAATTGGGCAAATCAACCCGGCCGTAAACCATGCATATGCTATGCATGGGAAGATCAATAATTGCGATGAAAAATATTATAAGGTAGCAGCTGTTCATAATAAAAGGGTACGCACGTACACTCCAACACAAGAAATATAACATACAACTCCAGAAACTTAACGACGACAGCAGCAGCAGCAGTAATTAATAAACACAAAACGCGTGCATGCATTATATATATATATGCATAGCAACGGATGGCGATGAGCTAGCTGATAAGTGAACCATCGATCGATCGATGTGGTACTGCCATATAATGGTACGTACTGATCCCAGCATCCAGATATGCTGGTCTAGCCGCTGCGCTCCATCTGCTTGAAGATGTCGAAGCTCTCAACGACTTGCTCGGTGGTCCTCTCCTGCAGCTAATACATAGCCATGTGGAAGTATGATAGACATTAGTTATGCATGGACCATATATATTCGATTTAGCAATTATACACACTTATTTAACTTGGTGAATTACCTGAGGACTGGGCAGTACTCCTCTGGCCTCCGAGGTGCTATTGGAAGCAGAAACAGCCGATGAGCAGCGAGGGTCGCACTTCGCCCACTGCATATATATTTCAGTTTGAAGGAATTGCTTGAGAAGTTGGTAAATAGAGGGAGGAGGTGAACAACAATGCATGTGTGTCTTACGTTCTTAGCAGCCATGCTGAAGGCCTCTCTGTGAGGAATATCTGGCTTCGCAGCTTTGATACGCTGTATTTCCTCCCTGCCAAAGATGAATATGTGTGGTTCGTTACAGCGCCAACACATGACTGTATTGTCCATGCATGATCGAATGTGCAGCATATGTACATATGGCATAACATATGTATTATTTTATGAGTATATAAACAATTTGACTGCTAGGTGAAATTGCGGGACTAAAAGTAGAGATGTAAATTTCTCTCCCAATGGAATATATACAACAATTCAAAAAAAATATAATTGATGATGAAAGTAAAATTACGTGGTGTTAGATTTAGTATTTTAAATGGAGTAATAAGTTAAGATGGCGTGTTCTCTTTGATATCTAGTCAATCTAACTTTTGAGAAAGAAACCTAGATTGCCACACCCCCCCCCCCCCCCCCCCCCCACACACACACACACAGCTGGAGAATAAATGCCATGCATTTGGTTCATCTAAAATATACATTTTACAAAGTTTGTATGTATTATTTTTGAAGAAAATCTAAATACCAAAAATTATATCATAATTCTTTGTTTAATTTCTAACTAATTAAAACGTTTTCCTTTGAAAAGTTCATTATGTTTTTAGTGCACGCAAGTATAATTTTAGCACAATTATACGAATGCTTTAAAACAAAAAATACTACTGTATACATTCATGTAAGGGTAGTCATTGAACAAATTTTTTATCCCTTTTTCCAACAGATTAATTTGCAGAATTTTGTTTTGGGGAACTATTTTTTATTTACTGCAGTAGAAAGTCAACTACCCCTACAACCCCTACTAAAAATGGAAAATTTGTTACACATGGAAAGCAATAAATGTTAACGAACAAGAAAGTGTGTAACTAAACAATGTTATAGTCAATATATGACCGAGCTTATACATATACGTAACTCATTCTTGAGAATTATCGTGTTTTGCCAAGCACGTTTGTATTTGGCACTCTTTTCCACGACTTCTTTAATCTATGATACACATCATATGCTTATATATTGTAGAGAATATAACTTTTTTTGTGGGTAGAAAATATAACTTATGTGAAAGTAGTATTAGGTTCAATAAATGCAGTAAATAGGCTATTGTCATTCTACAGTTAGATAATTCATTCTTTGTGATGCAGCCTTTTACAGTTCAAATATATATTTACGGCTGCTATAGTTTTATATGGATGTAAAATATCAGTATGATCACATGTCTTCATAAAATAAAAACAAATTAAGAAATATGGGTACATATAGGCCAGCCAATTTAAAATGAATCGGAGATTGTTTAGAATTAGATCTGAGTGTGCATATTTGATTCGATGAGCAAGAAAAATGCATGAACACATACACTTAATAAATTGGTGTAATGTATAACGGAGTCAAAATTTTATTCACATGCAGTAAAATGCATGATCATAGCCAACTAGGTATCAGCCCAAGCTTGTTTCAAAACTGGCAACATATGCAATTTGCAAAACTAGGCAACAACATATTCGTATGTAGTCACCTCAAAAAAATATTTGGAGTGAGGAAAAATAGAGTAGCTGTAGTAGAATATTTTCGTTTTAGGATACCGTACATTTATAATATGTTCATTTATATATATATATATATATATATATATATATATATATATATATATATATATATTACAATCACCGACAAAGTCTAAGAGACCTATTGAAGGCAAACAACATCCCCTGGACCATGGTCTATTAGCTAGCTTCTGCACAAAAGTATTCAGTACTATGAGTACTTTGGTTGACCGGTGAAAACGGAAATTATTTATTACACTTCTGTGTTAGACTATTCCATTGTACGGATCCATCCATATTTACTTTGTGAACTCGTAGCTCCTAAACTGGGATCAGCGAAATTGGGGCATATAGGAAAGACCCCTCGGTAGTACTTGAAAGTTGAGATCTTATTTCTAGGAAAATATACAGTCAAACTTGTACTTGCTTAATAAATCTGAAGATCTCGTGAAACTCAAGTGTACATGTAATTATTTCAAGTGGAAAAATACCCCCCAAAAAAATTAGTATCAGGCCACATAAACAGTATGTATGAGATCACATGTACTATAAGGGACATATGATGCAGCGCAAAAAAAATAAAAAAAATAAAAATGCCTCCTCACCTCATGAATCGGTTATAAGCGGATGGAAGACGGTGTTTCTTCTCTGGGGCTACAATAAAATGAGGTAAAAATTGATCAGAAGAAATATAAGACTTTACTCATCTGATTAGTATGTTGCCTTTAAACATAAAAAGAATTGAAAAAGATAAATAAAATCTTGTTCCACCAGCAAGGAAGAGCGAACAAAGAATGAAATAAAAGGGAGAAAAGGAAGGGAGGGAGGAAGGCATGATGTAGTTCGTTGCTACTTACGCTTGACAACAAAAGGAGCTCTGGGACTGGCATCACTTGATGTTGGCGAGACCAGCGGCGGCAGTGGCTGGTTCCTCCTGCAGTCAGTGCATCCCTAACAGCAAGAAATATTTAGCCACATAAGAATCAAGGTCCCAAGATCTCAAAATGTTAAACCATGTACAACGATGGTAAAATCCAATCTAGGCTCCAGATCTTCACGGGCAATCAAAACTCAAACTTAGTAATGAATGCATCTGTTTCGAGAATATCAGTTAGGGAACCATCATGAATGCCACAGCAGAGCTGCTGCTTGGTTCTCTGAACACACGCAGCCTTTAAAAAACATCATCTGGCTTTGGCAGCAGTGAGAGCTTTCTCAGGCCACAGATGAGCAAAAGAAATCTTTGTAGTCCAGCGTTGTTTAATCTTGCCTTGCAAACAGTACTTTGACTAGTTCAATAAAGGAGAGAGAGAGAGAGAGAGAGAGAGAGAGAGAGAGAGAGGAAACATAGCAAGGAAAATAGCACTGATGCAAACTGCAAAAAAGCAAGCTAGGACCATATTTCATGAGAAAATCTCACACGCTTTGCCCAACAATATATTTTTCTTTTGTTTATTCATTCCATTATTAGTGCAAGTTTTTATGTATTTCCTTTACCGGCCGGCCGTTCCTCATCATTTTCTCTCTCCACGTAACACAAGTAGTATACCAGGCCATATCTCTTTAGAAAGCGAAACAGCAAGAAGATATAAACCCCAAACAAAAGTTGAAGCAGCAAATAAACAGATCGGGGGAGATCGAGGGGAGAAGAGATGAGAGAGACCTGAAACGGCCCCAGGGGGTGGTGGTGATCAGATGGGGAGAGCGGCTGCACCATGGGCGGCGGCCGCGGGCTGAGGAAGGAGAGGTTGTTGCAGTGGCCGCACTTGACGGTCACGGTGTCCATCAGCCTCTTGCATGGAACTCCAACCTGCAGCTACCCAGAACACACAGAATCAATCACACAACACAACACGGTGGTATTAAATGTGAATAATCACTCATCTGAGCTGATTCACACTTGCATGGCGGCACTAGTGGCGCCTAGTTAAAACGGGTGCAAGAAATCATGAGATGAAAGAAATAAGCAGTAGAGGTTCATGCCAAAGAGGGAGAAAGAGAGAGAGAATATCGAAAATGCTAAATTGGGAGTGTTGTCCAATCGGAAGTTCAGCATGCATGTAGTAGCAAGAAAGATGGAAAGAAAGTGGAAGCTGGGAAGCAGCAGACCCAATGGAGGTGAAAAGATGGAGCATGACACTAGTAGCTATAAGCAGGACAAAAGAATAACCAAGAAGAACCAACCGACGAAAAAACACCGCATAGGAAAAGAGACTGGCAAAGCATACACACACAGGACACATCAATCATGTCGCATGAACAACAACAAATTCTAGCTAGCCGGTGCATGCTGCGTTCTCTCCTGTAATCAGGGAGGGAAAGCTCACAAGGAGTTGGGGGTGGCACTGGCACTGATTTGGCCATTATTTGTCCAGTTCCATGCGAGTGAGATGAGAGCTAGCTAATAATAAATAAAATGCAAGGAGGACAAATAAAGAAAACCCCATGATCATCGTCGATGGCAAAGCAGGTTGCCAAGATAGCTGTCTCTGGTTTCTCGAGGAGTTTACCGCGAGCACGGTGTTGCAGTAGGTGCAGCGCACGTAGCACAGGTGCTCGGACGGCGACACAAAATCCATGCTCTGCATGCTGGCTAAGCGGTGGTGTCCGGTTGTTGAGGATGCAGGTGGACTCGGCGGAGATCGAGAAAGAGAGCGAGCGTGTCCCTCGTGTTCGAGAACCAACTAACACGCGACGAGGAAGAGGTGGGGAGGGGGAGGGGGGAGGGAGGTAGAAGAAGGAGAGGAAGCAGGTGGAGGGGTGAGAGAGAGAGAGAGAGAGTCTCCGGCCGGGAGAAGATGGGGTAGGGTTTCTACTCTTGCAATAATGCGGGCGGGGCGAGGCGGGTCCCACCCGCGCACATCGACACCCATAAAGTTGTTGGAGACAAGCAAGATACTACACGGTACGCGGTAGCTGCTCCGCATACTGGTGTGGTGGTGGTGGTGGTGTAGTGCGTCTCAAGGGAAAGGAACAGTCACCCGCCTGCTCGATCGATCCATCTATCCTAGCCTTTTAGCTAGCTAGCTAGAAATTTCGACGCGACCGATCCATCGATCCATCGGAGGAGAGGAGAGGAGAGGAGAGGAGAGGAGAGGCGAGGCGAGGGAGGGGGGAAATTAAACCTGTGCGAGGCGACGCGATGGTGGGAGCAGTGGCACATCCAGCCAATTGCGCCTTCGCTACCGCTTCCGATCCTGTGCTTGCATTGTTGGGTAGTACGGCTACGACTACGACCCATCCCAGCTTCCCTCCCTCCATCTCTCCTATGATCCATCCATCAATCCATCCATCCATTAGCTAGATGGCTGGCTACGTACGTACCGTCGATCGATCATATAGAATCGTGGCCGATCGATTCGAGTTGTTGGACATTGGTTGAGTACTTTGAGGTATATATGTTGGATCATCGAGCACCGGATCGCGACGCTCCAGCCAGTCGATCGTCAACTCCTCATCTCTGTTGCCGCTTGCTGGACCGATCGAGAGGAATTCCCATTGGTATTCCTGAGACTCGTCGGTGTACATGCGTTACGGACCGTCCTTGTGTGCAACTGCAAGGTCGTCCATATAGGATTCTATGTATGCGATGATGATACGTGTGATCGAGCGTGATCGCCTCGGTTTTTTAGGAACATGTAATGTATGTCTCCCCAGGGAGGGAGATGTCGTTGCACGGAACCATGATGGCGACCTACCCACTTCGTATCTCATCATATAGGATGTGTGTTAAGCTGTTGTTTTCGCCGTTGGTGTTTTTGGGTTCTGAAAGAAACATATCGCCCTTTTGAGTTTGGATTGAGGGTCCGCCTACATTTATGCAAATGGAAAATGACCTAACTTCTTCTTAGTTCGGTTTTCTGCTTTGATCGAAAGAAACTGGCACGCACTATTTTCTTTCTCTTGTCTTGAAAAATTTAGAGCAACAGGCTGGGAAACACTTCTTCAAGATGCATGCATGTGCACATGGATCTGCTATGTCGTCGTTACACTCAAGCAAAGCCCTATCAGAGGTTTGAGAGGCATCACCCACTCTTTCTAATCATATCTAGCATCATTTGATCTACTCATGCTCATGTTCTTGGGAAAAGACATAGCAACAGAAAACATTCCGACCAAATATTGATGTTGTGTTGCAAACTTAACTGATATACTAGCACATATTGGTCACTCTAGATTGTTCTTTTTTTTTTTTAGGAAAACGGGAAATTTTGCCTCATTTCACCGAATATGTAGGAGATATTTTGTTACCGACTGGAAAACAACCTAAAACCCCTATAAATACACCAAATGTTGTCACGGAGCACGCACGCATTGTGCACCCATCGAACCTGGCCATCCACAAAAAGCATGTACACGTCGTCAACACGATATTAATACCATCATTGAAGTTCCTCTCGAGCGGCATCGTTATCTCTCCTCCACGAGGCAGCGATTCCGACTTCACCTTCGACGACAACCACCAACGTGCCCTTGTCCCAAACGACATGCCTCCTCGAAACAGACTCTTTCCCTGCTATAATAATATGGCAACACAAAATACCGCCACCGATAGTTCTGAAACAAAGAAAATGTTGGGACAACAACAAAGACATGGACAAAAGAAAAGATAAGAAAAAACAAAATGGAGACTAAGGAGGATCGAGTAAGCGACGGTAACCCTCAACCGTTGCACCCTCTGAATATGTTATGCCATGCTCCTAGCATCGAAGCATCAAGTACCAAGCAACACCTCCAAGAAGGGAGGCGACATCAACAACGATGCTTCCCGGACCAACAAACTGGTCTTATGGTTTTAACCGGCAAACCGAAGGAAGTGGACCAAGGGTAGCCATGACGCCTTCCAAGAAGGATTGGTGCCACCCGCAAGAGGCACCGCGTCGGTGTCGGATGAGGCGACATGGATTTCTCCCATAAAAACCCCACCCACAACCCTCGGACAGTCCATTTCACAGGAGCCCTACAAGGTCAAAGCCTTGCCACCACCGAACTCGCTGCCTACTTGCACACACTGCCACGGTCAAGAATCCACCATCTTTTTCTCCCTGATGCAACCGCCACAAGGCCTATAAGACGGCATCAAAAGGCACAACTTGAATCGAGGCCAACAGCACCACGGCGGCGTGGGACGAAACAGCCTCCACCTCCAAGTTTGGTAGTCGACTAGACATGACAAGCGAATACCAGTCCCAGATGGGTCCATCGGGCCTAGCGGGCCCATAAAACCTCCGTGGAGGCACAATGGTCCTAGTAGGGTTCGGTAGGGCCCCGAGCAGGCCCGTAAAGCCCATCATCATGCTTCAACAGGCCGACCGCCGGCGCCTTCATCCCCAGCCTCAAACTCTCCACATCCATCTTCTCTAGAGATCTCCACAAATGAGAAGGTCGGCCCGCCGTCCCCAAATGGGGACTATAGGGCCTAGATCTAGGGCGAGCGGGTGCCTCCCCGCCAGGCCCCCGTCGCCACAAAAGCGTCAACGCCACTTTGTCAATGTCGAACCTCCGCTGCAAGCCGAACCCACTGCTCCCAATTAGCACCGCCACGGGCTGCAGCACTAGGCGCCAACGCACGACATGGATTGGTAGAGACGAGATCTGCAGAGGCAAGGTTGGGCCCCTACCTCCACCGGCCGCAGCAGCCACAAGCCTCACCACATGTCGCTGCCTCTAGATGTGAGAGGCCACCCCGAAGTCGCTTGCCGGCCACCGCTACACCGGGCCTCGCCAACCTCCGGCGAAGAGCGCCATGCGGCAAGGGTCTCTATCCCGCTAAGATCTCCTCGCCACCGGGGAATGGAACGTCACCGCCGCCGGCACCTCAAGGGCTTAGGCCGGTGGCTTACGCCGGCAGCAACGGAAGGGGAGGGATGGTGGGAAGGGTTCGGAGCTAGGGTTCGGGGGCGCCGCTTCCATCCATCTTGGGCATGCCTGCTAGCTAATTATCTATACCTACGTACGGTTTAATCCTTATGCTTTGATAAGCAGGTTAATTTTTGGTTCAGTTTACATAATTCGGTGATACAGATAGCATGTGCCCTGTCGATCAATGATGTTTGCAAGTACAGTTGTGAAGAAAGCTGCTTTCTCCTGCTTTTTCAGAAACCTGACAATTGCCAGTGAAAGAAAACGTAAGCGAGATAGAACAGTTACTTGCGTTTTCTTATCATGATTAAAGATCTGTGAAGGAACGTTGAGATTATTAGGTTTAACTATTCATGACAAAACAAGACGAGGACGAAAGATTTTCTCTCTGGACAGGCGGCAAAAAGACAAAGCACGCATGCATGCGGGTGTCCCCAAAATATATTTTACGCCTGCCGGTCGATCGCTATTTGACCGTGCAGGATGACAGCATGCCACAGCTCATTTTTCTATTTAGTGGAGGCAGAATTGTGTGTTGGATTTTTAGGAGTTTATGGCTGTGGGTTGTAGGCTGGGAAAAGCTTTCGTGTACTTTTTTAATAAAAGGAATATATTAATATCATTAAAATATCAATTACACTAAGCTTATGCACCAACATAATGACTAGAGTAAGTCTAATAAAATATGCACACGGACAAAAACAAAAAAGGAAAGAAAACAAAGGCCCCGCCAAAGCACTCATACCACCAAAAGCACCGCCAGTGGGGACGACACCTCGATTCTGAAAAAATTCTCAAAAAACACCGCCGCGAAGAAAATAACACAATGCACAAAAACCTCCATCGTCCTAACCATATATTCACTTATTTTTAAACGGAGGGGAATACAAAATAACACTACACTGACGTGTGACCTGTGAGTAGATTTCGGACTGCAATAAAAATAAGCTATTAGAGGCTCTATCGGATTTTAACTTTTCAACGAATATCAAACACAATCAGCAAATCCAAAAGAACACCTGGCAACGGTTTGCCTAGTGTTAGGCTCGGAAAAGCGCACACGGCAAAAGGTCCGCCGGCAAACAATCTTTTCCAAGCATATTTTCTCCGGAACTCGGTAAATAACTTTGCGGAGTGTTTTTTACATTTTTTTTGGAAATGGGCGCTTTATTACTTAACAATAAGTTTACACCCGGCCTCTGCATAGCTAGGATGCACACAGCCGATCAACCACACAGTCTCGGACGAAAGCAATAAAAACGGCACTACAAAATAATATAAATCAAAAACACAGTTCTCCAAACTAGTTAAGGAAGATCTATCTGCAGCGGTTGCTGCCATCCATGCCGGGAGAAGAATCCCGCGCCGTATCCCCCAACCGCCTACAGCCCTCCGCAAACAAGTCGTGGAACTCCATACGTGTAGAGAAGTCCATGATCGGAGGATCGCCGTGGCTCGATAGATAACCTACAAGGGAGAAGATACAACATTATTAAAAATCTTGTCATTTCTACATAGCCAAAGCGACCAAATAATGACAAGCGCTCCCACCCTAAATAAAGTCCCATATTTATCCTCAATTCCATTCATCCAGTTGCCAAATACATTGACTACCGATCGAGGAGGAGATAAACCAGAGGCTATTTGGATGATTGACCATATAGTTCGAGCAAATTTATAATGGAAGAATAAATGTCGTATTGTCTCATTTTGGTGACAAAATACGCATTCGGTTCTACCATTCCAATTTCTCCTAACAAGATTATCTTTTGTGAGAATCACCCATTTACGGAGATACCAAGCGAATATCTTCGTTTTAAGGGGTATCCTCACCTTCCAAATTTTACTATTATCATCGACTGGAATATTAGGTTGGATCAAAGCTCTATAAAATGAATCAACGGAAAATTTACCACTATGTAGTAATTTCCATTTGAATTCGTCCATGCCCTCAGAAAGTTGTATCCTAGATAATCTTACTAGAAGATTATTCCAAGACACTAGTCTATGACCTAAGAGGCTTCTTCTGAAAGACACGTTAGAAGGATTGGTTTCCATTACCTCAGCGAGAGTATCCCCTTTGTGCCTAATAACTATCAAATATAGAGCTGGATATTGTTCACGAAGAGAATTTTGGCCAAGCCATTTATCTTCCCAGAACCTAATCTGTGAACCATCCTTAATATTAAAATTTCTAAACCGGAAGAAATTCTTTTTGGAAGCCATTAGCCCAGCCCAAAAGTGTGAATCGCCTGGTTTCCAAACCAGTTTAGACACTGCTTTTGAGCCAACATATTTCCTCCATAGAATGGTTTGCTAGACCCCTTCTTTTGTAAGAAGTTTGAATAACCATTTACCCAGTAATGCGGTGTTTTTGAATTTTAAATCATGTATGTCCAATCCACCATATTCTTTGGGTCGGCAAACGACATTCCATTTGGACAGTTGATATTTTTTTTCTCACTATCCCCCCGCCAAAAGAATCTAGAGCGGAAATAGTCCACTTTTAACAAGACACCTTTTGGTAACTGGAAGAATGAGATCATATATAGTACCTTGTTGGTGAGTACTGAATTAATGAGTACCAGTCTTCCACCGAGGGATAGCAATTTACCTTTCCAACTATTAAGACGTTTTTGAAGTCTTTCCTCAACGAGTTTCTATTCAGCAATCGTGAGACGCCGATAATGTATCGGTATTCCTAGATAATTGATTGGAAATTGCCCATGACCACAGCCAAAGAGATCGGCACATGTGGGCCACGTCTTTAGCCTCACCAAAACAATACAAGTCACTCTTATGGAAGTTTATTTTCAAACGAGAGAGCTGCTCAAATGCTGAAAGTAAAAAAGAGAGTAATGTTACATCTACGGCGACAAAAAAAAAAGTTTGCTGCCGGTGCTCTGCCCAACGGAACGGCCAGGTGTCAATTTCTTTGCCAAGTGTAAATGCAAAGAATTTTTTAATATTTTACCGAGCGTGTTTACCTATGGACAAATTTTAAATGTTCATTGCTGAGGCGTTAAGTTTGCCGAGTGTATCTACCAAGACACGTGGCAACTATTTCATCTTTGCAAATACACTCGGCAAAGATGTTTTTTTACGGCAAATAGTACTTCCACGATGTGACCATTTGGTCACAGCAACTACCAGGTACTAAAACTTGCTACCACGTGTTCTCTTTATCGAGTGTAACATTCACAAATCCTAAGTTGGCAAAACTATATATCAAAGAAATTCAACAATCTGCAATGATATGAGAACATAAAAAAGTGCATATATCCCTCATAAAGGTCACACATATGCATCAACCATCAAATTTACAACCGGGAAGTATGTACAACATCCTCATCGGCTTAAGTTCACAAGACATCACCAAATTTGCAAGGAATGCGCTCCATCGTCGAAGGCATCAACGATGCAATAGATACAATTTTAAGAAGGACAATGATGAGTTCAAGCTTGATGTTTTCACTTATATGGAGCAATGTGGAGTATGATTTTGACAAGTGCTATGTATGGAGCAATATATAGCATGATTTTGACAAGCATAAGCTCAAACTTGATGTTTTGACTAATATGGAGCAATGTGGAGCATGATTTTGACAAGTGCTATGTATAGAGAAATATGTAGCATGATTTTGACATGGATGAGTTCAAACTTGATGTTTTTGCCAATATGGAGCAATGTGGAGGATTATTTTGACAAGTGCTATGTATGGAGCAACATGTAACATGATTTTGTCAAGTTCAAATTTCCAATTTTATACAGGCTATGTATGGAGCAGTATGTAGAAGTTAAAAGACAAGCTATAGATTTTGGCAAGATCTAATTTTGCCAAGTCCTAAATTTTGAAAAGTGTTCTCACATGATTTTCACAATAGCAATATGACATTTTTCACAATTTCATGTACAAGAACTCACCTGGAGTGATATAGTACCCTCCTGAGATGTTAAAAGTGTTGGGCTGAGGCTGCAACTGAGTGGCCATAGCAGGCGCGCGTCACCGGGTTGTCACGGGGCAGAGCAAGTGGGACATTGTTGGAATCAGCCCAATGGACGCTACAAGCAAGGAAAATATTGATCAGGAGATGGTAATGATGGGGCAATTATACTATAGCTTAATCTTGAGCAAAAGCGGGCCATGTGAGGCCATCTGCTCGCGCGCGCATTTCTGGCCGTTTGATCTTCACTCTGAATCATCTCAACCATGAAGTTTCAGATGTTGAATAAAGTCTTACGGGCTGGTCTCTCCTGTCCCTGCCCCCACCCTATCTCGACCCCGTTCCCCTCCACCTGAGCTCCCGAGTCTCGAGCTCCGCGCATCCCAACCCCTTCCCCATCTCCCCGGCAATGGGTGCTGCCCCCTCTGCTCCCGAGCTCTCCCTCTCACCTCTGCTCCCTTCTCCCTCCACTCACGAGGCCACCGCCTCCCGTCCAGCTCCCGCATCCAGTGTCGACCGCCTCTGCTTCCCCACTTCGAACCTGCTTAGTACCGATTCAACATCTCCCCCGACCTCGCGCACCCGCCCACCACCACGCTTTGCCGGTGGTGAGGAAGATAAGGAGGTGAGCGTGTTGGACGGTCAGGGTGAGAGAGAGGTGGCGACACGGGTAGAGTCGCTCCTATGCGGGATTACACGAATATGTTGCATCATCCTCACTGCTTTGACTGGAAAAATCAGGGATGGATGGCGCAAAAAAAGGAATTGAAAAGAAGAAGGCCCCTCCACTCCCGAGCTCTCCATCTCACCTCCGCTCCCTCCGCCCCTCCACTCACAAGGCCACCGCCTCCCATCTAGCTTCCACATCCAGCGTCGGCCGCCTCTGCTTCCCCGCCTCAAACTTTCCCAGTACTGATTTAACATCGCCCCGACCTCGTTCACACATCCGCCACCGTGCTTTTCCAGTGGTGAGGAAGATAAGGAGGAGGTGAGCGCGTGGGACGGTGGGGGTGCGATAGAGGTGGTGACGCGGGTAGAGATGCTCCTATGCGGGACTAGGCGAATATGTCGCATCATCCTTACCGCTTTGACTGGAAAAATCAGGAACGGATGGCACAAAAAAGGAATTGAAAAGGAGAAGGCCCCTTCACTCCCGAGCTCCCCCTCTCACCTCCACTCCCTCCGCCCCTCCACTCACGATGCCATCGCCTCCCGTACAGCTCCCGCATCCAGCGTCGGCCGCCTTTGCTTTCTCGCGTCGAACCTGCCCAGTACCGATTCAACATCGCCCCGACCTCATGCACTTGTCCGTCGCCACACTTTGCTGGTGGCGAGGAATATAAGGAGGAGGTGAGAGTGTGGGACAGTGGGGGTGAGATAGAGGGAGCGACGCAGGTAGAGACGCTCCTATGCGGGACTACGCGAAGATGTCGCATCATCCTCACCGCTTTGACTGGAAAAATCAGGGACAAATGGCAGAAAAGAAGGAATTGAAAAGGAGAAGGCTCACGAAGCATGCGATGAAGCGGTGCAGAGCAATGTGCCAGAACCTGGAATCTACATTAACCGAACGAAGTAATCGCTTAAAGGAAGCGTTAACAGGGTGAGAAATGGTCGCGTCTTGCAAGAATCTGTCACGTTTCATGTCACTTCGATAATTAACATGTATGTCTTCCTAAAACAAAGCAGAAGAAGTTAATTTTGGCCCCTCGTAGGCTCTGCAACTGAATTTGATTTTGAATATATTAGCATATATCGGAGAATACATGAGATGCTTATATAAATTGATACATGTTCTACTTTGTTCTACAATTTCTACGCGAGCTAACAAAAATTTTAGTGCCCTTGACTTGGAGCATGCTCTAGGATTAATAAACAAGCGGGTTCCATCGACTAAGTGGGTCCAAAAGAAATGTCATAACTTTTATTTTTCATTTTGATATATAGAAATTATCAAACTTGATTACATTTTACGTAAAGATTTGTGGCAACTTCCAGCCATACCTTCTTTTCTAAATTTTATTGAACCAGTGAATAATTTGGAATATATCAAGTATAAATCCAACATAGAATTAGTATATATGTAATCTAATTGTCTATATTAACTAAACTAATCATTTAATAGTTCAACCACTTATAAGTGTTGAATACAAAATTGTAACTTTTCTTGGAACTCTGCAATCCAAATAGATTTTGAGGCAGTCAAACAAGGTTATCGTGTGATCTTTATAAGTTAGCTTGTTTTGACATCATTAGTTTTTTATCTTGATCATGTAATATGCCAGTTTTTTGTGGTACTGAACTTGGTCTATTGCTCGATGTATTTTCGTTTGAAGTTTGCTCGATGTACATATTTTTATTTGAAGAAACACCGGTACCCCTATGTTGCTCATGAGCTTCAATATGAAATAAGGACCCGCTTCTTGCGATTTAAGGTCAGTTCTCTTAGTTTTAGATATGTCTAACACGTAGTATCTATCGATTAAAACACTCAACCCCACATGCTCATATATTTAATTTATGGTAACACAAAAAAAACAAAATATGTTACCAGCAATGAGTACAATACACCTAACACACTCTGCTAAATAGACTGTAGGCGGCGCGGCGAAGCGCGCATATCCATCTAGTAAGATGAATGAATGAACGGGTGCAACAAGACTACCAAGCAAAGCTAAGAGAAGGAAGCGGAGCAAATAGAAGAAGTAGATGAAGTGAAGGCCCGCAACTCACATTGGATAGCTAACATGGTTATACCCTATGGGTACACGACTTCAGCATACCTGGTCCAGCCCAAGGAAGGCCCACAAAAATATATGCGGCCCATGAAGATATCCGGGTGGCCCAAGCCCATAACATCTTCGGATCCTTGGAAAGCAAGACTAGATTAGATAGAATATTCAAAGGGGTAAACCCTAAACCTGTAACCGACTCGATCTGTGCCCGGGACCTGCCTACTTCTATATAAAGTCTAGGAGGGCATGACTAGGAGGGCACCTCGCATACCACCGCATACGCACCTCCACGCCAGATTACATCTGCGCACCCCTGTAACTTTTGGTTCCGCCGTAATCAAGAGCAGACAAGCAGGAGTAGGGTTTTCCCTCCGGGGACATGAACCTGGGTAAATTTCTTATCTCCTGGTTGCTTGTCTGTTAACCATTCCGCGATCTCCAGCACCCCCATCTTCTCCAAAACCCAAGATCATAACAATGGGCATTGACGAGATCGATCCTCGTCAATTGGCGCCGTCTGTGGGAAACGGGGGCGCTGATTGTGCGATCGTGACGGTCCCAACCAAAGCGATCTACAATTCTTCGGCGACGGAGAGCCATCTCCTCTTAGGCGCTTTCGATTTCATCGCCCACTCGCCAGCCACCATGAAGGACTTCGAGCCCGTAGGCGACGGACTCGAAATTCTGTTCGGGAGCTTCTGCTTCCAGGTGGGACAGACCGGCACTCTCCGCCTCCCAGAGTGGGTGCCACTGCCATCAATCAGGCCCTCCTCGTCGGCTCCGCATCCCGTGCTACGCACATCACCATCGACAGATGAGTCCTATGACAGCAGCAGCTGCAACTCAGATCTGTGTGATCCGCCATCGGATGAAGGGACCTACGGTTCCGGATCCGAAAGATGTGGCAGCAGCGACCCGACCTACGGACACTACCAATGCACTGTGGTCATCCAGAGCGACGTGGATCTGCAACAACCCAACCCGCCACCCAACCCGCAGGGTAGAAACAGCGAAAACAGGAGGAACCAATCCCCCTGCCCAACGAGGATGACACCGATGCCAATCGGGTAATCCACCTCAGCGAGGAGGGATGGAACCAAGCACGCAAAGACGTGGCGGGAAACAAGATCCTACCTGTGGGTGCCTCACGGGACCTACTGATGGCATACCACCTACTCCTCATTGAAGTGCACAAAAAGCAGGTGAAGATGCAAGAGGTGCTTGACAAACGCAAGCAAGCAGCCTCGGAGTCCAGCGGACGGCGAGCTGCACACTCTGCCGCCGGAGGCTCCAGCTCGCACGGCAACCACGACAACAAGCACCGTTCTCGCGTAGAGAACATGGACCCCGTCGCGTGTCGTGAGGTGACCCGAACCCTCAACACATCCTTCATGGAGATGGACGCTAACGACAACGTCATCCCGAAGACGCCGCAAGCTGCGATCATGGAAGCCACCACATACCTCGCGTCCCATCCACCTCCGGTGGGGGACCCGAAGAGGGCCATGCACAACTCCGCACTAGCCGGACTCGGACTCGTTGGAGCTGTGCTCCACAGGGAAGCTCCTGAGGAGCTGAAGAAGAAGGCTGCGGTCAGGTTCAATCGCAGTCCCACACCTTCATCCGATGAGGAAGAACTCAATCTACCTCGAAGGCACAAGAGCTCGCGACATCGCAGCCGCGACTACGACGCTCGAAGTGAACTCACCCAATGCAAGATCGACAAGGCACGTGCCAAACGCGTGTGCTCATCCGAATCCGAAGAGGACGATGAAGAAGGAGAACTCTGCGGAGCTCGATGCTTCAACAGATCCGTTCGGCAGGCGCAGATGCTGTGGAACTTCAAGCTTCCTTCAGACACTCCGAAGTTTGATGGCACGTAGGACCCTAAGGCGTGGCTCAACGACCACCTATCGTCCGTCAAGCTGCACGGCAAAAACAAAAACACCGCCCTGCAATGCCTTCAGCTGTAGCTGACAGGCGCATCCCGGATCTGGCTCAGCAGCCTATCCTCGGGATCCATCCGAAGCTGGGAGGAACTGGCGTACAGTTTCATCCGAAACTTCAAGGGCACCAGCAAGAGGCCAGCCTCGATCGAAGAGCTGAGGGCCTGCACCCAACAAACGGTCGAATCCATTCGCTCGTATATATTACGCTGGTCCAACACCAAGAACTCCATGGCGCACATCTCTGAGGAGAGAGCAATTGACGCCTTCAAGGATGGCGTCAAACACCAGGACTTCAAGGAAGAACTTGGACGCGTCAAGCCCAAGACACTCGACCACCTCATGGACATCGCCAATAGGTTGGCAGATGGTGACGACTCCGTCCACCGAGCACACTCGAAGGAGGAAGATGACTACGGCCGCCGACGTGAGCGCCGTAGCAAGCGAAGATCGCGCATCTACGACGATCGCGACGGACCCGACTGTTGGAGATATTCCCTAGAGGCAATAATAAAAGTGGTTATTATTAAATCTTTGTGTTTATAATAAATGTTTACATTCATGCTATAATAGTATTAACCGGAAACATTAATACTTGTGTGATTTGTAAACTAAATTAGAGTCCCTAGTAAAGCCTCTTTGTAATGCTAGCTTGTTGGTTAATAGATGATCGTGGTTTCCCGATCATGAACATTGAGATGTTGTTAACAACAAGATCATATCATTAGGAGAATGGTATGATGGACATACTCCTATAGATAAGCGCAGCATAAAGATCAAGTCATTTTAATAGTTCGTTTGCTATAAGCTTTCTGATACATAGTAACCTAATTCCTTCGACCATGAGATCATGTTAATCACCATCACCGGAAGGATGCTTTGATGACATCAAACACCACACCGTAACTGGGTGGCTATAAAGGTGGCATTGAGTGTTCGGAAAGTATGGGTTGAGACACATGGATCAAGAGTGGGATTTGTCCATCCATATGACGAATAAATATACTCTGGGCCCTCTCGGTGGAATGTCATCCGATTAGCTTGCAATCATGTGACTGGCTCACAAGGGATCACATATCACGGGAACGAGAAAAGAGTACTTATCAGTAACGAGGTTGAACTAGGTATGCAGAGATACCGACGATCAAAACCTCGGATGAGTAAACTATCGTGAGACAAAGGGAAATTGGTATCGTATGTAAGTGGTTCATTCGATCGCAAAGTAATGGTAGAAATATTTGGGAGCCATATGAATTTCTAGATTCCTCTATTGGTTATTGATCGGAGAAGTGTCTCGATCATGTCTGCATAATTCACGAACCATAGGGAGACACACTTAAGGATTCAATGTTGTTGAGTAGTTATGGAATGATGAGTAAGAGACCAAATGCTGTTCGGAGTCTCGGATGGGATCCGGGATATCACGAGGAGATCCGGAATGGTCCGAAGAATAAGATCCATATAAGGAAAGTCCTGTTTCAGAGTTCGGAAATGATTCCGGTGTTTTCACCAGGAATGTTCTAGAAGGGTCTGGAAGGTCCGACACTCTGGAGGGGGAAGGGTACATGGATGTGTCATGACAATGTGAAATGGTTGCATCATGTACTAGGTCACTTGGCTGGGCAATATGAAGAGAGAAATCAAATCCAAGTTTGAAAGTCAAACGCCAATTTGAAAAGTCAAATCCGAAGTTTGCTTGGTGGAGGGAAAGTAGGAAACCTACCTAGGGTAGGAGTCCCACTCCCTCCACCCGCCGGCCAAGGAGGAGGAGTTGGAGGAGGACTCCCTCCTCCCAACCGCCTCCCTCCCACCTATATAAGGAGGGGTAGGGCGCCCCTACCCCTCACACCCAAAACCCTAGCTCCCTAGCGCCACCACCTCCAAGTGCTGCCGCCGCCTAGGGCCTCCTCCAAGTCGCCGACTTGGGGCTTCCCCAAGCCCTAGCCGCCGGCCACACCACCCACCTTGGTGCCTCTAAACCGTAGATCGCCAAGGCCCTCTCTTATTCCACCATACTCGCTCCGGCTTAGGCGAAGCCCTGCGGGATCTTCCCTCTACTTTCGACACCACGCCGTCGTGCTGCCGGTATCACGAGGAGAGTGCTACAACCTCCGCTGCCTGCTGGAACAAGGGAGAGGAAGGTCTTCATCGAAAATCTGCGAGCGATGTGGAAGCTGAGCGCTACGTAAGCGAGATCTTGAGATCGACAAGAGTACGACTACATCACCCACGAGAATCTGCTCTCGTTAACCGCTTTGGAATCTTCGAGGGTGAGTTCTTCTATCGACTCATTGCTACAATCTAGTAGATAGATCTTGGCTTGTTTGTGTGCATGCAGTAGAATTTTTTTGTTTTCCATGCTACGAACCCCTACAGTGGTATCAGAGCCGTGTCTATATGTAGATCTGTTGCACGAGTAGAACACAATGGTCATTGTGGGCGATGGTGCTTTTATTATCAATTTCCTTTTGTGTACTTTGCATCTTGCGGTAGAAGCGGCCCAGGATAACCTTACATGACATCGTTCATGAGACTTGCTCCACGCTCAACATGCAACTTGTATTGCATAAGTGGCTTTGCGGGTGTCTGTCTCTCCCATTATAGTATAGATTCAATTTACAACAGGCACTTGATAGTTCAAGCATCAACGTTGTGGTTCTTGTTCGTAAGTTAGAACGACACTTATTGAAAGCCCCAAACCACGTAAAATATGCAAAGAAAATTAGAGGCGTCTAACTTTGTTTTGCAGGGGTGTGCTGTGATGTGATATGGCCATGATTGTGATCATATATGATGTATGCAATGTTCCTTATTGTAAGTTGGCAACAGGCAGGAGCCATATGGTTGTCTTTTAAATTCCGTTAAGACTTGCGTGTCTATTCAAAGTAGTTGTAATAGTTGAAGCTGGTGGACGACAACCATGAAACGGCGCCATTGACCTTGACGCCATACCGTTGATGATGGAGATCATGTTCGTGCTTGAAGATGGAGATCGAGAGCACAAGAAGAAAACGCCATATCATATAACATATTATGAATTGCATGTGATGTTAATCCTTTATGCATCTTGTATTGCTTAGTTTACGATGGTAGCATTATAAGATGATCCCTCAAGCACACAATTTCAAGTTTTAAAGTGTTCATCCTTAGTAAGCACCGTTGCTAAAGCTCGTTGTTTCGAAGCACCACGTGATGATCGAGTGTGTTAGATTCTACGAGTGTATACACCGTGAGCAAGCCATATTTGCTCATGCAGAAGCTAAGGTTTGTTCTTGACGAGCCTAGCATGTACATACATGGTCTCGGAACACGGATCACCGAAAGGTAAAGCATGAGTCATATAGTAGATATGATGAACATGTTGATTGTTCGCCATTGAAGCTACATCAACTCTCGTGATGATCGGTTTTGATGTGGTGGATTTGGTTCGTGTGATCACTAAAACAATTTGAGGGATATTGTTTTGAGTGGAAGTTCACCTAGATTAGTTTAACTATTAATTAGAACTCAATTTGTCATAAACTTAGTCTAAACTATTGCAAATATGTTGTAGATCAATGGCGGACCCTACCATCAATTTTAGTGCGTTCCTAGAGAAAGAAAAGTTGAAAAACAATGGAAGCAACTTCGCGGATTGGTTTCGCAATTTGAGGATTGTCCTCAATGCTGGTAATTTTACCTATGTGATGGATGCACCGCTGGGTGACCCGCTGCCATCGCTACCGATGAAGTAAAGAATGTTTACCTCACTCGGAAGAATCGATCTCCATTCGAGTGTGCTATATTGTATGGTTTGGAATCGGAGCTTCAGAAAAGGTTTGAGAACCATGAACCACATGATATTGTCCGTGAACTCAAAATGATATTTGAGGCTCACGCGGCAGTTGAGAGTTATGAGGCTTCTGAAAAGTTCTTTAACTGCAAGATGGAAGAGGGCAGCTCCGTCAGTGAGCACGTGCTTAAGATGTCTGGGCACGCAAACAAACTCCAAAGCTTGGGTATAGTGATTCCTAATTCTTTGGGGATTCACAGTGTACTCCAATCACTACCACCAAGTTACAAGAACTTTGTGATGAACTACAATATGCAAAACATGGACAAGACGTTGCCAGAACTCTTCTCCATGTTGAAATCTGCAGAAGTGGAGATCAAGAAAGAGCACCAAGTGTTGTTGGTCAATAAGACCACCAAATTAAAGAAGCAAGGCAATTCTAAGCAAAAGGGAAACTTCAATAAGGGTGGTAAGAAAGTTGCCGCGCCGGCGAAGAAGACCAAGGCTGGGCCTAAGCCTGATACTGAGTGCTTTTACTACAAGGGAGAGGGTCACTGGAAGCGGAATTGCCCAAAGTACTTGGCGGATTTGAAGAACGGCAACATCAAGAAGAAAGGTATATCCGATATACATGTTATTGATGTGTATCTCACTAGTACTCGTAGTAGTTCCTGGGTATTTGATACTGGTTCGGTTGCTCATATTTGTAACTCGAAACAGGTACCGCAGAATAAACGGAAGCTAGCGAAGAACGAGGTGACGATGCGTGTTGGAAATGGATCAAAGGTTGATGTGATCGCGGTCGGCACGCTACCTCTTCATCTACCATCGGGATTAGTTTTATACTTAAATAATTGTTATTTGGTGCCTGCGTTGAGCATGAACATTATATCTGGATCATGTTTATTGCGAGACGGTTACTTGTTTAAGTCCGAGAATAATGGTTGTTCGATTTATATGAGTAATATGTTTTATGCATATGCACCTTTGGTAGATGGTCTATTTTTATTGAATCTCGACAGTGGAAATACACACATTAATAACATTGAAGCTAAACATTTGAAAATGAGCGATAACTCGACCTATATGTGGCACTGTCATCTTGGTCACATTGGAGTGAAGCGTATGAAGAAACTCCATTCCGATGGACTTCTTGAATCACTTGATTTCGAATCACTTGAAATACGTGAAGCATGTCTGATGGGTAAAATGACTAAGACTCCATTTTCTGGTATGATGGAGCGAGCTACTGACTTATTGGAAATCATACATACCGATGTGTGTGGTCTAATGAGTGTAGCATCGCGCGGTGGTTATCGTTATGTTCTTACCTTCACGGATGACTTGAGTAGATATGGGTATATATATTTCATGAAACATAAGTCCGAAACTTTCGAGAAGTTTAAGGAATTTCAAAGTGAGGTAGAGAATCAACGTAACAAGAAGATTAAATTTCTACGATCTGATCATGGAGGTGAATATCTAAGTTACGAGTTTGGCGAGCATTTGAATAAATGCGGAATACTTTCACAATTGACACCGCCGGGAACACCACAGCGTAATGGTGTGTCTGAATGTCGTAATCGAACTCTCTTAGATATGGTTCGTTCTATGATGTCACTTACAAATTTACCGCTATCATTTTGGGGTTATGCATTAGAAACAGCCGCATTCACTTTAAATAGGGCACCATCTAAATCCGTTGAAACGACACCATATGAATTATGGTTTGGGAATAAACCTAAATTGTCGTTCCTTAAAGTTTAGGGTTGCGAAGCTTATGTAAAGAAGTTACAGCCGGACAAGCTTGAACCCAAAGCGGAAAAATGCGTCTTCTTAGGATACCCGAAGGAAACTATTGGGTATACCTTCTATCATAGATCCAAGGGCAAAATCTTCGTTGCCAAGAATGGATCCTTTCTAGAGAAGGAGTTTCTCTCGAAAGAAGTGACTGGAAGGAAAGTAGAACTCGACGAGGTTGTTGAACCTTCTCTCGAACTTGCGAGTAGCGCAGCACCGGAAGTAGTTCCTGTGGCGCCTACACCAATAAGAGAGGAAGCTAATGATGTTGATCATGAAACTTCGATTGAAGTTACTACGGAACCTCGCAGGTCGACGAGAACTCATACTACTCCTGATTGGTATGATCCCGTTACGAGTGTCATGTTGGTGGACAACACCGATGACCCTACGACATATGAGGAAGCGATGATGAGCCCATATTCCAATAAATGGCAAGAAGCCATGAAATCCGAGATTGGATCCATGTACGAAAACCAAGTATGTACTTTGGTGGACTTACCGGATGGCCGGAAGGCTGTCGAGAACAAATGGATCTTCAAGAAGAAAACAGATGCTGATGGTAATGTTACTATTTATAAAGATCGACTTGTCGCAAAAGGGTTTCGGCAAATTCAAGGAGTTAACTACGATGAGACTTTCTCACCAGTAGCGAAGCTAAAGTCTGTGAGGATTATGTTAGCAATCGCTGCATATTATGATTATGAGATATGGCAGATGGATGTCAAAACGGCATTCCTCAATGGAGACATTGATGAAGAGTTGTATATGATGCAACCCAAAGGTTTTGTCGATCCTAAAGATGCTAACAAGGTATGCAAACTTCAACGGTCCATATATGGATTAAGGCAAGCATCCCGAAGTTGGAATCAACGTTTTGATAAGGTAATCAAAAGCTTTGGTTTTATACAAACTTATGGAGAAGCTTGTATTTACAAGAAAGTGAGTGGGAGCTCTGTAGCATTCTTAATACTGTATGTGGATGACATATTGTTGATTGGGAATGATGTAGACCTTCTTAATAGTGTCAAGGATTATTTGAATAATAGTTTTTCAATGAAAGATCTTGGCGAAGCAGCTTACATCTTAGGCATAAAGATTTATAGAGATAGATCAAGACGCCTAATATCATTGTCACAGAGTACATATTTGGACAAAGTTCTAAAGAGGTTTGGAATGGAAGATAGCAAGAAAGGATTCTTGCCCATGTTGCCCAATACGACCTTGAGTAAAACTCAAAGTCCTGCAACGGCAGAAGATATAGAAAGGATGAGTAAGACTCCCTATGCCTGAGCCATAGGATCTCTAATGTATGCCATGCTATGTACTAGACCCGACATTGCATATGCTATTAGTTTGACTAGCAGATATCAAAGTGATCCAGGAGTGGATCATTGGACAGCGGTCAAAAACATCCTTAAGTACTTGAGAAGAACTAAGGATATGGTTCTTTCTTATGGAGGTGATGAACATCTCGTTGTTAATGGTTACACCGATGATAGTTGGAACACCGATCCGAATGATTCTAAATCTCAATCTGGATACGTATTTACTTTGAATGGTGTAGCAGTTAGCTGGAGGAGTGCAAAGCAAAGTGTTGTGGCGAGATCTTCAACTGAATCGGAATACATAGCTGCTTCGGAGGCTTCACAAGAGGCAGTATGGATGAAGGAGTTCATTACAGAGCTCGGTGTGGTTCCAAGTGCGCTGGACCCAATGTCTGTCCATTGTGATAACATGGGCGCTATAGCCAATGCGCAAGAACCAAGGTCACACAAGAAGCTTAAGCACATCAAGCTACGTTTTCACGCTATTCGAGAGCATGTCCAATATGGTGACATGAATATTTGCAAAGTACACACAGATCTGAATGTGGCGGATCCGTTGACTAAACCTCTCCCGAGGGCAAAACATGACCAACACCAAACTGCCATGGGTGTTCGGTATATTACCATGTAATCTAGATTAGTTAACTCTAGTGCAAGTGGGAGACTATTGGAGATATGCCCTAGAGGCAATAATAAAAGTGGTTATTATTATATCTTTGTGTTTATGATAGATGTTTACATTCATGCTATAATAGTATTAACCAGAAACATTAATACTTGTGTGATTTGTAAACTAAATTAGAGTCCCTAGTAAAGCCTATTTGTAATGCTAGCTTGTTGGTTAATAGATGATCGTGGTTTCCCGATCATGAACATTGAGATGTTATTAACAACAAGATCATATCATTAGGAGAATGGTATGATGGACATACTCCTATAGATAAGCGCAACATAAATATCAAGTCATTTTAATAGTTTGTTTGCTATAATCTTTCTGATACATAGTAACCTAATTCCTTCGACCATGAGATCATGTTAATCACCATCACCGGAAGGATGCTTTGATGACATCAAACACCACACCGTAACTGGGTGGCTATAAAGGTGGCATTGAGTGTTCGGAAAGTATGGGTTGAGACACATGGATCAAGAGTGGGATTTGTCCATCCATATGACGAATAAATATACTCTGGGCCCTCTCGGTGGATTGTCATCCGATTAGCTTGCAATCATGTGACTGGCTCACAAGGGATCACATATCACGGGAACGAGAAAAGAGTACTTATCAGTAATGAGGTTGAACTAGGTATGCAGAGATACCGACGATCAAAACCTCGGATGAGTAAACTATTGTGAGACAAAGGGAAATTGGTATCATATGTAAGTGGTTCATTTGATCGCAAAGTAATGGTAGAAATATGTGGGAGCCATATGAATTTACATATTCCTCTATTGGTTATTGATCGGAGAAGTGTCTCGATCATGTCTGCATAATTCACGAACCGTAGGGAGACACACTTAAGGATTCAATGTTGTTGAGTAGTTATGGAATGATGAGTAAGAGACCGAATGTTGTTCGGAGTCTCAGATGGGATCCGGGATATCACGAGGAGATCCAGAATGGTTCGGATAATAAGATTCATATAAGGAAAGTCCTGTTTGGGAGTTCAGAAATGATTCCGGTGTTTTCACCAGGAATGTTCTTGAAGGGTCTGGAAGGTCCGGCACTCCGGAGGGGGAAAGGTACATGGATGTGTCATGACAATGTGGAATGGTTGCATCATGTACTAGGTCACTTGGCTGGGCAATATGAAGAGAGAAATCAAATCCAAGTTTGAAAGTCAAACGCCAATTTGAAAAGTCAAATCCGAAGTTTGCTTGGTGGAGGGAGAGTAGGAAACCTACCTAGGGTAGGAGTCCCACTCCCTCCACCCGCCGGCCAAGGAGGAGGATTTGGAGGAGGACTCCCTCCTCCCAACTGCCCCCCTCCCACCTATATAAGGAGGGGTAGGGCACCCCTACCCCTCACACCCAAAGCCCTAGCTCCCTGGCGCCACCACCTCCAAGTGCTGCCGCCGCCTAGGGCCTCCTCCAAGTCGCCGACTTGGGGATTCCCCAAGCCCTAGCCGCCGACCACACCACCCCCCTTGGTGCCTCTAAACCGTAGAGCGCCAAGGCCCTCTCTTATTCAACCATACTCGCTCCAGCTTAGGAGAAGCCCTGCGGGATATTCCCTCTACTTCCGACACCATGCCATCGTGCTGCCGGTATCACGAGGAGAGTGCTACAACCTCTGCTGCCTGCTAGAACAAGGGAGAGGAAGGTCTTCATCGAGTACCGAACGTGTGACCGACTGCGGAAGCGCTGCCGAAACGCAGCGCCGGAAGGATCGTCTACGCGATCTTGAGATCGGCAAGAGTACGACTGCATCACCCACGAGAATATGCTCTCGTTAACCGCTTTGGAATCTTAGAGGGTGAGTTCTTCTATCGACTCATTGCTACAATCTAGTAGATAGATCTTGGCTTGTTTGTGTGCATGCGGTAGAAATTTTTTGTTTTCCATGCTACGAACCCCTACACCGACATGGTCGCGGCTGGCTACGCCGACCGCCGCAGCGAAGGCAACCGCAGCAGCGGCGGATATCGTGGAAACAACTTCCGTGATGGAGGAATCCCAGCACATTCATGGCAACATCACGACCGCGACGACGGACCCTCGGCATACGACAAGTTGTCAGGCCCATGCACCATCCACTTCTTCACCGACAAACATGATGGTAAAAAGAAGGCAAGCCACATGCTCAAAGACTGTCGCGAATTCCAGAAAATCAGCGAGAGAATGTCCCAGATGAGGCAGCAATCCCCGAACCCTGGGTACGGGCACGCACCCGCACCAGGTGATATCGCCCACGGAGCTCCTCCACCACCACCCGTGGGACCTTCAAATCACCCAATCGCAACCGCACAGAACAACGGCGGAAACGGGTACCCCGGGACGAAAGGGTAATTGATGATCCAAAAGGGGCGCCCAACAAACAAGGTGCAAAAGAAAATCACCCGCCAAGTCAGCTTGGCTGTGACCGCTCCACCCGCTATCCCTAAGTACCTCGGCAGTCCGGAGTCCTGCATCACGTTCAGCCGTTCGGATCACCCCCGCCAGATCCCTCGCCCAGGTCATGCCGCCATGGTGCTCGAGGCGCAGATCGGAGGGTTCGAGATGAGCCGCGTCTTCATGGACGGTGGCAGCAGCATCAACCTGATGTTCGCCAGCACCTTAGCAGCAATGCGGATCCCGCTGTGTAGCCTGGAACAATCCGACACAATGTTCCACGACATTGTCCTAGGGAAAGGCATATTCCCCCTGGGAAATATATGGCTCGACGTCATCTTCGGCAAGCCCGGTAATTTTCGATTTGAGCGACTCGAGGTCGAAGTGGTGGACTGGCCATCACAATACCACGCCATCCTCGGGCGCGTGGCATTCGCACGGTTCCCGGCAGTACCGCACTACGCGTACCTGCTACTCAAGATGCCAGGACCTAGGGCGTCATCACGATCCATGGGAGCTTCACCTGATCGGATCACTGCGACAGAGACTTCAATAGAATCTCCCAGTCATTTGGCATGCAGGAAGAGCTCATAAGGCTCCGAGAGGTGACAGACAACGGGGCACCTCCAGTCTCAAGGCAGAACGCACCTGACATGTCGTTCAACTCAACAGTCAACATGAAGAAGGTGCAGGTCCACCCGACAGACGCCTCCAAGACGACGCTGATCGCCAACGACCTCAGCCCCACATAGGAAAGCGCGCTCGTCAAATTCCTCCGTGAGCGCTGGGAAATCTTCGCCTGGTGTCCTGCAGACACGCCAGGAGTTCCCAGGGAATTCGCCGAGCACACACTTAACGTGTTTCCAGACGCCAAGCCCGTCAAACAATCCATCCGATGACTGTCCGAGCCACGGGCCGAAGCCATCGGAGTCGAGGTCAACAAACTGCTCGACGCTAACTTCATCAGAGAGATCAAGGAGAGCGAGTGGCTGGCCAACACCGTGATGATACCTAAAAAGGACACGGATGTGCGTGGACTTCGCATCGCTGAATAAGCACTGCCTGAAGGATCACTTCCCTCTCCCTCGGATCGATCAGATCATCGATTCGACTGCAGGATGCGAGAAACGCTCCTTCCTCGATGCCTACTCAGGCTACAATCTGATTCGGCTGAAGGCCGAAGATCAGGAGAAAATGGCGTTCATCACGCCGTTCAGAGTGTTCTGCTACAACACAATGCCCTTCGGGCTGAAGAACGCAGGTGCCACGTACCAGCGGTGCATGCAGGCATGACTGAAGAACCAGATCGGCCGCAACATAGAAGTCTATGTCGACGACATAGTAATCAAAACAAGGGAGGCCAAGAAACTGATCGACAATCTCCGCGAGACGTTCGACAACCTTGATCGATACAAGATCAAGCTAAACCCAGAAAAGTGCGCCTTCGGCGTCCCATCTAGTCAACTGCTCGGCTACTTCATCTCCCAGCGAGGGATCTAGGCGAACCCGAAGAAAATCCGAGCCATAATGGCCATGGAGAAGCCAAAGAACCTCAAAGGAGTCCAGCAGCTCGCTGGGCAAATCGCGGCGTTGAGCAGGTTCATCAGCCGCATGGGCAAAAAAGCCCTGCCTTTCTATCAGCTGCTATGCAAGGCAGACAAATTCGAGTGGACGCCCGAAGCGGACGACACATTCAAAGATCTGAAGCGGCTGCTCTCCACCTCGCCTGTCTTGGTCACGCCAAAGGAGTGCGAGCCTCTACTGCTATACATATCAGCTACACACCAGGTGGTAAGCACCGTGCTCGTGGTCGAACGACCCGAATATGGCAAGACCCATGGGGTCCAACGCCCAATCTACTACCTCAGCGAGGTATTGACGCCGATAAAGCAGAGGTACCCTCACTACCAGAAACTCTCCTACGGCATGTTCATGATGGCTCGTTGTCTGAGCCACTACTTCCAGGAGCATCAGGTGATGGTCGTCAACGAAGCACCCCTGAACAGCATCCTAAACAACCCGGAGGCCACAGGACGCGTGGCCCTATGGGGCATCGAGCTGTCACCTCTAGACATAGTCTATGAGAAGCGCCATGCGATTAAGTCCCAGGTACTTCCGGACTTCCTCGTCCACTAGATGGAGCTGCAGCTGCCGGATACCGCGGACATGACACAGTCATGGACGATGCACTTCGACGGCTCCAAGCGCGACGCAGGAGCAGGAGCCGGGGTCATACTAACATCCCCACAGGGCGACAAGATGAAGTACGTCCTCCGGATGAAATTTTGAGCTTCCAAAAACGAAGCCGAATACGAGGCCCTCATCCACGGCATGAGGATGGCCAAGATCTGCAGCGCAACGCACCTAGTCATCTATGGCGATTCAAATCTCGCCGTCCAGCAGACGATGAACGAGTGCGACGCGCACGCCGCCAACATGATCGGGATCAACATAACATACGCCTTAGTGGCGCACCCACAAACGAACAGGCAGGTCGAAAAGGCCAACGACCTCATCGGCGGCGGCATCGAGAAACGCCTTATGAGACCACTCCAGCGACTCGCGGGAGCCTGGCCAGAAGAGCTACCATCCGTCCGTTGGAGCTTGCGCACAACGCCAAATAGCTCAACTGGCTACACACCTTTCTTCATGGTGCACGGAGCCGAAGCCGTGTTGCCTGCAGAAGTACACCACAAGGCCCCTCGGGTCATCGCCTACAGCTAAGCCGAAATCGACGGCCGTACTAGAAGACGCTATCGACACACTCGACGAGGCACGCGACATCGCCGCAGCCCGCTCGACGGTCTACCAGCAGAGCCTAGGCAACTATCACAGCCACCGGCTGCGCCCAAGGTCCTTCGTCGAAGGAGACCTAGTCTTACGACTCAAGCAAGAGCGACCGAAGAAGCTCGAGTCACCCTGGGAAGGACCCTATGTCGTCACCGAAGTCATCTCAGGTGGCGCCTATCGCCTCAAGCACGTGGAGTCTGGAGTCGCATACTCCAACCCATGGAACGTTGCACAACTGCGACGCTTCTACCCCGAGCTATCTCCCCTTTACTTTCAATAAGGCTATTCAGCCAAGGCAACTCAGCCGAAAAATGTACCTCCTCATTACTATATGAATAAAAGCTAAGTGTCTCGCCCCAAAATTCATCTTTCACTCGCATTTCTTTATGCTACAACACACTCGGGGGCTCCCCCCTCACCTCGCTACTTCGTCGACTAAGGATAACGCATGTACACCTGAGTAGCCGATCACTTCAGGCTAACGAAAAGGGCATGCATACAAACAAAGCACCACGTGCTAAAAACAATCAACCTTTACATCAAAGGTCATCACACGCCCAGTCGAACCTATACAAATTTTACACCTATCTTTTTACAGGTCCTACCTATTCTGAAGAATCACCCGCGCACAATGTTCAAAGAGATCTACAACTTGTTCGGCATACTTCCTTACAGCCGCATAGTGCGGACACATGTCCCACATGCCACCATCTGGCCAAGGAGGCGGCCCAGCCACAACACCATCACGATCTTCATCAGGGCGATGTAGCCGCATGAGGGAAAGCGCGGCCTTCACCCCCACAACCAACAGATGCCGAACCAACTCCCTGACATGATGTACATCTCAAAACTTTGCCAACAAGCCCTAGAGAGTCGATGGTGCCTCATCCAGGGGAAACATTACGTGTAGAACCGATGCCAAGGAAGTCTTCACTTGTCGCAGCACCCGTGACACCTGGTGAACACGATCCTGCACAGTCGCAAGGACCGTGTCACGATCACGAGCCATCTAGAAAAAGCCACCGCTTCCATATCTTGCTGCGTCAAGCAATTGATACGAACAACAACGCACTCCTTTTCCTCCCTAGGAACAAGGTTAGCACCTGTAGCACCTAATGAGTAGCAGCACGAAGACACTTACACTGAAGCTGTTCGGCCAAATGCCACAACTCCCCCATCAGATACTCCTCTCCAGCGGCGCCTCGCTCCGCCTTCGACTTCCAAACATCTGCGTGGCCTCGGATGTGAAGCAACTCCTTCTCAAGACTACGGAGGCGGTCACGAAGAAATACAAGCTGCAATGCATCATCCAAGGATGGTCGCAGCCGCGGAGCAGACGAAGTATCGACGGGATCATCACCCGAAGGTCCCTAGAGGAAAAGAGACAAGGATATGAACAAACACACGAATGGGCAACAGCTCAAATATTCATTATATACAACAAAAGCCACTGCATGGCACAAGAAGTGTTTGTAAATGTATTACAACAAAAGCAGACGAAAACTATCCTACAACTACAAGGCCTAAGCAGCTGCATCCTGAGTGGCCTTGGAGCCGGATTGCCTGCTCTTGGCCTCTCCCTGCTACCTCACCGCGTACTCTGCCAGCAAGTCAATCAGCTTCAGCCCATAGCGTTTACAGCGGGCAGCATAGAGGATAAAAGCTACCTCGGATCCGTCGGGAGCCGTTGGCATCTGGGAGGTGACCTGATGAAGATCCAGCTCCACTCCAGACGCCATGGCCATCGCCAGCCCCATGGACGCGCAGATGCCCTTCGCGCTATGCTTGTAGCGCCTCGGTGACAACAAGATCCGCCAACAAGTCGACATCCTCGAGGGCAACGCCCTTGGGGACGAGATCCTTGTAGAAGCGCCCGAGAACCTCCTTGGATTTGGCAAGAGAGCCAACCACAGTGTTGCAGCGGTCTTTGACTGCCGCAGTAGCATCATCCAGAGCACTTCCGTGCTCCAGAGCACTGCGGTCAAACTCAATGCCCGTGACATCTAGATAAATGGAAAAGGAAAAGTGAGAATCAAACAAAACCAGAGAGACAAGGAAGCCTAAAAGGAACAAGTAACAGACAAAATTACTCACCCGAAATAGCCTTGGCAGCATCCATCAACTTGTCGGCTACCTCCTTCTCGCGCGAGGCCACGGCGGTGGCGAGCTGCTCCTTGCAGTCCGTAGCCTCTTGTTGCAGGCGCTCCTTGGCCGAAGCTACGTCGGCTAGCTCCTGCTCGAGGCGCTCCTTAGCGCCAACAGCGTCCTTAACTTTTTCCTCCTGTAACACCCTCAGAATCGGCCCTATGCAAGTTTTAGCGAAACTCGCCAACCCGCATAGAAACGATTCAAAGGTGCCCACCAGGCACTTTCGTGCGGGTGGAAAACGAAGTAATAACATTACACAACAGTCCTCGATGGGACCCACAGAACAGATATATATACAACAGCGACTCAAAGAGTCAAGAATACAAATATACGGTACAAAGATCCAAATCACCTTGAAAACGATGGGGAGTCCGACTACGGACAAGATGCAAATAGGGCTAAGAGCCCTGAAGAATAACCAATGGCGTCCATAACCCTGCCCAGGCCAAGCCGGAAGGGTAACCTTGCTAACGACGTCGATCTCAAAACCTGCTTAAACAAAAGGGGTGCCGACAAAGGGCAAAGGAAAAAGAGGAGCCAAGATCGAGGCCAAGACACATGAGGCTAGAATTCCGGTCCTCGCCTACATAGGTATGGTGGATCAAGCGGCAGCAAGATGCACTAAACAACCTATAGAGACTCGATACAACCGGATATCGAGAGGAATAAGAATGACCTAACGATCCAACTCTGAGCTATCACCAAACAAACCCATCTCGGTGTTTTCCTCGAGACCAAACGAGGAAGTCAACCGAGGAACTCACACAGTTGGCGCTTTACTTATTCGATTATAGTTGCACTTTACTAGTCGTTTAGATAATCGTCACGATAAAGTAAGCGATGGGCATTTTAGTTAACCATTCCGTTATAGTGGCAACACTTACTAGTCAGATACAATTATCATGAGATAACCCCAAAACCCAGCAGTTGTTGGTACTTTTACTTAGCCATTCCGCTGTAGTGAAGCTGATTACTAGTCATATCGGATACAAGTCAATTTATAACAATAAACTTTAGTTATAGTTGTCTATGATCAAGCAATCGTGCTCCAAGTCGTCCATAACCGCGGACACGGCTTCTAAAAGATTTAACCGCAGGGTGCACCAAAGTATCCACAGCACTTCGACCCTTTTGCCGATCGCTAACATACACCCATCGGTATGTCGGCGGGGCCTAAGTCACGACGTTCCTGCACCAAAGCAAGCACGGGGCCACCCCACTAAGTACACCAACGGTCGGCCGGTCTCCGAGACGGACTTAGGGTTTGTGGGGTCAGAACGATGCAGATCCCCAAACGGGATCGCCGATACCACGTAAACGGGTCACAATTCCTAAACAAGACAAGGTGCTCGCACAAACGTAAATACATAAGTAGCATGGCATAAGTACAGGATAGTAAAACACCTCAAACTAGTTGTGGCCCCCAAGACAATACTTTGAAATCAGGTAATAATCAATGGGGCCCATATCTCCCCACCGTGGTTAGCGCTCGATCTCGAACAGTGTCAAGAACTCGGGTCCCACGGGACACAAGTGGGCTCGGAAACCAAATCTTACCTATCACCCACCGATGCCTCTCGCTTAATTCAATTTTAGTAGTTAAACAGAATTAAAGTGAACAATAAGTAAACCATGATCATCTCCAACGTCAACATGCGGCAATCCTCCAACAATTGTGGTACTTGACGACAAGCAAAACACTAGAGCAAGCGACTCACGACACGCCGGGTCCAACTATCTACCAAACAACAGGTAATAGGATGTGTCCAAGGCTATATATGGCTGCAAGGGATATCACGGGTACGAAAACTAGAGCATCGCAACACCGATAGCAATAGATCAACAGGAAGGAGTAAATTACTATAAAAGTAAGATAGGTAGAAAGGGGGAGATGCTCGCCTGAAAACATTGTCGAAGGTTCAACCGAAGATCGGGCGAAGCTCACATCAACTCAACGGCCTTATCCGCAAGAAGCAAATCACTAGAAGAAACACCGGTGCACTATTTAATACAACGCGAAGATCGGGCATGATGCATGTATGATGTATGACATGGCAAAGATGCGGTGCATTTAGGTCAATATTAAGTGGAACCGGGGTCCCGACAATATTCAAGTGGTTCAAGTTATTTAGAAAACCCCGCAAATTAAAAGTTGTTTTAACATGGCAAGAGATAGTACCGGGTTCGCTACACCAATTTAAATGAGGCCGATATGAGACTAGATTTGCCCGCATATGGGCCCCATATTTAATTATTAGGTGAATCGGCATAAGGCCCCCAAACCACAGATATGCCTGCGAGATGAATGATTTAATGCAACAAGTTGATATCATTTATAAAAATAGGGTATCGAGGAAAAGGGTCACACATTAGGGTCTCGACGGTCTTGGGTTACTGGGGTCGGGGTCGTGGTCCGTGGTTCGACGGTCGGTCTCGGCGGAAACGTTCTCGGAAAACTGGGGTAGGTCTTGCCGCATCCGGGGTCTCCGGGTCATGTCGACGATCATGGTGTTCGGGATGAAGTACTTGTCGCATCGTGTCTCGGTGTCCTCGGGTCCGATTGTAGATCTCGGCGTCCTCGAGGGGGGGGTGTACTTGTCGTGTCCGGGAAGAAGGACTTCGCGTCCGGTGGCAATCTTGTCGTCCCGTGTAGACGTCCTCAGTGTCGGGGAAGATCTTGAGGTTCCGCGGGATCGGTCTTCGCCTCCGGGAACGGGTCTTCGGGTTCTCGATGAACTGGGTGTTCTGGCAATCTCTGAGTAGTGGGTCTTGACGTTTCCATGTCGAAGGTCCGAGGAAGATCATGTCGGTACGAAGCATTTTAGCGAGCTGGTCTCGGCGCCAGATCCCATAATGTGTAGAGCCTCAACATGTGGAAAACATTTTGAGGAAGGCTGGCACCTCCTTGACCGCACTGTGGACTCCGAGGCACACCCGAACACGCTCAGCTTGTGGGCATTGCCCATCTGACTCACGTCGATGCCCTCCAGGACGAAGACGCAGGTCTGCACGCACCGGGGCCGTTGCTGACGAGGCAGAGCTGCACCCCTACATGGTCCCTTGGCCGATGCGGTTGTGGTGAGAGGTTTCGCGACGACGGGCGGGGAAGATGGCGAGGCGGCTCGGCGGCTTGGCGCACGGACGGTGCAGGGCGCGGAGGAGGCGACTTGGCCGGCGGGTCGACGGCCGGGACGAGCTCGAGGCGGGCGGCGAAGACGCGCCAATGGCGGAGGAGCGCCGGGCGGAGCGGGTCTGGCGCGGGCGGCGCTGTGAGGCGAGCGGGCGGGAGCGCTGGAGGTGGCGGTGGGCTCGCCGCTCCACATGCGAGCCGGAGGCGACGCTGCGGAGGCGGCAGGGCGACTCGGACGGCGGGGCTCGGCCGGGCGCGCTGGTGGCGAGGAGGCGGGCCGGAGATGGTGGTAGGGGGGTCCGTGCAGCGGGCCACTGGGAAGGGCGAGCAGGGCGACGAGGCGGAGCTCGAGGGCAAAGCGAGGAGGGGAAGGCGGGGCTGGGAGATGGCGAGAGGGGAGAGGCCGCGGCACGCAGCGGCGGCGCACGGGAGAGGAAGGAGAACGGCGGCGGGTCGCGAGGTTCGCTGGGGAAGGAGGCGAAGGGGAGAAAAGGCCACAATGGGAGGGGAGGGAGAGGGCAGTGAGGAGGCCTTGGGCGAGCCCGGAGGAAGAGGAGGAGGGGGCGTGGATGCTGGCGGACGGAGGAAGAAGGAGCCATGCTGCTACTGGGAGGAGAGGAGGGAGGTGGAGCAGGTCGCGGGCCGGTGGGGCCAGTGGCGTGGACGCGGTCCAGGGGATTTGTCGGGCAAAGGGATATGGTCGGCGGCGTGGGCGTGCGTGTTTGCGTGGTGGGGGTGGCGTGTGTGGGGCGGTGGTGGAGAGAGGAAGTGGGGGTTGGGTCTAGTCTAGGTGGCAAAAGGGGATTGGGTGAGGGAGAGGAGTGGGTGAGGTGGCGTCCAGCGATTGGTCCGGGTGAGGTGGAGGCTGGGTGTGGGTAGTTTTCCGGGTAGCCTTAGGATTTAGAGGTTGGACCGATCGGTTTTATACGGGGGTGGTCGTTCGGTTCGGGTTGGCCCGTTCGACTGCCCCCACTAAAAATAATATAATTTTTATTTGTTTTATTAACACCGTTTGCAAACCGATATCGGTCAACAAAAATAAACCGGTGACCTGGTTTTGATATTTGAATTAAGATGAGGCGTTTGGAAAACAAATCGGGCGTTGCGAAAATAGTTTTATGCAAACAATGCATGATGATGACGATGCAATGCACAAATTCTACGCAATTTTCTAGTAGTGGTTTTGCGGGATGCCACAATTCGACACCACTAACAAGGGATCTCGTCCTCGAGATCCGCCTCATGGTACCGGAAGGAAGGTCGGCGATCTGCGTCTTCTCGCTTCGTGTAGATCCTCGTGACACCACTAACAAGAGGTCGTTGTTCATGTTCGTCAAGAGAACACTCCGGATAAACAACGGACGAAGATAAAGGTAAGGCCACCTCTAGCTTCCATGGAAGGAGTAGAATTGCATCGATCCACCATTCAATGTGCATAAGCGAATGATAAGAGTAGTGGTATGGTCGCGACTCCATCCCGCACTCAAAGCATTACTATGTACACGAATAGACAGATTATGCAACCAACTCTCAGATTCAGATCAAGATCTCGACAAGCGAGGTTCGAATCAAAGGGTGATGCGTCTCGATCGGATCTGGCGTAGACGAGGTCGTCGCGTCGGAAAACACCGAAAGGCACAAACAAGGAACAAAGAATGATAACACCGTAGACGGATTCCTCAGGCAGCATGAACACCGGATGGTAGAACACCGTTATCAGAGGAGGAAGCGAAACCCTGAAGGTACGACGGAAACCCAACCACGAGAAATCCTGGACTCGAAGAAAAGATAAGAGGTGGATTCAAAACACGCTGAGGTGAGAGGAGAGCAACAGAGGGGTAAGGAGTAAAATCAGACCTAATCAGAACTATCCAACCGATTTTCATAATAGTTTTGACACTCTACTTCGGCCGTTAGCTAGGTTATCCTACAGGCTGGACTTGTGGGGTATCGCAACTGCTGAGCTCTGATACCACTCAGACCCTCGGGAATCGCCCTATGCAAGTTTTAGCGAAACTCGCCAACCCGCATAGAAACGATTCAAAGGTGCACCAGCACTTTCGTGCGGTGGAAAACGGCAATAACATTACACAACAGTCCTCGATGGGACCCATAGAATGATATATATACAACGACTCAAAGAGTCAAGAATACAAATATACGGTACAAAGATCCAAATCACCTTGAAAACGATGGGTCCGACTACGGACAAGATGCAAATGGGGCTAAGAGCCTCAAGAATAACCAATGGCGCCCATAACCCTCGGGCCAAGCCGAAGGGTAACCTTGCTAACGACGCCGATCTCAAAACCTGCTTAAACAAAAGGGTGCCGACAAAGGGCAAAGGAAAAGAGGAGCGCCGATCGAGGCCAAGACACGGCGAGGCTAGAATTCGGCGGTCCTCGCCTACATAGGTATGGTGGACTGAAGCGGCAGCGGCAGCATGCACTAAACAACCTATAGAGACTCGATACAACTGGCGGATATCAAAGAGGAATAAGAATGACCTAACCGGATCCAACCTGAAGCTATCACCAAACAAACCCATCCTGGTGTTTTCCCCTCGAGACCAAACGAGGAAGTCAACCGAGGAACTCACACAGTTGGCAGTTTTACTTATTCAGTTATAGTTGCGGCACTTTACTAGTCAGGTTTAGATAATCGTCCTGATAAAGTAAGCAGTGGGCATTTTTAGTTAATCATTCTGTTATAGTGGCAACACTTACTAGTCAGATACAATTATCATGAGATAACCCCAAAACCCAGCAGTTGTTGGTACTTTTACTTAGCCATTCCGTTGTAGTGAAGCTGATTACTAGTCATATCGGATACAAGTCAATTTATAACAATAAACTTTAGTTATAGTTGTCTATGATCAAGCACTGTGCTCCAAGTCGTCCATAACCGCGGACACGGCTTCTCGAAAAGATTTAACCTAGGGTGCACCAAAGTATCCACAGCACTTGACCCTTTTGCCGTGATCGCTAACATACACCCATCGGTATGTCGGCGGGCCTAAGTCACGACGCTCCTGCACCCAAAGCAAGCACGGGGCCACCCCACTAAGTACACCAAGAACGAAGTCGGCCGGTCTCCGAGACGGACTTAGGGTTTGGGGCCAGAACGATAAAGCAGATCCCCAAACGGGGACTGTCGATACCACGTAAACGGGTCACAATTCCTAAACAGTACAGTGTGCTCCTCGCACAAACGTAAATACATAAGTAGCATGGCATAAGTACATGATAGTTAAAACACCTCAAACTAGTTGTGGCCCCCGGTACAATACTTTGAAATCAGGTAATAATCAATGGGGGGCCCATATCTCCCCACCTGTGGTTAGCGCGCTCGATCTCGGAACAGGTGTCAAGAACTCGGGTCCTACGGGACACAAGTGGGCGGTCGGAAACCAAATCTTACCTATCACCCACCGATGCCTCTGCTTAATTCAATTTTAGTAGTTAAACAGGAATTAAAGTGAACAATAAGTAAACCATGATCATCTCCAACGTCAACATGCGGCAATCCTCCAACAATTGTGGTACTTGACGACAAGCAAAACACTAGAGCAAGCGACTACGACACGCGGGTCCAACTATCTACCAAACAACAGGTAATAGGATGTGTCCAAGGCTATATATGGCTGCAAGGGATATCACGGGTACGAAAACTAGAGCATCGCAACACCGATAGCAATAGATCAACAGGAAGGAGTAAATTACTATAAAAGTAAGATAGGTAGAAAGGGGAAGATGCTCGCCTGAAAACATTGTCGAAGGTTCAACCGGAGATCGGGGCGAAGCTCACATCAACTCAACGGCCTTATCCGCGAAGAAGCAAATCACTAGAAGAAACACCGGGTGCACTATTTAATACAACGGCAGAAGATCGGGCATGATGCATGTATGATGTATGACATGGCGAAGATGCGGTGCATTTAGGTCAATATTAAGTGGAACCGGGGTCCCGACAATATTCAAGTGGTTCAAGTTATTTAGAAAACCCCGCAAATTAAAAGTTGTTTTAACATGGCAAGAGATAGTACCGGGTTCGCTACACCAATTTAAATGAGGCCGATATGAGACTAGATTTGCCCGCATATGGGCCCCATATTTAATTATTAGGTGAATCGGCATAAGGCCCCCAAACCACAGATATGCCTGCGAGATGAATGATTTAATGCAACAAGTTGATATCATTTATAAAAATAGGGTATCGAGGAAAAGGGTCACACATTAGGGTCTCGACGGTCTTGGGTTCTGGGGGTCGGGGTCGGTCTCAGGGTCCAGGGTTCGACGGGTCGGTCTCGGCGGAAACGTTCTCGGAAAACTGGGGTAGGTCTTGCCGCATCCGGGGTCTCCGGGTCATGTCGACGATCATGGTGTTCGGGATGAAGTACTTGTCGCATCGTGTCTCGGTGTCCTCGGGTCCGATTGTAGATCTCGGCGTCCTCGAGGGGGGGTGTACTTGTCGTGTCCGGGAAGAAGGACTTCGCGTCCGGTGGCAATCTTGTCGTCCCGTGTAGACGTCCTCGGTGTCGGGGAAGATCTTGAGGTTCCGCGGGATCGGTCTTCGCCTCCGGGAACGGGTCTTCGGGTTCTCGATGAACTGGGTGTTCTGGCAATCGCTGAGTAGTGGGTCTTGACGTTTCCATGTCGAAGGTCCGAGGAAGATCATGTCGGTACGAAGCATTTTAGCGAGCTGGTCTCGGCGCCAGATCCCATAATGTGCAGAGCCTCAACATGTGGAAAACATTTTGAGGAAGGCTGGCACCTCCTTGACCGCACTGTGGACTCCGAGGCACACCCGAACACGCTCAGCTTGTGGGCATTGCCCATCTGACTCACGTCGATGCCCTCCAGGACAAAGACGCAGGTCTGCATGCACCGGGGCCGTTGCTGACGAGGCAGAGCTGCACCCCTACATGGTCCCTTGGCTGATGCGGTTGTACAGGGTGAGGCTCCTGGCGACGACGGCGTCGGGGAAGATGGCGAGGCGGCTCGGCGGCTTGGCGCACGGACGGCGCAGGGCGCGGAGGAGGCGACTTGGCCGGCGGGGCGACGGGGCCGGGGACGAGCTCGAGGAGGCTGCGGCAGCCAGCCGGGGCGGAGGAGGCCATGCGGAGCGTCCGGGCCAGCCGGCCGCGCGCTGGAGGCGAGCGGCGGGAGCGCGGAGGTGGCGGTGGGCTCGGCGGCTCCACATGCGAGCTGAGGCGACGCGGCCGAGGCGGCCAAGGGCGGACTCGGACGGCAGGCTCGGCCGGGCGGTCCGGAGAAGGGGAGGAGGCCGGCGCGGCAAGACGCAGCGGCCAAGACGGGAGAGGAAGGGAGAACGGCGGCGGGGTCGCGGAGGTTCGCTATGGGAAGGAGGCGAAGGGGAGGGCGCCAGCCAAGGGGAGGGAGAGGCGGTGGCGGGCGGAGGGAGCGCTGGGCGGGCGAACTAGGAAGGGAGGGAGGCGGGGGCAGGACGCAGGCGCATGCGACGGAGGAAGAAGGAGAGGGCGCTGCGCCCGGGAGAGAGGAGGAGGGAGGTGGGAGCAGGGTCGCGGGCCAGGGTGGGGCCCAGGTGGCAGGGACGCGGGTCCAGGGGGATTTGTCGGCTGGGGCAGGTGGGATCTGGTCAGGGGGGGCGTGGCATGCGTGGCGTGCGTGTGTTTGCGTGGTGGGGGTGGCGTGTGTGTGGGGGCAGGGCTGGTGGAGAGAGGAAGTGGGGGTTGGGTCTAGTCTAGGTGGCAAAAGGGGATTGGGTGAGGGAGAGGAGTGGGTGAGGTGGCGTCCAGCGATTGGTCCGGGTGAGGTGGAGGCTGGGTGTGGGTAGTTTTCCGGGTAGCCTTAGGATTTAGAGGTTGGACCGATCGGTTTTATACGGGGGTGGTCGTTCGGGTCGGGTTGGCCCGTTCGACTGCCCCCACTAAAAATAATATAATTTTTATTTGTTTTATTAACACCGTTTGCAAACCGATAGCGGTCAACAAAAATAAACCGGTGACCTGGTTTTGATATTTGAATTAAGATGAGGCGTTTGGAAAACAAATCGGGCGTTGCGAAAATAGTTTTATGCAAACAATGCATGATGATGACGATGCAATGCACAAATTCTACGCAATTTTCTAGTAGTGGTTTTGCGGGATGCCACACCTCCGCTCGCCCGAGGCTCTTTTTGAGAGCATCAAGCTCGCGGAGAGCAGTTTTATTTTCATCTGCAAAAAGCAACAAGAACATGTGTGAGTTTTATAAGCTAGCAAGCAGACGAAGAAGTAGAAGACCTAGTTACGGATGTACCTTGAAGCCGCTGGAGGCTGGCCTCCAATGCCAGATGCTGCTTCACCAGCTGGTTGGCGCCTTACACAAAAGGCTGTGAAAAGAAGCAACTTATCAGGAAAAAGGCTCGGGGGCTGCGCCCAAGATGCGAGCAAAACAAAATCAAGCACACAAAAAGCGCTCGGGGGCTCCCCCCGAGACACACACAAAACAAAAGCACTGATCAGCAGATCATATGAAAAATGCTCGGGGGCTCCCCCCACGGCAAGAACGGAAACACTTACATGATCAGATGGAGACTCCGAAGGTCTGGCTGTAGTCTTCTGGGAGACGATCACCCGAGCCTCCTGCGGGGAGGGGTTCGGAGCAATGCCCTTAGAGGTGGCCACCGTGTGAGAAGGAGGAGGCGTAATCTTAGACTCCCCCACCATCTCCCGAGTGCTATCGCTAAACGAGCCATCAGAGGAGTGGCTACAAAAGAAAACACCAGTCAAATACAAACAAGCAAGCAAAAGGCAACCTAACGTACTCACGAGTCCATATCGCTCAAGTTGAAGACATGCAAGGTCCTCTTGCCCTTCTTCTCTTCCTTCTTCTCTTCCTTCTTCCGCTTCACCGGCGGTTGTGGCGCTACAGCCCGCACATGCACGACCTAAATAGGGGAGGAAGAACCTCCATCACCTCCACTATGACGCACAAAGCATGGCGGGTTCCTAGGCATCGGCGGAGTCGAAGCATCCGACGATTCGCTCAAGCTCCGTGTCCGCTTTCAGGTCTGCTCCTCGATCGACTCAAAGGTTTCTTCAAACGGTGATCGTGCCGAGGGAAGCTCAGACATGGAGTCCACTACCTCATTGTTTGGTGCATCCGGAAAACGTTCGGGTAGTGGAGGCACCATGCTAGGTACCTTGAACTCCTGCACAAAGGAAACAAACTTTCAGAATAAAGAAGTAAAAGAAAACACAGTCAGAAAAAGCGCTACACGCACGTCCCAGATCTACACCTGCGGCACCGGTCGAGAGGCGCTGAACGGAGGGGTCAGCGATCTCCCGGGAAGGTCCTCTTCAGCTTTGAACTTCAGCAGCGGCCGAAGAACTCTATAGAGGTCCCCCTTGGAAAGCTCCTCAGCCGCAACTCTCGTCGGGTCGTGGCGGCCAGTATAAAGGAACATTGGTTGCGCCCTAGCCTGGAGCGGCTGCACTCGACATTTGAGGAAGGTGCGAATGATATCCACATGGTTAACCTCTTTCTCCGGAATCACCTGGAGTTCCTCCACCCGACGATAGAGCTCCACTATCTCCTCCACCTCACCCTCCAGGATGTGGTTCTTCCAGGACCTCTTCGGCTGGATTGTCTAGGTGGAGTCAAAAGGGGCAAGGCCAAAGTTTTGCCCATCCACTGTGGAGTCGCGGATATAAAACCACCTCCTCCTCTAGTATTGGACGGACTCAGACATCGAAAAGGAAAAGAAGAGAAAATTGGATCGAAGGGAAATAATGCAGCCGTCGATCGGATAAATTCCGTCAGAGCCGGATTGCCTCTTCACGGAATAAAGCTTCTGGAAGAGGCCAAAGTGCGACTCGATACCGATCCAGCACTCGCAGAAGGTGATGAAACAGGCGATGTGGAGAAGAGAATTTGGGGAGAGATGATGGAGTTGGATGCCATAGAAAAAAAGCAATCCACGCAGAAAATCATGGACTGGGAGAGAGAGACCCCGAAGGACAAAAGCAACAAACATGACCTGAAACCCTGCATGGGGACGGGGAATTACCTCGTCGCCGGGAATCTTGACGGCCTCCTTGTCCTGCGGGATCAGACCCCGCTCACGAAGTTTGCACAGGTCGCCCTCGCGCGTCTCCGACCGTCACCAGCCACCGTCGGTGACGCGAGTGGCGGCGGTGCCCTTCTTGCCGCCGGCAGCACTGCTGGTGCCCACTGCGGTGGAGGCCTTCTTCGGCTTCCCCATTGCAGTGCGATGATGGCGGCGGTGTGAGCGCAGAAAATAGGACGGAAAGGATCGAAGAACTTCCAGCACGCGGCGAGAAAAGCTCAAGAAAGTGGAAGCAGTGAAACGCGAATGGCTGCGGTGAAAACAAACAAAATTTCCCCATAGATTATAAGGACGAAGACGATAAACAGGGACCGTTCATCGGTAAATCCCTAGAGCCAGCATCAAATCTAAGCCTTCCACGTGTTAGCACATCAGCGAACCGTCGCTCGCACGCTGTCCACTAAGCACGGAAACCGAGGAGACGCCGTAATTATAGCCACGTCGCGCGTGACCAGTCAACTCCAAGTCAGAAAGTGGAACCCACGTTCGTCCAGTCGCGTCACCTCTGGCGCTGCAGAAGCTTGAGGTCACCGATCATCAGCAATGGCGTCATCCAAGCTATACTAGCAGCGGTTACAAATTTTCGGCTAAACAGCTAAAGTACTCACTCGAATCTATGATTCAAGCAACTACTCGGGGGCTACTCCTATCAGGAGTGCTGTCCGTGCACCCGAAACATGAATAGTGTACTACGCCAATGAACTATTATTCGAGTCCTACGTCGAGTCTACGACTCCACTACGGACTCGGGGGCTACTCCCATGAGGAGGATCGATTCAAGCATCCGAAAAAATTGTGTCCTACAGACCTGAAGCAAACAAAGGCTGAATTAAAGTCTCGTCTCGAGTCTACGGCTCGAACAGACACTCGGGGGCTACTCCCATAGGGAGCGCTGGTCGCGCACCCTATGAATTCTTCGAGTGCGATCCTTCGGATCAGAATGCATAACTTTTCAGCAACTTTGCCTCAATTAACGCTAAGTGAGAAGCATCCACCTTGGCCACCCAAAACACCTCCGCGGTGATAAAATTTCAGATGTTGTGTCTGCGACGCAAAGATAAGACCTACAGATACCATCTGATGGCCTGGCAATGCACACGACTGCGCTCTGCTAGTAATAATCCGTGCCAGCAGGAACGATAAAAATCCCGACGGACGCGTTGGGTAAATCATTCAAAAATTACTGGAATTCTACTCCTGTAAGTCCTCAACGGCCTGAGTTGAATTACGCCAGCATTTGTGCCGGGTTCGAGTCGAGGGACTCGAATCTGAAGAAGATCGTGTTGTTTTGTCCTAAGACAGTTAACTGGCCCTGATCCATCGGGAGAGTCAGGCACACGCATCAACAATCTCTACACCCTAAAATCATTCTCTAATGAACAAAAAACAACTACACCCAAAAGATTGAAGAGTCCTCAGCCGAATCTACGATTCGACTAAACACTCGATATACGCGGCCCATGAAGATATTCGGGTGGCCCAAGCCCATGACATCTTTGGATCCTTGGAAAGCAAGACTAGATTAGATAGAATATTTAAAGGGTTAAACCCTAAACCTGTAACCGACTCGATCTGTGACCGGGACCTGCCTACTTCTATATAAAGGCTAGGAGGGCACGACGAGGAGGGCACCTCGCATACCACCACATACGCACCTCCACGCCAGATTACATCTGCACACCCCTGTAACTTTCGGTTCCGCCGTAATCAAGAGCAGACAAGCAGGAGTAGGGTTTTCCCTCCGAGGACCTAAACCTAGGTAAATCTTGTGTCCCCTGGTTGCTTGTCTGTTAACCCTTCTGAGATCTCCAGCACCCCCATCTTATCCAAAACCCAAGCTCATAACAATGGGCATTGACGAGATCGATCCTCGTCAATAGCGCCTACACTTGCTGAGACAATGCCTCCATGAATTTTTTTTGCTAATTAAGCATGTCCTGCTAATCGGCCATATGCTACCTGATCTTGGTCTCCTCCCACTTTGTCGGTTCTTCTTCGAGGCAAGTCTATGTTATTAAATTATAACATCATCACTGTTGCAAATAAAATAATGTAGTAAAATGGATGATAAATGAATAAGAACATACATGGATCACTCTATGCCGAACCAGGGAAGACTTTATGAAGGTCTCTACGGAGGATTGGAGTTCGTCCTTGGTAGAACTAACCGTGGTGAGCCGTGGAATGGTCGTAGGGGGATGGGACCATCGCCAATCCATAAGAGGCCATTCCACATGTCTGCCCCGCCAACACGAAAACCTCAGGGTCAGAGGGCTCGAAGAGCAGGCTTGATTCTTCACCATTCTTCTCCTTGAACTTGCCCGTGTACTCATCATGCCTGATCTTGGCACCTAGGGTTGTATGATGGAAATATGCCATAGAGGCAATAATAAATGTATTATTATTCATATTTATGTTTCATAATTAAGTATTGTTCTATGCTATAATTGTATTAGTTCCGGATAATGTGTATTTGGAGTAAAATCCTAATACATGTGTAGAATAATAAACTACCAATAAGATATCCCTAGTCTTGCCTCTTATACTAGTTCATGTATCAACAATAGTTTCAGTTTCCTAACTATAGGGAAAAAATACAAAGTGTTGTGGAGTTGCCAATGATATAAGAGATCGGAGTTGTTAGGAGAACAACAACGAGGGATAGACCCAACATGATATACCAGGAAACACATCTTCAATGTTTGTTTTATGTAGTTTCTCATAAAACAATGTATTGCCTTTATTGAAGTTTGTTTGACCATGAGACACATGTGAAATTGGGTACAATATGGACGTGGCAGGATTTTTCAAACATTGTTTTGAACAAGAGTAATCATAAAGTCGTTCTCTACTCTTACCGGATGGTAAGCCAATTACTCACATGGTGTGTTTGCGGGAATCTAATCCCGGCGATAGAGAGATACACTCTAAGCTCACTCATGTGCTATGATATTCGTCATCGTCTGGCCGGATACATGATCAAATTGCTGATCACATGAACATCGATAGTACGGTATGAGTAAAGAGTACATGCCAGATAACAAGAATAACCTAGTGTTTCATCTCGGGCAATGTAAAGTATTTCCGAAGGAATGTGATATGTATCGGACATAATACTATGGTTTACACGATAAAGATCTCCGTGTTATTTGTGGGGATTACAACGTGCATCAAGGCGCTAATAGTAATCTTTTTCGCAGAATGAGTAATAGACATGTACGTAAATATCTGAACCCACGGGGTCACACACTTAAGATGTTTTCAGCATTTAGACCGTAAGTGTGATTAAGATATTTCAATGAAGTAATCCCGAAAGGATGTTTTGGAGTGTCTCGAAATACTGTCGAGGTGTCTGGGATATCATCGAGAATGAATGGAATGGTACCGGACATGTTATGGAGGACATCAGAAATATTTTAGAAAGGTTCTGAAATTAATTTGAATGTGTTCAGGATTTTTCTAAAAGTCTTCAAGTATAAATATTTATACTTAAAAAGTAAAATTGGATTTTATAATTAATTATCCCGGTGGGGGCACCATGGGCCTCACCGGTCCGCGCGCGAGGAAGGTGAAAACCCTCGCCGAGTCTTCTAGGGCCTCCCCTAGGCCCGTGGGTGGGGGAGAGGCGATGGGGGAGGAGGAGTCCACCAGGGTCTCGTACTCCTCCCCTAGGCGAGTTGGAGGAGGAGGGAGAGATGGATTCTATGATGGAATCCAACTCCCCTCTCTCTATGTGTGTGGAGGAAGGAAGGAGTCCTTCTGGGACTCAGATTCTTACTCCTACTCCCTCTCTTGGAGAGGGGGCTAGCCACACATATATAGGCGGGCATGGGTAAGGCCAAGCACAAGGTATTTGGAGAGCCAAGCACCAGTCCACGACCGAGCTGCCGATGCCGCCACATCATCGGTGCCCGCGGTCGCTGCCTAGGCTCCCCGAAGCACGTCTTCCTCCTCCCTTCATGTTGCCATCATCATCGTGAGGAGCTCATCTTCATCAACACGCTGGAGTACTGATCATCTACTACCTCTGTCTAGATCCAATCTAGCCGGACGATGAAGTGCTGTCGGATCTTCATCGACATGTTCCAAGTTTCATCCATGAGCTTGAACCTCACTTCGACGCGGTGTCGTCATCGTTGCACGTGTGGATACTGGTGGAAGTGCGATGCTTGGACCACTTGATCATTGGAGCCGTCTGTGGGATAATACATCTCCTTGCGACTCGCTAAGGCTTGTTGCAGGGATCGAACTCTTGGGGAATTGGCAAAGATATTTGTGGTGACCCAGCATACCACTACATGATGTAGTACACTATAGTCGTTGATATAACACCAATGAAACACCGTTCCACTAGTATTACATCCCTCACAGTGGTACAACAAAAACATAGCAGGTCCAAGATATGACTATAGATTACAACTCGACTCTTTATAAAACATCCATAGAACACTCTAGGTTATAGAGAGAGAAAGCAACTACTTACCAAGAAGAACCAGAAATAACAACTCATAAATATCATACTAATAGACTAGTATCTAAACTACATGTCTTGCAGTTGCTGCTATTGTAATGCTCTACAGAAATAGATTTTAGGGCTAAAGATTATTATCTTATCTAATCAGGAACTTTGTATTCACTTTAATTGAGGTGTTCAATGACTCCTGATGGCTCCAAAAAGCGCCATCTTTCTCCATGTTTAAACATTGTTTTTTGTCCAGCAATTTTTTTGAAACGAGGCAAAACAATTGCCTTTCATTGATACAGAAGAAAAGAGTTGGCTCATTTTATGAGTAAAATAGGCCAAAAAAACTGAATACAACACAACGCCACACGCCAGCCCCGAGGCTGCGCTCCACATGGGTCGACGACCAACCAGGTCGGCACCACACCTCAACACAATAGGCGAAGGTGTAAGACCGGAGCCATAGCTCCAAACTACCACGCCGACCCTGGGGCCGTGCCCCACCTAGAGAAAGACGAACATGCCTCAACACACCACAGGTCTCTTAGTCCGGTGAGCGTCCAAAGTGAGGCCCCAAGAGGCAAAGCGACACAAGAGCGCCACCCACGCCCGATTCCGTAAGGGATCTAGGCTTTCCCCCGGAGAGCCCGGGCGGAGGAACAAGAAACATTCGCTTTGACGACAACTTCAAGAAGGAAGCGGCTCCCACGGGCGTCATCATCGTCGGTCCTGGCTAGCCGCCAGGACAAGGATTTCACCCAGTGCAGATTCCCGAAACCTCACGCCCGCCCAACAAGGACCGACTTAACCACCACACCTCCACTCCCCCTCCAAGCTCCCGACGATCATCAAAGCATCCCTTCCGCCGCCACGCCTAGGCTCCCCGTCGCCACGACGAAAGCCTCCATCCGGATTATCACCAATGCCCACGAGATAGTTTCTAAAGAACAACCAGAGCGAACCAGGGCAGCCTCCACCGTGAAAGGGACCGAAGATCACCACCACCAAACACCTCCCTCCCAGACGAAGACCGCAAAGCCATCGGCCCGCACTCCATTGGCCCTCACACCTCCTATACAGAAGCAGGGCCATCGTCGCACACGAGCCGCCACATCCACTACCAACAGATCTTAGAGCCCCGCAGGCCACCGCCACCACCCGCACCAGACGGAGGTACGAAGCAGAGCTGCATCCTGCCACCGACCAAGAATACCGACCACCGAACACCATGAGAATCGCCAAACGCCATAGAGAGGGACACCGACCACCGCCGACAATGGGCTCTAGGTCGGGATCGGCCGCAGCGGGATTTGGGCCCCAGATCCGGCCACCGTGCCGCCCTCACGACCACAGCGGCCACTAACATCGCCGAGGAAGCCTGAGGCTGCGGCGTACAGACTCCACCAGAAGTGTCTCCTCGTCTAGTGCCACCACGCCTCGCCGGCCGGAGGTCCCTCCGCGATAAGGATGACAATTTACCCACGGGTACGGGTACCCACAGGTATTGTAACCGCATGTGTAGGGTATGGTCATACTTTTATACCCATGGGTAATATCCATACCCTGCCCGTTATGTCACGGGTATGGGCACGGGTATAGGGTTATACCTGTGGATATACCCATACCCTTACCATTTAAAATGACTTGTAAAATTTATCTATAGAGTTTCAACCTATGCGGCCGAGTAGCCTAGGGAAAAGTATGAGATTATGATTTCTAAACTTTGATAATTGTCATGTACTCGCCTACCTATTATTGAGTAGAGATACTTATTTTTTTGTCAAATATGATATTGATTAATGTAAAATTGTGAATAACTTGTGTACTGTTGGATCTACCCGTCGGGTACCTATCGGGTATGGGTACCCGTTAAGTATGGGCATGGGTAAAGATTTATACACGCGGGTATGGGTATGGGTATTTTTTTCTACCCATTGACTACACAGGTATGGGTATAGTATTGCTCTACCATGCCCATACCCTGCCCATTGCCATCCTTACTCCGGGATAGAAGGAGGCAGCCCCTTCCACTACCCGCCGTGCGAGAGACGAGATCCCGTCGCTGCCGTATTCCGCTAGGTCTTTGACCGGCGTCATCCTATGGCGGCGGGGAGCTGGGGACGACGATGATTTTAGGGTTTGCTCGAGGCGTCCCCTGGGACCGACGCGGGCCTCTACGAAACAACAACTTTATCCACATACAAGACACATGGACATGGAATTAGAACACTACTTCGTCTAGCAATTGACAATAATCTCTCTTGATTTTCCACTAATGACTAATTATTGCAAAGATATGAAAAAACTTGCTTTGAATTGTGTTGTGCAGTAAATCATGCTTATAATACCAAATGAGGAGTAATAAATGAAGATTTTGAGGAAGTCTATACGAGCAAGCGATCCTGGAGCAATTGCTAGGTGCTAGACACCGTAACGACCACTGGTACGGGCGTGGCCCGCCCGTATAGCCCGTCCATACCATGTGGCGGCGGCTTCGTCTTATCAAACCCTACAACTCTCATGAAGGCGCCTATATATTTTGAGGTCCTCGTCTCCATGCAGAGGGCCGCCATTCTCAGATTCCACACCACCACCAAAGGAGATCCACACCATAGTTCATCCCTTCTATCCACCATCCTCTCCATTAGCCATAGCCATTACTTTGTACTTGAGATCTCCTTGTGATTCAGTGACCATTATAATAATATTTAATTTTAATCTAAGTATTTTTCACAATGTTCTCCATCCTTGATCTTATTGTTATGAGTTATTAGTCCTCACGGGTTGCGGGTTGGGGAGAAACCTCGCGGCGATTATGTGCATCTAATCTATGTGAGTATTGTGTATTGTTTAAGTAAGGTATTTGTTTATTTTGTTTCTTTGTCTCTTGCCTCGATCTTTGGACTTGTAGGTGCCTAAGACCCCCAAGATCGATCAATGCTTGAGGTGAGATACTTGGCTAGCGGCGATCTCATACGAAACCCAATGACAGAAAGGGCTATACGGTCTTAGCTTAGCGACCCATTCGGGATCAATAACAACATCTCTCGTTGAGGATTTTATCTCTGTTCATCACTTAATAACTGTTTGTAGCCCAATACTTCATGGTGCAACCAGTTTGATCAAAATTCTATCGCTATGCATGTTGCTCGTAGGGGCTTTAGTATATTAGGATGTGCAGCTGCAGGTGGATCTTCAACCCTAGCCTATCTCCATCCATTGAATCAACCCACAATATAAAGTAAACTAGATTGGTCCTGTAAACAAAGGTAAAATGAAAAAACAAAGTCTTGTAGACGTGTTCTTATTTTTATTCCATTTAGCTTTGTTTCCCAAGGTTTGATTAAAACTACTGCATCCATGGATCCGGATCGAAGGTATCAACCCTTTTTCTGGCGCTGTTGCTAGGGAAGCAATTCACTATCCTGGTGAGGTTACTAGAGACCTTGTTTTTAGTTTAAATTTGTGTTTGTAGTTTATTTCTTGTTATTAGTTTACTTTCTTGTTATCAATTTGAAAACCCAAAAATATTAGTTACTTCTTTATTTATTTCTCTTACTTTAAAATACCAAAAAGAAAAGAGCCATGGCTCAAAAGAAACTTGGAGAGTATGCTACTCCTACTAATGATTTTATTCGTGCACCTATTACTCAGCCCGCTGTTGATGCGGAAGCTTATGAAATTAAGCCTAAACTTTTGAGTTTGGTTTAGAAAAACCAATTTGGAGGCTCTTCTTCTAAGGATTCAGGTTTGCACCTAAATACATTTACTTAAATTTGCGATATGATGCGTATTAAGGATGTTGATCCGAATGCTGTTAAATTATGATTGTTTCCATTCTCTCTTAGGGGAAAGGCTAATGACTGCTTGCTAGCTCTAGCTAAGGACACTATTACATCTTGGGAGGAATGCACTAATATTTTATGACTAAATTTCCCCCAGCTAAGACTATGCAGCTACGATCCAACATTACAAGTTTTAGACAAGAAGACTGCGAGCCACTAGCGCTTGCATGGGAAAGGATGAAAGAAGCCGTAATGAACTATCCTAGTCATGGGATGGAAGAGTGGCTTATATTACATTTGTTTTATAATGTCCTTAAACAAATGTCTAAGTCTATTTTAGATACTACAGCAGGAGTAACTATCATGGGAAAGTAGGTGAGTGTTGCAAACAAATTACTTGATGATATGAAAAACAACCATGCTCAATGGCATGTGGAAAGAACCTCAAAAAAGGGTAAATTCAATCACTAAGGCAAACAATGAAGAGCTTAATACAAAGGTAGATGAGTTTCTTGACATAGTAAAGGGTAAGGAAAATACCCATGTTGATACTATCACTACTGATGTTAATGATATTAATTTTATAGCTCTTAGTCCTTATAATCCTTCTTGGAAAAAACAAAATGTTGCTTCTAATGTTCAAAAATATTATTCTAATCCAGCAAGAGCTCCTTATAATAATTATGATAATCATAGTGGATCAAATCATGGAAATCTCTCATTTGAACATACTATTAGAAACTTTATGCAATCTCAAACCGAGAAAAATAATATGCTTATTAAAATCACGGAGAACCATGAGACTAGTATTGGTAAATTGTATAATCAAGCCATTGCAATTATAAATTATATGCAGGCTCTACAGAAAAGGACAAAGACAATGGAGGCTCAATTGGGCAAGGTAGCTGAGAGCCAAGCTCTCATACTTGCAAAATTCATTGGAAAGCCCGATCCAAATCTGAAGGAAGACCTCAAGATGATAAGGGTTGAAAAGAATGAAGAGAAGCCTAAAGAGTTGGACTATAGCAATGCGCCAACACCTGAATACACCGTGGAATATCTATTAAAGATGATCACCGAAAATAATCCCGGACTTGAAAAAGGTAATGATGCTACCTACCAAAAATTTATTCAACAAGTAGCATCTAAAGTCCGAGAGTTAGAAATGGAGCATAAAATACTAGCTAATAAGGTTCCTGGTAAGCTAGATGATATATTTGAGCACACGGTTAAAATTAAAGTTGGTGTTAATGAGATATATGTACTTTGTGATCTTGGTGCAAGCGTCTTAACAATTTCCAAAAGCCTATTTGATAAATCAAACTTGGGGCCATTTACAACCATTGAAATGAGACTCCATCTTGCTGATTCAACTTATAAACAAGCTATTGGGATAAAATAAAATATAGTTGTAGAAACTAAAGGCAGTCACACGCTTATTGATCTTGTTACAGTGGACATGTCCGAAGATCCCATAGCACCTATAATTCTAGGTAGGCCCTTCCTAAAAACTACTAAAGCTTTAATTGATTTACATGAACGGAAAGTGAGAATAGGACTACCATCTATAAATCCTTTTATAGTCCATTTCCCTAAAAAGAATAACACCAAGCCTAATAATGATGATGGTATAATCACACTGAAAGCCAATTACTTTGGAGTGGGTGTTCCGCTCACAAAACCTAAATGATCACCATCTGGGTCAAGCTAATTGACCTTAACAAGAAGTGTTTCATGGGAGGCAACCCACGTGAAATAAAAGTTTTTATTCTTGTGTTAGTTTTTGTTTTTTAATAAAGAGTGTTCAAGAAGTCCTTTGGAGAGAGGATAAGAAAATAAGGTAGTCCTTGATTTTATATTTTTGTAACACATGTCCTTAAGGTATATCCGATTTCTATAAAGTCCATTTGCTGTTATTTTCTCTTTTGCTAAGATGTGCAAAAGCGCGCGAAGCTACTAATCAAATTCCTCAAGTTTTGCCGCTTTCAGGCCACATAACAACCACTCTGCGGTCGGAGTAACCGTATCACGCATCTGTACCACATCGTACCATCGAAAAAATGGGAGTGTTGATTTTTGTGGAAGGACATAGTGGTCGTCACAACCACTGGTACGGTCGGAGGCGACCATACCGCCTCGAGAAAAACATCAAATTTTAAGCAAATGTACTGACCCTGTAATGACTAGTAGTATGAGCACGCGCAACCGTATCACGCCCCCGTACCGAGTGCACCCCCGGGAGGAAAATGTCGACCCCAATGTATGTACTCGGTACAGGAGGGCTCCGGCCGTCCCGTCCACCCGTACCATGTACTCGGCCTCCATAATACCCTAGGAAGAGGTAACCTAAAATCTCAAAACACAAACTATCTTTTTTTTCTACCTCCAAATTCCAAACCACCTCCATTGGATCTTCAGTTTTACTCGTTATTTCTTCCATTCCTCACACCCAATAGATCTAAGGTATGTTTCTTCTCTGATCCCCAGCTTATTTGCATATTAACCTTGCTCATTCTTTCACCATTATAAATCTAGACTTAGGTCTTGTTCTTGAGCTAATCTTGATGTTGAGCATGTTTAGTTAGTTTTTAGAGGAGATTCTTTTGTAAATAGTGTAGAGGATCATATATGCTATGTTTCTATAGGCTAAATATATTTTTATTAGCATTTTTATTTATTTTTGTTATTAGATGAATACGAGGAGCCGTACACTTGCGATGGTCGCGGAACAAGCCACACCACCTGTTGATACTCTAACCCCCGAGTCACTTGGTATCGAGTTTACCGAGGAGTTTTAGCTAAACCTTTTCAACCGTCTCAAGCTCCGGGAAATTGAGTCCACTAAGTGGGTGTGTCCCTTTATGCTGAATCAACTTGGCATTCATGCTGATTTTGATTTACTTTGCAACAATCTTGGTTTGTATAACTTTGTCTTTCAGGGTTACGCCACGTACCACCGCTTGACGCTTGAGTTTCTCAGCACCTTGACGCATTCGGTGACCTCACACTACTGTCTCGAGGAGCAACTTCCTAGAGTTGATCGCATCAAATTCTGTCTTATGAACCGTGAGTACTTCTTGACACTCAACCAATGGGCTTACTACTTTGGGTTAGCCAGCAAAGCCACCGACATACACTCTGCCACTTTTGTGTTGAATCCTACACCCTTGGATTACTTTAATAGAATGAGAATTCGTGGAAACACAACCAAGGGAAACCAAATTGATCATCATGTTGTTAATTATTTGTTTTATGTTATTGCTCACACCTTGCAGGCACGTGATGAGTTTACTAGAGTCAATGAGGAGGACATGATGATCCTTGCTAAAGCTGCTATTCCTAACTATAACTTGACATCAAATTTGGGCGTCCTTCTTTTGTTCTATCTTAATCATCAATCTTGAATCTCATGGTCCCATATGTGGAGGATGATTCATAACCATGCTTGCACGTGCGATCCAAGTCAACCTAGGTAACATCCAACCGTTGTTAGGAAACCGCCGTATTATTTTTCTACTCTGAGAGCTTGTGGTATGATTTCTAGAACTAATGGTAGATATTTAGTCGATATACCTAGAGCATATCATTTGATCCTAGCTCATTTTCCTAATGGTCTCTTTTCTATTGATGAGGGACATTTGCATTATGACGTGTAGGTTGAGGCAAGTCTACCCCAACAAGAAGTACCTGTGGATGAAGAAGGAGAAGAGTAAGACGTAGAACAAGATGTGCAGCCACCAAACTTCTACACCACCTATGATGATATCTGTGCTCTTGAAGGAAATATCCAAAATATGAAAAAACTCTCCATCAACCTTCGAGATGCTACTGCCAACCTCGCTAATCAGTTCCATGATTAAAGCAACCAATGGAACATGAGTAATTATCCACCACCACAATGAGCAACAAAAGGTATTGCAAAATCCTAAGCTTGGGGACGTGTCCCCCAGCAATTTTATTTGTATAATAATGAGGCTATACTCCAACTCCTTGAGAGTTTTGAAACACTCGTGTTGGTTTGTTCCAACATTTTGCTTTTTTCTTTCGTTTTTCATTCTTTTGTTTTATTTTTCTTAGTTCCTTGATTGGTCACAAGTTCTTTTCTATTCTCTAATCCCCATCCTCAAAATTACAAAAAGATTTTCCCTTTTTCCTTTTTTGTGAAACTGGATTTGCACTTTGCTTCTTTGCTTCAATTTTATTATGAGAGTGATTTTTATTGAGTTTTGAAGGAACACATCACTATAAGTAAGAGTGAAAGTGCAAAGGACGTCGCCTAGAGGGGGTAAATAGTATTTTAAAATTATTACGATTTAGTCTCAAATAAATACGGAATAAAACTAACGTTTAAATTACTGAGAACAAAACCTAACCACTAGGATCACCTAAGGCACCAACAACCTATGCTAAGCAATACGAGCAACAAGGTGATAGGAAGATGAAATACTTCAAGAACGATGGCTATCACAATGTAAAAGCATAAGTAAAGGGCTCGGTTGAGATATAACCAATGGACGCAGAGATGATGATTTTTATCCTGAAGTTCACTTCCAAAGAAGCTACGTCTCCGTTGGAGAGGTGCGATGGTGCAATGCTCCTCGAACGCCAAAAATGGCTCACCTTGAGGTGTGGTGGCTCGATGCTCACTCAACGCCACACAAGGCCTCACCACAAGATGTGAAGGCACGCAACTCACCGAGGCCACAAAGCTCACCCTATTCTCCCATGAGCTCCCCACAAAGGCCTACTCACGATCCACTAAGGGACACTTGAGGGCGGTCACAAAAACCCGTACAAGGTTGGGTCTATCTCCATAACTCAATTGGAGGCTCCCAACAACAAAACCACAAAAGGCTACAAAGCCACAAAATTTAACAAAGCCACAAAAGGCTACAAGACCACAAAAGGTCAACACTCCAACCACACAACCGTCTAGGGTTCCAAGAACCCAAGAGAATCAAGCCCACAAGCTTGAACTCGCCGAATCTCCGTGGATAACTCAAACCTATGCAAAAAATGCAAGGGCATGTCCTTCACTCCCAAATTCCAACAAATCTACAAAAGCTATTGGGGGAATAAGGGGGAAGAACACAAGAGGAGAACACAAAACTCTCCAAGATATAGATCCCAATGATTCCTTCACAAAGAAGGGATTTGGTTTGGGGGGATTGTAGATATAGATCTCCTCTCTCAAATCCCTCAAAAAGATGCAAGAATCATAGGAGGGGGAAGGAGAGAGGGAAAGCTCTTAAAGATCAACAATGGAGGAGAGAGAGAAAGCCAAGAACCAAGAAAAGAGCTAGTGACCACGAAGGGGAAGAGCAGTCCCTTTTAAAGGGATCCCAGTTCTGACCGTTTGAGCATTTATGACCCTGGACGGAACTTCCGGTGGAACCCAGCCAACTATCAGAAAACTGCGATGCAAAAGACAGAAAAAACGACCCTGGCCAGAACTTTCGCCGGTCCACCGGAACTTCCACTAAGACCGGTACTACCGCCAGAAATTCCAACCAAAGATCCGATAAATAGAGCACATAAAACAGAGAGGTTACAATACGTGAGCGAAAGTGGAGCCAGAATTTCACCCGGAACTATGGACGGAAATAAGACCCGAGCGGTATTTCCAGTGGAACTTTCCGGTCTAGATTCCACTAAAATAGACCAACCAGACGGAGAGGATACAGAACTAAGCGGAAGAAGCACCAGAACTTCCACCGGAACTATCGGCGGCAAAATGCCCTAGCGGTACTACCGGTGGCTAGTTGGAACTTCCGGTTAGGGAAACTCCAGAAACCAAAACTGCAATAACTTTCGCATCCGAACTCCAAATGAGATGAAACCAATTTTGTTAGAAATATTGGGTATCACCAAGGGAGAAAATATCATGAATATATATAAGAGATGTATCATCCATGGTGTGGAGCTGGAAAACTCCCAAGATCAAAAACCTTAAAGAGATATGCAAGGGAAAACCTTATGTGATGAACTAGATCTTGTTATGAAGATAACCACAAGATCTAGATCCTCTCATGGATAAGATCCAACTAACAACCAAGATATATGATGCTATGTATGCAAAGGTTTGAGCTCTCTTTAAACGATGCGATCGAGTCACCCGCTTAAGAACCCCTATTGATATTGCGGCTATCTATCTTAAACCCGGTCTCTCAACTAACAACACGAGACCGACAAAATATAAACCCTATCAAGAACATACCTTTGCCTTAAGCATTCTGCTTGAGCTTGATGTGGACCATCTTCACCTTCTCAAGATGGAACACCTTTCTTGATTGCTCTTGCTCACTCTTGCTTGATGAATACTTGCAAATTGCTCCCCCATACTCCATGGGGAAACCTCTTCTTTGAACTTGTCTTCATCACTCCATGAACACGAGGATGGTAAGCTTGAAGCATGGGATCTTCTAGATATATCGCATCTTTAGCTAGCCCTTCTTCAATCCTTCTTAAGATTGATCCATCTTGATGCACCTCTTTGCACTTGCCTTGATCAACCTCCAAATGTCTTCATCTTTCAACTTCAAGACCAACACATGGACCAAGCGATGCCAATGGAAAAACCTACAAGTGAAACTCAATTTACACATTAGTCCATAGAGATTGTCATTAATTACCAAATGCACACATGGGGGCATACATGCCCTTTCAAATAGGATTATGGAGTCACTCGTGAGAGGTATGTCCTATGTCTCCCACTTTCGGAGTTTGAATTGTTTATCTTAGTTATTTGATTTGCTAATATGCTATGCTAGTGGGAGTAATTGAAATTAGTTAGAGTAAAGCTTTTTATCTTTATGAATGATTAGTTGTGGAAGCTTTTGCTCTAGTTCTTGTAGCTAACCGAGTCTTGCCTTGGAAATAGTTTTTCCAAACAAGTACAACAAGAAAAATTCTGAAATTTTTATGACTTGTTTGATGAGTGATTATCTTGAGAGTTTACCTTTGAAGATACTTAACCCCATATATGTTTTGATAGACTTGACAGTACTCTTGAAATGAGTTGTTTGATTGAAATGAAATCTAGTGGTAATTGTGATTGCATGCCAAAGATAACCCGTGCGGATCAAACAGTGATACTTTTAAAAAAAGTTCTATGTTTCCCATGTACACCTTTGGATGCCAACAACTCCGCTAGCTTTTGAACGATCTATGGTATAACCCCGGATTTCGGCTATGATTTGATGACATGGGTGGCATATGTGTCATCGTATGTGCAAAAGTACTGGTACTCTCGAAGGTTATGCAAACCATTGTTTAAAAAATCACTCAATGATCCTTGTTGAGAAAGATCCTTGAAATAAGGAAGAAAAAGAGAGAAAAAGAGAAAGAGAAGAGAAAAATATGAAGATCCACATAACAAGTCTTTGGCACGATCTCGTTACTACTCTATGAATTTTCTTGAGAAGAAATGATTGAAATAGAAGTGTTTTTGATAGTCTTGATTTACTGATGTGGGTGTCAATAAGACACTTCACTGTTATGCCACTTAGGACATGAACTCTCTTACTCAATTTTTCTATAATAAACATCCTAGTGTTCCTTGGCAAGCTGAGAGTTAACTAAAAGAATTGGATTGATTGTTACACTTCTAGATATTTATATTTATATTAAACTCTACTTTGATTGTCATGCATGAGTTATCAAAGCTTGTATAGTGTTATTAGCATCTCTCTAACTTTGACGAGCCTTTCAAATGAAAGAAGTGATGGACGCATATGGATATCGACCATAAGTGAATTCGTATTCTCGTTGTTTCAATTTTAAATGCCGAATTCCTTATAGTTCTTTTGTTTCTTCTTGCTCGAGGGCAATCAAGGTTTGAGATTTTGGGACATTGATGGCTCCAAAAAGCGCCATCTTTCTCTTCGTTTAAACATTGTTTTTCATCAAGCAATTGACAATAATCTCTCTTGATTTTCCACCAATGACTTATTATTGCAAAGATATGCAAAACCTTGCTTTGAATTGTGATGTGTAGGAAATCATGCTTTTAATGCGAAATCAGGAGTCATAAATGAAGATTTTGAGGAAGTCTAGACGACCAGGCAATCCTGGAGCAATTTTCAGGCGACAAACGTCTTAACAACCACTGGTACGGCACGGCCCGCCCATACAGCCCGCCCATACCATGTGGTGGCAGCTTCTTCTCGTCAAACCCTACAACTCTTGTGAAGGCATCGATATATTTTGAGGTCCCAGCCACCATGGAGAGGGCCACCATTCTCAGACGGCATCACAACACCATCAAAATTAGATCCACACCATAGTTCATTCCTTCCATCCCCATCCTCTCCATTAGCCATAGCCATTACTTTATACTTGAGATCTCTTTGTAATTCGGCGACCACTATAAGAATATTTGATTTCAATCTAAGTATTTTGTACAATTTTTTCTATCCTTGATCTTATTGTAATGAGTGAGTAGTCCTCACAGGCTGCGGGTTGGGGAGAAACCTCGCAGCGATTATGTGCATCTAATCTATGGGAGTATTGTGTATTTTTTAAATAAGGTATTTGTTTATTTTGTTTCTTTGTCTATTGCCTCGGTCTTTGGACTTATAGGTACCCAAGACCCCTGAGATCGATCAAGGCTTGAGATGAGATACTTGTCTAGCGGTGATCTCATAAGAAACCAAGTGGCAGAAAGGGATGTACGACCTTACCATAGCGACCCATTCGGGATCAACATCAACATCTCTCCTTAAGGATTTGATATATGTTTATCACTTAATAACAGTTTCTAGCACGGTACTTCGTGGTGAAACCGGTTGGAGAAAAAGGCTATCACTATGCCTGCTGCTCGCAGGGCATTTAGTATATTAGTATGTGCTGCCCACAAAGATTATCTCTCTATTGGAATGTTACACATGACTATTCTTATTATTATCTTTTATCCCATATGATATGAAGCTACAGGTGGATCTTAATCCTGGCCTATATCCATCCATTGAATCAACCCACAATATAAAGTAAACTAGATTGGTCCGGTAAACGAAGGTAAAAGGAAAAAAACAAAGTCTTGTAGACGTGTCCTTATTTTTATTCCTTTTATCGCTGTTTCCTAAGGTTTGATTAAACCTAGGTCTACTAGGGAAAAAGCTACTATAATGCATCCGTGAATCCATATCGAAGGTATCAACTCCACTGACTTCATTAAAGAACTTGACCTTTTGGTGACAAATCCTTTGAGCATCAGTTGGTATGGATGTCGTCTTATTGGCTTCAGAATCTAGCAAGGGTTAAGAAGATACATTTGAGTACGAGCATACTCAGCAAGTTCACTAAATAGGAATGTTTGATGCACTATCTACAACCACAGACCAAAGGTCGTAGGGTATGCAGGTTTTTGTAAATATTTCTGTAGGGTTCGCAACATAGAAAACAAAAAAATTCCTACGATGGGAACAACTAAGTACCAAGATCTATCTACTAGATACAAGCAATGGGTGGATATACATCCATATAATACATACCCTCGAAGACCAAATAGCGTTAACGAGGTTGTACTCGTGGATGATGTAGACGAACTCTTGCCGATCTCAAGATCGTGATGAAGTCCATCTGGTCCAGCCGGTCCAACACGATCAAGTCCAGCACCTCAAAGCAGTGGTGCATCCGTGATCGCACACACGTACGGGTACCCCGACAACCTCCGCGCCCTCGCTCTAGCGAAGCAGCGGAAGAAAAAAATCCTTCCAGAAAAAGCCACCGGGAACATGTATCTCGCTGATCTGAGACCATGGGGAAATTCTAAAGGGGAGAGAGAGATCCTTCGCGAGGAGGTGTGAGAGACAAGTGAGAGGAGGGGGTCCTTTTATAGGGGAGGGGGGAAACCCAAGGGGGCATGGCCGCCGGTCATGGAGGGTTCCCCCACCTCTCCCTCATTCATGTGGTGGAAGCTCCACTCACATAAAAACCTCTCCACTCACAATTCCACTCACATGCATTAATTTTCCACCAAAATTAATGCAAGCTCTCATTTAAATAAAACTCTTTTATTTATTTATTCAGAATTTTGTTAATTATTTTAATTAACAAACATTCACATAAAACCCCTTACAACATTTCAATTTCACATGCAGAACCAGTTTCAGCAATTTCAACCGAAACAGTTTCGGTGTCTAGTGAAATAAATTCTTGCGCTTTCCTTTTCTTTTTCTGGCATATCATTTGCTCTGAATGGTGTCGGTATCCCTTAAGTGTGTCACCTTACGGTTCGCGAATAATGCGGACATGATCGAGACCCTTCTCCGATCAATAATCGAGCGGACACGGAGATCCATCGACTCACACATTCAACGATGACTTATGTGATCGTGTGAACCTTTTACGCTAGTATCTTTATCCCTTTGTTTCACGATATATTACATTTCCGAGATTCGATCATAGGTATCTCCATACCTAGTTTAATCTCGTTACCGACATGCACTCTTTTCTCGTTCCCGTGATATAACATTCTAGTGATCAAATCACTTGCTTGCAAGCTAATCAATGTGATATCACCGAGAGGGCCCAGAGTATATCTATCCTTCATCGGGATGAAAAAATCCACTCTTGATCCATGGGTCTCAACATAACACTTTAGTAGTTCTGAAGCCATCTTTATAATCACCCATTTATGGTGTGACGTTTGATGTCATCGAGAAACTCTTCCGGTGTTAGTGATTGACATGATCTCATGGTCTAAGGATTAGGATCACTTCGTAAGTTGTTATAGAAATATAAACTCAATGACTTTGATCGTAATGCTATACTTCGGATGAATGTTCATCACATCATTACACTAATGTTGTGACCTCGTTATTAACAACATCCAATGTCCATGATCAGGAAACTTTGATCATCTTGTTAATCAACGAGCTAGTTTATAAGAGAGGCATAACTAGGAACTTCCTTTTTGTTTATTAAACACACATGAATTAATGTTTCCGTATTAATACAATTATAGCATGTAAAACAAACATTTATCATAAATAAGGAATACGATAATAACCACTTTATTATTGCCTCTCGGGCATATTCCCTTCAGTCTCCCACTTGCACTAGAGACAATAATCTAGTTTGAAAACTTTGTGTATTGAACACCTATGGATTTCTGGTGTTCCAAATACGCGATTGCAAGTGGTTAACATAATCTACGGATCTGACACTTTTAGGTCCGTGTATATTTCCATGTCTTTGCGTCTTCACGCATCACTCATTCTCCAATGAGATGGCATTGTATAAATTTGGTCTTTTGGTGAGACCTTTAGTTCCTTGGGGTTAAAACACGTCGATACTATTGTCACACAATATATCTTTAGTGTTAGCCCGTTGCGAACCACACCTTAGTTTGATAACAAACTACTTGACACAAATTCCCTCCTTTGCCGCTACTATAGCAGTCATATACTTAGCCTTCTGTTGCAGTATTCGTCACAATGTCTTAACTTTGGAACTCTTCCAAATCCATCATGGAATCTCCTTTCCATTACATTGTGCCACCCATAGTTTAAATTGAGATAAACTTAATTTGTATCTTGTGACAAAACTAGTATCAATGTAACGCTTTACAATGAACTATTTGTAATTGTTTGTCATCTCTACACAAATATATTCTTAGTTCTTCCAAAAGATCATAAGAATATTCTTACTATCGTCCAATGATCATTTTATGATTCATTCTGGTATATGCTCATAACACTTAGAGCATAGGACATATCTGGATGTGTACATATCATGGTATGATTGATCAAAACATTCTCGTGATTTCACTCATCAAGTGTCAAAGCACTTGAATCTTGTTTCACTTATCAAGTGTCTATACACTTTAATCTTGATTCAATTCCTTTCCATGTGACAATAACCATTCCTTATCGTTTCTATATTGAACTCCTTCAATATCTCATATATGTACGTTTGGCACAACCATATTAGCATCACAGTCTATCCACTATAGAGATTCATGCTAAATATTCGGGTTTTGCCTAAGTATTTCATCGAAATGAAATTCTTAACCTTTGTCAATAAAAGATACATCGTTTCTAATCAACCAGATGTCCTCCACAAAATGTATTAGAAATATGTCTTAGCGCTCCCACTTAATTTCTTGCAAATGCAAGCATCTTCATCGTCTCCTGATGAAAACTCTTTTTCATCACGGTGAAGATTCCAACTCCGCGATGCTTACTTCAACCAATGAAGTTTGCATGCCCTTTTAGCATCCTTTGAATTTAACAAAACCCTTTGGACCGTGTCTTGTACACGTCCTAGGTAACCATTCTATTAGAATAACTTTGTTTTGTTTATTCATCTACCATATACCAAATTATATGTAGTGGTTGCTAGTTTAATCCGTCCAGACTAAATATCGCTATGAAAGATCAAATCTTGTCATAGTCAACTTCTTGAACATTGTCATAAAATACTTTACGACATGTCGACTATTTCATATATTTGAAACATCCATGTCTGTTTCTTTATAGATCCAAATACGACCGATAGGTTTTTACACCTTTCCGGAGGGTCTTCCAAGTTCAAAACTTGATTTATCGTGTATGGACTTATCACGGATTTTATGGCTTCAACCATTTGACGGAGTCAGGGCCCATCATCGCTTCTTTGTATGTATTCGGTTCATCATTGTCAAACAATAATGATTTACTCTCAAATCTTAGCATTTGATTGTTTAACCGACCTACTTGGTTTAATAGGAACTTAGATCTTCGTGACCACAACCTTTGAGGCACATAAGCTATGAGCATTATGGCAGCCTCCAGAACGATTTCCGGCGCTGTGCAACTCAGCACATTTAGCTAAGGTTCGTTAACCTTATCAAAGTTCTATTGTCCTCCCACTTAACTTTTGCGAAAAATTCCTTTTTCAAGAAACTTCACATTTCAAGCGACAAACCCTTTTGTCCTCGGTGTTATGGAGGAATAACCAATTGTTATTCGAAATAACCTACAAAGACATGCTCATGCGACTTTGGTTGTAAACATCTTACTTATGTTTAGAATACCAAAATTTAAGATAGGACAACTTGGGTTTTACCCCGAACCATAACTCATATGGTGTCATTTCAACGGATCAATATGGAGCTCTTTTCAGTGTAAAAGCGGTAGTCTCTAAAGCTTTAATCTTTTAAAACATAATGACAGTTTTATAAATAACACCTTTGATCCAACCATGTCAAACAAGGTTTCCTTACAAATCTCAAACACTCCATATTCCTATGGTGTTTCGGGAGATGTAAATCTAGGTGTTTTGCTAAACTTGTAACTCAAATAAATCCCTTTTATGATAAAATCATAATTCATTTTTTTTTGTTACACTTGTAACTCAAATAAATCCCTTATGATAAAATCATAAACCATCTATTTTCTTGTTATAATGATTTTCACTTCATCTTGAAAGTCTTTGAAACGTTTTTCAAATATTTCATACTTCTTTCTCATTAAGTGAACATTCACTCAAATTCCGGAGAAAGCATATGAAGTTGAAACCCATCGCTTACGACTACACATAATGGACTACATACATCGATATGTATATATTCCAATATTTTAGTCGTTCGTTCTTCTTTGGCCTTTGAACGAAGTTTTAATTATCCTGAGGAAAGTCTCACAAGCGTCACTTGATCAAATCAAAGACTCAAAAAATCCATGAATATTGAGATTCTTCATGTTTTCTTTCCAATATAATTTAAACAGCGATGTCACTTCGTAAGTGATCTTTCAATCATTTGTCTTGCGACATTTTAGCATTAGGTTTTATGGATCTGATTTCTCCAACTAGATTTGTAAACCATCCATCTTATATGGAATATGGTAATTATTTGAACAACCTTTGTTCTCATAATACCTGATTCAAATAACAATTATTAAAACAAATCTTGAAGTCAAGCCTTGATGTCAATGAGAAATACAAACAACGGTTTGTTTCTTTTCGATGAACATCATCACATATTCTCTTGCTAGTTACTTAGGCCATTGTGGTTCATGAATTGTGCCGTTCCGTATGAAATTTCATACCAACCAATTAGGTATCCAATACCCAAGAACCACATTGTTTAACAAGCAAAGAATACAACCATAACATGTATATCATCCATATACCTAAATTGGATATTTCCAATCTTTTCTTTTCTTCCAAATATATTTTATAGATTCTCTTCCAGCATTTCCTTTTCCTTTTTAAAAGAATCTATCAACATCAAAAGTGGTGCCATATGCATGACACATAGTCCAAAGCGTGTATATTCAAATAATAATACCTTTGGACTTGCACTTTGAAGTAGATCACCATCATCAAAATGATCGGTATTCTTTCAAAATCCATTCTTTAGTAATCTTTTAGTGTAGTAAACACTTTACATACATATTCTATTCATCCTTATCATGACGAATTTCATGATCAAGCTACTGTATCTTATAAAGGCGAATCGTGAGTATAACATTACTTTCCAAAACCCTTTTGGATGATTAGGATGTCTAGCATCTCCAACCTTCGTAAATTCTCATCCAATATGAGAACATATATTATACTCTATGATATTGCACATTGTTTCAGATATCGTTATATCTGCCACACATGATGGTTTCTGAAACAATTCTTTCAGCTCCTAGATAAACTTGATATTAAAACAATCAAGAATCATGGAGGCAAACATGATACTTAAGATACTAACACTGGAATTGTTACTCTCGATTTAATACCAATTATTAAATTTCACGGAGTAAATAGAATTTTTCTGAAAGTTTGCAATAGGACTTTAAACTTTAGATTGACACTCAACACAATACGATACCAGTTCGTAAAGTATATATCCAGAATTCTATAGTTCTATTATCTCAATTACAACTATGCATAAGGTGGTGAACGAATGCCAATGACTACAAAAAATTATGCAAATTCACTTTGATTTAATTTATGATAAATTGAGTTCTACTAATCCAAATTAGAAATGAACTTCCACTCAAAAACGACATCCCTCGTGTCTTTTTGGTGATTACATGAACCAAATCCACTACACCAAGTCCGATCATCACGTGAGTCGGTATAGCTTCAAAGGCGATCATCAAATGGTCATCATATCTACTATATGAATCATGCTTAACCTTTCGGTCCGTGTTACGAGGCCATGTCTGTACATGCTAGGCTCGCCAAGTAAGAACCTTAGTATTCGCGTGTGTAACTGTCTTACACCCGAGATATGCTCGTGGATTCAAGTACACCCGATCATCACGTGATGCCTTGAAGCGACGAAACATTGTCGGTGCATACTTAAGGAAGAACACATTTTTATCTTGATATCTAAATGAGGGATCATCTTGTTATGCTAATAAAACGCCAAACAAGGAATATAAGATGCAATCAAACATCACATGTTTAATTAGTGGAATGATATGGTTCTCGCATATGATCTCTATCATGTGCATCGTGGTATGATCACTAACATACCTTTATGTGTAAGGCCAAGGTCTATGGAACTTACACTCTATGTGTGTTGCAAGAGTATCATATCATACTTCTACTTACAACATCACCATATCATAACACTAGCCCAGCAACAATCTAAACTAGACGCCTCTAATTTATCCATTGCAAGTTTTACGTTGTTTAGGGCTTTCGAAGATAGAACCGTTCTTACCTACGAACATGAACCACAACGAGGATAACAAAATTGTTGACAACTCGTTGCAAATTAGATATTGACTATAGTAGGAGAGACAGACACCCGCTAGCCACTTATGCAAAACTAGTTGCATGTCAAGCGTGGAACAGGTCTCATGTGCGAGGACATGTAAAGTTTGTCCGGGCCGCTTCATCCCACTATTCCACCAATATCCAAAGTACAACTAAGAAGCAACAAAATGATCATCATCGCCCACATACTCATATGTGTACTACCCGTGCAAAGCATCTACCCATAGATCCGTCTCTGATACCACTGTAGTTTTCGCAGCATAGAAAACAAAAAATTTCCTACGATGGGAACAACTAAGTACCAAGATCTATCTACTAGATACAAGCAACGGGTGGATATACATCCATAGAATACATAACCTCGAAGACCGAATAGCGTTAACGAGGTTGTACTCGTGGATGATGTAGACGAACGCTTGCCGATCTCAAGATCGTGATGAAGTCCATCCGTCCAAACGGTCCGGCAAAGATGATCAAGTCCAGCACCTCAAAGCAGTGGTGCATCGTGATCGCACACACGTCTGGGTACCCGAAAACCTCCGCCGTCGCTCCAAATGAGCGGAAGCAACAAATCCTTCGTAAAAAGCCACGGGAACATGTATCTCGTGATCCGAGACCATGGGGAAATTCTAAAGGGGAGAGAGATCCTTCAGGAGGTGTGAGAGACAAGTGAGAGGAGGGTCCTTTTATAGGGGAGGGGTCAGCCCAGGGGCATGGCCGTCCATGGAGGGTGCCCCACCTCCCTCCTTCATGTGGTGGAAGCTCCACTCACATAAAAACCTCTCCACTCACAATTCCACTCACATGCATTAATTTTCCACCAAAATTAATGCAAGCTCTCATTAAATAAAACTCTTTTATTTATTTATTCAGAATTTTGTTAATTACTTTAATTAACAAACATTCACATAAAACCCTTACAACATTTCAATTTCACATGCGTAACCGGTTTGACAATTTCAACAGCAGATTCGGTGTCTAGTGAAATAAATTCCGCTTTCCTTTTCTTTTTCTGGCATATAATTTTCTCCGAATGGTGTCGGTATCCCTTAAGTGTGTCACCCTACGGTTCGCGAATAATGCGTACATGATCGAGACCCTTCTCTGATCAATAATCGATGGCGGGACACGGAGATCCATCTTGACTCCACACATTCAACGATGACTTCGTCGATCATGTGAACCTTTTACGCTAGTATCTTAATCCCTTTGTTTCACGATATATTACATGTCCGAGATTCGATCATAGGTATCTCCATACCTAGTTTAATCTAATTCGACATGCACTCTTTTCTCGTTCCAAGGATATAACATTCTAGTGATCAAATCACTTGCTTGCAAGCTAATCAATGTGATATCACCGAGAGGGCCCCAGTATATCTATCCGTCATCGGGATGAAAAATTCCACTCTTGATCCATGGGTCTCAACATAACACTTTAGTAGTTCAAGCCATCTTTATAATCACCCGATTCACGGTGTGACGTTTGATGTCATCGAGAAACTCTTCCGGTGTTAGTGATTGACATGATCTCATGGTCTAAGGATTAGGATCACTTCGTAAGTTGTTATAGCAATATAAACTCAATGACTTTGATCGTAATGCTATACTTCGGATGAATGTTCATCACATCATTACACTAATGTTGTGACCTCGTTATTAACAACATCCAATGTCCATGATCAGGAAACTTTGATCATCTTGTTAATCAACGAGCTAGTTTATAAGAGAGGCATAACTAGGAACTTCCTTTTTGTTTATTAAACACACATGTATTAATGTTTCCGTATTAATACAATTATAGCATGTAAAATAAATATTTATCATAAATAAGTAATACGATAATAACCACTTTATTATTGCCTCTCGGGCATATTCCCTTCAATTTCTTCAAAGGTTTCTTTTATTATGAAAAGCTGTAACACCCTCAGAATCGGACCTATGCAAGTTTGAGCAAAATCCGCCAAACCCGCATAGAAACGATTCAAAGGTGCCCACCAGGCACTTTCGTGCGGGTGGAAAACGAAGTAATAACATTACACAACAGTCCTCGATGGGACCCACGTAGCAGATATATACAACAATGACTCAAGAGTCAAGAATACAGATATACGGTACATAGATCCAAATCACCTTGAAAACGATAGAGCGTCCAGCTACGGACAAGATGCAAATGGGGCTAAGAGCCCTGAAGAATAACCAATGGCTTCCATAACCCTGCGAGCCAAGCGGAAGGGTAACCGCTAACGACGCCGATCTCAACTGCTTAAACAAAAGGGTGCCGACAAAGGGCAAAGGAAAAAGAAGGAGCGTCGATCGAGGCGGACACGGCGAGGCTAGAATTGGCGGTCCTCGCCTACATAGGTATGGTGGATCAAGCGGCGTGGCGGCATGCAATCGAGCAACCTATAGAGACTCGATACAATGGCGCGATTATCGGAGGGTGAGAATGACCTATCCGGATCCAACCTGAAGCTAGCACCAAACAAACCCATCCTGGTGTTTCCCCCTCGAGACCAAACGAGGAAGTCAACCGAGGAACTCACACAGTTGGCAGTTTTACTTATTCAGTTATAGTTGCGGCACTTTACTAGTCAGGTTTAGATAATCATCCTGATAAAATAAGCAGTGGGCACTTTTAGTTAACCATTCCGTTATAGTTGCAACAATTACTAATCAGATACAGATAGCATGAGATAAACCCGAAACCCAGCAGTTGTTGGTACTTTTATTCAGCCATTTCGTTGTAGTTGCAATACTTACTAGTCCGGTACAATGGTCGCAAGCGACAACTTAAACAAGCAATTGTGGGCAGTATTATTTAGCCATTCCATTATAGTGAAGCTGATTACTAGTCATTATAAGTCAAATTTATAACAATAAACTTTAGTTATGCTTGTCTATGATCGAGATACTGTGCTCCAAGTCGTCCATATCCGCGGACACGGCTTTCAGAAAGTTTTAAACGGCCGGGGTGCACCAATAGCAACACACGCTCGATCAACCTCGGAAAAACCAAATCAAAACCCAACGAGGCTTTCACGACTGAACAATCACAGGATTCAGAAATATTTCAGGGGGCCACCCCTTAAGTAGAACCCGCAACGGAGTAAGCAAGCTCCGAGATGGCCTCAAGGTTTGGCGGGACGGCTGTGAACGACTGGGAACCCCAAACGGGGCTTGTCGACACCGCGAAATCGTGGTCCGATCCTAACACAAGACAAAGTGCGACTCGCACAATCGTAAATAAAGCAAGAAACATGGCATAAGTACATGATCGTAAATAAAACCTCAAACTAGTTTGTGGCCCCAAGAAATAAGAATGAATCAAGCTCGCTCGGGGTCCCATATACCTCCGGATGTGGATAGCGCGCAAAACAAGGAACAGGTATCAAGTACTCGGGGTCTTACGGGACACAAGTGGGCGTTCGGAAACCAAATATTATCTATCACCCACCGATGCCTCTGCTTATTTCAATTTTAGTTGTTAAACAGAAATTAAAGTGACGATAAGTAAAACTAGATTCATCTCCAACATCAACATGCGGCAATACATCAGCAACTGTGGCATATGACGACACACATCAGCACTTGAGCAAGCAACTACGACATAAGTCCAACTATCTACCAAACAACAGGTAATAGGGTGTGTCCAAGGCAATATAAGGCTGCAGGGGATATTTCGGGTACGGAAAACTAGAGCATCGCAACACAGATAGCAATAGATCAACAGGAGGGAATAAAGACTATAAAAATAAGATAGGTAGAAAGAGGGAGATGCTCGCCTGAAAACATTGTCGAAGGTTCAACCGAGATCGGGGCGACGCTTACATCAACTCAACGGCCTTATCCGCGAAGAAGCAAAACACTAGAAGAAATACCGGATGCAATATTCAATACAACGGCAGAAGATCGGCATGATGCATGTATGATGCATGGCATGGCAAGATGCGATGCACTTAGGTCAAATTAAGCGGAACCGGGGTCCCGACAATTAGTTAGGTGGTTCAAGTTGTTTAAACCCCCGCATATTAAATGTTGTTTAGCAAGTCAACAGACGGAACCGGTTCTCTACACATGTTTAGATGAGGCCAATATGAGACTAGATTTGCCCGCATATGGGTCCCATATTTAATTATTAGGTGAATCGGCATAAGGCCCCCAAACCACAGATATGCATGCGAGATGACAAATAGATATGCAACAAGTTGTTATGTTATAAAATTAGGGTTTTCGGGAGGGGTTCGCACATTAGGGGGCTCGACGATCTTGGGGGTCCGGGGTTCGGGGTTCGACAGGGTCCAGGGTCCGGCCTCGGGTCGGGTTCACGGAACGGTCTCGCGGGATCGTTCTCGGTAGCGGGTGGGTCTTGGCATCCGGGTCTTCGGTCACGTTGTCGGTCATGGGGTTCGGGGCGGAGCACTTGTCGCATCGGGGTTCTCGGCGGACTCGGTGTCCGGGTTCATGTCGGTGCACTCGGTGTTCCGGGAAGGCGATCTTGATTCGGGGTCCCGATGAAGATCTTGGCGAGGGGTTCGGGTTCCAAGCGCCGGGATCGGTCTTCAAAATCCGTGGGGCGGTCTTAGCGTCGGTCATCCTCGGAGTCGAACTTGCGGTCCATGTGTACGGAAGATCTTGTGGGCTCGATGTCCGGGAGGCAGATCTTGGAGTCCAGGCCGGAGGTCTTCGGGGACGGTTCCTGGATCGTTCTTCGGCCCGGGGAACGGTCTTGCGAGGCCATCTGGGTTTGCCGGTGCCGGGCTCGGTTCTCGATGTCGGTCCACGGGAGGTTGGGTTTTGTCGTCTCCACCCCCAACAAATTAGTACCAACTTGGTACTACACCGAAACGAGCACGGTTGGAGGCAGAGGAACGCGCTGCGGTGGCTCGCGAGGAGAAACCCGGCGGGGCAGATCTTGCGGCGCGCGCGTCGGGGCTCGGGGAGGCGAGGAAGAGGCGACGGTGGCAGGTCGTGCTCGGGGCGGCGGCGGTCGGGATCGAGCTCGGCGGCGAAGGTCGCGGGGCTGCACCGAGGAAGGCCGAGGGGCCGCGAGGGCGAGAGGCGGGCCGGGCGAGGACGCGGTCAGCGCACGGGCGGCGTCAGGCGACGGAGGCGACGGCGGTCTCGCGGGTGGACGGACGGCAGGGCGCGAGGCGGGTGGCTCGGGCGGTCGTCGGTCGCCGGGCGCGGCTGGCACCGGGCGACGGGGTTCGGCGAGGGAGCGCGGATGGTCGCATGAGGTCGGCGGTGGCGCCCAACGCTGGAGGAGGGCCCGTGCCGAGGGCGGACTTCCGGCGACGGGAGGCGTGGCCGGGCGTGCGGGGCCACGGAAGGAGGCGGAGGAGGCGGCGAACGCGAGCGGGCGGAGGCGAGCCGGGCGCCGGGAGGAGCGGAGGCCTGGCGAGCGCCGGGTCGAGGCGCGAGGGGGCCGAGGTTGATGCAGCGGAGCGCTGCTCGCCGGAGGAGGCGAGAGGGACGACGGGGAGGGGTGGGAGGGCTGGAGAGGCGGAGCGTTGGCGGGCTGGAGGCGCTGCGGCCGGGCGCGAGGCAGGGCGGCGCGGGCTGGTTGCGAGGGCAGCAGCGCGACGCCGGGCCGGTGGGAGGGCGCAGCGGCGGTGGTCCTGGGGGGGTGGCGAGCGGCAGGGGAGAGGTGCGGGGACGGGGCGGTGTGGCCGGCGGTGAGGAGATGGAGCGCGGGCGCACGCGGGGGAGGGAGCACGCGGCGGAGAGGCGGCGGGGCAGCTCGGGTCGGGGAGCGGGGCGCCTGGCGAGGAAGAAGAACAGGGGGAGAGAGGCGCGGGTGGAGGGCCGAACCGGGTGGGGCCCGCGCGGGGGACAGGGGGGCGCTGTGTGGCGTGTTGCGTGTTGTGTGTGCGTGCCAGCCTGTGTGGTGTGGGGCAGGTGGGATGGGGTGTGTGTGTTTGGTGGGTTGAGAGGGTCCAGGGAGAGAGAGGGAGGGACAAGTGGCAGTGTGGGATTGGGTGAGGGGAGAGGGAAGCTGAGGTGGCGAGATGCTATTGGGCAGGTTGAGGTGGCCAGGGGGTGTGGGTAGGATAGGATGGGTGGACTAAGGATTTAGAGGCTGGCTTGGTGGACCGACTTAAAACCTGGGGCAGTCGTTCGGGTCGATCGGCCCGTTCGACTGTCCCGCTTAAAATTAATGTAATATTTTATTTATTTCAAACAACATTTTTGCAAACCGAATTCGGCAAAACAAAATATTCCGGCAACCCAGATTTTCGGTGTTTGAATAAGATGGGGCGTTTGGAAAACAAATCGGGGTTTCGAAAATAGTTTTATGCAAACAATGCATGATGATGACGATGCAATGCACAAATTCAACGCGATTTTCTAGTAGTGATTTTGCGGGATGCCACAATTCGACACCACTAACAAAGGATCTCGCCCTCGAGATCCGCCTCCTGGTACCGGAAGGAAGGTCGGCGATCCTCGTCTTCTCACTTCGTGTAGATCCTCACGACACCACTAACGAGGGTTTCTTCTTCATCTGGTAAACGGCGACAACACCAACAAAGGGTCGTTGTTCCTGATCGTCGAGAGAGCACTCCGGAAACAAAAGGTCGAAGGTAGAGGTATCACAAATAAAGCCACCCCTAACTTCCGTTAGAAGAGGGAAAAGTTACATCGATCCACCAGTTCGATGTACAGAGCGAACAGTAAGAGTCGGGTAGGGTGATCAGTCCATCCCGGACCCAACTGTCAACTCTATACATGGGTAGGAGAATCAGGCAACTCAACTCTCGAGATTTAGACTGAAGATCTTCTTAGGTGGTGTTCGGAACAAAGGAATGTTGCCAGCAGAAATCGTATGAAAGACACCATGATTAGGTTTCGCGATGGTTCCATTGGCATGAACAACACGTGCTCAAGGTCGACTCCGACTTCACCAAAGCTCGTCCTTCTCATATGTTTTCCAACGACACTGATACCCAGCAAGGAACACATCTGGATAAAGAGCTCAAGAACAAAAGATCGGATGAAGGATACAACAGACAAGTTGCAGATTGATGATCGAAGCACCTCCGTTACAAAAGGGGAAAACGAAACCCTGAAGGTACTACGGAAACCCAACCCCGAGAAATCCTGGACTCGAAGAAAAGATAAGAGAGCAGATTCAAAACACGTCGAGATAAGAGGAGAATAGCAGAGGGGTAAGGAATAAAATCAGACCTAATCAGAACTATCCAACCGATTTTCAAAAATAGTTTTGACACTTCTACTTCGGCCGTTAGCTAGGTTATCCTACAGGCTGGACTTGTGGGGTATCGCAACTGCTGAGCTCTGATACCACTCTGTAACACCCTCAGAATCGGACCTATGCAAGTTTGAGCAAAATCCGCCAAACCCGCATAGAAACGATTCAAAGGTGCCCACCAGCACTTTAAATGGGTGGAAAACGAAGTAATAACATTACACAACAGTCCTCGATGGGACCCACAGAACAGATATATATACAACAGCGACTCGAAGAGTCAAGAATACAGATATACGGTACATAGATCCAAATCACCTTGAAAACGATAGAGCGTCCAGCTACGGACAAGATGCAAATGGGGCTAAGAGCCCTGAAGAATAACCAATGGCGTCCATAACCCTGCCCAGGCCAAGCCGGAAGGGTAACCCTGCTAACGACGTCGATCTCAACCTGCTTAAACAAAAGGGGTGCCGACAAAGGGCAAAGGAAAAAGAAGGAGCGTCAGTACTGAGGCCAGTACACGGCGAGGCTAGAATTCGGCGGTCCTCGCCTACATAGGTATGGTGGACTGAAGCGGCAGCGGCAGCATGCACTGAGCAACCTATAGAGACTCGATACAACTGGCGGTTATCAGAGGGGTGAGAATGACCTATCCGGATCCAACCTGAAGCTAGCACCAAACAAACCCATCCTGGTGTTTCCCCCTCGAGACCAAACGAGGAAGTCAACCGAGGAACTCACACAGTTGGCAGTTTTACTTATTCAGTTATAGTTGCGGCACTTTACTAGTCAGGTTTAGATAATCATCCTGATAAAATAAGCAGTGGGCACTTTTAGTTAACCATTCCGTTATAGTTGCAACAATTACTAATCAGATATAGATAGCATGAGATAAACCCGAAACCCAGCAGTTGTTGGTACTTTTATTCAGCCATTTCGTTGTAGTTGCAATACTTACTAGTCCGGTACAATGGTAGCAAGCGACAACTTAAACAAGCAATTGTGGGCAGTATTATTTAGCCATTCCATTATAGTGAAGCTGATTACTAGTCATTATAAGTCAAATTTATAACAATAAACTTTAGTTATGCTTGTCTATGATCGAGATATCATGCTCCAAGTCGTCCATATCCATGGACACGGCTTTGAGAAAGTTTTAAACGGCGGGGTGCACCAATAGCAACACACGCTCGATCAACCTCGGAAAACCAAATCAAAACCCAACGAGGCTTTCACGATGAACAATCACAGGATTCAGAAATATTTCAGGGGCCACCCTTAAGTAGAACCATAACGGAGTAAGCAAGCTCGAGATGGCCTCAAGGTTTGGCGGGACGGTGAACATCGGGAACCCCAAACGGGCTTGTCGACACCGCTAAATCGTGGTCCGATCCTAACAAAGACAAAGCGGTACCTGCACAATCGTAAATAAAGCGAAGAAACATGGCATAAGTACATGATCGTAAATAAAACCTCAAACTAGTTTGTGGCCCCAAGAAATAAGAATGAATCAAGCTACGGCTCGAGGGGTCCCATATACCTCCGGATGTGGATAGCGCGAAAAACAAGGAACAGTATCAAGTACTCGGGGTCTTACGGGACACAAGTGGGCGTTCGAAACCAAATATTATCTATCACCCACCGATGCCTCGCTTATTTCAATTTTAGTTGTTAAACAGAAATTAAAGTGACGATAAGTAAAACTAGATTCATCTCCAACATCAACATGCGGCAATACATCAAGAATCGTGGCATATGACGACACACATCAAGACTTGAGCAAGCAACTACGACGCAAGTCCAACTATCTACCAAACAAGGTAATAGGGTGTGTCCAAGGCAATATAAGGCTGAGGATATTTGGCACGGAAAACTAGAGCATCGCAACAGATAGCAATAGATCAACAGGAGGGAATAAAGACTATAAAAATAAGATAGGTAGAAAGAGGAGATGCTACTTTGAAAACATTGTCGAAGGTTCAACCGAGATCGGGACGAAGCTCACATCAACTCAACGGCCTTATCCGCGAAGAAGCAAAACACTAGAAGAAATACCGGATGCAATATTCAATACAACGGCAGAAGATCGGCATGATGCATGTATGATGCATGGCATGGCAAGATGCGATGCACTTAGGTCAAATTAAGCGGAACCGGGGTCCCGACAATTAGTTAGGTGGTTCAAGTTGTTTAAACCCCCGCATATTAAATGTTGTTTAGCAAGTCAACAGGCGGAACCGGTTCTCTACACATGTTTAGATGAGGCCAATATGAGACTAGATTTGCCCGCATATGGGTCCCATATTTAATTATTAGGTGAATCGGCATAAGGCCCCCAAACCAATGATATGCATGCGAGATGACAAATAGATATGCAACAAGTTGTTATGTTATAAAATTAGGGTTTTCGAGGGTTCGCACATTAGGGGCTCGGCGATCTTGGGGTCCGGGTTCGGGTTCGACAGGTCCGGTCCGCCTCGGGTCCAGGTTCGACGGAACGGTCTCGGCGGGATCGTTCTCGGGTAGCGGGGGTGGGTCTTGGCGCATCCGGGGTCTTCGGGTCACGTTGTCGGTCATGGGGTTCGGGGCGGAGCACTTGTCGCATCGGGGTTCTCGGCGGACTCGGTGTCCGGGTTCATGTCGGTGCACTCGGTGTTCGGGAAGGCGATCTTGATTCGGGGTCCCGATGAAGATCTTGGCGAGGGGTTCGGGTTCCAAGCGCCGGGATCGGTCTTCAAAACTGGAGGCGGTCTTAGCGTCGGTCATCCTCGGAGTCGAACTTGCGGTCCATGTGTACGGAAGATCTTGTGGGCTCGATGTCCGGGAGGCAGATCTTGGAGTCCAGGCCGGAGGTCTTCGGGGACGGTTCCTGGATAGTTCTTCGGCCCGGGGAACGGTCTTGCGAGGCCATCTGGGTTTGCCGGTGCCGGGCTCGGTTCTCGATGTCGGTCCACGGGAGGTTGGGTTTTGTCGTCTCCACCCCCAACAAATTAGTACCAACTTGGTACTACACCGAAACGAGCACGGTTGGAGGCAGAGGGACGCGCTGCGGTGGCTCGCGAGGAGAAACCCGGCGGGGCAGATCTTGCGGCGCGCGCGTCGGGGCTCGGGGAGGCGAGGAAGAGGCGACGGTGGCAGGTCGTGCTCGGGGCGGCGGCGGTCGGGGTCGAGCTCGGGCGGCGGTCGCCGCGGGCCTGCACCGAGGAAGGCGAGGGGCCGCGAGGGCGAGGTAAGGCGGGCCGGCGGAGGACGCGTCGGCGGCACGGCGGCGTCGGGCGACCGAGGCGACAGCGGTTCTCGCGGTGGACGGACGGGCCGGCGCGAGGCGGGTGGCTCGGGCGGTCGTCGGCAGCGCGGGGCTGGCACCGGGCGGACGGGGTTCGGCGAGGGAGCGGCGGACAGTCGTCTGCGGAGGTCGGCGGTGGCGTCCAACGCTGCGGAGGAGGGGCCCGTGCCGAGGGCGGGACTTCCGGCAACGGGGAGGCGTGGCCGGGGCGTGCGGGGCCGGTCACGCGGAAGGAGGCGGAGGAGGCGACGCGAGCGGCGGAGGCGAGCCGCGCGCCGGGAGGAGCGAGGCCGCGAGGCTGGCCGAGGCGCGAGGGGGCCGAGGTTGATGCGGCGGAGCGCTGCTCGCCGGAGGAGGCGAGAGGGACGACGGGGAGGGGCGGAGGTGGCTTGGAGAAGGGGGAGCGAGGCGGAGCGGTGGCGGGGCTGGAGGCGCTGCGTCGGCGGCGAGGCAGGGCGGTCGCGGCCGGCGGGTTGCAGAAGCGGGCGCGACGCCGGGTGTGGAGGCAGGCAGCTGTGGCCAAGGTGGTCTGGGGTGGCAGCGAGGAGAGGTGCGGGACGGGCGGTGGCCGGCGGTGAGGAGATGGAGCGCGGGCGCACGCGGGGGAGGGAGCACGCGGCGGAGAGGCGGCGGGGCAGCTCGGGTCGGGGAGCGGGGCGCCTGGCGAGGAAGAAGAACAGGGGGAGAGAGGCGCGGGTGGAGGGCCGAACCGGGTGGGGCCCGCGCGGGGGACAGGGGGGCGCTGTGTGGCGTGTTGCGTGTTGTGTGTGCGTGCCAGCCTGTGTGGTGTGGGGCAGGTGGGATGGGGTGTGTGTGTTTGGTGGGTTGAGAGGGTCCAGGGAGAGAGAGGGAGGGACAAGTGGCAGTGTGGGATTGGGTGAGGGGAGAGGGAAGCTGAGGTGGCGAGATGCTATTGGGCAGGTTGAGGTGGCCAGGGGGTGTGGGTAGGATAGGATGGGTGGACTAAGGATTTAGAGGCTGGCTTGGTGGACCGACTTAAAACCTGGGGCAGTCGTTGGGTCGATCGGCCCGTTCGACTGTCCCGCTTAAAATTAATGTAATATTTTATTTATTTCAAACAACATTTTTGCAAACCGAATTCGGCAAAACAAAATATTCCGGCAACCCAGATTTTCGGTGTTTGAATAAGATGGGGCGTTTGGAAAACAAATCGGGGTTTCGAAAATAGTTTTATGCAAACAATGCATGATGATGACGATGCAATGCACAAATTCAACGCGATTTTCTAGTAGTGGTTTTGCGGGATGCCACAAAAGCTATGTCTGTCATCCTTCACAGGTTTACCAGAACATCATGGAGTTCCTTTCCTGCCACGTTCGTAGCTCCTTCCTGAAACAAGGAGTAACATGTCATAATTTTATACACTCTACAAAGGTGCGTCACTTTTCCCATGAGAGATCTTAAGCTTTGTTGCACAGCCAGGAGTATGTCCCTGTTCAAACTTCCATCGTTTGAGGCCCAACCTAAGATCCAAGTTGATCAATGCCATTCTTTGCGACCCTGCACACCCGCAATTGTTGTACTCTCAGAACTCAAGGCATACTCTGCTGGTAATACGGCTTTATCTTAGTCTGATATGCACGACAACCATAAACACTAGAAATTTGTCTTTTGTACGCCTAGATCCATGGTAGGATTCTCCCGAAATATAAGGCTTTACCCATGATCTGCAACTTACAAAATGCCCAGAACAGTGTTCATGGCATGCGAAAGGAATAAGATCCAGTTGACTTCTCCTTCCCATTCTAGATCTTATGGTTAACACATATTATTTGGCGCAAGAATCACTAGAGGCATTGGTTGTTTAAGTCATAGATATTATGTTTCTTTGCCACCAGAATTGTATTAGTAGGTTATTACCATTTGGTAAATAGCCCATAATCATATAATTATGAAAATAGAGTTTTCTGACCTTTTCAAAATGCATGTGATGACAACACTTGATTTTTAAATACTTGATAGAAAACAATCAAAGGACATGAGCAAGTGTTAACTTGCCTTTATGATCACAAGATTATGCAATCACAATCTTCGAGACGACATAAGATCCAATATCCGAAAACAACATTAAAGAAGCAATATGCTATTATGCATAGGTAATGCCATGCATTTTATAAAACTTTCGAACTGAATCCTCAATAGTATAATTGAGTTGAACTTAAGTGATTTATTTAAGGTTTGGTTTATCTTTAATTTTACGTCATAAGCAAATATATCTATAAGGAACTTAAGTCTTGAAATATAAGATAGAAAAGTAAAGTACAATAACAATCTAAGATTGAGGTTAATTGCTATATGGTAACTATGATGAAAAATCCATGTGTTGGGTTGTTAAGAGTTAATAGGAACTATTATAGGGTTGTTGTTTGAAGTGGCAAAAAGAATAACCTTCGAAGAAAATGTTTTTTAGGTTAGGTTCTGTTGCCTGCCAAAACTCACCGGCGAGCAGCGACTGGCAACACGGAGAGCCGGGAGGCTCCTGTGGCTGGTGGGCCCCAGTCCCTCGACGGCGCAAAAGCTCCCGACACGCCCTGGCTTGGTTCGAGGCGTGCCTGACCTATACCTGGTCGAAGGTGAAGGATTGCTCCAATTGATTTCTGCATGATAAACAAGTATCGTAAAATTCGAGCCGTAATCGCTCCCGGTTTCCAGTAAATCGGCTCCTAAAGCCGATTGCCCCATGGTTCTGCGTTAGATTTATGATAACATGGGGTTTTGCTTGATCACTACAAGTTAAATCGATCTACGATAGTCTAATGTTTTCACCACGAATCGAACATCCTACGCGTGATTGAGCCTGGTACGTACAAAACATGAAGAATATTAACCCTAGAGGAGGCCTAATAACCAACGTAAAGCCAATTACCGGAACATCCCTTCTAGAACGAATAAGCCACGTCTTTATGCATTACTGGATCGTTCAACCCGTTTGTAAGGCCTGATTACGTAGATATTAAACTAAACCTTGACGAACAAGGCACAACTATAACAGATCGAATCGACTAAATAAAGATCAGCAGGTGCTACCCTTGCACTTTGGGAAAAGGTGCAAGGGTAGCGAGATAGCTAGAGGTAGCATAACCGACGATAGTAATGAAAAGTACCGATGCTAGCCTCGAACAATCTATGATAATGGTATTACTCGCCATCAACAACGCTCAAGACGAGTAAAACCAGTAACGAATAGATATCGCCTAGATCGCGAGATGCGATCTAGGCGATGGCACTTACCCGAAAGAAACCCTAAGAACAAGGGGTATGGCGCCGAGATTGTGTTTGTTGTGAACGTGGTTGTTGTCTTCTTTCAATAACCCTAGGTACATATTTATAGTCCGGAGACTCTCTATTTTTGGAATAACTCTACAACTCTATCTTTACCTAAACATAAACGGAACCTAAACAAACACGAAACCTACTATGATAGAAGATACACGGGCAATTCAGCCCAAATCTACGCACTAGGCCGATCCAACAACACGTTGAATATATGTATTTTCCAAGCCCATCTTGATCAAGGCCCATCTCCGTCTTTGGCCAAAATACGGTGGTAACACATGCCCCCCTGGTTTTGGCAATAATAATTCCAAAACCACTCTGTGTGTTTTTCCCTCTTCTTCTCCTCTTTTTTTTTTCGGGTCCGAGATGTAATGCGTGGCAGAACAGCACCGTCACGCTACCCCTTCATCATGATGCCCTGTCTTCTCAACTCCTGCGCAGCGCGTGATTTGACGATTTTGGCAGTGCAATCTGGGAAACCGCTATGGCATTGAACCGTCTGTCCACTATTCCCCTTATTTAAATCAGCCTGAACAGTTCACAATCCCCATCTTCCTCCAGTTGCCAAAAAACCCTCTTCCTTCACCGGAAAAACCCTCTTTCTCGCCATGGCCTCCTCTGCTTCCTCCGGTGTGTCCTCCCACGCCTCTAACTCGATCAGCGACCGAGAGCCGACGCCAGAGCACCCGCCCACGGCGGCGTATAGTACTTTCGCCCCACGATGGTGGGACGAAAGGGACTGGGATTTCGCCGTCTGGTCAGAGGATGATGCGTCCCTGACTGACGGCGAAGAGAGCCTACAGTTCCTCGTCGACGGGGAACTGGAGGCGAAGAGCAGCGACGACGCCTGGTCGTGGGACGGCGTCGACTCTTCCGACGAGGAGGAGGAATCGGAGGAGGACACCTCCTCAAGCGAATATCCGCCGACGAGCGCTTCCGCCGGGTCCAGCGAAGACATCAAGATGACGACGACGAAGAGGTCCCGCTGGTTTCTTCAAAGAAGCCGAGGATGATGCCGGGCAGCGAAGACAATGAAGAGGACGGCGGCGACGGCGGCAACGACCTCGGCCTAGATTAGGAATCAGTAGTAATAGCCGTAGCAGTAGTAGGCCCCTTTTGTAATCGATCATCCTGTAAGCAATGATCTTTTGAATGAATGAACATATGTTTCCCAAATATTGTTCCTCTTTGCTTCAATTTTGCCGATAACCGAAATAGGTCGATGCTTCAGAAGTCGATGACACTGTATCGGCTTTCATCATCTTGCCGCACGACAACAAACAAGTCAAATCGCACAGAGCCGATGACTACCCATCGGCTTCTCCCGAAAAACGTTGACAGGGTCAACCTTCAGTCGCATCCTTAGACACATCACAACGGCCATTTCTTGGTTTCAAATGATGACCTGTGACCTCCCTCAACACGGTGGATTCAAACACGGACGACCCAAATCTCCAATTGCCCACCGGAAAACGTGCCCCGCAGACGATTAGTGACAAGCAAAGATGAAGATGACGAAGCTGAGATCGCCGAGGTGGACCTTTTTGTAACATGTGTGAACCTCTAGAGTCGATGACCGTGCATCGGCTATATATATTTTTTTTTTTACTCGGCCGATTTTCAGCATCGGCCCCCATATTTTTACTGTCCATCGTTTCTTGCCTTTACCTAGCCGATTTCATGCATCGGCCCCTCCAGTTTTACTGTCCAACATCCCACATGCTTGGAAAATATTTCTTGAGATGTTGTCCGTTAACTGCCACTGGGAATTTTACTCCATCCAACTGCTCGAGCATGTATGCGTTTCCTCTTAAGACTTGGTCGACCCTGTACGGACCGTGCCAATTTGGAGACCATTTACCATATGTTGCATCCTTAGTCCCCAAGGGCAACACAGCTTCCCATACCAGATCACCAACGTGGAACTCCTTTGGCTTCACTTTCTTGTTGTATGCACGAGCTACCTTGGCCTTGTTTTCTTTGATTTTCTCCGGACCATAACCTGAGCTCGTTAAATCCACATCACACTCATCGGGTTGCGTACTCTTCAGTTGTTAGATCGTCCTGAAAAGTGACGCGTCTCGATCCAGCCGTAATTTCCCACGGTAGGACGGCTTCTTGTCCATATACTAGATGGTAGGGTGAGGTTTTTATCGCTCCATGACATGACATGCGATAAGCCCATAACGCCTCTGACAAAACCTCGTACAACGTCTTGGGTGCTCATCGACTTTCCTCTTGATCAGCTTGATGAGGCTCGTTGGGCGCTTGACTTGTCCATTTGCTTGAGCATAGTATGGAGATGATCTAATCGCTTGATCCCCATGTCCTCGCAGAATTTCCTAAACTCTTGAGAAATAAAGACCGAACCTCCATCAGTCGTGATAGTTTGGGGAATCCCGAATCTATGGATGACATGTTCTTTCACAAAATTGATAACATCCTTCGAGTTTACTGACTTCATCGGGACAGCCTCTACCCATTTAGTGAAGTAATCAGTGATAGCCAGAATCCACATGTGGCCTTTGCTTGATGGAGGATTGATCTTGCCGATCATGTCCATGCCCCAACCTCGGAATGGCCAAGGCTTGATGATGGGGTTCATTGCTAACGCGGGTACCATCTGGATTTTTCCAAATTTCTGACATGCTTGACACCCTTTGTAGTAGTTGAAACAGTCCTCAAGCATGGTGGGCCAATAAAACCCTGATCGCCTGATCAACCATTTCATCTTATGAGCCGATTGGTGAGTTCCACAGCGCCTTCGTGTACCTCGTAGGAGATGATTGGCCTCGGCTGTCCCTGCATTTGAGCAATAGTCCTTCCAGAGTCTGTAAAACATGTCATCCCCAATAAGCACGTACTTCATGGCTTTGTACCTTATCCGTTTAGGTGCCCCAGCCGAATCTTTCAAGTAATTGAAGATATCGGCTCTCGATCGTCGCTTCTGTGAACTGCACGAGCGGCTCCTTCTACCACATCCTTGTATCTGAAGCCATCTGCGCAAGATCGTTCGCCTCGGTATTCTGCTCGTGGGATCCAAGTGAAGTTGACGTCTTGAATTGCGTCATCAGCTCGCGGTGCAGCCATAATGGGAAGAGGGACTCGCTCGCACTTGTAGTCCTCCGTGAGCTGGGAGATCACCAACTTGGAGTCTCCAAAATTTCCATCGCTGCTTCCCCGGCCGAGGAGTAACTCCATCCTTGCATATCGCCTCGTACTCGGCTACATTGTTGGTGCGAGAGGTAGACAATCGATGGAGAAGGAAAATGTTGCCCAGGCGACACGTAAAATGCCGATGCCGCAGCCATCGTCACAAACTGATCCGTCGAAAAACATAGCCCACGCTCTTATGGACAGTGCGGCTATGTTAGTGTTGATCCTTTCAGCGATAAGATCAGCCAGCGCATGTCCCTTGACTGCTTTCGCGGTTGATACCGGATGTCAAACTCTGACAATGCAAACATCCATTTGCCCAGCCGGCCTTTTAACATAGGAGCCGACAGCATGTGCTTTATGACGTCGACGGTATATGATGATGATCTCTGCTGATAGCAAAATGTGTCGCAACTTGGTGCAGGTGAAAAACAGGCAGAGGCACAACTTATCGATATCAGGGTACCTTGTCTCTGCGTCCAGCATCCTCCTGCTTATGTAAAAGACGACTCGCTCCAACCCATCATAAACTTGCACCACTACCGAGGCGATGGACGTGTCAGCTACTGACAAGTAAATGTAGAACGGCCTGTCAGGCTGAGGTGGGATTAACACTGGCGGCTTCGTCAAATATTCTTTGATCTCGTCAAAGGCTCGTTGTTGTTCTGCCCCCCAGCGGAACTCCTCGTCAGGTTTGATTTTTACTAGTCCCATGAACGGCTCAATCCTTCCTGATAGATTGGAGATGAATCGTCTGACGAAGTTGATCTTGCCGATAAGGGACTGTAGTTCTTTCTTCGTGGTGGGTGGCTTCATTGTCCGTACTGCCTCCTGACTTTTCAGGCCGATCTCAATTCCGTTCATGGACCAAAACCCAAGAACCGACCGCCACCCCGAAGCACACTTCTTTGGATTCATCCGTAGGCAATTTTCTTGTTCGGTCCAGACGCTGAATCGTCCAAGTGTCCGTCTTTGAAGCGAACTTGACCACCACGTCATCGATGTAGATTTCAACCAGTTTGCCGATCGATCATGGAAAATATAATTCATGGCCCTACGTGGCGCCGCATTTTTCAGTCAAACGTCATGACTACATACTCAAATAACCCCACGACCACAGGACTCGAATGCGTCTTGTGTATGTCTTCGGAGCCATGAAGATCTGGTTGTACCGGCATTGCCGTCCATGAAGCTCAAAATTTTATGACCACCACTGCATTGATTAATGTTTCGCCACGGCATCGGATACTCATCCTTTGGGGTAGCTGTTGAGATCTCGAAAATCTATAGCAACACGTCATTGGCCACCCTTCTTCTCTACGTGCGATACTAGAAATCCACTCAAGATACCGCATGGTCCGATCAACTTGGGTCAACATTTTCTCGACCTCTTTCTTGTCTTCTTCGAATTTCGCCTTCATTTGTCGTGCTCGCTCAAACGGCCAAATCCTTTTTGAGCGGAGTCGATGCTCGATGATGCTCTGTCCAACCGAGCATCTCTGTAGTCCCAGCGATGCGGATATTGTTTTAACAGGCTATCATCGGGCCCCGCACTCGGATCTAACTTTCTCTTGATAAATGTTGGTCGTGGCTTATCCCCGGGACCAATGTCGATCTCTTCTAGCTCATCACGGATGTAAACCCATACCCTAGCTTTCACACCGTCAAATCGACGCTAAACACAGGCAAGCGGTGGGTGAGGACAACAAAAATAATTTGGGCCGATCGCCTGAATCGGCCCCCTTTTTGCTTGCATCTGTCAAGGACGGTTTACACCTTATTATTTTACAGTGGCAGAGCCTCTCTCTGCTACGACTACATGGGCTGCTTGTCGTATGATCGCTGCTCTTTATTTTTGTACGATCGCAGGATCGGCCGTACCTGGATGATAGTGGGATTTTCTACTGTAAGGCCGTGGATAAGACCAGCCTCACCCCGCTTTTGTAGCTTCAATACGCCGCAGCCGTCTAGATTGATTCGAGATCGGCTCTTGGTCTTCGCTTCCCGACGTTCATGCCAACTATGGAGATCTCGATAGAATCGTCGTGGATGACCTCCACCGTCTCCATCCCACCGGATCGCATCGATGCATTGTGGACGGATGCGCAATTAGCGTGAATCCAATCCCTTCCTAGCAAGACAGTGTAAGTGCTCTTGCTGTCCACGACGAAGAATGACGTGGGTACGGTTTTCCTGCCCACTGTCAAGTCCACGTTCAGTACGCCTTGCGTTCCCGAGGACTGACCGTTGAAGTCGCTCAACGTGACGTTGGTTTTGATCAGATCTGCAGTGGAGCGTCCCAAACGTCGTAGCATGGAGTATGGCATGATATTGACTGCCGCTCCGGTGTCCACCAACATCTTGCTGACAGGTTGCCCATTGATGTAACCTCGCAGGTACAGGGCTTTTAGATGTTTGTAACCTTTCTCACGTGGCTTCTCAAAGATAACCGGCCGTGGGCCGCAGTCACACTGTGCCACGGGTAGCTCATCGATTCTTGGCGCGCAGAATTCTGATGGGAGTACGAACACCATGTTTGTGCCAGCCGATGTCTTTGCATCGGCTTTTACCGGTTTGGGGCGCCACTCTTTCCTGGTCGGGCGGTCTTCCGTTTCCACAGCCTGCCTTACTTTGACGGCCAGATCAGGCCGTGCTTTCTTCAAAGCGTGGAGATACTGCGCTTCAGCTTCCTCTAAGTTACGCAGCCGCTGCACTCTACGCTTCCGGGTGTGTCTGAGTCCGTCGGGGCACCACCTTGGACGGTGATACCTGCCTTCGACCTTGTCATCCTTTGGCTTCTCGAGGTCTCCTGCTCGAGCGGACTCCTTGTGACGGCTCTAGGGCGGAAGAGGCCCTAGGCGTTTGAATCTCGACATCGGCCTCGTGTCCTCCTTCCGCTGATTGCATTCGCGCTTGTCGACTATAGGCAATCGGCTCATTCCTGCCTTGACAATACTTGAAGAAAGGACAATCCCAATGCACGCATGCGCCTTCCTTCTTTCGACGGTCCCCTAGCAAGGTGCTCATATCTTCCGTCTCTCGTCGCTACCGGGCGACGTTCGATCTTGGCGCTCATACTTGTTAAGGAGATGCGTGGAATGTGGCTTCGATATCGCACTCTCCTCACTTGTTCCTCTGCTAGTACCGCTTCATGGCTAGGGCCGGTCGCATGGACTAGCCTCCTTTGTTTCCTTGCCCCGAGCGACCACCGCCTCCTCCTGTACGTGTCATGGTGGTACCCAGACTCGCCATATTAACGCCGAACGAGAAATCCAGCTTACGCCATGCGAGCTTGTGAGTTCTACCATGTTGACGCCGGAAATGGGTTTGTGTCCACTTTCATGGCGAATGCCCAAGGATCGACGGCCTTGTTCTATCGCCATTTGGATTTGGCGCAAGCTCTTTGCACTCGTTGGTGGTGTGAGTGAACGAATGATGCCACTTGCAGAGGGTCTCCGTTCATTTCGAGCCAGGGACTTTGTGGCCTTCGGGTAACCTCGAGCTTCTCCTTCAGATCGATCGAATATCTGCTCAGCTTTGCTCACATCGAAGTCGAACCCTTTCGCAGGCCCTTGCTGTTTCACCCATTTGCAGGCCACAGGATCTGCCCCCCGAGCCCATTCAGCTACGGCCACCTCCTGGTCCTGCGTAGGATCTTCTTCTTCTGCATCGACCAGGCTTATCGGACGTTTGAATTTGTCTTGGTACAACTCAGGGTGGCGCTGCTCATACATCGTCAGTTTCTGGGCCATGTGCGCCAATGAGTTGTACTCTACCTGGAACGCCAGGTCCTTGATGGGTGCTGAGAGACCCAACACCGCCAGCTCGACTGCTTCCTTCTCAGTTAAACGAGCCGAGTAACATCGGTTCTTGGCGATCCAGCGTTGTATGTACTGCTACGATCTCCTCGCTTCGCCGCACTTTGTGCAGTCCGCAATGCCAGCCTCGAGATCCTCGAATGGTACCGGATGTGGAACCGCTCTTCCGATTGCTTCCGGTATGAATTGAATCAGTGGTAGTGAGGTGTACCACCCAAAGGCTGGTCCTGTCGAGATTGCGCAAAGAATCTTACGCGATCCGATCCGATGTCAAATCATGCCTAGTTGTGCCAGGTATCGGCTTATGTGCTCGATCGAGCTCGACCCTTCTGACCCGCTGAACCTTGAGAACTCAGGGAGCTTATACTTGGGTGGCAGCGGAATTAGATCAAACTCGTTGGGGTACGGCTTTGAATAGCCGATTGTCCTTCTCTTCGGCACGAAGCCGAACTGGTCCCTCAGGATGGTGCCGATTTTCTCCACTGTTTGAGTTGTAGGGGCTAGATTATCATGACTTGTTCCAGTGGCATACTTGGCTAGCCACGCCTGTTTGTCAGCGTCCATCCCAACCATCGCTGCTCCGGACACGCCTGCCCCGGAAGATCCTGCCCCAAGAACTCCTGCCGCAGAAACTCCTGCGGTTGCAATCTGTTTGGTGCGTGTCAGGTTATTGCAGTCCGGCACGTAGGCGCATATATATCCGTGTGGGATCTCCTTAGGTGGCTCAAACAGGAATTGGCAATCGCCTGGGTCGCCTCCCGCCTTGTAGACGACGTAAGCCGCTGCTCCTGGCGGCTCTGGAGCGCAAGTGCGAACGGAGCTGTGGCTGTCTGCAGCGGTCTTTCTCCTGGTGAGTCCCTAAAGTAGGTCCCGGGGAGTACTGATGCTTCATGATCTCTGGACTACGCGAACCGCGACCGCTCGAAGCGTTCACAGGCTCTCGAATGGCGGTGCAAAGAATGAGCCACCATGTAGTTGACTTCTGTCGTGGGGCTCGTGCGCCTCCGAAGGAAATGCAGATCCACCTCATTAAGAGCGCCCTCGGGGGAGAATCCTTTCCACCTGATGCCATGCGTACGGGTCCTCTCAAAAGAGCTGATGAGGTCTTCCTCGAAGAGGGCCTTGATCTCGTCGTACTTGTCCTTGTGCTCGTTAGGCAGATCGTCGTAAGTGACTGGTCTGTTCTCCATCGCAGCGTCGGGTGTTGATGTAGACGTTGTTGAATGTCCCACCGGGCGTGCCAGAATGTGTTGCCTGCCAAAACCCACCGGCGAGCAGCGACTGGCAACACGGAGAGCCGGGAGGCTCCAGGGATCGGTGGGCCACTGTCCCTGGGCGACGGCCCGCAAAAGCTCCGGCACACGTCCTGGCTTGGTTCGAGGGCATGCCACCTGACCTATACCTGGTCAGGAAGGTGAAGGATTGCTCCGATTGATTTCCTGCATGATAAACAAGTATACGTAAAATTCGAGCCGTAATCGGCTCCCAGGTTTCCCTGTAAATCGGCTCCTAAAGCCGATTGCCCCATGGTTCTGCGTTAGATTTATGATAACATGGGGTTTTGCTTGATCACTACAAGTTAAATCGATCTACGATAGTCTAATGTTTTCACCACGTAACTAGAACATCCTACGCGTGATTGAGCCTGGTACGTACAAAACATGAAGAATATTAACCCTAGAGGAGGCCTAATAACCAACGTAAAGCCAATTACCGGAACATCCCTTCTAGAACGAATAAGCCACGTCTTTATGCATTACTGGATCGTTCAACCCGTTTGTAAGGCCTGATTACATAGATATTAAACTAAACCTTGACGAACAAGGCACAACTATAACAGATCGAATCGACTAAATAAAGATCAAGCAAGGTGCTACCCTTGCACTTTGGGAAAAGGTGCAAGGGTAGCGAGATAGCTAGAGGTAGCATAACTTCGACGATAGTAATGAAAAAGTACCGATGCTAGCCTCGAACAATCTATGATAATGGTATTACTCGCCATCAACAACGCTCAAAGACGTAAAACCAGTAACGAATAAGTAGATATCGCCTAGATCGCGAGATGCGATCTAGGCAAAGATGGCACTTACCCGAAAGAAACCCTAAGAACAAGGGGTGGCGATGCGCCGAGATTGTGTTTGTTGTGAACGTGGTTGTTGTCTTCTTTCAATAACCCTAGGTACATATTTATAGTCCGGAGACTCTCTATTTTTGGAATAACTCTACAACTCTATCTTTACCTAAACATAAACGGAACCTAAACAAACACGAAACCTACTATGATACAAGATACACGGGCAATTCAGCCCAAATCTACGCACTAGGCCGATCCAACAACACGTTGAATATATGTATTTTCCAAGCCCATCTTGATCACGGCCCATCTCCGTCTTTGGCCAAAATACGGTGGTAACAGGTTCATCAATCTGAAGGGGTTGTTAAGATTAAAACTATTGTCTTTGATAGAGTACAATTAATGTTGAGATATTATACTTTTAGTGGATTGTATAATAAACCAAAGTTAACTATAAAATCATGAATAAACTTTAGATATAATGTTTATGGGATTTTAGACCAAAGTTAACTATAGAAGTGAATCTTAAAGCATGATGTTTATGGTATTACGAAGATCTAGGTTTTTATTAAGCCTAATCAATGTTACAAGATCATTTGTCTTTAGTATGAAAGGTGCTAGATTTTATCTTCTAAATGAATACCTTTTATGGGTAATTGTGGGAACTAGCTTATAAGCAAGTTTAATAACTTAGATATTAAATTGGTATAGCCAAGGATTCAAGGATATATTGCTTGAGTTTATATTTTTAATTTATTCTATATAGTTTATTGGGATTTATATTTTCGTGCCCCTGGTTCGTTAGTTGTACTCACTTTTCCCCAGCCGCTTAGTTTTTCCTCACTTTTGTCTAGCTCCTATTATGGAACTCTCACATCGGTCTGAAACTCGCTCTCCGTCGGGTCCCGTTAGTGGACCCTCGCCGTTACATGCTGACAAGTGGGGCCGTATTTAGGTGGGTCCCGTAGTGAACCCTCGCCGTTACGTGCTGACAAGTAGGACCCACCCCCGTTACGTGATGACAGGTGGGGCCACGTTCAGTCGGGTGCCGTAGTAGGACCCCCCATGGTGTGGGGTCGGCTTGTTGGAAACGCGTTTTAGGGAATGTGGTGTGGGACCATGTGGGGCGCGTATGGTAGTTACGTGCGCCCTATTGCCTAAATTGGAAGATTTCTTTTTTTTTATTTTTATGATTGGCCTTTTTAAGAGCGACTTTTCCCCTTTATGTCGCTAACAGTTGTTGTTTTTGCCCAAAAAGGCAGTGAATCTAGAGCAGCTTCTCTCTTCATTCATGGTTTCTTTTGACCCTCGTATTTTCCCAATCTGGCATCAAATCTAACCAACACCATAAATATGTAGATGGATAGAGAAGATGTAGATAAAGCAGCTAATAAAGGATTATATAGTACAATACTTAAACCAGATTCGACAATTAGTCTGCTCGGCAGCAGTAGCTTACAAGTTCAACACAGACAACAAAACAAAAGAAGATGCTTTACAGCAGCAGCATCAGCACGGGATCAGTGGCCCCTCATGGCCTGCGCTAGGAGTGCCTCTGACTCCTCCCTGTGGCGCTTCCTCCACTTCATGTTGCCTAGTCCCTTGACCTTGGGCGCTTTGGGCTTGATCGGGGGCATGCGACCCTCCTCGATGGCCACCTTCTAGAGGTTGCGGAGGTGAAAACCGAGCGCCTTATGATGGGCTCTAAAGGCGTTGGCGTTCTTTGATGGGCCATAGGTCTTCACGTCCTCGGCATGCATCACGAGGGAGTTGAAGTCGGTGGCAAGGATCCTAGTGCAGAAGGGGCACCTGTAGATGTTGCCGATGAAGAAGCTGTTGAACTAGCCGGACTTCATCTTCCTCAACACCTGACGAGTCTTGGTGTCCATGGACTCATCTTCGCTGTAGACGTCGCTACTATCCACCTATGAAAAAAACAGTAGCATGCAATAAGGACATGATTGAGATACCGTGATTATCGGGATTGATTACTTGCATAAATTAACCGATTGAGATCCCCTGATTGTTCCCCAATCCCCAAATCTCAAACCAAATTGAATATTGATCCCAACTATAGATCAGTGATAGTACTGATCCCAACTACAGATCGGTGCTAGTACTGATCCCAACTACATATCGGTGCTAGTACTGATCCCAACTAGGGGCATTCATCGAAATACGAGATCTAACACAAGAGGAGTAGCTACTGTAAAAATACCTAGCATCCACCGATTAGCCGAGCCCTAATAACACACGATCTAGCATCCAACGATGGGAATGGGGGAAGAACAAAGGAAGGGGAGAAAACCCTAGTTACCTCCAACCATGGGTCGGCTAAGATGGTGTCGAAGAGGTTCTCCGGCATGATGTAATCATTGTCCCCGTAGGGGTCCCAGCCGTGCGGGATCTGCAGGAGAATGGAGGGGGCCTGTACGAGGACGGGGGCCTCCTCGCCGACGGATACAGCGGAAGCGGGGACGGGGATCTAGACGGGGATGGCGGCTGCCTTCAATGCCTCGACGGGGGCCAGTACTGGGATGGGGGCCTCCTCGTCGGCCACCTTGGAGGCGAAAATGGCAACCGCGTCGTTCTTCTCCATCGCCGGCGTGGTTGAGGTTTTCTTGGGGGTTTGCAGAAGGTGATGGGACAGTGGAGATGGTTGCGTGAGTGAGTGAGTGAGTAAGTTATGAGTGAGGATACCTCTATAAAGGTGAAGGGATGAGACATTTCGCTGCACCACCGCACCGTGTAACGCATGCGCATCAAGATCGCACGGCCACACGTGTCCGCTACCACCCTGTGCACCGCGACACACGTACTGTGTGTCACATTTCCCCCTCGTGTCTAACCTTGGCCACTTAGTTGTGCTCAGTTATACCCTCAAGTGTAGCACTGGAAGTTTGATTCTACTCAGTTTTGCCCTCCAGTACTAACACTGTCGTGTGCAATATACTCACTTTTACCCTTCGATGGCTGGTCAACTGTAACATCCCAGCATTTAGGAACAAACGAAGGGTAGATTTAGGAAAATTTTGCATATGCATGCATTCATCTGCAAAATGTGGGTAAATTTTTTTTCGCCAAATAAAAATACTTAAAGTGATCAGAGTTTCTTTCACTCTCTAAGTTTAGGAATAGCTTTGGAAAGTGATCGTTATAAATTTTGACATGATCTTTATGAATTAGTGTGTTTTGGGGGAAGGAATTTGAATTTAAACTTAAGATTTGAATTATATTTAAAAGATTAGAGTTATGATTTAATAATATTATTTAATCAAGAAATAATATATAGTAAGAGAAACTCTAAATAAGAAATTCAATTAAATAAATGAATATTAATTTCATATATTTATGCCATGAATAAGTTACAAAATGTAACTCATAAATTGAATAAAGAATCTTTACAGAAATAAAATTACAAATAGAGGAATATTTGCATATTAAGAACTATTACAAAATTCTTTACAAAAGAATGAAATAAACATTAGAAAGAATTACATTTGTCTAAAAAGAAAACCTATACTAATATTGAATCTTCAAATCTTGTACCTGCAAAATAAAGAACAAACAAAAAGGAAAAATAATAGTTAAGTTGTTAATCTTTACTCTCAGTAGAGAGCAATGAGTACTCACTGCTCAATTTTCATCATTGAGTAAATCCATCAGGGGCAAGTTTCACCAATATGAAAGAATCAAATCTTTCATAACAAATAAGCCATGAGTCAAATAATCACAGTCAGTAAAGGGGAAAATTTCACCAGGAAGGTTAACAGTAACCAGATAAAAAGGTAGAACACCTCATTGAGCATATCCACAACTGTACAACAGACACACAAGCAACTCACACACCAAAATGCATGGGTGTGCTGTCGACACATCCACAACTGCTTCCACAAGTAAAAGGACCAAGCACAGCCGTGGGCAAGCACTAATGCATCACTCCATTGCTCACACCACACTAGAACCAATAGCTCGTCCATAGCCCAGCAAACCAGCAAACAAAACTCCACACTAGATCAACCCAAACATCACCAGATGGTGACATAAGGAGGGGGAATAATTAGGTGGAAAGCAAGGCCAAGCCACAGGAGATAGGAGGAGCAGGCTAAATCAAGGCCAAGCACATGAACCAGGGGAAGCAAGAACATCATCAGGAGGTGAAGGACAGGATCAAGCCAGCAACCCCAACATCACAACAACCACAACAATCATCCATTTTTGTGGCGAGTGTCATAAACAACCACATGATCCATTCATCTTATCCAAACAGAAACATCTGTTGTTTCGTGAAACAACCTCTCAATGATCACCCTAGTGGAATCTATCCTAGAGGTTTTAAATATAAAGATCAAAATCAAACTCTATCAACAACACCAAATTCTTAGACCAGCCTCACAGAATTGGTGATACCAAAGGCAACTTCTATATTCTATCATTTGTTCTTGCCATTTGTTCTTACAAGATCTGGGCACATCTCCCAGAAGAAGTAGCACCTCAGATCTTATAAGCTACAAACAAATCCATTGACTTAACCAACTAGGATACAAGACCTAGTAAGCAACTATGATGCCTTAGCAAATCTTAAAAATGATAGCAACATAGGAACATAGTTCCAAGAGCCTCAGACCAACATCATAGGCATGAATAATTAGTAAGCTTTCCAACTTATTATTAAGCATCCATCAAGGTTCCAGTAATGACCATAAGTGAAGCCAGCAACAAGATCAATTGGTGTACCATTCTAACATGGTTTCACAAGCAAGGATCTTACAGCTAAGCCAACCAGATAGTCTAGTTTTCATAAATCCACTAGAAAAACAATATCTATCATTTCCCTGAGACCATACTCAGAGATCATACAATATATATCCATTCATTTTCAAATAATCATCAGACTCTAATGAATAAAATTCAGACTATGGATAAACAGGCAAGCCAACAAACACAAATGCAATGAATCATCACTCACAGAATTACTGTCAGTATCAAGATACTGACAACAGATGAACACACTAAGCCACCATATTATCAATCAGAGACACTAGGAACCACTAGCATGATATCCAACCTTAGCCTCAGACCAACAACAACATCATAAAATCAAGGATGACATCAAGCACTGAAGTGCAGATAACACAAATTCTCACTAAGCATCATTACCAGACCATAGCATCATCTTACAAGCACCAAGGATGAACCCTAGTACCAGTGCAAACACAGAATATATATTGACCACTAGATACACACAGGGACTCGAGGTAGCTATATGCACTAGAGTTCGCAGAGGCACAACTCACCAGAGGTCCTCGTTGTCGAATTGAAGAGGAAGCAGAAGGGATGACGAGCTCGTGGCGGCACGGGGAGCACCCAGAGGGCACTACAACCCGCACCAGCCACGGCGGCGGCACCAGCAGCGCACGAGCACCGCACACCACCACGAGAGGAACAGCAGCGGCAGCGGTAGCACCATTCCCAAACCCTAGGGTTCGGGAACGGGGCTAGCCTGGCCACTAGAGGGCTCCAAAGCCAAATCGAAGCGGAGGAGATGGACAAGCATAGTCGACAACCTTGCCATGCACCATGGCAGCAGCCAGGGAGAGCCACAGCGGCGAGCATCGCATGGCGGCGGCGCCAGCACCCCACGGGGTCGAGAAGGAGAGGAGATGAGGACGAGAGAGAGAGACCGAGGGAGTGGGCCAATAGGGCCAGAACCCTTCGGGGTGTCCTTTTGGTCAAGGTCACTTGGGCCAAGTTGGCCCATTAAGCCCAATAGAACCAACCCAAAACTTAAAAGAAGTCTTAATAATTAATAAAATACCAAAATACCCCTAGAGATAAATAAAATTCTAAAAATAAAATAGAAGATTAAAAATTAAAAATAATATATTTTTGGATTCATAATAATCCAACCTATTTAATTAAATTAAGAAATAAATATTTATGTATATGATTTTTGGTCAAGAATTTTGTAATATATCTATTCCTTATGGACTTTTATAAAATTAAATAAATAAGATAAAAATAAATAAAAATCACCTTTATTACATATTATTATCATGATCTGTGATTCCATAGACCCCCATTCTAAAAAGTTGTAAACGTCCCAAAAGATAGGATTTCCCCCGTTCGTACTAGAGGAGGGTGCACGAGGGTAGCCCGCCCACGGGCCTACAAGACCTCACCATAAACTATGTATGCGGTGTTTCCACATCAGTGGATACATGCAGGTGTTGTATTCGAGTTAGACACTTATGTTTTCATGTCCCATGCACAGAATACCCGCGTACTGACGTGTTTCATGCCCGTACTGGCTTTGACAGGCAGTACGTACGCGGTCTAACTTTTTTAATCTCGATCATGCCCTACGCGCGAAGAGGTATTGATTGATCCGAGCCATCGATCTAATCTATCTTCTTATTTTCATTCCTTCGGGGTCTATTAAATCAAAAGTTTATCATCATAGTATTTTAGAAAAATACTAAATAAATGTTTTGGGTCATAAAAAGAAATTCTTTTATTTAAATGTTAATTCTTAAAAGATTTATTAAATGAATAAATATAGGAATTAATATTAAATTTTAAATTCTATAATAATCATTATCCTGTATAATGGCAAATATAATATTCAATAAATATTAAAGATTAATTTAAAATGAAGCCTTTATTACTTAAAGGAATTCTTGAAAACTAAATAATGGGTAAAACACACAAAGAAAAAATAATAATAATAAATGTTAATGAAGCATTACATTATTACGCATATTCATTTTGCCTCTTTAAATATTGTCCTTACTGGACAATAATGATGTTTGGTAGACATTGAAGCTCAAGGTTCAGTGCAACCATCCGACTTCACTACCTTGCAATCACAAGACAAGTTCATCACTTGCTCATGTCCTTTGAAGAGTCTTTATCAAAGTATTTGCAAATTGTGTGTTATCATCTATGTTTTAAGGAAAAATATTATTTTCACAAATAGATAAATTGTTGATATCATCCTAAGTGATGATGGAAATGAGCAATAGAACTTAAGTTTCCATTTGCAACAATGATAATCAACTAGGAACTTAACAACCCATGACATCAGTGATTCTAGCGCCGTATATAACGCGTTAGCCATGAGATTTGGAATGGGACGGAGAATTCAGCTGTATCCTTTTCCTCTCGTATGGAGGCAAGACGACCTTAACGTGACGTTGTGATTCCTTGTCTGGATCCAACACATGGGTGGGCACCCTTATGCCCCACACTTTTGGTGTCTAGATTATCTATGAGTGGTTTTTAGTGGTATAGTCCATTTGATATGGTACTTGCCAGGGCATCAACCGTTCATAGAGTCTTTGGGAACTCATCAGGGTTTTAGCCTGCCCGGAAGGGGGCTTAACGGAGGTGAGCCAGCCCCGAAGGATCGTGCAGACATATGGGGTCGCGGAGAGGGCAGTGATTTGCTTGGACCAACTACTGGGCCCCACATCATGGAATTGTGGACGAGAAAGTACGCCCGGTTGTGCAACAAGAAGTTGATCTCTCATGGGTAAAGTAACGCACCTCTGCAGAGTGTAAGAATTGTAACTTGTTACTCCCTATTCCGGGAAGGAGCTGCGAACGCGGCGGGAAAGGAACTCCATGAAAGTTCTGGTAAACCCGTGAAGGCTGATGGTCATAAATTTTCACAATAAAATGAATCTTTGAAGAAAGGTTTACGAAAACTGCATAGTGCCAAGCACTTATAGTCCGAGGTGGTAGATAGAGTATCAAACTTCCCACCTTGCATATAATGAACTTGCTGGGTAACGCTGTTACTCACCTTTTCCTTTGATCCCCTACTTAGACTCTGAGGATTCCGAAGATACTCCAATGTATGCAGCTGAAAGTCATGAGGAGGTCTTCTATGAAGAACCCAATATGTACGGTGTCGTGGAAGGGGTGGACTACGATGTCATCTACGGAGGAGAGCATCAGGAGTCAGAATAATTACCATAGTTCTAGGAGCCAATTAAGCCGAGCAACATGAACAATATATAGAAATAAGTTGTTGAGCTTGATTTGGAGTTTAAGTTGTCACTTTGAATCTTCCGCTGAAATACTTTATAGTTGGTTTGTAAGTTGAATCTTTTGAAGTCTTGAACTTCTGTTATTGTAATAATAATAAGGTGTGTATGTTTGTAATTTGGACCCGCGATGTTTCTGTTGTACCACTCTAAGGGATGTGATATTTACGAAACGGTGTTCTTTGGATGCCATGTCAACGACTATATTGTACTACACATGTAGTAGTATGCTAGGTCACCGCATCAACAAAGAGTCAACGAATGGGTTTTAGCTAGCTAATTGAGTCATTTTATGCATAACAAATTCAAAAAGATCAAAACATAGTGGCATCTACCTAGGGAGTCTTATTATGTGACCTGCCACCATAAGAAATGTATATAAATCAAGTTTTAACCTAAATCACCACTTCTCACATCACTTACTATCTATGAAGGTTCATGGCTTTCTACTCAAGCCTCTCCCCAAAACATCCCTCCCCAAAACATAATTTGTCTGAATGAGGCAATAATTGACAAACTGATGTATATTTGAATTGCAAATAGTTTGATGTATGCCAATATGTATTTTATTGTATAAAAGAAGCATTTTACATTTTAAATCTCTTTTTTTTATATTTAAACCCCCTTGTCAGTTTTTCCCTTGGTTTTTAAGTTCTACTCAGTTTTCCCCTCCCTGTTAGTGACAAACTCTCACACATGTGCTCATCTTGGCTGCTACGCTTTGATTGGTCGAGACAGTTGTCACGCGGATCGTACCCACCAACTGTTGATCCTCTGTGATCTAGCGGACAGGATAACCCCTGTATCTGTCGTGGGCACCCTCTATCCATGCAAAATAATGAGTTTTCCACTGATGCTTTAACTCCATAAACAAATTATTTTGAATATAATTTGAAGGGAAAGTGTTCAAAGGAGTATAATTTTTGCATTATATTTCACTCCATGTCCTAAGTGTGATTTCAAAGAGTTCAAAGGTGTATAATTTTTGCCATATGCAAGTTTATGCATTACATCATTATCACGTATTAAGTGCGATTTCACAGTGTTCAAAGGTTTATAATTTTTATATACGCAAGTTTAGGGATCACGTTTCACACTATAAAAATGGTAAATACCCTTTGCCTTTACATTAAGACTTGTATAATTTTTCAATTCGAAAGTGTTCAAGAGTAGTGTCAATTATAAACACTCTTTTACATTAAGAGTTGTATAATTTTTCAATTTGAAAGTTTTCAAGAGTAGTGTCAATTATAAACACTCTTTTACATTAAGATTTGTATAATTTTTCAATTTGAAAGTGTTCAAGAGTAGTGTCAATTATAAACACTCTTTTACATTAAGAGTTGTATATTCTTTTTAATTTGAAAGTGTTCAAGAGTAGTGTCAATTATAAACACTCTTTTACATTAAGAGTTGTATATTCTTTTTAATTTGAAAGTGTTCAAGAGTAGTGTCAATTATAAACACTCTTTTACATTAAGAGTTGTATGATTTTTTTTAATTTGAAAGTGTTCAAGAGTAGTGTAAATTATAAACACTCTTTTACATTAAGAGTTGAATGATTTTTTTAATTTGAAAGTGTTCAAGAGTAGTGTCAATTATAAACACTCTTTTACATTAAGAGTTGTATGATTTTTTCAATTTGAAAGTGTTCAAGAGTAGTGTCAATTATAAACACTCTTTTACATTAAGAGTTGTATGATTTTTCCAATTTGAAAGTGTTCAGGAGTTGTGTCAATTATAAACACTCTTTTACATTAAGAGTTGTATAATTTTTTAAATTTGAAAGTGTTCAAGAGTTGTGTCAATTATAAACACTCTTGTACATTAAGCGTTGTATAAATTTTAAATTTGAAAGTGTTCAAGAGTAGTGTCAATTATAAACACTCTTGTACATTAAGAGTTGTATAATTTTTTTAATTTGAAAGTGAATCGCTAGCCGTGCGAGAGTTGTGTCAAATATAGTTCCAGACCGCACGAGAGTTTCATAACTATAAACACTCTTGCAAACCAACTGAATCGCCACTGCTCCAGGGAGATTTACAATAAAATTTAGGGAGATTTTATCTATCTCTAAGATTGATGGAGGTTGGGACCACCGCTGGGAAGTAAAATCTAGAGATATATTGTTCACAACCACGAATTATGCTAGCACTGGATCAATCCTATTCAAAAAGCAAGGCAGTTAGTTGAGCACCAGCGATTCGCGCTCAAATACTGCCAATAATCAACCCACAAAAGGGAAACGATTCCACCCAATCTTCTCCGTGCTCGACGGGGATGAACGGTGCACCAGCCGACGTTGCATACTGTTCCAAGAAAGGGGTAGATCTAGCAAGGGCGGGAGTAGAGCCGGAGGTGGACTGAGCTCCATGGCTAGGGGGAGGGGCGGCTCTGGGGCCGAGGACAACATAAGGTAGGAGGGCACGACGGCGGGACAGCGGAGCGGCAGTGTGGGAGCTGTTCTAGGCTCAGGGGAAGCGAATGCTTTGGGTGAACGAGAATGGCCGGTCTGACGTGTCTCCATACGGCCCCACTCTTCACCACGTATGCAAGACCCGTACCAATGCGGCCCCACCCTTCACCACTATGCAGGACCCGTCCCAACGTGGCCCTACCGGTCAGGCATGTAACGATCAAGGCCTCGTAACGTAACGCTCAACGCCCGACCCGCCCCAACGCGGTTCCACCAGTTAGCATGTAACGGTCAAGCCTTTGACCTGAGGGCATCCCTCCGTCTGAGCGTCTGCTCGCGCCCATGAGAGTTTCTTAACATGGCGAGGGGAAAAGTGAGGAAAAGTTAAGCGGCTGGGAAAACTGAGTATAACTAACGAACCAAGGGCACGAAAATAGAAATCCCTAGTTTATTTGGTATAATACATTTTAAGTTGTATTATAAACAAATAAATATCTAAAGGTGATTTTTGTTGAACATAATAATTATTACTATGGCTTTATCTAAGTATAATGTATAATTTAGTTTTCTTTACATGTTGTACCCCACGTATAAAGGTAAAAGTAATTTTTAATGTATTAAAACTTCCTCTTTATAATTATTAAAGAAAGAGTATCAATTATTCTATGTAATAAATTCTAAAGACTAAAATGGAGTTAAAAGGAATGTATTCGAAGTTATAGGTGATTAAAATACATTCAACATTTTTAATAAATCTAAGTAGTCAATTAAATCTTATATGGATTTATTTTTATTTATAAATGAGAAAGGAGATTATTTCTCTTTTATTTTTAATAAAATAAAAGGACTATAAGGTTAATTATAAACCTTATTTGTTTATAAATCTTAAAATGCCTCGACGGGGGCCAGTACTGGGATGGGGGCCTCCTCGTCGGCCGCCTTGGAGGCGAAAATGGCAACCGCGCCGTTCTTCTCCATCGCTGGCGTGGTTGAGGTTTTCTTGGGGGTTTGCAGAAGGTGATGGGACAGTGGAGATGGTTGCGTGAGTGAGTGAGTGAGTAAGTTATGAGTGAGAGTGAGGATACCTCTATAAAGGTGAAGGGATGAGACATTTCGTTGCACCACCGTGCACCGTGTAACCGCATGCGCTACTGCATCGTGCACGGCCACACGTGTCCGCTACCACCCTGTGCACCGCGACACACGTACCGTGTGTCACATTTCCCCCCTCGTGTCTAACCTTGGCCACTTAGTTGTGCTCAGTTATACCCTCGAGTGTAGCACTGGCAGTTTGGTTGTACTCAGTTTTTCCCTCCAGTACTAACACTGTCGTGTGCAATATACTCACTTTTACCCTTCGATGGCTGGTCAACTGTAACATCCCAGCATTTAGGAACAAACGAAGGGTAGATTTAGGAAAATTTTGCATATGCATGCATTCATCTGCAAAATGTGGGTAAATTTTTTTCGCCAAATAAAAATACTTAAAGTGATCAGAGTTTCTTTCACTCTCTAAGTTTAGGAATAGCTTTGGAAAGTGATCGTTATAAATTTTGACATGATCTTTATGAATTAGTGTGTTTTGGGGGAAGGCATTTGAATTTAAACTTAAGATTTGAATTATATTTAAAAGATTAGAGTTATGATTTAATAATATTATTTAATCAAGAAATAATATATAGTAAGAGAAACTCTAAATAAGAAATTCAATTAAATAAATGAATATTAATTTAATATATTTATGCCATGAATAAGTTACAAAATGTAACTCATAAATTCAATAAAGAATCTTTACAGAAATAAAATTACAAATAGAGTAATATTTGCATATTAAGAACTATTAAAAAATTCTTTACAAAAGAATGAAATAAACATTACAAAGAATTACATTTGTCTAAAAAGAAAACCTATACTAATATTGAATCTTCAAATCTTGTACCTGCAAAATAAATAACAAACAAAAAGGAAAAATAAAAGTTAAGTTGTTAATCTTTACTCTCAGTAGAGAGCAATGAGTACTCACTGCTCACTTTTCATCATTGAGTAAATCCATCAGGGGCAAGTTTCACCAATATGAAAGAATCAAATCTTTCATAACAAATAAGCCATGAGTCAAATAATCACAGTCAGTAAAGGGGAAATTTTCACCAGGAAGGTTAATAGTAACCAGATAAAAATGAAGAACACCTCATTGAGCATATCCACAACTGTACAACAGACACACAAGCAACTCACACACCAAAATGCATGGGTGTGCTGTCGACACAACCACAACTGCTTCCACAAGTAAAAGGACCAAGCACAGCCGTGGGAAAGCACTAATGCATCACTCCATTGCTCACACCATACTAGAACCAATATCTCGGCCATAGCCCAGCAAACCAGCAAACAAAACTCCACACTAGATCAACCCAAACATCACCAGATGGTGACATAAGGAGGGGGAATAATTAGGTGGACAGCAAGGCCAAGCCACAGGAGATAGGAGGAGCAGGCTAAATCAAGGCCAAGCACATGAACCAGGGGAAGCAAGAACATCATCAGGAGGTGAAGGACAGGATCAAGCCAGCAACCCCAACATCACAACAACCACAACAATCATCCGTTTTTGTGGTGAGTGTCATAAACAACCAGATGATCCATTCATCTTATCCAAACAGAAACATATGTTGTTTCATGAACAACCTCTCAATGATCACCCTAGTGGGATGAATCTATCCTAGAGGTTTTAAATATAAAGATCAAAATCAAACTCTATCAACAACACCAAATTCTCAGACCAGCCTCACAGAATTGGTGATACCAAAGGCAACTTCTATATTCTATCATTTGTTCTTACAAGATCTGGGAACATCTCCCAGAAGGAGTAGCACCTCAGATCTTATAAGCTACAAACAAATCCACTAACTTAACCAACTAGGATCCAAGACCTATTAAGCAACTATGATGCCTTAGCAAATCTTCAAAATGATAGCAACATAGGAACATAGTTCCTAGAGCCTCAGACCAACATCATAGGCATGAATAATTAGTAAGCTTTCCAACTTATTATTAAGCATCCATCAAGTTTCCAGTAATGACCATAAGTGAAACCAGCAACAAGATCAATTGGTGTACCATTCTAAGATGGTTTCACAAGCAAGGATCTTATAGCTAAGCCAACCAGATAGTCTAGTTTTCATTAATCCACTAGAAAAACAATATCTATCATTTCCCTGAGACCATACTCAGAGATCATACAATATATATCCATTCATTTTCAAATAATCATCAGACTCTAATGAATAAAATTCAGACTATGGATAAACAGGCAAGCCAACAAACACAAATGCAGTGAATCATCACTCACAGAATTACTGTCAGTATCAAGATACTGACAACAGATGAACACACTAAGCCACCATATTATCAATCAGAGACACTAGGAACCACTAGCATGAGATCCAACCTTAGCCTCAGACCAACAACAACATCATAAAATCAAGGATGACATCAAGCACTGAAGTGCAGAGAACACAAATTCTCACTAAGCATCATTACCAGACCATAGCATCATCTTACAAGCACCAAGGATGAACCCTAGTACCAGTGCAAACACAGAATATATATTGACCACTAGATACACACAGGGACTCGAGGTAGCTAGATGCACTAGAGTTCGTAGAGGCACAACTCACCAGAGGTCCTCGTTGTCGAATTGAAGAGGAAGCAGAAGGGACGACGAGCTCGTGGCGGCACGGGGAGCACCCAGAGGGCACTACAACCCGCACCAGCCACGGCGGCGGCACCAGCAGCGCACGAGCACCGCACACCACCACGAGAGGATCAGCAGCGGCAGCAGCAGCACCATTCCCAAACCCTAGGTTTCGGGAACGGGGCTAGCCTGGCCACTAGAGGGATCCAAAGCCAAATCGAAGCGGAGGAGATGGACAAGCATAGTCGACAACCTTGCCATGCACCATGGCAGCAGCCAGGGAGAGCCACGGCGGCGAGCATCGCATGGCGGCGGCGCCAGCACCCCACGGGGTCGAGGAGGAGAGGAGATGAGGACGAGAGAGAGAGACCGAGGGAGTGGGCCAATAGGTCCAGAACCCTTCGGGGTGTCCTTTTGGTCAAGGTCACTTGGGCCAAGTTGGCCCATTAAGCCCAATAGAACCAGCCCAAAACTTAAAAGAAGTCTTAATAATTAATAAAATACCAAAATACCCCTAGAGATAAATAAAATTCTAAAAATAAAATAGAAGATTAAAAATTACAAATAATATATTTTTGGATTCATAATAATCCAACCTATTTAATTAAATTAAGAAATAAATATTTATGTATATGATTTTTGGTCAAGAATTTTGTAATATATCTATTCCTTATGGAATTTTATAAAATTAAATAAATAAGATAAAAATAAATAAAAATCACTTTTATTACATATTATTATCATGAGCTGTGATTCCATAGACCCCCATTCTAAAAAGTTGTAAACGTCCCAAAAGATAGGATTTCCCCCGTTCGTACTAGAGGAGGGTGCACGAGGGTAGCCCGCCCACGGGCCTACAAGACATCACCATAAACCACGTATGTGGTGTTTCCACATCAGTGGATACATGCAAGTGTTGTATTCGAGTTAGACACTTATGTTTTCATGTCGCATGCACAGAATACCCGCGTACTGACGTGTTTCATGCCTGTACTGGCTTTGACAGGCAGTACGTACACGGTCTAACTTTTTTAATCTCGATCATGCCCTACGCGCGAAGAGGTATTGGTTGATCCGAGTCATCGATCTAATCTATCTTCTTATTTTCATTCCTTTGGGGTCTATTAAATCAAAAGTTTATTATCATAGTATTTTAGAAAAATACTAAATAAATGTTTTGGGTCATAAAAAGAAATTCTTTTATTTAAATGTTAATTCTTAAAAGATTTATTAAATGAATAAATATAGGAATTAATATTAAATTTTAAATTCTATAATAATCATTATCCTGTATAATGGCAAATATAATATTCAATAAATATTAAAGATTAATTTAAAATGAAGCCTTTATTACTTAAAGGAATTCTTGAAAACTAAATAATGGGTAAAACACACAAAGAAAAAATAATAATAATAAATGTTAATGAAGCATTACATTATTACGCATATTCATTTTGCCTCTTTAAATATTGTCCTTACTGGGCAATAATGATGTTTTGTAGACATTGAAGCTTAAGGTTCAGTGCAACCATCCGACTTCACTACCTTGCAATCACAAGACAAGTTCATCACTTGCTCATGTCCTTTGAAGAGTCTTTATCAAAGTATTTGCAAATTGTGTGTTATCATCTATGTTTTAAGGAAAAATATTATTTTCACAAATAGATAAATTGTTGATATCATCCTAAGTGATGATGGAAATGAGCAATAGAACTTAAGTTTCTATTTGCAACAATGATAATCAACTAGGAACTTAACAACCCATGACATCAGTGATTCTAGCGCCGTATATAACGCGTTAGCCATGAGATTTGGAATGGGACGGAGAATTCAGCTGTATCCTTTTCCTCTCGTATGGAGGTAAGACGACCTTAACGTGACGTTGTGATTCCTTGTCTGGATCCAACACATGGGTGGGCACCCTTATGCCCCACACTTTTGGTGTCTAGATTATCTATGAGTGGTTTTTAGTGGTATAGTCCATTTGATATGGTACTTGCCAGGGCATCAACCGTTCATAGAGTCTTTGGGAACTCATCAGGGTTTTAGCCTGCCCGGAAGGGGGCTTAACGGAGGTGAGCCAGCCCCGAAGGATCGTGCAGACATATGGGGTCGCGGAGAGGGCAGTGATTTTCTTGGACCAACTACTGGGCCCCACATCATGGAATTGTGGACGAGAAAGTACGCCCGGTTGTGCAACAAGAAGTTGATCTCTCATGGGTAAAGTAACGCACCTCTGCAGAGTGTAAGAATTGTAACTTGTTACTCCCTATTCCGGGAAGGAGCTGCGAACGCGGCGGGAAAGGAACTCCATGAAAGTTCTGGTAAACCCGTGAAGGCTGATGGTCATAAATTTTCACAATAAAATGAATCTTTGAAGAAAGGTTTACGAAAACTGCATAGTGCCAAGCACTTATAGTCCGAGGTGGTAGATAGAGCATCAAACTTCCCACCTTGCATATAATGAACTTGCTGGGTAACGCTGTTACTCACCTTTTCCTTTGATCCCCTGCTTAGACTCTGAGGATTCCGAAGATACTCCCATGTATGCAGCTGAAATTCATGAGGAGGTCTTCTATGAAGAACCCAATATGTACGGTGTCGTGGAAGGGGTGGACTACGATGTCATCTACGGAGGAGAGCAGCAGGAGTCAGAATAATTACCATAGTTCTAGGAGCCAATTAAGCCGAGCAACATGAACAATATATAGAAATAAGTTGTTTAGCTTGATTTGGAGTTTAAGTTGTCACTTTGAATCTTCCGCTGAAATACTTTATAGTTGGTTTGTAAGTTGAATCTTTTGAAGTCTTGAACTTCTGGTATTGTAATAATAATAAGGTGTGTATGTTTGTAATTTGGACCCGCGATGTTTCTGTTGTACCACTCCGAGGGATGTGATATTTACGAAATGGTGTTCTTTGGATGTAATGTCAACGACTATAGTGTACTACACATGTAGTAGTATGCTAGGTCACCGCATCAACAAAGAGTCAACGAATGGGTTTTAGCTAGCTAATTGAGTCATTTTATGCATAACAAATTCAAAAAGATCAAAACATAGTGGCATCTACCTAGGGAGTCTTATTATGTGACCTGCCACCATAAGAAATGTATATAAATCAAGTTTTAACCTAAATCACCACTTCTCACATCACTTACTATCTATGAAGGTTCATGGCTTTCTACTCAAGCCTCTCCCCAAAACATCCCTCCCCAAAACATAATTTGTCTGAATGAGGCAATAATTGACAAACTGATGTATATTTGAATTGCAAATAGTTTGATGTATGCCAATATGTATTTTATTGTATAAAAGAAGCATTTTACATTTTAAATCTCTTTTTGTTTTGTATTTAAACCCCCTTGTCAGTTTTTCCCTTGGTTTTTAAGTTCTACTCAGTTTTCCCCTCCCTCTTAGTGACAAACTCTCACACATGTGCTCATCTTGGCTGCTACGCTTTGATTGGTCGAGACAGTTGTCACGCGGATCGTACCCACCAACTGTTGATCCTCTGATTGATCCTCTGTGATATAGCGGACAGGATAACCCCTGTATCTGTCGTGGACACCCTCTATCCATGCAAAATAATGAGTTTTCCACTGATGCTTTAACTCCATAAACAAATTATTTTGAATGTAATTTGAAGGGAAAGTGTTCAAAGGAGTATAATTTTTGCATTATATTTCACTCCATGTCCTAAGTGCGATTTCAAAGAGTTCAAAGGTGTATAATTTTTGCCATATGCAAGTTTATGCATTACATCATTATCACGTATTAAGTGCGATTTCACAGTGTTCAAAGGTTTATAATTTTTATATACACAAGTTTAGGGATCATGTTTCACACTATAAAAATGGTAAATACCCTTTGCCTTTACATTAAGAGTTGTATAATTTTTCAATTCGAAAGTGTTCAAGAGTAGTGTCAATTATAAACACTCTTTTACATTAAGAGTTGTATAATTTTTCAATTTGAAAGTTTTCAAGAGTAGTGTCAATTATAAACACTCTTTTACATTAAGAGTTGTATAATTTTTTAATTTGAAAGTGTTCAAGAGTAGTGTCAATTATAAACACTCTTTTACATTAAGAGTTGTATATATTTTTAATTTGAAAGTGTTCAAGAGTAGTGTCAATTATAAACACTCTTTTACATTAAGAGTTGTATATTCTTTTTAATTTGAAAGTGTTCAAGAGTAGTGTCAATTATAAACACTCTTTTACATTAAGAGTTGTATGATTTTTTTTTAATTTGAAAGTGTTCAAGAGTAGTGTAAATTATAAACACTCTTTTACATTAAGAGTTGAATGATTTTTTTTAATTTGAAAGTGTTCAAGAGTAGTGTCAATTATAAACACTCTTTTACATTAAGAGTTGTATGATTTTTTCAATTTAAAAGTGTTCAAGAGTAGTGTCAATTATAAACACTCTTTTACATTAAGAGTTGTATGATTTTTTCAATTTGAAAGTGTTCAAGAGTTGTGTCAATTATAAACACTCTTTTACATTAAGAGTTGTATAATTTTTTAAATTTGAAAGTGTTCAAGAGTTATGTCAATTATAAACACTCTTGTACATTAAGCGTTGTATATATTTTCAATTTGAAACTGTTCAAGAGTAGTGTCAATTATAAACACTCTTGTACATTAAGAGTTGTATAATTTTTTTAATTTGAAAGTGAATCTCTAGCCGTGCGAGAGTTGTGTCAAATATAGTTCCAGTCCGCGCGAGAGTTTCATAATTATAAACACTCTTGCAAACCAACTGAATCGCCACTGCTCCAGGGAGATTTACAATAGATTTTAGGGAGATTTTATCTATCTCTGAGATTGATGGAGGTTGGGACCACCGCTGGGAAGTAAAATCTAGAGATATATTGTTCACAACCACGAATTATGCTAGCACTGGATCAATCCTATTCAAAAAGCAAGGCAGTTAGTTGAGCACCAGCGATTTGCGCTCAAATACTGCCAATAATCAACCCGCAAAAGGGAAACGGTTCCACCCAATCTGCTCCGTGCTCGACAGGGATGAACGGTGCACCAGCCGACGTTGCATACTGTTCCAAGAAAGGGGTAGATCTAGCAAGGGCGGGAGTAGATCTGTAGGTGGACTGAGCTCCATGGCTAGGGGGAGGGGGCGGCTCTGGGGCCGAGGACAACATAAGGTAGGAGGGCACGACGGCGGGACAGCGAAGTGGCAGTGTGGGAGCTATTCCAGGCTCAGGGGAAGCGAATGTTTTGGGTGAACGAGAATGGCCGGTCTGACGTGTCTCCATACGGCCCCACTCTTCACCACGTATGCAAGACCCGTCCCAATGCGGCCCCACCCTTCACCACTATGAAGGACCCGTCCCAACGTGGCCCTACCGGTCAGGCATGTAACGATCAAGGCCTCGTAACGCACGCTCACGCCCCGCCCAACGCGGTTCCACCGATTAGCATCCTCCGTCGATGCGTCGCCGCGCCATGAGTTTCTTAACATGGCGAGGGGAAAAGTGAGGAAAAGTTAAGCGGCTGGGAAAACTGAGTACAACTAACGAACCAAGGGCACGAAAATAGAAATCCCTAGTTTATTTGGTATAATACATTTTAAGTTGTATTATAAACAAATAAATATCTAAAGGTGATTTTTGTTGAACATAATAATTATTACTATGGCTTTATCTAAGTATAATGTATAATTTAGTTTTCTTTACATGTTGTACCCCACTTATAAAGGTAAAAGTAATTTTTAAAGTATTAAAACTTCCTCTTTATAATTATTAAAGAAAGAGTATCAATTATTCTATGTAATAAATTCTAAAGACTAAAATGGAGTTAAAAGGAATGTATTTGAAGTTATAGGTGATTAAAATACATTCAACATTTTTAATAAATCTAAGTAGTCAATTAAATCTTATATGGATTTATTTTTATTTATAAATGAGAAAGGAGATTATTTCTCTTTTATTTTTAATAAAATAAAAGGACTATAAGGTTAATTATAAACCTTATTTGTTTATAAATCTTAAAATGAATTGGAATTTTAGAATTAGTGTTTTTATAAAATAGTAGATTTATTTTTATATACAAAAATGATTTTTATTTGTTTTTTGGAATTTTTCTTATTTTGTTTTTTATTTGGAATTTTGGTGTCTTTAATATTTATTTGTATTTTATTTAACTTAAATAAGTAAGGGTATATTTTCCTAAGTAGAGATTATTTTTGTGATCATTTTGACACATTATATGCATTTTTAGGATTTTTCTACATTTTTCTAGAGCTAAAATTATTAAAGGGGTTGTTTTGGTAAAAAAAATATTATTGTTTCATTTTATTTTTACTTCCTTTTTAGAAAAATTCTAGGGCCCACTAGTCAGTCTGACCCACGGCTGGGCTAGACCAAGCCGGTCAACCCGACCCACTTGATCCCCTCTTCTCCCCCACGCGATCTTCTTCGCTCTGAGCTTGTGATAGACCGACGCTGTGGCCGCTCGATTTTGACAAGCACAACCCGTTGTGGCTGCCGTCGCTGGCGTTAAAGCTCCGCCACACATTGGTCTACCTTACCATCCCATTCGATTTGTGTATGACGCCCGATTGAGCTCCCCCAACCTAATATGGACTAGGGTTCAACTGCCTTGGTGATGTCCGGATTATGTGGAGGTTGTGTGGTGGTCGTTTACTGCCGCCTTATTCGTTGATGGATGTTTGTTGATCAGGTTTGGTGCGGGTTGAGAGCCTCGGTTCTCCTCGTGCCACCTCACCACGGTCGTATTCTTCTGCCACCATCGTCTATCTCAACTCCACCGCCTGACTCCTCTTCGGCGAACCATGACTTGCTCCAGGTAGGTGATCTTATCCCCTGTGTTATTCTCTTTCTTTCTTCTAGACCTTCTCCGTCTACTAATAATTCATACCCTATCCTCAGATAGAAGATTATCTTTCCCTATGATCTAACCATGATTCAGTAAACACTCACCTAGGTTTTTGTTATTATAAGTACTAGTGTGATATTGTTCTAATTGATGTTGAGTTGGTTGTTAGAGCTGGTGGCCTTAGATTATTTTATGTTTTGGAACATTGATGGCCCAAAACTTATTTTGTTAGTTAATCAATATTTCTATTGTGTTCCTACGTGACCCTGTCCTATTTGGTACACATGATGTGAGGTAAGCGTGAATTTAAACCTATTGATTTTCCTGTCAAACTAAGTATAGCAATTGTTTTGGTAAACAATCTGAGGTACTGTTGCATTAACCTATGTTAGATTCTAGAGCGGATCTTGTCAATATTCTTACTACCAACTTGATAGCATAACTCATGCTATTGTAGGCAATAAGATCCGTAAGTCCTTCTTTATGTGCTACCAGTTGTCAGATCCCTAAAAACACTACTATCACACTTGACAGCAAGTTGTTAACTTAATGAGTTGGAAACTTATTCAATTTCCTGTCAACCTTATAGTAAAGATAATCATGATTTGATTCCTAGGGCTCTAGCTAAGGAAATGATGCATTTGTATGGCTAGTTAATTGGTGTTTTAGTATGGATACTTTCTAGTGTGTTGTTGGACCTGTCTAGGGGTGTGGATGTTGTTAATTTTCTATGATCCTCTCTTTAACAAAATTGTACTTGCAAAGTGGTGTTAGATTATTTACTTGATGGCTTGCTTATGGCTTGTGGGCAGGTTCTTCAGAGTATATAGTATCTTAGTATATTCTGATCCACTTGTTTCTGTATTGTTGGATTATATAATGGTGGTTGCGGCCTTGCTGCTGATTTGGAACTTGAGAAAAGATCTATCTGCAGCATGTTCTTGTTGACAGAAAAATAATGTGTGCAATTGATTTCTAGATTCTTCTACTAGGAAAATGATAAATCTGTTGAGCTAAAATAACTAGGTGATTTTTTAGTGTGACAAAATCCTCTAATGGCTTTTGTGACTAACACTACCACTATGGTGCCTCCATTTTGGAGTGTGCATAGTGGTAGATCTTATTTGCATGATCTGCTGCTAACTTGGTTGGCTAAAAATTATGGTTAATACCAAGGATGCGAATACTAAGGCAAGATTCAATTAAGAACAGATATTAATTGATGAATTTTTAATTCTTTGTGATTATTTTGCATAGCAACTCTTGCAGCTCTCAGAGAAGTAATCTTCTTATCTTCCTAGACATGTTCTAGTTGCAGGATAATTGAATTTGGAGGGATTTGTATCATAGCCATTCTTTTTCTTGGTTGTGATGGTGTGAGTTAACAAGAACAAATGATGCATTATCTCAGTTTATATTCCTAATGGATTTTACCTATTGATGGTGGCATGTTGTTGTACTGATGTTGATCTTGATCAGTTACTTATGCTACAGATTTGTCCCTGTGATGCTCCTAATCTTGCTCTCCTCCTAGTACTATGATGACTGCAAGTGCAGAGAACAATTGTAGCTAGTTTCAAAGTAAAGATATCGTACCCACGTAGAGATATTGGTCAAGGTCTTTATGCCCCTCATCACTATCTACCAAAGGATACCTGTAAGTTGCCTTTCATCTCAAGTAAAGCGTGTTTGAAAGGGTTTTGGTTGTGTGCAGAAATATAATTAAAACAATTAAAAGAAAGCGAGTAACAATTCGTATAAAAGAGTGGTGGAATGCAATAGGGATAAATTGTTCTCTGTGATGTAGGATACTCCTCTAGCATGGTGTTTTCATTATTAATAATTTAAGATAATATACTTCCTATATTATGAGATGTGTGGAGAGAGCTCTATAATAAGATGTTCACTACAAGGCTCATAGGAAGCCACTTTATTGAGCCAAGAGTGAGGTCACCTTTAAATAACCACTGCGATGCCTGAGAGCAGTCACCCATACAGACCACCGCAATTAAGGGTTTCTCTGTGGGTATCGTAATTAGCTTAGGGAATCCCTCTTTATTCCTCCTTTGACCGCGTAGTTCACGAACCGGCACCAATCTATCACGGGGCTATTCCGGGTACAATTCCAAAGCACGTCCAAACAATTTATCCCTCCCTTTAGTCCCGAAGGCTAATCGTATGTGGTCAACTTTCACATACCATCTAAAGATAGAGATCAAACAAAAATCATAAATCTATAATAGATCGACAAGTCAATCATGGAACTACTCACACATGGAAGGAATCAACAACATCATCATAATCAAATGGATGGATGAATGTAATGAAATAGATCTTGTGCAAACCACAATTGAATATGGAATTACAACAAGATCTAATGGATGAAGGATGAGAGTAATGGTGGTGATGTAGATGGAGCGGTTGATGATAAATGGGATGATGCTTTGTCCTCCAATGATCCATGGATCGACAGGGATTTCTCCCCAGCCAAGTTCCTCCTTCAGATCCCTTTCAGATGTGGTTTTGCATGGTTTCTGGTGGTTGTGAATGTCAGATCCCTCTGCCATCTTCACCAGGAGAAAGTATTTGACGAGGCAGAACTGGCGACACATTGTATGGTCGGGCGGTATGAGAGATCCCCACACGTACCGCTGGTCGTTATGGGCAATTGTTGCCTCTCCTCGCTTGGTATTTTCCCAGGTGTGAAGGTAATTCCCTAAAATGACTTTTATCACTTAAAAATTATCATATTATAGTATAATATGATAGCTTTAATTGATATTTTCATAATATCTGGAATGATTTGGGATCTTGTTGAAATAAAGACAAAAGGTGCGCGCGAACGCAGTGAAATACAAAGATCCCTACTCTATTTATGCAAAAAAAAAGGGTAAAAAATGCTTAAATTTTGGACTCATCAACTCCCCCAAGATAGGGTCTTGCTTTTCCCCAAGAAATATTATGGCTTATGGACAAGATCATAATGTTCATGAGACACGAGTCGTTACAATAAATTAGGCAAAATTTTGAAAAAGTAATACAACATCAGATGTAAAGAAGCGTCGGGGATATTATCATACCCTTACACATTACATGACTTAGAGGCTTCCACACCTTCTCTAGCATTAATGAAATCATAAGAAACTTTTAGTGATTTAACATATCATAGAATCATTGTGTTTAGAAATATTGAGCGCTTAGTTTAGTAATGAAGCTTCATGATCACTCTTCTTTTCCTCTTGATTTTTTTATAGTTGCTTTCTCTCTTTTTTTGCTTCTTTTGCATTTTGTCTAATCATGCATAAATATCTCTTTCTTTTCTTTTCCCTTCTCTTTATTTTTATTTTTATTTTTATACAGCTATTTCATCATTCTCACTACTTTGATGTCTACAAGGGAAAACCCTTAATTATAATATGCTACCAGATTTTTTTCTTCTTATAACTTAATCAGTACTTTTATTGGTGTGGAAGTCCTTAAAAATCATGACAGTTGTACAAGTATCATAACACTCAACCTAGTTCAATCATATAATATAATAATCATGAACCATAACACACTTCAAATAATAAAGTCTTGAAACTCAACGGATATAAATCATCTCTCGAACAAGGGGAACTTGAAGTTGGTGTAGCTAATGCAAACTTTGGAATTAAAGTCTAGATGCATGTGGAAAAGTAAACATGTTAAAAACTATAAGATAGATTACAAGGTTATCACAGATCCCCCAAGCTTGGAATCAAACTAGATGGATCAAATAATTCCTGGCTTTTATTTTGTACCATGGCACGCCCTTTAGTCTGCAGAAGGGTGACCCCTTGAAACACGAAGGCTTGCTCGAAGCGTCTTGTTTGATGCTTCTAAGATCAAGATTCAGATCTGATGCTGCTTGCTAACTTTCTCCAACCGCTCCACAAGATCTTGGTACATCTCTATTGTTTGCTTCTGAGTGCTGATGTATCGAAGGCTGATGTTGAGATTTTCTTCAAGTCCCTTCATTATCTTCAAAGCCATCTGGTCTAGATAACGCCACAACAGTTCAATATGTTTAGAAGACCCTAGAGATTTTACCTCAATCTTCTTGATGCGGTGGTCGCGGGAATCTAAGGAGGCTTGGATCTTCTCTCCCTACTCTTTTGCCTTCTTCAAGTAGATTTATGCATCTACTTCTAAATCAGTTTGAAATTCTTCGGAGTCTCCATCTTTGACAACACTGAGGCTGAACACCTTACACCCCTCTTGTGTTGTTTCTATACGCTTGAATCCGTCCTTGACGTCCATTTCCTTCTTCTTTGATTCAGCGCCCTTGGCTTCCTCCATGATTCTTGAATACGATCCATGGAGGTCTTCTCTCCCTTGAGCGAAACTCCATGGATAGGACATTTTTTATAAGGTTCTTAGAAGGAAGAGGCGACGCGGAACCATAATATGACCAAGTACTATACCTTCTTGAACCATAATGTGACATTTCTCCTAGTTTAATACTACGTTAGTATCTTCACATATCTGCAAAAATTTATGAAGATTATGGAGACAATGATTAAAGAAAGTTCCATAAACAGAAAAATCGTCCATGAAGACTTCCATAATACTTTCAACATAATTGGCAATTCCATCTTTGAAAAGTAGCAGGGCCATTGCAAAGACCGAAAAGGCATACGACGATAAGCATAAAGACCATAGGGACATATGAAGGTAGTTTTAAGTTGGTCCTCAGGATGAACAACAATTTGAGAAAAGCCAGAATAACCATCTAAGTAGCAAAAATAAGAATGCATAGCTAGCCTCTCTAGAGTTTGATCTATAAATGGAAATGGATAATGATCTTTCTTGGTTTCTTTATTAAGTTTTCTATAGTCAATGAACATCCTGTGTACAACAACAGTCCTTGTGGGCACCATCTCGTTATGTTCATTTTCAACAACAGTAAATCCACCTTTCTTAGGAACACAATGAACACGACTTACCCATTCAATCTCTTCTAGATGAAAGATGATCACTGCATCTAATAAGCGTACTATCTCTTTTCTTACCTCCCCTTTCATTTGAGGTTTGAGACGTTGCTAAAAGTCTGCAACCGGTTGAGCACCTTCCTCCATAAATATCCTATGGGTGGCTATCGAAGGACTGGTCCCCTTCAAGTCACGCATCGAATATCCAAGAGCATTTCTATGCATCTAAAGAACTTGCATCCAATTATCCTCTTCTTTTTCTGCAAGGTTAGAAATTATAATAACAGGTAATCTATCGGTCTCATCAAGAAACCTGTATTTTAATTCCTTTGGGAAAGTTTTAAGGATATGAGGGGGAAGAGCTTCATCTCCATTTCTTATAGGATCTTCATGTTCTTGATTAATCTCGGCATACACCTCAGGTGTAGAGTCAAGATAATCATCTATTTCAGTTTTCTCTATGTCATAGAGGATATTATTATTGACTAAACTCCTTGCTAAATCATAATTTGGAGTCTCAATAACTATCGGGGCTAAATTCACAAAAATACCGTCTTCCTCATGTTCATACTCATCATCATATAGTTCTTCAATAGCTGGCTTATGGTCAAATTTGGAGAAATGAAAATCCATTTTATCTTCCCGAAATTTGAGAGACACAGTTTGTCTCTTGCAAGCTATGTTTGCTCCTACAGTATTTAGAAAGGTTCTTCCAAAAATGATGGGACAATAAACATCGGTAGGCATATCGACTAGCACAAAATCAATAGGATATTTGTATGGTCCAACATAAATTGGAACATCTCTAATTATTCCCACAGGTACTAAGTGTTTTATCAGCAAGCATTATAGTCATATCTGTATCCTATAGTTTGACTGGTGCTAGTTATTTTTGAATTTTTAAATAGAAGTTAAATTGTATCATGTTAACAGATGTCCCTATGTCATAGAGGACATAGTAGGAAGTTCCTCCGAAAGTACAAGGGAGAATAGGCTTACCAACTTATTTAGCTTTCACCTTACCTTCAACGAACTATGAGGCTTCAGTATCGAGCTCAATCACATTGCAGTGACCAAACATGGTCAGGATGTCCTCCTTCGCGGGATCCCCCATCTCTTGTACACTTACTTCTTCGGTTTTCTTTACCTATGCTTATTCTATCTGTTTTAGGAATAACTCTTCTTCTCGTTGATCCTCCAGCTGCTAATCCATCATATGTTTCTTCACCGTCCTTGGGAAAGGAAGGGGTTCAACATATGGGGTACCTCCCGCAATGGTTCAATAGGAGCTATAATTATTGGATCGTCTTCTACGACTAGCTCGGGAGGTGGAGTGTAATGGAGCCAGTCCTTTTTAGGAGCCTCAATATGTTCTGTAAAAGACTGAAGAATTTGCAAAACAATATCATCATCAAGTTGGAGTTCATCAGGAGATTCATTTACCTTACCAAATTCTTTATAAGCATTGAGACAATGATATTCAATCTCTGTACATCCTTCATCGCCTAAATCAAATCCCAATGTCTCTCTATTATGGCGAATATGTTCTAAAAATTACCAAGATTTAGTTATAGTTAACTCCATAAAGGAGCCTCCAGAATTGGTCTCTGTCTCATGTTTAATTTCTTGATTAAGTCCTCCATAGAAGATGTGTAAAATGTACCATTCAGGTAAATCATGATGGGACATTTATAAAGTAGGGACTTATACCTTTTGAAGGCCCTTACGAAGCCTTCACCTGGGTGGTTCTTGAAGTTTGTAATTTCCCTTATTACTTTAGTAGTCTTTACCTTGGGAAAGAATCGAATCATGAATTCTCCTTTAAGTTTCTCCCAAGTATCTATTTTCTCTGCAGGGCAAATTCTATACCAAACTAAAGCAGTATTAGTTAAAGATTGGCTAAACAGTTTTAGATTTAATTCATCATCAGAATAGCCTTTCAATTTAAGAGTTCAACATAGCTTGGTAAAATGCATTAAATGTGTGTAAGGATCCTCATCTAGATCATCTCCTGCAAAAGTATTTTCTTTAATGATGGTGATAAAGCGAGGGTTAACCTCGTATTCTGGTTCGCCCCCACTCGGGAATTCTTTAACAAGTCCTCTGTTAAACCAACCGAGGTATTTAGTTGCATCGAGCTGATTCATCAGTCCGAGTGCAGTCATGGTGCTTATCTGAAACTAGTGAGCAACTTTAGTAAAACGATTAGTAAAATAAGCAACTAAAAACAAAGACCAAAAGCGCTTAGCTACCCGGCAACAGCGCTAGAAAATAGCTTGATGACTGCAAGTGCATAGATCAATTGTAGCTAGTTTCAAAGTAAAGATATCGAACCCACCGAGAGCTATTGGTAAAGGTCTTACTGCCCCTTGTCACTATCTACAAAAGGATACTTGTAAGTTTCCTTTGATCTCAAGTAAAGAGTGTTTGAAAGGTTTTTGGTTGTGTGCAGAAATGTAACTAAAATAGTTAAAAGAAAGCAAGTAACAAGTACGTATAAAAGCGTGGTGGAATGCAATAGGAATAAATTGTTCTCAGGGATGTAGGATACTCCTCTAGCATGGTGTTTTCATTATTAATAATTTAAGATAATATACTTCTTATATCATGAGATGTGTGGAGAGACCTCTATAATAAGATGTTCACTACAAGGCTCGTAGAAGGCCACTTTGTTGAGCCAAGAGTGAGGTCACCTCTAAATAACCACTGCGATGCCTGAGAGCAGTCACCCATACAGACCACCGCAATTAAGGGTTTCTCCGTGGGTATCGTAATTACCTTAGGGATTCCGTCTTTATTTCTCCTTTGACTGCGTAGTTTACGAGACGCCGCCAATGTGTCACGGGGCTATTCTGGGTATGATCCCAAAGCACGTCCAAAGGATTTCTTCCTCCCTTTAGTCCCGAAGGCTAATGTATGTGGTAAACTTTCACATACCATCTAAAGAGAGAGATCAAATACAAATCATAAATCTATGATAGATCGGTAAGTCATACAGACAAAAGAATATATCATCTTTATTACAAATTCATAATAGTGCTAGGGTTTCTCCATCTCCCCAAGAACAAAGGAACTACTCACACATGGAAGCAATCAAAAACATTATCATAATCAAATGGATGGATGAATGTAATGAAATAGATCTAGTGCAAACCACAATTGAATCTAGAATTACAAAAAGATCTAATGGATGAAGGATGAGAGTAATGGTGGTGATGTAGATGCAGCGGTTGAAGATGAAGGGGATGATGTGTTGCCCTCCAATGATCTGTGGATCAGTAGGGATTTCTCCCCATCCAAGTTTGTCCTTCAGATCCCTTTCAGATGTGGTTTTAGGTGGCTGTGAAAGTTGGATCTCTCTGTCGTCTTCGCCAGGAGAAAGTATTTGACGAGGCGGACCTGGCGACTGGTACGGTCGGGCGGTACGCCCGTAACACTGGTCGTTATGGGCATTGGTTACCTCTCCTCGCTTGGTTTTTCCCTGGTGCGAAGGAAATTCCTAAAAATAACTTTTATCACTTAAAAATATCATATTATAGCATAATATGATAGCTTTAATTGATATGTTCATAATATCCTAAGTGATTTGGGATCCTGTTGAAATAAAGACAAAAGGTGCGTGCGAATTTAGTGAAATACAAAGATCCCTACTCTATTTATGCAAAAACAAAAGGTAAAAATATTCTTCAGGAAATTTGTTGTTCTAGAAATAACACTATGTCCTAGAGTTGTGGTGGAGTGGTAGTGTGGAGAAGTACATTTAGGTGATAGAAGGGACGTCTGATGATTATGTAATCTGCTTCTATGTGGGACCTGTGCTGGTTCAAGTTTCATTGCACTCAGATATTTACTTTGTGCAGATCGGCTCGGCTGGGTTTCTCTTATCTATGATATGGACATTTTCCTATACCTATTTTTGGTGAAACTTACCCCCTTAGCCTATGATGTTGGTCTGAGGCAGAAATCCTGATAAGAACAGATTATCACTTTGGCCTTTTTTATTACAATTCAATGATGAGGCAAAGCAATGCATCACATGCTAGAACTTGAGAGTACTAATAATCACATAACCCCCTTTTATGTTTATTTTTTCTCTCCCTTTTGTTTTTTGGAATTGGAGAATATTAAGAAAAGGGAATACAAGAAATAACTAGGAAGTTTAGTTTACAATTAGTTTTAGGTTTTTACTTTATTCTTTTGTATTTTCATTTAATTATTTTTGCAATTTCCTTCTTTCTTGTAAATATAAAAACATTGTAATATTGTTTGTACGATAATAAATTAAATATTTGCACCATTATTGTATCTTGGAGCTTATAAATATTTGTATATTATTTATGAATACAAACTCAATTCTTTATTGAAGAGACAATGTAATATTATTGTTAAGTATTATTTTTTAATCTTTTATTTTATTTGTATATTGTAACAACCATGTATTCTTATTATTATAATAAAGTATATATTATTTATTCATAATTGTATTTCAATTATGAAATTATTTCATTATCCATAAAACAATTTCATTTTGTTAATAATTCAATATGATATTAAATATTCCAAGTTAATGAAATCAACCAGGGTCATGTCAAAATCAATCGCACTCTAATGTTTCCATTAGCATAAGAGAGATCTCGATCCCCTTGGACTCTTTTAGTTTTGCGCAAAAATTCCCCGGATTTTCTTATGCATGAATGCAATGTACACACATGTGTCCTCACTATTTCTAGGTGCTTATCCTGGGATGTCATAGTATCTTTTCCTTCTCTTCCCAAGAAACCTACAAAACAAAGTTTTTTTCCTTATGTCCCCAACTCTATTGTATGGTTGTCAAGCACAAGGTTTAGTATTGGCAATATGAAATAATAATAATAATAAAAAAACTAGTAAAGTATAAACATTAATAAAGCATGCAAGTAAAGTAAATGCAATAATAAAAGGTCCTTTGCGTTTTGTTTATGTTCGCAAGAAAGAAAGTATTTTTGTGTTTTTATGATAATAAATTGCAAAAAAAGGTAAATGATAGTAGTAGTGTTTGAAGGTTGTTTCTTATGATAAAAGTTGGAACGGGGTTCATGAATTCACTTGTCTACTCTGTTTTAAGTTTAAGTGGACATAAAACAATTCATCATCAATATAATGTTTGTGGAACATCATTATATGTGTTTGATAAGCATTCATATGGGCATCACTACTAACAAAGAGATTATGCAACACATCTCTCTTATTCTCCAGTAGAAAGGGAAAGATCCAAGAAATATAGAATTAAGAATTAACAGAGCATAGACTTAAGTACTTTGACAAGATGTTTGAATAACAAATATGATACCTTGACCAAACAAGATTATCAACCTATCACAAGATAATTATAGCACATGAATTCACTTAAGCCATAGTGATGTAACAAAATAAAGGTAAAAACCATAGTAGATATTGAATTTGTGGTCACTATTCAATCACCACCACCATGTTACTCCATCTAATACACAACCCCCCCCCCCACACACACACACACACAAACGCTCTTGCATACAAGTTGGATCAAAACAAGAAATTAAGAACAGGGTACATCATATGCATATATCAATACATCTTACATATATATAGGTTCCAATCTCATATATGAAATCATAGAATAAAGATCCACCACATAGGAATTACATATATGACCATAATCATGTAGGGAAGCTCATATGGTACTAGGTCTATGAAGAACAAGAGATATACAGATCAAGATACTTCCACAAACCCATAGTTCAGAGGTGGACAACTCCCTCTTCATCATGGTGATGAATTTGGAGATGTTGGGGAAGGTAGATATCCCTCTAGCGGTGGCTCCGATCGAGCTTCACCCTCCTGATTATTTTTGGTGTTTCTATGTTTCTGTGGCGCTCCCTTCGAGGATGCCATGGGGGACCCTTTTTAGGTCTAATCAAGTCGGTGGGAAAAAGATTGAAGCGAATGGAACGACCGAAGGCTGAAAGAGTGTGGGTGGAGCGTGTAGTAGAGTAGGCCGCGCCACCACACCTGTTTTGGGCCTCCGGGCCTCCCTCGTGAGGTCCATGCACTCCAGATCATCTTCTTCCCAAAATATTGGCTTTCCTAGAATCTTAGCTCCATTGGACTTATGTGTTAGTCCTTCAATAATAGATAAAGAAAAATAAAGCTTTGAGTGATATATATCAAGTCAACGATATTCATAAGAGTGGGGTTCCAAGCATATTTTTGGCAGAAGTGAGTACGGTTTATGTGTTTGACCTTTTACAAGTTAAGTGTTTCATGCACTTTGACCACAAGTACTAGTTTCTCCAAATCCTAAGAAATTCGTCATTGTACACTTTCTATATGCTTCAAGCAAGTTGACACTAAGGTACCTCTTTCCCCTTTGTACGAGGAGTCCCTTTGTGAGGGGCGATCCATACTCGGATGACAAGACAAACAAACAAATGAACTTCACAGCACTTTATTTTATTTACTTATTTCATATCTTTTTATTGAAGGTGCCTCATAGAATATTCATGTTGTAAGCTTCCACCATGATCCATTTGCATGGCTTAGGTTAGTGGCCCCAGTGCCCACTCTAACACATAGGCATAGTATAATAAATTGATCGCTTCTGGCTCATCTTATTTTTTATAGGTATCCATGGCTCAAGGTACATGACATCAACGGAATAGGTTAGTGCAATTTCGAAATATTTTCCCATGCCACCATGGTTTTGGCTAACATATAACTTATAAATTATCAAACACATAACTTTCAATTGCCCATGGTCAAATTATTGTATGCCCTTCTGTAGGTTTTACACGGTTGCATGCGTTTGTTGCTTTCTCCCCACATCTTACTTTCCCACGAGCTTTGAGAAAAAATAAAGAGATTATTTTGAAGTACTTAAAATCATAGCACATATATTATACTTGGAGTATTAAGTGCCACATAGGTAGGTATGTTGTATGTTGTTGGAGTTTCAGGTATTTGGATATACAAGTCTTTGCTTGTTTGAGAATTTTGGGATTATCAAAAAGATGTCTACAAGCATACCAAAGTGTTCATAGTGCTAATCATTTCTTATAAAACAAGGCACCTTAAAGTTAACCATATATGGATGTGAATGAAAGATAGAACTAAATAAGGCACTTGTGAATTAACATTCATCAAAGTATTTCAAACAACTAACAATTAGCATAGGTTGCATTCCAATTTTTTTTTTCATTCACCTTTTCTTTTAATAGCATGTAACTAAAACTCTTTTAAATTCCAATAGCTCTTTCTTGGTCATGCAAAATATTTATCATGGTGGTCTCATTTATTTCGAAAGGTAATATGCAAAACTAAATATAAAACTAGATAAAGACGCTTCAAGTTTCTATGATCATTTTAGGTTGCTCAAAAAAAGTTTAGAGGTTTACAAATCGGCAGTTTAATTGGTCTAGTGGGGTGCCTTGGGCATCCTCAATATTATGGTTTTCACCATTCTGGGATAGCTCTTAGTGTGGGTATTCCTCTATTCCCTGTTGAAAAACCTGAACACAAAACTTTCTCCCATTTCTTTTCTATGGGGTGACATTATTGGTATAAAGATATGTTGCTAGCGGCCATATAATCCTTAAAAACATCATTTTTTAGTCTAGAAAGTATATTATGTTTTATGCATTCTTACCTTATCAAAATGCTCATAGTAAATCATTTTGAGACTCAAAATAATGGCTTAAACAAAATAAGGCAAAATTTGTCCAAATTTTCAGCAGCAGAAAAACATATTTATTTCGACTACTTAAACATGTCAGGAATTTTACCAAGATTTTGTGCATATATAGGATGAAAATTTGTAACTTCAGTTTAAATATGAGCTCAATCAGAGTTACATAACTCCATGGAGATTTTTTTAATAAAAAGTGTTTAGTGTAGGAATTTTCTACTCCATATGTTTATCAACTTTATATCATCAAAATGGGTTCAACTTGTACTTTATTAAAAATCCAGAAAAAAATTAAAAGTGATTCTTTTAAACTACATCAAGAGTGCATAAAAATAAATAACCGGGTTGCCTCCCGAAAAGCGCTTTGTTTATAGCCATATAGTTAGGCTTTACTTACTTGTTTATGTGATATAGAGATCATGTGGTAGCTTGTACCTTGGTGCTATCTCCTTCTTTCTTGGGAACTGTTCCATACAAAATACCAGGGTCCCATGGTTTACTCATACCAATCAGACTAATAATTAAGTTGAAACATGGTAGAGAGCAACATGATACATATATAAAAGAAATAACAACAAAGTCTAACTTTCTTCCTATGCATTGGTATTTTGTATAAGAATAAATAACAACAATTATAATTGGGACAATGATTAATAGCAGTAGCTTAATGTAACATATAATTATTAGTAACAAAAAGAGGGCACTTATCACCTCCTATTTCATAATGTTTGCAGTCTCTTGAAGTAAATTTAACAATATAACCATTTAAAGCATGTAAGGTTGAAAAGTTTGTTATATAAAGAGGATCATTATAATTATCATGGTATTCATTGGCATGCTTTCCTGTTTCAAAATAATTGCTAGTATAATCTTCAATCTTAATGTCATGGTTGCAATGAGTATTTTCAACAAAAGGTTTATGTAAACCATATATATTTCCTAGCAAGTTAACATTTATCCTGTATGGTGAAATTAGGAGAACTCAAGAATAAAGTAGGACGCTTACTAATAAGAGCATCATCATGGATAACAAGTATATCATTTCTATCCTCATGTATTATACATGGAGGCTTATCAAGAAGCATAGGACCATCATCCAAAGCATTATCATATAGCATATCTAAGCAACACTCCTTATTATCAATAATTTTACTAGTATAATTACTAGCAAGAAAAGGATCATTATTAGTTTCATCATAATAGCATGGGTTTTCATAAATCACCAATTTTTAGTTGGACAATTATCATAGCATGGGTTCTCATAAATGACAAATGAGTTTTGAGCTTGAGTATTAATATCATATTTGAGAGGTTCCCATACATCCCCAATCTTAGGTTGGACCATTTATGACCCACAAGTATAGGTGGTGTATCGTATTACTTTTGACAAATAGGAGTGTTGATCCCAACAAGGAGCAGAAGGTGTTGACTAGTGGTATGGAGCAGGATATCTCTGTAAATACTTAGCAAACAGATTTTTAGGGGTTTTCTGATAAAGCAACAAAACAAAGTGCAAGTAATAAAGACAACAAACAACTGCAGCAAGTGGCCTAATCCTTTCTTAGCAAAGGACAAGCCGGTGGAAATACTTATAAGGACCAAACGTTCTCGAGGACACATGGGAATTCTGTCAAGTGCTTTCGCTTCATATAGCTAAGTAGTCTTCTTTGGTGTTGTAAGTGTTGTGTGGGTGAACCTGTGCTAATGTACCGACCTTACTTGGACTAATACATACTTGTGGTTAAACCCCCTGCAAGCATCCGCAACTACAAGAAAGTAATTAAGATATAAACCTAACCACGGCCTTAAACTCTGAGATCCTACACTCCCTTATGCAATGGTGTCCTAACGGGGGTTTAGGTTTCTGTCACTCCGGCAACTTCACAATTAGTATCCAAATACACAATGCATTCCCCAAGGCCCATAAATGGTGAAGTATAACGTAGTCGACGTTCACATGACACCACTAGAAGAATAGCACCACAACTTAAATACTAAACCATTGAATAATAACTCAACACAAATCCACTACTAACAACATGACTTCTCCCATGTCCTCAAGAACTAAACGAACTACTCACAAGACATCATATGGATCAAGATCAAATATGATATGGTGATGGATAACAATCTGACATAAACAATAATCCAATGGTTCCACTCACAAGCATCAACTACAATAGTAATCAACACCGGGAAAGTTTCCCCTAAGAACTAATGCAAGATCCAACACAATTGTTATAGCGGGATGGAGTGGTGATGATGGTGCTGGTGGAAATGATGGTGTGGATGATGATGATCCCGATGAAGTCTAGCTTGATGCCGGTGATGATGGCGACGATCTCCCCTCTCCGGGAAGGAATTTCCCCGGCAGAAATCTGTCTAACGAAGAGCCCTTTCTCTCTCGGTGTTTTCCGCCCCGAAGAGACAACAGAATCTTTCTGTGGTCGCTTCCCGTGTCTTAGGGTTTTGAGGAGAAGATATAGGCGAGAGGGCGGAGTCGGAGGCCGTCCAGGTAGGACACACCTCTTCCAGGCGCGGGGCAGGGGGGACCCGCGCCTGGGGGTGTGGGACCCATGTGGCCCAACTCCGCCTCCCCTTTTGGCTTCCTTCGTCTTCTGGGAAAATATTATTTTCCATGATTTTTCTGGTATTTTTTTGATCTACCCGAAATTGCATCAAAACACCTCTTTTTCCATCAGAAACCTGATTTCGGCAGTTCATCCTCCAAGAATCATCCAACATGCAAAAACAGATGAAAAGACATAAGTATCACCTCTTAATATGAAATATATCAATGAATAGAGGCAAATTATAATATAGAATGGTGATGAAAATTGGATGTATCAACCATGTCCTATTCATTTTGTTCTTCACATACTTCCTCTTCCAAGGTTATGTTTTCATCTTCTTCCTGCAAAACATCAGTACTTTCCATGGTAGCAAGAGTCCTTTCTTTATATTTAATAACATAAGCATTTTCACTAAATTCATCTATGCGGAGTTGGAGAAAAATAGAAATGTGTCATTTCACTATACGAGCATCATGACTAGTTTCAAATTTTTCATTCATAAGAGAGTCTAGCTCATGGGCTCAAACATAGGCAATATCTTTATCAACTTGTTTTATATCATGGCATAGAAATCTACTCTCTCGATAGGAAGCAATTATAGGATCACTATTGTGCTTGCATTAATAATGAGAGTGTTTATATCTTTCCCTAGTACAACATGTTATATCATGTACTTCACAGAAGTCCATAGATAAATTGTGAGATGTCTAAGAAATCCATCCATTCTTTTTCCTTCTTTGGTTGATCGATATTCATAGTATGCTTCCATAATTTTAACATAACCATCACACATAGAGATTCTAGGAAGTCCCTCCAAGATTTAGCATACATATTAGAATCTACACTAATTTATGGGTTTTTATGTTTTAATGAAAACTAACAAACAAATAAAAGACTAAAACAAGACAAAATAAAAATTATTTGAAAATATAAAAGAGAATGAAAATCTCATAGTGGTGTAATCTCCCCAAGCTTTGGTGTTTGCACAAAGTTGATGAAGATGCCTGACAGAAAATGTTCTAACAGTTGTAGTGGGGGTTTAAACACACTTGCGGCCACTATGAGATGCTCTTGTAATTCCCAGGTAAGCCAAAAAATGTTCTTGATGACAAAAACTCTGTGTGTACCAACTCGTTGGGAGACCAAGTGCAGAGTGTTATAGCAAGCATCTTTTCACAACAAGGGTGACTCAAGGTCTATATCAAACTCTCGGGGAATTGGAAAAGAGTATATATTTCTTATCTTCACAAGCAACCTACAAAACAAGTTTTTTGTTTGTGTCCCCAAAACCACCATGTGGTTGTCAAGCACATTGTTTCGTATTAGTAATATGAAATAATAATAAAATTAGTAAATTAAAAACTATAATAAAGTATGTAAGTAAAGTAAATGCAATAATAAAAGGTCTTTCCGTGTTCTGTTTGTCTTTGCAAGAAAGAAAGTATTTTTGTATTTTTTATGATATTAGTAGTGTTTGAAGGTTATTTATTATGATAAAAGTTGGAGCAGGGGGTTTATGGTTCACTTGTCTACTCTCTTTTAAGTTGTATTGGACATAAAAAATTCATCATCAATATAATATTGGTGAAACATCATAATGTGTTTTATAAGAATTCATATGGGCATCACATCCTAACAAAGAGATGATGCAATGCCACATCTCTCTTATAATCCTCTAGAAAGGGAAAACTCCAAGCAATCTAGAATTAAGAATTAACAAAGCATAGCTTTAAGTACTTTGACATGATGTTTGAATAACAAATATGCTACCTTAACCAAAAAAGATTATCAAGCTATGACAAGATAATTATAGCACATGAATTCACTTAATCCCTAGTGAGATAACAAAATAAAGGTAAAAAGCATAATAGATATTGAATTTGTTATCACTATTCAGTCACCACAATATTACTCCATCTAATATACACTTTCCCCCACACACGCTCTTGCATACAAGTTGGATCAAAACAAGCAATTAAGAACATGGTACATCGCATGAATCTATCAATACATCTTACAAAGAGATAGGTTCCAATATCATATATCAAATCATAGAACAAATATCCACCACATAGTAGTTACATATATGACTCATGTAGGGCAGCTCATATGGTACTAGATCTGTGAAGAACAAGAGAGAGAGAGAGAGCGAGAGAGAGAGAGAGAGAGAGAGAGAGAGATCAAGCTACTACCACAAACCCATAGTCTAGAGGTGGACTACTCCCTCTTCATCATGGTGATGAAGTTGGAGATGTTGGAGAAGGTAGAAATCCCTCCGGTGGAGTTTTCCCCTCCAATCTTTTCTAGTTTTGACTCCTTTTTTATGTTTCTGTGTTTCTACGATGCTCCCCTCGAGGGATGCCCTAGGGGACCCTTTTTAACAGTTTTTAGGTCAAACTAAGTCGATGGATGATAGATTGAAGCTAATTGAATGGCCGAGGGCCGAAACAGTGTGGGTGGTGCATGTAGTAGGGTAGGCTGCGCCACCACACCTCTTTTGGGCCTCCGGGCCTCCCTCGTTAGGTCCAAGCACTCTAGATCATCGTCTTCCCAAAATATTGGGTTTTCCAGAATCTTACCTCCATTGTACTTTGTTTAGGTCCTTCAAAGATCAAAATACACAAAATAGGATTTTCCCGTCCTACCGAGTTATAACCAAAATAAAGAGGATCATTGGTAAATCGCCAAAATTCAATATAAAATATGGTTATTACATTAAAAACATTGTATATATGTGGGAATATGTTTCAATAAACTACAAAGTTCATGTATTCATTTTACATGCATCAGTAGCATGTTCCCCAGCAGTGGTATCAAAGCAGTATATGTGTAGGCATAGGTACAGATAGAGGAATCCCAGAATTCCGACATTATTGATCTTGTTTTTCTACCCAATTGTCGCAATTTTTATCTTGGCGATATTGCATGATCATAGTGATTACTTAACACGTAGGTAAAAGAACGGTTCTCTATGCAACCATAGAGCCCCGTAATCTAGCAAAGCGTGTTAGAGGCGTCTAACTTGTTTTTACAAGGAAGTGATGCGGTATAGCTAAAGTTTGTAATGTGATGTATGTGATGTGTTATGTTGTAATCTCTTTGGAAATGAGTGGCTGGAGCCGTGATAATTGTCATAATATTATTGTAATAGCCATAGTTTCTTTTTACTTTGTTAGTTAGAGTAGCAATAGTTGTAAAAGCAAAGACATGGCGATGATGACCAAGCAACGATGCACCTCGATGCTATGCCAATTGTGCGTGGAAGAGTACATGGTGCCGGAAGACATTGATGATGGAGATCGTTGGCACGAATTGCTATACCATATCACTATATGAATTGCATGTGATGTTAATCCTTTTATAAACATTATTTGTTGCATGATAGTCATAATAAATAGAGCGACCTCTCCCTAAAATTATCAATTTAATCTGTTCCCCCTTGGTTGGGCTCCACATAACATGGAATTCGAACTATTATGGATCACGTAACACGGGTGCAGCTAGCGATAGTCATAATCTGGGTGCAAAACTGCCGCACTACTAGTGTACTAGGGTTCACCTTGACATGCTACCTAAAACGTCTAGAGTATACAGAACACAAGAATCGAAATATTAATAAGAGTCATATGTTGATGTCATTGGTATGGTTACCTAACAGTTTTTACTCCCACACATGTAAAGTAACATTGGTGTCGGGAAAGCAAGACTTGGATCCTGAATCACTAAGTATCAATTATGAGGGATATTGATTTTAGTGGGAGCCACAATTTGAATTAAATTTATTATTTTGTGTAGTTCATTAATTACGTAACAATGTCTAAATGAATTTACACTTATTTGTAGATCAATGGCACGTCAAAAATTTCCCTTTAGCTGGTATTTTAGAGAAAGAGAAACTGCATAAATATGGAACAAACTTTGGGGACTGGTACGCAATCCGAGGATAGCTCTGAAAGGTGCTAAGCAAGAATATATCTTGGACGCAAATCTTGGTGATGCTCCCGCTAATAACGCAACTGAAGATGCACAAAATGTCTTTTAGTCGCGTAGTGGTGACTATATCGATGTCTAATGTGCCTTACTTGCATGCATGGAATCAGATCTTCAAAGGAGGTTTGAAAACTGGTGTCCATATGAAGCAATTTCTGAATTGAGGGGCATGTTTGAGAAACAAGCCCGAGTAGAAAGATATATGAGATATCTCAAGCTCTACTGGATTGTAAGATGTCAGAAGGAGGCTTAGTTATTGCTCATGTAATCAAGACACACGGTACGTTCAAAGCTTGGAAGCACTAGGCATTCCCTTTCCTCAAGAACTAGGAACCTACATAATCTTGAAATCACTCCCACCTAGCTTTGTTGGGTTTGTCATAAACTTCAACATGAATGGGATGAACAAGACATTGGCCGAACTGTTTGCGATGTTGAAGGTGGTTGAAAAGTACATACATAAGAACACCAATAATGTGATGATGGTGAAGAAATCCACGCACTTCAAGAAGAGGAAGTATGGGGAACAAGAAGAATACCAAGGCACGATGTGCCCCTAACAAGGGAAAGGCACCCAAGCCTGGTCCAGCCCCAGATGTAGAGCGTTTATTCTATAAGGAGAAGGGTCACTAGAAGAGGAACTGCTCGAAGTACTTAGTGGAGAAGAAGAAGAAGAAGAATGGAACATCCAACTTAGGTATATAGGATATACATGTTATTGATGTTTGCTTGCAAGGTCCTTACGAGTCTAATTTTGAAGCATGTTACCTTATGTTTTTGCACAAGTAGAGTAGAATTTTTGGTATTTTACTACGCTCGCACGCACCTTTTGTCCTTATTTCACGAGGATTCCGAATTATTAAGTATTTCGTGAATATATCAATTGGGACTATCATATTATGCGGTACTATGACATTTCTAAGCGATAAATGTCATTTAAATGATTTTTTCATGCACCTGGGATAAGAGAGGATGGAAGGAAATGTTATAGAGGATTTAACGACCTGTGGTACATGCAGATCTTGCACGTACCACGTGTCAGCGTGTCCGTCTCATCAAATACTCTTACCATGCAAAGATGGATGATACGTCAAAAATGTATCTACTTTTCCGAACACTTTTTCTATTGTTTCCCCTCTAATTTTTATGATTTGGATATAACTAACATGGGTTAACGTTGTTTTCGGCAGAATTGCTCTGGTGTCTCTTTTTAGCGGAAAATCAACTTTCATGAAAAATCCCAGAAAATATGCCAAAAATCCTATTTTTCCAAAAGACTCACGGAGCCAGAATACGGAAGGGAGAAAAGACCCGAGGGCCCCACACCACCCCTAGGCGCGGCCATGCCTGGCCGCGCCTGGGCATGGTGTGGCCACCCCGGACACCTCCTCGACCTCTCCTTTCGCCTACATATACCCTCTGACCTAAAAACACATGGGGATCGACGTTTTCCCATATAGAGTTCCGCTACGCCGCCACCACTAGAAATCACGATTCGAAACCAGAAACTCTGTTCTGGTACCCTGCCGGGACGGGGAATTAGAGGAGATCATCGCCATCATCATCACCGACGCCTCTCCATCAACCATCCATGATTCCCCCATCCATGTGTGAGTAATCCCCACAATAGGTTATGGGGATGATAGGGATTGGATGAGATCACTCATGTAATTACATAAGATTGTTAGGGCATGGTTCCTAGTATCTATTGTTAGTGCTTTTGACTTTGTTGCAACTTGTTATTGAACAATAGATACTAGTATCTAAACATGATGTTGCATCACTCATGTCACTAGGGCCCGAGTGCCATGATCTCAGATCTGAACATGTTATTGATTCATGATGATATTATTGTTTGTGATCTTACCTGCAAGTTGTGTACACATATCGTTGTCCGAAACCTGAGGCCCCAAAGTGATAGCAATTGGGATAACCGAAGGGGATGGCTGTGATGTGAGGATCACGTGTGTTCATGGAGTGTTAATACTTTGTTCCGGTGCTCTATTAAAAGGAGCACCGTAATTGCCAGTAGATTCCCTTGAGGCCCCGCTGCAAATGGGCTAGCAGGACAAAAGATGTTGTGCAAGTTTCTCATTACGAGCACGCATGCCTATATACGGAACATATGCCTATGGTTATTTAGTACTTGGATGCTTTATCTTTATTATCTGCAAATGCCTTTGTCTTGATTATTACATAAATTATCTTGTCCATGCAACGCCCATCCATACATCCCTATGCCTACTGCATTTTAATCCTATTGTTTATTACAATTGCTACCGCTTTCCTTATTTTACTGCTGCTGTTGTTTTGCTACTGCTATTACGAAATTGTTGCTACTGATAAACTATTGAGAGCAAGACTGTTTCCAGGTGCAGCTGAATTGACAACTCATCTGTTAAGGCTTATAAATATTCTTTGGCTCCCCTTGTGTCGAATCAATAAATTTGGGTTTTACGTCCCTCGAAGACTGTTGCAATCCCCTATACTTGTGGGTCATCAAGACTATTTTTTGGCACCATTGCCGGGGAGCGTAGCTTTATTTATAAGTTCACTTGGAATTATTATTGTTCGCTGCTATCCATTCATCATGGGTAAAGCTCGTGATGGAAAAGTTCCTATATTGCCATCCACTACAAGAAGAGGTACAACTCTGAACACCTCTATTGCTCTTGATTCACCATCTGTGATGAGTAAGCTTCTTACACCACCACATACACATGTTACACATACTGCTACTTCTGCTGAATTTGAAAATGCTTCTGATAATATTGATGCTACTTCTACTATGCTTGATGAGAGTGGTTCATTAGGTCCTTTCCTAGATGCTACAATTGCTAGAACTATAATGGGAAACACTAAAACTCCTAATGAAAATATTGTTACACATGTTAGTTCACCTGAGTCTAGAGAGTATCCTAGTGATGATCTCGATGAAGAGTATATTGAAATTAGTGATGAATTTATTGAGGAATGTAAAAACACTAGAGGTGCAAGTGCTATTAAGAGTCTTCTTGAGAGACGTGTTGTTAGATATAAATTATCTCCTAATGCTAAGTTTGTCACTTCTCCCATACACATTAAAGATAAGGATTATGATTTCTCTCTTGATTTATCTTATATAACTATTGTTGAGAAAGAACCTTTTTGTGGGACTAAAAAGTGATGTGGCACATATAAATGAGCTCTCTACTTTGAGTGGCTTATTTTCTGATGATATTAAGAAACACACCTACTTTTTTGCTAAAATTTTCCCTTTTTCATTGAAAGGTGAAGCTAAAGCTTGGTTTAATAATTTATCTCCTGGATCTATTGATAGTCCTTTTTTATTGGTTAATACTTTCTTTCATAAATATTTCCCTGCTAGTTCTCAACATGCTATTTTGCAGGAACTCTTTGATTTTAAGCATGGAGAAGGAGAGAAATTGACTGAATCATGGGCAAGGTTTTGTTCTTTAATTAGAGAACAGCTTGGATATCCAGTAGCTAAAAATGAACTTCTTGATATATATATTATAATAGACTAACCGATGAATCTAGGACATACCTGGATAGTTGTGCTGGTTGTATTTTCAGGGAAAGAACTCCCGATGAAGCTGAGGAATTAAGGATTAAAATAAGCAAGAATTATGATGATTAGACTATACCTGAGCCAACTACACCTAAGCCAACTATACCTAAGCCAACCCGAACACCAACACCAAAGAAGACGAGAATGATTGAATTAAATGATGAAGTGATGAAGGAAGCTAAGAAATGTCTTAAGGAGAAGGGTATTAAATCTGAAGATGTGAAGAATTTACCTCCTATAGAAGAATTATGTAAACCAATCTCTCACTCATCCACTATTGAGGTACACTCTCTCCAACATTTTGATAATGGTGATATTCCTTACTCTAAACCTCCTGATCAATGCTTAGATGAATTTGATAATTATGTTGTTAAGCAAGATAATTTTAATATGAGAGTGCAGGATCATCTAATGCAAAATTCTAGAGCTATTAATAAGTTGTATGATATTATGGAGAAAACCTCCAATGATGTTAAAATGGTTGTTAAACATTTCAAAATGGTTCAAACTCAAATTGATCATCTTACTAAGGTGCAAAAAGATTTTCTAGTTAATGCTTCTAGAGAAAAACATGCTTATGAAATTAGAACTAGAGGTGGTGCTTCTACTCAGGATCCTTTATATCCTGAGGGACATCCTAAAAGAATTGAGCAAGATTCTCAACAAGCTAAAAATAGTGGTACTCCTTCTAAGAAAAAAAACATAAAACAGTTGTAGAATCTTCTGAACCTGCTAAAGATCCAAATAGTATATCTATCTCTGATGCTGAAACTAAAAGTGGTAATGATAAAAATGATGCTTCTGATAAAGAAGAAAATGAAGAAGAACCTGAAAGGCACACTAAGAATACTAAGTACACTAAGGAAGATTTTGCTGCTAATAAACATGGTAGTGAAACCGAGCCTTGGGTGCAAAAACCAATGCCTTTTCCTGATAAGAAACACAAGTCAAAGGAAGAAGAACACTATAACAAGTTTTGTGAGTGGATGACACTTTTGTTTTTGCAAATTCCTTGGACTGATGCTATAAAATTGCCTCCTTATTCAAAGTATATGAAGGATATTGTTTTTAATAAAAGGAAGATTCCTAATAAGGAAATTCCACTTTGTTTGCTAATTATTCTTTCAATGGTAAGGTTCCAAAGAAACTTGGAGATCCAGGTATTCCAAATATTCCTTGCTCTATTAAGAATAATTATGTTAGAACTGATTTGTGTGATTTGGGAGCAGGAGTTAGTGTTATGCCTTTTCTCTCTACAAGAGACTTCACTTGGAAAAATTGATACCAACTAATATATATTTGCAAATGGTTGATAAGTCTACTACTATTCATGTTGTTATATGTGAGGATGTGCCTGTTCAAGTGACTAATAATTGTTTGATATTAACTGACTTTGTTGTGCTTCAAATGCCTAAAGATAATAATATGTCTATTATTCTTGGGAGACCTTTTATTAATACTGTAGGTGTTGTCATTGATTGTAATCAAGGAAAAGTAACATTTAATGTTAATGACAAGGAGCATACTGTTTATTTCCCCAAGAAGATTGATAAGAAATATGGCCTAAATTCAATTGAAAATATTGGGGGCGTCAAAGTTGGAGAAATATATTGTCCCATGCCACAAGAATAATATGAAATTATTATGATTGGGACTATTGCTATCATGGTTGAGGTAACATAATTATTTAGTGAAATACAAAGTTTTGCTTCATATAAAATTGTTTTGGTAACAATACTTGATCAACCTTGTTAACAAAGTGATTTGGATGAACGAAACAATATTTTCACCATGATTGCCTTTGTTTACTCTTATTTTCTCTATTCCAATTTTTTGCTTTCACCTTGCTCATCTTTGTATGGCTAGTTGCTTGCATATTTCAGTGTCTTAGAACTTTTGAAGTTTTAGTTTTGATTTGGTTTTCCATCGTTCCAAAATCATTTTTGCGCGGGAAAATCATTTATCAATTTCTAAAAATTTCTCAAAAATAAAGTTTCTCGAAAAATTCCAGAAGATCCATATTAAATTTTTACGTCAAAAAGGGACAGAGAGGCACCTAGAGTGAACTAGGGGGCACCAGGCAGCCTCACCACCTGGTGGCACAGCCAGCCCTGGGACGCTCCTAGCCATGGTGTGGGCCACCCCTGGCCCTCCACTTGTCCAGCCACCTACCACTTCATTCTCTCTTCCTAGAAAACACCAAAAAAAATTCTCGAAACCGTGTTCTTGCTATTCTTCACCGCGATTTTCGATCTCCTTACTCAACCACTCTTTGCTGCTGATTTTTGGAGCATTTGTTCTCCGGTATGTGACTCCTCCGCTTGTCCAAGTAGATTTTTGATTAGTGGATTATATTTTGAGTATTTTGCTACTGTAGGTAACAGGTTATGTGAGCTCGCACGCTTATTCTATGCTTAGAGAAATTATTTTGATGCATGTTTAGCCCTCTTGTAAGTCCCTATAGTAGTTCCCTTCATTTAGTAGCTTTGAAATTATTTTTTGTGATGTTTTTCTAAAAATTTCAGAAAAAAGAGAGATGGACAACCATACTTTTGGAGAAGTGTTTGAGAGAGACACACCAAGGGTAGCAAGGCCTTCGAGACCAATTTCTCGATTTAGGCCATCATATAATGAAGATATTATTGCGCCACGCTTTGGCAGTGAGGGAGGTGCACATCCATCTACCTTCCCTTGTTTTGAATTTTTGAGAACTACAGGGATACTCGATGAATTCTTGCTTGTTGTTCAAAGGGTTGGTCTAACCACTTACATGCAGGATGAGAGTGAGCAATATTCTTTGCTCACCAAAATTTTTGTTGAGAGCTTCACTTTCACTAGTACTTCTTATAGGTCAACTATTTCATTTCAAATCTATGATATGCCTACTTGGAAAGATTTTGTGGCATTATAGGTATTGACATGACTGGGACAGCAAAGAAGATCCAAAGTCGACCCGCTGATCTGCTGGATATCTACCGAGGTGTAACAAATGATGATGACTGCATAGCCCAGCGTGACAAGATAAGAAACATTCAGCTCCCAGCTCTTAGATATTTTGCTTACTATCTTGCTACTAGCGTTCTTGGTAGGGAGAACACTAGTAATATTTCTAACTATCATTTAGCTTTCCTTGCTGCTGTGCTTCATAATGAAACCAAGTATAATCTTTGTTCTCTCATTGCTCGCCGCCTAGCTTCTAGAGGACTCATTTATGGGGGTATTATTGCTGCGCGCATGGTTGATGCTTTGAGACTTTCTGTTGATCCTAATTATACAGTGTTGGCCCCACAAAGACTTGATCTTGTGGCTATGAAATCCCATCACTTTGTTACTGCTAACTCTCGTGCAGAGAGTTTAATTTATAGAATGTTGTTTACTGACGGAGATGAAAGGTAAATTCCCTTGCCACAGCCTACTTTGTTCAGTATTTGCAGGAGACCATGGTCGCGCTCTAAGGAGGAGCTGGACAAGCAGCTCCACTTTCTTGGTTTCCACAGGCAGCACCCGAAGGGGGATGCGCCCTCTTATGACTATGCTGCGCACTACGCCGGGCGTCCTCGAGTTCGTATCAGGACGAAGGTACTTCATCGTTATATTACGTAGGCGCCACTTCTTGGCCAGCTTGGGATTGATCTCCACTTAGGCCAAAAGCCTAAGCTTGGGGGGAGGTATACCGACATCACACTCATCTACATATCATATTCTGTCGGTACTTTATATATCCATGTTTCGCTTTTTTTCTTTTTTGTTTTTGTTTTTGTTTTGTTTCTGCTTTCCAAAACACAAAAAAGACCGAAAATATTTTGTTGTTTCTGTTTGTTTGCTTCTTTAGCTTTTAGCTTTAGTTTGCTTCACCCTTTTTTTTAGCTTCGGTTTTTTATTCGAAAATCCAAAAAGATTTTTCTTTGTTTTCTTTTTCCTTCAGTTCTTGTCTTAAAAAAAACAAAAACCCCAAAATATTTTTTGTTCTTCTCTGGTTTTGTAAAGTTTTTTGCAGGGTTCAGCAGTCCTCAGTGACTCCTTTGGAGTTTGGTTTTCATATTATTATTTAAGCCACACAACTGAAAGGCAATAATGATGATTTATGACAATTCAAGATGTAGTAAGAGGCTAGTATGAACTCTATATGTGGGCATTCTTAGTCTGTTCATGTAAGGTGTATGTTATTTAATGGATGCTTAGTAGTTCTTGCTCTCTTATGATTAGTTCCAATTTGCTAATAGTTTGTAGCATGTCATATAATTGTTTGCTTGCATTGTTCTATTCATAACATGGTATGAAATTGTGGTATCCTCCTCTGAATGTTTTATTTGAATCGACTTGGCACATCCTCACGCATGCATATGACTAAACAAAAAGTCAGTTAAGCCTCGATGATTTATTTTACCTTAGAGTCCTTGTGTCACTTTTATGCCACTATTAATTTTGTTTTTTCGCAAGCATGATTATGACAGTTACTGCTCTCTCGATTATCGCTTCATTTCTATTTCTAGCCTTCACTTGTACTGAGTATGAGCTCTACTCGTGCATCCAACTCCCCAAACCAAAGTTGTCAAAAAGTGTCCATCATATCTACCTATTATCATCATTGGTATTCCTTGCATACTTATTATGTGTTGTTTTCTTCCAAATAAAAATGTTTGCTTGTTATGCGAAAATTAGTTAGTAAAGCTCTCACGAACTTGATGGCACATTTTATTTCTAGCACTTAATAAACCTGAACCATTGTGACTATCTATTTAGTTATACACTTGCAAATTATAAGTTGGGAGTTAGCAAAACTATGTTGTCATGGTGCACTTTTTCAGCATTGCACTTATTATATTTAGTTGATATCATGTTCTTTTATTTATGGATGTCGTCTGTGTGAAATGAGATGGGAGCTTGTAAGTCCATGGAGTTTGTATATGTGTAAGAGAAACGTCTGGGCGGCCAGCCTAATCCATGCCTAATCATGGTAGTAACTTGCAGCAAAACCATAGTGTGCATTCTATGAAGCATCTCCAATAAAAAAACTATGAAAATAGAAAATAAAAAGATTGATGAGATGCCCATCATCTGTTGCCTTGTCATTGTGATATGGGATAGCTCATGTGTCATGGAGCAAGGGGTACACCGTTGGCGGTTCTCGATAATATACATATATTTACAATGACAAGAACTTACCTGGGACCAAAGTTGAGTAGCATGAGGTCTCGGTACTCATACTCAAGGGGCATGAGATTTTCAACTTGTGATCTGTCAAGCATATAACTCATATTTTTCCTCACTTTAATCTTAACCATATCTATAATTATAAATAGATTAAATATATATATATATATATACGTGTGTCAAAATGGATTGAACAGTTTACATGTAATTATGCTTCGTTGTTATAAGAAAAATCATGCACGTGAAAGTAGATAAACTTCGCAAGTGTTAATGTAGATAACAATGTGCTCGTTCTCTTTTTAGCTTAGATAACAATGTGCTCGTTCTCTTTTTAGCTTAGATAACAATGTGCTCGTTCTCTTTTTAGCTTAGATAGCTTGTGTTTGACATCTAGGTATTTTGTGCTGCTGGTTTACTGGGCAGTCTAACTTAGACGTCCATGTGTACGCTTTTGCCATCCAGTTTAAAAAAATCGTAATGCGAGGCACATGCAAAATTCTACTTGTTGGCCACAATGTTGTCATTTTAACTTAGCATCTCTCAATGCGATTTTATCATCAAACGTCGTGTCTATCGCTGTGCCCCGAGGGGCGCGAGGAGTCTAGTTACTATAACGGTGCTTCATTTATAATTTTATCCCATTGCATATGCACACTTGGAGGTGAAACCTTAGCCCTGGTGTATTTCCATCTATCAATAAAGCCCCAAAATATAAGAGTTGTCCGTTAAATAATGATTCTACAAAAGTCTCAAAGACTTCAAAGTGATCTTACACCAAGCAAGTGCTTCTTGGGTCGATAAAACCTGGGCCTCTAGGGAAAAGCTAGTACTATATTGTATTCAGACTTTGGATCAAAGGTATCACTTTGTTGTATGTGTTAAAAGGATATCATGATAAATTTGAAGTTGCTAGTGTTAGATGACTCAAAGAATAGCATCACTCCCAATGTGGATTTGATCTCGCAGCATAGCGAATGGATTGATGATGTTGATGATGATGTCGAGACCTTGCATAGCACCACGGTTCACCTTAGTGGAGCCTCGGGATCGGACAACACCGATCCTTCGGCCATGTAGCTTTGCTATTTTCCCTTTTTTGCGTCTTGATGCCAAAGCAAGGGGGGGGGGGGGGGGGGTTCTATTAGGTTGTGGAGGATTTGCATTGCAAGTCACACTCTCGTGCTTCATTTGATCTGGTTACGTTTGTGAACTTGTTCATTATGTGGTGTGAATTTATCTAGTTTGGTTTGTGAACATCATCATATTTGTGTGTGGAAAGACATGCAAGTTACCTTGTGTAATTTTTAAGACTATGTGATGTCTATATATATTCATCTATCTTGTGTTCTAATCTTAATCTTTTAAGACATGCAAGTTATTACATGAAAGAGGGAGTATACCTGCTGTTGAATATCGATATACGAATAGATTATTGAGATTAATTAGTCTCTACAGAATAATTAATGCTGGTAATTTTCCATGAACATTATTCTCTTGTCTTTTAAAATATTTTACTAATAGGACATATAAAAAATTAATGGTCTATTTAAGTTAATCCAACGCAACAGTACATGTACCATTGGTCAACAACAACTAGACAATACATTGAGAACATGCAGGCAGCAGCTAGCTCCTGTGAGCCGTGACAAGACAAATTTTGCATAAGGTTGGGGCATTTGGTATGTGCATCTTCCGACATGACATATGATATGGAAGCGAAGCTGATCCGATCCCCGTCCAATCCTCCATGCATATGCATGCCATATGATATGATACGGAAAGTATGATGCGGTTTTAGGTTGGCCCGGCGAAGCGCTGTGCGCTTGCATTCCTCCGGTCTCATGGAAGGAGCATATGCATGCATGAGCCCAATGCTTACACATGCATGGAGATGCATGTTTGCATGAACGGGCGACACACAAGTAGTAGCAACGAGCAATCAGACGGCTGGGCCATCCGTTCGTAGCGATTAGATACAGACAGACACACACACACACACACACACACACACATACTACTACATGGTGCGTGCGCGGCTTCCGCCGGGCGGTCCACTGATGGAACTAGTCTTCCATCGGGGAGGGGAAGGAGGGGCGAACGACATCCCGCAGCGACGAGACGGCTGAGTCGATCTCAGCAGCGGGCGCAGCAGAGCATGCATCGATCGAGAGCACGCCCTGGCGCGAGCACACGGGGGCGCGCGGGCCGGCAGCGAGCGGCAGCAGTGCATATGATCTTGGCTGACACGGGGCCGGCCGGGCGGCAGCATGCATGATTTTTATCAAGCGAGCTAGCAAGCCAGGGCAGGGCAGGCGAGTATGGGAGGAATCTGATCTGGGATCGCTAGATAGCTTGTTGGTGTCATTTATGCCGTGCACAAGGCTTGCTAGCGCTGATCAGGCGCCCCGGGTGCATGGCGACACCCAGTTCGCGACGACGGCCACCGCGCGGGACTGACTGACTGCTCCCCCTCCCCCTTCCCGCCCTGACCCTGCGCGAGGCCGTGAATGCGCCATCGTGCCTGCGCACCAATTACATCCCCCTCCACATACAGGACGGACCCACATGTTTGACACACAAACACCCTTTCTCTCTCCCACAGACTCTCTTACACTCACACACACACATACAAGCAATTACGCAGAGGGAGAGAGAGAACTAAAGGAGAGGAAGAATACTGCCGGTCGAGAGCGTAGGTACGTAGAGAGTAGTGTAGAACCAACCGACAGTGTCGTTCAGAATCGGGAGGAAGTAAAGGGTGTGGGTGTACGTACATGGAACTCTCAGATCAAGGAGCGGCTGTGCCGGTGCGCGTGAGAAAGAGAGAGAAAGAGAGGGGGTATGCTTTGCATCGCATGCAGTAAGTGGAGGGAGAGAGGCTGGGGTGATAAACTCATAAAGGTCGCTGTCTGGTGGAGGTTGGGGATGACTACGACCCTGCGTGGTGATGTGACGAATCCTCAGTTTCCTTTCCAGGAAAAAGCGCCCACCCCTCTTCACTTACCCCCCCTGGTATAAGCTCCGGCCGGTCGAGATCACCGGCCGGCCGCTAGTTGCTGCCTTCTGCTCCTCCTCTTTTACCACCACGTACTACTTACTTACTCCGCCGTATACACATAGACCTGGCTAGCTGTGGCCTGGCCTCACCTCCTTATCTAATCCAAGCATATATGCTGACTGACTGACCGACTGAGGACTGACTGACCGCATGCCATTGCCGTCGCCTCGCATGCCCTACCGGCCGTACCAGTGAGTGCACTGCTCCCTGCTCCATCGCCCGCCGGGCTTTCAAAAAAGTTATTGCATGCATGTCGAGGGTTTAGGTTTAGGGCATAGCTAGGATCGATGGGAGGAGGAGGAGGAAGATTCTAGGATATCTTGTCACTTCACTCGCACCTCCTTTGGTTGGTCCCTAGCTTTACTTCAACTAGCTACACCCTAGCTAGCGCTAGCCCCATCGTGTGTGCGTGCATGCCCGCCCAGGTCCAGGGCATGTTTTTTTCTGCGCGCTGTGTAGCTAGCCATGTCTCTGCTCTCGCCCGATCATCAGCTTCCCACACAGCTCCTGCATGCGCTGCGTGCCCTAGCAGCAGCAGCAGCAGCTAGCTAGCTAGCTCCATCATGTCGATCGCAGCAGCTAGTACTATACTCGCGCGCAATAGTGTGGCTCCACTGTTGGGAGCATATTGCTTGTCAGCCAGGCCGTATGCGTCAATGTGTTGTGTATGTAGCCCATTGATTTGGGTGCATGGGTGGGTGACTTAGCAAGCCGCCAATGGAGAGCGACAAAAGGACCACAGCCGGCCCTTCCCCATCCATCCATCACACGCCCTACCTCGGTCGCCGCTCGCGCTCGCGAGATCGATCAACCCACCATCGATGCATAGCCCCTGCTTCCTAACATGCATGTATCATGTCACCACTTCATGCTTTTGGGTTGGTCTCCTATTACCAATGCTCTCATCAACGCTTCAACCTGTAAGCTGCAGCGCCCCAGTGTATATTGATTGATTCATGCATGCCCTGATGTTAGAATGTATCAGAAGGAGGGTACGAGTATATACATGGTCCAAGCAGTGATGATCCTCATTCATTCATTCATTCCCCACAGCATGCTGTTTCCTAGTAAGCAGCAACTGAACAGATATATCAAAAAATAATGACACTCTTACATCATATTATTGCCATTGCTGCTACATCTTGCATGTGCGTTGGATTATACGTACTACATATTTATGTTTGACATTTCATGTGATTCTGTGTAAAGAAAATGGTGAAAAATCTATTGGGAAGATGTCTTAAATCATAGGTTTCTTGATGCACCTATTACATAAAATGTATTTTAAAATGTCAAAAATCCTGGAAGAAAATTCACATGTGTACATCGGGAAATTCTATGTCCGCATACAAAGTACTTGCGGAAAAAAACTACTTTTCATGGCCTATGTAAAAAGACAAAAAAATGTCTAATGAAAAGCCAATTGGAGCAGTAAAAATTCTCTTTTGTATAGATGCCACACAAAATGTCTTTTTTCGTCAACTTTGTGTGCAATTGTAGAATATCTATATATGCACCTGGATATTGTTTTTGAATTTTGTAGATATTTCCAAATACGTTTTTTCGACAGTGGGTACATCTACACCTATGAGCCAAAATGGATTTCCAAAAACCTAGCAAATTTTGTATAAAATTACTACTGCTAGAAGAATAGGAACTCAATCTTAAGAAGAAAAATGACACAAGCCTAGAGTGGTGGGGAAAACAAATAAACTTCACACCATATTAAATGTAATTATGTATATAATTAATTAATTCTTCACATCACTCTTACATATGGGGTAAATGCTTGCATATGACATATACTTGTCAGAGTTGCACATTGGGAATTATGGTTTTTAGGGGACCAAAATTATGTGCTCTTCATGTTTGTTAAGTAGAAAAAATATTACTAATCAATAGCAAAATCAATTATATAGCAATATTTGTGGGGCGGCCATCTTGTGTAATAAGGACGGCCAGGCATTTTGTGTCGTAATGTGTATTGGGGTTTGATTATAGTTTCTCTTATAAATTTAGTCAAATCGTTTATGCTTCATGGATTTCCAAATCCAACCCCAATACCTGAAACAATCTGACATTGCACACCATGTGGTTATGGGTGATGACTTTCCATTTTGGACTGTACATATCATTATTTCTTGGTGCTTCGAAATGGGTAAAAATGTATCATCCGTTTGATATAATAAAGCACTTCAATCATTGCAGGTAAGATTTCCTTGTAAAACCTTGTTTTGGACGTTTATGCACTATAGCCAATTGAAGAGGCTGTTTTCTGATTTTTCATGGGCCGGGGTCATGTGTCTCCCTATGATCTGATTTGCCTTCGTATAACTGTTCCCAGATGTGTTGTGGAGCCGAAGTGAACATGCATCTGTGACTGTACCGATGTACTAAGGAACGCTGTAGTTTGGAAGCACACTTAGTTGGACCCAATTAATTAAAATCAACGACTACGTACGTACGAGTATGAAATTTGGCCCAGCTCTTTGAGAAAGTGACGGTGTTATTTCCCAAAAATGGAGGTGAAGTGAGGCATTGAAGTAAGATGTGTTCGCTAGAGGAGTCTTCGATTTGACACCGGCCTTGTTGTTCTCAAAGAAAAAAAATGAAAATAGTGGCAAGGACACGGGTGCACGTGCTGGCCGTCCTCACTCCGGAATGGGGAAAAGGAAAAGACAGACGCATACACACATGCCGGCACACACACAATTATGGCTCAATGAGCCACGTTGGTACGAACGAGTCGGCGGGCCCAGGACCTCTGCGCCAGTTTGTACACAAGTGACTGAAACCCTACCCGCTCCGCTCTCATAATAACCTGGTCGGTATGAACACTTAATTATGGTACTAGCTAGTAAGTCTATAATGAAAAAGATGAGTTTTATTTCGAGAATTAAAAGAATGAGAGTGGAAGCTTAAAATAAACCACACCTCTGCATGCAAGGTGCCCATCATCATATGTTGTTTTTTCCATCTCTGGCCACCTTTATGAAACACCTTTGAAATCATCCATTAATTATTACAGGCATCTTGATCAGGAGGAGCTGCTGAGGAAGGTGTGTGTCCACTCCAGGCGGGTTCATCAGTCGTCAGTCCACACACTACCAATGCAATGCAAACCCCCTGAACTTTACAGTACTGCGCAGCTAATAAGCCGATCATCATCATCATCATCATCATCATCATCATCATCATCATCATTATAACCCATACGATCGACTAGCAGCTAGCTAAGTAAAGTGTACGACCTCCGGTCGGTTGATGGGCTAGCGACTCATTGAGATCGACGAGCAATTAGCAAATCGAAAGGCAGCACGTCGTGGCGGTGTATCGATGCGTAGAGGCATGCCCACGCACGGAGGGAGAGGTACACGCTACACACGCATGCACAGGCAGGCAGGCAGGCAGGCAGGCAGGCAGCTGCACGTAGTACGGCGAAGACGACGATGGATGGAAAGTTATTATTACACTGATGCCCGGCCGCTGCATTTAGAAAGGGCTAGATGCTCGCCTATACATGGATCAGCTAGCAGCTGAGCTGCTTTGGCGCCGTGTACGTAGCGGTAGGTGTAGGCCGTGTGCTTAAAAAGGCAACGGGGAGGGCAGCGGCTAGGGTTGCTTCTGGGTAGAGAGGTAGACATGGAAAGGCGTATATATGCGCGCGTAGCTAGAGGCCGTAGGGGTAGGCGTAGGGGCGCAGCAGGTGGGCTTTAACGGATTTGGCACAATCATTAGAATCGAGGGAGCACTCACTCCCTGCTATTCTGGGAAAAAGGCTCAGCCCGAGCCTGGCGATCGAGCGAGCTCGCGCGTCCAAGTCCGCGCCCGGCCTGGCCCTGCTGCTGCCTGCTGCCGCACCTTGCGTGGTCTCAGTCAGTCAGCCAGCCAGCCAGTCAGTCCGCCATCAGTGTAGCTGCTTGCGCTCGCCATGGATCGGCGCCGTCGATCGCCGCCCAGGCCGGCGCAGAGCGAGCTCGATCGCGCGCGTGTACGGTCGCGTCGATCGCCTTTCGCGGATCCCGAGCAGCCGTGCCCTGCCATGCATGCGACGACCACCGCTCGCGCACACGGCATGCGCTGCCGGACGGACACGGCGCCGGCCGCGGCTGCAGGTTTGACCGCGCCCCGTCCAGACCAGGTCGATCGCTCGATTCCCAGCTACGGCTCCTACCGACGTACTACTACGGGTGTAGATCGGTTGAACGGAGCTGGTGTACCTGCAGCTAGCTAGACACCGTCCGGTCGGTCGAGATCGAGTTAGCGCGCGATCGACGAGACCGGCCGGTCGATCCATCTCGCTACCTAGCTAGCTACCTAGCTTGGCTAGAGATCAACACGTACGAGTCGAGACGGTAGATCTGGCGCGCGCGCGCGCGGCCGATCGATGAGTGGATGCTGGGTTGGTCAGTCCATCGATCGATGGATCGATCTGTGCCAACTTTAACTTGTTACTTTTGGGCGTACGTACCAGTCACACACGCCGCTCGCTCGCGTCCATATCGGATGGGAGCCCAACGGGGACAACCGTGATGGCTACTGTACTGTAGCTAGCTAGCTAGGTTGGGGTTCTGTCAAGTAGTACGCGCGCGCGCAAAGGAAAATTACTGGCCGGCCGGAGATGCACTACTGAACGTGCGCGCGCCTACTACCGCTGAGATTTCACCTTCAGCGGCGACTCATTGGACGGCCGCGCGCAGATCACTCCGAGTTCAATCAGAAGAGGGGCTTTCTTTGTAGTACTTCCTTGCGTACGTCCTCTACGTACCTAGGCGTGATGCGTAGTGCGATCGGCGACATCAAGTTCAACCGGCACATCCATACTCTAGCTAATACGGAGTAGTACAAGGAATTCTATGACAGTAGCTGCTGAACTCAGACCGGCCGTGTGTTAATTCTCTCGGGCTTGACCAAACAATAATCCAATCTGAATACTCATTTCCTTAAGGGTTCCGCTAATTCTTAGTCGACTGAGAATTAAGTTTGCATGCTCAGTCGATTGAGAATTAGACACACCATTTTCTTAAATATCAAATTCTACCTGGTCTCTCGACTATTGGCCAAATTCAATTTTGCAGTAGAGACTGTAAAACCACAAAAAAAAACTGGATGTGTTTGGTCTATCTCATGGCACAACGGTTCGACAGATTATGTGACGACGATTTCTGACAAGTGCCAACGCAATCAACACAAAGAAAATGGAAGTTCATAGAATAAAGAATGTGTAAAAGTAAACCTTTATAAAGAATCTCCACATTTATAAACTAAAAAATATTTCACGTACCAAATCATAGAATCTACTTTAAATCACGGACCACAAAATAAAAAGCTTTTGGGGAAGATACTTCTAGATGGATTACGAGAAATGAAAATGTTCACCAATAATTAGTCAGATAAATTTATTTAAAAGGAATATAACAAGTATCATGGAAATATAAGGAACCAGATAATCTCGGCACATGGAAGTTTTCCAAATTTCATGTTTTTTCCTAAATATTTTTTTCCCAATAAACTGTTTTGAATTAAATTAGACAATTTTCATGACTTCCATAATAATGCATTTTTCTAATTTCATTTCATACTCTCTTTGATTTGAAACATCATACGTCAAATGCTGAGTTAGGTAAGGGACCAGATCTATCTAGTTTTGGAAGTTGAGGGTCAAGTTTGTATCGTTTTGGAGTTTTGATACAGTACACGAATTGAATGGCCAAGCGCGGGCAAAACTGGACTTTCTATTCATAATACATGCAACAAATCTATGAAAAAGGTGACATTGAAAGCACTTCATTTAGTAACTTCGTAGTTAAATAAAGTTTACATGTTGCACAATCACTAGGATAAGAGAAGGTTATATAGTCACCATCATAACATGTTTTTGTAGAGGAACCATCTTAACATTTATTGACATTGTAACAGCTAGCACATAAAAGTTGTGGAAACCTATCTCTCAGGTCTTAATGGACACATGACAGTTTGTGTTTCGATGTCAAGCTCTGGTTGAGTTCTGGCTGATAGAAAATTAAGTCCCTAAAAATAGTACAAGAAGCATATTAATGTTTTCTTATTTTATAGTGTTTCATGTTCTCAGCTTGGAAAAACTAGGGTAGATCATTAATTAATGGAGAGCGGGGGAGAGACATAGGAGATTCTTAAAAAGATGCATCTAACCTAATTACAAGTTTAGAGTCTTGTAGTTTGGAGACTATTATTCCTCATTTTATTTCCTGGTTGTACGTTTAAAAAAATAATCTTGTTTTTTGAAATGGGACACCATAGTGCCCAGCATCCGGATACCTGGCCTCTGCATCACAATGATGCCCATAGCCTTCTTTATTATTATTATTATTATTATTATTATTATTATTATTATTATTATTATTATTATTATTCAATATAGTATTATAAAAATATATAACCTGACACCCCACTAGCGATAGTTCCGTAACACTACAACTTTGATGAAGGGGTGGCCATGATGCGGTCATGCACCCTGACCTCACACCTACGCACATCATCACAAAAACCCGAGACCTCACCGAGACGACCACAAGCCAGGAGCACAACCGGTACAGCAGACACTCGGCACGCACCATAGCACGCGCTCCATAAGTCGGCGCCATCATCTTCTGGGCATGGATTAAGGCATTGACCTTTCAAGGCCTATCATCGATACCGCCACGGCACCAAACAGCACCACCGTCCCACCACCATGCGCGTGTTGATCATCACACTAGTGCAGAGCCCCCCCTTTAACTCCGGTTGGGAGGGCCCTCTAACAGCGGTTCCCCAACCGCTGTTGAGGGTTCGGTGTTAGAGGGGGGGCCCCTTTAACACCGGTTCTTATACGAACCGGTGTTAAAGGGTGGCGCACGTGGGGCTGCCGCAGGCCTCAGCCCCCCCCCTTTAACACCGGTTCGTATCTGGAACCGGTGTTAAAGGTTCTTCTACATGGCGAAGATTTAGGCCGCGTTTTCTGTCGCGGCAGGAAAACGGCCTAAATCTGCGCATTCTCTGCCCGTTCGGGCGATTACTGCGGAGGAGGGAGCGAGGGGAAATCGATCGGAAGCGGTATACTTATAAATCGTCATCGGTACATACGAGTACATGAATAATTAAGCAACTATTATTATACACAAACATCGTCATCGGCACATACATCGTCATCGTTCATTTTGGTGGATATCTAAAGAGGTCTCCGCCAGCGTGGCGACCTCATCAAGTATGAACCCGTCAATTCCTCTTGAATGGCCCGTGCGTTCAAATGGTAGGAGTTGGTCCCGCATCCGTTCGATCTGAATATATATGAAGAATGGGCCGCAATATATATATAAGAATAAAACTCAACACAATTGATGGTAATAAAATAATGTTGTGGACTTTGTTTACTTACTCTAAGTTGTTCTAGTGCGGCTTGGCCTGTCGACATATCGTGTTGCGAATGAATTCGCAAACATAGTACCCACAAAGTTATTGCCGTGTCCTGATGCGCACTTACGAGAATAGAGAGTTCAATCAAAATAATAATCAATAAAGCATGATATAATGGAATTGGAAGCTAGCTAGTATTACTTACATTTTGGTCTACAAATTTTAGTTCTTCCGACCATTCACCCACGGCCTGCCCGTGAACATTTTCCAAACCCTGTCCACAAAGAAAATGGATAAAGGAGTAATTAATTACTTATTGTCACGAAAGTTGCCGATCTAGTGCGATAATATGATTGAAATTACCTGGAGCATCTCTCTAAAGTCTGCCCATAGCTCTTTTTCTTTTCGTAACGAGTCCATGACAAGGACTTTTCTGAGTCGGGTTGAATGACTAGCGAATAAAGTGGAACCCTACGCATAACTCATCATCGATTACACTTAACATCGAGTAAGCGAAACAGAATGTGTACAAGAGAGAGGGTAGTACTCACGAGAAGTTGTAAGGCAATAGTATTTCCCTTTTGGTTTGTTGTCTCAGAAAGACTTTAGCAAGTAATCTTCTGTTTGCCCGGGTTTGTCTCTTACCACTTCTTCATGAACTCTATTTGGGTCAACGAACCCAATGTCAAAAACCTCCTTTCATGCATTCCATAACCTTTTTCCTGCATAATAGTATATACATATATGGTGAGCATATATATATATATGCAATTAATAAAGTGAATGAGATGAGATAAAAATTACGTAAATAGTACTTACACACAATAAAGGCTGATGGCAGATTTGTCGAGTTCCTTCTGATTGAATAGAAAATGCAAGTCTTGAATGTTGAAGTCGATCGCGTCATCTCCACACAAGAAAATCTGATCTCTTATATGCGCCTGATCCATTCTTCTTTTCTCGTCTTGCAGAAATGAAGGTACCACTTGTGCAATTTTCGCATCTTTGTTGGTAGATTCTTGAGCTCCTCTTTCTTGACTAGATTCTTCCCATACTTCCATGGCTGTATGGGGTTGACATCGCATTTGGGCAAGTTGTCTCCCATGACGTTCAAGTATGCACTGTCAGTCATCCCCATCACATTGGCCTTTCTTTGTAGATCTGCCTCGTAATCATCTACGGAGGAGCGTCCCGTTGTCAAACATTTGGAGCGGGCGCATGATTGGTTTCCTGCTCTCCGAGCATGGGAACTGTTTTGGGGTGCCTCACGATGCTACTTTCAGTCTCCTCTGGCGCCTTGCATCCGCCTTCAAAATCTGGCGCTCGTAGTCCGGCACAAGTGGGGTTTCAGGTTTCAAAAGATTTTTGTAAAACTTCTCCACCACCGCCGGATCTATTTTCTCCTTTGGCTCGGCCGTCTAGGTGCAAAGAATTTCTTGACCTGTTCTCCGAGATCCTATTGTTCTCCTCGTCATGCGATTCCACAGAAACCGGCAATGGCTTGGCGGAAGGCTGCGGGGCGTAGTTTTTGGACTCTTTGGCACGGTTTCCTGCGGATTTCTTTGTGGCAGTGCTCTTGATGCTCCTCGTGGCGGTGCTCTTCCGCTTCTGTTGAGGAGATGGCTGAAGCACCGGAGATGGCCGACGGGCGGAGATGGCTGCAGCAGAGAGATGGTGCCGACGGGAGATGGCTGCCTTGCAGGAGATGGATGACGGGCCGGAGATGGCTGCCGCGCAGGAGATAGCTGAAGCGGCTCAGACTGCTGACGCTGCGGAGACGGCGGGGGTGCCAGTGACCTCCAATTTGGAAGCACAATGTGTTCCTTCTTCCAAAGAATGGTTGTTTTCACTGCAAATTTGAGTTGAGTTTCCCCTTCACCTGTAGCATGGTCAAGCTGTGCTTCCTCATATTCCTTCACAACCTCATCCACCCCGACAATAGCATAGCCATCTGGAATCGGTCGGCAGTGGTAAGTTCCACCAGCTACAGGAGGTAAGGCATAGCCGACAGCCACCTTAATGGATAAGCCCATTAATCTCACATGCAGCTCAGCGTGTTCGCTCTCCGTGATCTCATCAACGGGGTATCGAGGACCCGTCATTTCAAGCGTTGGCTGCACGTTCTCCGTGGAAGCCACACTGCTTTTCCGCGCAGAGTCTGGGCCGCGGGCAGCTTCCAATGCAGGCTCTTCGTGCCGCTGAGATGGGCCGGTAGCTTGATGGCTCTGTTGTGCATTCACTTGCGCCTGCAGCGCCGCAAGTGCATGTTCTATCTGTGTCATCCGCTTTGTACGCTCTTTTTCTTTTCGGCCGCGCCATCTGTAAGAGTCGCTCCAGTCAGCAAACCCATCCTTCCACGTCACACCCCCTGTGCCTCGTGCATGTCCAGGGTGTTCTTTTTTACCGATGACGTGTGTGAGCTGGTCATTCTCTCTGTCGGGATGGAAGGTCCTGGCGGATGTTTCCTCGTATGCCGTGATGAGTTCAGTGACGGGTTTGGCAAGGATGGTTGGGAAGATACACAATCCTGTTTCTGGTTCCAACCTTGCCCCGATTCCGTAGAACCAAGTCTTTGCACGTAGGTCCCACCCATCTGTCTGGGGTGTGATCCCTCTCTCGCGCAGGGCCCTCTCAGCTTCCTCCCACTTAGGCCTCTGAGATATGTAGCCACCTGACCCCGTTCTCTGGTGATATTCCTTCTTTGGGGCATTAAGCGTATTGGTTTCTGACCTCTTTTTAGCTATAGCACTTTTTTTATATGTCTTAAATTCGGGCCAGTGAGGTCTTATCTTCGCATAATATGCGTCTTCGAAATCTGGAGTCTCGCGAGCTTTGACAAATTTGTTCAATTTTGTCTTCCAGTTGCGGAAAGCCTCAGCCATCTTCTTTAGAGTCCACTCTTTGACCTTTTTCTTTATAACCGGGTTTTTTTCATCCTCCTCTGGCGGAAGGGTGAAATTTACCAACAACGAATTCCAAAGCGTTTCTTTGGATCTGTCATTGACAAAGGTACCGTCGCCCTTCTTTGGCTTATTCCAATATTCAATTATGATTGGGATTTGGTCCCTAACAAGAACTCCAGCCTGACATATAAATTTGTCTGCGGCCTTCTTGGGCTCCATCGGCCTGCCATCAACACGGACTGCTTCGATCGTGAACTTTGCACGATCTTTCAACATTGTCTCGCGCCTCGCTCTTTTTCGTAGAAGAAGATGGTTGCTGGCTGGTCGATCCAGAGGGCTAAAAGAAGAAAGAAGCGTTAATTAATACATGTAGAAGAAGATTGTTGGTGGAAGTCACCGAGGCTTAATCAATGCATATACCTCGCGGACTTTGTAACCATTAAATTGCGTTCACCGAGTCTTCATCTTCTCCATGACTAGTACTTGAGTCATGTCGTCATGTCCCTCCAAGTTCAGATATTGTGAGGTGTCCTCATCAATAATGTTCTCCATTATTTCTTCTTCTTCAAGGTTTCTACTAAGTGGATCCATAGTTTCTAAAACAATAATATTATCTAGAGTAAGAGTGTAAATATTCAAGTGGACTTGGATTCATACACAAATATACATATTATTCATACCAAAATACACAAATAAATACACAAATGAGTCAGAGGTCCAATTTGTATACAAGTTTTAATCTATGCATGTAGTACAATTTATCAAGCAAACAAGTTTTAATCAGGATGAGTCAGCAATCATACACGTGGTAGACACGTGGCGCTCACCGGTGGGGTGACGTTGTTCTCGTCGGGCGGCGGTGCTCGTCGGGCGGATGCGGCGGTGCTCGTCGGGCGGATGCGGCGGTCTCGTCGGGCGGCGGTGCTAGCGGCGGGCTCGTCGGGCGGCGTCGGCGTTTAGGCGTGGCCTATGAGCTCAAGCGGCGGCGAGACGCTCCTGCACGGGGAAGAGAGTGAGGTGGTCAGTTAGGGTTTAGGCGTGGCCTATTATAATATCTTTGCTATAAGCTATTTTATTTTTACTCCACATGCTTCTAATTCACATGTGCAATGTTTAGATCGTCGGGGGTCGATGTCACTACGTTCATCTCGCCCATCTTTGGCACCCTGGAATCGTTCCGAGGGTCAATATATTATGCAAAGAACTGTGTTTATATCGTTCCGAGGCGTCGGCGTTTAGGCGTCGGCGTTTAGGCGTGGCCCAATCGAAGCCGCAGAGCATGCTGGCCAGGGCGAACTCCACGTTCATCAGCGCCGACCTAGGCCAGGAGGGGGGATGCCACATCGGAGCTCGCACCCCACCTAGGCCGCATCGCGAGCTCGCACCCCATGGCCACCACCAGAGCTTGCACCCCACCTAGGCCGCCCCCGCAGCCGAGAGGGGAGGCCGTCCCCGTAATCTCTGCCGAAAAGTTCGTGAACTCAACCCACAGCCGCCGCCGCTAAAACAAGGCTGTCACCACCACCCGGCACCCGCCTCCTCTGTCGATGCTGGACCATGCGCGCGCGACGTACTGAACCTGAACGAGTTTATAGTATAAAACTACCAGTTTACTACCGAAATTTACCATATCATACCACTTTACGTTTTCAGAACAAAAAACCACCGGATTTTGGTTTGTTTTTTCCAATTCGCCCTAAACTCCATTTGTTGACGAATTGATGCGTTTTATGGCAAGATGACCCCACCAGGAAGATGACGTGGAACCGGGTCCCACATGGCAGCACAAATTAAAGAATCAAAATATCCTAAAAATAGAAAATCTCAAATAAAAATCTATCAAAAATAAAAAAACAGCCCACAGGCCCCGTCTCATCCTGTCCCTGGAGGCGCCACCGCTCATCCTGAATCGGCGTGGATGCCACCCCCAATAGTCACCTGCAGAGTGCCGCCCATCACTGCTCGGCACGCCGGCCAAGCACGCACACCTGCAGTGAGAGGAAGGAGGAGGCCAGGCGTGCCTCGTCGCTGGAAGCAGCCTCGGCGAGGCGCCTCGGGAGGCAGGACGGAGCAGCTGCAAAGGCGCCAGCGGCAACAGAAGGGGAGAAGCAGAGCATGCTCACCACAGGCGTCGGCGTCAGGCGGCATGGCCCGATGAGGCGGCCGGGTGAGGCGGTGGCGGTCGTCGGCTTGGCGCCGAGGACGGCGAGGGTTCGGCTCTAGCGCGGTGGCGCGATCGCTCTGGGGAAGAAAGGCGAAGAGCATTTAATACCCCCTTTAACACCGGTTCACGCCACGAACCGGTGTTAAAGGGAATTCGTTCTTACAGATTTATTACCCCTTTAACACGGTTCACCCACGAACCGGTGTTAAAGAGCAAAGGAAACGAAATAAATGTCTGGAACCGGTGTTAAAGGTGGGGGGCATTTATTTCATGCATTAAAGGGGATTTTTTAATTCAAAAAATATGATATGAATTTAGAAAATTCATATCTTTTTCATTTCAACTCAGAAAAATATGAATAATATATCATAATTTTCAGAAAAATAATATCTATCCATTCATGTAAATAATTTTATATTTACTTTACATGAAATTTTTTAAAATAATTAAAACACTTATTTCATGCATTAAAGGGGCTTTTTTAATTCAAAAAATATGATATGAATTTAGAAAATTCATATCTTTTTCATTTCAACTCAGAAAAATATGAATAATATATCATAATTTTCAGAAAAATAATATCTATCCATTCATGTAAATGATTTTTATATTTACTTTACATGAAATTTTTTAAAATAAATAAACACTTATTTCATGCATTAAAGGGGCTTTTTTAAGATATATAAAAGAACTGAAAATTAAGATACATGGCCAGATTAAGTAACAATCGGCCGAACTGAAAATTAAGATACATAAAAGAACTGAAAATTAAGATACATGACCAGATTAAGTAACAATCGGCAACTTGTTTCGAATGTTGGAGTGATTTAGTCATGCTCCTGCTACACCTGTAATACTCGCCATCGTAGTCGTGCTACTTGCCCGCTGTCATCATTGTCGTCGTCGGGTCACCGTAATTGAACCTCTGGAGAGTACGCGTGGGCTGGACTTGAGGGTAGCGCGTGGGCTGGACTTGAGGGTAGCGCGGACGGGGGTTAGAGTCGGCGGCAGTGTCATAGGCCATGACGCTCTGGAGAGTCCGACCGCGCCACCATAGCCGACGGCCGGCCTCGTTGAAGTTAGGAGGAGGTGGGCCGTCCTCCTCGTGCTGGCGCGCCTCTCATGCCGATCCACGAAGAAGGCTTCCCAAGTAGGGAAATAGTCGGGATGCCATCTGGGATTCCTCCGCTGCTCCGGCGTGAGCTCGAAGTAGTAGTGGTTCGTGATGGCCATCCGGCGCGCCACACCTAGAGGGACAGGAGGAACCGGCACACCTCCGGCCAAAGATCCAAAGCAGGGGACACAAGAGTAGCCAGGCGGGGTAGTTCGAGCGCAGCGCCTCCGCCTCCCAGGGGTTAGTGCTACGGTGGAAGCCATGGGAAAGAGTGATGAGGTTGCGGATGAGTCTAGATATGTGCAATGACAATGGAGGCCAACCCCCTACATATATATATAGTGAACTAGCGGGAAGAACTGGAGGGAAGAACTGGCGGGAAGAAAAATGGCGGGAAGAAAAATGGCGGGAAGAACTGGCGGGAAGAAAAATGGCGGAAGAAAAATGGCGGGAAAAATGGCGGGATGAACCTTTAGTCCGGTTGGAGACACCAACAACCGACTAAAGATGAACTTAGTCCCGGTTGGAGACACCAACCGACAAAACACGAGTCGAGACTAATAATAGAGGTGAGTGCATGTCGACATTATGTCGTCGGCGTGTACCTTGTCCCGGATGGTGTCACCAACCGACTAAAGATGAACCTTTAGTCGGTTGGAGACACCAACCGGGACAAAACACGAGTCAAGACTAATAATAGAGGTGAGTGCATGTCGACATTATGTCGTATGCGGCGTGTACCTTGTCCGGATGGTGTCACCAACCGACTAAAGATGAACCTTTAGTCCCGGTTGGAGACACCAACCGGGACTAATAATAGGGGGGAGTGTCGACATTATTTTGTAAGTGTCAACACTATGTCGAGCTGCTTGTACTATAAATAGGCATCCTTGTGAGTCCAGTCCTCCAGCCAGTTTGAGGCAGGGACACCACTACGGCCAGTTTCAGGGAGATGCCGACGGAGCCCAGTCCTCCGGCATCTCCGAGAAACTGGTCATAGAGGCACTCCCTAATATGTGAAATTAGTTATCTCCCTGGTGTATTGATCTAGTTAGAGAAGTTACAAAGCTGCAAGATGGTTTTGAGTAGGGACACCACGGCCAGTTGGGGAGATGCCGGAGCCTAGTCCTCCGGCAAGATCTCCAAGAAACTGGTCATAGAGGCACTCCCTAATATGTGACCGCGTTTGGAGATCAGATCTTAATGGTAAGTACGAATCGGGACAACTTCTTCTCATAGTCCCGGTCCATCCACAAAACATGACTAACACTCAAGACATGTATTAATATTAAAAACATGAACTAGAGTTACATAATATGAGCATGAACTTCTTGGCATATGCCCTTCCTTATGATCGCTTCAGACGTAACCATGGAGCATCTTCTTTACTTAACGGAATGCTTGGGTCAGTTTTCCTTTGTGAAGGGCGGAATTTCATCAAACTTATTATAATCTTCTGACATGTCTGTCTTGTCCTCGATTCCCACGATGTTTCTTTTCCCTGAAAGAACTATGTGACGCTTTGGCTCATCATATGATGTATTCGTTTGCATATTTTTTCTTTTTTTTTGGTCTGGAGGACATGTCCTTCACATAGAAAACCTGAGCCACATCATTGGCTAGGACGAATGGTTCGTCTAAGTTCTTCATAAGATTGTTGAGATCCACCGTTGTCATTCCGTACTTCTTGTCTACCTCAACCCCTCCTCTTGTTAGCTTGACCCATTTGCATCGAAACAAGGGGACCTTAAAATTAGGTCCATAGTCAAGTTCCCATATCTCCTCTATGAACCCATAATACGTGGTCTTTTTCCCATTGTCTTCTGCTGCATCGAGCGGACACCACTTTTTTTTGTTGCTCTTTTTATCTTGGCCTCGTGTAAAATGTATTCCCATTTATCTCGTACCCTTGGAAAGTACATACAATGAAGACGGTGTCACGCCAACAAGTACAAATGATCCCCAAGTGGTGTTATTCGTGAGAAGTCTTTGCACCCGCCAAAACTCGCCATGTGTTCACTTATAATCCATTCATCGACCGCCCGGGTGTTTGAGGCGTATTAAATTCTTGTGTTCATTGATATACGGGCAACCAAGATAGATCTATGTAAAACCGTGTAGTGTGCTTGATTGAGAGAATGCCGTCCCTACATATCATTGCTTTACATCCTAGGGTGCCTTTTCCACGCAGTCCCCTCATGTCGTGATTCGAACACCAATCGCCTTAAGTTCGTGAATAAAATCAACACAGAACTCAATGACCTCCTCTATTACATAGCCCTTGGAGATGCTTCCTTCTGGCCTAGCATGATTATGAACATATTTCTTTAAGACGCCCATGTACCTCTCGAAAGGGAACATATTGTGTAGAAATACAGGACCGAGAATGGCAATCTCTTCTACTAGGTGAACCAGGAGATGCGTCATAATATTGAAGAAGGATGGTGGGAACACCAACTCAAAGCTGACAAGACATTGGGCCACATCTGTCTGTAACCCTGGTAGGCTTTCTGGATCGATTACCTTCTGAGATATTGCATTGAGGAATGCACATAGCTTCACAATGGGTACTCGAACATTTTCAGGTAGAAGCCCCCTCAATGCAATCGGAAGCAATTGTGTCATAATCACGTGGCAGTCATGAGACTTCAGGTTTTGGAATTTTTTCTCTGCCATATTTATTATTCCCTTTATATTCGACGAGAAGCCAGACGGGACCTTGATACTGCTCAGACATTCAAAAAAGATTTCCTTCTCTGCTTTGGTAAGAGTGTAGCTGGCAGGAGTTAAGTGGCATCGTTTACCCTTCTCGTTCTCAGGATGCATAGGCTCTTCAGGGGCCTTCAGACGTTGCTGGTCCTGTCGTGCTTCCGGTGTATCTTTTGTCTTCCCATACACTCCTAGAAAGCCTAGCAGGTTCACGCAAACATTCTTCGTCACGTGCATCACGTCGATTGAAGAGCGGACCTCTAAGACTTTCCAATAGGGTAGGTCCCAAAATATAGATTGCTTCTTCCACATGGGCGTGTCCGCATCGTCATTCGAACAGATAGAGACATGACCTTTTCCAAAGATTACTTCTAGGTCCTTGACCATACCAAATACCTCCTCACCAGACGGAGGACAGGCTTCCTCCGGTTCGCAGACGTTTGAAATGCTTGCCTTTCTTTCTTCTTGGATGCGAGTTCTAAGAAATCGGCGATACCCTAGGTACACAACCTTCTTACATTTATCCAAATATACACTTTCAGATCATCTAACAGTGTGTGCATGCATTGTATCCCTTGTTTATGCCTGAAATGTTACTAAGAGCAGGCCAATCATTGATGGTTACGAAAAGCAATGCTCGTAGGTCAAATGGCTCCCCTTTGTGCTTATCCCACATACGTACACCTGGTTTGGCCCACAGCTGTAAAAGTTCTTCAACTAATGGCCTTAGGTACACATCAATGTCGTTTCCGGGTTGCCTCGGGCCTTGGATGAGCACTGGCATCATAATGAACTTCCTCTTCATACACAACCAAGGAGGAAGGTTATAGATACATAGGGTCACAGTGCCGTCTTTGTGGCGCAGCTCGCTCACCAAAAGGATTCATGCCGTCGTACTTAGACCAAACCTTAAGTTCCTTGCGTCATGTGCAAAGTCCGTACTCTCGACTTTTCTCCACTGTGACCCATCGGTGGTGTCTCAATATCGCGTCTTTCTTACGGTCTTCCATGTGCCATCGCAACAACTTGGCATGCTCTTTATTTCAAGAGACGTTTTAACCGTGGTATTATAGGAGCATACCACATAACCTTGGCGGGAACCTTCTTCCTAGGGGCCTCGCCCTCAACATCGCCAGGATCGTCTCGTCGATCTTATACCGCGATGCGGTGCATACCGGCATGCATCCAAATTCTCGTACTTCTCACCGCGTAGAGGATGCACCATTAATGCAGCATGTATCTTACGCACGTCTAATCCTAGAGGGAGACAACCTTCTTTGCTTGGTATGTCTTCGGGCAACTCATTATTTCTTGGAAGAAGATTCTTCATTTTACCAACAACTTTGAAAATCTTGTTGTCGGTCACACCATTCTCGCCTTCCATTGCAGCAAATCCGATGTGGCACCTAGCTTTTTGTGGCCATCTTCGCAAGTTGGATACAACAATGTTTTGTGATCCTTTAACATCTGCTCCAGCTTCTCCTTCTCCTTTTCAGTTTCACATTCTTCCTTTGCATCGAATGGCCCGACCAAGATCGTCATCGGGACCATCTGCTCCCTCTTGATCTTCATTATCTACCTCCGTTGCATTATCATCATATTCAGGATACATATTATGATAGTTTTCATCATCCTCTTCTTCTTCGTTGTCTTCCATCACAACCCCTTTTTCTCCGTGCTTGGTCCAACAATTATAGCTGGGCATGAAACCAGATCGAAGTAGGTGGGCGTGAATGGTTCTGGTATTTGAGTAGTCTTTCTTGTTCTGACAAAGTGAACACACGGACAACACATAAAACCATTGTGACCACGGTTTGCATTAGCCACAACGATGAAATTTTGGAGGCCCGTAATGTACTCGGAAGTGCGGCGGTCACCGTACATCCATTGTCGATTCATCTGCATTAATATGTAGTATATATCAAAAAATAATAGGGAGATGACCATTTATATATATAGTACATCAATGACACATGAAACTATAGTTGCCGACCTCGGAGACGGAAGAGCAACAAGAAAGCTTATTTTGAGCTCTCGGGCATTTCACCGAACACCTCTAGTGCATATGAAAAAACACAAACTAGCACTCTTCACACCCTCTTGCTAGGCTCCAAAATGTGAAAGAATGGAAGAGTGGGGTGTGTGTGGGCTGGGTGGTGTCTTATATAGCCCCTTTAACACCGGTTCGTGCCACGATCCGGTGTTAAAGGGTGCAAACCATCGGTGTAGGACCTTTAACACCGGTTCGTGGCACGAACCGGTGTTAAAGGGGGGGCTTCTTTAATGCCGCAGAGGCCACGCTGGTACGGCCCCCCCTTTAACACCGGTTCGTAGAAGAACCGGTGTTAAAGCCCATTTTCGGGATCAACAAAAGCCCTCGTTTACACTAGTATCACGCGCCTGACGTCGAGACCCCGCTGCGCCATGCCGTCGAGACCTACCGTCGTTGACCCGGTAGATGAAACACCGCTCCACCTCCTAACGCCTCCATCACGCAACTGCTCCAAGATGATGGCCCACAGGATGGAGAACGACACAATAGAATCGCCATCGTCCTATCCGATAGATCCAGATATAAAGGTTTCCTCTGGAGTATCCTCAGTGAGGAGACGCAGATTGCAACGATGATGCTTTCAACAATATATATAGAGACGCATAGATGTCACCATCATCATCCATGACTGAAGTCGAGGCCCGGTTTTCACCATCAACCGCACTTCCCCATTCTAGTAGCCGAATGGATCGTTAGCTTGCCGCTATTGTCGACCACCCCGGAGGACTGCGCAGGTACACCGCCGCAACTCGACTAACCCTACCGATATATGCCAAGACAAATCCCACCCATGCGTCGATGCCCACCAACGGAACCAAAGTCCATCGCTCAGACCCTCGATGTCACCCACAAGAAATTCCCTATTGTCATCGTCTGACGCATAGGTGATGTGTGGATTTTGCAGTGAATTTTGCTGCATGTTTGTCTACGCTTTTTGCATTATTAGTGATAGAATTTTGGTATTTTACTGCGCTCGCTCGCACCTTTTATGCTTGCTTTCACCAGGATCCCGTAATTACAAGTGTTGATGGAAAAATAATTAAAGCAATCATTTTTTGGTAATTTACTAATTGGAAGCCATTAAAACCCTCCACATAACTTCCCACACACCTGGGATAGAGGCAAGGAGAATTGGCAGGAGGAACTTAGACGATTTAACAAGCATTGGTATGGGCGGAGCTCATCCATAATGCCCGATCGTGCCACGCCCTGGTGGCTTCGCCTCGTCAAATACATCCACCTTGTATAGATGGTTCTGATATCCGACATTCAGAAACACCAGAGTTTGCAGAAACCTCGCCTTTAGAAGGGATCTAGAGGGGAAACTTGTAGAAGGGCTTCGGTCCTGACGCTACGGAAGTCCTTGGAGGCCTAGGCATTATCGTCATCATCAACCACTACAACTCCACCATCATCACCATCCCTTCCTAGACCTATTGTGGATTTGCATGAGTATTCATCTATTCATATGTTTTCCGTTCATACTATTATGATGATGTTGATTACCTCCATGTGTGAGTATTTATCTTCGTTCTTGGGAAGATGCAGAAACCCTAGCAGTACTATGAATTGAAATAAACATGAACTCCAACCTTGTTGATGAATAATATGTATTATTTATCTCTCTTGGTATTATGTGAATGTCGACCATATAACATTTCCCTTTGGGACAAGAGATGGAACTACCGTTGAAAGGACATTTATTGTCATAATCACTTTTGGTGATCGTTAACAACAAGTAGATCATTTTACAGTTTGTTATTGTCCACAGGTTGGTATTATCATAGATAAACACGACACACAATCTTGGGAAAAGACCACATACATTTGCCACTGTTCTGGAAACTCCAGACCGGAGTCTTCGGTCTGCCAAGACCGGAGTCTCCGGTGTGGTCCGGAGTTTCCGGTGCTGGCTCCGGTGGTGCCTCCTAGGACTTGGCTGGGTCATTCAGATGGCCTGTCCGGAGACTGGTCCGGAGATTGGCCGGAGCCTCCGGACTTGGGTCAGATCGGAGTCTCCGTTATTGAAAGTCCGGAGTCTCCGGTGTTGCTGGTGAAGAAATGCGCTGGGTCAGTCAGATGGTCAGTGCGGAGACTAGTCCGGAGATTATCCGGAGACTTTGGTCGGACCGGAGTCTCCGGTGTTGGAAGTCCGGAGTCTCCGGTGTTGCTGGTGAAGAAATGGGATGGGTCAGTCAGATGGCCAGTCCGGAGACTGGTCCGGAGATTGGCCGGAGTCTCCGGTGTAGACCGGAGTCTCCGGTCTACAGACCGGAGTCTCTGGTCTGACTTTTCTACAACGGTCAGAAAACGGTTCGTGGAGGGGCTGTCTATAAATAGGGACCCTTATCTTCTTCCTCCAGTTGCTCGAGCTGCTCAAGAACACCAACACCATTAGAGCCACCAAATCCACAAGATCTCTTCATCCAACCATCCAAAGTCATTGATCTTTGGAGAATCGAAGGAGGAGGCCTTGATTCACATCTTCACCAAGAGAGATCTTCATTTCCCCCTCATTCACTTGAGGGCCCCCAAGCTCTAGTGTTTCTTTGGAAACCCTAACTTTGATTTGGTTCTTACAAGATTGTCTTTGATTTGTCTTGACATCTTGCTTGTATTTGGGAGCCTCCAATTCAATTGTGGATGTGTGCCCCGAACTTGTTGTAAAGGTGCCGGCTTCCACCTCGAAGGTTGCCGATATAGTGGAAGGTGAATCGAGCCCTTTGGGGTGAGGTTCATCGGAGAACAAGGGAGTCCTCTCGTGGCATTGGTGGTTTGAAACCACCCCCTCTCCAAATGTAGACGTACTTCACCTCAAAAGGAAGGAACTACGGGAAACAAATCCTTGTGTCTCCGCGTCCACTCCCTTGGTTACTTCTATCCTTTACCGCACTTTACTTACTTGTTCTTGCTTAGTTTTGTGTTAGTTTGTGCTTGTTTGACATATAGGTAAATTCACCATAGTTGCATATTCTAGAGAATTTACCTTTCTTGTCAAACCCTAATTTGAAAAAGAGTAAAATTTGAAGTAGCACCTATTCACCCCCCCCCCCTCTAGGTGCCCATACGATCCTTTCAATTGGTATCAGAGCCTCGGCTCTTTATTCGGGCTTTACCACCTAAGAGAATACGGGTAGCCAAGAAGGGGATGGTGGTAGTGAGTCAACCCCGGTGACCATGGAAGATATCAGAAACTTGGAAACAAGATTGAGCTCTTCCTTGGTCAACGAAGTCAAGAAGATGCTTGAGCAACTTCTTAAAGACAAAGATGGATCATCACCCCCATCTCCTCAAGAGGAACTACCATCCGTACCTAAAGGGAATACTCCGGTACCCCCCTAGGTATGGTGGTAGGGGACAAACTAGACAATGCTAACTCCTCCACATGACTTGATGGGGGGAAGGGTGAGCACCGTGATTCTTGGTACTCCCCCGATCCTCCCATCCCTCACCCTCATGTATACAATAGAGGTGACCCACCTAAACTAGAAGAGTCTGCTACTTTTGCTCAATGGCAATCACTAATGAGGACTCATATGCGTAGCTCTTGCATTGAACTATGGAACATCATCGAGCATGGACTCTTCATTGGGGATCCAAACAACTTGACAAGAAGAGAGGTTGTCAATAGTCAACTCAATTCCACTGCTTTGCATATGATTAAACAAGGATTGGGAACAAAGGATTACCCACACATTGAGCACTTTAGTATTGCCAAGGAAGCTTGGGATGCTCTCACTGTGTTGTTTGTTGGAAATGAGAGTATGAGGAGGAACAGATATGATGCTCTAAGCAATGAAGCCGAAGGTTTCTACATGAAAGAAGGTGAAGACCACGAAGACATGTATCGAAGGCTCAAGATCACCGCCACCGCTTTTAGAAATGTGGGTGCCTCACATGTGGATGATGCATGGATAAAAAGGAAATATGTGAGTGCACTCATGACTTTTGAGCCCACCGACTTGAAGAGCTTACAGGGAAGACACAACTATCATCTCATGACCTCAAATGAAGTTATGCAAGAGATGGCCGCTTTCAAGGTCGCCGCCAAGAATACCAAAGATGCCCGTGCTCGTGCTCTCGGTATGAGCAATGTGGTCAATGTTGCTTTGAAGGCCAAAGCTGTGGACCTTGAAGATGAAGATGATAGTGATGAAGACCTCTCCTTGGACCATCCCGATGACGTCAAGATTTCTCATAGTCAATATATGGATTTCTATGCAAAGAACTTTTGGAAGAACCCCGCCAAGGCCAAGATGGAAATGCAACGAAGAAGCAATCCAAATGGGAAAAGAGAGAACACCACTAGGTTGAGAACTTGCTTCAATTGTGGTGACCGATATCACTTTGTGGCAAGCTGCCCCTATGAGAAGAGAGAAGATAATGGTGGTAATCTTGTGATGAAGAAGACTCTCAAGGCACCTTACAAGAAACCCTTCATCAAAAGGAATCCCATCAACAAGAAGCTAGGAGAAATTGTCTTGATCACTCATGAAGAGTACTCCTCCGACAATGAAGATGATGACGAAGAGGAAACTTCTCATGGTGTGGCTGCTCTTGCCACCACATCTACTCCGACATTCTCACTCTTCGATTCTCCAAATGAGAACTCCTCCACCAAGAACGCCACTTGCCTTATGGCAAGAGGAACGGAGGTATCTTCATCATCCCGCTCCACTCACTTAGATAATGATGAAATTGATGATGAGATGTCACTTGATGTTAAAAAGGAATTAATTGCCTTTGATGAGTTTATGACTAACCTAGAAGGTGATGCTAAGCTACATTTTGGAAACATCTTAGATCAACTATCACATACTCAAGAGCTTCTAGATGTAAGATGTAAACTTGGGCATGAACATATGATTGAGCTAGAGGCCCTAAACAATGCTCTAGAAGAAGAACAAGAAACTAGGTTGTCACTTGAATTAAAACTTGAAGGGCTTGATGAGGCCAATGACATTATTGTTAACAAACTCATCAAAGAGCGTGATCATGCTATTGCTAAATACAAAAGATCTAAAAAGGACAAGGTTGAGTTTGGTGTGGTTCATGAAAAACTTGCCGAGGACTTTAGCTTGCTTAATAAGGCCCACAAAGCCTTGGAGAGTGAACTCTTGTCTCTCACAAAGTCCCATGAAACGCTTCAAACTCAATTGGCCAATATTCCTTCATCTAGTAACTTCATTCCATCTAGTAGCACAACTATTCTTGAAGAGAATGCTAGGTTGAAGGGAGAGCTTGCTAAGGCCACATTTCCACAAGGCAACAAGTCTATTGATGATATTTTGAGCAAGCAAAGGCGTAGTGGTGATAAAGGGGGCATTGGTTTTGTTTCCAAAACAAAGAAGAACAAGAACAATAAGAAGAAGAAGGACAAGCCCGCACAAGAGACCAACAAGACCATTGTGGAAAGTGAGACCACAAGTGGTAAAACTATGTCTCATGATGATTTTGCGGGAAGTGCTAACCCTCACTATGTTCTAATGCGAGATTATTATGGTGATGTGTATGCACAATATGTTGGTCCTTATGATGGTTATATTGCTTGGTCTTTTTGGGTTCCCAAGACCCTTGTTGCTAACATAAGAGGACCCATTGAGAAATGGGTACCTAAAAACTAGCTTGATCTTTTGTAGACTTATGCTTCCGGAGGGTCAAAATGGGTGATCGATAGTGGTTGCACAAGTCATATTACCGGAAGCTCGTCTATTGTCAAGGACTTGGTGTCAAATGAAGATCAAATCACCGTCACATATGCCGACAAGTCAAAATCTACGGTAATGGGTTTCGGCAAGGTAGTGGTGGCTCACGACATTACCCTCGTGAACGTCATGCTTGTTGAAACCCTTGGATACAATTTAATTTCTGTCCGTGCTCTTGGAAAGATGGGATTTGCCGTCTTTATTGATAATGATATTGTGGTCCTCATGTGGAGCAAGTCTCTCAAGGTTGCTTTCGTTGGGTACGTCGAAAATGACTTGTATGTGGTGGACTTTTCGGGGCAAGCCACTACAGGTCCGATGTGCTTATACGGGAAGGCCGATGTGGGTTGGCTTTGGCACCGCTGACTAGCCCATGTCAATATGAGAACTTTGCAAAGTCTCCATAAAGAGGGCCATATTGTTGGACTAAAAGAAAATGTTTCCTTTGCCAAAGATCGTGTTTGCAGGGCATGTGTTCTAGGGAAGATGCATGACGCTCCACACAAGCCCACGAACCAAATCAAGTCTAACAAGATCTTGGAACTCCTTCATGTGGACCTATTCGGTCCTCCATCTCATGCAAGTCTTGGAGGGAAGAAATATTGTTTGGTGATTGTTGACGACTTCTCAAGATACTCTTGGGTTTATTTCTTCAAGTTGAAGAGTGAAACTCAAAAGACTTTTATTGACTTCATCAACTTGGTTCAACGGCAACACAATGTTCCCGTATTGGTTATAAGAAGTGACAACGACACCGAGTTCAAGAACTACACCTTGAATGATTTCCTTAGTGATGAGGGGATTAAACATCAATATTCCGCTGCATACACCCCTCAACAAAATGGTGTGGCCGAAAGGAAGAACCGGGCTCTTATTGAGATGGCTAGGACCATGTTGGCGGAGTTTAAATCTCCATACAACTTCTGGGCCGAAGCCATCTCCACCGCTTGCCATGCTTCAAACCGGCTCTACCTCCGCAAGAAAATCAACAAGACTCCATATGAGATACTTACCGGTAACAAGCCCAACATATCTTATTTTCGGGTGTTCGGTTGTAAGTGTTTCTATCTCATCAAAGGTGTTCGTTTGTCCAAATTCGAGTCTAAAGCATTAGAGGGTATTTTTGTTGGCTATGGTCTCGAATCTCACACTTATAGAATCTATGAAAAGCTCTCCGGAGCCGTCATAGAATATTGTAGTGTGACCTTCGAAGAATATGATGGTCCCCAAGGGGGGCGTGTTGATGCTTGTGATGCAGATGATGAAATGCCTCAGGATGCCATATGAAGAATGGGTGTGGGTTATATCCGCCCCGTTGAGGAACCCCTTATGGCGGATCGAGAAGAACTATGCTCCACTCAAGTGGAGCCCTCATCTTCACAACCTCGACATGCTCCATCTACCGAAGAGGACATTGACTCAAGCCAAAGACAAGATGTGGACCCTCAACATAGTGATCAATGTGTGAACTCTAGTCAAAGGGAGCTTGGTCCATTTGATGGGGTGTCAAGTGGAGTCAAGTCAATTTGCCAAGGAAGATCCATCCAAGCTGTTTTGTGGCGTGCTCAAATTGAGGCTAGTAGAACTCTTGATCAAGACCAAGGTCAATCCTTGCCTCCCAATGTAGAGGATGAATCCAATGATGATCAAGGTCAAGTTGATGGTCAAGACGTGGATCAATTTGATGAAGAGGGTCCTCCAAGAAACAATGAGGAGATCCACGCTCGTCGCGAAGCTAGAAAGGAAAGAATGTTGGAAATAAGAGACCACACCCTCCAAAATGTTGTTGGAGATCTAAGGAAAGGAATTTCCACACGAGCACAATTGAAGAGGTTCAGTGAACATCAAGCTCACATTTCCATGATTGAACCAAAGAAAGTGTGGGAAGCTCTTGAAGATTCGGATTGGTTAGAAGCTATGCACAAAGAGATCAACAACTTTGAGAGAAACAAAGTGTGGAAGTTAGTTAAGAAGCCAAAGGATTGCCGCAATGTTATTGGAACAAAGTGGATATTCAAGAACAAGCAAGATGAGCATGGGATTATTGTAAGGAACAAGGCTAGATTGGTTGCACAAGGTTATTCTCAAATTAAAGGCATTGACTATGGAGAGACTTATTCACCCGTGGCTCGCCTTGAGTCCATCCGTATCCTTCTTGCTTATGTGGCACACCATAACTTTAAGTTGCAACAAATGGATGTAGAAAGTGCATTCCTTTATGGTCCTTTAAATGAATTGGTATATGTTAAGCAACCCCCAATATTTCAGGACCCCAACTTCCCAAACCATGTCTACAAACTTGATAAGGCGCTCTATGGGCTCAAGCAAGCCCCACGCACGTGGTATGAGCACCTTAGAGAGTTATTGTTTGACCGTGGCTTTGAGGTTGGGAAAATCGATCCCACTCTTTTTACTAAGAGGGTTAATGGGGAGCTTTTTGTATGTCAAATCTATGTTGATGATATTATCTTTGGCTCATCTAACAAAGCTTTTAATGATGAATTCTCAAAGCTTATGACTAGTAGGTTCCGGATGTCCTTGATGGGGGAGTTGAAAGTATTCCTTGGCTTTGAGATCAAGCAAGTTAGAGGAGGAACATTCTTCAATCAAGCCAAGTATACTCAAGATATGCTCAAGAGATTCAAAATGCAAGATTTGAATGGAGCCCCAACTCCCATGGCAACAAAGACTCATCTAGAACAAAATCCAAATGGTAAAGATGTGGATCAAAAGGTATACCGGTCTATGATTGGTACTTTGCTTTACCTTTGTGCATCTAGACCCGATATTGTGTTGAGTGTAGGTGTGTGTGCAAGATATCAAGCGGCTCCTAAAGAAATCCATTTAATGGTGGTCAAGAGAATCTTTCGATATTTAGTTCATACCCCATTTTATGGTCTTTGGTACCCTCAAGGCTCAACATTCGCTCTTTGTGGATACACGGACTCGGATTGGGCGGGAGACAAGGATGATAGAAAATCAACATCCGGGGCTTGCCAATTCCTTGGTAGGTCCTTGGTATGTTGGTCTTCTAAGAAGCAAAATTGTATATCTCTCTCCACCGCCAAGGTATGTTGCTGCTGCTAGTGCTTGCACCCAATTGCTATGGATGAGGCAAACTTTAAAGGAATACGGTGTCCATTGTGACAAAGTGCCTCTTCTATGTGACAATGAAAGTGCCATCAAGATAGCATACAACCCGGTGGATCACACAAGGACAAAGCATATTGAGATTCGACATCACTTTATTAGAGATCATGTTGCTAGAGGTGATATTGATTTATCCTATGTATCAACCAAAGATCAACTTGCCGATATCTTCACAAAGCCACTTGATGAAGCAAGATTTTGCTACTTGTGGAATGAACTAAATATCGTGGATTCAAGGAGCTTGAATTGATGTTATTGCACTCTCACCTATGTTTCATCTCATATTTGGTCTAGGTGTAGGCATGGACATAGGGGTAGTGCGGTCCTAATTGATTGGACCATCCCTCCCCCCATGATGCCCAAAGCAATCAAAATCACTCATCTTAATATCATTTAGTGATATGTGAGCTTAATGATGAGTGTTGGTAATGGACCCAAGATATATCTTCGTGGTGCCAAGCCAAGTATACTCAAATATGGTGGCCAAGGCCACCGCCCTCTCTCATTTGAGAGGTTGGCATTTACTCATGTTCGTCATTTGATTACTTTTCGTCGCTTGGAGCTTTTCTGATTATTTTCGAACTTCCATGGCTCTTATTGGTTCTTCACAGTTTGATGTCTCAACCCAAACCCTTTTCATATCTTAAAAACCATCTATCTCCCATATATGTCCCCAAACACCTTTTCTGGATTTTTTGGTCGAGGAGGGCCGGAGTCTTCGGTGTACAAACACCGGAGTCTCCGGTGTAGGCCGGAGTCTCCGGTGTAGACCGGAGTCTCCGTCCGGACGGTTAAAGAAGGGGCACGGGGTGAACTGGAACATCAGTTCCTCTTTCTTCACCCCGTCCCCTACCTCCAAACCCGTCACCCCCTCCTCCAAAAATCCTCCCCGAAGGTCACGAAGCCCCCGGGATTCGCCGTGCAGCCGGCCAACCTCCTCCTCTCCTCCATTGGGTCATTCCCACCGAAGGAATCCATCCCATGGACAGATCTGGTACCTCTCCTCTCCTTTTTCCTCCTAGGGTTCATCCCTAGATGTGTTTTTGAGGATTGTTGCGGATTTGTCCATAGGAATCACTTGTTTGCTTGCACTCTAGTACTTTAGCCTTGTTGCATTGCCCGATCTACTAGATTTACCCTCACCAGCATCTCCCCATCGCATACCCGAGCCTCCTGACCGGAGACTCCGGACTTAGGTCCGGAGACTCCAGTCCAGGCCGGAGACTCCGGTGTCTGGTGCGGAGACTCCGGTGCTGGGTGAATCAAAGTAGTCCAGAAATGCATCAAAGCTCCTGTACTGCATCTTTGGGACATATATACTCATCTCCATGCTATCTCCCTCACTGCTGTTCACAGGTGATGGTTCTAGTCGCCCTCGTCGTACCAAGGCCAAGTCCCAAAGGGGCAATCCTCGCTATGATGAAGCTCAGGGTCAGTTTATCATGCCTCCATCCAACCGGCAACAGCGGGCACGTGATGCAGCTTACATGAAGAGGGATCAAGAAAGGGCTGAATGGGAGGAACGTGCAAAGAGAGCCAAGTATGACAACCTCCAGTCCCTCAACAAGATGTCTAAAGTGGAGTTCCGTGAGCTGAGGAAGACAGATTTCTATGCACTACCTCGTACCAGTGATGACCCTCGTTTCTGGAGGAAAGAGCAGAGTGTGTTCATGATGGATGTGTATGGTGTACTCACCAAATCACCCGTTTGCCCTCATAAGTTCATGAACATTGAGCAAATGTGCCAGAGCCCATATTTCAGTGATGCCCTGTGGATCTGTGAGAAGCTGGGTCTCTACAACTTGATGGAGCTGCATGAAGACTACAGTGTGCACCTCGTTCAGCAGTTCTATGCCACTGTGGTGTTTGGGACTGATCTTGCTAGGACTATGGTGTGGATGACTGGCTCTACTCGCTGCATAGCTACTTTCCATGACTTTGCCAATGTCATCTTTGAGACTTTCCACGGCATATCTACTCCTGTGGGGCTGCGCATGCACTCCGCATCTTTGGGTGAGAACAAGCAAAAACTGGCACCTCTGTATGATGATGGTGTTGTGGGGGCCTCCAAGGGACTCAAGCCCCTCTACAACCTTATGCTGAGGATTTTCCGTCACACTATTGCTCCAAGTGCTGGAAATGATGATGCTCTCAGGGGAGGACTTGTCAACCTCCTGTACCATACTCACCGGACCTTCAATGCTGGACCAGATGCTGAGGCTGCACCCATTGATGTGATGGACTTCATTTTCGAGGAGATGTTCCATGCAATTCTATTCAAGAAATCTCCTCCATATGCACCCTTGATTATGAGACTAATCAACTCGCAGCCGCATGATTCTCCCAATGCCGTTCCACCTCACCTCACGGCGCACACTCTGGTCTCTCTGCAGCAGAAGGGGCACATGGGGCCAGCTCCAAGGCGTCAATATGGAAATGATGATGAGGAGACTGAGACGGAGAGGGCTCCCTCTCCACCCAGAGTTCGGAGGAAGAATGCCTCCAATGTCCCTATGCCTACCATGACTAGAGACTATGTGCATGAGAGGGTCAAGAAGGCCAGCTTCTGGGAGAGGACTCTTTGCTGCATGAACGTTGCAAGCAGCAGCATGCATCTTACCAAAGCAACCGCCGCATGGAGAAGCTCCTCAAAGAGATCAAGGACCAGGGTGCTGCTGATACTGAGGAAGGTGAAGATGAATACAATGATGAGCATGGCGCCCAGCAGTCCACAGAGTCTGATCACACTCTCTCGTTTGGGGCATGGAACGCCCAACAGGACAGTCTGGTGGACTGGCAGACGTTTGCTGATGTCACCTCTGGGTTTGGATACCAGGGTACTTCCTCCTCTCGCCCTCACGGCAAAGGGCCTGCTATCCCTAAGGATGATGATGATGATGACTATGACCAGGATGAGGATGACCAGGACGAGGATGACCAGGATGAGGTTGAGAATGCCGAGGACAACAAGGATAACGATGACTACTGATTCATTGGGGCGTTAGTATAGGTCTTTTCCCTTTTCGGCGTTTCGATGCCAAAGGGGGATAAGACATTCTCATACGCTTTGCATGGGACTTGGGATTTGCGACTATCTGTCGTTATTTTCCTTTCTTTTTGTTATTTGGATATTCGAACTTGAACTTTGTGTGTTATCTACTGTCCTTATGTGTGTCTATGACTATGTGCTTGTGTGCAACATCTTTTGTAACTCATGTGAGATCTATGTGTGCTATCGTTGGTATTTTTTTCTTTACATGATTTACTTCATTATCTTGTTGCACATAGTCAGGGGGAGCCACATTTTTATGTTATTCCATGCAAATCACTTGTTGTCATCGAACACCAAAAAGGGGGAGATTGAAAGGACATTTATTGTCATAATCACTTTTGGTGTTCGTTAACAACAAGTAGATCATTTTACAGTTTGTTATTGTCCACAGGTTGGTATTATCATAGATAAACATGACACACAATCTTGGGAAAAGACCACATATATTTGCCACTGTTCTGGAAACTCCAGACCGGAGTCTCCGGTGTGGTCCGGAGTTTCCGGTGCTGGCTCCGGTGGTGCCTCCCAGGACTTGGCTGGGTCATTCAGATGGCCTGTCCGGAGACTGGTCCGGAGATTGGCCGGAGTCTCCGGACTTGAGTCAGGCCGGAGTCTCCGGTGTTGGAAGTCTGGAGTCTCCGGTGTTGCTGGTGAAGAAATGCGCTGGGTCAGTCAGATGGTCAGTGCGGAGACTAGTCAGGAGATTATCCGGAGACTTTGGTCGGACCGGAGTCTCCGGTGTTGGAAGTCTGGAGTCTCCGGTGTTGCTGGTGAAGAAATGGGCTGGGTCAGTCATATGGCCAGTCCGGAGACTGGTCCGGAGATTGGCCGGAGTCTCCGGTGTAGATCGGAGTCTCCGGTCTACAGACCGGAGTCTCCGGTCTGACTTTTCTACAATGGTCAGAAAACGGTTCGTGGAGGGGGCTGTCTATAAATAGGGACCCTTATCTTCTTCCTCCAGTTTCTCGAGCTGCTCAAGAACACCAACACCATTAGAGCCACCAAATCCACAAGATCTCTTCATCCAACCATCCAAAGTCATTGATCTTTGGAGAATCAAAGGAGGAGGCCTTGATTCACATCTTCACCAAGAGAGATCTTCATTTCTCCCTCATTCACTTGAGGGCCCCCAAGCTCTAGTGTTTCTTTGGAAACCCTAACTTTGATTTGGTTCTTACAAGCTTGTCTTTGATTTGTCTTGACAGCTTGCTTGTATTTGGGAGCCTCCAATTCAGTTGTGGATGTGTGCCCCGAACTTGTTTTAAAGGTGCCGGCTTCCACCTCGAAGGTTGCCGATATAGTGGAAGGTGAATCGAGCCCTTTGGGGTGAGGTTAATCGGAGAACAAGGGAGGCCTCTCGTGGCGTTGGTGGTTTGAAACCACCCCCTCTCCAAACGTAGACGATTTCCTCAAAAGGAAGGAACTACGGGAAACAAATCCTTGTGTCTCCGCGTCCACTCCCTTGGTTACTTCTATCCTTTACCGCACTTTACTTACTTGTTCTTGCTTAGTTTTGTGTTAGTTTGTGCTTGTTTGACATATAGGTAAATTCACCATAGTTGCATATTCTAGAGAATTTACCTTTCTTGTCAAACCCTAATTTGAAAAAGAGTAAAATTTGAAGTAGCACCTATTCACCCCCCCCCTCTAGGTGCCCATACGATCCTTTCAACCGTGGACATGTGATGGTGTGAAGGTGCTAAGTGACATGCTGCATTGGAACATTATTCATGTGGCCAAGGGGGATCAGAGGGGACTCACAAATCCCAGTCCATAACCATGGGATAAACCCTTACTAGTAGGGGATCAAGGGTTGCTGGCCTATGATTTCTGTTGTAGATATGAGACATGAAATGTAAGATGAATAGTCTATGATCATCTAATTCCGAACTCCTCCCACACATACGCATAGAAGAAGACATAGATTTAACCTAATCATGAATAACCTAATTGTATGTGGTGGATCTACACTCACTGAGAATACTCTACCCTTACTTAAGTTTCATACTATTTACATCATAGACCTTTATATCTATTTACTTGCATTACGTTAATATTTCATTGTTCACACACACACACACACACAACCTCCCTTAAACACTCTTTCTTGAAACTAAAGTCATATCCAATGCACTCCTTTGGTAAATAGTAACAAGGGGCACTAAGACCTCAACCAGTAAATCTATGTGGTTCGATACTCTTATTTCGAAACTAGCTACAAACAAATTGTGAACTTGCAGTCATCAAGTTATTTTCTAGCACCGTTGCTAGGGATCTCAACGCTTTTGGCTTTTGTTCTTAGTTGCTAGTTTAATATTCTTATACTACAGTTTGTTCATTAAGTTTCAGGTGAACAACCATGACCGAGCTTAGGATTATGAATTAGTTCGACGCCACCACCACTCTCGGGCAGTTCAACCTTGCCTATAGGAGAGGAAATCATAGGGAAAATGTTGAATATGAGGTAAAATCTCAATTAATTGTGATCCAACATAAATGGAGATTTGCACGAGATGATAATTTTGAATATCCACGTGCATAGTTGGACTTCTTCAAAGATATTTTGTGGGACATTTAGCTTAAATAATTGTAGTGTTGATGAGGTAAAATTAAAGTTATTTAATCAAACTAACCGCTACGGCTATTGCTTGGTATAGAACTTGCCCTAAAGAATCAATAGACACTTGGGACAAACTATTAGAAGAATTTATGTCTCACTTATATCCCAAAGGTAAAATCCTTTGGAGCTAGGCGAAAAAATATAAATTTCAAGAACCACCCGGGAGAAACCCCTTCAGGGCCTATTTAAGGTTTCAAGGTTTGATTAATAATTATCCTGACCATGATTTACCACCTTGGTATGTTTTACATATTTCTATGGAGGACTAAGTGAAGCTAAAAGAACTGAGCTTGACTTAGCTTCTGGTGGAGGTTTTATGAAATATTTTATTTCCAAAGCTTTGGAACTATTGGAGAGAACTAGCCACAAAAGAGAATCCTGGACTTTTGACTTAGGCGGTGAAGGAGGCATAGAAATTGATTATGATTGTATCCATGATTTTCAGGAAACTAGAAAAGTAGATGATTTGATAATGATCTCCGTCTCGGCTATTATATTATTCTACATGTTCTTAAGTCTTTTGCAGAGAACATTGAAGCACCCAAATTTTTTTGGATACAATATATAACACCTCCCACAAAGAAAGTTCAGACTACTATTGAAGCTCCACTGGAGTCAAGGAGGCAAATACCACCTTAGGTGGAACCTGTTCCTTTCCCAAGAACTTTATGAAAGCATCTCCTGGAGCAACAAGAAGCAGATTGTCTAGATGTGGAGAAGAAAGGTCTAGAAGAAGCAAAGAAGGAGGAAGAGGAAGTTGAAATGGGACCTATAGAAGAAGTTGAGGAGGAAAAAACAAAAGAAGAGCTAATGGCCATGTTTGCACATTGTAATATTGCTAGACTTGATACCGAAGCCTCCATATTATTCCAAGGAAAGGAAAACGCTAAAGATGTGGCTAATCCCATCCTTCCTCGTACATTGCAGGATCTTCTCACTATGGACTATGTGATTTAGGTACTTTTTTTAATGTTATACCTCACAAATTATATAGAGAAACAAAAGATGAGTTAGAACTAGCTAAGTATGAGGATACAAATATGACAATTATGCTAGCTAATAAAACTCTTATAATCCTAGTGGGAGTAGTTAAAATGCTTCCATTTATATTGGTCCCTATGAGTTCTTAGATTTTGTAGTAGTCGATATGCCCACTTATTACTGTTGCCCAATTATTTTTGAAAGAACATTTTTAAATAAAGCAGGATAAAATATCGATTGCAAGAAAGAGACCATATCTCTTAAGGTTTTGGAAGAGGAAATGCAATTCCACTTTTCCAAATTTCAGAATAGGCCTAACTATAAGGAGTTTGAAGAAGAAGAAGAAGAAGAAGAAAGTGAAGGAAAAACTATCGCCGAGCTTGCAGCCATATATTATGGCACACCTAAAGATGACCTGCAAAGAAGCTTGGTGAATAATGATGATACTCCTAAACACAAAGAGAAACAAGAACTAGATGAGTACCTTGATTGAACTCTAATAATGGAGTCTCCAATGACAAATGAAACTTACAAAGTACCAGATAGGAAGGGAGATGAAGAGCTTCCACCTCCTGAATTGAAACATTTTCCTACGGAATTAAAATATAGATTCCTAGATGACACTATTTAATATCATGTTATTGTCATTGTTGATCTTGCAAAACAAGAAGAAGACAAACTTATGATTATGTTAAAGAAGCATCATAAATCCTTTGGATATTCTGTGGATGACTTGAAGGGGATAAGTCCCTCTAGCCACCCATCAAATCTTTATAGAAGAAGGTGTTCAACCAGTTGATGAGTTTCAAAGGATAATTAAACCAAAATTGAAGTGGTAAGAAAATAAATTATATATCTGCTGGAGCCATGTTAAATGCTCCTATAATAAAGCTACCTATTTGGGAACGTTCCTTTGATCTTTTATGTGAAGCTAGCGATGAAGTGGTCGTGGCAGTTCTAGGCCAATGTGAGGGTAACAAATTCAATGTTATTCATCATGCTAGCCGTACTCTTAATGAAGCACAAAAGAACTACTCCATGGCTAAGAAAGAATTATTTGTTGTTGTTTTTTCTTGTGGCAAGTTTATATCTTATATAATTGATCCTAAAAGAAGAGTTCATATGGACTGTGATGGTTTAAAAGAAATTCTTGAAAGAACTGATGTTAAGCCAACAATGGATTCTCTTACTACAAGAGTTTCAGTTTCATATAATGTAAAGAAAGGAGGAAACACCAAGTAAACTGAAGTCGGTGAATTTAGAAACCATATGTATCCCTCTAGGTATGAATAATATTGTAGAAAGGGGATTCACTTACTATTTATGTAGTGATTTTAGCGATATCTTGCGAAAAGTCATATGCAAAGGGAAAAAGAAAGCATCACTTAAAGCTAAGAAGAAATCTCTCTCTCTAAATCATGAGGAATTGTTAAATATGATTTTGATATTAATTGGTGGAATTAATGCCTAAAAATCCTAATTTAAATTTAATTTTTAGGCAACCCACTTAATGGGCCAAATTCTCGGAGGAAGAGGCCCAAGAGGGGTCGCTGCCCAATTAGGCAAGGCCTTGGCCGGCCTAGGGCATATGGCGCGCTGGTGGGGTACACCCCACCTTGGCCACCTCCCACCTTGAACGCCTCCTCTTTAGTCCTACATTGCCCGTTTGCTGGTGGGAGTCCCTCCTTTTCCCCTATATAAGAAGGGCATATGGGGAGGGAAAGACACCCAATTTTCTCTAGAGCCTATAGGTCCTCTCCCTGTTAGCTCTCCTCTCTTGTTGGCTTCCAGACTCGTGGTTCCAAGAATAAATCACGCCTCCCCTTTATCACCGACACGCCTTCGCGTTGCTGGATCCCCATTTTAGAAGATCTACTTCCGCAATATCTGCTAGATCGGAGAAACTGAGAGTCGTCGTTGAGCATCGTACGTGTGCAAAACCACGGGGGTGCTTCCAGTTGTGGCACATGGATTGTCGTGCAAGGAGCAACACAAGCTTGAGGTTGTCTATGTCGTTCGACTACATTGTCCATGTTCATCGTGAATGTTAACACTTTCGGTTTACAAGGATATGTCACTGAAACCTTCTTCGTTACAACATTAAATCATAGATAGATCTTGGCAATTGACATACGCTAGTTTGAAAACATATTGTTCTCTGCTATGAACTCCTTCATTTACTATATTTTAAGTATTTTATTTTGTGGTTATTTTATTAGATGTATGAATTAGGATGAGTTCTATTGTACTTGTACTTAATAGTGATTTTAAGAGTCTTCCATACCACTAGTACTAATGGTAAATTGGAAGAAATTTTGATAATTTGTCAAAGATCATCGGTTAGATTATAAGAATTAATCTCTAAGAGAAAAATAAAGAAAGAGCAAGGAAGTAAGTTAAGATAATCAAGCATTACTACTTTAGAAAATTAGAATGGGTACAAGATGAAGTAGATACTCAAAACACCAACGTGAGTTACTTCATACTCGACTTGGGAGTTAAAATTAAAGATTTTGATATATTTTCTGTCTTCACATAAGATTGGAAAGTATGTCTAACTTATTTGCACACCACTCTAAATTGCATAAATGCAAAGTGAAAAGAAAATGTGTGCGGAGAGTGAATAGATATACCCACATGATCATAAGAGAAAACGAAAGAGACCGTTCAAAGTCTTGAATCCTAAGTGGATGTGTGAAGTTCTAAATATGTTTGAGATATCCTCAAAAAACTCGTTCAGTCGATCTTACCATTCTATGTCATACTATTGATTATTCTTCATAAATGATTTTTACTAAGGTGTGGAAGCCTTCTAAGTCATTTTACATGTGGAAGTGTGATGGAATCCATGAGTTGGTTCTAAATATTTTATTATAGTTGTTTGTTGCAGTGTCTCATGTATTTCAATGACTCGCGCTTTATGAACATGATGGCCTTGTCTATTAAAGGTGCTCTTTTGCTCGAGGACGACCAAGAGTCTAAACTTAGAAAAGCTGATGAATTCATTTTTGTAGCATGTCTACCTTATGGTTTTTCATAAGTAGTGATACGATTTTGGTATTTTACCGTGCTCGTGCGCACCTTTTATGGTTTTTTAGCAGGATCCCAAAATCATAGGTGTTGATGGAAAAACAATTAAAGCTATAATTTTTGGACATAAATCTGTTGATTGGAAGCCATTAAATCCCTCCACACAACTTCCCATGCAATTCGGAGAGAGGGCAAGGAGAATACAACTCGTAGAAGACAATCAGACGCTTTAACAAGCATTGGTACGGAAGGAACCCGTCCGTACCGCCCGTCTGTACCACGCACTAGCGTATTTGCCTTGTTAAATACATCCACCCCGTGCATACAGATTTGAGATCCAACATTCAAAGATACCACAGAAATGTCACATCTGGAAGAGATCCAGAGGTGAAACTCACAGAAGCACTTCGATCCTTAGGCTATGAAGATCCGTGTTGGCCTAGGCATCATCATCATCAATTGTTGCAACTCCACCATCATCACCATCCCCTGTATCTCATTTACATTCATCTTATTGTACTTCCCAAACCTATTGTGGATTTGCACAAGTATTCATCTATTCATATGTTTCATATCCATACTATTATGATGATGTTGATTACATCAATGTGTGAGTAGTTATCTCTGTTCTTGTGAAGCTAGAGAAACCCTAGCATTATTATGAATTCAAATAAATATGATCTATAACCTTGTTTATGAATATGTATTAGTTCTCTCTCTCTTCATGTTATTATAGGGTTCATAGCATAGAAAACAAAAAAATTCTATCGCAACAATGAATAAAACCAAGATCCAATCTATGGCAAAGCCAAGATCTAATCTACGAGATCGGTGCAACGACATGGAAGAGAACTAACCCTCATAGATCCAAGGCCTTAACAAGATCTAATCTCGTGGTTGATGTAGTCGATCACTTGCCGATGTCAAGATCACGATGACAATCCTCCTGGCGCCGCGTTTCGGCAGCGCTTCCGCACTCGGTCACACGTACGGAGTCGATTAATACCTTCGTCTCCCCATTCCAGCGAGGAGGTAGTATATCCCCTCGGAATCCCAGCAGCACGACGGCGTGGTGGTGGTGGTGGAGGAGAGATTCCTGCAGGGCTTCGCCTAAGCCGAAGCAAGTAGACGGAGGAGGGAGGAGAGGTGGCGGCTAGGGTTGTGAGAGAGGGCAAAGGGGGTGGCCACCCCTCCCCTCTTTATATAGAGGGGGTGTCTATGGTTTCCCCCCTTGGCCTCCACCTCCTAGGGCCTACGCAAAAAGTGAGAGGGGGGGAAACTTGCCCCCAAGTCTTCCCCTTTCCTTTTAGGGTTTTGCCCTAAACCCTTTAGGGCTGGCCGTTTGGCCCCATGGGCTTGGTGGGCTGGACCATGAGCCCCTGCAGCATTGCCTCGGTCCATGTGGCCCCTCCCGGGGTGGTGGGCCCACTAGTGGCCCCTCTAGAACATTCTAGAAGCTCCGGTCAAAATACTGAAAACTTTTTCGAACCTCGGAAGATAACTTCCTTTATATGAATCTTATTCTCCGGACCATTCCGGATCTCCTCGTGATGTCCTAGATCCAATCCGAGACTCTGAACAACATTCGGTCTCCAACTCATATTCCATAACTACGTAAACAACATCGAACCTTAAGTGTGTCACCCTACGGTTCGCGAACTATGCACACATGATCGAGACACCTCTCTGATCAATAACCAATAGCGAGACGTGGAGATCCATAATGGCTCCCACATATTCAACGTTGACTTAGTGATCGAAAGAACCATTTACATACGATACTGATTCCCTTTGTCACGCGATACCTTACTTATCCGAGGTTTGGTCGTCGGTATCTCTATACCTAGTTCAACATCTTTACTGATAAGTACTCTTTACTCATACCGTGATATGACATCCCTTGTGAACTAGTCACATGCTTGCAAGCCAACTGAATGACATTCCACCGAGAGGGCCCAGAGTATATCTATCTATCATTTGGATGGACAAATCCCACTCTTGATCCATGCGCTTCAACACATACTTTCAGAATACCTAATGCCACCTTTATAACCACCTAGTTACTAAGTGGCATTTGATGTCATCAAATCACTCATCCGGTGATGATGATTAACATAATCTCATGGTCGAAGGATTAGGTTACTATGTATTTGAAAGCTTGTAGCAAAATGAACTTAATGACTTGATCTTATCCTATGCTTACTATGGGTGTGTGTCCATCACATCATTATCCTAATGATATGATCTTGTTGTTAATAACATACAATGTCCATGATCAGGAAACCATGATCATCTATTAATAAACAAGCTAGCTTAACAAGAGGCTTACTAGGGACTCTTTTATGTTTACAAAACACACAAGTATTAATGTTTCCTATTAATATATTTATAGAAGGAAAGGCAAACATTTATCATAAAAACAAATACATAATAATAACCACTTTATTATTGCCTCTTGGGCGTATCTCGAACAGTTATGTGAATGTCGGCCACATAACATTTGTCTTCGGGAGAAGAGAGGGAACTACCATTGGACATGTGATGGTGTAAAGGTGCTAAGTGACATATTATTTTGGATCATTATTCATGTGGTCAAGGATGAATAAGAGGGGACTCACAAAGCCTAGTCCATTAATCATTGGGTAAACCCTTAATAGCATGGGATCAAGGGTGGATGGCCTATGATTTCTGCTATGGTTATGAGAGATGAAATATAAGATGGTTGGTATGTGATCATCTAATTTAGGGATCCTCCCATGCATATGTATGGAGGAAGACATAGATTTATCCTAATCATGAATAACATAATTGCTAGTGGTGGATCTACACTCCCCGAGAACGCTTTACCCTTAATGTAGTTTCATACAATTTACATCGCGAGCATTTCCCTCTGTTTTACTTGGATTACATTAATATTGCTTTATTCAAACACACACATACTCTCTTAAACACTCTTGCTTGAAACCAAAGTGAACTCCAAAGCACTCTTTTGGTAAATAGTAACACGGGCACTAAGACATCAACCAGTAGCAAAACTAGCTACAAACGAACTGTGCACTTGCAGTCATCAATAGGCTGCATGGGAGAGGAAGCGAAGGCAGGCGGTTTCGCTAGGAGGTGACGACTAGGGTTCCCCCGTGTCGCCTTGGACGGGAAGTGACGCGGAGGCCTTTTCCTCGTGCGTCTTATAGAGATCCTCTGTTGAGAAAAACATAAATGTTATACATCAGGAGACCAACTCACCCTACGCTGGAGCACCTCATACCAAGACAGTGTCTCCAAGGAGCCATATGTCGATATCGGGGCACCGACACTTCCTGGCCCAAAGGACCTAGGTCTTCTATAGCCCACAACTACCATTGTACCACCCTTCCACTGGCTCAGATCTGGCAGCCAGGGATGACCACCTCGGATCCAGCGAGAGGGACACACAAGTGAGTCAAGATGGAAAACATGCTCAATATTGGAAGACCGGCTGACGAAACAGTCCACAATCACCCATTGTTCATCCCACCATCCAAGCGACTGGCGGCTAACACCCGTGCACACCGCCTTCCACCAAGTGGATGCCACCTCCACCTCCTAGGGTCACCGCCCTGGCGTCCAATGTTCCCTCGCGAAGAAAGCACCGACGGACTCTACCTGGGCGACCAAAGGCAGGAGAGCGGGACTCCCCGCTGACTAGAGATGGAGCCAGAGGGGTGCAAGCAAGGGACATCCCCCCATAATGATGAAAATTTTGCTGAAATCTCCCTAGGTATTATGTAGAAAAATCTGAAAAATGTACAAATATACTCATATGGCCCCATGTAAGTAAAAAATATGTTGTCTTGCCCCCCCACCCACTTGTATATGATTCATGGCACCATCTCTGTCGCCGCCACAGTCCCTCGCGTGGCTAAGCCCGGCGGCATCCTCTAGTTGCGGCATGGGAGGGAGGGAGAAGGGAAGAAGACGTCCTTTTGTGGGGCTAGGGTTTCGACAAACCGTGTCGCACCAAGCGGAGAGATGTGGCTTCAGCCTAGCCATAGTGAAAGTATCATAACTAGTATCATGCATGCCATGTTGGCAAAATCTAATGTGACACAATAATTAATAAAAGAAGAGATAATTAGAATATCATAGGTAGATACCGTATCATAGCACGTAAAACTAGAAATCCTAATACAAGTAAAAATCTTGTACACAATTTTACGATAAGATACTACAAAATATTAAATATAATATTACTATAATATTATCATATGATACCACACATTATAGAGATAGTATCATACACTAGTGTCATACGCATATGATTTCTCAGGCAGCTATGACCAGACTCAGGGGGCGTATGCAACATGTGTTCGGACATCGACTGCGGATATTAATGCCGTAGTTTACACTTGATGCTGCTCCGAGGACGGTAATGATGGTGTGCATGCATTGATTTACTGATCGGCCACAAAAAGTAGCCGCGCAACGAGCGTCCAGGTCAATGGGCATGGCGATCTCCCTAGCTGCCAAGCCCGTCCTGGCGTAATTGATCGGTGGTCACGCGCTACATGCATACGTGACTAGGTTTTGCGCTATTTCGATGGGCGAGGCGACACGGCCAGCGCTGCGCCGCTGCCGCCGGCCCGGCCGCGGCGGCCCCCTTTTCTGAGTACGCGGCTGGAAGCCAGACGGGCAGGGCGCCTGACGCCGTAGGCAATTGCCAAAGCGCCTAGCTACGGCCTCTCCGACACGTACTGCCATGCGTCTACCTGCCCCGCCGCTGATCGCCTGCAGCATGCCGCGCCTGCCCCCTGCGCCCCCTGCGTTCGTACACAAAATGATCAATCTATCCCATCAATCTCAGCTCCTGATCGTGGTCACATCACATGTAGTGTTTAAACTAGTACTATTTCCTTCCTATCAAATGTAAAACTTATAAATATAATCAAAATTCAACATATGTATGTTCTGAAGCATGCACGCGTGGCTTGTTTTCCCGCGCATGTGCATCACAGGAACTTGGATTCAAAGTATGAACTTTGTAAAATACTACAGGAATAGGAAGCTACGCCGACGGCCGGTCGCAACGCCGACGGCCAACATCGAGACCGTCGGCGTAGCCATTTTTCATTTTCCGAGCATAAAAAATGGATGGTTTTGTGAAGCAACCATTAAATGGCTAATTCAAAATACTACCACCACATTTTACAAAAATAGTAGACCATCTTATATGGACAATATCTTAACAGGAGATCTGAAACCTTTCCGTCCACCTCTGGTGAAAAAGACAAATTCCTGCTGAATCGGTAGGAAGTGGTCAGATATGAACTACAGGTACATGATCCGATGTCCATGTTTTTTTATAAAAATTATTTTTAGGTTCATAATATGTTATTTTATCAAATATCCAATGCAAGTTTAGCGAGGCTCGGCCCCGAGCTAAGAATCTTCATGCCCGTCGTTCGACAAAGTTTGACGATAGTTTAAAACGGGCATAAAAAATTCAAAAACGATCGAAACAATACGAAACCTTCGCGTGGTGTCATATTATGTGACATAGTTAGAAGGAAAAATATCAAACTTGGTATATTGATTATGTCTCAAAAAAACCTTCACAAAATGATCTATCTCATTCGAGGTTTCTTAGCTTTTGGGTTAAATGACCAATGTTATAGCTAGAATCAAGACATAGTTTGTGATAATTTGCCCATATTGTGCATACATGTGCATCATGGGACGGCAAACAATTTTGCTGGAGAAAGTTTTCCTTTTTGTCGCACCAAAAAGGCATTTTCCATTTTCCGAGCATAAAAACGGACGGTTTTGTGAAGCAACCACCAAATGGCTAATTCAAAATACTACCACCACATTTTACAAAAATACTAGACCACCTTATATTAACAATGTTCCAACAGGAGGATCTGAAACCTTTCCGTCTACCTCTGGTAAAAAGACAAATTTCGTGCCAAATCGGTAGAAAGTGGGTCAGATATGAACTACATGTACATGATCCGATGCCCATGTTTTTTTACAAAAATAATTTTTAGATTCACAATATGCTATTTTATCAAAGATCCAATGAAAGTTTAGCGAGGCTCGGCCCCGAGCTAAGAACCTTTATGCCTGTCGTTCGACAAAGTTTGACGATAGTTTAACGGGCATAAAAAATTCAAAAACGATCGAAATAATGCGAAACCTTCGCGTGGTGTCATATTATGTGACATAGTTAGAAGGGAAAATATCAAACTTGGTATATTGATTATGTCTCAAAAAAACCTTCACAAAATGACCTATCTCATTCGAGGTTTCTTGGCTTTCGGCTCAAATGACCAATGTTATGGCTAGAATCAAGGAATAGTTTGTGATAATGTGCCCATATTGTGCATACATGTGCATCATGGGATGGCGAACAATGTTGCAGGAGGAAGTTTTCCTTTTCGTTGCACAAAAAGGCATTTTTCATTTTCCGAGTACAAAAAACGGACGGTTTTGTGAAGCAACCACCAAATGGCTAATTCAAAATGCTACCACCACATTTTACAAAAATAGTAGACCACCTTATATTGACAATGTACCAACAGGGGGATACGAAACCTTTTTGTCCACCTCTGATAAAAAAGATAAATTCCTGCCGAATCGGTAGGAAGTGAGTCAGATATGAACTACAGGTACATGATCCGATGCTCATGTTTTTTTATAAAAATCATTTTTAGGTTTACAATATGCTATTTTATCAAAGATCCAATGCAAGTTTTCCTTTTCATCACACACAAAAGACATTTTTCATTTTCCGATCGCAAAAAGGGGGATTTTCTGAAGTAACCACCAAATAGCTAATTCAAAAATGGAGGGTTTGTGATTAGTTGATATGGATATCAAATTTGGATTCCTCTCATTTTCTGATCAATTTAGACATATTATTTGTCGAATTCCAATTTACGGATTTAAAGATATTAATTATTCCATATTAAATATAAAAATACAAAAAAAGTAAAATTATTATACTTTTATTTGAATACAATAATATTTTTACTTATTCATTAATGTTTACTTAAATAATTATTTGTAATTTCAAAAAATACAAACATGTGACATGATGATATAAGAGTTAATAGGATTGATATCATAGTATTGACAACAATGTATGAATTACTTTGTGGAAATAGATTTTGAAGAAATGAGGAAGTTAAGTGTGCTGGAGCTAGAGTAGTATTAGGATGGGTGACCGGCCGGAAAGTTTGACCAAGATTGAAATTTAATTAATATTAAGTGTAATTAGTGTTAAAAATGTTCAAAGTGAGGGATTAATGAGTCAAACAATTCAAAGATTCAAAAATTGAGAAAAAAAAATTAAAAAATATTTTAAAAAAAAACAATGTTTTTGCAACCTGTCGACAAGCTATGCAGACGTCCGCTACGCCGACGGCATGTCCTCGGCATAGCATACACCGACGGTATTTTAATACGTCGACGGCCTCTATGTGCTCCGCCGAGTAAGACCTTTGCCGAGGAGGCTACGCCGAGGGCAGCCGTTGGCGTACCATACGCCAAGGGCATTTTGGCCTACGCCAATGGCTTTTTGCCCTCGGCGTAGCGCGCGCGTCCTGTAGTGAAATTGAACTCTAGGCTGGTTTGTAGATGGGTCAGCGGCTGAGAAACTCGGTTATAACCCACTTACAATTAAAATAAACTCAGTTACAACTCACTTATAACTGAATTTTTTTAGTTACAACCTATTTGTAATAAAAAACTTATTTAAAATCCACTTGCAACTGAAAAATATTAATTGCAACTCACTTGCAACTCTTGTGGTAGCACGAATGACGATGCAAATCCAATGGTGAGAGAGATGACTAACAAACAGATATTTCTAGAGCGCTTGAGAAATAGCAAAACCTTTTAGATGTTTTCTTTACCATTTTATGTTATGTAGAAAAATACCGATTAGCAATTTATATATGCATGTAGGAATTGCATGGAAGGAATATGTCTGCATGTTTTCGTAAAGAAACATGACCATTTATGTTATGTCCGAAAATGCAAAGAGATTTTTTTACCTTTTTACATGATAAATGTCCCATATATTTGGGACAAATATCAGGTTCTCGATCCAGAGTATATTAGTCTCACCACGTTCATGCTTTTAAAAAACTTAGATTTAAAGCAACAAAACCAGCCATAATAAGGTGTTTAAACTGTGAAAAATCAGCAATTGGTATCAACATCTTTGTTCCATACAAAAAACACAAATGAAAACTGAATTGTCTATTCGTTATTGCAGGTGACATAAATAGTCATATTTCTGTGAACTTTTAAGGATTTTCATTGCATGGATGCATTTTCCATATACATGATTTTTTTCACAATGTTTAAATGTCTAAAATACAAAAAAAACAATCAAAATTGGTCCATCTAAATTTCAAGAGACGTTGAAATTTTTTCGAGGTTCATGTACTTATATAGTTTCATAGTTGTGTGCCCAGGACAGATCAAGCATAGCTGTTTACGTTCAAAATAAAATGATTCCTTTGTTTTATCATGAAATGCAATGAAATCCCATAAGGTAATGGAGATCAAACGACACATAGATGGGTAGCTGACCATAATCAAAAGTAAAGAGATAACGAAGAAGCTATCTCAGCTCGCTCGGCATCCACAAGTTTATTGTGTTTAGCAAGGTAAAGATCCCCATGAAGATGTGGACGCACGGAAAGCTTCATATGCAGGACACATGTTGTGCGAAAGTTTCATATGGTCCTTGCGACAAGCCTGAGTTGGCGATGTCCTTCTTTAATTATTAGATTTGACAGTATTTGTGCCAGATAGATGCAGTTGTACTACACAAAAAGGGATCGAACACTCACAAAACAAAATATCCAATGTGGGCGGAACCACCTGATGGACCGCGTCACCGGGATAAGATGCTCGGTGCCTCGGTCCCATTTTTTGCAAGCTGCAGAGCGGCTCCCTATATCTTTCAGAAGTCTAAAGTGTGCATCGTTTGTCTCCTTGGTAGTTCAAGAAAATATTTATATTTTTGTTTACTGATAAATCTCTATCGATCTATGACTCATAAGTCAAGATTCTTTGTTAAAATAAGATTCTTTAAAAAAAACTGTACTACGAAAGAGGAACGTGACTGTTCATTAGGTCTACAACTCACATGTTCATTTTGCGTGAAACTTAAGTAGTACCAATTTATTTTCCTTGTAATAATTGGTTTTCCGTACTTTTACGTACTGGCAGGCCAGATAAAAGGCTTTCCTATGAAATGAACTGTTCATAAGTAGCGTTAGGACTAAAAAAAGGACCAGACTTATGATAAGCTGCCGCCACTCGCCAGCATGGGATGTCGGCAGAAAAGCTTGGGATTATTCTGGTTGGTTTCTGGCCTCATCTTTACACCTGGAACTGTACTTGGGTTATAAATATATAAATAACTCCACTTAAATTTACATATTCCTTTTCCCCCGTCCCATTTGTAACATTTACTTTCAAAACACTGAGACCATGGTACTCCTTTTTTTTTCTAGATCGTGGCAACTAGTACTTTGCATAGTTATGCATTCTTTAAGACAAAATTTGTTTTCCAGTTGACTTCAGAGTAAACGAGGCAAAACATAATTACAACTAGATCACTGGTGCCCATGTTACTGCATAAATCCTGTAACGACGACATCATTTCCGCACATGTTGAGAAGATTCATCTGGTGTGTAGTTACTCATAACTCATAAGCATCAGGGTCATGACTCAATATTACTTATTCTTCATGAATCGATGAATCTGATTTCTCCATATGCAATACCACCAACACACTGATTTCCTCAATAATCCATGTCGATGAACCACGAAGCTACATATAGGCTAATCCTACTAACAAACATAGGCACGAACCCAGCAATAATCCTGCTAACAAACTCTAGGACACAAGTTTATATTCTTGTTTAAGAAATCAATACTATTTTATATGTATCAACTCTATGATCACTGTCTGCAACCTATTTGCCAACAACTTTGTACTAATTATTTTATGGTAATGTTCATAATAGATATTGCCGTAAAATCATTCACGTTGCAAGCTGCCTCTTTCTTATGGATTAGTGTAATCAAATAATTACTTTGATTTCCAAGCATAGAGAACCTTGGTGAAACTATTCACAAAGGTCATGAAAATCATGCTTGAGGAAAGTGCATCATTTATTTTTGAATCCATAGTTCAATCCACAACTCTAAGGAATTTATATCATATATTTACTTATGTGTGAAAGGATCCTCAATGTGGGAAAGATACGGATGTGAACTTAGGAGTTGATCAAGATCGGATTGGCCCTGGACAAGGTCAGATTGTCTCAATATTTCCTTAAAGACTTGTAGGAGTATTTTACCTTATATTAATGTTTGGCAAAGGGGGTTCTGCTTAAGGGATGTAAAATGGTTCCTCATGATCCCAATGGATGCAAGGCAGTGATTTTTTTTTATTTTGCATCATCCAAAGTAGCCCACTTAATTTTTCCTATTTTTATCCAATATATGTTTTACTTTTTGAGTATAAATGTTAGGTCTTCCTTTAGATTAATTCTGAAATCTCTTTTTATGTCTATAGAATCTCACGTATTTTCAGTATCATTTGGAAGTTGGATGACACGGAATTGACATCCTGAATGGTGCTCTTAAGATTGTCATGTGACTTTGACCATGATTTGAGAAAAAACTTAGGATTTTGTACTTTGCATTTATTCTCTTAGTATCATTTGCAAATGTAAGGACTAACTCCAGATACCTTGAAGTAAGATACACAATCTTCATGATCCATCCAAATATTATCAAAACCAAAGATAATAGAATTAGGAATGGTGTTTGGAAATTGAGTGTCCGAGCATCAGAGAAGAAAAACAAGTATAGTCTTTCAAGCAACGAAGAGGACTGCATATTAAAGTGCAATTGCTTTACGTTATGGAAAATAAATAAGACCTCTGGTCCTAATCAGTTAAGTAAAGCTATGTGTCGAAGTATTTTATGAAGGTAGATTTATGTTCGGAGAGGTGATGCTTGGAGATCGGAATTATAGCACACGAAGACAAAGATTTATACAGCTTCAGGTCCTAGACATACGATGTCCAGTAAATACCTTACTTATTTTTGTGGTTGTTTGGGATTATTGTCGTGTGCTCTGATGATCTTGAGGTAAAGATCGATCTCACCTATGTTGCGTGGAGGTAGTCGTGCAGAGGTGCATGGTGATGTTTAGATTTGTCAATTTGTCTTGTGTCTCTCCCATTCGGCTTCATTGCCCCCTTTTATGTCTTGCAAGTACACCATCTTGATTAACACCCACTATATGAGTTGTCCACAGTGGTAACCCACTCTATATATTTGATCGGTGATCCCGTGAATTAGAAGTAAGAGACAAGTTTTTGGTTAACTGTGAGAAGAGTATCCCTACATTATATTATTCCACTCGATGAAGATGCAATAATCTCCTAATCTTTATGACAGGTTGATGTTTATCTTACTATGTTCTAAGCAGAGTTGTTATCCCGCAGAGCATCTTTTAAAAAACACATGCATATGAGTCTGGCTATTAAACATCGTAGAATGTGAGAGTTGGGTACTCACTAATAAACCCATGAAAGGTCATAGAGTATGATGCATAAGCTCCAAACGGAGGAAAGCCTTGTGGAAACCCAGTATCAGCCAGGCCTTTGTGGGAAACAACTGCGCAAAAAAAATTGTAGTTCAAGACATAGTCCACTATTCAGATTGCAAACTAATGTAGCATAAACTTCTAAGTAGAAGGTCAATTTAACAAGTATGCACCAAGCACCATTTTGAAACCATAGTAAAACTCCATGTACCTCTGCGATCTGGTGGGAGATTATTGAAAATTTTGTATTGTGCTGGCCCATTTAAAAATCAATCAACAATTCATAGTGAAAATCCCAAAGGGCCATTTGGCTTATTCAATCAGCATGGCAGCACATGGTCGCACTAGTGGAGCTAAAGTTTAGTATAATATTGCAAGTTGAGTGAGAGCTAAATCTCCTTATAAGGGGGACACATCTACCCCTTTGTATGCGAATAAGAGGAAGAGACCTACAAGCGCACTCTTCCTTCACCACCCGTCTCGCCCCGCTTCATCATGACGTGTTGCGGGTTGGGGGAATGAGCCAAACCTATGACCCACCAATGACATGTGTATGAGTTCTCTATCTTTTTTCGTCACTCATGTTTGTAGGATATGAACAGTTTTGTATTTGAGATGAAACATTTTGCTGCATTGACAAATCAGATCCATTTGTCTCTTCGGCTTTTCTTGGACTGTTTGTTTCACCTGATATGTCCATAAAGAGGTCGCTCCTCGCCCTAAACGAATACGCAGCAAGACTTCCTTGTTCCATATCCGTGTGGCGCCATTCGAGTAATGCATATCCCATCTTCCGGCTTGCACCATGAGATGGGATAGTAGGTCTTTAGAACCCCGCTTCTCGATATCATGTACGAGAGAGAGGCTATCTGGTTTTTGGGAGCGCTCTTGCGTGACTATTGGCAAAACTACAACAACCGACACCTTCCCCCGATTGCGACTTTTTTCTGGACTTCGATAAGCTCTTCGGCAATATGGGCGACAACGTCAATGCAAACCCTAACAGTTCTGCTCTAACTGGACTATACATGATCCTATATGTCCTCTATAAAATCATGCTAGAATTACCTGTTATTTGTATTGATTTAGATTGGATTTGTTCATCTAGTTTACTAGTTCATATGACTAGTTTAATTTCTCTCATTTACATCATGTATTATCCAAAAAAAATTGAATTAAATTATATGGTATTTTACTTATATTTAAACTTTGACCAATCATATTGTGAGACCCTGGCGCATGGCTTAATATGATTGATAGGAAACCCATACCAATAAGTTGCAACTTCTTTTCCAGAAGCTCATTTGAAAAGAACTCTAAGGTTAAGCGTGCTTGGCCTAGAGCAATTCTAGTATGGGTGACCGACCGGGAAGTGGGTACCGGGTGCGTACGAGTGAGGACAAAATGCGCAGAAAAGACTAGTGTTGGTCTGTGGGGTTAGTCTAGAGATACTATTAAGCTGCCAGAAGTGACAGCCGTCGGTCCGGAGTGACTGGGGGTGTTACAAGTGGTATCAGAGCCGACCCTCGCGGTTACATGGGCATGTGCAGGTGATGACCCACAAGTATAGGGGATCACAACAGTCTTCGAGGATAGTATTATCCAATTTATTGATTCGACACAAGGGGATCCAAAGAATACTTATAAGCCTTAAAAATTGAGTTGTCAATTCAGCAGCACCTGGAAATAGTCTTGCTCACGGCAGTTTATCAGTAGCAACAATTTTGTAGTAGCAATAGCAAAGTAACAGCAGCAATAAAACAAGAGCAATAGTAACAATAGTAGTAAACAGTAGGATATGAGCGCGGTAGGCATATGGATAGATGGATGGGTGTTGCATGGACAAGTCTAAACATATAACTTAGAGATCTATAGCAATTGCAAATAAATAAGATAAAGCATCCAAGTACTAAACAATCAAAGGCATGTGCTCCATATATAGTCGTACGTGCTCGCAATGAGAACTTGCACAACATCTTTTGTCCTGCCAGCCCGTTGCAGCGGGGCCTCAAGGGAATCTACTGACAATTAAGGTACTCCTTTTAATAGAGCACTGGATCAAAGCATTAACACTCCGCGAACACATGTGATCTTCACATCACAGCCATCCCCTCCGGCTGTCCCAATTTCTGTCACTTTGGGGACTTTGGATCCGAACAATGATATGTGTACACAACTTGTAGATAAGATCACAAACAATACTATCATCATGAATCAATAATAATCTCAGATCTGAGATCATGCCACTCGGTCCCCAGTGACAAGCATTAAGCACAACAAGTTACAACAAAGTCAAATAGAACTAATAGAGATACTAGGCACCATGCCCTAATAATCTTATTCGATTACATGATAGAACTCATCCAATCCCTACCATTCCCATAGCCTACAGTGGGGGATTACTCACTTATGGATGGGGGAAACATGGATGGTTGATGGAGAGGCGTCGGTGATGATGATGTCGATGATCCTCTCCAAATTCTCCATCTTGGCAGGGTGCCAGAACGGAGTTTCTGGTTTCGAATCGCGGCTTGTAGTGGTGGCGACGCAGCGGAACTCTTTCTGGAAAAACGTCGAACCCCCCTGATTTTTTAGGTCAGAAGGCAACTTATAGGCGAAGAGGGAGGCCGAGGGGGTGCCTAAGGCGGCCACACCCCCTCCAGGCGCGGCAAGGGGTGTGGGACCCACTCCGTCTCGTATTCTGGATCCATGAGTCTTCTGGTGAAATAGGATTTTTGGCATATTTTCCGGGATTTTTCCTAATAGTTGATTTTCTGCACAAAAACTAGACACCAAGGTAATTCTGCTGAAAACAGCGTCAATCTGTGTTAGTTGTATCCAAAGCACACAAGTTTAGAGGAGAAACAATAGCAAAAGTGTTCGGGAAAGTAGATACATTTTGGACGTATCAACTCCCACCAAGCTTAGATTTTTTCTTGTCCTCAAGCAATTCAGTTGAAAACTGAGTGCGATAAAGGAACTTTCACGAACACATTTGCTTCATATGATGTAAATATTCTCAGCACATGAATAGATACTTAGACAATTCATAATAAGGATTAAGCAACTAAGTCTACTTAATAGTCATTGCAAGATATCAAGAGATTCCAACTCAATAATAATAAGTAGAATGAAACATAAACATAAGCAACATTGCAATGCTCATAAGAAGGTATGATAGAGTGGTATCTCACTTGCCTTTGATGGTGAAGCAAACATAAATGCCAAGGCGCCTCTGAAGTTCAAGTGAAGACTAGAATTAAAGATATAAAAAATACAAGCATCAAAGTCATGACATAATTAATCAAGTTTTGAGACAAGCACATTACACTAAGAATGACAACTTTGCTCTCAAGAAGGTGCTAATAGAATAAGTGGTGACTCAACAAGGAAGTGAAAAGGTTTTGAAAAGTTTGAAAGGCTTCCAAATGCTGAAAGTGTGGTACTCATTAGCTTTGAGCTCTCATTTCCCCTATCATAGGCATCTTTAGATGGTTAAGTTTAAAGGGAGGTCCAATATGAGTTATATGCTTTACAAACCATAAACTGAAATCTCATGTCCCTTGAGTACGAGGGCCACTCCTCATGCTACTCAACTTTAGTTACCAGTAAGTTCTTGTCATAGTAAATACATGCGTATCATAGAGAACCGCCAACGTGGTACCCCTTGCACATGATACAGGAGCTATCCCATAATCAAAATGACAAGGCAAGCAGACAGTGAGCATCTCAGCAATCTTCTTATTTTCCATGGGAAAATGGCACTTTTTTCTCTCTTTCCTCTTTTCATATGTCCCTTTTTTCTCAATCTCTATCTCTATTTTTATAAGAAGAATGCTCCATAGACTGCTCACTATGGTTATGCTGCAAGTTTCCACCATGATTAGGCATGACTTAGGCTAGCGGCCTATGCGTTTCTCTAACACATATACATAACTCCATAGACTTACAAGATCCCCTTTTATTTTACACCGACGACATCCGCAAACAAATGAGCATGGTATCAACTAGGTATATATTTACAGGTGTTGAAAGCGTTCCCCGTGACAACACGGTTTTGCTAACTCCCAGCCTTTAATTTGCAAGCATATAACTTTCATGGACAGTCACAATGGTTCAGGTTTATTAAGTTCAAGAAATAAAGTGTGCCATCAAGTTCGTGAGAGCTTTACTAACTAACTTTCTCATAACAAGCAAACATTTTATTTGGAAGAAAATAGGTCATAATAAATATGCACGGAATAGCAAATGATGCTAGTAGGTAGGTATGGTGGACACTGTTGGCAATATTGGTTTTGGGGAGTTGGAAGCACGAGTAGAGCTCGTACCCAGTAGAGTGTTCTAGTTTTGGGGAGAGAGACACACTCTGTTTTCATTGCCTAGAACACTCTGGTTTTCATTCTTATTGTTTTGTGAGTGTTCTCTTTTGCTAGCACGGTGTTTAGCCTTAGTTTTATTGTGCTTTCACCTTAGAACTTTTTAGTTCTTCTTTGTGGATTTGTGAGACAAGCTCACTGATATTTGTTGATTATTATCTTTGTGAGTTGTTTCAAATAAGTTGATTGGTGTTGGAAGAGAGTAGGAAGTTTCATGCTTATAGTGGTACAAAAGGGAGCTTGTTTTGACTGTGGCTTAGACTTTATCATGTCATGCTAGATGTTGCTTTGACCTTATGCTTAGTGATTATTTTTGTAGCATGACTTGTTCCAAACAATTAGGATTGCTTAATGTGCCTTGAAGGAATCATGCATTGTTTTAGCATACAAAAGTATAGTATTGTGGTATTCTCCTTTGTTGCTTTGTTTGGGTTGACTTGGCACATGCTCACACCATGTTATGACTATGAACCAGTCACCATAGCCTCTATGATCATTTAATTTTTTACTTGTGGTACCACTCTATGCTTTGATTAGTAATTTTTTGTCGCTCTGCATGATTATGGCCATTATTGCTGTCTTAGTTGGTTGCTCCCAGTATTTTGCTAGCCTCCACTTGTATGAGTAAGCTCTACTCATGCTTCCAACTCCCAAGAAACCAAGTTATTCCAAAGTGTTCACTATAAATTCCTATGCATGGTGTGTTACACCATTCCAAGTATATTCTTATTTTCATCTATCTTCTAATTAAAAAGTATTTTGTTATGTGAAAACTTAGTGATTAAAGCTCTCACGAACTTGATGGCACACTTTATATTTCTTGCCCCTAATAAACTTGAACCATTGTGTCATCTATGTTGTATATGCTTGCACTTATATGTTAGAATTAGCAGAACCATGTTGTCATGGGGAATGCTTTCAACATTGCACTTGTACTTTGTAGTTGATATCATGCTCTTTTGTCTATGGATGTCGTCGGTGTGAAATGAAAGGGGAGCTTGTAAGTCCATGGAGTTATGTGTGTGTGTTAGAGAAACGCCTAGGCCGCTAGCCTAAGCCATGCCTAATCATGGTGGAAACTTGCAGCATCACCATAGTGACATCTATGAAGCATTCTTCTTATAAAAAAAAGAGATTGAGAAAAAAGAGACATATTGAGAAAAGAGGAAAGAGAGAAAAAAGCACCATATCCCGTGGTAAATAAGAAGAATGTTGAGATGCTCATTGTCTGCTTGCCTTGTCATTTTGGTTATGGGAGAGCTCCTATACCATGTACAAGGGGTACCCCGTTGGCGGTTCTCTATGATACACATGTACTTGCTATGACAAGAACTTGCAAGTAACTAAACGTGAGTAGCATGAGGAGCGGCCCTCATAATCAAGGGACATGAGATTGTCAACTTATACTTTGTCAAGCATATACTCCATAGTTTGTTCACTTTAACCTTAATCACTTCAATATGCTTATGATAGGGGCAATGAGGGCTGAAAGCTAACAAGTACCATAATTTTTGGAAACTCTTTTTGAGACTTGAAATCCCTGCTTCCCTTTATGAAGGGCCTTTCTTCCACTATTATATTGAGTCTCCACCTTCTACCTTTAGGCACCAGTTAAGAGAGCATAGTTGCCATTCCTAGTTCTATGTGCATTGTCCCAAAACTTATTGATTGATGCATATTGTGGTATTGCTTGTTCTTGTGCTATTTGTATCTAGTCACTCTTATGAACTTTGAAGGTGTCCTATGCATCTATTTTCTACTCTATGAGGGACAAGGTGAATGCCACTATGCCATGTTTTCTGTATGTGAAACAAACAAACCTTTTCCAATGCATGTTATTCATGATCTTTGTTTGTAGCCTTTCATGTTGCATGCATAGTTACTTTGTCTTACTGTTAGAACTCCATCTTCCATGCTCATGTTCAGAGTTCTTTGATCCCAGCTTTCAATGCTTGCAAATGGTTTGATCTTGGTTTTGATGGTGCATGTCACCTTAAAAATTATTCTTTTATCACTTACCTACTCGAGGACGAGCAGGAGTTAAGCTTGGGGATGCTTGATACGTTGGAAACGTATCTATAATATAATTTTTGATTTTCCATGATTGTTTAGTATCTACTTTGCTTTGTCCACACTTCGAGGTGCTTTTTATATGTTTTCTGGTACTAACCTATTAACAAGTTGCCATAGTGCCAGTTGCCTGTTTTCTGTTGTTTTTGGTTCCAGAAAATCTAGTAAGGAAATATTCTCGGAATTGGACGGGACAAAAGCCAAAGTCAATATTTCACCGAGGAGAACACGGAGTTCAGAGGAGAGACAGAGGGGCGCCACAGGGCGGCCGCACCCCCCAGGCGTTGGCCCACCTTGGCCCTCCACTAACCTTGCCTCCTTCGCCTATAAGAAGCCACCGACTCAAAAAACCCTAAGGAATCGACCAGAAAGCCACGAAAAGTTCCGCTGCGCCGCCGCCACCGAAGGGGAGATTCAGGGGACAGAAAGTCTCTGTTCCAGCACCCTGCCGGGACAGGGAAGTGCCCCCGGAGCCATCTCCATCGATATCCACCACCATGTCCATCATCGTTGTTGATTTGCATGATGAGGAGGGAGTAGTTCTTCCTCGAGGCTAAGGGCTCTACCGTAGCTATGTGTTCATCTCTCTCTCTCTCTCTCTCTCTCTCTCTCTCTATGCATGATCATGTTGTGGTCATGAGCTTTGTAACCAAGTAGATCTACCTTGCTACCCAAGTGCTTTAATAGATCTATGCTTTTCCCCACGTGTGTGACAGTGACAGCGTGTGCGCCGTGTGTGGCACTTAAGCTAGATTACATATATATTCATGAGTTATATTTTGAGTTGGTTGTCTCTATGAAATTGTGATGTTTGTTGGAACCATCTAGCGCTCAAGGTGACAGTGTGGGGTTTTCTAGATTGGGAAAGGCAGACTTTGAGGTGTGCTTTTGTAGACCTACCATGGATTAGAGTTCACCAACTGGAGAGTAGTTAAGAGTAGTATCATGAAGAGAATATATTTATATGAGAGAGTGTTCACTAGTGAAAGTATGATCCCTAGGCCTTGTTTCTAAACATTGAAACCCCGTTTGCATCTAGATTTGTAACATATTTGCTTGCTTCCTTCTTGTTGCCTTTAGTCTTTACCTCACCGTCAAGCTATTTTTTGGCACCGTTACCACTGTATTTCACTATCTCTTCGCCGAACTAGTGCACCTATACACCTGACAAGTGTATTAGGTGTGTTGGGGACACAAGAGACTTCTTGTATCTTGATTGCAGGGTTTATTGAGAGGGATACCTTTGACCACTTCCTCCCTGAGTTTGATAAACCTTGGGTGATCCACTTAAGGGAAACTTGTTGCTGTTCTACGAACCTCTACACTTGGAGGCCCAACAATTGTCTACAAGAATATAAGTGCGTATACATCAGTACTCTTCAATAAATTCATCAGTCATTTCAATATAACCATCATTAATATCATATCTCTCTCTAGAATCACGTGAGCTAACAGGTGTAATAGTGTCTTCACTAGTAGTTTCAGTGTTTCCCAAAATAGTTCTAGCAATTGTAGTATCTAGGAAAGGACCTAATGAACCACTCACATCAAGCACAGTAGAAGTAACAACATGAGTATCAGAAGCAATTTCATATTCAGCAGTAGTAGAAGTGTGTGTAGCATGTGTATGTGGTAGTGGTGTGACAAGCTTACTTATAACAGACGGTGAATCAAGAGCAGCAGAGGTGTTTAGGACTGTACCTCTCCTTGTGGTGGATGGTAAAATAGGGAACTTTCCATCACGAGGCTTCCCCATGATGAAAGGAATAGCAGTGAACAATAATAGATCCAACTGAACTTACAAATAAAGCTATGCTCCCTGGCAACGGCGCCAGAAAATGGTCTTGATGACCCACAAGGATAGGGGATCACAACAGTCTTCGAGGTTAGTATTACCCAATTTTTGATTCGACACAAGGGGATCCAAAGAATACTTATAAGCCTTAACATCTAAGTTGTCAATTCAGCTGCACCTGTAAATAGTCTTCCTCACATCAGTTTATCAGTAGCAACAGTTTTGTAGTAGAAATAGCAAAGTAACAGCAGCAATAAAACAAGAGCAATAGTAACAGTAGTAGCAAACAGTAGGATATGAGCGCGGTAGGCATAGGGATGGATGGACGGGCGTTGAATGGACAAGTCTAAACATGTAACTTCAAGATCTAGGGCAATTGCAGATAAATAAGATAAAGCATCCAAGTACTAAACAATCAAAGGCATGTGCTCCATATATAGTCGTACGTGCTCGCAATGAGAACTTGCACAACATCTTTTTCCTGTCAGCCCGTTGCAGCGGGGCCTCAAGGGAATCTACTAGCAATTAAGGTACTCCTTTTAATAGAGCACCGGAGCAAAGCATCAACACTCCGTGAACACATGTGATCCTTACATCACATCCATCCCCTCCGGCTGTCCCAATTTCTGTCATTTCGGGGCCTTTGGATCCGGACAATGATATGTGTACACAACTTGTAGATAAGATCACAAACAATACTATCATCATGAATCAATAATAAGCTCAGATCTGAGATCAGGCCACTCGGGCCCTAGTGACAAGCATTAAGCACAACAAGTTGCAACAAAGTTAAATAGCACCAATAGAGATACTAGGCACCATGCCCTAACAATCTTATTCGATTACATGATAGAACTCATCCAATCCCTACCATCCCCATAGTCTACAGTGGGGGATTTCTCACTCATGGATGGGGGAAACATGGATGGTTGATGGAGAGGCGTCGGTGATGATGATGGCAATGATCCTCTCCAAATTCCCCGTCTCGGCAGGGTGCCAGAACGGAGTTTCTGGTTCCGAATCGTGGTTTCTGGTGGTGGCAGCGCAGCGGAAATCTTTCTGGAAAAACGTCACCCCCCCTAGTTTTTAGGTCAGAAGGCAACTTGTAGGCGAAGAGGGAGGACGAGGGGGTGCGTGAGGCGGCCACACCCCCTCCAGGCGCGGCCAGGCCCAGCCCGCGCGGCAGGGGTGTGTGGGCCCCTTAGAGCCCCACTCCGTCTAGTATTCTGGCTCCGTGAGTCTTCTGGTGAAATAGGATTTTTTGGCATATTTTTCGGGATTTTTCCTGATAGTTGATTTTCTGCATAAAAACTAGACACCAAGGTAATTCTGTTGAAAACAGCGTCAGTCCGTGTTAGTTGTATCCAAATCACACAAGTTTAGAGGAGAACAATAGCAAAAATGTTCGAGAAAGTAGATACGTTTTGGACGTATCAGCGGGTTAGTGGCGGACATGTATAGCATGGTGCATGTGGCCCGGAGTGGACACGACATGGCAATGTGCCGGCACTGGAAGCACGGACGTGTGCCAAAAGGGGATGTTCCTGGCTTGTGGTTGATCGACGAGGGCGTCGATCTTCTAAGGGTGGGTGTATGTGAGACCCTAGCACATGGCTTAATAGGATTGATAGGAAACCCATACCAACAAGTTGCAACTTCTTTTTGGAAGCTCATTTGAAAAGAACTCTAAGGTTAAGCATGCTTGGCCTAGAGAAATTCTAGGATGGATGACCGACCGGGAAATGGGTATCGAGTGCGCACGAGTGAGAACAAAGTGCACAGAAAAGACTAGTGTTGGTCTGTGGGGTTAGTCTGGAGATCCTATTAAGCTACCAGAAGTGACAGCCGTCGGTCCAAAGTGACCGGGGGTGTTATACATATGGTATAGATCTAGTACAAAGTACTAGAGATGGGGAGAATATACTTAGTGTCCAAGTTGCCTACATTTTTGGCGTGTTTGGTAGGCTGTCTGAAGTCTAACCAAGTCTAGCGGAGCCAAAAAAAAGGGCTAACTAGATGACTAGGCTCAGTCCATGTTGTGGCACGCACGCTGCCTAGAGCAGCCTCCGGCCAGGCCTATTAGAAACTGCAGATCTGGAAGTTTCTCTTGAGCCAAGCTCAAGAGAGCGCAAAAGGCCCATGTCTAGGGCTTCAATGATGCAATCCTGTTACATAAGTTGCTTCCTCTATTCTCTCTAAATGTGTTCATCCATAACCATTTCTAATTAGCAAAATATGCTTCAATTGAAACAAGCTCTACATGAAAAATATGCACATTGACTATTGGATTCCATTCCGATCATCAGCACCGAGTTCGTATCTTCTCAGATTTGTAATAAAAGGCTTTTATGGACAATTTTTTTCAAATTTGTCGCACATAATTAAATGTTCGAATTTTTTCCTTTCAACGTAGCTAAAGCTCGTTGTTCCCCACAACTTTCGTCTTGAAAGTTTTTTGTTTTGGTGAAGGTAGATTAATTCATTTCCGCTCTCTCGATTATATGTGTGGTTGAAGATGAACCTGTTCTCTCTCCTCTCTCAAACAATCTATTTTCTAACTTCTTGTAATCAACACGACATGCTTTGTTTTACAACAAGTTCTATATGAAAAAGATGCACGTTGATGATTGGGTTCCATTCGGACCATCGATACCCGAGTTTGTGAATCGTATCTTCTCAGAATCATGGTCAAAGTGGGATCTCTTTTGAACAATTTTTGTTAGGTTTACGTACATAGCCTAAATATTGAACCTCTGTGGCTGTCTAGCCTCCACACAATTTTGACCATGGCAAGCGAAAGTGAGCACTACACCAATGACCAGGAAGCTGAGAACGACCGGCCTCTGCTCGGAACCGAGATCGACCTCGAGTTAGTAACGGGATGAACCATTGAGGAGTCACATTGATGCCCCTTCCAGGAACTGGAGCGTCCTTGCTATGCACCGCCGCTACAGGACGCACGTGGTAAGACAAGAGCTAAAGGCCCCCCTGGCAAAGATCTCCCTCGGCGGAGCACCTGGAGGCCGTCGGCGTACCGAAAATACATCAGCGTAGGTTATGCCAACGGCTGCCCTTGGCATAGCGGTTGTCGGCATAGCCTAATGTCCAGTTACAAAAATAACTAAAAAATCAAAAAAAATCAAAAAAAATCTCAACTTTTTTAATCTTTGAATTGTTTGACTCGTTAATCTCTCACTTGGAACATTTATAACAATAATTACACTTAATCTTTGATAAAATCGAAGTCTTGGTCAAACTTCCTCGCTACTCCACCCCTACCACGCTTAACTTCTTATTGTTTGGATCATTTTTGAATTTCTTATACCCGTTTGAAACTATCGTCAAACTTTGTCGAAGGGCAGGCATGAAGATTCTTATCTCGGGACTGAGCCTCGCTAAATTTTAAGTGGATCTCTAATGAAATAGCATATTGTGAACCTAAAAATGACTTTTGTAAAAAAACATGAGCATCAGATCATATACATGTAGTTCATATCTGACCTACTTCCTACCGATTCGGCAGAAATTTGTCTTTCTCACCATGAAAGGACGGAAAGGTTTGAGATCCCCCTGTCAGGACTGTCCATGTAAGGTGGTCTAGTATTTTGAAAAATGTGGTGGTAGAATTTTGAAATAGCCATTTGGTGGTTGCTTAACAAAACCGCTCGTTTTTTGCACTCAGAAAATAAAAAATGGCTTTTTGGTGCGACAAAAAGGAAAACTTTCTCCTGCAACATTGTTCTCCATCCCATAATGCACATGTATGCATAATATGGACACATTATCACAAACTATGTCATAATTCTAGCCATAACATTGGTCATTTGACTCAAAAGTCAGAAAACCTCGAATGAGATATGTCATTTTGTGAAGGTTTTTTTGAAACATAATCAATATACCAAGTTTGATATTTTTCCTTCTAACTATGTCACATAATATGACACCATGCGAAGGTTTCACATTGTTTGGATCACTTTTCAATTTCTTATGCCCATTTGAAACTATCGTCAAACTTTGTCGAACGTCGGGCATGAAGATTCTTAGCTCGGGGCTGAGTCTCGCTAAACTTGAAGTGGCTATCTGATGAAATAGCATATTGTGAAACTAAAAATGATTTCTGTAAAAAATCATTAGCATCAAATCATGTACCTATAGTTCATATGTGACCCACTTCCTACCGATTCAGCGGGAATTTGTCTTTTTTCTTCAGGGATGAACGGAAAGATTTGAGATACCCCTCTTAGTACATTGTCCGTGCAATGTGGTCTGGTATTTTTTTAAAATGTGGTAGTAGCATTATGAAATAGCCATTTGGTGGTTGCTTCACAAAACCGCCCATTATGAAATAGCCATTTGGTGGTGCGACAAAAAGGAAAACTTCCTCCTGCAACATTGTTCGCCATCCCATAATGCACATGTATGCATAATATGGACACATTATCATAAACTATGCCTTGATTCTAGCCATAAAATTGGTCATTTGACTCAAAAGCCAGGAAACCTCAAATGAGATAGGTCATTTTGTGAAGTTTTTTTTGAAACATAATCAATATATACCAAGTCTAATATTTTCCCTTCTAACCATGTCACATAATATGACACCATGTGAAGGTTTCACATTGTTTGGATCATTTTTGAATTTTTTATGCCCGTTCGAAACTATCGTCAAACGGCGGGCATGAAGATTCTTAGCTCGGGGCTGAACCTCGCTAAACTTGAAGTGGATCTCTGATCAAATATCATATTGTGAACCTAAAAATGATTTTTGTAAAAAATCATGAGCATCAGATCATATACATGTAAAATATCTGACCCACTTCCTACCGATTTGGCAGAAATTTATTTTTTTCACCAGGGATGGACGTAAAGGTTTGAGATCCTCCTGTTAGGACATTGTCCATGTAAGGTGGTATAGTATTTTTGAAAAATATGGTGGTAGCATTTTGAAATAGCCATTTGGTGGTTGCTTAACAAAACCGCTCGTCTTTTGCACTCGAAACATGAAAAATACCTTTTTGGTGCGACGAAAAGGAAAACTTCCTCCTGCAACATTGTTCTCCATCCCATAATTCACATGTATGCACAATATGGACACATTATAACAAACTATGCCTTGATACTTGACATAACATTGGTCATTTGACTCAAAAGCCATGGAACTTCGAATGAGATAGGTCATTTTGTGAAGGTTTTTTTGAAACATAATCAATATACGAAGTTTGATATTTTTCCTTCTAACTATGTCACATAATATGACACCATGCAAAGGTTTCGCATTGTTTGGATCGCCTTTGAATTTCTTATGCCCGTTTGAAACTTTCGTCAAACTTTGTCGAATGGCGGGTATGAAGATTCTTAGCTCGGGGCTGAGCCTCGCTAAACTTGAAGTGGATCTCTGATGAAATATCATATTGTGAACCTAAAAATGATTTTTGTAAAAAATCATTAGCATCAGATAATGTACATATAGTTCATATTTGACCCACTTCCTACCTAATCGGCAGGAATTTGTCTTTTTTATCAGGGATGGACGGAAAGGTTTGAAATCCCCCTATTAGTACATTGTCCGTGTAAGGTGGTCTAATATTTTTGAAAAATGTGGTGGTAGGATTTTCAAATAACCATTTGGTGGTTGCTTCACAAAACCGCTCGTTTTTTGCACTCGGAAAATGAAAAATGGATTTTTGGTGCGATAAAAAGGAAAACTTTCTCCTGCAACATTGTTCGCCATCCCATAATGCACATGTATTCACAATGTGGACACATTAACACAAACTATGCCTTGATTCTAGCCATAACATTGGTCATTTGACTCAAAAGACAGGAAACCTCGAATGAGATAGATCATTTTGTGAAGGTTTTTTTAACATAATCAATATACCAAGTTTGATAATTTTCCTTCTAACTATGTCACACCCCATTTTGAAATCGCCATCCCATAATTCACATGTATGCACAATATGGACACATTATCACAAACTATGCCTTGTTTCTAGCCATAACATTGGTCATTTGACTCAAAAGACAAGAAACCTCGTATGAGATAAATCATTTTGTGAAGTTTTTTTTCAAACATAATCAATATACCAAGTTTGATATTTTTCCTTCTAACTATGTCACATAATATGAAACCATGCGAAGGTTTTGCATTGTTTGGATCGTTTTTGAATTTTTTATGACTGTTTAAAACTATCGTCAAACTTTGTCGAACGGCGGGCATGAAGATTCTTAGCTCGGGGCTGAGCCTCGCTAAACTTGAAGTGGATCTCTGATCAAATAGCATATTTGAACATAAAAATGATTTTTGTAAAAAATTATTAGCATCAGATCATGTACCTATAATTCTTATCTGACCCACTTCCTATCGATTCAGCCTGAATTTGTCTTTTTTATCAGGGATGGACGGAAAGGTTCGAGATCCCCCTGTTAGGACATTGTCCGTGTAAGGTATCCTAGTATTTTTTTTAAATGTGGTGGTATCATTTTGAAATAGCCATTTGGTGGTTGCTTCACAAATCCGCTTGTTTTTTGCACTCGGAAAATGAAAAATGCTTTTTTGGTGCGACAAAAAGGAAAACTTCCTCCTGCAACAGTGTTCGTCATCTCTTAATACACATGTATGCACAATATTCACACATTATCACAAACTATTCCTTGATTCTATCCATAACATTGGTCATTTGACTCAAAAGCCAGAAACCTCGAATGAGACGGGTCATTTTGTGAAGGGTTTTTTGAAACATAATCAATATACCAAGTTTGATATTTTTCGTTCTAACTATGTCACATAATATGACAACATGCGAAGGTTTCGCATTGTTTGGATCGCTTTTGAATTTCTTATGCCCGTTTAAAACTATATATAATGTTTTATGTTTCACTTATTAATTTTTATTTACAAATTTGTAATATTTGAGTGTAGATAGATAGATCTTATTTTTCTGCAATTTTTGATATATTATTTGTATTTTTTGAATTAGAATGATTTAGTTATGATTTTTCAAAGGTTAATAAGGTAAAAGGAAAAATAGCTACGCCGAAGGCAGCTGTCGGCGTAGCATACTCTACGTCGAGGGCACCTGTCGGTGTAGCATATTCTATGTCGAGGGCAATTCTACGCCTACGACTGCTTGGGGGGCTGGCCTGATCACGGTCTACGCTAACGGCCCTGACGTTTGGTCGTCGGTATATCTGTCCATTCCTATAGTGGGCCAGACATCATGCATGCTTCAACAATGGCACCCTCAGATGGCTCCTCTCCTCACCGGCGTTCTACTTCTGGATCGCCTATGCTGCGCTACCGCCCATGGGCGCTAGTTGTGGTAGTGTGAGTTAAGTATATTTAGCTTTGGGGTTAGTATTGTTGTTGATTGGCCACTAAACTAGATGCAGGCAACCAATCAACGAGCCTTCTGCGTTCCCAACAATGCGCATGAAGTGAAGGAAACAAAATGAAAAACATGGTTTTAGACTTAGCTCTCCATGGTCATGCCTCCAGATCAATGCCCCAGGGAGACAACAACAAAAAAGACTGAAGGTAACCAAGCATTCCCTTTGTAATCCCCAGCAGCGGTGGACGACGCGTGCATGAATTCATCACGCTAGACACGCCATGACTACACGCATGTCTACCCGAAAGTACATGCATGCAGGTCCCCAAGCTGCAAATTTCACCTTTTAACCACATGATCTTTTGCATGCATGCATTGATCACACCCTGGTAGCTGACGGCCGAGCTGGGCAGATGCGCACTCGATCTACCAGCAGATCGAGGACCACGCGCGCGCACACAACTAATAATCCCCGCAATAACGCAAAGACGAAACTACGGGCAATCCTCTCGCTCGTACGTAGGCCCGCCACGCGCAGTGCTTGTCCCGAGTTAGCATTGGCGCTGCCGCCTAGAGTCCATCGCGCGCATCTATCTCCCCAAAAAATTTCAAGCTGGTCCAGTCATGCAGGTACGCGCGCGGGCACACGGCGCCCACATGGAAACTAAGTGTTCAACAGTGTCCTGATTGGATGCATGCACATGCACGGATGGACGGCATCGGACGTGCGAAAGCAGCTGTGTTTACCCGTACGTGCCCTGCTTAATTAGTACTCCCTCCTCCGTTTCAAAATATAAGATGTTTTAGGTTTGTGAAAAAAATGAATCTAGACTTCTTTTAGTGTGTAGATTCATTCCAAAGTTGAATGAACCTACATACTAAAACAAGTCTAGATTCATTTTCTTTACAAACCTAAAACATCTTATATTTTAAAACGGAGGGAGCTGTGGAGAGATCATATCGATCCAGGCAGGGGACACGCCAAGAGCAAAGTGCCGCCACCCAGGACAGCGAGGGCAAAAAGGTACTACTACATGCACGAGAAACTTGGAACGAGCGACCGCATTTGCTGGACCAGAGAGATCAACTAGCAGGAGCGTACGGGAAGAATGCATGCATGTGTGGTTAGTATAGTTTTGGGGCCATGCTATGTGTGTGTCGTATGTTTTGGAGATTCTTGTGAATAGTTAAATTATGAGATAGAGCCGGCTAGCTGGCTGTCAGTTAGCTAATGGAGCACACCAAAGGGGAAAAATATTCCCCCCCTAAGCCTTATAAGTATTTGTCTAGATTTCGCATATATCAATACACGCACTAAAGCTTTTCGATCCACATATATACATATGAATTAAGATAAATTCGTGAAATACTTTTTTTAAGGAAAGAAGGGGTACATACAATGTGGGCACTAGTTTTTAAGCCTTAACTAACTAAGAATATATTATGGTAGTAATCTTGTAAGTAAAGTAAGAGACCATAAAATTATGATGGAAATTAAAAGCTTCTATTCCCATTGTTTAACAAGTGCGAGACCGAAATGCCATGACGACATTTTTTTTCATATCGATCACCATGGTAGTACAGTACCTGCTTTCACAATGGCACGCAGATCCCCCAAAGATTAGCAGACATGAAAACACATTGTTCGAGGAAAAGCAAGAACACGACTGTTCTAATGTACGTGCGCAGCTGATGTACGCACCTGCATACATATCGATCTGTTCATTGTGCAGCAAGCAATGAATACTGCAAAGACATAGAAACGGCCGGCCCATCTTTGGAGGAGTTGACCCCCAGCCAATATACTCGAGAAGAGAAGGCGTGCTCAGATGGAGAAGCAGATGTTTTATACTCCTATGCTATATGTGTATCACGTCACATCCGATCGAGCAGAATCTAGCCAGCCATGGATCGCTCCCAAGTTTGGACTAGAGCAGAGCGATGGGACGTGATGCGCTAGCTGGCAGCTGCACATCCGCCGCCGTGAAGAAAGCATCACGCCGCGCTGGGTCCTTCGGTCGTTCGCTCATCACGAGCGCTGCGGGGCTGCGCGGTGTCGGCTGGATCCCACGCGCTGCAGGCGGCTGCCGCCGTGTTGTATGTGTTGGGTCGGGGCTCGCGGCGGCAGCCAACTGACACCGCCGTGATGCGACGGGCGGGCGGCCTGGTTGATCATTTTTTTCAGAAATTTAATTAAATGCCGCTCAACGCAGCGTGGGAGGCTCGCGCCACATTGGGCCGGCCCATTTATCCGTTTTTTTTGTTACCTTTCTTTTCTCTTTTTCTTTTCTGTTTTTTATTTCTTTTTTTAAGGTTCGGGATTTTTATAATTTGTTCATGATTTAAAGAATGTTCACTTTTTTCAAAAATAAATTATGATTTTTTAAAAATGTCGGCGCCTCTTAAAAACTTGTTCATGAATTTGATTTTTGGTTTGTGAATTCGAAATATGGTTCATGATTTTTTCTTAAAAATGTTCAAGATTTTTTTAATAAATTGGTTATGAAGTTTGAAAATCTGTTCATGATTCTCAGAAATGGTTCATGATTTTTGGAATTTGGTTCATTAATTTTGAAAAATGATTCATGATTTTTGGACAATGTCCATGAATTTTGTAAAGAAAAATGGTTCATAATTTTCGTAGAATGTCCATGAATTTCGAAATTTAGTTTATGAATTTCGGAAATAAAAATGGTTCATGATTTTTGAAAAGTGTTCATGGTTTTTTTAAATGTTCAAGACTTTTGGAAAAATTATTCATGAATTTTGGAATTTGGTTCATGAATTTTCGAAAATGATTCATGTTTTTTCAAAAAAAAAAGAGCTAGGTGGTTCTTCTAATCATCGTGCAACAGGAATTTTGTCATGTAGTCTTGAACCTCCTGAACGGTACGACCGGAAACAAGAGGACGAACAATATGTAAATGGGTTTCTTTCAAACAAAAAAATATGCAAATCCAGGTCAAAAAAAAATGCAAATGGGTCGGGCCATCTCGCTTCGGCTTCAGGCGGCGCCCACGCAGCGCCGCGTCGAGCGGCCGTTAGCACCACACGTGAGCAAAGGCGCCTTTCATTTACGAGGAAGCAAATGGCGGGCTGAATGAGTGGCACGTGAGGCTTCATGGGCCAGACTCTGTATAGTGGGCGGGATCAACGGGCGATGCTATAGGCGGCAAGTCCAGCTCGCGCCGCCTACAGCAAGTCTAAGATAGGCCAGCCCAATACCTTGGCGTGCTGCAGATCCTACAGGTATGTGGCTTTTTTCTTTTCGTTTTTCTAGTTTTTTCAAATCTGAGCATCCTTGGCGTGCTGCAGATCCTACAGGTATGTGGCCTTTTTCTTTTCGTTTTTCTAGTTTTTTCAAATCTGAGCATTTCGAATATGAACTTATTTTCCCCCTCCTCGAATTAGGCTTTTGTCCCTCTATATTCAATATAGCTAACCACACTATACAATGAGAATGCTGGAGCCACGGCACAACTAAGCCCAGAAGAAGAGAAAAAGAATAAAAGAGAAACATAAGCCAACATTGGTAGCTCGACGAAACGAAGACGGCCCTCAACCACTACGCCCTCCAAAAAAGTCCCACCACTCTCCTGGCATTTCGAACCGCCGTGTATCAAGCAACACCTTCAGCAAGGGATGCGACAACGACGCCACTACTGCCCGGACCAGTCTTAGGGTTTCCCCCGGTACATGGAAGAGGATGGAAAAGGGGGAACTCGACGCCCTTCGGGAAGGGATGGTGACACCCGTAGGCGTCACCGTGTCGGTGCTGATAGGGATTTCGCCCACCCCCAAACAACCAACACCGTGAACAGTCCAAAGCGCTCCACCACACCCACCTCCAACCAGCACACGCCACCATGGAAAAGGAGCCAACTTCGTCATCTCACTAAAGATCTCAGTGCAAGGTCTTGAGGCAAAGAGAAAGTGGCAATGGTCGCAAGGGGGTAGTATCATCGCAGCCGCGAGGGAAGTACCTCCACCACCATGGCAGTAGTCGACCGAACACAAAAAACAGGGGCAAACCAGGTCTCGGGCCCGACCAGGCCTAGAAGGGCCCACAAAACCCCCGTCGCCACGATGCAGCAAGGGCAGCCACAACACCGCCACCACCCTAGAACCTCTATCGCCCCAACTCCACCTCCAGAGAGCCTCAAGGGTGAGCACACGAGGTCAGCCCGCCCTAACCCAGATGGGGCCCAATTTGGCCTAGACCTGGGCTCGAGCAGGACACAGTCGGCCGCCATGGTCACACCTCCTAGCCCCGCTGCCAAAGCCGGCGCCGCCATACTCCGATCCACCCAGCACGAGGGTTCCACGCTGGCGGCCCACGCCCGTCGTGGGGACGAGGTCAGGGCAGCGCCCGCCCGTCGCCCGTGGGGGCGAGAGCGGGTCTGTCGAAAGGACATAGGGCAAAATTGTAGGGGTTCGTAGCATGGAAAACAAAAAAATCTATCGCATGAACACACATAAGCCAAGATCTATCTACTATATTGTAGCAACGAGTCGATAGAGTACTAACCCTCAAAGATCCAAAGTGGTTAACCAGATCGGATTCTGGTGGGTGATGTAGTCGTTCACTTGTCGATCTCAAGATCGCCTAGACGATCCTTCCGGCGCCGCGTTCTGGCAGCGCTCCCGCAGTCGGTCACACATATTGTACTCGATGAATACCTTCCTCTCCCTTGTTCCAGCAGGTAGAGGAGGTTGTAGATCTCTCCCCGCGATTCCGGCAGCACGACGGTGTGGTGTCGAAAGTAGAGGGGAAATCTCGCAGGGCTTCGCCTAAGCCGGAGAAGGTATGGTGGAGTAGAGGGACCCCGACGATCTCGGATTTAGAGGGCCGAGGTGTATAGGTGGTTGGCAACTAGGGTTTAGCTAGCCGACAACTGTTTAGAGGAGGATCTATATCGGCCGCAACTAAAGAAGGGGGTGGCGGCCAACCTAGGGTTTCTTGTGTGTCCAAGAGGGGGCGCCCTACCCCTCCTTTTACAGGTGGGAAGGCGCCAAGGGGTAGGGAGTCCTCCCCCAACTCCACTTCATGTGGCCGACGCAAGGGAGATGGAGGAATCCTCCATTAGGTAGGATTCCTTCCCTCCCCCCACTTGGAAATCATTATCCTAGTTTGACTTTTTCAAACTGGCTTTTTTGTCTTTCAAACTAGAGTTTGGTTTCTCTCTTCCAAGTGTCCAGCCAAGTGACTTAGGACATGATGCAACCATTCCATTTTGTCATGACACATCCATGTACCCTCCCCCCTCCGGATCGGTGGACCTTTTAGACCCTTCTAGAACATTCCGGTGAAAACACCAAAACCATTCCCGAACTCTAGAATTGGACTTTCCTTATATGAATCTTATTCTCCGGACCATTCCGGATCTCCTTGTGATATCCCGGATCCCACCCGAGACTCCGAACAACATTCGGTCTCTTTACTCACATTCTATATCTACTAAACAACATCAAATCCTTAAGTGTGTCTTCCTATGGTTCGTGAATTATGCAGACATGATCGATACTTTTCTCCGATCAATAACCAATAGAGGAATCTGGAAATTCATATGGCTCCCACATATTTCTACAATTACTTCATGATCGAATAAACCATTTACATATGATTCCAGTTTCCCTTTGTCTTGCGATACTTTACTTATCCGAGGTTTGATCATTGGTATCTCTGCATACCTAGTTCAACCTCGTTACTGATAAGTACTATTTACTCGTTTCTATGATATGTGATCCCTTGTGAGCCAGTCACATGCTTGCAAGCTAATTGGATGACATTCCACCAAGAGAGCCTAGAGTATATCTAGTCGTCATATGGATGAACAAATCCAACTCTTGATCCATGTGCCTCAATACATACTTTCTGAAAACTCAATGCCACCTTTATAACCACTCAGTTACAAAGTAGTGTTTGATGTCATCAAAGTATCCATCCGGTGACGGTGATTAACATGATCTCATGGTCGAAGGATTTAGGTTACTATGTATTGAAAGCTTATAGCAAGTGAACTATTTAAATGACTTGATCTTATGCTACGCTTAACTATAAGAGTATATCCATCACATCATTCTTCTAATGATATGACCTTGTTATTAATAACATCTCAATGTTCATGATCAGGAAACCATGACCATATATTAATCAACAAGCTAGTTTAACAAGAGGCTTTACTAAGGACTCTTATATGTTTACAAATTACACAAGTATTAATGTTTCTGGTTAATACAATTATAGCATGGTATGTAAACATTTATCATAAACATGAAGATATAATAATACTCACTTTATTATTACCTCTTGGGCATATCTCCAACAAAAATTCCCGCAATTTTATTTTCCCAATGTCTTGAATTAATATGAATGTATTTTAAAACTAAACAATATTTAGATCTAAAACATTCATCTTTAAAACGCTAAACATTTTTTTAAAACACATGAACCATATTGAAAATAATCATGTACATTTTTCAAAATAATGAACCAATTACAAAAAATCATGAAGAATTTTCGAAAAATCATGAACCAGTTGCAGAAAAACATGATATTTTTTCAAAATTATGAACCAATTTTTGAAATTCATGAACCAAATTTGGAAATTCATGAATAATTTCTTAAAAGCGTGAACATTTTTTTTTTTGAAAAACATGCACTTTTTAAAAATCATGAACAAATTATAAATTATGTACTCCCTCCGATCCTAAATAAGTGTCACGGTTTTAAACTAACTCTAGTTCAAAATGGCGACACTTATTTAGGATCGGAGGTAGTACCTTTTTTAAAGGACAGAAAAAAGAAAAGACAAACATAAAGGAAAAATGAAAAACAGGGGGAAAAATGACATGAAAAGAAGAGAAAAAGGTAAAGTGAGCGGCATACAGCATTTGCGCATGTCTACCGTCCTATATTTGTCTTATTGAATTGGGCTTGCTGCAACCGTGCTACTTCTTCCATTAATCTGTAATGATGAGCCCACAAGCAGCTCACAACCTAGGCGATGGGCAGGAACGACGGACCAGGCCAAGATAACATATGAGAAAGCATGTTCCGAGTACATTGTTTTGTGCTGGTTTAAAAAGAAAAACTTTTGCTAATTCTCAATTTTTTGGTTGGGTAGACGTACATGTTTTTTTAGGTTTTATGAATTCTCAGTCGACTGATAATTAGTCTAAATCTCAGTCAAGTCTTAGCCGTTTGATTTGTTTGGTTGAGATTTGTGTCATGATTTTTTTGAGTGAAAGATAGTCGGCAATCTTTATTAATTATCAAACAAACTTATACCGCTTATGAGTTTCAGAAAAAAAAAAGGAGGACCGTCGTCCCATTTACAATCTATATGATTCAAAAAAAATGTACCTAGAAAGCTCATTGGCCTCCCTTTGACAATATTCGAAAGTGATATGCGCATAACGTGAAACGGGGATTTTGCGATCATCAAATATTGCCGCCACCGATGTATTTAAAAACCGCCCTGCATCATGGTGTTAATGACCTGAACGTAATCAGACCGAAGAGTCACTTTGTTACAGTCTAAAAATTGCGCCCTGCTTAGTCCTTCTCTAAAGGCATATGCCTCGGCCATCATAGCGTTAGTAATAAAGTGAAGTTCTTTGCAGTTTGCCACCAAGAATTTCCCAGCCTCAACTCTTGCAATCACTCTTAAGCCACTATTTCCTTCATCCGCATCAAAAGACGTATCAACATTTATTTTTAAAAAAACTAGAGCAAAAGATTTGTCCCAATCTATTAATTAAGCAGAAGAAAATTGTCCAGTTAATCAACGAAAAACTATGAAAACCGTTACAACCAACACCAATCCGCAACAAAGCAACATCTAAATAACATAATCTCAAGAAGCAATAAACACACACAACCTACTACAACCGCAAACAACACGTGGAGCACGGGACACCGCAAAATGTTCCACTTAACGGATGACCCAAAAGAAGCTAGAACGATCAATCAAAACTTTTTGATTAAGTCCTCAGAAGCCTTTCCTACCGAGACGCAATCAATGTTCTTGCTATAACCTGGGCTCGCCGCCTCTAAACTAGTAAGCAACCCGCAAAGCTCGCTTGCAAAAAGAGCCTCGGAGTTAAGCACCACAGAGGTGGGCAACATCTGTGGTGAGGGCGTCGTCGCCACCGCCAAGGCCTCAACGAAGCCCATCTCAACAGGCTGCAGCGACGGGCCACGAGGAGAGAGACGGCCATAGAGTTGCTCTTCCTCAACCACGGACGACTTCTGCTCAGACGAGTCAAACGCAACCAAATCGTGAGCTTTGGCGATCCCCATACCATCAGAAGGGCATTGCCTCCGCCGGCTCCAAAGAAACATCACCACACGCCAACAGCAGCCTGAGAGCTGCCACCTCCCCCTCTATTGGCTTACTCCGTGATTTAACTTTCCTTTGAATAAGTTTATTTTTTGCTCTACAATACTACTACCTCCGTTTCAGGGCTTAAGGCGCACACGCTTTCCAAAGCAAAGTTTGACCGAAAGAATTGAGCAACAAAATCTTGATTATATTGTACATAATTAGTACCGTTGGATTCGTATTGAAAAATACTTTCCAGTGACACTAGTTTTATACCAAAACTCTTTACGTGTTTAGAGTAATTATCGGTCAAAGAAAAAACACGCAAAACGAGGACGCGTTAAACCCTGAAACAGAGGGAGTATGTAGCTAGCACACCAATACACATTGCACTCACGTATGGTATTTCAACATTATCTCCATGTGTGCTTTGTCGACTTTCCCACCAGATATACCAGGCTCTAGTCAATTGGCTCCCGGTAACCAATACGACCCAGCTGCTCGTAAGCTCCCAAATTCAATATTACTAGACGGACACGCGAGCTTCGCCTCGCCGCCTGCATAGCGTGTCTGTTGCGATGCATTTGCTGGTGGTAAGTTTTTGTGTTGTTGCATGTGATTATTTGGATTAAACATGCTCATAGGATTATATATATTATGGGTTAATGGTGGAGATTAGATCATCTAAATTTTCCAATAGTAAGCATTTGGTGTACGGAAAACAAAATTTGTGCAAACGCTATTGAAAGTACGTGAAATGGATACCCTACATTACGTAAATAAAGTTTAGAGGGATCCACGGTATACATGTATCGTTAATATGAATGACACAGTAGACTTAGCGATGACAATGATCAGCATGCATTGGTACGGTGCTAGCCAATTTAACAGCACATTTCAGACAGATAGCAACGATGAAAAACCATATATAATTAGATATGGTCCTGTGCACAGAGCCCATTGCTCTAACATATACTCACCCGTTCAAGTAACTAAGGAGTTTCGTGGAATCAGCAAATCTGTTGAAGACAGAACCATAACCCATAACGTAGGTAGAACAAACATGACAGGTCTAACATGTTATGGACATGTCCAGGTATTTTGCTTACAATAAAATACTTACTTGGAGGCTCCTTCATGATTAATCGGTAGCAAAATAAATATCCTACCTAATAGTCTTAGTGTGATGCATTGTAAAAGCTAATCCCATGTGACCTGGCCATTCACTTTGACAGGACACCTTCTTTTTCTATTTCATGTAATCTCGAATGTTGATGGCCTGGTCTCTTGGATGTCTACTCTTCTAAACATGTGATTTTATATGGAAAAATAGCACACGATCAGTAGCGACAATTATGAAACGAAGATTCGGTGAACAAAGTAGCATGTAAATTAAGGAATATTTAGAAGCTAGCTCTAATTTTGTAACATCGTACCTTCCGCAGAAGAAGCTTCTCGGTCAATTCCTTGTGTTGGAGAAAATGCGCAAGAGCCATGGCAAAATCCTCTTTCGGTGAGCACTGTCAGAGTTTGATCTTTGAATTTATTCACTGGCAAAACTAAGAACTAGCTATACTAAGCATATATGACACACATGGTATTGCTCAGATCGTCATACCTGGCATGTAGCTCACTGCCATAGTTGTGCGACGCATCTAAGGCATCTTTGCAGACCTTGTAATAACTTTCTTCCACGGCCTTGGCCCTCCTAGACCAGACCAGTTCAATGTGATTCAGGTTGACATTTCGGTGGTTAGCCAGAAACAGCAGCACCTCGTTGCATTTTCAATTGCGTCGTAGCCGATGGGGGCAGTGTTGCCCTGGAAGATCTCCCTTTCTATATATCAGAAGATATCTTCCACAAGAATGACCATCTTTACACTCACAGAGCTGGGGCGGTCCTTCTCTGCCTGTGTACATGTATCATAAGATAGCTCTAGAGTCGTGCACACCCGCTGAAGCATGTTTTGCCTTGAGATGCACACAGAGTGCCATGCCTGCAAGAACAAATATGGGTAATAATCGGTGCTAGACGACGGAGAATTGGGGTTCTTCTGTTTAGAGACTAAACACCGACATTTTACAGCTGAGCTACAAATAGAGAGGGGCGCCATAAGACAGAATAATAGCCATTTGCATCCTGATAGTTTTGGGCCATATAAGCACAAGATATCCATAAGGTAACAACACCTTAACACCAACAATATTGCCAGGATCGGTAATCTCCGATGCGTCTCACTATAGTAGAATATTTTCCATTAAGTTCAAATGTTCACATCAGCCCCATACTCAAGTATTGATGAAAAATTTATAAACATCATAGATGGTACAACTATCCTCAGCTAAATCCCTAGCCTTATACAGATGGTTTGTATGAGTAACTTCGGAAGAAATCCTGAGATTTATCTCAAAAAAAATCGGACACCAAACTCAGGCTAATAAGACTTGAAACAACGAACCAGTCGCACACCGGCACAACACATCATGCAGACAATGTTCACCATTGCAAGAGAACCAATCAAACAATCACTTGTTATCTGAATCTACTGGTAGTTAAAATTTCGTTCGAGCATTGCCAACTTTCAAAGGAATGTAGTACAAACCTTATCTTAGCAGAACTAAAGATACAAAAGGATGTCATCATTAGAAAAATAGTAACAACTAACCGGTATGTTATGCAACTAAAGTTGCATCTCTTTATATAATGGGTACCAAGAGCACTAATCATAAAGCATATGAGCTGAAACATGGTCCTAGGCTACTTCCTAAGTTTTCTATCCTATAAGCATATCTTTTCAACAGTCATGATGATAGAGAATTGACAAATCTCACACAATACTGGTTTGTAGATGGCTACTAAGTGGAATTCTGAAATTGTATCTAGGAGATTCACCGTTTAGATAGGACCATAGGATAAGACATGGTTGCCCTGCTAGTGGCAGTTAGTTACAGTTTACAAGGTAATCAATAAAGGTAACATATTCCTCAATGCTCTAGTGTAGGGCTCTCATAAGAACAAGTTTTCGAAATTAGTTCCCTAAATTACTATCCTTTACCTGAACCAGAGGTACATTTCCCAGGAAGCATACCTAAAGTAAAAATACCTCAAAGGGTTTGGTCTGCTCCAGGCCGAACAATGCTCAGACCATGGGACATCTCTACATGACCATGGTTTTGTTACATCATACAAATATTCAAAGCAAGAAAAACTCCTATGTTTGGCAACTTATAATTCGAAAAAGTTGGTTGTGGTATGGAATTTTGGAAATAACTTTCTAAAATGCAAGACATGACTCAAGGCTACTCCAAAACCATTGAAACATGATACACTACATGACCACATATTAACCAAAACTTGCCCCATCTTTTTGATAGAACGCACAATACTATAAGTGTGCATCCATCCCAGCAACAAAGAAGAGAGAGAATAATATTATCTTTCAATGTATAACGCGTATAATGAACATGGACAGGTAGGAAGATGAACTACTTACATTCAGCAACCCATGTTTCGTAAATATAAGAAACTTGTTTTATTAGCCTAAAGTTAAAAACATATCGCTAAACGTAACTCAATATTCTTGAAAACATAAGTCAAAAATATTGCATATAAATATGTGAACTACAAAATGTTTGCATCAATAGCAGCATGACCTTCATCTGTATCTCAAGCAATCAGACTTTTTTACCAACTGTTAAATCTAATAGATATTATTGAAAGTGGCGCTATCAATTTTCAACCGAATACATTCATATGCATAGTCTACTAAACAGAGCATGACTTGACAACTAAAAGTTGGCCATCCATTTACCGTGAATCCTAATGATCTGAGCCGGGTTGAACAAATAAGCTCTAAAAAAATTTAGGCAGAAAAGAAAGGTCCAAACAGATCCATTTTCATATTTCATCAAGTACAACTATAAACTGACTATAAATGCAAGAAAAGTACATACAAAGTAGTGCTACATTTTGATAAGATAGTATCATACCATTTAGTTGAATCCATGTTGGCAAGATAGTATCTTCAATTGGTCTTTGAACTCTAGGATCAAAGATTTCAACAATATTTTTCTTCAATATTGAAAACGAAAATAAATCGTGAGATCTCTCCTGCCTACACAACAGAATAATAATCACTACTCACTATACAAGAAGACAACAAAGCTGAAAACAAAAACTGAAATTACAAGGTAGAAATTGACCTGTTGAAGGCGTGCCCTCTTCTGATTTCTTGAGGACCCTGCTGCTTCCTCTTCTTCTTCTTGGCCCAACGCTGCCCCCTCCTCCTCTTCCATCAGTGCATGTCGACGGCGGAAGTTTTGTTCAGTCCCGGACTCCCTGCTCGGAGACGGATATGTGGGGTCGTGGGAGGCTCAGCCAGAGAGGAGGCACGGCGGAATGCACGGCGACAGTTCTGGGCTCCCTGCTGTGGCTCGTGCTCGAAGTCGAAGATGCGGGGTCGCGATCGTGGGGGGCTGAGTCGGAGAGGAGGCGCAGCACCCGGTGCGGCGGGAGAGGTGGCGGTGGCACAGCGGCCCGCGGTTGGAGCGACGGCGGCCGGGGTGGGGGGTGCACAGCGGAAACAGCCTAGGGTTGGGCGCGAGGGATTTTTCTATCGGGAGTTGGGACAGAGTCGGGAGAACGAAGGCCAGATTTTCCTCTACTGGCCGGTTCACTGGTTTTTTTCGGACCATTTACTGTAGCTAAGGGCGTGGGCCGGTACTCAGCGCATTGGTCTTCCCTCACGCGTAAGCTATAGAATAATATGTTCCAAGCATATTGAACTATATCAATCATCGTTGACCGCAACATTAACTAATTTAAAGTACTCAATTTGGTCCATACCTGCTAGGATCTTTGGCAAGTAAAGAGTGTATGCATTAGATCCTCACACCCAACATTGCATATTTGGCATTGGCTACTTCTTCTGATATGCCTATTATCGAAGATACCACGACATGGAATATGATCATGCAAGACCCGCCAACTGAAGATCTTAATTTTTGCTAGAACATTCAACCGCTACAACTTTTTCCAAACTTCCCTTCCGTGTGAACTTCCTATGCTCATAGCGTCTGGATTATGTTGACCAAATTGGTATTCCCACTCAAGATGGTATGCCGACCTGACAATAAAGATCCAAGATTTCTTATAGTTCCAATCCAATTTTTCACGTAAAAGTTCTTCATGCCACCCTCCAGTCATTGTGTTTATCAGATCTAAAACTTTTAGCGACAAAATTGAACCTCTCTCTATGTATACCTTTCTAGTTGGAATTGTGGGGATCCACATGTCTTCCCATAAGTAAATCTGATCTCCCTTCTCAAACTCTCCATATGCAGACTCTATTTGATAGGGGTTAGCCTCAAGGGTGTCCCGATCTTACAGATCTCGTGGTCAAATCGATGGGAAAAATGAGAGATCGGTCAACGTGCTCCCATCAATCCACATTGGAGAGGTAACAACGCCTTGAAGAGGGTCTTGATAACTGATACGTCGGAAACGTATCTATAATTTTTGATGTTTCATGCTTGTTTAGTATCTACTTTGCTTTTCTTTGTCCACACTTCGAGGTATTTTTTATATGTTTTCTGGTACTAACCTATTAACAAGTTGCCACAGTGTCAGTTGCATGTTTTCTGCTGTTTTTGGTTCCAGAAAAGCTAATAAGAAAATATTCTCGGAATTGGACGGGACAAAAGCGGAAGTCAATATTTCACCGAGAAGAAATGGAGTCTGGAGGGGCGCCACAGGGCGACTGCACCCCACCAAGCGCGGGCCCACCCTGGGTCGTTCCTGGGTAGGGTGTGGGCCCCCTGGCAGCCTCCCAGCCTCGCCTCTTTGCCTATAAGAAGCCCCCGATGCCTAAACCCTAAGTACCCGATCAATATTCCATGAAACCATCTGTAGCCGCCGCCACCATCGTCCCTAGATCGGGAGGGATCTGAAGCTCTTTCCGGCACCCTACCGGAGGGGAGATCATCCCGGAGGCCTTCTTCTTCATCAAGCCATCCTCTGATATAAAGCGTGAGTAGTTCCACCTTGGACTACGAGTCCATGTAGTAGCTAGATGGTTGTATTTCCTCCTTTGTGCTTTCTGTCTAGATCTTCTGAGCTCCGTTCATGATCAAGATCTCATCTATTTGTAATCATGCATGTTGTGTTTGAGGGGATCCGATGGATATTGAGATTACTATGTCAGATTGATTAATGGTTTTGTCTTATTGATTCTATCATGTCTGTGTTGTTTGTGATCTTGCATGCTCTCCGTTGTTAGTAGCTATCTTGGTCAAGTAGTTGCTAGTGACTCCAAGAGGGGGTACTTATGCTCGATAGTGGGTTCATGCCTCTATTTAATCTAAGGGAAGTGACAGAAATCTCTAAGGTTGTAGATGTGTTGTTGCCACTAGGGAGAAAACAATGGTCTCTTGTTCATGGAACAAGTGGATTGTTTACCTTACACACTTTGCTTAAAGCAGTTGTCTGTTGTGTACAACTTAATACTGGAGGGTGTTCGGATTATAACCCAAAGGTGTACTTCTACTCATAGATGCAGTTGGATGGCAGTCTATGTATATTGTTGTATTGCCCAATCGAATCTCATAGGATCCTTATGTCTAGTATTGCATTGTTATGCCTTGCTCAATCCTGTCAATTGCCCTGCTGTAATTTGTTTACCCTGCATGCCATTTTTTTTAACTAAGGAGAACACCTCTAGTGAACTATGGACCACGGTCCAATCTTTACCATTGATACATCTTCCAATGTTACTGTTTACTTTCTGCAAACCATCATCACGTTTCACACCATACAGTTAATCCTTTGTTACAGCAACCGGTGAGATTGACAACCTCACTGTTAGTTGGGGCAGAGTCTTGCGTGTGCAGGTTTCCATGTTGCTTGCAACACCTTTGAGACGTTTCCTTCCTCCTACTGGTTCGATAACCTCGATTTCTTACTGAGGGATGACTTGCTGCTGTGATGCATCACACCTTGCTCTTAGGGTTTCTCGACGAAGCACTCCCACGTTGACGCAGCGCCATCAAGATTTTCTGGTGCCATTGCCGGGGAGGCTAAGGACGTCTTCACAAGGGGAGTCCTCCTCAACCTTTCTCTTTACTTTGTTTTTGGTATGATTAGTTTCTTTTGCTTGGTTTTTTTTGCCTCTTTTTTATCAAAAACTCCAAAAAAAATTTAGCTTAGTTTGGTTTGCTTTGTCTTATAAAAAACACAAAAAAATTAGTTCCTTCTCTAGTTGCTGCTGCTGTTGGCTTGCTCCACTTTTACCAAAATGAACTCTGCTGAGAACACCAAGTTGTGTGACTTCACTAGCACAAACAACAATGATTTCCTAAGCAATCCTATTGCTCCACCTGCTCCTGATGCTACCTTTTATGAAATTAAGCCTCCTTTGTTGAATCTTGTGATGAGAGAGCAATTTTCTGGTGCTAGTTCTGATGATGTTGCTGCCCATCTCAATAACTTTGTTGAACTTTGTGAGATGCAAAAGTATAAGGATGGAGATGGAGATATTATTAAGCTCAAGTTGTTTCCTTTCTACTTGAGAGGAAAAGCTAAAGAATGGTTGTTATCTTTGCCTAGAAATAGCATTGATTCTTGGATTAAGTGCAAAGATGCTTTTATTGGAAAATACTACCCTCCTGCTAAGATTATATTTATGAGAAGTGATATTATGAAATTTAAACAACTTGATAATGAACATGTTGCTCAAGCTTGGGAAAGAATGAAATCTTTGGTTAAGAATTGTCTGAGTCATGGACTTACTGCTTGGATGATTATCCAGACTTTTTATGCATGTTTGAACTTCTCTTCAAGAAACCTGTTGGATTCAGCTGTTGGAGGTACCTTTATGACCATCACCTTGGGTGCTGCAACAAAACTCCTTGATAATATGATGGTTAATTATTCTGAATGGCACACTGAGAGAGCTCCACATGGTAAGAAGGTAAATTCTACTGAAGAACCTCCTCTTTGAGTGATAAGATAGATGTTATTATGGCTATGCTTGTTAATGGGAAAGCTCCTTTAGATCCAAATAATGTTCCCTTGGCCTCTTTGGTTGCTTAAGAAGAGCAAGTTTATGTGAACTTCATTATAAAAAACAATGTCAACAACAATGCCTATATGAATAATTTTGGTAGTAACAATAATTATAGGCCTTATCATCCTAATAATGGCAATACATATGGAAACTCCTACAACAATACTAGAAGTGCCCCCTCTGAACTTGAAGTCATGCTCAAAGACTTTATTAGTAAACAAACCAATTTCAACAAGACTGTGGAGGAAAATATTTTAAATGTTGAGAAAAATATTTCCTCTTTGTCTAAAGCATAGTCCTCTTTGATTAATAAAATGGATGCTAAACCTAAAACCATGGAAAGTACCTTTGCTGCTACTCATGCCATACAAGTTACTATTGATGAAAATGTTAGACTGTTAGCCCAACTTCATGCTAAGTGGGAAAGGGAAGCTGAAATTGATAGAAACAATAGTGTGCACCATCACCACCACCTATATGTATGCCACTAAACCACACAAAGTCCCTATTCCTCCTCCTACAATGCCTAAGCCTAATGAGTCTACTACTAGTGATGCTAAGTTTGATTTTGATCTTGATGGTTGCAATATTTCTGAAGTGATTATGTTCCTGCAAAAGCTTGCTAGAAGTCCTGATGCTAGTGATATGCATGTTGCTTTCACCAAACACATTACAGACGCTCTTGTTAAAATTAAGGAAGAGAAGTTAAAACACAAAGTTTCTATTCCTAGGAAAGTAGAAGATAGTTGGGAACCCATTATTAATATGCAAGTGAATGACTTTGATCCCAAAGCTTCATGTGACCTTGGTTCTAGTGTCTCTATTATGCCTAGGAAGATTTATGAAATGCTTGATTTGCCACCTTTGGAAGATTGTTATTTGGATATCCCACTTAATTATAATGGTAAGAAGAAACTCAAGGGGAGTGTTAATGATGTTATCATTATGGTTAACAATGCTTATGTCCCTATTGATTTCTATGTTTTGGATGTTGAATATAATGCTTCTTGTCCTATTACTTTGGGAATTCCTTTTCTTAGAACTGTTGGTGCCATCATTGATATGAAATAAGGCACCATTAAATATCAATTTCCATTCAAGAAAGGTATTTAACAATTCCCTATAAGGAGAGAGAAGTTGCTTTTTGCTCCTCCTTTGAAAGCAAGGTTTGATGTTAATGCTTCTTCATTTGAAAATACTTGATTTCTTGCTTCTTGTGCCTAACTTAAAGACGTTAAAGAAAAGTACTTGTTGGGAGATAAACCAAGAGTTTTCTTGAGTCTTGAAAGTTATTACTTCATTAATGACCTATCCTTATCCTTTTTGTTTGCTTTTTGTGCCAAGAATGACCTCTAATGAGAGGGAAGTAAGATTTGGGGAGTTGCTGTCCCGAAACAGATTTTTGTGCTCCACCATAAAATTCGTGAGGAGTCTCTGTAAGCCGGATTGATCTGAAAATGTACGAATAAATCCCCCAGTATGTTAGCTAACTTTCGTTAGTTCAACACTTTTATATTTGAGAAACATAAGGTCTTATAAAAAATCGGTTTCTACCTGCTGGTCTGTTTTTACATATTTCTGCCATTATTTGCATTTGCTTCTTATTGATTCCTTTTTGGGTTCTTTTTGGAAAATTGAGCTTTTTGAGGGAATTGCTTCAGTAGCTTGTGTTTTAAGTGAAATTTTTGCTGTTCCAAATCTAAACCCAAGGGTCTATTATATTTTGAATACACTAATGTTGCTAATGAAGATTGTGTGATGTTTTGTATGAAGGAAAAATTCCAGGTGTAGAGAGAGAATGATGTAATGAGATGAAGAATGGACAAAAGCTCAAGCTTAGGGATGCCACCCCGGTGTCACCCCAAGAAATAGCCAAGAGGTACAAGCGTCAAAGCTTGGGGATGCCCAAGGCATCCCCTTCTTCATCAATAAAAAGCTTAGGTCTTTCTAGACACTTCATTTTTATTGTTGCATTCACTGTTGTGTTGTTCTTGGAGCGTCTTACTTTTCATTTGATTTGCTTAGTTTGTTTAGTTTGCTTGAATAAAGTAGTTTGGACCCCTATTCTCGCTGTGTTGTTTCAAATAAGTCGATTGGTATTGGAGAAGAGTAGAAAGTTTCATGCTTATAGTGGTACAAAAGGGAGCTTGTTTTGACTGTGGCTTAGACTTTATCATGTCATGCTAGGTGTTGTTTTGACCTTATGCTTAGTGATTATTGTTGTAGCATGACTTGTTACAAACAATTGGGATTGCTTAGTGTGCCTTGAAATAATCATGTGTTGTTTTAGCATACAAAAGCATAGTATTGTGGTATATTCTCCTTTGATGCTTTGTTTGGGTTGACTTGGCACATGATCACACCATGTTATGACTATGAACCAGTCACCTTAGCCTCTATGATCATTTAGTCCTTGACTTGTAGTACCACTCTATGCTTTGATTAGTAATGTTTTATCGCTCTGCATGATTATGGCCATTATTTCTCTCTTAGTTGGTCGCTCCCAGTCTTTTGCTAGCCTCCACTTGTATGAGTAAGCTCTACTCATGATTCCAACTCCCAAGAAACCAAGCAAAGTGTCCACTGTAAATTCCTATGCATGGTGTGTTACACCATTCCAAGTATATTCTTGTTTTCATCTATCTTCCAATTGAAAAGTATTTTTTTATGTGAAAACTTAGTGATTAAAGCCCTCACGAACTTGATTGCACACTTTAGTTTTCTTGCCCCTAATAAACTTGAACCATTGTGTCATCTATGTTGTATACGCTTGCACTTATACGTTGAAATTAGCAGAACCATGTTGTCATGGGGAATGCTTTCAACACTTATGGATCTCTATCCAGTTGATATCATGCTCTTTTGTTTATGGGTGTCGTCGGTGTGAAATGAAAGGGGAGCTTGTAAGTCCATGGAGTTATGTATTTTGTGTTAGAGAAACGCCTGGGCGGCTAGCCTAAGACATGCCTAATCATGGTGGAAACTTGCAGCATCACCATAATGACATCTATGAAGCATTCTTCTTATGAAAAAAAAAATAGATTGATAAAAATAAAAAAAATGAGAAAATAGGAAAGAGAGAAAAAAGCACCATATTCCCATGGTAAATAAGAAGAATGCTGAGATGCTCATTGTCTACTTGGCTTGTCATTTTGATTATGGGATAGCTCCTGTATCATGTGCAAGGGGTACCCCGTTGGCAGTTCTCTATGATACGCATATACTTACTATGACATGAACTTGCAAGTAACTAAAATTGAGTAGCATGAGGAGCGGCCCTCATATTCAAGGGACATGACATTGCCAACTTATACTTTGTCAAGCATATACTCCATAGTTTGTTCACTTTAACCTTAATCATTTCAAGATGCTTATGATAAGGGCAATGAGAGCTGAAAGCTAACAAGTACCATAATTTTTGGAAGCTCTTTATGAAACTTGAAATCCCTGCTTCCCATATGAAGGGCCTTTCTTCCACTACTATATTGAGTCTCCACCTTCTATCCATAGGCACCAATTATGAGAGCATAGTTGCCATTCTTAATTCTATGTGCATTGTCCCAAAACTTATTGATTTATTCATAATATTGATATTGTTGGAATTATGCCCTAGAGGCAATAATAAAGATGTTATTATTATAATTCTTGTTCATGATAATGTTTATATTCCATGCTAGAATTGTATTAAGCGGAAACTTTAATACTTGTGTGGTTTGTGAACAACACCGTGTCCCTAGTACGCCTCTATGGACTAGCTCATTTATTAATGATGGTTAAGGTTTCCTAACCATGGACATGAGTTGTCGATTAATAATGAGATCATATCATTGGGAGAATGATGTGATGGACATACCCAAACTAAGCGAAGAAATTAGATCGTGTCATCGTGTTCATCTTTGCGAAGCTTTTCTTATGTCAAATATTGTATTCCTTAGACCATGAGATAATACAACTCCCTGGTATCGGAAGAAAGCTTTGAGGTCATCAAACGTCATCCTATGAAAGGGTGATCATAAAGGTGTCTCTCAGGTGATCGGAAAGTATCTGTTGGGTTGTATGTATCGAGATGGGATTTGTCCCTCCCAAGTCGGAGAGATATACTTTGGGCCCACTCGGTAATCGATATCAACACCGCTTGCAAGCATGTGGTTAAGGAGTTAATCACAAAGTGATATCGGATTACGGAACGAGTAAAGTACTTGCTGTGAACGAGATTGAACTAGGTATGACGGTACCGACGATCAAATCTCGGGCAAGTAAAATATCGCGAGACGAAGGGAATATATATGGGATTGATTGAATCCTGGCATCGTGGTTCATCCGATATGATCATCGATGAATGTGTGGGAGTCAATATGGGTTTACGCACTTACCGTTGATTATTGATAGAAGATCATGTCTGCATATTCTCGAACCCGCAGGGTCACACACTTAACGTGTCTCGACGCTAGGATAGATTGGATGATTGGTTTATGAGTTTTTGTTCGGAGTATCGGATGGGATCCGGGACATCACGAGAGCTTCCGGAATGGTACGGAGAATAAGATTCATATAAGGCAGTGCAGTTTTTGGAGTTCGGAATTGTTCCGGGTTAATCGGTATTGTACCAGAAGCTTCTAGAACCTTCCGGAAGGGGACCAACGTGGACCCACTTTCCGGGAGGGGGCATGGGCCTATGAGGGAGTGCCCTGGCTGCATTGGGCCAGGGGCACAAGGCCCCATAGGGCCCAGCCGGCCAAGAAGGGATAAAACCCTAATTGGAGCTTCTAGAAGGGGGGGGGTTCCTTGCCCCCCACTCCTCCTCCTTGGCCGCCAGTTTTGGCTTGGGTGAGGGGCTAGGGTTGCCGCCCCACCCCTATATATAAATAGGGCTGGGGGCGCACCACCCCCACACACCTTCCCCTCCTCTCTCTCTCCCTCCCGACTACGTGTAGGCGAAGCCCTGCTGCAGAAACTCTCCACCAATTGCACCGCGCCGTCGCATTGTAGATCCAACCCATCTCTCCACCATACTTGCTGGACCAAGGAAGGAGGAGACATCGAGGTGCTGCACGTGTGCATCTCACGGAGGCATCGCCACTTGTGGTGCTAGATCGGATCGGATCGCGAGGAGGAGAAGCGAGTACGACTACATCACCCACGCGTTAACGAGCGTTCCATTGTCGCGAATCTTCTTCAATGCGAAGATCTAATCCAATCTATCTTGTTGATTGCATCTCCTAGATTAGATCTTGGCTTCCCTCTGTTCGCATCCGTAGAAATTTTTGATTTACTATGTCACGAAACCCTTCAGTGGTATCAGAGCTAGATCTATGCGTAGATGTGTTTCACGAGTAGAACGCAACATGGTCGTTGCGGGCGTTGATGTTTTCTGTTACAAGACTCTTGTTTGTGTTCTTATTATGACACGGGATAGTGAGATTGAAGCGGTCCAGGCCAACCTTACGCGACGTTGTTCGCGAGACCGGATCCGCACTTGACGTGCGGCTTGTTCCACACATGCGGCTGGTGGATGCCAGTTTCTCTCACTATAGTTGTCATGGGATTTACACCGGAGTTTGGCAACCATAATATCACCGTTGTGGCTTTCCGTAGGTAAGAATCATTCTTAGCATCTACTCCCATAAGCCACGTAAAACATGCAACAACAAAGTAGAGGCATCTAACTTGTTTTTGCAGGGAGTGTTTTCTGTGATATGGTATGGCCCAAGATGTGATGTGTATAATGTATGCGATGATCATGCTTTGTAATGTTTCACGACTTGCATGTCGATGAGTACACAACCGGGCGAGAATATATGGTTGTCTTTATAATTGTGTATGACATGTGTGTCAACTTCTTATACGCCATGTAATAGTTTCACTTTATCGCTAAGTAGTTAGCAATAGTTGTAGTAGCTATTCGTGGTGGAGGCAATCATGGTGGAGTGATGGAGATCATGCCGGAACGCACAAGATGGAGATCATTGCGCGAAGATTGGCTATACCATGTCACATGAAGTAATATGCATGTGATGTTTATCCTTTTATGTATCTTATTATGCTTATATCGCGACGGTAGCATTATAAGATGATTCCTCACTTAAAGATCAAGATAAAACTGTGTTCTCCCCAAGTATGCACCGTTGCGAAAGTTCGTCGTGTCCAAGCATCACGTGATGATCGGGTGCTATAGACTCTATGCTCACATACAACGGGTGCAAGCCAGTTTTTGCACACACAGAAATACTTGGGTTTGACTTGACGAGCCTAGCATGTACAGACATGGCCTCGGAACACATGAACCGAAAGGTTAAGCATGAGTCATATGAATGATATGATCGACACTTCGTTGTCCACCATTGAAACCACATCTCTTCTCGTGATGATCGGATTAGGTGTGGTGAATTTGGATCATGTTCACTAAACAACTTGAGGGATGTTGAATTTAGTGGGAGTTCATCTGGTAATTTGATTAATTTGAACTATTTATCATGAACATAGTCTAAATTGTACTTGCAAATACTGTAGATCACATGGCTAAGTCCAACTTCAACTTCAACGTTTTTGCTGAGATAGAAATGCTTAGAAACAATGGGTCTAACTTCACCAAATGGTTCCGCATTCTGAGAATCATTCTCGCTGGCGGACAAAAGGACTATGTCCTTGAGAAAGCGCTAGGTGACGCCCCTGTTATAGATGTGCCGGCTGATGAGAAAGTTGTTTATCAGTCACGCAAGGATGATTATGATTTGATTAAGATCGCCATGTTGTATGCTATGGAATCGGATCTTCAAAATCGTTTTGAGGAGTTCGCCGGGCCCTTTGAGATTCTTGAGGAGCTGAAAACTATGTTTCAGACTCAGGCCCGTTCTGAGAGATATGAGATCTCTAAGAAATTCTTTAACTACAAGATGGAGGAAGGGAGTTGTCGTGGTGGTGGCACGGCAGATGCCATGGGTAGGCTAAAGTACGGGGCCTATGGATGCTAGTGGGATCTGGGGAGGGAAGATGCAACTGTCTTTACACTCAAGCTGCCAAAGTGAAGAACTTTATTTTTCTCCTGTTGGGTTACAAATGCTCCTTGAGCTGAATACAGGGGGACAAGATGAATCTCCCCAGCCTAACGGTGCTCAAAGAGTCGATGCCTTCCTCAGGGCCCAAACCTCCCCTTATAAAGGGGTGCCTTGGGTGCCCTTAGGGCTGACGAGGCAAGCATATTCGTGGAATATGCTTGTCCCAAAATAGTAGTTCGGCGGCCTCCTTTCCCTGTCACCCTTCTAATGATGGCAAGGCTCCAGTGGCCCCCTCCTGCGTGCCTCGGGCTCCGTGGATCACCTCCGTGACCTCCTTCGCCCTCCGACGTGCATCCTTGTCTCTTGTGCTTGGCCTGTTACGATTCCTTCTAGCCTGCAGCTATAGTTTGACCAGGCTTCTCCTTCTCCCGCAAGCTTCAGATCACTCGGCCTTACCTTGTGTTACTCACTGCTCTCACCCGCATGAAGATCATTTGGGTAACCCGCCGATTCTCTCATTAACTCGGCCGTAACCACTTGATACCTATACATGGGCTTCTTGCCCGTTCATCGGCCGACATATCCATGATTCGCCGACTTAGGTCAGAACTTCGAAACAGACGGGACAAGATTACCTCTGTTTCCCGTCTCTGACCTACCCGAGGTTAACCCCCTGACATTAGTCCCCGAAGCTGGTGTGGCCCTGTCAATAGCTTTGGCCGGGTTATATCAGCTTCATCACTTTCTTCAGTCTTGTTTCCGAGCTATGGCCTCGTCCGAGGTTTCCTCGTTCCTTCCCTCGTACGCCACGTCCTACGTGTCACCCCATCATTGCTCTTCTAGTTTTTAGGTCCTTCTACAGTGCTCACTGACAAGCTACAGTGAACCCTGCACCTGCTGCGCCGCCGCCGCGACGCCTCGTGTGCCGCTCCCCTTGGGATTGTAACAACCTTTCTTCGTCTGTGGCCGTTGGTGTGGCTCCACTCACCGTCGTGCGTTCGTGCTGTTCCCACGATCTACACGGGTAACTGCCACACCCACGATCCCACTCCCCTGTTCGTGGCTTGACTATAAAGAGGGGAAACGCGCCCGCAGGATTCACCTTTCCCCTTATCGCTCGCCTCCGCTCTCCTTCTTCCTTTCGCCTGCGTGTTCTCTTGCCGCTCCGCCGCCGCTCGTCAGCCAGAGCCTCCGCCGGCGAGGATTCCGCCGCGTCGCTTTCGCCTTTCAAGGCCTTTCTGCGGCTGTTCGCCACGGTGAGTCCTCTCGACCATCTTGCCCTGATCTTGCCCTAGATCCACCTGCTCCATTTTCGTGCTCGGGCGACGGTTCCTCCGCTCTTCGCCATTGTTTTCGTGCTAAGTTCCGACGGGGCCTTGTAGCTCTAAGCTCCCCTCCGCCGCCAGTTTTTCCTCCGGCGATCTCTCCCGCGCACCCATGTCTAGTTCGTTTAGGCGCTCTTGTTGAGGACGATGACGCTCCGGCCCGGCGTGGCTCGTGGCAGGGCTCTTCAGTCACGCGCCGTGAGATTGAATGGCTCATCCGAACTCGACGGATTCCTGCCGAGGTTTCCTGTCGTTTACCCGACAGCGAATCCTCTCCGCATCGAGAGGGCGAGTATGTGGTTTTCATGTCTCACTTAGCCCGCTTCGTCTCCTCTTAGTGATTTCGCTAGAGAATTCCTCGATTATCGCCTTCACCGCACCACCTTCTGCGAACGCCATAGCTTCTCTTCGCTTTCATCTCCGCCGGAGGGTTACTTGACCTCGGCGTCGATTGCATGTCCTGGTCGAAGTTCTTCCAGATCCGCCCAACGTTGTTCCCCAAATCTACGCATCCTTCCGAGAAGTTGCTTACCCAATGTGGGCGGCGCTATTACACCCCGGAGGAAATCCGTGTTTCCCGTGTCACCGGGTTGGAGTCGTGCAAGAAGTGGCACAAGTCATTTTTCACGCCAAGAACAGGGCGGAAGACAAGATTCGCCCTCCATTCTCAATTGGCCCACCTTCCAAAGTGAACTGCTCTATAATCCGAGGAAAACTCACGCCTTGGCCGAGGCCTTCGAGATTCGGCTAAAAGAGTTGATCCGGGCCGGGTTGTGCGGCGAAGACCTGATGGCAACTTTTATTAGTAGCCGGATCTGCCCCTTCCAGCAGCGGACCCACAAGCTATGCTACATGAGTGGTCCTCTTGACCCCAACCGAGTCTCGACCGTGGAGCTGGATAATTACCTTATTCATAAGCGCGTCCGAGCTATCTTCAAGACTGAGATGCCTGAGGATTGGTCTTGGGGGTTAAAACCATTCACCCGCGACCGTCCTCCTCCCGAGGTAAGCCTAATCTCCTTTATTCTATTATTCCACAGTTTTTAGAAACTGGTTTACATGATTTTCTTTCTCCTTGTCTTGCAGAGGTTCGCAGAGCAGAAGAACGAGGACGCCGGGTTCTGCAGCTCCCTTGGCCCATGGATGAGTACCCGACATCTTGTGAGCCGGACTCAGGAGTTCGTCCCTAAGTCGGATCCTGCTCCGCTCGAGCTCGCGCAAAACTTCAGGCAAATAAGAGGAGGAAGGTGATTCGGACGAGGTCCAAATTCTTGAGGTAGTTGCCGCAATGCCTATTTCTTATGCATTTCCGGCTTCTACTTTCCCAGCTAATCCGCCGGTCAGGTTCACGACGCCGAACCTATTGCTTCCCGGCCTCCGTTACCTCGAGGAAGCGGGGCTCTGCTAGTGCCTCGAGGCGGTTCCTAAGAAACGAATAAAGAAATCCGCTCGAATCCTCCCAGCGCAAGACTATGCCCGGTCACGGGTAAGTTATTTTGCCTATATTTCTTGTTTCTCTCTTTCTGTTTCTCATACTGACGAATCTTCTTTCTTATTTTTGCAGCGCTCCTCTGTCTGTTAAACCCCCCGGTCCTAGTATGACTAGCCGTCCGATTCGGCCGCCATCTCCTCCTCCCGATGACACAATTCCTAGTCCTATTCGCCCTGCTTCCCCCGCCCAATACGCCGTCGCTTTGTTTCGCGATGTCCCTGAGACTTCTTCCATTGACCTGGATCCGATCCGGTCCTCTGAAGTTTTCGTTGAGCCAGCTGTCCCTTCTATGGTCCCCAGCGCTACTATTGAGCTTCCATCTACACCCGGTTTCTACGGTCATCCCGACCTCGGCGAAAAGGTCGTTGCCTCGGCGCCCTCTGCGACCTTATCCTCCGCGCTCCTAAGGACTCCGTCCCACTTCGAGGCGCAACTTCCTGCCGATGCCTCTTCTAAGGCGACAGAGCTATTGCCAAGACTTCTTCTCAGAAGGTCTTGCCGGCTCTTCTCACCGAGTATTGCGACGTCTTTGCGTAAGGGAGCTGCATTCCAAAGTCCTCACATTACCTCGGCCACCGGCAGCCAGCTTGCTCTTCATAAGAGCCCTGCGACTGCCGTAGTCGGACCGCCTGCCCGGGGTAAAGTTTTAACTCGGACAGCTAGCGGGAACAGCCTTGGAGCGCTGGTTGAGTATGCCAATAACTGGAATGCTGCTGATCAGTTTGAGGGTAATCCAGCCAACCAACCTTTCCAGCTTTCTGACATCAGCGGCCGTTTTGACCATGCTGCCCAGTTTATCATTGATACCAACAAGATGAATGCGGTAATTGTTTTATCTCTGAGTCTTAAATTATTCTCCAGATGTTACCATATTCTCTAGTCCCCGAAACTTGCAAGGAAATAACTTGTTGTATGCTTGGAAGTTTGACTTAAATTTATTTCTAAGGTTCGTTAGTCCGGCCATCTAGTTCGGAGTTTATTCGGACTTGGTTTAGCTTTGAATATCCAGCCACTTAGAGCCGAGTTAAGTCTTGCTTGACTCGGATCTAATTTTGGCTTTGAATATCCAGCGACCTAGATCTGAATTAAGCTTCGTTTGATTTGGATCTAATTTAGCTTTGAATATCCAGCCATCTAGATCCGAGTTAACTCTTGCTTGACTCGGATCTGGTTTAGCTTTGAATATCCAGCCACCTAGATCTGAGTCAAGTCCTTCTTGACTCGGATCTGGTATAGCTTTGAGTATCCAGCCACCTAGAGCCGAATTAAGCTTTGCTTGATTCGGATCTGGTTTCGCTTTGAATATCCAGCCACCTAGATCTGAGTCAAGTCCTTCTTGACTCGGATCTGGTATAGCTTTGAATATCCAGCCACCTAGAGCCGAATTAAGCTTTGCTGGATTCGGATCTAGTTTAGCTTTGAATATCCAGCCACCTAGAGCCGAATTAAGCTTTACTTGATTCGGATCTAGTTTAGTTTTTACTTGTTGTTTTATCATTTTGCCTCATTACTCAGGTTGCACATGATCGACGGACCGCCGAGTTCTAGAGGTTGCTTTTTTCGCACCGCAAGCTGGAAGAGAAGTACGAGAAAGTTCTGCCCGTGGCAAAGAAGGCCGGTAAGTCGATAGTTCCTTTTCCTTACTCCCAACTTTCTCATGTATTCGTCCGCGGAATGCCGGCTTACTTCTTGTTGAATAGGTAATATCAATAACCTCAATATCCGCCTTGAAAAGAAGATCAAGAACTTGGAAGGTTAGTTTCCTTTCTATTTTACTCCTTCTCCTTTTAATATCTATGCTAAGTTTCCTTATTGCGTTTGGCTGTGGTAAAGCCGAGTTGCAAGACTTTGCAGTGTCGCAACAAGATTGCGTGCCCATGCCTGACGTGATGCTGCATTTTTTAGAACAAAGCGCAGTTCATTCGGCGCAATTACAAGAAAAAGATGATGAGATAGCTCGCCTGAGATCCGAGGTGAATACCCTCAAGCTCTCTCAGAAGTCCGAAAGGTCGACCAAGAATTTTCCGAGGAAAAGAATCGGCTGACTCTGGATCTACAGAAGAACAAAGAACTCCTCGAAGCTGCCGAACTTAAAACTCGCGGTTTGAGCGAGGAAATTGCTTGTTTCGAGAAGAGTAAAGCTGCTTGGGCCAAAGACCTTCAGATAATGATGAGCTACATTCATCGTAAGTTATTTGGCATGGCCGAACTATATTTTTTCTTTGTCGTCCCTGCTACCCTTTGACATGTCCATGTTTTGCGCAGATCACTTCCCCGAGGCCAAACCCGTGAGTTCTAAAGCTGTTCTTGTAGCTCGCGCGCGCCGAGGTGAACCGGTTGCTGTTGACTTCGAATATTCGATGGAGGATTTCTTGGTTGCCGTTGGTGCTGTAGTTGGTCCGATGAAAATTATGGGCCGGGACTTGGTGCAGGCCGCTATCCGAGCTTACCATGTACTCTGGCCTAATACCTCAGGGACTCCTGATATCAACGAAATCAAGTTATTGGTGACAAGGCTGATGGCATCTAAGAGGCAGTTGAGTCTTTGGAGAGAATCTGCTGGGCGTGCCGGTGCCGACATGGCCCTTACTGTAATCATGTCATGGTATGAAGACATCTCTCTTGACATTCTGAGGAATTTGCGCACCGGCTCCCGCTGGGTTGAAGATCCCACCTTTGTTGCTCTTCGGCAAGCTCGGGCTTTCCAGCTCGTCGAGTACGCCGACGTGCACACTTGGAATGAAGGGCCGAGTTTTCTCCCAGATCCGGGTCGAGGTCGCCGAGGGTGCTTCGGGTGATGATTCAGCTGAGCATGGGGAAGGTGAAGATGATTCGGCCACATCCGATAGCTCCAGCTCAAGCTCGGATAGCGACGGTGATGCGCGGTCCTCCTCCAAAGGCACCGGGCATTCTACCGCACGTACTGACGCTCCGGAACAACCCCGGGATACCGCCGAAGTTGCACCTGGGTCGGCGGAGGGCGAGGCGACCTCAGTCGAAGTTCCTCCTACTTCGGAGTGCCCCGCACCTGAGCAAGTAGCTGCCCCTCCAACGAACAACGCCTAGGTTATTTGCGATCCCTGGTATGCCGGGCGTATAATGTAGAAGAAAAATTTGTCAACTCGTATGATTTGAATTTCTTTTGCTATGTATTGTTGGGATTATTGGTTAAGTGGATGCTCGTCCGAATTCTTGCCTTGCTGGCTCGTAATTTCTTGATCTTTTAGGTCTTAACTTTGCTGTTATTTTGATGATCTTATCCAGACATTAGCGCTGAATATCTACGCTATTGACCTGTTTTGAACATAAGTTAACTATTCCGTTGTGGAAGCAAGCAACAATCGCTGGATCGTTGTTTACTATCCGAAACTCCCTTATATAAATCAAGTTTCGGAGGTAGTATAAAACTGATATGATTGCGTTCAGCATAAGTTTGAGGTATCATACGGTAGTCCCCAAGTCGCTGCTTTAGATGCCGAAGTTTAAGTGTCAATACGAAATTGACATATCATATGATAGTCCCCGAGTCATTGCTCTGGGCACCGAGGTTCATATTCGTAACATGAAAGAAATACAACATACGGCAGTCCCCGAGTCACTGCTCTGGTCGCCAATGTTCAAGTATGTAACGAGAAAGAAATAAATATACCATATGGCAGTCCCCGAGTTATTGCTCTGGGTGCCGAGGTTCAAACATATAATACGAAATAATCATTACATATGGCGCCCCCGAGTAATCGCCTGGGTGCCGAGGTTCAAACATCTAACATGAAATAACATAACATATGGCAGTCCCGAGTAATCGCTTCTGGGTGCCGAGGCTTGAATACATGATATAAAATAAATATATCCTACGGCATCATGAGTCACCGCCTGGGTGCCGAGATTCAAATACATCATTGATTTTGACCTTGAGATATAATGCTACGAGTAAAAGGCCAAGTAAAGCCACATTCCGTGGGCGCGCTTTCTTCACCAGCTTTGTTGCCTTTGTTCTCTCCAGGGACCGAGCATCGATCGATAATATGCATCGTTGTGCAATGCTTTGCTCACAATAAATGGTCCTTCCCATGGGGTGACAATTTGTGCATGCCGTCGTTGCACCAGTAGGAGGACCAAATCTCCTTCCTTGAATACTCTTGGATTCACTTTCTTGTTGTGATATACCGTAAGTTCTGTTGATAAATGGCCGATCGTGATAATGTCAACTCTCTGGCTTCTTCCAACAGGTCTACGGCATCTTGCCGAGCTATTTCATTTGTCTCTGAGGTTGTGTACTGAGCAACTCTTGGCGAGTCATATATTATGTCGGCTGGGAGTACGGCCTCTGCCCCATATACCAGAAATAATGGAGTGTAACCCGTTGATCTATTCGGAGTAGTCCGAAGGCTCCATAACACGGCTGGGATTTCTTCGATCCAACATCCTGCCGACCGTTGCAAAGGTTCAACAAGTCGTGGTTTTATTCCTGATAACACCAGTCCATTAGACCTTTCAACTTGTCCATTGGATGCTGGGTGGGCCACCGAGGCAATATCTAGTCTTATGTGCTTCTCTTGGCAAAATCTAGCGAAGGCTCCTTCTGCAAAGTTTGTGCCATTATCCGTAATAATGCTATGTGGGTACCCGTATCTCAAGATGATATCCTTGAGAAATTTCACTGCTGTGTGCCCATCACACTTTTTGATTGGTTTTACTTCAATCCACTTGGTGAACTTGTCTACCATAACCAACATGTGGGTCATTCCTCCTCTCGCCGGCTTGAATGGTCCCACCATGTCTAAACCCCATACAGAAAATGGCCAAGTGATGGGTATTGTTTTTAACTCGGCTGACGGCATATGTATTCTGGTTGTGTATCTCTGACACCCATTGCACTTCTTAACTAATTCTTCTGCTTCTTTTAACGCCATGTACAAGAAAATCCATGCCTAAATGCCTTGGCTACTAAAGCGCGAGATGAGGCATGGTGCCCACATTCTCCTTGGTGTATGTCTAGAAGGATTTCCTGACCTTCTGTGGAACTCACACACTTCTGCAATATGTTTGTTACGCTTCTCTTATATAACTCATTGTTTATGATTGTATAGGATTTTGCTCTTCTTATGGTTTGTCTGGCTAATACCTCATTACTCGGCAATATCGCGTCTTTTAGGTAAGAAAATATGGGTTGCGCCCATACCGGTGTTACTCTTTCTGCAGTGATCTCACCGCTCATCTCCATGTTTTCTCGCCGACGACATACCTCGGCTCTCTCCATGATTGTTATTACCTCGGCTGTCCCCTCTTTAGGGTTCCGAATCTTCTGGATCTACCTCCATTGGCGTGTGATTTTCTGCAGAACTTCTGGGATGAAGATTGACTCAGATTCGGTGATGGGTTTATTGATGGTTTCGAGGTGCTCGAGGCAATACCGCGGAATTGATTGCCGGTTGATCCTAATTTTGACAATGTGTCACAGCGTCATTTTCGCTCGTGGTATGTGGTGGAATTCACATCCTTCAAAATATCCACCGATCTTTTGCACATGGAATCAGATAAAGCCATATTAGCATCTAATGCGTCCCAACCGCCGATACTTGTCAGACTACTAGATCCGAGTCACCGTAGCATAGGATTCGCGATACCAATTTCTTTTGCCACTTTTAATCCATGGACTAGTGCTTCGTATTCAGCTACATTGTTGGACGCGGCAAAATGTATTTGCAGTACATATTTCAATTGATCCTTTTTAGGCGAGGTTAGCACTCTTCCTGCTCCCAAACCGTTCCTTAGTTTGGAACCATCAAAATGCATTGTCCAGTAATTTGGATCTGGCAATGGTGGCTCATATTGCACCTCGCCCCGATTTACGAGAAAGTCGGCGGCGACTGAGATTTGATTGCATCTCTTCTATCAAATTGTGGAGCATACGGTGATAACTCGATCGCCCATTTTGCTATTCGGCCACTTGCATCTTTGTTGTTCAATATGTCGGCTATGGGTGCCTCACAGATTACTTTGATGGGGTGCTCTTCAAAGTAATGCTTAAGCTTTTTTGCCGACATATATACTCCATAAGCCATCTTCTGATAGTGCGGATAATTCTGCTTTGAAGTGGATAATACTTCACTTAGATAATATACCGCCTCGAATGACTTACCCTCTTCAAGTCGTTCCACTACAACCACAGTACTAACTACTCGATTGGTAGCCGCTACATAGAGTAGCATAGGTTCTTTCGATAATGGAGAAGCTAAAATGGGTGCCGTAACTAGCATCTTTTTCAACTCATGAAATGCAAGGTCCGCCTGGGGAGTCCAGCTGAATTTGTCCGACTTTCTCATCAGCTGATAAAGTGGCAGTGCCTTTTCTCCTAGCCGACATACAAATCGACTAAGCGAGGCCAGGCAGCCCGTGAATTTTTGTACATCGTTCAAACATCTCGGCAATTCCATTCTTTCTATTGCTCTTATCTTCGTTGGATTAGCCTCGATACCTCGGCTGGACACAAGGAAACCGAGTAGTTTTCCTGCCGGCACGCCAAATGTGCATTTCTCTGGATTAAGTTTCATTCGGAACCTTCTCAGGTTCGCGAAAGTTTGCCGTATATCTTCTAGCAAGGTTTTGCTCTCCTTAGTTTTGATGACTACGTCATCCACATATACTTGTACATTTTTTCCTATCTGATCATGTAGGCATTTTTGCATGCATCTTTGATATGTTGCTCCTGCATTTCGCAGGCCGAATGGCATTGTGCGATAACAATAAGCCCCGTACGGGGTAATAAATGCAGTCTTTATTTGATCGGCCGGATTTAACGGTATCTGGTGGAAACCAATCGCGTCTACAAATGATAACAGCTCACAGCCAGCGGTCGAGTCAATGACTTGGTCTATTCTAGGCAATGGAAAAGGATCTTTCGGACATGCCTTGTTCAGGTTAGTGTAGTCGATACACATTCGCCACACAATGGCTACATTGGGGTCATCTTTTTTCTTTTCTACTAGCACCGGATTTGATAACCAATCCGGATATAGCACCTCCATGATGAACCCGGCTGCGAGGAGCCGAGCTATTTCATCCCCTATTACTTTTCTCCTGTCTTCGGCGAAGCGGCGGAGAGGTTGCTTCACCGGCCTTGCTCCTGGCCCGACGCGTTTAAAGAGTGCTCACCAACTCCTCGGCACACCTTGCGGATCTTGAGTTGACCATGCAAATATGTCCCGATTCTCACGGAGGAAGTTGGTGAGCTCTTCCTATTTAGCGTCAAGGCCCGCACCAATAGTAACAAGGCGCTCGAAATTGCTCATCAATCAAATTTCTTCGTCTCTTTGGTCGGGAAAAGAAACACCGCCATGAGGGTTGGCCACAAGATGCTTATTTGGCCGATCGAGCGGGGCTGCTACCTCTGAATCCTTTTCTTTTCTCTTGCTATAACCAATGACTCGCCAAATTTGACCCGGCAAGCACACCATTGACTTCTTGTAATCCCTCAATCTATCACCCCTTGTGGTCCGTAACTTCATCTTTAGATAACCTATATGACAATGCTCATGAATTTGGCCAGGGTCCGTCCGAGTAGAGCATGATAACAACTTTCCAGATCGACCACCTCAAATTCTAAGTTTTCTGCTCTGCAGTTATCTCTTGTACCGAATAACACGTCCACTCGGACCTTACCGATGGGCTCACATGAAAGCCCTGGCACTATCCCATGGAAAGTTGTCCTCGTGGACCGCAGATATTCTGTGATATTCCGAGCTTATGCATGGTATCTTTGTACATGATGTTGATACTGCTTCCATTGTCGATGAGTACTTTTGAGAATTTCACATTGATGCTTGGTCCCACAAACGTCGGATCCAACACAAGTGCATATGATCCTGGACTCGGCATTATTCGGGTGGTCTTTCATGCTCCGTGTCACCTCCGATCGTACCATGGCTGGTATCTTGGCACCGCCGGTAACCGCATTCACTTCCATATGCCGCGCCGCACACTCGCTTGTCCTGCTGTGCTCGTCGTGAACACACAATAAGACCGTGATGTTCCTGTAATCATTACGTCCGGATTTGCCGGATTTATCCTTCCGCCGCCTCGGTTCATTACTTGATGCATCGCATCCCTCCGATCCGAGTTATCGTACCTCGGGAGGGGCGGCATCGCTTGTCGGTATTTGCTCCATTAATTGCGGTGCCGATGTCATTGCATCCGATGGGGAGCTCGAACTCCGCCGGTTCCCCATCGCATTTTTCATCCAGGCGCATTGCCGGGTCGTATGATTGGCCGGTCTGGATGGGTTTGATGTGTGAAATTTGCACGGCTGATCTAACATGGATTCGAACGTATACTTCGGCCTCTCTTGCCATTGCTTCTTTTGCTCTGGGGTCCATTGCCTCTTTCCCTCATTTCTTGATGTCCACTGTTGAGGTCCATTTTTCTGTCGTTGAGTTGCTCCGTGACTCGGCTGATCTTGTGCTACAGCCGCCACGTGGGCCGAATTATATCTATAATCCGGCCTCTCTTCTCTTCTTCTTCCTCTGAAATCACGCCTGGATGACCCGGCCAATTCTCTCGTGTACAGGTCCTGTTGCTCACGATGATCTGCCGACATTAACTCCGGTTGGGTTGGGTCACCCAACGCATAGGAGTCCGCTATTCTGATAGTTTCTGCCAGTGTGGTTGGCATATCTCTCTGCAGGCGTTGCCACAACACGCTGGCATAACGGCAGCCTTGCGCGAACCAAGCGATTGCTTGCGATTCGATAACTCCCTCACATGAGTTTCTCAGGTTACACCATCGAGTTAAAAACTCTCTATCTGTTTCATTCGGCCTCTGCTTGCACATGGCTAGTTGCTATGGTCTGTTTGGTCTCTTGTATGTGCTGGTAAAGTTGCTAATGAACATTTCTTCGAAATCTAACCAGCAGTTGATACTGCCAGCTGGTTGGTTATTCAACCATACCCTGGCTGGTCCTTCCAACATCTGTGGGACATACCGCACAGCCCATCTTAGGTTGCCACCCGCTATCTTCACATCGGTGGCATAATCAATCAACCAGTCTTGTGGCTTGGTACTTCCATTGTACGTTTTTGTGCCTCTTGCCAACTGAAAATTCGGCACTGGTGGTTCGCCCATGATCCGTGGTCCAAAACATGTCGGACCTGGTGGACCTTGCTCTTCCAACAGCTCGGACCGGTATAGCCGATCCAACTTTACTCTTGCATCAATTGCTGGCAAATCTGCAGATTCTATCCTGCATCCCATAGTGATTGTTTCCACCCTGGTTTGCGTATTCTACCTCGGAGTATCCATCATTATACCTTTCATTCATCTGATTGTGGCGAGCTGGCCTCACTTCTCTTTCCTGCCGAGGCTCATGTCTTGGTTGCGGGTTGAGCGGCACTTCTCTCCTTACCTCGGCCGGGGTTTGGTTTTCATGATTGTCTCTTGCAGGTTCTTTCCTGCCGTGCTCCCCATTACCTCGGCCGCCGCCGTCCTTTTCCATATGGCCGTGGTTTCTCTCCCCACTATTACCTCGGCTTGCATTGCCTCTGTTCTCATTTGCCTTTCCAGCTATTGCCGGGTCATATGGAACAATTTGCTTGTTCCTCTTCCCTGAGGTTACTGCTTTTTCTTTTCTAGCGTTGTTTCCGGGTGAAGATGCCGCTGCCGCAGATAAAGCTGGTGCTGCCCCTGCCGAATGAACCATCCGTGAAGCCCCTGGTCTTGCCGGGTTAGCTCTGAGCAATTCCTCATTTTGCTGGTTCGCGATGCGCACCAGCTCATTCACTCTTTCTTGTTGTTTCTGTCGAGCTTCCCCTGTTAACCCCTCTAATTCCAATGCTGCGACATTTGCCGCTCTCGGGTTTTTCGCCGGGGTACTATACCTTGGCAAACCCAAATCGCCTGATTCGGCTCTGTGAGCTTCATGCTCTTTGTTAATATCATTCATGAGGTTCTTCCCTCTTAATCTTAGTTCGTCCACCCGCTCGGGTGCAATATCAAGCTTATTAGCTTTTGCATATTCTCTCAGGGTCCTGTTCAAGGATTCCCGCAGGGCTGATACTTTTTTGGCCTCTACTAGCACCTTTTGCCTGGTTTCCTCTAACTCTGCCTGAGCATTTGCCGGATCAAGTATCGGCGCTACAGGTGTGGTTAAGTTTTCTATAGTTGCCTGAAGAATGTTCTCTGGTCTCTCCAGAGGTGGTCCTCTCACTCTTGGTGCCCTTGGGGTGGTGTCATGCAGCTCGGCCGGGTTTGTCACTGGCGGAATTACCTCGGCGGTTTGCAGTGTGATCTCGCTTGACTGCGCATGCGGCGGTTCTCTGCTTGACCCGCTAATGCTCCCGCTTGAGTTCTGCTGCGACCATCACCTCGACGCTGCAAGATGCTCTCTCGATGGATAGCTCGCCGCTCGAGGTGGTTCCCGCAACAACTCGGTGAGGATAAATGTCGGTGATGTCGACGCCGACGAGACCCTGTGCTCGCCAGCCGATGAAGATCCGTTCTTGGCGGGGGTTCCCCCTGAAGCTCCCTGCATTGTCTCTGACATAGTCGCAGAGACCAAATCTCTGGACCAAGCCAGAAACAACGCGCTCGCCGGTGTTGATGAAGTTTCCCGTCCGGATCACAACTCCAGCTAGCACCGCTGCTGGCCCCACGGTGGGCGCCAACTGTCGTGGTGGTGGCACGGCAGATGCCATGGGTAGGCTAAAGTACGGGGCCTATGGATGCTAGTGGGATCTGGGGAGGGAAGATGCAACTGTCTTTACACTCAAGCTGCCAAAGTGAAGAACTTTATTTTTCTCCTGTTGGGTTACAAATGCTCCTTGAGCTGAATACAGGGGGACAAGATGAATCTCCCCAGCCTAACGGTGCTCAAAGAGTCGATGCCTTCCTCAGGGCCCAAACCTCCCCTTATAAAGGGGTGCCTTGGGTGCCCTTAGGGCTGACGAGGCAAGCATATTCGTGGAATATGCTTGTCCCAAAATAGTTGTTCGGCGGCCTCCTTTCCCTGTCGCCCTTCTAATGACGGCAAGGCTCCAGTGGCCCCCTCCTGCGTGCCTCGGGCTCTAGGACTGTCACCTCCATGACCTCCTTCTGCCCCTCTGACGCCGTGCATCCTTGTCTCTTGTGCTTGCCCCTGTTCTGACTCCTTCTAGCCTGCAGCTATAGTTTGACCCTGGGCTTCTCCTTCTCCTGCAAGCTTCGTATCACTCGGCCTTACCTTGTGTTACTCGGCTCGTTCCTCACCTACATGAAGATCATTTGGGTAACCCGGCCGATTCTCTCATTAACTCGGCCGGGTAACCACTTGATACCTATACATGGGCTTCTTGCCTCCGTTCATCGGCCGACATATCCATGATTCGGCCGACTTAGGCCGTAACTTGGAAACCAGACGGGGACAGTACCTCTGTCTTTCCCCGTATCTGACCTACCCGAGGTTAACCCCCCGACAGGAGTTCCGTTAGTGAGCACGCCATTAAGATGTCGGGCTACACTCAATGCCTTGAGCAACTGGACTTCAAGATTCCAGAGGAGCTCAAGATTGACAGAGTTATGCAATCACTCCCTCCTAGCTACAAAAGTTTTGTAGTTGCTCACAATCAAATTGGTTCCACTGATATGATCACTGAGCTCTTCGCTAAGATGAAAGTAGCGGAGGTGGACATCAAAAAGAATAATCATATGTTGATGGTCAACAAGCCCCCCACCTTCAAGAAAGGTAAGGGTGCAAAGAAGCCCTTCAAGAAAGGCGGGGGCAAGCGCGTTGCCCCTGCTGAGAAGAAGCTCAAGTATGGTCCTAAGCCAGACACTGAGTGCTTCTATTGCAAGGACAAGGGTCCTTTGAAGCGAATCGTCCAAGTACTTAGCGGACAAGAAGGCTGGCACCATCAAAGGTATATTTGATATACATGTTATTGATGTTTTCCTTACTATCCCTCGTTGTAGTGCCTTGGTATTTGATACCGGTTCAGTTGCTAATATTAATAACTCGAAACAGGAGCTACAGAATAGACGGCGGCTTGCGAGGGATGAGGTGACGATGCGCGTTGGCAACGAATCAAGAGTTGATGTGATGGCCGTCGGCACGCTCTCCTTAGTTTTACCTTCAGGATTAGTTTTAAACCTTAATAAGTGTTATTATGTGCCTGTGTTGAGCATGAACATTATTTCTGGATCGTGTTTATTGCAAGACGGTTATTCATTTAAATCGGAGAATAATGGTTGTTCTATTTATATGAGTAACATCTTTTATGGTCATGCACCTATTGTGAATGGTTTATTTCTTCTAAATCTCGAAAGGGATGAAACACACATCCATAACATTGAGGCTAAGAGATGCAAAGTAGATAGTGATAATACTACTTATTTGTGGCACTTGCTCTAGGTCATATTGGTGTAAAGCGCATGAAGAAACTCCATTCGATGGACTTTTGGAGTCTCTTGATTTTGAATCATTTGACACATGCGAACCATGCCTCATGGGTAAGATGATCAAAACCCGTTCTCCCAGATGATGGAGCGAGCAACGGACTTGTTGGAAATCATACATACCGATGTATGCGGACCGATGAGTGTTTCGACGCGCGGTGGATATTGCTATTTTCTCACTTTTACCGATGAATTAAGTAGATATGGGTATATCTATTTAATGAAACATAAATCTGAAACATTTGAAAAGTTCAAGGAATTTCAGAATGAAGTGGAGAACTATCGTAACAGAAAGATTAAGTTTCTACGATCCGATCGTGGAGGTGAATATTTGAGTTATGATTTTCTCACGCATCTTAAAGCAAGCGGAATCGTTTCGCAACTCACGCCACCCGGAACACCACAGCGAAATGGTGTGTCTGAACGCCGGAATCGAACCTTATTAGATATGGTCTGATCAATGATGTCTCTTACTGATTTGCCGTTATCATTTTGGGGTTATGCATTAGAAACCGCTGCATTCACTTTAAATAGGGCACCATCTAAATCCGTTGAGACGACACCGTATGAACTGTGGTTTGGTGCTAAACCTAAGTTGTCGTTTTTTAAAGTTTGGGGATGCTAAGATTACGTCAAGAAGTTGATGCCGGACAAGCTCGAACCCAAAGCGGAGAAATGCGTCTTCATAGGATACCCTAAGGAAACTATTGGGTATACCTTCTATCACAGAACCGAAGGCAAAGTGTTTGTCGCAAAGAACGGTTCCTTTCTTGAGAAGGAGTTTCTCTCGAAAGAAGTGAGTGGGAGGAAAGTAGAGCTAGACGAGGTTATTGAACCTTCTCTTGAATTGGAGAGTAGCGCAGCACCTGAAATTGTTCCAGTGCCGCCTGCACCAACAATAGAGGAAGCTAATGACAAGGATCATGAAGCTTCGGACGATGCTGCTACTAAACGTCGCAGGTCGACAAGGTCGCGTGCCCTTCCTGAGTGGTACGATAAACCTGTCTTGACTGTCTTGTTGGTAGAAGACAGTGAACCTACGAACTATGAGGAAGCGATGATGAGCCCAGACTCTGAGAAATGGCTAGAAGCCATGAAATCCGAATTGGGATCCATGAGCGAAAACCAAGTATGGACTTTGGTGGACCCTCCTAGCGACCGAAAGGCCGTTGAGTGCAAATGGATTTTCAAGAAGAAAACGGACGCGGATGGTAATGTTACCATCTATAAGGCACGGCTTGTCGCGAAAGGTTTTCGACAAGTTCAAGGTGTTGACTACGATGAGACTTTCTCTCCCGTAGCGATGTTTAAGTCCATTCGGATTTTATTAGCAATTGCTGCGTTTCATGATTATGAAATATGGCAGATGGATGTCAAAACTGCGTTCCTCAATGGCAACATTGATGAAGAGTTGTATATGATGCAACCCGAAGGTTTTGTCGATCCTAAGGAAGCTGATAAAGTATGCAAACTTCAGCGTTCCATTTATGGACTGAAGCAAGCATCTCGGAGTTGGAACCTTCGTTTTGATCAAGTGATCAATATCTTTGGATTTGTTCCAAATTGCTATGAATCTTGCATCTACAAGAAAGTGAGTGGGAGCTCGGTGACATTTCTGGTACTATATGTGGATGACATATTGATTATTGGAAATGACATTAACATGCTTAACGATGTGAAGAGTTATTTGAACAAGTGTTTTTCAATGAAAGACCTAGGTGAAGCTGTTTATATATTGGGCATCAAAATCTATAGAGATAGACAAAGACGCCTGATATCTTTAAGCCAGAGTACATACCTAGACAAAGTTCTGAAAAGGTTCAGAATGGATAAGGCAAAGAAAGGTTCAGTGCCTATGTTGTCAGGTAAGATATTGAGCAAGGCTCAGTGTCCAGCTACGGTAAATGATAGGGAAGCTATGAGCAAAGTGCCTTATGCATACGGCATAGGTTCTATCATGTATGCCATGCTGTGTACTAGACCGGATGTGTCCAATGCTCTTAGTTTGACGAGCAGGTATCAAAGTGATCCAGGAGTGGAACACTGGACAGCCGTGAAGAACATCCTAAAGTACCTAAATAGGACTAAAGAAATGTTCTTAGTCTATGGGTGTAACACCCTCAGAATCGGACCTATGCAAGTTTTAGCGAAACCCGCCAAACCCGCATAGAAACGATTCAAAGGTGCCCACCAGGCACTTTCGTGCGGGTGGAAAACGAAGTAATAACATTACACAACAGTCCTCGATGGGACCCACAGAACAGATATATAACAGCGACTCCATGAGTCAAGAATACAGATATAATATACAAAGATCCAATCACCTTGAAAACGATAGAGCGTCCAGCTACGGACAAGATGCAAATGGGGCTAAGAGCCCTGAGGAATAACCAATAGCATCCATAACCCTGCCCAGGCCAAGCCGGAAGGGTAACCCTGCTAACGACGTCGATCTCAAAACCTGCTTAAACAAAAGGGGTGCCGACAAAGGGCAAAGGAAAAAGAAGGAGCGTCAGTACTGAGGCCAGTACACGGCGAGGCTAGAATTCGGCGGTCCTCGCCTACATAGGTATGGTGGACTGAAGCGGCAGCGGCAGCATGCACTAAACAAACTATAGAGACCCGATACAACTGGCGGCTATCAGCGAGGGATAAGAAAGACCTATTCGGAACCAACCTGATGCTACCAACAAACAAACCCATCCTGGCGTTTCCCCCTCGAGACCAAACGAGGAAGTCAGCCGAGGAACTCACACAGTTGGAAGTTTTATTTATTCAGTTCTCGTTGCAGCAATTACTAGTCAGGTTTAGGTAATCATCCTGATAAAGTAAGCAGTGGGCAGTTTTAGTTAACCATTCCGTTATAGTGGCAACACTTACTAATCAGATACAGATAGCATGATATAATCCCAAAACCCAGCAGTTGTTGGTACTTTTATTTAGCCATTCCGTTGTGGTTGCAATACTTACTAGTCAGGTACAATGGTCGCAAGCGACACTCCAAACAAGCAGTTGTGGGCAGTATTAATTAGCCATTCCATTATAGTGAAGCTGATTACTAGTCATTATAAAGTCAAATTTATAGCAATAAACTTTAGTTATGCTTGTCTATGATCGAGATACTGTGCTCCAAGTCGTCCATATCCGTGGACACGGCTTTCAGAAAGTTTTACCCGGCCGGGGTGCACCAATAGCAACACACGCTCGATCGACCTCGGAAAAACCAAAACAAAACCCAACGAGGCTTTCACGACTGAACAATCACAGGATTCAGAAATATTTCAGGGGGCCACCCTTAAGTAGAACCCGAACGGTTAGCCGACTTGAGACGGACTTAAGGTTTGGGGCGGTATCAGAACGACTGGGAACCCGAAAGTGTGGCTGGCTTGTCGATACCGCAACGGGTCACAATTCCTAACAGATCAAAGGTGCTGCTCTCGCAATCGTAAATACATAAGTAGCATGGCATAAGTACGGGATACTAAATAAAACCTCAAACTAGTTTGTGGCCCCAAGAAATAAGACTGAATCAAGCTCTGGCTCAGGGGGGTCCCATATACCTCCCGGATGTGGATAGCGCGATAAATCAAGGAACATGTATCAAGTACTCGGGTCTTACAGGACACAAGTGGGCGTTCGAAACCAAATATTATCTATCACCCACCGATGCCTCGCTTATTTCAATTTTAGTTGTTAAACAGAATTAAAGTGAGCGATAAGTAAAACTAGGATCATCTCCAACATCAACATGCGGCAATACATCAACAAGCGTGGCACTTGACGACCAACAAAGACTTGAGCAAGCGATCACGACGCAAGTCCAACTATCTACCAAACAACAGGTAATAGGATGTGTCCAAGGCAATATAGGCTGCACGGTATATCACAGTACGGAAACTAAAGCATCGCAACACGTATAGCAATAGATCAACAGAGGGAATAAATACTATAAAAGTAAGATAGGTAGAAGGGGAGATGCTACTGAAAACATTGTCGAAGGGTTCATCCAAGATCGCGAAGCTCACATCAACTCAACGGCCTTATCCGCGAAGAAGCAAAACACTAGAAGAAACACCGGATGCAATATTTAATACAACGGCAGAAGATCGGCATGATGCATGTATGATGTATGGCATGGCAAAGGTGCGATGCAATTAGGTCATATTAAGCGGAACCGGGGTCTCGACAAGTAATTAGGTGGTTCACGTTGTTTAGCTACACCACAAATTAAATGTTGTCATAACATGGCAGAAGATAGTACCAGGTTCGCTACACCAATTTAAATGAGGCCGATATGAGACTGGATTTGCCCGCATATGGGCCCCATATTTAATTATTAGGTGAATCGGCATAAGGCCCCCAAACCACAGACAAGGATGCATGCAAGATGAATGATTATTATGCAACAGGTTGTTATTACTTTTATAAAATAGGGTTCGCGAAAAAGGGGTCACACACGTTAGGGTTCGACGATCTTGGGGTTCCGGGGTTCGGGGTCGGTCTCAGGGTCCAGGGTTCGACGGAAACGTTCTCGGACTCCGGGGTAGATCTTGTCGCATCGGGGTCTCGGTGTCCGGGGTGAAGTGCTTATCGTCCCATGGCGATCTTGGAGTTCCGGGGGTGTTTTCCCGCGTCCATGATTGCAGATCTTGTCGGTTCCACCTCGAAGGCCTTGTTGTTCCGCGGCGTAGATCTTGGGGGTCCACCGAGGGTTGCGAGTCCTCGACGACAACAGTCTCGTGGACGAGCTTGGTCAGACGTTGGCACATGGTACAGGGCTTCTTGGAAGATCTTGGCGTTACGGACTTGGTCCTCGTTTGGACGCTACAACGAGTGATCGAGAGTCGAACTTGAACGGCTTCGGTGTTTGCGCACTTGTTGGTGTCCTGGCCACCTGGAGACAGGGAGCGTCGAGACTTGGTCCGTCAAACACCACAGATGGAGCACCTAGACCTGCAGGTGGAGACATGCCGATGCGCAGCAAGGGTATCTCCCTGGCGGTCTTACGGCCGAACACCACCCGACATGCAGGACGGAGGGGGATTCCACCATGGCGCTGCCACGGACAGAAGCGAGGCGGGGAGGGCTCGGGCCGACGAAGGGGGGGGCAGCTGCTGCGGTCGGTGGCGCTTCAGCGCGTTGGCGGAGGCGGGCTCACGGAGCTGGGCGAGAGGAGCGAGGGCTCGGGCCGGTCACCGGCGGCGGCAGAGGCCGCGAGGCGAGCAGCCTGGCGGACGCGGGCGGTCCGGGTCGAGGTGGCAGTGTGCGGTTGAGGAGCCCGGCGGGCGACGCTGGCCGGGAGGTCTGGCGGGCGAGGGAGACCAGGCGCCAAGGCGAGGCGGCGGGCGTTCGGGCGCGAGGCTGCGGACTCGAGCACGGAGGCGGCGTGAGCTCCGCGGGGAGGTGCGGAATGGCGTCGTGGTGGTGGAGGCGCGAGGCGGAGGAGGCCATGACGGAAGAAGGAAGGCAGGCGGCGGCGCGCCGGGGAAGCGAGGCCGACGGGGCGAGGCGCGGCAGAGAGGAGAGGAGAGGAGGGAGAAGCGGAGAGGGGCGAAGGGCGGTCCGGGCGAAGCGGTGGGAGGCGGTCGCCAAGCCTGAGGGAGCAAGGAAGCAACGGGGAAGGAGGCGGGGGCGAGGCGTGCGTGAGGAGGAAGAGGGGTGCGGTTGGGACGGGGTCGGGCTCGTGGCGGGGAGTGGGGGCCAGAGGGAGGCCTTGGCAGCAGTGGGCCAGGGAAAAGGTGGGGGTGGGCTGGTGGAGGGAGGAAGTGGGGGTGGCCAGGTGTCAGATGGGGAGTGGCTCCGGCTTGGCCAGGGATGATGTGGCGCGCGGCTATAGGGCGGGGTGATGTGGAGGCTGGGTTGGGGTAGATAGTTTGGTAGCTTTAGGATTTAGAAGGGCGGGTGTAGGTGGACCGTTTAGAAAATGGGGGTGGTCGTTCGGGTCGATTCGGCCCGTTCGACTGCCCCCGCTAAAACAATTAAACTTTTTATTTGTTTTAAACGGGCCGTATGCAAACCGATAGCGGCCAAAAATAATTAATCCGGAGAACCGGCTTATGCTTGAATTAAGATGGGGCGTTTGGAAACAAATCGGGCTTTGCGAAAATAGTTTTATGCAAACAACACATGATGATGACGATGCAATGCACAAATTCAACGCGATTTTCTAGTAGTGGTTTTGCGGGATGCCACAATGGGGGTGATGAGCAGCTCGTCGTAAAAGGTTACATCAACGCTATTTTCGACACCGACAAGTATGATTCTAAATCTCAGACAGGATACGTGTATATTTTGAATGGAGGAGCTGCGAGCTGGAGAAGCTGCAAGCAAAGCGTGATCGCGGGATCTACAGTAGAAGCGGAATACATGGCTGCTTATGAAGCGTCAAGTGAAGGAGTTTGGATCAGAAACTTCATCACTGAGCTTGGTGTGGTTCCAAGTGCATTGGACCCACTGGAGATATTGTGTGACAACACTGGCGCCATAGCACTCGCTAAGGAACCAAGATATCATCCAAAGACCAAGCATATCAACCGTAAGTTTCATATAATTCGAGATTATATAGCAGATGGAGATCTGAAGATTAGCAAAGTACATACAGATCTGAATGTCGCAGATTTATTTGGGAATATTTCTCCCTATCTTGCATACTTTACTAGACTATCAAAGATTTCTATCTGCTTAAACCTTTTTAAGTGTGAACGCATTCACACAATCCAGGATGAATAAAAGGAATATCTCTAGCAAGGGAATGTGCTTTTGAACTCAATCGAATTCCATTGACTAAACCTCTTCCACGTGTAAAACATGATCAGCACCTCAGTGCCATGGGTGTGAGATTGTTGCCAAATGTAAACTAGATTATTGACTCTAGTGCAAGTGGGAGACTGTTGGAATTATGCCCTAGAGGCAATAATAAAGATGTTATTATTATAATTCTTGTTCATGATAATGTTTATATTCCATGCTAGAATTGTATTAAGCGGAAACTTTAATACTTGTGTGGTTTGTGAACAACACCGTGTCCCTAGTACGCCTCTATGGACTAGCTCATTGATTAATGATGGTTAAGGTTTCCTAACCATGGACATGAGTTGTCGATTAATAATGAGATCATATCATTGGGAGAATGATGTGATGGACAGACCCAAACTAAGAGAAGAAATTAGATCGTGTCATCGTGTTCATCTTTGCGAAGCTTTTCTTATGTCAAATATTGTATTCCTTAGACCATGAGATAATACAACTCCCTGGTATCGGAAGAAAGCTTTGAGGTCATCAAACATCATCCTATGAAAGGGTGATCATAAAGGTGTCTCTCAGGTGATCGGAAAGTATCTGTTGGGTTGTATGTATCGAGATGGGATTTGTCCCTCCCAAGTCGGAGAGATATACTTCGGGCCCACTCGGTGATCGATATCAACACCGCTTGCAAGCATGTGGTTAAGGAGTTAATCACAAAGTGATATCGGATTACGGAACGAGTAAAGTACTTGTTGTGAACGAGATTGAACTAGGTATGACGATGCAAGCGATCAAATCTCGGGCAAGTAAAATATCGCGAGACGAAGGGAATATATATATGGGATTGATTGAATCCTGGCATCGTGGTTCATCCGATATGATAATCGATGAATGTGTGGAGTCAATATGGGTTTCAGACCCATTGTTGATTATTGATAGAAGATCATGTCTTCATATTCTCGAACCCGCAGGTCACACACTTAACGTGTCTCGGCTAGGATAGATTGGATGATTGGTTTATGAGTTTTTGTTGGTCTCGGATGGGATCCGAGACATCACGAGAGGTTCGAATGGTCCGGAGAATAAGATTCATATAAAGGCAGTTTTGGAGTTGATTGTTCGGGTTAATCGGTATTGTCTGGAAGCTTCTAGAACCTTCGGAAGGGACCAACGTGGCCCCACCTTCCCGGAGGGGCATGGGTCTATGAGGGAGTGCCAGCGCATTGGGCCAGGGCACAAGGCCCCATAGGGCCAGCCCAAGAGGATAAAACCCTAATTGGAGCTTCTAGAAGGGGGTTTCCTTGCCCCACTCCTCCTCCTTGGCCGCGGTTTTGGCTTGGGAGAGGCTAGGGTTGCGCCCACCCTCTATATAAATAGGGCTGAGGCGCACCCCCCACACACACCTTCCCTCCTTTCTCTCTCCTCCCGATTGCGTGTGGCGAAGCCTGCTGAAACTCTCCACCAATTGCACCGCAGCGTTGTAGATCCAACCCATCTCTCCACCATACTTGCTGGACCAAGGAAGGGAGACATCGAGTCTTGCACATGTGCATCTCACGGAGGCATCGCCACTTGTGGTGCTAGATCGGATCGGATCGCGAGGAGGAGAAGCGAATGCGACTACATCACCCGTTAAGCCAGAATGTTCCGCTATGCGAATCTTCAAGGGTATGAAGATCTAATCCAATCTCTCTCATTGATTGCATCTCCTAGATTAGATCTTGGCTTCCCTCTGTTCGCATCCGTAGATAATTTTGATTTACTATGCCGCGAAACCCTTCAGATATTGCTTGTTCTTGAACTATTTGTATCTAGTCACCCTTTTGAACTTTGAAGGTGTCCTATGCATTTATGTTTTGCTACTCCATGAGGAACAAGGTGAATTCCACTATGCTATGTTTTCTATATGTGAAACAAACAAACGTCTTTTAATGCATTGTTATTCATGATCTTTGTTTGTAACCTTTCATGTTGCATGCATAGTTACTTTGTATTAGTGTTAGAACTTCATCTTTCATGCACATGTTTAGAGTTCTTTGATCCCAGCTTTCAATGCTTGCAAATGGTTTGATCTTCTTTTTGATGGTGCATGTCACCTCAAAAATTATTCTTTTATCACTTACCTACTCGAGGACGAGCATGACTTAAGCTTGGGGATGCTTGATACATCGGAAACGTATCTATAATTTTTTATGTTCCATGCTTGTTTAGTATCTACTTTGATTTGCTTTGTCCACACTTCGAGGTGCTTTTTATATGTTTTCTGGTACTAACCTATTAACAAGTTGCCACAGTGACAGTTGCCTGTTTTCTGTTGTTTTTGGTTCCAGATAAGCTAGTAAGAAAATATTCTAGGAATTGGACGGGACAAAAGCCAAAGTCAATATTTCACCGAGGAGAACACGGAGTCCAGAGGATAGAAGGAGGGGCGCCACAGGGCGACTGCACTCCCCCAGGCACGGGCCCACCCTAGGCCATGCCTGGGCAGGGTGTGGGCTACCTGGCAGCCTCCTAGCCTCGCCTCTTTGCTTATAAGAAGCCCCGGATGCCTAAACCCTAAGTACCCAATCAATATTCCACGAAACCATCTATAGCCGTCGCCACCATCGTCCCTAGATCGGGGGGATCTGAAGCTCTTCTTGTCACCCTGCTAGAGGGGATATCATCCCGGAGGCCTTCTTCTTCATCATGCCAGCCTCCGGTATGAAGCGTGAGTAGTTCCACCTTGGACTACGGGTCCATGTAGTAGCTAGATGGTTGTATCTCCTCCTTTGTGCTTTCATGTCTAGATCTTGTGAGCTCCGTTCATGATCAATATCTCATCTATTTTTAATCATACATGTTGTGTTTGCGAGGATCCGATGGATATTGAGATTACTATGTCAAATTGATTAATAGTTTTGTCTTATTGATTCTATCATGTTTGTGTTGTTTGTGATCTTGCATGCTCTCCGTTGTTAGTAGCTATCTTGGCCAAGTAGTTGCTAGTGACTCCAAGAGGGGGTACTTATGCTTGATAGTGGGTTCATGCCTCTATTTAATCTAAGGGAAGTGATAGAAATCTCTAAGGTTGTAGATGTGTTGTTGCCACTAGGGAGAAAACAACGGTCTCTTGTTCATGGAACAAGTGGATTGTTTACCTTACACACTTTAATTAAAGCAGTTGTCTGTTGCTTACAACTTAATATTGGAGGGGGTTCGGATGATAACCCAAAGGTGGACTTCTATTCATAGATGTAGTTGGATGGCGGTCTATGTATCTTGTTGTATTGCCCAATCGAATCTCATAGGATCTTTATGTCTAGTATTGCATTGTTATGCCTTTCTCAGTCCTGGCAATTGCCCCGCTGTAATTGTTTACCCTGCATGCCATGTTTGTTTATCTAAGGAGAACACCTCTAGTGAACTATGTACCCAGGTCCAATCTTTACCATTGATACATCTTCCACTGTTATTGTTTACTTTCTGCAAACCATTATCACCTTCCACACCATACAGTTAATCCTTTGTTACAACAACTGGTGAGATTGACAACCTCACTATTAGTTGGGGCACAGTCTTGAGTTTGTGTTGTGCAGGTTTCCACGTTGCTTGCAACACCTTTGAGACGTTTCCTTCCTCCTACTGGTTTGATAACCTCAGTTTCTTACTGAGGGAAGACTTGCTGCTGTGTTGCATCACACCTTGCTCTTGGGGTTTCCCAACGAAGCGCTCCCACGTTGACACAACGCCATCAATAACTTTACTAGAGCCAACTCAAAGTAAATACTTTATACAACTAAGGATTCTTAAAGGCCAAATCCATAGAATTAGGTGATGATAGAAGGTTCCCTCATGAAGGGGAGACATAACTAGAAGTGATTGATGTGGCTCCGTTACTGTAGAGCCTGTTGGGAGATCCCAAGAGCAAGGTGTGATGAGCACAACAACAACAAGTTTTCCCTCAGTTGTGAAACCAAGGTTATCGAGCTAGTAGGAGAAAGGAAACAGCTCCCAAGGTTTTGCTAGCAACGTGGAACCTGCACAACACAACCAAAATACTTTGCCCCAACTTACAATGAGGTTGTCAAGCTCACTGGTTTGCTAAAAACAAAGGATTAAACGTATAGTGTGGAAGAAAGTTATTGCTTGTAGTAATTGCAAAAAGTAAACAGTAGACAGTAGATTGAATATTAGTGGGAAGGAATGGACCGGGGTCCATAGTTCACTAGAGGTGTTTCTCCATAAGATAAATAACATGTTGGGTGAACAAATTACAGTTGAGCAATTGACAGATAGAGAATGCATAACAATGCATGTACATGGCATGATGATCGCTATGAGATTCGTTTGGGCATTACAACATAATACATAGACCATAATCCAACTGCATCTGTGACTAATAATCCACCTCCGGGATATCATCTGAACAACCCTTGGGTATTAAGTTGCAAGCAACAGATAATTGCATTAAGCAAAGTGTGTAAAGTAAACAATACAATTTCCCTTGGACAAAGGATTGTTGTTTTCTCCCTAGTAGAAACAGCACATCTACAACCTTAGAGGTTTCTATCACTCCCCCAGATTACTAGAGGCATGAACCTATTATCGAGCTTAAATACTCCCTCTTGGAGTCACAAGCAAATATTTGGCCAGAGTAACTACTAGCAATGGAGAGCATGAAAGATCACAAATAACATAGACATGATAGAATCAATAATAAATCTTGACATAGTACTCAATATCCATTGGATTCCAACAAAAACAATATGTAGGATTATAAATAGATGATCTTGATCATGATAGGCAGCTCACAAGATCTAAACATGATAGCACAAAGAGGAGAAACAACCATCTAGCTACTGTTATGAACCCATAGTCCAAGGATGATGCGGTGAACCAGCATACCACTGCATGTGTAGTACACTATAGTCGTTGACATGACATCCACAGAACACCATTCCGTAAATATCACATCCCTCAGAGTGGTACAACAGAAACATCACGGGTCCATATTACAAAAGTACACACATTATTATTATTACAATAACGGAAGTTCAAGACTTCCAAAAGATCCAACTGCGGAAACCAAATATAAAGTGTTTAGCGGAATTTAAAAGTAGCAACTCCGTCTAGGAGTTGAGCTCAACAACTTATTCTATAGAGTTCATGTTGCTCGGCTCCGTTAGTTACTACTAACTAGGTACTTAGTTGGTCTTATTCTCATTGATACCATAGCGGATCTCGTAATCCACTCCTTCAACTCCTCCAGATAGATCAGGTTCCTCGTATAACACATCTTCTTGGCATTCAGCTGCATACATTGGCACGTCTTCAGGATCCTCAGAGTCTAAGCAAGTGATCAAAGGAAAGAATGATTAACAGCGTTACCCAACAAGTTCATTATATGCAAGGTGGGAAGTTTGATGCTCTAACTAAAACCTCAGATTATAAATCCTTGACACTATGCAGTTTTTTGTAAATCTTTCTTCAAAGATTGATTTTATTCCGAAAAACTATGACAATCAGCCTTCACAGGTTAACCAGAACTTTCATGGAGTTCCTTTCCTGCCGCGTTCGTAGCTCCTTCCCTACGAGGGAGTAACAATTCTGATTCTTACACTCTGCAGAGGTGCGTTACTTTACCCATGAGAGATCAACTCCTTGTTACACAACCGGGCGTACTTTCCCGTCCACAATTCCATGATGCAGGGCCCAGTAGTTGGTCCAAGCCAATCACTACCCCCTTCAAGACCCCGCGTGCCTCCTTGGTGTACACCATGCCCACATAATGAATTATGACAATGGTTTGTATAAACCGTTAGATGCCAGAACTACCGTGGGACGATGAGGGTTCCCACCCATATGCTGCATATCCTCTACGAATTATCAATTAATATGCACGCTACGAGGATAACAGCCACGACCTGCACATCCGTCTTCATGCGAGAGGAAGAAGATACAGCTGACTTCTTTGTCCCATTCCAAATCTCATGGATAACACGTAATATACGGCGCTAGAATCACTGATGTCAGGGGTTATTAAGTCCCTACTTGATCATCATTTTTGCAAATAGAACCCTAAGTTCTATTGCTCCATTATATCACCACTTAGGATGATATCTATGATTTCGTTATTTATGAAAATAATATTTTCTTTCTTTTATAGCATATATGATAACACACAATTTGCAAATACTTTGAGAAAGACTCTTCAAAGGACATGAGCAAGTGATGAACTTGCCTTGTGATGGCAAGGTAGTGAAGTCTGATGCTTGCACTGGACCTTGAGCTTCTAGTTCTAAAAAAACATCATTATTGTCCGTTAGGACAATATTTAAAGAAGAAAAATGATTATGCAAGTAATGTAATACATTATTTAATTCTATATGCATTTTCCCTATATAAGGTGCCTTTTAATAAAGCACTTATAAATATATTTTTTATATTAATTGCATATATTGAATTATTTTATTTTATTTCCCTTTTTATTTGACTTTTATTGGTTTAATAATTCTTTTAGGAATTATTAATTATACATTAAAATTTATTATTAAATATTTGTTTAGTATTTTTCAAAAAATACTATAATATTAATATATAATGAAAGTGATTTTTGTTTATCTTTATCACCTTTCAATAATCTTGTAAAATTCCATAAAGAATATATAAATTACAAAATTCTTATAAAAATTTAAATGTCCAAAAAATTTATATCTTATTTTATTTGGACAGAGTGGATTATTGTGAATCCAAAAATATTTTATTTATAATTTTTTGGACTTTTATTTTATTTTCTAGAATTTTATTGAGGTCAGGGGCATTTTGGTCTTTTCCAATTGATCAAAATAGTTTATTAAACAACTTGGGCTGGCCTTTTGGGCTTATTGGGTCAGTGTGGCCCATTAGGGCAAGGTCAAAATACCACCTCGAGGGGTTTTGGCCCACCCAGCCCATACTCCCTGCCTCTCTCTCCCTCGACCTTATCCTCTCCTCCTCTAACCCGACCCTGTGGCCGGCGATGCCGCCACCGTTGATTCCCGCCGCCGTCGGCCGTTCTGGTGGCCGCCGTGGTGTGATTTGGGGTTGTCGACGACGCTCGTTCATTTTATCCAATTGGATTTGACTCCGGGGCTTCCCCGTGGCCAAGTCCACCCCGTTTCCGAACCCTAGGGTTAAGAAAAGGTGCTGTCACCGCCTCCGCGGTCCGCTTTGATGGTGTCTTTGGGATCGTGTGTTCTTTGCTGCCGCCGTGGCTGGTCAGTGCGGCGCCCACAGGGTGCTCCCTGTGCCGCCGCGGTTTGTCGACCAATCTGCTTCCTCTTCGTTTTGTCAGCGAGGACCTCGGGTAAGTTGCTTCTGTGGTTCTTGTTCATGCTCCTACCATGAATCTCTCTGTGTGTATCTAGTGGCTTCTCATGCCTAGTGACTATGTGCTGATTAGGGTTCATCTCCTAATTAGGGTTCTTGTTTTGATTAGGGTTCATAACCCCCTGTTGATCATATCCATGATGCTTTTAGATCTAGTGATGATCATACTTGAGCATGAAGAATGATTGTTTGCTGTGGTTAATGATTTGTAGTGGCTTTGATGATGCTAGTTGCCTGTCAGATTTATTCTAGTGATGATTCACTATGATCCCATGCTAGTGTTTCTATGGAATCCCTGATTGGATTATGTTGTTGATTTGAGAATTTACTCTGCTGTCAGAATGCTTGTACTGACAGTGGTTTCTCTTAGTAGTTGCTTACTGTAATTATAATGGTAGGCTTGTATGAGATTATTCACACTGAATCAAATCATTACATGTAATGATTTTCTGTGGATGTATAGATGAATATGATATTGATTCCTGGCATTTAGCTTCATGAAAATGATATTTACTGGTTTGTCCATTTTATCTGTGGGAACTAAGCAAAGATTGGTTTTAGTTCATCTAGAACCTGTCCTTGTGATACCATTATGATCTGGCACACAAGTGATTGAGTTTTATTTATGGGCTTAGCTTGATAATGCTTGGGATTAATACTGGCAAGATAAAATGAAAGCTTTTCTTAAATTTCCTGCCTAAGATGTTGGTCTCAGGCTCTAGGATTTAATTCCTAGTTAGTTGAGCAAATAGTTTGTTTGAAACTTGTAAGTTTAGAGGTGCTACTCTCTCTGGGAGATGTGCCCTGATCTGATAAGATCAAATGAAAAATGATTTGAGTTGCATAAATTAAGACTAAACTCTGTGATGCTAGTCTGAGGTTTAGTGCTTTTGGCTGAGCTTGATTTCTTATTTTTATACTTGAAATCTCTAGGATAGATTCACCTCTCTTGGGTGATTATTGAGAGATCATTTCATAAAGCAACACATGCTTTTGTTTAGATACTATGATGAAATCATGTGATGGTTTTATGAGACTCACCACAAAATATGATGATGGTGTAGTAGAATAAGTTGGTGATGATCTGGATCTTGATCTGCTTTTGCTGGACTCCTGAGCTTGCTCTTGTGCTTGCATGCTCCTCCTAGCTCCTGGGCTTGATCTTGCTGTCCACCTGATTCATCCCCCTCCTTATGTCACCATCCTGGTGATGTTTGGTTTGATCTGGGTGGTTTGGTTTGGCTACTGTTCTTGGTTTGGCTGCTGTCTACACTGGCTGTTCTTGTGTGATGTGTAGTGGAGTGATGCACTAGTGCTCCCCCCACGGCTGTGTTGTGGTTTTGTGTGATTTGGCTATGCTTGTGAGGTCGACAACACACCATTTGCATGTTGGTGAGTGTCCTGCTTGTGTGCCTGCTAAGCACTTGTGGATATGTTCAAAATCTTTGAACTTACTATTACCAGATTACTTTCACCTGGCTGGTGAATTGATCCCCCTTGGCTGCCATTTGACTTCTGGCTTTGAATTTGTGAAAGATGAAATCTGTCATATTGGTGAAACTTGCCCCTTTTTAAACATTTCTCAATGAGGAATTTGTCAAGTGAATTTCACTAACATATCTGAGAGAAATATACTAACACTAATCTTATTTTGTTTCGATTTAGTCTTTGTTTTGCAGGTACAAAGATAAAGATGAAGATTTAGTGTAGATTTAGATATAGGATAGTTTAGTAGATATTCAAATGTAATCTTCTTATTCTTTTGTAAATTTTCTTTTATTATTCTTGTAATATTTATTTTATTTTATTGTAATAAAGATTATATTGTTATTAATAAATAATATTCTTATTCTTTATTCTTTTTTAAATTGTGAAGTTTGGAATGACTTCAGTAGATTACAGTCTTTGTAACTTGTTTATGTATTAATAAAATGAAATGAATTTCATATCCAATATTGTTTTTGGATAAGATTTAAGTTATAATACTTATCTCTTAATTAATTTAAGGTTCAAATCTTATATCTAAATCATTTAAATTATTATTCAAACACTTCAGTTTTAATATTCAAACTCATTTCAAAACACACATAATTCCTTTAAGATCATATCAAAGTTTATAGCAATCCTCCTTTAAGTCTAAACCTATTCTCAAAGTAAGAAAGAAACATTGATCACTCAAGGTTTTATTTGGCAGAAATTTTACCCACATTTTCACAAATGAATGCATGCAACAATTCATATTCCTAAATCTACCCTTCATTAGGTTCCTAAATACCGGGATGTAACAGATGAACTACTCACGCATTACTCCGGAGGCTAGCATGGTGATGAAGAAGGCCTCCGAGATGATCTCCCCTCTCCGGCAGGGTGCCGGGAAGAGCTTCAGATCCCTCCCGATCTAGGGACGATGGTGGCGGCGGCTATAGACTTTTTCGTGGATTTCTGATCGGGTACTTAGTGTTTTCTCCTCGGGGGGTTTATATAGGAGAAAGGACAAGGTTGGTGGACGCCTGAGGGGCCCACACCATAGGGCGGCGCGGCCTAGGGTGGACCTGCGCGGCCCCCTGGTGCGGCTGCCTCGTGGTGCTTCTTCGTCTCTCCTTCGAACTTCGTGTAGTGTCTTAAAAAGTAGGAACTTTGGCTTTGGTTTCATCCAATTCCGTGAATATTTCCTCACTAGCTTTTCTGAAACCAAAAACAACAAAAAACAGGAACTGTCAGTGTGGCATCTTGTTAATAGGTTAGTTCCAAAAAATGTATAAAAATTCCTCAAAGTGTAGACAAAACATAAGACACTACAAGAAATGTGCCAACTTATGACGTTTTGTTAGTGACTTTGGACAAAATCGTCATAGAGTTATGACGATTTCACACCAGATCGTCGTAAGCCATTCGGGAGGGCCAAAACCTTATTAAACTATGACGATATCACTCAAAACGTCGTAATTTCGATGGACGAAATCGTCATAATCGTTAGGCAGATTGAGATATAAGAGAAGAACAATATCGATCGTTGGATGTAAACAAAATGAACGGATGAGATTATAATTTGTGGAAACTTGTTGTGGATCGATGACCTGGCACCCGTCGCGTGCACACCTGGCACACCTCTCTAACCCTAACCCTTATCTATCCCCGCCGCCACACTACGCCCATCTCCGCTTGCCCCTTCTCTGCCACGAACTGCTTCCTTGTTTTGTTCTCCAGATCTCATCCCCGCCGCCACACTGCTCGGTGTCTAGACCCTGCCTCCTCCTCCTCCCTCCTCCTCCCTCGAGCCCACGACCACCTCCGAGGCGCACAGCCCTACAGGCTCCGCCCCCGCCGCACCAACAGAGAAGGAGGCACCGGCAGTCAATCGTCCTCTCGCGTTCTTCTCCCTACCAGCGACCTGGTCGACCCCTTCGCGCCGCTACCATCGCTGGTCCGTCCCGGCCGGCTCCGGCGAGGCCTAGCTCTGTTGACCACATCCCCAACGCCATCTCCTCATCCTTCACCTATTCTACGGCTTAGAACCTTCGATTTGTTGCCCCCAAGACGAACCCTAGCCTGGGTCGCTGGATCTCGATCCAGTCTACCTCCCCGGAGGCCAGACCAGCCTAGCGCCGGGAGGGACGCCGATGTGCTTCACTTCCTCCACATCCCCTCCACCTGCTGTCCGGGGAGCACGCACAGACGTAGCAGGAGCGCCAGGATCCGTGCTGGCCGGTCGTCATGCCAGCGCTCGTCTCTGTGACCGGCTGAGCCATGGCGAGCTAGCCCGGGCAGGGGTCAAGCGAGCCAAGACAGTGGAGGCGGCGGATCTGCACGCGTCTTCCTGGAAGGCCGGGACGAGCACGACTATGCGACGGCCACTGCATCCCACGATAGCACGCTTGGTGGTCCATCCTCCTCCGATGCTTGGTCTTCCATTGTTGTTACCTTCAAGAACGTGTTGCTGCACTACCACCTTACTGACTTCTTGTTCCGTGATGTGTTGTGACGCCGTGTGTTGGATTGTAGTGAGCTTTTCTACTCCCGGCGTCTTCCAGCGATCACCTCCATAGCTGCCGGTGACCACGTCCGGCCTCCTGTCGAACATCGCATCTCCATCTCGGCCAAAGATGCCCTTTGGATCCATGAAACAGGTTGAATTATTTAAGAACTTAAGCTTGAGATGAAGGGAGCCCTCTCAGCCATTTGAGGCGTCCTGTAGTCCATTCTTTCTGCTTGTGGGCCTTTTCATTTGTTGGTCACTGGACGTGGGTATTGCAGCATGCTGTCATTGCTTGTCACTTCTTGGGCTTCGACACAGTGCGAAGATTCGAGCCAAGTTATATTAGCTGTTTACACTAAATAATTTTTTTCCCATGTGATCTTGGTGTTTCCCAAGGAGAGTGTCGTTGACGATGCTCTACGTGGTGGTACTCAAGGAGTTGCAAGATATCCCTTCACGTTGAATCCTCACCGATGATCCGAACAAGGTGGGGACAATTCTTTTGATAGGCTTGCTTTTCTATCTCTCATACTGATTACATGCTAGATAGAATAACAATTTGATGGGTCTGTTCATGATGCATGGTATCTTGGGGATTCTAGGAAGCAAGCTGAGATTCTAGAGTATGCTCGATAGCTACCTCTTGCCTATGCTACTACTACTGCTCATCGGCTCATGGACTCACAGAAATTGCTGTTAGGATTTCTGCTGAATTGGGTGAAATTGTTCCTTTTGTACCTGAAGGAAAACCTCTCACATATGATCCCCTTGGCCCTCTCATATCCGGTGTTTATTGGCCATGAAACAGCGCGGCTTCATGCAGTTTGTTCAGAGGTATCAGTAATTAGCCCATACACTATATTTTTGAGTTCTTCCCTTACATTGATCTTTGTTTGGTTAAATTTGCTCTCATCATGATGAAATAGTGATGTCAAAACATGTTTCCTGTTCCCATTCTTATATGCTTGTGTTTTAAAATATTTCCATACATGACTATTTCATGTCTTTGCTAATTGAATCGGTCCAAAATGCAACACAAACCGAACAATCTGAATGATATAGATTTGTGGAGTACTATTTGGTTTTGCTGGTCATAGGATGCCAAATACTGACCAACCATTTAGGCTAAACTGGTGTCATTCATCATGGGTGTTAGTGTTCCAATATTGCTTAAGATCATTCCATATTTGTAGGCAATCTTGCTTCTGATCTTAAAGATGATGTAATACTAGACACGTTCTTGAGTAGGTACTCCTCTATTAAAGGTGCACACGTTATTACTGATGCTAGGCACCGGTAGATCGAAGGGTTAATTTTTTTAGATCTGGAGATGACAGTGAGCACACACGTGCCATGACTGAGATGAATGGAGTGTATGGCTTTTCTAGGCGCATGAGGATTGCCCCTGCAACTCCCAGAAAATCTTCAGGTTTAGTTAATAAGTTACTTTGTCACTACATACCGAATAATCAATGTAATTATAGCTCCATTTGTATAAATGTTTTCCTTCCGGCTATTTCACGTTCTTGTGAGGTAACATGGAAAGTAAATTCACCCATTTTTTCTATATGTTGATACACAAGTAGAGTATATGATTCTGGATGTCGTATTACTTCTGGGGTGAGATTTTGATCATTTTTAACCATTCGTACTTTCTTTGGCAGTTCTGGTTTCCAAGTGAAAATTCTTTTAGATAGTACTTTACTTCTTAGCGCTTTTTTCTATTTATGGTTCTGACCCATGCAAGCTGCTCCTTGACGCATAGCTTGGTTCATATGGAGCACCTTCAGGTGCCATGTGTTGATCAAAGGAACATGAGCTGGCATATGATTTATTTATTTTTCTTCTTGCGTTGTTGTGTGAACTGTGCAACCTGATATGTATGAACACCAATAACTGGTTAAAACGCGTCGATGTTAACTACATCAATGTTAGCAAATATAGCCAGCTGCATGTAATTTGTGCGTGTTTCCAATGATCTTTCAAAAAGGATTTGAAAACATTTCCAAGGCCTTATATTCTTATAATTCCTTTAATGCATACAATAGATGTTTTCAAAATATTTTATTGTCTATGATTTCTAATTTGCTAGCCTTAACTGGAATAGGCACGTAAAAACCTCACTGAACAAGCCTATACCTACAGGTGACGCGAACTGCATTGATTTGGGTCTTGGATATATAGGCTATTTGCTAGGTTATATATGACCCTGATATTACATTATAACCTTAAGCCGGGATAAAGGGGTGCATGCAAAGTACATACACCTAAAATTAATAATACATAGATGGCAGATCGTAATAGACCACGACTGAATTTGATGTGTATCTTTATTTTTAGGTATATATGTATCTCACGATAATAGTTTAGAGAAATAATACTCCCTCCACCCAAATTCGAGAGAATCGCATCATACTTGTTTACAAGTTTGAGAGTATTAACTTACAAGTTTCCTATCACTGATCCATGAGGAAGTATTGGCCTGCTTGATTAGCATAATAAGCCTTTAGGCCCTAAAAGTATATTTATTTCAAGAACCATGGTTCCGAGCATTGAAATTCTTGGCTTAAGAATATGGTTTATTATCCTCACTAAAGCCAAAATGCTGCCTTGATTTCTTATGAGTGCATATTTCTAAATTCGACCAGGCCACATGTAACACTTGGAACCATATATTGTTCACTGTCAGAAGTTGGAGAATAGAGTTGCTATACATATATTTTCACATAAATGAGCATGGTTTGATGGTATTCAAACTGTCAAGCTAGCATATACAATTTTATTGAATGTCAATATTTGCTGGTATTCTTGCATTATTCAGTGTTTGCACATACAACAGTACTCTCAAACTTGTTCCTATTGTTCACATTCAACAATATTTATATGATTTTCATGATGCATTGTTTGATTGTTTGGAATGGAGGGAGGTTTTACTGAATAATAACCTGGTTTGGTAAGGCTTGATATTTTTCACTTATTAACGTTCAAAAATTCATTGACTTTTTTTGCAGGTACATGAGAAATTCTCCCTTTTGTGGGACTAAGGATAATATACTCACAGTTCTGAGCAAGTAAGTTACTATGCCATTGCTAGGTGTATGTTCATAATACTGTTGTGCTGGGATCAAGCGGAGCAGGCTGGCAAGAGATCGATCGAGTCGGCCGGAGCTGCAGATATTGTGCTGGGATCAAGCGGAGCAGGTCGGCGGGAGATTGATCGAGCTGGCCGGAGCTGCAGATGTGCACGCTGTGATGGGATCGAGCGGGACAGGCCGGCCGGAGCAGCAGAATCACACATGCGGTGAATCGAGCGGAGCAAGAGCCGGCAAAAGATCGATTCTTTTTGACTGGATCTTTTTGATAGAATCTGAACTGTATAGGGTTGAATTGTAAAATAGACTTGTGCTGGAACTTTTCTCCCCGCGACATCCTTTTATGGACGGAGGGAGTACATGGTCTTGGATGGTCTGAACTATGAATGGTTGTAATATACTACATATCCCCAAATGTTTTATATTCCAGGTTATGTAATACGGCTTGTTTTATATTGCAGCAGTGAATAATTCAAAAAATGCAGAACAAAATCATTGTAGAAAAAGGCCCGGGGCCTAGAAATAAAAAGGCCAATAATCCATGTAGCTAAACAGAATTGATTAGAAAAGCTTATTTGAATTATTGGGCTTGGCCCACATAAATGACCGATAGGACTGGGCTGAATTCAGACTACGACGATTTTATTTCGTCATAATTTTGCCACGTCGGATCAGCCACGTCGGATCTGACCTGGCCTGGATAGATGGTCCATGACGATATTGAATCGTCATAGAGGTTATGACGATCCAATATCGTCATAGAAGGTTATGACGATTTCGCAAAAATCGTCGTTATAGTTCATTTGCGACGCCCAGCTTTCGATGATTTCATTTTCGTCATAAGATCGTCATAGATGAACTACTGTGACGATTCTATGACGAAAATGGAGGGTCATAGAAGCTCAGATTTCTTGTAGTGAGATAGTTGGTACAAAACAAGCATAGAGCATCAAAAATTATAGATATGTTTACGGCGTATCAAGCATCCCCAAGATTATCTCCTGCTCGTCCTCGAGTAGGTTAGTGATAAAAATAATAATTTTGGAGGTGACATGCACTATCACAATCTTGATCAAGGTATTGGAAAGCATTGATAGCTGGGATAAAAGTACTCTAACATAAGCATGCAAGTTATATTTCTAACAATAAGACAAAGCAACCATGTTGCAACATGAAAGGCAATGTAAACAAAAGATCATGAATAACAATGCATTGAAATAAGTTTGTTTGTTTCACATATAGAAAACATAGTAAGAGTGGTAATCATCTTGTCCTTCATGGAATAGCAAAACATAAATGCATAGGATACCTTCAAAGTTCATAAGGGTGAGTAGATACAAATAATTTAAGAACAAGCAATACCATAATTATGAATCAATCAACAAGTTTTGGGACAATGCACATTGAACTAAGAATGACAACTATGCTCTCTTAATTTGTGCATAAAGATAGAAGATGGAGACTCAACAAAAAGTAAAAAAGAAAGGCCCTTCATAGAGGGAAGTAGAGATTTCAAGTTTGATAAAGAGCTTCCAAAAATTATGGCACTTATTAGCTTTGAGCTCTCATTGCCCCTATCATAAGCATATTGAAGTGATTAAGGTTAAAGTGAGAAAAATATGAGTTATATGCTTGACAAATCACAAGATAAAAATCTCATGCCCCTTGAGTACGAGGGGCGTTCCTTATGCTACTCAACTTTAGTCACAAGCAAGTTATTGTCATTGTAAGTATATGCGTATCATAGAGAACCGCCAATGGGGTACCCCTTGCCCCATGACATAGGAGCTATCCCATATCAAAATGACAAGGCAACAGACAATGAGCATGGTGCCCTTTTTTCTCTTTTTTTCGAAGATGCTTCATAGAATGCTCATTATGGTTATGCTGCAATTTTACACCATGATTAGGCATGGCTTAGGCTAGCCGCCCGGGCGTTTTTCTAATAGATATACAAACTCCATGAGCTTACAAGATCCCCTTTTATTTCACACCGCCGGCATCCATAAACAAAAGAACATGATATCAACTGAATAGATATGTACAGTGTTGAAAGCGTTCCCCATGACAACATGGTTCTGCTAACTCCCAAATTATAACTTGCAAGCATATAAGCAACATAGATGTGCACAATGGTTCAAGTTTATTAAGTGCAAGAAAATAAAGTGTGCCATCAAGTTCGCGAGAGCTTTAATCACTAATTTTCACATAACAAAAGTTTAATTTGGAAGATAGGTTAAAATATGAATATACTTGGAACGGTGTAACACACCATGCATAGGAATTTATAGTGGACTCTTTGGAATAACTTGGTTTCTTGGGAATTGGATGCACGAGTAGAGCTCATACTCAGTACAGGTGGAGGATAGCAAAAGACTGGGAGCGACCAACTAAGAGAGCAATAATGGCCATAATCATGCAAAGCGATAAAACATTATTAATTAAAGCATAAAGTGATATCACAAGTCAAAAACTAAATGATCATACATGCTAAGGCGACTGGTTCATAGTCTTAACATGGTGTAAGAATGTGCCAAGTCAACCCAAATAAAGCATCAAAGGATAATACCACAATATTATGCTTTTGTATGCTAAAACAATGCATGATTTTTTCATGACATATTAAGCAATCTCAGTTGTTTGAAACAAGTCATGCTACAACAATAATTACTAAGCATATGGTCAAAGGAACATCCAACATGACATGATAAAGTCTAAGCCACAGTCAAAACGAACTTCTTTTTGTACCAATATAAGCAGGAAATTTCTACTCTCGTCCAACACCAATCGACTTATTTGAAACAACTCATAAATATAATAATAAATAAAGATCAAAGAGATTGTATCACCTAACTAAAAATAAGAAATAAAATTTTCTAAGCAAAAAGAATAAGAAAACTAAAGCTAAACGCAGTGCTAGCAAAACAGAACACTCACAGAACAATAAGAGTGAAAACTAAAGTGTTCTAGAAAATGAAGAACTAGGTGTGACTTCTCAAAAATAGGTGTGTTCGGGTCCGACCAACTTATTGCAGCAAACAAAATAAAAAAACTAAAAAAAAACAAAGACACTCCAAGAACAATACAATAGCGCATGAAGCAAAAAATAAAGTGTTCTAAAAGAAAACCTGAGATTTTTATTTGATGAAAGATGGGGATGCCTTGGGCATTCCCAAGCTTTGAGGCTTGTACCTATTGAATATTTCTTGGGGTGACACGGGTGTCATCCCCAAGATTGAGCTTTTGTCCATTCTTCATCTCATCACATTATTCTCTCCTACACTTGAAAATTTCCTTCATACAAAACATCACACAATCTTCATTAGAAACATTAGTGTATTCAAGATAATAAGCCTTTGGGTTCAGTTTCAACTCAAGTAAATCATCCATTAAAACATAAGCTACTGTAGCAACTCCTTTTAAAATCTCAAGTGATCAAAGAGAACTAAAATAGAAACCGATTAAGAGGCAAATGCAAATAATGGCCGAAATCTGTCAAAACAGACAAGTAGGTAAACACCATTTATTTCAAAAATATTCTGTTGCTGAAATTGAAAAGTGCAAGACAAACGAAAGTTGGGTAAATACCAGGGGCATACACACAATTTTTTTAGCTCAATCCTACGTACTGGGATTTTCATGATTTTTTACAGTGAAGCACAAAAATCTGTTTCGGACAGCAACTTCCCCATATCTTACTTCCCTCTCATTAGAGGCTATTCTTGGCACAAAAACCACACAAAAAGGATAAGGAGAGGTTATTACTGAGGCAATAAATTCCATGACTCAACAAAAGAAAACTTACTGAAATAAATAAATTGGGTTATCACCTAAGAGTGCTTTTCTTTAACGCCTTTCAGCTAGGCACAGAAAGCAAGAATCAAGTACTTTCGAATGAAGAAGCATTAAGATCAATACCATAAATATCTTCAACAAGGCCAGGTATCTTATCCAAATAATTTTTAGAGGATCCTCTCTCAATACTCTTGGGTTCACTATTTTCATCAAACGGGGTTTCAGGAACAATCCAATTAAAATTCTTTTCCAAGGCCTCATGCACTCCTACAAGTTAAAAAGGTATTGATATTTTAATTTCCTCCCGATTTTTGGATTTGGTTTTGTCCAACTTTTCTAGTGTACCAATAACATCTACACATGAGCCTAGCATATTAAAATGATCAAAGACCTTTCTAGCTTCTATAGCGACAACATTAAATTCTTTAAGCAAAGTTTCCAGGATAAAATCTCTCTTTTCAGTATCCTCAATATCATTAAGTTTAAGAAACATTACCTGCATCATGGGGTTAAGGTTAACAAACCTAGCCTCCAACATGTGAACTAAAGAAGCTATAGCAGTTTCATAATTTGGAGCATGTTCTGCTAAGGATCTATCCTTAATATCCTTATGCTTACTAACACAATTAAAGAATTTTTCAATATTATCTTTCCCAATTATAGAGACACTACCTATTGGAAGGTCTTTCAGGGTGAACTTAGGGATCAACATAATGAGCTAAGAACAAGGTAACAACTAAAGAAAGAACTATTTTTTTGTGTGTTTTTGATAAAAAGAAGTAAACCAACAAAAATAGCAATTAAGGTAGGAACTAATTTTTTGTGTTTTCGATAAAAAAAAGTAAACCAAACAAAGCAAAATAAACTAAGCAAGACAAAAAAAAGTAAAGAGATTGCTTGTGAGAGACTCCTCTTGCAGAAATCTTCTTTCCCCAAGAAAAGCTTTTTGACGGAGAGGAAGAGATTGAAGTTGTCCTGTGTATCCCTAGCAACGGCGCCAGAAAATCTTGATGTGGCTCGGTTAATGTAGAGCCTGTTGGGAGACCCCAAGAGCAAGGTGTGACAAGCACAACAACAAGTTTTCCCTCAGTTGTGAAACCAAGGTTATCGAACCAGTAGGAGAAAGGAAACAACTCCCAAGGTGTTGCTAGCAACCTGGAACCTGCACAACACATCCAAAATACTTTGCCCCAACTTACAGTGAGGTTGTCAAGCTCACCGGTTTGTTGAAAACAAAGGATTAAAGTATAGTCTGGAAGAAAGTAATTGCTTGTAGTAATTGCAGAAAGTAAACAGTACACATTAGATTGAATATCAGTGGGAAGGAATGGACCGGGGTTCACAATTCACTTGAGGTGTTTCTCCATAAGATAAATAACATGTTGGGTGAACAAATTATAGTTGGGCAATTGACAGATAGAGAATGCATAACAATGCATGTACATGACATGATGATCGCTATGAGATTCGTTTGGGCATTACAACATAATACATAGATCGTAATCCAACTGCATCTATGACTAATAATCCACCTACGGGATATCGTCCGAACAACCCTCGGGTATTAAGTTGCAAGCAACAAATAATTGCATTAAGCAAAGTGTGTAAAGTAAATAATACAATTGCCCTTGGACAAAGGATTGTTGTTTTCTCCCTAGTATCAACAACACATCTACAACCTTAGAGGTTTCTGTGACTCTCCCAGATTACTAGAGGCATGAACCTACTATCGAGCATAAATACTCCCTCTTGTAGTCACAAGCAAATACTTGGCCAGATTAACTACTAGCAACGGAGAGCATGCAAGATCACAAATAACGTAGACATGATAGAATCAATAATAAATCTTGACATAGTACTCAATATCCACTGGATTCCAACAAACACAACATGTAGGATTACAAATAGATGATCTTGATCATGATAGGCAACTCACAAGATCTAAACATGATAGCACAAAGAGGAGAAACAACCATCTAGCTACTGCTATGGACCCATAGTTCAAGGATGAACTACTCACGCATTACTCCGGAGGCTGGCATGGTGATGAACAAGGCCTCCGGGATGATCTTCGCTCTCCGGAAAGGTGTCGGGAAGAGATTTAGATCCCTCCCGATCTAGGGACGATGGTGGCGGTGGCTATAGACTTTTTTCATGGATTTTTGATAGGGTACTTAGGGTTTTCACCTCGGGAGGTTTATATAGGCGAAGAGGCAAGGTCGGTGGACGACCGAGGGGCCCACACCATAGGGCGGCATGGCCTAGGGTGGACCCGCGCGGCCCCCTGGTGCGGCTGCCTCGTGGTGCTCCTTCGTCTCTCCTTCGGACTCCGTGTAGTGTCTGAAAAAATAGGAACTTTGGCTTTGTTTTTGTCCAATTCCGAGAATATTTCCTTACTAGCTTTTTTGAAACCAAAAACAACAAAAAACAGGAACTGGCACTATGGCATCTTGTTAATAGGTTAGTTCCAGAAAATGTATAAAAATGCCTCAAAGTGTAGATAGAACATAAGATAGTTGGTACAAAACAAGAATGGAGCATCAAAAATTATAGATACATTTACGACGTATCAGTGATACATATTAGGGGTTTCTAGTCTATCATCTATGTCTAAGGAATAAGGGGGAGCCATAGGGGCTATATATAATACTTGGGGAAACAAGGTAGGTAAAGGGAATATTCTAGGGCATCAAACTTAGGTTGTTTGCGCAGACAGGTGGAGTCTGGCGGTAAGTCCGATGGAGCCAGGGTTGACACTGGATGCTTCAGCGGTAAGTTTGACTGGCTGGAGTGGGCACCAGAATGTTCGGCGGGGCGTCGGTTTAGCCGGTGGGCACCGACCAGGTGTACTATAAGCCATTTGGTGGTCGCCGAGGTCCGCTAGACCTGGCACCGGAATGGGTGGGGCGGTTTTGGCGGTGGTTCCAAGCTTCTTCCCTTGCCTCCGTACTTGTCAGTGTGAACCTATAATGATCGTGGGATGGAGTATAAAGTAGTATACCATTCGATAGGGTAGGAAGTGTGCTCGCATAGAGGATATGATTCACCTTTGAAGACCATGACGACTTGGCATAAGTTGGAGATCTTGATATCGTAACGATCGTAGGTCAAGACGTATCAGCTCCCCCTTTAAAAAGAGTCGTCCTCGACTCTATACGCTCATCACCATGTAGAGGAGGTCGACATACATTCTTGATCCGTGGGTTCGCCATGTAGTCGTCCTTGAGAAGCTTAATGTGGTAACTCTTCAATGTTCCTTCACTTTCTAAGAAGCCTACAAAGCTCACAACAAAAGCGAAGCAACACTCAAAGAGTAGACAATTCATGGAGATTATAGCATGAGTCCTTAAGTAGAAGGAAGTCACCTTAGGGCATAGAGATAGCTCGGTGAAGCTCATCCATGGGTAACTCTCAAAAGTTCGTCTTATCAACTCATGGTCCATAGAGGTTGATGTGTACGCATTTGTACCTTCAAACAATAAAGACCAAGCAAAAAAATCAGTATGTGATATAGAAGCATGTCATTTGTGGAATGTTCATTCTTGTTCACAACACTATTAACATAATACATATATATCAAATGAAATACATATGCAAGAACAATGTGCATAGAAAACGTTTGAACATCATCCAAATGTGGGAACTCCATAAAACTGTTTAGTCTTAATTGTGCCTCATTTCCTCCTGTGCCAGGGGAAATCCTAAGGCTAGGTTCACCGGACCAGATATCAACGGCGCCACGACATCGTTTCACTTCTTGAAGATGTTATCTTGGCTTTCAGGGGAGAGGCCGATGCAACTATGAGCGATGGGTGATGCGTTGGGTGTTCGTTGCTGCCTAGGACGTGGGCTTCCAGGGCACAATGTACGACATGGAAGATGAAACTTAGTCGGTGCCTTCACCAAGTCCGGCCAGATCCCATCTTGTACTCCCTGTCTCTTAGGCTCATGTTGGTCCAGTTTGCCTTGGATTCGTTGCCGTCCTATGTGATTGATGCGTCTTTTACGACGTTTCCTTGAAAAAATGAAGGTCCAATTAAGGTCAAACTCGTAAAAGTTGAAAACAAGAAGGTGGATCAGCGAAACCTTAGAGCATCTCCACTCGCCTACCCAAGACGCCGATCCGGACGCCGAATTTAGGTTCGGGCGCCGAAAATCGGCCCAGTCGCGTACCCAGGAACCTATTTTCGTCTGGATTCGGGCGAACTTTGGTCCGGGCTTCCCAGGCCGTACCAAGGTTCCTGGGAATGCCCTAGGGATGCCGGACGCAGCGAAAACGGGCGTCTGCCAGCTTGGTCGGCGAGACAGTCCCATTTTTCGCCACTTTGCCAAGCTCCCGCCCTTTACTTTCTCCCCTCCCGCCTTTATTCCCCATTCCCCCACTCCCGCCGCTCCGCCGAGCTCCCACCCACCATGTCGCCCAAGAGTTTCGTCCAACCCAGATCGAACCTCGGCGAGTCTCCGGTGGAGAAGAAGGCGAGGAATCCGAGAGTTCTAGCGACGAAGCTGGAGGGCATGTCTGCTGCCGAGTGGGCGGCCAAGGAGCACGCCAATAAGATCGCGTCGGACGACCGGAAGGGCAGAAAGGAGAGGGAGAAGCTTCGGCAAGAGCAGGAGACGGCGGCGGTAGAAGAGTAGGCTACTGTGAGGGCGAAATAGGCGGCGACGACGAGGTCGGCATTCATGGCGGCGCCGTATCCCCCCACTAGGGAAGCCAGGCAAGCGTCGGATCGCCGAACGGATTCTCGCCGATCTCTCCGGACGGCTTTCAGGAGAGCCAGGCAATTGCTCGGCAGAGATACTCCTCGCCCCCCGAGTTCGACGGCGGGTTCAACCCGAACGTGGTCTTCCCCTTCCCGGCGTCGCTCCCTCCTTAGGCCTTCAACGTGGACATCAACATCCTCTACTCCACCTCTCCGGCGTATGCAGGCCCCGCGCTGCGCCGCGGCCCACTGCCTTTCGGCGGAAGCTCGGCGCAAGTAATCTACGGCGAGGCCGACGCGCGCAACATGTTCAGCGGAATGCCGGTTGGCCTGTCGGCCGACATGTCGGCCGAGACATACATGGAGGACATGATCGGCCAAGGCTCTGCCTCCAACCCCTCCTTCTTCATGGAAGAACAATCCTGGGCCGATGCCGAACATGGCATCGAGTCTCAGGATTTTGCCGACCTCGACGCCGAGGAGATGCAGTCTGAGCCGACACATGCAGAGGACGCCGAGGGTGAAGTCGTTCTTCTGGCGAAAGGCAAGAAGGGGAAGTAGAATCTGGGCACTTTGGCGTCGGAGGCGCGGATCAAGTGGATCGTGGCCGAGGACACCTGTCTCGCCGAAGCATGGAAAAAGGTGAGCATGGATCCGATCACCGGTGCCAACTAGAATTCTGACAACTATTGGAGACGCGTGAAGCTAGCATTTGACGAGCGTAGCATTTGTGACCAAAAGTATAGCAAAATTCACATGGAGCGAGGGGAGAAGGCTATTACCAACCATTGGACGATCATCCAGACTGTATGCAGCAAGTGTCACAGCTGCGTCGAAGAGGTGGAACGCACACAAGCCAGTGGGGAAACATGGACAACAAGGTATTCGCAAACAATAGCCGTAGTTATGACATTCTGAAGCAAAACTTGACACACTTTGCCTTCTATTTTGCAGCTTCGTCGTGCACTTACTTTGTATCAAGAGGACATGAAGGCAGAGTTCAAGTTCCACCATGTGTTCCAGGAGACCTAGAGCTGCGAAAAATGGCGGGACACTCGCCTCAGCCTCTCCAAGACCAAGAACGGCGTGTACAACCCGGAAGCCCCCCCGCTGCTGCCGGCGAAGGAAGGCGAGAGATCGGACAGAAGAAGGCGAAGATGCTCAAAGCCATCGGACCTCCCGCCAAGTGTCTCCAGGCATCGATCGAGAAATGCATCGTCGACACGAGGGCGCACGCCGAGAAGAGGGCCGAGAAGAACGACGAGAGGTGGAAGCAGCTGATCGAGACCCAAGTGAAGGGAATATGCCCTGAGAGGCAATAATAAAGTGTTTATTATATGTATTCCAAGTATATGATAGATGTTTATTTTACATGCTATAATTGTATTAATACGGAAACATTAATACATGTGTGTTTAATAAACAAACAGAAAGTTCCTAGTTCTGCCTCTCTCATAAACTAGCTCGTTGATTAACAAGATGATCAAGGTTTCCTGATCATGGACATTGGATGTTGTTAATAACGAGATCACAACATTAGTGTAATGATGTGATGAACATTCATCCGAAGTATAGCATTACGATCAAAGTCATTGAGTTTATATTGCTATAACAACTTACGAAGTGATCCTAATCCTTAGACCATGAGATCATGTCAATCACTAACACCGGAAGAGTTTCTTGATAACATCAAACATCACACCATAACAGGGTGATTATAAAGATGGATTCAGAACTAATAAAGTGTTATGTTGAGGCTCATGGATCGAGAGTGGAATTTGTTCATCCCGATGATGGATAGATATACTCTGGGCCCTCTCGGTGATATCACATTGATTAGCTTGCAAGCAAGTGATTTGATCACTAGAATGTTATATCATGGGAACGAGAAAAGAGTGCATGTCGGTAACGAGATCAAACTAGGTATGGAGATACCGATGATCGAATCTCGGACATGTAACATATCGTGAAACACAGGGATTAATATACTAGCGTAAAAAGGTTCCGACGATCACAAGAAAGTCATCGTTGAATGTGTGGGAGTCAGTATGGGTCTCCAGATCCCGCTTCTGATTATTGATCCGAGAGGGGTATCGATCATGTCCGCATTATTCATGAACCGTAGGGTGACACACTTAAGAGACACCGACATCCAATTGGAGCAAAAGTTTCATGCCGAAAGAATGAACAAGCGCAGGAATTTATTTCACTAGATACCGAAACATGTTTTCGGGTGAAATTGCATAAAGTGGTTATGCATGTGAAATGGAATTATAGCAAGGGGTTGTGAATGTTTGTCATTAAATTAATTGACAAAAATCTGAATAAAATAAAAGAGATTTATTTAATGAGAGTTTGCATTAAATTTGGTGGAAATTTAATGGGATTTTGAGTGGAGGGAATTTACAGGACATTTTGTGAGTGGAGTGTCCACCCACATGAATGAAGGAGGGGAGGGGCAGCCCCCATGGCCGGCGGCCACCCCCTTGGGTTCCCCCTCTTCCTATAAAAGGAGCCCCCCTCCTCACTTGTCTCTCACACCTTCTCGTGAAGGATCTCTCTCCCCCTCTAGAATTTATCCCCCATGGTCTCGGACTAGCGAGATACATGTTCCCGGTGGCTATTCGGCAAGAAAGATTTGTGCTTCCGCTGCATCGCTGGAGCGAGGAGGCGGAGGTTGCTCGGTGCCTCGAACGTGTGTGCGAGCACGAATATGCTGCTGATTTGCGGCGCTAGGACTTCCTCTCGATCTTGAGATCGGCAAGAGATCGTCTACATCAACCACGAGTTGAACTCGTTAAGCTTTGTCGGTCTTCAAGGGTATGTTCTCTACGGATATACATCCGCCCGTTGTTTGTATCTAGTAGATAGATCTTGGTACATAGTTCACATCATAGGAAAATTTTTGTTTTCTATGCTGCGAACCCTACAGTGGTATCAGAGATGGATCTATTTGTAGATACTTTATACGGGTAGTACACATATGAGTATGTGGGCGATGATGATCATGTTGTTGCTCCTTTGTTGTAATTTTGGATATTGGTGGCATAGTGGGATGAAGCGGCCCGGACAAACTTTACATGTCCTCGCACATGAGACCTGTTCCACGCTTGACATGCAACTAGTTTGCATAAGTGGCTAGCGGGTGTCTGTCTCTCCTACTATAGTCAATATCTATTTTGCAAGCGAGTTGTCAACAATTTGGTTATCCTCGTTGTGGTTCATGTTCGTAGGTAAGAACGGTTCTCTCTCGAAAGCCCTAAGCCATGTAAAACTTGCAATGGATAAATTAGAGGCGTCTAGTTTAGATTGTTGCTGGGCTAGTGTTATGATATGGTAGTGTTGTAAGTAGAAGTATGAGATGATACTCTTACAACACACATAGCGTGTAAACTCCATAGACCTTGGATTTACACATATAGGTATGATAGTGATCATACCACGGTGCTCATGAGAGAGATCATCTGCGGGAACCATATCATTTCACTAATAAACATGTGATGTTTGATAGCATCTTATATTGCTTGTTTAGCGCTTTGTTAGCATAATAAGATGATCCCTCTTTTAAATATCAAGATAAGAATGTGTTCTTCCTTTAGTATGCCCCGATTATGTCTTCGTCGCTCCAAGACATCACGTGATGATCGGGTGTTCTTGGATCCACGACCATATTTCGGGTGTAAAACAGTTACACACGCGAATACTAAGGTTATAACTTGGCGAGCCTAGCATGTACAGACATGGCCTCGGAACACGGACCGAAAGGTTAAGCATGAGTCATATAGTTGATATGATGCCCATTTGATGCTCGCCTTTGAAGCTATACCGACTCACGTGATGATCGGACTTGGTATAGTGGATTTGGTTCATGTAATCACCAAAAAGGCACGAGGGATGTTGTTTTTGAGTGGGAGTTCATTCGTAATATGGATTCGTTGAACTCAAACTATCATACACTTAGTCTAAACTTTACAAATTCTGTTGTAGATGGCACCACCTGCTTTTAATTTCAATGTGTTCATGGAGAAAGAGAAACTAGCAACGAACGGTAGCAACTTTACCGAATGGGCCATGAATTTGAGGATTCTCCTCTCTGCTGCACAAAAGCAATATGTGCTAGAAGCGCCACTAGGCCCCCCACCTTTAGATGATGCCCCTGACAAGGAGAAGAATGTCTATCAGACTCGTCAGGAGGACCACAACTTATTTCATTGCGGCATATTGTATGGGCTAGAGCCGGAACTTCGAAAGCGTTTCGAAAATGGCAATGCATTTGATACAATGGGTGAGTTGAAAATGATTTTCGACACACATGTGTTGTAGAGAGCTACAACGCTTCAGAAAAGTTCTTTAGCTGCATGATGGAAGAGCACAGCTCCGTTAGTGAGCATGTACTCAAGATGTCGGGTTACGCCGATAAGCTTGTGTCCTTGGGAATATCGATTCCCATTGACTTAGGCATCCATCGTGTTCTCGCATCGCCACCTAGGTATAAGAGCTTCGTGATGAACTATAATATGCAAGGCATGAAGAAGTCTCTCCCGAGCTTCACAATGCTTAAAACTGCGAAGTGGAGATCAAAAGGAACATCAAGTGTTGATGATCAATAGGAACACCGGTTTCAAGAAAGACAAGAAGGGAAAACGGAAGGGTAAGGGCCAAGCTGCTGTTGCGAAAAGAAACCCCGAGTTGGACCTAAGTCCGATACCGAGTGCTACTATTGTAAGAGGATGCCACTAGAAGCGCAATCGCCCCACGTGTCTGCATAAGAAGGCCGCAAGGCAAACAAAGGTATATATGATATACATGTTATTGATGTGTACTTGACTAGTGCTCGCAGAGCACACAGGTATTTGATACCGGTTCAGTTGCTAATATTTGTAACTCGAATCAGGGGCTGCGGAACAAGCGACCGCTAGCAAGGGGTGAGGTCAAGATGCGTGTCGGCAATGGATCAAGTGTTGATGTGATCGCCGTCGGAACGCTGCCTCTCCACTTGCCATCAGGATTAGTTATAAACTTGAATAATTGTTATCTGGTGCCTGCACTGAGCATGAACATTGTATCTGGATCGTGTTTGATGCGAAGTGGTTATTCATTTAAATCCGAGAACAATGGTTGTTCCATTTATATGAATGAAATCTTTTATGGTCATGCACCGATGATGAATGGTTTATTTCTATTAGATATCGATGATAATGTTACACATATTCATAATGTTGATGCTAAAAGGATTAAACTTAATAATGATATATCCGCATATATGTGGCACTGCCGTCTAGGTCATATTGGCGTTAAACGCATGAAGAAGCTCCATTCGGATGGACTTTTGGAATCACTTGATTTTGAATCATTTGATACATGTGAGCCATGCTTATGGGCAAGATGACTAGAACGCCATTTTCCGGTTCAATGGAACGGGCGACAGATTTATTAGAAATCATACATTCTGATGTATGTGGTCCAATGAGTGTGTCGGCGCGAGGTGGATATCGTTATTTTGCTACTTTCGCAGATGATTTGAGTAGATACAGTTATATCTACTTGATGAAACACAAGTCTGAAACCTTTGAAAAGTTCAAGGAATTTCAGAATGAAGTGGAAAATCATCATAATAGAAAGATCAAATTTCTACGGTCCGACCGTGGAGGTGAGTATCTAAGTTACGAGTTTAGCACTCACATGAAAGAGTGTGGAATTGTTTCACAACTCACGCCTGCCAGAACACCACAGCAAAATGGTGTGTCGGAATGTCGTAATCGTACTTTATTAGATATGGTTCGATCTATGATGTCTCTGACGGACTTGCCGTTGTAATTTTGGGGTTATGCACTAGAAAGTGCTGCATTCACTTTAAATCGGGCACCATCTAAATCCGTTGAAAAGACACCGTATGAATTGTGGTTTGGAAACAAACCTAAGCTGTCATTTGTTAAGTTTGGGGATGCGATGTTTATGTGAAGAAACTTCAACCGGATAAACTCGAACCCAAAGCGGAAAAATGCGTCTTCATTGGATACCCTAAGGAAACTATTGGGTATTCCTTCTATCACAGATCCGAGGGCAAGGTTTTTGTTGCCAAGAATGGATCCTTTCTAGAGAAAGAGTTTCTCGCGAAAGGTGTGAGTAGTCGGAAGGTAGAACTCGAAGTGGTTATTGAACCTTCTCTTCAAAGTATGGCGAGTAGCGCAGCGCCAGAAGTTGTTCCGGAGTTGTCTCCACTTGTTGAAGAGGGAACTAATGATAATGATCATGAAACTCCGAAAGAGAGTACTACCGAACCTCGCAGGTCAAGCAGGACGCGTGCAGCTCCCGAGCTGTACGGAAATCCTGTCATGAATTTCATGGTTGATGAAAATGATGACCCTGCGACGTATGAAGAAGCGATGATGAGCCCGGATTCCAACAAATGGTTAGAAGCCATGAAATCCGAGATGGAATCCATGTATGAAAATAAAGTTTGGAACTTGGTGGACTTACCTCACGACCGAAAGGCCGTGGAGAACAAATGGATTTTCAAAAGGAAAACTGATGTTGATGGTAATGTGACCGTCTATAAAGCTCGACTTGTTGCAAAGGGGTTTCGACAAATTCAAGGAGTTGACTACAATGAGACATTCTCTCCCGTAGCGATGCTAAAGTCAGTTAGGATTATGTTAGCAATTGCTGCATATTTCGATTATGAGATATGGCAGATGGATGTCAAAACCGTGTTTCTCAATGGTAATATTGAAGAAGAGTTGTATATGATACAACCAAAGGGTTTTATCGATGCTAAGGATGCTAACAAGGTGTGCAAGCTTCAGCGATCCATCTATGGATTGAAGCAAGCATCACGAAGTTGGAATCTCCGCTTTGATGAGGTGATCAAAGAGTTTGGATTTGTCCAAACTTATGGAGAAGCTTGTATTTACAAGAAAGTGAGTGGGAGCAATGTGGCATTTCTGATATTATATGTGGATGACATATTATTGATCAGAAATGATATAGATCTTTTAAACAGTGTTAAAAGTTATCTAAACAGCAAATTTTCAATGAAGAACCTAGGTGAAGCGTCATACATATTAGGCATAAAGATCTATAGAGATAGATCTAGGCGCCTAATAGCGCCTAATAGATAGATCTATAGAGATAGATCTAGGTGCCTAATAGGCCTAATAGGCGCCTAATAAGATAATGGACAAGGTCCCCTATGCTTCAACCATAGGCTCTATAATGTACGCCATGCTATGTACAAGACCGGATGCGGCACATGCTATTAGTTTGACTAGTAGGTACCAATCGGATCCAGGTTCGGAACACTGGATAGCGGTCAAGAATATCCTTAAGTACTTACGAAGAACTAAGGATATGTTTCTTGTATACGGAGGTGAAGAAGAGCTCGTTGCTAAGTGTTATGTTGACGCTAGCTTTACACCAATCCGGATGACTCTAAGTCTCAATCCGGATATGTATTTCTCATGAATGGCGGAGCGGTTAGTTGGAGGAGCTCCAAACAACCTGTGGTAGCGAGATCAACAACGGAGGCCGAATATGTTGCTGCTTCAGAAGCGGCTCAGGAAGCAGTTTGGATAAAGGAGTTCATATCCGAACTAGGTGTGGTTGCAAACGCGTTGGACCCAATGGTGATCTATTGTGACAACAATGGTGCCATTGCCAATGCCAAAGAACCAAGGTCTCACAAGCATTCTAAGCATATTAAGCGCCGGTTTCACTCCATCCGCGAGCATGTCAAGGATGGAGATATAAAGATTTGTAAAGTACATACGGATCTCAATGTAGCAGATCCGTTGACTAAAACTCTCCCTAGAGCAAAACATGATCAACACCAGAACTCAATGGGTGTTAGATTTATCACTATGTAACTAGATTATTGTCTCTAGTGCAAGTGGGAGATCAAGGAATATGCCCCGAGAGGCAATAATAAAGTGTTTATTATGTGTATTCCAAGTATATGATAGATGTTTATTTTACATGCTATAATTGTATTAATACGAAACATTAATACATGTGTGTTTAATAAACAAATGAAAGTTCCTAGTTATGCCTCTCTCATAAACTAGCTCGTTGATTAACAAGATGATCAAGGTTTCGATCATGGACATTGGATGTTGTTAATAACGGGATCACAACATTAGTGTAATGGTGTGATGAACATTCATCCGAAGTATAGCATTACGATCAAAGTCATTGAGTTTATATTGCTATAACAACTTACGAAGTGATCCTAATCCTTAGACCATGAGATCATGTCAATCACTAACACCGGAAGAGTTTCTTGATAACATCAAACGTCACACCGTAACAGGGTGATTATAAAGATGGATTCAGAACTAATAAAGTGCTATGTTGAGGCTCATGGATCGAGAGTGGAATTTGTTCATCCCGATGACGAATAGATATACTCTAGGCCCTCTCGGTGATATCACATTGATTAGCTTGCAAGCAAGTGATTTGATCACTAGAATGTTATATCACGGGAACGAGAAAAGAGTGCATGTCGGTAACGAGATCAAACTAGGTATGGAGATACCGATGATCGAATCTCGGACATGTAATATATCGTGAAACAAAGGGATTAAGATACTAGTGTAAAAAGGTTCCGACGATCACAAGAAAGTCATCGTTGAATGTGTGGGAGTCAGTATGAGTCTCCAGATCCCGCTTCTGATTATTGATCCGAGAGGGGTCTCAATCATGTCTGCATTATTCACGAACCGTAGGGTGACACACTTAAGAGACACCGACATCCAATTGGAGCAAAAGTTTCATGCCGAAAGAATGAACAAGCGCAGAAATTTATTTCACTAGATACCGAAACAGGTTTTTGGGTGAAATTGCATAAAGTGGTTATGCATGTGAAATGGAATTCTAGCAAGGGGTTATTTGTGAATGTTTGTCATTAAAGTAATTGACAAAATTCTGCATAAAATAAAAGAGTTTTATTTAATGAGAGTTTGCATTAAATTTGGTGGAAATTTAATGGGATTTTGAGTGGACTTTTGAGTGGAGGGAATTTAAAGGACATTTTGTGAGTGGAGTGTCCACCCACATGAATGAAGGAGGAGGCCCCATGGCGGCCCACCCCTTGGGTGCCCCCTCTCCTCCTATAAAAGGAGCCCCCCTCCTCACTTGTCTCTTACACCTCCTCGTGAAGGATCTCTCTCCCCCTCTAGAATTTATCCCCCATGGTCTCGGACTAGCGAGATACATGTTCCCGGTGGCTATTCGACAAGAAAGAGTTGTGCTTCCGCTACATCGTTGGAGCGAGGAGGCGGAGGTTGCTCGGTGCCTCGAACGTGTGTGCGGGCATGGATGCGCTGCTGATTTGCGACGCTAGGACTTCCTCTCGATCTTGAGATCGGCAAGAGATCGTCTACATCAACCACGAGTTGAACTCGTTAAGCTTTGTCGGTCTTCAAGGGTATGTTCTCTACGGATATACATCCGCCCGTTGTTTGTATCTAGTAGATAGATCTTGGTACATAGTTCACATCGTAGGAAATTTTTTGTTTTCTATGCTGCGAACCCTACACCAAGGGCAAAAGGTGGCCCTCCTTAAGGCCAACTACGCCGCCAAGAAGAGGAACACGAATCTCAAGTTCCTGTTGGGCGGCGAGAACACGTCGAAGATGAGTTCGCCGGTCAAGGCCTGGTACATGGCGCAACGCTAGGCCATTCTCCAGGGCGAGATCACGCCTGCCGCTGCGCCAAATGCCCCTGCGCCGAACGACGCCACCACTACGCCGAGCTCCGCTTCCACCTCCTCCAACCAGTCGGCGTCCGCCGGCGAGACGCCCGACCCCGCCGCATCGACCACGCCGCAGGAGCCCATCCCCATCGACGACTGAGAGATGGCCGAGCCTTTTCACTGTTATGTAATAACTGTCGCCGAACTTATGGACGTTAATTCTGTCGAACACCTTTTGGCTGAGCTCTCGGGGAACGATAAAAATTCAAATATGTCGCCATTTTCTATTCGACTGGAAACTCGGCCTGGTAATGTCGCGAGTGGGAGCATATCCAGACAGAAAACAAGTTTCGTCCAAAAATTTTTTTCAGATTTTGGTCTGGATTCGCCCAACGAGTCGAGATGTTTTTAGCATGGATCACGCTCGTGCAACGCGGGCACGAAGATCGTGCTCCAGATCTGCCGTAGAGCGCGTTTCCTCGTGCGGAAACTCAAACGGGAAATTAAAAATTGGACAGAAGCGGCATCCCCGCCGGCCTTCCCGCCGGCTTTCTCCCTCCAAACGAGGCGCCTCGAGATCTGCTCCCGTCCCGCCTCTCGGGGGTCAGATGTCAGAGATTGGAATTTCCATTCCCCAGAATCCCGCCTTCCCGTTCTGAGCTTGCCGTCTCCCCCCTTCGATCATCTCCTTCGCAATCCCAAATCCCCCGCTGAATCGTGAGATAGCGCCCAATCAATGAAGGTGGTCGCGAGTTGACCCTCCCTAGTATACAGATCCGGCGACCACCCAACCACCGGGGTTCCAAAAACAATTGCCCTAACCCCTCGTTAAATCGCCACTCCACCCAGTGGTTCAGTCGGCAGGCACCCCCCTCTTCGCTCCCACTCTCGACCGTCGGTGGATCCGTCCAGGAGCGAGTTCTACGCATGAAAGGTGAGTCTCTCCTTCGTGCTCAGTTCAGGCGTCAAAGTCCCGATCTCGGTTGGTGGCTGCGACGTGTTCTGGTTCCGCACGGAACTGCCTATAACTGTACTGGATATTCCGTGGTCCTGACTGGCTGCTCGCATCTGCACCTAACAATTCCAGTTCCTCTCTGCTCTGAAGTCTGAATCATCCATGCTCTTAACTTCCATCACATGTATATGCATGTCTCGGCGACTAACCAACTGATCCAGCGCTTTGATCTTTATTATTATGTGATGTGATGAAACAGTTGGTTGAGCTGGCTCGATCGCGAGGCCTCATCAGGCAGCTAGCGCGGGTTCAGGGGAACACTCCGTGTGCCTGCAACTGTTTTTTAACTTGCGTCCTGGAGGCATAGGAGGAGGAGCTGTCACGTCGTGCGGTTGTTGGGAGAGAGGCATCTCCTTGCCACTTCTCCTTCTCCCCGTCCACAGGCTGCGAGCCAAGAAGCTTCCCTGTCTTCCATAGGTATTGCGTCGCTATGTATGTTAATTTTCAAATTTTGGCTCCTTGTGATCAACTGGCCTGGGCGGCAGCTAGCACGTTGCATTATTGTGACCTTGTCTCGCTTGACTTGGGCAAACCCGCTTATTAGGTGTTAGCGCTGATTTTTCTTACTTGTCCTCTGATCTGGTTGATTGCGACGGGCTAATGCGCTTGTGACGTGTTCCTACCTTATTTGACCTCCCATGTTGAGCATTGCCGTCGTGGGCAAACGCATTGTGAGTTGTGTGACCTGGCCCCCTTATATGAGCTTAGTTGATTGAGCTACATAGGTGCTTGTTGCAGAGTAGTCTTCGTTCCTTCCCCCTTAGGCCCCTGACACCTTGGCTTGTTTAAAAGGATACATGCTTGAGTGCTAGAGCGCTAGCTTGCTGTTGTTGAGTCTGGGCTCGGTGCCATGGCTAGTAATCGGGCTAGTCGGTTCCAGGTATTGCTTCATCTGCTTGCTCTGTTTCTTTAGCTATGGTCCAATGGTTTTTTTGGTTGGCGCGCTGATGCGTTATTAGATCTGTTATGAAGTGTTTCTTGGTGCTGCTACTGCTTCGTCTTCTGCCGGCGTTGACTTTTTCTTGGAACTTGGAACCTCTCTTTTTGTACACGCTGTCTGATCTCTTTTCGTTTCTACCTTGACGACCTGCTCAGGTCTTTACCATGATCAACCTTAAAAATTGGCTGAAGACCATAGCAAAAGATCTGATAGTATCATAGGACGATTGTTTGCTAGAGAAGATGATGCCATAATACAATCAACAGATACTTGCTCTCTTTTGATGTGTAAATTTTCTAAATATTTGGCAGCTTCATTCAATCAGTACACTTTCTTTTGTTTGAAAAAGTCAGGTTTTCTTGCTTGTACCTTATGGATCATGCTTTCCAACTCTTTTATCCTCTGAAATATGTGCCGTTGACCTATAGTCGTAGGTGCTTCTGTGGAGAAATAGTAGTCTCCGCGCAAACTCAATGCTAGCTAGGACCTTGGATTCTGCAACAATAAGTTGATTGTCCTCACGAATTACTGGGATTTAGAACTAAAACAGACAACTCTGTCGATGAGCATTTTTTTTCCAACCGGGTCCATGAGCATTATCATGTTTATGGATCTTGTAGAAATTATGTATGAAGACTAATTTCAAGACCCAGATCCAGGGACAGGCCATACTATATGTGGACTTATGGAGTTTGTAATCTATCTTTGCCCAAAAAGTTGATGTACTTTTCTGCTCTATCCATTGCTTACTACATTTGTATATGACATCTAACTGTCTGGGCCTGCTCCATCTGCCTTTTTGCAGCTGTAGCATGACTTTTAGTACTGTAGCTAATTAATCTATTTTAAACGTTTGCAGATGTCTAATCTCTCAGAGCCCTCAAGAGAAAATGGTGGAGCCGATGCATCAGTTACTTTGCAGAAAACTGGAGGGTGGAATAACACATGGAGCACCCTTATGCACCACGCTTCAGTCTATGGTGTGGCTGCTGGTTATTGCCTGTCAGCATCTCTGCTGTCCATTATCAACAAATGGGCAATCACCAAGTTTCCTTACCCTGGAGCACTGACAGCTCTTCAGTACCTCACTAGTGTTGCCGGAGTTCTCCTATGTGGACAGCTAAAGCTTATTGAGCCTGATAGCCTGAATCTGAGAACCATGTGGAAGTTCTTACCTGCTGCTGTTATGTTCTACATCTCCATCTTCACAAACAGTGAACTCCTGATGCATGCCAATGTGGACACTTTCATCGTGTTTCGCTCTGCTGTCCCAATATTTGTGGCAATTGGAGAGACATTTTATCTTCACCAACCCTGCCCATCACTGAAGACATGGCTCTCACTTTCCACTATACTTGGTGGCAGTGTGATCTATGTTTTCACGGACAACCAGTTTACTGTGACTGCTTACAGCTGGGCTATCGCCTATCTGGCGAGCATGTCTATTGACTTCGTGTACATCAAGCATGTTGTCATGACCATCGGGTTGAACACATGGGGTCTTGTGCTCTACAACAACCTTGAGGCTCTGCTGTTGTTTCCCCTAGAGCTCCTTATAATGGGAGAGTTTGATCAGATGAAGGTGGACAGCTCCAAGATGACAAACTGGTTATCTTTCGATGTGGTCCTTCCTGTTGCTCTGTCATGCCTGTTTGGACTATCAATATCCTTCTTTGGGTTCTCCTGCAGACGAGCCATCTCCGCCACCGGATTTACGGTGCTTGGCATAGTGAACAAGCTCCTGACCGTCGTGATCAATCTGCTTATCTGGGACAAGCATGCGTCCTTAGTGGGGACAATTGGTCTCTTGATATGTATGTCGGGTGGTGTTCTGTACCAGCAATCCACCACAAAACCCAAGGCTCCCAAGATTGAGCCCAAGGAGGACAACGACGAAGAGGGGCAGAAGTTGCTGCAGATGCAGCCAGGCCATGAGAGCAGTTCAAAGTAAAATCACTCACAAGCTTATTTGACAATTCCCTGAACCATTCGAGGTATATCTGATCAGATGAGAAATCTTGAAACTGCAGTAGACATCAGGAATTCATGAGGACCTTAATATCATTCTACAATCTCTTTGTTTATTGTATACGGTTTTTTACTAGTTAGACATGATTGTTGCTGTGTAGGGTACTAGACAACCCAAACATACTAGCGTTGAATCTCTGTACACGAAAGCAAGTAAGCAATTTATCAAACCTCAGGAAACACTCGATGACTAGATGCATTTGTTCTTTCTCCTTGAGTGTTTCTTTTCGTTTTGTTTGCAGGGGAAGAGAATTTGTCTGAATTCATCAGTTGCGCTCGCGGTTTCTGAATCCTGACTGGGGATTGTTTTGTAGGTAGACATACTCTGACGTCATGTCTGAAACTTTTGATTTTGTTAGGTTGGTGAGTTGGCCAGTTATCATTTAGCAAGTTATATGCTCTAACTTGACCAAGGCTCACTTAGAAAACAACCAAACTAACTAATACTCCTTCCGACCCATATTAATTGACTCAAATTTGTCTAGGTTTAGATGTATCTAACACTAAAACTTGACTAGATACGAATGTATCTAGACGAATCTAAGCCAACTAATATGGGTTCGAGGGGTACCAAATTGTGCCAGATTACAAATTCTATCGGAACATATGGAATTTGAATACAAATAGAGCATAGACTTCAAAGCACTCAAAACTGAAGTACAGACTAAACTGCTGTCTCCTGAACTCCACGGACGTTCTGCTCCACCTGGAGTATCGTAGTAGCTTTCAGAGTATGTTTTGCTTCCGCTCGACCTCCTCCTGGATCCTCTCGCGCATCTCCCTGATCTCCCTGTTGTACTCAGCCAGCTTCACATCAGCCTCGGCCCGCCACTGCGAGGACGTCCGGCTGATGCCCTCCGCCAGACCGTCGTACCTCTCACGGATCTCGAGCACCTCAGCCGCGGTTCCAGCGCGGAGAAGCTCTTCCCGCAGCTCGGTGATCTCCGCGCGGAGGTCAAACCTGCCTACCGTTCCGCGTAGCCCAGCGATCTCCCCCTCGAGTTGGGCGAGCTTCCTGTCGTCCGCCGCCCGCCATCGGGAGACCAGCTGGTCCTGGCTATCCATGGCGTCGTCGTCGAACTGGAGCATGCACCGGTGTAAAAGCGGCATGCAGTCCCAGACCGGCTTTAGTCCTGTTTTTGTTGCGAAAACGGGACTAAAGACCCCCTCTAGTTTCGGCTCGCTACGACCCGCGACTAATAACAGCCAGGTGGCTGTTTCAGCGCTACGGGGGACGAAAATCCTCTAGTCCCGGGTAGTAACACCACCCGGGACTATAAGGTTTCCTGTCACGGCAGAGAAAAGTGTGTTTCTCTGCCGCGGCAGGGTTTGTGTATTTCTTTTTTTTTGTCATTTCGTTCTTTTTTTTGTTTTGTGTTTCACTATAATTCAAACATATATTTCAATATACATATTATACGCTACTATATACACACTACACGTCGATGCATTTATATAATTAATCGATCCCTTGCAAGCATACATATAATCAATCACATTAAAAAGAAGAAATGTTTTGAAATTACATGGTCATTGATGAATATATATATCATATTAGCTACATGGAGATGACTAAGGCAAATCGAGTTCTACGTCATCCGCATAATGCTCTCCATGTACATCAAGGATTTCCTTTATCATAAATCCCGTTGGCTCCTCTTGAATTGCTCTTATGCGCTGGTCTGGCTCTAGTTTCTTCCGCAAATCATAAATATAATGTGAGTTAACTTTCCGCTCACTGGTTAACCGCGGATGTACTTGCAGACGTAGTATCCACATAAATGAGTTCCTGGTGGCTGCTGTAAACTCTTCACCATTTTATAAGTTAACTCCTCTTTGAATGGACCTGGTATTTTCTGTCTGAACCGTGTCCAACACCTGCTCGGCAAAAAAAATGAACAAAGGAGTTATTAGTTACTTGATATCATGAAAGGAATGAAAGAGGATGATATAATGCGATAATGATTGAAATTACTTATGGAGCATTGCTTTCATATCGCTCCACTGCTCTTGGTCCCAACTTAATGAGTCGTGGACTTCAAATAGGGAGTTGTCAACTTGAATGTTTAGCAAGATCCAGTGGAATCTGCGAACGTTTACATAAGCATACATGCATAGCTCATCCAGCAAGCAAAAATAAAATGTGTACAAGATATAAACACTCACTTGAAGTTGTAAGGAAATAGTATTTCCTTAACAAAATTATTCTCAGTTAGAACCTGCACAGGTCTTCCTCCACGTCCTTGGGGTGATTCTTTAACGTATATTCATTAACGATATATGGGTAAATGAACCCAACGTCGTATCTTCTAGCTCTTTTGCAATCAAGCATCTTCATTCTGCAGAATATAATATCATCATACAAAGGATATATAGTTAGGATAATATATTAAATGCAATGGACGAGCTGAGCTACAAACTTAATTATAGAAATAAATCACTTACATACAGTAGCAACCAATGATAGATTTGTTGAGGGCGCGCTGGTTGTATAACTGAAACAGTTCGGTCATTTGAACCTGTATCGAGTATGGTTTGAAGTGATGCTCCTTTCTAACGTCCACCGGAAACCAATCTTTCTGATGCTTTTTTTCTGCTTGCGACATGTACCATTCGTGTAGATTTCGCATATGTATGGATAGACGTGCGAGCTCCTCGTTACTGACTAGAGGCTCCCCTTGGACATACTGCCGTACTAACTGGCCCACTGGCGTATCTTCATAGCCTAAATATTGACCAAGAGACATATTTTCTTTATTAGCAAGTGCTTTGGCCTCCGATATAGTGATTCCCATAAGTGCAGCATTATTACGGGCTCTAGGGTCCATCATTTGCATGTCCATATCCATTTCAGCTCTGAAGGCCTTGTCGAGGTCTGAAATGACTTTGAGCGGGGCGACCGATTGATTCTTCTGTGCTCCGAGCTGGGCAACTTGCTTCCCGCTTTTTGCACTTGTGATTTTTTTCTTCTGTGCTTGCTTAATAATCTCCCGGTCATAGTCTGATTCCAGATTTATCGATATCTAGGATGGTTGCTCAAGAAAGGACTTAGCCCACTTTTTGGTTTTTTCATTATATACTGGCTTTGGCTCAGGCTTTTAGGATGCAAAATGCGCCTTAACTTGGGCAGCCACATCCGCGTTAGTTTTCTCATCGGTCTTGTCATAAGGTCTCTTTGGAAGAGCCGACGAGATGTCGACTATCTTCGCTATTTGACCTTTCTTCGATGTGGGCGCGCGGGGGACCGTCGAACTTCCGTTTCTTCGAGGAGGTAGTAGTATTGCACGGAGGCGGAGGCGGAGATCGAGTATTGCGCGAAGGAGGAGATCGAGTTGATGTACTCCTGCTGCGGCGATCGTCAGCAGGCGGGGTGGACTTGGAGGTTGATGGTAATCGGGTTGGGGTGGACTTGGAGGTTGACGATATTCGATGTGGGGTGGACTTGGATTCCTCGGAGTCGGTGGCCTTGGCGCCGAGCCTAGAAACTTGATGTACTTCTTATTCCATAGAATGATGTTGCGCTTGACATCTCCTAGTTTCGTAAGGCCTTTAGGCGTAGCGATTTCAATCTCTAGGTCCGCAAAATCCTCCATTATGTCATCCACCGTGACACGAGCATAGCCTAGTGGAATCGGAAGTGAATGGTGGAGTGCTCCAGGTAGACAAGGTAAAGCAATGTCGATCGCCACCTTGAAGGACAGGTTGTTCATTGGCTGATGTAGCTCACATTGTGCCATCTCTCTGACATCATCCATGGGGTAGTGAGGAGCCGGTGCATCATCCAGCAGTGCTTGATCATCAGCCCGGACCTCTGTGGAAGCCACGCTGATCCGCAAGCTAAGATCCAATGCAGGATCATCAGCCCGCGGGTGAGTTGACGACGACGGCCTTTAGCTAATTTCATGCATGAGGTTCTTCAGATCAGCTAGGTCCTGCTCTACCCTGGAGATCCGGTCTGCCTCCCGGTCCTTCTTTCTCTGACGGCTTCTGTAACTAGCATCGTACTGAGGAAACCCTTTCTTCCACGAGACACCGACACCTTTGCCTCGTGTTCGTCCTCCCTTTTCAGGATTACCTAGGGCGCGTGTCAGCTCGTCGTTCTCTCTCTCGGGACGGAACAATCCCAATTGAGCATCGTTCATTGCTTGAATAAGGTCTTGGGAGGGTTTTAGAATTTTATCATGAAATAATGTCTTTCATGTTTCTGGGTCCAAGGATCCCCCGTGCCCGTACCACCAGTGCTTTGACCTCTCGGGCCATCCATCTATACCAGGAGTGACGCCTCTAGCCCTCATGTTCTTCTCCATAGTTTCCCACTTAGGGACGACACTCTTGTAGCCACCTGTCCCCATTTTATGATGGTATTTCTTTTTGGCAGCATTTAACGCGTTCTTTGCCGACTTTGCCTTTGCTTTATCAGATTGCTTGTACTATACAAAATCGAGCCACTGTTCTCTCAACTTCTCGTTTACTCCTTTGAAGTCTGGAGTTTTATTTTTCGCGTAAAATTTTTTCTTGTGGTTTCGGTACAGTTCATCCATCTTGCTCAGAGCCCACTCCTTCACTTTCGCTCTATTTTCAAGCCCACCCGACCTTGGGGTAATACCATCTACCTCAAATTCTTCATACTCTGGGGGTAGTATGAAATGCGCTATGAGCTTCTGCCAAAGGTCATCTTTGGCATCATCGGTGACATAGCTGTTGGATTCTTCACCAGGTTTCTTTTACTAATTCCATTCTTGGATGGTGATCGGCAGGTTGTCCCTAACAAGCACCCCGCATTGATTTATAAACATCCTCCGGTGCTTCTCTAGAGCAATCGGTTCACCATCATCATCTATTTCTTCCATGGTGAACCTCTGATTACCATCCAACTTTTTGTTCGGCCTTCGTTTCGTTCGAGCTGTCGATTGCTTCGATCCGGTGGGCTAAAAGAAGAAGAGAAAGTGATTAATATATATCTAGATGAGTTAATGAATATAGGTAACACGATGCTTTATGTATATATATATATATATGTACCTCGCCGGATCCTGTCGAGGGGCCATCATTGTTGTTGTTATTTGTTTGCCCTTCGTCCATTTGGTCTTCCCCATGGTATAAATTATTTCATTTGTAAATTTTCTTTTTAATTCAAATCAAATATAAAACTTTGGAAAATCATATATTTTATTGTAAAAATCCAAATAAAACAAATCATATGTCTATTATTATCAGAAAAATATAAAGAATCTTAATATAATATCCATTTAGTCCCGGTTGTAGTCACAAACCAGGACTAAAAATATTTCCTGCCATTTCCCACCGCTTCCCGCCAAGTTTTCCCGCCCTTTCCTTTTTACGAGAGCTTTTAGTCCCGGTTGTTGTCACTAACCGGGACTAAAGATATTTCCCGCCATTTCCCAAAGCTTCACGCCAAGTTTTCCCGCCCTTTCCCTCTATATCTAGGGCGATCGCGCCATGGCTATCCACACATCCACACATTCCTCTCTTAGAACAATGGACAACGCCTACTGGGCCATTCTGACCCTCGAGGAGACCGAGGCGCTGTGCGCCTCCAACTACCCTTGTCCGTCGGGCTACCGGCCGCCCGCCGGCTGGATGCTGAGTGCTAGAGGGGTTCCTGTCCCTCAAGGTTCCGCATTGCCAGGCGGCCATCACGAACCACTTCTACCACGAGCTCACTCCGGAGCAGCGGATGGATCCCCAATGGGATCCCGACAACTACGACACCTGGAATGCCTTCTTCGCTAATAGGCGGGAAAGGGAGCTCGCTAGGTACAAGCGTGATGGCCCGTCCCTGGTGAACCACAACGAAGCCGGCCGTCGTCTGTGGTGGGCGAACCGTACTATCATCGGAGTGATGCGCTACATCGCCAGGGGAGACCATCCTCGCCTGCGGTGCCCACAAGTCCACCCGCCACAGAGCCATAAGAAGGCCCTAGCCCCGCCCGGTGGTAGCGGCATCTTCTTCCAAGAGACCCCTCCCCTGCCCGCCGTGAATCCGAGGCCAGAATGGCCCCTGTTATATGCCATGGCTGGGGTGAGGATCCCCGGAGTGGCAGGTGACGATGACGATGACGAAGAAGACCCTGAAGCTGCGTACTATAGGACTAGGCATGATTATGACTAAAGGGGGCGACTTTAGTCCTGAGTGTTAGCTAGTCCCAGTTTTTAATATTAATAAATGTCTTGAGTGTTACCTAAATATGAAGATGTTATATTTAGAGGAAAAGACCTATAAATAGAGCAGGCTGGATCGAGCAACCTATAAATAGAGGGAAATGCCTATAAAGAAAGGGTTCATCTTTAGTCCTGGTTGGAGAAACCAACCGTGACTGAAGGGATTGCGGCAGACTGGGCCCAGCAGCACTAATAATAGGGGTGAGTGTCGACATTATGTCATGCGGCTTGTACCTTGTCCCGGATGGTGTCACCAACCGGGACTAAAGATGTTAGTCCCGGTTGGTGACACCATCCGGGACAAAACATGAGTCAGCACTAATAATATGGGTGAGTGTCGACATTATGTCGTGAGTGTCGACATTATGCCGAGCTGCTTGTACTATAAATAGGCATCCTTGTGAATCCAGTCCTCCAGCCAGTTTGAGGCATCTCCAAGATGGTTTTCGAGAGCAGGGACACCACTACAGCCAGTTTTAGGGAGATGCCGTCGGAGCCCAGTCCTCCGGCATCTCCAAGAAACTGGTCATAGAGGCACTCCCTAATATGTGAAATTAGTTAGCTCCCAGGCGTATTGATCTAGTTAGAGAAGTTACAAGCTGCAAGATGGTTTTCGAGAGTAGGGACACCACTACGGCCAGTTTCAGGGAGATGCCAACGGAGCTTAGTCCTCCGGCATCTCCGAGAAACTGGTCATAGAGGCACTCCCTAATATGTGACATCACGCGTTTGGAGATCCGATCTAAATGGTAAGTATGAATCGGTACTAAAGGCCCTCCTTTAGTCCCGGTCCAGCCACACAACGGGACTAACACACTCAAGATTGTTTGTAGACAACACTATAAAAATGGACACATGCATGGAGCATCTTCACTCATAAAATGTTACAATTATTACACATCAATTTCGTCGCGTGTGTTCCTTTCTGATCCCGCCGTATCCATGGAGAATCTTCATTCATTAACATGATGCTTGGGTCATCCTTCACCGCGAAGGGCGGAATTTCATGAAACTTATCACAATCTTCTGACATGTCTGTCTTGTCCTCCACTCCCACGATGTTTCTTTTTCCTGAAAGAACTATGTGGCTCTTTAGCTCATCGTCTGATGTATTCTTTTTCTTATTTTTTTCTTTTTCTAGGTTTGGTAGACATGTCCTTCACATAGAAAACCTGAGCCACATCATTGGCTAGGGCGAATAGTTCGTCTAAGTACCCAAGATTGTTGAGATCCAACGATGTCATTCCGTATTTATTGTCTACCTCAACCCCTCCTCCTGTCAGCTTGACCCATTTGCATCGAAACAAGAGGACCTTAAAAGTAGGTCCATAGTCAAGTTCCCATATCTCCTCTATGTAACCATAATATGTGGTCTTTGACCCATTGTTGTCTGTTGCATCAAAGCGGACACCACTGTTTTGGTTGGTGCTCTTTTTATCTTGGGATATCGTGTAAAATGTATACCCATTTATCTCGTACCCTTGGAAAGTCGATATAGCCGAAGATGGTGACCTAGACAACAAGTATAGCTGATCTCCAAGAGTGTTGTTTTTGATGAGATGTTGCAACCAACCGCCGAAACTCTTCATGTGTTCATGTCTAATCCAAGAGTCATGCTTTCCAGGGTTGTTGGAGCGTAAGATTTTCTTGTGTTCCTCGATATATGGGGCTGCCAAGATATAATTCTGTAGAACGATGTAATGTGCTTCGGTGTAAGAATGTCCGTCCCTACATATTATTGATTTCCTTCCTAGAGTACCCTTTCCACTCAGTATGCCCTCATACCGCGATTGAGGAAGACCAATTGGCCTAAGGTCAGGAACGAAGTTAACACAAAATTCAATTACCTCCTCTGTTCCATAGCCCTTGGAGATGCTTCCTTCTGGCCTAGCACGGTTATGAACATATTTCTTTAAGATTCCCATGAACCTCTCAAAGGGAAACATATTGTGTAGAAATAGAGGACCGAGAATGGAAATCTCTTCGACTAGGTGAACCAGCTGGTGCATCATAATATTGAAGAAGGATGGTGGGAACACCAACTCAAAACTGACAAGACATTGGACCACATCATTCTGTAACCGTGGTAGATATTCAGGATTGATTAACTTGTGAGAGATTTCATTGAGAAATGCACATAGCTTCACAATGGGTACTCGGACATTATCTGGTAGAAGCCCCCTCAATGCAATCGGAAGCATTTGCGTCATAATCACGTGGCAGTAATAAGACTTTAGGTTTTGGAACTTTTTTCTGCCATATTTATTATTCCCTTTATATTCGACGAGAAGCCAGACGGGAACTTAATACTGCTTAGGCATTCAAAAAATATTTCCTTCTCTTGTTTGGTAAGAGCGTAGCTGGCATGACCTTGAAACCATTCTAGATGCAGGCCATCTGGGTCTTTCATACGTTGATATGGTCCTTTCGTGCTTCCGGTGTATCTTTTGTCTTCCCATACACGCCCAAGAAGCCTAGCAGGTTCACGCAAAGATTCTTCGTCACATGCATCACATCGATTGTAGATCGGACCTCTAAGAATTTCCAATATGGTAGCTCCAAAAATATAGATTTCTTCTTCCACATGGGTGTGTGTCCTTCATATTCTTCTAACATATTTTCCGCCAGGACCCTTTCCAAAGGTTACCATTTGATCCAAATCTTTGACCATATCAAATATATCAGCACCAGTACGCTCCTTAGGCTTCGTTTGGTGACATGCCAGACCGTTAAAATGCTTGCCTTTCTTTCTTAAGGGATGCTTGGCCAAAAGAAAACGACGATGTTCATTGTATACATTCTTCTTACAATGTTTCAAATATATACTTTCAGTCTCATCTAAACAGTGTGTGCACGCATTGTATCCCTTGTTTGACTGTCCTGAAAGGTTACTAAGAGCAGGCCAATCATTGATTGTTACGGAAAGCAATGCTCGAAGGTTAAATTCTTCCTGCTAGTGCTCATCCCACAAGCGTATCCCGGGTTCGTGCCACAACTGTAAAAGTTCTTCCACTAATGGCCTTAGGTACACATCAATGTCGTTGTCGGGTTGCTTCAGACCTTGTATCAACACTGGCATCATAATAAACTTCCTCTTCATGCACAACCAATGAGGAAGGTTATAGATGCATAGAGTCACGGGCCAGGTGCTGTGACTGGAGCTCTGCTTCCCAAAGGGATTCATGCCATCTGTACTTAGACCAAACCTTAAACTCCTTGCGTCATCTGCAAAGTCCGGATACTTTCTATCAATTTTTCTCCATTGCGACCCATCAGCGGAGTGTCTCAACATCCCGTCTGACTCACGTTCCTCTTTATGCCATCGCAACAACTTGGCGTGCTCTTTGTTTCTGAATAAGCGTTTTAACCGTGGTATTATAGGAGGATACCACATCACCTTGACAGGAACCCTCTTCCGGGGGGCTCGCCCTCAACGTCACCAGAGTCATCTCGTCTAATCTTATACCGAAGTGAAGTGCATACCGGGCATGCATCCAAATTCTCATACTCCTCACCGCGGTAGAGGATGCAGTCATTAGGGCATGCATGTATCTTCCGAACCTCTAAACCTAGAGGGCAGACAACCTTGTTTGCTTCGTACGTACTGGCGGGCAATAAGTTATCTTTTGGAAGCATATTCTTCATCATTTTCAATAACTTTTCAAATGAGGAGTCAGGTATAGCACACTCAGCCTTCCATCGCAGCAATTCCAGTGTGCTGCCCAGCTTTTTCAGACCATCTTCACAATTTGGGTATAACAACTTTTTGTGATCCTCTAACATGTGATTGAACTTCTCCCTATCCTTTTCAGTTTCACAATCTCTTCGTGCATCGACAATGGTCCGACCAAAATCATCAGCGGGTTCATCATGTGTCTCTTCTTCATCCTCCCTTTCAGCATCCCCCATGGAAGTATCTCTGTACTCAGGGAAACCATGATAGTTGTCATCCTCCTCCTCTTCTTTATTGTCTTCCATTATAACCCCTCTCTTTCCGTGCTTGGTCCAACAATTATAACTGGGCATGAAGCCGGACTTCAATAGGTGGCTGTGAAGGGTTTTTGAGTCAGAATAATCCTTCTGATTCCTACATCCATTACATGGACAGAATACAAAACCATTGCGCTTGTTTGCATCAGCAACACGGATGAATCATGCACGCCATTAATGAACTCGCCAGAGCGTCGGTCAGTACCGTACACCCATTCCCAGACCATCTTCATTATAGTAAAAGCATATAAAAAACCATTACACAATATGATAAAATTATTACAAGTTATATTGAGAGCTTCTAGAACATTAATTTTGAATTTTGAAAAATTTACATGCACCAATTTGTGAATTGGAGAAAACAATCAACATGATAAATGTGGAGTTTTTTATTATTGTTCTATCAGTGAAAAACTCATACCATTCTAAGCTCTGAAACTCTAAAATTACACATTTAAATTTTTAGTAACTATGTGCCTAATTAAAATTTGTTACACATATATATCAAAATTCTTCTAGCTACTTCTAGACCATGCTTGCATTGATCCATATCTCTATACTTCTAGAGCATTATAGAGCTAAAGTAGTAATAAGAGATGAAAGAATGAAGTTCTAACCTTTTAAAGCTTTGGATTTAGATATTGCAAACTAAATCTGTCAAATCTTGAGAGAAAAAATGGCATGAACTCTCTTACTTCTTTAAGAAAAATGACCATCATATGCTTTAGGGCAGCAGGATAGGAAGCAGAATATATATTGGTGAACAACTAGTCCGGGGTCATGATACGAACCGAAACTAATAGTCCTACGGCCGTTTTCGCCGAATCAGGATGTGTTCGCGGTTATCTTGTCCGGCAGACGGTATCCTGCGATGTCGGAGAAGCGCCGGGTCTTGCTGAAACCGCCGGTGCTGGTACCCTCGCCGGCGGCCTTTAGGGCCCTGAAGCTGCTGGCGTTGTTACCGGTTCTGCCGGCGCCACCGACAGCGTTGACGATCATCCTGGTGGAGGCACCCACGCTCATATATACGAGCTCTGATCGCCGAGAGAGCCATTGTTGTCGACTTGGCTTGCAGAATATGGGTGATGTCGCTTGATGCATGGAAATCGAAAACCCTTGCTAGCCACCGCCCGATATATGTTGTGGTGGTCTGGTGGAGCCCGTTGTCGAGATTTGCTCCCCAAGCTTGCAGCCTGGTGAATTTTATGCACCGATTCTTAATCCAACTGATCAAACACGTACGTATGGAACCGGAGTCTCGGCTAACTTGCAGAATACGCTTGTGGGGATCAGAGCAAATACCATCCTCGATAAGCAGCGATATCTCTCGCCCGTCCAAACGCCGGGGATTCAAATTCACCAGCTGCGACTCTGGACTCTGGACCCAAACACAGTAACACGAGTCTGGACCCACACACACAATAGTACGGGATAATCTAATCATGTCCACAGTCCACAAAAGCAACAAGACTTTACACCTCTCTTCAAGTTCTTTTTTAGTATCCTCTACCCAAATCGGATTCACCAATCTTTGGGCTAGTTCAAACATCATTTTGCACATGTATGTGGCATTGTCGTTTCTGTGTGCTATGGTAATTATGTCTCGTGGAACGATAGACATGTTTTTACCCAAAAGAAACAAATAACACTAGTCGATTGCTTGGCAATCAAATGTTCCTTATAGCAATGGGGGGTAGCCAGTTAATATTCGTCACTAATATAGCACTGTGTTGAAGCCCAAAGAGTGACAAGATCTGAGTGTGGATTATTTCCGAACAAATATGACGGTGCGCATGCTTCCTCAATTGGTAGGGGATTTGACCATTTTCCACACTTTATTTTTCAATCCCCGTAAATTGTCAAACTGTAAGCCAATCCAAGGCGGCCTTGGTAACACCGAGCTGCCTTGGTACCAATGAATCGACCCTCCTGGAGTGCCCCTTGGGTTTACTCCTAGATCACGTGCGGCAACTCGGATATGGAGCTGATCACCACCCTAGGGGGATAGGCGTAAGGCCCTTTTGTGGCACACAATCTCTGTCTTCTTGCCTCGAAGCTTTTCAAGATTGCCAGCAGGAAGCAATGCACAGTTATGACGGATTGGAGAATGACAATTGGATTCGGGAGTTGGCCCTCTTGTGTAACCCTACTCAACTTATGGAAACCAAATGGAACTTGGTTAGCCAAACTACCTTTACTCCGGTAAACCCATAGAAACATTAGTGGACTTTTCTCATTCGCTTTGGCTTACTAGGGTTTTCTCTTCCGCTTTGGCTTACTCCATTCAGCTCGCCAAGGGCTCTCACAAGAAGTTTGTCACGTCAAAAATCTGGAAAGTGCGTGTGGAATCTCAATGCAAGTTCTTTGCTTGGTTGCTCCTCCATGGAAGAATCCTTCATCTGAGACACTTTCTATCAGGGGGTGGGCCCATGACCCGATGTATCAACTTTGTTTGCATCCCCAGGAAAACAACCACCCTCGCTTCAAAGACCGTCCTTTACTCGAAATAGGCCTTCGCCCTGCTTTATAAATAAAGCAACCAGGTGACACAACTGCTGGGCCAGACAACACAACGCCCAAACGAAGAGACTCAACATGGTACAAGAAGCACAGACGAACATGTCCAAAAAGAAAAAAACACATATGGCAGTGAGTCGACTAAACAAGGACAATCAGAGACCGCTGCACCCACCGGCTATGTCCCACCATGCTCCAAGCCCTCCGATGCACCCCGTACCAAGCAGCACCCTCGCGGAGGGAGGCGTCGTCGCACGACGCAGCTACCCGGGCCAGTGAACTGGTCCTAGGGTTTCCCCGGTACTCGGGGAACATAGGGAGAGGGATCTCCGCGACGCCCTCCAAGAAGGAAAGGCGCCACTCGAAAGCGGCACCGTGGCGGTGTCGGCTAAGCCGACAAAGATTTCTCGCGATCCCCTCCCCACCACGGTGCCCCTAGGCACACCGGAGCACCACCACCAACCTTGCCACGAAAACACCCTTGCCGTCTCATCGAGGACCTTGGAGTGCGACCTGCAAGATAGAGGACAACACCGTCGTGAGACGAGGGATCGCAGAACCGAAGCCGTGCGGGAGGGACCAACCTCCACCACCAAGAGGTGGTAGTCGACCGGACAGGGTATCCGGGGCACACCAGGCCTCGGTGGGCCCGTGAAGCTCCAATCACCCCGCTGCAATAGGCAGGGCACGATAGCGCAGTCCCAAGTCCTAGCTGTGTTGCCGCCTCCATCTCTACGAGGTGAAGCACCAACCAGCAGGGCAGCCCACCCAGGCCCAGATGGGGCCCGAGGGACCCAGATCTGGGTCGGAGAGCCCCAGCCCGCGCCGCCGGAGCACTCCACCTCGCAGCAGCCTGCGTCGCCATCCCGCTGCCCTCCTGGCATCGCGCCGGACCGCTGCCTACGGAGCACCGCTGCCGGTGAAGGGCCACCACCACAGCAGCACCCAGGATCTGCAGGAGGAACGCCACCAGCCGCCCCCGCGGGCGCGGCCACCGCGCGCCCTCCTGCCGCTGCCTCGAGGAGCAGAGGGCCGCCCCCGGCGCCGCACGCCGGTCGCCGCCACGCCGAGCCTCGCCGCCCCTCTCGAGATGCACCGCGCGCCAGAGCTAGCCGTCGCCAAGAACTATCGCTGGGGAAGGAAGGGCCTACCGCCGGCGGCACCGCGCGGGCTTCGACCGACGGCCAACACCGGCGGTGGCGGTCGGGGAGGAGGCGGGGAGAGGGCTGGAAGCTAGGGTTACGGGCGCCGCTTTGGTCGCTCGCGAGAGGAGCGACGCGAAGCGGTTTTTCACGAAGAGTCCCACACCATCAAAGACCGTCCTTTCACCTTTGTTGTATGAAATCCGGCGGTTACCTGTTTAGACGCCCCCCCCCCTCCCCCCCTATATGGGAACGCCAATGCCTATCTCTTTTCAAGAGATCGATGATTAGTGGGATGTCCTTCTATTACCAATCACAAAGAACTAAAGACACCATCAGAGCGGTTGCATGGTCTACGTTCTATTGCATGGTCTACGTTCTATTGCATGGTCTACGTTCTATGTAATGCATAGAAGAGATATTCACGGGCAAGCACGTAATGTTAATTGAGGGGTAATGCATTGCCTTTGACAATATTAAACAATGACATCTGGCTTTGAATCAAGCTAAAACGGACCACTTTCTTAACCTCGACTAGTTCCATGGATTATAGGGGTACATAAACAAATTTCTTCTTCTATCTAATCGAAAAGTCAGTGCTTCTGTTGTTTGCTCGAAAACGAAAAGAAGTTCATATTTTTGTATACTAGTTGAATATCTGTGCGTTGCTACGGCCCCTATTTTCTCTCGCAATCTGTCAACACGACACAATGAAAAATGATCGTGTACCAATACACCCACAAGGCATTCTAAGAACCCATAAGATCCTACCTCGTTTAAAATATATGTTTACAATTGATATAATAGACGTCGTTTGAATATCAAATAAGCACTCGATATTTTTTTATCAACTAATAACTACTCCCTCCATTTCAAAATATAAGATGTTTTAGATTTGTGAAGCAAATGTATCTAGACTACCTTTTGTATGTAGGTTCACTAAGGTTTAGAATGAATCTAGACACTAAAACAAGTCTAGATACATTTTCTTCACAAACCTAAAACATCTTACATTTTGAAACGGAGGGAGTACTACTCGATACTCCGTTGATATTGCCTTACAATGTTAGGATATTGTCGTCTATTTCATTTTCATGATACTTGAGCAAATGTATCAAAAACTTGTGTGCAACTTATTATATTTTTTAATCTACTCCTCGCAACACCTTTTATAATCCACAGGAAAAGAGATGCTGGCATGACGGCAATGGTTTCACTTGTTGGCTTCCTTATTCTTTCTCTCTTCAGATCCTAATAACCTTCGATCTTATTTTTCCTATTGCTTCAAAGTAACCGAGTTTCAGATAAATGAACTTTCTGATAGTTTAATGTTACAGAAGCAAGCTTAAACAATTGTAGGCGTAGTTTTTTACCAAAAGAAATTTGAAAAAAGACAACAAATAACAATAGGGCAACAATGCAAATAGAAGGAACATATATACTTCTAGACAAAATGTGTCGGTCCAGCCTTTTTCTCAAAGAAGAAGATCTATTGAGGCCCTATTGTTATTTGCAAAGACTGCCATACTTAATGTTTTAGGGGGTATAAACACAAATTCAGTTAAGTCTTCACTAGAGGAAAAAGGGCCATCCGTTCGCGATCCCTCGGAGCATTAGTCCTGCAGGCCACCAACCGACTAATGCCGACACGTCGGTTGAGCGGGCACGGGCCAGGGGCATGGGTCCCGGTTGGTAGGGCATGCGTCGGTTGGAGCCACCAACCGGGACTAAAGGTTTGGCCACAGCCACGCGTGGCACGCACCTTTAGTCCCGCTGTCGGCTTCAACCGGGACTAAAGACCCTTGCCTCTATAAATGCAACGCCCAGCCCCGCCTCCACTGCTTTTTTGAATGGTGTAAGGTGTGAGGGTGTGCTAGTTTTTCTCATGCATGCATTGAAGGTGTTTGTTGAAATGTTTGAGTGAAAAATCCCGTTGAATTTCTCATAGAACAAAAATATAGAAGGTGTCCGAGACGCACTTGAGCTTTCTCCTCTTTATTTCCCTCGATCGAGGTTAGCAATCTTATCTTTTCTAGGTCATTGATACAATTCATGTGTCGGTGTGAATTGGTTATTTCACTATTTATGATGTCCTGCTTTTTGATAAACTTACTTATATGATGCAGATGAACGGTCGGGAATGGATGTACGGTGACCGGCGGGTAGCCGGGTATATCAAAGGCGTGGATAAATTTATCGATATGGCTACGGCAAACAAAGAGAATGGATTTATACGTTGTCCATGTGTTCAATGTCGGAACAACAAGGAGTACTCTTCCTCGAAAATCATTCGCCACCGATTATGAAAGGTTTCATGCCCAACTATAATTGCTGGACCAAGCACGGGAAAGAGGGGTTATGATGGAAGATGGTGAAGAAGAAGATGATGATAACAACTATCATCATATGTTTCCTGAATACGTGATACCGCAATGGAAGACAATGGAGAGGAAAAAGGTGAAGAACGGGCATCGATGAGCCGGTGATGAACTTGGTAGGGTCATTTCGATGCAAAGCGAGACCGTGAAATGTAAAATGAGAAGTTGAAGTTAGAGGGCATGTTAGAAGATCACAAGAAATTGTTGTACCCAAATTGTGAAGATGGCAGCACAAAGCTCGGTACCACAATGGAATTGTTGCGATGGAAGGCGAGTGTGGTCTAACCGACCTCATTTGAAAAGATGCTGAAAATAATGAAGCCAAGTTTCCAAAACATAACGAACTTCCCGAGAGTACCTACGAAGCAAAGAAGACTCTCTGTCCTCCGGGATTAGATGTGCAAAAGATACATGCATGCATTAATGATCGCATCCTTTACATGATAAGGAGTATGAGAATTTAGATAAATGCCCGGTATGCAACGTTGCTTGGTATAAGGTCGACGAGATGACCTGTGATGTTGAGGAGAGCCCTCCTAAGAGGGTTCTGCTAAGGTTATGTGGTATGCTCCTATAATACCAAGGTTGAAACGCATGTTCGAAACAAAGAGCATGCCAGTTGTTGCGATGGCACAAAGAAGACCGTAAGAAAGACGGGAGTTGAGACACCTCGATGGGTCACAAGTGGAGAAAAATCGAGAGAGACTTCCTGACTTTGCGGTGACGCAAGGAACTTATGGTTTGGTCTAAGTACGATGGCATGAATCCTTTTGGGGAGCAGAGCTGCATACAAGACTGGCCCGTGACTCTATGTATCTACAACCTGCCTCCTTGGTTGTGCATGAAGCGTAAGTTCATTATGATGCAGTGCTCATCCAAGGCCCAAGCAACCGGGCAACGACATTGATGTGTACCTTAGGCCATTAGTTGAAGAACTCTTACAGTTGTGGGGCAAACCAGGTGTACGTGCGTGGGATGAGAACAAACAGGAGCCATTTAATCTACGAGGGTTGTTATTCGTAACCATCAATGATTAGTCTGCTCTTAGTAACCTTTCAGGATAGACAAACAAAGGATATAAGGCATGCACCCACTGTTTAGATAAGACCGAAGGTACATATTTGCATAAATGCAAGAAGGTTGTGTACCTAGCGAATCGACGATTTCTTCCGACCAATCATCCCGTAAGAAAGAAAGGCAAGCATTTCAAAGGTGAGGCAGATCACCGGAAGAAGCCTGAACTCCCTGCTGGTGATGATGTATTTGGTATGGTCAAGGACATAGAAGTAATCTTTGGAAAGGGTCCCGGCGGTCAATCAGTTCCGAACGACGTCGCTACAGGACACACACCCATGTGGAAGAAGAAATCTATATTTTGGGAGCTGCCATATTGGAAAGTCCTGCGTGTCCGCTCTTCAATCGACGTGATGCACGTGACGAAGAATCTCTGCGTGAACCTGCTAGGATTCCTAGGCGTGTATGGGAAGACAAAAGATACACCTGAAGCACGGGAGGACCAACAAATTATGAAAGACCCAAAGAACATGCATACAAATAACAAGACGGATAAAGGGCGTCACTTAAGTCGTGCCAGCTATGCTCTTACCAAAGCAGAGAAGGAAATCTTTTTTGAAGTCCTTTACAGTATCAAGGTGCCGTCGGGCTTCTCATCTAATATAAAGGGGATAATAAATATGGCAGAAAAAAAGTTCCAAAACCTGAAGTCTCATGACTGTCACATGATTATGACGCAGTTGCTTCCGATTGCATTGAGGGGGCTTCTACCGGAAAATGTTCGAGTACCCATTGTGAAGCTGTGTGCATTCCTCAATGCAATATCTCAGAAGGTAATCAATCCAGATATTCTGCCAAGGTTACGTAAGGATGTGGTACAATGTCTTGTTAGTTTTGAATTGGTGTTCCCACCATCCTTCTTCAATATTATGACGCATCTCTGGTTCATCTAGTGGAAGAGATTGCCATTCTCGGTCCGGTATTTCGCACAATATGTTCCCTTTGAGAGGTTCATGGGAGTCTTAAAGAAATATGTTCATAACCATGCTAGACCAGAAGGAAGCATCTCCAAGGGATATGGAACAGAGGAGGTCATTGAGTTTTGTGTTGACTTTATTCCTGACCTTAAGCCGATTGGTGTTTCTGACTCGCGGCATGAGGGAAGACTAAGTGGAAAAGGCACGCTGGGAAAGAAATCAATGATATGTAGGGACGGGGATTCTTTCACTAAAGCACACTACACAGTTCTACATAATTCCACCTTGGCAGCTCCGTATATCGAGGAACACAAGAATATTGTACGCTCCAAAAACCCGGGGAAGCCTGAATCATGGATTACAGATGAACACATGAAGTCTTTCGGTGGTTGGATGCGGACACATCTCTTGAATGACACCACTGTTGGAGATCAGCTATACTTGTTGGCCGCATCACCATCTTCTACTGTATTGAATTTCCAAGGGTACGAAATAAATGGGAATACATTCTACACGATCGCCCAAGATAAAAAGAGCACCAACCAAAATAGTGGTGTCCGCTTTGATGCAATAGACGAGAATGGACAAAAGGACACATATTATGGTTACATAGAGGAGATATGGGAACTAGACTATGGAGTCTCTTTTAAGGTCCCTTTGTTTCGCTGCAAATGGGTCAACTGAATGGGGAAGGGTAAAGATAAACCATTGTAATGGAATGACAACAGTGGATATCAACAATCTTGGTTATAGAGATGAACCATTCGTCCTAGCCAATGATGTGTCTCGTTTTCTATGTGAAGGACATGTCCTCCGGATCGAAAAAAGAAAAATATGCAAACGAATACATCATATGATGAGCCAAAGCGTCACATAGTTCTTTCAGAAAAGAAACATCGTGGGAATCGAGGACAAGATGACATGTCAAGATTATAATAAGTTTGATGAAATTCGCCCTTCACAAAGGAAAACTGACCCAAGCATTCCGTTAAGTAAAGAAGATGCTCCATGGTTACGTCTGAAGCGGTCATAAGAAATGACATATGCCAAGAAGTTCATGCTCATATTATGTAACTCTAGTTCATGTCTTTCGCGGTTTGTGGCTTGACCGAAGGATATCTTTCGCGGTTTGTGGCCTTTAGTCCCGGTTTTGTAGTCTTAGTTTTTAATATTAATAAATGTCTTGAGTGTTAGTCCCATTTTGTGGCTGGACCGGGAGTGCCTCTATGACCAGTTTCTTGGAGATGCCGGAGGACTGGGCTCCGTCGGCATCTCCCTGAAACTGGTTGTAGTGGTGTCCCTGCTCTCGAAAACCATCTTGCAGCTTGTAACTTCACTAACTAGATCAATACGCCTCGGAGCTAACTAATTTCAAATATTAGGGAGTGCCTCTATGACTACTTTCTCGGAGATGCCGGAGGACTGGGCTCCGTCGGCATCTCCCTGAAACTGGCCGCAGTGGTGTCCCTGCTCTCGAAAAACATCTTGCAGCTTGTAACTTCACTAACTAGATCAATACGCCTCGGAGCTAACTAATTTCACATATTAGGGAGTGCCTCTATGACGATTTCTGAGATGCCGGAGGAATGGGCTCGTCGGCATCTCCACGAATCGCCGTAGTGGTGTCCCCTCTCTAAAACCATCTTGGAGATGCCTCAAACTGGCTGGAGGACAGGACTCACAAGGATGAATATTTATAGTACAAGCTCGGCATAATGTCGACACTCACGACATAATGTCGACACTCACCCCTATTATTAGTGCTGACTCATCTTTAGTCCCGGTTGGTGTCTCCAACCGGGACTAAAGGTTCATCTTTAGTCCCGGTTGGTGACACCATCCGGGACAAGGTACAAGCCGCACGACATAATGTCGACACTCACCCCTATTATTAGTGTTGTCTGGCCCACTCTGCCGCAATCCCTTCAGTCGCGGTTGGTTTCTCCAACCGAGACTAAATATGAACCCTCTCTTTATATAGGCATTTCCCTCTATTTATTAGGTAACACTTAAGACATTTATTAATATTAAAAACCAGGACAAATTGGGACTAGCTAACACTCAGGCCTAAAGCCGCCCCCTTTAGTCATAATCATGCCTAGTCCTATAGTACGCAGCTTCAGGGTCTTCATCGTCGTCGTCATCATCATCGTCATCGTCACCTGCCACTCCGGGGATCCTCAGCCCATCCATGGCATATACCAGGGGCCATTCCAGCCTCGACCACGGCGGGTGGGAGAGGGTCTCTGGAAGACGATGCCGCCACCGGGACAGTGTGGGGCTGTGGCGGGTGGACTCGTGGGCACCGTGGCGAGATGGTCTCCGCGATGTAGCGCATCACTGATGATAGTACGGTTCTCCCACCACGACGGCCGACTTCGTTGTGGTTCACGGTGGCGGGCCATCACCTCGTACTGGCGAGCTCCTTTCCCGCCTATTAGCGAAGAAGGCATTCCAGTGTCATAGTTGCCGGATCCCACTGGGATCCATCCGCTGCTCGGCGTGAGCTCGTGGTAGAAGTGGTTTGTGATGGCGCTGACGTGCGGAACCTTGAGGGACAGGAGGGACAGAACCCCTCGGCGATCGGCATCCGGCCAGCGGCGGTACCCGGTGGACAAGGGTAGTTGAGGCGCCTGGCGCCTCGGTCTCCTCGAGGGTCGAATGGCCCAAGAGGCGTTGTCCATTGTTCTAAGAGAGGAAGGTGTGGATGTGTGGATAACCATGACACGATCACCCTAAATATAGAGGAAAGGGCGGAAAACTTGGCGTGAAGCTTTGGGAAATGGCGGAAATATCTTTAGTCCGTTAGTGACTACATCCGGACTAAAAGCTCTAGTAGAAAGGAAAGGCGGGAAAACTTGGCGGAAGAGGTGGGAAATGGCGGAAAATATTTTTAGTCCCGGTTTGTGACTACATCCGGACTAAATGTGTGAACAATGATCATGTTTGAAAAACCTTCACAAAATGACCTATGATGTTCGAGGTTTCATGGCTTTCGGTCCAAATGACCGATGTTATGTGCTGAATCGGCATAGTTTGTGATGTTGTGCCCATATTATGCATGTGTGTGGACATTGGTATGGAGAACAATGTTGCAGGAGGAAGTTTTCCTTTTTGTGTACGGAAAAGCCCTTTTCCATTTTCGAAGCAAAAGCAGGTCGTTTTGTGAAGTAACCACCAAAATGCCGTTTCGAATGCTACCGTCCTATTTTCCTAAAATACTAGACCACCTTACATGGACTATATCCCAACGGTACATCTCAAACCTTTTCGTCCATCCGGGTAAAAGGACAAATGTCTGTAGAATCGGCGGGAAGTGGGTCGGTTTGTACAATTACATGATCTACCGCCCGTGATTTTTTGAAAAAATCATTTTTAGACTCGCAATATGTGGTTTCTTCAGAGATCCAATGCAAGTTCTAACAATGCCCGTCCCCTATCTTCATGCACACCGGTTCGACCATAGTTAGAAATTCAGGTAATTCAAAACGGGCCTAATAAATTCAAAAAAAATCCAAACAATGAAAATCCTTCGCGTGGTGTCATATTATGTTACATACTTGAAAGGAAAAATACCAGACTTGGTATATTGATCATGTTTCGAAAAAACCTTCACAAAATGACCTATCATGTTCGAGGTTTCATGGCTTTCGGTCCAAATGACCGATGTTATGTGCTGAATCACGGCATAATTTGTGATGTTGTGCCCATATTATGCATGTGTGTGGAAATTGGTATGGAGAACAATGTTGCAGGAGGAAGTTTTCCTTTTTGTCGCACGGAAAAGCCCTTTTCCATTTTCCGAGCGCAAAAAGCAGGTCGTTTGTGAAGTAACCACCAAAATGCCGTTTGAGAATACTACCGTCCTATTTTCCTAAAATACTAGACCACCTTACATGGACTATATCCCAACCGTACATCTCAAACCTTTTCGTCCATCCGGGTAAAAGGACAAATGTCTGCGAATCGGCAGAAGTGGGTCGGTTTGTACTACAGTACATGATCTATCGCCTGTGATTTTTGAAAAATCATTTTAGACTAAATATGTGGTTTCTTCGGAGATCCAATGCAAGTTCTAACAATGCCCGTCCCCTATCTTCATGCACACCGGTTCGACCATAGTTAGAAATTCAGATAATTCAAAACGGGCATAATAAATTCAAAAAAAATCCGAACAATGAAAATCCTTCGTGTGGTGTCATATTATGTTACATAGTTCAAAGGAAAAATACCAGACTTGGTATATTGATTATGTTTCGAAAAAACCTGCACAAAATGACCTATCATGTTCGAGGTTTCATGGCCGTCCCCTATCACTTCTTATGTTTAAAGTTTTTCTAAATTCCAAATTGATATTAAAAAATATAAGTTAATTCATTTTTAATTGTAAATGGTTCATATTTTAAATGGTTACATTAATTATTTTTTAAAAAAGAAAATGTTTTTGAATTACTTATTTAAATCCAAACATTTTTTATGTTTAAAGTTTTTCTAAATTCCAAATTAATATTCAAAAATATAAGTTAATTCATTTTAAAAGGTTACATTATTTTTTTTTAAAAAATAGAATATGTTTTTGAATTATTTATTCAAATCCATACACTTCTTATGTTTAAAGTTTTTCTAAATTCCAAATTGATATTAAAAAAAATAAGTTAATTCATTTTTAATTGTAAATGGTTCATATTTTAAATGGTTACATTAATTATTTTTTAAAACAGAAAATGGTTTTGAATTATTTATTCAAATCCAAACACTTTTTATGTTTAAAGTTTTTCTAAATTCCAAATTAATTATCATTTAAAAAACAATACAAATTTAAACCCCAAAATAAAAATAAAAGGCGAGCAGAGAAAATACCTGAATTTTTTTGAAAACAGGGGAATATGTCCCGGTTGGAGCCACCAACCGGGACTAAAGACCCCCTGCGCGCCAACCCTTGGTCTGCTGAAAATATTGGAGTATAGGTCCCGGTTGGTGGCTCCAACCGGGACGTATGACCCTTTAGTCCCGGTTGGAGCCACCAACCGGGACTAAAGGCCCTTTGGTTATAACAGCGCGCCTCTTCTTCTTCTTCTTCTTCTTCTTCTTCTTCTTCTTCTTCCCTTCCCCATCACTTCTCTTGCCTTTAACCGCCCCGGCGTCGGCGAGCTGCCCAGCCGCCCCGCCGCTGCTGTCAGTACTGCCGCCGCCTCACTCACCGCCTGTGGTCGCTGTCGCTGCCTTCCGTCAAGCTTCATGCCCGCCGTCGGGCTAACGACGTCCGTCGCCACCACCTCCAACGGCCGTCAGCGTCGTCACGGCCGCCGAAGTGCGGCTGCCTCCCTCCTCCTCTCCATCATGCCTGTCCTCCCCTCCTCCTCCTCCCCGCCACAGGCGGGCACCGACAGTGGGTGCGACAGCAGCGCGAGATGTCTTGTGGCGCGAGATGTCTTGGCGGGCGTCGGTGCGGCGGCGGCGTCGGCAATGCGATGCGAGATGTCTTGGCGGCTGCTCCGGCGAGCCCAACGTGGCATCTAGGTGGCATCCGCGTGGCCTGGTCCCACCAACGACCTCTAGGGCTAGCTCCTTCTCTGGTGACAGATGACCCTGTTTCCCCTTTGCTTGCGTGGCTGCTGAGGTGGCTCCGGGCCCCACCTGTCAGCCACTATGGCTAGTTCTTACTATGGTGCAAAAGGTTTAAACATTTGATTTAATAATTTCAGAATTTGAATAAAACTTGTAAATTCAATAACTTTTAATCCGTGAACCATATTTATGCAAATAAAATACTAAAATGTTCAGAAAAATGAGAACTATCTATCTATGCCATAATCATGCATTGTTCAACAACTTAAATGACAAGTTTAATTAGAACACCCTAGTAACCCTAACAGGTGATTCCGGAGTTCCTTGAGTTAGGGTTTGCGCCCCTCGGAACCCCGATTAACTTGTCGAGCATGCTTTAGGGTTACATTCCAATGCACATTAACTTGTCGTATCATCATCATTGATTGAGCATTGCATCGATGCCATGTGTTGATTGTTTCCCTTTCTTTCCGGTGATTTGGTTCTTCTCGGTAGAATACGATATCGAGATCGAGATCGATTCCAATATGGTATTTTGTTAGTATCTAGTGTTACCTATCTGCTGGATAGTTTCTCTTTGTAGCCTTATACTCATGTTCCTCTCATATGCATCCGAGGTTTCTCGAACTAGGTTTTACACCCTCGGAACTCAGGAATATTGATTTTAGTTGATTTTAGCTAGAGTTACCTATCTACTACGGTTTCCTTTTTGTAGCTAGGTTTAGGGTTTCTATTCATTTTTATTATTGTGTATGTATATATTAGGGTTTCTCCTTAACTTTCTCCTTTAGCGCTTTGACTTATTCGTTTTCCACCTATGCGTAAAATATGGACCCACGTCGGAGGCGAAGAAAAGGAAGAGTTGATCCAAGGTGTGATCCGTGGGGAACATAATTTAGGCGTATCAACGTTTGAACAACTCGGTGAGGTGATCCTCTTTTACGGAGTAGACAACTTGTTTGAGGTTGAAGGTGTTGCCTTCGCGAGGAGAAGCGATGCCTTATGTAATCGAGAAGACGATCGCTCGGCAAGGTGCATGTAATATAAATCAATTCATTAATTAATCATCGCTATCTATATAGAAATAGTAACGGCGATCTTTCTTCTTTTAGCCCTCGGATCGAAGGAATCTCTTGAAAAAGCAGACGAGGCCCAACCAAAAAGTTGCAAGACCATGAGAGGTTCAGGATCGAAGATGTCATTTGTAGGCGGCAGCGACTCGAAGTTGTCGCAACCAAATTTGTGGCACAATGCGAATGTCGTTAGGAACTTAATCCCGATCACCATTAGAAATTGGAATAGGCCTGCTAATGCGGATGAAGAGGAACATGTTTATTTGTCCCTAACCACGCCAAAGATTTCTTGTGGAAGAGGCTCATGGTTAATTTCAAACTACGAAGATAGAGCTGGATCCAAATGCGGAGGATCCGATTGAGGACGCTTACAACATGGGAGAGCCATGGAGGCTAAGGTCGAGTGGGCTTTGAAGAAGATGGCCCGATGTTTCACCAACTGGAAGAAAAGATTGCACCTTGACTATGTCGTGAAAAAGAAGACTCGATTTCAAGAATATTCAGTTTGAGAAGATAAAACCATTACGGGATGAGTTTGTGGAATACAAGAAATCGAAAAAAGCTAAGAAAATTTACGAAACGAATAAGTGAATCTTGCTAAGAAGAAGTATCACCATACTATGGGGCAAGGTGGCTACAAGGTTGGCATTCCTAAGTGGGAGAAACTTGAGCGAGGCTGCGTGATAAAAATATCACCCGAGGCAGGGCGATTGGGTAGGCGTGCAAGGAATTGGTTTCACGGGCATGGGGCACGTTGGACTCGGAAGGAGGTGTATATATAACATACGACATAAAGAAGACCCCTTGCCAATAGAGAGGATGAGAAAAGCGGTAAAAGGTGTTAAAGATGGGGACTTCATTCCCGATAGAGAATGATGAGCTCACACTCGCCCTTGGAAATAAGGAACATGATGGACGAACACGAGGCACAATAGGCTCCCAATCATGGAGGACTGGGTTTCGAAGAGAAAGAAATATCGATAGAAGCCGTCGGAGGAGTAAGGACAGGCGGCGGTTGAAGCGAAAGTCGAAAGAGCGAATGCGTTTAATTGAAGAACGATTAAAGCAACAACAAGATGAAATTAACTCACTTAAAGAGCAAAGTACTACGGCCCATCTCGGCAGACACCGCATTCGATGCTACCGCCTATCGAATAATCGAAAAGCGATGTGGCTTCCGAGGTCCCGGGTGATGACAATGGCGATGCCGATGATGCACCGACGATGGCTCATGTTGGCTACCCAGTGGATGATATCACACAAATGACACGCTGCGAGCAACATGTCAAAGTTGTGAACATATCAATGAAGGTGGCGGTCGGCTATGCCGTACCAATTGGACCCACACCAACTTACTACTGTCGTCCGGTTCGGAGACTCTGTTGTTGTCGGCGTGGATGAAATCATGCCCACCTTTGAGGTTTTGGATATTCACTACCCTGCTGGTGAAGGGGATGTGCCTGTGCTGGGTGGCGCCAAAATCCTCACCATCCTATGGGCGAAGGAGTGTATCGTGCTTCGAAATCACATGCCAAGGCCATCTTCGCCGCCTCACCCGTCTCCGGTAAATCGCCGCTTGGCAGCCGTCTTCGTCGCCTCACCGGCTCGTCGCCTCACCAATCTCGGTGCAGCCATCGCCCGGGAGCCATCGCGCGCCTCGGGATAAAAAGCGTATCGCTCACTGTGCATCATAGCGATCGCGAACGTAAACAAGAGCCTCTTCCAAAAGTACCAACGGTTCCTCCCAAGAGAGCTTATGGTATCTTGAAGAGGAGGCTGCGGCGATCGTTGATCTGGAAGCGACAGTTTTTAAGCTAAGTGAGGCGGCGAAAGAGCCAGAGTTCCGACACCAAAGAAAAAGCCAAAGTGTTGAAAATGCTATAGACTCTTCATCAACCCGAGCCAAAGCTGTCATCGGACTATGAGCGTTCTATTCTCAAGTCACATGCAGACAAAAGCCTCGAGAGCAAGATCTTGATGCAAGCGGAAATCTGTTGCTCGGAGAACAAGCAAACAGACTTGCGCCCCTCTCAAGGTGATTTCTCAAACCAATGTGGGGTCGAGCAAATATGGGGCCGAGCAGTATGATCCGGTAGTTGCTGTCTGGAGAAATTGCTGCTCAAGGTATGAGTATTGCCAGTACTTATCCGATTAGAGTTCTTCCCGTGAGTGAAGTAGCATACCAATACCAGACGGAAAACCTCTCGTCAAACTGAGGAGGTAAACAATCTTCCAACAAAATGCGAAGATTGCATAACTGGTACATGCATGCCACAAGGGCCGGGGCTAAGCTGGATAGTCTTTGAGGGTTACAAAAAGCATCATGGGAAAGATAAGGATGACATGATATCCATTGAATTTGATGAACTATTTCAATTATTCAATCAAGGCCTTGGACAAATCGATCATGAGTGCCTATTATGCTGTAAGTATTAATTCTGTAATTAATTTAGTCTCCATCTATATTATTTTGTTTATTGCATGTATATAATCATACTTTAATATGCAGAATGAAGATTCTCGAATGCAGGAGGACAAATCTATGACATTGGCTTCATTGGCCCATATTGGGTTCATGAAGCTAATCTCAAAATAAGCCCCAGGATACGGAGGATAATATAGTACAGCGTTAAGGTTTCAAGAAACCAAAGGAAATACTATTTCCTTATAACTTCCGATGAGTGTTATTGTCTTGTATACACTTTCTATTTCGCTTACTCGATGTTAAGTATATAATTGATTAGTTACGCATTCGCAGTACCACTATATTCATTAATCATTCAACTTGACAAAGGCGTGTACTAGTCATGGACTCGAAACATAAACCCCTTGAGGCGTGGAAGGACATGCAGATACTTCTCCAGCGGTAATTCTAATCATTACGACACTATATCGGCAACGTTAAGTGAATTTTATGATATCAAGTACTTAATAACTTATTTTATTCGTTTTCTCGCGGCAGCGCTGGAAGCAGTTCACCAAGAAGGCTAGGGGTGTTTGGAAAGAGGAGCTTACATTTCAACCACTAGATGTAAGCACCACTAGCTATATCCGCATCTCTTTGATTCTAGTTTTATACAGTTATTATCATGCTTGATTATTATTTTGATTGAACTCTGTTGTCGTAAAGTGCCCGACGCAGGGACCGGTAACAATCTATGTGGATACTATGTATGCGAGTTCATCCGGGACGTATGCGATGAAGGGCAGAAATTTAGAGCAACTCCACGTACTTAAACAATTTCTATAGTTTTTAATTACAATCAAATTGTGTTTAGTTTCATATTCATATAGGCTGACTCCTTTTTTAAATCAGATCGAACGTCTACGGGACAGTCTTCTGCCAAAGGATCGCATACGAGCAATACAGGAGGAATTGGCGGGATTCTTGGATGCAGAAGTCCTAAACACACAAGGGGAATACTATTCGGCTGTGTATAGACAATAGGAATTGTAAAAATAGCAACTTTCAAGAAATTGGCCGGTAGCATCGAATAGCAACTTTTGTATGTAGTGCTTGAACTCGATCCGTGTATTGAATGTAATGATCTTGTGTAATATAAGGTTCCTTCATTGATAAGTGCAAAACACTAAATAAACAATAAAACAACCTAAATAAATTCTCTGTCGCGGCACAAAAAGTGGCGAAAATGCTGCCGCGGCAACAAAATGTGCCAAAATGAATTCTCTGCCGCGGCAGAGAAATAGGCCAAATCTCTGCCGCGGCAGCAGGTTATTAGTCCCGGTTCGTGTTACGAACCGGGACTAATGCTCCACACCCCCTCGCGCTCTGATGCCGCCACGTGTGCCCCATTTGTCCCGGTTGGTGGGCCAACCGGGACTAAAGGTTAGAGCTTTAGTCCCGATTGCCCCGTCCCGGTTGGGCAACCGGGACTAATGGCCCTTACCAACCGGGACGCATGGGCCTTTTTCTACCAGTGCTTTAAATGTTGAATCAGGTTAGCGGATAACATCTCGGGAGCTTATAGTAGAGTGCCATGAAAGGACACTACTTGCAGCAAATCGTAAGCAATGGTGAAAATTATAGAGTAATAATCTACATGTAAAGATATACGCAAGGTCACTACCATCGACAGGTAGAAATCTGTAGCATGGACATTCAGTTGGACTTGTTGCTCTGTGGCCATACATAAGTACTCCCTCCGTCCCAAAATAAGTGAAGCCATTTTGTCTAGATACACATTAAAACGAGTCTAGATACATGGTTATCTACACAAAGATGTATCACTTATTTTGGTACGGAAGGAGTACCATGCATCCTAGCATTATTCATTGTCCTCAACATAGAAAAGATCGGAGTGTACTTAAAATAAAGTGGGATATATTAATATTTCTAGAATACCATGTGACTATTTCTTATACACATGGATTCTTATGTACATTTTTTTGACATGTGGTGAGAAAAAATAAAATGATAGAATCACACGCTAAATAGATGGTAACTAAATGAGCTGAATACTGTATGGAAACATGTGCCAAATCCTAATACCCCCAGTTTGGGGAGAACAAAAATTTAGACGAGATTGCAGGAACACAAAAAATATAACTATAGGTATGCGCTATGAACGTCAGTAAACATATTGAAAGTAGTAACAACATCTCAAAGTGGTTGTTCAGATTGATCGAGAGATATGCTAATGATTCTATTCAATGTATACATGTACAAAGAACCATGGATTCTGAAGCTCATCGATGGTGTTGAAAACCTGATATGTTGCAGAACAAATATGTAATTTGTAAGAATTGGAAACTCAAATGGTACTTTTGAGCTATATATATGTATAAGAATTGGACGCAAAGCAAGGCAAGTAATCTTGCTTTTTCTTGTAAAAAGCAAGACAATGTCATGGATGAATAAAAGATATGCGTCGAAAGTGCAACATAGAAGAGAATGATAAGCATTAGGCAAGCTCACCTTGAACTAACAAGAAAAAGATCCTTGTGCAATACCATGCGAGACTTCTCGTGGACCAATCTAGGGATGTCTGCCTAAGCTTTGTCATGGCACATGGGAAGCACGAATTTTATGAACAAATCTAAGAGGCAAGCTACCAACCTATGTACATTTGTAAGATCAGCAGTTCATGTATGAAGATCGCATCACCTACCGAACCACCTGGAATGAAAAGGGTGATAAGAAACATAAAAAGGCGGTGAGTATCTAGAGAGAAAGTATTGCCTTGCTGCACTCAACTTGCACAAAAATTACCATTGCAGTTTTCTAAGAAACACACACACAAAAATCATTTCTAACTTGTCACAGGCTCCAACTTCAAAGGCTACAATTGCTATGCCTCTAAACATATAGGAAATACAGCACACTTAATTATTTAAACTAAGTTTAATTTTAAAGTACATCATGGCTAAAATGAAGAAATCATGTCCTTGTATGGGCTATGAGCCACTTGCATCAGTGTGTTACTTCTGTCCCTAGCTTGCTCACATTATTACTCGGACTTAAGTTCAACTTCGAAAACAAGTGTGTACTTATCAATGCAGTAAAATTAATAAATGAAAGAACATTAAGCTGAGCATGTAACACTCCTGCAGAAAAGAGAAAAAGGAAATAGTCCACTATATAAAGAAGTTTTGATGAACATAACTAAGAGATGCAAAAAAGGGAGGATAATCCCCTATTTCAGCTAGAAGAAGCTTGCAATAAGTCGAATAAGAATACAATCTAATTATTAGGAGCTCCAAAAGGAGTGATGCAGTTCTACAAAAGGCAATTTGGTACCCTGAAAAGAGTGATGTAATATCTGATATAAACAGTAATCTCTAAAGATTTCGATTCAAGCCCCTCAAAGGCTATAGACAGTATCATGCAGGAAAGCGATAAAAATGCATGTGAAACACCTAATAAAGAACTAATGACACTGTATCGTAGGACACTAAGTTTGTGATACACAACCATAGCGTCTATTGGCAAGCATAGTTGCATTGTTCAGGAATAAATGGGATCGATGAAAACTAAGAAACTTTCCAATGTGAACAGAGACGGTTAAAATGACAAAGGCATGCATGCGAACAATACCTTGCATTAGTCTCTTCCACCGTTACATGATTGTCAATCAAGAACTAAGATTTTATTGTTGGTTCTACATGATAACAACACACAAATATCCAATACCTCCTGATCCAGCTAAAGGAAACGGGTCCGAGCAGAAGGTTGCGGATGTCGTACTATGTCGTGTACCTCGCAAGCGCCTCCGAGATACCACGATGTGCCCCTCCAGAACCACCGCATCCACCTGCAAGATGAACCAATCAAACCCAAATAGCAGTCATCAGTAGGGTGGAGAACTTATCAAGGAGTTAGCAGACATCCTCAATGGTTCTGCGGTCTGAGAGGCGTCGACATTTTTTGTATGGTTAAAGGATTCCAGAGAAAATCAAACCATATCATGTAGATAGACATCTAAACAAATAATGGTTTTCTACCGTCCATAGCATTAAAGCACCGCATAATTTTTAGCCTAGATGTTTTGAACATACATTATATTAGATTAGAAGAAACACCAGGATGATGCAAGGGTTATAATAACAACTGAAACCAAAATAGCACATAAGCTGGACCCAACAAATGAAAAGAACTCTCAAGCCCTATAAATGAGCGTCAGGTGGTCGTGCATGCAGTGGTAGGTGTTTATAGCCTAGTTGTGATATATCACGTGAAATAACAGAAACTGCAGAAAACTCATTATGAGTTGCGCACTAAAACTGCTACATTGTCTATCTAGAGATAACAACTCTAAGGCTCTCTACATGTGATAGTATATTTAAGCATATCAGCTAGTTACAATATATGTTAATTTTAATAGGACGGAAAATATACAAAATGATGTTTCCGTGCTTTAATAGGAATACAAAAAAGTACTCTAGGAGATCATCTAAAATATGAATACAAATCCATTTTAACATGGCTTTCCATGCTTGCCGAAGGCACAAACCCAAAACTACCGCCCTTATATAACCACAACTAAACATCTTACTGCTATCATTTTTAGGCCATCGATCATCAAAATACTTTAGGGAGCCCGAAACTCACCATTCTGAGAGGTAATACTAATGTGCCTTATCGATATCAATCAAAATTACAACAGCTCAAGTGATACACAAACGTCTATTACCTCGTAAACCAGCAAACCAAAGAGGATTCGAGCAACAGGTTGCAAACACAGGACTTTGTCGTGTACCTTGCAGTAGACCCAGAATCACTGCATCTTGACCGGTCAACAATCAACAGCAGGATAATGTTGGGGATCCGGTATTCCGGTCGGGGAGCAACTGCTGGAACTCGGGAACCAGTCGGGGAGAAACTGCTAGAACTTGGGGATCCGGTGACAAACCGGCCAAGGAACAACAACACCAGCGTTGGGCGCAGACTACACAGAGGTGTTTGTTCATGGGTAAAGAAAATGTTCTATACATTACAAGAGCACATTAAGCAAATAGCCACCTATGATCAAGATTAATTGATTTGATAAGTCAATGGCCCTTAAATCATGACATCAAAATTTCAAATCAATAACCATGATTTTTACCAGGAATTTCGAGAACCACGTAGCTGCAGTGTTCGGATGCTTGCTCTTAAGACATAAAAGGTTGCTGCAGTCTTCTACACCATCTCACTTGTATACAAAATGTTATAGTTAAGACCTATAAGAAACCGTTAGGAAGTGACAAAGATGGCATGAAAAAGATCCACTCTCACCCAAACCATCTGCAAAAAACCTACACTGAGATGGGGGAGATGAGGCACATGATGGGTTATGCGGCAGCCACTGCTAGAGGGTGCAGGGCTATGTCAGCTGCCACTCCCATTGCAACCGTTGAGATCCTAGGAGGTAGATAGTACACCGACATCATCCTCAACGATTGCAAGGATGCAGCCACCTCCCTGTCATGTGGTTGAACAGATGGAATGTAAATTTGCTCGTTTTGAGATTTAGAGTGTACATACAGATACAAACTTATTGTGTTTTACCTTCATGTTAGCCATGCCAATACAAACCAATTAACATGCAACATAACATAAATCTGAGTAACAAATAAGAACCCCCTGATCTCCAACTTATTTTAACAAAGATTGGCAGGGATTATAACTTAGATGCTCATGATCTTTTACAAATAGGCCATAGAGAGTTGATTGGTGGTGTTTTACAAGGTATGGTTCCAACCTGCGTGTCCAGACCGACTTTGAATGATTGTAATCAAAACAATGTTATTTGATTAATACATTACCCTATTTTTAAGAAAACATCACCCTTATTATCATGTACCGAGAAAAAATATTAGGATCCAAAGGAATGTATCGTTTCAAAAAATGTGAGGTTTCAAAAAATCTTTAGATGTGAAAGTAATGCAGCTATACCCTGTTCATTTTACCAAAACAATGTCAAGTTTTGCCCAGGACTTGATCCAACAGATATGAATGCAAGTGCAAGCATTGCAAATGTAATACTTTGACCAAAATTCAGTTTAGTTGCCTTAGAACTTGAACCAACACATACAAATGCAAGGATGTAAGCATTGCAAATGTACTATCTGCACCAAAATTCAGTTTAGTTGCCTTAGGACTTGGATATCATCCCCTAGAGTATAAATATTTTAAATATATCAAAGCAGGGAAACACGGAGCTATAGGCAACTTAACATTTCTCAATTCCATCACCATCTTTTTCTTAGATTTTCAAGGAAGCATGCAAAGCCAAATTGGTGAGGAATTTCAGATGTACGTACATCAAAGAATATTTGAGAACATCTTAAAAGAATACATGCATATTATGGAGTTGATTATGCTACCTGGAGCTTATAATCAACGTCACCTACTCCATACCCTTCATGACCGCAAAAGCCCTTTCAGAGTTCTGGTACCAGTGCTAGACAAAAGTTGCAAAATTTGTTCCTGCCCCAGACAATTGCGATTAGAAAATAGAGTCATACATGGATAAGATGTTTCAATTGAGATTATCTTCTCATGATCACTCATGTGTGCAAAAATAGAATTATAATGAAATTCCATCACTGAATGTACCGTAGGATTATTGTAAATCATAGTCATACAAGATACGAGATGTATCTCCAAGATCTGGTAACTTCAAAAAAATAGGAGGGAATAATGATATGGAATATATGTTCAACATCTCTAAAAATAATACACATTAAAACGGTTTATAGTCAACTCTCTCAAAATACAGATAAATAAAGAAGTTATAATATTCCTTCAAGATCTCCTTGTTTACCTTCTTAAGCCCACAGTGACTGCTCAGTAGATTAGGGGGAGAGTTTTTTTAGTTTTTCAAATGCTTCGAGAGATCATATGTCTTGTTCTTAAAATCTGTTCTCAACAGAGCTGCCCCTATATATGTAGCTCTTCCATCTTAATAAAGCCAGTCTTCATCTTAATTTAAGAACATGGTGTCAATCTCCTATACTCGTGAAAACAACAACGGTGTATTTTTCCTCAGTACAGGCTTTTCTTTTGTAGCATTTCTAGATGTCACTTAGATGTCACTTTAGGTCATATTGTGTACAACTAAACTGTCTTGAGAAAATTGTCATTGGAAACAACAACCTTGAGTATTCATCCAGCCTTGAGTATTTTCCCAAATAACTAATTGACGTTGTGTAAAACTAAACAATTTTGAGGAAATACTGATTAATAATATTCACCTACAGTTTGATTCCTTTTCGTTTGACAAGAAATTTGCTATCTGCTTAAGGTGAATCAACAAACCTATGTGCACATAGGTGAGATGTCACTACTGGAAAACATGCCTTCGGTTCGATCAGAGCAACGTCACCAGTCCCGGTCCGTCACGAACCGCGACTAGTGCTAGCACTAGTCCCGGTCCGTGAGGCCTCCAACGGCTAGAAATGGCCATAAGCACTAGTCCCGGGCCGGACCAGAGCATTAGTCCCGGTCCGTAATACGGCCCGGGACTAATAAGCGAGAGCGGGCCAATAGCTCTTTTTGGGGACTATTAGTCCCGGGTCGTATCACGGCCCGGGACTAATTGTCCATCACTATATATACAACTTCCTGGCCAGCTGCCCTAAAGCATATGGTGGCCACTTTTCTCAAAGAAGCAAGAGAGTTCATGCCATTTTTTTCTCAAGATTTGTCAAGATTTAGTTTGCAACACCTAAATCCAAAGCTTTAAAAGGTTAGAACTTCATTCCTTCATCTCTTATTGCTACTTTATCTCTATAATGCTCTAGAAGTATAGAGATATGGATCAAATGCATGCATGCTCTAGAAGTAGCTAGAAGGATTTTGATATATATGTGTAACAAATTTTGATTAGGCACATAGTTACTGAAAATTGAAATGTGTAATTTTAGAGTTTCAAAGCTTAGAATGGAATGAGGTTTTCACTGATAGAACAATAATAAAAAACTCCACATTTATCATGTTGATTGTTTTCTCCAATTCACAAATTAGTGCATGTAAATTTTTCAAAATTCAAAATTAATGCTCTAGAAGCTCTCAATATAACTTGTAATAATTTTATCATGTTGTGTAATGGTTTTTGATATACTTTTACTATAATGCAGATGGTCCAAGAATGGATGTACGATACTGACCGACGCTCTGGCGAGTTCATTAATGGCGTGCATGAATTCATCCGTGTTGCTGATGCAAACAAGCACAATGGTTTTGTATTCTGTCCATGTAATGGATGTAGGAATCAGAAGGATTACTCTGACTCAAAAACCCTTCACGGCCACATGTTGAAGTCCGGCTTCATGCCCAGTTATAATTGTTGGACCAAGCACGGAGAGAGAGGGGTTATAATGGAAGACAATGAAGAAGAGGAGGAGGATAACAACTATCATGGTTTCCCTGAGTACAGAGATACTTCCATGGGGGATGCTGAAGGGGAGGATGAAGAAGAGACACATGATGAACCCGCTGATGATCTTGGTTGGACCATTGCCGATGCACGAAGAGATTGTCAAACTGAAAAGGATAGGGAGACGTTCAATCACATGCTAGAGGATCACAAAAAGTTGTTGTACCCAAATTGCGAAAATGGTCTGAAAAAGCTGGGCAGCACACTAGAATTGCTGTGATGGAAGGCTGAGTGTGCTATATCTGACTCCTCATTTGAAAAGTTACTGAAAATGATGAAGAATATGCTTCCAAAAGATAACGTATTGCCTGTCAGTACGTACGAAGCAAATAAGGTTGTCTGCCCTCTAGGTTTAGAGGTTCAGAAGATACATGCCTGCCCTAATTACTGCATCCTCTACCGCGGTGAGGAGTATGAGAATTTAGATGCATGCCCGGTATGCACTTCACTTCGGTATAAGATTATACGAGATGACCCTGGTGACGTTGAGGACGAGCCCCCCCCCCCCCGGAAGAGGGTTCCTGCGAAGGTGATGTGGTATGATCCTATAATACCACGGTTGAAACGCTTATTCAGAAACAAAGAGCACGCCAAGTTGTTGCGATGGCATAAAGAGTAACGTAAGTCAGATGGGATGTTGAGACACCCCGCTGATGGGTCGCAATGGAGAAAAATCGATAGAAAGTACCCGGACTTTGCAGATGACGCAAGGAGTTTAAGGTTTGGTCTAAGTACAGATGGCATGAATCCGTTTGGGGAGCAGAGCTCCAGTCACAGTACCTGGCACGTGACTCTATGCATCTATAACCTTCCTACTTGGTTGTGCATGAAGCGGAAGTTCATTATGATGCCAGTGTTGATCCAAGGTCCGAAGCAACCCGACAACGACATTGATGTGTACCTAAGGCCATTAGTGGAAGAACTTTTACAGTTGTGGCACGAACCCGGGATACGCGTGTGGGATGAGCACAAGCAGGAAGAATTTAACCTCCGAGCATTGCTTTTCGTAACAATCAATGATTGGTCTGCTCTTAGTAACCTTTCAGGACAGTCAAACAAGGGATACAATGCATGCCCACACTGTTTAGATGAGAGTGAAAGTATATATTTGGAACATTGTAAGAAGAATGTATACAATGAGCATCGTTGATTTCTTTTGGCCAAGCATCCCTTAAGAAAGAAAGGCAAGCATTTCAACGGTCTGGCATGTCACCAGACGAACCCTAAGGAGCGTACTGGTGCTGATATATTTGATATGGTCAAAGATTTGGATCAACTGGTAACCTTTGGAAAGGGTCCTGGAGGAAAATCTGTTCCGAAAGACGCTGAAGGACACGCACCCATGTGGAAGAAGAAATCTATATTTTGGGAGCTACCATATTGGAAATTCTTAGAGGTCCGCTCTGCAATCGATGTGATGCATGTGACGAAGAATCTTTGCGTGAACCTGCTAGGCTTCTTGGGCGTGTATGGGAAGACAAAAGATACACCAGAAGCACGAAAGGACCATCAACGTATGAAAGACCCAGATGGCCTGCATCCAGAATGGTTTCAAGGTCATGCCAGCTACGCTCTTACCAAACAAGAGAAGGAAATATTTTTTGAATGCCTAAGCATTAAGGTCTGTCTGCTTCGTCGAATATAAAGGGGATAATAAATATGGCAGAAAAAAAGTTCCAAAACCTAAAGTCTCATGACAGCCACGTGATTATGATGCAAATGCTTCCGATTGCATTGAGGGGGCTTCTACCAGATAATGTTCGAGTCCCATTGTGAAGCTATGTGCATTTATCAATGCAATCTCTCAGAAGATAATCAGTCCTGAAGATCTACCACGGTTACAGAATGATGTGGTCCAATGTCTTGTCAGTTTTGAGTTGGTGTTCCCACCATCCTTCTTCAATATTATGACGCCTTTTCTTGGTTCACCTAGTCGAAGAGATTTCCATTCTCGGTCCTGTATTTCTACACAATATGTTTCCCTTTGAGAGGTTCATGGGAATCTTAAAGAAATATGTTCGTAACCGTGCTAGGCCAGAAGGAAGCATCTCCAAGGGCTATGGAACAGAGGAGGTCATTGAATTTTGTGTTGACTTTGTTCCTGACCTTAAGCCGTGGTCTTCCTCAATCGCGGTATGAGGGGAGCCTGAGTGGAAAGGGTACTCTAGGAAGGAAATCAATAATATATAGAGACGGACATTCTTACACCAAAGCACAATACACCGTTCTACAGAATTCTATCTTGGCAGCCCCATATATCGAGGAACACAAGAAAATCTTACGCTCCAACAACCCTGGAAAGCATGATTCTTGGATTAGCGATGAACACATGAAGAGTTTAGGCGGTTGGTTGCAACATCTCATAAAAAACAACACTCTTGGAGATCAGCTATACTTGTTGTCTAGGTCACCATCTTCGACTATATCGACTTTTCAAGGGTACGAGATAAATGGGTATACATTTTACACGATAGCCCAAGATAAAAAGAGCACCAACCAAAACAGTGGTTTCCGCTTTGATGCAACAGACAACAATGGGTCAAAGACCACATATTATGGTTACATAGAGGAGATATGGGAACTTGACTACGGACCTACTTTTAAGGTCCCCTTGTTTCGGTGCAAATGGGTCAAGCTGACAGGAGGAGGGGTTGAGGTAGACAAGAAATACAGAATGACATCGTTGGATCTCAAAAATCTTGGGTACTTAGACGAACCATTCGTCCTAGCCAATGATGTGGCTCAGGTTTTCTATGTGAAGGACATGTCTACCAAACCTAGAAAAAGAAGAAATAAGAAAAAAGAATACATCAGACGATGAGCCAAAGCGCCACATAGTTATTTCAGGAAAAAGAAACATCGTGGGAGTGGAGGACAAGACAGACATGTCAGAAGATTGTGATAAGTTTCATGAAATTCTGCCCTTCGCGGTGAAGGATGACCCAAGCATCATGTTAATGAATGAATATGCTCCATGGATACGATGGGATCAGAAAGGAACACACGCGAAGAAATGATATGTAATAATTGTAGCATTTTATGAGTGAAGATGCTCCATGCATGTGTCCATTTTTATAGTGTTGTCTGCAAACAATCTTGAGTGTGTTAGTCCCGTTTTGTGGCTGGACCGGGACTAAAGGAGGGCCTTTAGTACCGATTCATACTTACCATTAAGATCTGATCTCCAAACGCGTGATGTCACTTATTAGGGAGTGCCTCTATGACCAATTTCTCGGAGATGCCGGAGGACTGGGCTCCGTCGGCATCTCCCTGAAACCGTCGGCTCCGTCGGAGATGCGTGATGTGTGGATTGCCATGGCGCGATCGCCCTAAATATAGAGGGAAATGGCGGGAAAACTTGGCCTGAAGCTTTGGGAAATGGCGGGAAATATCTATAGTCTCGGTTAGTGACTACATCCGGGACTAAAAGTTCTCATAGAAAGGAAAGGGTGGGAAAACTTGGCGGGAAGCGGTGGGAAATGGCAGGAAATATCTTTAGTCCCGGTTTGTGACTACAGTCGGGACTAAATGGATATTATATTAAGATTCTTTATATTTTTCTGATAATAATAGACATATTATTTGTGTTATTTGGATTATTACAATAAAAGATATGATTTCCCAAAGTTTTTATATTTGATTTGAATTAAAAAATAAAATTTACAAATGAAATAATTTATAAATGATGCAAACAGATAAATGGATATTATATTAAGATTCTTTATATTTTTCTGATAATAATAGACATATTATTTGTGTTATTTTGATTATTACAATAAAAGATATGATTTTCCAAAGTTTTATATTTGATTTGAATTAAAAAAAGAAAATTTACAAATGAAATAATTTATAAATGATTCAAACAGATAAATGGATATTATATTAAGATTCTTTATATCTTTCTGATAATAATAGACCTAATATTTGTTTTATTTGGATTATTACAATAAAAGATATGATTTATATTTGATTTGAATTAAAAAAAGAAAATTTACAAATGAAATAATTTATAAATGATGCAAACTGATAAATGGATATTATATTAAGATTCTTTATATTTTTCTGATAATAATAGACATATTATTTGTGTTATTTGGATTATTACAATAAAAGATATGATTTTCCAAAGTTTTATATTTGATTTGAATTAAAAAAAGAACATTTACAAATGAAATAATTTATAAATGATTCAAACAGATAAATAGATATTATATTAAGATTATTTATATTTTTCTGATAATAATAGACATATTATTTGTTTTATTTGGATTATTACAATAAAAGATATGATTTATATTTGATTTGAATTAAAAAAAAGAAAATTTACAAACTAAATAATTTATAAATGATGCAAAGAGATAAATGGATATTATATTAAGATTCTTTATATTTTTCTGATAATAATAGACATATTATTTGTTTTATTTGGATTATTACAATAAAAGATATGATTTTCCAAAGTTTTATATTTGATTTGAATTAAAAAAGAAAATTTACAAAAAAAAATTAGTCGCGGGTCGTGGCTGGACCGGGACTAAAGGGTGCCTGCACGCGTGAAAAAGAAACGGCCGAAAAAAACCCTTTAGTCTCGGGCCGTGGCTTAACCCGCGACTAAAGGGGTGGTCTTTAGTCGCGGGTTAAGCCACGACCCAGGACTAAAGACCCTTTAGTCGCGGGCGGTGGCTTAGCCCGGGACTAAAGGTCCGCTCAGATATATTCCGCCAGGCTGCCCAACACTTAGCATTTCTCGACGAACGAAGCAGACGAAGACGACGCATCGAAGACGCAGGGAGGTGCCGCCGCGCCCACTCGTCTCCGCGCCGTGCAGCCTCGCCTCCGCGCCCGCCGCTTGCCACGCCTTGCCGCCGCGTTGTCCCGCCGCCTCAGCGCTGTATGTCAGCCACCCGCATTACGCCACTTGCGCACACGCATCGCCGTCATAACGCCTCGACGTGCGTTTTTTAGCTAGGAATTTTTAGTTTCTTTTTTATATCTTATTAGAATTTTTAGTAGCATTTTTAGTTTATTTTTTTAGGAATATATAATTGCTTTTAGTTTCTTTTTTTAGAATATATATTTGTTTATATAATTGTTTTTAGTTGTTTTTAGGAATATATAATTGTTTTTAGTTTCTTTTTTTAGGAATATATAATTGTTTATATAATTGTTTTTAGTTTCTTTTTTTAGGAATATATAATTGTTTTTAGTTGTTTTAGGAATATATAATTGATTATATAATTGTTTTTAGTTTCTTTTTTTAGGAATATATAATTGTTTTTAGTTGTTTTTAGGAATATATAATTGTTTATATAATTGTTTTTAGGAATATATAATTGTTTATATAATTTTTTAGGATTAGGATTATTGTTTTAGTGTTTTTTTGTTTTATTTATTAAGATTAGAATTAGGATTAGGATTAGGGTTATTTTTTGTTTAAGTTATTATAATTAGGATTATATTGTTTTATTTATTAGGATTATTGTTTTTTCTAACCTGTTTAACTCTCTTTTTGTTATAGATAATTAAGTCATGGATCCATCCGAAGATCCTGGTCGCATCGGTGAAGGTTTTCTTCAGGGCATGATAAGAGGTCAAATTCCTCTTATTACTACCGGCGCCGAAGATATTTTGCTCGAGGAAGAGATATCCTCATATCTGAATCCATCCGGTGATGGACTAGAGGAAAACCTAATGTACCAAGGGGAAGACCAGATGGAGGAAGGGCAAACAAATAACAACAATAATGATGGCCCCTCCACAGGATCCGGCGAGGTACATATATATATATGTGTATAAAGTCTCGTGTTACCTCTATTCATTAACTGATCTAGATATATATTAATCACTCTCTCTTCTTCTTTTAGCCCACCGGATCGAAGCAATCAACAACTCGAACGAAACGAGGGCCGAACAAAAAGTTGGATGGTAATCAGAGGTTCACCATCGAAGAAATAGATGATGATGGTGAACCGATTGCTCCAGAGAAGCACCGGAGGATGTTTATAAATCAATGCGAGGTGCTTGTTAGGGACAACCTGCCGATCACCATCGAAGAATTGAATAAGTCAAACAAAGCCGGTGAAGAATCCAACAGCTATGTCACCGATGATGCCAAAGATGACCTTTGGCAGAAGCTCATAGCGCATTTCATACTACCTCCAGAGTATGAGGAATTTGAGGTAGATGGTATTACCCCAAGGCCGGGTGGGCTTGAAAATAGAGCGAAAGTCAAGGAGTGGACACTAAGAAAGATGGCTGAACTGTACCGGAACCACAAGAAAAGTTTATACGCGAAATATGTCACGAAAAAGAAAACTCCAGACTTCAAAGGAGTAAACGAGAAGTTGAGAGAACAGTGGCCCGATTTTGTACATTACAAGCAATCTGATAAAGCAAAGGAAAAGTCGGCAAAGAACGCGTTAAATGCTGCCAACAAGAAATACCATCATAAAATGGGGACAGGTGGCTACAAGAGTGCCATCCCTAAGTGGGAAACTATGGAGAAGGATATGAGGGCTAGAGGCGTCACTCCTGGTACAGATGGATGGCCCGAGAGGTCAAAGCACTGGTGGTACGGGCACGGGGGATCCTTGGACCCAGAAACAGGGAAGACATTATTTCATGATAAAATTCTAAAACCCTCCAAAGACCTTATTCAAGCAATGAACGATGCTCAATTGGGATTGTTCCGTCCCGAGAGAGAGAACGACGAGCTGACACGCGCCCTAGGGAATCCTGAAAAGGGAGGACGAACACGAGGCAAAGGCGCCGGTGTCTCGTGGAAGAAAGGGTTTCCTCAGTACGATGCCAGTTACAGAAGCCGTCAGAGAAAGAAGGACCGGGAGGAAGACCGGATCTCCAGGGTAGAGCAGGGCCTAGATGATCTGAAGAACCTCATGCATGAAATTAGCCAAAGGCCGCCGTCGTCAACTCACCTGCGGTCTGATGATCCTGCATTGGATCTTAGCCAACGGAGAAGCAGCGTGGCTTCCACGGAGGTCCGTGCTGATGATAAAGCACTACTGGATGATGCACTGGCTCCTCACTACCCCGTGGATGATATCAGAGAGATGGCACAATGTGAGCTACATCAGCCAATGAATAACCTGTCCTTCAAGGTGGCGATCGGCACTGCTTCACCTTGTCTACCTGGAGCACTCCACCATTCACTTCTGATTCCACCAGGCTATGCTCGTATCACGGTGGATGACATAGTGGAGGATTTTGCGGACCTAGAGATTGAAATCACTACGCCTGAAGGCCTTACGAAACTAGGAGATGTCAAGCGCAACATCATTCTATGGAATAAGAAGTACATCAAGTTTCCAGGCTCGACGCCAAGGCCACCGACTCCAAGGAATCCAAATCCACCCTGCATCGAATATCGTCAACCTCCAAGTCCACCCCAACCCGATTATCGCCAACCTCCAAGTCCACCCCAACCCGATTATCGCCAACCTCCAAGTCCACCCCGCCCCGCTGACGATCGCCGCAGCAGGAGTACATCAACTCGATCTCCGCCTCTGACTCCGTGCAATACTACTACCTCGTCGAAGAAACGGAAGTTCGACGGTCCCCCGCCCCCCACATCGAAGAAATGTCAAACGCCGAAGATAGTCGATATCCCGCCGGCTCTTCCAAAGAGACCTTATGACAAGACCGATGAGGAAACTAACGCGGATGTGGCTGCCCAAGTTAAGGCGCATTTTGCACCCAAAAATCCTGAGCCAAAGCCGGTATATAACGAAAAAACCAAAAAGTGGGCTAAGTCCTTTCTTGATCAACCATCCCAGATATCGATGAATCTGGAATCAGACTATGACCGGGAGATTATTAAGCAAGCACAAAAGAAAAAAATCACAAGTGCAAAAAGCGGGAAGCAAGTTGCCCAAATCGGAGACGAAGAATCAATCGATGCCCGCTCAAAGTCATTTCAGACCTCGACAAGGTCTTCAGAGCTGAAATGGATATGGACATGCAAATGATGGACCCTAGAGCCCGTAATAATGCTGCACTTATGGGAATCACTGTATCGGAGGCCAAAGCACTTGCTAACGAAGCAAATATGTCTCTTGGTCAATACTTAGGCTATGAAGATACGCCATAGGTCGATAGTACTAGGTATGTCCAAGGCAGCCTCTAGTCAAGAATGAGGAGCTCATGGCGTCTATCCACACATATGCGAAATCTGCATGAATGGTACATGTCGCAAGCAGAAAAAAAAGCATCATAAAGATTGGTTTCCGGTGGACGTTAGAAAGGAGCATCACTTCAGACCATACTCGATACAGGTTCAAATGACCAAACTGTTTCAGTTATACAACCAGCGCGCCCTCAACAAATCTATCATTGGTTGCTACTGTGTGTAAGTTATTTATTTCTATAATTAAGTTTGTAGATTTAGCTCGTTCATTGCATTTAATATATTATCCTAACTATATATCTTTTTGTATGATGATATTATATTCCGCAGAATGAAGATGCTTGAATGCAAAAGAGCTAGAAGATACGACGTTTGGTTCATTGACCCATATATCATTAATGAATATACGTTAAAGAATCACCCCAAAGACGTGGAGGAAGACCTGTCCAGGTTCTTAACAGAGCATAATTTTGTTAAGGAAATACTATTTCCTTACAACTTCAAGTGAGTGTTTATATCTTGTACACATTTTATTTTTGCTTACTGGATGAGCTATGCATGTATGCTTATGTAGATGTCCGCAGATTCCACTGGATCTTGCTAAACATTCAAGTTGACAACTCCCTAGTTGAAGTCCACGACTCATTAAGTTGGGGCCAAGAGAAGTGGAGCGACATGAAAGCAATGCTCCATAAGTAATTTCAATCATTATCGCATTATATCGTCCTCTTTCATTCATTTCCTGATATCAAGTAACTAATAACTCCTTTGTTCATTTTCTTTGCCGAGCAGGTGTTGGACACGGTTCGCATGAAAATACCAGGTCCATTCAAAGAGGAGCTAACTTATAAAATGGCGAAGAGTTTACAGAGCCACCGGAACTCATTTATGTGGATACTACGCCCATGAGTACATCCGCGAGTTGACCAGGAGCGGAAAGTTGACTCACATTATATTTATGATCTGCGAGAGAAACTAGAGCGGACCAACGATAAGAGCAATTCAAGCGAGTGGCGGATTTATGATGAAGGAAGTCCTTGATGTACATGGAGAGCATTATGCGGATGACGTGGAACTCGATTTGCCTTAGTCATCTCCATGTAGATCATATGATATATATATTCATCAATGACCATGTAATTTCAAAACATTTCTTCCTTTTGATATGATTGATTATATGTATGCTTGCAAGGGATCAATTAATTATATAAATGCATCGACGTGTAGTGTGTATGTAGTAGCGTATAATATGTATACTGAAATATATGTTTGTTATAGTGAAAAAAAACGAAAAAGGAACAAAATGGCAAAAAAAGGAAATACACAATCTCTGTCGCGACAGAGAAATGTGGTTTTCTTGTGGCAGAAACCTTTAGTCCCGGGTGGTGTTACGCCCGAGACTAGAGGGTTTCACTGCGCCTGAAACAGCCACGTGGCTGTTATCGATCGCGCTATGGCCGGGACTAGGGGCCTCTAGTCCGTTTAGCCGGGCCCAAAACCGGGACTAGAGCCCGTTGCGGCCTGGGACTAGAGGCCTGTTTTCCACCAGTATGTGCTCACTTTCATTATTCAAGAGAGCAGCACATGTCCCCAAAATAATCAACACTGAAGCCTTAGTTGTAAATCGTACAAGACTCTGAAAATAGGTCGCAAAGTACATTGAGGTGCAGTTATTCACCTCCTTCAGAGCTTGAGCAGTGGGAGAAAACCAGAGGGGAGCCAGCAAGAGGAATCAGGTCCGCTGAGTGAGTTTGTTGGATGCCGCGAGCAGCTCCATGTGGGAGCTCTACGGATGGAGGCACGTACGCACTGTCTTTCCCCAAGTCATTCCCTTCCTCAACGCCACAACACTGGATCGCTGAATGACCCCACCCGCCGCTCCACGTCGTGTACCATCGATTCCGTGCCGGAGGCTGTTACTTGCAAGCACCCAAGCCAGCAGCTCCCTCCCGGCCAAACAGATACCAAAGTCCCCCCCCCCCGCCGCCCTCGACGCCGAACGAGTCACCGGCCGTGTGGGGAAGCGATCTCGATGTGGACGACCGTCTAGAACATTCCCGATGAAAACACCGGAATCATTCCCCAACTCCGAAACGGGACTTTCCTTATATGAATCTTATTCTCCGGACCATTCCGGATCTCCTCGTGATATCCCGGATCCCATCCGAGACTCCGAACAACATTCGGTCTCTTTCTCATTCATTCCATAACTACTCAAACAACGTCGAATCCTTAAGTGTTGTCTCCCTACGGTTCGTGAATTATGCAGACATGATCGAGACACTTCTCCGAACAATAACCAATAGAGGAATCTGGAAATTCATATGGCTCCCACATATTTCTAAGATTACTTTGCGATCGAATGAACCACTTACATACGATACCAATTTCCCTTTGTCTCACGATACTTTACTTATCCGAGGTTATGATCGTCGGTATCTCTGCATACCTAGTTCAACCTCGTTACCGATAAGTACTCTTTTCTCGTTCCCGTGATATGTGATCCCTTGTGAGCCAGTCACATGCTTGCAAGCTAATTGGATGACATTCCACCGAGAGGGCCCAGAATATATCTATCCGTCATATGGATGGACAAATCCCACTCTTGATCCATGTGTTTCAACCAATACTTTCCGAACACTCAATGCCACCTTTATAGCCACCCAGTTACGGTGTGGTGTTTGATGTCATCAAAGCATCCATACGGTAAAGGTGATATGCATGATCTCATGGTCGAAGGAATTAGGTTACTATGTATCAGAAAGCATATAGCAATGGAACTATTAAAATGACTTGATCTTTATGCTACACTTATCTATAGGAGTATGTCCACCATATCATTCTCCTAATGATATGATCTTGTTGTTGATAACATCTCAATGTTCATGATAGGGAAACCACAATCATTTATCAACCAACAGGCTAGTGATGTATAGAGGCTTTACTAGGGACTTCAAATTGAGTTTACAAATCACACAAGTATTAATGTTTCCTTGTTAATACTATTATAGCATGAATGCAAACATTTATCATAAACACAAAGATATAATAATAACTACATTTATTATTGCCTCTAGGGCATATCTCCAACAGTCTCCCACTTGCACTAGAGTCATCTAATCCAGATTACATGGTAATATACCGAACACCCATGGCAGTTTGGTGTTGGTCATGTTTTTCCCTCGGGAGAGGTTTAGTCAACGGATCCGCCACATTCAGATCTGTGTGTACTTTGCAAATATTTATATCCCCATCTTGGATATGTTCTCGAATAGCATGAAAATGTAGCTTGATATGCTTCAGCTTCTTGTGTGACCTTGGTTCTTGCGCATTGGCTATGGCGCCCATGTTATCACAATAGATAGACATTGGGTCCAGCACACTAGGAACCACACCCAGCTCTGTAATGAACTCTTTCATCCATATCGCTTCTTGTGAAGCCTCCGAAGCAGCCATGTATTCCGATTCAGTTGAAGATCTCGCCACAACGCTTTGCTTTGCACTCCTCCACCTAACTGCTGCACCATTCAAAATAAATACATATCCAGATTGTGATTTAGAATCATCCGGATCGGTGTTGCAACTAGCATTGGTGTAACCATTAACAACGAGCTGTTCATCACCTCCATAAGAAAGAACCATATCCTTAGTTCTTCTCAAGTACTTAAGGATGTTTTTGACCGCTGTCCAATGATCCACTCCTGGATCACTTTGATATCTGCTAGTTAAACTAACAGCATATGCAATGTCGGGTCTTGTACATAGCATGGCATACATTAGAGATCCTATGGCTGAGGCATAGGGAGTCTTACTCATACTTTCTCTATCTTCTGCCGATGTCGGACTTTGAGTTTTACTCAAGGTCGTATTGGGCAACATGGGCAAGAACCCTTTCTTGCTGTCTTCCATTCCAAACCTCTTTAGAACTTTGTCCAAATATGTACTCTGTGACAATGATATTTGGCGTTTCGATCTATCTCTATAAATCTTTATGCCTAATATGTAAGCTGCTTCGCCAAGATCCTTCATTGAAAAAATATTATTCAAATATTCCTTGACACTATTAAGAAGGTCTACATCATTCCTAATCAATAATATGTCATCCACATATAGTATTAAGAATGCTAGAGAGCTCCCACTCACTTTCTTGTAAATACAAGCTTCTCCATAAGTTTGTATAAAACCAAAACTTTTGATCACCTTATCAAAACGTTGATTCCAATTTCGGGATGCTTGCTTCAGTCCATAGATGGACCGTTGAAGTTTACATACCTTGTTAGCATCTTTAGGATTGACAAAACCTTTGGGTTGCATCATATATAACTCTTCATCAATATCTCCATTGAGGAATGTTGTTTTGACATCCATCTGTCATATCTCATAGTCATAATATGCAGCAATTGCTAACATAATCCTCACAGACTTTAGCTTCGCTATTGGTGAGAAAGTCTCATCATAGTCAACTCCTTGAATTTGTCGAAACCCTTTTGCGACAAGTCGACCTTTATAGACAGTAACATTACCATCAGCATCTGTTTTCTTCTTGAAGATCCATTTGTTCTCGACAGCCTTCCAGCCATCCGGTAAGTTCACCAAAGTCCATACTTGGTTTTCGTACATGGATCCAATCTCGGATTTCATGGCTTCTTGCCATTTATTGGAATATGGGCTCATCATTTCTTCCTCATATGTCTCAGGGTCATCGGTGTTGTCCACCAACATGACACTCATAACGGGATCATACCAATCTGGAGTGGTACGAGTTCTCGTTGACCTCCGAGGCTCTGTAGCAACTTCAACCGAAGTTTCATGATCACCATCATTAGCTTCCTCTCTAATTGGTGCAGGCACCACAGGAACTTCTTCGGTCTTGCGCTACTGCAATTCGAGAGAAGGTTCGACAACCTCGTCGAGTTCTACTTTCCTTCCAGTCACTTCTTTCGAGAGAAATTCCTTCTCTAGAAAGGATCCATTCTTGGCAACGAAGATTTTGCCTTCAGATCTATGATAGAAGGTATACCCAATAGTTTCCTTCGGGTATCCTATGAAGACGCATCGCATTTTTCCGCTTTGGGTTCAAGCTTGTCCGGCTGTAACTTATTTACATAGGCTTCGCAACGCCAAACTTTAAGGAACGACAATTTAGGTTTCTTCCCAAACCATAATTCATACAGTGTCGTTTCAACGGATTTAGATGGTGCCCTATTTAAAGTGAATGCGGCTGTTTCCAATGCATAACCCCAAAATGATAGCGGTAAATCTGTAAGTGACATCATAGAACGAACCATATCTAAGAGAGTTCGATTACGACGTTCGGACACACCATTACGCTGTGGTGTTCCCAGCGGTGTCAACTGTGAAAGTATTCCGCATTTCTTCAAATGCTCGCCAAACTCGTAACTTAGATATTCACCTCCACGATCAGAACGTAGAAATTTAATCTTCTTGTTACATTGATTCTCTACCTCACTTTGAAACCCCTTAAACTTCTCGAAAGTTTCGGACTTATGTTTCATGAAATAGATATACCCATATCTACTCAAGTCATCCGTGAAGGTAAGAACATAACGATAACAACCGCGCGATGCTACACTCATTGGACCACACATATCGGTATGCATGATTTCCAATAAGTCCGTAGCTCGCTCCATCATACCAGAAAATGGAGTCTTAGTCATTTTACCCATCAGACATGCTTTGCATCTTTCAAGTGATTCAAAATCAAGTGATTCAAGAAGTCCATCGGAATGGAGTTTCTTCATACGTTTCACTCCAATGTGACCAAGGCAGCGATTGCCACATATAGGTCGAATTATCGCTGATTTCAAACGTTTAGCCTCAATGTTGTTGATATGTGTATTTCCACTATCGAGATTCAATAAGAATAGACCATCTATCAAAGGTGCATGTGCATAAAACATATTACTCATATAAATCGAACAACCATTATTCTCGGATTTAAACAAGTAACCGTCTACGCAATAAACAAGATCGATATAATGTTCATGCTCAACGCAGCACCAAATAACAATTATTTAAGTATAAAAATAATCCGATGGTAGATGAAGGGTAGCGTGCCCCGCGATCACATCAACCTTTGATCCATTTCCCACGCCGCATCGTCACCTCGTTCTTCGCTAGCTTCCGTTTATTCGCAGCAAACTGCTTTGAGTTACAAATATGAGCAACCGAACCCGATTATCAAATACCCAGCACTACTACAGTACTAGTGAGATACACATCAATAACATGTATATCGGATATACCTTTCTTCTTGATGTTGCCGTTCTTCAAATCCGCCAAGTACTTTGGGCAATTCCGCTTCGAGGACCTTCTCCCTTGCGGTAAAAGCACTCAAGATCGCTTAGGTCCAGCCTTGGTCTTCTTCACGGCGTGGTAACTTTCTTACCACCCTTCTTGAAGTGTCCCTTCGCTTAGACTTGCCTTTCTTGAATTTGGTGGTCTTATTGACCAACAACACTTGGTGCTCTTTCTTGATCTCCACTTGCAGACTTTAACATAGCAACAGTTCCGCAACTGCTTGTTCATGTTCTGCATGTTGTAGTTCATCACAAAGTTCTTGTAACTTGGTGGTAGTGATTGGAGGACACGGTAAATCCCCAAAGCATTAGGAATCACTATACCCAAGCTTTGAAGTTTGTTTGCGTTCCCAGACATCTTAAGCACATGCTCACTGACGGAGCTGCCCTCTTCCATCTTGCAGTTAAAGAACTTTTCAGAAGCCTCATAACTTTCAATTGCCGCATGAGTCTCAAAGATCAATTTTAGATCCTCGACAATATCATATGGGTCTGAATTCTCAAACCTTTTCTGAAGCTCTGATTCCAAACCATACAAGATAGCACACTGAACTATGGAGTACTGATTCTTCCGAGCGAGGTAAACATTCTTTACTTCATCGGAAGCATCAGCTGCAGGTGGGTCACCCAGCGGTGCATCCAGCACATAGGTCAAATTACAAGCTGTGAGGACAATCCTCAAATTGCGGAACCAATCCGCGAAGTTGCTTCCATTGTTTTTCAACTTTTCTTTCTCTAGGAATGCATTAAAATTGATGGTAGGGGCTGCCATTGATCTACAACATATTTGCAATAGTTTAGACTAAGTTTATGACAAATTGAGTTCAAATTAATAATAAAGTTAATCTAGGTGAACTCCCACTCAAAACAATATCCCTCACATTGTTTTAGTGATCACACGAACCAAATCCACCACATCAACACCGATCATCACGAGAGTTGATATAGTTTCAATGGCGAACAATCGACATGTTCATCATATCTACTATATGATTCATGCTTTACCTTCGGTGATCCGTGTTCCGAGACCATGTCTGTACATGCTAGGCTCGTCAAGATCAAACCTTAGTTTCCGCATGAGCAAATCTGGCTTGCTCACGTTGTATACACTTGCGGAATCTAACACACCCGATCATCACGTGGTGCTTCGAAACAACAAGCTTTAGCAACGGTGCTAACTAAGGGTGAACACTTTATGACTTGAAATTCATGTGCATGAGGGATCATCTTATAATGCTACCGTCGTCTACTAAGCAATACAAGATGCATAAAGGATTAACATCACATGCAATTCATAATATGTGATATGATATGGCCTTTCTTCTTTGTGCTTCCGATCTCCATCTTCAAGCACGAACATGATCTCCATCATCACCGCATTGCATCAAGGTCAATGACGCTTCTCCATGGTTGTCGCCCACGGCTTCAACTATTACAACTACTTTGAATAGACACGCTGGTCTTAATATAAATTAAAGACAACCATATGGCTCCCGGTTGCCAACTTACAATAAGGAACATTGCATCCATCAAATATAATCACAATCATGGCCATATCACATCATCGCACACCCTGCAAAACAAAGTTAGACGCCTCTACTTTCTTTGCATGTTTTACGTGGCTTGGGGCTTTCAATAAGTGTCGTTCTAACTTACGAACAAGAACCACAACATTAATACTAGTATTGTTAATCATCCGTTGTAAATTGGATCTTAACTATGCTAGGAAAGCAGCACCATAAAGCCACTTATGCAATACAAGTTACATGTCAAGCGTGGAGCAAGTCTCATGAACGATGTCATGTAAGGTTAGCTCGGGTCGCTTCATCCCAACATACCGCAATATGCAAAGTACACAAGAAGCAATCGACAATAAAAGCATCAACGCCCACAATGACCATTGTGTTCTACTCGTGCAACAGATCTACATATAGACACGGCTCTGATACCACTGTAGGGTTTCGTAGCATGGAAAACAAAAAAAATTTATCGCATACAAACAAACAAGCCAAGATCTATCTACTAGATTGTAGCAACGAGTTGATGGAATAACTTACCCTCGAAGATTCCAAAGTGTTTAACGAGAGCGAATTCTCGTGGGTGATGTAGTCGTACTCTTCCCGATCTCAAGATCGCGTAGACGATCCTTCCGGCGGTTGGAGGAGGGAACTCCTCCCCAACTCGGTTTCCCCCTTCCTCCTCTTTTCCACTTTCCAAATTTAGCCGTTTGACTTTTCAATTTAGCTATTTGACTTTTCAAAGTAGGATTTGAATTAATCCTTTATTTGGAACAGCGATGACACTTAGTACATGATGCAATCATTCCAACTTGCAATGACACATTCATGTACCCCTTCCCCTCCGGAGTGCCGAACATTCCGGAACCTTCTAGAACATTCCCGATGAAAACACCGGAATCATTCCCCAACTCCGAAACGGGACTTTCCTTATATGAATATTATTCTCCGGACCATTCCGGATCTCCTCGTGATATCCCGGATCCCATCCGAGACTCCGAACAACATTCGGTCTCTTTCTCATTCATTCCATAACTACTCAAACAACGTCGAATCCTTAAGTGTGTCTCCCTCCGGTTTGTGAATTATGCGGACCACTTACATACGATACCAATTTCCCTTTGTCTCACGATACTTTACTTATCCGAGGTTATGATCGTCGGTATCTCTGCATACCTAGTTCAACCTCATTACCGATAAGTACTCTTTTCTTGTTCCCGTGATATGTGATCCCTTGTGAGCCAGTCACATGCTTGCAAGCTAATTGGATGACATTCCACCGAGAGGGCCCAGAGTATATCTATCCGTCATATGGATGGACAAATCCCACTCTTGATCCATGTGTTTCAACCAATACTTTCCGAACTCTCAATGCCACCTTTATAGCCACCCAGTCACGGTGTGGTGTTTGATGTCATCAAAGCATCCATCCGGTAAAGGTGATATGCATGATCTCATGGTCGAAGGAATTAGGTTACTATGTATCAGAAAGCGTATAGCAATTGAACTATTAAAATGACTTGATCTTTATGCTACGCTTATCTATAGGAGTATGTCCACCATATCATTCTCCTAATGATATGATATTGTTGTTGATAACATCTCAATGTTCATGATAGGGAAACCACAATCATTTATCAACCAACAGGCTAGTGATGTATAGAGGCTTTACTAGGGACTTCAAATTGAGTTTACAAATCATACAAGTATTAATGTTTCCTTGTCAATACTATTATAGCATGAATGCAAACATTTATCATAAACACAAAGATATAATAATAACTACATTTATTATTGCCTCTAGGGCATATCTCCAACACATTAGTGTGGTTTTCTCATTCGTTTTGGCTTACTCCATTCAGCTCGCCGAGGCACTACTAGGAAAACAACTATAGATAGACGGATCTTCTGTGGCACATATGTTCTGCCATGCGCAGCAGAAAAATAATAGTGGCACATTACACCAAATGCGCACAGACTCCTTCACTCTTCTGTGTCACATACACCGGAACGGTGCGCATAGAAATATGGTGGGATCCGCCATCGAGGTTGGGCTACCAACTTTTCTATGGCGCATATGTCCATATGCGCCACATAAAGTGAGGGTAGGCCCCACCACAAAATCTTGTTGACCACCCATTTGTGGCGCATACGTCTATATGCGCCACAGAAAGTGATGTTTCTGTGGAGCATATAGAGATATGCGACAAAGAATGTGGAAAAACAGATCCCACCCTTTGGATCGCCTTTTAACTTTTATAAAAAATAAACGAAAATTATAAATTTTCAAAAAAATAATTCCTTTGAGATGTAGTTATATTTTAGGGTATAGTTGTAGGGAAAATTTAAAAACATGAATTTCAATGTATTTTGTAAAAAAATGTCATGGCACGGTAAAACGGCTATAACTTTTGCATACGATGCCGGAAAAACAATTTTACCCATCAAAATGATCGTCTAGAAATTTCCTACTCGAATTCAAGATTCCCTAAATTCGAAAAGAGTAAAAAGTTATGACAGGAAAAATATTTTTTCCTGCAAAAAAATAAAAAAGGGGAGAAACTTCTATGGTGCATATTTCCCATATGTGCGACAAAATTCTTGGTCGGGATTCGAAATTTGAATCCCGTTGGCGCCCCTTCTCCCTCTCGTTTCTCCTCTTTCTCTCCTCCACAATTCTCCTGCCTCCACTTCTTCTCTCCTTATCCTCCCCTTCTTTCTCACCTTCTCACCCCCTCCTCCTCCTCTACCCCCTTAAGATCCTCCTCTTCCTCCACCCCCGTGAGATCCTCATCCTCCGACGACCTCCTCCTCCACCCCGGTGAGCTCCTCCTCCTCCTACTCCGACGACGACCTCCTCCAACCCGGTGACCTCCTCCTACATCCTCCTCCAGTGAGCCTCTCCTCCACCGGCGGCATCCTCCTACTCCGGCAACCTCCTCCTTCGGCGACACCTCCTCCACCGGAGCCCTCCTCCTCATGCTCCTCCATCGACAAACTCTTCCTCCTCTGGCCACCATCAGCCTCCTTCTCCTCCACCGACCCTCCTCCTCGACACACCTCCGGCGACCCCCACCTCCGGCCAGATTGGATCCCTTTTAAAAAAATTGAAATAAAATATGTGGCGCATATTGGCAATATGCGCCACAGAACTTTGAGATCTAGCCCGCCTTTTTGAATTTTGAAAAAAACTTATGTGGCGCATATTGGCAATATGCACCACATAAGTTTTAAGAATTTTGTGGCGCATTTCAATATGCGCCACAGAATTACAATTCAGTGACGTGGTATCAGTGACGCATTTAGAAATCCAAAACCCATGCGCCATAGATAGCTGTTTTCCTAATAGTGAGTGCTCTCACAAGAAGTTTGTCATGTCAAAAATCTAGGAAGTGCGTGTGGAATCTGAATGCAACTTCTTCGGTTTGGCTTGTCCTCCAAGGAAGAATCCTTCATCCGAGACACTTTCTATCAGGGGTGGGCCCATGACCCGATCTATCAACCTTTGTTTGCATCCCCAGGAAAACAACCACCCACCCCCTTCAAAGACCGTCCTTTCACCTTTGTTGTATGGAATTCGTGGTCACCGTTTAGACACCCCTTATGGCGCCCTATATAGGAACGGCAACACCTATCTCTTTTGAAGGAATCAATGATTAGTTGGATGTCCTTAATTAAAGACACCATCAGAGCAGTTGGATGGTCTACGTTCTATGTAATGCACATGAGGAGATAAATCATTGAATCTTCACCGGCAAGCACGTAATGTTAATTGAGGGGTAACGCTTTGCTTTTGAAAACATAAATCAATGACACATGGCTTTGAATCAAGCTAAAACTGAGCACAAAGAAGCTCATATTGTTGTATATTATAGGGGTGCATAAACAAATTTCTTCCGGCCGGGGATTATAGCCACTAGTGGAAACGCGGGCTTTTGTTGATCCCGAAAATGGGCTTTAACACCGGTTCTTCTACGAACCGGTGTTAAAGGGGGGGCCGTACCAGCGTGGCCTCTGCGGCATTAAAGGAGCCCCCCCTTTAACACCGGTTCGTGCCACGAACCGGTGTTAAAGGTCCCTCCACCAGTGGCCCGCGCACCCCCCCCCTTTAACACCGGTTCGTGGCACGAACCGGTGTTAAAGGGGTGGTCCCACTCTTCCATTTTTTCACATTTTGGAGCCTAGAAAGAGGGTGTCCTTCTATCCTTCGGATCAGAGACCACCGCTCCGTTCTCCTTCCTCCCTCCTGCTATTTATAAACACCGTGCTGCAGCTTCTTCTTGATGAGCGCTGCCCCAAGATTCCTAGTCCTCAAGCGAGAAAGAGAGCACACCCACCAATGGCCGCCTTCGCGCCTCACCGTAACCGCTTTCGTTCCAACAGCTCCTCCCGCAGGATGCTAGCTCTCTCTGCTCTCCCAACCGCTGATTTACAGGCGTCGCAGCTTGTATACCCACTGCACACCCGCTCCCGCCAACAGACGGGTGGCTGTTGCTATTTGGTGCCACAGTGGAGGGTTTACGGTGGGGGTGCCCGCGTTCATGATCAGCTTTAGTGGTGTGCATATCTCCACGCACGGTCGCCACACGGCCGTAGTGGTGTCCCTGCTCTCGAAAACGATCTTGCAGCTTTGTAACTTGTCTAACTAGATCAATACACCAGGGAGCTAACTAATTTCACATATTAGGGAGTGCCTCTATGACCAGTTTCTCGGAGATGCCGGAGGACTGGGCTCCGTCGGCATCTCCCTGAAACTGGCCGTAGTGGTGTCCCTGCTCTCGAAAACGATCTTGCAGCTTTGTAACTTGTCTAACTAGATCAATACACCGAGAGCTAACTAATTTCACATATTAGGAGTGCCTCTATGACCAGTTTCTGAGATGCCGGAGGATCGGCTCAAGCATCTCCCCGAATCGGCCGTAGTGGTGTCCCTCTCGAAAACCATCTTGCAGCTTTGTAACTTGTCTAACTAGATCAATACACCGTGGAGCTAACTAATTTCACATATTAGGAGTGCCTCTATGACCAGTTTCTCGGAGATGCTGGGAGGATCGGGCTCCGTCGGCATCTCCCTAAACTGGCCGTAGTGGTGTCCTGCTCTCGAAAACCATCTTGCAGCTTTGTAACTTGTCTAACTAGATCAATACACCAGGAGCTAACTAATTTCACATATTAGGAGTGCCTCTATGACCAGATTTCGGAGATGCCGAGGATCTGGCTCCGTCGGCATCTCCCCGAACTGGCCGTAGTGGTGTCCTGCCTCGAAAACCATCTTGCAGCTTTGTAACTTGCCTAACTAGATCAATACACCAGGGAGCTAACTAATTTCACATATTAGGGAGTGCCTCTATGACCGTTTCTCGGAGATGCCGGAGGGCTCCGTCGGCATCTCCCTGAAACTGGCCGTAGTGGTGTCTCTGCTCTCGAAAACCATCTTGCAGCTTTGTAACTTGTCTAACTAGATCAATACACCAGGGAGCTAACTAATTTCACATATTAGGGAGTGCCTCTATGACCAGTTTCTCGGAGATGCTGGGGACTGGGCTCCGTCGGCATCTCCCCGAACTGGCCGTAGTGGTGTCCTGCTCAAAACGATCTTGCAGCTTTGTAACTTGTCTAACTAGATCAATACACCAGGAGCTAACTAATTTCACATATTAGGGTGCCTCTATGACCAGTTTCTCGAGATGCTTGAGGATGGCTCCGTCGGCATCTCCCCGAACTGGCCGTAGTGGTGTCCCTGCTCGAAAACCATCTTGCAGCTTTGTAACTTGTCTAACTAGATCAATACACCGTGGAGCTAACTAATTTCACATATTAGGAGTGCCTCTATGACCAGTTTCTCGGAGATGCTTGGGAGGGCCCGCTCGTCGGCATCTCCCCGAACTGGCCGTAGTGGTGTCCTGCTCGAAAACCATCTTGCAGCTTTGTAACTTGTCTAACTAGATCAATACACCGTGGAGCTAACTAATTTCACATATTAGGAGTGCCTCTATGACCGATTTCTTGGAGATGCCGGGAGGACTGGGCTCGTCGGCATCTCCCCAACCGCCGTAGTGGTGTCCTGCTCTCGAAACCATCTTGCAGCTTTGTAACTTGTCTAACTAGATCAATACACCAGGGAGCTAACTAATTTCACATATTAGGGAGTGCCTCTCTGACCAGTTCTCGGAGATGCCGAGGACTGGCTCGGCATCTCCCCGAACTGGCCGTAGTGGTGTCCTGCTCTCGAAAACCATCTTGCAGCTTTGTAACTTGTCTAACTAGATCAATACACCGAGGAGCTAACTAATTTCACATATTAGGAGTGCCTCTATGACCAGTTCTCGGAGATGCCGAGGACTGGGCTCGTCGGCATCTCCCCGAAACTGGCCGTAGTGGTGTCCCTGCTCTCGAAAACCATCTTGCAGCTTTGTAACTTGTCTAACTAGATCAATACACCAGGAGCTAACTAATTTCACATATTAGGAGTGCCTCTATGACCATTTCTCGGAGATGCCGAGGATCGGCTCGTCGGCATCTCCCAAACGGCCGTAGTGGTGTCCCTCTCTCGAAAACCATCTTGCAGCTTTGTAACTTGTCTAACTAGATCAATACACCAGGGAGCTAACTAATTTCACATATTAGGGAGTGCCTCTATGACCAGTTTCGGAGATGCCGGAGGATCTGGCTCGGCATCTCCCCGAAACTGGCCGTAGTGGTGTCCCCGCCTCAAAACCATCTTGCAGCTTTGTAACTTGTCTAACTAGATCAATACACCAGGAGCTAACTAATTTCACATATTAGGAGTGCCTCTATGACCAGTTTCTCGGAGATGCCGAGGGATCGGCTCGTCGGCATCTCCCCGAACTGGCCGTAGTGGTGTCCTGCTCGAAAACCATCTTGCAGCTTTGTAACTTGCCTAACTAGATCAATACACCAGGGAGCTAACTAATTTCACATATTAGGAGTGCCTCTATGACCAGTTTCTGAGATGCGAGGATCGGGCTCACGGCATCTCCCCGAACTGGCCGTAGTGGTGTCCCTGCTCTCAAAACCATCTTGCAGCTTTGTAACTTGTCTAACTAGATCAATACACCAGGAGCTAACTAATTTCACATATTAGGAGTGCCTCTATGACCAGTTTCTCGGAGATGCTTGGGAGGATCAGGCTCTCGGCATCTCCCCGAAATCGGCGTAGTGGTGTCCTGCTCTCGAAACGATCTTGCAGCTTTGTAACTTGTCTAACTAGATCAATACACCAGGAGCTAACTAATTTCACATATTAGGGTGCCTCTATGACCAGTTTCTCGGAGATGCCGAGGATGGCTCGTCGGCATCTCCCCGAACTGCCGTAGTGGTGTCCCTGCTCTCGAAAACCATCTTGCAGCTTTGTAACTTGTCTAACTAGATCAATACACAGGAGCTAACTAATTTCACATATTAGGAGTGCCTCTATGACCGATTTCTCGGAGATGCCGGAGGGCCCAGGCTCCGTCGGCATCTCCCTGAAACTGGCCGTAGTGGTGTCCCCTGCTCTCGAAAACCATCTTGCAGCTTTGTAACTTCTCTAACTAGATCAATACACCTGGGAGCTAACTAATTTCACATATTAGGGAGTGCCTCTATGACCAGTTTCTGGAGATGCGGAGGATCTGGCTCACGGCATCTCCCCGAACTGGCCGTAGTGGTGTCCCTGCTCGAAAACCATCTTGCAGCTTTGTAACTTGCCTAACTAGATCAATACACCAGGAGCTAACTAATTTCACATATTAGGAGTGCCTCTATGACCAGTTCTCGGAGATGCCGGAGGGCTCACGTCGCATCTCCCCGAACTGGCCGTAGTGGTGTCCCTCGCTCGAAAACCATCTTGCAGCTTTGTAACTTGTCTAACTAGATCAATACACCAGGAGCTAACTAATTTCACATATTAGGGTGCCTCTATGACCGATTTCTCGGAGATGCGGAGGACTGGCTCAGCATCTCCCCAAACTGGCCGTAGTGGTGTCCTGCTCTCGAAAACGATCTTGCAGCTTTGTAACTTGTCTAACTAGATCAATACACCAGGAGCTAACTAATTTCACATATTAGGAGTGCCTCTATGACCCAGTTTTCGGAGATGCCGGAGGATGGGCTCGTCGGCATCTCCCCGAACTGGCCGTAGTGGTGTCCTGCTCGAAAACCATCTTGCAGCTTTGTAACTTGTCTAACTAGATCAATACACCAGGAGCTAACTAATTTCACATATTAGGAGTGCCTCTATGACCATTTCTGAGATGCCGAGGACTGGCTCGTCGGCATCTCCCCGAAATCCGTAGTGGTGTCCCCGCCTCAAACCGGGTGGAGGATGGACTCACAAGGATGCCTATTTATAGTACAAGCAGCTCGACATAGTGTTGACACTTACAAAATAATGTCGACACTCACTATTATTAGTCCGGTTGGTGTCTCCAACCGACTAAGGTTCATCTTTAGTCGGTTGGTGACACCATCGGACAAGGTACACGCCATCGACATAATGTCGACATGCACTCACCTCTATTATTAGTCTGACTCGTGTTTTGTCGGTTGGTGTCTCCAACCGACTAAAGGTTCATCTTTAGTCCCGGTTGGTGACACCATCCGGACAAGGTACACGCCGACGACATAATGTCGACATGCACTCACCTCTATTATTAGTGTTGACTCGTGTTTTGTCGGTTGGTGTCTCCAACGGGACTAAGTTCATCTTTAGTCGGTTGGTGTCTCCAACCGACTAAAGGTTCATCCCGCCATTTTTTCCCCGCCATTTTTCTTCCGCCATTTTTCTTCCCGCCATTCTTCCGCCATTTTTCTTCCCGCCATTTTTCTTCCCTTGATTCTTCCTCCAGTTCTTCCCGCTAGTTCACTATATATATATGTAGGGGTTGGCCTCCATTGTCATTGCACATATCTAGACTCATATCGCAACCTCATCACTCTTTCCCATGGCTTCCACCGTAGCACTAACCCCTGTGGAGGCGAGGCGCTTTGCCTCGAACTACCCTCGCCAAGACTCTTGTGTCCCCGCTGGATCTTTGGCGTCGGTGTGCCGTTCCTCCTGTCCCTCTAGGTGTGGCGCGGATGGCCATCACGAACCACTACTACTTGAGCTCACGCCGAGCAGCGGAGGAATCCCAGATGGCATCCGACTATTTCTCTACTTGGGAAGCCTTCTTCGTGGATCGGCATGAGAGGCGCTCGCCGAGCACGAGGGACGGCCACCTCCTCCTAACTTCAACGAGGCCGGCCGTCGGCTATGGTGGTCGGACTCTCCAGAGCGTCATGGCCTATGACACCGCCGACTCTAACCCGTCTGCGCTACCCTCAAGTCCAGCCCACGCTACCCTCAAGTCCAGCCCACGTACTCTCGGAGGTTCAATTACGGTGACCCGGCGGCAAATATGATGACAAGTAGTACGGCGACTACGATGGCGAGTATTACAGGTGTAGGCGGAGCATGACTAAATCACTCCAACATTAAAACAAGTTCGGCCGATTGTTACTTAATCTGCCATGTATCTTAATTTTCAGTTCTTTTATGTATCTTAATTTTCGGTTCGATTAAGATTGTTACTTAATCGGCCATGTATCTTAATTTTCAGTTCTTTTATATATCTTAAAAAGCACCTTTAATGCATGAAATAAGTGTTTATTTATTTTAAAAATTTCATGTAAAGTAAATATAAAATCATTTACATGAATGGATAGATATTATTTTCTGAAAATTATGATATATTATTCATATTTTTCTGAGTTGAAATAAAAAGATATGAATTTTCTAAATTCATATCATATTTTTGAATTAAAAAAGCCCCTTTAATGCATGAAATAAGTGTTTATTTATTTTAAAAAATTTCATGTAAAGTAAATATAAAATGATTTACATGAATGGATAGATATTATTTTTGAAAATTATGATATATTATTCATATTTTACGAGTTGAAATGAAAAGATATGAATTTTCTAAATTCATATCATATTTTTGAATTAAAAAGCCCTTTAATGCATGAAATAAATGCCCCCTTTAACACGGTTCCGCAGGAACCGGTGTTAAATGGGGGCATTTATTCGCTTCATACAAGATTTCTTTAACACCGGTTCGTATCGAACCGGTGTTAAAAGCGAAATTCCGCATTATCTCTTTAACACGGTTCGTGGCTGGAACCGGTGTTAAAGGGGTAATAATGCTTGAATGCTTTTAACACGGTTCGCCACGAACCGTGTTAAAGAGGTTATTTATTCACCTTCCTCCCCTTTCTTCCCCATGCCCAGATCGATCGACGAAGCGCGCCCCGACCGCCGTCTCGCTGCCCCGGCCGTCGCCGCCCGCTGAGGTTCGCCGCCCGACCCTCTCTTCCCGCATCCTTCCCTCCTTCATTCGTCAGCCCGGCCATCCCTCCCGGCCGGCGAGGTTGCCGCCCGCACCTCGCGGGCTGGCCATCGGCGAGAGGCGGAACGACGGTGTCGCGCAGAGAGGCACCACGGTGGTAGCGGTGCATCGCCGGAGCGCGAGGGGGTGGCTGCAGAGGGTCAGGGGAAACGGCGACGGGGTGCTCTGCGGAAGGCGGGGGCGCGTCGGAGAAGGGCCCGACCACTGCCCGAGGCAACGGTGCTGGGCAGGCCGATGCGGGAGGATGGTCGAGATCCGACGGCAGGGCGGGTCAAAGCCGGGAGGCTGGACGCGGTCGGGCGGGTGCAGGCGGGCAGCTCGGCTTGCCTTGGAGGAGCTCTGCGGAGGAGGCTGGCCAGGCAGGCGCCAAGGAGGTGGTCGAGGAGGAAGGTGGGGATGGCCTTGGCGTGGAGCGGCGCAGGAGGATCCCGTGAGCGAGGGCAGGCGGGCGAAAGGGACGCGAGGGCGAGGAGGTCCTAGCGGCGGGATCGGTTCAGGCGGTGCTCGGTGGGGAGAACGAGAGGAAGGGAGCAGGGTGGGTTTGGGAGCTGAGGAGGGAGTGGGGCCAGGTGTCGGTTGGTCAGTGGGGGCAGTGCGGTTCTGGGGATCGGGTCAGGCGAGTGGAGAGGTGGTGATGTGGTCGCGTCGTCCGTGGTGTTGTGGGGCGTGTGGCCAGCGTGCGTGGCCGGTGAGGCGTCGAGCTCGGTTGCCGAAAGTGCGCTGTGGCGTGAGCGAGCTTCGGTTGCTTGGCGGGCGCGGCGTGGCGGCCGGCGAGCTCGGTTTCGGCGAGCGGCGAGCCTCCCCTCCCTGCGTGTGAGCTTGCTCAGATGGATGGTCGTAGGTTAGGGATGACGGGTGGGGTCCAGTTGACAGGGAGAGAAAAGTGTAGAGATGACATCGACTCCGACGATCTAGGCCTTAATCCTTGCACATGTGAATTAGAAGCATGTGGAGTAAAAATAAAATAGCTTATAGCAAAGATATTATAATAGGCCACGCCTAAACCCTAACTGACCACCTCGCTCTCTTCCCCGTGCAGGAGCGTCTCGCCGCCGCCGCTTCGGAGCTCATAGGCCACGCCTAAACGCCGCTAGCACCGCCGCCCGACGAGACCGCCGCATCCGTCCGACGAGCACCGCCGCCCGACGAGACCAACGTCACCCCACCGGTGAGCGCCACGTGTCTGCCTCGCCGTCGCCCTCGCCCACACCACCCTCGTCGTCGCCCTCGCCGTCGCCATCCCGCGGGATATAAGTAAGGGCATGTTTGATTCAAAGGATTTGTATAGGAAATTTGTAGGATTAAATCCTATAGGAAATTTTCCTATGGTGGTTGTTTGATTTGTAGGATTGATTCCTATAGGATTCCTATAGGAAATATTGTATTGTATGTGTATTGTATATGCATGTGTATATTTTGTGCCACGCCGACGACCACCGCCACCATTATGCCGTCGACCCTGACCTCCTATGTCCTCGCTGAGCCTACACACGCGTCGAGGGTGTGTCGCCCATTTTAGGTAGACCATCACGTCGTCTGGTTCGAACGCACACCCCACGCACTCGCCCCGCTCTCGCCCTAGCGTCGCCACCTCTCGTTGTCAATATAGCATTATAATAACCATGCTATGTTAATCAACTTTGATGACAAGTTAATTAGAAGAAGTAAATGTACCCTCTCATATGAATCTGGGGTTTCTGCGAATTAGGGTTTGAAATGACCAAGCATGTATTAGGGTTACATTTCAATACTTTTAACTGTCATATCATCGTCCTTGCTTGAGCATTTCAAGAGATGAAATACCGATATTTGTGTGATAATATTATTTTTTTAGAAACTATGGATCCACTTAGTAGAAACCTTGAAGAAGAAGAAATAATGGAGAACATTATTGATGAGGACACCTCACAATATCTGAACTTGGAGGGACATGACGACAACTCAAGTACTAGTCATGGAGAAGATGAAGACTCGGTGACGCAATTTAATGGTTACAAAGTTCGGCGAGGTATATGCATTGATTAAGCCTCGGTGACTTCCACCAACAATCTTCTTCTACATGTATTAACGCTTCTTTCTTCTTTTAGCCCTCTGGATCGACCAGCCAACCATCTTCTTCTACGAAAAGAGCAAGCGGGCGAGCCGCGGTTGAAAGATCGTGCAAAGTTCACGATCGAAGCGATCCGTGTTGATGGCAGGCCGATGGAGCCCAAGAAGGCGCAGACAAATTTATACGTCAGTCGAGTTCTTGTTAGGGACCAAATCCCAATCACAATTGAAAATTGGAATAAGCCAAAGAAGGGCGGTACCTTTGTCGATGAAAGATCCAAAGAATCGCTTTGGAATTCGTTGTTGGTAAATTTCACCCTTAGCCAGAGGAGGATGAAAACAACCGGTTATAAAGAACAAGGTCAAAGAGTGGACTCTAAAGAAGATGGCTGATGCTTTCCATATCGAAGACAAAATTGAACAAATTTGTCAAAGCCGAGACTCAAATTTCAAGACGATATTATGCGAAGATAAGACCTCACGGCCCGAATTTAAGACATATAAAAAGTGCTATAGCTAAAAAGAGGTCAAACCAATACGCTTAATGCCCTGAAGGAATATCACCAGAGGACGGGTCGTGGCTACATATCTCGAGAGGCCTAAGTGGGAGGCTGAGAGGCCTCAAGCGAGAGAGGATCACACCCAGAGACATGGGTGGGACCTACGTGCAAAGACTTGGTTCTGGAATCGGGCAAGGTTGGACCCGAATGTGATTGTGTATCTTCCCAACCATCCTTGCCAAACCGTCACCGAACTCATCACGGCATACGAGGAAACATCCGCCAGATCTTCCATCCCGACAGAGAGAATGACCAGCTCACACGCGCCATCGGTAAAAAGAACACCACGGACATGCACGAGGCACGGGGTATGACGTGGAAGGATGGGTTTGCCGATGGGCGACTCTTACAGATGGCGCGGCGCGAAAAGAAAAAGAGCGTCTGGATCGGATGACACAGATAGAACATGCACTTGCGGCGCTGCAGACGCAAGTGAATGCACAATGAGCCATCAAGCTACCGCCCATCTCGGGCATGAAGAGCCTGATTGGAAGCTGCCCGCCCGCACTCTGCGCGGAAGCGGTGGCTTCCACGGAGAACGTGCAACGCTGAAATGACGGGTCCTCGATACCCGTTGATGAGATCACGGAGAGCGAACACGCCGAGCTGCATGTGAGATTAATGGGCTTATCCATTAAGGTGGTACCGGCTATGCCTTACCTCCCAGCTGGTGGAACTTACCACCGCCGACCGATTCCGGATGGCTATGCTATTGTCGGGTGGATGAGGTTGTGAAGGAATATGAGGAAGCACAGCTTGACCATGCTACTGGTGAAGGGAAACTCAACTCAAATTTGCAGTGAAAACAACCATTCTTTGGAAGAAGGAACACATTGTGCTTCCAAATTGAGGTCACTGCACCCCTGCCTCCAGCGTCGCTGATCTGAGCCGCTTCAGCCATCTCCTGCGCGGCAGCCATCTCCGGCCCGTCAGCCATCTCCTGCGCGGCAGCCATCTCCGGCCCGTCAGCCATCTCCGACCCGTCAGCCATCTCCTGCGCGGCAGCCATCTCCGGCCCTTCAGCCATCTCCGGTGCTTCAGCCATCTCCTCAGCGTAAGCGGAAGAGCACTGCCACGAGGAGCATCAGTAGCACTGCCACAAAGAAATCCGCAGGAAACCGTACGCCAAAGAGTTCAAAAAACTACGTCCCGCAGCCTTCCGCCAAGACATTGCCGGTTTTACCGTGGAATCGCAGCGACGAGGAGACCAATAGGATCTCGGGAGAACAGGTCAAGAAATTCTTTGCACCTAGACGGGCGAGCCAAAGGAGAAAATAGATCCGGTGGTGGAGAAGTTTTACAAAAATCTTTTGAAACCTGAAACCCCACTTGTGCTTGGGACTACGCCAGATTTTGAAGGCGGATGCAAGGCCGTAGGGAGACTGAAAGTAGCGATCGTGAGGCACCCCACAAACAGTTCCCATGCTCGGAGAGCAGGAAAACCAATCATGCGCTCCAAATGTTTGACAAACGGGACGCTCCTCCCGTAGATGATTACGAGGCAGAGCTACAAAGAAAGGCCAATGAGATGGGGATGACTTACATTGCATACTTGAACGTCATGGGAGACAACTTGCCCAAATGCGATGTCAACCCCATACATCCATGGAAGTATGGGAAGAATCTAGTCAAGAAAGAGGAGCTCAAAAATCTACCAACAAAGATGCGAAAATTGCACAAGTGGTACCTTCATTTCTGCAAGACGAGAAAAGAAGAATGGATCACGGCGCATATAAGAGATGAGATTTTCTTGTGCGGAGACGCGATCGACTTCAACATTCAAGACTTGCATTTTCTATTCAATCAGAAGGAACTCGACAAATCTGCCATCAGCCTTTATTGTGTGTAAGTACTATTTCTGTAATTTTTATCTCAACTCATTCACTTCATTAATTGCATGTATATATATATGCTCACCATATATGTATATACTATTATGCAGGAAAAAGGTTATGGAATGCAGGAAAGGAGGCCCTTTTGACATTGGGTTCGTTGACCCAAATAGAGTTCATGAAGAAGTGGTAAGAGACAAACCTGGGCAAACAGAAGATTACTTGCTAAAGTCTTTCTTGAGACAACAAACCAAAAGGAAATACTATTGCCTTACAACTTCTCGTGAGTACTGTTACCCTCTCTCTTGTACACATTCTGTTTGACTTACTCGATGTTAAGTGTAACGATGATGAGTTATGCGTGTAGGTTCCACATTATTCTGCTAGTCATTCAACCCGACTCAGAAAAGTCCTTGTCATGGACTCGTTTAAAAGAAAAGAGCTATGGGCAAACTTTAGAGAGATGCTCCGGTAATTTTAATCATATTATCGCACTAGATCGGCAACTTTCGTGACAATAAGTAATTAATTACTCCTTTATCCATTTTCTTTGTCGGACAGGGTTTGGAAAATGTTCACGGGCAGGGCCGTGGGTGAATGGTCAGAAGAACTAAAATTTGTAGACCAAAATGTAAGTAATACTAGCTAGCTTCCAATTCCATTATATCATGCTTTATTGATTATTATTTTGATTGAACTCTCTATTCTCGTAAAGTGCGCGCATCAAGGACACGGCAATAACTTATGTGGGTACTATGTTTGCGAATTCATTCGCAACACGATATGTCGACAGGCCAAGCCGCACTAGAACAACTTAGAGTAAGTAAACAAAGTCCACAACATTATTTTATTACCATCAATTGTGTTGAGTTTTATTCTTATATATATATATTGACCCATTCTTCATATATATTCAGATCGAACGGATGCGGGACCAACTCCTACCATTTGAACGCATACGAGCCATTCAAGAGGAATTGGCGGGGTTCATACTTGATGAGGTCGTCACGCCTGGCGGAGAACTCTTTAGATATCCACCTCCGGCGATGTAGATGTATGTGCCGATGTATGTGCCGATGGCGATGTATGTGCCGATGGCGATGTTTGTGTATAATAATAGTTGCTTAATTATTCATGTACTCGTATGTACCGATGACGATTTATAAGTATACGGCTCCCGATCGATTTACGCTCCTCCTCCCGTAATCGCCCGAGCAGGCGGGCGAAATGCATGGCGAGATTTAGGCCGTTTTCCTGCAGAGTTCTGCAGAAAACGGTTTAAATCTCGCAACAGAACTCTAACGGTTCCAGATCTGAACCGGTGTTAAAGGGGCTGAACTCAGGCAGCCCCACGTGCGCCACCCTTTAACACCGGTTCGTATAGGAACCGGTGTTAAAGGGGCCCCCCCTCTAACACCGAACCCTCAACAGCGGTTGGGGAACCGCTGTTAGAGGGTCCTCCAAACCGGTGTTAGAGGGGTACGTGTGCACTATAGGGGTGCATAAACAAATTTCTTCTTCTATCTAATCGAAAAGCCAGTGCTTATGTTGTTTGCTCGAAAACGCAAAGAAGCTCATATTGTTGTATATTATCAACTTACAAAAGTATAAAAATATAAGCACTAAAATTAATTTGGTGGAATCGGTAACATTTTATATACAGCGTAAAAATTAATACAAACACAAACATTCACCGGGCAGGTTCAACACGCACAGGAATGTCTGTGGTACATGTCGTGAACAATCAATCTATACATATGTACAAACAGAAGTGCTTATTAAGCACCCCAACACCAATGAATTTAATAGTATCAACCTTCTGCGTTCACAAAGAAACTATACATCTTTATCTGTCGAGATTGGTCACTGGAACTGCACTTTGCTAGCAAATGTTTGCCCAAATATCCATCCAGCCGGCACAACTTTGTTGAACACAACCGTCTGTCCATATGTGTCGGTTAATCTAAATGAAAGTTCTTTCCCGGTAAGAAGCACTAGAGACTGCCAATTCGCGCCCCAGTTACGGGACATTGGCGACCAATCGTTTGAATCAGAGATCATAACATCCATCGACTTGATCGAACCAGCTGCAGCGACATTCATCACAATAACTAGGTTAAAGTAATCGCGACCAACGATCCTAAACCGCACACCACCCTTCTTCACGCACGGAACCCTACAGAAATTTATATATATTAGAAAAAAATAAGAATTTTTTACTTTCGGAAACACCAAATTGTAGTGACACAAAGCAGCAACCCATGTATGCGTACCTCTGGTACATGACGGGGATTATGCCACCCTTATAAACGCCGATCTTTTCCCAGGCTGGTTGCGCCATGTCGAAGTGCTGTCGTGGCAGGTTGCACCATCCGCCGTTGTCATTGGGGAGCGCGTCGTTAGGCGGGCAGAGGTTCGTAGCGGTGATCGTCACCGTAACTCCGGGTTTGCAGAACGCTGGGTCCGCTAGCTTGCGGTCACACGCAATCTTATAGCACTGCCCGCACGAGGCGCCATTGTTAAACAACACCGAGCTCAGCGCCGCCGTCCGTGTCCCGTACCCCGCGGTGCACAGGTTCTCGTACCCGCACGCTCCACCTGCGAACGTCGTAAAGAACAATCTATGTTAGCATGAGATGTAGAATTCAACTGTCCGTCTGCATGCGTGTGTGTAGTAAGCTAGTAGTTAGCTTACCCATGGTGCCAGAGGCATCGGCGCCGCCGTAGAACGTCGCGTGCGCCCTCTGCCATTTGATGGGTGCTTTGTCGTCCGCGGCCATGCCCAACCCGAGCAAGACGAACGTGAGCATCACCACTGCCATGGCTCGAGCTGGAGCCGACGCCATGTCGATATCAGTCGATGGATGCCCTGCAAATCTCGGGAACTTATCTCTACGTACGTGAACTGCTAGTCTGAAATAAACTCTGTGTTTCTGCTTATGGGTCTGTTCGTGTGTTTCAGTATCTGAGGGAGTTGCTTCTGATGGCTAGCTGCGTGATGATCTCGTGATGATTCTTTTTGTGTATATATAGCCCTTGTGATCGGTCCCTTGAGGAGGAGGCAACTCAGCAAAAGTTATCACCATGTGCAGCCGCACCATGGCTTACGGCCCAATCCGGAGATTATTATCTACGCGCAGCGCAGACATGTATGATCTATATATTTTTTAGTTTAAGTATACTAGTATCATTAGTTAATTATCGATCCTTGCTTGGCAATATCTATATATGGCTGACACATGATCTAGAGATATGGTAATTACTTGACACCTTCTGAAGAAATCGACCGCGTTCTCACTTGCAGGGGGATATTTGCTTGACTTTTCTGACGGCCAGCCTTGGGAAATAATTTCCACTTCCGCGTGCGCATCCCGTGTCTAGAAACGGATGTCCCGTAGGTTGTTTCTTTAATCGTACGACGGGTGAACTTGCAGTGCACCTGGTCCTCAATGTCGACGGCGCTCATCAGCGTGTATAATCATTAGTTCCTCAAAAAACATTTAGTTGTGAAAATAATAGATCAGATCAGGGACCCGAACAGCTCTCCCGACCCGCGTCGTCCCCCACGGACGACCGGGCCGCACCTCCGTTCCCGTCTCTCCGTCACCCCATCTCCTCTCTCCCCTGCCGTTGCCGGCGGTCATCGCAGGGCTAGGCCCGGATGGCGCTGGCGGCGGCGGCCCCTCGACTTTCCCCTCTCGTCGGAGCTCTGCGCGGGGTGGGGCGACTCCGGGTGGTGCTCCCAGGCAGCAGCGGGTCCAGCTCGGCGGCGGGGCTTCCCGGCGCTGACAAGGGAAGACTGCAGCGCGATGGGGCAGCCGTTGGCGGCGGCACCTTGCAGCGGCACGGGCAAGCGGCGGTGGCGCCCGCCTGCACCCATCTGGCTTGGCGGTCAAGATCTCTCCTGGCGGCGGCTTGGCTCCCTGGAGATGGACATGGATCGTCGGCAACCACTTGGGATGGCGGAGCTGCTCGTTGGCTTGTTGCAGCGGGGCGATAGGGCTTTACGGGCCCGATTTGGGCTCGGTCGGGCCCGATGGGGCCTGGTGTGCCTTTGTTGCCATGTCCGGCCGGCTATCGCGAAAGCGGTGGAGGAATTTCCCTCCCGCTTGAAGGCGGCGCTGCCGTCCCTGACTACTGCTGCACCATCCTCTTCCGTCTTTGGACCTCGTGACGACGTCCGTAGGGAGACGGCGAGGGTGACTACAAGATCATGGTGGTGCACGTTGGTGGACGACAAGTTGGAGGGAGTGCTACGAAGCAATCGGGGTTGTGGTTTGGGGGTCGGGCGAAATCCCTGCTAGCTCGACTGGCACCGACGTGGTGACTCCTATGGGTGTCGCCATTCCTTCATGAAGGGCGTTGGGTGTACCCCTCCCCACTCCCCTCCCGAAAACGGGGAAACCTAGGATCGGTCCGCAACAAATGTCGTTGACGTCACATTCCTTCTTGAGAGTGTTTCTTGGTACGCGGCGACTCGGAGCACTAGGTTCGTGGTGGGACAAATCCGGAGGGCGCAGCGGTTGCGGGTCATCTTCGCTTAGTCGATCTCCTGTTGTTGGCATTGTTTTCTTTTTGTTTCTCGTTGTTTTCGTTTGGGTGTGCTAGTGCTGAGGCTCCAGCAGCTATATCATTGTATCGGATGTCTGCTATATTAATATAGCGGGACGAAAACCTAATTCAAGAAAACATTTAGTTGTCATAAATGGAGATCCTATATAGAGACCAAACCTAGGCATAAAAAAACTGGCCCGGTCGGCACGGCCCAAAGAAACCGACAAGGCCGGGCCAAAATACACCGTCAGGCCAGGTTTAGGCCTGAGTTTTGATCCCGATAGTCAGGCCAGGCCGTGCTCTGGCCCATATAGGCAACTTAAGATGTGACCGGGCCAGCTCAGAATTTTTTGGGCTTTTTTAGGTTTCAGGCCAGAATATCTAGCATTGGGCTTTTTGGCCTGTGACGAAAAGCGGCCCGGCCCGAGAATTGCACAACTATAATCGAGACTAAAGAGAGTTGAATTACTTATTAAAATAATTAGAAAATTTAATACCAATCTAATACAAGTATGAAACATGACAAAGCAACTATTATATAATAAAAGCAATATAAAAGTATTTTTCGAGGCACCAGAAAGATCCACATAAGCTTAAAATATATGCTCCATTGATCTTAACTTTAATGGTTTAAATTTAAAGCCTATAAATTTTACACAAAAGTTGTCACGTACAAAACTATAACTGACACGCACCAGCATATTTGAAAACATTTGCACATAGACCAGTGAAAGAAAAAAATATGGACACGATCGCACGTACCCTTCTGTTTCAAAATATAAGATATTTTAGGTTTCTGAAAAAAATATATTTAGATTTCTTTTAGTGTATAGATTCACTTCAAACCCGAATGAACCTATACATTAAAAGAAGTTTAGATACATTGTTTTATAAAGCTAAAACATCTTATATTTTAAAACGAATGGAGTACAAGAAAAGAAAGTAGATATATCTGCGAACCTCCACATGCATGTGTTACGTTCAACCAAAAAACGTCTAGAAAAACCTCTAAAAAGACACGTATTGGACAAGGGAAAATTTCTTATTTGACACTACTTTTTAATATGATTCCTTATTTAACATTGGATTCTTTTTACTTACTTATTTGGCCACTTGTGTAAATTTTTTATCTCATATGACACTGCCGTCGATTCTTCCGTTAAATGGTTTCTGGCTAGACGAAAATACCCCTGGTCTAGCACGCACACACGCACGACCAGATACTGAACAACACACGGCCAAATACTGAACAGGCGCACTGACGGAAATCCTCTCTCTGGCGAAAATCCTCTCTCTGGCGACCCTCGCGCCTGCCCCTGTCTCTTTCCCTCCTCTCCCTGACCCTTGCAGAAATGACGGCCCCGTTTGTAGCAACTGCCACGGCCGCTTACAGCAACGGCGGTGCAGCGTGACCCTGCGTGTTCATCGCAGCACAATAGCTTCAGCTTGTCGTCGAAGACCAGGTTGCAGCAGCAGCAGAGGCACTCCTAGCCACAGCGGTGGCGCGTCCCGCGGTAGCCAGAAGTGTCGAAATAAGCAGGCAGCGAGGTGCGGCCGCCGGCTAGAATAAGCATGGCGTGGTGTTCTCCCGCTATGAGAGATGGGAGTCGTAAAAAGAAGAAGAAAAACGAATGGAGAAGAAGCAACGGAAGAAGCACAGATAAGATTACATGCGGTCCCACACATGCAAGAGGCGTCCATTTGCTTTGGCACCTAGGGACGCGTGGCGCTCGGTTGATGCGGACGATGGGAGAGGCTAATACCGTGTGATTAGTAGATTTTTTCTTGGCTTAATTTTGTCAGATTACGTACCAAAGGCAAAAATGTCTTTGTTCGAAGTTAACACCGTTAGCTCTTCAAATACACTAAAGTGTCATATCAGGCAAAAGTTTTACATAAGTGGCCAAATAAGGAAGTAAAAAAAATCGATGTCAAATAAAGAATCATATTGGAAAATAGTGTCAAATAAGGAATTTTCTCAATTTATTTTGTATGGCAATTTGAGATAGGAAAAAAACAAATAATTGTACCGGCTGCCAGCAAATAATAAATTAAAAAGGAAAGATGTACGAGCTCCTCATGCCCTTATCTATCGATAACAACAAAAGTCCCTCTACTTGTTTTCGACAGAAAAATCCTAGTTATTTGGCTAGGGAGTTTGAATAGCGATTGACCTGATTCGTGTCGTTCTCGCACGGGTCGTGCCTCCTGGTGATGGCGAAGGAGGGAGAATCGAGTAAGGCCATTGGACCGTCAAAGGATGGGGTGGACGATCTCCTTGAGAGATTGCATCTGGAAGAGGATGAGGTTGATGACTGATCATATCTATAATTTTTTATGTTTCATTTTTGTTTAGTATCTATTTTGCTTTGCTTTGTCTACACTTTGAGGTGTTTGTATATGTTTTCTGGTACTAAACTATTAACAAGATGCCACACTGTCAGTTGCCTGTTTTCTTCTGTTTTTTGTTCTAGAAAGGCAGAAAATCAATATTCTCGGAATTGGACGGGACAAAAGCCAAAGTCAATATTTCACCGAGGAGAACACGGAGTCCAGAGGAGAGACACCCCCATGCGCGGGCCCACCCTAGGCCGCGTCTGGGCAGGGTGTGCCCCCTGGCCTCCCCCTGCCCCGCCTCTTCGCCTATAAGAAGCCTTCGATACCTAAACCCTAAGGACCCGATCAATATTCCACGAAACCATCTGTAGCCGCCGCCACCATCGTCCCTAGATCGAGGGGGGTCTGAAGCTCTTCCCGGCACCCTGCCGAAGGGGAGATCATCCCGGAGGCCTTCTTCTTCATCATGCCAGCCTCCGGTATAAAGCGTGAGTAGTTCCACCTTGGACTACGGGTTCATGTAGTATCTAGATGGTTGTATATCCTCCTTTGTGCTTTCATGTCTAGATCTTGTGAGCTCCGTTCATGATCAAGATCTCATCTATTTGTAATCATGCATGTTGTGTTTACGAGGATCTGATAGATATTGAGATTACTATGTCAGATTGATTAATGGTTTTGTCTTATTGATTCTATCATGTCTGTGTTGTTTGTGATCTTGTATGCTCTCCGTTGTTAGTAGCTATCTTGGCCAAGTAGTTGCTAGTGACTCCAAGAGAGGGTATTTATGCTCGATAGTGGGTTCATGCCTCTATTTAATCTAAGGGAAGTGACAAAAATTTCTAAGGTTGTAGATGTGATGTTTCCACTAGGGAGAAAACAACGGTCCCTTGTTCATGGAACAAGTGGATTGTTTACCTTACACACTTTGATTAAAGCAGTTGTCTGTTGCTTGCAACTTAATATTAGAGAGGGTTCGGATGATAACCCAAAGGTGGACTTCTTGTCATAGATGCTGTTGGATGGCGGTCTATGTATCTTGTTGTATTTCCCAATCGAATCTCATAGGATCATGATGTCTAGTATTGCATTGTTATGCCTTGCTCAGTCCTATAAATTTCCCTGCTGTAATTTGTTTACCCTGCATGCCATGTTTGTTTATCTAAGGAGAACACCTCTAGTGAACTATGGACCCCGGTCCAATCTTTACCATTGATACATCCTCCACTATTGTTGTTTACTTTTTGCAAACCACTATTACCTTCCACACCATACAGTTAATCCTTTGTTACAGCAACCGGTGAGATTGACAACCTCACTGTTCGTTGGGGCAAAGTCTTGAGTTTATGTTGTGCAGGTTTCCAAGTTGCTTGCAACACCTTTGAGACGTTTACTTCCTCCTACTAGTTCGATAACCTCGGTTTCTTACTGAGGGAAGACTTGGTGATGTGCTCTTCACACCTTGCTCTTGGAGTTTCCCAACTAAGCGCTCCCACGTTGACAAAGCGCCAACAATGACTTTATCTGGGAAGAGGAAGCTGAAGAACTAGAGATTAAGGCAAAGTGGCTGGATATTGCAAGAGTTCACACTCTAAAATTAGGGTTTAGCCAAAGTGCTCTATTTGGGGATATGAGATCTGCATGGAACCCAGCGTGTGAGGTGGTGTGGAGAAGGGTGGACATCAACCTGTTCACTATACGATTCAATTGTCTAGCGAACTGGAACAAGGCCATGAATCAAGGACCATGGTTATTCAGAGATCAGGCACTAATCATTGAAGAGTATGATGGGTTTACAAACCCTAGATCAATTAAGCGGGATAGGGTTATGGTGTGGGCTCAAGTTCATCAACTGCCTGATAATTATCTGAAGGAACAAGTGATCAAAGGAATGTGTCATAATGTCGGAGAAATCAAGGAAGTTCAAATAAAGCTGCCCGCTGGCTATGTCGGTAGCTTTGTTCATATAAAAGTTAAGTTGGATGTTAATAAAAAACTGAGTAGATTAGTATCAATCACAAAGGATGGGAGGAAAGATTTCTACCTGGTGAAATTCGAAAAATTACTGGATTTCTGTGGATATTATGGTTTCATTGGACATTGGTATAAAGAATGTGGGACAGGCGAACACGAACCTAGGAAATTGGAATGGGGTGACTTCATTCTGGCAGATGGGGTAAGAGGCCGAGTTAGAGGTCGTGGCAGAAGCGACAGAAGAGGTAGAGGAGATGGTGAAAGAGATTCGAGGACAACATTAATCATACCCGATTGGGGGATTTAGGGATAAATATTTTGACAAACTCAAACAATGTAACATCCCAAAAATACCAAACTTAGATCATCACAACAGTAATCATCAAGATTAGGGTTAACAAAAACTTTTCTAAGTAAACCCATGAATGCATGTATATGTGTATGCATGGATTTTGAATTTCTTTAAAAACCACCTTGTTTGTGTGATCCATTGCTTGTAAAATGTTTCTTAGGTGAAAAGAACATCATCTAAAACATTTCCCACACTTTTCCTAAAGACAAGTAAATCAAAACAAATATATGAAGTGAATGGTCATTTTGACCAATTTAACTCCCATGCCTACTTTGGCTATCTCAAACTTTCAAAACCTAACAGAAACTTTTCTGGATCTTTGAACCCCTTGAATGTACTCATAACAAGGTATCAAGGCCCACTTTGTGATCATCCAGAAACTTTCAAATGCATAGTTTAAATGACAATTCAAAATTGAATCTTCTTCATATGGGAAGATCCCACTTTTCCAAAAACCACTCAAACAAGATCAACTTTCAAAACCCAAGCATCTGCAGACTCACCAGCACCAATCTAGCAAACCCACCAAAAATCATTTCAAAATTCAAAACTTGATTTCATGCGGCCATTTCATCAAACAGGTTGCAGACACAAATCAAACAAAACATCAAACACTATAGTGTGCAGTGATTCTTGCCTAACTTGTCCCCTAGTTAGCTCACACACACCTCAGTAGATCATCTAGAAAGATTAGCCCAACACTAGCACCCCTGTGAGCTTGCCATTGCCATTAATGGTGAACAGCCGAGCACCTCAATGCCACCCCATTGTGGACAGCAACCTAGGAGCAGCAAGAAGCAGCAAGATGTCTGCGAGGCAGCCCACCGCCACCGCCTGTCCCCAAGCGTTGCCAAGCCGGGACCACGCCCAAGACACGCCAGACCATGCCGAGGTGCGCCGAGCGCCACCTCGACCATCACCTGCATCACGCGCCTCACCGCGTGCACACACACGATCACCACCGACCAGAGACCGCCAGACATCCCCTGCTTGCCCGTGCCATACATATGCACCGTCATTAAAGACGCCTCACAGCAGATCACCGGCCATTTTAGACCAAACCACACCGCCCCATGCCTCGCGACCATGTCGTTGAGCATCGCCAGGAGACACAGCACCGTCCCCTACCCTTGCCCATGCCATTAGCCTATAACGCCGCTTCGACGAGCTCATCAGGCGCCTGACGCAGACGCTCGACTATAAATAGAGGCCACCCCCGCACGCTTTCTTCACACCATCTCACTCCCCTCTCCCCACTGACCGTGCCACACCATTCTTAGAGCAAGTAGAGCACCACCTCGTCGGAATTTCACCTGAGCCTGCCGCTGCCGGAGAAGAAAGGAGCCAGCGTTTGGAGCCGCCCCAGGAGAAGCCACCGGTACCAGGAGGTTCGCCGTCGTCGACTTAAACGTTCGCCCGCCTCGCCAACCCTCGCCCGTACCCCGGTGAGCCCCCAGCACCCCTCACTGGCCGCGCTAGGTTTCGTTCTCGCCGGAGCTGTCTCGCGTCGACGATGACCCTCAGCCGTTGGATTAGAACTAGATCAAACGATCCACGTTGCCCCATACCGCTTCCCCCAGCCCCGTGTCACTAACGAGTGGGGACACCCACTTAAGCAGCCCGCGGGAGCACTGCGCTTAGGAGGCCGGCCCGTTAGAATTTCCCGCTCAGCTCAGCAATTCAAATTAAAACTTTTTCTATTTCTTTTCAAACACACCTCAGCACCCAACTTCAAAAATCAACCCAGATCGATTCAGTGCACCAAATTGGATGAAACCAATTTTTTTGGAAAGGTATGTGACTGCTTAATCCAAGCCCGTTGGATTCAAGTCATTTGGATATGTAGATCACCCATGGTAAAAATAACAAGGCAGAAGCTTTTCTGCATTCAAACATTTTTCAAATTTCAACCATAAAAGCTTTTGAGTTGATTCCAACTCTCAAAAATCACATTTAACCATACCTTTTAGAATATATAAAAATATATAGGTTTACTTGCAGAAATATTGTTCAAGGAATAAAAGAATGCTACATAAGCATTTCTAGCCACTTTAATTAATTAAAATAAAAGGGCAAAACCTTATTAAATTGTGACACCACTTTAAATCACATTCCCATGGACTACAATATGTGGTGATGACATGTGTCAACATGATCCCATATTTGGTTTGGAGAATATCAAATCTTAAGTAGTTTTTCAATGAGTAGAAATTACTTTTCTAAAAATAAAAGGAATTAAATCAAGCCTTAACCTTGTAATGTTAGGGATGATGCTAGATCATCCATAGGACCCTTGTGTGTGGTGATTGCAAGTAGTTAAGTATTGTTTGGTGATTGTGTACCTCGTATTTATTCATAGACGCTAGTACCGACCAAGGATACTACGAGGAGGAAGGAGGATACTACGAAGAGGAAGCCGAGGAGAACTTCAACCACTGCTCTGCACAAGGCAAGCTAACACTTGCAAGATACTATACCTATGCCAGCTTATACTGATATTGTGCAAGATAACCCTTGCAAGATACCCTACTGATGCCACAAACCCATACATGTGATCCTACCTACAAGTTAAACCAATCCTAGTTTTATGGCAAGCTTCTTACTTTATTTCTCTATCAAAGCTTACTTAGAGTCTACCTAAGAGTTTGGTAGATACCAGACAGTTGTGCTGAAGGTTGCATAAAGAGCATCAAATTTGGCCTAAGATAGAAACCTTGATATCAGCCTAAGATATAAGGTTGGACTTAGTGAAACTCCACTAGTTACCACCACTCATTATTACTACCCCCACCTGTAGATGCTAGTGCTAAGCTTAAAACTTGATCAACTTTAAATGGGAATACTTGGAGGAAAAATGGTTATGAAAACCTTGGAATGATGGATCATTCTATTGAAATGTTTTGGACATGTGTTTCCAAATACTTGATGATTCTGGTGATAAAAATGTTGAGGCATGAGCCTTAGCCCTATATAAAACTGATGGTTGTCTGGATGCGATACCATTCCAATTTTAGCGTACAAACATAATACCCGAATATTGGGTAGGGCTTGACTGGAAACTTATATACCTTAGTATTAGTTACCTCCCGGCCAAGGTCTGAGCTGAGGCTACCTTGTGAAGATTGTCCACCTGTGCAGTACCCAAGATGACAGTGGTCATGGTTGGGAGGCCAAACTCACATGAGAGGTGCTGATACTAGGGAGTGTAATTGAAAGGTTAGGATTGATTATCCGCATACTGAGTATGGTGAATTCAGGATTTGTTCCTGACGGATGTATCGAATGTTGTGGTGAAAGTGTACAATCTCTGCAGAGTGTCAAACTATTCGAATAGCCGCGTCCACGGTTATGGACAGTTGGAGTGGCCATACTGTTCCCCCGTCAGACTTTTCAAAATGACTTGTGAAAGGAATTGAGACTTTGACTTGAACACAACAGAGTTGTGACTTGGCTTACAAGTTCCCCCTTAGGATTTATAAAAATGTGACTAGCTTTGGAACCTAGTAGAGATAAATCTGGCTTTTGCAAAACAACCCTAGAGCCTAGTGTCCTATTATCCAAAACCCCTTACCTGTTAGTATTAGTTTGCGAGTACTTAAAGAGTACTCATGGCTTTGTCCCTGGCTATTCCCATGGCCAGACTATGAAGAGGAGTATCTGGAAGATGGACCCCAGGAAGGTTACAACAACTAGGATCATCTCCCATAGTCAGCATTGCCTGTGACCCCGAAGATGGAGCTTCGCCTACGCTACCGTTATTATTACGTATTCCGCTGCTTGATGTTGTATTAAGAACTGGATCATGAGATCCCTATTTGTGTAAGACTTATGTATCGTTTGTAATGGATGAAGTACTATGGTATCCAATTCTGTTATGTCTCGCAAAAATGCTAATCCTGGGATTGCTGTAACACCCTCAGAATCGGCCCTATGCGGGTGGAAAACTAAGTAATAACATTACACAACAGTCCTCGATGGGACCCACAGAACAGATGTATATACAACACGACTCCATGAGTCAAGAATACAGATATACAGAACAAAGATCCAAATCACCTTGAAAACGATAGAGCATCCAACTACGGAAAGGATGCAAATGGGGCTAAGAGCCCTGAAGAATAACCAATGGCGTCCATAACCCTGCCCAGGCCAAGCCGGAAGGGTAACCCTGCTAACGACGTCGATCTCAAAACCTTCTTAAACAAAAGGGGTGCCAACAAAGGGCAAAGGAAAAAGAGAGAGCGGTCAGTACTGAGGCCAGGACACGGCGAGGCTAGAATTCGGCGGTCCTCGCCTACATAGGTATAGTGGACTGAAGCGGCAGCGCGGCATGCACGAAACAACCTATAGAGACTCGATACAACTAGCGGCTATCAGAGAGGGGTAAGAAAGACCTATTCGGAACCAACCTGATACTACCACCAAACATACCCATCCTGGTATTTCCCCCTCGAGACCAAACGAGGAATTCAACCGAGGAACTCACACCGTTGGCAGTTTTATTTATTCAGTTATCGTTGCAGCAATTACTAGTCAGGTATAGATGGTCATCCTGATATAATAAGCAGTGGGCAGTTTTAGTTAACCATTCCGTTGTAGTTGCAACACTTACTAGTCAGATACAATTAGCATGAGACATCCCAAACCCAGCAGTTGTTGGTACTTTTATTTAGCCATTCCGTTGTGGTGAAGCTGATTACTAGTCATATCAGATACAAGTCAAATTATAGCAGTAAACTTTAGTTATAGTTGTCTATGATCGAGACCTGTGCTCCAAGTCGTCCATAACCGCGGACACGGCTTCTCGAAAAGATTTAACCCTGCAGGGGTGCACCAAAGTTTCCACACGCACCTACACCCTTGTTGTCGGATCAGGTAGGTACAAGATCACAAAACATACACCCAACGGTATGTCGACGGGGTTTTGGACATGACGTTTCCCAGACCCAAAGCAAGCACGGGGGGCCACCCCACTAAGCTACCCGCAACGAAGTCGGCCGGTCTCCGAGATGGACTTAGGGTTTGCGTCAGTGGCTGTAAACGACTGGGAACCCGAAACTCTCGGGCTTGTCGATACCGCGAAAACACTCGCCTAAATAAAGACACGTGCATTACCTCGCACAATTTAAATTAAGCAGTAAAGCATGGCATAAGTACAGAATAGTAATAAAGCTCCAAACTACTTGTGGCCCCAAAGACGATTGGAATCAGGTACTAAATCGATGGGGGTGCCCATACATCCCACATGTGGTTAGCGCGCTCGATCTCGGAACAGGTGTCAAGAACTCGGGGTCCTACGGGACACAAGTGGACGGTTAACAACCAAATAACATCTATTGCCCACCTGTGCCTCTGCATTACCTACTTCAATTTTAGTTATTAAACAATAATTGAATTAAACGATAATTAAAGCCATGATCATCTCCAACATTAAACATGCGGCAATACTCCAACAACTGTGGTACTGGACGACACGCAACAACACTTGAGCAAGCGACTACGACGCGCAAGTCCAACTATCTACCAAACAATAGGTAATAGGTTGTGTCCAAGGCAATATAATGCTGCAAGGGATATCACGGGTACGAAAACTAGAGCATCGCAACACAGATAGCAATAGATCAACAGGAGGGAATAAATACTATAAAAGTAAGATAGGTAGAAAGGGGGGAGGTGCTCGCCTGAAAAACATTGCCGAAGGTTCACCGGAATCAGGTCGACACTCGCATCAACTCATCGGCCTAGTCCGTGAAGAAGCAAAACACTAGAAGAAACACCGGATGCACTATTTAATACTACGGCAAAAGATCGGGCATGATGCATGTATGATGTAAGACATGGCAAGCATGCGATGCAATTAGGCCATATTAAGTGGAACCGGGGTCCCGACAATTAATTAAACGGTTCAAGTTATTTATCTACCCCACAAATTAAATGTTGTAATAACAGGGCAAGATAAATTACCGGTTCGCTACACAAATTTAAATGGAGCCAATATTAGACTAGATTTGCCCGCATATGGATCCCATATTTAATTTATATGGTGAATCGGCATAAGGCCCCCAAACCACACCAATATGCATGCAAGCATGACAATATAATATTCAACAAGTGATATATCATTGTAAAAATAGGGGCTTAGGGTCACACATTAGGGTTCGATGAACTTGGGCTCCGAGGGGTTCGGGGTTGGGTCTCAGGGTTCGGCGGGGGCGAGGTTCGATGGGATCGGTCTCGGACAACGGAAATAGATCTTGTCGCATTCCGGAAGAAGGACTTGGTTGGCGTCGGGGGCACATTGGGTTCGCCCGGGTCGGTGTCGATCTTGTCGTTGCGAAGATCTTGTCAGGTCCGCGCCATCGAGTCGGTCTTGGCGTCCGGGTTCCCGACGAGCTCGGCGTCCGGGAAGGAGTACTTGTCGCACCGGGGTCTCGGTGTCCTCAGACCCGATTGAAGATCTTGGCATTCTGCTGGATCAGTCTTCAGGTTCTCTTGCATTGGTTGTTCCTGGTGTACCCTTCGTGGCCACCGCAACAACACGGACATGGCATAGGCATTGTGTCAACCCTCACAATACCGACACTACACCTTCACCAGATTATCACCAGCCTTACTAGTTATTGTTCTTGTCGATGCAGATGCATACATGCAGTAGCTTCACACGCACACTGCCATCCAATCTTCACCAACAAAACACAATACCACCTTGCTGCAACAGCTCCACAAAGGAACACACTGAAGGTAAACAGGGAACAGGGAGCCGGCGGCAACCGCAAGCAAACACGTGCTAGGCACCAACGACACACATGACGAGGACGATGGGGCGGCTCCCTGGCGTAGAGGACGGCAGACGGCGGCTACCGCGAAGGAGGGCAGCGGCTCAGGCAGGCGCGGGACGAGCCTGGGCAACGAGGAACACCAGCAGAGTGGCGAGGTCACGACAGAGGGTCGGGGTTGCGGGGCCAGAGCGGAGGCTGGAAGGGGAGCGCCGGGGCGGCGAGCTCGGGGGACACGACGGGGTGACGGGGATGGGGAAGAGGCGGGGACGACTCGACGGGGGAAGCGGACGGAGGTGGTGGCCGAGCTCGACCAGGAGCGCGTCAGGGGAAGGCTCGCCGGCCAGGAGGAGCTCGGGCGGAGGAGGACGGCCGGAGAGGGGCCCGCGGGCGTCGATGCCAAGCTTGGTGCAGGCGACGCTGGAGAATGGGCGACGGGGAGGTGGCTCGGGTCTGGCGGGGTGGGGCAGCGAGGAGGGAGGCCGGCGGGGAAGAGCTTGCAGGGGCCAGAGGCGAGGTCGGCCAAGACGGCTGCAGGCCGGAGATCGAGCAGGGGAGAGGGAGAGCGGGGTCAGGGGACGCGAGGGCGGGGCGAGGGGAACGCGTGAGGGAGAGAGAGGAGCGGGGCTCGCGGGATTGGGGAGGGTCGGTCGTGGTGGGGAGTGGTGGGGCCGGAGGGATTGGTTCGGGGGTTGGGGATAAGAAGGGGTGGGGCGGGGCTGGTGAGTGGCTCGGGCAGGGAGACGGCAGGTGGGGTGGGGCCCAGGCTGGCGGTGAGAGAGGGAGTAGGGATTAGGTGGGAATATGGGGTGGGGTTGGTGAGGTGGAGGTTGGTGATTGGGTGGAGAGAGGGATGAGAGGTGAGGTGGAGGGAGGGGATTGGAGGGGGTGAGGTGGCTGAAGGGTGGGTAGAATAGGACTAGGTAGGAAACGGGTCTAGGTTTTAGGGTTAGATATTTTGACTAGGGTTTTCTTTACACATTTATTTTAAAGAACCTTTGTAAATCATTTAGTCAAAACAAAATATCTGGACAACCGAAGTTTGATTTGAATTAAGACGGGGGTGTTTGCAAAAACAAAATAGACCTTTGTAAAATAGTTTTTATCAAACAGATGCATGATGATGTCATGATGATGCACAACACAAAATACCAAGCGATTTTCTAGTAGTGGTTTTGCGGGGCGCCACAATTCGACACCACTAACAATGGATCTCGCCCTCGAGATCCGCCTCATGGTACCGGGAAGAAGGGCGGCGATCTGAATCTTCTCGCACCGTGCAGATCCTCACGACACCACTAACAAGAGGTCGTTGTCCGTGATCGTCGAGGGAACACTCCGAGAACAAAAGGTCGAAGGTAGAGGTATCAACAAATAAAGCCACTTCTAGCTTCGATGGAAGGAGGGAACCGATGCATTCTCATCCACTTCAATGTACACAAGCGAACAGAGTGAGTAGTCGGCATGGGGGCCAATCCATCACGCACCCAAACTATTACTCCGCACAAGCAGTGGAAAAGCGTGCAACCATTCTCGGAATCAGACTGAAGATCTCGACAATCGAGGTTCAGAACAAAGGAGTGTTGCAGACTCTGCATCGGATCTAGCGTAGATGATGATGTCGCGTCGGAAAACACCGGAAGGCACGAGAAGGAACAAAGAGAAGTCCACCAGACGAAGGATTCCTCGGATAGCATGAAGACCAGATGTAGCAACACCGTTACCAAAGGAGGAAGCGAAACCCTGAAGGTACGATGGAACCCAACCACGAGAAATCCTGGACTCGAAGAGAGAGAAGAGAGCAGATTCAAAACACGCAGAGGTGAGAGGAGAGCAGCAGAGGGGTAAGGAGTAAAATCAGACCTAATCAGAACTATCCAACCGATTTTTCCAAAATAGTTTTGACACTCTACTTCGGCCGTTAGCTAGGTTATCCTACAGGCTGGACTTGTGGGGTATCACAACTGCTGAGCTCTGATACCACTCTGTAACACCCTCAGAATCGGCCCTATGCAAGTTTCAGCGCTTCCCGCCAAACCCGCATAGAAACGATTCAAAGGTGCCCACCAGGCACTTGCGTGTGGGTGGAAAACAAAGTAATAACATTACACAACAGTCCTCGATGGGACCCACAGAACAGATGTATATACAACACGACTCCATGAGTCAAGAATACAGATATACAGAACAAAGATCCAAATCACCTTGAAAACGATAGAGCGTCCAGCTACGGACAAGATGCAAATGGGGCTAAGAGCCCTGAAGAATAACCAATGGCGTCCATAACCCTGCCCAGGCCAAGCCGGAAGGGTAACCCTGCTAACGACGTCGATCTCAAAACCTGCTTAAACAAAAGGGGTGCCGACAAAGGGCAAAGGGAAAAGAGAGAGCGGTCAGTACCGAGGCCAGTACACGGCGAGGCTAGAATTCGGCGGTCCTCGCCTACATAGGTATAGTGGACTGAAGCGGCAGCGCGGCATGCACGAAACAACCTATAGAGACTCGATACAACTAGCGGCTATCAGAGAGGGGTAAGAAAGACCTATTCGGAACCAACCTGATACTACCACCAAACATACCCATCCTGGTATTTCCCCCTCGAGACCAAACGAGGAAGTCAACCGAGGAACTCACACCGTTGGCAGTTTTATTTATTCAGTTATCGTTGCAGCAATTACTAGTCAGGTATAGATGGTCATCCTGATATAATAAGCAGTGGGCAGTTTTAGTTAACCATTCCATTGTAGTTGCAACACTTACTAGTCAGATACAATTAGCATGAGACATCCCAAACCCAGCAGTTGTTGGTACTTTTATTTAGCCATTCCGTTGTGGTGAAGCTGATTACTAGTCATATCAGATACAAGTCAAATTATAGCAGTAAACTTTAGTTATAGTTGTCTATGATCGAGACCTGTGCTCCAAGTCGTCCATAACCGCGGACACGGCTTCTCGAAAAGATTTAACCCTGCAGGGGTGCACCAAAGTTTCCACACGCACCTACACCCTTGTTGTCGGATCAGGTAGGTACAAGATCACAAAACATACACCCAACGGTATGTCGACGGGGTTTCGGACATGACGTTTCCCAGACCCAAAGCAAGCACGGGGGGCCACCCCACTAAGCTACCCGCAACGAAGTCGGCCTGTCTCCGAGACGGACTCAGGGTTTGCGTCAGTGGCTGTAAACGACTGGGAACCCGAAACTCTCGGGCTTGTTGATACCGCGAAAACACTCCGCTTCCAAAACAGTACACGTGCAGTACCTCGCACAATTTAAATTAAGCAGTAAAGCATGTCATAAGTACAGAATAGTAATAAAGCCCCAAACTACTTGTGGCCCCCAGTACAGTACTTGGAATCAGGTACTAAATCGATGGGGGTGCCCATACATCCCACATGTGGTTAGCGCGCTCGATCTCGGAACAAGTGTCAAGAACTCGGGGTCCTACGGGACACAAGTGGACGGTTAACAACCAAATAACATCTATTGCCCACCTGTGCCTCTGCATTACCTACTTCAATTTTAGTTATTAAACAATAATTGAATTAAACGATAATTAAAGCCATGATCATCTCCAACATTAAACATGCGGCAATACTCCAACAACTGTGGTACTGGACGACACACAACAGCACTTGAGCAAGCGACTACGACGCGCAAGTCCAACTATCTACCAAACTACAGGTAATAGGTTGTGTCCAAGGCAATATAAGGCTGCAAGGGATATCACGGGTACGAAAACTAGAGCATCGCAACACAGATAGCAATAGATCAACAGGAGGGAATAAATACTATAAAAGTAAGATAGGTAGAAAGGGGGGGAGGTGCTCGCCTGAAAAACATTGCCGAAGGTTCACCGGAATCAGGTCGACACTCGCATCAACTCATCGGCCTAGTCCGTGAAGAAGCAAAACACTAGAAGAAACACCGGATGCACTATTTAATACTACGGAAAAAGATCGGGCATGATGCATGTATGATGTATGACATGGCAAGCATGCGATGCAATTAGGCCATATTAAGTGGAACCGGGGTCCCGACAATTAATTAAACGGTTCAAGTTATTTATCTACCCCGCAAATTAAATGTTGTAATAACATGGCAAGATAAATTACCGGTTCGCTACACAAATTTAAATGGAGCAAATATTAGACTAGATTTGCCCGCATATGGATCCCATATTTAATTTATATGGTGAATCAGCATAAGGCCCGCAAACCACACCAATATGCATGCAAGCATGACAATATAATATGCAACAAGTGATATATCATTATAAAAATAGGGGCTTAGGGTCACACATTAGGGTTCGGCGAACTTGGGCTCCGAGGGCTTCGGGGTTGGGTCTCAGGGTTCGGCGGGGGCGAGGTTCGATGGGATCGGTCTCGGACAACGGAAGTAGATCTTGTCGCATTCCGGAAGAAGGACTTGGTTGGCGTAGGGGGCACATTGGGTTCGCCCGGGTCGGTGTCGATCTTGTCGTTGCGAAGATCTTGTCAGGTCCGCGCCATCGAGTCGGTCTTGGCGTCCGGGTTCTCGACGAGCTCGGCGTCCGGGAAGGAGTACTTGTCGCACCGTGGTCTCGGTGTCCTCGGACCCGATTGAAGATCTTGGCGTTCGGCGGGATCAGTCTTCGGGTTCTCTTGCATTGGTTGTTCCTGGTGTACCCTTCGTGGCCACCGCAACACCACGGACACAGCATAGGCATTGTGTCAACCCTCACAATACCGACACTACACCTTCACCAGATTATCACCAGCCTTACTAGTTATTGTTCTTGTCGATGCAGATGCATACATGCAGTAGCTTCACACGCACACTGCCATCCAATCTTCACCAACAAAACACAATACCACCTTGCTGCAACAGCTCCACAAAGGAACACACTGAAGGTAAACAGGGAACAGGGAGCCGGCGGCAACCGCAAGCAAACACGTGCTAGGCACCAACGACGCACATGACGAGGACGATGGGGCGGCTCCCTGGCGTAGAGGACGGCAAACGGCGGCTACCGCGAAGGAGGGCAGCGGCTCAGGCAGGCGCGGGACGAGCCTGGGCAACGAGGAACACCAGCAGAGTGGCGGGGTCGCGACAGAGGGTCGGGGTTGCGGGGCCAGAGCGGAGGCTGGAAGGGGAGCACCGGGGCGGCGAGCTCGGGGGACACGACGGGGTGACGGGGATGGGGAAGAGGCGGGGACGACTCGACGGGGGAAGCGGACGGAGGTGGTGGCCGAGCTCGACGAGGAGCGCGTCAGGGGAAGGCTCGCCGGCCAGGAGGAGCTCGGGCGGAGGAGGACGGCCGGAGAGGGGCCCGCGGGCGTCGATGCCGAGCTTGGTGCAGGCGACGCCGGAGAACGGGCGACGGGGAGGTGGCTCGGGTCCGGCGGGGTGGGGCAGCGAGGAGGGAGGCCGGCGGGGAAGAGCTTGCAGGGGCCAGAGGCGGCGAGGTCAGCCGCGCACGGGCCAGGCTCCGGCGGCCGGAGATCGAGCAGGGGAGAGGGAGAGCGGGGTCAGGGGACACGAGGGCAGGGCGAGGGGAACGCGTGAGGGAGAGAGAGGAGCGGGGCTCGCGGTATTGGGGAGGGTCGGTCGTGGTGGGGAGTGGTGGGGCCGTAGGGAGTGGGTCGGGGGTTGGGGATAAGCAGGGGTGGTGCGGGGCTGGTGAGTGGCTCGGGCAGGGAGACGGCAGGTGGGGTGGGGCCCAGGCTGGCGGTGAGAGAGGGAGTAGGGATTAGGTGGGAATATGGGGTGGGGTTGGTGAGCTGGAGGTTGGTGATTGGGTGGAGAGAGGGATGAGAGGTGAGGTGGAGGGAGGGGATTGGAGGGGGTGAGGTGGCTGAAGGGTGGGTAGAATAGGACTAGGTAGGAAAAGGGTCTAGGTTTTAGGGTTAGATATTTTGACTAGGGTTTTCTTTACACATTTATTTTAAAGAACCTTTGTAAATCATTTAGTCAAAACAAAATATCTGGACAACCGAAGTTTGATTTGAATTAAGACGGGGGTGTTTGCAAAAACAAAATAGACCTTTGTAAAATAGTTTTTATCAAACAGATGCATGATGATGTCATGATGATGCACAACACAAAATACCAAGCGATTTTCTAGTAGTGGTTTTGCGGGGCGCCACAATTGCGATGTATGGCATAACAGGCATCTAGGATTGAAAAATCCGGGTGTTGAAAAGTTGGTATCAGAGCCATCCTGACCATAGGAGACCCTAGTTAGATTGGACGTTGAACCAAAAACTTAGTTTCAAAATCAAAGAACAAAAATATTTACGAAAACTTATTCTCATTCTTACCTCTTTAATTCTTTAATAAAACTTCATGTTCCTCAAAAACTCTTGCAAAATAGATAAAATATTGACACACTTGATCACTCTGCTAATCTACTCATCCTCTATTTTTATAGATGGACGTGAAGTACAGCAAGTTTTATCAACTCGGGAATGGAGGAGACCTTATCTTTGAGAGGGATCTGGATCAGCTTTCGGAACTTCTGGAGCGTCCGCACCCCGAGTTCTTCGGAGCTCAGCTCAATGATCAAGGAGGAGAAGATCTGAAGTGGCTAATTGTTGCAAGTCTCCGAGGAAAGATTGAACCTCCCACTGCGGAGGGAATTCAGTTTATCTTGAGGGAAAACAACTGGCTCGATGGACTTGCCAGAGCAATGCAGGAAGCTCTTTCCTGTCTGTGTGGGCAGAGCATCAATCATATCAAGGGTACTCGCTTTGAGTTTTGCCCAAGGCGTGATGCAAATGGCCAACCACTGGAAGCCCCATACCACCCCGAGCTGAAGACTCAATTGGACCACCTTAGCTTCATGATCTATGATCGTCAGCAGGAGTTGGACAACTGCCGTGACTATTGCAACCACAAGTCTGCCATCATCAAGACGAAGGACCAGACCGTCGCCATTCTAGCAAAGGATCGCAAGTCTCGCCGCCGTCAGCTCGACAAGAAGGAGCGCATTATTGCCCGTCTTCGCCATCGCATCTCCTCTCTGGAAGAGACCATCCACGAGAGAGACATGCAGTTAGAGGAAAGGGAGAATGCCGGAGAGGATCTTCGTGGAGACCCTTACTCCTATCTCAGCGATGACGATGATTTTCTGGAGGATCAGGCCATGGACTTCTTCACCGATGAGGATGATTTCGCCTTCATCGATGATGCGGAAGATGATGAAGCCACAGACTCCGAGGAGTAGTAGCACTGAGCACTAGCGTAGTGAGTAGTAGTCGGTCCCACTGTATCGTAGTTCCAGAATGGTTCTTAAAACCATCTGTTTTTCTTTGTTGTGGTGTGTGTTGTACTGTGTGCTATGAGTGATTGAATGAAAAAGCAAGTTGCTAGAAAAACCTGAGTCAAACTCTAAAAACTTTTCAAAAACCCAAAACCTTAGCAATTTCCCTCTTTTCTCATAATCTATATCAATCTTTATATGCCACGTGGAGGAAGTGGTTCAGCCCCAGACCCGATGTTGCAGATCCTGCAAATGTTGACTTCTGACCGCGAAGATGAAAGAGCGGAACATCAAGCCAATCTAGCCACTCTGCAACAGATAGCCCAGCTAGCCCACAACAACCAAGGCCACGGAAATCAGGACAACCATGGATCTAAGCTCAAGAATTTCCAGAATACCAACCCACCCGTTTTCACCAAGTCAGAAGAACCCCTAGACGCCGATGATTGGCTGCAAACCATGGAAAATAACTTAGAAGTAGCCGGAGTGGAAGCCAACGAGAAAGTCCTATTCGCCACCCATTATCTAGCCGGAGATGCCAGGTCATGGTGGAACAGTGTTCGTGCAATGACCGGAGGCCGAATGATGACCTGGGAGGAATTCAAGGTCAAGTTTAGCACAACCCATGTGCCACCAGGTTTGATTAAGAGAATGAGAGACGAGTTCAGAGAGCTAAAGCAAGGAAGGATGACTGTAGTAGAATACCGTGACAAATTTTTGTCATTAGCTAGGTATGCCCCGGACGAGATAGACACCGAAGCCAAGAATAAAGAAAGATTCCTGAATGGTCTGCATGACGAGATGCAGACAGTGTTAGTCAATATCCCCTTTACGGATATTGAAGCCCTTGTCGACTCCGCTATCCAGATGGAAGGAAAGATCAACTAGGCAAATGAGAACCGCAAGCGTCGCATGATGCATCAACCAGGAACCCATCAGACCCCAAAGTATCGTCCCAACCCATCTCCAGGATTTGCCCCAAGAACCAATAGACCCCCTATGACCCGTCCAACCTATCCCAACCGTGGAAACCCTAGAACTGTAGGAAATCACAACAACCCCGGCAACTCTAGCAATTTCACCCGTGCCCCACCCAAGTTCAACACCAACAATGCTACCGCCAACCCCAACACTGCCCCGAGGACTGGAAGCAATGTTGTGCCTGTCGCAGCCAAGGACAAGTCACAAGTGACCTGTTATGACTGTGGAAATAAAGGCCACTATTCCAACGAATGCCCCAACAAGAAGAATGCTACAGCCCCCAACGCCAATGTCCCAGCTCAGCAACAGCGTCGTGTCCAGCCAGGGAGAAGATTTGCCCCAGGGAATTCACTCAACCGCAATGGCCGTCTTTTTCTCATGCATGCTGAAGAAGCTCAGGAAGCGCCAGACGTCGTGCTGGGTATGTTTTATGTTAATTCAGTACTTGCAAGAGTGTTGTTTGATTCTGGTGCATCGCATTCATTTGTCACCGAAGAATTTTCCTGCACTAGTAAAATTCAACCCACCAAATTGAAGCATGTGATGATTGTACAAATTCCCGGATCAACCACCAAGGCTAGGCAAATTTGCAAGGCCGTCCCTATCCGAATTCATGGCATAGATTTTTATGCTAACCTAATAGTACTTGGAACTAAAGGTTTGGAAGTAGTACTAGGAATGGATTGGATGTCCAAACATAAAGTATTGATTGACTGTGCCAAGAAATCCATCACCATGACCAGTACCACCGGAATATCAGTCGAGCATATATCTGAAACCTTACCTCATCAATTCAAGTGTAACAAGAGTCTAGCCCAACCTAACATTGACCAAGTTCGGATAGTCTGCGAATACCCCGATGTATTTCCAGATGTTTTGCCCGGTATGCCCCCAGATCGGGATATCGAGTTTATCATCGAACTAATCCCCGGAACAGGACCCATAGCCCAGAGACCCTATAGTATGAACCCATCAGAACTAGAAGAACTGAAGAAGCAACTGGATTCCATGTTGGAAATCGGATTGATTCAACCAAGTGCGTCCCCATGGAGATCCCCTATCTTTTTTGTGGACAAGAAGGATGGAGGTAACCGTTTGTGTACGGATTATCGAAAGTTGAATGATGTCACCATCAAGAACAAGTACCCCTTGCCCAAGATAGAGGATTTGTTTGATCAGTTGACTGGTGCCCAGGTGTTTTCTAAGATTGATCTTAGAACTGGCTATCATCAACTCAAAATTCGTGCAGAGGATATTCCAAAGACTGCCTTTACCACGAGATATGGATTGTATGAGTATACAGTCATGTATTTTGGATTAACCAATGCCCCCGCTTATTTCATGAATCTCATGAATAAGATTTTTATGGACTTCCTGGATAAGTTTATCGTTGTTTTCATCGATGACATTCTGATTTATTCCAAATCAGAAGAAGAACATGAGCTACACCTAAGGACCATTCTTGGAACCCTTAGAGAGCATCAGTTGTATGCCAAGTTCAGCAAATGTGAATTCTGGTTACAGGAAGTAGGATTCCTCGGTCACATTGTATCAGCCGGAGGAATTTCCGTTGACCCTCCCAAAGTGAAAGATGTAGAAGATTGGCAAGCCCCAACCACTCAAACCCAAGTTCGTGCTTTTCTCGGATTGGCTGGATATTACTGCAAATTTGTAGAAGGATTCTCTAGTATCGCCATACCCATGACCCAATTGCTGAAGAAGGACAAGAAGTTTGAATGGACCGACAAATGTGAAGCGAGTTTTCAAGAACTCAAAAGGAGATTGATTTCAGCCCCAATCTTGATCATGCCGGATATCACGAAGCCCTTCGATGTGTATTGTGACGCATCCAAGATTGGTCTCGGATGTGTGCTAATGCAAGAAGGCAAAGTTATATCTTATCTATCGCGAAAATTGAAGCAACATGAACAAAATTACCCAACCCATGACCTAGAACTCGCAGCCGTAGTTCTAGCCCTGAAGACATGGAGACATTACCTGATGGGAAACCGTTGTGAGATTTATTCGGATCACAAGAGCCTAAAGTATATATTCACTCAGAAGGAGCGGAATATGAGGCAGAGAAGATGGATTGAACTCATCAAGGATTACGACCTGGACATTCACTATCACCCTGGAAAAGCCAACGTGGTAGCCGATGCCCTTAGCAGATTGCCGTGCCGCTTGAACTCCATGATTTTGAAGGAGCAACCAAGTTTGCACAAAGAGATGGAAGATTTTCGAATGGAATTAGTAAGTGAAGGATTTTTGGCTAGCATAGAACTTCAGCCCACTTTGATCAGTCAGATTAAAGAGGTGCAGAAAGGAAATGCTAGTATCGACGGAATCAAGCGTCGTGTCGGTACAGGCAAAGTACCCAGATTCACCGAGGACGAAGAAGGAGTTTTGTAGTACAAAGGACGCCTTTGTGTACCATCAGATTCTGAGTTAAAAGAAGTTATCTTGAAGGAGGCTCATGATACTCTTTATTCTATCCATCCCGGAGGAACTAAGATGTATCAAGATTTGAAAGAGCAATTTTGGTGGCATAAGACGAAGAGAGAAATCGGAAGCTATATCGCCAAGTGTGATATATGTCAGCGAGTTAAGGCAGGACATCAAAGACCCGCTGGATTGTTGCAAGCTTTGCAAATTCCGGAATGGAAATGGGATTCTGTAGGAATGGACTTTATCACTAGACTACCTACTTCTAGTAGGGGAAATGACTCTATTTGGGTCATAGTGGACAGATTGTCCAAAGTAGCCCATTTCTTGCCCGTTAAAACTACCTATCAGAGTTTGAAGCTAGCAGAGTTGTACATCGCTAGAATCGTTAGTTTGCATGGAGTCCCCAAGAACATAGTATCGGATCGAGGAACTCAGTTTACCTCGAGATTCTAGAAGAAAGTACAAGAAGGTTTAGGAACCCGCCTAGATTTCAGTACCGCGTATCACCCTCAGACCGATGGACAAACGGAGCGAGTAAACCAAATACTCGAAGATATGCTTAGAGCATGTGTGCTAGAATATGGATCCAAGTGGGAAGACTGTCTGCCGTTTGCAGAGTTTTCTTACAACAATAGTTAACAAGCCAGTTTGCAAATGGCCCCATTTGAATTCATGTACGGAAGAAAGTGCCGCACCCCTTTGAACTGGTCGGAAGTAGGAGAGAGTCAGATCTTCGGACCCGACATCCTACGAGAAGCAGAAGAGAAGGTTCACAAGATTCGTGAGCACCTCAAGACCGCCCAATCCCGACAGAAGAGTTACGCCGACAAGAGACGTCGAGACCTCGCCTTCAACATAGGAGATTTTGTTTATCTGAAAGTGTCGCCATTGAAGGGAATGCAGCGTTTCCAACTCAAAGGAAAGTTAGCCCCCAGATATATCGGACCTTTCAAAATTTTGAATCGTCGAGGAGAAGTATCGTATCAACTGGAACTACCTGAAGAGATGACAGCTGTGCACAATGTGTTCCATATCTCGTTACTTCGCAAGTGTCTCGAAGTCCCCGAGAAGACCGAAGTGTTCAAGAATATCGATCACCGGACCATAGAGATCAGCGATGACCTAACCTATCCTGAAGTACCCATCCGTATATTGGAAGAAGCTTTTCGAACTACCAGATCCCGAAGCATCAAGTTTCTCAAGATTCAGTGGAGCAACCACACAGAAGGGGAAGCTACCTGGGAACGCGAAGATCACATCAGGACGGAGTTTCCAGATCTCTTCAAATCCTAGGTAATCTTTTCGTCCTTTTTCAAATCTCGGGATGAGATTTTGTTTAAGGGGGGAAGGTTTGTAACATCCCAAAAATACCAAACTTAGATCATCACAACACTAATCATCAAGATTAGGGTTAACAAAAACTTTTCTAAGTAAACCCATGAATGCATGTATATGTGTATGCATAGATTTTGAATTTCTTTAAAAAACACCTTGTTTGTGTGATCCATTGCTTGTAAAATGTTTCTTAGGTGAAAAGAACATCATCTAAAACATTTCCCACACTTTTCCTAAAGACAAGTAAATCAAAACAAATAGATGAAGTGAATGGTCATTTTGACCAATTTAACTCCCATGCCTACTTTGGCTATCTCAAACTTTCAAAACCTAACAGAAACTTTTCTGGATCTTTGCACCCCTTGAATGTACTCATAACAAGGTCTCAAGGCCCACTTTGTGATCATCCAGAAACTTTCAAATGCATAGTTTAAATGACAATTCAAAATTGAATCTTCTTCATATGGGAAGATCCCACTTTTCCAAAACCCACTCAAACAAGCTCAACTTTCAAAACCCAAGCATCTGCAGACTCACCAGCACCAATCTAGCAAACCCACCAAAAATCATTTCAAAATTCAAAACTTGATTTCATGCGGCCATTTCATCAAACAGGTTGCAGACACAAATCAAACAAAACATCAAACACTATAGTGTGCAGTGATTCTTGCCTAACTTGTTCCCTAGTTAGCTCACACACACCTCAGTAGATCATCTAGAAAGATTAGACCAACACTAGCACCCCTGTGAGCTTGCCATTGCCATTAATGGTGAACAGCCGAGCACCTCAATGCCACCCCATTGTGGACAGCAAGCTAGGAGCAGCAGCAAGCCTAGCCAGCATGTCTGGGAGGCAGCCCACCGTCCACCGCCACTGCCTGTCCCAGACGCGAGCGTTGCCAAGCCCTGGACCATGCGCCCAAGACACACCCAGACCATGCCGAGTGTGCGCCAGAGCGCCACCCTCGACCATCACCCACAGACCGCGCGCCGCCCTCACCGCGTGCACACACGATCACCACCGACCCAGGAGACCGCCAGACATCCCCGTTTGCCGCCCCGTGCCATACAGCCACCGCCCGCCGTCGAAGATGCCGCCTCTGCCGCGCAGAGCACCGGCCGTTCCAGACCAAACCACACCGCCCCATGCCTCGCGACCATGTCGTTGAGCATCGCCAGGAGACACAACACCGTCCCCTACCCTTGACCATGCCATTAGCCGCCTGTAACGTCGCCCCCGATGAGCTCACCGTGCGCCCCGACGGTCCCCTCGCTCGACTATAAATAGAGGCCACCCCCGCACGATTTCTTCACACCATCTCACTCCCCTATCCCCACTGACCGTGCCACACCATTCTTAGAGCAAGCAGAGCACCACCTCGCCGGAATTTCACCTGAGCCTGCCGCTGCCGGAGAAGAAAGGAGCCAGCGATTGGAGCCACCCCAGGAGAAGCCACCGGTACCAGGAGGTTCGCCGTCATCGACTTCGTCGTTCGCCCGCCTCGCCGACCCTCGCCCGTACCCCGGTGAGCCCCCAGCACCTCTCACTGGCCGCGCTAGTTTTCGTTCTCGCCGGAGCTGTCTCGCGTCGACGATGACCCTAAGCCGTTGGATTAGAACTAGATCAAACGATCCACGTTGCCCCATACCGCTTCGCCCAGCCCCGTGTCACTGACGAGTGGGGACACCCACTTAAGCAGCCCACGGGAGCACTGCACTTAGCAGGCCGGCCCGTTAGAATTTCCCGCGCAGCCCAGCAATTCAAATTAAAACTTTTTCTATTTCTTTTCAAACACACCTCAGCACCCAACTTCAAAAATCAACCCAGATCGATTCAGTGCACCAAATTGGATGAAACCAATTTTGTTGGAAAGGTATGTGACTTCTTAATCCAAGCCCGTTGGATTCAAGTCATTTGGATCTGTAGATCACCCATGGTAAAAATAACAAGGCAGAATCTTTTCTGCATTCAAACATTTTTCAAATTTCAACCATAAAAGCTTTTGAGTTGATTCCAACTCTCAAAAATCACATTTAACCATACCTTTCAGAATATATAAAAATATATAGGTTTACTTGCAGAAATGTTGTTCAAGGAATAAAAGAATGCTACATAAGCATTTCTAGCCACTTTAATTAATTAAAATAAAAGGGTAAAACCTTATTAAATTGTGACACCACTTTAAATCACATTCCCATGGACTAAAATATGTAGTGATGACATGTGTCAACATGATCCCATATTTGGTTTGGAGAATATTAAATCTTAAGTAGTTTTTCAATGAGTAGAAATTACTTTTCTAAAAATAAAAGGAATTAAATCAAGCCTTAACCTTGTAATGTTAGGGATGATGCTAGATAATCCATAGGACCCTTGTGTGTGGTGATTGCAAGTAGTTAAGTATTGTTTGGTGATTGTGTACCTCGTATTTATTCATAGACGCTAGTACCGACCAAGGATACTACGAGGAGGAAGGAGGATACTATGTAGAGGAAGCCGAGGAGAACTTCAACCACTGCTCCGCACAAGGCAAGCTAACACTTGCAAGATACTATACCTATGCCAGCTTATACTGATATTGTGCAAGCTAACCCTTGCAAGATACCCTACTGATGCCACAAACCCATACCTGTGATCCTACCTACTAGTTAAACCAATCCTAGTTTTATGGAAAGCTTCTTACTTTATTTCTTTATCCAAGCTTACTTAGAGTTTACCTAAGAGTTTGGTAGATACCAGACAGTTGTGCTGAAGGTTGCCTAAAGAGCATCAAATTTGGCCTAAGCTAGAAACCTTGATATCAGCCTAAGATATAAGGTTGGACTTAGTGAAACTCCACTAGTTACCACCCCTCATTATTACTACCCCCACCTGTAGATGCTAGTGCTAAGCTTAAAACTTGATCAACTTTAGATGGGAATACTTGGAGGAAAAATGGTTATGAAAACCTTGGAATGATGGATCATTCTATTGAAATGTTTTGGACATGTGTTTCCAAATACTTGATGATTCTGGTGATAAAAATGTTGAGGCATGAGCCTTAGCCCTATATAAAACTGATGGTTGTCTAGATGTGATACCATTCCAATTTTAGCGTACAACCACAATACTCGAATATTGGGTAGGGCTTGACTGGAAACTTATATACCTTAGTATTAGTTCCCTCCCGACCAAGGTCTGAGCTGAGGCTACCTTGTGAAGATTGTCCACCTGTGCAGTACCCAAGATGACAGTGGTCATGGTTGGGAGGACAAACTCACAGGAGAGGTGTTGATACTAGGGAGTGTAATTGAAAGGTTAGGATTGATTATCCGCATACTGAGTATGGTGAATTCAGGATTTGTTCCTGACGGATGTATCGAATGTTGTGGTGAAAGTGTACAATCTCTGCAGAGTGTCAAACTATTCGAATAGCCGTGTCCGCGGTTATGGACAGTTGGAGTGGCCATACTGTTCCCCCGTCAGACTTTTCAAAATGACTTGTGAAATAAATTGAGACTTTGACTTGAACACAACAGAGTTGTGACTTGGCTTACAAGTTCCTCCTTAGGATTTATAAAAATGTGACTAGCTTTGGAACCTAGTAGAGATAAATCTGGCTTTTGCAAAACAACCCTAGAGCCTAGTGTCCTATTATCCAAAACCCTTACCTGTTAGTATTAGTTTGCGAGTACTTAAAGAGTACTCATGGCTTTGTCCCTGGCTATTCCCATGGCCAGACTATGAAAAGGAGTATCTGGAAGATGGACCCCAGGAAGGTTACAACAACTAGGATCATCTCCCATCGTCAGCATTGCCTGTGACCCCGAAGATGGAGCTTCGCCTACGCTATCGTTATTATTACGTATTCCGCTGCTTGATGTTGTATTAAGAACTGGATCATGAGATCCCTATTTGTGTAAGAACTTATGTATCGTTTGTAATGGATGAAGTACTATGGTATCCAATTCTGTTATGTCTCGCAAAAATGGTAATCCTAGGATTGCGATGTATGGCATAACAGGCATCTAGGATTGAAAAATCCGGGTGTTGACAAACAACCAGATGGATTTGATGGATAGTAAGGTTCAACTCCATAACCCATCTGTCCATAAGAGTCTAGATCCACACACAGTAACACGAGTGGATCCACACACGGTAGTACGTGATAATAATCTCATAAAATCTCATGTAGTCATTATTATATTTAACAAGTATTAAATACAAATATGTACTAGTATTTTTATAATATATGGCCTACGTGTCATTTCTACAAAATGCCTAGGAGCATGTGTTGTAGCTGGATCTTAACTTACAGTCAGCTCCTCTTCTCTCTCATCTTCTCTCACCTTGAACTCAACCAAAATATACTATTTTAACTTGTATAGTCAGCTGATGTCATCATATTATACTTGCTCTAATGTTCACAGTTCATAAAAGGAACAAGACTTTACACCTCTCTTCAAGTTCTTTTTTTAGTATCCTCTACCCAAATCGGATTCACCAATCTTTGGTCTAGTTCAAACATCATTTTGCACCTGCATATGGCATTGTCGTTTATGTGCTATGGTAATTATGTCTTGTCGAGCGATCGACATGTTTTTACCCAAAACAAACAAATAACATTAGTCGAGTTCTTGGCAATCAAATGTCCCTTATAGCAATGGAGGGTAACCAGTTAATATTCGTCACTAATATAGCAATGTGTGGAAGCCCAAAAGATTGACAAGATCTGAGTGCGGTTTCTTTTCGAACAAATATGACGGTGAGCATGCTTTCGGAAGATACGCCCTCATCAATTGGCAGGAGATTTGACCTTTTGTCATACTTTATTTTGCAATCCCCGTCAATTGTCAAATTGTAAGCCAATCCAAGGCGGTCCTGGTATCGCCGAGCTACCTTGGTACCAATGGATCGACCCAGACTCCTTGATTGCCCCTTGGGTTTACTCCTAGATCACGTGCGAAAACTCGGATATGGAGCTGATCACCACCCTAGGGGACAAGTGTAAGGCCCTTTTGTGGCACACAATCTTTGTCTTCTTGCGTCAGAAGCTTTTCAAGATTGCCACCAGGAAGCAATGCACAGTTACAATGGAATTGGAGAATTACAATTGGATTCGGGAGTTGGCCCTCTTGTGTAAACCTATTCAACTTATGAAAACCAAATGGAACTTGGTTAGTTAGACTACCTTTGTTGGAGATATGCCCTAGAGGCAATAATAAAAGTAGTTATTATTATTATATCTTTGTGTTTATGATAAATGTTTACATTCATGCTATAATAGTATTAACCGGAAACATTAATACTTGTGTGATTTGTAAACTAAATTAGAGTCCCTGGTAAAGCCTCTTTATAATACTAGCTTGTTGATTAATAGATGATCGTGGTTTCTCGATCATGAACATTGAGATGTTGTTAATAACAAGATCATATCATTAGGAGAATGGTATGATGGACATACTCCTATAGATAAGCGTAGCATAAAGATCAAGTCATTTTAATAGTTCGTTTGCTATAAGCTTTCTAATACATAGTAACCTAATTACTTCGACCGTGAGATCATGCTAATGACCATCACCGGAAGGATGCTTTGATGACATCAAACACCACACCGTAACTGGGTGGCTATAAAAGTGGCATTGAGTGTTCGGAAAGTATGGGTTGAGGCACATGGATCAAGAGTGGGATTTGTCCATCCATATGACGGATAGATATACTCTAGGCCCTCTCGGTGGAATGTCATCCAATTGGCTTGCAAGCATGTGACTGGCTCACAAGGGATCACATATCACGGGAACGAGAAAAGAGTACTTATCGGTAACGAGGTTGAACTAGGTATGCAGAGATATCGACGATCAAAACCTCGGATAAGTAAACTATCGTGAGACAAAGGGAAATTGGTACCGTATGTAAGTGGTTCATTCGATCGCAAAGTAATCGTTGAAATATGTGGGAGCCATACGAATTTCCAGATTCCTCTATTGGTTATTGATCGGAGAAGAGTCTCGGTCATGTCTGCATAATTCACGAACCGTAGGGAGACACACTTAAGGATTCGATGTTGTTTAGTAGATATGGAATATTAGTAGGGATACCGAATGTTTTTTGGAGTCTCGGATAGGATCCAGGATATCACGAGGAGATCCGAAATGGTCCGGAGAATAAGATTCCTATAAGTAAAGTCTTATTTCGGAGTTCGGGAAAGTTTTCGATGATTTCATCAGAGAGGTTCTAGAAGGGTCTAGAAGGTTCACCGGTCCGGAAGGAGAATGGTCCATGAATGTGTCATGGGTATGTGGAATGATTCGATCATATCCAAGGTCACTTGGTGTTGGAATATGCAAGAGAGAAATAAAGCTCTAAATTGAAAGTCAAACGGGAAGTTTGAAAAAGTCAAACTGGAAAAATGGTTTCCTAGTGGGAGAAGAAACAAGTCCTTCTCTCAATCCAACTTGGGTTTGGGTTTGGATTCAAACCCACCCCTCCCAAGGCTGCCCCCTCTCATAAATAGAGGGGGATGGCTGCCCCAACACAACACAAGCCCTAGCCCCTCTCCACGAGCCGCCGCCCCGCCGCCGCCGCCGCGCGCTGCCGCCACCCTAGCCGCCACCGACACCTCCTCCTCCTCCCGGATTTCTAAACCCTAGATTTCCAAGAAACCCTAATCCACCATAACTCGCATCCGGCTTAGGCGAAGCCCTGCGGGATCTTCCCTCTACTTCTGACACCACGCCGTCGTGCTGTCGGAATCGCGAGGGGAGAACTACAACCTCCGCTGCCTGCTGGAACAAGTGAGAGGAAGGTCTTCATCGAAAATTAACGTGTGACCGATCAAGGAAGTGCTTCTGAACGCATCACCAAAGGATCATCTATGCGATCTTGAGATCGGCAAGTGTACGACTACATCACCCACAAGAATCTGCTCTCGTTAACCGCTTTGGAATCTTCGAGGGTGAGTGCTTCTATCGACTCGTTGCTACAATCTAGTAGATAGATCTTGGCTTGTTTGTGTGCATGCGGTAGAATTTTTTTGTTTTCCATGCAACGAACCCCTACAGTGGTATCAGAGCCGTGTCTATATGTAGATCTGTTGCACGAGTAGAACACAATGGTCATTGTGGGCGGTGGTGCTTTTATTATCAATTGCTTTTTGTGTACTTTGCATCTTGCGGTATGATGGGATGAAGCGGCCCGGGCTAACCTTACATGACATCGTTCATGAGACTTGCTCCACGCTCAACATGCAACTTGTATTGCATAAGTGGCTTTGCGGATGTCTGTCTCTCCCATCATAGTATAGATTCAATTTACAATGGGCACTTGATAGTTCAAGCATCAACGTTGTGGTTCTTGTTCGTAAGTTAGAACAACACTTATTGAAAGCCCCAAACCATGTAAAATATGCAAAGAAAATTAGAGGCGTCTAACTTTGTTTTGCAGGGGTGTGCTGTGATGTGATATGGACATGATTGTGATTATATATGATGTATGCAATGTTCCTTATTGTAAGTTGGCAACCGGCAGGAGCCATATGGTTGTTTTTTTAAATTCCATAAAGACCTGCGTGTCTATTCAAAGTAGTTGTAATAGTTGAAGCTGGTGGACGATAACCATGAAACGGCGCCATTGACCTTGACGCCTTACCGGTGATGATGGAGATCATGTTTGTGCTTGAAGATGGAGATCGGAAGCACAAGAAGAAAGGCCATATCATATCACATATTATGAATTGCATGTGATGTTAATCCTTTATGCATCTTGTATTGCTTAGTTTGCGACGGTAGCATTATAAGATGATCCCTCAAGCACAAAAAATTCAAGTTTTAAAGTGTTCATCCTTAGTAAGCAACGTTGCTAAAGCTCGTTGTTTCGAAGCACCATGTGATGATTGGGTGTGTTAGATTCTGCGAGTGTATACAACGTGAACAAGCCAGATTTGCTCATGCGGAAGCTAAGGTTTGATCTTGACGAGCCAAGCATGTACAGACATGGTCTCGGAACACGGATCACCGAAAGGTAAAGCATGAGTCATATAGTAGATATGATGAACATGTTGATTGTTCGCCATTGAAGCTACATCAACTCTCGTGATGATCGGTTTTGATGTGGTGGATTTGGTTTGTGTGATCACTAAAACAATTTGAGGGATATTGTTTTGAGTGGGAGTTCACCTAGATTAATTTAACTATTAATTAGAACTCAATTTGTCATAAACTTAGTCTAAACTATTGCAAATATGTTGTAGATCAATGGCGGCCCCTACCATCAATTTTAATGCGTTCCTAGAGAAAGAAAAGTTGAAAAACAATGGAAGCAACTTCGTGGATTGGTTCCGCAATTTGAGGATTGTCCTCAATTGTAACATCCCAGCATATAGGACTCAACGAAGGGTATATTTAGGAATATGAATTGTTGCATGCATTCATTTGAGAAAATGTGAGTAAAATTTTCGCCAAATAAAAATCTTGAAGTGATCAAAGTTACTTTCTTACTTTGAGATTAGGTTTAGCCTTAAAGAAAGATTGCTATAAATTTTGATATGATCTTAAAGGAATTATGTGTGTTTTGAAATGAGTTTGGATTTTTAAAAATTAAGTGTTTTATAATTTGAATGATTTTGATATAAGATTTGAATCTTAGATTAATGAAGAGAAAAGTATTATAAATTAAATCTTATCTAAAAACAATATTGTATATGAAATTCATAAATAAGATACACAGAATGAACATATTGAAGTTATTCCAAACTTCACAATTTACACAAGAGTAAAGAATAAGAATATTCTTTATTAATAAATATATAATATTTATTACAAATGAATAAAATAAAGATTACAAGAATTACAAAAGAAAAAGAAAATTACATTTGTATATTTACTAACTATCCTATATCTAAAACTACCCTAAATCTTCATCTTTATCTTTGTACCTGCAAAACAAATATTAAATAGAAAACAAAATAAGATTAGTGTTAGTATATATATATTTCTATCAGATATGTCAGTGAGGTGCACTTGACAAACTCATCATTGAGAAATATCAAAAAGGGGTAAGTTTCACCAATATGAAAGATTTCATATTTCATAAATTCAAAGCCAGAATGCAAATGACAGCCAAAAGGGACCAATTCACCAGCCAGGGTAAAAGTAGTTTGGTAATGGTAAGTTCAAAAATTCTGAACCTATCCACAAGTGCATAGCAGACACACAAGCTGCACACACACAAGCATGCAAATGATGTGTTGTCGATCTCACAAGCACAACCAGTATCACAAAACCACGGCACAGTCGTGGGGGAAAGCACTAGTGCACCACTCCACTATACATCACACAAGAACAACAAGTGTAGACAGCAGCCAAACTAAGAACAACAGCCAAACCCAACCACCCAGATCAACCCAAACATCACCAGGATGGTGACATAAGGAGGGGGATGGATCTGGTGGACAACAAGGTCAAGCCCAGGAGCTAGGAGGAGCAGGCAAGCTCAGGAGCACAGTAAAAGCAGATCAAGATCAAGATCATCATCAATCTACTACATCCACACCAGAATTTATGGTGAGCCTCATAAAACCATCATATGGTTTCATCATATTATCTAAATAAAAGCATGTGTTGTTTTATGAGATAATATCTCAATAATCACCCAAGAGGAGTGCATCTATCCTAGAGATTTCAAGTATAAGGATAAGAAATTAAGCTCAACCACAAACACTAAACCCTCAGACCAGCATCACTGGGTTTAGTGTATGTTTGCAACATAGATCATTTTCATTTGATCTTATCAGATCAGGGCACATCTCTCAAAGAGAGAGTAGAACCTCTAAACCTATAAGTTTCAAACGAAATATTGCCCAACTAACTAGGAATTACATCCTAGAGCCTCATACCAACATCATAGGCAGGAAAGTTAATAAAAGCTTCCATATCATCTTATCATTTTTAATCACAAGCATAATCAAGCTAAGCCCAGAAATAAAAACCCAATCACTTGTGTGCCAGAATACAATGGTATCACCAGGACAAGTTCTTAATGAGCTAAAACCAACCTTTTCTTAGCTTCCACAAATAACAGGGGACAAACCAATAAATATCATTTTCCTGAAGCCAAGTGCCAGGAATTAACCTTAAATTCATCTATACATCAACAGAAATCATTACAAGTAATGATTTGATTCAGTGAGTATAATCTCATACAAGCCAATATTATAATTGCAAAGCAACTACTGAGAGAAACTACTATCAGTATAAGCATTTTGGCAGTAGAGTAAACTCTCAGATCAACAACATAATCCAATCAAGGATTTTATTAAACACTAAGCATGGATCATGGTGAATTACCACTAGAATAAATCTGACAGGCAACTAGCATCATCAAAGCCACTATCAATCATTAACCATAACAGACAATCATCTCCCATGATCAGATATGATCAACATTAGATCTAAAGCATCATAGATATGATCAACAGGGGGTTATGAACCCTAATCAGAGCAAGGACCCAAATCCAGAGATCAACTCAACCGGCACATAGTCACTCGGTATGAAAGCCACTAGATACACACAGAGAGAATCATGGCAGTAGCATGGACAAACACCACATAGACAACTTACCTGAGGTCCTTGCTGATGAATCGAAGAGGAAGCAGAGGGGCCGACGAACCGCGGCGGCGCAGGGAGAACCCAGAGGGGCACTGCAACCTGCACCTGCCACAACGGCGGCCGCAGTAGCACACGAGCCCAACACACCATCACAGGCGGGATCGCGGCGGCGGCGACAACACCTTTTCCGAACCCTAGGGTTCGGGAATGGGGTGGACCTGACCACGGGGAAGCCCCAGAGTCAAATCCAAGTGGATAGAACGAAAGAGCGTCGTCGACAACCCCAACTCGCACCACGCCGGCGGCCAGAACAGCTGACGACGGCAGGAATCGACGACGGCGGCATCGCCAGCCACGGGGTCGAGTCAGAGGAGGAGGGGATAAGGTCGAGGGAGAGAGGGAGGCAGAGTGGGCTGGTGAAATGGATCGTATGGGCACCTAGAAGGGGGGTGAATAGGTGCTAACCAATTTTTAATACTTTTTCAATTTTAGGCTTGACACAAAGTAAATTCTCTAGATATGCAACTACGAGAATTTCCCTATATGTAACCCTAACTACTAAGCACGTAAAAGAGGAGCGAGGAAACCATAGTGGAGCACGCGGAGACACATGGATTTGTTTTACCGCAGTTCCTTCCTTGTTAAGGGAAGTATATCTGCGTTGGAGGGGTGGGCGGTTCTAAGACCACCACGCCACAATAGGCCTCACCCTATTCTCCGATGGATCTCGCCATGAGAGGCCTGATCCACCTTCTCCACTATTGGATCCCTTCGAGGCGGGAACCGGTGCCTTTTACAACACTATCGGGGCACACACCCACAACCGAATTGGGGGCTCCCGAGATGACAACAAGCTGCCACAAGAACAAGGTTTATCAATATAAACAAAAACAAGGATCTAGATATTTGCAAGAAATACTAGATCGGAGGTTCTCCAAATGAATGGAGAGGAGATGAAGCGCTTGATTGCTGATGATGAAGATCGAGTTCTCCTCCTTCGATTCCCCAGGGGATGGGGCCTTTAGGTGGATCTAGGTGGAGCACTCTTGGATGAAGCTTTCAGATCTGATCTGTTCTTTTTCGAGATGAATCGAGAGTTCTAGCAGGAGGGGGATGGCTGGCTTAAATACCCCCTCCCCAGATCTGGCCGTTTCACAACTTTGGGGGCGGATTATCCGCCCCTTGGAAAACTCCGCCCCAAGGGCGGATTCTCCGGGGGAAACTCCGCCCCCTCTCTGGGGCTTGCGCCTTGGTGAAGTTCTTGGGGGCGGATAATCCGCCCCTCCTGAGGGGCGGATTATCCGGCCAGACCGGAAAGTCCGGCCAAAACTCCGCCCCCTCTTTGGGGCTTGCGCCTTGGGGATGAGCAAGGGGGCGGATTATCCGGCCCCCCTGAGGGGCGGATTATCCGGCATGGCCGGAAAATCCGGCCAAAATTCCGCCCCCCTTCTGGGGCTTGCGCCTGCTTGGGCAAAGGGAGGGGCGGATTATCCGCCCCTGGTGGGGCCGGATTATCCGCCCCCAAAGGCAGAGTTCTTTTCCCTTTATTCTCAAATAGAGTTGCAACACTTCAACACACATTAAATGATCCTTGGTATTGTTATCTAACACACAAAACACTAGGGATTAAGAAATGTTCTTTCAATCTCCCCCTTTTTGGTGTTAGATGACAATACTAGGATTTGCAATAAAACCGGCAAAAGCCACCTTAAATAATGAAAGACGCTCCACCTAGATGTGTGCATATTAAAGATTTGCATTTGAATACAAATACACACACTAGGTAGAACACTACTTTAAGGTTTGGGAAAAAATGTCATACCACCGGAATATATTGCCAAGGCATACATAGATAATCCCATGAATCCATATGCCATAAAATATGCTCCATAATTACAGAATTCCATGGGGTCCATGATAGATAAATCCAGAAATCCATGAAAACCAAATATAGTACCAAATTGTGGAGTACGACATAGTCTTACACAAACAACCACAAATAGCAATCAAGTTCACGCTAGAAAAGGCACAAGCAAGCAAATAAAAACGACTAAAATCGAAAAGCTTGTGCCCAACCCTTGCAAATCCACGAGACCTAATAGAACTACTTCTCCCCCTTTGGCATCGAAATGCCAAAAAGGAAGAAGAGCGATGCTAACGCCCCTGGAGATCACTCAGAATTCACACCCAAATTTGCAAGAATCAAATCAATCAAAAGCCAAATTTGAGTGTGTTTTCCATAAGAACAAGAGATATGCAAGAAAATCCAACGAGACCCATGAAAAACCAACTCTTCTCGAGGAAGAGGGCGGTGGCCGAAGCCACCATGTTGGAGCGCATGGCATGACACCGCGAAGATGTATCTTGAGTTCAAAACCAATACTCATCGATGACCCACATATCACAAAATGATATTAAGGGAAATGATTTGACTTGCTTTCGGCATTATGGGGGGAGGGTTGGCCCAATCAATTAGTACCACACCCCCCTATGTCTATGCCCGCATCTAAACCAAATACATAAATAAGAGCAAGTGAGTGTGCAAGGGTAGTCAAGCCAAGCTCCTTGAATCTATGATATTTAGCTCATTCCTCAAATAACAAAATCTTGCTTCATCAAGGGGCTTTGTGAAAATGTCAGCAAGTTGGTTCTTCGTGCTCACAAAGGATAGAGCAATATCTCCACGAGCAACATGATCCCGAATAAAGTGGTTGCGAATCTCTATATGTTTTGTTCTTGTATGCTGCACGGGATTGTAAGCAATTTTGATAGCACTTTCATTGTCGCATAAAAGAGGCACTTTGTCACAATTGACACCATATTCCTTTAAAGTTTGCCTCATCCATAACAATTGAGTACAAGCACTTGCAGCAGCAACATATTCAGCTTCGGCGGTTGAGAGTGAAATACAATTATGTTTCTTTGATGACCAACACACTAGAGACCTGCCCAAGAATTGGCATGCACCAGAGGTTGATTTCCTATCATCTTTGTCACCAGCCCAATCTGAATCAGTGTAACCACATAGAGAGAAACTTGAACCCTTAGGATACCATAACCCAAAATTTGGGGAATAAACCAAATATCGGAAGATTCGTTTGACTGCCACTAAGTGGCTTTCTTTAGGAGCGGCTTGGTACCTTGCACACACTCCACTTAACACGATATCGGGCCTAGATGCGCAAAGGTAAAGGAGAGAGCCGATCATGGATCGGTATACCTTTTGATCCACGTCTTTACCCTTGGGATTGAGCTCAAGATGACACTTTGTTTGCATTGGGGTAGCAACGCCATTGAGATCCGTCATATTGAACCTTTTAAGCATGTCTTGGATGTACTTAGCTTGATTAATAAAGGTTCCCTCTCTAAGTTGTTTGATCTCAAATCCAAGAAAGAACCTGAGCTCACCCATCATGGACATCTCAAACCTGTCAGTCATAAGCTTCGAAAATTCATCGTTAAAAGCTTGGTTAGTAGAGCCAAAAATAATGTCATCTACATAAAGTTGGCATACAAAAAGCTCCCCATTAACCTTCTTAGTAAAAAGAGTGGGATCGATTTGCCCAACTTCGAATCCACGGTCTAGCAAAAGCTATTTAAGGTGCTCATACCACGCACGTGGGGCTTGTTTAAGGCCATAGAGCGCCTTATCGAGTTTGTAGACATGGTTCGGAAATTTGGGGTCCTCAAACCCCGAGGGCTGCTTGACGTATATTAACTCATGTAGAGGACCATTAAGGAAAGCGCTCTTAACATCCATTTGTTGTAATTTAAAATTCTGATGGGCTGCATATGCAAGAAGGATACGGATGGACTCAAGGCGAGCCACAGGAGCGTAGGTCTCGCCAAAATCAATTCCTTCTACTTGAGAGAATCCTTGAGCCACGAGTCGTGCTTTATTCCTCACAACAATGCCATTTTCATCCTGTTTGTTCTTGAAGATCCACTTGGTGCCGATAACATTGTGGCAATCCTTTGGATTTTCTACGAGCTTCCAAACTTTGTTGCGTTCGAAGTTGTTTAATTCTTCATGCATTGCAACAACCCAATCGGGGTCTTCAAGAGCATCAAAAACCTTATTTGGTTCAACCATGGAAATGTGAGCTTGATGATCACAGAAGCTTGCAAGCTATCTTCTAGTGGATACCCTTCATCGTAGATCACCAACAACCTTGTCAAGAGTGTGACCTTTTAGTTCAAGGTTGCGATCAGCACGAGCCTTGCGACGAGCCTCAATGTCCTTATTGTTTCTAGGAGGAGTGGATTCAATTGTTGTATCCTTGTCTTGATTACTGCCTTGCCCTTGATCTTGGTCACCGTTACTGCCAGAAGATTGTTGCTGAACATTTTCTTCAGGCCCGGATAATCCGCCCCTTGGAGGGGCCGGACTATCCGGCCTGGGAGGTGAAGTACCAGAACCATCTTCCTGAGAAAGCCTGACTGGAGTTGGAGACCCAGGGCCGGATACTCCGCCCCTGGGGGCCGGAGAATCCGGCCTGGGAGCTTCAGAGATGTTGATTTCTCCTTCGGATCCCCTGGAACGAGTTGGAGTGCCAGGGGCGGATTGTCCGCCCCTTGGAGGGGCGGATAGTCCGGCCTGGGACTACCAGCTTGTCCAGTGGACGGATGGTCTTCAACAGATTGTGGTGTTGGTGCAGGATTGTCTCCAACAGTAGGAGCTTGTTGATCTTGTGTAGATGAGGGCTCCACATGTGTGGAGCATTGTCCTTCCCGATCCGCCACAAGGGGTTCCTCAATGGGGCGGAAAAATCCCACGCCCATTCTTCTTACGACATCTTGGGGTATTTCAACATCTGCATCACAAACATCAACTTGCCCTACAAAGGAGCCGTTATTTTCATCGAACTCCACACTACAAGATTCTACAACAATCCCAGTGAGCTTGTTGCAGACTCTATAAGTGTGGGATTCGGCACCGTAACCAACAAAAATACCTTCTAAAGCCTTGGATTCAAATTTTGACAAACGGACACCTTTAACAAGAAAGAAACACTTACACCCGAATACCCTGAAGTATGATATGTTGGGTTTGTTACCGGTAAGTATTTCATATGGGGTCTTGTCCAAGATCTTCCGAAGGTAGAGCCGGTTTGATGAGTGACAAGGAGTGGATATGGCTTCAGCCCAAAAATTATAAGGAGACTTGAATTCAGCTAGCATAGATCTTGCCATATCCATCAAAGTCCGGTTCTTCCTCTCGGCTACACCATTTTGTTGAGGGGTGTACGCAGCGGAATATTGGTGTCTAATCCCCTCTTCGCTAAGAAACTCGTTTAAAGTGTAGTTCTTGAATTCTGTGCCGTTGTCACTTCTAATTGCCAAGATGGGAACATTGTGTTGACGTTGAACTTCATTGGCAAAGTCGATGACAGTTTGTTGAGTCTCACTTTTCAGCTTGAAGAAATATACACATGTATATCTTGAGTAATCATCGATGATGACCAAGCAATATTTCTTCCTCTTGTGGGGAGAATCATGCATTTTTCCTTCAACACAAGCCCTGCAAACACGATCTTTGGCAAAAGAGACATTGTCTTTTAGTCCAAGTATGTGGCCACCCTTTTGGAGACTATGCAAAGTTCTCATGTTGACATGGGCTAAACAGCGATGCCATAGCCAGCCCACGTCGGCCTTTCCAAATAGACACATCGGACCCGAAGTGGTTTTCCCCGAGAAGTCCACCACATACAGGTCATTTTCGACGTATCCAACGAAAGCGACCTTTAGAGACTTGCTCCATAAGAGTACCACCAAAACATCATTGATAAAAACAGCAAAACCCATCTTTCCAAGGGCACGAACAAACAGAAGATTGTAGCCAAGGGTCTCAACAAGCATGACGTCCACGAGAGAGATATCGTGGGCAAACACAACCTTTCCAAGACCCAATACCTGATATTTAGACTTATCACCATAGGAGACTGTGATATTATCAAGATTTGGACGCATCTCCGTGATGATCTCCTTGCTTCCGGTCATATGACTAGTGCAGCCACTATCTAGCACCCATTTCGACCCACCGGAAGCATAGCCCTGCAAGAAAATTACTTCTTGGTTTTAGGTACCCATTTTTCAATGGGTCCTTTCATGTTAGTAACAAAGGTCTTTGGGACCCAAATAGACCAAGCAATATATTCATCAAAAGGACCAACATAATAAGCATAAACATCACCATAGTCATCACAAAAGAGTTCATAATTCGGATTGTGAGACCCTGCAAAACCAATATTATTAGTCTTGTCTTGTGTGACAACCTTCTCAGCAGTGCTTGTCTTTAATTGCACATTCTTGGTCTTGTTCTTCTTGGTTTTCTTCTTCTTGGACTTGGTGACATACCCAAGTACCTCTTTACCATGATTTGACCTTTGCTTGCCAAGGACTTCATCAAGCACACCTTTGTCCTTTGTAGTGATGTCATTGATCACTCCTTTTTCCACACTAGCATTTTTCTTGTTACTATATGTTGAGTTGGACGAGCTAGGATTATCATATTCGGCCAATCGACTTTGAAGCTGATCATGTGACTCATTAAGAATAGAGAACTCGTTTTTCAACGCCTTGTGAGCATTGTCAAGTTTCTCCAATTCCTCGGAGAGTCTATCATGAGCATCCCCAAAGTCAATCCTTTCCTTCTTTAACTTCTTTGCCTTGGTGACAGCATTGTCACGTTCCTTAACGAGTTTAGTCACAATTTCTTCATGTGACTCTTCCATAGACTCAAGCCTCTCTTCAAGAGAGACCCGAGCTTCTTCTTCTTCAAGAGCATTTTTTAGGGATGCAATTTCCATTGCATCCTCCCTTTCAATTCTGCCCTTTTCTTCGAGGAGTGCTTCGTTTTGGTCCAGCTGATCCATAAGAGCCTCAAAACGAACTTTGTGCTCACCTTGCAGGTTAGTATAGAAATAATCCAAAGCAATAATCTCTTCTTTAACCTTAAGACTAGCAGGATCATCCATGTCTATCATAGCCTTGGGAAAAGAAGAGTTAGAAGAAGTTACCTCGGAGCTTCTTGCCATGAGGCAAGTAGCATTCTTGTTGATGATGTTTTCGTTCGGAGAGTCGAAGAGAGATGTTGATGTAGATGTGGTGGATATAGCAGCCACCTCTTGAGAGCTATCGTCCTCGTCCTCATCTTCACTCCCCGATGAATATTCTTCTTGAGCCACTAGAACAATCTTTGGTTGCTTCTTGAAAGGAGCATTCTTCTTTACAAACTATTTCTTACGTGGAGCTTTTGATTTGTCCTTGAAAATGAGTCTTCCTCCATTATCCTCTCTACTTTGATATGGACACTCAGCTACGAAGTGCAGCCGGTCACCACAATTAAAGCATGTTCTCAGCTTGGGACCATTTTCTTTTCTTCCATAGGCTCCACTCTTGCGATCTAGTTCAGCTTTAGCCTTGGCTGGATCTTTCCAAAAGTTTCTTGCATAAAGAGCCAAGTATTGTCCGTGGATCCTTTTTATATCTTCGGGACAGTCCAGACCTTCTACCGCATATTCATCATGATCAATCACACTAGTCTTCAAGGCCATGTTGACCCCCTTTTGCATCCCCATAGCTCGAGCACGAGCATCTTCGGCATTCTTGGCAGCCACTTTGAAGGCGGCCATTTCTTGCATTACCTCATTGGATGACATGAGGTGATAGTTATGCCTACCTTGGAGACTTTTCAAATCTGTGGGCTCAAATGGCATAAGAGCACTGACATACTTGCGCTTGATCCAAGCATCATCAACATGAGTTGCACCATGGTTTCTGAAGGTTGTGGCTATTGCCTTGAGCCTCCTATACATGTCCTCGTGGTCTTCTCCATCCAGCATATAAAATCCTTCAGCTTCATTGCTCAAGGCATCATATCTATTCCTTCTCATACTTTCATTTCCGATGAAGAGCTCGGTGAGAGCATCCCAAGCTTCTTTAGCGTGCTAAGATCTTGAATGTGTGGCATGTCTTTGTCACCCACACCAAGTCAGATCATGTGTAGAGCTGTAGCATTGAGTTGGCTCTCGACCACTTCTCTTCTTGTGAGATTGTTAGGATTTCCAACATGAAGACCATTTTCGATGATCTTCCACAACTCTATGGAGGAACTGCACACATGAGATTTCATCAAAAATTGCCATTGAGAGAAAGTAGATGCTGAAAGTTTGGGTGGATCACCCCTATTATGTATATGTGGGTGAGGAATAAGCGGATCAGGGGAATACACATGAGAAACCTCATTGTATCCATCCTTACCGCTATCCTTTTTCGAGGAGGAGCTCTTGCTAGTATCATCACCTACCACTTCGTTATCTTTGGAAACAGTTTTACCCGTTTCCTTGGATTGCGGAGTGGTATCCTCAGAGTTAGATGGAGGTGATGCTGCGGATGTGGAGAGACACATTATCAATTGACGCATCTCTTCCATCTTAGCCTCCGTTGAACTCACTAAGGTTGTTTCCAACGTCTTGAGATCGTTCATGGTGACTACCTCCGGAGCATCACTCCCATCTCCCTTGGAACCCATACTTCTCTTAGGCGGTTAAGCCCGAAATAAGAGCCGAGGCTCTGATACCAATTGAAATGGATCGTATGGGCACCTAGAGGGGGGGTGAATAGGTGCTAACCAATTTTTAATACTTTTTCAATTTTAGGCTTGACACAAAGTAAATTCTCTAGATATGCAACTACGAGAATTTCCCTATATGTAACCCTAACTACTAAGCACGTAAAAGAGGAGCGAGGAAACCGTAGTGGAGCACGCGGAGACACAGGGATTTGTTTTACCGCAGTTCCTTCCTTGTTAAGGGAAGTACATCTGCGTTGGAGGGGTGGGCGGTTCTAAGACCACCACGCCACAATAGGCCTCACCCTATTCTCCGATGGATCTCGCCACGAGAGGCCTGATCCACCTTCTCCACTATTGGATCCCTTCGAGGCGGGAACCGGTGCCTTTTACAACACTATCGGGGAACACACCCACAACCGAATTGGGGCCTCCCGAGATGACAACAAGCTGCCACAAGAACAAGGTTTATCAATATAAACAAAAACGAGGATCTAGATATTTGCAAGAAATACTAGATCGGAGGTTCTCCAAATGAATGGAGAGGAGATGAAGCGCTTGATTGCTGATGATGAAGATCGAGTTCTCCTCCTTCGATTCCCCAAGGGATGGGGCCTTTGGGTGGATCTAGGTGGAGCACTCTTGGATGAAGCTTTCAGATCTGATATGTTCTTTTTCGAGATGAATCGAGAGTTCTGGCAGGAAAGGGATGGCTGGCTTAAATACCCCCTCCCCAGATCAGGCCGTTGCACAACTTTGAGGGCGGATTATCCGCCCCCCACTTGGGGCAGATTATCCGCCCCTTGGAAAACTCCGCCCCAAGGGCGGATTCTCCGGGGGAAACTCCGCCCACTCTCTGGGGCTTGCGCCTTGGTGAAGCTTGGTGAAGTTCTTGGGGGCGGATTATCCGAACAGACCGGAAAGTCCGGCCAAAACTCCGCCCCCTCTCTGGGGCTTGCGCCTTGGCGATGAGCAGGGGGGCGGATTATCCGCCCCCCCCCCCTGAGGGGCACCATTTGAAGAAATCCTTTCACAATTGTACATTGGAGAACACCACAGCACAATGGTGTGTCCGTGTGTCGAACTCTCTTAGATATGGTTCGTTCTATGATGTCACTTATAGATTTACCGCTATCATTTTTTGGGTTATGCATTAACAACACCATTCACTTTAAATAGGGGCACTATCTCTGTTGATGAAACGACACCGTATATGAATTATGGTGGGAAGAAACCTAAATTGTAAAGTTTTAAAGTTTTTGTTGTTGTATGTATAATTTACAGAAGTTACAGCTTGAAACCCAAAAAAAAAAAAAAATGTCTTCATAGGATGAACTAGGAAACTTACAATTATCAATATCTTTTATCAAAGGCAAAAAATCTTGAAGTTTGAATGAATCTTTTCTAGAGAAGATTTTCTCTCGAAAGAAGTAGCCGGAAAGAAAAAAAGAAGAATCGGGTTGTTGAACCTTCTCTATGAAGTAGGAAGTGCAGTAGTGAAGTTCGAAGATGCCTACAAATAATAAGAAAGAAAGAGAAATGATGATGATGATGTTGATGATTGAAACTTGAAGTTACTCCTTAGACTCGACTCTCATCCTCACTCCCTGATTGGTATGATGTCCGTTTGGTGATCCGTTATGAGTAATATGTTGCCGACATATGAGACATATGATGATGAATGGGGTTATGCAAGCTTGAACTGATCACATGATTCTAAATCATGGCAGATCCGATCAAAAGATAAACCAATCTTGAACTGTCAATATATGGATTGAAAGAATCAAAGCTTTTGAATCAACGCTTTGATAAGGTATGTCAAAAGCTTTGGTTTATACAAACTTATGGAGAAGCTTGTATTTAGAAGAGAAAGTGGGAGAGCTCTGACATTTCTAATACTATATGTGGATGACATATTGTTGATTGGGAATGATGGAGACCTATAATAGTGTCAAGAATTTTTTTTGATAATAGTTTTCAATGAAGGATCTTGTTGGCGACTACATAAAATGCATAAAGATTTATAGAGATAGATCGAAATTAATATATTATCATTGTACTATATTATTTTTGGAGTTCTAACAAGAGGAGATTTGAATGAATGCCCTAGATTTGGGTTATATTTATGTGTATATTAGATTAATAAAATAAAAACTCAGTCCCAAAAATTAATAAAAGATAAGAAAAGTGATTTGTAAACTAAATTAGAGTCCTCCCCGTAAAGCCTCTTTATAATACTAGCTTGTTGATTAATAGATGATCGTGGTTTCTCGATCATGAACATTGAGATGTTATGAATAACATGAATTTCCAGATTCCTCTGTTGGTTATTGATCGGAGAAGAGTATCGGTCATGTCTGCATAATTCACGAACCGTAGGGAGACACACTTAAGGATTCGATGTTGTTTAGTAGATATGGAATATTAGTAGGTATACCGAATGTTGTTCGGAGTCTTGGATGGGATCCGGGATATCACGAGGAGATCCGGAATGGTCCGGAGAATAAGATTCATATAAGGAAAGTCCTATTTCAAAGTTCGGGAAAGTTTCCGATGATTTCATCGGAGAGGTTCTAGAAGGGTCTAGAAGGTTCACCGGTTCGGAAGGAGTATGGTCCATGAATGTGTCATGGGTATGTGGAATGATTGGATCATATCCAAGGTCACTTGGTGTTGGCATATGCAAGAGAGAAATAAAGCTCTAAATTGAAAGTCAAACGGGAAGTTTGAAAAAGTCAAACTGGAACAATGGTTTCCTAGTGGGAGAAGAAACAAGTCCTTCTCTCAATCCAACTTGGGTTTGGGTTTGGATTCAAACCCAGCCTTCCCAAGGCTGCCCCCTCTCATAAATAGAGGGGGATGGCTGCCCCAACACAACACAAGCCCTAGCCCCTCTCCACGAGCCGCCGCCCCGCCGCCAGCGCCGCCGTCGCCGTCGGTCCGTCGCCTCCGCCCTAGCCGCCGCCGACACCTCCTCCTCCCAGATTTCTAAACCCTAGATTTCCGGGAAACTCTAATCCACCATAACTCGCATCCGGGTTAGGCGAAGCCCTATGGGATCTTCCCTCTACTTCCGACACCATGCCGTCGCTGAAGCACGAGGAGCTCTGAACGCAGCCGAAGGATCAAGTGTATCATAACCCACGAGAATCTGCTCTCGTTAGCCGCTTTAGAATCTTTGAGGGTGAGTGATTCTATCGACTCGTTGCTACAATCTAGTAGATAGATCTTGGCTTGTTTGTGTGCATGCGGTAGAATTTTTTTGTTTGCCATGCTACAAACCCCTACAACCTTTACTCCAGTAAACCCATAGGAACATTATGTAGGGTTTCGTAGCATGGAAAACAAAAAATTTCTATCGCATACAAACAAACAAGCCAAGATCTATCTACTAGATTGTAGCAACGAGTTGATGGAATAACTTACCCTCGAAGATTCCAAAGTGTTTAACGAGAGCGGATTCTCGTGGGTGATGTAGTCGCATTTTCCCGATCTCAAGATCGCGAGACGATCCTTCCACAGATTCCGGCAGCGCCCCGTAGTCGGTCACACACGCTCGATTGACGAAGACCTTCCTCTCCCTTGTTCCAAAGAAAATGGAGGTTGTAGCACTCACTCGCGATTCCAAAGACAACGGCGTGGTACCGGAAGTAGAGGGGAGATCTCGCAGGGCTTCGCCTTAAGCCGGAGCGAGTATGGTGGAGTATGAGAGAGCTCCTCGGCGATCTAGGTTTTAGCCACACCAAGGAGGAGAGGCTAGAGCCGGCGGCTAGGGTTTGGGGCACCCCAAGTCGGCGGCTAGGGCAAAACCCTAGGGGGCGGCGGCGGCTATGGTGGTAGGCGCCAAGCTAGGGTTTGGAGGAGAGGTACTTGTGTGTTCTAGGAGGGATCCCTGCCCCTCCTTATATAGGTGGAGGGGCCATGGAGGGAGAGGAGTCCCTCCCCAACTCGGCTTGGAGGGGCGCCGCCGGTTGGAGGAGGGAACTCCTCCCCAACTCGGTTTCCCCCTTCCTCCTCTTTTCCACTTTCCAAATTTAGTCGTTTGACTTTTCAATTTAGCTATTTGACTTTTCAAACTAGGATTTGAATTAATCCTTTATTTGGAACAGCGATGACACTTAGTACATGATGCAATCATTCGAACTTGCAATGACACATTCATGTACCCCTTCCCCTCCGGAGTGTCGGACATTCCGGAACCTTCTAGAACATTCCCGATGAAAACACCGGAATCATTCCCCAACTCCGAAACGGGACTTTCCTTATATGAATCTTATTCTCCGGACCATTCCGGATCTCCTCATGATATCCCGGATCCCATCCGAGACTCCGAACAACATTCGGTCTCTTTCTCATTCATTCCATAACTACTCAAACAACGTCAAATCCTTAAGTGTGTCTCCCTACGGTTCGTGAATTATGCGGACATGATCGAGACACTTCTCCGAACAATAACCAACAGAGGAGAAATTCATATGGATCCCACATATTTCTACGATTACTTTGCGATCGAATGAACCACTTACATACGATACCAATTTCCCTTTGTCTCACGATACTTTACTTATCCGAGGTTATGATCGTCGGTATCTCTGCATACCTAGTTCAACCTCGTTACCGATAAGTACTCTTTTCTCGTTCCCGTGATATGTGATCCCTTGTGAGCCAGTCACATGCTTGCAAGCTAATTGGATGACATTCCACCGAGAGGGCCCAGAGTATATCTATCCGTCATATGGATGGACAAATCCCACTCTTGATCCATGTGTTTCAACCAATACTTTCCGAACACTCAATGCCACCTTTATAGCCACCCGCCACGGTGTGGTGTTTGATGTCAGCAAAGCATCCATCCGGTAAAGGTGATATGCATGATCTCATGGTCGAAGGAATTAGGTTACTATGTATCAGAAAGCATATAGCAATTGAACTATTAAAATGACTTGATCTTTATGCTACGCTTATCTATAGGAGTATGTCCACCATATCATTCTCCTAATGATATGATCTTGTTGTTGATAACATCTCAATGTTCATGATAGGGAAACCACAATCATTTATCAACCAACAGGCTAGTGATGTATAGAGGCTTTACTAGGGACTTCAAATTGAGTTTACAAATCACACAAGTATTAATGTTTCCTTGTTAATACTATTATAGCATGAGTGCAAACATTTATCATAAACACAAAGATATAATAATAACTACATTTATTATTGCCTCTAGGGAATATCTCCAACAGTCTCCCACTTGCACTAGAGTCATCTAATCCAAATTACATGGTAATATACCGAACACCCATGGCAGTTTGGTGCTGGTCATGTTTTGCCCTCAGGAGAGGTTTAGTCAACGGATCCGCCACATTCAGATCTGTGTGTACTTTGCAAATATTTATATCCCCATCTTGGATATGTTCTCGAATAGCGTGAAAACATAGCTTGATATGCTTCAGCTTCTTGTGTGACCTTGGTTCTTGCGCATTGGCTATGGCGCCCATGTTATCACAGTAGATAGACATTGGGTCCAAATAGACTAGGAACCACACCCAGCTCTGTAATGAACTCTTTCATCCATATCGCTTCTTGTGAAGCCTCCGAATCAACCATGTATTCGATTCAGCTTGAAGATCTCGCCACAACGCTTTGCTTTGCACTCCTCCACTAATCACTGCACCATTCAAAATAAATACGTATCCAGATTGTGATTTAGAATCATCCGGATCGGTGTTCCAACTAGCATCGGTGTAACCATTAACAACGAGCTGTTCATCACCTCCATAAGAGAGAACCATATCCTTAGTTCTTCTCAAGTACTTAAGGATGTTTTTGATCACGTCCAATGATCCACTCTGGATCACTTTGATATCTGCTAGTTAAACTAACAAAGATATGCAATGTCGGGTCTTGTACATAGAATGGAATACATTAGAGATCCTATGGCTGAGGCATAGGAGTCTTACTCATCCTTTCTATCTTCCGCCGATGTCGGACTTTGAGTTTTACTCAAGGTCGATATAAACATGGGCAAGAACCCTTTCTTGCTGTCTTCCATTCCAAACCTCTTTAGAACTTTGTCCAAATATGTACTCTGTGACAATGATATTTGGCGTTTCGATCTATCTCTATAAATCTTTATGCCTAATATGTAAGCTGCTTCGCCAAGATCCTTCATTGAAAAACTATTATTCAAATATTCCTTGACACTATTAAGAAGGTCTACATCATTCCCAATCAATAATATGTGATCCACATATAGTATTAAGAATGCTACAGAGCTCCCACTCACTTTCTTGTAAATACAAGCTTCTCCATAAGTTTGTATAAAACCAAAACTTTTGATCACCTTATCAAAACGTTGATTCCAACTTCGAGATGCTTGCTTCAGTCCATAGATGGACCGTTGAAGTTTACATACCTTGTTAACATCTTTAGGATTGACAAAACCTTTGGGTTGCATCATATATAACTCTTCATCAATATCTCCATTGAGGAATGCTGTTTTGACATCCATCTGCCATATCTCATAATCATAATATGCAGCAATTGCTAACATAATCCTCACAGACTTTAGCTTCGCTAATGGTGAGAAAGTCTCATCATAGTCAACTCCTTGAATTTGTCGAAACCCTTTTGCGACAAGTCGAGCTTTATAGACAGTAACATTACCATCAACATCTGTTTTCTTCTTGAAGATCCATTTGTTCTCGACAGCCTTCCGGCCATCCGGTAAGTCCACCAAAGTCCATACTTGGTTTTCGTACATGGATCCAATCTCGGATTTCATGGCTTCTTGCCATTTATTGGAATCTGGGCTCATCATTGCTTCCTCATATGTCTCAGGGTCATCGGTGTTGTCCACCAACATGACACTCATAACGGGATCATACCAATCTGGAGTGGTACGAGTTCTCGTTGACCTCCGAGGCTCTGTAGCAACTTCAACCGAAGTTTCATGATCATCATCATTAGCTTCCTCTCTAATTGGTGCAGGCACCACAGGAACTTCTTCCGGTGCTGCGCTACTCGCAATTTCGAGAGAAGGTTCGACAACCTCGTCGAGTTCTACTTTCCTTCTAGTCACTTATTTCGAGAGAAATTCCTTCTCTAGAAAGGATACATTCTTGGCAACGAAGATTTTTCCTTCGGATCTATGATAGAAGGTATACCCAATAGTTTCCTTCGGGTATCCTATGAAGACGCATTTTTTCGCTTTGGGTTCAAGCTTGTCCTACAGAACTTATTTACATAGGCTTCGCAACCCCAAACTTTAAGGAACGACAATTTAGGTTTCTTCCCAAACCATAATTCATACGGTGTCGTTTCAACGGATTTAGATGGTGCCCTATTTAAAGTGAATGCGGCTGTTTCCAATGCATAACCCCAAAATGATAGCGGTAAATCTGTAAGTGACATCATAGAACGAACCATATCTAAGAGAGTTCGACATTTACGTTCGGACACACCATTACGCTGTGGTGTTCCCGGCGGTGTCAACTATGAAAGTATTCCGCATTTCTTCAAATGCTCGCCAAACTCGTAACTTAGATATTCACCTCCACGATCAGAACGTAGAAATTTAATCTTCTTTTTACGTTGATTCTCTACCTCACTTTGAAACTCCTTAAACTTCTTGAAAGTTTCGGACTTATGTTTCATGAAATAGATATACCCATATCTACTCAAGTCATCCGTTAAGGTAAGAACACAACGATAACCACCGCGCGATGCTACACTCATTGGACCACACACATCGGTATGTATGATTTCCAATAAGTCCGTAGCTCGCTCCATCATACCAGAAAATGGAGTCTTAGTCATTTTACCCATCAGACATGCTTCGCATCTTTCAAGTGATTCAAAATCAAGTGATTCAAGAAGTCCATCGGAATGGAGTTTCTTCGTACGTTTCACTCCAATGTGACCAAGACGACAGTGCCACATATAGGTCGAATTATCGCTTGATTTCAAACGTTTAGCCTCAATGTTGTTGATATGTGTATTTCTACTATCGAGATTCAATAAGAATAGACCATCTATCAAAGGTGCATGTGCATAAAACATATTACTCATATAAATCGAACAACCATTATTCTCGGACTTAAACAAGTAACCGTCTCGCAATAAACAAGATCCTGATATAATGTTCATGCTCAACGCAGGCACCAAATAACAATTATTTAAGTATAAAACTAATCCCGATGGTAGATGAAGGGGTAGCGTGCCGATCGATCACATCAACCTTTGATCCATTTCCCACGCCGATCGTCACCTCGTTCTTCGCTAGCTTCCGCTTATTCTCGCAAAGCACCTATTTCGAGTTACAAATATGAGCAACCAAACCAGTATCAAATACCCAGGCACTACTACGAGTACTAGTGAGATACACATCAATAACATGTATATCAGATATACCTTTCTTCTTGATGTTGCCGTTCTTCAAATCCGCCAAGTACTTTGGGCAATTCCGCCCAAAGGACCTTCTCCCTTGCAGTAAAAGCACTCAGTATCAGGCTTAGGTCCAGCCTTGGTCTTCTTCGCCGGCGTGGTAAATTTCTTACCACCCTTCTTGAAGTGTCCCTTCTGCTTAGACTTGCCTTTCTTGAATTTGGTGGTCTTATTGACCAACAACACTTGGTGCTCTTTCTTGATCTCCACTTCTGCGGACTTTAACATAGCAAACAGCCTGCAACTTCTTGTTCATGTTCTCGCATGTTGTAGTTCATCACAAAGTTCTTGTAACTTGGTGGTAGTGATTGAAGGACACGAAATCCCCAAAGCATTAGGAATCACTATACCCAAGCTTTGAAGTTTGTTTATGCTCCTGCACATATTAAGCACATGCTCACTGACGGAGCTGCCCTCTTCCATCTTGCAGTTAAAGAACTTTTCAGAAGCCTCATAACTTTCAATTGCCGCATGAGTCTCAAAGATCAATTTGAGATCCTCGACAATATCATATGGTTCTGAATTCTCAAACCTTTTCTGAAGCTCCGATTCCAAACCATACAAGATAGCACACTGAACTATGGAGTACTGATTCTTCCGAGCGAGGTAAACATTCTTTACTTCATCGGAAGCATCAGCTGCAGGTGGGTCACCCAACGGTGCATCCAGCACATAGGTCAAATTACCAGCTGTGAGGACAATCCTCAAATTGCGGAACCAATCCGCGAAGTTGCTTCCATTGTTTTTCAACTTTTCTTTCTCTAGGAATGCATTAAAATTGATGGTAGGGGCTGCCATTGATCTACAACATATTTGCAATAGTTTAGACTAAGTTTATGACAAATTGAGTTCAAATTAATAATAAAGTTAATCTAGGTGAACTCCCACTCAAAACAATATCCCTCACATTGTTTTAGTGATCACACGAACCAAATCCACCACATCAACACCGATCATCACGAGAGTTGATATAGTTTCAATGGCGAACAATCGACATGTTCATCATATCTACTATATGATTCATGGTTTACCTTTCGGTGATCCGTGTTCCGAGACCATGTCTGTACATGCTAGGCTCGTCAAGATCAAACCTTAGTTTCCGCATGAGCAAATCTGGCTTGCTCACGTTGTATACACTTGCGGAATCTAACACACCCGATCATCACGTGGTGCTTCGAAACAACAAGCTTTAGCAACGGTGCTAACTAAGGGTGAACACTTTATGACTTGAAATTCATGTGCATGAGGGATCATATTATAATGCTACCGTCGTCTACTAAGCAATACAAGATGCATAAAGTATTAACATCACATGCAATTCATAATATGTGATATGATATGGCCTTTCTTCTTTGTGCTTCCGATCTCCATCTTCAAGCACGAACATGATCTCCATCATCACCGGCATTGCATCAAGGTCAATGACGCTTCTCCATGGTTGTCGTCCACCGGCTTCAACTATTACAACTACTTTGAATAGACACGCTGGTCTTAACATAAATTAAAGACAACCATATGGCTCTGCGCCGTTGCCAACTTACAATAAGGAACATTGCATACATCAAATATAATCACAATCATGGCCATATCACATCATCGCACACCGCAAAACAAAGTTAGACGCCTCTACTTTCTTTGCATGTTTTACGTGGCTTGGGGCTTTCAATAAGTGTCGTTCTAACTTACGAACAAGAACCACAACATTGATACTAGTATTGTTAATCACCCGTTGTAAATTGGATCTTAACTATGCTAGGAGAAACAGGCACCATAAAGCCACTTATGCAATACAAGTTGCATGTCAAGCGTGGAGCAAGTCTCATGAACGATGTCATGTAAGGTTAGCCCGGGCCGCTTCATCCCAACATACCGCAAGATGCAAAGTACACAAGAAGCAATCGACAATAAAAGCATCAACGCCCACAATGACCATTGTGTTCTACTCAGGCAATGTATCTACATATAGACACGGCTCTGATACCACTGTAGGGTTTCGTAGCATGGAAAACAAAAAATTTCTATCGCATACAAACAAAAAAGCCAAGATCTATCTACTAGATTGTAGCAACGAGTTGATGGAATAACTTACCCTCGAAGATTCCAAAGTGTTTAACGAGAGCGGATTCTCGTGGGTGATGTAGTCGATTCTTCCCGATCTCAAGATCGCAGAGACGATCCTTCCGGGGCGCCATGCGCCCCCCGCAATCGGTCACACGTTCGATTGACGAAGACCTTCCTCTCCTTGTTCCAAAGAAAATGGAGGTTGTAGCACTCTCCTCGCGATTCCTAGAAGACAACGGCGTGGTACCGGAAGTAGAGGGGAGATCTCGCAGGGCTTCGCCTTAAGCCGGAGCGAGTATGGTGGAGTATGAGAGAGCTCCTCGGCGATCTAGGTTTTAGACACACCAAGGAGGAGAGGCTAGAGCCGGCGGCTAGGGTTTGGGGCACCCCAAGTCGGCGGCTAGGGCAAAACCCTAGGGGGCGGCGGCGGCTATGGTGGTAGGCGCCAAGCTAGGGTTTGGAGGAGAGGTACTTGTGTGTTCTAGGAGGGAGCCCTGCCCCTCCTTATATAGGTGGAGGGGCCGGCGGCCAAGGGGGAGGGAGAGGAGTCCCTCCCCAACTCGGCTTGGAGGGGCGCCGCCGGTTGGAGGAGGGAACTCCTCCCCAACTCGGTTTCCCCCTTCCTCCTCTTTTCCACTTTCCAAATTTAGCCGTTTGACTTTTCAATTTAGCTATTTGACTTTTCAAACTAGGATTTGAATTAATCCTTTATTTGGAACAGCGATGACACTTAGTACGTGATGCAATCATTCCAACTTGCAATGACACATTCATGTACCCCTTCCCCTCCGGAGTGCCGGACATTCCGGAACCTTCTAGAACATTCCCGATGAAAACACCGGAATCATTCCCCAACTCCGAAACGGGACTTTCCTTATATGAATCTTATTCTCCGGACCATTCCGGATCTCCTCGTGATATCCTGGATCCCATACAAGACTCCGAACAACATTCGGTCTCTTTCTCATTCATTCCATAACAACTCAAACAACGTCGAATCCTTAAGTGTCTCCCTACGGTTTGTGAATTATGCGGACATGATCGAGACACTTCTCCGAACAATAACCAATAGAGGAATCTGGAAATTCATATGGCTCCCACATATTTCTACGATTACTTTGCGATCGAATGAACCACTTACATACGATACCAATTTCCCTTTGTCTCACGATACTTTACTTATCCGAGGTTATGATCGTCGGTATCTCTGCATACCTAGTTCAACCTCGTTACCGATAAGTACTCTTTTCTCGTTCCCGTGATATGTGATCCCTTGTGAGCCAGTCACATGCTTGCAAGCTAATTGGATGACATTCCACCGAGAGGGCCCAGAGTATATCTATCCGTCATATGGATGGACAAATCCCACTCTTGATCCATGTGTTTCAACCAATACTTTCCGAACATTCAATGCCACCTTTATAGCCACCCAGTTACGGTGTGGTGTTTGATGTCATCAAAGCATCCATCCGGTAAAGGTGATATGCATGATCTCATGGTCGAAGGAATTAGGTTACTATGTATCAGAAAGCATATAGCAATTGAACTAAAATGACTTGATCTTTATGCTACGCTTATCTATAGGAGTATGTCCACCATATCATTCTCCTAATGATATGATCTTGTTGTTGATAACATCTCAATGTTCATGATAGGGAAACCACAATCATTTATCAACCAACAGGCTAGTGATGTATAGACGCTTTACTAGGGACTTCAAATTGAGTTTACAAATCACACAAGTATTAATGTTTCCTTGTTAATACTATTATAGCATGAATGCAAACATTTATCATAAACACAAAGATATAATAATAACTATATTTATTATTGCCTCTAGGGCATATCTCCAACACATTAGTGTGGTTTTCTCATTCGTTTTGGCTTACTCCATTCAGCTCGCCGAGGCACTACTAGGAAAACAACTATAGATAGACGGATCTTCTGTGGCACATATGTTCTGCCATGCGCAGCAGAAAAATAATAGTGGCACATTACACCAAATGCGCACAGACTCCTTCACTCTTCTGTGGCACATACACCGGAACGGTGCGCATAGAAATATGGTGGGATCCGCCATCGAGGTTGGGCTACCAACTTTTCTATGGCGCATATGTCCATATGCGCCACATAAAGTGAGGGTAGGCCCCACCACAAAATCTTGTTGACCACCCATTTGTGGCGCATACGTGTATATGCGGCACAGAAAGTGATGTTTCTGTGGAGCATATAGTGATATGCGACAAAGAATGTGGAAAAACAGATCCCACCCTCTGGATCGCCTTTTAACTTTTATAAAAAATAAACAAAAATTATACATTTTCAAAAAAATAATTCCTTTGAGATGTAGTTATATTTTGTGGCATCCCGCAAAACCACTACTAGAAAATCGCGTTGAATTTGTGCATTGCATCGTCATCATCATGCATTGTTAGCCAAAACTATCCCGCAAAGCCCGTTTTGTTATCTAAAAACGCCCCATCTTTGTTCAAACGCCAAACCCCGGGTGCTGCCGGATATTTTATTTGTCTAAAAACCACTTGCAAAAAGTTATCGTAAATTAAATAAAAAGTTAAATTATTTTAGCGGGGGCAGTCGAACGGGCCAGCTCGACCCGAACGACCACCCCCATATTTTTCAGAACGGTCCACCTCCTAAATTCCTAAAGCCACCCACTAACCTACCCACACCCCTGGCCACCTCACCCCCTCCAATCAGCTCTCGCCACCTCAGCACACCCCAAACCCCCACCAATCCCACGCTGCCACTTGTCCCTCACCTCTCTCTCCCTCCTCACCACCTGTCCCACCCCAGCAACCAACACACACGCCACACACACGAAACCCACGCACGCACCAGATCCCCTCTCCCCTGACGCGCCCCTGGCCCCACCTGGGCCCACCACGAACCCCCGCGCCCCCCACGTTCCTCTCTCCCCCGCTCAACCTCCCTCCTCTCCACCTTCCCTGCTCGCCGCCTCCTCGGCCACTGGCCCGCGCCACGCCAAGGCCGCCTTCCCGCTCCCACCTCTCCGTCCCTCTCGCCACGGCTCACCTCTCTCCTCCGGCTCGCCAAGACGTCCAGGCCCGCCTCCAGCGCCCGTGCTCCTCCATGGACCTCCCGCTCCTCCGAGATGGCCGCGCCAACCGTCTCTCCTCGCCGTGCCACCACGCCTCCGCCTGGCGCGACCACGCCGACCCCGAGTCGCCGTCGCCTCGTCTCGCGACCCGGGCGCCGCCGCCCGTGACCACCCGACCCGCTTTCCGGCCGCCTCCTCGAGCCGCACGCCGACCTCGCTCGCTGCCGCCTCCCCTCGGGCAACCGTCGCCTGCCACCGCCTCGCCGGCGAGCGTGCGGCTTCGCCACCGCGTCGAACCATGCCCGCCTCCGCCTCGACCTCCGCCCTGCCCCGGCCTCGCCGGCCTGCCGCCGCCTGCCGCAGCTGTCGCCGCCGCTTCGCGACCGTCCCTCCACCGCCAGCGAGCTTGCCAGCAGGCCGCCCGCCGAGTCCTGCCGCTGCTCGTGCGGGGCCCCTTGGCCTGTGTAGCATCCGTCAAGATCGTCTGCAAGGGGCCGTCCTGGCCTGCCGCCTGTGCCTGGCCTGCCTCGGTGCCAGCTCCCCTTGCGCGCGACCCCTCTGTTCGGTGCTAGTTCCGGAAGATGTCTGGATGGGCCGTCAGTGTGGAGAGATTGGTTATCCCGACAAGATCTTCCCGGACCCGAGGCTCGATCCACAAGACCGATCCGAGGCGCCTGGACCCGAACCGGGAGTACGCCAAGTTCGCCGAGTTCAGGGACCTTCAAGATCTCCGCCACGGACACGACATGTACTTCCCTGGGACGCCATGACTGGGACCCCGGACCCGAAGACCACATGGGACGACAAGTGCTCCGACATGGTCCCGTTTGAAGCAAACTCGAAGACGGCAGATGCGACAAGTAACTCCTCCCGGATCTGTTGCCCGAAAACGCGGACACCAAGTACTCCGTCACGGACCCGAGGATCCGGAGGCCCTTCCTGGATCCCGAAGACCGAAACCGTGGAACCGACAAGAACGGCATCGACTCGGAAGAACCCGACGCGCACCGACACCGACCCAAGTCCCGCACCTGGACGCGCCAAGATCTACCCCAGCAATCTGAGAACGACCCCGGAGTCCGAGAACGTTCCCGCGAGACCGATCCCGTCGAACCCTGGGCCCCGAGACCGACCCCGAACCCCGGAACCCAAGTTCTGCCGAACCCTAATGTGTGGACCTCTTCCCGGAACCCTATTGTATAACATAATACAACTTGTCGCATAATAATTGTCTTGCATGCATACATTCATGTGGTTTGGGGGCCTTGTGCCGATTCACCTAATTAAATATGGGGCCCATATGCGGGCAATTCTAGCCTTATATTGGCCTCATTTAATCATGTGTAGCGAACCGGTTTCATCTGTTGTATTGCTAATCAACATTTAAATTGCGGGGGATCTAAACAACATGAACCTATTAATTAATTGTCGGGACCCCGGTTCCGCTTAATATGACCTAATTGCATCGCACCTTGCCATGCCATACATCATACATGCATCATGCCGATCTTCTGCCGTGTATTAAATATTGCACCCGGTGTTTCTTCTAGTGTTTTGCTTCTTCGCGGATAAGGCCGTTGAGTTGATGTGAGCTTCGCCCCGATCTTCGGATGAACCCTTCGACAATGTTTTCAGGCGAGCATCTCCCTCTTTCTACCTATCTTACTTTATAGTCTTTATTTCCCTCCTGTTGATCTATTGCTATCTGTGTTGCGATGCTTTAGTTCCGTACCTGTGATATACCGTGCAGCCCTATATTGCCGTGGACACATCCTATTACCTGTTGTTTGGTAGATAGTTGGACTTGCGCGTCGTAGCTGCTTGCTCAAGTGCTGATGTGTGTCGTCATATGCCACAGTTGCTGATGTATTGCCGCATGTTGACGATGGAGATGATCATAGCTTTACTTATCGTTCACTTTAAATTTCTGTTTAACAACTAAAATTGAAATAAGCAGAGGCATTGGTGGGTGATAGAAAATATTTGGTTTCCGAACGCCCACTTGTGTCCCGTAAGACCCCGAGTACTTGATACCTGTTCCTTGATTTATCGCGCTATCCACATCCGGGAGGTATATGGGACCCCCCTGAGCCAGAGCTTGATTCAGTCTTATTTCTTGGGGCCACAAACTAGTTTGAGGTTTTATTTACAATCCTGTACTTATGCCATGCTACTTTCTGTATTTAAATTGTGCGAGGAGCACACTGTACTGTTTAGGTAAGCGGAATGTTTTCGCGGTATCGACAAGCCCAGCCACACTTTCGGGTTCCCAGTCGTTTACAGCCATTGACGCAAACCTTGAGTCCGTCTCGAAGCTTGCTTGCTATGGTGTACTCAATGGGTGGCCCCTGAAATATTACGAATCCTGTGATTGTTCAAATGTGAAAGCCTCGTTGGGTTTTGAGTTGGTTTTCCGAGGTTGATCGGCGTGTGTTGCTATTGGTGCACCGCCGTAAAACTTTCTGAAAGCCGTGTCCGCGGATATGGACGACTTGGAGCACAGTATCTCGATCATAGACAAGCATAACTAAAGTTTACTGCTATCAATTTGACTTATAATGACTAGTAATCAGCTTCACTATAATGGAATGGCTAATTAATACTGCCCACAATTGCTTGTTTGGAGTGTCGCTTGCGACCATTGTACCTGAGTAGTAAGTGTTGCAACTACAACGGAATGGCTGAATAAAAGTACCAACAACTGCTGGGTTTTGGGTTTGTCTCATGCTATCTGTACCTGATTAGTAATTGTTGCCACTATAACTGAATGATTAACTAAAAGTGCCCACTGCTTATTTTATCAGGACGATTAGCTAAACCTGACTAGTAAAGTGCCGCAACTATAATTGACTAAATAAAATTGCCAACGGTGTGAGTTCCTCGGTTGACTTCCTCGTTTGGTCTCGAGGGGGAAACGCCAGGATGGGTTTGTTTGATGGTAGTATCGGGTGGGTTCCGAATAGGTCCTTCTTACCTCTCTCTGATTGACGTCCGTTGTATCGAGTCTCTATAGGTTGTTTAGTGCCTGCTGCCGCTGCCGCTTCAGTCCACCATACCTATGTAGGCGAGGACCGCCGAATTCTAGCCTCGCCGTGTACTGGCCTCAGTACTGACGCTCCTCTTTTTCCTTTGCCCTTTGTCGGCACCCCTTTTGTTTAAGCGGGTTTTGAGATCGACGTCGTTAGCAGGGTTACCCTTCCGGCTTGGCCTGGGTAGGGTTATGGACGCCATTGGTTATTCTTCAGGGCTCTTAGCCCCATTTGCATCTTGTCCGTAGCTGGACGCTCTATCGTTTTCAAGGTGATTTGGATCTTTGTATATTATATTTGTACTCTTGACTCATGGAGACGCTATTATATATATCTGTTCTGTGGGTCCCATCGAGGACTGTTGTGTAATGTTATTACTTCGTTTTCCACCCGCACGAAAGTGCCTGGTGGGCACCTTTGAATCGTTTCTATGCGGGTTTGGCGAATTTTGCTCAAACTTGCATAGTTCCGATTCTGAGGGTGTTACAGAGTGGTATCAGAGCTCAGCAGTTGCGATACCCCACAAGTCCAGCCTGTAGGATAACCTAGCTAACGGCCGCAATAGAGTGTCAAAACTATTTTCTAAAATCGGTTGGATAGTTCTGAATAGGTCTGATTTTACTCCTTACCCCTTTGCTATTCCTCTCTTATCTCTACGTGTTTTGAATCCGCTCTCTTCTCTCTCTTCGAGTACAGGATTTCTCGTGGTTGGGTTTCCGTCGTACCTTCAGGGTTTCGCTTTCTCCCTTTTATAACGGAGGTGCTACGATCATCAATCTGCAACTGGTCTGTTGTGCCCTTCATCCAATCTTTTGTTCTTGAGCTCTTTATCCATATGTGTTCCTTGCTGGATATCAGTGTCGTTGAAAAACATATGAGAAGGACGAGCATTGGCGAAGTTGGAGTATACCTTGAGCATGTGTTGTTCATGCCAATGGAACCATCGCGGAACCTAATCATTGTGTCTTTCATACGATTCCTGCTGGCATCATCCCTTTGTTCCGGATACCGCCTAAGAAGGTCTTCAGTCTAAATCTCGAGAGTTGAGTTGCCTGATTCTCCTACCCATGTATAGAGTCGATAGTTGGGTCCGGGATGGACTGATCACCCTACCCGACTCTTACTGTTTGCTCTGGACATCGAACTGGTGGATCAACGTAACTTTTCTCTCTTCTAATGGAAGTTAGAGGTGGCCTTATCGTTTGATACCTCAACCTTCGTCCTCTGTTCTCCGGAGTGTTCTCTCGACGATCAGGAACAACGACCCATTGTTGGTGGTGTCGCCGATTTCAAGATGGCGGATGAACTCTTGTTAGTGGTGTCGCGAGGATCTACACGAAGCGCGAAGGATCAGACCGCCGACCTTCCTTCCGGTACCATGAGGCGGATCTCGAGGGCGAGATCCCTTGTTAGTGGTGTCGAATTGTGGCATCCCGCAAAACCACTACTAGAAAATCGCGTTGAATTTGTGCATTGCATCGTCATCATCATGCATTGTTAGCCAAAACTATCCCGCAAAGCCCGTTTTGTTTTCTAAAAACGCCCCATCTTTGTTCAAACGCCAAACCCCGGGTGCTGCCGGATATTTTATTTGTCTAAAAACCACTTGCAAAAAGTTATCGCAAATTAAATAAAAAGTTAAATTATTTTAGCGGGGACCCGAACGACCACCCCCATATTTTTCAGAACGGTCCACCTCCTAAATTCCTAAAGCCACCCACTAACCTACCCACACCCCTGGCCACCTCACCCCCTCCAATCAGCTCTCGCCACCTCAGCACACCCCAAACCCCCACCAATCCCACGCTGCCACTTGTCCCTCACCTCTCTCTCCCTCCTCACCACCTGTCCCACCCCAGCAACCAACACACACGCCACACACACGAAACCCACGCACGCACCAGATCCCCACTCCCCTGACGCGCCCCTGGCCCCACCTGGGCCCACCACGAACCCCCGCGCCCCCCAACCTCCCTCCTCCTCCACCCTCCTCTCCCTTCCTGGCCGGCCAGCTCACCTCCTCTCCTCCGGCTCGCAAGACGTCCCAGCGTCGGCCCGCCTCCGCCATGCTCCCGGCCATGGACCTCCCCTCCCTCCGATCCGCCGCCAACCGTCCCTCTCCCGCCACCTGCCACCTCCGCTCGCTCCACGCGACCACCCCGACCAGTCGCTGTCGCCTATCCCCTCGTCTCGACCGAGCGCCGCCGCCGCCCGTGACCACCCGACCTCCGCTGCTGCCCGCCTCGAGCCGCACGCCGACCCGTGCTCTCGCCGCCGCCTCCTGCTCGGCAACCGCTCGCCGGCCACCGCCTCATGGCGAGCCGTGCCGGCCGCCATCGCCGACCATGCCTCGCTCCGCTCGACCTCCGCCTCGACCTGCCTCGCACTTGCCGCCGCCCTGCTCGCGCCGTCAGTCGCTGCCGCCGCGGACCGTCTCCACCGCCAAGCGAGCTTGCTGGCAGCCGCCTCGCCCGAGTCCTGCCATGCCGTGCGGGGCCTTGCCTGTGTAGCATCCGTCAAGATCGTTCGCAGGCCGCCCTCGCTTGCCGCTGTGCCCGCCTGCCTCGGTGCGGCTCCTGCGCGCGACCCCTCCGTTCGGTGCTAGTTCCGGAAGATGTCTGGATGGGCCGTCAGTGTGGAGAGATTGGTTATCCCGACAAGATCTTCCCGGACCCGAGGCTCGATCCACAAGACCGATCCGAGGCGCCTGGACCCGAACCGGGAGTACGCCAAGTTCGCCGAGTTCAGGGACCTTCAAGATCTCCGCCACGGACACGACATGTACTTCCCTGGGACGCCATGACTGGGACCCCGGACCCGAAGACCACATGGGACGACAAGTGCTCCGACATGGTCCCGTTTGAAGCAAACTCGAAGACGGCAGATGCGACAAGTACCTCCTCCCGGATCTGTTGCCCGAAAACGCGGACACCAAGTACTCCGTCACGGACCCGAGGATCCGGAGGCCCTTCCTGGATCCCGAAGACCGAAACCGTGGAACCGACAAGAACGACATCGACTAGGAAGAACCCGACGCGCACCGACACTGACCCAAGTCCCGCACCTGGTGTAGGGGTTCGTAGCATGGAAAACAAAAATTTTCTATCGCATACAAACAAACAAGCCAAGATCTATCTACTAGATTGTAGCAACGAGTCGATGGAGGAACTCACCCTCGAAGATTCCAAAGTGGTTAACGAGAGCGGATTCTCGTGGGTGATGTAGTCGTACTCTTCCCGATCTCAAGATCGTGTAGACGATCCTTCCAGCGCCACGTTCCGGCAGCGCTTCCGCAGTCGGTCACACGTTCGGTACTCGACGAAGACCTTCCTCTCCCTTGTTCCAAAGAAAGCGGAGGTTGTAGCACTCTCCTCGCGATTCCTAAGAAGACAACTGGGCGTGGTACCTAAGTAGAGGGAGATCCCGCAGGCTTCGCCAAGCCAAGTGCAGTATGGTGGAGCTTATGAGAGAGAGGATTAGTGGCCTAGTAATTAGACACACCAATTAGAGGGCTCTAAACCAATTAGAAGGCTCTAAACTGTTGGCTAAAGCAATTAGAAGCTCTAAACCAAAACAGCTCTAAACCGAGATCTAGAGTAGAAAGTAAAGCGTCTATGGAGGAGCCCTGCCTCCTTTTATGGGAGGGAGGTCCTGGCGGCCAGGAGGGAGGAGTCCCTCCCAAGTCGGCCTTGGGCTGGGCCCGGAGGAGTCCTACTCCTCCTCCAGTTGGTTCCAACTCCTCTTGCTTGTTTCCCAGTTTCTTGTTTTGGCTTGACTTTCAAACCGGACATTTGACTTTTCTTTTAGGATTCAATTTAATCCTTTATTTGGGACAGCAATAACACTTAGCACATGATGCAATCATTCAATGATCAATGACACATTCATGTACCCTTCCCGAGTGGACAATCCGAACCTTCTAGAACATTCCCGATGAAAACACCTAATCATTCCCGAACTCAAACGGACTTTCCTTATATGAATCTTTATTCTCCGGACCATTCCGGATCACCTCGTGATATCCCGGATCCCATCCGAGACTCGAACAACATTCGGTCTCTTTCATAATACCATAACTACTCAAACAACGTCAATCCTTAAGTGTGTCTCCTACGGTTCGTGAATTATGCGACATGATCGAGACACTTCTCCTAACAATAACCAATAGAGGAATCTGAAATTCATATGGCTCTACATATTTCTACGATTACTTTGCGATCGAATGAACCACTTACATACGATACCAATTTCCCTTTGTCTCACGATATGTTACTTACCCAAGGTTATGATCGCAGATCTCTCGCATACCTAGTTCAACCTTGTTACCGATAAGTACTCTTTTCTCGCTCCTGATATGTGATCCCTTGTGACCAAGTCACATGCTTGCAAGCTAATTGGATGACATTCCACCGAGAGGGCCCAGAGTATATCTATCCGTCATGTGGATGGACAAATCCCACTCTTGATCCATGTGTCTCAACCAATACTTTCCAACACTCAATGCCACTTTTATAACCACCACATTACGGTGTGGTGTTTGATGTCATCAAAGCATCCATCCGGTAAAGGTGATATGCATGATCTCATGGTCGAAGGAATTAGGTTACTATGTATCGTAAAGCATATAGCAATTGAACTAATGAAATGACTTGATCTTTATGCTACGCTTATCTATAGGAGTATGTCCACCATATCATTCTCCTAACGATATGATCTTGTTGTTGATAACATCTCAATGTTCATGATAGGGAAACCACAATCATTAATCAACCAACAAGCTAGTGAAGTATAGAGGCTATACTAGGGACTTCAAATTAAGTTTACAAAACACACAAGTATCAATGTTTCCTTGTTAATACTATTATAGCATGAATGTAAACATTTATCATAAACACAAAGATATAATAATAACTACATTTATTATTGCCTCTAGGGCATATCTCCAACAGGCTCCCACTTGCACTAGAGTCATCTAATCTAGATTACATGGTAATATACCGAACACCCATGGCAGTTTGGTGTTGGTCATGTTTTGCCCTGGAGAGGTTTAGTCAACGGATCCGCCACATTCAGATCTGTGTACTTTGCAAATCTTTATATCCCCATCCCGGATATGTTCTCGAATAGCGTGAAAACGCAGCTTGATATGCTTCACTTCTTGTGTGACCTTGGTTCTTGCGATTGGCTATGGCGCCCATGTTATCACAAGAGATAGACATTGGGTCCAACGACTTGGAACCACACCCAGCTCTGAATGAACTCCTTCATCCATATCGCTTCTTGTGAAGCCTCCGGCACCATGTATTCCGATTCAGTTGAAGATCTCGCCACAACGCTTTGCTTTGCACTCCTCCAGCTAACCGCACCATTCAAAATAAATACGTATCCAGATTGTGATTTAGAATCATCCGGATCGGTGTTCCAACTAGCATCGGTGTAACCATTAACAACGAGTGTTCATCACCTCCATAAGAAAGAACCATATCCTTAGTTCTTCTCAAGTACTTAAGAATGTTTTTGATCACGTCCAATGATCCACTCGATCACTTTGATATCTGCTAGTTAAACTAACAAGATATGCAATGTCGGGTCTAGTACATAGCATGGCATACATTAGAGATCCTATGGTCGAGGCATAGGAGTCTTACTCATCCTTTCTCTATCTTCTGCCGATGTCGGACTTTGAGTTTTACTCAAGGTCGATAAGCAACATGGGCAAGAACCCTTTCTTGCTTTCTTCCATTCCAAATCTCTTTAGAACTTTGTCCAAATATGTACTTTGTGACAATGATATTTGGCTTCGATCTATCTCTATAAATCTTTATGCCTAATATGTAAGCTGCTTCGCCAAGATCTTTCATTGAAAAACTATTATTCAAATATTCCTTGACACTATTAAGAAGGTCTACATCATTCCCAATCAACAATATGTCATCCACATACAGTATTAAGAATGCTACAGAGCTCCCACTCACTTTCTTGTAAATACAAGCTTCTCCATAAGTTTGTATAAAACCAAAACTTTTGATTACCTTATCAAAACGTTGATTCCAACTTCGGGATGCTTGCTTCAATCCATAGATGGACCGTTGAAGTTTGCATACCTTGTTAGCATCCATAGGATCGACAAAACCTTTGGGTTGCATCATATACAACTCTTCATCAATGTCTCCATTGAGGAATGCTGTTTTGACATCCATCTGCCATATCTCATAATCATAATATGCAGCGATTGCTAACATAATCCTCACAGACTTTAGCTTCACTGGTGAGAAAGTCTCATCGTAGTCAACTCCTTGAATTTGTCGAAACCCTTTTGCGACAAGTCGAGCTTTATAGACAGTAACATTACCATCAAGATCTGCTTTCTTCTTGAAAATCCATTTGTTCTCGACAGCCTTCCGCCATCCCAGAAGTCCACCAAAGTCCATACTTGGTTTTCGTACATGGATCCAATCTCGATTTCATGGCTTCTTGCCATTTATTGGAATCTGGGCTCATCATCGCTTCCTCATATGTCTCGGGGTCATCGGTGTTGTCCACCACCATGACATTCATAACGGAATCATACCAATGGAGTGGTACGAGTTCTCGTTGACCTCCGAGGCTCAGAGTAACTCCAACCAAGTTTCATGATCATCATCATTAGCTTCCTCCCTTATTGGTGCAGCACCACAGAACTTCTTCCGTGCTGCGCTACTCGCAATTTCGAGAGAAGGTTCAACAACCTCGTCAAGTTCTACTTTCCTTCCAAATACTTCTTCGAGAGAAATTCCTTCTCTAGAAAGGATCCATTCTTAGCAACGAATGTTTTGCCTTCGGATCTATGATAGAAGGTATACCCAATAGTTTCCTTCGGTATCCTATGAAGACGATTTTTCCGCTTTGGGTTCAAGCTTGTCCGGTAACTTCTTTACATAGGCTTCAGATCCCCAAACTTTAAGGAACGACAATTTAGGTTTCTTCCCAAACCATAATTCATACGGTGTCGTTTCAACGGATTTAGACGGCCTATTTAAAGTGAATGCAGTTTCTAATGCATAACCCAAAATGATAGCGGTAAATCTGTAAGTGACATCATAGAACGAACCATATCTAAGAGAGTTCGATTACGACGTCGGACACACCATTACTGTGGTGTTCCCGGTGTCAATTGTGAAAGTATTCCGCACTTCTTTAAATGCTCGCCAAACTCGTAACTTAGATATTCACCTCCACGATCGTAACGTAGAAATTTAATCTTCTTGTTACGTTGATTCTCTACCTCACTTTGAAACTCCTTAAACTTCTCGAAAGTTTCGGACTTATGTTTCATGAAATAGATATACCCATATCTACTCAAGTCATCCGTGAAGGTAAGAACATAACGATAACCATCACGATGCTACACTCATTGGACCACACACATCGGTATGTATGATTTCCAATAAGTCCGTAGCTCGCTCCATCATACCGTAAAATGGAGTCTTAGTCATTTTACCCATCGACATGCTTCGCATCTTTCAAGTGATTCAAAATCAAGTGATTCAAGAAGTCCATCGAATGGAGTTTCTTCATACGTTTCACTCGATGTGACCAAGACGACAAGGCCACATATAGGTCGAATTATCGCTGATTTCAAACGCTTAGCCTCAATGTTGTTGATATGTGTATTTCCACTATCGAGATTCAATAAGAATAGACCATCTATCAAAGGTGCATGCGTAAAACATATTACTCATATAAATCGAACAACCATTATTCTCTCGACTTAAACAAGTAACCGCCTTGCAATAAACAAGATCCCGAGATAATGTTCATGCTCAACGCAGCACTAAATAACAATTATTTAAGTATAAAACTAATCCCGATGGTAGATGAAGGGTAGCGTGCCGACCGCGATCACATCAACCTTTGATCCGCTTTCCCACGCCGCATCGTCACCTCGTTCTTCGCTAGCTTCCGCTTATTCGGCAAAGACTGCTTCGAGTTACAAATATGAGCAACCTAACCAAGATCAAATACCCGTGCACTACTACGAGTACTAGTGAGATACACATCAATAACATGTATATCGATATACCTTTCTTCTTGATGTTGCCGCTCTTCGAGATCCGCCAAGTACTTTGGGCAATTCCGCCCAAAGGACCTTCTCCCTTGCAAGAAAAGCACTTTCGGGCTTGGGTCCAGCCTTGGTCTTCTTCGTCGGCGTGGTAGCTTTCTTACCACCCTTCTTGAAGTGTCCCTTTGCTTAGACTTGCCTTTCTTGAATTTGGTGGTCTTATTGACCAACAACACTTGGTGCTCTTTCTTGATCTCCACTTCTGCAGATTTCAACATGGCAAAGAGTTCGCAACGCCTTGTTCATGTTCTCATGTTGTAGTTCATCACAAAGTTCTTGTAACTTGGTGGTAGTGATTGGAGGACACGGTAAATCCTCAAAGCATTAGGAATCACAATACCCAAGCTTTGAAGTTTGTTTGCATGCCTGACATCTTAAGCACATGCTCACCGACGGAGCTGCCCTCTTCCATCTTGCGGTTAAAGAACTTTTCGAAGCCTCATAGCTTTCAATTGCCGCATGAGTCTCAAAAATTAATTTGAGATCCTCGACAATATCATGTGGGTCGACTCTTCAAACCTTTTCTCAAGCTCCGATTCTAAACCATACAAGATAGCACATCGAACTATGGAGTACCGATTCTTCCGAGCGAGGTAAACGTTCTTTACTTCATCGGAGCATCACCGTGTGGGTCACCCAATGTGCATCCAGACATAGGTCAAATTACCACCGTGAGGACAATCCTCAAATTGCGAACCAATCCGCCAAGTTGCTTCCATTGTTTTTCAACTTTTCTTTCTAGGAACGCATTAAAATTGATGGTAGGGCTGCCATTGATCTACAACATATTTGCAATAGTTTAGACTAAGTTTATGACAAATTGAGTTCAAATTAATTAATGAAATTAAACTAGGTGAACTCCCACCAAAACAACATCCCTCACATTGTTTTAGTGATAACATGAACCAAATCCACTACATCAACACCGATCATCACGAGAGTTGATATAGTTTCAATGGCGAACAATCATCATGTTCATCATATCTACTATGATTCATGCTTTACCTTCGTAATCCGTGTTCCGAGACCATGTCCGTACATGCTAGGCTCGTCAAGATCAAACCTTAGTTTCGCATGAGCAAATCTGTCTTGCTCACGTTGTATACACTTGCGTAATCTAGAACACCCGATCATCACGTGGTGCTTCAAACAACAAGCTTTAGCAACGGTGCTAACTAAGGGTGAACACTTTATGATTTGAAATTGATGTGCATGAGGGATCATCTTATAATGCTACCGCCGTCTACTAAGCAATACAAGATGCATAAAGGATTAACATCACATGCAATTCAATATATATGTGATATGATATGGTTTTCTTCTTCGTGCCTCCGATCTCCATCTTCAAGCACGAACATGATCTCCATCATCACCGCATTGCATCAAGGTCAATGACGCTTCTCCATGGTTGTCGCCCACCGGCTTCAACTATTACAACTACTTTGAATAGACACGGGTCTTAACATAAATTAAAGACAACCATATGGCTCCGCCGTTGTCGACTTACAATAAGGAACATTGCATACATCGAATATAATCACAATCATGGCCATATCACATCATCAGACACCCCGCAAAACAAAGTTAGACGCTTCTACTTTCTTTGCATATTTTACGTGGTTTGGGGCTTTCAATAAGTGTCGTTCTAACTTACGAACAAGAACCACAACATTGATACTAGCATTGTTGATCACCCGTTGTAAATTGGATCTTAACTATGCTAGGAGAAACATGCACCCGCAAAGCCACTTATGCAATACAAGTTACATGTCAAGCGTGGAGCAAGTCTCATGAACGATGTCATGTAAGGTTAGCCCGGGCCGCTTCATCCCAACATACCGCAAGATGCAAAGTACACAAAAAGCAATCTACAATAAAAGCATCAACGCCCACAATGACCATTGTGTTCTACTCGTGCAACAGATCTACATATAGACACGGCTCTGATACCACTGTAGGGGTTCGTAGCATGGAAAACAAAAATTTTCTATCGCATACAAACAAACAAGCCAAGATCTATCTACTAGATTGTAGCAACGAGTCGATGGAGGAACTCACCCTCGAAGATTCCAAAGTGGTTAACGAGAGCGGATTCTCGTGGGTGATGTAGTCGTACTCTTCCCGATCTCAAGATCGTGTAGACGATCCTTCCAGCGCCACGTTCCGGCAGCGCTTCCGCAGTCGGTCACACGTTCGGTACTCGACGAAGACCTTCCTCTCCCTTGTTCCAAAGAAAATGGAGGTTGTAGCACTCTCTCGCGATTCCTAAAGACAACGGCGTGGTACCGGAAGTAGAGGGAGATCCCAGGCTTCGCTTAAGCCGGTGCAGTATGGTGGAGCTTTATGAGAGAGAGGATTAGTGGCCTAGTAATTAGACACACCAATTAGAGGGCTCTAAACCAAGTAGAAGGCTCTAAACTGTTGGCTAAAGCAATTAGAAGCTCTAAACCAAAACAGCTCTAAACCGGAGATCTAGAGTAGAAAGTAAAGGCCCTATGGAGGAGCCCTGCCCCTCCTTTTATGGGAGGGAGGTCCTCAGGCCAGGGAGGGAGGGAGTCCTCCCAAGTCGGCCTTGGCTGGCGCGGCTGGAGGAGTCCTACTCCTCCTCCAAAGTTGGTTCCAACTCCTCTTGCTTGTTTCCCACAGTTTCTTGTTTTGGCAGTTTGACTTTCAAACTGGACATTTGACTTTTCTGTTTTAGGATTCAATTTAATCCTTTATTTGGGACAGCAATAACACTTAGCACATGATGCAATCATTCAATGATCAATGACACATTCATGTACCCTTCCCCCCCGGAGTGCCGGACAATCCGGAACCTTCTAGAACATTCCCGATGAAAACACCGGAATCATTCCCGAACTCCGAAACGGGACTTTCCTTATATGAATCTTTATTCTCCGGACCATTCCGGATCACCTCGTGATATCCCGGATCCCATCCGAGACTCCGAACAACATTCGGTCTCTTTCTCATAATACCATAACTACTCAAACAACGTCGAATCCTTAAGTGTGTCTCCCTACGGTTCGTGAATTATGCGACATGATCGAGACACTTCTCAACAATAACCAATAGAGGAATCTGGAAATTCATATGGCTCCCACATATTTCTCGATTACTTATGATCGAATGAACCACTTACATACGATACCAATTTCCCTTTGTCTCACGATATGTTACTTACCCAAGGTTATGATCGCTTGTATCTCCGCATACCTAGTTCAACCTTATTCTTGATAAGTACTCTTTTCTCGCTCCGTGATATGTGATCCCTTGTGACCAAGTCACATGCTTGCAAGCTAATTGGATGACATTCCACCGAGAGGGCCCAGAGTATATCTATCCGTCATGTGGATGGACAAATCCCACTCTTGATCCATGTGTCTCAACCAATACTTTCCAACACTCAATGCCACTTTTATAACCACCATTTACGGTGTGGTGTTTGATGTCATCAAAGCATCCATCCGGTAAAGGTGATATGCATGATCTCATGGTCGAAGGAATTAGGTTACTATGTATCAGAAAGCATATAGCAATTGAACTAATGAAATGACTTGATCTTTATGCTACGCTTATCTATAGGAGTATGTCCACCATATCATTCTCCTAACGATATGATCTTGTTGTTGATAACATCTCAATGTTCATGATAGGGAAACCACAATCATTAATCAACCAACAAGCTAGTGAAGTATAGAGGCTATACTAGGGACTTCAAATTAAGTTTACAAAACACACAAGTATCAATGTTTCCTTGTTAATACTATTATAGCATGAATGTAAACATTTATCATAAACACAAAGATATAATAATAACTACATTTATTATTGCCTCTAGGGCATATCTCCAACACCTGGACGCGCCAAGATCTACCCCAGCAATCTGAGAACGACCCCGGAGTCCGAGAACGTTCCCGCGAGACCGATCCCGTCGAACCCTGGGCCCCGAGACCGACCCCGAACCCCGGAACCCAAGTTCTGCCGAACCCTAATGTGTGGACCTCTTCCCGGAACCCTATTGTATAACATAATACAACTTGTCGCATAATAATTGTCTTGCATGCATACATTCATGTGGTTTGGGGGCCTTGTGCCGATTCACCTAATTAAATATGGGGCCCATATGCGGGCAATTCTAGCCTTATATTGGCCTCATTTAATCATGTGTAGCGAACCGGTTTCATCTGTTGTATTGCTAATCAACATTTAAATTGCGGGGGATCTAAACAACATGAACCTATTAATTAATTGTCGGGACCCCGGTTCCGCTTAATATGACCTAATTGCATCGCACCTTGCCATGCCATACATCATACATGCATCATGCCGATCTTCTGCCGTGTATTAAATATTGCACCCGGTGTTTCTTCTAGTGTTTTGCTTCTTCGCGGATAAGGCCGTTGAGTTGATGTGAGCTTCGCCCCGATCTTCGGATGAACCCTTCGACAATGTTTTCAGGCGAGCATCTCCCTCTTTCTACCTATCTTACTTTATAGTCTTTATTTCCCTCCTGTTGATCTATTGCTATCTGTGTTGCGATGCTTTAGTTCCGTACCTGTGATATACCGTGCAGCCCTATATTGCCGTGGACACATCCTATTACCTGTTGTTTGGTAGATAGTTGGACTTGCGCGTCGTAGCTGCTTGCTCAAGTGCTGATGTGTGTCGTCATATGCCACAGTTGCTGATGTATTGCCGCATGTTGACGATGGAGATGATCATAGCTTTACTTATCGTTCACTTTAAATTTCTGTTTAACAACTAAAATTGAAATAAGCAGAGGCATCGGTGGGTGATAGAAAATATTTGGTTTCCGAACGCCCACTTGTGTCCCGTAAGACCCCGAGTACTTGATACCTGTTCCTTGATTTATCGCGCTATCCACATCCGGGAGGTATATGGGTCCCCCCTGAGCCAGAGCTTGATTCAGTCTTATTTCTTGGGGCCACAAACTAGTTTGAGGTTTTATTTACTATCCTGTACTTATGCCATGCTACTTTCTGTATTTAAATTGTGCGAGGAGAACATCTTTGTTTAGGTAAGCGGAATGTTTTCATGTATCGACAAACCCAGCCACACTTTCGGTTCCCGATCGTTTCTGACCATTGACGCAAACCTTGAGTCCGTCTTGCTTGCTTACTTGCTATGGTGTACTCAATGGGTGGCCCCGAAATATTATCAATCCTGTGATTGTTCATGTGAAAGCCTCGTTGGGTTTTGAGTTGGTTTTCCGAGGTTGATCGGCGTGTGTTGCTATTGGTGCACCCGCCGGTAAAACTTTCAAAGCCGTGTCCGCGGATATGGACGACTTGGAGCAAGATCTCGATCATAGACAAGCATAACTAAAGTTTACTGCTATCAATTTGACTTATAATGACTAGTAATCAGCTTCACTATAATGGAATGGCTAATTAATACTGCCCACAATTGCTTGTTTGGAGTGTCGCTTGCGACCATTGTACCTGACTAGTAAGTGTTGCAACTACAACGGAATGGCTGAATAAAAGTACCAACAACTGCTGGGTTTTGGGTTTGTCTCATGCTATCTGTACCTGATTAGTAATTGTTGCCACTATAACGGAATGATTAACTAAAAGTGCCCACTGCTTATTTTATCAGGACGATTAGCTAAACCTGACTAGTAAAGTGCCGCAACTATAATTGACTAAATAAAATTGCCAACGGTGTGAGTTCCTCGGTTGACTTCCTCGTTTGGTCTCGAGGGGGAAACGCCAGGATGGGTTTGTTTGATGGTAGTATCGGGTGGGTTCCGAATAGGTCCTTCTTACCTCTCTCTGATTGACGTCCGTTGTATCGAGTCTCTATAGGTTGTTTAGTGCCTGCTGCCGCTGCCGCTTCAGTCCACCATACCTATGTAGGCGAGGACCGCCGAATTCTAGCCTCGCCGTGCTTGGCCTCGATCTCGACGCTCCTCTTTTCCTTTGCCCTTTGTCGGCACCCTTTGTTTAAGCAGGTTTTGAGATCGACGTCATAGCGGGGTTACCCTTCCGGCTAGGCAGGGTTATGGACGCCATTGGTTATTCTTCAGGGCTCTTAGCCCCATTTGCATCTTGTCCGTAGCTGGACGCTCTATCGTTTTCAAGGTGATTTGGATCTTTGTATATTATATCTGTATTCTTGACTCATGGAGTCGCTGTTATATATATCTGTTCTGTGGGTCCCATCGAGGACTGTTGTGTAATGTTATTACTTCGATTTCCACCCGCACGAAAGTGCCTGGTGGGCACCTTTGAATCGTTTCTATGCGGGTTTGGCGAATTTTGCTCAAACTTGCATAGGTCCGATTCTGAGGGTGTTACATATTTTAGGGTATAGTTGTAGGGAAAATTTAAAAACATGAATTTCAATGTATTTTGTAAAAAAATGTCATGGCACGGTAAAACGACTACTTTTGCATACGATGCCGGAAAAACAGTTTTACCCATCAAAATGATCGTCTAGAAATTTCCTACTCGAATTCAAGATTCCCTAAATTCGAAAAGAGTAAAAATTATGACAGGAAAAATATTTTGTCCTGCAAAAAAATAAAAAAGGGGAGAAACTTCTATGGTGCATATTTCCCATATGTGCACAAAATTCTTGGTCGGGATTCGAAATTTGAATCCCGTTGGCGCCCCTTCTCCCTCTCGTTTCTCCTCTTTCTCTCCTCCACAATTCTCCTCCCTCCACTTCTTCTCTCCTTATCCTCCCCTTCTTTCTCACCTTCTCACCCCCTCCTCCTCCTCTACCCCCTTGAGATCCTCCTCTTCCTCCACCCCCGTGAGATCCTCATCCTCCGACGACCTCCTCCTCCACCCCGGTGAGCTCCTCCTCCTCCTACTCCGACGACGACCTCCTCCAACCTGGTGACCTCCTCCTACATCCTCCTCCAGTGAGCCTCTCCTCCACCGGCGGCATCCACCTACTCCGGCGACCTCCTCCTTCGGCGACCCCCTCCTCCACCGGCGCCCTCCTCCTCATGCTCCTCCATCGACAAACTCTTCCTCCTCTGGCCACCATCAGCCTCCTTCTCCTCCACCGACCCTCCTCCTCGACACACCTCCGGCCAGATTGGATCCCTTTTAAAAAAATTGAAATAAAATATGTGGCGCATATTGGCAATATGCGCCACAGAACTTTGAGATCTAGCCCGCCTTTTTGAATTTTGAAAAAAACTTATGTGGCGCATATTGGCAATATGCACCACATAAGTTTTAAGAATTTTGTGGCGCATTTCAATATGCGCCACAGAATTACAATTCAGTGACGTGGTATCAGTGACGCATTTAGAAATCCAAAACCCATGCGCCATAGATAGCTGTTTTCCTAATAGTGAGGGCTCTCACAAGAAGTTTGTCATGTCAAAAATCTAGGAAGTGCGTGTGGAATCTGAATGCAAGTTCTTCGGTTTGGCTTGTCCTCCAAGGAATAATCCTTCATCCGAGACACTTTCTATCAGGGGTGGGCCCATGACCCGATCTATCAACCTTTGTTTGCATCCCCAGGAAAACAACCACCCACCCCCTTCAAAGACCGTCCTTTCACCTTTGTTGTATGGAATTCGGTGGTCACCTGTTTAGACACCCCCCTTGCGCGCCCTATATAGGAACGGCAACACCTATCTCTTTTGAAGGAATCAATGATTAGTTGGATGTCCTTAATTAAAGACACCATCAGAGCAGTTGGATGGTCTACGTTCTATGTAATGCACATGAGGAGATAAATCATTGAACCTTCACCGGCAAGCACGTAATGTTAATTGAGGGGTAACGCTTTGCTTTTGAAAACATAAATCAATGACACATGGCTTTGAATCAAGCTAAAACTGAGCACAAAGAAGCTCATATTGTTGTATATTATAGGGGTGCATAAACAAATTTCTTCCGGCCGGGGATTATAGGGGTGCATAAACAAATTTCTTCTTCTATCTAATCGAAAAGCCAGTGCTTATGTTGTTTGCTCGAAAACGCAAAGAAGCTCATATTGTTGTATATTATCAACTTACAAAAGTATAAAAATATAAGCACTAAAATTAATTTGGTGGAATCGGTAACATTTTATATACAGCGTAAAAATTAATACAAACACAAACATTCACCGGGCAGGTTCAACACGCACAGGAATGTCTGTGGTACATGTCGTGAACAATCAATCTATACATATGTACAAACAGAAGTGCTTATTAAGCACCCCAACACCAATGAATTTAATAGTATCAACCTTCTGCGCTCACAAAGAAACTATACATCTTTATCTGTCGAGATTGGTCACTGGAACTGCGCTTTGCTAGCAAATGTTTGCCCAAATATCCATCCAGCCGGCACAACTTTGTTGAACACAACCGTCTGTCCATATGTGTCGGTTAATCTAAATGAAAGTTCTTTCCCGGTAAGAAGCACTAGAGACTGCCAATTCGCGCCCCAGTTACGGGACATTGGCGACCAATCGTTTGAATCAGAGATCATAACATCCATCGACTTGATCGAACCAGCTGCAGCGACATTCATCACAATAACTAGGTTAAAGTAATCGCGACCAACGATCCTAAACCGCACACCACCCTTCTTCACGCACGGAACCCTACAGAAATTTATATATATTAGAAAAAAATAAGAATTTTTTACTTTCGGAAACACCAAATTGTAGTGACACAAAGCAGCAACCCATGTATGCGTACCTCTGGTACATGACGGGGATTATGCCACCCTTATAAACGCCGATCTTTTCCCAGGCTGGTTGCGCCATGTCGAAGTGCTGTCGTGGCAGGTTGCACCATCCGCCGTTGTCATTGGGGAGCGCGTCGTTAGGCGGGCAGAGGTTCGTAGCGGTGATCGTCACCGTAACTCCGGGTTTGCAGAACGCTGGGTCCGCTAGCTTGCGGTCACACGCAATCTTATAGCACTGCCCGCACGAGGCGCCATTGTTAAACAACACCGAGCTCAGCGCCGCCGTCCGTGTCCCGTACCCCGCGGTGCACAGGTTCTCGTACCCGCACGCTCCACCTGCGAACGTCGTAAAGAACAATCTATGTTAGCATGAGATGTAGAATTCAACTGTCCGTCTGCATGCGTGTGTGTAGTAAGCTAGTAGTTAGCTTACCCATGGTGCCAGAGGCATCGGCGCCGCCGTAGAACGTCGCGTGCGCCCTCTGCCATTTGATGGGTGCTTTGTCGTCCGCGGCCATGCCCAACCCGAGCAAGACGAACGTGAGCATCACCACTGCCATGGCTCGAGCTGGAGCCGACGCCATGTCGATATCAGTCGATGGATGCCCCTGCAAATCTCGGGAACTTATCTCTACGTACGTGAACTGCTAGTCTGAAATAAACTCTGTGTTTCTGCTTATGGGTCTGTTCGTGTGTTTCAGTATCTGAGGGAGTTGCTTCTGATGGCTAGCTGCGTGATGATCTCGTGATGATTCTTTTTGTGTATATATAGCCCTTGTGATCGGTCCCTTGAGGAGGGAGGCAACTCAGCAAAAGTTATCACCATGTGCAGCCGCACCATGGCTTACGGCCCAATCCGGAGATTATTATCTACGCGCAGCGCAGACATGTATGATCTATATATTTTTTAGTTTAAGTATACTAGTATCATTAGTTAATTATCGATCCTTGCTTGGCAATATCTATATATGGCTGACACATGATCTAGAGATATGGTAATTACTTGACACCTTCTGAAGAAATCGACCGCGTTCTCACTTGCAGGGGGATATTTGCTTGACTTTTCTGACGGCCAGCCTTGGGAAATAATTTCCACTTCCGCGTGCGCATCCCGTGTCTAGAAACGGATGTCCCGTAGGTTGTTTCTTTAATCGTACGACGGGTGAACTTGCAGTGCACCTGGTCCTCAATGTCGACGGCGCTCATCAGCGTGTATAATCATTAGTTCCTCAAAAAACATTTAGTTGTGAAAATAATAGATCAGATCAGGGACCCGAACAGCTCTCCCGACCCGCGTCGTCCCCCACGGACGACCGGGCCGCACCTCCGTTCCCGTCTCTCCGTCACCCCATCTCCTCTCTCCCCTGCCGTTGCCGGCGGTCATCGCAGGGCTAGGCCCGGATGGCGCTGGCGGCGGCGGCCCCTCGACTTTCCCCTCTCGTCGGAGCTCTGCGCGGGGTGGGGCGACTCCGGATGGTGCTCCCAGGCAGCAGCGGGTCCAGCTCGGCGGCGGGGCTTCCCGGCGCGGACAAGGGCAGACTGCAGCGCGATGGGGCAGCCGTTGGCGGCGGCGACTTGCAGCGGCACGGGCAAGCGGCGATGGCGCCCGCTCGGCCCAGACCCATCTGGGCTTGGGCGGGTCAGCACCCCTCCTGGCGGCGGCTTGGCTCCCTGGAGATGGACATGGATCGTCGGCAACCACTTGGGATGGCGGAGCTGCTCGTTGGCTTGTTGCAGCGGGGCGATAGGGCTTTACGGGCCCGATTTGGGCTCGGTCGGGCCCGATGGGGCCTGGTGTGCCTTTGTTGCCATGTCCGGCCGGCTATCGCGAAAGCGGTGGAGGAATTTCCCTCCCGCTTGAAGGCGGCGCTGCCGTCCCTGACTACTGCTGCACCATCCTCTTCCGTCTTTGGACCTCGTGACGACGTCCGTAGGGAGACGGCGAGGGTGACTACAAGATCATGGTGGTGCACGTTGGTGGACGACAAGTTGGAGGGAGTGCTACGAAGCAATCGGGGTTGTGGTTTGGGGGTCGGGCGAAATCCCTGCTAGCTCGACTGGCACCGACGTGGTGACTCCTATGGGTGTCGCCATTCCTTCATGAAGGGCGTTGGGTGTACCCCTCCCCACTCGCCTCCGAGTACCGGGGGAAAACCTAGGATCAGTCCGGGCAACAGCGTCGTTGACGTCACATTCCTTCTTGAGAGTGTTTCTTGGTACGCGGCGACTCGGAGCACTAGGTTCGTGGTGGGACAAATCCGGAGGGCGCAGCGGTTGCGGGTCATCTTCGCTTAGTCGATCTCCTGTTGTTGGCATTGTTTTCTTTTTGTTTCTCGTTGTTTTCGTTTGGGTGTGCTGGTGCTGAGGCTCCAATAGCTATATCATTGTATCGGATGTTTTCTATATTAATATAGCGGGACGAAAGCCTAATTCAAGAAAACATTTAGTTGTCATAAATGGAGATCCTATATAGAGACCAAACCTAGGCATAAAAAAACTGGCCCGGTCGGCACAGCCCAAAGAAACCGACAAGGCCGGGCCAAAATACACCGTCGGGCCAGGTTTAAGCCTGAGTTTTGATCCCGGTAGTCAGGCCAGGCCGTGCTCTGGCCCATATAGGCAACTTAAGATGTGACCGGGCCAGCTCAGAATTTTTTGGGCTTTTTTAGGTTTCAGGCCAGAATATCTAGCATTGGGCTTTTTGGCCCGTGACGAAAAGCAGCCTGGCCCGAGAATTGCACAACTATAATCGAGACTAGAGAGAGTTGAATTATTTATTAAAATAATTAGCAAATTTAATACCAAACTAATACAAGTATGAAACATGACAAAGCAACTATTATATAGTAAAAGCAATATAAAAGTATTTTTCGAGGCACCAGGCAGATCCACATAAGCTTAAAATATATGCTCCATTGATTTAAAGCCTATAAATTTTACACAAAAGTTTTCACGTACGAAACTATAACTGACACGGACCAGCATATTTGAAAACATTTGCACATAGACCAGTGAAAGAAGAAAATATGGACACGATCGCACGTACCCTTCTGTTTTAAAATATAAGATATTTTAGGTTTGTGAAAAAAATGTATTTTTTGGGATGGCGGAGCTGCTCGTTGGCTTGTTGCAGCGGGGCGATAGGGCTTTACGGGCCTGATTTGGGCTCGGTCGGGCCCGATGGGGCCTAGTGTGCCTTTGTTGCCATGTCCGGCCGGCTATCGCGAAAGCGGTGGAGGAAGTTCCCTCCCGCTTGACGGCGGCGCTGCCGTCCCTGTACCCCCGGTGAACTTGCAGTGCACCTCGTCCTCAGTGTCGACGCCGCTGCAAGTACAGGAGAATACTTTTTTCCCCACGCGCCGCCAGTGAGGAAAAGAGATATTTTCCTAGGGCGCGAGTCTTCGGACGCCGGCCACCTGCGGCTCTCCCTGCCAACAACCTAGGTCATCGGTGGTGAGGGTGTCGCCAGATCCACGTGTGTAGATAAGTAGATCTGTTTTTAGCCTTTCATCGTCTTGATTTGGGGGCGGTGATGACAACGCTGAATAATTTTTCTTTAGATTCTTTCCTAAAGGATTCGAAGACCAGTCTATTCAAGTAAGGATGATTCGATGGTGACGGCATATTTGTGGTGGATGTGTGTTCTCAGAATCCACCGCTGCGGCGGCGTTTGCTCCAGCGCCTACGAGGAACCTGGGAGGTAGTCAAGGAGCAGATGCTGATTGTGGTCTGCATCGTCGGCATCTGGAAGATGGTGGATCGCGTGCTGGATCCATGGTTCTCGGTATGATTCGTTTAACGACAATGGTTTCATCTTGGGTGACCCACTTTGGAGGTTCGCAAAGCTGCATATTAGCAATGGAGTCGTATCGAGCTCGGATGAGGAGGTGATCCGTTATTTTTTTCTTTGGTGGCTGCTGTTGTGGTGCCAGAGGCAGGTGACGAGCGTTGACGCCAAGCTTAGAGAACCTTTTTGTCTGGATGTTCCTTTTTGGCTGTCGGTCCTTTGCGCAAAGCCTTGTGTTCTGTCTTTTTCAATTTTGTCAGGACAGTGTCTGCGTGGCTTGTACTATGACATTTATGATATGAATGAGATATGTATTACCATGCAAAAAAGTGTCGGAGCTCATCGGCGTGTAATCATTAGTTCCTCAAAAATCATTTAGTTGTCATAAATGGAGATCCTATATGGATACCAAACCTGGGCATAAAAAACTGGCCCGGTCGGCACGGCCTTAGGCCGGGCCAAGGTACACCATCGGGCCAGGCTCAGGCCTAAGGTTTTGAGTCCAATGGTTAGGCCAGGCCAGGCTCAGGCCTACCGTATAGACAACTTAAGACGTGATCAGGCTAACTCGGAATTTTTCGGGCTTTTTTAGGTTTCAGGCCAAAATATTTAGCATTGGGCTTTTTTTCCTATGACGAAAAGCTGACCGACCGCCCGAGAAATGCACAACTATAACTGAGACTAGAGAGAGCTGAATTACTTATTAAAATAATGAGATTTCTATTTTTATGCTCTTGGTTCGTTAGCTGTACTCACTTTTTCCCCGCCGCTTAATTTTCCTCATTTTTCCCTCGCTATGTTATGAAACCCTCACAGGCACTCAGACGGAGGGATGCTGTCAGCTTGACTGTTACATGCCGATCGGTGGGACCGCGTTGGGGCGGGTCCTTTCGTGGCTATTAAATGCTGACAAGTGGGGTCGTGTTAAGTTGGTTCCCGTAGTGGACACCTCTCTCCACTTATCCAGATCAGCATGGCACCCACAATTATCCACGTGAGCGTCAGACCCACAACTTATCCACATGAGCCAGCCCCATGCACGTGCCCGTGCTGTTGTCCCTCTTTCTTCTTCTTCTCTAGAGACGGTGGCCCTTCGTCCAGCTTCACTTCAGCCTCCTGTTGCTCCCCTTTCTTATTCTTCTCCCGATGTGGCGGCATTTGCTCCAGCTCTAACGAGGGTTAGACTCGTCAATGCCCATTGTTATGGACTTGGGTTTTGGAGAAGATGGGGATGCTAGAAGTCGCGGAATGGTTAATAGGCAAGCAACATTGGGACACGAGGTTTACCCAGGTTCAGGCCTCCGGAGGGAAAACACTATTCCTGCTTGTCTGTTCTTGATTACGACGGAACCAAAAGTTACAGGGGGTACGCAGATGCAATCTGGCGTGAGGTGGTGTATGAGGTGTTCAAATCCTCCTCGCCGTGCCCTCCTGACCTTTATATAGATAGGACAGGTCTCAGGACATGTGAGTCGGTTACATATTAGGGTTGGTACCCTTTGAAATTCTATCTAATCTAGACTTGTCCTCGAAATCGGCATGGGCTTGGGCCTCCTGAAATCTTCCTGGGCTGCAATTTTCCACATGGGCATCCTTGGGCTGGACCGGGTATACCAATGTTATGTACTCGTAGGATGATAATATTCTATCAACTAGCAGAAGTGCCCGTGCGTTGCACCGGGTCGATAGTTAATAAATAGAGAAATAAAATAAAATAGTTTGTACATTTATAATCTATTTAGTATAAGAAGTCGCATTCGGTTTTACACTTGTTTCTTTTAAAAAGAAAAGATAAATGATAATACATGAAATGTCAACTCGTATATTTTATGCCCAACTAAAATGATGTAATCCATATTCTTCGGAACCATATGTACATGCACATATAGAAAAAGGCACATTATCTTGTTAGAATAAACTATTCCAGACTTTGTCCGGTCGTCCGACACTTTATCAATCACCCAGTTAGAAAATCAAGAAGACTGTAATGAGACAAAAAAAATCATGAACAGAAGGTGGAAAACATCATACCAATGGTAGTCAAGTAATTTCCAGCTCCATGTCACACGTCCCTGCATGTGGCCCGTTCAATCTGTGGTGTTATACACCTGTTGCAACTTGTTAGTCGATCAATCAATAAAATTGAGCTAGCCTTTTCTTCTCGCGTAACAGCTCCATCTTGTGCTCTGTGCCCCTCTTCTACAGTCAATCACCCAACCTGGACCGTGGCGCCTATTCTAGTGTGTACATTGCCGGCTGTTGCATCCGATATGTATTTTTTCCAAGTAAACGGGGTAGGGCTGGGGAAGTGCGACGGAGGAGGCCATCCCGGGAGCTAGGCACGGTCGCGGATTGGGAGCTCGGAGGCGGCGGCGTCTGCTTTGGAGGAGAGAATGGAAGGAGCTCGCGTTGCGATCTAGCTCGTCGGGAAAATCGAAGGCTAGCGCAATCGTGGAGCCGAGGGTGGCCGCCGCTCATCCCGCGCCTGCAGGGATGCCACACGCGGACAGGCAGCCGCCAGCGAGCAGAGTACACCGGATGATTAGCAAAAGGAAGAAAATAAAGACAATATATGAAAAATAACATAAAAATCAATACATTGAACTAAATATTATAGTACTACAAAGACAAAGGGCCAAACATTACACGTAATGGTTTGGTAAAAACATTAATATATCTTTAATATCCTCTCCTATAAAAAATGTATAGGATGGAAAAACTGAGAATATTACCTTTCAAGACTCGATATATCCTTAAAATGTCGTTTAACCTAATTGAGCAAATGAATAATAATCACAGAATTATAATGATATTATGTGCATTAGAGTGATATGAATTATATATAAAATTTGGGTCAGCTTAGTAGGCTAGACATCAAACTTGTCAACTATTAAATGGCTATATGCAAACAAAAATAATATAGCACGATGCACACTGTAACCTGGATCGATCTAATACCTGATCCGCCATGTTTGCCCATACACGCTATGTGTTGCATAGACCACGACACATTTGTTTTCAACCCTTCTAAGCAAATCTGCAGTACATATATTAGACAAAAAACCAATACAATTTTGATCAGCTTCGTAGTGAGAATCACTTCGAACTGGTCAGTTATTCACAAACCGAAACAATAAAACATGATACAAACTATACCTGGAAAGGACGTGACATGCTCGACGCGCCGAGTACGTGCTGATAAATTTTGCCTACCGGCTCTCACAACAGTTGTGTATACTAAAATATATTTGTTTCTGTAAATATATGAGTTTTGACTATTAAATGGCTAGATGAAAAACGACACAATAAAGCAGGATGCAAATTATACCTAGAAGAGATTGTACCGTTCAACCTGTGAGATTGTATGGGAGCGTCGCCAGCTGAAGCGCGGTTGGCGGAGCGCCGCGCTAATTAATCCGCGGTGCATACCCATAACAAATTCGATCAGCTGAACCGCGGCGGCGGTGGAGCGCAAGAAGACAAGAGTGCATGCGAACATATTAATCGTAAGGACTCCTGCCCAGCCCTGAGCTCTTTTTTCCTGGTGGGAATTATCGCGAGGACTCTCCTTCACGACCACCACAAAGATTTCTTTCATTTTATATTTGTTACTTCTCAGGTTTCCAGATGATTACTTGTTCCAAACCAAATTAGTGCTGGACAGATTTAGAGCCTTCAAGATACAAAAACATACGACATTTCTAAAGTCCTCACGTTATTCTACTTCCAAGAAATGTCACTTGTTTAAGCTAATCTGAATTGACCCGATTTTAGTTGATTCAGAAACCAAGAACAAGTGTACGTTTTTCTGAATTGTAATAGTTCATGTGACAGAAAACGCAAGCTAGCTACCTAGAAGCTGAAACTATCCATCGCCGTGCTTATATAGCTAGGTAATTAAGCAAGTTGCCAAGCAGCTGAATCAAAAGGCAACTTGCTAGCTGGGTCTGATATGCTTGCGCGGGTGCAGGACATGGACATGCGCATCCATGGCCAGGAACAACAGGGAAAGGACGATACCTTAATGGGGGCAGCAAGTTGTGGATGTTGACGGCAGCAGCAGCATCAGGCCGCAGGTGTGGCCGGCAGCAACATGTCATGGACGGTGGCATCCGGGTGCACGCCGGTGGAAGCAGCGCGGGGATGTCGCAGTCCTTGTCCTGGACCTTGCGCCGGAGCCGGACCGGAGTGGTGGCGAGGAGCGGCGGTCATGCCGCTTGGGAGGGAGGTCGTGGAGGATCAGGAATAGCTGCGAGTGGCAAAGGGGCTGTGGTGGAAGAGGCCGGCAGAGGAGGAGCCCCAGGCGCCTCAATTCCCTAACCCTTGTTCCAGCGGTCAAGCTCGCCTCCGGCTGGGCCTTGCAGGGAGAGGTGGGGCAGAGAGTATGGCCAGAGGTAGGGTACGATGCTGATACGACGGAGAAGCAGCGGCTAGGAGATATATCAGATGGACATGATTATCATCACGGTGACTTGGACTTATGGCTGGGGTGGTGGATAATATATGATTTAGTAAAAGGGTAAAGTCGTCCAAAAAAGTGTAGCTACTACAAAAAACACTCCTTCCTTTATTATTAGGTATAGATATAGATATAGATATAGATTTTCTTTTCCCTGGATCATATTGAATCTCCTCTTTCCAATTCATGTCTTCTGTAACATCTTGTGATAGGGCTTTTCTTTTAATAACAAACCTGTCCATAATACACCTGTATTTGACAAATAAATATACACGTTAAACTTGAAAAAGTTTAGAAAATTATCACCAGAATAAATTCAATCTGTAGAGTTTTTGACTGAGAAAGATCTACGCACCAGGTTGCCGGAACGGAAACTGGGGAACAGATAAAAATTGAGAGAGAAGATCGCCTAATTAGAGGAGCTTCCGAGGCGGCGCTGACATGTGCGCTCGCTGCTTGCGTCCCTGCGTCAGGAATCGCCGATGCCTGCTGCAGCGATGCGTCGCCAGACGCCAGTTGCCTTCTCCTCTTTTTTTTCCTGAGGGATCGGAACAATCAAACCATCAAGGAATAGTACGTGCGGTCCCTGCGTTACTGCGTACGTGTACAGTTTTTTTGGAAACAACGTGTGTGTACCAATTTGTTAGTATTTGAACTGTTCATCGATCAAAACTATATGGTCCTCGCGTGCGGGTCGGGAGCCGAGCGACAGCAGCCAGCTCGACGGACTGCGCCTCCCTGATGCACAACTTCCGGCCTACCCTGATGCCCCTTCGTATTTAACATGTTAAGTACCGCTAAAAAATAAATTGGACCCTGTGTCCCGTGCATCAGGGTAGGCACATTGGCATCCGCCCCTATACCTTGTGGATGATACTCCCATTTCTATTTCAGAAGCCTATTCATCTTAAGATGCTGACTGTCCGAAGCGAGATGGAATCCACTTTAGCTAATGGTATTTGGAAAGTCAGTGACCGTCCTTATGGGTGTAAACTTGTAGGATGTAAGTGGGTGTTTAAAAAAAAGCTTAGACCTGATGGTACTATTGAAAAGTACAAGACACGTCTTGTGGCCAAGGTTTATACCTAGAAATAAGGTGAAGAATTATTCGATACCTACTCAGTTGTAGTCAGATTAACCACTATCCGAGTACTACTATCCTTGGCCGCCTCACACGGTTTTCTTATCCATCAGATGGACGTTAAGACAAAAAATTTAAAGGCAGAGCTAGATGAAGAAATTTATATGGAGCAGCCTGGCGGATTTGTAGTAGATGGTCAAGAAGGAAAGGCATGTAAGTTAGTGAAGTCATTTTATGGTCTTAAGCAAGCTTCAGTGGAACGAGAAGTTTGAAATAACTTTAACTGTTGAAGTCTTTGTATGGTATTAAGCAAGATCCTAAGCAGTGTCACGGGAAGTTTGAAATAACTTTAACTACTGAAGGCTTTGTTGTAAATAAAGCTGACAAATGTGTGTACTATTGTCATGGTGGGGGCGAGGGAGTTATTATGTGTCTCTATGTTGATGACATATTGATATCCGGGACCAACCTCGTTGTTATCGAGGAGGTCAAAGAGTTCCTATCTCGCTGCTTTGAGATGAAGGACTTGGGAGTGGCTGATGTAATCTTAAACATCAAGCTACTAAATGATGACAATGGTGGGATTACACTGCTTCAATCTCACTATGTGGAAAAGATATTGAGTCGCTTCGGGTATAACGAATGCAAGTCTTCTCCAACGCCTTATGATTTGAGTGTGCTGCTTTGAAAGAATGGAATGATTGCTAAAGATCAATTGAGATATTCTCAAATTATTGGCTCACTCATGTATTTAGCCAGCACTACTAGACCTGAAATCTCCTTTGATGTAAGCAAACTGAGTCGATTTGTGTCAAATCCTGGAGATGATCATTGGCATGCTCTTGAAAGAGTTCTGCGCTATTTGAAAGTCACAGCGAGATATGGTATTCACTATACTAGGTATCCACGGGTACTTGAGGGTTATAATGATTCAAACTGGATATCTGATGCTGGTAAGATTAAGGCCACGAGTGGTTATTTGCTTACACTTGGTGGTGCCGTTGTTTCCTGAAAGTCTTGCAAGCAGACCATCTTAACGAGGTCAACAGTAAAAGCAGAACTCACAACATTAGACACAATCACTATTGAAGCAGAGTAGTTTCGTGAGCTCTTGATGGACTTACCTGTGGTTGAAAAAACCAATACCCGCCATCCTAATGAACTGTGATAATCAAACTGTGATCGTCAAACTAAACAGTTCTAAGGATAATATGAAGTCATCAAAGCATGTGAAGAGGAGATTGAAATTTGTCAGGAAACTAAGAAACTCCGGAGTTATTGCGTTCGATTATATCCAAACATCTAAAAACCTGGCATATCCATTCACAAAGGGTTTATCACGCAATGTGATTGATAATGGATAGAGGGAGATGGGTTTGAGACCCACACTATGAGTTGATCCTAGTGGAAACCCACTCTATGTGATCGGAGATCCCGTGAATTAGAGTTGGGAGACAAGTTGTTGGTCAGCTGAGAGGAGAGCATACCCATATTATATTTACATCTCCATAAAGATGCAATACTCTCTTAATCTGCATGGAAGGTTGATATTTATCTTAATGTGTTCCATGTGGCTTTCATAAGAAGAGATGTTGTCCTGCAGAACATCTCTTGAGGAACACACCTATATGAGTATGTCAAACGTCGCAGTCCGTTAGAGTTGGGTGCTCTCTAATAAACTCATGAAAGGCCCTAGAGTATGACGCATAAGATCCAAACCGTGGGGAAGCCAACGACTGCCTTGTACCGGTCTACATTTTGTGTGAAACTAGCGCGCAGAAAACTTATAGTTCAAGGCATAGTCCACTATTCAAGTTGCTAACTAGTGTAACATAAAGTTTAACATGGAAGTTCAACTTAATAGTCTCCACTACACACCGGTATATAAAACAATGTTCTGGAATAAAAGTGATGTAATGTACCAATGAGACTTTGTGGGGGATTGTTGGAATTTGGTAAGTTTTGGGCTGTTGACCCATTAAAAAATTTATGAAATTCTCTTTGGCCCACTTGTGCATGACAACATATGGTTGTGCTAGTGATGCTAAAGTTTAGTCTCACATTGCTAGTGGAAGGGGAGTTGGACCACCTTATATAGTAGAGTGTTGCACCACTCACAATGGTGTGAGAAGGAGATAAGCCCTCGCGCACTCCTCCTCCGACGCCACCCGCCTCGCCTCGTCACGACGCGCGCAATCCGCGGGTTGCGGGAATCTCGCCGAGCCGAGCTTTATTTTGCTATTTGGGAAAATTAATTATGAGTCATTAACAACGCGTTAATTAATTAGCCGTTTCCGTTTTTTATGGATCGTGGGCTGTTACCGACTCATACGTGGGCTGAGCCCCACGATCTCCCTGACCTGTACTATATAAGAGTCTGCGCTAAACCTAATCGGCAATCAATACACACACACGCCTACCTCCATAATCTTTCACCGTTGCTTTCGTCTTCCCAGTAGGCCTCCGGAACCCCGCCTCTCGTGAACCTGTAGGGGTGAGGGGCGATCAGGTTTTTGGGGAGCGCTCAAGCGCGACTACTGGCAACCACGACGTCGTCTGACGATGAGTTTCCTAATGACGACTTCTTCCCAGACGTCAGCAACCTCAACATGGGCGACAACTCTGCTCTTGCTACCGCTGCGGCTACTGCCACCGCTGCACCCTCTAATGTGGCTACTGCTGCAACTGCATCGTATGTGATCTCAATCTCTCTCTTTCAGATTATGCTAGAGTTCTTTATTCTAGCGTTTGATGTATATGTGATGGCTCAGATATGTAGAGCTCGTTGGAAACCCCAAGAGGAAGGTATGATAAGCATAGCTGCAAGTTTCCCTCAGTTAAGAAACCAAGGTTATCGAACTAGTAGGAGTAAGGAAACAACTCCAAGGTGTTGCTAACAACTTGGAACCTGCACAACATAAACTCAAAACTTTGCCCCAACTTACAGTGAGGTTGTCAATCTCACCGGTTTATTGAATACAAAGGATTAAACGTATAGTGTGGAAGATAGTAGTTGCTTGTAGAAAGTAAATGGTAACAGTAGATGATGTAACAATAATAAAGGATTGGACCGGGGTCCACAGTTCACTAGAGGTGTTCTCCTTAAGATAGATAACATGCTGGGTGAACAAATTACAGCGGAGAAATTGACAGATTGAGAAAGCATAACAATGCATATACTAGACATCTTGACTCCTATGAGATTTGATTAGACATTACAACATAATACATAGACCGTAATCCAACTGCTTCTATGACTAATAATCCACCTTCAGGTTATCATCCGAACCCCTTCCAGTATTAAGTTCCAAGCAACAGATAATTGCATTAAGCAATATGTGTAAAGTAACAATACAATTATTCCATGAACAAAAAATTATTGTTTTCTCCCTAGTAGCAACAACACATCTACAACCTTAGAGATTTCTGTCAGTTCCCAGATTACTAGAGGCATGAACCTACTATCGAGCATTAATACTCCCTCTTGGAGTTGCAAGCATCTACTTGGCCAATATAGCTACTAACAATGGAGAGCATGCAAGATCACAAATAACAAAGACATGATAGAACCAATAATCAATCTGACATAGTATCTCAATATCCATCGGATCCCTGCAAACACAACATGTATGATTACAAATAGATGATCTTGATCATGAACGGAGCTCACAAGATCTAAACATGATAGCACAAAGGAGGAGAAACAACCATCTAGCTACTTGATGGACCCATGGTCCGAGGGTGAACTACTCATGCATCACTCCAAGGCTGACATGGTGATAAAGAAGGCCTCCGGGATGATCTCTCCCCTCTTCCAGGGTGCCGGGAAGAGGTTCAGATCCCCCGATCTAGGGACGATGGTGGCGGCGGCTATGGACTATTTTGTGGAGATTTGATTGGGTCCTTAGGGTTTATGCATCGGGGTGCTTTTATAGCCGAAAGGGCGAAGTCGGTTGAATATTGACTTTGGCCATCCTGTGGCGCCCTTCCGTCTCTTCTCTGGACTCCGTGTTCGCTCTGGTAAAATATTTACTTTGGATTGTGTTCCGTCCAATTCCGAGAATATTTTCTTACTAGCTTTTCTGAAACCAAAAACAGCAGAAAATAGACAACTGGCACTGCGGCATCTTATTAATAGTTTAGTTCCGAAAAACGTATAAAAATACCTCAAAGTATAGACAAAACATAACAAAGTTGATACTAAACAAACATGGAACATGAAAAATTATAGATACGTTTACGACGTATCGAGATATGATAGGTTTATCTTGTATAGATGCAATATGTTCATCTACTTTGTTGATCTGCATGATTGGTTTTAGTACTGTATGTATGAGCATGCTTAATCAGTTTATTACTCGTATTAAATTATATGGATTATTGCTTATGTTTTCAACATGATTTCCTTCTATTACCAATCACAAAGAATTAAAGACATCATCAGAGCGGTTGTGCGCTCTACGTTCTATGTAATGCACGGAAAAAGATAAATCATCGAATCTTCATGAGCAAGCATCTAAAGTTAATTGAGGGCGCAATCTTTGCTTTTGCCTTTTTGACAACACAAAACAACGGCACCTGGCTTTGACTCAAGCTAAACCGAGCACTTTATTAACCCCGAGTAGTTTTGGTGATTATAGAGGTTTTCACATGTTTCCCCTCATAAAATCGCATGCTTTGTACATAAACAAATTTCTTCTTCTATCTTATGGAAAAAATCAGGGGTCCTATCACTACAGGAATGGGAAGCTACGCCGACGGCCGGTCGATACGCCGACGGACAAACGTCGGGGCCGTCGGCGTAGCAATCGTCTAGGCCAGCTCCGCCAACCAGCCGTCGGCGTAGAATTGCCCTCGGCATATCCTATGCTAAGCCGACGGCTGCCCTCGGCGTAGCATACGCCGACGGCTGCCCTCGGCGTAGCTATTTTTTATTTTATCTCATTAAACTTTGAAAAATCATAACTAAATCATTCTAATTCAGAAAAATACAAATAATATATCAAAATATGCAGAAAAATAAGAACTATCTATCTACACTCAAATATTACATATTTGTAAATAAAAATTAAGTAAAACATAAAACATTATATATAGTTTAAAACAGACATAAAAAATTCAAAAATGATTGAAACAATGCGAAACCTTCGCGTGGTGTTATATTATGTGACATAGTTAGAAAGAAAAATATCAAACTTGGTATATTGATTATGTCTCAAAGAAACCTTCACAAAATGACCTATCTCATTCGAGGTTTATTCTTGGCTTTCTGGTCAAATGACCAATGTTATGGCTAGAATCAAGGCATGGTTTGTGATAATGTGCTCATATTGTGCATACACATGCATCATGGGATAGCGAACAATGTTGCAGGAGGAAGCTTTCCTTTTTGTCGCACCAAAAAGGCATTTTCCATTTTCCGAACAAAAAAAACGAACGGTTTTGTGAAGCAACCACCAAATGGCTAATTCAAAATGGTACCACCACATTTTACAAAAATACTATACCACCTTATATGGACAATGTCCCAATAAGAGGATCCGAAACCTTTCCGTCCACCTCTGGTGAAAAAGACAAATTCCTGCCGAATCGGTAGGACGTGGGTCAGATATGAAATACAGGTACATGATCCTATGCTCATGTTTTTTTACAAAAATCATTTTTAGGTTCATAATATGCTATTTTATCAAAAATCCAATGCAAGTTTAGCGAGGCTCGGTCCCGAGCTAATAATTTTTATGCCCGGTGTTCGACAAAGTTTGACGATAGTTTAAAACGAGCATAAAAAATTCAAAAACGATCGAAACAATGCGAAACCTTCGCGTGGTGTCATATTATGTGACATAGTTAGAAGGAAAAATATAAAACTTGATATATTGATTATGTCTCAAAAAAACCTTCACAAAATGACCTATCTCATTCGAGGTTTCTTGGCTTTCGGGTCAAATGACCAATGTTATGGCTAGAATCAAGGCATAGTTTGTGATAATGTGCCCATATTTGGCATACACATGCATCATGGGATGGCGAACAATGTTGTAAAAGGAAGTTTTCCTTTTCATCGCACCAAAAAGCCATTTCCCATTTTCCGAGCACAGAAAATGGACTGTTTTGTGAAGCAACCACCAAATGTCTAATTCAAAATGCTACCACCACATTTTACAAAAATACTATACCACCTTATATGCACAATGTCCCAACAGGAGGATCCGAAACCTTTCCGTCCACCTCTGGTGAAAAAGACAAATTCCTGCCGAATCGATAGGAAGTGAGTCAGATATGAACTACAGGTACAAGATCCGATGCTCATGTTTTTTTAGAAAAATCATTTTTAGGTTCACAATATGCTATTTTATCAAAGATACAATGCAAGTTTAGTAAGGCTCGGCCCCGAGCTAAGAATCTTCATGCCCGCCGTTTGACAAAGTTTAACGATAGTTTAAAATGGGCATAAAAAAATTCAAAAACGGTCGAAACAATGCGAAACCTTCGCGTGGTGTCATATTATGTGACATAGTTATAAGTAAAAATATCAAACTTGATATATTGATTATGTCTCAAAAAAACCTTCACAAAATGACCTATCTCATTCAAGGTTTCTTGTCTTTCGGGTCAAATGACCAATGTTATGGCTAGAATCAAGGCATAGTTTGTGATAATATGCCCATATTGTGCATACACATGCATCATGGGATGGCGAACAATATGGTAGGAGGAAGTTTTCCTTTTCGTCGCACCAAAAAGCCATTTCTCATTTTCTGAGCACAAAAAATGGAAGGTTTTGTGAAGCAACCACCAAATGGCTAATTCAAAATGGTACGAAAACATTTTACAAAAATACTATACCACCTTATATAGACAATGTCCCAATAAGGGGATCCGAAACCTTTCTGTCCACCTCTGGTGAAAAAGACAAATTCCTGCCGAATCGGTAGGAAGTGGGTCAGATATGAACTACAGGTACATGATCCGATGCTCATGTTTTTTTACAAAAATCATTTTTAGGTTCACAATATGCTATTTTATCAAAAATCCAATGCATGTTTAGCAAGACTCGGTCCCGAGCTAAGAATCTTCATGCCCGGCGTTCGACAAAGTTTGACGATAGTTTAAAACGGGCATAAAAAATTCAAAAACGATCGAAACAATGCGAAACCTTCACGTGGTGTCATATTATGTAACATAGTTATAAGTAAAAATATTAAACTTGATATATTTATTATGTCTAAAAAAACCTTCACAAAATGACCTATCTCATTCGAGGTTTCTTGGCTTTCGGGTCAAATGACCAATGTTATGGCTAGAATCAAGGCATAGTTTGTGATAATATGTCCATATTGTGCATATACATGCTTCATGGGATGGCGAACAATGTTGCAGGAGGAAGTTTTCCTTTTCGTCGCACCAAAAAACCATTTCCCATTTTCCGAGCACAAAAAATGGACGATTTTGTGAAGCAACCACCAAATAGCTAATTCAAAATGATACCACCATATTTTACAAAAATAGTATACCACCTTATATGGACAATTTCCCAACAGGGGTATCCGAAACCTTTCCATCCACCTCTGGTGAAAAAGACAAATTCCTGCCGAATCGGTAGGAAGTGGATCAGATATGAACTACATGTACATGATCCGATGCTCATGTTTTTTTACAAAAATCATTTTTAGGTTCACAATATGCTATTTTATTAAAGACTCAATGCAAGTTTTTCTTTTCATCGCACTAAAAAGCCATTTTTCATTATCCGAGCGCAAAAAGGGAATTTTCTAAAGCAACCATCAAATAGATAATTCAAAAAACGGAGGGTTTGTGATTAGTTGATATGGATATTATATTTGGATTCCTCTCATTTTTCTGATCAATTTAGACATATTATTTGTTAAATTCCGATTTATAGATTTAAAGATATTAATTATTCCATATTAAATAGAAAAATAGAAAAAAGTAAAATTATTATATTTTTATTTGAATTCAATAATATTTTTAATTATTTATAAATGTTTACTTAGATAATTGTTTGTAATTTAAAAAAATACAAACATGTGACATGTTGATATAAGGGTTAATAGGATTGATATCATAGTATTGACAACAATGTATGAATTACTTTGCGGAAACAGATTCTGAATGAACGAGAAAGTTAAGCGTGCTGGAGTTGGAGTAGTATTAGGATGGGTAACCGGCCGGGAAGTTTGATAAAGACTGTAATTTAATTAAATATTAAGTGTAATTAGTGTTAAAAATGTTTAAAGTGAGAGATTAACGAGTCAAACAATTCAAAGATTCAAAAATTGAGAAAAAAATAAAATAAAAAATTAATTTTAAAAAAAATGTTTTGCAACCTGTCGACAAGCTATGCCGACGGCCGCTACGCCGACGGCATTTTGATACGCCGACGGCCTCTACGTGCTCCACCGAGGGAGACCTTTGCCGAGGAGGCTACGCCGAGGGCAGCCGTCGGCGTATCATACGCCTGAGGGCATTCTACGCCGACGGCTTTTTGCCCTCGGCGTAGCGCGCGCGTCCTGTAGTGTATTGTTTGCTCGAAAACGAAAAGTTCATGTTGTTTTATATTATCAATTTACACAAGTATAGAAAATATAAACCCTAAAATTAACTTGGTGGAATATGTAACATTTTATATACACCATACAAGTAAATACAAACACAAACATCCACATAGCAGATTAGGCACGCACAGAAATGTCTGTGGTACATGCCTTGACCAACCAATCTATACATATGTACAAATAGAAGTGCTTATTAAGCACCCCAACAACAATGAATTTAATAGTACCAACCCTCTCATGGTACGCTCACAAAGAAACTACATCTTGATTTGTTGAGATAGGTCACTGGAACTGCAATTTGCTAGCAAATGTTTGCCCAAACATCCATCCACCCGACACAATTTTGTTGAACACAACCGTCTGTCCATCTGTGTCGGTCAATCTAAATGAAAGTGCTTTCCCGGTAAGAAGCGCTAGAGACTGCCAATTCGCGCCCCAATTGCGGGACATTGGCAACCAATCGTTTGAATCAGAGATCATAACATCCATCGACTTGATCGAACCGGCTGCAGCGACATTCATCACAATAACTAGGTTAAAGTAATCGCGACCAACGATCCTGAACCGCACACCACCCTTCTTCACGCATGGAACCCTACAGAAATTTGTATATATTAGTAAACGTTAAGCAATCTTGACCTCCGGACACACCAAATTGTAGTGACACAAAGTAACCCATGTGTGCATACCTCTGGTACATGACGGGGATGATTCCACCCTTGTAGACGCCGATCTTTTCCCAGGCTGGTTGCGCCATGTCAAAGTGCTGTCGCGGCAGGTTGCACCATCCGCCGTTATCATTGGGAAGCGCGTCGTTAGGCGGGCAGAGGTTTGTGGCCGTGATCGTCACCGTAACTCCCGGCTTGCAGAACGCCGGGTCTGCCAACTTGCGGTCACAGGCGATCTTGTAGCACTGCCCGCACGAGGCGCCGTCGTTGAATAGCACCGAGCTCAGCGCCGCCGTCCGCGTCCCGTACCCCGCGGTGTACAGGTTCTCGTACCCGCACGCTCCACCTGCGAACATCGTAAAGAAAAATATATTAAGTTAGCATGAAAGTAGAATTCAACTGGCCTCTGCGTCTGTAGTAAGCTAGTTAGCTTACCCATGGTGCCAGAGGCATCGGCGCCGCCGTAGAACGTCGCGTGCGCTCTCTGCCATTTGATGGGTGCTTTGTCGTCCGCGGCCATGCCCAACCCGAGCAAGACGAACGTGAGCATCACCACTGCTATGTCTCGAGCTGGAGCCGACGCCATATCGAAATCTCGGGAACTTATCTCTATGTAGGTGAACCGATAGTCTGAAACCTGGATTCAGGAAATAAACTGCGTGTTTCTTCTTATGGGTCTGATCAGTGTCTGAGGGAGTTGCTTCTGATGGCTAGCTGAGTGATGATCTCGTGATGATTCTTCGTGTGTATATATAGCCCTTACTTATCCCTTGTAGCTAGGAGGGAGGCGGACTCAGCAAAGTTATCCCTTGTAGCGTGCACATGTGCATGTGCAGCCGCACCATGGCTTACGGCCTAATCCGAAGATTATATGTACGGCAGCGCAGACACGTATGATCTATACTTTTTTTTACTCCATACTATCATTAGTTAATTATATCGATCCTTATTGGCAATATCTATACTATGACTGACACATGATGTAGAGATATGGTAATTGCTTGACACCTTCTGAAGATATCGACGCGTTTTCCGATTTCCAATTAAGCTTGCTTGACGATCTCACTTGCAGCCAGGGGATATTTGCTTGACTTTTCTGACGGCTAGCATTGGCAAATAATTTACGTTTTCGCGTGCGAATCCCGTGTCTACGAAAGGATGTCCCGTATGTTGTTTCTTTAGTCGTACGACGGGTGAACTTGCAGTGCACCTGGTCCTCAATGTCGACGGCGCTCGTCAGCGTGTAATGATTTACTCAAAAAAAATTAGTTGTCATAAAGGGAAATCCTATATAGAGACCAAACCTCGGCATAAAAAACCCAGCCCGGCCGGCCCAACCCAGACACAAAAAGCCCGACCAGGCAGGGCCAAATTGTACCGTCAGTCTTGGCTCAGGCCTGAGGTTTTTGAGCCCGATGGTTGGGCTTAGGCCTACCATATAGGCAATTTAAGGTACGGTCCCGGGCCAACCCGGAATTTTTTTGGGCCAGGCTTAGACCGGAATATTTAGCGTTGGACTTTTTTGGCCCTGTCTGAGAAATGCCTTGCTATAATAAAGACTAGAGAGATCTAAATTACTCATCATTAAATAATTATCGAATTTCACATCAATTTTATCCAAGTGTGAAACATGACAAAGCACTTTGGAATATTTACTAGCATGCACATATTTTTTTGAGGGGAAAACAGTAGGGGAAAGACCTCCACCGCAAAAAATTTCATTATTGTAAAAATCCTGGTTGACAAGAAACAGAAAAAATCTATAGCTAAAGGTTGCAAAGCTACAAAATTACAAGGTTTGAAGGTTGCAAGTTGGAACCCTCTAATATACTTGTCTCTAGAACGAGTTATTGAGTTGGCGACAGAATTTCTTTTTCATTCTCAATTTGACCCATCTCATTTCTTGAAGAAAAATTGCTTTCCAATTTTTGAAGTTTGGCCTTACATTTTCAAAGATTTTATTGTTTCTGAAAATCCAGATCCCCCAAGCAGTCAATATCATTATCCCCATCGCAAAAGGAAGATTTAGCTTAGTTTTGATATCTTGGAAGGCTTCAAAAATAGACAATCCTTGATCTATGTGAGGGAAAACATAGACCCAGCATTCAGAAGCAAATGGACATGTCCAGAAAAGGTGGACAAGTGTTTCTTCTGTGTTACAGTTCAAGGTTGCACAGTTATAACCAGGAAGAGAACAATTTTTTTCTTGTGAGAAGATTCCTTGTATTAAGCCTATCCAAAAGAAGAAGCCAGAAGAAAAACTTGTGTTTAGCTTGGCAAGAGGATTCCCAGATTCATGTGAAGTGAGGTGGAGCAGGCTAAGAACCAGCAAGAACCAAGTAGGGCTTTTTAACAGTGAACTCATCGTTACCCCAAATGTAAGTCCATTTATCAGGATGATGTCCTGATGCGGTTGGCTATTGGACAAGAATTGTTGGCACAGATCCTCAAGTTGTTCAAATTCAGAGAAAGCCTGATGTGACAGAGGAAGATAAAAAGATCTTCCAGGTATTCAGTATAAACTACTTCCTGCACTGTGATTTTGGTGTTCTTTGCATAGGATAGAAGATGAGGCATTTTGAATTTGAGGCAATCATTCCTCCAAAGGTCAGTCCAAAAATAAACAGTTTTCCCATCCACGGGCTGACACTTAGCCATAGCTTTATAAGCATCAATGAGTTTCAGGTGTGCCTTCCACCAAAAATACCTTTCCATTTGATAGCCTGGCAGTTTTGTTGTGGTGGTGGCACGGCAGATGCCATGGCTAGGCTTAAGTTGGAGACCGAATGGATGCTTGTGGTCACCGGGGAGGGAGTGAATGGTCGAGCCATGCACGAAGAACAAGGAGAACTCTCCAGACTTAGTGATTTGATTGATATGGGAAGATTACAAGTGCTCCTTGAGCTGTATGAACTAGGGTTAGGAGCACTGGTTCCCTACTTGGTCAAACCTCCTACTACAGCTATGTCCTCCTTTATATAGGCAGTGCTAGCTAGCTTATATCCCTTTAGGTGCTAGGGTTTACTGTTTGGATCTTGGTCCCTGTAATGTGGGTCGGGTCATGGGCTTGCCCTAAGTCCAATGTCCCAGTCCATAAAGCTTGACAGCTAACGGTCTTCTGGTACGCTGCTTCCTGTTCCTTTTGGCGTCATGCTGTAACTTTGTACGTCAGCGTATGCTTTGGGCGTCACCCGGCTCCTTTTGTGTCACCCGGCGCCACCCTTCTCTTTTGACCATGCTTTACCATGGTCCCTCCTGAACCTTACTCAGAAAGATGCCACGCGTCCTACTTGACTCGGCCCTTCCTCGGTAGACTCGGCTCGTCGGTTCCTGCAAGAATTACAACTTTGTCTTATGCGGGCCGACATAGTTTATATGTCGGCCGCTCATGCTTCTCTTACCCGGCCGTTCTTACCCGGCCTAGTTCTTTCTTTACTCGGAGCTAACCAAGTTGTGCTATGTTTCACCTCTCGTGACCTTACCGGGGGTCCCCCCACCCCCGACATTAGTCCCCGAAGCTAGTGAGGTCTAGCAGTTCAAGCTGTTAGGCGTCTCCAGGTTCCTTTTATGTGATTGAAACTTAGTTTTTGTCTTTATTTATCGCAATCTTGCACCTTGCCGGGTCTGTCTGACAGTTTTCGGATCCACTCTTTGACTTCTTGGCTCATTTTTGCCTCGAGCCGAGTCACTTTGGCCAATTCCGAGTTATTTTCGACACGCTTCAGTCACTGACAGCTGGTAATCATGATTACTTGCCTCAAATTTTGTTCCAAGCTCTGGCGGCACAGTGACGGGTGCGCAGTTATTCCCCGTCATTGTGGCAGTCCCATCGGCCTGCGCCCCTTGTCCTTCCTTTCATGAAATGGAACGGTATTTTTCGTGTATCTCTGGCTACGTGGCACCTACTGATTGGCTTACTCGGCCTGGTACACGGCCACACGCTGGCCGTACGGCACAGATGGATCCCACGACCAGGGTTTTTACTGTCCTTAAGTAGGGGTTGGGGGTTTCCACTTCCCCCACGCTCGTTCAGTTTTCCCTTGCCTCTTCTTCTTCCTTGCGCCTGCGAGATCAAACCGCCCCCTTTGCGGTTTCCTCTTCCTCCTATTCTTGTCCTGCAATTGCTCCTCTTTTCTTTCCACTCCACCACGGGTCCACGTTGTTCCAAACCTCTTCCAACCGTGGAGGAGACTGAATCTGCGAAACTCATGGACGCTCGTGACGGCGCTGATGGTGCTGAGGAGCGGGAGGTTCCCGCCGGCGAGCGCGGTGGCTGGGAAGGCTTGGAGGTCTCCACCGAGGAGTTGGAATGGCTCCGCTCCACCAGGCGCATTCCGCTGCAAGTGGATTGCCGTCTCCCCGTCGGTGAGATCTCTCCTAAGCCCGATGCTAATGAGTGGGTGGTTTTCCTTTCTCACTTTGAGCATGGTTTTGCTCTTCTAGTGAGCACCTTATTTTCCTCGTTTCTCTCCACCTTCCATCTGCAAACCCATCATCTCCCTGTCAACGCCATTGGCTCTCTTTCTTGCTTCAATTTTGCATGTGAGGCTTACCTCAGGATTTGGCCTACAGTTCTTCTGTGGGCCAAATATTTTAGCTTTAAGGTTCAAGTTGTTCCCCAGCCTGGTGCTCCTCGTTCCGAGAAGAGGTCGACCCGGTGCGGTGTTGCTAGTATCACGCCCAGGAGAGATTCCATCTTCCCTTAGGTTACTGGTATTGATTCCTGGAAGAAATGGCATATGAATTTCTTCTATGTCAAAAACAGCGGGTCCACCGATAACATCCGGCTCCCCCTTTCTCGGACGAGGTCCCGAACAAGAAGCTCTGGCAGATTGACCCGCGCGACCAAGACGCTGCGGTGAACGAGGCTAACGTGATCTTGGAAAGGTTGCTGTCGCCGGATGAGCATTTTCATCTTGCTTAGAGGGACCTCATGTGCACCTTCATCTCACGCCGGGTCAGCCCCATCCAAGCTAGGAGCCATAAGATGTGCTTCATGACTGGCACCCATGATCCCACTCGGCACTCTACCAAGGAGCTCTCCCATGACTCCATTGCTCGCCGAGTAAGCTCCATCTTTAAACTGAACTTGGCGGATGATTGGGCTTGGAGCTGTCCTCCGTTTATCCGGGTCAAGCATGTCCCCTGGGTAAGTTTTCCGAGTCTTTTTCCTTGCCGAGTAGGCTTTAGCTCTTTTGCCACACTTAGTCTAGTTTTTGGTTACTCATTTTGTTTGTCTTTCGCAGAATCTTATTCACCAGGTTGATGACAGTACTGTCCCTCTCTGCGCTTATAACGGGGATCGCTCCAACTCTGATGAAGTCGAGTATGACCTGGAGCGCTTCATGCCCATCCCGCACGCTGCAGTTGCTTCAGCTTCGGTTAAGAGTCGATCTCGCAATCCCTTACAAGATTGGTCTGACGATGATGAGGATGATGATTGTACGCTTTGGGAGGTACATGCCTTGCGACCTTTGTCTCCCAACTTATCCGAGTAAGACTGTTATTTACTTATGCAGCTGGCCAGGTACATGACACTCCTCCTCTCGCCGTGGGTGGAGTCGGCAAGATCCCCGTCGCCAAGCCGAAGCGACGTGGAGCCTCCTCCAGCACTCAGCCGGCCAAGAAGAGCAAGCCCACTCCAGCAGCTCCCGCCTCCGATCTTGCCACTGCCGAGACTCGCTGTCAAGCCGGGCGCAGAGTCACACGCCGATTCACCCGTGACCCGGTCGTCACCGGGTAAGTTTTTATACTCTGCTTTCTTCGTTTTTTCTTTTTCGTCACTGATGTTCTCTTATACATGTCTCGTTGTTTTCAGTGCCGCACCTTTGTTGGCAAACCAGGCTACTTCTAGCATCGCCTCGCTGCTAAGTCCTGCGCCTCCTCCAGCTGATTCGGCGGCGCCGAGTCCCGTCCGAGTCGAGGCTCCCGCTGTTGAGGCTCACGCCTCTCAGTGTCAATCAGACCTGGTGGGTCATTCGGCTAGTGTCTCTGGTGCTGGCCAGGAACAACTATTTGATCTTGGTGACAGTGATTCTGGCGTCGAGAAACCTTCCGCTATCAGTTCCTCTGGCATCGGCCCTCAGGCTGGTGCGAATGAACAACTTCCTGATCTTGGAGCCAGCAAAACTGCTGAGCCTAGTCAGCCGGCTCCACTTTCTTATCCAAATCCTCCTGCTCGCTCTCCTATTCTGTCAAAGGACCAGACCCAGCCCAAGGTCTCTAGCTCTGCTCGCCCTTTACCCAGCAAATCTACCTCCTCCAAGCAGACAACGTTGGTCTGCGCTCCGGGTTCTGCTCCTCAGATCTGGCCTCCGACGTTGGCAACAATGCTCGCTTCAACGGGCAAGGTGGGCGAGTCCACGACTGCTGGGTCAGGTCATGACTCTAAGGATGTTACCCTCCATACTAGTGCTACAACGACCCGTGCCAATGTGGGAACTACCCTGAAAACGGGTCAAGTTCTCACTCAGATGCTCAGTGGAAAAAGCCTTGGCTCGGCTGAGCCTTATGCTTTGGCATGGAATGCAGCTAGCGAACAGGAGGTCAACACCCGCGCTGGAAATAAACTGAAGCTGGGCCCTAAGGCCGTCTCTGACATAACCCAGCAGGCCATTTCCCTAATGGCTCGTGCCGACAAAGTGAACGAGGTAAAGTAACTTCTTACTCTTTTATATTGTTGAGTATCCCCTTTATATATATCACCTAGTCCCCGAGGTTACTGCCGAGTAAGGAACTTACTCGGCCGTAAGCTCTCAATAATCACTTAGTCTTTAAATTTTTACACCAAGCTTGCATGCTAGAGCTTCGATCCCTAGCCCTCGAGGTTACTGTCGAGTAAGGTACTTACTCGGCTGTAAGCTCTTAAGATTTTTTATTTCCTTATGCCAAACTCATATGTTAGAGCTTCGATCCCTATCCCTCGAGGTTACTGTCGAGTAAGGAACCTACTCGGCTGTAAGCTCTTAAGCTTTTTAATCCGGTAGGCTGCTTGACTTGTCCTTTCCTTACTGTCTGTCTGCTTTGTGCAGCTCACGCATAACGAGCGCACCAAGGTGCACCAAGCTCTCGTTCTGGCGCATCGCAAGCTCGAACTTGCGTATGAAAAGCTATAGACTAATACCCAAGGCCAAGGTAATATCCTTACTTGTCCTTTCTCTATTCGGTGTATTTTTCCTTGGTTCATTTTCTCAATCTTTTCTCGCTCTTCTCTCATAGCCTCCGCTTAGTCCACCATCAATGCTCTTCACTCTCAAATCAGCGAGGCCGAGAGTAAGTTTCTTGCCTCATTAATCCGATAGCTGAAGGTTTCTGTTGGTGCTGACAAGTAGTTTGTTCCGAATAAGCAGAGAAGCACCAAGCCGAACTCCAGAAGGAGCAAGATGAGGTGACTCAGCTGAAGAAGCTGATGATCGAGATGGAGCAGAAGCACTTGGCCGAGGTGAAGGGGCTGAAGGAGGAGCTTGCCGAGAAGAATGAGCAGCAGGCCGCCAGCGCCAAGAAGACCAAGAGGATGCTCCACGAGGCCGAGTCATTGGTTGAGTCGGAAAATATAAACTTTGACGCCCTACAAGCCAAGGCCAAAACTTGGCATATCAAGCTCGCCACTATCAACTTCTTTCTCGGTAGTGAGTTCTTACTCTTTTTGCACTGTATAGGTCGCTCTGGACTTCTTCCATCTACTTTTGTTATTTTTTCTAACTTTATCTTTTGCTTGCAGAGAATTTTCCTGAGGCCAATATGTTTGCCATCCGAGCCATGAAGAAAGTGAGGGCCGAATCTGGTGCTCCGGCCGACGGCGAGGTGTCCATGGAGGAGCTTCTCGAAGCGGTGTCAGAACGGGTCAGGACCCTCAAGTCCTGCGGTGCGGACCTACTCAAGTCGGCTATTCATGCGTTTTGCATGCTCTGGCCGGATGAAGACGCACCCGAACTCATCGAGCCACTTGCTGAGAGATTGCTCCTTATTGAGGACCGGCTGGATCAATGGCGTGAGTCGGTCGGCCAAGCTGCAGCGGATAAGGCTCTCTCCTTTGTCCTTTCATGGTACGAGGACATCAATCTTGATGTTCTTGCTCGCATAAGAGGAGATGGCAAATGGCTGAATTACCCGAAGCTGATCAAGAAACGCCAGGAGCGAGCTTACGCCATGATCGAGTATACCATGGTGCACGCTTGGTGCGACGGGCCCAGCTTCCTCGACCTTGGCGACCCTCTCGTCGAAGTTGCTGATGAAGAGGGCGGCGACAACGAAGCAACCGAGTCAGATGGTCTGGATGACCCGACCACAGATGCCCTTGACTCGGCCGATGCTCCAAGCAATGCTCCTGGCTCCAAGGGTGCTCCTCCGAGTCCTTCTGCTTCTTAGGCTAACAAATACTTGAACTTTTGATTAGATCCCCGGTATGCCGTGTACAGATGTAACATACATTGCACTTTAAGTTTGATTATGCGTCTTTTGATAGGCTTTATAAATTTGCGTTATGTTCTGAGTGTGAATCATTCCAGGGCAAGTCCCCGGGTTTCATTTTGTTGTGTCACCTTTCCTTGACTTTGGCCCATGTCTACCTTTTTCGGTGTTCGACATTAGAGTCTCAAAGTACTAAGGATATAGTTAGCGGATATGAAACTTGGATCACTTGGCCAAGATTATTCGACACGCAGTATAACGTGACCTGCAGAGAGTTAGGCAAAAACTTAAAGCCGGCTCGCGTTTCTCCTTTGTACTTATCCGGCGTTCGTGTTTACCCGGCATACATGTTTTCCTCTTGCATGTCATGAAGCCGTGTTTTCGGATAACAGCATAGTCGAAGAGTTGATTTTTTCCGAGTAAACACTACTTGTTCCTAGATAAATTTCGGGTATCACGCCAGCCGACATAAAATAATTGAGAGGGAAAACTTAAGGGGTAGTCCACGAGTCAGTTTTTCGAATCATACCATTTTATTATCAGCACATAGCCGGCTCACACGTCCGACATATGAGAGTTCGAGTGATACATGCATTGCTTCTCCTAAGTATAGAATGGACGAAGTAGCGCCACATTCCATGGCCTTTTGGTCTCATCTCCTGACCTGTCCACCTTGTTCTTTTGCGCTTCACGAGCATCTATGAGATAATAGGAATCATTGTGCAATGCTTTGCTTACAATGAATGGACCTTCCCATGGGGGTGATAATTTATGCATTCCCGCTGTGCACTGCACCAACCTTAGCACCATATCCCCTTCTCGAAAAACATGAGGTTGCACTTTTCAGCTATGGTAGCATCAGAGATTCTGTTGATATATAGTGGATCTGGATAATGCCAGTTCCCTTGTTTCTTCGAGTAAGTCTACTCCATCTTCTCGAGCCTCTTTTACCTCGGATTCCGAGTATTGCCTTATTCTTGGCGAGTCATACTCTATGTCGGCAGGCAAAACTGCTTCTGCCCCAAACACGAGAAAAAATGGCGTATAACCCGTTGACCGATTCAGAGTTTTTCTTAGGCTCCATAACACTAAGGGTAGTTCCTCTATCCAACAACCAGGTGACCTCTGGAGTGGTTCCATTAAGCGGGGTTTTATCCCTGACAGAACTAAGCCATTAGCCCGTTCAACTTGTCCATTTGATTCTGGATGGGCGACTGATGCTACATCGAGTCTTATTCGGTGTTTCCCGCAGTAACGATCAAAAGCTCCTTCAGCAAAGTTCATGCCATTATCAGTGATTACACTGTGTGGGTAACCATATCTGAGGATTATATCCTTTAAGAATGTGATATCTGTTTTACCATCCAACTTTTTGATAGGTTTCACTTCTATCCACTCGGTGAACTTATCAATCATGACCAAAATATGAGTCATGCCTCCCCTCGCTGGTTTGAATGGTCCTACCATATCTAGGCACCACACTGCAAAAGGCCAAGTGATTGGTATAGTTTTTAATTCAGACGCTCGTAGATGTGACTTGGATGCATTGTGTTGACAACCACTGCATTTTTCGACTAACTCTTGCTCTTGTGCCAATGCGCTTGGCCAATAGAATCCATGTCAGAATGCCTTGGCCACCAACGCTCTTGAGGACGCATGGTGCCCACATTCTCCTTGATGAACATCCAATAAGATCTCCTGGCATTTCTCTGGGCTGATACAATGCTGCAGTACGCTCGTCACACTTCGCTTGTATAATTCCTTGTTGATTATGGTGTATGCTTTTGCTCATCGTACTGTTTTCCTTGCCAATGTTTCATCACTCGGCAAGGTCCCATCTTTTAAATAGTCGAATATTGGCTGTGCCCAAGTTGGTATCAGTGGTTTCGGGTCCGCTTCAGCATCAATGTCCATTGGCTCCGCCGACATATGCTCTGCCGACATGACCTGAGGAGTCCCCGAGTGTGATTCGGCAGCCCCTGAATTGAGCGGATCAGTCCCCGAGTGGTTCGAACCTACCCCTGAGTCGATATCCAATGGTACCACGTCTGACTCCTGAATCACCGGGGTGACCCTGATCGAGTCGGATTCTGCTGCCTCATTTTCTGCTCTAGGAACGTGATGGAATTCGCATCCGTCAAAGTATCCCGAAATTTGTTGCACATGGAAACGATATAATGCCATGTTTGCGTCCAGCGCATCCCAATGTCCAGACACTTGCTGAATCACTAAATCCGAATCTCCAAAACACATGATCCTTTTGATACCAATTTCCTTGGCCACTTTGATGTCGTGGACAAGTGCTTCATACTTGGAAACGTTGTTGGAAGCAGCAAAATGAATCTGTAACACATAACTGAGTTGATCCCTCTTTGGAGATGTGAGCACTATCCCTGCGCCTAGACCCATTTTCATCTTGGACCCGTCAAAATGCATTTTCCAGTAGTTCGGATCTGGCAGTGGTGGTTCGTACGGCATTTCCATCCAGTATACAAAGAAATCTGCAACAGCCTGAGACTTTATTGCATCTCGCCTATCATATTGTGGTGTATATGGTGCTAGTTCTGTGGCCCATTTTGCGGCTCGGCCGTTGGCATCTTTGCTGCCCAATATCTCCGAGATACGTGCCTCGCATATTACCCGGATTGGGTGTTCTTGAAAATAATGTTTCAGCTTCTTTGTCGCCATATATACCCCATATGTAATTTTCTGATAATACGGGTAATTCTGTTTAGAGACAGAGAGCACTTCACTCAAGTAATAAACTGGTCTTTGGACTAATTTGCCCCCTTCTTCACGTTCAACCACTATTACTGCACTTACAACTCTATTGGTTGCAGCGACATAGAGCAACATAGGCTATTTGGATAGTGGTGATGCTAATATTGGTGCTGTTGCCAATATTTTCTTTAATTCATGGAAAGCGCTATCAGCTTGCTGTGTCCACGTGAATTTGTCTGATTTGTTCATCAGTTGATATAGTGGTAGGGCTTTTTCACCTAGTCGACTAACAAACCTGCTCAACGAGGCCAGGCATCCAGTAAACTTCTGGACATCGTTGAGGGTTTTTCGTAATTCCATTCTGTCGATGGCCCTGATTTTTGTCGGGTTAGCCTTAATTCCTCGGCTGGATATGAGGAATCCGAGTAACTTGCCAGCCGGGACACCAAATGTGCATTTTTCCGGGTTAAGCTTCATCCGGAATCTTCTTAAGTTTGTGAATGTTTGACGCAATTCCTCAATTAGAGTATGACTTTGTTTGGTTTTTATTACCACGTCATCGACGTATACTTGAAAGTTTTTGTCCAATTGATCTTGTAAGCATTTTTGCATGCATCTTTGATATGTTGCACCTGCATTTCTCAACCCAAATGGCATGGTACGATAGAAATAAGCCCCGTACGGGGTGGTAAAAGCTGTCTTTATTTGATCATCCGGATTCAGTGGTATCTGATGGAATCCTGAATACGCATCCACAAACAACAACAACTCACACCCAGAAGTAGAATCTATGACTTGGTCGATCCGTGGCAGGGGAAATGGATCTTTTGGACACGCCTTATTGAGGTTCGTGTAATCAATACACATGCGCCATACCACTGCCACGTTCGGGTCATCTTTTTTCTTCTCGGCCAAGACTGGATTTGACAACCAATCCGGGTGCAGTACTTCCATGATGAATCCAGCGGCTAGGAGTCTGGCAATCTCGGCAGCTATTACTTTCCTCCTATCTTCGGCGAAGCGGCGGAGGGGTTGCTTCACCGTCTTGGCCTCTGGCCTTACATGAAGAGAGTGCTCAGCCAGCTCCCTCGGAACTCCTTGCAGATCTTGAGTGGACCATGCAAATATATCCCGATTCTCACGGAGGAAGCTGGTGAGCTCGCTTTCCTATTTCTCCGTGAGGCCAACCCCAATGGTAACTGTGCGCTCTGGGAAAGTCTCATCCACCTGTACCTTCTTGGTTTCTTTGGTAGCTTGAAATGACACATTGCCGTGCGGGTTGGTGAGTGCCGGCATGGACATTTGCGCTGCTTTGGCCAACGCTGCCACTTCCAACATTTGATTCTTTTCTTGTGCTATGACGAGTGACTCGGCCAGTGAAGATCCGATTGAGGCACAAGCAATGGATCTTTCGTAGTCCCCTTCAACTGTAATCACCCCACATGGGCCTAGCAGCTTCATCTTTAAGTAGGCAATGTGGGTAGTAGCCATGAATCTTGCCATAGCCGGCCTGCCGAGTAAGGTGTGATATGAGCTGATCAAATCCACTACCTCGAACTCTATGGCCTCAGTGCAATAGTTCTCTCTGTTGCCGAATAAGACATTGACCCAGATCTTGACAATTGGCTCACAGGACAATCCTGGCACGATACCGTGGAAAGTGGTCTTGGTCGGCTCCAGCATGTTCATGGTAATGCCTAACTTGAGCATAGTATCCTTGTACATGATGTTGATGCTACTGCCATCATCAATCAGCACTTTTGAAAACTTGACATTGATATCTGGGCCCATGAACGTTGGATCCAAAACTAGAGCATACCCTCCTGGGGTTGGCATGATCTTGGGGTGATCTTTTAAGCTCCAAGTTATTTCTTTCTCAGACCAATGCATGTACTTGGGAATTGCCGGCATTGTGGCATTCACCTCCATCATCCATCGCTGCTGGCTCTTTTTGTCATTCGGCTCTATGACAAAGACAACATATCTCTGGTGATGTTCTCTGTACTCATTTCTAGTTCCGTGGCCGACATGAGCATCGTCACCTCTTGGATTGTGCACCTGGTGCACAATTTCTCTTCTTTCTTGATTGTGATACCTTGGCTGTCTGTTTTCATATCTGTTATCTGTTCCCACTGTCTGAGCATTTCCTCCTGTAAGTGGTGGACGGGGAGGTGGTGGAAGCTTCTTATTCGGCGAATCCACTCTATCTCCTTTCTGAAACCAAGTGCATTGCCTTGTTGTGTGATTGGTCGGTTTACTCGGACTAGGCGTGTGAAACTGTTGCCTGTCAAAACTCACCGGCGGGCAGTGACGAGCAACACGAAGAGCCGGGAGGCTCCCAGAGCGGCTGGTGGGCCCTGGTCCCTCGGTCAACGGCCCGCAAATCTTCCGGCACGCACGCGTCCTGTCTTGGTTCGAGATGCGTACACCGACCTATACCTGGTCAGGAAGGTGATGGATTGTTCCGATTGGTTTCCTGCACGGTAAACAAGTATACGTAAAATTCGAGCCGTGATCGGCTCCCAGGTTTCCCTGTAAATCGGCTTTCAGAGCCGATTATCCCCATGGCTATGCATTGGATCTATGATAACATGGGGTTTTGCTTAATTACTACAAGCTAAATCGATCTACGATAGTTTGGTGTTTTCACCACGCAACCGGGCGTCCACGCGTAGTTGAGCCTAATAGATACGAAAATAGTAGAAAACCGATCCTAGAGAAGGCCTAAAACCAACATAACGTCAATTCCGAACGTCCCTCTAAGATCAATAAACCATACCTTACGACACGGATCGTTCAACCCGTTTGTGAGGCCTAACCACGTAGATATTAAACTAAACCTTGATGAACAAGGCACAACTATAACAGATCAAATCGACTAAGCGAAATCAAGCAAGATGCCACCTTCACACCCGGAGAAGGTGCAAAGACAGCGAGATAGCTAGAGGTAGCATAAATAAGCAATCATAGTAAAAGTATCGATGCTAGCTCTAACAAATCGTGGTAAAGGTGTTACTCGCCATCAACAAGGCTTCAAAGACGAGTAACACCGGATAACGATAGAATATCGCCTAGATCGCAAGATGCGATCTAGGCATCTTACCCGAGAAAAACCCTAGAAACAAGGGGTGGCGATGCGCCGAGATTGTGTTTGTTGTGAACGTGGTTGTCCTCCTTCTTTCAATAACCCTAGGTACATATTTATAGTCCGGAGACTCTCTACTTTTGGAATAACTCTACAACTCTATCTTTATCTAAACATAAACGGAACCTAAACAAATACGAATCCTACTAAGATACAAGATACACGGGCAATTCAGCCCAAATCCACGCACTAGGCCGATCCAACAACACGTTGAATAATGTATCCTCCAAGCCCATCTTGATCACGGCCCATCCCCTTCGTAGGCCAAAATATGGCGATAACACATGCCCCCCTGGTTTTGGCAATGATAATTCCAAAACCACTCTGTGTGTTTTTCTTCTCCTGGGTTTTCCTCTTTTTTTTCTATCGGGTTACGCGTACGCCGTAACGCGTGGCGGGTAATGTGATCGTCACGCTACCCCTTCATCATGATGCCCTGTCTTCTCAACTCCTCCGCAGTGCATGATTTGACGATTTTGGCAGCACAATCTGGGAAACTGCTATGGCATTGAACCGTTTCTTCACTATCCCTCTTTATTTAAATCCGCCTGAACAGTTCACAGTCCCCATCTTCCTCCCGTAGCCAGAAAACCCTCTTTCTTCACCGGAAAAAACCCTCTTTTTCGCCATGGCCTCCTCTGCTTCCTCCGGTCTGTCCTCCCACGCCTCCAATAGCCTCAGTGACCGCGAACCAACTCCGGAACACCCGCCGACAAGATACAACTCTCGCCCACAATGGTGGGACGAGAGGTTGGGACTTTGCTGTCAGTCGAGGACGATGCGTCCTCGACAGACGGCGAAGAGAACCTTCGCCTCGCCGACGGGGAGCTGGAGGCGGACAGCAGCGACGACGCCATGTCCTGGGATGGCGTCGACTCCTCTGAAGAAGAGGAAGAAGAAGAGGAGGAGGACACCTCCTCCGAGGAGTACCAGCCGGTGAAGTACTTCCGTGCCGGGTCCGAAGACGACGACGATGACGAAGACGAGGACGAGGAGGCCCCTACCGGCTTCCTCAGTAGCAGCAGCGAAGACGACGCTGGTAGCAGCGCCGAAGACAGCGAGGAGGACGGCGGCGGCAGCAGCGACGACGACCTCGGCCTCGATTAGGATTTAGTAGCAGTAGCATTAGTAGTAGCAGGACTCCTTTTGTAATCGACCATCCTTTTGCAATCGATCATCTTCAAATGAATGAGAATCCGTTCCCAAAGCTTCTCCTTGCTTGTTTGCCCCTAATTTCGCCGATAGCCAAAATAGGTCGCTGCCCAAAGAGTCGATGACACCGTATCGGCTCTCATCATACTACACGTATTAAGTCCAACAGGTTCAATCGCAAAGTCGATGACCACCCATCGGCTCCGAAAACCAAAACGTTGACACCGTATGGTTTCATTGCACGCCCATCCTTAGCGTCACGAACGTTGGTGAAAATTTGGTCGCATCTTTAGGCACATCAAAACGGCCACTTCTTGGTCTGAAACGGTAACCTGCGACCCTTTTCCAAAATAGGCGACCTGTGTCCTTCTTTTTTCAAAACGGGCGATCCAAACCTCAATTGCCCATCGAAAAATGTGCCCTGAACGAACAACTATTGACCAGCAAGGATTATGATGACGAAGCTGAAATAACTGAGTTCCGTGCTGATGCTCTCCACGCCCTCAAGGCATTTCCTCAGTAGCTTGCATGTGCAGGCTGGCAACTGTTGGTAACTTATGCCGATGTTTTTTTTTTATTCGGCCGATTTTCAACGTCGGCCCCCATATTATTCGGCCGATTTTCAACGTCGGCGCCCACATTTTGCTGCTAATCGACTTAGCCGATCTCACGTATCGGCCCCTCAAGTTTTTATTGTCCCATATCCCACATGCTTGGAAAATACTTCTTGAGATGCTGGCCATTGACTGCCACTGGAAATTTTTCACCGTCCAACTGCTCAAGCATGTACGCGTTCCCTCTTAAAACTTGGTCGACCTTGTACGGCCCGTGCCAATTTGGAGACCATTTACCATATGCTGCGTCCTTAGTAACCAAGGGCAACACAGCTTCCCATACCAGATCTCCAACGTGGAACTCCTTTGGCTTCACCTTCTTGTTGTAGGCACGAGCTACTTTAGCCTTGTTCTCTTTTATTTTCTCAAGCGACCACAGCCTGAGCTCAGTCACATCTTCCACGCTGTCACTCATCAAAGTTGCATATTCTTCAGCCGTTAGCTCATTCTGAAAAGTAACACGTCTCGATCCAGCCGTAATTTCCCAAGGCAATACGGCTTCTTGACCATAGACCAGATGGTACGGAGGTTTTATCACCCCATGGCACGACATGCGATAAGCCCATAAAGCCTCGATAAAACCTCATGCCAACGCCTAGGGTGCTCATCGATTTTCCTCTTGATCGCTTGATAAGACTTTGGTTGGACGCCTCGGCTTGCCCATTTGCTTGAGCGTAGTACGGAGATGACCGTATCGGCTTAATCCGTGTCCTCACGAACTTTCGAACTCGTGAGAAATAAAAACCGAACCTCCATCGGTTGTGATAGTCTGGGGAATCCCAAACCTATGAATGACGTGCTCTTTCACGAAATCGATGACATCTTTTGAACTTACTGACTTCATAGGGACGACTTCCACCCACTTGGTAAAATAATCTGTGATGGCCAAGATCCACATGTGGCCCTTGCTTGACGGAGGATTGATCTTGCCGATCATGTCCATGCCCCAACCTCGGAATGGCCAAGGCTTGATGATGGGATTCATTGCTGATGCGGGTACCATCTGAATTTTTCCAAATATCTGACATGCTTGACACCCTTTGTAGTACTTAAAACAGTCCTCGAGCATGGTAGGCCAATAAAACCCTGATCTCCTGATCAACCACTTCATCTTATGAGCCGACTGGTGAGTCCCACAGGCGCCTTCATGTACCTCGTGTAGGAGCCGATTAGCCTCGGCTGTTCCCAGACATTTGAGCAATAATCCTTCCAGGGTCCTGTAAAACATTTCGTCCCCAATAAGCACATACTTCATGGCTCTGTACCTTATCCGTTTAGGTGCCCCCCGAGCCGAATCCTTCAAGTAATTGAAGATATCGGCTCTCCAGTCGTCGGCTTCCAGGAGCTGTACCTGAATATCGGCTCCCTCCGCTGCCTCTTTATAGCCTGAAGCCATCTGCGCAAGATCATTTGCCTCTATGTTCTGCGACCGCGGGATCCAGGCGAAGTTTACGTATCGGAATCGTGCCATCAACTCACGGCAGTGCAACCATAATGGGAAGAGGGACTCGCTCTCGCACTTGTACTCCTCTGTGAGTTGGGAAATCACCAACTTCGAGTCACCAAAAAGTTCCACTGCCTCCGCTCCGGCTTCGAGGAGTAACTCCATCCCCTTGCGTATTGCCTCGTACTCGGCTTCATTGTTGGTGCGAAGGGTAGACAACCTGATGGAGAAGGAAAATGTTGCCCCCCGGGGCGACACGAGCAAAATGCCTATGCCGCAGCCATCGTCACAAACTGATCCGTCGAAAAACATAGCCCACGCTTTTATGGACAGTGCTGCTATGTTAGTGTTGATCCTCTCCGCAATAAGATCAGCCAGCGCCTGTCCCTTAACAGATTTCGCGGGTTGATACCGGATGACAAACTCTGATAATGCAAACATCCATTTGCCCAATCGGCCTTTTAACATAGGAGCCGATAGCATGTGCTTTATGACGTCCGACTTGCATATGATGATGACCTCTGCTGATAGCAAGATGTGGCGCAGCTTGGTGCATGTAAAAAACAAACAGAGGCACAACTTGTCGATATCTGGATACCTCGTCTCTGCGTCAGCATCCTTACCTTATGTAGAATACGACTCGCTCTAGCCCATCATGCACTGTACCACCGAGGCGATGGGCGTGTCGATCGACAAGTAAATGTAGAACGGTTTGTCTGGCTGGGGTGGAACTAACACTGGCGGCTTTGTCAGATATTCTTTGATCTCGTCGAAGGCCCGTTGTTGTTCTGCCCCCCAGCGGAATTCCTCGTCAGCTTTAATTTTCACGAGCCCCATGAACGGCTCTATCCTTCCTGACAGGTTAGAGATGAATCGTCTGACGAAGTTGATCTTGCCGATGAGAGACTGCAGCTCTTTCTTTGTAGTGGGTGGCTTCATTGTTCGCACTGCCTCCTTACTCTTCAGGCCGATCTCAATCCCGCGTTCATGGACCAAGAAACCCAGGAACTGACCGGCCGTTACTCCGAAGGCACACTTCTTTGGATTCATCCTCAGGCCGAACTTTCTTGTTCGGTCCAGGACGCGTTGTAGATCGCCCAAGTGCCCTTGCGCTGAAGCAGACTTGACCACCACGTCGTCAATGTAGATTTCCACCAGCTTGCCGATCAGGTCGTGGAAAATATAATTCATGGCCCTCTGGTATGTGGCGCCAGCATTCTTTAGTCCAAACGTCATGACCACATACTCGAATAACCCCACCGAACCTGGTACTCTGAATGCGGTTTTGTGTATGTCTTCTGGAGCCATAAAAATTTGGTTGTAACCAGCATTGCCATCCATGAAACTTAAGATCTTGTGACCAGCCGCTGCGTTGATTAACGTCTCTGCTACCGGCATCGGATACTCATCCTTTGGGGTAGCCCTGTTGAGATCCCGAAAATCGATGGCGACCCGCCATTGGCCATCCTTCTTTTCCACAGGCACTATACTAGAAATCCATTCAGCATACCTGCATGGCCTGATTAACTTGGCTGTCAACATTTTCTCGACCTCCTTCTTGACTTCTTTCAGAATTTCGGCCTTCATTTGCCGTGCTCGCTGCTGAAATGGCCGGAATCCTTTTTCGATGGAGCCGATGCTCAATGATGCTCTGTCTAACCCGAGCATTTCTGTAGTCCCAGCGGCGATCGGTATCGTTTCAACAGGGCGATCATTGGGCCTCGCAGACCCGGATCTAACTTTTTGCTGATAAATGTTGGTCGTGGCTTATCCCCAGGACCAATGTCAATCTCTTCTAGCTCATCAGCGGATGTAAACCCATACCCAAGCTTTCCGTCACCTGTCAGGTCGATGCTAAACACAGGGCAAGCAGTAGGTGAGGACAACAAAAATAATTTGGGCCGATTGCCTGAATCGGCCCCCTTTTTGATTGCGTTAGTCAAGGGTGGCTTACACCTTATTGTTTTACAATGGCAGGGCGTCTCCCTGCTACGACTACATGATCTGCTTGTCGTATGATCGTTGCTTTTTATTTTTTGTGGCCGATCGCGAGGATCGGCCGTGCTACGTATGATCGTGGACCTTTCTACTCTGTCGCGATGGATAAGACCAGCCTCACCCGCTTTTTGGCGCTTCAATGCGCTCACGGCCGTCAAACTGATTCGGAGATCGGCTCTTGGTCTTCGCTTCCCGGATGTTCATGCCCAATGGAAACCTCGATAGAATCGCTGCATGGACGACCTCCACTTCATCCCGTCCCCATTGTATTGACTTTGGTGCATCGTGGATGGAATGCAGCGATTAGCGTGGATCCAATCCCTTCCTAGCAAGACGGGCGTAGGTACTTTTGCTGTTCACGACGAAAATGACGTGGGTATGGTTTTCCTGCCACGGTCGGATCCACGCTCGTAACGCCTTGCGTTTCAAGAAGGCCGTTGAAGTCGCTTAACGTGACGTTGGTTTTGATCGGTCTGCAGTGGGCGTCCCAAACGTCGTAGCATGGAGGCATGATGATATTGCCGCTCGGTGTCCACCAACATCTTCTTCGACGGTTGTCCATTGATGTAGCCCGCAGGTCTGAGCTTTCGGATGTTTGTAACCCTTCTCGTGGCTTCTCAAAGATAACCGGCCGTGGACCGCAAATCAGCGTACATCGGTAGCACATTGGTTCGTGGGCGCGAGAATTCTGCCGGAATGAACACCATGTTTGTGCCAGCCGATGCCTGTTCATCGGCTTTTATCGGTTTGGGTCGCCATTCCTTCCTTGTCGCGCGGCCCTCCGTCTCTGTAGTCTGCCTTACTTTGACGGCCAGATCAGGCCGTGCTTTCTTTAGCGCGTGGAGATACTGCGCTTCAGCTTCTTCTAAGTTACGCAGCCGTTGCACTCTACGCTTCTGGGTGTGTCTGAGTCCATCGGGGCACCACCTTGGACGGTGAAACCTGTCTTCTTCTTTGTCATCCCTGGGCCTCTCAAGGCCCTTTGCTCGAGCGGACTCCTTAGGACGGCTCTGAGGTTGGAGAGGTCCTAGACGTTCGAACACCGATACTGGCCTCGTGCCCTTCTTTTGTTGTCCACATTCAGGCGGTTGTCGGTGTAGGCAATCGGCTCATTCCACGTCCCAAAGAATGCTTGAAAAGGAAATCCCAATGTTTGTCTGCGCCTTTCTTCTCTTTGGGTGGTCTCCTGGCGAGGTGCCCATGTCCTTCATTGCCTCCACTGTGCTGGCGCCGTTGATCATGCTGACGCTCATACTTATTAAGGAGATGCGTGGAATGTGGCTTCTGATACCGCACCCTCCTCACCTGTTCCTCTGTTAAGTATCTCCCGTCATCGTGGCTGGGCCGGTCGCGTGGACCAGCCTTCTCTCTTTCTTTGCCCCGAGAGTGATCACCTCCTTCCTTGTACGTGTCATGGTGGTACCCAGACCCAGCCATATTGACACCGAACGAAAAGTCCAGTTGACGTCTCGCGGAGCGATTGAGTTCTATCATGTTGACACCGGGAAACGGGTTCGTGTCCACTTTCATGGCGAACTGGCCGAGGATCAGGCGGCCTTGTTCTATTGCCATCTGGATTTGGCGACGTAGCTCTTTGCAATCATTGGTGGTGTGGGTGAACGAATGATGCCACTTGCAGTATGGTCTCCCGTTCATCTCCTGAGCGGTAGGGATTTTGTGGCCCTCGGGTAACCTCAGCTGTTTCTCTTTCAGCAGTAAATCGAATATCTGCTCGGCTTTGCTCACGTCGAAGTCAAACCCTTTCAAAGGCCCCTGCTGTTTCACCCACTTGCAGGACACGGGGTCTGCCCCCCGAGCCCACTCGGCCACGGCCACCTCCTGGTCTTGTGTAGGATCATCTTCTTCTGCATCGACCAGGCTTACGGGACGCTTGAACCTGTCTTGGTATAACTCAGGGTGGCGCTGTTCATACATCGTCAGTTTCTGGGCCATGTGTGCCAGTGAGTTGTACTCCACCTGGAAAGCCATATCCTTGATGGGTGCTAAGAGTCCCAACACTGCCAGCTCGATTGCTTCCTTCTCAGTTAAACGAGCCGAGTAACATCTGTTCTTGATGGTCTGGCGTTGGATGTATTCGCTCTGATTTCTCCCTTCGTCGTACTTGCGCCAGGTCTGCAATGCCAGCCTCGGTAGCCTCCGAATGGTACTGGATGTGGAACTGTTCTTCTAGTTGCTTCCAGGTGCGAATTGAATCAGGTGGCAGCGAGGTGTACCACCCAAAGGCTGGTCCTGTTAGAGATTGTGCAAAAAATCTCACGCGCATTTGATCCGATGCCGAAATCATGCCTAGTTGTGCCAGGTATCGGCCGTGCTCGATCGAGCTTGACCCTCGACCGCTGAATCTTGAGAACTCGGGAGCTTATATTTGGCGGCGGTGGAATCAGGTCAAACTTCGTTGGGGTACGGCTTTGAGTAGCCGATTAGCGCCTTTTCGGCCGGCCGTCGATCTCTCAGGATGGTAGTGATTTGGTCCACTGTTTGAGCTGCAGGGGCTAGATTCTCATGGCTTGTTCCAGTGGCATACTTGGCTAGCCACGCCTGTTTGTCAGCGTCCATCCCGGACATCGTTGCTCGAGAACGCTTGCCTCGAAGATCTGCGGCGGAACCCCTGCCGCGGAGACTCCTGCGGTTGCGATCTGGCTGGTGCGCGCCAGGTTGTTGCAGTCCGGCACGTAGGCACATATATACCCGTGCGGGATCTCCTTGGGTGGCTCGAACAGGAATTGGCAATCGCCTGGATCGCCTCCGGCCTTGTAGACAATGTATGCCGCTGATCCTGGCGGCTCTGGAGCCGCGAGTGTGAATGGCAGTTGCGGCCTGGTGTGGAGCGGTCTTTCTCCTTGGTGGGTCCCTAAAGTGGGCCCCGACGGAGGAAATCGATGTTTCATGATCTCCTGGACCACGCGAACCGCGACCGCTCGAAAGCGTTCACGGGCTCTCGAGTGGCGGTGTAGAGAATGAGCCACCATGTAGTTGACCTCCGTCGTAGAGCCACAGGCGTTCCTCCGGGAAGACAGATCTACTTCATCGAGCACCCTCGGGAGAATCCCTTCCACTTGATGCCACGCGTCGGGTCCTCTCGAAAGAGCCGATAAGGTCGGCTTCAAGAGCCCTTTGATCTCGTCATACCGCTTTGTGCTCAGCAGAAGCTCGTCAGACGTGACGGCTGTTCTCCATCGCGTCGGACATTGATGTAGACGTTGTTGAATGTCCCACCGGCGTGCGAAATGTGTTGCCTGTCAAAACTCACCGCGGGCAGGCGAGCAACACGAAGCCGGAGGCTCAGAGTAGCGGTGGGCCTGGTCCCTCGGTCAACGGCCCGCAAATCTTCCGGCACGCACGCGTCTGTCTTGGTTCGAGATGCCACCTGACCTATACCTGGTCGAAGGTGATGGATTGTTCGATTGGTTTCTGCACGGTAAACAAGTATACGTAAAATTCGAGCCGTGATCGGCTCCCAGGTTTCCCTGTAAATCGGCTTTCAGAGCCGATTATCCCCATGGCTATGCATTGGATCTATGATAACATGGGGTTTTGCTTAATTACTACAAGCTAAATCGATCTACGATAGTTTGGTGTTTTCACCACGCAACCGGAACGTCCCACGCGTAGTTGAGCCTAATAGATACGAAAAATAGTAGAAAACCGATCCTAGAGAAGGCCTAAAAACCAACATAACGTCAATTCCCGGAACGTCCCCTCTAAGATCAATAAACCATACCTTACGTATTACCGGATCGTTCAACCCGTTTGTGAGGCCTAACCACGTAGATATTAAACTAAACCTTGATGAACAAGGCACAACTATAACAGATCAAATCGACTAAGCAGAAATCAAGCAAGATGCCACCTTCACACCCGGGAGAAGGTGCAAAGACGGCGAGATAGCTAGAGGTAGCATAAATAAGCAATCATAGTAAAAGTATCGATGCTAGCTCTAACAAATCTGTGGTAAAGGTGTTACTCGCCATCAACAAGGCTTCAGATGCAGTAACACCGGATAACGATAGTAAATCGCCTAGATCGCAAGATGCGATCTAGGCAAGATGGCACTACCGAGAAAAACCCTAGAAACAAGGGGTGGCGATGCGCCGAGATTGTGTTTGTTGTGAACGTGGTTGTCCTCCTTCTTTCAATAACCCTAGGTACATATTTATAGTCCGGAGACTCTCTACTTTTGGAATAACTCTACAACTCTATCTTTATCTAAACATAAACGGAACCTAAACAAATACGAATCCTACTAAGATACAAGATACACGGGCAATTCAGCCCAAATCCACGCACTAGGCCGATCCAACAACACGTTGAATAATGTATCCTCCAAGCCCATCTTGATCACGGCCCATCCCCTTCGTAGGCCAAAATATGGCGATAACAGAAACTTACACGGCTGGTTCAGCATCATCTCATAGGTATATTTCTGTCGGTCATGATATTGCTTCCTCTATTCGTATGGCTTTTTGCCATCAGTTTTTGGCACCCACTGTTGTTATCCACTTGTCCTTTGACGTTGGCTACTTCCAGCATCTGGATGATCCAGACTTACGGTCGCAACCTAAGTTGATCCATATCTGTACTCTGGCCTTTCATCTCTTCTATTGCTTCTGTATTCGGATCGTTCCTGGCGCCTTTGCGACCCGATAGCGTCATAGATCTGAGTCTCAGTCATCCCGTCTACCGACATAAGCAGCGGCTGAGTCGGATCTCCTAACGCGTACGAATCAGAAATTCTTATCGTTTCTGCTAGACTTGCCGTCATGTCTCTCTGTAACCTTTGCCATAGCACACTTCCATGTATGCATCCTTGTGCAAACCAAGCGATTGCCTGTGACTCGATTACCCCTTCACAAGAGTTACGCATCATACACCACCTTGTGAGGAATTCTATGTCTCTCTCATTCGGTCTTTGCTTGCACATCGCCAGTTGTTGTGAGCGATTCGGCCTCTTGTAAGTGCTCGTGAAATTGCTCACAAAAGCGTCTTGAAAATCGATCCAGCTGTTAAAGCTTCCGGGTGGCAAATTGTTCAGCCATACCCGAGCTGGTCCTTCCAGCATCTGCGGTACATATCGTACTGCCCATCTCAAATTTCCCTGCGCGATCTTCACAACAGTTCCATAATCTATGAGCCAGTCCTCTGGCTTTGTACTTCCATCATAAGTTTTTGTCCCTCTGGCCAGCTAGAAATTTGGTACCGGTGGCTCCTTCATGATCCTTGGGCCAAAACATGGTGGACCCTGCGGACCTTGCAATTTGATCAGCTCCGCCATCTTTATTCGGTCAAGCTTCAGCCTTGTATCATCCGGCTGAAGGTTCCTGCCTCCGAGTCTAGCTCCCATGTCTTGATATGCGTGATCCGGCAATTCATATCCGTCATTCACCATAGCCGAGTAACCATCATTGTACTTATTTGCGTTTGGGTCGGCAGGCTGTTGAGCTGCCTTTCCCGCGCTTTGCTGTCTTCTTTCGGGTTGAGCTGGTGCATTGTTCGGCGCTGGATTTCCTCCTCCTGCCGAGTGAGTTCCACTCCTAGCTTGAGGCACAAATTTTTTTCCTTCGTTGTCGTTTCTTTGCCCTGCTTGCCTTTCTCGGCCTGCATTCTCCTGGTTTTCATTTCCTTGGAAATTATTCCTTCTCGCCCTCTGTGAATGTGTCGGGTTTCCTTGAGCCATCGCCGGATCATAGGTGACCATCTGCTTGTTTCTTCAAGAATCCACACTCTTTTCTTTCCTCGGTCTAGGCACCGCTCCGGGTGAGGATGCCGTGTGCCCTGCCGATCTTGCCAGGACAGGAGTCGCCGAGTGAATCAGCTGTGACCTTCCTTCTATACCCGGATTTGCTCTGTAATACGCTTCATTTAGCATGCTAGCTGCTCTTACTAGTTCATTGACTCGTTCTTGTTGTCTTTTCTTTGCTTCTCCCTCCAAATGGGGTAACTCTTCCATTGCTGCTTCTGCTGCTCGTAGATTACCTGCTGATGTGTTATATGTTAGCCGCATAGCTGTTTCGTTGTTGTTCTCTGGCGTTATTTTTGACGTTGCATCTGCCAGCTCTTCGTTGAGGTTTCTTCCTCTCAATCTCGTCGCATCAAGCCGGGTCTTTGCGCCCTTGACTCGATTTGCCGAGTTGAGCTGTCGGATCGTGATATCCACATCCTGCTGTAATTGCGCTAATTCTTTGGATTTCTCCAGAACTTTTATCCTGGCCTCCTCCAACTCGGCTTGCACACGTGTCGGGTCAGTCGCCTGTGCTACTATCTCTGCCAACTTGTCTCTCGCTTCCTGCGGCTCCTTAGCCCTTTTACTCCTAGCTATGTTTTCTGGTTTTTCCTGTGGTGCCTTTGTTGTTCTTGCAGCCCTTGGTGTTTCCTCATGATTTCCTCCCTCAACATTCTCATTCACTACTGGAACTATCGACGAAGCCGCGAGGTTCGGGGCTGTCATCATTACCTCCATGGAGACGAGTTGGTGAAGCTTCCTAGTGTCAGGAATCGCTGGCGGATCCAGCGCCGGGACGACGCGCTTAGGATATGCACGCTCCACGCGCACCACGACGTAGACCTGGTGCTCGCCGAACTTGATGAAGCGACCGCCCCTAGGGAATGGCTTGGTCCCAAAGCAGCACGTGTTGTCGCTGACGATGATGTCGCCCGTCCGGATGAAGACTCCATCAAGCACATGCTTCTGCCCCACGGTGGGCGCCAACTATCGTGGTGGTGGCACGGCAGATGCCATGGGTAGACTTAAGTTGGGGGCCGAATGGATGCTTGTGGTCACCGGAGAGGGAGTGCACGGTCGAGCCATGCACGAAGAACAAGGAGAACTCTCCAGACTTAGCGATTTGATTTATATGGGAAGATTACAAGTGCTCCTTGAGCTGTATGATCTAGGGTTAGGAGCACTGGTTCCCTACTTGGTCCAACCTCCTTCTACTACAGCTATGTCCTCCCTTATATAGGCAGTGCTAGCTAGCTTATACCCCTTTGGGTTCTAGGGGTTACTGTTTGGATCTTGGTCCCTGTAATGTGGGCCAGGTCATGGGCTTTCCCTAAGCCCAATGGCCCAGTCCATAAAGCTTGACAGCTAACGGTCTTCTGGTACGCCGCTTCCTATTCCTTTTGGCATCACGCTGTAACTTTGTACGTCAGCGTATGCTTTGGGCGTCACCCGACTCCTTTTGTGTCACCCGGCGTCACCCTTCTCTTTTGACCATGCTTTACCATGGTCCCTCCTGAACCTTACTCGGAAAGGTGCCACGCGTCCTACTTGACTCGGCCCTTCCTCGGTAGACTCGGCTTGTTGGTTCCTGCAAGAATTACAACTTTGTCTTATGCGGGTCAACATAGTTTATATGTCGGCCGCTCATGCTTCTCTTACCCGGCCGTTCTTACCCGGCCTGGTTCTTTCTTTACTCGGAGCTAACCAAGCTATGCTATGTTTTACCTCTCGTGACCCTACCGGGGGTTACCCCCTGACAAGTTTACCTTCTGCATAATAAGTATCTCAGATAAGATGTACCCAAGGAATATCTTGATGATTGTAAAATTTGCCCAAGTTCTTAAGCATAAGAGCAGTATTTTGTATGTTCAGGTTAAGAACCCCCATGTCACCTTGATTTTTTGGTCTGCACACTTTTGTCCATGCCACCAGTGCAGAACCTTTAGCATGTACATCAGCAGTCTTTTTCCTCCATAGACAACACCTCATGTATTTAACCACTTGATCCTTAATTGTAATAGGCACATCAAGGCAGCTCATGAAGAAAAGTGGTAATGAAGATAAAACAAACTTGACCATTTGTAGTTTTCCCCCATAATTCAAGAAGTCTGTAATTCCTCCAAGTCTGAATTGGACTCTCTGAACCATTGGAATGAAGAATTCTAGAGAAGGCTTTGTGAGGCTAAGAGGCAATCCAAGATAGGTAAAGGGAAGACTACCCATATTACATCCAAAGGTATTGGAGAAATGAAGCAATCTTTTAGGATCCATGTTGATGGGCATCATACTAGACTTGTGATAATTAACTCTAAGACCAGTTGAAAGGGCAAAGCTATTTAGGATTGTTTTCAAACAGAGCAGTTGTTTATAATTTTCTTTCATTACCACCAAAATATCACTAGCATATTGAATGACAGTAAAATCAGGGCATGCATGACATGAAATGGGTAGTTCAAGGAGATCCTTATTCATGGCAGAGTTGAGAACAGTCTGCAGAAAGTCAGCTCCCAGAACAAACAAAAGAGGTGATAGAGGGTCACCATGTCTAACCCCTCTTTTATAGTAGAATTTTTTCCTAGGGACACCATTTAAGAGAACAACTGAGTTCCTAGATTGGAAGATCAAATTGATCTAGTTAATCCATTTAGCTCCAAACCCCCTTGCTTTCAGTATGCCTAGAATGGTTGAGTGTTCAATTTTGTCAAAAGCCTTTTCAAAATCAAGTTTTAGAATCATAATTTCTTCTTTTGACTGATGGCATTGGAAAAGATATTCAAATGCCAACCAAGGCAATCTTGAATAGACCTTTTTTTGAGGAAGTCATACTGATTCTTATGCACAATACTGAGGATGGTGTTATGAAGTCTATTGGCAAGGAGTTTAGTAATGATTTTGAGCACACTATTTAGTAATGAAATTGGCCTGAAGTTAGCAGGGAGGACATGAGAATCCACCTTGGGTATCAAAGTAATAAATGAGGAATTGATGCTCTGAGGGGAAATTTTCTCATGATAAAAGTCCTGGATCAAATAAATAATATCTTTCCCAATGATGGACCAGCATGATTTGATAAATTCATTATTGAATCCATTTGGACCAGGGGATTTATCATTTTGAAGCTCTTTTATGACAGTCTCAATTTACTTTTCTGTGAAAGGGATTTCCAAAGCAGCAGATGTTTCAGAGTCCATGTTATTATTGTAAAGCTCTAATAGATTAAAATGCATTGTTGGTCTACTGATCTCAAAACATTGTTGGTATACTGATCTCAAAGCATACACATATTAAGGCTCCATTTGGAATACTGGTCTCGAAACATAAGAATAAAAAATTACAGGAATTGAGATATCATGTAACTTGAATTTCTATAGGAACCAATACCACATGAAAACTTTAAAGTGTCATTTGAATGTCACGCAGGAAAAACACATGAAGTGTAGACAAAGAGATGAAAAATGAGGTGAGACCTCATGTTAGCATTCCTCCAAAATTTCTATGAAATAGCCTATTCTATAGGAATTTCAAAGAAATCTAGGATTCCTATTCCTTTAATCCAAATGGTACCATAGAGATTTTTATATAGGAATCCTATCCTATAAAATTTCCTACCTTTTATTTGTTCCAAACAAGGCCTAAACATGTAACATATAGGAAACTGAAAACCTAGCACATTTACACCAATTACATATGTAGTAATCATCAAAGGAAATAGTAGTACAATAAAGAGCACGTGTGGTTCGGTGATGGTATATATGGCCAACGCCCATTCGACTGTGAACAACCAGCTCCGGGAGTTGCCTCACTGACTCCCTATTAACATCCTATGATATGGCATCACTGAACATATTGTAGAGACTCATCTTGCGGGGGAGCACCTGGAGAGTTGTGAAGGTCGAGATCATGCCGACACTTGTTAGCCCCCGGTACAACCATTCTTTAAGCATCTCCAACAATGCAGTCACATCACAGGATTCCCCTGGAAAGGGATCAGACGACCACAACAAAGAACTCACAGGTTGTTTGCTTTGAAGGGCAGTAAAGTGAACTCAGTGTCGGGATTGTAGAACCATTCGGTCGACATCCGTGGCAAAAAGTTCCAAAGACATACATCCAAATAGATCCCCGCGTGTGTTGAGGATGCAATTCGAAGACCACTCACATGGGAATAGAAACAACATGCTAGGATGGATTAACTAACACTCAAAGAGGCTCCTCCAAAGGAAAAGTGTGGGGAACCCTAGAGTATCCTAACGGGATTAAGGTTATGTACCTCCATCCTATCAAAATTTAGGAGGCCTAGGAGTAAGGGATACGTGGAGACAGAGAAGCCGCACCTGAAGCACACGATGAAGACGGCGATGTTCGAGTTTTCGACCAATATCGTTAGATTGAGATCATGCCGGGTTATTTTATTAATGTGGAAATGTAACACTACATAAAATGAGTCCAAAGAGCAAGACTATGCATAGTCAATTTACACAAGTACAGAAAATAGATTTAGAATCTATCTCATTTAGTACACACACTAGTTGATACAAGCACAAATATATACAACAAAAGATTACACGAACAAATGTTGGATGTACAAATATCGTGATAATGAATCGATATATACATGTTTTCTGCATTGTGTACCCCCACAATTCGATCACACATCCTAAATTGATGTGTTGTGAGTGATCACACGAATTGCAAATTGCTCGCAAATGTTTGCCCAAACTTCCATCCACCCGGCACAATAGCGTTAAACACAACTGTCTGTCTGTCTGTGTCGGTCAATCTAAACGAGAGTTCTTTCCCGGTAAGAAGAGCTAAAGAGTGCCAGTTCGCGGCCCAGTTACGGGCCATTGGCATCCAGTCGGGTGAGTCAGAGCTCTTGACATTCATAGACTTGATCGAACCGGCGGCTGCGACATTCATCACAGTAACTAGGTTGAAGTAATCATGACCAACGATCTTGAAACGCACCCCACCCTTCTTCACACATGGAACCCTACATAAAACGGTTTAAATTTTATTAAGAATTAAGAATCTTTTACTTCGAGAGACACCAAATTGTAGTGACATGAAACAAGTCATGGTGCGTACCTCTGGTACATGACAGGATTATGCCACCCTTATAGACGCCGATTTTCTCCCAAGCTGGTTGCGCCATGTCGAAGTGTTATCGTGGCAGGTTGCACCATCCACCATTGTCATTCGGGAGCGCGTCGTTAGGCGGGCAGAGATTTGTGGCCGTGATCATCACTGTAACTCCGGGTTTACAGAACGCCGGGTCCGCCAGCTTGCGATCACACGCGATCTCGTAGCACTGTCCGCACGAGGCACCGTCGTTGAACAGCACCGAGCTCAGCGCCGCCGTCCGCGTCCCGTACCCCGACGAGTACAGGTTGCCGTAGCCTCACGCTCCACCTGGATTGTAATGAACGATGTGCTTTTAATTAGTGCAATGGAGGGGTAGCACACACGACTACAAAAGAGATGTTGATCAGTTCAATGGTCGTATGAGTGTGTAATAAGCTAGGTAGTTACCCAATGGTGCCAGAGGCGTCAGCGCCGCCGTAGAACGTCGCGTGCGCCCTCAGCCATTTCATCGGCGCTTCGTCCGTAGCCACGGCAAACCCAAAGCAGACGAACGTGAGCAACGCCACGGCAATTGCTCGAGCTGGAGTCGGCGCCATATCTCTCTATCGATGGATCGACTTGCAAACCTTACGAACTTTGCTGATCTAGAAGCTGTGTATACGTATTCTTGCTTGTATGTAGGTTCCTGTGAGGATTTCGCTTTCGAGGCTACTAGCTGTGTAGTGACGCTGTGAAGATATATTGGTCAGTCTATCTATATAGCCTTCGAGAACTTGTGAAATCCATCCGGGACAATCAGCAAAAGGTCATACCGAATGAAGCGACCATTCCCTAAAAAAAGGAGAATAAAGCGACCAGACCAAGTGGGTAGCGTGCACGATCCAGCCGCACCATGGCTTACGGGCTAATCCGAAGATCATATGTACGCGCAGACACGTATGTATGACTTATATTTTGACTGACATCTAGAGATATGATATGATATGTTTTGCTTGAGACTTACACAGAAGTAATAAACGACGTTTTACGACATCTACATATGTATGCTTCGTCTTCTCAAGAAGGATATTGTGCTTGGCTTTTGTGACGGCTAGCGTTCATTGGGATACAGTGTCTGCGAAAGGATGTCTTGTACGGAGTATATTTCTTGAACCTTACGGCGGATTTTGCATTGCACCTGGTCCTGCTCAAGCTCAACATCGACGGAGCCCCTCAGCATATAATGATTGAAGAAACATTGAGATGTCATCAAGACATCAACGCAGCCTTCTAGAGTTGAACCGTCTAGATGCAGGGCTAGGTGCGTGATCTAGCCAGGGGCTTCATGTGTTAATTAAGTTTCATGAATCATCGTTCCAAGTAATATGAAGTTTATTGGTGAAAATAACAATACGAGGTCACAGTGAGATAAGCCAAGTCCTACTTGGATCCACATGCACGTGCCCTGACGTGCCCTGACATTGGCTCAACACTAAGTAATTTGTACGGACATACTCGCAAAAGAAAAGTTTGTACGGACATGCAGGATATGGAGAAAACGCCGCGGCACCAATGTGATTATAGGGACCTAGTTATCTTTACTTTTCCTATCAGTTCAATTATGCCTATGTTATAGTTATTTATGTAAGACATAGTCACTACGAGAATAACAATATAGGCCGACGGCCCTTTTATAGGCCGATGGCAATATGTTGAGGCCGTCGGCGTAGTTGGGCCGTCGGCCCAGTTTTGTTGTGGGCGTAGGATAAATAGGCCGACGGCAGCCGTCGGCGAAGTATACTAGGCTAACGGCAGAGCGACGGCGTCAAGTCTACGTCACCTACGCCGTCGGCGTAGCCATTTTTCTTTTTTGCCCCATTAATCTTAGAAAAATCATAACTAAATCATTTAAATTCAGAAAAATACATATAATAAAACAAAATTTGCAAAAAAATAAGATCTATCTATATACTCTCAAATATTACATATTTGTTTACAAAAATATATAAAAAATATAAATACTTTCGTATAACATATTTTTCATTTTTCGAGTGCAAAAAAGGGGTGTTTTATGAAGCAACCACCAAATAAAAGTTTCAAAATAATAATACCACATTTTTCAAAAATATTAGACCACATTGAATGCATAATTTCCCAACTTGGATATGTCAAACCTTTTCGTCCATTCCTCATAAAAAGACAAAATCCTGGTGAATCGGTAGGAAATGAGTTAGATTTGAACTACAGGTACATGATTTTTTGAAAAAAATCATTTTTAGGTTCACAGTATGCTATTTTATCAGAGATCTAATACAATTTTAGTGAGGATCAGCCCCGAGTTAAGAATCTTCATGTCCCTCGATTTAGAAAGTTTGACGATAGTTTGAAATGGGCATAAAAAAACAAAAACGATCAAAACAATGCAAAACCTTCGCGTGGTTTCATATTACGTGACATAGTTGAATGGAAAAATACCAAACTTGGTATATTGATTGTGTCTCAAAAAACCTTCTCAAAATGACCTATCTCAATTGAGGTTTTCTGGATTTCAGGTCAAATGACCAATGTTATTGCTAGTATCGCGGTATAGTTTGCGATAATGTGCCCATATTATGCACACATGTGTATCATGGGACGACGAACAATATTGCAGGAGGAAGTTTTCCTTTTGCACCAAAAAGCCAATTTTTATTTTCCGAGTGCAAAAAACGGAACGTTTTGTGAAACAACCACCAAATAAAAGTTTTAAAATGATAATACCACATTTTTCAAAAATACTAGACCATATTGAATGTAGGTTTTGACTTATATTTTGACTGACATCTAGATATATGATATGATATGTTTTGCTTGAGACTTACATAGAAGTAATAAACGGCGTTTTACGACATCTACATATGTATGCTTGGCCTTCTCAAGAAGGATATTTTGCTTGGCTTTTGTGACGGCGCCTCCCATGTCTCCGAAAGGATGTCTTGTATATTTCTTGATTAGTACGGTGGATTCGCCATTGCACCTGGTCCTGCTCAAGCTCAACATCGACGGCGCCCCTCCGCGTATAATGATTGAAGAAACGTTGAGATGTCATCAACGCAGCCTTCTAGAGTTGAATTCGGGATTCCTTCCCGAGACTCAAATAAAAAAGATATATATTCTAGGATAAGGTACCTTCACTCTCCTTTGGAAAAGAGTAGAATAAGAAAGCTAATAAATCTTAAATAGATCAAAAAAGGAAAAAAAACAGGATAAATAATAGTTAGCAAATAGAAGAGGGTTTGGGGATAGAGGGACTTCAACCTTCACGAATTATAAAGTTGACGGATTTTTTTCTTATTCCTCTAGTGCAGGTACAACCACAATCCGCTTGGGGTTCCATTGTTATATAGGAATTTTTTTATTTCTTGTAAGTGGAAGAATATTAGTTTTTTTTACCAGGAATTGCGCTCCCTATAGAAGTTCTAGTTTGGGTTGTCCCGCAAGCAAAAAAATGAGAATGGAAGAATTCTTCTTTTCTTCTTATTGCATAATAAAGTAAAGAAACCTTAAACTCAATTTATTGTATCTTTCTGGAGTTCAGTTTTAAAAATGGGAATAATTACTCTAATGAAAGTTAGTATTTTGGATGCATTTTTAATTAGTCTTTGGATACAAATCACAAGAATTTATATTCTTCCTCAATATGCAATTGAGAGGAAAAGGATTAAATCCTTTATAAGAACTAAAAATTCACCGGAATATAAAAAACTTCAAGATGCTTTTAAGTATACCACTTCAAATTCCATTATTATTAATAGATGCGTAGAGTAACTCCCAACAATAGGAGTAAAAATAAGACGTAATAAAAAAGGACCGACAAAGGAAAGTTCCCATTGAATTAGGGTCTAAACAAGGAAGAGCACTTGCCATTTGTTGGTTATTAGCAGCATCCCAAAAGCGCCAGACTTTAAATATGGCTTTCGAATAATTTCCAACTTAGCGATATTCTGAAGCTATAATTCCGCATTTCCCATCAATAGGTTTAGCCAAAGCATTTATAACACGACCCAAGTAAGCCTCAATCATGGGTATGTGAGCAATTCTTTTGGTTACTTTTATAGAACTTCCCTCTTGTATCATCAACCCATCGTCCATTAATACAATTCCAACATTTTTGGATTCCAAATTCAAAGCAATACCCCTAGTGCCTTCAACCCAAAATTCAAAGAAAAATCAGTTTCTAATAAATTATATTATGAGCTACACAAAAATGACAAAAGTGTGGATTTTTTTTTTCTTTTTGAAAAGGGAAAGGGGTCTAGAAAGACCCCGACGTGCTGCATTCATTCTGAAGCGGTGGGAACATTTTACAAACAGGACCTCTAGAAAAGTAACTCTGAAAAGCAGTCCTGAAAACTATCACAAAAGACCCTGGATAAAGAAAAGAAAAGCAATCAAGTCTAGCGTCTTCTCCACCGGTGGTGAGACTCCGATGCCGACCGCCTACGACCAACAATTCTTTTGGTTGCTTCTATAGAACTTCCCTCTTGTATCATCAACCCATCGTCCATTAATACAATCCCAACATTTTTGGATTACAAATTCAAAGCAGTACCCCTAGTGCCTTCAACCCAAAATTCAAAGAAATATCAGTTTCAAATAAATTATATTATGAGCTACACAAAAATGACAAAAGTGTGGATTTTTTTTTATTTTTGAAAAGGGGAAGGAGTCTAGAAAGACCCCAACGTGCTGCATTCATTCTGAAGCGGTGGGAACATTTTACAAACAGGACCTCTAGAAAAGTAACTCTGAGAAGCAGTCCTGAAAACTATCACAAAAGACCCTGGATAAAGAAAAGAAAAGCAATCAAGTCCAGCGTCTTCTCCACCGGCGGTGAGACTCCGATGCCGACCGCCTGCGACCAACTGCCGGGGATAACCCACTTGGCTGCAGGGAGGTGATACGTCGGAAACATATATATAATTTTTTATGTTCCATGCTTGTTTAGTATCTGCTTTGCTTTGCTTTGTCTACACTTTGAGGTGTTTTTATATGTTTTCTAGAACTAACCTATTAACAAGTTGCTACAGTGCCAGTTGCCTGTTTTCTTCTGTTTTTGGTTCCAGAAAGACAGAAAATCATTATTCTCGGAATTGACTGGACAAAAGCCAAAGTCAATATTTTATCGTGGGCGACACGAAGTCCAGAGGAGAGACGCCATAGGGTGGACACCCCCCAGGCGCGGCCAAGCCTGGCCCGCGCCTGGGCAGGGTGTGGGCCCCCTGGGCACCCCCCAGCCTCGCCTCTTCGCCTATAAGAAGCCCCTATGTAGAAACCCTAGGAACCCGATCAAAACTCCACGAAACCATCTGTAGCCGCCGCCACCATCATCCCAAGATCGGGGGGATCTGAAGTTCTTCCCGCGGCACCCTGCTAGAGGGAAAATCATCCCGGATGCCTTCTTCTCTGGTATGAAGCGTGAGTAGTTCCACCTTGGACTACGGGACCATGTAGTAGCTAGATGGTGGTATCTCCTCCTTGTGATTTCATGTATAGATCTTGTGAGCTCCGTTCATGATCAAGATCTAATCTATTTGTAATCATGCATGTTGTGTTTGCGGGGATCCGATGGATATTGAGATTACTATGTCAGATTGATTAATGGTTTTGTCTATTTGATTCTATAATGTCTCTGTTGTTTGTGATCTTGTATGCTCTCTGTTGTTAGTAGCTAGCTTGGCCAAGTAGTTGCTAGTGACTCCAAGAGGGGGTATTTATGCTCGATGTCGGGTTCATGCCTCTAGTTTCCAAGGGAAGTGACAGAAATCTCTTCGGTTGTAGATGTGATGTTGCCACTAGGGAGAAAACAACGGTCTCTTGTTCATGGAACAAGTGGATTGTTTACCTTATGCAATTTGATTAAAGCAGTTGTCTCTTGCTTGCAACTTAATACTAGAGGGGGTTCGAATGATAACCTGAAGGTGGACTTCTAGTCATAGATGCAGTTGGATGGCGGTCTATGTATCTTGTTGTATTTCCCAATCGAATCTCATAGGATCTTTCTGTCTAGTATTGCATTGTTATGCCTTGCTCAGTTTCTCTCAATTGCCCTGCTGTAATTTGTTTACCCTTCATGCCATGTTGTTTATCTAAGGAGAGCACCTCTATTGAACTATGGACCCCGGTCCAATCTTTACCATTGATATATCTTCCATTGCTACTATTTACTTGCTGCAAACCACTCATCACCTTCCACACCATACAGTTAATCCTTTGTTACAGCAAACCGGTGAGCTTGACAACCTCACTATTCATTAGGGCAAAGTCTTGAGTTTGTGTTGTGCAAGTTTCCACGTTGCTTGCAACACCTGTGTGACGTTTCCTTCTTCCTACTGGTTCGAAAACCTCGGTTTCTTACTGAGGGAAAACTTGCTGTTGTGCTGCTTCATACCTTGCTCTTGGGGTTTCCAACGAAGCGCTCCCACATCAACCCAGCGCTCCATCAAGCTTTTCTGGCGCCGTTGCCGGGGAGGCTAAGGACGTGTTCACAAGGGGAGTCCTCCACTTCCTTTCTCTTTACTTTGTTTTTAGTTTGCTTAGTTTCTTTTGCTTGGTTTTATTTGCCTCTTTTTATCAAAAACTCCAAAAAAAATAGTTTAGTTTGATTTGTTTTCTCTATTCAAAAACACACACAAAAATTAGTTCATGCTCTAGCTGTTGCTGCTATTTTTGGCTTGCTCCACCTTTGCCAAAGTGAACTCTGCTAAGAACACCAAGTTGTGTGACTTGACTAGCACAAACAACAATGATTTCCTAAGCACTCCTATTGCTCCAACTGCTCCTGATGCTACCTTTTATGAAATTAAGCCTGCTTTGTTGAATCTTGTGATGAGAGAGAAATTTTTTGGTGCTAGTTCTGATGATGTTGCTGCCCATCTTAATAGCTTTGTTGAACTTTGTGAGATGCAAAAGTATAAGGATGTAGATGGAGATATTATTAAGCTCATGTTGTTTCCTTTCTCCTTGTGAGGAAAAGCTAAAGAATAGTTGCTATCTTTGCCTAAAAATAGTATTGATTCTTAGACTAAATGCAAATATGCTTTTATTGAAAAGTACTATCCTCCTGCTAAGATTATATCTATGAGTTGTGACATTATGAAATTTAAACAACTTGATAATGAACTTGTTGCTCAAGCTTAGGAAAGAATGAAATCTTTGGTTAAGAATTGCCCCACTCATGGACTCACTTCTTGGATGATTATCCAGACTTTTTATGCAGGTTTGAACTTCTCTTCAAGAAACCTGTTGGATTCAGCTGCTGGAGGTACCTTTATGGGCATCACTTTGGGTGCTGCCACAAGTCTCCTAGATAATATGATGGTTAACTACTCTGGATGGCACACTGAAAGAGCTCCACATGGTAAGAAGGTAAATTCTATTGAAGAAACCTCCTCTTTGAGTGATAAGATTGATGTTATTATGGCTATGCTTGTTAATAGGAAAGCTCCTTTAGATCTTAATAATGTTCCCTTAGCCTCTTTGGTTGATCAAGAAGAGCAAGTCGATGTGAACTTCATTAGAAACAATAGTTTCAACAACAATGCCTATAGGAAAAAAATTGGTGGTAACAAATATAGGCCTTATCCTCCTAATAATGGCAACTCCTATGGAAACTCCTATAATAATGCTATAAGTGCCCCCTCTGAACTTGAAGTCATGCTCAAAGACTTTATTAGTAAACAAACCACTTTCAAAAAGGCTATAGCGGAAAAGCTTTTGAATGTTGAGAAAAATATATCGTCTTTTTCTGAAGCACAGTCCTCCTTGATTAATGAAATGGCTGCTAAACCTGAAATCATGGAAAGTACCTTTGCTGCTACTCATGCCATACAAGTTACTATTGATGAAAATGTTAGACTGTTATCTCAACTTCATGCTAGGTGGGAAAGGGAAGCTGAAATGGATAAAAACAATAGTGTCTGCACCATCACCACTAAACCATAAGAAGTCCCTATTCCTCCTCCTAGAATGCCTAAGCCCAATGAGTCTACTACTAGTGATGCCAAGTTTGATTTTGATATAGATGGTTGCAATATTTCTGAAGTGATTATGTTCCTACAAAAGCTTGCTAGAAGTCCTGATGCTAGTGATATGCATGTTGTTTTCACCAAACACATTACAGATGCTCTTGTTAAGATTAAGGAAGAGAAGTTAAAAAACAAAGCTTCTATTCCTAGGAAAGTAGAAGATAGTTGGGAACCCATTATTAATATGCAAGTGAATGACTTTGATCTAAAGCTTCATGTGATCTTGGTTCTAGTGTCTCTATTATACATAGGAAGATTTATAAAATGCTTGATTTGTCACCTTTGGAAGATTGTTATTTGGATGTCCCACTCAATGATAATGATAAAAAGAAAATCATGGGAAGTGTTAATGATGTTCTCATTATGGTTAAAAATGCTTATGTCCCTGTGGATTTCTATGTTTTATATGTTGAATACAATGCTTCTTGTCCTATTACTTTGGGAAGACCTTTTCTTAGAACTGTTGGTGCCATCATTGATATGAAAGAAGGCACCATTAAATATCATTTTCCATTAAAGAAAGGTATTGAACACTTCCCTATGAGGAGAGAGAAGTTGTTGTTTTCTCCTCCTTTGAAAGAAAGGGTTGATGTTAATGCTTCTTCATTTAAAAATACTTCATTTTCTTGCTTCTTGTGCCTAACTTAAAGGCGTTAAAGAAAAGTAATTGTTGGGAGATAACCCAAGAGTTTAGTTGAGTCTTGGAAGTTATTACTTCAGTAATGACATCTCCTTATACTTTTTGTTTGCTTTTTGTGCCAAAAATGACCTCTAATGAGAGGGAAGTAAGATTTGGGGAGTTGCTGTCCCGAAATAGATTTCTGTCCTGCACCATAAAAATTAGGGAGGATTCTCTGTAACTCGGATTGAGCTGATATTTTAAGAAGAAATCCCCCGGTATGTTAGATAACTTTAGTTAGTTCAACACTTTTTTATTTGAGCAACACAAGATTTTCGAAAAAATCGGTTTCTACCTGCTGGTCTGTTTTGACAGATTTCTGCCATTATTTGCATTTGCTTCTTATCAATTTATTTTTGAGTTCTCTTTTGGGGAATTGAGATTTTTAAAGGAAGTTGCTTCAGTATCTTGTGTTTTTGGTGAAAGTTTTTCTGTTATAAATCTGAACCCAAAGGTCTATTATCTTTTCAATACACTAATGTTGTTAATAAAGATTGTGTGAAGTTTTGTATGAAGGAACATTTTCAGGTGTAGAGATAATGATGTAATGAGATGAAGGATGGACAAAATCTCAAGCTTGGGGATGCCACCATTGTGTGAAGTTTTGTATGAAGGAACATTTTCAGGTGTAGAGAGAATGATGTAATGAGATGAAGGATGGACAAAAGCTCAAGCTTGGGGATGCCACCATGGTGTCACCCCAATAAATATCCAAGAAGTACAAGAGTCAAAGCTTGGGTATGTCCAAGGCATACCCATCTTCATCAATAAAAAGCTGAGGTCTATCTAGACACTTCGTTTTTATTGTTTCATGCACTGTTGCGTTGTTCTTGGAGCGTCTTAGTTTTTGTTTGCTTTGCTTAGTTTGTTTAGTTTGCTTGAATAAAGTAGTTTGGACACTCGTTCTCGCTGTGTTATTTCAAATAAGTCGATTGGTGTTGGAAAGGAGTAGAAAGTTCTTGCTTGGAAGTGCAAGAGGAGCTTGCATTGATTGTGACTTAGACTTTAGCATGCCATGATAGGTGTTGTTATGATCTTATTCTTAGTGATTATTGTTGTAGCATGAATTGATCCAAGTCATTGGGATTGCTTAGTGTGCCTTGAAAGAATCATGTGTTGTTTTAGCATACAAAAGAATAGTATTGTGGTATTTTCCTTTGATATTTTGTTTGGGCTGACTTGGCACATTCTCACACCATGTTATGACTATGAACAAGTCACCATAGCCTCTATGATAATTTAGTCCTTGACTTGTAGTACCATTCTATGCTTTGATTAGTAATTTTTTGTTGCTCTGCATGATTATGTCCATTATTGCTCTCTTAGTTGGTTGCTCCTAGTCTTTTGCTAGCCTCCACTTGTATGAGTAAACTCTACGCATACCTCCAACTCCCAGAAACCAAGTTATTCCAAAGTGTACAATATAATCTCCTATGCATGGTGTGTTACACCATTTCAAGTATATTCTTGTTTTCAGCTGTCTTCCAATTAAAAAGTTTTTTGTCATGTGAAAACTTAGTGATTAAAGCCCTCACGAACTTGATGGCACACTTTATATTCTTTGCCCCTAATAAACTTGAACCATTGTGTCGTCTATATTGTATATGCTTGCACTTATACGTTGGAATTAGCAGAACCATGCTATCATGGGGAACGTTTTTAACATTGCACTTGTACTTTGTACACAATAGATATCATGCTCTTTTGTCTATGGATGTCGCTAGTGTGAAATAAAAAGGGATCTTGTAAGTCTATGGAGTTATGTATTTTGTGTTAGAGAAACGCATGGCCGCTAGCCTAAGCCATGCCTAAGCATGGTGGAAACTTGCAGCATCACCATAGTGAGCTATTTGTGAAGCATCCTCAATAAAAAGCTATGCACATAGTAAATAAAAAGATTGCTAAGATGCTCATTATCTGCTTGCCTTGTCATTTTGGTTATGGGATAGCTCCTTTACCATGTGAAAGGGGTACCCCGTTGGCGGTTCTCTATGATATGCATGGACTTACTATGACAAGAACTTACAGGTGACTGAAGTTGAGTAGCATGAGGTGTGTCCCTCATATTCAAGGGACTTGAGATTGCCAACTTATACTTTGTCGAGCATATACTCCATAGTTTGTTCACTTTAACCTTAATCACTTCAAGATTCTTATGATAGGGGCAATGAGGGCTGAAAGCTAACAAGTACCATAATTTTTCGAAGTTCTTTTTAAAACTTGGAATCCCTGCTTACCTTTATGAAGGACCTTTCTTCCACTATTATGTTGAGTCTCCACCTTCTACCTTTAGGCACCATTAAGAGAGCATAGTTTTCATTATTATTTCTATGTGCAGTGTCCCAAAACTTATTGATTGATTCATATTGTGATATTGATTGTTCTCGTGCTATTTGTATCTAATCACTCTTATGAACTTTGAAGGTGTCATATGCATCTATTTGCTACTCCATGAGGGACAAGCTGATTGACACTATGCCACGTTTTATGTATGTGAAACAAACAAATATGTTTCAATGCATGTTATTTATGATCTTTGTTTGTAGCCTTTCATGTTGCATGCATAGTTACTTGGTCTTATTGTTAGAACTCCATCTTTCATGCACATGTTTAGAGTTCTTTGATCCCAACTTTCAATGCTTGCAAATAGTTTGATCTTTATTGTGAAGGTACATGTCACCTTAAAAATTATTCTTTTTATCACTTACCTACTCGAGGATGAGCAGGAGCTAAGCTTGAGGATGCTTGATACGTCGAAAACGTGTCTATAACTTTTGATGTTCCATTCTTGTTTAGTATCTATTTTGCTTTGCTTTGTCTACACTTTGAGGTGTTTTTATATGTTTTCTGAAACTAACCTATTAACAAGTAAGCTCCGTTCATGATCAAGATCTAATCTATTTGTAATCATGCATGTATTACACATAAATAATAAACGCCGTTTTACGACATCCACATATGTATGCTTCGCGTTCTCAAGAAGGATATTTTGCTTGGCTTTTGTGACGGCTAGCGTTGGGATACATTGTCCGGGCGTGCCTCCCTTGTCTCCGAAAGGATGTCTTGTATATTTCTTGATCAGTACGGTGGATTTGCCATTGCACCTGGTGCTGCTCAAGCTCAACATCGACGGCGCCCCTCCTCATATAATGATTGAAGAAACGTTGAGATGTCATCAACGCAGCCTTCTAGAGTTGAATTCGGGATTCCTTCCCGAGACTCGAATAAAAAAGATATATATTCTAGGATAAGATACATTAATTTCTCTTCGTACTCCTTTAGGAAAGAGTAGAATAAGAAAGCTAATAAATATTAAATTGATAAAAAAAAGGAAAAACAGGATAAATAAATACTATAGTTAGCGAACAGAATAGGGTTTGCGGGTAGAGGGACTTCAACCTTCACGAATTATAAAAGTTGACGGATTTTTTTCTTATTCCTCCAGTGCAGGTACAACCACAACGGCTCGGGGGTTCCATTGTTATATTGGAAATTTTCATTTGTTGTAAGTGGAAGAATTTAAGGTTTTTTTACGAGGAATTGCGCTCCCTTTTTAAAAGTTTTAGTTTGGGTTTTCCCGCAAGTAAAGAAAAAGAGAATGGAAGAATTCTTCTTTTCTTCTTATTGCATAATAAATTAAAGAAACCTTAAACTCAATTTATTGTATCTTCCCAGAGTTCAATTTTAATAATGGGAATAATTACTCCAATGCAAAATTATGCTTCGCGACTCTGTACTCCTAATCTAGTTAGTATTTTGGATGCACTTTCAATTAGTATTTGGATACAAATAACAAGAATTTATATTCTTCCTCAACATGCAATTGAGAGGAAAAGGATTAAATCCTTTATAAGAACTAAAAATTCACTGGAATATAAAAAACTTCAAGATACTTTTAAGTATACCATTTCAAATTCCATTATTATTAATAGATGCGTAGAGTAACTCCCAACAATAGGAGTAAAAATAAGATGTAAGACCGACGAGAAAAGTTTCCATTGAATTAGGGTCTAAACAAGGAAGAGAACTTGCCATTTGTTGGTTATTAGCAGCATCCCAAAAACGTCCGGCTTTAAATATGGCTTTCGAATAAGTTCCAAATTAGCGAGATTCTGAAGCTATAATTCCGCATTTCCCATCAATAGGTTTAGCCAAAGCATTTATAACACGGCCCAATTAAGCCTCAATCATGGGTATGTGAGCAATTCTTTTGGTTGCTTTTATAGAACTTCCCTCTTGTATCATCAACCCATCGTCCATTAATACAATTCCAACATTTTTGGATTCCAAATTCAAAGCAATACCCCTAATTCCTTCAACCCAAAATTCAAAGAAAAATCAGTTTCTAATAAATTATATTATGAGCTACACAAAAATGACAAAAGTGTGGATTTTTTCTTTTTGAAAAGGGAAAGGGGTCTAGAAAGACCCTGACGTGCTGCATTCATTCTGAAGCGGTGGGAACATTTTAAAAACAGGACCTCTAGAAAAGTAACTCTGAAAAGCAGTCCTGGAAACTATCACAAAAGACCCTGGATAAAGAAAAGAAAAGCAATCAAGTCCAGCGTCTTCTCCACCGGTGGTGAGACTCCGATGCCGACCGCCTACGACCAGCTGCCGGGGATGAACCACTTGGCTGCGGGGAGGTGATACGTCGGAAACGTATCTATAATTTTTTATGTTCCATGCTTGTTTAGTATATACTTTGCTTTGCTTTGTATACACTTTGAGTTGTTTTTATATGTTTTCTGGAACTAACCTATTAACAAGTTGCCACAGTGCCAGTTGCCCGTTTTCTTCTGTTTTTGGTTCAGAAAGACAGAAAATCATTATTCTCGGAATTGACGGGACAAAATCCAAAGTCAATATTTTACCGTGCGCGACACGAAGTCTAGAGGAGAGACGGAGAGGCGCCACAGGGCAGCCACACTCCCCCTAGGAGCGGCCAATCTTGGCCCGCGCCTAGGGAGGGTTTGGGCCCCCTGGGCACCCCCTGTCTCGCCTCTTCACCTATAAGAAGCCCCTGATGCAGAAACCCTAGGCACTCAATCAAAACTCCACGAAACCATCTTTAGCCGCCGCCACCATTGTCCCTAGATCGAGGGGGATCGGAAGTTCTTCCCGGCACCCTGCCGGAGGGGAAATCATCCTAGAGGCCTTCTTCTACGGTATGAAGCATGAGTAGTTCCACCTTGGACTACGGGTCCATGTAGTAGCTAGATGGTTGTATCTCCTCCTTATTCTTTCATGTATAGATCTTGTGAGCTCCGTTCATGATCAAGATCTAATCTATTTGTAATCATGCATGTTGTGTTTGCGGGGATCCGATGGATATTGAGATTACTATGTCAGATTGATTAATGGTTTTATCTATTTGATTCTATAATGTATGTGTTGTTTGTGATCTTGCATGCTCTCCGTTGTTAGTAGCTATCTTGGCCAAGTAGTTGCTAGTGACTCCAAGAGGAGGTATTTATGCTCGATAGTGGGTTCATGCCTCTAGTTTCCAAGGGAAGTGATAAAAATCTCTTCGGTTGTAGATGTGGTGTTGCCACTAGGGAGAAAACAACTGTCTCTTGTTCATGGAACAAGTGGATTGTTTACCTTACACACTTTGTTTAAAGAAGTTGTCTGTTGCTTGCAACTTAATACTGGAGGGGGTTCGGATGATAACCTGAATGTGGACTTCTAGTCATAGCTGCAGTTGGTCTATGTATCTTGTTGTATTTCTCAATCGAATCTCATAGGATCTTTTTGTCTAGTATTGCATTGTTATGCCTTGCTCAGTTCCTGTCAATTGCCCTGCTGTAATTTGTTTACCCTTCATGCCATGTTGTTTATCTAAGGAGAGCACCTCTAGTGAACTATCGACCCCGGTCCAATCATTACCATTGATATATCTTCCACTTTTATTGTTTACTTGCTGCAAACCACTCATCACCTTCCACACCATACATTTAATCCTTTGTTACGGCAAACCGGTGAGCTTGACAACCTCACCGTTCGTTGGGGCAAAGTCTTGAGTTTGTGTTGTGCAGGTTTTCACATTGCTTGCAACACCTGTGTGACGTTTCCTTTCTCCTACTGGTTCGATAACCTCGGTTTCTTACTGAGGGAAAACTTACTACTGTGCTGCTTCATACCTTGCTATTGGGGTTTCCAACGAAGCGCTCCTACATCAACCCAGCGCTCCATCAGGAGGCGTGAAGCGCCAGCAAGGATCTCGAAACAGGGCCTCCATTAGTAGGTTGAGGATGCGCTGTCTTGGCGGCGACTTGGATGGCCTTCACCTTGGCCACATATCATGGCGACGCTCAAGTCAACCATGTGATGAGCTCGATGGTGCAGCAGACGTTGTTGGCAACACGTCGACGAAGCCGGGAAGAACCGACTGCTTTGCTTCTTCCCCTCGCCTCCATGGCCGGCTAGAGAAAGCATCACTGAGCATCCTCCCACCTCGCCGATGAGAGCACCAACCAGGCACTTATTGAAGGGACTCCCCTGCAAGGATCCCATCCACTTCCACTTCAGAAGTAGAACAGAGATCGACGCCGAGGCCTGTGTGATGGTGCACCAAAGCATCACCGCAGGAAACCGTTCCCAATCATCTCTAGGACCACGCACGACACAGATCTTCTCCCTCTCTCCCTCATCGCCATGGCCGACCGAGAGAACGAGAAGAGAAGTCACGACGCAGAAGAGGAAGGTGACCACCGAGCTGACCTTATTCTTGGAGATCCTGGAGCCGTACCTCGCCGCCATTTTCTTCCACCGCAGAAGCTCAACAGAGAAATAGATGGTGCTCCAGGCGTGTCTCATCCGGCCAGACGACGAGAGCTACTCCAAAACGCCGGCAGCGGGCCGGAACAACTAAACCTACAAAATACACAGCGAGCATCCTCACCCTCCCATCCCCAAGCGGCAACGCCTCCGGAGACGAGAAGGGGAGTAGCTCGCAGCACAGAGCAGACTCTCAAAACAGGGGACGAGGTGCCTCTCATTTCGTGCGGGTTCCTTCGTCAGTGTAGGTAGGAGAAGAGAATCCCAAAAATGTGGATTTGAGTATGTGTAGTTTCAAATCTTCAAATTTTATCTGATTTTTTTGTAGCCCACAATATAAAGAAATTTTGGTTGCCATTTTGCACGTTTGTATGATACATTATCGACTATGCATCATCAATTTACAAAAGAACAGAAAAGAGATTTAGAATCTATTTCATTTAATATGCACACTAGTTGATACAAACACAAATATGTACAACAATAAATTAAACGCGTACAAATGTTGGATGTACAAATGTCGTAACCAATGAATCGGTATGCACACGATTTTCTGCACCGACTGCCCCACAAACCAATCACGCATCTTGAATTGATATGTTGAGAGTGATCACGCGAATTGCAAAGCGCTCGCAAATGTTTGCCCAAACTTCCATCCAACAGGCACAATAGCGTTGAACACAATTGTCTGGCCGTTAGTGTCGGTCAATCTAAATGAGAGCTCTTTTCCGGTAATAAGAGCTAAAGAGTGCCAGTTCGCGCCCCAATTACGAGCCATTGGCATCCAATCGGTTGAGTCGGAGCTCTTAACATCCATAGACTTGATCGAACCGGCGGAGGCAACATTCATCACAGTAACTAGGTTGAAGTAATCGTGACCAACAATCTTGAACCGCACCCCTCCCTTCTTCACGCATGGGACCCTAAACAAATTTGTATGTGATAAAAAATTAAGCAATTTGGACTTCCGAAAATACCAAATTATAGTGACACAAAACAAACAACTCATGTGTACTTACCTCTGGTACATGACAGGGATGATGCCACCCTCATAGACGCCGATCTTTTCCCATGCCGGTTGCGCCATGTCGAAGTGTTGCCGCGGTAGGTTGCACCATCCGCCGTTGTCATTCGGGAGCGCATTGTTAGGTGGGCAGAGGTTCGTGGCGGTGATTGTCACGGTAACTCCGGGTTTGCAGAACGCTGGGTTCGCCAGCTTGCGGTCACACGCGATCTTGTAGCATTGTCCACATGAGGCGCCGTCGTTGAACAGCACCGAGCTTAGCGCCGCCGTCCGCGTCCCGTACCCCGCTGAGTACAGGTTGCCATACCCGCACGCTCCACCTGGATTGTAATGAGCGATATGTTTTTAATTAGTGCAGTGGAGGGGTAGCAAGAGAGATGTTGATCAGTTCAATGAGTGTATGAGTGTGTAATAAGCTAGGTAGTTACCCATGGTGCCAGAGGCGTCAGCGCCGCCGTAGAACGTCGCGTGCGCCCTCAGCCATTTCATCGGCGCTTCGTCCGCGGCCACGGCCAACCCACAGCAGACGAACGTGAGCAACGCCACCGTAATTGCTCGAGCTGGAGTCGGCGCCATATCTCTCTGTCGATGGATGGACTTGCAAATTTTACGAACTTATCTGTGCCTAGGTAGCTGATCTGTAAGCTGTGTGTGTAGGTTCCTGTGAGGATTTCGCTTTCGAGGCTACTAGCTGTGTAGTGATGTTGTGAAGATATATTGGTCTGTCTATCTATATATAGCCTTCGAGAACTTGTGCGATCCATCTGAGAGTCAATCAGCAAAAGGTCATACCGAATGAAGCGACCATGCATTCCCTCAAAAAAAGAAAGAATAAAGCGACCAAGTGGTAGCGTGCACATTCCAGCCGCACCATGGCTTACGGGCTAATCCGAAGATCATATGTACGCGCAGACACGTACGGATGACTTATTTTGACTGACATCTGCTATGTTTTGCTTGAGACTTACACAGAAGAAATAAACGGCGTTTTACGATATATGTATGCTTCGCGTTCTCAGGAAGGATATTTTACTTGGCTTTTGTGAAGGCTAGTGTCTGCGAAAGGAAAGGATGTCTTGTACGGAGTATATTTCTTGAACCTTACGGCGGATTTTGCATTGCACCTGGTCCTGCTCAAGCTCAACATCGACGGAGCCCCTCAGCATATAATGATTGAAGAAACATTGAGATGTCATCAAGACATCAACGCAGCCTTCTAGAGTTGAACCGTCTAGATGCAGGGCTAGGTGCGTGATCTAGCCAGGGGCTTCATGTGTTAATTAAGTTTCATGAATCATCGTTCCAAGTAATATGAAGTTTATTGGTGAAAATAACAATACGAGGTCACAGTGAGATAAGCCAAGTCCTGCTTGGATCCACATGCACGTCAGTGCGGAGGCCCTGACATTGGCTCAACACTAAGTAATTTGTACGGACATACACGCAAAAGAAAAGTTTGTACGGACATGCAGAATATGGAGAAAACGCCGCGGCACCAATGTGATTCTAGCTAGGGACCTAGTTTTCTTTACTTTTCCTATCAGTTCAATTATGACTATGTTATACTCCCTCCGTTTCAAAATATAAGATGTTTTAGTTTCGTGAAGAAGATAAATTTGGACTTCTTTTAGTATCACTAGAGGAAAAAGGGCCACCGTTCGCCACCCCTGGGAGCATTAGTCCCGTTGTTGCCAAAGAATCGACTAATGCCGCACGTGTCCCGCGGAGCGGCACGGGCCAGGGGCATGGGTCCCGGTTGGTAGAGGCATCGTCCGGTTGGAGCCACCAACCGACTAAAGGTTTGGCCACAGACGTGGCAAGATTGCACTTTAGTCCCGGTTCTGGCTCCAACCGACTAAAGACCCCCTCTATAAATGCACCAGCCCCTCCTCGCCTCCACTGTTTTTCGAATGGTGTAAGCTGTGAGGGTGTGCTAGTTTTTTCTCATGCATGCATTGAAGGTGTTTGTTGAAATGTTTGAGTGAAAATCCCGCTGAATTTCTCATAGAACAAAAATATAGAAGGTGTCCGAGACGCGCTTGAGCTTATTTCCCTCGATCGAGGTTAGCAATCTTATCTTTTCTAGGTCATTGATACAATTCATGTGTCGGTGTGAATTGGTTATTTCACTATTTATGATGTCCTGTTTTTTGATAAACTTACTTATATGATGCAGATGAACGGTCGGGAATGGATGTACGGTGACCGGCGGGTAGCCGGGTATATCAAAGGCGTGGATAAATTTATCGATGTGGCTACGACAAACAAAGAGAATGGATCTATACGTTGTCCATGTGTTCAATGTCGGAACAACAAGGAGTACTCTTCCTCGAAAATCATTCGCGGCCACCTGATTATGAAAGGTTTCATGCCCAACTATAATTGCTGGACCAAGCACGGGAATAGAGGGGTTATGATGGAAGATGGTGAAGAAGAAGATGATAATAACAACTATCATCATATGTTTCCTGAATACAGGATACGCAATGGAAGACAATGGAGAGGAAAAGGTGAAGAACGGGCATCGATGAGCCGGATGAACTTGGTAGGTCATTCGATGCAAAGCGAGACCGTGAAATGTAAAATGAGAAGTTGAAGTTAGAGGGCATGTTAGAAGATCACAAGAAATTGTTGTACCCAAATTGTGAAGATGGCAGCACAAAGCTCGATGCGACCTTTGGAATTGTTATGATGGAAGGCAGAGTGTGGTCTAACCGACTCCTCATTTGAAAAGATGCTGAAAATAATGAAGCCAAGTTTCCAAACATAACGAACTTCCCGATAGTACCTACGGGCAAAGAAGACTCTCATCCTCCGGGATTAGATGTGCAAAAGATACATGCATGCATTAATGATCGCATCCTCTACATGTAAGGAGTATGAGAATTTAGATAAATGCCCGGTATGCAACGCTATGTATAAGATCGACGAGATGACCCTGATGATGTTGAGGAGAGCCCCTCCGAAGAGGGTTCTGCTAAGGTTATGTGGTATGCTCCTATAATACCAAGGTTGAAACGCATGTTCGTAAACAAAGAGCATGCCAGTTGTTGCGATGGCACAAAGAAGACCGTAAGAAAGACGGGAGTTGAGACACCCTGCGATGGGTCACAGTGGAGAAAAATCGAGAGAGACTTCCCACTTTGCAGTGACGCAAGGAACTTATGGTTTGGTCTAAGCACGGATGGCATGAATCCTTTTGGGAGCAGCTGCAGCAGTCAAAGACCTGGCCCGTGACTCTATGTATCTACAACCTGCCTCCTTGGTTGTGCATGAAGCGTAAGTTCATTATGATGCCAGTGCTCATCCAAGGCCCGAAGCAACCGGGCAACGACATTGATGTGTACCTTAGGCCATTAGTTGAAGAACTCTTACAGTTGTGGGGCAAACCAGGTGTACGTGCGTGGGATGAGAACAAACAGGAGCCATTTAATCTACGAGGATTGTTATTCGTAACCATCAATGATTGGCCTGCTCTTAGTAACCTTTCAGGACAGACAAACAAAGGATATAAGGCATGCACCCACTGGCTGGACCGGGAGTGCCTCTATGACCAGTTTCTCGGAGATGTCGGAGGACTGGGCTCCGTCGGCATCTCCCTGAAACTGGCCGCAGTGGTGTCCCTGCTCTCGAAAACCATCTTGCAGCTTGTAACTTCACTAACTAGATCAATACGCCTCGGAGCTAACTAATTTCACATATTAGGGAGTGCCTCTATGACCAGTTTCTCGGAGATGCCGGAGGACTGGGGTCCGCATCTCCTCGAACTGCCGCAGTGGTGTCCTCGCTCGAAAACCATCTTGCAGCTTGTAACTTCACTAACTAGATCAATACGCCTGAGCTAACTAATTTCACATATTAGGAGTGCCTCTATGACTGATTTCTCGGAGATGCCGAGGACTGGGCTCGTCGCATCTCCTCGAAACTGGCCGCAGTGGTGTCCCTGCTCGAAAACCATCTTGCAGCTTGTAACTTCACTAACTAGATCAATACGCCTCGGAGCTAACTAATTTCACATATTAGAGTGCCTCTATGACCAGTTTTCGGAGATGCCGAGGAGGGCCCGGCCTCATCTCCCTAAAACTGGCCGTAGTGGTGTCCTGCTCTAAAACCATCTTGGAGATGCCTCAAACTGCTAGAGGACTGGACTCACAAGGATGCATATTTATAGTACAAGCAGCTCGGCATAATGTCGACACTCACGACATAATGTCGACACTCACCTATTATTAGTGCCGACTCATCTTTAGTCGGTTGGTGTCTCCAACCGACTAAAGGTTCATCTTAGTCCCGTTGGTGACACCATCCGGGACAAGGTACAAGCCGCGACATAATGTCGACACTCACCCCTATTATTAGTGTTGTCTGCCCACTGCATAATCCCTTTAGTCCCGGTTTGTGACTACATCCGGGACTAAATGTGTGCCGAACAATGATCATGTGTGTGTGGACATTGGTATGTAGAACAATGTTGCAGAGGAAGTTTTCCTTTGTCGCATACGGAAAATCCCTTTTCCATTTTCCGAGCGCAAAAACGGGTCGCTTTTGTGAAGTAACCACCAAAATGCCGTTTCAAAATGCTACCGCCCTATTTTCCTAAAATACTAGACCACCTTACATGGACTATATCCCAACCGTACAAATCGGGACTAAATATGAACCTCTCTTTATATAGGCATTTCCTCTATTTATTAGGTAACACTTAAGACATTTATTAATATTAAAACCGACAAATCGGGACTAGCTAACACTCAGGCCTAAAGCCGCCCCTTTAGTCATAATCATGCCTAGTCCTATAGTACGCAGCTTTAGGGTCTTCATCGCCGTCATCATCATCGCCATCGCCACCGCCACTCCGGGATCCTCAGCCCATCCATGGCATATACCGGGGCCATTCCAGCCTTGGATTCACGGGTGGGGAGAGGGTCTCTGAAGACGGCGTGCCACCGCCGGACAGTGTGGGGCCTGGGCGGGTGGACTCGTGGGCACCGTGCGAGGATGGTCTCCCGGCGATGTAGCGCATCACTGATGATAGTACGGTTCTCCCACCACGCATCGACGGCCGACTTCGTTGTTGTTCACCGTGGCGGGCCATCACCTCGACCTGGCGAGCTCCCTTTCCGCCTATTAGCGAAGAAGGCATTCCAGTGTCATAGTTGTCGGGATCCCACCGGGATCCATCCGCTCCGCGTGAGCTCGTGGTAGAAGTGGTTTGTGATGGCCGGGCGTGCGGAACCTTGAGGGATGAGGGACAGAACCCTCCAAAGATCCAGCATCGGCGGGCGGCGGTACCCCGTGGACAAGGGTAGTTGAGGCGCCGGTCTCCTCGAGGGTCGAATGGCCCAGAGGGCGTTGTCCATTGTTCTAAGAGAGGAAGGTGTGGATGTGTGGATAGCCATGACACGATCACCCTAAATATAGAGGAAAGGGCGGAAAACTTGGCATGAAGCTTTGGGAAATGGCGGGAATATCTTTAGTCCCGTAGTGACTACATCCGGACTAAAAGCTCTAGTAGAAAGGAAAGGGCGGAAAACTTGGCGGGAAGAGGTGGGAAATGGCGGAAAATATTTTAGTCCCGGTTTGTGACTACATCCGGACTAAATGTGTCGAACAATGATCATGTTTCAAAAAACCTTCACAAAATGACCTATCATGTTCGAGGTTTCATGGCTTTCGGTCCAAATGACCGATGTTATGCTGAATCACGGCATAGTTTGTGATGTTGTGCCCATATTATGCATGTGTGTGGACATTGGTATGGAGAACAATGTTGCAGGAGGAAGTTTTCCTTTTTGTCGCACGGAAAAACCCTTTTCCATTTTCCGAGCGCAAAAACGGGTCGTTTTGTGAAGTAACCACCAAAATGCCGCTTCGAATGCTACCGCCCTATTTTCCTAAAATACTAGACCACCTTACATGGACTATATCCCAACCGGTACATCTCAAACCTTTTCGTCCATCCTCGGTAAAAGGATAAATGTCTCGAATCGGCGGAAGGGGTCCGTTTGTACTACAGTACATGATCTATCGCCCGTGATTTTTTGAAAAAATCGTTTTTAGACTCGCAATATGTGGTTTCTTCAGAGATCCAATGCAAGTTCTAACGATGCCCGTCCCCTATCTTCATGCACACCGGTTCGACCATAGTTAGAAATTCAAATAATTCAAAACGGGCATAATAAATTCAAAAAAAATCCGAACAATGAAAATCCTTCGCGTGGTGTCATATTATGTTACATAGTTGAAAGGAAAAATACCAGACTTGGTATATTGATCATGTTTCGAAAAAACCTTCACAAAATGACCTATCATGTTCGAGGTTTCATGACTTTCGGTCCAAATGACCGATGTTATGTGCTGAATCACGGCATAGTTTGTGATGTTGTGCCCATATTATGCATGTGTGTGGACATTGGTATGGAGAACAATGTTGCAGGAGGAAGTTTTCCTTTTTGTCGCACGGAAAAGCCCTTTTCCATTTTCCGAGCGCAAAAAACGGGTCGTTTTGTGAAGTAACCACCAAAATGCCGTTTCGCAATGCTACCGTCCCATTTTCCTAAAATACTAGACCACCTTACATGGACTATCTCCCAACCGGTACATCTCAAACCTTTTCGTCCATCCCTGGTAAAAGGATAAATGTCCGAATCCAGGAAGTGGGTCCGGTTTGTACTACATGTACATGATCTACCGTGATTTTTGAAAAATCATTTTAGACTCGCAATATGTGGTTTCTTTAGAGATCCAATGCAAGTTCTAACAATGCCCGCCCCTATCTTCATGCACACCGTTCGACCATAGTTAGAAATTCAAATAATTCAAAACGGGCATAATAAATTCAAAAAATCCGAACAATGAAAATCCTTCGTGGTGTCATATTATGTTACATAGTTGAAAGGAAAAATACCAGACTTGGTATATTGATCATGTTTCAAAAACCTTCACAAAATGACCTATCATGTTCGAGGTTTCATGACTTTCATCCAAATGACCGATGTTATGTGTCAATCACGGCATAGTTTGTGATGTTGTGCCCATATTATGCATTTGTGTGGACATTGGTATGGAGAACAATGTTGCAGGAGGAAGTTTTCCTTTTGTCGCATCGGAAAAGCCCTTTTCCATTTTCCGAGCGCAAAAACGGGTCGCTTTGTGAAGTAACCACCAAAATGCGCTTTAATGCTACCGTCCTATTTTCCTAAAATACTAGACCACCTTACATGGACTATATCCCAACCGGTACATCTCAAACCTTTTCGTCCATCCCTGGTAAAAAGGACAAATGTCTGCCGAATCGGCAGGAAGTGGGTCCGGTTTGTACTACAGGTACATGATCTACCGCCCGTGATTTTTTGAAAAAATCATTTTTAGACTCGCAATATGTGGTTTCTTTAGAGATCCAATGCAAGTTCTAACAATGCCCGTCCCCTATCTTCATGCACACCGGTTCGACCATAGTTAGAAATTCAAATAATTCAAAACGGGCATAATAAATTCAAAAAAAATCCGAACAATGAAAATCCTTCGCGTGGTGTCATATTATGTTACATAGTTGAAAGGAAAAATACCAGACTTGGTATATTGATCATGTTTCGAAAAAACCTTCACAAAATGACCTATCATGTTCGAGGTTTCATGGCTTTCGGTCCATATGACCGATGTTATGTGCTGAATCACGGCATAGTTTGTGATGTTGTGCCCATATTATGCATGTGTGTGGACATTGGTATGGAGAACAATGTTGCAGGAGGAAGTTTTCCTTTTGTCGCACGGAAAAGCCCTTTTCCATTTCGAGCGCAAAACGGGTCGCTTTTGTGAAGTAACCACCAAAATGCCGCTTCGAATGCTACCGTCCTATTTTCCTAAAATACTAGACCACCTTACATGGACTATATCCCAACCGGTACATCTCAAACCTTTTCGTCCATCCCCGGTAAAAGGACAAATGTCTCGAATCGGGAAGTGGGTCCGGTTTGTACTACAGTACATGATCTACCGCCTGCGTGATTTTTTGAAAAATCATTTTAGAATCGCAATATGTGGTTTCTTCAGAGATCCAATGCAAGTTCTAACAATGCCCGTCCCTATGTTCTTGCACACCGGTTCGACCATAGTTAGAAATTCAAATAATTCAAACGGGCATAATAAATTCAAAAAAATCCGAACAATGAAAATCCTTCGTGGTGTCATATTATGTTACATAGTTGAAAGGAAAAATACCAGACTTGGTATATTGATCATGTTTCAAAAACCTTCACAAAATGACCTATCATGTTCGAGGTTTCATGGCTTTCATCCATATGACCGATGTTATGTGAATCACGGCATAGTTTGTGATGTTGTGCCCATATTATGCATGTGTGTGGACATTGGTATGGAGAACAATGTTGCAGAGGAAGTTTTCCTTTTGTCGCACGGAAAAGCCCTTTTCCATTTCCCGAGCAAAAAACGTCGCTTTTGTGAAGTAACCACCAAAATGCCATTTCGTAATGCTACCGCCCTATTTTCCTAAAATACTAGACCACCTTACATGGACTATATCCCAACGGTACATCTCAAACCTTTTCGTCCATCCCCGTAAAAGGACAAATGTTTTTGAATTATTTATTTAAATCCAAACACTTTTTATGTTTAAATTTTTTCTAAATTCCAAATTAATATTCAAAAATATAAGTTAATTCATTTTAAAAGGTTATATTAATTATTTTTTAAAAATAGAATATGTTTTTGAATTATTTATTCAAATCCATACACTTCTTATGTTTAAAGTTTTTCTAAATTCCAAATTGATATAAAAAAAATATAAGTTAATTCATTTTTAATTGTAAATGGTTCATATTTTAAATGGTTACATTAATTGTTTTTTTAAACAGAAAATGGTTTTGAATTGTTTATTCAAATCCAAACACTTTTTATGTTTAAAGTTTTTCTAAATTCCAAATTAATATTCAAAAATATAAGTTAATTAATTTTAAATGGTTACATTAATTATTTTTTAAAAATAGAAATTGGTTTTGGATTATTTATTCAAATCCATACACTTCTTATGTTTAAAGTTTTTCTAAATTCCAAATTAATATTTAAAAATATAAGTTATTTCATTATTAATTTTAAATGGTTCGTTGTTTAAATGGTTACATTAATTATTTTTCAAAATGTAAAATGGTTTCAATTAGTTATTCAAATCCAAACACTTTTTATCTTTAAAGTTTTTCTAAATTCCAAAGTAATTATCATTTAAAAACATTACAAATTTAAACCCCAAAATAAAAAATAAGACGGGAACAGAGAAAATAATGAAAAATTTGAAAATAGAATACGTCCCGTTGGAGCCACCAACCGGACGAAGAGCTCGCTGCCGCCTTCAATCGCTGAAAATTTGGACTATAGGTCCCGTTGGTGGCTCCAACCGGACGTATGCCCTTTAGTCCCGTTGGAGCCACGAACAGGACTAAAGGCCCTTAGTTATAAGGCGTGTGCCTCTCTTCTTCTTCTTCTTCCCCACTGCCGCCGCTTATCGCCGACGACGACGCCGCCAGTTGCTTCGCCACTGCCGCCTCAGAAGCGGCTCGTCGTCAACGCCTCCGCCTCCGCCGCCACCTGCGTCTCTTCCTCACGCTGACGATCGCCAGCTGCCTTTCCTCCGCCGGCCGCCGCTCTGCCTGCCGACGATCAAGGCTTTTCCCCACCGCGGCTGCCGCGCCGCCTCGCTCTGCCCTCCCCTCGTGGTGGTGGCTGGCGCCAGCTGGTGGTCTTTGCGCGCTGCCGCTGCTTTTCCATCGTCGCCGCCGCTGGTGTTGGCGCTGCTGCCACAGGCTGCTTTGGGCGGCTGGCCGCGCTTGTTGGCCGGGCTTCTTGTTCCACAAGTCATGAGGAGGCAGATAGGCTAGGCGGGGCAGGTGGGCTGGGTCGGGTAGATTAGTCTAGTTATTTTTTTTGTTGTTTCATTTATTCTTTTCTGTTTTAGTAAATCTTTTGTATCTTTTTATTTATAACTCCAAATGGAGTGATTTTAGTCTTCAAATTTTTCTAAAAAATCTGAGGATCAACATAGGATCATAATTGCAATCTTTTTACTATTTTGCAAGTAGTGGATTTATAAATCCTTGCATAGTCATTTGTAGGTGCATTTTGGTGATTCAAAAATAGGGCTTCAAAATAGTGTTTTGCAACTCAAACTTTCACGAACATAATGCAATGCTTATGAATGACATGCAAAACTAAATCTAAAATTTGGGATGTGACAAAACTTTTGTTCCAGTTCTTGCCTTGCATTAATTAGCCAAATGTGTCTCTAGGATTTCAGAAATTTATTGTCATATAATAAATGGGCTTGGACTATTTCGGCAAAAATCCAATAGCCAAGCCATATTATGTATATACTAGATTTAGGGTGAGCCTTGGTGCACGTAATTCGTGATGTCCGTGTTAATTTGCATTACGTGTTACAATGATAAATACCAACACTAGAGGAAAAGGGCCATCCGCTCGCCACCCTCGAGCATTAGTCCCGCTGACGTGGCCCACGGTGGTACGGGCCCGCTGACGTGGCCCACGGTGGCTTGCTGACGTGGCCCACAGTAATTCAATTTTAAATGATTTAATAATTGCAGAAATTGATATAAACTTGTAAATTCAATATCTTTTTATTTATAAGTCAGAAAAATGAAACCTATCTATTTAACCTATAATCATGCATTGTTCAACAATTTAAATGACAAGTATAATTATAAGAACAAATGCACCCCTCTCATATGTTCCGGAGTTTCCCCGAGTTAGGGTTTTCACCCGTCGGAACCCCGATTAAATCGTCGAGCATGTCTTAGGGTTACATTCCAATGCAAATTAACTTGTCATATCATCATACTTACTTGAGCATTGCATCGATGCCATGTGTTGATTGTTTCCCTTTCTTTTCGGTGTTTCGATTATTAGGTTTATTATTAGTTAGGTATTATTAGGTTTATTAATTAGTTTGGTATTATTGGTCTTGGCCACCGGTCACCAATGTGGGTAGCCCTGCACCCGATTCACATTGCCGATCCGTGGTTAGATAAGGAATCATTAATACCCCTTAGGTGCATGTGGGTTCCTCTCATATGCATCGGAGGTTTCTCGAACTAGGTTACACCCTCGAACTCGGAATATTGATAACCGTTGATTTTAGCTAGAGTTACCTATCTACTACACGGTTTCCTTTTTTAGCTAGGTTTAGGTTTCTCTTCATTTTTATTATTGTGTATGTATATATCGGGTTTCTCCTTAACTTTCTCCTTTAGCCGCTTTGACTTATTCGTTTTTCCACCTATGCAGAAAATATGGACCCACACGTCAGAGACGAAGAAAAGGAAGAGTTGATCCAAGGTGTGATCCGTGGGGAAGATAATTTAGACGTATCAACGTTTCTGAACAACTCCAGTGAGGGTGATCCTCTTTTTACTGGAGTAGACAACTTGTTTGAGGTTGAAGGTGTTGCCTTCCGCGAGGGAGAAGGCGATGCCTTGTGTAATCGAGAAGACGACCGCTCCGGCAAGGTGCATGTAATATAAATCAATTAATTAATTAATCATCTGCTATCTATATAGAAATAGTAACGGCGATCTTTCTTCTTTTAGCCCTCCGAATCGAAGGAATCTACTGAAAAGAGCGGACGAGGCCCAACCAAAAAGTTGGAAGACCATGAGAGGTTCAGGATCAAGATGTCAGCAGATGGCGTAATCGACCGACCCGGGTTGTCGCAACCAAATTTGTGGCACAATGCGAGTAATCGTTAGGGACTTAATCCCGATCACCATTAGAAATTGGAATAGGCTGCTAATGCGGATGAAGAGGGAACATGTTTATTTGTCCCTAACCACGCCAAAGATTTACCGTGGAAGAGGCTCATGGTTAATTTCAAACTACGAAGATAGAGCTGGATCCAAATGCGGAGGATCCAGCTGAGGACGCCTTACAACATGGGAGAGCCATGGAGGCTAAGGTCGTGAGTGGGCTTTGAAGAAGATGGCCCGTGTTTCACCAATCGGAAGAAAAGATTGCACCTTGACTATGTCGTGAAAAAGAAGACTCGATTTCAAGAATATTCGGTTTGAGAAGATAAAACCATTCGGGATGAGTTTGTGGAATACAAGAAATCGAAAAAGCTAAGAAAATGTCAAACGAATAAGTCAATGTCGCTAACAAGAAGTATCACCATACTATGGGGCAAGGTGGCTACAGTGGCATTCCTAAGTGGGAGAAACTTGAGCAGAACTGCGTGATAAAAATATCACCCCGCAGATGTGCGATTGGGTAGAACGTGCAAGGAATTGGTTTTACGGGCATGGGGCACGTTGGACTCGGAAGGAGGTGTATATATACCATACGACATAAAGAAGACCCTTGCCAATCGAGAGGATGAGAAAAGCAAGAAAGGCTGTTAAAGATGGGGACTTCATTCCCGATAGAGAGAATGATGAGCTCACACTGCCTTGGAAATAAGGAACATGATGGACGAACACGAGGCACAATAGGCTCCCAATCATGGAGGACCTGGGTTTCAAGAGAGGAAGAAATATCCCGATAGAAGCCGTCGAGGAGTAAGGACAGGCGCTTGAAGCGAAAGTCGAAAAGAGCGAATGCGTTTAATTGAAGAACGATTAAAGCAATAACAAGATGAAATTAACTCACTTAAAGAGCAAAGTACTACCGGGCGCCATCTCAAGAAGACACCGCATTCGATGCTACCGCCTATCGAATAATCGAAAAAAGCGGTGGCTTCCACCGAGGTCCCGGTGATGACAATGGCGATGCCGATGATGCACCGACGATGGCTCTGTTGGCTACCCAAAGGATGATATCACGAGATGACACACCGCGAGCTACATGTCAAAGTTGTGAACATATCAATGAAGGTGGTGGTCGGCTATGCTACCAATTGGACCCACACCAACTTACCACGGTCGTCCGGTTCCAGAGGGCTACGCTGTTGTCGGCGTGGATGAAATCATGCCCACCTTTGAGGTTTTGGATCTTCACTACCCCGCTGGTGAAGGGATGATCGGTGGTGACGCAAAAACGCCACCATTCTATGGTCAAGGATTGTATCGCGGCTTCAAATCACACGCCAAGGCCATCTTCGCCGCCTCACCCGTCTCCGCCGAGGTCGCCGCCGCCGCTGCAGCCGTCTTCGCCGCCTCACCCGCTCCGCCGCCACCAATCTTCGGTGCAGCCATCGCCATGGAGCCATCGCCGGCCAGATAAAAAGCGTAAGCGCATCGCCATCTTGGCGTCGAAGCGATCGCCGAAACGTAAACAAGAGCCTCTTCCAAAAGTACCAACGGTTCCTCCCAAGAGAGCTTATGATCAGATCAAGAGGAGATCTGGCGATCGTTGATGCGGAAACGACAATGTTTTCGCTAAGTCGAGGCGGCCGAAGAGCCAGAGTTCCCAAAGACCAAAGAAGAAAAGCCAAAGTGTTGAAAATGCTAAAGACTCTTCATCAACCCGAGCCAAAGTCACATCGACTATGAGCGTTCTATTCTCAAGTCACATGCAACACAAAAAGCCTCAAGAGCAAGATCGATGCAAGCGGAAATCTGTTGCCCAGCTCGGAGAACAAGCAAAACAGACTTGCGCCTCTCAAGGTGATTTCTCAAACCAATGTGGGTCGAGCAAATATGGGGCGAAGAGCAAGATGATCCGTAGGTAGTTGCAATACGGAGAAGCCGCTGCTCAAGGTATGAGTATTGCCCAAGATTTATCCCGCTTAGAGTTCTTCCCGTGAGTGAAGTAGCATACAAATACCAAGACGGCAAACCTCTCGTCAAACCCGAGGAGGTAAATAATCTTTCAACAAAATGCGAAGATTGCATAACTGGTACATGCACGCCACAAGGGCCGGGCTAATCGGATAGTCTTGAGGGTTACAAAAAAGCATCATGGGAAAGAAAGTGATGACATGATATCCATTGAATTTAATGAGCTATTTCAATTATTCAATCAAGACGCCTTGGACAAATCGCTCATCGCTGCCTATTGTCCGTAAGTACTAATTCTGTAATTAACTTAGTCTCCAGCTATCTCACTTTGTTTATTGCATGTATATAATCATACCGTAATATGCGTAATGAAGATTCTCGAATGCAAAGGAGGACAAATCTATGATATTGGCTTCATTGACCCATATTGGGTTCATGAAGCTAATCTCAAAATAAGCCCCTGTGATACGGAGGATAATATAGTACACGCGTAAGGTTTCAAGAAACCAAAAGGGAAATACTTTTTCCTTACAACTTCCAAAGGAGTGTTATTGTCTTGTATACACTTTCTATTTCGCTAACTCGATGTTAAGTATATAATTGATTAGTTATGCATTCGCAGCTTCCACTATATTCGTTAATCATTCAACTTGACAAAGGGCGTACTAGTCATGGACTCAAACATAAACCCCTTGAGACGTGGAAGGACATGCAGATACTTCTCCAGTGTAATTCTAATCATTACGACACTATATCGACAATGTTCGTGAATTTTATGATATCAAGTACTTAAGAACTTATTTTATTCGCTTTTCACGCCGGCAGCTTGGAAACGGTTCACCAACAAGGCTAGGGGTGTTTGGAAAGAGGAGCTTACATTTCAACCACTAAATGTAAGCACCACTAGCTATATCCGCATATCTTTGATTCTAGTTTTGATACGTTATTATCATGCTTGATTATTATTTTGATTGAACTATGTTCTTGTGAAGTGCCCGACAGGACCAGTAACAATCTGTGGATACTATGTTTGCGAGTTCATCCGGCGTGCGATGAGAAGGGCATAAATTTAGAGCAACTCCACGTATGTAAACAATTTCTATAGTTTTATTTTCAAACAAATTGTGTTTAGTTTCATTCATATAGACTCCTTTTTTAAATTAGATCGAACGTCTACGGGACGGTCTTCGCCAAAGGATCGCGACGAGCAATTCAGGAGGAATTGGCGGGATTCTTGGATGCAGAAGTCCTAGACCAAAGGGAGTACTATTCTGCTGTATATAGACAATAGGGATTGTAAAAATAGCAACTCGTCCGTGTATAGACAAGGGAATACTTTTGTATGTAGTGCATGAACTCGATCCGTGTATTGAATGTAATATTGTCATGATGATCTTGTGTAATATAAGGTTCCTTCATTGATAAGTGCAAAACACTAAATAAACAATAAAACAACCTAAATGAATTCTTCGCGGCACAAAAGTGGCGAAAATGCTGCCATGCAACAAAATGTGCAAAATGAATTCTACGCCGCAGAAATGGCCAAATCTACCGCAGAAGGTTATTAGTCCCGTCAGATTTAACCGACTAAAGCCCCCCCCTCCTCGCACGGTGCAGCTGCCACGTGTATGATCTTTTGTCCCGATTGGTGGGGCAACCGGGACTAAAGGTTCGGGCTTTAGTCCCGATTGCCCCGTCCCGGTTGGGCAACCGGGACTAATGCCGCTTACCAACCGGGACACATGGGGTTGTTTCCACCAGTGTATGTAGATTCATCCTAAAGTTGAGTGAACCTATATACTAAAACTAGACTAGATTCATTTTCTTCACAAACCTAAAACATCTTATATTTTAAAACGGAGAGAGTAGTTATTTGTGTAAGACATAGTTACGCATATTCGGTTATGTTGTATCCTATGTGATACAATTACACGGTGTATCGTGTGTGTGAATATGTATATAGACTAGGTTACGTTTTGTTTCTGCAAAGTATGTATTCAGTTTTCCAGAAAAATACAGTGTCACTTAAAAATAGTCTTCTAAAGAATTGTTATCATTCCATGCATAAATACATAACACTACACAATATATTTTTTTAATTTTTTTAGAGCAACCGGTGAAACATAGTACAAAGAGGCATGTTTAGATTATAGTGGAAACATGCCAAAACCACAGGAAACGTGTTTGGTTTATACGGCACAGTTTTTAGAAAAACTGGCAAAATCAAACGCATGGCTGTCAATCTTATCACCCAGTGACCAGGACAAAAACCCACGTCGCAAGCCTTCCCCGGAGCGGCCGCTCCGGCATCCACGCCGACCCCAAGGCCATGCACCAGCCATGTCGACGCCTCCGCCACCCGGGCGACCAGAGGAAGGACAATTGCAGACGAATTCCGGAACCGCTGCTCTGGCTCCCACGCCAACCCCAAGGCCACGCACCAACTCAAGTGACCAAAGACATCACCTCAAATGAAGAAGGATTCCTGGAGACACCGCTCCGGCTTCCACGCCGGTCCCAATACCTTGCACATGCCTGGCCGACAGAGAAGCTGCCAAGCAAAGCAAGCCCAAAAGAGATCGATGGAGTACCGAGCCTCCAAGGCGACGCCCCCAAGGGGGAAGCGCCAATGCCGCCGTGGCCCATTCCAACCACAGCCGGAGTTTAGGTTTTCACCCTGAGAGTCCGAGACTCAAAACGACGAGGGAGGCGACGGAGCTGCTCGACGATGCAACAAGGGGAGCGACGTCTGAAGACGCTACCATCGCCGACTGTTGGCGCTTTGTCAATGTGGGAGCGCTTCGTCGGGAAACCCCAAGAGCAAGGTGTGATGCACCACAGCAACAAGTCTTCCCTCAGTAAGAAACCGAGGTTATCGAACCAGTAGGAGGAAGAAAACGTCTCAAAGGTGTTGCAAGCAACTTGGAAACCTGCACAACACAAACTGAAGACTTTGCCCCAACGAACAGTGAGGTTGTCAATCTCACCGGTTGTTGTAACAAAGGATTAACTATATGGTGTGGAAGGTAATGGTGGTTTGCAGCAAGTAAGGTGTAACAGTGGAAGATGTATCAATGGTAAATATTGGACGGGGGTCCATAGTTCACTAGAGGTGTTCTCTGATGAGTGCAGCAACACTTCGTTGGGAGACCCCAAGAGGAAGGTATGATGAGCATAGCACAAGTTTTCCCTCAGTTAGAAACCAAGGTTATCAAACCAGTAGGAGGAAGGAGACGACTCAAAGGTGTTGCTAGCAACTTGGAGACCTGCACAACACAAACTCAAGACTTTGCCTCAACGAACAGCCAGGTTGTCAATCTCACCGGTTTGCTGTAACAAAGGGTTAACTGTGTGGTGTGGAAGGTAATAGTGATTTGCAACAAGTAAACGATAAACAATGGAAGATGTATCAATGGTAAAGATTGGACCGGGGTCCATAGTTCACCAGAGGTGTTCTCCTTAGATAAACAAACATGGCATGCTCGGTAAACAAATTACAGCAGGACAATTGACAGGACTGAGCAAGGCATAACAATGTAATACTAGATATCATGATCCTATGAGATTCGATTGGGCAATACAACAAGATACATAGACCGCCATCCAACTGCATCTATGACTAGAACTCCACCTTCATGTTATCATCCAAACCCCCTCCAGTAGTAAGTTTGCAACACCCTCAGAATCGGCCCTATGCAAGTTTCAGCGCTTCCCGCCAAACCCGCATAGAAACGATTCAAAGGTGCCCACCAGGCACTTGCGTGCAGGTGGAAAACGAAGTAATAACATTACACAACAGTCCTCGATGGGACCCACAGAACAGATATATATACAACACGACTCCATGAGTCAAGAATACAGATATACGGTACAAAGATCCAAATCACCTTGAAAACGATATAGCGTCCGACTACGGACAAGATGCAAATGGGGCTAAGAGCCTCAAGAATAACCAATGGCGTCCATAACCTGCCTGTGCCAAGCGGAAGGGTAACCACGCTAACGCCGATCTCAAAACCTGCTTAAACAAAGGGGTGACAAAGGGCAAAGGAAAAAGAGAGCGGTCGATCGAGGCGATTGCACGGCGAGGCTAGAATTCGGCGGTCCTCGCCTACATAGGTATGGTGGACTGAAGCGGCAGCGGCAGCATGCACTAATCAACCTATAGAGACTCGATACAACTGTCGGCTATCAGAGAGGGATAAGAAAGCCCTATTCGGAACCAACCTGATTCTACCACCAAACAAACCCATCCTGGTATTTCCCCCTCGAGACCAATCGAGGAAGTCAACCGAGGAACTCACACCGTTGGCAGTTTTACTCATTCCGTTATAGCTACGGCAATTACTAGTCAGGTATAGATAGTCATCCTGATATAATAAGCAGTGGGCACTTTTAGTTAACCATTCCGTTGTAGTTGCATCACTTACTAGTCAGATACAGATAGCAGGAGATATCGCCAAACCCAGCAGTTGTTGGTACTTTTATTTAGCCATTCCGTTGCAGTGAAGCTGATTACTAGTCATATCGGATACAAGTCAATTTATAACAGTAAACTTTAGTTATAGTTGTCTATGATCAAGCACTGTGCTCCAAGTCGTCCATAACCGCGGACACGGCTTCTCGAAAAGATTTAACCCTGCAGGGGTGCACCAAAGTATCCACAAGCACTTCGACCCTTTTTGCCAGATCAGTTAACATACACCCATCGGTATGTTGGCGGGGCCTAAGTCATGACGTTTCCCAGACCCAAAGCAAGAACGGCGGGCCACCCCACTAAGTACACCCGCAACAAAGTCGGCCGGTCTCCGAGACGGACTCAGGGTTTGGGTAGACGGCTGTGAACGACTGGGAACCCAAAACTGGACTTGTCGACACCGCGAAATCGTGTCCCGATCCTAAACAGTACAGGTGCTATCCATCGCACAATTTAAATAAAGAAGTAAAGCATGGCATAAGTACATGATAGTAAATAAAACCTCAAACTAGTTTGTGGCCCCCAGTACAATACTTTGAAATTAGGTACTAATCGATGGGGGCCCATATCTCCCCACCTGTGGTTAGTGCGCTCGATCTCGGAACAGGTGTCAAGAACTCGGGGTCCTACGGGACACCAGTGAGCGGTCGGAAAGAAAATATTATCTATCACCCACCGGTGCCTCTGCATTTACCTACTTCAATTTTAGTTATTAAATAATAATTAAATTAAACGATAATTAAAGCCATGATCATCTCCAACATTAAACATGCGACAAGACTCCAACAACCGTGGTACTGGACGACACGCAACAGCACTTGAGCAAGCGACTCCGACGCGCCAGTCCAACTATCTACCAATCAACATGTAATAGGATGTGTCCAAGGCAATATAAGGATGCAAGGGATATCTCGGGTACGAAAACTAGAGCATCGCAACACAGATAGCAATAGATCGACAGGAGGGAATAAATACTATAAAAGTAAGATAGGTAGAAAGGGGGGAGGTGCTCGCCTGAAAACATTCCGAAGGTTCAACCGAAGGTCGGGTCGACACTCGCATCAACTCAACGGCCTTATCCGCGAAGAACCAAAACACTAGAATAAACACCGGATGCAATATTTAATACTACGGCAAAAGATCAGCATGATGCATGTATGATGTATGACATGGCAAAGGTGCGATGCATTTAGGCAATATTAAACGGAACCGGGGTCCCGACATTTAATTAAACGGTTCAAGTTATTTATCTACCCTGCAAATTCAATGTTGGATTAGCAAGACCAAACATGGCTTCGGTTCGCTATGCCAATTTAAATGAAGTCCGGAATAAGACAAAGATATCCCGCATATAGACTCCATATTTAATTATATGGTGAATCGGCATAAGGCCCCCAACCCACAGACAAGTATGCATGCATGAACAATTTGAAATGCAATAAGTATATGTCATATATTATAAAAAATAGGGGTCTTGGAAAGGGAATCACATTAGGGTTCGGCGAACTTGGGCTCCGAGGGGTTCGGGGTTGGTCTCAGGGTTCAGGGTTCGACGGGATCGGTCTCCGAAGGTCGAATACAAGATGGAGAGCTTGGCGTTCCGGGAAGAAGGGCTTGGTTCGGTGTCGGGGCGCATCGGATTCGCCCGGGTCGGTGTCGATCTTGTAGTCGCGAAGATCTTGTCGGGGCCGCGTATCGGGTCGGTCTTGGCGTTCGGAATGCAGAACTTGGTGTCCTCGAGGAAGTACTTGGCGTATCCGTGTCGACGGTCTTGGCGTCCGTGAAGAAGTACTTGTCGCATCTGTGGCCTTCGGGTCGAAGAGCTTGGCACGCCAGGGTTCGGTCTTCCGACTCCGGGGGGATCGGTTTTCAGGGTCTCGACACCTTCGGTTCCATGTGGCGATCTTGGCGTCCGAGGGTTTCTCCGAATCCGTGGTGCGTCCGTGTGGTAGATCTTGGGTACCGGCGTCATCGGGTTCCACCTCGCACATTGGTCGACGAAAGACATAACGATGCAGATCTTGGCGACAAAAGAGCATCGGGGCTCTTGTGACGAGACGGTCTTGTGCTTCGGGTGGCGGTCTCTGGGTACGGGCTTTCGGTCATCGGATCCATCTTGTTGAAGATCCGCAGGGCGCCATCCATGGACAAGCATGAGCCGAAACGGCATCATCCCGAGCTAGGCGACGCAGACAGAGAAGTGGCAGCGCTGAGGGGGATGTACGCGCGTGCGGGCTCAAACACGAGCAGAGACGCGGCGGCAGACGGGATGCGGGCCGGAGGGGAGGAGCCCAGCGAGGGAGGCGAGCACGGGGCCTGGATGCGGGTGGAGCACGACGGGGCCGGCGGCGCTTGGAGGCCGGGAAGCTCGCGACAGAGGTGGCCGGCGACCTGGGAGGAGGCCCACTGGCGGCGGTGGCTCGCCGCGGTGGCATGGCGGCCCAGAGGTGGAAGCAGAGGCGGCGGCCGGAGAGGTCGACAACGGAGGCCGGCAGAGGAGCACGGGCGAGCGTGACGGGGAGGGCGACTGGGAGGTGCTCGCGGTGGCGGGACGGAGCTCGACAGCCGAGGATCTTGGGGAGCACGGCGAGGAGGTTGGGCAGAGGGCGGCGGGGTCCCGCTGCAGTGGCGCTGGGGATTGGGGCAGAGGGTGGTGGCCGCAGAGGAGGGTCGCCGGGAAGGGCGCGGTGGAGAGGGCCACGGCAGCGGCGCAGGTCGAGGAGGCCGGAGGAGGCGGTGGCCAGGCGTCCGTGAGGAGGAGCCAAAGGGACGGAGGAGGCTGGCGCGGTGCAGAGGGGTGGCTCCGCCAGCGAGCACGCGGAGGAAGGCGGCGGGACCGGGAGAAGGGGCGGCCCCGGCGAGGGGAGGTCGACGGGGAGAGAGACGAGGGTGGAGGAGGAAGGAGACGGGGTGGGGAGCGGGATCAAGTGGTGGGGCCTGCAGGGTGGGGCCAGCTCGGTGGGGGTGGTGGGCCCGGGGGGGACAGGGTGAGAGAGATGGGGGGTTGGGCAGGCGCGTGCGTGTGTGGTGCGTGTGTGTGCTGTGTGGGGTGGGGTGGGACAGGTGGTGTTGAGTGTGTGGGGTTGGGGTGGGACCCAGGGAGAGAGGAGAGCCGGCTGGGATTGGTGAGGTGGATGGGTGGGGTGATGAGGTGGAGGGAACGGTGAGGTGGCGGGCACTGGTTGGTGGGGGTGAGGTGGAGGGGGCTGGGTAGACTAGGTTTAGGTAGAAAAGGGTTTAGTTTTAGGTTTATTATTTTGTAGATATTTATTTGTTTTGTTTTGTTTTAAATCTTTTTGGCAAATAATTTTTAGTTAAATAGTTTAGCAGATAATTAAGAGACTTTGTTTCGAAATAAAAGAAGGGTAAATTTTAGAAAACAAAAATAGGCTTTTTGAAAATAGTTTCAGGCAAACAAATGCATGATGATGACAATGCAATGCACAAAAACAACGCGATTTTCTAGTAGTGGTTTTGCGGGATGCCACAATTCGACACCACTAACAATGGATCTCGCCCTCGAGATCCGCCTCATGGTACCGGAAGGAAGGTCGGCGATCTGCGTCTTCTCGCTTTGTGTAGATCCTCGCGACACCACTAACAAGAGGTCGTTGTCCGTGATCGTCAGAGAACACTCCGGGAACAAAAAGGTGAAGGTAGAGGTATCCACAAATAAAGCCACCTCTAACTCTGATAGAAAGAGAGAACCGATGCATTCTCATCCACTTCAATGTACAAAAGCGAATAGAAGGGGCAGTCGGCATGGGGGCCAATCCATCACGCACCCAAACTATTACTCTGCATAATCAGTAGAAAAGCGTGCAACCATTCTCGGAATCAGACTGAAGATCTCGACAATCGAGGTTCAGAAACAAAGGAGTGATGCAGTCTCTGCATCGGATCTAGCATAGATGATGTCGTCGCGTCGGAAAAAACCGGAAGGCACGAGAAGGAACAAAGAGAATTCCACCAGACGAAGGGTTCCTCGGATAGCATGAAGACCAGATGTAGAAGCATCGTTACCCAAAGAGGAAGCGTAACCCTGAAGGTACGACGAAACCCAACCACAAGAATTCCTGGACTCGAAGAGAGAGAAGAGAGCGGATTCAAAACACGCAGAGGTGAGAGGAGAGCAGCAGAGGGGTAAGGAGTAAAATCAGACCTAATCAGAACTATCCAACCGATTTTGCAAAAATAGTTTTGACACTCTACTTCGGCCGTTAGCTAGGTTATCCTACAGGCTGGACTTATGGGGTATCGCAACTGCTGAGCTCTGATACCACTCTGCAACACCCTCAGAATCGGCCCTATGCAAGTTTCAGCGCTTCCCGCCAAACCCGCATAGAAACGATTCAAAGGTGCCCACCAGGCACTTGCGTGCGGGTGGAAAACGAAGTAATAACATTACACAACAGTCCTCGATGGGACCCACAGAACAGATATATATACAACACGACTCCATGAGTCAAGAATACAGATATACGGTACAAAGATCCAAATCACCTTGAAAACGATATAGCATCCGACTACGGACAAGATGCAAATGGGGTTAAGAGCCCTGAAAAATAACCAATGGCGTCCATAACCCTGCCCAGGCCAAGCCGGAAGGGTAACCCTGCTAACGACGTCGATCTCAAAACCTACTTAAACAAAAGGGGTGCCGACAAAGGGCAAAGGAAAAAGAGAGCGGTCGATCTTGAGGCCGATTACGGCGAGGCTAGAATTCGGCGGTCCTCGCCTACATAGGTATGGTGGACTGAAGCGGCAGCGACAACATGCACTAATCAACCTATAGAGACTCGATACAACTGTCGGCTATCAGAGAGGGATAAGAAATCCCTATTCGGAACCAACCTGATTCTACCACCAAACAAACCCATCCTGGTATTTCCCCCTCGAGACCAATCGAGGAAGTCAACCGAGGAACTCACACCGTTGGCAGTTTTCCTCATTCCGTTATAGTTACGGCAATTACTAGTCAGGTATAGATAGTCATCCTGATATAATAAGCAGTGGGCACTTTTAGTTAACCATTCCGTTGTAGTTGCATCACTTACTAGTCAGATACAGATAGCAGGAGATATCGCCAAACCCAGCAGTTGTTGGTACTTTTATTTAGCCATTTCGTTGCAGTGAAGCTGATTACTAGTCATATCAGATACAAGTCAATTTATAACAGTAAACTTTAGTTATAGTTGTCTATGATCAAGCACTGTGCTCCAAGTCGTCCATAACCGCGGACACGGCTTCTCGAAAAGATTTAACCCTGCAGGGGTGCACCAAAGTATCCACAAGCACTTCGACCCTTTTTGCCAGATCAGTTAACATACACCCATCGGTATGTCGGCGGGGCCTAAGTCATGACGTTTCCCAGACCCAAAGCAAGCACGGGGGGCCACCCCACTAAGTACACCCGCAACAAAGTCGGCCGGTCTCCGAGACGGACTCAGGGTTTGGGTAGACGGCTGTGAACGACTGGGAACCCAAAACTGGGCTTGTCGACACCGCGAAATCGTGTCCCGATCCTAAACAGTACAGGTGCTATCCATCGCACAATTTAAATAAAGCAGTAAAGCATGGCATAAGTACATGATAGTAAATAAAACCTCAAACTAGTTTGTGGCCCCCAGTACAATACTTTGAAATCAGGTACTAATCGATGGGGGGCCCATATCTCCCCACCTGTGGTTAGCGCGCTCGATCTCGGAACAGGTGTCAAGAACTCGGGGTCCTACGGGACACCAGTGAGCGGTCGGAAATAAAATATTATCTATCACCCACCGGTGCCTCTGCATTTACCTACTTCAATTTTAGTTATTAAACAATAATTAAATTAAACGATAATTAAAGCCATGATCATCTCCAACATTAAACATGCGACAAGACTCCAACAACCGTGGTACTGGACGACACGCAACAGCACTTGAGCAAGCGACTCCGACGCGCTAGTCCAACTATCTACCAATCAACATGTAATAGGATGTGTCCAAGGCAATATAAGGCTGCAAGGGATATCTCGGGTACGAAAACTAGAGCATCGCAACACAGATAGCAATAGATTGACAGGAGGGAATAAATACTATAAAAGTAAGATAGGTAGAAAGGGGGGAGGTGCTCGCCTGAAAACATTCCGAAGGTTCAACCGAAGGTCGGGTCGACACTCGCATCAACTCAACGGCCTTATCCGCGAAGAACCAAAACACTAGAATAAACACCGGATGCAATATTTAATACTACGGCAAAAGATCAGCATGATGCATGTATGATGTATGACATGGCAAAGGTGCGATGCATTTAGGCAATATTAAACGGAACCGGGGTCCCGACATTTAATTAAACGGTTCAAGTTATTTATCTACCCTGCAAATTCAATGTTGGATTAGCAAGACCAAACATGGCTTCGGTTCGCTATGCCAATTTAAATGAAGTCCGGAATAAGACAAAGATATCCCGCATATAGACTCCATATTTAATTATATGGTGAATCGGCATAAGGCCCCCAACCCACAGACAAGTATGCATGCATGAACAATTTGAAATGCAATAAGTATATGTCATATATTATAAAAAATAGGGGTCTTGGAAAGGGAATCACATTAGGGTTCGGCGAACTTGGGCTCCGAGGGGTTCGGGGTTGGTCTCAGGGTTTAGGGTTCGACGGGATCGGTCTCCGAAGGTCGAATACAAGATGGATAGCTTGGCGTTCCAGGAAGAAGGGCTTGGTTCGGTGTCGGGGCGCATCGGATTCGCCCGGGTCGGTGTCGATCTTGTAGTCGCGAAGATCTTGTCGGGGCCGCGTATCGGGTTGGTGTTGGCGTTCGGAATGCAGAACTTGGTGTCCTCGAGGAAGTAGTTGGCGTATCCGTGTCGACGGTCTTGGCGTCCGTGAAGAAGTACTTGCCGCATCTGTGGCCTTCGGGTCGAAGAGCTTGGCACGCCAGGGTTCGGTCTTCCGACTCCGGGGGGATCGGTTTTCAGGGTCTCGACACCTTCGGTTCCATGTGGCGATCTTGGCGTCCGAGGGTTTCTCCGAATCCGTGGTGCGTCCGTGTGGAAGATCTTGGGTACCGGCGTCATCGGGTTCCACCTCGCACATTGGTCGACGAAAGACGTAACGATGCAGATCTTGGCGACAAAAGAGCATCGGGGCTCTTGTGACGAGACGGTCTTGTGCTTCGGGTGGCGGTCTCTGGGTACGGGCTTTCGGTCATCGGATCCATCTTGTTGAAGATCCGCAGGGCGCCATCCATGGACAAGCATGAGCCGAAACGGCATCATCCCGAGCTAGGCGACGCAGACAGAGAAGTGGCAGCGCTGAGGGGGATGTACGCGCGTGCGGGCTCAAACACGAGCAGAGACGCGGCGGCAGACGGGATGCGGGCCGGAGGGGAGGAGCCCAGCGAGGGAGGCGAGCACGGGGCCTGGATGCGGGTGGAGCACGACGGGGCCGGCGGCGCTTGGAGGCCGGGAAGCTCGCGACAGAGGTGGCCGGCGACCTGGGAGGAGGCCCACTGGCGGCGGTGGCTCGCCGCGACGGCATGGCGGCCCAGAGGTGGAAGCAGAGGCGGCGGACGGAGAGGTCGACGACGGAGGCCGACAGAGGAGCACGGGCGAGCGTGACGGGGAGGGCGACTGGGAGGTGCTCGCGGTGGCGGGACGGAGCTCGACAGCCGGGGATCTTGGGGAGCACGGCGAGGAGGTTGGGCAGAGGGCGGCGGGGTCCCGCTGCAGTGGCGCTGGGGATTGGGGCGAGGTGGTGGCAGAGGAGGTCGCGGGAAGGGCGCGTGGAAGGGCCACAGCAGGCCTTGGGAGGGCGAGAGGGCCGAGGAGGGAGGCGGTGGCCGCAGGCGTCCCGTGAGGAGCCAAAGCGGGACGGAGGAGGCTGGCGCGGTGCAGAGGGGTGGCTCCGCCAGCGAGCACGCGGAGGAAGGCGGCGGGACCGGGAGAAGGCGAGGTCGGAGGGAGAGACGAGGGTGGAGGAGGAAGGAGACGGGGTGGGGAGCGGGATCAAGTGGTGGGGCCTGCAGGGTGGGGCCAGCTCGGTGGGGGTGGTGGGCCCGGGGGGACAGGGTGAGAGAGAGAGGGGGGTTGGGCAGGCGCGTGCGTGTGTGGTGAGTGTGTGTGCTGTGTGGGGTGGGGTGGGACAGGTGGTGTTGAGTGTGTGGGGTTGGGGTGGGACCTAGGGAGAGAGGACAGCCGGCTGGGATTGGTGAGGTGGATGGGTGGGGTGATGAGGTGGAGGGAACGGTGAGGTGGCGGGCACTGGTTGGTGGGGGTGAGGTGGAGGGGGCTGGGTAGACTAGGTTTAGGTAGAAAAGGGTTTAGTTTTAGGTTTATTATTTTGTAGATATTTATTTGTTTTGTTTTGTTTTAAATCTTTTTAGCAAATAATTTTTAGTTAAATAGTTTAGCAGATAATTAAGAGACTTTCTTTCGAAATAAAAGAAGGGTAAATTTTAGAAAACAAAAATAGGCTTTTTGAAAATAGTTTCAGGCAAACAAATGCATGATGATGACGATGCAATGCACAAAAACAACGCGATTTTCTAGTAGTGGTTTTGCGGGATGCCATAAAGTTGCAAGCAACAGACAACTGCTTTAAGCAAAGTGTGTAAGGTAAGCAGTCCACATGTTCCATAAACAAGAGACCGTTGTTTTCTCCCTAGTAGCAACAACACATCTACAACCTTAGAGATTTCTGTCACTTCCCTTAGATTAAATAGAGTCATGAACCCACTATCGAGCATAAATACCCCCTCTTGGAGTCACTAGAAACTACTTGGACAAGATAGCTACTAACAACGGAGAGCATGAAAGATCACAAACAACATAGACATGATAGAATCAATAAGACAAAACCATTAATCAATCTGACATAGTAATCTCAATATCCATCAGATCCCTGCAAACACGACATGCATGATTACAAATAGATGAGATCTTGATCATGAACGGAGCTCACAATATCTAGACATGACAGCACAAAGGAGGAGATACAACCATCTAGCTACTACATGGAGCCGTAGTCCAAGGTGGAACTACTCAGGCTTCATACCGGAGGCTGGCATGATGAAGAAGAAGGCCTCTGGGATGATCTCCCCTCCGTTAGGGTGCCGGGAAGATCTTCATATCCCCCCGATCTAGGGACAATGGTGGCGGTGGCTATAGACGGTTTCATGAAATATTGGTCTGGTACTTAGGGTTTAGGTATCGGGGGCGAAGAGGTGAGGCAGGAGGGCGGACAGGGGCCCACACCCTGCCCAGGCGCGGCCTAGGGTGGGCCCATGCCTGGGGGGTGCAGCTACCCTGTGGCTCCCCTCCGTCTCTCCTCTGGACTCCATGTTCTCCTCGGTAAAATATTGACTTTGGATTTTGTCCCGTCCAATTCCGATAATATTTCCTTACTAGCTTTTCTGGAACCAAAAACAACAGAAAACAGGCAGCTGGCACCGTGGCATCTTTTTAATAGGTTAGTACCAGAAAACATATAAAAACACCTCAAAGTGTGGACAAAGCAAAGCAAAGTAGATACTAAACAAGCATGGAATATCAAAAATTATAGATATGTTTCCGACGTTTCAAGCATCCCCAAGCTTAACTCCTGCTCTTCCAAGAGTAGGTAAGTGATAAAAGAATAATTTTTTAGGTGACATGCACCATCAAGATCAAGATCAAACCACTTGCAAGCATTGAAAGCTGGGATCAAAGAACTCTAAACATGTGTATGAAAGATGGAGTTCTAACAGTAAGACAAAGTAACTATGCATGCAACATGAAAGGCTACAAACAAAGATTATGAATAACATGCATTTAAAAATGTTCGTTTGCTTCACATACAGAAAACATGGCATAGTGCCAATCAGCTTGTCCCTCATAGAGTAGTGATACGTCGGAAACGTATCTATAATTTTTTATGCTCCATGCTTGTTTTGTATCTACTATGCTTTGATTGTCTACACTTTGAGGTGCTTTTTACATGTTTTCTGGTACTAACCTATTAACAAGTTGCAATAGTGCCAGATGCCTGTTTTCTCCTGTTTTTGGTTTCAGAAAAGTTAGTGAAAAAATATTCTCGGAATTGGATGGGACAAACGCCAAAGTCAATAACTTTCCGTGGGGAACAAGACCAGAGGAGAGCCGGAGGGGCCGGACAGAGGGGCCAGACCCACCCCAGGCATGGGTGGGCCCCATCTCGCGCCTGGCTAGGGTTTGGTGCCCCTGGTCGCTGCCTCGATCTCCCCCTTCACCTATAAGAAGCCCGTGATGCAGAAACCCTGAGCACCCGATCAAATCTCCACGAAATCGTCTGTAGCCGCCGCCACCATCATCCCTAGATCGGGGGGATCTGAAGTTCTTCCCGGCACCCTGCCAGAGGGGAGATCATCCAGGAGGCCTTCTCTCCGGTATGATGCGTGAGTAGTTCCACCTTGGACTATGGGTCCATGTAGTAGTTAGATGGTTGTATCTCCTCCTTTGTGCTTTCATTATAGATCTTGTGAGCTCCGTTCATGATCAAGATCTAATCTATTTGTAATCATGCATGTTGTGTTTGCGGGGATCCGATGGATATTAAGATTATTATGTTGGTTTGATTAATGGTTTTGTCTTTATAATTCTATCATGTCTGTGTTGTTTGTGATCTTGCATGCTCTCCGTTTTTAGTAGCTATCTTGGCCAAGTAGTTGCTAGTGACTCCAAGAGGGGGTATTTATGCTCGATAGTGGGTTCATGCCTCTAGTTTCCAAGGGAAGTGACAATAATCTCTTCGGTTGTAGATGTGTTGTTGCTACTAGGGAGAAAACAACGGTCTCTTGTTCATGGAACATTTGGACTGTTTACCTTACACACTTTGCTTAAAGCAGTTGTCTGTTGCTTGCAACTTAATATTGCAGGGTGTTCGGATGATAACCTGAAGGTGGACTTCTAGTCATAGATGCAGTTGGATGGCGGGTATTGCCCAATCGAATCTCATAGGATCTTTCTGACTAGTAATTGCATTGTTATGCCTTGCTCAGTTCCTGTCACTTTCACTGCTGTAATTTGTTTACCCTTCATGCCATGTTGTTTATCTAAGGAGAACACCTCTAGTGAACTATGGACCCCGGTCCAATCTTTACCATTGATACATCTTCCACTGTTACTTGTTTACTTGTTGCAAACCATTACCTTCCACACCATATGATTAATCCTTTGTTACAGCAAACCGGTGAGCTTGACAACCTCATTGTTCGTTGGGGCAAAGTCTTGAGTTTGTGTTGTGCAGGTCTCCGCGTTGCTTGCAACACCTGTGTGACGTTTCCTCCTCCTTCTGGTTCGATAACCTCGGTCTCAACTGAGGGAAAACTTGCTGATGTGCTGCTTCACGACTTGCTCTTGGGGTTCCCAACAGGCTGTGCGTAGACAATCGTTAATCTTTTCAAGGCGCCATCAGCCAGCCAACAAGTTTTTCTGGCGCCATTGCCGAGGAGGCTAAGGAGGTCTTCACAAGGGGAGTCCTTCACTTCCTTTCTCTTTACTTTTTTTTAGTTTGCTTTGTTCCTTTTGCTTGGTTTTGTTTGCCTCTTTTCAAAATACCCAAAAAAATTAGTCTAGTTTGGTTTGCTTGCTTTATTCAAAAACACAAAAAAATAGTTCCTGCTCTAGCTGCTACTGCTGTTTTTGGCTTGCCCCCTTTGCCAAAATGAACTCTGCTGAGAACACCAAGTTGTGTGACTTTACTAGCACCAACAACAATGATTTCCTAATCACTCCTATTGCTCCACCTGCTCCTGATGCTACCTTTTTATGAAATTAAGCCTGCTTTGTTGAATCTTGTGATGAGAGAGCAATTGGTGCTGGTTCTGATGATCCTGCTGCCCATCTTAATAGCTTTGTTGAACTTTGTGAGATGGAAAGGTATAAGGATGTAGATGGAGATATTATTAAGCTCAAGCTTTTTCCTTTCTCCTTGAGGGGAAAAGCTAAAGAATGGTTCCTTTCTTTGCCTAAAAACAGTATTGATTCTTGGACTAAGTGCAAATATGCTTTTATTAGAAAGTACTATCCTCCTGCTAAGATTATATCTATGAGAAGTGACATTATGAAATTTAAACAGCTTGATAGTGAACATGTTGCTCCTTCTTGGAAAAGAATGAAATCTTTGGTTAAGAATTGCCCCACTCATGGACTCACTGCTTGGATGATTATCCAGACTTTTTATGCAGGTTTGAACTTCTCCTCAAGAAATCTGTTGGATTCTGCTACTGGAGGTACCTTTATGGGACTCACTCTAGGTGCTGCAACAAGGCTCCTGGATAATATGATGGTTAACTACTCTGAATGGCATGTTGAGAGAGCTCCACATGGTAAGAAGGTAAATTCTGTTGAGGAAACTTCCTCTTTGAGTGAAAAGATTGATGTTATTATGGCTATGCTTGTTAATGGGAAAGCTCCTCTAGATCCTAATAGTGTTCCCTTAGACTCTTTGGTTGCTCAAGAAGAGCAAGTTGATGTGAACTTCATTAGAAACAACAATTTCAATAACAATGCCTATAGGAATAATTTTGGTAGCAACAACAATTATAGGCCTTATCCTCCTAATGGAAATGTTTATCATGATAGATCTGAAATGCCTAGTGAAGACAGGATTCTAGAAGTACAGAGATCCACTAAGAATTTTATGCAGATGCAATATGAGAAAAATAAGATTTTACTAAAACTATGGAGGAACAGTCTATCATCTTGAAAAACATTAGCCATCAGCTTGAGAATCCGAATAGGGAAATTCCTAGTTTACAATCAAAAAATTTGAGTGCTGAGAAAAATATATCCTCTTTGTCTGAAGCTCAAACTTCCTTGGTTAATAAAATGGCTGCTAAAACTGAAACTATGGAAAACACCTTCGCTACGGCTCATGCCATACAAGTTACTATTGATGAAAATGTTAGGCTGTTAGCTCAACTTCATGCTAAGTGGGAAAGGGAAGCTGAAATTGATAGAAACAATAGTGTGTGCACCATCGCCACTAAACCTCAAGTAGCCCCTATTCCTCCTACTATGCCTAAGCCTATTAAATCTACTACTAGTTATTCTAAGTTTGACTTTGATATTGATGGTTGCAATATTTCTGAAGTGATTATGTGCTTGCTAGAAGTCTTGATTCTAGTGATATGCATGTTGCTTTCACCAAACACATTACAGATGCTCTTGTTAAGATTAAGGAAGAGAAGCTAAAACACAAAGCTTCTATTCCTAGGAAAGTAGAATATAGTTGGGAACCCATTATTAATATGCAAGTGAATGACTTTGATCTCAAAGCTTCATGTGATCTTGGTTCTAGTGTCTCTATTATGCCTAGGAAGATTTATGAAATGCTTGATTTGCCACCATTAGAAGATTGTTATTTGGATGTCCCACTAAATGATAATGTTAAGAAGAAACTCATGGGGAATGTTAATGATGTTCTCATTATGGTTAATAATGCTTATGTCCCTGTTTATTTCTATGTTTTGGATGTTGAATACAATGCTTCTTATCATATTACTTTGGGAAGACCTTTTCTTAGAACAGTTGGTGCTATCATTTATATGAAAGAAGGCACCATTAAATATAATTTTCCATTCAATAAAGGTATTGAAAACTTCCCTATGAGGAGAGAGAAGTTGTTTTTTGCTCCTCCTTTGAAAGCAAGATTTGATGTTAATGCTTCTTCATTTGAAAATACTTGATTCTTCTTGCTTCTTGTGCCTAACTTAAAGGCGTTAAAGAAAAGTACTTGTTGGGAGATAACCCCAAGAGTTTCCTTGAGTCTTGGAAATTATTACTTCTGTAATGACCTCTCCTCATCCTTTTTGTTTGCTTTTTGTACCAAGAATAACCTCTAATGAGAGTGAAGTAAGATTTGGGGAGTTGCTGTCCCGAAATAGATTTCTGTCCTCCACAAAAAAAAATCGTGAGGAGCCTCTGTAACTCGGATTGAGCTGAAAATTTATGAATAAATCCCCTAGTATGTTAGCTAACTTCGTTAGTTCAACACGTTTTGATTTGAGCAACATAAGATGTTCGAAAATATCATTTTCTTCCTTCTGGTCTGTTTTGACAGATTTTTGCCATTATTTGCATTTGCTTCTTATTGATTCCTTATTGAGTTCTCTTTAGGTGAATTGAGATTTTTGAAGGAGTTACTACAGTAGCTTGTGTTTTTAATAAAAAGCCTTTCTATTTCAAAGGTTTGCCAGGGGTCTAATATCTTTTGAATAAGCTAATGTTGCTAATGAAGATTGTGTGAAGTTTTGTGTGAAGGAAAATTTTCAGGTGTAGAGAGAGAATGATGCAATGAGATGAAGAATGGACAAAAGCTCAAGCTTGGGGATGCCACCATGGTGTCACCCCAAGAAATATCCAAGAGGTACAAGCGTCAAAGCTTGGGGATGCCCAAGGCATCCCCTTCTTCATCAATAAAAACCTCAGGTCTGCCTAGACACTTCGTTTTTATTGTTTCATGCATAGTTGTGTTGTTCTTGGAGCGTCTTAGTTTTCGTTTGATTTGCTTAGTTTGTTTAGTTTTCTTGAGTAGTTTGGACCCTCATTCTCGCTGTGTTGTTTTGCAAATAAGTTTGCTTGGTGTTTGGAAATGAGTAGTAAGTTCCTTCTTGAAGTGCAAGAGGAGCTTGCATTGACTGTGACTTAGACTTTAGCATGACATGCTAGGTGTTGTTTTGACTTTATTCCTAGTGATTATTTCTATAGCATGTCTTGTTCCAAACAATTGGGATTGCTTAGTGTGCCTTGAAAAATTATGCGTTGTTTTAGCATGCAAAAGCATATTGTGGTATTCTCCTTTGGTGCTTTGCTTGGGTTGACTTGGCACATGCTCACACCATGTTATCACTATGACAAGTCACCATTAGCCTCTATGATCATTTAGTCCTTGACTTGTAGTATCACTCTTTGCTTTGATTAGTATGCTTTGTTGCACTGCATGATTATGGCCATTATTGCTCTCTTAGTTGGTTGCTCCCAGTCTTTGGCTAGCCTCCACTTGTATGAGTAAGTTCTACTCATGCTTCCAACTCCCAATAAACCAAGTTATTCCAAAGTGTCCTTTATAAACTCCTATCCATGGTGTGTTACACCATTCCAAGTATATTCTTGTTTTCAACTATCTTCCAATTAAAAACTATTTTGTTATGTGAAAACTTAGTGATTAAAGCCCTCACGAACTTGATGGCACATTTTATTATTTGCCCCTAATATACTTGAACTATTGTGACAACTTTGTTGTATATGCTTGCACTTATAAGTTGGAATTAGCAGAACCGTGCTGTCACGGGGAACGTTTTCAACATTGCACTTGTACTTTGTACTCAGTTGATATCATGTTCTTCTGTCTATGGATGTCACCGGTGTGAAATAAAGAGGGAACTTGAAAGTCCATGGAGTTTGTATCCTGTGTTAGAGAAACGTCTGGGCCGCTATCCTAAGCCATGCCTAATCATGGTGGAAACTTGCAGCATCAACATAATGAGCTATCTATGAAGCATCCTTAATAAAAATCTATGCATATGGTAAATAAAAAGATTGCTGAGATGCTCATTATCTGCTTGCCTTGTCATTTTGGTTATAGGAAAGCTCCTGTACCATGTTCAAGGGGTACCCCATTGTCGGTTCTCAATGATATGTAAATACTTAAAGTGACAAGAACTTACCTAGACCCAAAGTTGAGTATGCATGAGGTGTGGCCCTCGTATTCAAGGGACATGAGATTGCCAACTTATACTTCGTCAAGCATATACTCCAGCTTTGCCACTTTAACCTTAACCACTTCAAGATGCTTATGATAGGGGCAATGAGGGCTGAAAGCTAACAAGTACCATAATTTTTGGAAGCTCTTTTTGAAACTTGTAATCCCTGCTTCTTTTACAAAAAGGCCTTTCTTCCACCATTATTGAGTCTCCACCTGCTACCTTTAGGCACCATTAAGAGAGCATAGTTGTCATTCCGTGTGCAGTGTTCCAAAGCTTATTAATTGATGCATATTGTGTTACTACTTGTTCATGTGCTATCTGTTTCTAGTCACCCTTGTGAACTTTGCAGGTGTCCTATGCATTATATTGCTACTCTATGAGGGACAAGCTGATTGCCACATGCTATGTTTTCTGCATGTGAAACAAACAAACATTTTTCAATGCATGTTATTCATGATCTTTGTTTGTAGCTTGTCATGTTACATGCATAGTTACTATGTCCTTTTGTTAGAACTCCATATTTCATGCACATGTTTAGAGTTCTTTGATCCCAGCTTTCAATGCTTGCAAATGGTTGGATCTTTATTGTGAGGGTGCATGTCACCTAAAAAATTATTCTTTTATCACTTACCTACTCGAGGACGAGCAGGAGTTAAGCTTGGGGATGTTGATATGTCGGAAACATATCTATAGTTGTTTATGCTCCATGCTTGTTTTGTATCTACTTTGCTTTGCTTGTCGAAACTTTGAGGTGCTTTTTACATGTTTTCTGGTACTAAACTATTAACAAGTTGCAACAGTGCCAGATGCATGTTTTCTGTTGTTTTTGGTTTCAAAAAAGTTGGTAAAGAAATATTCTTAGAATTGGACGGGACAAACGTCAAAGTCAATAACTTTCCATGGGGAACAAGAATTCCAGAGGGGCCAGACCCACCCCAGGCGCGGGTGGGCCCCACCCCGCGCCTGGCTAGGGTTTAGCGCCCCTGGCTGCCACCTCGGTCTCCCCCTTCGCCTATAAGAATCCCCCGATGCAGAAACCCTGGGTACCCCATCAAATATCCACGAAACCGTCTATAGTCGGCGCCATCATCGTCCCTAGATCGGGGGGATCTGAAGTTCTTCCCGGCACCCTGCTGGAAGGGAGATCATCCCGGAGGCCTTCTATCTGGTATGATGCGTGAGTAGTTCCACCTTGGACTATGGGTCCATGTAGTAGCTAGATGGTTGTATCTCCTCCTTTGTGCTGTCATGTATAGATCTTGTGAGCTCCGTTCATGATCAAGATCTAATCTATTTGTAATCATGCATGTTGTGTTTGCGGGGATCCGATGGATATTGAGATTATTATGTTGGTTTGATTAATGGTTTTGTCTTTATGATTCTATCATGTCTGTGTTGTTTGTGATCTTGCATGCTCTCCGTTGTTAGTAGCTATCTTGGCCAAGTAGTTGCTAGTGACTCCAAGAGGGGGTATTTATGCTCGATAGTGGGTTCTGTTGGAGATATGCCCTAGAGGCAATAATAAATGTAGTTATTATTATATCTTTGTGTTTATGATAAATGTTTACATTCATGCTATAATAGTATTATCAAGGAAACATTAATACTTGTGTGATTTGTAAACTTAATTTGAAGTCCCTAGTAAAGCCTCTATATAATACTAGCTTGTTGGTTAATAGATGATTGTGGTTTCCCTATCATGAACATTGATATGTTATTAACAACAGGATCATATCGTTAGGAGAATGATATGGTGGACATACTCCTATAGATAAGCGTAGCATAAATATCAAGTCATTTTAATAGTTCAATTGCTATATGCTTTCTCATACATAGTAATCTAATTCCTTCGACCATGAGATCATGCATATCACCTTTACCGGATGGATGCTTTGATGACATCAAACACCACGCCGTAACTGGGTGGCTATAAAGGTGGCATTGAGTGTTCGGAAAGTATTGGTTGAAACACATGGATCAAGAGTGGGATTTGTCCATCCATATGACGGATAGATATACTCTGGGCCCTCTCGGTGAAATGTCATCCAATTAGCTTGCAAGAATGTGACTGGCTCACAAGGGATCACATATCACGAACGCGAGAAAATAGTACTTATCGGTGAGGTTGAACTAGGTATGCGTAGATACCGACGATCATAACCTCGGATAAGTAAACTATCGTGAGACAAAGGGAAATTGATATCGTATGTAAGTGGTTCATTCGATCGCAAAGTAATCGTAGAAATATGTGGGAGCCATATGAATTTCCAGATTCCTCTATTGGTTATTGTTCGGAGAAGTGTCTCGATCATGTCCGCATAATTCACGAACCGTAGGGAGACACACTTAAGGATTCGACGTTGTTTGAGTAGTTATGGAATGATGAGAAAGAGTCCGAATGTTGTTCGGAGTCTCGAATGGGATTCGGGATATCAAGGAGATCCGGAATGGTCCGGAGAATAAGATTCATATAAGTAAAGTCCCGTTTCGGAGTTGGAGAATGATTCCGGTGTTTTCATCGGGAATGTTCTAGAAGGTTCCGGAATGTCCGGCACTCCGGAGGGGAAGGGTACATGAATGTGTTATATCAAGTTGGTATGATTGCATCTTGTACTAAGTGTCATCGCTGAACAAAATAAAGGATTAAATCAAATCCTAGTTTGAAAAGTCAAACGGCTAGTTTGAAAGTCAAACGGCAAATTTTGGAAAGAGGAAAGGAGGAGGAAACCGAGTTGGGGAGGAGTCCCTCCTCCGCCGGCCACCAAGCCGAGTTGGGGAGGGACTCCTCTCCCTCCCCTTGGTCGGCCGGCCCCTCCACCTATATAAGGAGGGGAAGGGCTCCCTCCTAGAGACACACAAGATCCTCTCCTCCAAACCCTAGTACCAAGCCGCCGCCTCCATAGCCGCCGCCGCCTAGCTAAACCCTAGCCGCCGGCTTGCCCCTCCTCGGCGTGTCTAAACTCTAGATCGTCGAGGGACTCTCTCATACTCCACCATACTCGCTCCGGATTAAGGCGAAGCCCTGTGAGATCTCCCCTCTACTTCCGGTACCACGCCGTTGTGCTGCCGGAATCACGAGGAGAGTGCTACAACCTTCATTTTCTTTGGAACAAGGGAGAGGAAGGTCTTCGTCAGTACCGAACGTGTGACCGATCACGGGAGCGCTGCGAGCAGCCCGGAAGGACCGTCTACACGATCTTGAGATCGGGAAGAGTACGACTACATCACCCACGAGAATCCGCTCTCGTTAAACACTTTGGAATCTTCGAGGGTGATTTATTCTATCGACTCGTTGCTACAATCTAGTAAATAGATCTTGGCTTGTTTGTTTGTATGCGGTAGAAAATTTTTGTTTTCCATCCTACGAAACCCTACAATGGTATCAGAGCCATGTCTATATGTAGATCTGTTGCACGAGTAGAACACAATGGTCATTGTGGGCGTTGATGCTTTTATTGTCGATTGCTTCTTGTGTACTTTGCATCTTGCTGTATGTTGGGATGAAGCGGCCCGGGCTAACCTTACATGACATCGTTCATGAGACTTGCTCCACGCTTGACATGCAACTTGTATTGCATAAGTGGCTTTGCGGGTGCCTGTTTCTCCTAGCATAGTTAAGATCCAATTTACAACGGGTGATTAACAATACTAGTATCAATGTTTTGGTTCATGTTCGTAAGTTAGAACAACACTTATTGATAGCCCCAAACCACGTAAAATATGCAAAGAAAGTAGAGGCGTCTAACTTTGTTTTGCAGGGGTGTGCTGTGATGTGATATGGCCATGATTTGATTATATTTAATGTATGCAATGTTCCTTATTGTAAGTTGGCAACCGGCATGAGCCATATGGTTGTCTTTAATTTATGTTAAGACCCGCGTGTCTATTCAAATTAGTTGTAATAGTTGAAGCCGGTGGACGACAACCATGGAGAAGCGTCATTGACCTTGATGCAATGCCGGTGATGATGGAGATCATGTTTGTGCTAGAAGATGGAGATCGGAAGCACAAAAGAAGAAAGGCCATATCATATCACATATTATGAATTGCATGTGATGTTAATCCTTTATGCATCTTTTATTGCTTAGTAGACGACGGTAGCATTATAAGATGATCCCTCATGCACATGAATTTCAAGTCATAAAGTGTTCACCCTTAGTTAGCACCGTTGCTAAAGCTTGTTGTTTCGAAGCACCACGTGATGATAGGGTGTGTTAGATTCCGCAAGTGTATACAACGTGATCAAGCCAGATTTGCTCATGCGGAAACTAAGATTTGATATTGACGAGCCTAGCATGTACAGACATGGTCTCGGAACACGGATCACCGAAAGGTAAAGCATGAGTCGTATAGTAGATATGATGAACATGTCGATTGTTCGCCATTGAAACTATATCAACTCTCGTGATGATCGGTGTTGATGTGGTGGATTTGGTTCGTGTGATCACTAAAACAATGTGAGGGGTATTGTTTTGAGTGGGAGTTCACCTAGATTAATTTTATTATTAATTTGAACTCAATTTGTCATAAACTTAGTCTAAACTATTGCAAATATGTTGTAGATCAATGGCAGCCCCTACCATCAATTTTAATGCGTTCCTAGAGAAAGAAAAGTTGAAAAACAATGGAAGCAACTTCGTGGATTGGTTCGGCAATTTGAGGATTGTCCTCACGGCTGGTAATTTGACCTATGTGCTGGATGCACCACTGGGTGACCCACCTGCAGCTGATGCTTCCGATGAAGTAAAGAATGTTTACCTCACTCGGAAGACTCAGTACTCCGATTCGGTGCTATCTTGTATGGTTTAGAATCGAGCTTGAGAAAAGGTTTGAGAATTCAGACCCATATGATATTGTCGAGGATCTCAAATTGATCTTTGAGACTCATGCGGCAATTGAAAGCTATGACGCTTCGAAAAGTTCTTTAAGCGCAAGATGGAAGAGGAAGCTCAGTTAGTGAGCATGTGCTTAAGATGTCCAGGCACGCAAACAAACTTCAAAGCTTGGGTATTGTGATTCCTAATGCTTTGGGGATTTACCGTCCTCCAATCACTACCACCAAGTTAGAAGAACTTTGTGATGAACTACAACATGCAAAACATGAACAAGACGTTGCGAACTCTTTGCCATGTTGAAATCTGCGAAGTGGAGATCAAGAAAGAGCACCAAGTGTTGTTGGTCAATAAGACCACCAAATTCAAGAAAGGCAAGTCTAAGCAGAAGGACACTTCAAGAAGGGTGGTAAGAAAGTTACCACGCCGGAAGAAGACCAAGGCTGGACCTAAGCACGATCTTGAGTGCTTTTCGCAAGGGAGAAGGTCCTTTGGGCGGAATTGCCCAAAGTACTTGGCGGATTTGAAGAACGGCAACATCAAGAAGAAAGGTATATCTGATATACATGTTATTGATGTGTATCTCACTAGTACTCGTAGTAGTGCCTGGGTATTTGATACTGGTTCGGTTGCTCATATTTGTAACTCGAAACAGGTTCTGCAGAATAAACGGAAGCTAGCGAAGAACGAGGTGACGATGCGCGTGGGAAACGGATCAAAGGTTGATGTGATCGTGGTCGGCACGCTACCCCTTCATCTACCAGCGGGATTAGTTTTATACTTAAATAATTGTTATTTGGTGCCCGCGTTAAGCATGAACATTATATCGGGATCTTGTTTATTGCGAGACGGTTACTTGTTTAAGTCCGAGAATAATGGTTGTTCGATTTATATGAGTAATATGTTTTATGCACATGCACCTTTGATAGATGGTCTATTCTTGTTGAATCTCGATAGTGGAAATACACATATTAATAACATTGAGGCTAAACGTTTGAAATCGAGCGATAACTCGACCTATATGTGGCACTCTCGTCTTGGTCACATTGGAGTGAAGCGTATGAAGAAACTCCATTCCGATGGACTTCTTTAATCACTTGATTTTGAATCACTTGAAAGATGCGAAGCATGTCTGATGGGTAAAATGACTAAGACTCCATTCTCTGGTATGATGGAGCGAGCTACGGACTTGTTGGAAATCATACATACCGATGTGTGTGGTCCAATGAGTATAGCATCGCGCGGTGGTTATCGTTATGTTCTTACCTTCACGGATGACTTGAGTAGATATGGGTATATCTATTTCATGAAACATAAGTCCGAAACTTTCGAGAAGTTTAAGGAATTTCAAAGTGAGGTAGAGAATCAACGTAACAAGAAGATTAAATTTCTACGTTCTGATCATGGAGGTGAATATCTAAGTTACGAGTTTGGCGAGCATTTGAAGAAATGCGGAATACTTTCACAATTGACACCGATGGGAACACCACAGCGTAATGGTGTGTCTGAACGTCGTAATCGAACTCTCTTAGATATGGTTCGTTCTATGATGTCACTTACAGATTTACCGCTATCATTTTGGGGTTATGCATTAGAAACAGCCGCATTCACTTTAAATAGGGCACCATCTAAATCCGTTGAAACGACACCGTATGAATTATGCTTTGGGAAGAAACCTAGATTGTCGTTCCTTAAAGTTTGGGGATGTGAAGCCTATGTAAAGAAGTTACAGCTGGAAAAGCTTGAACCCAAAGCGGAAAAATGCGTCTTCATTGGATACCCGAAGGAAACTATTGGGTATACCTTCTATCATAGATCCGAAGGCAAAATCTTTGTTGCCAAGAATGGATCTTCTAGAGAAGGAATTTCTCTCGAAAGAAGTGACTGGAAGGAAAGTAGAACTCTACGAGGTTGTCGAATCTTCTCTCGAAATTGCGAGTAGCGCAGCACCGGAAGAAGTTCCTGTGGTGCCTGCACCAGTTAGAGAGGAAGCTAATGATGATGATCATGAAACTTCGGTTGAAGTTGCTACAGAGCCTCGCAGGTCAACGAGTACTCGTACCACTCCAGATTGGTATGATCCCGTTATGAGTGTCATGTTGGTGGACAACACCGATGACCCTGAGACATATGAGGAAGCGATGATGAGCCCATATTCCAATAAATGGCAAGAAGCCATGAAATCCGAGATTGGATCCATGTTCGAAAACCAAGTATGGACTTTGGTGGACTTACCGGATGGCCGGAAGGCTGTCGAGAACAAATGGATCTTCAAGAAGAAAACATATGCTGATGGTAATATTACTGTCTATAAAGCTCGACTTGTCGCAAAAGGGTTTCGACAAATTCAAGAAGTTAACTACGATGAGACTTTCTCACCAGTAGCAAAGCTAAAGTCTGTGAGGATTATGTTAGCAATCGCTGCATATTATGATTATGAGATATGGCAGATGGATGTCAAAACAGCATTCCTCAATGGAGACATTGATGAAGAGTTATATATGATGCAACCCAAAGGTTTTGTCGATCCTAAGGATGCTAACAAGGAATGCAAACTTCAACGGTCCATCTATGGATTGAAGCAAGCATCCCGAAGTTGGAATCAACGTTTTGATAAGGTGATCAAAAGTTTTGGTTTTATACAAACTTATGGAGAAGCTTGTATTTACAAGAAAGTGAGTGGGAGCTCTGTAGCATTCTTAATACTATATGTAGATGACATATTGTTGATTGGGAATGATGTAGACCTTCTTAATAGTGTCAAGGAATATTTGAATAATAGTTTTTCAATGAAGGATCTTGGCGAAGCAGCTTACATATTAGGCATAAAGATTTATAGAGATAGATCGAAATGCCAAATATCATTGTCACAAAGTACATATTTGGACAAAGTTCTAAAGAGGTTTGGAATGGAAGATAGCAAGAAAGGGTTCTTGCCCATGTTGACCAATACGACCTTGAGTAAAACTCAAAGTCCGACATCGGCAGAAGATAGAGAAAGGATGAGTAGGACTCCCTATGCCTCAGCCATAGGATCTCTAATGTATGCCATGCAATGTACTAGACCCGACATTGCATATGCTGTTAGTTTGACTAGCAGATATCAAAGTGATCCAGGAGTGGATCATTGGACAGCGGTCAAAAACATCCTTAAGTTCTTGAGAAGAACTAAGGATTTGGTACTTTCTTATGGAGGTGATGAACAACTCGTTGTTAATGGTTACACCGACGCTAGTTGGAACACCGATCTGAATGATTCTAAATCTCAATCTGGATACGTATTTACTTTGAAGGGTGCAGTAGTTAGCTGGAGGAGTGCAAAGCAAAGCGTTGTGGCGAGATCTTCAACTGAATTGCAATACATAGCTGCTTCGGAGGCTTCACAAGAGGCGATATGGATGAAGGAGTTCATTACAGAGCTCGGTGTGGTTCCAAGTGCGCTGGACCCAATGTCTATCTACTGTGATAACATGGGCGCCATAGCCAATGCGCAAGAACCAAGGTCACACAAGAAGCTGAAGCACATCAAGCTACGTTTTCACGCTATTCGAGAACATATCCAAGATGGGGATATAAAGATTTGCAAAGTACACACATATCTGAATGTGGCGCATCCGTTGACTAAACCTCTCCCGAGGGCAAAACATGACCAACACCAAACTGCCATGGGTGTTCGGTGTATTACCATGTAATCTATATTAGATGACTCTAGTGCAAGTGGGAGACTGTTGGAGATATGCCCTAGAGGCAATAATAAATGTAGTTATTATTATATCTTTGTGTTTATGATAAATGTTTACATTCATGCTATAATAGTATTAACAAGGAAACATTAATACTTGTGTGATTTGTAAACTTAATTTGAAGTCCCTAGTAAAGCCTCTATATAATACTAGCTTGTTGGTTAATAGATGATTGTGGTTTCCCTATCATGAATATTAAGATGTTATTAACAACAAGATCATATCGTTAGGAGAATGATATGGTGGACATACTCCTATAGATAAGCGTAGCATAAATATCAAGTCATTTTAATAGTTCAATTGCTATATGCTTTCTGATACATAGTAATCTAATTCCTTCGACCATGAGATCATGCATATCACCTTTACCGGATGGATGCTTTGATGACATCAAACACCACACCATAACTGGGTGGCTATAAAGGTGGCATTGAGTGTTCGGAAAGTATTGGTTGAAACACATGGATCAAGAGTGGGATTTGTCCATCCATATGATGGATAGATATACTCTGGGCCCTCTCGGTGAAATGTCATCCAATTAGCTTGCAAGCATGTGACTGGCTCACAAGGGATCACATATCACGGAGCGAAAAGAGTACTTATCGGTAACGAGGTTGAACTAGGTATGCAGAGATACCGACGATCATAACCTCGGATAAGTAAACTATCGTGAGACAAAGGGAAATTGATATCGTATGTAAGTGGTTCATTCGATCACAAAGTAATCGTAGAAATATGTGGGAGCCATATGAATTTCCAGATTCCTCTATTGGTTATTGTTCGGAGAAAGTGTCTCGATCATGTCCGCATAATTCACGAACCGTAGGGAGACACACTTAAGGATTCGACATTGTTTGAGTAGTTATGGAATGATGAGAAAGAGTCCGAATGTTGTTCGGAGTCTCGAATGGGATTCGAGATATCACGAGGAGATCCGCAATGGTCCGGATAATAAGATTCATATAAGGAAAGTCCCGTTTCGGAGTTGGAGAATGATTCCGGTGTTTTCATCGGGAATGTTCTAGAAGGTTCCGGAATGTCCGACACTCCGGAGGGGAAGGGTACATGAATGTGTTATATCAAGTTGGTATGATTGCATCATGTACTAAGTGTCATCGCTGAACAAAATAAAGGATTAAATCAAATCCTAGTTTGAAAAGTCAAACGGCTAGTTTGAAAGTCAAACGGCAAATTTTGGAAAGAGGAAAGGAGGAGGAAACCGAGTTGGGGAGGAGTCCCTCCTCCCCACCACCGGCGCACCACCCAAGCCGAGTTGGGGAGGTACTCCTCTCCCTCCCCTTGGCCGGCCGGCCCCTCCACCTATATAAGGAGGGGCAGGGCTCCCTCCTAGAGACACACAAGATCCTCTCCTCCAAACCCTAGTACCAAGCCGCCGCCGCCTCCATAGCCGCCGCCCACAAGGCCCGCCGCCGCCTAGCTAAACCCTAGCCGCGGCTTGCCCCTCCTCGGCGTGTCTAAACTATAGATCGTCGAGGACTCTCTCATACTCCACCATACTCGCTCGGCTTAGGCGAAGCCTGCGATATCTCCTCTACTTCGGTACCACACCGTTGTCTTCTTAGAATCGCGAGAGAGTGCTACAACCTCCTCTTTGTTGGAACAAGGGAGAGGAAGGTCTTAAATCGTCTCGAGCATGTGACCCGGCTGGGCGCTTCTGGGAACACTGGCCGGAAGGATCGTGTACACGATCTTGAGATCGGGAAGAGTACGACTACATCACCCACGAGCATCCGCTCTCGTTAAACACTTTGGAATCTTCGAGGGTGAGTTATTCTATCGACTCGTTGATACAATCTAGTAGATAGATCTTGGCTTGTTTGTTTGTATGCGGTAGAAATTTTTTGTTTTCCATGCTACGAAACCCTACAGTGGTATCAGAGCCATGTATATATGTAGCTCTGTTGCACGAGTAGAACACAATGGTCATTGTGGGTGTTGATGCTTTTATTGTCGATTGCTTCTTGTGTACTTTGCATCTTGCGGTATGTTGGGATGAAGCGGCCCGGGCTAACCTTACATGACATCGTTCATGAGACTTACTCCACGCTTGGCATGCAACTTGTATTGCATAAGTGGCTTTGCGGGTGCCTGCTTCTCCTAGCATAGTTAAGATCCAATTTACAACGGGTGATTAACAATACTAGTATCAATATTGTGGTTCATGTTCGTAAGTTAGAACGACACTTATTGATAGCCCCAAACCACGTAAAATATGCAAAGAAAGTAGAGGCGTCTAACTTTGTTTTGCAGGGGTGTGCTGTGATGTGATATGGCCATGATTTTGATTATATTTAATGTATGCAATGTTCCTTATTGTAAGTTGGCAACCGGCAGGAGCCATATGGTTGTCTTTAATTTATGTTAAGACCCGCGTGTCTATTCAAAGTAGTTGTAATAGTTGAAGCCGGTGGACGACAACCATGGAGAAGCGTCATTGACCTTGATGCAATGCCGGTGATGATGGAGATCATGTTCGTGCTAGAAGATGGAGATCGGAAGCACAAAAGAAGAAAGGCCATATCATATCACATATTATGAATTGCATGTGATGTTAATCCTTTATGCATCTTGTATTGCTTAGTAGACGACGGTAGCATTATAAGATGATCCCTCATGCACATGAATTTCAAGTCATAAAGTGTTCACCCTTAGTTAGCACCGTTGCTAAAGCTTGTTGTTTCGAAGCACCACGTGATGATCGGGTGTGTTAGATTCCGCAAGTGTATACAACGTGAGCAAGCCAGATTTGCTCATGCGGAAACTAAGGTTTGATCTTGACGAGCCTACCATGTATACGGACATGGTCTCGGAACACGGATCACCGATCAAAGGTAAAGCATGAGTCGATAGTAGATATGATGAACATGTCGATTGTTCGCCATTGAAACTATATCAACTATCAACTCGATGATGATGTGGTGGATTTGGTTCGTGTGATCACTAAAACAATGTGAGGGATATTGTTTTGAGTGGGAGTTCACCTAGATTAATTTTATTATTAATTTGAACTCAATTTGTCATAAACTTAGTCTAAACTATTGCAAATATGTTGTAGATCAATGGCAGCCCCTACCATCAATTTTAATGCGCTCCTAGAGAAAGAAAAGTTGAAAAACAATGGAAGCAACTTCGCGGATTGGTTCCGCAATTTGAGGATTGTCCTCACGGCTGGTAATTTGACCTATGTGCTGGATGCACCGCTGGGTGACCCACCTGCAACCGATGCTTCCGATGAAGTAAAGAATGTTTACCTCACTCGGAAGACTCAGTACTCCACAGTTGAGTGTGCTATCTTGTATGGTTTAGAATCGGAGCTTCAGAAAAGGTTTGAGAATTCAGACCCATATGATATTGTCGAGGATCTCAAATTGATCTTTGAGACTCATGCGGCAATTGAAAGCTATGAGGCTTCTGAAAAGTTCTTTAACTGCAAGATGGAAGAGGGAAGCTCCGTCAGTGAGAATGTGCTTAAGATGTCTGTGCATGCAAACAAACTTCAAAGCTTGGGTATTGTGATTCCTAATGCTTTGGGGATTTACCGCGTCCTCCAATCACTACCACCAAGTTACAAGAACTTTGTGATGAACTACAACATGCAAAACATGAACAAGACGTTGCCAGAACTCTTTGCCATGTTGAAATCTGCAGAAGTGGAGATTAAGAAAGACCACCAAGTGTTGTTGGTCAATAAGACCACCAAATTCAAGAAAGGCAAGTCTAAGCAGAAAGGACACTTCAAGAAGGGTGGTAAGTAAGTTACCACGCCAACGAAGAAGACCAAGGCTGGACCTAAGCCTGATATTGAGTGCTTTTACTGCAAGGGAGAAGGTCACTGGAAGCGGAATTGCCCAAAGTACTTGGCGGATTTGAAGAACGGCAACATCAAGAAGAAAGGTATATCTGATATACATGTTATTGATGTGTATCTCACTAGTACTCGTAGTAGTGCACAGGTATTTAATCTTTGGGTTGCTCATATTTGTAACTCAAACAGTTTCTGCAGAATAACGGAAGCTAGCGAAGAACGAGGTGACGATGCGGCGTGGGAAGCAGATCAAAGGTTGATGTGATCGCGGTCGCACGCTACCCTTCATCTACCATCGGGATTAGTTTTATACTTAAATAATTGTTATTTGGTGCTGCGTTAAGCATAAACATTATATCGTGATCTTGTTTATTGCGAGCGGTTACTTGTTTAAGTCCGAGAATAATGGTTGTTCGATTTATATGAGTAATATGTTTTATGCACATGCACCTTTGATAGATGGTCTATTCTTGTTGAATCTCGATAGTGGAAATACACATATTAATAACATTGAGGCTAAACGTTTGAAATCAGCGATAACTCGACCTATATGTGGCAATCGTGCCTTGGTCACATTGGCGTGAAGCGTATGAAGAAACTCCATTCCGATGGACTTCTTGAATCACTTGATTTTGAATCACTTGAAAGATGCGAAGCATGTCTGATGGGTAAAATGACTAAGACTCCATTCTCTGGTATGATGGAGCGAGCTACGGACTTGTTGGAAATCATACATACCGATGTGTGTGGTCCAATGAGTGTAGCATCGGGCGGTGGTTATAGTTATGTTCTTACCTTCACGGATGACTTGAGTAGATATGGGTATATCTATTTCATGAAACATAAGTCCGAAACTTTCGAGAAGTTTAAGGAATTTCAAAGTGAGGTAGTGAATCAACGTAACAAGAAGATTAAATTTCTACGTTCTGATCGTGGAGGTGAATATCTAAGTTACGAGTTTGGCGAGCATTTGAAGAAATGTGGAATACTTTCACAATTGACACCGCCGGGAACACCACAGCGTAATGGTGTGTCTGGACGTCGTAATCGAACTCTCTTAGATATGGTTCGTTCTATGATGTCACTTACAGATTTACCGCTATCATTTTGGGATTATGCATTAGAAACATCCGCATTCACTTTAAATAGGGCACCATCTAAATCCGTTGAAACGACACCGTATGAATTATGGTTTGGGAAGAAACCTAGATTGTCGTTCCTTAAAGTTTGGGGATGCGAAGCCTATGTAAAGAAGTTACAGCCGGACAAGCTTGAACCCAAAGCGGAAAAATGCGTATTCATTGGATACCCGAAGGAAACTATTGGGTATACCTTCTATCATAGATCCGAAGGCAAAATCTTTGTTGCCAAGAATGGATCCTTTCTAGAGAAGGAATTTATCTCGAAAGAAGTGACTGGAAGGAAAGTAGAACTCGACGAGGTTGTCGAACCTTCTCTCGAAATTGCGAGTAGCACAGCACCGGAAGAAGTTCATGTGGTGCCTGCACCAGTTAGAGAGGAAGCTAATGATGATGATCATGAAACTTCGGTTGAAGTTGCTACATAGCCTCGCAGGTCAACGAGAACTCGTACCACTCCAGATTGGTATGATCCCGTTATGAGTGTCATGTTGGTGGACAACACTGATGACCCTGAGACATATGAGGAAGCGATGATGAGCCCAGATTCCAATAAATGGCAAGAAGCCATGAAATCCGAGATTGGATCCATGTACTAAAACCAAGTATGGACTTTGGTGGACTTACCGGATGGCCGGAAGGCTGTCGAGAACAAATGGATCTTCAAGAAGAAAACAGATGCTGATGGTAATATTACTGTCTATAAAGCTCGACTTGTCGCAAAAGGGTTTCGACAAATTCAAGGAGTTAACTATGATGAGACTTTCTCACCAGTAGCGAAGCTAAAGTCTGTGAGGATTATGTTAGCAATCGCTGCATATTATGATTATGAGATATGGCAGATGGATGTCAAAACAGCATTCCTCAATGGAGACATTGATGAAGAGTTGTATATGATGCAACCCAAAGGTTTTGTCGATCCTAAGGATGCTAACAAGGTATGCAAACTTCAACGGTCCATCTATGGATTGAAGCAAGCATCCCAAAGTTGGAATCAACGTTTTGATAAGGTGATCAAAAGTTTTGATTTTATACAAACTTATGGAGAAGCTTGTATTTACAAGAAAGTGAGTGGGAGCTCTGTAGCATTCTTAATACTATATGTAGATGACATATTGTTGATTGGGAATGATGTAGACCTTCTTAATAGTGTCAAGGAATATTTGAATAATAGTTTTTCAATGAAGGATCTTGGCGAAGCAGCTTACATATTAGGCATAAAGATTTATAGAGATAGATCGAAACGCCAAATATCATTGTCACAAAGTACATATTTGGACAAAGTTCTAAAGAGGTTTGGAATGGAAGATAGCAAGAAAGGGTTCTTGCCCATGTTGCCCAATACGACCTTGAGTAAAACTCAAAGTCCGACATCAGCAGAAGATAGAGAAAGGATGAGTAAGACTCCCTATGCCTCAGCCATAGGATCTCTAATGTATGCCATGCTATGTACTAGACCCGACATTGCATATGCTGTTAGTTTGACTAGCAGATATCAAAGTGATCCAGGAGTGGATCATTGGACAGCGGTCAAAAACATCCTTAAGTACTTGAGAAGAACTACCGGATATGGTTCTTTCTTATGGAGGTGATGAACAGCTCGTTGTTAATGGTTACACCGACGCTAGTTGGAACACCGATCTGAATGATTCTAAATCTCAATCTGGATACGTATTTACTTTGAAGGGTGCAGCAGTTAGCTGGAGGAGTGCAAAGCAAAGCGTTGTGGCGAGATCTTCAACTGAATGGGAATACATAGCCGCTTCGGAGGCTTCACAAGAGGCGATATGGATGAAGGAGTTCATTACAGAGCTCGGTGTGGTTCCAAGTGCGCTGGAACCAATGTCTATCTACTGTGATAACATGGGCGCCATAGCCAATGCGCAAGAACCAAGGTCACACAAGAAGCTGAAGCACATCAAACTATGTTTTCACGCTATTCGAGAACATATCCAAGATGGGGATATAAAGATTTGCAAAGTACACACATATCTGAATGTGGCGGATCCGTTGACTAAACCTCTCCCGAGGGCAAAACATGACCAGCACCAAACTGCCATGGGTGTTTGGTGTATTACCATGTAATCTAGATTAGATGACTCTAGTGCAAGTGGGAGACTGTTGGAGATATGCCCTAGAGGCAATAATAAATGTAGTTATTATTATATCTTTGTGTTTATGATAAATGTTTACATTCATGCTATAATAGTATTAACAAGGAAACATTAATACTTGTGTGATTTGTAAACTTAATTTGAAGTCCCTAGTAAAGCCTCTATATAATACTAGCTTGTTGGTTAATAGATGATTGTGGTTTCCCTATCATGAACATTGAGATGTTATTAACAACAAGATCATATCGTTAGGAGAATGATATGGTGGACATACTCCTATAGATAAGCGTAGCATAAAGATCAAGTCATTTTAATAGTTCAATTGCTATATGCTTTCTGATACATAGTAATCTAATTCCTTCGACCATGAGATCATGCATATCACCTTTAGGATGGATGCTTTGATGACATCAAACACCACCGTGGCGGGTGGCTATAAAGGTGGCATTGAGTGTTCGGAAAGTATTGGTTGAAACACATGGATCAAGAGTGGGATTTGTCCATCCATATGACGGATAGATATACTCTGGGCCCTCTCGGTGAAATGTCATCCAATTAGCTTGCAAGCATGTGACTGGCTCACAAGGGATCACATATCACGGTAACGAGAAAAGAGTACTTATCGGTAACGAGGTTGAACTATCGTGAGACAAAGGGAAATTGATATCGTATGTAAGTGGTTCATTCGATCGCAAAGTAATCGTAGAAATATGTTGAAGCCATATGAATTTCCAGATTCCTCTATTGGTTATTGTTCGGAGAAGTGTCTCGATCATGTCCGCATAATTCACGAACCGTAGGGAGACACACTTAAGGATTCGACGTTGTTTGAGTAGTTATGGAATGATGAGAAAGAGTCCGAATGTTGTTAGGAGTCTCGAATGGGATTCGGGATATCACAAGGAGATCCGGAATGGTCCGGAGAATAAGATTCATATAAGGAAAGTCCCGTTTCGGAGTTGGAGAATGATTCCGGTGTTTTCATCGGGAATGTTCTAGAAGGTTCCGGAATGTCCGGCACTCCGGAGGGGAAGGGTACATCAATGTGTTATATCAAGTTGGTATGATTGCATCATGTACTAAGTGTCATCGCTGGATAAAATAAAGGATTAAATCAAATCCTAGTTTGAAAAGTCAAACGGCTAGTTTGAAAGTCAAACGGCTAATTTTGGAAAGAGGAAAGGAGGAGGAAACCGAGTTGGGGAGGAGTCCCTCCTCCCCACCGCCGGCGCACCACCCAAGCCGAGTTGGGGAGGGACTCCTCTCCCTCCCCTTGGCCGGCCGTCCCCTCCACCTATATAAGAAGGGGCAGGGCTCCCTCCTAGAGACACACAAGATCCTCTCCTCCAAACCCTAGTACCAAGTCGTCGTCGCCTCCATAGCCGCCGCCGGCCCTAGGGCAAACCGCCGCCACCGCCTAGCTAAACATTAGCCGCCGGCTTGCCCCTCCTCGGCGTGTCTAAACTCTAGATCGTCGAGGGACTCTCTCATACTCCACCATACTCGCTCTGGCTTAAGGCGAAGCCCTGCGAGATCTCCCCTCTACTTCTGGTACCACGCCGTTGTGCTGCCGGAATCGCGAGGAGAGTGCTACAACCTCCGCTGCCTGCTGAAACAAGGGAGAGGAAGGTCTTCGTCAGTCTGAACGTGACCGATTGCGGGCGCCTTGGAACACGGCACGAATCAGGAAGAGTACGACTACATCACCCACGAGAATCCGCTCTCGTTAAACACTTTGGAATCTTTGAGGGTGAGTTATTCTATCGACTCGTTGCTACAATCTAGTAGATAGATCCTGGCTTGTTTGTTTGTATGCGGTAGAAAAATTTTGTTTTCCATGCTACGAAACCCTACAGGTTCATGCCTCTTGTTCATGGAACAAGAGGCTACAAGGGAAGTGACAATAATATCTTCGGTTGTAGATGTGTTGTTGCTACAAGGGAGAAAACAACGGTCTCTTGTTCATGGAACATGTGGACTGTTTACCTTACACACTTTAAAGTTATGTTGCTTGCAACTTAACACTAGAGGGGGTTCGGATGATAACCTGAAGGTGGACTTCTAGTCATAGATGCAGTTGGATGGTGGTCTATGTATCTTGTTGTATTTCCCAATCGAATCTCATAGGATCTTTCTGACTAGTAATTGCATTGTTATGCCTTGCTCAGTTCCTATCAATTGCCCTGCTGTAATTTGTTTACCCTTGATGCCATGTTGTTTATCTAAGGAGAGAACCTCTAGTGAACTATGGACCCCGGTCCAATCTTTACCATTTATACATCTTCCACTGTTACATGTTTAGTTGCTGCAAACCATTACCTTCCACACCATACGTTTAATCCTTTGTTACAGCAAACTGGTGAGCTTGACAACCTCACTGTTTGTTGGGGCAAAGTCTTGAGTTTATGTTGTGCAGATCTCCGTGTTGCTTGCAACACCTGTGTGATGTTTCCTTCCTCCTTCAGGTTCGATAACCTCGGTCTCAACTGAGGGAAAACTTGCTGCTGTGCTGCTTCACACCTTGCTCTTGGGGTTCCCAACAGGCTGTGCGTAGACAATCGTCAAGCTTTTCAAGGCGCCATCAGCCAGCCAACAAGTAGCAAATAGATGCATAGGACACTTTCAAAGTTCATAAGAGTGACTAGATACAAATAGCACAATAACAAGTAATATCAACAATATGCATCAATCAATAAGTTTTGGGACAATGCACATAGAACTAAGAATGGCAACTATGTTCTCTTAACTGGTGCCTAAAGGTCGAAGGTGGAGACTCAATATAATGGTGGAAGAAAGGGCCCTTCATGTAGGGAAGCAGGGATTTCAAGTTTCAAAAGGAGCTTCCAAAAATTATGGTACTTGTTAGCTTTCAGCCCTCTTTGCCCCTATCATAAGTATCTTGAAGTGATTAAGGTTGAAGTGAACAAACTATGGAGTATATGCTTGACAAAGTATAAGTTGGCAATCTCATGTCCCTTGAATATGAGGGCCGCACCGCATGCTACTCCACTTTAGTCACCTGTAAGTTCGTGTCATAGTAAGTACATGTGTATCATAGATAACCGCCAACGGGGTACCCCTTGCACATGGTACATGAGCTATCCCATAACCAAAATGACAAGGCAAGCAGACAATGAGCATCTCAGTGATCTTTTTATTTGCTATTTGCATAGGTTTTTATTGAGGATGCTTCACAGATTGCTCATTATGGTGATGCTGCAAGTTTCCACCATGATTAGGCATGGCTTAGGCTAGCGGCGCAGGCGTTTCTCTAACACAAAATACATAACTCCATGGACTTACAAGCTCCCTTTTTATTTCACACCGGCGACATCCTGTAACACCCTCAGAATCGGACCTATGCAAGTTTGAGCAAAATTCTCCAAACCCGCATAGAAACGATTCAAAGGTGCCCACCAGGCACTTTCGTGCGGGTGGAAAACGAAGTAATAACATTACACAACAGTCCTCGATGGGACCCACAGCACAGATATATATAACAGCGACTCAAAGAGTCAAGAATACAGATATAAGGTACTAAGATCCAAATCACCTTGAAATAATCGAGCGTCCGACTACGGACAAGATGCAAATGGGGCTAAGAGCCCTGAAGAATAACCAATGGCGTCCATAACCCTGCCCAGGCCAAGCCGGAAGGGTAACCACTAACGTCGATCTCAAACCTGCTTAAACAAAGGGGTGCCGACAAAGGGCAAAGGAAAAAGAAGGAGCGTCGATCGAGGCCGATGCAGCGAGGCTAGAATTGGCGGTCCTCGCCTACATAGGTATGGTGGATCGAGCGGCGGCATGCACTAAACAACCTATAGAGACTCGATACAATGGCGGATATCGAGAGGGATAAGAATGACCTAACGGATCCAACACAAACTAACACCAAACAAACCCATCTGGTGTTTCCCCTCGAGACCAAGCGAGGAAGTCAACCGAGGAACCCACACGGTTGGCGGTTTATTTATTCGATTATCGTTGCAGCAATTACTAGTCGGTTTAGATAATTGTCACGATAAAAGTGGCGATGGGCACTTTTAGTTAACCATTCCGTTATAGTTGCAACAATTACTAATCGATCTGAATAGTATGAGATAAACCCAAAACCAGTTGTTGGTACTTTTATTCAGCCAATCCGTTGTAGTTGCAATATTTACTAGTCGATACAATTGTGTCGCGACAACCAAACAAGCAATTGTGGGTAGTATTAATTAGCCATTCCATTATAGTGAAGCTGATTACTAGTCATTATAAGTCAAGTTTATAGCGATAAACTTTAGTTATGCTTGTCTATGATCGAGATCTTGTGCTCCAAGTCGTCCATATCCATGGACACGGCTTTCAGAAAGTTTTACCCGGCCGGGTGCACCAATAGCAACACGCTCGATCAACCTCGGAAAAACCAAATCAAAACCCAACGAGGCTTTCACATTGAACAATCACAGGATTCAGAAATATTTCAGGGCCACCCTTAAGTAGAACCATAGCGGAGTAAGCAAGCTCGAGACGGCCTCAAGGTTTGCGGGACGGCTGTGAACGACGGGAACCCCAAGCGGGGCTTGTCGACACCATGAATCGTGGTCCGATCCTAACAAGACATTGTGCGGTACCTCGCACAATCGTAAATAAAGCGATAAAGCATGGCATAAGTACAGATCGTAAATAAAACCTCAAACTAGTTTGTGGCCCCAAGAAATAAGACTGAATCAAGCTACGGCTCGGGGGTCCCATATACCTCCCGGATGTGGATAGCGCCAAAAACAAGGAACAGTATCAAGTACTCGGGGTCTTACGGGACACAAGTGGGCGTTCGAAACCAAATATTATCTATCACCGATGCCTCTGCTTATTCAATTTTAGTTGTTAAGCAGAAAGTAAAGTGACGATAAGTAAAACTAGAATCATCTCCATCATCAACATGTGGCAATACATCGAATCGTGGCATATGACGACACACTTCAACACTTGAGCAAGCAACTACGACGCGCAAGTCCAACTATCTACCAAACAACAGGTAATAGGATGTGTCCAAGGCAATATAGGGCTGCACGGTATATCACGGGTACGGAAACTAAAGCATCGCAACACAGATAGCAATAGATCAACAGGAGGGAAGTAAATACTATAAAAGTAAGATAGGTAGAAAGAGGGAGATGCTCGCCTGAAAACATTGTCGAAGGTTTTCCCCGAAGATCGGGGCGAAGCTCACATCAACTCAACGGCCTTATCCGCGAAGAAGCAAAACACTAGAAGAAACACCGGATGCAATATTTAATACAACGGCAGAAGATCGGCATGCTTATGATATGATGCATGGCATGGCAAAGGTGCAATGCGATTAGGTCAAGTTGATCGGAACCGGGGTCCCGACAATTGGTTAGGTGGTTCATGTTGTTTAAACCCCCGCAGATTAAATGTTGTATTAGCATGGAAAGGATAGTACCGGGTTCGCTACACAAGTTTAAATGAGGCCAATATAAGGCTAGATTTGCCCGCATATGGGCCCCATATTTAATTATTAGGTGAATCGGCATAAGGCCCCCAAACCACATGGTAAGATGCATGCAAGTATGACAGTTTAATATGCAACAAGTTTGTTATTATCTTATAAAATAGGGTTCTCGGATAAGGGTCACACTTTAGGGTTCTCGACGATCTTGGGCTTCCGGGGTTCGGGGTTCGACAGGGTCCAGGGTCCGGTCTCGGGGTCCAGGGTTCGGCGAGGTCGCTTCCGGCGGGATCGTTCTCTCGTTCTCGGTACGGGGTAGTTCTTGGCGTTCCGGGAACCGGACTTGGTTCAGTGTCGGGGTTCATCGGATCTTCCGGGTCGGTGCCGTTCTTGTCGTCGCGCAGATCTTGTCGGGTTCGTGTACCGGGTCGGTCTTGGCGTCCGGGCCTCGACGTCGCATCCTGGGGAGAAGATCTTGTGGCATCCGGGGGCATCGGATCATGTTGTCGGCCTTGTCGTCTCGCGGGGTCCTTGGCGTTCCGGGAGGGCGTACTTGTTAAGCCGGTGGCGTTCTTGGCGGTCATCGGTCGGACTTCGCGGGATCGGTCTTGGTCTTCTGTTGGTGCACCCGAGGTTCTCGGCGGTTCTTGATTAGCCAGTCGGGATCTGGGAGGCGGCGGGCCGCTGACGGGTGCGGGCGGGACCCGTGAAACGGCGCTCGGGTAGCTGCGGTCGGCAGGCTTCGGCGAGGTGTGGCGGCGCTTGCGTCCGGCGAGGCAGGTGGTCGCGGTGGAGCTCCGGGAAGGCGGGCACGGGCGGGTCGGGCTTATGGAGGGAGGTCGAGGCGGCATGGCGTCAGGCGGCGGGCGGCGAGAACAGCGGGCAGGCGCGGGCAGGCGCCGGCGCGGACGGAGAGCTCGCAGGGGGAGAAGGTCGCGGTACTGGGGCGAGGTTCGCCGGCGGCGGGCGAAGGGAGGGGACCCGTGGCGGCGCGGGGCGGCTCCGACGAGGAGGATCCGGGCGGGCGGCAGCGAGCCGCGGCGCTGCGGCGGGCGAGGCAGCGGAGGCGGATCGTCTTGTGAGACGGCGCGAACCTGTGGCAGGCGGGCGGGCTCCGGCGGCAGCAGCGGCAGGCTGGCGCGGGCAGACTGAGGCGGGCGGGGTACTGGCGAGGGGGACCGCCGGAGGGCAGTGGGGCTCGGACGGGCGGAACAGTGGCGAGGCAGTAGAGGCAGTGGAGCCGGCGGCATGACGCTGGAGGAGGCGGCGCGACAGTGACGAGGCGGCTGGTCGCCGGCCGGCCAAGAGGCGGGAAGAGGAGGTGGCCGGCGAGGTCGGGCCAAGGCCTTGGGCGGAGGCGGAGTCTTGAGGGGCCTGGAGGAGGCGGCCTGTGGGGAGAGGAGCTCGGGGGCATCTTGAGGCGAGTCTGTGGGGACGAAGAGGTTGGGGAAGGCGAGAGGGAGGCCAGGTGCGCGCTGTAGTGGTGGGCCAGGGGTGTGGGAGTCTGGGCAGGGTGGGGGCTGTCGGTGGGGGTTGGTCGGCTGCGGGTGGACCCAAGGGGTGGAAGGCCCCAGCGGTCAGGGGCTGGGCGGTTGGGGGCATGCGTGCGTGTAGAGTGCATGCGTGTCTGTTTGCTGGATGGGTGAGGGAGTGGGGCTGAGAGAGGGAGAGAGAAAAGAGAGGAAGGGGAGTTGGGTGATGACGTGGCGGCGCGGGAGTGGTTGAGGGAGAGGGAGGAGGTGAGTTGGCAAGCAGGGATTGGAGGGGGTGAGGTGGAGAGGGGGGGCTGGGTAAGTTTATTGGTAGGTTTAGGATTTAGAGGGGCAGGACTGGTTGGACCGTTCTGAAAATATGGGGGTGGTCGTTCGGGTCGGGCCGGCCCGTTCGACTGCCCCCGCTAAAATAATTATAATTTTTATTTAATACACACAAGGTTTTTGCGAACCGATTTCGGGCAAAACAAAATATTCCGGGGACCGGTTTTGAGGTGTGAATAAAGATGGGGCGTTTGGAAAACAAATCGGGGTTTGCGAAATTAGTTTTGGCAAACAATGCATGATGATGACGATGCAATGCACAAATTTAACGCGATTTTCTAGTAGTGGTTTTGCGGGATGCCACAATTCGACACCACTAACAATGGATCTCGCCCTCGAGATCCGCCTCATGGTACTGGAAGGAAGGTCGGCGATCTTCGTCTTCGCGCTTCGTGTAGATCCTCGCGACACCACTAACGAGGGTTCATCCTCCATCTTGAAATCGGCGACACCACCAACAAAGGTCGTTGTCCGTGATCGTCGAGAGAACTCTCCGGTAACAAAAGGTCGAAGGTAGAGGTATCAACAATTAAAGCCACCCCTAACTTCCATGGACGGAGTAAAACTGCTGGACCCACTGATTCGATGTACAAGAGCGAATGATAAGAGTAGTGGTATGGTAGCTACTCCATCCCGCACTCAAACCATTACTCTGCACACGAATAGGCGGATTATGCAACCAACTCTCAGAATTCAGACTGAAGATCTCGACAAGCGAGGTTCGGATCAAAGGAGTGATGCGGACTCTGCATCGGATCTGGCGTAGATGAGGTCGTCGCATCGGGAAACACCGGAAGGAACAAACAAGGAACAAAGAATGTTACCACAGCAGACGGATTCATCAGGCAGCTGGAACACCGGATGATAGAACTCCGTTATCAGAGGAGGAAGCGAAACCCTGAAGGTACGACAGAAACCCAACCACGAGAATTCCTGGACTCGAAGAAGGAGAAGGGAGCGGATTCAAAACGCGTCGGGATTAGAGGGGAATAGCAGAGGGGTAAGGAGTAAAATCAGACCTAATCAGAACTATCCAACCGATTTTCAAAAATAGTTTCGACACTTCTACTTCGGCCGTTAGCTAGGTTATCCTCTGATTTGGACTTGTGGGTATCGCAGCTACGGGCTCGATACCACTCTGTAACCTCGAATCGGACCTATGCAAGTTTGAGCAAAATTCGCCAAACCCGCATAGAAGCGATTCAAAGGTGCCCCGAGCACTTTCGTGCGGGTGGAAAACGAAGTAATAACATTACACAACAGTCCTCGATGGGACCCACAGAACAGATATATATAACAGCGACTCAAGGAGTCAAGAATACAGATATAAGGTACTAAGATCCAAATCACCTTGAAATAATCGAGCGTCCGACTACGGACAAGATGCAAATGGGGCTAAGAGCCCTGAAGAATAACCAATGGCGTCCATAACCCTGCCCAGGCCAAGCCGGAAGGGTAACCACCTTCGGCGTCGATCTCAAACCTGCTTAAACAAAGGGGTGCCGACAAAGGGCAAAGGAAAAAGAAGGAGCGTCGATCGAGGCCGATGCAGCGAGGCTAGAATTCGGCGTCCTCGCCTACATAGGTATGGTGGATGGCGAGCGGCGGCATGCACTAAACAACCTATAGAGACTCGATACAACCTGGCGGATATCGAGAGAGGATAAGAATGACCTAACCGGATCCAACACGAAACTAACACCAAACAAACCCATCCTGGTGTTTCCCCTCGAGACCAAGCGAGGAAGTCAACCGAGGAACCCACACGGTTGGCGGTTTTATTTATTCGATTATCGTTGCAGCAATTACTAGTCGGTTTAGATAATTGTCACGATAAAGTAAGCGTGGGCACTTTTAGTTAACCATTCCGTTATAGTTGCAACAATTACTAATCGATCTGAGATAGTATGAGATAAACCCAAAACCCAAGAGCTTGTTGGTACTTTTATTCAGCCAATCCGTTGTAGTTGCAATATTTACTAGTCGAGATACAATTGTGCATGGCGACAACCAAACAAGCAATTGTGGGCAGTATTAATTAGCCATTCCATTATAGTGAAGCTGATTACTAGTCATTATAAGTCAAGTTTATAGCGATAAACTTTAGTTATGCTTGTCTATGATCGAGATCTTGTGCTCCAAGTCGTCCATATCCGGACACGGCTTTGAAAAGTTTTACCGGCGGGGTGCACCAATAGCAACACACGCTCGATCAACCTCGGAAAAACCAAATCAAAACCCAACGAGGCTTTCACTGAACAATCACAGGATTCAGAAATATTTCGGGGCCACCCTTAAGTAGAACCATAGCGTAAGCAAGCTCGAGGCCTCAAGGTTTACGGGGCCGGAACGAGCGGGAACCCCAAGCGGGGCTTGTCGACACGCGGAATCGTGGTCCGATCCTAAGCGATGCGATTAATGTCGCTGTCGTAAATAAAGCGATAAAGCATGGCACAAGTACAGGATCGTAAATAAAACCTCAAACTAATTTGTGGCCCCAAGAAATAAAATGAATCAAGCTCTCGCTCGGGGTCCCATATACCTCCGGATGTGGATAGCGCATAAAAACAAGGAACAGGTATCAAGTACTCGGGGTCTTACGGGACACAAGTGGGCGTTCGGAAACCAAATATTATCTATCACCCACCGATGCCTCTGCTTATTCAATTTTAGTTGTTAAACAGAAAGTAAAGTGACGATAAGTAAAACTAGAATCATCTCCATCATCAACATGTGGCAATACATCAGCAACTGTGGCATATGACGACACACTTCAACACTTGAGCAAGCAACTACGACGCGCAAGTCCAACTATCTACCAAAAAACAGGTAATAGGATGTGTCCAAGGCAATATAGGGCTGCACGGTATATCACGCATGCGAAACTAAAGCATCGCAACACGTATAGCAATAGATCAACAGGAGGAAGTAAATACTATAAAAGTAAGATAGGTAGAAAGAGGAGATGCTGCTGAAAACATTGTCGAAGGTTTTCCCGAAGATCGGTGACTCACATCAACTCAACGGCCTTATCCATGAAGAAGCAAAACACTAGAAGAAACACGGATGCAATATTTAATACAACGCGTAAGATCGGCATGCTTATGATATGATGCATGGCATGGCAAAGGTGCAATGCGATTAGGTCAAGTTGATCGGAACCGGGGTCCCGAAAATTGGTTAGGTGGTTCATGTTGTTTAAACCCCCGCAGATTAAATGTTGTATTAGCATGGAAAGGATAGTACCGGGTTCGCTACACAAGTTTAAATGAGGCCAATATAAGGCTAGATTTGCCCGCATATGGGCCCCATATTTAATTATTAGGTGAATCGGCATAAGGCCCCCAAACTACATGGTAAGATGCATGCAAGTATGACAGTTTAATATGCAACAAGTTTGTTATTATCTTATAAAATAGGGTTCTCGGATAAGGGTCACACTTTAGGGTTCTCGACGATCTTGGGCTTCCGGGGTTCGGGGTTCGGCGAGGTCCGTCGGTCTCGGGTCGAGGTTCGGCGAGGTCGCTTCCGGCGGGATCGTTCTCTCGTTCTCGGTACGGGGTAGTTCTTGGCGTTCCGGGAACCGGACTTGGTTCAGTGTCGGGGTTCATCGGATCTTCCGGGTCGGTGCCGTTCTTGTCGTCGCGCAGATCTTGTCGGGTTCGTGTACCGGGTCGGTCTTGGCGTCCGGGCCTCGACGTCGCATCCTGGGGAGAAGATCTTGTGGCATCCGGGGGCATCGGATCATGTTGTCGGCCTTGTCGTCTCTCGCGGGGTCCTTGGCGTTCCGGGAGGGCGTACTTGTTAAGCCGGTGGCGTTCTTGGCGGTCATCGGGTCCGGACTTCGCCGGGATCGGTCTTCGGTCTTCCCTGTTGGTGCACCCGAGGTTCTCGGCGGTTCTTGATTAGCCACGGTCGGGATCTGCGGGAGGCCGGCAGGGGCCGCTGCGACGGGGTGCGGGACCCGCAGCAGCCTTGACTCGGTAGCTGCGGGTCGAGGCGGGGCTCGGCGGGGCGAGGTGGCGGCGCTTGCGTCCGGCGAGGTGGCCAGGGGTCGGGGTCGCGGTGGAGCTCCGGGGAAGGCGGGCACGGGCCGGGTCGGGCTGCGGAGGAGGTCGAGGCGTGGCGGCGTCGGGCGGCGGGCCGGAGGAACAGCGGGGCTGAGGCCCGGCCCGCGGACGGAGAGCTCGCAGGGAGAAGGTCGCATCTTGGGCGAGGTTCACTTGGCGAAGGGAGGGACCGTGGCGGCTGGCGCTCAAGCGAGGAGGATCCGGGCGGCGGCAAGGCCCAGGCGCTGGCCGCAGCGGCGGAGGCGGATCGTCTGTGGGGCAGCGGCGGCACGCGAGCGTGGCTCCAGCGGCGGCGCTTGAGCAGGTCTGGGCGGGCGGGGTACTGGCGAGGGACCGCCGGAGGCGGCAGTGGGAGGCTCGGACGGAGGCGAGCAGTGGCGAGGGCTGAGGGGCAGTGGAGGCCTTGGCGGCGAGGGCGCCTGGCGCGATCATGGACGAGGCGGCCGGCGCCGTCAGCCTGCCGGGCGAGAGCGGGAAGAGGAGGTGGCAGCGAGGTCGGGCGCTGCCAGGAGGCGGGCCAAGTCTTGAGGCTGGAGGAGGCGGCAGTGAGAGAGGCTTCAGGCGTCTTGAGGCGAGTCTTGTGCTGGGGACGAAGAGGTTGGGGAAGGCGAGAGGGAGGCCAGGCGCGCGCTGTAGTGGTGGGCCAGGGGTGTGGGAGTCTGGGCAGGGTGGGGGCTATCGGTGGGGGTTGGTCGGCTGCGGGTGGACCCAAGGGGTGGAAAGCCCAGTCGAGGCTGGGCGGTTGGGGGCATGCGTCGTGTAGAGTGCATGCGTGTGTGTTCTTTGGATGGGTGAGGAGTGGGGCTGAGAGAGGAGAGAAAGAGGAAGGGAGTTGGGTGATGGCGTGGGCGCAGGAGTGGTTGAGGGAGAGGAGGAGGTGAGTTGGCAAGGATTGGAGGGTGAGGTGGAGGGGGCTGGGTAAGTTTATTGGTAGGTTTAGGATTTAGAGGGGCAGGACTGGTTGGACCGTTCTGAAAATATGGGGGTGGTCGTTCGGGTCGGGCCGGCCCGTTCGACTGCCCCCGCTAAAATAATTATAATTTTTATTTAATACACACAAGGTTTTTGCGAACCGATTTCGGGCAAAACAAAATATTCCGGGGACCGGTTTTGAGGTGTGAATAAAGATGGGGCGTTTGGAAAACAAATCGGGGTTTGCGAAATTAGTTTTGGCAAACAATGCATGATGATGACGATGCAATGCACAAATTTAACGCGATTTTCTAGTAGTGGTTTTGCGGGATGCCACACATCCATAGACAAAAGAGCATGATATCAACTGTGTACAAAGTACAAGTGAAATGTTGAAAACGTTCCCCATGACAACATGGTTCTGCTAATTCCAACGTATAAGTGCAAATATATACAACATGGATGACACAATTGTTCAAGTTTATTAGGGCCAAGACAAATAAAGTGTGCCATCAAGTTTGTGAGAGCTTTAATCACTAAGTTTTCACATAACAAAATACTTTTTAATTGGAAGATAGATGAAAACAAGAATATACTTGGAATGTTGTAACACACTATGCATAGGAATTTATAGTGGACACTTTGAAATAACTTGGTTTCTTGGGAGTTGGAATCATGAGTAGAGCTTACTCATACAAGTTGAGGCTAGCAAAAGACTGGAATCAACCAACTAAGAGAGCAATAATGGCCATAATAATGCAGAGCGACAAAACATTACTAATCAAAGCATAGAGTGGTACTACAATTCAAGGACTAAATGATCATAGAGGCTATGGTGACTTATTCATAGTCATAACATGGTGTGAGCATGTGCCAAGTCAACCCAAACAAAGCATCAAAGGAGAATACCACAATATTATACTTTTGCATGCTAAAACAATGCATGATTCCTTCAAGGCACACTAAGCAATCCCAATTGTTCGGAACAAGTCATGCTACAGAAATAATTACTAAGCATAAGGTTAAAACAACACCTAGCATGACATGCTAAAGTCTAAGTCACTGTCAAAGCAAGCTCCTCTTGCACTATTTTAAGCAAGAACTTTCTACTCCTTTCCAACACCAATCAACTTATTTGAAACAACACAGCGAGAACGGGGGTCCAAACTACTTTATTCAAGCAAACAAAACAAACTAACCAAATCAAATGAAAACAAAGACGCTCACAGAACAACACAACAGTGCATAAAACAATAAAAACGAAGTGTCTAGAAAGACCTGAGCTTTTTATTGATGAAGAAGCGGATGCCTTGGGTATCTCCAAGCTTTGACGCTTGTACCTCTTGAATATTTCTTGGGGTGACACTGGGGTGGCATCCCCAAGCTTGATATTTTGTCAATCCTTCATCTCATTACATCATTCTCTCTCTACACCTGAAAATTTTCCTTCATATAAAACTTCACACAATCTTCATTAGCAACATTAGTGTATTCAAAAGATAATAGACCATTGGGTTTAGCTTTAGAACAGAAAAACTTTCATTAAAAACACAAGCTACTATAGAAATTCCCTCAAAAAGCTCAATTTCCCAAAAAGAACCCAAAAAGGAATTAATAAGAAGCAAATGCAAATAATGGCAGAAATCTGTCAAAACAGACCAGCTGGTAGAAACCAATTTTTTCTAAGACCTTCTGTTGCTCAAATCAAAAAGTGTTGAACTAAGGAAAGTTAGCTAACATACTAGGGGATATATTCGTAAATTTTCATCTCAATCCGACTTACAGAGACTCCTCACAAATATTTATGGTGGAGCACAAAAATCTATTTCGAGACAGCAACTCCCCAAAATCTTACTTCCCTCTCATTAGAGGTTATTCTTGGCACAAAAAGCAAACAAAAAAGGATAAGGAGAGGTCATTACTGAAGTAATAACTTCCAAGACTCAAGAAAACTCTTGGGTTATCTCCTAACAAGTACTTTTCTTTAACGCCTTTAAGTTAGACACAAGAAGCAAGAATCAAGTATTTTCAAATGAAGAAGAATTAACATCAAATCTCTTGCTCCTACATTTCTTACCTTTATTCTTATATTTAGGGAATACGTGATTGCTTACTAGAGGAGAAAAATGCATAATGCCTTTTCTCACATCTATTATTGCTCCAAGGTGTTTCAACAGGGATCTTCCGAGTGTAATATGTCCTTTTCCTACACATTCAATAACAAGATAATCAGTAGACACCATTTTCATTGAGATTTTTGTAAACACACCTTCAGTTACTTCAATGGGTAATAAAGTTGCATTATTAGTAAGAGATATTTCTTCTCCTCCTTTGGAAAGTCCCCAAAGACTCAAAGACTCATAAATATCTTTAGGCATAAGGAAAAATTCAGACATGATATCATAGCGAGCATCAAAAGTTGCACTATTTATAGAGATCTTGATTGTAGGAAACCACTTTGATGGCTCAGAGCTAATTGGAACATAATCATGGTGCTCTCTAAGTGTGTGATAGCAACTGTTCAAAGCAGCAGTACTGGACTCAAGAGTATTCAACCTAGCATAAATGTGTATAAAAGAAGAATCAGACTTGCCAGGCATATTATAAATTATAATCAATCTCTTTATAGCATCTAAAGCTTCATCCTCAGTACAACAAAAAATATCTTTCTCAGTCACAGCATCCAAACATATCTATAACAAAGATCAATAACATGGTATAAACTATTAATAACCAAGCTAAGACTCATCTTAGGCTTAGTTTCCCCTTGTAAAGCAGAGATTCTAGACCAAGCTTCTTTGAAACTCCCTCCACTTCCTTGTTTGAAAGTAAAGATACTTTCCATAGGTGACACAGGGATTGGACCAAAACCAGACATAGTAGCAACTAGAGTAGGAACTAATTTTTTTGTGTTTTTTATAAGAGAAAGCAAACCAAACTAAACTAATTTTTTTGGAGTTTTTGATAAAAAGAGGCAAACAAAACTAAGCAAAAAAACTAAGCAAACCAAAAACAAAGTAAAGAGAAAGGTTGACAAGGACTCCCCTTTGAAGACGTCCTTAGCCTCCCCGTCAATGGCGCCAGAAAAAGGCTTGATGAGTGCAGCAGCACTTCGTTGGGAGACCCCAAGAGGAAGGTATGAGGAGAACAGCAGCAAGTTTTCCCTCAGTTAGAAACCAAGGTTATCGAACCAGTAGGAGGAAGGAAACGACTCAAAGGTGTTGCTAGCAACTTGGAGACCTGCACAACACAAACTCAAGACTTTGCCCCAACGAACAGTGAGGTTGTCAATCTCACCGGTTTGTTGTAACAAAGGATTAACTGTATGGTGTGGAAGGTGACGAGGTTTGATCTCGTCAATGCCCATTGTTATGGACTTGGGTTTTGGAGAAGATGGGGATGCTGGAGATCGCGGAACGGTTAGCAAACAAGCAACACGGGGACACGAGGTTTACCCAGGTTCAGGCCCCCGGAGGGAAAACCCTACTCCTGCTTGTTTGCTCTTGATTACGGCAGAACCGATGATTACAGGGGTGCGCAGATGCAATCTGGCGTGGAGGTGCGTATGCGAAAGTATGGGGAAGCGAGATCTAGGTCGTGCCCTCCTGGCCTTTATATAGACTTAGGCAGGTCCCAGGCACAGATCTAGTCGGTTACAAGTTCTAGGGTTTACCCCTTTGAATTTCCTATCTACTCTAGTCTTGCTCTTCAAGGATCTGAAGGCGTCATGGGCCTTGGCCACCCGAAAATCTTCATGGGCTGGCGTATATTTGCAGTGGGCCTTCCTTGGGCTGGACCAGGTATGCTGAAATCGTGTACCCGCAGGGTATAACCATGTCAGAAGGTAATAGTGGTTTGCAACAAGTAAACGATAAACAATGGAAGATGTATCAATGGTAAAGATTGGACCGGGGTCCATAGTTCACTAGAGGTGTTCTCCTTATATAAACAAACATGGCATGCTGGGTAATCAAATTATAGCAGGACAATTGACAGGACTGAGCAAGGCATAACAATGCAATACTAGACATCATGATCCTATGAGATTCGATTGGGAAATACAACAAGATACATAGACCGCCATCCAACTGCATCTATGACTAGAAGTCCACCTTTGGGTTATCATCCGAACTCCCTCCAGTATTAAGTTGCAAGAAACAAACAACTTCTTTAAGCAAAGTGTGTAAGGTAAACAATCCACGTGTTCTGTTGTTTTCTCCCTAGTGGCAACAACACATCTACAACCTTAGAGATTTATGTCACTTCCCTTAGATTAAATAGAGGCATCAACCCACTATCGAGCATAAATACCCCCTCTTGGATTCACTAGCAACTACTTGGCCAAGATAGCTACTAACAACGGAGAGCATGCAAGATCACAAACAACACAAACATGATAGAATAAATAAGACAAAAACCATTAATCAATCTAACATAGTAATCTCAATATCCATCGGATCCCCGCAAACACGACATGCATGATTACAAATAGATGAGATCTTGGTCATGAACGGTGCTCATAAGATCTAGACATGAAAGCACAAAGGAGGAGATACAACCATCTAGATACTACATGGACCCGTAGTCCAAGGTGGAACTACTCACGCTTCATACCGGAGGCTAGCATGATGAAGAAGAAGGCCTCTGGGATGATCTCCCCTCCGGCGGGGTGCCGTGAAGAGCTTCAGATCCCACCGATCTAGGGACGATGGTGGAGGAGGCTACAGACAGTTTCGTGGAATATTGATCCGGTACTTAGGGTTTAGTCATCGGGGGGCTTCTTATAGGTGAAGAGGCAAGGTAGGAGGGTGGACAAGTGGCCCACACCCTGCCTAGGCGCGGCCTAGGGTGGGCCCGCTCCTAGGGGGTGAAGCCGCCCTGTGGCTCCCCTTTGTCTCTCCTCTGGACTCCATGTTATCCTTGGTGAAATATTGACTTTGGCTTTTGTCCCGTCCAATTCCGAGAATATTTCCTTACTAGATTTTCTAGAACCAAAAATAGCAGAAAACAGGCAACTTGCACTGTGGCATCTTGTTAATAGGTTAGTACCGGAAAACATATAAAAACACCTCAAAGTGTGGACAAAACGAAGAAAAGTAGATACTAAACAAGCATGGAACATCAAAAATTATAGATACGTTTCCGATGTATCATTCTCCGTATATAATCAAACATGGCAAGCTGGGTAAACAAATTAAAGTATGGCAATTGATAGGACTAAGTGTGGCATCCCGCAAAACCACTACTAGAAAATCGCGTTGAATTTGTGCATTGCATCGTCATCATCATGCATTGTTTGCCAAAACTATTTTCGCAAAGCCCGTTTTGTTTTCTAAAACGCCCCATCTTTATTCAAACGCCAAACCCCGGGGCTCCGGAGTATTTTGTTTTGTTGCTATCGGTTTGCAAATGGTCCAATTAAAGTAAATAATATATTAAATTATTTTTGTGGGGCAGTCAGGCAGTAGAGTAGACGACGACCACCCCTGTTTTTAAAACGGTCCAACCAGTCCCACCCCTTTTTCCTAAACTCACCCACTAACCTACCCAGCCCAACCCTCCACATCACCCCCACCTATCCTAGGCCGCCACCTCACCCTCTCCTCTCCTCCCATCCAACCACAAACTGCCACATAGCCCACCCCCACTTCCTCTCCCTCTAAACCCACCCTGCCAGCTCACACTCCCTCACCCATCCCTTACACGCACGCAACACCACAGCAGCGCGCCCACCAGCCCCTGCCCCTGCCACTGGGCCCCACGCCGCATGGGACCCACCTCCCTCCCTGCCCGCTCGTCCTCCCTCCCCATCTTCTTCCCACCACCTTGTGTCGTGTGCCCTTGCCTGCCCACCGTCGCCTCTGCACCGTTCCTCCCCGAGCCCGGCCCCGTCCTCACCGCTCTCCCCCTCGTCCGCCACCCATCAAGCTCAGCTCCCGGTCTCCGCCCTCGCCACCTTCACCGTCAGCGTCCCGTCCGCCCTTCGGCCTTGCTGCGCCTCCCAGCGCCCGCCAGTGAGCTCCAGCGCCACCTCGCCGGTCTGACGCCCGCCCTCAAGCTTCCCAGCCCCCGGCGCTCCGGCCGGTCGCTCCTCCGTCGCGCCCGGTAGCCTTCAGCGCCGCCGTCCGCCCCGCAGCCGCGCCTCCTCCTCCGCCACGCGGCGTCCTTCCCGCCCCTCGGCCGCTTTCGCTGCGCCGCCGCCGCCGCCGGCCAGCGCGCGGCCCCGCACGCCTCGTCGCCCCTCCCTCCGTCCGCCGCCGGCGAGCCCGCCCCAGCGCTCGACCCCGCCGCGTGTCTGCCGCCTCCCGCCTGAGCTCCCTCTCCTGCGAGGCCTCCGTGTCGAGCAGGTGCCGTCCGCCAGCGTGTGCCCCGCGTCGCCCTGCCGGCCTGAGACCTCCTCGTCGCCGGAGCTCCGGCCGTTCGAGTCGACCCTCTGCCTCGCGCCGCCATCCGCTGTCCCCGACCTGGGCTTCCTCCGCCTCCTCCGACCCCGGTGTTCAAGACCGGCCTCGATAAGTACTGCGCGTAAGCCGCGTACTCGCGAGGTGCCAAGCTTCCACAAGATCTCCGCGTTGACAGGGTATCGAGAGGATGAGCCTGGTGACGCTCGATGGACCACCGATAAGTACTTCGACATGGACCCCAACGAGACACCGCCAACACCCAAGTCCTCCACCCCGGACCCGGAGGATCCCCGGAACTTTTTTAATGATACGGCGACCACCGAGATCTACACTCGGAACCGTCGACATGACCCGACGACCGCGGAACCGACAAGTTCGCCATCGACCTCGAGGACGCCCACACGAAACGACAAGACCGCCACACGGACGCCGAGACCCCTGAACCCTGAGGCCCCGAACCGAAGACGATCCGAAGCGCCAAGACCTCCGACAAGGAACCGATGCGCCCCGACACCGAGACCCTGAGCGACAAGTTCTTTCTCCCGGACGCCGAGCTCGCCGAGAACCCTGATGCGACAAGACCCTAACCCCCGGAGTCCGAGAACGATCCCGCCGAGCCCGTCGAACCCTGGACCCTGAGACCGACCCCGAACCCCGGAATCCCGAGATCGTCGAGACCCTAAATGTGTGAACCCCTTCCCGAAACCCTATTTTATAACATAATAACAACTTGTTGCATATTGAATTGTCATACTCGCATGCATATCTGTGGTTTGGGGGCCTTATGTCGATTCACCTAATAATTAAATATGGGGCCCATATGCGGGCAAATCTAGCCTTATGTTGGCCTCATTTAAACATGTGTAGCGAACCGGTTCCATCTGTTGCATTGCTAAACAACATATAATTTGCGGGGTAGACAAATAACTTGAACCACCTAATTAATGTCGGGACCCCGGTTCCGCTTAATATGACCTAGTTGCATCGCACCTTGCCATGTCATTCATCATACATGCATCATGCCGATCTTCTGCCGTTGTATTAAATATTGCATCCGGTGTTTCTTCTAGTGTTTTGCTTCTTCGCGGATAAGGCCGTTGAGTTGATGTGAGCTCCGCCCCGATCTTCGGATGAACCTTCGGCAATGTCTTCAGGCGAGCATCTCCCCCTTTCTACCTATCTTACTTTCATAGTATTTATTCCCTCCTGTTGATCTATTGCTATCTGTGTTGCGATGCTCTAGTTTCCGTACCTGTGGTATCCCTTGCAGCCTTATATTGCCTTGGACACACCCTATTACATTGTTTGGTAGATAGTTGGACTTGCGCGTCGTAGTTGCTTGCTCAAGTGCTGATGTGTGTCACCATATGCCACAGTTGCTGATGTATTGCCGCATGTTGATGTTGGAGATGATTCTAGTTTTACTTATCGTCACTTTAATTTCAGTTTAACAACTAAAATTGAAATAAGCAGAGGCATCGGTGGGTGATAGATAATATTTGGTTTCCGAACGCCCACTTGTGTCCCGTAAGACCCCGAGTACTTGATACCTGTTCCTTGATTTATCGCTATCCACATCCGGAGGTATATGGGACCCCCAGCGAGCTTGATTCATCTTATTTCTTGGGGCCACAAACTAGTTTGAGGTTTTATTTACGATCCTGTACTTATGCCATGCTACTTTACGTATTTAAATTGTGCGAGGAGCACCTGTCTTGTTAGGATCGGGACACGATTCATGGTGTCGACAATCCCAGCCACACTTTCGGGTTCCCGATCGTTCCACGGCCGTATACCCAAACCTTGAGCCCGTCTCGAGTCGGCTGGTTTCGTTGGGATCTACTTAAGGGTGGCCCCTCAAATATTTCTGAATCCTGTGATTGTTCGATCGTGAAAGCCTCGTTGGGTTTTGATTTGGTTTTCGAGGTTGATCGGCGTGTGTTGCTATTGGTGCACCCCCGGGTAAAACTTTCAAAGCCGTGTCCGCGGATATGGGCGACTTGGAGCATATCTCGATCATAGACAAGCATAACTAAAGTTTATTTCTATAAATTTGACTTTATAATGACTAGTAATCAGCTTCACTATAATGGAATGGCTAATTAATACTGCCCACAATTGCTTGTTTGGTTGTCGCTTGCGACAATTGTATCTGACTAGTAAGTATTGCAACTTCTAGCGAAATGGCTGAATAAAAGTACCAACAAGCTTTGGGTTATGGGTTTATCTCATGCTACATGTCGATTAGTAATTGACGCAACTATAACGGAATGGTTAACTAAAATTGCCCCGCTTACTTTATCGGGATGATTATCTAAACCGACTAGTAATTGCTGCAACAATAATCAATAAGTAAAGCCAACCGTGTGAGTTCCTCGGTTGACTTCCTCGTTTGGTCTCGAGGAAACACCGGGATGGGTTTGTTTGGTGTTAGCTTGAGTTGGATCCGAATAGGTCTTCCTTATCCCTCTCGATCACCGCCGGTTGTATCGAGTCTCTATAGGTTGTTTAGTGCATCTTGCCGCTGCCGCTCGATCCACCATACATATGTGGCGAGGACCGCGAATTCTAGCCTCGCCGTGTCTTGGCCTCAAGATCTTGGCGCTCCTTTTTTCCTTTGCCCTTTGCGGCACCTTTTGTTTAAGCGGTTTTGAGATCGGCGCCGTTAGCGGTTACCCTTCCGGCTTGGCACAGGCAGGGTTATGGGCGCCATTGGTTATTCTTGAGGCTCTTAGCCCCATTTGCATCTTGTCCATAGCTGGGCCCTATCGTTTTCAAGGTGATTTGGATCTTTGTATATTATATACGTATTCTTGACTCTTTGAGTCATTGTTATATATCTGTACATGGGTCCCATCGAGGACTGTTGTGTAATGTTATTACCGTTTTCCACCCGCGAAAGTGCTGGTGAGCACCTTTGAATCGTTTCTATGCGGGTTTGGCGAATTTTGCTCAAACTTGCATAGGTCCGATCGAGGGTGTTCTGAGTGGTATCGAGCCAGCAGTTGCGATACCCCACAAGTCCAGCCTGTAGGATAACCTAGCTAACGGCCGAAGTAGAGTGTCAAAACTATTTTTGCAAAATCGGTTGGATAGTTCTGGTTAGGTCTGATTTTACTCCTTACCCCTCTGCTGCTCTCCTCTGACCTCTGCGTGTTTTGAATCCGCTCTCTTCTCTCTCTTCGAGTCCAGGAAATTCTCGTGGTTGGGTTTCCGTCGTACCTTTAGGGTTTCGCTTCCTCCTTTGCTAACGGTGATCTATCATCCGGTGTTCAAGATGCCTGAGGAATCCGTCTTCTGTGGAACCATTCTTTATTCCTTGTTTGTTCCTTCCGGTGTTTTCTGACGCGACGACATCCTCTACGCCAGATCCGATGCAGATTTCGCATCACTCCTTTGTTCCAAACCTCGCTTGTCGAGATCTTCAGTATGATTCCGAGAATGGTTGTACTCTTTTCTACTGATTGTGCGGAGTAATAGTTTGGGTGCGTGATGGATTGGCCCCCATGCCGACTACCCCTTCTATTCGCTTTTGTACAATGAAGTGGATGAGAATGCATCGGTTCCCCCTTTTCCCCGGAGTTAGGGGTGGCTTTATTTGTTGATACCTCTACCTTCGACCTTTTGTTCCCGGAGTGTTCTCTTGACAATCACGGACAACGAACTCTTGTTAGTGGTGTCGCGAGGATCTACACGAAGCGCGAAGTATCAGATCGCCGACCCTTCCTTCCGGTACCATGAGGCGGATCTCGAGGGCGAGATCCCTTGTTAGTGGTGTCGAATTGTGGCATCCCGCAAAACCACTACTAGAAAATCGCGTTGAATTTGTGCATTGCATCGTCATCATCATGCATTGTTTGCCAAAACTATTTTCGCAAAGCCCGTTTTGTTTTCTAAAACGCCCCATCTTTATTCAAACGCCAAACCCCGGGGCTCCGGAGTATTTTGTTTTGTTGCTATCGGTTTGCAAATGGTCCAATTAAAGTAAATAATATATTAAATTATTTTTGTGGGGCAGTCGAACGGGCCGAGTAGACCCGAACGACCACCCCTGTTTTTAAAACGGTCCAACCAGTCCCACCCCTTTTTCCTAAACTCACCCACTAACCTACCCAGCCCAACCCTCCACATCACCCACACCTATCCTAGGCCGCCACCTCACCCTCTCCTCTCCTCCCATCCAACCACAAACTGCCACATAGCCCACCCCCACTTCCTCTCCCTCTAAACCCACCCTGCCAGCTCACACTCCCTCACCCATCCCTTACACGCACGCAACACCAGAGCAGCGCGCCCACCAGCCCCTGCCCCTGCCGCTGGGCCCCACGCCGCATGGGACCCACCTCCCTCCCTGCCCGCTCGTCCTCCCTCCCCATCTTCTTCCCACACGCGACGCCGTGTCGCCGGCGCCCCCACCTTGCGCCCACCGCCCCGCCGTCGCCTCTGCACCGTTCCTCCCCGAGCCCGGCCCCGTCCTCACCGCTCTCCCCCTCGTCCGCCACCCATCAAGCTCCGGCGCTCCCCGGTCTCCGCCGCCCTCGCCACCTTCACCCGTCGCCCGCTTCCGGCCCATGACGCACCTCCCAGCGCCCGCGCCGCCAGCTCCGCGCGCCACCTCGCCGGTCTGCGCCCGCCCTCAAGCTTCCCAGCCCCGTGGCGCTCCGGCCCGGTCGCTCCTCGTCCCGCGCCAGGTTCCTTCCAGCGCCGTCCGCCCCTGCAACCCCGCGGTGCGCCTCCTCCGGCCACCAGCGCGCGTCTTCACCCGCCCCTCGGCCGTACCTGCTGCGCGCCGCCCGCCCGGCCGCTCCGCCCGGCCAGCGACCCGCCGCGCCTCGTCGCCCCTCCCTCGTCCGCCCGCGAAGCCGCCCTGACCTCGACCCAGCGTGTCTGCCGCCTCCCGCTGAGCTCCCTCTCCTGAGGCCTCCGTGTCGGCAGGCCGTGTCGGCAGGTGCCGTCGCCAGTGTGCCCAGCGTCGCCTGCCGCTGAGACCTCCTCGTCGCCGGAGCTTGCCGTTGTCGACCCTCGCCTCGCGCGCCATCCGCTGTCCCGACCAGGCTTCCTCCGCCTCCTCCGACCCGGTGTTCAAGACCGGCCTCGATAAATCTTGGCGTAAGCGGCGTACTCGAGGTGCCAAGCTTCCACAAGATCTCCGCGTTGACAGGTATCGAGAGGATGAGCACGTGACGCTCGATGGACCACCGATAAGTACTTGACATGGACCCCAACGAGACACCGCCAACACCCAAGTCCTCCACCCCGGACCGGAGGATCCCGGGCGACAAGCACTCCCTCGAGAACGCCGAGATCTACAATCGGAACCGTCATGACCCGGCGACGCGGAACCGACAAGTTCGCCATCGACCTCGAGGCGCCACCGCAACGACAAGACCGCCACACGGACGAGACCCTGAACCACAGGCCCCGAACCGAGCGATCCGAGCGCCAAGACCTCCGACAAGGAACCGATGCGCCCGACAGAGACCACTGGCGACAAGTTCTTTCTCCGGACGCCGAGCTCGCCGAGAACCACGATGCGACAAGACCCTAACCCGAGTCCGAGAACGATCCCACGAGCCCGTCGAACCACGGACCAGACCGACCCGAACCCCGGAATCCCGAGATCGTCGAGACCCTAAATGTGTGAACCCCTTCCCGAAACCCTATTTTATAACATAATAACAACTTGTTGCATATTGAATTGTCATACTCGCATGCATATCTGTGGTTTGGGGGCCTTATGTCGATTCACCTAATAATTAAATATGGGGCCCATATGCGGGCAAATCTAGCCTTATGTTGGCCTCATTTAAACATGTGTAGCGAACCGGTTCCATCTGTTGCATTGCTAAACAACATATAATTTGCGGGGTAGACAAATAACTTGAACCACCTAATTAATGTCGGGACCCCGGTTCCGCTTAATATGACCTAGTTGCATCGCACCTTGCCATGTCATTCATCATACATGCATCATGCCGATCTTCTGCCGGTGTATTAAATATTGCATCCGGTGTTTCTTCTAGTGTTTTGCTTCTTCGCGGATAAGGCCATTGAGTTGATGTGAGCTCCGCCCCGATCTTCGGATGAACCTTCGGCAATGTCTTCAGGCGAGCATCTCCCCCTTTCTACCTATCTTACTTTCATAGTATTTATTCCCTCCTGTTGATCTATTGCTATCTGTGTTGCGATGCTCTAGTTTCCGTACCTGTGGTATCCCTTGCAGCCTTATATTGCCTTGGACACACCCTATTACCTGTTGTTTGGTAGATAGTTGGACTTGCGCGTCGTAGTTGCTTGCTCAAGTGCTGATGTGTGTCACCATATGCCACAGTTGCTGATGTATTGCCGCATGTTGATGTTGGAGATGATTCTAGTTTTACTTATCGTCACTTTAATTTCAGTTTAACAACTAAAATTGAAATAAGCAGAGGCATCGGTGGGTGATAGATAATATTTGGTTTCCGAACGCCCACTTGTGTCCCGTAAGACCCCGAGTACTTGATACATGTTCCTTGATTTATCGCGCTATCCACATCCGGGAGGTATATGGGACCCCTCTCAGCCAGAGCTTGATTCAGTCTTATTTCTTGGGGCCACAAACTAGTTTGAGGTTTTATTTACGATCCTGTACTTATGCCATGCTACTTTCTGTATTTAAATTGTGCGAGGAGCACCTGCTTTATTTAGGATCGGGACACGATTCATGGTGTCGACAAGCCCAGCCACACTTTCGGTTCCCAGTCGTTCACAGCCAGATACCCAAACCTTGAGCCGTCTCGAGTCATTTGGCCGTTGCGGGATCTACTTAAGGTGGCCTTGAAATATTTCTGAATCATGTGATTGTTCATCGTGAAAGCCTCGTTGGGTTTTGATTTGGTTTTTCCGAGGTTGATCAAGCGTGTGTTGCTATTGGTGCACCCGGCCGGTAAAACTTTCTCAAAGCCGTGTCCGCGGATATGGACGACTTGGAGCAAGATATCTCGATCATAGACAAGCATAACTAAAGTTTATTTCTATAAATTTGACTTTATAATGACTAGTAATCAGCTTCACTATAATGGAATGGCTAATTAATACTGCCCACAATTGCTTGTTTGGTTGTCGCTTGCGACAATTGTATCTGACTAGTAAGTATTGCAACTTCTAGCGAAATGGCTGAATAAAAGTACCAACAACTGCTGGGTTATGGGTTTATCTCATGCTACCTGTATCTGATTAGTAATTGACGCAACTATAACGGAATGGTTAACTAAAATTGCCCACTGCTTACTTTATCAGGATGATTATCTAAACCTGACTAGTAATTGCTGCAACAATAACTGAATAAGTAAAACTGCCAACTGTGTGAGTTCCTCGGTTGACTTCCTCGTTTGGTCTCGAGGGGGAAACACCAGGATGGGTTTGTTTGGTGTTAGCTTCAGGTTGGATCCGAATAGGTCTTCCTTATCCCTCTCTGATCACCGCCAGTTGTATCGAGTCTCTATAGGTTGTCTAGTGCATCTTTGCCGCCGCCATCCACCATACCTATGTAGGCAAGGACCAATTCTAGCCTCGCCGTGTCTTGGCCTCGATCGACGCTCCTTTTTTCCTTTGCCCTTTGCGGCACCCTTTTGTTTAAGCAGGTTTTGAGATCGACGTTAGCGAGGTTACCCTTCCGCTTGGCCAGGCAGGGTTATGGACGCCATTGGTTATTCTTGTGGCTCTTAGCCCCATTTGCATCTTGTCCGTAGTGGACGCCCTATCGTTTTCAAGGTGATTTGGATCTTTGTATATTATATCTGTATTCTTGACTCTTTGAGTCATTATATATATATATGCTCGTGGGTCCCATCGAGGACTGTTGTGTAATGTTATTACTTCGTTTTCCACCCGCACGAAAGTGCCTGGTGGGCACCTTTGAATCGTTTCTATGCGGGTTTGGCGAATTTTGCTCAAACTTGCATAGGTCCGATTCTGAGGGTGTTACACTAAGCAAGGCATAACAATGCAATACTAGACATCATGATCCTATGAGATTCGATTGGGCAATACAACAAGATACATAAACCGACATCCAACTGCATCTATGACTAGAAGTCCACATTTGGGTTATCATCCGAACCCCCTCCAGTATTAAGTTGCAAGCAACAGACAACTGCTTTAAGTAAAGTGTGTAAGGTAAACAATCCACGTGTTCCATGAACAAGAGACCTTTGTTTTCTCCCTAGTGGCAACAGCACATCTACAACCTTAGAGATTTCTGTCACTTCCCTTAGATTAAATAGAGGCATCAACCCACTATCGAGCATAAATACCCCCTCTTGGAGTCACTAGCAACTACTTGGCCAAGATAGCTACTAACAACGGAGAGCATGCAAGATCACAAACAACACAAACATAATAGAATCAATAAGACAAAACCATTAATCAATCTAACATAGTAATCTCAATATCCATCGGATCCCCGCAAACACGACATGCATGATTACAAATAAATGAGATCTTGATCATGAACGGAGCTCACAAGATCTAGACATGAAAGCACAAAGGAGAAGATACAACCATCTAGCAACTACATGGACCCGTAGTCCAAGGTGGAACTTCTCACGCTTCATACCAGAGGCTGGCATGATGAAGAAAAAGGCCTCCGGGATGATCTCCCCTCCGGCAGGGTGTCGGGAAGAGCTTCAGATCCCCCCCCAATCTAGGGACGATGGTGGCGGTGGCTACAGACGGTTTCGTGGAATATTGATCGGGTACTTAGGGTTTACGCATCGGGGGATTCTTATAGGCGAAGAAGCGAGGAAGGAGTCTGACCAGGGGGGCCACACCCTGCCCAGGCGCAGCCTAGGGTGGGCCTTGCACCTAGGGAGTGCAGCCGCCCTGTGACTCCCCTCCGTCTCTCCTCTGGACTCTGTCTTCTCCTCGATGAAATGTTAACTTTGGCTTTTGTCCCGTCCAATTCCGAGAATATTTTTTTACTAGCTTTTCTAAAACCAAAAACAGCAGAAAACAGGCAACTGGCACTGCGAAATCTTGTCAATAGGTTAATTCCAAAAAGTGTATAAAAACACCCCAAAGTGTAGACAAAGCAAAGCAAAGTAGATACTAAACAATCATGGAACATCAAAAATTATAGATACGTTTCCGACGTATCACCAACATCGTTCTACGTCGATGTAGCGCTTTCGCGCAGATTTCACCATTCCCAAGTCAGTTGGAGTCTGTCCGTCCAGGTCAAAGAAGCCTTGCCCTCCTTGCAGCACGCTGTTGCCGCCTTGTAGCTCGCATCCCACCGCGGTACCTCCTGCCATGGTGTGCCTCGCCACGCCTTCCGACCCGGGGCCACGCCACCCCGACATCCGCACTGTAGCACCCGTGGTAGCCCGTCCCGCCGTCCACATGGACAAGACAAAACCACCGCGCCTGCAACCTGAACTCCCTTAGCACGAGCCCCATGGCATGGTCGCGCATAGCCCCGCAGCGCCCAGCCTTGTGCGCATGCGCCCCAGATGGCCGTCGTCGGAGATCGAGGGGACAAGAACAACCTCCGGACAGATCTGGGCAGCCCCATATTTGGAAGCCCATGATGCCGCCACCCGCATAGTCAGCTGCCTCCCGATCACCGCCAACGCAACACCGTCATAGAGACCACAGCCACCTCCCGAGGCTGCGGCCTTGGAATCCGTGCGCCGGTGATACGTTCGACGACGTCCAAATCATGCCAGACCTTCACCAGTGCCTCCAGACGATGGAAAGAAACCCTGACACCTTTGGCAGTAAGGACCGCCACGACCACGACAAGGGTCGGCGGCAAGGGAAGAGACCAGAGGGGGGAGCTTTTGGGTGGCGGCAGGGATCCCTTGTGTTGCCTGGGTGTGACACGGGGGGAGGCACTTGGTATGTTTTTCGGGTAAATAATATAAAATGGATAGTGCATATAAATCAATAGCTAAGCCGATAGTGTTATTGTTATGCATGATAAATGGTGTTTGCACCAGAATACATAACAAGAATGTGCCACCTATTTATGACTGATGGGACGGATCTAGCTTCTCTTGTATTTGTATTAAAACGCTCTTGAATTTGTTCTCATTTTTTTGGAACGGTCGGTGACCTCCACTCTCTTTGTAACATGCTTCATCAACGAGCCCTTGGTGATGCCATACAAAGTACAAACCATTATCCTCATCATCATTCTAGTTAGATTTCCTATTTTTCTTTTCCATAGAGCTACGAACTTCAAAGGAAGATAGAATAAAAACAAATTTAGACATATGTTCTTCTACCTCTTACATCGGAATATAGTGGGGAAATTCACCTCGTTCGCATTATGTCATACTCCATAATGCGGACTAGGGGTGAGAAGAGGAAGATGCGGTGGTCTTTGCCATGGATGCGACCACACAGTGGGCGACCTCTGATTAGGAGGCGGAGAGCGGGGCCAAGAAGGTTCACCTTGCTAATAGATCCCCTTCGAGAAGGAATTCTCATCCTAGCTCTGAGACATGGCTGCGACCATGAGGAGGGAAAGCTTCGATTGGAAGGAGGGGAGCAGAACCGAGCAGGTTATGAGTAGAGCTAGATCTCCTCCTAGAAGGGACTCTTGTCCTGACTCCGTGACATGGCTGTGACCACATCAACAGCGAGCTACAATTTGGGGGAGTGGAGCTTTGTCGAGAATAATAATGGGGAATCAATGTGGGCACCAACAATGTTGTCTACATGGCAGCCCAGATGGCAAATAAATAACAGTGAAAACTGACAAGGCTGTCCCAACTTGACCGACGTTATGGAGATATTTTCAGTTCAAACGTTTCATCTAGTGATAGTTGAATTCATGCCGGAATAGCCCTTCCAGCATGTTGTCTCGTCAACTTTGTGCATCTCAATCGGATTACACGCAACTCCGGCCCCTTAGAGCACGGACACCTCAACTTGGCTACCGCTAAGTGATGTCTGCAAGTGTATATTTCGTATGTAGTTAATTTCGAAAGAAGATTATCGAAACACGGAGAGCTACTGGTTGAGGTCTTAATGCCCCTTGTTATTATTCACCAAAAGAGTGCTTGGGAATTCTCTTTGGTTTCAGCCAAGAGAGTTTGAGATATACTGCAATATTAATGTAGTGCAAGTAAACAGAGACAAAGGTCCATGGTGTAAATAGTATGAAATTGTAGTTCAAGGAGCATAAGATCCACCACTAGCAATGGGATAATTCATGATAAGGATAAATCGGTGTCTTCCTTTATGCGTATGTATGGGAAAAGCTTCAAATTACATGATCACTGACCAGTCATCTTATATTTTATCTGTCATAACCACAATGTTGATCAAAGGCTAGCCATCATGATCCCCCGCAATTAAGGGTTAACCTCATGGTCATGGAGTAGGCTTTGCGAGTCCCCTCTTATCCCCCTTGGCCACATGTGCAATGATCTAATGTGATATGTCACACAACAACTTTACACCATTACATGTCCAACTTTAGTTCCCTCTAATGTCCTAAAGAGGAATGTTATGTGGTCGACATTTACATAACATCAAGAGAGTGAACTAATGCATATTCATAAATAAGGTTATAGATCATCTTTATTTCAATTTATAATATTGCTAGGGTTTATTCGTCTTACCCAAAACAAGGAGAACTATTCACACATGGAGGCAATGAATACCATCATAATAGTATGAATGGAAAACATATGAATATATGAATACTCGTACGAATCCATAATAGGTTTGTAAAATACAACAAGATGGATGTAAATGAGATGTAGGGGATAATGATGATGGTGGAGTTGCAACGTTTGATGATGGGGATGATTCTTAGGACTCCAAGGATCTTTGTAGCCTCAGGATCGAATCCCTTCTACAAGTTCCCCCTCCAGATCTCTTCTGGAGGTGAGGTTTCTGCGAACTCTAGTCTCTTTAAATGTCTGATCTCATACCCGGCTACACGGGGCGAAAATATTTTACGAGGCGAAGCCTCCAGCAAATGGTATGGGCGGGCAGTGTGGATGGTCCCCACCCCTACCAATGCTCCGTTAAAGCCTCTTATTTCCTCCTGCAAACTGTATTCTCCTTTCCCTCTCTCTCTCTCAAGTGTGTGAGAAATTTGATGGAAGGCTTTAATGGACTTAAATTAGAAGATTTATGCCAAAAGTTGATAGCTTTAATCGTTTTATCCATCAACACCTTTGATTATGGGATCCCGGTGAAAAAATTCATATAAGGTGTGTGCGAGTGCGGTAAAGTTCCAAAATCCTATCACTACTTATGCAAAAACATAAGGTAAACATGCTGCAAAAATGCACTCATCTACTTTCCAAAGCTTAGACTCTTGATTGTCCCCAAGCAAGATGGCAGCTTTAATGGACAAGGTCATCATGTTCATGAAGCGTGAGTCGTTAAAATACATGAGCTATAGCAAACAGTTATAATAAAATATATAGAACCAACTAGTGGGTTCTATCACACTTCCACATGTCAAATGACTTAGAAGGCTTCCACACCTTAGTAAAAATCGCTTATATGAAGATTAATTAACAATATGACATAGAACGATAAGTTCAGCTGAAAGATTTTTGTGAGGAGATCTCAAACATATTTAGAAATTCTTCCATCCACTTGGGATTCAAAATTTTGAACGGTCTCTTTCGTTTCCTCTCATGACCATACTGCATATGTCTATTCACTATTTGCACAAATTTGCTTTTCACTCTTTGCACAAATTTGCTTTTCACTTTGCATTTATACAATTTATATTTTTGTGCAAATAAGCTAGACATACTTTCCTATCATACGGGAATACTCAAAATATATCAAAACTTTTAATATTAACTCTCAAGACGAGTATGAAGTAATTCATGTTGGTGGTTTGAGTATCTACCTCATCTTGTACCCTTTCCATTTTTCAAAAGTAGCATTGTTTGATTTTATTAACTTACTTCCTTGCTATTTCTTTATTCTTTTCATTGAGCACTTTTTATTTAATTCTTATAATCAAACCAATGATCTACATCCCATTATTGAAATTTCTTCAAATTCCCATCACTAGTAACGGTGTGGAAGACTCTAAAATCACCATCAAATACAAGTACAATAGAACTCATCATAATTCATACATCTAATAAAATAACCATAAACTAAAATACTTCAAATATAAAAATTAAAAACTTGGAAATCCATATGATATGAATCATTCCTTCCTCCAAGGGAGCTAAAGTTACAACTTACTAGGAAAAACTTGGAATGGTAAACTAATATGCATGCATGAAAGAAAACATGCTAAAACTTATAAGATATACTATAAGATCTTAATAATCTCTCTAAATTTAGAATCAAGTCGGGTGGGATCAAATAACTCCTTGCGATTATTTGATATCGTGGCACGACTGATTTTTGTGGAGGTCGAGTGTGGGCGAGGTTGATGGCAAGACGCAACATCTGGTTGTGTTGTTCCAGATAGGAGAGATGGCTCTTCTTCCCGCGGAGTTCTTCAACTAGCTTCTCCTCCAGATCCATGATGCGTTTATGCACAATTTCACGTAGTTTAATTCTCGTTTCTAGTATATCTCTAGTGTGTGAAGACGTTGTTTAGTCCTTGAAACCAGCTGCTCTGGGATGAAGGAGGAGTCTGGAAGATCCCACTCATCCTAAGGCTTCACGATCATGCAGGCATTGAGAGTGAGCATCTTAGTTGTGGATATACGAGTGATACCAAGGGTAGGTAATTATTTTAGCATAATTTGATAAGTATTTGAGTATCAAACCCACGAGGAGCTGAAGATAGACTATCTATTGTCTAAAGCCATATAACTCACTTATACGGCCTTTCGTGCAACGCAATAAACTAAACGATGAGGTGTTTTTTCACTTCTAACTAGAAAACTGTAAAGTACTAAAAGTAAAAACAAAAGAGTAAACTATAGCAGGTAAAGTAAAAGTAGGTAACTCAAGGGAGCAAGTTTTATGACAAATTATTATTTCATTCGTTTGGTTGTTAGAATTAGTAAAGCATATGGATAGTCTATATTGTTTTTTCTAGAGAGAAGCCATAAATTGATGTAGCCGTATCAATGCAATTACACCCTAGTGATTGATCCCAAACTCGTTTTCGTGCGACTCAAGGGAGTTATTAAGACATAAAATTCAACCAGCATGTATGTTTCAAGGTCTCCATAATTTATCCCTGTTAATTAACTATTAATTAATATAGCATACATATTTAAGACTCTGGGGACAGTTTTTAACAAGTACGTCCGGCCATCCCTCCTCCTAGCAACACGTAACAGTGACAGCCTTATGCATTTTTGAACATGTATGTACACTCATGCAACTAACAAAGAACTATTTCACAATAACCAATTTACACAAGTATGGAAAATAGATTTAGAATCCATCTCAAATATACAAACTAGTTGATACAAACACAAATATGTACACAAATAAATTAAACACATACAAATGTTGGATGTACACATGTTGTGACCAATAAATCAATATATACATGTTTTCTGCAATGCGTACCCCCGCAGACTGATCACACGTCGTGAAATGATAGTTGAGAGTGATCACGCGAATTGCAAATTGCTCGCAAATGTTTGTCCAAACTTCCATCCACCTGGCACAATAGCGTTGAACACAATTGTCTGTCCATCCGTGTCGGTCAATCTAAACGAGAGCTCTTTCCCGGTAAGAAGAGCTAAAGAGTGCCAGTTCGCGCCCCAATTACGGGCCATTGGCATCCAGTCTATTGAGTCGGAGTTCTTGACATCCATAGACTTGATTGAACCGGCGGCTGCGACATTCATCACATTAACTAGGTTGAAGTAATCATGGCCAACAATCTTGAACCGCACCCCTCCCTTCTTCACGCACGGAACCCTAAAGAAATTTGTATGTATTACAAAATTAAGCAATTTTGACTTCCAAAAACACCAAATTGTTATGACACAAAACAAACAACTCATGTGTACTTACCTCTGGTACATGACAGGGATGATACCACCCTTATAGACGCCGATCTTTTCCCATGCCGGTTGCGCCATGTCGAAGTGTTGCCGCGGTAGGTTGCACCATCCGCCGTTGTCATTCGGGAGCGCATCGTTAGGTGGGCAGAGGTTCGTGGCGGTGATTGTCACCGTAACTCCGGGTTTGCAGAACGCTGGGTCCGCCAGCTTGCGGTCACACGCGATCTTGTAGCACTGTCCGCACGAGGCGCCATCGTTGAACAGGACCGAGCTTAGCGCCGCCGTCCGCGTCCCGTACCCCGCTGAGTACAGGTTGCCATACCCGCACGCTCCACCTGGATTGTAATGAGCGATATGCTTTTAATTAGTGCAGTGGAGGGGTAGCAAGAGAGATATTGATCACTTCAATGAGCGTATGAGTGTGTAATAAGCTAGGTAGTTAGTTACCCATGGTGCCAGAGCCGTCAGCGCCGCCATAGAACGTCGCATGCGCCCTCGACCATTTGATCGGCGCATTGTCCGTGGCCACGGCCAACCCACAGCAGACGAACGTGAGCAACGCCACCGCAATTGCTCGGGATGGAATCAACGCCATATCTCTCTGTCGATGGATGAAGCTACCAATGTTACGAGCTTGTGGCATTCCGCAAAACCACTACTAGAAAATCGCGTTGAATTTGTGCATTGCATCGTCATCATCATGCACTGTTTGCCAAAACTATGTCTGCAAAGCCGTTTTGTTTTCCCAACGGCCCATCTTAATTCAAATGCAAAACCCGGGCTAGTCCGGATTATTTTATTTTGTCTTGCATTGGTTTGCAAAGGCCATGCTTTAATCAAATAAAAATATTAAATTGTTTTGGCGGGGCAGTCGAACGGGCCAAAGCGACCCGAACGACCGCCCCAGATTTTTCAAACGGTCCACCTACCTGCCCCATCTAATCCTAAACTCACCCAATTATCTACCCATCCCTCCCTGGCCACCTCACTCCCACCATTCAGAGCCCGCCACGTCACCCTGCCTCTCCCTCCCAACCACCCAGAAACTGACACCTAGCCACCCCCACTCTCTCTCCCTCTAAACCCACCCAGCAACCCACCTAACCACCTAACCCACCTAACCCACGCACCCAACCGCCCTGCCCGCGTGGCCACTCCCCACCTCCCGCTGCCATGCGGACCCCACCGTCCCTGAGCCCCTCCCCAGGAACCAGCTTCCCCGCGCGGACCCCACCTGCAGGCCCACGCGACCCGCCTCGATCCCCGCTCCTTCTTCCCCAGCAGCCATCCCCGCTCAGCCCCACGCTCGCCTCACCCCTCCTCCCACAAGCTCGCTGCCCGCTCAGCCCTGAGCCTACTCCTCCGTAGCCACCCGGCGTGCCCCCATCTCCGTCGCCTCACTGCGTGTCCGTGGCGCGCCGCCGGCCTCCCTCCCCGACCGCGTTCGCCTCCCTGCAGCCCACCGTCGCCACATCCGCCTCCTTCCTGGGCCGCCGACCGTCCCAGCGCCCGGCGTCAAGCTCGCCTCCGGCGTCGACGGTTCCAGCGTTCGTCGCCCGCTGCACTGCCTCGCTGGTCGCCCCTCTAGCGCCCGGCCTCCAGCGACCCGTCGCCATGAAGGCCAGCGAGCCGCCAGCTCGCCGCTGCTCCACCGCAACCGCACCCCGGAGCGTCCTCGCCGCCGGCCCGCCACTCGCATCCGCCTCGGCGCCTGAGCTCCCGTGCGGCCCGCCCGCCAAGCTGCTCGCTGCGCCGCCGCCTTCCGCCTCTCCGCTTCGCGCTCGACCGGCGCCAGCCCTCTCCGCCGCCCTCTGCCGGCTGCCGCCCGCCTCCCGGTGAGCTCGCGACCCGCTGGCCCTCGCGGGCCCGGCCCGTCCCTCCACGCTGCCCGCCACCGATGCTCAGGGCCCGGCGCAGCGTGCGTGTATGTGTGTGCTCGTGTATGTGTGCTCGTGTATGCGTGTGCTCGTGTATGTGTGTGCTCGTGTATGCGTGTGCTCGTATGTGTCGTGGTAGCGCTGTGAACCCTATGACCGTTCGAGGCAACCCGAGCTCGCAACGACCTTCGGCGCGAACCCTCGACAAGATCTTCATCACGGAAACCCCGACGCCATGATCTCCTCGCGGAATCAAGACCGTCGATTCCTCGACACCCTCGATGCGCCAAGATCGCGAGACCCTAGACGCAAGCTCTCCGGGGGCGACAAGTACTCGACAAGGACCGAATGGAAGCGAAGACGATAGGGCGACAAGTACTACTTCACGGACATCGAGTACCAAGGTCGCCACAGAGAACCGAAGTTGTCGAGACCCTGAAGACCCGTTCCCGGGGGCGAAGTCCGGACCCGATGCTCGCCAAGGACTGCACACCGAGCGAAATCGGCGACCCGAAACACCAAGTCCGGCTTCGAACGCCAAGACCTACCCCGATATCCGAGAACGCTTCCGAACCGAACCTCAGATCCGTCGAACCCTGGACCCCGAGACCGACCCCGAACCCCGGAACCCCAAGATCGTCGACCACCCCTAATGTGTGAACCCTTTCCGAAACCCTATTTCATAGCATAATCACAACTTGTTGCACATTTATTTGTCATCTCGCATGCATCTCATTGGTTTGGGGGCCTTACGCCGATTCACCTAATAACTAAATATGGGGCCCATATGCGGGCAAATCTAGTCTCATATCGGCCTCATTTAAATGTGTGTAGTGAACCGGTATCTTATCTTGCCTTGTTTAAACAACATTTAAATTGCGGGGTAGATAAATAACATGAACCACCTAATTAATTGTCGGGACCCCGTTTCCCCTTAATCTGACCTAATTGCACCGCACCTTTGCCATGTCATCCATCATACATGCATCATGCCGATCTTCTGCCGTTGTATTAAATATCGCATCCGGTGTTCATTCTAGTGTTTGCTTCTTCGCGGATAAGACCGTTGAGTTGATGTGAGCTTCGCCCCGATCTTCGGTTGAACCCTTCGACAATGTTTTCAGGCGAGCATCTCCCCCTTTCCACCTATCTTACTTTTATAGTCTTTATTTCCCCCTGTTGATCTATTGCTATCTGTGTTGCGATGCTCTAGATACCGTACCCTTGTTATCCCTTGCAGCCATATATCGCCTTGGACACACCCTATTGCCTGTTGTTTGGCAGCTAGTTGGTCTTGCGCGTCGCCGTCGCTTACTATATTGCTGTTGTGTGTCGCCATATGCCACAGTTGCTGATGTATTGCCGCATGTTGTTGTTGGAGATGATTCTAGTTTTACTTATCGTCACTTTAATTTCTGTTTAACAACTAAAATTGAATAAGCAGAGGCATCGGTGGGTGATAGATAATATTTGGTTTTCCGAACGCCCACTTGTGTCCCGTAAGACCCCGAGTACTTGATACCTGTTCCTTGATTTTGCGCGCTATCCACATCCGGGAGGTATATGGGACCCCCGAGCGAGCTTGATTCATTCTTATTTCTTGGGGCCACAAACTAGTTTGAGGTTTTATTTACGATCTGTACTTATGCCATGCTTTCTTTGCTTTATTTACGATTGCGAAGAGCACATGTCTGTTTAGGTAAGCGTAATGTTTTTTTCGCGGTATCGACAAATCCCGATTGGGGACCTGCTGCCGTTCTGACCATTATCGCAAACCTTGGGTCCGTCTCGAGCTTGCTTACTCCGTTGGTATACTTCAAGGGTGGCCCCTAAATATTTCTGAATCCTGTGATTGTTCAGTCGTGAAAGCCTCGTTGGGTTTTGATTTGGTTTTTCCGAGGTTGATCGAGCGTGTGTTGCTATTGGTGCACCCCGGCCGGGTAAAACTTTCTGAAAGCCGTGTCCGCGGTTATGGACGACTTGGAGCACAGTATCTCGACCATAGACAAGCATAACTAAAGTTTACTGCTATAAATTTGACTTATAATGACTAGTAATCAGCTCTACTATAATGGAATGGCTAATTAATACTGCCCACCATTGCTTGTTTGGTTGTCGCTTGCGACAAATGTATCTGACTAGTAAGTATGGCAACTACAACGAATTGGCTGAATAAAAGTACCAACAACTGCTGGGTTTTGGGTTATCTCATACTATCTGTACCTGATTAGTAATTGCTGCAACTTCAACGGAATGATTAACTAAAAGTGCCCACTGTTTACTTTATCAGGATGATTATCTAAACCTGACTAGTAATTGCTGCAACGATAACTGAATAAGTAAAACTGCCAACGGTGTGAGTTCCTCGGTTGACTTCCTCGTTTGGTCTCGAGGGGGAAACACCAGGATGGGTTTGTTTGGTGTTAGCTTCAGGTTGGATCCGGATAGGTCATTCTTACCCCTCTCTGATAACCGCCAGTTGTATCGAGTCTCTATAGGTTGTTTAGTGTATGCTGCCGCTGCCGCTCAGTCCACCATACCTTTGTAGGCGAGGACCGCCGAATTCTAGCCTCGCTGTCTTGGCCTCGATCTTGACGCTCCTTCTTTGTTTTCTTTGCCCTTTGTCGGCACCCCTTTGTTAAGCGGGTTTCGAGATCGGCCCGTTAGCAGGTTACCCTTCCGGCTTGGCAGGGTTATGGACGCCATTGGTTATTCTTCAGGGCTCTTAGCCCCATTTGCTTCTTGTCCGTAGCTGGACGCACTATCGTTTTCAAGGTGATTTGGATCTTTGTTTATTATATCTGTATTCTTGACTCTTTAAGTCATTGTTATATATCTGCCTGTGGGTCCCATCGAGGACTGTTGTGTAATGTTATTACTGCTTTCCACCCGCAGAAAGTGCTGGTGGGCACCTTTGAATCGTTTCTATGCGGGTTTGGTGAATTTTGCCCGAACTTGCATAGGTCCGATTCTGAGGGTGTTACAGAGTGGTATCAGAGCTCAGCAGTTGCGATACCCCACAAGTCCAGCCTGTAGGATAACCTAGCTAACGGCCGAAGTAGAGTGTCAAAACTATTTTGAAAAATCGGTTGGATAGATCTGGATAGGTCTGATTTTACTCCTTACCCCTCTGCTGTTCCCCTCTTACCTCGACGTGTTTCGAATCCGCTCTCTTCTTTCTCTTCGAGTCCAGGAATTCTCGTGGTTGGGTTTCCGTCGTACCTTCAGGGTTTTGCTTCCTCCTCTGATAACGGTGCTCTACCATCCGGTGTTCAAGCTGCCTGATGAATCCGTCTACGGTGGTACCATTCTTTGTTCCTTGTTTGTGCCTCCGGTGTTTTCCGACGCGACGACATCCTCTACGCCAGATCCGATGCAGAGTCTGCATCACTCCGTTGTTCCGAACCTCGCTTGTCGAGATCTTCAGTCTGATTCCGAGAGTTGGTTGCAGAAATCCGCCTATTTGTGTGCAGAGTAATGGTTCGAGTGCGGGATGGAGTAGCTACCATACCACTACTCTTATCATTCGCTCTTGTACATCGAAGCAGTGGATCCAGCAGTTTTACTCTATCCATGGAAGTTAGAGGTGGCCTTACCTTCAACTTCGTCCTTTGTTTCCGGAGTGTTCTCCCGACGATCACGGACAGCGACCTCTTGTTAGTGGTGTCGCGAGGACCTACACGAAGCGAGAAGACGCGGACCACCGTTTTCCTTCCGGTACCATGAGGCGGATCTCGAGGGCGAGATCCATTGTTAGTGGTGTCGAATTGTGGCATTCCGCAAAACCACTACTAGAAAATCGCGTTGAATTTGTGCATTGCATCGTCATCATCATGCACTGTTTGCCAAAACTATGTCTGCAAAGCCGTTTTGTTTTCCCAACGGCCCATCTTAATTCAAATGCAAAACCCGGGCTAGTCCGGATTATTTTATTTTGTCTTGCATTGGTTTGCAAAGGCCATGCTTTAATCAAATAAAAATATTAAATTGTTTTGGCGGGGCAGTCGAACGGGCCAAAGCGACCCGAACGACCGCCCCAGATTTTTCAAACGGTCCACCTACCTGCCCCATCTAATCCTAAACTCACCCAATTATCTACCCATCCCTCCCTGGCCACCTCACTCCCACCATTCAGAGCCCGCCACGTCACCCTGCCTCTCCCTCCCAACCACCCAGAAACTGACACCTAGCCACCCCCACTCTCTCTCCCTCTAAACCCACCCAGCAACCCACCTAACCACCTAACCCACCTAACCCACGCACCCAACCGCCCTGCCCGCGTGGCCACTCCCCACCTCCCGCTGCCATGCGGACCCCACCGTCCCTGAGCCCCTCCCCAGGAACCAGCTTCCCCGCGCGGACCCCACCTGCAGGCCCACGCGACCCCGCCTCGATCCCCGCTCCTTCTTCCCCAGCAACCATCCCCGCTCAGCCCCACGCTCGCCTCACCCCTCCTCCCGCCAGGCTCGCTCGCTGCCCGCGGCCGCTCCCAGGCCCTCTCCTCCGTAGCCACCGCGCCAGCGTGCCCCATCTCTCCGCCGCCTCCTTGCGTGTCCAAGGCGGCGCCGCCTCGGCCGCCTCCTCCCCGACCGTCGCCTCGCAGCTCACTGCCGCTGCCAAGATCCGCCGCCTCCTTCCCGATGGGCCGTCCCAGCGCCCGGCAGCGTCTGCTCGTCGCCCTCTCCGGCTGACGGTTCGCGTTAAATCGCCCGCACGGCCCTCGCCTGGTCGCCCCTCTAGCGCCCGGCCTCCGCGACTTGCCGCCCGAAGCGCCAAGCCGCTCCGGCCAGCCCGCTGCCGCCGCCGCTTCCACCGCAACCGCACTCGGAAGCGTCCCGCCCGGCCCGCCACTCGCATCCGCCTCAGCCCGCCTGAGCTCCCCTGCGGCCCGCCCGCCGCCAAGCTTCGCCGCCTGCGCCGCCGCCTTCGCCTCGCCGTTCGCACCCTCGCGCCAGCCCTCTCCGCCTCTGCCACGCGGCCGCCCGCCTCCCGGTGAGCTCAGCGACCCGCCGTCCCTCGCCAAGCGGCCCGCCCGTCCTCCACGCCTGCCCGCCACCGATGCACAGGGCATTGCACGCGTGCGTGTATGTGTGTGCTCGTGTATGTGTGTGCTCGTGTATGCGTGTGCTCGTGTATGTGTGTGCTCGTGTATGCGTGTGCTCGTGTATGTGTCGTGGTAACGCGTGTGAACCCTATGACCGTTCCGAGGCAACCCGAGCTCGCCAACGACCTTCGGCGCCGAACCCTCGACAAGATCTTCATCACGGAAACCCCGACGCCATGATCTCCCTCGCGGAATCCGAAGACCGTACCGATTCCTCGACACCCTCGATGCGCCAAGATCGCCGAGACCCTAGACGCAAGCTCTCCGTCAGGGGACGACAAGTACTCCGACAAGGACCCGAATGGAGCGAACCCGAAGACGATAGGGCGACAAGTACTACTTCACGGACATCGAGTACCAAGGTCGCCACAGAGAATCGAAGTTGTCGAGACCAAGACCCGTTCCGGGCGAAGTCCGGACGATGCTCGCCAAGAACTGCACCAGAACGAAATCGAGGCGACCCAAACACCAAGTCCGCTTCTAACGCCAAGACCTACCCCGATATCCGAGAACGCTTCCGCGAACCCCGAACCTCGGATCCGTCGAACCTCGGACCGAGACCGACCCGAACCCGAACCCCAAGATCGACCACCCCTAATGTGTGAACCCTTTCCAAACCCTATTTCATAGCATAATCACAACTTGTTGCACATTTATTTGTCATCTCGCATGCATCTCATTGGTTTGGGGCCTTACGCCGATTCACCTAATAACTAAATATGGGGCCCATATGGGCAAATCTAGTCTCATATCGGCCTCATTTAAATGTGTGTAGTGAACCGTATCTTATCTTGCCTTGTTTAAACAACATTTAAATTGCGGGGTAGATAAATAACATGAACCACCTAATTAATTGTCGGGACCCCGTTTCCCCTTAATCTGACCTAATTGCACCGCACCTTTGCCATGTCATCCATCATACATGCATCATGCCGATCTTCTGCGTTGTATTAAATATCGCATCCGGTGTTCATTCTAGTGTTTGCTTCTTCGCGGATAAGACCGTTGAGTTGATGTGAGCTTCGCCCCGATCTTCGGTTGAACCCTTCGACAATGTTTTCAGGCGAGCATCTCCCCCTTTCCACCTATCTTACTTTTATAGTCTTTATTTCCCCCTGTTGATCTATTGCTATCCGTGTTGCGATGCTCTAGATACCGTACTTTGTTATCCCTTGCAGCCATATATCGCCTTGGACACACCCTATTGCTCGTTGTTTGGCAGCTAGTTGGTCTTCGCGTCATTGCCGCTACTATATTGTTGTGTGTCGCCATATGCCACAGCTTGATGTATTGCCGCATGTTGTTGTTGGAGATGATTCTAGTTTTACTTATCGTCACTTTAATTTCTGTTTAACAACTAAAATTGAATAAGCGAGGCATCGGTGGGTGATAGATAATATTTGGTTTTCGAACGCCCACTTGTGTCCCGTAAGACCCGAGTACTTGATACATTGCCTTGATTTTGCGCGCTATCCACATCCGGAGGTATATGGGACCCCCGAGCCGAGCTTGATTCATTCTTATTTCTTGGGGCCACAAACTAGTTTGAGGTTTTATTTACGATCCTGTACTTATGCCATGCTTTATCGCTTTATTTACGATTGTGCGAAGAGCACACGCATCGCTTAGGTAACGTAATGTTTTCGGTATCGACAGTCCCGATTGGGGACCGCTGTCGTTCTGACCATTGTCGCAAACCTTGGGTCCGTCTCGAGCTTGCTTACTCCTATGGTATACTTCAAGGGTGGCCCTCAAATATTTCGAATCGTGATTGTTCACGTGAAAGCCTCGTTGGGTTTTGATTTGGTTTTTCCGAGGTTGATCGGCGTGTGTTGCTATTGGTGCACCCCGGGTAAAACTTTCAAAGCCGTGTCCATGTTATGGACGACTTGGAGCACAGTATCTCGATCATAGACAAGCATAACTAAAGTTTACTGCTATTAATTTGACTTATAATGACTAGTAATCAGCTTCACTATAACGGAATGGCTAATTAATACTGCCCACCATTGCTTGTTTGGTTGTCGCTTGCGACAAATGTATCTGACTAGTAAGTATGGCAACTACAACGAATTGGCTGAATAAAAGTACCAACAACTGCTGGGTTTGGTTTATCTCATGCTATCTGTATCTGATTAGTAATTGCTGCAACTATAACGGAATGGTTAATTAAAAGTGCCCACTGCTTACTTTATCAGGACGATTATCTAAACCTGACTAGTAATTGCTGCAACGATAACTGAATAAGTAAAACTGCCGACGGTGTGAGTTCCTCGGTTGACTTCCTCGTTTGGTCTCGAGGGGAAACACCGGGATGGGTTTGTTTGGTGTTAGCTTCAGTTGGATCCGGATAGGTCATTCTTACCCTCTCGATAACCGCCATTGTATCGAGTCTCTATAGGTTGTTTAGTGTATCTTCACGCTCGCCATCCACCATACCTTTGTAGGCGAGGACCGCGAATTCTAGCCTCGCTGTCTTGGCCTCGATCGACGCTCCTTCTTTTTTTCTTTGCCCTTTTGGCACCCTTTTGTTAAGCGGTTTCGAGATCGACGCCCGTTAGCGAGGTTACCCTTCGGCGCTGGGCAGGGTTATGGACGCCATTGGTTATTCTTCAGGGCTCTTAGCCCCATTTGCTTCTTGTCCGTAGCTGGACGCACTATCGTTTTCAAGGTGATTTGGATCTTTGTTTATTATATCTGTATTCTTGACTCTTTAAGTCGCTGTTATATATATCTGTTCTGTGGGTCCCATCGAGGACTGTTGTGTAATGTTATTACTTCGTTTTCCACCCGCACGAAAGTGCCTGGTGGGCACCTTTGAATCGTTTCTATGCGGGTTTGGTGAATTTTGCCCGAACTTGCATAGGTCCGATTCTGAGGGTGTTACAGAGCTTATCTGTACCTACTAGCTGATCTGGAAGTTGTGTGCGTGTTCTTGCTTGTGTGTTTGTCCGTGTGAGGATCTGCTTTCGAGGCTACTAGCTATGTGATGATGTTGTGAGGGGATATCTATTGTGTCTCTCTATATATAGCCTTTGAGAACTTGGGATCCATCCGTAGCTTGAGCCACTCATCACGAATGAAGCTGGTAGCGTGCACAGGTACAGCCGCACCATGGCTTACGGGCTAATCCGAAGATTATACTGTGTAGGCGCAGACACGTATGGTCTTGGTCTATTTACTTCCCAGGTATCACTAGTTAATTATCGATCTTTGCTTGGCAATTTCTATATGACTGGCATCTAGAGAGATGGTATTTTGCTTGAGACTTTCAGAAGAAATGGACGGCGTTCTGCGATGTCCACATATGTATGCTTCACGTTTTCAGGGAGGATATTTGCTTGGCTCTTCTGACGGCTAGCTTCGGGATGAAATTTTCGGGTGCGCCCCCCTTGTCTACGAAAGGATGTCTTGTATAGTAGGAGTAGTATATTTCTTGAACCGTACGGCGGATTTTGCATTGCACGCATGCACCTGGTCCTCAACATCGACAGTGCCCATCATCAGTCTGTAACGATTGAAGGACCCTGCTAACGCGTGCGGCGGCAGGCCCACTTGTAGCAGGCCCCAATCGCATGCAGCTCCAAAAAAGAAGCCCTCATGCGGTCGAAACTTGTTCCGGCGTAGGTGTCCCGTCTATGGATGGCCAATGGGTACCCGATACCCGCGTACCCGACGGGACCCGTTTTAAATGGAGCGGGTATGATAAAAAATAATAACAGCGGGGCTAGTTAGTGGTTAGAAATTATACCTACCGGGTCTAGTGGAGGCGGGTATGGAGGTGCCAAACCCGAACCCGCATACCCGCGTACCCGCATATGATAAGTGGACCCTACATGTAAGTGTCAGCTGTCAAGCAAATCCCAAATATATTGTTGCTAAATGTATTATTTGTTGTTGTAAGTCTATTTTGCTATGAAACTATTGTCAAAAATGTCTAATTATTATCATTTTTTGGTGGGTTAAAATACCCGTTGGGGCCCCGTTTACCCGGCGAGTGGCGGGTATGGTGGGGATCTGTACCCGCCGATGTAATCGAGGCGGTAGTGGGAAATGAGGCGGGTATGGGGGGCAGGACCCGGACCCGAACCCGGTGGGTGCCACCCGGAGTCCCGTCCTTGCGCAGCGCATGTGTTGTAGCATGTCTATCATATTGGCTCCAAACATACACCTATCAGATTAACTATAGTCATAATTATCAGATTAATTATCCACGATTTTTCACTAAGATAGCCAAATTAATTAACCATAGTTATCAGGTTAATTTACCACGATTCCCATATTAATTAGATTCTAACTACCAGATTAATTAAGTATAACTTCCTGATTCAGTTAGTCATAATTACCAGATTGATTAAGTACTACATACTAGCCTGAATCCTTTGTTCTCCAAATTTTGATTAGGACCAAATTGCCCGATTAATCATACGAGATTGCCAGATTCATACAATCCAACAACGAGATTTGATTTGATTAAGCCTAAGGCTCAAACCACCTTTGCCAGAATAATTAATCCTAATTGCCAAATTAAGACCATCAAATTATCACATTGATTACTTGTTGCGTGCTCGCGTGGCGGCGTCTTCCCCGCAACTGCAACCTTGGCGGCGGTGGCGAGCTCCCTGCTCCATGATCGCATGGCGGCGACCTCCCCCGCAGATGCGTACTCGGCGGCGCGCATCAAACTCCGTGCTCGGCGGCCATGGCGAGCTCTCTGCTTCATGCCTGGCGGCCATGGCGAGCTCCGTACTTCGTGCTCGGCAGCGGCCTCCCCGCAACTGCGTTCTCGGCGGCGCACCTCAAACTCCGTGCTCGGCGACCATGGCGAGCTCTCTGCTTCATTCTCGGCGACCATGGCGAGCTCCTTGCTTCGTGCTCGGCGGCGCGCCCCTCCTAGCCGCACGTCGCTGGAGGGCCCCTGCTCGGTGGCGACGCTCACCTCCTCTCGCGCGTCTCCGGTGCGCCACTCCTCATCCTTTTCGTGCTCCCGTGCGATTTGGGGGAGAGAGAGAAAATTGTGTGGGGAGAAGGGCCGTGAGGGGTAACGATAGCGTGAGCGATAGCTGAAGGGTTCGCAGCATAGAAAACAAAAATTTTCCTACGATGTGAACTATATACCAAGATCTATTTATACTAGATACAAACAACGGGCGGATGTACATCCGTAGAGAACATACCCTTGAAGACCGACAAAGTTTAACGAGTCCAAACTCGTGGTTGATGTAGATGATCTCTTGCCGATCTCAAGATCGAGAGGAAGTCCTAGCGCCGCAAATCAGCAGCGCATCCGTGCTCGCACACACGTTCGAGGCACCGAGCAACCTCCGCCTCCTCGCTCCAGCGATGCAGCGGAAGCACAACTCTTTCTTGCCGAATAGCCACCGGGAACATGTATCTCGCTAGTCCGAGACCATGGGGGATAAATTCTAGAGGGGGAGAGAGATCCTTCACGAGGAGGTGTGAGTGAGAAGTGAGAGGAGGGGCTCCTTTTATAGGAGGAGGGAACCCCAAGGGGTGGCAGCGCATGGGGCTTGCCCTCCCTCTTCATGTGGGTGGACACTCCACTCACAAAACTCCTCCAAATTCCTCCACTCAAAATCCCACTCAAAGATCCCATTAAATTTCCACCAAATTTAATGCAAACTCTCATTAAATAAAACTCTTTTATTTTATTCAGAATTTTGTCAATTACTTTAATGACAAACATTCACAAATAACCTTGCTAGAATTCTATTTCACATGCATAACCACTTTACGCAATTTCACCCAAAAACTGTTTGGTATCTAGTGAAATAAATTCCTGCTTGTTTATTCTTTCGGCATGAAACTTTTGCTCCAATTGGATGTCGGTGTCTCTTAAGTGTGTCACCCTACGGTTCGTGAATAATGCGGACATGATCGAGACCCCTCTCGGATCAATAATCGAGCGGGATCTGAGACCCATCGACTCCCACATTCAACGATGACTTTCTTGTGATCGTCGGAACCTTTTACGCTAGTATCTTAATCCCTTTGTCTCATGATATATTACATGTCCGAGATTCGATCATCGGTATCTCCATACCTAGTTTGATCTCGTTACTGACATGCACTCTTTTCTCGTTCCTGTGATATAACATTCTAGTGATCAAATCACTTGCTTGCAAGCTAATCAATGTGATATCACCGAGAGAGCCCAGAGAATATCTATCAGTCATCGGAATGAACAAATTCCACTCTTGACCCATTAGCCTCAACATAACACTTTATTAGTTCGAACCCATCTTTATAATCACCACATTACGGTGTGACGTTTGATGTTATCAAGAAACTCTTCGGTGTTAGTGATTGACATGATCTCATGGTCTAAGGATTAGGATCACTTCGTAAGTTGTTATAGCAATATAAACTCAATGACTTTGATCGTAATGCTATACTTGGATGAATGTTCATCACATCATTACACTAATGTTGTGATCCGTTATTAACAACATCCAATGTCCATGATCGGAAACATTGATCATCTTGTTAATCAACGAGCTAGTTTATGAGAGAGGCTTAACTAGGAACTTTCATTTGTTTATTAAACACACATGTATTAACGTTCCGTATTAATACAATTATAGCATGCAAAATAAACATCTATCATATACTTGGAATACACATAATAAACAATTTATTATTGCCTCTCGGGGCATATTCCTTTAGTCTCCCACTTGCACTAGAGACAATAATCTAGTTACATAGTGATATATCTAACACCCATTGAGTTACGGTGTTGATCATGTTTTGCTCTAGGGAGAGTTTTAGTCAACGGATCTGCTACATTGAGATCTGTATGTACTTTTAAATCTTTATATCTCCATCCTTGACATGCTCGCGGATGGAGTGAAACCGCGCTTAATATGCTTGGAATGCTTGTGAGACCTTGGCTCTTTGGCATTGGCAATGGCACCATTGTTGTCACAATAGATCACCATTGGGTCCAACGCTTGCCACAACTCCTAGTTCGGATATGAACTCCTTCATCCAAATCGCTTCTGAGCCGCTTCGGCAAAGAACATATTCGGCCTCGTTGTTGATCCGCTACCACAGGTTGTTTGGAGCTCCTCCAACTAACCGCTCCGCCATTCATGAGAAATACGTATCCGGATTGAGACTTAGAGTCATCCGGATCGGTGTCAAACTAAGCGTCGACATAACACTTAGCGACGAGCTCTTCTTCACCTCCGTATACAAGAAACATATCCTTAGTTCTTCGTAAGTACTTAAGGATATTCTTGACCGCTATCCGATGTTCGAACACGGATCCGATTGGTACCTACTAGTCAAACTAATAGCGTGTGCCACATCCGGTCTTGTACATAGCATGGCGTACATTATAGAGCCTATGGGTGAAGCATAGGGACTTTGTCCATTATCTCTCTTTCTTCCAAGCCGGACTTTGAGTCTTACTCAATGTCTTGCCTTGCAACATAGGTAAGAACCCTTCTTACTTCCGTCCATTTTAAACTTCTTTAAAATCTTATCAAGGTATGTACTTTGCGATAGCCCTATTAGGCGCCTAGATCTATCTCTATAGATCTTTATGCCTAATATGTATGACGCTCACCTAGGTCCTTCATTGAAAATTTCTTTGTTTAGATAACTTTTAACACTGTTTAAAGTTCTATATCATTTCCGATCAATAATATGTCATCCACATATAATATCGAAATGCCACATTGCTCCACTCACTTTCTTGTAAATACAAGCTTCTCCATAAGTTTGGACAAATCCAAACTCTTTGATCACCTCATCAAAGCGGAGATTCCAACTTCGTGATGCTTGCTTCAATCCATAGATGGATCGTTGAAGCTTGCACACCTTGTTAGCATCCTTAGGATCGACAAAACCCTTTGGTTGTATCATATACAACTCTTCTTCAATATTACCGTTGAAAGCGGTTTTGACATCCATCGCCATATTTCATAATCGAAATATGCAGCAATTGCTAACATAATCCTAACGACTTTAGCATCGCTACGGGAGAGAAAGTCTCATCGTAGTCAACTCCTTGAATTTGTCGAAACCCCTTTGCGACAAGTCGAGCTTTATAGATGGTCACATTACCATCAGCATCAGTTTTCCTTTTGAAAATCCATTTGTTCTCTACGGCCTTTCGGTGTGAGGTAATTCCACCAAGTTCCAAACTTAATTTTCATACATGGATTCCATCTCGGATTTCATGGCTTCTAACCATTTGTTGGAATCCGGGCTCATCATCGCTTCTTCATACGTCGCAGGTCATTGTTTTCATCAACCATGAAATTTATGACAGATTTCCGTCTGACTCGGGGCTGCAGCGTCTGTTTGACTGCGAGGTTCGGTAGTACTCTCTTTCGGAGTTTCATGATCATTATCATTAGTTCCCTCTTCAGGTGGAGCCAACTCCGGAACAACTTCGGCTGCGCTACTCGCCATACTTTGAAGAAGGTTCCATAACCTCTTCGAGTTCTACCTTCCGACTACTCACACCTTTCGCGAGAAACTCTTTCTCTAGAAAGGATCCATTCTTAACAACAAAAACCTTGCCCTCGGATGCATGATAGAAGGAATACCCAATAGTTTCTTTAGGGTATCCTATGAAGACGCATTTTTCCGCTTTGGGTTCGAGTTTATCCGGTTGAAGTTTCTTCACATAAACATCGCAACCCCAAACTTTAGAAATGATGACTTAGGTTTGTTTCCAAACCACAATTCATACGGTGTCGTTTCAACGGATTTAGATGGTGCCCGATTTAAAGTGAATGCAGCAGCTTCTAGTGCATAACCCCAAATGACAACGGCAAGTCCGTCGGAGACATCATAGATCGAACCATATCTAATAAAATGCGATTACGACGTTCAGACACACCATTTCGGTGGTGTTCGGCGGTGTGAGTTGTGAAACAATTCCACACTCTTTCATGTGAGTGCTAAACTCGTAACTTAGATACTCACCTCCACGGTCGATCAAGAAATTTGATCTTTCTATTACGATGATTTTCCACTTCATTACGAAATTCCTTGAACTTTTCAAAGGTTTCAGACTTGTGTTTCATCAAGTAGATATAACCATATCTACTCAAATCATCCGTGAAAGTAACAAAATAACGATATCCACCTCGGCGACACACTCATTGGACCACATACATCGAATGTATGATTTCCAATAAATCGCCCGCTCCATTGAACCGAGCGGCGTTCTAGTCATCTTGCCCATAAGGCATGGCTCACATGTATCAAATGATTCATAATCAAGTGATTCCAAAAGTCCATCCGAATGGAGCTTCTTCATGCGTTTAATGTCAATATGACCTAGACGGCGATTGCCACATATATGCGGATATATCATCATCAAGTTTAATCCTTTTAGCATCAACATTATGAATATGTGTAACATTATCATCGAGATCTAATGAAATAAACCATTCATCATCGTGCATGACCATAAAAGATTTCATTCATATAAATGGAACAACCATTGTTCTCGGACTTAAATGAATAACCACTTTGCATCAAACATGATCCAGATACAATGTTCATGCTCGGTCGAGCACCAGATAACATTTATTTAAGTTTATGACTAATCCCGACGGTAAGTGGAGAGGTAGCGTTCCAACGGCGATCACATCAACACTTGATCCATTGCCGACACGCATCTTGACCTCACCCCTTGCTAGCGGTCGCTTTGTTCAAGCCCCGATTCGAGTTACAAATATTAGCAGGAACCGGTATCAAATACCCGGTGCTCTGCGAGCACTAGTCAAGTACACATCAATAACATGTATATCATATATACCTTTGTTTGCCTTGGCCTTCTTGTCCGCCAGATACTTGGGGCGATTGCGCTTCATGGATCCCCTTGCAATAGTAGCACTTTCGGTATCGGACTTAGGTCCAACTCGGGGTTTCTTTTTGGTGCAACAAAGCTTGCCCTTACTTCCTTCTTTTCCCTTCTTGTCTTTCTTGAAACCAGTGTTCCTATTGATCATCAACACTTGATGTTCCTTTTGATCTCCATACAGTTTTAAGCATTGTGAAGCTCGGGAGAGACTTCTTCATGCCTTGCATATTATAGTTCATCACGAAGCTCTTATAGCTAGGTGGCGTAGACAGAACACGATGGATGCCTAAGTCAATGGGAATCGTTATTCCCAAGGACACAAGCTTATCGGCGTAACCCGACATCTTGAGTACATGCTCACTAATCTGTTCTCTTCCATCATGCACTAAAGAACTTTTACAAGCATTGTAGCTCTCTCTGCAGACATGTGTGTCAAAATCATTTTCAACTCACCCATTGTATCAAAAGCATTGCCGTTTTGAAACGCTTTGAAGTTCGGCTCTAGCCCATACAATATGCCGCAATGAACTAAGTTGTGGTCCTCCGACGAGTCGATAGACATTCTTCTCCTCGTCGGGGCATCGTCAAAAGGTGGGGGCCTAACGCGCTTCTAGCACATATTGCTTTTGTGCGTGAGAGGAGAATCCTCAAATTCATGGCCCATTCAAGAAAGTTGCTACCGTTCGTTGCTAGTTTCTCTTTCTCCATGAACGCATTGAAATTAAAAGCGGTGGTGCCATCTACAATGAATTTGTAAAGTTTAGACTAAGTGTATGATAGATTGAGTTCAACTAATCTATATTACGAATGAACTCCCACTCAAAGCGACATCCCTCGTGTCCTTTTGGTGATTACATGAACCAAATCCACTACACCAAGTCCGATCATCACGTGAGTCGGTATAGCTTCAAAGCGAGCATCAAATGGGCATCATATCAACTATATGACTCATGCTTAACCTTTCGGTACGTGTTCCGAGGCCATGTCTGTACATGCTAGGCTCGCCAAGTTAGAACCTTAGTATTTGCGTGTGTAAGCTTTTACACCAAGTATGGTCGAGGATCCAAGAACACCCGATCATCACGTGATGTCTTGGAGCGGCGAAAACATAATCGGTGCATACTAAAGGAAGAACGCATTCTTATCTTGATATTTAAATGAGGGATCATCTTATTATGCTTAACAAAGCGCTAAACAAGCAATATAAGATGTAATCAAACATCATATGTTTATTAGTGAAATTATATGGTTCCGCAGATGATCTCTATCATGTGCATCGTGGTATGATCACTATCATACCTATATGTAAATCCACGCCTATGGATTTTACGCTATGTGTGTTGTAAGAGTATCATCTCATACTTCTACTTACAACACTACCATATCATAACACTAGCCCAGAACAATCTAAACTAGACGCTTCTAATTTATCCATTGCAAGTTTTACGTGGCTTAGGGCTTTCGAGATAGAACCGTTCTTACCTACGAACATGAACCAACGAGGATAATCAAATTGTTGACAACTCGCTTGCAAAATAGATATTGACTATAGTAGGAGAGACAGACACCCGCTAGCCACTTATGCAAACTAGTTGCATGTCAAGCGTGGAACAGGTCTCATGTGCGAGGACATGTAAAGTTTGTCCGGGCCGCTTCATCCCACTATGCCACCAATATCCAAAATCACAAGAAAGGAGCAACAACATGATCATCATCGCCCACATACTCATATGTGTACTACCCGTGTAAAGTATCTACGCATAGATCCGGCTCTGATACCACTGAAGGGTTCGCAGCATAGAAAACAAAAATTTCCTACGGTGTGAACTATATACCAAGATCTATTTATACTAGATACAAACAACGGGCGGATGTACATCCGTAGAGAACATACCCTTGAAGACCGACAAAGTTTAACGAGTCCAAACTCGTGGTTGATGTAGACGATCTCTTGCCGATCTCAAGATCGAGAGGAAGTCCTAGCGCCGCAAATCAGCGGCGCATCCGTGCTCGCACACACGTTCGAGGCACCGAGCAACCTCCGCCTCCTCGCTCCAGCGATGCAGCGGAAGCACAACTCTTTCTTGCCGAATAGCCACCGGGAACATGTATCTCGCTAGTCCGAGACCATGGGGGATAAATTCTAGAGGGGGAGAGAGATCCTTCACGAGGAGGTGTGAGTGAGAAGTGAGAGGAGGGCTCCTTTTATAGGAGGAGGGGAACCCCAAGGGGTGGCAGCGTGGGGGCTGCCCCTCCCCTCTTCATGTGGGTGGACACTCCACTCACAAAACTCCTCCAAATTCCTCCACTCAAAATCCCACTCAAAGATCCCATTAAATTTCCACCAAATTTAATGCAAACTCTCATTAAATAAAACTCTTTTATTTTATTCAGAATTTTGTCAATTACTTTAATGACAAACATTCACAAATAACCCCTTGCTAGAATTCTATTTCACATGCATAACCACTTTATGCAATTTCACGAAAACCTGTTTGGTATCTAGTGAAATAAATTCTGCGCTTGTTTATTCTTTCGGCATGAAACTTTTGCTCCAATTGGATGTCGGTGTCTCTTAAGTGTGTCACCCTACGGTTCGTGAATAATGCGGACATGATCGAGACCCTCTCGGATCAATAATCGAGCGGGATCCGGAGACCCATAATCGCCCACACATTCAACGATGACTTTCTTGTGATCGTCGGAACCTTTTACGCTAGTATCTTAATCCCTTTGTCTCACGATATATTACATGTCCGAGATTCGATCATCGGTATCTCCATACCTAGTTTGATCTCGTTCGACATGCACTCTTTTCTCGTTCCGTGATATAACATTCTAGTGATCAAATCACTTGCTTGCAAGCTAATCAATGTGATATCACCGAGAGCCCAGAGTATATCTATCCGCCATCGGGATGAACAAATTCCACTCTTGATCCATGAGCCTCAACATAACACTTTATTAGTTCGAACCCATCTTTATAATCACCCCATTACGGTGTGACGTTTGATGTTATCAAGAAACTCTTCCTGTTAGTGATTGACATGATCTCATGGTCTAAGGATTAGGATCACTTCGTAAGTTGTTATAGCAATATAAACTCAATGACTTTGATCGTAATGCTATACTTCGGATGAATGTTCATCACATCATTACACTAATGTTGTGATCCCGTTATTAACAACATCCAATGTCCATGATCAGGAAACCTTGATCATCTTGTTAATCAACGAGCTAGTTTATGAGAGAGGCTTAACTAGGAACTTTCTGTTTGTTTATTAAACACACATGTATTAACGTTTCCGTATTAATACAATTATAGCATGCAAAATAAACATCTATCATATACTTGGAATACACATAATAAACAATTTATTATTGCCTCTCAGGGCATATTCCCTTCAATAGCCGCATGGGAGAGCGAGCCAGCAGTGCCTTTCGTTAGATTTTTCCATGATTGAAAACCTTTAGACCCCCGTGTGTTTTGTCGTTTTGTAACGTAACCTAGTAGCGGTGTTAACAGATTCCGTTAAACTCTGTTTGGTAGCGATAGAACGTAAACAAATACTCCCTCTGTTTCATAATATAAGATGTTTTAGCTTTATAAAAGAGTGTATCTAGACTTTTTTAGTGTGTAGGTTCGCTTCAAATTTACATGAACCTACACACTAACTGAGTTTATATACACTCTTTTACAAAGCTAAAATATCTTATATTTTAAAATGGAGGGAGTACCGCGTAAACAGATCCCGTCCCAGATCACGGCTGATTCTGCTCGTCCCCACCGAAATCGATTTCTATTACCGCAACAAGGTCAAGCTCTCCCTACGGCGGAATCTTTCCCAACCCCACGGCTAGCACTTCCACCTACAAACTCATATTCTCTGATCTTCTCTGTTGACCCTCCTTCGGTGAGGAGAGAGGTGTAACACCCTCAGAATCGGACCTATGCAAGTTTTAGCGAAAACCCGCCAAACCCGCATAGAAACGATTCAAAGGTGCCCACCAGGCACTTTCGTGCGGGTGGAAAACGAAGTAATAACATTACACAACAGTCCTCGATGGGACCCACAGAACAGATATATATATGACTCAAAGAGTCAAGAATACGATATACTGACAAAGATCCAAATCACCTTGAGATCGATATAGCGTCCAGCTACGGACAAGATGCAAATGGGGCTAAGAGCCACGAAGAATAACCAATGGCGTCCATAACCGCCCGTGCCAAGCGGAAGGGTAACCCGCTAACGACGTCGATCTCAAACCCTTAAACAAAGGGTGCCGACAAAGGGCAACGGAAAAAGAAGGCGTCGATCACGAGGCCAGATTACAGCGAGGCTAGAATTGGCGGTCCGCCTACATAGGTATGTGGATCGGCGGCGGCAGATGCACTAAACAACCTATAGAGACTCGATACAATGGCGGCTATCGAGAGGGTGAGAAAGACCTATTCGGATCCAACCTGATACTATCATCAAACAAACCCATCCTGGCGTTTCCCCCTCGGGTCCAAGCGAGGAAGTCAACCGAGGAACTCACACAGTTGGCAGTTTTATTTGTTCAGTTATCGTTGCAGCAATTACTAGTCAGGTATAGATAATTGTCCGATAAAAAGCGATGGGCCCTTTTAGTTATTCATTCCGTTGTAGTTGCAGCAATTACTAATCAGATACCGATAGCATGATGTAAACCCAAAACCCAGCAGTTGTTGGTACTTTATTCAGCCATTCCGTTGTAGTTGCAATACTTACTAGTCAGTATAATGGTATGGCGACACTCCAAACAAGCAATTGTGGGCGTATTAATTAGCCATTCCATTATAGTGAAGTTGATTACTAGTCATTATAAAGTCAAATTTACAGCAATAAACTTTAGTTATGCTTGTCTATGATCGAGATCTCGCTCCAAGTCGTCCATATCCATGACACGGCTTTGAAAAGTTTTACCCGGGGGTGCACCAATAGCAACACACGCCGATCAACCTCGGAAAAACCAACTCAAAACCAACGAGGCTTTCACGACTGAACAATCACAGGATTCAGAAATATTTCAGGGGCCACCCTTGAGTACACCATAGCAACGGTAAGCAAGCTCGAGACGGCTCAAGGTTTGTGGGGCGGTGATGGCAACAGATCCCCAAACGGGGACTGTCGATACCACGTAAACGGGTCATAATTCCTAAACAGTACAGTGTGCTCCTCGCAAAATTTAAATACATAAGTAGCATGGCATAAGTACAGGATCGTAAATAAAACCTCAAACTAGTTTGTGGCCCCAAGAAATAAGACTGAATCAAGCTCTGGCTCAGGGGGGTCCCATATACCTCCCGGATATGGATAGCGCGATAAAACAAGGAACAGGTATCAAGTACTCGGGGTCTTACGGGACACAAGTGGGCGTTCGGAAACCAAATATTATCTATCACCCACCGATGCCTCTGCTTATTTCAATTTTAGTTGTTAAACAGGAATTAAAGTGAACGATAAGTAAAACTAGGATCATCTCCAACATCAACATGCGGCAATACATCAACAACTGTGGCACTTTACGGCACGCAACAGCACTTGAGAAAGTGACTACGACGCGCAAGTCCAACTATCTACCAAACAACAGGTAATAGGATGTGTCCAAGGCAATATAGGGCTGCACGGTATATCACAGGTACGGAAACTAAAGCATCACAACACAGATAGCAATAGATCAACAGGAAGGAAGTAAATACTATAAAAGTAAGATAGGTAGAAAGGGGGAGATGCTCGCCTGAAAACATTGCCAAAGGGTTATCCGAAGATCGGGGCGAAGCTCACATCAACTCAACGGCCTTATCCGCGAAGAAGCAAAACACTAGAATAAACACCGGATGCAATATTTAATACAACGGCAGAAGATCGGCATGATGCATGTATGATGCATGACATGGCAATGGTGCAATGCAATTAGGTCATATTAAGCGGAACCGGGGTCCCGACAATTAATTAAATGGTTCAAGTTGTTTAGAACCCCCGCAATTTAATTGTTGTTTAACAAGCCAGAATATATCACCGGTTCGCTACACAAGTTTAAATGAGGCCGATATGAGACTAGATTTGCCCGCATATGGGCCCCATATTTAATTATTAGGTGAATCGGCATAAGGCCCCAAACCACAGGTAAGGATGCATGCATGAACATTTAATATGCGACAAGTTGGATTATATTATAAAATAAGGGTTCGGAAGGGTTCACATTGAGGGTCTCGGCGATCTTGAGGTTCCGAGGGTTCGGGGTTCGGTCTCGACGGATCTGGGGTTCGAGGCTCGGCAGGCGTTCTCGGATATCGGAGGTAGGTCTTGGCGCATTCGCGATGGTCGGGACATGCTGTCGGTCCTGGCGTTCGGGACGAAGCACTTGTCGCGTCGGGGTCTCGGTGTCCGGGATGAAGTACTCGGCGTCTCCGCGTCGGTGGCCTTGACGGTATCGGGTTCGGACTCCGGATCCGGGCACGGTCTTAGCGCTCCGTCTTCAGTGTCGTTGGCAAACTTGGGCTCGATACCGGGGGTCCTTCGGAACCTTGAGGCGATCTTAGCGGTCGTCGGGTACGGGCTCGGCGTCCGGGGAAGGAGTACCTGTCGCACGGTGTCCGAGAGTTCCTCCAAAAACCTGGCGCGTCCGTGAGGCGATCTTAGCGTCGGTCATCCTCGGGGTCGAACTTGCGGGTCATGTATACGGAAGATCTTGTGGGCTTGATGTCCGGGAGGCAGATCTTGGAGTCCAGGCCGGAGGTCTTGTCGGTGGCCTTCGGGTCCGTCCTGGTCATCAATCGGTCAGACCCGCACATCTGTTCTTGGAGCATTTTCGTCTTGTCAGCATCCGGGCGACGGCAGACGATATAGGTGCCCAAACTCTCGATTCGCTGAGGCCACGCGGTGCCGGTCTCTGAGCTCGACGAGGGGTGGGGAGGCACTGCAGGGGTCCTCACGAGGCGCTGGAGGATGGCGAGCTCCGGTGCTTGGGAGGGAGCGCTGGCGCCGGCGAGGGCCGAGCGGAGCGGCAAGTCGCAGCCGGCGAGACGCTGCGAGGGCAGCGGGTAGGTCGTGGAGGGGCGGCGCTGGCCCGAGCGGCGGTCGACGCCCGAGGCGCCACCGGAGGAGGGCCAGCGGCTGGGAGGTGTGGCGGGCGTGCCGGCGGAGGCGGGCGGGCGGAGATGGGCCTGGCGGAGCTCGAAGGACGGCCAGCGGCTGGCGGAAGCTTCTGGCAGTGGCGGCAGAGGCGGAGAGGAGAGCGGAGGCGACGCCCACGAGGGACGAGGCGGGAGGTTGGGGAGGGGTGAGAACACGGGGTGCGGGGCAGGGGTTGGTGGCGCGCCAGGTGGGACCGGGGGTGGGGGCCACGCGGGGCTACGGAGGGTGGGGCGGCTGCAGCGTGCCGGCTGCGTGTGCGTGGGGTGTGTGTGGTGGGAGAGAGAAAAGGAGGGAGAGAGAGAGGCCACGTGGCGGGTTGGGGTTGGTGGGGATCTGGGGGTGGCTGATGTGGCGCTCAGGGATTGGAGGGGGTGAGGTGGACAGGGGGTGTGGGTAGGTTAGTTGGTAGGTTTAGAAAATAAGGGGTGGACCGATTATATTTTTCTGGGGTGGTCGATCGGGTCAATCGGCCCGTTCGACTGCCCCTATTAAAAAATGATTTAATATTTTATTTATTTTCAAATAGCTTTTATAACTAGTTTTAGACAAACAAAATATCCGGAACATCCGGGGGTTTAATTTGAAATAGAAGGAGGGCTAGTTTCGAAAACCATAGTCCTTCGCAACATAGCTTCAGGTAAAAAAAATTAATATGCATGATGATGTAATGATGATGCAATGCACAAAAACAACGCGATTTTCTAGTAGTGGTTTTGCGGGATGCCACAATTCGACACCACTAACAAGGGATCTCGCCCTCGAGATCCGCCTCATGGTACCGGAAGGAAGGTCGGCGATCTGCATCTCCTCGCTTCAGGTAGATCCTCGCGACACCACTAACGATGGTTCCTTCTTCATCTTGAAAACGGCGACACCACCAACAAAGGGTCGTTGCTCCTGATCGTCGAGAGAACACTCCGGGAACAAAAGGTCGAAGGTAGAGGTATCGCAAATAAAGCCACCCCTAACTTCCGTGGATGGAGTAAAATTGCTGGATCCACCGATTCGACGTACAAGAGCGAATGATAAGAGCAGTGGTAGGGTAGCTACTCCATCCCGCACTCAAACCATTACTCTGCACGCGAATAGACGGATTATGCAACCAACTCTCGGAATTAGACTGAAGATCTCGACAAGCGAGGTTCGGAAACAAGGGAGTGATGCAGACTCTGCATCGGATCTGGCGTAGATGATGTCATCCCATCGGGAAACACCGGAAGATTCAACAGAAATCGTATGAAAGACACACTGATTAGGTTCCGCGATGGTTCCATTGGCATGAACAACACATGCTCAAGGTTAACTCCAACTTCACCAAAGCTCGTCCTTCTCATATGTTTTTCAACGACACTGATATCCAGCAAGGAACACATATGGATAAAGAGGTCAAGAACAAAAGATTGGAGGAAGGGTACAACAGACAAGTTGCAGATTGATGATCGTAGCACCTCCGTTACAAAAGGAAGAAAGCGAAACCCTGAAGGTACGACGGAACCCAACCACGGGAAACCCTGGACTCGAGGAAAGATGAGAGAGGAGATTCAAAACACGCAGAGGTGAGAGGAGAATAGCAGAGGGGTAAGGAGTAAATCAGACCTAACCAGAACTATGCAACCGATTTTGCAAAATAGTTTTGACACTCTACTTTGGCCGTTAGCTAGGTTATCCTACAGGCTGGACTTGTGGGGTATCGAATCGCCGAGCTCGATACCACTCAGAACACCCTCGAATCGGACCTATGCAAGTTTTAGCGAAACCCGCCAAACCCGCATAGAACGATTCAAAGGTGCCACCAGCACTTTCGCGGGTGGAAAACGGTAATAACATTACACAACAGTCCTCGATGGGACCCACGTAATATATATATAACGACTCAAAGAGTCAAGAATACAGATATCTGAGACAAAGATCCAAATCACCTTGAGATCGATATAGCGTCCGCTACGGACAAGATGCAAATGGGGCTAAGAGCCCGAAGAATAACCAATGGCGCCCATAACTGCCCGTGCCAAGCGGAAGGGTAACCGCTAACGACGCCGATCTCAAACCTGCTTAAACAAAAGGGTGCCGACAAAGGGCAACGGAAAAAGAAGGAGCGTCGATCGAGGCCAAGACACGGCGAGGCTAGAATTGGCGGTCCTCGCCACATAGGTATGTGGATCGAGCGGCAAAGATGCACTAAACAACCTATAGAGACTCGATACAACTGGCGGCTATCAGAGAGGGGTGAGAAAGACCTATTCGGATCCAACCTGATACTATCATCAAACAAACCCATCCTGGCGTTTCCCCCTCGGGTCCAAGCGAGGAAGTCAACCGAGGAACTCACACAGTTGGCAGTTTTATTTGTTCAGTTATCGTTGCAGCAATTACTAGTCAGGTATAGATAATTGTCCTGATAAAAGAAGCAGTGGGCCCTTTTAGTTATTCATTCCGTTGTAGTTGCAGCAATTACTAATCAGATACCGATAGCATGATGTAAACCCAAAACCCAGCAGTTGTTGGTACTTTATTCAGCCATTCCGTTGTAGTTGCAATACTTACTAGTCAGGTATAATGGTCGCAAGCGACACTCCAAACAAGCAATTGTGGGCAGTATTAATTAGCCATTCCATTATAGTGAAGTTGATTACTAGTCATTATAAAGTCAAATTTACAGCAATAAACTTTAGTTATGCTTGTCTATGATCGAGATACTGTGCTCCAAGTCGTCCATATCCGCGGACACGGCTTTCAGAAAGTTTTACCCGGCCGGGGTGCACCAATAGCAACACACGCTCGATCAACCTCGGAAAAACCAACTCAAAACCCAACGAGGCTTTCACGACTGAACAATCACAGATTCAGAATATTTCAGGGGCCACCCTTGGAGTACACCATAACAAAGTAAGCAAGCTCGAGACGGACTCAAGGTTTGTGGGGCCGGTGGCAACGATGAGATCCCCAAACGGGACTGTCGATACCACGTAAACGGGTCACAATTCCTAACAGACAAAGGTGCTCCTCGCACAATTTAAATACATAAGTAGCATGGCATAAGTACAGGATCGTAAATAAAACCTCAAACTAGTTTGTGGCCCCAAGAAATAAAACTGACCAATCAAGCTCGCTCAGGGGGTCCCATATACCTCCCGGATGTGGATAGCGATAAAACAAGGAATGTATCAAGTACTCGGGGTCTTACGGGACACAAGTGGGCGCTCGAAACCAAATATTATCTATCACCCACCGATGCCTCTGCTTATTTCAATTTTAGTTGTTAAACAGGAATTAAAGTGAACGATAAGTAAAACTAGGATCATCTCCAACATCAACATGCGGCAATACATCAACAACTGTGGCACTTTACGGCACGCAACAGCACTTGATCAAGTGACTACGACGCGCAAGTCCAACTATCTACCAAACAACAGGTAATAGGATGTGTCCAAGGCAATATAGGGCTGCACGGTATATCACAGGTACGGAAACTAAAGCATCGCAACACAGATAGCAATAGATCAACAGGAAGGAAGTAAATACTATAAAAGTAAGATAGGTAGAAAGGGGGAGATGCTCGCCTGAAAACATTGCCAAAGGGTTATCCGAAGATCGGGGCAAAGCTCACATCAACTCAACGGCCTTATCCGCGAAGAAGCAAAACACTAGAATAAACACCGGATGCAATATTTAATACAACGGCAGAAGATCGGCATGATGCATGTATGATGCATGACATGGCAATGGTGCAATGCAATTAGGTCATATTAAGCGGAACCGGGGTCCCGACAATTAATTAAATGGTTCAAGTTGTTTAGAACCCCCGCAATTTAATTGTTGTTTAACAAGCCAGAATATATCACCGGTTCGCTACACAAGTTTAAATGAGGCCGATATGAGACTAGATTTGCCCGCATATGGGCCCCATATTTAATTATTAGGTGAATCGGCATAAGGCCCCAAACCACAGGTAAGGATGCATGCATGAACATTTAATATGCGACAAGTTGGATTATATTATAAAATAAGGGTTCGGGAAGGGTTCACACATTGAGGGTCTCGACGATCTTGAGGTTCTGAGGGTTCGGGGTTCGGTCTCGGGGCTCGACGGATCTGGGGTTCGAGGCTCGACGGAAGCGTTCTCGGATATCGGAGGTAGGTCTTGGCGCATTCGCGATGGTCGGGACATGCTGTCGGTCCTGGCGTTCGGGACGAAGCACTTGTCGCGTCGGGGTCTCGGTGTCCGGGATGAAGTACTCGGCGTCTCCGCGTCGGTGGCCTTGACGGTATCGGGTTCGGACTCCGGATCCGGGCACGGTCTTAGCGCTCCGTCTTCAGTGTCGTTGGCGAATTTGGGCTCGATACCGGGGATCCTTCGGAACCTTGAGGCGATCTTAGCGGTCGTCGGGTACGGGCTCGGCATCCGGGGAAGGAGTACCTATCGCACGGTGTCCGAGAGTTCCTCCAAAAACCGTGGCGCGTCCATGAGGCGATCTTAGCGTCGGTCATCCTCGGGGTCGAACTTGCGGGTCATGTATACGGAAGATCTTGTGGGCTCGATGTCCGGGAGGCAGATCTTGGAGTCCAGGCCGGAGGTCTTGTCGGTGGCCTTCGGGTCCGTCCTGGTCATCAATCGGTCAGACCCGCACATCTGTTCTTGGAGCATTTTCGTCTTGTCAGCATCCGGGCGACGGCAGACGATATACGTGCCCAAACTCTCGATTCGCTGAGGCCACGCGGTGCCGGTCTCTGAGCTCGACGAGGGGTGGGGCGGCGCTGCAGGGGTCCTCACGGGGAGGCGCGCTGGAGGATGGCGAGCTCGGCGGTGCTTGCAGGGGAGGGCGCTGCCGTGAGGGGAGCGCAATGAGCGACGGTCGCAGCGAGCCGGGCGACGCTGAGGGCCGCGGGTAGGTCGTGGGCGAGGCGCTGGCCGACGCCGAGGCGCCACGAGGAGGGCCGTGGCTGGAGGTGGCGCCGGAGGAGAGGCGCGATGGGCGGCTGAGCGGGAGCTTCTGGCGGAGGGCGGAGGAGAGGCGGGAGCGCCGGCGCCGTAGGAGACGGCGGGAGGTTGGGGAGGGGTGAGAACACGGGGTGCGGGGCAGGGGTTGGTGGCGCGCCAGGTGGGACCGGGGGTGGGGAGCCTTGGGCTACGGAGGTGGGGCGGCTGGCGTCTGCTGCGTGTCGTGTGTGTGTGGTGGGAGAGAGAAAAGGAGGGAGAGAGAGAGGCCACTTGGCGGGTTGGGGTTGGTGGGGATCTGGGGGTGGCTGATGTGGCGCTCAGGGATTGGAGGGGGTGAGGTGGACAGGGGGTGTGGGTAGGTTAGTTGGTAGGTTTAGAAAATAAGGGGTGGACCGATTATATTTTTCTGGGGTGGTCGATCGGGTCAATCGGCCCGTTCGACTGCCCCTATTAAAAAATGATTTAATATTTTATTTATTTTCAAATAGCTTTTATAACTAGTTTTAGACAAACAAAATATCCGGAACATCCGGGGGTTTAATTTGAAATAGAAGGAGGGCTAGTTTCGAAAACCATAGTCCTTCGCAACATAGCTTCAGGTAAAAAAAATTAATATGCATGATGATGTAATGATGATGCAATGCACAAAAACAACGCGATTTTCTAGTAGTGGTTTTGCGGGATGCCACAAGAGGTGTCCTCCACCCAATCCCCTTCACCGAGCTCGCCCTCCTCAGATCCGTTTTGTCTTCGATCCTCTTCGTCGACCCTCCTCCGGCGAGAAGCACTACCACCTCAAGTGTTTTCCCCTAATCCACTCCTTGATTCCTCGTTATGAGCAGCCCGGTGAGCGAGGAGCAGCTGTTATATGTTGATCCAAATTCTACAAAGTATAGGCCAACTTCTGATGAGTGGAACGAGTCTGAAGTTGGGCCACTCTGTGCCCAACAGGGACGCCTGTGGGGGTGCGGGAGGTGACAGCCCCGCGGTACGGTACGGATCGTCGAAGACCTAGGTTTCCACCGATATATAAACCTCTTGTAAGCCGCCGATTGGGATGAGTTGCATCTGTGAAATCCCCGGCGTTTGTAAACACTTCTCGATATAGTAAAGTTTCGTTGGCGGGCGTCCCTGATTTTTCTCTCTCTTTGTTTGAGAAATTTTTCCACGTTAAATCTGTGTTTCTTGTTGTGATTTCATTTTCGTCCTTTGTTATCTACTTGTCGCAACTATAACAAGCAACTGACAGCAGCTTGTCTCCTCCACAACACCATGCAAGGAGCAGGAACGGGGCCTTCTCAGAATTATGAGGCCGCCATCCTCCTCCTATCTACATCTATACAATAATCGGATCTCATTCTCAGATTTTCTCTTGATTTCAGTCCCATGTATTTTTGATCTGTTTTTCTATTTTTGGCTGCAACACGAACTTGGAATACTTCGGAGTCTTGACGGGTCTCGTTACATTTGTTGAACCAAACATGTTTCTCATTTTACCCATTCCATTACCAGTACCAGTGTAATATGATTACATCGACCTTTGCGTTACCGTTTCTGAACCAAACATGTTCTTAGTTATCATCAACACAGCCTTCTAGAGTTGAATTGGTCCGGTCTAGATGCAGGGCTAGGTCCGCGATACAGCCAGGGTTTCGTGTGTTAATTAAGCTTCATGAATCAACGCTGTAGGCAGGTAATATGAAGTTTCTTGATAAAAATAACAGTACGAGGTTACAGTGAGATAAGCATCATTGTTCGTGTATCAAGCGTTCTCATTTTTAATAAATTACATATTTTTTGAATTGTTTGGAAAATCTAGTCATTTTGACACATAGGAAATAATCAATATGTTTCAAACAACTACAGTAGTGCACATAATTTCAAATAAATTTCTTTTTTATACTACTACCTCCTATCTATAATAAGTGTCACTGATTTAGTACAAATTTATACTAAATTAGAGACACTTATTATGTATCGAAGAGAGTAGCATTTATAAAAGAGGATTTAATTCCCATGAAATTCAAGTAAAAAATATCAATGTAAAAACTCACTATGATTGAGCATTCTAGTGATGGTCAAATACTCCTCGAAACCACTTCCAAATTTCAGATCCAATTCACGCATGCCAAGCGAGATCTTAAGGTTTTTCAACTATGGATAAAAATATGGTAAACAATTCCCCGGAGTAACACGAGGAGTTGCTACTATAATAGAGTAAAAACGTTATGTTTTTATTTCTTGTGTAATTTTATTTTCTTTTATTTTCAATTTACTTTGGTGTTTATACTTTTTCTACTATTTTATCCGTAGTTCTTCTCACTTGAAACAACCACGAGAAATAAAATAAAATATCTAAATATATACTCCCTCTATTTAGCTACCATGGGTTATGGGTTTAGTCAAAGTCAACATCCAAAATATCAAATGCATATAATATGAAAATATGTCTTATGGCGATTTACAATATTTATCTAAATATTTTAGTTTGACTTTGGTTAAACCTATAACGCAGGATAATTGTGAATAGAGGGAACTAAGCACGCGCCGCAACTCCATCAGTTTCAAATAAATATAATTTTAGAGATAATCCTTTGTTATCTACTTGTCGCAACTATAACAAGCAACTGACAGCAGCTTGTCTCCTCCACAACACCATGCAAGGAGCAGGAACGGGGCCTTCTCAGAATTATGAGGCCGCCATCCTCCTCCTATCTACATCTATACAATAATCGGATCTCATTCTCAGATTTTCTCTTGATTTCAGTCCCATGTATTTTTGATCTGTTTTTCTATTTTGGGCTGCAACACGAACTTGGAATACTTCGGAGTCTTGACGGGTCTCGTTACATTTGTTGAACCAAACATGTTTCTCATTTTACCCATTCCATTACCAGTACCAGTGTAATATGATTACATCGACCTTTGCGTTACCGTTTCTGAACCAAACATGTTCTTAGTTATCATCAACACAGCCTTCTAGAGTTGAATTGGTCCGGTCTAGATGCAGGGCTAGGTCCGCGATACAGCCAGGGTTTCGTGTGTTAATTAAGCTTCATGAATCAACGCTGTAGGCAGGTAATATGAAGTTTCTTGATAAAAATAACAGTACGAGGTTACAGTGAGATAAGCATCATTGTTCGTGTATCAAGCGTTCTCATTTTTAATAAATTACATATTTTTTGAATTGTTTGGAAAATCTAGTCATTTTGACACATAGGAAATAATCAATATGTTTCAAACAACTACAGTAGTGCACATAATTTCAAATAAATTTCTTTTTTATACTACTACCTCCTATCTATAATAAGTGTCACTGATTTAGTACAAATTTATACTAAATTAGAGACACTTATTATGTATCGAAGAGAGTAGCATTTATAAAAGAGGATTTAATTCCCATGAAATTCAAGTAAAAAATAGCAATGTAAAAACTCACTATGATTGAGCATTCTAGTGATGGTCAAATACTCCTCGAAACCACTTCCAAATTTCGTATCCAATTCACGCATGCCAAGCGAGATCTTAAGGTTTTTCAACTATGGATAAAAATATGGTAAACAATTCCCCGGAGTAACACGAGGAGTTGCTACTATAATAGAGTAAAAACGTTATGTTTTTATTTCTTGTGTAATTTTATTTTCTTTTATTTTCAATTTACTTTGGTGTTTATACTTTTTCTACTATTTTATCCGTAGTTCTTCTCACTTGAAACAACCACGAGAAATAAAATAAAATATCTAAATATATACTCCCTCTATTTAGCTACCATGGGTTATGGGTTTAGTCAAAGTCAACATCCAAAATATCAAATGCATATAATATGAAAATATGTCTTATGGCGATTTACAATATTTATCTAAATATTTTAGTTTGACTTTGGTTAAACCTATAACGCAGGATAATTGTGAATAGAGGGAACTAAGCACGCGCCGCAACTCCATCAGTTTCAAATAAATATAATTTTAGAGATAATCCTTTGTTATCTACTTGTCGCAACTATAACAAGCAACTGACAGCAGCTTGTCTCCTCCACAACACCATGCAAGGAGCAGGAACGGGGCCTTCTCAGAATTATGAGGCCGCCATCCTCCTCCTATCTACATCTATACAATAATCGGATCTCATTCTCAGATTTTCTCTTGATTTCAGTCCCATGTATTTTTGATCTGTTTTTCTATTTTTGGCTGCAACACGAACTTGGAATACTTCGGAGTCTTGACGGGTCTCGTTACATTTGTTGAACCAAACATGTTTCTCATTTTACCCATTCCATTACCAGTACCAGTGTAATATGATTACATCGACCTTTGCGTTACCGTTTCTGAACCAAACATGTTCTTAGTTATCATCAACACAGCCTTCTAGAGTTGAATTGGTCCGGTCTAGATGCAGGGCTAGGTCCGCGATACAGCCAGGGTTTCGTGTGTTAATTAAGCTTCATGAATCAACGCTGTAGGCAGGTAATATGAAGTTTCTTGATAAAAATAACAGTACGAGGTTACAGTGAGATAAGCATCATTGTTCGTGTATCAAGCGTTCTCATTTTTAATAAATTACATATTTTTTGAATTGTTTGGAAAATCTAGTCATTTTGACACATAGGAAATAATCAATATGTTTCAAACAACTACAGTAGTGCACATAATTTCAAATAAATTTCTTTTTTATACTACTACCTCCTATCTATAATAAGTGTCACTGATTTAGTACAAATTTATACTAAATTAGAGACACTTATTATGTATCGAAGAGAGTAGCATTTATAAAAGAGGATTTAATTCCCATGAAATTCAAGTAAAAAATAGCAATGTAAAAACTCACTATGATTGAGCATTCTAGTGATGGTCAAATACTCCTCGAAACCACTTCCAAATTTCGTATCCAATTCACGCATGCCAAGCGAGATCTTAAGGTTTTTCAACTATGGATAAAAATATGGTAAACAATTCCCCGGAGTAACACGAGGAGTTGCTACTATAATAGAGTAAAAACGTTATGTTTTTATTTCTTGTGTAATTTTATTTTCTTTTATTTTCAATTTACTTTGGTGTTTATACTTTTTCTACTATTTTATCCGTAGTTCTTCTCACTTGAAACAACCACGAGAAATAAAATAAAATATCTAAATATATACTCCCTCTATTTAGCTACCATGGGTTATGGGTTTAGTCAAAGTCAACATCCAAAATATCAAATGCATATAATATGAAAATATGTCTTATGGCGATTTACAATATTTATCTAAATATTTTAGTTTGACTTTGGTTAAACCTATAACGCAGGATAATTGTGAATAGAGGGAACTAAGCACGCGCCGCAACTCCATCAGTTTCAAATAAATATAATTTTAGAGTTAAGCCCCCCCCCCCCCCCCCCACCCCACCCCCACCACCACCACCACCACACACACACACACACACACAATGGCGGACCCAGATAAATTCTGAAGCCTGCGCAAAACACACATATAATGTTAATATGTTTATAAATTACCATAATAAAACAAGGATTAAGCAAGGCTTCCGGCCGGCAAGCCTTGACTACTCAAAATCCTTAGAAAACAATAACTCAAGGAGTACTATTAAATTTTAGAAGACCATTAACACTCAATCTAACAAGCAGCAAGTTAGCTAATCCTTTGATTGCCAGTTTCCAGTCCCTCCAGCCGGCGGCATTTACTCTGCAAGGTTGACCTCTCGTTTCATCGAGTGCTCTTTGTAGGCCAGTTCAGTTGAGCGCACTCAATCTTGCTTGTATTTCTTGGCTTTCGGCCCACTCGGTCCGACACCTGGATCCGACGGGGGCTTCTTCCTACTCTCTTCCACGAGCCGATCCACGGTCCCTTCAAGCCTGCTCACCTTCTGCCGCATCCTGGTGATCTCGTTGCTGCACTCCGCGAAGCTCCCCTCGCTCGCCGCCCGCGAGTTCAACTGCGACAGGGCCGCGTTCAGCTTCCGGTCTGTATTCCGAATCTCCTGGCTCAACCTCGCGATCTCGTTCCTGCAATCGGCCGACGTCCCCTCGGTCGCCGTCCGCGAGCTCAGCTGAGACAGCGCGGTTTTCAGCTTCCGGTCGGTTTTCTGAAACTCCCGGCGTAGCTCGGCGACTTCGCTGCTCAACTCGGCGTAGTCTCCCTCGTTCGCCGACCGCGAGTTTCTCTGCACCAGTGCGGAGTCCAGCTTCCTGTCACAGCTTCGAACTTCCCCCTGAACCTGTTTGATTTCCTTGGTGAGCTCGGCCAGCTTCTTCTCGTCGGAGCTCACCTGGGACAGCGCGGTGCTTAGCTTCCGGTCGGTTTTCTGAAACTCCAGGAGAAGCTTGTCAAATTGGCTCCTCAACTCGGCGCGGTTCCCCTCGTCCGCCACCACCCGCGAGTTCTGCTGCACAAGTGCAGAGTTCAGCTTCCGCTCGCAGCTTTGAACCTCCCCGTGAACCTGTGCGATCTTGCTGGTGAGTTCGGCCAGCTTCTTCTCGTCCGCCTTTCTCTCCGCAGAATCATCGTACTGCTTGCGAATCCGGGCCAGCTCTGCCATAGTCTCGGCCCTGAGATCGTGCTCCAGCCTAGAGAGCGCCCTGTCGACGTATTGCCTGCTCTGGACCACGCCGGCCCTGTCTTCGTCCTGGAAAGACTTGGTGAGCCCCTGTGCTTCAGAGAACTTGCCGTCGACGTACCGGAGCAGTTCAGCCTTGGTTTCTTCCGAAAGAGTGGACGACTTTCCCTCTAGTACGCTAGCCACCCTCTTATCGACGTAGTTCCGGACACACTGCCCGAACGCAAGGCCACAGCCGGCGACGATCAAAAGCCTTATCATGAAATTCCCGGAGTTGTTGTCGGTGTTGCCTGCATCGGCGGAGAAGCGTCGGACGTTGCCCAAGTAGCGCACGGGTTTCGTGGCGCTCGTGCCGCCTCTGACGGCGGCCTTGGCGACCCCGGCGGAGAAGCTCCTGCCGGCGCTCAGGCGAGACCTCAGCAAACAGAGAGCCATCGGTGCTGGACTTTCGAGATCGAGACGACGTGCGTGTACTACGTGGGATAGAAAAGCCCCTATCCACCGCTCCGCTCTGTTAAGCCCTTGATCAGCTGTTTAATTTCCTAGACTAGATCCGTTCGTCCTTGATCAGGATTCGAGATGTTGGAGCCCACACGCGCGATCGGGAAAATCACATACGCTCACATGAAACAATACGGACCTATACAAGTTCTGGGTAGCCTGCATTGCTTACCAAGCCGTGTTGATAACCTACACGAATAAGTACGTCCTAGCACGACACGGTCAAGTTAACATCATTGTGAATCCTACACGGACATAACACAGGTACCATGGTAGGTTAGCCGGAACGCCCAAACCTATTAGGCTTTGTTTGGTAACCGAGTATTTATGGGGATTAGAGGGGATAATTCCCACCAAACCCTAAATCCCCACTTACTTCAAATAGTATGTTTGGTTCTAGAGTATTGGACTGTTCAATCCTTACTAATCCCTACTTTTTTCCAAGTTTAGTGTATTTTTTCTCATATCCATACACTATTTCTACCTAGTGGATTGGTGGGGATTGTGGTTTTGTGGGGATTCAGAGGGGTTTGGGTGCGGGTGTGGGTTTCACCTAATTCCCTTGGAATTATCTCCTCTAATCCCCACTAAAACACTAGTACCAAACAAGCCTTAGAGGGTGTGTTTATATATATATATATATATATCTCTACTATATAATTTTGCTAGAGGTGGTTTTCGTCGGTACCCAATTTTTCGTACGTCGTATGTCCTTCCGTTCCCCCGCGACAGAGTCCGGCTCGAAGTCGATTGAACCATCGTAGGTGTGGGCCAAACGCTGCAGCCAAGTCCTGCTCAACCGAACGTGATTGATATATATTGTCCTAATATAACTAACCATCGTGGTCTAGACCTTGGTCACCACGCGCGATCGATCGAACACCCGGCCGCCGGCTCGCCATGGCCGACAGTCGAGGCTCGCCGGAACCACGCCGGAACCAGGGCGACAATCAGTCAGACTAGGACGAAGCTAAGGCGACCATGCAGAAGGTGCATACGCGGTGTTCTGTGGTGCTAGCTCGCGAGCCATCGATCAAATCCACTAACCACCGCCGACGAATACTTCTAGCGCGTCCTGGAGCTGGAGGTCGTGCCAGATCTGGTGCTTTCTCCTGGCTGTGGTGAGCGATCGACCAGAGTGTGGCAATGCCCATGTGGCCATGTCGAAGCATCCAGGGAGACGCAACCAGGAACTCCCGGGGGCTGACACGGTCGTCATCGATGAAAACGATTTGGATGGCTAGCTGCTCCGTTGGTTTTGTCACTAATACTCGAGGCTGCTCCATTGGTTCTTCGGCGGAAACGATTGGGAGGGATGTCGACTTGCCGAGGGCGACGCCAAGGGAAGGCCCGTCGCCCTCGGGCGTCACATTGTCTCTGTAGGTCAAGGCCATGCTCACAAGTAGCTGGGCAGTTATCATCCGCGTCTCGCAGAGTTACAATTTGGAAGCGGAAGGATCGATCCCCACGGAGGGATGCCGAGGGCGCGCCTAGCTAGCTCTGTACACAAATCATATGTAACTGTCGGCGACGACGAGACCCTCGTTTTCAATCTCCGCTGCCTACCCTTGCTATCTTCCACGCGCCGGTGATGGTGATGAGTCGAGAATCTAGAGTACGTACATCACGGCTGTCTTTTCCGTAACCACTGATAAGGATGCTCTCGTGGCTTCACATCTTTATTCCCCACTTATACAAGATACTCCGTACAATAAATTTAGCTGAGTACCACGGGATCCTTCCCCCCCCATCTGGCCACCATGCATAGTACCACGGGATGCTTCCGTCGATGTTGCTGGACACAGCGACGCATACGTGTGCAGGACCTCTAGAGGCGGTGCAGCATGATGACATGATGGCAATGTGTGCGGAGATCTGCGCGTGGCGGCTTCCCGGCCGGCTCTTCGCCACGACGTCATGCGAGTACGCCACGTTGACGACGCCGGTGCTGAAGCTGGACCGCTGGCTGCTGCGTCGTGCGCTACATCTTATGCAGCTACGTCATCCACGACGGCGAGCTAGCCCCTGCACGCGGGCCGAGCTTGCGTAGCTTCAGGGGCACCATGCGCGCTCCCACGTGTGTTCGTTGATGTTCGGTTCATTGCCTGCAAGATGTTGTACGGCAGCTGCAAGATCTTTGGCGTGATACGGTAGGAGGGCGCGAGTTCAGGCGGTATCCAAGACGGCACTGAGAACGACTTCATGGGATGCCCCGTTGGCAGCTGCTGATTGTTGCAGTGTATCGTAGATTAAAAATCTCGTACTCCCTTGTTCCCTTGTTTCAGTTGCCAAACACAAGAAAGTTCAGAGATGAGAAACACTCCTGTTTTTGCGACAGCCGGCCGTCGTGCCTCTAATTTCCTTCCACCGATTAACTTTGCTGTGGGTGATCACATGAAGCGGGCTATTGCGGGATGATCTCGGTTGCCGCAATATATGTCCGCGCTAATTTTAGGGGTCTATGGTCTTCCGCGGACTGGGCAATGTCCCGCTTCGCCGTGTAGAAGGCAACCGCCACCCGCCCTGCTTGCAACCTTAGATGCATGGAGCATCTTTGGTGAAATTGTTGGAACCAACTATTCTACTGTATTTTTTCCCTGTTCACCTATGAGATTTTTATTTCAATGACCAACAAGGAGGGATTGTCATAAAATCTACAAATAACTGTTTTGGAATTTTCAGCTTCCGTTTCTTCTATATGAATTATTCTACCATGGTACCGTGTGATTTTAACCAAGTGATTCTCTGACTCTAATTTTAACCCCTGTACTCTTATGACTTTGTAGGTTATGTTGTGCTAAGTAATTATGTCACGACTGCCAATTATGATTAGAACAGTAGTAGTAGTCATGAAAATCTGGGTTAACAAAGTTGGTCTCTGAATTTTATTTTTGCTGCATAGACGATGAGAGAGTTTTTCAATGTTTTTTAGGGTCTTCATGTGGTGCTACAGTGTAAGTTGGATGCCTTGAAACAATTTTTTGAGATCAATAGCTACAATATATTAAACCGTAGTAGAATCCAATACAAGGTGGTTTTGATAGTGGTTGGAGCTACTCCAAACAACGTCAAGGTTATTCTGCCAGCCTATCTTTCGTAAGAAGAGTGTCACTTCATTTGCAGAACAACACACCGCCCGCACCGATAAGTTGTTGAAACTACTAAATAGGGTTTTTTTCTCAACCAACGGATCATGGAAAGACCAGTCCTAATCCACCTTGTGCAGCTTGGCAAAAACACCGGTGATATCTGTCTCCAAGGCCAAACTCTGCGCCTGAACTTCATGTGCCAATTCGAGAACCTGTCGGCAGGCTAACAGCATCGCACCATATGATTTTATCTATGTGCATTGGGAAATTGTATACATGTGCAATGGAAAATAAGATTTGAAAACCCGTGGCAACGCACGGGCATTCAACTAGTATGTATGTGTATATATATATATATATATATATATATATATATATATATATATATATATATATATATATATATATATATATATATATATTTATTTATTTATTTATTTATTTATTTATTTATTTATATTTATATTTATATATATTTATATTTATATTTATATATATGTATATATTGGTGGAGCTAGCAAATTTTTAGAGGGTGTGTTTTCTCCAAAAAAAAATTGCATCACATATAATATAAATTCTTACCGAAAAGAACAATGTAACTAACAAAATCAAGTCTTACAATATTATAGGTTTCCAATATGTTTGAAGTTAGCAGAAGTAGTAATACAAATAGTTGGGGAGATTAAATAGTCTTATATGAAAAAAAATTACATCGCTACCAAATTACCTCTCTACTACACGCCTTTGCATTGCCATGAAAAGAACCAACTATATCATCCTCCTTTACTTCCAAGAATAGCTCTCACTCAATATATGTCACCAAGCAATAGTTCAAGAGGTCATCACCCATGATATTTCTCAATTTATTCTTCACTAGGCTCGTTGTGGGAAGACTCTTTCAACACTCGTCGTAGAAACTGGTAAGATCAATACCAACTTGAGAAGTACACCAAATCATGAAGTGCATGTTTTTGTCTCTCAACAAGCTTAATAGAGAGCTCACCAGCTAAAGTGTTGATTTTTTCCATACATCTTTTTGACTGGGAAATCATGTGCATATGGTTGGAATGGAACTTTTCCAATATGTCTTCTCTGAACATCATCTTGATCATTGACATCATAACATGAAATTCGAATCCTCTTTGCTAGATCACACTCGAATGGAAGATGAGTATGATCTGATGTTACACTCAGCAAATGACGTGATGTGGTGCTGGTGGTGGTGCTTGAACTTCGGTTTCAATCTCGGTTACTGGATCCGTGTAGTGTCAACCGGAGGTGGAGAATCTGGAAACTGCAGGAAATATTCATTTTCTAGAGTACATTCATCTTGTAGTTCAATCGCATTTGATGGCGATGCAGAAGAAGAAATTTTATTTACTTCATGTTTTCCTAAAAGGAACGCAATGGAACCTTTGTCCCTATCTCTCTTCATTTTGGACATTCCTACAACAAAGTAACCACCAAACTAGAATTAAAAAGTAGTTCATAATAAATAAACAGAGGCTATTGCATTTTTGCACTTTTGTTAATACCTAACACGCTAACACAACTGTTAACAAAAGCATAAATTACTAAACCTGATGCTTACCTGCCTAGGCGTGACATGTCGATGGTCGTCATGGTGTTGCTCCTGCTTCGCCCGTCCTGATGTCCGACATTATTCACTCGTCTCGCCGTTGCTCGCATGCTTGCTCAACGCCACATGGCTTCCTCTATTCCTCTGCTGACTGTTGCCCTAGCTTCCTCTCTTCCTCTCCTGTCGTTGGCCGCTGAGCTTGCGAGTTGAGAGGGGAGTCAAGCTAGGGATTGAGAAATAGGGGATTGCGAGCAATGGTGAGGGACAGAGTCAAAGCTCGTGAGGTGGAGAGGCTCCCGATCGAGATCAAATTAGGCCTTAGCTATAGTCACTAGTGTGTCAGTTCAATTGACCTTATTTTTGGAGTTTTCCTTTTCTTTTAGGACAAATTTGGTGACGGACTAGGCCGACTGAGGTGATCCAAAAAATCAATGAAAAACTTGGGTGTGCCAATCCACACGGGACACAGCGGTCGCCTCCGCCATGCTACTATACTAGATAACCCGAACACTTACTGACTCAAGAATATATCTAACAGACAACAAGAATATTTTCTTACTTACGCTAGCCTTTCTTGTTTGCTAGGCCCAGTTATTTTTATGGCTTCTCTGAGAAGCTAAATGTTCGCAGACACTCTGCAAACACGCAACTTTGCTATCATGGAAGAACACTTTGCATATTTGTAGTTTGCCAATTGTATTTTGGATGAAACACTAGAGAAAGATTTAGGCATGCGTTTTCTAATCGCACTTGACGAAGGGCTGCTTTGCTGAGTGTTTTTCATAAAAAAAACAGGCAAACAAGCAAAAGAGGTACATGTTTATCTTGGTATGAATTTTGCTTGAATTTATAGTCATTTCTTATATACACATGGAACCGAAAGCAAGTTTCGTTAAAATGGCTACTTTTGATTTGATCTTGTAGCTAGGTCTTTCTTTAACGTTCATAACAAGAAATGTGAATTAAAATCACCATTTTATGTACAAATATTTATTTACCATTTTCTAATGATTCTTAATAGGAAAAACGAATAATACCTAAAAATTGTAAAAAGGAACTAAAACCTTTTGTTTTGGCCGAGGCTACTTCATTTTGTGAAGTTCATGATGGCTAATAATTTATTGACGTGGGTTTATGTCATGTGCATTTGTTCAACGTCTTCGACTCTCCTCTATATCTATGCAGCGTTGTTAAATTGAATACTTCTGATAGAAAGTTGTGAGGTTTAAAGCTCGATTGGTTGCAAAGAGGTACAACTAAACATATGGTGGACTATGATGAAACATTCTCACCAATGGCTAATATGAACACTGTTAGAGCATTGATTTCTGTTACAACAAATTAGAAGTGGAAGTTATTCCAAATGGACGTGAAGAATGCATTTCTTCATGGCGACTTGGAGGAGGTAGTGTATATGGAAATTCCACGGGATTCAACACTCGTGAGACACAAGGAAAGTATGTAGATTGAAGAAATCATTCTATGGGTTGGTGTAGTCCCCTAGGGAATGGTTTAGAAAATTTAGGAAAAATATATTCAAGAGGGTATCAATAGAGCAATGCAGATCATACTCTGTTCTTGAAACATCGACAAGGTAAAATTTCCTTATTAATTGTATATGTTGATGACATTGTGATAACATTGGACAATGATGAGGAGATCTCCTTAGTGAGAAGGCTTTTGAACAATCCTTGGAACTGAAGGATTTAGGGTATCCGCACTATTTTCTAGGAATTGAGGTGGCATACAGTGCACAATGTATCTATCTATCTCCAAAGTATGTACTTGACTTACTAAAAGAAACTGAAACGTTATCATGCGAACCTGCAACCACACCTATTAATCAAAATCATAGAATACAAGCTGATTTGGGTGGACCCATCGATAAACATAGATATCAATGACTAGTCAGACGTTTGATATATTCATCTCACTCTAGACCCAATATTACTTATGTGGTGAGCATTGTAAGTCGCTATATGCATAATCCCAATGCTGACATTTAGATGTGGTGAATAGGATCCTGCACTATCTTAAAAGTTGCCGAGGCAAGGGAGTCCTATTTCCAAACCATGGAAATCTGAATGTAGAGGGACATACATATGCGGATTGGGCGGGTAGCCTAGATGATCGAAAATCTACTTATGGGTATTGTATGTGGGAAATCTTATTGGTTGGAGAGAAGTAAAAAAACAAAGTGTGGTTGCTAGGTCAACGATGGAGGCTGAATTTAGAGCAATGGCGTCAAGGTTGTGTGAGTTGATGTGGCTAAAGATCTTATTGTTAGAACTTCGGTTGTTCAATGGCATTCCTCTTTGTTTATACTGTGATAATCCATCCACTATCAACATAATGAATAATCATGTTCATCACGATCGAACCAAAAACATTGAGATAGATAGGCACGTTATCAAGAAGAAATTGGATGAAGGTTTAGTTCGTGTGGTGTACGTCAAGTCTAGTGATCAGCTTGCTGATGTTTTAACAAAAGGCATCGTTGTATCTGTTAGGATTAGACGAGTTATATTCCTCTAGGGGCCAAAGGCCACAATATGTAGTACAGGTACAGAGCAAATATGCAGGAAGCCCCCTAACATATGGGGGAAATACAATATACAGATATATACATCTAACACCCCCCTCAAACTCATGGTGGATCCACAACACTAAGTTTGGAGAGTAAGAAATCATGTTGTGCTCTGGTCTGTGCCTTCGTAAAGAAATCCGCCAACTGTAAATCTGAAGGCACATACTGAAGCGCAACAACCTGAGCCTGCACCTGAGCACGTGTATAGAACGCATCAACACCAATATGCTTGGTAAGCTCATGCTTGACCGGATCACGTGCAACACTAATAGCACATGTACTGTCAGACAAAACCATAGTGGGTGTGGTAAGAGAGACCCCAAAATCCGCAAGTAACCACCGTAACCAGGTCACCTCAGCAGTCAACAAGGCCATAGCACGCAACTCAGCCTCGACACTCGAACGGGAAACCGCTGTCTGTTTCTTCGTCTTCCAAGCAATGAGCGAACCACCAAGAAACACACAGTAGGCAGAAAGTGAACGGCGATCTAAAGGATCACTCGCCCACGTAGCATCCGAATAGCACTGGAGCTGGAGGGAGCTGAAACATGGAAAGAAAGGACGACGAGTGATCGTACCACGAAGATAACGAAGAACACGAAGAAGATGACTATAGTGGACAGTGGTAGGAGCAGAAACAAACTGACTCAAAATATGAACAGGATAAGAGATGTCAGTACGAGTGACAGCAAGATAAACAAGACTCCCGACAAGATGACGATAACGCGTCGGATCAGGAAGAGGATCACCATCAGTAAGTTGAAGCTTAACATTAATCTCCATAGGGGTCTCAACAGTGCGCTCATCCCCAAGAGCAGAACGAACAAGAAGATCCTGAATATACTTTTCCTGGGAGATCTAAAAGCCATCAGAAGTGGAGGAAACCTCAATCCCAAGAAAGTATCAAAGAGTGTGGCATCCCGCAAAACCACTACTAGAAAATCGCGTTGTTTATGTGCATTGCATCATCATGACCGCATGCTCATGTCATCATGCCATATTGCATTTGAGCATCGTCATCATCTTGCATTGGCTCGCATAAAACTATTTTTGAAAAACCTGGTTTTGTCTTCTAAACGCCCCGTCTTTTATTCAAACGCCAAACCCGGGTCTCCGGATTATTTTGTTTTGGCTGCTATCGGTTTGCAAATGGCCCGTTTAAAACAAATAAAATGTTTAATAATTTTTAGTGGGGCAGTCGAACGGGCCGGATAGACCTGAACGACCACCCCCAGTACAATCGGTCCAGATCGGTTCAAAATGGTCCACCCCTTATTCCTAAACCTACCCCATCCTAATCTACCCTCACCCCTCGCCACATCACACCACCCAATGGCCTGCCGCCACCTCACCTCTCATCCCTCCTCCAGCCAACCCACCGCTGCCACCTCACCCCACTCAGCTAACTCACCACTCACCCCTGGTCCACAGCCGCACACACTCGCACTCCCCAAACCGCCCCACGCAGTGCCCCGACCCCACACAGCATGCGCACGCGCCCAGCCGGCCAGCAACCTCCACTCACCCCCCCCCGCTGGCCCCACCCCGGCCCCGCAGCGCTCTCTCTCAGCCCCGCAGACCCCGCATCCTCTCCCTCCTATCCGCCCAACGCCGCCGCCCACCTCTTTCTCCGCCAAGGCCTCGTCGCCTCCAGCCTCTCTCTCGCCGCCCATCTCCCGGCCCGCTCAGCCCCAGCCCACGCCCGACAGCCTCGACGCCGCCCTCCTCCACCGCCCGCCCGCCCTCGTCCGCCCGCCGCGCCCGCCGCCTCTATGGCCGAGCCGCCTCCCTCCTCCACAGCCCGCCGCCGGCCTCCCGGCCGGTCTCCACCGCGCTACACCGCCCCCTCGCGCCGCCCATCATGCCCGCCCGCTTCTGCTCGCCGACCTCTGCATCCGACCCTCCGCCTCGTCGCGCGGCCCAGAGCTCCGCCCGTACCGGCGCGCCCCCGTCGGTCCCGCACCGCCTCGCCCCTCGCCTCTCTGCGTCACCGGCGGCCCCGCATCCGCCGCCCTTCTCCGTCCCGTTCCCGCGGCCGCCGTGCGCCGGCGAGCCCGTCGCCGCTCCGGCCACCTTCGCCCTCCCCCATGAGCTGCCCCCTGCGGCGGTGGCCTGCGTTGGCGTCTGCGCATGTAACTGTCGGTGTCGGTGTGTTGTTGTAATAAAGCAGTACCAAGAGCTACGCCCACATTCCAGGACCTCGGGCTAGATCCCTTCGACGCCATCAAATCCCCGTACCCCGAAGGTGCTCGAAGAATCACGGACCAGAACTCCCTCTCGGACCATCAAGCACTCCTACACGGACATGAGAACCGATCTTCGAATCTAAAGGCGACGAGTGTTCCGGCATGGACCCGTCAAGATCTCCGTCACCAAACCCTCGCGGCCTCCCACACGGAACACCGAGAACGCCCCCAGAACACCCAGGTCGATGACACGGATACGACATGAACTTCCCCTCGGATGCCATGATCTTCGTCACGGACGCCGAGACCCCCCAAACCCGAAGGCCGATCCCGTATCCGGTGCTGCGCCAAGATCTCCTTCTCGGACCCCGATGACGCTAAGTTCTTCGCCGTAGAGCAACAAGGACTTCGACAAGACAAGGAACATCAAGAACTTCACCCCGAATGCCAAGACCGACCCGACACGAGGACCCGACAAGTTCGACACCGGCCAGGGCGAGTCTGATGCCCCGACGCCAGACCAAGTACGCCCTCCCGGAACGCCAAGGTCCCCGCGAGAGACGACAAGACCGACAACATGACCCGAAGACCACGGATGCGCCAAGATCTACATCCCCGATCCGAAGACCCTAAACCCCGGAGTCCGATCCCGATCCCGTCGAACCCTGGACCCTGAGACTGACCCCGAACCCCGGAACCCCAAGATCTGCCGAACCCTAATGTGCGAACCCCTTTCCGAGAACCCTATTTTATAAATGGTCAACTATATGAATTGTTGCATATTAAATCATTCATCTTGCATGCATCCTTGTCTATGGTTTGGGGCCTTATGCCGATTCACCTTATAATTAAATATGGGGCCCATATGCGGACAAATCTAGTCTCATATTGGTCCCATTTAACTTTATGTAGCGAACCGATGATATAATCTTGCCTTGTTAAGACAACATTTAATTGCGGGGTAGATAAATAACATGAACCACCTAATTAATTGTCGGAACCCCGGTTCCGCTTAATATGACCTAATTGCATCGCACCTTTGCCATGTCATACATCATGCATGCATCATGCCTGATCTTCTGCTGTGGTGTTAAATAGTGCATCCGGTGTTTCTTCTAGTATTTTGGTTCTTCGCGGATAAGGCCTTTGAGTTGATGTGATCTTCGCCCCGATCTTCGGTTGAATCTTCGACAATGTTTTCAGGCGAGCATCTCCCTCTTTCTACCTATCTTACTTTTATAGTATTTATTCCCTCCTGTTGATCTATTGCTATCTGTGTTGCGATGCTTTAGTTTCCGTACCTGTGATATCCCTTGCAGCCTTATATTGCCTTGGACACATCCTATTACCTGTTGTTTGGTAGATAGTTGGACTTGCGCGTCGTAGTCGCTTGCTCAAGTGCTGTTGCGTGTCGTCAAGTGCCACAGTTGTTGGAGCCTTGCCGCATGTTTGTTGTTGGAGATGATCATGGTTTATTTATCGTTCACTTTAATTCCTGTTTAACAACTAAAATTGAAGTAAGCAGAGACATCGGTGGGTGATAGATAATATTTGGTTTCCGAACGCCCACTTGTGTCCCGTAGGACCCCGAGTACTTGATACATGTTCCTTGATTTATCGCGCTATCCACATCCGGGAGGTATATGGGACCCCCCTGAGCCAGAGCTTGATTCCGTCTTATTTCTTGGGGCCACAAACTAGTTCGAGGTTTTGTTTACTATCCTGTACTTATGCCATGCTTTACTGCTTTCTTTAAATTGTGCGACAGATAGCACCTTTGTCTTTATTTAGGTAAGCGGAGTGATTTCGCGGTATCGACAAGCCCAGTTTTGGGTTCCCAGTCGCTTACAGCCATTGACGCAAACCTTGAGTCCGTCTCGAAGCTAGCTTACTTCGTTGCGGGTCTACTCAATGGGGTGGCCCCCTGAAATATTTCTGAATCCTGTGATTGCTTTGTCGTGAAAGCCTCGTCGGGTTTTGATTTGGTTTTTCCGAGGTTGATCGAGCGTGTGTTGCTATTGGTGCACCCCGGTAAAACTTTCGAAAGTCGTGTCCATGTTATGGACGACTTGGAGCACAGTATCTCGACCATAGACGAGCATAACTAAAGTTTATTGCTATAAATTTGACTTTATAATGACTAGTAATCAGCTTCACTATAATGGAATGGCTAAATAACACTGCCCACAATTGCTTGTTTGGATTGTCGCTTGCGACCATCGTACCTGACTAGTAAGTATTGCAACTACAACGGAATGGCTAACTAAAGTACCAAAAACTGCTGGATTTTTGGGTTTATCTCATGCTAGCTGTATCTGATTAGTAATTGTTGCAACTACAACGGAATGGTTAACTAAAAGTGCCCACTGCTTACTTTATCAGGATGATTATCTATACCTGACTAGTAATTACTGCAACGATAACTGAATAAATAAAACTGCCAGCGGTGTGAGTTCCTCGGTTGACTTCCTCGTTTGGTCTCGAGGGGGGAAACGCCAGGATGGGTTTGTTTGATGGTAGCATTAGGTTGGTTCCGGATAGGTCCTTCTTACCCCTCTCTGATTGCCGACAGTTGTATCGAGTCTCTATAGGTTGTTTAGTGCATGCCTTGCCGCATCGATCCACCATACCTATGTGGCGAGGACCACTGAATTCTAGCCTCGCCGTGTCTTGGCCTCGATCGACGCTCCTCTTTTCCTTTGCCCTTTGTCGGCACCCCTTTGTTTAAGCGGGTTACGAGATCGGCGTCGTTAGCGGGGTTACCCTTCGGCTTGGCCTGGCGGGGTTATGGGCGCCATTGGTTATTCTTGAGGCTCTTAGCCCCATTTGCATCTTGTCCGTAGCTGGACGCTATATCGTTCTCAAGGTGATTTGGATCTTTGTCTTTGTATATCGTATTCTTGACTCATGGAGTCGCTGTTATATATATCTGTTACGTGGGTCCCATCGAGGACTGTTGTGTAATGTTATTATTGCCGTTTTCCACCCGCACGAAAGTGCTGGTGAGCACCTTTGAATCGTTTCTATGCGGGTTTGGCGGGTTTCGCTAAAACTTGCATAGGTCCGATTCGAGGGTGTTCTGAGTGGTATCGAGCCGGTGTTGCGATACCCCACAAGTCCAGCCTGTAGGATAACCTAGCTAACGGCCGAAGTAGAGTGTCAAACTATTTTTGCAAAAACGGTTGGATAGATCTGATTAGGTCTGATTTTACTCCTTACCCCTTTGCTATTCTTCTCTTACCTCTACGTGTTTTGAATCCGCTATCTTCTCTCTCTTCGAGTCCAGGATTTCTCGTGGTTGGGTTTCCGTCGTACCTTCAGGGTTTCGCTTTCTCCCTTTTGTAACGGAGGTGCTACGATCATCAATCTGCAACTGTTCTGTTGTGCCCTTCATCCGATCTTTTGTTAAAAGAGCTCTTTATCCATGTGTGTTCCTTGCTGGATATCAGTGTCGTTGAAAAACATATGAGAAGGACGAGCATTGGTGAAGTTGGAGTATACCTTGAGCATGTGTTGTTCATGCCAATGGAACCATCGCGGAACCTAATCATTGTGTCTTTCATACGATTTCTGCTGGCATCATTCCTTTGTTCCGGATACCGCTTATGAAGATCTTCATTCTAAATCTCGAGAGTTGAGATGCCTGATTTTCCTATTCATGTATATAGTTGATAGTTTGGGTACGGGATGGATTGATCACCCTAACCGACTCTTACTGTTCGCTCTGTACATCGAACTGGTGGATCAATGTAACTTTTCCCTCTTCTAATGGAAGTTAGAAGTGGCCGTATCGTTTGATGCCTCTATCTTCGTCCTTTGTTTCTCCGGAGTGTCCTCTCGACGATCAGGGACAACGACCCTTTGTTGGTGGTGTCGCCAATTTCAAGATGAAGAAGGAACCCTCGTTAGTGGTGTCGTGAGGATCTACACGAAGCGAGAAGAGGCAGATCACCGACCTTCTTTCCGGTACCATGAGGCGGATCTCGAGGGCGAGATCCATTGTTAGTGGTGTCGAATTGTGGCATCCCGCAAAACCACTACTAGAAAATCGCGTTGTTTATGTGCATTGCATCATCATGACCGCATGCTCATGTCATCATGCCACATTGCATTTGAGCATCGTCATCATCTTGCATTGGCTCGCATAAAACTATTTTTGAAAAACCTGGTTTTGTCTTCTAAACGCCCCGTATTTTATTCAAACGCCAAACCCGGGTCTCCGGATTATTTTGTTTTGGCTGCTATCGGTTTGGAAACGGCCCGTTTAAAACAAATAAAATGTTTAATAATTTTTAGTGGGGCAGTCGAACGGGCCGGATAGACCCGAACGACCACCCCCAGTACAATCGGTCCAGATCGGTTCAAAACGGTCCAACCCTTATTCCTAAACCTACCCCATCCTAATCTACCCTCACCCCTCGCCACATCACACCACCCAATGGCCTGCCGCCACCTCACCTCTCATCCCTCCTCCAGCCAACCCACCGCTGCCACCTCACCCCACTCAGCTAACTCACCTCTCTCTCACCCCGGTCCACCGCACACACACTCCCAAACCGCCCCGGTGCAGGCCCACAGCATGCGCACGCGCCCAGCCGGCCACCACCCTCCACTCACCCCCCCCCCTGCTGGCCCCACCCCGGCCCCGCAGCGCTCTCTCTCTCAGCCCCGCAGACCCCGCGTCCTCTCCCTCCTATCTCTTTCTCCGCCGCCCGCCCTCTTTCTCCACGCCCTGTCGCCTCGTCGCCTCAGCCTCTCTCTCTCGCGCCCATCTCCAGCCCCTCGGCCCAGCCCTGCGCCCGACAGCCTCGGCGCGCCTCCCTCCACAGCGCCCGCCCGCCCTCGTCCGCTCGCCACCCAAGCGCCCGCCCTCTATGGCCGAGCCCCGCGCGCCTCCTCCTCCGCTTGCCGCCCGGCCTCCCGGCGTCGGTCTCCGCCAACGCTTCCGCCCCTCAGCGCCACCGCTCACCGCCCGCCCGCTCTGCTCACGACCTCTCGCATCCAGGCCCCTCCGCCTCGTCGCCCGCGGCCACTCGCCCGCCGCCGTCGATCCCGCCCTCGCCCCTCGCCTCTGCGTCACGGCGGCCCCGCATCCGCCGCCGGGCGATCCTGCCCCGCCGCCCGGCCATCATGAAGCTCCCCGCAGCTCCCGCCTGCCCGGCGGCCAGTGACGACGTTGGCGTCTGCGCATGTAGCATCGGTGTCGGTGTGTTGTTGTAATAAGCAGACCAGAGCTACGCCCACATTCCAGACCTCGGCTAGATCCTTCGACGCCATCAAATCCCTGCACGAAGGTGCTCAAGAATCACGGACCGTAACTACCTCTCGGACCATCAAGCACTCCTACACGGACATGAGAACCGTTCTTGAATCTAAAAAAGGCGCCGAGTGTTCCAAGATGGACCCGTCAAGATCTCCGTCACCAAACCTCGCGGCCTCCACACGAACACCGAGAACGCCCCTGAACACCGTGTCGGCGACACGGATACGACATGAACTTCCCCTCGGATGCCATGATCTTCGTCACGGACGCCGAGACCCCCCAAACCCGAAGGCCGATCCCGTATCCGGTGCCGCGCCAAGATCTCCTTCTCGGACCCGATGACGCTAAGTTCTTCGCCGTAGAGCAACAAGGACTTCGACAAGACAAGGAACGTCAAGAACTTCACCCCGAATGCCAAGACCGACCCGACACGAGGACCCGACAAGTTCGACACCGGCCAGGGCGAGTCCGATGCCCCGACGCCAGACCAAGTACGCCCTCCCGGAACGCCAAGGTCCCCGCGAGAGACGACAAGACCGACAACATGACCCGAAGACCACGGATGCGCCAAGATCTACATCCCCGATCCGAAGACCCTAAACCCCGGAGTCCGATCCCGATCCCGTCGAACCCTGGACCCTGAGACCGACCCCGAACCCCGGAACCCCAAGATCTGCCGAACCCTAATGTGTGAACCCCTTTCCGAGAACCCTATTTTATAAATGGTCAACTATATGAATTGTTGCATATTAAATCATTCATCTTGCATGCATCCTTGTCTATGGTTTGGGGCCTTATGCCGATTCACCTTATAATTAAATATGGGGCCCATATGCAGACAAATATAGTCTCATATTGGTCCCATTTAACTTTATGTAGCGAACCGATGATATAATATTGCCTTGTTAAGACCACATTTAATTGCGGGGTAGATAAATAACATGAACCACCTAATTAATTGTCGGAACCCCGGTTCCGCTTAATATGACCTAATTGCATCGCACCTTTGCCATGTCATACATCATGCATGCATCATGCCCGATCTTCTGCTGTGGTGTTAAATAGTGCATCCGGTGTTTCTTCTAGTGTTTTGGTTCTTCGCGGATAAGGCCGTTGAGTTCATGTGAGCTTCGCCCCGATCTTCGGTTGAATCTTCGACAATGTTTTCAGGCGAGCATCTCCCCCTTTCTACCTATCTTACTTTTATAGTATTTATTCCCTCCTGTTGATCTATTGCTATCTGTGTTGCGATGCTTTAGTTTCCGTACCTGTGATATCCCTTGCATCCTTATATTGCCTTGGACACATCCTATTACCTGTTGTTTGGTAGATAGTTGGACTTGCGCGTCGTAGTCGCTTGCTCAAGTGCTGTTGCGTGTCGTCAAGTGCCACAGTTGTTGGAGCCTTGCCGCATGTTTGTTGTTGGAGATGATCATGGTTTTACTTATCGTTCACTTTAATTCCTGTTTAACAACTAAAATTGAAGTAAGCAGAGGCATCGGTGGGTGATAGATAATATTTGGTTTCCGAACGCCCACTTGTGTCCCGTAGGACCCCGAGTACTTGATACCTGTTCCTTGATTTATCGCGCTATCCACATCCGGGAGGTATATGGGACCCCCTGAGCCAGAGCTTGATTCCGTCTTATTTCTTGGGGCCACAAACTAGTTCGAGGTTTTGTTTACTATCCTGTACTTATGCCATGCTTTACTGCTTTCTTTAAATTGTGCGAGATAGCACCTGTCTTTATTTAGGTAAGCGGAGTGATTTCGCGGTATCGACAAGCCAGTTTTGGGTTCCCGCTTCTGACCATTGGCCAAACCTTGAGTCCGTCTCGGCTAGCTTACTTCGTTCGGGTCTACTCAATGGGGTGGCCCCTGAAATATTTCTGAATCCTGTGATTGCTTTGTCGTGAAAGCCTCGTCGGGTTTTGATTTGGTTTTCGAGGTTGATCGGCGTGTGTTGCTATTGGTGCACCCGGCGGGTAAAACTTTCGAAAGTCGTGTCATGGTTATGGACGACTTGGAGCACGATATCTCGACCATAGACAAGCATAACTAAAGTTTATTGCTATAAATTTGACTTTATAATGACTAGTAATCAGCTTCACTATAATGGAATGGCTAAATAACACTGCCCACAATTGCTTGTTTGGATTGTCGCTTGCGACCATCGTACCTGACTAGTAAGTATTGCAACTTCTAGCGGAATGGCTAACTAAAGTACCAAAAACTTTGGATTTTTGGGTTTATCTCATGCTAGTATGTCGATTAGTAATTGTTGCAACTTCTAGCGGAATGGTTAACTAAAAGTGCCCACTTACTTTATCGGGATGATTATCTATACGACTAGTAATTACCGCTTAACGATAATCGAATAAATAAAGCGCCAGCGGTGTGAGTTCCTCGGTTGACTTCCTCGTTTGGTCTCGAGGGGGAAACGCCAGGATGGGTTTGTTTGATGATAGCATCGGGTTGGTTCCGGATAGGTCCTTCTTACCCCTCTCTGATTGACGCCAGTTGTATCGAGTCTCTATAGGTTGTTTAGTGCGTGCTTCACGCCGATCACCACCATACCTATGTGGCGAGGGGCTGAATTCTAGCCTCGCCGTGTCTTGGCCTCGATCGACGCTCCTCTTTTCCTTTGCCCTTTGTCGGCACCCTTTTGTTTAAGCGAGGTTCGAGATCGGCGTCGTTAGCGAGGTTACCCTTCCGGCTTGGCGAGTTATGGGCGCCATTGGTTATTCTTGAGCTCTTAGCCCCATTTGCATCTTGTCCGTAGCTGGGCCTATATCGTTCTCAAGGTGATTTGGATCTTTGTCTTGTATATCTTTATTCTTGACTCATGGAGTCATTTATATATCTCTCTGTGGGTCCCATCGAGGACTGTTGTGTAATGTTATTACTTCGTTTTCCACCCGCACGAAAGTGCCTGGTGGGCACCTTTGAATCGTTTCTATGCGGGTTTGGCGGGTTTCGCTAAAACTTGCATAGGTTCGATTCTGAGGGTGTTACAAAGAGGACCAAGATCAGTCATAAGAAACTGATCACGAAGACGAGCCTTAACAAAGGCGATATACTCAGAATCATCACCAGTAATGATCATGTCATCAACATAGAGAAGAAGAAGAGTGCGTCCACGAGGAGACGTGTGAACAAACAACGCTGGATCATGAGCACTAGGGGAGAAACCAGCAGCAGTCACTACAGAAGCAAAGCGCTCAAACCAGGCACGAGGGGCATGTTTGAGGCCATAAAGAGAACGTCTAAGACGACAAACCATCCCCTCGGGAACAGAATACCCAGGAGGAGGCTGCATATAAACCTCCTCATGCAACTCACCATTAAGAAAGGTGTTCTGAACATCAAGCTGGGACACAGACCAGTGATGAACAGAAGAAACAGCAAGAAGAGTACGCACAGTGGTCATATGAGCCACAGGAGCAAAGGTCTTATCATAGTCACGACCATGCTCCTGCTGAAAACCACGAGCCACAAGATGCGCTTTATAGCGCTCAAGAGATCCATCAGAGCGGGTCTTAATCTTATAGAACCACTTACACGTGATAGGACGAACACCGGGAGGGGGAGAAACAAGATCCCAGGTGCCAGTGCGCTCAAGCGCAGCAATCTCCTCAGCCATGGCCAGGTGCCATTCAGGATGATGCTCAGCATCCAGATAAGAAGTCGGCTCGGAGGCAACAGAAAGACCATACTAACTGGGAGAGTAACGTTTGGGGGCACGACGCTGACGAACAGGACGAGAAGAGGGAAGCTCATCAGAATAAGAAGACTTAGGAGACAACGATGAAGAAGAAGGTATTGCAGAGGAAGACTCCGGAGAACGAGGAGAACTAGGAGAACTAGACGGAGCAGAGGAGGACGGTGTCGAAGAAGATACATCAGGGGGAGGAGATCCTGAAGAAGACACAATAGGAGTAGAAGGAGGTGTGTCGGGAAAGAGAACAAAAGAGATATCTTCCATCGGATAGGTACCAGTGGTAGGACGAGGATAGAAAGGACGCGTCTCATCAAAAGTAACATCACGAGAGATACGCGTCCGACGACCAACGGGGTCCCAACATCGATAGCCCTTATGCTCATCACTGTATCCAAGGAGAACACACTCAACAGACTGAGCGGTCAATTTGGTGCGTTCGCGAGGAGAAAGAAGAACATAGCAAACACAACCAAACAAGCAAAGCATAGAGTAGTCTGGAGACTGTCCAGATAGGCGCTCAAGAGGGATACCACCCTGCAGAGCAGCAGACGGCTGAATATTGATGAGGTAAGCCGACGTAGCAACAGCCTCATCCTAGAAATGTGGCGGAAGAGAAGAGGCAATCATCATGGCACGAGTGGTCTCAAGAAGATGGCGATGCTTACGCTCAGCAACGCCATTTTGGGCATGTGCGCCAGGACAGGAGAACTGAGCAAGGGTGCCCTGCTCAGCAAGAACACCTCGCAACATCTGGGAGATGTACTCACCATCAGAATCAGCACAAAAAACACGAATTGGGTAGAATATTGAGTACAGACCATGGCCGCAAAACGCTGATATATGGAGAGCACCTTACTACGAGAGCGCATAAAATACAACCAAGTGTACCGAGAGAAATCATCGATGAATAAATATAGTAGCGATGGCCCCCTTTCAAAGCGAAAGGAGCCGGACCCCAAACATCTGAATGAACTAAATCAAAATGTCGCTGAGATAAAGACGCGCTAGTAGGATAGGGAAGCTGAACCTGTTTACCCAACCTACAACCCTGACAATGTAAAGACCCATCTCCTGAGACAAACCCCAGAAGACCACGATGAACTAAAGACAACAGACGAGAGTCACAAAGGTGACCAAGACGATGATGCCACTGCTGAAAGGAGCTGGTAGCAAAGGCGACGACCAGAGAAGAACTCGCAGATGAAGTGGCAGTGGAGGGAACACGAAGCCAGTCTAACTCCCAAAGTCCTGAAGAGTCACGGCTGCGAGGGCCAGCTCCAACCAGGGCCTACGTGCGACGGTCCTGGACAACACAAGAATCAGCATCAAGAATGATGCGACAACCAGAGTCAGTAAGCTGGCTAGCAGAGAACAGGTTTATCTTAAGAAGGGGAACATGAGAGATATCAGGAACAGAAAAAGAAGAAGTAGAAAGAGTGCCCCGACTAGAAACAGGAATAGAGGTACCATCAGCTGTAAAAACACGGACATGAGAAGGAAGAGAACGAAGAGCGGACCGAAAAGAAGACTCAGAGGTCATATGAAAGTAAACTCTAGAATCCAGATACCATGGGGACGTACCTGGCTGTGTAGAAGGTGGTGGTCGCGCAGTGCCCGAAGAATCAGTCACAGAACCAGCAGTGCCTGTCGAAGAAGAGCCTGTAGCAGCAAGCAGACCGCGAAGACTCCTGATAATGTCCTGATCAGAGAGAGCAACTGCTGAAGATCCAGAAGGAGCCGACTAACCACGAGCCTGGTGCTGCTGACGTAAACTGGGCGTGTATAACAGGTGGCCCAAGTGTGGCCATCCTTGTTACAGTAAGAGCAGTAACGAAGAGAACCACGACGACCTCCACGAGCCTGCTGGTGCTGACTCTGGCCCTGAAACTGCTGGTGCTGACTCTGACCCTGACCTGGAGGAGTGGGTAGTATCGACGGCGGCACAGAGGACCGGGGCTGAGTCAAGGTAGCAGACGGCATAGGAGCACCACGAGTAGCAAGCACAGATGGAACCGCAAGAAGACCAGCACCACGGAGACGCGTCTCCTCAGCCCGAAGCTCAGACAACACCTCAGAGAGCGGAACACGACCACGAGCATTCAGCTGAGCACGTCGGGGCTCAAACTCTGGCGGGAGCGAGAAACTCATAGATGCGGTGAAACTCCAAATCCGAAGCGCACAATCCCGGCACAAGCATGTGCCACAAACAGCGATCTGAAGAGAATCAAGGACGCCGGATAGCAAGACTACGAGTATAGAACTCATCAATAGTAGAATCACCCTGCTGGAGAGCATGCTCCTGGCGAACCACAGACAGGTAAAGAGCATCCCCAGACGGCTGATAGCGCTGACGAAGATGGGTCCACTAAGAGGCAACAGTAGGAAGACTCATGAACTCAGCAGCATACTGGGGCAAAACACTAGAGGTGAGAATAGCAGCAGCACGAGCATCCTCATCAACCCACTGAGTGTAAGCAGTCAGAGTGTGTCGATAAGCCTCGAGATCAGAAGAGTACTGCTTGAACTTCAGATCATAAGCAGCAACATCACTATCATCAGCGCTCTGAGCAGCATCCTTGGCCTCCTGAGAAGCATCAGCACCGAGAACAATCGGTGTCGGCGGAAGAGGAGCCACAGGAGCAGGGGGCACGGAGGACAAGAGACCTCACCGGATAGCACACCCCAAAGACGGAGACCGCGCATGTGAACGCGCATAAAGGCAGCGAAATCAGGATAATTCGCGCCATCGAAGATCACCGGGCAGCGAGGAATCGCAACATAGCCCGATAAAGAAGACATATCTCTCTCCTTTTTTTTTGGAACAGATCAGAACAGATCTGGTGTCTTGTATAGACGAGCGTCGTGAGCAATGACTAGTTGGCTGAGGCAGGACGGCGGGCAATGGCAAGGGCCCGACCTGTCAGTGACCCCGAGCGGCAGGGGTAGGTGCAGAGGCGGCCGATCAGATCGTGGATGGCGGGGTGTATGTGCAAGGACGGCGGGTGTAGATGCAGAGGACGGAGGACGACCGGGACAGGCCACGCGTCTGTTCAACCTCACGTGGGAGCAGAGGACGGCCAGGGCGAGGCCGATCGACAGGGAGTAGGTGCAGATTCCGATCGGTAACTGTAGAATTTCGGCGAGTAGCAGACGAGAAGCAGATTCGATCGGGACAGATCCGATCTGGACGGCGGCATAAGCGGCGAAGCAGAGCCGTGAAAGGCGGTATGGCGGCAGCGATTACAAGCAGAGGACCGGTTTCACGGGAACCCTAAAACCTTGCTCTGATACCATGTTAGGAATAGACGAGTTATATTCCTCTGGGGGCCAAAGGCCACAATATATAATACAGGTATATGGAAAATATGCAGAAAGCCCCCTAACATATATGGAAAATATAATATACAGATATATAGATCTAACAGTATCGTCTTTTAAAAGAACTTGTAATAAGATGAGGCTGATTGATATATGTGCATCATGTTGAGAGAAAGTATTGCAGGGTTGTGTGTGTGTAACTATGGAAATTGTTCATGGGTTGATTTGTAATGCCGCAAACTACTCCCTCTGTTTCAAAATATAAGATGTTTTAGGATTGTGAAGAAAATGTATCTAGACTTGTTTTAGTGTGTAGATTCATTCCAAACATGAGTGAACCTATATACTAAAAATAGTCTAGGTACATTTGCTTCATAAAGCTAAAACATCTTATATTTTGAAACAAAAGGAGTAATAAAGAGAGGGTGTACAGTAGGGAACAGTGGCGAGAGGACCACCTCTAGAAGAATTATGAGATGTGTGTTCTTTGCTTTGTGGGCGTGCGTGCGTGTGTGACTCCAATCTCATTTTCGCCATTCGATTTGATGTTTTGAATGCAAGATTACAACATAGATAAATAATCCATCCTTTTGTGTTTAAGTTAATGCTAACTTACTATAAGACGCACATTTATTCCCACCAATTTAAATTGTAGTATGCCAAATTATTTGCATTCATAAAAAAAGAATATACATGAAGATTGACTTTCTTTCTGGACTTCTTTGTACTATTTGATATGATAACCTCATTGCAATTTTTTCTTTGATCATATTTTCTTTAGTACGCAATTACAAAATTTGGTGAAAAAGCATGATCACATTGTCTCTATACAAAAAGGAGAAATCTGCACTTCCTATTGTTCACTATTCACTAAAGGAAAAATTGTTTAATTGTTCTTCTCTAGTTGTAAATTAGCACGGCCGGCCCGGTTAAGTCGCCATCCTGTCTCCGCCGTTGCAAGAGATCTAAGGTTCCTCCGAGGATGGGGTCTGGCCCTATGTGTGTGGATGGATTATGTGTGTGGATGGATTATGGCGACGAACGCGTCATCGCCTTTGGCGGAGAAGAATCTGATTGCTTTTCCAACTTTTTTTTGGAGATTATTTCTATAAAAGTTCAGGGCTTGTTTGTAATTCTTTTCAATATTGAGTTTCTGTTTGTAATTGTTTCCACCAATTAATGCAGCTCTAGACCCTTCCGGGTCCTTCCCCTTGTTTAAAAAAAATCAAGTTTTTACCTACCATCTGCTGAAATATCATGCAGAACTACAACCTATGCAAATAATCGCACATGAAAAAATAACAATGATAAAAAACGGATGTGGCAAAGTGCTACTAGTTCCTTCTACTCCCTCCGATCCATATTACTTGACTTAGATTTATCAAAATTTAGACGAACTTATATACTAAATAGTGTCTAGATTCATCCAAATCTAAACAAATTTGAGTCAACTAATATGGATCGGAGGGAGCAGTAAAATCTATGTTCATCGAGTGTCTTCCATTCAGATTCTACCATTAGGCTTGTACCATCGCTCCTCTATTCCTTGCTTGGTACGGATTCGAACTAAGCCTGGGCATTTCCGGTTTCAAACGATTTTGGCTAGTTCCTCAAACCAACCCGTCGCTACCAGTTTTAAGTGGGTCGGTTTGGTTTAGACTGTTTAGATATGAGCTGATAGCACGGGTTCGTCTGGGTTGGTTCGACGGTGTATACGGTTTGGCACCGCTCGTTCATGCGTAGGTCCTTCCACCCCAAAGCTTCTGCAGCGGCATCTTGTCCATGGACCACGGCTAGTCGTCAACAACTATGTCGCCCGTGGTTGCCCTTCCGTGCTACGTTGGGCTTGGTCTCCGGCATCACGTACACAACCATACGTGTTCAGACCATCGCGAGCCACCATCGAAGAGTGCCGAGAGCTCACAACCACGTCCGTCCTAAGGACCTTTCTGCCACCATGTCCTTGTACAAGCACGAGCCAGCTCTCGTGTCGGAACTATCACGGTTGGGCGTAGATGATGGAGTGTGTCGGCTTCCACAGCCCAGCCATGCACCTTCGAGGCAGGCTCCTTCTCGCCGGCGGTGACCATGCTCCCCAAGGCGAGCAGCGCCAGAACCCTCGCTTTGCGACCACGAGAAGCCGGCCCGGGCGCGTCCGTGCAGCAAGTACTTTTTTCTGTCGCTCGACAGCCACCGCACGCCCCCGCCAACCACAAGAAACCGTGCATCCTCACACCGCCGGTCCGCCCACGGCCATGACGAGCCAACATCGTTGAGGAGAAGAAACTTCCGCCGAGCGTTGAGGAGAAGGCGTCGTCGCTGCCAACCTCCACCAATTCCTCGGGAGAAGGTTCTTCCATCTTCGTCCCAACTATGGCGTTGGCGCTCTCGGCCCCATTTGTCCCAGGCCCAGAGGCGATGCAAAGGGCTGGTGTATGCGTACGGTTTGAATGGTCTCGTCACGGTGAGCCCGTCTCAATCCAGCTACAGCTTTGCAACTCGTGGTTTCAGTCCGGAAACCAGCGAACCCGATAGAAAACGTAAGACTCCACTCGCCTACCTAGGAGGCCGATCCGGACGCCAATTTTGGTCCGGACGCCGTCCCAGTCGCATACTCAAGGACCTGTTTTCGTTCGGATTTCGGCATGTTTTGGTCCGGCCTACCCAGGCCGTACCGAGATCCGATGCATACAGGAACGCCAGACTTCTCAGCAGGCGTGGACCAGCTCTCGGCGAGAGAAGGCACTCCGCCAATTCGCCGAGCTCCCCCTTTTCTTCCCCCTCCCGCCTTTCTCCCCCATTCCCCACGCCGAAGCTCCACCGACCACCGCGCCCGCCATGCCTTCCAAGAGTTTCGTCTAACCCAGATCGATCCTCGGCGATGGTCCGGCGGAGAAGAAGGCGAGAAGCGAGCCGACCAAGCGGAGGCATGTCCTCGGAGTGGGAGAAGAGGGCGAGTTAAGCGATCTCGTCGGCCGGCGGAAGGACGAGGAAGAGGGCCAAGCTCAGAAGCGGAGCGGAGAAAGCGATAGTGAAGGCGGCGGAACGGCGATGGCCAAAGCGAAGCGGCGGCGCCCGGCAGCGTTGGCGTTGATGGTCGCCGTACCCACCTGGGGAGCGAGGCGTCGGCTCGCCGCTTCTCGCGATCTCTCCGCCAACTTCCGAGAGCGACCGCTTCGGCGGAGTACTCCCGTCGCGCCGGAGTTCGACCGGCTTCAACCCGAACGTGCTCTTCCCCTGCCCGGCGCCGCGTCACCCTTCGCCGTTCGGCGTGGACATCAACGTCCCTTACTCGACCTCTCGGCGTCGCAAGCCACTTTCTGCGCCGCTGCCTTCGGCGAGGCTTCGGCAACCTTGGCGGAATGCCGGGCGCGCTCCGGCCGGGCGCCCGAGGCCTACATGGAGGACTGATCGCGGCAGGCTCGGCCTCCAACCACCCTCCTTCTTCATGGAAGAGTAGACCGGGCCGACACCGCGCGCAGTCGAGGACCTCGTCGGCGTCGATGCCGAGGAGACCGAGCGGCGAGCCTGCAGAGGACGCCAGACGAGGCGGCGAAGGCAAGAAGGGGAAGAAGACGGCGAACGCTCGGCTCAAATGGACCGTGGCCGAGGACACCTGCCTCGCCGAGGCTTGGAAGACGATGAGCATGGATCCGATAACGGGCGCGAACCAAAATTCCGACAATTATTGGCGGCGCGTGAAGGCAGCATTCGACGAGCGAAGCATGTGCGACCCAAAATATCACAAGATCCATATGGAGCGAGGGGAGAAGGCAATAACGAACCACTGGGCGATCATCCAAACAGCGTGCAGCAAGTGACACAGTTGCGTGGAAGAAGTCGACCACACACAAGCCAGTGGGGAGAACATGGACAAGAAGGTACTCGCGAACATTAACTTTGTCGTGCACTCTCTTGACACTCTCGCGAACATGGACAACTTGACACACTTCCATTTTGTAGCCGCGCCATGCACTTCTTCTGTTTCGAGAGGACATGAAGATGGAGTTCAAGTTCCATCATGTCTTCGAGAAAATCGAGCATTGCGAGAAGTGGCGGGACACTCGGCTGAGTCTCTCCAAGAGCAAGGATGGAGTCTACAACCCCGAGGCCCCGACGGCTGCTGCCAGCGAAGGAAGACCTGAGTTCGGCCAGAAGAAGGCGAAGATGCTCAAGGCACGGACCTCCAGCCGGCGTCTCGAACTTCGATCGAGAAATGCCTCGCCGACACGAGTAGGCCGACAAGAGAAAGAGAGAAGCGCTGGAAGAAGCTGTTGGAGACACAAGGGGAAAAGGTGGCCCTCATCAAGGCCAGCCTCGCCGAGAAGAAAGCCAGCCTCGCCGAGAAGAAGGCCAACTACGCCGCCAAGAAGTGCCACACGGACCTCAAGTTCCTCATGGGCGGCGAGGACACGTCGAAGATGAGCTCGCCGGTCAAGGCTTGGTACATGGCGCAACGGCAGGCCATCCTGGAGGGCATGACCACGGCTTCTACCTCCACGCCGAGCTCTGCGCCGAACGCTCCCACGCCGAACTCTGCCTCAACTTCCTCCAACCTTTGGTCTGGGTTCGGCCAACGAGTGGAGATGCTCTAAGTACTATCCCGTGCCGGCTGGTCTCCTGGTTTAGCCGGTTTGAGGCCGTACCATGAAGAGGTTTAATTCGAACAGATCGATCCTTGCTGGCACGTCGGCCCCGACACACCTGGGTTGCTGGATTCGGTCGCTGGCACCCAGCCGTTGTTGTCAACACGGTTGTTACGCAGGAATATTCTGCATCATTAAGCAGCATCTCAGATTAGCAGCGACTAAACTACTCGCCGGCGGGCCGCGTCAGCCGTTGCGCTGTCTCTCGTCCCGTCCCGTCTCGTCCGTCCAGATGCCTCCGGGCTGCGGCCCAGATCAGATCCCCCAACCTTCTTTTGACAGCTCAGATCCCCCAACCTTGCCACGTCCCACGTCACCTCGTTACCGGACGGAACTAACTGGTTCGGGGAGAAAGAAACACTCCGGTCTCCGGGAAATCCAGAGCCCTCCGCGACCGCGCACACGGCACGACAGGACAGGTGCGGGTGGGGGTGGCCGCCTCCCTTTCCCCTCCGCTTCGCTACGCTAGTTCTTGCCGCCGCCGCCCGCCCTCTCAACCGTCGCCCCCTCCCCGCCTCCTTCTCGCCACAGCCGTCCCCGGCCGGCCACCGCCGCCGCCGACCCGGGCCCGCCCAAGGCCGGCCGCAAGCTCCCCTGGTCCGGCGCGCGCTCTCCTACAAGCCCCCTTGTTCGGTAAGCACCTTCTCGTCCCGGAGAAATCTGCTTGATTCCGTCCACTCCCCGCGCCGCGTGTTAGGAATAGTCGTCAATTAGTTGATTGGTAGACTGGTATTAGTCTCCGAGCATGCGTGCGACTCGCCTTCATGCGATTTGTGTGGTTGCAACATGCATAGTAGTACCCTGCTCTCTTAATTAATCGGTCACGGACTTGGCTGTTAGCACCGAACGTCCGGTGCTTATTCATTTCTGGTGTGTTTTTTCCAGTTACGGGACCAAGGCAGCGACCTGTTGATCAACAAAAATCTAGCTTGTACTCTTCCTAGTGCTAACTGCATGCCATGTCGACGAGGCGGCATTTCGCCGTGTTCACCACCGCGAGCCTTCCATGGATGACGGGGACCTCCATCAACCCGCTGTTCCGGGCGGCATACCTTGCGAAAGATGGGAGCAGAGATGTCACCCTGGTCATCCCCTGGCTTTCTCTAAAGGACCAGGAGCTGGTGTACCCTAACAAGGTCGTGTTCGATTCGCCTTTGGAGCAAGAGGGCTATGTTCGTCGCTGGATCGAGGAGAGGGTCGATTTTAGGTCGTCGTTCAGCATCAAATTCTACCCTGCCAAGGTACGCCAATTCTTGTACTAGCCCTCTTAGTTCTTAGGATCGCTTTATATCTGATAGGAATTGATTACAGCATTAAGAGAAGTTTGATCCCTTAATTGCGCAGCGTTAAGCACAATTACATGATCATTTTGTTCTTCTTGTTAGTAGACCTTTGAGGTGCCAGCTTCCCATCTGGCAGCATGCATATTTTGCCTCTCGATTTTCATTTGGTTCTGCTTTGAGGCTATTTGAAAGAGCTTGGCCTTTTCTTATCATGCAGTTTTCTACTGAAATGAGAAGCATCCTACCTGTAGGAGATATCACAGAATGCGTTCCAGATGAAACGGCTGATATTGCTGTTCTAGAGGAGCCCGAGCATCTGAACTGGTACCACCATGGGCGGAGATGGAAAAATAAGTTCAGGCGAGTCATAGGTGTGATCCACACAAATTATCTAGCATATGTGAGAAGAGAAAAGAATGGACAGGTGATGGCATGTTGCCTCAGATATGCAAACACCTGGGTTACCCGAATTTACTGCCACAAGGTAACATTCTCAAGATGTGAAGTCCAACATTTCTCTCATCTGTAAACCATGCTGTTTCTGTTCATGATGCCTCATTTACCTCACAAATCAGGACCAACCATACATGATTCATATTCATAATCTCTACCAATGCATGCCCAGATGTATATCCTTCAGACTTAATAAGATCAACAATGTTGTGAGGAGTTATAGCCTTTATTTTTATCTGCTGGCTTGTGTGCAGTGAACATAGCAAGGATTATTCTGTTACATTGTTGAATTTATAATCTGAGTGTGCATTGACTAAAATATCTGCTTAGATATTTGGATAGAGTTGTTAAAAGAACGTGCACAAAAACTGCCGTGGAAATCTCGAAGAGGACAATACCATGTAAAGGAAAGTTTTGCACACCAAGATAATCCAACACTCTTTAAAATAACCTTTTTTATCCTGCACCCTTGAATCAATAATTGTTCTCGCTTTAGCCACATCAAAAGGTCTTTCATTTTTATCTTTAATTTTTTGCAAAATATGGTATACCAGACAATTACCATATTTTTTTGAATGGTAGATAATTCCCATCCGCCACTTCATCTTTTGATCAACTGCGCCATATTTGTTTTTTGTAGAATTTGGACATTGCTTTTAACTGGCAAGAACTATGTAAGAGTATGTGGTAAAACACATACTTTCGGTTGTTAGGTATGATGAGTAAGAAATCATGGTGCATCTTGCTCGTTTAAATTTTTGGACATTTCAGTGGCATGTTTTACCTTCTATGACATTACAAAAGTTAACAAAAAATATAAAATGGTGAGGCCACATGTACGTCGAATTTTCCTGTCTGGATTTAGATGCTTCATTTGTCTCCTTGTCTACTACAAATTGTTGATTTGGAGAACCCTAATAATCCCTAGAACCCAGAATCATCCCGCCTGTTCAGCTAAATTATACAATGCTAACTTTTGGCATATGCAAAAACAGATAATCAGACTATCGGGTGCCACTCAAGATTTACCCAAATCTGTTATATGCAATGTCCATGGTGTGAATCCAAAATTTCTTGAGGTAGGCAAACTGAAGTTAAAGCAGCTGCAGAATGGAGAGGTAGCCTTCACAAAAGGGGCATACTACATCGGGAAAATGGTGTGGAGTAAAGGGTACAGGGAGCTACTTGACCTTCTGTCCAAATATCAGAGCAGGTTGGGAGGTCTTGAAGTAGATTTATATGGTAGTGGAGAAGATTCAGATGAAGTCCGAGAATCTGCAGAGCGCTTAAGTTTGGCTGTGAAGGTTCACCCTGGACGTGATCATGCAGATCCCTTGTTCCATGAGTGAGTTCTCAAATTTACTTAATACTTCTTTCCATCTTCTTATTTATTTTTATTTTTATTCGAAATATCTGTTTGAAATCTATGTATAGCAATTTGTACCTATAAAGACAATGATGATTGTTTCTGTTTCGCCCCTTTATATAAAAAATAAGATAAAATTTGATCTTACTGATCTAATCACAACTCACAACTGGAGTTCAAGCTACTTCTTCAGGCTGGGAGAAGGGTCTAAAATAGCAGATTATAGGAGTGGCAATATATTCTGTTATATTCAGGAAACAGATGTGGTTTGTGTTATTAATATACTTAGTTAATGGCTTTATGTCTAAACAGCTATAAGGTGTTCATCAACCCCAGCACAACAGATGTAGTCTGCACGACCTCTGCTGAGGCCCTTGCAATGGGGAAGATTGTGATATGTGCCAATCACCCTTCAAACGAATTCTTCAAGCAGTTCCCCAACTGCCGTATCTATAACAACGATGAAGAGTTTGTACAAGTCACCCTGGCTGCTCTAGCAGAGCAGCCTGCTCCGTTAACAGATATGCAGATGTATGACTTGTCATGGGAGGCAGCAACCGACCGATTCATGGAGGCTGCTGAGATAACCCATCCTACAGCAGAGCCAAGAAGCCACCAAGCGTCCAAGACCTACTTCCCCGCCTTTCTAAGGACCCGTAAGCTAAAGCAAAATCTGGAGGATGCATCTGTATACCTGCACCAGGCACTCTCAGGGATGGAGGTCACCCGTTGCGCCTTCGGTGCTGTTCCGAAGACGCTACAGCCAGATGAGCAGCTGCGCAAAGATCTTGGCTTGGCTTCTCCCCCCAAGAAAAAAAAGCTAAAACTGAAGCTGATGACGTGACGCTATTAGTTTGGTCCCAAGCTCCTAGTTGAACTGCTTGTTTCCATGTGTGTACATTATTCGAAACTATGGAGGGATGAGTGTTTTTTTCCACTGTATTTTACTCCTATCACTGTGTGCAAGGTACAGTACATTGTAGTGTAGATGAGTGCTAGTGTAGGAGGGGGAAAATAGTGTGTTGATAGTGCTGTAATTCTGGCACCGGTGTGCGACTTCTTCAGTTTCTTTGTAACTTGTGAGGTCTTGTTGTCTTGTTTCTTTTTGTCACCTTGCATGTACATTATCGGACAGTCTGGAAGAATTAGTGTTTTTTTCATTATTATCTTGATCACTGTGTGCGTGACGTAGACTGGTTGCTAGTTTTTTTTTAAAGACTGATTGCTACTTTCCATCCCTGGGTCCCCGCCGTCCAGATCCGATGATCTGAACAGATCAACGGTCGGATCTGATTTTCCGCTTTTGTTATAAACGGTCCTTTTTTGCTACATTTGGTCCAGAAAATACAAAAAAGACTGGACTTAGCCGGCGACTGTGTAGCAAAAAAGTTGTGCTAATGTACAAAACCCGATCTCGCCGGGAGACCTAGCAAAAATTGTACGAGCAAAACCATGAAACAGATGTAGCAAAAAAATACACTATTATAGCAAATCCGATATCATCGGCACCTCGCGGAGATCTCGTCGAAGACCTTATAGCAAAACCAAAGACACGTTTGTAGCACCGCCGCCAGACACACGTAGCAAACCTCGATGTCGTAGGTAGCAGCGACGATGGCAGTAGGAAGTAGCGCCGCTAACCCTGTGTAGCAAACCTCAATGTCGTAGGTAGCATCCTAAGCGGCAGTAGGTAGCAGTGTTGTTAACCCATGTAGCAAATCTCCATGCTGTAGGTAGCAACGTCAGTACCAGTAGGTAGCAGCGTCAGTGACACCATCAACACAACAACACCAATGTGGCGGCGCTCCGGCGTGTGCAGGCAGGCTGTGCTTCGCGGGAGGTGTAGGCAGTGTTGCGCGCGAGGTGTATGGAGGCTCCGGCGAGGTGGAACGGGACGGTGCCGCGCGCTCCGACGAGATGTAGTCGGCGGCCCGGCGCTTGAGGCGACGACGGGTCAGAAGTGGCGGGCGGCGGCGGTGTGACGGCGGCGTGATAATGGGCACGGTCGCGTGCGATCAGCGGCGGCGCAAACGGCCTGGTTCACGTGAGAAAGACAACAACGAAAAGTTAGGAAGGGATAAGACAGGAAGGGTCCACCACGATCATATGGGCGTCACGTGCGACGAGTCACGAGATCCCCGGGGGACTAGTATCGTTTTCCTTTCTTTAACCATATTTTTTTTTGCAGGAAAAGGAGTGATATTATAGCCTCAATCTTATAAAAAGGTCCAGTACAAGAGAGAAATTACAAACTGGTCCAAAGGTCCCCGATGTCGATGACGAAGACCACGATGTCGCCGGTGGAGCGCTGCCGTCGTTGCACCTCTTGATGGCCTGGATCAGGAGCAACCCCTCCGCGGACGGGAAGTCGCCGGTCGCCAGCTCCTTGGAACCTACACCACGGCCCATCATCTTCATCGCGAGGCCAAACCTCCACTCCTTCTTCATCTTCTTCGACTGGATCTGGCCTGTTCGCCACGCCAGCACCAGGGAGGGACAAAGGAACTCGACGGATCCAGAGATCCGCGAGCTCGGGTGAGGCGAGAACTCCGCCACAGCTCCACAGAGAGAGCCATCGCCGGAGAGGATGAGCTCCGCCCCCAAAACGCCACATCGGCCGCACCTCCGTCTCCTGAGCGCCGCCGACAAACAACCTAGATCCCCTACACTATGTACAGGCCATGGAGCGCTGATCCCCCACCCTCCCGCCACCGGAGCGGCCGTTGGAGAGGGAGAGATCGAGCGCTCCGATGGTGAGCGAGGTGGGAGTCCCGGTGGGTTCACAAAATCGCTTATCCTCAACTGTAGCGGGAGGATAGGAACAACAAGGTAGCCTTCTACCCTGGTATTTTTCTTTAACCATATTAATTGCTAGTTTCTTTAACCATATTGATGCTAGTGGATGAGGACCAAATAGTTTGTTAAGCGGCACTGTATAATTCTAGCATTAGCGTGCGTTTCTTCAGTTCTTTGTGAGGTCTGTACCTTGGTAATTTTTAGCACCTTGTATATGTTTGTGCGGTCGAATTTGATCACAAGGGAATGTACTTTCAAAGGACTACAGAGATTGCCAGTACTTAGATAAAGTATATCAAAAGTTCTATTATTTCATAAAGAGGATTACAAAGACCACCAGAGACGCAGACATCAAGTCTCACATAGCATACTGTACGCGACCGCCTCAGACTGAATTGAATACAAAAGTGTTAAACAGCAAAACTCTTGGAACTGCATCTGATCACGGATCACCTCATCTAAAATCCAACAACTCACCCCACTCCTGCATCTGCGTGGAGGTTCGCTTAGCGTCGTCTCTCGAGCCGATCCACGGTCCGTTGGATTCTGTCAACCTTATGCTCCATCCTGAGAACCCAAAGTGGCATGTAAAGACATGGGAAAGCCAGGGCGAAGACCACAACAAAGACTCCTGGGCCGCCCAAGCTTCCCGCGCTGTCAGTGTGTCCAGCAGCCGTCGACATGGTCTTGCCGTAGTTGAGGCTGCCGCTGCCGCCGCGGGCGACCTTGGCGATCCCGGTGGCGCAGCTCCTGCCCAACCCCAAGCCGAGACGAGCCCTCAACGCAGGGAGCGCCATGGATCGGTCGAGGTGCAATGCAATAGTTGGTTTCGTCGACTTTGGACTCGATCACGAATCAGGATCGAGATGTGCGCGTGCGGGATGGAATCGAAGAACTCTCGCGAGACGCCGCTCTGCGATGCGCGATGAGCGTGCTTCCTGCTTAATCTATATCTATATATACTACTCCTCAAAATCCGTTCGTCACCCTCAAAATCCGTCTGCCGTAGATTGACCTTTTTGCCCTCCACCAACACATCGTATTACCCGCCGGTGCCACACCTAAGTGAAATATACGGTTCTTTTTTTTCGCCCGTCAGATTCCCGTTCCCCTCCGCCCCGCCGCCAGACCACCTACCCACGATGGATATCCCCGCCTCCTCACGGCCTCACCTCATCCACGACACGGTGACTGTGCGCCGCCGGCCGCGGCTCCACCTCACCACCCACCGCTGGTCTCAGCAGCCACGCCCCCGGCCTCTGCTCCTCCCGGCAGCAGCCCCGCCCCCGGCCCCCGCTCCCCCAGGAAGGAAAACGTGTACTATGAAATCACTGAGGAGCTGTACCTTGGAGTGTGGCCGTTCATGGCAAAGCACCTGACTCCTGAGGATCCGGCGATGTCCCAAATCGAATTCGCCGGGTATCGATGCGAACGCCGGCAGGGAGGGTTCGAGGCACTGCTATTGCACTGTGTGCATGCGCTAGCTTGGGCGATCTTGTTGATGGTAGGGTCCTGGGAGCATGGCCAGACCACCTGATGCGCACGCGCGCCCTCTGGTTGGAGCTTTTGCGGTCGAGGTTCAGGATGCGTCGGCGTCAGGGAAAGAGCAACAGGGGCGTTGGCGTCTGCGTTGATCGACCGTGGAGGACGTTAGGAACATCAGCGACTTCTACAGGTTCTAGCTGAAAAAAATTAAGGGTGGTGTGCTGCTGTGTGCCACATCTTCTAACGCTAATTGTTGTTCATGCTGCTTGTCGTGGTTATGTTCTCCTGATGCCAGCAAGAGATTGAGCGCCTCGGCTGCACTGTGTGAGAAGTTGAGAGGAGAGAATATATAGGTATTGTTGTGGCTCTGTGTGCTTTGCCACTGTTGCTAATTACTAGATCTCTGTGTTTTGATGAAGATTTTGGCTCTTTCTCTCCTGGTGAGCAAGATCCAATAAGAGGCGCGGCCGCCATTTATTTTGGTTAAAAATAGGAACTGAACCTCCTGCAAGTTTGGTGTTGTTCGGCCAGTGAACATTTGATAAGTTCCTAATTTTGACTTGGCAATCAACTACCGTCACCTTCATATCATAAAGTTGCCTCAGGAACTATGGATGAGAGTAGCATCAGTAGCAATTTTGGTGATACCACTAGAGAATTCATCAAAAGGAAAATTGTAGTCGAGAGTGACCATCACTTTGTTCATAGATTTGCAAGAGTTCAACTGCTCATATGCTTCTGAAAGTAAGTGATGGTACAATCTGTTTTGAGAAATCAGTAAGCCCTTTGCAATGTTCATATATGTACAGGTTAGTGTCGATCACAGTAGCTGACTGCACTACAGTTAATTATGGTGATATGATATAAACTTATTAGTACTCTGCGGCTTGAAATCACAGATTTCTATTTCCTTGATATCAGGAGTTCAAATTTCACATATCCATTATCTATCAATTTTAATCTACTCCCTCCGATCCATATTAATTGACTTTGATTTATCAAAATTTAGATGAACCTATATACTAAATAGTGTCTAGATTAATATGGACCAAAGGAAGTACCTGTTTTTAAATGCTATAATCTAAGTCCTAATCTTGAGATGTACCACTACGACAGTTTGTACACACAACAGGCTATTTGCACAACCGCATCCTTCGCCTCAGATAGTGAGGGGAAAGGTAGTACACGATAGGGAGTGAATCAGTTGCTGGTGTGTTATTGTTGCATGTGAGTGATTGTGGAATTAATTTGAGATACCCGTAAGACAAACATCATCGAGTATGCAATTTTCACGTGCGTTAATCTTAATGAGTTGAGAGGAAAAAACATGAAGAGGGTCACCGGATAGTCATTCCGATAAAATGAATGCAAGACGATATTTGCCAAAAGTCAGTCATAAGCTATGAAAAACACATATATCTTATATATTATAAGTGTTTCGGTTCAATATATCTATGTCTAAAATTGATGGGTCGTGGCAACGCACGGGCACTTAGCTAGTTATCTTTATACCAGCCTAGGCCCTGGCGGGATTTTATATGGTGTGAGGCAGGCTGTGATGTGATCCGATTCGACGTGAATATGAATTGCATATGACGACTTGATTTCCTTCCCGATCTCCGATTTTCTCTCCAGGGGTCTAAGCATCTCGATCGAGACAAATATTTGAGGACAATCAACGAGTTGATCTCCTTTCTACTGCTTGATTGGCCCGTTATGCTTAGGTCTTTCACAATTTCTTAGACGCGGTATCATAGACAATTTGCTTACGTGTGCCATTATAATTATTAAAAAGAGAGAATGATGTTGTATCTTAGATAAGATGCAAATCTTGCAAGGAACCATAAAAAATACATAATTAGCCTAATCATATGCGTGCATGTCCTCAAAATCATTAGCCTAATCACAATTTCTTGCAAGTCTTGCAAGGAACCATAAGAAAAATGGTTAGCGTAATCACATGCGTGCATGTCCTCAAAATCATTAAACATATATGCATCCCTTAAGATACAATTACAGTAGTTTTCTGTTAAAATACACCACCATCTAGAATAGCGTGCTAAGATACACTCATTGTGAAAGGCATTAGACGAAAGGTTAACAAAGCCAACACCAACGAATCAAGATCGAGAGAAACGTTAGCTAATTTGTTCTAGCGGTCAAAATAGGCCAGGCGAGCAAATCTACTTAGATCCCAGGCAAGCAAAATCTACGAAAGAGGTGCGGGGAGGCGGTTGGGGTGATGTGGAATCTGCAGGCTGCGGGTCGATGGAAAGAAAAACATGGACAACAGCGGAGCAAGTGGGTGAAGGCGGCACCGGCGATTTCACTAGGGAGAGAGAGCGATCACATAAGATGTCGTGAAGGGATAAGGACATAGTGCATTGTTTTTTTTTTGAACGGATGAGGCCCGAAGGCCCTGGAAGCTTTATAGAAAGTCAAAGTTGTGGGTACAAATTGCACCGAGGCCCCTTACAGACCAGGAAAACATAGATAAGGCCTCATTTTTTAAAAAGATCCTAGAGCAAAGAATTTCTAAGCAATCAAGCCTCTTATCCTCTCCGCCGGGATTGGCCGGCAGCCGAAATGGGGCACCTACACTGTCGCCGGGAAACAAGCCACTTGGGGCACTGCCAGTGATGGTTCCTAGTTCAGGGTCGAAGAAGATCCTCCAAAATGGCATCGTTGCCTGGAGGAAGAAGAAACATGAGTCGTGCTCGCGCCTGGAGCGGCTCCAATCTCCATGGATAGCGTCGGCCTCCTGCCTCCGCTTGGAAGCTCTAGAAACAGCTTTCCGCATGCTCAGGTGCATACTCATGGTCTGCCAGGAATCGGCATGGCCTGCATCCAAACTCCTCTCCTTCGCTTGTCTGTGTTAGAGATAGGATTAGATTGAGTTGTATTCAAACCAACTTCCTATCTCATATGTATTCTGGAGTCTTGTTGAGTCTTGTTGTAACAAGCATGCATGTGGCATCCCGCAAAACCACTATTAGAAAATCGCGTTGTTTTTGTGCATTGCATCCTCATGACCGCATGTTCATGTCATCATGCCTCATTGCATTTGAGCATCGTCATGTCATCATGCATTTGTTTGTCGGAACCTATTTTCTAAAAGCCTAGTTTGGTTTCCTAAATATTTCCCCGTCTCAATTTCAAATTAAAGCGCCGGGCTTTTCCGGGTCTTTTATTTGTCTAAAAACTATTTACAAAAAGTTTATTTTAAATTAAATAAAATTTATATTATTTTGGGAGGCAGCCAGCCAGGCCCGAAAGCCTAGCCGACCACCTCCAGATAAAACCTACCTACCCCCATAAACACCCAAACCTGTGCTATCAAAAACCCTACCCTATTGTCCTACCCAGCCCCCTCCACCTCACCTGCACCAATCGGTGCACGCCACCTCACCACTCCCTTCCCCCTGCCCAATCCCAGCCCGCCACCTCATCCTACCCCCTCACCTCTCCTCCCTTTTCCCCACCAACCACCGTCCCCAGCCCCACCTGGGCGGGACCCCCAACGTCACCGGCCCAATCCCCACCTCCCCACTCGCCCGATCTGATCCCAGAACCGCCTGACCCGTTCCCGCGCCCGGCCCCAGCGAGGCAGCGCCTCGCGTCCCGTCTCTCTCCCCGTCCTCCTCTCCCCACCATCTCTCCCTCGAGCCCTCCTTCCCTTGCGCGCCTCCTTCCCCACAGAATCACCGCCGCCACCGCGGCCTCTTCTTCCCCTCCGGCCAGGCGAGATCGCCCCTCCTCGGAACCCCGTGTTGACCTCGCGTGCGCCTCCGGCCTTCCGCAGCGCCGCCGGCAGCACCTTCCCCGCTACAGATGGCCGCAGACCCCGCGGCCTTCCCCACCTCCGGCCAGCACTCGCCACCTGCATCGCCGGCCCCTGTCGCCTTCCCCGACCGCTACCTCCTCCTGGCTCGGCCATCTCCTCCACGCCTCTGCGCGAGCTCGCTCGGCCATGGTCGGCTCCTACCACCTCGAGGCCTAGCTTGCCCCCGACCCCGTCTGCGAGATGGCCGCCTCCAATCGTCGAGCCGAGCTCCCCGGCACCGCCCCAGGGTCGCCCTTCTCCGCGGCGCCGTCCTCCTTCCGCCCTTGCCTCACCTCCTCCTTGCGCCGGCCGTCCTCCACCGCATGCGTCCTGCTGCCCCCTCCCCCTCGTCGTCCTCTGGCGCCCTGCGTCGGCCTCGCCACACCACCATCGGCCGCCGTCGCCGTATGCCTTCCCCGCCTGCAGCGCTCGCCATGCCGGCCTCTCCTCGCGCTGTCGGACCCACCTTCCGGGCCCTCAACCACCGGCCGCGCGCCCCAGCACTGCCGCCGCCTGGGTCCTCCTCTTCGTCGGCCCGCGTCTGGCCACTGGCTGTCGCCCCGTCTGCAGCACCCGCTGGTCGCCGTGCTCTTTCCCCCTCCTGTGCAGCGTTCGTCCCCGCCGAGCCTGTCGACCGTGTGCGCACCGACCGGCCCTGCTGCACGTGCCGACTAGGACGGCCTCAAGCCTGCGCGTGAGCCCTGCGAGCGCTCCTCCGCGATTCCTTGTTGTCGCCTCTTTGTGCTTGTGGTGCTGATCGAACGCCTCTTGTTTTTGCCTCAGTGTACCACGAGCACATGTATGTAATCTTTATGTCTGTGAGTTCTGCGGGTGTCGTGTACTCGTGGCCCGGACAAGAGTTCACGACGCCAAGATTCGCCAAGTTCGTCTTTGGATGTCACCACAAGATCTTCACCAAGGCCATGTCGTGTGTCGTCAATCACTAAACCCCAAATACGCCGACATGGAACCTCAAGATCCCCGGTCGAACCCGATGAACCATCAGCGCTGGAACCTCATGATCTACTTTACGGATCCGTTGGCGACCTCCGAAGACCGATCCCTCGAACCCCTCCGAACCAAGACCTCCGACCATAATGTGTGACCTTTTCCGAGTCCCTATTTTATAAATTGCCAACTATATAAATTGTTGCATATTTAATTGTTCATGCATGCATACTTGTCATGTGGTTTGGGGGCCTTATGCCGATTCACCATATAATTAAATATGGGGCCCATATGCGGACAATCTAGTCTTATATTGGTCCCATATAAATTTGTGTAGTGAACCGGTGATATATTTTGCCATGTTAAGACAACATTTAAATTGCAGGGTACCTAAACAACATGAACCATCTAAATAAATATCGGGACCCCGGTTCCATTTAATATGATATAATTATATCGCATGCTTGCCGTGTCATACATCATACATGCATCATGCCCGATCTTTTGCCGTAGTATTAAATAGTGCATCCGGTGTTTCTTCTAGTGCTTTGCTTCTTCATGGATTAGGCCGATGAGTTGATGCGAGTGTCGACCCGATCTTCGGATGAACCTTCGGCAATGCTTTTCAGGCGAGCATCTCCCCCTTTCTACCTATCTTACTTTATAGTATTTATTCCCTCTTGTTGATCTATTGCTATCTGTGTTGCGATGCTCTAGTTTTCGTACCCGTGATATCCCTTGCAGCCTTATATTGCCTTGGACACATCCTATTACCTGTTGATTGGTAGATAGTTGGACTTGCGCGTCGTAGCCGCTTGCTCAAGTGTTGTTGCGTGTCGTCAAGTACCACAGTTGTTCGAGTTTTGCCGCATGTTTAATGTTGGATATGATCATGGCTTTAATTATCGTTTAATAACTAAAATTGAAGTAGGTAATGCAGAGGCACAGGTGGGCAATAGATGTTATTGGTTGTTAACCGTCCACTTGTGTCCCGTAGGACCCCGAGTTCTTGACACCTGTTCCGAGATCGAGCGCGCTAACCACATGTGGGATGTATGGGCACCCCATCGATTTAGTACATTTCAAAATCTTGTCTTTGGGGCCACAAGTAGTTTGGGGCTTTATTACTATTCTGTACTTATGCCATGCTTAATTTAAATTGTGCGATGTACTTCACTGTCTTGTTTAGGATCGTGACCGTTTTATTTGTATCGACAAGCCCGAGAGTTTGGGTTCCCGATCGTTCTGACCGGCTCCACAACCCGATGCGTCTCGAGACCAGCCGACTTCGTTGCGGGTAGACTTGGTGGGTGGCCCCATGTACTTGCTTTGGTCCGGAAGCGTCATGACTTAGGCCCCGACATACCGATGGGTGTATGTTAATTGATCCGGAAAAAAGGGTCAAGTGCGTGTGGATACTTTGGTGCACCCTGCAGGTTAAATCTTTTTCAAGCCGTGTCGCGGTTATGGACGACTTGGAGCACAGTTCTCGATCATAGACAACTATAACTAAAGTTTACTGTTATAATTTGACTTGTATCCGATATGACTAGTAATCAGCTTCACTACAACGGAATGGCTAAATAAAAGTACCAACAACTGCTGGGTTTGGGATATCTCATGCTAATCGTATATTTGACTAGTAAGTGTTGAAACTACAACGGAATGGTTAACTAAAAGTGCCCACTGCTTATTCTATCAGGATGACTCTCTATACCTGACTAGTAATTGTTGCAACGATAACTGAATAAATAAAACTGCCAACGGTGTGAGTTCCTCGGTTGACTTCCTCGTTTGGTCTCGAGGGGGGAAACATCCGGACGGGTATGTTTGGTGGTAGTATCAGGTTGGTTCCGAATAGGTCTTTCTTACCCCTCTCTGATAGCCGCTAGTTGTATCGAGTCTCTATAGGTTGTTTAGTGCATGCCGCTTGATCCACCATACCTATGTAGGCGAGGGCCTTGGTCTAGCCTCGCCATGTCTTGGCCTCGATCTTGACTCTCTCTTTTTCCTTTGCCCTTTGTCGGCACCCCTTTTGTTTAAGCAGGTTTTGAGATCGACGTCGTTAGCAGGGTTACCCTTCCGGCTTGGCCTGGGCAGGGTTATGGACGCCATTGGTTATTCTTTAGGGCTCTTAGCTCAATTTGCATCTTGTCCGTACTCGGACGCTATATCGTTTTAAAGGTGATTTGGATCTTTGTAATGTATATCTGTATTCTTGACTCTTTGAGTCGCAGCTGTATATATCTGTTCTGTGGGTTCCATCGTGGACTATTGTGTAATGGTATTACTTCGTTTTCCACCCGCACGAAAGTGCCTGGTGGGCACCTTCGAATCGTTTCTATGCGGGTTTGGCGGGAATCGCTGAAACTTGCATAGGGCCGATTCTGAGGGTGTTACACTGCACCACAAAGTGCGTATATATATATCAACACAAACTCTAGGGGCTCGGTATCCGAGTAGACCCTTTACCCTCGTCGATTTTTGACATGGTATCGAGAGCTGGCCTCTCCAACACGTCTACCTGATCGCATCTACCTCCACCTCTCCCCAAGCATCAACGCCGCCGCCACCCACCTCATCGTCGTTGCTGCCTCTCAAGCCCTAGCATCATGGCTACCACGAGCAGCTTTTCCCTAAGCCTCGGCACTCCGCCGTCAGAAAAATTGACGCGCGAGAACTACCCGATCTGGCGATCACTGGTGCTGCCGACGATCCGTGGAGCCCAGTACATCGGCCTCTTGGATGGCACTGATGAAGCTCCCGCCAAGACCCTGGTGATTTCACCAGGAGACAAGGACACCACCACTCCTGCAAAGACGGCGCCCAATCCGGCGTATGCAGCGTGGCTAGCCCGTGACCAGCATGTCCTCTCCTACCTACTACAGTCGCTATCCCTCCAAATCCTTCCCCATGTGCACCGCCTTGTGCACGACCATGAGGTCTGGACAGCCATTGAAGAGATGTTTGCATCTCAGTGCGAGGCCAAGGTCACCAACCTGATGATCGCCCTCGCCAACACCAAGCGCATCCAGTTCAAAACCACGGCGGATTACCTGACCAAGATGCAAAGCTTTGCCGATGAACTTGCTGCTGCCAGACGGGTCCTCTCCACCAAAGAGACTGTGTCCTATATTCTCGCCGGTCTAGGATCTGGCTATGATTCCCTTGTGGCCGCACTTGGTGTGGTCACCACGCCGATCTCCATCAGCATGTTGTATGCCTAGCTAGATGCAAATGATCAGAGACAAGATATGCATCACAGCGCCCACACGGGTGACTTCGAGACGTCAGCAAATGCCGCCTATCGACAGAACCGGCATCGCTTCCCCAACAACAACAACCCACGTGGTGATCGTCGTGATGATCGCCGCCCTGATCGCCGCGACACCCGCCGTGACGAATGCCCTCTTCAACACGGCTGTGGCAGCGGCCGAGCACCTCCAGGCGGGGGCGTGGCCGTGGACGTCACCGCACCACCCTATGGGTGGACGTCACATGCCAGATCTGCTCCAAGGAAGGTCACGCCGCCAAAGACTGTTGGCACCGGTTCAATGTGGATGATGATGAGTTTGGTGACAAACAAGTCAATTATGCCTCCTATGGGGTCGACACAAATTGGTATGGTGACACTGGTGCCACCCATCATGTCATGGGTGAACTCCACAACCTGACGGTCAGAGACAACTACAGGGGCTATGTCAGGGTCAACACGGCAAATGGCCAAGGTATGATTATATCCCATATTGGTCATTCAATAGTTTGTAGCCCTACTCGTAATTTCCATCTCCGCAATATCTTACATGTCCCTACAACATCCAAAAAATTATTGTCTGTTCATAGATTCACCTCTGACAATCACGTCTTTATTGAGTTTCATCCCTCTTTCTTTCTCATTAAGATCAAGCAACTCAGAGAGTCATCCATAGAGGAAAATGTGCGGGCGGGCTATATCCCCTGATTTCGTCCATGGAGTCATCCCAGTCATCGAAGCACGCCTTCATTGCTGCCAAGCCCTCCCACACCTTGTGGCACAGTCGTCTTGGCCATCCCTCTCTAGCTATTGTTAGGCAAATTATTTGCAAGAATAAACTTCCACATGTTAGTGAGTCAAGTATTCAGTCTATTTGTGATTCCTGTCAACGTGCTAAGAGTCATCAACTTCCCTACCCCATCTCCACCAGTGTGTCCACAGTTCCCCTTCAATTAGTCTTTTCTGATGTATGGGGTCCTGCTCCCACCTCTGTTGGCCCGCATGATTATTATGTAAGCTTTATTGATTATTATAGTAAATTTACTTGGATCTACTTGCTTAAGAAAAAATCTGATGCACTTGCTGCTTTTATCAACTTTCAAAAACTTGTTGAACGAAAGTTTGATCGCAAAATCCTCACTGTTCAATTAGATGGAGGAGGAGAATATATTAAGTTGAACTCCCTGTTTCAAACTCAGGGAATTTCCCATCATATGTCGTGCCCTCATGCCCACCAACAAAATGGCTCTGCTGAGCGGAAACACCGCCATATTGTTGAGATGGGTCTTGCTCTTCTTGCCAATGCATCCATGCCTCTTAAATTTTGGGATGAGGCATTCCTTAATGCAACATATCTAATTAACATGCTCCCTAGCAAAGTCATCAATAATGAGACACCGATACATCGTCTCCTTGGTACACACCCAGATTATTCATCACTTCGTGTGTTTGGATGTACTTGTTGGCCCAACCTTCGTCCATACAACCAAAGAAAACTTGCTTTCCGTTCAAACCAATGTGTGTTCCTAGGTTATAGCCCACGTCATAAAGGGGTCAAATGTCTAGAAGTATCCACCGGTCGTGTCTATATTTCTCGTGATGTTGTTTTTGATGAGGCTGTTTTTCCCTTCAAATCATTGCATCCTAATGCTGGTGCTCTTCTTCGGAAAGAAATCCTTCTCCTTGATCCTTCTCTCCACAACTATTCTCAAGGGGACGACACTATTGATGATTCTAATGTGGCTAATACTCATACTACTCATACTGTTTCTAGCATGTTTATGCTCCTGTATAGGAACGGGACGTCTAAATTCCGCACCGGGTGAAAATTCCAGTCAAAATGGTGCCCCTATGAGCCAAAACATGTCACATGAAATTATAGCAGAAGAAGACAGTGGAGCTGAACACGAGACAGATTTTCTGACAGCATCTTCATCGGGATCACCGTCGCCTCCCTCGGATCAGGCGCCTGATCACCAGGCAGACTCTCATGCACCTGGCGCGCCGTGTCGCGCGACAGCACGGTCCCCGCCTGGGCGGTCCCCCTCCAGCGTCAGCATGCTGCGATCCTCTACGTCCACCGCGGCCCACACGCCTCTGTGTGCCTCTCCTTCTGCCACAGGATCCCGTGTGGCCACACTACAAGGAATCTGGCAATATATGACCCTCCATTTTCGTCACAAAATCGTCATAGTAGTCTGTTTATGACGATTCTATGACGATTTTAAGATCGTCGAAAGCTGGGCGTCGCAAATGAACTATAACGACGTTTTTGGTAAAATCGTCATAACCGTCTATGACGATATTGGATCGTCATAACGTCTATGACGATTCAATATCGTCACGGACCATCTAGCCATGCCATGTCAGATCCTACGTGGCTGATCCTACGTGGCAAAATTGTGACGAAATTAAATCGTCTTAAATCGAAATCAGCCCAGTCCATTTCTAGGTTCCACATGGGCTCGGCCCAACTATTCTGGATTGTTTTTCATATTAAATCTGGTCAGCTACATGGGCCAAGCCCAGCATCCTGGAATTTTTATTTTCTTTGCATTGGCCTTTTATATGGACAAATCTTACTTTCAGTCTTTTTATTTTGGGCTGGTCCCACTAGTAATGTGAGGTCCCAGTTGTCAGTTCATACAATTTATATGGTTCCACTTGTTAGTGTCCATTTTCTCACATTTTCACAATAATTAAACAGCTAATAATTTAATCAAGACCAACAGAATAAACGAATTACTTTGATTCAAACAGGTGACATTCACAAATAATATTTCGGATAACATCAGCACATTACAATCACACACATTTTACATCAGGTGGAGTACCAAAATACAATAAAACATTCAGAAAGTATACAAGATAGCAATTTTTTGATATTTCGGAACTTCATGCTTCCTCTTTCTCTAACTTATTCGGCGTGTACCTGTAGTCCAACAAAAAGGCAATGAGGCATCGATGAGATATTTAGATAAACACACTGTAATTTGAAGAAAAAACTCACTTTTCATACTAAAATTAGGAACAGATAAACTAAACCAAACCTCCTTCCAAAACTTTAGAAACATTCTGAAAACAATGTATACTGATGACTATCGTAAAAAGGAAGAACATGCAGAATTAGACTTGGTGAAACAAGATTGCCCAGCTTCTGCTAACGAAAATGAGCAAAAGGAACAATAGTATTGTGCAATGAAGCTATTACTAGGTTGGTAACATGAAATTTATCTTCAAGTAAACCTAATCTAAAAAAGAGGCATGGATTTCCACTTCACTGAATCCTAGGATGCAACATATCGGCAGCGGGGACGACAAGCACCAGCTCGGTTACCTGCACAACACCTCGATCACCAGCGCGCTCAAGTTCGATGCGACCGACCCCAGTCCTGCGCCGACCCTGGGGCTGTCTTGGTGACGTAGAGAACACCATCAATCTGGATCCCTGAGCCGAGAGTCCAGAGGTACTTCCTGGAGTGCCCGATGACGAAGGCCTTGTTCTCCCAGACGATGTCGACGCCCGATTCACCGGCGTGCTCAGGCCGTCAAACCTACAACGACAGCATGAAACTTCAGCGATATGCAGTGAGAACAAGGGGAACGATATATAGCCTGCAGCAACCAGGATGAGGCCTCCTTGAGCGCTATGGAGTGAGAACAAGAGGTACTTTCAGCAAATGTAAAAAATGCAAAACATATGCCAACAAACGAAGGCTTCAAATTAGATACATGATATTTATTCACAAAAGATCTGTAGCATATCATTAACAAGAAACATACTGAAGATGTGTAGCCATATCATTAACATAATATTATCCATGCTCCCCAAGAATGGTTGCTTATCCAATTGGGGAGCAGTTCTGAGAAACTATTGCAGCAAACATGTGTAGCATATATGTACCAGTAAGTATACCTAACCAAGCAAGCAAGGAAGGCCAAAACTTTCAAGACTTTAAAAATTGCAATCGATCAATTAGTGCTATACAGAATGAACCTAAGAAAAGGCAACACACCAAATAGGAACATACTCAAACCAAACCATTCTCGCTGCATTTTCCATACAATGATATAAAGCTACAGATCTCTAAAACTGCAGGAGCAAATTGCACAAATAAATAACAAGGCAGATGCAAAAATATGTGGACTAATAGCAACTATTTTCTAATTACTTCCATAAATTTCTACAAGATGCAAGAAACATCTTTCTACAATAGCAATGCTATAGAAGACAATCATATGCTCCAGGATTATCTCCTACCAAGATGGTGCTACCATTCTCAACTCCACTAGCTCCAGGATCACCAAGTGCACATGCAGGATCATATCCTACCAAAATGGTGCTACCATTCTTGACACCACTAGCTCTTGTAAAAAACAAGAACATCCTTAGCAGGCATGAACATCCTTACAATATCCAATGCCTCCTGTAAGTGCAATATGAGTGCCACTACAATTAAAAGCCAGACACCACATCGCACACACAACTAATTAGCAGACAAGGAGAACTAATAGAGCATTAGGTATTCAAATGCATGAAAAATGCTTCAGTATGGTATAACTTGTATCATGCAACCAAAAGGGTAACTATGAGATAAAAATTGAATGAACTAACAACTATAAACAGTAGACAAGTATCATTGTTACTGGATTTGAGATAACAAAGAAAAAAAATATTTAGGATATTCGAATACAGTAGCAAAAAAATGAGATGCCATTTATAGTTGAATTCATTTAAACCATTTACTTGAGGTCTCAATCGTATACGATATATCTAACTTGAGGCAATATATCTCAGATATAATTTCTACACTAATCTATACTATGGACAAGTATAGCACCACCTATACTATGGAAAAATTAGAGATGAAATTAATCGAGACCTGCGCAAGTACTAGTAGAAGAGATATAATTTGGTGGAGGTACCTTGTGGCGGCAGAAGAATTTGTACTCAGGCTGCTCAGCGATGGGCCCGACGAGATCGATCCGGTTGGTGACGCCCCTTGCCTCGTTGATCTGCTGCGCGGTCCACTCGGAGGTGCCCTAGTAGAAGGCCCAACCCTTGTCGATGACCCAGTACATGGCCCTAGCGGTCTCCTCGATGGGCGTGGTGGCGCCGGGATGGTGGCAGTAGACGACGTCGACATAGTCCATGTCGACATATAACACACTGCAGTCATCACCATATAACACAGTGTGCTAGTGAAAACAGAGTATGATCGCAGAAGTAAAAACAACTGCAGTAATCTCCACTATGCAAATAGAAGAAATACCCAGTAAACATAAACAAGCAGAACATCTAAACATTTGGTATAGGTCATTGCAAACTACAAACTACATTGCTTCTTACCAAGATAGAGGTCATTTGCTAGTTTACTGCTACTGCTACTGTTTTTTCATCATGTATGAGATGCTCAACTCCTCAGCAACCCCATATATATACACTGTGATGGCCATCATGTCAAAACTAAATAAAGTGGGATGCAGACACAACCTTAAAAAAATTTAACACATCAGATACGTTTCATATACACAAGTGTTTCTTTATTTTCAGAGATGCGCATACATCAGACACAACTAGCCCACCTACTGCTATGCATACATCAGAGTTCACGCCATCTCATATCATCACATAGGTTCAAGTTTTGTTTTTTAATCCAAGAAATATAACTTGCACAACATATTAACTATATGCCTCTGGCTCAACACATATGCACAGTTCACAATAAGTTTTTTTATAGACTATAGATACATAACTATACGTGAGCACACATTATTCATATAGCTTATCACCTGAAAGATAGATTTGGCATATTTTGTTGTTTCAGCCGTCCTTGACACTAAATTCTGAAGCTTCGTTGTGCCATCAGATAGGTTCACTGCAGTGGGCCATCTGACAAAGATTTAAAAAACATTGATCAAGTACAGCCAATTCCACAAGGCATTGGTCAAGTACAAGAAGCACAACAACAAACAATATAGCATACCATTATGTAGTGTGTAGACATTCACCAGGATACATCACTAGGAAAACATGGAAGAACATCAAATATAATGAATGAGAAGAGCACGGAACATCACTATTATTCTCCACAACTATATTCTTATGTTCATTGATCAAGTACAGCTATATTCTTATGTTCATCACAAAGCAATTACTCTCCACAACTAACAAAGTGGCAGGCATGTCTAGATATTCCGTACAGTGCTATATGATTAAAAGGATATTTCATACAAACAGTAGCTCATATTTTCATGTCAGACCTAGAAATACATGTTGAATGCACTGTTACTGGAATCAACAGATATCAAAGCATAGTAAATTCATCGAAAAAACCCTCCATATTTTATATGAATATTGAGGGAATGTCAAGTAGAATCACCTGAAAGAGTTCTATATGTATAATATGGACTAGACTACAGAAATTGCAAACTAGCTATTGGAGAAACTCCCATCTAGTTAAATCTGTATCCTATGTCTCATATTATATCTCATATAAGCATATACAAAATCAAAGCCAAAGTCAGCCTTGACGCCACCTATATGAATTATGAGCCACTATTTTATTACTATGCCACTGGCCCAGCCGGCTCCGCTGCTCAATGCCGCCTTGACTCAGTGCTTCCTACTCCTATGCAGCCATAATAGGTTTGACCACTTTCCTGCATAAAAGAGGCGTCAACATTTTCATTTGGAAGAGCAACTAGTCTATATCAAGTACATCCTAGTCTATATCAAGTAACATGAGAAAATCCTAGTCAACAGAGGGCCCATGGAGAATACTATCATATAATTATAACCTACAAAAGCAAAAGGTAATATTAAGCATCTCCAGACTATATCAAGGCAATGCAGTAAAGTACAATCAATAAAAATCTGCACTCCAAGTAGAAGTTCCAGAGGACCTCCAAGTAGAAGATATCTCAAGTTACATAACAGCAATGTATTCTTAAAGCATAAATAAACAAGTGTAACACACACACACACATACATATATATATATATATATATATATATATATATATCATGCATGCAACAACTCACAATATTGGGGCTATAAATTATTTTCAGATAATGTAAGAGAACAACTTGCTTGTATAGCTAGCAGGAGACCTATTTCATGTTGTGATGCCAACATACATACTCGCCGACATGTCAAAAATACTACTAATAAGGACAACATTTAATCACATGTATAGTTGAATTACGGACAAAGAAATATATCAATCATATAGTATTCGAACAGCTGAAACAGAGTTGGTATTTGTTCTTCCACACAAGGAGATGTCAGATTATCTATTATTACTTTGATCATGGCATGTATCTGCAACTAGAAGAAATTCAAGGACGAGTATTTAACTGTCCTGTTTTAATCCCCTAATCATCTAAGTAAGCACCAACAGGAATGATCGGGCCTGCTAAAAATTGACAGCCTCGCAATTCAGTTCGTACTTCACCAAAGGAAGCACCAACATGACTTCACCAAAGGCATGACCAACATGACTGACTAGTAATCTATCTAGCACTTACTCGTCAAGTGGTTTTGTACTTTCGTGAGTGGACTATTTTAGGAGGAGGGGAGGATCAGATAGGGATGTAGGAACAAACCAATGGGGATTGTTTATGACGTCGATGAGCTTCTTCTCGCAGGGCACATTCTTCTCCTCCACCATGAGTAGCACCCTCTGGGAGAAGGGACCTATGGCCAAAATCAAATCCCATCCCCACGCGAAACATGGATCAGCAAGGACAGACCGATGAGAGTATGGGCGAGAGAGACTAACGGTATCCGAGCATCTAGAGGGGGGTGACGACATCCTTGATGCACACCTCCATGGTCATGGCGATGTCGACGGAGTCCGAGTGGTCCTGAATCGTGTCTTGCATCGGCGAGGTTCCGGCTATGGGGGGAGAGTGAAAGGACGGGGGCTCCGGCGATTCATGCGCCACCGGCAAGAACATGAACCCATCCGACGCCCTTCCCTACACTTTCCATGTCGATGTCTGGCCACCAGCGAGGAGAGGCAGGACAGCGCAGGTGCTCCCTCGATCTGGATCAGGTCAGGCGTATGGGAGAAATCCCGTGAGCAGATATGGGGGTCGAGGGTGAGGGGGCAGTGGTGGTGCGGAGGGGTGCCGGTGGTTTGGGGTGGCCGGCGACGTGGTGCCAGGAAGGAGGAGATGGTATCAGGATGGAGGCGGCGCCCGCGGGTGGATCTGAGGAGAGGAGGAAGGGTTCTGCGCGATGGGGGGTAGGTGGGGTTGGATGCGGCCTGACCTAGATGATTTTTGGGACAAATATTGGTATCCCGCTCCCGCGGCCTAAAATCGAGCGCCGAGACCAGTTTTTGCCAAAATTTTCAATGGGTAAGCACTGAATTCTGGAGTGTTGGATCTAGCAGTAGTGGACGGCTGAGACCTACTTCGGTGGGTGATCCGTGGGTAGCCCTTTTCCTCTGTTTTGATTGGCTGGTGAAGACTATGCAAGGATCGACTATGTTTTATTGGCTGGTCAAGACTGTGCAAGAATATGACACATAGGAAAAAAACTGACACATAGGCATGTTACTAGACACATGGATATACATATATACAAAAAACGGCATATAGACATGCCACGTAGGCATTATTGCTGACGTGGCCAACTAGTCAATTCAATATATCATATTTTAGACGATATGACGATTTAAATTGGTCATAATGAGTATAAATAAGGTTCTAAGCTGTATCTCGAAGGTTATGACGATTTCATATGCTGAAATTATGACGATTTTGTCACAAAACGTCGTAATTTTATAGGATTTTGACCTCTCCAAGCAGCCTATGACCATCTTGTGCCAAATCATCATAGATCTATGACGATTTCATTTCCCGTCACTATGAGAAGGTCACAAGTTAACACATTTCTTGTAGTGCCACACCGGACTCCACACCAGCGACGTCCCCATCAGCTTCTCCTGGTCACAGCAGATCTGTCTCTGGCGGATCCTCTACCTCTGCACACTCTGTGGATCAGCCCATGGCCGAGTTGAGACCTATCACTAGAGCTTCCAAAGGCATTGTCAAATCCAAACAATACATGGATGGAATTGTTCGTTGGTGCCTTTCGGTTGTAAGTGATGAACCAGCAAATTTGCAATATGCTCTGGAGGATCCGAATTGGCGGGGAGCAATGAATGAAGAGTTTAATGCTCTCACCGAGAGTAAAACTTGGAGATTAGTTCCACCACATCAAGGTAAAAATATTATTGATTATCGATGGATATATAAAGTTAAGAGAAAAGCAGATTTCTCTATTGACAGATACAAGGCTCGCCTTGTAGCCAAAGGTTTTAAGCAATGATATGGTATTGACTATGAGGACATATTTAGTCCTGTTGTAAAAATTGCAATTGTTCGTCTTGTCTTGGCCATTTCTGTTTCCAGAGGGTGGAGTTTGCGACAACTAGATGTGAAAAACGCGTTTCTTCATGGTGTTCTGGAAGAGGAGGTCTATATGAGACAACCACCTGGGTATGAAGACAGTAGCAAACCACACTTTATTTGCAAACTTGACAAGGCATTATATGAGTTGAAACAAGCATCGCGAGCATGGTATTCACGGTTGAGTACTCAATTACTTGCTTTGGGTTTTGTTGCTTCCAAGTCGGATACATCTCTGTTCATCTATCATAAGTCCGAACATTACCATCTTCATGCTTATTTATGTGGATGACATTATAGTTGCAAGTTCTTCTCAAGAGGCAACTGATGCTTTGCTCAAGGATTTAAGTCAAGAATTTGCATTGAAGGATTTAGGTGACCTTCATTATTTTCTTGGCATTAAAGTTAAAAGGTAAATGATGGCTTAGTTCTGAATCAATCCAAGTATGCAAGAGATGTATTGGCACGTGTTTGCATGACAGATTGTACAGGAACTCCTACACCTCTATCTTCATCAGAGAAAATCACTGCAAGAGAAGGTGTCTTGTTGGGTCCCGAAGATAGTACCAAATACCGAAGTATGGTAGGTGCACTTCAGTATCTTACACTCACAAGACCTGATATTTCCTATGTAGTAAACAAAGTGTGTCAATATTTACATGCTCCTACAACAGTGCATTGGATAGCTGCTAAATGCATTTTGAGGTATGTTAAGAGTACCATTACAGTTGGGTTGACTTTTTCAAAATCCTCCTCTACATTGGTCAGTGGATTTTCTAATGCTGACTGGGCTGGTTGTGCTGATGATCGTCGGTCAACTGGAGGATTTGCTGTATTCTTTGGACCTAACTTAATATCTTGGAGTGCTAAGAAACAAGCCACTATTTCAAGGTCTAGTACAGAAGCAGAATATAAGTCAGTTGCAAATGCCACAGCAGAAATGATATGGGTGCAATCCCTTCTTGAAGAGCTTGGAGTCAAACAGACACAAACACCTTGTATATGGTGTGATAATCTGGGAGCCACATATTTATCTGCTAATCTTGTGTTTCATGCAAGAGCAAAACACATTGAGATAGATTTTCACTTTGTTAGAGAACGGGTTCTTGCTAAACAGCTTGAGATACGTTTTATTTCATCACAAGATCAAGTTGCTGATGGGTTTACAAAACCATTACCATATCGAGCATTTTAAGCATTTAAATATAATCTCAACTTGACTAAGTTGTGATTAAAGGGGGGTGTTAGAGATAGGATTAGATTGAGTTGTATCCATACCAACTTCCTATCTCATATGTATTCTAGAGTCTTGTTGAGCCTTGTTGTAACAAGCCTGCACCGCAAAGTGCGTATATATATCAACACGAACTCCAGGGGCTCGGTATCTGAGTAGACCCTTTACCCTCGTCGATTTTGATAGTCTGCCCCCATGGACAAGGAAGAAGGAAAGAGGGGTTACCGGCCACCACCCACCCCTATGACACATCCTCTTCTTGGACTGCGAAGAGAATACCGTGCGTCGCTGCTCCTCCTCCTCGTCACCACGGCCGGCTAGGAGAGGCAAGCACACAAACAACCAGCTCCTTCGCATCGACCACTCCCCTCGCCACCACAGCCGGTCAGGGTCGCCAAAGCCACCGAGCTCCTCCACGCCATCCAACAGTCAAAAACCTCTACTTTATTACTAGAGACAACGTTCTCCACCTTCTCAATGAACTCGGGCCATAGGAGCACCGCCAAGAGGGCCAAGAACCCTAGAACTCGAGCGTGGCTGCGACGGCACCGACAAGAGATCCAAGACACCTTGAAGGGGAACATATCTACTCTACACCTAAAACCTATGTCGGCACCTACTCTAGCACCTCCTCTCCGCTCATCCCTGCTGATGTCGCTCGCAAGAAGGGCTTCGGTTCGGCTCGGTTCTCCGAAGGGCGCTCTCAGTTATTACTATAGAGAAGGAGGTGAAAAAGAATGAGCCTGGCATAGCGCATTGTGGGCCTTCCTACTAGGACACGTGGCGCGTGCGAAAATCGGAGGCGGGTCACAAGAACCACGGGCTCATTAGAATCATTCCCCAAAAATAAAAGTTTCACCTGTTACACCTAAAAAAAGTCTAACCATTTTGACGAGCTCTTCGAACCATACTTGATGAACATCAATGGGAACAGAAATAAACAAAGTGTAAGCAGATAAGAGCATCTCCACTCGCCTACCCAGGAGGCCGATCCGGACGCTGAAATTCAGTCTGGACGCCACAAAATCGGCCCAGTCGCGTACCCAGGGACCTATTTTCGTCCGGATTTCGGCGTGATTTGGTCCGGTCTACCCAGGCCAAACCCAGGTTCCCGGATACGCCCTGGGGACGTCGGACGCCACAAAAAAGGGCATGGGCCATCTCTGTCGGCGAGACAGTCCCATTCCTACCCACTCCACTCGCCCAGACTGCCGCGAAGAGCTCTGTCGCCATGACTTCGCCGGCGGAGCTCCCCTGCGCCGAGACATGCCCACGCCTCTAGCTACGCTCGCCGTTGTTGCCGCCCACATCCACGCCTTCTACGCCGCCGCTTTCGCCGACCTAGCCTCCCCGTAGGGTGATCATAAAGGTGTCTCTCAGGTGATCGGAAAGTACTTGTTGGGTTGTATGTATCGAGATGGAATTTGTCCCTCCCGAGTTGGAGAGATATACTTCGGGCCCACTTGGTAATCGATATCAACACCGCTTGCAAGCACGTGGTTAAGTAGTTAATCACAAAGGGATATAGGATTACGGAAGGAGTAAAGTACTAAAGGGTTTCGCGGCATAGTAAATCAAAATTTTCTACGGAGCGAACAGAGGGAAAGCCAAGATCTAATCTAGGAGATGCAAACAACGAGAGAGATTGTATTAGATCTTCATACCCTTGAAGATTCGCCAGTGAGCGTTAAATCGGAACGTGGGTGATGTAGTCGTACTCGCTTCTCCTCCTCGCGATCCGATCCGATCTAGCACCACAAGTGGCGGTGCCTCCGTGAGATGCACACGTGCAGCACCTCGACGTCTCCTCCTTCCTCGGACCATCGAGTATGGTGGTGAGATAGATTGGATCTACAACACGACGGCGTGGTGTATATGGTGGAGAATTTCTGCTGCAGGGCTTCGCCTTCAAACAGTCGGTAGGGAGAGGAAGGTAGCAAGGCTGCTAGGGCTTGGAGGAAGGTGTGTGTGTGGGGGGAGGGGGCGCACCACCCCTCTATATATAGAGGGGGGGCGGCCAGCCCTTGCCCCTCCTCTAAGCCTATCTCTAGTTTAAACAATTTAAACTCTCCCTTATCTAGAAATCCTATCTCTAGTTTAAACGATTTAAACTCTCCCTTATCTAGAAATTCTATCCCGAGATTTAAACCAGTCAAATCTCTCTAGAATCGGCTGGGCCCTATGGGGCCTTGTGCCCCTGGACCAATGCGGCCAGGACACTCCCTCATAGGCCCATTCCCCCTCCCGGAAGGTGGGGCCACGTTGGTCCCCTTCCGGAAGGTTCTAGAAGCTTTTGGTACAATACCGATTAACCCGGAACAATTCTGAACTCCAAAAACTGCACTGCCTTATATGAATCTTATTCTCCGGACCATTCCGGAACCTCTCGTGATATCCCGGATCCCATCCGAGACTCCGAACAAAAATTCATAAACCAATTATCCAATCTATCCTAGCGTCGAGATACGTTAAGTGTGTGACCCTGCGGGTTCGAGAATATGCAGACATGATCTTCTATCAATAATCAACAGTGCAGGCACCCATATTGACTCCCACACATTCATCGATGATCATATCGGATGAACCACGATGCCAGGATTCAATCAATCCCATATATATATTCCCTTCGTCTCGCGATATTTTACTTGCCTGAGATTCGATCGTCGGTATCGTCATACCTAGTTCAATCTCGTTCACAGCAAGTAATTTACTCGTTCCGTAATCCGATATCACTTTGTGATTAACTCCTTAACCACATGCTTGCAAGCGGTGTTGATATCGATTACCGAGTGGGCCCGAAGTATATCTCTCCGACTTGGGAGGGACAAATCCCATCTCGATACATACAACCCAACAGATACTTTCCGATCACCTGAGAGACACCTTTATGATCACCCTTTCATAGGATGACGTTTGATGACCTCAAAGATTTCTTCCGATACCAGGGAGTTGTATTATCTCATGGTATAAGGAATACAATATTTGACATAAGAAAAGCTTCGGAAAGACGAACACGATGACACGATCTAATTGCTTCGCTTAGTTTGGGTTTGTCCACCATATCATTCTCCCAATGATATGATCTCATTATCAATTGACAACTCATGTCTATGATTAGGAAACCTTAACCATAATTGATCAATGAGCTAGTCCATAGAGGCGTACTAGGGACACGGTGTTGTTCACAAACCACACAAGTGTAGGGTTCGCAGCATAGAAAACAAAAAATTTCCTACGATGGGAACAACTATGTACCAAGATCTATCTACTAGATACAAACAACGGGCGGATGTATATCCATAGAGAACATACCCTTGAAGACCGACAAAGCTTAACGAGTCCAAACTCGTGGTTGATGTAGACGATCTCTTGCCGATCTCAAGATCGAGAGGAAGTCCTAGCGCCGCAAAAGCAAGATCCGCGTGCTTTCGCACACGTTCGAGGCACCGAGCAACCTCCGCCTCCTCGCTCTCCGGCAGCGGAAGCACAAATCTTTCTTGCCGAATAGCCACCGGGAACATGTATCTCGCTAGTCCGAGACCATGGGGAATAAATTCTAGAGGGGGAGAGAGATCCTTCACGAGGAGGTGTCTTGTGAGAGGAGGAGATGAGGGCCTTTTATAGGGGAGAGGGGGGGGGGCACCCAAGGGGCATGGCGCCCAGCCATGGGACTGCCCCCACCTCTTCCACATTCATGTGGGTGGAGCTCCCACTCAAAATGAAAAGCCTCCACTCCCATTAAAAAGCCTCTACTCAAAAATCCACTCACATGCATTAAATTTCCACCAAATTTAATGCAAGCTCTCATTTAAATAAAACTCTTTTATTTATTTATTCAGAATTTTGTTAATTACTTTAATTAAAAAACATTCATATAAAACCCTTTGCTAGTATTCCATTTCACATGCAGAACCAGTTTCAGCAATTTCAACCGAAAGCTTGTTTGTGTCTAGTGAAATAAATTCCTGCGCTTTCCTTTTCTTTTCGGCATGAAACTTTTGCTCCAATTGGATGTCGGTGTCTCTTAAGTGTGTCACCCTACGGTTCGCGAATAATGTGGACATGATCGAGACCCTTCTCAGATCAATAATCAGAAGCGGGATCTGGAGACCCATACTGACTCCCACACATTCAACGATGACTTTCTTGTGATCGTCGGAACCTTTTACGCTAGTATCTTAATCCCTTTGTTTCGCGATATATTACATGTCCGAGATTCGATCATCGGTATCTCCATACCTAGTTTGATCTCGTTACTAACATGCACTCTTTTCTCGTTCCCGTGATATAACATTCTAGTGATCAAATCACTTGCTTGCAAGCTAATCAATGTGATATCACCGAGACGGCCCAGAGCATATATATCCGTCATCGGGATGAACAAATTCCACTCTCGATCCATGGGCCTCAACATAACACTTTATTAGTTCTGAATCCATCTTTATAATCACCCTGTTACGGTGTGACGTTTGATGTTATCAAGAAACTCTTCCGGTGTTAGTGATTGACATGATCTCATGGTCTAAGGATTAGGATCACTTCGTAAGTTGTTATAGCAATATAAACTCAATGACTTTGATCGTAATGCTATACTTCGGATGAATGTTCATCACACCATTACACTAATGTTGTGACCTCGTTATTAACAACATCCAATGTCCATGATCAGGAAACCTTGATCATCTTGTTAATCAACGAGCTAGTTTATGAGAGAGGCATAACTAGGAACTTTCTGTTTGTTTATTAAACACACATGTATTAACGTTTCCGTATTAATACAATTATAGCATGTACAATAAACATTTATCATAAATAAGGAATACGATAATAACCACTTTATTATTGCCTCTCGGGCATATTCCCTTCAGTCTCCCACTTGCACTAGAGACAATAATCTAGTTTGAGAACTTTGCGTATTGAACACCTATGGCTTTCTGGTGTTCCATATACGCAATTGCAAGTGGTTAACATAATATACATATCTGACGCTTTCAGGTCCGTGTGTATTTGCATGTCTTTGCGTCTTCACGCATCACTCATTCTCCAATGAGATGGCATTGTATAAATTTGGTCTTTTGGTGAGACCTTTAGTTCCTTGGGGTTAAAACACGTCGATACTATTGTCATACAATATATCTTTAGTGTTAGCCCGTTGCGAACCACACCTTAGTTTGATAACAAACTACTTGACACAAATTCCCTCCTTTGCTGCTACTATAGCAGTCATATACTTAGCCTTTTGTTGTAGTATTCGTCACAATGTCTTAACTTTGGAACTCTTCCAAATCCATCATGGAATCTCCTTTCCATTACATTGTGCCACCCATAGTTTAAATTGAGATAAACTTAATTTGTATCTTGTGACAAAACTAGTATCAATGTAACGCTTTACAATGAACTATTTGTAATTGTTTGTCACCTCTACACAAATATATTCTTAGTTCTTTCAAAAAGATCATAAGAATATCCTCACCGTCGTCCAATGATCATTTTATGATTCATTCGGTATATGCTCATAACACTTAGAGCATAGGACATATCTGGATGTGTACATATCATGGTATGATTGATCAAAACATTCTCGTGATTGCACTCATCAAGTGTCAAAGCACTTGAATCTTGTTTCACTTATCAAGTGTTGATACACTTGAATCTTGATTCAATTCCTTTCCATGCAACAAGAACTGTTTCTTGTCGTTTCTATACTGAACTCCTTCAATATCTCATATATGTCGTTTGGCATAAACATATTAGCGTTACGATCTATCCACTATAGACATTCATGCTAAATATTCGGTTTTGCCTAAGTCTTTCATCGAAATGAAACTCTTAACCTTTGTCAATAAAAGATACATCATTTCTAATCAACAAGATGTCCTTCACATAATGTATTAGAAATATGTCTCGGCGCTCCACTTAATTTCTTGAAAATGCAAGCATCTTCATCGTCTCGGATGAAAACTCATTTTCATCATGGTGAAGATTCCAACTCATGATGCTTACGTCAACCATTGAAGTTTGCATGCCCTTTTAGCATCCTTTGAATTTAACAAAACCCTTTGGACCGTGTCATGTACACGTCCTAGGTAACCATTCTATTAGAAGAACTTTGTTTTGTTTATTCATCTACCATATACCAAATTATATGTAGTGGTTGCTACTTTAATCCGTTCAGACTAAATATCGCTATGAAAGATCAAATCTTGTCATAGTCAACTCTTTGAACATTGTCATAAAATACTTTAGACATGTCGAATATTTCATAGATGTGAGACATCCATGTCTGTTTCTTTATAGATCCAAATACGACCGATAGGTTTTTACACCTTTCCGGAGGGTCTTCCAAGTTCAAAACTTGATTTCTCGTATATGGAACTATCACGGATTTTATGGCTTCAAGCCATTTGACGGAGTCAGGGCCCATCATCGCTTCTTTGTATGTATTCGGTTCATCATTATCAAACAATAATGATTTACTCTCAAATCTTAGTATTTGATTGTTTATTCGACCGACTTGGTTCAATAGGAACTTTAGACCTCCGTGACCACAACCTTTGAGGTACATAAGCTATGAGCATTATGGCAGCCTCCAGAACAATTTCCGGCGCTGCGCAACTCAGCACATTTAGCCAAGGTTCGTTAACCTTATCAAAGTTCTATTGTCCTCCCACTTAACTTTTGCGAAAAATTCCTTTTTCAAGAAACTTCACATTTCAAGCGACAAACCCTTTTGTCCTCGGTGTTATGGAGGAATAACCAATTGTTATTCGGAATAACCTACAAAGACATGCTCATCCGAATTCGGTTGTAAACATCTTACTTATGTTTAGAATACCAAAATTTAAGAAATGACAACTTGGGTTTTACCCCAAACCATAACTTCCATGGTGTCATTTCAACGGATCTAGATGGAGCTCTTTTCAGTGTAAAAGCGGTAGTCTCTAAAGCTTTAATCTTTTAAAACATAATGGCAGTTTTATAAATAACACTTTTGATCCAACCATGTTTCACAAGGTTTTATTACAAATCTCAAACACTCCATACTCCTATGGTATTTCGGGAGATGTAAATCTAGGTGTTTTGCTAAACTTGCAACTCAAATAAATCCCTTTATGATAAAATCATAATTCATTTATTTTCTTGTTACACTTGTAACTCAAATAAATCCCTTTATGATCAAATCATAATTCATTTATTTTTCTTGTTACAATGATTTTCCACTTCATCTTGAAAGTCTTTGAAACATTTTAAAATATTTCATACTTCTTTCTCATTAAGTGAACATTCACTCAAAATTCCGGAGAAAGCATATGAAGTTGAAACCCATAAACTACGACTACACATAATGGACTACATACATCGATATGTATAAATTCCTATAATTTAGTCGTTCGTTCTTCTTTGGCCTTTGAACGAAGTTTTAATTATCACGTGGAAAGTCTCACAAGCGTCACTTGATCAAATCAAAGACTCCAAAAATCCATGAATATGGAGATTCTTCATGTTTTCTTTCCAATATAATTTAAGCATGATGTCACTTCATAAGTGATCTTTCAATCATTTGTCTTGCGACATTTTAGCATTAGGTTTTATGGATGTGATTTATTCAACTTGATTTGTAAATCATCCATCTTATATGGAATACGGTAATTATTTGAACAACCTTTGTTCTCATAATACCTGATTCAAATAACAATTATTAAAACAAATCTTGAAGTCAAGCCTTGATGTCAACGAGAAATACAAACAACGGTTTGTTTGTTTTTTATGAACATCATCACATATTCTCTTGCTAGTTACTTAGGCCATTGTGGTTCATGAATTGCATCGTTCCGTATGAAATTTCATACCAACCAATTCGGTATCCAATACCCAAGAACCACATTGTTTAACAAGCAAAGAATACAACCATAACATGTATATCATATATATACCTAAATTGGATATTTCCAATCTTTTCTTTTCTGCCAAGTATATTTTATAGATTCTCTTTCAGCATTTCCTGTACCTTTTTAAAAGAAACTATCAACATCAACAGTGGCGCCATATACATGACACATAGTCCAAAGCGTGTATATTCAAATAATAATACCTTTGGACTTGCACTTTGAAGTAGATCACCATCATCAAAATGATCGGTATTCTTTCAAAATCCATTCTTTAGTAATCTTTTAGTGTAGTAAACACTTTACATACATCTTCTATTCATCCTTATCATGACGACTTTCATGATCAAGCTACTGTAGCTTATAAAGGCGAATCGTGAGTATAACATTACTTTCCAAAACCCTTTTGGATGATTAGGATGTCTAGCATCTCCAACCTTTGTAAATTCTCATCCAATATGAGAACATATATTATACTCTATCATATTGCAACAAACATTGTTTCAGATATCGTTATATCTGCCACACATGTTGGTTTCTGAAACAATTCTTTCAGCTCCTAGATAAACTTGATATTAAAACAATCAAGAATCATGGAGGCAAACATGATACTTAAGATACTAACATGGAATTGTTACTCTCGATTTAATACCAATTATTAAATTTCACGGAGTAAATAGAGTTTGCTAAAAGTTTGCAATAGGACTTTAAACTTTGATTGACACTCAACACAATACGATACCAGTTCGTAAAGTATATATCCAGAATTCTATAGTTCTATTATCTCAATTACAACTATGCATTTGGTGGTGAACGAATGCCAATGACTACAACAAATTATGCAAATTCACTTTGATTTAATTTATGATAAATTGAGTTCTACTAATCCAAATTAGAAATGAACTCCCACTCAAAAACGACATCCCTCGTGCCTTTTTGGTGATTACATGAACCAAATCCACTACACCAAGTCCGATCATCACGTGAGTCGGTGTAGCTTCAAAGCGAGCATCAAATGGGCATCATATCTACCATATGACTCATGCTTAACCTTTCGGTCCGTGTTTGAGGCCATGTGCGTACATGCTAGGCTCGCCAAGTAAGAACCTTAGTATTCGCGTGTAAGCTGTCTTACACCGAAATATGGTCGTGGATCCAAAAACCCGATCATCACGTGATGTCTTGGGCGGCGAGAACATAATCGGTGCATACTAAAGGAAGAACACATTCTTATCTTGATATTTAAATGAGGGATCATCTTATTATGCTAATAAAACTCCAAACAAGCAATATAAGATGCTATCAAACATCACATGTTTATTAGTGGAATGATATGGTTCCCGCATATGATCTCTATCATGTGCACCGTGGTATGATCACTATCATACCTATGTGTAAGTCCAAGGTCTATGGAGATTACACGTTATGTGTGTTGTAAGAGTATCATCTCATACTTCTACTTACAACATCACCATATCATATCACTAGCCCGAGAACAATCTAAACTAGACGCCTCTAATTTATCCATTGCAAATTTTACGTGGCTTAGGGCTTTCAAGATAGAACCGTTCTTACCTACGAACATGAACCACAACGAGGATAACCAAATTGTTGACAACTCGTTGCAAATTAGATATTGACTATAGTAGGAGGAGAGACACCGCTAGCCACTTATGCAAAACTAGTTGCATGTCAAGCGTGGAACAGGTCTCATGTGCGAGGACATGTAAAGTTTGTCCGGGCCGCTTCATCCCACTATGCCACCAATATCCAAAGTACAACTAAGAAGCAATAAAATGATCATCATCGCCCCCATACTCATATGTGTACTACCCGTGCAAAGTATCTACGCATAGATCCGGCTCTGATACCACTGTAGGGTTCGCAGCATAGAAAACAAAAAATTTCCTACGATGGGAACAACTATGTACCAAGATCTATCTACTAGATACAAACAACGGGCGGATGTATATCCGTAGAGAACATACCCTTGAAGACCGACAAAGCTTAACGAGTCCAAACTCGTGGTTGATGTAGACGATCTCTTGCCGATCTCAAGACCGAGAGGAAGTCCTAGCGCCGCAAAACAGCAGCGCATCCGTGCTCGCACACACGTTCGAGGCACCGAGCAAACTCCGCCTCCTCGCTCCAGCGATGCAGCGGAAGCACAACTCTTTCTTTCCGAATAGCCACCGGGAACATGTATCTCGCTAGTCCGAGACCATGGGGAATAAATTCTAGAGGGGGAGAGAGATCCTTCACGAGGAGGTGTCTTGTGAGAGGAGGAGAGGGGGGCCTTTTATAGGGGAGAGGGGGGGCACCCAAGGGGCATGGCGCCCAGCCATGGGGCTGCCCCCACCTCTTCCACATTCATGTGGGTGGAGCTCCCACTCAAAATGAAAAGCCTCCACTCCCATTAAAAAGCCTCCACTCAAAAATCCACTCACATGCATTAAATTTCTACCAAATTTAATGCAAGCTCTCATTTAAATAAAACTCTTTTATTTATTTATTCAGAATTTTGTTAATTACTTTAATTAACAAACATTCACATAAAACCCCTTGCTAGTATTCCATTTCACATGCAGAACCAGTTTCAAGAATTTCAGCAAAAGCAGTTTGATTGTCTAGTGAAATAAATTCCTGCGCTTTCCTTTTCTTTTCGGCATGAAACTTTTGCTCCAATTGGATGTCGGTGTCTCTTAAGTGTGTCACCCTACGGTTCGCGAATAATGTGGACATGATCGAGACCCCTCTCGGATCAATAATCAGAAGCGGGATCTGGAGACCCATACTGACTCCCACACATTCAACGATGACTTTCTTGTGATCGTCGGAACCTTTTACGCTAGTATCTTAATCCCTTTGTTTCGCGATATATTACATGTCCGAGATTCGATCATCGGTATCTCCATACCTAGTTTGATCTCGTTACTGACATGCACTCTTTTCTCGTTCCCGTGATATAACATTCTAGTGATCAAATCACTTGCTTGCAAGCTAATCAATGTGATATCACCGAGAGGGCCCAGAGCATATCTATCCATCATCGGGATGAACAAATTCCACTCTCGATCCATGGGCCTCAACATAACACTTTATTAGTTCTGAATCCATCTTTATAATCACCCTGTTACGGTGTGACGTTTGATGTTATCAAGAAACTCTTCCGGTGTTAGTGATTGACATGATCTCATGGTCTAAGGATTAGGATAACTGTAAGTTGTTATAGCAATATAAACTCAATGACTTTGATCGTAATTATACTTGGATGAATGTTCATCACACCATTACACTAATGTTGTGACCTCGTTATTAACAACATCCAATGTCCATGATCAGGAAACCTTGATCATCTTGTTAATCAACGAGCTAGTTTATGAGAGAGGCATAACTAGGAACTTTCTGTTTGTTTATTAAACACACATGTATTAACGTTTCCGTATTAATACAATTATAGCATGTACAATAAACATTTATCATAAATAAGGAATACGATAATAACCACTTTATTATTGCCTCTCGGGCATATTCCCTTCAACAAGTATTAAAGTTTCCGCTTAATACAATTCTACCATGGAATATAAACTTTATCATGAACAAGAATTATAATAATAACATCTTTATTATTGCCTCTAGGGAATAATTCCAACAGTCTCCCACTTGCACTAGAGTCAATAATCTAGTTTACATTTGGCAACAATCTCACACCCATGGCACTGAGGTGTTGATCATGTTTTACATGTGGAAGAGGTTTAGTCAGTGGATCTACGACATTAAGATCCGTATGTACTTTGCTAATATTCAGATCTCCATCTGCTATATAATCCCGGATTATATGAAACTTGCGGTTGATATGCTTGGTCTTTGGATGATATCTTGGCTCCTTAGCGAGTGCTATGGCGCGGTGTTGTCACAATATCTCCGTGGGTCCAATGCACTTGGAACCACGCCAAGCTCGATGATGAAGTTTCTAATCCAAACTCCTTCACTTGACGCTGCGTGACCATGTATTCGCTTCTCATGTAGATCCCGCGATCACGCTTTTCTTGCAGCTTCTCGACTCCACTCCTCCATTCAAAATATACACGTATCACATCGAGATTGATTATCCTTGTCGGTGTCAAAACTAGCGTCGACGTAACCTTTACGACAAAGTTCATCACCCCATAGACTAAGAACATTTCTTTAGTCCTATTTAGGTACTTTAGGATGTTCTTCACGGATGTCGATGTTCCACTCCTAGATCACTTTGATATCCTTGTCAAACTAAGAGCATTGGACACATCCGGTCTAGTACACAAGATGGCATACATGATGGAACCTATGGCGAGGCATAAGGCACTTTGCTCATAGCTTCCCTATCATTTACGTAGGCGGACACCGAGCCTTGCTCAATATCTTACGACAACATAGGCCTGAACCTTTCTTTGCCTTATCCATTCGAACCTTTTTGAACTTTGTCTAGGTATGTACTCTGGCTTAAAGCTATCAGGCGTCTTTGTCTATCTCTATAGATTTTGATGCCCAATATATAAGCAGCTTCACCTAGGTCTTTCATTGAAAAACACTTGTTCGAATAACTCTTCACATTGTTAAGCATGTTGATGTCATTTCCGATATTCAATATGTCATCCACATACAGTACCAGAAACGTCACCGAGCTCCCACTCACTTTCTTGTAGATGCAAGCTTCATAGCAATTTGGAACAAATCCAAAGCTCTTGATCACTTGATCAAAACGAAGGTTCCAACTTCGAGATGCTTGCTTCAGTACATAAATGGAACGCTGAAGTTTGCATACTTTATCTGCATACTTAGGATCGACAAAACCTTCGGGTTGCATCATATACAACTCTTCATCAATGTTGCCATTGAGGAACGCAGTCTTGACATCCATCTGCCATATTTCATAATCATGAAACGCAGCAATTGCTAATAAAATCCGAATGGACTTAAACATCGCTACGAGAGAGAAAGTCTCATCGTAGTCAACACCTTGAACTTGTCGAAAACCTTTTGCGACAAGCCGTGCTTTATAGACGGTAACATTACCATCCGCGTCCGTTTTCTTCTTGAATATCCATTTGCACTCAACGACCTTTCGGTCGCTAGGAGGATCCACCAAAGTCCATACTTGGTTTTCGCTCATGGATCCGAATTCGGATTTCATGGCTTCTAGCCATTTCTCAGAGTATGGGCTCATCATCGCTTCCTCATAGTTCGTAGGTTCCGTCTTCTACCAACAAGATCAAGACAGGGTTGCCGTACCACTCGGGAGGCACGTGACCTTGTCGACCTGCGACGTTCAAGATGTGACATCGTCCGAAGCTTCATGATCCTTGTCATTAGCTTCCTCTATTGTTGGTGCAGGCGAACCTGGAACAATTTCAGGTGCTGCGCTACTCTCCAATTCAAGAGAAGGTTCAATAACCTCGTCAAGCTCTACTTTCCTCCCACTCACTTCTTTCGAGAGAAACTCCTTCTCAAGAAAGCAACCGTTCTTTGCGACAAACACTTTGCCTTCGGTTATGTGATAGAAGGTATACCCAATAGTTTCCTTAGGGTATCCTATGAAGACGCATTTCTCCGCTTTGGGTTCGAGCTTGTCCGGCATCAACTTTTTGACGTAAGCTTCGCATCCCCAAACTTTAAGAAATGACAACTTAGGTTTAGCACCAAACCACAGTTCATACGGTGTCGTCTCAACGGATTTAGATGGAGCCCTATTTAAAGTGAATGCAGCGGTTTCTAATGCATAACCCCAAAATGATAACGACAAATCAGTAAGAGACATCATGATCGGACCATATCTAATAGGGTTCGATTCCGGCGTTCAGACACACCATTGCGCTGTGGTGTTCCGGGTGGCGTGAGTTGTGAAATGATTCCACTTGCTTTAAGATGCGTGAGAAAATCATAACTCAAATATTCACCTCCACGATCGGATCGTAGAAACTTAATCTTTCTGTTACGATGGTTCTCCACTTCATTCTGAAATTCCTTGAACTTTTCAAATGTTTCAGATTTATGTTTCATTAAATAGATATACCCATATCTACTTAAGTCATCGGTAAAAGTGAGAAAATAGCGATATCCACCGCGCGTCGAAACACTCATCGGTCCGCATACATCGGTATGTATGATTTCCAACAAGTCCGTTGCTCGCTCCATCATACCGGAGAACGGGGTTTTGATCATCTTGCCCATGAGGCATGGTCCGCATGTGTCAAATGATTCAAAATCAAGAGACTCCAAAAGTCCATCAGAATGGAGTTTCTTCATGTGCTTTACACCAATATGACCTAAACGACAATGCCACAAATAAGTAGTATTATCACTATCTACTTTGCATCTCTTAGCCTCAATGTTATGGATGTGTGTTTCATCCCTTTCGAGATTTAGAAGAAATAAACCATTCACAAGAGGTGCATGACCATAAAAGATGTTACTCATATAAATAGAACAACCATTATTCTCCGATTTAAATGAATAACCGTCTTGCAATAAACACGATCCGGAAATAATGTTCATGCTCAACGCAGGCACATAATAACATTTATTAAGGTTTAAAACTAATCCCGAAGGTAAAACTAAGGAGAGCGTCTTACGGCCATCACATCAACTCTTGATCCGTTGCCAGCAGCATAGTCACCTCATCCTCGCAAGCGCCGTCTATTCCGTAGCTCTGTTTCAAGTTACAAATATTAGCAACCGAACGGTATCAAATACCCGGCACTACAACGAGGGCTAGTAAGGAAAACATCAATAACATGTATATCAAATATACCTTTGATGGTGCCACCTTCTTGTCCGCTAAGTACTTGAGACGATTGCGCTTCGGTGACCCTTGTCCTTGCAATAGAAGCACTCGATGTCCGGCTTGGGACCAGACACGAGCTTCTTCTCGAGGGCATTGCTCTTTGCCGCCCTTCTTGAAGGGCTTCTTTGCTCCTTACCTTTCTTAAAGGAGGGCTTGTTGACCATCAACACATGATTATCCTTCTTGATGTCCACTTCCGCAGCCTTGACTGCGAAGGGCTCGGTGATCGTATCGATGGAACCAATCGATTATGAGTCACTACAAAACTTTTGTAGCTAGGAGGAGGGAGTGATTGCAGAACCTGTCAATCTTGAGCTCCTCCGAATCGTGCATTCCGGTTGCTCAAGCGTTGAGTGTAGCCCGACATCTTTATGGCGTGCTCACTAACGGAACTCCCTTCCTCCATCTTGCGGTTAAAGAACTTCTCGGAGATCTCATATCTCGAGCGGGCTTGAGTCAAACATGGTTTCGGCTCCTCGAGAATCTCAAAGGGCCGGATAGGTTTCAAAATGATTTTGAAGCTCGGTTCCATAGCAAACAACATGGTGCTCTTAATCACACCATAATCATCTTTGCCGATCGATGACAGCTTTCTCATCGGCCGCTTGCGATTGAGGCGTCACCTAACGCTTTACCAAGGACATAGTCCTTTTGTCCGCCAGACAGAATGATTCTTAGATTGCGGAACCAATTGGTGAAGTTAGACCCATTGTTTCTAAGCTTTTCCTTCTCAGCCAAAACGTTGAAGTTGAAGTTGAAGTTGGATTTGGCCATGTGATCTACAGTATTTGCAAGTACAATTTAGACTATGTTCATGATAAATAGTTCAACTTAATCAAATTACTAGATGAACTCCCACTAAATTCAACATCCCTCAAGTTGTTTAGTGAACACGATCCAAATTCACCACACCTAATCCGATCATCACGAGAAGAGATGTGGTTTCAATGGTGGACAACGAAGTGTCGATCATATCATTCATATGACTCATGCTTAACCTTTCGGTTCTTGTGTTCTGAGGTCATGTCTGTACATGCTAGGCTCGTCAAGTTAGACCCAAGTATTTCCGCGTGTGCAAAACTGTCTTGCACCTGTTGTATGTGAGCGTAGAGTCTATAGCACCCGATCATCACGTGATGCTTGGACACGACGAACTTTCGCAACGGTGCATACTTGGGGAGAACACAATTTTTATCTTGATCTTTAAGTGAGGAATCATCTTATAATGCTACCGTCGCGATCTAAGCATAATAAGATACATAAAGGGATAAACATCACATGGATATAACTTTATGTGACATGGTATAGCCAATCTTCGCGCAATGATCTCCATCTTGTGCGTTCGGCATGATCTCCATCACTCCACCATGATTGCCTCCACCACGAATAGCAACTACAACTATTTCTAACTACTTAGCAATAAAGTAAAGCTATTACATGGCGTATAAGAAGTTGACTCGCAGGTCATACACAATTATAAAGACAACCATATGGCTCCTGCCGGTTGTGTACTCATCGACATGCAAGTCGTGAAACATTACAAAACATGATCATCGCATACATTATACACATCACATCTTGGGCCATACCATATCACAGAAAACACTCCCTGCAAGAACAAGTTAGACGCCTCTACTTTGTTGTTGCATGTTTTACGTGGCTTATGGGAGTAGATGCTAAGAACGATTCTTACCTACGGAAAGCCACAACGGTGATATTATGGTTGCCAAACTCGGTGTTAATCCCATGACAACTATAGTGAGAGAAACGACATCCACCGGCCGCATGTGTGGTACAAGCCACACGTCAAGTGCGGAGCGGTCATGACGACGTCGCGTAAGGTTGGCTGGACCGCTTCAATCTCACTATCCCGTCATAACAAGAACACAAACAAGAGGCTTGCAATGAAAACATCAACGCCTGCAACAACCATGTTGCGTTCTACTCGTGAAACACATCTACGCATAGATCTAGCTCGATACCGAAGGGTTTCGCGGCATAGTAAATCAAAATTTTCTACGAGCGAGCAGAGGAAAGCCAAGATCTAATCTAGGAGATGCAAACAACGAGAGAGATTGGATTAGATCTTCATACCCTTGAAGATTACGCGCAGTGAGCGTTAGTCAACGTGGGTGATGTAGTCGTGCTACTTCTCCTCCTCGCGATCCGATCCGATCTAGCACCACGGTGGCGGTGCCTCCGTGAGATGCACGTGCAGCACCTCGACGTCTCCTCCTTCCTCGGACCAGCGAGTATGGTGGAGAGATAGATTGGATCTAAAACACGACGGCGTGGTGTATATGGTGGAGAATTTCTGCTGCAGGGCTTCGCCTACAAACAGTCCGGAGGGAGAGGAAGGTAGCAAGGCTGCTAGGGCTTGGAGGAAGGTGTGTGTGTGGGGGGAGGGGGCGCACCACCCCTCTATATATAGAGGGGGGCGGCCAGCCCTTGCCCCTCCTCCAAGCCTATCTCTAGTTTAAACAATTTAAACTCTCCCTTATCTAGAAATCCTATCTCTAGTTTAAACGATTTAAACTCTCCCTTATCTAGAAATTCTATCCCGAGATTTAAACGAGTCAAATCTCTCTAGAATCGGCTGGGCCCTATGGGGCCTTGTGCCCCTTTCCCAATGCGTCCAGGACACTCCCTCATAGGCCCATGCCCCCTCCCGGAAGGTGGGGCCACGTTGGTCCCCTTCCGGAAGGTTCTAGAAGCTTTCGGTACAATACCGATTAACCCGGAACAATTCTGAACTCCAAAAACTGCACTGCCTTATATGAATCTTATTCTCCGGACCATTACGGAACCTCTCGTGATATCCCGAATCCCATCCGAGACTCCGAACAAAAATTCATAAACCAATTATCCAATCTATCCTAGCGTCGAGATACGTTAAGTGTGTGACCCTGCGGGTTCGAGAATATGCGAGACATGATCTTCTATCAATAATCAACAGCGGTGCAGGCACCCATATTGACTCCACACATTCATCGATGATCATATCGGATGAACCACGATGCCGAGATTCAATCAATCCCATATATATATTCCCTTTGTCTCGCGATATTTTACTTGCGAGATTCGATCGTCGGTATCGTCATACCTAGTTCAATCTCGTTCACGGCAAAAGTACTTTACTGCTCCGTAATCCGATATCACTTTGTGATTAACTCCTTAACCACATGCTTGCAAGCGGTGTTGATATCGATTACCGTGGGCCAAGTATATCTCTCCGACTTGGGAGGACAAATCCCATCTCGATACATACAACCCACCCAATGATACTTTCCGATCACCGAGAGACACCTTTATGATCACCCTTTCATAGGATGACGTTTGATGACCTCAAAGCTTTCTTCCGATACAGGGAGTTGTATTATCTCATGGTCTAAGGAATACAATATTTGACATAAGAAAAGCAGCAAAGACGAACACGATGACACGATCTAATTGCTTCGCTTAGTTTGGGTCTGTTCACCATATCATTCTCCCAATGATATGATCTCATTATCAATTGACAACTCATGTCTATGATTAGGAAACCTTAACCATCATTGATCAATGAGCTAGTCCATAGAGGCGTACTAGGGACACGGTGTTGTTCACAAACCACACAAGTATTAAAGTTTCCGCTTAATACAATTCTAGCATGGAATATAAACTTTATCATGAACAAGAATTATAATAATAACATCTTTATTATTGCCTCTAGGGCATAATTCCAACAAGTACTTGCTATGAACGATATTGAACTAGGTATGCCGATTCCAATGATCGAATCTCGGGCAAGTAAAATATCGCGTGACGAAGGGAATACATATATGGGATTAATTGAATCCTGGCATCGTGGTTCATACGATATGATCATTGATGAATATGTGGGAGTCAATATGGGTTTCCAGATCCCGCTGTTGATTATTGATATAAGATCATGTTTGCATATTCTCGAACCTATAGGGTCACACACTTAACATGCATCGACGCTAGGATAGAATGGATAATTGGTTTATGAGTTTTTTGTTCGGAGTCTCGGATGAGACCCAGGGCATCACGAGAGGTTCCAGAATGGTCCGGAGAATAAGATTCATATAAAGGAAAGCAGTTTTTGGATTTCGGAATCGTTTCAGAGTTTATCGGTATTGTACTGGAAGGTTCTAGAAGGTTCCGGAGTGGGACCAACGTGGGCCCACTTGTCAGAGGCCTTCGTGGGCCTAAGGGGAAGTGCCCTGGCCACTTTGGGACAGGAGGAACAAGGCCCCTAAGGCCCAGTCGGCCAGCCCTAGGGGAAACCCTAAGGGACCTTCTAGAAGAGGGGGGGTGACTTGCCCCCCGCTCCACCCCTTGGGCCGCCGCCCTAGGGCTTGGATGAGGGTTCAAGGGGGCCGGCCATCCCCCCTATATAAGGAGGTAAGGGGAGCAGCCTCCCCCCTACTCCAACCCTAGCCGCCGTCCTACTGCTGCCCCTCCACCTCTCTCTCTCCAGACTGCGCGTAGGCGAAGCCCTGCTGCAGAAACTCTCCACCATAAGCACCACGCCGTCGTGCTGCAGATCCAATATATCTCTCCACCATTCTTGCTGGACCAAGGAAAGGAGGAGACGTCGCTGCACCGTACGTGTGCATCTCTCGGAGGCGCCGCCACTTGCGGCGTAGGATCGGATCGCGAGGAGGAGACGGCGAGTACGACTACGTCAACCACGTTCTGTTGAACGTTTCCGCTATGCGATTTCTTCAAGGGTATGAAGATCTCATCAATATCTCTCGTTGTATTAGATCTTGGCTTTCTTGTTCGCATCCGTAGAATTTTTTGATTTACTATGCTGCGAAACTCTTCAGTGGTATCAGAGCTAGATCTATGCGTAGATGTGTTTGACGAGTAGAACGCAACATGCTTGTTGCGGGCGTTGATGTTTTCTGTTGTAAACCTCTTGTTGTGTATTTCTTATGGCGCGGCATAGTGAGATCGAGGCGGTCCAGGCCAACTTTACGCGACCTCGTTCGCGAGACCGGCTCCGCACTTGATGTGTGGCTTGTTCCACACATGCGGCTGGTGGATGTCAGTTTCTCTCACTATAGTAGTCATGGGATTTACAACGGATGTTGGCAACCATAATATCACCGTTGTGGCTTTCCGTAGGTAAGAATCATTCTTAGCTTGTTACTCCCATAAGCCACGTAAAACATGCAACAACAAGGTAGAGGCGTATAACTTGTTTTTGCAGGGAGTTTTTTGTGATATGGTATGGCCCAAGACATGGTGTGTATGAATTGAGATGTATGCAATGATCATGTATTGTAATATTTCACGACTTGCATGTCGATGAGTTCACAACCGGCATGAGCCGTATGGTTGTCTTTATAATTGTGTATGACCTGCGTGTCAACTTCTTATACGCCATGTAATAGCTTTACTTTATCACTAAGTAGTTAGCAATAGTTGTAGTTGCTATTCGTGGTGGAGGCAATCATGGTGGAGTGATGGAGATCATGCTGGCGCGTACAAGATGGAGATCATTGTGCGGAGATTGGCTATACCATGTCACATAAAATTGTATGCATGTGATGTTTATCCTTTTATGTATCTTATGTCGTGGGAATGGTCAAGGCAGATGCTGCAATCGGCAGCGAGTAGTAGAACGAGGGGCAAGGGCGGCCAGCCATCTGCGGTGCGAGATGAGGGCAAAGACACAGGGTTTTACCCAGGTTCGCCCCCCCGGAGGGTAAAGACCTACTCCTGCTAGATTGTATTATGGAGGTGTTTTACAATGGGCGAGCTCGGCGGCGAGTCGCTTGGGCGTATGAGGGAACGTGTCTCTACTCACCCTATAGGGAGGTTTATATAAGCTCACCTCTCCTAGGGTTTACATATCTCAACCGATTCGATTCTGACTTGATGTCGTTTAACCTAGTCCGTGGGCCTATCTACTTTGGGCCTTGACTTCCAAACGCTTGGTACCTTCTGGGCTTTGATCCACTCGCCGTTCTGGGCCCACTCATGACCTTTGGGCGATCGGAAGCGTCTGCTGAGTATACCCCAGTAGGCGTATCCCCATCAGTAGTCCCCGAGGCCGTCGTTGATTAGGCGTAAGTGACTGCTGGCAGTCGGAGTATACGGCTTCAAAGTAGGCATCCAGTCGAATCGTCGGCGGGCTCCTGTATGAAGGAGAAAATCCGGTGAACCGAGTCGCGTCTTGGGCGAGTCGAGCCAACGGGACGCGGTCGCGGCGAGTGACCTAGCGAGCCGAGTGGCTGGAGTTGGACCGTCGGGCGTGGTCAAACTAGCCGTTAAGGTAACTCAACGGTAACTTTTGGCGTAATCATCGCGCGGTAACGGCCCCCCTGATTTGGCGGGTAACTCCCGCTATATAAGAGGAATGCCAGGCAATCGTAGAGCCAACTGCCCACCACTTCTTCCGAGTGCGCGCATCCTCTTTCCTTTGCTCCTTGATCCAATCGACCCGAAATCCTCCGACCTCCAACCAATCTCTCGGCTATGGCCCTTCTCACCGAACCATGGGGCAGGTCCAAGTGCACGAGGCGCGGTGGCCTCCTTCGAGGAGGCGGAATCCTATGACGGCTGGCGTATCCCGGAGAAACGACCCCAAACGCGAGAGAGGAGTTCGTCTGTTTCACCACATCTCGGCGGGGTTAGGGTTTCCACGTCTTTGTTCTTCGGCGTTTTGCCTACTACGGGATCCAGCCTTCGGATCTGGGTCCCCACAGCATCGAGCAGCTCGCCATTTTTGTGGCGTTCTGCGAGTGCTACTTGGGCTGCCGGCCCTACTTTCCCTTGTGGCAAGATCTGTTCCACGGACGGATCAGCCGCGAGGAGGCAGGCGGCCCAATGCTAGCCGCGTCTGACGTTCGGCTCAAGTCCAAAGCTTCCTTCTTGACCGATGCTGCCGGCCAAAGCAGCGAAGCTGGAAGAAGTCATGGTTCTCGTGACCGGCGACTCGGAGGACGAGGCGGCGATCCCGGTACTCGGCCAACCGTTCGAGCCACGCCATCTCCAGGTCGGCAAGCTTCCGGCGACCAGCGGATGGTCGTCGACGAGATGCTCAGCCATCCGTGGTCCGAAGAAGAAGGGCTCAGACGATAAACTTGTACAATTGTTGGCTTGGGCGGCTCGTTCGCTCGCCCAACGCGACCATTACATGTATCGATTACGGGCCGGGAGACTCGGCGAAGCCTGCCTCGGCAGTGGAAGCGGAGGACTATCTCGGCGTTGAAGAAGATCACCCAGCGGTGTACGCGGATGCGCAGGCCGGTACCCCTACACCGCTGGCGTCCGGCTCCGACGGTAATTTCTTTATCTTGCTCGCGATCGCAGCATGTCGATCGCGGTAATTCTAACTCTGTTTCGTACTCGCATTGTTCCAAGTGGTGGAAGGGTGGCTCCCACCCGATGACGAGCAGGGCCATCCGCCCAGGATATAAGCGAATCGCCACCCGCGAAGGGCAACGAGGACGACGAGGACGAGTCCGATGAGGAAATTGCCCCGCTGGTCCGAAAGACCGCGAACGCGTCGGGTCGAAAGCGAGCCTCGAGCGTCATGATGATGACGACGAGCTCCCGGAGACCACCTCGCGCCGCCAGGCCACTCCTTCGAAGAAGAAGAAGAAGAAGGAAAAGGAGGCGAGGGCCCCCCCGAGGAGGAAAACGAAGCCACCGAAGATGGCCTCGCCACCGCAAGCAACGAGCAGCTCTGATGCTCACAGCTCGGCCGGTGACGGCGCGGCCCCGGCGACAACCGCGCTAGATGCGCCATCTGTGGAAGTGCCGCTGGCCTCGATGCCCCCGCCATTCGCGCCAGCCTCTGGGCTAGGGAAGGCTCCAGCCGCGGCGACCTCGCCTCGCAAGGAGGTTCCGATTGGGGCGGCTTCGCCCCGCAAGGAGGCTCCGGCCGTAGCGGCTCCCGAAGCTTCCCAAGCCCTCAAGGCATATCCCGACGAAGAAGCCGTCCGTGTCTTGGGCACGCGACGTCATGGAACTAGGGCTCGATGCCTGGGGCCCCGAGCTGGAAAACCGGCCGGCCTTCGCATGTGGCTACGCTTCATCCGGTTGCGGTGAGTGCATTCGCCTTCTCTATTTTCTATAGCTGTTTCGATTGCCTTCTTGATTCGGGATGTGCGGACCGGAGTAAAGGATGGGCCACCGACCGTGGCCGGTACCCTCCACCGCTAGCGAGGAGGATCCTTCCCGTAAGAGGAAGGCGGACGAGGTCGTCGCCTCGGCGGATGGCAGTAAGAAGGCCAAGGGCAACGACATCGTCACTGTCTCTGACGACACGGCGGTCGCGCCGGCCGGCCCCGTGGTGGAGGCAACCGTGTCTCTGAAGAGGGCGTTCCTTGCACAGCAATGAGCGACTTCCTTTGAGCGGGTGCCTCTATCGCCACCTTCCTCGCCCGTGACCAAGGCGGCCGCGGCGGCGGGCTGCATATCGAGCCTCGCTCGGGCGTCGATGCTGAAGTCGACCAGCGTCGTGGGCACACGCCAGCGTTACTCGCATCCGTGGGCGCAATGCAACTTCATGGCATGCTTGGCGCAGCCATCCGGTATATCAGTCCCGAGGATCAAGTCGGTGCTGCGGCTTGATTCTTATTATTTTCGTCTTTACTTTCTTATCGGTCCCGAAGTGCGCCGCGCTAAATTTTAGCGGGTGGGCACTTGGGAATTTCTTGATCGCCGGTCCCGAGTGCGCGCCGCTGAATTTCAGCGGTGGGCACTTAGGAAGTTCGTTTTACCGACTTTTTGATGGTATGCGGTCGCGGCTCGAGTCGGCGACCGGCGGCAGCCTGTGGCGTGATGAGAAGGAGCTGACCACCATCCAGGAGGCGAACAAAGAGCTTCATGCTGTTGCTGCGAAGGCAGAGGAAGCTCGCCAGGAGCTTGTCCCGGCTGGTGAGTTGGAAGCGGCGCGATCTGCTCTGGTCGCTGCTGAACAGCGGGTCGCTGACCTCGAGCGCGAGCTGCGGGCGAGGAAGAAGCTAGCTCGGTGGGCCAGGCGGGCTAAGGCCGCCATTGCAGCGCGGAGGAGGATCGCAAGGTGTCGGAAGTCCTTATTTCGGGCTTCGTGGCGACCACACGCCGCTTGATGCTTCATCACGGGCTCGCCCGCCCGTTGGTGAGTCGTCTTCCCTTTCCGTTAGTTGGGGTGTTGCGGTGTCCGTCGCACTCATCATTGTCTCCTTCGCAGGCCGCGTTATTGGTAGCCAAGAAGAAGCGAGCTCGCTTGACGCGAGGCGTAACATCTTGTCGACTTCGGCCACGCTTATCGGCGTGCATCGCGCCTACCTTCAAGAAATGTCGCCCGGAGGTTATTCCCGATGACCTCGTTGAGGTGTGGGAGTATTTGGAGAAAGCTCCCGGTCGTTGAGTTCATGACGCGGTCGGCGTTTGGCGTGGAGCGTCGGCAGCGAGCCTTGGACTCGCCACTTCCCGAGGATTTCGACCTCGGCGATGTGACGAGTGGGTATCCTTTGTCGATCGGGCGGTGGACCTGTCCGAGGTTCTCAAGTTGCGAGGCGTGCCGCCGCGTACTGGTTCGGGCGATGGGCGACCTCCTTCCCTACCGAGAAGCGGTCGTCGCGCGAGCGACCCGAGCCCGCATCGTGACTTCAAGGTCGAGCAACCTTTTCGCTCGGCGATGGCGGGTGGTGACGACGTATCCGTCAAACCCGTACACCGCGTTCATCCGTGGCGGGATTCTGGCGAGTCGTCGTCGCCTGCAGAATAGGGTAGTTTGCCGGTGTGTTAGCAGCGATTACGCCACGCTGCATAATTTGTAATGTAAGACAATGCAATATGCGATTGAATGGGACGTCGTGTCCATTTTGCTATTTGTTTGTGTGTTTTGGATTGATTTTGGACGAGTCCCCGAGCGCGTCCGCCCTTTTGTTGGGTTCACCTCGTATATGATGTTTGTTGTTATCATGTGTTTTGTTAGTTTAGTCGACTCGCCCGAGCTCGAGAGCCATCAAGGCGACTCCCTTGAGTGCTCAGACTTTACCGTTTTCCCGTGACGCACGGGTCGGGTGACCGAGTCCCCAGCGTGGTACTTGGTAGTTCTAGGCGACTCGAGGGTGGTTGAGGACTTAGCGTTGGTGTGAGCGTCACTCCTGCCTGGCCGGGGTCATCGCGTGGAGTCTGGGCATGCTCTCTTACTTGGCGTTTTCCACGACCGATCGCGCCCGACTGGTATTCAGTCCCGGCGTGGTACTTAGCCGTTCGAGTTGCTATGCCGAGATGCGGAGGACCAAGGTCGCCGTGAGAAGCGAGGGCAGTTGTCTTGGTTCGTAAAACCAGTCGAGCTAGGCGACTCCAATGGGGCTCCGGATTGGCGTTTTTCGTGGACGACGCAAGACCTGAAATGACTCAGTGCTCTTACATCGCACTACTTAGCCGTGCCGATCGCTGTACCAAAGGTTGACTTCTGCATTTTAGCATGATGTCATGTTATTCTGAGTAGTGGCACAAGGCATGGAGAGTAGGCGCAATTTGCGGTAACCGTTTCTTTTATTTCATAGCGACTGGAGAGTACATATGTGGGGTTCTAGGAGTAGAACTTCCGGAGGAGATTTACATTCCATGGCCGCTTGACGTCGAGTTCGCCGTCCCCGCGGACGTCGATGAGGTAGTAGGCGTCGTTGCCGAGTACGCGCCCGATAGCGAACGGGCCTTCCCACGGAGGGGAGAGCTTGTGCATGCCCTTCTTGTCCTGGATGAGGCGTAACACCAGGTCGCCTTCCTGGAAGGTGCGGGTTTTCACCCGTCGGCTGTGGTAGCGGCGGAGTCCTTGCTGGTAAATGGCGGTGCGCGATCGAGCGAGGTCGCGTGCTTCGTCGAGCTGGTCGAGCCCATCTTGGCGGGCCAGCTCGTTTGCGGCCTCCGTATAGTGGACGACCCGCGGCGAGTCGTGTTCGAGGTCGGTGGGCATGACTGCTTCGGCGCCGTAGACCATGAAGAAGGGAGTGAATCCCGTCGACCTGTTAACCGAGGTGCGGATTCCCCAGATGACGGAGGGCAGCTCTTCGACCCAGCATCCAGCGGTGCGCTCGAGTGGTACTTGGAGTCGCGGCTTCAGGCCGTGGAGGATGCTTTGGTTGGCTCGTTCCGCCTGGCCGTTGGATTCCGGGTGTGCGACTGACGCGAGGTCGAGCCGGATGTGGTGCTCTTCGCAAAATTCGGCCATTGCTCCCTTGGCGAAGTTTGTGCCGTTGTCCGTGATGATGCTGTTGGGGAACCCGTAGCGGTATATGAGCTCGCGTAGGAACTTCGTGGCGGTCTTCCCGTCGCATTTCCGGACTGGCTTGGCCTCCACCCACTTCGTGAATTTGTCGACGGCGACTAGCAGGTGGGTGTAGCCAGAGGGGGCCTTCTTGAAGGGGCCTACCATGTCCATGCCCCACACAGCGAATGGCCAGGTGATGGGGATTGTTTTGGCCGAGCTCGATGCGTGCGTCGATTGGCGTATCGGCACCGGCGCGGCTGGACGATGTCGACAGCGTCGGCGTGTGCGGTGGGCCAGTAGAAGCCGTGTCGCATAGCCTTGGCGACCAGGGAGCGAGCGGCGGCGTGGTGGCCGCAGTCGCCTGAGTGGATGTCGTGGAGGATTTTGCGTCCTTCAGCCGGTTGGACGCAACGTTGGAACACGCCGGTGACGCTGCGCTGTAGCTCGCCGTCGATGATGGTGTAAGACTTGCATCGGCGGCGATCATTCGGCGTTTGTCTCCTGCGGCGGTGCGGTTTCGGTGGCGATGTAGGGCTTGGTCGATCGTCGCTCGGTGATGAGTGCGACCAAGGCTGCCTCTGGTTGAGTGGGACTCGATGTCGATCTCCCGGGGGAGGCGATGGTTTGGAGATTGTGTTGAGGAACACGCGGCGGGTGGTGCGAGTCGAGCCGACCGATGCGAGAGGCGTCGGCCTCCTCGTTTTCTCTGTCGATCCACTCGTGAGTAGCGATGAAGTGGCCCAGCTTGTCCACCTCTTGGCGATGCGCCGCCATGGTAGAGAGATGGCGTCGCGGTGCGGCGACTTGCCTGCGACGAGGTCGGAATCTCCATAGCATCGAAGGCGATTGACGTTCATCTCCTTGGCGGCTCGCATGCCATGGAGTAGGGCCTCGTATTCAGCCATGTTGTTGGTGCAGGCGGAATTGGCGGAGGATGTAGCGGCTTGTCGCCCTTTGGTGAAGTCAACACTATCCGCTCCTGCACCGTCCGCGTTCTTGGACCCGTCGAAGTGCAGTAATGAATGGAGGTACGGCTTCTCCGCTCTGGGCCTCCTCCCGATCGGCGATGAAGTCTGCGGTGCGTGACTTAATCGCCGCCTTCGTCGTATTTAATGTTGTGGGCCGATCTCGACGGCCCACTTGGCGACTCCGGTCGCCTCGCGATTGCGGATGATGTCTTGTAGTGGCGCGAGAGGCGACCGTGATCGGGTGCTCACGGAAGTAGTGCGGCAGCGCCGCTGAGACCGCGTATACTAGCTTTTGGTACTGGGTATCGCTGGCGCGACTCGGTGAGGACCTCGCTGATAGTATACCGGCCGCTGGACGGCGCTCCTTTCCTTCCTCTGGTTCGACAACCATTACGGCAGACGACGCTCGGACGCCGCGACGTAAACCAGCATAGGCTCTTTGTCGGCGGGTGCAGCGGTAGTTGTCGTAGTAGCACCTTTTAAGGTCGCGGAGCGTCGTCCGCCTCCTTGTCCCATGGAAGGTGGGGTTCTTGCATCAGGCGGTATAGGGGCATCGCCTTTTCCAGCGGGGATGAAGCGATCGAGAGCCGCTACGCCCGGTTCAGCGGGCGTCGCGCGAGCACTCGGGTTTGCCGAGCAGGCGATCGTGTCGATCTTCGTTGGGTTCGCCTCGATCCCTCGTTTGGAGCAGCGTACCCAGTAGTTGTCCGGCAGGTACACCGAAGGTGCATTTGCCTGGGTTGAGCTTTATCTTGTACCTCCGCAGATTGGCGAAGGTCTCTGCTAGGTCGGCGAGTAGGTCGCCTTGGCGAGCGGATTTCACGACCACGTCGTCGATGTAGACGTGGATGTTGCGGCCAATTTGGCTTGCGAGGAATTCTTGCATGCATCGCTGGTAGGTTGCCCCGGCGTTTTTGAGGCCGAAGGTCATGGCGGTGTAGCGAAGGCTCGAATGGCGTGATGAACGCCGCTTCTCCTCATCCTCGACAGCCATTTTGATCTGGTTGTACCGGAGTAGGCGTCGAGGAAACATAGCGACTCGAACCGCGGTTGAATCGATTATCGATCGATCCGGGAGGACGAACTGCTCCTTTGGGCGGTGGCTGAGGTTTGTGTAGTCGATACACATTCTCCGGTCCCGTTTTCTTCTCGACCAGGACTGGGTTTGCCAGCCACTTGAGTATTTGATTGGCGGATGAAGCGGCAGCGGTAGACGCTGCACTTCCTCGGCGATTGCTCGACGGCGTTCTTCATTGAAGGCGTGGCGACCGCTGACAGGTCGCACTTTGGGGTCGGCGTTTAGTTTGTGCTCAGCGAGCTCCCTAGGGACACCTGGCATGTCGGAGGGTTTCCATGCGAAGATGTCCCTTTTCTCACGAAGGAACTTGATGAGCGCGCCTTCCTATGCTGGGCTCATGCCTGTCTAATCGTCACCACGGTCGGGTCGCCTGGGACCAGCTCGACGGTGCGGGTGTGCGTCGTGGCCTCAAAGGTTGAGGTGTTTGCGCCCTCTGAGTTGGGCTTCTTGAGTATTGTGGGGTCGTCATGGTTGACCCCGCTTGCGTATTTGGCGAGCTCGTCGGCGTGATTAGTCTCTGCCGCGATGACGGCGTCGGCGAGTTCGGCTCCTTTGGCCTCGCATTCGGCGGCCATGTCGGGGTCGCCGTTGATGGTGATGACGCCGCACGGCCCGGGGAGCTTCATCGCATTGTACACGTAGTGGGGCGCTGCCATGAATTTAGCGAATGCCTGGCGCCCCAGGACGCAGTGGTAAGGGCTGTCGAAGGGCACTAGCTCGAAGACGATCCGCTCGGTGCGGAAGTTTGCCGGAGTACCGAAGGTGACGGGTAGCGTGACTTTGCCGATCGGGTACGCCTTCCGACCGGGGACGATGCCGTGGAACGTGGTGTGGGTTGTCTCGATCATCGACTGCGGGAGCCGCAACCGCCTGAAGGTGTCGAGGTAGAGGATGTTGATGGAGCTGCCGCCGTCCATCAGTGTCTTGGGGAGCCAGTAGTCGCCAACCTTGGGCTTGACCACCAGGGCGACTCGTCCTGGGTACTCGATGCGTGGCGAGTGGTCTTGCCGGCTCCAGGTGATGGGCTGTTCCGACCAGTTCAGGAACTGGGGGACGTCTGTTTGGGCCACTGCGTTGACGGCGACGGCGCGGGCGATGACCTTCTTCTCGCGCTTCGTGTTGAAGCCTGTGAAGGTGTGGAGCGAGCCGGCTACTTTGCCGAATTTTCCGCCATTTGGCGGGTCGTTGTCGGTGTCCTCCCGCGCGTGTCGTGCCTTCTCGATTTCCCTAAGGGTGTGGCAGTCGGCGGTGGTGTGCGTTGCGGGCTTCCCTTCCCTGCTATGGAACGCACATGGTTGGTTAAGGAGGGCCGCAGGGTCGAACCTTGGCTTGTTCTTGTAATTGCCGCCATCGCGCAGTTGCCCTCCGTCGCGGCGGTAGCTCTTGGGCTCGCGTTATGCGTGCCCGGCGTTAGCGGCAGTCGACTTCGCCCGTCATGGCGCTTGCACGTGGCGGGTGCCGCTGTAGCGTCGGTTCGGCGTCGCCGTCGTTGCCGCCCGTCGCGGCGTTGCCCTCTGACTCGTCGTCGATTTCTGGTTTGGATCCTCCTCGGCGTCTGCTTGGCAATCTCGAGGAGGTCGGGATGTTGTCGAGTGTGCGGGCGTCGCTTGAGCTTGGCGACTAGAGGCTCGTGGCGGCACGAGGTCTTGAAGCAATGGATCGCGGTGTCCGGGTGGATGCCGACGCGTTGTACCGAGCTCTTGCCACCGTTGGACCCGGTTGGGTCGACTCGCGAGGTCCTGGACGCCGTTCGGTCCTCGATGGTGGTGGCGCGGGTGTAGGAGCACTCGATGTGCTGACGGCGTCTCGCATTTCCTCCCAGAGTCGATCTGTCACGGGGAGCGTGTTGATCCACTGCTGCACGTCCCTCCATCATCAGTGGGAGGTAGCAGGCGTGGTAGGTCGATGTGACCCGCGATCCCCATTGCCATGAGGTATGTATCGAGCCGCACTGCGGGGTCGTGCGAGGAGTCGATTTTTCTTCTTGGCGCCTTGAAGTTTGGCGGGTACTTCCTCTCGGATCATTGGTCCAAGCACTTGGCGCCAGTCGATGGCGACCCTTACATAGGTTCGCCATCGCTGCGATTAATTAGGGTGTGCCGCAGTAAATGCGTCTTTGGCGTGCGCGCCAGCTTTGGTTGTTGATGATGTGGGTGCGGGCGTCGATGGGTTGTCCGTTAGCGGCGACAAAGTTAGTCGCCGGCCGGGGATCATTGGTGGAGAGTGCCGCGTTCGCGGGTCGGTGTTGGAGCTGCAGTGGCTCTGGTGGCGGGCAGTTGAGGGTGTTTGCCGCCGCTGGGCGGCCGCTGGAGGCCGCTCTGCTTCCCGAGGAACGCGAGTATACTCGACCTTGCGAGTCGGCGCCCTCTCTTTGCTGCTCCACGACCTTCGCGAGCAGGGCCTTGACGTACTGGATCTGTAAGGCGCCGTCGCCGGTGGCCGTGATGCTATCGGCTGCTGCTCGGCTTGCCACGAGGTTGTCCATCGGGGTGGAGAACAGTGGGAGGCCGTTTGCGTCTCGCTCCCGTGAGGAGACAACTATCCGCGGCTGGTCCACAGGAGGTGCGGTTGGGTGGTGGTGGGGCACCCATCGCCGTCGATCTGGCGGGGCTGGCGCTTCCTCCGGTGGCACGTTCGCGAGATCGCGCTCGGCTATCTGAGCGGTCGTTTTTCGTCGAAGTTCAGGCACGCCCTTGAACGGTGGGGTTCAACGTGACCTGATCCGCTGCTGGTGGTAGCGTGACGGCTCTGGCCGTCACTTGCTCGAGGCGGAATTTTTCGCGCTCGGCCTGCTCCTTGCATACCGCCTCCGCCAGTTTCAAGCGGAGTTCCTCGCCCTCCGTTGCCGTGGCGTTAGGAGGGATTGGGGTGGAGAAAGGATCCTCCGGCGGATCGGTGCGGTGGCCATGTAAGCCGCGTGGCGGGCTCGCCGCGGAGGTCGGCGGAATTCTCCGACCGGTCGGTCGAAGATTCCGAGGATGGAGGGTCCTCGAAGTCTTCCGCGTTGGAGACACAGGCGATGGAGCCCGCGGATGAGGTCGCGGTGATGGATCGGCGGTGGCGGGGTCGCCGAGTCGGCGTCATCGGTGAGGCGCATCTTCTGCGGCCCGAGTTCCGCCACGTTCGTGGGCGAGTTGTACTCGGGCGGGCGGTGGATCGTGCGAACCTGGCTCTCGGAGATCCGATCGCGTGGTGGCGACTCGCGGATGCGCGAGTCCTCCGAGGCGATGGCGTCGGTGAGGCCGGCCGAAGAGGCTGATCGTGCCGATTGGCGGGATTACGCGTGCGTGTGGTCGCCGCGGGACGTAGCTACTCGGCAAGATCTGGAGCATCTCGCCGATCGCTATCATGCGGCCGGTGGCGACCGTCTCGTTGATAGGCAGATTGGATCTCGCCGCAGAACACCGACCAGACCGTCCAGGCCCCACGGTGGGCGCCACTGTCGTGGGAATGGTCACGGCAGATGCTGCAATCGGCAGCGAGGAGTAGAACGAGGGCAAGGCGGCCAGCCATGCGGTGCGAGATGAGGCAAAGACACAGGTTTTACCAGGTTCGGCCCCGGGAGTAAAGACCTACTCTGCTAGATTGTATTATGGAGGTGTTTACAATGGGCGAGCTCGGCTAGGCGGCGAGTCGCTTGGCGTATGAGGCGTGTCTCTACTCACCCTATAGGGAGGTTTATATAAGCTCACCTCCCTAGGGTTTACATATCTCAACCGATTCGATTCTGACGTGTCGTTTAACCTAGTCCGACTGGGCCTATCTACTCGCCTGGGCCTTCAGCTTCCAAACGCTTGGTACCTTGCTGGGCTTTGATCCACTCGCCGTTCTGCAGGCCCACTCGCCAGCCTTTGGGCCAGTCGGAAACGTCCTGCTGAGTATACCCCAGTAGGCGTATCCCCATCATCTTATTATGCTTAGATCGCGACCGTAGAATTATAAGATGATTCCTCACTTAAAGATCAAGATAAAATTGTGTTCTCCCCATGTATGCACCGTTGCGAAAGTTCGTCGTTTTCAAGCACCTCGTGATGATCGGGTGATATAAACTCTACGTTCACATACAACGGGTGCAAGCCAGTTTTGCACATGCGGAAATACTTGGGTTTGACTTGACGAGCCTAGCATGTACAGACATGGCCTCGGAACACACGAACCGAAAGGTTAAACATGAGTCATATGAATGATATGATCGACACTTTGTGGTCCACCGTTGAGACCACATCTCTTCTCGTGAAGATCGGATTAGGTGTGGTGAATTTGGATCGTGTTCAGTAAACAACTTGAGGGATGTTGAATTTAGTGGGAGTTCATCTAGTAATTTGATTAAGTTGAACTAGTTATCATGAACATAGTCTAAATTGTATTTGCAAATTTTGTAGATCAAATGCCTAAGTCCAACTTCAACTTCAACGTTTTTGCTGAGAAAGAAAAGCTTAAGAACAATGGGTCTAACTTTACCAACTGGTTCCGCAATGTGAGAATCATTCTCACTGGCGGACAAAAAGACTATGTACTTGAGAAAGCGCTATGTGATGCCCCTGCTATTGATGCACCGGCTGATGAAAAAGATGTTTATCAGTCACGCAAAGATGATTATGGAGTGATTAAGAGTACCATGTTGTTTGCTATGGAACCGGAACTTCAAAATCGTTTTGAGGAGTTCGCCGGGCCCTTTGAGATACTTGAGGAACTGAAAACCATGTTTCAGACTCAGGCCCGTTCTGAGAGATATGAGATCTCTAAGAAGTTCTTTAACTGCAAGATGGAGGAAGGGAGTTCCGTTAGTGAGCACGCCATTAAGATGCCGGGCTACACTCAACGTCTTGAGCAACTGGACTGCAAGATTCCAGAAGAGCTCAAGATTGACAGAGTTATGCAATCACTCCCTCCTAGCTACAAAGGTTTTGTAGTTACTCACAATCAAATTGGTTCCACTGATACGATCACTGAGCTCTTCGCTAAGATGAAAGCTGCGGAGGTGGATATCAAGAAAGATAATCATGTGTTGATGGTCAACAAGACCACTAGCTTTAAGAAAGCTAAGGGTGCAAAGAAATCCTTCAAGAAAGGCAGCGGCAAGCGCGTTGCCCCTGCTGAGAATAAGCTCAAGTTTGTACCTAAGCCGGACACTGAGTGCTTCTATTGCAAGGACAAGGGTCACTGGAAGCGCAACTATCCGAAGTACTTAGCGGACAAGAAGGCTGGCACCATCAAAGGTATATTTGATATACATGTTATTGATGTTTTCCTTACTAGCCCTCGTTGTAGTGCACGGGTATTTGATCTTTGGTTCGGTTGCTAATATTTGTAACTCAAGCAGGAGCTACGGAATAGACAATGACTGCGAGGGATGAGGTGACGATCTTGGCGTTGGCAACGGATCAAGAGTTGATGTAATGGCGTCAAGACGCTCTCCTTAGTTTTACCGGGATTAGTTTTAAACCTCAATAAATGTTATTATGTGCCTGCGTTGAGCATGAACATTATTTCTGGATCTTGTTTATTGCAAGACGGTTATTCATTTAAATCGGAGAATAATGGTTGTTCTATTTATATGAGTAACATCTTTTATGGTCATGCACCTATTGTGAATGGTTTATTTCTTCTAAATCTTGAAAGGGATGAACCACACATCCATAACATTGAGGCTAAGAGATGCAAAGTAGATAGTGATAATACTACTTATTTGTGGCACTGTCGTCTAGGTCATATTGGTGTAAAACGCATGAAGAAACTTCATTCTGATGGACTTTTGGAGTCTCTTGATTTTGAATCATTTGACACATGCGAACCATGCCTCATGGGCAAGATGATCAAAACCCCGTTATCCGGTATGATGGAGCGAGCAACGGACTTGTTGGAAATCATACATATCGATGTATGCGGACCGATGAGTGTTTCGACGCGCGGTGGATATCGCTATTTTCTCACTTTTACCGATGAATTAAGTAGATATGGGTATATCTATTTAATGAAACATAAATCTGAAACATTTGAAAAGTTCAAAGAATTTCAGAATGAAGTGGAGAACCATCGTAACAGAAAGATTAAGTTTCTACGATCCGACCGTGGAGGTGAATATTTGAGTTATGATTTTCTCACGCATCTTAAAGCAAGCGGAATCGTTTCGCAACTCACGCCACCCGGAACACCACAGCGCAATGGTGTGTTCGAGCACGGAATCGAACCATATTAGATATGGTCCGATCGATGATGTCTCTTACTGATTTGCCGTTATCATTTTGGGGTTATGCATTAGAAACCGCTGCATTCACTTTAAATAGGGCTCCATCTAAATCCGTTGACACGACACCGTATGAACTGTGGTTTGGTGCTAAACCTAAGTTGTCGTTTCTTAAAATTTGGGGATGCGAAGCTTACGTCAATAAGTTGATGCCGGACAAGCTCGAACCCAAAGCGGAGAAATGCGTCTTCATCGGATACCCTAAGGAAACTATTGGGTATACCTTCTATCACAGAACCGAAGGCAAAGTGTTTGTCACAAAGAACGGTTCCTTTCTTGAGAAGGAGTTTCTCTCGAAAGAAGTGAGTGGGAGGAAAGTAGAGCTAGACGAGGTTGTTGAACCTTCTCTTGAATTGGAGAGTAGCGCAGCACCTGAAATTGTTCCAGTGCCGCCTGCATCGACAATAGAGGAAGCTAATGACAAGGATCATGAAGCTTCGGACGATGCTGCTACTGAACGTCGCAGGTCAACAAGGTCGCGTGCCCCTCCTGAGTGGTACGGCAACCCTGTCTTGACTGTCTTGTTAGTAGAAGACAGTGAACCTACGAACTATGAGGAAGCGATGATGATCCCAGACTCTGAGAAATGGCTAGAAGCCATGAAATCCGAATTGGGATCCATGAGCGAAAACCAAGTATGGACTTTGGTGGACCCTCCTAGCGACCGAAAGGCCATTGAGTGCAAATGGATCTTCAAGAATAAAATGGAAGCGGATGGTAATGTTACCGTCTATAAAGCACGGCTTGTCTCGAAAGGTTTTCGGCAAGTTCGAGGATTTGACAACGATGAGACTTTCTCTCCCGTAGCGATGTTTAAGTCCATTCGGATTTTATTAGCAATTGCTGCGTTTCATGATTATGAAATATGACAGATGGATGTCAAGACTGTGTTCCTCAATGGCAACATTGATGAAGAGTTGTATATGATGCAACCCGAAGGTTTTGTCGATCCTAAGGATGTTGATAAAGTATGCAAACTTCAGCGTTCCATTTATGGACTGAAGCAAGCATCTCGGAGTTGGAACCTTCGTTTTGATCAAGTGATCAAGAGCTTTGGATTTGTTCCAAATTGCTACGAAGCTTGTATCTACAAGAAAGTGAGTGGGAGCTCAGTGATATTTCTGGTACTATATGTGGATGACATATTGATTATTGGAAATGACATTAACATGCTTAACGATGTGAAGAGTTATTTGAACAAGTGTTTTTCAATGAAATACCTAGGTGAAGCTGCTTATATATTGGGCATCAAAATCTATAGAGATAGACAAAGACGCCTGATAGTTGTAAGCCAGAGTACATACCTAGACAAAGTTCTGAAAAGGTTCAGAATGGATAAGGCAAAGAAAGGTTCAGTGCCTATGTTGTCAGGTAAGATATTGAGCAAGGCTCAGTGTCCAGCTACGGTAAATGATAGGGAAGCTATGAGCAAAGTGCCTTATGCCTCTGCCATAGGTTCTATCATGTATGCCATGCTGTGTACTAGACCGGATGTGTCCAATGCTCTTAGTTTGACGAGCAGGTATCAAAGTGATCCACGAGTGGAATACTGGACAGCCGTGAAGAACATCCTAAATTACCTAAATAGGACTAAAGAAATTTCTTAGTCTATGGGGGTGATGAACAGCTCGTCGTAAAAGGTTACGTCGACGCTAGTTTCGACAAGGATGATTCTAAATCTCGAACGTGATACGTGTATATTTTGAATGGAGGAGCTGTGGTGGAGAAGGCAAGCAAAGCGTGATCGCGGGATCTACTGAGAAGCGGAATACATGGCTGCCGCAGCGTCAAGTGAAGGAGTTTGGATCAGAACTTCATCATCGAGCTTGGCATGGTTCCAAGTGCATTGGACCCACTGGAGATATTGTGTGACAACACTGGCGCCATAGCACTCGCTAAGGAACCAAGATATCATCCAAAGACCAAGCATATCAACCGCAAGTTTCATATAATCTGAGATTATATAGCAGATGGAGATCTGAAGATCAGCAAAGTGCATACAGATCTGAATGTCGCAGATCCATTGACTAAACCTCTTCCACGTGTAAAACATGATCAGCACCTCAGTGCCATGGGTGTGAGATTGTTGCCAAATGTAAACTAGATTATTGACTCTAGTGCAAGTGGGAGACTGTTGGAATTATGCCCTACAGGCAATAATAAAGATGTTATTATTATAATTCTTGTTCATGATAATGTTTATATTCCATGCTAGAATTGTATTAAGCGGAAACTTTAATACTTGTGTGGTTTGTGAACAACACCGTGTCCCTAGTACGCCTCTATGGACTAGCTCATTGATTAATGATGGTTAAGGTTTCCTAACCATGGACATGAGTTGTCGATTAATAATGAGATCATATCATTGGGAGAATGATGTGATGGACAGACCCAAACTAAGCGAAGCAATTAGATCGTGTCATCGTGTTCATCTTTGCGAAGCTTTTCTTATGTCAAATATTGTATTCCTTAGACCATGAGATAATACAACTCCTGGTATCGGAAAGCTTTGAGGTCATCAAACGTCATCCTATGAGAGGGTGATCATAAAGGTGTCTCTCGGTGATCGGAAAGTATCATTGGGTTGTATGTATCGAGATGGGATTTGTCCTCCCAAGTCGGAGAGATATACTTGGGCCCTCATGTCGATATCAACAACGCTTGCAAGCATGTGGTTAAGGAGTTAATCACAAAGTGATATCGGATTACGGAACGAGTAAAGTACTTGCTATGAACGAGATTGAACTAGGTATGATGGTACCGACGATCAAATCTCGGGCAAGTAAAATATCGCGAGAAGAAGGGAATATATATGGGATTGTTTGAATCCTAGCATCGTGGTTCATCCGATATGATCATCGATGAATGTGTGGGATTCAATATGGGTTTCAGCACCCGGTTGATTATTGATAGAAGATCATGTCTGCATATTCTCGAACCCGAAGGGTCACACACTTAACGTGTCTCGACGCTAGGATAGATTGTATAATTGGTTTATGAGTTTTTTTCGGAGTCTCGGATGGGATCCGAGACATCAAGAAAGAGGCTCCGGAGTGGTCCGGAGAATAAGATTCATATAAGGCAGTGCAGTTTTTGGAGTTCGAAATTGTTCCGGATTAATCAGTATCGTACCGGAAGCTTCTAGAACCTTCCGGAAGGGGACCAACGTGGCCCCACCTTCCGCGAGGGGGCATGGGCCTATGAGGGAGTGCCCTGGCCGCATTGGGCCAGGGGCACAAGGCCCCATAGGGCCCAACCGGCTGTGGCATCCCGCAAAACCACTACTAGAAAATCGCGTTGAATTTGTGCATTGCATCATCATCATCATGCATTGTTTGCCTAAAACTATTTTCGCAAAGCCTGATTTGTTTTCCAAACGCCCCGTCTTGTTTTCAAATTCAAACCCGGGTCGCCGGAATATTTTGTTGTCTACTATGTTTTGCAAACGGTGCATTTTAGAATTAAATAAAATATTATATTATTTTTGCGGGGCAGTCGAACGGGCCGGATAGACCCGAACGACCACCCCATTTTTAAATCGGCCCACCTCTATTCCTAAACCTACCAACTAAACTACCCACACCCAGCCTCCACCTCACCCGGACCAATCGCTGGACGCCACCACCTCACCCTCTCCTCACCCAATCCCAGTCGCCACCTAGGCTAAGCCCACCCAGCTCTCTCTCCTTTCTCTCCACTAACCACCCCCACCCCAGGTCCCACACACACTGCCCCACACGCAGAGCACACACGCACTACACGCACGCAATTCCCACCCCCGGATCCCACGCAACCCCCTAGACCCGCCCCGGTCCCACCACCCATCTCGCCCGTCCTCTCTTCCTCCCCATACTCTTCCCCGACGCAGCCCGCGTCCTGCCTCTCCGTCCGTCACCCACCCGCCCGAGCCCGTCCGGCCATTCTGCCAGCCGCCCCCGCTTCGCGGAGGCGCTCCTCCCCTGGTCGGGCGCGAGCCCCGCCCGTCCCGCCGCCGTCCACACGCGCCCAGGCCGCCGCCTCAGCCTCCGGCCCCTCCTCCGGCGACACCCCGACCCCGACCTGCGTGCCCCGTCCCTCCCTCGCAAGCTCCGACCTCCACCTCGCCGGCCCGCATCTTCCCCGCCTCCGTCGACTGCGCGCCGCCCCGCTCCATCGCCCCGCGACCCCGCTAGCCTTCCCGAGCACCGCCGCGGCCGCCCTGCCCGCCTTCCTTCGCCGACCCAGCGCCTCCCCGACCCGCAGACCCTCCGTGCTCTCGCCTCTGCCCCAACTCCGGCGTCCCACCTCATCGCGCTCCCCCACCTGGCAGCGCTGCTCGAGCTCGCCACACCCGCGGCTCCGTGCCCGGCCGGTCCTCCGCCGCCTCCTGCCTGTCCGCGCGGCCCCGCCCGGCCCGTGCTCGTCCCTCCCGCTTCGCCCGCGCTGCGCTCCGGCAGCGTCCCGCTCGCCGAGCGCGCCTCCTCCCGTCGCCCCGCGTCGTCGCCTGCAGCCGCCGCCCGGCCCGCCTCGCCGGACCGCCCGGCCGCCTCCGTAAGCTCGCCCCGGCAGTTTCCGCTCGTCTACGCCCGCCTACGCTGCGTCGCCCTGCGCCGTGGTCGCCCTGCCTCCAAGTGCACCAACTCCGGCAGCTGCTCAAGTTCGCCACCGATGGAGTCGTTACCTCAAGTCGTCGTCTCGAAACCCCAAGAACACCGACAAGAAACCCGGGCGAAGGTGCTTCATGGATCCGAGACCGATCCGAACGTCAAGATTTACTTCGGATTCGCCCGAGACCACCACGAGGAGGCGAAAGCCAAGGCCTTCGACACGGAACCTGAACCCGACGACCCCGGACGCCAAGACTCGACGGCGCGGACCCGACAAAACTTCACCACGACAAGAGCGACAACAGGGCGAGTCCGAAGCCCGGCCTTGACCAAGTACTTCCTCGCGGAACCACAAGAGATTCTCCTAGATAACCGCCTAGGTCGTCATCGGAACCACAAGGCCGTTGCAGTGAACTCGACAAGATCTACCCCAGTAACCCGAGAACGCTCCCGCGACCGAACCGTCGAACCCTGGACCCTGAGACCGACCCCGTGGAACCCGACAAGATCTGCATGCGCCAAGACCGAAAACATGACCCGAAGACCACGGATGCGCCAAGACCTACCCCCGACATCCGAGAACGATCCCGTCAAGTTCGTCGAACCCTGAACCCCGAGATCTGATCCCCGTCGAACCCTGAGACCGACCCCGAACCCCGGAACCCCGAGATCGTCGAGAACCTTAATGTGTGACCCTTTTTCCCTCGAGCCCTATTTTATAAATGAAATATAAACTTGTGCATATTGAATTGTTCACGCATGCATATATATCATGTGGCTTGGGGGCCTTATGCCGATTCACCTAATAATTAAATATGGGGCCCATATGCGGGCAAATCTAGCCTCATATTGGCCTCATTTAATGTTGTGTAGCGAACCGGTAACTTATTTTTCCCATGTTAAAACAACATTTAAAATTTGCGGGGAAGCTAAATAACTTGAACCATCTAATTAATTGTCGGGACCCCGGTTCCGCTTAATATGACCTAAATGCACCGCATCTTCGCCATGTCATACATCATACATGCATCATGCCGATCTTCTGACGTTGTATTAAATAGTGCATCCGGTGTTTCTTCTAGTGTTTTGCTTCTTCGCGGATAAGGCCATTGAGTTGATGTGAGCTTCGCCCCGATCTTCGGTTGAACCCTTCGGCAATGTTTTCAGGCGAGCATCTCCCCCTTTCTACCTATCTTACTTTTATAGTATTTATTCCCTCCTGTTGATCTATTGCTATCTGTGTTGTGATGCTTTAGTTTCCGTACCTGTGATATACCGTGCAGCCCTATATTGCCTTGGACACATCCTATTACTTGTTGTTTGGTAGATAGTTGGACTTACGCGTCGTAGTCGCTTGCTCAAGTGCTGTTGCGTGTTGTCAAGTGCCGCAGTTGTTGATGAATTGCCGCATGTTGATGTTGGAGATGGTCATAGCTTTACTTATCGTTCACTTTAATTCCTGTTTAACAACTAAAATTGAAGTAAGCAGAGGCATCGGTGGGTGATAGAAAATATTTGGTTTCCGAACGCCCACTTGTGTCCCGTAGGACCCCGAGTACTTGATACCTGTTCCTTGATTTATCGCGCTATCCACATCCGGGAGGTATATGGGACCCCCTGAACCAGAGCTTGATTGGTCTTATTTCTTGGGGCCACAAACTAGTTTGAGGTTTTATTTACGATCCTGTACTTATGCCATGCTACTTATGTATTTACGATTGTGCGAGCACACTGTATCTTTTAGGATCGGGACACGATTCCGGTGTCGACAAGCCCAGCCACACTTTGGGTTCCCATCGTTCTGACCGTCTACCCAAACCTTGAGTCTGCCTCGAGTCACCGCTTCGTTGCGGGATCTACTTAAGGGTGGCCCCTGAAATATTCTGAATCCTGTGATTGTTCACCGTGAAAGCCTCGTTGGGTTTTGAGTTGGTTTTTCGAGGTTGATCGGCGTGTGTTGCTATTGGTGCACCCGGCGGGTAAAACTTTCAAAGCCGTGTCGCGGATATGGACGACTTGGAGCACGATATCTCGATCATAGACAAGCATAACTAAAGTTCATTGCTATAAATTTGACTTTATAATGACTAGTAATTAGCTTCACTATAATGGAATGGCTAATTAATACGCCCACAATTGCTTGTTTGGAGTGTAAACTTGCGACCATTGTACTGACTAGTAAGTATTGCAACTATAACGGAATGGCTAAATAAAAGTACCAACAACCTGCTGGTTTTGGGTTTATCTCATGCTATCTCAGACGATTAGTAATTGTTGCAACTATAACGGAATGGTTAACTAAAAGTGCCCATCGCTTATTTTATCGTGGATGATTATCTAAACCTGACTAGTAATTGTTGCAACGATAATCGAAGTAAACTGCCAATCGTAGAAGTTCCTCGGTTGACTTCCTCGTTTGGTCTCGAGGGGGAACACCAGGATGGGTTTGTTTGGTGTTAGCTTCAGGTTGGATCCGGATAGGTCTATCTTACCCCTCTCTGACTGTCGCCGGTTGTATCGAGTCTCTATAGGTTGTTTAGTGCATGCTGCCGCTGCCGCTTCAGTCCACCATACCTATGTAGGCGAGGACCGCCGAATTCTAGCCTCGCCGTGTACTGGCCTCAGTACTGACGCTCCTCTTTTTCCCTTGCCCTTGGTCGGCACCCCTTTTGTTTAAGCAGGTTTTGAGATCGACGCCGTTAGCAGGGTTACCCTTCCGGCTTGGCCTGGGCAGGGTTATGGACGCCATTGGTTATTCTTCAGGGCTCTTAGCCCCATTTGCTTCTTGTCCGTAGCTGGACGCTCTATCGTTTCAAGGTGATTTGAATCTTGTACCTTATATCTGTATTCCTGACTCTTTGAGTCGCTGTTATATATATCTGTTCTGTGGGTCCCATCGAGGACTGTTGTGTAATGTTATTACTTCGTTTTCCACCCGCACGAAAGTTCCTGGTGGGCACCTTTGAATCGTTTCTATGCGGGTTTGGCGAATTTTGCTCAAACTTGCATAGGTCCGATTCTGAGGGTGTTACAGAGTGGTATCAGAGATCAGTAGTTGCGATACCCCACAAGTCCAGCCTGTAGGATAACCTAGCTAACGGCCGAAGTAGAGTGTCAAAACTATTTTTGAAAATCGGTTGGATAGTTCTGATTAGGTCTGATTTTACTTCTTACCCCTCTGCTATTCTCCTCTTATCTCGACGTGTTTTGAATCCGCCCTCTTCTCTTTCTTCGAGTCCAGGAATTCTCGTGGTTGGGTTTCCGTCGTACCTTCAGGGTATTCGCTTCCTCCTCTGATAACGGTGATCTATCATCCGGTGTTCAAGATGCCTGAGGAATCCGTCTGCTGTGGTGCCATCCGTTGTTCCTTGTTTGTGCCTTCCGGTGTTTTTCCGACGCGACGACATCCTCTACGTCAGATCCGATGCCGAGTCTGCATCCCTTCTTTGTTCCGAACCTCGCTTGTCAAGATCTTCAGTCTGATTCCGAGAATGGTTGCACGCTTTTCCACTGATTGTGCGGAGTAATAGTTTGGGTGCGTGATGGATTGGCCCCCATGCCGACTACTCACTCTATTTGCTCGCGCACATTGAAGTGGACGAGAATGCATCGGTTCCCTTTTTCCATCGAAGTTAGAGGTGGCTTTATTTGTTGATACCTCTACCTTCGCCCTTTTGTCCCCGGAGTGTTCTCTCGACGATCACGGACAACGACCTCTTGTTAGTGGTGTCGCGAGGATCTACACGAAGCGAGAAGATTCAGATCGCCGACCTTCCTTCCGGTACCATGAGGCGGATCTCGAGGGCGAGATCCATTGTTAGTGGTGTCGAATTGTGGCATCCCGCAAAACCACTACTAGAAAATCGCGTTGAATTTGTGCATTGCATCGTCATCATCATGCATTGTTTGCCTAAAACTATTTTCGCAAAGCCCGATTTGTTTTCCAAACGCCCCGTCTTGTTTTCAAATTCAAACCCGGGTCGCCAGAATATTTTGTTGTCTACTATGTTTTGCAAACGGTGCATTTTAGAATTAAATAAAATATTATATTATTTTTGCGGGGCAGTCGAACGGGCCGGATAGACCCGAACGACCACCCCATTTTTAAATCGGCCCACCTCTATTCCTAAACCTACCAACTAAACTACCCACACCCAGCCTCCACCTCACCCGGACCAATCGCTGGACGCCACCTCACCCACTCCTCTCCCTCACCCAATCCGGTACTGCCACCTAGGCTAAGCCCACCCAGCTCTCTCTCCTTTCTCTCCACTAACCACCCCCACCCCAGGTCCCGCACACACTGCCCCACACGCAGAGCACACACGCACTACACGCACGCAATTCCCACCCCCGGATCCCACGCAAACCCCTGGACCCGCCCCGCTCCCACCACCCATCTCGCCCGTCCTCTCTTCCTCCCCATCCTCTTCCCCGACGCAGCCCGCGTCCTGCCTCTCCCCCTCCGGCGTCTACCCACCCCGCCCCGAGCCCGCGTCCGGCCCCTTCTGCAGCAGCGTCGGCCTGCCACGGAGGCCGCCTCCCCCAGTGGTCGGCGCCAGCCCGTCACGCCGTCTGGCCCACCGCCAGGGCTTTTCGCCCTCAGCCTCCCGCCCTCCCTCGGCGACACCCGACCCCGACCTGCGTGCCCCGTCCCTCCCTCGCAAGCTCCGACCTCCACCTCGCCGGCCCGCATCTTCCCCGCCTCCGTCGACTGCGCGCCGCCCCGCTCCATCGCCCCGCGACCCCGCTAGCCTTCCCGAGCACCGCTGCCGCCTGCCTGCCCCGCCCTTTCCGCCGCGCCGCTCCTCGACCTGCCCCTCCGCGCTCTCCGCCTCTGCCCCAACTCCGGCGTCCCACCTCTGTCCGCCGCTCCCCCCACCCAAGCGGCGCCGGCTTGAGCTCGCCCCACCCAGCGGCTCCCGTCGCCGGCCGGTCCTCCGCCGCCTCGCAGCCTGTCCGCTGCCCCCGCCCGCCTGCTCGCTGCCCTCTCCCCGCCGCCTCACTGGCCGGCCGCCTGGCAGCGCTGGCGTCCCGCCTGCGCCTCCTCCGTCGCCGCCCGCGTCGCTTCGCCAGCTGCCGCTGCCCGCCCGCCGCCGCCCGCCGCCTCCGCCGAGCAGTTTCCGCTCGTCTACCGCCCACCTCTGCTCGTCGCCCTCTGCGCCGTGGTCGCCCTGCCTCCCCTTCGCGAACCAACTCCGGCCCCAGCGCGCAGGAGCAACCCCGCGTACCCTCTCCGGCCAGGTGGTCACGCTACCAACAAGTGCACGAACACCCGCAGTCGTTCAAGTTCGCCACCGATCTGGGAGTCGTTACCTCAAGTACGTCGTCTCGGGAAACCCCAAGAACACCGACAAGAAACCCCGGGCGCGAAGGTCTGCTTCATGGATCCGAGACCGATCCGGAACGTCAAGATTTACTTCCCGGATTCGACGCCCCGAGACCACCACGAGGAGGCGAAACGCCAAGGCCTTCGACACGGAACACTGAACCCCGACGACCCCCCGGACGCCAAGAACGACTCGACGGCGCGGACCCGACAAGAGCTTCACCACGACAAGAGCGACAGCAACCAGGGCGAGTCCGAAGCCCCGACGCCAGACCAAGTACTTCCTCGCGGAACCACAAGAGCTTCTCCTAGATAACCGCCTAGGTCGTCATCGGAACCACAAGGCCGTTGCAGTGAACTTGACAAGATCTACCCCAGTAACCCGAGAACGCTCCCGCTGAGACCGAACCGTCGAACCCTGGACCCTGAGACCGACCCCGTGGAACCCGACAAGATCTGCATGCGCCAAGACCGACAACATGACCCGAAGACCACGGATGCGCCAAGACCTACCCCCGACATCTGAGAACGATCCCGTCAAGTTCGAACCCGAACCGAGATCCGATCCCGTCGAACCACGAGACGACCCAACCCGGAACCGAGATCGTCGAGAACCTTAATGTGTGACCCTTTTTCCCTCGAGCCCTATTTTATAAATGAAATATAAACTTGTGCATATTGAATTGTTCACGCATGCATCCATATCATGTGGCTTGGGGGCCTTATGCCGATTCACCTAATAATTAAATATGGGGCCCATATGCGGGCAAATCTAGCCTCATATTGGCCTCATTTAAATTTGTGTAGCGAACCGGTAACTTATTTTTCCCATGTTAAAACAACATTTAAAATTTGCGGGGAAGCTAAATAACTTGAACCATCTAATTAATTGTCGGGACCCCGGTTGCGCTTAATATGACCTAAATGCACCGCATCTTCGCCATGTCATACATCATACATGCATCATGCCGATCTTCTGCCGTTGTATTAAATAGTGCATCCGGTGTTTCTTCTAGTGTTTTGCTTCTTCGCGGATAAGGCCGTTGAGTTGATGTGAGCTTCGCCCCGATCTTCGGTTGAACCCTTCGGCAATGTTTTCAAAGTAGCATCTCCCCTTTCTACCTATCTTACTTTTATAGTATTTATTTCCTCCTGTTGATCTATTGCTATCTGTGTTGCGATGCTTTAGTTTCCGTACCTGTGATATACCGTGCAGCCCTATATTGCCTTGGACACATCCTATTACCTGTTGTTTGGTAGATAGTTGGACTTGCGCGTCGTAGTCGCTTGCTCAAGTGCTGTTGCGTGTTGTCAAGTGCCGCAGTTGTTGATGAATTGCCGCATGTTGATATTGGAGATGGTCATAGCTTTACTTATCGTTCACTTTAATTCCTGTTTAACAACTAAAATTGAAGTAAGCAGAGGCATCGGTGGGTGATAGAAAATATTTGGTTTCCGAACGCCCACTTGTGTCCCGTAGGACCCCGAGTACTTGATACCTGTTCCTTGATTTATCGCGCTATCCACATCCGGGAGGTATATGGGACCCCCCTGAGCCAGAGCTTGATTCAGTCTTATTTCTTGGGGCCACAAACTAGTTTGAGGTTTTATTTACGATCCTGTACTTATGCCATGCTACTTATGTATTTACGATTGTGCGAGGAGCACACTGTACTGTTTAGGATCGGGACACGATTCCGCGGTGTCGACAAGCCCAGCCACACTTTCGGGTTCCCAGTCGTTCACAGCCGTCTACCCAAACCTTGAGTCCGCCTCTGAGTCACCGCTTCGCTATGGATCTACTTAAGGGGTGGCCCCCTGAAATATTTCTGAATCCTGTGATTGTTCAGTCGTGAAAGCCTCGTTGGTTTTTGAGTTGGTTTTTCCGAGGTTGATCGAGCGTGTGTTTCTATTGGTGCACCCCGGCCGGGTAAAACTTTCTGAAAGCCGTGTCCGCGGATATGGACGACTTGGAGCACAGTATCTCGATCATAGACAAGCATAACTAAAGTTCATTGCTATAAATTTGACTTTATAATGACTAGTAATTAGCTTCACTATAATGGAATGGCTAATTAATACTGCCCACAATTGCTTGTTTGGAGTGTCTCTTGCGACCATTGTACCTGACTAGTAAGTATTGCAACTATAACGGAATGGCTAAATAAAAGTACCAACAACTGCTGGGTTTTGGGTTTATCTCATGCTATCTGTATCTGATTAGTAATTGTTGCAACTATAACAGAATGGTTAACTAAAAGTGCCCACTGCTTATTTTATCAGGATGATTATCTAAACCTGACTAGTAATTGCTGCAACGATAACTGAATAAGTAAAACTGCCAACTGTGCGAGTTCCTCGGTTGAATTCCTCGTTTGGTCTCGAGGGGGAAACACCAGGATGGGTTTGTTTGGTGTTAGCTTCAGGTTGGATCCGGATAGGTCTATCTTACCCCTCTCTGTTTGCCGCCAGTTGTATCGAGTCTCTATAGGTTGTTTAGTGCATGCTGCCGCTCAGTCCACCATACCTATGTAGGCGAGGACCGCCGAATTCTAGCCTCGCTGCATCGGCCTCGATCGACGCCTCTTTTTCCCTTGCCCTTGGTCGGCACCCCTTTGTTTAAGCAGGTTTTGAGATCGACGCCATAGTGGTTACCCTTCCGGCTTGGCCTGGGCAGGGTTATGGACGCCATTGGTTATTCTTCAGGGCTCTTAGCCCCATTTGCTTCTTGTCCGTAGCTGGACGCTCTATCGTTTCAAGGTGATTTGAATCTTGTACCTTATATCTGTATTCCTATCTCTTTGAGTCGTTGTTATATATATCTGTTCTGTGGGTCCCATCGAGGACTGTTGTGTAATGTTATTACTTCGTTTTCCACCCGCACGAAAGTGCCTGGTGGGCACCTTTGAATCGTTTCTATGCGGGTTTGGCGAATTTTGCTCAAACTTGCATAGGTCCGATTCTGAGGGTGTTACTCCGGCCAACAAAGGGATAAACCCTAGTTGGAGCTTCTAGAAGGGGGGGTTTCCTTGCCCCCCACTCCTCCCTCATTGGCCGCCGGTTTTGTCTTGGGGGAGGGGTTAGGGCCGACGCCCATCCCTCTATATATAGAGGGTTGGGGCGCATCACCCCCCCACACCTCCTCCTCAACCCTAGCCGCCCTGCTGCCCTCCTCTCTCTCTCCCTCCCGACTGCGTGTAGGCGAAGCCCTGCTGCATAAACTCTCCACTAATTTCACCGCGCCGTCGCGTTGTAGATCCAACCCATCTCTCCACCATACTTGCTGGACCAAGGAAGGAGGAGACGTCGAGGTGCTGCACGTGTGCATCTCACGGAGGCATCGCCACTTGTGGTGCTAGATCGGATCGGATCGCGAGGAGGAGAAGCGAGTACGACTACATCACCCACGCGTTAACGTTCATTGCGGAATCTTCAAGGGTATGAAGATCTAATCCAATCTCTCTCGTTGTTTGCATCTCCTAGATTAGATCTTGGCTCCCCTCTGTTCGCATCCGTAGAAAATTTTGATTTACTATGCCGCGAAACCCTTCAATGAGTTGTCCATTAATAATGAGATCATGTCATTAGGAGAATGATATGATGGACAGATCCAAATTAAGCAGAGCAATTAGATCGTGCCATCGTGTTCTTCTTTGCGAAGGTTTTCCTATGTCAAGTATTGTATTCCTTAGACCATGAGATAATACAACTCCCTAGTATCGGAAGAAAGCTTTGAGGTCATCAAACGTCATCCTATGTGAGGGTGATCATAAAGGTGTCTCTCAGGTGATCGGAAAGTACTTGTTGGGTTGTATGTATCGAGTTGGAATTTGTCCCTCCCGAGTCGGAGAGATATACTTCGGGCCCACTCGGTAATCGATATCAACACCGCTTGCAAGCACGTGGTTAAGGATTTAATCACAAAGTGATATCGGATTACGGAACGAGTAAAGTACTTGCTGTGAACGAGATTGAACTAGGTATGCCGATACCAACGATCGAATCTCAGGCAAGTAAAATATCGCGTGACGAAGTGAATATATATATGGGATTAATTGAATCCCGGCATCGTGGTTCATTCGATATTATCATCAATGAATATGTGGGAGTCAATATGGGTTTCCAGATCCCGCTGTTGATTATTGATAGAAGATCATGTCTGCATGTTCTCGAACCTGTAGGGTCACACACTTAACGTGCATCGACGCTAGGATAGAATGGATAATTGGTTTATGAGTTTTTTGTTCGGAGTCTCGGATGAGACCCAGGATATCACGAGAGGTTCCAGAATGGTCCAGAGAATAATATTCATATAAAGGAATGCAGTTTTTGGATTTCGAAATCGTTTCGGAGTTTATTGGTATTGTACCGGAAGGTTATAGAAGGTTCCAGAGTGGGACCAACATGGGCCCACTTGTCGGAGGACTGTGTGGGCCCAAGGGGAAGTGCCCTGGCCACTTTGGGCCAGGGGCACAAGGCCCCTAAGGCCCAGCCGGCCAGCCCTAGGGGAAACCCTAAGGGACCTTCTAGAAGAGGGGGGTGACTTGTCCCCCACTCCATCCCTTGGGCCGCTGCCCTAGGGCTTGGAGGAGGGGTCAAGGGGGACGGCCAGCCCCCTATATAAGGAGGGCAGGGGCGCAGCCTCCCCCCACTCCAACCCTAGCCGCCGTCCTACTGCTGCCCCTCCACCTCTCTCTCTCTCTCTCCCGACTGCACGTAGGTGAAGCCCTGCCGCAGAAACTCTCCACCATAAGCACCACGTCGTCATGCTGCAGATCTAATCTATCTCTCCACCATTCTTGCTGGACCAAGGAAAGGAGGAGACGTCGCTGCACCGTACGTGTGCATCTCTCGGAGGCGCCACCACTTGCGGCGCAGGATCGGATCGGATCGCGAGGAGGAGACGGCGAGTACAACTACGTCAACCACGTTTTGTTGAACATTTCCGCTGTGCGATTTCTTCAAGGGTATGAATATCTCATCAATCTCTCTCATTAATTACATCTCCTAGATTAGATCTTGGCTTTCTTGTTCGCATCCATAGAATTTTTTTGATTTTCTATGCTGCGAAACTCTTCACGAGATACTCGCCATGGATTCCGACAACGAGGAGTTGCTCGCCGTACTCCTAGAGGAGGAGAGCGCCGAGGTCGCTGAAAGTGAAGAGCACTTGCAGATCCTTGCATCACTCACCCAGCTGTACATGCAGATGGCGAAGCCGAAGCGCGGTGGTTCGGCACCAGGTCGCATGAAGTGCAAGGCGAGACAGAGGATAGAGGGCTATTGCATGTTGTACGCCGACTAGCCACTCCATGGAGAGGACGTGTTTCGCCGCCGTTTCAGGATGAGCCGGAAGCTCTTCCTCAAGATCGTGCATGCCATCCGGGAGTTCGACCCATATTTCCTTTGCAAGAAGGACTGCACCGGCTTGGTTGGGTTTTCCTCGCTTCAGAAGTGCACCGTGGCAATGAGGTTGCTTGCATATGGAGCGCCGGCTGATGCTGCCGATGACTATCTCCGCATCGCCGAGTCCACCGCCCTTGATTGCTTGTACAGGTTCTGCAGAGCAGTGATTGCAGTGTTCGGGGAAGAGTACTTGAGATCACCCACTGCTGAAGACACTGCTCGGATCCTCGCAGTCAATGAAAGTAGAGGATTTCCTGGTATGCTTGGAAGCATAGATTGCATGCATTGGGAGTGGAAGAACTGTCCATTTGAATGGCAAGGAATGTACAAAGGTCACAAAGGAGGATGCACTGTGATACTTGAGGCAGTTGCTACACATGATCTTTGGATCTGGCACTCCTTCTTTGGCATGGCAGGATCGAACAACGACATCAACGTCCTTAACTCCTCAACTGTCTTTTCCAAGCTTGTTGAGGGTCATGCTCCTCCTGTGGAATTTGAGATCTGTGGACACCACTACAACAAGGGATACTATCTAGCAGATGTCATCTATCCAAGATGGCCAACATTTGTGAAGACTATCTCAAGCCCAATGCTCCCCAAGCATACTCACTTTGCCAAGGAACAGGAAGCTTGCAGGAAGGACGTGGAGCGGGCATTTAGTGTGTTCTAGCAGAGGTTTGCAGTTGTCCGGTTCCCTGCTATGACCTGGTCAAAAGATCAGATGTGGGAAGTGATGAACTGTTGTGTGACCTTGCACAACATAATCATTGATGATGAGAGGAAGGATCCAATGAGTTTGCTCGAGGAGGACGAGCCATACTACAGACAGGGTCCTCTTGCCGAGTCTGATCATCAGGTGCCTCCAACATGGGCTGCATTCATCGCAATGCGTCAGGAGATCCGAGATCCGGCGATGCATCAACAGCTGCAGGATGATCTTGTCGAGCACCTATAGATACGCATGGGCAACACGACGTAGATGCTGAGCATGAACTGGCCGTACTTGGCCGAAATATATTGTACTTTTATTGCAGGCCGAACTATGTTTACATTTACGCCGAACTCTGTTTAAAATTACGCCGCACTTTGAACTGTGTTCATCGTATGACGAACTATGCCGAAATTTGGACGAAGTTGAACCGAATTTGAGCGAAAACGGACAACCGAAAACTCGGCCTAGGTACGCGAGTGGGAAATTGGCCGTACCCAGGCCAAAAATTTGCGCCGTCGGCCAAAGTTTGGTCTAGATTTCGGCCTGGATTTGGCCAACGAGTGGATATGCTCTAAACATTCTCTTGACCGTGGACCGGATATCACCTCCTCAATACTGGCCATTAATTACCTACTCTAATTAAGATGTCGGCTTGGCGCTGGCAGCGTCGACTCCAGTCTCGACGGGACGGGATCTGCTAATTGACCTTTGACGAGTTGATCCACAGCCAAGTGAATTTCCTCGGCGTTTCTCCTCATACTATCGAAATACTCTTCAATGGAAAGAGCAGGCTATAGGCATATATATAATCATTGCAAGCAACAGGGCTGCGGGTGAGCACTTGGAGCAGGAGCAGCGACAGAAACAGGAACAGTAGCGCCGGATCTTGCCGAAGCCCCCGGCACCGCTGCCGTGGCGGAAGGCCGTCGTCGCGGCGTGGCTGCCGCCGCCGCTGGCCTTACCGATCCTGGCGGCGCAGCTCCTCCCGAGGCCGCCTAAGGCTAGGCGAGCCCTCAATGCAGAGAGCGCCATCGATTGATCTCGGAAAAACCCTAGCGCGATGTGCTTGGTGCCTTACTGCCTTACCGTAACCTAGGCCATTTTTTGGGAGCGATTTTATACCCCGGTGAGGTTGAGGCCGGCCGTAATCCCGTTCGACGTGAGTAGCAAGTAAAGAACTCGATCCGATCGAGCCGTTTCCCTTCCCGGTAGCGGTTAGCGTTTTTCTTGGAACACGAGACAAGGTGCGGTGCGTGCCACAGGCGGAGGTGCAGCTTGCGACCCCACATTGACGAGCTATATATGTATCTGCTGGCTGGACCTTGTGTACTACTTCGTCCGTCCAGAAATAACTGCTTAGGTTTGTCGATATTCGAATGTATCTAGACACGTTTTAGTGTATAGGTGCATTCGTATCTAGACAAATTCAAGTCAGTTATTTCTGAACAAAAGGAGTAGTAGATTGTATTGTTGGGTGCCAATAACGTACGAACATATTGGCTTAGCCTACACCCGTAGAGCGGCCCAAATAACTATCAAGAAGAGGACAAACATACAGTCGTCAGTAATTACTACGCGTGGGAAAACATACGAAGACCACCAGATAATACTAAGTCTCACGTGTTACAATTTCAAAAAAAAAGTCTAACATTTTGATGGGCTCTTGATAACACTTGTGCTTCGGTATCCCCCTGAGGGCAGTCGAAGAGAAAAAACGGGTTTGGGTGGGGTTCTGGGTGGCTGCTGGTTCGGCACAGACCGGTGAAAGTCGTATTAGCCGCGTGTACGCACGAGTGTATCCACATACGGTACGGTTGAGACGTCATCATCCCCCTTCGTATATAAGCAACAGCCGAACCGTCCGCCCCCCTTCGACGTTTCATTTCCCACCTAGATTTGGCAAAAGATCTCACCAAACACCCACTCCCACCGCCCACACCCAGCACTAGCCACCGGGGTCGCCTCGACGCATCGGCTTCTCTCCAACTAGGACGACGATGGAAGGCCACGGCCGTGCCGTGTCCGCCGCGGATCTGCAGCGGAGGGAGGAGAAGGGCGAGGCCGTGGTGCACGAGGTGGAGGTGGCCGTGGCGGTTGCGGAGGAGAAGGAGGCGGGGGTGGAGGTGATGGCGCCCTGTAACACCCTCAGAATCGGAACTATGCAAGTTTGAGCAAAATTCGCCAAACCCGCATAGAAACGATTCAAAGGTGCCCACCAGGCACTTTCGTGCGGGTGGAAAACGAAGTAATAACATTACACAACAGTCCTCGATGGGACCCACAGAACAGATATATATAACAGCGACTCAATGAGTCAAGAATACAGATATAAGGTACAAAGATCCAAATCACCTTGAAAATGACAGAGCGTCCGACTACGGACAAGATGCAAATGGGGCTAAGAGCCCTGAAGAATAACCAATGGCGTCCATAACCCTGCCCAGGCCAAGCCGGAAGGGTAACCCTGCTAACGACGTCGATCTCAACACCTGCTTAAACAAAAGGGGGTGCCGACAAAGGGCAAAGGAAAAAGAGGAGCGTCAGTACTGAGGCCAGTACACGGCGAGACTAGAATTCGGCGGTCCTCGCCTACATAGGTATGGTGGACTAAAGCGGCAGCGGCAGCATGCACCAAACAACCTATAGAGACTCGAGACAACTGGCGGTTATCAGAGAGGGGTGAGAATGACCTATCCGGATCCAACCTGAAGCTAACACCAAACAAACCCATCCTGGTGTTTCCCCCTCGAGACCAAACGAGGAAGTCAACCGAGGAACTCACACCGTTGGCAGTTTTACTTATTCAGTTATCGTTGCAGCAATTACTAGTCAGGTTTAGATATTCATCCTGATAAAGTAAGCAGTAGGCACTTTTAATTAACCATTCCGTTATAGTTGTAACACTTACTAATCAGATATGAATAGCATGAGATAACCCTTAAACCCAGCAGTTGTTGGTACTTTTATTCAGCCATTCCGTTGTAGTTGCAATACTTACTAGTCAGTACAATGGTGCATAGCGACAATCCAAACAAGCAATTGTGGTATTATTTAGGCATTCCGTTATAGGGAAGCTGATTACTAGTCATTATAAAGTCAAATTTATAGCAATAAACTTTAGTTATGCTTGTCTATGATCGAGATCTGTGCTCCAAGTCGTCCATATCCGGACACGGCTTTGAAAGTTTTACCCGGCCGGGTGCACCAATAGCAACACACGCCGATCAACCTCGGAAAAACCAAATCAAAACCCACGAGGCTTTCACGATTGAACAATCACAGGATTCGAAATATTTCGGGGCCACCCCATTGAGTAGATCCATAGCGGAGTAATCAAGCTCGAGACGGACTCAAGGTTTGCGCCAATGGCGGCGTGGGAACCCGAAAGTGTGGCTGGGCTTGTCGATGCAGCGTAATCACTCCGCTGACCTAAGCGATGTGTGCTCCTCGCACAATTTAAATACAGAAAGTAGCATGGCATAAGTACAAGATAGTAAATAAAACCTCAAACTAGTTTGTGGCCCCAAGAAATAAGACCGAATCAAGCTCTGGCTCAGGGGGGTCCCATATACCTCCCGGATGTGGATAGCGCGATAAATCAAGGAACAGGTATCAAGTACTCGGGGTCCTACGGGACACAAGTGGGCGTTCGGAAACCAAATATTATCTATCACCCACCGATGCCTCTGCTTATTTCAATTTTAGTTGTTAAACAGGAATTAAAGTGAACAGTAAGTAAAGCTATGATCATCTCCAACATTAACATGCGGCAATACATCAACAACTGTGGCACTGGACGACACGCAACAGCGCTTGAGCAAGCGACTACGACGCGCAAGTCCAACTATCTACCAAACAACAGGTAATAGGATGTGTCCAAGGCAATATAGGGCTGCACGGTATATCACAGGTACGGAAAACTAAAGCATCGCAACATAGATAGCAATAGATCAACAGGAGGGGAATAAATACTATAAAAGTAAGATAGGTAGAAAGGGGGAGATGCTCGCCTGAAAAACATTGTCGAAGGTTCAACCGAAGATCGGGGCGAAGCTCACATCAACTCAACGGCCTTATCCGCGAAGAAGCAAAACACTAGAAGAAACACCGGATGCAATATTTAATACTACGGCAGAAGATCGGCATGATGCATGTATGATGGATGACATGGCAAAGATGCGATGCAATTAGGTCATATTAAGCGAAACCGGGGTCCCGACAATTAATAAGATGGTTCAAGTTGTTTTAAAACCCCCGCAATTTAAATGTTGCATTATCAAGACAAAAGATAGCACCGGTTCGCTACACAAGTTTAAATGAGGCCGATATAAGGCTAGATTTGCCCGCATATGGGCCCCATATTTAATTTAGGTGAATCGGCATAAGGCCCCCAAACCACAGATATGCATGCGAGATGAATGATTAATATGCAACAAGTTGTTATTTCATTTATAAAATAGGGCTCGAGAAAGGGGTTCACACATTGGGGTCTCGACGATCTTGGGTTTCCGGGGTTCGGGGTTCGACAGGGTCCGGGGTCTGGGGTTCGGGGTTCGACGGAACGTTCTCGGGTAGCGGGGTAGGTCTTGGCGCATTCGCGATGGTCGGGCCATGTTGACGGTCATGGCGTTTGGGATGAAGCACTTGTCGCACCGGGGTCTCGGTGTCGGGGTGAAGTACTCGGCGTCCTCGAGGAAGTACTAGTCGCACATGTGGTCTTCGAGCTCCATGACGATGATCTTGTCGCTTCGATGTCGGGGTCTTGAAAACCGGAAAGAAGGCCTTGTTGCCCTTGGGTGAAGAACTTGTCATCCCGAGGGTCCGTGGCTTCGGCGGGACGTTCTATGGATCCGGGGTCGAAGAACTTGGTGTCCAAGGGTTTTCTCCGAGTCCATGGTGCGACCAGGTGGTAGATCTTGTTCGGTCCCGACGCCGAGGTATTGCATAGTTCCCCGGTTCTCGACTCGTGTCGGCCTTGTGGTCCGAGAGGGACTACTTGTCGTCCGTGAAGGCGACGTCGGTGGTCGATGGCGAGCTTGTTCTGCACCATGTGCCTCGTATCCTTTCTTCAGAGAAGATCTCGAGCCCCCACGACACCACGACACCACAAAGCCGCTGCTGTTGAAGAGGGTGGAAGCAGGCATGCCGACAGGGACAAGGACGGGCTGGCGGTGGAGGTTGGACGGCGGAGCGTGGCCGACGGCGGCGTCGCCGGAGACAGCGAGGTGGAGAGCCAGGGAGGCGGAGCTCACGGCTCGCTGAGAGAGGAGGCCCGGCGGCGGCGGTGAGCTTGGCGAGGCGGGCTCGGCAGGCGGGTCGCTGCGATGCGGAGGACGCCACCGGGACGCCTGGACGGGAGCAGGCAGGCACGGCAGTTGAGCAGCGGGGAGCGAGCGGAAGGCGAAGCTTAGCGGCCGGAGAGCGGCGCCAGAAGGGGCGATAGGCACGCCGGGAGGCGCCCGGCGGAAGCGAGCTCAGCGCGGCTGACGCCTGTGAGAGAAGCGGCGGGTGGAGGCGGGTCAGCGTCGAGAAGGGGGGGCAGGGTCGACGAGAGAGAGGGGCGGGCGGGCAGGCGGAGGGAGGAGAGAACCAGGCGGCGGCAGGGGCGCGGCAGGCGGGCGGTGGAGGCGGGCAAGGCTGTCGGGAGGGAGAGAGGAGGTGAGCAGCTGGAGAGAGAGAGGAGGAGGGCAAGGGGAGCGGGAGCACGGAGGAAGAAGCAGGCGAGAGGGTGGGCGCGGCGCGACGGTGCGAGGCGGAGGGAAGGAGAGAGAGGGAGGCGGTGGGGGACAGGGATGCAGGTGGGCCCTGGTGTGGGGGCCCAGGGTGGCAGGTGGTCTGGGGTGGGTGTCTGGCGTCGCACTGGTGGGACCAGCGGTGGGCGGGTCCACGCGTGAGGAGGAGAGAGTGTGGGTGGTGCAGGTGGAAAAAGAGAGGGAGAGGGGGCTGGATGGATGAGGTGGCAGGTGGGTAGGAAATTGGTGGAGGGATGAGGTGGCGGTCTGTGGGTGGAGGGTAGATAGGATTTGGGTGGGAATAGATTTAGGGTTGGGCTGTGTTAGTTTTTGTGTTTGTTTGGATCTGTTCAAATTAAAACAAAGCCACTTTGCAAAATTGTTTTTAGGGAAACAAAATATCCGATACGCTCGGGGTTTTGCCTTTAACTAAAAAGGGTTATTTGTACAAACCAAAGCTAGGCTTTTCAAAATAATGCAGACCAACAATGCATGATGATGACGATGCAATGCACAAAAACAACGCGATTTTCTAGTAGTGGTTTTGCGGGATGCCACAATTCGACACCACTAATAATGGATCTCGCCCTCGAGATCCGCCTCATGGTACCGGAAAGAAGGCCGGCGATCTGCATCTTCTCGCTTCGTGTAGATCCTCGCGACACCACTAACAAGGGGTCGGTGTCCGTGATCGTCGAGAGAACACTCCGGGGTCAAAAGGTCGAAGGTAGAGGTATCCACAAATAAGCCACCCCTAACTTCCGTGGACGGAGTAAAATCGCTGGATCCACTGATTCGATGTACGAGAGCGAATGATAAGAGTAGTCGGATGGTGATCAGTCCATCGCGCACCCAAACCATTACTCCGCACACGAATAGGCGAATTATGCAATCAACTCTCGGAATTAGACTAAAGATCTCGACAAGCGAGGTTCGGGAACAACGGAGTGTTGATGCAGACTCTGCGTCGGATCTGGCGTAGATGATGTCGTCGCGTCGGAAACACCGGAAGGCACAAACAAGGAACAAAGAATGGTACCACAGCAGACGGATTCATCAGGCAGCTTGAACACCGGATGGTAGAACACCGTTATCCAGGAAGGAAGCGAAACCCTAAAGGTACGACGGAAACCCAACCACGAGAATTCCTGGACTCGAAGTGAGAGAAGAGAGCGGATTCAAAACACGTAGAGGTAAGAGGAGAATAGCAGAGGGGTAAGGAGTAAAATCAGACCTAATCAGAACTATCCAACCGATTTGCAAAAATAGTTTTGACACTCTACTTCGGCCGTTAGCTAGGTTATCCTACAGGCTGGACTTGTGGGGTATCGCAACTGCTGAGCTCTGATACCACTCTGTAACACCCTCATAATCGGAACTATGCAAGTTTGAGCAAAATTCGCCAAACCCGCATAGAAACGATTCAAAGGTGCCCACCAGGCACTTTCGTGCGGGTGGAAAACGAAGTAATAACATTACACAACAGTCCTCGATGGAACCCACAGAACAGATATATATAACAGCGACTCAATGAGTCAAGAATACAGATATAAGGTACAAAGATCCAAATCACCTTGAAAATGACAGAGCGTCCGACTACGGACAAGATGCAAATGGGGCTAAGAGCCCTGAAGAATAACCAATGGCGTCCATAACCCTGCCCAGGCCAAGCCGGAAGGGTAACCCTGCTAACGACGTCGATCTCAACACCTGCTTAAACAAAAGGGGGTGCCGACAAAGGGCAAAGGAAAAAGAGGAGCGTCAGTTGTGGCATCCCGCAAAACCACTACTAGAAAATCGCGTTGTTTTTGTGCATTGCATCGTCATCATCATGCATTGTTTGCCAAAACTATTTCGCAAAGCCCGTTTTGTTTTCTAAAACGCCCCATCTTTAATTCAAACGCCAAACCCCGGGTCTCCGGATTATTTTGTTTTGTTGGTATCGGGTTGCAAACGGCCCGTTTACAATAAATAAAAATTTAAATTATTTTATTAGGGGCAGTCGAACGGGCCGAGTAGACCCGAACGACCGCCCCAGGTTTTTAAATCGGTCCAACTACACGCCCCATCTAAATCCTAGTCCTACCTAAAACTCTACCCATCCCTCCCAGCCACATCACTTCCACCACCCAGAGGCCGCCACCTCACCCCTCCCCTTCCCTCTAGCCTATCCCTGCACGCCACATCACCCAACCCCCCCCTTCTCTCTCTCCTCTCAGCCTACAAGCCCCACCAACCTACCCCACACAAAGACAATGCCAGCCCACCCCTCCCCACTCAAGCACCCACACACGCAAACGCACATGCGCGCACGCTGCCTCCCCGCGCCACTGGCCACTGCCACCCGGGGCCCAAAGCTAGCCCCGCCCTGTATCCTCTCACCTCCAGTGCTCCCCACCCCCGGTCCCACGCGGGACCCGCCACCACGCGTCCCAGCCCGCACGCGCTCCTCTCCCTCTCCTTCCTCCGTCCACCTGCCTCCCGCCGCCTGCGGCGGCTGGCGCCGGCGCCCCTCCTCCTTCCCCAACCTCCGTCGTCGCCGGCTTCCTCTCTCCTCCCGCTCTCCTCCTCCGGCGCCCGTCACCGTGTGCCTCCCTCCGCGCGGAGATGCTCGCCCGCCTCAAGCTCCGCGCCGCCAGACCTTCCGTCCTCGCCTCAACCGCCGCCCGGGCGCCTCCTCGCCAAGCCGCGCCGTCCTCCCGCAGTCCCCAGGCGCTGTGCTCGCTCGCCGGCCATCTCCTCCGCGCATCCGGCCCCGCCGCGTCACGCTGCTGGCGCGACCGCTCCCGAGCTCCGTCGCCACCCGATCCCGCCACCGCCGCAGCGTCTGCCGGGCTCCGCCCGAGCCAGCGCGCCTCACCCTCGCCCGCCCTCCTCCCGCTGCTCTGCGCCCCCGCCTGCCTCGCGCCGTCGCGCGCCATGCCAAGCCAAATCCACCGCGCCCCCTCTCTGTGCTCGCTCGAGAAGGACCTCGCCGGAGCCGCCTCGGTCGTCTGAACCTGCCTTCCGAAGCTCCCCTGCAGCGCCGGCCTCGAGGCCGGGCCCTCCTGTGCGCTGTCCGGCAAGCCCGCCGACCGAGCCTAGGCCCGCGAGGCTCTGCCGCCTTACGTCGCCGCTGCCTTCGTCGTCCGAGCACGCTCCGCCGCAAGATGTTCGAGTCAGTATCCTAGGGAGGCAAGCCTCTTTGGTTTGTGCTGTTCCTGGTACCTCTGCCCGTGCCCTTCTGTTGATGGGTCGTTATAGCGGAGATGGTCCCGGCATCACGAGATCTTCACCACCGCAAGGCATCGAACCTCGCGAACCCCGATGGAACCTCAAGATCTTCCGACGCCGAGATCCGAGATCGACTCCGAGGACGATCCACCCGCACGCCAAGAACTCCATCCCGGAAAACGAATGCTCCTTCAAGTAACCGCTCGCGGAACGGCGAGCTCCTCTTTCCGGAACCAGGGACGCCAAGTACTTCTTCCCTCGCCAAGACCGCCTCGATGGCGCGGACCCGACAAGAGCGTCGCAGCGACAAACGATGCGGCTGTGACGGTACCGATGCCCCGACGCCAGGCCAAGTACTCCTTCACGGATCCCAGGACCCCGAAGCCGATCCGAGGGCCGAACCCGCCGAACGCCAAGGTCTCCTACCGGAACCCAAGGACGCCAATACCCCGACACGACAAGACCTACCCCCGATACCCGAGAACGGAACCGTCGAACCCTGGACCCTGAGACCGACCCTGGACCCTGTCGAACCCCGAACTCCGGAACCAAGATCGTCGAGAACCCTAATGTGTGAACCTTCCCGAAACCCTATTTTATCATATAATAACAACTTGCTGCATTAAATCATTCATCTCGCATGCATATCTGTGGTTTGGGGGCCTTATGCTGATTCACCTAATAATTAAATATGGGGCCCATATGCGGGCAACTCTAGTCTCATATTGGCCTCATTTAAAGTTGTGTAGCGAACCGGTACTATCTTTTGTCTTGCTAAAACAACATTTAAATTGCGGGGTAGCTAAACAACTAGAACCATCTATCTAATTGTCGGGACCCCGGTTCCACCTAATATGACCTAATTGCGTCGCACCTTGCCATGCCATGCATCATACATGCATCATGCCGATCTTCTGCCGTTGTATTAAATATTGCATCCGGTGTTTCTTCTAGTGTATTGCTTCTCCACGGATAAGGCCGTTGAGTTGATGTGAGCCTCGCCCAGATCTTTGGTTGAACCTTCGACAATGTTTTCAGGCGAGCATCTCCCCCTTTCTACCTATCTTACTTTTATAGTCTTTATTCCCTCCTGTTGATCTATTGCTATCTGTGTTGCGATGCTTTAGTTTCCGTACCTGTGATATACCGTGCAGCCCTATATTGCCTTGGACACATCCTATTACCTGTTGTTTGGTAGATAGTTGGACCTGCGCGTCGTAGTTGCTTGCTCAAGTGCTGATGTGTGTCGCCATATGCCACAGTTGCTGATGTATTGCCGCATGTTGATGTTGAAGATGATTCTAGTTTTACTTATCGTCACTTTAATTTCTGTTTAACAACTAAAATTGAAATAAGCAGAGGCATCGGTGGGTGATAGATAATATTTGGTTTCCGAACGCCCACTTGTGTCCCGTAAGACCCCGAGTACTTGATACATTCCTTGATTTTGCGCTATCCACATCCGGGAGGTATATGGGACCCCGAGCCGAGCTTGATTCATTCTTATTTCTTGGGGCCACAAACTAGTTTGAGGTTTTATTTACGATCTGTACTTATGCCATGTTTTATCGCTTTATTTACGATTGTGCAGTCTGCACTGCATCTTGTTTAGGATCGGACCACGATTTCAAGGTGTCGACAAGCCCGTTTGGGGTTCCCGATCGTTCAGCCGTCTAGCCAAACCTTGAGGCCGTCTCGGAGCTTGCTTACTCCGTTACGGATCTACTTAAGGGGTGGCCCCCTGAAATATTTCTGAATCCTGTGATTGTTCAGTCGTGAAAGCCTCGTTGGGTTTTGATTTGGTTTTTCCGAGGTTGATCGAGCGTGTGTTGCTATTGGTGCACCCCGGCCGGGTAAAACTTTCTGAAAGCCGTGTCCGCGGATATGGACGACTTGGAGCACAGTATCTCGATCATAGACAAGCATAACTAAAGTTTACTGCTATAAATTTGACTTATAATGACTAGTAATCAGCTTCACTATAATGGAATGGCTAATTAATACTGCCCACAATTGCCTGTTTTGTGTGTCGCTTGCGACCATTGTACCTGACTAGTAAGTATTGCAACTACAACAAAATGGCTGAATAAAAGTACCAACGACTGCTGGGTTTTATGGGATATCTCATGCTATTCATATCTGATTAGTAATTGCTGCAACTACAACGGAATGATTAACTAAAAGGGCCCACTGCTTACTTTATCAGGACGATTCACTAAACCTGACTAGTAAAGTGCCGCAACTATAACTGAATAAGTAAAACTGCCAACTGTGTGAGTTCCTCGGTTGCCTTCCTCGTTTGGTCTCGAGGGGGAAACACCAGGATGGGTTTGATTGGTGATAGCTTCAGGATGGATCCGGTTAGGTCATTCTTATCCCTCTCTGATATCCGCCAGTTGTATCGAGTCTCTATAGGTTGTTTAGTGCATGCTGCCGCTGCCGCTCAGTCCACCATACCTATGTAGGCGAGGACCGCCGAATTCTAGCCTCGCTGTCTTGGCCTCGATCGACGCTCCTTCTTTGTTTTCCTTTGCCCTTTCGGCACCCCTTTGTTAAGCAGGTTTGAGATCGGCCGTTAGCGGTTACCCTTCCGGCTGGGCAGGGTTATGGACGCCATTGGTTATTCTTGGGGCTCTTAGCCCCATTTGCTTCTTGTCCGTAGTCGGACGCTCTACCGCTTTCAAGGTGATTTGGATCCTATATTTTATCGTATTCTTGACTCTTTGAGTCATTATGAATATCTGCTCGTGGGTCCCATCGAGGACTGTTGTGTAATGTTATTACCGTTTTCCACCGCGAAAGTGCTGGTGGGCACCTTTGAATCGTTTCTATCTGGCGTTTTCAAGGTGAATTTTGCCCGAACTTGCATAGGTCCGATTCGAGGGTGTTACTGAGTGGTATCGAGCTCGTGATTCGATACCCACAAGTCCAGCTCGTGGGATAACCTAGCTAATGGCAAGTAGAGTGTCAAAACTATTTTGCAAAATCGGTTGGATAGTTACGATTAGGTCTGATTTTACTCCTTACCCTCTGCTATTCCTCTCTTACCTCTCGTGTTTTGGATCTGCTCTCTTCTCTCTTGAGTCCGTGAATTCTCGTGGTTGGGTTTTCCGTACCTTTAGGGCTTCGCTTTCTTCCTTCTCAGAACGGAGGTGCTGCGATCATCAATCGCAACTTGCATGAACCTTCATCCGATCTTTTGTTCTTGAGATCCCTATCCATTTGTGTTCCTTGCCGGATGTCAGTGTCGTTGAAAAACATATGAGAAGGACGAGCTTTGGTGAAGTTGGAGTCGACCTTGAGCACGTGTTGTTCATGCCAATGGAACCATCGCGAAACCTAATCAATGTGTCTTTCATACGATTTCTGCGGGCAACATCCCTTTGTTCCGGATGCCACCTATGAAGATCTTCAGTCTAATTCCGAGAGTTGGATGCTTAATCCGCTTATTCGTGTGCAGAGTAATGTTATGAGTGTGGGATGGAGTAGCTACCCTACCCGCTCTTATCATTCGCTCTTGTACGTCGAATCAGTGGATCCAGCAATTTTACTCCGTCCACGGAAGTTAGGGGTGGCTTTATCTGCGATACCTTCAACTTCGCCCTTTGTTTCCCCGGAGTGTTCTCTCGACGATCAGGAACAACGACCCTTTGTTGGTGGTGTCGCCGATTTCAAGATGGAGGATGAACCCTCGTTAGTGGTGTCGCGAGGATCTACACAAAGCGAGAAGACGGAGACGCCGACCTTCCTTCCGGTACCATGAGGCGGATCTCGGCGAGATCCATTGTTAGTGGTGTCGGTGTGGCATCCATAAAACCACTACTAGAAAATCGCGTTGTTTTGTGCATTGCATCGTCATCATCATGCATTGTTTGCCAAAACTATTTCGCAAAGCCCGTTTGTTTTCTAAACGCCCATCTTTAATTCAAACGCCAAACCCCGGTCTCCGGATTATTTTGTTTTGTTGGTATCGGGTTGCAAACGCCCGTTTACAATAAATAAAATTTAAATTATTTTATTAGGCGGTCGAGCAGGCCGAGTAGACCCGACGACCGCCCAGTTTTCATCGGTCCAACTACACGCCCCATCTAAATCCTAGTCCTACCTAAAACTCTACCCATCCCTCCCAGCCACATCACTTCCACCACCCAGAGGCCGCCACCTCACCCCTCCCCTTCCCTCTAGCCTATCCCTGCACGCCACATCACCCAACCCCCCTTCTCTCTCTCCTCTCAGCCTACAAGCCCCACCAACCTACCCCACACAGCACACACGATGCGCAGCCACCCCCTCCCTACTCAAGCACCCACACACGCAAACGCACATGCGCGCACGCTGCCTCCCCGCGCCACTGGCCACTGCCACCCGGGCCCCAAAGCCAGCCCCGCCCTGTATCCTCTCACCTCCAGTGCTCCCCACCCACGGTCCCACGCGGGACCCGCCACCACGCGTCCCAGCCCGCACGCGCTCCTCTCCCTCTCCTTCCTCCCGCCCGACCACCTCGCCCTCTCGCGTCTCGCTGGCGCCCAGCTCCTCCTTCCCCAACCTCCGTCGTCGCCCGGCTTCCCTATCCCGCCGCCTCCTCCTCCCGGCTCTGCCGTCGTGCCTCCCTCCCCGCCGGAGATGCTCGCCGCGCCTCAAGCTCACGCCCGCCCAGACCTTCCCGTCCTCGCCTCAACGCCGCCCGGGCGCCTTCCTCGCTCCGCCCGTCCTCCCAGTCCCCAGCGCTCGTGCTCGCCCGGCCATCTCCTCCGCGCATCCACCGGCCCGGCGCGTCGCCTGGCCAGGCGCGACCGCTCCGGCCTGGCCACCGCCCGATCCCGCCGCAGCGTCCGGCGGGCTCCGCCCAGGAGCCAGCCCCTCGCTGCCCCTCCTCCCGCTGCTCTGCGGTCCCGCATCTGCCTCCGCGCCGCCAGCGCCGCTTAAGCCACCGCCCACCGCGCCCTCTCGTGCTCGCCGAGAAGGACCCCGAAGCCGCCTCGTCGTCTGAACCTGCCTTCCGAAGCTCCTCGCAGCGCCGGCCTCGGCCGGGCCTCCGCTTGCTGTCCGGCAAGCCCGCCCGACCGAGCCTAGGCGCCGAGCTCTTACGCCGCTGCGCCTTCGTCGAGCACGCTCCGCCGCAAGATGTTCGAGTCAGTATCCTAGGGAGGCAAGCCTCTTTGGTTTGTGCTGTTCCTGGTACCTCTGCCCGTGCCCTTCTTGTTGATGGGTCGTTATAGCGGAGATGGTCCCGGCATCACGAGATCTTCACCACCGCAAGGCATCGAACCTCGCGAACCCCGATGGAACCTCAAGATCTTCCGACGCCGAGATCCGAGATCGACTCCGAGGACGATCCACCCGCACGCCAAGAACTCCATCCCGGAAAACGAATGCTCCTTCAAGTAACCGCTCGCGGAACGGCGAGCTCCTCTTTCCGGAACCAGGGACGCCAAGTACTTCTTCCCTCGCCAAGACCGCCTCGATGGCGCGGACCCGACAAGAGCGTCGCAGCGACAAGAACGACAGCAACCAGGACGGTACCGATGCCCCGACGCCAGGCCAAGTACTCCTTCACGGATCCCAGGACCCCGAAGCCGATCCGAGGGCCGAACCCGCCGAACGCCAAGGTCTCCTACCGGAACCCAAGGACGCCAATACCCCGACACGACAAGACCTACCCCCGATACCCGAGAACGGAACCGTCGAACCCTGGACCCTGAGACCGACCCTGGACCCTGTCGAACCCCGAACCCCGGAACCAAGATCGTCGAGAACCCTAATGTGTGAACCTTCCCGAAACCCTATTTTATCATATAATAACAACTTGCTGCATTAAATCATTCATCTCGCATGCATATATGTGGTTTGGGGGCCTTATGCCGATTCACCTAATAATTAAATATGGGGCCCATATGCGGGCAACTCTAGTCTCATATTGGCCTCATTTAAAGTTGTGTAGCGAACCGGTACTATCTTTTGTCTTGCTAAAACAACATTTAAATTGCGGGGTAGCTAAACAACTAGAACCATCTATCTAATTGTCGGGACCCCGGTTCCACCTAATGTGACCTAATTGCGTCGCACCTTGCCATGCCATGCATCATACATGCATCATGCCGATCTTCTGCCGTGTATTAAATATTGCATCCGGTGTTTCTTCTAGTGTATTGCTTCTCCACGGATAAGGCCGTTGAGTTGATGTGAGCCTCGCCCAGATCTTTGGTTGAACCTTCGACAATGTTTTCAGGCGAGCATCTCCCCCTTTCTACCTATCTTACTTTTATAGTCTTTATTCCCTCATGTTGATCTATTGCTATCTGTGTTGCGATGCTTTAGTTTCCGTACCTGTGATATACCGTGCAGCCCTATATTGCCTTGGACACATCCTATTACCTGTTGTTTGGTAGATAGTTGGACTGCAGCGTCGTTGCTTGCTCAAGTCTTGATGTGTCGCCATATGCCACGATTCTTGATGTATTGCATGTTGATGTTGAAGATGATTCTAGTTTTACTTATCGTCACTTTAATTTCTGTTTAACAACTAAAATTGAAATAAGCAGAGGCATCGGTGGGTGATAGATAATATTTGGTTTCGAGCCCACTTGTGTCCGTAAGACCCGAGTACTTGATACATTCTTGATTTTCGCGCTATCCACATCCGGGAGGTATGGGACCCCCAGCCGAGCTTGATTCATTCTTATTTCTTGGGGCCACAAACTAGTTTGAGGTTTTATTTACGATCTGTACTTATGCCATGTTTCTTTGCTTTATTTACGATTGTGAGTCGCACCTGTTTGTCTTGTTAGGATCGGACCACGATTTCGCGGTGTCGACAAGCCCGTTTGGGGTTCCCGATCGTTCTGACCGTCTAGCCAAACCTTGAGGCTGTCTCGAGCTTGCTTACTCCGTTCGGGTTCTACTTAAGGGTGGCCCTGAAATATTTCTGAATCCTGTGATTGTTCACCGTGAAAGCCTCGTTGGGTTTTGATTTGGTTTTCGAGGTTGATCGGCGTGTGTTGCTATTGGTGCACCCGGTAAAACTTTTCGAAAGCCGTGTCCGCGGATATGGACGACTTGGAGCACAGTATCTCGATCATAGACAAGCATAACTAAAGTTTACTGCTATAAATTTGACTTATAATGACTAGTAATCAGCTTCACTATAATGGAATGGCTAATTAATACTGCCCACAATTGCCTGTTTTGTGTGTCGCTTGCGACCATTGTACCTGACTAGTAAGTATTGCAACTACAACAAAATGGCTGAATAAAAGTACCAACGACTGCTGGGTTTTATGGGATATCTCATGCTATTCATATCTGATTAGTAATTGCTGCAACTACAACGGAATGATTAACTAAAAGGGCCCACTGCTTACTTTATCAGGACGATTCACTAAACCTGACTAGTAAAGTGCCGCAACTATAACTGAATAAGTAAAACTGCCAACTGTGTGAGTTCCTCGGTTGCCTTCCTCGTTTGGTCTCGAGGGGGAGACACCAGGATGGGTTTGATTGGTGATAGCTTTAGGATGGATCCGGTTAGGTCATTCTTATCCCTCTCTGATATCCGCCAGTTGTATCGAGTCTCTATAGGTTGTTTAGTGTATGTTGCCGCTGCCGCTCAGTCCACCATACCTATGTAGGCGAGGACCGCCGAATTCTAGCCTCATGGTATGGCCTCAAGATCTTGGCTCCTTCTTTGTTTTCTGCTTTGCCCTTTGTCGGCACCCCTTTTGTTAAGCAGGTTTGAGATCGACGCCGTTAGCAGGGTTACCCTTCCGGCTTGGCCTGGGCAGGGTTATGGACGCCATTGGTTATTCTTCAGGGCTCTTAGCCCCATTTGCTTCTTGTCCGTAGTCGGACGCTCTACCGTTTTCAAGGTGATTTGGATCCTGTATATTTTATCTGTATTCTTGACTCTTTGAGTCGCTGTTATGAATATCTGTTCTGTGGGTCCCATCGAGGACTGTTGTGTAATGTTATTACTTCGTTTTCCACCCGCACGAAAGTTCCTGGTGGGCACCTTTGAATCGTTTCTATGCGGGTTTGGTGAATTTTGCCCGAACTTGCATAGGTCCGATTCTGAGGGTGTTACATCAGTACTGAGGCCAGTACACGGCGAGACTAGAATTCGGCGGTCCTCGCCTACATAGGTATGGTGGACTAAAGCGGCAGCGGCAGCATGCACCAAACAACCTATAGAGACTCGAGACAACTGGCGGTTATTAGAGAGTGGTGAGAATGACCTATCCGGATCCAACCTGAAGCTAACACCAAACAAACCCATCCTGGTGTTTCCCCCTCGAGACCAAACGAGGAAGTCAACCGAGGAACTCACACCGTTGGCAGTTTTACTTATTCAGTTATCGTTGCAGCAATTACTAGTCAGGTTTAGATATTCATCCTGATAAAGTAAGCAGTAGGCACTTTTAATTAACCATTCCGTTATAGTTGTAACACTTACTAATCAGATATGAATAGCATGAGATAACCCTTAAACCCAGCAGTTGTTGGTACTTTTATTCAGCCATTCCGTTGTAGTTGCAATACTTACTAGTCAGGTACAATGGTATGGCGACAATCCAAACAAGCAATTGTGGGCAGTATTATTTAGGCATTCCGTTATAGGGAAGCTGATTACTAGTCATTATAAAGTCAAATTTATAGCAATAAACTTTAGTTATGCTTGTCTATGATCGAGATCGTGCTCCAAGTCGTCCATATCCGCATGGACACGGCTTTTAGAAAGGTTTACCGGCCGGGTGCACCAATAGCACACACGCCGATCAACCTCGAAAAACCAAATCAAAACCCAACGAGGCTTTCACGATGAACAATCAGGATTCAGAAATATTTCGTGGGCCACCCATTGAGTAGATCCCATAGCAGTAAGCAAGCTCGAGACGGACTCAAGGTTTGCGCCAATGGCGATCGGGAACCCAGTGTGGCTGGCTTGTCGATAGCGTAATCACTCCGCTGACCTAAACATGCAGGTGTGCCTCGCACAATTTAAATACGAAAGTAGCATGGCATAAGTACAGGATAGTAAATAAAACCTCAAACTAGTTTGTGGCCCCAAGAAATAAGACCGAATCAAGCTCGCTCAGGGGTCCCATATACCTCCCGGATGTGGATAGCGCGATAAATCAAGGAACAGGTATCAAGTACTCGGGGTCCTATGGGACAAAAGTGGGCGTTCGGAAACCAAATATTATCTATCACCCACCGATGCCTCTGCTTATTTCAATTTTAGTTGTTAAACAGGAATTAAAGTGAACAGTAAGTAAAGCTATGATCATCTCCAACATTAACATGCGGCAATACATCAACAAGCGTAGCCTTTGGGCGACCGCTTTGAGCAAGCGACTACGACGCGCAAGTCCAACTATCTACCAAACAACAGGTAATAGGATGTGTCCAAGGCAATATAGGGCTGCACGGTATATCACAGGTACGAAAAACTAAAGCATCGCAACATAGATAGCAATAGATCAACAGGAGGGGAATAAATACTATAAAAGTAAGAGAGGTAGAAAGGGGGAGATGCTCGCCTGAAAAACATTGTCGAAGGTTCAACCGAAGATCGGGGCGAAGCTCACATCAACTCAACGGCCTTATCCGCGAAGAAGCAAAACACTAGAAGAAACACCGGATGCAATATTTAATACTACGGCAGAAGATCGGCATGATGCATGTATGATGGATGACATGGCAAAGATGCGATGCAATTAGGTCATATTAAGCGGAACCGGGGTCCCGACAATTAATAAGATGGTTCAAGTTGTTTTAAAACCCCCGCAATTTAAATGTTGCATTATCAAGACAAAAGATAGCACCGGTTCGCTACACAAGTTTAAAAGAGGCCGATATAAGGCTAGATTTGCCCGCATATGGGCCCCATATTTAATTTAGGTGAATCGGCATAAGGCCCCCAAACCACATATATGCATGCGAGATGAATGATTAATATGCAACAAGTTGTTATTTCATTTATAAAATAGGGCTCGAGAAAGGGGTTCACACATTGGGGTCTCGATGATCTTGGGTTTCCGGGGTTCGGGGTTCGACAGGGTCCGGGGTCTGGGGTTCGGGGTTCGACGGAACGTTCTCGAGTAGCGGGGTAGGTCTTGGCACATTCGCGATGGTCGGGCCATGTTGACGGTCATGGCGTTCGGGATGAAGCACTTATCGCACCGGGGTCTCGGTGTCCGGGGTGAAGTACTCGGCGTCCTCGAGGAAGTACTAGTCGCACATGTGGTCTTCGAGCTCCATGACGATGATCTTGTCGCTTCGATGTCGGGGTCTTGAAAACCGGAAAGAAGGCCTTGTCGCCCTTGGGTGAAGAACTTGTCATCCCGAGGGTCCGTGGCTTCGGCGGGACGTTCTATGGATCCGGGGTCGAAGAACTTGGTGTCCAAGGGTTTTCTCCGAGTCCATGGTGCGACCAGGTGGTAGATCTTGTTCGGTCCCGACGCCGAGGTATTGCATAGTTCCCCGGTTCTCGACTCGTGTCGGCCTTGTGGTCCGAGAGGGACTACTTGTCGTCCGTGAAGGCGACGTCGGTGGTCGATGGCGAGCTTTTTCTGCACCATGCTCCTCGTATCCTTTCTTCAGAGAAGATCTCGAGCCCCCACGACACCACGACACCACAAAGCCGCTGCTGTTGAAGAGGGTGGAAGCAGGCATGCCGACAGGACAGGGGAGGTGGCGGTGGAGGTTGGACGGCGGGGCGGGCCGGCGGCAGCGCCGGCCGGGAGGTGAGTGGGTGGAGGCGGGGCTTCGCTGCAGAGGGGAGGCCCGAGAAGCAGCAGGCGGTGAGCGATTAAAGCGGCGGGCTCGGAGCGCCCGGGTCGCGATGCGGAGGACGCCGCGAGGCAGCGCGGCGGGCGAGCCGAGGCACGCAGAGGCAGCGGGGTCGCCGGCGGAGGAAGAGGAAGGAAGCTTGGCGGCGGAGGGGCGGCGGAGGGGCGATAGGCGGCGTGGCGGGAGGCGGCCGGAGCGATGAGCTTCATGGGCGGCGCGCCTGTGTGGGAGAGAGAGCGGTGGTGGGCGGGTCGGCGGCGAGAGAGAGGCGGCAGGGTCGGCGAGAGAGGCGGGCGGGCAGCGAGCAGAGGAGAACCAGGCGGCGAGCGGAGGCTGGCGGAGCGGTGGAAGCGGCGGCCAGAGCTGGTCACCGGAGGGGAGAGAGGAGGTGAGAGCCGGCGCTGGAGAGAGAGGGAGGAGGGCAAGGGGGAGCGGGAGCACGCCGGAGGAGGGGAGGCAGCGGAGCGAGGGGTGGGGCCTTGGACGCGTGGGTGGCGGAGGAAGGAGAGAGAGAGGGAGGCAAAGGGGGAGGGGGTGCAGGTGGGCCAGGTGTGGGGCCAGTGGTCGGGGTTGGACTGCAGGGGTGGGTGTCTGGCGTGCAGCTGCCTGGTGGGACCCAGGCGGTGGGCGGGTCCACGCGGGCTGAGAGGAGAGAGAGTGTGGGTGAGGGTGGTCTGGGTGGAAAAAGAGAGGGAGAGGGGGCTGGATGGATGAGGTGGCAGGTGGGTAGGAAATTGGTGGAGGGATGAGGTGGCGGTCTGTGGGTGGAGGGTAGATAGGATTTGGGTGGGAATAGATTTAGGGTTGGGCTGTGTTAGTTTTTGTGTTTGTTTGGATCTGTTCAAATTAAAACAAAGCCACTTTGCAAAATTGTTTTTAGGTAAACAAAATATCCGATACGCTCGGGGTTTTGCCTTTAACTAAAAAGGGGTATTTGTACAAACCAAAGCTAGGCTTTTCAAAATAATGCAGACCAACAATGCATGATGATGACGATGCAATGCACAAAAACAACGCGATTTTCTAGTAGTGGTTTTGCGGGATGCCACACGCCCGCTGCTGATCTGGAGCGGAAGCGGGCGAGGGAGGAGGATGTGGGGGGCTCTTCTTCTTCCAAGAGGAAGAAGGAGGCGGGAGACGAGCTGGAGGTGGTGCCGGAGGAGGGCGATGCCGAGTCCGCTCTCGGTGCTGATCTGGAGCAGGTGGTGTCGAAGGAGGCTCGGGCGGTCGTGGATCTGGTGGTGGGCGACAACATCCTGGCGGGCGTCGATCTCGTTGTGGCGGATGTGGGGGCGCTGGTGGCGGTGCAGGACGTGGTGGAGGATGCCGTGGAGGTCACTTCCGTGGTGGTGGCTGTCGTGGCTGCGCCTGCCGTGGCGGTGCCTGGCGTCGCGGAGCCTGCCATCGCGAAGCCTGCAGTGCATGTTGGCGAGCCTCAAGTGAGTTAAATTTGACGGTCTCTTTTAGATTGTAGGGTTCGTAGTTAGGGTTTTGATTTGTACTTTGGGTTTGTGTTTAGGGTTTTGATTTGTAGTTAGGGTTTGTACTTAGGCAGAGGCGAATCTACCGGCTATGCTTCGTTAGTCTAGAGTGATTGAAACCAGATTTTTTCCCCTTCATCTTGTATTTATCTATAAGTCGCGTGATCCGGAATCGGTGATCTTTTAGATGATGGAATTTCCTATTGTAAGGAAAATGGTTGGATTGGATCAAAGCCAGATTTTTTTAAATGATGTAATGTGATCTATTTATCATTTTGGATTCACAGTAATTCTTAAAAATAGCGTTTGAAGCCCATTTTCGGCTATCTCTGCATCGTCAGAGGAGCAAATCCCACTGTTGAACCATCAGTAATCATAATTTTCCAAATTACCCGAACAAAAACTTTTTGATTATCCTATTTCCATATGTTGCTAGCTATCTACAGAAGTTATAGCATAAAGATATAAACATTAGTAATGAAGATGGAAATACATAATAACATTCATTATTGTCCCTAGGATATTGATGGTGCATAAGTGTTATGACATGATCTTTTAGATTTATTCCATCCTATTTCCATATGTTGCTAGCTATCTAGAGTAGATACTTGTGATCTGTCTATGTAAACTTAGATGAACTGCTGCTACAAACTTGATCTAGCTAATCAACATGTTGTTGAATTGTAGCTTGTTTTTTTGGATGTTGAATAGCCTACTTCTTAAGGTTATTGTACTCCCCCTAGATGTTTGACATGTTTCCAAGTTTCTCTAGCTCACCATCTTGCTCTAAATCAATTCTTGGGTGTTTCTAGTTTTCTTGTTGGTGTGTAGATGGGAAACCTTGCTTTTGAAGTCTCTTGTATGGCCAGTGTTGCTTATATGTTGTTCATGATGTTTTCTCTAGGTCGATGCCTAGATAAGTTGCATGGTGTTTGTGTGTTTCTACCACGTGGTCCCATGTGATGCAAGTTACCACATGTCCTAGTTTACTCTCCCCTAGTGGTTTGTTTCATATGATGCATGTTTATCCATGTTCAGCTAAATTTTGTGGGTTTTGAAGTGGAATATGTGATTGGTTTATTGCTTAAAGCCTGTGATTTTATCTATGGGCTTGTCAAGATTATCCTTTGATAGGAAATGCATATTGTTGACCAATTATGTCCATATAGATTAGTGTTATCCATTTGTTTTTCATATATATAGTTTATTCCAAAGTGTAAAACAATTAACTTTGCATCTGTTTGTTTTAATATGAAGGAGGTAGAGTACATTGATCCATATGAGTTCCAGGAGGATGGAAGCCCACTTTCGGTGATACATTCAACTTTTTACATATTACATTTTACATTCATTTTGTAATATATTTTTTTTGCATTTTGTAAGATTGAATGTTTGTTGTGTGCATTGTAGTTTGACTCGTAGGACAGTGCTGAGTCTGTGGACAAGAGAAATGAAAATTCCTTCATTGAGAAGGAAGTGATCCAGCTGCAAGCAAACAACCGCGGCCCATATGTGGTGAACAACATGTACAGGTGCCCATACCATCCAAGGAAGCCTAGGGGTGGGAAGCTTGAGAACCTGCTGCAGCACGTTTAGCAGCTCACCACGGACTGTTCAGATGCTCGTGAGAAGGCTCAGCATAAGGCTCTGTGGGAGGTGCTTGTCCAGGCAGACTTGGTGTAGTTGTTAGTTATTGAATATTTGAAATGTTATATATGGTATGTAAGAACATCTAGGCTATGTTTGTTAGTTCTGGACATGGCAGGTATGATCTTTTGGTGCATTTTCCTGTGATGAAGGTGCTCTTTTGCTCTGGATATTATAACAATCTAATCTTTTAGTTATCTATGACGGTCTGAATCTGTCATTTTAAAATGTGTGTAAAAATACATGTTATTTTGCACTTTTGCCATTATGTTTGAAATTGTTTTTTGAAAAATATGTTATGTTTTTTGTGAATCACACATGGCGACCTTGCTGCATCCTAATAGCAGAACGAGGTAGCATATTATCTTCCGAGCGACAGACCACACCAGCATCCTAGTAGCAAAACGAGGTAGTAATAGTCACAGCCGAAGCTCCACAAATAAACCCACGAGGTAGTAATAGTCACAGCCGAGGCTCCAGGAACAAACCCTTTTCAGAGCAACAAACCACACCAAAAGGCCCTTTGGTCGCTGAGGAAGGTGTTGTCTGAATTGAATGACGATTTGACCTTTGTTTGAAGGACGCAAAGGGGCCACTTATTTCATATATAATTTTTTTAGTTATAGAAATTAGAGAGTTGTGTTTGTAAGAATTGCATGAGGTTTTTCACCATTGTTTGAAGGACTCTAGGGGCCACATTTTTTATATATAAATTATTTTGTTATTTAAAAGTAGGTGCATGTAGAAATTTTAAAATACTAAATCACCTGAAAATCAAATTTGAATTTTGAACAAGTAAACTTTTAAAATTTGAACAAGCAAAATTTTGAACTAGAGCTACATAATTGGAACACATTTCATCTTCTATTGTGAAGGAAGTACAAAATTTAGAGCTACATAATTTTGAACTAGAGGTACATAATTGTAACGCAATTCGACGCAAATTTTGACCAGACTTTGACCTGGCAATACAAAATCACAGAAAATCAAAAAATAGTGAAACCTTGTCCATTGGTCTTAGATTGTACCCTAGTTAGAAGGAAAGATAATAAACCTTGAGTTTGTGGAAGCAAAGATGAGTTTGCTCTCTCACTCTTGGTTCCAAGTGTGAGTCTCATGGGTGTGTACCCAATTTCATAGGACATGACCAGCTCCATGTCATACTTTCTCAGAATTGACTCAAACTTGGCAGGGAGGTGTGTCTTGGCATGGCAGACATTTCATCTTTTGGTGTATGTCACCAAGTATGCTTTTAAATACCATTATCCATTTTAAAATTTCAAATTCAGCTATATCTTGTGAAGGAAGTACAAAATTTATAGTTGAAACCTTTGTTTCACCAACATGGTTAGGTAGATTGGGACATTTAGTGGGAACATGACCACTTTGTTGGTCTTTAATTTCTATTTTGCTCAATTTGTATCACAAGTCAAAGTTTGGTCAAATATGGTAAAAACATGGAAAATTTGAACTAGAGCTACACAATTGGAACCTCAAATATTTTGGGGAAAATCATTTTTAGGCCCACAAGATGTGGTTTAACCATGGATCTATTGGTAGATCAGCTAGGTTCATCCATATGGCTACTCGGTGTTCGACGCAAATTTTGACCAGACTTTGACCTGGCAGTACAAAATCACAGAAAATCAAAAAATGGTGAAACCTTGTCCATTGGTCTTAGATTGTACCCTAGTTAGAAAGAAAATAATAAACCTTGAGTTTTTGGAAGCAAAGATGAGTTTGCTCTCTCACTCTTGGTTCCAAGTGTGAGTCTCTTGGGTGTGTACCCAAATTTCATAGGACATGACCAGCTCCATGTCATACTTTCTCAGAATTGACTCAAACTTGGCAGGGAGGTGTGTCTTGGCATGGCAGACATTTCATATTTTGGTGTCTATCACCAAGTATACTTTTAAATACCATTATCCATTTTAAAATTTTAAATTCAGCTATATTTTGTGAAGGAAGTACAAAATTTATAGTTGAAACCTTTGTTTCACCAACATGGTTAGGTAGATTGGGACATTTGGTGGGAACATAACCACTTTGTTGGTTTTTAATTTCTTTGCTCAATTTGTACCACAAGTCAAAGTTTGGTCAAATATGGTAAAAACATGGAAAATTTGAACTAGAGCTACACAATTGGAACCTGAAATATTTTGGGAAAATCATTTTTAGGCCCACAAGATGTGGTTTAACCATGGATCTATTGGTAGATCAGCTAGGTTCATCCATATGGCTACTCGGTGTTCGACGCAAATTTTGACCAGACTTTGACCTAGCAGTACAAAATCACAGAAAATCAAAAAATAGTGAAACCTTGTCCATTTGTCTTAGATTTTACCCTAGTTAGAAGGAAAAATAATAAACCTTGAGTTTGTGGAAGCAAAGATGAGTTTGCTCTCTCACTCTTGGTTGCAAGTGTGAGTCTCATGGGTGTGTACCCAAATTTCATAGGACATGACCAGCTCCATGTCATACTTTCTCAGAATTGACTCAAACTTGGCAGGGAGGTGTGTCTTGGCATGGCAGACATTTCATATTTTGGTGTCTATCACCAAGTATACTTTTAAATACCATTATCCATTTTAAAATTTTAAATTCAGCTATATTTTGTGAAGGAAGTACAAAATTTATAGTTGAAACCTTTGTTTCACCAACATGGTTAGGTAGATTGGGACATTTGGTGGGAACATAACCACTTTGTTGGTCTTTAATTTCTATTTTGCTCAATTTGTACCACAAGTCAAAGTTTGGTCAAATATGGTAAAAGCATGGAAAATTTGAACTAGAGCTACACAATTGGAACCTGAAATATTTTGGGAAAAAACATTTTTAGGCCCACAAGATTTGGTTTAACCATGGGTTTGAAAAAAAAAGAATAAAGGATTATTTCAAAAAAATTATATGGGTTTGAATTATATTAAATTTAATTTGAAAAAAGACAAAATACCTAATCATAAATAAATATTAAATAACAAGAAAATTATATTTGAGTGAATTAAATAACACAGTAAAAAATAAGATGAAACATACTTAAAAGGTTTAGTAAAGGTTTGAAATCAAATTGAGTATTGAAATCATTTGATTTGAATTGAAAAAGAAATTAGAAATGGAAAAAGAAATAAGAAGAAAAAATAAAGAAACGTACCTGGGAACCAGGCCCAGCGAGACAACCTAACCCACTGGCCCAACTCCCGTGCCCGTTGCAGCGTCGCATCCTGGTGGACTGGGAGTAAAATCGGCTCGTCTACGCGTGCTGCGCACTGTGCCGACGAGGGTAGGAGTTTTAGTCCCACCTCGCTAGTTGGAGGCGAGGACGACCAACTTATATACCCCGTCCGATGCTCACCCTCGAGCTCCTCTCAAAAAACAAATCTGTCGAATTCACTCTGCTATCGGGCTGACCTCTGGGGCCGCTAGGCAGTACTACTCTGGTCTAGTTCGCCTGTAATGGGCTTGAGCTAGGCCCGTGTGTGCAACCCAACCTCCAGAGTGTCCGGGTTTTTTTACTTGATTTTTTTGCCAATATTCTGCATTTGCGAATATATCATTTTTGTTATGTTATCCTGGAGTTCGAATTTTACGCAATTAAAAAAAAGAGTTAATTGGGCTGATTAATATACTGCATACCTCGGCCTAAACTGGGCCTTTAGTGTCGTTTCCACATATTTTTTTAGTCAAACGCGCAGCGACGTGGTGGGTTTAGATAGGCATGACCGCATCGTGGCTACATCGTCGCCCTACCGCCGCCATCTCTGTCCCAGTTTACAACCCCCTTTCGAGTTGACTCCTTCGAGGTGCGAAGGTCTCAACCTTGCGGCGACTCGGCGGATTGCGCCATTCGTATAACAGCGGCGCGCGGGAGTAGTACTGCGGCGGCCCATCAGGTATGTCCACCATCTAATGGATGTATGATCGCATGGATCTATGATCGCATGCACCGTAGCTCTGTGTATCGTAGATCTACGATCGCATGCACCATCGTGGCTGCAGAGAGGGGTAGTGGCGGGGCCAGGTGGGACGTTTTGAGGTGTGGCGGCGGAGGTAATAGGGTAGGGTGCAGCGGTGGTGGGGATTACAAGGAGAAAGACGGGCAGTTCATTTCCGAAAAGGAGAAAAAAAACTTGTTTGCCCAAGATCCGCCGATGGACAGCAGCGATTGCCATAGTACCCAGGAATTGGCATAGTAAGCAACTTTATTTCTATTTTTAACAGCAAGAAGACTAGCTCTAAGATCCACCGATGGCCAACAAGTAAAAAGCATACATAATCGGTCGACCCTGCTTGTATATAAAAAAGAAAAGAAACTAACCTAGCTAGATTTGGGCACTACCTAGTATGACCGTCTTGTCACACAACCAACATACAATAGACGTAAGCCATCCAATGCGTTGTAGCGGGGATGTGAGGTGGGATCCTAGTATGATCCCTTGTGATAGATTGGAAATTAATAGAAAGCGTCGGTGTACAGTATCCGAGAAAAGCATTTGCACTTTTGGAAGGGGGGGCTGTAGCCCAGTTTCATCTCCATGATGCTCCGCGGTGTGTGCAGGGGTTGGATGTGCCCTTGGCCGGAGGGGTTGGCGCTGGGCGAGAGGCGTAAAAGGATTTTTCATGTCGTGGGAATGGTCACGGCAGATGCTGCAATCGGCAGCGAGTAGTAGAACGAAGGGCAAGGGCGGCCAGCCATCTGCGGTGCGATATGAGGGCAAAGACACAGGGTTTTACCCAGGTTCAGCCCCCCGGAGGGTAAAGACCTACTCCTGCTAGATTGTATTATGAAGGTGGTACAATGGGCGAGCTCGGCGGCTCGCCGGCGAGTCGCTTGGGTGTATGATGGAACGTATCTCTAGACGCCCCGCAGGGAGGTTTATATAGGCTCACCTCCCCTAGGGTTTACATATCTCAACTGAATCAGTTAAGGCTTCAACACTCGTTTAACCTAATCCGACTGGGCCTATCTACTTACCTGGGCCTTCAGCTTCCAGTCGCCTGGATTCGCACCGGGCCTTGATCCAGTCGCCGTCTTGCAGGCCCACTCGCCAAGTCTTGGGCCAGTCGGAAACATCCTGCTGGGTATACCCCGGTAGGCACATCCCCATTAGTAGTCCCCGAGGCCGTCGCCGATTGGGCGTAGATGGTCGCTGGCAGTCGGAGTATGCGGCCGCTAAGCGGGCATCCAGTCGAATCGTCGGCGGGCTCTTGTATAAGGAGAAACTAGTCGTTCTGATCGCAGCTTTGGCGAGTCGAGTCGGCGAAACACTGTCATAGTGAACGAGTCGGCGAGCCGAGTGGCTGAAGTTGGACCGTTAACTGTGGTCAAACTAGCCGTTAGGGTAATCCAACGGTAACTTTTGGCGTAATCACCGCGTAGTAACGGCTCCCTGATTTGGCGGGTAACAACCGCTATATAAGAGGAATGGCAGGCGATCAGAGAACCACCTTCTCACCATTTCCTCCGACTGCGCGCACTTTTTGCCTCCCTTCGCATCGCGACCCAGCCGACCAGAAATCCCCCGACCCCCAGCAAATCTCTCTGCCATGGCCCTCTCCACCGAGCCTTGGGGCAGATCTAAGTGCACGAGGGTGCAACTGGCTTCCTTCGAGGAGGCCGGGATCTTGCGAGCCGGCTGCTGGCGCATTCCTGCGGCCGGAGAGACGACCCCGAATCCGCGAGAGAGGGAATTCATCTGCTTCACCAGCCATCTTGAACGGGGGCTAGGGTTCCCCACGTCCCTGTTCTTCCGGCACTTCTGCGCCTACTACGGGATCCAGCCATCGGATCTGGGTCCCCACAGCATCGAGCAGCTCGCCATCTTTGTGGCGTTCTGCGAGTGCTACTTGGGCTGCCGGCCCTACTTCCCTCTATGGCAAGATCTGTTCCACGGACGGATCAGCCGCGAGGAAGCGGGCGGCCCAATGCTAGCCGCGGGAAGCCTAACCTTCCAGCTGAAGTCGAAGGCTTCATTCTTCGACCTGATGCTGCCCGCCAAGGCAGCGAGCGACTGGAAGAAATCGTGGTTTTACGTAGCCGAGGCGACCCCGGAGGGCGAGACGGCGATTCCGCGGTACTCCGCCAACCGGTCCGAGCCGCGCCGTCTTCAAGTCGGCAAGCTCCCCAGCGACCAGCGGATGGTCGTTGACGAGATGCTCCAGACCATCCGCGGTCTGAAGAAGAAGGGCCTCCAGACGATAAACCTGTACAACTGCTGGCTCGGGCGGCGGCTCGTCCCGCTAGCTCGGCGCGAGCACTACATGTACCAGTACACGGGCCGGGAAGACTCGACGAAGGCCTGCCTCGACGAGTGGAAGCTGGAGGACTACATCCCAGCACTGAAGAAAATCACCCAGGCGGTGTACCTGGACGCACAGGCTGGGGTCGCCCCCTATACCGCAAAGCGTCCAGCCCCAACGGTAATCGCTTCACTTCGCTCGCAGTCGCAGTTTTTGCAGTCGCGGTAATTCTAATTTCATCTTGTGTTCATTGCAGCTATTCCAAGTGGTGGAAGGATGGCTCCCGCCTTCGGACGACGAGAACTCGAGCTCGTCCGTCCAGGACGTGGGCGAGTCGCCTCCCGCCAAGGGCGAAGCCGGGAGTGACGAGGGCGACAGCGACGACGAGTCCGAAGAGGAGGTCGCCCCACTGCTCCGCAAGACCCGTGGGCAGCGTCAACGTGAGCTTGAGGCAAGTAAAAGCCTCGAGCGTCATGACGACGACGAGCTTCCAGAAACCACCTCGCGCCGCCAGGCTACTCCATCGAAAAAGAAGAAGAAGGAAAAGGAGGTGAAGGCGCCTCCGAGGAAGACGAAGACGAAACCGACGAGGCCGGCCTCGCCACCACATTCAGCGGCGATTCGGCGCTGACGCCAGGGCGAGGCGCGCCCGACGTCGGCGCTGGACACGGCCACCATCGAGGTGCCCCTGGCGTCGATGCCTCCGCCATTCGCCCCAGTCTCTGGGCTGGGGGACGCCTCGGTCGCAGCGGCTTCGCCTCACAAGGAAGCTCCTGTTGAAGATGTTCCAGAGGCTCCGGTTGCGGCCTCAACAACGAAGAAACCGTCCGTGTCTTGGGCACGCGACGTTCTGGAAATGGGGCTCAGCCGCCGACTGGGCCTCGAACTAGAGAAACCAGCCGGCCTCCATACGGGGTTGCGCTTCATTCTAGTCGTCAAGTGAGTACACTCTCCTTCCTTTGTCTTGGATAGCAGCTCGAATTATATTGCTTACATGATTGATGTACAGGACCGGAGTGAAGAGGATGGGCCACCCAACCGTGGCTAAGGTGCCACCCATCGTCAGCGAGGAAGATCCTTCCCGCAAGAGGAAGGCGGACGAACTCGTCGTCCCTGCGGATGGCGGCAAGAAGGCCAAGGGTGACGACGTCGTCACGATTTCTGACGACACGGCGGTCGCGCCGGCTGGACCCGTAACGGCTCAGGAGGGCGCTCCCTTGCCTGGAACGGCCGAGCCGACCTCCTTTGGGGCGGGTGCCTCTATCGCCACCTTCCCGCGCTTCGTGGACAAGGCGGCCGCGGCGAGTGGAACTTCGCCCTCGAGCCACGCTCCTGGGACCGCTGATGCTGAAGTCGACCAACTTCGTGGGCATACGCCGGCTCTCCTCGCGTCCGTGGACGCGATACAACTCCACGGCATGCTTGGCGCAGCCATCCAGGTATATCCAGTCCCCGAGGATCAGGTCGGTGCTTTGCAGCGGCCTGATTCTTTTAGTGTCTTATCTTTATTTTTCGCATCCAGTCCCCGAGTGCGCACACGCTGAATTTCAGCGGATGGGCACTTAGGAATTTCTTGAGTACCAGTCCCCGAGTGCGCACTCGCTGAATTTCAGCGGGTGGGCACTTAGGAATTTCTTGATTGCTAGTCCCCGAGTGCGCACTCGCTGAATTTCAGCGGGTGGGCACTTAGGAATTTTGCTTTGATTAACCTTTTTGGTGATGTTCATGGTCTGCAGCTTGAATCGGCTGACCGATTGGCAGCGAAGCTCCGCGCGGAGAAGGAACTGGCCATCGTCCAGGAGGCGAACAAAGGGCTTCAGGCTGTTGTCGCGAAGGCAGAGGAAGCTCGCCAGGGACTTGTCCCCGTGGGTGAATTGGCGGCGGCGCAATCGGCTTTGAGTTCGGCTGAACAGCGGATCGCCGACCTCGGCGAAAGCCGCGGAGGCGAAGGAAGAAGCGAGCTCGGCTGATGGGCGAGCCAAGGCCGCCATTGCAGCCGCCGAAGAGGATCGCAAAGTGTCGGACGCCCTTGTTGCTGGGCTTCAGGACGACCATACTTCGCTTCAATGCTTCATCACGGATCTCGCCCGCCCATTGATTGGTAAGTGCGTCTTCCTCTGCCAGTAGTTGTGCCTTTTGTGGTGTCCATCGTATTAATTATTGTCTTCTACTCGCAGGTCGCATCATCGATAGTGCGGAAGAGGCAAGCTCGTTCGACACGCGGCAGTGTGTAAGCATGCTTGTCGACTCGGCAACGTTGTCGGCGACGTGCATCCGTGCCTATCTCCAAGAGATATCGCCCACGGAAGTGATTCCCAGCGACCTATTTGAGGTGTGGAAGTATTTGGAGAAGGCGCCCGCGGTCGTTGAGTTCATGACGCGGTCGGCGTTTCGGCGCGGAGCGGCGACGGCACTTAGTCTTGGACTTGCCCACTTCCCCGAGGACTTCGACATCGACGATGTGACGAGTGGCTACCCATCGTCGACTGGCGCGGTGGATCTTTTCGAGGTCCTCAAGTTGCAGGACCTCGCCGCCACGTACTCGGAGCGTGTCTGGGCAATGGGCGACCTCCTTCCGTACAAGGAGACGGTCGTGGTGCCTAGCGACCCCGAGACGCCGCATCGTGATTTCAAGGTCGAGCAGCCCTTCCGCGCGGCGATGGCGGGTGAACTGATGACGTATCCGTCGAACCCGTACACGCCGTTCATCCGCAATCGTCGGGGTGTTTGCGAGTCGTCGTCTAAGCCTGCAGAATAGGATAGTTTGCCCTGTGGCGTTAGCAGCAGGTCTGCCATGCGGGCATATTTTGTAATATGAAACAATGCAACATGCTATCGAATGAGACATCATGTCTATTTTGGTATTTGTCAGGTGTTTGTGATTGATGTTTGAACGAGTCCCCGAGCGCGTCTGCCCTTTTGTGGGGTTTACCTCGTATGTGATATGTTTGTTGTTTTTGTGTGTTTTGTTACTGTGGTCGACTCGCCCAGACTTGAAGAGCCAGTCGCTAGGCGACTCCCTTGAACGCTCTGTACTTCGCCGTTTTCCCTTCCGCGAACGAGGTCGGGTGGCCGAGTCCCCGACCGTGGTACTTGGTTGTTCCAGGCGCGACTCGAGGGTGAGTGAGGACTTGGCGTGTTAGTTTGAGCGCATCACTCCTGCCTGGCCCGTGGGGTCAGTCGCGTGGCGAGTCCTGGGCATGCTCTCCTACTTGGCGTTTTTCCGGACCGCTCGCGGTGAACTGGTCTGCAGTCCCCGAGCGTGGTACTTAGCCGTTCGAGTCGCTATTTCAAGGATGCGGTGGACCATGGTCGCTGTAAGAAGCGAAGGCAGTTGTCTTGGTTCGTAGAACTAGTCGGGCTAGGCGACTCCAATGGGGCTCCGGGTAGGCGTTTTTCATGGACGGTGCAAGACCTGAGGCGACTCAGTGCTCTTCACCGCACTACTTAGCCGTGTCGATCGCTGTACCAAAGGTTGACTTCTGCGGTTAGCGTAATGCTGTTATTACGAGTGCGAGTGGCACAAGACATGGAGAGTAGGCGCAATTTGCGGTAACCGTTTCTTTTTATTTCATAGCGACTGGAGAATACATATGTGGGGTTCTAGGAGTAGAACTTCCGTAAGAGGTTTACATTCCATGGTCGCTTGACGTCGAGTTCGCCGTCCCCGCAGACGTCGATGAGGTAATAGGCGTCATTGCCGAGTACTCGCCCGATGGCGAATGGCCCTTCCTACGGAGGGGATAGCTTGTGCATGCCCTTCTTGTCCTGGATGAGGCGTAACACCAGGTCGCCCTCTTAGAAGGTGCGAGTTTTCACCCGCCGGCTGTGGTAGCGGTGTGTGACCAAGCGAGGTCACGTGCTTCGTCGAGTTAATCGACCCCATCTTGGCTGGCGAGCTCGTTTGCGGCCTCCGTGTAGTGGACGACTCGCGGCGAGTCGTGCTCGAGGTCGGTGGGCATGACTGCCTCGGCGCCATAGACCATGAAGAAGGGGGTGAACCCTGTCGACCTGTTGACCGAGGTGCGGATCCCCCAGATGACAGAGGGAAACTCCTCGACCCAGCACCCGGCGGTGCGCTCGAGTGGTACTTGGAGTCGTGGCTTCAGGCCGTGGAGGATGCTTTGGTTGGCCCGTTCCGCCTGGCCGTTGGATTCCGGGTGGGCGACTGACGCGAGGTCGAGCCAAATGTGGTGCTCTTCGCAGAATTCGGCCATGGCTCGTTTGGCGAAGTTGGTGTCGTTGTCCGTGATGATGCTGTTTGGGAACCCGTAGCGATATATGAGCTCGCGTAAGAATTTGGTGGCGGTCTTCCCGTCGCATTTCCGAACTGGCTTGGCTTCCACCCATTTTGTGAATTTGTCGACCGCAACCAAGAGGTGGGTGTAGCCGGAGGGAGCCTTCTTGAAGGGGCCTACCATGTCCATGCCCCACACAGCGAATGGCCAGGTGATGGGGATTTTTTTGAGCGCTGAGCTCGGCACGTGCGTCTGGTTGGCGTACTTCTAGCACCCGACGCACCGCTGGACAATGTTGACAGAATCGGCGTGTGCGGTGGGCCAGTAGAAGCCATGTCGCATAGCCTTAGCGACAAGAGAGCGGGCGCCGGCGTGGTGGCCGCAGTCACCGGAGTGAATATCGTGGAGGATCTTGCGTCCTTCGGCGGGTTGGACGCAGCGTTGGAACAGGTCGGTGACACTGTGCTTGTGGAGCTCGCCGTCGATGATGGCGTAGGACTTGCATCGACGAGCGATCATCCGAGCTTCCGTATCGTCTGCCGGCAAGGTGCCGGCTTCCAGGTAGGCGGTGTAGGGCTTGGTCCAGTCGTCTGGCTCGTTGACGAGTGCGACCAGGGCTGCCTCTGGTGGGAGTAGGACTCCGATGTCGATATCCCTCGGGGGAGAGACTGATGGCTTGGTGATCGTGTCGAGGAAGACGCCGGCGGGTGGTACGAGTCGAGCCGACCCGATGCGAGAGAGTGCGTCGGCCTCCTCGTTCTTCCGCCTGTCGATCCACTCGACGGAGTAGCCGGTGAAGTGTCCGCCCAACTTGTCCACTGCTTGGCGGTACGCCGCCATGGTGGGGGAGACGGCGTCGCAGGTGCCAGCGACTTGCCCCGCGACGAGGTCAGAATCTTCGTAGCAGCGTAGGCGGTTGACATTCATCTCCTTGGAATCTCGCATGCCGTGGAGTAGGGCCTCGTACTCGGCCATGTTGTTGGTGCAGGGTGTGAAGTCGAGGCAGAGGATGTAGCGGAGCTTGTCGCCCTTTGGTGAAGTTAGCACGATCCCTGCGCCTGCACCGTCCGCGTTCTTGGAGCCGTCGAAGTGCAGGCTCCAGTAATGGAGGTATGGCAGCTTCACTGGCTGCTGGGCCTCTTCCCAGTCGGCGATGAAGTCCACTAAGGCCTGCGACTTGATCGCTTTTCGTGGCTCGTATTTGATGTTGTGGACGCCGATCTCGACGGCCCACTTAGCGAACCGCCAGGTCGCCTCGCGGTTGCGGATGATGTCTTGTAGTGGTGCTGAGGATACGACCGTGATCGGGTGTTCCTGGAAGTAGTGCGGCAGGCGCCGCTGGGCTCGGAACACCGCGTATACTAGCTTTTGGTACTGGGGGTACCGCTGGCGCGACTCGGTGAGGACCTCGCTGATGTAGTACACCGGTCGCTGTACTGGGCGCTCCTTTCCTTCCTCCGGTCGCTCGACGACCATCACGGCGCTGACGACGTGCTCGGAAGCCGCGACGTAAACCAGCATGGGTTCTTTGTCGGCGGGGGCAGCGAGTAGCACCTTTTTGAGATCGCGGAGCGCGTCGTCCGCCTCCTTGTCCCACTGGAAGGTGGGGTTCTTGCGCATCAGGCGGTATAGGGGCATCGCCTTTTCGCCCAGGCGGGGGATGAAGCGACTGAGAGCCGCTACTCGCCCGGCCAATTTCTGGACGTCGCGCAGTCACTCGGGTTTGCCGAGCCGGGCGATCGTGTCTATCTTCGTGGAGTTCGCCTCGATACCTCGTTTGGAGATGACGTACCCCAGTAGTTGTCCTACAGGTACACCGAAGGTGCATTTGCCTAGGTTGAGCTTTATCTTGTATTTTCGCAAGTTGGCGAATGTTTCCGCCAGGTCGGCGAGTAGGTCGCCCTGGCGAGCGGACTTTACGACCACGTCGTCGATGTAGATGTGGATGTTGCGGCCAATTTGGCTCGCGAGGCATTCTTGCATGCACCGCTGGTAGGTCGCCCCGGCGTTCTTGAGGCCGAAGGTCATGGCGGTGTAGTAGAAGGCTCCGAATGGCGTGATGAACGCCGTCTTCTCCTCGTCCTCGACAGCCATTTTGATCTGGTTGTACCCAGAGTAGGCGTCCAGGAAACATAGCGACTCCGAGCCCGCGGTGGAATCGATTATCTGGTCGATCCGCGGGAGGACGAACTGCTCCTTTGGACAGGCGCTGTTCAGGTTTGTGTAGTCGATACACATCCTCCAGGTCCCGTTTTTCTTCTCGACCAGGACTGGGTTTGCCAGCCACATGGAGTATTTGATTGGTCGGATAAAGCCTGCAGCGAGTAGACGCTGCACCTCCTCGGCGATTGCTCAGCGGCGCTTTTCATTGAAGGGTCGCAGCGACTGCTTGACAGGTCGCACTTTGGGGTCGGCGTTTAGCTTGTGCTCAGCGAGCTCCTTGGGGACACCTGGCATGTCAGAGGGCTTCCATGCGAAGATGTCCCTGTTCTCACGGAGGAACTCGATGAGCGCGCCTTCCTATGCTAGGCTCATGCCCGTCCCGATCGTCACCGTCTGGCTGGAGTCGCATGGGACCAGCTCGACGGTGTGGGTGTGCGTCGTCGCCTCGAAGGTTGAGGTGTTTGCGCCCTCCGAGTTGGGCTTCTTGAGTATGGTGGGGTCGTCGTTGTTGACCCCGCTCGCGTACTTGGCGAGCTCATCGGTGTGGTTGGTCTCCGCCGCGATGACGGCGTCGGCGAGTTCGGCTCCTTTGGCCTCGCACTCGGTGGCCATGTCGGGGTCGCCGTTGATGGTGATGACGCCGCACGGTCCATGGAGCTTCATTGTGTTGTACGCGTAGTGGGGCGCTGCCATGAACTTGGCGAACGCCTGGCGCCCCAGGACGCAGTGGTAAGGGTTGTCGAAGGGCACCAGCTCGAAGACGATCTGCTCGGTGCGGAAGTTTGTTGGTGTGCCGAAGGTGACTGGCAGCGTGACCTTACCGATCGGGTACGCCTTCCGACTGGGGACGATGCCGTGGAACGTGGTGTGGGTCGTCTCGGTCATCGACTGCGGGAGCCGCAGCCGTCTGAAGGTGTCCAGGTACAGGATGTTGATGGAGCTGCCGCCGTCCATCAATGTCTTGGGGAGCCAGTAGTCGCCGACCTTAGGCTTGACCACCAGGGCGACTCGGCCTGGGTACTCGATGCGTGGCGAGTGGTCTTGTCGACTCCAGGTGATGGGCTGCTCCGACCAGTTGAGGAACTGGGGAACGTCCGCCTGGGCCACCGTGTTGACGGCGACGGCGCGGGTGATGACCTTCTTCCCGCGCTTCGTGTTAAAGCCCGTGAAGGTATGGAGCGAGCCGGCCACTTTGCCGAATTTTCCGCCGTTTGGCGGGTCGTTGTCGGGGTCCTCGCGTGCTCGCCGTGCCTTCTCGATCTCCCTGAGGGTGTGGCAGTCGGCGGTGGTGTGCGTTGCGGGCTTCCCTTCCCTGCTATGAAACGCACATGGTTGGTAAAGGAGAGCCGCGGGGTCGAACCTTGGCTTGGCCTTGTAGTTGCCGTCGTCGCGGTGTTGTCCTCCGTCGCGGCGGAAGCTCTTGGGCTCGCGTTGCGCGTGCCCAGCGTTGGCGACGAAGTCGACTCGCCCGTCAGTGCGGCGCTTGCCGGTGAGGCGAGTGTTGTTGTAGCGTAGGTCGGACCGTCGTCTGCTATCGTTGCCGCTCGTGCGGCGTTGACCTCCTGACTCGTCGTCAGTTTCCTGGTTTGGATCTTCCTCCGCGTACCATTTGGCGATCTCGAGGAGGTCGGGGATGTTGTCGAGTGTGCGAGAGTGTCGCTTGAGCTTGGCGACCAGGGGCTCGTAGCGGCACGAGGTCTTGAAGCAGTGGATCGCGGTGTCCGGGTGGATGCCGACCGCGTTGTACCAGAGTTCTTGCCACCGTTGGACCCAGTTGCGGGTCGACTCGCGGGGTCCCTAGACGCATCGCTCCAGGTCCTCGATGGTGGTGGCGCGGGTGTAGGAGCACTCGAAGTGCCTGACGAAGGCGTCGCGCATTTCCTCCCAGGAGTCGATACTGTCCTGGGGGAGGGTGTTGATCCACTGCATGCACGTCCCTCCATCATCAGGGGGAGGTAACGGGCGGCTAGCAGGTCGGTGTGGCCTGCGATCCCCATCGCCATGAGGTATGTGTCGAGCCAGACGGCGGGGTCATACGTGGGGTCGTACTTTCCTATCTCCTTCGGCGCATTGAAGTTTGGCGGGTACTTCTCGCCTCGAATCATTGGTCCAAAGCACTTGGGGCCGAGTCGACTTAGCGACCCCATGGGTTCGCCGTCGCGGCGATTGGTTAGGGTGTGTCGCAGGTCGTCGGGCTGGCGTGCGCACCAGCTTTGGTTGTTGATGATGTGGGTGCGGGCGTCGTTGGGTTGCCCGTTGGCGGCGACGAAGTTGGTCACCGCGGGTCACAGGAGTGGCGATTCGCTGGTCGGTGTTGGAGCTGCGGTGGCTCGGGTGGCGGTAGTTGAGGGTGTTTGCCACTGGGCGGCCGGAGGCCGCTCGCTTCCCGACGAACGCGAGTATACTCGACCGCGGTCGGCGCTGCGTTTTGCTGCTCGCGGCTTTTGCGGCGAGGGCCCGACGCATCGGATCCGTAGGGCGCCGCCTGCGGCCGTGATGTTGTCGGCTGCTGCTCGACCCGCCACGAGGTTGTCCATCGGGTGGAGAAGTGGGAGGCCGTTTGCCTCTCCCGTGAGGAGACTACTATCCGCGCTGGTCCTCGAGGTGTGCGGTTGGGTGGAGGGCGCCCATCACCGTTGATCCCGGGCGGGGGGCGCTTCCTCTGTGGCGCGTTCTCGCAGATCGCGCCGCCACTCGGGCCGGTCGTCTTCGCCGTCAGTTCGTGGCGCCGAACGGTGGGGTTCAGGCGCGACCTGATCCGCTGCTGGTGATAGCGCGATAGTTCCTGCGCCGTCACCTGCTCGAGGCGGAATTTTTCGCGCTCGGCTTGTTCCTTGCGCATCGCCTCCGCCAGTTTTAGGCGGAGTTCCTCGACCTCCGTTGCCGTGGCGTTAGGAGGGATTGGGGTGGAGAATGGATCCTCCGGCGGATCGGTGCCGGTCGCCGTGTAGGTCGCGGCGTGGCGACCGGTTCCGTCACGGAGGTCGGCGGAGTTTATCGACCCGGAGTCAAATTCGAAGATCCCGAGGATAGAGGGGTCCTCGAAGTCTCCCACATTGCAGACCTGGGTGATGGAGCCCGCGGGTGAAGCCGCGGTGATAGACCCGGCGAGTGACGCCGGGGTCACCGAGTCGGCGTCGTCGTTGAGGGTCACTTCTGGCGTCGCTGAGTTTTCGCCACGCCGCTATGGGCGAATTGTACTCGAGGCGAGGCGGTGGATCGGCGGATCTGGCTCGAGAGCCGATCGCAGGCGGCGACTTCGCGGATGCGAGCCGAATCCCGAGACGGCGACGCCGTGAGGCCGACGAGGGCCGATCGCCGATCGGCGTGATCACGTCAGGCGTGACGGGTCGCGCCGCCGGGACGTAGCTGCTCGGCAAGATTTGGAGCATCTCGCCGATCGCTATCATGCGGCCGGTGGCGACCGTCTCGTTGATGGGCAGATTGGATCTCGCCGCAGAACACCGGCCAGGCCCCACGGTGGGCGCCACTGTCGTGGGAATGGTCACGGCAGATGGTGCAATCGGCAGCGAGTAGTAGAATGAAGGGCAAGGGCGGCCAGCCATCTGCGGTGCGAGATGAGGGCAAAGACACAGGGTTTTACCCAGGTTCGGCCTCCCGGAGGGTAAAGACCTACTCCTGCTAGATTGTATTATGAAGGTGGTACAATGGGCGAGCTCGGCGGCTAGGCGGCGAGTCGCTTGGGTGTATGATGGAACGTATATCTAGACACCCCGCAGGGAGGTTTATATAGGCTCACCTCCCTGTTGCCTGCCAAAACCCACCGGCGAGCAGCGACTGACAACACGGAGAGCCGGGAGGCTCCTGAGACCGGTGGGCCTGGTCCCCAAGCGACGGCCCGCAAAAGCTCCGGCACACGCCCGCTTGGTTCGAGATGCCACCGACCTATACCTGGTCGAAGGTGAAGGATTGCTCATTGATTTCCGCATGATAAACAAGTATACGTAAATTCGAGCCGTGATCGCTCCTGTGTTTCGTAAATCGCTCCTAAAGCCGATTGCCCCATGGTTCTGCGTTAGATTTATGATAACATGGGGTTTTGCTTGATGATTACAAGTTAAATCGATCTATAGTTTAATGTTTTCACCACGTGAATCGAACGCCCCACGCGTAATTGAGCCTAGTACGTACAAAAGATGAAGAATATCAATCCTAGAGGAGGCCTAATAACCAACATAAAGCCAATTACCGGAACATCCTCTCTAGAACGAATAAGCCACATCCTTATGCATTATCGGATCGTTCAACCCGTTTGTAAGGCCTGATTACGTAGATATTAAACTAAACCTTGACGAACAAGGCACAACTATAACAGATCGAATCGACTAAATAAAGATCAAGCAAGATGCTGCCCTCGCACTTTGGGAAAAGGTGCAAGGGCAGCGAGATAGCTAGAGGCAGCATAACTTCGACGATAGTAATGAAAAGGCAACGATGCTAGCCTCAAACAATCTATGATAATGGTATTACTCGCCATCAACAACGCTTCAGTACGAGTAAAACCAGGTAACGAACAAGTAGATAATGCCTAGATCGCAAGATGCGATCAAGGCAGCATGGCACTTACCCGAAAGAAACCCTAAGAACAAGGGGTGGCGATGTGCCGAGATTGTGTTTGTTGTGAACGTGGTAGTTGTTTTCTTTCAATAACCCTAGGTACATATTTATAGTCCGGAGACTCTCTACTTTTGGAATAACTCTACAACTTTATCTTTACCTAAACATAAACGGAACCTAAACAAACACGAATCCTACTATGATACAAGATACACGGGCAATTCAGCCCAAATCTACGCACTAGGCCGATCCAATAACACCTTGAATATATGTATCTTCTAAGCCCATCTTGATCACGGCCCATCTCCGTCCTTGGCCAAAATATGGTGATAACACAGTGTTGCCTGCCAAAACCCACCGGCGAGCAGCGACTGACAACACGGAGAGCCGGGAGGCTCAGATCGCTGGTGGCCCTGGTCCTCTAAGGCGGCCGCAAAAGCTCCCAGACACGCCCCGGCTTGGTTCGAGATGCCACCTGACCTATACCGGTCGAAGGTGAAGGATTGCTCCGATTGATTTCCTGCATGATAAACAAGTATACGTAAAATTCGAGCCGTGATCGGCTCCCAGGTTTCCCTGTAAATCGGCTCCTAAAGCCGATTGCCCCATGGTTCTGCGTTAGATTTATAATAACATGGGGTTTTGCTTGATGATTACAAGTTAAATCGATCTACGATAGTTTAATATTTTCACCACGTAACTGGAACGTCCTACGCGTAATTGAGCCTAGTACGTACAAAAGATAAAGAATACCAACCCTAGAGGAGGCCTAATAACCAACATAAAGCCAATTACCGGAACATCCTCTCTAGAACGAATAAGCCACATCCTTATGCATTACCGGATCGTTCAACCCGTTTGTAAGGCCTGATTACGTAGATATTAAACTAAACCTTGACGAACAAGGCACAACTATAACAGATCGAATCGACTAAATAAAGATCAAGCAAGATGCTGCCCTCGCACTTTGGGAAAAGGTGCAAGGGCAGCGAGATAGCTAGAGGCAACATAACTTCGACGATAGTAATGAAAAGGCAACGATGCTAGCCTCAAACAATCTATGATACTGGTATTACTCGCCATCAACAACGCTTCAGTACGAGTAAAACCAGGTAACGAACAAGTAGATACTGCCTAGATCGCAAGATGCGATCTAGGCAGCATGGCACTTACCCGAAAGAAACCCTAAGAACAAGGGGTGGCGATGAGCCGAGATTGTGTTTGTTGTGAACGTGGTCGTTGTTTTCTTTCAATAACCCTAGGTACATATTTATAGTCCGGAGACTCTCTACTTTTGGAATAACTCTACAAATCTATCTTTACCTAAACATAAACGGAACCTAAACAAACACGAATCCTACTATGATACAAGATACACGGGCAATTCAGCCCAAATCAACTAGGCCGATCCAATAACACCTTGAATATATGTATCTTCTAAGCCCATCTTGATCACGGCCCATCTCCGTCCTTGGCCAAAATATGGTGATAACACATGCCCCCCTGGTTTTGGCAATGATAATTCCAAAACCACTATGTGCGTTTTTTCCTCTTCTCCTCCTTTTTTTTTATCGGGCTGCGTGTCGCATGCATGCGTAATGCGAGACCGCCACGCTACCCTTCATCATGATGCCCTGTCTTCTCAACTCTCGCAGCGTGATTTGACGATTTTGGTAGTGCAATCTGGGAAACCGCTATGGCATTGAACCGTCTTCACTATTCCTTTATTTAAATCAGCTGAGCAGTTCGCAGTCCCCATCTTCCTCCGATTGCGAACCCCTCTCCCATCACCGGAAAAAACCCTCTTTCTCGCCATGGCCTCCTCTGCTTCCTCCGATGTGTCCTCCCACGCCTCCAACTCGATTAGCGACCGAGAGCCAACGCCAGAGCACCCGCCCACGGCGATGTACAGTACTTTCGCCCCACGATGGTGGGACGAAAGGGACTGGGATTTCGCCGTCTGGTCAGAGGACGATGCGTCCCTGACTGACGGCGAAGAGAGCCTGCAGTTCCTCGTCGACGGGGAACTGGAGGCGAAGAGCAGCGACGACAACTGGTCGTGGGACGGCGTCGACTCTTCCGCCGAGGAGGAGGAATCGGAGGAGGACACCTCCTCCGACGAGTATCCGCCGACGAAGCGCTTCCGCTACGGGTCCAGCGAAGATACTGAAGATGACGACGAGGACGAAGAGGTCCCCGTTGGTTTCTTCAAGACAGCGAAAGACGATCGATGCCGAGCAGCCAAGACAGCGAAGAGGACGGGCGGCGACATAATGACGCGACCTCGGCTTAGATTAGGAATCGTAGTAATGGCCATAGCGATAGTAGGCCCTCAGAATCGATCATCCTGTAAGCAATGATCTTTTGAATGAATGAAAATCTGATTCCCAAATATTGTTTCTCTTTGCTTCAATTTTGCCGATAACCGAAATAGGTCGATGCTTCAGAAGTCGATGACACCGTATCGGCTTTCATCATGCTGCACGTAACAGTCAAACAAGTCAAATCGCACAGAGACGATGACTACCCATCGGCTTCTCCCGAAAAACGTTGACAGGGTCAACCTTCAGTCGCATCCTTAGACATATCACAACGGCCATTTCTTGGTTTCAAATGATGACCTGCGACCTTCCTCAACACGGTGGATTCAAACACGGACGACCCAAATCTCCAATTGCCCACCGAAAAACGTGCCCCGCACAGACGACTAGTGACAAGCAAAGATGAAGATGACGAGCCGAGATCGTCGAGGCGGCCCTTTTTGTAACATGTGTGAACCTCTAGCATCGATGACCGTGCATCGGCTACATATATATATATATATATATATATATATATTTTTTACTCGGCCGATTTTCAGCATCGGCCCCCATATTTTACCCGGCCGATTCTCAACATCGGCCCCCATATTTTTACTGTCCATCGTTTCTCGTGTCTTTACCTAGCCGATTTCATGTAACGGCTCCTCCAGTTTTACTGTCCAACATCCCACATGCTTGGGAAATATTTCTTGAGATGTTGTCCATTGACTGCCATCGAACTTTACTCCATCCAACTGCTCGAGCATGTATGCGTTTCCTCTTAAAACTTGGTCGACCCTGTACGGACCGTGCCAATTTGGAGACCATTTACCATATGTTGCATCCTTAGTCCCCAAGGGCAACACAGCTTCCCATACCAGATCACCAACGTGGAACTCCTTTGGCTTCACAACAAACACAATCGGAATGGCCAAGGCTTGATGATGGGGTTCATTGCTGACGCGGGTACCATCTGGATTTTTCCAAATTTCTGACATGCTTGACACCCTTTGTAGTAGTTGAAACAGTCCTCAAGCATGGTAGGCCAATAAAACCCTGATCGCCTGATCAACCATTTCATCTTATGAGCCGATTGGTGAGTTCCACAGGCGCCTTCGTGCACCTCGTGTAGGAGCTGATTGGCCTCTGCTGTCCCCAAGCATTTGAGCAATAGCCCTTCCAGAGTCCTGTAAAACATGTCATCCCCAATAAGCACGTATTTCATGGCTTTGTACCTTATCCGTTTAGGTGCCCCCCGAGCCGAATCTTTCAAGTAATTGAAGATATCGGCTCTCCAGTCGTCCGCTTCCAGGAACTGTACCTGAACGTCGGCTCCTTCTCCCACATCCTTGTATCCTGAAGCCATCTGCGCAAGATCGTTCGCCTCGGTATTCTGCGCTCGTGGGATCCAAGTGAAGTTGATGTACCGGAATTGCGTCATCAGCTCGCGGCAGTGCAGCCATAATGGGAAGAGGGACTCGCTCTCGCACTTGTAGTCCTCCGTGAGCTGGGAAATCACCAACTTGGAGTCTCCAAAAATTTCCACTGCTTCCGCTCCGGCTTCGAGGAGTAACTCCATCCCCTTGCATATCGCCTCATACTCGGCTACATTGTTAGTGCGAGAGGTAGATAATCTGATGGAGAAGGAAAATGTTGCCCCCCGGGGCGACACGAGTAAAATGCCGATGCCGCAGCCATCGTCACAAACTGATCCGTCAAAAAACATAGCCCACGCTCTTATGGACAGTGCGGCTATGTTAGTGTTGATCCTTTCAGCGATAAGATCAGCCAGCGCCTGTCCCTTAACTGCTTTCGCGGGTTGATACCGGATGTCAAACTCTGACAATGCAAACATCCATTTGCCCAGTCGGCCTTTTAACATAGGAGCCGACAGCATGTGCTTTATGACGTCTGATTTGCATATGATGATGATCTCTGCTGATAGCAAAATGTGGCGCAACTTGGTGCAGGTGAAAAACAGGCAGAGGCACAACTTATCGATATCAGGGTACCTTGTCTCTCCAAAGATCCTCGCTTATGTAAAGACCCTCCAGCCCATCATAAACTTGCACCACTACCGAGGCGATGGATGTGTCACCAACGACAAGTAAATGTAGAATGGCTGTCGGTGAGGTGGAACTAACACCGCGGCTTTGTCGATATTCTTTGATCTCGTCAAAGGCGCGTTGTTGCTCGCCCCAGCCGAATTCCTCGTCGATTTGATTTTAACTAGTCCCATGAACGCTCGATCCTTCCGATGATTGGAGATGAATCGTCGACGGTTGATCTTGCCGATAAGGGATGCAGCTTTCTTTGTGGTGGGTGGCTTCATCGTCGCACCGCCTCGACTTTTCGGCCGATCTCAATTCGCGTTCATGGACCAAAACCCAAGAACCGACCGTCACCCCGAAGCGCACTTCTTTGGATTCATCCGTAGTCAATTTTCTTGTTCGGTCCAGACGCGTGCGAATCGTCCAAGTGTCCGTGCGTTGAAGGACTTGACCACCACGTCATCGATGTAAATTTCCACCGCTTGCCGATCAGATCATGGAAGATATAATTCATGGCTCTTTGGTACGTGGCGCGCATTTTTCAGTCAAACATGACTACATATTCAAATAACCCCACGGACCACAGGACTCAATGCAGTCTTGTGTATGTCTTCCGAGCCATGAAGATCTGGTTGTACCGCATTGCGTCCATGAAGCTCAAAATTTTATGACCAAATGCATTGATTAATGTTTCGCCACCGCATCGGATACTCATCCTTTGGGGTAGCTCATGAGATCTCGAAAATCTATAGCAACCCGCCATTGGCCACCCTTCTTCTACAGTACGATACTAGAAATCCACTCAAAGATACCGCATGGTCCGATCAAATTGGCGTCAACATTTTTTCGACCTCTTTCTTGACTTCGCTGAATTTCGCCTTCATTTGTCGTGCTCGCTGAAACGGGCGAAATCCTTTTTGAGCGGAGACGATGCTCCATGATGCTCCTGTCCAACCCAGGCATCTCTGTGTAGTCCCAGGCGAAGCAATCTGGATATTGTTTCAACAGGGCTATCATCGGGCCCCGCAGACTTGGCTCTAACTTTCTGCTGATAAATGTTGGTCGTGGCTTATCCCGGGACCAATGTCGATCTCTTCTAGCTCATCGGATGTAAACCCGTACCCTAGCTTTCCGTCACCACAAATCGACGCTAAACAGGGCAAGCGGTGGGTGAGGACAACAAAAATAATTTGGGCCGATCGCTGAATCGCCCCTTTGCTTGCATCTGTCAAGGACGGTTTACACCTTATTATTTTTGAGCAGCGTAGCATCTCTCCGCTACGACTACATGAACCGCTTGTCGATGATCGCTGCTTTATTTTTGTGGCCGATCGCAGGATCGGCCGTACCTGATGATCGTGGGATTTTCTACTCTGTAAGGCCAGTGGATAAGACCAGCCTCACCCCGTTTTTTGTAGCTTCAATACGCTCGCAGCCGTCTAGATTGATTCCAGAGATCGGCTCTTGGTCTTCTGCCTCCCAGACGTTCATGCCAGCTATGGAGATCTCGATGGAATCGTCTGCGTGGATGACCTCCACTTCGTCCCCATCCCACTGGATCAGGCACTGATGCATTGTGGATGGGATGCAGCAATTAGCGTGAATCCAATCCCTTCCTAGCAAGACAGTGTAAGTGCTCTTGCTGTCCACGACGAAGAATGACGTGGGTACGGTTTTCCTGCCCACTGTCAAGTCCACGCTCAAGACGCCTTTATGCGTTCCGAAGATTGACCGTTGAAGTCGCTCAACGTGGCGTTGGTTTTGATCAGATCTGCGGAGCGCCCCAAACGTCGTAGCATGGAGTATGGCATGATATTGATCGCCGCCGGTGTCCACCAACATCTTGCCGACAGGTTGCCCATTGATGTAACCTCGCATGTGGCTTTCAAATGTTTGTAACCCTTCTCACGTGGCTTCAAAGATAACCGCCGTGGCCGCGATCAATTGTGCCACGGGTAGCTCATCGGTTCTTGGCGCAGAATCGGCGGGAGCACGAACACCATGTTTGTGCTAGCCGATGTCTTTGCATCGGATCTTACCGGTTTGGGGCGCCACTCTTTCCTGGTCGGGCGGTCCTCCGTTTCCACAGCCTGCCTCACTTTGACGACGGCCGATCGCTGCTTTCTTCAAAGCGTGAGATACCGCGCTCAGCTTCCTCTGTTACGCACGCTGCACTCACGCTGGTGTGTCTGAGTCCGTGGGCACCACCTTGACGGTGATACCTGTCTTCGACCTTGTCATCCTTGGCTTCTCGGGGTCTCACGCCGAGCGGACTCCTTGTGACTCTGGGGACGGAAGAGGCCCTAAGCGTTTGAATACGACACCGGCCTCGTGTCCTCCTTCTCGCTGATTGCATTCGGCGCTTGTCGACTGTAGGCAATCGGCTCATTCCGGTGCCCCAGCAATACTTGAAGAAAGGACAATCCCAATGCCTATCTGCGCCTTCCTTCTCTTTTGACGGTCCTCTATCAAGGTGCTCATATCTACCGTCGTCTATGTTGCGCTGGCGACGTTGGTCGTACTGGCGCTCATACTTGTTAAGGAGATGCGTGGAATGTGGCTTCTGATATCGCACTCTCCTCACTTGTTCTTCTGTTAAGTACCGCCTGTCCCTGTGGCTGGGCCGGTCGCATGGACTAGCCTCCTTTCTTTCCTTGCCCCGAGAGCGACCACCGTCCTCCTTGTACGTGTCATGGTGGTATCCGCATTCGCCATGTTGACGCCAACGAGAAATCTAGCTTACGCCTTGGAGCGAGTTCTACCATGTTGACGCCGGGAAATGGGTTTGTGTCCACTTTCATGGCGAACTGCCCAAGGATCAGACGGCCTTGTTCTATTGCCATTTGGATTTGGCGGCGAAGCTCCTTGCACTCGTTGGTGGTATGAGTGAACGAATGATGCCACTTGCAGTATGATCTCCGTTCATTTCGAGCCGTAGGGATTTTGTGGCCTTCGGTAACCTCACCGCTTCTCCTTGATGAGATCGAATATCCGCCGCTTTGCTCACATCAAGTCGAACCCTTTCGCAGGCCCTTGTTGTTTCACCCATTTGCAGCCACGTGATCGCCCGAGCCCATTCAGCTACGGCCACCTCCTGGTCCGCGTAGGATCTTCTTCTTCGCATCGACCGGGCTTATCGGACGCTTAAATTTATCTTGGTACAACTGTGGTGACGCCGCTCATACATCGCCGATTCTCGGGCCATGTGCGCCAATGAGTTGTACTCTACCGAACGCCAGTCCTTGATGGTGCCGAGACCCACCATCGCCAGCTCGACCGCTTCCTTCTCGCTAAGCGAGCCGAGTAACATCGGTTCTTAGCGATCCCGGCGCGGATGTACTCGCTGATTTCTCGCTCGCACTGCGCCAGTCCGCAATGCCAGCCTCGAGAGCCTCTGAATGGTACTGGATGTGGAACTGCTCTTCCAGTTGCTTCCAGGTATGAATTGAATCAGGTGGTAGTGAGGTGTACCACCCAAAGGCCGGTCCTGTCAGAGATTGCGCAAAGAATCTTACGCGCATCTGATCTGATGCCGAAATCATGCCTAGTTGTGCCAGGTATCGGCTTATGTGCTCGATCGAGCTTGACCCTTGACCACCGAACCTTGAGAACTCGTGGAGCTTATACTTGGGTGGCAGCGAATCGAGATCAAACTTCGTTGAATACGGCTTTGAATAGCCGATTGTCCTTCTCTTCGCAAAGTCAACTGGTCCTCAGATGGTACCGATTTGCTCCACCGCTTGAGCTGTAGGGCTAGATTCTCATGATAGCTCCAGTGGCATACTTGGCTAGCCACGCTGTTTGTCGGCGTCCATCCCAGCCATCGCTGCTCGGACACGCCTTTGAAGATCCTGGCCCAAGGGTTCCCGCCAAACTCCCGGTTGCAATCTGTTTGTGCGTGTCGTTATTGCGTCCGCACGTGCGCATACATATCCGTGTGGGATCTCCTTAGGTGGCTCAAACAGAACTTGCAACGCCTGGTCGCCTCCAGCCTTGTAGACGACGTAGCCGCTGCCTGGCGGTTACGAGCGGCAAGTGCGAACGGATCTGCGGCCTGGTCTGAGCGGTCTTTCCCCGTGAGTCCCTAAAGTAGGTCCAGACGGGAGTACCGATGCTTCATGATCTCTGGACTACGCGAACCGCGACTTCGCTCAGCGTTCACCGCTCTCGTAATGGCGGTGCAAAGAATGAGCCACCATGTAGTTGACCTCCGCTCTGTCGTAGGGCTCACAGTGCGCTCCTCAAGGAAATGCAGATCCACCTCATTAAGAGCGCCTCGGGAGAACCCTTTCCATCCGATGCCATGACGGGTCCTCTCGAAAGAGCCGATGAGGTCTTCCTCGAAGAGGGCCTTGATCTCGTCGTGCTTGGCCTTGTGCTCGCCAGTGATCGTCAGTAAGTGACTGTACATTCTCCATCGCAGCCGGGTGTTGATGTAGACGTTGTTGAATGTCCCACCGGCGTGCTGTAATGTGTTGCCTGCCAAAACCCACCGCGAGCAGCGATCGACAACACGGAGAGCCGGAGGCTCCTGTGGTGGGCCTCGGTCCCTCGCGACGGCGCAAAGCTCCGACACGCCCCGCTTGGTTCGAGGCGTGCCACCTGACCTATACTTGGTCGTGAAGGTGAAGGATTGCTCCGATTGATTTCCGCATGATAAACAAGTATACGTAAAATTGAGCCGTGAGCGGCTCCTGTTTCAGAATCGGCTCCTAAAGCCGATTGCCCCATGGTTCTGCGTTAGATTTATAATAACATGGGGTTTTGCTTGATGATTACAAGTTAAATCGATCTACGATAGTTTAATGTTTTCACCACGTAACTGGAACGTCCTACGCGTAATTGAGCCTAGTACGTACAAAAGATGAAGAATATCAACCCTAGAGGAGGCCTAATAACCAACATAAAGCCAATTACCGGAACATCCTCTCTAGAACGAATAAGCCACATCCTTATGCATTACCGGATCATTCAACCCGTTTGTAAGGCCTGATTACGTAGATATTAAACTAAACCTTGACGAACAAGGCACAACTATAACAGATCGAATCGACTAAATAAAGATCAAGCAAGATGCTGCCCTCGCACTTTGGGAAAAGGTGCAAGGGCAGCGAGATAGCTAGAGGCATAACCCGACGATAGTAATGAAAAGGCAACGATGCTAGCCTCAAACAATCTATGATATCGGTATTACTCGCCATCAACAACGCTCAAGACGAGTAAAACCAGTAACGAATAAGTAGATATCGCCTAGATCGCAAGGCAAAGATGGCACTTACCCGAAAGAAACCCTAAGAACAAGGGGTGGCGATGCGCGCCGAGTGTTTGTTGTGAACGTGGTCGTTGTTTTCTTTCAATAACCCTAGGTACATATTTATAGTCCGGAGACTCTCTACTTTTGGAATAACTCTACAACTCTATCTTTACCTAAACATAAACGGAACCTAAACAAACACGAATCCTACTATGATACAAGATACACGGGCAATTCAGCCCAAATCTACGCACTAGGCCGATCCAATAACACCTTGAATATATGTATCTTCTAAGCCCATCTTGATCACGGCCATCTCCGTCCTTGGCCAAAATATGGTGATAACACCAGCTCCGGCATCCTTGAGGAGAACAGTTCGCAGTCCCCATCTTCCTCCAGTTGCCAGGAAACTCTCTCCCGTCACTGGAAGATCTTGAGGAGAATATGGTGAGGCCAAATTGACGAGCCACCACGACTGGTTGGTAGAATTCGTACCCGGGTTTGATTATCCGGTTAGATGTGCTCATGCCAACTGGAAGGAAACAGGGACGAATAACGGTGGAAAAGAGTTGCCGAGTGCTAGTGTCATCGGCAAAATTGTCCAGCCTGAAGGAGAGTGGATTCTCGAATGTTCGCTTCTTCCATGTAGGGAAGAAGTTGGGTTCAGTGCCTTGAAAAAGATACTGAACCATTTTGACGCCTCTTGAGGGGCCAGTTTACTGCCCGGCAATCGATACAAAGCTTGGCCATTGCTGGTGCATCGGATTTGCTTCCCTTTAACATCGGGAAGGAACAGCTCGCCGTAAGGGAAAGTCCGATGCGGTTTTGGAAGTACAAAGCCCACAACTGGATGAACCAAGGTCCACCATTACGATTGCTATGCTCGAAACAGCTTGATGACATCAACGGAGATATCGATAGACCTCTCCAAGGAACAGTTTGCCGATGCCAAGTTGAGTACCTTTGGCTAGTTCAGAGGCCAAGGAGAGATAGTTCTTGGTGGGAGCCGGAAGGGCCAGAAGATGAAATGCTCTAGCCGAAGTTGAGGAAGGTCAGATGTTCTTCCAAACAGGGCCCTTTGTTTTCATATGACGGTGGAGATAAGCACCCCAACCGGTACAGTCTGTTTGGAGGACAGTTTGTAGGGATCGTGGTCAGTTTGAAAGCGTATGGGCGATGTAACATCCAGACCGTAATCATCGCCACGCCTAGTAAGGTTGGTGACATAGGGCCGTGGCGAACATAAAACAATTTAGAGCATCGCACCGAAGTAGCCGATGGTTTTGAGAAGATTCTCGTGTTTCTCAAGAGGAGACAACGATAGATGCAAGGCATCGGCTATTCCAAAGTTTCCCATTGGGATTGGTAAGCTCTAGCTACTCTACTAAACCAAGAAACCCAATGTTCAGGGGATTAGGCCAGGCGCAAAACAATGCCCAAGAGTTCAGATCTAAGTCTTGGCTTACGAAGGATTCTATTTGCTTCGCAAGAAATCGAGATGGGCAGGATCGAATCAGACGAGGACCGAGGAGGGAATTTGGGAGAGAAGGATGCGCAGCAGGATGTCCTCAAACCGAGAAAATTTAATAGCGTAATAAAGGCATTAACTCGGATGTTCGCCATCAAGTTCTTACGCTATGCTCAGACGAAGGGTAGGCGTACCTTGCACCGAGACCTCGGATTGGTGTTGGACGATTCGCCATCCGTTGGTCATGGAGATGGATCTCTGCGGGGTAAGAAGCGAAGGTTCTTGTTGCTATGAGCTCGATCTGGTCGGTAGGCAGTTGGGGATCTAGGCCGCCCTTTTTGAAGAGAGCCGCAGGTTACCGTTTGGGGCTAGGAGGTGGCCGTTTGGGTTTGCCTAAACATGCGGCTGAGTTGACCTTGTCAACAGTTTGGGGAAAGCCGATGTGCATCGGCTCTGTGAGTTGTAGCTTGTTGTGGAAACATGACCATAAAAGCCGATGCGTTGCTATCGGCTCTTGGGAAATCGACTTATTTATGTTATCAACAAGATTTGGGGCGGAAGGACAATCTGCGGGAAATGGCTTTTTCATTCATTCATTCAAAAGCGGATGGCTTACAAGCGACTGACAGATTACAAAAGGGGATCTACCACTACTACGGCTACTACTACTACTGATTCCTAATCGAGGCCGAGGTCGTCATTGCCGTCATTGCCTTGTGCGCTATCCTCAAGATCGCTACGGCGTCGTCTTCACCTGTCACCGAAGAAGTCGTTAGGGCCTCCTCGTCCTCGCCGTCATATCCTCATTGGACCCGGCGGAAGTATTTCACCGGCTGGTACTCCTGAGGAGGTATCCTCCTCTTCCTCTTCTTCTTCGAGAAGTCGACGCCCCTGTGACATAGCGTCATCAAGATCGCCCGCCTCAGTCCCATCGGCGAGGAACTGCAGGTCCTTCTCGCCGGTCATGGATGCGTCATCCTCCGACCAGCGAAGTCCCAACCCTCTCGTCCCACCATTGTGGGGCGAGAGTGTTGCGCCGCCATCGGTGGATGCTCGCGTCGGCTCTCGGTCGCTCATCGAGTTGGAGGCGTGGGAAGATGCAGACGGAGGAAGAGGAGGCCATGGCGAAAGAGGGTTTTTTCCGTGACGGAGAGAGTTTCACGGCAACCGGAGGAAGATGGGGACCGCGAATCGCTCAGCTGATTTAAATAAAGGGAATAGTGATGACGGTTCAATGCCATAGCGGTTTCCCCAGATTGCCGCCAAAATCGTCAAATCACGCCAAGCAGGAGTTGAGAAGACAGGCATCATGATGAAGGGGTAGCGTGATTTGTGTTTTCGCCACGCATTCGACGCAGAGCGATAAAAAAAAGGAGGAGAAGAGGAAAACGCAGCAGTGGTTTTGAATTATCATTGCCAAAACCAGGGGGGCATGTGTTATCACCATATTTTGGCCAAGGACGGAGATGGGCCGTGATCAAGATGGGCTTAGAAGATACATATATTCAAGGTGTTATTGGATCGGCCTAGTGCGTGAATTTGGGCTGAATTGCCCGTATCTTGTATCATAGTAGGATTCGTGTTTGTTTAGGTTCCGTTTATGTTTAGGTAAAGATAGAGTTGTAGAGTTATTCCAAAAGTAGAGAGTCTCGACTATAAATATGTACCTAGGGTTATTGAAAGAAAACAACCACCATCACAACAAACACAATCTCGGCATCGCCACCCCTTGTTCTTAGGGTTTCTTTCGTAGTAGTAAGATGCCTAGATCGCATCTTGCGATCTAGGCGATTCACTTGTTCGTTACCTGGTTTTACTGCATCAAGCGTTGTTGATGGCGAGTAATACCATTATCATAGATTGTTTGAGGCTAGCATCGTTGCCTTTTCATTACTATCGTCGGGTTATGCTGCTCTAGCTATCTCACGCCCTTGCACCTTTCCCAAAGTGCGAGGGTAGCATCTTGCGATCTTTATTTAGTCGATTCGATCTGTTATAGTTGTGCCTTGTCGTCAAGGTTTAGTTTAATATCTACGTAATCAGGCCTTACAAACGGGTTGAACGATCCGTAATGCATAAGGATGTGGCTTATTCGTTCTAGAGAGGATGTTCCGTAATGGCTTTATGTTGGTTATTAGCCTCTAGGATTGATATTCTTCATCTTTGTACGTACTAGGCTCAATTACGCCGTAGGACGCTCGATTACGTGGTGAAAACATTAAACTATCGTAGATCGATTTAACTTATAATCATCAAGCAAAACCCCATGTTATCATAAATCTAACGAACCATGGGGCAATCGGCTTTAGAGCCATTTACGAAACGGAGCCGATCACGGCTCAATTTTACGATACTTGTTTATCATGCAGGAAATCAATCGAGCAATCCTTCACCTTCCCGACCAGGTATAGGTCAGGTGGCACGCCAACCAAGCCGTGACGTGCCGAGCTTTATGCCGCCGCCCGAGGGACCGTGGCCCACCAACATCCGGAGCCTCCCGTGTTGTCACGCTGCTCGCCGTGGGTTTTGGCAGGCAACACATTCTCCTCAAGATCTTCCAACTCCTTTCAAGGATGCGAGCTCAAGCATCGACGGAGGTGTCCGTTTAGCATCTAGGACGCCTTCTTCTCGTTGAGCCGACATCCGCTCAATGTCGGCCTTCAACGGAAGTTGGGCATGGCGAGTTGATCCTTTCACGAGCCGACTCACCGTGGCCCAAGAAGGACAAATTTGCAACTTCCCAAAGCTTCACCGCAAACCACCTGGAGATGGCCCCGAGTTCGGCAAGGGCGCCTTCACTCCCTCGAGCCCTCGATCAACTCCACGATCGGGGAGGACAAGAAGGTTTGAAGACGCCAAATTGAGGTAGAGCGGCCCCGTTGTGGCTCGATGGGGCAACGGAGGAGTTGGTTCGATGGATTCGTGGTCAAACAACAGCAAACTTGAAGGATCAACTCGCAGCCGGAGCGTTAGTATCTCGTCCAAACATGCTAAAACGAGCTGAAAGAACCTGAACGTACCTCTCCTAAAATCAAGGGGATGTCTGAGGAGGAGACCATCGGGTCATGTGTGGTTGCTGGAGGCTGGACGAGATTAGTAGCCGGTTCACCTACGCCTTCGGAGGTTCCTAGATCCGGCATTGGCACTGCCTCAGCTGTCTCGCCGAAGGTGCCAGTCATCTGCACGAAGAGTGTTCTCAGCGGTATAAGTAAATTGGCAGACGAAAAGGGAACAAGCATTAAAGGACGGGGGGGCGGTTATTGAAACCTCCTGGCTCGACGAAGAAGCTTGTTGTCCTTTACGAGTTCTCTTAGGACCCGCAGATGGCCCCGCCTCACCTGGTGCTCGGGGGGCAGCAGGTTCAGGAGCTGACCGTTTTCTGGAAGCCGATGGTGGTGAATCTGGCTGGTTCGGTGTGATGGTTTTCTCGGAATCCGTTGGGCCCAGTTCTCCTCGACTAATCTGAGTATCCTCACTGGAGGTATCTTCAACGGAAGCCTGTACAAGAGGGGAGCCAGTAAGTGTAAACATGTTTGCAAGAATGGAAGAATGACGAAGTTCGATCAATGCCTGAATTAGCTTACATGCGAGCTGTCTGGGGAAGGGCTCCGGCGCCTCAAGGTCTTCCTAGCAGCTACCTTTCTCACCGTCGTCCTAGTTTTAGTCGGGATTCGAGGGGCAGCTGACTTAGGAGTTGCTGGTTTCTTCGAAGCCGATGGCGGGGCTATCAGCTTCTCGCATTATAACCTTTTTCGAGGCGAGTCTTTGCGTAAAAGAACCACAGAGCCGGAGGAGGAACTCAAGAGGATCCGCCGCTATGTGTTGGCTCAGACCCTCTTGTTGCTGCAAGGAGAAGAATGAATTAGTAACGGATCAATTGCAAGTTGCATCTGAATTTGCGGTAGTACCTGCTCCACGGGATATCATAGTCGTCACGTCAAGCTGTTTCAACAACGGTCCAGAGCCTCCCAAGGCATGAGTTTTCCACATCATCCACCAGTTTTCAAGCCGCTGCTTGACGAAGAAAAGGTGAGGTCGTTTGGAATAGGGATGGGCGAGCATCGAAAAAGAGTAACACCTCCGATGGTGAGAGGATCAGCAGGTCGGCTCTACACTCGTAAGTTGATGAAGAAAGAAGTGGGAGCTACTTGCCCGAGGCCAAATTGACGCCACCACGATGGTTGGTAGAATTCGTACCGGGTTTGATTATCCTAGATGTGCTCATGCCAACTGGAAGGAAACAGGGACGAATAACGGTGGAAAAGAGTTGCCGAGTGCTAGTGTCATCGGCAAAATTGTCCAGCCTGAAGGAGAGTGGATTCTCGAAATGTTCTGCTTCTTCCATGTAGGGGAAGAAGTTGGGGTTATCAGGCCTTGAAAAAGATATCGAACCATTTTGACGCCTCTTGAGGGGTCGGCCTTCGCTGGCAATGATACAAAGCTTGGCCATAGCCGGTGCATGATTTGCTTCCTTTAACATCGGGAAGGAACAGCTCGCCGTAAGGGAAAGTCCGATGCGTTTTGGAAGTACAATGAGCCACACCTGGATGAACCACCAAGGTCCACTGCTCGATTGCTATGCTGAAACGACTTGACATACATCAATCGAGATATCGATAGACCTCTCCAAGGAACAGTTTTCGATGCTGTTGAGTACCTTTGGCTAGTTCAGAGGCCAAGGAGAGATAGTTCTTGGTGGGAGCGTGGAAGGCCACGAAGATGAAATGCTCTAGCCGAAGTTGAGGAAGGTCAGATGTTCTTTTCTCCAAACAGGCCCTTTGTTTTCATATGACGGTGGAGATAAGCACCCCAAGGTACAGTCTGCTTTGGAGGACAGTTTGTAGGGGACTGTGGTCGGTTTGAAAGCGTAAGGGGGGCGATGTAACATCCGACCGGTAATCATCGCCACGCCTAGTAAGGTTGGTGACATAGGGCCGTGGCGAACATAAAACAATTTAGAGCATCGGACTGTAAGTAGCCGATGGTTTTGAGAAGATTCTCGTGTTTCTCAAGAGGAGACAACGATAGATGCAAGGCATCGGCTATTCCAAAGTTTCCCATTGGGATTGGTAAGCTCTAGCTACTCTACTAAACCAAGAAACCCAATGTTCGTGGGGATTAGGCCAGCTGCAAACAAATGGCCCAAGAGTTCAGATCTAAGTCTTGGCTTACTGAGGATTCTATTTGCTTCAAGAAATCAGATGGGCAGGACTGGAATCAGATGAGGACCAGAGAGGGAATTTGGGAGAGAAGGATGCGCAAGGATGTCGAAACCTAGAAAATTTAATAGCGAATAAAGGCATTAACTCGATGTTCGCCATCAAGTTCTTACGCTATGCTCAGATTTGCGAAGGGTAGGCGTACCTTCAGACCGGAGACCTCTGGATTGGTGTTGGACGATTCTGCCATCTGGTTGGCCGGCGGAGATGGATCTGTGCGGGGTAAGAAGCGAAGGTTCTTGTTGCTATGAGCTCGATCTGGTCGGTAGGCAGTTGGGGATCTAGGCCGCCCTTTTTGAAGAGAGCCGCAGGTTACCGTTTGGGGCTAGGAGGTGGCCGTTTGGGTTTGCCTAAACATGCGGCTGAGTTGACCTTGTCAACAGTTTGGGGAAAGCCGATGTGCATCGGCTCTTTGAGTTGTAGCTTGGTTGACTGTGGAAACATGACCAAGTAAAAGCCGATGCGTTGCTATCGGCTCTTGGGAAATCGACTTATTTATGTTATCAACAAGATTTGGGGCGGAAGGACAATCTGCGGGAAATGGCTTTTTCATTCATTCATTCAAAAGCGGATGGCTTACAAGCGACTGACAGATTACAAAAGGGGATCTACCACTACTACGGCTACTACTACTACTGATTCCTAATCGAGGCCGAGGTCGTCGTCGCTGCTGCCGCCGTCTTGTGCGCTATCCTCAAGACTGCCACGGCGTCGTCTTCATCTTGTCACCGAAGAAGTCGCAGGGCCTCCTCCTCGCTGTCGTCATCCTCATGGACCGGCGGAAGTATTTCACCGCTGGTACTCCTGAGGAGGTATCCTCCTCCTCTTCTTCTTCGGAGAAGTCACGCCCCAGACATAGCGTCATCAAGATCGTTTATCCAGCCTCCCCATCGGCGAGGAATCGAGGTCCTTCGCCGTCGGTCATGGATGCGTCATCCTCCGACTGTGACAAAGTCTAACCCCTCTCGTCCCACCATTGTGGGGCGAGAGTGTTGTACGCCGCCATCGGTGGATGCTCGCGCGTCGGCCGCTCATCGAGTTGGAGGCGTGGGAAGACACTGCAGGAAGCGAGGAGGCCATGGCGAAAGAGGTTTTACGGTGACGGAGAGAGTTTCGCAACCGGAGGAAGATGGGGGCTGCGAACTGTTCAGCTGATTTAAATAAAGGGAATAGTGGATGACGGTTCAATGCCATAGCGGTTTCCCGATTGCACGCCAAAATCGTCAAATCACGCTACCGCCAGGAGTTGAGAAGACAGGCATCATGATGAAGGGGTAGCGTGATCGGTCGCCACGCGCACGACGCCACGCACCCGATAAAAAAGGAGGAGAAGAGGAAAAAACGCAGTGGTGGTTTGGAATTATCATTGCCAAAACCAGGGGCATGTGTTGCCTGCCAAAACCCACCGCGAGCAGCGATCGACAACACGGAGAGCCGGGAGGCTCCTGTGATCGGTGGGCCCTGGTCCTCAAGCGACGGCAAAAGCTCCGACACGCCCGGCTTGGTTCGAGATGCCACCGACCTATACCGGTCAGAAGGTGAAGGATTGCTCGATTGATTTCTGCATGATAAACAAGTATCGTAAAATTCGAGCCGTGATCGGCTCCTGTGTTTCAGAATCGCTCCTAAAGCCGATTGCCCCATGGTTCTGCGTTAGATTTATGATAACATGGGGTTTTGCTTGATGATTACAAGTTAAATCGATCTACGATAGTTTAATGTTTTCACCACGAATCGAACGTCCACGCAGTAATTGAGCCTAGTACGCATAAAAGATGAAGAATATCAATCCTAGAGGAGGCCTAATAACCAACATAAAGCCAATTACCTAACATCCTCTAGAACGAATAAGCCACATCCTTATGCATTACCGGATCGTTCAACCCGCTTGTAAGGCCTGATTAGATATTAAACTAAACCTGACGAACAAGGCACAACTATAACAGATCGAATCGACTAAATAAAGATCAAGATGCTACCGCACTTTGGGAAAAGGTGCAAGGGCGTGAGATAGCTAGAAAGCATAACTTCGGCGATAGTAATGAAAAGGCAACGATGCTAGCCTCAAACAATCTATGATAATGGTATTACGCCATCAACAACGCTCAAGACGAGTAAAACCAGTAACGAACAGATATCGCCTAGATCGCAAGATGCGATCTAGGCAAGATGGCACTTACCCAAAGAAACCCTAAGAACAAGGGTGGCGATGCGAGATTGTGTTTGTTGTGAACGTGGTCGTTGTTTTCTTTCAATAACCCTAGGTACATATTTATAGTCCGGAGACTCTCTACTTTTGGAATAACTCTACAACTCTATCTTTACCTAAACATAAACGGAACCTAAACAAACACGAATCCTACTAATTCATTCTTCTCCTTGCAGCAACAAGAGGGTCCTGAGCCAACACATAGCGACGGATCCCTCTTCGAGTTCCTCCCTCCAGCTCCTGTGGTTCTTTTCTGCAAAGACTCGCCGCCTCTGAAAAAGGTTATAATGCGTAAACAGCCGATTCGCCATCGGCTTCAAGAAACCAGCAACTCCTAAGTCACCGCCTCGAATCCCGACTAAAACTAGGACGGTGAGAAAGGTAGCTGCTAGAAGACCTTGAGGCGCCGGAGCCCTTCCCGCATACCGCATGTAAGCTAATTCAGCATTGATCGAACTTCGTCATTCTTCCATTCTTGCAAACATGTTTACACTTACGCTCCCTTGTACAAAGCCGTTGAAGATACCTCGGAGGATACTCAGTTAGTCGAGGAGAACTGGGCCCAACGGATTCCGAGAAAACCATCACACCGAACCAGCTAGATTCACCACCATCGGCTTCCGTAAAAACGGTCCTCGAACTCTGCCCCCGAGCACCGGTGAGGCGGGGCCATCTGGGTCCTAAGAGAACTCAGAAGGACAACAAGCTTCTTCGTCGAGCCAGGAGGTTTCAATAACCGCCCCCCCGTCCTTTAATGCTTGTTCCCTTTTCGTCTGCCAATTTACTTATACCGCTGAGAACACTCTTCGTGCAGATGACTGGCACCTTCGGCGAGACAGCTGAGGCAGTGCCAATGCCGGATCTAGGAACCTCCGAAGGCGTAGGTGAACCGGCTACTAATCTCGTCCAGCCTCCAGCAACCACACATGACCCGATGGTCTCCTCCTCAGACATCCCCTTGATTTTAGGAGAGGTACGTTCAGGTTCTTTCAGCTCGTTTTAGCATGTTTGGACGAGATACTAACGCTTTTCTGGCTGCCAGAGTTGCGATCCTTCAAGTTTGCTGTTGTTTGACCCTGAATCCATCGAACCAACTCCCTCCGTTGCCCCCACTGAGCCACAAACTGGGGCCGCTCTACCTCAATTTCGGCGTCTTCAAACCTTGCTGTCCTCCCCGATCGTGGAGTTGATCGAGGGCTCTGAGGGAGTGAAGCGCCTTGCCAACTCGGGGCCATCTCCCGATGGTTTTGCAGAAGCTTTGGGCGTTGCAAATTTGTCCTTCTTCGGGCCACAGGTGAGGTCGGCTCGTGAAAGGATCAACCTGCGCCATGCCCAACTTCCGTTGAAGGCCGACATTGCGTGATGTCGGCTCAACGAGAAGAAGGCCCCTAGATGCTAAAACGGACACCTCCGTCAGTAACGCCGAGCTCGCATCCTTGAAAAGGGAGTTGGAAGATCTTGAGGAGAAGGTCCGTGACCAAACAGCTCATTCGTGACAAGGAAGAATCCATAGCCCGTTCCCAAACGAGGCAAGGCCTAAAGCTCAATCAAGACCGACAGCAGATATCGTGCCAGCAAGCAATGGTGAAGGGTAAGGACGAAGATGACGGCTCGATCGCCGAGGTGGATCGTGTCCGTACTGACGCCCTTCATGCCTTCGAAGAATTTCTTCAACAGCTGAACTAGCACCTGTTTGTACTATGTGTGAACCTTGTGCACCTTCAGAGTCGATGACCGTGCGTCGACTATGTATTTTGTTTTTTATTCGGCCGATTTTCAGCATCGGCCCCCATATTTTTACTGTCCATCATTTCTCGTGTCTTTACCTAGCCGATTTCATGTAACGGCTCCTCCAGTTTTACTGTCCAACCTCCCACATGCTTGGAAGATATTTTTTGAGGTATTGTCCGTTGACTGTCACTGGGAACTTTGCGCCTGCCACTGGGAACTTTACGCCGTCCAGCTCCCCGATCATGTACGTCACTGGGAATTTCACACCAGATCCCCACGTGGAACTCCTTGGAATTTCTTATCCGTTTAGGTGCCCCCCGAGCCGAATCCTTCAAGGAATTGGAGATATCGGCTCTTTGGTCGTCCGCTCCCAGGATAGATGTCGGTCGTGACTTATCCCCAGGACCAATGTCGATCTCTTCTAGCTCATCAGCGGATGTAAACCCGTACCCTAGCTTTCCATCACCTGTCAAATCGACGCTAAACACTGGCAAGCGGGTGAGGACAACAAATATAATTTGGGCTGATCGCTGAATCGCCCCTTTTTGCTTCAGATCAAGGACGGTTTACACCTTATTATTTTCAGGGCGAGCATCTCTCGCTACGACTACATGAACCGCTTGTCGTGTGATCGCTGCTTTTATTTTTGTGGCCGATCGCAGGATCGGCCATTACCACGGATGATCGTGGGCTCTTCTACTCTGTAAGGCGATGGATAAGACCAGCCTCACCCCGTTTTTGTAGCTTCAACGCCGCAACCGTCTAGATTGATTCCAGATCGGCTCTTGGTCTTCGCCTCCCGGGCGTTCATGCCAGCTATGGAGATCTCGATGGAATCGTCTGCGTGGATGACCTCCACTTCGTCTCCATCCCACTGGATTAGGCACTGATGCATTGTGGATGGGATGCAGCAATTAGCGTGAATCCAATCCCTTCCTAGCAAGACAGTGTAAGTGCTCTTGCTGTCCACGACGAAGAATGACGTGGGTACGGTTTTCCTGCCCACTGTCAAGTCCACGCTCGACGCCTTTATGCGTTCAAGATTGACCGTTGAAGTCGCTCAACATGACGTTGGTTTTGATCAGATCTGCAGTGGAGCGTCCCAAACGTCGTAGCATGGAGTATGGCATGATATTGACTGCCGCTCCGGTGTCCACCAACATCTTGCTGACAGGTTTCCCATTGATGTAACCTCGCAGGTACAGGGCTTTCAAATGTTTGTAACCCTTCTCACGTGGCTTCTCAAAGATAACCGGCCGTGGGCCGCAGTCAAATTGTGCCACGGGTAGCTCATCGGTTCTTGGCGCGCAGAATTCTGACGGGAGCACGAACACCATGTTTGTGCTAGCCGATGTCTTTGCATCGGATCTTACCGGTTTGGGGCGCCACTCTTTCCTGGTCGGGCGGTCCTCCGTTTCCACAGCCTGCCTCACTTTGACGGCCAGATCAGACCGTGCTTTCTTCAAAGCGTGGAGATACTGCGCTTCAGCTTCCTCTAAGTTACGCAGTCGCTGCACTCTACGCTCGGGTGTGTCGAGTCCATCGGGCACCACCTTGGACGGTGATACTGTCTTGACCTTGTCATCCTTTGGCTTCTGGGTCTCCTGCCGGCGGACTCCTTGTGACTCAGCTGGGCGGAAGAGGCCCTAGGCGTTTGAATACCGACATCGCCTCGTGTCCTCCTTCTGCTGATTGCATTCCGGGCAGTTGTCGACTGTAGGCAATCGGCTCATTCCTGTACCCCAGCAATACTTGAAGAAAGGACAATCCCAATGCCTATCTGCGCCTTCCTTCTCTTTCGACGGTCCTCTATCAAGGTGCTCATATCTATCGTCGTCTCTGTCGCGCTGGCGACGTTGGTCGTACTGGCGCTCATACTTGTTAAGGAGATGCGTGGAATGTGGCTTCTGATATCGCACTCTCCTCACTTGTTCTTCTGTTAAGTACCGCCTGTCACTGTGGCTGGGCCGGTAGCATGGACTAGCCTCCTTTCTTTCCTTGCCCCGAGAGCGACCACCGTCCTCCTTGTACGTGTCATGGTGGTATCCAGACCTGCCATGTTGACGCCTTGAACGAGAAATCTAGCTACGTCTTTGAGCGCGAAGTTCTACCATGTTGATGCCGGAAATGGGTTTGTGTCCACTTTCATGGCGAATCGCCAAGGATCAGACGGCCTTGTTCTATTGCCATTTGGATTTGGCGGCGAAGCTCCTTGCACTCGTTGGTGGTATGAGTGAACGAATGATGCCACTTGCAGTATGATCTCCCGTTCATTTCCTGAGCCGTAGGGATTTTGTGGCCTTCGGGTAACCTCAGCTGCTTCTCCTTCAGCAGTAGATCGAATATCTGCTCAGCTTTGCTCACATCGAAGTCGAACCCTTTCGCAGGCCCTTGCTGTTTCACCCATTTGCAGGCCACAGGATCTGCCCCCCGAGCCCATTCAGCTACGGCCACCTCCTGGTCCTGCGTAGGATCTTCTTCTTCTGCATCGACCAGGCTTATCGGACGTTTAAATTTATCTTGGTACAACTTCGTGGTGACGCTCATACATCGTCGGTTTCGGGCCATGCGCCAATGAGTTGTACTCTACCGAACGCCAGTCCTTGATGGGTGAGAGACCACCACCGCCATTCGACCGCTTCCTTCTCGATTAAGCGAGCGAGTAACATCGATTCTTGATCCTGGCGTCGATGTACTCGGCTCGATTTCTCGCCGCACTGCGCCAGTCCGCAATGCCAGCCTCAGTAGCCTCTGAATGGTACTGGACGTGGAACTGCTCTTCCAGTTGCTTCCAGGTATGAATTGAATCAGGTGGTAGCGAGGTGTACCACCCAAAGGCTGGTCCTGTCAGAGATTGCGCAAAGAATCTTACGCGCATCTGATCCGATGCCGAAATCATGCCTAGTTGCGCCAGGTATCGGCTTATGTGCTCGATCGAGCTCGACCCTTCGACCACGAACCTTGAGAACTCGGGAGCTTATACTTGGGTGGCAGCGAATCAGATCAAACTTCGTTGGGGTATGCGGCTTTGAATAGCCGATTGTCCTTCTCTTGACGGGTTTAACTGTCCTCGGGATGGTACCGATTTGCTCCATGTTTGAGCTGTAGGGGCTAGATTCTCATGATCGCTCCAGTGGCATACTTGGCTAGCCACGCTTGTTTGTCGTCCATCCCAGCCATCGCCTGCTCCGACACGCCTGCCGGAAGATCTTGGCCCAAGGGTTCTCGCCAGAAACTCCTGCGGGTAACTGTTTGGTGCGTGTCAGGTTATTGCAGTCCGGCACGTAGGCGCATACATATCCGTGTGGGATCTCCTTGGGTGGCTCAAACAGGAACTGGCAATCGCCTGGGTCGCCTCCAGCCTTGTAGACGACGTAAGCCGCTGCCCCTGGCGGTTCTGGAGCGGCAAGTGCGAACGGGATCTGCGGCCTGGTCTGGAGCGGTCTTTCCCCCTGGTGAGTCCCTAAAGTAGGTCCAGACGGGGAGTACTGATGCTTCATGATCTCCTGGACTACGCGAACCGCGACTCGCTCGAAAGCGTTCACCAGGCTCTCAGAATGGCGGTGCAAAGAATGAGCCACCATGTAGTTGACCTCCTGTCGTAGGGCTCTGGTGCGCTCCGGGGAATGACAGATCCACCTCATTAAGAGCGCCCTCGGGGGAGAACCCTTTCCATCTGATGCCATGCGTACGGGTCCTCTCGAAAGAGCTGATGAGGTCTTCCTCGAAGAGGGCCTTGATCTCGTCGTACTTGGCCTTGTGCTCGCCAGGCAGATCGTCGTGGTGACCATTCTCCATCGCAGCGTCGGTGTTGATGTAGACGTTGTTGAATGTCCCACCGTGCGAGAATGTGTTGCCTGCCAAAACCCACCGCGAGCAGCGACCGACAACACGGAGAGCCGAGGCTCCTGTGATCGCTGGTGGCCTGGTCCCTCGGCGACGGCTCAAAAAGCTCCGCGACACGCCGCTTGGTTCGAGATGCCACCTGACCTATACCTGGTCAGGAAGGTGAAGGATTGCTCCGATTGATTTCCTGCATGATAAACAAGTATACGTAAAATTCGAGCCGTGATCGGCTCCCAGGTTTCCCTGTAAATCGGCTCCTAAAGCCGATTGCCCCATGGTTCTGCGTTAGATTTATGATAACATGGGGTTTTGCTTGATGATTACAAGTTAAATCGATCTACGATAGTTTAATGTTTTCACCACGTAACTGGAACGTCCTACGCGTAATTGAGCCTAGTACGTACAAAAGATGAAGAATATCAATCCTAGAGGAGGCCTAATAACCAACATAAAGCCAATTACCGGAACATCCTCTCTAGAACGAATAAGCCACATCCTTATGCATTACCGGATCGTTCAACCCGTTTGTAAGGCCTGATTACGTAGATATTAAACTAAACCTTGACGAACAAGGCACAACTATAACAGATCGAATCGACTAAATAAAGATCATAAGATGCTACCCTCGCACTTTGGGAAAAGGTGCAAGGGCGTGAGATAGCTAGAGGCAAGATAACTTCGACGATAGTAATGAAAGGCAGCGATGCTAGCCTCAAACAATCTATGATAATGGTATTACCGCCATCAACAACGCTCAAGACGAGTAAAACCAGGTAACGAACAGATATCGCCTAGATCGCAAGATGCGATCTAGCGCAATGGCACTTACTAAAAGAAACCCTAAGAACAAGGGGTGGCGATGCGCCGAGATTGTGTTTGTTGTGAACGTGGTCGTTGTTTTCTTTCAATAACCCTAGGTACATATTTATAGTCCGGAGACTCTCTACTTTTGGAATAACTCTACAACTCTATCTTTACCTAAACATAAACGGAACCTAAACAAACACGAATCCTACTATGATACAAGATACACGGGCAATTCAGCCCAAATCTACGCACTAGGCCGATCCAATAACACCTTGAATATATGTATCTTCTAAGCCCATCTTGATCACGGCCCATCTCCGTCCTTGGCCAAAATATGGTGATAACACCAGCTCCGGCATCCTTGAGGAGAACAGTTCGCAGTCCCCATCTTCCTCCAGTTGCCAGGAAACTCTCTCCCGTCACCGGAAGATCTTGAGGAGAATATGGTGAGGCCAAATTGACGAGCCAACACGACTGGTTGGTAGAATTCGTACCCGGGTTTGATTATCCGGTTAGATGTGCTCATGCCAACTGGAAGGAAACAGGGACGAATAACGGTGGAAAAGAGTTGCCGAGTGCTAGTGTCATCGGCAAAATTGTCCAGCCTGAAGGAGAGTGGATTCTCGAAATGTTCTGCTTCTTCCATGTAGGGGAAGAAGTTGGGGTTGTCCAGGCCTTGAAAAAAGATACTGAACCATTTTGACGCCTCTTGAGGGGTCAGTTTACTGCCTGGCAGTCGATACAAAGCTTGGCCATAGCTGGTGCATCGGATTTGCTTCCCTTTAACATCGGGGAAGGAACAGCTCGCCAGAAGGGGAAAGTCTGGGATGCGGTTTTGGAAGTACAGCTGAGCCCACAGCTGGATGAACCACCAAGGTCCATGCTCGGCTATGCTGAAAACAGCTTGATAGACATCAAGCGAGATATCGATGACCTCTCCAAGGAACAGTTTGCGATGCCAAGTTGAGTACCTTTGGCTGGTTAAGAGGCCAAGGAGAGATAGTTCTTGGTGGGAGCCAGGGAAGGGCCACAGAAGATGAAATGCTCTAGCCAGAAGTTGAGGAAGGCTGTATGTTCTTTCTCTGAAACAGGGCCCTTTGTTTTCATATGACGGTGGAGATAAGCACCCCCAAGTACGATCTGTTTTGGAGGCAGTTGTAGGGACTGTGGTCAGTTTGAAAGCAGAAGGGCTGGGCGATGTAACATCCAGACCGGTAATCATCACCACGTCTAGTAAGGTTGGTGACATAGGGCCGTGGCCGAACATAAAACAATTTAGAGCATCAGACCAGAAGTAGCCGATGGTTTTGAGAAGATTCTCGTGTTTCTCAAGAGGAGACAACGATAGATGCAAGGCATCGGCTATTCCCAAAGTTTCCCATTGGGATTGGTAAGCTCTAGCTACTCTACTAAACCAAGAAACCCAATGTTCCGGGGGATTAGGCCAGCTGCAAACATGGCCCAAGAGTTCGATCTAAGTCTTGGCTTCGAAGGGATTCTATTTGCTTCGAAGAAATCGATGGGCAGGACGGAATCATGCGAGACCGAGACAGAGGGAATTTGGGAGAGAAGGATGCGGCAGCAGGATGTCTGAAACCTAGAAAATTTAATAGCAGAGTAAAGGCATTAACTCAGATGTTCGCCATCAAGTTCTTACATTGCGTTTTTGCGAAGGGTAGGCGTACCTTGCACGGAGACCTCGATTGGTGTTGGACGATTCGCCATCTGGTTGGCGGCGGAGATGGATCTGCGCGGGAAGAAGCGAAGGTTTTGTTGCTATGAGCTCGATCTGGTGGTCGGTTGGGGATCTAGGCCTTTTTGAAGAGAGCCGAGGTTACCGTTGGGGCTAGGAGGTGGCCGTTTGGGTTTGCCTAAACATGCGGCTGAGTTGACCTTGTCAACAGTTTGGAAAAGCGATGTCCATCGGCTCTTTGAGTTGTAGCTTGTGATCGTGGAAACATGACCAAGTAAAAGCCGATGCGTTATCGGCTCTTGGGAAATCGACTTATTTATGTTATCAACAAGATTTGGGGCGGAAAGACAATCTGCGGGAAATGGCTTTTTCATTCATTCATTCAAAAGCGGATGGCTTACAAGCGACTGATAGATTACAAAAGGGGATCTACCACTACTCCGGCTACTACTACTGATTCCTAATCGAGGCCGAGGTCGTCGTCGCTGCTGCCGCCGTCGTCTTGTGCGCTATCCTCAAGATCAACCTTGGCGTCGTCTTCATCTTTGTCACCGAAGAAGTCGTAGGGCCTCCTCCCTCTAAATCGTCGTCGTCATCCTCGCTGGACCCGGTGCGGAAGTATTTCACCGGCTGGTACTCCTCGGAGGAGGTATCCTCCTCTTCCTCTTCTTCTTCGGAGAAGTCGACGCCGTCCCAGGACATAGCGTCATCAGCACTGTCCGCCTCCAGTTCCCCATCGGCGAGGAACTGCAGGTCCTTCTCGCCGTCGGTCATGGATGCGTCATCCTCCGACCAGACAGCGAAGTCCCAACCCCTCTCGTCCCACCATTGTGGGGCGAGAGTGTTGTACGCCGCCATCGGTGGATGCTCTGGCGTCGGCTCTCGGTCGCTCATCGAGTTGGAGGCGTGGGAAGACAGACCAGAGGAAGCAGAGGAGGCCATGGCGAGAAAGAGGGTTTTTTCCGGTGACGGGAGAGAGTTTCCTGGCAACTGGAGGAAGATGGGGACTGCGAACTGTTCAGGCTGATTTAAATAAAGGGAATAGTGGACAGACGGTTCAATGCCATAGCGGTTTCCCAGATTGCACTGCCAAAATCGTCAAATCACGCTAGCGAGGAGTTGAGAAGAGGGCATCATGATGAAGGGGTAGCGTGGCATTTCGCCGCACGATTCTGCCGACGCTGACCCGATAAAAAAAGGAGGAGAAGAGGAAAAAACGCACAGAGTGGTTTTGGAATTATCATTGCCAAAACCAGGGGGGCATGTGTTGCCTGCCAAAACCCACCGGCGAGCAGCGACTGACAACACGGAGAGCCGGGAGGCTCCAGATCGTGGGCCTGGTCCTCGGGCGACGGCCCGCAAAAGCTCCGCAAACGTCACGGCTTGGTTCGAGATGCCACCTGACCTATACCTGGTCGAAGGTGAAGGATTGCTCGATTGATTTCTGCATGATAAACAAGTATCGTAAATTCGAGCCGTGATCGGCTCCCGTGTTTCCAGAATCGGCTCCTAAAGCCGATTGCCCCATGGTTCTGCGTTAGATTTATGATAACATGGGGTTTTGCTTGATGATTACAAGTTAAATCGATCTACGATAGTTTAATGTTTTCACCACGTAACTGGAACGTCCTACGCGTAATTGAGCCTAGTACGTACAAAAGATGAAGAATATCAATCCTAGAGGAGGCCTAATAACCAACATAAAGCCAATTACCGGAACATCCTCTCTAGAACGAATAAGCCACATCCTTATGCATTACCGGATCGTTCAACCCGTTTGTAAGGCCTGATTACGTAGATATTAAACTAAACCTTGACGAACAAGGCACAACTATAACAGATCGAATCGACTAAATAAAGATCAAGCAAGATGCTACCCTCGCACTTTGGGAAAAGGTGCAAGGGCAGCGAGATAGCTAGAGGCAGCATAACTTCGACGATAGTAATGAAAAGGCAACGATGCTAGCCTCAAACAATCTATGATAATGGTATTACTCGCCATCAACAACGCTTCAGTACGAGTAAAACCAGGTAACGAACAAGTAGATACTGCCTAGATCGCAAGATGCGATCTAGGCAGCATGGCACTTACCCGAAAGAAACCCTAAGAACAAGGGGTGGCGATGCGCCGAGATTGTGTTTGTTGTGAACGTGGTCGTTGTTTTCTTTCAATAACCCTAGGTACATATTTATAGTCCGGAGACTCTCTACTTTTGGAATAACTCTACAACTCTATCTTTACCTAAACATAAACGGAACCTAAACAAACACGAATCCTACTATGATACAAGATACACGGGCAATTCAGCCCAAATCTACGCACTAGGCCGATCCAATAACACCTTGAATATATGTATCTTCTAAGCCCATCTTGATCACGGCCCATCTCCGTCCTTGGCCAAAATATGGTGATAACACATGCCCCCCTGGTTTTGGCAATGATAATTCCAAAACCACTCTGTGCGTTTTTTCCTCTTCTCCTTTTTTTATCGAACTGCGTCGGCTGCACGCGTGGCGTAAGACCGCCACGCTACCCCTTCATCATGATGCCCTGTCTTCTCAACTCCTGCAGCGTGATTTGACGATTTTGGCAAAGGTAACTGGGAAACCGCTATGGCATTGAACCGTCATCACTATTCCCTTTATTTAAATCAGCTGAACAGTCAGTCCCCATCTTCCTCCGATTGCCAGAAACTCTCTCCGTCACCGAAAAACCTCTTTCTCGCCATGGCCTCCTCTGCTTCCTCTCGTCTTCCCACGCCTCCAACTCGATGAGCGACCGAGAGCCGACGCCAGAGCATCCACCGATGGCGGCGTACAACACTCTCGCCCCACAATGGTGGGACGAGAGGGGTTGGGACTTCGCTGTCTGGTCGGAGGATGACGCATCCATGACCGACGGCGAGAAGGACCTGCAGTTCCTCGCCGATGGGGAACTGGAGGCGGACAGTGCTGATGACGCTATGTCCTGGGACGGCGTCGACTTCTCCGAAGAAGAAGAGGAAGAGGAGGATACCTCCTCCGAGGAGTACCAGCCGGTGAAATACTTCCGCACCGGGTCCAGCGAGGATGACGACGACGAGGACGAGGAGGCCCCTGCTGACTTCTTCGGTGACAGCAGTGAAGACGACGCCGGTAGCAGTGCTGAGGATAGCGCACAAGACGACGGCGGCAGCAGCGACGACGACCTCGGCCTCGATTAGGAATCAGTAGTAGTAGTAGCCGTAGTAGTGGTAGATCCCCTTTTGTAATCTGTCAGTCGCTTGTAAGCCATCCGCTTTTGAATGAATGAATGAAAAAGCCATTTCCCGCAGATTGTCCTTCCGCCCCAAATCTTGTTGATAACATAAATAAGTCGATTTCCCAAGAGCCGATAGCAACGCATCGGCTTTTACTTGGTCATGTTTCCACAACAACCAGCTACAACTCAAAGAGCCGATGCACATCGGCTTTCCCAAATGTTGACAAGGTCAACTCACCGCATGTTTAGGCAAACCCAACGCCACCTCCTAGCCCCAAACGGTAACTGCGGCTCTCTTCAAAAGGGCGGCCTAGATCCCCAACTGCCACCGACAGATCGAGCTCATAGCAAGAACCTTCGCTTCTTACCCCGCAGATCCATCTCCGCCAACCGGATGGCGTAATTGTCCAACACCAATCCAGAGGTCTCCGTCAAGGTACGCCTACCCTTCGCAATCTAACGCATAGCGTAAGAACTTGATGGCGAACATCCGAGTTAATGCCTTTATTCTGCTATTAAATTTTCTAGGTTTCGGACATCCTGGCCGCATCCTTCTCTCCCAAATTCCTCTCCTCGTCCTCGCATGCATTCCATGCCCATCTGATTTCTTCTTGGCAAATAGAATCCTTCAAGCCAAGACCTAGATCTAAACTCTTGGGCCGACTGCTTACGAGCCTGGCCTAATCCCCCCGAACATTGGGTTTCTTGGTTCAGCAGGGTAGCTAGAGCTTACCAATCCCAATGGGAAACTTTGGGAATAGCCGACGCCTTGCATCTATCGTTGTCTCCTCTTGAGAAACACGAGAATCTTCTCAAAACCATCGGCTACTTCGTCCGATGCTCTAAATTGTTTTATGTTCGCCACGGCCCTATGTCACCAACCTTACTAGACGTGGTGATTACCGGTCCGATGTTACATCGCCAGCCCTTCGCTTTCAAACTGACCACAGTCCCCTACAAACTGTCCTCCAAAACAGACTGTACCAGTTGGGGTGCTTATCTCCACCGTCATATGAAAACAAAGGGCCCTGTTTCAGAGAAAGAACATACAGCCTTCCTCAACTTCTGGCTAGAGCATTTCATCTTCTGTGGCCCTTCCTGCTCCCACCAAGAACTATCTCTCCTTGGCCTGAACTAGCCAAAGGTACTCAACTTGGCATCGAACTGCCTTGGAGAGGTCTATCGATATCTCCATTGATGTCAAGCTGTTTTCGAGCATAGCAATCAATGGTGGACCTTGGTGGTTCATCCAGTTGGGCTCAGTTGTACTTCCAAAACCGCATCCCAGACTTTCCCCTTCTGGCGAGCTGTTCCTTCCCCGATGTTAAAGGGAAGCAAATCCGATGCACCAGCTATGGCCAAGCTTTGTATCGACTGCCAGTAAAGAACTGACCCTCAAGAGGCGCCAAATGGTTCAAGATCTTTTTCAAGGCTGGATAACCCCAACTTCTTCCCCATGGAAGAAGTAACATTTCGAGAATCCACTCTCCTTCAGTGGACAATTTTGCCGATGACACTAGCACTCGGCAACTCTTTTCCACCGTTATTCGTCCCTGTTTCCTTCCAGTTGGCATGAGCACATCTAACCGGATAATCAAACCCGGGTACGAATTCTACCAACCAGTCGTGGTGGCTCGTCAATTTGGCCTCGGGCAAGTAGCTCCCCACTTCTTTCTTCATCAACTTACGGAGTGTAGAGCCGACCTGCCTGATCCTCTCACCAGTCAGAGGTGTTACTCTTTTTTCGATGCTCTGCCCATCCCTATTCCAAACGACCTCACCTTTTCTTCGTCAACTGACGGCTTCGAAAACTGGTGGATGATGTGGAAAACTCATGCCTTCAGGAGGGCTCTGGGACCGTTGTTGAAACAGCTTGACGCTGACTACGATATCCCCGTGGAACAGGTACTACTACTGCAAATTCAGATGCAGCTTGCAATTGATCCCGTTACTAATTCATTCTTCTCCTTGCAGCAACAAGAGGGTCCTGAGCCAACACATAGCGACGGATCCCTCTTCGAGTTCCTCCCTCCAGCTCCTGTGGTTCTTTTCTGCAAAGACTCGCCGCCTCTGAAAAAGGTTATAATGCAGAAACAGCCGATAGCCCCGCCATCGGCTTCGAAGAAACCAGCAACTCCTAAGTCAGCTGCCCCTCGAATCCCGACTAAAACTAGGACGACGGTGAGAAAGGTAGCTGCTAGGAAGACCTTGAGGCGCCGGAGCCCTTCCCCAGACAGCTCGCATGTAAGCTAATTCAGGCATTGATCGAACTTCGTCATTCTTCCATTCTTGCAAACATGTTTACACTTACTGGCTCCCCTCTTGTACAGGCTTCCGTTGAAGATACCTCCAGTGAGGATACTCAGATTAGTCGAGGAGAACTGGGCCCAACGGATTCCGAGAAAACCATCACACCGAACCAGCCAGATTCACCACCATCGGCTTCCAGAAAACGGTCGGCTCCTGAACCTGCTGCCCCGAGCACCGTGTGAGGCGGGGCCATCTGCGGGTCCTAAGAGAACTCGTAAAGGACAACAAGCTTCTTCGTCGAGCCAGGAGGTTTCAATAACCGCCCCCCCGTCCTTTAATGCTTGTTCCCTTTTCGTCTGCCAATTTACTTATACCGCTGAGAACACTCTTCGTGCAGATGACTGGCACCTTCGGCGAGACAGCTGAGGCAGTGCCAATGCCGGATCTAGGAACCTCCGAAGGCGTAGGTGAACCGGCTACTAATCTCGTCCAGCCTCCAGCAACCACACATGACCCGATGGTCTCCTCCTCAGACATCCCCTTGATTTTAGGAGAGGTACGTTCAGGTTCTTTCAGCTCGTTTTAGCATGTTTGGACGAGATACTAACGCTTTTCTGGCTGCCAGAGTTGCGATCCTTCAAGTTTGCTGTTGTTTGACCCTGAATCCATCGAACCAACTCCCTCCGTTGCCCCCACTGAGCCACAAACTGGGGCCGCTCTACCTCAATTTCGGCGTCTTCAAACCTTGCTGTCCTCCCCGATCGAGGAGTTGATCGAGGGCTCTGAGGGAGTGAAGAGCGCCCTTGCCGAACTCCGGGGCCATCTCCCAGTAGTTTTGCAGGTGAAGCTTTGGGCAGTTGCAAATTTGTCCTTCTTCGGGCCACAGGTGAGGTCGGCTCGTGAAAGGATCAACCTGCGCCATGCCCAACTTCCGTTGAAGGCCGACATTGCAGGCAGATGTCAGCAGCTCAACGAGAAGAAGGCGTCCCTAGATGCTAAAACGGACACCTCCGTCAGTAACGCCGAGCTCGCATCCTTGAAAAGGGAGTTGGAAGATCTTGAGGAGAAGGTCCGGGTGACCAAACAGCTCATTCGTGACAAGGAAGAATCCATAGCCCGTTCCCAAAACGAGGCGGAAGGCCTTAAAGCTCAACTGAAGACCGACCTGGCAGATATACGTGCCCTGAGCAAGCAACTGGTGAAGGGTAAGGACGAAGATGACGAAGCTGAGATCGCCGAGGTGGATCGTGTCCGTACTGACGCCCTTCATGCCTTCGAAGAATTTCTTCAACAGCTGAACTAGCACCTGTTTGTACTATGTGTGAACCTTGTGCACCTTCAGAGTCGATGACCGTGCGTCGACTATGTATTTTGTTTTTTATTCGGCCGATTTTCAGTATCGGCCCCCATATTTTTACTGTCCATCGTTTCTCGTGTCTTTACCTAGCCGATTTCATGTAACGGCTCCTCCAGTTTTACTGTCCAACCTCCCACATGCTTGGAAGATATTTTTTGAGGTATTGTCCGTTGACTGTCACTCGAACTTTTGCTCGCCATCGGGAACTTTACGCCCGCCTCCCGATCATGTACGCCATCGAATTTCACAGATCCCACGTGGAACTCCTTGGAATTTCTTATCCGTTTAGGTGCCCCCCGAGCCGAATCCTTCAAGGAATTGGAGATATCGGCTCTTTGGTCGTCCGCTCCCAGGATAGATGTCGGTCGTGACTTATCCCCAGGACCAATGTCGATCTCTTCTAGCTCATCAGCGGATGTAAACCCGTACCCTAGCTTTCCATCACCTGTCAAATCGACGCTAAACACAGGGCAAACGGTGGGTGAGGACAACAAATATAATTTGGGCTGATCGCCTGAATCGGCCCCCTTTTTGCTTGCATCTGTCAAGGACGGTTTACACCTTATTATTTTACAGTGGCAGAGCATCTCTCTGCTACGACTACATGAACTGCTTGTCGTGTGATCGCTGCTTTTTATTTTTTGTGGCCGATCGCAGGGATCGGCCGTACCACGGATGATCGTGGGCTCTTCTACTCTGTAAGGCCAGTGGATAAGACCAGCCTCACCCCGTTTTTTGTAGCTTCAATACGCTCGCAACCGTCTAGATTGATTCCAGAGATCGGCTCTTGGTCTTCTGCCTCCCAGACGTTCATGCCAGCTATGGAGATCTCGATGGAATCGTCTGCGTGGATGACCTCCACTTCGTCTCCATCCCACTGGATTAGGCACTGATGCATTGTGGATGGGATGCAGCAATTAGCGTGAATCCAATCCCTTCCTAGCAAGACAGTGTAAGTGCTCTTGCTGTCCACGACGAAGAATGACGTGGGTACGGTTTTCCTGCCCACTGTCAAGTCCACGTTCAGTACGCCTTGCGTTCCCGAAGATTGACCGTTGAAGTCGCTCAACATGACGTTGGTTTTGATCAGATCTGCAGTGGAGCGTCCCAAACGTCGTAGCATGGAGTATGGCATGATATTGACTGCCGCTCCGGTGTCCACCAACATCTTGCTGACAGGTTTCCCATTGATGTAACCTCGCAGGTACAGGGCTTTCAAATGTTTGTAACCCTTCTCACGTGGCTTCTCAAAGATAACCGGCCGTGGGCCGCAGTCAAATTGTGCCACGGGTAGCTCATCGGTTCTTGCCGCGCAGAATTCTGACGGGAGCACGAACACCATGTTTGTGCTAGCCGATGTCTTTGCATCGGCTCTTACCGGTTTGGGGCGCCACTCTTTCCTGGTCGGGCGGTCCTCCGTTTCCACAGCCTGCCTCACTTTGACGGCCAGATCAGGCCGTGCTTTCTTCAAAGCGTGGAGATACTGCGCTTCAGCTTCCTCTAAGTTACGCAGTCGCTGCACTCTACGCTTCTGGGTGTGTCTGAGTCCGTCGGGGCACCACCTTGGACGGTGATACCTGTCTTCGACCTTGTCATCCTTTGGCTTCTCGGGGTCTCCTGCCCGAGCGGACTCCTTGTGACGGCTCTGGGACGGAAGAGGCCCTAGGCGTTTGAATACTGACACTGGCCTCGTGTCCTCCTTCTGCTGATTGCATTCTGGGCAGTTGTCGACTGTAGGCAATCGGCTCATTCCGGTGCCCCAGCAATACTTGAAGAAAGGACAATCCCAATGCCTATCTGCGCCTTCCTTCTCTTTCGACGGTCCTCTATCAAGGTGCTCATATCTACCGTCGTCTCTGTCGCGCTGGCGACGTTGGTCGTACTGGCGCTCATACTTGTTAAGGAGATGCGTGGAATGTGGCTTCTGATATCGCACTCTCCTCACTTGTTCTTCTGTTAAGTACCGCCTGTCACTGTGGCTGGGCCGGTCGCATGGACTAGCCTCCTTTCTTTCCTTGCCCCGAGAGCGACCACCGTCCTCCTTGTACGTGTCATGGTGGTATCCAGACCCTGCCATGTTAACGCCGAACGAGAAATCTAGCTTACGTCTTGCGGAGCGACTGAGTTCTACCATGTTGACGCCGGGAAATGGGTTTGTGTCCACTTTCATGGCGAACTGCCCAAGGATCAGACGGCCTTGTTCTATTGCCATTTGGATTTGGCGGCGAAGCTCCTTGCACTCGTTGGTGGTATGAGTGAACGAATGATGCCACTTGCAGTATGATCTCCCGTTCATTTCCTGAGCCGTAGGGATTTTGTGGCCTTCGGGTAACCTCAGCTGCTTCTCCTTCAATGAGATCGAATATCCGCCGCTTTGCTCACATCGAAGTCGAACCCTTTCGCAGGCCCTTGCTGTTTCACCCATTTGCAGGCCATAAGATCTGCCCCCCGAGCCCATTCGGCTACGGCCACCTCCTGGTCCTGCGTAGGATCTTCCTCTTCTGCATCGACCAGGCTTATCGGACGTTTAAATTTATCTTGGTACAACTCAGGGTGACGCTGCTCATACATCGTCAGTTTCTGGGCCATGTGCGCCAATGAGTTGTACTACACCGAACGCCAGTCCTTGATGGGTGCCGAGAGACCCACCACCGCCAGCTCGACCGCCTTCTCGGTTAAGCGAGCCGAGTAACATCGATTCTTGACATCTGGTTACTGGATGTACTGGCTACGCTCCTCGCCAGACTGCGCCAGTCCGCAATGCCAGCCTCGAGCCTCGAATGGTACTTCGACGTGGAACCGCTCTTCCGGTTGCTTCGGTATGAATTGAATCGGTGGTAGTGAGGTGTACCACCCAAAGGCTGGTCCTCGAGATTGCGCAAAGAATCTTACGCCGCATCCGATCCGATGCCAAATCATGCCTAGTTGCGCGGTATCGGCTTATGTGCTCGATCGAGCTCGACCCTTCCGACCGAACCTTGAGAACTCGTAGCTTATACTTGGGTGGCGGCGGAATCGATCAAACTTCGTTGGGGTACGGCTTTGAATAGCCGATTGTCCTTCTCTTCGCACGGTTTAACCAGTCCTCGTGATGGTACCGATTTGCTCCACGCTTGAGCTGTAGGGGCTAGATTCTCATGACTAGCTCCAGTGGCATACTTGTCTAGCCACTGTTTGTCGGCCCATCCCAGCCATCGCCGCTCCGGACACGCCCGGAAGATCCCGCCCAAGGGTTCCCGCCAGAAACTCCTGCGGTTGCAATCTGTTTGGTGCGTGTCGTTATTGCATCCGCACGTGGCGCATACATATCCGTGTGGGATCTCCTTGGGTGGCTCAAGCGAGGCGGCAATCGCTGGGTCGCCTCCAGCCTTGTAGACGGCGTGGCGCTGCCTGGCGGTTACGGGCGGCAAGTGCGAACGGATCTGCGGCCTGGTGCAGAGCGGTCTTTCCCGGTGAGTCCCTAAAGTAGGTCCAAACGGGAGTACGATGCTTCATGATCTCTGGACTACGCGACGCGACTCGCTCGAAAGCGTTCACTGTGCTCTCGTAATGGCGGTGCAAAGAATGAGCCACCATGTAGTTGACCTCCGTCGTAGGGCTCGTGCGCTCCTCCGGCGAAGCAGGCAGATCCACCTCATTAAGAGCGCCCTCGGGAGAACCCTTTCCATCGATGCCATGCGTACGGGTCCTCTCGAAGAGGCGATGAGGTCTTCCTCGAAGAGGGCCTTGATCTCGTCGTGCCTTGGCCTTGTGCTCGCCAGCGGATCGTCGTGGTAGTGCATTCTCCATCGCAGCGTCGGGTGTTGATGTAGACGTTGTTGAATGTCCCACCGTGCGAAATGTGTTGCTGCCAAAACCCACCGCGAAAGCGGCCCGACAACACGGAGAGCCGGGAGGCTCCAGATCGCTGGTGGGCCCTGGTCCCTCGGCGACGGCCCGCAAAAGCTCCGGCACACGTCCGGCTTGGTTCGAGGCGTGCCTGACCTATACCTGGTCGAAGGTGAAGGATTCCGATTGATTTCCTGCATGATAAACAAGTATACGTAAAATTCGAGCCGTGATCGGCTCCCAGGTTTCCCTGTAAATCGGCTCCTAAAGCCGATTGCCCCATGGTTCTGCGTTAGATTTATGATAACATGGGGTTTTGCTTGATGATTACAAGTTAAATCGATCTACGATAGTTTAATGTTTTCACCGTAATCTGGGCGTCCTACGCGTAATTGAGCCTAGTACGTACAAAAGATGAAGAATATCAATCCTAGAGGAGGCCTAATAACCAACATAAAGCCAATTACCGGAACATCCTCTCTAGAACGAATAAGCCACATCCTTATGCATTACCGGATCGTTCAACCCGTTTGTAAGGCCTGATTACGTAGATATTAAACTAAACCTTGACGAACAAGGCACAACTATAACAGATCGAATCGACTAAATAAAGATCAAGCAGATGCTACCCTCGCACTTTGGGAAAAGGTGCAAGGCGAGATAGCTAGAGGCACATAACCCGACGATAGTAATGAAAAGGCAACGATGCTAGCCTCAAACAATCTATGATAATGGTATTACTCGCCATCAACAACGCTTAAGACGAGTAAAACCGGTGTAACAAGTAGATATCGCCTAGATCGCAAGATGCTATCTAGGCAAAGATGGCACTACCGAAAGAAACCCTAAGAACAAGGGGTGGCGATGCGCCGAGATTGTGTTTGTTGTGAACGTGGTCGTTGTTTTCTTTCAATAACCCTAGGTACATATTTATAGTCCGGAGACTCTCTACTTTTGGAATAACTCTACAACTCTATCTTTACCTAAACATAAACGGAACCTAAACAAACACGAATCCTACTATGATACAAGATACACGGGCAATTCAGCCCAAATCTACGCACTAGGCCGATCCAATAACACCTTGAATATATGTATCTTCTAAGCCCATCTTGATCACGGCCCATCTCCGTCCTTGGCCAAAATATGGTGATAACACTCCCCTAGGGTTTACATATCTCAACCGAATCAGTTAAGGCTTCAACACTCGTTTAACCTAATCCGACTGGGCCTATCTACTTGCCTGGGCCTTCAGCTTCCAGTCGCCTGGATCCGCACCGGGCCTTGATCCAGTCGCCGTCTTGCAGGCCCAATCGCCAAGTCTTGGGCCAGTCGGAAACGTCCTGCTGGGTATACCCCAGTAGGCACATCCCCATCAGTTCATGAGTAAAGTAATGTAATAGCCCAATGACTAGATAAGCTGATAAACGTTAAGTCACAGGAGTACAATAATGTAACGTGTCAATAGCGTGCACTGGCGAATCTATGATAAAAATCGAGGGTGGGCTCCAAACTAACAATTTCCTTTATATATGCATGCATTTGTTGATCTGTAATATATACATTATATATATGCTACCAATTTCCTTTACATAGTATAAACACATGCATGCACTAACATTACACTTGTTTATTTTTGTCATGGAGATTTTTCTTGCAGCGTGATAGAACTGGATGGTGATATTGCTTGCTCTGTTAAAACATGGTGTAGACTTGTGGGCAATTTTACAAGTCAACAACGTAGCAAATTTATGGAATCAAATATGCGAAGTATGTTGCAATCCACCAATTCGGATGCGAGTTGTCTTGCTGTAGTACATGTTTCATATTTATGATCATGAGTCTAGCACTTTTGTCCTGCCTAATAAAGGCAAATTTGCATTGACTGCACAAGATGCAGAGTGCATTTATGGATTACGAAACAATGGTATGTCTGTTAATCGTATAATTGATGAGGAAGGTGAAGACAGAAACTCCGGTATTCCACCACATATTCTCGGCGCAACTACTGGCAACATTGTTATTGAAGATTTAATAGCGGATATTGTCATGAGTAAAGCTGCGGACAATGACTTCCTCCGCAAATCTGCCCTTGTTCTCCTTGGGACAGTGCCGGTGCCTATGACTAAGAGGATTGTACCGAAGCATTATTGGGTACTAGTGGAGGACCTAGACCGTATGTCCACCATTAATTGGAGTGAGTTCACGGTAGATCATCTCATTATATACTTCAGGCTTGTAACTAGATATAAACAAATTAGGCAGTGGCCTAAGGAAAATTTGTCTTTAATACAGGTATTAAATATTTTCTCTACATTATTTTTAATACGGTAGATCATCTCATTTTATGATGCACTAACATTACACTTGGTTCACATGCAGTATGTTTATTGGGAGAAGGTCAAGCATGTAGATGATCCTTGTAGGATAAATCCAAGTTTGTCCTTGATACCACTCATGCGTAATTGGACAGATGATGCTGCTAGGATTATGGATACAATGTACTGTGATCATGGTCGGGGTGAAAGACCTATTCTGGTAATGATCCATGTTTTTAATATCATCTTTATATATATCATCTGGTTATTTTAAAAAACTTACGCCTATACTATGATTAATAACATTGAGTTCTACTAATCTGTATGTATCAGGTTGAAGATAATATAACGTTACAGTATAGGATTGGAATGCTAAATAAACCGGCTCCTGTTCTCAAGCCAAAGGCAAGTTCGGCTAGGAAGGCTGTAGCCGAAAATTCAAACGAAAAACTACTAAAAACATGCAGAAGGTAGTGACGGAGTCTATGATGGAGCGAGTGATGGATCGAGTGATGGAGTGAACAATGAATAGGATAGAGTCAACAATAGAGAAAATCGTCAAGAAAATGATGGACTCATATGCACAGGTAATCACCGTGTTATTGCATGTACTATTGGGAGTTTCTATTTTTATATCTGATAGCCTACGAGTACATTATATATTTCCATTTAATTTTTCGGGAATTAATTGCAAGTTGAATAAAAATGGAATTATGTAGAAAAGCAAAGAAGTTGAAAATGGTGATGACAACCTATCATTGAATAATGGATCCTCTTTTCCAGGAAAAAAATTTTGGTATGGAAAGAGAGTGCAGGTGTTTATGCTGATCAGATTATTAAGGAAACTATTGATTCTATGAAACACACTGGATTGAATGGTAATGCAACGCTCGAAGATGGCGCACATAAGGATGCTTGTAAAGACGCAATAGGCAGCACACCTTCCAACCCAGAGTTAGTGCTTGATGTTTCTACAAAAGCCATGTCAGACCTTCCATCGGAAATGTACGGAATTAGCAACAATGGGAAAGAGTTGGATGGAGCAACCGCGTCAGACGATTCCAACAGCATCGATAGTAAGTTGGACGTTAACAATGAGCCAGAACAAGGTTTGGGAAAACGTAAGTGCAAAATTTCTATAAAACTTGAAGGTTACGTGGGATATGAGCCCCCCAAACGTCGTGCACTTAAGAAAGGTACTACAAATCGATTGACAATTATTTCATGTGTACCTACTATTTACATCTTTATGTAGTTATAACTAGTTTTTTTACCATTTTATTAGGATTGTTTGTAAACCAAGATGATATTTCAGGTGTCCTCACTGCTTAGCAAATACAACCAGCCGTGACATTGGTTGAAAACGCATGTAAGGATGAATCAAATGGTAAAAAGGTTGTTTACCAACATGCAAATGGAATTATGTTGAATTCGTTAAAGCTTAAAGATGTGTTGGACCATGAGTGGGTTAGCGATCGTGTAATTTGTACTATGTTATGATTATTTTATATCATGCTAATACATAATAATGTTACCACTCTAATAAAATTAATTCCTCTTGTTGTTACAGCTAATAGACAGTTACATTGGAGATTTGTCACTTTGTGTGGAACATAATCGGTACCTTTTCGGTGCATTAAGAACAACGTTCCTCGTGAAGAAGGGTACAACTTTGGAACAAGCGAAAAAATCCAAGCATAACATGGAATTCACTATGTCCAAAAGTGGATCAATTGGAAGAGTCATGGATGAATATTTCTTACGAAATAAGGTAATTAGAAAGTACATCATTTTTATGTTAAAAAGTGTTATGTTGATTACATTCTTCAATTTTTGTAGGTATATTTCCCTTTAAATATAAATGACGCGCATTGGACGGCAGTTGTCATGCACATACCGAAATAAGAATTTCAAGTTCTAGACTCTTTGTACTCTTTATCTACAATGAAGAAAATAATTGAAACAATGGTAATTTAATCTCTTAACTTTATCATGTACTACCTTAATACTTGTGTACATTACACTAATTTTTGCATTTTTCAGAGATATCAAATAGCGTATGACATAAAACAAACTAACATGATTACAAAATCACAATACCCCGACGTATCAAAATGGCCTATAAAACGTTATGAATTGGCTCGGCAAAGAGATGGGTGAGTTTAGTTTACTTTTTTTTGCCTTGTATATTTCATGTTATCCATCATGCAAAATAAAATTAGTTCTTCTCCTGTGTCCTAGAAATTCATGTGGCTTATTTGTGTTGGAGTGTATGGAACACTGGGATGGCGATAAAATGACTAGAGAAATTTCACAGGTTTGCATATTATTTTAACTATCACTACCTGACCAGTTGTAGCAAAAATATTTGTACTTACCTAGATTTGTCAATGCAGTCCACAGTGAATGATAACAGAAGACTAAAGGTTGCTCAGGTTGTTCTGTCTCCTTCAAACATCAGCAGTGTCAAGACCAAGGTTCTTGAAGCGGCGAAGCACATGAAAGCCAGAGGAACAAATCATGGCTTGTAGGTTGGGTTTTAGTCCCGTAGAAGGTTTCCCACCCTACAGGTTTTTTTATTCCTATGTTACCATGATATGCTTATAAAATATACTGAATATTTTGTGTTTATACTCAATATTTTGTGTTTATTAATCCTGGTGTGAACATATTCAATATTTTGTTTTTATTAGTCCTACTTTATTCTTGGTTAATTCGGATTACAAAATCGTTGTTTGAGTCTTGCTCTGCCGCAACAGGTCTGGCGAGACATTTTTTCCTGCCGTGGCATAGAAAAGGCCGTTTTTTCTGCCGCGACAGGCCGTGTCCGTCTAGATATTAAGGCGGGTGAAATCCCTAGCGGACGAAGTGCGGAAGGAGATTTACCGACTGAATGCAGTTTGGCGGCGTCCTGCTCCGTCGGCGGCCGCTCGAGTCAGCAACACGGACGACAAGGTGCTGGAAGGAGTCGGGATGATTCGCTACATAAACTGAATCTCGTTGCTAGTTTGGATGGTCCTGTTGTCTTGTCGTCGTTGAGCACCTCATCGGCGGCCTGATGGCCCAGCAGGCAGCATAGATGTGTGTGGCTTCTGCCGAACGGCCGCGCTGCCAGAGTTTAGATGTACATATCGCGCCAGGCATATCGTTCTATCGCGGCTCAGAAACACCCACTTTTCCTGCCGCGACAATTTTTTACTGCCGCGGCACAGAAAAGGCTGTTTTTTCTACCGCAACAGGGCTGCCAGATTTCTGCCGCGGCACGATTTTGACCTGTTTTCCTGCCGCGACAACTTTACACATCAACTTTTCATCATTGTTTTTTTGGAAACTTTAGCCACAGCCATTCATACATAGTCATAGTTTTCTTCAAAACGGATTGCAGCCTCAATCCAGCTTAATTTCATGCAATAACAAATCAAGATAACCAAACATGATACCCACATATCGCTATTATGTCCCTAATCAAGCCTTACATACCGCTATTCAGATAACCAATAAGATAACCAAACAATGTTCTCATAAACAAAATAAAATTCTCAAATACTAATTATGATCTATTCCATTTCCAGATAATCATGATGATGAGCTCCCTCTCGTCAGCATACTATGTTACTGCTGCTCACGTCGAACTAACATTTCTGCAAGATACCTGCAGTTTACAAACAAAAAATCATAAATAACTACATTACAATAATTAATGCCGAAATTAAATATGGTGGTTACATGTGATGGAGTTTGCATTTCACACTAATTTTGTTGTGTCCAGGCGTTTTGCAAGCGCTACACAACTTTAACCGCTTTTTCTCATCATACCCGAGTGGTTTACCGTTTTTACTCACAAGATTGCTCTTCCCTTTATTCTTTACCTTCGGAGCACGTTTTGTGTTAACTTTAGCAGGATCACCTATTGGAGTAGTTGCACTTGGAGAAGGTCCTCCATCAGTATTAATGGAATTTCTTGGACCACGTACTCCTGTAACGTACGCCACTTTTTTGATATAATTTCCTGGTAAAAGGTATTTACTTGTTTGTACAACTCAAGATTATTGCAGGCTACATGTAATGCTTCAGACGACATCACACTGAGCTCGGAATACCGACTTCGCTCCTCTGCCCCAGCAAATCCCCAGCCAAACAGATCGCTCGTGCGTCTCGAAGGTAACCCACTTCTGGCATTTTTTGAGAATCGTGCAAGAACAATACACCTTGGTAGTTCAACCAATTTCAGCTCCTTCAACACAAATAGAATATGCTTGCAAGCAATGCCTTTACGTACAATCCTCCGGCATGTGCAATCTATACTTTATGCTGGATTGTTTGGTGTATAGTCCATAGAAAAATTATGGCGTCGGTTATTTGACCATGCCACAAGATACCTTGCCGAATCTTCTATTTCCACACTTTTTTCTACAGTCATCATGCCTTCAATATTACGAAGCTTATCCTGCAAGATATAAAAATTCGCTGGGGTGAATGTGCAGGCCATTGCTATCTAAATTTGCTGCCATTTGGTAACAATCACATGCATAGTCTGTGAAGCCGTGTAGTCATCTCGCTCCTCTGTTTCCCGGATATGTACAATGGCATTCTCATACTGCACAATTAAATCCACAAGCATCATCCCATAATCGAGGTGAAGATGAAGGGACGAGTTGAGACTTTCACTACGACTGGTTGCTTTTCATCCCTAGCCAAAATTCATCTACGAGGTAAGCAGCCGCCCACATGTGCTTTTTCTTGTACATTCTACTTAGCCACGGTTTTGTCTTATCTGTCTGCCATTTGTTGGAATTATGCCCTAGAGGCAATAATAAAGATGTTATTATTATAATTCTTGTTCATGATAAAGTTTATATTCCATGCTACATTGTATTAAGCAGAAACTTTGATACTTGTGTGGTTTATGAACAACACCGTGTCCCTAATACGCCTCTCTGGACTAGCTCATTGATTAATGATGGTTAAGGTTTCCTAACCATAGACATGAGTTGTCGATTAATAATGAGATCATGTCATTAGGAAAATGATATGATGGACAGACCCAAATTAAGCAGAGCAATTAGATCGTGTCATCATGTTCATCTTTGCGAAGCTTTTTCCTATGTCAAGTATTGTATTCCTTAGACCATGAGATAATACAACTCCCTGGTATCGGAAGAAAGCTTTGAGGTCATCAAACGTCATCCTATGTGAGGGTGATCATAAAGGTGTCTCTCAGGTGATCGGAAAGTACTTGTTGGGTTGTATGTATCGAGATGGAATTTGTCCCTCCCAAGTCGGAGAGATATACTTCGGGCCCACTCGGTAATTGATATCAACACCGCTTGCAAACACGTGGTTAAGGAGTTAATCACAAACTGATATCGGATTACAGAACAAGTAAAGTACTTGTTGTGAACGAGATTGAACTAGGTATGTCGATACCAATGATCGAATCTCGGGCAAGTAAAATATCACGTGACGAAGGGAATACATATATGGGATTAATTGAATCCTGGCATCGTGGTTCATCCGATATGATCATCGATGAATGTGTGGGAGTCAATATGGGTTTCCAGATCCCGCTGTTGATTATTGATAGAAGATCATGTTTGCATATTCTCGAACCCGTAGGGTCACACACTTAACGTGCATCGACGCTAGGATAGAATGGATGATTGGTTTATGAGTTTTAGTTTGGAGTCTCGGATGAGATCCAGGACATCACGAGAGGTTCCGGAATGGTCCGGAGAATAAGATTCATATAAAGGAAAGCAGTTTTTTTATTTCGGAATTGTTTCGGAGTTTATCGGTATTGTATCGGAAGGTTCTAGAAGGTTCCGGAGTGGGACCAACGTGGGCCCACTTGTCGGAGGCCTGCGTGGGCCTAAGCGGGAGTGCCCTGGCCACTTTGGGCCAGGGGCACAAGGCCCCCAAGGCCCAGCCGACCGGCCCTAGGGGAAACCCTAGGGGAGCCTTCTAGAAGGAGGGGGAAGACTTGCCCCCACTCCACCCTTGGGGCCGCCTCCCTAGGGCTTGGAGGAGGGGCCAAGGGGGGGCGACTAGCCCCCTATATAAGGAGGGCATGGGTGCAGCCTCCCCCCCTCACTCTCCAACCCTAGCCGCCAACTGTTGCCCCTCCTCTCTCTCTCTCCTGACTGCGCGTAGGCGAAGCCCTGCCGCAGAAACTCTCCACCATAAGCACCACGTCGTCGTGCTGCAGATCCAATCTATCTCTCTACCATACTTGCTGGACCAAGGAAGGAGGAGACATCGCTGCACCGTACGTGTGCATCTCTTGGAGGCGCCGCCACTTGCGGCATAGGATCGGATCAGAACGCGAGGAGGAGACGGCGAGTACGACTACATCACCGGAATCAAACTCTATTAGATGTGGTGCGATAAATGATGTCTCTTACAGATTTGCCGTTATCATTTTGGGGTTATGCATTAGAAACCGTTGCATTCACTTTAAATAGGGCACCATCTAAATCCGTTGATACGACACCGTATGAACTATGGTTTGGTGCTAAACCTAAGTTGTCGTTTCTTAAAGTTTGGGGATGCGAAGCTTATGTCAAGAAGTTGTTGCTGGACAAGCTCGAACCCAAAGCGGAGAAATGCGTCTTCATAGGATACCCTAAGGAAACTATTGGGTATACCTTCTACCACAGATCCGAAGGCAAAGTGTTTGTTGCAAAGAATGGATCCTTTCTTGAGAAGGAGTTTCTCTCGAAAGAAGTGAGTGGGAGGAAGGTAGAGCTAGACGAGGTTATTGAACCTTCTCTCGAGTTGGAGAGTAGCGCAACACCTGAAATTGTTCCAGTGCCGTCTGCACCAACAAGAGAGGAAGCTAATGACGAGGATCATGAAACTTCAAACGATGCTACTACTGAACTTCGCAGGTCTACAAGGTCACGTGCCACTCCTGAATGGTACGGCAACCCTGTCTTAACCGTCATGTTGTTAGACAACAGTGAACCTGCGAACTATGAGGAAGCAAAGATGAGCCCAGACTCTGAGAAATGGCTAGAGGCCATGAAATCCGAATTGGGATCCATGAGCGAAAACCAAGTATAGGCTTTGGTGGACCCTCCTAGCGACCATAAGGCCGTTGAGTGCAAATGGATTTTCAAGAAGAAAACTGATGCGGATGGTAATGTTACTGTCTATAAAGCTCGGCTTGTCGCAAAAGGGTTTCGGCAAGTTCAAGGTGTTGACTACGATGAGACTCTCTCTCCTGTAGCGATGTTTAAGTCCATTCGGATTTTATTAGCAATTGCTGCATTTCATGATTATGAAATATGGCAGATGGATGTCAAGACTGCGTTCCTCAATGGCAACATTGATGAACAGTTGTATATGATGCAACCCGAAGGTTTTGTCGATCCTAAGGATGCTAATAAGGTGTGCAAACTTTAGCGTTCCATTTATGGACTGAAACAAGCATCTCGGAGTTGGAACCTTCGTTTTGATCAAGTGATCAAGAGTTTTGGATTTGTTCCAAATTGATACGAAGCTTGTATCTACAAGAAAGTGAGTGGGAGCTCGGTGACATTTTTAGTACTATATGTGGATGACATATTGATTATTGGAAATGACATTGGTATGCTTAACGATGTGAAGAGTTATTTGAATAAATGTTTTTCAATGAAAGACCTAGGAGAAGCTGCTTATATATTAGGCATCAAAATCTATAGAGATAGACAAAGACGCCTAATAGATTTAAGCCAAAGTACATATCTAAACAAAGTTCTGAAAAGGTTCAGAATGGATAAAGCAAAGAAAGGTTCATTGCCCATGTTGTCAGGTAAGATATTGAGCAAGGCTCAGTGTCCAGCTACGGTAAAATATAGAGAAACTATGAGCAAAGTGTCATATGCCTCGGCCATAGGTTCTATCATGTATGCCATGCTATGTACTAGACCGGATGTGTCCAATGCTCTTAGTTTGACGAGCAGATACCAAAGTGATCCAGGAGTGGAACACTGGACAGCCGTGAAGAACATCCTAAAGTATTTAAATAGGACTAAAGAAATGTTCTTGGTCTATGGAGGTGATGAGCAGCTCGTCGTAAAAGGTTACGTCAACGCTAGTTTCGACACCGACCCGGATGATTCTAAATCCCAGACAGGATACGTTTATATTTTGAATGGTGGAGCTGTGAACTGGAGAAGTTGCAAGCAAAGCGTGATCGCGGGATCTAAAATAGAAGCGGAATACATGGCTGCTTCAGAAGCGTCAAGTGAAGGAGTTTGGATCAGGAACTTCATCACTGAGCTTGGTGTGGTTCCAAGTGCCTTCGACCCACTGGAGGTATTATGCGACAACACTGGCGCCATAGCACTAGCTAAGGAACCAAGATATCATCCAAAGACCAAGCACATCAACCGTCGTTTTCATATAATTCGAGATTATATAGCAGATGGAGATTTGAAGATTAGCAAAGTACATACGGATCTGAATGTCACAGATCCTTTGACTAAACGTCTTCCACGAGCAAAACATGATCAGCACCTTAACGCCATGGGTGTTAGATTATTGCCAGATGTAAACTAGATTATTGACTCTAGTGCAAGTGGAGATCTGGAGATTGCCCTATGCAATAAAGACATTATGCCCTAGAGGCAATAATAAAGACATTATTATATTAATTCTTGTTCATGATAAAGTTTATATTCCATGCTAGAATTGTATTAATGGAAACTTTGATACTTGTGTGGTTTATGAACAACACCGAGTGCCCTAGTACGCCTCTATGGACTAGCTCATTGATTAATGATGGTTAAGGTTCTAACCATAGACATGAGTTGTCGATTAATAATGAGATCATGTCATTAGGAGATTAGGAGAATATGATATGATGGACACAAAAATTAAGCTAAGCAATTAGATCGTGTCATCGTGTTCATCTTTGCGATTTTTCTAGATTTTCCTATGTCAAGTATTGTATTCCTTAGACCATGAGATAATACAACTACTCCCCGGTGGATCGAAGAAAGCTTTGAGGTCATCAAACGTCATCCTCCCATGTGAGGGTGATCATAAAGGTGTCTCTCGTGTGATCGGAAAGTACTTGGATTATGTGTAGATGGTATTCGAGATGGAATTGATTATTGATAAGATCATGTCGGAGACAATATCTCGAACGTGAAGGTCACAAAGTATTTAACGATGCATCGACGCTAGGATAGAATGGATGATTAGTTTATGAGTTTTTGTTCGAGATCTCGGATCCAGACATCACAAGAGGTTCCGGAATGGTCCTGAGAATAAGATTCATATAAAGGAAAGCAGTTTTGGATTTCGAATCATTTGGCATTTTGGACTTTATGGTATTGTTTCCGAAGGTTGTGGGAGCCCACTTGGGCCGGAGCTGTGGGAGGGCCTAAGGGAAGAGAGCCACTTTGGGCGGGCACAGGCCCAAGGCCCAGTAGGCACCCTAGGAAACCTAGGAAACCCTAGGAGGAGCCTTCTAGAAGGAGGAGGGGGGCCACCCTAGGGAGGGCCAGGAGGGGCCTGGGCCCAGCCCCTATATAAGGAGGCCAGGGGGCACATCCTCCCCCTCACTCCAACCCTAGCCTCCAACCGCCACCCCTTCCTCTCTCTCTCTCTCTCCCGATCACAGTAGGGCAAAGCCTGTAGAAAAACTTCCACCATAAGCCACCATAAGCAAGATCCACCTAACTCTATCTCCTTGGACCATACTTCGAAGGAGGAGAATACTCATCGCTCGCACTGCATCTCCTGAGGCGCTGCCATGATCGGATCGGATCGCGGGGAGGAGACGGCGAGTACGACTACATCAACCACGTTTTGTTGAACGTTTCTGCTGTGCGATTTCTTCAAGGGTATGAAAATCACACCAATATCTCTCGTTGATTACATCTCCTAGATTAGATCTTGGCTTTCTTGTTCGCATCTGTAGAATTTTTTTTATTTACTATGCTGCGAAAACCCTTCACCATTTTCTCACATATGCGTGCCATCCTTCCTCAAACTTGGCCTTCGTGGTGGAGTAATGTAATAGAGACCAAAACTCTGGCAATGATTTGGAACTTAGGTGCTTGCACATGTTCTTTTCAATGTGCCATGTACAAATACGGTGCCACACATCAGGTAATACACTTCGTATCGCTCTGATCATCGCAGCATCCGCATCCATGATTATAGACCATGGCCTCGCCTCTTCTGACACATTGCTTTCAAAAATGTTTTCAGGAGCAAAGCATAAGTATCCTTGGTCTCGTTTGATATGATGGCACACCCGAATACGGTAGTCTTCCGGTGATTATTCAGGCCGAGAAACGGAACAAAAGGCATATTGTATCGATTCATCTTGTAGGTGTTGTCAAACACCAAAACGTCACAATAATCTTGGTAGTCCTGACGTGACTGGGAATCGCACCAGAAGAGACATTTCAAACGTCCCTTATCGTCAAGCTGGTGATCATAAAAAAATTCAGGGTCCTTTTCCTTCCTTCTTTGCATGATGCCGATGGCCGTGGCCGCATCGCCGCTTGAAAGTAGCTTCCTTTTCTCTCTGGCACACATGTTATACAAATCCTTCCTCGTGAATCCAACTTGATTGTATCTACCTTAATTGCTGATGAAAGAACTCATGATCATATGCTTTCTAATCCCACTAGCTTCCATTGCTAATATCTCTGCTCTTTGGAAATCTTTGATCTTCCTACAAGACCAAAGAAAAGGCACCTCATAAGGTCTAGCTAAAATATGATTGTGTTTGTCATCAAACTTCTCAACACACCAAACACCTTTAGATTTATCTAGCTTCACGACCAGTTGCGCTGTGCATCCACAACGAGACTCTGCTCTTGGCTTGTATTTTCTGCCTTCCGAAGGCAAGTATTTGCTACTACGTTTCCCTTCCCTGGAGCATATGAACTGCCTCTTACGTATATCATGCGATGCCTTTTTGTTTTCCTTATACCTGCCCTTTCTTATGCTAAATCCATGGTCTTTAGCATAGCTGTTGTAAAAATAATATGCCACAGGTTCAGAAACAAAAGTCATATCCATTATTTTCCAATACTTCTCCCGCTCTTCACCTGGATAACCAATATCCCTGTCGCATTCCCCCTTAAATTCTTTCTCTTTAAAAACATTCCCAACCACCTACAAATCCATAACATATAACACATAAGTTATTAGTACAATGGTACAGCTTGGGTATATATATATCACATAAAATATGAAACACATACCTCAACATTATCACATGTCTCCAAGTCTGAATCACCATAGTAGTCAAAACTTTTATCACTCCCAACTATTAACTGAACAATTCAATACGAAAATAATAGTAAGTTATATTTTCATGCAACTAATTTCATCCATATATATATATATATATACAATAATGCACATACCTTATTCACGTACTCACTGTCCAATACCTCAGAATCGTTCTCCTCATTAGCAACTTCTAACTCAATCTACACAACACAAATGAAAATATACATAAATTTATTTTGTTGACTTTGTTGCAATTACTAGTACACCACATAAAATCAAGGCCACTCACATTTTCGTCTGATGCATCATCAGGATGGACGTGTCCATCTACATGAGAATCTGATCCATGGTGGTGAGAGGACTCGGTCTCATTGTCCAAGTACTCGTCATCTACTTTCATCATACTTGAACCACTGTTATGCACCATTATCTGAAACCACTAGAAACCATGAGAGTCGGAATTCCCTTACGACAACACGGAGGAGTAGGAGGAGGAGCCGTCACCGAACCCTAGCACCCGACGAGATCTCACCTCTGACGTGTACTAGGTCCAGATTGTCTCCGATCTGGAAGTGCTGCGATCTAGACTCGTCCGATCTGGAGGTGCTCCGATCTCGAATTTGTCTAGAGGAGAGGAGTGGCGATGAGGTATGTCCCGCGTCTTAGGGTGCCGCCGTGTCTAGAGGAGAGAGGAGCGGCAATGAGGTTACGCCGCCGGACCATCGCCCTGAATCTCCCAAGGGCGCTACTCTGCGTAGAGGTTCTGACTAACCGCACGACTAGAAAGTGGGACCTAAACTTTTTTTCCCCTAAATACGTCCTATACAAAACGGATACGTACACCGATACAAAAAATATACATCGCTAAACCGGCTCCTAAACTAACCCGGGACATACCGTCGAACCACCCAGACCCGGTTTTTCTCTTCGATTGCCCTCAGGGGGATACCGAAGCAAGCCTCTCTTGATAAATATACGTAGCTGGGAACACAAATAAAGTAAAGTAGAATTATACTACAAGTCCTAAAACTATTTAGGATTTTATCCTCCGTACTTGCAGGATTTGAAGACTACGATGTCGGCTCGGCGGCCACAGCATCGACTCCAGATTCCTTACGTGGATCTGATGATGATGATGGGACGGGAGGCTTGGTCTGGTGTTCCACAAGCTGGTCAACCGCTACTTGGATTTTCGCGATATTCTTCCCCATCGTATTGAAGTGTTCTACGATGTAAAACATACCAACAAAAGAGAGGATAGACCAACCCAATCCACCCGCCCCTGATTCGGACGAGGAGGTCTCGGCGCTGGAAGATACGCCCCGGGTCTTGCCGAATCCCCCGGCGCCGCGGCCGCTATGGCCGAAGGCCGTCGTCGTCGCGGTCCGGATGTTGCCGCCAGCGTCGGCCCTAGCAATCCCGGAGGTGCAACCCCTCCTCCCCAACCGTAAGCCTAGGCGAGCCGACAAAGCGGACAACGACATTGGTTGAGGTGTCGTATGTTTCGACTCGGTCTTGAGATGCCTGCGCCTGGATGGAATCGAAGAACAAAAAGAGCTTTGTGCTTTGTCGTGACCCAGCCTAGGCCCTCGGAGCGATTTTATATCCCTCTGAGGTGAGGTGAGGTGAGGTGGAGAAAATGACGCAGAACTATCACATTTGAGACGATGTTGTTAAAAATCTACCACCTTTGGGTTTTTTGACACATAAAACCCACTTTTGGGGTATGGGTGTGACAGAAAGCTCTAACTGGCCGTGTTTAGGAATCTAACCGCATTTCTGGCAGGTGGGGCCCGTTGTCAGTGATGGCGTGGCACGCATTTGACGAGGGAGGCAACGGCCGTGAAGCGCGCGTCGAAGGGGGTCGTTAGGGCAGCCCGCTCCTTGTCGATTTCAACAGCTACCTCCAGCTCTGTTTCCCCACTCTTCCCCAGCCCGTCGCCGCTGTGTTGTCGCACCGCCGTCGTGTCTTCTCCCCGTCACCGACCGTTGTCGCCATGGTTTCGTGGAGCGATGGAGAAGAGTCTACGCACTACCCGACCTCGTCTGGCGATGTGAGTACTCTACACCTGTAGATCTCTTGCACCTGCGTTTTTCGATTTATAGTTGAATTAGATTTGGATTCAGGTGGTTCCTTCTCTAATTTCTGCCACGTTTCAACATGTTAGAGTATGAACAACACCTACGATTCAGATTTTTGCGGTTTAGCCGACGATGGGGAGGAGCCTGTGGTCTGCAAGTGTGGATTTGTGGCTGCCAAGTTTGTAGCTTGGGGGGCTATAACACTGGAAGGAGGTACCTAGCTTGTGAAGGGCAGGTATGTGAGCATTTCCTAATTAGTATAGATAGTCAGTGCTGGTAATCTCAGTATGTGTTAATTTATAGTCTTCCTTAAATGATGTAGGAAGGAGAGAAGTGTTCATATGTGCATTGGGTTAATCCAGTGTGGCCAGATTCTCTGATGAAAGCAATGGGCAAGCTATGGGAGTTGTTTGAAGAAGCTAAACAAGGCAGGGTGAATGATGCACTGGACAATGTTGAGAAGAAGTTTGATTTTGAAGACCAAATTAAGAAGTTGAACCAAGATTTGAAGAAAGCTCAGGATGAAGTTGAAAAAGAAGTGAAAGAGAAGCAGGTGACTTTAGCCCTCAAGGCTAAAGCTGAACAAGCTCTCATGGCTACGAGGGCTGAAATTCAGGAGAAAATGACCACTGAAGCAACAACTGTCAACATGCACAAATATTTGTTGGTGAAGGCAGAGAAAGATAGGGACAAGTACATGGAGGAGAAGAGGAAGCTGCAGTGCATTGTATCAGATTTGTTGAAGGATAAAGAGGGCTACAGGGTCAAGTTCAAGAAAATAAAGGAGATTGTTGAGATGTAATTTTATTATGATGTGAGCAATGGTTTAATTATGCTTTGAACAATGGTTTTATTATGATGTGAGCTGTAATATGTAGTGAACAATGGAAATTATCTGAATTATGAGCTTGTTGTGAAAAATCTTTGTTGTTGAAATTATCTATGAACAATGGAAATTATCTTTGTTGTTGAAATTATCTGTGAACAACGGAAATTATCTTTGTTGTTGAAATTATCTGTGAACAATGGAAATTATCTTTGTTATTGAAATTATATGTGAACAATGAAAATTGTGTAGGTAGTATCATTCATTTAGAAGGGCAGATAAAATTACTGGCAGCAAAACAACACTCACTTTCTCATTTTCTCCAAAATACCAGTACATAGTCTCATTCACTTAAACAAAGAGGAATATTCAACATACATCTAGAGGTCCAACAGTTTGCACAACAAACACTTAAAATTAGAGGTTCACCAGGTAGCAGAATGACAACAGATGCATTTGCCCCAGCAATCAGACATTTCCCCCATCTAGAGGTCCAACATGTGCATCCCTCCCAGCAGATGCATTTGCCCCAGCATTTAAATAGGACATGAAGCCTCTTTCTTTCCTAGGTGCAACAAAAGATGATCTTGCTGCAGGAGTTTGATGAAGCAGCCATCTAAGCCAATGAATGGCCTGCATCCTTCAAGAAATCCAAGCCTTGCAGCATTGACACAAAAGAAAAGGCCATGAAATCTAGGCTTGTCGCTGATAAACACTTTCTGCCCTTTTTTAATTGCTTCATGCTCTTCCTCTGTTGGTCCAGTAACAGTGGTGACAATACACAATGAACCTGGATTTTTATCTATAACAGTTTGCAAGTAGTCTCTAATTATGTGGTACTGCCTCTTGTGATCCCCCATCACCTTTTCCCTTACTTTAGTCTTTGCCCTATAGGCCATTCTCTTTGGCACTTCAACACCAAAATCCTTTCTTGCTTTGTCAACTATGGTTCTGATGCCTGTGTTTGGATTAGACCTAAAGTTGTCAACATACACAATACTCAGAAACTTGCTGGTAACTCTATTGCTTGATGGTTTAGTTGGACAACAGTGCTACAAATGCATTTTCTTTACACAGAAAGTGCTCTCATGCTTGATTTTTGAAGCTGACATAAAGAACTGGCAGTTGTACTTCTCCTTCTTTAATGGCTTACAGCAAACAATAATTCTATCTGGCCCATTTCTGTGGTAATGGAAATTCCTAACTTGAGCTATGTGAAGCTGACACAATGCCTGCCTAAACTGATAAACATCCTTGAAACATAGCTTCAGCCTAAACTGTTGCTCGGGATTTTCCCTAGTTTCATCATACCACACCCTCTTTGGTTGCATCTTTGCTCTGCTTTTTCTCCCATTTGGCAGCACAAATGGTAGAGGCTCAAATCCATCATCCTCTTATTCTCCCAGGAAACCTAACTGCTCATCATCTTCTGGATCAGAAGGAGTGAAAGAACATGTGGGCCCCCATGTGTGGTTTTGGTAATTAATGACAATCTTTATGGACTAATGTGTGTATTAAGTTATACTTGTAGGATTTGTCCATTGACATCACTTGGAGCATGTGTTAGCTTCAAGGTCGATGAAATGAGGAGAAGATGTGATGTGCAAGCTCAAAATGCGCCATCTATAGAAGATCTCATGTTTGATGCTTGCCATCCCCGGTGATCATGGATCGATGATGAGAAATCAAGAAAGGCGTCCCATCTTGAGAAGGTCAAGTTCGTCTACATCGAGCTCAAGTGGAACGCTCAAGGCAAAGGTATAGTCTTGATAGGTTTTCCCTTTTTCCGGTCTCATGTTGTGTGTGGGAGACCGTGTTTAGGATAGATAACCGTACTATCAAGAGGGGCTCTCGAATGAGTAACTCAGTCACATCGTTCGGAGATAGATAAATCCTTTGCATATTTGCATCATCATATTTGGTTGTTATTTGGTCTTATCCATGTGAGGATATAGAGCTTGTGGTAATCTCCATAACAAGCTCTTGTTCATCAAAATCGGATCTTCCGTTTGTATCTTGTTGCGATTTTGATCTTGGCGGATTTTCGGTTTCTCACCAAGTGAGGTATCTCACATTATTATACATGATACATTCTCACTTGGTGATAACCAATACTTTCACCTCTTATAGGGTGGCTCATGTCGTCCTCTTTCCAACGCAATTGGAATCAGGTCGATCAGAGTTACCAATCAAAAGTTATAGTGTAACATCCCAAAAATACTAAGCTTGGATCATCAAATTCCTAATCATCAAAATTAGGGTTAACAAAAACTTTTCTAAATGAAATCATGAATGCATGCATAGGTGTATGCATGGATTTTGAATTCTTTTAAAACCACCTGGTTTGTTTGTTCCATTGCTTGTAAAATGTTTCTTAGGTGAAATAAACATCATCTAAAACATTTCCCACAGTTTTCCTAAAGGCAAGTAAATCAAAACACATATATGAAATGAATGGTCATTTTGGCCAATTTAACTCCCATGCCTACTTTGGCTGTCTCAAACTTTCAGAACCTAACAGAAACTTTTCTGGATCTTTGCACCCCTTGAATGTACTCATAACAAGGTATCAAGGCCCACTTTGTGATCATCCAGAAACTTTCAAATGCATAGTTTAAATGACAATTCAAAATTGAATCTTTATCATATGGGAAGATCCCACTTTTTCAAAAACCACTCAAACAAGCTCAATTTTCAAAACCCAAGCATCTGCAGACTCACCAGCACCAATCTAGCAAACCCACCAAAAATAATTTCAAAATTCAAAACTTGATTTCATGCGGCCATTTCATCAAACAGGTTGCAAACACAAATCAAACAAACATCAAACACTATTGTGAGCAGTGATTCTTGCCTAACTGGTTCCCCATATAGCTCACACACAACTCAGTAGATCATCTAGGAAGTTTAGCCAGGCACTAGCACCACTGTGAGCTTGCCATTGTCATCAATGGTGAATAGCCGAGTACCCTCTTGCCACCCCATAGTCGATGCAAGCTAGAGCAAGCAGCAAGCCTAAAAGATGTCCGGGAGGCAGCCCACCGCCCACCGCCACTCACCGTCCCAGCCGAGCATTGCCAAGCCCTAGACCACGCCAAGACAAGCCGCGCTTAGACCATGCCGAGCGTGCGCGAGCGCCACCTCGACCATCACCCACGATCAAGCGTGCCTCGCCGCGTGCATACACAATCCCCACCGACCCAGGAGACCGCCAGACATCCCCGTTTGCCGCCCCGTGCCGCATATCCACTGCCCACCGTCGAAGACGCCGCCTCTGCCGCGCAGAGCACCGCCCGTTCCAGACCAAACCACACTGCCCCATGCCTCGAGACCATGTCGTTGAGCATCGCCAGGAGACACCGCACCGTCCCCTACCCTTACCTATGCCTTTAGCCACCTGTAACATCGCCCCCGACGAGCTCACCATGCGCCCCAACGGTCCCCTCGCTCGACTATAAATAGAGGCCACCCCTGCATGATTTCTTCACACCATCTCACTCCCCTCTCCTCACTGATCGTGCCACACCATTCTCAGAGCAAGGCGAGCACCACCTCGCCGGAATTTCACCGAGCCCGCCACGCCGAGAAGAAGGGAGCCGATTGAGCCGCCAGAGCCGCCGCGACCATCCCTGAGTTCGCCGTCGACTGCCGACTTAACTCGCCTCGCCGATCCTCGCCAAGACTCGGTGAGCCCCAGCGACCCTCACTGGCCGCGCTAGGTTTCGTTCTCGCCGGAGTTGTCTCGTGTCGATGATGACTCCCAGCCGTTAGATTAGAACTAGATCGAACGATCCACGTCGCCCCATACCGCTTCGCCCAGCCCCGTGTCACTAACGAGTGGGGACACCCACTTAAGCAGCCCGCGGGAGCACTGCGCTTAGCAGGCCGGCCCAGTAATTTTTCCCGCGCAGCCCAGTTATTCAAATTAAACTTTTTCTATTTCAATTCAAACACACTTCTGTACCCAACTTCAAAAATCAACCCAGATCGATTCAGTGCACCAAATTGAATGAAACCAATTTTGTTGAAAAGGTCTGTGAATGCTGAATCCAAGCCCGTTGGATTCAAGTCATTTGGATCAATAGATCACCCATGGTAAAAATAACAAGGCAGAAGCTTTTCTGCATTCAAACATTTTTCAAATTTAAACCATAATAGCTTTTGAGTTTATTCCAACTCTCAAAAATCACATTTAACCATACCCTTCAGAATATATAAAAATATATAGGTTTACTTGCAGAAATAATGTTCAAGTAATAAAAGAATGCTACATAAGCATTTCTAGCCACTTTAATTAATTAAAATAAAAGGGTAAAACCTTATTAAATTGTGACACCACTTTAAATCCCATTCCCATGGACTACAATATGTGGTGATGACATGTGTCAACATGATCCCATGTTGGGTTTGGAGAATATTAAATCTTAAGTAGTTTTTCAATGAGTAGAAATTACTTTTCTAAAAATAAAAAGATTTAAACCAAGCCTTAACCTTGTAATGTTAGGGATGATGCTAGATCATCCATAGGACCCTTGTGTGTGATGATTGCAAGTAGTTAAGTATTGTTTGGTGATTGTGTACCTCGTATTTATTCATAGACGCTAGTACCGACCAAGGATACGAGGAGGAAGGAGGATACTACGAAGAAGAAGCCGAGGAGAACTTCAACCACTTCTCTGCACAAGGCAAGCTTATATTGACATTGATGCAAGATAACACTTGCAGGATACTCTACTGATGCAACAAACCCCTACTTGTTACTATGCCTTAAGCATATGTGATCATACCCATTTGATAAACCAATCCTAGTTTTATGTGCAAGCTTCTTACTTTATTTCTTTATCAAAGCTTACTTAGAGTTTACTTAAGTGACTGGTAGATATTGGAAACATGCTGAAAGTTGCTGAAAGTTGCATAAAGAGCATAAAATTTGGCCTAAGTTAGAAACCTTGACATCAGCCTGAGACCTAAGGTTGTACTTAGTTGAAATTCCACTAGTTACCACCCCTCATCATTACTACCCCCACCTGTAAATGCTAGTGCTAAGCATAAAACTTGATAAACTTTAGATGGGAATACTTGGTGGAAAAATGGTTATGAAAACCTTGGAATGATGGATCATTCTATTGAAATGTTTTGGACATGTGTTTCCAAACACTTGAGAATTTTGGTGATAAAAATGTTGAGGCGTGAGCCTTAGCCCTTTATAAAACTGATGGTTGTCTGGATGCGATACCATTCCAATTTTATCATACAACCACAATACCCGAATATTGGATAGGGCTTGACTGGAAACTTATATTCCTTAGTATTAGTTCCCTCACGACCAAGGTTTGAGCTGAGGCTACCTTGTGAAGATTGTCCACCTGTGTAGTACCCAAGATGACAGTTGGTCATGGTTGGGAGGCCAAACTCACAGTAGAGGTGCTTGTACTAGGGCGTGTAATCGAAAGGTTAGGATTGATTATCCGCATACTGAGTATGGTGAATTCAGGATTTGTTCCTGACGGATGTATCGAATGTTGTGGTGAAAGTGTACAATCTCTGCAGAGTGTCAAACTATTCGAATAGCCGCGTCCGCGGTTTTGGACAGTTGGAGTGGCCATATTGTTCCCCCGTCAGACTTTTCAAAATGACCTGTGAGATGAATTGAAACTTTGACTTGACCACAACAGAGTTGTGATATGAAATACAAGTTCCCGCTTAGGATTTATAAAATTGTGACTAGCTTTGGAGCTTAAGAGATAAATCTGGCTTTTGCAAAACAACCCTAGAGCCTAGTGTCCTATTATCCGAAAACCCCCTTTACCTACTAGTATTAGTTTGCGAGTACTTAAAGAGTACTCATGGCTTTGTCACTGGCTATTCCCATGGCCAGACTATGAAGAGGAGTACCTGGAAGATGGACCCCAGGAAGGTTACGACAACTAGGATCATCTCCCATCGCCAAGATTGCTGTGACCTCAAGATGGAGCTTACCACGCTACCGTTATTATTACATATTCCGCTGCTTGATGTTGTATTAAGAACTGGATCATGGATCCCTATTTGTGTAAGAACTTATGTATCGTTTGTAATGGATGATGTACTATGGTATCCAATTCTGTTATGTCTCGCAAAAATGGTAATCCTGGGATTGCGATGTATGGCATAACAGGCATCTAGGATCGACAAAAAGGAGCGCATTATTGCCCGTCTTCGCCACCGCATCTCATCTCTGGAGGAGACCATCCACGAGATAGACATGCAGTTGGAGGAAAGGGAGAATGCCGGAGAGGATCTTCGTGGAGACCCTTACTCTTATCTCAGCGTTGACGATGATTTTCTGGAGGATCAGGCCATGGACTTCTTCACCGATGAGGATGATTTCGCCTTCATCGATGATGCTGAAGATGATGAAGCCACAGACTCCAAGGAGTAGTAGCACTGAGCACTAGCATAGTGAGTAGTAGTCGGTCCCACTGTATCGTAGTTTCCAGAATGGTTCTTAAAACCATCTGTTTTTCTTTGTTGTGGTGTGTGTTGTACTGTGTGCTATGAGTGAATGAATGAAAAATCAAGTTGCCAGAAAAATATGAGTCGAACATTTAAAACTTTTCAAAGACCCCAAGACCTTAGAAATTTCCCTCTTTTCTCATGATCTATATCAATCTTCAGATGCCACGTGGAGGAAGTGGTTCAGCCCCGGACCCGATGTTGCAGATCCTGCAAATGTTGAATTCTGACCGCGAAGCTGAAAGAGCGGAACGTCAAGACAACCTAGCCACTCTGCAACAGATAGCCCAGCTAGCCCACAACAACCAAGGCCACAGAAATCAGAACAACCATGGATCTAAGCTCAAGAATTTCCAGAATACTAACCCACCCGTTTTCACCAAGTCAGAAGAACCCCTAGATGGCGATGATTGGCTGCAAACCATGGAAAACAACCTAGAATTCGCCAGAGTGGAAGCCAACGAGAAAGTCCTGTTCGCCACCCATTATCTAGCCGGAGATGCCAGGGCATGGTGGAACAGTGTTCGTGCAATGACCGGAGGCCAGATGATGACCTGGGAGGAATTCAAGGTCAAGTTTAGCAGAACCCATGTGCCACCAGGTTTGATCAAGAGAATGAGAGACGAGTTCAGAGAGCTAAAGCAAGGAAGGATGACTGTAGTGGAATACCGTGACAAATTTTTGTCATTAGCTAGGTATGCCCCGGACGAGATAGACACCGAAGCCAAGAAGAAAGAAAGATTCCTGAATGGTCTGCATGACGAGATGCATACGGTGTTAGTCAATATCCCCTTTGCTGATATTGAAGCCCTTGTCGACTCTGCTATCCAGATGGAAGGAAAGATCAACCAAGCCAATGAGAACCGCAAGCGTCGCATGATGCATCAACCAGGAACCCATCAGACCCCAAAGTATCGCCCCAACCCATCTCCAGGATTTGCCCCAAGAACCAACAGACCCCCTATGACCCGTCCGACCTACCCCAACTATGGAAACCCTAGACCCGGAGGAAATCACAACAACCCCGGCAACTCTAGCAATTTCACCCGTGCCCAACCCAAGTTCAACACCAACAATGCTACCGCCAACACCAACACTGCCCCGAGGACTCGAAGCAATGCTGTGCCTGTCGTAGCCAAGGACAAGTCACAAGTGACCTGTTATAACTGTGGAAATAAAGGCCACTATTCCAACGAATGCCCCAACAAGAAGAACACTACAGCCCCCAACGCCAACGCCCCAGCTCAGCAGCAGCGTCGTGTCCAGCCAGGGAGAAGAATTGCCCGAGGGAATTCACTCAACCGCAATGGCCGTCTTTTTCTCATGCATGCTGAAGAAGCTCAGGAAGCGCCAGACGTCGTGCTGGGTATGTTTTCTGTTAATTCCAGTACTTGCAAGAGTGTTGTTTGACTCTGGTGCATCGCATTCATTTGTCACCGAAGAATTTGCCTGCACTAGTAAAATTCAACCAACCAAACTGAAGCATGTTATGATTGTGCAAATTCTCGGATCAACCACCAAGGCTAGGCAAATTTGCAAAGTCGTCCCTATCCGAATCCATGGCATAGATTTTTATGCTAATCTAATAGTACTCGGAACTAAAGGTTTGGAAGTAGTACTAGGAATGGATTGGATGTCCAAACATAAGGGATTGATTGTGCTAAGAAAGCCATCACCATGACCAAGACCACCGAATATCACGAGCATATATAAAACCTTACCTTGCCAATTCAAGTGTAACAAGAGTCTAGCCCAACCTACCATTGACCAAGTCCGATAGTCATGAATACCCGATGTATTTCCGATGTTTTGCGGTATGCCCCTAGATCGGGATACCGAGTTTATCATCGGACTAATCCTAACAGACCCATAGCCCGTAGACCCTATAGTATGAACCCGTCGAACTAGCGTAATCAAGAAGCAACGGATTCCATGCTAGAAATTGGATTGATTCAACCAAGTGCGTCACCATGGATATCACCTGCCTTATTTGTGGACAAGAAAGATGGAGGTAACCGTTTGTGTACGGATTATCGGAAGTTGAATGATGTCACCATCAAGAACAAGTACCCCTTGCCCAAGATAGAAGATTTGTTTGATCAGTTGACGGTGCCGTGTGTTTTCTAAGATTGATCTTAGAACTGGCTATCATCAACTCAAAATTCATGCAGAGGATATTCCAAAGACTGCCTTTACCACCAGATATGGATTATACGAGTATACAGTCATGTCTTTTGGATTAACCAATGCCCCCGCTTATTTCATGAACCTCATGAATAAGATTTTTATGGACTTCCTGGATAAGTTTGTCGTTGCTTTCATCGATGACATTCTGATTTATTCCAAATCAGAAGAAGAACATGAGCTACACCTAAGGACCATTCTTGGAACCCTTAGAGAGCATCAGCTGTATGCAAAGTTTAGCAAATGTGAATTCTGGTTACAGGAGGTAGGATTCCTCGGTCACATTGTATCAGCCAGAGGAATTGCCATTGACCCTACCAAAGTGAAAGACGTAGAAGATTGGCAAGCCCCAACCACTCAAACCCAAGTTCGTGCTTTTCTCGGATTGGCGGGATATTACCACAAATTCGTAGAAGGATTCTCGAGTATCGCCAGACCCATGACCCAATTGCTGAAGAAGGACAAGAAATTTGAATGGACCGACAAATGTGAAGCTAGTTTTCAAGAACTCAAGAGGAGATTGATATCAGCCCCAATCTTGATCATGCCGGATATCACAAAGCCCTTTGATGTGTATTGTGACGCATCCAAGATTGGTCTCGGATGTGTGCTAATGCAAGAAGTCAAAGTTATATCTTATCTATCTCGGCAATTGAAGCAACACGAGCAAAACTATCCAACCCATGACCTCGAACTCGCAGCAGTAGTCCTAGACCTGAAGACATGGAGACATTACCTAATGGGAAACTGTTGTGAGATTTATTCGGATCACAAGAGCCTAAAGTATATATTCACTCAGAAGGAGTTGAATATGAGGCAGAGAAGATGGATTGAGCTAATCAAAGATTACGACCTGGACATTCACTATCACCTTGGTAAATCCAACGTGGTAGCCGATGCCCTTAGCAGATTGCCGTGCCGCTTGAACTCCATGATTTTGAAGGAGCAACCAAGTTTGCACAAGGTGATGGAAGATTTTCGGATGGAATTAGTAAGTGAAGGATTTTTGGCTAGCATAGAACTTCAGCCCACTTTGATCAGTCAGATTAAAGAGGCGCAGAAGGAAAATGCCAGTATCGACGGAATCAAGCGTCGTATCGGTACGGGCAAAGTACCCGGATTCACCGAGGACGAAGAAGGAGTTCTGTGGTACAAACGACGCCTTTGTGTACCAGCAGATTCGGAGTTGAAAGAAGTAATCTTGAAGGAGGCTCATGATACTCTTTATTCTATACATCCCGGAGGGACTAAGATGTATCAAGATTTGAAAGAGCAATTTTGGTGGCATAAGATGAAGAGAGAAATCGGAAGCTATATCGCCAAGTGTGATATATGTCAGCGAGTCAAGGCAGGACATCAAAGACCTGCTGGATTGTTGCAACCTTTGCAAATTCCGGAATGGAAATGGGATTCTGTAGGAATGGACTTTATCACTAGACTACCTACTTCTAGTAGGGGAAATGAATCTATCTGGGTCATAGTGGACAGATTGTCCAAAGTCGCCCATTTCTTGCCCGTTAAAACCACCTATCAGAGTTCGAAGCTAGCAGAGTTATACATCGCTAGAATCGTCAGTTTGCACGGAGTCCCCAAGAACATAGTATCGGATCGAGGAACTCAGTTTACCTCGAGATTCTGGAAGAAAGTCCAAGAAGGTTTAGGAACCCGCCTAGATTTCAAGATCACAGATCACCCTCAGCCGATGGACAAACGGAGCGAGTAAATCAAATACTCAAGATATGCTTAGAGCATGTGTGCTAGAATATGGATCCAAGTGGGAAGACTGCATGCTGCTTGCAGAATTTTCCTACAACAATAGTTACCAAGCCCGGTTGCAAATGGCCCCATTTGAATTCATGTACGGAAGAAAGTGTCGCACCTTTGAACTGGTGAAGTAGGAGAGAGTCGATTTTGGACCCGACATCCTCCGAGAAGCGAAGAAGGTTCACAAGATTCGTGAGCACCTCAAGACCGCCCAATCCCGACAGAAGAGTTACGCCGACAAGAGACGTCGAGATCTCGCCTTCAACATAGGAGATTTTGTTTATCTGAAAGTGTCGCCATTGAAGGGAATGCAGCGTTTCCAACTCAAAGGAAAGTTAGCCCCCAGATATATCGGACCTTTCAAAATTCTGAACCGTCGAGGAGAAGTATCGTATCAATTGGAACTACCTGAAGAGATGTCAGCTGTGCACAATGTGTTCCATATCTCGTTACTTCGCAAGTGTCTCGAAGTCCCCGAGAAGACCGAAGTGTTCAAGAATATCGACAACCGGACCATAGAGATCAACGATGACCTGACCTATCCCGAAGTACCCATCCGCATTTTGGAAGAAGCTTTTCGAACTACCAAGTTTCTCAAGATTCAGTGGAGCAACCACACAGAAGAGGAAGCTACCTGGGAGCGCGAAGATCACATCAGGACGGAGTTTCCCGATCTCTTCAAATCCTAGGTAATCTTTTCTTCCTTTTTCAAATCTCGGGACGAGATTTTGTTTAAGGGGGGAAGGTTTGTAACATCCCAAAAATACTAAGCTTGGATCATCAAATTCTAATCATCAAAATTAGGGTTAACAAAAACTTTTCTAAATGAAATCATGAATGCATGGATAGGTGTATGCATGGATTTTGAATTCTTTTAAAACCACCTGGTTTGTTTGTTCCATTGCTTTTAAAATGTTTCTTAGGTGAAATAAACATCATCTAAAACATTTCCCACACTTTTCTTAAAGGCAAGTAAATCAAAACACATATATGAAATGAATGGTCATTTTGGCCAATTTAACTCCCATGCCTACTTTGGCTGTCTCAAACTTTCAGAACCTAACAGAAACTTTTCTGGATCTTTGCACCCATTGAATGTATAACAAGGTATCAAGGCCCACTTTGTGATCATCCAGAAACTTTCAAATGCATAGTTTAAATGACAATTCAAAATTGAATCTTTATCATATGGGAAGATCCCACTTTTTCAAAAACCACTCAAACAAGCTCAATTTTCAAAACCCAAGCATCTGCAGACTCACCAGCACCAATCTAGCAAACCCACCAAAAATAATTTCAAAATTCAAAACTTGATTTCATGCGGCCATTTCATCAAACAGGTTGCAAACACAAATCAAACAAACATCAAACACTATTGTGAGCAGTGATTCTTGCCTAACTGGTTCCCCATATAGCTCACACAACTCAAGAGATCATCTAGGAAGTTTAGCAGCACTAGCACCACTGTGAGCTTGCCATTGTCATCAATGGTGAATAGCAGTACCCTCTTGCCACCCCATAGTCGGACAAGCTAGGAGCGGCAGCAAGCCTAGCCAAGATGTCCGGGAGGCAACCACCGCCCACCGCCACTCACTGTCCCAGCCATGAAGCGTTGCCAAGCCTCGACCACGCTCACAAGCCGCGCCAGACCATGCGAGCGTGCGCGAGCGCCACCCTCGACCATCACCCAGCATCGCGCCGCCCTGCGCGTGCATACACAATCCCCGACCCAGAGACCGCCAGACATTCCGTTTGCCGCCTGCATGACCACCGCCCGGTCGAAGACACCGCCTGTCACAGCAGAGCACCGCCTTCTGCACCAAACCACACCGCCCCATGCCTCGAGACCATGTCGTTGAGCATCGCCAGAGACACCGCACCGTCCCCTACCCTTGCCCATGCCTTTAGCCACTGTAACATCGCCTCAAGAGCTCACTGCCTAACGGTCCCTCGCTCTACTATAAATAGAGGCCACCCCGCACGATTTCTTCACACCATCTCACTCCCTCCTCACCGATCGTGCCACACCATTCTCGAGCAAGGCGAGCACCACCTCGCCGAATTTCACTGGAGCCGCCACGGAGAAGGAGCCAGCGATTGGAGCCGCCCAGAGCCGCCGCGACCATCCCGAGTTCGGTCGTCGACTTCGCCGTCGCCCGCCCGCCGATCCTCGCCAAGACCCGGTGAGCCCCAGCGACCCTCACCGCCGCTTAGGTTTCGTTCTCGCCGGAGTTGTCTCGTGTCGATGATGACTCACCGTTAGATTAGAACTAGATCGAACGATCCACGCCGCCCATACCGCCCAGCCCCTGTCACTAACGAGTGGGGACACCCACTTAAGCAGCCAGCTGGAGCATCACGCTTAGGTGCCGCCCAAGAATTTTTCCCCAGCCCAGCTTATTCAAATTAAACTTTTCTATTTCAATTCAAACACACTGTACCAAACTTCAAACATCAACCCAGGTCGATTCAGTGCACCAAAGTGAATGAAACCAATTTTGTTAGACAGGTCTGGGAATTCTGAATCCAAGCCTGTTGGATTCAAGTCATTTGGATCTATAGATCACCCATGGTAAAAATAACAAGGCAGAAGCTTTTCTGCATTCAAACATTTTTCAAATTTAAACCATAATAGCTTTTGAGTTGATTCCAACTCTCAAAAATCACATTTAACCATACCTTTCAGAATATATAAAAATATATAGGTTTACTTGCAGAAATAATGTTCAAGTAATAAAAGAATGCTATATAAGCATTTCTAGCCACTTTAATTAATTAAAATAAAAGGGTAAAACCTTATTAAATTGTGACACCACTTTAAATCGCATTCCCATGGACTACAATATGTGGTGATGACATGTGTCAACATGATCCCATGTTGGGTTTGGAGAATATTAAATCTTAAGTAGTTTTTCAATGAGTAGAAATTACTTTTCTAAAAATAAAAAGATTTAAACCAAGCCTTAACCTTGTAATGTTAGGGATGATGCTAGATCATCCATAGGACCCTTGTGTGTGATGATTGCAAGTAGTTAAGTATTGTTTGGTGATTGTGTACCTCGTATTTATTCATAGACGCTAGTACCGACCAAGGATACGAGGAGGAAGGAGGATACTACGAAGAAGAAGCCGAGGAGAACTTCAACCACTGCTCTGCACAAGGCAAGCTTATATTGACATTGATACAAGCTAACACTTGCAGGATACCCTACTAATGCAACAAACCCCTACTTGTTACTATGCCTTAAGCATATGTGATCATACCCATTTGATAAACCAATCCTAGTTTTATGTGCAAGCTTCTTACTTTATTTCTTTATCAAAGCTTACTTACAGTTTACTTAAGTGACTGGTAGATATTGGAAAGATGCTTAAGGTTGCATAAAGAGCATAAAATTTGGCCTAAGTTAGAAACCTTGACATCAGCCTGAGACCTAAGGTTGTACTTAGTTGAAATTCCACTAGTTACCACCCCTCATCATTACTACCCCCACCTGTAGATGCTAGTGCTAAGCATAAAACTTGATAAACTTTAGATGGGAATACTTGGTGGAAAAATGGTTATGAAAACCTTGGAATGATGGATCATTCTATTGAAATGTTTTGGACATGTGTTTCCAAACACTTGAGAATTTTGGTGATAAAAATGTTGAGGCATGAGACTTAGCCCTTTATAAAACTGATGGTTGTCTGGATGCGATACCATTCCAATTTTATCGTACAACCACAATACCAGAATATTGGGTAGGGCTTGACTGGAAACTTATATTCCTTAGTATTAGTTCCCTCACGGCCAAGGTTTGAGCTGAGGCTACCTTGTGAAGATTGTCCACCTGTGCAGTACCCAAGATGACAGTTGGTCATGGTTGGGAGGCCAAACTCACAGTAGAGGTGCTTGTACTAGGGCGTGTAATCGAAAGGTTAGGATTGATTATCCGCATACTAAGTATGGTGAATTCAGGATTTGTTCCTGGCGGATGTATCGAATGTTATGGTGAAAGTGTACAATCTCTGTAGAGTGTCAAACTATTCGAATAGCCGCGTCCGCGGTTATGGACAGTTGGAGTGGCCATACTGTTCCCCCGTCGGACTTTTCAAAATGACCTGTGAGATGAATTGAGACTTTGACTTGACCACAACAGATTTGTGATATGAAATACAAGTTCCGCTTAGGATTTATAAAATTGTGACTAGCTTTGGAGCTTAGTAGAGATAAATCTGGCTTTTGCAAAACAACCCTAGAGCCTAGTGTCCTATTATCCAAAAAAAACCTTTACCTATTAGTATTAGTTTGCGAGTACTTAAAGAGTACTCATGGCTTTGTCCCTGGCTATTCCCATGGCCAGACTATGAAGAGGAGTACCTGGAAGATGGACCCGTGAAGGTTACGACAACTAGGATCATATCCCATCGCCGCATTGCTCGTGACCGAAGATGGAGCTTCGCCACGCTACCGTTATTATTACGTATTCACCGCTTGATGTTGTATTAAGAACTGGATCATGAGATCCCTATTTGTGTAAGAACTTATGTATCATTTGTAATGGATGATGTACTATGGTATCCAATTCTGTTATGTCTCGCAAAAATGGTAATCCTGGGATTGCGATGTATGGCATAACAGGCATCTAGGATTGAAAAATTCGGGTGTTGACATATAGCGGTTTGAATTTTCCTAGGTACCAACCGCATTTTATTACCTAGCGCGACGGTAGGTTTTGAAAAGTTGCCAAAAGCCACTGTCGGGCTAGGTACCAAAAAGCGGTAGTACCGCATTTTAGTACCTAGCACGGCAGAAGGTTTTTGACTTCATCATTTGGATCTATCCTCCCTTGCCAGAATATGATGTTTCTTTGCCTAATATTGTAGAGGTTGTTGTCCTCTTCGAAACGAGTCCAAGATCATCGAAATCGGAGTCCGGATGCAAAAGTTATGGCTGGTTTCGTTCTGTGATGACCGGTAGTACGGGACCAGGATGCGGTAGTACCGGGGTCCGGTAGTACCGTATTTTGGTACCGGGGAGCACAGAGAAAAATAGTTTTAGAGGGTTTAAGGGAAGTTGGTTTATGCATTGAGTTTGTTCTTGTGCATTTGCCTCTCATGCTCTTGCATCTTTGTCGTTGCTTAGCATGTGGTATATATAGTGGAAACTCCACGAATGATAATGATTGGCAATATATGCAATAAAATTCAAGTTCATCACACATGCATAGATTGTGGGGGAGTTTGCTCTATATATGGTGGTACCAATATCACATACTTATGTAGTATTTGATATTGGTGTTACCAGTTTGTTCATTAAAATTCCTTATATAAACCCTCTTAAAAGGATTGTCATCAATTACCAAAACAGGGGAGATTGAAAGAACATGTGGGCCCCCATGTGTGGTTTTGGTAATTAATTACAATATTTATGGACTAATGTGTGTATTAAGTTATACTTGTAGGATTTGTCCATTGACATCGGTTGGAGCATGTGTTGGCTTCAAGGTCGATGAAATGAGAAGAAGATGTGATGTGCAAGCTCAAAATGTGCCATCTATAGAAGATCTCATGTTTGATGCTTGCCATCCCCGGTGGTCATGGATCGATGATGAGAAATCAAGAAAGGCGTCCCATCTTGAGAAGGTCAAGTTCGTCTACATCGAGCTCAAGTGGAACGCTCAAGGCAAAGGTATAGTCTTGATAGGTTTTCCCTTTTGCCGGTCTCATGTTGTGTGTGGGAGACCGGGTTTAGGATAGATAACTGTACTATCAAGAGGGGCTCTCGAATGAGTAACTCAGTCACATCGTTTGGAGAGAGCTCAATCCTTTGCATATTTGCATCATCATATTTGGTTGTTATTTGGTCTTATCCATGTGAGGATATAGAGCTTGTGGTAATCTCCATAACAAGCTCTTGTTCATCAAAATCGGATCTTCCGTTTGTATCTTGTTGCGATTTTGATCTTGGCGGCTTTTCGATTTATCACCAAGTGAGGTATCTCACATTATTATACATGATACATTCTCACTTGGTGATAACCAATACTTTCACCTCTTATAGGGTAGCTCATGTCGTCCTCTTTCCAACGCAATTGGAATCGGGTCGATCGGAGTTACCAATCAAAAGTTATAGCGGTTTAAATTTTCCTAGGTTTGACAAGTTGCCAAAATCCACTGTCGGGCTAGGTACCAAAAAGCGGTAGTACCGCATTTTAGTACCTAGCACGGCAGAAGGTTTTTGACTTCGTCATTTTGATCTATCCTCCCTTGATGGACTATGATGTTTCTTTGCCTAATATTGTAGAGGTTGTTGTCCTCTTCGAAACGAGCCCAAGATCATCGAAATCGGAGTCCGGATGCAAAAGTTATGGCTGGTTTCGTTCTGTGATGACCGGTAGTACCGGACCAGGATCCGGTAGTACCGGGGTCTGGTAGTACCGCATTTTGGTACCGGGGAGCACAGAGAAAAATGCGCCTGGCGCCCCAGGAATCCCAGGGAATGACCGGTAGTGCCGGGAAAGTCTGGTAGTACCGGGAAAAAGTCTGATAGTACCGGGAATCGCGTTTTTGGGCTGCAACGGTTGGATTTTGGAGGGACCTATATAAGGGGCCTTCTTCCCCAATGGTTCCTTAACCATTCTTGCAAGTTTTCCCCTCCATTGTTGACCTTCTTGAGCTTGCTTTCTCTCAATCCCTCCGATGATTCTTGCATATTCTTGAGGGATTTGAAAGAGGAGGTCTAGATCTACAATCCCACCAATCAATCTCTCCTCTAAGTGAGGGGAACATATTGGGATCTAGATCTTGGAGTCTTTTGTGGATTTCCTCCATTTTTCTTCCTCTCTTATTCCCCCATAAGCTTTTGTAGCTTTGGTGGAATTTGGGAGAGAAGGATTTGAACACCTTTGTGGTGGTCTTGCCATTTGCATTTGGTGCATCGATTTGTGTTCTCCTCGGAGGATTTGGTTTGAGTTACTCATTGCAGCTTGTCCCTCTTGGGTTCTTGGAACCCTAGACGGTTTTGTGGCCTTGGTGGCGTTGTGTCCTTTTGTGTCATTTGTTGGGAGCCTCCAATTAAGTTGTGGAGAAGTGCCCCAACCTTGTGAGAGGTTTCGGTTGCCACCGACAAATGCACCGATAGTGGAAGCGTGGATCGATCCCGTTGGGGTGAGATTCACCGGAGAATAAGGGAGGCCTTTTGTGGCGTTGGTGGTTTGATACCACCCCCTCTCCAAACGAGACGTACTCCATGTTGGGAGGAACTCGGTAAAATATCGGTGTCCCCGCGTGCCTCGGTTATCTCTATACCCAAGCTCTTTACTTATGCACTTTACATTGTGATAGCCTTCGTGCTTGAAGTAATATATATCTTGCTATCACTTTGTTGCTTGTATTGCTTAGCATAAGTTGTTGGTGCACATAGGTGAACCTTAGTTGTTCTAGGTTGTGCTTAACAAAGTAAACACTAGTTTTATTTCGCCTTTGTTGAGCCACTCTAGGAAAAGTTTTAATCGCGTATTCACTGCCCCCCCCCTCTAGGCGACATTCGTATCCTTTCAAGGAGTCCAGTCTTCCTTTCCTGGTAATTCATCTTCACAATGTGACCTTGTAGTAGGGCCCTTCCTCCTCACTCTTTTCTTCACCTGTTGCTCTATAAAAATATCCTCTGGCTCTCTCTCATCCTCATACAGTTGCTCATCAGCCTTCCTCTTCATCTTAGTTGCTATTCTTTTGTTACTCTCCTCTATTTCCTTCCTCCTCATCTCCTCTAACTGAACTAGGTCAACCTGGCATGGATACATCCAACTGTCACTGCCATTAGATGCTTCTCCCTCATCTTCTTCTTCATCTCCCTCGTCTTCATCTTCTGACATCCAATTGTCATCATTATGTGTGCACAAAGACTGAAAGTACACACTGTTCTGGGTCTCAATGAGGTTATGACCATGCTCTTCCTCCTCTAAATCACATGACATGTGACTTGGATAAGATTTTGCATATAATTTTTCTGCCTCCTTGGACTTCACAGGAGACACAATAATTGCTTGTTTACTCTTGTCTCTCATCACAGTTAAAACCAGTTTTTTAGACCTTTCATACTTCCTGACCATCTCTTCCACCTTACAGTTGCTATCCACAATTTCTAGCCCATTTAGCCCCTCCCCTTCTGATTTTACATAGTACATTGAATCAGAAAGACCATAACCTTCCTTCTCCATCAGTGACAACAAATTCAAAAACCTAATATCTGATCTTAGCATTTTTGTTTGCACAAATTTAGCACCATCAAATTGAATGTAAAGATCCCAAATCTCTGAATGTGGCCTAAAACAAAGATAAGAGAATGTGTAATCATAAGAGAATGTACAACCATCAAATTATTTTTTACTGCTAAATCACACACAAATCATAACTCTTCAATCCCCAAATTCAGAAAAGAGAAAAATGAACCTTACCCGCCGTCGGAGACATAGTGGCTGAGCGGGTCCTCGCTTAATCGCTCAGAAGCTGGCCGCATGTACTGCCAAGAAGATTCCACCGAGTGAAGAAGCTTCTGCTCGGCCCGGCGCCGTCTGGTCCCACGCGAGATCCATCGACTCGCGGTCTTCATCAGAGTCCAGATCGATGGACCCCATATTGAATCCAGTTCAAGAGCACACGCAAACGACCGCCGCCGCCGCCTCCACTTCGACCCCCTCCGTCGCCGTCCTCTGTCCCGCCGCCACTCGCCATTGCTGTTCGAGCGGCAAACTAACTGAAACAGCTGACCACGAGGGGACAGTGGCTGCCCTAACGACCCCCTTCGACGCGTGCTTCACGGCTGTTGCCTCCCTCCGTCAAGTGTGTGCCACGCCAGCACTGACAACGGGCCCCACCTGCCAGAAATGTTGTTAGATGCCTAAACACGGCCAGTTAGAGCTTTCTGTCACACCTATATCCCAAAAGTGGTTTTTATGTGTCAAAAAACCCAAAGGTGGTAGATTTTTAACAAAATCTTCTCAAATATGGTAGTTTTGCGTCATTTTATTGGTGAGGTGAGGTCGGCCATGATCCGATTGGACGTGAACAAGAACTCCAATTCCTGAGGTGAGGTGAGAAACCGGCCGGCCACGTTAAGAAAACGTACTAACCGCTATCCTAATCCTGCTAAGTAAACGGCCCGAAGAAGAACTCTGTCAAGAAGGGGATATACTGTGATACTTCTTTCCCAGTGCAGCGGAGCAGAAAATTTAGGCCGCAGACCGCTCTGAACACAACACTACTGGCCGGTGCAGATTTCATCCAAACCATCGGCATTACTTCATGTGTTGGCAGTCTTATACTGTCAACACCAGCTATCTAGTAAAGGATTAGAGCAGTGCCTACCACTCTTGGGGGAATTTATCATCATGCGAGTGCATGTGCACGTCCCAGCACATACAGTATTGATCATTTTGCTCAATCAACAGTACTACCAAAAAGGAAACCCTGCAGATTAATCATGCTGGCTCGTAATAGCAGAGTTAAAATAAGACCAACCATACATGACACTAGCACTGGTTAGCAAGTCCACCCTGATCTTTTTGGCATGGGCAATCGCTGTCCGAGGTTACCTGATCATCCAGTATCGCCGTCAGACGATGTGGAGACGGCGACACGCCAAGCTTTCTGGGCCATTTCGTCGACGACCCTGATGACCGTCCATCCAATCAGGCCGGGAGCCCGCGACCCAGCGCGAGAGATTCCTTTCGGTCGCAAAGCCAGCCCAGCACCGCTTTCGCTAGACAGCGACCCGCCACGCCACGGGCCCTCCAGATCCTGCAGTCCCACCGCCCGAGCCCACCACGTCCGCTCGCTGACGTCGCGACCTGTGGCGGCTCGACACGTCGGCGGTGGCGCCAAGTGGGGCAACTTGTCCTGCCACTTGTTCCGGTGGGCGCCTTTAACTGGTGGGGAAACGTGCGGCGGTCGGCGCCGGCGGCAACACACACGTGGCGCGCGCTGGCGTCCTCGCGCGAGGCAACTTGGAGGGAGGGAGGACGAGGACGAGGACTCGGTGGGCGCCCGGGCGGTGGCTTTTTGTTGATGCCGCGGGCGTGGGGCCGGGATGTCTGTGGGCGAGGCGAGGCTCGTTCCGGTGGTGGAGGGATGGGCGGTACTGTACGTGGAAAGGGCTCTGGGCAAGTTGTTTCGTGCGGGCCCCGCGTGGCGGGACAGGTGGGTCTCGCGCTGGCTGTTCTTCCTTCCTTCCCGTGGTTCTCGCCTCGCGCCCGTTTGGTTCCATGCACTTTTCCGCCGAGATCTGGCTGGCTATGCGATTCCGTTTCCGCGATCGGGGTTCAGTTTCTACTGTTGGAGTGACGCCACTGCCTACCACATCACATGGAGTACTTTAATTTTTATGGAGTACTACTTTAATTACTACGTGAGGGCGGCCGACCTCCTAGTACACGCGAACTATGAGAAAGAGAAGAGGTGATCTAATAAGGTTTCAGGGTTCTTCTTTATCCTGAATAAGCCTCGAGAAGCTCACTCGCAAATGGTTCTTATATAACCAATGAATTTAAGTTGTACTATATCAAACATTTAGAACTACAATGACATGATAAAAATATTCTCTAAGTCGATTCAAACATAAAAAGAATACTCTCTCCGATCCATATTAGTTAATTTGGATTTCTCCAAATTTAGATATCTAAACATGTTTTAGTAATAAATATATCTGAATCTAGACAAATCCAAGTCAACTAATATGGATCGAAGGGATTAATATAATTGACACTAGGCCATTATCGATATAATCAACCACCCTTTATCTTATTCCATCTTCAAATACCTTTTGTGACTGCGAAGATACTTCGCCACTTTCATGTTCACCATTGGGATCAACATCGATATCTAATGTGCGGCGGTGAAGATGGGCCGTAGTCGTGATGTTTGTGACGGAGACATCTCGCATGGCTTGCAAAATGTGGATAAATACATGTTTCAAAAGAAAAAAATTAAGTGAATCTGAATCTGGTTCTATCATGTTCTGTGAAGAATAGTACTCCTTCTGTCCAGAGATAACTAACTTGTGTTTCTTTATATTTATAAACTTATTTAAATACATATAAATAACCTAAGTCATTTATTTCTGAATAATATACTAGCACCCCAATTTGAAGATGTGCGATAATTTTTAGAATTATTAATTATAAAAGGTATCCCAAACGCAAAGACCGAAACAGTCATTCTTCCAAACGGGATCTAGCCCGAGTAGGCGGGGTACGGTTGCCCCGGAGTTGGGCGAAAGCCTTTGGTCGGTCAGCACAAGTCAACCGACGACAGACGGTGCCGCGCCGCTGCAGCCTCGCGCGGCCGATACTCCACGTACGCCCCCGCGGGCCACGCGCTCCGGCTCCGGTTCGGGCTACGCCGCGCGCCACGCCACGCGTCCCCGCTGTCCCGAAACGTGTCGTGCCGGCGGCCGCTGCAGCCCCCCGCGATTCCGAAGATACCCCTCACGCCCCGAAAGCAAAAAGGCAGAGCGGCGAGGTCCGAAAAGGAGCAAATTATTTTTGTTGCAGGGAACGGAAGCAAGCATCTCTCTCTCCTCTCCCTCTCCGTGCGAGGCGTGTCCACCACCGCAGCGCAGGGCCGCGGCGAGCAGAGCACAGACAGACAGAAGCGCGCGTCAATGGCGTCCCCTTCCTTCCTCCTCGGCTGGCTTCCGCTCGTAAGTCGCGTCATCCCTTCTCCTCGGTTCGCTTCTGTACGGCATGGGTGTTTGGTTGCCTCTCCTCTGTCTGCGTTCTCTCTCGTTGCCTGCCTCGTCGTGAGTTGTTTGGCTTACCGTGGCCCCCTGGCCTTGGTTCCTCCCGCGCCAGGCTCTTCTCTGACGCGGGCAGTGGACGCGGGAGCTCAATTTCCTCTGACGACGAGTCGGCGATGGAGGGCTATTCGAGGGACTTGCTGCGCGGCATCGGCGGGGGAGACGAGCAACAGAGGCCGCCGCCGCAGCGCTTGGATTTGGAGACGGAGGAGGTGGAGCTGAGCCTCGGGCTGTCGCTCGGCGGCCGATTCGGCCCGGACAGGAGCAGGCTCCCGAGGTCGTCGTCGGTCGCGTGCATCATGGCGCCGGAGGAGGTGGCGCTGGCGCCGCCCGCGCTAGCCAGGACAAGCTCGCTGCCGACCATGGCGGATGCGGACGCGGGGGATAAGCTGAGCTTGGGTGGCTCCAACGCTGCCCGCACGAACGCCGCCGAGGTGGACCGCCCCGCGCCCCTGCAGGGGAGCGGCGTCGCGGTGGAGCACCCGGCGACCCTGCAGGGGAGCAGCGTCGCGGTGGGGCCGGTGGCAAAGCTGCCGGCGACCGGGAGCCCGTCCCCGGGCTCGTCCAACGGCGAAGGGAAAAGACATGAAGGTGCGTCCGGCTTATTTTTGCCAAACAAATGTGGTAGTGCTACTAGTATATTATTTAGCTCAATTATTCTTCATAATCAGGCAGCAATTAATGTCAAATTGTTAAGCTGCATACTTGATGGTAATATTGTGCTACAGTAGTTAGGTGTAACGGACATGGATACTTCCATTGCTTGTAAGACTGGTTTGAGATCTGTGAGTATTGAGGTGCGATGCACATTTGGAAAGTGGAATTGGGGCTTGCCATTTGCCAATCGCACCTGGCCGGTGAATAAAGTAGTAGTACTACTCCATGGAGCAGGGCTCCCCTGTTCTGGAGTAGCTGTAGGTGGTTTTGGCAAGCTAATGGCATGAGTCATCATCGGTGTTTCCTAGTTAGCAACGGAGGACTGTCATACAGCTTGCTTTTATTTTACAACTTCTAGACAAAGGAGTTGGCCTGTTTCCAACTGTTTGCGTACCAGGGTCTACTAGAACTCTGCCATGATTTGTGTACAAGTTTAGGCATTAGGATAGGAAAGCAAAGGTGGGATCAGCTGCCCAGGCGGCCATCTCTAGCCTACAAGGGTAGAGATTACCAGGGCTGTTTAGCTCACTGATTACCTTACCTTTGTGAATTGTATAGCATATCTATCTGATCTAAGAATGGAGCTTACTTCCTACTCCATATGGTACCACCAGAAATTACAAGATGAAAGGAACAAGCTGTGTTAGTCCTTTCCTCAAAAATAAAATCAATGTTACATTTCCAAGAAGTTTGTGAATATTGAAGAGCGGTTGCTCGAATAGGGGGGACAATGTAGTGCTGACTGAACTGTCTGCATCGTGAGCACACACCATGGCGGTTGCAGTCATCTACGACTTCTCGGCTTCGTTGCCCTTGAGACGGGTACTCCGCAGCGACGCACATGAGGTTGGAGCACCGGCAACACACGATCGTTCGCACACCATTGCTGGAAGTCAGGAACATGTTGTGTGGTCCTTTGGATTCCAACTTCAGAAAACGTATGCTTAGTCCCTCCCATAAACACGAATGATTCACATGACATTACTTCAACAAAGAAAACATGTCTATATTGTCAAGGGGGAACAAGTTGAACATCATCCGGTGGTCTATCCCCAAAACTCAGTCATTTTAGTGTGAAGCCTAGGCTCTAGCTTACCTTGTTCGATGTTTTAATTGGGCACGGTATCAGCTTTGGGCCATTCGGCATCAATGTTTTGTACATGGCAAGTAACATTGCTAGACTCTACAACTGAAGTTGGACACCGTCCGGTCGAGGAATGTTGAGGAACAAGTCATCTGGTCTAGCCCTGACACTCAATCATTTTAACGTTGAGGAACAAGTCATCTGGTCTAGCCCTGACACTCAATCATTTTAACGTTGAGGAACAAGTCATCTGGTCTAGCCCTGACACTCAAATATTTTGGTGTACCATGTGATGCCTATGTTGTTGCTTACCGAGTTTTGACATTTTCTCTGGTGCACTATCGAATTTAATGGTCGACTTCTCGACATGAAAATAACACTCGAATCCAACACGGATTAAGTGTCCAGTTCGACATTGAAGTTGGACACACGCCATGGATTCGGAGTATCATGCTCGCCAACGGAGTATGAAAAATGTCAAAGTTGTCGTCGAGGAACAATTCTAACGCCATTGTCCATTGTAGTCTCTACGCTCGTCCCCTCCCCCCCCCTACTCTCGTGACTGTTGATGTGCTTGCTTAGCTAGTTTTAAATTTACTCAGAGGTGGTATTGGAATTGGCAATCGAAGCTTGGACTCGTCGAGATCTATATCATGAAAGAACAAGTTGAACATTGTTTGACAGGCTAGCTTGGTATTTCGATGTACCTTACGAAGCCCATGTGCCCATCTACCTTGATGACGCGGTACAAGATGGGGTGCCTATTTAGGCATGATATTGTTGACATGCCAAATAATACCTGAATCCGTCGCGAATTCAAGGTGTCATATGTACCAACCAAAGTTCGGCAATCTCGAGGCCTATCCGGAGGAACAAGGCGAAGACCATTGGTCTACCTTGTGACACTCATGTGTTCGCTTAACTAAAGATTCATGGTGTCATATGTACCAACCAAAGTTCGGCAATCTCGATGTCTATCTGGAGGAACAAGGAAAAGACCATCGGTCTACCTTGTGATGCCCATGTGTTCGCTTAACAAAGGAAACATTTACTCGGACCTGATATCAAAAAATTTAGATATGATATTAAGATTTGTGCTTGATTTGGCATGATGTTTTGGAGATTAGATCTACCACCGTGGAACAAGTCGGTCGTCAGCCTTGCTAGTCCGTCCGACGCTCGCCATTTTGGTCTACTTTCCCTCACCCAGTGTAACAATTAGTATAAAATTGCATCATGCTTGATTTGGCATGATATTTGTCGAAACATTTATCGCGTAATCGATCTCACAAGGACAAGCAATCACATCACGTCATCGAGATTTTGTGCAAGCAATCACATCACGACATCGAGATTTGTTACGAGGATCGGCAAACTCGAGGCCTATCTGGAGGAACAAGACGAAGACCATCGGTCTACCTTGACGACGCGGTACAAGATGGGGTGCCTATTTAGGCATGATATTGTTGAAATGCCAAATAATACCTGAATCCGTCGTGAATTCAAGGTGTCATATGTACCAACCGAAGTTCGGCAATCTCGAGGCCTCTCTGGAGGAACAAGGCGAAGACAATCGGTCTACCTTGTGACACTCATGTGTTCGCTTAACTAAAGATTCATGGTGTCATATGTACCAACCGAAGTTCGGCAATCTCGATGTCTATCTGGAGGAACAAGGCAAAGACCATCGGTCTACCTTGTGATACCCATGTGTTCGCTTAACAAAGGAAACATTTACTCGGACCTGATATAAAAAAATTTAGATATGATATTAAGATTTGTGCTTGATTTGGCATGATGTTTTGGACACTATAGATCTACCACCGTGGAGCAAGTCGGCCGTCAACCTTGCTAGTCCATCCGACTCTCGCCATTTTGGTCTACTTTCCCTCACCCAGTGTAACAATTAGTATAAAATTGCATCATGCTTGATTTGGCATGATATTTGTCGAAAAATTTATCGCGTAATCGATCTCACAAGGACAAGCAATCACATCACGACATCAAGATTTGTCACGAGGATCGGCAAACTCAATTATGCACATCAGACTTGAACCCTTCCCGTTCCAATTTTCTCGCAACGAATTCTGATCGCCATCTTTCTCCTTCGTTTTTGCTTTCGATGTTAATCATGTGTCCATGGTTCGGCTAGGGATCCTGGTGACAATGGCGGGACGACGACATGTGCCTCTAAATCAACGATACCCACCACCTCCAATTAACCTCTGTTTGATACCCTGATACACACCCGGGTTCGCTAATCCAGTATCTTCAAGCCACATGCGCCACGATAAGCCCAACCATAGAGCAACTTACGCTCGAGCCCTCTCCCCACAAAAGACTAGCTTGATAGGAACACCCATGCCCTTGTAAGTTGTGTTGTGCTTTCCCCACACAACCCGATATGGGAATAAACCCAACAAATCTTTCCCTCCCCCATTAGTCAACATGGGCCCACTAACTCCAGTGTTAGAGCCCATGAGCCATGAACATCCACACGTCCACATGTCACATGTGAGTCCATCGAGATTGGTGTCCGAGCACCTAGGTTATGGACAACACCGACACATGTCGCCTGCTCCCCATGAGTGCATGTTGTTACCAAGTGGTCATGCCCCAAGGATGTTGGCTTCAGGTGAACCCCGTTGATAACTATTGTCCTTGGATGTCAATAATGATTTTCCATGGCATAATTTATTCTAAAGATATCTTCAGAGAGTGCAATGACACCCCAAACACCCCAATCTCACATGGATTTAGGGGTATTATACTCGGCAAGCGAAGGTGGGAAGGTTGTTGAGCAATGGAGATGAGTTCAAGTGGTACGGTCGTATTGTATCGTCTTTGTCTTGAACAAGGGATCCCTATACATCACGCTTAATCTTTGTGACGTCCATGTGCTTGCTTACCTAGTCTATCGTTTACCTAGATTCTGTATCGGGTTCTTGTTCCCAATCCGGTGTGACATCTCTGGATATTGCAAATAATGATGGATCCTAATCTGGGTGATATTTCTTGATATTGCAAATAACGATGGATCCCGGGAACTTGCACACGCTCGGGTGTCAAAGTCGGATTCATGGAGCGGATTTTGACACAGATGGCCTAACAACACTATAAAAGCCCATTGTGCAATGGTGTCGTCATTCTTTGCGCACCATGAAATCCATTTTGAGCATGGGTTTTATCAGCCCCATCACTACTTTAGGCAAGAGATGTCGAACCACAGCAAACAAGTAGCAACCTCCTTTTCCGGCAACCAGATCTTTTATAGTGTATGTGAATTGCCTAGCCATGTCCATGAGTTCGGACTTTTGCTTGTGTTAACCAACATGTGGTTAGGAGGGCAATGGTACCACGAGCCCACCAGGGATCAAACCCTAGGTTTGACGCTTTGGTGTCTCATAAAAGGCGAAATTTTCTTTCAGTGGGAGACGATGTTTGTTTCTATAATGAGTCGTCTGTGGTGACTTCGTAAATCTCAAGACCTACCGGCTCAGTCTCTCGGAGGTGCTCATAGGGGTAAGATGTGTCTCTGTGCGTTCATAGAGGTGAGTTGTCCTCTATGAACTGTCGGCACTGCCCTTACTATCTCAATGCTTACCTTGTATCACAAGGGAACAAAGTTTTGGGAATAACCACATGCTTGGTGAAATTCTACGGCACCAATAGCCCAATAGCCCGTTTAAAAATCCTTAATTGATCTTAAGGCAAAATGATGAGTTTAGGTTAAAGATGAATGCATGATGTGTTGTGTGGCCTGTTTATTTTATTTTACTTTTAGTAAGTAGGCTAAATTTTTATGTAATGTGTGGTCTATCACACTTCTGATTAGGATACTGTTTGTTCTCTGTGTGGCCTGTCACAGTTTTGTTGAAGGGGCCTTCTTTTATCATGGTTATTGGCTTGTAATAAATATTGGGCTATATGCATATTGATGCAGGGGCTGGGGGTAAAGAAAGCTTCCAATTTCTCAAATATAAAGGTTAAAGATGAATTGTTTTGACGTAAGTATTAATGGCCATGAAACAAAAGGGGAAAATGTGCATGGCGCGTGTTTTGGATATCAAACTTCATGTACTAGCCAATGCAACCAAAGCTGGAAATGCCTAGGCAATCTCAAGACCTACCTAAACTCATCATTTTTCCTTAAGATCAGTTAACGATTTTTAAAAGGGCAATTGGTGCTGAGTCTCTTTGAATTTCATCAAGCATGTGGTTATTTCTCAGAACTTTGTTTTCCTTGTAATACAAGGTAAGCATTGAGACGCACCCAACTTATCATGATCATATATGTTAAGTTATTTGGTGGTAGAAAAAAGTTTGGAGTACCTTTATTAGTTGTATATCCTGGTTTCTTGTTGTTCCTCATAGTTACTGATGGAAGCATGCCAATATCGTGTACTAGAGCAGTAGGTCCATCTCCCCATCTATTCATCAACAGATGTCAATTACATGTAGGTTCGGCCAGGAACTTCCATAAGTATTGAACCAAAATGACCACCATTATTATTACATATGTTCATATTTTTACAAGGAAGAGAACATGAGATTGTGAAACTTTACCAAACAAATCTTTGTTTTGACCCATCATCTTGTCATGTATACAGTATTATGTTTAAGCAGTATGTCTTAATTCGAGAATGGCCTGTTGAAATCTTTTCATTGTGCAGGAAATTCTGCAGACGTCCTCGCGAGGACAAGTTCACTCCCTGCAGGCATCGAGGATGAATGGAGGAAGAGGAAGGAAGCTCAAACTCTGAAAAGGCTTGAGGTGAAGAGGAAGAGGATCCAGAGGTTGAACTCTTCCAACGTTTCTGCAGAGGCAGTTGGACAGATACTAGAAGAGATGAATGCAACTGCAAGCACTGAGAGAGTAGAAAGTGCTGATGAACTTTCTATGAGGAATAAGCAGGCAGGAGAAAATGTGAACCGTAGCAATGTCAGGCGTCACTTGAGTGGGCTTCCTCCCACATATCAGGCTATGGTTGCATCATCACAAGGTAGCTGCTTGCCAGGGAAGCTGAAAAGGCATAATTCAGCTGTGAAAGGTAAAGTATTATGCTGCTATATTGAATGTCATGTTAGACCACGTAAAAAAAATTCCTGTAGCAGCTTGCAAGCATGATGGTTTAATCTGATAATGCAACATTCCTACTTTCATGTTCAGTTTTTCTATGTTACTGCTTCAAACATTATGCTAGTTTAGTTGCGTAGTTGTTTGGGGATCTTCAGGGTATTTGGCTTCGTCGTCTCAACTACCAAGTCAACCACCATACACCAAACAAATTAAGTTGTGACCTGGATTTATCTGACCCTTTGAACTAAAACCTTGTATTTTTGGTATCTGTCCTATTGAAGATGTCCTTGAGTTGGAACTGCAAAAATACCATGAATTGACTATGCTAACCCATTTGCCTTGTAAAACTGCTACCGGTAGATCTGAATTGTTCTTTACATGCTATTGTTCAGAGCCAGTTTGTTCTCACCCCATTATCCCTACCTATAATAATCAGGTTTGCTTCTGTTGCTGTCTAAGGTATGTTGACATCTGATCTTGCAGGAACTCCTAGGGCTGAAGAGCGGGGCCTGCCATCAGCTGTTCCGCCCTCGTCTGAGGGTACAAATGGCATGCTCCCGGCCAAGAGTGCAAACAGCACCGCCATAGTAACCCCTTCATCTTCAGCATTGGCAGTGAGAGCGGCAGCACTTGGTTCTAGAGGAGAGCAGCAACCTGTTTCTGGAAGACTCGCAGCAAGAGCCAGGAGCACGGGAGACGTGGAGAGGATGATGCAGGAGATGCCATGCGTGTGCACCAAGGGGCTCCCCAACGGTAGGAATATTGAAGGCTTCCTGTACAAGTACAGGAGGGCTGAAGAGGTGAGGATCGTGTGCGTGTGCCATGGTAGCTTCCTAACTCCTGCGGAGTTTGTGAAGCATGCTGGAGGCGGCGAAGTCGCCAACCCGCTGAGGCACATCGTCGTCAACCCTGTTGCCCATTCGTTATCTTAGACCACCACATGCGGACCGCGCAAGTGTTCTGTGTGTAGCTTCAGCCATAAGCTTAGCTTCAAACTAGAATCTCATCGTTTATGTTACAGAGTTACATTACAGTGCTTGTTATCATAAAGACATAAGACATGGTGGGAGATAGCTCCTATGAACAACTAAATAGTAACATAACAGATTGATCATTGTCAGAATGTTCTGGTCAGTACTTGTTCTTGCTACCTTTTTCATTGTGTGAGACCAAGTGTCTGCAAATTTGATTATATTTGCAGATAAGGGTGAATCTTACCAGACTGCCCTAGCAAATTCTATGATGAGCCAGACATTACAGCTACTGGTGTTAGTTGTTGGTGGATTTTCACAGCTTCCAGACTACCTACCAGTCACAAGTGATGGAAGTTGGAACCTGTTTAATCTTCAGTCCAGTAGCTTGCCATATACTCCCTCTGTTTGGAAATATAAGATGTTATTTGTAAAGTCAATGTATCTAGACAACTTTTAGTGTGTAGGTAAAGTCAATGTATCTAGACAACTTTTAGTATATAGATTCATTTGAACCTACACACTAAAAGTTGTCTAGATACATTAGCTTCACTAACCTAAAACATCTTATATTTCCAAACAGAGGGAGTGAAGGCAGTCACAAGTTAGTGAACATCATGGTTGAGATTACCATAGGGTACATTGTTTGTCCGTATTGTGGATCCTACTACAGTGTAAACTTTTCTTGGTTGCCGGAACAGATGGTGCAGACCATGGGCACAAGGAATTGTTAGTTCCATAATGGATCCTACTAGTACAATGTAAAATTATCTTTGTTACTGGAACAGATAATGGTGCAGACCTAGATATGGGCACAAGCATATAGATACAAGTATTAATAGTTCTTTCATGTTAAACCATGAGGTGCACTTGCTTCAAAAGCATAATAGATACACTGATTTCAAATGGAGCAAATGCAAACTGAAATCAGCCAGTAGGATGCAACACTGATTTCTGTTCATATCATTTGCACAAGCAACTTGCAGATCAACCAGTTTCAGAATAAAACATCTACACATATAACCCAAGATGGGGAGAGACGAACAAGTTGCTACTACTGCATCTCAGGAACAGTATGGCAGGAAGACATTTCTGAAGCAGTACAGCTCGAGGAACTTGGGCCAAAACATGGCGTCACCTAGCAGAGGGTGGACTCGGCAATCACGTTCAGGAGATCAGGTGTATACTCTTGCATCTTCTAGCAGGCAGAGAGCTTGGCAATCTCCTCAAGCTGGTACCTTGCTTCAGCAGCAAAGTCAACAGGTGACTCGCTCCTCACGGTGATCCTCTGCCTCTTCTCACCCATGTACTCGTTCTGCGCCACACTCACACGGAACAGGTGGGGAACCCAGGTAGCTTCTTTCAGCTTGAGCTGGAACCCGTCATCTCCCTCCTGCAAACAGAATTTGCCAGTGTTAGACGCAGGGTTACAAAAGAGAACCATGTTGCATTGTTAACAGAATTCTGTTATGCTGAAGTGTTACCTCTTTCCTGATCCGATCAAGATCATCTGCACTGCAGCCAACGATCCTCTCTGCTTGGTCATTGAAGAGAGAAAGCCAGGCCTCACCAGTGGGGTCAGAAACCTTGATGACCATGATGTACCTGAAGAAGAGCAGCAATTAACGGACACTTAGATTTGGCTGTGCGCAAGTCAATAAACAGTAGCAGACATGGTGCGCTGCAACAAAATATAACTACCTCAACGAGCACTCCTCATAGTTCTTCTGGCACCCTTCGCACCAGTATCCTGATCCAACTCCTTCAGTCACCTTCTTGTTGCAGGTGTTGCAAGCACGGTACCACATGGTCTGGTCAGGCTTGATGTGGCTGATGTGAGCATTCAGGCTGAAGAAAACAGGCTGCAAAAGAAACCAGTTCAGTCTACTTAGGAAGACTGCAAGTTCGAGACACTGCATTATTCAGATTCACATGAAGTTTGAACTGTTTTGAGATATTACCTTGTCCTGACCCAAATCAGGGTCACTTGTGATGTGAGACAGGAAAACTCTGTCAGAGTACATTGATCTAGCCCCACCAGGACTGGATGCACCCATACCTGCACCAACTGATGCCATGGAAGTGCCCTTGCCTTCAGACTCATACCTATATTAAAAAATATGGTCATGACCTAGCATGAAAAAAGTCTGGAGCTAATGAAAATCCAGCAGTGTTTGGCATCAAGGCATTACCAGGCTTTGAGCTTTTCTGCCTCAGGCAACTCAGGGTTAATTACAAGCGTACTTTTGCCCACAGTAGAGACGGATACACCTGGTAAACAAATGTATCAACATGCTGTTAGTACAAATCAAATCACATTGCTATCCAGAAAAATACTGATAGGGAAGGCATCACAAGCACATACCTTGGAAGTCAGATACTTTCAGGCTCTTCACTGCAATGATAGGTGCAGAGTCAACCATGGCCAAGAGCTCTTCGCCAACAGTGGTGGCAAGATCATTCCAAAGAGTAACAGTAACAGTTTTGTTCCTACAATCAAATTAACTGTGAATCAGCACACGCCACATTTTAATCCATCAAGACACATTTTAAGTCATAAGTCAAGTTGCTGCTTACGAGTCATCCGCAACAACAATGTCACGCTTTGGGATTGTCTCATTATCAATCTTTCTTCTGATACTCAGGGTAGGTGACACACTCTGAACAACACCAATGATATCTACAGATAAACATGGAACAGAGGGTAAAATTAGTCAGACTGCATGCAACAAGGTACTAAAATAGCTCACTGAACTTAAAGAAATTCTGCCTCACCTACTAGCTCCCTGCCACCAACATATGGACCTAGCATATCAATCTTGACAAAGTTGTATTGGACTGGTGGAATGAAAGTTTCGCCCTCAGCCTCTTCAACAACAGCACTCTCATTCAGGGTCATCTCATAGTCATTCTGGACAGTCTTGAACTGCTTGTTGGCAACTCTAAGAGACCCCTTGGAGATGTAGTAAACTTTCCCCAGCTCAAACACCGGGTAGAACTTCTTCGCAGCCTCATTGAACATGGTAGCCTGGATCTGGGTGCCCTGTACACACAATTCCAGCAATATCAGCTCATAAATACATATCTTTTAGCAGCTCAGCTCACATAATCAACAAGTACACATATCAGAGGACTGGACATCACAAAGGAGAACTTACATCCTCATCAGTGAGCTCTACGTTGAAGACATGGCCTTCTCCACGGGCATTTCTGTACGATCTCAGGTTGCCTTTGCTGGTGACCCGAACCTTGATGACCCAGTTACCCTGGTACGGGTTCAGAGAGATCAAAGGATGCACACGTCTCGTCATAGCCAAACGTGCAGCAGGAGCGGCACTGTAGACATATAAACAATATAACAGTCAGCAGTAATTCCTCGCATATTATTTCTCAAGAAAAGGGACCTGGATGTGCAAGAAGCCAAGAAGAACTTACTTTCCACGCTGCTCGCTAACAATCTGGGACGCTGACTTCACATCCTGCCTCGGCTTCAGGACAATCGAGGCAGGCTTGGACAGAGCCGCAGGTTCCTCTTCTACCTTGACCTCGCTCTTGATCTCGGAGTCTAGCGCCGGGGACACGACCTCGCACTTGGTGATGATCAAGACCCTGTGGCGCACCATGCGTAGCACAATATTCAGCAAAAGGATGATACAGATCTGCAGGAATGGCAGAAACGGGGTGGGGGTTTACTTACTTGTCCTGCTTGTTTGGGATGTCGTTGCAGGCGTAGTTGAGGATGCGGACGAGGCCGAGGTTCTGGAGTTTGCCGGAGTGGACCTCCGAGGCGAAGTGGGTGGAGAGAATCGCCTTGATCTTGGCCTTCCCGTCGCTAGCCATGAAACTGCAGGGCGAACAGAGGAATCGACTCAGAGAAGAACAGATCTGCCGGTTACAGGAGCGAAATCGCGGAGATCCGGACGGGTGGGGAGGCTAAACGAACTAATCGAGGTGCACAAAGAGTCTGCTACTCCGAGGAATTACTGAGATGGGGACCGAGAGGGATGGGGTACTCACGTGAAGCGGGAGCCGATGGGCTTGAGGTCGACGACCTGCACGACGGTCTCCTTCACGTCGTCAGCCGAGGCCGGCGACGGATTGGCCATGACGTAGGCCACGGCGCCCGGTGTCACCGACATGGCGGCGGCGGCGGCGGCCATGTGTCTCCCGTCCGATGGGATTCCGCTGTCTTCCGGAAGAAGATTTCGCTTGCGGGGTTGGGAGCGGTGGTGGTGGTGGTGGCGGCGGCGGCGGAAATGTTTTGGAGATTGTGAGTGGGGATGAGATCTGCGCGCTGGTTATATGGTGCTTTCGGGGGGGAAATGGCGGGCGGGGGCGGGGTTTGGTTTTGTGTGTGAATTGCCGCGGGTTTCTGTGAACGGCGGGAGGCAGGGACGGCGCGCGGATTGCTTGTTTTTTGGTTCCGTTTCGGTGACTCTGGCGGGACAAATTTGGGGGGAGTTTTCGCGCCGGAATTAAGCGAGAGAGAGTGAGGGAGCGGGTGGGTGGGCTCAGAGAAGCCGAATAAATCCTGCCCGCTATCTCGGCCCAATTAGAGCTTGGTTGAAGATTTTGAGGCCCAGAATTCCAGCTTGGTGTCGTACCGCACGGTTATTGACTTCCCTAGTGAAAACGCTCTTGAGACTTTCCGTGTATCAAAACCTACCCGACTCAGTTCAGAAAAAAAAAAACTACCCGGCTGGAGGCAAAATGGATAAACCTGACTTATTTTCGAAAACTTTGATACAAACTGGCCTCTCACAGGAACTTTTGCAAACACCACCCATCGTGGCGTTTGGATTGTAGGGTAAACGCTAGAGCCCTTGGCTTGTGCGTCAAATGACACTGACGTTTGCCTCTCTCTCCCTAAAACGTCAGTATGTTCGGCTATTGCAAAAAGTATCAGATCTGGTTTAAGTTTATTGGAGAAGTCATCGTGTGCTCATGTTTTTCAGAAATGTTGGATTTGTCGAGTTTATCTCTACAGAAGAAACTTCTAGGTTAATGTTTTGTTGGTTTATGTGTTATCTCATTTTGTCTCTATGGTGCTCGAAGGGACGGGAAATATCGGATGAAGAAAGAAGGCGGTGTTTTCTAACACCCATGTGTTTTAATAAGTCATGGGTAAATTATGATAGCATATTCTAGTAAAATCATCGAATAAAAAAGTAGTTATAGTTGATGCGTTAGGCTCATCGAAAGGTGGATAATCATTTACCCAAAGGATCTCGGGTGCATCTTCCATGGTTTTAGCAATCCAATGGTTGTTATCAATTCGAGATATAAAATTTATTGTGACAAAAATATTTGAATAAAAAAATTATTGTGACAAAAACATAATATTAGATATTAATTTTGAATCATTGCTCTTAAATTAATACAACTTATTAAATCGCACGGAACAAGTAAGGTTGTCGAATGTTTGCAATAGGGTTTAACCTTTATTTGACACTTCTAACAATACGGCACGGGTCCTTAAAGTAATTACCACATATCTATAATTTATTATCTCAATTAACAAGCTAAATGTAAGATAGATAATTGATGCCAACTACTACTACGAATTATGCAAATTTCGTTGAATTAGTAGTTTGTGACAATGGTTCAAGTTCATCAAATTACAAACGCAACCCCACTAAATTTAACATCTCTCATAGTTGTTTAGTGATACATGATCCAAATTCACTACACCAAGTTCGATCATCGTGTGAGATGATGTAGCTTCAATGGTAAACATTAATATGTTAATCATATCAACTCATGTTTAACCTTTCGGTTAGATGTGCTCACTAGTCATGTTTGTACATATTAAGCTTGTCAAATTAACTATAGTATTTCTGCATATGTAAAAACTGGCTTACACCCCTCATATTTGAACATAGAGTTTACCACACCCGATCATCACAAGGTCAAAACGATGATCTGTCGTGACGGTGCATATTAAGGGAGAACACGAACACCTTGATATCATGTGTGAGGGATCATATTATAATACTACATTTGTAATGAATCAAAATGAGATGGGTAAAAGATAAACATCACATGTATAAAATATGTGACATGGTATAGTCTTCTTTGTGCATTTGATCACAATCTCCAACGCACGTCACATGGTCGTCTCCACCATATATTGCAACTACAACTACATCTAACTCATGGTGACAAGGTAACACAATTACATGGCGTTGAAATTGACACGCATGTCGTATATAATAAAAAAAATCATATGGCTCATGCTGGTTGTCATACTCATCGACATGTAAGTCATGAAAAATATAAAACATGATCATCCCATACATCACATATATCACATATGAATCATTGTTTTGGTCGTACCACATCATATACCCTGCAAAAACAAGTTAAACGTCTCTTCCTTATTGTTTGCATGTTTTACGTGACTTCTATGGACTGCATAAGGATCGTCTTACCTACTCAAAGCCACAATGTTGATAATGCAAGTTGCTTATTAATTCTTACAAGCCCTTCGTTGCAAAGATGGTTTTAACTACAGTGAGAGCGACTTACACATCAGATGTATTTGTAATACAAGTTGCATGGTCAAGCACATAACTAGTCTCGATCTTCGAAGACGTAAAGTTGGTCTAGGCCACCGCATCTGACTACCCCCACGAAACCAAAAGTGATGGGAGGGTATCAACGAGAAAATCAATGTCCTCTAAACAGTATCTACTCATATAAAAGCATCTACTAGATGAAGAAAGGGAGATCTTCCAGCTCTTCCGTCCAGTCATCAAAGAAGACCGCTAGACAATTTTCAAAGAAAGGAGCATTATTTGTCCTGCCGGCCATCAACCAATGAGAGGATTGGCTTGGCCATCTAAAAGTGTATGTGTGCTCCATGTGTGTTTTTGGTAATTAATGACAATCTAGGGATTGTCCATTGCCATCGCTTGGACCGTGTGTTGGCTTCAAGGTTGAAAGATGAAGAATTGAAGAAAAATAAGAAATTTACAAGGACATTGGGCCTATTGGAATCATGTTGAAGAAAGAAGATGGAATATATCATGTGTATCTTCAAGACATCATCTTAATGAAGAATGAAGAAATGGTGTGCAAGATCAATACGAACCATCTTGAGCCAATCAAATGCTTGAAGTTTGCGAGCATCATGGTGATCATGGATATGTGAAGACTCGTTCAACGAAGAGGCTCTACCATAGGAGTATGGCGGAGCAATTCACAAGTATTCGTCAAGCGAGCACGATCAAGAAAGGTGTTCCATCTTGTAGCCATCAAGATCTTTATCATCAAGCTCAAGTGGAATGCGCAAGGCAAAGGTATGTTCTTAACAGGGTTTATCCTTTGTTGGTCTCATGTTGTTAGTTAGGAGACCGGGTTTAGGATAGATAGTCATACTATTAAGAGGGGCTCTCGAGTGAGTAACTCGATCATATCTTTCGGAAAGAGCTCAAACCTTTGCATTATTGGCATCATATTTCTTGTTTTATGTTTGGATCATCCATGTGAGGTTATAGATATCATGGTCATCTTCGTGACAATATCTAGTTCATAAAAAATGGAAGAGGTTGAAGTAGAGTCCCCAGCAATGGCGCCAACAACACTTGATGCTAGCTGGTGCCTCGTTGGTAACCCCAAGCGCAGGGTGTGAAGAGCAAGTAGCAAGTTTTCCCTCAGTTGAGACCGAGGTTATCGAACCATAAGGAGGAAGGAAACGTCACACAGGTGTTGCAAACAACGTGGAGACCTGCACAACACAAACTCAAGACTTTGCCCAATGAATCAGTGAGGTTGTCAAGCTCACCGGTTTGCTGTAACAAAGGATTAAACGTATGGTGTGGAAAACAATGGTTTGCAGCAAGTAAACAGGTAACAGTGGAAGATGTATTGATGGTAATTATTGGACCGGAACTGGGCAAGGCATAACAATGCAATTACTAGCTAGAAAGATCCTATGAGGTTGATTGGGCAATACAACAATATACATAGACCGTAATCCAACTGCATCTATGACTAGAAGTCCACCTTCAGGTTATCATCCGAACTCCCTCCAAGATAAGTTGCAAGCATAACCTGCTTAAGCAAAGTGTAAGGTAAATATCCACATGTTCCATGAACAAGGGACCGTTGTTTTCTCCCTAGTAGCAACAGCACATCTACAACCGAAGAGATTATTGTCACTTCCCTTGGAAACTAGAGGCATGAACCCACTATCGAGCATAAATACTCCCTCTCGGAGTCACTAGCAACTACTTGGCCAAGATAACCACTAGCAACGGAGAACATGCAAGATCACAAACAACACAGACATGATAGAATCATAAAGATAGAACCATTAATCAAACCAACATAATAATCTCAATATCCATCGGATCCCCGCAAACACAACATGCATGATTACAAATAGATTAGATCTTGATCATGAACGGAGCTCACAAGATCTATACATGAAAGAACAAAGGAGGAGATACAACCATCTAGCTACTACATGGACCCATAGTCCAAGGTGGAACTACTCACAAATCATACCGGAGAGAAGGCCTCCGGGATGATCTCCCCTCCGGCAGGGTGTCGGGAAGAGCTTCAGATCTCTCCCGATCTAGGGACGATGGTGGCAGCAGCTACAGACGGTTTCGTGGAATATTGATCGGGTACTCAGAGTTTCTGCATCGGGGGCTTCTTATAGGCGAAGGGGGAGATCGAGGCGGCCGCCAGGGCGGCCAAACCCTAGCCAGGCGTGGCCTAGGGCCCACCCACGCCTGGGGGGGTCTGGCCCCTTTGGCCGGCCCCTCGGGCTCTCCTCTGGACTTCTTGTTCCCCACGGAAAGTTATTGACTTTGACGTTTGTCCCGTCCAATTCCGAGAATATTTCTTTACTAACTTTTTCTGAAACCAAAAACAGCAGAAAACAAGCATCTAGCACTGTTGCAACTTGTTAATAGGTTAGTACCAGAAAACATGTAAAAAGCACCTCAAAGTGTAGACAGGTAAAGCAAAGTAGATACTAAACAAGCATGGAGCATAAAAAATTATAGATACGTTTCCAACGTATCAGCATCCCCAAGCTTAACTCCTGCTTGTCCTCAAGTAGGTAAGTGATAAACAAAATAATTTTTGAGGTGAACATGCACCCTCACAATAAAGATCCAACCATTTGCAAGCATTGAAAGCTGGGATCAAAGAACTCTAAACATGTGCATGAAAGGATGGGGTTCTAACAGTAGGACATAGTAACTATGCATGCAACATGGCAAGCTACAAACAAAGATCATGAATAATATGCAATTGAAAAATGTTTGTTTGTTTCACATACATAAAACATAGCATAGTGGCAATCAGCTTGTCCCTCATAGAGTAGCAATATAGATGCATAGGACACCTTCAAAGTTCACAAGGGTGACTAGAAACAAGTAGCACAAGAGCAAGTAATAACACAAGATGCATTAATTAATAAGCTTTGTAACACTGCACAGAGAATGACAACTATGCTCTCTTAATGGTGCCTAAAGGTAGAAGGTGAAGACTCAAATAGTGGTGGAAGAAAGGCCTTTTTTATAAAGGAAGTAGGGATTACAAGTTTCAAAAAGAGCTTCCAGAAAGTATGGTACTTATTAGCTTTTATCCCTCATTGCCCCTATCATAAGCATCTTGAAGTGGTTAAGGTTAAAGTGGCAAAGCTGGAGTATATGCTTGACAAAGTATAAGTTGGCAATCTCAAGTCCCTTGACTATGAGGGCTACACCTCATGGATACTCAACTTAGGGCCCAGGCAAGTTCTTGTCACTGTAAGTATTTGCATATCATTAAGAACCGCCAACGGGGTACCCCTTGCACATGGTACAAGAGCTTTCCCATAACCAAAATGACAAGGCAAGCAGAAAATGATCATCTCAGCAATTCTTCTTATGTACCATGGGAATATGGTGTTTTTCCTATCTTTCCTCTTTTCTCAATATGTCTCTTTATTTATAAGAAGAATGCTTCATAGATGTCACTATGGTGATGCCACCATGATCAGGCATGGCTTAGGCTAGCGGCCCAGGCGTTTCTCTAACACAGAATACAAACTCCATGGACTTACAAGTTCCCACTTCATTTCACACCGGTAACATACATAGACAAAAGAGCATGATATCAACGGAGTACAAAAGTACAAGTGCAATGTTGAAAGCGTTCCCCGTGACATGACGGTTTTGCTAATCCCAACTTATAAGTGCAAGCATATACAACAAAGTTGCCTCAATGGTTCAAGTTTATTAGGGGCAAATAATAAAATGTGCCATCAAGTTCGTGAGGGCTTTAATCACTAAGTTTTCACATAACAAAATAGTTTTTAATTGGAAGATAGTTGAAAACAAGAATATACTTGGAATGGTGTAACACACCATGCATAGGAATTTATAGTGGACACTTTAGAATAACCTGGTTTCTTGGGAGTTGGAAGCATGAGTAGAACTTACTCATACAAGTGGAGGCTAGCAAAAGACTGGGAGCAGCCAACTAAGAGAGCAATAATGGCCTAATCATGCAATGCAACAAAGCAAACTAATCAAAGCAAAGAGTGGCACTACAAGTCAAGGACTAAATGATCATAGAGGCTAATGGTGACTGGTCATAGTCATAACATGGTGTAAGCATGTGCCAAGTCAACCCAAGCAAAACATCAAAGGAGAATACCACAATACTAAGCTTTTGCATGCTAAAACAACGCATAATTTCTTCAAGGCACACTAAGCAATCCCAATTGTTTGGAACAAGACATGCTACAACAATAATCACTAAGCATAATGCTAAAACAACACCTAGCATGTCATGCTAAAGTCTAAGTCACAGTCAATGCAAGCTCCTCTTGCACTCCAAGCAAGAACTTACTACTCCTTTCCAAACACCAAGTAAACTTATTTGCAAAACAACACAGCGAGAACGGGGGTCCAAACTTACTTTATTCAAGCAAAATAAACAACCTAAGTAAAGCAAACAAAAAATAAGACGCTCCAAGAACAACACAATTGTGCATGAAACAATAAAAGTGAAGTGTCTAGACAGACCTGAGCTTCTATTAATGAAGAAGGGGATGCCTTGGGCATCCCCAAGCTTTGACGCTTGTACCTCTTGGATAGTTCTTGGGGTGACACCATGGTGGAATCCCCAAGATTGAGATTTTGTCCATTCTTCATCTCATTTCATCATTCTCTCTCTACACCTGAAATTTTTCCTTCATACAAAACTTCACACAATCCTCATTAGCAACATTAGCTTATTCAAAAGATATTAGACCGCTGGCAAAGCTTTAGAACAGCAAGGCTTTTCACTAAAAACACAAAATATTGAATTAACTCCTTCAAAGAAACTCAATTTACCTGAAGAGAGCTCAAAATGGAATCAATAAGAAGCAAATGCAAATGATGGCAGGAATCTATCAAAACAGACCAGCAGGTAGAAATGAATTTTTTAGAACATCTTATGTTGCTCAAATCAAAAAGTGTTGAACTAACTAAAGTTAGCTCACATACTGGGGGATGTATTCATAAATTTTCAGATCAATCCGAGTTACAAAGACTCCTCACGATTTTTTTTGTCGAGGACAGAAATCTGTTTCGAGACAACAACTCCCCAAATCTTACTTCCCTCTCATTAGAGGTCATTCTTGGCACAAAAAGCAAACAAAAAGGATAAGGAGAGGTTATTACTGAAGTAATAACTTCCAATACTCAAGGAAACTCTTGGGTTATCTCCCAACAAGTACTTTTCTTTAACGCCTTTAAGTTAGGCACAAGAAGCAAGAAGAATCAAGTATTTTTCAAATGAAGAGGCGTCCCTCTTGTTCCTTCTTTTCTTACATTTATTTTTCTTCTTAGGGAAGATATGATTGCTTACCGGAGGAGTAAAGTGCATGATGCCTTCTCCCATGTTTATTACTTCCCCAAGGTTTTTCAGTAGAGATCTTCCAAGTGTGATCTGTCCTTTGCCTACACATTCAATAACAAGATAGTCAGTAGACACCATTTTCCCTGAGATATTTGTAAACACACCTTCAGCTATTCCAATGGGCAATATAGTGGCATTGTTGGTAAGAGAGATTTCCTCTCCTCCTTCAATAAGCCCCCAAATACTTAAGGAATCAAAAATATCTTTAGGCATGAGACAAAATTCAGACATGATATCACAGCGAGCATCAAAAAGTGTAGTGTTTATTGAGACTTTAATTGTGGGAAACCAATTTGAAGGCTCAGAATTTATGGGAACATAATCATGGTAAGCCCCAAGAGTGTGATAACAACTATTCAAGGCAGCAATACTGTTCTCAAGATGGTTTAACCTAGCAAAAATACTTGTGAAAGAGGAATCAGACTTGCCAGGTGTACCATAGATCATGATTAATTTTCTTATAGCATCATAAGCTTCATCCTCAGTACAAAGCATATCTATAACGAAGAGCAATACCGCGGTAGATGTTGGATATATGCCCTAGAGGCAATAATAAATGTAGTTATTATTATATCTTTGTGTTTACGATAAATGTTTACATTCATGCTATAATAGTATTAACAAGAAACATTAATACTTGTGTGATTTGTAAACTAAATTAGAGTCCCTGGTAAAGCCTCTTCTTAATACTAGATTGTTGATTAATAGATGATCATAGTTTCTTGATCATGAACATTTGAGATGTTGTTAATAACAAGATCATATCATTAGGAGAATGGTATGGTGGACATACTCCGATAGATAAGCGTAGCATAAAGATGAAGTCATTTAATAGTTCAATTGCTATAAGCTTTCTGATACATAGTAACCTAATTCCTTCGACCATGAGATCATGCTTATCACCATCACCGGAAGGATGCTTTGATGACATCAAACACCACACCGTAACTGGGTGGCTATAAAGGTGGCATTGAGTGTTCGGAAAGTATGGGTTGAGACACATGGATCAAGAGTGGGATTTGTCCATCCATATGACGGATAGATATACTCTGGGCCCTCTCGGTGGAATGTCATCCAATTAGCTTGCAAGCATGTGACTGGCTCACAAGGGATCACATATCACGGGAACGAGAAAATAGTACTTATCGATGTGAGGTTGAACTAGGTATGCGAGATACCGACGATCAAAACCTCGGATAAGTAAACTATCGTGAGACAAAGGGAAATTGGTATCGTATGTAAGTGGTTCATTCGATCGCAAATTAATCGTAGAAATATGTGGGAGCCATATGAATTTCCATATTCCTCTATTGGTTATTGTTCGGAGAAGTGTCTCGATCATTGTAACACCCTCAGAATCGGACCTATGCAAGTTTGAACGAAATTCGCCAAACCCGCATAGAAACGATTCAAAGGTGCCCACCAGGCACTTTCGTGCGGGTGGAAAACGAGGTAATAACATTACACAACAGTCCTCGATGGGACCCACAGAACAGATATATATAACAATCGAGAGAGTCAAGAATACGTATATAATATACAAGATCCAAATCACCTTGAAAGCGGTAGAGCGTCCGACTACGGACAAGAAGCAAATGGGGCTAAGAGCCTCAAGAATAACCAATGCCCATAACCCTGCCTGGCCAAGCCGGAAGGGTAACCCTGCTAACGGCGTCGATCTCAAAACCGCTTGACAAAAGGGTGCCGACAAAGGGCAAAGCGAAAACAAAGAAGGAGCGTCGATCGAGGCCAAGACACAGCGAGGCTAGAATTGGCGGTCCTCGCCTACATAGGTATGGTGGATCGAAAGGCGGCAGATGCACTAAACAACCTATAGAGACTCGATACAACCTGGCGGTTATCGAGAGAGGGTGAGAATGACCTAACCGGATCCAACTGAAGCTAACACCAAACAAACCCATCCGGTGTTTCTCGAAACCAATCGAGGAAGTCAACCGAGGAACTCACGCGTTGGCGCTTTACTTATTCAGTTGTAGTTGCGCACATTACTAGTCGTTTAGATAATCGTCACGATAAAATAAGCAATGGGTCGCTTTAGTTAATCATTCCGTTATAGTGGCGATTTACTAATCGTGCATGTAGCATGAGATAAACCCAAACCCAAAGCTTGTTGGTACTTTTATTCACCAATTCGTTGAAGTTGCAATGCTTACTAGTCGATACATTTGTCGCCGGACAACCAAACAAGCAATTGTGGGCAGTATTAATTAGCCATTCCATTATAGTAGAGCTGATTACTAGTCATTATAAGTCAAATTTATAGCAAGAAACTTTAGTTATGCTTGTCTATGATCGAGATATCGGCTCCAAGTCGTCCATATCCGCGACACGGCTTCGTGAAAGTTTTACCCGCCGGGTGCACCATTAGCAACACACGCCGATCAACCTCGGAAAACCAAATCAAAACCCAACGAGGCTTTCACGACCGAACAATCGCAGATTCAAATATTTCGGGGCCACCCTTAGAGTAGAATCCGCAACGAGTAAGCAAGCTCGAGGGGCCTCAAGGTTATGGAGACTACCAGGAACGGGAACCCGAAAGTGTGGCTGGGCTTGTCGACACCGCAAAACGGGCCATTATGTCCTAAATAAAGACAGTGTGCTCCTCGCACAATCGTAAATAAAGCAGTAAAGCATGGCATAAGTACAGGATAGTAATAAAACCTCAAACTAGTTTGTGGCCCCAAGAAATAAGTCTGAATCAAGCTCTGGCTCAGGGGGGTCCCATATACCTCCCGGATGTGGATAGCGCGCAAAATCAAGGAACAGGTATCAAGTACTCGGGTCTTACGGGACACAAGTGGGCGTTCGGAAACCAAATATTATCTATCACCCACCGATGCCTCTGCTTATTCAATTTTAGTTGTTAAACAGAAAGTAAAGTGACGATAAGTAGAACTAGAATCATCTCCAACATCAACATGCGGCAATACATCATCAACTGTGGCATTGACAACACGCGACAACACTTGAGCAAGCGACTACGACACGCAAGTCCAACTAGCTACCAAACAACAGGTAATAGGATGTGTCCAAGGCAATATACGGCTGCAGGTGATATCAAAGGGTACGAAAACTAGAGCATCGCAACACAGATAGCAATAGATCAACAGGAGGGAATAAAGACTATGAAAGTAAGATAGGTAGAAAGGGGGAGATGCTCGCCTGAAAACATTGTCGAAGGTTTTGACCGAAGATCGGGGCGAAGCTCACATCAACTCAACGGCTTTATCCGCGAAGAAGCAAAACACTAGAAGGAACACCGGATGCAATATTTAATACACGGCGGAAGATCGGCATGATGCATGTATGATGGATGGCATGGCAAAGGTGCGATGCAATTAGGTCAATATTAAGCGGAACCGGGGTCCCGACAATTAATTAAATGGTTCAAGTTATTTAGACCCCCAGCAAGTTAAATGTTGTTTAACAAGACAGAATAGATTACCGGTTCGCTACACAAGTTTTAAATGAGGCCAATATAAGGCTAGATTTGCCCGCATATGGGCCCCATATTTAATTATTAGGTGAATCGGCATAAGGCCCCCAAACCACACAAGATGCATGCGAGATGACAATTCAATATGCGATCAAGTTGTTATTATGCATTTATAAAATAGGGTTTGCGGGAAGGGGTTCACACATTAGGGTTCTCGACGATCTTGGGGTTCCGGGGTTCGGGGTCGGGGTTCGGCGGAAGCGTTCTCGGACTCCGGGGTCGTTCTTGGACTCAGAGGTAGGTCTTGGCGCATCCGGTCTTCGGGTCACGTTGTCGGTCATGGCGTTCGGGACGAAGCACTTGTCGCATCGGGGTTCTCGGCGGACTCGGTGTCCGGGGTGAAACACTTGGCGTTCCTTGTCTTGTCGAAGGCCTTGTTGCTTTACGGCGAGGAACTTGGCGTCAACGGGGTCCGAGAAGGCGATCTTGACGCTCCGTGTCGAAGTCCTTGGGGGTTCCTCCTGATTCGCCGGTGGCGAACTTGGAACGGCGTCAGGGTCTTCGGGTCCGCCAGGTCCATTCTCCAAAACAACGTGGTCGCGACGATCTTGGCGTCCAAGTGGAAGACCTTCGGCCATCGAGTCCATGCTTCAATGGTCCGCGGCGAGCTTGTCCGAAGGGGGTAGACCTTGGGGGTTCCGGGTTCGCGCTTGATTGCTGCGCTGGTGAAGATCTCGTGATGCGGGGCCATCTCCGCATATCGACCTTCGCAAGAAGGCACGGCAGAGGTACCAAGAACAGCACCACCCACGAGGCATGTCTCCCGAGGACGCCGACCAACATCTTGCGGATGACAGACGGTTATGGACGACTAAGGCCGGGCGGGCTTGCCGACAGCGGCGAGGGCCCGACTCGGGGCGGCTCAGGGAGGCGAGAACGTGGGCGAGCGCGGGGACCCCAGGCAGCGGCGGCGTCATCCAGGCGGGGGCCGGGCGCGAGGTGGAGGAGGGGCGGCGCGCCGGTGGGGATGCACGGCCCGAGCTTGATCGTGGTCGCTGAGGCCGAGGACGGATGATGCTTGCCAAGCAGCGGTTGAGGGGGGTCGGCCGGGCCAAGCCGCGCCAGCGAGGCGGAGGCGAGACGCGGGCTTGGGCGCGACCGGAAGAGGAAGACGCGGTTCGCCGGGAGGCGCCAAGGACGAGGTGGTCGCAGGCCGGTCAGCGCGAGGCGGGCGGCGGCGGCCGGAGGAGGGGCCGGGTGGCTGGGAAGAGGCGACGCCGGGCGCTGGCCATGGCTGGCGAGGGAGCATCGGGCGCGGGCAGCAGGAGTGACGGAGGCGTCGGGACGCTGGCGCGCCACAGAACATGGCGCGGCGGGCGGCTTGGCGAGCTTGAGGTGGGCGAGGGCGCAAGGCGTTGCTTGAGGCGTGAGGAGAGGGCGCCTGGGAGGTGGTGAGGGCCGGAGAGCGGGCGAGGAGCGAGAGGGAGAACCAAGGCGGAGCGAGCGGAGGCGTGGTTGCTGAGGAAGAAGAGGAGAGGAGGGAGGAGGCGCTGCGTGCGTGTGTGTGTGCTCGGCCAGGGTGGGACCGGGGTTGGGGAGAGGCCGACAAGGGGTCACGGTGGGGTTGGACCGAGTCGCGTGTGTCTGGGGGTGCGTGTGTGAGGGGGGGCAGGGGTGGGCCGGGGGGGTGGTTTTGGGAGAGAGGAGAGAGAAAAGAGAGGGAGAGGGATGTGGAGGAGGCCACGTGGCAGCAGGTGGTTGGGTGGGGGCTAGGAAAAGGTGAGGTGGAGAGATGTGATTGGGGGGAGTGATGTGGAGAGGGGGCTGGGGTAGAATGTTGGGTAGACATAGGATTTAGAGCAGCAGTTGGGGTGGACCGATTTGTTGTATGCGGGGGTGGTCGTTCGGGTCGGTTGGCCCGTTCGACTGCCCCCACTAAAAACTAATAAAACTTTTATTTGTTTAAAACGGGCCGTGCGCAAACCGATAGCGGCCAAATAAAATATTCCGGGGACCCGGTGTTCGGTGTTTGAATAAGTTGGGGCGTGTGGAAAACAAAGACGGGTTTTGCAAACATAGTTTTATGCAAACAGTGCGCGATGATGACGATGCAATGCACGAATTCAACGCGATTTTCTAGTAGCGGTTTTGCGGGATGCCACAATTCGACACCACTAACAATGGATCTCGCCCTCGAGATCCGCCTCATGGTACCGGAAAGAGGGTCGGCGGTCTGATCCTTCGCTTCGTAGATCTTCGCGACACCACTAACAAAAGTTTCTTCTTCATCTGGAAAACGGCGACACCACCAACAAAGGGTCGTTGCTCCTGATCGTCGAGAGGACACTCCGGAAACAAAAAGGTCGAAGGTAGAGGTATCAACAATAAAGCCACCCCTAACTTCCGTGGACGGAGTAAAATTGCTGGATCCACTGATTCGATGTACAAGAGCGAATGATAAGAGTAGTGGTATGGTAGCTACTCCATCCCGCACTCAAACCATTACTCTGCACACAAATAGGCGGACTATGCAACCAACTCTCGGAATTAGACTGTAGATCTCGACAAGCGAGGTTCGGAAACCAAGGGGTGATGCAGACTCTGCATCGGATCTGGCGTGGATGAGGTCGTCGCGTCGGAAAACACCGGAAGGCACAATCAAGGAACAAAGAAGGGTACCACCGTAGGCGAATTCATCAGGCAGCTGGAACACCGGATGATAGAACTCCGTTATCAGAGGAGGAAGCGAAACCCTGAAGGTACGACAGAAACCCAACCACGAGATCTCCTGGACTCGAAGAAGGAGAAGAGAGCGGATCCAAAACGCGTAAAGATAAGAGGAGAATAGCAGAGGGGTAAGGAGTAAAATCAGACCTAATCAGAACTATCCAACCGATTTTGCAAAAATAGTTTTGACACTCTACTTCGGCCGTTAGCTAGGTTATCCTACAGGCTGGACTTGTGGGGTATCGCAACCGCCGGCTCTAATACCACTCAGAACACCTCGAGATCGGACCTATGCAAGTTTGAACGAAATTCGCCAAACCCGCATAGAAACGATTCAAAGGTGCCCACCAGGCACTTTCGTGCGGGTGGAAAACGAGGTAATAACATTACACAACAGTCCTCGATGGGACCCACGTAATGTATATATATATAAATGACTCGTAGAGTCAAGAATACGTATATAATATACAAGATCCAAATCACCTTGAAAAGCGGTAGAGAGCGTCCGACTACGGACAAGAAGCAAATGGGGCTAAGAGCCCGAAGAATAACCAATGGCGTCCATAACCCTCGCCCAAGCGGAAGGGTAACCCCGCTAACGGCGTCGATCTCAAAACCGCTGACAAAAGGTGCCGACAAAGGGCAAAGGAAAACAAAGAAGGAGCCAAGATCGAGGCCAAGACACGGCGAGGCTAGAATTCGGTCCTCGCCACATAGGTATGGTGGATCGAAAGCGGCAAAGATGCACTAAACAACCTATAGAGACTCGATACAACCGGGCGGTTATCGAGAGGGGTGAGAATGACCTAACCGGATCCAACTGAAGCTAACACCAAACAAACCCATCTCGGTGTTTCTCGAAACCAATCGAGGAAGTCAACCGAGGAACTCACGCGGTTGGCGCTTTTACTTATTCGCCAGTAGTTATGCACATTACTAGTCGTTTAGATAATCGTCCCGATAAAATAAGCAAAGGTCGTTTAGTTAATCATTCCGTTATAGTGGCGATTTACTAATCGTGCAGGTAGCATGAGATAAACCCAAACCCAAAGCGCTTGTTGGTACTTTTATTCACCAATTCGTTGAAGTTGCAATGCTTACTAGTCGATACATTTGTCGTCGTGACAACCAAACAAGCAATTGTGGTATTAATTAGCCATTCCATTATAGTAGAGCTGATTACTAGTCATTATAAGTCAAATTTATAGCAAGAACTTTAGTTATGCTTGTCTATGATCGAGATATCAGGCTCCAAGTCGCCCATATCCGCGGACACGGCTTTCGAAAGTTTTACCGGCCGGGTGCACCATTAGCAACACACGCCGATCAACCTCGAAAACCAAATCAAAACCCAACGAGGCTTTCACGATCGAACAATCGCAGGATTCGTAAATATTTCAGGGCCACCCTTAGAGTAGAATCCGAACGGAGTAAGCAAGCTCGAGACGGCCTCAAGGTTATGGAGACTACCGTGAACGATCGGGAACCCGAAAGTGTGGCTGGGCTTGTCGACACCGCAAACGGGCCATTATGTCCTAACAAGACAAAGGTGCTCCTCGCACAATCGTAAATAAAGCAAAGAAAGCATGGCATAAGTACAGGATAGTAATAAAACCTCAAACTAGTTTGTGGCCCCAAGAAATAAGTCCGAATCAAGCTCGCTCGGGGGTCCCATATACCTCCGGATGTGGATAGCGCATAAAATCAAGGAACAGTATCAAGTACTGGTCTTACGGGACACAAGTGGGCTCGAAACCAAATATTATCTATCACCCACCGATGCCTCTCGCTTATTCAATTTTAGTTAAAGAAAGTAAAGTGACGATAAGTAGAACTAGAATCATCTCCAACATCAACATGCGGCAATACATCATCAATCGTGGCATTGACAACACGCGACAACACTTGAGCAAGCGATCACGACACAAGTCCAACTAGCTACCAAACAATGTAATAGGATGTGTCCAAGGCAATATACTACCGGTGATATCAAAGGGTACGAAAACTAGAGCATCGCAAACACGTATAGCAATAGATCAACAGGAGGGAATAAAGACTATGAAAGTAAGATAGGTAGAAGGGGAGATGCTCGCGAAAACATTGTCGAAGGTTTTGACCAAGATCGGTAAGCTCACATCAACTCAACGGCTTTATCCGCCAAGAAGCAAAACACTAGAAGGAACACCGGATGCAATATTTAATACACGGAAGATCGGCATGATGCATGTATGATGGATGGCATGGCAAGAAAGCGATGCAATTAGGTCAATATTAAGCGGAACCGGGTCCCGACAATTAATTAAATGGTTCAAGTTATTTAGACCCCAAAGTTAAATGTTGTTTAACAAGACAGAATAGATTACGCTACACAAGTTTTAAATGAGGCCAATATAAGGCTAGATTTGCCCGCATATGGGCCCCATATTTAATTATTAGGTGAATCGGCATAAGGCCCCAAACCACACAAGATGCATGCGAGATGACAATTCAATATGCGATCAAGTTGTTATTATGCATTTATAAAATAGGGTTTATGGAAGGGTTCACATTAGGGTTCTCGACGATCTTGGGGTTCCGGGTTCGGGTCGGGTTCGCGGAAGCGTTCTCGGACTCCGGGTCGTTTGACTCGAGGTAGGTCTTGGCGCATCCGGTCTTCGGTCACGTTGTCGGTCATGGCGTCGGGACGAAGCACTTGTCGCATCGGGTTCTCGGCGGACTCGGTGTCCGGTGAAACACTTGCCTTGTCTTGTCGAAGGCCTTGTTGCTTACTGGCGAGGAACTTGGCGCCAACGGGTCCGAGAAGGCGATCTTGACGCCCGTGTCGAAGTCCTTGGGGTTCCTCTGATTACGGTGGCGAACTTGGAACAGCGTCTGGTCTTCGGTCCGCCAGGTCCATTCTCCAAAACAACGTGGTCGCGACGATCTTGGCGTCCAAGTGGAAGACCTTCGGCCATCGAGTCCATGCTTCAATGGTCCGCGGCGAGCTTGTCCGAAGGGGGTAGACCTTGGGGGTTCCGGGTTCGCGCTTGATTGCACTGCGTTGGTGAAGATCTCGTGATGCCGGGGCCATCTCCGTCATATCGACCCCTTCGCAAGAAGGCACGGGCAGAGGTACCAAGAACAGCACCACCCACGAGGCATGTCTCCGAGGACCGACTCGAACATCTTGGACAGACGGTTATGGACGACTAAGGTCAGGCGGGCTTGCTTGACAGCGGCGAGGGGCCCGACTCGGGCCGGCTCTGGGAGGCGAACGTGGGCTGCGAGCGGGGACCCTGTGGGCGGCGGTCATCCAGAGGCGGCGGGCGGCAGGGGCGAGGTGTGGAGGAGGGCTGGCGGCGAGCTGGTGGGGATGCACGGCCCGCGAGCTTGATCGGTGGTCGCCGGGGGAGGCCGAGGACGGATGATGCCAGGGCGGGCAAGAGGGGCGGGCGCTGGCGAGGCGGCCGGAGCGCGAGACGCAGCGGCTTGGGCGCGACCGGAAGAGGAAGACGCGGTTCGCTGGGAGGCGACGGCGGGCGACGAGGTGGTCGCAGGCGGGCGTCAGCGGGCGGCCCGGTGGCGGGGCCGGGCGAGGAGGGCGCCGGCAGCTGGGAAGAGGCGACGCTGGCGCGCGGCTGGCGAGGGAGCATCGGGGCGCGCAGGAGTGACGGAGGCGCTGTGGACGGGCGGACGCTGGCGCGGCCAGGCGGCGGGGCGGGCGACGGCGGCTGGGGCGGCTTGGCGAGCTTGAGGTGGGGCGAGGGCGCAAGGCGGCTCATGAGGGGAGGAGGCGAGGGCGCTGGGAGGTGGTGAGGCTGGCCGAGAGCGGCGAGGAGCGAGGGGAGAACCGGCGCCGAGCGGGAGGCGTGGTTGCCAGGAAGAAGAGGAGAGGAGGGAGGAGGCGCGCGGCGTTGTGCGTGTGTGTGCTCACTGAGGTGGGACCGGGTTGGGGGGAGAGGTGACAAGGGGGTCACGGTGGGGTTGGACCGAGTGCGTGTCTGGGGTAGGGTGCGTGTGAGTGGGGCGGGGGGGGGGGCGGTTTTGTGCCGGGGGAGAGGGAGAGAGAAAAGAGAGGGAGAGGGATGTGGAGGAGGCCACGTGGCAGCAGGTGGTTGGGTGGGGGCTAGGAAAAGGTGAGGTGGAGAGATGTGATTGGGGGGAGTGATGTGGAGAGGGGGCTGGGGTAGAATGTTGGGTAGACATAGGATTTAGAGCGGCAGTTGGGGTGGACCGATTTGTTGTATGCGGGGGTGGTCGTTCGGGTCGGTTGGCCCGTTCGACTGCCCCCACTAAAAATTAATAAAACTTTTATTTGTTTAAAACGGCCGCAAGAAACCGATAATGCCAAATAAAATATTCCGGGGACCCGGTGTTCGGTGTTTGAATAAGTTGGGGCGTGTGGAAAACAAAGACGGGTTTTGCAAACATAGTTTTATGCAAACAGTGCGCGATGATGACGATGCAATGCACGAATTCAACGCGATTTTCTAGTAGCGGTTTTGCGGGATGCCACAATCATGTCCGCATAATTCACAAACCGTAGGGAGACACGCTTAAGGATTCGATGTTGTTGAGTAGTTATGGAATGATGAGTAAGAGACCGAATGTTGTTCGGAGTCTCGGATGGGATCCGGGATATCACGAGGAAATCCGGAAGGTCCGGCACTCCGGAGGGGAAGGGTACATGAATGTGTCATGATAATATGGAATGGTTGCATCATGTACTAGGTCACTTGGCTGGGCAAAATAAAGGGAGAAATCAAATCCTAGTTTGAAAGTCAAACGCCAATTTGAAAAAGGCAAACGACAAGTTTGCTTGGTGGAGGGAGAGTAGGAAACCTACTTGGGGAGGAGTTCCTATCCCTCCACCCGCCGTCCAAGAAGGCCGACTTGGGGGAGGACTCCCTCCTTCCAAGCCGCGCCCTCCCACCTATATAAGGAGGGGCAGGGCTGCCCCTCTTCCCTACACCCAACACCACCCAAACCCTAGCCCTAGCCGCCGGCCACCACAAGTCGCCGCCGCCCTAGGGTTTTCTCCTAGCCGCCGAGTTGGGGCTCTCCCCAAGCCCTATCCGTCGGCCAAGCTTCCTCCCTTGGTGTCTCTAAACCCTAGATCGCCAAGGCCTCTCTCATAGTCCACCATACTCGCTCCGGCTTAAGGCGAAGCCCTCCGAGATCTCCCCTCTACTTCCAGTACCACGCCGTTGTGCTGCCGGAATCGCGAGGAGAGTGCTACAACCTCCGCTTCCTGCTGGAACAAGGGAGAGGAAGGTCTTCATCGAGTACCGAACGTGAGACCGACTGTGGAAGCGCTGCCGGAACACAACGCCAGAAGGATCGTCTACGCGATCTTGAGATCGGCAAGAGTACGACTACATCACCCACGAGAATCTGCTCTCGTTAACCACTTTGGAATCTTCGAGGGTGAGTTCCTCTATTGACTCGTTGCTACAATCTAGTAGATAGATCTTGGCTTGTTTGTTTGCATGCGGTAGAATTTGTTTGTTTTCCATGCTACGAACCCCTACAGTGGTATCAAAGTCGTGTCTATATGTAGATATGTTGCACGAGTAGAACACAATGGTCATTGTGGATGGTGGTGTTTTTATTATCAATTGCTTCTTGTGTACTTTGCATCTTGCGGTATGATGGGATGAAGTAGCTCGGGATAACCTTACATGACACCGCTCATGAGACTTGCTCCACGCTCAACATGCAACTTGTATTGCATAAGTGGCTTTGCGGGTGTCTGTCTCTCCCATTATAGTATAGATCCAATTTACAACGGGCACTTGATAGTTCAAACATCAACGTTGTGGTTCTTGTTCGTAAGTTAGATCGACACTTATTGAAATCCCCAAACCACGTAAAATATGCAAAGAAAATTAGAGGCGTCTAACTTTGTTTTGCAGGGGTGTGCTGTGATGTGATATGGCCATGATTGTGATTATATTTGATGTATGCAATGTTCCTTATTGTAAGTTGGCAACCGGCAGGAGCCATATGGTTGTCTTTAAATTTTGTTAAGACCCGCGTGTCTATCCAAAGTAGTTGTAATAGTTGGAGCTGGTGGACGATAACCATGAAACGACGCCATTGACCTTGATGCTATGCCGGTGATGATGGAGATCATGTTCGTGCTTGAAGATGGAGATTTGAAGCACAAGAAGAAAGGCCATATCATATCACATATTATGAATTGCATGTGATGTTAATCCTTTATGCATCTTGTATTGCTTAGTTAACAACGGTAGCATTATAAGATGATCCCTCATGCACATAAATTTCAAGTTTTAAAGTGTTCATCCTTAGTAAGCACCGTTGCTAAAGCTTGTTGTTTCGAAGCACCACGTGATGATCGGGTGTGTTAGATTCTGCAAGTGTATACAACGTGGGCAAGCCAGATTTGCTCATGCGGAAGCTAAGGTTTGATCTTGACGAGCCTAGCATGTACAAACATGGTCTCGGAACATGGATCACCGAAAGGTAAAGCATGGGTCATATAGTAGATATGATGAACATGTTGATTGTTCGCCGTTGAAGCTACATCAACTCTCGTGATGATCGGTTTTGATGTGGTGGATTTGGTTCATGTGATCACTAAAACAATGCGAGGGATATTGTTTTGAGTGGGAGTTCACCTAGATTAATTTAACTATTAATTAGAACTCAATTTGTCATAAACTTAGTCTAAACTATTGCAAATATGTTGTAGATCAATGGCGGCCCCTACCATCAATTTTAATGCGTTCCTAGAGAAAGAAAATTTGAAAAAGAATGGAAGCAACTTCGCGGATTGGTTCCGCAATTTGAGGACTGTCCTTAATGCTGGTAATTTGACCTATGTGCTGGATGCACCGCTGGGTGACCCGTCTGCAGCTACTGCTACCGATGAAGTAAAGAATGTTTACCTCACTCGGAAGAATCAGTACTCCACAGTTCAGTGTGCTATCTTGTATGGTTTGGAACCGGAGCTTCAGAAAAGGTTTGAGAACCATGACCCACATGATAGTGTCTGTGAACGCAAAATTATATTTGAGGCTCACGCGGCAGTTGAGAGTTATGAGGCTTCTGAAAAGTTCTTTAACTGCAAGATGGAAGAGGACAGCTCTGTGAGTGAGCATGTGCTTAAGATGTCTAGGGACGCTAACAAACTCTAAAGCTTGGGTATAGTGATTCCTAATGCTTTGGGGATTTACCGTGTCCTCCAATCACTACCACCAAGTTACAAGAACTTTGCGATGAACTACAATATGCAAAGCATGAACAAGACGTTGCCAGAACTCTTCTCCATGTTGAAATCTGCATAAGTGGAGATCAAGAAAGAGCGTCAAGTGTTGTTGGTCAATAAGACCACCAAATTCAAGAAAGGCAAGTCTAAGCAAAAGGGAAACTTCAAGAAGGGTGGTAAGAAAGTTGCCGCACCGGCGAAGAAGACCAAAGCTGGACCTAAGCCTGATACTGAATGCTTTTACTGCAAGGGAGAGGGTCACTGGAAGCGGAATTGCCCAAAGTACTTGGCGGATTTGAAGAACGGCAACATCAAGAAGAAAGGTATATCCGATATACATGTTATTGATGTGTATCTCACTAGTACTCGTAGTAGTGCCTGGGTATTTGATACTGGTTTGGTTGCTCATATTTGTAACTCGAAACAGGTACTGCAGAATAAACGGAAGCTAGCGAAGAACGAGGTGACGATGCGCGTTGGAAATGGATCAAAGGTTGATGTGATCACGGTCGGCACGCTACCTCTTCATCTACCATCGGGATTAGTTTTATACTTAAATAATTGTTATTTGGTGCGTGTGTTGAGCATGAACATTATATCGGGATCATGTTTATTGCGAGACGGTTACTTGTTTAAGTCCGAGAATAATGGTTGTTCGATTTATATGAGTAATATGTTTTATGCACATGAACCTTTGATAGATGGTCTATTCTTATTGAATCTCGATAGTGGAAATACACATATTAATAACATTGAAGCTAAACGTTTGAAATTGAGCGATAACTCGACCTATATGTGGCACTGTCGTCTTGGTCACATTGGAGTGAAGCGTTGAAGAAACTCCATTCCGACGGACTTCTTGAATCACTTGATTTCGAATCACTTGAAAGATGCGAAGCATGTCTGATGGGTAAAATGACTAAGACTCCATTTTCTGGTATGATGGAGCGAGCTACGGACTTATTGGAAATCATACATACCGATGTGTGTGGTCCAATGAGTGTAGCATTGCGCGGTGGTTATCGTTATGTTCTTACCTTCAAGGATGACTTGAGTAGATATGGGTATATCTATTTCATGAAACATAAGTCCGAAACTTTCGAGAAGTTTAAGGAATTTCAAAGTAAGGTAGAGAATCAACGTAACAAGAAGATTAAATTTCTATGTTCTTATCGTGGAGGTGAATATCTAAGTTACGAGTTTGGCAAGCATTTGAAGAAATGCGGAATACTGTCACAATTGACACCGTCGGGAACACCACGGCGTAATGGTGTGTCCGAACGTCGTAATCGAACTCTCTTAGATATGGTTCGTTCTATGATGTCACTTACATATTTAACGCTATCGTTTTGGGGTTATGCATTAGAAACAGCCGCATTCACTTTAAATAGGGAACCATCTAAATCCGTTGAAACGACACCATATGAATTATGGTTTGGGAAGAAACCTAGATTGTCGTTCCTTAAAGTTTGGGGTTGCGAAGCCTATGTAAAGAAGTTACAGCCGAACAAGCTTGAACCCAAAGCGGAAAAATGTGTCTTCATAGGATACCCGAAGGAAACTATTGGGTATACCTTCTATCATAGATCTGAGGGCAAAATATTCATTGCTAAGAATGGATACTTTCTAGAGAAGGAATTTCTCTCAAAAGAAGTGACTGGAAAGAAAGTAGAACTCGACGAGGTTGTCGAACCTTCTCTCGAACTTGCGAGTAGCGCAGCACCGGAAGTAGTTCCTGTGGCGCCTACACCAATAAGAGAGGAAGCTAATGATGATGATCATGAAACTTCGGTTGAAGTTGCTACAGAGCCTCGCAGGTCAACGAGAACTCGTACCACTCCTGATTGGTATGATCCCGTTATGAGTGTCATGTTGGTGGACAACACCGATGACCCTGCGACATATGAGGAAGCAATGATGAGCCTAGATTCCAATAAATGGCAAGAGGCCATGAAATCCGAGATTGGATCCATGTACGAAAACCAAGTATGGACTTTGGTGGACTTACCGGATGGCCGGAAGGCTGTCGAGAACAAATGGATTTTCAAGAAGAAAACAGATGCTGATGGTAATGTTACTGTCTATAAAGCTCGACTTGTCGCAAAAGGGTTTCGACAAATTCAAGGAGTTGACTACGATGAGACTTTCTCACCAGTATCAAAGCTAAAGTCTGTGAGGATTATGTTAGCAATTGTTGCATATTATGATTATGAGATATGGCAGATGGATGTCAAAACAGCGTTCCTCAATGGAGACATTGATGAAGAGTTGTATATGATGCAACCCAAAGGTTTTGTTGATCCTAAAGATGCTAACAAGGTATGCAAACTTCAACGGTCCATATATGGATTGAAGCAAGCATCCCGAAGTTGGAATCAACGTTTTGATAAGGTAATCAAAAGTTTTGGATTTATACGAACTTATGGAGAAGCTTGTATTTACAAGTAAGTGAGTGGGAGCTCTGTAGCATTCTTAATACTATATGTAGATGACATATTGTTGATTGGGAATGATGTAGACCTTCTTAATAGTGTCAAAGAATATTTGAATAATAGTTTTTCAATGAAATATCTTGGCGAAGCAGCTTACATATTAGGCATAAAGATTTATAGAGATAGATCGAGACGCCTAATATCATTGTCACAAAGTACATATTTGGACAAAGTTCTGAAGAGGTTTGGAATGGAAGATAGCAAGAAAGGGTTCTTGCCCATGTTGCTAATCGACCTTGAGTAAAACTCAAAGTCCAAAGACATGTAAGATAGAGAAAGGATGAGTAAGACTCTCTATGCCTCAGCCATAGGATCTCTAATGTATGCCATGCTATGTACTAGACCCGACATTGCATATGCTGTTAGTTTGACTAGCAGATATCAAAGTGATCCGAGAGTGGATCATTGGACAATGGTCAAAAACATCCTTAAGTACTTGAGAAGAACCAAGGATATGGTTCTTTCTTATGGAGGTGATGAACAACTCGTTGTTAATGGTTACACCGATGCTAGTTTGAACACCGACCCAGATGATTCTAAATCACAATCTGGATACGTATTTACTTTGAATGGTGCAGCAGTTAGCTGGAGGGGTGCAAAGCAAAGTGTTGTGGCGAGATCTTCAACTGAATCGCAAAGTTTGCTTGGTGGAGAGAGAGTAGGAAACCTACTTGGGGAGGAGTTCCTATCCCTCCACCCGCCGTCCAAGAAGGCCGACTTGGGGGAGGACTCCCTCCTTCCAAGCCGCGCCCTCCCACCTATATAAGGAGGGGCAGGGCTGCCCCTCTTCCCTACACCCAACACCACCCAAACCCTAGCCCTAGCCACCGGCCACCACAAGTCGCCGCCACCCTAGGGTTTTCTCCTAGCCGCCGAGTTGGGGCTCTCCCCAAGCCCTAGCCGCCGGCCAAGCTTCCTCCCTTGGTGTCTCTAAACCCTAGATCTCCAAGGCCTCTCTCATAGTCCACCATACTCGCTCCGTCTTAAGGCGAAGCCCTGCGGGATCTCCTCTCTACTTCCGGTACCACGCCGTTGTGTTGCCGGAATCGCGAGGAGAGTGATACAACCTCTGCTGCCTGCTGGAACAAGGGAGAGGAATGTCTTCATCGAGTACCGAATGTGTGACCAATCATGGAAGCGCTGGAGCAACGCTTCGGAAGGATCGCTCACGATCTTGAGATCGTCAAGAGTACGACTACATCACCCACGAGAATCTGCTCTCGTTAACTGCTTTGGAATCTTCGAGGGTGAGTTCCTCTATCGACTCGTTGCTACAATCTAGTAGATAGATCTTGGCTTGTTTGTTTGCATGCGGTAGAATTTTTTTGTTTTCCATGCTACGAACCCCTACAGTAGAAACTATCAATTACCAAGCTGAGGCTTACCTCAGGCTCAGTTTCCCTCTGGAAAGCAGAGATTCTAGACCAAGCTTCTTTAAAACTTTATTCACTTTTTTTCTTAAAAGTGGAGATTTATACCATAGGGGAAATAAAGGTAGACCCCGACATGGCAGCAACTAGAGCAGGAACTATTTTTTTTGTGTTTTTGAATAAAGAAAGCAAACCAAACTAGACTAATTTTTTTTGTTTTTTTTGGAAAGAGGCAAACAAAACCAAGCAAAAGAAACAAAGCAAACTAAAAACAAAGTAAAGAAAAAGGAAGTGAAGGACTCCCCTTGTGAAGACGTCCTTAGCCTCCCCGGCAACAGCGCCAGAAATACTTGATGGTGCTCGAGGAAGAGGTTGAAGTAGAGTCCCCAGCAATGGGCCAGCAACACTTGATGCTAGCTGGTGCCTCGTTGGTAACCCCAAGCGCAGGGTGTGAAGAGCAAGCAACAAGTTTTCCCTCAGTTGAGACCGAGGTTATCAAACCATAAGTAGGAAGGAAACGTCACACAAGTGTTGCAAACAACATGGAGACCTGCACAACACAAACTCAAGACTTTGCCCCAACGAATTAGTGAGGTTATCAAGCTCACCAGTTTGCTGTAATAAAGGATTAAATGTTTGGTGTGGAAAGCAATGGTTTGCAGCAAGTAAACAAGTAACAGTGGAAGATGTATTGATGGTAAAGATTGGACCAGGGTCCATAGTTCACTAGAGGTGCTCTCCTTAGATAAACAACATGGAATGAAGGGTAAACAAATTACAGCGGGGCAATTGATAAGAACTAAGCAAGGCATAACAATGCAATTACTAGCCAGAAAGATCCTATGAGGTTGATTGGGCAATACAACAATATACATAGACCGTAATCCAACTGCATCTATGACTAGAAGTCCACCTTCAGGTTACCATCTGAACCCCCTCCAGTATTAAGTTGCAAGCAACAGACAACTGCTTTAAGCAAAGTGTGTAAGGTAAACAGTCCACATGTTCCATGAACAAGGGACTGTTGTTTTCTCCCTAGTAGCAACAACACATCTACAACCGAAGAGATTATTGTCACTTCCCTTGGAAACTAGAGGTAGGAACCCACTATGGAGCATAAATACTCTCTATTGGAGTCACTAGCAACTACTTGGCCAAGATAACCACTAACAACGGAGAGCATGCAAGATCACAAACAACAGAGACATGATAGAATCATAAAGATAGAACCATTAATCAAACCAACATAATAATCTCAATATCCATCGGATCCCCGCAAACACAACATGCATGATTACAGATAGAATAGATCTTGATCATGAACGGAGCTCACAGGATCTATACATGAAAGCACAAAGGAGGAGATACAACCATCTAGCTACTACATGGACCCATAGTCCAAGGTGGAACTACTCACAAATCATACCGGAGAGAAGGCCTCTGGGATGATCTCCCCTCCGGCAGGGTGTCGGGAAGAGCTTCAGATCTCTCCCGATCTAGGGACGATGGTGGCACCAGCTACAGACGGTTTCGTGGAATATTGATCGGGTACTCAGAGTTTCTGCACCGGGGGCTTCTTATAGGCGAAGGGGGAGACCGAGGCGGCCGCCAGGGCGGCCAAACCCTAGCCAGGTGCGGGCTAGGGCCCACCCGCGCCTGGGGGGGGTCTGGCCCCTCGGGCCGGCCCCTCGAGGCTCTCCTCTAGACTTCTTGTTCCCCACGGAAATTTATTGACTTTGATGTTTGTCCCGTCCAATTCCGAGAATATTTCTTTACTAACTTTTCTGAAACCAAAAATAGCAGAAAACACGCATCGAGCACTGTTGCAACTTGTTAATAGGTTAGTACCAGAAAACATGTAAAAAGCACCTCAAAGTGTAGACAAGTAAAGCAAAGTAGATACTAAACAAGCATGGAGCATCAAAAATTATAGATACGTTTCCAACGTATCAGTTTTCCCTCAGTTATGAAACCAAGGTATCGAATCAGTAGGATTAAGGAAACAACTCCAAGGTGTTGCTAGCAACTTGTAATACGCACAACACAACCACAGAACTTTTCCCCAACTTACAGTGAGGTTGTCAAGCTCATTGGTTTGCTGAAAACAAAGGATTAAACATATAGTGTGGAAAATAGCAATTGCAGAAAGTAAACAGTAAACAATAGATGGAATATCAATGGTAAGGAATGGACCGGGGTCCACAGTTCACTAGAGGTGTTTCTCCTTAAGATAAATAGCATGTTAGGTGAACAAATTACAGTTGGGAAATGATATATTGAAAATGCATAAATATGCATGTACAAGTCATGATGATTCTTATGAGGGCATTACAACATAATACATAGACCGTAATCCAACTACATCTATGACTAATAATCCACATTCAGGTTATCATCCGAACCCCTTCCAGTATTAAGTTGCAAGCAACAGATAATTGCATTAAGCAAAGTGTGTAAATTAAACAATACAATTGCCCTTGGACAAATGATTGTTGTTTTCTCCCTAGTAGGAACACCACATCTACAACCTTAGAAGTTTCTCTCACTCTCCCAGATTACTAGAGGCATGAACCTACTATCGAGCATAAATACTCCCTCTTGGAGTTGCAAGCATCTACTTGGCCAAAGCATCTACGAACAACGGAGAGCATGCAAGATCACAAATAACACAGACATGATATAATCAATAATCAATCTTGAACATAGTACTCGATATCCATCAGATCCCAAAAACACAACATGTAGGATTACATAAATAGATGATCTTGATCATGAACGGAGTTCACACAATCTAAACATGATAACTCAAATGAGGAGAACCAACCATATAGCTACTGCTATGGACCCGTAGTCCAAGGGTGAATTACTCACGCATCACTCCGGAGGCTGGCATGGTGATGAAGAAGGCCTCCGGGATGATCTCTCCCCTCTGGCAGGGTGCCGGGAAGAGCTTCGGATCCTCCTCGATCTAGGGATGCAGATGGCGGCGGCTACAAACTGTTTCGTGGAGATTAACCGGGTACTTAGGTTTCTGCATCGGGGTGCTTTTATAAGAGAAGGGGCAAGGTCGGTGGGCGCCCGAGGGGCCCACACCTAGGGTTGGCGTGACCCCTGTCCGTGCCGCCACCTCGTGGCCCCACTTCGGCTGCCCTTCGGACTTTGTGTTCCTTCTGGTAAAATTTTGACTTTGGATTTTTTTCCGTCCAGTTTCGAGAATATTTCCTTACTAGCTTTTCTGAAACAAAAAACAGCAGAAAACAGGCAACTAGCACCGCGGCATCTTGTCAATAGGTTAGTTCCTAAAAATGTATAAAAATACTCAAAGTGTAGACAAAACATAAGAAAGTTGATATAAAACAAGCATGGAGCATAAAAAATTATAGATACGTTTACGACGTATCACACCTCTTTATACATGACATTTTATTCCTTGGTGATATCCAATATTTCCACTTTTGTTGGATTCTATTTGGTTTTATCTTTCCAACAGAAATGGTTTCATCCTGTTCGGAGTTTTCAAGATCTCATGAGAAATTCAAGTTCTAAAATGTCCATTAATTATCTCTATTTTGATATTTTTGCATATTGTTGATAATTCACGGTTTATCACATTATGGGGTAGTCATATGCTTCACGCATATTATAGGCTTGAAAATATGAACATCCTAGGTAGTTTCACTTATAATTGATATTAAAAAATTATCTACCTCATATGTGGAACATTAGCTCAAACAAGTTCAAATTTGCTTTGGTTCTTTTATTGCTCATCTTTTGGATTTTGTTTGTGAGAGTTTTTCTTGGTATGCGTTTCCTCATATTTGGATCTATATATCCTTCATGGAAATCATTTGCTTCAAGTTACTATAATCATAAATGATTGTGTGACTACTTAGACCTATCGAGAATCTCTGTCTAAGCATTCGGCTTAATTCTTATATGTTGTCATATGCTTGTTGTTGTGAATAATATCTTGGATATCCTTGCAAACTACCTTGTAATTTTTACCTATACTTTTTGTCATTGGAAAATTGGTACTCCATTCGTGGTAGATTTTATTGATCATGTTTACATTGTCTTTTGTTTATATTTGTCCTATCTTTTGCTAAGAAACTGTTTTGTGGTGATTCTCATATATTCTTTACCTCTTCTGGATCATTTTTTTGATTCTCTTGTGTTTTATTTGATGTAGGTAGTAGCGATGATCTCATTTGTGTGCATTTTGCATCTAAAGGCAAATTTCTACATAATGCATCATTCATGGAGGATCCCTCCTGTATATTATATGGAACACTCCTTTTTATGCTTCTTGTTTTGATCCATATCGTGTTTTATGTGCTTGGAAGCTTGATCTTCTCGTCTTGGTACTTTGTGCCATCATGAAAAACGTGAAGAGTTTGTTTTGGTTGTTTGAACCTTTCTCTTTTGGGGAGTTGGTTTTGTCTCATTCCTTGTTATTTGCTTTGGCTTTTTAGAACGAGATAAACCCCCAAGAGTTTGCGTTTTTGTCTGTCTATTGCTCTTTGCCTTTTTTCCTAGTTCAGTTGTTGAACTTGTGACCTTTCATGTGTTGGTTTTGTTCTTTGATATACTTTGAACAACCTTTTTGACATGCCACTCTTTTGTGTGTGCCTTATTAGTTTCATCGGTGTTTTGTTCAAAATGTATCTCTTTTTGGTTTTTAAAAGGCTTTTACATGCATATTTACTATATGTTTATATTATGGCATGCTTGATCTCCTTGATCCAAGATATAGTGGAAACTCCACCAAATCCTATTGGCTAAGATGTGTGTGAAATTCAATTTCACATCAATATGCATACATTTATTTTGAGTCTCCTATGTATTGTAGTTGCTCTAACTACTCTCGACCTAATTTGTTTGGGGACCATAGTGTACTTAATGTTGTTTTAGGTACATTGAAGATGTATTGGATGTTTGTTTTATCAATTATGAAGAAGCGATATCTACATGAAAATTGGAGGCAAGCTAGGTGAAAGGGCATGTATTCCCCCATGTGTGGTTTTGGTAATTAATGACAATCTCTATGGACTAATGTGTAAATTGAGTTTCACTTGTAGGTTTGTCCATTGGCATCACTTGGGCCATGTGTTGGTCTCAAGGTTGGAAGATGAAGAAATGTCCAAGGGCTTTGTGCCCATTGGAATCATGAAGAAAGAAGGACCTTGAAAGGATACAAATGTCGCCTAGAGGGGGGTGAATAGGCGATTAAAACTTTTCTGAGAGTGTCTCGACAAAGACGGAAATAAACTAGCGTTTACTTTGTCAAGCACAAAACCTAGAACAGTCTACGGTTCACCTATGTGCACGAACAACTTATGCTAAGCAAGACAAACAACTATGTGATGTCAAGATATATACTTCAAGCACGAAGGCTATCACAAAGTAAAGTGCATAAGTAAGAGCTCGGGTATAGAGATAACCGAGGCACATGGGGACGACGATATTTTACCGAGTTCCTCCCAACATGGAGTACGTCTCGTTTGGAGAGGGGTGGTATCAAACCACCAGCGCCACAAAAGGCCTCCCTTATTCTCCGGTGAATCTCACCCAACGGGATCGATCCACACTTCCACTATCGGTGCACTTGTCGGTGGCAAACCGGAACCTCTCACAAGGTTGGGGCACTTCTCCACAACTTAATTGGAGGCTCCCAACAAACGCCACCAAGGCCACAACCTGCAACACCAACAAACCGTCTAGGGTTCCAATAACCCAAGAGTAAAAAGCTTCTCAACTTTCACTCACCAAATCCTCCGGGGAGAACTCAAACCGCACCAAATGCAAATGGCAAGAACACAAGTAGTGCTCAAATTCTTCTCTCCCAAATTCCACCAAACCTACAAAAGCTTGTGGGGTAATAAGAGAGGAAGAACGATGGAGGAAATCCACAAAAGACTCCAAGATCTAGATCTCAAGATGTTTCCCTCACTTAGAGGAGAGATGGATTGGTGGGATTATAGATCTAGATCTACTCTTTCAAATCCCTAAAGTATATACAAGAATCAAGGGAGGGATTGAAGGGGTAGCAAGCTCAAGAGGGTCAAGAATGGAGGAGAAAGCCTGTAATACTCGAGCAGTTGCATTGGGGAAGAAGGGCCCCTTTTATAGTCCCACAGATTTCTGATCGTTTTCTGCCCGTTGGGGACTTGCCAGACCGGAGACTCCGTCTAACCTCCGGACCGACCTCCCGACCACCCATCAGACTATCCTGGGAAAATTCCGGCCAACCTTCGGGGACTTCTGGTGAAACTCCGGACCACACCGGAGACTCTGGTCTGGACCAAATAAGAGGCAAACTTCAAATGGCGATATCTAGAGTTTGGAAACTCCGATTGACCCGAAACCAATTTTGCTGGAAAGAGGACAACAAGAGTTACCCAACAAAAAGTGAAAATATTGGATACCACCAAGAGAGAACATTTCATGTATTATAATGTGAGATACCTCTCTTGGTTAGAAATCGGAAAAACCTCAAAGATCAAAAACGGAATATGATATAAAATGGAAATCCGTTTTTGATGAACTAGAGCTTGATATGAATATTACCACAAGCTCTAGAACATCACATGGATAAGATCCAAATAACAACCAAGAAAGGATGATGCAAAGTATGCAAAGGTCTGACTTCTCTTTGAAAGATATGATCGAGTTACTCACTTGAGAGCCCCTCTTGATAGTACGGTTGTCTATCCTATAAATCGGTCTCCCCAACTAACACCACGAGACCGATAAGAAAGAAACCCTATCAAGATCATACCTTTGCTTTGCGCATATTCCACTTGATATTGATATATACGATCTTGTCCTTCTCAAGATGGAACACCTTTCTTGATTGCTCTTGCACGCACTTTCTTGATGAAGACTTGCAAGTTGCTTCCCCATACAAGATGGGGAAACCTTTACTTTGACCTTGTCTTCATCGATCCATTATCACCGAGGATGTCAAGCTTCAAGCATGAGATCTTCTAGATATTGCACATCTTTAGCTTGCACATCATTTCTTCTTGTCTTCATTATGTTGATGCCTTGAAGGTGCACCAGAGATATTACTCCATCTAATTCTTCAAGACATACTTGTCATAGGTTTAACTCTCACATGACCAATCTGTGGAACAGTCTTTCAACACCTTGGTCACCACTTGATCCTCTTCACTATCTTCTTCTCCAAACCTTGAAGCCAACATATGGTTCAAGCATTGCCTATGGACAATTCCTACAAGTACAACTTGATACACGCATTAGTCCATAGATATTGTCATTAATTACCAAAACCACACATGGGGGCACACATGTTCTTTCAGAGCTTGAAGGTTGATCAAGACATGTGCAAAGATTTGCATCAATATGGATAAACCTCAAGAAGGGATGAAGAAAGGCGAGCTCATCTCTAGAAGATCTCATGCTTGAAGCTTGCCATCCTCGTGCTCATGGATTGATGAAGACAAGTTCAAAGAAGAGGTTTCCCCATGGAGTATGGGGGAGAAGTTTGCAAGTCTTCATCTTCATTAAGCAAGAGCATCCAAGAAAGGTGTTGTAACATCCCAAAAATATTGAACAATGGTTATCAAATTCCAATCACCAAAATTAGGGTTAACAAAAACTTTTGTTAATCAAACCAATATGAATGCATGTGTGTATGTGATGATTGGGCGAATGCATGAATGGACTTGTGTGATTGATAAAAATAGCAAGGAATGGTTTAAAGATGAAAACAACATCATCTAAAACATTTCCAAGCAGAAATAAATCAAGAGAAAAAACAAATCAAATAAATCAAATGGTCATTTTTGCCAATCTTGCTCACTAGACCACTTTGAGTGTTTCTAGTCCAAGATTTCAAACAGAAGAATTTCTATTTATTTTCACCCCTTGCTAGACCAAGTAAAAGTGAATCAAAGCCCACCTTTCAAATTTGCAGAAACATTTGGCAACCCCATTCAAATGACAATTAAAAATTGAATCTATATCATATGTGAAGATCCCACATTTTCAAAACCCAACAAAACCAGTGCCCCTTGACCAATCCAACTAACCAGAGACTCCCTAGTATGTAACTAGCAAACCCACCAAGTTTGAATCCAAAATTCAAATTTGAATCTCTTGCGGCCATTTCATCAAACACCTTGTGATCAACAAACAAACAAACATCAAACACTATTTGGAGAAGTGATTATGGCCAACCTTGTGCCCTCTCTAGCTCACACTATACTCTCAGTAGATGATCAAACTAAGTTAACTAGCTTTAGCCCACTATGAGCATGCAATAGCCATCAATGGTGACCATGCCGAGAGAACACTTTCCACCCCCATGTCGCCAGCGAGCTAGGAGAAGCTCTAGCCTCGCCAAACTTGTCTGGGACATGCAACACCGTCCACCACCACCCCCTGTCCAAGCCCCGAACCTTGCCAACCACTGGACCACACGGAAAGCTCGCGCCTAGTTTCTCTGCCAGCATGCCGAGCGCGCGCTAGAGCGTCACCCGCGACACAAGCCCACAGACCCGGCGCAGCCCTCGCTGCTTGCGTGTGTGATCGCCAGCACCCCAGCAACCCGCCAGACAACCTCGTTCGCCGCCGCGTGGACCATGCATGTTGTGCGCCATTAAAATCGCTGTCGGACCCGCTCAGAGCGCTGCAATGTTCCGACCGTTTCGCATCGCCCCACGCCTCGCCAGAAGGCCGTTGAGGTTCATCAGGAGGCAACGCACCGCCCCTATCGTCGCCCATTCCATTAGCACGTTGTGCCGACGAGCTCAGCCCGCGCCCGTCGGCCCCCTTCAGGCACTATAAAAGGAGGCCACCCCGTTCGAATTGAGCACACCATCTCACTCCCCACCTCTCACTGATCACACCCACTCACTCCCGGAGGAATGCGAGCACCAGGTGGCCGGAATTTCACCGGAGTCCGCCGCTGCAGAGGAGAAGAGGCGCCGTCTATTGGAGCCGCCCCAGGAGGAGCTATCGGTACCAGGAGGATTGCCTTCGTTGACTTTGTCATTCGCTCCCGTCGCCGACCATCACCTGAGCCCCGGTGAGCCCCCGTCGACCCCCACTGGCCATGCTAGGGTTCGTGTTCGTCGCGTCTTGTTCAGGCGCGGACGATGAACCACATCCGTAGATCTAGCTTTTAATCCTACGGCCCTAATCGCCCCGTACCCCTTCGCCACTCTCTGTCTCACTGACGAGTAGGAATAACCACTTAACCATCCCGCGCGCGCTGTGCGTAGTGGGCCGGCCTAGTTAAACCTCCCACGCGACCCAATAATTCAAATTTAGATTTATTCTTTTAATTTCAAATCTAGTTCTGTATCTAGTTTCAAAAATCAACCTAGCTCGATTCATTGAACCAAAATGCATGAAACCAATTTTGTTAGTAAGGTACTGGAGTGCTTAATCCAAGACCGTTGGATTCAAATCATTTGGATTTGTAGATCACCTATAGTAAAAATAATAAGGCAGAACATTTTCTGCATTCAAACATTTTTCAAAATTCAACCATGAAATCTTTTGAGTTGATTCCAACTCTCAAAAATCACATTTAACCATACCTTTCAGAATATATAAAAATATATAGGTTTAATTGCAGAAATAATGATCAAGTGATAAAAGAATGCCCCATAGGCATTTCTAGTCAATTTAATTAATCAAAATAAAAAGGTTAAACCTTATCAAATTGTGACACCACTTTAAATCACATTCCCATGTACTGAAATATCTGGTGATGACAGGTGTCAACATGATCCCATATTTTAGTTGGAGAATATTAAATCTTAAGTAGTTTTTCAATGAGTAGAAATTACTTTTCCAAAATAAATAAGACAAGAGCTTAATTATTGTAATGTTGTGATGATCCTATATCATCTAGTGAAAACCTTGGTGTGATAGATAGAAATAGTTAAGTATTGTTTGATGATTCTGTACCTCGTATTTATTTATAGACGCTAGTACCGACCAAGGATACGAGGAGGAAGGAGGATACTACGAGGAAGAAGCCGAGGAGAACTTCAACCACTGCTCTGCACAAGGCAAGCTAATACTTGCAAGTTACCTTACCTATGCAAGCCTAATACTACCAGTTGACTTGGCAAGCTGACACTTGCAAGTTATCTTACCTAGCAAGCTAAGCTAAACCATGCAAGTTTTACTTGCAAGCTTACACCACTTGATACCCCATCCTAGTTTTACTTACAAGCTTAGTATTTTATTTCTTTATCAAAGCTTCCTATTAGAGTTTACTTAGAGATTTTGTAGAGTTTAGAGAGATTATGAAGGTAGCATAAAGAGCATAAAACTTGACCTAAGTTAGATAAATCTTGATGTCATCCCTAGGCATGAGATTGAACTTAGTTAGTTCACACTTGTTTACCACCCCTCATTTGTGTTTACCCCCACTTGTAGATGCTAGTGCTAAGCATAAAACTTGATCAACTTTAGATGGGAATACTTGGTGAAAATGGTTATGAAAACCTTAGAATGATGAGTCATTCTACTGAAATGTTTTGACATGTGTTCTTGAAACACTAGATGATTTTGATGATGAAAATGTCAAGGCATGAGCCTTAGCCCTTTTACAAAACTGATGTTTGTCTGTATGCGATACAATTCCAATTTTACCGTACAACCACAATACCCAAAATTTGGGTAGGGCTTGACTGAAAATTTATATACCTTAGTATGGGTTCCCTTGCGACCAAGGTTTGAGTTGAGGCTACCTTGTGAAGATTTTCCACCTATGCAGTTCCCAAGATGACAGTTGTTCATGGTTGGGAGGCCAAACTCATAGGAGAGGTGCTTGTACTAGGGCGTGTAACTGAAAGGTTAGGATTGATTATCCACATACTGAGTATGGTGAATTCAGGATTTGTTCCTGACATATGTATCGAATGTTGTGGTGAAAGTGTACAATCTCTGTAGAGTGTCAAACTATTCGAATAGCCGCGCCCGCGGTTATGGACAATTGGAGTGGCCATATTGTTATGTCGTCAGATGTTTTCAAAATGACTTATGAAATGACTTATGACTTTGACTTGACCACAACAGAGTTGTGATATGAAATTCAAGTTCCCACTTAGGTGTTATAAAACTTTCAACTAGTTTTATTTGCTTCTGAAATTAGTTAAGGCAAACCTGGCTTTTTGCAAAATAACCCTAGAGCTTAGTATACCCTACTCAAAAACCACTTCACTTGTTAGTATTAGTTTGCGAGTACTTAAAGAGTACTCATGGCTTTGTCCCTTGCTATTCCCGTGGCCAGACTATGAAGAGGAGTATCAGGAAGATGGAAAATAGGAAGGTTACGACAACTAGGATCATCTCCCATCGTCAGCATTGCCTATGACCATGAAGATGGAGCTTCGCCTATGCTATTGTTATTATTACGTTATTCCGCTGCTTGAATTGTATTAAGACTGGATCATGAGATCCTTATTTGTGTAAAACCTTATGTATGGTTTGTAATGGATGATGTACTGTGATATCAAATCTGTTATGTATCGCAAAAATAGTAATCCTGGGATTGCGATGTATGGCATAATAGGCATCTGGGATTAAAAATCCGGGTGTTGACAGGTGTTCCCTCTATAGAAGAACAAGACGGTCTACATCAAGTTCAAGTGGGATGCTCAAGGCAAAAGTATGTTCTTGAAAGGGCTTTTCTTTTGCCAGTCTCGTGTTGTTAGTTGGGAGATCGGGTTTAGGATAGATAGCTGTTCTATCAAGAGGGGCTCTCAAGCGGGTGTCTCGTTTACATCGTTCGGAGAGAGCTCAAACCTTTGCATTTATAGCATCATCTTTCTTGGTTGATTATTTGGTTCTTGTCCATGAGAGGATCTAGAGCTTGTGGTCATCATCATAACAAGCTCTAGTTCATCAAATAAGGATTTCACTTGCATATCTTATTGCGGTTTTTGATCTTGCGAGTTTTTCGGCTCCACACCTTGGGGGATACTTCACATATATACTCATGGTATTTTCTCCCAAGGTGATACCCAATATTTAGTCATTATATTTACAACAAAATTGGTTTTTGCTTCGTTGTTATCTTTCCAACAAATTTGGTTTCATCTCGTTTGGGGTTCGGATGCAAAAGTTATTGCATTTCTGGTTTTCTAATCTCTGGAATTTACCTGACCGGAAGTTCCGGCTTCTCATCGGAAGTTCCGCTAGGGCATTTTGCCAACGGAAGTTCCGGTTCTTCTTCCGTTCATGATCAGTAACTTCTGTTTTGAAAGTGTTTATTTGACGGAACTTTAGTCGGAATTTCCACCGGTAGTTCCGCTCCCAACGGAAGTTCCGACTAGGGACCGGAAGTTCCGCTTGGGCCTAGTTTCCGCCGAAAGTACCGATTGAAATTCTGGCTCTTCTTCCGCTTACATTCAGTAACCTTCAGTTTTGGTTGTGACTATTTGACGGAACTTCTGTCGGGACTTCCACCGGAAGTTCCGCTCCCACCGGAAGTTCCGACCAGGACTCGGGTTTTCAGTTTCTCGCATCGCAGTTTTTGACCGTTGGCTGTGTGCCACTGGAAGTTCCGGTCTCCCGCCGGAACTTCCGGCCATGGTCGCGAATGCCCATAACAGGCAGATCTGGGATCCCTTTAAAAGGGGCCCCTCTTCCCCTCCGTGGGTTACAGCTCTTTTCTTGGTTCTTGGCTTTCTCTCTCTCCTCCATTGTTAACCTTGAAGAAACTTTTTCTCTCCCCTTTCCCTTCCTATGGTTCCTGCATCTTTTTTAGGGATCTGAGAGAGGAGACCTAGATCTACAATCCCCCCAAGCTAAATCCCTTCTTTGTGAAGGAATCATTGGGATCTAGATCTTGGAGAGTTTTGTGTTCTCCTCTTGTGTTCTTCCTCCCTTATTCCCCAAATAGCTTTTGTAGCTTTGTTAGAATTTGGGAGTGAAGGACTTGCCCTTGCATTTGTTGCATAGGTTTGAGTTCTCCTCGGAGATTCAGTGAGTTCAAGCTTGTGGGCTTGTTTCTCTTGGGTTCCTTGGAACACTAGACGGTTGTGTGGTTGGATTGTTGACCTTTTGTAGTCTTGTTGACCTTTTGTGGTCTTGTTGACTCTTGTGGCGTTGTTGGCCTTTTGTGGCTTTGTTGTTGGGAGCCGCCAATTGAGTTGTGGAGTTAGCCCCAATCTTGTACGGGTTCTGTGACCGCCCTCAAGCGTCCCATAGTGGAGTGAGTGCTCACCTTTTGTGGTGCGCACTCGGGAGAACAGGGTGAGCCTTTTGTGGCGTCGGTGAGTTGCGTGCTTCCGCATCCGGGGTGAGGCCTTGTGTGGCATTGGGTGAGCATCGAGCCACCACACCTCGAGGTGAGCCATTTGTGGCGTTCGGAGAGCATTGCGCCATCGCACCTCTCCAACGGAGACGTAGCTTCTTTGGAATTGAACTTCGGGAAACAAATCTTCGTCTTCGCGTCCATCGGTTATCTCTCAACCGATCCCTTTACTTATGCACTTTACATTGTGATAGCCATTGTGCTTGAAGTATTTATATCTTGCTATCACCTTGTTGCTTGTATTGCTTAGCATAGGTTGTTGGTGCACTTAGGCAAACTTAGTGGCTAGGTTTTATGCTCAATAAATTAAACGTTAGTTTTATTCCCCATTTACTTAAGCCTAAACCGTAATATTTTTAAAAGCCTTTTCACCCCCCTCTAGGCGACTTCCTTTGTACTAGGATAATCAAGGAACTCTTATCTATCACTAGGATAATCAAGTAACTCTTATCTATCACATCCTACCAGTGATTAGGGGTGGAATCGAGACGAGCCGAGCCGGCTCGTGGCTCGGCTCGTGGCTCGGCTCGTGAAAGCTTGCAAAAATCGAGTCGAACCTGGGCTCGGCTTGGTGCAGGAAAACAACTATAAAAAGGGCTCGTGGCTCGGCTCACGTGGCTCGTGGCTCGTTTGAATGGCTCGACGAGCCGACCACCTACCCTCAAAAATATCCCATCCCCGCGGCCCGTCCCCGTGCCTCTCGCAGCGACTCTCTCCCTCTCGATTTATCTCGCCAGAACACCGACCGTCCCCGTCCCCGTCGTCCTCTGTGGCATCCCGCAAAACCACTACTAGAAAATCGCGTTGAATTTGTGCATTACATCGTCATCATCATGCATTGTTTGCTAAAACTATTTTCGCATCGCCCGTTTTGTTTTCTAAAACGCCCCAACTTTAATCAAATATCAAACCCGGGTCGCCGGATTATTTTGTTTTGGTCATGGCGGTTTGCAAACGGTCCAATTAAATAAATAAAATATTTATTTATTTTAGTAGGGGCAGTCGAACGGGCCAACCCGACCCGAACGACCACCCCCGTATACAACAATCGGTCCACCTACCTGCCCCATCTAATTCCTAAAGCCACCCACCTATCTACCCCAACCCAGCCTCCACCTCACCCCACCCAATGACCTGCTGCCACTTCAGCACTCCCCAAAACCCCCACCAACCAGGACCTGACACGTCACTCCCTCACCCTTTCCCTCTCCCCCCTCTCTCTCACCTGCCCATCACACACCCACCGCGTGGCCCCACCCGGCCCCACACACCACACAAACCCCCCCAACACCCAGCACACACCACGCCACCGGCCACCCCACTCAACACACCCCCACCCGCTGCCCTCGGGCCCCACAGCTCCCCAGGTCCCACGCGGGACCCGCCTTTCCTGGCCGCTTGCCCCCTGGCCCATCCTCGACCGTCTGGCCTCCCTGTTCATCCTCTTCCTCACGCTCCTCGGCCCGATGCCCCGCCTCCTTCATCCTCCTCCTTCGACTCCCTCACAGCAGCAAGCTGTGCTCCCTCGCACCCTGCCTCACCTGCTCGTTCTGCCTTGGTTCACTCAAGCACCGCCTCAACCGCCCGCCTCCCCTCAAGCTCCTCGCCTCTGCTGCCCCTTCGACTTCCTGTGCCCCGGCGACCTCCGCCACCCTTCACCGACACTGCCTCCAGCGCCTCCTACATGGCTGCCCCGAGCTCGACCCAGCCACCTCCCTCACTGGCCGAGCCCCTCGCCATCCTCTCCCGCCTGCACCCCGCCTCTCCTCATGAGCACTGCAAGGCCCACCCGCTGGCCCCTCCGCTAGCTTCTCCCGGCCCCGCTCACCACTCAGGCCGCTGCCAAGGCCCTCCGCTGACCTCATTGCTCACTGGCTACAGGCGCTGCTCTCCTCCCTCGCCTCTGCAGCTGCCCATGAGCCCGCCAGCTGCCCTCTTCCCGGCCCGCAACTCCTCGTCGTTGCCCTTCCGCTGCGGCCGGCCTCGGCTCCAGACGCCGCGGCTGCCGCAAAGCCGCTTCTCCTCGCCGTCGTCGCTGCTGCCGCGCGGCCCGCTTCGCCAGACCTGCCCTCATGCCGAGTCCACCTCGCGCCGCCGCCGACCGCAGCAGCTGTTCCGTCTCCGTCGGCCTCGCCACTGCGTGGTTCCGTGGCCGCCGAGTTCGCCGTCTCCACTGCCGCGACCCAACCGCCGCCTCACGGAGAGCCCGATCTCGCCGGGCGTGCGACTCGGTGAGGTCCTTTGGCCCTCTCTGCGGCACGCATCCCAGGCAGCAGCTCGTGCCCCCGAGAATCAACCGACGATCGAGCCCCCCCGGTGATTGATGCGAGAAGCCGAACCCGAACCCGAACGTCACTAGAAGGACCATCGACAAGATCTTGCACGCGAACACCGAACATCTACGACATGGAACAACAGGGCCTCCTCTCGGAATGCCAGGCTCTTCTTCAAGGACGCCAAGTACTCTCATCTCCAAGACCGACCCCGGCGTCGGAGTCGAGAGCCCCGACAAGAACTCCATCACGGAACATCTAGCACTCCGACACGGACCCTGGAGACCCCGGCGTCGAGCCCCAAGTTCGTCCCCGATAATCCAGGTGGAACCCCAAGACCCCGAAGCCCCGATCCAAAGGCCGATCCGAAGCGCCAAGATCGCCATAGACCCCGACGAACCCCCCGGACGCCAAGACCGTCTCGATGGCGCGGGCCCGACAAGACCCTCGCAACGACAAGACCGACCCCGTGGGACCCGACAAGACCTTCGCGACGACAAGAACGGCACCGACCCGGAAGAATCCGAGGCACCCCGACACCGAACCAAGTTCTTCCTCCCGGAAGCATCGACGCTTGTGCGACAATATCTACACCCTCGATCCGAAGACCCTAAACCCCGGAGTCCGAGAACGATCCCATCGAACCCTGGACCCCGAGACCAACCCCGAACCCCGGAACCCCAAGATCGTCGAGCCCCCTCTAATGTGTGACCCCTTTTCCTCGAACCCTATTTTATAAGATAATAACAACTTGTTGCATATTGAATGGTCATACTTGCATGCATAATCATGTGGTTTGGGGGCCTTATGCCGATTCACCTAATAATTAAATATGGGGCCCGTATGCGGGCAAATCTAGTCTCATATTGGCCTCATTTAAATTTGTGTAGCGAACTCGGTGCTATCCTCTACCATGTTAAACAACATTTAAATTGCGGGGTATCTAAACAACATGCACCATCTAATTAATTGTCGGAACCCCGGTTCCGCTTAATATGACCTAATTGCATCGCACCTTGCCATGTCATTCATCATACATGCATCATGCCGATCTTCTGCCGTTGTATTAAATAGTGCATCCGGTGTTTCTTCTAGTGTTTTGCTTCTTCATGATAAGGCCGTTGAGTTGATGTGAGCTTCGCCCGTTCTTGGTTGAACCTTCGCAATGTTTTCAGCGAGCATCTCCTCTTTCTACCTATCTTACTTTATAGTCTTTATTCCTCCTGTTGATCTATTGCTATCCGTTATGATGCTTTAGTTTCCGTTCGTGATATTTCCTGTGAGCCTCATATTGCCTTGGACACACCCTATTACCCGTTGTTTGGTAGATAGTTGGACTTGCGCGTCGTAGTTGCTTGCTCAAGTGATGTGTCGTCATATGCCACAGTTGCCGATGTATTGCCGCATGTTGATGTTGGAGATGATTCTAGTTTTACTTATCGTCACTTTAATTTCTGTTTAACAACTAAAATTGAAATAAGCAGAGGCATCGGTGGGTGATAGATAATATTTGGTTTCCGAACGCCCACTTGTGTCCCGTAAGACCCCGAGTACTTGATACCTGTTCCTTGATTTATCGCGCTATCCACGTCCGGGAGGTATATGGGACCCCCCTGAGCCAGAGCTTGATTCAGTCTTATTTCTTGGGGCCACAAACTAGTTTGAGGTTTTGTTTACGATCCTGTACTTATGCCATGCTACTTTCTGTATTTAAATTGTGCGAGGTACTGCTTAATCGCATCGCTTAGGTTGGCGGAGTGATTACGCTGTATCGACACCCCGTTTTCGGGTTCCCGCCATGTACCATTGGCGCTAACCTTGAGGCCGTCTCGGCTAGCTTACTTGCTATGGATCTACTCAAGGTGGCCTGAAATATTTCTCAATCCTGTGATTGTTCACCGTGAAAGCCTCGTTGGGTTTTGATTTGGTTTTTCCGAGGTTGATCGAGCGTGTGTTGCTATTGGTGCACCCCGGCCGGGTAAAACTTTCTGAAAGCCGTGTCCGCGGATATGGACGACTTGGAGCACAGTATCTCGATCATAGACAAGCATAACTAAAGTTTACTGCTATAAATTTGACTTATAATGACTAGTAATCAGCTTCACTATAATGGAATGGTTAATTAATACTGCCCACAATTGCTTGTTGGTTGTCGCTTGCGACCATTGTACCTGACTAGTAAGTATGGCAACTACAACGGAATTGGCTGATTAAAAGTACCAACAACTGCTGGGTTTTGGGTTATCTCATGCTAAGTGTATCTGACTAGTAAGTGTTGCCACTATAACGGAATGGCTAACTAAAAGTGCCCACTGCCTATTTTATCAGGAAGAATATCTATATCTGACTAGTAATTACTGCAACGATAACTGAATAAATAAAACTGCCAACTGTGTGAGTTCCTCGGTTGACTTCCTCGTTTGGTCTCGAGGGGGAAACACCAGGATGGGTTTGTTTGGTGTTAGCTTCAAGTTGGATCCGAATAGGTCATTCTCACCCCTCTCTGATAACCGCCAGCTTGTATCGAGTCTCTATAGGTTGTTTAGTGCATGCGCCGCCGCTTGATCCACCATACCTATGTAGGCGAGGACCGAATTCTAGCCTCGCTGCATCGCCTCAAGATCGACGCCTTCTTTTTCCTTTGCCCTTTGTCACCCCTTTGTTTAAGCAGGTTTTGAGATCGACGCCGTTAGCGTGGTTACCCTTCCGCTTGGCTCGGTGGTTATGGACGCCATTGGTTATTCTTCGTGATCTTAGCCCCATTTGCATCTTGTCCGTAGTGGACGCCCTATCGCTTTCAAGGTGATTTGGATCTTTGTATATTATATTTGTATTCTTGACTCTTTGAGTCATATATATATCTGCTCTGTGGGTCCCATCGAGGACTTGTGTAATGTTATTACTGCTTTCCACCTGCACGAAAGTGCCTGGTGGGCACCTTTGAATCGCTTCTATGCGGGTTTGGCGAATTTTGCTCAAACTTGCATAGGTCCGATTCTGAGGGTGTTACAGAGTGGTATCAGAGCTCAGTAGTTGCGATACCCCACAAGTCCATCCTCAGGATAACCTAGCCGACGCAGAGAGTGTCAAAACTATTTTGAAAATCGGTTGGATAGTTACGCTTAGGTCTGATTTTACTCCTTACCTCCTCTGTTCCCTCTACCCTCTACGCGTTTTGAATCCGCTCTCGTCTCTTTCTTGAGTCCGTGAATTCTCGTGGTTGGGTTTCATTGCACTTTAGGGATTCGCTTCCTTCTTCGATAACGGTGTTGCTACATCTGATCTCCATGCTAGCCGAGGAATCCTTCGTCTGTGGTGTCGTCTTTTGTTCTTTGTTTGTGCCTTCCGGAGTTTTCCGACGCGACGACATCATCTACGCCAGATCCGATGCAGAGTCTGCATCCCTCCTTTGTTCCGACCCTCGTTTGTCAAGATCTTCAGTCTAATTCCGAGAATGGTTGCACTCTTTTCTACTGATTGTGCAGAGTAATAGTTTGGGTGCGTGATGGATTGGCCCCCATGCCGACTACCCCTTCTATTCGCTTTTGTACATTGAAGTGGATGAGAATGCATCGGTTCCCTCTTCCTATCGAAGCTAGAGGTGGCTTTATTTGTTGATACCTCTACCTTCGCCCTTTTGTTTCCGGAGTGTTCTCTCGACGATCACGGACAACGACCTCTTGTTAGTGGTGTCGAGAGGATCTACACGATGCGAGGAGATGCAGATCGCCGGCCTTCCTTCCGGTACCATGAGGCGGATCTCGAGGGCGAGATCCATTGTTAGTGGTGTCGAATTGTGGCATCCCGCAAAACCACTACTAGAAAATCGCGTTGAATTTGTGCATTACATCGTCATCATCATGCATTGTTTGCCTAAAACTATTTTCGCAAAGCCTGCTTTGTTTTCTAAACGCCCAACTTTAATCAAATATCAAACCCGGTCCGGATTATTTTGTTTTTGGCATGAAAGTTTGCAACATCCAATTAAATAAATAAAATATTTATTTATTTTAGTAAAGGTCGAGCAGGCCAACCCGACCGAACGACCACCCCTCAGATACAACAATCGGTCCACCTACCCGCCCATCTAATTCCTAAAGCCACCCACCTATCTACCCCAACCCAGCCTCCACCTCACCCCACCCAATGACCGCCGCCACTTCACCTCCCCTCCCCACCAACCAGACCACACGCCACTCCTCACCCTTTCCCTCTCCCCCTCTCTCTCTCACCCATCACACCACACCAAGGGCCCCCCCCGGCCCCACACACCACACAACCCCCCCCAACACCCAGCACACACCACGCCACCGGCCACCCCACTCAACACACCCCCACCCGCTGCCCTCGGGCCCCACAGCTCCCCAGGTCCCACGCGGGACCCGCCTTCCCTGGCCGCTTGCCCCCCCCTGGGCCCATCCCTGACCCCCCTGTCCCCGGCCTCCCCTGTTCATCCTCTTCCTCACGCCCTCAGCCTGGCCCCGATGCCCGCCTCCTTCATCCTCCTCCTTCCTGCTCTCCCTCATGAGCAGCGCGTGCTCCTCCACTCGCTCACCCTCGCGCTGCTCGCCTCGGTTCACTCAAGCCGCCTCAACCGCCCTCCCTCAAGCTCCTCGCCTCCCTGACCCTCTGGCCTTCCTCGTGCAGCCCATGGCGACCTCGCCGGCGCCACCCTTCACCGACACCGCGCGCCTCCCTACTGGCTGCTCCTGCCAGGCTCGACCCCGACCACACCTCCCGGCCTCCGCCGAGCCTCTCCGCCTCGGCATTCCCGCTGCCGCCCTCTCCCCATGAGCACTGCTACGCCCCCACCCTGCCCTCCGCTTAGCTACCCTCCCGGCCCGGCCACCATCGCCACTCAGGCCGCCTGCCCTCCGCCACCTCATTGCCGCTCACTACACTGCGCCTCGCTCTCTCTCCTCGCCTCTGCAGGCCGCCGCGAAGCCCGCTGCAGCGGCCCTCTTCCGGCCCCGAACTCCTCGTTGCGTCGCCCTTACGCCAAGGCTCGCCGCACGCTCGTCGATCGTTGCTGGCCGCCTCCGGGCCGCTGCCGCTGCTGCCGCCCGCTGCCAGGACCGTCCTCACGCGCTGAAGTCAACCTCTGCCGCCGCCGTCGACCGTAGCTGTTATCTCCGCCGCTCTCGCCACCGTGGTTCCGTGGCCGCCCGAGTTCGCCGTCTCCACCAGCGGCCGCACCCAACCGCCGCCTCGCCGGAGAGCCCGATCCCTGCCGGCGTGCTCGCACTCGGTGAGGTCCCTTTGGGCCCCTCTCTGTGCACGCATCCCAGGCAGCAGCTCGTGCCCCCGAGAATCAACCGACGATCGAGCCCCCCCGGTGATTGATGCGAGAAGCCGAACCCGAACCCGAACGTCACTAGAAGGACCATCGACAAGATCTTGCACGCGAACACCGAACATCTACGACATGGAACAACAGGGCCTCCTCTCGGAATGTCAGGCTCTTCTTCAAGGACGCCAAGTACTCTCATCTCCAAGACCGACCCCGGCGTCGGAGTCGAGAGCCCCGACAAGAACTCCATCACGGAACATCTAGCACTCCGACACGGACCCTGGAGACCCCGCCGAGCCCCAAGTTCGTCCCGATAATCCGGTGGAACCCAAGACCCCAAGCCCGATCCAAAGGCCGATCCGAGCGCAAGATCGCCATAGACCCCGACGAACCCCCCGGACGCCAAGACCGTCTCGATGGCGCGGGCCCGACAAGACCCTCGCAACGACAAGACCGACCCCGTGGGACCCGACAAGACCTTCGCGACGACAAGAACGGCACCGACCCGGAAGAATCCGAGGCACCCCGACACCGAACCAAGTTCTTCCTCCCGGAAGCATCGACGCTCGTGCGACAAGATCTACACCCTCGATCCGAAGACCCTAAACCCCGGAGTCCGAGAACGATCCCATCGAACCCTGGACCCCGAGACCAACCCCGAACCCCGGAACCCCAAGATCGTCAAGCCCCCTCTAATGTGTGACCCCTTTTCCTCGAACCCTATTTTATAAGATAATAACAACTTGTTGCATATTGAATGGTCATACTTGCATGCATAATCATGTGGTTTGGGGGCCTTATGCCGATTCACCTAATAATTAAATATGGGGCCCGTATGCGGGCAAATCTAGTCTCATATTGGCCTCATTTAAATTTGTGTAGCGAACTCGGTGCTATCCTCTACCATGTTAAACAACATTTAAATTGCGGGGTATCTAAACAACATGCACCATCTAATTAATTGTCGGACCCCCGGTTCCGCTTAATATGACCTAATTGCATCGCACCTTGCCATGTCATTCATCATACATGCATCATGCCGATCTTCTGCCGTTGTATTAAATAGTGCATCCGGTGTTTCTTCTAGTGTTTTGCTTCTTCGCGGATAAGGCCGTTGAGTTGATGTGAGTCACCGTTCTTGGTTGAACCTTCGCAATGTTTTCAAAGTAGCATCTCCTCTTTCTACCTATCTTACTTTATAGTCTTTATTCCTCCTGTTGATCTATTGCTATCTGTGTTGCGATGCTTTAGTTTCCGTGCAGTGATATTTCCTGCAGCCTCATATTGCCTTGGACACACCCTATTACCTGTTGTTTGGTAGATAGTTGGACTTGCGTCGTAGTTGCTTGCTCAAGTCTTTGTGTGTCGTCATATGCCACGATTCTGATGTATTGCCGCATGTTGATGTTGGAGATGATTCTAGTTTTACTTATCGTCACTTTAATTTCTGTTTAACAACTAAAATTGAAATAAGCAGGCATCGGTGGGTGATAGATAATATTTGGTTTCGAACGCCCACTTGTGTCCCGTAAGACCCCGAGTACTTGATAATTGTTCCTTGATTTATCGCGCTATCCACATCCGGAGGTATATGGGCCCCCCCTGAGCCAGAGCTTGATTCAGTCTTATTTCTTGGGGCCACAAACTAGTTTGAGGTTTTGTTTACGATCCTGTACTTATGCCATGCTACTTTCTGTATTTAAATTGTGCGAGGTACTGCACACCGTACTGTTTAGGTTGGCGGAGTGATTACGCGGTATCGACACCCCGAGTTTCGGGTTCCCGATCGCTTCTGACCATTGGCGCTAACCTTGAGGCCGTCTCGGCTAGCTTACTTCGCTATGGATCTACTCAAAGGTGGCCTCAAATATTTCTGAATCTGTGATTGTTCGACCGTGAAAGCCTCGTTGGGTTTTGATTTGGTTTTTCCGAGGTTGATCGAGCGTGTGTTGCTATTGGTGCACCCCGCCGGTAAAACTTTCTCAAAGCCGTGTCCGGATATGGACGACTTGGAGCAAGATCTCGATCATAGACAAGCATAACTAAAGTTTATCGCTATAAATTTGACTTATAATGACTAGTAATCAGCTTCACTATAATGGAATGGTTAATTACTGCCCACAATTGCTTGTTGGTTGTCGCTGCACCATTGTACTGACTAGTAAGTATGGCAACTACAACGGAATTGGGTGATTAAAAGTACCAACAACCGCTGGTTTTGGGTTATCTCATGCTAAGTGTATCGACTAGTAAGTGTTGCCACTATAACGGAATGGCTAACTAAAAGTGCCCATTGCCTATTTTATCGTGAAGAATATCTATCGACTAGTAATTATGCAACGATAATCGAATAAATAAAGCGCCAACCGTGTGAGTTCCTCGGTTGACTTCCTCGTTTGGTCTCGAGGAAACACCAGATGGGTTTGTTTGGTGTTAGCTTCAAGTTGGATCCGAATAGGTCATTCTCACCCTCTCGATAACCGCCAGTTGTATCGAGTCTCTATAGGTTGTTTAGTGCATCTTGCCGCCGCTTCATCCACCATACCTATGTAGGCGAGGACCGATTCTAGCCTCGCTGCATCGGCCTCGATCGACGCTCCTTCTTTTTCCTTTGCCCTTTGTCGGCACCCTTTTGTTTAAGCAGGTTTTGAGATCGACGCCGTTAGCGGTGGTTACCCTTCCGCTTGGCCTGGCAGGTTATGGACGCCATTGGTTATTCTTCGTGGCTCTTAGCCCCATTTGCATCTTGTCCGTAGTGGACGCCCTATCGCTTTCAAGGTGATTTGGATCTTTGTATATTATATTTGTATTCTTGACTCTTTGAGTCGTCATATATATATCTGCTCGTGGGTCCCATCGAGGACTGTTGTGTAATGTTATTACTTCGTTTTCCACCCGCACGAAAGTGCCTGGTGGGCACCTTTGAATCGTTTCTATGCGGGTTTTGGCGAATTTTGCTCAAACTTGCATAGGTCCGATTCTGAGGGTGTTACATCCTCCCCTCGCCCGCCAGGCCGCCAGCAAGGTTGGCTGCCGCCAGCAAGGTCTGACGCGTCGGCGCCCGGCTGCCTCCTCTCCTCCTTGTTCCTTCTTGTCAATCCCCGCGCGCCCGCACCCTCCTACCTCCAGCTAGGGTTAGGGTTAGCGGCGTGAAGTGGGTGCCCGCCCGCGGCGCTTAGGCGCCAAGACTCCGGCCGCCACACGGGCCTCACCGGGGCCTCACGCCACCTCCTCCCAGCACGAACGACTGCAGCGGCAGCTTAGGTTCAGCCTTCAGGTCAGTCACGCACGTATACAACAGAGGACCCCTAATTCTCAGTTTGTTTTACTTTGTATTCTCAGTAAAACCCCTAATTCTCAGTTTGTTTTACACGATATGATATGGGCAGCTGCTCTGTACTCTACAAATTTTAGGCCGCAGCGGAGTTTGTATGATTAGGCTCTAGCGGCTCTGTATTTTGTACAATCTTGTTCTTTTTAGTGATAATATCTGGGCAGTACCATTATTGTGATAATATCTAGTTGTAAGAAATACAATTTTGTTTCTTTTTTGGGCAGTACCATTGTTGTGATAAAATCTTGTTTCTTTCTAATTCTAGTCTTGTCAGTAACATTGTGACTGCGTAAAATTGTGAAGGATAGAGAAAATGCAACCGGGGCGGGAGAGTGAAGGATCGCAAGCACGTCTAAGGAAGCCGCAAGGGCAGGGAAAGAGACATGCATACAACAAGGCGATGCAATCGCGGACTGCAGCTATGCTCAGTATATCTTCAACTATACATGCATCGTCGCAACCAGTAGTACCTAATTTGTTGCAGCCGACAACAACCAATTTGCCTCCACAAATGGTAATTTTGTTTCACCTTTTTGTAATTGAACCCGCAACAGTAGGAGATCTATTGTCTTGATTTAATCTTTGTGATTACTCTATGTGCAAGCTCAGACAATTGATACTGACGAGGAAGAAAATTCTTATGACAAGAATGATGCCATGTCGGATGATGATGTATTTGTTAGTGGTCATATTGACATATTCGATGATGGGAATTCTGCTGGTACTGATGGTGGGGTTTATCAGAGAGGGAAGAAGCGACAAAAGGGAATGAGGGTTGGTCCGAAGGTTATCGTTGAATCGAGTGCCAAGTCTAAGTCAGTTGTATGGGAGCACTTCGACAAGGTTCCTCGGCCATCCAAAGAGGATCCTACTATTGAGGTGATAATGGCACAATGCAAGTATTGCAAGAAGTATTTCTCCTACAACAAGGACAATGGGGGAGCCACTTCCCATCTTCAGCGACACTATAGCAAAGCATGTCCAGATTATAAGGTCGCTATGGCAAAGGTGGCTAGTCAAACCCTTCTCAACTTTCAGCCATCTAATGCAAGTGATACCGGTATTCCTGTTTTGCAATCTTCTAGGGAGTATAGTCAAGAAGAAGCTAAAAAATTAATTGATAAAATGCTGATTTGTCATGATTATCCATTTAAGATGGTAGAGCACACATGGTTCAACATAGTGATGAAATATTTAAATCCTCGGTATGAGTTTATTGGTAGAAAAACCATTAGAAAGGAATGCATGAAGGTGTTTGAATCTGAGAGAGATAGCCTCATGAAGGTTCTTAAAGGTGTGGATAACATAGCTTTAACTACTGATTTGTGGACATCCAACCAAACACTTTCCTATATGTGTTTAGTTGCACAATTTTATTGATAAAGATTGGAAAATGCAATGTCGTGTGCTGAATTTCGTGGAGTTGGACCCTCCACATAGTGGAAATGTGATTTCTCAAGTTGTGTTTGAGTGTGTGGATGCATGGAAGATAGAAGATAAAATCATTTCGATCACTCTAGATAATGCAGCCAACAATGATGTAGCTGTTCGCAATTTGAAGGCTATGTTTGCTGCTAGAAGATCCTATTGTTTTGTTCCTAAATATTTCCATGTTCGCTGTTGTGCTCATATTATTAATTTGGTGGTCACTGATGGGACTGCAACCATCTCCCCTTTAACAACCAATGTGAGGGAATCTGTTAAGTACATCAAGAAGTCGGTATCTCGATTGCACAAGTTTGTAGAAATTTGTCGGTTTCTTGCAAGCACAATTGGAGAGGGGCTGAAACTAGATGTGACCACAAGGTGGAATTCAACTTACCACATATTAGGAACATCCATTACCTATAGGGATGCAATAGATTCTTATGCGGATAGCGATGCAAATTATAAATGGAAGCCATCAAATGATGAATGGACATTGTTCAATACCATTACACCTATACTTACTTCTCTGGCTGAGGTGTACACTGCATTCTTTGGCTCTACATATCCTACTTCGAATATATTTTACCCTCACATTGTCAATGTCAAGATTACACTAACTTTGAAAACTATGGGGGAGGCAATGTTGGACAAATTCAACAAGTATTGGGAAGAACCCAATAATGTCATGGTGATTGCTATATTCTTGACCCAAGGTACAAGCTGAAATACATTAAGTGGGGTTTTAGAAAGATATATTCTGAAGAGAAAGCTACTACTGAATATAATTTGGTCGAAACCGAGTTGGCAAAGCTGTATGACACTTATGATATACATCATCGTTATGAGAAAGCTGATTCTTATAGATCTGCTGCATCCTCCTCTACACCTATGGATACAAGTTCATCTTTGCCATCAAGTGCCAGTGAGTTTACCTCATACTTAAGTGAGACTTCTGTGGAGACATCAAAGAATGAGATTGATAAGTATCTTGGTGAGACAAATGAGAGCTTGCTAAACAAATTTTTTGATGTGCTATTGTGGTGGAAGCTGAATGCCCATAGATACCCCGTTGTGTCAAAGATGGCAAAGAATTTCTTGTCTATACCGGCGACTTCTGTGTCTTCGGAGTCTACTTTTAGCATCGGGGGGCGAGTTCTAGATGACTATAGGAGCTCTCTAAACCCAGCGATGGTGGAGGCGCTGGTGTGTGCTTCTAGTTGGATTAAAGGTGCTCACAATGACAACAAAGTCTCACTGGATGTGGTATGTGCCTTGCTGATTCATTTTGTTGCTAGTTAGTCTACTATACTATGTCTTATGCATACCTAACTTTCATCATTTTCACTCTTTTAGGAACCAGATGATATTGATGATGTCGAGTGTATTCCATTTCCAAAAAGCGTGGTGGGGAGCAACTAGTAAGTATATAGTGCTATTTTGTTTCTCTTCTTGCTGTAAATTTTTGTACAAGAACACAAGTAATGCAAAACTCATTATATAATGCCATTTCTCTCACTTGCTGTAACATATCTGATGCAAAACCATGTATGTGATGATTTATGTTTGTCTTTGTGATAAACAGATTCAACATATGAGTGTATGAATGAGCTGCAGGAGATGGCAGCAAGGGTAGAGGCCAAGGAGATGTTAATGGTTGATGTTTATGATTATATTTGTGATACCATGGCTCCTGCCGCCTGTTAATTTTGTTGAAGTTGAACTATGTTTCCGTGTTTGTCATGTACTCATGTTCCTGTGTTGGACTATGTTCCTGTGTTGGACTATGTTCTTGTGTTGGACTAAGTGGTCAGTTTGTGTTATGAAACTTGTGTTGTAATGGAACTATTATGGTTATTGGTACTTTATTTAACTTTTTAGACTATTTTGTTGATGTATTTGTGAAATCATGATCAAATCTTGTATAAAACTATAAATTCTTACAATTTCAGCAAAGGTCATGGCAATTTTTTTAATTTCATCGAGCTTTCGAGCCGGCTTGCAAGCTTCACCGAGCCGGCTTGTCGAGCTCGAGACTGAATAGCAAGGTTTAGGCTTGGCTTGACCATCCTTCAAGCCGAGTCGAGCCCGAGCCGAGCCTTGTCGAGCCCGAGCAGAGCCTCGAGCTACATGTCCACCCCTACCAGTGATATATTGCTAACAAGCATCTCTCACTCATGCATACATACCTCGCTTCCAACCTCTTGTAGGTTGCATCTTGACATGAATTTTTGTATTTGCATTTTTCGTGGTTCTTGCTCTTGGTTTAAAGAAAACTCTTTTATTGCAAACATGAGTAAGTTGAGTTGTGAGTGCATATAATGGGGAATATACAAAATCATGCTTATGATTCACCAATCCTAAATATGTTAATCTAGCAATTTTATTGCCTATTTTCCCCTCAATTTCTCTCATGTGCAATAGTGATGAATTTGCAAAGTTGATTTTTTCTTTGTGATACTTGTTGCCTTTCTCGATACATTCTGACTATTTCCTTTTTCCTTGGTGATAGTTGTGACGTATTTTGTATGTTGGTATATGAAGCTCATTAATGTACAATAAGATAAAATTAAGTCTTTGGCCATGCTTTTAAGCAAAAATCTTTTTGGTATATTATATGACTTACTTTTGCCTTTCAAGTGCTTTATTGATTATCTATTTTGTGCGTGCGAATGTTTTTTTGTGGGCATATGTCTTTGTGATGTTATCCACTTTTAAACTTATACACTAATATAAGATAAATATTTAGTTGATATTGTATTCCGTGGATACCACCATTAATTTTATTTGATTCTTCAGTGGCTTCCAAAATTATTTTCCAATGAGTGCCTATCTCCTTGTTTGCATCTTCAGACACTCATATCTAATCTCTCATCTATGTGTTATCAAATAAATTTGGGGGAGTGAGGATTCCGTGCTTGTGCACTTTGTTTTCAAATGCAATTATTATAATTGGTGCATAATAATTAGCGAGCTTACCTAATTTATTTAAGATTTCCATTTTCCTTCTTGCACATATTTTGTGTTTTAAATGTTTATTGTGTGTGTGTGTGTGTGTGGGGGGGTTAAGGATTCCATGTTGTGTGCATGTTGTACTCGAATGCACATATTCTAATTTGTGCACAAATCTTGGGGAGCATCCATATTTCATTTAAACACTTATTCGCTCTTATCGTAATATCTTGTTGTGTTCACTTGGTTCTTTCAGATCTTTTGGTTGCTTGCGCCATTTGTTGATGCTTTTTCCGTTTTATTCCTTTTTGTAATGTTTGGATCCTCAGTATAGTTTGACTTCCTTCTAAGTATTCGTCATTGGATACATGTAAATGTTTTCATCATAAAAAATTGGTTTGAAATGCACATCAGTAGAGGAATTCTCACTATTTTGACCTTTTAAAACTTTTAATATAAACCCATGATACGTTCCCTAAAACTAAAATCAATATTCAGCTTACCTCATCAAAATAAATAAATCAATATTCAGCTTAAGGTCAACCCCCGAAGGAGCTATCCAGGTTTGACAAGGCTTTAGGTTGCTTAACTCGGTCGTTTGTGCATAACTGGTCAAAATCACCGACGGTCTCACTAATCGGCCTGGGACTGGATTTGCTTCAAGGTTGCCCTTCTCTCCGGCAACAATTTTGTTTATGTCCTTCCATCGCCACCAGAGTAAGGCCATAGTTCGTAGCTTCAGTTCCCGTATGAGTGGGAGAATATGAGTAATCACATCTTTCGGACCGCTGTGCGGGTTCATTTGTATAGAACTGGAAGATTATAAATACACAACTACTCATCTTGAAATATTGTAAGCCATTGGATAGTGCAGCTACATGTATGTCAGCAGCCCCCACCACCACCACCACCACCACCCACACACACACACACAAACTTTGAAGAGATTCCTGAAGATTTTTTTTAGCAGGGCTTAGATGAAAGAAAAATTAGCCTTTTGCCCCTCCAACCAATCAAAATTTATACCCCCCCCACAACAGCTTTGGTCTAGCTCCAGGACGTCAACATACATGGATGAAATCCAATACTCGCGAGAATTCCTCGGCCTCAATGAACAACATATCTATCCGAAGTCGAGATTCTTTTTTTACTATCCAAAGTCAAGACGCCATGGTGGTGCTGGGGCAGTTGTCGACGCCGCACGCGAGGACGTCGCGGTAGTCGCGTGAGATGGTGAAGCTGTCGTGCACGTTGCCGTCCCTGCTCCTCTTGTACTCCATGAGCAGCGTCGTGTGGTTGAACGCCGTGAGCTTGGCGAACCCGTAGTCCAGGTCCTGCGCGTGGCTCCACCGCGCCCTCGGCCCCGCCGTGTACTCCGCCAGGCTCGCCCCGCCGCCGCCCACCACCACGTGCGTCGTCGCCGTGAACGCCCCGCTGTACTTGTCCGACGCCTTCGCCACGCACACGTTCTGCATTTTTCGCAGAGCCAACCGTACGTCAGGACACAGCCAGTGACCAGCACTGCTACAGACATGGACGCCTCACGTACCTCGTATACTGGGCAAGTCCGTTCGTAGCCGTGGACGTGGCCGTACATGGCGATGTCCACCCTGTACTTCTGCCACAGGGACTGGAGGCTCTCTCTGCCCATGGGCTCCTCCGTCGTCCCTTCCTCGCCGTAGAAGGTGGCAGACGAGTAGCCCAGGACACGGTGCGCGAGGAAGATGAGCCATGGCTGCTTCTGCCTGTCCACCGAGGAGAAGCAGTGCTCGATGAACTTGTACTGCTCGGTGCCCGGCCGCCAGTCCAGCTCAGTGTTGGCCACACAGAAACGGAACATCCCATAGTCCGTCGAGTACCTACAAGGATCAACAACCATGAGTTCAAGAAGAGCTTCATATATGTTGGTGAAGCGACATGTTCCGATGTTCAGGTTTCATGACCCATGTCTTGACCAAGTTCAGGCAAGGAGAAAAATGCCGTACCAGAACTGCTCACGGTTCTCTGCTGGAACATAGAACATGTTCTGAGCTGGTACGCCGCATTCACCACCCGAGTCTATATTCCCGTAGAAGGATCCTGATCCAGGCCAGTCTCTTTCGTGGTTACCGCTGCAAATGCAAATCAATATCGTCAGAGAAAAGCACAAAATTGGTTTCCTTCTTGTTTTTAGCGCATTTTCTACTGACACCAGGTTGGGAGTACCTTGCAACCATGTAAGGTACAGTAGAAGCAATGGGTTCAACCTGTGCGGTGAACTGATCCCACTGTGACAGATAACCGTTGGCGTAGCAGATGTCTCCAATATGCATCACCATGTCGATATTCTTCAAGTCCTTAACCAGCTGGTAAGTTGTGTTGATTGAACCACGCTCGAAGTCATTGTACTCATTTGAGCCATCAATCTCAGCCTGAGCAAAGGGTTCAAGTGCCAATTTTAAAGACCACGGAGAAAAACGGATCTCACCAATTTCCTGTGTTCATGATTTCTTTTGTATATACAAGTAGAAGACAACAAATGTTCATCTTTCTTATTGCTTGTTACATAGACTCAAGATGGTAAAACTTACTAATGAAACTTGCTTTTGTTGAGCCAGATTGAAAATACAGCATTGATATTGCCATGACCAGTAGAAAAGGACTGATACTTTCAACATCAATAAAATTAACAGTGTCTCATTTCATTATAAACTCGTAGCTTGGCTACAATGCAGATAAGATGGGCCAGAAATAAAACTATGCTACTACCTCCATCCCAAGGCTTAAGGCATATAACTTTTTTCAAAAGTCAAACTACCTAAAGTTTGACCAAGTTTTTAGAAAAAAATATTAATATTTACAATACGTAATCCATACCCTTTCATACATCATGAAACATATTTTCACATGATATCTATATAATATAATAGTTCTTGATAGTTTTTTCTAAAAGTTTGGTCAAAATTTACATGGCTTGACTTTTCAAAAAAGTTATATGCCTTTAAGACTTGGGATGGAGGGAGTATATTTTAGCCTACCAAAACATCTTATATTTTGAAACGGAGGTAGTAGTTCTATTGCATCCTCTGTAGATAAAAAAAAACAGAAATCATACTGTTGAAGTGACACCGAATGCACACCTTGCCCAAATCTCCAAAAATGACAACACGCTGCAAAGAGTCTTCCCCGGGATAAGGAGAAGCTTTGAAGCTATACTGATGCCCCCAAACAATCTGACCATTAAATAGCCGATGGCCAATTCTGTATGTGTACCTGAAGTTTATACGCACATGTAAATTTCCTTGGGCGCTTGCATTTGTACAAATGGATAGGTAATAACAGGAGCGCAGGTACAAACAGGACAAAGTTGTGAAAACTCATTTACTTGAGGTTAGGCCACAAGTCCTTGAGGAAACCTGTATGTATGAAACCAGGATCGCGCCATCCAACTGTCCTAGCAGGAGGGCCTGTTGTAAAACAAAAAAACATAGCGACGTTATATGCCCATGGGGTTCATCAAAAGTTGCTGCCCACATCGTACTTCCATGTAGAACATTAACACACTATATAAATAAGAATTGTTCTGCCATTATAACTTTCTTCTATGTTCTGCGTTCTGTTTCAGACCTGATTAAGACATGGGTTCCAGTATACTATATGATAAGAATTACTAACCACACATAGTGTTGCGACTGAAAGTTAGGGTGACTGCAGGGGAAAGGATTTGGATTTGCCCTTGTACGCCCCATTCCACGAATGCTGTAGCCTCCTTCGTACTATATCCACTTGTCCATGTCACTGTCATCTAGCATCAAATCATTTAACACCAATCAACGTCCTGAAAATATGGTACAACACAGAAGTTCTAGGCACAAGTTTCCTTAAGAAACTCTGACAAGTAAGAACAGTTCTGAAGATAAACTTACACCTGCTACCCTAATGAGAACCATCTGAAAGACATATAATTCCTGTTTCTGTCACTCGGAAAGTCAAGCCCATTTACAAACTAAGGTTGGTCAGACGATAGCTTTTGCTCTAGCTGTGAGACTACGGAAAAATGTATGAAGCACATAAGCTACATTTTTCGTCTACTTTTTTCCCTCCACAGGTACAAATAGTACAATGTTCAGTTCATACCCATTCATGTATGGAATATTAAGAAAATGGTACTTACTTCATTCCAGGATTTTCCTTGCGCTAGACGTGGGTACACAGGGGCCTTCGGGTTTACGAAAGTTATGCTCTCTGAACGTGTGATAAGCTTCGGCTGTTTTAATACATACAAAAGATGCACATAGCTATGTTAGAGCAAAGAGTATTTATGAATCACAGCATTGAAAGAAAATGAGAAAAGTAAATATTAGCAGTGTATCTCGATTGAAACATAATTAATTAACTATTATTCACAGAATCAAAGTGCGATCATTCTTTGACTCTTCCCCAGAGAAAATATGAAATATCAGTTCCAACTGTCAACACCCTGTAGTTGGGTATACTGAGCTCCTATACGAAGAAGTGAAGAGTGTTCATACATACATTTGAGAGGCCTTCAGAAAATAACGCAAATGAGAAATCACTCCTCTGGTTAATTAGCTGAAGCCTCAAGGATCCCTGTCCCGTCTTCACGTAGTCAGTACTGGTGTAGTTTGCATATTGGAACTGCCAAAAATGAGCATATGTTAAGTTCCAAATGTCCTGGGGTGACATGGAGGAAGGAAATAAGGCCAACCTTAATAGGAGCTGTGCATAAAAGAGGGGGCGCGACCCACTGGTTCTCTGCTGGGCAGATGGAATCACTGGTAAATTCAACAAAAAGGATTCCAAATAAGCTTCTAAATCATCTCTCTCGATGAAGCCTTTTAATTCATACCAAGTTGAAGCAATTAAGATGTGGCACCGACCTGAAATTAGCAGGAGAGAAGACCCCAATCCAGTCATCCTTGGATGGTTTGGGGTTGCTGTATCCGATGGTCACCCATTCTTGGTCCTGCCCCTGTAATAACAGGATTAAAACCGGTTACATTCCAAATGATTCAATCGAAATGTCATCCCGGCCATGCTGCCAATCTAGGTTTCATTTGACATCAGTATGTATATCCATCCACGATGGTAGCGACTGGCCAAATTAGCTCGAGCTCTGGTACTCGGGGGAGCCGATCGTGCCCTCACAGAGCAGAGCAGCGGCGCGAAACGGGAAAAGTCGCTCGAGTGATGCCAGAGCCAGAGCCAGACACGGGTGTTTTGTTTCGGGAAGCTGACCTGCAGGCCGAGGAGGAGCGGCGACACGTCGACGAAGGCGCCCGGGTGGATCTCGAAGGTGGTCCGGTGGATGCCGATCTTCGACAGCGGCTGTTCGCCGGCGGTGGCCGCCGCCGCCGCTGAGGAGGCGGCGCTGAAGGCGACCAGCACGTGCACCAGCGCCGCCACCATCGTCGTTCCGGGCGGCGACTTCATAGTGCTCGCTTGCTATATTCGGGATGTCTCACGCGACACCAGTATATACAGTACAAATAAGCTAAGCGTGGAAGTAGTTTATGGAGAGCATGTCCCGGGGGGAACGAGTGACGTCTAAGCTAAGCTAGGAACAGAGAATCTTAAAGAAAGAAAGTCACAGACGGAAAGCATTATTTATCCGTTCAGGAATTGAACTGTTTCCTGTCTGTCGTGCGAAAAAATTAAGAGCAGAGAGCTCTTGCTATTAATTAATTATCTCTATCTTTATCTTTATCTTTATCTTTATCTTTATCTTTACTACTTATAAAGGAGCAAACATGAATTTATCTACGCGCACCCCCACAAAACACAGAAGGGTCTTCTAAAACCACGCGATCAGGCCAGCCCACACGATCTAACCATGTATCATTAGCCTAATGATTTCCTGGGTGCAAATAGCGATTAACTTAGACGGACTAGCACTCTGCCCACGCCATCCCTCCGCCTCCGCAGGCCAGAAAAAACGCTTTACATGCGAGAGAATAGGAAACTGAAGGCATCTCTCCGCCTCCGCAGCGTAAAAACTTCACATGCGAGAATAGGAACGCATGTGCCCATGATCCCTCCTAAACCTACGGCTCCACTTCTGCCGCCAGCGACGCCACACGCCCTTGGGCGCCCTCGCCGCCGCCATCATCGACCTTCCTCGACGGCGAAGGATCACTTTGCCTTCTGCGCCGCCGCGCGACGCCACATAGAATAACAGTCTCCTTGGACGTCCCCCTCGCCGCCGCCATCACCGACCTTCCTCGACGGCCGGAAGATCACCTTTGCCTTTCTGCGTCGCCGCCGCACCTGACGCCACATGGAATAACAGTCTCCTTGGACGTCCCCCTCGCCGTCACCATCACCGACCTTCCTCGATGGCCAGAGGATCACCTTTGCCTTTCCGAACGGCACCTTCACCTCCAGGAAGCTTTTCGCCGTCATGGACCGTGCCCTCCTGCATCACACCGTGGGTAACAATGAGACACTGCACCCGACGCCGCACGAAATCAGTCTCCTTGGACATCACTGTCACCGTCATCATCACCAACTTCTTGGACTTCGACCTCGACGGCAGGAGGATCATCTTTGTCTTCCAGACGGCGATTTTGCCGTCAGCCAGTGCCTCGCCATTCGCAAACGTCGGTAACAATGAGAACAACATTCATAGAAGTGATTATTTATCGGGAATTCAGTTTTTTTATTCGACCCAATAGGTAGCTTGATAGCATTAAAATATGACATCTGAACAGAATCTGGGAGTAAGAAATATTTCAACATTTCACGATTAGTAAAAAGGATTGCATTGAGACAAAAATATATATGCGCCACTGCCATATATGCACCATAAGGAAGCTACGAACATTTAGTCTATGTACTGCATTTACAAATTATTGAACTACAAAAACTCAACTCTGATACTCTATTGTACCTGCTGCCATAAAGTATTCTTATAGGATGGGAATAGAATCTTAACTTGCTATTGAAAAATTATCCCAATTAGTACTTTGCAAGCAATCAACCCACCAGTTAGTACTTTTCAGTTCCCTACTCAACACCACCTTCATATTGCATATACACAGAGTAGAGAAATTCAGCCAAACACAATGATAATCTGGATAATTTCATATTGAGCATATAAATTCAAGGGAATTATTTCTTATGCAGAGAAGTAAACTAATCAACCCGGTAGTACTTTTTATGGTGTGGACTCCTTCGGAAGTAAATGTGCCTAAGCAAAAGTGGGTGATATATATATACCTCTCCAGCTTCAGTCAATAACTCACTTGAAAGGCTGTGAAGAATATTACAGCCACCTAATATTGTACTATCATTCCATCCATAGTTTCATCCATGTTCATCGTAGTTATTTGCCACAATATCCAGGTTCTTTTAAATTTATTCACAGGAAAGAGGGACAACAAATTGGTATGCCATTTTCGAATCACGTGTGAAGGCGCGCCTCATTTCAGGGTATAAGCAACACCCGCCCTTTGGGTAACTATCTGCAACCAATGAATACTGGCCACTTCTATTAACGTTTGTTTTAGTAGAGATGAACAATATTGTTGCTGTAGTGATAACGGATGTTATGTATCTACGCAGACCCTCAAGAATTGAAGAGGATTAGGGACAAATAATATTTATGCACGACATACAGATGATATTCGGAAAAGACGGTGTGAAGCCTATGAAAACACAGGTTTCAACAGCCCTACTCAATGATGATTAACATATGTCTGTTGCTCCTGCCCATAGCGATGTGCAAGAAAATGAAACACAAACACAAATGCAGAGATAGCAGTGATAGGAATAGTGTAAAAAACCGTTACGAAGACAATGAAATAGACCGCACTTTGTCTGGTTTACCTGTCATATATTTTTCATGGAAGATTGGACCGTATCATCTCACCTGGTTCAGGAGCTTCTATAACTATACATTCATCAAACATTTGAGCATCGAGAGTATTAGATGCAGAGGCTGCAGCATCTCTGCTGTTGAAGACACAATGGCAGCCTGTTGTTCTTTCTCACTTAGGCCGTTTTTTGTTCGTCCTCCAGCTTGGGCAGCAATTCCTTGATCTTCTCATTATAATACTCAATCATGTTAGTGTCAACCTTTTCAGCGATAAGGCCAAGTAATCCAGTCCTATGAGTAGGCTTGCCACCCTCAGGTTTGTTGTTGTTTTTGACTCTGCATAGACAACTTTAGCGTGAGCAATTTCCTGTTTCTGACATTCAATCTCTAGGAATATATTATCTGCCTACAAAGAGCAATGGCAATAGACAGCTGGAAAGTGAGATATAAGTCACGGAAAAATAAACATAGAGCAAAAACTCCCCTACAGGACTTCAGGATTACAGTACCTTCTTGATGTCTGTCACATCATTGCTTTGTAGAATGTATCAGGATGAAGTGCTTGAAAATAAGAGTCCACTGTATGTCACCATATTTAGATGGTGATCCGTGGAGGATAAGCGGTGAGAATATATTGTATAGTAACCACACAAGTGCGAAAAACCTTGACAAGATAAAGTAAGTTGAGAATACTGGTTGAAATTTTAAAACCAGGTTAATCACCTCCAGATTTTTTTTAGCAAAAATCTTTAGCCAAATATTCATAATTCAAAAAAATGAGATAAATTATTATAGGAGAATATGGAAGACTGTTAACATAGCTTCAAGAATTGAAAAAAAATACATGCCAAGTAAATACAATATATCTGCCAATTTCTAATGCTGAAATACAAGACTTGTAAAGAGAGGGTCGAGTCCTACATCAAAACAACAAGGTCCTGCAAAACATGAATGAACGGAGTGACAAAAGTTGAAACACCCAATCAACTACTCCCTCCGTTTGGAAATATAAGATGTTTTAGGTTTGTGAATGAGATGGATCTAGACATCTTTTAGTCTAGATTCATTTGAACCTATACACTAAAACATGTCTAGATACATCTCCTTCATAAACCTAAAACATCTTATATTTCTAAACGGTGGGAGTATAACATATTAAGCTTCGATCTAACTGAACCTGCCCACTGTCTAGATAAACATGCCCTCCGGACTAAATGAGATCAGTATTTGTTGGTGACTTAGTTTGGTGTACAAAAAACCTGATACATGGCAGGACCAATAATGACTATTTCCATTAGCCAGGTTCTTGTGGGAAACAGGTCCTGGCGTTTTCATCAGTTACCTTAATATGTTTTGCTGAAGAGGGAAACTCCTTATCTTCACACGGTTCTGATGCCCAGAGGCCAGAACGCTCGCGGTGCGGCCAGCCTGCCGGAGTAGGGCGTCCACGGCGGCGTCCCTCATCTATTGTTCTGATTCATCGACTTCAACTGCAGGATGAGGAGACTATCTCTGAGGCCGCCAATCAGGTGGAGACGAGGCCCGTGCCTCCGTCGCCGCCTAGCTCTGGGTCGCCCGCGAGCATGCCGATCTCGAGTGCCTCCTCGGGATATTAGACGACCAGAATCGACAAACGGGGGCAGTTTGACGAGATGGAGAGAGGAGCTGGGAACCAAGCGAACGGGGAGCTGCAGGGGGACAATGGAGGAGGCGCAGCAGCTCGTGGCTCGCGGGGGCGGTGGGGACTCGCGGGGCAGCAGGGAGCCCACACCACACGGCCACACACCAGCCCTCGCTGGTGGGCTTGTCCGTTTTTTTCTTGAGCTGGGGGTGTGTCCAATTCAGGTGTGTACAGAAAGTTTGCAAAGAAAATCTGCTTTGTAACTTGATCATCCTTGAATGAAAAATACTCTCTCTGACATAAGATGTTTTAGTTTTTGTAAAAGAAATATATTTAGACGACCTCTTTTACGTATCACGTTTCTTTAAAAAGTTCATATTATGATTAGTTGATGATTCTAAATGTCTTTAAAATTGAATTCTTATTTTTGGTAGTTGGTGTTTAAGGTATATCTGAAAAGCTTACACCATTGGGTCGTAGCAGCTACACCATAAAAAAATAGTATATGAAAAACATGTTACCATTATCAATTTATAATACGTGCTTTGCACGTGCACGCTTACTAGTAAGAAGACTAATTCCGTTTACAAGGAAAACTAGACTGAAAAGGACTATTCAGCTTCACAGAAGAAAAAAACTAGCATGAAAACTTCAGCAAAACTAGGCATTGGGCAGGGAAGCAAAGGTATGCCACTATGCTTGATTGATGACAGAAACCAATCCGGTAGTTCTTGGTCATGGCCGAAAATTTGAGTATTGGTTGCTAAAAATTTGTGGTTGCGTCCTGCTCAGATCTGCAATTCAGTTATGGACTTATGGGCAGCCCTTGCATGTGGTGGCCCATGCTGAGCAAGTTGCAACTAGCCACCTTTATGAAGCTCAATGGCCGTTGCGCTGTGTAAGCACTACAGTAGGTTCTACAGAATACGACGTGACCACACTAAAACCATTTAAATACAAGACATCATACCGAAAGAAAATCTGTTAACCTTTTGACATTTGGTACAGTCAAAAAAACAAGCTCAATGACTGTAGTACTGCGAAGATGCATCAGCCCATGTAAAGGCTCTCTACCTGCATCCCAATTCACACTTAAGAGTACACAACAAACTCATGTTCATACAGACCAAAACGGTTTCTGCTCTGAACTGGGACTTTGATTCCCCCGAGACACACTACCCGTCTCAATAATGTCATCATCGTCATCGTCATCGTCATCATCCCCATAGTCCATAAGCTTCAGCAAAGTATCTGAACATTAATATAGAGGTAATTTTCAGCTTACCAAAGTTAGATTATTATTAGGTCAAACACTATGTATATAGAAACTAGTAGTATATTAATTGGCTCCTCCATTTACCAGAAACTGATGCACTACTTGGTTTTTCTTCATTAGTCTCCTTTGAAGAAGGTAATCGAGCTGAGAAAACCTTTGGTGGTGAGACAGAACTCGCGTCCAACGACCTTGGAGGTGCCATCAGCTCCTTTAAAGCTGAATACCTATCCTCATTTCGTAACACTTCATTTGATGGGAACTTAGGAGGTGGTGGAGGCATGCTCCTAGGTGGTGGTGGTGGCATGTTCATGGAATATGGTGGTGACAAGTTCTTGGGTGGTGGCGGCGGTGGTGGCGGCATGCTAGTGGATACATACATATGTGATGGCCTATGCTGTGGGTCTTGTGGAAGTATCCCATTTGATCCAGTCTGGACTTTTATTTTAGGTGCAACCAACGAACTGCTCATTTTACCTAGATCATCTAAACCTGTCTTAACAAATTTGGACCCCAGTTGTGAGTTCTGGAAAAGATGAAACAGAACACTTTCCCATCAAATTCCTTCGCACTGAATTGAAGTATATAATGATAAAATGTACAAAAATGATGAAATCGGAATTGTTGCACAAATTCATGTATTATACGGATTTGCAAATTTTAAATACTATACTCCTCTGTTCCATATTATACAGTTTGCCAAAACGTCTTATAATATGAAACAGGAGTAGTAAGCAAGATACATCGAAATCCATTAACCATGCAGACATAGCAAGTTTGAGACGGCAACTTCCTAAGACATAGAGAATTATAGATGACTTTCATCTTTGCAATGTTTGTACAACTAATAAAATAAACAAAGGTTTCCTTAAAAGTGTCTAATAAAGCCAAGAAAACAATAAAGCCAAAAAAACAACACCTAAACTCTGCTCCGGTTTCTAGACAAAATACTAACATTTTGGAAAATTGGTACTCCCTCCGTCCTAAAATAAGTGACTTGGGTTTGTCTAGATTCGCATGTATCTAGACGCGTTATAGTATATAGATACATGCGAATCTACACAAACTCAAGTCACTTATTTTGGGACGGAGGGAGTACTACATTGCGAGTAAATGCAGAACTTAGGCCATTTTTTCAGAGGAGGAAAGTGAAGCTAAACCCAACTACGCCAACACCTCTTAAGAAAACTATATAAGTCAACAATTCCAAGTGTATGGTAGCAATGTTAATTGTCATTTAATGAAGTCTACATGCAGGTAGCAACATGTTGAAAACGAGGGTTAAAATAGTACTGTGCATTAGCAACAAGACAACGGAAGCAATCATCCAAATTTCACGCAGAATAACCCTGCATCTTATCAGGTAAACCCCATTGCAATTGCAAACTCCAACTTGCAATAAACCCTGTGAAAAAACACCATATACATAATATCTATTACCACCCTGCGAGCTTCAGACATGGTCAGAGAAAATACCTGGAATGAAATCAAATGTTAGAAGCAGATAAAACAGTTCAAAAAAAATGAGCATGCCAATCTGGCAGTCAACAAGTTACAACTACAGTTTTTAGCTATATGAAATCTAGAGTTCCCCTCCATTGCAGGAACTGAAATTGCTTCAGGAAGAAACATTACTTTACAAATCTATTTCTATCATCTCTTCCTAGTCTAAAGCAAGCCAAATAAAATGTTAAATTATTTTCAAAGTTGTGAGCTACTCCCTCTGTTCCATAATATAAGATGTTTTAGCTTTGTGAAAGGAGTGTATCTAGACCTCTTTTAGTGTGTAGATTCACTCCGAACCTATACGCTAAAGGAGATCTAGATACACTTCTTGCACAAAGCTAAAACATCTTATATTATGAAACGGAGGAAATAGTAAATAATCAAACCATTCAAGTATGTGCAATTGGCATTATCAGATATACAACATACAATTGTGGACTCGAGAGCATTGCTATTTTGCAACAGAAGCTCCATGCTAATCAAAAGTATGCCCGTTCTTTGAACTTTGTAGGCGTTATGGTGTTAAAATATTTTCCTTCATATAGCATACTAAAATCACATATGCAAATAGGATAATGTAAGCGTTTACTAAAGATGTCACTTACATATCAGGAATATACATCAAACAAAGTAAGAAAAAATATCAGGTTATCAAAGATGGCACAAGGGAAGCTGGGAAAGGGAGACAAGAGAACAGTTGCAGCAGGGGAGAGAGGAAGAGGGTGGAGACAGAGAGCTGTAAGAGACAGGCTTACGAAGAAATGTAGCTGTAATCAAATACAAGTCCAGGATGCAGCGGTTAAATCAGTTCAAGTAATCCGCACCTGAATGTCTGCCATTGGCAGTTCCTGGAACTTCCTCCTTTGTGAGCGCTTATCTGACTCCAGCTTTGCACTTGCGTCCACATTTCTCGTCAAGCTTGTCGACGTGGATGCAACGGGGACAACCTGAGTTGTCGACGATGAAGCATGCTTGAGCGCTAATGCCACCTGTTGCAATGGAGTTGCCTGGGGATAAATGTTTCCATAGCCATTGTAAAGTGCCCCACCACTTGCACCTTGACTAGGGCAGATCAGGTTACTAGGTGGTGGAGTCCCAGAATAAGTTGGTGTCCCAGATTGAAGTGTCACTGAAGGAGCAGCCATTGGGGAAGTAATTCCAGTAGGTGCAAATGAATGTGATGCTCCTGGTGACACATAAGGCCCTGAAGTACAATGTATTTCTGATGTTGTTCCAGACGTGTGCACACCAGCCAACAACTGCTGCGGAGGTGGAACAGCACCATATACTTTTGAAGAAGAAATTCTGTCATATAAAATATATAATGAGAACATGCCAAAAAAATCTTGCTTCGCTGATGAGAAGAATAGTCAATGGTTGGAAATTTGTGAGTAACAGCATCCAGTATTCAGTAAACTAGATACTACATTAACAGGTGCAATTATATTATTCCCTCCGACCCAAATTAATTGTCACAGATTTAGGCAACATTTTGCCTAAATCTATTAGGTTCAGTGAAACCTGCGACAACCAATTTGGATCAGAGGGGGTACTAAAATCATCATATTCTTAAAGTAAGTGTTCAAGGGACAAAGTGATAACATCACAAGTGAGTTAGACATCAAACATGGCAATCCCATTGATACATTGGTATGTACAACTGTAGTGTCACATTACTGCATTGTGCTAATCGACATACCATTGGTCTAGTGGAAATATAATGCATAATTGTATTTATGATGTAGACAGAGTCACAAAGAAAACAATTAAAGAAATTAATTCTGACCCAGATTTACAGACCTGGAAACACCAAATTCGGCTGCTATCGTATCTAGAAGGTTTTCTGCTAAAACCTTTGCAGCTTCTAGGCTCTTCAAATGCACACTTGATAGGTACATGTGCAGAGGTTGTTGTGATGCTGCAATACACATTATGAGATAAATACAAGTCCACGTACAAATTTCTAAAAGCTGCCAAAACAAACCACCAACCTTCATCGTGACAATTGCCAAGATTCCCTGAATCTTTCCCTCTTAGTACAACAGTGACTCCTGTTTCATTCATAATGTGATTTATATATTGATCCTGCATAAACAAAACAAAAGCACCAGCAGCACCAAAACAGTTTCTCCCATCCAGATTGGGATGTCAGAGAAAGCTCTGGCGATTAGTTTTTCTTTCAACAGAAAGGAAAATAAAACAAGACTGATTGACAGAAAACACAACTGATACAAACATCAAGATTAAATTTAACCAGCATCACGTATTGTTTCCAAGAACATACATTTGGACCACGGATGCAAGCCGCGACATTCAACGATGGATCTGCAGCAAAACCCAAAAAAATCGACGCACTAAAAGGATGAATACCCTGTGAAATGGGAAGGAAGATGTTAATCTTCTCAAGAAACAAATCCTGCAGAGTAATACAATAGTAAGTAGTTTACATTACACTGATTCTGAAGTATATGTGCTCGCTGTTAGCTAGTTCTTAGTAGCTCACACACACAGGTAAAACAGAGGATGAAACAGAGGTATACGCACACATATGAAGCTCTTATTTTCTTAGCTTATTTCAATACAACTTGGGGTACATGTCCTTATATAGGACTCAGGAACCGACTATCCTAAACCGACTTTGCTAGAGAAATAACTGCTAGCTTCTACTAGCTACTATCCAGCTGATGCTGTTTTGGACTCTACTACTTTAACAGCTAAGCTACAGCTCATGTCAGGCTAACTCAATTTCACTTTGACTTGCTACTACCGTCATACTAGTAGTCTCTTGTGCTGACATGCAAGTATGATTAGGCTACTTACTACTAAGCATCCAGATTATTGCTAACAGATTCCTCCAAAGAAAGAAGGGAAAAGTGGAATTGTACATCAAAAGATCCTAAATTTCAAAAAAAAAAAATTACTGCAAAAGGTTCTGGCTCAGCACTTCAACTAAATACCACGGAAAGGTTGCACCATCTACAAAAACACCACTTCATCGCATTTAGATGCAAGGGCCACCTAAAAGGTTATCCTTATATCCCTCCACCTGCTCAATCTCCATCGAGCCTAGAACCCCGACCCCCCGCCCCCTCTGGTCCTAGTCCTAGCAATTCAGCGGTAACTGTTCCCCAGGAGGAAAGGATCAGCACAAGCGAGAAAACATTTATCCCTAGTCAACTAAGCATCGGCATAGATGACACAGGAACTATCAGAACTGAAGCAGGGACCAGTCAATCAGTTGCTCTTGGAGAAAATTATCATGATTGATGTTGCTTTCCTGCTTCTGTTGGTGGGGATAATAGTCGCAAAGTTTGGTGACTAAATAATTATTAATGCTATATGTGATAGGATCTCTAGATTTACTCTCATTGAAGAGAGGGGATGACACTAGGAGTTGGGGCAATTTTCTGGTTTTATTTCTCGCACAAACTCACACACAAATGCCATGCCAACCACAGGGGTTGGGGATACATATTTATAGGCTGCTAGCCAGCCAAGAATATGCTAAATGCTAGTCCAAGATGCTAGTCTAAGATGCTGCCTAAAAGCAGTCAAGGATGCTTGGTCCTTGCTGCTCCTAACTGCCCGTCCTTGCTACAAGGACCATGTGTGTTACAGCCCCACAAAGACCAACAGTACAGAGACTTATTCATCATTCTCCCCCTAAGTCTTGTGCGTTGTCTTGTGGGAAGGCTGGACCATCCCAATCCTGGAGCAGAGTCCAAGGAACGTGATCCGCCCAAGAGGCTTGGTGAGCAGGTCTGCAAGCTGATCCTTGGTGTTGATGTAGCTCGCCGTGATGCTCCCTTCATCCAAACAGCGTCGGATGAAATGGTACCTCACTCGGATGTGCTTGCTCCGTTCGTGGAACACGGGGTTCTTCGCCAGGGCCAGAGCGGACTTGCTGTCCACCATGAGCTGCTACCGGGTGTCTCGACCGAGGAGATCACCAAGCGAAAGCAAGCGAGGGCTCGAGTGCAGCGGTGGAGGCCGCTATGTACTCGGCCTCGCGGTGGACATGGCCACCACCGCTACTTGATCGATCGCCACCACGAGGCACTTGCCGGGAAGAAGAGGATTCCGCTTGTGCTCTTCTTTGGTGTCGATGTCGCCGGCGTGGTCGCCGTCATTGCATTCGAAGTGTCGCCTGTGGCACCTAGGGTAGTAGAGGCCGTGGTCGAGAGTCCCCGCAACATAGCGGACGATCCTCTTCACACCGCCTGGTGTTCCGTCGGTCACGCATGAACCGACTAACGTGGCCGACGGAGAATGCCAAGTCCGGCCGTGTGAGGTAGCGAAGGCTCCCAAGACGCCGGTGCAGTAGGCGTCCACCTCCTCCGTCTTTGTCGCGGCTTCGACTCTCCTCCATCGGAGCGAGAGGGTTGCGCCGATGAGCGGCTAGCTCAACGACGCTTGGCGTGGCGGTGTCAAGCGTGATCCGGAGTGGTCCCGTGCACCTCGATCCCCGTGCAGAGAGGAGTCCCGGATCACTCATCCGAAGCGGCCTTCATTTCTTCCTTGAACGCCGCCACCTCGCATCCTGGTGCCGTGATGACCAAGTCATCGACGAGACACCTACCAATGTGGCATTTCTCCATTGCCCGTCGGTGACGGCCGCCTCGTCGGGCTTTGCGGCCCATCGTCTTGAGCGTGGAGTCCAGCTTGGCGTTCCATGCCCTTGGTGCCGCAAACCATAGAGAGCCTTGCGTGGGCAAGTACCTTGCCCTCGCCAGAATCGCAAATCCGGTGTCATTGCCGTAGACCTCCTCCTTCAAGTCGCCGTTGAGAAGGCGACTTGACATCCATGTGATGGACGCGCCAGCCTCCGGCGGCTAGCGCAGGAGGAGTCGCACGGACTCCATCCGTGCCACGAGCGGCGGCGTCGTCAAGTCGACCCCTCCCGCCGCAAGAAACCTCGCCACCAAGCGAGCCTTGTGCAGCGATGGCGCCGGATTCATCCTCTTCACTTGAACACCCACTTTGGGTGATCGCCGTGACCTCGGCGAGGTCGTGAGCTCCAGCGGTTCTTCTCGGCATCCATCTCCAATCGCATCGCGGCCGCCATGCCGCGTCTTGCTCCGCTTCGCAAAGACCGAGGCTCACCGTCGTCACATGCAAGTTGCGCTTCGCCTCCAGTTGCGTGGCACCGGTCCGCATCGACCGGTCGCCGAGAAGACCTCCATCAGACGGTATCAGAACGGCTCGCCGTCGTAATGCTGCCGACGCGCCTCGCCGTGAGCGAAGCGGGAACTCCACCGGCGCGCTCGAGCCGGTGCCGTGTAGACGCGCCGGAAAGTGATCGCCGCGCCGGAGCCGACGTGCCCGAGGTGTGATTGCCGGTGCCGAGTAGACGTGTTCGGCGCGTGATCGCTGCCGCTGAGTCGGTGGCGTTGCGGCACTGTGGTGCCGCTGCTGTAATAAATGCACCGATGATGGAGACTTGGGAATCGAGGTAGACGCTCGGCGAGGGTGAGCCGCCGCTTCCCGGCCTCGGCGGACGATTTCGACAATGAAGTCGCTATACGCCGAGTCGAGCCGCCGCCCACCGCTTTGTCCCACGCCCACCGCCTTCGTTGAACACAACATCTCGCTGCGGCGCACACGCCGTGTCTTCGGTCGAGGACGCGGTAGGCTTCGAGCCTCCAGAGCCGGCGAACACTCCCGAGTGCTCTGCCGCCGAGCTTGCCGACGGCCGAGCCTGGCGAACGCGAGGCACCAAGACCCGTAAGCTGGAGACCGCCGCTTGCGCCATGCTAAGCCTCGTGACGGCGTCTTGCCGCAAGTGCCTTCAGAGGCGAGCGGTTGAGGATGTAGACATTGCCGCGACCGCCTCCCCCGTAAGGCGGCAGATCCTCTTTGCTGAGGAGGCCCGCCATCCCCACAACCGTCTGGTTGCGCCGCCGACGACGCCTGCTCACCGGGTCAGTGGCGGAGAGCGGCGCAATGCCCCTCATCAGAAGACGACGCGAATTCGCTTCGTGAATTCGCCGTTGTTTGCGCAGAAGACGCGCAGCCTTGTACCAGACCGCCTCGCAACAACTCGCGAAGCTCGATGGCGCCCGCCGCTTCTCCTTGTCGCCGAGAAGCACCACCCGCATGTACGGGAGTAGTCATCGACGAAAGCAGGAAGTAGGCGTTCTCCCGGTGGCCGAGTCACCGGTCCACACAAGTCCTCGCACGAGCTCGAGCTTCTCCTTAGCTCAAGCTCGCCGCCGAAGTGAGTCGCCTCGCTTCATTACCACGCAGACGCCGCAGAATCGCTTCCACGTGTTCGAGGCACCATGCCTCGCACCATCTCCTTGGCCGAGCCGCCCAGCCTCGAAGGCTGGTGCCCGGCGCTGCCATCGCCACGCCTCGCCGCCCCGACGGGCGGCGAGGCAGGGCCGTACACCGCACATCAAGGACATAGAGCCGATTTGCGCCTAGTTACCTTGGCAAGAAGGCGACGATGGCGATCCCAGACAAGCAGGATCCTGTGCTCGATCAAGACGCTGCTGAGCCTCATCCACCGCCCCAAGTCACGATGGAGTTCTCAACAGCAGGATGTAGTAGACACCGGTGAGCATCCGGCTTCTCCTGGCCTGGCGAAGATGACGAGCCGACACTCGAATCTCCACTAGAGGCATCTCCAAACTTGACGGAGCTCGCCGCGGAGTCGAGCTCCGAAGAACTCCGACGACCGCCATGTGGGCGGCGCCGGTGTCAAGGCACCACCCGCCACTTGTTTGCCGAGCCATCGCCGAAGTAGCGTGTGCCTTTGGCTCGTCGAGGCGAGGTGCAATGGCAGCTGCAGTAGCGTAGCTCGATGCTCGCATGAGCCATGAACAAAGCCGCCTCCTCTCGCCAGGCGACGGGCCCGCCGCTGCGTGGTTGCCGACACCCTTGGCCCAATGGCTGCCGCCACGCTTGTGGCAGCGCCATCTTGGGCCAACTGGCTCACGGCGGCGCCTCCGCGGCGCCACCTTGCACCGACCGGCCGTTTTGCGCCTTGCGCGGTTTGTCATACCGCGCCACCGACGCGAAGAGACTCTTCTTCCCGCCACCGTGGCCGGGCCCCACCGCCTCGAGCGGCAGCAGCTTCCCAAGAAGGCGATGGACCCCGGAAGCTCGTCGGGTCGACGACCTTGAGGCGACCGATTGCCTCGATCGACATCGTGTTGAGGTCCAAGGGACTCGATCGAGCAAGCTATCCGCCAGATTTCGCGGACGCAATAAAAGCTTCTCGACCTTTTTCTCGCTAGGTGGCGTCGCCGAACCGCCCATCTTCCGCAGAAAGTGTTGAGACGAGGGCAAAGTCGCCGATGTCCTCACCGCTTGAAAGCCGTGTCATCCCACTCCTGCGGAAGGCCGCAGAATGCCTTGCGAGCACGGCCGCCGCCGACGCTGACGCCGATGGCCTCCCAGCCTCCTTGGCGCCCGCTTGTTGGAAAGCGAATCGCATCTCAAGTGACACGGCGGAGGCGCCCAGCCTGCCGATCGTCATGGCGGTCGACGTTGGCATCCTGGATCGCCTCCCACATGTGTCGCACTGAGCCGACCTTCATGACCGCGCCCACTCGACGAGTTGGTTTTGGTGAGGTAGGCCACCCAAAGACCGGGACTAACGCCTCGACCACGCCGGACCTCGAGGCCACGGCCTTGGTCGCTTGCCGCCGCCGGCGCGCCTCCTGTAGCGCCACCGCCAGGCGCGCCTCCTCGAGCGCCACCGCTGCTCACCTCTCCGAGCCGCCACTGCGCGCCTCCGGAGCTGCCACCGCAGCGTTTCACCTCCTCCTCGAGCCGACACCGCCCGTGCTTGGGCATGCTTTACGCCCACCGCGCCGCCCGCTGTGGGTCAGGTCGGCTGCCGCTCAAATGGAGCTGCTGATGCCGCCAAGCAGAGCTCGCCTCGCCGCCAGACGTGATGCTCCACCGCCGCCGCTGCCGCTTCCGCCTGCCGCCGCGCCGCCGCCGCCTTGACGCTGGTTGCCGCCATAACGGCCGCCGCCGCCCGCCACGCCTTCGCTGGGCGAAGCCGGCCTCGCCGACGCCGCACGCCGAGGTAGCCGAGTGCCGAGAGCGACTGGGACATGGTCCGCCGTGGTGCGTGGAGAGAGCCGCTAACGAGCCGTTGCGATCGCGCTGGCGAGAGGCCACTGGGGATGCTGAGTCAAGACTTGCTCATTGGCCGCCAGACACCGGTGAAGGGATGAAAGCAGAAACACTCAGCCTACAAGACAACCTCGCTCTGATACCACTTGATAGGATCTCTAGATTTACTCTCATTGAAGAGAGGGGATGACACTAGGAGTTGGGGCAATTTTCTGGTTTTATTTCTCGCACAAACTCACACAAATGCCATGCCAACCATAGGGGTTGGGGATACATATTTATAGGCTGCTAGCCAGCCAAGAATACGCTAAATGCTAGTCCAAGATGCTAGTCTAAGATGCTGCCTAAAAGCAGTCAAGGATGCTTGGTCCTTGCTGCTCCTAACTGCCTGTCCTTGCTACAAGGACCATGTGTGTTACAGCCCCACAAAGACCAACAGTACAGAGACTTATTCATCAATATGATGTGAACACGGATGTACATTACGTACCTATCGCTATTTATATCTTCTATCATTGCACATTTGTAATGAAGGGGTACTAAGTGCAAACAGAGCTGTTGATTTTTTGATGAACCAGTACTTCTGCTCTCAATGTAAGGAAAAAATAATCAAAATAACAGAGACCTGAGAACATTGCCAAGTCAAGTCCCAACTATCTCTACATGCCTAGTGATGTGTACTAGTGTCTAATGCATACTCACCACTAAATATGTGCACGAGATTTATCAGATCGGTATGAACAAAAAATAACTGAGCATGCGGAATTGGATATGGAAAATGAAGACAACAGTCTGAGCAAGGAACAGCGACGGTGTGGATCTTCCGCTGGCAATTTTATTGTGAAATGTCGTTATGGTAGTTGGGCGGCTAAACTGGGGAGAAACGAGGGCAGCAGCTCCTTTACACAAGAAGGGTGCGAGTCTACAGAGGATACAGGGTTGACTTAACCAATTTTTCCTGGGGTATCTTTGCCATTGCAGGAGGCATCCTTTTCCATGTCAGTTGCCTGAAGGGAAAAAGGTGCCATGGAAAAGCCATTGAGCACTGTTTCCCGAAACGATGCGACTTTTGGTGGTATTTAACTGCATAACTTCCTAAGCGTGTTTTACTACTTCACTGATCTGAAGATCTTTTGGTGGAAACATTGAAACTAGCATCACACATATGTTTGTATTATCTAGGCCCAGTTCTTTTTAGCTCCGGCTTGTGCAGAAACTGCTCTAGCTTCAGCTGTCCAAATAAACGGCGGTGGAAAGAAGCTCGACAGAAGACTGTCTAGTTCTTTTCAGCTTGTGTTGTCTCAGCTTATTTCAGCACAGATTCAGGTCGTGATATCATCAGTGCAGTGCATGCCGCCAGACCAGCCGCGCGCCGTTAGCCAGCATGGACGTGTGCGCGAAAACAACTAGCTAGCTCTTGATGAAACCGGCCATGAGGAGGTCAGACGCGGACGCGCACGCACGTCAGGTCCCGGCCGTGGAGCAGACGTGTGCTGCGACCTGCTCGGGCCAGACGACCGACAGGGTAGCGACCTTCTCAGCAGAGGTCGTGCAACCACCAGAGCCATGGGGACGGAGGAGATCGTACGACGGCTGCGATGGTAGGTCAAGGACCACAGCAGATCGAGCCCCGGCCAGCGAGATCAAGCTCGCCTTGATTCAGGCCGACGCGGTGTAGGGGGTGGCTGCGGGCTATCCCTCTGCCATGGAATGGGACCGGGTTGGGCAGGGGAAGTTTTTGGCTGCAGGGGTTGGTGGAGGACGGGGAAAGCAACAGAGAGAGAAAGATGTGGCTCGCGGAAGAAAACGTTTTGTTTTGACTGGCTCCCTTGCGCAGCGCGGTGGCAGTCTCGATGTAAATAGAAGGAAAAATAGGGGTAAGCGAAAATAACGTTTCGTCCAATTCCGGGAAGCTGCAGGAAGCTGGGGTACCCCAGCTTCTCCCCACTGTGAAGGAAACCTCGAAGCCGGCTGTTCCAAACCACGGCTTAAATTCGAGTTCTTTCCGGCTTAAGCTTATTTTGACCTCTAAGCCGTTCATAAGCTCCAAAATAACTAGGCCCTAATGTTGTAATCAAAACTTTTGTTCTATCAATATATATCAGCATAACTGCGGGAAACTGACGAATTAAAAAATAATCATATTATGTACTAACAAATACTATAGCAAATAATGGTCAACATTTGATACTTTTCCATTAGGTGTTGTCGTCCATTAGATTATCAGGTTAAACAAACTGAGATATGAAGGAGATACCTGTCTGTTGCTCTGGATGGCTTCTGGAATTTGGCCTTGTTTCAAGATTTCCTCGATCATTGATGCCGCATGATCAACAGCTTTAATTCGCTCAGCAGTATCTTTCAGCTGAACCAGGGGAAATGTTAGTTTTCATTATCGAACTATGACTAGAAGAAATCATTAAAAACTGCTGATGTGTAAGTAAAGGCACTGGAATCATAAGTTCTACGTTCTAACAGTAATAGGAAAGGATAGCGCTGCCACTGAAAGAATAGCAGAAGTCAACACAGCTAGAGTGCACTGTGCCAAAATCACAGGCATGTTGCATCCCACATCACCAATGTTAACAAAACTAGTATCTGATCTTCACACTACCACTTCATGCCAATTTACACAAAGACACATGCTACCTTTGATCATACTAATTAAGCAGATTTCGGACACTTGTGGACCTAACTTCTGACCCTTGCGGCTTTCAAAGCAGTTACACTTAAAAAACAACAGCCAATCTGGACTTCACAATTCCAAATTTCGAAATAGAGGGAAATAGAGGTAATTAGTGCACAACTGCACATGTCTTGATAGTGTTACTGAGACCCAGTTTTACACAGCCATAACAGAAAAAACACAAGCGAGTAACAGCACAGTGAAAAATTTCAAGGAGGACTTGCAGCAAGAGTTACTGGATATAGGTATCCCACAGAAAAAGGAAGCCAAACTTTATCATATGACTGTGTGAGCAATGTTTACCTGAGATCCCGCAGAGATATGTAGATAGAGTGGCTTCTCACCATCAGGCTGTCCGTTGGGAGGATGGTATTTTCCCCTAGGAAGGTCAAATTGGGTAAATATCAGGAAGGAATCATCACAAGTTAGTAAAGAGTCACCACCAATTGTGCGTATCAGACATACCTTGTAATGATGACAGTGCTTGTGCATCGCTGAATCTGTCAAGTATCAAACAACTGTCATTACCTTTATTACAACACAATCTGTGCAAAACTGATATCTAGGAACAAGCAAAATTTTACCTCGTCCTGTGTTTGTCGTTTCGTGAGCTTATACCGCACAGATGGATCGGCGTCATTAATGACAACTTCCCGTGCTATAAGCTCATCCGGTATTTTAGCCTGAGGCAACACGAAACACATGTAGTAACAATGAATACTAGACCAGATAATACATAGACTAGAATGGGGGTTGGAGAGGAGTGAACTATATCATGCAACACATGCCTGACTCAATTTCTGAATCGCAGTGGCAGCAATCTGAAGCACTGACGGCGCAAGCTGCGGCGGCAATGCATATGGCGCAGGGACTGCATTCAGCAACGGGGCTGCAGGATATGCGGTAGTGCCGGGGAACTGAACGCCGCACAGAGCCCCGATGTTCAACACGGGCAACCCCGCCACAGCAGCAGCTGCTGCTGCCGCCGATACAACGTCCTCTGCGGGTTGATCCCACTTCCTCTTCTTCCTATCAAACAATCACACACGTTTCAGCGCTCCCACCCGCCAACGTCGCGCAACTGTGTCCCTGTTGATCTAAAAAAACGTCGCGCAACTATGACCTCTTACAGGGAAAACTAGGCGCGCGAGACAAAAATTTCCGCTACAAGAGATTGAACAACCGTATCGGCCAAGAGCACGAAACTCCACGATTCGAGAGCTACGGGGGAATTGGAGAAAGGAGGTTCAGACCTCTGCTTGGTCGCGGTGGTGGGTTCATCCGAGGCCCTGGGAGTGCGGTCCTCCGTCATGGCGGGTGGCCTCGGAATTGGGACGAACCGGAGGAGGACGGGCGTGGGGCCGGCGGCGGCGGGATGGTATGCGGCCGGCGGTGATACGATGGATTGGGAAAACCGACTTGGGCTGGGCAGGGCCGTAGGGTAGGTGGATTCTTTCGGCTGGATCTGTGCCCGCGGGACTAGCCCAGGCCGGACAGCAAAACCTGATCTTCGCTCTTTGTCTAGAGGCTTTGAATTTTAGCTTTCTTTTGAAAAGAGACAGATGCACATTTCAAGCCTAAACTTATGTCCTAATTTGATTTACAACTCCAAACTTCAAACCGATTAGGTAGCAACCTTAACTCAAACCAAGTTTACATTACCCTCCAATTGAAACCTAGTTTTGGTGTAACGGTGTGATGTACTGTATCATCTTAAGGAGTTAAGATACAAATCTTCGTCTTAGAGTGTCGGGGATATAACCCCAGGTACCCCAGAGTTGATCTATAAGTAAACTCCTAAGAGACATGAATAAAGGAAAGAGTATTTAATAAGGAGATATTAGGCAAAATAGAAAAGGAAAAAGACAAGAAAGAGCAATCGGGCGTAAGGAAACCTCACCCCACACTCCCCATGTCCGAACTAAATAAAAAGAAAGAGACTAACCCCCGGGTGGGTCGACCTAAGCCTAAGTCGGCCCACCACAGGCCTCCTACCCGACGCCCGCCCACTTCCGAATCAACTGCCGCAGTCGACGCCTCCCCGCCAAGTCTCCTCCATTCCACCTCGTCGCGGGTGGGCCGAATGAGCACTAGCTCGGCCCACATGGACTCAACACCAGTCTTCCTTCGCCGGGTGGGCGAATGAGCACTAGCTCGGCCAGCGCATGGACTCGCACTCCCTTCGCCGCGGGTGGGCCGAATGAGCACAAGCTCACCGCATGGACTCGACCGCCTCCTCCTTCACCGCCCGGTGGGCCGAATGAGCACAAGCTCGGCCCACCGGGACTCAAGATACAGCTCCATAGGATCGCACCAGTAGGGTGGTCAATTAATCGATCACGGGTCAATGCCTACCCAGTCAACTACACCTCCAAAGAATGTCATTTGGGCCGAGGTATATTGCTGTGTACCATCTATTCATCTCCGGATAAAGCACATCATCGATCAAGCCAAGACACGGTGCACAAGTATTATGCGCCTGGGACCCAACCAACTCGAGCAGCACATGGAAAAAGGAATATGCCCTAGGCATCCAAGAATATGTTAAGGAATATGCCATGGCATCTCCGAAGATGCCAAGATATCTTGAGCATCTGGGAAGATCTTTGGGAATATGCTATGTAGATGCCAAACGTGTGGAACAAGACTTGTCCCTGGCCCCTTTATAAGGAGCACTGGGGAAGCGTCGAGGAGAGGCCCCAAGGGCTCCTCCCTCTCGCTCACTAGGAGCTCTCCTTCTTACTCTTCCTCCACTCTCATAGGGAGATCTAGATAGAAGGATAGGAGATACTGTGAGCATGATTGTAGCCACAAGTATGGCAAGATTATAAGAGATTAGATGTATAGAAGGAGGTGTTATCCCACTTGAGAGCTTCAATCCAATATACATTGTATTTCTCTTTGATCATTCGAGCGGTCTTCATGCATCATCCTCCCCGGATTCCTCCACGTCCATCGGCTCCAACTTTAGCCTACCCATGGCATATGCCGTGATACCACCACGACATTTGGCGCCCACCGTGGGCCTTCTAGTGGCGTTGGTTGGGTTCCCATCCCGACGGGAACATCTTCATCAACTTCTTCCTCATAGGGCTCATTCACTTCACCAAGTCAACAGAGAACAAAGAGGTAAGCGAGTGAACAAGTCTAACTCATCAAAGTGGAAAGACTCCAGAAAGGACTCAAGCGCTACTCCAAGCTTCAGTAAGTACCAAGTAACTCAAAGAAGGGTATGGCCTAGCAAACTCACCCAAACACTTCTCCAAGTATCAGTAAGTGCTGTAACTCACCACCTATACTCAATCCTTCATCCCATGGAGAGAATAACTCAACCCGGGGACTAGTCAACTTATCCGTAGAATCACCTTTAGATTAAGAGAGCATTATGTTGATTTGGATCTATACTCCAGCCAGCTTATCTGTTAACTCGGCCATAAGTTGAATCATCTTTTTTGTGATTCAGATAGATTTTGAGTCAGTTAGTTTATGTTTTGGATTACCCATTAACTCAAATTTCACCAAATTTTATCTGTTAACTCGGCCATAAGTTGAATCATCTTATTCGTGATTCAGGTAGATTTTGAGTCAGTTTATTTATGCTTTGGATTGTCCTCAAACTCAGCTTACTAGCCAGCTTATTGTTGATTCAAATATAACTTGAAGTCAATTTGTTTATGCTTTGAATTAACCTTCAACTCAGCTCAGTAGATTGTCTCTGATTCGAACTAACATTTGATTCAGCTTGCCAGGGTATATTATAATTCGGATTGGTATTCAGACTCGGAGTACAAATCATATCTCTGATTCAGGCCAAAGCTTTATTCAGTTCAGCAGATTGCCAGGTTATGTTATGACTCGGATTGATATCTCACCATCTTGCCAGGTTATCCCATATCTCGGACGACTATTGGCTATCTTATCATATCTCGAATCTATATCTCATATCTACATCTCGAATCAGATCTCTCAGCGGTTATCCATATTATCATGTCCCAAAGCTTAATCTTGGATCTATATCTCAGATCCATATCAAAGGCAAATTATCGTCATCACGCCAAATCAAGTTATATCGTGGAAGATAGGTAACTCGGATTTAGGATGAGTTAATTCGGATTTGAGTCGATGACTCGATTCGGGATACAAGTCAAAATTAAGTAAAGTAACTCGATTTTGGATGAGTTAACTCGGATTTGAGTCGATGACTCGATTCGGATACAAGTCAAAATTGAGTAAAGTAACTCGGATTTAGGATGAGTTAACTTCGATTTGAGTCGATGACTCAGATTCGGATACAAGTCAAAATTGAGTAAAGTAACTCGGATTTTGGATGAGTTAACTCGGATTTGAGTCGATGACTCGATTCGGATACAAGTCAAAATTGAGTAAAGTAACTGATTTTGGATGAGTTAACTTCCTGATTTGAGTCGATGACTCGATTCGGATACAAGTCAAAATTGAGTAAAGTAACTGATTTAGGATGAGTTAACTCGGATTTGAGTCGATGACTCGATTCGGGATACAAGTCAAAATTGAGTAAAGTAACTCGGATTTTGGATGAGTTAACTCGGATTTAAGTCGATGACTCATTCGGATGCAAGTCAAAATTGAGTAAAGTAACTTCGATTTTGGATGAGTTAACTTGATTTGAGTCGATGACTGATTCGGGATGCAAGTCAAAATTGAGTAAAGTAACTCGGATTTAGGATGAGTTAACTCGGATTTGAGTCAGATGACTCAGATTCGGGATGCAATTCAAAATTGAGTAAAGCAACTCGGATTTAGGATGAGTTAACTCGGATTTGAGTGATGTCACTTAGATTTGAGCCAGATGACTCAGACTTTCATACGAGTCAATTTTGAGTAAAGTAACTCGGATTTGGGATGAGTTAACTCGGACTTGAGTCATATAACTCGGATTTGGGTCAGATGACTCAAGACATAAAGTCAGAATCGAGTAAAGTAACTCGGATTTGGGATAAGTTAACCCGGATTTAATCATGTAACTCGGATTTGAGTCAAATGACTCAGACTTAGGCATAAAGTCAATTTTGAGTAAGGAAACTCGGATTTGGAATCAGATGACTCGGATAAAAACTTACCTAATGAGGTTAAAAGAGCAAAGCCCAAGAAGGCAAGAGCTCATAACTTACCCAATGGGGTTAAAAGAGCAAAAAGGCGAGAGCTCATAACTTACCCAATGAGGTTAAAAGAGCAGTGCCAAAGAGAGCCAAGACTCATAACTTACCCAATGGGGTTAAAAGAGCAAAGCCCAAGAAGGCAAGAGCTCATAACTTACCCAATGGGGTTAAAAGAGCAAAGCCCAAGAAGGCAAGAGCTCATAACTTACCCAATGGGGTTAAAAGAGCAAAGCCCAAGAAGGCAAGAGCTCATGACTTACCCAATGGGGTTAAAAGAGCAAAGCCCAAGAAGGCAAGAGCTCGTAACGTACCCAATGAGGTTAATAGAGCAATGCCAAAGAGAGCCAAGACTCATAACTTACCCAATGGGGTTAAAAGAGCAAAGCCCAAGAAGGCAAGAGCTCATAACTTACCCAATGGGGTTAAAAGAGCAAAGCCCAAGAAGTCAAGAGCTCATAACTTACCCAATGGGGTTAAAAGAGCAAAGCCCAAGAAGGCAAGAGCTCATAACTTACCCAATGGGGTTAAAAGAGCAAAGCCCAAGAAGGCAAGAGCTCGTAACGTACCCAATGAGGTTAATAGAGCAATGCCAAAGAAGGCAGGGACTCATAACTTACCCAATGGGGTTAAAAGAGCAAAGCCCAAGAAGGCAAGAGCTCATAACTTACCCAATGGGGTTAAAAGAGCAAAGCCCAAGAAGGCAAGAGCTCGTAACTTACCCAATGAGGTTAATAGAGCAATGCCAAAGAAGGTAGGAATTCATAACTTACCCAATGGGGTTAAAAGAGAAATGCCCAAGAAGGCAGGAACTCGTAACTTACCCAATGAGGTTAATAGAACAATGCCAAAGAAGGCAAGAACTCATAACTTACCCAATAAGATTAAGAGAGCAGTGCCCGATAAGGCCAGTATTCATTACTTACCCAAAGGGGTTATGATCTGTGCCCAGAAGGCCAGAAGTCCAGAAACTTACCCAAAGAGGTTATGACCAGTGCCAGAGAAGGCCGGAAGTCAAAAAATGGTCCCAGAAAGGTTATGAGCAGAGCCCAAGAAGGACGAAATCACAAATTTACCCAAAAGGATTATGCGACCAAAAAATGTATGACAAATAAGTTCTATGTCAGAAAACAACTCTAGGGATATTTTAGATATAAAGCCCATGAGCGATTCTACGAATCCCACATGGCCTCGGGGACTAATGTCGGGGATATAACCCCAGGTACCCCAGAGTTGATCTATAAGTAAACTCCTAAGAGACATGAATAAAGGAAAGAGTATTTAATAAGGAGATATTAGGCAAAATAGAAAAGGAAAAAGACAAGAAAGAGCAACTGGGCCGAGTAAGGGAAACCTCGCCCACCCACACTCCCATGTCCGAACTAAATAAAAGAAAGAGACTAACCCGGTGGGCCGACTAAGCCTAAGTCGGCCCACCACAGCCTCCTACCCGACGCCCGCTCCACTTCCCGAACCGACCGCAGTTGACGCCTCCCGCCAAGCTGCTCCTCCATTCCACCTCGTCGCCGGGTGGGCCGAATGAGCACTAGCTCGGCCCACCATGGACTCAAAGACTCTTCCTTCGCCGGGTGGGCGAATGAGCACTAGCTCGGCCCACCGCGGACTCGGCACCAACTCCTCCTTCGCCGCCGGTGAATGAGCACAAGCTCGCCCATCATGGACTCGCACCAGCTCCTTCACCGCCGGGTGGGCCGAATGAGCACAAGCTCGCCCACCAGGACTCAAGACTCAGCTCCATAGGATCGCACCCAGTAGGGTGGGCAATTAATCGCGCCAGTGAATCTGCTTACCCAGTCGAACTACACCTCCAGCAATCTCATTTGGGCCGAGGTATATTGCTCCAGGTACCAGTCTATTCATCTCCAGATAAAGCACATCATCAGATCAAGCCAAGACACGGTGCACAAGTATTATGCCAGTTCTGGGACCCAACCAACTCAGACAGGCACATGGAAAAAGGAATATGCCCTAGGCATCCAAGAATATGTTAAGGAATATGCCATGGCATCTCAAGATGCCAAGATATGCCGAGCATCTGGGAAGATGCTTTGAATATGCTATGTAGATGCCAAACGTGTGGAACAAGACTTGTCTCCTGGCTCCCTTTATAAGGAGCACCGGGAACGTTCGAGGAGAGAGGCCCCAAGGGCTCCCCTCTCTCACTAGGAGCTCTCCTTCTTACTCTTCCCCACTCTCATAGGGAGATCTAGATAGAAGGATAGGAGATACAGACTCAGAGCATGATTGTAGCCACAAGTATGGCAAGATTATAAGAGATTAGATGTATAGAAGGAGGTGTTATCCCACTTGAGAGCTTCAATCCAATATACATTGTATTTCTCTTTGATCATTCGAGTGCGGTCTTCACTGCATCATCCCTCCCCGGATTCCTCCACGTCCATCGGCTCCAACTTTAGCCTACCCATGGCATATGCCGTGATACCACCACGACATAGAGCATGTTCAATAGTATAGCCAGTTGATGGCTACAAGAAGCTGTTGTATCATAATTTTTAATTTATTTATAAAATTATTAAGTTGTCCTTGTATGAATATCTGATATGTATCATTTAATATGTGATTTAGTTGTAGAACTATATATTCATGTTGTTATATTCAATTTTCTTTAGTCGTCAAGGTTGTGCTGGACACACAACTTAGACTAATATGAAAGTCAGCTGATGACTTAATTTCACTTGTCATGGGTATGATAATGCTTTACACTTATTCGATCGTAGAGTTTAGCGAGTCAGACTGACCCATATTGAGATACAACGAGTAAGTTGTCATTTTTATGTCTCAATCATGAGCTTGTCACACAATCTGAGTTGTGGATCAACCGACTAAGGTTCTGTCAAATGTTGTTTCGTCACATGGCAGTTATGAAGGCAGATTTCGGTCAGCTGAGAATCAAGTTGTGTGATATGGATAACCCAGGTGGGATTTTCTCCTTCGACTGGAGAGATATTCTCTGGACCCTCTCGGGTGATATGATTTGAAAAACATGATCATGTGTGACTCGATTAAGTATTAACCGAGTAGATCGACTAAGAGTTAGTCGGATGAATCACATACCACGGATCGAGAAGAGAGTTGAGCTACTAAAGGGATGACAATGATTCATCTATAGCTTGACAAGTATATCTTGAAGCAAAAGGGACTCGCACGTAAGTTGTATTGAAAGGAATGTCGTCATGGCTCTATGGCACTTGGGATTCGGCACATTCTGTTAGGAGCCGCTACCAATTGATCGATTGTGAGTCAGAATATAATCGTGTCCAAATCGTCACGAGCCTGCAAGTCTTACACTCAAGAGTGAGAGCAAGTCAGATATGAATCCGACTGAGAAGTATGTCATTCGGGTTGGACCCGAACCGGACACGGACTAAGTTAGTGAGTTGGACTCGCAGTGACAAGAATAAGGCTATAGTGAATGGACCACAAGTGTTGTGTAGCCCACTGTCACTCTCTATATAGAGTGTGGCGCGGGATTCCCGAGGAGCACGGTTAGATAATTCCATGCGTTGGAAATCCATTCAGTCTAGTCGACACATCGGACCTAGCATTTCACTATCGGTGTTTCTCCTTGTACGTGTGGGTATCAGCAAAGGTGTTGTATGCTCAACACTTCGACGATTGTCGGATCAGATCGGATCGTGAGACTGCACTATTTCGACACACTTCATCGATAATCCGTATCTGCACGTCTAGTTATAATCCCCATGGCTTTCTACGTCGGCTATACCTTGGGAGTTTCACGTAGATTTTTTTTGTTTATCTCTACGCGCCCAACAACTCACATAATAGTGTTTGGTTGTAATGTTGGCTATTAGATTTTTGTTTCTACTACTTTCTCTCTATCTCTTTCTTGACATTTATTGTATTTTCCTAGAAGCACGTGTAGAGGAGGGCTTTAGCATCATAGTCCGATCCCCTCATATTTGTTTGTGTCTCTCCTCCATGTAGGCCAAAGTACCACATATGCGAGCTATAAGTTTCATATTGTATTTGCTCTTAGGAAAAAAAAAGTCTTCATCCATCTTAGGGAAACTACAATGGACATCCCCATTTTGGTTTTTCATCTCCGTTTTTGTCCTGCGGACAAAATCTAGCACCCAACAAGTATCCTTATTTTGTTTTTTCCAGATTTTTTTGCGCAGGCACCTCCATTTCTAGAGCAAATTTGGGTATAGAATGGGACGAGACGAACAGTGTCTCCGTTCCCACATCCTAACTGGACAGTTGCCGGTCAAACAAATCCCTCGCCAACCTCCACTACTTCTCTCTCCTCTTTTCTCCCTCCTTTATTTTTATCTTTATTCTTCATGCACAACAATCTCAACGGTGACTTTTAGGATTTTGTGTTAGAGGTTGTCGCGCCATGCGTCTCGTCGACCACTATGGTGGGGCGTCCACATCGTACAGGCCTCGCCTCGAGCCGTTACTCTTGGACACCACCGCCCCGAGGGTCGAGCAGCGTCATGTAGACCGATGGTTGCCGCCGGGAACGAGAAGCGCCTGGAAGACGGGTTGTCCCATCGAAGCTATCGTCCTACAGCGCACGCTGTTGCTGCAGGCCGCTTTGGTGCCTTTGCCGCAGCTCGTGTTGGTCTCCAATGGAAGTACTAGTACTAGACTACTACTTCGATTTCAAAATATAAGGGCTTGTTTGATTCATAGGAATTACATAGGAATTGTGTAGGATTTGAATCCTATGGGATTTTTTCCTATATTAGTGTTTGATTCATAGGAACACATCCCATAGGAATTAATCCTATAGGAATCTTGTAGTGCAATTCCTATAGGAAAACAACATTAGATCACACCTCATGGAAAAATTCCTTTGCCACATCAAACAAAATCCCTCTTCCTATAGGATTCACATTGGCATGACATCTCAATCCTATGTTTTTCCTATTCCTATACTTTTCCTATCCTATGAATCAAACAAGCCCTAAGATGTTTTAGGTTTGTAAATAAAAATATATAGACTTGATTTAGTGGGTAGATTCATTTTAAACATGAGTGAACCTATATACTAAAATTAGTTTAGATACATTTGCTTCACAAATCTAAAACATCTTATATTATAATGTAATACTTAATAGTCGTCTCCTGGGCATGAGAAGGGGCGACATCGCTAGCCCGGGCGCATAGTTAATAGTCGTCTTCTGAGAGCATCTCCACACGTTGATCGAACCCAGACCGAAAATTGGTTTGTTTTTCGGCCGGACGGAACTAGTTTTCGGCCTGGGTATGCCCATTTTTCCACTCGCGTACCTATGCCGAGTCCTAAAGTTCGGCTAAAATTCATCAAAGATGGGCGAATTTCATTAATTTGGGCGAATATAGGCGAATTACATCAAATTTAAACTAAACTAATACATAATAAACTTTAAAAAGCCGCCGCCGTCGGGCCCTCGCCGTCCTACATGCCGAAGTTGCTGTAGAACGCCGTGTATTCGGGGTCGGCGCTGCCACAAGGCAGGTTCAGCGCGGCGAGCGCAGCAACTCCACCTCGCTTGATCGCAAGCGCATGCGCCGAGCCGGAGGAGTGGGACGCCGATGCGGAGGAGGACGAGCTCATGCTCGCCATCCTCCTCGGCATCCAGTTCGGCGGAGGACGCCGGCCGGACCTGGCCGCCGGCATCGGTGTGCGCGGGAAGCCGAGCCGCGGCGTGTTCCCGCGGTTGATGTGCTCCATCACCGCCTCGAGGGTCCGCCCTGGCGCGCTCCACCAACGCCGGCGACCCGCCGAGTTGTTGCGCTTCGGCGGCGACTCGTTGGGCGGCCCTTCGTGGTGGGCGAGCTCCTGCTCGCGGCGTTCGGCGAAGAATTGCTCCCAGTGGAGCAGGTTGTCGGCGCTCTCGGCTTCGGCGGGTTCGTCCATGCCGTTGATGTACTCCTGTACATTGTACGGCAGCTCGTCCGGCATCGGCACCGACGGGACAGGGATGTTGCTGGCACTCAGCTTCCAGCCGGGAGGCATCCGCATGTCCGGCGGCGCCATATAGCCGGCGTCGTGCAGAAGGCGTGCCTTCGCAGAAAGGCCGGGCCGGTTGTGCCGCAGCTCCATCACCAGGGTACCGTGAGGCCATGGCTGGGGAAGGGGAAAGCTGTGGGAGAGGGTTCGCCGGAGCTTGTGGGTGGGGGAGCTGTGAGAGAGTGTGGAGATCTCCGACGAGGGGGTAAGGCTTATAAAGGCCGAGTGCGGCGGCGGGGAGGAGCGGCGAGGCGAAAAAGAAACGACGGAAGTTAGTGCCGCCGTCCGTCGCGAGCCGGCGCGCGGCGGCGGTGGCTCCGTAAATCGGCGACGCGTGGCCGACGCGACGGGCAGTTAATGTCCGGCGGTCGCCGCGTGGTTTCGAGGATGATGACGACTCGGCTTCTGTCGCTGACTCGGCGGGTCCACGCGCCACTTCGTTTTTTTTTCGCCGAACTCGCTGAGTCCGGCGTTCCTAGGACATACCCGGAAATCTGGGTTCGATCTGGGTAGTTCGGACGAAAATTGGACCAAATCCGGCCGAAAACAGGTCCTTAGGTTCGTGACTGGGCCAATTTTCGGCGTTCGGACTAAAATTCGGCGTCCGGATCGACCTTCTGTGTAGGCGAGTGGAGATGCTATGAAAAGGGGCGACATCACTAGCTCGGGCGCATACTCGAGGAGTCTAGGTGGAGCTCCTGGATTCCGCCCGTGCTCCGTTCCGCTTGCCCACATGTTCTCTTGGTGCTGGCCATGGAGAGGCATGTTGTGGTTAGGATCTTTGGCCTCCTCTACATGTGCCTGCTACGAGCATGACCATGGAGAAAGAGATGGCACGTATGTGTATACCACATACTCCCAAGTATGCGTTGACATGAAGACCTCGAGGAGCTGCAACGGGCAGCAGAGCAGCGTGTCCCCAACTTCCTACTCGCCTTCGACCCATTCCTATCGTGCGCATGTCCTCGATGGTGACCTTTGTACCTCGCCTCTTCCCTACATTTGTCGGCATCAGCATAGACATTGTTGGGGAGGTGACCCCGGATAGGGTCAGGACGGGGAAAGACAAAAGAAAGTTCCCCGTCCAATTTCGAGTTACTGTCTAAATCGGCCGAATCCTGTAAAGGTCGGCCGAGGTAAGCGCGAGCAGGACACTTATGAGAAGACCAATACGTTACCCGGCCGACGTACTGTTTAAGTCGGTCGGGTCAGCCCGAATAATCTAAATAAAGGTGAAGGCCAAGCCGAGTTAAGCGAGACAGGGCCGAATGACATGAAGCTTGCAGGAGAAGGAGGTGCCTATAGTCAAACCCTAGTCACAGGCTAGGAAGAATCTGAACAGAGCCAAACACAAAGGACAAGGCGTAGAGCGACAGAAGGGCAGAAGGAGGTCATGGAGGTGACAGTCCTGGAGCCCGAGGCGTGCAGGTGGGGTTCTCTGAAACCTTGCCGTCATTAGAAGGGCGACACGTAAAGGAGGCCGCCGAGTTACTATATTGGGACAAGCATATCTTCGAATATGCTTGCCACGTCAGCCCTAGAAGAGCCAAGGCACCCCTTTATAAGGAGAGGCTTGGATTCTGAGAAGGATATTGGCTCATTTGATACCGTTAGGCTGGTAAAAGTTCTTCTTCTCCTCTTGTAAACAGCTCAAGGAGCACTTGTAGCCCAAGAGAGGAGAAATAAAGATCTTTATGTTAGTCTTCTATGTGTAGAATCAACTACATCTTCCCTCCCCAGATCCCTCTAGCATCCATTGGCCCCATACTTTAGCCTACCCATGGCATCTGCCGTGCCACCACCACGACAGTTGGCGCCCACCGTGGGGCCAGAAGCGGTGCTAGCCGGAGTCAAGATCCGGATGGGAAACTTCATCCACACTGGCGAGCGCGTGGTCTCTGGCTTAGTTCGGATATTTGATATCTGTGACTATGTCAACGATAACGCAGGCAGCTTCAGGGGAAAAACTCCCCCACGCAACGGCGTCTTCATCAACCTGGGCATGAACCAGATCTACATCGGCGTCGACACCTCATGCGTCTACCCTCACTAAGTCATTTTTGCAGGAGAGCCTCCCCTCAGTGCTGCGAACGGTCCGCGTGGGGAACGCCCCGCCAACAGCATCGAGGTAATGGTCACAGCAGGAGTACATGTAGCAGCAGGGAGAGCCGGATCAAGCAAGGACCCGACGACAGGAGGACAGGTGACCATAAGGCAGGCAGCTCCACAGCCCACCGAGGTAGATCCTTCGGCAGCAAAGCCAACCGAGATGCAGGAGACAACCCCAAGGGCACCAAGGGTAAGATGGCCACCTCTGGAAAGACCAGAAATATTCTCCAGGCAACTATAGATAACTTGACTACGCGTGTGGCACCGATACTTGATCCGGCTAATGCTCAGGCAGAGTTAGAAGAAACTAGGCAGAAAGTACTTGTAGAAGCAAAAAAGGTGTCGGCACTGCAAGAGTCCCTAAACAGGACCCTGCGAGAATATGCTAAGGCAAATAAGCTAGATGTTGACCCTGAGCGGGTTGATGAGTTAAGATTAAGGGGAAAAAACCTCATGAATGATATCAACAAAGAGCATGAAGCTCATAAAGCAGATTCAGCTGATCTAGGTTTGCCGAGGTATAATACCCCGGCGAAAAACCTAAGGGCGGCGAATGCCGCGACACTAGAATTGGAAGGGCTGACCGGTGAAGCCCGACAGAAATAGCAAGAAAGAGTGAATGAGCTGGTGCGCATTGCGAACCAGTAGAATGAGGAAATGCTTAAGGCAGACCCGGCAAGACCTGGTGCCTCACGAATGGTTCATTCGGGAGCAAAGACCGCCCTTTCAAAGCGTATGCATCTTCACCCGGAAACAATGGGCGGAGAGATAGAGCGGTAACTTCAGGAAAAAGAAACAAGCAGATTGTACCATATGATCTAGCGGTAGCTGAAAAGATTAATGAGAACAGAGGCAATGGAAGCCGAGACAACAATAGCAAAAGAAATCCCCACCGTGCCAACATAGGCGACGAAAGCCGAGGTAATGGAGACCTCGGAAGAGGAAATCATGAAAACAATATCCCAGCAGAAGGGAGGAGAGATCCGCCGCCCAATCCACAACCGAGGTATGAACCTCGGCAGGAAAGAGAAGTGAGAACAACTCGCCACAATCAGGCAAATGAAAGATATAATGATGGTTATTCAAATGTGGAATATGCGGGTCATGGTGGGAATAACCACTATGAAATGCAGGAAAGAATTGTGTACAGAGATTTGCCATCAAGTGATGCAAGACTAAAACTAGACCGGCTGTACCGGTCCGAGTTGTTAGAAGAGCAGGGTCCACCGGGTCCGGCATGTTTCGGACCACGGATCATGGGCGAGCCGCCAGTGCCGAACTTTCAACTGGCAAGAGGCACAAAAACATATAATGGAAGCACCAAACCACGGGATTGGTTGATTGACTATGCCACTGCAGTAAAAATAGCTGGCGGAAACTTGCGATGGGTAGTACGATATGTCCCGCAGATGCTGGAAGGACCCGCTAGAGTATGGCTGAATAATCTGCCACCAGGCAGTATCAACTGTTGGTTAGATTTTGAAGAGATGTTTGTCAGCAACTTCACCAGCACTTACAAAAGGCCAAACAGGCCACAACAGCTAGCAATGTGCAAGCAAAGGCCGAATGAGACAGACAGAGAGTTCTTGACTCGGTGGTGCAATCTCAGGAATTCATGCGAGGGAGTTATAGAATCACAAGCAATAGCTTGGTTCGCTTAAGGGTGCCGTTACGGCAGTGTCTTGTGGCAGCGACTACAAAGAGATATGCCAACCACTTTGGCAGAGACCATCAAGATAGCAGATTCTTATGCATTGGGAGATCCGACGCAACCAGAGCTGATGTCGGCAGACCATCGAGAGCATCAGGATCAATATGCAAGAGATATGGCTGGATCATCGAGGCGCAACGAGTTCAGAGGTAGAAGAAGAGAGGAAAGACCAGATTACAGATATGCCTCTAATCAGGTGGCAGCAGTAGTACAAGATCAGCCGAGTCACGTGAAAGTATAAAGGAAGTCGCCTAGAGGGGGGGTGAATAGGCTTTTAAAATTATTACGGTTTAGGCTCAAGTAAATGCGGAATAAAACTAACGTTTAATTTATTGAGCACAAAACCTAGCCAGTAAGTTCACCTAGGTGCACCAACAACCTATGCTAAGCCATACAAGCAACAAGGTGATAGCAAGGTATAAATACTTCAAGCACGATGGCCATCACAATGTAAAGTGCATAAGTAAAGGTTTCGGTTGAGAGATAACCGATGGACATGGAGACGAAGGTTTGTTTCCCGAAGTTCACTTCCAAAGAAGCTACGTCTCCGTTGGAGAGGTGCGATGGCGCAATGCTCTCCGAACGCCAAAAATGGCTCACCTCGAGGTGTGGTGGCTCGATGCTCACCCAACCCCACACAAGGCCTCACCCCGGATGCGGAAGCACGCAACTCACCGACGCCACAAAAGGCTCACCCTATTCTCCCAAGTGCGCACCACAAAAGGCGGGCACTTGCTCCACTATGGGACGCTTGAGGGCCGTCACCGAACCCGTACAAAGATTGGGGCTAACTCCACAACTCAATTGGAGGCTCCCAACAACAAAGCCACAAAAGGCCAACAATGCCACAAAAGGCCAACAACGCCACAAAAGGCTACAAGACCACAAAAGGTCAAAAAGACCACAAAAGGTCAACAATCCAACCACATAACCATCTAGGGTTCCAAGGAACCCAAGAGAAACAAGCTCACAAGCTTGAACTCGTCGAATCTCCGAGGAGAACTCAAACCTATGCATCAAATGCAAGGGCAAGTCCTTCTCTCCCAAATTCCAACAAAGCTACAAAATCTATTGGGGGAATAAGGGAGGAAGAACACAAGAGGAGAACTCAAACCTATGCACCAAATGCAAGGGCAAGTCCTTCTCTCCCAAATTCCAACAAAGCTACAAAAGCTATTGGGGGAATAAGGGAGGAAGAACACAAGACTCGCCAAGATCTAGATCCCAATGATTCCTTCACAAAGACGGGATTTGACTTGGGGGGATTGTAGATCTAGATCTCCTCACTCAAATCCCTCAAAAAGATGCAATAATCATAGGAGGGGAAAGGGGGAGGGAAAGCTTCTTCAAGGTTGACAATGGAGGAGAGAGAGAAAGCCAAGAACCAAGAAGAAAAGCTCGTACCCACGAAGGGGAAGAGGAGCCCCTTTTAAAGGGCTCTCAGATCTGCCCGTTATGGGCATTCACGACTCCTGGCCGGAACTTCCGGTGGGAGGCCGGAAGTTCCGGTGGCACATAGCCAACGGTCAAAATCATGAGCGAGAACTAAAAGCGAATCTGGTGAACTTCACGGTTCACCGGAACTTCCGGTGGGAGCGAAACTTTCGGTGGAAGTTCCGACAGAAGTTCCGTCAAATAGACATAATCAAAACAGAAGGTTACTGAACATGAGCGAAACAAGATCCGGAAGTTCAACCGGAACTTTTGGCGGCAACTAGGCCTGAGCGGAACTTCCGGTCCCTGGCCGGAACTTTCGGTCAGGGAAATTCCAGAAACCAAAAAACCAGAAACGCAATAACTTTTGCATCCGAACTCCAAACGGGATGAAACCAATTTTGTTGGAAAGATAACGACGAATAGAATCCAAGGTGTGGAGCCGGAAAACTCGCAAGATCAAAAACCGCAATAAGATATGCAAGTGAAATCCTTAGATGATGAGCTAGAGCTTGTTATGATGGTGACCACAAGCTCTAGATCCTCTCATGGACAAGAACCAAATAACAACCAAGAAAGATGATGATATGAATGCAAAGGTTTGAGCTCTCTTCGAATGATGCAGACAAGACACCCGCTTGAGAGCCCCTCTTGATAGCACGGCTATCTATCCTAAACCCGGTCTCCCAACTAACAATACGAGACTGGCAAAAGAAAAGCCCTATCAAGAACATACCTTTGCCTTGAGCATCCCACTTGAACTTGATGTAGACCGTCTTGTTCTTCTATAGTGGGAACACCTTTCTTGGATGCTCTTGCTTGATGAACATGAAGACTTGCAATTTGCTCCCCCATACTCCATGGGGAAACCTCTTCTTTGAACTTGTCTTCATCATTCCATGAGCGCGAGGATGGCAAGCTTCAAGCATGAGATCTTCTAGAGATGGCGCATCTTGAGCTCATCCTTCTTCATCCCTACTTGAGGTTTATCCATCTTGATGCAACTCTTTGCACATGTCTTGATCAACCTTCAAGCTCCTTCTTTCTTCATGATTCCAATGGGCACAAAGCCCTTGGACATTTCTTCATCTTCCAACCTTGATACCAACACATGGCCCAAGTGATGCCAATGGACAAGCCTACAAGTGAAACTCAATTTACACATTAGTCCATAGAGATTGTCATTAATTACCAAAACCACACATGGGGGCATACATGCCCTTTCATCACAGAAACAGTCAGCGACAGAATAATGGTCCTCGGCAATGGACACCAAGGAATGAAGGGAAGAGACAGTGGACGCCAGAATAGAAGAAGCAATGGCAGGAGAGGCCGAAGTACACGTTTGAATCCATGTTGGATCAACCGTGTAAGTTTCACACTCCAAACCCAGCCAAGCCGGCTAATCATACAACCCGACAATGCGCTTGGATGAAAAACGCAATGGGAAACCCGACAGGAATGCAAGCACCTTCCCATCAGGCGCATCAGCAGCAGCAGCCACAATTGACTGGGGCAAATGCACAACAGTTACTGTTACCCCCTCCTCCTCCGAGGTATGATAATTCGTATCGGAGGGATGCAGTGCATCAAGTGATAAATCAATGTCAGAATGGAAGGATTAACCCTGGAAATAATGAACGCAATGATTACAGGGAGCATCATCAATCATATTGCGTGTTTACAACAGAACAACAAGACATGCAAAGTGTACAGCGCCGGCATATGGAGGTGAATGCAGTTATGCCGGCCGTACCAAGATATGTGCCTTGGTCAGATCAAGAAGTAACTTGGAGTATAAAAGATCACCCAAAAATAATGCCGAGTCCGGGGTCATATGCGCTTGTGCTAGATCCGACATTTGTCGGGCCCAACATTAATGTGAAGTTCTCAAAAGTACTCATTGACAATGGGAGCAGTATCAATATCATGTATAAAGATACAATGCATAAACTCGGAATATCGCAGAATATGCTTCAATCCACAAGAACCACATTCCATGGGATAGTGCCGGGACTTTCATGCAAACCCATTGGAAAGGTTCGAGTATATGTGTTATTCGGCACAAGGGAAAACTGCAGAGCAGGAAATTTGGAGTTTGAGGTGGTGGATCTGGAAAGTTGCTATCATGCTTTACTCGGGCGACCAGCATTGGCCAAATTCATGAGTAGCTGCCACATCACATACTTGAAAATGAAGCTACCCGGACCACAAGGGGTGATAACTGTAGCAGGAGATTACAGGAAGTCAATTGAATGTGCTTCAGCCGAATCAAATCTGGCCGAGTCATTGGTAATCGCAAGAGAAAAAATAAGGATTCAGGAGGTAGCGGCCCTCGCTCAGTCGGCATAACTGAATATGCCGGCATTAGCCAACTGAAAGAACATGTTGGGCCCCCATGTGTGGTTTTGGTAATTAATGACAATCTTTATGGACTAATGTGTGTATTAAGTTGTACTTGTAGGAATTGTCCATTGGCATTGCTTGGAGCATGTGTTGACTTCAAGATAGATGAAATGAGAAGAAGATGTGTTGTGCAAGCTCAAAATGCGCCATCTATAGAAGATCTCATGTTTGATGCTTGCCATCCTCGGTGATCATGGATCGATGATGAGGAATCAAGAAAGGTGTCCATCTTGAGAAGGACAAGATCGTCTACATCGATCTCAAGTGGATTGCTCAAGGAAAAGGTATAATATTGATAGGTTTTCCCTTTTGCCGGTCTCATGTTTGTTGAGAGACCGGGTTTAGGATAGATAACCGTACTATCAAGAAGGGCTCTCGAATGAGTAACTCGGTCACATCGTTCGAAGAGAGATCAAACCTTTTCATACTTGCATCATCATATTTGGTTGTTATTTGGTCTTATCCATGTGAGGATATATAGCTTGTGTTAATCTCCATAACAAGCTCTAGTCCATCAAAAACAGATTTCCCTTTTATATCTTATTGCGTTTTGATCTTGGAGGTTTTACCGGTTTGTATTTTAGAGATAGGTAAAACCTTCCATTATTTGGTTCTTACTCATGTGAGGATTTAGAGCTTGTGTTAATCTCCATGACAAGCTCTCGTTCATCGAAAACGGATTTCATATGCATTTTCTATTACGTTTTTGATGTTGAAGGTTTTATCGGTTCATCTTTTTGATAGAGGTTAAACCTTTCGTCATTTGGATCTATCCTCCCTTGCTGGACTATAATGTTTATTTTCATTATCTTTTAGAGCTTGTTGTCCTCTTCGAAACGAGCCCAAGATCATCAAAATCGGAGTCCGGATACAAAAGTTATGGCCGTTTTCGTTCAGGGATGACCGGTAGTACCGGACCAGGGTCCGGTAGTACCGGAGGTCCGGTAGTACCGGTTGGTACTGAAAAAGGTGCGTTTGGCGACCTGGGATCCCCGGGGATTGTCCGGTAGTACCGGGAATGTCCGGTAGTACCGGGATTCGCGTTTTTTTGGCTTCAACGGTTGGATTTTCGGGGAACCTATTTAAGGGGCCTTCTTCCCCAATGCTTCCTGAACCATTCTTGCAAGTTTTCCCCTCCATTGTTGACCTTCTTGAGCTTGCTTTCTCTCAATCCCTCCAATGATTCTTGCATATTCTTGAGGGATTTGAAAGAGAGATCTAGATCTACAATCCCACCAATCAATCTCTCCTCTAAGTGAGGGAACATTTTGGGATCTAGATCTTGGAGTCTTTTGTGGATTTCCTCCATTGTTCTTCCTCTCTTATTCCCCCATAAGCTTTTGTAGCTTTGGTGGAATTTGGGAGAGAGGGATTTGAGCACCTTTGTGGTGTTCTTGCCATTTGCATTTGGTGCATCGGTTTGAGTTCTCTTTGGAGGATTTGATTTGAGTTACTCATTGGAGCTTGTCCCTCTTGGGTTCTTGGAACCCTAGACGGTTTGTGGCCTTGGTGGCATTTGTTGGGAGCCTCCAATTAATTTGTGGAGTTGTGCCCCAACCTTGTGAGAGGTTCCGGTTGCCACCAACAAGTGCACCGATAGTGGAAGCGTGGATCGATCCCGTTGGGGTGAAATTCACCGGAGAATAAGGGAGGCCTTTTGTGGCGTTGGTGGTTTGATACCACCCCCTCTCCAAACGAGACGTACTCCATGTTGGGAGGAACTCGGTAAAATATCGGTGTCCCCGCGTGCCTCGGTTATCTCTATACCCGAGCTCTTTACTTGTGCACTTTACATTGTGATAGCCTTCGTGCTTGAAGTAATATATATCTTGCTATCACTTTGTTGTTTGTATTGCTTAGCATAAGTTGTTGGTGCACATAGGTAAACCTTAGTTGTTTCTAGGTTGTGCTTTACAAAGTAAACATTAGTTTAATCCCGCCTTTGTTGAGCCACTCTAGGAAAAGTTTTAATCGCCTATTCACCCCCCCTCTAGGCGACATCTGTATCCTTTCAATTGGTATCAGAGCCCGGTCTCTCATTTTAGGCTTCACCGCCTTGAGAGTAAAGATATCGGCTAGGGGATTAGTGCACAAGGACACGCTCACATTCGATGGCACAAATTATGATGTTTGGAAAATTCGCATGCTTAATTTATTTCGGGAAATTCACCCAATTATCGAGGGATATCTATATATGGGTTTCTCTTCTCCTATGGATACCCAAAACGAATCTTTAGAGGAGAAGTTGAACTCTCATATAGATGATCTAGCTACTAAAATTCTTTTGCATGTTGTGAGCAATATAGTTCTTTCGTCTATCATGCCTTATTCAAGCGCTCGTGAGATATGGACCAAGCTTCAAGATAAATATAGCAAGTCCAACATTATTGAGGATGATTGTGTTGCTTCCACTTCCGGTCGAGATGATTGTGTTGCTTCCACTTCCGGTCGAGATGAGTTCTCATCCTCTACCACTTCACCAACATGTGACTTTTCACAAGGTAATGATATGGTGAGTGGTGATAGAAATTGCAATATGGATAGTGTGTTCACTATTTGCAATCCCTCATATCTATCTAGTTGCAATGATCTATCTTTGGACCTTAACAATTCTAGCACTCAAAATTCCTCACATGCTTGTGTTAATAGTCCTTGCATATCATGTAGAAATGACTTAAATAAATCTCATGATGATATGCTCATGTTGTCTTGTTGCCATGATAAAAATGCTTCTATTTCCTCTAGTGCTTGTGTTGCTAACCATGTAGAGGAAAATGAAGATTCTATGGGCCAAGACAAGGTATTGAAGAGAGCTACAGGTGCAATCTCATCATCAGCTTCTTCCGGTTCTCACATGTGCCTTATGGCTAAGGGAACAAAGGTAACCTCTTTGGATCCCATTGTATCTCATGATGATGATGAGGTTGAGAATGATAATGATGATTATAGAGGTAAGTATGATATTACCTCTATTAAGAAAATGGGAGAGGTTGTCTATAGCGCTCTCTACAAAAATAAAATTGCTTCCTCCAACCTTCTTGAAATCTTGAATTATGCTATAGAAGGCAATGATCTTATTGAGGAGCAAGAAAACATAATTGATGAAAAGTTTGCACTTGAGCGTGAATATGCTAATGAACTTGCTCAAGTAAAGGACTCCCTTGAAGAAGAACAAACCACCAAAGAATCTCTTGAGGAGACTTTTACTCTAGAATTATCTAGAGTAAAGGAATACCATGATAGAGAACTTGCGGTGGCTAACTCCTTCAAGATTAAAAATGATGAACTTGAAGTTGCTTATGCTAAACTTGTTGAGGATTTTGAGCACCTCAAAAATGGCTCTAGGGTCATAAAGGGTGAGCTCATCAAACTCACTGAGTCACATGAGCAACTTAAAGCCTCATGTTCAAAAGAGCTTGACAAGTTGCCCTCACCTCTTGCTAATAGTAATGATGCTTGTGCTACTAACTCTATTTCTTGTGAAGCATCTATTTTGAAGGAGAATGTTGAGCTAAAGGCTCAACTTGCTTTGCTAACTAGCAACTATGGGAAATTAGAAGAAAGCCATGATAAGCTCTCAAGCTCGCATGAGGATCTCCTAGTCTCCCATGGTAGGCTAAAGTTGGCTCATGAGGCCATCATGTCAAAGGTAACATCTAGTGGGCCTCATGTGGACATTAGCACTATATCTACTCCAAATGTTATATTGCCATGTGCTAGTCCTTGTAATTCATCCTCTCACAACCATGCTATATCTCGTGATGAATTACATTCCATGCCTTGTTGCTCTAACAATGTAGCATCTACTTCCTCTAGTACTTGTATTGAAACTAACCATGTAGAGGAAATCAAAGAGCTCAAGGCTCAAGTCACTTCTTTGAAGAATGACTTGAAAAAGGGTCAACAAGGGAAGGTCACACTCAACAAAATCTTGAGTATGCAAAAATCCCCCAATGACAAGAGTGGGCTTGGATTCAACTCCAATGTCAAGAACAAGTCCACTATCTTGTTGAAGCACAAGGACAACAAGAAGAATGGCCAACATCAAGTCAAGAATCCGGCCAACATTGTTTGCTTCAAGTGCAAGGAAGAAGGGCATCATGTTAGATCTTGCCCATTGAAGAAGAAGTCTCCTAGTGTGAAGCAACAAGGGAAGCGGCCTCAAGCTCCACCTCAAGTCATTAATGGGCCTCTTCCTAAGAGGACTACTCGAGCTCTTCCTCGAGTTGTGGCTTCACCTAAGAAGAAAGATGGCAAGAGTATAACTTGCTACTTATGTCGTGAGAAGGGGCATATTTATTCCTCATGCACTATTGGTATCTCCTCATCCAACCCTATCATTATTGATGATGTTTATTCTCTTTGTAAGGATGAGGTTGGCAATGTGTTTGCCAAATTTGTTGGTACCCAATGTGGTGTCAAGAAAAGATCTATTTGGGTTGCCAAGCCTATTGTGACTAACCTCTTAGGACCCAACTTGGTTGGGGACCAACAAGCCAAAACTTGATCAATAGGTGTTTGTTGGAGGGCATTGGAGTCTTGGCTACATTATGAAGAATTGAGGGATCTTCATCAATTATTATTGTCAAGCCAAGCCATTTTGATTATCTTGATTATATTATATTTACAATGTTCCTCCTTGCGGTAACATATGCTAAACTCTTTACATTAAAAGTTACTCGCCCCTTTGTGCATGTGTTGGTTTTGTATCTTCCATGTTTTTGTACATGTTGTGATATCCACTTAATTATCTTGAAATCAAGATTATTTGTGTATGATTAGGTGGCACACCATGTATGTGTGTTTCTTGTGTTTGAGCCTTGCTTGGTTATATTTGGTATCCTATTTGGCTCTTGTGAGAAATTAATGGATTATCCTATTTTGGGGGAGTGTTATGCTTAGGCATTCCACAATCCTAAAAATGTGTGTACATGAGGATTACCACCTAGTATTTATATTGGATTCTTGTCTAGTCTCTATGTGGTATAATTCTCATGAGAAATTTAAGTTTTATAATGTCCATTAATTATCTCTATTTGTATCCTTTTGCCTCGTGTTGTTTTTATGGTAGTATCACATTATGGGGCAGTCTTATGCTTAGTGCATATTACAATCCTATAAAATGTGAATATTCGAGGTTATGTCACTTAGAATTGATATTGATAATTATCTAACGCCTATGTGACACATTGGCTCATACAAGTTCCTATTTGCATGAATGACTTTATTGATCTTATTTTGGATCTTGTATATGAGAGTGTTTCTTGGTATGCGTTTCCTCATATTTAGATATATATATATCCTCATGGAAACCATTTTCTTCAAGTTGCTCTATTCACTAGTGATTGTGTGACTTGGGGAAGCTACCAAGAATCTTGTTCGAAGTATCATGCTCAATTTCTTATATTTAGTTATATGCTTCTTGTTGTGACTATGATCTTGGATATCCATGCAAGCTACCTTGGGAAAATTATTCTATTTCTTGTCCTTGGACAATGAGTACCCAACTTATGGTAGAATTTATTGATCATATTCACTTTGGCCCTTGCTTAATTTTTATTCTATCTTTGGCCAAGAAAATGTTTTGTGTTGTCTCCCAAGCCTTCCTTGCTTCTTGTGGATCTTCTTATTTTATTGATATCCTCTTGTGTTTTACTTATTGTAGGTGCAAGTGATGATCCCATTTGTGTGCATTTTGAATTTAAAAGGAAAATCCTACATAATGCACTATCTATGGGGGAGCTCTCCTATATTATTTAGAACACTCATATTTATGCTTCATTGTTTGATCCATATCGTGTTTTATGTGCTTGGAACCTCAATCTTTTCATTTTGGTACTTGTGCCATCATGTGAAGTTTGGGGAGTTTGGTTTCTTGTTGGAACCTTGCTCTTTTTGGGAGTTGGTTTTGTCTCATTCCTTGTTTCTTGATTTGACCATTTTAGAATGAGATAAATCCTTGAGCATTTTTATTTCTATCTATCTTTTGCTCCTTGGATTATGCCTAGTTCATTTGTTGAACTTGTGATCTTTCATGTGTTGAATTGGTTCTTTGATACAATTTGGACACCGCTTGTCTTGTCACACTCTTGTGTGTGCCATCTCGGTTTACTTGGTGTTTTGTTCAAATTGTATCTCCTTTTTGGTTCTTGAAAGCTTCATGCATGCATATTTACTATATGATTATATTATGGCATGCTTGCTTTCTTTGATCCGATATATATGGGAAACTCCACCAATTCCCATCGGCTAAGTTGTGCATGAAATTCAATTTCATATCAATGTGCACATAATTATGTGGAGTCTCTCCTATGTATTGTAGTTTCTCTAACTACTTTGGACCCAATGAGTTTGGGGACCATGTTGTACTTAATTGTGTTTTAGGTACATTGGAGATATATTGGATGCTTGTCCTTCGATTTTGAAGAAGTGGTGCATACATGAAAAGTTGAGTCAAGCTATAGGATGATCAATGAATTCATATCATCTACATCCTACCAATTATATCTCGGTAAAAAGTATCTCTTGATCATGCATATTTATATTGCTTCCAACCTTTTGTAGGTTGCATCTTGGCATGGTTTCTTTGATTGTGTATTTATTGTTGCATCTCTAGCCATGCTTTTAAGAGGACTCTCTATTGTATATGTGTATAAGTTGAGATGAGTGCATACAATTGGGACTATACAAAATCATGCATATGATCCTCCAATCCCAAATATGTCAATCTAGCAATTTTGTTGTCTATCATTTCCTCAACTTCTCTCATGTGCAATAGTGAGATTTTGCTAGTCCATTTTCTCTTATGATACTTGTTGCCTTTCTCCATATATTCCAACTTTCTCCTTTTCCCTTGGTGATAGTTGTAATATATGTAGTGTGTTGGTATTTGAAGCTCATTAATGTACAATAAGATATATGTGAGCCTTGGGCCATGCTTTGAAGCAAAAATCTTATTGGTATATATTATGACTTCATTTTTGCTTTTCATATGCCTTCTTGTATATCTTCTTTATGTGTGCATATTTATTTGTTGGCATATGTATCTATGATGTTTTCCACTTATAGACATATACACATATGAGAAGATAATTTTAATTGATTTGTAATCCTTGGATGCCACCTTTTATTTCTTTTTATTCTTTGGTGGCTTCCAAATTTATTTGCCTATGAGTGATTATTCCTCTTGTCTACATCTTCGGACACTCATATTAGTTATCTCATGTCGTGTATTGTTAAATGAATTTGGATGAGTGAGGATTCCATGACTATGCACTTTGTTCCCAAATGCAATTATCATAATTGGTGCATGCTCTTTGGGGAGCTCATCTAATTCATTTAATAATACTCATTTGCATTCTTTCACATTTGTTGTGTTTTAAATGCTTATGGGGGAGCAAGGATTCCATATTTGTGCATTATGTATTCCAATACATTTATTTTGAATTGTGCACAAATCTTGGGGAGCTTCTCTAGTTGTTATTTAAAACACTCTTTTGCTCATATCATAATATCTTGTTGTTTCCATTTGGACTCATTTGTTGTTTTCAAATTGGTTTGTCAGACCTTGTAGTTGCTTGCATTATTTGACTTTTTTTTGCAATCTTAGGGTCCTCGATATAGTTCTACTCCCTCCCAAGTATTCATCATTGGATATGTGCGATGGCACACCTTTGGAGGAATTATTACTATATTTTCCTTCTAGAACTTGTCACCAATTTCGGCAATCGATGCCAATGGGGGAGAAGTTTTAGAGGGTTTAAGGGAAGTTGGTTTATGCATTGAGTTTGTTCTTGTGCATTTGCTTCTCATGCTCTTGCATCTTTGTTGTTGCTTAGCATGTGGTATATATAGAGGAAACTCCTCCAATGATAATGATTGGCAATATATGCAATGAAATTCAAGTTCATCACACATGCATAGATTGTGGGGGAGTTTGCTCTATATATGATGGTGGTACCAATATCACATACTTTTGTAGTATTTGATATTGGTATTACCATTTTATTCATTAAAATTCTTATATAAACCCTCTTAGGATTGTCATCAATTACCAAAATGGGGGAGATTGAAAGAACATGTTGGGCCCCCATGTGTGGTTTTGGTAATTAATGACAATCTTTATGGACTAATGTGTGTATTAAGTTGTACTTGTAGGAATTGTCCATTGGCATTGCTTGGAGCATGTGTTGACTTAAAGATAGATGAAATGAGAAGAAGATGTGTTGTGCAAGCTCAAAATGCGCCATCTATAGAAGATCTCATGTTTGATGCTTGCCATCCTCGGTGATCATGGATCGATGATGAGGAATCAAGAAAGGTGTCCATCTTGAGAAGGACAAGTTCGTCTACATCGATCTCAAGTGGATTGCTCAAGGAAAAGGTATAATATTGATAGGTTTTCCCTTTTGCCGGTCTCATGTTTGTTGAGAGACCGGGTTTAGGATAGATAACCGTACTATCAAGAAGGGCTCTCGAATGAGTAACTCGGTCACATCGTTCGGAGAGAGATCAAACCTTTTCATACTTGCATCATCATATTTGGTTGTTATTTGGTCTTATCCATGTGAGGATATAGAGCTTGTGGTAATCTCCATAACAAGCTCTAGTCCATCAAAAACGGATTTCCCTTTTATATCTTATTGCGTTTTGATCTTGGAGGTTTTACCGGTTTGTATTTTAGAGATAGGTAAAACCTTCCATTATTTGGTTCTTACTCATGTGAGGATTTAGAGCTTGTGTTAATCTCCATGACAAGCTCTCGTTCATCGAAAACGGATTTCATATGCATTTTCTATTACGTTTTTGATGTTGAAGGTTTTATCGGTTCATCTTTTTGATAGAGGTTAAACCTTTCGTCATTTGTATCTATACTCCCTTGCTGGACTATAATGTTTATTTTCATTATCTTTTAGAGCTTGTTGTCCTCTTCGAAACGAGCCCAAGATCATCAAAATCGGAGTCCGGATGCAAAAGTTATGGCCGTTTTCGTTCAGGGATGACCCGGTAATCGGACCGGTCCGTAGTACCGGAGGTCCGGTAGTACCGCTTCAGTAAATCGGTCGGTACTGAAAAAAGCGTTTCGCGACCTGGGATCCCCAGGATTGTCCGTAGTACGGGATTGTCCGTAATCTGGGAATGTCCGATAGTACCGGATTCGCGCTTTTGGCTTCAACGGTTGGATTTTCGGGGAACCTATTTAAGGGGCCTTCTTCCCCAATGGTTCCCTAACCATTCTTGCAAGTTTTCCCCTCCATTGTTGACCTTCTTGAGCTTGCTTTCTCAATCCCTCCAATGCTTCTTGCATATTCTTGAGGGATTTGATAGAGGAGATCTAGATCTACAATCCCACCAATCAATCTCTCCTCTAAGTGAGGGGAACATTTTGGGATCTAGATCTTGGAGTCTTTTGTGGATTTCCTCCATTGTTCTTCCTCTCTTATTCCCCCATAAGCTTTTGTAGCTTTGGTGGAATTTGGGAGAGAGGGATTTGAGCACCTTTGTGGTGTTCTTGCCATTTGCATTTGGTGCATCGGTTTGAGTTCTCTTTGGAGGATTTGATTTGAGTTACTCATTGGAGCTTGTCCCTCTTGGGTTCTTGGAACCCTAGACGGTTTGTGGCCTTGGTGGCATTTGTTGGGAGCCTCCAATTAATTTGTGGAGTTGTGCCCCAACCTTGTGAGAGGTTCCGGTTGCCACCGACAAGTGCAAATAGTGGGCGTGGATCGATCCCGTTGGGGTGAAATTCACCGGAGAATAAGGGAGGCCTTTTGTGGCGTTGGTGGTTTGATACCACCCCCTCTCCAAACGAGACGTACTCCATGTTGGGAGGAACTCGGTAAAATATCGGTGTCCCCGCATGCCTCAGTTATCTCTATACCCGAGCTCTTTACTTGTGCACTTTACATTGTGATAGCCTTCGTGCTTGAAGTAATATATATCTTGCTATCACTTTGTTGTTTGTATTGCTTAGCATAAGTTGTTGGTGCACATAGGTAAACCTTAGTTGTTTCTAGGTTGTGCTTTACAAAGTAAACATTAGTTTAATTCCGCCTTTGTTGAGCCACTCTAGGAAAAGTTTTAATCGCCTATTCACCCCCCCTCTAGGCGACATCTGTATCCTTTCACCAACCCGCATGGAAGTGTCTCTTTCCAGCCGACTAAGGAAACAAAAAAGGTCCAGATAGATGAGCAGTTCCCAGAGCGCACCGTCACCATTGGTGCCGGCCTAGATGCCAAATAGGAAAGCGAGCTCACCAACTTATTTCGTGAGAATCGGGATATCTTTGCATGGTCAACTCAAGACCTGCAAGGTGTGTCAAGGGAGTTGGCTGAGCACTCTCTGAATGTAAGGCCAGGAGAAAGGCCGGTGAAGCAACCTCTCCGCTGCTTCGCCGAAGACAGGAGAAAAATAATAGGGGATGAGATAGCTCGGCTCCTTGCGGCAGGGTTCATCATGGAAGTTCTCTATCCGGATTGGCTATCAAACCCGATGCTAGTAGAAAAGAAGAAGGATGGTCCAAATGTAGCCATCGTATGGCGAATGTGTATTGATTACACGAACATGAACAAGGCGTGTCCCAAAGATCCTTTTCCTTTACCTAGGATAGACCAAGTCATTGATTCGATCGCTGGTTGCGAGCTGTTATCGTTTGTAGACGCGTATTCTGGCTTCCACCAGATACCGTTAAATCCGGTTGATCAAATAAAGACTGCATTTATTACCCCGTACAGGGATTATTGCTATCGCACCATGCCATTCGTCCTGCGCAACGCAGGGGCAACCTACCAGAGATGTATGCAAAAGTGTCTACATGACCAGATAGGGAAAAATGTACAAGTATATGTAGACGATGTGGTTATCAAAACCAAAGAGAGAAAAACGCTGCTGAATGATATTCGGCAGACGTTCGCGAACTTGAGAAGGTTCCGAATGAAGCTTAACCCGGAGAAATACACCTTCGGTGTACTAGCTGGGAAACTACTCGGTTTTCTTGTATCCATCCGAGGTATAGAGGCCAATCCAACTAAGATAAGAGCTGTAGAAAGAATGGAATTGCCGAGATGTCTAAATGACGTACAGAAGTTCACGGGTTGTTTGGCCTCACTTAGTCGATTTGTATGTCGGCTGGGAGAGAAGGCATTACCACTATATCAACTGATGAAAAAATCTGATAAGTTCATTTGGACACCACAAGCAGATAACACATTCCATGAGCTGAAAAAGATGTTGGTCACAACACCAATTCTGGCTTCTCCATTATCAAAAGAGCCTATGTTACTTTACATAGCCGCCACAAAGAGAGTGGTAAGTGCGGTGATCGTTGTGGAACGAGTTGAAGGTGATAAATCAGTACAAAGACCGGTATATTACCTAAGCGAGGTACTATGAGCTTCAAAACAAAATTACCCACATTATCAGAAGATGGCATATGGGGTGTACATGTCGGCAAAGAAACTTAAACATTACTTTGAAGAGCACCCGATCAAAGTTATCTGTGAAGCGCCCATAGCTGACATATTGAGAAACAAAGATGCAAGTGGCCGGATAGCGAAATGGGCAATTGAACTATCACCTTATGCTCTGCAATTCGATAGGCGAGATGCGATCAAATCTCAAGCAGTGGCCGACTTCTTGGTGGATTGGGCCGAAGTACAATATGAGCCACCCTTACCAGATCCGAATTATTGGACAATGCACTTTGACGGCTCCAAGCTAAGGAATGGCTTGGGGGCGGGGATAGTGTTAACCTCGCCAAAAAGAGATCAGCTGAAATATGTGCTGCAAATACATTTTGCCGCGTTAAACAATGTCGCCGAGTACGAAGCACTCGTCCATGGGTTAAAAGTGGCAAAAGAAATTGGCATACGTCGGATCCTATGCTACGGAGATTCAGATCTAGTAGTACAGCAAGTGTCAGGCAATTGGGACGCACTGGACGCGAATATGGCTTTATACAGATTTCATGTGCAAAAACTCAGTGGATACTTCGATGGATGTGAATTTCATCATGTACCTCGGGCAGAAAATGACGCTGCAGATACGCTGTCAAAACTCGGATCAACCAGGCAATCAATTCCCCCAGGTATCGCCCTGGAGCACTTGAGAAAACCGGCAATAGCTCCATCGCTAGAGTCCGAATCCATCTATATCCCGGCAAAATCAAGAGAAGATAATGTGCCGATGGAAATTGACAAAGAATGTAACCCGGATATGGAGAAATCCGAGGTCGTTATGTTGGTAGAAAATATGGAAATAGATAGTGGAATTATCCTAGAGAAAACCATGCCAACATGGGCGCAACCCATATTTTCCTTCCTTAAGGATGCAACCTTGCCGAGTAATGAGGTACTGGCTAGACAGACGGTGAGAAGAGCAAAAGCTTATACAATCATAAACAATGAGCTGTATAAAAGAAGTGTCACAAGCGTGCTGCAAAGATGTGTTGACTCGGCGGAAGGCCAGGAAATCCTCCTAGATATACATCAGGGAGAATGCGGACATCACGCCTCGTCCAGAGCTTTAGTGGACAAAGCATTCAGGCATAGATTTTATTGGCCAACGGCGTTGAAATAAGCCAAAGAATTGGTAGAAAAATGCAATGGTTGCCAGAGATATGCCAGCAAGATACATATGCCATCGTCCGAATTAAAGACGATACCAATCACTTGGCCATTTTCGGTATGGTGCTTGGATATGGTGGGACCATTCAAGCCAGCCCGGGGCGGGATGACCCACATTTTAGTCATGGTGGATAAATTCACAAAATGGATCGAAGTAAAACCGATAAAAAGATGTGACGGACCAACAACAGTAAAATTCCTCAAAGATATTATTTTGAGATATGGTTATCCACATAGTGTTATTACAGACAACGACACAAACTTTGCTGAAGGGGCTTTTGCTATATTCTGCCAAGAAAAACACATACGACTAGATGTCGCCTCGGTGGCACACCCAACATCCAATGGGCAAGTAGAAAGGTCTAATGGACTCGTATTGTCCGGGATAAAACCCCGACTCGTAGAACCTCTGCAAAGGTCGGCAGGGTGTTGTATTGAGGAACTACCAGCAGTACTATGGAGCCTCAGAACTACCCCAAACAGGTCAACAGGATATACCCCGTTTTTTCTGGTGTATGAGCAGAAGATGTGCTTCCAGCCGACATAATTCACGATTCGCCAAGAGTAACCTAATATACAACCGCCGAGGTAAATGAGATAGCTCAGCAGGATGATGTCGATTTTCTAGAAGAGGCTAGGGAATTGGCACTATCAAGATCAGCTGTTTATCAGCAAGATTTACGACAGTATCACAGCAAAAAAGTCAATCCAAGAGTGTTTAAAGAAGGAGATTTGGTTCTTCGGCTAGTGCAACGCACAGCCGGCATGCACAAGCTATCACCCCCATGGGAAGGACCATTCATAGTGAGCAAAGCATTACACAACGATGCATATTACCTAATCGATGCTCAGTCACCAGAAAAGAACAAGGCAAACAAAGCCGGCGAAGAATCCAAGAGACCATGGAACATCGCTTTACTTCGTCCATTTTACTCGTAAAACTCTCGTGTGGCGCGTTGTAATGTGACGGCTCAGGTCGAAGTATCAACTATGTATTAAACTTCGGCACCTTGAGCAGTAGCTCGGGGACTGCGCTATATTGTTTCTTATTATGAGTTGTGTATTAAACCTCGACACCTTGAGCAGTAGCTCGGGGACTGCGCTATATTGTTTTTTATTATGAGTTGTGTATTAAACCTCGGCACCTTGAGCAGTGACTTGGGGACTGCGCTATATTGTTTCTTATTATGAGTTGTGTATTACACCTCGGCACCTCGAGCTGTGACTCGGGGACTGCCCTATATTATTCTTTATTATTATGAGTTGTGTATTAAACCTCGGCACCTTGAGCGGTGATTCGAGGACTGCCTAATGATATTTATTATTTTTTGAGGTAAGTAATAAGCCTCGGCGCTTAGAGCAATGACTCGGGGACTGCCCCATGATTATCTGTTCTCCATGAACACTTCAGCATTTCGAACAACAACTCGGGGAATACCCGACAATAATAACCTATGCAAGCTATTCTAGCAACCCAAATAATAACTCGGGGACTAATTGGCATAACCCACTGTTTTCAAAAGGACAAACAGGGTATATTCCGAGCTAGAATACAATCCGAATTTACGAAATAAAAGGTCGCCAAAACAAAGGTATAAATCAGTAAGATCCGCTTAAGCAAAGCCATCATGATTGTCATCACTCATCTCTCAGCAGCAAAAGGCTAAAAAGGTTCGTACCATACAGAAAGTCGCATAATTGTTTCATACACATCATAAGCCCGGCATACCGGGGACTGGAAATAATTTAGGAAATTTTTCGAGCCTAAGGGGCAGCACCATGACTCGGAGCATCAGGGATGGTTGTCTCAGATGACTGCGATATGACCTCGGTCTCCGGGGCAGGGATATCTCCAGAAGATGGACGTGCCGAGGTAGACGGTACCTCAGCCGAGGTTACTTCGCCTTCAATAGGGGTGGTAGTAGCCTCGGGGCATGTCTGGGGCTGTTGAGAGGCGATAGTCTGAGCTTGAGAATGCCCAGTCTCTTTAGAAGATGACCGCGCATCACCATCCCCATCCGAGCTTGCGCTCGAATCACCAGCACTGTCCGAGTCACCCTCACCCTCCTCCTGGTCGGCCAAGTTATCATCAGGGTCGTCTTCGACTTCGACGTCATCCGCCGGGTTAGGAAGGAAACTTGTCCCTTCAATCAAGTTGTGTACGTCAGCATACTCAACAAGCTGGAAGGCACGAGCTTGTCGGCGAGCGACGAATTCTGGATCCTCAACCCAACGGGATCCAGTGCGCAAGTTTATCAAGGTATCGAGCAAAATATCCTCGTACCATGACATAATGACTGTGAGCGCCATATCAGCACCAGCTCGTCCAGCGGATTCCCTCCAGAGATTTAACTGGTTCTGGGATGCCATTAATCTTTCCACCAGTATCTTGACTTCATCAATATCAGGAGTTCCAGAAGTATTCGGACAGAGAACATGGTAGGCCCAAATGGCTGCTTGCACCAAATCCCGGCCCATAATCTTCATCGGACCAACAGAAGCACCAACGACAACCAAGAAATCTTCCATCGAGTATTCTGGGCTCGCATCTGCGGGAACACCTCGGCGCACGCGATCATTGATCACCTCTCTAGAGCTCACCGGCTTAGCTTCCGGAAAATGGTCTACGCAGAATAAAAAGTATATCACTCAAAAGTAAGAAAGAGAAGAAGATAAATCGGCCACGGTCAGAGACTTACGATGAATATAGCTTAGCATTTTCTGAAGGTCTTGAGCCCAATCAACCTTGGTCTTCTCAAAACGAGTGATCTCCTCGCTCATTGCCCATGTCTTAAGTTTGACAGCATCGAGGAGTTCTTTATTTTTCTGCAATTGCAGAGCTAGTCGATTCTTCTCTTCGGAGAACTCCTGGTCAACTTTCTCTAACTCAGACTTCTGAGAGAGCTTGAGGGACTCCACCTCGGCGCGCAAGCGACTTATCTCGTCATCTTTCTCTTTCAACTGCGCCGAGTGAGTAGCGGCTTGCTCTAAAAAATGCAGCATCATATCAGGCATGGGTATGCATTCTTGGTGTGACGCTGCAAGAGTTTGTAACTCGGCTATACCAAAGCCAAAAGGTTAAAAGGAACCCCGGGATAAATCTCGAACGGAAATTTTTAAAGAGAAAGGGTAACTAACCTTCCAGGGCCTTGACTTTCTTCTCCAGACGGATATTAAGATTGTTGATCTTACCTGTTTACCAGCAAAATGAGCTAACACCTCAGGTCAAAAATAATAAGAACTTTAGGGACAATACAAAAGTTTGTTAACTTAACAGCTTTCTTCACCACGGGAATAAATTTTTAATTCTTATCTTGCAATTTCTTATGTGCGTAAAGCAGCCTTTGGAATTCGGCGGTCCGCTGATCATGGACAATCTAAACAACAAAATAAATGGCAGTGAGATATTCGAAGCTAAGATAGATCTGAATCAAGCAAAGCTTAACTCGGACCTAGGTGGCTGGATATTCGAAGCTAAGATAGATCCAAATCAAGCAAAGCTTAACTCGGACCTAGGTGGCTGGATATTCGAAGCTAAGACATATCCGAATCAAGCTAAGATTAACTCGGACCTAGGTGGTTGGATATTTGAAGCTAAGACAGATCCGAATCAAGCAAAGCTTAACTCGAATCTAGGTGACTGGATAATCGAAGCAGGCAAAGGCTTAATAAAACTTCCAAACGAACAACAAGTTATTCGGTTGCAAGTTTCAGGGACTAGACTATATATAATATCATTCGAGTAACTAATCAAACACTGATAAAAACAATTACCTCATTCATCTTATCGCTGTCAAGCATGATCTTGGCAGCCAGATGCAAGCGGCTGCTGATGTCAGAGAGTTGAAATGGCTGACTGCTTGGATTGCCCTCGAGCTGATCAACAGCGTTCTAATTATTGGCGTACTCAACCAACGAGCCGAGGCTGTTCCCACTCTCAGTACGAGTCTGGACTTTACCTCGGGTGCGTTGTGTAACCACCGTCGCCGCGGGACTCTTGTGAAGAGTGTGCTGAGTGTCAGCGGCCGGGGTGACAACGGGCTTGGCAGAGGAAACTCCCTTGCGGAGCGCATCGGAAATTGTAGGTTGAGAAGAGCTAGTGAGCCCCTTCTTAGATGAGGGAGGTCTGGTGACGACGACCTTCTTGGCCTTAGCAGAGGCGTCGGCAGGAGCCGTTACCTCGGCACTAGGGGTGGTGTCCTTGGAAACAGGAGGAACAATAGTGTTTGAGGGCGCCGAGATGGTGATATCCTCGGCTGGAGTTGGAGCTGTGGTTGAAACTGCGCGGGCCAAAGGAGTCTCGAGGGAAACTCCGGGATTCACGATGGGGGCAGTGGACTCGGAAGGAGGATCAACTGTCCGGGTTACGTTGGCATCAGCAACGGTGACCATGGGTGTATCTTGCCGGGGTAATGTTTGATTCGGAGCAGGAGGAGAGTCTGCGCGAGCAGGACTAGGAACTCTGGTATCTTCAGGAGGCGGAGGAGAAGGCGGCCGAGTCATATGACTCGTCATGCTAGGACCACTGGGCTTACAAGAAAGAGGAGCGCTACAAAGGCATAGAAAGTCAGGTCAGAAGACAGAAAAAGTGAAACAAGAAATACAAATGAGAAGTAACTCACCCAGTAACCCGGGGCATAGTTTTCCGCTTCGGAGGGTGCTGGGCTGACTTCTTCGTTCGTTTCCTGGGAGCAGTTTCTGAGGCACCTGCTGGTGCAGTACGCTTCCTCAAGGTAGCGGGAGGTTGGGAGGCGAGAGGCTCGGCGTCGTGAACCTGACCGGCCGGATTAGCTGAGAAAGTAGAGGCTGGAAATGCATAATAAATTGGCATTGCGGCGACTACCTCAAGAACTTGGACCTCGTCCGAATCACCTTCCTCCTCGTGAGCCGGGGCCTTGCCACGGGCACGAGCCGGAGTGAGGTCCGACTTGGGAACGAACTCCTCCGAGTCAGGCTCCCTGCTATCCGGGGTATTCCGATCTGCGGGCCACGAAAGGGACAAAACCTCTGCATCCTCGATCTTCTGCTCATCAAACCTCTGCAGGAAAAGAGAGAGAGAAATTAACCAGAGAAATCACAGACGCGATTAAAAGGCAAAACACAAATGCGTGAACTTACCCCGCGAGGGGGATGCTCGCGGGTGAACGGCTTCAGTCCCTAGGCCCAATCCTCTGGCATCTCCGTCTTAAAGATAGCTCGGACGTGCTTGAAGATAAGATAATTATCAAGATCAACCGTTGAGACTCGATTGGGATCAAGGGGACCGCTCATATAGCAGAGCTTATGTGTGCGTTGCTGAAAAGGGCAGATCCGGCTGCTGACAAAGGTGGTCATCAGATCCTCGCCACGTAACAAGACGCGGATCAGTTCCTTCAGCCGAATCTCAAAGGCCTCGGCCAGAGCATGGCTTTTCCTCGGATTATAAGTCCAGTTCTTCTTTGAAGGGGGGCCAATGGAAAAGGCAGGGAGCCGAATCTTGTCTTCCTTCCTAGAATTCTTGACATAAAAGAACGATTTATGCCATTTCTTGCATGAATCTAGACCAGCAACGCGAGGAAACTCGGATTTACTCCGAGGTGTGATGGACGCAGCTCCACACTGGGTGAGAAATTTCTCGGAAGGATGAAGGGATTTGTCTGGCACGACGTTGGATCGGATTTGGAAGAATTTGGACCATACATGCACGGATGGCCAGAGGCCTAAGTATCCTTTCGAGGCCGAGATAAAAGCGGATAGAGAAGCAATGGCGTTAGCCGGAAGATGATGCGGCTGCAGGCCGAAGTAATCGAGGAATTCCCTAGCAAAGTCGCTAAGGGGAAGACCAAACCCGCGAGCTAAATGGGACATAAAAACGACATACTCGCCCTCGTTAAGAATGGGAGAAGATTCGCTGCCGGGTAAGCGACATGCTACCTCGGCAGGAATCCAGCGAGTTCTGATTAACCACTCAACCTCTCAGCGGGTAACGGTGGAACCTTGCCAGGAACCCCACTCTGGACCAGAGGCAACATCGTCGTCCTCGATGAGCGCGCCGCTAACTGAGCTTGACATAACATTGCCGGAGGAGTTCACAGAAGAGGAACTAGCGGCGGAGCAAAGCCTAGAACTGCAAGGCCCCGTCGTGGTCCTAGGCGAAAACGGCGGCGGAGCGGAAAAGGAACCGCCGCGGGAAATCTAGAGAGCGGCAGACGCGTCTAGAGGAAAATCTAGGCAACGAGACCAGAGAAACTCACCGGCGACGGCGCCGGAGCAAGCGCACGGGGACGAGGTCGACGGAGCAGAGGAATTGGGGCCTCACCGTCGAAGGTTCCGACGAGCGCTCGGCCATAGGAGCAAGAACAGGCAAGGGCGAAAGGAGGAAGAAGGGTAATGGGGAGCGAAGGAGGAAAGTAAATCCTCTAGCCCCGTGCCCCTCTTTATAACCGCGTGGGCTTGGCGCGGTAGTAGGATCGTGGGTGCGGGCACCAACCGTGTATATCGTGTATGAGGCATAACCGCTCGAGGATGAGTGGAGCCTCACCAACGACCACACGACGCAGGAGACGATCAGGCCCCCTGACAGAAATGGTGCGCGAGGCGTTGCAGCACCGACGCGACAGGCGCAGTAATTACTGTAGCTTGTCAGACGGCACTGTAGAGGAACAAAAAACTAGAGAAACAATGATAAGTGTTACACGTAGGACGAGACGTACGCGAGAAGCTACGCGGATACCTCGGACGGGGGAAAAGTAACTCGGAAACAAGGAGAAACGAGTATTGGGAAACTGATATGGCCCGGCCGCGGTTATAGGCAGGACCATACCAGCTTTGGGGACTAATGTTGGGGAGGTGACCCTGGATAGGGTCAGGACGGGGAAAGACAAAAGGAAGATCCCCGTCCAATTCCGAGTTACTGTCTAAATCGGCCGAATCCTGTAAAGGTCGGCCGAGGTAAGCGCAAGCAGGACACTTATAAGAAGAGCAATACGTTACCCGGCCGACATACTATTTAAGTCGGCCGGGTCAGCCCGAATAATCTAAATACAGGTGAAGGCCAAGCCGAGTTAAGCGAGACAGGGCCGAATGACATGAAGCTTGCAGGAGAAGGAGGTGCCTATAGTCAAACCCTAGTCACAGGCTAGGAAGAATCTGAATAGAGCCAAACACAAAGGACAAGGCGTAGAGCGGCAGAAGGGCAGAAGGAGGTCACGGAGGTGACAGTCCTGGAGCCCGAGGCGTGCAGGTGGGGTTCTCTGAAACCTTGCCGTCATTAGAAGGGCGACACGGAAAGGAGGCCGCGGAGTTACTATATTGGGACTTCGAATATGCTTGCCACGTCAGCCCTAGAGGAGCCAAGGCGCCCCTTTATAAGGAGAGGCTTGGATTCTGAGAAGGATATTGGCTCATTTGATACCGTTAGGCTGGTAAAAGTTCTTCTTCTCCTCTTGTAAACAGCTCAAGGAGCACTTGTATCCCAAGAGAAGAGAAATAAAGATCTTTATGTTAGTCTTCTGTGTGTAGAATCAACTACATCTTTCCTTCCCAGATCCCTCTAGCATCCATTGGCCCCATACTTTAGCCTACCCATGGCATCTGCCGTGCCACCACCACGACAGACATCTTCGTGCATGCCCCTCATCTAGACTCCGCCCTGGCAAGAGGAGTTGCATGTAGTCGGGAGCGACACAGGGGGAGGAGAGATAATGCATGAGTGGTGAAAAAATGTCCATGGCCAAATCGGGTTGCGTCGTTGGGTGCACACCCGAACACTGGTTGTGCGTGTGTCTATTCCGGTGATTTCCCTTTGGGGAAGCCATCGACAACATAGTCGTAACATGCTTCGAGCGCAACAAAAAGTTGAGCCAAGAGTAAAATACATGGTTGATCCACTAACTTGTCGGAGGAGAATCGCTTTGGTCATCGTACTTCGGTAGTACCATTTTGTGTTCATTGGATATGACTTAGGGGATCACATATGGTCACTGGTGCTCATGGCATGGTGTATTTGATGATGTGGCGAGACACAGTTTATTTGTGTTTCATTTTGCAGAAGAAAACCCAAATCTTGTTTTTATTTACCACAAAACTCACCCCTCAATTCCTCGCATAAAAAGGAAAAAACATAGGACACTAGGCGTGGTGCATCTCCGTGCCGAACATAAGTTGTGGGCGGACGTGCAGGTCGCTTTCAGAGCTGGTCCATGTAGAGCTCATCGTAGGAACTCCACGGTGTAGCCACCACCTGAACTCATCGGTCCCTCAACCTCCTCATAGATAATCACCGTGTTCCTCAACGATCTCCTCCGCTAAGCCGTCGCCACCTTCTCCCTCATTAGAAGAGGATACGTCCCTGAGCACAAAGACGTGCACGGCCTCAGTTCGCTTGTTGCTTAAACTCTAGGTATATCAGGGAAAGACAAGTTATAGTACATCCGTAATTTGCAGTGAAGGTATCGGTCTGCATACCTTATCCTAAGCATATGAGTGAATTACATATCTCACCTTCCTATGTTTTCTTGTTCCAAAGACTGTCTCCTAATTTTCTCCGCATGCTCTAGAATTCTAGTAGGAATGTGTAGAGAGTACATATCAAACAAGGGTGACGCCGAGCATTATTAGCAAACATGGAAGAATCAATCTCACGAGAACAGGTACGCACGCGCTGACTCTCGGGTGAGGCGGCACGGGCGGAACCCTTAGCCGTCGCCCCGACTCCTCCTCCCACCTCTCCCTCGCTTCCACCGGAGGACACCAACAGGAAAAGTCCGGCCGACCGACGGTGGCAGCGGGGCTGCTTCCTCGCGTGGTGGCCTCTCCCCCTAGGGATCCCCTTGGGCGCTCGAAGATTGTTGCCCCGACGTCAATATGATGGCGGCGGGGTCTGGAAGTCGAGGTGGTGCCCTCGGGCTTTGTTGGAGGTTCTCCCTCGGCGGATGGTGGTGCGGGTCGCATCTGCTGCCAGGGGCGCAGTTCTAGGGTTTTTCTCATGCCAAGACGAAGATCTACCTTCAGCCTGTTTTCATTGATCTGGTGGCAGTGTCGTGTTCCGGAAGGCTCCGCCGGCGAACTACCATAGGCGATTCATGCCCGGAGATTGCTGGAACGGATGTGATCCGGTCGTGTGTAACCGGTGTTTTTCTGACCGTTTGGTTTTAGAGGGAGCGAGGCGAAGCTCTACAGTTTTTTGCCATCGTGGAACATGTCTTTAGTTCCATGGTGAAGTCAGTGTGCGGAGAATGTCATGGAAGCCAAGGTTTGTCGACTAGCTATGGTGGGTCGAGTCCTGGTGGCGATGATTAATTGGCTTGGTGATTCGTGAATTGTAGCAGAAGCATCAGAAGGTGGGGCTGGCAGCACAAGAGGAGTTCACGGTCTTATCTTGCAGGGTGAAAATCCAAGGTCTGGCCTTAATTGGTTTAGTTGTGCCTAGCAATGGCCTTGTTGAAGGCATAGTTTTGTGAGCGGGGACTTTCTCCAGGGTGAAAACCTATGATCTTTGATCGGGCGATGACGATGTTTGTGCTCTGATTCCTTCTTGAAGGCGTCGCTATTGGAGATGTTGAACTTCTGATGTTGTTCTGGTGGGGTTAGTGTCCCTGCTACAAAGGATCTTATCGCTGCAGCGGGACTTTTCTTTTTTTGTAATTCTTCTTCTTTTTTGGCTGTGTGCATCCGTAATGACAATAGGGTAATGCGTTGTTGTGAGACTAGGTGTAATTAGTATCAACGCGATAATAATATATGCTCCTTTCCAAAAAAATCAAACATGCTGGTTATACAAGTTGGGCCTCCCAGTAGGGATAGATGTGATATGCATCAACTTTTTCATTGAGTGGTAATGAATCCCTACTCCGTAGACCAATCTAGAATAAAACTAAAAGTCTATTGTTGTCTACAAAAATACCAAAGTTGTTGTCACTACATCTAGAGTATCAGATAACAACGTAATGATTTAAGATAATAAAGATTCTTTTTTATATTTTTGTATTTAATGAAAAAACGAAGAAAATCGAATATAGAGTAGACTAAATGGTCATTTCTTGTTAAGGAAACTAGACCGGTGATGACCCACAAGTATAGGGGGTGTATCGTAGTACTTTCGATAAATAAGAGTGTCGATCCCAACGAGGAGCAGAAGGTGTTGACTAGTGTTGTGGAGCAGGAAATCTCTATAAATACTTAGCAAACGGATTTTTAGGGGTTTTCTGATAAAGCAAGAAAATAAATTGCAAGTAAATAAAGATAGCAAATAATTGCAGCAAGCGGCCAAATCCTTTCTTAGCAAAGGACAAGCCGGTGGAAATACTAATGAGGACCAAACGTTCTCGAGGACATATGGGAATACCATCAAGTGCTTTCGTTTCATATAGCTGATTAATCTTCTTTGGTTTTATAAGTGTTGTGTGGGTGAACCTGTGCTAATGTACCAAACTTACTTGGACTAATACATACTTGTGATTAAACCCCTTGCAAGCATCCGCAACTATAAGAAAGCAATTAAGATAAAAACCTAACCACACCCTTAAACTCTAAGATCCTACACTCTCTTGTGCAAAGGTTTCCTAACGGGGGTTCAGGTTTCAATCACTCCGACAACCCCATAATTAGTAGCCAAATACACAATGCATTCCCCTAGGCCCATAAATGGTGAAGTATCATGTAGTCGACGTTCACATGACACCATTAGAAGAATAGCACCACAACTTAAATATTAAACCAATGAATAATACCTCAACACAATTCCACTACTAACAACATGACTAGCAACACCTTTGACTCGTTTCCTTACTCCTACTGGTTCGATACCTTGGTTTCTTACTGAGGGAAAACTTGCTGCTGTGCTCATCATACCTTCCTCTTGGGGTCTCCCAACAAAGCTCTATAGTGATCTCAGCTACACATCATCAAGCTATTTCTGGCGCCGTTGCCGGGGAGGCTAAGGATGGATTCACAAGGGGAGTCCTTCACAACCTTTCTCTTTACTTTGTTTTTGTTTTGCTTAGTTTCTTTTGCCTTGTTTTGTTTGCCTATTTTCATCAAAAACTCCAAAAAAATAGTTTCGTTTGGTTTGCTTTCTTTTATCAAAAACACAAAAAAATTTGGTTCCTGCTCTAGTTGCTACCATGTCTGGTGTTGTTCCAATCACTGTGTCACCTATGGAAAGGATCTTTACTTTCAAACAAGTAAGTGAAGAGAGTTTCAAAGAAGCTTGGTCTAGAATCTCTGATTTACAAGGAAAAACTGAGCCTAAGATGTGTCTAGGCCTAGTTATTAGCACTTTCTACCATGGTCTTGCTCTTTGTTATAGATATGCCTTGGATGATGTAGTTGGGACATATGTTTTTCGATGTAATGAGAATGAAGCTTTGGATGCCATAAAGAAGTTGATTACAATCTATAATATGCCTAGCAAGTCTGATTCTTCCTTTATAAACATCTATGCTAGGTTGAACACTCTTGAGACCCGTATAGTTGCTTTGAAAGATTGCTATAACATGCTTAGATAACACCATGATTATGTTCCAATAAATTCTGAGCCTTCAAAGTGGTTTCCTGCAATAAAAGTTGCTATAAATAGTGAAACTTTTGATGCTCGTTGTGATATCATGTCTGAATTTTGTCTTATGCCTAAAGATATCTATGAGTCTTTGAATATTTGGATACGTTCTAAAGGAGGAGAAGAAATATCTCTTACTAATAATGCAACTTTATTACCCATTGGAATAGCTGAAGGTGTCTTTACAAAGATCTCAGGGAAAGTGGTGTCTACTGATTATCTTGTTATTGAATATGTAGGAAAAGGACAAATTACACTTGGAAGATCCCTGCTGAAACACCTTGGAGCAATAATAGATGTGGGAAAAGGCATTATGCATTTTGCTTCTCCAATAAGCAATCATACATTCCCTAAAGATAAGAATAAAGTTAAGAAAGGTAGGAGCAAGAAAGTTGATGTTAATGCTTCTTCATTTGAAAATACTTGATTCTTGCTTCTTGTGCCTAACTTAAAGGCGTTAAAGAAAAGTACTTCTTGGGAGATAACCCAATAGTTTTCTTGAGTCTTGGAAGTTATTACTTATGTAATAACCGCTCCTTATCCTTTTTATTTGATTTTTGTGCTAAGAATAACCTCTAATGAGAGGGAAGTAAGATTTGGGGAGTTGTTGTCCCGAAACAGATTTTTGTGCTCCACTGTAAAAATTTGTGTAAAATCTCTGTAAGTCGGATTGAGCTGTAATTTTCTAAATAAATCCTTAGGTTGTTAGCTAACTTTCGTTAGTTCAAAACTTTTTGATTTGAGCAACATAAGGTCTTCGAAAAAATCGGTTTTCACCTGCTGGTCTGTTTTGACAAATTTCTGTCATTATTTGCATTTGCTTCTTATTGATTCCTTTTTGGGTTCTTTTTGGGAAATTGAGCTTTTTGAGGGAATTGCTACAGTAGCTTGTGTCTTCGGTGAAGGTTTTGTTGTTTTAAAACTAAACCCCAAAGGTCTATTATCTTTTGAATGCACTAATGTTGCTAATGAAGATTTTGTGAAGTTTTGTATGAAGGAAAATTTTCAGGTGTAAAGGAAGAATGATATAATGAGATGAAGAATGGACAAAAGCTCAAGCTTGGTAATGCCACCCCGTTTCACCCCAAGAAATATTCAATAGGTACAAGCGTCAAAGCTTGGGGATGCCCAAGGCATCCCCTTCTTCATTAATAAAAATCTCAGGTCTTTCTAGACACTTCATTTTTATTGTTTCATGCACAAGTTGTGTTGTTCTTGGAGCATCTTAGTTTTCGTTTTTGGTTTTTGTTTTGCTTATTTTTCTTGAATAAAGTAGTTTGGACCCCCGTTTTCTCCATGTTGTTTCAAATAAGTTGATTGGTGTTGGACAGGAGTAGAAAGTTCTTGCTTTAGTAGTACAAGAGGAGCTTGCTTTGATTGTGACTTAGACTTTGTCATGTCATGATAGATGTTGTTTTGACCTTATGCTTAGTGATTATTGATGTATCATGACTTGATCCAAACAATTAGGATTGCTTAATGTGCCTTGAAAGAATCATGCATTGTTTTAGCATACAAAAGTATATTATTGTGGTATTCTCCTTTGACGCTTTGTTTGGGTTGACTTGGCACATGCTCACACCATGTTATGACTATGAACCAGTCACCATAGCCTCTATGATCATTTATTTTTTGACTTGTGGTACCACTTTATGCTTTGATTAGTAATGTTTTGTCGCTCTGCATGATTATGGTCATTATTGCTCTCTTAGTTGGTCGCTCCCAGTCTTTTGCTAGCCTCCACTTGTATGAGTAATCTCTACTCATGCATCCAACTCCCAATAAACCAAGTTATTCCAAAGTGTCCACTATAAATTCCTATGCATGGTGTGTTACACCATTCCAAGTATATTCTTGTTTTATCTATCTTCCAAATTAAACTTGTTATGTGAAACTTAATGATTAAAGCTCTCACAAACTTGATGGCACACTTTATTTTTCTTGCCCCTAATAAACTTGAACCATTGTGTCATCTATGTTGTAGATGCTTGCACTTATACATTCGAATTAGCAGAATCATGCTGTCATAGGGAACGCTTTCAACATTGCACTTGTACATTGTACCCAGTTGAAATCATGCTCTTTTGTTTGCGGATGTCGTCGGTGTGAAATAAAATGGAAGCTTGTAAGTCCATGGAGTTATGTATGCGTGTTAGAGAAACGCCTGGGCCGCTAGCCTAACCCATGCCTAATCATGGTGGAAACTTGAAGCATCACCATAGTGAGCAATCTATGAAGCTTTCTTCTTATAAAAAGGAGACAAAGGCACTCTACTTTTCATAGGCCCTACTTCCGAGACCTCTATCTCTATTTATTTGAATTCTTCCCTTTGAGCCTACTGACGCTGCAAGAATCCAGTTCCAGCACCATACTATCCTATCAAAACAGCGGGCTTACGCCTTAGGGTTCATGTCGAGAACCATTCGAACCACTCACAACTTCTTGCATGACAACAACTAATCATATTGAAAAGAGGAAAGAGAGAAAAAACACCATTTTCCCATGGTAAATAAGAAGATTGCTGAGATGCTTATTGTCTGCTTGCCTTATCATTTTGATTATGGGATAGCTCCTATATCATGTGCAAGGGGTACCTCATTGGCGGTTCTCTATGATACACATGTACTTACTATGATAAGAACTTACCGGTGACTAAAGTTGAGTAGCATGAGGAGCGGCCCTCGTACTCAAGGGACATGAGATTGCCAACTTATACTTTGTTAAGCATATACTCCATAGTTTGTTCACTTTAACCTTAATAACTTCAAGATGCTTATGATAGGGGCAATGAGAGCTGAAAGCTAACAAGTACCATAATTTTTGGAAGCTCTTTATGAGACTTGAAATCCCTGCTTCCCTTTATGAAGGGCCTTTATTCCATATATTGAGTCTCCAGTTTCTATCCTTAGGCACCAATTAAGAGAGCATAGTTGGCATTCTTAGTTCTATGTGCATTGTCCCAAAACTTATTGATTGATGCATATTGTTGATATTGCTTGCTCTTGAACTATTTGTATCTAGTCACTCTTATGAACTTTGAAGGTGTCCTATGCATTTATTTGCTACTCCATGAGGGACAAGCTGCATGCCACTATGCTATGTTTTCTATATGTGAAACAAACAAACGTCTTTCAATGCATTGTTATTCATGATCTTTGTTTGTATCCTTTCATGTTGCATGCTTAGTTACTTTGTCTTATTGTTAGAACTTCTTCTTTCATGCTCATGTTTAGAGTTCTTTGATCCCATCTTTCAATGTCTGCAAATGGTTTGATCTTGATTTTGATGGTGCATGTCACCTAAAAATTATTCTTTTTATCACTTACCTACTTGAGGACGAGTAGGAGTTAAGCTTGGGGATGCTTGATACGTCGTAAACGTATATATAATTTTAGATGTTCCATGCTTGTTTAGTATCTACTTTGCTTTGCTTTGTCTACAATTTGAGGCATTTTTATATGTTTTCTGGGACTAACCTATTAACAAGATACCACAGTTCCAGTTGCCTATTTTCTGTTGTTTTTGGTTCCAGAAAATTCAAAAAATGAATATTCTCAGAATTGGATGGGACAAAATTCAAAGTCAATATTTTACCGTGGGGAACACGGAGCCAGAAGACAAGACGGAGAAGGGCCTCGAGGGGGCCACACCCCTGGCCGCGCGGCTAGTCCTGGCCCCCGCCTGGGGGGGGTGCAGCCGCCTCGGGCACCCCCTCGGCCTCCCTCTTTGCCTTTAAGAAGCCCCCGATACCTAAACCCTAAGGACCCGATCAAGCTTCCACGAAATAGTCTGTAGCCTCCGCCACCATCGTCCCTAGATCGGGGGGACCTGAAGCTCTTCCCGGCACCTTGTCGGAGGGGAGAGATCATCCCGGAGGCCTTCTTCATCACCATGCCAGCCTCCGGTATGATGCGTGAGTAGTTCCACCTTGGACTACGGGTCCATGTAGTAGCTATATGGTTGTTTCTCCTCCTTTGTGATACCATGTTTAGATTTTGTGAGCTCTATTCATGATCAAGATCATCTATTTATAATCATGCATGTTGTGTTTACGAGGATCCGATGGATATTGAGATTACTATGTCAGATTGATTAATGATTCTATCTTATTGATTCTATCATGTCTGTGTTGTTTGAGATCTTGCATGCTCTCCGTTTCTAGTAGTTATCTTAGCTAAGTAGATGCTAGTGACTCCAAGAGGGAGTATTTATGCTCGATAGTGGGTTCATGCCTCTATTTAATTTGAGGAAGTGAAAGAAATATCTAAGGTTGTAGATGTGTTATTGCTACTAGGGAGAAAACAACGATCTCTTGTTCATAGAACAAGTGGATTGTTTACTTTACACACCTTGCTTAAAGCAGTTATCCGTTGCTTGCAACTTAATACTGGAGGGGGTTCAGATGATAACCTGAAGGTGGATTACTAGTCATAGATGAAGTTGGATGGCGGTCTATGTATATTGTTGTAATGCCCAATCAAATCTTATAGGATCATGAATGTCTAGTATTGCATTATTATGCCTTGCTCTGTCCTGTCAATTGCCCTGCTGTAATTTGTTTACTCAGCATGTTATGTTGTTTATCTTAAGGAGAACACCTCTAGTGAACTATGAACCCCGGTCCAATCTTTACCATTGATACATCTTCTATTGTTACTGTTTACTTTCTACAAACCACCATTACCTTCCACACCATACAGTTAATCCTTTGTTTTCAGCAAACCGGTGAGATTGACAACCTCACTGTTCATTGGGGCAAAGTCTTGAGTTTGTGTTGTGCAGATTTCCAAGTTGCTAGCAACACCTTTGAGTCGTTTCCTTTCTCCTACTGGTTCGATAACCTTGGTTTCTTACTGAGGAAAAACTTGCTATTGTGCTCATCATACCTTCCTCTTGGGGTCTTCCAACGAAGCTCTACAGTGATCTGAGTTACACATCAGTATGGACATTAGTCCCGGTTTGTTACATGAACCAGGACTAAATGTCCTGTTCAAACCGGAACTAGTGGCAGCCGTGCCCTGTGGACGTTTCTATCCGTTGGGGCAGAACCGAGACTAATGGTCCGGACCAAAGGCCTATTTTCTACTAGCGATATGCATCACGCTCATAAATCCACACACTCAGTATCAAGACAAACATGGGTTAATATTATCCCTTGACTTACGGGAAAATTATATTTGTGAAATCAAAACCATAGTAAGGATCGCAAGCAACAGTCCAAAATTTGGTCAAATAAACCAAAGTAGCGACCATAAAAAAGTTTTGATCGACCGAGACATGTGAAATGCCGCTGGTGCCTTAAATGTGCCTCTTATCGTAAAAATCCAATAGCCTCACAAGCGATAAATAAAACAGATACATGGACTTGTGACAATACCCTTCGATTCCCACCCCAATATTGCAGTGGCCAGCGCGAGTTCTCCTTTCACATAGACAATTCTCATGTTTCAGGACAATCATGCATCTTCACATTGGCCTTGCTGGAGCGCCTTAGTAGAATGTTGAGGTCGTCAATCCAATCGACCCTGTGCTTGTTGTAGTAGATCTCAACATTTTCTAGGAAATCCAGGCTGAGCTTCCTCTTCCTCCATTTCAGTGGTCTCTTGCACGGGCAGTTTTTTCGACACATATCAGACCTCTGCAGACGTTTAAAGTGTATATATTAGCTTGAAATTATATGATAATGGAGCATCTGATTGCATATATTTCAAAAATCTTCTCGTGTCACTGCTCTTGGGGCATTACCTAAACTGGGCTAACTTTCTTGTTTACCTTACCTAGTTACAAATTCAGTATAGTGGTGCACCCGCTAATCCTAGCTTGCATATATATACACTCATGTCTAGAGTGACCATTTGTTTATTCTGTTCTAGGTGTCCTAGGTCCGCCACTAACTATAGCTACACGCTACTCACATTGTCTTATAATATAAGACGTTACTCCCTCCAACCCATATTATTTGACTTGAATTTGTATAGATGAGTCAACTAATATGAGTCGGAGGAAGTATTATGTTATACGACGAATGGAGTAGTATTTTAGTTGAACTTACTCGTTAGTCATATTTCCTGCGTAATTACTCCTACTTAGGCTAGTCATACACTAATATCATGAGTATGACTACCTTTGTAATGCATAACATCATCTAGTACTAATATTATCATAATTGCCTTGATTTTATCACTAAATAGTCTAATTCTACGTGTTATGACATGTATACAATCACTTCATTATTAATTGTTGTGTCACATAGTAGTAAGCCTTTTGCCAACTTAACATGCATAATAATAACATTAGACTAGTCATAGTGCGGATATCATATATCGGTAGTATCATGCATTCTATGCATACAAGTGTGTTACTGCAATTAAAAATAAGAGAGATATTATCATACTAGCTCCCCGTTTCAGATTAACATGACGATTGTCTAGTTTAAGAAAAACTTTGACCACTAATTTTGTCAACAAAATATGAGATACAGGTCACAAAAATCATATCATTGCAAACTTATTTTAAATATGAATCCAATGGTATAGTTTTTATGACATATCTCATATCTGTTTGACAAAATTAGTGGTCAATTTTTTTAAAACTAAGTTTGTCTGTTAAACTGAAACAGAGGGAGTAGGTAAGATACAATATCATAGCACCTAAAACTAAAAAAAAGTGTACAAATATCTTGTACACAATTTTATATCGAGATCCTATAACAATCAATAAATATAATAAAACTATAAGACTAATACATGATGCAATGTATTGCAAAGATAGTGAACATACGCTAGTAGTATAAAACGGTTACAAACTTACCGAGGGGCTTCTTGCATGGACGTCGAGCCTCTGTAGCTGGCAGCACCTCGAGAGTAGTTCTGCTGTACTTGCTCCAAACATGTGCGGGTACCTCCATCCTCCTGCTGTGGTGACTCTCAGGTGAGTGACACTGCCAAGTTTGGGTAGTTCTTTCATCAAGTTCACCACATCATCATTATCTGCAACGTTCTGCATATATACTGGTTAAAGATTGCACTAATAAATACTCATCATGCATGGTGACTTGTAACTTGTGTCTGTATATATGCGAACTCAAAACTTTTAACTTTTGCCCACCTCGGTGTTATTCCGTAGTGTAACATCGAGTCGGCGGACGCCGGTGCAGCTCCGTAGAAGCCAAGCGCCGAGGTGGGATTCATATGTTTCGGCGTGCGTAAATAGCCCGACGTTGAGCCGGCGGACCGTGTCTATGCTGCAAAGGAACTCAGCCCTCCTCCTGGGTAGGAAGGCGCTGAAGGACCACACTCTAGCTCCTCGAGGCAGGGAGTGCAGAATCTACCCACCAACTTGTCATCACGGTCGCCGAAGAGCCTGTTTATGCGGAGGATGCGGAGCTTGGGACACGACACCTCCAGACGCTCTGGGAGTACAGGGCCCCCGTCGGCGTCTAATAGAATGCAGTCCAAATCAAGCTCTTCCAGGAGCTTGCTGGATATCCTCAGGTCCGGGCCGTCCATCACCCAGACGAAATGTATGAGAAGCCTTCGCAGCTGGCCGCACGAGGACAGGAAATCCGAGAGCCCGCCGCCCTCCAGCCGAATAGGCACTAGCTCCAGATCCGTCAACGAGCTGTTCCTTTTCACCGCCGGCGCCGATGGGAGTCTAAGGGTTGGCGTTTTCCTGTCGTCTATGGAATAAGATCGGAACGACATGGCGGCCGTCCTCGCACCGCCGCCGCACGGAAGGTCCAGCACGACCTTGCTGACCCCGCGCGGAGGCCATTGGTAGCCCTCACCCTCAACTGTTGTAGAGGAGTCGTCGTCCAGCCTGAGGCTGATCTTTCCGTGGACGCGCTCCGCGGCCTGCTGGAGCCACGCGTTGGCGAGGAGCTTGTGGCGAGGATGCTGGATGCGGATAGTGAGGGTGTCGTGGCTGTGAGCGAGCGCCGCGTCGACCAGCTCGACGAGACCCGGCGTCGTTGGCGTCTTGCCGATGTCGGAGAAGGACAAGTCCGGGCGGCAGAGCCAGACGTGCCGCCACCGCCGCGAGAGGGCTCTCGTGTTGATGGCATCCTCGGGTCTTGGCACGAAGCTAAGGATCCGCAGGACCACGTCGTCGGGAAGGCTGCTTATGATGCCGTCGTCGTTGTCGTCACCCGCGGCGCCGCCGGGACCTAGTAGTGTTTTGGCGTCCATCGACGATCGATATCCTAGCTACGTCCTGGGTGGTTTGCGAGACATGATATTTGTTGGCGTATATGTCGGTTTGTCACCAACGCTTAGAGTTGGACCCGACAAACATGTCAAAATCGGGTTCTACACTTCTACGTACTCCAGCACGGCAAGGACTCCTTCTCCTGGTGTCTACGTACTTCGAGTATACAGTATACTCGACCAACGTTCTCTCCCTACATGGTCCGACGATAGGAATTCCCACTGTCGGTTGTGGCCACAATTTATGGACTTCCTTGTAGCATTTCTGTTTACATACGATTAGAACCCCTAGCAGCTGGATATTGGCCAATTTTTTTTGCGAAATTTCACTATCTTTTAATAATCATCAACATTAGTACAAAGAGGCGTAAAAGTAATAAAATGGACCACCTGGCGACAACTATAAACATTAGCACAAGCCGAAGGCGCGCCAGCGTCCTCGCCCCTCCACCACCGGAGCCGAACAAAGTTTGTCGTAGTAGAGTTTGTTATAGTAGACAAACGAAAAGTCGTCGTGCTAAGCCCCAAAAGAACCAGCGTAGTAGAGCAGCAACCGTCGTTAATGATAACATCCGTAGATTGGAAGAGACTGACCTGAAATTACAGCAACTAACACGAAAACCAACAAGATTCAAGGAAATTGGCCGGACACACGACTCCACGTGCCCTCTCTCAGCGCTAGACGTACCACCGAAGCGCGGATAGGACGAGAAGGACCTTATTCTGACTTCAAGATGTAGCCATTGTCTCACATCCTGAAGAAGACACAAAAAAGCAGCCTAAACAAAGACTGAAAACCTCCCGCCGGTGGGAGTTGTGGTCCGCCACACCTCGAAGACCCTAAGGCCACCGGAGGTGGAACGGACGGACGACATCGCCGGCGGATGGAAGGGAACCCTAGATGGGTCTTGAGCAGCCGTAGCCTCTCGACTCGTGGGCAGGCACACGTACACGGTTTTCTCCGTGGATATTGGCCATTTTTAAGGGTGTGTTTGGTTAACCTTAGTTTTTGCTTCGACCTGGAGAATTACGAATGCTTTCCGCGTGCAATACCTATCCTGGCCATCCATGTTGGTTGAGATTCGAGTCAATGGGTCACATGTATGTCTCATGCAAAAAAAAAAAATCTACATCACCATTTATTGTAAGGTGTTCGACATTATTGATTCAATACGAACGGTACGTGCAAGGTGTCCAAACATTATAGATTCACATCTCACATAACAAAGTACTTTATAGTTTGAAAAAGTTTAAAATGAATTTTAATATATTGAATATTAGACTCGTTTCAAAGAGTTCGTCATGAGGATGTCAAATATGTAAACGAAAATATTAAATTTGCATTTGTTGTGTGAATGTTGAGAAATATTTCAAGTTACCACTCCCTCCATTCACTTTTGTAAGTCATCAAAGGAATCAACGAATAAATTTTGTCACGTTCATGAAATTTCTGATTTCCCAAAATTTCCCTCGCCCCATGTCGTAACTAGCACACGGCGGTTTCACTCCTCTCTCTCTCTCCCCCGAAGCGATGAACATGACACCAGTCCAACACCCTCTCTCCACCGATCCAGATTGTAACATTCCGAAGAATAGGAAGGGAAAAGGGTAGATGTGTGATTAGTGCATCTACATTGCATGCATTTGAAAATGAGGGGGAACTTAAAAAAATGTTATTTGAGTGACAACTGATTAAGATTTGACTCTAATGTTGAGTTGACTTAAGTCAACACTAGGATTTGAAATTCAAATTTCAAACATGATTTTGAACATGATAAATTGAGTCAATTAAAAAATTGAAAATTAAATACCCTTATACATACACACATAAGAACTGATGAACACATAGCGATACAAGAATATTTCTCTGCGTGTGGCATCTCTCGTGAAAGTAGCAGACAAGCTCCGTCGATCATTCAAGCGAGAATCATGCGTGCCAAGGAGTTGAGCCAGCTGATCAATCATTTAAGTTGCTTATTTTCTTGGCCGAGTCATGCAGCAACGTATATATGTTGCACTGCGCCTGGAAGCTCCATGCAAAGATGTACCAGATCGATCTAATCTAAGAAAAGAAGGGCCCTTGCGTGCATGCAACCAAGACGTCAAAGCCCAAGGAAGGCAAGGCCCATCTTCACGTGAAGACCTGCACCGATGCATGCATCCTGCTCCGGATGGCAATGGGTACCCGAAATCCGTAAACCTGACGGGTACCCGTGCTAAATGGGTAGGGTTTGGTAAAGAAAAAAAACCATGAAGCTGCTTAGCGGTAAAATATTAGACCCGTCGGGTCTAATGGAGACGGGTATGGGGGTGTCAAACCCGTACCCGCAGACCCGCATACCCGGCTGTAAAATAAAGACCCCACATGTCATTGAACTATTATGCCATTTACCCCTGCACAACTCAGCAACTCACGCACGCACGCTCAGAAAAAACCACGCACGCACTACTCAGTACTCACGCGATTGACTCATCCCACCCTGGTGCCCCACATAGCCACGACTCCGCCTCTGGGCCGCTTCCTTCCCTTATCCCCTCCACATCGCTTCCTTGACCGCGCTGCCTCTCACGCACGGACGCAGGTCCTTGCCGCCGCTCATGCGCAGGTCCGCAGGTCCTTGCTGCCGCTCGTCCTCATCACCTCGCCCCTGCTCCCCTCTTGCGCCGCCGTCGTCCAACGTTGAGGTCCGCGCCACCGCTCGTCCTCGTCCTTTCTCCCCTCTTGCGCTGCCACCGGCCAGCGTCGAGGTCCGCGCCGCCGCTCGTCCCTCCCCTCTCCCCTCTTGCGCTAGGGGAGATGTCCAGATCCCTAGATCGACCCGATTTCGCGGGTACTCGTCGGGTCCCCCGAACCCGGCCGGGTGGCGGGTATGGTGGAGAGTTGTACCCGCCGGCGGGTACGGGGCCGGGTCGCGGGGGCGGGAAGGAGGGTCGGGTGCGGGTATGGGGGGCCCTGACCCGACCCCGAACCCGGCGGGTGCCATCCGGACATCCTGCCCGTTGACTTTTTTTACAGGAGAGCCCCGAAGGGCCTGAAAGCATTTGTATTAGACACAAACCGAGGGTGTTTTATTACAGAAGACCCCATAAGACATAGAAAGAACACATAGGTTCTCCTTTTATGTGGAGAAGACCCCGCTGAAAGATTTGAGATGCAATCAGGTCCCTCCCTATCTCCACTACCGAGCCAAAGGTCAGCTGCACCACCGTCAGGCACCACCACGGGGACGGAACCACTTGCTTCAGTGCCGACGCTGAACGCGGCCGCTGACCCGATAGGGCCTCCGATGGCGGTTGAAAAGGTGCTGGAGCTCACCAGCTTTGACCCATGGCACACAGCCGCTGATATGATGCTCGCCGATGTCGCTTCCAAGCTCCAGCCAACCCCGATGCAAGAATCCTTGCAAGCTCCGTCGATGACGGATGACCCGTGCTCCAGCACAACTCTCCTGCCACGGGTGGGTGAAGACGGGCAAAGTAGGTCGGAGCAGCAAGGAAAATTCTGCCCGAAGGGGAAGGACCGAATCTCCCTAGGGCACTTGAGACGCGCCTGCCGCTCGCTGCCACCACTGTCCTCTCCCTCGTCGCCACGGCCGACCAAGAGAAATAGGGCAAGGCAGCAAACAACCAAGCTGACCCGAGCACCCAAAACGCGCTTATCACGCGGATCCTCTTAGAGTCGCACCCCTGGCGCCTTCGTCCTCTGAAACATGCCGTGAGTCGCCCACCGCGGCCTCCTGCCGCCGCGCAACAGCATCAGGAGACAGAATCCGACGCCTTCCCCACCCACGGTCAACGCCCCGTGGAATCCCAGCCACCCCTCGCCGCCATGGCTGACCGAAGGAGGGAGAATGGGCGAGCAACCGCAGGGAAGAGAAGGCGCAAAAAGGAAACGACCGAAGCACTGCCGACCGCAGCCCCCCCAACCCTTCCCCGCCACCATGGCCGGCTGAGGAGGGGGCACATCCCACAACACCAAGAGTCGCCGCAACTGGGCCTTATATGAGGCGATGCAGGCCCTCCACCCCCACATCACTGTCACGCTGACATCAGGGAAGAAAAGCGACCTCCAGCGACGAATCTGGCCCTAAGAACCTGTCGCACTCCTCCTGGCAAGAAGCCAAAAACCGGCAAAAAGCCACAACCTATACCTAATATCTACAGGGGGCCTCCGGCGCCGGTCGGCCTCTCTCCACCAGCACCGCTGGCGAGATCAACGTTGGAGCGACCCAAGGCAGGCGGCGCCTCCTTCAGGAACTGTAGCAGGGGTGAAGGGAATATGCCCTGAGAGGCAATAATAAAGTGTTTATTATGTGTATTCCAAGTATATGATATATGTTTATTTTGCATGCTATAATTGTATTAATATGAAAACATTAATACATGTTTGTTTAATAAATAAACAGAAAGTTCCTAGTTATGCCTCTCTCATAAACTAGCTCGTTGATTAACACGATGATCAAGGTTTCCTGATCATGGACATTGGATGTTGTTAATAACGGGATCACAACATTAGTGTAATGGTGTGATGAACATTCATCCGAAGTATGGCTCACATGTATCAAATGATTCAAAATCAAGTGATTCCAAAAGTCCATCTGAATGGAGCTTCTTCATGCGTTTAACGCAATATGACCAAGACGGCAGTGCCACATATATGCGGATATATCATCATTAAGTTTAATCCTTTTAGCATCAACATTATGAATATGTGTAACATTATCATCGAGATCTAATAGAAATAAACCATTCATCATCGGTGCATGACCATAAAAGATTTCATTCATATAAATGGAACAACCATTGTTCTCGGATTTAAATGAATAACCACTTCGCATCAAACACGATCCAGATACAATGTTCATGCTCAGTGCAGGCACCAGATAACAATTATTCAAGTTTATAACTAATCCCGGCGGCAAATGGAGAGGCAGCGTTCCGACGGCAATCACATCAACGCTTGACCATTGCCGACACGCATCTTGACCTCACCCCTTGCTAGCGGTCGCTTGTTTCGCAGCCCCTGATTCGAGTTACAAATATTAGCAACTGAACCGGTATCAAATACCCAGGTTCTACTGCGAGCACTAGTCAAGTACACATCAATAACATGTATATCATATATACCTTTGTTTGCCTTGCCGGCCTTCTTGTCTGCCAAATACTTGGGCGATTAAGCTTCTAGTGGCCAGTCCCCTTACAATAGTAGCACTCGGTATCAGACTTAGGTCCAACTCGGGGTTTCTTTTCAGGCACGACAAAAGGCTTGCCGCCCTTACTTCCCTTCTGTTTTCCCTTCTTGTCTTTCTTGAAACCAGTGTTCCTATTGATCATCAACACTTGATGTTCCTTTTTGATCTCCACTTCTGCAGTTTTAAGCATTGTGAAGCTCGGGAGAGACTTCTTCATGCCTTGCATATTATAGTTCATCACAAAGCTCTTATAGCTAGGTGGCGAGATGCAGAACACGATGGATGCCTAAGTCAATGGGAATCGTTATTCCCAAGGACACAAGCTTATCGACGTAACCGACATCTTGAGTACATGCTCACTAATGTAGTTGTGCTCTTCCATCATGCAGCTAAAGAACTTTTACGAAGCATTATAGCTCTCTCTGACATGCATGTGTCGAAAATCATTTTCAACTCACCCATTGTATCAAATGCATTGCCGTTTTCGAAACGCTTTCTAAGTTCCGGCTCTAGCCCATACAATATGCCGCAATGAACTAAGTTGTGGTCCTCCTGACGAGTCTGATAGACATTCTTCTCCTCGTCAGGGGCATCCTCAAAAGGTGGGGGGCCTAGTGGGGCTTCTAGCACGTATTGCTTTTGTCCAGCAGAGAGGAGAATCCTCAAATTCATGGCCCATTCGATAAAGTTGCTACCGTTCGTGGCTAGTTTCTCTTTCTCCATGAACACATTGAAATTAAAAGCAGGTGGTGCCATCTACAACAGAATTTGTAAAGTTTAGACTAAGTGTATGATAGATTGAGTTCAACTAATCCATATTACGAATGAACTCCCACTCAAAAACGACATCCCTCGTGCCTTTTTGGTGACTACATGAACCAAATCCACTATACCAAGTACGATCATCACGTGAGTCGGTATAGCCTCAAAGGCTAGCATCAAATGGGCATCATATCTACTATATGACTCATGCTTAACCTTTTGGTACGTGTTCCGAGGCCATGTCTGTACATGCTAGGCTCGCCAAGTTAGAACCTTAGTATTCGCGTGTGTAACTATTTTGCACCCGAAATATGGTCGTGGATCCAAGAACACCCGATCAGCACGTGATGTCTTGGAGCGACGAAACATAATCGATGCATACTAAAGGAAGAACACATTCTTATCTTGATATTTAAATGAGGGATCATCTTATTATGCTAACAAAGCGCTAAACAAGCAATATAAGATGCTATCAAACATCACATGTTTATTAGTGAAATGATATGGTTTCCGCATATGATCTCTATCATGTGCATCGTGGTATGATCACTATCATACCTATATGTGTAAATCCAAGGTCTATGGAGTTTACACGCTATGTGTGTTGTAAGAGTATCATCTCATACTTCTACTTACAACATCACCATATCATAACATTAGCCCAACAACAATCTAAACTAGACGCCTCTAATTTATCCATTGCAAGTTTTACGTGGCTTAGGGCTTTCGAGATAGAACCGTTCTTACCTACGAACATGAACCACAACGAGGATAACCAAATTGTTGACAATTCGTTGCAAAATAGATATTGACTATGAGGAGAGCAGACACCCGCTAGCCACTTATGCAAACTAGTTGCATGTCAAGCGTGGAACAAGTCTCATGTGCGAGGACATGTAAAGTTTGTCCGGGCCGCTTCATCCCACTATGCCACCAATATCCAAAATTACAACAAAGGAGAAACAACATGATCATCATCGCCCACATACTCATATGTGTACTACCCGTGTAAAGCATCTACGCATAGATCCGGCTCTGATACCACTGTAGGGTTCGCAGCATAGAAAACAAAATTTTTCCTACGATGTGAACTATGTACCAAGATCTATCTATTAGATACAAACAACGGGCGGATGTATATCCATAGAGAACTTACCCTTGAAGACCGACAAAGCTTAACGAGTTCAACTCGGGGTTGATGTAGACGATCTCTTGCCGATCTCAAGATCGAGAGGAAGTCCTAGCGCCGCAAATCAGCAGCGCATCCGTGCTCGCACACACGTTCGAGGCACCGAGCAACCTCCGTCTCCTCGCTCCAGCGATGCAGCAGAAGCTTAACTCTTTCTTGTCGAATAGCCACCGGAAACATGTATCTCGCTAGTCCGAGACCATGGGGGATAAATTCTAGAGGGGGAGAGAGATCCTTCACGAAGAGGTGTGAGTGAAAAGTGAGAGGAGGGGCTCCTTTTATAGGAGGAGGGGGGGAACCCAAGGGGGTGCCCGGCGCATCGGGGCTGCCCCCTTGCCCTCCCCTCTTCATGTGGGTGGACACTCCACTCACAAAAATCCATTCATATGCCTCCACTCAAAATCCCACTTAAACTTGCCATTAAATTTCCACCAAATTTAATGCAAACTCTCATTAAATAAAACTCTTTTATTTTATTCAGAATTTTGCCAATTACTTTAATGACAAACATTCACAAATAACCCCTTGCTAGAATTCTATTTCACATGCAAAACCACTTTATGCAATTTCACCCGAAAACCTCTTTCGGTATCTAGTGAAATAAATTCCTACGCTTGTTTATTCTTTCGGCATGAAACTTTTGCTCCGATTGGATGTCGGTGTCTATTAAGTGTGTCACCCTACGGTTCGTGAATAATGCGGACATGATCGAGACCCCTCTCGGATCAATAATCAGAAGCGGGATCTGGATACCCATACTGACTCCCACACATTCAACGATGACTTTCTTGTGATCGTCGAAACCTTTTACGCTAGTATATTAATCCCTTTGTTTCACGATATATTACATGTCCGAGATTCGATCATCGGTATCTCCATACCTAGTTTGATCTCGTTACTGACATGCACTCTTTTCTCGTTCCCGTGATATAACATTCTAGTGATCAAATCACTTGCTTGCAAGCTAATCAATGTGATATCACCGAGAGGGCCCAGAGTATATCTATTCGTCATCGGGATGAAAAAATTCCACTCTCGATCCATGAGCCTCAACATAACACTTTATTAGTTCTGAATCCATCTTTATAATCACCACATTACGTGTGACGTTTGATGTTATCAAGAAACTCTTCCGGTGTTAGTGATTGACATGATCTCATGGTCTAAGGATTAGGATCACTTCGTAAGTTGTTATAGCAATATAAACTCAATGACTTTGATCGTAATGCTATACTTCGGATGAATATTCATCACACCATTACACTAATATTGTGATCCCGTTATTAACAACATCCAATGTCCATGATCAGGAAACCTTGATCATCTTGTTAATCAACGAGCTAGTTCATGAGAGAGGCATAACTAGGAACTTTATGTTTGTTTATTAAACACACATGTATTAATGTTTCCGTATTAATACAATTATAGCATGCAAAATAAACATCTATCATATACTTGGAATACACATAATAAACACTTTATTATTGCCTCTCAGGGCACATTCCCTTCAAGTGTTAACAAGGAAACATTAATACTTGTGTGATTTGTAAACTAAATTAGAGTCCCTAGTAAAGCCTCTTCATAATACTAGCTTGTTGGTTAATAAATGATTGTGGTTTCCCTATCATGAACATTGAGATGTTATTAACAACAAGATCATATCGTTAGGAGAATGGTATGATGGACATACTCCTATAGATAAGCGTAGCATAAAGATCAAGTCATTTTAATAGTTCAATTGCTATATGCTTTCTGATACATAGTAACCTAACTCCTTCGACCATGAGATCATGCTTATCACCATCACCGGAAGGATGATTTGATGACATCAAACACCACACCGTAACTGGGTGGCTATAAAGGTGGCATTGAGTGTTCGGAAAGTATGGGTTGAGACACATGGATCAAGAGTGGTATTTGTCCATCCATATGACAGATAGATATACTCTGGGCCCTCTCGGTGGAATGTCATCCAATTAGCTTGCAATCATGTGACTGGCTCACTAGGGATCACATATCACGGGAACGAGAAAAGAGTACTTATCGATAACGAGGTTGAACTAGGTATGCAGAGATACCGACGATCAAAACCTCGGATAAGTAAACTATCGTGAGACAAAGGGAAATTGGTATCGTATGTAAGTGGTTCATTCGATCACAAAGTAATTATAGAAATATGTGGGAGCCATATGAATTTCCAGATTCCTCTGTTGGTTATTGTTCGGAGAAGTGTCTCGATCATGTCCGCATAATTCACGAACCGTAGGGAGACACACTTAAGGATTCAATGTTGTTGAGTAGTTATGGAATGATGAGTAAGAGACTGAATGTTGTTGGTCTCGTATGGGATCCGGATATCACGAGGAGATCCGGAATGGTCCGGAGAATAAGATTCATATAAGGAAAGTCCTGTTTGAGGTTGGAGAATGGTTAGGTGTTTTCATCGGGAATGTTCTAGAAGGTTCGGAAGGTCCGACACTCAGGAGGGAAGGTACATGAATGTGTCATAACAAGTTGGAATGGTTGCATCATGTACTAGGTGTCATCACTGAGCAAAATAAAGGGATAAATTAAATCCTAGTTTGAAAAGTCAAACGCCAATTTGAAAAGTCAAACGACAAGTTTGCTTGGTGGAGGAGAGTAGGAAACCTACTTGGGGAGGAGTTCCTCTCCCTCCACCCGCCGGCCTTGGAAGCCGAGTTGGGAGGACTCCTCCCTGGTGGCGCCCTCCACCTATATAAGGAGGGGCAGGGCTGCCCCTCCAAGACTACACCTTGCCTCACCAAAACCCTAGCCCTAAGCCGCCGGTGCCACCACCTCCTGCTGCTGCCGCCGCCGCTGCCTAGGGCAAACCCTAGCCGCCGACTTGGGCTTCCCCAAGCCCTAGACGCCGGCCTAGCCCTCTCTCCTTGGTGTGTCTAAACCCTACATCACCGAGGCCTCTCTCATAGTCCACCATACTCGCTCCGGCTTAAGGCGAAGCCCTACGAGATATCCCCTCTACTTCCGGTAACACGTCGTCGTGCTGCCGGAATCGCGAGGAGAGTGCTACAACCTCCGCTGCCTGCTGGAACAAGGGAGCGGAAGGTCTTCTGTAGAGGTTCCAATATTTAATAAGATAGAGCCCCCTGTGTTTACAATGCTAGTCCCTGGATCAATAGCTAGCATCCACAGTTTAGATGTAATATCAAGAAACAAAGGTCATAATATAACTTTATAACCAGGAAGAACATAATTTTATTACATCATACATAGCTCATTTGGCTATTACATTACATTGCAGCGGAATAACTATAAGCATGGGGTCCTTCATCTTCAAAGTGCCACAGGCAGATGTTGGTTGTAGACTTTGTAATCCTAATCAATCAATCTTCACTAAAATCAATCAAACCTGCAACATTACAAGTTACAGCCATAAGGGTCAATACATTTGAATTGTATTGGCAAGTGATACTATGGTAGTATAGTGGATTCTATCATCTATATGCATTTGGCTAAGTGGAGTTGAGTCTTGCATTGCTCAAAATAGATTTTACCTTAACATTTGAAAATACTAAGTTTTTGCTTTGATAAAATCATTTTTCTCAATCAAAGATTGAAGATCCTTTAACCAAGGCATCTCTCAATCAAAGATTGAAGATTTCAAACAACCCTTGTTCAAACCACAGTTTTAACTTAGAAATTGGAATGATGAGATTCTTGATTGCTTCCATGTCTTGATGCTCAAATTGTCCTTTACCAGGGACATGGCTAAGTACTTAGATTTTACACTCTGCAGAGGTGGTGCACTTTCTGCACAAGACTTGGTTTCCCAAGACAAGATCTTTCAGAAGCCTTCCCTTAGACCAAAATGGACGCGTTCCAACCTATCAAACACTGCCACCCTCTGTCCATATGGCTAAGTTCTTGCAACCTATATGATCATGGCAGAGCCTATATTGCCAAGTGGTTGCACTTGAAGCTTCTCAACATTTGACATCTCAAATCTCTTTGTTCCTGGGTGGCCATCCACAAGTGAGATACACAAGGTCAACCATAAACATGGGCCTTGTGAACCACTCAACCAAAAACCACCAAGCAAGTCCCATTTCACCCAGGTGATTTATTAACTTAGTTGTTTTATTAAACAAAACTCAAGTCCTCAGACTTAGAATATTTTTCCATAGTGTGAATATATATTCCACCCATGTTTTCTATTAGCTAGGCTAAGCATGATAGTAGTAGGTATCTTGACTTAGGAATTTCTACTAAGGTTTCATCTACTAGGATTTCCTATAGCAAGGTTTATACTTAGCAAAATTCCATGCAAGTTTTACTTAGAGAAAATCACTAATGCATAGTGAAAGTAATGGGACAAAAGTATGAAGCATCACTTGCCTTTTTGGTAGAGTTTGGGTTCACTCCTTGTCCTTGCAACAATCACACTCTTCAAGTCACTACAATCCAATCAAACAAGGCACAAACTCAATCTACCAATCAAGCAAAACAACACATAAAATCATAGAACTAAGATAATGCATGCAAGCATGCCAAACTTTGTTTTGTTTGAAAAAGTGGTTCCTAATGGGTCATAAACATTTGAAAACACCTAATGGCCATTTTGTAAAGTGGCAAAGTCATTTGCAAAAGGTTTCATTTCATAAACCATTTTCAAAACAAAGTATCATTTTATGTGGTGTAGAAATATTTTTTACTAAGGCATTAATATATAGGGTTCACCAAATATGTTTTTAAACTATAAAACTTGGTGTTTGGGGTCAGAGAGTTTAAAACAAAACATTTTCCAAAGGTTTTCTTCCAAATCCATTTTTAATAAATAAACCACATTTCTACTTGACTAGAAATGGTTTTAAATCAAAGAATCATTATTTTATTTCACCAAATACATTTTTGAGTCCACATAGTGATTCCTAGGGTCATTAGGTTCAAATCAATACAATTGCAAAAGATTCTAACCTCAAATTCATTTTTAAACAATTTTCACATTCCCAACAAGCATACAAATGTTTCTGCAAAAACCAACAAGCTAACACATACTATTTGCTAAACTAAAGGCATGGTTGGATAGAGTTTGTTCCAATGATTCCAACGATATAAAGTTTGCAATTTTTGGACGTGTGGATCAAAAGTTATAGGGTTTTCAAATTGCAACTTAAATCAGATTCAAATTCTATTTCTAATTCATCTGGTGACACGCGGCGCGTTCTGATTCGTCGAAAACGGTTCGTGCGGATCAGGCGACGCAGGCCGTTGGATCTAATTGATATCGCGCGGCTCAGATGGACGCGTACCTCTTCGATTGGATCTAATCTTATCCAGACGTTTCGCATCCTACGGCTCCTGATTCACTAACCAAATTCCGGCGGCGCTCAACGGTGGCTGGTGGCGGCGACGGTCAGACGACGGTGGAATCGATGCTACAGGAAGCGAGGAAGGAAAAGAACATGCTCACTGTCGTGGTGGTGGCACGGCAGATGCCATGGGTAGGCTAAAGTATGGGGCCAATGGATGCTAGTGGGATCTGGGGAGGGAAGATGCAACTGAATCTACGCACAAGAGGTTAGGGCAAGGACCTTTAATTCTCTTCTCTTAGGTTACAAGTGCTCCTCGAGCTGTATACAGGGAGAAAAGATGAACCTCACCAGCCTAACGGTACTAAAAATGAGTCGATCCCCTCCTCAGGGTCCAAGCCTCCCCTTATAAAGGAGAGCCTTAGGTGCCTTTAGAGCTGACGGGGCAAGCATATTCGAGGAATATGCTTGTCCCAAAATAGTAGTTCGGCGGTCTCCTTTCCCTGTCTCCCTTCTAACGACGGCAAGGCTCCAGAGGACCCCTCCTGCGTGCCTCGGGCTTCAGGACTGTCACCTCCATGACCTCCTTCTGCCCCTCTGATGCTCTGCATCTTTGTCTCTTGTGCTTGCTCCGCTCAGATTCCTTCTAGCCTGCAGCTAGAGTTTGACCTTGGGTTTCTCCTTCTCCTGCAAGCTTTGTATCATTCGGCCTTACCTTACCTCGCGTAGCTCGGCTTGTCCTTCACCTGCATCGAGATTACTCGGGCTAACCCAGCCGACCCTCGCAGTAACTCGGCCGGGTAACGCCTTAATATACATATACGGGCTTCTCGCCCCCGTACGTCGGCCGACTTATTCATAATTCGGCCGACCTAGACCGTAACTCGGAAACTAGACGGGGATTGTACCTCTGTCTTTCCCCGTCTTTGACCTACCCAAGGTCAACCCCCCGACATTAGTCACCGAAGCTGGTGTGGCCCTGTCGATAGCTTTGGCCGGGTCGTATCAGCTTCATCATATTCTTCAGTATTGTTTCCGAGTTACATTTTTCTTGTCCGTGGTATCCTTGTTCCTTCTCTCATACGCCTCGTCCTACGTGTCTCTACCATCATTGTTTTCATAGTTTTTTGGTTCCTCTACGATTTTCTTGACAAGGCGCTGATTAAGCCTATACTGCTGCCAGCCGCGACGCCGCACGCCCGCTTCCCTGGGGGATCGCAACCTTCCTTGTTCTCGTGTGGCCGTTGTTGTGGCTCCACTTATCGTCGTGCGTTCGTGCCGCACCCACGATCTACACAGTCAACTGCTACAACCACGATCCCACTACCTTGTTCGTGGCTCGACTATAAAGAGGGGCACGGTGTTTGGGGATTTACTTTTCCCCTTCTCGTTCGTCTCCGCCCTCCTTCTTCCTCTCGCCTGCGCGCCTTCTCGCGGCTCCGCCGCCGTGCGCTCATCGGAGCTTCCGACGGCGAGAACTCCGCCGCGCCATTCTGCACGCCTTGCCTGCGCTCATCAGCCTCGGGGCCGTCGCCGGTGAGTCCTTTCCGGCCGCATCGCCTAGGTTTCACCGTAGATTTATCCGTTTCGATCTCATGTTCGTGCGGCGGTTCCTCTGCTCCTCCGCCGCCACTTCCGTGTAAAATCACGACGGGGCCTTGTAGCTCTAAACTCCCCTCCGCCGCCAGCTCTTCTTCCGTCGATCTCTCCGGCGAACCACCCATGTCTAGCTCCTTTAGTGGTGCTCTGGTTGAGGACGACGACGCTGGCTCTGGGCCCGAGAGAGGCTCGTGGCAAGGTTCTTCCGTTACGCGCCGCGAGATTGAGTGGCTTATCCGAACTCGGAGGATTCCCTCCGAGGTCTCCTGTCGCTTACCCGGCAACGAGTCCTCTCCGGACGTCAGAGAGGGTGAGTATGTGTTTTTTATGTCGCATTTCGCGTGGGTTCGGTCTCCCTCTTAGCGACTTTGCTAGAGAGTTTCGACTACTTGACCTTCACCATCATCTTCCTGCGAACGCCATTGCTTCTCTTTCTGCTTTTATCTCCGCTTCGGAGGGATACTTCGGCCTGTGGCCGTCAGTGCACGTCTGGTCGAAGTTCTTCCAGATTCGTTCTAATGTAATCCCTGACAAATCTCTGCACCCCTCCGAGAAATCTCTTACCCAATGTGGGGCAGCGTCCATTACACCTGGGAGGAAGTCCGTATTTCCTCGTGTCACCGGGTTAGAGTCGTGCAAGAAGTGGCACAAATCCTTCTTTTATGTCAAGAATAGAGGGACAGAGGACAAGATTAGGCTCCCTGCCTTCTCAATTGGTCCGCCTTCTAAAGTGAACTGGCTCTACAACCCGAGGAAAACTCATGCCTTGGCCGAGGCTTTTGAGATTCGGCTTAAAGAGCTGATCCGCGCCGGGTTATGCGGCTAAGACCTGATGGCTACTTTCATTAGTAGCCGGATATGCCCATTCCAGAAGCGGACTCACAAGCTTTGCTACATGAGTGGTCCCCTCGACCCTAACCGAGTCTCGACTGTGGAGCTGGACAACTACCTTATCCACAAGCGCGTCCGAGCTATCTTCAAGACGGAGATGCCTGAGGATTGGGCTTGGGGATTGAAACCGTTCACCCGCGATCACCCGCCTCCCGAGGTAATCTAAATCAATAACGTTCTGCTATTCCATTTTTTTTTGTAACGGATTCCGCTGACTTTCTTTGTCCTTGTCTTGCAGAGGTTCGCAGAGCAGAAGAATGAGGACGCCGAAGTTTTGTTGCTTCCGTGGCCCGCGGACCGGAGCACCCCGGATACTGGTGAGCCGGACTCCGAGGAGTTCGTCCCTAAGTCGGATCCTGCCCCAGCTCGAGTTCGTGGCAAGACTTCGGCGCACGAGGAAGAAGGTGATTCGGACGAGGTCCAAATTCTTGAGGTAGTTGCCGCAATGCCTATTTCTTATGCATTTCCGGCTTCTACTTTCCCAGCTAATCCGGCCGGTCAGGTTCACGACGCCGAGCCTATTGCCTCTCGACCCCCTGTTACCTCGGGGAAACGTGGGGCTCCTGCTAGTGCCTCGGAGGCGGTCCCCAAGAAACGAAAGAAATCCGCTCCGAATCCTCCCAGCGCAAGATTATGCCTGGGTTGCCGATAAGCTCCTTTTACTTGTATTTCTTGTTTCTCTCTTCGCTTTCCATCGACGCTTTTCTTTCTTTTTCTTGCGGTTCGCTTCCGTTAAGCCCGGAGGTCCTAGCATGACTAGCCGCCCGATTCGGCCGTCTCCTCCTCATCGATGATACCAGATTCCAGTCCTATTCGTGCCTCTCCTCCAGCTCCGAATCCTTCGCCTCCTCGTCGACGCGTGCAAACCCCTTCTGACATTGATTCCACTCGGCCCTCCGAGGTTTTCGTCGAATCCGTTGCCCCTTCTATGGGTCCCAGCGCTGCTACCGAGCCTCTATCTACTCCGACAGTTTCTACAGCCACTCCAGCCTCGGCCGAAAAGGTCGTTATCTCGGCGCCTTCTGCGATCGTAACCCCTGCTGCTCCTAAAGACGCCGTCCCCACTTCCGAGGTGTCACTTCGTTGATGCCTCCTCTAAGGCGAAAAGCTGCCGCCAAGACTTCCTCTTCTCGGAAAGGTCTTGTCGGCTCTTCTCACCGAGTATCGCCGACGTCGCGTAAGGGAGCTACCACCAAAGCCCCCATTGCCTCGGCCAAGACCCAGCTTGCTCTTCATAAGAGCCTGCATGACGCGATGGTTGAACAACCTGTCCGGTAAGGTCTTAACTCGGACACCGGTGGGAATGCCTCGGTACCGGTGGAGTACGCCAATAATTGGAACGCCACGATCGGTTTGAGGGTAACCCTATCAACCAGCCTTTCGACTTTCCGACATCGCGGTCGTTTTGACCATGCTGCCAAGTTCATCCTTGATACTAACAAGATGAATGAGGTAATTACTGTTTCTCTGAGTTTTAAATTAGTCCCCAGATGTTAGTATATGCTCTAGTCCCCGAAACTTGCAAGGAAATAACTTGTTATATACTTGGAAGTTTAATGATCTTTGACTTAATTTAAATTTATTTCTAGGGTTCGGAAATCCGGCCATCTAGATCCGAGTTAAGTTTTGCTTGATTCGGATGTGCTTTAGCTTTGAATATCCAGCCACCTAGATCCGAATTAAGTTCTGCTTGATTCGGATCTGATTTAGCTTTGAATATCCAGCCACCTAGATCTGAGTTAAGTCCTGCTTGACTCGGATCTGATTTAGCTTTGAATATCCAGCCACCTAGATCTGAATTAAGTTCTGCTTGATTCGAATCTGATCTAGCTTTGAATATCCAGCCACCTAGATCTGAATTAAGTTCTGCTTGATTCAGATCTGATCTAGCTTTGAATATCCAGCCACCTAGATCTGAGTTAAGTCCTGCTTGACTCGGATCTGATTTAGCTTTGAATATCCAGCCACCTAGATCTGAGTTAAGTCCTGCTTGACTCGGATCTGATTTAGCTTTGAATATCCAGCCACCTAGATCTGAGTTAAGTCCTGCTTGACTCGGATCTGATTTAGCTTTGAATATCCAGCCACCTAGATCTGAATTAAGTTCTGCTTGATTCGGATCTGATTTAGCTTTGAATATCCAGCCACCTAGATCTGAGTTAAGTCCTGCTTGACTCGAATCTGATTTAGCTTTGAATATCCAGCCACCTAGATCTGAGTTAAGTCCTACTTGACTCAGATCTGATTTAGCTTTGAATATCCAGCCACCTAGATCTGAATCAAGTTCTGCTTGATTCAGATCTGATCTAGCTTTGAATATCCATTTACCATTTTTCCCCATTGCTCAGGTTGCACATGATCGGAGGACTGCCGAATTCCATAGGTTGCTTTTTTCGCACCGTAAGCTGGAAGAAAAGTATGAGAAAATCCTTCCAGTGGTAAAGAAGGTTGGTACGTCGATGGTTCCTTTTCGTTACTTTCAACATTCTTATTTATTTGTCCGCGAGATGCCGGCTTACTTTCTTGGTAAACAGGTAACATTAATAATCTCAACATTCGCCTTGAGAAGAAAGTTAAGAGCCTGGAAGGTTAGTTTCCCTTTTATTCTACACCCTTTCCCTTTTAACATGTATGCTAAGTTTCCTTATTGCGTTTGGCTCTGGTAAAGCCGAATTGCAAACCTTTGCAGCGTCGCATCAAGATTGCATGCCCATGCCTGACGTGATGCTGCATTTTTTAGAGCAAAACGCTATTCATTCGGCGCAACTACAAGAAAAAGATGATGAAATAACTCGCCTGCGATCCGAGGTGGATACTCTCAAGCTCTCTCAGAAATCCGAACTGGAAAAGGTCGACCAAGAATTTTCCGAGGAGAAGAATCGGTTGGCTTTGGAGCTGCAGAAGAACAAAGAACTCCTCGAGGCTGCCGAACTAAAGACTTAGGGGTTGAGCGAGGAAATTGCTCGTTTTGAGAAGAGCAAGGTCGATTGGGCCAAAGACCTTCAGATAATGATGAGTTACATTCATCGTAAGATACTTAACACCGCCGAATTACATTGTTCTTTTTTGTTCCCGCTACCACCTGACACGTTCATGCTTTGCGCAGATCATTTCCCCGAGGCCAAGCCTGTGAGTTCTAAAGCGGTTCTTGCAGCTCGCGTGCGCCGAGGTGTTTCTGTTACCGCTGACTCGGAGTACTCAATAGAGGATTTCCTTGTTGCAGTTGGTGCTGCAGTTGGCCCAATGAAAATTATGGGTCGGGACCTGGTGCAAGCAGCCATCCGAGCTTACCACGTTCTTTGGCCGAATACATCTGGTACTCCTGATATTAACGAGGTCGAATTACTAGTAAAAAGACTCATGGCATCTGAGAGGCAACTGAGTCTCTGGAGGGAATCACCAAGGCGTCTTTGCCGATATGGCCCTTCATCATCATGTCATGGTACGAAGACATTTCGCTAGATATCCTGAGAAATCTGTGCACCGGTTCTCGCTGGGTTAAAGACCCCACCTTCGTTGCTCTTCGGCAAGCTCGTGCCTTCCAACTCGTCGAGTATGCCGACATACATACCTGGAATGAAGGGCCGAGTTTTCTTCCAAATCCGGATGAGGAGGTCATAGTTGAAGATGCCTCGGATGACAATTCGGCTGAGCAAGGAGAGCGTGAGGACAATTCGGCCACGTCTGAAAGCTCTAGCTCAAGCTCGGATAGCGGCGGCGACGCGCGGTCCTCCTCCAAAGGTACTGGGCACTCAACTGCACAGACGGATGCTCCTGAGCAGCCTTGAGCTTCCGCCGAAGTTGCACTTGGTTCTACGGAGTGTGAGGCAACCTCGGTTGAAGTTCCTCCTACGTCGGAGTGCCCAGCGCGTGACCAAGTCGCTGCCTCCCCTGCGAACAATGCTTGAGTTATCTCTTATCCCTGGCATGCCGGGCGTATGATGTACGCGAAACATTTTGTCCACTGTCTGTATGACTTGAATTTCTTTTGCTGTGTACCGTGGTGACATATACGCTTGTAGCTGTTAGCATTTGGTTAAGTTGTTGTTTGTCCGAATTCTTGCTTTGGTGGCCTGAAATTTCCTGATGTTAGGATTTATCCTTGCCTCCGTTTTTTCATGAGTGGTGCTCTGAACGGCGGTTGACTACCACCTTGAGAGAATATATAGCAATCCCTGAATTTTTGTTCATCGCGCCGAATTTCAATATGTAAACCAAATTTTAGAAATTATAAAACTAATACGGGTGCGCTCAACATAAAACTGAAACAGCATGTGGCAGTTCCCGAGTCGCTGCTCTGGGTGCCGAGGTTTTAAATACCTAACATGAAATTGATATAACATACAGCAGTCCCCGAGTCACTGCTCTGGGCGCCGAGGTTCAAATACGTAACATGAAATTGAGATAACATATGGCCGTCCTCGAGTCACTGCTCTGGGCGCCGAGGTTTAAATACATAACATGAAGTTGAGGTAACATATGGCAGTCCCCGAGTCACTGCTCTGATTGCCGAGGTTTAAATACGTAACATGAAATTGAGATAACATACAGCAGTCCCCGAGACACTGCTCTGGGCGCCGAGGTTCAAATACATAACATGAAATTGAGATAACATACAGCAGTCCCCGAGACACTGCTCTGGGCGCCGAGGTTCAAATACATAACATGAAATTGAGATAACATACAGCAGTCCCCGAGTCACTGCTCTGGGCGCCGAGGTTTAAATACATAACATGAAATTGAGACAACATATGGCAGTCCCCGAGACACTGCTATGGGCGCTGAGGTTCAAATACATCATTGGATCTTGACCTTGAGATACAATGTTATGAGTAAAATGGTCGAAGTAAAGCTACATTCCATGGACGCTTCGTTTCTTCGCCGGCTTTGTCTGTCATGTTCTTTCCGGGGGACTGAGCGTCGACTAGATAATAGGCGTCGTTGTGCAACGCTTTGCTCACAATGAATGGTCCCTCCCATGGAGGTGACAACTTGTGCATGCCGGCCGTACGTTGCACCAGTCGGAGGACTAAATCTCCTTCTTTGAATACTCTTGGATTCACCTTCTTGTTGTGGTATCGTCGCAGGTTCTGCTGATAAATAGCTGATCGTGACAATGTCAACTCTCTGGCTTCTTCTAGCAGGTCTACAGCATCTTGCCGAGCTATCTCGTTTATCTCCGAGGTTGTATACTGAGTAACTCTTGGCGAGTCATATATTATGTCGGCTGGAAGTACGGCCTCTGCCCCGTAAACCAAGAAGAATGGTGTATAACCTGTTGATCTATTTGGAGTAGTCCTGAGGCTCCACAGTACGGCTGGGAGTTCCTCAATCCAACACCCTGCCGACCTTTGCAATGGTTCGACAAGTCGTGGTTTTATTCCTGTTAACACCAGTCCATTAGACCTTTTGGATGTTGGGTGAGCCACAGAGGCAATATCTAGTCTTATGTGCTTCTCTCGACAAAATCTGGCGAAAGCTCCTTCTGCAAAGTTTGTGCCATTATCTGTAATAATACTGTGCGGATACCCATATCTTAATATAATATCCTTGAGAAATTTCACTTAGTGGACCCATCGCACTTTTTATTGGTTTCACCTCAATCCATTTTGTGAACTTGTCCACCATAACCAATATGTGGGTCATTCCCCTCGTGCTTAGCTTGAATGGTCCCACCATATCTAAACCCCATACAGAAAATGGCCAAGTGATGGGTATTGTTTTTAACTCGGCCGATGGCATATGTATTTTGGTTGCGTATCTCTGACATCCATTGTATTTCTTAACTAATTCTTTCGCTTCTTTCAATGTCGTTGGCCAATAAAATCCATGCCTGAATGCCTTGGCTACTAAGGTACGAGATGAGGCATGGTGCCCACATTCTCCTTGGTGTATGTCTAGAAGGATCTCCTGACCTTCTGCCGAACTTACACACTTCTGCAACACGTTTGTGACACTCCTTTTATACAGCTCATTGTTTATGATTGTATAAGTTTTTGCTCTCCTTACGGTTTGTCTAGCTAATACCTCATTACTCGGCAACGTCGCGTCTTTTAGGTAAGAAAATATGGGTTGCGCCCATAACGGTGTGACCTTTTCTGATGTGATATCACTGTCTATCTCCATGTTCTCTGCCGACATATATATCTTGGCTTTTCCCATGATTGCGCTTACCTCGGCTGTCCTCCTCTTGGGGGGTTCCGAGTTGTACTGCGGATCTACCTCCATTGGCGTGTGTTCTTCTGCGGAATTTGCTGGGATAAAGATAGATTCGGATTCTGGTGATGGGATTATTGATGGTTTCCTGAGGTGCTCCAGGGCAATACCCGGAGGAATTGACTGCCGGGTTGATCCTAATTTTGACAATGTGTCTGCGGCATCATTTTCTGCCTGAGGTATGTGGTGAAATTCACATCCTTCAAAGTATCCACTGATCTTTTGCACGTGAAACCTGTATAAAGCCATATTAGCATCTAATGCGTCCCAACTGCCTGATACTTGCTGTACTAATAGATCCGAGTCACCATAGCATAACATTCGGCGTATGCCAATTTCTTTTGCTACTTTCAATCGATGGACTAGCGCTTCATATTCGGCTACATTGTTGGACGCAGCAAAATGTATTTGTAATACATATTTCAGTTGGTCTTTTTTAGGCGAGGTTAACACTATTCCCGCTCCCAAACCATTCCTTAGTTTGGAACCATCGAAATGCATAGTCCAGTAATTTGGATCTGGCAATGGTGGCTCATACTGCACCTCGGCCCAGTCCACGAGAAAGTCGGCGACAGCCTGAGATTTGATTGCATCTCTTCTATCAAATTGTGGAGCGTATGGTGATAACTCGACCGCCCATTTTGCTATTCGGCCACTTGCGTCCTTGTTGCTCAATATGTCGGCTATGGGTGCCTCACAGATTACTTTGATGGGATGCTCTTCGAATTAATGTTTAAGCTTTTTCGCCGATATATATACTCCATAAGCCATATTCTGATAATGCGGGTAATTCTGCTTTGAAGTGGATAACACCTCACTTAGATAATACACCGGCCTCTGAATCGACTTACCATCTTCAAGTCGTTCCACTACGCAAAGACTCACTACTCTGTTGGTAGCCGCTACATAGAGTAACATAGGCTCTTTTGATAATGGAGAAGCCAAAATGGGTGCCGTAACCAGCATCTTTTTCAACTCACGAAATGCGAAGTCTGCTTGTGGAGTCCAAATGAATTTATCTGATTTTTTCATCAGCTGATAGAGCGGCAGTGCCTTCTCTCCTAGCCGACATACAAATCGACTAAGCGAGGCCAGACAGCCCGTGAATTTTTGTACATCATTCAAACATTTTGGCAATTCCATTCTTTCTACTGCTTTTATCTTTGTTGGATTAGCCTCGATACCTCGGCTAGATACAAAGAAACCGAGTAATTTTCCTGCCGGCACGCCAAATGTGCATTTCTCTGGATTAGTCTTCATTCGGAACCTTCTCAGGTTCGCAAAATTCTGCCGTATATCTTCTAGTAATGTTTTTCTTTCCTTAGTTTTGATGACCACGTCATCTACGTATACTTGTACATTTTTTCCTATCTGATCATGCAGACATTTTTGCATGCATCTCTGATATGTCACTCCTGCATTTCGCAGGCCGAATAGAATTGTGCGATAACAATAAGCCCCATACGGGGTAATAAATGCAGTCTTTATTTGATCGGCCGGATTTAACGGTATCTGGTGGAAACTAGAATACGCGTCTACAAACGATAATAGCTCACAACCAGCGGTTGAGTCAATGACTTGGTCTATTCTAGGCAATGGAAAAGGATCTTTTGGACACGCCTTGTTCAGGTTGGTGTAATCGATACACATTCGCCATACAATGGCTACATTGGGATATTCTTTCTTCTTTTCTACTAGCACCGGATTCGATAACCAATCCGGGTATAGCACCTCCATGATGAACCCGGCTGCGAGGAGCCGAGCTATTTCATCTCCTATTACTTTTCTCCTGTCTTCGGCGGAGAGGTTGCTTCACCGGCCTTGCTCCTGGCCTTACGTTCAAAGAGTGCTCAGCCAACTCCCTCGGAACACCTTGCAGATCTTGAGTTGACCATGCAAATATGTCCCGATTCTCACGGAGGAAGTTGGTGAGCTCGCTTTCCTATTTAGCTTCTAGTCCTGCACCAATAGTAACAGTACGCTCTGGGAATTGCTCATCAATCTGAAATTTCTTCGTCTCTTTAGTCGGCTGAAAAGAGACACTGTCAGGTTGGCCAAAGATGTTCACCGTGCCGATCGAGCGAGGGCTGCTACTTCTTGAATCCTTCTCTTTTCTCTTGCTATAACCAATGATTCGGCCAAATTTGACCCGGCTGAAGCACACTCCATTGACTTCTTGTAATCTCCTGCAACTGTTATCACTCCTTGTGGTCCGGGTAGCTTCATCTTCAGATAATTTATATGACAGCTGCTCATGAATTTGGCCAGTGCGGGCCGTCCGAGTAGAGCATGATAACAACTTTCCAGATCCACCACTTCAAATTCTAAGTTTTCTGCTCTGCAGTTATCTCTCGTACCGAATAACACGTCCACTCGGACTTTACCGATGGGCTCGCATGAAAGCCCCGGCACTATCCCATGGAAAGTGGTTCTCGTGGATTGCAGCATGTTCTGTGATATTCCGAGTTTATGCATGGTATCTTTGTACATGATGTTGATACTGCTTCCATTGTCAATGAGTACTTTTGAAAATTTCACATTGATGCTTGGTCCAACGAATGTCGGATCCAACACGAGTGCATATGATCCTGGACTCGGCATTATTCTGGGGTGGTCCTTTATGCTCCAGGTCACCTCCTGATCAGACCATGGCACATATCTTGGTACTACCGGCATAACTGCATTTACTTCCATATGCCGGCGATGCACACTCTGCTTGTCTTGTTGTTCCGTTGTGAACACGCAATAAGACTGGTGATGTTCTCTGTAATCATTACGTCCAGTATTTTCCTGATTCGTCCTTCCATCCTGGACCTGGTTCATTACTTGATGTACTGCATCCCTCCGATCCGAGTTATCATACCTCGGGGGAGGAGGCGGTAGCATCAGTTGCTGTGTATTTGCTCCAGTTAATTGCGGTTGATGCTGCTGATGTACTTGATGGGGCGCCTGAACTCCTGCGGGGTTCCCATTGCATTTTTCATCCATGCACATTGGCGGGTCGTATGATTGGCTGGTCTGGATGGGTTTGATGTGTGAAATTTGCACGGCTGATCTAACATGGATTCGAACGTGTATTTCGGCCTCTCCTGCCACTGCTTCTTTTGCTCTATGGTCCACTGCCTTTTTCCTTCATTCTTTGGTGTCCACTGCTGAGGTCCATTCTTCTGTCGTTGAGTTGCTCCATGACTCGACTGATCTTGTGCTACCGCTGCCACTTGGGCTGAATTATATCTATAATCCGGCCTCTCCTCTCTTCTTCCTCTGAAATCGCGCCTGGATGACCCGGCCAATTCTCTTGCATAATGGTCCTGTTGCTCGCGATGATCTGCCGACATTAATTCCGGTTGCGTTGGGTCCCCTAATGCATAGGAGTCTGCTATTCTGATAGTTTACGCCAAGGTGGTGGCATATCTCTTGCGTTGCCACAACACGGCGGCATAACGGCTTTGCGCGAACCAAGCTATTGCTTGCGATTCTATTACCCCTTCACATGAGTTTCTCAAGTTGCACCATCGAGTTAAAAACTCTCTATCTGTCTCATTCGCCTCGCTTGCACATGGCTAAGCTGCGCCTGTTTGGCCTCTTGTATGTGCCGGTAAATTTGTCGACGAACATTTCTTCAAAATCTAACCAGCTTGATACTTTGCTTTGGTAGATTATTCAGCCATACCCTAGCCGGTCCTTCCAACATTTGGGACATACCGCATGCCCATCTTAAGTTCCCACCGCTATTTTCACAAGAGTGGCATAGTCAATCAACCGTCTTGTGGCTTGGCACTCCCATTGTACATTTTGTGCCTCTCGCTAGTGAAAGTTTGGCACGGTGGTTCGCCCATGATCCGTGGTCCAAAACAAGTCGGTCCTGGTGGACCCTGTTCTTCCAATAACTCTGACCGGTATAGCCTGTCCAGCTTTACTCTTGCATCATTCGATGGCAAATCTCATGCTGATTACATCACTGCATCCCATAGTGGTTATTTCCACCATGGATCACATATTCCACCTCGGAATAACCATCGTTGTACCTCTCATTCACTTGATTATGGCGAGCTGGTCTCGCTTCTCTTTCCTGCCGAGGTTCATGCCTTGGCTGTGGGTTGAGTGGTAGCTCTCTACTTACTTCGGCAGGGGTCTCGTTTTCATGATTACCTCTCGCGGGATCTCTTCTGCCGAGATCTCCATTGCCTCGGCCTCCACCGTCTTTTCCCACACGGCCGTGGTTTCTCTCCCCACTGTTAACTCGGCTTGCATTGCCTCTGTTCTCATTTGCCTTTCCAGCCATTGCCGGATCATATGGAACAATTTGCTTGTTCCTCTTCCCTGAGGTTACTGCTTTGTCCCTTCGCGCATTATTTCCGGGTGAAGATGCTGCTGCCGCGGATAAGGCAGGTGCTGCCCCTGCCGAGTGAACCATCCGCGAGGCCCCTGGCCTCGCCGGGTTTGTTCTGAGTATTTCCTCATTTTGCTGGTTTGTGATGTGCACCAGCTCATTCACTTTTTCTTGCTGTTTCAGCCGGGCTTCCCCGGTCAACCCCTCTAATTCCAATGTTGCGGCGTTTGCCGCTCTCAGGTTCTTCGCCGGAATGTAGTTTCGGCAAGCCCAAATCACCGATTACGCTTCTGTGAGCTTCATGCTCTTTGTTAATATCCTCCATGAGGTTCTTCCCCTTTAATCTTAATTTGTCCACCCGCTCGGGTGCGATATCAAGCTTATTAGCTTTGGCATACTCTCTCAGGGTCCTGTTCAAGGACTCCCGCAAGGCCGATACTTTCTTGGCCTCTACCAACACCTTTTGCCTGGTTTCTTCCAACTCGCTCGAGCATTTGCGGATCAATCGGGCCTTCTGGTGTAGTCAGTTTTACTATGGTTGCCTGAAGAATGTTCTCTAGCCTTTCCAGAGGTGGCCCTCTTACTCTCGGTGCCTTTGGGGTGGTGTCCTGCAGCTCGGTCGGGTTGGTCATTGGCGGGATTACCTCTGTGGGTTGTGGCGGTGCACTTTGAGTGTGCCTTTGTACGCTGTGCGGGTTCTCTGCTGACCCTGCTCCGCTTTTGCGCTCCGGCAGCAACCATCACCTCGACGCCTCCTGCAGGACGTGCTCTGGACGGACGGCTTGCTGCGTTAAGAGGTGGCTCTCCTGCAACAACAACTTGGTGAGGGTAAATGTCGGTGATGTCGACGCCGACGTAGATCCTGTGCTCGCCCATGCTGATGAAGACACCGTTACGCGGGGGAGCTTTCCCCTTGAAGCTCCCTGCATTGTCGCTGACATAGTCGCAGAGACCAAATCTCTGGACCAAGCCAGAAACAACGCTGGCCGCCTGTTGATGAAGTTTCCCGTCCGGATCATAACTCCAGCTAGCATCGCTGCTGGCCCCACGGTGGGCGCCAACTGTCGTGGTGGTGGCACGGCAGATGCCATGGGTAGGCTAAAGTATGGGGCCAATGGATGCTAGTGAGATCTGGGGAGGGAATATGCAACTGAATCTACGCACAAGAGGTTAGGGCAAGGACCTTTATTTCTCTTCTCTTAGGTTACAAGTGCTCCTCGAGCTGTATACAGGGAGAAAAGATGAACCTCACCAGCCTAACGGTACTAAAAATGAGTCGATCCCCTCCTCAGGGTCCAAGCCTCCCCTTATAAAGGAGAGCCTTGGGTGCCTTTAGGGCTGACGGGGCAAGCATATTCGAGGAATATGCTTGTCCCAAAATAGTAGTTCGGCGGTCTCCTTTCCCTGTCGCCCTTCTAACGACGGCAAGGCTCCAGAGGACCCCTCCTGCGTGCCTCGGGCTTTAGGACTGTCACCTCCGTGACCTCCTTCTGCCCCTCTGACGCTCTGCATCTTTGTCTCTTGTGCTTGGCTCCGCTCAGATTCCTTCTAGCCTGCAACTAGAGTTTGACCTTGGGTTTCTCCTTCTCCTGCAAGCTTTGTATCATTCGGCCTTACCTCGTAGCTCGCTTGTCCTTCACCGCATCGAGATTACTCGGGCTAACCCGCCGACCGCAAGAACTCCTACTGGTAACGCCTTAATATACATATACGGGCTTCTCGCCCCCGTACGTCGGCCGACTTATTCATGATTCGGCCGACCTAGACCGTAACTCGGAAACTAGACGGGGATTGTACCTCTGTCTTTCCCCGTCTTTGACCTACCCGAGGTCAACCCCCCGACACTCACCGTGCTCGCAAGGACGTGGGGAAGCTCGAGGTGGTGCCGTCTAGTCGAGGGGCGCATTGGAGCGGGCTTGATTGCTCGCCGGAGTGGTGCTACGCCTCGGCCTTGCTCAGTCGTCGTCGAGGACGGCGCTAGGGATCACTTGGAGGCAAACGAAATGCACGGTCAGATGCGCCAAGACACGGCGAAGGTGTGTGCGTGAACGAGAGGGTTCGGGGTTGTCTGGTTTACCCGAGAGGTTTCGTCGGAGTAGTCGCGACGTCGGTGGTGCTCAGAAGTTGACGAAGCCGAGCGTCTGGTGTGGCCGCGGCCAAGCGGTTGACGCTGGGAGGATCGCCAGGCGATGTAGAACAAGCTCGCGTGTAGAGGCAGTTGGGGGGCGGCGAGGTGTGGCCAGAATTTCCCGCGGATCTCGCCGGAGTCAGAGGTGATGTGGCTCCAAATTGGGACAGCTCTGAGGTAGAGAGGGTCGGGCGAGAGAGGGGAAAGAGAGAGGGAACGCAGGCGAGTTACTGAGCGTGATCTAAGACAGACATTACTCGCTGTATTGACGAGAATTACTCCCGCGAGATCAATGCAGAAACAGGGGAAGGAAGTGGTCGCTGCGGGTGAGGACGATGAACAGGAGGGGTGGGTCCGCTTGGCAGTGAAAGAAAGGAAGTGGAGGTGGGCTGCGAGTTGGGCCTTGTTGGGCTGCTGTTGTTTCTCTTTTTTTTGTACATAATCTTTTTCCTTTTCTATTTCTATTTACTGTTTTGAAATTCAAATCATTCAACAATTCAAACAATAAACCAAACATTCAAACAATTCAACAATCACCAAACTTGTGATGAGTTTTTGGTTCTGTTTATCAACATAAACCAAATCCCAAAATAAAATAATATTTTTATTCTTTTTAGGATCCATTTATTAATTAAATAAAATGGACCTTTAGTTATTTAATCAAATAGGGTTTGATTTAATTAATAAAATCTCCATTTGAAATCCAAATATTTTCAAAACCAAATCAGTAGGTTTTATTTGAAAATAAAACATACTTGGAAACTTGTTTAAAACAAAATAACCTTTTATTTTAGGGTCCATTAATAATTAAATAGAATGGACCTTAGTTATTAAATCAAATAGGATTTGTTTTATTAGAATATTTATTTTGAAATCTAAAATAAAGCCAAAACACTTCAGTAGGTTTTAATTAAGAAAATAAAATACTTAGAAAACTTATTTAAAATAATTTAATAAGTTTTGATGTTTTAATTAAAATGGTAAAACCTTTTATTTAAATAAAATTTGGATATTAATTCCTTATTATTTTATTTAAATAAACCTTTACTGTTTTTAATCAAAACAAAACATTTTATTTTAAATACTTGGCCAAGGTTTAATTTGGCTCTGTAAAATAATCTTTATTTATAAATCCACTTTTTCTTTTGAAAGCCAAAACCTTTTATTTAAAAGATCCGAAATAGTAATCTAAATATTTTGAAGTTTATTATTTATTTAACTTTTTAAATCCCTTTAGGATTTCATTTGATCCAAATAGGTTTTGAAAGTTTCCAATTGGATTCAAAAAGTTTCTTCTGGCCCTGAAAATCAAACAAAGTTTTATTTTATTCATTTATTTTTCACATTACAAGATTTGGAAAATCTTGGGATGTGACAGGCTACCACCCTTAAAATAAATCTCGTCCCGAGATTTGGGGAGGCTAGGGTTACAAGTAGGTTCAAAACAACTAGGGTACTACCACCCTTAAAAATTTTCAAACAAAAATTACATATTGTCCTTCTTAGGATCCTGGGAAAACTTCTCTGGGCAACCTTCTGCATTGTGTCCTTTGTTTCCATGCTTGACTCATGGGCCAAGGTTGAGATCCTTCATAGACTTGTTTAACTTGTTCTTCATCCTTTCTGGACAATTGTTTACATAGTGGCCTAGTTCCTTGCATTTGAAACACATCACTTGGCTGATATCTTTCTTTTCCTTTGGTATCATTGCCTCTTGTTTGTTTCTTTGGTTCTTCTTCTTTTCTGGGCATTCATTGGCATAATGTCCCATCTCTTTGCAATTGAAATATTGCACTTGAGTAATGTCCTTCTTGTTAGGGTTGGGGCATTTCTTCTTCTTCTTGGGTCTCTCCAAAGCTAGGAGTTCTTCTAGTTCATGTTCTTCATAGGTGGGAGATCTTTATCTCTTCTTGGGGCATTGATCTTCATGTTCCTTGGATGCATGATCCTTGTCTCTAAAAATATTGCTAGCTTGGGTTCCTTCTAGATTAACATCTTTGTCATCCTTGTTGTCATTAGCTCTTTGGGAAAAGTTTTCTCCCATGTTGATCATTTGAGTAACCAATCCTTGCAACAATTGGGATTGAAGTTTCAAAATCCTTTGTATGGCTGGGTCTAGTCCATTGTTGTTGGCTAAAAGCTGAGTTGTCATTTGACTCAACTGGTTTTGGGTTGCTATAAGTTCTCTCATGTTGTTCTCTTGGTTGTTGTTGTTGTCATCAACCTTGATGTTGGAGTCTCTTGAAGTAGTCATCTGTTTGGGTTTGAAGGGAGATTAGAATAGGCAAGATATTTTTAAGGAAATATTTCTAATCACACACATCACAATTCACACAAACAATGTGCAAGCATTCACAAACAACTTTTCACTCAAACAACAAAGTTCAAGCACACACTTAGGCAACAAAATATTTTTTTGTTATACCACATAAGTTGGTGGGTTTGACTTAACTAAAATATGGTGGTCCATCTATAGGGTTCACTTGTGATCTTTCCTTCCTTCTAGGTTCCTTCTTCTTACTTGAGATCATGGTTTCCTTGAGATAAACTCTTAGTTACAATACTTCAAAGTTGTTGATGGCTCCTTATTTTGCATTCCCTTTGTCTCCACATCTTGAGCAAGATTTTCTTGTCTTACTCGTAGTCCTTAGTGGTATCCAAGTTGGAAGTCCTTGGTGAATATGCTGAAGATGTTGAAGTCATTAGAGTTGAAGAAGTTGAAGAAGTCCTTTGCACATGGTGTAGTCTTTGGCCATGGGTAGGTTTTTCCATCAAGTTGAAGTAGAAGAGATGTAGAGTTGAAACCAAAATGGTTGAGGAAAGAGTTTACAAGTGTTTTTGTAAATAAGTTTTTGGAACAAGTACAACTCCTATTTTTCTAAGGGTTTTTGTCCAACCCTAGGTTTACAAATCCTACAGGCAACACAATGCTTTGATACCATCTGTAGAGGTTCCAATCTTTAATAAGATAGAGCCCCCTGTGTTTACAATGCTAGTCCCTGGATCAATAGCTAGCATCCACAGTTTAGATGTAATATCAAGAAACAAAGGTCATAATATAACTTTATAACCAGGAAGAACATAATTTTATTACATCATACATAGCTCATTTGGCTATTACATTACATTGCAGCGGAATAACTATAAGCATGGGGTCCTTCACCTTCAAAGTGCCACAGGCAGATGTTGGTTGTAGACTTTGTAATCCTAATCAATCAATCTTCACTAAAATCAATCAAACCTGCAACATTACAAGTTACAGCCACAAGGGTCAATACATTTGAATTGTATTGGCAAGTGATACTATGGTAGTATAGTGGAGTCTATCATCTATATGCATTTGGCTAAGTGGAGTTGAGGCTTGCATTGCTCAAAATAGATTTTTCCTTAACATTTGAAAATACTAAGTTTTTGCTTTGATAAAATCAATTTTCTCAATCAAAGATTGAAGATCCTTTAACCAAGGCATCTCTCAATCAAAGATTGAAGATTTCAAACAACCCTTGTTCAAACCACAGTTTTAACTTAGAAATTGGAATGATGAGATTCTTGATTGCTTCCATGTCTTGATGCTCAAATTGTCCTTTACCAGGGACATGGCTAAGTACTTATATTTTACACTCTGCAGAGGTGGTGCACTTTCCCCACAAGACTTGGTTTCCCAAGACAAGATCTTTCAGAAGCCTTCCCTTAGACCAAAATGGACGCGTTCCAACCTATCAAACACTAACACCCTCTGTCCATATGGCTAAGTTCTTGCAACCTATATGATCATGGCAGAGCCCATATTGCCAAGTGGTTGCACTTGAAGCTTCTCAAGATTTGACATCTCAAATCTCTTTGTTCCTGCGTGTAGCATCCCAGTCGTCTAACACCTGTAATGCTACTTGTTCTAGTAATAAAAGGGCCACTTCCAACATATAATTGTTGCCTCATCATCACATCATGCTCATGTCATCATGCCACCTTGCATTGAGCATCATATAAAACCCCGGCTTGTTTGGTTCTTATCTCATATGCGTTAATATCTGTATTTGCCTCTTGATATTGCAATTTGGTTCTTGATATATTGTCAAATGCCCAAGTTGATTTGGGGGCATATCTCTTGTTTGACCCCACCACCTTTTCCTTACCACCTTTTATCTCCACCATCCAATTAACATGAGCTTGGCATCTTAAATGAGTTTACCTCTAGCTCATGTGGGTTGGGTGGATTCCATTCACAATCTTATGCTTGGCCTTTTGGGAATGCATGGAAGAATGCCATATGAATTTATGTTGTTTTCACAAGATAAAGACATGGCATATATTGTTTGCATGGGCCATGCAAGTGCCACCGTTTTCTGACATTTGAAGGTTATTTATTGTTTTGATTGCATGGATCACTCCTTCCTTGCTTGATCTTGTTTTGGTCGTTTAAAACCCTAGCTCTGACCCTCTCTCTCTCTACCTTCTTAGATAATCTTTAAACCTAGTCACCTAATCCTCCTTTTCCCTTTTCCCTCCCATCCATGATCATGTGATCATGTGTGCTCTCTCTTTTTATGTGCCTTGCCCTCTTTTGCCTCTCCCTTAGTCGAGCCCCTATTCAAAACCTCCTGGTAAAGATGCTCTAAACATTTTTTTTAAATCATAAAACTAGTTTGGAAATTGAAATAGGATAAAATAACAAACAAATGTCTAAAGGACAAATAAGAAAGAAAAATAAAAGGGAGAGAGAGTAATAGCAGCAAACGGGCCTTACCTGGCCCGTTTCCTCTCCTCCCTCCTGGGCCGGCCGTAGCAGCCACCCCCCCTGGCCCGATACCCCTTCGCTCGCGCACGCCGTCTCCTGTTCTTCTTCTTCCGTCGCGTCCCCCTCTCTGCAGCGCTCACGGCAGCGGGCAGGTGGCCGTTCTCCTCCGTCAGCCGCGTCACCCACCTGCCCCTTCTTATCCTCAATCCGCGGAGGCCCCTGCAACCCTAGTCCGCCTTCCCCTCCTCTCCGCCGCCATCCCTACCTCTGAGCCGCCTATGCTCTGACCCTGTCCGCGAGCGTCGGCGAGGAGTGCAGCGCCACGCCGTCGACTTGATCCTCTGCGGGAGCTGGAGAGTGTGCAGGCAGCCTCCGTCAACCCCCCCTCGCGAACTCGAGCAGGAGCTGGACAAGGCGCCGATGTCCCTCTTCTTCCTGGCCAGGCACCGAACCAAACCTCCGTCGCCGACATCACCTCCGTCCCTTCGCTTCCTCGTTTCCTCTGGGAATCGGCCGAGGTGAGCAACCCCCTCCTGTTCCCCTTCCCTTTTCCCCTCCGCTCTGCTTCGTGTCGCCGTCGTCAACCGCCGCTCTCCCGCGCAGCTTCGTCGCGCCGCGCTCACCGCCTGTGCTGGAACGCGAGCGGCATCGTGCAGCAGCAGCAGCCGTTTTCTGCCTCTGATCGCCAATGTGCCCCGCGCGCTGTAGGCCTCCTACGACGATGCCCCCTTGACGAGAATTGTAGCCCTACCATCCCTCTCCGTTTTTCGTTTTGGTGAGTTGCGGGTTTTCCCTAAGGATTCGTCGCCACCGTCCACCGAAGATCGGACAACCTCATCGGCACTGTTGTTCTGACCCTGTCAGTTTCGTCAGTCTCGCGCATCCTAGTACCTCTGTTCCTCGCCAGATCCCGGCCTCGGTAGCCCTCCGTTGGAGAAACTTCGTATACAAGAGTTTTAGGCCTAAGTTTGGTCTGCATCTTTCGTTTTTACACCATCCCTGGTTACCGCCTATATCAATCGCCATCGTCGCCCGAAGTTTGGGAATCAGCTAGGCGTTTCTGCGAGCACAAAGTTCAGTTTCGTCAGTTAATCAACCAGCCCTGGACGTTTTTCTAGTTAGGCCCTCCAGCTTCTGGCAACTCCACCCGCAGTCCTGCCAGACCCCACCGCCAGCCTCTTGTCGTTTTTTTTGCAAAACCCCCTGAGGAACCCCTTCCTCAACCCGCGGTCCCCCTTCCCCTCAGCCGCTGGCGTGTGGGACCGCAAGTCCCTGGCCCCCACCTATAAGCGCCTGTGGGTATGTCAGGCTGGGTATAGAAAGTTTTCCTGCGTCTGTTTAAAAATCAAATCTTTTCCTAATTATTTCAAATTCTAATTCAAATCAGATTTTAAATAACTTTTCCATTATAATTCCAAATAACACAAATGATATATGTTTGGAGATCAGAAAAATGTGAGGATTTCAAATATGCCATTCAAATTGCCTTTTGCACATGTAAAATTCCAAGTTTAATTAAATTACACCAAATGCCTCTAGAACTTAAATAATTAATAACTATTGTTTTATAATTCCAAATTTAGCAAATGATATGTCTAAAATGATCAGCTCGACGAGACCTTTCTGTTTATGCTATCCATGACTTCAATTGCAGCATGCATCATATAAAAATATAGTGTAAAGAAACTAATATGGCAACAAATGTGATCCAAAACCCCATTAAATTGTTAATTACTTGTCTTCCACACCTCACCATGCCATGCTACCTTATTGCCATGTAAATTGTGCATCATTCATCATGGCATGATTGTTTGCTTGACGCATCTTATTCATATGCTTGTGCTCTATATTCATGTTGGCCTTGTTTGTTTGGTTTTTCTCGGATAGACACTGAGCAGGGGTTATATCAAGAGAACCAGGAGCACTACCCATATCCGTCTCTCGCTTCAACCGAGTTGCCAGGCAAGCACTTCCACATGCTTGCATACATACAGTACCTATTGCCTCTATCTTATTCTTGCATCATTGAGTCGCGATTGCATTAAATTGAATCCCAAGTATGCATAGCCTTTACTTTTAAACCCCACCGAGCTTGTTCCTCCATCCCATGAGCCATTACTACAGGAGTTGTTTGAGCCATTCGAGTCGTAGAACAACATGTGTAGGGTATGTGAGAGTCTGTTGGATAACGAGGTACCTAAACAACTTAACCTGAGTAGTAATGGGATAACTAAAGAAAGTGGCACCGGTGGGCAACATCTGCTATTTGGTTCTTCCTGCTCACTTGTGTCCCGTAAGACCCCGAGTACTTGATTCCTGTTCCTTGATTTATCGCGCTATCCACATCCGGGAGGTATATGGGACCCCCCTGAGCCAGAGCTTGATTCAGTCTTATTTCCTGGGGCCACAAACTAGTTTGAGGTTTTATTTACTATCCTGTACTTATGCCATGCTACTTATGCATTTACGATTGTGCGAGGTGCACACTGTACTGTTTAGGATCGGGACACGTTTACGCGGTATCGACAAGCCCAGCCACACTTTCGGGTTCCCAGTCGTTTACCGCCGTCCACCCAACCTTGAGTCCGTCTCGGAGTCAGCTATCTTCGCTATGGATCTACTTAAGGGTGGCCTCAAATATTTCTGAATCCTGTGATTGTTCAGTCGTGAAAGCCTCGTTGGGTTTTGATTTGGTTTTTCCGAGGTTGATCGAGCGTGTGTTGCTATTCGTGCACCCCGGCCGGGTAAAACTTTCTGAAAGCCGTGTCCATGGATATGGACGACTTGGAGCACAGTTTCTCGATCATAGACAAGCATAACTAAAGTACCGTTTTAATCTGACTAAGTAATTTGACTAGTAAATAGTGCAAACACTCATGGAATGGTTAATAAAATTGCCAACGGATGGGGGGTTGTTCGTCCGCTTCCTCGTTGGTAAGCGAGGAGGAGGATGGATCTGATGAGATTACCATTATAACTGTTGTCCTTAATTCACGGACATCCGTCTATCATTGGTTAGGCGGATGGTTAGCGTTTATCTGTAGAACTGTTAGGGTTTATCTTTCGCTGCAATTGCGTCACCCCAGGTTGTGTCCCCTTTAGAGGCATTAAGACTTGCTGAGTACCCTTAGGGTCTCACACGATAAATTATTGGTTCAGATGAACAGGTACCCTCGCAGGACGGATACTGGGTGGAAGAGGCTGATGATGTGGGCAGCGATCGTTTGGTGTAGAGATTCCGGGATCGGGGATCCGTGAGATCTGTGGTTGGGATGTGCTTATTTCTATGGCATCTTATGCCGATTTGCTTCTTATCCGTACTCGGACTTTGTTTGCCGTTTCCGCATGTACTCTGGTGTGTGCTGTATGAGGAAGTATCCTAAAATATTAGATCTATCTAGGTCTTTTGAATCTTGCCGTATGGCGTTGCTATATTTTCTTTCTTTCTAGATGGTATGGCTCTGATGTACTCTTGTATGGTGGCTTGCATACATACCCACTTGTGTATGTAGTTGATCCCTTCGCCTGCCGATTACGCCGCCCGTACAGGTCCCGTTGAGAGGGTAGTGGTTGGGACGTCCGAAAGGTCTACCAGTGAGTGGCTTTTGGGGCCCCACCGTACTATTTCAACCACTACCGCTCATCCAGGCTTGTATCTAGGAGCCTAATTCACCGAGGTAGTTACACTGCGTGGCCATCCACAAGTGAGATACACAAGGTCAACCATAAACATGGGCCTTGTGAACCACTCAACCAAAAACCACCAAGCAAGTCCCATTCCACCCAGGTGATTTATTAACTTAGTTGTTTTATTAAACAAAACTCAAGTCCTCAGCCTTAGAATATTTTTCCATAGTGTGAATATATATTCCACCCATGTTTTCTATTAGCTAGGCTAAGCATGATAGTAGTAGGTATCTTGACTTAGGAATTTCTACTAAGGTTTCATCTACTAGGATTTCCTATAGCAAGGTTTATACTTAGCAAAATTCCATGCAAGTTTTACTTAGAGAAAATCACTAATGCATAGTGAAAGTAATGGGACAAAAGTATGAAGCATCACTTGCCTTTTTGGTAGAGTTTGGGTTCACTCCTTGTCCTTGCAACAATCACACTCTTCAAGTCACTACAATCCAATCAAACAAGGCACAAACTCAATCTACCAATCAAGCAAAACAACACATAAAATCATAGAACTAAGATAATGCATGCAAGCATGCGAAACTTTGTTTTGTTTGAAAAAGTGGTTCCTAATGGGTTATAAACATTTGAAAACACCTAATGGTCATTTTTGTAAAGTGGCAAAGTCATTTGCAAAAGGTTTCATTTCATAAACCATTTTCAAAACAAAGTATCATTTTATGTGGTGTAGAAATATTTTTTACTAAGGAATTAATCTATAGGGTTCACCAAATATGTTTTTAAACTATAAAACTTGGTGTTTGGGGTCAGAGAGTTTAAAACAAAACATTTTCCAAAGGTTTTCTTCCAAAACCATTTTTAATAAATAAACCACATTTCTACTTGACTAGAAATGGTTTTAAATCAAAGAATCATTATTTTATTTCACCAAATACATTTTTGAGTCCACATAGTGATTCCTAGGCTCAGTAGGTTCAAATCAATCCAATTGCAGAAGATTCTAACCTCAAATTCATTTTAAACAATTTTCACATTCCCAACAAGCATACAAATGTTTCTGCAAAAACCAACAAGCTAACAGATAATATTTGCTAAACTAAAGGCATGGTTGGATAGGGTTTGTTCCACTGATTCCAACAATATAAAGTTTGCAATTTTTTGACGTGTGGAATAAAAGTTATAGGGTTTTCAAATTGCAACTTAAATCAGATTCAAATTCTATTTCTAATTCATCTGGTGACACGCGGCGCGTTCTGATTCGTCGAAAACGGTTCGTGCGGATCAGGCTAAGCAGGCCGTTGGATCTAATTGATATCGCGCGGCTCAGATGGACGCGTACCTCTTCGATTGGATCTAATCTTAGCCAGACGTTTCGCATCCTACGGCTCCTGATTCACTAACCAAATTCCGGCGGCGCTCAACGGTGTCTGGTGGCGGCGACGGTCAGACGACGGCAGAATCGATGCTACAGGAAGCGAGGAAGGAAAAGAACATGCTCACCGTGCTCGCAGGGCGGGGAAGCTCGAGGTTGTGCCGTCTAGTCGAGCGACCTTTGAGCGGGCTTGATTGCTCACCGGAGTGGAGCTACGCCTCGGCCTTGCTCAGTCGTCGTCGAGGACGGCGCTAGGGATCACTCGGAGGCAAACGAAATGCACGGTCAGATGCGCCAAGACACGGCGAAGGTGTGTGCGTGAACGAGAGGGGTCGGGGTTGTCTGGTTTACCCGAGAGGTTTCGCCGGAGTAGTCGCGACGTCGGTGGTGCTCAGAAGTTGACGAAGCCGAGCGTCTGGTGTGGCCACGACCAAGCGGTTGACGCTGGGAGGTTCGCCAGGCGATGTAGAACAAGCTCGCGTGCAGAGATAGTTGAGGGGCGGCGAGGTGTGGCCAGAATTTCCCGCGGAGCTCGCCGGAGTCAGAGGTGATGTGGCTCCAAATTGGGACAGCTCTGAGGCAGAGAGGGTCGGGCGAGAGAGGGGAAAGATAGAGGGAACGCAGGCGAGTTAGTGAGCATGATTTAAGACAGACATTACTCGCTGTATTGACGAGAATTACTCCCGCGAGATCAATGCAGAAACGGGGGAAGGAAGTGGTCGCTGCGGGTGAGGACGATGAACAGGAGGGGTGGGTCCGCTTGGCAGTGAAAGAAAGGAAGTGGAGGTGGGCTACGAGTTGGGCCTTGTTGGGCTGCTGTTGTTTCTCTTTTTTTTGTACAGAATCTTTTTCCTTTTCTATTTCTATTTACTGTTTTGAAATTCAAATCATTCAACAATTCAAACAATAAACCAAACATTCAAACAATTCAACAATCACCAAACTTGTGATGAGTTTTTGGTTCTGTTTATCAACATAAACCAAATCCCAAAATAAAATAATATTTTTATTCTTTTTAGGATCCATTTATTAATTAAATAAAATGGACCTTTAGTTATTTAATCAAATAGGGGTTGATTTAATTAATAAAATCTCCATTTGAAATCCAAATATTTTCAAAACCAAATGAGTAGGTTTTATTTGAAAATAAAACATACTTGGAAACTTGTTTAAAACAAAATAACCTTTTATTTTAGGGTCCATTAATAATTAAATAGAATGGACCTTAGTTATTAAATCAAATAGGATTTGTTTTATTAGAATATTTATTTTGAAATCTAAAATAAAGCCAAAACACTTCAGTAGGTTTTAATTAAGAAAATAAAATACTTAGAAAACTTATTTAAAATAATTTAATAAGTTTTGATGTTTTAATTAAAATGGTAAAACCTTTTATTTAAATAAAATTTGGATATTAATTCCTTATTATTTTATTTAAATAAACCTTTACTATTTTTAATCAAAACAAAACATTTTATTTTAAATACTTGGCCAAGGTTTAATTTGGCTCTGTAAAATAATCTTTATTTATAAATCCACTTTTTCTTTTGAAAGCCAAAACCTTTTATTTAAAAGATCCAAAATAGTAATCTAAATATTTTGAAGTTTATTATTTATTTAACTTTTTAAATCCCTTTAGGATTTCATTTGATCCAAATAGGTTTTGAAAGTTTCCAATTGGATTCAAAAAGTTTCTTCTGGCCCTGAAAATCAAACAAAGTTTTATTTTATTCATTTATTTTTCACACTACAAGATTTGGAAAATCTTGGGATATGACATCTTCATCGACTACTTAACGTGTGACCGATCATGAGCGCCGCTTAACGTTAGCCTTGGAAGGATCGTCTACACGATCTTGAGATCGGCAAGAGTACGACTACATCACCCACGAGAATCCGCTCTCGTTAAACACTTTGGAATCTTCGAGGGTGAGTTATTCCATCGACTCGTTGCTACAATCTATTAGATAGATCTTGGCTTGTTTGTTTGCATGCGGTAGAAATTTTTTGTTTTCCATGCTACGAACCCCTACAGTGGTATCAGAGTCAGGTTTATATGTAGATCTGTTGCACGAGTAGAACACAATGGTCATTATGGGCGGTGGTGCTTTTATTATCAATTGCTTCTTGTGTACTTTGCATCTTGCGGTATGATGGGATGAAGCGGCCCGGGCTAACCTTACATGACATCGTTCATGAGACTTGCTCCACGCTCAACATGCAACTTGTATTGCATAAGTGGCTTTGCGGGTGTATGTCTCTCCCATTATAGTATAGATCCAATTTACAACGGGCACTTGATAGTTCAAACATCAACGTTGTGGTTCTTGTTCGTAAGTTAGATCGACACTTATTGAAATCCCCAAACCACGTAAAATATGCAAAGAAATTAGAGGCGTCTAACTTTGTTTTGCAGGGGTGTGATGTGATGTGATATGGCCATGATTGTGATTATATTTGATGTATGCAATGTTCCTTATTGTAAGTTGGCAACCGGCAGGAGCCATATGATTGTCTTTAATTTCTGTTAAGACCCGCATGTCTATTCAAAGTAGTTGTAATAGTTGATGCCGGTGGACAACAACCATGGAGCAGCGTCATTGACCTTGATGCAATGCCGGTGATGATGGAGATCATGTTCATGCTTGAAGATGGAGATCGGAAGCACAAAGAAGAAAGGCCATATCATATCACATATTATGAATTGCATGTGATGTTAATCCTTTACGCATCTTGTATTGCTTAGTTAACGATGGTAGAATTATAAGATGATCCCTCATGCACATAAATTTCAAGTTCTAAAGTGTTCATCCTTAGTAAGCACCGTTGCTAAAGCGTGTTGTTTCGAAGCACCACGTGATGATCGGGTGTGTTAGATTCTGCAAGTGTATACAACGTGAGCAAGCCATATTTGCTCATGCGGAAGCTAAGGTTTGATCTTGACGAGCTTAGCATGTAAAGCATGAGTCATATAGTAGATATGATGAACATGTCGATTATTCGCCATTGAAGCTACATCAACTCTCGTGATGATCGGTTTTGATGTGGTGGATTTGGTTCGTGTGATCACTAAAACAATGTGAGGGATATTGTTTTGAGTGGGAGTTCACCTAGATTAATTTGACTATTAATTAGAACTCAATTTGTCATAAACTTAGTCTAAACTATTGCAAATATGTTGTAGATCAATGGCGGCCCCTACCATCGATTTTAATGCGTTCCTAGAGAAAGAAAAGTTGAAAAACAATGGAAGCAAATTCGCGGATTGGTTCCGCAATTTGAGGACTGTCCTCAATGGTGGTAATTTGACCTATGTGCTGGATGCACCGCTGGGTGACCCGCCTACAGCTGATGCTACCGATGAAGTAACGAATGTTTACCTCGCTCGGAAGAATCAGTACTCCACAGTTCAGTGTTCTATCTTGTATGGTTTGGAATCGGAGCTTCAGAAAAGGTTTGAGAATTCAGACCCACATGATATTGTCCATGAACTCAAATTGATTTTTGAGACTCACGCGACAGTTGAGAGCTATGAGGCTTCTGAAAAGTTCTTTAACTGCAAGATGGAAGAGGGCAGCTCCGTTAGTGAGCATGTGCTTAAGATGTCTGGGCACGCAAACAAACTCCAAAGCTTGGGTATAGTGATTCCTAATGCTTTGGGGATTTACCGTGTCCTCCAATCACTACCATCAAGTTACAAGAACTTTGTGATGAACTACAATATGCAAAGCATAAACAAGCAGTTGCCAGAACTCTTCTCCATGTTAAAATCTGCAGAAGTGGAGATCAAGAAAGAGCACCAAGTGTTGATGGTCAATAAGACCACCAAATTCAAGAAAGGCAAGTCTAAGCAAAAGGGACACTTCAAGAAGGGTGGTAAGAAAGTTACCGCACCGACGAAGAAGACCAAGGCTGGACCTAAGCCTGATACTGAGTGCTTTTTCTTCAAGGGAGAAGGTCACTGGAAGCGGAATTGCCCAAAGTACTTGGCGGATTTGAAGAACGGCAACATCAAGAAGAAAGGTATATCCGATATACATGTTATTGATGTGTATATCACTAGTACTCGTAGTAGTGCCTGGGTATTTGATACTGGTTCGGTTCATATTTGTAACTCAAACAGGTCTTTGCAGAATAAACGGAAGCTAGCGAAGAACGAGGTGACGATGCGCGTGGGAAATGGATCAAAGGTTGATGTGATCGCTCGCACGCTACCTCTTCATCTACCATCGGGATTAGTTTTATACTTAAATAATTGTTATTTGGTGCCTGCGTTAAGCATGCACATTATATCGGGATCTTGTTTATTGCGAGACGGTTACTTGTTTAAGTCCAAGAATAATGGTTGTTCGATTTATATGAGTAATATGTTTTATGCACATGCACCTTTGATAGATGGTCTATTCTTATTGAATCTCGATAGTGGAAATACACATATTAATAACATTGAAGCTAAACGTTTGAAATTGAGCGATAACTCGACCTATATGTGGCACTGTCGTCTTGGTCACATTGGAGTGAAGCGTATGAAGATACTCCATTCCGATGAACTTCTTAAATCACTTGAAAGATGCAAAGCATGTCTGATGGGTAAAATGACTAAGACTCCATTTTCTGGTATGATGGAGCGAGCTACGGACTTATTGGAAATCATACATACCGATGTGTGTGGTCCAATGAGTGTAGCATCGCGCGGTGCTTATCGTTATGTTCTTACCTTCACAGATGGCTTGAGTAGATATGGGTATATCTATTTCATGAAACATAAGTCCGAAACTTTCGAAAAGTTTAAGGAATTTCAAAGTGAGGTGGAGAATCAACGTAACAAGAAGATTAAATTTCTATGTTCTGATCGTGGAGGTGAATATCTAAGTTACGAGTTTGGCGAGCATTTGAAGAAATGCGGAATACTTTCACAATTGACACCGCCGGGAACACCACAGCGTAATGGTGTGTCCGAATGTCGTAATCGAACTCTCTTAGATATGGTTCGTTCTATGATGTCACTTACAGATTTACCGCTATCATTTTGGGGTTATGCATTAGAAATAGCCGCATTCACTTTAAATAGGGCACCATCTAAATCCGTTGAAACGACACCGTATGAATTATGGTTTGGGAAGAAACCTAAATTGTCGTTCCTTCAAGTTTGGGGTTGCGAAGCCTATGTAAAGAAGTTACAGCCGGACAAGCTTGAACCCAAAGCGGAAAAATGCGTATTCATAGGATACCCGAAGGAAACTATTGGGTATACCTTCTATCATAGATCCGAAGGCAAAATCTTCGTTGCCAAGAATGGATCCTTTCTAGAGAAGGAATTTCTCTCAAAAGAAGTGACTGGAAGGAAAGTAGAACTCGACGAGGTTGTCGAACCTTCTCAAACTTGCAGTAGCGCAAGACGGAAGAAGTTCCTGTGGTGCCTGCACCAATAAGAGAGGAAGCTAATGATGATGATCATGAAACTTCGGTTGTAGTTGCTATAGAACCTCGCAGGTCAACGAGAACTCGTACCACTCCTGTTTGGTATGATCCCGTTATGAGTGTCATATTGGTGGACAACACCGATGACCCTGCGACATATGAGGAAGCGATGATGAGCCCAGTTTCCAATAAATGGCAAGAAGCCATGAAATCCGAGATTGGATCCATGTACGAAAACCAAGTATGGACTTTGGTGGACTTACCGGATGGCCGGAAGGCTGTCGAGAACAAATGGATTTTCAAGAAGAAAACAAAAGCTGATGGTAATGTTACTATCTATAAAGCTCGAATTGTCGCAAAAGGGTTTCGACAAATTCAAGGAGTTGACTACGATGAGACTTTCTCACCAGTAGTGAAGCTAAAGTTTGTGAGGATTTTGTTAGCAATCGCTGCATATTACGATTATGAGATATGGCAGATGATGTCAAAACAACGTTCCTCAATGGAGACATTGATGAAGAGTTGTATATGATGCAACCCAAAGGTTTTGTCGATCCTAAAGATGCTAACAAGGTATGCAAACTTCAACGGTCCATATATGGATTGAAGCAAGCATCCCGAAGTTGGAATCAACGTTTTGATAAGGTGATCAAAAGTTTTGGTTTTATACAAACTTATGGAGAAGCTTGTATTTACAAGAAAGTGAGTGAGGGCTCTGTAGCATTCTTAATACTATATGTAGATGACATATTATTGATTGGGAATGATGTAGACCTTCTTAATAGTGTCAAGGAATATTTGAATAATAGTTTTTCAATGAAAGATCTTGGCGAAGCAGCTTACATATTAGGCATAAAGATTTATAGAGATAGATCAAGACGCCTAATATCATTGTCACAAAGTACATATTTGGACAAAGTTCTAAAGAGATTTGGAATGGAAGATAGCAAGAAAGGGTTCTTGCCCATGTTGCCCAATACGACCTTGAGTAAAACTCAAAGTCCAGCAACGGCATAAGATAGAGAAAGGATGAGTAAGACTCCCTATGCCTCAGCCATAGGATCTCTGATGTATGCCATGCTATGTACTAGACCCGACATTGCATATGATGTTAGTTTGACTAGCAGATATCAAAGTGATCCAGGAGTGGATCATTGGACGTGATCAAAACATCCTTAAGTACTTGAGAAGAACTAAGGATATGGTTCTTTCTTATGGAGGTGATGAACAACTCGTTGTTAATGGTTACACCGATGCTAGTTGGAACACCGATACGGATGATTCTAAATCTCAATCTGGTTACGTATTTACTTTGAATGGTGCAGCAGTTAGTTGGAGGAGTGCAAAGCAAAGCGTTGTGGCGAGATCTTCAACTGAATCGGAATACATAGCTGCTTCGGAGGCTTCACAAGAAGCGATATGGATGAAGGAGTTCATTACAGAGCTCGGTGTGGTTCCAAGTGCGGTGGACCCAATGTCTATCTACTATGATAACATGGGCGTCATAGCCAATGCGCAAGAACCAAGGTCACACAAGAAGCTGAAGCACATCAAGCTACGTTTTCACGCTATTCGAGAACATGTCCAAGATGGTGACATAAAGATTTGCAAAGTACACACAGATCTGAATGTGGCGGATCCGTTGACTAAACCTCTCCTGAGGGCAAAACATGACCAACACCAAACTGCCATGGGTGTTTGGTATATTACCATGTAATCTAGATTAGTTGACTCTAGTGCAAGTGGGAGACTGTTGGAGATATGCCCTAGAGGCAATAATAAATATAGTTATTGTTATATCTTTGTGTTTATGATAAATGTTTACATTCATGCTATAACAGTATTAACAAGGAAACATTAATACTTGTGTGATTTGTAAACTAAATTAGAGTCCCTAGTAAAGCCTCTTCATAATACTAGCTTGTTGGTTAATAAATGATTATGGTTTCCCTATCATGAACATTGAGATGTTATTAACAACAAGATCATATCGTTAGGAGAATGGTATGATGGACATACTCCTATAGATAAGCGTAGCATAAAGATCAAGTCATTTTAATAGTTCAATTGCTATATGCTTTCTGATACATAGTAACCTAATTCCTTCGACCATGAGATCATGCTTATCACCATCACCGGAAGGATGCTTTGATGACATCAAACACCACACCGTAACTGGGTGGCTATAAAGGTGGCATTGAGTGTTCGGAAAGTATGGGTTGAGACACATGGATCAAGAGTGGGATTTTCCCATCCATATGACGGATAGATATACTCTGGGCCCTCTCGGTGGAATGTCATCCAATTAGCTTGCAAGCATGTGACTGGCTCACAAGGGATCACATATCACGGGAACGAGAAAAGAGTACTTATCGGTAACGAGGTTGAACAAGGTATGCAGAGATATCGACGATCAAAACCTCGGATAAGTAAACTATCGTGATACAAAGGGAAATTGGTATCGTATGTAAGTGGTTCATTCAATCGCAAAGTAATCATAGAAATATGTGGGAGCCATATGAATTTCCAGATTCCTTTGTTGGTTATTATTCGGAGAAGTGTCTCGATCATGTCCGCATAATTCACGAACCGTAGGGAGACACACTTAAGGATTCGATGTTGTTGAGTAGTTATGGAATGATGAGTAAGAGACTGAATGTTGTTCGGAGTCTCGTATGGGATCCGGGATATCACGAGGAGATCCGGAATGGTCCGGAGAATAAGATCCATATAAGGAAAGTCCTGTTTCGAGGTTGGAGAATGGTTCCGGTGTTTTCATCGGCAATGTTCTAGAAGGTTCCGGAAGGTCCAACACTCCGGAGGGGAAGGGTACATGAATGTGTCATAACAAGTTGGAATGGTTGCATCATGTACTAGGTGTCATCACTGAGCAAAATAAAGGGATAAATTAAATCCTAGTTTGAAAAGTCAAACGCCAATTTGAAAAGTCAAACGACAAGTTTGCTTGGTGGAGGGAGAGTAGGAAACCTACTTGGGGTGGAGTTCCTCTCCCTCCACCCGCCGGCCTTGGAAGCCGAGTTGGGGAGGGACTCCCCTCCCCTTGGTCGGCGCCCTCCACCTATATAAGGAGGGGAAGGGCTGCCCCTCCAAGACTACACCTTGCCTCACCAAAACCCTAGCCCTAATCCGCCGGCGCCACCACCTCCTACTACCGCTGCCGCCTAGGGAAAACCCTAGCCGCCGACTTGGGCTTCCCCAAGCCCTAGCCGCCGGCCTAGCCCTCTCTCCTTGGTGTGTCTAAACCCTACATCACCGAGGCCTCTCTCATAGTCCACCATACTCGCTCCGGCTTAAGGCGAAGCCCTGCGAGATCTCCCCTCTAGTTCCGGTACCACGTCGTCGTGCTGCCGGAAACGCGAGGAGAGTGCTACAACCTCCGCTTCCTACTGGAACAAGGGAGGGGAAGGTCTTCATCGAGTACTGAACGTGTGATCATGAGCGCCGCTTAACGCAGCCTTGGGAAGGATCGTCTACACGATCTTGAGATCGGCAAGAGTATGACTAAATCACCCACGAGAATCCGCTCTTGTTAAACACTTTGGAATCTTCGAGGGTGAGTTATTCCATCGACTCGTTGCTACAATCTAGTAGATAGATCTTGGCTTGTTTGTTTGTATGCGGTAGAAATTTTTTGTTTTCCATGCTACGAACCCCTACAGTTCCGAGGGCAAAGTTTTTGTTGCCAAGAATGGATCCTTTCTAGAGAAAGAGTTTCTCGCGAAAGGTGTGAGTAGTCGGAAGGTAGAACTTGAATAGGTTATTGAACCTTCTCTTCAAAGTATGGCGAGTAGCGCAGCGCTGGAAGTTGTTCCGGAGTTGGCTTCCCCAGTTGAAGAGGGAACTAATGATAATGATCATGAAACTCCAAAAGAGAATACTACCAAACCTCGCAGGTCTAGCAAGATGCGTGCAGCTCCCGAGCTGTACGGAAATCCTATCATGAATTTCATGGTTGATGAAAATGATGACCCTGCGACGTATGAAGAAGCGATGATGAGCCCGGATTCCAGCAAATGGTTAGAAGCCATGAAATCCTAGATGGAATCCATGTATGAAAATCAAGTTTGGAACTTGGTGGAATTACCTCACGATCGAAAGGCCGTGGAGAACAAATGGATTTTCAAAAGGAAAACTAATGTTGATGGTAATGTGACCGTCTATAAAGCTCGACTTGTCGCAAAGGGGTTTCGACAAATTCAAGGAGTTGACTACGATGAGACATTCTCTCCCGTAGCGATGCTAAAATCAGTTAGGATTATGTTAGCAATTGCTGCATATTTCGATTATGAGATATGGCAGATGGATGTCAAAACCGCGTTTCTTAATGGTAATATTGAAGAAGAGTTGTATATGATACAACCAAGGTGTGCAAACTTCAGCGATCCATCTATGGATTGAAGCAAGCATCACGAAGTTGGAATCTCCGCTTTGATGAGGTGATCAAAGAGTTTGGATTTGTCCAAACTTATGGAGAAGCTTGTATTTACAAGAAAGTGAGTGGGAGCAATGTGGCATTTCTGATATTATATGTGGATGACATATTATTCATCGGAAATGATATAGATCTTTTAAACAGTGTTAAAATTTATCTAAACAGCAAATTTTCAATGAAGGACCTAGGTGAAGCGTCATACATATTAGGCATAAAGATCTATAGAGATAGATCTAGGCGCCTAATAGGGCTATCGCAAAGTACATACCTTGATAAGATTTTAAAGAAGTTTAAAATGGATGGAAGTAAGAAGGGGTTCTTACCTATGTTGCAAGGCAAGACATTGAGTAAGACTCAAAGTCCGGCTACGGCGGAAGAAAGAGAGATAATGGACAAAGTCCCTTATGCTTAAGCCATAGTCTCTATAATGTACGCCATGCTATGTACAATACCGGATGTGGCACATGCTATTAGTTTGACTAGTAGGTACCTATCGGATCCAGGTTCGGAACACTGGATAGCGGTCAAGAATATACTTAAGTACTTATGAAGAACTAAGGATATGTTTCTTCTATATGGAGGTGAAGAAGAGCTCGTCACTAAGTGTTATGTTGATGCTAGCTTTGACACCGATTCGGATGACTCTTAAGTCTCAATATGGATACGTATTTCTCATGAATGGCGGAGCGGTTAGTTGGAGGAGTTCCAAACAACCTGTGGTGGCGGGATCAACAACGGAGGTCGAATATGTTGCTACTTCGGAAGCGGCTTAGGAAGCGGTTTGGATGAAGGAGTTCATATCCGAACTAGGAGTGGTTGCAAACGCGTTGGACCCAATGGTGATCTATTGTGACAACAATGGTGCCATTGCCAATGCCAAAGAGCCAATGTCTCACAAACATTCCAAGCATATTAAGAGCCGGTTTCACTCCATCCGCGAGCATGCCAAGGATGGAGATATAAAGATTTGTAAAGTACACACGGATCTCAATGTAGCAGATCCGTTGACTAAAACTCTCCCTAGATCAAAACATGATCAACACCAGAACTCCATGGGTGTTAGATTTATCACTATGTAACTAGATTATTGTCTCTAGTGCAAGTGGGAGACTGGCGGGAATATGCCCTGAGAGGCAATAATAAAGTGTTTATTATGTGTATTCCAAGTATATGATAGATGTTTATTTTGCATGCTATAATTGTATTAATACGGAAACGTTAATACATGTGTGTTTAATAAACAAACAGAAAGTTCCTAGTTATGCCTCTCTCATAAACTAGCTCGTTGATTAACAAGATGATCAAGGTTTCCAGATCATGGACATTGGATGTTGTTAATAACGAGATCACAACATTAGTGTAATGGTGTGATGAACATTTGTAACTACCTCGGTGAATTACGCTCCTAGTTGCAAGCCTGGATGAGCGGAAATGGTTGAAATAGTACGGTGGGGCCCAAATGCCACTCACAGGTAGACCTTTCGGCCGTCCCAACCATTTCCAAACATCGGGACAAGAACGGGCGTAATCGGCAAAGCGAAGGGATCAACTACATACACAAATGAGTATGTATGCAAGCCACCATACAACAAGACATCGAGCCATTCCATCTAAAAAGAAAGGAATATAGCAACATACGGCAAGATTCAAATGTCCTAGATAGATATAATAGTTTAGGATATCTCCTCATACATCAAACATCGTAGTATCAAAGTGAAGGCAAACAAGATCCGAGTACGGATAAGAAGCAAATCGGCATAAGATGCCCCATAAATAAACACATCCCGCCCACAGATCTCACGGATCCTCGTTCCTAATCTCTACACCGAATGATCGTTTCCCACATCGTCCTCCTCCACCCAAAGATCCCTCTTGTGAGTGTACCTCATCTAATCAAATAATTTATCGTGTGAGACCCTAGGGTACTCAGAAGTCTTTATGCCTCTAAAGGGGACATAACTGGGTGACGAATTGCAAAAAGATAAACCCTAACAATTCTATAGATACTGCTAACCATCCGCCTAACCAAAGATAGACGGATGTCCGTGAATTAATGACAGCTTATATAAAAGAATATCATCGATCCATCCTCCTCCGCTACCAACGAGGAAGCGGATGAACAACCCCATCCGCTGGCGTTTATTATCCATTCCATGAGTGTTGCACTATTTACTAGTCGATTTACTTAAATTAAAAGCGGTACTTTAGTTATGCTTGTCTATGATCGAGAAACTGTGCTCCAAGTCGTCCATAACATGACACGGCTTTCAGAAAGTTTTACCTACCGGGGTGCACAAATAGCAACACACACTCGATCAACCTGAAAACCAAATCAAAACCCAACGAGGCCTTCACGACAAAGCAATCACAGGATTCAGAAATATTTGGGGCCACCCATTAAGTATACCCGCAACGGTTAGTGACTTGAGACGGACTCAAGGTTTGTGGGGCATCAGAACGACCGGGAACCCGAAGTGTGACTGGCTTGTCGACATCATAAAAAACGGGTCACGATCCTAAACAGTACAGGTGCTCCTCGCACAATCGTAAATAAAGTAGTAAAGCATGGCATAAGTACAGGATAGTAAATAAAACCTCAAACTAGTTTGTGGCCCCAAGAAATAAGAATGAATCAAGCTCCGGCTCAGGGGGGGTCCCATAAGCCTCCCGGATGTGGATAGCGCTAATATTCAAGGAAGAGGAATCAAGTACTCGGGGTCCTACGGGACACAAGTGAGCAGGAAAAACCAAATAGCAGATATTGCTCACCGGTGCCACTTTCATTAGTTATCCCATTACTACTCAGGTTAAGTTGTTTAGGTACCTCGTTATCCATCAGACACTCACATACCCTACACATGCTGTTCTACGTCTCGCATGGCTCAAACAACTCCTGTAGTAATGGCTCATGGGATGGAGGAACAAGCTTCGGTGGGGTTTAAAAGTAAAGGCTATGCAATACTTGGGATTCAGTTTAATGCAATCGCGACTCGATGATGCAAGAATAAGATAGAGGCAATAGGTACTGTATGTATGCAAGCATGTGGTAGTGCTTGCCTAGCAGCTCATTTGAAGCGAGAGAAGGATCTGGGTAGTGCTCCTGGGTTTCTTGATATATCCCCTGCTCAGCGTCTATTCGAAGAAGAACCAAACAAACAAGGGCCAACATAAATACAGTACACAAGCATATGAATAACATGCGACAATCAAACAATCATGCCATGATGAATGATGCACAAGTTGCATGGCAATAATGTAGCATGGCATGGGTGAGGTGTGGAATACAAGAAATAAACATTTTATTGAGTTTTGGCCACATTTTATCCTCATATTAGTTGCTGTTTACATTATATTTATATGATGCATGCTGCAAAACAGAACATGGAATGCATAAACAGAAAGGTCTCGTCGAGCTAATCATTTTAGACATATCATTTGATAAATTTGGGGTTATAAATCAAAAGTTATTAATTAATTAAGAAAAGGGCATTTTATTGTAATTTTAGTCAACTTGGAAAATAAAGTGTTCAAAATATATTTTGGATGGCATATTTTAAATCCTCACATTTTTCTGATTTGAAAACATATATTATTTGTATTATTTTGAATTATGAATTTAAATTTATTTTAAAGTCAAAAATAGTCAAATTAAGTCAAAGTCAAAGGTTTGACTATTTTAAATCAATTCTGAAAATATTTGATTAAATATTTGAATTAACATTCAAAAACAAAACATTTTTCATATAAGGTTTGAATTCAAATTCCAAACCATTTGGAAGTTATGAATTAATTCATATTTAAACATATTTGAAAATTTGAATTTGAAATCAGAAAAGGTGTTGGACTTTTGCTACTCGCAGGATTCTACCCAAGGAGGATGACAGGTGGGCCAGAGGAGCATAAAGGGTCCACCCACGTGTGGCCAGACGGGGGATGCCACGTGGTGGAGCCAAGGACGGCGGGTGGAGAAAGAGAAAACCACAGGGGCCTATGTGCAAATCTGCCGGAGTGGTTCGATCCAGAACCTGACGAAATTGAACGAGTGTTCGCAAAATTGGCTAGCTGACCCCGATCTTGCGATGAAGATGACGACTAAACTGCTAGGAATTTCTCGATGCCGCAAAAAGCAAAGTTATAGAGGGGATCAGTATCTACAAGTTTGGTTTAGGATGTATCACTGGAGGAGGGCTCGTTAGTGAGTAAAATGGTGTCGAACAGAGCGGTCGCCGAGGCTTGAAACTGACGGTTTTCTGCTGTTTTGACAGAGTGTTTCGCGGATCTTGCGCAGACGATATCGAGCGGCCCCGAGCTCGGATTAGAGCGTCGTTTAGTGCGTTGGAAAGGTGGTGATACCGAGATTATGATCATGTGCTAAAATATGTCGATGGAGAAACAGAGTCACTGGAATCAGGAAGGCAATAGGGAGCCACGAGTCATTGCTTGTCGTCATGAAAAGGCGGGAAAGGCACGGCACGCTGTGGATCGCGTGCAAGGAAGCTCACGGGAAAGCCAGGGAGAGAAAGAGGGGAGAAGCTCACTGGTACAGCCTAGCCGGAGACGCAAGAAGGCGAAGGGAAGCATTTACGGCGAGGAAGAACCAGTGCGAGAGTCAGCGCCGGCGAGTACCCAGGGATGCCGAGGCAATGTAGAGGTCCACTGGAATCGATTTCCCACCTTGGCTTCACCACACGGACACCACCACGTCAACACGATCGAGCTCCTGCCATGGTGGGAGAAAGAAAGAGCAGATGGGCGGGGAAAGCTGCGGCGCGAGGAGGGGAACAGAGCTAGGTTTCCTGGGGGAGGGCCTTGATGGGGATTAAAAGGAGGAAAGGGATCACGCGAGGGGGTGACGAGGCAGACGGCTACCTGCCTCTCGCCGTTAGCGCTGCAGAGAGGGGAAGGCCGACGGAGAAAGAGGAACAGGTACGGAACGCTTCTTCCGTCGAAGCGGTACGGACCAAGGGGAAGAGAACGGGTACGATTCACTGGTGGCATGATACGGGCCGGCCCAAGAGGGAGAAGGGGAGGCTCCTGGGCTTCTGCTCTCTCTCTCTCCTAATTCTTGTAATGTTTTAATATTTCTTTTTGTTTGTTTCAAATTCAAGCAAGCATTTTATTTCAAATCGTTTTGAACCATGCAGATAATTTTGAGCAGAGAATTTTGGAACACCAAAGATAGGCAGAAGGGAAAAATAGAAGTGGAGATGAGTGATGCCCATATACATAATAGATGTATGTGCCATTTTGGCATTTTATAAGATTAGTGGCTTGAGGGTTTTAGAAAAGAATAAAATCATTTGTTAACTATGGAACCCTAGCAATGAATTCCCACATTGTAGGAAACAAAATATAGATAGGTAAAAGAGGTGGAGATATTTGTGATAGCAACTACACAACCAAGACAAAACAAATGCAAGCTAGATATGATGCTCAAATGCAAGGTGGCATGAAGACATGAGCATGACATAATTATGATGCAACAATTATATATTTGAAGTAGCCATTATATTACTAGACCAAGTAGCATTACAATTTTTAGACAAATGGGATGCTACAACATTCATCCGAAATATAGCATTACGATCAAAGTCATTGAGTTTATATTGCTATAACAACTTACGAAGTGATCATAATCCTTAGACCATGAGATCATGTCAATCACTAACACCGGAAGAGTTTCTTGATAACATCAAACGTCACACCGTATCAGGGTGATTATAAAGATGGATTCAGAACTAATAAAGTGTTATGTTGAGGCTCATGGATCAAGAGTGGAATTTGTTCATCCCGATGACGGATAGATATACTCTGGGCCCTCTCGGTGATATCACATTGATTAGCTTGCAAGCAAGTGATTTGATCACTAGAATGTTATATCACAGGAACGAGAAAAGAGCGCATGTCGGTAACGAGATCAAACTAGGTATGGAGATACCGATGATCGAATCTCGGTCATGTAATATATCGTGAAACAAAGGGATTAAGATACTAGCGTAAAAGGTTCCGACGATCACAAGAAAGTCATCGTTGAATGTGTGGAGTCGATGGGTCTCGATCCCGCTTCTGATTATTGATCCGAGAGGGGTCTCGATCATGTCCGCATTATTCACGAACCGTAGGGTGACACACTTAAGAGACACCGACATCCAATTGGAGCAAATGTTTCATGCCGAAAGAATGAACAAGCGCAGGAATTTATTTCACTAGATACCGAAACAGGTTTTCGGGTGAAATTGCATAAAGTGGTTATGCATGTGAAATATAATTCTAGCAAGGCGTTATTTGTGAATGTTTGTCATTAAAGTAATTGACAAAATTCTGAATAAAATAAAAGAGTTTTATTTAATGAGAGTTTTCCTTAAATTTGGTGCAAATTTAATGGCAAGTTTGAGTGGAATTTTGAGTGGAGGGATTTGAATGGATTTTTGTGAGTGGAGTGTCCACCCACATGAATGAAGGAGGGGAGGGGCATCCCCCATGGCCGGCGGCCACCCCCTTGGGTGCCCCCCTCCTCCTATAAAAGGCACCCCCTCTCCTCTCTCTCACTCACACCTCCTCGTGAAGGATCTCTCTCCCCCTCTAGAATTTATCCCCCATGGTCTCGGACTAGCGAGATACATATTCTCCGTGGCTATTTGGCAAGAAAGAGTTGTGCTTCCGCTGCATCGCTGGAGCGAGGAGGCGGAGGTTTCTCGGTGCCTCGAACGTGTGTGCGAGAACGGATGCGCTGCTGATTTGCGGCGCTAGGACTTCCTCTCGATCTTGAGATCGACAAGAGATCGTCTACATAAACAACGAGTCGAACTCGTTAAGCTTTGTCGGTCTTCAAGGGTATGTTCTCTACGGATATACATCCGCCCGTTGTTTGTATCTAGTAGATAGATCTTGGTACATATTTCACATCGTAGGAAAAATTTTGTTTTCTATGCTACGAACCCTACAAGGGGGAGATGATAATATGGGGTAGTAGCCGGCCGTTGACTTAGGGACCAGAGAGATGGGGCCATCATATGAAACGTTGACGCTCTAATGGAACCATCTCCGCCACAAGCGTCTTGGTCTTAAATAAATAGCTCGCTTCACATTAGGGTTAGATTGAGTTTTGTTTTAGATAAGTTTAGCAATCTGCTACTTTTATTTTTCTACCCTCGTAGCGGATAGTGGGACCGTCAAGACGGTCTTTCGGAACCCCAACTTTTGTCTTTGAGATTATTATCAATCTAGCATATCCGCAATTTGATTTTGCTTACGCTATTATTTTCTTGCTTGTTCTTGATTTGCCCACAAGAAAAGTCTTGTGTGGACAGGTTGATCGTGCCGTTGGCTCAGTTGATAACGTGGAGTTGGTTTAGCGATTGCCGTGGATATCAGTCGTGTACGGTTCTCCCTATACGGTTGGTAGCCAGATCGTGAGAGTCAAATCCTCCAAAATCATAGTTATCCCCTCTTATCGAAAGATCAGGAACCCTAGAACACATCAAGAACATATTCTAAGTAATCTATGTTTCAAATTTGAATTCAAAATTGAGGTTTGATTTGGTCAAACTTGAGTTCAAATTTAACCAAACATAAGTAAATAAATAAATTCATAATAATGCAAAGTTGAGGGGTTGTTTCCACAATAACCTAGTGGTTAGAACCAAAAAAAGCGGTCGACCTATGCCTAGGACCAGCGTCGGATCTACAGGGTAAGTTCGGTGTACCGTGGCATGCCTTGGAGTCAAACGGCGCTACTTCGTATACTATACTTGTACAGAAAAATGTTTGTTGTCTCCCTTGTAGATTGCAAACTTTTCACCTCCTAGTAATACAAAATAAGGCACGACGAATGGACTCAGTGAGTTGTAAAACTACTCTGCTTGTAATTGAAAAAAGCCTAATAGATTGCAGCTCCAAACATGTGCCTACTACTACCAATGTTTTTAAGTACTCCCTCCATATAAGTTGATGCACCTTATCATAAGGTGAACTCCTTCCATCCCTTATCTTCCCTTAGTCTTCACTTTAATCGGATCCTATTTGAGTCTAATGACTATTATGTGACCTAGGTCCAAACCCATGATCATGATGCCAAGAGGAGACGCCAAGGATGCTCCAAGAGCCAAGACCCTCAAGCAAGAAGCATTTGAGAGAAGATGCAAAAAGCAACAACTCCAGGACCGGAGTCTCCGCACCTTCCGGCTGGAGTATTCGCCCTAGATCCCGGAGTCTCAGCCCTTCAGATACAGAGTCTCCGCCCCGTCCGGACTATCCGCCTAGAGGACTCCGACCCAGTCTCCGATCACACTTATGGGAGCTTCTAGAGCCACCACGGAGTCTACCCCGGAGACTGCGCCGGAGTCTTCGGCCTAAGTAGTGGGCATGCGTACTAAGAGCTGGGCATGTCCCATGTAACGGCCACAACTCACCTAGAACTTCATGTTTATGCCTAGAATATTCATGTTTAAGTGGATGGCCTATAAACATGCCACCACCTCCTCCTAGAAACCCTAGAATGAATACCGAGTAGAATTAGCTAAGCCTCCATCTTCCCATAGGGGAAACTCTCTTAGATCTACATCAAGACCAAGGTTGTACAAGACCCTCGCTGTTTGAGCACTCTTTCTATTTCGTGATCTCTATTGCGTTGATATCTCCCTTTCTGTCTGTATCGACTGCAATCTCTTTACGAGTAGATTCTAGAGGCTCTAGATCAATCTTTCTTTCATGGATCTCTACCTAGCGGTCCCTTCCATAAGTATTCTATCGGTTTGGTGGTTCGGGCCAACGAGGACAACCAAAATCATGCATGTTTGTATCTTTACCTTGCCTTTTGTGTTGAATTCATTGCGTTCATCGCCTTTCCTCTCACTTCCTCGTCCCAAATCCGTGAATATCGGGCCACCCAAGGGTCAGTCCCAAAGAATCCACTATATAAATGATTTGGTTTTGTCTAGGATTTGTATTATATACACTAAAACACGTCTACATGCATGCTTTCCACACGGAGGGAGTATAAGATATGTTGATATGCTAAAATAGCGTACCAAAACGTTTTATATTCACAAGAAGAATACTCTCTCCATCCCGATTCTGATGTCATGTATTTTTCTATATTCATACTTACCTAGACACGTGCATACATACGAATCTAGATAAGTTTGCAACGTCTAATTTAGAAAAGAGGGAGTACCTAAAAAAACTAGATCAGGAGGAGTGGTATCGTCTCGATCGGAACTGTAGTATGTGGGCTTGGACACCCATCATGCCGTGCGCCGGGTTTTGACGGTGTCATGCCACATTGATGTGTGGTTAAACCCCGATTCACCTTTCGCCATCCGCCACGAGCCTACATGGCCTATCGAGAGTTACGGACATGAGACAACAGTAACAGACACCGGATTTGTTTAAGTTCTAGATTCACATTGACTAAATCTTTTAATATATTTTACCAAAGTAGCTGTCAATTTTTTTTTGATGCGGCATATTTATTGGTAATAATTCTAGATCCACCACTGCCTAGGACTGAGGGTTTGCTTTCACAATAACGGAGGGTTTAAAACACAAAATTGCCTACGAATGAAAATCTGGCCGTACTACGAAACTACCGAGTCCTTTTAAATGGTAAATCTGGCCGTACTACGAAACTACCGAGTCCTTATGGTAAAGATGTATGGACGGAATTCAAAAAAAATCAAGAAGCCGGGCTCCAAATTAAGGTGCGCTCATCGACGGCGCCACAGGCTAGTCTGAGCGCTCTCTGCTGCTTTTCGGTCAAACGTTCGTGACGCGGGCAGCAGGCGTGATGCGTGGGTCGTGGGGCACGATCGAGCTCAACCACCGCCTGCACAACAGCACGAAAAGTTGCAGCCTTGACCGCCCCAGTAGAATCTTACCACAAACCGTATGCATTTCATTTCCAAAAAGCAATGCTGCACTTATTATTTACCCAAAATTGTTGAGCAACCTTTCGAGCTTGCCTGGTAGGACTAGCGTGAATGTGAATGGAGATTGGTAGGAGTATGGGCTACAGCAATGCCGCACTTACTACTTGCCCGAAATGGCCGGGCAACCTTTTGGTGCTGCTCCTGTGACCGGTCAAATCTCTATTCATGGAAAAGCCACTTAGAAGAAAAAAAAACGACTAAAAGGACGAGTGCTAGTTGATAGTAGCACAGAATGGCAAGAAGGCATGGCAACACGTTCACAAACGCACCAGGAACTAACTGAGCTCGACGTTGATTCGTCACACAAGATAGTAGTAGAAGCAATTAGGCGGTCGAATTAACTAAGCAAATTAAAGCCACTGCCAAACAAGGTACACTTCTAATGGAGGCTAGCTACTTGAAAACGGCCGGCGCCGGCGAAGGCGCACAGAGATCAAGCGACGAGCGCGCGCGCCGGACCGGCAGTAAGTCGGCAAGCTACGGCTTGGTGGGCTCGGGGCCTGCGGCGGCGGCGTCCATCTTGGCCAGAGCCGACTCCAGCGCGACGATCTCCTCCTTGGTGCTCGCGATCTTCTTCTCCAGCTCCGCCTTCTCCGCCTCCCTCCTAGCGCGCGCCGCCTCCGGCATCATCTCCTCCGCGACGCGGTCGAGTCTCCGAGGGCACAATGACGACCTTCCGGCCGCCACGTCGCCGTTTTCTTGTCCGCCGTCCGCCGGAATCGCCGGGGTTTTTCCCGTCGAGACCGACATGGTTGCTAGCTGAGATGTGGTGGGAGTGTGGAGCGAGAAGGTGGTGGTGGTGGTGGACCGGTGGTGCTGTGGCTTTACTTTGAACAGTGGGCTTGAGAATTTTCAGCTCCCACTCTATTTGTAGGCGCTTCCGCTTCGCCTTTCGGTTTTAAGCGGTGTGGTCCTCGATCTTTCAGTTTTTAATCAAAGTAGTACTGCATCATTATGTACTTTGCACATCTTTTTTTTTCGAGGGAACGTACTTTTGCATATCTAAATAGTAATGTAGTCCTCCCTCCGTCCAAGAAGAAATGACTTGAATTTAACTAGATTTTGATGAATCTAGACGTATTTTTATATAGATACATATAAATCTAGATAAAACTAAGTCACTTAGTTTTAAACAAAAGGAGTAGTATCTTTGTTTGAAGAGCACAATGTACATGATACCGTCTACGACCAATCAGTTCACGTTCTGATGCCTTAGCACTCCTACGAGCAAGTGTATCCATAACACAACTACTTTTCCAACGCCAACGCCATTCAAACTGATATACGTGTCTTAATGCTCGTCCTAGGCAGGAGAGAGGCGGCGGACTTGTAGAACCCATCTAGGGTTCGTCTCCCTCGTCCGTGACGCTGTCAGCACGTTTTGTTTCATATGGCCGTGATGTCTTAGACGTATGGGGATCGTGGGCGGTAAGGCTTATGTTTGTTGTTTAGATTGTTTTTAGTGTCTTTTTAAATGTTAAGACGATGATTACATTTTAAAGTCAGAATAAAGTCTTCCTCGTCCTATCCTCGGTCCGGTGGTGCGCCAAGCACCAGTGGAGCGCGCGTGGAGTCGCGTGTCCAACAGATCTTATGTGATTCGGTCATTTTTCGTATTCTTTGGTGTGGTTTGAGGCCAGTCTTTTTTGATCTAAGATTATCATCTTCGACGATGATTGTTGATCTGGTGCACTGGTCCTTCGACGCCTTAGCACGACGACTTTCCGTCTGTCTACTATAACAAGTTCTATTACGATAAGTTTTGCCTAACTTCGATGATAGAGTGATGAGGACGTCGGTACACCTTCGGCTTGTGCTAGTGTATGTATTCGTAGTTGGATAGTCCAGTGACCTATTTATATTTTTTTAACTTTTGGACTCCTTTCGTACCAATGTTGATGATTACTATTAGATAGGTGCAATTTCGCAAAAAAAAATGATATGTGTCTTTTCTATCCACACACCCATATATACGTGCAACGGCTATATGTCTATATTGACATTCGAACCAGATTTGCTACTGTACCTGTTATGTTTTGAGACGTTACCTGCTCACATATAATGACAGCCTCATGTACGAGTGTTTCTTTCTTAATTTTTTTTAAAACATCGGAGTGTTTCTTTATGTTCCGGGATATGGAAACATGGTGCATTTGCAGAAATGGAAAGAGAAAAGAGTGTTCTATCGTAGTTATTGGTATAACTCAATTTTTCATATCTTAAGAAAATGGACAGTCTTTGCTTTTCCCGTCAATCAAAGAAAAAAGGAAGGACACAGTGTAAAACAGGAACAAATTGAACATGAGAAACAGATTTCTTTGTTAGCAGGTACGAATAAAAAGAATTATATATTTCTTTGTATCTTTCTATATTTTTCTCGTTTTCTCTATCACTATCTTCTTCTATATTAGTCTCTGAGACTTACTTTTGCACTGGTTCCCACTTCCTATAAAACACAATGTGTACATTGCTACTGAGGAATGTGGATCGTACAGAAGTTGTGTCAATTGCTTGTCCAAGGCACTTTTACAAACAAATTTGTTTGCTCCAAGGTACGTGAGAAGAAGGGTGTGAACTTTTTTTTATACTAGAAGGGATTTTCCTAGTGAAAAAGGTCCTGGACACTGGTTGGGGTTGTCTGAGATCCGGGAGAGTTCTCTAGGGTGAAACTGCTGATCAGTGGACATAGATGAAAAGGATGGTGGAGGGAGTGGCATATGAATGGTGAGAAAGACAGAGTGAAGTGGAGAATTGGCCAGACCGGTGAGTTTAAAGTGCAAAAATTGTATCTTCAACTGAGATCACAAGGGGTCTTTCCCTTTAAACACATATGGAGAATCAAAATTCCTCTCAAAGTTAAGATTTTCCTTTGGTTGATGCTAAAAAGTAGCATCTTGACCAAGGAAAATTTGCTGAAGAGAGGTCGGACAGGAAACAAACAATGCCAGTTTTGTGACCAGGATGAAACTATAGATCACCTGTTATTTAATTGTAGAGTAGCTAAATTTGTTTGACAGGTGGTTGGTTGTGCCTTAAACCTATCCAGAGCTCCCACTAGTGCCAATGACCTTGCTGGAGATTGGTATAACTCCTTCCCAGCAGAGCAAAGGAAGTTGGTCCTCTGTGGAGAGGCAATCGTTTGCTGGACTATCTGGAGGACCAGAAATGATGCTTGCTTCGGGAAAAAGTTCCTTGAGGATCCAGCTAACATAATATACAGATTCTGCAATATTTTTAACATAATTGCCAGTGAACCGGATCGCCCGGATCTCGGAACGGGATCGGAGAACAAGGTTCAACATGCCAGCGAACAAGGATCGGTCAGGGGTACACATCTCCGGTATGCCAAGTTGGATCGTGGATCGCGATCGACTTTGGTTTGGGTCAAATATGACGCAGAATCAAGGGAAAAGAGCCGCAGAATCAAGAGTATTATTAAGCCCAAATATGACGCCTGGAATTACCATTTTTACGCTTTATTTTTAATGGTCCTACTTCATATTTCAGGGTCGCTAATATGGAAACAGGAAGCGGGCAAATAGGATCGCGACCCAAAAACGAATGGCATCGATCCACTAGCGTTCCCGACCCTCGATCCGGGGTCGCGGAATGCGCCACCGATCCCGAACCCTGCAACTATGATGCTTAACTCCTGGTCGATCTTGTAGACAACCCAAGGCACAGGAAGACTTGAGGACGGAATGGAGATGATTCTGGACGTGATCCGCGAAGCTTTCTCTCGTTCACATGGCTGGGCTCCTGTAGTTTCTAGATTCACATGATAGCTTGCTTTTGCTAGTACTTTCTCCCTCTTATGTTCGCTGGTCCCCAAAATTTTCTGGAAAGTTGAAAAAGCCCTGTAATAAGTCTGCTGGTCTTTTGGTTAGATGTTTGCTGGTTAGAGCCTTCTCCTACCAACTGGAACTGTTTTTCTCTTTTTTTTCCTCCTTTTTTTGCTTGTAAGACATTGTGGTGGTTTCTTTAAATGAAAATCGGCGAGAGCCGCTTGTTGGGTCAAAAGAAAAAAAAAGATTTTCTCCTCAGCTCCGTTTATGCAAATGATACCATAGGAAAAGGACTGAAAGCGAAAAATAAACTTCTTAAAACAGAGAAGCATACTACTAGTACTATTCTCGGCCTTTCTGACTGCCGCCACACCAATTCTGGCCAACTAGAAATAGCACGGTTATTACAGCGCGGACGAAAGCATCCAGCACTAAAACTACAACTACAGCGATTGAGATCGAAGATCGGAACAGGGTCTGTAGCAGCAGCATAGAGAAACTGCAGACAATGCATGACAAATTTTTCATGACACCACGTGGATGAAGTCATCTCCCTCAGGGTGTGCCACTTGGCCGCTGCAGCTGTGCCAACAGACACACCAAGAACTAACTGAGCTGCTCTCGACTTGATTCGTCACACCAGATCGAATTAACTAAGCAAAATAAAGCCACTGCCAAACAAGGTACAGTACAGTTCTAATGAAGGCTACTTGAAAACGGCCGGGGCTGGCGAAGCGTATGGAGATCAAGCGACGATAAGCTACGGCTTGGTGGGCTCGGGGCAGGCGGCGGCGGCGTCCATCTCGGCCAGCGCCGCCTCCAGCACGACGATCTCCTCCTTGATGCTCGCGATCTTCTTCTCCAGCTCCGCTTTCTCCGCCTCCCTCCTAGCGCGCGCCTCCTCCGTCATCATCTCCACTACGACGCGGTCGAGTCTCCGAGGGCACGACGACGACCTTCCGGCCGCCACGTTGCCGTTTTCTTGTCCACCGTCCGCCAGAACCACCGGCGAGTTTCCCGTCCAGACCGACATGGTCGCTAGCTGAGATGGTGGTTGGTGTGCGCGGCAAGAAGGTGGTGGTGGACCGGTGGTGTCGTGGCTTCTGCTTTGAACAAACAGTGGGCTTTGAGAATTTTCAGCTCCCTCTCTATTTGTAGGCGCTTCCGCTTCGTCTTTTCGGTGTGGCCCTCGAATCTTTCACCGTACATCATAGTGTACTTTGCACCATCTATATAGTGGTAGTATCTCTGTATTTAGAGCACAATGTACGTACATGATACCGTCTACGAGCAATCACTTCAGGTTCTGATGCCTAGTACTCCTATATATACGAGCAAGCGTATCTATAATTAACACAACTACAGTACTTGTAATTGTACATCCAACGGCAACACCATTCAAACTGATACGTAGCTTTTCTACCCACACACGCAATGGCTATATGTCTATATTATTGACATCCGAACCAGATTTGCTGCTGTACCTGTTATGTTTTGCGACGTCACCTGCTCATGTACGAGTTTGTGTCTTGTAAAAAAAGAGGCCACATGTATAAGGATCGATGTGAGATGATAACCTCAGTGCTTCTTAAATTTTTATTTTTTGGAGAACACCGGAGTGTTTCGTTCCGTTCTGGACGGGGGAACGGGAACAATAAAGTGGTTTTGCCGAAAATGCAAAGAGAACGAGTGTACCTAGAGCCATGGGCGGATCCAAGATTTGAGCACGAGGGGTGCCGGAAGTCGGCCGGTAGTATTGGTAATCCGCTTTTACCGATCAACTTAACCATGTAAACACTATACGACTTGAAACAATACTAGCCTAGATAAAGGTTTTTAGGAACACAACAAATTGTAGTCAAATTTCCCATATTCAAAATTTTGAATTTTTAGAGCAGCATATGTACTGGCCTGTTGTTATTGATGCAAAAAATGAATAATAAATGTAGTATATACATATGACATACCCGTGGCTTAGATCAGTTGTGAGCTGTGAGATGACGGAGGCATTAGGCAGATCGGCTGCACGCCTGCGGTCCTGGACGAGCACACGGCATCGATAGCCGGCAACCCAAAACTTGAGAATGTTACAGCTCGAGGCGCCGGACGGCGGCATACCGTCCTGGACGAGCACACGACATCGATAGCTAGCTGGCAACCCAAAACTCGAGAATGACTTACGGCTCGAGGCACCGGGCGGCGCCAGACCCTAGCACGACGGCGCGATGGGAACAGTAACCTAGATTTCCATAGCCTCCAGCGGTGAATTTGTGTATTGATCATTGCTGACCTGATGGACCGATCGCATCAGGTAGTCCCTCTCAGGCCATAGTCGGACATATGTGTTGTGGGCTGATTCCCCTTACTTAATTAGCAGACTTGGGGCACGCTGCACGCTGGGCACTTAGAGGTTGGGGACATATCCCTGCTTATTAATATTAAGGCCTCTTGCTAATTAGCCGATTACTAACTAAAGATTACCGCAGCCTCTGCCAAAAAATCATGGGGGGATAGTTAATAGGGGGGCCTGGACAGGGCGACAAGCTATGTCAGCGCACTTAAACTCATGATGGGGTGCCTGGCCACCGCTCGCCCCTGGATCCGCCACTGCCCAGAGCATCTCTAATTGATGATGTAAAACACACGTTATGACCAAAATAACTATTTTTTAGGTCACAAAATGGTAAAATATCATCTTCAGTGGATGCCCTAAACCTTCCCTCTCTAGGCTACTGGTGGTTCCCTGCGGCGGACCAAGCTTGGGAGGCCTGCGCGCATCCATCGACCGCTCTATGCTCAAGCTCGCTATTAGAATGAACAATGTTTGGGAAGAAGAATAGATAGAGAAGATGGGAGATGACTACTCTTATTCTAACGACTAGCCGAGATGGGCAACACCAGTCAGCAAAACACGTGTCGTGACTAAGAGAAGTGTAATTTGGGCATGTCTACGCTACACTGTAGCACATTATACCATCATGCAAGGTATAATGTCGTTGTTTGTACATAAAAACATTACACAATTACACATAAACATCTATTTTATACACACAATGATAACAAAAGGTATCATAAACATTACAAAATATTAGAACTATATTGATGGCGGCCCCTTTCTTCTTGCAAGCCGCCCCAACGTTGGAGATGCCATCCCTGGTGATCGGTCGTGCCTCTACTGGTGTTGCAGGAAACGGGTAATCGCCAACTTCATCTCCATCTCGAGCTGCACATTCTCCTGAGCTTTCTTCGTGTTGGATTCCATCTTCGACAACTGCTCCACCACCACAAGGAGTTGCGCTTCTCACGAATCATCCTCCCCCGCCCTCCCCCTCTGTCGGCTCCGCGGTTGGGGGAAGGGGATCAGAGGATGAGCCGCCATGGGAGGAGCAAGCCCCTAAAGGAGGAGGGGTCAGGATTCCGCGGCGCTGCGCGTCGACGTCAGCCATTTTGGTTAGGCGAGGCACTGATGGAGCCGACTGTGGAGTAGCTTGGGAAGGAGGTGCATCCGTTGGAGAGAGCGCTAGCCACCTGGACTTTCTGGATGCGGGGCGTGGTGGTGCATAGTGGGCGCCACGACGGCTCGGTCCTCCTTGAGCCATGCGCGCTTGATCAAAAAAGATGTTGAAGAACGAAAAGGAGATGATGATCCAGTGCTATGTGGCCGCGCCGTGAAGTGATGACGAAGAGGGAGAGGAGAGGAGAGGAGCGTATGCGTATTTTGTAACGAGGGTGGGAGGTGAACGTGGTGGGCAATGAAGTCCGGCAGGGATGTCGAGGCGGATAACGCGACGGCCGGGCAGACGAGTGGGCAAGGGCGCAACTTTTTGACCAGTCTTTCTACTTGTGTGGAAGGAATCAAGATTGAACCCACCAGTCAGTGACACTAATTTGAATAGTTAATGTGAAATAGGTCACAACCACCCCGCGTGGCAATCCACATCGCATTAATTTGTGTCTCTTTAAACTATGACGGTAGTAAAACGCACCGCTATTGATTAACATATTTTACGACACATTTATATGTCGATATAGGCTCTACCACGTAAAAGTCTCAAAAGTCTCGGCAGCATAGAAATTATGCCGAGAATGCCCAACATCGGCTATATTATTTTTTAGGTACATTTCGCTTGTGTGGCTTTCAAAATGTGTCGGGCTAGAGGATATTTTTGTGGTGCAAAAGTCTCAGCAGCATAGAAATGATGCCGAGAATGCCCAACATCGGCTATATTATTTTTTAGGTACATTTCGCTTGTGTGGCTTTCAAAATGTGTCGGGCTAGAGGATATTTTTGTGGTGCAAGTTTATTGTTCCACGTGTATATGTATGCAACAATGAGAAGAAATAGAGGCTGCCGCGTGTCAGCCGTGTCCTACTTTATGGTATCTGCTGGGGCAGTTCTGTCCTATTTTATATCATCCAGAAAACCAAAATCTGATTTCATATCCTATATGTCAAAAAGTGGTGCCCTATAACTTTTTTTCCTACCCTATTTTACATCATCCATTAGAATTGCTCTTAGTTTTATTTATTCGTGTAACTCCTTCTTTTCCTATCTCAAGAGGATTGATAGAGTATGTGCCTTTCTCGTTGGTCAAAGAAAAAAAAAGAGAAAATGTCAAACAGGAGTGTATAGAGTAGCATTTTAGGTGAAAACACACGAGACACAAATTTCTCCGTAAGCATGTACATGTAGAAAGAACGGTAATATGACGTGACCACCAGGTGGCAATGCCCAAGCATGTTAAAACACATCCGAATATACATGGATCTGGACAAAATCCAAGTCACTTATTTTTGGACAGATAAAGTATATGATTTTTCAATTGTTTTATAAAGTGATAATGTACTTGGTAGCCAAGCAAGTGATAAGTTATTTTGGACGTGCCCCAAGATTTAAGCGAACTTTTCTGAAGCTTTTTTTTCAAGTGAACAAAGATAGACAACGGTAGCTTAACTACACGTATACATGCAAGAAGCTTAACTACACTCACCTGGACTAGCCATCCAGTGCAGCAGACCTAGTGTTAGCGCTTGTACGGCCTGATCAACAATTTTTCAGAGCAGTCTACGTGCGTCACCGTCAAATAGTACCAAACCTGGACCACCTCCTCCCGTAACTTTTGACTAATATACACATCGATGCTTCACAAATCTAAAACATCTTATATTTTAAAACGGAGGGGGTATGACATTAACAACTGTCACGCATTTTCAGCTGTGTCCCTGCGAACAGCTGCACGACAGACTCCTTTCCCTGGCGTGTCGACATGAAATTAAACATCTACTTCATCAGTTTTAAAATATAAGATGTTTTTTTAGTTTTGTGAAGCATATGTATCTATATTTTTTTAGTACGTAGGTTCATTTAGTTTTGGAGTGAATCTACACACTAAAATAAGTCTAGGTATATTTTTTTCATAAACCTAATTATATTTGGAAACGAATGAAGTAATCAAGATTATACCGTACCACACATTTTTCTACCAAGAAACTGCAAGACACCTGTCACCCTTTTACAAATCTTCAGGCTGAAATCAGACGATAGCCAGAGAGGGTAAAGCCACGCGGTGAGTAAAAATCCACTCATAGAAAGAATTATATATTTATTCATATTTTTCTATATCACTGTCTTCTTATATATTAGTATTTGGGACTTTTGCACCGGTTTCCACTTGCTACTAAACACAATTTGTACATTGTACGGAGGAATATGGATTGTATAGAAGTTATGTATCAATTGCTTGTCCAATTGTGACAATTTTTTTTTAAAAAAATTGTTTGGTCCCATGTAAGTGAGAACAAGGGTGTGAATTTGTAGGCTCTAAGTTATAAAATCATCTTGCCCATCAACCTCTATTCATCTCTTTGCTATTTTAAATAGGTTTTTGCTCATCAACCCTTCATTTATTTGATATTTAGGTTTTTGGGGCAATCAAGACGAGTGCTTTGGACATAGTTTATGACTTAATCTTGGGCGCTTTAGCTTGTGAGAAACAAGCTCACTATTGTATCCAAAATTATTGCATACCCTGCTGATATTATTTACATAATTGTGATAATTTTGTAGCCGTGGATGTCCATCTCCAAGCCCCACGATCGAGCAAGCCTCATGTGGATGCCGAAAGCTAAAACTACTCTACGCATCAAATGCTCCAATTAGCCTTGGTGCAGGGGTCTATGCTGCAACATGTCGTTAGCTATGTTGAACTTCTAGACTTTATAAATTCAAATTCGGACACGACTATATTCCTTTTATCTAAAAAAAAGTTATTAAGTCATTTGGTTTTCGCAAGAATCGAAATTTCCAGGTGATGGATATAAAATCAAGGCTTAGATTTTCAACATTTTAACAACAAATAGGTCATCACAAAAAAAATGCTTCATCCGTCACAAAGTAATTGACTTAACTTTGTCTAGATATGCTAGACACTAAAACACGCCACGGAAAACATAAGCATCTCAACATAGCTAGCATTGTCTTGAACTTGTTTAAACAGAACATGGTTTGTTTATTCCTTGGCTTAAAGCATCTCAACATCGCAAGGTTTTTTTCCTTATCAAGTTGAACATTGTTTATTCCGATGAGAGATAGACGTGAAATGCGTTAGAAGAGTGGGCCTTCTCACACAATCTGCCCATCTGCTGGTACCCTGCGTCGTGTGTTTTTGCTACCTTTGCGAACGTTGCCGAGCTTTATTAATTTTTATTTGAAGCCAGCCCAAAATGCCTTTGTTTATCCAAAAAAAAATCTTTTGTTGCGAGAATTGACCAGGGACTCGCCTGGGCGGGTTGATCTGGATCGAACGGCCCTCACCACCGCTCGAGGTTTCCCCAGCGAGCAGCGCGCACGATCTGCACCCGCGGCTCGCATTCCCGTCCCGACCGACACGGCGAGTCGGTCAGAGCCGCATCACGGCGAGCAACCCAAGCCAACCAGCCAGGCGCCAGCCAGCCGCACCGAACCGAACCAACTGACCAGGCAAAAAGGCAAATCCATGGCGCACCGTCCAAAACCCTAAACCCTGCGCTAACCCCGACCAATCGCACCGCATCGGCACCCATGGCGGCGTCCTCGCCCTCCCCACCTTCCCCTCCCGCCGCGGCTGCCGCCGTGGTAGGCGTCCGGAGCCCGGCCCACCAGTCGCCGTCTCCGAACCTCGCCAACTTCTTCGGTAGGTGCTCTGCCTCCCCCTTTCGTTTCGCTGGGCGCTAACATTCGATCGCTAGCTTCCGCGGTCGCGCTCTTGTCTCCCGAACTTGGGATCTAGTGTATTGGCTTGGGACGGGGGATGGCTCTCACAGCGTGACTGAGGTTGTTGTTTATCGGGCTTATGATTTCGACCTGATTAACGATATGACCCGTCTCTGTTCTGTTTCCTGCAATAGAGTTACTGTATTTGTGTGCAATAGGGGGTTATTTGCCCATGTTATTATTATAAATAAAAGTGCCTGGCATTGGATGCTTATGCAGTAACATGCTTTAGTGAGGAACCGAACAAACCTTTTTGTTTAGATTCAGACATGTCAATCGATGCATTTCATTTTCTTAAGTCTTAACCCACTGATGAAACCGATAAACAGTTTGAAATTTTCAGAACAAGGTACTACCTCCGATTCATAATAAGTGTCGCTGTTTGAGTATAAAGTTGTACTAAATCAGCGACACTTATTATGGATCGGAGGGAGTAGTATCTATTTCACTATAGTAAGACAGAGGGTTTCATGATGGTTCAGTTTTCCCACACCTTCTCCAAAAGCGTATTCGATTATTTACTGAGATGAAATTTCTGCTGCAGTATGGAGGGAGTTTGTGTGGGGAGCAGTTGCAGGCGCATTTGGAGAAGGCATGATGCATCCCGTTGACACTCTCAAAACAAGGCTTCAGAGTCAGGCTATAATGTCAGGGGCTAAGGTGTGGCATCATTTACTAAAAATTTCTGCTCATTTTACATGGGACTGAACTGTAGAGTTTCTTGCTGTAATGCATGACTTTGACACATGGGTGCCCTGTCTTTCTTCATTTGTTCTGAACAGGCTCAGAAGAATATTTTTCAGATGGTCAGGACAGTTTGGGCTTCTGATGGCCTGAGAGGTTAGCCCCTCTGCTTTTTATTGAAAATGAGAGAGAAACCTAGTGCAAACTGTAGTATTAGCTTTGTGAAAACCGGCGTGAATCTCCCTATGCCTGAGCCCTAAGATTTTGGATGGCCAAATGATTGAACTTGTTCAGAGCTCTAGCAGTCGTCTTTATAAACTTTAGTACTCTTGTTCTATTTCAGGTTTTTACAGAGGAATCAGTCCAGGTGTTACTGGTTCACTTGCTACAGGTGCAACATATTTTGGTGTTATTGAATCAACTAAGACATGGCTGGAGAATGCTAATCCTAATCTAAGTGGTCATTGGTCTCACTTCATTGCTGGTGGAATTGGTGAGAAATTGTTTCCTTATCTTTGTTGTATTTCACTTCACAGAAAGTATTATGTTGTTACCTCAAAATTACTAGGTTTTATCAGCATGTTACTTGGATTTAGAAGCAGAAGGGGATATTTTTTACATGATGACTGCATGGAGTTTCCAATGAGCGATTCTTTGACATTCCGTGTGCCAGACACATGCAACACATAGGGTTTTTTATTTCTGCACGTGCAAATTTCTGTTTTGTGGTCTTCTCCTTTGCCACTCATGTCATACTGTACGATGCAATTTGCCTGTCAACTGGAATACCTGGCATCTCAAGAAAATTTGTTGTGCTGCTAACTTGACACCACATTTTTTTGTTGCGTATTTCAGGAGATACACTTGGATCTTTCATCTATGTGCCATGCGAAGTCATGAAACAACGAATGCAAGTCCAAGGCTCTAGCAAATCTTGGGCATTGAATGCTACAGGAAATGTTTCTCAATCTCCTGGGACTCAGATGTATGGGTACTATAATGGAATGTTCCATGCTGGTCGTTCTATTGTGAGAGATCATGGTCTGAAGGGACTCTATGCGGGGTACTGCTACTGACTGCTTGTTGTATAAATATTTTTTTCTTGTGTTTTCTGTTAGGGAATAAAAAAATGAAGGTCTTTGGCCCCACAAAAGAAAATATAGAGTATTTTCAAGGAAGAAGCCTGTTGAGTTAGCGAACTTTCCCTCGATGCTAAAAAAAAATCCAAGGAAGTATGCACACTTGAACACAGTTATACAAGTAACAGTATGTATTTCAAAAGGTGTCACAGGAAAATTTATTAGTTTTGAAAAAAAGGAGGCGGTCTTTCTTAGCTTAGGAAAGATGCCATTTCTCTTGTTTAGCCGAGAATTAATTCCTTAAGCTGAAGCAGCTGGTACTCTTTGTTTTTATGCATTCTGTTTCTTGGGCGTATGAATGTAAGGTTGTCCATGTAACAAACCTGTTCAGTTTTTTTGTGTAAAAAACTGATACTATTCCACATATGATGATAGTCTAGTTGTCACACATTTCAGTTTTGCTCAATCAATGAAACCATTTATTTCTCGCAGGTACGGGTCTACGCTTGCCAGGGATGTCCCTTTTGCTGGTCTAATGGTAAGTGTGTATTCAGCTTATACTTTTATCATTTTTGTAATAATTTTGGTAAGCATGTATGATACTTGGAAAAAAAAAATAGTGGCTTTATATCTGGGCTAACTCCTATAGCCAGTAGGTAGTAATATGTGGCTCAATCTTAGTCATTACCGTCAACTCCAGTTCTTGTGGATATTGGTTTTGTCTGACAGTATTATGTCATTGCCAGATCTGTACAGTTTGAAAAAAAAATCATTTACTTGCGTGCTGCAGACAATTTCATTTCATTCTTTGTGTGCATGATCTTTGGCATCTCCAGGTAACTTTCTATGAAGGATTGAAAGATCTGACCGAGTATGGGAAGAACAAGTATTTTCCAGACAGTGATATACAAGTCAGCAACTCCTTTGAAGGGCTTGTTCTAGGAGGATTATCAGGCGGTATGGTTTTAACAGATCATATGTCGGTAATAATGTTTCATGAGAATCCCAAAGTGCTTAGCCTCTTGATTTTCTACAATTCTCCATTTTTTTTTGCAGGTTTCAGTGCATACCTGACAACCCCCTTGGATGTGATCAAGACAAGACTGCAAGTACAAGGATCGACAACTAGGTAGAAGGCAAATCTGATTCTGTTATTGATACATGCATCTCTTTTCTGTTAGGCAGTTTGATATTCATGACGGTCACTGGTATTGTCCTCTGTTTTTCTTCTGCTAAGCCAGTTTGATATTCAAAAGATTATTTTCCTCCCCATCTTTCTGATAAATACTGAAACCGATCCTGCTCTCTCCACGACTGTCACAGACAACATTTCCATCTTGATTATATAAGATTCATCTTCTCCTAATAAGAAACTAATAAGCTTTTGTTGCGCAATCAGGTACGATGGGTGGCTGGATGCTATTAAGAAGACATGGGCTTCTGAGGGAGCGAGTGGCTTGTTCAAGGGAAGCGTTCCTAGGATAATATGGTACATACCCGCATCTGCATTCACGTTCATGGCGGTTGAATTCCTGAGAGAGAATTTCAACGAGAAGACCGGTACAGATGCAGAGGTGTCCTTGAACTGACCGACCTGTCAACGGTTACGAGATATAAGAAGCTAATGAAACAGCTTGCGCTTCTGCTTACTGTGCAAGAGAGAATTGACCTAGAGGAAATTTTGGTTTGTCCGGCAGCTAAGTTGGTCTCACCGGTTTAGGAGTAGAAGGTATTTTCAGCCCCGCAGGATGAACATTTGTAAGTAGGAGACATGAATGAATGAAGAAAGAAACTGACCATCCTTGGTTCAGTCAGATTTTTTTGAGGGTATCTTGGGGCCAGATGTTGTTAGCCTGTCTTGGAGCTAGTTGCTGTATGAATTCTATTTGTAGCTCCTGCCATTTTTTGTCACGTCTAAAATTCTAATGCAGTTACCATGTACTATCTCTGTTAGTATGATCCATTCGTCTTTCTGAAGCTCTTGTGCAAATTTCAGTGGTTTTCATCCGTTTTATATGTTCTCCTGGACCGGCCAAATCCATACAATCTGCACGAACGCGAAGTCCCCTGTGGGTTCAATTTTGGAGGTCGTTATCTCGTGCACGAACCTGAATTCCCGGAGGCCTGGAGCGACCTGCAAGACAAATCAAACGTGCGTAGTTGAGCGCGGCACGACTCAAATCCCAGCTCGCTGCTGCAAACCAGCAGCATCTCCTCCGCTTGCACGCGGGGCAGCGCCCGGGCAGGCAGGCTGCACACTGACGTCCCGCGCGCACCACCGCTGGCCAGAGGTGTCGATCGTGCCAACTGCGAGGGGATGGAGATCGAATCCTCCCGTTTGAGGGGCCACGGCGAGCCTGATGCGGCCGCGGCGGCGTGGGTGACGGTCGAGGAGTGGGGCGGCTCCTCTGGCTCCGCGCTCTCCCGCACCGCCGTCCTCACCGCCTCCGCCTCCACCCTCACCTCCGACAGGTGACGCCTCCCCCTCTCCCGTGTTCCGTCCCGTTCCGTTCCTTCGTTTTCGATCCGCTCTCGTCTCACGCGCGCGCGCACCGGCCCAGGTTCGGCAGCCGATGGGGGCGGATCGGCAGCCGCGTGCTCGGCGCTTTCGTGCCCGAGGTGAGTCACAGCCTAAAAACATCTGGTGCTCTCTGCTCTCACCTACAACACCCACATTTGCGGATGCCAAGCAACACTGGCCATGCTCTACTAGATGTCTACTTTTGCATATCCTGAGTACCCTGTCCTCTTCATGTCAACAATAAACCATTACAACTATGGATTATGTTGTAAGCTCGTGGTTGTAAATTTTGCTCTGCTGGAGTGTCTTCTCTGTTTTTCGCTTGTGGACAGTAAATGATGAGCAGGGGTTTCAACTGGCAGGGCTTTCCTGGTAGCGTCACTCCGGATTACGTCCCGTTCCAGATGTGGGATACCTTACAGGTAAATACTTTCGCTGCGTCAACTGTTTTTGCAAGCTTCTTGGACCAAAAACAAACTACTTTGCCTTTAGTTCTCATCCTTGGCTGCCTCTGCTGTAGGGCCTATCGACGTACATCCGTGCAATGTTGTCTACTCAAGTAAGCTTTGCCAGTGCCATGTTCACTCATCTTTGTATAGCTTTTATTTTCTTGCGTTTGTTTTGCCCGTCTAAATGGACCGTCACCTGAACTGCCTTCAGGCTCTTTTAGGAGCGATTGGCGTAGGCGAGAAATCTGCCACAGTCATAGGTGCCACTTTTCAGGTAATTTTCCTCCACCAATCTCCATTTAATGTAATATATATTTGCATACAATGCTTGATTCCTAGAAGCTAGGACATGACATGGCAATTATATCATGGACATATATGATTTTCCTTATTTTTTCCCCCTGAAATATGTGCATATGAGATTAGTGTGCCTGTACATACCCCTGGTCCTGTGTGCTCGTACAATCCAAGGAGGTAAGTGTCGCTGTTTCGATTGGATATCAACGCAGCGATGATTTGTGTGAGTACATTGAAAACAGACAGCTCATTCTTGATTGCCTGAGATGTGTGTTGATTGAAAGTAAATCTGCATCTTGGCCTGCACCTTCTTTCTCTGTTATCTCTTTTCACTGGGTTTATTGTTGCACTTCCTCTCTCTTTTTCTTCTGAATATATTATATTATGGCAGTGGTTTCTCAGAGATTTGACAGGAATGCTTGGAGGTATATTGTTTGCCTTTTATCAGGTAATCAGTTTTCTTACTAATTAGAATAGGAAACATTATCATCGTACTACTGGAAATAATTTACTGCAGATGAGATACTTTATTTGATCAGTCCACTATTTATCTGTACTAAGTGTTCATTATTTTTCTTCTTTTCCACCAGGGCTCTAACCTTGACAGTGATGCTAAAATGTGGCGTTTAGTTGCAGACTTTATGAATGACCTTGGTAATGTTCAATTGAAATCGCATTATCACTATTCGAATGCTTAATATGCTACAAGTTGAATTAATTGCTGTACTTCTAATTCTTTCTCTCTCCCCCAATAGGACTATTTCTCCACGATTCTACAAATAACATGCTATAAATATGAAATTATGATAACACTGTTGTTGTTGTTGTTGTTGTTGTTGTTGTCTTACAGGAATGTTGATGGATCTCTTAAGCCCTTTGTTTCCTTCGTCATTGATTGTCATAATGTGCTTAGGCAGCTTATCTCGCTCATTCAGTAAGACAGTTTACATATCAAGAATTTAGAACCTTCTAAGAAAGAATTGGATGGTTATTTTCTTAGCTAATTTGTTGGCCATTATGTATAGCTGGTGTTGCTAGTGGAGCAACTAGAGCAGCATTAACACAGCATTTTGCACTTGCAAATAATGCGGCAGATATATCTGCAAAGGTACAGTTGAACAATCTCAACAGTCTATAGATGCAAATTATTGAATATAGCTAAAGGAGTATAGTCAACTTTTCAGGAGGGCAGCCAGGAGACACTTGCAACAATGTCTGGAATGGGACTCGGAATGCTGTTGGCCCATGTTACCAGGGGGCATGATTTTGCTGTATGGGTTTCGTTCCTTTCTCTCACAATATTCCATATGTTCGGTGAGTGTGTCATCACTCTATTTTGATATATCTATTACATTGTTTTCGAAATGGGACCAATTATAATTCAAACATCTGTATCATTGCTATGGGTGCCCCGCTGTTCCCTTCAAGAACGATTATGGCATATGGGATAGAGGAAGAAAAGAAAAGCTTATGCTTAGCTTCTCCAATTAGGCATATCCTTGTATGACTGCAAATTGTGTTGATCTTTTCTGGGAGAAAACTCTGCGATTCTGTTATACTTTAGTAATTGTATTAATACCTGTTCATCATGGAAGAATGCACCCAAAAGAAAAGAAAATGACCAATGGGAAACTAAAATAATGCACCAGATATATTTGAGGTAAGTCATCCAGTATATTGTTGGGTGCATGAATTCAAGATGGAATTTTCTTGGGTTCTGTTAATTTCAAATAGCAAGGTTCAAACAAGATAGTAACTTGAACTTAGCTATCTAATTTTGAAGTTGTAGTAAAATCCCCAGTCCCATTCTCTGTTTGGTTGTGGTCCACTAGAATTAGTTTCATGAGAAGTATTTCAAGAAATCTTCTGATTACAAACTTTGACTTGCTTTTGTTTCCGCAAATTCAGCAAATTACAAGGCAGTGCAGTCACTTTCACTTAGTACACTAAATTATGAGAGAACTTCCATCTTGCTGCAGTATTTTATGGATGATGGTAAAGGTGCGTGCATCCCTTTCCTTTTCCTGGTTTCATGAAATCCATGTTCTTGTGCCTTGCGTTTACTGTAACCATGTAGGCTCAGTTAGCATCTAAGAAACTTAGCTGAGTTTAGTGTGTTCTTAGCTATATGATGTGTGTGAATCATTGCTAGCTGCATGCCAGCACTAAACAAAATATATTGCATGCTGTGTGTGAATTTTAGTTAACTATGTTGTCTGTTAGTGTATGCTCCAAATTTGAGGCTGTTTATTTTTTCATGTGTCATATGCACAATTGTGTAGATCTGTTCTATGCATTGTATTTATTGCCGCAAAAATAACTTTTACTGGTTCATTTGTGAGAATCTGCCAAAATTCCATGCAAGTTCCATTATTTAATCATCAAACTTTTTTGGTTGGAATTTTCCTAGTTCTTACACCACAACAGGTTTCCAAGCAAGAACATATTCTTCCATTTTGGTCAACCTGGCGGAAAGTGCTTAAAATTAAACTTCCACATGAGCTTGTTCACTTAGGTGCTAAAGCCTCAACTCTTACACACTCTGATATGTAAGTTCTAACTTCTGAACTGTGCTCTTTATGTGCGTGTTATTGCCTGGGGATTAAAGAGAGATTAACGGGGTGTTTGTAACATTAACAGGTTGGTAATTGCGAAAACAAGATCATACTATACAGATGGTATGATTCTTTTGTTATTTAATGTGACAGTATATCAATTGCTACTGACTTTCTTTACATCCCAAAATTTATTCAGCCAACTACTTTTTGCTGGACAAGGAAGGCAGTGTTCACATTTTCATCCACAAGCAAGCAGTGGCAACTGATGTTTTGAAGTCCTTCATACATGGACTCGTCTTAGCACGTACGATGCAGAAGAGCAAATCTTGCCACGCGGAGGCTCACCAATGGATGGACGAAAAATACAGCACCTTCATCTCAAAGGTAAAACACTGCATCCTAAGGTGTCCATTTTGTGATTGCCTTGTTAAGGTTGGTATTTAATACTGTACTGAACTGAAGCTTAGCGACTCAGTGTTCCAGTATTCACATGCAAATAGTGGAAGTTCCCTCGAAGTTAAACTGTCGAAAAGAAACGACATGGATCAAAGAATTGAATATCAGAAGTGGTGAATTCCCTGTAAATATTATCATTAGTGGTAGGGTTTTGGAGATGTGATATAGTCCCTCTGCTTTAGCTAATGAAAAGGAGCAACCCCCTGTCATTTACATATGGGAAAAAAACTGCTCCCTGAGCAAATTGATACATGTAGAATCTGAGGATTCTCGTAGGCCATTCTAAATTTTTTTTAGGCATGACATACTAATATTTGCCTGGTGACGTAGCCTTGAGGTATTATTCCTTTGCAGGTCTGTAGGACAGATGACAAAAAAAAATTTGTCAGTCTTTGATCCACTGCTTTCGCAGTTAGTTTTGATGTCCATTTTTCTCTTTTAGTGTGTTAATGGCCCATTTCCCTCAATTATTACAGCTGAAGCTGGAAGGTTACTCAACAGAACGGCTTCTCTCACACTCGATCATTTGGAAGGCACATTGGCTTTACGGTCCCTCCGATGAGAAGACCAAGTAGGAGGGGGAAGATGTTGATGACAATATCTATTCGACATGGTATCTGTCACTAGTTTTTGCAAGAACATGCGTGCATATGTGCAAACTTTTGTGTACCGAAAGCAGCGCGCATACCTTGCCAAGGATATACAACACTTCTAATTTACAGCTATAGCTATTTCTGATCTGGCCAACAGTCACTTTTTTGTCCGTCGCACATTTGCCCTGCTGGCTGTTTTATGGGCTACTGGTATTTTGTTTCTGCGTGTGTTACTGGGTCTAGGGGATGTAAGTTCTCTTTCTTCGTCGTCAGTTAAAAGAGGTGAGCTGTATACACAGAGAGGGAACAGCGGAGAGGTCGGCAGCGTCCCCATCAGACATCCACAGAGAGAGTGATGGACCAAGGGGGCGGGGGCGCAAGTGGTTGTCACCGCCAGGTAGCTGGGGTAAGTTCCCAAAACTCTCCTGTCTCTTTTATTTTCATCGCCATGTGACATTTTGCTCTGGTTGAGCTGCGAGCTGGGCAAGCCATTGATGTCCTTAAGCATAATCTGATGTGAGAATCAGAGAGAAGGGAGGAAGTTTGGAGATGAGGCGCTGGTCATGGCAGATTTTTTCCTTATTTTTTCAATGTCGAGCAGTTCATGATGAGGTGGGGTTTTCGACCTCCTCCTTCCACTGGGATGTGAGGCGTTTTGTTCCGTATCTGAGGAATGGGGATCATGTATAGCGAAAGGGAAACAGAATTATGTGTTCATTTTCATTTGTGTGCTGAAGTGTCTGTGAAACTGCCTCCCTTCCATCACTCCATCGGTGTGTTCCTAGAGGCAAGCCTCCACCCACTGTGTGTATATATTTATTTGCATTCTTCTTTTCCTTTTGTTCTTTCTACTCTCGGTTTTGTTATGTTCACTTCTTCAAGGAAGAACAAGGCACCAACATTGCTTCAAGTCATGTATTTCAATTTTATATGCCAAGTTTAAAATTCTTAGTAGACATCTTTCTTCGATCTTCAGTCCTGGGTATTTCTGTGCCTTCTCGATCCATTTCTCGTATTTCTTTAAGCCATCTTTCTTCAAATTTTAATGTCTCGGTCTTCGGTTTTTGCCTTGTCAATCAGAGTTGTCGATTTTGATATCATTGTAAGCAGGGTTGAAAACGGAACGAAAACATGCGTTATCGTTTTTGTTTCCTCTTGTGTCGCCGGAATCGGAAACGAAACGAAAAACTCCGAAAAGTGAACACAGGAGAAATCATCGAAAACAAATTATGGAATGGATATGGGACGAATATGATATGAAAATGGACATTTATCGGAATATAATAGTGATAATTAACACACATAATTCAATACTCCGACAAGCACATAAATTCACATAAATAGTTTTACATAAATGCTAAGACATTCACTTGATTAGTATGTCGACCTGGTCAAATGCATGTATCACGTAGACCATGAATATATTCTATGGCCCGACAAGAGTAAGGGAAATCACTTGGCAAAGTACTACTTCATAACATGGGCCTGGTTGGTTATATTTTCGGAAAGTTTTCGTATTTGTTTATCCGTAAGTTTCTTACCGTTTTTGCCGAAAATGTCTCTCTCGTTTCCGTTTAGAATATTCCATTTCGGTTCCTTTTTCGCAAAATGCGTTTTCATTTTCTTTTTACCTCCCCATTTCCATTTTCTTCGTAAACGGAAGGAAAGTTTACTTGCCGTTTTCAAATTATACTGTTTCAACCCTAATTGTAAGTCCATTTTATTACTCTGTATCTGCTCTCATTTTGTGTGTGTGTGTGTGTGTGTGTGTGTGTGTGTGTGTGTGTGTGTGTGTGTCAATATGCCTTTCGTAACTCTGTTTTCTCTTTGAGTATTTAGGGTCTCTCGGTCTCTGAGTCTTCACTATATCACTTTCTTCGATTTTCAGGAGCAATTGAGCAAATATGTAAATATTATTAGGTTGCTTCCCTCAACAGATATAATCTCAGAAAGCAGGGGTTGGGACCATAGTCACGACATATCAGCTATGCATGATCCATTCTGAGACAGCACTTTAATTGACTGCTCCTACCCAACTGCAGTTAGAAATGGTCTGTTCAGATGGGTTAATACCCCATCCAACACCCACTGGACATAGCTGGCTCGTTTACTTTCTTAGCTAAGAAACAAAAGTTAAGAAGGAAAGGAGAATGAGCAGGGTCCCTCAAGCTATTGATTAGACGGTCCCACCAAATCTCGTTAAAGTTAGGCACCACTTTACATGCACCAGAGACGGTCTAACATCCTGTTAATTGCAGTTTGCACCACCTAAACTTGACATTTTACAAGAACATGGACGATACTACTACTGTAGTATTTTATTTCGACATAACATTAGGCCCTAAAGAGGAGGAGGGCTCAGCTTTTGCCACCATTTCCTTGCGCTTGGTTGGAGTAGTTAGAGCGCAGGAGCAGGACGGTCCATGGATCTGGTCAGGGCGATGCGTCCATTCACCTTGAGCCTTTTGGTCGCCTCAGCAGGAGAAGGGTCGTCGGATGGTTCCGGCTGGCCTCTCTTCCTGCGAAGCTTCTGTGCCTCAGGTGGCCCCGTCTCTTGAAACTTGCTCGCTCTTGGCACAACAGCTGCAGCAGATGTGCAAACTTGGGAGCAGTTGCTTGACGAAGCAGGAGAGGAACCCAGGATATCTGAGAGCCGCTTGGTTCTCGGAATCCGGCGCTCCTCGGAGTCGTCATCCACTTCCACAGCCACCTGCACATGTGCAGTGCTAATATCAGCTATATATGTAACGAGACTGAGATGAATTCTTTCCTTCCTTCTTAGCTAGCAGTTGCTTACAGGAAAGCCATAACGAAGCAAATAAGGCACATTCTTGATCTGAGTAACTAATGCACAAGTGGACAGGAACAGTGCCGCACCTTGTCGTGCTTGATTTCCTTCTGATTTACGTTTCCAATCGGTTTAGAAAATCCAGGAGGGATGTCATCTGTTTGAACAGGCCTGACAACATTGTTGAGAGAGAACTTGATTGTGGACTTCTTCTCAGAGAAAAGAGTGGAAACACCATCGGGGTGTAACCCGCGGTGTGCTTTCGTAAATCCTGGAGGAACATCGCCTAGACTGTCTAAAACAAGGCGGGAAGAAGCACTTTCTCCTGTACGAACTGATGTAAACCCAGGAGGGGGGGCATCTCCTGGAGGTGAGTCTAAAATAAGTTCTCCCCTAGCAGGAGCTCTCGTAGCAGCTTTACATGGAGAACCTGTAGTTCAACGAAAATACAGCGAGAAACCACGAATCAACAAAACAAGTGTGGGAGCTGCATCACTTGAATAACAAGATGTACCAGAGGGGAAAAAGTTGTTACCTGCAGAGACAGGACTACAAGACCCAGTGAAGAAAGAAACAGCGGGAGCTGCGATACTGGTAGCATTTGCATCAGGCGTCTTGACCATGGGCATACATTTGTTAATCCCATTTGCCTCTTCATCCCCTGTTAACTTCACTTTGATGCCACTCTTCTTTCTGAGACGCTTCCGGAAAACTCCACAAAAGAAATGTTTTCCATCCTTCGCTGTTACAATAGATTATACAGAAGTTATTGCGTAGCTTATTAAACATCCACATCGCAGAAAGAAAATATAAGAAAACAGTTTCAAGCATAACATCACAGATGAAAACTACACAAAACATATGAATATCAGCTGCATGTCGTGCAACCTGTAAAAATTCTACCATAGCTATTGCTGCCCAACATGTGGAACAACTTTCCCCAAAAGTCACGGTTCTGTGAATTTTTTACCAAAAAAAGTGTGGCTCCGTGGTTTATGCTTTTTCAAAACACTTAGGAGTCGTGTGGACATACTTTGATCATCTTCCGTAAGCAACTTGGATGAAAATATGAGCAACTCCGCGGTGCCGATGTCAGTCCGCAAGCCAATATGTGAAGAAAGCTTCTCCAGGAGATGATCAAAATTCCTATTTGGCCTGTAACAAATATAGAGAATATGAGCTTATATCTGTGAACACAATGCAAGATGTTCTCCAAAAGTTTCTGCATAAATTTAATTGTCCAGATTAGAAGTGTGTACTTTTTATATGGTAGCTGGCATAGCTGCAAGTTAGTCTATCATTGCTGATGCTTCTCTAATGTAAGTGGAAGCTGAGGTGATGAGTGTACCTTTGATGAGAGCTTATGAAGAACAGTCCAATATCCTGTACATCAGGGGGTTCCATCTTGAATTTTTTTGGCAACAGATCAGAAAGAGGTAGAGCCTCTAGCTTCAAGACTTCAGGCATTTGTTTTGAAGCTAGATGAACTTTGAAAGAAACTTCAAGAGGGAAATGAACTTCAATCTCATCACAAGTGTGGGTTAGCTCTCCAGTTACTTCAAATTTGACCCTAAAGAATGCAGACACAAACCCCGACTGTTCAGCTGAAAGTGAAAAGACCACAAGGTCCTCTTGTATATAGCTTAATTCAGCACCAGATTAGAAGTTCAAACCCTTGGAATTGCAGAAGACCTCAATAAACATAAACATTCATCACTTGGTACATGAATATTATTCTACAATATTTTTTGACATAATTAATTGATGCCTATACAGCTAATTAACTACAAGGCTATCAGCAAGGTTCAAGGCTTATAGCAGGTCCAGTATAAATGGTATAGAAGTTTCAAGCCACAAGCGTAGGTTGTCTTCCACCTTTTGTGTTTCTCCTTGGTCAGGTAAACTTCTGGTATTACTGAGTTTTTTGTTGAGCAATGCGCCCCAAACAAAATTTTATCCAATTTGGCAGGTACAATTTTCAGATCAATATACTCATGCAGCAAACAAATTCCACCAACTCTGGTATTTAGATTCAAAGATTCTCGTGCGTAAAAATAAAGTACTTACTTCCAGGCATATGCTTGGTGTGTCTTCTTGCGCAGTTCTGTATGTAAAATTAGTGGGGCGCCTGTTTCACAAATACCAAATGTCATTAACAACGAATTTGTGAAAGAAATATTTCAGCAAGAGATGAAAAGAACATCCAGTTGTGTCATGTGATTCTGTCCTCACTCAACCATAAAACAGTACTACAGATATATGGGAAACATGATGTACAATTCTAAATAGGCTAAAAGTTGGGTTCTCTTATTTGACTCCTGTCTTTTCCTGGATCTCACGTTTTGCGGCTGAAAAGCAATCAATACTCTATCTACAAATTCTATTTGTTCAATAGACCTTTGTCAATGGAAATAGAATGATAAGAAAACAAATTAGATAGAAAAAGTAAATAAAATAGGGGCTTATGTTGGATTGGCACGACATAAATCCAAATAGGACTAAGAAAAGAGGTAAATTGTGTCCAAATAATTAGAGAACGAGGAATACTGGTGATCTTCTCCTACTTTTTTATTTATTTAGTTCTTCAATTCACTCAAAATTCTTTCTTTTTCTTTAAATAATTCTGCCTTCCTTAAAATATCATAAACAGTTCTTGTCGGTTGAGCACCCTTTTCAAGGAAATAGAGAATAGCTGGAACATTTAAACAAGTTTGATTTTTTATCAGATCATAAAAACCCACTTTTCGAAGATCTCTTCCCTCTCTTCGATAGACAGCTTATTGGGATAGATGTAGATAAACAACGCCCCCTAGAAATGTATAGGAGGTTTTCTCCTCATACGGCTCGAGAAAATGATACGAATTTCTGTCTATAATAACCTTTTATGAGGACTAAATAAAGGGATACTTAACATGATAAATAAAATAAGTCCAAAAGCGCAAAACCAAAGTATTGGAACCAAGTGCAGCAAATATCATGCATGCCAATTATTATTATTCTAGATACGCTGATAAAAAATATACTTTCTCCATCCCGAATTAGATGTCGTAGATTTGTCTAGATATTCGCATGTATCTATACACTAAAACACGTCTAGATACATGTGAATCTAGACAAATCTGCGACATCTAATTCAGGATAGAGGGAGTAGAAAATGTTACTGTCAGGATCATCACTGTACCTGAAGGCATGTCACAGCTAGTTGATGCTTCCTGGTTTGTTTGTCTCTCGTTACTCATATGGCTCTTACAGGAAGGAAAAACATCCAAATTATTAGACAGTTCAACACATGGACCTGGAGTTGTGAACTCTGGTTGGCATGGCTTCTTGTACAGTTCTGTATGTAGAATTGCTTGGGCACCTGCTTCCCAGACGCCAAATGTCACAACAACGAATTTCCCAAAATTTCAGCAATAGACAAAAAAGACTCATTGTTATTTTATGCTATGTTATTATCTCCTTCAAACACATGCACCGAACTAACAAGTACAGTATAAATTTTTTGGAAACATACGTACAAATCAAAAAGGGCTAAAAAGTTGGGTTTTCCTATCTACTATATTTTTCTTGGATCTAATGTTTGGGGAAAACTCAACAAAACTCTTATGAGGAATGAATCAATACCCAACATAGTAAACATAATAAGTCTAAAACAGCAAGTCCAAATATCTGAACTAGGTGCAGATATCATTCATGGTATTTATTATAGATACGTAGATAAAAAATATGGAAAAATTACTGCCAGAATCCTCACTGTACCTGAAGACATGCTACAACTAATTGGTGCTTCCTGGTTTGTTTGTATCTCATTCCTGATATGGATCTTAGTGGACTGAAGAGCTTCAAAATCATTGGACAGTTCAACACGTGGAGCTTGGGTTGTGGATTTTGACTGGTCTTTTCGCAAAACAGCTGGAGGAACTGCAGCTCTCTGAAAAGCCTTGCAAAGTGGTGATGGCAGTTTGAGAGAAACATTTTGCCTGTTTCCAGCTGTCTCAAATCTCTTAGCAGAAAGGTATGACACAACAGGCGGGGGTGGTGTCATGGGCTTGGGAGTAGGCTGTGTCGCGACCTTATGAGTATATGGTGTTGTGGACTTCTGACTAAGTGGCGCCGTGGCCTTCTGAGTAGGCAGTGTCGATCTTGCAATTGACACTCTACATGAACTCGGAGGAGGTGTGACACTTCGTCTGCAGCGTCTTTTCTGCAAATCAGCTGAGCCAACTGTTCTCCCAAAAGGCCTTCCATGCCGCGCATAAGTGATGATGTCTTCTGTGGGAATTAACTTTACTCTTGCGTCAGGTTTTGAATATGTGCCACCAGAACGCTTATGCATGCTGTAAAAATAGAGAGGAACTTATTATAGAATTTACAATAAACACAACTAGAATTAACATAAAAGAACATGGATTTTGCAGTGTAGAAGACATGAATGATATTTCAGTGCAATACAGGCAGCAGGAACAACTTTCTAGAATTCCAAGAACCAAAACAAAAGATGTAGCTTCTCGCAAAAAAAAAGATATATAATGCCTTAAATAATGCCACATTCCCTAGTTCTTCTGTAATAACCAGTACCTCCACTTTTATGGGAAACAAGCCTTGCAAAATGAGGAAGGTAAGATACTCAGTACAATTATGCATCATCAGATTTAAAGTAACATACTGTAAAACATGATAAATATATATATCCTCTTATCTTTTCCTTTACTTTTGTTTCTTTGTGGGACTGGCGTGTTTGGTTGGTGTCCAATACTGACCATACAATTTTTTGTTCATAGCCAAATTTTTGGTCCCTTGTTTGGATGGTTGCCAAATTTTTGGCATGCACATGCCAACTTGACCACTCTAGCTCATTTTCGTTGCCAACATTGGCCAAATCAAGGGCAAGCAAAACATTGACTAAAATTCACTTGTAGATAATGCTATCCATGTGAACCCAAGTGCAAGTTACATAATATAAGCAGGAAGGATTAACATACACATTGTCTGGAGCTTTCTTGCACTGCCCTGAATGGCCTCTATCGCCACTAGAGGCTGGATCCTGCAACAGTAAAATGAAACAAAATATTATTGAACGATTTCCAAGGTTTTCTAAGTGCCAATCCTAATCCAAGTGCGAAAGCTGGTAATCTATATACTGATTTTTTTTTTGGAAAAGAGTATATATTAATATCACAAGGACACCAATTACACCCAGCCTCTGCAACAACGCATGCCCTAGCGGCTCTACGGATGCACATAGCTCAGAAAAAAAAAGAGAAATTACAAAAAAGAAAAGTCCCGTTACAGAGAACTAATCCTCAAAGAAACGACAGTGACACCATCAGAACAACACCAGTAGTCCTCCACTCCAATAACAACGCCTTCAAGAAGGAAACAGTGCCCAAGCGCCGTCGTTGCCCGACCAAAGGTCATAGGTTTTCACCCTGGAGAAAGTCCTTACTCACAAAACAATGCCTTCAACAAGGTCATTGCCAGGCACAACCAGCTAAGGCAAAACCTTGGGTTTTTACCCTGCAAGATAAGACTGGGAACTCCCCTGTGTTGTCTTCCCGCACCAACAGTCGCTGCAACGAGTCCCAGATCACGCAGCCAGATCTCCGTCGCCACAAGAACAAAAATCACCATCGCTATCCTCAAATCAGCCTGACATTTTCCGCATCTGACATCACCATGGCTCAAAGCATGGCGCTTGGTGGGAACAAACAACAGAGCTTCGCAACGCTCCCGCTGAAACCAAACGGCCAGAAAAACAAGGTGCGCGCGACCGAATACCTTCTAATCCAGCAATCTCCAGGCATGATACGCCCATGGGAGTTCGCCGGCGGAGCCTTCCGAAACCCGCCTCTCCAGACCAGATCAAGGAGGGCAGACATCAAGCAGATCTTCATCTTCGTGCGAAAGAAATCAAAGGACCATCATCTTTATTAGATCCGACACAGCGATCCCCACATCGCTGGCCGATTCTCGGAGGACGGATCGAGCAGGCAAAAAGGGAGAGAGCCAAACCAGGAACCACCGCAGCAGCGCCAGAGGCGCCGCCCAGCAGGATCCCAGCACCACGTCTTGACTGCTACCTACCACGGCGCCCTTGCCGAGGGCCGACCTGGCCTAGATGGCCCCAGATCGAGCCCACGCGGCGCGCCCGCAGACGGTCGTCGTCATAGCGAGGCCCCTTCCTACGCCACCCACACCGTCTCCGCCGAGCCACCATGCGCCGCCCGTGACCTCCAGAGCAGGCCGCGCCGTCGCCCCGACCCGCCTCCATGGCAAGCCCCCCCTCCCAGCCTTCGGCGGCGAGGGCGCCCGCCGCCACCGCATGAGGGACCTGCAGCAGCGGCGGCGAAGGGAGACTCGCGGGGGGAGCCCTCCGGTGGAGGCGGCTAGGGGTCGGGGGTCGCCCTGTGCACGAACACCTCCAAGCATTCTATATACTGAATGCTAGTGCAGAAACTGAATGCTACTTTATCGGTTATATCCTGGTGATTTTAATGAAAGTAAGATGGAAGATCTTATATAGCGTCCAACTCGACAGCTTCCTTGAAAATGTTGTCGATGATTCAAGTTTGAAAGGGGCCGGGCTAGTGACCTTTGCAGAAGACTAGTTGAGACAGAGAAGCATACATATTACATTCAGTACAGGACAGATGACTAGTTCAGAACAGGGCACAGTGAAGTGCATATACAGGGTAAATTTCACATCGGAATAAAGGAAGAAACAAAATCTTGCTTTTTTGCTCCCGCGACCAAAGATCGACGCGCAAGGAAACCCCAAGAAGCTTGTGTAAATTGGGGGGGATTGCTGGTAGCGGCGCTAGTAACACGAGAGGAAGCGACGGCGTACAGGAGGACTAGCAAGAACGACCAGAAATGGTGGTCGGTCATCAGCAAAAACCCCAGCCCCTCTTCTTTCCATTTCTATCGGCAGAAATCCGTACGCAGCAAACCCTAACCACTAGCCTCCGCGGCAATGGTCGAGAGATTTGGGGAGCGGGGAAAAAGAGGATGCGTCCAAATCCAAAGAAAGAAAAAGGGTGGGCTGATCACCTTGGGCCGCGCGGGCCTCGGCGCCGTCGCAGCGGGCGGCGGCGGCGGCGGCCGGAACGCGGTGCAAGGGTTCGGCCGCTTCGGGTCCGAGGGCCTGGCCGCCTGCGCCATTGGATTCCCCGTTGATCCTCCACGCACACACCACCCACACGCGGAGTGAATGGAACGGGGTTTTTGGTAGTTGAGGGAGAAAGAAGAGGAGACGGTTGCGGCAATAGGAATGGGGGCGCTCCTCCCTGCGCGACCCCTCGCAGCGCCCTTTTATGGAAAGAAGACCAGCCCGCTAGGCTCGCACGCTGTCCCGCGAGACATTGACGGGTCGGTCCCGCATCCCTGGGCCCGCGGTGTCATACTGCGGCGTCTCTGCAGCCAGCGTACGAGACGCGGTGTGTCGCCTAGCTCCGCGCTCCCGCATCGAGGACTGGGACCCACACCGGCGTGAACTGGCTGGCAGATGGCACCTTGTGAGAACACATCCGGCCGTACGTGTGGACGGATCGGACGGCCCTGGGCTAGCCCGCATGCGACGAACTGCTGCTGCCACCAGGTACTTGTTGCAACAAACAGCTGTGTCGCTTACGTGTGGGACTGGGCACCACAGGGCCTCCGTGTCATGGGTAGCAGGTCGCTGGGTCGTCGGTGCTGCATCGCGAGGGCGTCGGCTTTTGTCCATGGGTTTTACCGATGGGCCCTGGCTACAAGTAGGAGTTGGGTACGCTTCGGCCAATCGGATAGCGGTACTTCGAGGATCTTCACACCGCTACGTGTGGTCATGTGGACAAGAGGAATGATTGAGCCGTACAAACTACATTACTCCAGCTTTTAAATATTAGCATCTGTTTCCTTTCTAGTATCTTGGCAAGTAAAGGGAATTCAAGGCTGAGAGTGTTTTTGGCACATGGGCATCAGTGTCCTTCACTTTCAGATTTTTGGAAATTTTAAAATCTCACACTTTTATGTCTCAAAATATTATGGTGTGCACATGGCCATTAGTGCTTCCTTCACATTAGGAGTGTACGCCGAAAACATTGTATTTTGGAAAATATAAAAACATTTTTTGGCAAAATTATATACTATTTTTACTACTACTTACTATCAGAAATTTGTCTTTTTATACATTTTAAAATATAACTTTTTAACGTGGTTTTTTGCGTACACTTCTCCGTATATCCATCGATATATTTAATGCTATACATTTTTAAAACATAGAAGTTTGAGGTTTAAATTTTTTTAAAAATCTAAAAGTAAAGAGAGCACTGCGCCCACGTGCACAAAATCCCTTCACCAATTCAATGTGTTTACTTTTACTCCGTGTGTGCGTGTGTGAGTACAACATTCAAAAGATTGTGCTCATCCTTTTCTTTTAACAACACTAGAAAGTGTTGTGTTCGTTTACTAGAGACAAAGGGGGATTTTTTTGTGATCTTGTTCACTTCGGGAGGTACAGTAATTACAGAGTAATTCTTTTGTGTTTGTAATTGGTGGTGATTTTAATATCATTAGAAATCTTCTGAAAAAACAAAGCTAAAAGGTTAAATAAGTGGTCCCTTTATTTTAATGCAATTATATAGCATTTTTTTTAGTCTTTTGACATTTTGTGAACGTTGGCAACTTAATATACTCTCTGGACATTTTGTGCCAAATTTTATCTGAAGATTTATGGCATCTTGTGTTTTATCTTTATGGCCGCTAATATCACCCTGGAGAAAATAAATGAGAAAGTGTTTTGTGGTAAAAAAAATCACATGGAAGGAAGAAATAATAAACAAGAAGTCCTTGAATAGTAAAAATCATAAGCTTGGGATACCCATAGCACTCCATTGAACTTAATAAACTTTGGGTTTGCAAACCTTTTAACTTTGTTTTTTGAGTATTATTCTGCTTTTGTATAAACTTGGAGCGTTTGTATCTATTTTTTATGTTTCTCTTTGCAATTTTACTTTTGAATAAAAGACCACCATATGAAGGTGTATATAAAGATGAATGAGCTAGCTACTGGAATAAAATAAAATTTAAGTTGGATGCTAATAAAGAAAAGGGAAAGCTACGTTACAAATTATGCATGTTGTCACACTTTGTTAAATGATAGTGTGCAAGTGTCAATATTTAATGTTAGCTCTTATTTACGGTCAGGGCCGTACCCGAGAAAACAAAGGCCTTGTGCGAAAACAAAAATTAGGCCCTCAACGCCACCACTAGCAATTAGGAAACATGATTTTTGTAATAATTATATCGTGTTGGTGGTACAATTTTAAACAATTGCATCCTGTCACAAAGCGATTATCTAGAATTCAAAAGTACTACATTGTTCAGCAAAAATCGATCCTTCTAGCATTCCTTGAGAAAAATCTTCAATTAAATTTTCATAAGAAACCTTCCCCAAAATTCCATGTTATATATCAAAAATAGAACATGAAACCAAAATGGGATTTAACAACTATTGTTAGATTTTGGAAGCATACTATTGGGCGCGGCGTGTGAGGCTCTGGTAGTCAGGTTGCTCCTCCTCTTTATGAATCAACGTTCGGCGAAAAAAAACACGTCACCGGACACCGGACCTCCAACTCCAATGGATGCACCCATATTGCATGGGCGGCAACAACCAACAAGGGGATAGAAGCTGAGAAGAGAAATGAGGAACTAATAATGAGAAAACATCAAATAAATAGATGATAGATTGAGGGTGTAGCCTGCAGTGTACTTTTTACTTGCTCATCCCAACAACATATCTACCATGAGGAATTTGGGATTCAATTTATCTTGATACAAGATGTCAATGGAAGATGAACAGAACAACACTTAGCTTGAAGAGAAAGAAAAAGGAGAAGAAAAAGAGAGGAAGGCATTGGTGAGTTGGGCCCTCTAGAGTTAATTCAGTTGTAGACTACTAGACAGTTATATATTATTCAATGCATCGATTAGTTTCTAGTTTATTTTGGGGTTGGAAGTCTAGTAAACATGATTTGCAGTACTAACTAGGAGATTAACATATAAAATTGGAGGCCCTCCAAATTTGGAGGCCCTGTACGGTTGAACACTCAACACATGTATCCAGTATGGGCCTGTTTACATCATATATATGTTTAACTTTAGGTTGATCTTGTATATTAAGAAATTATTAGTACTATGGACACTTTTGCATGTTTGTGAATGGTTGACTATCTCCCTTACTAGCCAAATAATATAAACAGGCAAAGACTTGTTCACCCATAATCCCTTAAACCAATTTATTCTCTAGCAGTGTCTATCATATCCACCTAGAAGGAGGGGGATAGCATGGAGGTAAGCATATATGTCCCGGAGATGATAACAATACCCTCAAACCGTTGCTGGATATTGGAGATACAAACCACACTGGAGTCTCTGTAGTGCACATCGGAATCTCCGGTCTTGGCCAGAATCTCCGGCCTGAAGATCCGGAGACTCCAGTACCGGATTCTCCGGCCTGGAGGACCGAAATCTCCGGTCTAGAGATTCAGGTTTGCACTAGGAGGCTGCGGGTGGTATTGCATCTAACATATTGGGCAATGATTTGAGACTAATGTGATAGTGTGCACGCATACAAGTGTTTCTAGTGAGCAAAATCAGTACAAACTCCAAAATACACGAAGGGGGTGAACCCTAAGTTCATGAGGAGAAAAGAGGTACCAGATCTGTCCATTGGAGAGATTCCCCCATTGGGAAGGTCCCAAGGGTGGAGAGATTGGAGTTGGCCGGCGGCACGACTGATCCCGGGGGCTTCAAGACCTCCGGGGCGCCGATTTGGAGGAGGAGGCGACGGGTGAGAGTAGAGGTCAGGGGTGGAAGAAGGAAACTGCATGTTTCACTTCAACCTGGCCTCCCTTAAGTCAGGCTCAAAAACCGTCTAGACCGGAGACTCTGGTCCGCTGGATCGGAAACTCCGGACTAGCCATAGACTCTGGTGTGGGTACACCGGAGACTCCGGTCTTTGTCGGAGGGATAACCCCCAGGTAGGGAAAGCCAGGCCAAAGTGGGCCGGCTCCTGAAGGCACGGTCCGCCTGGCCCTCAAGAAGGATAACTCCAGCCGGTTGGTTAATACCGCCTGACTGGGCATAAAGCTTCCCCGGCTGGTCCGTATAGCCCGATAGCCAGAAGAACCGGTCGGGTGGCCGCTTCCACCCGGCTCATCTCGGATTCGATGGAGAGCATGGAAGGGCTGATGCTCCTTACGGGGTACGCCTCTAGCCCTCCTTCGTCATCAGGTAGGATGGCGTGCCGTCACGACCAGCGCTACCCGACGAGGATAAAGCAAAGTGGTCGGGTGACTGACAAAAGCAGTTCGGGTGACTGTTAAAGCAAGGGTGACACCCCAAAGGAAGCCCGAGTGACCACTAAAGAAGAGGATGACACTAAAAGAAGGGCGGATTGGGTCCTGGCCCACCGGTTGGGCCCTGTAGCCGGCCCTGCCCTATAAACCCATATCCAAATAGTAAACCCTAGAGCCCAAATTGTAATCTGCCCCCCAGACCAGTATATAAGGGAGGGCAGAGCTGGGGTTCTAGGTAAGCGAGGATAGAAGAAGAGAAGTGTTATCCTCTAGTTTTGATCTTCCTCTAGCTCTCGGCAGTATCTAAGGAAACAGCTCCAGGAGCATCTGTATAGGGCATTCGCCCATTCGTATAGTTCATCTTGCAGGAGTAGGGGTGTTACCTCGCCAAGAGGGCCCCAAATCTGGGTATGTCACTGTGTCTGCAGTTTAGCGTGCCCAACCCGTTGCGTGAGCCACCGATTGCATCCGAGTGTCCCTCTTTAGCCACCCCCGATGGCACTGCCGTGTTCCACACCACGACAGTTGGCGCCCACCGTGGGGCGCAGCGCTTCGGCTGGGATCATCTTCCGCAAGGGACTTCCGCTCATAGCTGATGAACGTGTGGCCTCCGGCCTCGTTCTCACGTTCGGCGCTTTCGACTACGTCGTCGACAACGCTGCGTGCTTCGCCGGGAACACCTTCCCCGCCAACGGCTCCATCATGCACTTCGGGGACATCCGCATCTACGTCGCCACCGTCGCCGAGGTCTTCCCCAGTGTGGTTACCTCCATCCTCGACGTGCCTCTCAGCCGCTTCGCTCCCGGTCCGACCGCGGCGAGCGGTTGCGTCGAAGTCATGGTGGTAAACGCCTGCGAAAACCACCGCCCGCCTCAGGAGCGCTAAGCGGGAGGAGAAAGCTCCGTGCCCGAGCAAGAGCAAGACCCGCTCACTGCCTCCATCCAGCACCTACGTGCTCCAGTCATCGTCGAAGCGGACCCGGCAGCTGTCGTGGCCGCACTAGAAGCTACGCGCCAGAAGCTCCTGGAGGAATCTACCAAGGTTGCCGCTAACCAGCGCCGACTAAACGCCACCGTGCATGAGTACAATGCTACCCACGCCTTTTTCAGGCAGGTCCAGCACCGGGGGCATGACCTCGCCAGGCGGACCGCCGCCACGACTTCGCATGCAAGCGTGGCGCAGCCATTTCTGACACCCCAAGAACATGAGGGCGGACAAAGCGGCGGCCGCGGAGCTAAAGCACCTCGAGGGAGAAGAACTTCGTCGCCAGCAGGAGCGCGTCCAGATCCTCTTTCGCCGCTGCTAACAAGCAGCAGGCCGAGGGCACCCCCAGCCAGATGGGCAACACTCTGAGACATCTTCGTTCGCAAAGGAGAAGACCAGACGACGCACGGAGGAAGGAAGAATCAGCAGGCGTCCTCCCCAGGAGGAGTCGGGCAGAACAGCCGCCCGCGTGGCGAGTCTGGCAATCGTGGCCACCACAACCGAGACGCTGCTGCTTCTAGCATGAGCCGCGCTCCGGTAGCAGGAGCTTCCCCTGGAAAGAAGACGCGTGCCCCGGATGAAGGAGCAGATGCAAACAAAGACCCGCACGCGTCGCGTCTGAAAGGCCGACTCGGCCCCCGAGAACCAGTTGACGCGCGCGAGCACATCGACCTGTTGGTGCAATCACGCACGCTAGAGGAGAAAAGTCTGGCTGGCCCGAAGTGTTTCGGTCTGCGCATCCTGAACGAGCCATTTCCAAAGGGTTTTTCGCTTCCAAGGGACACGCCAAAATACAACGGCACGGTCAAGCCCGAGGATTGGTTGGTGGATTACACCACCATAGTGGGAATCGCCAATGAAAATCTCCGCCTGGTCGTCCGCTATGTCCCCCTCATGCTCGTCGACTCGGCAAGAACATGGCTCAACAGCCTCCCCGACAACAGCATCAACGCCTGGCTAGACTTCGAGGAAGCGTTCATTCGCAATTTCACCAGAACATACAAGCGACCGGGTCGACCTCGCGAGCTTGCCCTCTGCGTGCAAGGCAAGGACGAGTCCGACCGTGCATACCTCACCCGGTGGACCAGTTGTTGGAGATATGCCCTAGAGGCAATAATAAATGTAGTTATTATTATATATTTGTGTTTATGATAAATGTTTACATTCATGCTATAATAGTATTAACCAGAAACATTAATACTTGTGTGATTTGTAAACTAAATTAGAGTCCCTAGTAAAGCCTCTTTATAATACTAGCTTGTTGATTAATTTTTGATCATGGTTTCTTGATCATGAACATTTGAGATGTTATTAATAACAAGGTCATGTCATTAGGATAATGATATGATGGACATACTCCTATAGATAAGCGTAGCATAAAGATCAAGTCATTTTAATAGTACAATTGCTATAAGCTTTCTGATACATAGTAACCTAATTCCTTCGACCATGAGATCATGCTTATCACCATCACCGGAAGGATGCTTTGATGACATCAAACACCACACTGTAACTGGGTGGCTATAAAGGTGGCATTGAGTGTTCGGAATGTATGGGTTGGGACACATGGATCAAGAATGGGATTTGTCCATCCATATGACGGATAGATATACTCTGGGCCCTCTCGGTGGAATGTCATCCAATTAGCTTGCAAGCATGTTACTGGCTCACAAGGGATCACATATCACGGGAACGAGAAAAGATTACTTATCAGTAACGAGGTTGAACTAGGTATGCAGAGATACCGACGATCAAAACCTCGGATAAGTAATCGTGAGACAAAGGGAAATTGGTATCATATGTAAGTGGTTCATTCAATCGCAAAGTAATCGTATAAATATGTGGGAACCATATGAATTTCCAGATTCCTCCATTGGTTATTGACCGGAGAGGTGTCTCGATCATGTCCGCATAATTCACGAACCGTAGGGAGACACACTTAAGGATTCGATGTTGTTGAGTAGTTATGGAATGATGAGTAAGAGACCGAATGTTGTTCGGAGTCTCGGATGGGATCCGGGATATCACGAGGAGATCCAGAATGGTCCGGAGAATAAGATTTATATAAGGAAAGTCCTATTTCGGAGTTGGGGAATGATTTCGGTGTTTTCACCGGGAATGTTCTAGAAGGTTCTGGAAGGTCCGACACTCCGGAGGGGAAGGGTACATGAATGTTTCATGACAATGTGGAATGGTTGCATCATGTACTAGGTATCATGGCTGGGCAAAATAATGGGAGAAATCAAATTCTAGTTTGAAAAGTCAAACGCCAATTTGAAAAGTCAAACGGCAAGTTTGCTTGGTGGAGGGAGAGTAGGAAACCTACTTGGGGAGGAAGTCCTCCTCCCTCCACCAGCCGGCCAAGGAGGCCGACTTGGGGGAGGAATCCCTCCTCCCAACCGGCGCCCTCCCACCTATAAAAGGAGGGGCAGGGCTGCCCCTCTTCCCTACACCCAACACCACCCAAACCCTAACCCTAGCCGCCGGCCTCCTGCAAGTCGCCGCCGCCCCTAGAGTTTCTCCTAGCCGCCGAGTTGGGGCTTCCTCAAGCCCTAGCCGTCGTCCAAGCTCCCCCCTTAGTGCCTTCTAAACCCTATATCGCCAAGGCCTCTCTCATAGTCCACCATACTCGCTCCGGCTTAAGGCGAAGCCCTGCGAGATCCCCCCTCTACTTCCGGTACCACGCCGTCGTGCTGTCGGAATCGCGAGGAGAGTGCTACAACCTACGCTGCCTGCTGGAACAAGGGAGAGGAAGGTCTTCATCGAGTACCGAACGTGTGACCGATCGCGAAGCGCTAACGTAGCATACTGGAAGGATCGTCTACGCGATCTTGAGATCGACCAGAGTACGACTACATCACCCACGAGAATCTGCTCTCGTTAACCGCTTTGGAATCTTCGAGGGTGAGTTCCTCTATCGACTCGTTGCTACAATCTAGTAGATAGATCTTGGTTTGTTTGTTTGCATGCGGTAGAATTTTTTTGTTTTCCATGCTACGAACCCCTACAGTGGTATCAGAGCCGTGTCTATATGTAGATCTGTTGCACGATTAGAACATAATGGTCATTGTGGGCGGTGGTGCTTTTATTATCAACTGCTTCTTGTGTACTTTGCATCTTGCGGTATGATGGGATGAAGCGGCCCGGGATAACCTTACATGACATCGTTCATGAGACTTGATCCACGCTCAACATGCAACTTGTATTGCATAAGTGGCTTTGCGGGTGCCTGTCTCTCCCATCATAGTATAGATCCAATTTACAACGGGCACTTGATAGTTCAAGCATCAACATTGTGGTTCTTGTTCGTAAGTTAGAGCGACACTTATTGAAAGCCCCAAACCACATAAAATATGCAAAGAAATTAGAGGCTTCTAACTTTGTTTTGCAGGGGTGTGCTGTGATGTGATATGGCCATGATTGTGATTATATTTGATGTATGCAATGTTCCTTATTGTAAGTTGGCAACCGGCAGGAGCCATATGGTTGTCTTTAAATTCTGTTAAGACCTGCATGTCTATTCAAAGTAGTTGTACTAGTTGAAGCTGGTGGACGACAACCATGAAACGAAGCCATTGACCTTGACGCTATACCGGTGATGATGGAGATCATGTTCGTGCTTGAAGATGGAGATCGGAAGCACAAGAAGAAAGGCCATATCATATCACATATTATGAATTGCATGTGATGTTAATCCTTTATGCATATTGTATTGCTTAGTTAACGACGGTAACATTATAAGATGATCCCTCAAGCACATAAATTTCAAGTTTTAAAGTGTTCATCCTTAGTAAGCACCGTTGCTAAAGCTTGTTGTTTAGAAGCACCACGTGATGATCGGGTGTGTTAGATTCTCCAAGTGTATACAACGTGAGCAAGCCAGATTTTCTCATGCGGAAGCTAAGGTTTGATCTTGACGAGCCTAGCATGTACAGACATGGTCCCGGAACACAGATCACCGAAAGGTAAAGCATGAGTCATATGAAGGGTTCGCAACATAGAAAACAAAAATTTTCCTACGATGTGAACTATATACCAAGATCTATTTATACTAGATACAAACAATGGGCGGATGTATATCCATAGAGAACATACCCTTGAAGACCGACAAAGCTTAACGAGTTCAACTCGTGGTTGATGTAGACGATCTCTTGCCGATCTCAAGATCGAGAGGAAGTCCTAGCGCCGCAAATCAGCAGCGCATCCGTGCTCGCACACACGTTCGAGGCACCGAGCAACCTCCGCCTCCTCGCTCCAGCGATGCGTGAAGCACAACTCTTTCTTGCCGAATAGCCACCGGGAACATGTATCTCGCTAGTCCGAGACCATGGGGATAAATTCTAGAGGAGAGAGATCCTTCACGAGGAGGTGTGAGTGAGAAGTGAGAGGAGGCTCCTTTTATAGGAGGGGAACCCCAAGGGGTGGCAGCGCATGGGGCTGCCCCTTGCCCTCCCCTCTTCATGTGGGTGGACACTCCACTCACAAAACTCCTCCAAATTCCCTCCACTCAAAAGTCCACTCAAAAAACCCATTAAATTTCCACCAAATTTAATGCAATCTCTCATTAAATAAAACTCTTTTATTTTATTCAGAATTTTGTCAATTACTTTAATGACAAACATTCACAAATAACCCCTTGCTAGAATTCTATTTCACATGCATAACCACTTTATGCAATTTCACCCGAAAACTGCTTTAGGTATCTAGTGAAATAAATTCCTCGCTTGTTTATTCTTTCGGCATGAAACTTTTGCTCCAATTGGATGTCGGTGTCTCTTAAGTGTGTCACCCTACGGTTCGTGAATAATGCGGACATGATCGAGACCCTCTCGGATCAATAATCGAGCGGGATCCGAGACCCATCTTGACTCACACATTCAACGATGACTTTCTTGTGATCGGAACCTTTACGCTAGTATCTTAATCCCTTTGTCTCACGATATATTACATGTCCGAGATTCGATCATCGGTATCTCCATACCTAGTTTGATCTCGTTCTCGACATGCACTCTTTTCTCGTTCCGTGATATAACATTCTAGTGATCAAATCACTTGCTTGCAAGCTAATCAATGTGATATCACCGAGAGGGCCCAGTATATATCTATCATCGGGATGAACAAATTCCACTCTCGATCCATGAGCCTCAACATAACACTTTATTAGTTCAATCCATCTTTATAATCACCTGTTACGGTGTGACGTTTGATGTTATCAAGAAACTCTTCCGGTGTTAGTGATTGACATGATCTCATGGTCTAAGGATTAGGATCACTTGTAAGTTGTTATAGCAATATAAACTCAATGACTTTGATCGTAATGCTATACTTGGATGAATGTTCATCACATCATTACACTAATGTTGTGATCCGTTATTAACAACATCCAATGTCCATGATCGAAACCTTGATCATCTTGTTAATCAACGAGCTAGTTTATGAGAGAGGCTTAACTAGGAACTTTCTTTGTTTATTAAACACACATGTATTAACGTTTCCGTATTAATACAATTATAACATGCAAAATAAACATCTATCATATACTTGGAATACACATAATAAACAATTTATTATTGCCTCTCGGTCATATTCCTTGGTCTCCCACTTGCACTAGAGACAATAATCTAGTTACATAGTGATATATCTAACACCCATTGAGTTACGTGTTGATCATGTTTTGCTCTAGGAGAGTTTTAGTCAACGGATCTGCTACATTGAGATCCGTATGTACTTCTAAATCTTTATATCTCCATCCTTGACATGCTCATGGATGGAGTGAAACCGCGCTTAATATGCTTGGAATGCTTGTGAGACCTTGGCTCTTTGGCATTGGCAATGGCACCATTGTTGTCACAATAGATCACCATTGGGTCCAACGTTTGCCACAACTCCTAGTTCGGATATGAACTCCTTCATCCAAAGCGCTTCTGGAGCCGCTTGAGCGACAACATATTCGCCTCCGTTGTTGATCCGCTACCACAGGTTGTTTGGAGCTCCTCCAACTAACGCTCGCCATTCATGAGAAATACGTATCCGGATTGAGACTTAGAGTCATCCGGATCGGTGTCAAAGCTAGCGTCGACATAACACTTAGCGAGCTCTTCTTCACCTCCGTATACAAGAAACATATCCTTAGTTCTTCGTAAGTACTTAAGGATATTCTTGACCTCTATCCGATGTTTAGAACACGGATCCGATTGGTACCTACTAGTCAAACTAATAGCGTGTGCCACATCCGGTCTTGTACATAGCATGGCGTACATTATAGAGCCTATGGTCAAGCATAGGGACTTTGTCCATTATCTCTCTCTTTCTTCCAAGCCGGACTTTGAGTCTTACTCAATGTCTTGCCTTGCAACATAGGTAAGAACCCTTCTTACTTCGTCCATTTTAAACTTCTTTAAAATCTTATCAAGGTATGTACTTTGCGATAGCCCTATTAGGCGCCTAGATCTATCTCTATAGATCTTTATGCCTAATATGTATGACTTCACCTAGGTCCTTCATTGAAAATTTCTTTTTAGATAACTTTTAACACTGTTTAAAGTTCTATATCATTCGATCAATAATATGTCATCCACATATAATATCGAAATGCCACATTGCTCCCACTCACTTTCTTGTAAATACAAGCTTCTCCATAAGTTTGGACAAATCCAAACTCTTTGATCACCTCATCAAAGCGGAGATTCCAACCGTGATGCTTGCTTCAATCCATAAATGGATCGCTGAAGCTTGCACACCTTGTTAGCATCCTTAGGATCGAAAAACCCTTTGGTTGTATCATATACAACTCTTCTTCAATGTTACCATTGAGAAGCGGTTTTGACATCCATCGCCATATTTCATAATCGAAATATGCAGCAATTGCTAACATAATCCTAATGACTTTAGCATCGCTACGGAGAGAAAGTCTCATCGTAGTCAACTCCTTGAATTTGTCGAAACCCTTTGCGACAAGTCGAGCTTTATAGATGGTCACATTACCATCGACATCGCTTTTCCTTTTGAAAATCCATTTGTTCTCCACGCCTTTTGGTGTGAGGTAATTCCACCAAGTTCCAAACTTGATTTTCATACATGGATTCCATCTCGGATTTCATGGCTTCTAACCATTTGTTGGAATCGGGCTCATCATCGCTTCTTCATACGTCAGCAGGTCATTATTTTCATCAACCATGAAATTTATGAGATTTCCGTCTGACTAAGTCGCAGCGTCTGTTTGACTGCGAGGTTGGTAGTACTCTCTTTGAGTTTCATGATCATTATCATTAGTTCCTCTTCAGCAATGGAGCCAACTCCGAACAACTTCCGCTAGCTACTCGCCATACTTTGAAGAGAAGGTTCCATAACCTCTTCGAGTTCTACCTTCCGACTACTCACACCTTTCGCGAGAAACTCTTTCTCTAGAAAGGATCCATTCTTGGCAACAAAAACCTTGCCCTCGGATCTGTGATAGAAGGAATACCCAATAGTTTCTTTAGGGTATCCTATGAAGACGCATTTTTCCGCTTTGGGTTCGAGTTTATCCGGTTGAAGTTTCTTCACATAAACATCGCAACCCCAAACTTTAAGAAATGACTTAGGTTTGTTTCCAAACCACAATTCATACATGTCTTTTCAACGGATTTAGATGGTGCCGATTTAAAGTGAATGCAGTTTCTAGTGCATAACCCCAAAATGAAAGCAGCAAGTCCGTCGGAGACATCATAGATCGAACCATATCTAATAAAAATGCGATTATGACGTTCCGACACACCATTTCATTGTGGTGTTCGGCGGTGTGAGTTGTGAAACAATTCCACACTCTTTCATGTGAGTGCTAAACTCGTAACTTAGATACTCACCTCCACGGTCGACCGTAGAAATTTGATCTTTCTATTACGATGATTTTCCACTTCATTACGAAATTCCTTGAACTTTTCAAAGGTTTCAGACTTGTGTTTCATCAAGTAGATATAACCATATCTACTCAAATCATCCGTGAAAGTAACAAAATAACGATATCCACCTCGCCGACACACTCATTGGACCACATACATCGAATGTATGATTTCCAATAAATCATGCCCGTTCCATTGAACCGGAAACGGCGTTCTAGTCATCTTGCCCATAAGGCATGGCTCACATGTATCAAATGATTCATAATCAAGTGATTCCAAAAGTCCATCCGAATGGAGCTTCTTCATCGTTTAATGCCAAGATGACCTAGACGGCGGTGCCACATATATCGGATATATCATCATTAAGTTTAATCCTTTTAGCATCAACATTATGAATATGTGTAACATTATCATCGAGATCTATGAAATAAACCATTCATCATCGGTGCATGACCATAAAAGATTTCATTCATATAAATGGAACAACCATTGTTCTCGATTTAAATGAATAACCACTTTGCATCAAACATGATCCGGATACAATGTTCATGCTCGGTCGGGCGGATAACATTTATTTAAGTTTATGACTAATCCCGACGGTAAGTGGAGAGCGGCGTTAAATGGCGATCACATCAACGTTTGATCCATTGCCGACACGCATCTTGACCTCACCCTTGCTAGCGGTCGCTTGTTCGCAGACACGATTCGAGTTACAAATATTAGCAACTCGGTATCAAATACCCGGTGCTCTGCGAGCACTAGTCAAGTACACATCAATAACATGTATATCATATATACCTTTGTTTGCCTTGCCGGCCTTCTTTATGCGCGATACTTGGGGCGATTATGCTTCGATGGCGATCCCCTTACAATAGTAGCACTTCGGTATCGGACTTAGGTCCAACTCGGGGTTTTTCTTTAGCGACAGCGGGCTTGCCGCCTTACTTCCTTCCGCTTTCCTTCTTGTCTTTCTTGAAACCAGTGTTCCTATCGATCATCAACACTTGATGTTCCTTTTGATCTCCACTTCTGCAGTTTAAGCATTGACAGCTCGGGAGAGACTTCTTCATGCCTTGCATATTATAGTTCATCACGAAGCTCTTATAGCTAGGTGGCGTAGACCGAGAACACGATGGATGCCTAAGTCAATGGGAATCGTTATTCCCAAGGACACAAGCTTATCGGCGTAACCCGACATCTTGAGTACATGCTCACTAACGGAGTTGTGCTCTTCCATCATCGACTAAAGAACTTTTCTCAAGCATTGTAGCTCTCTCTGACATGTGTGTAAAATCATTTTCAACTCACCCATTGTATCAAATGCATTGCCGTTTTGAACGCTTTGAAGTTCGGCTCTAGCCCATACAATATGCCGCAATGAACTAAGTTGTGGTCCTCCTGACGAGTCGATAGACATTCTTCTCCTCGTCGGGGCATCATCAAAGGTGGGGGCCTAACGGCTTCTAGCACATATTGCTTTTGTGCGTGAGAGGAGAATCCTCAAATTCATGGCCCATTCAAGAAAGTTGCTACCGTTCGTTGCTAGTTTCTCTTTCTCCATGAACGCATTGAAATTAAAAGCAGGTGGTGCCATCTACAACAGAATTTGTAAAGTTTAGACTAAGTGTATGATAGATTGAGTTCAACTAATCTATATTATGAATGAACTCCCACTCAAAAGCGACATCCCTCGTGTCCTTTTGGTGATTACATGAACCAAATCCACTACACCAAGTCCGATCATCACGTGAGTCGGTATAGCTTCAAAGCGAGCATCAAATGGGCATCATATCAACTATATGACTCATGCTTAACCTTTCGGATACGTGTTAGAGGCCATATGCATACATGCTAGGCTCGCCAAGTTAGAACCTTAGTATTTGCGTGTGTAAGCTTTTACACCAAGTATGGTCGTGGATCCAAGAACACCCGATCATCACGTGATGTCTTGGAGCGACGAAAACATAATCGGTGCATACTAAAGGAAGAACACATTCTTATCTTGATATTTAAATGAGGGATCATCTTATTATGCTTAACAAAGCTAAACAAGCAATATAAGATGCAATCAAACATCATATGTTTATTAGTGAAATTATATGGTTCCCTTGAGATGATCTCTATCATGTGCATCGTGGTATGATCACTATCATACCTATGTGTAAATCCACAGTCTATGGATTTTACGCTATGTGTGTTGTAAGAGTATCATCTCATACTTCTACTTACAACACTACCATATCATAACACCAAAGAACAATCTAAACTAGACGCCTCTAATTTATCCATTGCAAGTTTTACGTGGCTTAGGGCTTTCGAGATAGAACCGTTCTTACCTACGAACATGAACCACAACGAGGATAATCAAATTGTTGACAACTCGCTTGTAAAATAGATATTGACTATAGTAGGAGAGATGACACCCGCTAGCCACTTATGCAAACTAGTTGCATGTCAAGCGTGGAACAGGTCTCATGTGCGAGGACATGTAAAGTTTGTCCGGCCGCTTCATCCCACTATGCCACCAATATCCAAAATCACAAGAAAGGAGCAACAACATGATCATCATCGCCACATACTCATATGTGTACTACCGTGTAAAGTATCTACGCATAGATCCGGCTCACGATACCCTTGAAGGGTTCGCAACATAGAAAACAAAAATTTTCCTCGATGTGAACTATATACCAAGATCTATTTATACTAGATACAAACAACGGGCGGATGTATATCCATAGAGAACATACCCTTGAAGACCGACAAAGCTTAACGAGTTCAACTCGTGGTTGATGTAGACGATCTCTTGCCGATCTCAAGATCGAGAGGAAGTCCTAGCGCCGCAAATCAGCGCATCCGTGCTTTCGACACACGTTTGAGGCACGAGCAACCTCCGCCTCCTCGCTCCAGCGATGCAGCGGAAGCACAACTCTTTCTTGCCGAATAGCCACCGGAACATGTATCTCGCTAGTCCGAGACCATGGGGATAAATTCTAGAGGGAGAGATCCTTCACGAGGAGGTGTGAGTGAGAAGTGAGAGGAGGGCTCCTTTTATAGGAGGAGGGGGGAACCCCAAGGGGGTGGCCGGCGCATGGGGGCTGCCCCCTTGCCCTCCCCTCTTCATGTGGGTGGACACTCCACTCACAAAACTCCTCCAAATTCCCTCCACTCAAAAGTCCACTCAAAAAACCCATTAAATTTCCACCAAATTTAATGCAATCTCTCATTAAATAAAACTCTTTTATTTTATTCAGAATTTTGTCAATTACTTTAATGACAAACATTCACAAATAACCCCTTGCTAGAATTCTATTTCACATGCATAACCACTTTATGCAATTTCACCCGAAAACTTTGTTTGGTATCTAGTGAAATAAATTCTGCGCTTGTTTATTCTTTTCGGCATGAAACTTTTGCTCCAATTGGATGTCGGTGTCTCTTAAGTGTCACCCTACGGTTCGTGAATAATGCGGACATGATCGAGACCCTCTCGGATCAATAATCGAAGCGGGATCGGAGACCCATCGACTCCCACACATTCAACGATGACTTTCTTGTGATCGTGGAACCTTTTACGCTAGTATCTTAATCCCTTTGTCTCACGATATATTACATGTCCGAGATTCGATCATCGGTATCTCCATACCTAGTTTGATCTCGTTCTGACATACACTCTTTTCTCGTTCCGTGATATAACATTCTAGTGATCAAATCACTTGCTTGCAAGCTAATCAATGTGATATCACCGAGGGCCCCAGTATATCTATCCGTCATCGGGATGAACAAATTCCACTCTCGATCCATGAGCCTCAACATAACACTTTATTAGTTACGAATCCATCTTTATAATCACCTGTTACGGTGTGACGTTTGATGTTATCAAGAAACTCTTCCGGTGTTAGTGATTGACATGATCTCATGGTCTAAGGATTAGGATCACTTCGTAAGTTGTTATAGCCATATATAATCAATGACTTTGATCGTCATGCTATACTTGGATGAATGTTCATCACATCATTACACTAATGTTGTGATCCCGTTATTAACAACATCCAATGTCCATGATCAGGAAACCTTGATCATCTTGTTAATCAACGAGCTAGTTTATGAGAGAGGCTTAACTAGGAACTTTCTGTTTGTTTATTAAACACACATGTATTAACGTTTCCGTATTAATACAATTATAGCATGCAAAATAAACATCTATCATATACTTGGAATACACATAATAAACAATTTATTATTGCCTCTCAGGGCATATTCCCTTCATCATATAGTATATATGATGAACATGTTGATTGTTCGCCATTGAAGCTGCATCAACTCTCGTGATGATCGGTTTTTATGTGGTGGATTTGGTTCGTGTGATCACTAAAACAATGTGAGGGATATTTTTTTGTGTGGGAGTTCACCTAGATTAATTTAACTATTAATTAGAACTCAATTTGTCATAAACTTAGTCTAAACTATTGCAAATATGTTGTAGATCAATGGTGGCCCCTACCATCAATTTTAATGCGTTCCTAGAGAAAGAAAAGTTGAAAAACAATGGAAGCAACTTCGTGGATTGGTTCCGAAATTTGAGGATTGTCCTCAATGCTGGTAATTTGACCTATGTCTTTGGATGCACATTGGGTGACCACTTTGAATGATGCTACCGATGAAGTAAAGAATGTTTACCTCACTCGGAAGAATCGATTACTCCTGACTCGATGTGATATCTTGTATGGTTTGGAATCGGAGCTTCAGGAAAGGTTTGAGAACCATGACCCACATGATATTGTCCGTGAACTCAAAATGATATTTGAGGCTCACGCGGCAGTTGAGAGTTATGAGGCTTCTGAAAAGTTCTTTAACTTCAAGATGGAAGAGGGCAGCTCCGTCAATGAGCACGTGCTTAAGATGTCTGGGCACGCAAACAAACTCCAAAGCTTGGGGTTTGTGATTCCTAATGCTTTGGGGATTTACCGTGTCCTCCAATTACTACCACCAAGTTACAAGAACTTTGTGATGAACTACAATATGCAAAACATGAACAAGACGTTGCCAAAACTCTTCTCCATGTTGAAATCTGCAGAAGTGGAGATCAAGAAAGAGCATCAAGTGTTGTTGGTCAATAAGACCACCAAATTCAAGAAGGGCAAGTCTAAGCAAAAGTGAAACTTCAAGAAGGGTGGTAAGAAAGTTACCGCACCGGCGAAGAAGACCAAGGCTGGACCTAAGCCTGATAGTGAGTGCTTTTACTGCAAGGGAGAGGGTCACTGGAAGCAGAATTGCCCAAACTACTTGGCGGATTTGAAGAACGGCAACATCAAGAAGAAAGGTATATCCGATATATATGTTATTGATGTGTATCTCACTAGTACTCATAGTAGTGCCTGGGTATTTGATACTGGTTCGGTTGCTCATATTTGTAACTCGAAACAGCTGCTGCAAAATAAAAGGAAGCTAGCGAAGAACGAGATGACGATGCGCGTTGGAAATGGATCAAAGGTTGATGTGATCGCGGTCGGCATGCTACCTCTTCATCTACCATCGGGATTAGTTTTATACTTAAATAATTGTTATTTGGTGCATGCGTTAAGCATGAACATTATATCGGGATCATGTTTATTGTGAGACGGTTACTTGTTTAAGTCCGAGAATAATGGTTGTTCGATTTATACGAGTAATATGTTTTATGCACATGCACCTTTGATAGATGGTCTATTCTTATTGAATCTCGATAGTGGAAATACAGATATTAATAACATTGAAGCTAAACGTTTGAAATTGAGCGATAACTCGACCTATATAGCCTTTATCGTCTTGGTCACATTGGAGTGAAGCGTATGAAGAAACTCCATTCCGATGGACTTCTTGAATCACTTGATTTCGAATCACTTGAAAGATGCGAAGCATGTCTGATGGGTAAAATGACTAAGACTCCATTTTCTGGTATGATGGCGCGAGCTACGGACTTGTTGGAAATCATACATACCGATGTGTGTGGTCCAATGAGTGTAGTATCGCGCGGTGGTTATCGTTATGTTCTTACCTTCACGGATGACTTGAGTAGATATGGGTATATCTATTTCATGAAACATAAGTCCGAAACTTTCAAGAAGTTTAAGGAATTTCAAAGTGAGGTAGAGAATCAACGTAACAAGAAGATTAAATTTCTACGTTCTGGTCGTGGAGTTGAATATCTAAGTTACGAGTTTGGCGAGCATTTGAAGAAATGCGGAATACTTTCACAATTGACACCGCCGGGAACACCACAGTGTAATGGTGTGTCCGAACGTCGTAATCAAACTCTCTTAGATATGGTTCGTTCTATGATGTCACTTACAGATTTACCGCTATCGTTTTGGGGTTATGCATTAGAAACAGCCGCATTCACTTTAAAAAGGGCACCATCTAAATCCGTTGAAACGACACCGTATGAATTATGGTTTGGGAAGAAACCTATATTGTCGTTCCTTAAAGTTTGGGGTTGCGAAGCCTATGTAAATAAGTTACAGCCGGAAAAACCCAAAGCGGAAAAATGCGTCTTCATAGGATACCCGAAGGAAACTATTGGGTATACCTTCTATCATAGATCCAAGGGAAAAATCTTCGTTGCTAAGAATGGATCCTTTCTGGAGAAAGAATTTCTCTCGAAAGAAGTGACTGGAAGGAAAGTAGAAATCGACGAGGTTGTCGAACGTTCTCTCGAACTTGCAAGTAGCGCGGCACCGGAAGTAGTTCCTGTGGCGCCTACACCAATAAGAGAGGAAGCTAATGATGATGATCATGAAACTTCGGTTGAAGTTGCTACTGAACCTCGCACGTCAACGAGAACTCGTACCACTCCTGATTGGTATGATCCCGTTATGAGTGTCATGTTGGTGGACAACACCGATGACCCTGCGACATATGAGGAAGCGATGATGAGCCCAGATTCCAATAAATGGCAAGACGCCATGAAATCCAAAATTTGATCCATGTACGAAACCCAAGTATGGACTTTGGTGGACTTACCGGATGGACGGAAGGCTGTCGAGAACAAATGGATTTTCAAGAAGAAAACAGATGCTGATGGTAATGTTACTGTCTATAAAGTTCGACTTGTCGTAAAAGGGTTTCGACAAATTCAAGGAGTTGACTACGATGAGACTTTCTCACCAGTAGGGAAGCAAGTATGTGAGGATTATGTTAGCAATCGCTGCATATTATGATTATGAGATATGGCAGATGGATGTCAAAACAACATTTCTCAATGTAGACATTGATGAAGAGTTGTATATGATGCAACCCAAAGGTTTTGTCGATCCTAAAGATGCTAACAAGGTGTGCAAACTTCAATGGTCCATATATGGATTGAAGCAAGCATCCCGAAGTTGGAATCAACGTTTTGATAAGGTAATCAAAAGCTTTGGTTTTATACAAACTTATGGAGAAGCTTGTATTTACAAGAAAGTGAGTGGGAGCTCTGTAGTATTCTTAATACTATATGTAGATGACATATTGTTGATTGGGAATGATGTAGACCTTCTTAATAGTGTCAAGGATTATTTGAATAATAGTTTTTCAATGAAAGATCTTGGCGAAGCAGCTTACATATTAGGCATAAAGATTTATAGAGATAGATCGAGACGCCTAATATCATTGTCACAAAGTACATATTTGGACAAAGTTCTAAAGAGGTTTGGAATGGAAGATAGCAAGAAAGGGTTCTTGCCCATGTTGACCAATACGACCTTGAGTAAAACTCAAAGTCCTGCAATGGCAGAAGATAGAGAAAGGATGAGTAAGACTCCCTATGCCTCAGCCATAGGATATCTAATGTATGCCATGCTATGTACTAGACCCGACATTGCATATGTTGTTAGTTTGACTAGCAGATATCAAAGTGATCCAGGAGTGGATCATTGGACAACGGTCAAAAACATCCTTAAGTACTTGAGAAAAACTAAGGATATGGTTCTTTCTTATGGAGGTGATGAACAACTCGTTGTTAATGGTTACACCGATGCTAGTTAGAACACCGATCCGGATGATTCTAAATCTCAATCTGGATACGTATTTACTTTGAATTGTGCAGCAGTTAGCTGGAGGAGTGCAAAGCAAAGCGTTGTGGCAAGATCTTCAACTGAATCGAAATACATAGCTGCTTCAGAGGCTTCACAAGAAGCGATATGGATGAAGGAGTTCATTACAGAGCTCGGTGTGGTCCCAAGTACGCTGGACCCAATGTCTATCTACTGTGATAACATGAGCGCCATAGTCAATGCGCAAGAACCAAGGTCACACAAGAAGCTGAAGCACATCAAGCTACGTTTTCACGCTATTCGAGAACATGTCCAAGATGGTGACATAAAGATTTGCAAAGTACACAAAGATCTGAATGTGGCGGATCCATTGACTAAACCTCTCCCAAGGGCAAAACATGACCAACACCAAACTGCCATGGGTGTTCGGTATATTACCATGTAATCTAGATTAGTTGACTATAGTGCAAGTGGGAGACTGTTGGATATATGCCCTAGAGGCAATAATAAATGTAGTTACTATTATATATTTGTGTTTATGATAAATGTTTACATTCATGCTATAACAGTATTAACCAGAAACATTAATACTTGTGTGATTTGTAAACTAAATTAGAGTCCCTAGTAAAGCCTCTTTATAATACTAGCTTGTTGATTAATAGATGATCATGGTTTCTTGATCATGAACATTTGAGATGTTGTTAATAACAAGGTCATGTCATTAGGAGAATGATATGATGGACATACTCGTATAGACAAGCGTAGCATAAAGATCAAGTCATTTTAATAGTTCAATTGCTATAAGCTTTCTGATACATAGTAACCTAATTCCTTCGACCATGAGATCATGCTTATCACCATCACCGGAAGGATGCTTTGATGACATCAAACACCACACCGTAACAGGGTGGCTATAAAGGTGGCATTGAGTGTTCGGAAAGTATGGGTTGAGACACATGGATCAAGAGTGGGATTTGTCCATCCATATGACGGATAGATATACTCTAGGCCCTGGAATGTCATCCAATTAGCTTGCAAGCATGTGACTGGCTCACAAGGGATCACATATCACGGTAACGAGAAAAGAGTACTTATCAGTAACGAGGTTGAACTAGGTATGCAGAATCTGAAGCGATCAAAACCTCGGATAAGTAAACAATCGTGAGACAAAGGGAAATTGGTATCGTATGTAAGTGGTTCATTCGATCGCAAAGTAATCGTAGAAATATGTGGGAACCATATGAATTTCCAAATTCCTCTATTGGTTATTAATCGGAGAGGTGTCTCTATCATGTCCGCATAATTCACGAACCGTAGGGAGACACACTTAAGGATTCGATGTTGTTGAGTAGTTATGGAATGATGAGTAAGAGACCGAATGTTGTTCGGAGTCTCGGATGGGATCCGGGATATCACGAGGAGATTCAGAATGGTCCGGAGAATAAGATTCATATAAGGAAAGTCCTGTTTCGGAGTTAGGGAATGATTCCGCTGTTTTCACCGGGAATGTTCTAGAAGGTTCTGGAAGGTCCGACACTCCGGAGGGGAAGGGTACATGAATGTGTCATGACAATGTGGAATGGTTGCATCATGTACTAGGTATCATGTCTGGGCAAAATAAAGGGAGAAATCAAATCCTAGTTTGAAAAGTCAAACGCCAATTTGAAAAGTCAAACGGCAAGTTTGCTTGGTGGAGGGAGAGTAGGAAACCTACTTGGGGAGGAAGTCCTCCTCCCTCCACCAGCCGTCCAAGGAGGCCGAGTTGGGGGAGGACTCCCTCCTCCCAACCGGCGCCCTCCCACCTATAAAAGGAGGGGCAGGGTTGCCCCTCTTCCCTACACCCAACACCACCCAAACCCTAACCCCAGCCGCCGGCCTCCTGCAAGTCGCCGCCGCCCCTAGGGTTTCTCCTAGCCGTCGATTTGGGGCTTCCCCAAGCCCTAGCCGTTGGCCAAGCTCCGCCCCTTGCTGCCTTCTAAACCCTAGATCGCCAAGGCCTCTCTCATAGTCCACCATACTCGCTCTGGCTTAAGGCGAAGCCCTGCGAGATCTCCCCTCTACTTCCGGTACCACGCTGGTCGTCTTTGGGAATCGCGAGAGTGCTACAACCTCCGATGTCTGCTGGAACAAGGAGAGGAAGGTCTTCGAGTACCGAGCGTGTGACCGATCATGGAGCTGCCGGAACGCAGCGCCGGAAGGATCGTCTATGCGATCTTGAGATCGGCAAGAGTACGACTACATCACCCACGAGAATCTGCTCTCGTTAACCGCTTTGGAATCTTCAAGGGTGAGTTCCTCTATCGACTCGTTGCTACAATCTAGTAGATAGATCTTGGCTTGTTTGTTTGCATGCGGTAGAATTTTTTTGTTTTCCATGCTACGAACCCCTACACCAGCATGCACAACTCGTGTGAAGGTGTGTGTGAGAACCAGGCAATTGACTTCTTCACCAACGGTTGCCGAGACGGCACCATGTTGAAGCATAATCTCAGCTGGGCAGACCCGCAAACCATGGCCCAGGTCATGGCCATCGCGGACAAGTATGCCACCACCGACGCGGCCTTGAAGAAGCCCATCGTGGTGGACGACCAAGGCCAAATCATAACAGACGAGCAGGCGGAGCACCGCCAGCCGGGCGACCATCATCCTAGGCGGCATGGCCACGACAACCGCCATGGCAAGAGGAAAGACGACCAACCGGACAGCCGGTATGGCACCAAGCAAGTACCTGAGATGCACGAAGACCCGGCTGCAGGCAGCAGCCGGAGGCAGAGGCCGGATGATAGGCTTCCACGACCCAAGTACACCATGGAGTCTATGCTCGATGGGCCGTGCAAGTTTCATAGTGGCGACAGCAAACCTGTGAACCACACAACACGCAAGTGCAGCTGGACGAAGAAGATGGCTGAATTCGGCGGGCTCCCACCACCACCTCCACCGCCAGCCGGAGGCCCGCTGGACAACAGGGAGCGGCGCAACCGCCGCGAGGACGACGAGGATGGTTACCCATGACAAGTGGGCAACTACCACATCTTCCTTGCAGAGCCGGAGACAAATCACGCCAAAAGGAGGCGCGAGGCGGAGGTGAACGCAATTGTTCCTCCGTTCCCCAATACCTACATTGGTTGGACCAGGCAATCACCTGGAGCAAAGAAGACCAGCCGGCTGTGCTACCAAGCCCTGGCAGCTACACGTTGGTCCTCGATCCCATCATCGGCTCCAAGAAACACTCGTGTTGTTTCTCCCGCGTACTCATCGACGGAGGCAACAACATCAACCTCATGTACCGCAACAGCCTCGAACGGCTCGGCATCAGCGAGTCCCAGTTGCAGCCTTCAAGCACTTCGATCCATGGGGCAGTGCTAGGCCTGTCACATTCGCCAATCGGCAAGATCCGGTTGGACGTCATCTTCGGCAACGAGAACAAATTTCGCCGCGAGCCGATTTGGTTTGAGGTGGTGAACCTTTCTAGCGCCTACCAAATCATACTAGGTCGCCCAGCCCTCACCAAGTTCATGGGAGTGCCGCACTACACGTACCTCAAAATGAAGCTGCCGGGCCCAAAAGGAGTGATCACCGTTAACGACTGCTACAAGCGTTTGATCGAGTGTGCCATAGACGGCTCCAAGCTAGCTGAGGCAATGTTCATCACTGAGGAGAAGCGCGTCATAATGCAGAACGTGGTGGCTCTGCAGAAGGATATGCCGACTGGAGAGCCTAAGCTGGCTGGAGAATCATAGTTCAAGCCTTCGCAGGGCACAAGGAAGATCCTGCTAAACGAGGAGGACCCAAGAAAGTTCGTCCTGGTCGGAGACGACCTGGACAGCAAATACGAAAGCGCGCTCGTCGACTTCCTCCGTGAGAATTGGTTACATTTTTTGCATGGTGCTCCAAAGACATGCCAGGTGTCCCGAGGGAACTCGTCGAGCACTCTCTTCATGTTCGGCTGGATGCGAAGCCGGTCAAACAATCTTTATGCCGCTTCGCAGAAGAAAAAAGAAGAACCATTGGTGAGGAGATAACACGGCTTCTCGCAGCCGGCTTCATCATGGAAGTTTTCCACCCGGAATGGCTGGCCAACCCGATGCTGGTGCTGAAGAAGAACAAGACATGGCGCATGTGTGTCGACTACACCAACCTTAACAAGGCATGCCCCAAGGATCCTTTTGCTCTGTCGCGGATAGATCAAGTCATTGACTCCACCATTGGATGTGATTTGTTGTCTTTTCTGGACGCTTACTTGGGTTATCACCAGATCAAGCTCAATGTAACCGATCAAATAAATACATCATTCATAACCCCGTATGGGGCTTACTGCTACACCACCATGCCCTTAGGTATGAAGAATGCAGAAGCAACCTACTAGTGCTGCATGCAGAAGTGCTTGCAGACGCAAATTGGTAGAAACGTGCACGCCTACGTTGACGATGTCGTCATCAAGACCAAGGAACGGCACACACTGCTCGAGGAACTGAAGGAAACGTTTGAAAATCTCCGCCGCTTCTAGATCAAGCTGAACCCGGAGAAGTGCGTCTTCGGCGTCCCAGCTGGTAAGCTCCTCGGTTTTCTCGTCTCCGAGCGAGGGATCGAGGAGAACCCGGAGAAGATCAGAGCCATCGATCGCATGGAGCTGCCACAAAGCACATGCGGCGTCTGAAGTTCACCGGGTGGTAGCTTCCCTTAGCGGTTAAATCGGCCACCGGTGAGAAGGCCCTCCCCCTGTACCAACTCATGAAGAAGACGGACAAATTCGTCTGGACAGCTCAAGCGGATGGTTCCGAGACCTCAAGCGCATGCTCACTTCATCGCCTATCTTGGCAGCACCAGTCGCAAAGGCGCCAATGCTGATGTACATCGCCGCCATAAATAGAGTTGTCAGCATGGTACTGGTAGTGGAGAGGCCAGAAGAGGGGAAGGACCAGCTGGTCCAGCGTCCCATGTACTACCTAAGTGAAGTACTGTCGCTCTCCAAACAGAACTACCCCCACTACCAGAAGCTGGTGTTCGCCGTGTACATGGCTGCTAAGAAGCTCAAGCACTACTTCCAAGAACACTCCATACGAGTGGTGGCATTGGCCCCGCTCGCAGATATCATTGACAACAAGGACACCACCGGGCGCGTGGCAATATGGGCCATAGAGCTCGTTGCACACAACATTCAGTACGAGCCAAGGACAACAATCAAATCCCAGGCACTGGCCGACTTCATCGTTGATTGGGCAGAGACGCAGTACATGCCACTGGTCCCTGACTCAACATACTAGAAGCTACACTTCGACGACTCCAAGATGCAAGGGATACTCGGAGCCGGAATCGTGATAACCTCGCCCAAAGGCGACCGGCTGGAGTACGTCCTCCAGATCCACTTCAAGGCATCCAACAACGTCGCCAAGTATGAAGCACTCATCCACGTGCTCAATATGGCCAAGCAGATAGACATTCAGAGAATACTATGCTTCAGAGATTCAGACCTGGTGGTGCAACAGGTCTTCGGCGAGTAGGATGCAAGGGACGCGAACATGTCACTCTACCGTTTCTTCGTTCCGCAGGTGTGCGCCTACTTCGAAGGGTGCGAGTTACACCATGTACCTAGGGCCAGCAACGAAGCCGCTAACGCCTTGGCCAGGGTCGGCTCAACAAGACAGGCCATACTGCCTGGAGTCTCCCTCGAGCACCTGCGCAAGCCCTCCATAACCCCGTCGCCGGAGTCCGAATCCATAGTACTCAACGCAGACCCAGGAACGACCGGTGCCTCGCCGCACCCTAGGACTATTGCGCCCTTTTGGGACTGCCTCGCCGCACCGGACTCGCCGCACCGGATCTTTAGCGCCACACCGGGATCCTCATCGCGCCCGGGGACTGCTGCGTCGCACCCGGGGACTACCCCGCGGCAGCCAACGGTCGAAACCAGCAAGCTCCCACCCGACAAACCTCCCAACGTTCCAGAGCCAGCCATCCGCGAGGAGATCAGGCTCATCATGCAGGCGGTGTATTCCATCCGGGAAATACCCGACTGGGCGAAGTCATTCATGAACTTCTTGGCGAAGGATGAGCTCCCAACGGAGGAAGTGGCGGCACGATAAGTGAGACGAAGAGCAAGCGCATACACCATCATCAATAATGAGTTGTAAAAGCGCAACGTCGGAGGCATCTATCAGCGATGCGTAAGCCAAGAGGAAGGAACCAAGCTCTTAGCGGACATACACCAGGGTGAATGCGGCCACCACGCCTCATCAAGAGACGTAGCAGCCAAAGATTTTCGCCATGGATTCTATTGGCCGACAGCATTGAAGGACGCTTAGGAGTTGGTCAAAGCGTCCAACAGTTGTCAGCAATTCAGCCAGCTGAAGCACACGTCGTCTGCGGCGCTCAAGACGATACCAATCACCTGGCCATTCGCAGTCTGGGGGATAGACATGGTTGGGCCGTTCAAAATAGCCCGATCTGGTATGACACACCTGCTCGTAGCCGTATCCAAGTTCACCAAGTGGATCGAGGCAAATCCCATCAAGAAGCTGGATGGAGCAACAGTGTCAAGTTCTTCATGGACATCATCGTCCGATTTGGCTACCCGCACAACATCATCACGGAAAATGGCACCAACTTCGCCAAGGGGGTTTTCGCCCGTTTCTGCGGAGAGAAGGGCATCCACCTGGACCTGGCATCGATCGCGCACCCACAGTCGAACGGGCAGTGCGAGCACGCAAATGGCCTGGTTCTCGCCGAAATCAATCCAAGGCTGATTGAACCACTCATCAGGTCACCCGGATGCTGGATCGAAGATTTGCCAGTTGTGCTATGGAGCTTGCGCACCACCCCGAGCTGTTCAACCGGCTTCACATCGTTCTTCCTTGTCTATGGGCAAGAGGCAGTTCTCCCCATAGACATCCAATTCGACGCACCCTGCAAACATATCTACACGGAGCAAGAGGCCAAGGAAGCACGGGAGGACAGCGTGTACCTGCTCGAGGAAGCACGAGAGTTAGCTCTGTCCAGGTCAGCAATCTATCAGCAGGATCTGTGCCGCTACCACGCCAGCCGGATCCGGCCCACTTCTTTTCATGAAGGACACCTGGTGTTGCGCCTGGTATAGAGCACAAAAGTAATGCACAAGTTGTCCCCGCCATGGGAAGGCCCATCCATCGTCAGCCGGGCGCTACATAACAACTCGTACTATCTGATCGACGCCCAGCAGCCGGCAAAGAACAAGGCAGATCGCTCGGACAAGGAGACAAAACGCCCATGGAACGCGAGCCTGCTCCGGCCATTTTACACTTGAACCAAAAGTGTATGTATCTTCCCTTTCATGTAATAAATGAACAAGCTCGGAAGCCTCGGCACAGTCCTGAGGACTTTCTCCCAATTTCGCGCACCACATCTGTAACACCCCCGATCAGTCCGGACCGACGGCTGTCACTTCTGGCAGCTCAGTAGGGTCTCTAGACTATCCCCACAGACCAACACTAGTCTTTTCTGCACACTTTTTCCTCACTCGTGCACACCCGGTTACCCACTTCCCGGTCGGTCACCCATCCTAGAATTGCTCTAGGCCAAGCACGCTTAACCTTAGAGTTCTTTTCGAATGAGCTTCCGGAAGAGAAGTTGCAACTTGTTGGAATGGGTTTCCTATAAATCCTATTGATCCATGCACCAGGGTCTCACATACACCCACCCTTAGAAGATCGACGTCCTCGTCGATCAACCACAAGCCAGGAACGTCCCCTCTTAGCACATGTCTATGCGTCCATTGCCGGCACATGTGCCATGCCGTGTCCACTCCGGGCCACACGCGCCATGCGCCAATGTCCGCCACTGACCCGCACACGCCCATGTAACTGCGACGGTCGGCTCTGATACCAATTTGTAACACCCGGTCCTCGGACCGGCCGGTACTGCAGCTCAATAGGATCTCTAGACTAACCCCACAGACCAACACTAGTCTTTTTTGCGCACTTTGTCCTCACTCGTGCACACCCGGTTACCCACTTACCGGTCTGTCACCCATCCTAGAATTGCTCTAGGCCAAGCACGCTTAACCTTAGAGTTCTTTTCGAATGAGCTTCCGGAAAAGAAGCTGCAACTTGTTGGTATGGGTTTCCTATCAATCCTATTGAGCCATGCACCAGGGTCTCACAACATCCGTCTCCATACCGGTTGGCCTGGACACCCGTGATTTCTACATGCGGTATAGTATTGCACGGGGGGCCTAGATCAAACTCTTCGGTTCCGGCTTCAGACCGCAAGCCGGTTGTCGACCCGGCAAGAGCAAAAGCCCGAAGTACCTACTACAAGAAAATGCCAAAGCAGAAACAAGGGTGCCTAGGCGAACTGGTCACGCCTGGACAAGCTAACCCAACAACAACGAACCGAAGTATTGCGAGGCACGCCAGCTCAGCCATTCCTTCGGTTTCGGCTGCAGACCGCAACCCGGCCGGCAGCCGGCAAGGACAACGCTCGAAAGTTCAATGCTCGCTGAGAAAAGGGGAGCTGCTAACGGCCTAGCTTGAAAGGGCACCCTTCCCCTTTTTGCGTTTAATCATAACTATAAACGAGCGTGCGTATAATAAAACTAACCCAAAGCAACATTGTGTCTCACACGACACGAGCCACAACTTGATAGGAAATAAGGTGGCAAAGAGCTTCGATCCGGCTGGCTACCCTAGCCGGCCCGAACCTCAGGTACTACACCCAGTGGGCGCGCTCCCGCGCACCCATCAACTTAAGTCAAGACAACAAAGAGCTTCGACCCGGCTGGCTACCCCAGCCGGCCCAAACCTCGGGGACTACACCCAGTGGGCGCGCTCCCGTGCACCCGTCAACTTAAGTCAAGATGGCAAAGAGCTTCAACCCGGCTGGCTACCCCAGCCGGCCCGAACCTCGGGGACTACACCCAGTGGGCGCGCTCCCGTGCACCCGTCAACTTAAGTCAAGATGGCAAAGAGCTTCAACCCGGCTGGCTACCCCAGCCGGCCCGAACCTCGGGGACTACACCTAGTGGGCGCGCTCCCGTGCACCCGTCAACTAAAGTCAAGATGGCAAAGAGCTTCAACCGGTGGCTACCCGGGGCCAGTTCTCGGGGACTACACCCAGTGGGCGCGCTCCCGTGCACCCGTCAACTTAAGTCAAGATGGCAAAGAGCTTCAACCCGGCTGGCTACCCCAGCCGGCCCGAACCTCGGGGACTACACCTAGTGGGCGCGCTCCCGCGCACCCATCAAAGATAAGGTGATCAAGAGCCCCAACCCGGATGGCAAGCCCAGCCGGCTTAGATTTCAAGGACTACAACTAACGAAGACATAAAGACAAAAACACCAATGACAAACAAAAACACAGAATGAGATCAGGACAAAAGGGGTGCGCCAAGTCAATAAGCGGAACACGAAGGTTCCGCACAAAATTCAAAGTTTAAACGACAAAGGTTCACCCACAGGAAGCACAAACAACGGACAAGTTTGAAAAATACTCCTGGCATACCAGGGATCAAGGCTCAGGGTCCAGAGCGGCACAAGGAGCATCAGCAGCAGGAGCAGGAGGCGGACCGACAGGAGGAGCATCGGCGTCGGCTGCAGGGACTTGGCTGGTGGATGTAACATCGGTGGAATTCCAGGGAGCCGAAATCCAGTGAAACGGCAACAGCTCGGAGGGGTCACGGAAGTCACGCTCCAGGTCCACGTAGGTGCCAATCTTCACCCCGCAGGACCGGATCGCCGGAATGCTATCGCAGAGGCCCTCGTAGCTGGTCCCAAAACGGAAACCACGAGTGAGCACACCTAGATCAGCCCCGGATACCATGACTTCACTAGGGCCAGAGCCATCTCCACCCCGCCGCGAGCCACCCATTCCTTGTGAAACTCCAGCACATCGATGCAACGAGACAAGGCAACAACTAAGCTGGCAATGTCATGCAGATCACCCGCCTCCGTCCAGATGTAATGGAAGAGGTAGTTAGGAACGACACGAAGACCATTGCTGTCCTCCCCCAACACCTTAACCAGATCGAGGGTGGTCAGATCGCGACCAGCCTCCTCCACTGACAGCTTCTCAAGATCCATCTCGGTCGACTCAGGGTAATGAGTTGCAGCCGAAGACACGAGTAAGTGGCAAGATTCGATTCAGCTAGCCATGGTACATAGAAGGCAAGGAGCAGAAAACTTACTGACAACCATCTCTGAGATGCTCTGGAGTTGCTAGGTCAGCTCCTCCTCCCGGGAGCGAAGAGTCTTGATCGTCTCCTCCCTCTAGACGGAGATCGTTTCAAAATTCTTCAGCGCCTCTGCCCGGATGTCAGCTCCCTTCTTGCCCCTCTCCACGCTAACCTCAAGCTGATGCTTGGTCTGGGCCAGTTGGTCGAACTGCGCCTGCCGCGTCTTGTTCGACTCCTCCAGCCGGGCAACCTTAGCTTTGAGGCGCTCCACCTCCTTCTCCTTGTCCAGAATCATGGTTGTAGGGAGTATACCCGATGGTTAACAAAAAGCGGGAAAAGGGATCCAACCGCCAAGACAGGTCGGAAGAAGCAATCTTACGGACTAGATCTCGGGTGTTCTTCACCGACTCCGAAAACGCTCTCTGCAAAGAGAAACGAGTAAGAGACGGAACGAAACCCGGCCGCAAAAACAAAGTACGAAAAAAGATAATGGGGATAGGCACCTACCTCCATGAAAGCAGACAAATTTTTGGCCTCGCCAAGGCCCTTCTCCATTCCCTCAACCAGGTGGCGAACCTGGCTAAGTGCGACGGGTGTCGTGCCTGAGAGATGGGCGAGGATTGCACCCGGCATCAGCACAGCCGGAGCTGGCCTCGAGCCGGTCACCACGACCTCGTCATCATCAGCGCACGGCTGGCAGCCGCCCGCTGCAGCCGTCTGCACAGCCGCAGCCTACTCCGTCACCTCCGTGACGACGGGCCTGGTGGAACTGGCTGGAGCATCGCTCTAGGCCGGGTTCACACCAGCCCCAGGACGAAGGAGGGGGGTCTCGGGATCCTGCGCGGCCGCGAATAGCTGCCCCAGCCGCGAAGACATGGGCGCTTGGTTCGGCAGCCCCGTGGTCAGGGAACCCTGAGGATGTTGGAATTATGCCCTAGAGGCAATAATAAAGATGTTATTATTATAATTCTTGTTCATGATAAAGTTTATATTCCATGCTAGAATTGTATTAAGCGGAAACTTTAATACTTGTGTGGTTTGTGAACAACACCGTGTCCCTAGTACGCCTCTATGGACTAGCTCATTGATCAATGATGGTTAAGGTTTCCTAACCATAGACATGAGTTGTCAATTGATAATGAGATCATATCATTGGGAGAATGATATGGTGGATAGACCCAAACTAAGCGAAGCAATTAGATCGTTTCATCGTGTTCATCTTTGCGAAGCTTTTCCTATGTCAAATATTGTATTCCTTAGACCATGAGATAATGCAACTCCACAGTAGGAAGAAAGCTTTGAGGTCATCAAGCGTCATCCTATGATAGGGTGATCATAAAGGTGTCTCTCGGTGATCGGAAAGTATCTGTTGGGTTGTATGTATCGAGATGGAATTTGTCCCTCCCAAGTCGGAGAGATATACTTGGGCCCACTCGGTGTCGATATCAACACGCTTGCAAGCATGTGGTTAAGGAGTTAATCACAAAGTGAAATCGGATTCTGACGGAAGTAAAGTACTTGTTGTGAGCAGATTAAACTAGGTATGACGATACCGACGATCGAATCTCGGGCAAGTAAAATATCGCGAGAAGGGAATATATATATGGGATTGATTGAATCCGGCATCGTGGTTCATCCGATATGATCATCGATGAATGTGTGGGAGTCAATATGGGTGCCTGACCCGCTGATTATTGATAGAAGATCATGCGCATATTCTCGAACCCGAGGTCACACATAACGTGTCTCGGCTAGGATAGATTGGATAATTGGTTTATGAATTTTTGTTGAGTCTCGGATGGGATCCGGGATATCACGAGGTTCGGAATGGTCGGAGAATAAGATTCATATAAAGGCGGTGCAGTTTTGGAGTTCGAATTGTTCGGGTTAATCGGTATTGTACCGAAGCTTCTAGAACCTTCGGAAGGGGACCAACGTGGCCCCACCTTCCGGGAGGGGCATGGGCCTATGAGGGAGTGTCTGGCGCATTGGGCCAGGGGCACAAGGCCCCATAGGGCCCAGCCGATTCTAGAGAGATTTGACTCGTTTAAATCTCGGGATAGAATTTCTAGATAAGGGAGAGTTTAAATCGTTTAAACTAGAGATAGGATTTCTAGATAAGGGAGAGTTTAAATTGTTTAAACTAGAGATAGGCTTGGAGGAGGGGCAAGGGCTGGCCGCCCCCCCTCTATATATAGAGGGGTGGTGCGCCCCCTTCCCCCTACACACACCTTCCTCCAAGCCCTAGCAGCCTTGCTACCTTCCTCTCTCCCTCCCGACTGTTTGTAGGCGAAGCCCTGCAGCAGAAATTCTCCACCATATACACCACGCCGTCGTGTTGTAGATCCAATCTATCTCTCCACCATACTTGCTGGTCCGAGGAACGAGGAGGCGTCGAGTCTTTGCCGTGTGCATCTCACGGAGGCACCGCCACTTGTGGTGCTAGATCGGATCGGATCGCGAGGAGGAAGCGATGCGACTACATCACCCACGTTCCGACGAACGTTCCGCTGTGCGAATCTTCAAGGGTATGAAGATCTAATCCAATCTCTCTTGTTGATTGCATCTCCTAGATTAGATCTTGGCTTTCCCTCTGTTCGCATCCGTAGAAAATTTTGATTTACTATGCCTCGAAACCCTTCAGAGGATCCCTAGGAGGAGACAACACGGCAGGCGCAGCTGGAGCGGGTGCAGTCGGCGACCTCGCCACCTCCTCAACCACCGGAGGCAAGGGAGGAGCAATGGCAGCGGCACCAGAGTCGCCAAGCAACATCGCCTCGTTGTGTGGGGTGAAAGCAAGAAAAGTCCCCAGCAGAAACACACGATGCAAGGGAAGATTCTAACCCAACGATAGATGGCGGGGAGACGACTTGGCGCGTCGGGCACATCCTTTTTTGCTCAACGGGAGCCGATGCAGCAATAGGCGCCGCCCTCTTCCCCCGGGCTTTTGTCGCGGCCTTCTCTCGGTTGGCCTCATCGTCGGTGGCATCGACTACAACAAAAACAAAAATCTTAGCCACACCTCCACGGACCAAGATGAAGGATGGAGCTGCAACCGGTAGCTTACCATGAGGATCCGAGGGGCCGTTGTCCGATCGGACGGGAAACCCTTCAGGATCCGTCTAGGGGTACTTCTTCGGTTTCCTGTCCGCCAAGAAGGAGGGGAGCGGGAAGTCTCCCATGCCATCTTCGGCTAGCTGCGCCATGAACAACTACTCAAAAAGAGGAGCATAAGGCACCCAAGGAAAACTCCCAGCAAAGAAGACAAAGGCAAAAACAACAAGAAAATCAGAGAACAACTCACCCGGGGCGGCAAGCAGCCGCGATGGTACGACGAACAGGAGTACGCCCAGGTCGCCTCCATGCGGAACTTGGAGATCATGGAAATCCAGTTCCACGGGTCCTGGTAGGGCACATCCTTCCGCGACGGATCATCGGCGGTCGACAGATGGCACATCTTGTGCGACCGCTTCTGCAGCGGAAGCACGCGACGTGCCATCCAGGACAGCACGATGTGCTAGGCGGTGAGCCGCTCTGTCTCCACCATCACCTCCTCCCGGGTGGCCATCCAATCGAGGTACGCTGCAGCGCCCATGCTCTTCGTCGTCCAGCCCTTCTGCGTTGAAGGCACATTGACGAAGGGTGGCAGGCAGATCCAGTCCACCTCTGTGGCGTTGTTCACATAAAAATATGCGCTACCACAACTTGACGGTGTTGGGAAGCTCGAAATGCGACATCTGCGAAGAAGGTCGTGGGTAGATGGCGCAGTAACCTGTCTGCATCAACGGACCGTCCTTGACGGTGTTCTGGGTCTTGAAGTGGAAGAACTTGAGAAAGTTTGCCACCTCAGGCCACACCCCATGGTACGACTCGCAACAGGCGGCATGATGCGACAACTGCGCGATGGCATTCGCGCCAAGGTGGTGGAGTTGGAGGTCGAAGAAGACGAAGAGTTGAAGGGGAAAGGGGATAACGGGGACGCCGAAGCCGCGGGCGAAGTGTGCGAGGAAGATGACGCGCTCCCCGGCCGAGGGTCTTGGACCCGCTCCCCCTCCGGCGCAAGATGATGCTTCACCAACATCGACGAGGGAAGAAATCCACCCCGCTGATACTTGTAAACAAGGTCTTCGGTCAGGAAAGACCCGCACCAACCCCCACGCTGCCGGCAACATATTGGCAGAAGGAGTGGCCATAATGGACAGTGTGCGGTGGCTCCGGCGGCAACGAAGAGGAGGCGCAAGGAGCGAGATGCGTTGAGAGGAAGGGAACAAAGAGCCGGAGTAAGAGGAAGTGTGAACCCCGTACCCCTCCAGAGCTCTATTTATCCCCGCGGGGGGCACCGTCGCCCCCTCAGCTTCCACGCGACGTGTGGCCTCGAGGCAACCCAGCCACACGAAGCTATGGCTCTGGATCCTTTGCGCCGTCACAACCAACCACTGAAGATCCGCAGGCGTTACGAGGAGACGAGGCATGCGCGCCCGCCCTGAGAAACCGTTGTGGCAAGTGGCGTGCACAGTTGTCAAAAACTGACGCAGCGACACGGAAGTCCAACTGACGCGACATGCGCCAGAGCAGCAGCCGTGGCTGACGACATCACCAACCTCATCAAGCGGCCGTCTCCGGCTTACCGGCGGTCCCCGCCTTGTTTACCCGTGGCGGCGGCGATTCCGCAGCCGGTTAAATCCAGCCGGAAAGCAAAAGCAAAAGCTGTAGCCGAACGCGGACAACCAACTACATCACGATACACAAGAGCACGCAAGACCTTACCCACCGGTCAAGTCCATACGTGCTTGGGGACTAGTGTCGGGGGAATGGGGAAAGCCAGGACAAAGTGGGTCGTCTCCAAACGGCACAGGCCGCCTGGCCCTCAAGAAGGATAACTCGAGCTGGTTGGTTAATACCGCCTGGCTGGGCATAAAGCTTCCCCGGCTGGCATGTCTAGCCCGGTAGCCAGAAGAACCGGCCGGGTGGACGCTTCCACCCGGCTCACCTCGGATTAGATGGAGAGCACGGAAGGGCTGATGCTCCTTGCGGGGTATTCCTCTGGCCCTCCTTCGTCATCGGGTAGGCTGGCATGCTGTCACGACCAGCGCTACCCGACGAGGATAAAGCAAAGTGGTCGGCTGACTGACAAAAGCAGTGTGGGTGACTGTTAAAGCAAGGGTGATGCCCCAAAGGAAGCCCGGGTGACCGCTAAAGAAGAGGATGACGCTAAAAGAAGGGCGGACTGGTTCCTGGCCCACCGGCTGGGCCCTGCCCTGTAAACCCATACCCAAACAGTAAACCCTGGAGCCCAAATTATAATCTGCCCCCCAGACTAGTATATAAGGGAGGGCAGAGCTGGGGTTCTAGGTAAGCGAGGATATAAGAAGTGCTAGCCTCTAGTTTTGATCTTCCTCTAGCTCTCGACAGTAGCTAAGGAAATAGCTCCAGGAGCATCTGTATAGGGCATTCGCCCCTCCGTATAGTTCGTCTTGCAGGAGTAGGGGTGTTACCTCACCAAGAGGGACCCAAACCTGGGTAGGTCACTGTGTCTGCAGTTTACCGTGCCCAACCCGTTGCGTGAGCCACCGATTGCATTCGAGTGTCCCTCTTTAGCCATCCCCGATGGCACTGTCGTGTTCCACACCATGACAGTCTTCCTCTACCAAAACGCCAGGTATAGGTGTATTGGGAACATATATGAGAGATAGAGGGTTTATAGTAAGGGAAGGGCTTGGGTTAAGATGCTAAACTGTGAAGAATCAAGAAAAGCGTAGAAACTTTGAGAAGATGTTCAATAAAGCTCCAAATAAAACGAATGAAGAACCAACTCTTCAACACAAAGAGGGCGATGGCCGAGGCCACCATGTAAGAGTTTGTGGCATGACACCGCAAAGAATTATCCTTGGGTTCATAGCCACTACTCATCAATAAAGCTCACATATCACAAAATGATATTAAAAGAATTGATTTTCTTAATGTTGGCATTATGGGGGGAGGGATAGTCCAATGTATTAGGACCACACTCCCCCTATCTCCATGCCTGCATCTAAACACAATAAGGGTCAAGACATAAGTGAGTATGCAAGGTAATCAAGTCAAGCTCCTTGAATCAATGATATTTTGTTCATTCCGTAAATAACAAAATCTTGCTTCATCACGTGTCTTCGTGAATATATCGGGAAATTGGTCTTTGGTTGAAACATAGGCTAGCTCAATATCTCCTTGTGGCATCCCGCAAAACCACTACTAGAAAATCGCGTTGAATTTGTGCATTGCATCGTCATCATCATGTGTTGTTTGTCTAAAACTATTTTTCGCAACGCCCGTTTTGTTTTCTAAAAAAAACGCCCCTTCTTTATTCAAAACCAAAACCCCGGGTCTCCGGATTAATTTGTTTGTCTGCGATCGGGTTGCAGAAGCCGTATTTTAAAATAAATAAAATTTGAATCATTTTTAGTGGGGCAGTCGAACGGGCCGAATGACCCGAACGACCACCCTAGAAAAATAAATCGGTCCAACCTCTAAATCCTACAGCTACCAACCTACCTACCCAGCCCTCCCCTCCACCTCACCCCAACCTATCATCTTCCGCCACCTCACCCTCTCCCTCTCCTCAACCAATCCTATCCTGCCACCTAATCCCTCCCTCTCTCCTCTCAACCCTCCCTCACCCCACTCTCTCACCACACACGCAGAGCACGCACCCACCCACCCCGAACCAGCCCCCACGCGCGACCCACGCGGGTCCCACCCTGTCGGCCCTCCACCCACGTCTCTCTCCTCCCCGCTCACCCTCCTTCCCCACCACGTTTTCCCCCTACCTCTCCCGCGCGCCTGCAGCCCCACCTCGACCCCTGCTCGCCGCTTCTCCCTCCCCTCCAGTCCCCTCTCCCTGCCCCTCCTCCATGAGCATCTGCCGCACCACGCCCCTCTCTGCCGTCTGAGCCTCCTCGGCCATCGTCCGCCTTGAGCTCGCCAAGGTCGCCGTCCCTCGCCAGCGTCGCCCCAGCGTGACCAAGCCGCCTCCCGACCCAGGCTCCACCGCTCCTGCACCTTCCCCACCTCGCGTCCCGCCTCCTTCCTATCTCCCCCAGCCGAGCTCCGCCTCCCTTTGGCGCCTCCCTCGCCGGCCCTCCCGTCGCCCCTCCGGCCGTTAGCCGCCGCCCATCCTCGCATCTCTCCGTCGTGCCGCCCTCTGCCGGCGCCCGCCCGCGCGTCACCGCCTCTCCACCACCCGCCTCCCGGGCGGCCACAGCTCGCGCCCTCCCGCCCGCCGCTCCGGCGCCGTCGCGCCCTGCTCGACCTCCTCGCCGCGCGCAGCTCCCTCCCCGCCTCGCGCGCTCCGGCCGCGCCCTGCTCGTCCGCGTCGGCCCGCAACCGCCCTCCGTCGCTGGGCGCCGCCAGACCGCCCTTCTCCGATCACGCTAGGTGCCGTGTGAAACACGGCAAAACCGTTTTAATGCGCCCGCACGAAGTCAACGACTCGACCGCAACACCCTCCGCAGTACCAGGGACACCTGTTGGAGCAGGATCGCGTGAAGCACGACAAGATCTTCTGCCTGGAACCCGCATGATCGCCTTCTCGGAGCAACAAGTACTCTGCCGCGGAACCCCAAGACCGCCGACAAGACCGACCCATAACAAGTTCTCAGTTTTCGTCGCCAAGATCTCCTCACGGACAAGACCGACCCGATGCCGGCCACAGATGATCGAGGTGACATACCGAGATATTCGACAGGGAACGACAAGAACTTCTACCGGAGTCCAAAACCCCAAAGTCCGAACCCCGTGGACCGACATGATCTCCTTCACGGATACGTCAAGTACGCCCTCCCGGAACGCCAAGGTCGCCAATGCGAATACGACAAGTTCTTCGCCCCGGAAGCCTAGACCGACTCGATGGCGCGGACCCGACAAGATCGTCGCGATGACAAGAACGACACCGACCAGGGCGAGTCCGATGTGCCCACGACACCGAAAGTCCCCCTTCACGGAACGCCAAGAACTACCCCCGATATCCGAGAACGATCCCGTCGAGACCGATCCGTCGAACCCTGGACCCTGAGACCGACCCCGAACCCCGGAACCCCAAGACCGTCGAGACCCCTCAATGTGTGACCCTTACCCGAGAACCCTATTTTATAATTTGCCAACTATATAAATTGTTGCATATTAATTGTTCATGCATGCATCTTTGTCTGCGGTTTGGGGGCCTTATGCCGATTCACTGCATAATTAAATATGGGGCCCATATGCGGACAAATCTAGCCTTGTATTGGCCTCATTTAAACTTGTGTAGCGAACCGGTATCTTATCTTGCCTTGTTAAAACAACATTTAAATTGTGGGGGTTCTAAACAACTTGAACCATTTAATTAATTGTCGGGACCCCGGTTCCGCTTAATATTGCCCAATTGCATTGCACCTTTGCCATGCCATGCATCATACCATAAGCATGCCGATCTTCTGCCGTTGAATTAAATAGTGCATCCGGTGTTTCTTCTAGTGTTTTGCTTCTTCGCGGATAAGGCCGTTGAGTTGATGCGAGTGTCGCCCCGATCTTCGGTTGAACCTACGACATGTTTTCCAGGCGAGCATCTCCCCCTTTCTACCTATCTTACTTTTATAGTATTTATTCCCTCCTGTTGATCTATTGCTATCTGTGTTGCGATGCTCTAGTTTTCGTACCCGTGATATACCGTGCAGCCCTATATTGCCTTGGACACATCCTATTACCTGTTGTTTGGTAGATAGATGGACTTGCGCGTCGTAGTCGCTTGATCAAGTGCTGTTGCGTGTCGTCGATTAACGATTGTTGATGTATTGCCGCATGTTGTTGTTGGAGTTGATCATAGTTTTACTTACCGTTCACTTTAATTCCTGTTTAATAACTAAAATTGAAATAAGCAGAGGCATCGGTGGGTGATAGATAATATTTGGTTTCCGAACGCCCACTTGTGTCCCGTAGGACCCCGAGTACTTGATACTGTTCCTTGATTTATCGCGCTATCCACATCTGGGAGGTATATGGGACCCTCGAGCGAGCTTGATTCGTCTTATTTCTTGGGGCCACAAACTAGTTTGAGGTTTTATTTACTATCCACTTATGCCATGCTACTTATGTATTTAAATTGTGCGACGGATAGCACTTTGTCTTGTTTAGGAATTGTGACCCGTTTTGATATCGACACCACAGTTTCGGGTTCCCGATCGTTCTGACCCCACAAACCTCGGGTCCGTCTCGAGCTAGCTTACGTTCTTGGTGTACTCAAGGGTGGCCCCTGAAATATTTCTGAATCTGTGATTGCTTTGTCGTGAAAGCCTCGTTGGGTTTTATTTTGGTTTTTCCAGGGTTGATCGGCGTGTGTTGCTATTGGTGCACCCGGCCGGTAAAACTTTCAAAGCCGTGTCATGCGGATATGGACGACTTGGAGCCTGATATCTCGATCATAGACAAGCATAACTAAAGTTTATTGCTGTAAATTTGACTTTATAATGACTAGTAATCGCTTCACTATAATGGAATGGCTAAATAATACTGCCCACAATTGCTTGTTTGGTTTGTAAACTGCGACAATTGTATCGACTAGTAAGTATTGCAACTTCTAGCGGAATGGCTAAATAAAAGTACCAACAACTACTTTGGGTTTTGGGTTTACATCATGCTATCTGTATTTGATTAGTAATTGCTGCAACTTCTAGCGGAATGAATAACTAAAAGGGCCCTGCTTCTTTTATCGGACAATTATCTATACGAATAGTAATTGCTGCGATAATCGAATAAATAAAAGCGCCAAGCTGTGTGAGTTCCTCGGTTGACTTCCTCTTTTGGTCTCGAGGAAACACCGGGAGGTTTGTTTGGTGTTAGCTTGGTTGGATCCGGATAGGTCTATCTTACCTCTCTCCGATCGCCGCCATTGTATCGAGTCTCTATAGATTGTTTAGTGCATGTTGCTTTCGATCCACCATACCTATGTGGCGAGGACGCGAATTCTAGCCTCGCCGTGTCTTGGCCTCGATCTTGGCGCTCCTCTTTTCCTTTGCCTTTGTCGGCACCCTTTTGTTTAAGCGGTTTTGAGATCGGCCGTTAGCGAGGTTACCCTTCGGCTTGGGCGGGGTTATGGGCGCCATTGGTTATTCTTGAGCTCTTAGCCCCATTTGCATCTTGTCCGTAGTCGGACGCTCTATCATTCAAGGTGATTTGTTTTTTTGTATATTATATCTGTATTCTTGACTCAGAGAGGCGGTGTTATATATATATATATATATATATATATATATATATATATATATAAATATATATATATATATATATATATCTGTTCTGTGGGTCCCATCGAGGACTGTTGTGTAATGTTATTACTTCGTTTTCCACCCGCACGAAAGTGCCTGGTGGGCACCTTTGAATCGTTTCTATGCGGGTTTGGCGGGAAGCGCTGAACTTGCATAGGTCCGATTCTGAGGGTGTTACACTCCTCGAGCAACATGATCTCTAATAAAGTGATGATGGATCTCAATATGTTTTGTCCTTGTATGATCCACCGGGTTGTAGGAAATCTTGATGGCACTTTCATTGTCACAATGGACACCGTATTCCTTTAAAGTTTGCCTCATCCATATCAATTGAGTGCAAGCACTAGCAGTAGCCACATATTCATCTTCGGCGGTGGAGAGAGATATGCAATTTTGCTTCTTAGAAGACCAACACACCAAGGACCTACCAAGAAATTGGCAAGCCCCGGAGGTTGATTTCCTATCATCCTTGTTACCAGCCCAATCTGAATCCGTGTACCCACAAAGAGAGAATGTTGAACCTCTAGGATACCAAATACCATAATTTGGGATATGAACCAAATATCGAAAGATTCTCTTGACCTCAATCAAGTGGGTTTCTTTAGGAGCCGCTTGATATCTTGCACACTCGCCTACACTTAGCACAATATCGGGTCTAGATGCACAAAGGTAAATCAAAGAACCAGTCATATATCAGTATTACCTTTTGATCCACATCTTTACCATTTGGATTTAGTTCAAGGTGAGTCTTTGTTGCCACGGGAGTAGGAGCTCCATTTAGATCTTTCATGTTGAACCTCTTGAGCATGTCTCGAGTATACTTGGATTGATTGAAGAAGGTTCCTCCTCTCACTTGCTTGATCTCAAAACCAAGAAATACCCTCAATTCTTCCATCATAGACATCCTGAACCTATTAGTCATACGCTTTAAGAATTCATCATTAAAAGCCTTGTTATATGACACAAAGATAATATCGTCAACATATATTTGGCATACAAAAATCTCCCCATTAACCTTCTTAGTAAAAAAAGTGGGATCAGTTTTCCCAACCTCAAACCCACGATCTAGTAACAACTCTCTAAGGTGCTCATACCACGTGTGTGGGGCTTGTTTAAGCCCATTGAGCGTCTTATCAAGCTTGTAGACATGGTTCGGGAAGTTGGGATCCTCGAACCCCGGGGGGTTGCTTTACATATACCAACTCATGCAATTGACCATTTAGAAATGCACTTTCTACATCCATTTGTTGCAATTTAAAGTTATGATGTGCCGCATAAGAAAGAAGGATACGTATGGACTCAAGGCGAGACAGGGGAGCATATGTCTATCCATAATCAATGCCTTCAATTTGAGAGAACCCTTGAGCTACCAATATTGCCTTGTTCCTTATAATAATACCATGTTCATCTTCCTTGTTCTTGAATATCCACTTAGTACCAATAACATTGCGGCAGTATTTTGGCTTTTCAACTAACTTCCACACTTTGTTTCTCTCAAAGTTGTTGATCTGTTTATGCATTGCTTCTAGCCAATCTAAATCTTCAAGAGCTTCCCATACTTTCTTTGGCTCCACCATGGATATATGTGCTTGATGCTCACCAAAATGCTTCAATTGAGCTCGAGTAGACATTCATCTCCTTAGATCACCAAGCACATTCTCAAGTGTGTGGTCCCTTATTTCCAACATCCTATCCACTCTAGCTTTATGATGACTTTCAATCAACTTGTTATCTCTTATGGGGATCTCTTTATCATTTTGGTCCTTGTCTTGACCATCATCTTGACCTAGACCTTCACTGGGATCATTCTCATCATCATGAGCCATAGATTGACCTTGGTCATGATTAGGCAAACTCCTGATAGGCGTTGAGATGATCTTGTGGCTGATTCTATAAATCTTTCATGAACAATAGACTGAGCAGCGTTGGCCAATCTGGTAAGTGGATAATCTTGTTCATCCTGGATAGAAGTTTCGGCCTGATCAACTTGTTGAGGGTTCCCAATTTGTCTTTGGCTTGGGTCATCATTTTCCTCAATAGCAGGTGCTTGTTGATGTTGTGAAGATGAGGGCTCCACCTGAGTAGAGCATTGTTCTTCTCGATCCGTCGCAAGGGGTTCCTCAACGGGGCGGATGAATCCCGCACCATTCCTCTTACGACATCTTAAGGCATTTCATCATCTACATCATAGACATCAACACGCCCCCCTTGGGGACCATCATATTCTTCGAACACCACACTACAAGATTCTATGACAACTCCAGAGAGTTTATCATCATGTCCATATCACATCACATGCCCCTGCAAAAACAAGTTAGACGCCTCTAATTTTCTTTGCATATTTTACATGGCTTCGGGATTTCGAATAAGAACCGTTCTTACCTACGAACAAGAACCACAACGCTGATACAAGTATTGTCAGATGCAAATTGTAAATTGGATCTTAGTTATGGTGGGAGAGACAAACACCTGCAAAGCCACTTGTGCAATACAAGTTGCACATCAAGCGTGGAGAAATTCTCATGTGCGCTGACATGTAAGGTTAGCCCGAGCCGCTTCATCCTGATGACCCACAAGTGTAGGGGATCACAACAGTCTTCGCGGGTAGTATTACCCAATTTATTGATTCGACACAAGGGGAGCCAAAGAATACTTGCAAGCCTTAACAACTGAGTTGTCAGTTCAGCTGCACCTGGAAATAGTTCTTGCTCATAGAAGTTTATCAGTAGCAATAGTCTGTAGTAGCAACAGCAAAGCAACAACAATAGTAAATTAGGAGCAATAGTAGTAGTAACGGTAACAGTGGGATTCGAGTGCAATAGGCATAGGGATGGATGGACTGGCGTTGCATGGACGAGTCTAAACATGTAACTTCAAGAACTAGGGCATTGCAGATAAATAATAACAAGCATCCAAGTACTAAATAATCGTAGGCATGTGCTCCAAATATAGTCATACGTGCTCGCAATGAGAACTTGCACAACATCTTCTGTCTAGCCAGCCAGTGACAGCGGGGCCTCTAGGGAACTACTGGCAATTAAGGTGCTCCTTTTAATAGAGCACCAGAGGAAAGCATTAAAACTCCGTGAACACATGTGATCCTCACACCACAGCCATCCCCTCCGTTTGTCCCAATTATTGTCACTTCGGGGCCTTTGGATCCGTACAATGATATGTGTACACAACTTGAAGATAAGATCACAAACAATACTATCATAATAATTCAATAATAAGTTCAGATCTGAGATCATGGCACTCGGGCCCTAGTGACAAGCATTAAGCACAACAAGTTGCAACAAAGTCAAATAGCACTAATAGAGGTACTAGGCACTATGCCCTAACAGATCTTATTTGATTGCATGATAGAACTCATCCAATCCCTACAGTCCCCAAGCCTACAGCTGGGGATTACTCACTCATGGATGAGGGAAACATCGATGGTTGATGGAGATGTGTTGGTGATGATGATGGCGATGATCCTATCCAAATTCACCGTCCCGACAGGGTGCCAGAACGGAGTTTCTAGATCCGAATCTTGGTTTCTGGTGGCGGAGGCGGAGCGGAACTCTTTTTTGAAAAACTATCGAACCCCCCTCGGTTTTTAGGTCGAGAGGCAACTTACAGGCGCAGAGGGGGGTGCCTGGGGTGGTTGCACCCCCTAGGCGTGGCCAGAGGTGGGCCCGCGCTTGGCAGGGGTTTGTGCCCCCAGGACCCTTCTCCGTCTCGTCTTCTGGCTCCATGGGTCTTCTAGTGAAATAGAATTTTTGGCATATTTTCCGGAAATTTTCCTTTGATTTTCTGCACAAAAATAAGACACCATGGTAATTCTGCTGAAAACAGCGTCAGTTCATGTTTGTTGTATCCAAATCACACAAGTTTAGAGGAGAAACAATAGCAAAAGTGTTCCGTAAAGTAGATACGTTTTGGACGTATCACGTCCCACCACCCCGCAAGATGCAAAGTACACGAAAAGAAAATGATAACGAGAGCATCAACGCCCACAAAACCGTTGTGTTCTACTCGTGCAACAGATCTATGCATAGATTCGGCTCTGATACCACTGCAGGGTTCGTTGCATGGAAAACAAAAAAATTCTACCGCAAGAACGAACAAAACCAAGATCCAATTTATGGCAAAGCCAAGATCTAATCTACAAGATAGGTGCAACAAGATAGATGAGTGATGTCTATGCACGCTTCTATTATTGTAGACAGTGTTGGGCCTCAAAGTGCAGAGGTTTGTAGAACAGCAGCAAGTTTCCCTTAAGTGGATCACCCAAGGTTTATCGAACTCAGGGAGGAAGTGGTCAAAGTTATCCCTCTCAAGCAACCCTCCAATCAAGATACAAGAAGTCTCTTGTGTCCCCAACACACCCAATACACTTGTGAGGTGTATAGGTGTACTAGTTCGGCAAAGAGATAGTGAAATACAAGTAGTATGATGATTATAAGACAACGGTGCCAGAAAAGACTTTGATGGCGTGTTGTTGACGTGGCAGAAAAGATCTTGACTAGAGGAAGAAACTAAAGGAAATCTGAAATAAAGATGGAAGCAAGCAAACATGCAACAAATATAGTTGTAAACGGTGTTTCAATGCTTAGAAACAAGGCCTAGGGATCATACTTTCACTAGTGGACACTCTCATATAAATATCTTCTCTTCATGATACTACTCGTAACTACTCTCCGGTTGGATAACTCTAATCCACGGTAGGGCTACAAAAGCACTCCTTAAAGTTTGCAATCCCCATCTAGATAACCCCACAATGTCACCTTAAGCGTTAGATGGTTCATTCAAACACCACAATTTCATAGAGACATCCAACTCCAAATATAACTCATGACAAGTGTTTATGTAATCTCTAGCCCAAGTGGCACAGGTGTGCACGCTGTCACTTTCACACACATGGGGAAAAGCATAGATCTATTAAAGCGCTTGAGTAGCAGAGTAGATCTACTCGATTACAAAGCTCATGATCACATAAAGATCACGCATAGAGAGAGAGAGAGAGAGATGAACACATAGCTACCGGTAGATCCCTTAGCCTCGAGGAATAACTACTCCCTCCTCATCATGGGAATTATCAACTGCGATGGAGATGGTGGTGCAGATCGATGGAGATGGCTCCAGGGGCACTTCCCCATCCCGACAGGGTGCCGGAACAGAGACTTCTCTCCCCCGAATCTCCCCTTCGGTGGCGGCGGTGCTGCAGAACTTTTTGTGGAGATCAGATCCACGTTAGGGTTTACGTCTCGGGGAGATGTATATATAGGTGAAAGGGCAAGGTTGGTGGAGGGCCAGGGGCCCACACCATATGGTCGCGTGGCCAGGGTGGGCCCGCGCCACCGTATGGTGTGGCCACCCTAGTGCCCTCCTCCATTTCTATTTTGGGCTCCGTGTCATGTTGGGTAAAATATCGACTTTGGCTTTTATCCCATCTAATTCCGAGAATATTAATTTTCTGGCTTTTCTAGAACCAAAACAGCAGAAAACAGGCAACTGGCACTGCGACATCTTGTTAATAGGGAGTACCCCATTGTGTGTCACCTCTCTGGGCCTCGTGAGCTCCTCCTGCATGCCGAACAACTAGGAGATTCTGTTGAAGTCTCTATCGCAGCTATTAGACCTGGTGAAGCTTCCTTGGACGGTGATGACGCCCCTAGGTCCTGGCATCTTTAGTAGAAGGTATGTGTAGGTGGTACTGCCAAGAATCTTGCGAATGCCACGCGTCCGAGGATGGTGTGGTACTGTGATGACTAGTATACCACTTTGAATTCTAGTCGCTCGCGCCTAAAGTTATCGGGATGGTCAAAGATGACGTCGAGCCATGTCTTGGCCAGGGGATATATGCCCTTCCCTGGGACTATGTTGTGGAACGTCGTGTCTAACTGCTCCAGGTTGTACAGCGGGAAACTCATCGTTGCGAGTGTGCTGGCGAACATCGGATTGATGCCGATGTCGTTGTCCATGAAGACGCGGCTCATTTCAAATCCTCCAATCTGGGCCTCGAGCACCAGGGCAGCATGACCCGGCGAGGGATCTAGCGTGGGTGATCCGAACGATCGAATGTGATGCAGGACTCTAATGAACCACAAGTATAGAGGGTGTATCGTAGTACTTTCGATAAATAGGAGTGTCAATCCCAATGAGGAGCAGAAGGTGTTGACTTTCGATAAATAGGAGTGTCAATCCCAATGAGGAGCAGAAGGTGTTGACTAGTGGTATTGAGCAGGAAATCTCTGTAAATCCTTAGCAAACGGATATTTAGGGGTTTTCTGATAAAGCAAAGAAATAAAGTGCAAGTAATAAACACAACGAACAAATGCAGCAAGTGGCCCAATCCTTTCTTATCAAAGGAAAAGCCGGTGGAAATACTTATAAGGACCAAACGTTCTCGAGGACACATGGGAATTCTGTCAAGTGCTTTCGCTTCATATAGCTGAGTACCCTTCTTTGGTGTTGTAAGTGTTGTGTGGGTGAACCTGTGCTAATGTACCGACCTTACTTGGACTAATACATACTTGTCATTAAACCCCCTGCAAGCATCCGCAACTACAATAGAGCAATTAAGATATAAACCTAACCACAGCCTTAAACTCTGAGATCCTACACTCCCTTGTGCAATGGTGTCCTAACGGGGGTTCAGGTTTCTGTCACTCCGGCAACCCCACAATTAGTAGCCAAATACACAATGCATTCCCCTAGGCCCATAAATGGTGAAGTATCATGTAGTCGATGTTCATATGACACCACTAGAAGAATAACACCACAACTTAAATACTAAACCATTGAATAATATCTCAACACAAATCCATTACTAACAACATGACTTCTCACATGTCCTCAAGAACTAAACGAACTACTCACAATACATCATATGGATCAAGATCAAAGATGATATGGTGATGGATGACAATATGAACATAAAAAATAATCCAATGGTTCCACACACAAGCATCAACTACAGTAGTAATCAATACCGGGAAAGTTTCCCCTAAGAACTATGCAAGTATTCAACACAATTGTTACAGCGGGATGGAGTGGTGATGATGGTGCTGGTGGAGATGATGGTGTGAATGATGATGATGATCCCGATGAAGTCTAGCTTGATGATGGTGTTGATGGCGACGATCTCCCCTCTCTAGGAAGTAATTTCCCCGATAGAAATCTGTCTACCGGAGAGCTCTTTCTCTGTCAGTGTTTTCCGCCACGCTGAGGCAGCGGAATCTTTCTATGGTCGCTCCCTCTGTTTTAGGGTTTTGAGGAGAAGATATAAGCGAGAGGGCGGAGCCAGAAGTGGGCCAGGTGGGCCACACCCCGTGTAGGCGCGACCTAGGAGTGGCCCGCTCCTGGGGGTGTGGGGACCCTGTGGCCCATCTCAGCCTCCCCTTCTGGCTTTCTTCGTCTTCTGGGAAAATATGATTTTCCATAATTTTTCTGGTATTTTTCTGGTCTTTGCGAAATTGCATCAAAACACCTTTTTTCCATCAGAATCCTGACTCTGGCAGTTCATGCTCCAAGAATCATCCAACATGCAAAAATAGATGGAAAGTCATAAGTAACACCTCTTAATAAGAAGTATATCAATGAATAGAGGCAAATTATGATATAAAATGGTGATGCAAATTGGACGTATCAACTCCCCCCAAGCTTAGACATTCGCTTGTACCCAAGCGAAAACTGAGCTCAGTAAACATGTCCACAGGTTTATGGAGTGAAGTGTCGGTAAAAGAATACGGAGAAGAAGCATCACACTTACCATTACACAACTCATAGAAGAAAGCAACTCACCATTATATAACTTATCTTGCAACAAGTATAGGAGTCATAATAGAGATGCATAAAGATATATCATAATTGGAATTAGCAAACTTTGTTCTTGGTCAGAGAACAGCTGGCAGACAGTTTCACAAATGAAGCTTTTGTAAAGAAGTTTTGCAACAAGAGTACTCTTTTGCTCAAACATAAAAGGTTTTTTCACAATGATGGCTTTCAAAGTAATACTCAATAGATAAGAGTCTTGTGCAAAAAAGGAAGATAAAGAACATGATTGAATAAATCATCATATGAATGCTTGAAACACAACAACTCAAATGCTTGCTAGAGATAGAGAGGAAGTAGGTTTACTGACTCAACTTAGAAATAGAAGAAAGGCCATTCATAGAGGGAAACAGGGATTTCAAGTTCATAAAGAGCTTACAAAAGATTATGGTACTTACTAGCTTTGAGCCCTCATTGCCCGTATCATAAGCATCTTGAGGTGATTAAGGTTAAAGTGAACAAGGATGGAGTATATGCTTGACGAAATATAAGTTGGCAATCTCATGTCCCTTGAGTACGAGGGCCGCTCCTCATGCTACTCAACTTTAGTTACCGGTAAGTTCTTGTCATTGTAAGTACATGTGTATCATAAAGAACCGCCAACGGGGTACCCCTTGCACATGATACATGAGCTATCCTGTAATCAAAACGACAAGGCAAGCAGATAGTGAGCATCTCAGCGATATTTTTATTTGATATTTGCATAGGTTTTTATTGAGGATGCCTCATAGATTGCTCACTATGATTATGCTGCAAGTTTCCACCATGATTAGGCATGGCTTAGGCTAGCTGCCCAGGCGTTTCTCTAACACACATACATAACTCCATCGACTTACAATCTCCTCCTTTATTTCACATCGGCGACATCAGCAAACAAAAGAGCATGATATCAACTGGATATGTATCCATAAGTGTTGAAAGCGTTCCCCGTGACAACACAGTTCTGCTAATCCCAATGTATAGATGCAAGCATATACAACTTCTATGACACAATGGTTCAAGTTTATTAGGGGCAAGAAAATAAGGTGTACCATCAAGTTCGTGAGAGCTTTACTAACTAGTTTTCACATAACAAAATAATTTTTAATTTTAGAAAGATAGATGAAGCTTGAGAATTTGCTTGGAATAGAAATAATGTTATTAGGTAGATACGGTGGACACAAATGGCATAGGTTTGGTTCAAAGGGGTTGGATGCATGAGAAGTATGCCTTCTCAAAACAGTTTTTTGGCTAGCAAGGCTGGGTAGCAAGAAAAAGAATTGAAGGAAACAAGCAAACCTACAAGTGATAAAGCCAAATATGCAATCTTCCTTGAAGACACAAAAGATCTTAAATAAAGAATACTAAGCTTATGACCCAATCAAGAAAGAAAATAAATGATACAAAATACCTGTAAGATTTTTCTCTTTTCCTTTCAAACCTCAAAAAGTGTTGCTACTGACCAGAGCTCAATTTGCCAAAACCAATTTAGATATACTTGATGCTCCCAAAGTGATACCAATATTGATCAACAAAATCAATCATATAATTGAGATTGCAAACTAAAACAAGAAGTGCAAAAAGTAAAAGATTAAACTTCTTATTAATATTCCATAAAGGCACTCACACCAAGGGATACATAGATAATCAACTTAAAGGAGAGATACTTCCACATGCAAACCAACCTATAAAGATAATGATGTGATACCAAAGATATGAATCCACTAAAAAGGTAAAAGATAAAATCTAGCCTCGTACTCATAGTTTTGATTTTGTATGTCGTAGAGTTGTGCTTGTAATTGGTTGGTGGTCTGACGGAGCGAGAAGATTTCGTCTCGGAGCTCAGCAACCTCCTCCTCGTGCTTGGCGATGAGTTCTGAACTTATCTTATGGATGACATCCACTTCGCGTTCTGCCATCTTCTTGTACCTGAAAACTTCCTGCTCCAATGCTTCCATCCTGTCTTCCAGATTGCCTTCTCCTTTAGGGCCTTGAACTTTTTTCATCTGCACCTTCCCCATCCTTGATAATCAACTCATTCGTATGAATCTTCAACTCATACATGTATCGGTTGATGACATCAACAGAGGAATCCTCCATGGGTGATCCAGAGGAAGACATTGTGACTCCAAAACTGAGAATCCGCCTAATAGAAACAGATCGAAAAAGAACCATGACGAGAACACGATACACAAACCTTGGGGGGACCCGGGGGGTATATATTACGAAGTTTCAAAGCATAAGGAAGGTACTGGTGCGAAAACGAGGCGGAGACGGAGCTCAGAGGGCTCACACCCCCTCCAGGCGTGGCCAGCTGGGGCCCGCGCCTAGGGTGGGTGTGGCCACCATGGCCTCTGTTTCCTCCTTTGTTTCGTTTCATAACCTTCCGTATGTAATAAAAACATCAAAAATATAAAAATATAGTGTTTTCATGAACCTTATGTTTTCACCAATTTTTCCTAGATCTATTTGTTGGAATTATGCCCTAGAGGCAATAATAAAGATGTTATTATTATAATTCTTGTTCATGATAAAGTTTATATTCCATGCTAGAATTGTATTAAGCGGAAACTTTAATACTTGTGTGGTTTGTGAACAACACCGTGTCCTGCATGCGCCTCTAAGGACTAGCTCATTGATCAATGATGGTTAAGGTTTCCTAACCATAGACATGAGTTGTCAATTGATAATGAGATCATATCATTGGGAGAATGATATGATGGACAGACCCAAAATAAGCGAAGCAATTAGATCGTTTCATCGTGTTCATGTTTGCGAAGCTTTTCCTATGTCAAATATTGTATTCCTTAGACCATGAGATAATGCAACTCCCTGGTACCGGAAGAAAGCTTTGAGGTCATCAAAGCGTCATCCTATGAGAGGGTGATCATAAAGGTGTCTCTCGGTGATCGGAAAGTATCATTGGGTTGTATGTATCGAGATGGAATTTGTCCCTCCCAATTCGGAGAGATATACTTGGGCCCACTCGATAATCGATATCAACACCGCTTGCAAGCATGTGGTTAAGGAGTTAATCACAAAGTGATATCGGATTACGGAGCAGTAAAGTACTTCGTGAGCGAGATTGAACTAGGTATGACTGCATCGACGATCGAACTCGGGCAAGTAAAATATCGCGAGACGAAGGGAATATATATATGGGATTGATTGAATCCTGGCATCATGGTTCATCCGATATGATCATCGATGAATGTGTGGGAGTCAATATGGGTGCCCAGACCCGTTGATTATTGATAGAAGATCATGTACGCATATTCTCGAACCCGCAGGTTACACTTAACGTATCTCGACGCTAGGATAGATTGGATAATTGGTTTATGAATTTTTGTTCGAGTCTCGGATGGGATCCGGGATATCACGAGAGGTTCGGAATGGTCCGGAGAATAAGATTCATATAAGGCGGTGCAGTTTTGGAGTTGAATTGTTCCGGTTAATCGGTATTGTCGGAAGCTTCTAGAACCTTCGGAAGGGACCAACGTGGTCCCACCTTCCGGGGAGGGCATGGGCCTATGAGGGAGTGTCCTGGACGCATTGGGCCAGGCACAAGGCCCCATAGGGCCCAGCCGATCCTAGATAAGTTTAAACTCGTTTAAACTAGAGATAGGATTTCTAGATAAGGGAGAGTTTAAATCGTTTAAACTAGAGATAGGATTTCTAGATAAGGGAGAGTTTAAATTGTTTAAACTAGAGATAGGCTTGGAGGAGGGCAGGCTGCCCCCTCTATATATAGAGGGGTGGTCCCTCCCCCACACACCTTCCTCCAAGCCCTAGCGACCTTGCTACCTTCTCTCTCCCTCCCATTTGTTTGTAGGCGAAGCCTGCAGAAATTCTCCACCATATACACCACCCGCGTCGTGTTGTAGATCCAATCTATCTCTCCACCATACTCGATGGTCCAAGGAAGGAGGAGGCGTCGAGGTGCTGCGTGTGCATCTCACGAGGCACCGCCACTTGTGGTGCTAGATCGGATCGGATCGCGAGGAGGAGAAGCGAGTGCGACTACATCACCCACGTTAAATGAGCGTTCATGTCGCGAATCTTCAAGGGTATGAAGATCTAATCCAATCTCTCTCATTGATTGCATCTCCTAGATTAGATCTTGGCTTTCCCTCTGTCGCATCCGTAGAAAATTTTGATTTACTATGCCGAAACCCTTGATTGGTATCGGATCTAGATCTATGCGTAGATGTGTTTCACGAGTAGAGCAACATGGTTGTTGCGGGCGTTGATGTTTTTCTGTTGCAAGCCTCTTGCTTGTGTTCTTCTTATGGCCGGATAGTGAGATTGAAGCGGTCCGGGCCAACCTTACGGCGTCGTTCGCGAGACCGGCTCCGCACTTGACGTGTGGCTTGTTCCACACATGCGGTGGTGGATGTCGTTTCTCTCACTATAGTTGTCATGGGATTAACACCGGAGTTTGGCAACCATAATATCACCGTTGTGGCTTTCCGTAGGTAAGAATCGTTCTTAGCATCTACTCCCATAAGCCACGTAAAACATGCAACAACAAAGTAGAGGCGTCTAACTTGTTTTTGCAGGGAGTGTTTTCTGTGATATGGTATGGCCCAAGATGTGATGTGTATATTGTATGCGATGATCATGTTTTGTATTGTTTCACGACTTGCATGTCGATGAGTACACAACCGGCAGGAGCCATATGGTTGTCTTTATAATTGTGTATGACCTGCGAGTCAACTTCTTATACGCCATGTAATAGCTTTACTTTATCGCTAAGTAGTTAGCAATAGTTGTAGTTGCTATTCGTGGTGGAGGAAATCATGGTGGAGTGATGGAGATCATGATGGAACGCACAAGATGGAGATCATTGCGCGAAGATTGGCTATACCATGTCACATAAAGTTATATGCATGTGATGTTTATCCTTTTATGTATCTTATCATGCTTAGATCGCGACGGTAGCATTATAAGATGATTCCTCACTTAAAGATCAAGATAAAAACTGTGTTCTCCCCAAGTATGCACCGTTGCGAAAGTTAAATCGTGTCCAAGCATCACGTGATGATCGGGTGCTATAGACTCTCGCTCACATACAACGGGTGCAAGCCGGTTTGCACGCAGAAATACTTGGGTCTAACTTGACGAGCCTAGCATGTACAAACATGGCCTCGGAACACAAGAACCGAAAGGTTAAGCATGAGTCATATGAATGATATGATCGACACTTCGTTGTCCACCATTGAAACCACATCTCTTCTCGTGATGATCGGATTAGGTGTGGTGAATTTGGATCGTGTTCACTAAACAACTTGAGGGATGTTGAATTTAGTGGGAGTTCATCTAGTAATTTGATTAAGTTGAACTATTTATCATGAACATAGTCTAAATTGTACTTGCAAATCTTGTATCCAATGGCCAAGTCCAACTTCAACTTCAACGTTTTTTTGAAAGAAAAGCTTAGAAACAATGGGTCTAACTTCACCAACTTATTCGCAATCTAAGAATCATTACATCTGGCGGACAAAGGACTATGTCCTTGAGAAAGCGTTAGGTAACCCCCGTAGATGCGCGGTGATGAAAAGCTGTTTATCGATCAGCAAGGATGATTATGATTTGATTAAGATCGTCATGTTGTATGCTATGGAATCGGATCTTCAAAATCATTTTGAGGAGTTCACGGCCCTTTGAGATTCTCGAGGAGCTGAAAAACATGTTTCGACTCAAGCCCGTTAAAGAGATATGAGATCTCTAAGAAATTCTTTAACTACAAGATGGAGGAAGGAGTTCCGTTAGTGAGCACGCCATTAAGATGTCGGGCTACACTCAGCCTTGAGCAAGCTGGACTGCAAGATTCCAGAGGAGCTCAAGATTGACACTCCTAGCTACAAAAGTTTTGTAGTTGATCACAATCAGATTGGTTCCACTGATATGATCACTGAGCTCTTTGCTAAGATGAAAGTAGCGGAGTTGAACATCAAAAAGAATAATCATGTGTTGATGGTCAGCAATCCCCCCACCTTTAAGAAAGGTAAGGGTGCAAGGAAGCCCTTCAAGAAAGGCGGCGGCAAGCGCGTTGCCCCTGCTGAGAAGAAGCTCAGGTCTGGTCCCAAGCCGGACACTGAGTGCTTCTATTGCAAGGACAAGGGTCCTTTGGAAGCAATCGTCCAAGTACTTAGCGGACAAGAAGGCTGGCACCATCAAAGGTATATTTGATATACATGTTATTGATGTTTTCCTTACTAGCCCTCGTTGTAGTGCACGGGTATTTGATACGGTTCGGTTGCTAATATTTGTAACTCGAAATAGAGCTACGGAATGAGCGGCGACTTCGAGGATGAGGTGACGATCTTGGCGTTGGCAACGGATCAAGAGTTGATGTGATGGCCGTCGGCACGCTCTCCTTAGTTTTACCTTCGGGATTAGTTTTAAACCTTAATAAATGTTATTATGTGCCTGCGTTGAGCATGAACATTATTTACGGATCATGTTTATTGCAAGACGGTTATTCATTTAAATCGGAGAATAATGGTTGTTTTATTTATATGAGTAACATCTTTTATGGTCATGCACCTCTTGTGAATGGTTTATTTCTTCTAAATCTCGAAAGGGATGAAACACACATCCATAACATTGAGGCTAAGAGATGCAAAGTAGATAGTGATAATACTACTTATTTGTGGCAATCGTCTAGGTCATATTGGTAAAGCGCATGAAGAAACTCCATTACGATGGACTTTTGGAGTCTCTTGATTTTGAATCATTTGACACATGCGAACCATGCCTCATGGGCAAGATGATCAAAACCCGTTCTCGGTATGATGGAGCGAGCAACGGACTTGTTGGAAATCATACATACCGATGTATGTGGACCGATGAGTGTTTGACGCGGTGGATATCGCTATTTTCTCACTTTTACCGATGACTTAAGTAGATATGGGTATATCTATTTAATGAAACATAAATCTGAAACATTTGAAAAGTTCAAGGAATTTCGAATGAAGTGGAGAACCATCGTAGTAAATATTAAGTTTCTACGATCCGATCGTGGGGCGAATATTTGAGTTATGATTTTCTCACGCATCTTAAAGCAAGTGGAATCGTTTACAACTCACGCCACCGGAACACCACAGTAGCAATGGTGTGTCGAGCACGGAATCGAACCCTATTAGATATGGTCCGATCAATGATGTCTCTTCTTGATTTGCCGTTATCATTTTGGGGTTATGCATTATAAACGCTGCATTCACTTTAAATAGGGCTCCATCTAAATCCGTTGAGGCGACACCGTATGAACTGTGGTTTGGTGCTAAACCTAAGTTGTCGTTTCTTAAAGTTTGGGGATGCGAAGCTTCGTCAAGAAGTTGATGCTTGGACAAGCTCGAACCCAAAGCGGAGAAATGCGTCTTCATAGGATACCCTAAGGAAACTATTGGGTATACCTTCTATCACGTAACAGAAGGCAAAGTGTTTTATGCAAAGAACGGTTCCTTTCTTGAGAAGGAGTTTCTCTCGAAAGAAGTGAGTGGGAGGAAAGTAGAGCTAGGCGAGGTTATTGAACCTTCTCTTGAATTGGAGAGTAGCGCACTGAAATTGTTCGATGCTTTGCACCAACAATAGAGGAAGCTAATGACAAGGATCATGAAGCTTGACGATCTGCTCTTGAGCGTCGCAGTCGACAAGGTCGCGAGCCCCTCCCGAGTGGTACCAAGCCTGTCTTGGTCTTGTTGGTAGAAGACAGTGAACCTACGAACTATGAGGAAGCGATGATGAGCCCAGACTCTGAGAAATGGCTGGAAGCCATGAAATCCGAATTGGGATCCATGAGCGAAAACCAAGTATGGACTTTGGTGGATCCTCCTAGCGACCGTAAGGCCGTTGAGTGCAAATGGATATTCAAGAAGAAAACGGACGCAGATGGTAATGTTACCGTCTATAAAGCACGGCTTGTCGCAAAAGGTTTTCCGACAAGTTCAAGGTGTTGACTACGATGAGACTTTCTCTCCCGTAGCGATGTTTAAGTCCATTCGGATTTTATTAGCAATTGCTGCGTTTCATGATTATGAAATATGGCAGATGGATGTCAAGACTGCTTTCCTCAATGGCAACATTGATGAAGAGTTGTATATGATGCAACCCGAAGGTTTTGTCGATCCTAAGGATGCTGATAAAGTATGCAAACTTCAGCGTTCCATTTATGGACTGAAGCAAGCATCTCGGAGTTGGAACCTTCGTTTTGATCAAGTGATCAAGAGCTTTGGATTTGTTCCAAATTTTTACGAAGCTTGCATCTACAAGAAAGTGAGTGGGAGCTCGGTGACGTTTCTGGTACTATATGTGGATGACATATTGATTATCGGAAATGACATCAACATGCTTAACGATGTGAAGAGTTATTTGAACAAGTGTTTTTCGATGAAAGACCTAGGTGAAGCTGCTTATATATTGGGCATCAAAATCTATAGAGATAGACAAAGACGCCTGATAGCTTTAAGCCAGAGTACATACCTAGACAAAGTTCTGAAAAGGTTCAGAATGGATAAGGCAAAGAAAGGTTCAGTGCCTATGTTGTCAGGTAAGATATTGAGCAAGGCTCAGTGTCCATACGTTAAATGATAGGAAGCTATGAGCAAAGTGCCTTATGCCTCGGCCATAGGTTCCATCATGTATGCCATCTTGTGTACTAGACCGGATGTGTCCAATGCTCTTAGTTTGTGGCAGATATCAAAGTGATCCAGAGTGGAACCTTTGGACAGCCGTGAAGAACATCCTAAAGTACCTAAATAGAACTAAAGAAATGTTCTTAGTCTATGGGGGTGATGAACAGCTTGTCGTAAAAGGTTACGTCGATGCTAGTTTCGACACCGACAAGGATGATTCTAAATCTCAGACAGGATACGTGTATATTTTGAATGGAGGAGCTGTGATGTGGCATCCCGCAAAACCACTACTAGAAAATCGCGTTGATTTGTGCATTGCATCGTCATCATCATGCATTGTTTGCCAAAACTATGTTTGCAAACCCCGATTTGTTTTCCAAACGCCCCATCTTATTCAAACTCCAAAACCGGTCCCGAATATTTTGTTTTGGCGCTATTGGTTTACACGCCCGTTTAGAATAAATGAAAATTTAATTTATTTTAATAGGCGATCGAGCAGCCGATTGACGAACGACCGCAAAAACTAAAATCGGTCCGTCCCAAACCTGCCCTCTAATTCCTAAACCTACCCTATTTCCTACCCAAACCCCAGCCACCTCACTCCCTCCAATCCCCATGCGCCACCTCACCTTCCCTCATCCCTTCCACCAATGTTGTGCCACCTAGCCTACCCTCTCTCTCTCCTCACACACAACACACAACACACACGCACACGCCTCACACCTTGTGCCGCCCAGATCCACCCCGAGTGCACGCCACGCGCCCACCTGCGACCCCACTGTCCCCACAGGCCCCACCCACGTTCCCCACGCCACCAGCACCGTTTCCACCTTCCCCACGTCTCCCTCGCGAGCGCTCCACCTCCAGCATCGGCCGCCCGCCCCTTGCTCGCTCCACAGCGCCTCCCCTCACTTTGCCGCCCTCGCCAGCGAGCCTGCCCGCCACGCAGCCTCCCCATCCCACTCGCTCCTCCACCGCCGCCCGCGTGCGCTCCTGCCGCCCGCCTGGGCCCAGGCAACCGCCTTAAGCCCGTCGCCACCGCCTCTCCGCCCGGTCGGACACGCTCGGACCGCCGCCTACCCGCGGTTCCAGAAGCCTCGCCGGACCCGGCCGTCCTCTGCGCCCGCTCGGCGGCCGTTCGCTCCGGTGTTCGCGGCGCTCACCACCTGAGACCTCGCCGCCCCGCCTCACCCCTCTCCCTCCGTCCCTGCAAGCTTCCTCCGTTGCTCCCCCTGCGCCCAGCGTGCGTCTGGTCACCGCCATCCGCGCTGGCCCGCCCCATCCGCGCTCGGCCCCTTGGCCGGCCACCTCCGACCCGCTGGCCTCGACCCAGCCCGCCTCGCGTGCGCCACCGCCCTCGCCTCGCCTCCCGTCGCTGGTCACGTCGCCACCACCGGGGCCCGGTTGCCCCTCCGGCGGCTTCCGCAAAGCGACGCCGCAGAACTCTCGAAGACCGACCCGGAGGCGGAAGCCCCGCGATTCTCTGAGCGCCATGATCTACTACGCGGATGAGATGGCGAGGCCCGAGCAAGCGCCAAGACCCTCGGAGCACCAAGATCGCCTCATGGGCCAGCGTCACGGTTTTGAAGGAACTCTCGGAGCCAAGGTCGCCCGAAACCACCACGAGGATGTGAAACGCCAAGGCCCGAACCCGATGGCCGGTCTCACAAGATCTACATCGCGACGCGAGAGACCCTCGGCGCCAAATCTTGCCTCGGACGTCAGCACCCGAACCGAAAAGGAACGCCAAGAGTTTCACCCCGGACACCGAGTCCGCCGAGAACCCCCGGTGCGACAAGTGCTTCACCCCGAAGCCTTGACCGTCGACATGACCCGAAGACCGCGACAAGAACGCCCCGACCAGAAGAACCCGACGCGCCCCGACGCTGACACAAGTTCTACCCCCGAAGCCGAGAACCCCGACACGGACACACCAAGTTCTCCATCGAGGAAACCAAGGCCGTCGACGTGGAACCGTAGAACGCCGAGTGCTTCACGCGGAACACCGAGGTCTCCCCCTGAACGCCATGACCGACAACATGCCCCGAGAACCCGGGGGCGACAAGATCTACTTCGCCAACAGAGAACGTTCCGTCGGACCACAGACCCCTTGAACCACGGACCACGGACCTGTCGAACCCGAACCGGAACCACAAGCTCGTCGAGCCCCCTCAATGTGTGAACCCCTTTTCTGAACCCTATTTTATAACATAATAAGAACTTGTTGCACATTTAATTGTCATCTCGCATGCATCTCATTGGTTTGGGGGCCTTATGCCGATTCACCTAATAATTAAATATGGGGCCCATATGCGGGCAAATCTAGTCTCATATTGGCCTCATTTAAACTTAATATGTGACCGGTGATATCTTTTGCCTTGTTAAACAACATTTGAAATGCGGGTTTCTCAACAACTTGAACCACCTAACCAATTGTGGGACCCGGTTCCATAATATGACCTAATTGCATCGCACCTTTGCCATGCCATCCATCATGCATGCATCATGCCGATCTTCTGCCGTTGTATTGAATAGTGCATCCGGTGTTTCTTCTAGTGTTTTGCTTCTTCGCGGATAAGGCCGTTGAGTTGATGTGAGCTTCGCCCGACCTTCGGTCGAACCCTTCGACAATGTTTTCAGGCGAGCATCTCCCCCTTTCTACCTATCTTACTTTTATAGTCTTTATTCCCTCCTGTTGATCTTTTGCTATCTGTGTTGCGATGCTTTAGTTTCCGTACCTGTGATATTCCCTTGCAGCCCTATATTGCCTTGGACACATCCTATTACATTGTTTGGTAGCTAGTTGGACTTTGGCGTCGTGGTTGCTTGCTCGGTCTTTGTTGCGTGTCGTCATATACCCACGATTGATGTATTGCCGCATGTTGATGTTGGAGATGATTCTAGTTTTACTTATTGTTCACTTTAATTTCTGTTTAACAACTAAAATTGAATAAGCAGAGGCATCGGTGGGTGATAGATAATATTTGGTTTCCGAGCATGCTTGGTGTCCGTAAGACCCAGTACTTGATACATTCCTTGATTTATCGCGCTATCCACATATGGGAGTATGGGCCCCCTAGCGAGCTTGATTAGTCTTATTTCTTGGGGCCACAAACTAGTTTGAGGTTTTATTACTATCCTGTGCTTATGCCATGCTTTCTTTGCTTTATTCACGATTGTGCAGTCTTGCACACTGTCTTATTTTGGATCGGGACACGATTCCGCGGTGTCGACAAGCCCAGCCACACTTTCGGGTTCCCAGTCGTTCACAGCCGTCCACCCAAACCTTGAGGCCGTCTCGGAGCTTGTCTACTCCGTTATCATCCTTGAGGTTTAGTTAATCATCCTGATAAAATAAGCAGTGAACGACTGGGAACCCGAAACGGCCTCAAGGTTTGGGTGGACGGCTGTGAACGACTGGGAACCCGAAAGTGTGGCTGGGCTTGTCGACACCGCGGAATCGTGTCCCGATCCAAAACAGTACAGTGTGCAGTACCTCGCACAATCGTGAATAAAGCAGTAAAGCATGGCATAAGTACAGGATAGTAATAAAACCTCCAACTAGTTTGTGGCCCCAAGAAATAAGACGGAATCAAGCTCTGGCTAGGGGGGGCCCATACTCCCCATATGTGGATAGCGCGATAAATCAAGGAACAGGTATCAAGTACTCGGGGTCTTACGGGACACAAGTGGGCGTTCGGAAACCAAATATTATCTATCACCCACCGATGCCTCTGCTTATTCAATTTTAGTTGTTAAACAGAAAATAAAGTGAACAATAAGTAAAACTAGAATCATCTCCAACATCAACATCATGCGGCAATACATCAGCAACTGTGGCATATGACGACACACATCAGCACTTGAGCAAGCAACTACGACGCGCAAGTCCAACTATCTACCAAACAACAGGTAATAGGATGTGTCCAAGGCAATATAGGGCTGCACGGTATACCACAGGTACGGAAACTAAAGCATCGCAGCACAGATAGCAATAGATCAACAGGAGGGAATAAAGACTATAAAAGTAAGATAGGTAGAAAGGGGGAGATGCTCGCCTGAAAACATTGTAGAAAGGTTCATCCGAAGATCGGGGCGAAGCTCACATCAACTCAACGGCCTTATCCGCGAAGAACCAAAACACTAGAGGAAACACCGGATGCAATATTTAATAAATCGGCAGAAAATCGGCATGATGCATGCATGATGTATGGCATGGCGAAGGTGCAATGCAATTAGGTCATGTTAAGCGGAACCGGGGTCCCGACAATTAATTAGATGGTTCAAGTTGTTTAGTGCCCCCGCAATTTAAATGTTGTTTTAGCATGGCAGAAGATAGCACCGGTTCGCTACACAAATTTAAATGAGGCCAATATAAGGCTAGATTTGCCGCATATGGGCCCCATATTTAATTATTAGGTGAATCGGCATAAGGCCCCCAAACCAGATAAGATGCATGCATGACAATCATTATCGACAAGTTGTTATGTTATAAAATAGGGTTCGAGGAAAAGGGTCACATTAGGGTTGGCGTTCTTGGGGTTCCGGTTCGGGTTCGACAGTCGAGTTCGACGGGTCGTTCCGGGATCGTTCTCTCGTTCTCGATGGGTAGTGCTTGGCGTTCGGAACCAGACTTGGTTGTGTCGGGTTCATCGGATCTTCCGGTGTGCCGTTCTTGTCGTCGACGGTCTTGTCGGTTTCTCAACTCGGGTCGGTCTTGTCTTCGGGGGGAGGTGCTTGTCGGTCTCGTGGCGATCTTGCGTCCTCCCGGTGGGGGATCCAGGGTTCGGTTCCGTGTAGAAGGTCTTGGAGTTTGGCGTCGGGCTTGTCGGCGGTCAGTCTTGACTCGCCGGTGGAGGTTGTGGCAGTTCTTGGTGTCGACGGGAGGCGATCTTGAGGTTCGCCATCGGACGGGGTCTTGCGTTCGCGTCGGATATCTTGCGGTTTCTTGGCGAGGATCTTGCCGTAAGCTGGCCGTGGGGTAGTTAGCGTTCTGGCTGAGTCCTTGCCCAGCTTGACCTTGAAATAGCCTGGTTACTCGTTACATCTCGCGGCACCGCGAGATGATCCAGCGAAACAAAGCGGCGGCGGGCACAGCAATGACGGGCCTGGCGCCACCGGCGAGGCAGCGTCGGCAGCGGGGTCTTTGAAATCATGAAGCGGCGAGGCAGCAGCCTTGAGGAAGCAGCCGGCGAGGATCTTGAGCAGGCGGCGCCGGCTCAGGTCGCCGTCATGCTGAGGCAGTGGCGGCCGGGAATGGCGGCGGAGGCGCGGAGGAGCCTTGGCGAGAGGCTGGCGAGCGGGCTCGGGCGGCTTGGTCCAGCGGGCACTGCGACTCCGGCGAGCGGAGCAGGCTGAGGTTGGGCGTGGGCGGCTCGGGTCGCGGAAGGGCGGAGGCGTGGTGGAAGCGGCCGGCAGCGAGGCCGGGAGGGAGGGCCAGCGATGGAGAAGACAGTCTTGAGGCGGAGAGAGGTGGTTGGGGAGGTTGCGTGGGAGAAAGCAGTGGGAGGTTGGTGGTGAGGCGGGGCGGGCGGGCCGGGGCGAGGAGGCGCGGGCACAGGGCTAGCGTGACTCCGGCGTGGGGTGTCTGAGCAGCTGCGTCAGGCGGAGGTTCGTCGTCGAGGAGATGGAGCCTTGGCGGCGTGGGTGGAGGCCGGGCGGCGTCGGGAGCGGCGGCAGCCAGAGGAAGCGGAGAGGAGGAGGCGGTTCGGGGCAGCGTGTAGCGTGAGGCGTGCTGTGGTGGGGCCCAGGGGAGGCTCGGACTGGGAAGGGGGCATCTGGGGAGGTTGCAGCTGCCAGGGGAGGTGGTTTGCCCGCGTGGGGTGCGTGGGACGCGTGCAGAGCGTGGGTGGGGGACGTGTAGCGCGGGAGTGGAGGTCTGTGCGGGCCCAGGGGAGGTGGGTGGCCGGCTGGGCCAGGGTGGAAATGGCTGGGCCCAGTTAGCGAAGAGAGAGAGGAGAGGTTAGGTGAGAAAAAGGAGAGGGGGAAAAGGGGTGGATAGGTGAGGTGGCAGGGTGGGTATGTTTTGGGTGAGAGGGTGAGGTGGCGAGCTGAGAGTGGAGGGTAGGACAGAACTTGGTGGGACTAGGATTTAAGGGGGGGCTGATTTAGTTTTGTGTTTGTTTGCTTCTGTTCAAATTAAAACAAAGACACTTTGCACACTAGTTGTTAGGCAAATAAAATCTCCGATGCTCTCGGGTTTTTGTGTTTGAAACTACGAGGGGTTTTTATACGATTTAAAACTAGACTTTGCAAATAATGCGGGCAAACAATGCATGATGATGACGATGCAATGCCTAAATTCAACGCGATTTTCTAGTAGTGGTTTTGCGGGATGCCACAATTCGACACCACTAACAATGGATCTCGCCCTCGAGATCCGCCTCATGGTACCGGAAGGAAGGTCGGCGGACTCCGTCTTCTCGCTTTGTGTAAATCCCCGCGACACCACTAACAAGAGTTGTTGTCCGTGATTGTCGAGGGAACACTCCGGGAACAAAAGGGTCGAAGGTAGAGGTATCAACAAATAAAGCCACCTTTAGCTTCGATGGAAGGAGGGAACCGATGCATTCTCGTCCACTTCAATGTACAAAAGCGAATAGAAAGGGTAGTCGGCATGGGGGCCAATCCATCACGCACCCAAACTATTACTTCGCACAAGCAGTAGAAGAGCGTGCAACCATTCTCGGAATCAGACTGAAGATCTCGGCAAGCGAGGTTCGGAAACAAAGGAGTGATGCAGACTCTGCATCGGATCTGGCGTAGAGGATGTCGTCGCGTCAGAAAACACCGGAAGGAACAAACAAAGAACAAGGGACGGCACCACAGACGAAGGATTCCTCGGATCGCATGAAGACCAGATGTAGCAACACCGTTATCGAAGAAGGAAGCGAGACCCTAAAGGTGCAGGAAACCCAACCACGAGAATTCTGGACTCGAAGAAAGAGGCGAGGCGGATTCAAAACACGCGAGGTAAGAGGAACAGCGAGAGGGTAAGGAGTAAAATCAGACCTAATTAGAACTATCCAACCGATTTTCAAAAATAGGTTTGACACTCTACTTCGGCCGTTAGCTAGGTTATCCTACAGGCTGGACTTGTGGGGTATCGCAACTGCTGAGCTCTGATACCACTCTGTAACACCCTCAGAATCGGACCTATGCAAGTTTGGGCAAAATTCACCAAACCCGCATAGAAAGCGATTCAAAAGGTGCCCGAGCACTTTCGTGCGGGTGGAAAAGCAGTAATAACATTACAAAACAGTCCTCGATGGGACCCATGAGCAGATATATATAACAATGACTCAAAGAGTCAAGAATACGAATATAATATACAAGATCCAAATCACCTTGAAAAGCGATAGCGTCCATTCACGGACAAGAAGCAAATGGGGCTAAGAGCCACGAAGAATAACCAATGGCGTCCATAACCCTGCCGAGCCAAGCCGGAAGGGTAACCACTATGGCGTCGATCTCAAAACCTGCTTAAACAAAGGGGTGCCGACAAAGGGCAAAGGAAAAGAAGAGGCGTCGATCTTGAGGCGATTGCAGCGAGGCTAGAATTCGCGGTCCTCGCCTACATAGGTATGGTGGTGAAGCGGCGGCGGCATGCACTAAACAACCTATAGAGACTCGATACAATGGCGGTTATCGAGAGAGGATGAGATTGACCTAACGAATCCAACTGAAGCTAGCACCAAACAAACCCATCCTGGTGTTTCCCCTCGAGACCAAGCGAGGAAGTCAGCGAGGAACTCACCGTTGGCGATTTTATTTACTCGATTATCGTTGCAGCAATTACTAGTCGGGTTTAGATAATCATCACGATAAAGTAAGCGATGGGCACTTTTAGTTGACCATTCCGTTGTAGTTGCAACAATTACTAATCAAATCTGAGATAGCATGAGATTAACCCAAAACCAGCGGTGGTTGGTACTTTTATTCAGCCATTTCGTTGTAGTTGCAATACTTACTAGTCGGATACAATTGTGCATGGCGACAACCAAACAAGCAATTGTGGGCAGTATTAATTAGCCATTCCATTATAGTGAAGCTGATGACTAGTCATTATAATTCAAATTTATAACAGTAAACTTTAGTTATGCTTGTCTATGATCGAGATACTGTGCTCCAAGTCGTCCATAACCGCGGACACGGCTTTCAGAAAGTTTTAACCGGCGGGGTGCACCAATAGCAACACACACGATCAACCTCGGAAAAACCAAATCAAAACCAACGAGGTCTCACGAGCAATCGCAAGATTCGAAATATTTCAGGGGCCACCCTTTGAGTAGAACCATAGCGGAGTAGACAAGCTCGAGGCGGCCTCAAGGTTTGGGTGGCCGGTGTGAGAACCAGGACGAAAGTGTGGCTGGGCTTGTCGACACAGCGGAATCGTGTCCGATCCAAAAGCGATGCGATACCTCGCTGTCGTAAATAAAAGATAAAGCATGGCATAAATGCAGGATAGTAATAAAACCTCAAACTAGTTTGTGGCCCCAAGAAATAAGACGGAATCAAGCTACGGCTGGGGGCCCATACTCCCCATATGTGGATAGCGCGATAAATCAAGGAGCAATTATCAAGTACTCGGGGTCTTCACGGGACACAAGTGGGCGTTCGACCAAATATTATCTATCACCCGATGCCTGCTTATTCAATTTTAGTTGTTAAGCAGAAAATAAAGTGAACAATAAGTAAAACTAGAATCATCTCCAACATCAACATCATGCGGCAATACATCAAGAAGCGTGGCATATGACACACATCACTTGAGCAAGCAACTTCGACGCAAGTCCAACTATCTACCAAACAACGGGTAATAGGATGTGTCCAAGGCAATATAGGGCTGCGGTATACAGTGCGGAAACTAAAGCATCGCAACGGATAGCAATAGATCAACAGGAGGAATAAAGACTATAAAAGTAAGATAGGTAGAAAGGGAGATGCTGCTTTGAAAACATTGTAGAAAGGTTCATCCGAAGATCGGGGCGAAGCTCACATCAACTCAACGGCCTTATCCGCGAAGAACCAAAACACTAGAGGAAACACCGGATGCAATATTTAATAAATCGGCAGAAAATCGGCATGATGCATGCATGATGTATGGCATGGCGAAGGTGCAATGCAATTAGGTCATGTTAAGCGGAACCGGGGTCCCGACAATTAATTAGATGGTTCAAGTTGTTTAGTGCCCCCGCAATTTAAATGTTGTTTTAGCATGGCAGAAGATAGCACCGGTTCGCTACACAAATTTAAATGAGGCCAATATAAGGCTAGATTTGCCCGCATATGGGCCCCATATTTAATTATTAGGTGAATCGGCATAAGGCCCCCAAACCACAGATAAGATGCATGCATGACAATCATTATGCGACAAGTTGTTATGTTATAAAATAGGGTTCGAGGAAAAAGGGGTCACACATTAGGGTTCGGCAGTTCTTGGGGTTCCGGGGTTCGGGGTTCGACAGGGTCCAGGGTTCGACGGGGTCGTTTCCGGCGGGATCGTTCTCTCGTTCTCGGTACGGGGTAGTGCTTGGCGTTCCGGAAACCAGACTTGGTTCGGTGTCGGGGTTCATCGGATCTTCCGGGTCGGTGCCGTTCTTGTCGTCGCGACGGTCTTGTCGGTTTCTCAACTCGGGTCGGTCTTGTCTTCGGGGGGAGGTGCTTGTCGGTCTCGTGGCGATCTTGCGTCCTCCCGGTGGGGGATCCAGGGTTCGGTTCCGTGTAGAAGGTCTTGGAGTTTGGCGTCGGGCTTGTCGGCGGTCAGTCTTGACTCGCCGGTGGAGGTTGTGGCAGTTCTTGGTGTCGACGGGAGCGATCTTGAGGTTCGCCATCGGACCGGGGTGGCGTTCGCGTCGGATATCTTGCGGTTTCTTGGCGAGGATCTTGCCGTAAGCTGGCGTGGGGTAGTTGTTCGTTCTGGCGAGGCCTTGCCCAGCTTGACCTTGAAGGTAGCCTGTTTTCGTTACATCTCGCGGCAGCGAGATGATCAGCGAACAAGGCGGCGGAGGCACTGGCGGGCGAACTGGCGCCACCGGCGAGCAGCGTCGGCGGCGCGAGGTTCTTTGGGGTCGTGCGGCCGGAGCGGCAAACAGCCTGTGAGGAAAGCGGCGAGGCGGCTGCGAGGATCTGTGGCGGCCGCTCAGCTCGCCGTCAGCTGAGGCGGTCGGCGGCGGGCGGCGGTTGGTATCGAGCTCAGCGTTCGATACCCCACAAGTGCAGCCTGTAGGATAACCTAGCTAACGGCCGAAGTAGAGTGTCAAAACTATTTTGCAAAATCGGATGGATAGTTCTGGTTAGGTCTGATTTTACTCCTTACCCCTCTGCTGTTCTCCTCTTACCTCTGCGCGTTTTGAATCCGCTCTCATCTCTTTCTTCGAGTCCAGGAATTCTCGTGGTTGGGTTTCCGTCGTACCTTCAGGGTTTCGCTTTCTCCCTTTTGTAACGGAGGTGCTACGATCATCAATCTGCGACTTGTCTGTTGTACCCTTCATCCAATCTCTTGTTCTGGAGCTCTTTATCCATATGTGTTCCTTGCTGGATATCAGTGTCGTTGGAAAACATATGAGAAGGACGAGCTTTGGTGAAGTTGGAGTCGACCTTGAGCATGTGTTGTTCAGGCCAATGGAACCATCGCGAAACCTAATCATTGTGTCTTTCATACGATTTCTGTTGGCAACATTCCTTTGTTCCGGATACCACCTATGAAGATCTTCAGTCTAAATCTCGAGAGTTGAGTTGCCTGATTCCCCTACCCATGTAGAGAGTTGATAGTTTGGGCCGAGATGGACTGATCACCCTACCCGACTCTTACTGTTCGCTCTGTACATCGAACTGGTGGATCAATGTAACTTTGCCCTCTTCTGATGGAAGTTAGAGGTGGCCTTACCTTCAACTTCGTCCTTTGTTTCCCCGGAGTGTTCTCCCGACGATCAGGGGCAACGATCCTTTGTTGGTGGTGTCGCCGATATCAGGATGGAGGATGAACCCTTGTTAGTGGTGTCGCGAGGATCTACACGAAGCGCGAAGATGCAGATCGCCGACCTTCTTTCCGGTACCACGAGGCGGATCTCGAGGGCGAGATCCATTGTTAGTGGTGTCGAATTGTGGCATCCCGCAAAACCACTACTAGAAAATCGCGTTGAATTTGTGCATTGCATCGTCATCATCATGCATTGTTTGCCAAAACTATTTTCGCAACACCCGTTTTGTTTTCTAAAAACGCCCCTCTTTATTTTTCAAACATCAAATCCGGGTCGCCGGAATATTTTTGTTTGGCCCGATATCGTTTGCAAAAGTTTTGTTTGAAATAAATAAAAGTTATATTTATTATAGTGGGGCAGTCGAACGGGCCGAAGCGACCCGAACGACCACCCCAGAAAATATAAAACGGCCCACCCCAACCTGCCTCATCTAAATCCTAAACTCACCAACTAGTCTACCCACACGCATCCTCGCCCTCACCCCTGTCCGCCGGCGCTGCTCCCCCATGAGCACCGCTCCACCACGCCGTCGCCCGCCCACTTCGCCAGCTACCCAAAACACCCATGGCCGCCCACCCCGACCCGCCCACGGTGTCATGCGCCCAACCGCCTCGCCATCCTCCTCGGGCAGCCTCCCTCCCTCGCGCCGTCGAGCTCGCCCGCCATGGACCCGTCGAGCCGCCATGGCCTCCTCCAAGCCCATGGCCCAGCTCGCCTCCGCCGTGACCCGTCGACCCGCCTCCGGAGCCGCCAGGTCGCTAACGCGTCGCCGCCGGCCGCTCGCCTGCCTGCGCGTCTGCTGGCCACGGCATCGTCTCCGCCATCCTCTCGCCTGAGCGGCCCTAGTGCCCGACCATGAGCCCGCCCATGAGCCTGCTGCCTACACCGCCAACTCGCTGCGCCCTTGGCCCTGTGCCAAATCGCCAGTCCTGCACCGGCCTATCCGCTCCCGTGGACGCCCTGGCGCCATGTTGTCATGTCAAACGAAGACGCCTATACCTCCGTCTCGGATCGCCATGACCCTTCGCGAACCCCGGAGTCCGAAGATCTGAATCCCTCAGAATGCCAAGATCGCCATCCCGGAACCAAAGTGCGAACCCCGGCATCGTCTTCATGTACTCCCTCACGGATGCAACGAGACCTTCGACGCGAACACCGAGATCTTTCCCCCCCGAATGCGATGCCCGAGACTCCAGTGCGACAAGTACTCCGCCGGACACCAAGTTCTGCATCCCGGACGCCAAGGCCCAAACCCGATGACGCCGGTCTCACAAGGTCTACCTCACGGACACGACATGTATTGTTCCCTGGGACCCCGGACCCGAAGACCGATCCCGGAGCCCGATCCGAAGACCCCGGTGCGACGAGCATCCTCCCCCCCGGACACCGAGACGCGGGATCCTCGAGTACTCCCTCACGGACTCCAAGATCTGCCTCGGACGCCAAGACCGACAGCTGGCCCGAAGACCCCGGATGCGCCGAGACCCTAACCCCAGTAGTCCGAGAGCGTTTCCGCCAAGATCGACTCGATGGCGCAGAATCGACAAAACCATAGCGACAAGAACGACAACAACCAGGGCGGTACCGATGCCCGCCTTGAGCCAAGTACTCCGTCATGGTACGCCGAGACCCCGAATGCGACAAGAACGACTCCAGTACTCCTAGGACGCTTCTGTCGAGACCGCTCCGTCGAACCCTGGACCCTGAGACCAACCCCGAACCCCGGAAACCCCAAGATCGTCGAGAACCCTAATGTGTGACCCTTTCCTCGAACCCTATTTTATAACATAACAACTTGTTGCATATTTAATTGTCATCTCGCATGCATATCTGTGGTTTGGGGGCCTTATGCCGATTCACCTAATAATTAAATATGGGGCCCATATGCGGGCAAATTTAGGCTCATATTGGCCTCATTTAAATTTGAGTAGCGAACCCGGTACTATTTTCTGCCATGTTATGACAACATTTAATTTGCGGGGGTCCTTAATAACATGAACCACCTAATTAATTGTCGGGACCCCGGTTCCACTTAATATGACCTAATTGCATCGCACCTTTGCCATGTCATCCATCATACATGCATCATGCCGATCTTCTGCCGTTGTATTAAATATTGCATCCGGTGTTTATTCTAGTGTTTTGCTTGTTCGCGGATAAGGCCGTTGAGTTGATGTGAGCTTCGCCCCGATCTTCGGTTGAACCCTCGACAATGTTTCAGGCGAGCATCTCCCCCTTTCTACCTATCTTACTTTTATAGTATTTACTTCCCTCCTGTTGATCTATTGCTATCTGTGTTGCGATGCTTAGTTTCCGTACCCGTGTTATTCCTCGGTAGTATATTGCCTTGGACACATCCTATTACATTGTTTGGTAGATAGTTGGACTTAGCGTCGTAGTTGCTTGCTCAAGTCTTGATGTGTATCGTCATATGCCACGATTCTTGATGTATTGCCGCATGTTGATGTTGGAGATGATTCTAGTTTTACTTATCGTCACTTTACTTTCTGTTTAACAACTAAAATTGAATAAGCGAGGCATCGGTGGGTGATAGATAATATTTGGTTTCGAACGCCCACTTGTGTCCGTAAGACCCAGTACTTGATACACATTCCTTGTTTTTGCGCGCTATCCACATCAGGAGGTATATGGGACCCCCGAGCCAGAGCTTGATTCAGTCTTATTTCTTGGGGCCAAACTAGTTTGAGGTGTTTTACTATCCTGTACTTATGCCATGTTTACCGCTTTATTTACGATTGTGCGAGGTGCACACTTTGTCTTGTTAGGGCGGGACACGATTCATGGTGTCGACAAGCCCAGCCACACTTCGGGTTCCCAGTCGTTCCACGGCCGTATTACCCAAACCTTGAGGCCGTCTCGAGCTTGCTTACTCGTTCGGATTCTACTTAAGGGTGGCCCCTGAAATATTTCTGAATCTTGTGATTGTTCGATCGTGAAAGCCTCGTTGGGTTTTGATTTGGTTTTCGAGGTTGATCGGCGTGTGTTGCTATTGGTGCACCCGGCGGGTAAAACTTTCTGGCGTGTCCGGATATGGACGACTTGGAGCACAGATCTCGATCATAGACAAGCATAACTAAAGTTCTTGCTATAAATTTGACTTATAATGACTAGTAATCAGCTTCACTACAACGGAATGGCTAATTAATACTGCCCACAATTGCTTGTTTGGTTGTCATGACAATGGTATCTGACTAGTAAGTATTGCAACCTTCGAATTGGTGAATAAAAGTACCAACAAGCTGGGTTTTGGGATTATATCATGCTATCTATTTGATTAGTAATTGTTGCAACTATCACGGAATGGTTAACTAAAAGTGCCTTGTTTATTTTATCGGGACGATTATCTAAACTTGACTAGTAAAGTGCATAACTATAAGCTGAATAAATAAAATCGCCGTGTGTGAGTTCCTCGGTTGACTTACTCGTTTGGTCTCGAGGGAAACACCGGATGGGTTTGTTTGGTGTTAGCTTGAGTTGGATCCGAATAGGTCTTTCTTATCCCTCTCGATTTCGCCGGTTATCGAGTCTCTATAGGTTGTTTAGTGCATCTTGTTGCCGCTCGATCCACCATACCTATGTAGGCGAGGACCGCCATTCTAGCCTCGCTGTCTTGGCCTCGATCTTGACGCTCCTTCTTTGTTTTCTGCTTTGCCTTTGCGGCACCCCTTTGTTAAGCAGGTTTTGAGATCGGCCGTTAGCGGGGTTACCCTTCCGGCTTGGCTTTGGGCAGGGTTATGGCGCCATTGGTTATTCTTGGGGCTCTTAGCCCCATTTGCTTCTTGTCCGTAGTCGGACTCTACCGTTTTCAAGGTGATTTGGATCTTGTACATTATATCTATTCTTGACTCTTTGAGTCGCCGTTATATATCTCGTTACATGGGTCCCATCGAGGACTGTTGTGTAATGTTATTACGTTTTCCACCTTACGAAAGTGCTGGTGAGCACCTTTGAATCGTTTCTATGCGGGTTTGGCGAATTTTGCTCAAACTTGCATAGGTCCGATTCTGAGGTGTTCTGACGACAAGATCTACTTAGCCAGAAGAGCGTTCCGTCGGACCTCGAACCACGGACCTGGACCCTGTCGAACCCCGAACCCCGGAACCCCAAGATCGTCGAGACCCCTCAATGTGTGAACCCCTTTTCTGAACCCTATTTTATAACATAATAAGAACTTGTTGCACATTTAATTGTCATCTCGCATGCATCTCATTGGTTTGGGGGCCTTATGCCGATTCACCTAATAATTAAATATGGGGCCCATATGCGGGCAAATCTAGTCTCATATTGGCCTCATTTAAACTTGTGTAGCGAACCGGTGATATCTTTTGCCTTGTTAAACAACATTTGAAATGCGGGGTTTCTCAACAACTTGAACCACCTAACCAATTGTCGGGACCCCGGTTCCACTTAATATGACCTAAATGCATCGCACCTTTGCCATGCCATCCATCATGCATGCATCATGCCGATCTTCTGCCGTTGTATTGAATAGTGCATCCGGTGTTTCTTCTAGTGTTTTGCTTCTTCGCGGATAAGGCCGTTGAGTTGATGTGAGCTTCGCCCGACCTTCGGTCGAACCCTTCGACAATGTTTTCAGGCGAGCATCTCCCCCTTTCTACCTATCTTACTTTTATAGTCTTTATTCCCTCCTGTTGATCTTTTGCTATCTGTGTTGCGATGCTTTAGTTTCCGTACCTGTGATATTCCCTTGCAGCCCTATATTGCCTTGGACACATCCTATTACCTGTTGTTTGGTAGCTAGTTGGACTTGCGCGTCGTAGTTGCTTGCTCCAGTGCTGTTGCGTGTCGTCATATGCCACAGTTGCTGATGTATTGCCGCATGTTGATGTTGGAGATGATTCTAGTTTTACTTATTGTTCACTTTAATTTCTGTTTAACAACTAAAATTGAATAAGCAGAGGCATCGGTGGGTGATAGATAATATTTGGTTTCGAGCATGCCCTTGGTGTCCCGTAAGACCCCGAGTACTTGATACTGTTCCTTGATTTATCGCGCTATCCACATATGGGGAGTATGGGCCCCCCTAGCGAGCTTGATTCCGTCTTATTTCTTGGGGCCACAAACTAGTTTGAGGTTTTATTACTATCACATGCTTATGCCATGCTTTCTTGCTTTATTCACGATTGTGCGAGTCGCACCGCATGCTTTTGGATCGGGACACGATTCCGCGGTGTCGACAAGCCCACACTTTGGGTTCCCGATCGTTCACGAGTCCACCCAAACCTTGAGGCCGTCTCGAGCTTGTCTACTCCGTTGCGGGTTCTACTCAAAGGTGGCCCCTGAAATATTTCTGAATCTTGCGATTGCTCATCGTGAGACCTCGTTGGGTTTTGATTTGGTTTTTCCGAGGTTGATCGTGTGTGTGTTGCTATTGGTGCACCCGGCGGTTAAAACTTCTCAAAGCCGTGTCATGTTATGGACGACTTGGAGCACGATATCTCGATCATAGACAAGCATAACTAAAGTTTTGCTCTAAATTTGACTTATAATGACTAGTAATTAGCTTCACTATAATGGAATGGCTAATTAATCGCCCACCATTGCTTGTTTGGTTGTCGCTTGCGACAATTGTACTGACTAGTAAATCTTGCAACTTCTAGCGGAATGGTGAATAAAAGTACCAACAAGCTGGGTTTTGGGTTATCTCATGATAAATGTATCGATTAGTAATTCTGCAACTATAACGGAATGGTTAACTAAAAGTGCCTTTGCTTATTTTATCGGGATGATTAACTAAACCGACTAGTAAAGTGCCGCAACTATAACCGAATAAGTAAAGCGCCAACCGTGTGAGTTCCTCGGTTGACTTCCTCGTTCGGTCTCGAGGAAACGCCAGATGGGTTTGTTTGATGATAGTGTCGGTTGGTTCGGATAGGTCCTTCTTACCCTCTCGATAACCGGTTGTATCGAGTCTCTATAGGTTGTTTAGTGCATCTTGCCACGCCGCTTGATCCACCATACCTATGTGGCGAGGACCGCCAATTCTAGCCTCGCCGTGTCTTGGCCTCGATCTTGGCGCTCCTTCTTTTCCTTTGCCCTTTGTCGGCACCCTTTTGTTTAGCAGGTTTTGAGAAACGGCGCGTTAGCGGGTTACCCTTCCGGCAGCCAGGCGGGGTTATGGACGCCATTGGTTATTCTTCAGGGCTCTTAGCCCCATTTGCATCTTGTCCGTAGTCGGACGCTCCGTCTTTTCAAGGTGATTTGGATCTTGTATATTACATCTGTATTCTTGACTCATTGAGTCGCTGTATATATATCTGTTCTGTGGGTCCCATCGAGGACTGTTGTGTAATGTTATTACTTCGTTTTCCACCCGCACGAAAGTGCCTGGTGGGCACCTTTGAATCGTTTCTATGCGGGTTTGGCGAATTTTGCTCAAACTTGCATAGGTCCGATTCTGAGGGTGTTACAGAGTGGTATCAGAGCATCCCCTCCTAAACTTTGCACACTAGTTGTTAGGCAAATAAAATCTCCGATGCTCTCGGGTTTTTGTGTTTGAAACTACGAGGGGTTTTTATACGATTTAAAACTAGACTTTGCAAATAATGCGGGCAAACAATGCATGATGATGACGATGCAATGCCTAAATTCAACGCGATTTTCTAGTAGTGGTTTTGCGGGTTTTCCTAAACTTGTAGTTGTAGCATCCCAGTTGTCTAACCCCTGTAATGCTACATGTCATAATAATAAAAAGGGCCACTTCCAACATATAATTGGTGCATCATCATCACATCATGCTCATGTCATCATGTCACCTTGCATCTGAGCATCATATAAAACCTTTTCCTGTTTGGTTGTTATCTCATGTGCAGGATTAATTGTAGTTGCCTCTTGATATTGTATTTGGTTCTTACTAAATTGTTAAATGCCCAAGTTGAGTTGGGGGCATCTCTCTTTTGACTCCACCACCTTATCTTTCACCACCTTATAATTCCACCATCCAGTAATATGGGCATGGCCTTTTATTGAGTTATCTCTAGCCCATGTTGTTGGTTGGATCCACCCATAATCTATTGCTTGGCCTTTGCCCACTTTTGGGAATGCAAGGATTAAAAGCCACATGAAATAATGTTGTTTTCACAATATGACCATTGGGCTTTAATTGTGTTGCATGGGCCATGCAAGTGTCACCTAGTCTAGTTTCTGGTTTTATTTGAATACTAGTTGGAGTTTCTTCCTTGGTTTAAAAACATGTGTTGGCTTGTAGTTTGTTCTCCTCATCTTCTCTCCCTCTCCATCCCTTAGTTAAACCCTACCCCATGTCCCATGCACGCTTGTGCTAATGTGGCATGCACCCCTCTAATCCCCCCCTCTCTTTGGATCTTGCTTGGTCCTTTGTTGGATCATGCATGGGCCATTAAACCACCCTACCCTCTCTTATCCAACCTAAAACTAAACCCTACACTACACCTCCCTCTAATAAAACCAAAACCCAACCCCACACCATCTACCCTTGTCTCTAAACCAAACCCTAATCCATACCTAGCTTAAACCATACCCTTAACCATCCTAGCTACCCCTCTCTAGTTTAGCCATACCCCATGTCCTATCTACTCCCTCTCTTCATCAAAGAAGCCTCATCTACCCTAGACCGTACCACCCCTCTTCCTCTCTTTCCCTCTCTTCTTGGTCAAATCTCTGTCCAGACTCCCTGGGAAAAATGCAAAGGTTTTGAAATCAGAAGCTGTTTTGAAATTGGTAATAGGAATTAAAAACAAGCAAAACAAATGAAAAATAAAAAGAGAAATAAAAAAAGGAGAGAACACAGCGTACGGCGTCTTGACAGCCATGACAGCCAGGCAGCCAGGCCATCTTCCCCGGCCCATCTCACCTTCCAGCCCAATACCCCTCCAGCCGTCCGCGCGCCCTGTTCTTCTTCTCCCTCCGTCTGTCGCCGTCTCGCCACCTCTCTCTCTCTGCGTGCGACGGAAAGCTAACGGCGGGAGCAGGTGGCCGTCCCTCGCCGTCGTCCGCGTCAGCAACACGCCCGGCACGTGAGCCCTGCCCTTCTTATCCCAATCGCGCAGCCTCCCCCTCAACCCTAGCCTCCTCTCTCTGGCCGAGCCGCCCCCTTTTTCCCTTCCCCTTCGCCTCTCCCCGTAGTGCCCGGCGGAGGAAGCTCCAGGGAGGAGGAGGGGAGCCGTGATCGCCTCGTCGGACCTGCAGCAGGAGGAGCCCGGAGCCGCCACGAATCGCCGCCAAGCCGACCATGTCCGTCCCTAGCCGCCTCGCCCGTCCTGTCGTCGTCGCGTCGCGTGTCCGGCTACTGGACCGGAGCGAACGAACACGGAGGCGGAGGAGGCGGTGGGACACCTGCCCTGCGGCGCTAAGCGTCGCTCGCCGTCTGCGTCGTCCGCCCCCTCGCCGCCGACCTCCTGCGGTGATTCCCTACCCCTGTTTGTTCTTTCTGCGAGTAGTCGCCAGCCGTTTCAGCCATCCGTCGGCCACTTTCAGCCCGGCCGCCCTCGCCGCCGGCCCGCCTCCTGGCTCTGGCGCCGCCGCTCGCGCTTGCCTTGTGCTGCAACGATAACACCAGAAATCCCCTCAGCGCCTCGGTTTCCCGTAGATCCCGAGCAGCCAGTCCTCCCGCCTAAACCCTAAACATGGAACTTGTAGGCGTTGTCCCTCCAACTTCCATGTTTGTGGCATCTCAGTTCTCGACGAATCGCTGCCAAGCTCTCTGCAAGTTTGCTGCAGCTGTCATCCACGTTCGGTCGGCAGTTTCGTCGGTCAGACCACCCGACGCTTTTCTATTTTAGTCCCTCCTCTTCAACCTCAAACCGCGGTCCCGTGGCCCTGTCAGCCTGTGGCCTTTTTACAAAAAGGCTCACTGGCTCTGAGCTCAACCAGCGGTCCAGCTCTGTTCAGACAGCTGGCGCGTGGGCCAGAACAAGGGCCCACCTGTCGGTGACGGTCGGTTTAGGCTGAGTAAGAAATGTTTTGAATCTGTTTTAAATTCAAACCTTTAACTAAATTCAAAATTCAAAATTCTATTGATTATTAATAACTTTTTCATACTTTATCCAAATTAGACAAATAATATATGTTTGGATATCAGCAAGATGAGAGGAATTCAAATATGCCATCTGTTTTGACTTTTGCCCAATTAAAATTCCAAGTTTGTTTAAATTACATCAATTGCCACTAGAATTTAATAATTAAATAACTTTTGTTTGGTAAATCCAAATTAAGCAAATAAGTAGTCTAAAATGATCAGCTCGACGAGACCTTTCTGTTTATGCTATCCATGACTTCAATTGCAGCATGAATCATATAAATATATGTTGAACAACAAATGTTATGGCAACAATTGTGATTCTAAAACCCAATTAGATGTTACTTTCTTGTTCTTCACACCTCACCATGCCATGCTACCTTTCTTGCCATGTAAATTGTGCATCATTCATCATGGCATGATTGTTTGTTTGACGCATCTTATTCATATGCTTGTGCTCTATATTCATGTTGGCCTTGTTTGTTTGGTTTTTCTCGGATAGACACTGAGCAGGGATTGTATCAAGAGAACCAGGAGCACTACCCAGAACCGTCCTTTGCTTCAACAGAGACACCAGGCAAGCACTACCACATGCTTGCATACATCTGATACCTATTGCCTCTATCTTATTCTTGCATCATTGAGTCGCGATTGCATTAAATTGAATCCCAAGTATGCATAGCCTTTACTTCTAAACCCACCAAGCTTGTTTCCTCCATCCCATGAGCCACTACTATAGGAGTTGTTTGAGCCATGCGAGTCGTAGAAACAACATGTGTAGGGTTTGTGAGAGTCGATGCATAATGAGGTACCTAAACAACTTAACCCGAGTAGTTGGGATAACTAAAGAAAGTGGCACCGGTGAGCAATATCTGCTATTTGGTTTTCCTGCTCACTTGTGTCCGTAAGACCCCGAGTACTTGATTCCTGTTCCTTGATTTATCGCTATCCACATCCGGGAGGTATATGGGACCCCCTGGACCGAGCTTGATTCCGTCTTATTTCTTGGGGCCACAAACTAGTTTGAGGTTTTATTTACGATCTGTACTTATGCCATGATTATTGCTTTATTTACGATTGTGCGAGGAGCACACTGTCTTGTTAGGAGTGGGACACGATTCAGCGGTGTCGACAAGCCCAGCCACACTTGGGTTCCCAGTCGTTCCACGGTAGTCCCGAACCTTGAGGCCGTCTCGAGCTTGCTTACTCCGTTCGGATTCTACTTAAGGGTGGCCCCTGAAATATTTCTGAATCTTGTGATTGTTCGATCGTGAAAGCCTCGTTGGGTTTTGATTTGGTTTTCGAGGTTGATCGGCGTGTGTTGCTATTGGTGCACCCGGCGGGTTAAAACTTTCGAAAGCCGTGTCCGCGGATATGGACGACTTGGAGCACAGTTTCTTGATCATAGACAAGCATAACTAAAGTACCGCTTTTAATATGACTAAAGTAACTTGACTAGTAAATAGTGCAATACTCATGGAATGGTTAATAAAATTTGCCAACGGATGGGGGGTTGTTCGTCCGCTTCCTTGTTGGTAGCGAGGAGGAGGATGGATCGGATGAGATTACCATTATAAGCTGTTGTACTTAAATTCACGGACATCCGTCTATCATTGGTTAGGCGGATGGTTAGCGTTATCTGTAGAATTGCTAGGGTTTATCTTTTTGCTGCAATTCGTCACCCAGGTTGTGTCCCCTTTAGAGGCATTAAGTCTTCTTTGAGTACCCTTAGGGTCTCACACGATAAATTCTTGATTCGGATGAGCAGTACCTTCTCGGGACGGATCTTTGGGTGGAAGAAGCCGAGGATGTGGGCAACGATCGTTCGGTGTAGAGATTAGGAGCGAGGATCCGTGAGACACTAGTTGGGATGTGCTTATTTCTCTGGCATCTTATGCCTATTTGCTTCTTATCCGTACTCGGATCTTGTTTGCCGCTTCCGCATGATACTCTGATGTGTGCTGTATGAGGAGTTATCCTAAATTATAGATGTATCTAGGTCATTTGAATCTTGCCGTATGGCGTTGGTATATTTCCTTTCTTTCTAGATGGTGTGGCTCTGATGTACTTTTGTATGGTGGCTTGCGTACATACCCACTTGTGTACGTAGTTGATCCCTTCGCCTGCCGACTACGCCGCCCGTACAGGTCCCGTTGAGAGGTTAGCGGTTGGGACGTCTGAAAGGACTACCAGTGAGTGGCTTTTGGGGCCCAGTACTATTTCAACCGCTATCTCTCATCCAGGCTTGTATCTAGGGCGTAGTTCACCGAGGTAGTTACAATTGGTATCGAGCCATCCCGACCTTGAGGTTTCAATAAGCAGTCGTTGTCAGTCTAGCAAATATTTTGAGTAGTTATGTATATTAGGGAAAAACAAACGCAAGAGTAGGACTGCTTCCACTTTTCTTCTTACCCTCCCACCCACCCTTTTTACGGTAAGGAAGTGTAACGTTTTCAATTCTCTTCTCAAAGTTCAAACTAGGATTCACGTGTTCGGGGTTTCCGTAGTACCATAGGTTGTGTATGTGTGTGTGTGTCTGTGTTTAATCCTTGTCTATCTGTTGCATCCAAGTTGTTATCTTATCTGCCTTTGGTTATCAACTGTTGGTACATTCCATACCAACAGGCTTTTGTAAACCGACGCAATCTATCTTCCGCTTGGTATCCGACGCTATCTTGTTTGGGGTGTTCGTTTCCGTAGTACCAATCTTTAGGTTTCGGCATGAGAAGAAGGGGATAGGATATGTGTTCCACTTGTTCATGTGCGGAGTAATGATTTGAGTGCGGGATGGAGTCGCGACCATACCACTACTTGTATCATTTGCTTTTGTATATTGGATCGGTAGAGTCACTAATCTTGATTCGTTAAGTAATTTTGCGCATCTATTGGTATTTCAATGCCGAAATTTGTGGAAAATTTTTCTTTGATATGTTTGTGTACCACACTTTTTCGTGTGCGATATGCTTAATATCTTTGAGGTGCTATGAACTTTGTTGATATTTTCATATCATCTCAGTAAATTGTATCCTTTAATCTTGGTTAATTCCATCTTGGTACTATTTTGGACTATTATCATCTTCCATTATAGTACTGATTTGAGCTTTACATCAATGACAGGATGGCTCCCCCACGCCGGACTGAGGAGGACATTCCTCCGGAACTGGGCTCAGCGCTGTCAAGCATTGCCAATGCTCTGGCAGCCATGCAAGAGAACCAGCTGCGCTTTGAGGAGAGCGTCCGAAGGAACGAGTTCACTCCACTTCCTCCACCTCCCAAGCGTGGTGACATCAAGAGCTTCCTCAAGTTCAACCCGCGCCAGTTCGATGTGTCTGACCGACCTCTTGATGCTGATGATTGGCTGCGCGAGATCTCAAGGTTGCTCGAGGCGGTGATGTTCGAGCAGGAGTGGGTAAAGTGTGCTACTCACCTTCTCAAGGGAGGCGCAGCTCTATGGTGGGAAAACTACTTGAAGGCTAGCTGCCTTTGGGTTCCAGCCCACTTGGGAGAGGTTCACGCAGCTTTCAAGAACAGTTTCTCTCAGAGATTGTGATGGAACGGATGAAGGATGCTTTCCTCAACTTGAAGCAGGGCAATGATAACGTCAACACCTACATCAGGAACTTCATGAACTTGTCTCGCTATGGTGGTGATGAGGTATCCGATGACAAGAAAAAGCAGAAGAGATTCAGGCAAGGGCTCAATGCGTCGATCAAGTATGCACTCACGCATGCAAGACCGGCAACCTTCAGGCTGCGACATATGGCACTACAAGAGGAGGCTAGTAGGCGGATGTTCGAGAGTCCAAGAAACACAGAGGATGCATCAAGCTCGGCGGCAATGGCAACTCCTTCTAAGCGGCGTGTCCGGGTTCCTAACACCCCACCGTCGCTCCGGCTCCACCAAGACTGCGAGCTTCACGTCAAGGCCACCAAACTTCACCTGCGGCTCCGGGGCTACAACAACCCTTACCACAGGCGCTGGCGGAGTCCACAGCTTCTCTGCTCCACGTCCTCGCGGTGCTTGTTACACATGTGGAGATCATGGTCATCCCGCCTGGAACTGCCCAATGAAGAACAAAGCTCTCCCTCAACCCCCGCCAAGATCTGCAACAAGCTCTCCCTCGATTCGTGCACCACCGCCTCGGGCTCTCAACATCAACACCAAGCCCGGGTCTGCGGTTGTGCGTGCCAACTGCGTCAACGCCTCTCAAGCTGAGCTCGCACCTGGAGTTGTCATGGGTATGCTTTCGGTTAACTCAGTCCCTGCACGAGTTCTCTTTGATTCTGGTGCATCGCATTCATTTGTGTCTCACAAGTTTGCAAATGAGAATGAGTTAGTCATGGTTCCTCTCCAAAAGCGGTTAATGGTTCTTTCTCCTGGGGCAAACATGAGGGCTGTTCATATCAGTCATGGCAACAAGATTGAGATTGGTGGCTCTTCATTCTTGGCTTCTTTGATTGTTCTGGGCAACTCTGACATTGATGTCATCCAGGCATGGATTGGTTGTGACAAATGCACTGTGATTGATTGTCTTTGAGCGCTCAGTGTCTCTGAAGATCCCTGAAGGCCATCTAGTCTTTTCTCCAAGTCTGACTCCTGATGTCCAGCTATATTCCTTGGCTGCTCTGAATGATGATGCTATGGAAGCCATTCAGAAGGTACCAGTGGTCTGTGAGTTCCCGGATGTTTGAATACCTAGTCCCTAAACCCAATCACCTTGCAACTAAAATCATTTTCAAACTTGATACCTGTTCCTAAACCCAAAAACTAAAATCGGTCCGTCCCAAACCTGCCCCTCTAATTCCTAAACCTACCCTATTTCCTACCCAAACCCCTGGCCACCTCACTCCCTCCAATCCCCATGCGCCACCTCACCTTCCCTCATCCCTTCCACCAATCAGCAGCTGCCACCTAGCCTACCCCTTCTCTCTCTCCTCACACACAACACACAACACACTCACGCACACGCCTCACACACCTTGTGAGCCCAGATCCCACCCCAGTGCACCACGCCCCCGGCCCCACGCGACCCCACCTGTCCCCCTGGGCCCCACCCACGTTCCCCACGCCACCAGCCCGTTTCCACCCTTCTTCCTCCCCACGTCTCCCTCGCGAGCCGCTCCACCTCCTGGCATCGGCCCCGCGCCGCCGCCGCCTGCGGGCTCTCGGGGCATGTTGTCGGTCATGGCGTTCAGGGGGAGACCTCGGTGTTCCGCGTGAAGCACTCGGCGTTCTACGGTTCCACGTCGACGGCCTTGGTTTCCTCGATGGAGAACTTGGTGTGTCCGTGTCGGGGTTCTCGGCTTCGGGGGTAGAACTTGTGTCAGCGTCGGGGCGCGTCGGGTTCTTCTGGTCGGGGCGTTCTTGTCGCGTTCATGTCTTGGTCATGTCGACGGTCAAGGCTTCGGGGTGAAGCACTTGTCGCACCGGGGGTTCTCGGCGGACTCGGTGTCCGGGGTGAAACTCTTGGCGTTCCTTTTCGGTTCGGGTGCTGACGTCCGAGGCAGTACTTGGCGCCCGAGGGTCTCTCCGCGTCCGCGATGTAGACCTTGTGAGACCGGCGTCGCCGGTTCGAACCTTGGCGTTTCACATCCTCGTGGTGGTTTCGGCGACCTTGGCGTTCGAGAGTTCCTCAAAACCGTGGCACGCGTCCATGGCGATCTTGGTGCTCCGAGGTCTTGGCGCCGGTTTCGGGCCTCGGCCATCTCATCGCGTAGTAGATCATGGCGTTGAAGAATCGGTTCGGCTTCCGTCTCGGGTCGGTCTTGAGAGTTCTGCGGCGTCTTGCCTTGCGGGCTGCTGCCGGGCGAGCAGGCCCCGGTGGCGTGACGGCGGCGAGGCGAGGCGAGGGCGGCTCGGTGGCGCCGCGAGCGGGCAGGGGTCGAGGCCGCGGGTCGGAGTGGCGGGCAGGCGGGGCGGGCGGATGGGGCGAGGGCGGCGGATGGCGGTGACAGCGCCGCAGCGGCGCGAGCGCGAGCAAGCGGAGGAAGCTTGCGGGACGGAGGAAGCGGTGAGGCGGGGCAGCGAGGTCTGCGGTGGCCAGCGCGAACACGGAAGCGAGCGGCGAGGCGGGCGAAGGGCAGCGTCGAGGTCAGCGAGCTTCTTGGGAACATGCGGGGTAGGCGGCGATCTTGGCGTGTCCGACCGGGCGGAGGCGGTGGCGGCGGGCTTGGCGGCAGCTGTGCTGCTACTGAGGGCAGCGGCAGAGGCCTGCGGCGGCGGTGGAGAAGCGAGGTGGGATGGGGAGGCTGCGTGCGAGGCAGGCTCGCATCGGCGAGGGCGGCGGAGGGAGGCGGTGGAAGCGAGCCAGCGGGCGCGGGGCCGATGCCAGGAGGTGGAGCGGCTCGCGAGGGAGACGTGGGGAGGAAGAAGGGTGGAAACGGGCTGGTGGCGTGGGGAACGTGGGTGGGGCCCAGGGGGACAGGTGGGGTCGCGTGGGGCCGGGGGCGTGCGTGGCGTGCACTGGGGGTGGGATCTGGGGCCGGCGCTGCGTGTGTGAGGCGTGTGCGTGAGTGTGTTGTGTGTTGTGTGTGAGGAGAGAGAGAAGGGGTAGGCTAGGTGGCAGCTGCTGATTGGTGGAAGGGATGAGGGAAGGTGAGGTGGCGCATGGGGATTGGAGGGAGTGAGGTGGCCAGGGGTTTGGGTAGGAAATAGGGTAGGTTTAGGAATTAGAGGGGCAGGTTTGGGACGGACCGATTTTAGTTTTAGGTCGTTGAATTGATCGGCCCGTTCATTTGCCTATTAAAATAAATTAAATTTTCATTTATTCTAAACGGGCCGTGTGCAAACCAATAGCGGCCAAAACAAAATATTCCGGGGACCGGGTTTTGGAGTTTGAATAAGATGGGGCGTTTGGAAAACAAATCGGGGTTTGCAAACATAGTTTTGGCAAACAATGCATGATGATGACGATGCAATGCACAAATCAACGCGATTTTCTAGTAGTGGTTTTGCGGGATGCCACATGTGAGCTGGAGAAGCTGCAAGCAAAGCGTGATCGCGGGATCTACAGTACAAGCGGAATACATGGCTGCTGCAGAAGCGTCAAGTGAAGGAGTTTGGATCAGAAACTTCATCACTGAGCTTGGCGTGGTTCCAAGTGCATTGGACCCACTGGAGATATTGTGTGACAACACTGGCGCCATAGCACTCGCTAAGGAACCAAGATATCATCCAAAGACCAAGCATATCAACCGCAAGTTTCATATAATCCGAGATTATATAGCAGATGGAGATCTGAAGATTAGCAAAGTACATACGGATCTGAATGTCGCAGATCCCACTAAACCTCTTCCACGTGTAAAACATGATCAACACCTCAGTGCCATGGGTGTGAGATTGTTGCCAAATGTAAACTAGATTATTGACTCTAGTGCAAGTGGGAGACTGTTGGAATTATTCCCTAGAGGCAATAATAAAGATGTTATTATTATAATTCTTGTTCATGATAAAGTTTATATTCCATGCTAGAATTGTATTAAGCGGAAACTTTAATACTTGTGTGGTTTGTGAACAACACCATGTCCCTGGTACGCCTCTAAGGACTAGCTCATTGATCAATGATGGTTAAGGTTTCCTAACCATAGACATGAGTTGTCAATTGATAATGAGATCATATCATTGGGAGAATGATATGATGGACATACCCAAAATAAGCGAAGCAATTAGATCGTTTCATCGTGTTCATGTTTGCGAAGCTTTTCCTATGTCAAATATTGTATTCCTTAGACCATGAGATAATGCAACTCCCTGGTACCGGAAGAAAGCTTTGAGGTCATCAAACGTCATCCTATGAGAGGGTGATCATAAAGGTGTCTCTCAGGTGATCGGAAAGTATCTGTTGGGTTGTATGTATCGAGATGGAATTTGTCCCTCCCAATTCGGAGAGATATACTTCGGGCCCACTCGGTAATCGATATCAACACCGCTTGCAAGCATGTGGTTAAGGAGTTAATCACAAAGTGATATCGGATTACGGAACGAGTAAAGTACTTGCTGTGAACGAGATTGAACTAGGTATGACGGTACCGATGATCGAATCTCGGGCAAGTAAAATATCGCGAGACGAAGGGAATATATATATGGGATTGTTTGAATCCTGACATCGTGGTTCATCCGATATGATCATCGATGAATGTGTGGGAGTCAATATGGGTGCCCAGACCCCGCTGTTGATTATTGATAGAAGATCATGTCTGCATATTCTCGAACCCGCAGGGTCACACACTTAACGTGTCTTGACGCTAGGATAGATTGGATAATTGGTTTATGATTTTTTGTTCGGAGTCTCGGATGGGATCCGGGACATCACGAGAGGTTCCGGAATGGTCCGAGAATAAGATTCATATAAGGCGGGCAGTTTTTGGAGTTTGGAATTGTTCCGGTTAATCGGTATTGTACCGAAGCTTCTAGAACCTTCCGAAGGGGACCAACGTGGCCCCACCTTCCGGGAGGGGCATGGGCCTATGAGGGAGTGTCCTGGCGCATTGGGCCAGGGGCACAAGGCCCCATAGGGCCCAGCCGATCCTAGATAAGTTTAAACTCGTTTAAACTAGAGATAGGATTTCTAGATAAGGGAGAGTTTAAATCGTTTAAACTAGAGATAGGATTTCTAGATAAGGTAGAGTTTAAATTGTTTAAACTAGAGATAGGCTTGGAGGAGGGCAAGGGACCGCCTCTATATAGAGGGGTGGTGCGCCCCCTCCCCCCCCACACACCTTCCTCCAAGCCCTAGCAGCCTTGCTACCTTCCTCTCTCCCTCCGGACTGTTTGTAGGCGAAGCCCTGCAGCAGAAATTCTCCACCATATACACCACGCCGTCGTGTTGTAGATCCAATCTATCTCTCCACCATACTCGCTGGTCCAAGGAAGGAGGAGACATCGAGGTGCTGCACGTGTGCATCTCACGGAGGCACCGCCACTTGTGGTGCTAGATCGGATCGGATCGCGAGGAGGAGAAGCGAGTACGACTACATCACCCATGTTCCGACGAACGTTCCGCTGTGCGAACCTTCAAGGGTATGAAGATCTAATCCAATCTCTCTCGTTGATTGCATCTCCTAGATTAGATCTTGGCTTTCCCTCTGTTCGCATCCGTAGAAAATTTTGATTTACTATGCCGCGAAACCCTTCACTATTAACAGTCTTCTGCAAGATAGATTTAATTTCCCTATTGGAAAGTTCTACTTGCCCACTGGTTTGGGGGTGATAAGCTGAAGCAATTTTATGGTTAACATCATATTTAGCGAGAGTTTTCCTAAAAGCACCATGAATAAAAAAAGAGCCTCCATCAGTCATGAGAAATCTAGGCACACCAAACCTAGGAAAAATAACATATTTAAGCATTTTAAAGAGATCTTACCATTGGCGTTGTTTGTAGGTATGGATTCTACCCACTTTGTAACATTGTCAACAACAACAAGAATATGAGTGTACCCTTTTGAAAGAGGAAAAGGACCCATAAAGTCAAATTCCCAACAATCAAAAGGTCCAATAACAAGAGAATAATTCATAGGCATTTCACTGCGTCTAGAAATGCTACCAACTAATTGACATACATCACATGATAATACAAACTTTCTTGCATCTTTGAAAAGGGTATGCCAATAAAATCTAGATTGTAAAACCTTTTGTGTAGTCCTATCACCAGCATGATGTCCTCCATAAGCACTGCCATGACATTTTCTCAATATCTCTCGTTTTTCAAATTCTGGAACACATCTTCGCATAATACCATCTACTCCTTCTTTATATAAATGTGGGTCATCCCAAAAATAATGCCTTAGATCATAAAAGAATTTTCTTCTTTGTTGGGCTATAAAGGTTGGAGGCAAATACTTGGAAACAATAAAGTTAGCATAATCAGCATACCAAGGACTCTCATGCGGGCTTACCCTTATTGTAGCCAAATGCTCATTTGGAAAACTATCATAAACAGGCAAAGGGTCAAAAGAAATGTTTTCCAAACGAGATAAATTGTCAACAACAGGATTTTCAGCACCTTTCCTATATATAATATGCAGATCAAACTCTTGTAAAAGCAACACCCATCTAATAAGACTAGGCTTAGCGTCCTTCTTTGTCATAAGGTACTTAATAGCAGCATGATCAGTATGAATAGTGTCCTTTGAATCAACAATATAGGATTTAAACTTATCACAAACAAATATTACAGCTAAGAACTCTTTTTCAGTAGTAGCATAATTCTTTTGAGCAACATCTAGAGTATTGTTAGCATAACGAATAACATTCAACTTCTTATCAACACGTTGCCCAAGAACATCACCCACAACAAAATCACTAGCATCACACATAATTTCAAAAGGTAAACTCTAATCAGGTGGTTGAACAACAGGAGCAGTAGTCAAAGCTTTCTTCAAAATTCAAAATCTTCCTTACAATCATCATCAAAAACAAAAGGTACATCTTTTTGAAGAAGATTGGTAAGGGGCTTTGAAATTTTGGAGAAATATTTAATAAACCTTCTATATAAACCAGCATGACCAAGGATACTACGAATACCTTTTATATATCTAGGGCAAGGCATCTTCTCAATTGCTTCAATTTTGGCTCTGCCAACTTCAATGCCTCTTTCAGAAATTTTGTGTCCAAGAACAATCCATTCATTAACCATGAAATGGCATTTCTCCCAATTAAGAACAAGGTTGGTTTCTTCACATCTCTGCAAAACTTTATCAAGGTTGTGCAAATAGTTATCAAAATAAGTTCCATAGACGGAGAAATCGTCCATGAAAACCTCCACAATTTCTTCACAAAAACATGAAAGATATCAGACATACATCTCTGAAAGGTAGCAGGAGCATTACATAAACCAAAGGCATACGCCTATAAGCATAGGTGCCATAAGGACAAGTGAAAGTGGTCTTCTCTTGGTCTTGCACTTTCACATCGATTTGAGAGAACCCAGAATAACCATCAAGAAAGCAAAAGTGGGTCTGTTTAGATAACCTTTCTAGCATTTGATCAATAAAGGGCAAATGATAATGATCTTTCTTAGTAACTTTATTAACCTTTCTAAAATCAATGCACATCCTATACCCAACCACTACTCTTTGGGGTATAAGCTCATTATTTTCATCAGGCACAACAGTAATTCCCCCTTTCTTTGGAACACAATGAACATGGCTAACCCATTGGCTATCAGCGGGTAAATAATACCAGCATCAAGGAGTTTTAATAACTCATTTCTTACCACATCCTTCATCTTAGGATTTAGACGGCGTTGGTTCTCAACAACTGGTTTTGCATCAGGTTCTATATTAATAGCATGCTGACATATGGTGGGAGAAATTCCTTTTAAATCATCGAGAGTATAGCCCATAGCTCCTCGGTGTTTCTTCAGTATTTCCAATAACCTCTCTTCTTCCTTTCCTGAAAGTTTAGAACTAATAATAACAGGATATACTTTCTTATCATCAATATAAGCATATTTAAGATCATCAAGCAAAGGTTTTAATTTGAAAATAGAGCCCCCTTTAGGTGGTAGTGTGGTACCCAAATCTTCCACGGGTAGATTATGCTTAAGTAACTCAGGCTGACGAAGGAAAACCTCGTCAATCTCATTTCTTTCCTTCGCGAAGACCTTGCTTTCATGATCTTCCATAAACTGCTGCAAGGCATTGTTAGGAGCAAGAGAAATAGCAGAAAGTTGTTCAACCCTGAAATCCTCATTAGGAAGTTCATTTTCATAAGGAGTTTTAGCAAATTTGGAAAAATTAAACTCATAAGACTCTCCATCAAACTTAGTCAACACTTTTTTCCTTCCTACAATCTATGATAGCCCCACAAGTATTCAAGAAGGGTCTACCAAATATAATAGGATAGGTTTTACTAGCTTCAAAACCAAGTACTAGAAAATCAGCAGGATATTTAATCTTACCACAAAGAACCTCCACATCTCTAACAATGCCAATGGGACAGATTGTCTCTCTATTAGCAAGGTGAATAACCACATCAATGTCCTGAAGCTCACAAGGACCAATTTCATGCATAATTTCCCTATAAAGCTCATAAGGTATAGCACTAGAACTAGCACTAATATCACATAAACCATAATAGCAATGATAACCAATTCTAACAGAAAGCATAGGGACACTAGCTTTTCTAGGATGAGAGACAATATTTGAAGCGTCTTCGCAGAATACAATGTGCTCATCCTCTATATTTTTAGTGAAAAGATCTTTCACAATAGCTACCACGGGTTCAATATTTATTTGCTCATCAGGTTCCACATTTTTCTTTGTAATTTTGCTAAACACATTAGCTATGATAGAATGTTCCTTTACCTTAGCAGAAAAAGAATTTTTCTCAACATAAGGTTCAGGCAAAATAGGATCAACAATACAAACTTCTATGCTAGCAGGAACATGGGTAACAATCTCTTTACAAGGAGCATGGTACTTGTCCCACTCTTTTTTGGGAATTACAATATAAGAGGCAAAGGCCTTTAAACAATTGGCAATAACTTGAGAATCAAGACCATACTCATTACTAATATCACGGAAGTCATCAATTCCCATACATGTTGTTATGCATTCATAATCATAATTTATACCTGACTTTCTTCCTTTGTCATTCTCCCAAGCTTCGGTGTTCTCTTGAATATGGTCTAGGAGATCCCATTTAGTTTCTTCCTTCATGCGTGTGAATGATCCAGCACAAGAAGCATCTAGTAAATCTTTATCATGAAGAGAAAGCCTAGCATAAACGTCATTGATAATAATATTGTTAGGGAGTTCATGAATAGGACATTTAAGCATTAGTAACTTCAATCTCCCCAAAGCTTGAGCTGTACTCTCTCCATCACGAGGCCAAAAGTTATATATCAGATTCCTATCCTTGTGAATTTCACTAGGAGGATAAAATTTAGAATAAAAGAGAGGTACTAGTTCCTGCAATTCCATGGATTGTCCATTCTTCAGCAGCTTATACCATTCTTCAGCTCTCCCTTTTAAGGATATAGAGAGTAACTTCTTCTTCACCTGTTCAATTGTGATACATGCACACTTAAACAATCCGCATAATTCATGGATAAAAAGCAAATGATCACCAGGGTGGACAGTTCCATCCCCTAAATAATAATTATCCATAACACGATCAACAATACTTGTAGGTATCTTAAAAGGATCTATCTCAACAGGTGGTGATTCATCTACTACCCTAACAGTGGTAGTAGTTTTCCCAAACAGAAAACCAAGTGGGTTATCCATATTGGAAACAAAGTAATACACAGAAATAAAAATGAATACTCACAGGAGAAGTTTCCTTTACCAGTTCCACTCTTCAATAGCACTTCACTCCCCGGCAATAGCGCCAGAAAATAGTCTTGATGACCCACAAGTATAGGGGGTGTATCGTAGTACTTTCGACAAAATAGGAGTGTCGATCCCAACGAGGAGCGGAAGGTGTTGACTAGTGGTATGGAGCAGGAAATCTCTGTAAATACTTAGCAAACGGATTTTTAGGGGTTTTCTAATAAAGCAAAGAAATAAAGTGCAAGTAATAAAGACAATGAACAAATGCAACAAGTGGCCCAATCCTTTCTTAGCAAAGGATAAGCCGGTGGAAATACTTATAAGGACCAAACGTTCTCGAGGACACATGGGAATTTTGTCAAGTGCTTTCGCTTCATATAGCTGAGTACCCTTCTTTGGTGTTGTAAGTGTTGTGTGGGTGAACCTGTGCTAATGTACCGACCTTACTTGGACTAATACATACTTGTGATTAAACCCCCTGCAAGCATACGCAACTACAGGAAAGCAATTAAGATATAAACCTAACCACATCCTTAAACTCTCAGATTCTACACTCCCTTGTGCAATGGTGTCCTAACGCGGGTTCAGGTTTCTGTCACTCCGGTAACCCCACAATTAGTAGCCAAATACACAATGCATTCCCCTATGCCCATAAATGGTGAAGTATCATGTAGTCGACGTTCACATGACACCACGAGAAGAATAGCACCACAACTTAAATACTAAACCATTGAATTATATCTCAACACAAATCCACTACTAACAACATGACTTCTCCCATGTCCTCAAGAACTAAACGAACTACTCACAAGACATCATATGGATCAAAATCAAAGATGCTATGGTGATGGATAACAATTTGAACATAAACAATAATCCAATGGTTCCACTCACAAGCATCAACTACAGTAGTAATCAATACCGGGAAAGTTTCCCCTAAGAACTATGTAAGTATTCAACACAATTGTTACAGCGTGATGGAGTGGTGATGATGGTGCTGGTGGAGATGATGGTGTGGATGATGATGATGATGATCCAGATGAAGTCTAGCTTTATGATGGTGTTGATGGCGACGATCTTCCCTCTCCGGGAAGGAATTTCCCGAGCAGAAATCTGTCTTCTGGAGAGCTCTTTCTCTGTCAGTGTTTTCCGTTAGGGCGAAAAGGCGAGGCAGGGGGTCGCCAGGGCGGCTGCACCCCCCAGGCGCGGGGTGGGCCCACCCACGCAGCCAGGGTGTGTGGCCCCTGGTAACTCTTCTCCGTCTCGTATTCCGGCTTCGTGTTCCCCCACGGTAAAATATTGGCTTTGGCTTTTGTCCCGTCCAATTCCGAGAATATTGATTTTCTGCCTTTCTGGAACCAAAAGCAGAAGAAAACAGGCAACTGGCACTATGAAATTTTGTTAATAGGTTAGTACCAGAAAACATATAAAAACACCTCAAAGTGTAGACAAAGCAAAGCAAAGTAGATACTAAACAAGCATGGAACATCAAAAATTATAGATACGTTTCCGACGTATCATAGACGCGATCTTCTTTTGCTGCGGCGTTCGCGCCTGCGGCCGTAGTCATCTTCGTTATCCGAATGCGCTTGGTTGACGGAATCCTCGCCATCTTCCCATCGGTTGGCGATGTCCATGAGGTGGTCGAGTGTCTTGGGTTTGACGCGCCCAAGCTCCTCCTTGAAATCTAGGCGCTTGGCACCGTGCTTGAAGCCATTGATTGCTCTTTCAGTGGAGATGTGCACGGTGGAGTTCTTGATGTGGTACCAGCATAATATGTATGAGCGGACGGACTCATTGGCCCGTTCGGTGCAGGACCGTCGCTCTTCGATTGAGGCTGGCCTCTTGCTGGTGCCCTTGAAGTTGCGTATGAAGCTGTACGCCAGCTCTTCCTAGCTTCGGATGGAGCCGGAGGATAGGCTGCTGAGCTAGACCCTAGTCGCGCCTGTCAGCTGCAGCTGAAGGCATTGTAAGGCGGTGCTCTTGTTTCCGCCGTGGAGTTTGACCTACGACATATGATCGTCGAGCCAAGCCTTTGGCTCCTGCGTACCGTCGAACTTCGGGTTGTCCGAAGGGAGCTTGAATTTTTTTGGCATCCGCGTTTGCCGAACGGATATGATGAAGCATCTGGCTTCGTGCAGCTCCCCGTCGTCCTCGTCTTCGGACTCAGTTGAGCACGCGCGTTTAACACACGACTTGTCGATCTTGCGTTGGGTGAGCTTGTTGCGAGCGTCGTAGTTGCTTCTGCGGTGCTGCGGGCTTCGGCGGCGTCGGGGCAGGTCGTGCTCCTCCTCCTCAGATGAGGGTGAGAAGCTTCGAGTGAACTTGACCGCTACTTTTTTCTTTGGCTTCACAGGACCTTCATCATGGAGGGCAGATCCGACAAGTCCGAGGCCTACTAGTGCAGATTTATGCATTGTGTTTTTTGGGTCGCCCACCGGGGGTGGGTTAGACGCGAGATAGGTGGTGGCCTCCATGATTGCAGCCTGCTGCGTTTTTAGCATGACATTGTCATGCGAGTCCATCGCCATGTAGGACGTGTTGAGGGCCCGGGTGACTTCGCGTCGCGTGGCAGGGTCCATGTGCTCCATGCGAGAGCGGTACTTGTTGGCGTTGTTTCCATGTGAAGTGGAGCCACCAGCGACAGAGAGTGCAGCTCGCCGTGCACTGGACTCCGCAACTGCCTTCTAACACTTTTCGAGCTCCTCCATCAGCTTCACCTGCCGGTTGTGCTCTTCGATTAGGAGGAGATGGTAGGCCATCAGCAGATCTCAGGAGGCATCCAGATGTAGGATTTTGTTGCCTGCCACGGCTTCGCGTGCTTGGCTCCAGCCTTCCTCGTCGAGGTTGATCTGTTCATAGCCGCTACCTTCGTTGGCTCTGTTAGCCGGGATTCCCCCGTTTCCTCCGTTCCCAGTTTGCAGGTTGGGAGGGGGACTGGGTGGTGGATTGTGATGACCCACAAGTATAGGGGATCGCAACAGTCTTCGCGGGTAATATTACCCAATTTATTGATTTGACACAAGGGGAGCCAAAGAATACTTGCAAGCCTTAACAACTGAGTTATCAATTCAGATGCACCTGGAAATAGTTCTTGCTCACAGAAGTTTATCAGTAGCAACAGTTTGGTAGTAGCAACATCAAAGCAACAACAATAGTGAAACATGAGCAATAGTAACAGTAATGGTAACAGTGTGATTCGAGTGCGGTAGGCATAGGGATGGATGGACGGGCGTTGCATGGACAAGTCTAAACATGTAACTTTAAGATCTAGGGCATTGCAGATAAATAATAACAAGCATCCAAGTACTAAACAATCCTAGGCATGTGCTCCAAGTATAGTCATACGTGCTCGCAATGAGAACTTGCACAACATCTTTTGTCCAGCCAGCCCGTGGCAGCGGGGACTCTAGGGAACTACTGAAAATTAAGGTGCTCCTTTTAATAGAGCACCGGAGCAAAGCATTAACACTCCGTGAACACATGTGATCCTCGCACCACAGCCATCCCCTCCGGTTGTCCCAATTATTGTCACTTTGAGGCCTTTGGATCCGGAAAATGATATGTGTACACAACTTGCAGATAAGATCACAAACAATACTATCATAATGATTCAATAATAAGTTCAGATCTGAGATCATGGCACTCGGACCCTAGTGACAAGCATTAAGCACAACAAGTTGCAACAAAGTCAAATGGCACTAATAGAGATACTAGGCACTATGCCCAGATAGATCTTATTCGATTACATGATAGAACTCATCCAATCCCTACCATCCCCAAGCATACAGTGGGGGATTACTCACTCATGGATGAGGGGAACATTGATGGTTGATGGAGATGCGTTGGTGATGACGAATCTTGGTTTTTGGTGGCGGCGGCGGAGCGGAACTCTTTCTAGAAAACTATCGAACCCCCCTCAGTTTTTAGGTCGAGAGGCAACTTATAGGCGCAGAGGGAGGCTGAGCGGGTGCCTGGGGTGGCTGCACCCCTAGGCGCGACCAGTGGTGGGCCTGCGCCTGGCAGGGTGTAGGCCCCCCATGCCCCTTCTCTGTCTCGTCTTCTGGCTCCGTGGGTCTTCTGGTGAAATATAATTTTTGGCATATTTTCCGAGATTTTTCCTGATAGTTGATTTTCTGCACAAAAAGAAGACACCAAGGTAATTCTGCTGAAAACAACGTCAGTCCGTGTTAGTTGTATCAAAATCACACAAGTTTAGAGGAGAAACAATATCAAAAGTGTTCGGAAAGTGGATACGTTTTGGACATATCAAATCCCCCCAAGCTTGGCTTATTGCTTGTCCTCAAGCAATTCAGTTGAAAACTGAGTGCGATAAAAGAACTTTCACGAACACATTTGCTTCATATGATATATATATTCTCAGCACAGGAGTAGATTCTTAAACTATTCATAATAAAGGGTATGCAACTAAGTCTACTCAATAGTCATTGCAAGCTATGAAGAGAAACCAACTCACTAATAATAAGTAGCATGAAACATAAACATAAACATAAACAATATTGCAATGCTCATAGTAAGGTATGATAGAGTGGTATCTCACTTGCCTTTGTTTGTAGAGCATAATATAAATGCCAAGGCACCTTTGAAGTTCAAGTGAAGATTATAAGTAAAGATATCAGAGATACAAGCATCAAAGTCATGACATAATTAACCAAGTTTTGGACCAAACACAAGAATGACAATTATGCTCTCAAGAAGGTTCTCATAGAATAAGTGGTGACTCAACAAGGTTGTAAAAAGGTTTTGTAAAGTTTGAAAGGCTTCCAAATGCTGAAAGTAAGGTACTCATTAGCTTTGAGCTCTCATTGCCCCTATCATAGGCATCTTCATGTGGTTAAGGTGAAAGTGAGGTCCAATCTGAGTTATATGCTTGACAGACTATAAACTGGAAATCTCAAGTCCCTTGAGTACGAGGGTCTCTCCGCATGCTACTCAACTTTGGTTACCTGCAAGTTCTTGTCATTGTTCATACATGCATATCATAGAGAACCGCCAATGGGGTACCCCTTGCACATGATACATGAGCTATCCCGTGATCAAAATGACAAGGCAAGCAGACAATGAGCATCTCAGCGATCTTTTTATTTACTATATGCATAGATTTTTATTGAGGATGATTCACAGAGTGCTCATTATGGTGATGCTGCAAGTTTCCACCATGATTAGGCATGGCTTAGGCTAGTGGCACAGACGTTTCTCTAACACAATGTATAGACTCCATGAACTCACAAGCTCCCCTTTTATTTCATATCATCGACATCCGTAAACAAAAAAGCAAAGTATCAACTGGATATGATATCCAAAAAGTATTGAAAGTGTTCCCCGTGACAACACGGTTCTGCTGACTCCCAACATATAATTTGCAAGCATATAACTTTCATGGACAAGTCATAATGGTTCAGGATTATTAAGTGCAAGGAATAAAGTGTGCCATCAAGTTCGTGAGAGCTTTACTAACTAAATTTCTCAAAACAAACAAACATTTTATTTGGAAGAAAACAAGGCATATTGAATATGCACTGAAATAGCAAATGATGCTAATAGGTAGGTATGGTGGACACAGTTGGCAATATTGGTTTTGGGTAGTTCGAAGCACAGGTATAGCGCATACTCAGTGTAAATGAAGGCTAGCAAAAGAGAGGGAGCGACAAACGAGAGAGCAGTAATTGTCATAATCATGCTTGCAAAAAAACAAGACTAACTATGGCATGAAAGTGATACTAGAACTCTGAGGCAAAATAAATCATCGAGGCTTAGTGACTATTGATTAGTCATATGCATGCGTAAGCATGTGCCAAGTCGATTCACATGAACATTCAAGGTAGGATACCACAATATCATACCAAAATATGAATAAAACAATACAAGCAAACATTTATATGACATGCTATAAACTATTAGCAAGCTAGAGCTAATCATAGACAAGCAAGAACTACTAAGCATCCATCAGTAACACACTCCTTACAACGAATAGACTAAGCATGCTCACAGTGATAAGTATATGTAAAAAAATGAAACAAAATAGGGCTCGTTACCAGCCTCTTACCACTCCTCAAGTTGTCTTAGTCTTTATTATTGCCCTTCGCTTGTGTGACTTGAATAATAACATGAAACCAAAATCCACCGAGGACGGCCGAACCCTGCAAAAAACTCACAAAACCAGAGAAGAACAACAAATATTTTTGGTGTTTTCGATTTTTTAAAGAAAGCAAACAAAGAAAAAACAAGCAAATCAAAAGAAAACCAAAACCAAAAACTAAGGCGCTCCAAGAATAACACAACTGTGCATGAAACAATAAAAACAAAGTGTCTAGAAAGACCTTAGATTTTTATTGATAAAGAAGGGGATACCTTGGGCACCCCCAAGATTTAACGCTTGTACCTCTTGAATATTTCTTGGGGTGACACAGGGTGCCCCCCAAGCTTAAGCTTTTGTCCATTCTTCATCTCATTGCATCATCCTCTCTCTACACCTGATTTTTTTTCCTTCATACAGAACTTCACACAATCTTCATTAGCAACATTAGTGTATTCAAAAGATAATATACCCTTAGGCTTAGCTTTAGAACAACAAAACTTTTAACTAAAAACACAATATACTGTAGCAACTCCTTCAAAAAGCTCAATTCCCTAAAAGAGAACTCAAAAAGAAATCAATAAAAAGCAAATGCAAATAATGGCAGAAATCTGTCAAAACAGGCCAGCGGGTAGAAACCATTTTTTTAGAAAATCTTCTGTTGCTCAAATCAAAAAGTGTTGAGCTAATGAAAGTTAGCTAACATACTGGGGGATTTATTCGTAAATTTTTAGCTCAATCCGACTTACAGAGACTACTCACAAAATTTTATGGTGGAGGACAGAAATCTGTTTCGGGGCAGCAACTCCCCAAATCTTACTTCCCTCTCATTAGAGGTCATTCTTGGCACAAAAAGCAAACAAAAAGGATAAGGAGAGACCATTACTGAAGTAATAACTTCCAAGACTCAAGGAAACTCCTGGGTTATCTCCAAACAAGTACTTTTCTTTAACGCCTTTAAGTTAGGCACGACGAAGAGCAAGGATTGGAAAGGAGAAAAATAAAAGTGAGCAAGTATAACCACTGTGAAAACATTGTTTTGTTCATTAAAATCCTTTTGTTAAAAAGGTTGATCAAGTATTGTTACCAAAACAATCTTATATGAAACAAAACTTTGCATTCCACAAGGTGATTATGTTACCTCATACTTGATAGCAATAGTCCCAATCATAATAGTTTCAAAATTTTCCTGTGGAACGGGACAATATATTTCTCCAACCTTGATGCTCTCAATATTTTCAATGGAATTTAGGCAATAGCTTTTAGCAACCTTCTTGGGGAAATAGACAGTATTCTCTTTGTCATTAGTTTTGAATGTTACTTTCCCTTAATTGCAATTAATAACAGCACCTGCAGTATTAAGAAAAGGTTTCCCAAGAATAATAGACATATTATCATCTTCAGGCAGTTCAAGCACAAAAAAATCAGTTAGAACCAAGCAATTATGAGCCACTTGAATAGGAACATCCTCACATATACCAACAGGAATAATAGTTGACTTATCAGCCATTTGCAAAGATATATCAGTTGGTATCAACTTTTCTAGCTGGAGTATCTTGTAGAGAGAAAAAGGCATAACACTAACTCCAGCTCCCAAATCACATAAAGCAGTTCTAACATAATTATTCTTAATAGAGCAAGGAATAGTTGGTATACCTGGATCATCAAGTTTCTTTGGAACCTTACCATTGAAGGAGTAATTAGCAAGCAAAGTAGAAATCTCCTCGTTAGGAATCTTCCTTTTATTAGAGACAATATCCTTCATATACATTGAATAAGGAGGCAACTTAATAGCATCAGTCAAAGGAATTTGCAGAAATAAAGGTTTTATCCACTCACAAAACTTGTTGTAGTGTTCTTCCTCCTTTGACTTATGTCTCTTACCTGGAAAAGGCATAGGTTTCTGCACCCAAGGTTCTCTCTCTTTGCCATGTTTATTAGCAATAAAATCTTCCTTAGTGTACTTAGTGTTCTTAGTGTGCTTCTCAGGTTCTTCCTCACCTTCCTCCTTATCAGGAGCATAATTTTTATCATTACCACTCTTAGTTTCAGCATCAGATACAGATATACTATTAGGATCTACAGCAGGTTCAAGTGGTTCCTCAACTATTTTGTGTTTCTTTTTCTTTCTCTTACGAGGACTACCACTATTCTCACCTTGTTGAGAATCCTGCTCAATTCTTTTAGGGTGTCCCTGAGGATATAAAGGATCTTGACTAGCTATACCACTCCTGGTTCTAATTCCATAAGCATGTTTATCTCCTGAGGCATTAAATAACATATCTTTTTGTACCTTAACAAGTTGATCAAGTTGGGTTTGGAGCATTTGAAAGTGTTTACAAAGCATTTTAATATCATTAAAAGTTCTTTCCACAATATCTTTCAACTCATGGATAGCTCTAGAGTTTTTCAATAAATGATTCTGAACTTGTTTATTAAAATTACCTTGTTTAACAATAAAAATGTCAAGTTCCTCTAAACATTGATCAGGAGGCTTACCATAAGGAATATCACCTTCATCAAAGTGTTGGAGAGAGTGTACCTCAGTAGTAGATGAGTGGGGAATTGGCTTACATAATTCTTCTATAGGAGGTAGATTCTTCACATCTTTAGCTCTAATACCTTTCTCCTTTAGACATTTCTTAGCTTCTTTCATCACTTCATCATTTAATGCAATAACTTCCCTCTTCTTTGGTGTTGGTGTTGGAACTGGTTTAGACACAACTGTTTCAGGAGTAATAGGCTCAGGTGTATTTAGCTCAATTGAAGTCCAATCATCATAATTCTTGCTTATATTAGTCATTAATTCTTCAGCATCTGTAGGAGTTCTTTTCCTGAAAACACAAACAGCAAAGCTATCTAGGTATGTCCTAGAATCATCAGTTAGTCCATTATAATAAATATCAAGAAGCTCTTTCTTAGGTAATGGACATCTAGGATGTGCATGAATCCATGCACAGAACCTTGTCCATGACTCAGGCAATTTCTCTTCTTCTCCCTATTTAAAATCAAAAAGTCTCTGCAAAGCAGCATGTCTAGCACTGGGAGGAAAATATTTCTGGAAGAAAGAAGAAATCAAGCAATCAGGGCTATCAATGGAACCAGGAGGTAATCTATTAAACCAAGCCCTAGCTTCTCCTTTTAGTGAAAAAGGGAAAATCTTAGTAACAAAGTATTTGCGCATCTTAAAATCATCAGAGAATAAAACACTCATAGTAGAAAGCTCATTCATATGAGCCACAACACTCTCATTTTCAGTCCCACAAAAAGTTTCTTTCTCAATAATATCTAAATAGGACAAATCAAGAGAGAAATCATAATCTTTATCTTTGATATCTATGGGAGAGGTGGCAAACTTAGGATCAGAGGACAGTTTAGGCATAATAGTACGTCTAGCAAGGAGACTCTTAATAGCACTAGTACCATGTGTGTTTCGGCACTCTTCAACAAATTCATCAGTGAAATCAACGTAACCATCATTAAAATCATAACTCTCACTAGACCCAGGTGAGCTAATAGGTGTAACAGTGTCTTCACTAGGAGTTTTGGTATTTCCTAGACTAGCCATAGTAGCATCTAGAAAAGGACCTAATAAACCACTCGCATCAAGCATAGTAGAAGTAACATCATAAGCATCAAAAGCAGTTTCAGATTCAACAGTAGTAGCAGTGTGTGTAGCATGAGTATGTGGTGGTGGTGTGACAAGCTTACTTATAACAGACGGTGAATCAAGAGCAACAGAGGTGTTTAGGACTGTACCTCTTCTTGTAATGGATGGTAAAATAGGGAACTTTTCATCACGATACTTCCCCATGATGAAAGGAGTAGCAGTGAACGATAATAGATCCAAGTGAACTTATAAATAAAGCTATGCTCCCCGACAACGGCGCCAGAAAATAGTCTTGATGACCCACAAGTGTAGGGGATCGCAACAGTCTTCGCGGGTAGTATTACCCAATTTATTGATTCGACACAAGGGGAGCCAAAGAATATTTGCAAGCCTTAACAACTGAGTTGTCAATTCAGCTGCACCTGGAAATAGTTCTTGCTCACAAAATTTTGTCAGTAGCAATAGTTTGGTAGTAGCAACAGCAAAGCAACAACAACAACAACAACAGTGAAACAAGAGCAATAGTAACATTAACGGTAATAGTGGGATTCGAGTGCGGTAGACATAAGATTGGATGGACGGGCATTGCATGGAACGGTCTAAACATGTAACTTCAAGATCTAGGCCATTGCAGATAAATAATAACAAACATCCAAGTACTAAACAATCCTAGGCATGTGCTCCAAATATAGTCATACGTGCTCGCAATCAGAACTTGCACAACATCTTCTGTCCAGCCAGCCCGTGGCAGCGGGGACTCTAGGGAACTACTAAAAATTAAGGTGCTCCTTTTAATAGAGCACCGGAGCAAAGCATTAACACTCCATGAACACATGTGATCCTCACACCATAGCCATCCCCTCCGGTTGTCCCAATTATTGTCACTTTGGGGCTTTTGGATCCGGACAATGATATGTGTACACAACTTGTTGATAAGATCACAAACAATACTATTATAATGATTCAATAATAAGTTCAGACCTGAGATCATGGCACTCGGGCCCTAGTGACAAGCTTTAAGCACATGAAGTCCCAACAAAGTCAAATAGCACTAATAGAGATACTAGGCACTATGCCCTAACAGATCTTATTCGATTACATGATAGAACTCATCCAATCCCTACCATCCCCAAGCCTACAACGGGGGATTACTCACTCATGGATGAGTGTCGTGGGAATGGTCACGACAGATGCTGCAATCGGCAGCGAGTAGTAGAACGAGGGGCAAGGGCGGCTAGCCATCTGCGGAGCGAGATGAGGGCGGAGACACAGGGTTTTACCCAGGTTCGCCCCCGGAGGGTAAAGACCTACTCCTGCTAGATTGTATTATGATGGTGGTACAATGATACAAACTCGGCGGCTAGGCGGCGAGTCGCTTGGGTGTATGATGGAACGTGTCTCTACACGCCCTGTAGGGAGGTTTATATAGACTCACCCCCCTAGGGTTTACATATCTCAACCGAATCAGTTAAGGCTTCAGTACTCGTCTAACCTAATCCGACTGGGCCTATCTACTCGCCTGGGCCTTCAGCTTCCAGTCGCTTGGATCCCCACTGGGCCTTGATCTAGTCGCCGTCTTGCAGGCCCACTCGCCAGTTCCTGGGCCCGTCAGAAATGTCCTGCTGGGTATACCCCGGTAGGCATATCCCCATCAGTAGTCCCCGAGGCCGTCGTCGATTAGCGCAGTGGTCGCCGGCATCGAGTATCTGACTTGACGCGGACATCCAGTCGAATCGGTGGCGGTCTCCTGAATAAAGGAGGAAACTAGTCATTCTGGTCGCAGCTTTGGCGATTGGATCGGCGAAATATTTAGTCACTGTTTGTAGTGATCGGGTCGGCGAGCCGAGTGGCTAAAGTTGGACCGTCAAAACGCGGTCAAACTAGCCGTTGGGGTAATCCAACGGTAACTTCCGACGTAATCACCGCGTAGTAATGACTCCCTGATTTGGCGGGCAACAACCGCTATATAAAGGGAATGGTAGGCGATCGGAGAACCACCTCCTTGTCATTTCCTCCGATTGCGCGCACCTTCGTTTTCCCCCGCATCGCAATCCAGCCGAGCCGAAATCTTCCGACCCCCACGAACCCTTCCGCCAATGGCTCCCTCCACCGAACCATGGGGCAGGTCCAAGTGCACGAGGGCGCAACTAGCGTCCTTCGAGGAGGGATCTGCTGGCGGCGGTGGCGCATCCTGCGCCGGAGGTGACCCGGACCAGCGTGAGGAGAGTTCGTCCTTCACCAGCCACCTAGGCGGGGCTGGGATTCCCAACATCTCTTTCTTCCGACGCTGCGCCTTCTACGGATCCAACCGTCGGACTGACCGCCCGACAAGATCGGAAGCTCGCCATTTTCGTGGCGTTCTGTGAGTGCTACCTGGGCTGCAGGCCCTACTTTCCCCTGTGGCAAGACCTATTCCACGGGCGGATCAGTCGCGAGGAAGCGGGCGGCCCAATGCTCGCTGCGGGTGGCCTGACGTTTCAGCTGAAATCGAAGGCTTCCTTCTTTGATCTGATGCTACCTGCCAAGGCGGCGAGTGAATGGAAGAAGTCTTGGTTCTATGTAACCGAGGCGACTCCGGACGGCGAGGTGGCGATCCCAAGATACTCCGCCGACCGGCCTGAACCACGCCGACTCCAAGTCGGCAAGCTTCCAACAGACCAGCGGATGGTCATGGATGAAATGCTTCATACCATCCGCGGCCTGAAGAAGAGGGGTCTCCAGCCCATCATTTTGTACAACTGATGGCTCGGGCGGCGACTCGTCCCCCTGGCCCGCCGCGACCACTACATGTATGAGTACGCGGGCCGGGAGGACTCGACGAAGTCCTGCCTCGTCGAGTGGCAACTCGAGGATTACCTCCTGGCGCTGAAGAAGATCACCCAGGCGGCGTACCTCGACGCGAAGGCTGGGGTCGCCCCCTACACCGCGAAGCATCCAGCCCCGACGGTGAGTCATCTTTCCGTCATTCGCAGTTAAATGCAGTCGCGGTCATACTGATGTTGTTTATGCTTATGGAAGCTATTTCAAGTGGTGGAAGGGTGGCTTCCACCCGCGGACGATGAGAATTCGAGCTCGTCCGTCCAGGAGGTGGGCGAATCGCCTCCAGCAAGGGGAGGCGTCGAGAGTGACGGGAGCGGCGACGACGACGAATCCGAGGAAGAGGTCGCCCCGCTGGTCCGGAAAACACGCGGACAGCGGCAGCGTGAGCTCGAAGCGAGCAAAAGCCTCGAGCGTCATGATGATGACGACGACGAGCTCCCCGAGCACACCTCGCGTCGCGAGGCCACTCCATCGAAGAAGAAGAAGGAGGTGAAGGCCTGTCCAAAGAAGAAGGCGGCCAAACAGCGCCTCTCATTATTCGCCAAGCAACTCCGACGCCACCAGCCTGGCCAGGGGTGAAGCTCCACAGATGGCGACGGCGCTGGATATCACCGCTGTCCTGAGTGAGGTGCCTCTGGCCTCGATGCCTCCACCGTTCGCCCCAGTCTCTGGGTCGGGGGCCGCTCCTGTCGCGGCAGCTTCGCCGCCCAAGGATGCTCCTGCCGAAAATGTTTCGGAAGCTCCAGCCGCAGCCTCGACAACGAAGAAACCGTCCGTGTCTTGGGCACGCGATGTCCTGGAGATGGGCCTCAGTCGCCGACTGGGCCCCGAACTGGAGAAGCCGGCCAGCATCCGCACGGGGCTACGCTTCATTCCAGTCGCCAAGTGAGTTTTGCTTACCTACCTTTGTCTTTCATTGTACTCGGATTATTTTGCTCACACGATCACTTTGTAGGACCGGAGCTAAGAAGATAGGCCACCCGTCTGTAGCCAAGGTGCCGCCAGTCATCGCGGAGGAGGACCCCTCTCGAAAGAGGAAGGATGACGAGGTCGCTGCCCCCACAGATGGTGCCAAGAAGGCCAAGAACGACGAGGTCGTCACGGTGTCTGACGACACGATGGTGGCCCCGAGTGCTCCTGCGGTGGTGACGGACTTGGCAATCAAGGAGGGTGATCCTTCACGAGGGGAGGCCGAGCCAGCCTCTTTTGGTGCCGGCGCGTCCATCGCGACCTTCCCGCGCTTCATGGCTAGAGCGACCACGGCGAGTGGTACCACACCGTCGAGCCGCGCACCCGGAGTCGCCGAGACGGAGGTCGAGCAGCGGCGCGGGCACACTCCGGCCCTTCTTACCTCCGTGGATGCACTGCAGCTTCATGGCATGCTGGGCACGGCCATCCAGGTATGTCCAGTCCCCGAGGATCAGGCCGCTGTGTTGAAGTGGTCTGATTCTTTTAATTTCTTGTTTTTAATTCTCGCGTCCAGTCCCCGAGTGCGCGCTCGCTGAATTTCAGCGGATGGGCACTTAGGATTTTCGATTGCCAGTCCCCGAGTGCGCACTCGCTGAATTTCAGCGGGTGGGCACTTAGGATTTTCGATTGCCAGTCCCCGAGTGTGCACTCGCTGAATTTCAGCGGGTGGGCACTTAGGATTTTTGATGTTGCTGACTGTTTGGTTTGTGTTCAGGGTTTGCGCCGAGTCACCGATCGGCTTGCCGCGTCGCGGAGGAAGAACTTGCCGTCCAAGAGGCGAGCAAGGACTCAGCGGCTTTGTGAAGGCGGAGGAGGTCCGTCAGGTCCTTGTCCCAGCGACTGAGTTGGCGGTAGCTCAGACTGCGCCGAGCTCGGCCGAGAAGCGGATCGCCGACCTTGAGCGCGATCTGAAGGAGGCGAAGGAGGAGGCAACTTCGGCGGATGGGCGAGCCAAGGCTGCCGTTACAGCCGCCGCTGAGGAGCGTAAGGTCTCTGACGCCCTTGTTGCTGGGCTTCAAGATGACTACACTTCTCTTCAGAGCTTCATCACGGATCTCTCCTGTCCCCTGATTGGTGAATGTGCCTGCTTTTGCCTTTAGTATATGTATTGTGTAATTTTTAGTGTATTCACTATCACCTTCTGTCCGCAGGTCGGATCATTGACAGTGCGGAGGAGGCGGATTCGTTTGACGCACGGCAATGTGTAGCCACGCTGGTCGACTCGGCCACGTTGTCGGCGACATGCATACGGGCGTATCTTCAGGAGATGTCGCCCACGGAAGTAATTCCCAGCGACCTCGTCGAAGTGTGGCGATACTTGGAGAAGGCGCCGTCGGTCGTCGAATTCATGACGCGATCGGCGTTCCGACGCGGAGTGGCGACGGCGCTTAGCCTTGGGCTCGCTCACTTCCCGGAGGACTTCGATCTGGACGATGTGACGAGTGGCTACCCGTCGTCGACCGGCTCGGTGTAGATCTCTGAGGTGCTGAAGCTGACGGACCGCGCCGCGGTATATTCCGAGCGCGTCTGGGCGATGGGCGACCTCCTTCCTTACCAGGAGACAGTCGTCGTGCCCAACGATCCCGGGCCGCAGCACCGGGACTTCAAGATCGAGCAACCCTTCCGTGCAGCGATGGCGGGTGAGATGACGACGTACCCGTCAAACCCGTACACTCCCTTCATTTGCAATCGCAAAGGTGGTGGCGAGTCGTCGTCGAAGCCTGCAGAGTAGAATATTGTGCCCTGAGGCGTTAGTGACAGTGCTGCCATTGGGCATATTTTGTATTTTGTAACGCTTGCGACATGCTATTAATGGAATATCGTGTTGTTTTGTGAATTGTCGTGTGTTTGAACGAGTCCCCGAGCGCGTTCGCCCTTTTTATGGGGTTTACCTCGTTTGTTATGTGTTTGCTGTTTTGAATGTTTTGTTTATTGGGGTCGACTCGCCCGAACTCGGAGAGCCAGTCGCAAGGCGACTCCCATGAGTGCTCTGTACTTCACCGTTTTCCCTTGCGCGAACGAGGTCGGGTGGCCGAGTCCCCGAGCGTGGTACTTGGATGTTCTAGGCGCGACTCGAGGGTGGGTGAGGACTTGGCGCGTTATGGTGAGCGCATTCTCACCTGCGACCCGTTGGGTCATCGCATGTGAGTCTGGCAAGCTCTCATACTTGGCGTTTTCCCTAGCCGCTCGTGCTGAACTGGTCGTCAGTCCCCGAGCGTGGTACTTGGCTGTTCGAGTCGCTATGTCGAGGATGCGGAGGATCATGGTCGCTGTGAGAAACGAAGGAAGTTGTCTTGGATCGTAGAGCCAGTCGGGCTAGGTAACTCCAATGGGGCTCCGGGTAGGCATTTTTCGTGGATGTTGCAAGACCTGAGGTGACCCAGTGCCCTTGTAACGCACTACTTGGCCGTGCCGATCGCTGTACCAAAGGTTGACTTCTGTAGTTAGCTTGACGCTGTTATTACGAGTGCGAGTGGCACAAGACACGGAGAGTAGGCGCAATTTGCGATAACCAATTCTTTTTATTTCATAGCGACTGGAGGGTACATATGTGGGGTTCTAGGAGTAGAACTTCCGTAGGAGGTTTACATTCCACGGTCGCTTGACGTCGAGTTTGTCGTCCCCGCGGACGTCGATGAGGTAGTAGGCGTCGTTGCCGAGCACTCGTCCGATGGAGAATGGTCCCTCCCACGGAGGGGAAAGCTTGTGCATGCCCTTCTTGTCCTGGATGAGGCGCGGCACCAGGTCGCCTTCTTGGAAGGTGCGAGTTTTCACCCGCCGGCTGTGGTAGCGGCGGAGTCCTTGCTGGTAGATGGCGGTGCATGATCGAGCGAGGTCACGTGCCTCGTCGAGTTGATCGACTCCATCCTGACGGGCGAGTTCGTTCGCAGCCTCCGTGTAGTGGACGACCCTTGGCAAGTCGTGCTCGAGGTCATGATGATCGCCTCGGCGCCAGACACCATGAAGAAGGGGTGAACCACAGCCGACATTGACCGAGGTGCGGATGCCCCAGATGACGGACGGTAGCTCCTCGACCCAGCACCCGGTAGTGCGCTCGAGTGGTACTTGGAGCCGCGGCTTCAGGCCGTGGAGGATGCTCTGGTTGGCCCGTTCTGTTGGAGATATGCCCTAGAGGCAATAATAAATGTAGTTATTATTATATCTTTGTGTTTATGATAAATGTTTACATTCATGCTATACTAGTATTAACAAGGAAACATTGATACTTGTGTGATTTGTAAACTTAATTTGAAGTCCCTAGTATAGCCTCTATACATCACTAGCTTGTTGGTTGATAAATGATTGTGGTTTCCCTATCATGAACATTGAGATGTTATCAACAACAAGATCATATCATTAGGAGAATGATATGGTGGACATACTCCTATAGATAAGCGTAGCATAAAGATCAAGTCATTTTAATAGTTCAATTGCTATATGCTTTCTGATACATAGTAACCTAATTCCTTCGACCATGAGATCATGCATATCACCTTTACCGGATGGATGCTTTGATGACATCAAACACCACACCATAACTGGGTGGCTATAAAGGTGGCATTGAGTGTTCGGAAAGTATTGGTTGAGACACATGGATCAAGAGTGGTATTTGTCCATCCATATGACGGATAGATATACTTTGGGCCCTCTCGGTGAAATGTCATCCAATTAGCTTGCAAGCATGTGGTGCTCACAAGGGATCACATATCACGGAGCGAGAAAAGAGTACTTATCGGTAACGAGGTTAAACTAGGTATGCGAGATACCGACGATCATAACCTCGGATAAGTAAACTATAGTGAGACAAAGGAAATTGGTATCGTATGTAAGTGGTTCATTCGATCGCAAAGTAATCGTAGAAATATGTAGAGCCATATGAATTTCCGATTCCTCTATTGGTTATTGTCGAGAAGTGTCTCGATCATGTCCGCATAATTCACGAACCGTAGGGAGACACACTTAAGGATTCGACGTTGTTTGAGTAGTTATGGTATGATGAGAAAGAGACCGAATGTTGTTCGGAGTCTCGGATGGGATCCGGGATATCACGAGGAGATCCGGAATGGTTCGGAGAATAAGATTCATATAAGGAAAGTCCCGTTTCGGAGTTCGGGAATGATTCCGGTGTTTTCATCGGGAATGTTCTAGAAGGTTCCGGAATGTCCGGCACTCCGGAGGGGAAGGGGTACATGAATGTGTCATTGCAAGTTGGAATGATTGCATCATGTACTAAGTGTCATCGCTGTTCCAAATAAAGGATTAATTCAAATCCTAGTTTGAAAAGTCAAATAGCTAGTTTGAAAAGTCAAACGGCTAAAATTGGAAAGAGGAAAAGAGGAGGAAGTGGGAAACCGAGTTGGGGAGGGAATCCCTCCTCCAACCGGCGGCGCCCCCTCCAAGCCGAGTTGGGGAGGGACTCCCCTCCCTACCCTTGGCCGCCGGCCCCTCCACCTATATAAGGAGGGGCAGGGCTCCCTCCTAGCACACACAAGTACCTCTCCTCAAACCCTAGCTTGGCACCTACCACCATAGCCGCCGCCACCCCCTAGGGTTTAACCCTAGCCGCCGGCTCTAGCATCCCCTCCTTGGTGTGTCTAAACCCTAGAACACCGAGGACTCTCTCATACTCCACCATACTCGCTCCGACTTAAGGCGAAGCCCTGCGAGATCTCCCCTCTACTTCCGGTACCACGCCGTTGTGCTGCCGGAATCGCGAGGAGAGTGCTACAACCTCCATTTTCTTGGAACAAGGGAGAGGAAGGTCTTCGTCAGTCTGAACGTGTGACCGATCTGGAGCGCCTTGGCAACGCAGGAAGGATCGTCTACGCGATCTTGAGATCGGGAAGAGTACGACTACATCACCCACGAGAATCCGCTCTCGTTAAACACTTTGGAATCTTCGAGGGTAAGTTATTCCATCGACTCATTGCTACAATCTAGTAGATAGATCTTGGCTTGTTTGCTTGTATGCGGTAGAAATTTTTTATTTTCCATGCTACGAAACCCTACACGTTCCGCCTGGCCGTTGGATTCCGGGTGGGCGACTGACGCGAGGTCGAGCCGGATGTGGTGTTCCTCGCAGAACTCGGCCATGGCTCCTTTGGCGAAGTTGGTGTCGTTGTCCGTGATGATGCTGTTTGGGAACCCGTAGCGATATATGAGCTCGCGTAGGAATTTAGTGGCGGTCTTCCCGTCGCATTTCCGGACTGGTTTGGCCTCCACCCACTTTGTGAATTTGTCGACCGCGACCAGGAGGTGGGTGTAGCCAGAGGGGGCCTTTTTGAAGGGGCCTACCATGTCCATACCCCACACGGCGAATGGCCAGGTGATGGGGATTGTCTTGAGCGCTGAGCTCGGCACGTGCGTCTGGTTGGGCACCCGGCGCACCGCTGGACAATGTCGACGGCATCGGCGTGTGCGGTGGGCCAGTAAAAGCCATGCCGCATAGCCTTGGCGACCAGAGAGCGGGCGTCGGCGTGGTGGCCGCAGTCGCCGGAGTGGATGTCGTGGAGGATCTTGCGTCCTTCGGCGGGTTGGACGCAGCGTTGGAACACGCCGGTCACGCTGCGCTTGTGGAGCTTGCCGTCGATGATGGTGAAGGATTTGCATCGGCGTGCAATCATCCGGGCGTCTGTCTCGTCTGCCGGCAGGCTGCCAGCCTCCAGTTAGGCGAGGTACGGCTTGGTCCAGTCGTCTGGCTCGGTGACGAGTGCGACCAGGGCTGCCTCCGGTTGTAGGGGACTCCGATGTCGATCTCCCTTGGGGGAGAGGCTGAAGGCTTGGTGATCGTGTCGAGGAAGACGCCGGCGGGTGGTGCGAGTCGAGCCGACCCGATGCGAGAGAGTGAGTCAGCCTCCTCGTTCTTCCGCCTGTCAATCCACTCAACGGAGTACCCTCCGAAATGTCCCCCCAGCTTGTCTATGGCTTGGCGGTATGCCGCCATGGTGGGCGAGACGGAGTCGCAAGTGCCAGCGACTTGCCCAGCGACGAGGTCGGAGTCTCCGTAGCAGCGTAGGCGGTTGACGTTCATCTCCTTGGCAGCTCGCATGCCGTGGAGGAGTGCCTCGTACTCGGCCATGTTGTTGGTGCAGGGGGTGAAGTCGAGGCAGAGGACCTAGCAGAGCTTGTCGCCCTTCGGTGAAATCAGCACGATCCCTGCTCCTGCGCCGTCCGCGTTCTTGGAGTCGTCGAAGTGCAGGCTCCAGTAGTGGAGGTATGGTAGCTTTTCTGGTTGCTGGGCCTCTTCCCAGTCGGCGATGAAGTCCGCTAGAGCCTGCGACTTGATCGCTTTTCGTGGCTTGTATTTGATGTTGTGGACGCCGATCTCGACCGCCCACTTGGCGACTCGCCCGGTCGCCTCGCGGTTGCGGATGATGTCCTGCAACGGTGCCGAGGAGACGACCGTGGTTGGGTGCTCATGGAAGTAGTGCGGCAGGCGCCGCTGTGCTCTAAAGACCGCGTATACCAGTTTCTGGTACTGCGGGTATCGCTGGCGTGATTCGGTGAGGACCTCGCTGATGTAGTACACCGGTCGCTGTATGGGGCGCTCCTTTCCTTCCTCCGGCCGTTCGACGACCATGACGGCGCTGACGACGCGCTCGGAAGCCGCGACATAGACCAGCATGGGTTCTTTGTCGGTGAGGCGAGTAGTGGTGGTCGGTAGCACCTTCTTGGTCGCGGGCCGCGTCGTCGCCTCCTTGTCCCCGGAAGGTGGGGTTCTTCTTGTCAGCGGTATAGGGGCATCGCCTTTTCGCCCAGGCGGGGGATGAAGCGACTGAGAGCCGCTACTCGCCCGGCCAACTTCTGGACGTCGCGCAGGCACTCGGGTTTGCCGAGTCGGGCGATCGTGTTGATCTTGGTGGGGTTCGCCTCGATCCCGCGCTTGGATACGACGTACCCCAGTAGTTATCCTGCTGGTACACCGAAGGTGCACTTGGCTGGGTTTAGCTTTATCTTGTATTTCCGTAGGTTGGCGAATGTTTCCGCCAGATCGGCGAGTAGATCGTCCTGGCGAGCGGACTTTACGACCACGTCGTTGATGTAGACGTGGATGTTGCGGCCAATTTGGCTCGCGAGGCACTCCTGCATGCACCGCTGGTAGGTCGCCCCGGCGTTCTTGAGGCCAAAGGTCATGGCGGTGTAGCAGAAGGCTCCGAATGGCGTGATAAAAGTCGTCTTCTCCTCGTCCTCAACAGCCATTTTGATCTGGTTGTATCCAGAGTAGGCGTCGAGGAAACACAGCGACTCCGAGCCCGCGGTGGAGTCGATTATTTGGTCGATCCGCGGGAGAATCGCTCCTTGAGCAGGCGCTGTTCAAGTTGTGTAGTCGATACACATCCTCGGTCCGTTCTTCTTCTCGACCAAGACTGGGTTTGCCGCCACTTGGAGTATTTAATTGGCGGATGAAGCTGCGGCGGTAGGCGCACCTCCTCGGCGATAGCTCGGTGGCGCTCTTCATTGAAGAAGGCGGCCTTGATGACGGGTCGCACTTTGGGGTCGGCGTTTAGTTTGTGCTCAGCGAGCTCCCTAGGGACACCAGGCATGTCAGAGGGCTTTCATGCGAAGATGTCTCTGTTCTCACGGAGGAACTCGATGAGCGCGCCTTCCTAGGCTGGGCTCATGCCCGTCCCGATCGTCACCGTCTGGCTGGAATCGCCTGGGACCAGCTCGACGGTGCGGGTGTGCGTCGTTGCCTCGAAGGCTGAGGTGTTTGCGCCCTCCGAGTTGGGCTTCTTGAGTATGGTGGGGTCGTCTTTGTTGACCCCGCTCGCGTACTTGGCGAGCTCGCCGGCATGGTTGGTCTCTGCCGCGATGACAGCGTCGGCGAGTTCGGCTCCTTTGGCCTCGTACTCAACGGCCATGTCGGGGTCGCCGTTGATGGTGATGACGCCGCACGGCTCGGGGAGCTTCATCGTGTTGTACGCGTAGTGGGGCGCTGCCATGAACTTGGCGAACGCGTGGCACCCCAAGACTGTGGCATCCCGCAAAACCACTACTAGAAAATCGCGTTGAATTTGTGCATTGCATCATCATTACATCATCATGCATATTAATTTTTCCTGAAACTATGTTGCGAAAGACTATGGTTTTCCGAAACTAGCCCTCCTTCTATTTCAAATTAAACCCCGGTCGCTTCCGTAAATATTTTGTTTGTCCAAAAACTAGTTACAAAATGAATTGCAAATTAAATAAGATGTTATGTTATTTTTAGTGGGGCAGTCGAACGGGCGTTTACCCGACGACCACCCCTGTGTTTTACAAGCGGTCCACCGACAATCCTATTCCTACCGGTTAATCTGCAACCCTCCCTCCACATCACCCCCCACCTATCCTAGGCCGCCACCTCACCTCTCTCCTCCCATCCAACCACAACTGCCACGCCACCACCTCACCCAACCCCCCTCTCTCTCTCCCCACTCTATCCACCCACCACACAACCAACCTGCGCCCACGCACGCGCACACGCCCCTGCCCCTCTCCCACCCTTGGGCCCCCATGCGCCAGCCTCGCCCCAGTCCACCCCAGCCTGCCTCTCCCTCTCTTCTTCCTCGCCGCCCTTTCGCTCTCAGCGCGCCAAGCCGCCCTTAGCCGTCGCCCCCTCTCCGCTCAGGCGCCCCAGCCGCCCTCTGCCCGCCCGCCCGGCGCGCCGCACCATGCCGTCTCCCGTCTCCCGCCTCCTCTCGCCGGCCGACCTCGCCACCCGCTCAACCTTCCTCCCTTTCTGCTTCATGGCCTTGAGGCTCGGCTCCGCCGCCTCCCTCGCCGTCCCACGCGCCTCCACCGCTTCTCGCCTCTCCGAGCGCTCCCTCGCCCGGCGACCTGCCCGGACCCGTCTGCGCCCGCCTCAACCTCCGCCGCCCGTCGCTCTTCCTCTCCTCTGCTGCCGGCCCCATCCTTCCCGTGCCCACCCTCAGCCTCTCCCTCGCGTCGCGGCCTCGCTCCAGGCTCGCCCGCCTACCTCCGCCCGCCTGCTCCTTCAGCGCCCGCCGCCCTGCCCTCACGCAGGCCGCCCAGCAGCCAGCCTTCTCGCCTCGCCCACCGCGCCTCGCCCGCCCGGCGTCCGGCCTCCGCCTCCACCCTCGCCTGGGCCCTCCTCCTGCCCCGTCCGCTGCCACAGCGCCTCTCCAAGCGTCAGCGCGTCCGTCTCCTCCCGCCGCCGCGCCGGTGCCCGCCTCGCCCCTCCGCCCGTCCGCCGGCCCTGCTCCACCACCTGCATGCAGCTCTGTCGGCCTCGCCATGAGCCACTGTTTGATGTTGTTGCAGTTTGAAGACATCATCCGTTCAGAGCCTTGTGGATCATTCGTGTGTCCCCGTTGAACAAGTAGTGTGGCTTCCGTCTGTTGTTTGGCCTCTTCCGTTCGGTCAGACTAACGACCCAGGGAATCATCAAGACCTTCCGCCAAGTACTCCAACCCGGACACTGGACGTCAAGACCTCGGACCCGAAGACGTCGAGGACCCGAACGCCAGGATCGCCACCGACAATGGAACCGCGACACTCCAAGCTCTCCGTCCCGGCGTCCGAAGACCGTGAAGCGTCGAGACCCCTTCACCGATACGAGACCCCGAAGAATCGCGCAAGACCTCGGGCGCGAGACTCCAAGACCGTACCGAGCCGAGTGTGTCCGGATAGTCCCCGACAAGAACTCCATCACGGAACATCAAGTACTCCGACAGGGAACCCTGGAGACCCGGCGTCGAGCCCCAAGTTCGTCCCCGATAATCAAGGTGGAACCCCAAGACCCCGATGCGCCCGACGCCACGCCAAGTTCGTCTACCCGAACGCCAAGACCAACCCTGAACTCCGAGAACGATCCCGCCGAGGCCGAACCCTAGACCCGGAACCTGAGACCAACCTGAACCCCGGAACCCCGAGATCGTCGAGACCCCTAATGTGTGACCCTTTTCCTCGATACCCTATTTTATAAATGATATCAACTTGTTTCATATTTAATTGTCTTGCATGCATACATTCATGTGGTTTGGGGGCCTTATGCCGATTCACCTAATAATTAAATATGGGGCCCATATGCGGGCAAGTCTAGCCTTATATCGGCCTCATTTAAATTTGTGTAGCGAACCGATGTTGCAATCTTGCCTTGTTAACAACATTTAATTTGCGGGGTATCTAAATAACATGAACCACCTAAATAATTGTCGGGACCCCGGTTCCGCTTAATATGACCTAATTGCATCGCACCCTTGCCATGCCATGCATCATGCATGCATCATGCCGATCTTCTGCCGTTGTATTAAATATTGCACCCGGTGTTTATTTTAGTGTTTTGCTTCTTCGCGGAAAGGGCCGTTGAGTTGATGTGAGCTTAGCGATCTTGTTGAACCTTCGACAATGTTTTCAGTGAGCATCTCCCTTTATACCTATCTTACTTTTATAGTATTTATTCCCTCCTGTTGATCTATTGCTATCTGTGTTGCGATGCTCTAGTTTTCGTACCCGTGATATCCCCTGCAGCCTTATATTGCCTTGGACACATCCTATTACCTGTTGTTTGGTAGATAGTTGGACTTGCGCGTCGCAGTCGCTTGCTCAAGTGATGTTGCGTGTTGTCAAGTGCCACAGTTGTTAATGAATTGCCGCATGTTGATGTTGGAGATGATCTTAGTTTTACTTATTGTTCACTTTAATTCCTGTTTAACAACTAAAATTGAAATAAGCAGAGGCATCGGTGGGTGATAGAAAATATTTGGTTTCCGAACGCCCACTTGTGTCCCGTAAGACCCCGAGTACTTGATACCTGTTCCTTGATTTATCGCGCTATCCACATCCGGGAGGTATATGGGACCCCCCTGAGCCAGAGCTTGATTCAGTCTTATTTCTTGGGGCCACAAACTAGTTTGAGGTTTTATTTACGATCATGTACTTATGCCATGCTACTTTCTGTATTTAAATTGTGCGACAGATAGCACATTGTACTGTTTAGGAAGGCGGAGTGATTACGCGGTATCGACACCCCGAGTTTTCGGGTTCCCAGTCGCTTACAGCCATTGGCGCTAACCTTGAGTCCGTCTCGAAGCTAGCTTACTTCGTTGCGGGATCTACTCAAAGGGGTGGCCCTCAAATATTTCAATCCTGTGATTGTTCAATCGTGAAAGCCTCGTTGGGTTTTGATTTGGTTTTCAGGTTGATCGGCGTGTGTTGCTATTGGTGCACCCGGCGGGTAAAACTTTCTCAAAGCCGTGTCGCGGATATGGACGACTTGGAGCATGATATCTCGATCATAGACAAGCATAACTAAAGTTCTTGCTATAAATTTGACTTTATAATGACTAGTAATTAGCTTCACTATAATGGAATGGCTAAATAATACGCCCACAATTGCTTGTTTGGAGTGTAACTTGCGACCATTGTACTTGACTAGTAAGTATTGCAACTTCTAGCGGAATGGTGATTAAAAGTACCAACAACTGTGGGTTTTGGGTTTATCTCATGCTATCTGCACGATTAGTAATTGTTGCCACTATAACGGAATGGTTAACTAAAAGTGCCTTGCTTATTTTATCGGGATGAATATCTATATCGACTAGTAATTACGCGATAATCGAATAAGTAAAAGCGCCAGGTGTGAGTTCCTCGGTTGACTTCCTCGTTTGGTCTCGAGGGAAACGCCAGATGGGTTTGATTGGTGTTAGCTTCGTGTTGGATCCGGATAGGTCATTCTCACCCTCTCGATAACCGCCATTGTATCGAGTCTCTATAGGTTGTTTAGTGCATCTTGCCGCTTGATCCACCATACCTATGTAGGCGAGGACCGCCAATTCTAGCCTCGCCGTGTCTTGGCCTCGATCTTGACGCTCCTTCTTTTCCTTTGCCCTTTGTCGGCACCTTTTGTTTAAGCGGGTTTTGAGATCGGCGTCGTTAGCGAGGTTACCCTTCCCTTTGGGCAGGGTTATGGGCCATTGGTTATTCTTGAGGCTCTTAGCCCCATTTGCATCTTGTCCGTAGCTGGATGCTCTATCGTTTTCAAGGTGATTCGGATCTTTGTATATTATATCGTATTCTTGACTCATGGAGTCATTATATATATATCTGCTACGTGGGTCCCATCGAGGGGCTGTTGTGTAATGTTATTGCCGTTATCCACCCGCACGAAAGTGCTGGTGAGCACCTTTGAATCGTTTCTATGCGGGTTTGGCGAATTTTGCTAAAACTTGCATAGGTCCGGTCGAGGGTGTTACAAAGACCGATGGTAGGCTGTCGAAGGTACCATCTCGAAGGCGATCCTCGGTGCGGAAGTTTCTTTGTGTCTTGAAGGTGGGTAGCGTGACCCTTGCCGAGTCGCCTTTCGACCGAGGATGATGCCGTGGAACGTGGTGTAGGTCGTCTCGACCATCGACTGCGGGAGCCGCAGTCGCCTGAAGGTGTCCAGGTATAGGATGTTGATGGAGCTACCGCCGTCCATCAATGTCTTGGGGAGCCAGTAGTCGCGCACCTTGGGCTTGACTACCAGGGCGACTCGGCCTGGGTACTTGATGCGTGGCGAGTGGTCCTGGCGGCTCCAGGTGATGGGCTGCTCCGACCAGTTGAGGAACTGGGGAACGTCCACCTGGGCCACCGCGTTGACGGCGACGGCGCGGGCGATGACCTTCTTCTCGCGCTTCGTGTTGAAGCATGTGAAGGTGTGTAGCGAGCCGGCCACATTGCCGAATTTTCCGCCGTTTGGCGGGTTGTTGTCGGGGTCCTCCCGCGCTCGCCGTGCCTTCTCAATCTCCCTGAGAGTGTGGCAGTCGGCGGTCGTGTGCGTGGTGGGCTTCCCTTCTCTATTGTGGAACGCACAAGGTTGGTTGAGGAGGGCCGCGAGGTCGAACCTTGGTTTCGCCTTGTAATTGCCGCCGTCGCGGCGTTGCCCTCCATCGCGGCGGAAGCTCTTGGGCTCGCGCTGCGCATGCCTAGCGTTGGCGACGAAGTCGACTCGCCCGTCACTGCGACGCTTGCCGGTGAGGCGAGTGTTGCTGTAGCGTAGGTCCGACCGTCGTCCGTTGTCGTTGCCGCTCGTGCGGCGTTGGCCTCCCGACTCGTCGTCGGTTTCCTGATTTGGGTCTTCCTCCGCGTACCGTTTGGCGATCTCGAGGAGATCCGGTATGTTGTCGAGCGTGCGAGAGTGTCGCTTGAGCTTGGCGACCAAGGGCTCGTAGCGGCACGAGGTCTTGAAGCAATGGATCGCGGTGTCCGGGTGGATGCCAACCGCGTTGTACCATAGTTCTTGCCACCGTTGGACCCAGTTGCGGGTCGACTCGCGGGTCCACTGGACGCGCTCCGGGTCCTCGATGGTGGTGGCGCGGTGTAGGAGCACTCGAAGTGTCGGCAAGCGTCGCGCATCTCCTCCTGTGAGTCGATGCTATCACGGGAAGGTGTTGGTCCACGCTGCACGTCCCTCCATCATCGGGGAGGTAGGGCGGCTAGCAGTCGGTGGCCAGCGATCCCCATCGCCATGAGGTATGTATCCGCCACACGGAGGGTCGTGCGAGGTCGTACTTCTCTATTTCCTTGGCCTTGAAGTTCTGGGTATTTTCGCCTCGGATCATCGGTCAAAGCACAGGCGAGTCGACTTAGCGACCCCATCGTCTCGCCATCGCGGCGATTGGTTAGGGCGTGTCGCAAGTCGTCGGGCTGGCGGGCGCGCCAGCTTTGGTTGTTGATGATGTGGGTGCGGGCGTCGATGGGCTGACCGTTGGCGGCGAAGAAGTTGTTCACTGGCCTGGGGTCGTTGGTGGAGAGTGCCGCGTTCGCGGGTCGATGTTGGAGCTGCAATGGCTCTGGTGGCGGACAGTTGAGGGTGTTTACCGCCAGTGGGCAGCCGCTTGAGGCCGCTCTGCTGCCTGAAGAGCGCGAGTACACCCGACCCTGTGAGTCGGCGCTTGCGTTTTGCGGCTCGACCGCCTTTGCGAGCAGGGTCCTGACGTACTGGATCTGTAGGGCACCGTCACTAGTGGCCGAGATGTTGTCGGCCACTGCTCGACCTGCCACAAGGTTCTCCATCGGGGTGGAGAACAGTGGTAGGCCATTCGCGTCTCGCTCCCGTGAGGAGACCACTATCCGCGGTTGGTCCCTGGGAGGTGTGCGGTTGGGTGGAGGTGGGGCGCCGTTCGCCGTCGACCCTGGTGGGGGCCGGGCGCTTCCTCCTGGTGGCGCGTTCTTGCAGATCGCGCGCTCGGCCACGCGGGCCGGGTCGTTTTCGTCGTCGAAGTTCAGGGCGCGCCCCTGAACGGTGGGGTTCAGGCGCGACTTGATTCGCTGCTGGTGGTAGCGCGACAGCTCCTGCGCCATCACCTGCTCAAGGCGGAATTTTTCACGCTCGGCTTGCTCTGCGGGCGCCTCCGCTTGACAGTGAGTTCCTCGACCTCCGTTGCCGTAGCGTTAGGAGGGATCGGGGTGGAGAAGGGATCCTCCGGCGGATCGGTGCCGGTCGCCATGTAGGTCGCGGCGTGGCGACCGGTACCGTCGCGGAGATCGGCGGAGTTTTCCGATCCGGAGTCGAAGTCGAAGATCCCAAGGATGGAAGGATCCTCGAAGTCTCCCATGTTGGAGACCTGGGTGATGGAGCCCGCGGGTGAAGCCGCGGTGATGGATCCGACGAGTGACGCCGGGGTCGCCGAGTCGGCGTCGTCGTTGAGGGCCGCGTCTTCCGCGGCCGCGGAGTTTTCGACCACGTTGCTGTGGGCCGAGTTGTACTCGGAGGCGAGGCGATGGATCGTGCGGACCTGGATCTCGGAGAGCCGGTCGCGTGGCGGCGACTCATGGATGCGAGCCGAGTCCTCCAAGGCGATGACGTCGGTGAGGCCGACGAAGAGGCTGATAGTGCCGACCGGCATGATCATGCTATGCGTGACGGGTCGTGCCGCCGGGACATAGCTGCTCGGCAAGATCTGGAGCATCTCGCCGATCGCTATCATGCGGCCGGTGGCGATCGTCTCGTTGATGGGCAGATTGGATCTCGCCGCAGAACACCGGACGGCCGGGCCCCGGCCGGGCGCCAGCGCCGTGGGAATGGTCACGACGAATCTTTGTCGGCAATGTAGTAGAAACGAGGGCAAGGCGGCCATCTGCGGGCGAGATGAGGCGGAGAACGAGGTTTTACCGAGTTCGCCCCGGAGGTAAAGACCTACTCTGCTAGATTGTATTATGATGGTGGTACAATGATACAAACTCGGCGGCTAAGTCGCTTGGGTGTATGATGGAACGTGTCTCTACATACAAGGGAGGTTTATATAGACTCACCCCCCTAGGGTTTACATATCTCAACCGAATCAGTTAAGGCTTCGGTACTCGTCTAACCTAATCCGACTGGGCCTATCTACTCGCCTGGGCCTTTAGCTTCCAATCGCTTGGATCCACACTGGGCCTTGATCCAGTCGCCGTCTTGCAGGCCCACTCGCCAGTTCCTGGGCCAGTCGGAAACGTCCTGCTGGGTATACCCCGGTAGGCATATCCCCATTAATGAGGGAAACATGGATGGTTAATGGAGATGCGTTGGTGATGACGATGGCGATGATCCTCTCCAAATTCCCCGTCCCGACAGGGTGCCAAAACGGAGTTTCTGGATCCGAATCTTGGTTTCTGGTGGCGGCGGCGGAGCAAAAATCTTTCTGGAAAACTATCGAACCCCACTCGGTTTTTAGGTCGAGAGGCAACTTATAGGCGTAGAGGGAGGCCGAGGGTGCACAGGGTGGCCGCCCCCTAAGCGTGGCTGGGCCCACCAGCAGTGTGTGGGCCCCCATGCCCTTATCTCGTCTTCTGGCTCCGTGGGTCTTCTGGTGAAATATAATTTTTGACATATTTTCCGAGATTTTTCCTGATAGTTGATTTTCTGCACAAAAAGAAGACACCAAGGTAATTCTGCTGAAAACAACGTCAGTCTGTGTTAGTTGTATCCGAATCATACAAGTTTAGAAGAGAAACAATAGCAAAAGTGTTCAGAAAAGTAGATACGTTTTGGAAGTATCACTCATGCGACAGTTCGCGGAGGCTCACCGCAAGCACGTGGCGGCGGAGGAGGAGTTCTACACCAAGCTAGAGGCGGAGAAGAAGAAGGCGACCAATGGCGCCGGGCCATCGACGGCGGCAGCTCCTCTAGGTACTCCAATTTCGATGATTAGTGCGATGTTGTCTATTTTAAGAGTAGTTGATATGTTGTTTGTGTGCAATGTTAGTTTAAATTTGTGTAATAATCATGTGAACTTGTGTGAAGTTTTAAATTCCATGCTTGTTTAAACTTTTAAGGCAACCACCGTAAAAACGTTGCCCTATGGGACAATCACAAAACCAACACATATTTTTAGGACTTTACTACCCGGTAACCGTTCTATAAATTGCAAAACCGAACGGACGTTTCCGACAAGACAAAAACTGATTAGCCAGCTGAATTTAAAACGAAAATTCAAAATGTTTTCTAGGTCAAACAGTTTGTCCGAATTAAGATCTGTTTTCACCGTTAGGCTAGTCGTGATGAGATCTTCGAAACTAGATCCCATGTTGATATGTTTTGATAACTTTTTTCTGACCAAAAGTTATCCACCTGTAACACAGGAGTTATCCGGACTTCAATATATAAGTTATCCATTAAAAAACATGTAAGTTATCCACTACTATAAATTTTACCCATAGTCGTGTGTTATGGATAGGTACCTTTTTTATTTATCCATAAGTTATCCATCAGTACCACGAGAGTTATCCAGACTTTAGTATTATCCATCCAATAACATATAAGTTATCCATCGTTATAAAAATTTACCTACGAACAGAATATAAAATGTTATTCTAACGGCTCGGTCTTGTTGCTCATCGCTGCTCTCGTAGCATACGGATTACTCAATCTCGAAAGTCCATCGCGTGAAACATCAAACATAATTTCATTAAAGGAACTAAATTTAAGTTTGTTGCATACAATATTAATAAATAAGGTCTTATGCCCCAACCATCCACCACAGTAAGCCGTAGTGAACAACATGACACTCAACCATTAACCGGCTCGACTTTGTCGTCCGTCGGCGCTATCGAGGGGTGACGAAGCCTAGAAGGGTTTTAGTATGCTTCATCGCTTGTAGATGCTAACGCATTGATAGAAATAAAGTCTAAGTACCCTAACAACTAGGCTATCACGTTCCAATTAAACTTGCTCAACGAGAACGTCTATACCAACACGTTTATATGCTGGATAACTTATGTATTATAGGGTGGATAACATTTATATTATAATATGAATAACTCATGTATTAGGGGTGGATAACTTTTTGGTCTAAATTTTTTTCGTCGAAACATATCAATATGGGATCTAGTTTCGAAGATCTCGTCGTGACTAGCCTAACGATGAAAACGGATCCTAAATCGGATGAATGATTTGATCTATAAAACATTTTAAATTTTTAAGATCTTAGCTGGCTTTAGTACGTTTTGTCTTTTAGTACAATAGTTAGTGTAGTACAACAGTCGGTACGTCGCATTTCACTTGTCCGCCAGGTTTTGTACTTCTCAGACCGGTCTAAGTATAGATTTTTCGTATTTTTAAACCCTAAAAACCTTTAGGGCAACATTTAGACTTTTAAAACACTACTTCGTCCATTTTAAAATATAAAATATTTTAGTTTTATAGAGTAAATATATTTAGACTTATTTTAGTATATAGGTTCATTTAATTTTAAAGTGAATCTACACGCTAAAACAAGTATAGATACATTTTTTTTACAAACTTAAAACATTTTATATTTTAAAACCGAAGGAGTACTAATTTGAGGCGGCCAGATGCTCTTAGCCTCTTAGGATCACTGCGGTTTATAATCGAGAAAAAACTGATATATTCTCAGCAAAGGGGAGATTGCCGCAGGGAGTCGACGGACGACTGGAGGGCACAGATCAAACACCATCAGCCCACCACCGTCCACCGGCGTTTCCGTGCGGCGCAAGCTCGGAGCGACGCGCCGGCCTCAATCAGGACGGGATCCGAAGTCCAAACGAAGTCAGTCAAACTCGCACCGGTCGCCCTTCCACTCCACTACTCCCCCGCCGCCTTCCTCCGTCCGTCCCCCCCCCACCCGCCGCCGACTCGCCGGGACGGTCCGACTCCGAGATGCTCGCGCCGCTCCCTCGCCTGACAAGCTCGCTCCGCGCCCACTTCGACGCCGACCAGGCCTACCTCGCCCGCAAGGCCGTCCTCCAAGCACGCACCCTCCCTAGGTATCACCACGCTCCTTTCCCCCTCTTTCTGTCGAACCCTTGTTCCCGGCCCAATTCCCAAGCAGTCACCACGGAAATCCCTAACACTTTGCTGTTGTCTCCGCAGGCCGCATGACGAGTGGGAGCTCGCCCGGAGAATCGTGCCCAATTGGGACGACGGTAACGCATCCAAAACCCTCGCTGATTCGCGTGGATGTGCAGTCTCTAGGCTTTACTTGCTGACATTGCTACCAATTGTTGCAGCTCCCAGTGATGTGCGCCAGGCGTACAAGCAATATATCGGCGCTGTGGTGGAGTTGTTGAATGGGGAGGCAGTGTCTGAGGAACTCCAGCAGGTTGCTCAGGCTGTGTATAGGTTGTTTGGCGCGGAGTCTGGCGCCGCTGATAAGCCCCTTCAGAAAAGGTATATGCTTCTTTGCTCTGAATGCAGTGCAAGTGTTATTAATGTATAGAAAATTTGGAAGATAAAAGTTGCAGATGATATAGCATGTTACAAATGATGCAGAGTCTCCCCTTACTGATGATTCTGTCTACCTTCTTAGGAATGAATTGGAGCGCCTTGTGGGCTACAGTGTGCAAGACTCAGTTTCAAAAAAGCTAGCTCAGTTAGCTCAGAAGCTCCGTTCCCTTCAACGCGCAAACATTCAGGAATCTGTTCAGGAAGACGCGAACGATGTAGATGGAGACGATACAGCTGAATTTGGTGCAGGCTTTGATTTCAAAGCACCTTCTCGTTTCATTATTGACGTTACTCTTGATGATGACCTACCATTAGAAAGTGGTGGATTGGGATCATTTGAAAAGGAGCAGCATGATGCATGCAGTACATCCATTAGTTTTAGTTCAAATGCTGTTGGCGGTTCTGTGAATTTGAGGTGGCTAAAAGATCAGTGTGATCTGATAACCAGAAGTGGTGGCTCAATGCTCTCGGGGGATGAACTTGCGATGGCATTGTGCAGAGTGCTTCGTTCAAATAAAGCAGGCGATGAGGTGCTGCTGTAATGTTATTCTAGTATTCCCTTTGTTGACACAATCATTCAACATTTTAACTTTGCAACCTTGCAGATAGCTGGTGAACTATTGGACATGGTTGGCGATGCTGCCTTTGAAATAGTTCAAGATCTTCTTTCAGTAAGATAATCACACCCTATTCTTTTCCATGCACAGTTAATTTTGCATGGTACTATACGAGAGTCAGTTTACTAAAATGATAATTTGGTGATTTCCTGCAACAACTATAACTTTTATTAATATTTAACAGGATGTTGTACTTTATTGTTATTCAACAGATGCTATACCTCTTAGTCCTGCATTCTTGCACTTATTTATGTGATATTAACAAAATATGCTCCGGGGTTCAATTACTAGTACAGTTCACATGGTAACATTCAGAACCCCAGCTGTTTGCATGTCCAAAGGCTAATATCTTGCCAAAATTCAGGCAGAGAACTGGCCATGGGAAGAAAGCAGAAGTTAAATGGAGATTATTAAAGTTACTATGATTGATAGAAGACTATCCTTGTCCTTTTTTTGGTTGCTCTGTTTTATGACCAAATGTTGTAAACGACCTTGTTCTGTTCATCTTGATAATTTTATTTAAAAAATGAAGACTTCTAAAGTCTACACTCATCCTTTGTCTATCTCTTTATCGGCTGAAACATAGTTTGTACTTTCAGTACGGTAAGAATTCAGCAGCTACAGTTAACCTAGAAGAGTTCTCAAATTTGAGGGTCCCAACTGAGAACTATGAGTTAGGTCAATCATGAGTCAAAAAATCTTCCTTCCAGATTCTTTTTTTAACACATGACCGTAATAACTATGCTGTGAGTGCCAATCCTTGCATTAACTTATTGAAATCTGAACCTTCAACAGATCTTTGCTAGATCTGGAAGGCTATGTTGCCCTGACATGCTATACAGTTATGGCGATAAACTGGTATAGTGGTTTATTTATGTACATTTAAAATGGCAGGGCATAAACATTTAAACTGGTATAGTGGTATATATATATATATATATATATATATATATATATATATATATATATATATATATAGAAACCCTATTCAGCATCTAGGGTGCAGAAAAGTTATTTTGCACCCAACATATCTTTACGCTGTTAGACTAAAAAATTATGTTGTGTATACGAATAATTATGTTCATATAATCACCACAACCAAAAAAATTTGACACAAAAATAATTTTTTTGAGTCATTATAGTGTAAAAAACACCAAAAATATGTCTTTTACGTCGGATTTTTTTACGGCATGTAAACAAAAATAATTATATCATTTCTTAATTTTATTATGTTCTTCTCGACTTACGAAGTAATACAAAATTTACGTGACGTAAAAATAATATACGGTTCTAAAGATAGAGGGTGGGTGTCAAATAGCGCCACCCTATATATATATATATATGTCAATTTAAAATGGCAGAGAATTAGAGGTAGGTTATAGACTGCAATCATCAGTGGTGAGAGGGAGAGGAGGGAACACCGCAGCAACAACCGCGTGTTGCCCATTTCCAGGAAGTGAGGGTAGGGAAGGCGCGTTCGTGCTGTGCCGTCGAGGCATGGAAGTCGTGTCTGTCCTGTGTTACTATGTGTCAGGCAAGGGAGAATTTGGGTTGGTTTAGATGATGAATTAGCTGGCAGCCTTGTATTCGGCTGGCGATGTCCCCAACTGGAGATTTTCTGGTATTTAGAAGTGTACCAAGGTCAGGAAGTACTAAAGAGATAGCGGGATTTGTCAGTTAATTTTATATTTAAATTATTGGATATTTTGTCAACTGGATGAAGTATCAGGATAACTTAACCAAAACCTAAATCATTTTTCTGCCAGTGCAGTTATCTCCTAACAGTTGCATGGATTTAGTTAGTTCTCTACTTCACCAGATTTATCTATTCTGTTCATTATGGCAATACCGTAAAAAAAGTACCCAATAGTCAACGGACACAGTATACAAGAATGGGGATGCCGGGGCAGAAGAAACTTGGAAATGGAAGGGGCCTGAATGCTTTACTCTTTAAGCATTTTGTTTCCTTTCTGGTTCTGCTTAACCAGTTTTGTTTGCCCAGTTAGTAGAGACCTATGCACATGCTTTTAGTTGTTGGCTTAAGCCCCATTTGGAACACACGAACTCAAAACATAGGAATAGGAAAAGTGCAGGAATTGAGATGTCATGTAAAAAATCCTGTTATAGTAATGGTGGACTGATAGATGTTGCTGCAAACATTTCGAGTACTCCCTGGTTGCTTCGCACTTTTCGAGTTATGAGTTTAAGATTTCCTGTCATGTTCCAGTGTTCCTAGTTTATTCGTTGCACTGGTCAATATCTGAAGGCTTTCATTTGGTTGTGTTAATGATCAATTCCACTTGTTTTGTCCTCCATCTCATAATGTAACAAAACTAATTGATTATGCCATCATGCTTTGCAGCATAGAAAAGAGCTAGGGGATGCAATTCAGCATGGATTGACGATATTGAAATCAGAAAAGGTGTCTTCAAATAATCAACCAAAGATGCCAACATATGGCACACAAGTAGGACTACTTTCTTTTACGAATTTTCTGATGAGTTGCGTGCCTTAGGTAATGTTAAATGACTTCCACATCCATCATACCTGCAGGTAACAGTACAAACAGAGTATGAGCGTCAGCTTGATAAGATTAAGAGGAAAGAGGGAAGACGTGGTAAACGTGGTGCAGAAAATGGAATGACTGATTTTGGTGTTGATGATTTCTCATCCCTTCTTCTAGCAAGTGAAAGAAAGCAGCCATTTGATGACATGATTGGGACTGGAGAAGGGGAGAGTAGTTCTCAAGTAACTTCTCTTCCTCAAGGAACCACAAGGAAACATATGAAGGGGTATGAAGAAGTGAAAATACCACCAACTCCAACGGCGCCTTTGAAACCCAATGAGAAACTGGTATTTCCACAGCCCCTCTATTTGCTTCTCTGCATGCTTTTCTTATTGCTTTGGCGATGCTGCCATATTTTACTGAAAGGATTCAGTGAAAGAGGACACGCCCTGCATTTCATCTATTTTGAAGTGATTTTATGAATTCATGGAATGGTGAATGCCAATTACCCACAAGAATCAGTCTGTTCACATTTCGCATTTTTGTTTACAGCATTAATCCGTGAACTGCAAAACTCATAATTGCATGCATGCGGTCTTCTTCCTTTTTATCATCCTTAATTTTTGTGGCAAAATGCTTTAACCTGCACCAAATTAATTAGCGTTGAGCATTAGAAGGTTTAAACGAATTATTACTGGCTGTGCATCTATGCTGTTTTCTTTGCTGATTACAATGCAACTTTCTTGGTTCTTGCCAGATTCAAATAAAAGAGTTGGATGATATCGCCCAAGCTGCTTTCCAGGGATACAGTTCACTCAACCGTGTTCAGAGCCGTATTTTTCAGGCCACATACAACACCAATGAGAATATTCTAGTGTGTACCAAATCCACTATATGTGCAGTTGCACCTTCTATGTTTAAGAAGCACACTTGTGCCATTATTTGTACTGCTGTTGTCATTGCTAACTTGCGTAATGTTCAGGTTTGTGCTCCGACAGGTGCTGGCAAAACAAATATTGCAATGATCGCAGTTCTTCATGAGGTATACCTAAACCTGGAATATTTTTCTGAAGTCTTGACTTACTAGATCTTACCGGCGTATTTTCTTTTGCCTGAATTTTCTGCTTATCGATAAATCTACAGGTTAAGCAGCACTTCAGGGAAGGGATTTTACATAAAAATGAGTTCAAGATAGTATATGTTGCACCAATGAAGGTATTCTTCTTCCTACACTCTGTTTCTTGTTGAGTGTTCTTATGATCACTATATTTAGCAAAATTGTGTTATGTAGGCCTTGGCTGCAGAAGTAACGGCAACATTTGGTCGTCGATTATCTCCATTGAACCTGGTTGTTAGAGAACTTACAGGCGACATGCAGTTGACCAAAAATGAGATTGAGGAAACACAGGTATTGTCTTTTTTGTTTCATTATTTAAACATTAAACATTCACTTACTTTTTTCGAACTTTCTGACCTGTACTTATTTATGCATTACCCAGATGATAGTGACTACTCCTGAAAAGTGGGACGTCATTACACGCAAAAGCAGCGATATGGCACTGTCAATGTTGGTCAAGCTGATAATCATTGATGAAGTGCACCTGCTAAATGATGATAGAGGGTCAGTAATTGAGACACTAGTTGCTCGAACTCTTCGTCAGGTCAGTTTGGAGAGAAAACATGAGCCCTTTCTCTTTGCTTGCTATGATTGAAGATGATGCTTATACTTAGAGAGTCAAAAAGTAAACTGCAAATCTTGATAAAACTATATAAAAAGTAAAAATGAACATACTTAAATTGATTACATCGTTATAGGACCATACTACATGCCTGTTCTTCTCCAAGTATTCTGGTATTGTTTCTTGTTATGTCTGATCCATATTTATGAATCATCTGAATGTAACAGGTTGAGTCCATGCAATCAATGATTCGCATTGTTGGCCTATCTGCTACACTGCCTACTTACTTAGAGGTCTGTACCATCAGTATCATGTGCTCTACCTGAAATGCAATAGATTATACCATGGTATTTTACATTTTTCAGGTTGCACAATTTTTGCGAGTTAATGCGGATACTGGCCTTTTCTACTTTGACTCGAGTTACCGTCCAGTTCCCCTTGCTCAACAGTACATCGGGATCACTGAAAAAGATTATGCCAAGAGAAATGAACTATTCAATAGTCTGTGCTATGAGAAGGTCCCTTTTCTTTTGTGTCAATAGTTTCATCTGGATTTAATCATTTATACAGATATTTTAACACTATCAAATTAATAGGTTGTGGAGTCCATTAAGCAAGGTCATCAAGCATTGGTTTTTGTTCATACCCGCAAGGATACAGGGAAAACCGCTAGGACCATGGTAAGCCATATAATTTCTAACGAGAAGGTTTTTTGTGTTTGGAAAAATATTACTGTTTATCAAGTATTCTGGCATGTCATACTTCTGTATCTTTTAAGCGGAGCCTGAATATCCTTACGTTTTTGTTTGTCCAAAAATTGTCTGTTGCACTTTATGATTTGTAGTATCAATATGTCGCCTTGAATTGCCCAGTGAAACGCTATAACTCCCAGCAATCATTTTCTCCATAAGTTCTTTTATATCTTGTTTCAAACTCATGCTGCCATATTGTTATGTATGTTTTTCTATTTGTAAGGCACTGTTCAGGTTCCCTTGTTTCTTTTTTATGTGTATTTAGTATCAGTTGATTCTCAGTTTCATTCTCTTGTCATGCCGTGCAGATTGACCTAGCTGCAAAAGCAGGGGAAGTGGAGTTATTTTCAAATGCAGACCACCCCCAGTATTCATTAATCAAGGTATATATTTACCATTCTGTTTTCACTGTCAAACTTAAATCTAGTATTCCCTTCGGTCCATAATAAGTGTCGGGAGTTTAGTTCAATTTAGTCCAAATTTGAACTAAAGCCCCGACACGTATTATGGATCGGAGGGAGTAGCAATTATTATTTACTTAGACTCGTGATTGCAGAAAGATGTTAGTAAAGCCAAAAGTCGCGAAGTTGTAGAATTTTTTGAATCTGGATTTGGCATACATAATGCTGGAATGATGCGTTCTGACCGAAGTTTGATGGAGCGCCTGTTTGCTGAGGGTCTCTTGAAAGTAAGTTTCTGTGCAACCTTCAGTAGTTTGAGTCTGTGCTAACTTATTTCGATTTAGGTCCTTGTTTGTACAGCAACATTGGCGTGGGGAGTAAACTTACCAGCTCATACAGTTGTTATAAAGGTTAGTGCCTATTTGTATTTTTCTATATCAAAGAAACATTTTCCTTTTAATACATATGACTTATTTTCATAATTAATGTTGGTAAAATAAATCACAGTCAGCCTATATGCCACTTGTTATATTTTATTTAATTCAGTTCATTAACTTGTTTAGAGGTAGTAAAGTAACTAACTACAGATACTGTTATAATAGATAACCATGTTCTTTGGAAAGGTCATTACTTGAATTATCTTTGGAGAGGCGATGCTAAAAAGACTCAACTGTTCAGTAAACTAGTTTAGAGGTAATAAAGTAAAGCAAATATAAGTGTTAATAAATAAAAGTTTCCTTTGGAAAGGCCATACTCAATTTTATCTTATTAAATAGACTCAGTTTAGCTGGTTAGATGAATGCAGATCAACAATCTTTCATATGATCATACATTTTTTGGCTGATACAAGGATTCCAATATATGTTTCCAGTTGTCTAATATGTTCAACAACAGGGCACACAACTCTATGATGCTAAAGCTGGTGGATGGAAAGATCTGGGGATGCTCGACGTGATGCAGGTATGTCTTTGAACTTGTCATAATTTGCTTTTGTTCATTTCTGTTACTCAAACAATTCATGTTTCTAATGTTCTTTCACTTGTTAGATCTTTGGACGTGCTGGGAGGCCACAGTTTGATAAAAGTGGTGAAGGAATTATTATCACGACACATGACAAATTGGCTTATTACTTGAGGTTATTGACTAGTCAGCTTCCAATAGAAAGCCAGGTCAGCAAAAGTGTGACCTTTAACAAAAAAAATTATATGTATTATTTACATTTAACATTTGTATATGGAAAAAAGAGAAACAGAAGAGCTTATAGCTCTGTCAAGAAATTAGAACAAGCTGTTAAGGACATCAATCTCTGTTCATTTACGCGGCAAAAAAACCCAGAGTTGTAGAGGCTGCGTATTCTGTTAAAGTGCAATTTAGTGGAAATTTTGTAAAAATAGATCTTTCTATTTTATTTTTGAAAAATACAGGATGTAGGGATTCGATGTTCTATAACTCTGTAAATTTTGTGGTCAAACTCACATTTGCTAGACATTAAGAGTATACTTACTGAAATAGTGCCGAACTGTTTTGACAAGTATTTGTCCTTTTTCATGTCCTGAATATTCGATTGATTTTGGCCTTCAAAATTTGTAATGAGCCTCCCCTACATCTGCTATTATTTTTGATAGAAATCTTAGAAACTCCTAAAATTGTGATAATGCAAACTTTCACAGTTTCCATTTTTTGCCTGGTAATTTTCAGAAAGCAGAGGCCATAGTTGACACCCTTCCTCCTTCTCCCCCTGCCTTTGTCCTATGTGCTGAGCTATTCAGTGCCCATTTTGTCGTATATAAGCCCTTGATTTCTGTGCTACCTTGCATCTCATGTAAGATACAATTTGCATCTCTCCCCTCACCCTCCACCTCACAACCTCACAAAAATCTTGTTTTATCAATTGTCATGGTGTTACAAGTAACATGGACCACTGGATGCTCTAAAATTTCTTTAGCAGGGTTGTTTCTTAGGACTAGTTAATAGTTATGAAGCCCTTAAACATTAGTAGTTTGCAAATTATCTTAATTTGCTTGTAGCCTTGGCAAGCTGGTTGATTGTTGTAATTTTTTTCAGTCACACTTAATTCTTCCTGACCATATTAATTTTGCAGTTCCTTGGATCTTTGAAAGATAATTTGAATGCTGAGGTTGCCTTGGGCACTGTAACAAATGTAAGGGAGGCCTGTGCATGGCTTGGCTATACATACTTATTTATCAGGATGAAGACTAATCCTCTGGTGTATGGGATAACTTGGGAAGAGGTAACCTTCTCTTCCATTGTTCACACCTTAGATGTAAATCAATATAACATACTCTTTTCAGTGAAAGACATATTTTCCAGTATGGTATTTGATATTCACCTAGTAAAACAACTGAAAAGCAGTGCTTGTACATAAATTCTTTTAGCATATGTTAACTAGCTCTTCTTTATTGCACTAGTGCTTCTGTAAGTATGTCATATTTTCTGTATTCTTATGAATGATCATTTTGTGTCATGTCAGAGACAAGATAATGCAGTACTCTTTCATGGGCTTCACTGCACATGCAATACTAAATACTCTTTTGATTTGTGACAACATTTTTACTTGTCTAATTTTAAGGTGATTGGAGATCCTTCCATGGGTGCCAAGCAACGAGCATTTATTATTGATGCTGCACGTTCGCTAGACAAGGCTAAGATGATGCGCTATGATGAAAAGAGCGGCAACTTCTACTGCACAGAGCTTGGCAGAATTGCAAGCCACTTTTACCTTCAGTACTCCAGTGTTGAGACATACAACGAGATGCTTCGTCGCCACATGAGTGAAAGTGAGGTAGGTAGCTGAGTTTTCTCGTTATGTGTGTTTTCTTTTGTGCAGATGTGATATCGTGAAGTTTTACTGACCTTTCTGGATGCTATTCAGGTGATTAATATGGTCGCCCATTCCTCTGAATTTGAAAATATTGTAGTAAGAGAAGAAGAACAGGATGAATTGGAAATACTTGCCAGGAAAGCATGCCCATTGGAAATTAAGGGTGGGCCGACTGACAAGCATGGGAAAATTTCAATTCTGATACAGGTTACTGTTGAAGAACTGCTACTCTTTTTATTAAGTTTGAGTCCATTAACATTCCAAAGTTGAGGAATTTGATCCATTTTCAGGTTTATATTTCCCGTGCCTCAGTTGACAGCTCCTCCTTACACTCCGATGCCCAATACATTAGTCAAAGCTTGGCTCGGATTATGAGGGCGTTATTTGAGATTTGTCTGCGTAGGGGATGGTCTGAGATGACATCCTTATTATTAGAATATTGCAAGGCTGTGGATCGCAAAATATGGCCACACCTCCATCCACTTAGGCAGTTCGATAGGGACCTTTCTCCTGAGGTTGTTATTTGTCATGATCTTTTTGTACCTTGTTGTGTTTCACTAGTTTCTGAAATATAATTCATACATTCTGAACTAGATATTGTGGAAACTCGAGGAAAGAAATGTGGACCTGGATCGTCTTTATGAGATGGAGGAAAATGACATTGGAGCTCTGATTCGTTTTTCTCATCAGGGAAGGGTATGTGTAGACTTAACAAGTCATGTAATGGTCAATTCCAATATTTTGATCTAGTGACTACCTGATAAAGTTGACATCCTTATTTTTCTTCTGAAGTTGGTTAAGCAGTACCTTGGATACTTTCCACATGTCAACTTATCTGCTTCTGTTAGTCCGATCACCAGGACTGTTCTTAAAGTAAGAGCCCGGGCCAACTTAAGTCTCATTTTCTCTCTCAAATTAGTTCATTAATTATTTATGAGTTAATATCTTGTGCGATTACTATGATAATTTCTAGGTGGACCTGCTTATAACTCCTGAATTTGTGTGGAAGGATCGTCATCATGGCATGTCACAACGATGGTTGATTATTGTGGAGGTGTGTTAATTTGCATTACGTTTATGCACATGACACTAAATCATTTAGGAAATGTAGCAAAATCAGAAAATTGATGTATAGTATGGACTAAGGTTAGTGTATTTATAGTTGTTTGGTTTAATTAATTTGAGGATGCCACTTATGAATACAACTATACATGTCTTCATTTTGGGAACTTAATAAATCAGCTGCATTTTGCATGAAGTTGCATTAATAACTATACAGGAAATCAAATCCTATAACTGGTGCCATTTATGGTTTCTCAGTTTTAAATTGTATCATCCAGTGTCAAGTTGGTTAACTATTGGAGCATGTACAAATGTGTGATAGTGTGTACCAGCAACTGATAAGGGCCAATGTATTTTTTCTAACAATGACATTTTTGTTGCAGGATTCTGAAAATGATACTATTTACCATTCAGAGCTCTTCACACTGACAAAGAAAATGGCAAGAGGAACACCTACAAAAATATCTTTTAATATACCGATCTTTGAGCCTCATCCGCCACAATACTATATCCGAGCCATATCAGACTCCTGGTTGCATGCAGAATCACTCTTTACCGTCTCTTTTCACAATCTTACCTTGCCACAGGTGAATTAGTAATAGCTTACATTGTTTACATCTGACTATCATATGCTGAATTCTGCATGTGTTTCCTGCAGACACAAATAACACACACTGAACTTTTGGACTTGAAGCCTCTTCCACTGAGCGCTCTTGGCAACAGAGCGTATGAAGATTTATACAGATTTACCCATTTCAATCCGATACAAACACAGGTACATTTTGGATTCCATTTATTTTTTGCTTTGGCTGTCCATGCTATGTCAGCATGCTAATACTTAGTGTAATACACTACATAACATTCTAGTTAAATGTATTTGATTCTTCAATTCAAGATTGTTCTAGCAATTATCAATCTGTTTCTACGGGCTATAAGTGGACAAATGCTGTTTTTTTTTGCTGTATGATGGTGGCTGGATGCACTGTTTATGCCTGTGGATTTCAGCTTAACGTATATTTTCCCCTTATACTTGCTTTTTTTTCTCGAAAAGGGGAGTATAACCCTGGCCTCTGCATCGGTTGATGCACACAGCCTTTCCTCTTATACTTGCTGTCCTGATGCTTTTCTTTTCCAGGCTTTCCATGTTCTTTATCATACTGATACCAATGTACTCCTGGGAGCTCCAACAGGGAGTGGCAAGACGATTTCTGCAGAACTAGCAATGCTTCATCTTTTTAACACTCAACCAGACATGAAGGTTTGTTTATTAATCTCCTGTGTAAATCTAAGATTGTTTGTGGCATTGATTTGTTTTGACACCTTTTTAGGTAGTTTACATTGCTCCTCTAAAGGCTATAGTGCGAGAACGAATGAATGATTGGAGAAAACGGCTTGTCACTCAGCTTGGGAAGAAAATGGTATGTAGCATTCCATCTTTTCCGCCACATCAATGTGCATACTGCATGGTTTTACTGAAGTTATGCTGTTGCAGGTTGAGATGACTGGTGACTTTACACCAGATATGGTGGCCCTATTATCAGCTGATATCATAATTTCTACCCCTGAAAAGTGGGATGGGATTAGTCGCAGTTGGCACAGTAGAAGCTATGTTATGAAGGTCTAGATTGTTTCTAGCTATTTTCTATTTTGCTTCATTTCTGTAGATTACATGTAATATATATATATATATATATTTTTTTTTTTTAACTTAGTAATAACCTGTTGAGCTTGCTGCTAGGTTGGACTCATGATATTAGACGAGATACATCTTCTTGGAGCGGATCGTGGGCCTATTCTTGAGGTATCACTGGAACCACAACTTGATAAATGCAACTGAAGTTACACTATACATCCTATGGGCTCGACTCATGTTGAGATTTTAACATATCTTATTGCCTCTAACGTAACTTCATTTACTTGTACTAATCTCAACATTGTATAACATGTCTTTTGCATTGATTCACCTTGATACCATTTGGCCTGTTGTGTTTATTCTTCTTTGGAGATTTATTTTTCACAATTTTTTACGATTGCGGAGCTTCTGATTTCAGGTCATCGTATCAAGAATGCGATACATATCATCACAAACGGAACGTTCAATTCGCTTTGTTGGTTTATCAACAGCATTAGCCAATGCTCGGTATGTTTCAGAGAAGCTTTGGCTTGCAATTCCCTCTATTCACTATCACATCAGAATATCCTTATCTACTCAATAGATTTGAAGAGCTGTCTATGTGCTTCATGGGTATTTGCTTTAGGGATTTTCCCATGCAGCAGCTATGTCATGCTGTCGTACATGCACCAGTGGCAAATTGTATCTGGCCAGTGGCTAGTTTTCTCTCGAACAATGGCCAGTGGCTAGTTACCCCTGGTTATTAGAATCCTGATTGATTAGTTTGAAGTGTTAAACTTATTAAAGAAAACCCCATGACATGAATGTCAGGAATATGTGGGACACACGTTTTGTATGCTCCTATCAATTTAGAAGTGATGTTTAAGGTTTTAATAAATATTTTCATTTTTTGTGGGTTTACATCGTGCAAAAACATGCATAATAGCCAAAAGAATAGTAGAATGCATGTCCATTTGGGAGCTGTACAAAGTAGATGAGTGATGAATGGCTAATATAGGTAGAGCACAGAAATACAATTTTTTTGCACAGTATACATGTTTTTATATGATATGTACATCTGTGTTTTTTCCACCTTGGAGCATACGATGCGCATGCATATATCACTTCAACTTGAGCCCAGGCTCAGTGCAGAATTAGGCTTATATCATGTAACACTATTTTGTTTTATTAATGTGTGTATTTAAACCCTGACATAGTGACTGGAACACTATACCTCTATTTGGCTGACTGCTTGTATTTATCACAATACTTCAGTGACTTGGCTGATTGGTTGGGCGTCAGAGATGATGGTCTATTTAATTTCAAGCCTAGTGTGAGGCCCGTACCTCTTGAAGTACATATTCAGGTAAGTGGGATTTCAGTTGTTGCCTTAAATCTCTTGTGTGGTTCAGTAACATAACTAATTGCCATATTCTCCAGTAGTCACTTTCATGATGGCATGGCTTAGCTTTCGCCAAGAAGATGCACACGGCCATTACTTTCTTGAAATATATTTCTAATCAACAGACTATTTATCAGCTCTTGTGCATTCTTGGATGGCTTTCCTTTTTTCCCCAATGTAATCGTTAGTTATCTGTTACTTTAGAGAGAGGAACTATTTCCAGTTCCCTATTTCGTGGATAGCCAATTATTTATTTGTTTGTTACATGTTCTGATTTAGCACAGCTTGGAAAAGCTTTTGCAGTTTGCATCATAACTTCATATTGCCTTTTTTTTTTTCCACAAACAGGGATATCCTGGGAAGTTTTACTGCCCGAGAATGAATAGCATGAATAAACCAGCATATGCAGCCATATGCACCCATTCACCTGATAAACCAGTTCTCATTTTTGTGTCGTCACGTCGACAGACGAGACTTACAGCTCTTGATCTCATTCAGGTAGAATGCTGGTTTGGTTTTTTGGCACTAAGCAAGTATATTAGTATGTTACCTTATATGCTTTCCGGAGTGAATCTAGACACTAGAAATAGTCTAGATACATTTTCTTCACAAACCTAAAACATCTTATATTTTGAAACGGAGGGAGTAGCTGCTACCTTATATGCTTTCTCACCTGCTTTATTCTATATCACAGCTTGCGGCATCTGATGAGAAACCAAGGCAGTTCCTCAGCATAGAAGATAACTCTCTAGACATGGTTCTTTCACAAGTCACCGATAATAATTTGAGACACACACTTCAGTTTGGAATAGGTCTGCATCATGCGGGTCTAAATGATAGAGATAGATCCTTGGTTGAGGAACTCTTTTCAAACAACAAGATTCAGGTGTGCTCTTTGGTAACTGAATTTCCTGCTAGCATGTTCTTCTTTACTTCCAGTATGGTTACCGCAGTCTCTTTTAGGACCACCTAATCACATACTTGAGCAAAGCGAGATTTTTTTTTCAGGTACTGGTATGTACTAGCACACTGGCTTGGGGTGTCAATCTTCCAGCTCACCTGGTCATAATCAAGGTGACACAATGCTTCCATTTTTCGTCATCTTGAATGGTCCTTTGCTTGAGCACTCATTCCATTTTTTTTGTAGGGTACTGAATACTATGATGGGAAAACAAAAAGATATGTTGATTATGTTATTACAGATATTCTGCAAATGATGGGTCGTGCAGGCCGGCCACAGTATGACCAACATGGCAAAGCTGTTATTCTTGTTCATGAACCAAAAAAGAGCTTCTATAAGAAGGTTGCATGTTACTTTGTCTATATGCTAATTTGTCTACCTAACAAACAGTTCGATGCATTTTCATCTTGAGTTTAACGCGCATTACTGTAATATTTTCAGTTCCTGTATGAACCGTTCCCCGTTGAAAGTAATCTGAGGGAGCACTTGCATGATCACATAAATGCAGAGATTGTTTCTAGTACAATTGGTAATAAGGAGGAGGCAATTATTTATCTTACCTGGACTTACCTATATCGCAGGCTGGTATTTATCTTGCTCTCTTTCCTAACTATGTTCTTGTAACTTATAATCAACTGGCAAAAGTTATGTACAGATGCACGTCTTACACGACTTCAGATAATTTTTTCATTGTTCTAAATTAATTTTTATTAATTTATCCACTATTGAGGCTGTATTTTTTCACTGTCCAAACCATAGCTATTATGGATAATACTTTATAATTAACGTACACATGTAGCAATATATACAGCTGTCTTATTATCATATTGGTGAAAATCTGTTGCATCTTCCCTTTAAAATATTAAGCTATAATGAAATGAAAATATTTATTCAGATCCTATGATACAAGTGCTTCATTGCATCCTTAAATGCAACTTATTGCAATTTCTGTATGGCAGGTTGTTAACCCATCGTACTATGGATTGGAAGATACTGAAACATATACCTTGAATTCTTACCTCTCGAGGTGATAAAATGATAACTTCAAGCTTAGTCCTACCACTAGCTTTAACATCACATGACATACTGTCTATCCTATTTTGTATAAACAGGTTAGTGGAAACTACATTTGAAGATCTCGAAGACAGTGGATGCATAAAAGTGGATGACCATTCTGTGCAGTCCTTGATTTTGGGAAAAATAGCTTCACAATATTACCTTAGTTACCTTACTGTCTCAATGTTTGGGTCAAATATTGGTCCCAAGACATCACTGGAAGTAAGTAAAATGGATGCCTTATTTGCTTGGAAATTCTTTATTTCACTTTGCTTGTTGTGCCAGTTGATTTGGATAGGTAGATAATTAAGAGCTCTGACTACTTTGTAGGCCTTTGTGCACATACTATCGGCTGCAGCTGAATTTGACGAGCTTCCTGTGCGTCACAATGAGGTATTTTTCCCTATCACCCCTTCTATTCCAATAACCAATCACTCCATTTTTATAGAATGATCGAACATGTATTGTAGTACTTCAACAAATCCTATCAGTCCTTGATATGGAATTAAAAGGAAAAAAATGCTATAAGATGTTCTAAATCCATGGCATTTGCTCTGCATCGCAATAATTTTGTGTATTTGGTTCTGTGAAATGAACAAGAGAGATAGAGAGACATGGAGACTAGAGGTGCACATCTGCATGTATATACCAGATAGATAGGTTTTCAATGGTATGATGCATCACACCCATGTGCACAACAGTTTTGTGTTTGCAATTTGAGGAGAATCCATGGAGCTGGCGTAGGATATACCATTGGGAGGTAGGTAGGTGAAATCCCTCTTTAGCCCTTGTGTGTACTGAACTTCACAGCATGATAGCCCCAAAACGTCCAGTTGTGATAAAAGAAAATTCATCTGATGCAAATCTTCTGCCACGGCCTACCAGAATGGCCAGAAAACATGACACATGGTACAGCTTAACACTAGATGTACCCAAGTTGTTAGCAGTTCACAACACACACAATGGCATAACATAACTTTCATGTGGTCTCTCCCTAAGTCAAATAATACTATAATAATGGTGTGGTATGTGGTGGCAAGTGAGTCTCAGGAAAGCCTCAAATTTAGAGTGTGGCAGAGCAAATGTGACGAATTTAGAGTCTCTTGTAGCCAATTTTGCTATGCACAGAATAGGCCATTTTTTTTTGTAGTCAATTGTGTACTTTGTTGGAGGTGGAAAACTGCTATACATCCAGCACATAAAAATATTGTGATCTTTACATCTTAGTATAATACCCTAAATTTGAATGGATCTCCTGGTTCAGGATAACTTGAATCGAGCACTCTGCGAGAAGGTCCCTTATTCAGTTGACCAGCACCGCCTCGATGACCCACATGTTAAGGCTAATCTACTCTTCCAGGTAAGGGAGTTAAACCCATGATTTGAATACTGTGCACTTTATTGTCAGCATTTCCGTTTTGACAATGTACAACGAGGTTCTAAGGACCTTTCCCTTTTTATTTCTGTCTTGCAGGCACACTTCTCCAGAGCAGAATTACCAATTAGTGACTATATCACCGACTTGAAGTCAATTCTTGATCAGAGCATACGTATTATACAGGCTATGATTGATGTTTGTGCCAACAGTGGATGGCTTTCAAGCGCATTGAGTTGTATGCATCTCTTACAAATGATCATACAGGTAATTTCTGTAGATTCATTTTTTTTTTCATTTTAATGATTTGTGGTAGTTAAGTCCTGTACGGAAGGATCACATTGTACTACTACCAGAACTCCAAAATAGCTATATTTTTCTCAATTGGACATTTATCTTTACCAGGGTCTCTGGTTTGAGAGAGATTCATCACTCTGGATGTTACCATCCATGAACGATAATCTTCTAGAGCATCTGAAAGGTAGAGGATTTTCAACAATTCCAAGCTTGCTAGATCGTTCCCGTGAAGAATTACGTAAACTGCTTCAACCGTTTGCTGAAACAGAGCTGTATCAGGTACTACTTTGGAGTTTGATCACACCGCCTTTGGGGGACACTCTTTTGAAGAACAATTTATTTTCCTAGTGATCTTAGATAGGTGGTTAGCAGTACTTATCTTATGCCTACCTTTGCCCTGCTTCTTGTCCTCGCAGTCTAAGTGGAAATACAAACAGAACAGGTCCATTTTTCTCTAATCTGAAGTTGATTCTTGTGAAACCACAACTACCCTAAGATTATGTTGTTCTTAATGTTTTTGAGAATGAAAAAGAAGTGCTATGCTATTCAAATTTAGTGAGATTATTATTTTTGTTAGTCTCAGCCGCTTATGCTTTGTGTCCCCAAGAGTTTCTAACTTCATGATCATATTGTAGCGACAAACATATGGAACAAAAGTGTTATATGGAGTAGAAAACTTAGGTTTTCATGTAGTGTGCTGCAAGTCACCCTTCTATTGTTTTCAGTTTTTCTGTACGACTTGAATTTAGGAGACACCTTTACAACTTGTATCACTGGATAGTTTGTCATCTGTGTCATTGGTATAGTAGGCTCATACTCCCAGATGGAAATGACAACCATACTTTGAATATTATTTTTGCATTATGCAGGATCTGCAACATTTCCCTCGCCTCGATGTAAATGTTAAGTTGCAGAATGAAGTTAAGGAGCAGTCAAAGCCTCCAATGTTGAACATCAGAATGCAAATAAAAAATTCACGGCGGTCATCAAGGGCATTTTCCTCTAAATTCCCCAAGGTTAGTGACTGTAAAATTGCATCAAGAGCATTTTCCTCTAAATCCCCCAACAAAACCTCTCTGGTGGCCTAAGAAACTGTTTCTCATACTTGTTGTGCACACAATTTTTGTTTGATAATAATTGACTGTAACTACATTAGCTCCAATGTTGGTAATCCTCTTCAGTGTACTATTGCCTTTGGACTTTTTTAATCGATGAATATCCGTGAAGTTTCATAAATGCCATTTTGAATTTAGCATTTCCATGCTGTTTTATGCAGGTGAAACAAGAAGCGTGGTGGTTGGTCCTGGGGAATGTTACAAGCTCAGAGCTATATGGTCTGAAGAGAATAAGTTTTGCAGATCGTGTGCTTAACACTCGCATGGAATTGCCAAAGATCTTCAATGCCCAGGTAATAATGCCTCCCACATGTGAATGAAGTTTGCTAAGCGAACCTCAATACAAATGTTTTGTTCTGCTCTTAAGTAACTTGATGTTTGCGCCTGAGGTTTTTCTAAAATTTTACTTAATCAACAATAATAATTGAGTACCAAGCTAAATGTGAGCCTTCAGTATGCTCGAGCCAACATGAAATGGCCATTATATTACACTGCCTTTTGGCTGTTGCCATTACTTTTGTTGCTTACTGTTAGAAAACAGAATGGAGGTTTGTAGTGCTCCAGGTTTCTATATAAATGTTGAATCTGAAAAATATGCAGACCTAGTATGTCCATAGCTCTTGGTGAATTCTGTCAGATTGCTGTCTAAACTTGCACCGAGCATTATGTGTGACAGTTTCTTTTTTCAGTGAAGAATCATATGATTTCCATGTTCTGACTAAGTTGTATACATCATATCTGTCTGAGCTCCTGATTTATCTTCACATTCGTGCCTAGACAATGACCTGCTGCTTTTGTGAAGTTTTAAATGTTTTGACGAGGGAATCCTCTTTCAGGAGATGAAGCTGATTGTGGTGTCAGATTGCTACCTTGGGTTTGATCAGGAGGTCTCTCTTGGGCATCTAGCATAGCTTGTCTGATTCTTCCACTGACTAGCAGAACTGCTATTGTTGAACTCGGCTCCCAGTAATCCAGATATCCAATCTCAAAATCGAATCCATGCTCATCAGAGCCTTTTTGTGTTTAGTTGCTGTACAGGTTAACTTGAGCACAGCTAATAACATATCTCTCTTAATGTTTATATATGAATCGACGTTTTAATAGTGTGAAGTGGTTTTGGCCTTCCCTCTACTTGTATATGTCTCTTTTGAAAGCAATGGACATATGTTATCATGTTCAGTTGTTGACATGCAGTAAATGATAGTACTCTGTTTATAGTCCCCATAAATGTGTGATGTGGTGCTGGTCCACTTATTTTTTGCACGGCTCCAGTTTGGAACGAATACTATGATCCTGCCTGGCTACCTTAGGATGCAAAAAAAATGGAAGTGTCTTTCTCAGCCCTGCGTGCAGATAAGTCTGCTGACGATCTATCCTGGATGGCCAGACTGGGGATATATGATATCTAACAGTTAACTGGGTAGTTGTATATATTTTTTGGTGTATTGAATGAATTGCAGTAGAATAGTAGTAGATGGATGGATGACTGCAATAGATACGTCACAAACTGATCACTTCCCACTGTTTAGTTCCACCGTCAGGTTTTGATCCGAGGAGTGAAAAATTGTGGGACTTATATGTAAACCTGGCAATGGTTTTTTATTAACCAGGTCAAACAGTTTGGTTTTCTGCTTTGGGCTTAACTGGTTCGAGTCGTTCTGGGTAGACTCCGTGAAAAGTTTCGTTTCGTTTGGGTCTCAAAAAGTAACGGTTGGGTATGGTTGGGTCTTTTAATCAGATAAAAAAAGGCTAGAAAACTAAAAAAATAGATAGGTGTCAGACAGAAGGGGAGTGTCTATCAATAGACCTTAGTCTCATAAGATTAATTTTCTGGTTAGGCAGACTGAGACACTTCGTACAAGAATGGTGAAGTGGAGGAGGACGGGGACCGAGTGAGTGTGTGTCTCTGTTGTATGGAACCTTGTTTTGTTGTTGTTAGTTGTTGTCGCTGGAAGTCTGGTTGGCTTTGGTTTTGTTGGTGTTTTATCTTTGTTCCTTGCCGGGAGTCGCTACTGGTACTTGTTTTGGTTATTTTCGCTCGTTTTAGGATGTAAGTTATTAAAGACATATGTTATGTTATCGTCTTGATAATGGAATCCGGCTCATTTGGAGCCGTATGGAAAAAAATATCGTGCATACTAGAAGTGCTTTTCTAGGGGTTGAAAATGGACGAGAACATGCTTTACGTTTTCCTTTCCGCCTGCCATGCCCGGCATCGGAAAAAAATCAAAAACCCCCCAAACGAAAATGAAAGCGGAAATCACCGGAGAACACGGAGCGGATATGGAACGGATACAGTACGAAAATAGACATTTATTACATCTCAATTACGGCATAATACGTTGGTTTCTAGACCAAAAAGCACACATAAAGTAATAGACAATGAGATAAGGAATATCTCTCAACTTAAACAAGTGACAATCTAGTTTAACACTTCGACAAGGAGGGAAAGTTCACGCATAAAGTTTCGCGACTCGCAAACTTGTTGAAAACATAGGCGCACGAATTGGTGATCTGGTCGATCATTCGAGTCCGAGAACATTTGTGCCGTGCAAACGAAGACGTAGGCGGCAAGCATATGGCGTACCGTCTCGGATTCACCTCGCGTTGCTAGGCACCCTTGACTATGGAATTCGATAGCAAGCTGGTGATGCATCTTCAACTTGAGTCCGTATCGAGCTCGAGGTTGCACTTCGTTCTAAATCGATCGAGGCCATTGTATCAATATAACTGCCGCCAATCCAACCCAAAATGCTTCCTCCCGATCCACGGCCGCCGTCTCCTCCACCTCTCCATCGCGCCGCGGATTCCCTGATCTCTTCCGCCCCAGCAACCAAGAAACCCATCATGGCCGTTTGCAAGCGACCTGCAGCCGTCCTCGACGCCGGCGACGCGACGGCGGCACAAGGCGGCAAGCGGAAGCGCTTCCGCATCGGCAGCTGGGAGGAGTACGAGGAGACGGGCATCCTCGGCGCGGGCTCCTTCGGCATCGTCAAGAAGGCGCGCCACGTCGTCACCGGCAAGACCGTCGCCGCCAAGTTCCTCCGCCCCACCACCGACGCCAGCGAGCTCCTGCACGAGGCCCGCTTCCTCGAGGCCTGCGACGGAAACCCTCACGTCGTCCGTTCGCACGGCCTCGTTCGCGACCGGGCCACCAACAAACTCTGCCTCGCCATGGAGTATGTCGGGCCGAACCTCCACGATTTCTTGTCGGAGAGGCGCCGGCCGCTCCCGGAGGCCATCGTGTGCGGATACATGGCCCAGCTCCTCGCCGGCGCCAAGGAGATGCACGAGCGCGGCATCCTACACCGTGACATCAAGCCCAACAACATCCTCGTCGGCGAAGGCGGGAAGACCCTCAAGTTCTGCGACCTTGGGCTGGCCATGTCGCTGGCGACCGAGAAGACGCCGTACGAAGATGTCGGCACGGTGCCCTACATGGCGCCCGAGATGCTTCTTGGGAAGCCGGACTACGACGCGAGGGTGGACACATGGTCGCTCGGATGCGTCATAGCCGAGATGCTCAGCGGCAGGAGGCTGTTCGATTCCAAGGGCGCGACACGGGGCGAGAAACAGATCGACCAGCTCAGGACCATCTTCGGAGTGCTCGGCTTGCCGGATGACAGGACGTCGCCGGAGTTCGCGTCGCTGCCGCTCGCCCACGAAGTGCCGCCATCGTTCCAGGCGCCGGAGAGCAGCACGCTCGGGGAGCTGTTCCACCCAGGCATGTTGTCAGAGGACGGGTTCCAAGTCTTGAAGGGGCTTCTTGAGTGCAACCCCGACAAGCGGCTCACCGCGGCCGCCGCGCTCCGGCTCCCGTGGTTGTTGCCTGACATCGACACGTTTGCGACGCCGGAGAAGAAGAAGAACGTGGTGCGGGTCAAGATCACTCCACCGGCGACACCGAAGAAGATCGTCCCACCGGCGACACCAGAAATCAAGAAAGCGAGGCGGATCACGATCATCCCACCGGCTACATCGAATAGCAAGAACGTGCCCCAGATCAAGTTCATCGCACCGGAAACGCCCAAGAAGAGGAACGTATTCAGAGTTCCACTAGCTATGTGGAAGAGCGCACAATTGATGGATCCATGTAAATGCTGAAGTACTAGTAGAAAATATCCTTCTTTCCAACTGTGAATGATGTAACTCGTTGGAGCCAAACTGCAGAGTAGTGTTTGTCTGTAGATTTTGTCTTGTCCTTGTATGTAATTGCGAGGTGATGTCTCGAATTGAGATGTTTTGGTTATAAATGTAATCTGTATCTTACTAATTTCATCACACTTGCCGTTACATGTCTTTCTATACATTCAGATACTATCATGAATAAAGGGGGAAATTATCAAACTGAAGTTGTTTTTCTGTAATAATGGAAATTGTATGTTCCGTATGCAACAAAGCATGAAAATATGAGGACCTGAAGTAACTTAATGATTTGCAGAGTCAACTTTAAGCTGTAACGAGTGATACGATTGCACTAAGGGTGCGTCTCTGCTTTCTTAATCGTATATCCAGCTTTGAGATTGTAAGACAGAAAGGTTCAGTTTACATGGTGCTCCAGCCTCCAGGTCAAAGCTTCCTAGTATAGTCAGCCGTTCTGTAAAAATTCACAGGCTTCTTTTAAAGCCAAATTGGGCCGTCAGCAGTTCTGTCAGCTCCTGAATATTCGGTTAGCTGCAACTGTCTATCTTCAGTTTCGTCAGATAACACTTCAGATAGAACCTGCATAACGCTTCGTTGGGTCAAGAATACAAAGTATAGATGATGATTAATAACGTCTGGGTATTGGATCACAAAGGATAAGCTCGCATTGAACTTCTTTTGCAGATTTATCAGAAATGAACGGATACCCAAAGTTATAAAACATTTATAGCAATTCAAACAAGCTTAAAACAACTTTGACTATAGCCTTGATATAACTGATTTATCTGAAATAATCATAGCATGTCAATATACATATAGAAACGTAGCATGTTATCCAGACTTGAGTGTCCCCGTGTAGGCATGATCCTAGTCGCAGTCTGGCAGACCTCTTTTCCACGCAAAAACTACAGCTCTTTAGCAACTCGTTTCATCAGAATATGAAAACACAAGTCATTGCCTCGGTAATAATTGCACTTTAAGTTTACAAGAACCCATTAGGGCTTTCAATATCGCGGTGATTAAAATTACAACAGTTTACAAGCCCTTTGCCCACCGTCGGTTTCATGAATGCTTTCAGCACTATATAACACAAGAGTAATCAACTGCTGACTAAACAAAGGGGAGGAGGTCAGTTCGACTGGACACAATAGCCAATTTTGCATCCCATCCTAAAGGAACAAAAGAACACAGAGGAAGGTACTCAAATATTATTATTCACATCTCTAACCTGCCAACAACTTCATCATCATGGATAAAAAGATGACAAGTCCAACTAAATGATGACGGGGATAAAAGAGAAATGGTTATGACCAGGAAAGAGCGGACCACTGCTGACTTCTATAAGCTGTTTAGCGACCACGGGCAAACCTGGCAGCCACATAAATGGATTTGGCAAAGGGCCATCTAAATGCTGGTGCACTGATGCAGGTTGTGACCAATGCCCTGTGCTGGAGTCCATTCACCATATTGCCGTACATTGCAGCGCTGCGGCCTAGGTGTGGAACAAGCTTGGTCTCGCCCAGTATACGGGTACATCCAACACTATTTCAGAGTTTGTCGAACAAGTTCAGAATGAGACAAGAAACAACACAAGAACAATCTACTTTGTTGCCTGAATCTAGGAACTTTGGAAGGCAAGAAATGACAGAGTAATCAATGGCAGAAGGACAACCAACAATAATCTGGCTAAGAAAATTCCACAGGATTTAAAGATTTGGACTTGCAGGTTGAGAAAGAATTCCACTGGGATGCTTCTGTGGGCTGACAAGTTATTGTAATTTGCCTAGTTTCTGTTTCTTTCTCCTTCTTTTTCTTTTTCCCTTTTTTCGCCGCATTCTCAACCGGTGCTTTGTAGGATGTAAATCCACGTTGTAACCTCATAAGGTAGAGGTTTTCTCTATCTTTTTTATATACAAAAAAGTAGAGATAATTTTCGCTAGATGTGCTAAGCTAGTAAGCATCAACCTCTTGAAGACCAGGGGGACAATATTGTCGTCGTCCATGTCAATCGCCGCCATTAGAGTTTTTCCCGGGTCATTAGCTGAGGCTTATCTTGATGTGGTGGCTGCGGCAATATTCTGGATCAGAGTGCGAACCCGTTTTCGGGATCCAACTCCGTCTCTTTGTCGTCATCATCAACATCGATGCTGCCGGCTCCATCATCAGCGGCGCTTTTCGAATCTAACGGAGTTTCACTGGGCAGAGGCACGAGATCACCTTCGACATCCTTCCAAGTCTGCAAATCAGATTGAAGTGTAAGGAAGATTTCATAAATCAGCATGGTCAAGATCAAACAACAAGAATACTCACTATGCGGGTTTGGCTTCTCTAATACAAAGTAAATGGACAACTGATATGAAAAGAATCTTTATTGATAGTAATATTGAGACAAGGTTATTTACATTACATTGACAAAATAAATTACAGTGAGGATTTGATCCTAATACAAACTATAAAAATAAAATAAGAAAAACTACACTAAAGCCTAAACTAGATATTCACATATTTTTTTGAAGGAAAAAAAACCTTATTATTACTCTCATCTTATTATTGCTCTTCTAAATCTTCTAGCCTATCTTAACCTGCAAAACAAACTACAAACAACAACCATGTGTTATAGTTAAAATGTTGGTTCTGCCCTAAGACAAAACCATTTGATATAGAATCCAGGTAATATTCTAGGAACTTGTCCGAGAATTCATGTGTTTTAGGGGTTTAAGCAAATGCAAACAAACCAGAGAGGCATCAAAGAAAATGTAGATGACATTGGTAGTAGCCAAGTTGACAACAAGATTAGAAGCCAATGCTAGGCAGTAGATAGCAACAACAAGATAGCAACAACAAGTAGCATCAGTAGAAGTGCAATAGATAGATCAAGTAAATGTAGAAGTACCAGTAGCTCTTCAAGCTAGGAAAACTCAGGAAAAGCATAGTAAGCTTAATAGAAAGACAAGTAGTGAAGCATTTAACTTAGCAGAAAAAGGTACCCTCAAACAAGGATTCTATGACAAACAAAATGGCAAAGTAAGATAAAAATTGATATTGATATTGATATTTTACGAAAGACAACGTGATAACAAAGAAGTAAATCTTACTAGGAATATTTTCTAGAATTTATTCTGTAAAGAAATACATGAACACATCAATAGAAAAAAACACCTGTCAAGTTGCAAAAGAGTAAATTGACCAAATTAGCCCTAAACCGACCTACCACGTTTGGCATATGACATAAGCTTATTACGACTCTAGAAGTCAACTTAGATAGGCGGTATAAGCATCTTAGTCACCGATTGCATGCACTGAGGTTTCACAACCACATGAACCCTAGAACACTATAAATAGTAGCCCAGACCTAACCCTATGTTAGGAATGATGTCCTAGAGGCTCATATTCTGACTTGTATTTATAACCCAAAATCTGGCTTAGAGCTAGTGGTATGTGTCACTACAATTGTTGCAGGTGTGGAACCACATACTTGTATCTAGCTCTAGCCAATTTGTCCTTAGTAGTTTGAGGTAGGGAGAGAAATCCACTGCTGATACTAATCTGTAAGTCAGAAGATGATAATGTCTCACGTGTCATGTGCATGGAGATTCTATCCACCTTGCATTGGCTAGTCGGAAGAGGTATGATAGTCGGGCCGATCCAAAGGTTAATAGGACGTGAGCACACTATCATACGCTCTGACTAACACAATGTAATCCTTAGACATGAGGGGATCGCACGATCCGAGTTGTGGAAAAGCCGTCTTTGACTCCATCTAACACTCACCATAACTAGGAGTAATAAGGGTGGTCTTAGGCCGACTTCGAAGCAAGCTGCGTGACGTGGATCAGCTAAGACAGAATTTGCCCCTCCACTCTCGGAGATATATTCTCTGGGTCCTCTCATGTGATATGATTCACAAGCATGGCCATGCGCTACTCGATCAAGTGTTGATTGAGGTAGTCTGACTTAGTGAAGCCGAAGGAAATCAGTTATCACTGCAACGAGAAGAGAGTTAAACCGCCACTGGGATGAAGGAATCTCCCCTGCCGTTAATCACCAATATCATGAGGCAAAGGGACTCAGACAGATCTTCACATTGAGGGAACTTGCGTAAACCGGGAGTCAACAAGTCTTGCTAGAGGCCGCTACCAATTATCAGCTCTAGTCGGAAAGTCACTGAGCTATGGCTCTGACTGAATGATTACTGAGCTGTGTCCGGCTTACCGTAAGCCTGCAGGATCGCACACTTAAGAGAGTGGAACTAGTCAGATGATGATCCGACTATCATAAGCTGGAAAGTTGGACTTGTTCGGACAGGGACACGTGTCAATGGGTTGGACCCACTTTGAATAGGGTTAGGGTTTAGGACCAAGGGACACAAGTGTTTTGTGCCCTCACCTACTCGCCTATAATAAGGAAGGTGGGTGGCGGCGGGCAATACAATATAGTGATGTGTCCTAGGGTTTTGCTAGACTTGGCAATTCCACCTTCCTGTCCTGCGGCGGCAAGATCGAGGCTAGCACCTCACTTGTTGCTGTTCCACCTTGTACGTGTGTGAGACAGCAGAGGCGCCACACCCGCAGTGCTTTTCAACGGTGTTGGGAAAATTCATAGGGTAAGGAGTGGGAGCACCGGAGACAACGACAAGGTGGTCCTAGGATCGAGCAGTTTACCGAAGCCGGACAAGACGATGGGAACGTACGGCACCACCATGATGCGCTTCTTCAGTTTCTGCACCTGTTCTTTGAGAGGTATGAACTATTGCCTCTAACCTTATCCGGATCTTGGGGCGGATCGTCGGAGTTCTAGCCGGAGCAGAAAAGTTTTTGTTTTCGGCCTGGTTCTGCGTGTTGCCCAATAGAGCTCATAAATCCTCAAACGATAGCTCATAAGAATCACTCTCAAACCAGAGGTTGAGAGAGGGGAAAAACAACTTTCCACACTCACTAGTGAGAGAAGAAAAACTAGAGGGGAGAAAGGAGCAAGAATATGAGCAAGGAGAAGGAAGAACAACATCAGATCTTCCTCAAGCCCACTTTTGAATCTTCAAAGATTTATAGCTAAACTTTAGTGTAGGATTAGAGAGAGAGTGTGTGTGTAGTAGCCGAGAATGCACCTAGGCTAGCAAGGTCTATAAGATATGCATCTCCATTAATGAAGAACACCAAAGATCCATGCCATCTAGCAATTCTAGCACAAACTAGCAATCAAAACATAGATAATTTTAGGAAGAACTAAATCTTTAGATCTACATTTCCTTTCCTAGATAAGATCACAAGATCACGTAAGGAAGAAAAGGTAGAGGCAAAGAAGAAGCTCTGAATATATTAATGCACCTACATATGGAATTAAACAATGTCTAAGCAACATACTAAAGTAATACTGGACCAAAGGTTTAGGAAAAACAAGTAAACATTAGCCCAAAGATAACCATGGATACACATCTAAGAATACAAGCTATGATTAGTGTCACGGTAAAAAACAAAATCATTAATCCATTAGCAAATTCCACCAAGGAAACACAACTAAACATAAACAAGATGCTTGAGTTGTGGATTTTGACCACCATAGTAACAAAGCAACATCCCAGTAGTAGACAACACTAGGATACAGTTCTAGTGTACAATAATTGTAGTTAGACAAGCTGATGTACAATATTGATCATAGAAATGCATGGATCAACACCTAACTAAACCTAGAAGCAACATAGACAACACCCTAATCCTAAAAAGATTCAAGATCAACACTACAGACCCTAGAAACAACTTAACTAACAGAGGTGTCAACTGTAACTGAAGAAAGTGTCATACTCCAAGTACTTAGAAGTAGTAACCATGTCAAGCAATAGAAGCACAGTCAACTACTTAAAACACTCTAGAACGCTCTAGAACATTCTAGAAACCCTAGAACTAGCCATGAATGAGAGGAAACCCTAGAATAGATGAACAACAGTAGAAGTTGTTGGAGGGAGAAGATAGAGAAGAGGGAAGTCACTTACCTATAGATGCACGGGAGCTTAGCTCACCGAGGCCGCAAAGGAAGAAGAGAACCACCACGGTGGCACAAAGATCACCCAATGGGGGATACCTCGACATGCACCAACCGATTAGCATGGGGGAGATGCCACAAAGGCACTCTAGCACCATCTCAGCAACGAGGGAGCGCAAGAGGAGCACTAGAGCATGGCGGCGTTGTGAAACCAAAACCCTAGGGTTAGGGTTGCAGAGAGGCCATGAGAAGGAGAGATAGGAAAATTTGAGCGATAGAAGCGTAGAGCAGACAAGGGATTCGATTGCGAGCCATGGCGATGACAGAGATGGCCTGGAACGACTGGAATCGACCGACAAAATAGTGGTGGCACGGAGTCGCTAGAGGAAGAGCACACAGGGAAGAGTGAGCGAGTGAGAGAGAGGAAGTGCGGACGTGTTCGGTTCGACTGAACCAGGTCAACTAGTTTTGACCAGTTGGTTTGACCAGTGGGATCACATGGAGTTTAGTAAATTCACAATTACTTTAAATTGTCAATTAATAAAACGGACCTTAGAAATTTTAGAAAAATAAAATAAAATTAGTTCCAAATAGGTAAAAATGCAAGGATTCTAAATCCTATTTTTCTAAAATTATTAAAAATATTATTTATAGGATAAAATTCCAAGCCAGTTACTTGACTTATATAAATACTTAAAAATGAATAAAAATACTCTAAAAATCATCTAAGATAAATAATATTCCTAGAAATAGGGGAATATTATTTCAAACCAAAATCTCACAAGATTGAAACTAAAGTGATATATATAATTCAAATATATGAATTCTGAAGTGAAATTCAAGTAAAACCCTAAAATAGGGAAATTTATCTAAAAGTCAAAACAATTCAAAGCAAGAGAACTAAAATAAATTGAATGAACACACTTCATATAATTTATTTGCATTAAACCATATATTGGTTTTTCAAAAAATTGTCTTTATCGGACAATGATTACTATTTACAGAACCCGAGGATAAGGGTCAAATCGAATCTTGGAACTGCATTATCTCGCAGTTACCAGGCAAGTTCAACCTTGCATAGAAGTGGCAAATTTAACCTTGCAAAACTCTTTCAAAAGTATCACAAATGTTCCTATAAAAAATATTGCTTTATGAATCAAATGTATCTATCAATAGAAGGTAAATGAAAACCACAACATGAGATCTCGTGGGAATATATTCCATTGTACCAAGAAAACTTAAGAGTAAACAACACCTATAGTCAGTTATTCTAAAGCGCAGTATAAAATTCTTTGACCACAAATCTTGGAAAGTGAGACGAGCAAGTCGGAAGTTTTTCTTTATTCCGTGTAACTTCAGATGACTAAGTTAAGATGTATTCCTTAAGAGGAATTACAGTGGGTGGTATCCTGCAACGTTCCCATCTTGTGCTGCAAGATGATAACATTTTATCTTTGAAAGGATAACATTTGAGCAACGATCGTTGATCGGGTTCAGTGCAAAGGAAGAAATATGGAATTAGGTAGAGCTAAGCATGACTTGATGAAACTTAGTAACATGCCACACACCTAAGGAAGTGTGTTGCAACAATAAGGTCAGGGAAGTTTGTCGGAAAAGTATCTCACCTCTCGAGAGTGTATAAAACGTGTCATGATACTTCCTATCCAAGGAATGGATTGCAAATGCAACGTGAAAAGGAACTTAACAAAGTTCTAACAAATCATAAAAACTAACGGATATAGTTTTTTTTGTATTGAAAGCTACCTTTGATAAGAAACCATTTCGAGAACCAAAATTGAAACCGGGGATGTTTGATCCATGGTTACACATCACACACCCAATTGTAGAACTTTCTAAGTACGCTCGTACTCACATTATTTTCTTAAACCCTTGCTAAACTATGAGAATATCGAGACAGAGGAAAACAATACGCACAATGATGACAGGGAGGTCTATTACGAGAAACTAGATCTTTCTGAAGGCATTGAAGGAGTAGAGTACGGTATAGAGTATGGAACAAACTATAAAGACATGAAAACAAAAGAGTAGTCTTGCTAAGCAACATATACTTAAATAATTGCTGAGCTCTAGTGATATTCCGTCTAGTGATGTCATTTCTACCAAAACTAGTTAGTTTGAATTTCAATATTTAAAGAAGTCATCAAAGGACCGATGAGGATTTTGAAGCATTTGTACAATTTTGGATAACTATAATGAACATGTAAAAGTTGCGCCCCGCAATATTTTTATTGTACCACTCTAAGATATATGGTATTTAAGAAATGGTACTTCATGAATATTATGTCAACGAGTTATGCACTACAACATGCAGTGGTGTGCTGGGTTACCACAAATCTCTTCTCAAATGGAAACACCTAATTGATATTCCACATTTTCATGTCTAGAAAAAGAATGTAGAAATCTTTAATATCTTATCCAAATAAAATAAAGGAAATATAAAGAGACCATGTAAATATCTTGGTGTTCAAAATATTCATTTTATTTTAAACAAATACTCCATTTGAAGGTTTCAAATATTCTTTTATTATATATAATTATTTCCTATTATGAAAGTATTGCGTACCATTATATTCAAAGGAAAGTGATACCAAAATCTTTGAAACATGTATGTACTCAATATACAAATCCACGGGAATATTTGGAATCTTAAAGTATTTATTTTAAACAACCTCTTTTGAAAGGTCAAGGCGTATTTGAATATCACATATTAAATATGTGAGAAATGAATGGCTCAAAACCATTTCCATGATACTTTGTAGGGATGAAACTACCTTCTAGTGATATTCATAATAATTCGAACATTTGAATTGTTCAAAAACTTTTCAAAACAGAACAAAATTCAAATAGGAAAACAAAACAGAAAAAGAAACAAAAAGAGGAAAAAAGAAAAATGAAGAAAAAATAACAAAAAAACCCAGCCGCATTGTAGCCCATTGACCTAACCCACGTTGCAACCCAACTAGTATCCCACGCAGGGGGCCAGCCACACTTTAGTCCTAGAAGCTGACGAACAGGACCAAGTCCAACACATAATCTCTTGAAATAGGCTTTTGCCCCGCTTTATAAATAAAGCACACAGATAAGATCGATGCTCGGCCAAACAGCACAATGCCTAAGGGACAACCGGCATAACCACAACCACGACACCACTGGTGGGGCAGACAACACAAAGCCAAGCCCAAAATAAAATACAAAAGAAAATACAAAAGAAAGGAAAAGAAAATAAAGTCGACATCGGCGGTGCAACACGAACGAAGGTAACTCGCCACCGCTGCGCCCACCGGAGAAGTACCACCACAGGACTAGCATACCAAAGTGTCGTGTACCAAGCACCACCATCAAGAAGGGGAGTGACGACCACACACTGCTGCCCGGACAGGTCCTAGGGTTTCCCCTGGTACGCCCCAGGAGGTGTGAGGAAGATACACCCGGTGCCCTTCAGGAAGGAAGGTGATACCCGCGGGCGTCACCGCGTCGGGGTCAAATAGACAAGGATTTCTACCGACCTCTCTATTGGAATTATTCCCTAGAGGCAATAATAAAGATGTTATTATTATAATTCTTGTTTATGATAAAGTTTATATTCCATGCTAGAATTGTATTAAGCGGAAACTTTGATACTTGTGTGGTTTATGAACAACACCGTGTCCCTAGTACGCCTCTATGGACTAGCTCATTGATTAATGATGGTTAAGGTTTCCTAACTATAGACATGAGTTGTCGATTAATAATGAGATCATGTCATTAGGAGAATGATATAATGAACATACCCAAATTAAGCAGAGCAATCAGATCGTGTCACCGTGTTCATCTTTGCGAAGCTTTTTTCCTATGTCAAGTATTGTATTCCTTAGACCATGAGATAATACAACTCCCTGGTACCGGAAGAAAGCTTTGAGGTCATCAAACGTCATCCTATGTGAAGGTGATCATAAAGGTGTCTCTCAGGTGATCGGAAAGTACTTGTTGGGTTGTATGTATCGAGATGGAATTTGTCCCTCCCGAGTGAGAGAGATATACTTCGGGCCCACTCGGTAATCGATATCAACACCGCTTGCAAGCACGTGGTTAAGGAGTTAATCACAAAGTGATATCGGATTACGGAACGAGTAAAGTACTTGCTGTGAACGAGATTGAACTAGGTATGCCTATACCAACGATCGAATCTCGGGCAAGTAAAATATCGCGTGACGAAGGGAATACATATATGGGATTAATTGAATCCTGGCATCGTGGTTCATCCGATATGATCATCGATGAATATGTGGGAGTCAATATGGGTTTCCAGATCCCGCTGTTGATTATTGATAGAAGATCATGTCTGCATATTCTCGAACCCGTAGGGTCACACACTTAACGTGCATCGACGCTAGGATAGAATGGATAATTGGTTTATGAGTTTTTGTTCGGAGTCTCGGATGAGACCCAGGACATCACGAGAGGTTCCGGAATGGTCCGGAGAATAAGATTCATATAAAGGAAAGCAGTTTTTGGATTTCGGAATCGTTTCGGAGTTTATCGGTATTGTACCGGAAGGTTCTAGAAGGTTCCGGAGTGGGACCAACATGGGCCCACTTGTCGGAGGCCTGCGTGGGCCTAAGGGGAAGTGCCCTGGCCACTTTGGGCCAGGGGCACAAGGCCCCTAAGGCCCAGCCGGCCAGCCCTAGGGGAAACCCTAAGGGAGCCTTCTAGAAGAGGGGGGATGTCTTGCCCCCCACTCCACCCCTTGGGCCACCGCCCTAGGGCTTGGAGGAGGGGTCAAGGGGGGCCGGCCAGCCCCCTATATAAGGAGGGCAGAGGCGCAACCTCCCCCCACTCCAACCCTAGCCGCCGTCCAACTGTTGCCCCTCCACCTCTCTCTCTCTCTCTCCCGACTGCGCGTAGGCGAAGCCCTGCCGCAGAAACTCTCCACCATAAGCACCACGCCGTCGTGCTACATTTCCAATCTATCTCTCCACCATACTTGCTAGACCAAGGAAAGGAGGAGATGTCGCTGCGCCGTACGTGTGCATCTCTCGGAGGCGCTGCCACTTGCGGTGTAGGATCGGATCGGATCGCGAGGAGACGGCGAGTACGACTACGTCAACCACGTTCTGTTGAACGTTTCCGCTGTGCGATTTCTTCAAGGGTATGAAGATCTCATCAATCTCTCTCGTTGATTACATCTCCTAGATTAGATCTTGGCTTTCTTGTTCGCATCCGTAGATTTTTTTTGATTTACTATGCTGCGAAACCCTTCAGTGGTATCAGAGCTAGATCTATGCATAGATGTGTTTCACGAGTAGAACGCAACTTGCTTGTTGCGGACGTTGATGTTTTCTGCTGCAAACCTCTTGTCATGTATTTCTTATGGCGTGGCATAGTGAGATCGAAGCGGTCCAGGCCAACTTTACGCGACCTCGTTCGCGAGACCGGCTCCGCACTTGACGTGTGGCTTGTTCCACACATGCGGCTGGTAGATGCCAGTTTCTCTCACTATGGTAGTCATGGGATTTACAACGGATGTTAGCAACCATAATATCATCGTTGTGGCTTTCCGTAGGTAAGAATCGTTCTTAGCTTGTTACTCCCATAAGCCACGTAAAACATGCAACAACAAAGTAGAGGCGTCTAACTTGTTTTTGCAGGGAGTGTTTTGTGATATGGTATGTACCAAGACATGATGTGTATGAATTGAGATGTATGCAATGATCATGTTTTGTAATATTTCACGACTTGCATGTCGATGAGTTCACAACCGGCAGGAGCCGTATGGTTGTCTTTATAATTGTATATGACCTGCGTGTCAACTTCTTATACGCATGTAATAGCTTTACTTTATCGCTAAGTAGTTAGCAATAGTTGTAGTTGCTATTCGTGGTGGAGGCAATCATGGTGGAGTGATGGAGATCATGCTGGCGCGCACAAGATGGAGATCATTGCGCGGAGATTGGCTATACCATGTCACATAAAATTATATGCATGTGATGTTTATCCTTTTATGTATCTTATTATGCTTAGATCGCGACGGTAGCATTATAAGATAATTCCTCACTTAAAGATCAAGATAAAATTGTGTTCTCCCCATGTATGCACCGTTGCGAAAGTTCGTCGTGTTCAAGCACCTCTTGATGATCAGGTGCTATAAACTCTACGTTCACATACAACGGGTGCAAGCCAGTTTTGCACACGCGGAAATACTTGGGTTTGACTTGACGAGCCTAGCATGTACAAACATGGCCTCGGAACACACAAACCTAAAGGTTAAACATGAGTCATATGAATGATATGATTGACACTTTGTTGTCCACCATTGAAACCACATCTCTTCTCGTGAAGATCGGATTAGGTGTGGTGAATTTGGATCGTGTTCACTAAACAACTTGAGGGATGTTGAATTTAGTGGGAGTTCATCTAGTAATTTGATTAAGTTGAACTATTTATCATGAACATAGTCTAAATTGTATTTGCAAATTTTGTAGATCAAATGGCTAAGTCCAACTTTAACTTCAACGTTTTTGCTGAGAAAGAAAAGCTTAAGAACAATGGGTCTAACTTCACCAACTGGTTCCGCAATCTGAGAATCATTCTCGCTGGCGGACAAAAAGACTATGTACTTGAGAAAGCGCTAGGTGACGCCCCTGCTACTGATGCGCCGGCTGATGAAAAAGCTGTTTATCAGTCACGCAAAGATGATTATGGAGTAATTTAGAGTACCATGTTGTTTGCTATGGAACCGGAACTTCAAAATCGTTTTGAGGCGTTCGCCGGGCCCTTTGAGATACTTGAGGAACTAAAAACCATGTTTCAGAATCATGCCCGTTCTGAGAGATATGAGATCTCTAAGAACTTCTTTAACTGCAAGATGGAGGAAGGGAGTTCCGTTAGTGAGCACGCCATTAAGATGTCGGGCTACACTCAACGTCTTGAGCAACTGGAACTGCAAGATTCCAGAAGAGCTCAAGATTGACAGAGTTCTGCAATCACTCCCTCCTAGCTACAAAGGTTTTGTAGTTACTCACAATCAAATTGGTTCCACTGATACGATCACTGAGCTCTTCGCTAAGCTGAAAGCTGCGGAGGTCGATATCAAGAAAGATAATCATGTGTTGATGGTCAACAAGACCACTAGCTTTAAGAAAGCTAAGGGTGCAAAGAAATCCTTCAAGAAAGGCAGCGGCAAGCGTGTTGCCCTGCTGAGAAGAAGCTCAAGTCTGGACCTAAGCCGAACACTGAGTGCTTCTATTGCAAGGACAAGGGTCACTGGAAGCGCAATTGTCCGAAGTACTTAGCGGACAAGAAGGCTGGCACCATTAAAGGTATATTTGATATACATGTTATTGATGTTTACCTTACTAGCGCTCGTTATAGTGCCTGGGTATATTATACTGGTTCAGTTGCTAATATTTGTAACTCGAAACAGGAGCTACGGAATAAATGGCGGCTAGCAAGGGATGAGGTGACAATGCGCGTTGGCAATGGATCAAAAATTGATGTGATGGCCGTCGGCACGCTCTCCTTAGTTTTACCTTCGGGATTAGTTTTAAACCTTAATAAGTGTTATTATGTGCCTGCGTTGAGCATGAACATTATATCTGGATCGTGTTTATTGCAAGACGGTTATTCATTTAAATCAGAGAATAATGGTTGTTTTATTTATATGAATAACATCTTTTATGGTCATGCACCTGTTGTGAATGGTTTATTTCTTCTGAATCTCGAAAGCAATGAAACGCACATCCATAACATTGAGGCTAAGAGATGCAAAGTAGATAGTGATAATCCAACTTATTTGTGGCACTGCCGTCTAGGTCATATTGGTGTAAAACGCATGAAGAAACTCCATTCTGATGGACTTTTGGAGTCTCTTGATTTTGAATCATTTGACATGTGTGATCCGTGCCTCATGGGCAAGATGATCAAAACCCCGTTCTCTGGAATAATGGAGCGAGCAACAGACTTATTGGAAATCATACATACCGATGTATGCAGACCAATGAGTGTTTCGACGCGCGGTGGATATCGCTATTTTGTCACTTTTACTGATGACTTAAGTAGATATGGGTATATCTATTTAATGAAACATAAATCTGAAACATTTGAAAAGTTCAAAGAATTTCAGAACGAAGTGGAAAACCATCGTAACAGGAAAATTAAATATCTACGATCCGATCATGGTGGTGAATATTTGAGTTATGATTTTCTCACGCATCTTAAAGCAAGCGGAATCATTTCGCAACTCACGCCACCCGGAACACCACAGCGCAATGGTGTGTCTGAATGCCGGAATCGAACTCTATTAGATATGGTGCGATCAATGATGTCTCTTACAGATTTGCCATTATCATTTTGGGGTTATGCATTAGAAACCGCTGCATTCACTTTAAATAGGGCACCATATAAATCCGTTGAGATGACACCGTATGAACTATGGTTTGGTGCTAAACCTAAGTTGTCGTTTCTTAAAGTTTGGGGATGCGAAGCTTACGTCAAGAAGTTGATGCCGGACAAGCTCGAACCCAAAGCGGAGAAATGCGTCTTCATAGGATACCCTAAGGAAATGATTGGGTATACCTTCTACCACAGATCGAAGGCAAAGTGTTTGTTGCAAAGAACGGATCCTTTCTTGAGATGGAGTTTCTCTCGAAAGAAGTGAGTGGGAGGAAGGTAGAGCTAGACGAGGTTATTGAACCTTCTCTCAAGTTGGAGAGTAGCGCAACACCTGAAATTGTTCCAGTGCCGTCTGCACCAACAAGAGAGGAAGCTAATGACGAGGATCATGAAACTTTGAACTATGCTACTACTGAACTTCGCAGGTCGACAAGGTCACGTTCCACTCCTAAGTGGTACGGCAACCCTGTCTTAACCGTCTTGTTGTTAGACAACAGTGAACCTGCGAACTATGAGGAAGCAATGATGAGCCTAGACTCTAGAGGCCATGAAATCCGAATTGGGATCCATGAGAGAAAACCAAGTATGGACTTTGGTGGACCCTCCTAGCGACCGTAAGGCCGTTGAGTGCAAATGGATTTCGGCAAAAGGGTTTCGGAAAGTTCAAGGTGTTGACTACGATGAGACTTTCTCTCCCGTAGCGATGTTTAAGTCCATTCGGATTTTATTAGCAATTGCTGCATTTCATGGTTATGAAATATGGCAGATGGATGTCAAGACTGCGTTCCTCAATGGCAACATTGATGAAGAGTTGTATATGATGCAGCCCGAAGCTTTTGTCAATCCTAAGGATGATAATAAGGTGTGCAAACTTCAGCGTTCCATTTATGGACTGAAGCAAGCATCTCGGAGTTGGAACCTTCATTTTGATGAAGTGATCAAGAGTTTTGGATTTGTTCCAAATTTCTACGAAGATTGTATCTACAAGAAAGTGAGTGGGAGCTCGGTGACATTTTTAGTACTATATGTGGATGACATATTGATTATTGGAAATGACATTGGTATGCTTAACGATGTGAAGAGTTATTTGAAAAAATGTTTTTCAATGAAAGACCTAGGAGAAGCTGCTTATATATTAGGCATCAAAATCTATAGAGATAGACAAAGACGCCTAATAGCTTTAAGCCAAAGTACATATCTAGACAAAGTTCTGAAAAGGTTCAGAATGGATAAAGCAAATAAAGGTTCATTGCCCATGTTGTCAGGTAAGATATTGAGCAAGGCTCAGTGTCCAGCTACGGTAAAAGATAGAGATACTATGAGCAAAGTGACATATGCCTCGGCCATAGGTTCTATCATGTATGCCATGCTATGTACTAGACCAGATGTGTCCAATGCTCTTAGTTTGACGAGCAGATACCAAAGTGATCCAGGAGTGGAACACTGGACAGCCGTAAAGAACATACTAAAGTATTTAAATAGGACTAAAGAAATGTTCTTGGTCTATGGAGGTGATGAGCATCTCGTCGTAAAAGGTTACGTCGACGCTAGTTTCGACACCGACCCGGATGATTCTAAATCTCAGACAGGATATGTTTATATTTTGAATGGTGGAGCTGTGAGTTGGAGAAGCTGCAAGCAAAGCGTGATCGCGGGATCTACAACAAAAGCGGAATACATGGCTGCTTCAGAAGCGTCAAGTGAAGGAGTTTGGATCAGGAACTTTATCAGTGAGCTTGGTGTGGTTCCAAGTGCCTTGGACCCACTAGATATATTGTGCGACAACACTGGCGCCATAGCACTGGCTAAGGAACCAAGATATCATCCAAAGACCAAGCACATCAACCGCCGTTTTCATATAATTCGAGATTATATAGCAGATGGAGATCTGAAGATTAGCAAAGTACATACGGATCCGAATGTCGCAGATCCGTTGACTAAACCTCTTCCACGAGTAAAACATGATTAGCACCTTAATGCCATGGGTGTTAGATTATTGCCAGATGTAAACTAGATTATTGACTCTAGTGCAAGTGGGAGACTGTTGGAATTATGCCCTAGAGGCAATAATGAAGATGTTATTATTATAATTCTTGTTCATGATAAAGTTTATATTCCATGCTAGAATTGTATTAAGCGGAAACTTTGATACTTGTGTGGTTTATGAACAACACCGTGTCCCTAGTACGCCTCTATGGACTAGCTCATTGATTAATGATGGTTAAGGTTTCCTAACCATAGACATGATTTGTCGATTAATAATGAGATCATGTCATTATGAGAATGATATGATGGACATACCCAAATTAAGCAGAGCAATTAGATCGTGTCACCGTGTTCATCTTTGCGAAGCTTTTTTCCTATGTCAAGTATTGTATTCCTTAGACCATGAGATAATACAACTCCCTGGTATCGGAAGAAAGCTTTGAGGTCATCAAACGTCATCCTATGTGAGGGTGATCATAAAGGTGTCTCTCAGGTGATCGGAAAGTACTTGTTGGGATGTATGTATCGAGATGGAATTTGTCCCTCCCGAGTCGGAGAGATATACTTCGGGCCCACTCGGTAATCGATATCAACACCGCTTGCAAGCACGTGGTTAAGGAGTTAATCACAAAGTGATATCGGATTACGGAACGAGTAAAGTACTTGCTGTGAACGAGATTGAACTAGGTATGCCGATACCAACGATCGAATCTCGGGCAAGTAAAATATCGCGTGACGAAGGGAATACATATGTGGGATTAATTGAATCCTGGCATCGTGGTTCATCCGATATGATCATCGATTAATATGTGGGAGTCAATATGGGTTTCCAGATCCCGTTGTTGATTATTGATAGAAGATCATGTCTGCATATTCTCGAACCCGTAGGGTCACACACTTAACGTGCATCGACGCTAGGATAAAATGGATAATTGGTTTATGAGTTTTTATTCGGAGTCTCAGATGAGACCCAGGACATCACGAGAGGTTTCGGAATGGTCCGGACAATAAGATTCATATAAAAGAAAACAGTTTTTGGATTTCGGAATCGTTTCGGAGTTTATCGGTATTGTACCGGAAGGTTCTAGAAGGTTCCGGAGTGGGACCAACATGGGCCCAGTTGTCGGAGGCCTGCGTGGGACTAAGGGGAAGTGCCCTGGCAACTTTGGGCCAGGGGCACAAGGCCCCTAAGGCCCAGCCGGCCAGCCCTAGGGGAAACCCTAAGGGAGCCTTCTAGAAGAGGGAGGGGGATGTCTTGCCCCCCACTCCACCCCTTGGGCCGCCTCCCTAGGGCTTGAAGGAGGGGTCAAGGGGGGCCGGCCAGCCCCCTATATAAGGAGGGGAAGGGCGCAGCCTCCCTCCCACTCCAACCCTAGCCGCCGTCCAACTGCTGCCCCTCCACCTCTCTCTCTCCCGAATGCGCGTAGGCGAAGCCCTGTCGCAGAAACTCTCCACCATAAGCACCACGCCGTCGTGCTACAGATCCAATCTATCTCTCCACCATACTTTCTAGACCAAGGAAAGGAGGAGACGTCGCTGCGCCGTACGTGTGCATCTCTCGGAGGCGCCGCCACTTGCGGCGTAGGATCGGATCGGATCGCGAGGAGGAGACGGCGAGTACGACTACGTCAACCACGTTCTATTGAACATTTCCGCTGTGCGATTTCTTCAAGGGTATGAAGATCTCATCAATCTCTCTCGTTGATTACATCTCCTAGATTAGATCTTGGCTTTTTTGTTCGCATCCGTAGAATTTTTTTGATTTACTATGCTGCGAAACCCTTCACTCTCAACATAGACACTCCTAGGCCCCTTGAAATGCCCCACCAAACTTGCCGCCCACCTGCACGCGCCATCACGGTCTTGAGGTCACCGTCGTCGTCACACCGTGAGCCAAAGGCGAGGCCAGTAAGACCGAGAGCGAGAACTTCGGCGGGGTCGGGATGACCTTAACACACGGGAGGGAACTACCTCCACCGCTAGAAGGCGGTAGCCGACCGGATGTAGCAGCAAGACAAACCAGGCCCTCCAGGCCTGACCGAGCCCGAGTAGGCTCGTGAAGTCTCGCCGCCCCACTACAGCAAGGGTGCCACCGTACACGCCAATCCCCGCGCCAGGTCCAACTCCATCGTCCGCCAGGGGAACCGCCACCTCGGCAAGTCCTAGCCATCAAAGAACAGCTCCAACGCCACCTAACTCACCCGAGCTTGTCGGACCTCCGCCGGTCTGAGGATCACCAATGCACGTCGCCTCTCGGAGCCGCCTCTGCCGAAGGGACGCCTTGCAGACCACCTTCCGAGGACGCCGCCCCGACATCCGCGGACTCGCGCCTACAAGGCCAGGTTCATTACGTGACCGACAGGGCGGAGGAAGGATAGGTTGGCATAGGATGGTGGCAGCGACACAACCGCGCGGAGGAGACCGACCTTCACCGCCGATGGCGGTTGCTGACCAGGACGCGGCAGCAGGGACACACCAGGTCTCGGGCCCGGTCGATCCCGAAAAAGGGCCCGTAAAGTCCCTATCGCCGCCCTCCTACACGCCCCACACCGCCACCCTGCCTCCCAAGGGTGACCGCACCGCACGGGCCCGCATCAGACCCAGATCAGGCCCAAGTGGGCCCAGATCTTGGCTAGCCAGGGCGACCCGAGGGAGCCAGCCCGCCAGCCGCCACCTTGCCGACCCCTGTTGGCGTCATCACGCCGCCACCACGACACCCGAGGGACCGAGTCGAACCCCCACCACGCACCGCCGCCATCGGACGCAGAGGCCCAAGCCACCGCGGCCGCCGCCGAAATCAACCGCCTGCTGGCAGCAGCCAGCGCCCGCTGCCAATCCGCACCACCACCTCCCGAAGAGCAAGATCCGCCGGAATCACGCGCCCCCGCCATCGGCAGCCGCCCGAGGACCTGCTCCCCGCCATGGCCGGGCCTCCCCGCGTCGCCCGATGTGCCAGGCCGAGAGGAGGAAGGGGAGCCCCGCCGCCGCCCACGAGGCACGGGCTTTGCCCGGCCGCGCCCTCCGGCGTCGGCGAGGAGAGAGGGCAGAGGAGGGGGACGGCGGCGGCGCGTAAGGTTTCTCCCCCGACGTCCGCGGGAGCGCTTCATCGAGGAGTCCAACACATAATCAATAATGTCTTCTTTTCCACCATTTTTTCGATGTAAGGGAGAATGCGATGCTGATGGAGAGGAACCGACTTAGTTGCGTCTATTCAACATGCATATGATGACACATGCCATCATTTGTGAGTAGTGCTAGGGAAGAAACAATCGGAGCCCTAGGGAAGCCTAGCCGACATGGCCGCCAGATCTCGGTCATCGCTAGAGTCGGTTGTCATTGGAACCAACCTTCCGTGGAGCTATAAATAGCCCCGGAGATGCACCTCTTCTTCCTTACTCCTCGGAACCTAACTCCACTCTCTCTGGAGGTCTCAATCGGCGAAATAGTAGACAGTGACTGAGCCGTCCAGGTGTGTAAAAGACTATTCTATTAAAAAATTAAAAATCATTTGAACTTATAAAATTCACATCTAATTCATCCTAACTCGGTAAATTACAAATAATATATCAAAATGAGCACACAAATAAAACCTATCCATCTACATTAAAATCTTATGCACTTTTTCTGAATAAATATTTAAGAATAAATAAAAACCCTTACATATACTTTCTTCAATTCAAATCTAGAAGAAATTTAAAACAGCAAAGCCATCTGATGTATGAAACAAATGGAATCTTGTCTTTCTAGATGAAAACAAACCATCATTTCATTATTTGATTAATATAAATTCCAATAATAATATAATTGTGCCCTAGGTGAAAATTTAAAAATAATAATAATTCCCAAAAATACTAAAAGGTGATTTATAACATTGATAAAATATTTTAGAACTATTATTCTCACTAAGAATAATAATAAAGAACATTTCTCCCAATTTTGAAAGTGTTTAGTTGAAAAACAAAAAATACCAATAAAAAGGTGAATAACAAGCCCACTTAAAAGGGAAATGATAATTCCTTTTGTGGCATTTTTATTACTTTTGGGCCTCTTTATATTGTTTTTGATGATTTTTAATATTTCGGTGGAATTTTGCAAAAAAAAATTTGTCTCAAATTGCATAACCATTTGAAGCACCTTTTTCAAAGTACCACCAAAGATATACAATTCGAGTCGGCTACAAAATGTACTCATGGATCCTAATCGAGTAACCGACCATACAAAATGTCCAGGGATTTCCGTCTCCCCGCGTAAGGAAGACGCACACATAGGCGCACGAATTGGTGATCCAGTCGATCGTTCGAGTCCGAGAACATTTGTGCCGTGCAAACGAAGACGTAGGGGGCAAGCTGCAGGCGTATGCTAGGAACCTTGACTACGGAATCCGATAGCTAGCTGCAGGCGATGCAGCCTCTCGAAGCAGCTAGCCCCTAGCGCGAGTGGGTAGATGCATGTTCAACTTGAGTCCGGATCGAGTTCGAGCTTGCACTTCGTTCTAAATCGATCGAGGCCATTGTGTGAATAAATGCCGCCACTTAATCCACCCCCAAATGCTCCCTTCCGATCCACGGCCGCCGTCTCTTCCACCCTTCCATCGCGTCGCGGATCCCCTGATCTCCTCCGCCCCAGCAACCAAGAAACCCATCATGGCCGTCTGCAAGCGACCTGCTGCCGTCCTCGACGCCGGCGACGCGACGGCGGCACAAGGAGGCAAGCGGAAGCGCATCCGCATCGGCAGCTGGGAGGACTACGAGGAGACGGGCATCCTCGGCGCGGGCTCCTTCGGCATCGTCAAGAAGGCGCGCCACCGCGTCAGCGGCAAGACCGTCGCTGCCAAGTTCCTCCGCCCCACCACCGACGCCAGCGAGCTCCTGCACGAGGCCCGTTTCCTCGAGGCCTGCGACGGAAACCCTCACGTCGTCCGTTCGCACGGCCTCGTTCGCGATCGGGCCACCACCAAGCTCTGCCTTGCCATGGAGTACGTCGGGCCGAACCTCCACGATTTCTTGTCGGAGAGGCGGCCGCTCCCGGAGGCCATCGTGTGTGGATACATGGCCCAGCTCCTCGCCGGCGCCAAGGAGATGCACGAGCGCGGCATCCTACACCGTGACATCAAGCCCAACAACATCCTCGTCGGCGAAGGCGGGAAGACCCTCAAGTTCTGCGACCTTGGGCTGGCCATGTCGCTGGCGACCGAGAAGATGCCGTACGAAGATGTCGGCACGGTGCCCTACATGGCGCCCGAGATGCTTCTTGGGAAGCCGGACTACGACGCGCGGGTGGACACATGGTCGCTCGGATGCGTCATGGCCGAGATGCTCAGCGGCAAGAGGCTGTTCGATTCCAAGGGCGCGACACGGGGCGAGAAGCAGATCGACCAGCTCAGGGCCATCTTCGGAGTGCTCGGCTTGCCGGATGACAGGACGTGGCCGGAGTTCGCGTCGCTGCCGCTCGCCCACGAAGTACTGCCGCCATCGTTCCAGGCGCCGGAGAGCAGCACGCTCGGGGAGCTGTTCCACCCAGGCATGTTGTCAGAGGACGGGTTCCAAGTCTTGAAAGGGCTTCTTGAGTGCAATCCCAACAAGCGGCTAACCGCGGCCGCCGCGCTCCGGCTCCCATGGTTGTTGCCTGACATTGACACGCTTGCGACGCCGGAGAAGAAGAAGAACGTGGTGCGGATCAAGATCACTCCACCGGCGACACCGAAGAAGATCATCCCTCCGGCGACACCAGAAATTAAGAAAGCGAGACGGATCACGATCATCCCACCGGCTACACCGAATAGCAAGAACGTGCCCCAGATCAAGTTCATCGCAGCGGCCGAAACGCCCAAGAAGAAGAACGTATTCAGAGTTCCACTAGCTATGTGGAAGAGCGCACAGTTGATGGATCCATGTAAATGCTGAAGTAGAAAATATCCTTCTTTCCAACTGTTGTAGCGAAACTGCAGAGTAGTGTGTTTGTCTGTAGATTTTGGCTTGTCCTTGTATGTAATTGCGAGGTGATGTCTCAAATTGAGCATGATGTACTTCCTCCGGTCCATATCGTAAGATGTTTTGGTAGGCTAAAATAGACCACCAAAACATTTTATAATTTTAATTTGTATCTTACTAATTTCATCACCAAAACAAGAGATACGCTTGCACTGAAGGCGTGTATCTCTGCTTTCTTAGTCGTATCCAGCTTGAGAACGAATGTGAAAACCAGCGCGCTATTCTGACGTCCTGCTTTTCGAATTTCGACAGACCTCCCTGTTATGTCAGCTCCTGAATATTAAGTTTTCGAAGGTGATTGTTTGATAAAAAATTAAGTTCGACAGACAGTTGTTCTGTCACCTCTGAATATTCGGTTAACTGCAGCTGGTTATCTTCAGTTTTTTCAGACAACACTTCAGATAGAACCTGCATAGCGCTTCACTAGGTTTAGAATACAAAGTATTTCTCGCTGAGGTTTTGTTGGCTTGTGGTATACTCCCTCTGTTTCATAATACAAGATGTTTTAGCTTTATGAAGATAATACATCTAGACGTCTTTTAGTGTATAGATTCGGAGAGTTTTACTCCAAATCTACACACTAAAAGATGTCTAGATACATTATCTTTACAAATCTAAAATATTTTAGATTTTGAAACAGATGGAGTACATCATTGACTATGCAGGATCTTTTTCAAAATATTTTGAAGCTTCAAAATACCAATTTCATATTTGGTAAATGACGGCGTCGTTGCAAAAGTTAGTTCGTTTTGAAGAAGTCAATTCGTTTTGCAAAAAATAACTAACTTTTTCAAAATAATGATGCCATTAAAACATTAGTTTATCTTTTTACACAAAAGAGGGTAAAAGGTACCTGATAATGATCCACTTGCATCTCTCTGCCTCCAAATATCATAAATATAAAATTTATCTTTTTATATAGATCACGACGTGTCATCAATTCTTCATGCAGACCAATACTTGTGCGTCTCTCATCGCTTCGACAAAAGCAAATATATGCATGCAAGCAATCTTCCCATTTTTTTTTGCTAAACGAAGGCTCCATACATTGAGGGCGATTCACTGTAAGATTCGGGAGATGACGATGGCTTCCATTTTCCCCTCTTCGGAGGCCTCAAAACAGCAGGATCTGGCCTCTCCGAGAGTAGGATAAGACTCTCGTCTCCATCGTCGTCACTGTAAATCGTGGGAAAAATATGGCGTAGGTTTTCGGCGATACGATGCCGTCTATCAAAAGGGGGAGCCGAGACGACGCTCGAGGCCCAAATGGGCCTAGGTGGCATGGCCTGCATGTGGGCCCATCCCACCAGGCCTCATTCAGCCCCCCATTGCCCTTCTAGTGTTGAAAAACTTTCGTGCTATTTTTCTTTGAATTGATTGGTATGCAGAAACTTTCTGAAACAACAAAGTACGAAAAAGAGTTTTTCTACCTCTTAGAAATTAAATACCAAAACAAGAGACTTTGTAGGAAAGTCAAATAAATCATCTAAAATTTGCATAAACAATGATATATCAATGCCAATAACAATATAAATAGTCCTACATGGTGCTATTATGATGATACAAAATGCAAGTATCACCACATAAACCCTAGAACACTATAAATAGCAGCCCAGACCCAACCCCAACCCTCACAAATCATCAGACCACGGCTCATAAGAATCACTCTCAGACCAGAGGTTGACATAGAGGAGAAAGAGCTTTCCACACTCACTAGTGTGAGAGAAAGATAGATCTAGAGGGGAGAAAGGAGTAAGAACAGGAGCAAGGTGAAGGAAGAACTGCATCAGATCTTCCTCAAACCCACTTTTGAATCTTGAAAGGTTTATAGCTAAACTATAACATAGGATTAGAGAGAGTGTGTGTGTAGTAGCTGAGAATGCACATAGGCTAGCTAGGGCTAGCATCTGTGCATCTCCATTAATGGAGAACACCATAGTGACATGCCATCTAGCTATTCTGGCAAAAACTAGAAATCAAACCATAGATAATTGTAGGAAGAACTAAATCTTGACATCTACATTTCCTTCCCTAGATAAGATCACAAGATCGCCTAAGGAAGAAAAGGTAGATGAAGAGAACAAGATCTAAATATATTAATGCACGTACATAAGGAATTAAACAATGTCTTAGCAAGATACTTACAGTAATACTGAACCAAAGGTTCAGGAAAAACAAGCAAACATTAGCCCTAGGATAACCATGAATACACATATAAGAATACAAGATATGATTAATGGTATAGTAACAAACAAAATCATTAATCCATTAGCAAATGCCACTAAGTAAACACAACTAAACATAAACAAGATGCTCGAGTTATGAATTTTGACCACCATAGTAACAAAGCAACATCCCAATAGTTGACAACACTAGGATACAGTTCTAGATACTCACAGTGTACAATAATTGTAGTTATACATTCTTATGTACAGTATTGATAATAGAAATACATGGACCAGTACCTAACTAAACCTAGAAGAAACATAGACATCACCCTAAATCTAAACAAGTTCAAGATCAACACTACAAACCCTAGAAACAACTTAATTGACAAAAGTGTCAACTATAACTAAAGAAAGTGTCATACACATACATTCAGTAGAGACACAAACCAAGTAGTTAGAACTAGTAACCATGTCAACCAATAGAAGCATAATGATCAACTACTTAGAACATATAGAATGCTCTAGAACATTCTAGAAACCTTAGAACTAGCCATGACTAGGAGCAGATAGAGAGGAAACCCAAGAATAGATAAACCAATAGTAGAAATTGTTGGAGAGAGAGAGAGAAGAGGGAAGTCACTTGCCTATATACGCACGGTAGCTTAGCTTACCGGGGTCGGAGAGGAAGAAGAGAACCACCGCGGATGCACAGAGAGCACCCAATGGGGGGGTATCTCGACCTACGCCAACCGATTAGCACGGGGGAGATGCCACAGAGGCACTCCAGCACCATCTCGATGGCGAGGGAGCATCGGAGGAGCGCCATACCACGATGGTGCCGCGAAACCGAAACTCTAGGGTCAGGGTTGCGAGAGGCCGCGAGATGTAGAGATAGGAAAATCTAAGCGGTACAAGTGTAAAGCGGAGTGAGGGGATTCGACTGCGAGCCATGACGGAGACGAAGACGGCCAGGAACAACCATCATAATAGTGGCGGCGCGGAGTCGACAGAGGGGGAGTACACGGGGAAGAGCGAGCAAATGTGAGAGAAGGAGCACAAACCGTTTTGGTTTGACCAAAACAAGTCAACTGATTTTGACCAGTTGGTTTGACCAGTGGGACTAGGGGGAGTTAGTAATTTCACAATTCCTTTAAATTTCCAATTAACAAAAAATACCTTTGATATTTAGTTCCAAATAGTTAAACATGCAAGGATTCAAAATCCTATTTTTCTACAATTATTAAAAATATGTTTTATACGATAAAAATTCCAAGTGAGTTATTTGACATAAATAAATACTTAAAAGTGAGTAAAAATACTCTAAAAATCATCTAATCCTAAATAATATTTCTAAAAAATAGGGAATATTATTTCAAACCAAAATCTCAAAATATTGAATTTGAAGTTATATATACTTCAAATATATGAAAATTCTAAAGTGAAATTCATAAAACCGTAAAATAGGGAAAATTTGTCTAAAATTCAAAAAAATTCAAAACAAGGGAATTAAAATCAACTGAGTTTGAGAAGGAAAAATGGAGCTCCCACGTACCCCTACCCCCCTGCCGTCGTCTAGCCTAAATCACTGACGATCTCTGTCGTTGGTGCCCTTCCTCCACTTCTGTTTCGATCATCTTCTTCCCCTTATCCTTAGCTACATTCTCATATCGATTGTGATCGCTTGATCCCTTCGTCCACTTCCCCTTATTAGATTTGCTAGGTTTTTTTCTGATGGAGGGTCTCCTTCATTGGGATTTCAGTCCTGGCCTTGCTATCGAAAAGGAAGTGTGTTGGCGTTTTGGATCTACGTCGAATTTTGAGTCATCTCAAGGCTCAAAGGAGTTCTTTCTGGTTGTCTCGTTTTCATCCGCGGCATTCCCTCTTACTGAGGAATCTGTTGGACTAGCACTTCAATGATGTTTGGGTGGATCATGTTCTGCTTTTAGAGTTTTTCAGCTCAGTGATCGACGCTTTTGTTTATCCCTGGCTTCAAACAAGGTGGGCCATTTTATCTATGACATCAAAGATCGTATTTGGCCAGATGTTGTTTGCCACTTTTCTCTGTTCAGAGGTGTTCATCCCCTGGTCACATGCTTTCCTGAAGATCCTGTATTTAGGATGGACTCTGAAATTGTTGAGGTTTCCTAGCGTGGTTCTTTGAATTGGAATCCTGTGCTCAAATCTTGATCTTAGGCATGCCGGTTATAGTGATCCTGAAATTGCGAGTGTAGTTCCACTAAAATCTGTCCCGCCCAACGACTTCATTTTCAAAAAATTGAACTTGTGCTCGAGATGCTGGACTTCTGGTCATCTGGCCCATCATCAGAGAGGGAGAAAGTGTTTGGTCTGTCAGCCCAGCTATCCTAAGACTTGGGCCTGGAAAAAAGTTACTTGTCCCAGTTGCGGTGTGGTGGGACATTCTGGTCCAAACTGTTGAACGAGGAAAATCTGGAAAAAAAGAAGACTCTAACTGTTTAATGTGTGATTTGATCAGACCAATTAATGGCAATTTATCTAAGTCGAAACTGTTTCCTTCATTATCTACTAAAAGCTGGGTTGTTAAACGACATCCCCCAGGTTCGCAGGTGTTGGTTCCTAAACAAACAGAGCTTGCCTCTTCGTCTCCCTCGCAGCTTGCAACAGTAAACCCTCTTGGCGGCGCTTCTGAGGACACTTCGATTACTTCTAGCTTCGGCATGGCCACCTTTCCTGTCAACCCTCTGGCCTTCCTGTTGGAATTATGCCCTAGAGGCAATAATAAAGATGTTATTATTATAATTCTTGTTCATGATAAAGTTTATATTCCATGCTAGAATTGTATTAAGCCGAAACTTTGATACTTGTGTGGTTTATGAACAACGTCGTGTCCCTAGTACGCCTCTATGGACTAGCTCATTGATTAATGATGGTTAAGGTTTCCTAACCATAGACATGCGTTGTCGATTAATAATGAGATCATATCATTGGGAGAATGATATGATGGACATAACCAAATCAAGCAGAGCAATTAGATCGTGTCATCGTGTTCATCTTTGCGAAGCTTTTCTTATGTCAAATATTGTATTCCTTAGACCGTGAGATAATGCAACTCCCTGGTATCGGAAGAAAGCTTTGAGGTCATCAAACGTCATCCTATGAGAGGGTGATCATAAAGGTGTCTCTCAGGTGATCGGAAAGTACTTGTTGGGTTGTATGTATCGAGATGGGATTTGTCCCTCCCAAGTCGAAGAGATATACTTCGGGCCCACTCGGTAATCGATATCAACACCGCTTGCAAGCACGTGGCTAAGGAGTTAATCACAAAGTGATATCGGATTACGGAACAAGTAAAGTACTTGTTGTGAACGAGATTGAACTAGGTATGCCGATACCGACGATCGAATATCGGGCAAGTAAAATATCGCGTGATGAAGGGAATATATATATGGGATTAATTGAATCCTGGCATCGTGGTTCATCCGATATGATCATCAATGAATGTGTGGGAGTCAATATGGGTTTCCAGACCCCGCTGTTGATTATTGATAGAAGGTCATGTCTGCATATTCTCGAACCCGTAGGGTCACACACTTAACGTGTCTTGACGCTAGGATAGAATGGATAATTGGTTTATGAGTTTTTGTTCGGAGTCTCGGATGAGATCCAGGATGTCACGAGAGGTTCCGGAGGATAAGATTCATATAAGGGAAAGCAGTTTTTGGATTTCGGAATTGTTTCGGATTGTTCGGTATTGTACCGGAAGCTTCTAGAACCTTCCGGAGTGGGACCAACGTGGCCCCACTTGTCGGGAGGGGCGGCTCACGAGGAGTGCCTGGTCAGATTGGGCCAGGGGCACAATGCCCCATAGGCCCAGCCGGCCAAAACCCTAGGGAAACCCTAGGGAAGGAGGAGGAAAACTTGCCCCCCACTCCAACCCTTGGGGCCGCCGCCCTAGGGCTTGGAGGAGGGGTCAAGGGGGCCGGCCAGACCCCTATATATAGAGGGCAGGGGCGCAACCCTCCTCCCCCACTCCTTCAACCCTAGCCGCCATACTGCTGCCCTCCAGATCTCTCTCCCGATCACAGAGGCGAAGCCCTGCCGCAGAAACTCTCCACCTTTGCACCACGCCGTCGTATTGTAGATCCAATCTATCTCTCCTCCCCACTTGCTGGACCGAGGAAGGAGGAGACGTCGAGGTGCCGTATGTGTGCATCTCTTGGAGGCATGGCCACTTGCGGTGTTGGATCGGATCGCGAGGATGAGAAGCTAGTACGACTACATCAACCACGTTCCGTTGAACGTTCCGCTGTGCGAATCTTCAAGGGTATGAAGATCTCATATATTCCCCCTCATTGTTTGCATCTCCTAGATTATATCTTGGCTTTCCCGTTCGCATCCGTAGAATTTTTTTGATTTACTATGCTGCAAAGCCCTTCACTTCCTCCCGGAGGGCATGTCTATCGACCATGGCCCGGTGAATCGCAAGGTGAGAACTGATCTGGTGGTGACTGCTGAGCCTCCTTTACATCATGCCAAAGTTACCATTGTAGATACAAATAGATTTATCCCTATCCATCTGCGTGAGGAGATAAGAAATAACCCTTAGAGGTCTTCTGATTGAAGCTATTCACATAGTGTGACACCCCCGGGATTAGGGCTAGACAAATCCCAGACCTCTGTCTGATATAAGCCTAACCTAAATCTCGAAAGCGTACAGAGAGAGAATTGATAACACAACAGTGACCCTATGACACAAAAATTATTACAACAAGCTCATAACTGAGCGAAGAACCAAAGTATTACAAGCATAGGTCACTGACCACAAAACATCAAACAACGGAAGGCAAATTATGCTATTAAGTATAACAAACTTAACAAATGGCCTAAGAGGCCTGAAGCATAACGATGACGTCCAATCCATAGATCCCAGACTGCCAACTGGGAACTCCAAACTACTCGTCGATGTCGATGCCGTGAAGAACTCATCTTATATGGTAACACTTAATCTGCTGCAAAAGTATCAATAAAGCAAGGGTGAGTACAGGGTGTACTCTGCAAGACTTATGGCTGATGGAGTTATTTTACATAATGCCATCTTTGTTTGTAAAACAAGAGGGAGAAGAATCTCGACTAATCAGAATATTTAAAAAGGGGATAAGAGAGCGGTATCTCTAACTCTGGTCATCTTTTGATATCCACTGTATCATCATCAGCTGAACCTATCTAGGACCACCCCCTCGATCCCTGAGGAAGCATCCTTAAGCACTCATTATTTAACTTGCCAAGTTTTACGATTAGGTTCAAGTTCTCTATGATCTTCATGTCCGTTCCCAAGTCGTCCATAACCGCGGACACGACTTTTCAAAAATATTAATAACCCTGCAGGGGTGTACAACTTTACCCACACGTACTAACCTTCTCTTAGTGCCACTAGATAATCCCTCTTCCTTGTAAGGCCGGCAAAGGGTGGTTAGACACGACCTTTACCTTGCTTTCTCCGAGACCATGAGTCACGCACTAGGGAGATGCCGCCGTAATGGGTCGAGTCCCAAAGTCGGTCCCTAATGTGTGAACAGGGTTTGAGATTACGGATGTCGGGCATCTCCCATTCCCTGCCACGCTTACCTACCTGTATGAATGCACCTCCTTCACCTCCTTCAAGAAGAGCCAGAATGCATATGTCGAATGGAACGCCCGAACTATGTGACTCATAGAATCTACTCGACAAGTTAGTTGGTAGAGGGGGTTTCCAGGCCCCCGTGTGGCTGTACGCTCGTATTGGTTCAAGAGGCAAGAACATCGGGTCCTAAGGGTGACAAGTATGGGACTGGAAAAAACACAACCCATCGTAGCCTCCCATACAAGCCTTAGCATGTTTATTATCCATCTCTGATCATACCACGTCATCCTGTCAAACTAGGTTCATTCACAGCTCTGATTCATCCACCGGATGGACCAGCGGTAACAGCTAAGAATGGCTAATCACAAAAGATGTAACAGCTCTAGCAACGCTTCACAAGCCAAAACGTAGTTATGCTAGGAGCAGTGGATCAGGGAATATAGGCTTCAAAGGAAACATGCATCAGATAGGATTACTCTATCTATCGATAAAAGACTATAGAATCGGAAGCACATGGCAAGAATTGAAATACTTAAAAACATAGGATGATATCATGTGTGGGGCTTCGCTTGCCTTTTCCAGTTGTTATCCAGAAAGCAGAGCTTCAGACATCTGGTACTTGACTTGATTATAGTTGATCAAGTATTGGTCTTCGATCTTGGACGGTGTTGATCTCGGGCTTCGATCTCGATCTTGATTCCGATATCGTATTCTACCGGAGAAGAACCAAACACCGAAAAGAAGGGGAAACAATCAACACATGGCATCGATGAAATGCTCAAGCAAGGATGATGATATGACAAGTTAAAAGTTGTTGAATTGTAACCCTAAACATGCTCGACCATTTTAAACAGGGTCCAAGAGGTGCAAACCCTAGAATAGGGGATCCTCGAAATCACCTATGGGGTTCATTTTGTTCTTCTAATTAAACTTGCAATTCAATTTGTTGAACAATGCATTATTATAGCTTAGTTAGTTAGAGCTCATTTTTCTAAACATTTTGATATTTTTTTCTGATTTAAAATGAATTAGTTATGAATTTCTATATTATTAATTCACTTTAAATCATTTTTAGAATATTATAAAATAATTTACATTTTGGAATTACTTTAACAATTTTATTAAACAGAAAACATTTCTGGAAATGTTTATTTGACTTACAACAAGGGCCCACATGTCAGGTATTATTTAATTACAAAAAACAATTTACAAAACAATTAGTTGAAACAAAAAGGATTTATTGCACAGGCATGACATGTGGCTGACGTCAGCAAGATCTTGCTGACGTCACGGCTTGCAGGGGGTCGCCGGAGCGACGACGACGGCGAAGAACAGCGGAGGTTCCAGCATGTTCTCGTGGGGAGGACACCAGAGAGCGAGAGGAAGGAAGAGGTGAGTACTGGCGTGCTCAGAATCTCACCAGGAGCACGGTGCCGGTGTCAGGGAGGCAAGGGGTGGCCGGACGATGGGGATTTGACGGCGGCCGGACTTCGGCAAGCAAACACCTCGAGCTCGATTCCGACGAGCTGGAGCCCTCCCGGCTTGCGTGCTTCGACGGAGATGATGTTGACGAGGAGGCGATCATGCTTGTGGTCTTAGCTTGGCACGGGGCGACCGAAGGCAGCAGAGCACCGGAGCTCCTAGAAGCTAGGGTTCCGTCGAGGATGGAGAAAGGGGAAAAGGAACTAGGGTTCGTCCGGGCGGCGGCGTCGAGTACTTGTAGACGATGGCGGGCGGCGGCGCGCATCAAGGCGCAGACGGACGGCGGAGGCAGGGCCACCGAGCTGCTTGGACGGCGAGGAAGACGACGACAGAAGGGAGCGAAGCGGTATCGGGCTGGGAGCGGGCTGCACATGGGCTTAGTGGGCCGGCTTCTGGGCTGCTGCAAAGGAAGGGCGACGGATGCTGGCGATTGCACGTGGGAGGAAGGGATAAAGGAGAGAGGACATGGGCTTGGCCCAAATAGATTAGGGATAGTTTTATTTCCAGAATGTTTTTCTATTTCCTGTTTTGCCTTTTCTCTTTTGTAAATTAATTTTGTGATCTGTTTTGAGTATTTCCAAAATACAAAAACTTTTGCAAACATTTAAAATACTATGGAGACCCTTATAACCATTTGGGTTTCGAAACATTTTGTTATTTCAAAAATATTCAAAAGCCATTTGAATGTATTTGAGAGGAAGAGGAGAATTAGGGTTAGGGTTTTGTGGTTATTTTCTTGCATGTATTTTAAAATGATGATGCTCATGAATGCGCAAACAAATCCTATTTACCATTTAATAAAACTAGAGTTGTTACACATAGTTGATGCTTTTGCTGATCATCCTTTTGGATTAGGGTCCTATACTTTCAGAGATGTGCTTACTGCAGACACTGTTGTGGGTTTAACTTTTGAGATTGATGACATCACTATTGTGACCTTTGTTAAGCATGATAGGTCCAAGAATATGAGATTGACTAGTTTTAGTAGAGCAATCTGGGTGATGTTTCTAGGTTTCCCCTTAGATTATCAGGTTGACTCTTATATCTGCAGTGCTGTTGAGGACTTTGGTTTGCTTCTTAATTGGCATAACCCCAATGCCAATGAACAATATGTGCTTGTTAAGGTTAAAATTGTGGACCCCAAATTTGTTCCAAAAACTCTGGTTATGCATCAGCTTGGTGGTGAGAGGTTGAGTTGGGCTATTCCTGTGGTGATGTTGAGAAGTGTTGATTGGAATGCACATATTCACAATGTGCCTCCACCTCCTGAAGATCCTGCCAACAATGACCCCCATCCACTCTTTGGGGAAGGACCTACTGATGAGAAGATTTTCCAGCAGCAAGTTGTAATCTGGCTGCAGAACAATATGCAGCAGGGTCAAGATCAGGGACAAAATAATCCTGGTGCTGGTCAGGCTATGGAAGCTAATTTGCAGTTTCAGGCAGGTGGAAATCAGATGCAAGTGCAAATTAATCCTCAGAATGTGCCCTAGATTGTTTATGCACCTTTGATTAATTTTTAGGCTGTTCTGAGAGAACATGGTGTGAGCTTTGAGGCTGGAGTGGATCCACCTTTTGGGAATGTTGTTGACAGTCCAATGCAAGCATGTCATGGTCATGTGATGGAGGAAAGTGTTGCACTCTCTCCTGTTAACAGAAGGTTGTCCTTTGATTTACTTATGGTGACTCATGATCACATCTTTGCTGCCAATGCTGATGCTCTTGCACAATTTTCTGTGGCTAAAAAGGTCTACAAAAATGCTTTCCATCCAAGAATTGAATTGGAGAATAAAAACATTTTTCTCAGTCCTACAAGCTGCCTGCTAGTGTGTCCTTTGAGTTATTTGTGGAGCCTTTTCAGATGTGGGAGAAAAAGGGAAAAAATAAGATTACTGAAGGCTGGAGGACCATGGAATTTCAGGATATGCTAGAATTGTATGTTCATGAGAAGGGATATGTCTTTGTGTTTCCCTCTAAGTCTGATGAGAATTTCCTTGAAAATTCTTCTGGTGACTCTGTATGTCATCAGTATTGACAACTCTATGGAGCTAGGGCAGAAAAGAAAACAGAGCATTGTCAATATGATGGAGTCAGGCACCCCTTTATGTACTGATCAAGTTAGAAGTAGTGCCAGATCAACTAGGTTAAGAGGCTTCAAACCCAGGAACATATCTGATACCAAACAAACTGCCTCTAAAGTGTAGGACATTATTATCCCTGAAGTGAAGGATAAACAGAAGTCCAAGAAAGGGTCTGTTTCTATGAAAGATGATGTTGTTCCACCTCTCACTCATGTTCCCATGTTGCAAGAAATTGGAATCAATCTTTGTGGAGTGCCCCCTTCTCAAGTCACATCTTTGATGTTGCTGCAGGCTCCTCAGGAAGAGGAGGTTTCTGAAGACTAGAAGACTCTTCAGATCTGCTGCTTTTGTTATCTTTAATGCACCCCTTTAAGTATTGGTTTGTTTTATGTTGGAATATTAGAGGACTTAATTCTAGACGTAAGCAGTTAGCTCTGCATAATGCCATTGTGTCTAGCGGTTGTACGGTTGTGTGCTTGCAAGAAACTAAGAAAGACTTCTTTGATATTTCCTTTATTAAAGAATGTTGTCCTGCTAGCTTTGATGAATTTGTGTATGTGCCCTCTGATGGTGCTTCTGGTGGTTTGATTATCATTTGGAAGAGTTCAATGTTCTCTGGCCTAGTTATGCATTGTACTAAATTTGCTTTATCTGTGCACTTTACCTCTACTCAATCTTCTTAGTCTTGGACCCTGATCAATATTTATGGCCCCTGTGGGGGAACTGATAGAGAAGATTTTATTGCATGGCTTTTGATTTGAAAATCCCAGATGATGAGGACTGGATCTTACTAGGGGATTTTAATTTTATTAGATCTCCTTCAAATAGAAACAAGTCAGGTGGAAATACAATGGACATGATGCTTTTCAACAATTTTATCACGGAGCAACATTTAACTGAGATCCCTATTAAGGGAAGGAGATACACTTGGAGTAATATGCAAGAACAACGTTTATTAGAACAACTGGATTGGTTTTTTACTTCCATGCATTGGACTCTTTCCAACCCTAATACCCTGGTTACCCCGCAAAACAAACCTACTTCTGACCATGTTCCTCTGGTCTTGTCCATGCAAACTTCCATACCTGCTGCTAAAATATCCAGGTTTGAAAATTTCTGGGTTGCTCACCAGGGATTTAATGAGATGGTGGCTCAAAGTTGGAATAAGCCAACCTATAAGATGAATAGTGTTGCTAATCTTAATGCCAAATTCAAAAGGTTGAGATATGATATTAAGAAATGGAGCAAGTCAATTTCAAAACTCTCTATGTGCATTGAAAACACAAATAAAGCTCTTTTAGAGCTAGATAATATTGAGGATCATAGGGCTTTATCTATTCCTGAAACTAACTTCAGGAACATTTTAAAAGCTCATCTGATTAAGCTTCTTGAGTATCAAAGACAGTATTGGAAAAAAGATGTACAATTAGATGGACAAAGTTTGGTGATGAAAACTCTAAGTTTTTTCAAACTTTTGCTACTGAGAGGTATAGGAGAAACTCAATTTATCATCTAAACTTACCTGATGGGACAGATGTGACTGATCATAATGGTAAAGAAAAAATTATTTTTGAAACTTTTAAGGCCAGGCTGGGCACAAAGAATAATCCTCAAATGAGATTTAACTTAGATCATATGATTCAACCTATTCCTAGCCTTAAGGAACTGTCTGCTGCATTCACTACAAATTAAATTGATGAGGTTATTAAATCTATGCCTGTAGACAAGGCACCAGGGCCTGATGGGTTTAATGGGAAATTCCTTAAGAGTTGCTGGCAAATTGTTAAACATGATATCTATCAACTATGTTTTGATTTCTTCAAAGGGAAACTGGACCTTGAGAGTATTAACATGGGCTTCATTACTCTCATCCGTAAGGTGGTTGTTCCACTGTCTATGAATGATTACAGGCCCATTACTCTTCTTAATTGTTGCCTTAATATTATTACTAAGTTATTAGCCAATAGATTGCAGAAAGTAGTCTTGAAGATTGTTCACAAAAATCAGTATGGTTTTCTCAAGGGCAGGAATATTCAGGATTGCTTAGCATGGGCCTTTGAGTACTTGTTTCGGTGTGAATCTTCTAAGAAATAAATTGTTCTATTGAATCTAGACTTTGCTAAAGGTTTTGACACCATTGAACATGGTGCAATGCTAAAAATAATGAAACAAATGGGCTTTGATGAAAGATGGCTATCTTGGATGTCACTACTATTTGACTCTGGTAAATCATCTATTTTGCTGAATGGTACTCCTGACAGGTAGTTTCATTGTCTTAGGGAGTTAGACAGGGAGATCCCTTGTCACCCTTGATCTTTGTACTTGCTAGAGATCTGCTCCAATCAGCAATTAACAAAGCTTTCAAAGATAATATCTTAAAAGCCCCTTTCTCTGCTGATTATGAGATGGATTACCCTGTTGTGCAATATGCATATGATACTCTAATCATACTCCCTGCTTGCTCTTTTCAACTAAGTGCCATGAAAAAAATTCTTGAGGATTATGCCTTATCCAATGGTCTCAATATCAACTTCACCAAGTCAATGATGATCCCTATTAATTTAGACAATGAATCTGTTCATAGATTGGCTAATTCTTTTGGATGTACTGTGGGGAAAATGCCATTCACTTATCTGGGGCTACCTGTAGGTACAACCAAACCTATTATTATGGAATTGATGCCTCTTGTGGACAGAATAGAAAGGAAAATGTCTGCCTCTTTCTTAATGATGACTTATAGTGGAAGAGTAACTATTATAAATTACTTATTAACCTCCATTGCTATGTTCTCTATGTGCTCTATGCATATTCCATCCAAGATAATGGAACATATAGAAAAAAATCAGAAACACTGTCTTTGGAACAAGAAAACTGAGGAAGGAGAAAAATCCAGTTCTCTGATTGCTTTGGGATAAAGTTTGTAGACCAAAAGATAAAGGTGGTGTTGGGGTCTTGAATTTAAAAATTCAGAATGAGGCACCGCTCTTAAATTTTTTGCACAAGTTCTACAATAAGGAGGATACACCCTGGGTTAGTCTTGTGTGGAATGCTTATTATCTAAACAAGATCCCCCATGCAGTGGATCCCTGTGGCTCCTTTTGGTGGAAGGATGTCTGTAAGCTTTCTCCGATTTATATAGAGGAATTACTAGATGTGAGATTGGCAATGGTAGTACAGTGCTATTTTGGAAAGACAACTATCTTAATGAGTCAGCTTCAACATTTTCCCCTAAAGCCTTTTCTTTCTATTTGAATGAGGATGTGTCTGTGCAAGAATTCTTATCTGCAACACACCTGTCACAAAGCTTTCACTTACCTATTTCCCCGTAGGTAACAGGAGGTCAGAGATCTACAGCAACTTGCTTCTGATCTGGATTTTGGGAATCACAGAACTGATGTATGGAACTACACTTGGGGTAAAGAGTACAAAGCTAAGCTATACTATAATTTCTGTTTCAGGAAAATTGTTGTGCATGAAGCATTTAAATGGATATGGAAATCAAGATCCATCCCAAAGATCAAATTCTTTTGCTGGCTTTTGTTTTCTGACAGATTAAACACTAGAAACATGTTAAAAAGGAAACAACAAATTCTTAACTTAGGATATAACTGTATACTCTACCAAGACAATGTGGAGAAAATAGTGGAACATCTTTTCTTTCACTACAGTTTCAGCATGAGTTGTTGGTCATTGCTAAATGTTACATGTGATCAGCTTGGGGATCGTTTGGACATTATTGCTGAATCAAAAAGAAGGGATAACAGACCAATGTTCTTGGAAGTTTTTATGTATGCTGCATGGAGTATTTGGAAAGAAAGAAATAATCTCTATTTCAATGGCATTATACCTGAAGATAATTCCTGGAAGAATAGGTTCAAAACTGACTTTGGGCTACTGATATATAGAACAAAGGACTCTCTACATCCTGTCATCTCTGCTGTTTTAGCCTCTTTGTAATCTACCCTCTTTTACTTGTTTATGGCTGCTGATACTAGATTACCCCTGTAACTGTTATAAATTCCTTTTGCCCCTTCAACGGGGTTTTATTAATATAGTTCGAGAGGCAGTAGGTCCCACTTGGATCCTACTGTCATAATGCCTAAAAAAATCAATTGAGTTTATAATTTAGTTGTATTAAAGCATATATTGATTTTTCAAAATAGAGTGTGGATTTTTTTACCACCTGGTGGCTTGCCCCCCCCCCCTCCCTCTAGCTACCATCCGATTTTGGGCTGGAGATCTGTACTAGGTGTCTTGTAGCTTCTGGTTAAGAAAATGTCAGTACAATTAGATGCTAATTTCGTGTCGACCCGGGCAGGAACATGGCTAAAATTGCGTGGCACCTTTTGGCAGTGACACAACTGCTTGCAGTGTACGGACCATTGTGGCAGAGGCAGACTTACATGGGGTATGGTATCATTGCATTTATTGACTGTACAACGTTACGTAATAGTCAAAAGTTGTGGGCATGTGGGCACTTTTGTCTCTATTTGATGGATGACACATCTACACTGTTTATTTCGTGTTATTGCATTTATTGATTATGGAAGCAATAGCTAGACAAAACAAAGTTGTTGACTTTACATGCGATTTTTATTTTTAGTTTGCTTCAAGATTTTGGTTCCGTGGAAACACCAGCTACATGAAACACCAGTTAGACAAAACAAAGCTATCAACTTTACATACCATTAGTTCGTCGCGCAATTTTTGTTTTTAGTTTGCTTCCTGATTTTGTTTCGGTGAAACCAACAACTATAGGAAACAAAGTTGTCGACTTTATTTCCTGAATACTAAATGCACACGATACTAAATGCACCTGCTTGATGACTTTATTTCGTGTCACCATGTTCATGATTTCATGTGAATTTTTCATGTCTAGTATATACCTTTGATAATTTAATTCACATGTTATTTTCAGGGACATAATCATTTCCTAGGTTACTTAAATAACATGAAACGATGTGAAAAACAATTTCTATTTTTCACACGAAAGTGATTTGAACTCTGAATTAATTTAGATTATGATTAAAGTATTTGTTAGTATGGGATACAATGCTATATCACAAGATTGTGCATGTAAAACCTCGGATCAATAGGAATATGGAGTATCAAATTCCTCATGTCGTAACATGATCCCGCACATTAGCTATTCTTGTTGTTTTGTTTCCTCACACAATGAAACACACTGCACACCCTCTCAGCCTGACAGTAAATTATCATATGGTTATCCAGCATATAGGCACCCTCAGCTAGTATTAGCATCGTGGTTGACCGAATCTAGATGGGAAGCTCCCAAAGGGAGGGGCAAAGCCACCGGGGGCAAGGGCATATTTCTGTTCAAAATATTGTCTAAAATATTGTCTTTACCGGACAACGGTTACTATTTATAGAACCAGAGGATAAGACTCAAATTGAACCTTCGAACTGCATTATCTCACAGTTATCGGGCAAGTTTAACCTTACATAGAAGTGACAAATTAAACCTTGCAAAACTCTTGCAACTTACACCTTATATTTTTGTAAATACTTTTTTTGAAAGTATCACAAATGTTTCTACATAAACAAATATTTTTTATGAATGAAATGTATCTATGAATAGAAGGTAAATGAAAACCACAGTGTGATATGTTGTGGAAATATATTCCATTGTATCAAAAAACTTAGGTGTAAACAACACATATAGACGGTTATTTCAAGGCACCGTACAAACCACATTGACCACACATCTTGGAATGTGACGAGCAACTCATAAGAGCAACTCATAAGTTCTTGTTCGTTTCATGCAACTTCAGATGACTAAGTTGGGCTATATTTCCTTAGAGGAATTGCAGTGGGTGGGAGCCCATAATGTTCTCATCTTGTGCTACAAGATGATAAATTAGTATCTCCGAAAGGATATCATTTGAGTAACGGTCGTTGATCGGGTTTGATGCAAAGGAAGGTATACGGAATTAGGTAGAGCTCGGTGTGATTTAGAGAAACTTGGTAACATGGCAGACACCTAAGAAAGTGTGTTACCACAATAAGGCCAGGGACGTTTATAGAAAAAGTAGCGCACCTCTGGAAAGTGTATAAAACAAGATACTCCCTATATAAGGAACATATTGCGAACAAACCTGAAAATTGACAGACATAGTTTTTCTATATTAAAAACTAACTTTGATAGGAAACCATTTTGAGAACAAAAAATAAACCGAGATGTTTGATCTATGGTTACACATCACACACACCCAATTATAGAACTTGCTAAATACACTTGTAATCAAATTATGTTCTTAAACCTTTGCTAGACTGTGAGAATATCAAGAGAGAGGAAAGCAGTATGCACATTAACGACGGAGAGCTCGACATTGAAAGAGTAGACTACGGTATAGAGTATGGAGCAGACTATAAACACATGAAAACAAAAGAGTAGTATTTAGAATAGTATAGATGAGCCGAGCAACATAGACTTACTTAAATAAGTTGTTGAGATCCAGTGGCATTCCTTCTAGTGATATCATTGCTACCAAAGCTAGTTAGATTGAATTTCAATATTCGAAGTTCTCAATGGACCGAGGATTTTGAATCATTTGTATAATTTTGGATGACTATAATGAACATGTAAAAGTTGCGAACCCGTATTGTTTCTGTTGTACCACTCTCATGGATAGGATATTTGCGAAATGGTACTCCATGAATATTATGTCAACGACTTACGGACTACAACATGAAGTGGTATGCTGGGTCGCCGCATATCTCTTTTCAAATGGAAAACCCTAATTAATATTCCACATTTTCATGACTAGAAAAGAATGTATAAATCTTTAACGTCTTATCCAAATAAAAGAAAGGAAATATAAACAGACCACGTAAATCTTTGGGTGTTCAAAATATTCATTTTATTTTGAACAAATACTCCATTTGAAGGTTTCAAATATTATTTTCTTATATAAAATTATTTCCAATTATGAAAGTATTGCCTACCCAATACTTTCCATAATACATATTTTAAACAACCTCTTTTGAAAGGTTAAGACATATTTGAATATCACATATTAAATATGTGAGAAAGAAATGGCTCAAAACCATTTCCATAATACTTTGGAGGGACAAAAAGTACCTTTTAGTGATATTCATAATAATTCGAATATTTGAATTATTCAAAAACTTTTCAAAATAGAACAAAATTCAAAACATAATTAAAATAGGGAAAACAAACGGAAAATAGGAAAAAAGAGGCAAAAATAAATGAGAAGAACAAATAACAGAAAACCCAACCGGATCGTAGCCCACTGACCTAACCCACGCCACAGCCCAACTATTAGCCCATGCCAACCTCACTTAACTCCTAGACGCTGACGAGCGGGACCCACTCCAATACATAATTGGTACTGTCTCTTTTTCCACAGTCTTCGTCAATGTAAGGGAGAAGGCGATGCCGACAGCGAGGAACCAACTTAAGCGCGTCTATTTAACGCGCATATGACACATGCCATCATTTGTGAGCTGTGCCATCGAATCCTCGAATTCGTGGCAAAGAAACAATCGGAGCCGTATGAAAACCTAACCAACATGGCCGCCAGATCTCAGTCATCGCCGGAGTCGGTTGTCGTTGGAACCGACCTTCCCTAGAGCTATAAATAGCCCTGGAGATGCACCCATTCTTCCTTACTCCTCGGAACCTAACTCCACTCTCTCTAGAGGTCTCAATTGACGCAATAGTGGACTTCCTCTTCGACGGATCTCTCGATGAAACTTGACGATGCACTCAACTCTGGCCACCATAGGACCTCGATGGCTAGCCCATCCTCCCAACGCCAGTTTGCACTAGAGCCCCTTAGTTAATCCTAGGAGCATCTGTAGCGTAGGATTGGTAGATGTCCTATGAGCGCTGCTGCAGGAGTGCTCGCCAATGATGATGCGAGTGACCATCTATTCACTAGAATAGCTCGTTCAACTTGTCATAGTGTCCTGAGTTGAATGGTATCAGTCACGCGTGTTGGGCTCTCATTAATTGGAGGTGTCATCGCTCACTGACGCCTTGACATCATGTTGTTGACGATGACGTCACACTTGTAGACCCATGGTCAGTTTCACCAAAGTCAATGCATAGATGGCAATCAACGTGGACCTGCCACGCGTGCCATTGACTGTGACCGGAACCAACTCGATATAAAAAGTATTAGTTGACTCTCGCCCATATGGTAGTTGACTGGACCTGGATCCCACACATCAGTGATCGAGCCGTCCACATGTGTGAAAGACTATTCTATTAAACAAAATTTCAAAAAATCATTTAAACTTATAAAATTCACATCTAATTCATCCTAAACCGGTAAATTAAAAACAATATATCAAAATTATCACAAAAATAAGATCTATCCATCTACATCAAAATCTTATGCACTTTTCTCAATAACTATTTAAGAATAAATAAAAACCCTTACATATACTTTCTTAAATTCAAAATAGCAAAGCCATATCTTCAGCATGAAACAAATAGAATCTTGTCTTCCTAGATGAAAAAAACCATCATTTCATTATTTGAGTAATATAAATTTCAATAATAATATAAGTGTGCCCTAGGTGAAATTTTAAAAATAATAATAATTCCAAAAAAAACTAAAAGGTGATTTATAACATTGGTAAAATATTTTAGAACTATTATTCTCACTTAGAATAATAATAAAGAACATTTCTCCCAATTTTGAAAGTGTTTAGTTGAAAAACAAAAAATACCAATAAAAAGATGAATAACAAGGCCACTTATAAAAAGGGAAATAATATTTCCTATTGTGGCATTTTTATTACTTTTGGGTTTATTTGTACTGTTGTTGATAATTTTTCATATACCGGTGGAATTTCGCAAAAAAAAATTTGTCTCAAATTGCTTAACCATTTATAGCACCCTTTTCAAAGTACCACCAAAGATTTACAATTAGAGTCAGCTACAAAAATGTACTCATGGATCCTAATCGACATACAAAATGTCCGGAGGTTTCCGTCTCCCCGCGTAAGGAAGACGCGCACTATGGGCGCACGAATTGGTGATCCGGTCGATCGTTCGAGTCCGAGAACATTTGTGCCCTGCAAACCAAGACGTAGGGGGCAAGCTATGGCGTATGCTAGGCACCTTGATTATGGAATCCGATAGCAAGCTGCAGGCGATGCAGCCTCTCGAAGCAGCTAACCCCTAGCGTAGCGCGAGTGGGTATATGCATGTTCAACTTGAGTCCGGATCGAGTTCGAGGTTGCACCTCGTTCTAAATCGATCGAGGCCATTGTGTAAATAAAATGCCGCGCCAATCCACCCCCAAATGCTTCCTCCCGACGATCCACGGCCGCCGTCTCCTCCACCTCTCCATAGCGCCGCGGATCCCCTGATCTCCTCCGCCCCAGCAACCAAGAAACCCATCATGGCAGTCTGCAAGCGACCTGCTGCCGTCCTCGACGCCGGCGACGCGACGGCGGCACAAGGAGGCAAGCGGAAGCGCTTCCGCATCGGCAGCTGGGAGGAGTACGAGGAGACGGGCATCCTCGGCGCGGGCTCCTTCGGCATCGTCAAGAAGGCGCGCCACCGCGTCAGCGGCAAGACCGTCGCCGCCAAGTTCCTCCGCCCCACCACCGACGCCAGCGAGCTCCTGCACGAGGCCCGCTTCCTCGAGGCCTGCGATGGAAACCCTCACGTCGTCCGTTCGCACGGCCTCGTCCGCGACCGGGCCACCACCAAGCTCTGCCTCGCCATGGAGTATGTCGGGCCGAACCTCCACGATTTCTTGTCGGAGAGGCGGCCTCTCCCGGAGGCCGTCGTGTGCGGATACATGGCCCAGCTCCTCGCCGGCGCCAAGGAGATGCACGAGCGCGGCATCCTACACCGTGACATCAAGCCCAACAACATCCTCGTCGGCGAAGGCGGGAAGACCCTCAAGTTCTGCGACCTCGGGCTGGCCATGTCGCTGGCGACCGAGAAGACGCCGTACGAAGATGTCGGCACGGTGCCCTACATGGCGCCCGAGATGCTTCTTGGGAAGCCGGACTACGACGCGCGGGTGGACACATGGTCGCTCGGATGCGTCATGGCCGAGATGCTCAGCGGCAAGAGGCTGTTCGATTCCAAGGGCGCGACACGGGGCGAGAAGCAGATCGACCAGCTCAGGGCCATCTTCGGAGTGCTCGGCTTGCCGGATGACAGAACATGGCCGGAGTTCGCGTCGCTGCCGCTCGCCCACGAAGTGGCGCCATCGTTCCAGGCGGCGCGGGAGAACAACACGCTTGGGGAGCTGTTCCACCCAGGCATGTTGTCAGAGGACGGGTTCCAAGTATTGAAAGGGCTTCTTGAGTGCAATCCCAACAAGCGGCTAACCGCGGCCGCCGCGCTCCGGCTCCCATGGTTGTTGCCTGACATCGACACGCTTGCGACGCCGGAGAAGAAGAAGAACGTGGTGCGGATCAAGATCACTCCACCGGCGACACCGAAGAAGATCATCCCACTGGCGACACCAGAAATCAAGAAAGCGAGGCGGATCATGATCATGCCACCAGCTACACCAAATAGCAAGAACGTGCCCCAGATCAAGTTCATCGCAGCGGCCGAAACGCCCAAGAAGAAGAACGTATTCAGAGTTCCACTAGCTATGTGGAAGAACGCACAGTTGATGGATCCATGTAAATGCTGAAGTACTAGTAGAAAATATCCTTCTTTGCAACTGTAAATGATGTAGAAGTAACTTGTTGGAGCGAAATTGCAGAGTAGTGTTTGTCTGTAGATTTTGTCTTGTCCTTGTATGTAATTGCGTGATGATGTCTCGAATTGAGCATAATGTACTTCCTCAGATCCAAATTGTAAGATATCTTGGTAGGCTAAAATAGACCACCAAAACATCTTATAATTTTAATTTGTTTCTTACTAATTTCATCACCAAAACAAGAGATACGCTTGCACTGAAGGTGTATCTCTGCTTTCTTAGTCGTATCCAGCTTGAGAACGAATGTGAAAACCAGCGCGCTATTCTGACGTCCTGCTTTTCGAATTTCGAGAGACCTCCCTGTTCTGTCGGCTCCTGAATATTAAGTTTTCGAAGATGATTGTTTCATCAAAAATAAGTTCGACAGACAGTCGTTCTGTCACCCCTGAATATTCGGTTAACTGCAGCTGGTTATATTCAGTTTTGTCAGACAACACTTCAGATAGAACCTACAGAACGCTTCACTAGGTCTAGAATACAAAGTATTTCTCGATGAGGTTTTGCTGGCTCGTGGTATACATCATTGGCTATACAGGGTCTTTTTCGGAATATTTTGAAGCTTCCAAATACCAATTTATATTTTGGAAAAGTAGTTCATTTTGCAAAAGATGAGTTAACTTCTCTATCTGGTCCTTGTAAGATGTTGGCAAACAGGCTTGCACCGGAACTTAATGCACAGTGCTGCTAAGATTCTTTGTAAGATGTTGGCAAACAGGCTTGCACCGGAACTTAAACATCTGGTCTCATCGGCTCAGAGCGCTTTCATCAAGCGCCGTTCTATCCAGGAGAACTTCCTCTATGTGAAAAATGTTATCCATCTGGCGCATGTTAAGAAGGATCCTCTCATCTTTCTCAAGCTTGACATTGCAAAGGCTTTTGATTCTTTAGACTAGGGTTTCCTTCTTCAGGTGATGTCTCGCATGGGCTTCGGTCAGCGCTGGCGTGATCTCATTTCCCTCATCCTGGCCTCCTCTTCATCGAGAGTTATGCTGAATGGCTGTCCGGGAAGGCCTTTCAGACACAAGCGTGGGCTGCGACAAGGCGATCCTCTCTCCCCTATGTTGTTCATCTTGGCCATGGAACCTCTGCAGCGTCTGTTTGTCAAAGCCACCGATCAGTTGGTGCTCTCGCCTCTTCTGCTGCAGGCAGCGCGGTTGCGGGTCAGCGTATATGCTGATGATGTTGCCCTTTTCGTCAATCCACTGCGGTCTGATATTGCGGCTACTCAGCAGATTCTGAAGCTGTTTGGTGAGGCATCAGGGCTGAAGACAAACATTGACAAATGCTTGGCCTTCCCTATTGCTTGCGCCCACTTGGACATGGACGAGGTACTGCAAAGTTTCGGTGGGCAGAGAGGCAGTCTACCCTGCAACTATCTCGGCCTCCCTCTTGGTTTTCGGAAGCCGCGACGCATCGATGTTCAACCTATGATCGACAGGGCTGCAAACAGGCTAAAAGGATGGAAAGGAAAGCTTTTGAGCAAAAAAGAAAGATTGGCGCTGATCAAAAGCGCCATCACTGCCACAGCCACGTATTTCCTCACGGTTTTCCTTGATGAAGCATGGCTTATCAAGCAGTTTGACAAGTTGCAGCGCAATTTTCTTTGGGCACCTGAGGAGCAAATCGCTGGTAGCAAATGTTTGGCGAGTTGGAGCAAAGTATGTGTCCCTGAGGAGTACGGTGGACTGGGTATTAAGAATCTGCAGGCACACAGTAGGGCACTCCGGCTAAGATGGGAATGGTTCAGATGGGATGAGAGCATTAGGCCTTGGAAAGGTACGGCAACGCCCTGTGACCGCACGGATAAAAGTTTGTTCTCGGCTTGCACGACCATCTTAATTGGAAATGGAGGATTGACCGGGTTCTGAAACGACCGCTGGCTGAATGGAGAGGCACTGGTGAAAGGACTATATCTTCTCATGATGTTTTTGGTGTTAAATGACAATCTCAACCGTGTTTTTAACTGTGCTCTTGAGTTTCAGGGTAAACGTCGTTGACGTTTCTTTTTATTGTGATGGATGTTCTCTTGTGATCTTTTGAAGACGGTGGTCTTTTAGTCTTCTCCTAGTTTCTTTCCGGTTGTTGTTTTTAGGTCACCGTACTATTAAGAGGGGGTCCATGTTGGAAGGCTGTGGGAAATCACTTGTTCTTGCACAAACCTATATGCACCGCCACAGCCATCACATTATTCCGTGAGAGAGAGCGTTTTCCTGTTCTGTTGGGGACTTTTGTGTCTCACCGGAACTTCCGGTCTATGCTCAAACCTTTTTCTGCGGGCTGTTCTACAGTTTGTTCCGACGCTAGTTCCGCCCAAGTTCCCGTGGCGGTTCAGTAACCTTCGGTTTTGAAGTGTGCTATTTGCCGGAACTTTGCCGGAACTTGCTCGGAACTTGTCCTGGCAAAAGTTTTTGAGCGGAACTTCCGCCTGAAGGCCGGAACTTCCGGTCAGACTCGCTTCACGACCCAAAAGTTCCGCCCCTTATTCCGCCCCAAGTTCCGGTGAAGGCTCAGTAACCTTCTGTTTAGAGGTGTGCTATTTAGCCGGAACTTGATCGGAACTTGGTCGGAAGTTCACCGGAACTTCTGGTCCGTTTTGACCGGAACTTCGGCGCTTCGAGCGGGCGTCAACGGTCGATGACCTGGAGCCAGTCAAGGAACTTCGCCCGTCACCGAACTTCCGGTGAGGTCATGGGAGGTCAGAATCGTCAGTGGGGGCCTATTTAAGGCACCCCTCTTCTTCCTCCCATTCAAATGACCTGATCTTTTGAGAGGTGAGGGAGGTGACCTAGATCTACACTTCCACCAAAGAAGAATTGATTTCCCCCACCCATCCTTTGTGGATCTTGTTGCTCTTGGGTTTCTTGGAACCCTAGACGGTGTAGGGCATCCCCGGAGCTGAGGCATGTGTTGTAAAGCTTCGAGGTGTCGTTGAGGGCCTCCAATTGAGTTGTGGAGCCTCCCCCTCAACCTTGGTGTAAAGGTTTCGGTTGGCGCCTTCAAGGTCACCGGTTAGTGGATTGTGAGGCCTCCTTTGTGGGGGAGCTCACCGGAGAAGAAGGTGAGGCCTTTGTGGCGCTCGGGTGACCTTGTGTGGCCCCGACACCTCTCCAACATAGACGTAGCTCCTTGGGAGTGAACTACGGGAATTACATCTCCGTGTCCCCTCGCCGGTTACTTCGTTCCCTTCCTTTACTTCTTGCTATTTACTGTTTCTGTGGTTGGTGTCCGCTTTCTTGCATTTAGGTTGTTCACTTAGTTGCATCTCTAGATAACTTCCTTTCTCGTTGAGCCTAAAAGTGAGAAACAAATTAAAATTGGTAGACGCCTATTCACCCCCCCTCTAGTCGTATCAAGTCGGTACTTTCAATTGGTATCAGAGCCCAGGCTCTTACTTCGGGCTTTACCGCCTAAGAGACTATGGCCGACGAAGGGGGTAGTGAAACTGAAAAAGGCAAGAACTTGGCCACTATGGATGACCTCAAGCAATTGGAGTCATCAATGATGTCCAAGTTCGAGGAAATGATGACTCTCTTGCAGTCTCTCAAGCCAAACCCCATGGTTGCTATTGACACACCCTAATCCAACGAGGTTCCTCCCACCGTTACGGTGTCCGCCCCCGGGGTAACTCCCGCGGCTGCCACCACTCACTTGGGACTTGGTTTTGTTGCTCAAACCTCTACCAAGGTTCCAAGTGAGAACATCGAGGAGCCCGAGAATCCAACTTCAAAAGGGGAGAATGGAGGAAAGGACTACTCGGCGGTACCCCCACCGTAGAAGTACACTCCGGATCCACCCATTCCCATGCCACACATTATCCCTCAAGGAGCACCACCTATGCTAGATACGTCTAATTTCGCCAATTGGCAATATCTAATGCGCTCACATATTTCCAGCTCGTCCATTGAGTTAATGAGGATTGTGGAGGATGGATTCTTTCCATTTGACCCAAAGAAGTTGACACGAGGTGAAGTGGTGGACAAGCAACTCAATGCTACAGCTTTGGGAATGATTCAAAAGGCCTTGACTCCAAAGGATTTTGCTCACATTCGCCAATTTGACACGGCCAAGGAAGCTTGGGATCAACTCACCGAGCTATTCGTTGGGAATGCTAGCATCGAAAGCTCCAAGTTTGATGAGAGCAACAACGAGTGCGATGGTTTCGCAATGCAAGATGATGAGACCCCTGAAGACATGTATAGGCGCCTTAAGGTCCTTTGTTCCACTATGAGGGACCTTGGGGCTCACTATGTTGATGACAAGTTTATGAAGAGAAAGTTCATTCAAGCTCTTCTCCCATTTGAAGAACAAAAGCTCAACTCTATCAAGGGCAGAACCAACTTTCACTTAATGACCTCCCAAGAAGTCTTGAGTGAAGTAATTGCCATGATTATTGCTAAGAAGAATGCGGAGTCCGCTCGAGCTAGAGCCATTGGATCAACAAAAGTGAACCTTGCTTTGAAGGCCAAGGCTATTGAAGTTGATGATGATGATGATACATCAAGTGAGTGGTCTCAAGAAGATCTCAAATGTGCCTTCAACGAACATCTTGCTCTCGCTTCAAGGGCCTTTTGGAACAAGTCCGGATTCAAGTCAAGATCAAGGGACAACTCAAGATTCAACTCACCCAACAAGTCTCCCAAAGCAAGGTCATGCTACAATTGCGACGACAAGAGTCACTTTGTGTCCAAGTGTCCCTTTGAGAACCGTGAAGACAATGGTGGTCGTCTCATTCGCAAGGTCAAGTCAAGATCTCCTCATCCCATAAACAAGAACTACACCGTCAAGAACGCCACTAACAAGGAACGAGCAATTGTGGTCCATGAAGAATATCTTTCGGGCACGGATGAAGATGATGATGATGAAGTTCATGGTGGAGAGATTGTGGGGGTTGCTGCTATTTCCACTACCTCAACTCCACGTCTATCCCTCTTCGACTCGCCAAATGAAAATGTCATCTCCTCCAACCAAAAGTGCTTCATGGCCAAGGCCACCGAGGTATCACCGAAACCCACTCCTCAACCCATCTCTAGTGAGCCTTCCTCTCTTGATCTTGTTGGTCTAGAGGTGAAGAAAGAGATGATTGACATGTGTGAATTTGTTGCTACCTTAGATGAAGAAACTAAAAACTGCTTTGAGTCCTTACTTGCACAACTTGAGAATGCTAGAGATGCCTTAGATGAAAAGGAAGAACTTCTTGACTTGCTAAGTAAAAATGAAAGAGATGCCGCCGACGAAATTGCCTCTCTCACTCAAAGTCTTGAGGATGAACAAAAAATGAGAATTAATCTTGAAGAAAATGTGTCTAAGCTTGTAGATGATCATAACAACACTTTGACCTCTACAATTAAAGAATGTGACCATGCTTTTGCTTTGATTAAGGTTCTCAAGAAATAAAATGCTGAGTTTGTGGGTGGTCATGATAGGACTCAAAAGGATCTTGAGAAACTCAAAGAGGAACACAAAGCCTTGGAGAGTAAATTCTCAAGTCTTTTTGAGGCTCATGAACAGCTTCAAACTCAATTAACTTGTGATCTTTCTAAGTCTTCCGCTATGCAAATTATAGACTTGTCTAGCTCTCCTAACCCTTGTTGCAAGCATGAGCATATCATAGAGGAGGTCAAGGTTTTGAAGGATCAACTTGCCAAGACTAAGAAGAAGAAGAAGAAGAAGAAGAAGAACAAGAAGAAGAAAAAGAACAAGGGCATGGCCCAAGGAGTACCAAATGGCCTAACCCTCTTGCAAAGTGACAACTTTGCCGGAAAGAACAATCCCTCTTATGTTCTTTGCAAATCTTATGATGGTCATGTATATGCTAGATATGTGGGGACATCTTACACGCATGATTATCATTGGGCCATTTGGGTGCCAAAGGTTCTTGTCACTAACAAAAGGGGACCCATTGCAAAATGGGTACCTAAAACCAAGGCTTGATTTTCTTGTAGGACTATGCTTCCGGCGGATCAAAATGGGTGCTTGATAGTGGTGCCACGAGTCATATGACCGGAAGCAAGTCTATCATGACCGAGTTGAGACCCAATATTGCCAACACCATGGTCTCCTACGGTGACAAAACAAGATCTCAGGTTTTGGGTTTTGGCAAAGTGGTGGTAACCCCGGATGCATCCTTGGTTGACGTCATGCTTGTCAAAACTCTTGGTTACAACTTACTCTCAGTTCGTGCTCGTGCTCTTATGGGTCTTTCTTCTTTCTTTAATTCTCATTCCGTGGTCCTCATGTGGAGCAAGTCTCTCAAGGTGGCTTTTGTAGGGTATGTAGAACATGACTTGTACGTGGTGGACTTTTCAGGGACCACTACTCCTCATGCTCTATGTCTCTATGCTAAAGCCGACAAGGGCTGGTTGTGGCATCGCCGCCTAGCCCATGTTAACATGAGGACTTTGCAAAGACTTCACTCCAAGGGCCACATCCTTGGAATTAACGATGTTTCTTTTGCCAAAGATCATGTTTGCAGGGCTTGTATTGAAGGGAAGATGCATGAAACTCCTCACAAAGCGCTCAATCTAATCACTATCGAGAGATGTTTGGAGATCTTGCATATGGATCTCTTTGGTCCTCCCTCTCATGATAGCCTTGGAGGCAAGAAGTATTGCTTGGTTATTGTGGATGATTTCTCAAGATACACTTGGGTGTTATTTTTCAAGTACAAGAGTGAGACTCAACAAACCGTCATTGACTTTGCTAATGAGGTTCAACGGAGGCACAATGCAACTATTCTCTCAATTCGAAGTGACAATGGAACCGAGTTCAAAAACTATACCTTGGATGAGTTTCTCAGTGATGAAGGAATCAAGCATCAATACTCCACTCCCTACACCCCTCAACAAAACGGAGTTGCTGAAAGGAAGAATCGCACTTTGATGGATGCGGCTCGGTCTATGCTAGCTGAGTTCAAGTCTCCATACAACTTTTGGGCCGAGGCCATCTCCACCGCTTGCCATGCAACCAACCGGCTTTATCTCCGCAAGAATAAGAACAAGACCCCCTATGAACTTCTCACCGGGAAAAAGCCTAATGTTAGCTACTTTCGGGTGTTTGGGTGCAAGTGCTACATACTCAAGAAAGGAGTTCGGTTGTCAAAGTTTGAATCCAAGGCTCAAGAAGGAATTTTTGTTGGTTACTCAAATCAGTCCCATGCTTATAGAGTCTACAACAAAGCCAATGGAAGAGTTGAAGAGACGAGCAATGTGAAGTTTGATGAAAATCATAAGTCTCTTGTTAGGCAAGATGGTGTTTGTGATCCAAGTGATGAAATTCCTCCCAAGGCCATAGGAAGAATGGGTGCGGGTTTCCACCTCCCCATTGAGGATCCCCTTATGGACGAAGGAGAAGGACCAAGCTCTACTCAAGTGGAGCCCTCACTCTCACAAGATCATCTTGCACCTCAAGGACCTACTTTCTTGGCACAAGCTCCCTCAAGCTCTTCTGAAGCTTCCCATGCTCATGACTCTCCAAGCTCTAAAGAACAAGCTCTTCATCAACAACATCAACCTCCCCACGATGGGGCTCCTCCTCAAGGCACCTCTCACGGACAAGCTCTTCATCAACCTCATCAACCTCCCCAAGATGGGGCTCCTCCTCAAGGTCTCGTTTCTCCCCAAGGTCAAGCTCGTCAAGATCAAGATCAAGTCAATGATCCTCTCCAAGTGATGACTCCCCCTAAGTGGAAATTGATGAAGATGACCCTCGTGTTCGTGCTTATAGTCAAGGGGGCGGCTCAATTGGTGGAAATGACCAAGTGGTAGCTCAAGAATCTCGAATTGAAGCACAAGCCCGTCGTCAAGCCTATCGTCTCGCCAAGCTTGTTCGAGATGGCCATATCCTTGATAATGTCTATGGAGATTTCAATAAAGGTTCCACTACTAGGAGGCAACTAGCTTCCTTTTGCTCTCACCATGCGTTTATCTCTCTTGTGTAACCACAGAAAGTCTTCGAAGCTCTTGAAGATGATGATTGGCTTGATGCTATGAACAAGGAACTTCACAACTTCAAGAGGAACAATGTTTGGACATTGGTTGAGCGGCCTAAAGACTGTCAAAACGTCATTGGAACCAAGTGGGTCTTCAAGAACAAGTGCGACGCGAATGGAATTGTCGTGCGCAACAAGGCAAGGTTAGTTGCCCAAGGATAATCACAAGTTGAGGGCATCGACTACGGTGAGACTTACGCCCCCGTTGCTCGCCTTGAATCCATTCGTATGCTCCTTGCCTTTGCTACCCATCATAAATTTAAATTGTATCAAATGGATGTTAAGAGTGCTTTTCTTAATGGTCCTTTGAAAGAGTTTGTTTACGTCAAGCAACCTCCAGGCTTTGAGGATCCACTTTTTCCGAACCATGTCTACAAGCTCAATAAGGCACTCTATGGCCTCAAGAAAGCCCCACGTGCGTAGTATGATTGCCTTAGGGAGCTCTTGTTAGACCGTGGCTTCGAAGTGGGCCTCATTGATCCCACTCTTTTTACTAAGAAAGTTGGAGGCCACTTGTTCGTATGCCAAATATATGTAGATGACATTATCTTTGGGTCTATTAACAAAACTTTTAATGAGGATTTTGCCAAGCTCATGACCGACCGCTTCGAGATGTCCATGATGGGGGAGTTGAAGTTTTTCCTTGGATTTGAAGTCAAACAATTGAGGAAAGGGACTTTCATCAACCAAGCCAAGTACATCCAAGACATGCTCAAGAAGTTCAAGTTTGATCAAGTCAAAGGTTCCAAGACTCCCATGCCAACTAAGGTTAATCTTGATCTCGATCCCAAGGGTAAGGAGGTGGATCAAAAACTCTATCGTTCAATGATTGGTTATTTGCTCTATCTTTGTGCATCCCGACCGGATATTATGTTGAGTGTGGGTATGTGTGCAAGATTTCAAGCCGCACCAAAGGAAAGTCACATGGTGGCTGTCAAGAGGATCTTTCGATATTTAGTTCATACCCCAAACTTTGGGTTGTGGTACCCCAAGGGAGCCAGCTTTGATCTCATTGGTTACACGGACTCGGACTGGGCTGGTGACAAAGTGGGAAGAAAGTCAACCTCCGGAGCTTGTCAGTTTCTCGGAAGATCTTTGGTTTGTTGGTCCTCGAAGAAGCAAAGCTGTGTGTCTATGTCTACTGCCGAAGCTGAGTATATCTCTACCGCAAGTTGCTGCGCTCAATTGCTATGGATGAAGCAAACCTTGAAGGATCTTGGACTATATTTTGACAAGGTGCCTCTTCTTTGCGACAATGAGAGTGCGATTGCTATTGCTCATAATCCCGTGCAACACAACCGGACAAAGCACATTGAGATTCGTCATCATTTCATTCGGGATCATGTTGCTAGAGGAGCCATTTCTTTGGAGTATGTTCCCACCAAGGCAAATCTTGCGGATCTTTTCACGAAGCCTCTTGATGAAGCAAGATTCCGAGAGTTAAGGCATGAGCTAAATATCATTGATTCGAGCAATGTTGCTTGAGCCCTTGCACACCTACCCGTGTCTCAATGTGTATCTTGTTTGGATGTAGGCATGGATTTAGGGGGAGTGTAGTTCCTCTTATGAACAAACACTATCCCTATTATGCGCACATTAAAGTTTTCATACTCTATAATCTCTAAAGGAGACCATTTGAGCTTCATGATGAGTGTTGGTAATGAACCCAAGATATATCTTCGCGGTGTCAAGCCATTTACTCTTATATAAGGTGGCTTCGGCCACCGACTCTTTTTTATTTGGTTCTTTGACCTTTTTTCTTTGTCTTGTTTGTTTTTCTTGGTTTTTGTTGTTTTTGGTTCTTCAAAGTTTGAGCTATCTATCCTAAGCCTTTCCTTACCTCAAGCCCTCTCTATTCCCTGCACAAGTTCTTCCTTGTTATCCTATCCTGAGATGGTCTTCTGCGTCGTGGAACTTCCGGCCGGGCCCGACCGAGTTCGTCCACTGAACTTCCGGTCCCTGACCGGAACTTCCGGTGGTGCTCCCTGTCCTATATAAGGTGGGCCCTGGGGGAAAACGGGATCTTCTTCCTTTTTCCCCCAAGACCCATCTTCTATTTTGGAGCGCCGCCGGCCAGGACTTCTCCAAGAGGGTGCTCCGGCCCCTTCTTCTCCAACCGCTCCTCCACAGATTTGCTCCGTGGGATCCTTCCCCACCTCGATCTCCCGCCATGGACTCCGGTATTTGCCCTTAACTCCCTCCATTAATGGAGATCTTGCTCTCACCATGGCTTGAGTTAGGGCAGACCTTGTCTAGGCTAGTTCTTTGGCTAGAACTTGTTGGAAGATCTTGGTAGGCCTAGGGTATCATGCTAGAGTAGATTGGTCCAATACATCCTTGGAAAAATTTGTGCGTTGGTGGTCTTTAGATCTAGATCTAGGGAACTCCTGTTGAAACTGTCAGTTCGTGGCCTCACCGGAACTTCCGGTGAGCCACGACCGGAACTTCCGGTGGACCATTTGTTTCACCGGAAGTTCCGATGTTTCAGCGGAAGTTCCGGCTACAATGCAATTTTTTCCTGTTTGTATTTTTCCAATCTAATTCTTTTGTTTCCTCTTCCGAACTTGTGCACTTATCCCACCTTCCCTCCCTATTCTTGTGCTTTCTTCTCAGGGGAAGGAGAGACTTGCCAAGGCAAGCGTGCCCGCCAACCATCCGTTGACATTCCTCCTGAGATTGATGAGGAAGATGCTGAAGTTGTGCGTCCAACCGCTCAGACTTCTCGCCAGAAGGCTGTTGCTGCTGCAGGGAAGAGGCCTGCTCTTGCTCAGAAGTCCACTGCTGCTGGGCCAGACATAACCAAAGCCAAGATTTCCAAGTGGAATCAGAAGGCTTACTCTGCATTCAAGGCTACAGATCCCTACCTCGTGCCTCGTGATCGTCTCTGCTTGGATCCTCATTTTCACACCTGCCGTCAGGAACAGATTTATGAAGAAATCTATGCATCAAAGAAGAAGTTCGTGGTTGCTCCTCAGAAGTACATCAATGTGCCTCACATGGAAGAGAAGCAAGTCTACTTTGGGGAGGCTCTTGATATATGCAAGAAGTTTGGATTGATTCCCCTCATGGAGCACCGTCAGAACTTTGATGTGACTGCTATTTCTCAGTTCTACTCCACTCTGTTTATTCACATGCAGTCCTCTACTGAAGGTGAGATGAAGTGGATGACCATGGATGTGTATCTTACCGCTACTTGGGTTGAGTTTGCCGAGCTTCTTGGCTATCCCATTCAGCCTGGACGCGGGGCAAATGGTTGGCGTGTTCATGGTCCTGTAGCTGCTGATCCTGAGGTCCTGGAGACTCTCTACATTGACGGATGGGGAAGTGTTGGGTATGTGAATCATCTGCTGCCAGTGTATGACATCATGCGCCGGGTGTACTTGAACACCATCTCTCCCAAGGCTGGCAACTTCGATCAGTTTCATGGATATCAGGTTGACCTCATGCATCAGACCCATCTTCGCCGAGACACTGACAGGTCCATGGATGTTATGCACTTCATCTACTCAGAGATGTGGGCGGCTCTCATTGAAAAGCGCTCCTGCATCTATGCTCCTTACATTCAGACTCTCATCAATCACAAGTGGCTCGAGAAGACTGGCAACCCTTTCCCTCAAGACAACATCACCATTCATGAAGAGAAAAGGTTCCGTGTGAGTAAGCACCAGAAGCCTCGTACTCAGGAAGAAAAGGATGCTGCTCTCAAGAAGACTCAAGATGTTGCTAGTGGTCCCTCCTCTGCTCCTGGTGGTTCTAGTGCTGGTGGTCCTTCTCTCCAGAGGCAGCCATCTTGGGCAAACAAGCTGCTTGGGAAAGTGAAGAAAACTTTCTGCTTTCTGCAGGACCGCGAGTATCAGGCTTATGTTGATCAGCGTCACAATGTTCAGCGCCAGAAGGCCATCATGGGAGCCCTCAACATTCCTTGCTCACCGGTCTCTAGCTCTGTCACTGCTCCCAAGGAGGATTGGGTTCGCAACAACTGCAACTGGTCTGAAGATGAGTCTGAGGAGGAGGTCACTGGTCCACCTGAGTCTTCTCCTCCTCCCCCTTCTCATGGCTGGGACGAGTAGATTGATCTCTTCTTCCTTTTTGGTGTCTCAATGCCAAAGGGGGAGAAAGATGTCTATTAGGTTGTCTACGGGATTTGCATGGGATGAGTCGCGAGCCTGTTCTTGCCTTTGATCTTTCTTACTCGCGAACTCTCTAGTTTATTTGTGTGTGCTTGTGGACCTTGTGGTATGTTATGTTTGAGACTATGTGGTATCTACTATGTGTTATCTCATTCTTTGCCTTGAGTGTGGTATCTTGTTGTCATCTTGGTGGTGGAGCCTCATTGCTCTTATTGTTATTATTACTCCGTTTGTCTCCACCACTTTTAGTTGGTACTGGTACGATCTCTATCCCTTTTTGCACCTTGCTCTTGTGCTATCTTTGCAATTGTTAGGGGGAGCCTCCGTGTATGTGTGCTAGTCCTGTCCTTAGAGGTCTTTTCTCTACCTTGCACACATACAGGGGGAGCTTGCCCCGTCCATTGCAAAGATTGCTTTGTTCTACAAGAATTGGGATTGTCATCTAACACCAAAAAGGGGGAGATTGAAAGGACTATATCTTCCCATGATGTTTTTGGTGTTAAATGACAATCCCAACCGTGTTTTTAACTGTGCTCTTGAGTTTTAGGGTAAACGTCGTTGACGTTTCTTTTTATTGTGATGGATGCTCTCTTGTGATCTTTTGAAGACGGTGGCCTTTTAGTCTTCTCCTAGTTTCTTTCCGGTTGTTGTTTTTAGGTCACCGTACTATTAAGAGGGGGTCCATGTTGGAAGGCTGTGGGAAATCACTTGTTCTTGCACAAACCTATATGCACCGCCACAGCCATCCCATTATTCCGTGAGAGAGAGCGTTTTCCTGTTCTGTTGGGGCCTTTTGTGTCTCACCGGAACTTCCGGACCGGAAGTTCCGCTCAAACCTTTTTCTGTGGGATGTTCTACAGTTTGTCCCGACGCTAGTTCCGCCCAAGTTCCGGTGGCGGTTCAGTAACCTTCTGTTTTGAAGTGTGCTATTTGCCGGAACTTGGCCGGAACTTGCTCGGAACTTGTCCTGGCAAAAGTTTTTGAGCGGAACTTCCGCCTAAAGGCCGGAACTTCCGGTCGGACTCGCTTCGCGACCCAAAAGTTCCGCCCCTTGTTCCGCCCCAAGTTCCGGTGAAGGCTCAGTAACCTTCTGTTTAGAGGTGTGTTATTTAGCCGGAACTTGATCGGAACTTGGTCGGAAGTTCACCGGAACTTCCGGTCCGTTTTGACCGGAACTTCCGGTTGCGCTTCTGGAGCGGGCGTCAACGGTCTGATGACCGTTGGAGCCAGGCTGGGCGGAACTTCCGGCCCCTCACCGGAACTTCCGGTGAGGTCGCGGGGAGGTTGTAACGGTTCAGCGTGGGAGGCCTATTTAAGGCACCCCTCTTCTTCCTCCCATTCTCTCTCGGATTTTTCTCTCTCCTCCATTAATGCTTGAGCTTCACCTCACTAGATCTCTCTCCCTAGCCACTCAAATGACCTGATCTTTTGAGAGGTGAGGGAGCTGACCTAGATCTACACTTCCACCAAAGAAGAATTGATTTCCCCCACCCATCCTTTGTGGATCTTGTTGCTCTTGGGTTTCTTGAAACCCTAGACGGTGTAGGGCATCCCCGGAGCTGAGGCATGTGTTGTAAATCTTCGAGGTGTCGTTGAGGGACTCCAATTGAGTTGTGGAGCCTCCCCCTCAACCTTGGTGTAAAGGTTTCGGTTGGCGCCTTCAAGGTCACCGGTTAGTGGATTGTGAGGCCTCCTTTGTGGGGGAGCTCACCGGAGAAGAAGGTGAGGCCTTTGTGGCGCTCGGGTGACCTTGTGTGGCCCCGACACCTCTCCAACGTAGACGTAGCTCCTTGGGAGTGAACTATGGGAATTACATCTCTGTGTCTCCTCGCCGGTTACTTCGTTCCCTTCCTTTACTCCTTGCTATTTACTGTTTCTGTGGTTGGTGTCCGCTTTCTTGCATTTAGGTTGTTCACTTAGTTGCATCTCTAGATAACTTCCTTTCTCGTTGAGCCTAAAAGTGAGAAACAAATTAAAATTGGTAGACGCCTATTCACCCCCCCCTCTAGTTGTATCAAGTCGGTACTTTCAACTGGCGGACATGGCACCTTCCCTCTTCAAGCAGGCACATAGAAAATCTCTGACGGCGCGGGAGGCGTTGAGCAATAAGCGTTGGATGAATGGGTTACAGCGGATCAACACGGAGGAGCAGATTGACGAGTTTGTGCAGTTATAGACCGCTATCCAAACTGTCTAGCTTGCTGATCGACGTGACGCCATTCGATGGAACCTTACGACCGACGGGAGCTACTCTGTCGCGTCCGCGTACGCTGCGCAATTATGCACCAGGATCAAGCAGCCGAGCTTGTCGCGTGCTTGGACAATTATTGTTGAAGGCAAAGTAAAATTTTTCTTCTGGCTATTCCTGCATAACAGAAACTGGACTGCAGGGATGGCCTCATGACGACAGATGCTGCTTTTGCGATCAGCAAATCGAGATTGCGGCACATCTTGCGCTGCATTGCCCCTTCGCCAAGGAGGTTTGGACACACTTTCAGGTTTCGCACCCACTTGCTATCCAGATCTTTGCGACATCTAGGACGATCAACAGCTGGTGGGAAAAGGCTAGAAGCGGGAGAAAGACGGATCAGCAGAACCTTGGTATTTCCTGCTCGGTTTATATCATCTGGCACGTCTGGAAGGAACGCTGTCGCAGAATTTTTCAGAAAGAGATCGCCTCTGCTGCAACGGTAGCGGGCCTCATCAAGGCCGACCTCGAGTTGATTAGGCTTGCTAGACTGAAACCTTAGACGCCGGGGTTGTCGGTTGTTACAGAGCGGCTGTGTTGTTTGTTTCTTTCTCTTATGAGTTCGTTTTTTCACTCCATTTAGATGTGTAACAGGCGTTTTGTTTCTCCACTATAATGCAAAAGCAGAGCACCTGCTAGTTCATGTCAAAAAAGTTAACTTCTCCAAAATGACGATGTCATTGCAAAAGTTAGTTCGTTTTGAAGAAGTCAATTCATTTTGAAAAAAATAAACTAACTTTTCCAAAATGATAATATCCATTGTAAATCGTTACATTATCTTTTTAAACTAAAGAGGGTAAAGGTATCCTAATAATGACCCACTTGCATCTCTATTGTCTCCACATATCATAAATAACCTTTTCCGCGTGACCTCGGAGGAGGGAGTGCTTCAGCCGTTTCGGACCAGGCCGGTCCGCTTTGCAGTCTTCCTTTATGCGGATGATACGGGTATTTTTGTGGGGCCTTCGAGCGAGGACATGACAGCGGTCTGTCACATTCTTGGGGCTTTCGGTGATGCAAGTGGACTGCATACCAACTTGGGAAAGTCGGAAGCATTTCCGACTGCTTGCTCCGAGGAGCAAATCGTCGCAGCTTTGCCAATCTTCCCGGCAAAGAGAGGCTATTTCCCGTACACGTACCTTGGCCTTCCGCGGCACTATGCGCGTCTTAGGGCCATCCTCTTCCGGCCTCTTTTGGACAAGCTAGGAGTGCGGCTTGCTGGATGGTTGGGAAAGCATTTCACACGAGCAGGCAGGGAGGGTGCTTCTATGTCGTGTTGTCCTCTTCTCCATGGTGTTGTACCATCTAGCGGTATTTAAATTGCCCAAGTGAATAATTCATAGGATTGAAAAGATTCAAAGAGCCTTCCTTTGGATGAATTCAGGAGCGACGTCGGGGTCTCGTCCACATCCTCTAGTCAATTGGAGCACAGTGTGCCGTCTAAAGAAATTAGGTGGCCTTGGACTTTTTGACACCAAAAAAATTGGGAGGGCCATGAGGCTTCGGTGGCCATGGATTGCTTGGACCGATCCTTCTAAGACTTGGCTCGGGACTGCCTTACCGTGTGACACCGCTGATATGGAGCTCTTTCGGGCTTCCACGGACATCGTCATTGGGGACGGGGCTCGATGCCTATTTTGGCATGATCGTTGGCTTCCAGGAGGGGCCCTCAAGTTACAGGCTCCGGACCTCTTCGCAATCGCAACACGCAAAGGAAGGATGGTGCAAAAGGAGCTCACAGACAGAAATTGGATGCGCTCCTTGGTTCATATCGCGACGCTGGCACAGCTGTCCCAATTCGTCAAGTTTTGGAGCCTATTGCAGGGCGTGGCCCTTCAACAAGGGCCAGAGTCGATCACATGGAGATGGACAACTTCCGGGATTTATTCGACATCGTCGGCTTACCATTGCCAATTTGTTGGCTCATGTACACCATTCATAATAGACATGGTTTGGAAGGTGCAGGTGGAATCGAAATGTTGTTTTTTCACGTGGCTCGTTTTACACGGGAAAATACTCACAGCTGACAACCTGGCGTTGAGAGGATGGCCCCATGATCCGGTCTGCAAGCTTTGCATGCTCCACCCCGAGACAATTCAACATCTCCTTCTCGACTGCTCCTTCTCCTCCGCTGTGAGAGAGAAAATTTTCTCTTGGAATGGAACGATAGGGGTGTCTACGCCTCCGGCTGGGCGAAGCCTAAATCAATGGTGGAAGGAAACCATTGTGGCATTTCCTAAGGTAAAGAGAAGAGAAGCTAGTGGCACCTTCATCTATGTCATGTGGGGCGTTTGGAAGGAGCGGAATAGGCGTGTGTTTCGAAACACGGCTATCTTGCCGGACGCTGTGGCTAAGCTGGTTCGCGAGAAGATCGCGCAAAGGGCGTACGCTCACACCCAGAACCCTAAAGATGTACATGTTGCGGTCTAGGTGTTACCCGGAACCTAGATTATTTTGTGACGGATTTTTTTCCAACCCTTTTGTACATAACAATCTTTTCTAATCTAATCGAATGGCAGAACGACTGCCTTTAACCTTAAAAAAATATAATTATTTTTTTCAAATTTGCTATTTCTCATGCTTCCGAGAATTTCTTATGTCTCACTCGCTCCTCTTACCATTAGATTTGGCCAGTTTTACGGTATCTTTTACTGGTCCTAGTTGAGGGATAAGTATGATTACATCTAACGGTTCAGATATTCTTTCAAGATTAGGCCTAAGTGAGGCCTAGCAATTGTAATTTTTTTTGAAGCAAGGGAAGGACCTAGAAGGGTCCAGTGCTGCATTAATCGGTGGGCATAATTACATACAGGACCTCAAAGAAAAACAAGTAAGCACACAGGCCCTGGTCATTTACAGAAAAGACCTCAAAAGAAAAAAGGAGATTACAATCAAGGCCTTCTCCACCGAGGACGATGGTGCTCTCAACGCCATGGCAGCCAGCACCCACGCCGGGGACGAGACCACTTGGCGGGGTAGCGGCTGAGAGCGCCATGACGGAGATGCAGGGGGGCCTCCGCATTGGCATAGAAGCCTGGAGATTGAAGCCGCGGATCGTCAGTGGCTACCTTGACCATGGATAGCGGTGGCGCAAGCTCGCCGTCGCTTGGGAACTCCGCAAGACGCAGCAACCAATTCCCACCGGCGAAGGAGAGAGTCAGTTCCTCCCTTCCCATCACTTAGACCACCTCCACTGTGGCTGCAAAGGAGGGAAAGGCAAGAAGACCAAACCATCTCCTCACCAGAACCGCCGATCTTCTGCTACTGCAAGACGAAGCAGTGGCCACCTAAATCCGCACTGCTGCCACAAGCCGGAACAGGTAGCCAAAGAAAATAGCAACAGAAGGCCAGCACAACATGGATCTTATTACAAGGGTGAGTGGTGGTCTTCACATCCGCCGCCTTAGGCTCTCCCCATGAGAGCACCGCAGAGGAGAGAAGAGGGACCACATCGGGAGAGGGGAGATCCGAGCCCATCTGCCCGAAGCACCCAAAGGGGTCCTTATTCAGAGGGATGTACTCGCTCGAACCGCTCCTCTGGACCACCGCTTGCCACCGGCGGGGAACATCGAGGCGGAGGAGCGACGAGGCGTGGTGGATCTGGCCACCGGAGTCCACCAACCGACCCTCAGACGCCACCAGGGACAAGTCAACTACAACTAAACTATACAGGGGTGGGTCCCTCACCCAGTCTCGACGCCGGCCATCGCCGGAGAGGAGAGGGGAAGGGGCCGAAAAGCCCCAGGGAGGAAGGAAGCTAGGTGGAGAGATGGGGAGAGGAGAGCGGTGGGAGGAAGGAGAAAGGAGATGTAAAAACTTCAATTGTAATTTGGAAAACGCTTCCTATCAGCCGGAGGATACGACCTTCGCTTCCTCCCCCTTGTGCGGCCGCCACGCGTCCTTTTATCTGCAGGAAACAACAGGGGTAGGGCCGACCAGGTTCAGTCTTATCTCCTCCCAATAGTTCTCCTCCACTCATTTTTCCTTCTTTTTCCTGCTATCAATCTCACCCTCGCGCAGCATCTACACACGGCCATGGCCACAGAGAGCTCAGGCTGCCGCTTGACCACCGTCCCAGCCATGCTGTCGCTGTCACCGTTGCCTTCCCCTTACCCCTCTGCCGCTGCGCCCAAGCCTTCTCTTCATCAATCACAAAAGTTTCTTCATCTAGATGGGGTCGGTGGTGATGCAAAGGAATGGAGGCAGAGCTACATGCTATGGTTACTGCTGCTGCTGCTGCAAAGCAAGGGCGGCGGAGCTGCGAAGCCTAGGCGTCGGTGCTCCATGCGGTCGTCGTCGGAGCTGCAACGTCAGGGCCTCGATGGTTCAAAGGAATGGAGGCGGTGCTACATGTGGTGGTCACTGTTGGAATTTAGCCGTCGTGTGGGGACTGATGCGCGCTACCGCGAGGAAACTGCTGCCGTCCATGGGCTCCACCTGCATCGACCGCCGCTAGAGGTGCGTGAGGAGGCTGCAAGGACGACGGCCGACGGGCCCGTTATCCCATTGGAGTTTCTGCGGGCAATCCCAGCGTTGCCACCACAGTTTTTGCAAATTTTCAAATTTGCATCATAGTGGGGATTTTTGTGCTACATTAGTTCTTTGGTTTTGCATGATATGAAGAATGTTTTTGCTACAATCAACTGTTGCTTTTGCAACATATAATCTATGGATTTGCATTATACTAAGATTTTTTTGCTATAACTGTTACGTAAAGTTGCTATATTAGTACAATGTTTTTGTATGAAGTCTCCGGTGAGGTCATTTTGCTAAATAAAATATATTTTTTGCTACAAAGTCTCCGGCGAGCAAAGTCGTTTTGCTACAATAACACAATTTTTTTGCTCAAAATGTTATGTGAATTTGCATTATTACAAGGATTTTTTGCTACGTAATCTCCGACAAGGTCTTCGGAATCTTTTTTTTTTGCTACCATCGTCCAGTGATTTTGCTACATTAGCCTATATTTTGCTACATTAGCCTATTTTTTTGCTACATACTTTATGTGAATTTGCATTATTAGGAGAAATGTTTTGCTACGAGGTCTCCGTCGAATTTGCTTTTTTGCTTTAACGATATTTTTTTTGCTACGAGTTTTCCGGCGAGGTCTCCGGCGAGTTTTCCGACGAGGTCTCCGGCGAGTTTTCCGGCAAGGTGTTTCTTTTTGTTTTGTTTTTTGGTGAACTTTTTTTTTGTCATATGCAGCAAGTACGAGATGTTTTTATGCTACTATGCAACAAAAGCGGGATTGGGGACCAATGTGGACACGTGTCAGTATCCTAAGCCGGAGGTTGAAAAGTCTGGTATCCTTCGGAGGATGCTCAGCACGACCCTTGTAATTTATTAGAAAAAACATTGACAAAGATCTAGATCGATGGAACGGGATACCCCAAGAAATGCAGAGCTGATTCCACGAATCCAACCCAAGGAACATGACCTTGTAGCCCCGGTCGTTATGGAGACGGCATTCATCTCAGCGGAAGCGACAACCCAGACCTAACCCTAGCAGCAGGACCGTCGGACGTACACACCAGCGCCGGCGTTTGGGCGGCGTCGACGGCCACCGCATTGCGTGGTGTTGCAGCCACGCGGCAGGCGTCCAAGGCGTCGCTGACCAGCCGGAATCCACGGCGGCTAAGGTTCGTCGTGGGGCAGCTCCACGTCTTGGAAACGAGGGAGGGGGATAGGGTGGCTTCTGCGCGGTGGTCAGTGGCTAGAGGACCTGCCGAAGCCTGCCGGAATTGAGCGGGGGACAGGCGTGAAGGGCATCGGTAGTGGAGTAAGCCGTGGAGATTGGGTTGAAAAGGAAGAATTTATATTTTCGTTATTGCAAACGTGCGGTAGCGAGGTCACAAATAGGATTCCTACTGGTCGATTTTTTTACACCATTATGAACGCGTATGGACCTTTGGATTAATGAAAATGGATGGGTATTATTTATTTAAGGGTACCATAAAAGAGTAGATTTACTTCGCGATTTATGTAACGTGCGAGTTAGGAAAGAGTTACACTTAGTTATAACTAAAAATTTAATAAATTTTATACTCTTTATGTTTCAAAATATAAGATGTTTTAGATTTGTGAAAAAAAGTATCTAGCTTTTTTGTGTATAGATTCACTCTAAACACGAGTGACCCTATATACTAAAAGTAGTCTACATACATTTGCTTTACAAAGCTAAAACATTTTATATTTGAAACAAAAAGAGTGTGTTGCAACTAAGAATTAGCATAAATAGTAGGATATATTCACTCTAAACACGAGTGACCCTATATACTAAAAGTAGTCTACATACATTTGCTTTACAAATCTAAAACATTTTATATTTGAAACAAAAAGAGTGTGTTGCAACTAAGAATTAGCATAAATAGTAGGATATTGTCAGCCGACTGAGAAAGTTCTCGTACGCATGAAATCTAGGCGTTTTTTTTTGCTGGTATAAATTATACTCTATCCAATTCATATTACTTGTTATTAAAATTGATATATATGACACAAAAACATGTCTTTATACATCTATTTTTATAAAAATTAATATGAATCGGGGAGTATAATTTATCTTCTTACAAATCAGGACCCTTGATCATGTGCTCTACAATGGACCATTTCTTCCTGTAGAGCAGTACTTGTGCTCCTCTCGTAGCTTCGACAAAAGTAAGGATATGTACGCAAGCAATCTTCTTCTTTTCTCTTTGCTAAAACGAAGGCAGATATTCTTTTAAAATAGCCCTTCGTCTTGCTTTATAAATAAAACCACGTCGATCGAACTGATAAAAGGTGATGGAGAGACCCCTTACAAAGCAGATTAAGATAAACAACAACAAAACGCGAAAGCCCACAACTCGCCACCAAAGACAATGCCCTGAGTCCGAGAAGAGCTGAGGGATCCACGACGACGCCCTCAAGAGGGTAACGACGCACCGCGCCGCCGCCATCGAGACCAATAGTCAAAGGTTTTCACCCCGGAGCCTTATCATGGATAAGGTACCCGCATCAGCGCCCCAAAAGGGTAACGATACCCGCAGGCACCGACACCAATGGTGCCAAAGCACTGAGCTTTTGCCCAAAAAACCTTCAAGCTGCTCCCCGTCACCCGCCCACGCCCACCATCCCTGAGTCTAGCTTCCGACACACAATCCGTGAGCTGCCGAAGCCGAAAGTCGCCAACACCAAACTCTCCCAATGTCCGCTCCTCGCCATCCACATGGCCGAAGAAGGGAGCCATCACCACTGCCACGACGCTCGCCGAAGAGTCGACCGCGCAGTCCACCTTATTGGGCCGCCGCCTCGGCGTCCATGAACTTGAGGCCGATCTCCGGACAACGTCATATCGCATCGACAAGGAGGACGGAGAAGGTCAAGCGCAGAACATGTCGGAAGCTAGCTTTTCTTCTAGCGGATTCCTCCGCTTATTGTTGTTGTTCCTCTTGGCTAGGGTTGGAATGGCAATTGCCGACAAGGAGCCGCGAGCGTTGTTGTCGGCAGCCACGAACTCACTGGCCAAGGAGATCATCTGACTGAGATCTAGCTTGTGATTTTCCTGTAGGCGCTTCAACTTATGTCCGAGCAGGGTGCCCTTTTTCAAACCATCAATGTAGCAGCCATAGCGGTCCGATCGTGCACTCCTACACAGGAATTTTTCATATCCAGCCAGCGGGAGAGGTAACCTCGAGATGTCTCGTCCTTTTCCTGGACGCACCACTATAGATCACCTACGATGCAAGGATGTTTGTACGTACCCTCAAAATTCTTGGTAAACGCTTCATGCATGTCCAACCAATTGCATATGGACTTCTCCGGTAAGTCGTCGATCCATTGGTGGGCCGTGCCCATCAACATCAGCGGGAGGTACTTGACGGCAATGATGGGGTTTCCCCTGGTGATCTCAACCTCTTGGCTGTAATCCTGCAACCACGCAGCTAGCCTGACAGTGCCATCATAGGGCTTGATCGTCTTGTCAATCTGAAAACCCTTGGGGTAAGTTGTGTCCCGTATCATAGGGCCAAAACAGCATGGTCCCAAGTATTGTCCTTCCCGGGCCTCCTGGGTCCTGTTCAATCACGAACATGCATCGTATGATTCTGGACTTGCTTTCTTCTTGTCGCCTCCATGGTAAGGGCTGCGTGAACGACACTGTCCTCCTCTGCCATGGTGGCTGCTAGGGGCGACAGAGGCAGAGGTGGTGGTGGGTTAGCCTTCTTTCTATTGCCCTCCTGCGACTCCTCCCCCCTGTCGCGGTTGCTTGTCGGACGCGGAGGGTCATGGTGTGACCTGCTCCTTGCCCGTCGTTGCCACTGCGCTCTCCGTCATGACGAGGCTGCTCCACATTGTCGCAGATGACGATGTCGCCCAGGGGGCGTATTGGTGGATGCATGCTTGTACAATGGTGAGCTTTTGGGTCTTAGTGATGCCGGTAAGATCGGGGCGGTGGGGGCGAGCGACAAGGGTGAGCCTTACCTCCGTGGCCAGAAGATATGGGAATAGCATCAGCCCTGTTGTGTGCGTCCCTCCGTCTTCATTTAGATGAACCCATTTGAGATCTAACATCGTTAGGAGATCTTGCCCTCTGCTGTTTGGGAGCGCTAGACTAGAAATATGTCGGGTCAGACTCTAGCCTCTAAGAGGTAGCCTTTTCCTACTGTTTGACAGCCTTGCCGACAAGGTCATAAACATGTTCCACAGTTGCGGGTGATCTATCCTGCTCCAGTAGAGTCTTGGCGATGACCAAGTTGAGGGAGGGCGTGGGCATGACTTGCTTTCCATCTTTGTCAATGTATGGCTTAGCTTGTGCCGGCTTCGAAGGAGCCCACCCCAAATTACGTCGTACGCCAGGGTCGTTGACGACGTGAGACGGAGCTTTCTTGGCCTTCTGCTCCTTGAGACGAGTCTTGTACTCGGCCTCCATGGCTATAGCTGCCTCGATCGATTTCTGTGCCTTGGCCTAATCTCGATCTAACTTTGTGTCTTGCTCCATGATGACCTGTGCTTTCTCCAGTAGTTGCCGGCGCTTCGCATCGAGATGGACAACATTTCGTATATGGGCCACGGTCACAGGCTCGATGAACAAATTATCGTACATCACCCTATCAGCTGGAGTGATTTGGGCAGCCGTAGACGTAGATGCTGGTGGCGTCGGATTTGAGGGGTTGGCGTTGCTTGGACCGATAGGGAGTTCCTGCAGCTGTTGCACTGGGATAGCCGAAGGGGGCATGGCCTTTGCCTGGCCATTATCGGCGTCATCAGCTGGTCCCTTCCCGTTGTCCCACGGCTTAGGCAGAGCTGCTCCGGTTTGATCTTCTTCCATCACACTCCCAATGGCGACGAACACCTGGTGGGATGTGACGGCCTTGTTGGCCCGCTCCTCGTGATTGATCTCCTCCTCCATATCCTTCATGGCAAAGTCGAGTTCATCCGGGTTGACGTCCATCTCCTCCGAGTGCACGCTGATTAATACGTTGGAAACGTATCTATAATTTTTGATGCTCCATGCTTGTTTAGCATCTAGTTTGCTTTACTTGTCCACACTTTGAGGTGCTTTTTACATGTTTTCTGGTACTAACCTACTAACAAGTTGCAACAGCGCCAGATGCTTGTTTTCTGCTATTTTTGGTTTCAGAAAAGTTAGTAAAGAAATATTCTCGAAATTGGACGGGACAAAGGATAAAGTCAATTACTTTCCGTGGGGAACAAGAAGTCCAGAGGAGAGCCCAGGAGGCCAGCCAGGGGGGCTAGACCCACCCTAGGCATGGGTGGGCCCTAGCCCGCGCCTGGCTAGGGTTTGCCTACCCTGGCTGCCTCCTCGGTCTCCTCCTTCGCCTATAAGAATCCCCCGATGCAGAAACCCTGAGTACCCGATCAAATAGCCATGAAACCGTTTGTAGCCGCCGCCACCATCGTCCCTAGATCGCGGGGATCTGAAGTTCTTCCCGGCACCCTGCCAGAGGGGAGATCATCTCAAAGGCCTTCTCTCCGGTATGATGCGTGAGTAGTTCCACCTTGTACTATGGGTCCATGTAGTAGCTAGATGGTTGTATCTCCTCCTTTGTGCTTTTATGTATAGATCTTGTGAGCTCCGTTCATTATCAAGATCTAATCTATTTGTAATTATGCATGTTGTGTTTGCGGGGATCCGATGGATATTGAGATTATTATGTTGGTTTTTTGTCTTTATGATTCTATCATGTCTGTGTTGTTTGTGATCTTGCATGCTCTCTGTTGTTAGTAGCTATCTTGGCCAAGTAGTTGCTAGTGACTCCAAGAGGGGGTATTTATGCTCGAGAGTGGGTTCATGCCTCTAGTTTCCAAGGTAAGTGACAATAATCTCTTTGGTTGTATATGTGTTGTTGCTACTAGGGAGAAAACAACAGTCTCTTGTTCATGGAACATATGGACTGTTTACCTTACACACTTTGCTTAAAGCAGTTGTCTGTTGCTTGTAACTTAATACTAAAGGGGTTCGGATGATAACCTGAAGGTGGACTTCTAGTCATATATGCAGTTGGATGGCGGTCTATGTATCTTGTTGCATTGACCAATCAACCTCATAGGATCTTTCTGATTAGTAATTGCATTGTTATGCCTTGCTCAGTTCCTGTCAATTGCCCTGCTATAATTTGTTTACCCTTCATGCCATGTTGTTTATCTAAGGATAGCACCTCTAGTGAACTATGGACCCCGGTCCAATCTTTACCACTAATACATCTTCCACTATTACTTGTTTACTTGTTGCAAACCATTACCTTCCACACCATACGTTTAATCCTTTGTTACAGCAAACCGGTGAGCTTGACAACCTCACTGTTCGTTGGGGCAAAGTCTTGAGTTTGTGTTGTGCAGGTCTCCATGTTACTTGCAAGACCTATGTGACGTTTCCCTCCTCCTTCTGGTTCGATAACCTTGGTCTCAACTGAGGGAAAACTTGCTGCTTGCTCTTCACACCCTATGCTTGGGGTTACCAACAAAGTGCCACGTCGAGCACCATCAAGTCTTTCTGGCGCCGTTGTCGGGGAGGCTAAGGATGTCTTCACTAGGGGAGACCTTCACTTCCTTTCTCTTTACTTTATTTTTAGTTTGCTTTGTTTATTTGCTTGGTTTTGTTTGCCTCTTTTCAAAAAATACAAAAAAATAGTTCTTGCTCTAGTTGTTGCCATGTCGGGGTCTGCCTTTATTTCCCCTATGGTAGAAATCTCCACTTTTAAGCAAAAAAGTGAAGAAATTTTTAAGGAAGCTTGGTCTAGAATCTCTGCTTTCCAGAGGGAAACTGAGCCTGAGGTAAGCCTCAGCTTGGTTATTGATAGTTTCTACCGCGGTATTGCTCTTTGTTATAGATATGCTTTGGATGATGTGGCTGAGAAATATTTTTTGCTTTGTACTGAGGATGAAGCTTTTGATGCCATAAGGAAATTAATCATGATCTATGGTACACCTAGCAAGTCTGATTCCTCTTTCACAAATATTTTTGCTAGGTTGAACACTCTTGAGACTAGTATTGCTGCTATGAATAGTTGCTATCACACGCTTAGGGCTTACCATGATTATGTTCCCATAATTTCTGAGCCTTCAAAGTGGTTTCCCACAATCAAAGTCTCTATAAATACTACACTTTTTGATGCTCACTATGATATCATGTCTGAATTTTGTCTCATGCCTAAAGATATTTTTGATTCCTTGAGTCTTTGGGGGCTTATTGAAGGAGGAGAGGAAATCTCTCTTACCAACAATGCCACTATATTGCCCATTGGAATAGCTGAAGGTGTGTTTACAAAAATCTCAGGGAAAATGATGTCTATTGATTATCTTGTTATTGAATGTGTAGGCAAAGGACATATCACACTTGGAAGATCTCTACTAAAACACCTTGGGGCAGTAATAGATGTGGGAAAAGGCATCATGCACTTTTCTCCCCCGGTAAGCAATCATATACTCCCTAAGGAGAAAAAGAAAGGTAAGAAAAGAAGGAACAAGAGGGGCAATGCTTCATTTGAAAAGACTTGATTCTTCTTGCTTCTTGTGCCTAACTTAAAGACGTTAAAGAAAAGTACTTGTTGGGAGATAACCCAAGAGTTTCCTTGAGTCTTGGAAGTTATTACTTCAGTAATGACCTCTACTTATCCTTTTTGTTTGCTTTTTGTGCCAAGAATGACCTCTAATGAGAGGGAAGTAAGATTTGGGGAGTTGCTGCCCAGAAACAGATTTCTGTCCTCCACCAAAAAAATTCGTGAGGAGGCTCTGTAACTCGGATTGAGCTCAAAATTTACGAATAAATCCCCCCAGTATGTTAGATAACTTCCGTTAGTTCAACACTTTTTGATTTGAGCAACATAAGATGTTTGAAAAAATCGGTTTCTACTTGCTGGTCTGTTTTGACAGATTTCTGCCATTATTTGCATTTGCTTCTTATTGATTCCTTTTTGAGTTCTCTTCAGGTAAATTGAGCTTTTTCAAGGAGTTACTACAGTAGCTTGTGTTTTTAGTGAAAAGCCTTGCTGTTCCAAAGCTTTGCCAGTGGTCTAATATCTTTTGAATACACTAATGTTGCTAATGAAGATTGTGTGAAGTTTTGTATGAAGGAAAATTTTCAGGTGTAGAGAGAGAATGATGCAATGGGATGAAGAATGGACAAAAGCTCAAGCTTGGAGATGCCACCATGGTGTCACCCCAAGAAATATCCAAGAGGTACAAGCGTCAAAGCTTGGGGATGTCCAAGGCATCCCCTTCTTCATCAATAAAAATCTCAGGTCTGTCTAGACACTTCGTTTTTATTGTTTCATGCACAATTGTGTTGTTCTTAGAGCATCTTAGTTTTCCTTTGCTTTGCTTAGTTTGTTTAGTAGTTTGGACCCCCGTTCTCGTTGTGTTGTTTTGCAAATAAGGTTGCTTGGTGTTTGTAAAGGAGTAGTAAGGTCTTGCTTGAAGTGCAAGAGGAGCTTGCATTTACTGTGACTTAGACTTTAGCATGACATGCTAGGTGTTGTTTTAGCATTATGCTTAGTGATTATTGATGTAGCATGTCTTGTTCCAAACAATTGAGATTGCTTAGTGTGCCTTGAAGAAATTATGCATTGTTTTAGCATGCAAAAGCATAGTATTGTGGTATTCTCCTTTGATGCTTTTCTTAGGTTGACTTGGCACATGCTCACACCATGTTATTACTCTCACAAGTCACCATTAGCCTCTATGATCATTTAGTACTTGACTTGTAGTACCACTCTTGTCTTTGATTAGTTTACTTTGTTGCACTGCATGATTTTGGCCATTATTGCTCTCTTAGTTGGTTGCTCCCAGTCTTTTGCTAGCCTCCACTTGTATGAGTAAGTGCTACTCATGCCTCCAACTCCCAAGAAACCAAGTTATTCCAAAGTGTCCACTAAAAATTCCTATGCATGGTGTGTCACACCATTCCAAGTATATTCTTGTTTTCAACTATCTTCTAATTAAAAACTATTTTGTTATGTGAAAACTTAGTGATTAAAGTCCTCACGAACTTGATGGCACACTTTATTATTTGCCCCTAATAAACTTGAACCATTGTGACAACTTTGTTGTATATGCTTGCACTTATAAGTTGGAATTAGCAGAACCGTGCTGTCATGGGGAACGTTTTCAACATTGCACTTGTACCTTGTTGTACTCGGTTGATATCATGTTCTTTTGTCTATGGATGTCACCGGTGTGAAATAAAGAGGGGACTTGTAAGTCCATAGAGTTTGTATTATGTGTTAGAGAAACGCCTGGGCCGCTAGCCTAAGCCATGCCTAATCATGGTGGAAACTTGCAGCATCACCATAATGAGCTATCTATGAAGCATCCTCAATAAAAAGCTATGCATATGGTAAATAAAATATTGCTGAGATGCTCATTGTCTGCTTGCCTTGTCATTTTGGTTATGGGAAAGCTCCTGTACCATGTGCAAGGGGTACCCCGTTGGCGGTTCTCAATGATATGCAAATACTTACAATGACAAGAACTTACCTGGACCCAAATTTGAGTATGCATGAGGTGTGGCCCTCGTATTCAAGGGACTTGAGATTGCCAACTTATACTTCGTCAAGCATATACTCCAGCTTTGCCACTTTAACATTAATCACTTCAAGATGCTTATGATAGGGGCAATGAGGGCTGAAAGCTAACAAGTACCATAATTTTTGGAAGATCTTTTTGAAACTTGTAATCCATGCTTCCTTTACAAAAAAGGCCTTTCTTCCACCATTATTGAGTCTCCACCTTCTACCTTTAGGCACCATTAAGAGAGCATAGTTGTCATTCTGTGTGCAGTGTTCCAAAGCTTATTAATTGATGCATATTGTGTTATTACTTGCTCTTGTGCTACTTGTTTCTAGTCACCCTTGTGAACTTTGCAGGTGTCCTATGCATCTATATTGCTACTCTATGAGGGACAAGTTGATTGCCACTATGCTATGTTTTCTGCATGTGAAACAAACAAACAAACGTTTTTCAATGCATGTTATTCATGATCTTTGTTTGTTGCCTGTCATGCTGCATGCATAGTTACTATGTCCTATTGTTAGAACTCCATCTTTTATGCACATGTTTAGAGTTCTTTGATCCTAGATTTCAATGCTTGCAAATGGTTGGATATTTATTGTGATGGTGCATGTCACCTTAAAAATTATTCTGTTTATCACTTACCTACTCGAGGACGAGCAGGAGTTAAGCTTGGGGATGTTGATACGTTGGAAACGTATCTATAATTTTTGATGCTCCATGCTTGTTTAGTATCTACTTTTCTTTATTTGTCCACACTTTGAGGTGCTTTTTACATGTTTTCTGGTACTAACCTACTAACAAGTTGCAACAGTGCCAGATGCTTGTTTTCTGCTATTTTTGGTTTCAGAAAAGTTAGTAAAGAAATATTCTCGGAATTGGATGGGACAAAGGACAAAGTAAATTACTTTCCGTGGGGAACAAGAAGTCCAGAGGAGAGCCCGGGAGGCCAGCCAGGGGGGCCAGACCCACCCTAGGCGCGGGTGGGCCCTAGCCAGCGCCTCGCTAGGGTTTGCCTGCCCTGGCCGCCTCCTCGGTCTCCCCCTTCGCCCATAAGAAGCCCCCGATGCAGAAACCATGAGTACCCGATCAAATATCTACGAAACCGTCTGTAGCCGCCGCCACCATCGTCCCTAGATCGGGGGGATCTGATGTTCTTCCCGGCACCCTGCCGGAGGGGAGATCATCCCGGAGGCCTTCTCTTCGGTATGATGCGTGAGTAGTTCCACCTTGGACTATGGTCCATGTAGTATCTAGATGGTTGTATCTCATCCTTTGTGCTTTCATGTATAGATCTTGTGAGCTCCGTTCATGATCAAGATCTAATCTATTTGTAATCATGCATGTTGTGTTTGCGGGGATCCGATGGATATTGAGATTATTATGTTGCTTTGATTAATGGTTTTGTCTTTATGATTTTATCATGTCCATGTTGTTTGTGATCTTGCATGCTCTCCGTTGTTAGTAGCTATCTTGTCCAAGTAGTTTCTACTAACTCTAAGAGGGGGTATTTATGCTCGATAGTGGGTTCATGCCTCTAGTTTCCAAGGGAAGTGACAATAATCTCTTCGGTTGTAGATGTGATGTTACTACTAGGGAGAAAACAATGGTCTCTTGTGCATGGAACATGTGGACTGTTTACCTTACACACTTTGATTAAAGCAGTTGTCTGTTGCTTGCAACTTAATACTGAAGGGGGTTCGGATGATAATCTGAAGTTGGACTTTGTAGCATCCCATTTGTCTAACAATTGTAATGCTACTTGGTCTAGTAATATAATGGCTACTTCATATATATAATTGTTGCATCATCATTATATCATGCTCATGTCATCATGCCACCTTGCATTTGAGCATCATATAAAACCCTTTTTGGTTTGGTTCTTCTCTCATATGCATTGTAAATTGTATTTGCCTCTTGATATTGTATTTGGTTCTTGATATATTGTTTAAATGCCCAAGTTGAGTTGGGGGCATATCTTTTATTCAACTCCATCACCTTTCTTGTCACCACCTTATAATTCCACCATCCAACTAAAATTGAGCTTTGCACTTTATTGGGTTTTACCTCTAGCTCATGTGAGTTTGGATGGCTCCACTTACAATTCCACATTCTCCCACATATGCACCATGTTGTTTTCACATTATTGGTATATGAGAGCCACATGGCCACCTTTGCATGCTATGTGAGTGGAACCCCTTGTCAAGCTTTCATATGGTTTAAATATGAATATAAGCTCATGTAGGAATACCATTGGGGTTCATGTTGGCTAGTGGCACATACACACAAGCTTGGCCACCTTATATTCATGCATGATCTTTTATTTAATCCATGTGGTAAACAAGCTCTCTTTTCTTTTGTTGGGCCTTATTCCAAAATTTGGGAAGCTTGCTTATACAAATGCCATGAGATAATCTAGTGGTTTTCCCTACTAGAGGAGGCATTTACTATTTATGCATCGCCCATGCAAGTATCTCCACATTCTAGTCTTTTGGATTTTATTTGATTTTGAGTGGATCATCTTCCATCTTCCTCTACCCCTCTTTTGCTTGATCTAGTTGGTCTTGCTAAAAACCACACCACATCTCTCTCTCTCTCTCTCTCTCTCTCTTTTCCTCACCTTCCTCTCCTTTCACCTCCATCCATGCATGGTCATGTGGATCATGCCAAAAACCCTAAACCTAACCCTCATCTACCCTAGTTACAACCTACCACCACCATGGGCACCATCTAACCTAAACCGAGCCATCCCTCTCCATCCTACCCTAGCTCTCTCCCTCTCGGCCTCTCTCCTCTCTAACCTTTGGTTCGCCCTAGCTACCCCTACCCCAACCCTAAAACCCTAACCCGAGCCACCCCTCCTACCCTAGCTCTCTCTCCTCCCTATCTTTCTCTCCCTGCCTTATGGGCCCCCACCCAGCCTCCCACCACCTGGTCCCACTGTAGCCTCCAGACTGCCTTGCCCTGCTGGCCGAGCCCCACCCGAGCACGTGAAGGAGGAGGAGAAAAGGTGGCAGCCACCTTTCCACCGTCCACCCATGGCACCCCTTCTCCCCGTTCCTATCCACTCTCCCTCTCTGCCTGTCGACGCCAGATCCACCAGGGCCTAGCCCTTCTACTCCTTCTTCCCCACCTTCCCCTGCAGCCACCTCTCCACCACCGATCACCAACCCCACCGTCGGCATCCACCTCTTACGCCAGTTCGAGGCGGGCGGTTGTTGAGGAAGGCCGTGGAGAACCCCACATCGCCCCATCACGTCGCGAGGAGAGAAGCCCACTTCGCCAGCATCGCAACGCTGCCGAAACCCTAATCTCGCCGGCCGCCAGCTCCGTCGACGATCTGCTGCGTCCGCCCGATCATTGCCGTCAACCACCCGCGGTGAGTCCCTCCCGCTAGACATCCTGCCTCGCCGTAGACCCTCGCCCTCGTCGGGCGTTTAAGCCGAACGCCATTGCGCCGCTGTGTCTGCAGCGCGCCGCTGTAGTGCCTCATCTAGCGCGATCCTCCCTCCCGACACCAATCCCACCTAGCAGCGGTCGCCGCGGCATCAGCGCCAGTCGTGGGTTCGACCCCGCGTCGTAGCTCGGCTGTAACCGATCGGTCGTCGATATTTTTCGAGAGAAGAACAACAAGCGGTCGCCCTTTTGCACATAACCCCATTCTTTTCCTCTGCTCAACCCTGTCCCCGGCTGCGCCAGGTGGCACCTGCCCCTTCACCCGCTGGCTTGTGGGGCCGAACAAGGCAAGGCCCACTTGTCAACCACTGTGGCTCGCTGTGGTCGCGGTGAGAAAAGTCTGTCGCGTGTTGGTTTCGGCCAACTCAGCGCCCCACCGTCGATGTTGGGCTAGCTGAAATGTATAAAAGCGTTACACAGTTATCTGTTTAAACAAAACAAATTCAAAATTGTTTATATTCAAATTCAAATCTGTTTTTAAATAACTTTTCAAATATAAATCCATATAATACAAATAATATATGTTTTCAAATCAGAAAAATATGGGGAATTCAAATATGCCATTCAAAATATATTTTGGACACTTTAAATTTCGAGTTGATCAAAATTACAATAAAATGCCCTTTGCCTTAATTAATTAATAACTTTTGTTTTATAACTCCGAATTTGACAAATAATATGTCAAAAATGATTAGCTCGACGAGACCTTTCTGTTTATGAATTCTTTGTTCTGTTTTGCAGCATGCACCATATAAATATAAATATTACAGCAACTTAATTGAGTATAAAATATGATTAAGACTCAATAAAATGTTTATTTCTTGTATTCTACACCTCACCCATGCCATGCTACTCTATTGCCATGCAAATTGTGCATCATTCATCATGGCATGATTGTTTGCTTGTCGCATTTAATTCCTATGCTTGTGCACTTTATTTATATTGGCCCTTGTTTGTTTGGTTCTTCTTCGAATAGATGCTGAGCAGGGGATATATCAAGAAACCCAGGAGCACTACCCAGATCCTTCTCTCGCTTCAATTGAGCTGCCAGGCAAGCACTACCACATGCTTGCATACATATAGTACCTATTGCCTCTATCTTATTCTTGCATCATTGAGTCGCGATTGCATTAAATTGAATCCCAAGTATTGCATAGCCTTTACTTTTAAAACCCCACCGAAGCTTGTTCCTCCATCCCATGAGCCACTACTACAGGAGTTGTTTGAGCCATGCGAGTCGTAGAACAACATGTGTAGGGTATGTGAGTGTCTGATGGATAACGAGGTACCTAAACAACTTAACCTGAGTAGCATGGGATAACTAATGAAAGTGGCACCGGTGAGCAATATCTGCTATTTGGTTTTTCATGCTCACTTGTGTCCTGTAGGACCCCGAGTACTTGATTCCTGTTCCTTGAATATTCGTGCTATCCACATCCGGGAGGCTTATGGGACCCCCCTGAGCCAGAGCTTGATTCATTCTTATTTCTTGGGGCCACAAACTAGTTTGAGGTTTTATTTACTATCCTGTACTTATGCCATGCTTTACTGCTTTATTTAAAATTGTGCGAGGTACTACACCTGTACTGTTTAGGATCGGGACACGATTTCACGGTATCGACAAGCCCAGTCACACTTTCGGGTTCCCAGTCGTTTACAGCCGTCCACCCAAACCTTGAGTCCGTTTCAGAGTCAGCTAACTTCGTTGCGGGTAGCTTAATGGGGTGGCCCCCAAAAATATTTCTGAATCCTGTGATTGCTTTGTCATGAATGCCTCGTTGGGTTTTGATTTGGTTTTTCCGAGGTTGATCGAGTGTGTGTTGCTATTTGTGCACCCCTGCAGGGTAAAACTTTCTGAAAGCCGTGTCCGCGGTTATGGACGACTTGGAGCACAGTTTCTCGATCATAGACAAATATAACTAAAGTACCGCTTTTAATTTGACTAAATGGCCGACTAGTAAATAGTGCAACACTCATGGAATGGATAATAAAACTGCCAACGGATGGGGGTTGTTAAATCGCTTCCTCGTTGGTAGCGAGGAGGAGGATGGATCTTAATATTTGTTATAAGCTTTGTTATTAATTCACGGACATCCGTCTATCTTTGGTTAGGCGGATGGTTAGCGAGTATCTATAGAATTGCTAGGAATTATCTTTTGCTGCAATTCGTCACTCAGTTGTGTCCCCTTTAGAGGCATAAAGACTTCTTTGAGTACCCTAGGGTCTCACACGATAAATTATTTGATTCGGATGAGCAGTACACTCACAAGATAGATCTTTGGGTGGAGGCGGACGATGTGGGCAACGATCATTCGTGTAGAGATTCCGGAGCGGGATCCGTGAGATCTGTAGGCGGGATGTGTTTATTTATGGGGCATCTTATGCCGATTTGCTTCTTATCCGTACTCGGATCTTGTTTGCCGCTTCACTTTGATACTCGATGTTTGATGTATGAGGAGATATCCTAAACTATTATATCTATCTAGGATATTTGGATCTTCTGTATGGCGTTGCAATATTTCTATTTCTTTTAGATGGAATGGCTCGATGTCTTTGTTGTATGGTGGCTTGCATACATACCCATTTGTGTATGTAGTTGATCCCTTCGCTTTGCCGATTCGCCCGTTCTTGTCCCGATGTTTGGAAATGGTTGGGACGGCCGAAAGGTCTACCTGTGAGTGGCATTTGGGCCCCACCGTACTATTTCAACCATTTCCGCTCATCCAGGCTTGTAACTAGGAGCGTAATTCACCGAGGTAGTTACAGACTTCTAGTCATAGATGCAGTTGGATGGCGGTCTATGTATCTTGTTGTATTTACCAATCAACCTCATAGGATCTTTCTGACTAGTAATTGCATTGTTATGCCTTGCTCAGTTCCTGTCAATTGCCATGCTGTAATTTGTTTACCCTTCATGCCATGTTTTTTATCTAAGGAGAGCACCTCTAGTGAACTATGGACCCCGGTCCAATCTTTACCATTGATACATCTTACACTGTTACTTGTTTACTTGCTGCAAACCATTACCTTCCACATCATACGTTTAATCCTTTGTTACAGCAAACCGGTGAGCTTGACAACCTCACTGTTCGTTGGGGCAAAGTCTTGAATTTGTGTTGTGCAGGTCTCCACGTTGCTTGCAACACCTGTGTGACGTTTCCTTCCTCCTTATGGTTCGATAACCTCGGTATCAACTAAGGGAAAACTTGTTGCTTTCTCTTCACACCCTGCGCTTGGGGTTACCAACAAAGTGCCACGTCGAGCACCATCACTGATGTTGGTATAAAGCGCATCCAAAATGGAGTCAGAGGGTGCGGGAGCTTCCTCGATGACGGAGGACGATGCTGAGGAAGTGGGATCGTTGGTTGGTGGTGGCGGTAGCCCGGGTACGGCGATAGGTGCTGCCTAGGTGACCCCATCAGCAGTGGCAAAAACAACAATGTTGACCATCTGCTCGAAAGTAAGGATGCCTATGGCATGTTGCTGCCTGAGCGTATGCCGGAGAAGTGTGCCGCGATCCAGCCCTTCAACGAAGTGGTAGACGACATCATTATTTGGGTAGCCCTCCAGATCGTCTCGTATCCGGAGCCATATGGCAAGAAAATCTTGGGGGCTTTTACCCTCTCTCTAAATGCAGAGCGCCAGATCGAAGATGGTTACCATGCTGACGAATTGCGATCGCTGCTTTCCAGACGCACGGGCTAACCCGGCGGATTTGCAGTGATATTCCACCATTATATCCTGCACAGGGGCGGTTTGGGTGGGCCTTGAATTTTTTCGATCTTAGCCGGCAAACTCCAAAGAGATATCCGACTTCGATCCTTCCGCGAAAGTGTACTGCCGTGCGGGCATTGACGATCCTCTGACTTCCAGGGAACTAGCGCCCGAGTCGGTTTCGCCGATGAAGAGGTGGATGTCTCTGATTGGAACAATCAAGCAACGGGTGGGGTTCGTCATTGTCGTGATCCAGAACTCGTCAGGATGGACGATTGGAATGTTGCCAGAGAAGAGAACACGGCCGATGGCTACTATTTTTCCGATTCCCGCGAAGATCTTGGACCTCACCCGTTGTAGAGCTTGAAGTGCCTCTTGCCCCATGGTGGGCGCCAACTGTCCTGGTGTTTCCGACGAGTACGCCATGGAGGGGTACTCACAGTGTGTGTTTAGAGACGTGGGGGAAGGCGGAAAGTTGGCGGGTACGAGGTAACACAGCTGTTGGAGATATGCCCTAGAGGCAATAATAAATGTAGTTATTATTATATCTTTGTGTTTATGATAAATGTTTACATTCATGCTATAATAGTATTAACAAGGAAACATTAATACTTGTGTGATTTGTAAACTTAATTTGAAGTCCCTAGTATAGCCTCTATACTTCACTAGCTTGTTGGTTGATTAAATGATTGTGGTTTCCATATCATGAACATTGAGATGTTATCAACAACAAGATCATATCGTGTAGCATCCCAGTTGTCTAACACCTGTAATGCTACTTGTTCTAGTAATAAAAAGGGCCACTTCCAACATATAATTGTTGCATCATCATCATATCATGCTCATGTCATCATGCCACCTTGCAATTTGAGCATCACATAAAACCCTTTCTTGTTTGGTTCTTATCTCATGTGCATGGTTAATTGTATTTGCCTCTTGATATTGTATTTGGTTCTTAATACATTGTTAAATGCCCAAGTTTATTTGGGGGCATATCTCTTAATAACTCCACCACCTTTCTTTCACCACCTTTTAATTCCACCATCCAACTAAATATGAGCTTGGCATTTTATTTGAGTTATCTCTAGCTCATGTTGGTTGGTTGGATTCCACCCATAATCTTTTGCTTGGCCTTTGCCCACCTTTTGGGAATGCAAGGAATAATGCCACATGAATTAATGTTGTTTTCACAATATAAATACATGGCAATTATTGTTTGCATGGGCCATGCAAGTGCCACCTTTTTCTTGACTTTGAATTGTTATTTGGTTTTGCTTGCATGGATTACCTCTCCTTTGCTTAATCTTGTTTTGGCTTGTAGTTTTCTTCACATCCTCTACCCCTCTAACCCCCTATAGCTAAACCTTAATCCCCATACCCCATGCATGCACATGTGATCGTGTGGCATGCACAAACCTAAACCCCACCTTCCTCTCTCTACCTCTTTTCTTTTGATCTTGCTTGGTCTTTAATTGGAGCATGCATGATTCAAAGAATACCTATCCATCTCTCTCTCTCTCTCTCCAAAACCCTAATCTACCATACCCCCTCTAAGCAAAACCCTAAACCTACCCCATGCCCCATAACCATCCTAGCTAAAAACCTAAACCACACCTATTCTAATCACAACCAAAGTACCCCCTCTCCCTCTCCTCTCTAGCTAACCCACCCCTAAACCTAATCTAGCATGTCCACATGGTCACCATGCCCTAGCTACCCCATCTAAGACAAACCCTACCCGAGCCCATGCCTCTCCCTCTCTCGGCTCTCTCCCTCTCTGCCGGCGTGTCCCCACCCTAGCTCCTTCCCTGGCCCACCTGCAGTTCCCCTGGCCCCACCTGGCTGTAGCCGTGCCCAGCTTCCCCCTGGCCGCCCATGCACGTGAGGAGGACAAGGTGGCACCGAGGCCACCTTTCCATCAACTCCTTCCCCACGCTAGCCCCACGCCATCTACCTGCCCCCTGTCGATCTTATCCTTCCCCCTCGCCTCTAGCCTTCCCCCATATCCTCCCAGGCCTCTCTCCTTCCTCCCCAACGAGCAGCCCTCCACCATAGCCAAACCCTAGCGCTTCGGCCTGCTGCGATCTGCGCGCCCTGCTGCTTCCCGAAGACCACGGAGGCGCCGACGAGATCCCCTGCACCTTCCAGTGGTTAGTACCGGAGGAGGCAATGGAAGGCCCCGAGCACCGCCGCCGTCGCCATGGCCAGAGAGATCTGACGTTCCTCGCCACGAGCCCGCCGGCGGATCCGTACCTCCCCGAGCCTCGCCAACCTCGTCGTCGAGCTGCGGGTGAGCTCCTCCTCTCCCCAGACAAGAGCCTCTCCCCTCTCGCGCGCCGTAGCCCCGCCGCACTCCGTCGAGCGCTCTGCGTGCGTGCAGCCGCGCGACCGGCAGCTGCGGCAGATGGGTCGCCCACTCGTCGACTGCCCGCAGCTGCAGTCCCCCTCGCTAGCTTCTTTGACAAAGTGCGAGCCGCACGATCCTCTGCGATTTTCCTTTGCGCCTAGTCGAGTTCGCCGCCGTTTGGTCGCCATCGGCGCGGAAGACGGCGATCTACCGCCGTCGGCAAGACCTTTCCGTCGAACGCGGCATTGCGTGCTTTGGCGCTTAGGCCCTCCCCTTTTTCCGCTTAAACCCGCGACCCCACCTACCAGTCGATGGAACTTTGCAAAAAGGATCCACAGTTTCTTTTGTTTCCGCCCGCGGTCCCTGGATCAACCACGTGTCGCCACTGGCGGCAGCATAAGTGGGCTCTTTGGCGCTGGACCGCTGTCGACCTCGGCTAGAGTGAGCCTGGGTGAGAAAATCTGGAGCGTGTGTGTATCTGCCCAGTCAGCCTGGTGACCCCACCTGTCATTCTCTGGTGTAGTTTTCTGCTGAGTAACAAAAGACCAAGAGTTTGCTGATTCAAAAATTTCAAACAATTTCAAACAAATTCAAAATAGTTCAAATTCAAATCTGTCAAATTTAATTAAACTCATAACTTATTCCTGGTTTGGAATTTGAATTCAAACCTTATATGAAAAATGTTTAGTTTTTGAATTATAATTCAAATCCTTATTCAAATATTTTCAGAATTATTTTTGTTAGTCAAACTTTGACTTTGACCCTAATTAAATAATTTTGACCTAACATAAATTTAAATTCATAATTTCAAATAATACAAATAATATATGTTTTTGAATCAGAAAAATGTGAGGATTTCAAATATGCTATTCAAATTGCCTTTTGCACATTTAAAATTCCAAGTTTATTCAAATTACAACAAATGCCACTAGAATTTAAATAATTAATAACTTTTGATTTATAATTCCAAATTGAACAAATGATATGTCTAAAATGATCAGCTCGACGAGACCTTTCTGTTTATGCTATCCATGACTTCAATTGCAGCATGCATCATATCAATATATAGTAAACAGCAATTGTTATGACAACAAAATGTGATCCAAAACCCCATTAAAATGTTATTACTTGTCTTCCACACCTCACCATGCCATGCTACCTTATTGCCATGTAAATTGTGCATCATTCATCATGGCATGATTGTTTGCTTGACGCATCTTATTCATATGCTTGTGCTCTATATTCATGTTGGCCTTGTTTGTTTGGTTTTTCTCGGATAGACACTGAGCAGGGGTTATATCAAGAGAACCAGGAGCACTACCCAGATCCGTCCCTCGCTTCAACTGAGTTGCCAGGCAAGCACTACCACATGCTTGCATACATACAGTACATATTGCCTCTATCTTATTCTTGCATCATTGAGTCGCGATTGCATTAAATTGAATCCCAAGTATGCATAGCCTTTACTTTTAAACCCCGCCGAGCTTGTTCCTCCATCCCATGAGCCATTACTACAGGAGTTGTTTGAGCCATGCGAGTCGTAGAACAGCATGTGTAGGGTATGTGAGAGTCTGGTGGATAACGAGGTACCTAAACAACTTAACCTGAGTAGTAATGGGATAACTAATGAAAGTGGCACCGGTGAGCAACATCTGCTATTTGGTTTTTCCTGCTCACTTGTGTCCCGTAAGACCCCGAGTACTTGAAACCTGTTCCTTGCTTTATCGCGCTATCCACATCCGGGAGGTATATGGGACCCCCCTGAGCCAGAACTTGATTCCGTCTTATTTCTTGGGGCCACAAACTAGTTTGAGGTTTTATTTACTATCCTGTACCTATGCCATGCTACTTCTGTATTTACGATTATCACGAGAACTGCTGTCTTTATTTAGGTAAGCGTAATGTTTTCGCGGTATCGACAAGCCCAGCCACACTTTCGGGTTCCCAGTCGTTTACAACCATTGTCGCAAACCTTGAGTCCGTCTCGGAGCTTGCTTACTTCGTTGCGGGTAGACTCCAAGGGGTGGCCCCCTGAAATATTTCTGAATCCTGTGATTGTTCAGTCGTGAAAGCCTCGTTGGGTTTTGATTTGGTTTTTCCGAGGTTGATCGGCGTGTGTTGCTATTGGTGCACCCGGCCGTAAAACTTTTCTCGCCGTGTCATGGTTATGGACGACTTGGAGCAGTTTCGATCATAGACAAGCATAACTAAAGTACCGCTTTAATCGACTAAGTAATTTGACTAGTAAATAGTGCAACACTCATGGAATGGTTAATAAAATTTCCAACGGATGGGGGTTGTTATCCGCTTCCTCGTTGGTAAGCGAGGAGGAGGATGGATCTGATGAGATTACCATTATAACTGTTGTTCTTAATTCACGGACATCCGTCTATCATTGGTTAGGCGGATGGATAGCGAGTATCTATAGAACTGCTAGGGTTTATCTTTTGCTGCAATTGCGTCACCCCAGGTTGTGTCCCCTTTAGAGGCATTAAGACTTGCTGAGTACCCTTAGGGTCTCACACGATAAATTATTGGTTCAGATGAGCAGGTACCCTCGCAGGACGGATACTGGGTGGAAGAGGCTGATGATGTGGGCAACGATCGTTCGGTGTAGAGATTCCGGGAACGGGGATCCGTGAGATCTGTGGTTGGGATGTGCTTATTTTCTATGGCATCTTATGCCGATTTGCTTTTTATCCGTACTCGGACCTTGTTTGCCGCTTCCGCATGATACTCTGATGTGTGTTGTATGAGGAAGTATCCTAAAATATTAGATCTATCTAGGTCATTTGAATCTTGCCGTATGGCGTTGCTATATTTCCTTTCTTTCTAGATGGTATGGCTCTGATGTACTCTTGTATGGTGGCTTGCATACATACTCATTTGTGTATGTATTTGATCCCTTCGCTCGCCGATTCACGTCTGAGTCCCATTGAGATGGTAGTGGTTGGGACGGTCGAAAGGTCTACCCGTGAGTGGCTTTTGGGGCCCCACCGTACTATTTCAACCATTACCGCTCATCCAGGCTTGTATCTAGGAGCGTAATTCACCGAGGTAGTTACATATCGTTAGGAGAATGATATGGTGGACATACTCCTATTGATAAGCGTAGCATAAAGATCAAGTCATTTCAATAGTTCAATTGCTATATGCTTTCTGATACATAGTAACCTAATTCCTTCGACCATGAGATCATGCATATCACCTTTACCGGGTGGATGCTTTGATGACATCAAACACCACACCGTAACTGGGTGGCTATAAAGGTGGCATTAAGTGTTCGGAAAGTATTGGTTGAAACACATGGATCAAGAGTGGGATTTGTCCATCCACATGACGGATAGATATACTCTGGGCCCTCTCGGTGGAATGTCATCCAATTGGCTTGCAAGCATGTGACTTGGTCACAAGGGATCACATATCATGGGAACGAGAAAAGAGTACTTATCGGTAACGAGGTTGAACTAGGTATGCAGAGATACCGACGATCATAACCTCGGATAAGTAAACTATCGTGAGACAAAGGGAAATTGGTATCGTATGTAAGTGGTTCATTCGATCGCAAAGTAATCGTAGAAATATGTGGGAGCCATATGAATTTCCAGATTCCTCTATTGGTTATTGTTCGGAGAAGTGTCTCGATCATGTCCGCATAATTCACGAACCGTAGGGAGACACACTTAAGGATTCGACGTTGTTTTGAGTAGTTATGGTATTATGAGAAAGAGACCGAATGTTGTTCGGAGTCTCGGATGGGATCCGGGATATCACGAGGTGATCCGGAATGGTCCGGAGAATAAGATTCATATAAGGAAAGTCCCGTTTCGGAGTTCGGGAATGATTCCGGTGTTTTCATCGGGAATGTTCTAGAAGGTTCCGGATTGTCCGGCACTCCGGGGGGGAGGGTACATGAGTGTGTCATTGAATGATTGCATCATGTACTAAGTGTTCTTGCTGTTCCAAAAACATGAAAGTAAAATTGCCAGTTTGAAAGTCAAACGGCTAAAACAGGAAACTGTGGGAAACAGGAAACTGTGGGAAACAAGCAAGAGGAGTTGGAACCAACTTGGAGGAGGAGTTGGACTCCTCCAGGCCGGCGCCCAGCCCTAGGCCGAGTTGGGGAGGGACTCCCTCCCTACCCTGGCGCGCCAAGGCCCCTCCACCCATAAAAGTAGGGGCAGGGCTCCTCCTTGAGACACACAAGTTTCCACCTCTAATCTCAGGTTTAGAGCCGTTTGGTTTAGAGCTTCTAATTGCTTTAGCCTGCGGTTTAGAGCCTTCTAATTGGTGTGTCTAAATCTCTAGACCACTAATAGCCCTCTCTCATAATCCACCATACTCGCTCGGCTTAAAGCCTGCGGGATCTCCCTCTACTTAGGTACCACGCCGTTGTCTTTGGGAATCGCGAGAGTGCTACAACCTCCGCCTTCTTTGGAACAAGGGAGAGGAAGGTCTTCGTCGAACGCAGCGATCACTGAGCGCTGCGGAAGCATGGCCTTGAAGGATCGTCCACGATCTTGAGATCGGAAGAATGCGACTACATCACCCACGAGAATCCGCTCTCGTTAAACACTTTGGAATCTTCGAGGTAAGTTATTCCATCGATTCGTTGCTACAATCTAGTAGATAGATCTTGGCTTGTTTGTTTGTATGCGATAGAAAATTTTTGTTTTCCATGCTACGAACCCCCTACAAAGGGTATCGAGCCGTGTCTATATGTAGATCTGTTGCCGAGTAGAACACAATGGTCATTGTGGGCGTTGATGCTTTTATTGTCGATTGCTTTTGTGTACTTTGCATCTTGCGGTATGTTGGGATGAAGCGGGCTAACCTTACATGACATCGTTCATGAGACTTGCTCCACGCTTGACATGCAACTTGTATTGCATAAGTGGCTTTCGGGTGCTGTTTCTCCTAGCATAGTTAAGATCTAATTTACACGGGTAATCAACAATGCTAGTATCAATGTTGTGGTTCTTGTTCGTAAGTTAGAACGACACTTATTGAAAGCCCCAAACCACGTAAAATATGCAAAGAAAGTAGAGGCGTCTAACTTTGTTTTGCGGGGGTGTCTGATGATGTGATATGGCCATGATAGTGATTATATTTGATGTATGCAATGTTCCTTATTGTAAGTTGGCAACGGCAGAGCCATATGGTTGTCTTTAATTTATGTTAAGACCGTGTCTATTCAAAGTAGTTGTAATAGTTGAAGCCGTGGGCGACAACCATGGTGAAGCGTCATTGACCTTGATGCAATGCGGTGATGATGGAGATCATGTTCGTGCTTGAAGATGGAGATCGGAAGCACAAAGAAGAAAACCATATCATATCACATATTATGAATTGCATGTGATGTTAATCCTTTATGCATCTTGTATTGCTTAGTAGGCGGCGGTAGCATTATAAGATGATCCCTCATGCACATGAATTTCAAATCATAAAGTGTTCACCCTTAGTTAGCACCGTTGCTAAAGCTTGTTGTTTTGAAGCACCACGTGATGATCGGTGTGTTAGATTACGCAAGTGTATACAACGTGAGCAAGCCAGATTTGCTCATGCGAAACTAAGGTTTGATCTTGACGAGCCTAGCAGTGCGGACATGGTCTCGGAACACGGATTACGAAAGGTAAAGCATGAATCGTATAGTAGATATGATGAACATGTCGATTGTTCGCCATTGAAACTATATCAACTCTCGTGATGATCGGTGTTGATGTAGTGGATTTGGTTCGTGTGATCACTAAAACAATGTGAGGGATGTTGTTTTGAGTGGGAGTTCACCTAGTTTAATTTCGTTAATTAATTTGAACTCAATTTGTCATAAACTTAGTCTAAACTATTGCAAATATGTTGTAGATCAATGGCAGCCCCTACCATCAATTTTAATGCGTTCCTAGAGAAAGAAAAGTTGAAAAACAATGGAAGCAACTTCGGATTGGTTCGCAATTTGAGGATTGTCCTCACAGTGGTAATTTGACCTATGTCTTTGGATGCACATTGGGTGACCCACTGCGGTGATGCTTCGATGAAGTAAAGAATGTTTACCTCGCTCGGAAGAATCGGTACTACATAGTTCGATGTGCTATCTTGTATGGTTTAGAATCGGAGCTTGAGAAAAGGTTTGAAGAGTCGGACCCATATGATATTGTCGAGGATCTCAAATTGATTTTGAGACTCATGCGGCAATTGAAAGCTATGAGGCTTCCGAAAAGTTCTTTAAGCGCAAGATGGAAGAGGCACTCGTCGTGAGCATGTGCTTAAGATGTGCAGGCACGCAAACAAACTTCAAAGCTTGGGTATAGTGATTCCTAATGCTTTGGGGATTTACCGTCCTCCGATCACGCCACCAAGTTACAGAACTTTGTGATGAACTACAACATGCGAACATGAACAAAGAGTTGCGAACTGTTTGCTATGTTAAAGTCTGCGAAGTGGAGATCAAGAAAGAGCACCAAGTGTTGATGGTCAATAAGACCACCAAACTCAAGAAAGGCAAGTCTAAGCAAAGGGACACTTCAAGAAGGGTGGTAAGAAAGTTACCACCGACGAAGAAAACCAAGGCTGGACCAAAGCACTAAACCGAGTGCTTTTCTTGCAAGGGAGAAGGTCACCGAAGCGAATTGCCCAAAGTACTTGGCGGATCTGAAGCGGCAACATCAAGAAGAAAGGTATATCGATATACATGTTATTGATGTGTATCTCACTAGTACTGTAGTAGTGCTCAGGTATTTAATCTTGGTTCGGTTGCTCATATTTGTAACTCGAAGCAAGTCTTTGCAGAATAAGCGGAAGCTAGCGAAGAACGAGGTGACGATGCGGCGTGGGAAGCGGATCAAAGGTTGATGTGATCGCGGTCGACGCTACCTCTTCATCTACCATCGGGATTAGTTTTATACTTAAATAATTGTTATTTAGTGCTGCGTTGAGCATGAACATTATATCGGGATCTTGTTTATTGAGACGGTTACTTGTTTAAGTCGAGAATAATGGTTGTTCGATTTATATGAGTAATATGTTTTACGACATGCACCTTTGATAGATGGTCTATTATTATTGAATCTCGATAGTGGAAATACACATATCAACAATATTGAGGCTAAACGTTTGAAATCAAGCGATAATTCGACCTATATGTGTAATCGTCTTGGTCACATTGGAGTGAAGCGTATGAAGAAACTCCATTCGATGGACTTCTTGAATCACTTGATTTTGAATCACTTGAAAGATGCGAAGCATGTCTGATGGGAAAAATGACTAAGACTCCATTTTCTGGTATGATGGAGCGAGCTACGGATTTATTGGATATCATACATACCGATGTGTGTGGTCCAATGAGTGTAGCATCGCGCGGTGGTTATCGTTATGTTCTTACCTTCACAGATGACTTGAGTAGATATGGGTATATCTATTTCATGAAACATAAGTCCGAAACTTTCGAGAAGTTTAAGGAGTTTCAAAGTGAGGTAGAGAATCAACGTAACAAGAAGATTAAATTTCTACGTTCTGATCGTGGAGGTGAATATCTAAGTTACGAGTTTGGAGAGCATTTAAAGAAGTGTAGAATACTTTCGCAATTGACACCGCCGGGAACACCACAGCGTAATGGTGTGTCCGAACGTCGTAATCGAACTCTCTTAGATATGGTTCGTTCTATGATGTCACTTACAGATTTACGCTATCATTTTGGGGTTATGCATTAGAAACAGCCGCATTCACTTTAAATAGGGCACCGTCTAAATCCGTTGAAATGACACCATATGAATTATGGTTTGGGAAGAAACCTAAATTGTCGTTCCTTATAGTTTGGGGATGCGAAGCCTATGTAAAGAAGTTACAGCCGGACAAGCTTGAACCCAAAGCGGAAAAATGCGTCTTCATAGGATACCCGAAGGAAACTATTGGGTATACCTTCTATCATAGATCCGAAGGCAAAATCTTCGTTGCCAAGAATGGATCCTTTCTAGAGAAGGAATTTCTCTCGAAAGAAGTGACTGGAAGGAAAGTAGAACTCGACGAGGTTGTCGAACCTTCTCTCGAAATTGCGAGTAGCGCAACACGGAAGAAGTTCTGTGGTGCTGCACCAATTAGAGAGGAAGCTAATGATGATGATCATGAAACTTCGGTTGAAGTTGCTCTGAGCCTCGGAGGTCAACGAGAACTCGTACCACTCCAGTTGGTATGATTCCATTATGAGTGTCATGTTGGTGGACAACACCGATGACCCGAGACATATGAGGAAGCGATGATGAGCCCGATTCCAATAAATGGCAAGAAGCCATGAAATCGAGATTGGATCCATGTACGAAAACCAAGTATGGACTTTGGTGGACTTACCGGATGGCGGAAGGCTGTCGAGAACAAATGGATTTTCAAGAAGAAAAGCAGATCTTGATGGTAATGTTATGTCTATAAAGCTCGACTTGTCAAAAGGGTTTCGACAAATTCAAGGAGTTGACTACGATGAGACTTTCTCACCAAGAGCGAAGCTAAAGTCTGAGGATTATGTTAGCAATCGCTGCATATTATGATTATGAGATATGGCGGATGGATGTCAAACAGCATTCCTCAATGGAGATATTGATGAAGAGTTGTATATGATGCAACCCAAAGGTTTTGTCGATCCTAAAGATGCTAACAAGGTATGCAAACTTCAACGGTCCATCTATGGATTGAAGCAAGCATCCCGAAGTTGGAATCAACGTTTTGATAAGGTAATCAAAAGTTTTGGTTTTATACAAACTTATGGAGAAGCTTGTATTTACAAGAAAGTGAGTGGGAGCTCTGTAGCATTCTTAATACTATATGTGGATGACATATTGTTGATTGGGAATAATGTAGACCTTCTGAATAGTGTCAAGGAATATTTGAATAATAGTTTTTCAATGAAGGATCTTGGCGAAGCAGCTTACATATTAGGCATAAAGATTTATAGAGATAGATCGAAACGCCAAATATCATTATCACAGAGTACATATTTGGACAAAGTTCTAAAGAAGTTTGGAATGGAAGAAAGCAAGAAAGGGTTCTTGCCCATGTTGCCCAATACGACCTTGAGTAAAACTCAAAGTCCAACATCGGCAGAAGATAGAGAAAGGATGAGTAAGACTCCCTATGCCTCAGCCATAGGATCTCTAATGTATGCCATGCTATGTACTAGACCCGACATTGCATATGCTGTTAGTTTAACTAGCAGATATCAAAGTGATCCAGGAGTGGATCATTGGACAATCAAAAACATCCTTAAGTACTTGAGAAGAACTAAGGATATGGTTCTTTCTTATGGAGGTGATGAACATTTCGTTGTTAATGGTTACACCGATGCTAGTTGGAACACCGATCCGATGATTCTAAATCACAACTGGGTACGTATTTATTTTGAATGGTGCAGCGATTAGGCGGAGGAGTGCAAAGCAAAGCGTTGTGGCGAGATCTTCAACTAAATCGGAATACATGGTCGCTTTGGAGGCTTCACAAGAAGCGATATGGATGAAAGAGTTCATTACAGAGCTGGGTGTGGTTCCAAGTGCGCTGGACCCAATGTCTATCTCTCTGTGATAACATGGGCGCCATAGCCAATGCGCAAGAACCAAGGTCACACAAGAAGTCAAGATATCAAGTCTGCTTTCACGCTATTCGAGAACATATCCGGGATGGGGATATAAAGATTTGCAAAGTACACAGATCTGAATGTGGCGGATCCGTTGACTAAACCTCTCCCGAGGGCAAAACATGACCAACACCAAACTGCCATGGGTGTTCGGTATATTACCATGTAATCAAGATTAGATGACTCTAGTGCAAGTGGGAGACTGTTGGAGATATGCCCTAGAGGCAATAATAAATGTAGTTATTATTATATCTTTGTGTTTATGATAAATGTTTACATTCATGCTATAATAGTATTAACAAGGAAACATTAATACTTGTGTGATTTGTAAACTTAATTTGAAGTCCCTAGTATAGCCTCTATACTTCACTAGCTTGTTGGTTGATTAAATGATTGTGGTTTCCATATCATGAACATTGAGATGTTATCAACAACAAGATCATATCTTTAGGAGAATGATATGGTGGACATACTCCTATTGATAAGCGTAGCATAAAGATCAAGTCATTTCAATAGTTCAATTGCTATATGCTTTCTGATACATAGTAACCTAATTCCTTCGACCATGAGATCATGCATATCACCTTTACCGGATGGATGCTTTGATGACATCAAACACCACACCGTAACTGGGTGGCTATAAAGGTGGCATTAAGTGTTCGGAAAGTATTGGTTGAAACACATGGATCAAGAGTGGGATTTGTCCATCCACATGACGGATAGATATACTCTGGGCCCTCTCGGTGGAATGTCATCCAATTGGCTTGCAAGCATGTGACTTGGTCACAAGGGATCACATATCACGGGAACGATAAAGAGTACTTATCGGTAACGAGGTTGAACTAGGTATGCAGAGATACCGACGATCATAACCTCGGATAAGTAAACTATCGTGAGACAAAGGGAAATTGGTATCGTATGTAAGTGGTTCATTCAATCGCAAAGTAATCGTAGAAATATGTGGAGCCATATGAATTTCCGATTCCTCTATTGGTTATTGTTCTAGAAGTGTCTCGATCATGTCCGCATAATTCACGAACCGTAGGGTGACACACTTAAGGATTCGACGTTTTGAGTAGTTATGGTATTATGAGAAAGAGACCTAATGTTGTTCGAGTCTCGGATGGGATCCGGGATATCACGAGGTGATCCGGAATGGTCCGGAGAATAAGATTCATATAAGGACGTTTGAGTTCGGGAATGATTCCGTGTTTTCATCGGGAATGTTCTAGAAGGTTCGGATTGTCCAAGACTCGGGGAGGGTACATGAGTGTGTCATTGAATGATTGCATCATGTACTAAGTGTTCTTGCTGTTCCAAAACATGAAAGTCAAATTGCCGCTTGAAAGTCAAACGGCTAAAACAGAAACTGTGGGAAACAAGCAAGAGGAGTTGGAACCAACTTGGAGGAGGAGTTGGACTCCTCCAGGGCCGGGCGCCAGCCCTAGGCCGAGTTGGGAGGACTCCTCCTCCCTGGCGCGCCAAGGCCCTCCACCCATAAAAGTAGGGCAGGGCTCCTCCTTGAGACACACAAGTTTCCACCTCTAATCTCGGTTTAGAGCCGTTTGGTTTAGAGCTTCTAATTGCTTTAGCTGCGGTTTAGAGCCTTCTAATTGGTGTGTCTAAATCTCTAGACCACTAATAGCCCTCTCTCATAATCCACCATACTCGCTCCCGGCTAAGGCGAAGCCTGCGGGATCTCCCTCTACTTAGGTACCACGCCGTTGTCTTCGAATCGCGAGGAGAGTGCTACAACCTCCATTTTCTGGAACAAGGGAGAGGAAGGTCTTCGTCGAGTCGAACGCAGGACCGATCATGAAGCGCTTTAACGCAGCCTTGGAAGGATCGTCCACACGATCTTGAGATCGGAAAGAGTACGACTACATCACCCACGAGAATCCGCTCTCGTTAAACACTTTGGAATCTTCGAGGGTAAGTTATTCCATCGACTCGTTGCTACAATCTAGTAGATATATCTTGGCTTGTTTGTTTGTATGCGATAGAAAATTTTTGTTTTCCATGCTACGAACCCCTACAACATCTTACTCAGGTTTAGGTTCCACGATGGTGGCGGAATCCTAATCCTGCTATAAATCACTATAAGGGCAGTACGCCGAGTTACATGGATTGGTTCGCTCTGTGCGATGGTATGAGTTGTTCTGCCCTAAAGGCTCCCGTAGGTCCGACTTATAAAGACGCCAGATCCTAGGGTTGTAGGGAAAAGTCCTATCTGGACAGGTTACAGAGTCCTACATTAGCACCAACTAGTCTACATGTCTTGCACTCCAAGGCTCCGAGCATGTCGGTGACTCCATCATAGCCTTCCTTTATCCAGCATGAGCCTCCCTTCTAGATCCATCTAATTGGGTCACCCAGCAGGCCATGGGCCTCCCTACCAACTGTGGGCCACCCGGGTTATCCGAATTACAGACATGCTATGGTGATACCCATTTAGCATATCCCCAACAGCCAGGATGCCGGAAGGGCAAGCCGAGGCAGCGGATGGAGGGATATTGCATGATGTACATCTAATACTCCACCGATGATCCATTGCACGACGAGGCAGTGTTTCAGCGCTGATTCAGTATGGTCCGGGACCTCTTCCTCAAGATTGTGTATGCCCTCCATGACTTTGACAGTTATTTCAGATGCAAGAAGGAATACACTAGCATGGTAGGATTTTCCTTGCTACAGAAGTGCACGGTGGCCATGAGAATGCTGGCATACGGAGCTCCCGGTGACACACAAGATGATTATCTCCGCAAGGCCGAGTCCACCACCATTGATTGTTTGTATAGGTTCTGCAGGACAGTGATTGCAGTGTTTGGGCCAAAATATTTGTGATCACCCAATGCCGAAGACACTGCTCGAATCCTTGCAATCAATGAAGCAATAATATTCCCTAGGATGCTTGGAAGTATTGACTGCATGCATTGGAAATGGAAGAACTGTCCGTTTTCTTGGCAGGGAATGTACAATGGCCACAAAGGAGGTTGTAGATGATACTTGAGGCGGTAGCTACACAGGATCCCTGGATTTGGCACTCCTTTGGCATAGCAGGATCAAACAACGACATCAATGTTCTGTAGTGCTCGCATGTCTTCTCCAAGCTTGTTGAGGGACAGGTGGACTATGTGATCAATGGTCACCATTACAACAAGGGCTACTATTTGGCAAATGGCATCTATCCAACATGGTCAACATTTGTGAAGACTCTCCCAAGCCCTATGATCGACAAGCAAGCCAACTTTACCAAGGAACAAGAAGCTTGTAGGAAGGATGTCGAGCGGGCATTTGGTGTGCTCCAAGATCGATTTACAGTTGTCTGGTTCCCCGCTTTAACCTGGTCATAAAAAATACAGGAGGTGATGAATGTCCGTGTGATCTTGCACAACATGATCATCGAGAACGAGAGAGATGAGCCAGTGCTTGCTGATGATAGTGATCTGGTGCAACCATATTTTAGACAGGGTCCTCTTGCAGAGCCTGATCACTAGGTGTCAGCGTCGTGGGCTGACTTTGTTGCTATGCGTTAAGAGATCCGAGACCCGCATGTGCATCAACAACTATAGAATGATCTAGTGGAGCACCCGTGGATGCTCAAAGGCAACACCTAGTTTGAGGTGTTCTTGTGTTTGAAAACTTTTTTAATTAATTTTATGTGTGTCCCGAACTTGTTTTGTGCGCCAAACTATGTGATAAAGGCCAAACTGTTATTGTGTTTGAAAATTTGGTTGAAGTGTGAAAATGTTGTGTGTGTAAATTGGTCAAGTTGTGTTTTGCATAAAAATTGGTTTAATTTGTATCAAATTTGACCAATTTTACTGAAATCGCCGGTCCAGAGAGCGTGCAGCCGGGTTGCAGTTGGAAGTTGGCAATCCTGATGCCAAACGTCGTCCAATCCAATAAAAAAATTCGCCGGATTTCAGCCTAGTGTCTCCAACGAGTAGATTATATACATCTATCTATCTATCTATCTACTAATTTACACACAGGTATGTTTGTTCGCACCTTTTTTGGTTTCGATTTTTACGTTGGACGGTTTTGCCCCTCGCAGTTTACAGATTTTACTACACTACCACCGCCAAGTGACATGACTGTTCGGAAAAAAAAATCACTCCGCCGTCCCAGCTCGATCTGATCCCCTGGCACTCCCGTCTCATCCCGATGGGAATCCTTCTATCTCACCCGAGCGCTCCCATGGAGGCGCTTGGGGATTCCATGGAGGCGAGCGACGTGGGGATCCGGCGAGCTGGAGCAGAGGTGGGATGCGGCGAGCGGCAGATGGAATCACCGGCGTCGGTCTTCATCCACCGGGGGAGCTGCGGCGGCGGGGGACGCAGAGGCATGGCGTCGCATCCGGCGGCAGGAACCTATGCGTCGTCCCATGGTTCTCCGCACGCACGGCCACCGAAAGGAACCCTCGCGCCCGCGGTGGGTCTCGTCGCCCACGCGCATCCTCTCTCCAACGGAGCCCCACCACTTCCCGTCCCCGGAAGGACCACGACAGTCCTTCCCTTCCCTGCATCGCGACCGGCGGTGAGCCGACACGGGCGTCCCTGTCGCACCTTAATCCGACTCTGGTTCGTCCCCCGCTTGATGCTGGCAGGAAAGGCAACCGGCTCCTGGCCCCCTTCCCCCCGCTACCTGACCGAGCCAGCCTCCGAGTTCGCCGACGAGCTCCCAGATCGCGACCGCATGCTCCGGCTCAACAGCGCTGAATGTCCTGGGAGGTCTGCAGAATCGGGTCGCTCCACCCAAGGGAGACAGGAGGTACCACCGTGACGGAAATCTCCGTCGTGGCTTGGTCTAGCGACTCCCGACTTGGACTTGATAGCCTCGAGGCAAACATCTTGAGAACCCACGAGGAGATATTTCCATAGAAGTGAGGAGAGAGCGAGAAATCAAGAGCGATAAACACTACAGTAGGGAAGGAGAAGAACACTAGGCCGATTCAGACATGTCGATTTGTGGCGGCGATGGCTGGATTTGAGTAGGCGACAACTCAACACGAAGCGAACAAAGCAAAAGGGGGTCCAGAATCATCTGCGCGTGTTGTGTGCGGGAACTCTCCGGAGCAAACACTAGGCCACGCAGCACACATTCCATGACAAACGATAGAACTACAATAGCAAAATAAAAACAATGAAAAGGTGTAATGCACATCGACATGCACGGTGCAGCAGTTTCACAGTTTCAGTGTGTACGAGAGTGTATATGTTAATTGAAGAAATTAAGTGACACAAATTGGTCGAGGGTGTATATCCTTTTGCACAACTATTTGGAGGCCGGCCGTGCACATACTTTTTCTTACATCTAACAATTGCAAATGAGTGGAGTACTTGCAATGATCCCTCCCTACAGGGCTCCACACATCACCTTGGTTCTCAATGATCGAAATCGTCAAGCCGCACTAAGAGAGTAGGCCAGGAGCCTAGGAGCAGCGTCAAGGGGATGCGTCTCTGGCATGGTATGTATATCTTATATATTTACATATTAAAAATAGTTTTTTTCTAATAAGTCGTGACAACGCACGAGCATTCAGCTAGTATAAAATAAGCAGTGCTCAAATGTTTTTTTAATAGAAAAATCATGGTAGTAGAAAAGGCCAGAAAAAAAAAACATTTTGGTTTTATTAAACAGAGTCCAGATAGAAAAGTCTATCCGGAGATCGGAACCCGCCACATCATCTGCTAACAGAAAGCGAGCACGCCTTTCCTCGCCCTGTCCTTGCGGTCCACGCGACCGTGCGGCTTTCAGTTACTACAACGCGCTCCACGTCACAGGATGCTATCCCAGCGTCCGATGCCGATCCGACGGCCGCAACGCTCGCCGTATGCTTCGCGCCACCCCGCCCAACTTGCCAGTCCCACCTGTAGGCTGTAGCCGAGCCGGACAAGTACACGCTGTTCCGACTCTCCCCCAACCCGTTCCCGTCTCCCTCTCTTAAAACCCAGACACTCTCCCTCCTGTTTCTCTCCACCTGTTCCGACTCTCTCCTTCCGTCCCCCGCCTTGGGTCCAACGCCCTCGTCAACCGCGGCGGCGGCGGCGGCGAACCTTCCGAACTCCTTGGCGTCGGGGCTCCCTCTTCGGCCAGGTAATTCCGCTTGCTTATGCTTCCTCGCCCTCCATCTACCGCGCCTGGATCTCCAGGAGCTTCAGGCTTTCAGATTCAGTAGCCACTCCTTGAAGTTGCGATTTCGCGGCGGTTTTTTTTACACCTGCTAGTAATGGAATCGACATGACGCGATGTGTTGCTGTCCCTGCGGTATAGAAGAAGTGTAGGTACGGTAGTAGATACTACCTAAATTTATCTGGGGTGCAGCCTTTTCTTGTTCGTCTGAATTGGAAAGGAAGGATCTAGGCCGACCCATGAAGATTGCATACAAAGCGACCATCATGGGCAATTTAAGTTGTTATTAGGATTCCCTCTTTGTCATAGGTGAGAGTTACGTGGACTCCGACTCACTACTAGTCGCTCAGATAAATTGTTCGGCGTGTGATACATCTCTGCATCTTATTCAGATATATGGGGACAGTACATATATTTTTGGAATCGTGGTATTTACTTCGTGCTGTTAAATATGACTTTACCACGGATCTAGTCTAGATCTAACAGCAGCACTATACATTACCTTTATAGATCGAGAACAGAGAGAAAGAGAGAGAGAGAAGGAACCGAGGTGGACTCTACATGCTCCCTGGCTCGACAAACACGAGCCAGAGGGAATCCCCGAGCTGGTGCCGGAGCTAGAACCTCCGTCGTTGGCCATGGGTAAAGGGGAATGAGTGTGGTGAGCGTGTGGCTAGGGTGGCGGCGGTGGAGCTTCCCGTCGGCGCAGCGCTAGCCTAGATCGGATTGGCTTGTAGGTGGGGCGGCTAGAGCACGGCTAACCTCGTAGTTCGTCTTCGGCTCCCACCACTTTATATAGCGGCGACAGGGCCCACCGTCCTAGATAAGGACGGGCGCCGATCGGGGCATGATTAGAGGCGTCTTTGGGCTTAGCCGATCACGTTGAGATCTATCCAACATTCTCCCCTAGATCTCGACTTTACTTTTAACCTTGTTCTTTATTTATCTCATCGAGAATGGGACATAGAGCATGTTTCATCGTCTCACTCAATTGCCGATAGAATCGAATGACCACTATATACCTTCATGTTCAAACAAATTACATTTTTTGGGCCTCTATAGTCCAGAATCATAGGCTTGCCATTAAACCCATGCTATTATGTGCTCCTTGAACACATTGGGTGGTAAGCCTTTTAGTTAAGCGGATCCACAAGCATATCCTTTGTCCTTATATGCTCGAGACTTATAGTTTGATCTGGACTTTGTCCTTCACAACATAATACTTTATATCTATAGACTTTGAAGCATTACTCGACTTGTTGTTGTGAGCATAGAATCTGCGCTCGTTGTCACAAAGACATCTTTAGTGGCTTCTTGATGCCAACCACTTTCAAGTCGGGTAAGAATTTCTTTAACCATAACGCTGTCCCATGGCCTCATAACATGCTATGAATTACGCATACATCGTAGATGATGCAACTATCGATTTGGCGCTTCTCCACGAAATAGCACCTCTGCGAGAGTAAAGACATACCACATCGTGGACTTTCGGTCGTCTTTATCTCCCATAAAATCAGATATCGAATACCCTTTTATCTCTAGGGAATCGGATCTTACGTATGTTAGCATGAGGCCTTTTGTGCCTTGCACATAGCGCAAAGCTTTCTTTACCATCTTCCAATGATCTATGCTGGATTCTCTTGATATCTCACAAGTACCCGGTGATAAATGCTAAGTCGTATAGTGCACACTTGTGCATACCGTAAGCTTCCAACGGAAGCATATGGTAATCGACTTCATTTGATCGATCTCATATTGATTCTTTGGACATTGGGATTTCCCAAAACTATCGCCTTGACTATGGGAGCGGTGTTGAATTACTCGCATACATATTGTATTTCTTTAAAATCTTTTCACAATACGCTTCATGCGTGTCCTAACACTCCATTCTTTCATCTCGGTGAATTTCTATGCCCAAAACATAAGATGCTTCACCAAGGTCTTTCATGTCAAAGTTTGATGACAAGAATTTCTTTGTTTCTAGTAGTAGACTAACATCACGCTAGCAAGCGAATGTCATCCACATATAGAATTAGGAAAATATATTTCCCACTTTTGAACTTTGCATAAATGCAATTGTCCTCAACATTTTCTTTGAATCCAAATCTTTTAATGGTATCATTAAACTTTAAATACCATGCCTAGAGGCTTGCTTTAACCCATAAATGGATTTCTTTAGGCGGCATCCCATATGTTCTTCCCTCCATGAAAAAACCCTTGGGTTGTTTCATGTAAACATTCTCTTCTAAATCTCCATTTAGAAATGCCGTCTTGACATCCATTTGATGTAACTCTAAATCAAAATGTGCAACTAGTGCCATGATGATTCAAGGAGTCCTTACATGAGACCAGAAAAAGTCTCATTGTAATCTACACCTTCTCTTTGCGTAAAGCCTTTTGCCACGAGTCTAGCTTTGTACTTTTCTACATTTCCATTGGAGTCATACTTTGTTTTGTAGACCCACTTGCATCCTCTTGTTTTGGCTCCTTTGGGAATTTCCTCTAAGTCCAAAACATTGTTGGAACTCATCGATTTCATTTCATCTTCCATTGCCTCCACCCACTTGAGTGAGGGCTACTCATGGCTTCTTCATATGTGGTAGGATCGCCTCCATATGAACTACATTGTAAACTTTGTAGATTTCTTTGGAAATGGCTGGTCTTCGTTTCTCTTTTAGACCGTCTGAGTTCATCGAGACTCTTGCTCATTTCTTGCCTCGGGTTCGTACACATTTACACTAGGTGGCTACGGCTCCCTTCGTGCTCAACAAGGTTCGGTGGCTCATGGATGTGTTCGAACTTCGCCCATTGTTGTCACGTGTGGATTCACAAAAGTCTTGCACCACAACCTCGGGGTTGTAGATGGTGGCACAACAGTAGCGAGAAAAATGGCTCTGAATCATCGGATTAGGTGCATGCACCCTCTTCTCCTCAAGATCTATTTTCCTAGCTACCGTGCTCCCCTCATCAATTCGTCCTCCAAGAAGACGCATGTCTTGTTTCTACAAACTTTGTGTATGTCGGGACAAGAGAAGCGATAGCCTTTGGACTTATCTGGATAGCCAATAAAATGGCAAGATCTGTTTTGGGGTCTAACTTTGCAATGTTTGGATTGAAAACTTTTGCCTCACTGGGCTCCCCTGACCCTCAAGTGGTGCGAGAGGGACTCGCACATCCACAATTCACGGTGTTTTGGGCACCGACTTACTTGGTACTGTTGAGAATATGAATGGCGGTTTTAAGCGCCCATCCACAATCCCAATGGGAGGGTGGAATAGCTCATCATGCCGCACCATATCCATAAAGTGCAGGTATGCCTTTCACCATCTCCGTTTCTTTGAGGTTCGCCGGCATTGAATCTTGGACTATTCCATTTTCTTGCAGGAACCGTGCAAAGGGTCTTGGTACTTGACCATATGGAGTATGCCGACCGTAGTACTCCACGATCGGACCGAACTATTTTGATTCTTTTATCGTCTTGATTTTCTACTTGACTTTGAAAATTTTAAATTTATCCAACGCTTGGATCTTTCTTTGATTGGATAAATATAACCATACCGGAGTGATCATCCGTGAATGTTATGAATGAATCATAGCCATCCACACTTTTCACCGGAAACGGTCCACAAATATCCGTGTGGATTATTTCTAGTGTAGCTATGCTTCGGTTTGCACCCTTTTTAATCTGTTTGACATACTTTCCTTTAATGCAATCTATGCATTGTTCTATGTCGGAGAACTCTAACGGAGGAAGAATGTCATTTTTAACGAGGTTTTCTATTCTTCCCCTCGAAATATGGCCTAGTCTACAGTGCCATAGTTTCGATGAGTCAAGAGTTCGCTTTCTTTTCTTTTGTTCTTTGTTCGTCAAGGAAACTTTTTCATTCACATCACACACAGAAAAAACTTTCTCATGCAGGGATAACAAATATAACTTATCAAATAATGTAGCAACACCCACACATTTGTCTTTCAACCAAATGGCACACTTGCCATTTCCAAAATAACATTCGTAAGAGTCTTTATCCAAACAGGAAACACTTATTAAATTCCTATGTAATGAAGGAACGAAAAGCACATCTTTGAGCAAAAGCAAAGAGCCATCAGCCAGCTCCAGAGGGACGTCACCAATGGCCTCCACTTCTGCTTCTATTCCATTCGTCACTTCAATGTGTCTTTCTCTTCTTGGCGTGGTCCTTGTCGAATGGAACCCCTGTAAAGAGTTGGCAACGTGAACAGTTGCTCCAGAATCAATCCACCAAGTGGATCTAGTAAACTTTTCATACAAAGATTCATTAACAAAAGAAACAATATCTTTACCATTTTTGGCCATGATATACTTTAGCCAAATCAGGGTCTTTCTTGTAGTGGCGGCTTTTGCAAAGATGGCACTGATCCTTCTCCTGTGGTGGATGGTGATCTTTGGTCTGGTGTCATTGGACCCTTGCCATGGGGCTTGGAGGTGAGCCACCATGGTTGCCTCTGTGAAGCCTCTCTTCTGTTGTCCTTCACGAAGTTGAGAACCTCCGTGAAGGGCTTTCACCTTTCCTCTTCAGGAGCACATCCCAATGGTCTTTCTATGTCCCACTTTTCAGGGACATATTATAGTTTATTACGAAGTTTTCAAAGGGTGTGGAAGTGAGGCCATCACAAGGTGCACCAAGAGTCTTGGCTTTAACTCGAGGTCCTCATCCATTGGCTTGAGCTTTGCTGCCATGTTCGACATCCTCAAGATGTGCTCTCTAATCCGTGGGGTCCTCCCAGTATACTTTTCGAGAACCGGTGCTTTAACGGTGGTCGCATATCTTTGAAGAGCCGATGGCGGCTCTTTATCTTGGCGAGATACTCACCACGAAGACACTCTCCAATTGAGCCCACGATAGCGTTCTCAATTGTGTTCTTCTGAATGCCGGACACTTCTTGTTGGCGTTCACCCATTCTGAGTTATCGATAGAGTAAGCCACCCAATGGAGCATGGTCCCTCTTCCTTTTCTCAAAGTCAGCACTTTCTTCAGCGGCCCCCCTGACCGGTTGCTTGGTTTCAACCACCCAATCCACTTCGGCGCATACGAACGCCAAGTCAACTTTCTTCCTCCATTCGGAGTAGTTGTCCCCCCGAAGGAGCGGGATGTCCTTCAAACATGCCATGAGGTTGAGACCTCCTGAAAATCACATAAGATGTGAGATCACCAAGTAAAACAACAGATGTCGTTAATTCAACGTTGGTATAAATTAAGCATGCAATCGTTTCATGCTATTTAAAATTACATCACCGTTGGGCAGAAATAAATTTAAAAGCACCTTTAATACTTAATAGGATAAGATTATGGTCATGAATATTAATAACGTTGGTCAATTAATAGCATCATAATCACTTTAATCACATCTTTATATCAAGATTTAATCAACTTTATTGCATTTGGTGCAATTTTAAACCATACATTTGCAATGTAAAAACACTATTTGCAGCGGAAACTTTCATTAAAAAACTTATACTTTGCAGAAAAAATCTGCCTTTGTAACACTCTCTAGTCACAATATACTTAAAATTAAAAGGACTAGAGAAACTATGCAAAATTTTGCTTAAAACTAAGCAAAAACCATTAAAAACAATTCTGTAAAATAAAAAACAAAAGACTTTAAAGAAAAAAAACGCCCTACTGGGCCTCTTTCCCTGGGCGGACTAGGCGGCCCACTGCCCGCCTTTAAAACTTGCCAGCAAGACGTAGCTGAGGCAGCTCACTGCCCACTCATGGCCCACTGTCCGGCCACCCGGCTGCTAGTCGCTCACACAGACAACAGGCTTCGGCAGCCCACCACTGCATGGCTGCCACCACCGCCAGCCGCTCCATCCTGGCCGTCGATCGGGGTTACCCTAGATCGTGCGCACATTGAGGTATAAAACCCCACACCGACCTCCACAAACCCTAGCCCACTTCCTCGCCACCGCACAGCGTGGCGGCGGGCGCCCAGCGTGGCCTGCGTGGTCACTGCGTCGCCGTCTTCCGTCGGCCCGGCCCCGCCGGCGTCCGGGCCGGCTGCGGCACCGCCTGCGTAGCCCGTGTCCCCGCGTCCGATTGACAGCGGCGGCGCCCTCGGGTGCCCGGGCCGTGGCGATGTCACCGGCGGTGTTCCTCCGGCGACGGTGTGGCGGCGTGGGGAAACGGCGAGGCTCGCCTCCCTCCTCCTCACGTCCCTTTGCGTCAGCGGCGTGACAGCCGGGCCGAGGCGGCGGCCGCCAGCGTCTCCTCCCTCTCTCTTCTCCGTGAGTCGTGGCTCACGTCTTGCGGCCGTGCCCACCCGGGTGGGCGCACCATCGAAGAGGCGATGGTGAGCCTTTGCTCCCTTTTTTTGTTATTTGCTTGGTCCATGGTGGCGCTTCACCTTGCTCCTTGCCGATGTGTGCATCCACCGAGGGTGCACCGTCGTCAAGTGGCCGAGGTGTGGGGCGGAGACTTTTCCGGTGATGGCCGGAGTGGACCTCTTTTCCCTTTTGGTTGTCTTTTCTTTGGGGATCTATGGGGTTAGGACTTTCATTCGGGATCTTTTTGGGGCTTTAGATCTAGGGTTTTGCTTTGCCCCGAAGGGTGTGTTCTTCTTCTAGATGTCTCCACAATGGATGCCCATCTAGATCGAGAGGAACGGCGCGGCCATAGGGCAGGCGCACTTTGGATCTAATTCTTCCTTTTGAACCTTTTTACTTTCTACAATAAGCACTGTAAAATCTAGCAACTGAAACATGGCTCTGATACCAATGTTAAATATGACTTTACCACGGATCTAGTCTAGATCTAACAGCAGCACTATACATTACCTTTATAGATCGAGAACAGAGAGAGAGAAGGAACCGAGGTGGACTCTACCTGCTCCCTGGCTCGACAAACACGAGCCAGAGGGAATCCCCGAGCTGGTGCCGGAGCTAGAACCTCCGTCGTTGGCCATGGGTGAAGGGGAATGAGTGTGGTGAGCGTGTGGCTAGGGTGGCGGCGGTGGAGCTTCCCGTCGGCGCAGCGCTAGCCTAGATCGGATTGGCTTGTAGGTGGGGCGGCTAGGGCACGGCTAACCTCGTAGTTCGTGCTGCCGGCTCCCCACCACTTTATATAGCGCTGGCGACAGGGGCCCACCGTCCTAGATAAGGACGGACGCCCCCGATCAGGGCGCAGTTAGGGGGCGTGCTGGGCCGTTGGGCCCAGTCACGTTGAGATCTATCCAACACGTGCAGGCTGGGTCTAGCCAGCGGTTTGCTCCTATATGATTCAGTTGGCATTCTGTTTCTCTGTGAACTGCCATTTAGAATTATGATTCTCTGATTGATATAGCGAACACAGAATCCTGTCTGCAGATTCTGAAGCAAGATGTCAGGGATGATTGATGTTGATCTCCTTTTGTGTTTTATCTTGAATTCCAAGGTTCATGTACCCCTGCATATAAGATGATCTTCTTATTTGGTAGCTTCACTTATGATTTCAGTCAAATAGTTGCTTCTTAAATTCTTATTCAATAATTATCTATGATGCTATATTAGTTGTACCAAGTTAAGGCGTTAGTAAAGTTTCCTAGATTATTTTCCAATTTAGATTTTTTTTGCACCGAAATTCGAGAAATATTGATTTATTACCCTTTGTTGTGCACAGGGCCATGGGTGGCGGTTTTAGAGTGCTGCATCTTGTCAGGCCCTTCCTGGGCTTCTTGCCGGAAGTACAGAGCGCCGATAGGAGAATTCCATTCAGAGAAAAAATCATCTACACCGTTCTTTCCCTCTTCATTTTCCTAGTGTGCAGCCAGCTCCCACTCTATGGCATCCATTCAACTACTGGAGCTGATCCATTCTACTGGTTACGTGCCATTCTTGCATCGAACCGTGGTACTGTTATGGAGCTGGGTATTACTCCAATTGTGACATCTGGAATGGTAATGCAACTTCTGGTAGGATCAAAGATCATTCAAGTTGACAACAGTGTGAGAGAGGATCGTGCACTTCTGTAAGTATTAAATGGCAGAATCTCCTATTTACTCTTGTCTACATTTGGTCGATTCTGTTGCCATAGCCTGATCAGTAAAAAAAGTCTCTGATAATCCATTCAAGGAAATTAACTAATAGAAGTAATCAAAGATTCCTGACTCTTATTTCCTATATCCTGTAATGGTATTCTGATGCATATTACCTTAATCTCATCCAGGAATGGTGCACAGAAGTTGCTTGGTATCCTGATTGCTATTGGGGAAGCTGTGGCATATGTTTTGTCTGGAATGTATGGCAGTGTAAGCCAACTAGGAACAGGGAACGCTATTCTCATTATACTTCAACTTTTCTTTGCTGGCATCATTGTCATCTGTCTGGATGAACTTCTCCAGAAAGGATATGGATTGGGTTCTGGCATTTCTCTATTTATTGCTACCAATATCTGGTAAGCTTACTGAGCTTTATTTCCCTTCTGTTATTGACATATTGTTCTGTGACAACTTAGCTCATGGCAAACTTGTGTAATACAGTGAGAATATCATCTGGAAGGCGTTTAGCCCAACAACCGTCAACAGTGGCCGTGGTGCTGAATTTGAAGGAGCTGTCATTGGAATGTTCCATATGCTGATTACTAGAACTGACAAAGTCCGTGCCCTACGGGAGGCTTTCTACCGCCAGAATCTTCCAAACGTGACCAGCTTACTTGCTACTGTCCTGATCTTCCTCGTTGTTATCTATTTCCAAGGATTCCGTGTTGTGCTTCCAGTGAGATCAAGGAATGCCCGTGGGCAGCATGGTTCATATCCAATTAAACTGTTTTACACATCGAACATGCCCATCATTCTGCACTCTGCACTGATTACCAACCTCTACTTTATATCTCAGGTACATAGTTCGGTTCCAGTGCCCTAGTTCTAAATCTCTGTAAGTATTTGAATTGCTCACATGTTTTTATTTCTATTGCAGCTTCTTTACAGGAAGTATGGTGGCAATTTTCTGGTTAACATTCTCGGAATATGGAAGGAATCTGAGTATTCAGGCCATTCTATTCCTGTTGGTGGTCTTGCTTACTATGTAACTGCCCCATCGAGGTGAATTCCTAATTCTTTCACATTAACACCTGCCTGTTTTTATTTTACTTTTGGATACTCCGTCACAAGTTTTTTCTTAATATTACATATCTAAACATGTTGGAAACCCTGCAGTTTGGCTGATGTTGTTGCAAATCCATTCCATGCGCTGTTCTACTTAGTCTTCATGCTGTCAGCTTGCGCTCTCTTCTCAAAGACATGGATTGAAGTTTCTGGTTCATCAGCTAGGGATGTTGCTAAGCAGCTCAGGGTAAAGGCACTTTATACATATTAGTACATATTTTCTTATTCTAGTTGCATATTTTCTTAGTTATGTTTCGCCATATACCTACTTCCTGTCAAACAAGGTGGAAGTCAAGTTATTTCATCTACTACTTACTGTCCCTGGCTGTGGTTCCGTAAATTTGTAGTTTGTGCAATATTTCAAAATCTTACTGATTGATGCCATTTTATAGTTTTATCTATAGGATACCACATGAAATTACATACTCCTAGATAATTTTTTCCTTTAGTTATATATGATGCAGGATCTTTATCTGTCATTTTGTAAAATTGTGTTAGTACTTAGTAAATATTTTCGTGTATGGTATTACACTGTCTTGTTCTGAAGGCTGAACATTGCAACATGTTGTTTGGTATAAAATGCACCATCTGGATTTTACAAGACATTTGAAGTAAAAAGATTAAGAATTGGATTTATTTAGATAGATCCTTGGAAATTAACATTACTTTGCTAGAAAGTCTATGAGGGACATTATCTTACATGGTGTTAGTTTGTGTATACGGTGTTTTGGTACAAGTTCTGATAAGTAGACCCTTTTTTTATGGAATAAGTGAACCATTATTATTTACCTTTTAAGCTTAGATAGAAGCTCAGCCTACTTAGTTATCTAGAAATGATGCAGTGATCTATTGCCTATAGTTGGTTTTGCGCATGAAGAATCACTATGCAGGAGCTACCTTGAAATTTCTAACTTTGGGCGATTGGACAGGAACAACAAATGGTGATGCCAGGCCATCGTGAGTCAAACCTGGAGAGGGAGTTGAACAGATACATCCCCACTGCTGCTGCATTTGGAGGAGTTTGCATTGGCGCGTTGACTGTCCTAGCTGATTTCATGGGTGCAATTGGTTCAGGAACCGGTATACTGCTCGCTGTTACCATCATATACCAATACTTCGAGACATTCGAGAAGGAAAGGGCAACCGAGCTTGGTTTTTTCGGCATGTGATCAATGACTTATATGGTGTTATGGCTAGCTGGATCTTCTTGCAAGCCACAGTACTGTTTTGAGAGCTTAGATTCAGTTTGGGTTAAGAGAATAGCAGAATCCGGGCGTGTGTGTTTTCAGATGCATGGTGGTATGTAAACTGGCCAAGTGCAGCCATGGGCCAATTGGCTACCGTGTATTTGTGTTCTTTTGAACTAAATTTTTGTATAATAGTTTTCTCTTGCGTTGTTGTAATACTCCGTAGCCCATGCTGACATTTTTGACATTTGCCAACAGTTACTGAACTTACTGATAAATAGGAACAATAGGATGCTGACCTGCTGTATCTTCCTACTTCATGCCTCGGTTAACTGCATTTGAGAATTGATGCTCAGTAAATTCGATAGTGATAGTCTGGTTCGTATGGAGAATAATATTATTCTTAGAAACAAAGGCAAATAATAATATCAACGTCCTTCCATATTATCCGAGCATCAAGATGGCCGTCGTAACCGATGATCCAATTTCGGTTTAACCGGTTTGACAAGTTTGGGCTAGTTCAAATTTTTGTACTAGTTTTAAAGTTTGGATTTTATTTGTGAAGAAAAATAAACTAGGGTCTAACTAGCTGGTTTGGCCGGTTTTATTTTTTGCACACCCTTATATGTGATCCTGGAATTGAATAATACAAGATATTAAATCATATTTCGAAATATTATTTTGAAAAAAAAAACTCGTCCTACACACAGACCTCTGGCTACAAAGAAAATCAATTATCCAAGATAGCAAATACTTCAGCAGAAATCAGCAGCACCACCATGCTGCTCGAGTAATTTTTCGAAAATTTCAAATCCGTATTTTAAGATCTGAAAAAATCTGCGGAATAATATAAAGTAGGTACACACATCCTCGGTACGCTGCAATATTCGCTAAAATATGTTATATAATCGGGCTACAGAAAAAAAAGACATTTTTTTGGTAAAAAACAAGAGTTTTTTGTTCACATATGCTGGCACGAATTTGTTTTTTCTATTCATCAATAGACTAAAATAGAATGTCTTTTTCACCGAAACCTCTCAGAAACACGGAACATATGCCTTGATATCCATGGAAAAATATGTGATTTTTGAAACTCAAAAGTATAAATTTTGATTTTTCAAAACCCGGTGCTGCAAATCCGTGTTCATATTCAGCCTTTATAGGTCCGTACTATATGTAATTGTGAATAAAATTTCAAGAAAAATATGATGCGGATCCATGGATTATTTTAAACCACCTGCACGCACTACTAAAGTCGGATGATGCAGCCCGCAACTCTAGCACTCATAAACTCGCAATCTGTAAAATGTGTTTACAGTCCACGGAAAACGAGTTTTACGATTTTAAAATTATCCGCGCGGAACATATCCCGCAAATCATGGGTTGAGTTTGCGAGGTATGTTCCGCGGACAGTTTTGAAACCGTAAAATTGGTGATTTCATAATTTTTATAAAACTTGATCAATATCAAATCAAACGATGCAATAGTTAATTTTTTACATCAAATTGATATGATCACAACCACCCAATGCTATATTGGGCAATGTTCAAACACGATGACCAAAATGTTGCTCATTCTCACATGATGAATGCAAGGGATCATCAAACGGTATCATCGCCGCCGAGCTCATCGGAGACACCTCCATCACCACTACTCGTCGGAGACTCACCTAGCCTAGTTGCCAATGCACCACCTTCTGCGCCACCACCTTGACGTGCTACCCTTCTCCTCTCCAAGATGTCCAAAAGCATCATATGATGCAATTCCAATTGCTGCTCATTCATCCTCGATGTATCCATCTTCATGACCTCCTTCTACTCGGCCATGAGCTCCTTCATGACCCTGGATTCCTTTATCTTGACCTTTCTCTCCTCTAGCTTGGCCTTGTACTTGGCATCACTCCTGATTGCGGCCCGTATTGATTTCTTCATGATGATCTTCTTGTCATGCATCATCATCTTCGCCTCCAACGTCTTCATCATCAAGGTTTATTTTGACTTCACCATCTCATCGATCTTGTCCCTCAAGGATGATGCTTCAGCTTCAAGCTTGATCTTCTCCTTTGCCTTCTTGTTTTCATCCGGTTTTCCCTTATTCCTTCCTCCATCCTCCTCATCACTAGCATCATACATTTCCTTCATTGCCCCTTTCTTCGGTGGTGCCTCTTGGTCTCTCAAAGTCCATTTTGGAATATTCTCAAGCAACTTCCAACAATGTTGAAGTTGAAAGTATCTATCTTTCAATCCCTTCATTGCATTGTATCGCTCTTGGGAAACACGTTCCTACAATGTGAAAAGCAAGATTATCATCTAAAGGTGCAACAGATGTTGCCTAGAGAGGGAGGTGAATAGGCTTTAAAAAATATTATGGTTTAGGCTCTAATAAATTCGAAATAAAACTAACTTTTAATATATAGAGCACAAAACCTAAAACCACTAGGTTCACCTAAGTGCACCAACAACCTATGCTAAGCAAGACAAGAAACAAGGTGATAACAAGATATAAAACTTCAATAAGGATGGCTATCACAAAGTAAATGCATAAGTAAAGGGATTTGGTTGAGATATAACCGATGAACACGGAGACGATGATTTTTATCCCGAAGTTCACTTTCAAAAAAGCTATGTCTTGGAGGGGTGTGATGGCGCAATGCTATCAGAACGCCACAAATAGCTCACCTAAGGGTGTGGTGGCTCGATGCTCACCCAATGCCACATAAGGCCTCGTCCCAAGATGCAAAGACACGCAACACACCGACACCACACCAGGTTCACCCTATTCTCCCGAGTGTGCACCATAAAGGCGGGTACTCTATCCACTATGATACACTTGAGGGCGGTCACCGAACCCGTACAAGGTTGGGCTAGCTCCACAACTCAATTGGAGGCTCCCAACAACAAATCCACAAAAGGCCACAAGCTTGAGTCCACTCCACAACTCAATTGGAGGCCTCAAGAACAAAGCCCCAAAAGTCAACAAAGCCACAAGCTTGAGGCCACTTCACAACTCAAATGGAGGCCTCAAGAAGTCAACACCACAACCACACAACCGTCTAGGATTCCAAAAACCCAAGAGTAACAATCCCACAAGCTTGTACTCACTGAATCTTCATGAAAAAATCAAACCTATGCAACAAATGCAAGGGCAAGTCCTTCACTCCCAAATTCCAACAAAGCTACAAAAGCTATTGGGGAATAAGGGAGGAAGAACACAAGAGGAGAGCACAAAACTCTCCAAGATCTAGATCCCAAGGATTCCTTCACAAAGAAGGGATTTGGTTTGGTGGGGTTGTAGATCTAGATCCCCTCTCACAGATCCCTCAAAAAGATGCAAGAATCATAGGAGAAGGAAGGGAGAGGACAAGCTCTTCAAGGTCAATAATGGAGGAGAGAGAGAGAGATGAAAACAGACCAAAAGAACTTGTGTCCACAAAGGGAAAGAAGAGCCCCTTTTAAAGGGCTCCTAGATCTGACTGTTTGGGCCAAAATGTAGGGTTCGCAGCATAGAAAACAAAATAATTTCCTACGATGTGAACTATGTACCAAGATCTATCTATTAGATACAAACAACGGGGTGGATGTATATCCGTAGAGAACATACCCTTGAAGACCGACAAAGATTAATGAGTTCAACTCGTGGTTGATGTAGATGATCTCTTGCCGATCTCAAGATCGAGAGGAAGTCCTAGCACCGCAAATCAGCAGCGCATCCGTGCTTGCACACACGTTCGAGGCACCGAGCAACCTCCGCCTCCTCGCTCCAGCGATGCAGCGGAAGCACAACTCTTTCTTGCCGAATAGCCACCGGGAACATGTATCTCGCTAGTCCGAGACCATGGGGGATAAATTCTAGAGGGGGAGAGAGATCCTTCACGAGGAGGTGTGAGAGACAAGTGAGAGGAGGGGGCTCCTTTATAGGAGGAGGGGGGCACCCAAGGGGGTGGCCGCCGGCCATGGGGGCTGCCCCCTCCCCTCCTTCATTCATGTGGGTGGACAATCCACTCACAAAATGGCCCTTCAATTTTCTCCACTCAAAAATCCACTCAAATTCCCATTAAATTTCCACCAAGTTTAATGCAAACTCTCATTAAATAAAACTCTTTTATTTTATTCAGAATTTTGTCAATTACTTTAATGACAAACATTCACAAATAACCCCTTGCTAGAATTCTATTTCACATGCATAACCACTTTACGCAATTTCACCCGAAAACCTGTTTCGGTATCTAGTGAAATAAATTCCTGCGCTTGTTTATTCTTTCGGCATGAAACTTTTGCTCCAATTGGATGTCGGTGTCTCTTAAGTGTGTCACCCTACGGTTCGTGAATAATGCGGACATGATCGAGACCCCTCTCAGATCAATAATCAGAAGCGGGATCTGGAGACCCATACTGACTCCCACACATTCAACGATGACTTTCTTGTGATCGTCGGAACCTTTTACGCTAGTATCTTAATCCCTTTGTTTCACGATATGTTACATGTCCGAGATTCGATCATCGGTATCTCCATACCTAGTTTGACCTCGTTACCGACATGCACTCTTTTCTCGTTCCCGTGATATAACATTCTAGTGATCAAATCACTTGCCTGCAAGCTAATCAATGTGATATCACCGAGAGGGCCCAGAGTATATCTATCCGTCATCGGGATGAACAAATTCCACTCGCGATCCATGAGCCTCAACATAACACTTTATTAGTTCTGAATCCATCTTTATAATCACCCTGTTACGGTGTGACGTTTGATGTTATCAAGAAACTCTTCCGGTGTTAGTGATTGACATGATCTCATGGTCTAAGGATTAGGATCACTTCGTAAGTTGTTATAGCAATATAAACTCAATGACTTTGATTGTAATGCTATACTTCGGATGAATGTTCATCACACCATTACACTAATCTTGTGATCCGTTATTAACAACATCCAATGTCCATGATCGAAACCTTGATCATCTTGTTAATTAACGAGCTAGTTTATGAGAGAGGCATAACTAGGAACTTTCATTTGTTTATTAAACACACATGTATTAACGTTCCATTAATACAATTATAGCATGCAAAATAAACATCTATCATATACTTGGAATACACATAATAAACACTTTATTATTGCCTCTCGGGGCATATTCCTTGATCTCCCACTTGCACTAGAGACAATAATCTAGTTACATAGTGATAAATCTAACACCCATTGAGTTCTGGTGTTGATCATGTTTTGCTCTAGGGAGAGTTTTAGTCAACGGATCTGCTACATTGAGATCCGCGGATGGAGTGAAACCAGCGCTTAATATGCTTGGAATGCTTGTGAGACCTTGGCTCTTTGGCATTGGCAATGTCACCATTGTTGTCACAATAGATCACCATTGGGTCCAACGCGTTTGCAACCACTCCTAGTTCGGATATGAACTCCTTCATCCAAACTGCTTCCTGAGCCGCTTCTGAAGCAGCAACATATTCGGCCTCCGTTGTTGATCCCGCTACCACAAGTTGTTTGGAGCTCCTGTTGGAGATATGCCCTAGAGGCAATAATAAATGTAGTTATTATTATATCTTTGTGTTTATGATAAATGTTTACATTCATTCTATAATAGTATTAACAAGGAAACATTAATACTTGTGTGATTTGTAAACTTAATTTGAAGTCCCTAGTATAGCCTCTATACTTCACTAGCTTGTTGGTTGATTAATGATTGTGGTTTCCCTATCATGAACATTGAGATGTTATCAACAACAAGATCATATCGTTAGGAGAATGATATGGTGGACATACTCCTATAGATAAGCGTAGCATAAAGATCAAGTCATTTCAATAGTTCAATTGCTATATGCTTTCTGATACATAGTAACCTAATTCCTTCGACCATGAGATCATGCATATCACCTTTACCGGATGGATGCTTTGATGACATCAAACACCACACCGTAACTGGGTGGCTATAAAGGTGGCATTGAGTGTTCGGAAAGTATTGGTTGAAACACATGGATCAAGAGGGATTTGTCCATCCATATGACGGATAGATATACTGGGCTCTCTCGGTGGAATGTCATCCAATTAGCTTGCAAGCATGTGACTAGGTCACAAGGGATCACATATCACGAACGAAAAGAGTACTTATCGGTAACGAGGTTGAACTAGGTATGCAGAGATACCGACGATCATAACCTCGGATAAGTAAACTATCGTGAGACAAAGAGAAATTGGTATCTTATGTAAGTGGTTCATTCGATCGCAAAGTAATCGTAGAAATATGTGGGAGCCATATGAATTTCCAGATTCCTCTATTAGTTATTGTTCGGAGAAGTGTCTCGATCATGTCCGCATAATTCACGAACCGTAGGGAGACACACTTAAGGATTCGACGTTGTTTTGAGTAGTTATGGTATTATGAGAAAGAGACCGAATGTTGTTCGGAGTCTCGGATGGGATCCGGGATATCACGAGGTGATCCGGAATGGTCTGAAGAATAAGATTCATATAAGGAAAGTCCCATTTCGGAGTTCGGGAATGATTCCGGTGTTTTCATCGGGAATGTTCTAGAAGGTTTCGGATTGTCCGGCACTCCGAGGGGGGGTACATGAATGTGTCATTGAATGATTGCATCATGTACTAAGTGTTCTTGCTGTTCCAAAACTGAAAAGTCAAACCGCGTTTGAAAGTCAAGCAGCTAAACAGAAACTGTGGAAAACAGGAAACTGGGGAAACAAGCAAGGAGGTTGAAATCAACTTGGAGGATGAGTCCCTCATCTCCAAGCCGACGGCCCACATAGGCCGAGTTGGGGAGAGACTACCCTACCTCCCCTAGCGCGCCGGCCCCTCCACCTATAAAAGGAGGGGCAGGCCCTCCTCCTCTAGACACACAAGTTCCTATCCTCTAATCTCCGGTTTAGAGCCGTTTTGGTTTAGAGCTTCTAATTGCTTTAGCCTGCGGTTTAGAGCCTTCTAATTGGTGTGTCTAATCTCTAGACCACTAATAGCCTCTCTCATACTCCACCATACTCCTCCGGCTTAAGGCGAAGCCTCAGGATTTCCCTCTACTTAGGTACCACGCCGTTGTCTTCTTGGAATCGCGAGGAGAGTGCTACAACCTCCATTTTCTTTGGAACAAGGGAGAGGAAGGTCTTCGTCGAAAATCGAACGTGTGACCAATCATGAAGTGCCTTAACGCAGCCTTGGAAGGATCGTCTACACGATCTTGAGATCGGAAGAACGACTACATCACCCACGAGAATCCGCTCTCGTTAAACACTTTGGAATCTTCGAGGGTAAGTTATTCCATCAACTCGTTGCTGCAATCTAGTAGATAGATCTTGGCTTGTTTGTTTGTATGCGATAGAAATTTTTTGTTTTCCTTGCTACGAACCCCTACAGTGGTATCAGAGCCGTGTCTATATTAGATCTGTTGCACGAGTAGAACACAATGGTCATTGTGGGCGTTGATGTTTTTATTGTCGATTGCTTCTTGTGTACTTTGCATCTTGCGGTATGTTGGGATGAAGCGGCCCGGGCTAACCTTACATGACATCGTTCATGAGACTTGCTACACGCTTAACATGCAACTTGTATTGCATAAGTGGCTTTATGGTGCTGTTTCTCCTAGCATAGTTAAGATCCAATTTACAAAGGGTGATCAACAATGCTAGTATCAATGTTGTGGTTCTTGTTCGTAAGTTAGAACGACACTTATTGAAAGCCCCAAACCACGTAAAATATGCAAAGAAAGTAGAGGCGTCTAACTTTGTTTTGCGGGGTGTCGATGATGTGATATGGCCATGATTGTGATTATATTTGATGTATGCAATGTTCCTTATTGTAAGTTGGCAACCGTGAGTCATATGGTTGTCTTTAATTTATGTTAAGACCCGTGTCTATTCAAAGTAGTTGTAATAGTTGAAGCCGTGGATCGACAACCATGGAGAAGCGTCATTGACCTTGATGCAATGCGGTGATGATGGAGATCATGTTCGTGCTTGAAGATGGAGATCGGAAGCACAAAGAAGAAAGGCCATATCATATCACATATTATTGAATTGCATGTGGTGTTAATCCTTTATGCATCTTGTATTGCTTGGTAGGCGACGGTAGCATTATAAGATGATCCCTCATGCACATCAATTTCAAGTCATAAAGTGTTCGCCTTAGTTAGCACCGTTGCTAAAGCTTGTTGTTTCAAGCACCACGTGATGATCGGGTGTGTTAGATTCTGCAAGTGTATACAACGTGAGCAAGCAGATTTTCTCATGCGAAACTAAGGTTTGATCTTGACGAGCCTAGCATGTACGTACATGGTCTCGGAACACGGATCACCGAAAGGTAAAGCATGAATCGTATAGTAGATATGATGAACATGACGATTGTTCGCCATTGAAACTATATCAACTCTCGTGATGATCGGTGTTGATGTAGTGGATTTGGTTCGTGTGATCACTAAAACAATGTGAGGGATGTTGTTTGAGGGAGTTCACCTAGTTTAATTTCATTAATTAATTTGAACTCAATTTGTCATAAACTTAGTCTAAACTATTGCAAATATGTTGTAGATCAATGGCAGCCCTACCATCAATTTTAATGCTCCTAGAGAAAGAAAAGTTGAAAAACAATGGAAGCAACTTCGGATTGGTTCCGCAATTTGAGGATTGTCCTCACACTGGTAATTTGACCTATGTCTTTGGATGCACTGGTGACCCACTGCGGTGATGCTCCCGATGAAGTAAAGAATGTTTACCTCACTCGGAAGAATCAGTACTCCATAGTTCTGTGTGCTATCTTGTATGGTTTAGAATCGGAGCTTTAGAAAAGGTTTGAAGAGTCAGACCCATATGATATTGTCGAGGATCTCAAATTGATTTTTGAGACTCATGCGGCAATTGAAAGCTATGAGGCTTCTGAAAAGTTCTTTAACTGCAAGATGGAAGTGGGCAGCTCCGTCAGTGAGCATGTGCTTAATATGTCTGGGCACGCAAACAAACTTCAAAGCTTGGGTATAGTGATTCCTAATGCTTTGGGGATTTACCGTGTCCTCCAGTCACTACCACCAAGTTACAGGAACTTTGTGATGAACTACAACATGCAGAACATGAACAAAGAGTTGCCAGAACTATTTGCTATGTTAAAATCTGCAGAAGTGGAGATCAAGAAAGAGCACCAAGTGTTGTTGGTCAATAAGACCACCAAATTCAAGAAAGGCAAGTCTAAGCAAAAGGGACACTTCAAGAAGGGTGGTAAGAAAGTTACCACGCGCGAAGAAGACCAAGGCTGGACCCAAGCCCACATCGAGTGCTTTACCGCAAGGGAGAAGGTCATTGAAGCGGAATTGCCCAAAGTACTTGGCGGATCAAGAACGGCAACATCAAGAAGAAAGGTATATCGATATACATGTTATTGATGTGTATCTCACTAGTACTCATAGTAGTGCACGGGTATTTGATCTTGGTTCTTGCTCATATTTGTAACTCGAAACGGTGATGCGAATAAACGGAAGCTAGCGAAGAACGAGGTGACGATGCGCGTGGGAAGCGGATCAAAGGTTGATGTGATCGCGGTCGGACGCTACCCTTCATCTACCATCGGGATTAGTTTTATACTTAAATAATTGTTATTTAGTGCCCGTGTTGAGCATGAACATTATATCGGGATCTTGTTTATTGCGAGGCGGTTACTTGTTTAAGTCGAGAGAATAATGGTTGTTCGATTTATATGAGTAATATGTTTTATGCACATGCACCTTTGATAGATGGTCTATTCTTATTGAATCTCGATAGTGGAAATACACATATCAACAACATTGAGGCTAAACGTTTGAAATCAGCGATAATTCGACCTATATGTGGCAATCGCTGTCTTGGTCACATTGAGTGAAGCGTATGAAGAAACTCCATCCATTAGATGGACTTCTTGAATCACTTGATTTTGAATCACTTGAGAGATGCGAAGCATGTCGATGGGAAAAATGACTAAGACTCCATTTTACGGTATGATGGAGCGAGCTACGGACTTATTGGAAATCATACATACCGATGTGTGTGGACCAATGAGTGTAGCACATGGTGGTTATCGTTATGTTCTTACCTTCACGGATGACTTGAGTAGATATGGGTATATCTATTTCATGAAACATAAGTCCGAAACTTTCGAGAAGTTTAAGGAGTTTCAAAGTGAGGTAGAGAATCAACGTAACAAGAAGATTAAATTTCTGCGTTACGATCGTGGAGGTGAATATCTAAGTTACGAGTTTGGCGAGCATTTGAAGAAATGCGGAATACTTTCGATTGACACCGAGAACACCACAGCGTAATGGTGTGTCCGGACGTCGAATCGAACTCTTTTAGATATGGTTCGTTCTATGATGTCACTTATGATTTACCGCTATCATTTTGGGGTTATGCATTAGAAACGATCGCATTCACTTTAAATAGGGCACCGTCTAAATCCGTTGAAACGACACCGTATGAATTATGGTTTGGGAAGAAACCTAAATTGTCGCTCCTTAAAGTTTGGGGATGCGAAGCCTATGTAAAGAAGTTACAATAGGACAAGCTTGAACCCAAAGCGGAAAATGCGTCTTCATAGGATACCCGAAGGAAACTATTGGGTACACCTTCTATCATAGATCCGAAGGCAAAATCTTCGTTGCTAAGAATGGATCCTTTCTAGAGAAGGAATTTCTCTCGAAAGAAGTGACTGGAAGGAAAGTAGAACTCGACGAGGTTGTCGAACCTTCTCGAATTGCGAGTAGCGCACCGGAAGAAGTTCTGTGGTGCCTGCACCAATTAGAGAGGAAGCTAATGATGATGATCATGAAACTTGGTTGAATTTGCTCTGAGCCTCGGAGGTCAACGAGAACTCGTACCACCAGTTGGTATGATTCCGTTATGAGTGTCATGTTGGTGGACAACACCGATGACCCCGAGACATATGAGGAAGCGATGATGAGCCCAGATTCCAATAAATGGCAAGAAGCCATGAAATCCGAGATTGGATCCATGTGAAAACCAAGTATGGACTTTGGTGGACTTAGGATGGCCGGAAGGTCGTCGAGAACAAATGGATTTTCAAGAAGAAAGCAGATCTTGATGGTAATGTTATCGTCTATAAAGCTCGACTTGTCGCAAAAGGGTTTCGACAAATTCAAGGAGTTGACTACGATGAGACTTTCTCACCAGTAGCGAAGCTAAAGTCTGTGAGGATTATGTTAGCAATCGCTGCATATTATGATTATGAGATATGGCAGATGGATGTCAAAACAGCATTCCTCAATGGAGATATTGATGAAGAGTTGTATATGATGCAACCCAAAGGTTTTGTCGATCCTAAAGATGCTAACAAGGTATGCAAACTTCAACGGTCCATCTATGGATTGAAGCAAGCATCCCGAAGTTGGAATCAACGTTTTGATAAGGTGATCAAAAGTTTTGGTTTTATACAAACTTATGGAGAAGCTTGTATTTACAAGAAAGTGAGTGGGAGCTCTGTAGCATTCTTAATACTGTATGTGGATGACATATTGTTGGTTGGGAATGATGTAGACCTTCTTAATAGTGTCAAGGAATATTTGAATAATAGTTTTTCAATGAAGGATCTTGGCGAATCAGCTTACATATTAGGCATAAAGATTTATAGAGATAGATCGAAACGCCAAATATCATTGTCACAGAGTACATATTTGGACAAAGTTCTAAAGAGGTTTGGAATGTTAGAAAGCAAGAAAGGGTTCTTGCCCATGTTGCCCAATACGACCTTGAGTAAAACTCAAATTCCGACATCGGCAGAAGATAGAGAAAGGATGAGTAAGACTCCCTATGCCTCAGCCATAGGATCTCTAATGTATGCCATGCTATGTACTAGACCCGACATTGCATATGCTGTTAGTTTAACTAGCAGATATCAAAGTGATCCAGGAGTGGATCATTGGAAAGCGGTCAAAAACATCCTTAAGTACTTGAGAAGAACTAAGGATATGGTTCTTTCTTATGGAGGTGATGAACAGCTCGTTGTTAATGGTTACACCGATGCTAGTTGGAACACCGATCCGGATGATTCTAAATCACAACTGGATACGTATTTATTTTGAATGGTGCAGCGATTAGCTGGAGGAGTGCAAAGCAAAGCGTTGTGGCGAGATCTTCAACGAATCGGAATACATGGCTGCTTGGAGGCTTCACAAGAAGCGATATGGATGAAAGAGTTCATTACAGAGTGGTGTGGTTCCTAGTCTGCTGGACCCAATGTCTATCTCTGTGATAACATGGGCGCCATAGCCAATGCGCAAGAACCAAGGTCACACAAGAAGTCAAGCACATCAAGCTGCTTTCACGCTATTCGAGAACATATCCGGGATGGGGATATAAAGATTTACAAAGTACACAGATCTGAATGTGGCGGATCCGTTGACTAAACCTCTCCGAGGGCAAAATGACCAACACCAAACTGCCATGGGTGTTCGGTATATTACCATGTAATCTAGATTAGATGACTCTAGTGCAAGTGGGAGACTGTTGGAGATATGCCCTAGAGGCAATAATAAATGTAGTTATTATTATATCTTTGTGTTTATGATAAATGTTTACATTCATGCTATAATAGTATTAACAAGGAAACATTAATACTTGTGTGATTTGTAAACTTAATTTGAAGTCCCTAGTATAGCCTCTATACTTCACTAGCTTGTTGGTTGATTAATGGTTGTGGTTTCCCTATCATGAACATTGAGATGTTATCAACAACAAGATCATATCGTTAGAAGAATGATATGGTGGACATACTCCTATAGATAAGCGTAGCATAAAGATCAAGTCATTTCAATAGTTCAATTGCTATATGCTTTCTGATACATAGTAACCTAATTCCTTCGACCATGAGATCATGCATATCACCTTTACCGGATGGATGCTTTGATGACATCAAACACCACACCGTAACTGGGTGGCTATAAAGGTGGCATTGAGTGTTCGGAAAGTATTGGTTGAAACACATGGATCAAGAGTGGTATTTGTCCATCCATATGACGGATAGATATACTGGGCCCTCGGTGGAATGTCATCCAATTAGCTTGCACGCATGTGACTAGGTCACAAGGGATGTCATATCACGGAACGAGTAAAGAGTACTTATCGGTAACGAGGTTGAACTAGGTATGGAGATACCAACAACCAAACCTCGGTTAAGTAAACTATAGTGAGACAAAGGGAAATTGGTATCGTATGTAAGTGGTTCATTCGATCGCAAAGTAATCGAGAAATATGTAGAGCCATATGAATTTCCAGATTCCTCTATTGGTTATTGTTCGGAGAAGTGTCTCGATCATGTCCGCATAATTCACGAACCGTAGGGAGACACACTTAAGGATTCGACGTTGTTTTGAGTAGTTATGGTATTATGAGAAAGAGACGGAATGTTGTTCGAGTCTCGGATGGGATCCGGATATCACGAGGTGATCCGAATGGTCCGGAGAATAATATTCATATAAGGAAAGTCCCGTTTCGGAGTTCGGGAATGATTTCGGTGTTTTCATCGGGAATGTTCTAGAAGGTTCGGATTGTCCGACACTCCGGGGGGGGGGAGGGTACATGAATGTGTCATTGAATGATTGCATCATGTACTAAGTGTTCTTGCTTCCAAAACTGAAAAGTCAAACTACCGGTTTGAAAGTCAAGCAGCTAAAACAGAAGCGTGGTAAGCGAAAGCTGGGAAGCAGAAACTGTGGGAAACAAGCAAGAGGAGGTTGAAATCAACTTGGAGGAGGAGTCCCTCCTCTCCAAGCCGGCGGCCCACCTAGGCTGAGTTGGGAGGACTCCCTCCCTCCTGGCCCTCCACTCCATATAAAAGGAGGGGCAGGGCCTCCTCCTCTAGACACACAAGTTCCTATCCTCTAATCTCCGGTTTAGAGCCATTTTGGTTTAGAGCTTCTAATTGCTTTAGCCTGCGGTTTAGAGCCTTCTAATTGGTGTGTATAATCTCTAGACCACTAATAGCCCTCTCTCATACTCCACCATACTCGCTCCGGCTTAAGCCTGAAGCCTGCGATTTCCCTCTACTTAGGTACCACGCCGTTGTCTTGCGGAATCGCGAGGAGAGTGCTACAACCTCTGCTTTCTTTGGAACAAGGAGAGGAAGGTCTTCGTACCCGAGCGTGTGACCGAAAGCGAAGGCAGGAGCATTGCCGGAAGGATCGTACACGATCTTGAGATCGGAAAGAGTATTTACATCACCCACGAGAATCCGCTCTCGTTAAACACTTTGGAATCTTCGAGGGTAAGTTATTCCATCAACTCGTTGCTGCAATCTAGTAGATAGATCTTGGCTTGTTTGTTTGTATGCGATAGAAATTTTTTGTTTTCCTTGCTACGAACCCCTACAGCTCCTCCAACTAACCGCTCCGCCATTCATGAGAAACACGTATCCGGATTGAGACTTAGAGTCATCCGGATCGGTGTCAAAGCTAGCGTCGACATAACACTTAGCGACGAGCTCTTCTTCACCTCCGTATACAAGAAACATATCCTTAGTTCTTCGTAAGTACTTAAGGATATTCTTGACCGCTATCCAGTGTTCCGAACCTGGATCCGATTGGTACATACTAGTCAAACTAATATCATGTGCCACATCCGATCTTGTACATATCATGGCGTACATTATAGAGCCTATGGCTGAAGCATAGGGGACTTTGTCCATTATCTCTCTTTCTTCCGCCGAAGCCGGCTTTGAGTCTTACTCAATGTCTTGCCTTGCAACATAGGTAAGAACCCCTTCTTACTTCCGTCCATTTTAAACTTCTTTAAAATCTTATGAAGGTATGTACTTTGCGATAGCCCTATTAGGCGCCTAGATCTATCTCTATAGATCTTTATGCCTAATATGTATGACGCTTCACCTAGGTCCTTCATTGAAAATTTGTTGTTTAGATAACTTTTAACACTGTTTAAAAGATCTATATCATTTCCGATCAATAATATGTCATCCACATATAATATCAGAAATGCCACATTGCTCCCACTCACTTTCTTGTAAATACAAGCTTCTCCATAAGTTTGGAAAAATCCAAACTCTTTGATCACCTCATCAAAGCGGAGATTCCAACTTCGTGATGCTTGCTTCAATCCATAGATGGATCGCTGAAGTTTGCACACCTCGTTAGCATCCTTAGGATCGACAAAACCCTTTGGTTGTATCATATACAACTCTTCTTCAATATTACCATTGAGAAACGCAGTTTTGACATCCATCTGCCATATCTCATAATCAAAATATGCAGCAATTGCTAACATAATCCTAACTGACTTTAGCATCGCTACGGGAGAGAATGTCTCATCGTAGTCAACTCCTTGAATTTGTCGAAACCCCTTTGCGACAAGTCGAGCTTTATAGACGGTCACATTACCATCAGCATCAGTTTTCCTTTTGGAAATCCATTTGTTCTCCACGGCCTTTCGGTCGTGAGGTAATTCCACCAAGTTCCAAAATTGATTTTCATACATGGATTCCATCTCGGATTTCATGGCTTCTAACCATTTGTTGGAATCCAGGCTCATCATCGCTTCTTCATACGTCGCAGGGTCATCATTTTCATCAACCATGAAATTCATGACAGGATTTCCGTCTGTCGAGAGCTGCAGCGTCTGCTTGACTGCGAGGTTCGAGTACTCTCTTTTGGAGTTTCATGATCATTATCATTAGTTCCCTCTTCAACAGGTGGAGCCAACTCCGGAACAACTTCCGGCGCTGCGCTACTCGCCATACTTTGAAGAGAAGGTTCAATAACCTCTTCGAGTTCTACCTTCCGACTACTCACACCTTTCGCAAGAAACTCTTTCTCTAGAAAGGATCCATTCTTGGCAACAAAAACCTTGACCTCGAATCTGTGATAGAAGGAATACCCAATAGTTTCCTTAGGGTAACCTATGAAGACGCATTTTTCCATTTTGGGTTCGAGTTTATCCGGTTGAAGTTTCTTCACATAAACATCGTATCCCCAAACTTTAAGAAATGACAGCTTAGGTTTGTTTCCAAACCACAATTCATACGGTGTCTTTTCAACGGATTTAGATGGTGCCCGATTTAAAGTGAATGCAGCAGTTTCTAGTGCATAACCTTAAAATGACAACGGCAAGTCCGTCAGAGACATCATAGATCGAACCATATCTAATAAAGTATGATTACGACGTTCCGACACACCATTTCGCCGTGGTGTTCCGGCAGGCGTGAGTTGTGAAACAACTCCACACTCTTTCATGTGAGTGCTAAACTCGTAACTTAGATACTCACCTCCACGGTCGAACCGTAGAAATTTGATCTTTCTATTACGATGATTTTCCACTTCATTCTGAAATTCCTTGAACTTTTCAAAGGTTTCAGACTTGTGTTTCATCAAGTAGATATAACCGTATCTACTCGAATCATCCGTGAAAGTAACAAAATGACGATATCCACCTCGCGCCGACACACTCATTGGACCACATACATTAGAATGTATGACTTCCAATAAATCTGTCGCCCGTTCCATTGAACCAGAAAACGGCGTTCTAGTCATCTTGCCCATAAGGCATGGCTCACATGTATCAAATGATTCAAAATCAAGCGATTCCAAAAGTCCATCCGAATGGAGCTTCTTCATGCGTTTAACGCCAATATGACCTAGACGGCAGTGCCACATCTATGCGGATATATCATCATTAAGTTTAATCCTTTTAGCATTAACATTATGAATATGTGTAACATTATCATCGAGATCTAATAGAAATAAACCATTCATCATCGGTGCATGACCATAAAATATTTCATTCATATAAATGGAACAACCATTGTTCTCGGATTTAAATGAATAACCACTTCGCATCAAACACGATCCAGATACAATGTTCATGCTCAGTGCAGGCACCAGATAACAATTATTCAAGTTTATAACTAATCCCGACAGCAAATGGAGAGGCAGCGTTCCGACGGCGATCACTTCAACGCTTGATCCATTGTCGACACGCATCTTGACCTCACCCCTTGCTAGCGGTCTCTTGTTCCGCAGCCCCTGATTCGAGTTACAAATATTAGCAACTGAACCGGTATCAAATACCCAGGTGCTACTGCGAGCACTAGTCAAGTACACATCAATAACATGTATATCATATATATCTTTGTTTGCCTTGCCGGCCTTCTTGTCTGCCAAATACTTGGGGAAGTTGCGCTTCGGTGGCGATCCTTACAATAGTAGCACTTCGGTATCGACTTAGGTCCAACTCGGGTTTCTTTTCAGCAACAGCTTGCCGCCCTTACTTCCTTCCGTTTTCCCTTCTTGTCTTTCTTGAAACCGTGTTCCTATTGATCATCAACACTTGATGTTACTTTTGATCTCCACTTCTAGCTTTTAAGCATTGTGAAGCTCGGGAGAGACTTCTTCATGCCTTGCATATTATAGTTCATCACAAAGCTCTTATAGCTAGGTGGCAGAGACTGCAAAACACGATGGATGCCTAAGTCAATGGGAATCGTTATTCCCAAGGACACAAGCTTATCGGCGTAACCCGACATCTTGATTACATGCTCACTAACGGAGCTGTGCTCTTCCATCATGTATCTAAAGAACTTTTCTGAAGCATTGTAGCTCTCTACAGCAGCATGTGTGTCGAAAATCATTTTCAACTCACCCATTGTATCAAATGCATTGCCGTTTTCGAAACGCTTTCGAAGTTCCGGCTCTAGACCATACAATATGCCTCAATGAACTAAGTTGTGGTCCTTCTGACGAGTCTGATAGACATTCTTCTCCTCGTCAGGGGCATCCTCTAAAGGTGGGGGGCCTAGTGGCGCTTCTAGCACGTATTGCTTTTGTGCAGCAGAGAGGAGAATCCTCAAATTCATGGCCCATTCGGTAAAGTTGCTACCGTTCGTTGCTAGTTTCTCTTTCTCCATGAACACATTGAAATTAAAAGAAGGTGGTGCCATCTACAACAGAATTTGTAAAGTTTAGACTAAGTGTATGATAGATTGAGTTCAACTAATCCATATTACGAATGAAATCCCACTCAAAAACGACATCCCTCGTGCCTTTTTGGTGATTACATGAACCAAATCCACTATACCAAGTCCGATCATCACGTGAGTCGGTATAGCTTCAAAGGCGAGCATCAAATGGGCATAATATCTACTATATGACTCATGTTTAACCTTTCGGTCCATGTTCCGAGGCCATGTCTGTACATGCTAGGCTCGCCAAGTTAGAACCTTAGTATTCGCGTGTGTAACTGTTTTACACCCGAAATATGGTCGTGGATCCAAGAACACCCGATCATCACGTGATGTCTTGGAGCGACGAAACATAATCAGTGCATACTAAAGGAAGAACACATTCTTATCTTGATATTTAAATGAGGGATCATCTTATTATGCTAACAAAGCGCTAACACAAGCAATATAAGATGCTATCAAACATCACATGTTTATTAGTGAAATGATATGGTTTCCGCATATGATCTCTATCATGTGCATCGTGGTATGATCACTATCACACCTATATGTGTAAATCCAAGGTCTATGGAGTTTACACGCTATGTGTGTTGTAAGAATATCATCTCATACTTATACTTACAACATCACCATATCATAACATTAGCCTAGCAACAATCTAAACTAGACGCCTCTAATTTATCCATTGCAAGTTTTACGTGGCTTAGGGCTTTCGAGATAGAACCGTTCTTACCTACGAACATGAACCACAACGAGGATAACCAAATTATTGGCAATTCGTTGCAAAATAGATATTGACTATAGTAGGAGAGACAGACACCCACTAGCCACTTATGCAAACTAGTTGCATGTCAAGTGTGGAACATGTCTCATGTGCGAGGACATGTAAAGTTTGTCCGGGCCGCTTCATCCCACTATGCCACCAATATCCAAAATTACAAAAAAGTAGCAACAACATGATCATCATCGCCCACATACTCATATGTGTACTACCCGAGTAAAGCATCTACGCATAGATCCGGCTCTGATACCACTGTAGGGTTCACAGCATAGAAAACAAAAAAATTTCCTATGGTGTGAACTATGTACCAAGATCTATCTATTAGATACAAACAACGGGCGGATGTATATCCGTATAGAACATACCCTTGAAGACCGACAAAGCTTAACGAGTTCAACTCGTGGTTGATGTAGACGATCTCTTGCCGATATCAAGATAGAGAGGAAGTCCTAGCGCCGCAAATCAGCAGCACATCCGTGCTCGCACACACGTTCGAGGCACCGAGCAACCTCCGCCTCCTCGCTCCAGCGATGCAGCGGAAGCACAACTCTTTCTTGCCGAATAGCCACCGGGAACATGTATCTCGTTAGTCCGAGACCTTGGGGGATAAATTCTAGAGGGGGAGAGAGATCCTTCACGAGGAGGTGTGAGAGACAAGTGAGAGGAGGGGCTCCTTTTATAGGAGGAGGGGGGCACCCAAGGGGGTGTCCGCCGGCCATGGGGGCTGCCCCTCCCCTCCTTCATTCATGTGGGTGGACACTCCACTCACAAAATGGCCCTTCAATTTTCTCCACTCAAAAATCCACTCAAATTCCCATTAAATTTCCACCAAATGTAATGCAAACTCTCATTAAATAAAACTCTTTTATTTTATTCAGAATTATGTCAATTACTTTAATGACAAACATTCACAAATAACCCCTTGCTAGAATTCTATTTCACATGCATAACCACTTTATGCAATTTCACCCGAAAACCTGTTTCGGTATCTAGTGAAATAAATTCCTGCGCTTGTTTATTCTTTCGGCATGAAACTTTTGCTCCAATTGGATGTCGGTGTCTCTTAAGTGTGTCACCCTACGGTTCGTGAATAATGCGGACATGATCGAGACCCCTCTCGGATCAATAATCAGAAGCGGGATCTGGAGACCCATACTGACTCCCACACATTCAACGATGACTTTCTTGTGATCGTCGGAACCTTTTATGCTAGTATCTTAATCCCTTTGTTTCACGATATATTACATGTCCGAGATTCGATCATCGGTATCTCCATACCTAGTTTGATCTCGTTACCGACATGCACTCTTTTCTCGTTCCCGTGATATAACATTCTAGTGATCAAATCACTTGCTTGCAAGCTAATCAATGTGATATCACCGAGAGGGCCCAGAGTATATCTATCTGTCATCGGGATGAACAAATTCCATTCTCGATCCATGAGCCTCAACATAACACTTTATTAGTTCTGAATCCATCTTTATAATCACCTTGTTACGGTGTGACGTTTGATGTTATCAAGAAACTCTTCCGGTGTTAGTGATTGACATGATCTCATGGTTTAAGGATTAGGATCACTTCGTAAGTTGTTATAGCAATATAAACTCAATGACTTTGATCGTAATGCTATACTTCGGATGAATGTTCATCACACCATTACACTAATGTTGTGATCCCGTTATTAACAACATCCAATGTCCATGATCAGGAAACCTTGATTGTCTTGTTAATCAACGAGCTAGTTTATGAGAGAGGCATAACTAGGAACTTTCTGTTTGTTTATTAAACACACATGTATTAACGTTTCCGTATTAATACAATTATAGCATGCAAAATAAACATCTATCATATACTTGGAATACACATAATAAACACTTTATTATTGCCTCTCAGGGCATATTCCCTTCACAAAACGCACCTGATCGGTAGTACCAGTGAGTGGCTAGAATTTCCGGTCATCCCCGGCTCCAATGACTCGAAAGCAGTTGAAACGACCTGATGGTACAGGCCAGAAGTTCTTCCCGACTTGGGACGAAACTTCCAGCCGGTACTACCGGTCTACTATCGGCCCTAGTACCTACAAATAAACACGACCAAACAGAGACAATACTAAAGGGGGACAAAGGCTGAGCAGAAGTGAGACCAGAATTTCACCCGGTTCTACCGGCGACAATTATGCCCGAGCGGACTTCTGGTGCTGACATGGTTATACCCTATGGGTACACGATATTAGTATACCTGGTCCAGTCCAAGGAAGGCCCACAGAAACATATGCGGCCTGTGGAGATTTTTGGGTGGCCCAAGCCCATGACGTCTTCGGATCCTTGGAGATCAAGACTAGAGTAGATATAATATTCAAAGGAGCAAACCCTAATTTGTAACCGACTCGACCTAATGCCTAGGACCTGCCTATCTATATAAAGGCTAGGAGGGCATAGCGAGGAAGGAACCTCTCACCGCATACACACCTCCACGCCAGATTGCATCTGTGCACCCCTGTACTTTTCGGTTCTGTCGTAATCAAGAGCAGACAAGCAGGAGTAGGGTTTTCCCTCCGGGGGCCTAAACTTGGGTAAACCTCGTGTCCCCGTGTTATTTTTATGTTAACCGTTCCGCGATCCCCAGCATCACCATCTTCTCCAAAATCCAAGCTCATAACAATGGGCATTGACGAGATCGAACCTCGTCTATTGGCGCCGTCTGTGGGAACTGTGGGCACTGATTGTGTGATCGTGACGGTCCCAAACAAAGAGATCTACAACTCCTCGGCGACGGAGAACAACCTCCTCTTTGGCGCTTTCGACTTCACCGCCCACTCGCCAGCCACCATGAAGGATTTCGAGCCCGTAGGCGACAGACTCGAAATTCTGTTTGGGAGTTTCTGCTTCCAGGTGGGACAAACCGGCACTCTTCGCCTCCCAGAGCGGGTGCCACCACCATCCATCAGCCCGCCTCGTGGGCCCCACATCCCAGCGTGCTACCCACGTCAACGTTGACAGACGAGTCGTACGATAGCAGCAGCTGCAACTCAGATCTGTGTGGCCCTCCATTGGACGAGGGAACCTACGGTTCCGAATCCGAAAGCTGTGGCAGCAGCGATCCAATCCGCGAGCGCTATCAGTGCGTCGTGGTCATCCAAAGCGACGTGGAACAGCAACCAGGTTCGGGTGCCCACGTACCACCACCCAACCCACAGGGTGGAAACGAAGGAAACAGGAGGCAACCGTCCCTCCCGCCGAACGAAGGCGAAGCCAACGCCTATCAGAAGATCAACCTCAACAAGGACGGATGGTGCTAGGCACGCGAAGCCATGGCAGGCAATAACATCCTACCTGTGAATGCTTCACGGGATCTGCTGATGGCATATCACCTGCTCCTCATCGGTGAGCATAATCGGCAGGTGAAGATGCAGGAGGACCTTGACAAACGCAAGCAAGCGGCCTCAGAGTCCAGTGCGCGGTGAGTTGCACTCTCCGCCGCTGGCGGCTCCAGCTCGCACGGCAACAATGCCAACAAGCATCGCTCCCTCATAGAGCACATGGACCCCGCCGCACGCCGCGAGGTCACTAGAACCCTCAATGCGTCCTTTATGAAGATGGACGTCAATGGCAACGTCATACCAAAGACGCCGCAGGCTGCAATCATGGCAGCCACCACGTACCTCGTGTCCCATCCACCTCCGGTGGGGGACTCGAAGAGGGCTATGCACAAGTCCATGCTAGCCGGACTCGGGACTTGTCGGAGTTTCGCTCCACGATGAGGCTCCCGCGGAGCCAAAAAAGAAAGGTGCGGTCAGATTCAACCGCAGTCCCACGCTCTCATCCGACGAAGAGGAAGAAGAGCACGATCTACCTCGATGACGCAAGAGCCCAAGACGTCGCAGCCCCGACTACGACGCCCGAAGAAACCTCGCTCAGAGCAAGGTCGACAAGGCACGCTCCAAACGCGCGTGCTCAACCGAATCCGAGGAGGATGACGACGGAGAAATTTGCGGAGCTCGATGCTTCAGCAGATCTGTTCGGCGAACGCAGATGCCGAGAAATTTTAAGCTTCCTTTGGACACTCCGAAGTTCGACGGGACATAGGACCCAAAAGCCTGGCTTAGCGACCACCTGTCGTCCGTCAAGCTGCACGGCGGTAACAAGAACACCGCCCTACAATTCCTTCAGCTGCAGCTGACATGCGCAGCTCGAATCTGGCTCAGCAGCCTGTCTTCAGGATCAATCCGAAACTGGGAGGAGCTGGCATATAGTTTCATCCGAAACTTCAAGGGCACCAGCAAGAGGCCAGCCTCTATCGAAGAGCTACGGGCCTGCACCCAGCGAACGGGAGAATCCATTCGCTCGTACATACTATGCTGGTCCAGCATCAAGAACTCCATGGCACACATCTCCGAGGAGAGAACGATCGACGCCTTCAAGGATGGTGTCAAGCGCCCGGACTTCAAGGAAGAACTTGGGCGCATCAAGCCCAAGACACTCGACCACCTCATGGACATCGCCAACAGGTGCGAAGATGGCGAGGATTCCCTCCACTGAGCACATTCAGATGAGGAGGGTGAATATGGCCGCAGACGCGAACGCTGTAGCAAGCGAAGATTGCGCGTCTACGACGATCGCGACGGACCCGACATGGTTGCGGCTGGCTACGCCGAACACCACAACAACAGCAACAACAACTGCAGCAATGGAGGATACCGTGGAGGCAACTTCCGTGACGGAGGACGCCCAACACAAACATGGTAGCCTCGCGGCCGTGACGACGAACCCTAGGCATACGACAAGTTGCCGGGTCCCTGTACCATACACTTCTACATCGACAAGCATGATGGCAAAAACAAGGCCAGCCACATGCTCAAGGACTGCCGTGAATTCCAGAAACTCAGCGAGGGCCTCACCCAAATGCGATGCAAGATTGTAAACCCTGGGTTCGGACCCGCACCTGCACCAGGTGAAATCGCACACGGAGCTCCTCCACCACCACCCGTGGGACCGTCAAATCCAGCAATCGCACCTGCGCCAAACAATGGCACAGGAGGATACCCACCGCCAAAAGGATCCCTCATGATCCAGAAGGGACGCCATACCAATAGGGTGCAAAAGAAGATCACCCGCCAAGTCAGCCTGGCCGTGACCGCTCCGCCTGCCATCCCTGAGTACCTCAGCGGCTCGGATTCCTGCATCACACTCAGCCATTCGGATCACCCCCGCCAGATCCCTCGCCTAGGTCATGCTGCCCTGGTGCTTGAGGCGCAGATCGGAGGGTTCGAAATGAGCCGCGTCTTCATGGACGGTGGTAGCGGCATCAACCTGATGTTCGCTAGCACCCTAGCAGCAATGTGGATCCCGTTGTGCATCCTGGAACAATCCGACACAACGTTCCACGGCATCGTCCCAGGGAAGGGCATATACCCCCTAGGAAAGATATGGCTCGATGTCATCTTTGGCAAGCCCGACAATTTTTTATGTGAGCGGCTAGAATTCGAAGTGGTGGACTGGCCATCGCAATACCACGCCATCCTCGGGCACGTGGCATTCGCAAGATTCCTGGCAGTACCGCACTATGCGTACCTGCTATCAAGATGCCAGGGCCCAGGGGCGTCATCACGGTCCAGGGTAGCTTCACCCGATCCGACCACTACGACAGAGACTTCAACAGAATCTCCCAGTCATTCGGTATGCAGGAGGATCTCACGAGGCTTCAAGAGGTGACAAACAACGGGGCACCCCCAGTCTCTAGGCAAAATGCACCTGACATGTCGTTCGACTCCACAGTCAACACGAAAAAAGGTGCAGGTACACCCGACCGACGCCTCCAAGACGACGTTGATTGCCAACAACCTCAGCGCCGCATAGGAATGCGCGCTCGTTGAATTCCTCCGTGAGCGCTGGGAAATCTTCGTCTAGTGTCCTGCGGACATTCCAGGAGTTCCCAGGGAATTCGCCGAGCATGCACTCAATGTGTTTCCAGATGCCAAGCCCGTCAAACAGTCCATCCGACGATTGTCCGAGCCACGGGCCGATGCCGTCGGAGTCGAAGTCAACAGACTGCTCGATGCCGACTTCATCCAGGAGATCAAGGAGAGCGAGTGGCTATCCAACACTGTGTTGGTCCCTAAAAAGGATACGGACATCCTGCGGATGTGCGTGGACTTCACGTCGCTCAACAAACACTTCCCCAAGGATCACTTCCCTCTATCACGGATCGATCAGATCATCGATTCAACTACAGGTTGCGAGAAATTCTCATTCCTCGATGCCTACTCAGGCTACAACCAGATTCGACTAAAGGTCGAAGACCAGGAGAAAACGGCGTTCATCACGTTGTTCGGAGTGTTCTGCTACAACACCATGCCCTTCGGGCTGAAGAACGCAAGCGCCACGTACCAACGGTGCATGCAGGCATGCCTGAAAATCCAGATTGGCCGCAACATACAGGTCTATGTCGACGACATAGTCATCAAGACAAGGGAGGACAAGACATTGATCGATGATCTCCGCGAGACGTTCGATAACCTTGATCACTACAAGATCAAGTTGAATCCATAAAAGTGCGCCTTCAGCGTCCCATCTGGCCAATTACTTGGCTACTTCATCTTCCAGCGAGGGATCGAGGAAAACCCAAAGAAAATCGTGGCGCTGAGCAGATTCATCAGCCGCATGGGTGAGAAGGCTCTGCCTTTCTACCAGCTGCTACGCAAAGCAGACAAATTCGAGTGGACACTCGAAGCAGACGACGCATTCGAAGACCTGAAGCGACTGCTCTCCACCTCGCATGTCCTGGTCATGCCAAATGAACGCGATCCTCTGCTGCTATACATAGCAGCCACGCATCAGGTGGTAAGCACGCGTACTCGTGCTCGAACGATCCGAAGAAGGCAAGACCCATGGGGTCCAATGCCCAATTTACTACCTCAGTGAGGTACTGATGCCAACAAAACAGAGGTACCCTCACTACCAGAAGCTCGCCTATGGAGTGTTCATGACGGCTCGTCGGCTGAGCCACTACTTCCAGAAGCATCAGATAATGGTCGTCAACGAGGTGCCACTCTCCAATATCCTAAACAACCTCGAAGCCACGGGACGCATAGCCCTATGGGGCATCGAGCTATCCCCTCTATACATAGTCTACGAGCGATGCAAGGCGATCAAATCTCAGGTCCTCCCTGACTTCCTAGTTCACTGGAGGGATCTCCAGCTGCCGGACACCCCGGACATGACGCGATCATGGACGATGCACTTCGATGGTTCCAAGCGCGAGGCTGGAGCAGGAGCTGGCATCATACTGACGTCCCCACAAGGTGACAAGATGAAATACGTCCTTCGAATGAAATTTCGCGCCTCCAACAACGAGGCCGAATACGAGGCCCTCATCCATGGCATGAAGATGGCCAAGATCTAGGGCGCAACACGCCTAGTCATCTATGGTGACTCGAACCTCGTCGTCCAGCAGACGATGAATGAGTGCGACGCACATGCCGCCAACATGATCGCGTACCGCACGCTCTATAACTCACTCGAAGGAGACTTTGACGGCTGCGAGCTTTGCCACGTTGGAAGGGAAAGCAACGAGGAGGCCGATAGACTCGTCAACATCGGCTCCACCTGCGCACGGGTACCACCAGGTGTGTTCCTCAAACAAATTTGCGTACCCTCTATCAAAAGGAAATTCCCCAAGGGATCACCCGAAGAATCAGAGCACTCGGGGGCTGCACTACCTAAAGGACGGGAAGGACCCAAAAAGCTCGACACGGAGGTCGAATTGGTCAGCCTGATGCGGTTCATGGCAATCGAAGAAGCATGGACGCAGTCGTACCTTCGGTACCTGATAAACAGAGAACTACTTGACGCCCCGACAGATGCCTGACGCATATCTTGTCGGTCCAAGGCCTTCACCATCATCAATGGCGAGCTATACAAGCGCAGTATTTCGGGTGTACTCCAACGGTGCGTCACCATCGGTGACGGTAAAACCATCCTCCAAGACATCCACGAGGGCATCTGCGGCCATCATGCAGGCAGTCGTGCCCTTGTCGCCAAACCTTTACGAGTTGGATTCTACTGGCCAACGACCATGAACGATGCCAAGGACATCGTCCAGAGGTGCAATGGCTGCCAGAGGTTTGCGGATAAGCCACACGCACCAGGGTCGGAGCTCAGGCCCATACCCTTGGTCTGTCCCTTCACCCAATGGGGCCTTGACATGATCGGCAAACTGCCCAAATCTTCGAAAGGAGGCCACGTCTACCTCCTAGTCGCAGTCAACAACTTCACCAAGTGGATCAAGGCCATGCCTGTCACCAACCAAAAGGGCAAAACGACCATCAAGTTCTTCGAGTCCATAGTCTACAGGTTCGGCGTGCCGCACAGCATCATCACGGACAATGGGTCAAACTTCATCTCCAAAGAATTCTAGGACTTCTGCGAAGGCCTTGGCATCAACATATCATACGCCTCCGTGGCGCACCCGCAGACCAACGGGCAGGTCGAAAATGACAACGGTCTCCTAGGTGGTGGCATCAAGAAACGCCTAATCAGCCCACTCGAACGACTTGCGGGAGCTTGGGCAGAAGAGCTACCCTCCGTCCTCTAGAGCCTGCGTACAACGCCAAACATCTCAACTGGCTACACGCCATTCTTCATGGTGCATGGAGCCAAATTTGTGCTACCTGCAGAAATACGCCATAAGGCCCCACGGGTCGTCTCCTATAGCGAAGCCGAATCATCGGCCGTACTCGAAGACACCGTCGACACACTAGACGAAGCACGCGACATCGCCGTGGCTCGCTCAGCGGTCTACCAGCAGATCCTTCACAACTACCACAGTCGTCGGCTGTGCCCAAGGTCCTTCGTCGAAGGAGACCTCGTCCTGTGACTCAAGCAAGAGCGAATGAAAAAGCTCGAGTCGCCCTGGGAAGGACCCTACATCGTCGCCGAAGTTATCCCACGTGGCGCCTATCACCTCAAGGACGTCAAGACAGGAGTCGCATACGCCAACCCATGGAACGTCGCCCAACTGCGACGCTTCTACCCCTAGCTATCTTTTTACTTTCAATAAGGCTACTCAGCCAAGGCTACTTAGCCGAACAATGTACCTCCTCATTATGATATGAATAAAAGCTAAGTCCCCAGTCCAAAAAATCTCTTTTACCTTGCATTTACTTTCTGTTACAACACACTCGGGGGCTCCGCCTCACCTCACGACTTCGTCGTCTGAGAATAACACGTGTAAACCTGAGTAGCTGACCGCATCAGGCTAACGAAAAGGACATGCATACAACAAAGCACCACGTGCTAACACAAATAATATTTACAACAAAGGGCACAACAAGCCCACTCGAAATATATATAAGTTTTACATCTATCTTTTTACATGTTCTACCTATTCTGAAGGATCACGCACGCCCGATGCTCAAAAAGATCCACGATCTCTTCGGCATACTGCCTAACAGTCGCATAGTGCGGGCGCATATCCCAGAGGCTACCATCTGGTCGAAGAGGCGGCCCAGTCGCCACCATCGCAAGGTCAACATCAGGGCGATGCAGCCAAGCAAGCGAAAGAGTAGCCTTCACCCCTGCAACCAACTAGTGCCACACCAACTCCCTCACGTGACTCATGTCTCGAAACTTCGCCAACAAACCCCAAAGAGTTGAAGGCGCCTTGTCCAGAGGGAACATGACGTACATAATTGACGACATGGAAGTCTTCGCCTGCTTCAGCACCCGCGAAACTTGATGCACACGATCCTGCACCGTCGCAAGGACGGTGGCTCGGTCACGATCCATCCAGAAGAAGCCACCAGCTTCCAAGTCCTATTGGGTAAGACAGTTGATCCAAACCGCAACGCTCTCCTTCTCCTCCCTAGGAACAAGGTTGGCACCTGGAGAACATTCAGAATAAGGTGGCATGCAAACAAGGCACATCCGAAAACAAGCAGCAGCTCAGGACAACTCACATTGCAGTTGCTCGCTCAACTGCCGCATCTCCCCCATCAGATACTCCTCCCTGGTGGTAGCTCGCTCCGTCTTCGACTTACACACGTCTGCGTGGCCTCGGACGCCAAGGATCTTATTTTCCAAGCTACGGACGCGATCGTGAAGGAAAACAAGCTGCGACACATCATCCAACGATGGTCGTGGATCTGGCGCAGTCGAAGTACCAACGGGTGCACCACCCGGAGGACCCTAGAAGGCAAACAGGCAAGGAGATAAACATCACAAACATCTCTGGCAATAGCTCGAAAAACACTTTATATACATTAAAGGCCACTACGTGGCACAAGGAAGGACTGTTCATAAACAAAACCATATATTACAAAAGAGGATACACTATCCTAAACTACAACATAGGAGCCTAGGCACCCGCATCCGGAGTGGCCTCAGAGCCAGACTGCCTGCTCCTAACCTCCTCCTGCTGCTTCGCCGCATACTACGCCACATGTCAATAAGCTTTGGCCCATAGCGCTTACAACAGGAGGCATAGAGAGCAAAGGCTACCTCTGAGCCGTCTGGAGCAGTTGGCATCTGGGAAGTGATGTGCGGCAAATCCAGCTCCGCTCCGGACGCCATGTACATGGCCAACCCCATAGAGGCGTCGATGCCCTTCTGATTGCGCTTGTAAGCCGCAGGGGCATCCTCCGACAGCGCATCCGACAAAGAATCAACATCCTCAAGGGCAGCGCCCTTGGGAACGATCTCCTTGTAGAAACGCCAGAGGACCTCCTTGGCCTTAGCAAGGTAGCCAGCATCAGCGCTGCAGTGATCTTCGACCGCTGTGGTGGCATCATCTAGAGCGCTCCCGTGATCCAAGACACTGCGATCAAACGCAATGCCCGAGGCATCTGGCGCAAAGAAGAACGGGCAGGAGTTGAATAAGAACATGAAGAAAGAGCAGTCGAAAATCCAAAAGACCAATTTGCATGCAAGACACTTACCGGAGAACGCCTTGGCCACAGCCATTAGCCTATCGGCCATCTCCTTCTCGCGAACAGCAGCTGCAGTAGCAAGCTCCTTCTCGCGATCCGCAGACTCCTTCCGCAGACGCTCTTGCGCCTTAGCAGCAGCGGCCACCTCCTTCTCCAGACGCTCCTTTTCCTCAACAGCATGCGCAGCCTTCTTCTCCGCTCGACCGAGGCTCTTGTCGAGAGCGTCCAGCCGACGAAGGGAAGCGTTGTTCTCTTCTGCAAACAAACCAACAAGCACATGAGCGATACAAAGCATTGTTCGTGTGACAAATGAACAGAAATGAGCAAAATATAGAACCTTGCAGCTGCTTCATGCTGGCCTCCAGCGCCATATGCTGCTGGATGAGAAGGTTCGCGCTGTGCACAAAGGGCTGCGAAAGGAAGCAGAAGCAAACATTCAACAGAACAACTCGAAAAGGACTCGGGGGATCCCCCAGGACGATAAAAGAAAGCAACTTACGTGCTTAGATGGAGACTCCAAAGGTCCACCAGGGGTCTTCTGAGTAACGACCACCCGAGCCTCTGGCGGATAGGGATTCGGGGCATCATCCTCAGAGTCGGCCACCATCTGAGAGTTAGGAGCTCTCAGCTTTGACTCCCCTATGGCTTCCTGAGCGCCCTCACTAAGAGAACCCTCTGAGGAGTGGTTGCAAGAATAGTATTGATCAAGACAACAAGTTGTGCATGCAAGATATAGAACAAAAGGCATCTGAAGGTACTTACGAGTCAATGTCACTCAAGTTGAAGACGGGCGACGCCTTCTCCTTCTTCTTCTTAGTCGGCGGCTGCGACGCCATTGCCTGCAGAGGCACAGCCGGGAACGGTGCGGAAGAAGCATCGTCATCCTCGCTGTGGCGCACAAGAAAGGATGGGTCCCTAGGCGTCGGCGTAGTCGAGGCATCCGAAGACTCGCCGACCCGCTGCTTTCGGTCCGCCGCCTTTGGGGGCTTCATGAGTTGGCGACTGCGCCGGCGGAAGCTCAGACTCGGAGTCTACCTCCTCATTGTCTGGTGCCTCGCTATATTTCTCAGGCAGAGGGGGCTTAGACCCCGTAACCTGGAGGCGCTGCAAGCAAAGATAACAAACAGACATGAGAAACCACAACAAGCAAAAAACGCACAGCAAAGCGCAACACGCACGAACAATCTTCACCTTCGAGGCCCCTTTAATGGCGCTAAGAAGGGGGTCAGCGACTCCCCCGGCAGGTATCACCAGCTTTGTAATTCAGCAAAGGACGGAGGGCCCTATCAAGATCACCCGAAGATAATTCTTCGGATGACACTCTGGTGGGATCACTAGGGCCGGCGTAGAGAAACATCGGGTGCGCCCTGTCTTGGAGCGGCTACACCCGACGCTTGAGGAAGGTGCGGATGATATCGACTCTGTTGACCTCCTTGCCTGGCACCAGTTGAAGAGACTCCACTAGCTGGTAGAGCATCTCCACCTCCGCCTCTTCGCCCTCCAAGATGTGGTTTTTCCACGATCTCTTCCGGACAATCTTCTGCTCGGAGTCAAAGGGGGCGAGACCAAATTGTTGACCGTCCAGCTTGACATAGCAGATGTAAAACCACTTGAGACGCCAATACTGAACGGACTCGCAAATGCAGAAGGAGAAAAACTGGACAAAGGGACGAAGAGAAATGATGCAGCCGCCAAGCGGATAGACTTCGCCGGTGCCAGACTGCCTCTTCACAGAATAGAGTTTCCGGAAGAGGCCAAAGTGTGGCTCGATGACGAGCCAGCACTCGCAAAGCGTGATGAAACGCGCAATGTTAAGAAGGGAATTGGGAGACAGATGATGAATCTGAATCCCATAGAGGAAAAGGATCCAATGAAGGAACTCATGGGTAGGAAGCGACAAACCGCGAAGAATAAAGGCAACGAAGATCACCAGAAAACTGATGGGTTTTGCAGCATAGTAAATCAAAAAAAATCTACGGATGCGAACGGGAAAGCCAAGATCTAATTTAGGAGATGGAATCAACGAGAGGGATAGATGAGATCTTCATACCCTTGAAGAAATCGCACAGCAAAAACGTTCAACAGAACGTGGGTGATGTAGTCGAACTAGCCTTCTCCTCCCCGCGATCCGATCTGATCCAACGCCGCAAGTGGCGACGCCTCCGAGAGATGTACACGTACGGCACTGCGACGTCTCCTCCTTCATTGGTCCAGCAAGTGGGGTGGAGAGATAGATTGGATCTACAACACGACGGCGTGGTGCAATGGTGGAGAGTTTCTGCGGCAGGGCTTCGCCTACGCGCAGTCGGGAGAGAGAGAGGTAGGGCAGCAGCCGGCGGCTAGGGTTTGGGGTGAGGGGAGGGTGCGCCCCCTGCCCACCTTATATAGGGGGATGGCCGGGCCCCTTGCCCCCTCCTCCAAGCCCTAGGCCCGCGGCCACAAGGGTGGAGTGGGGGGCAAGTCTCCCCCCTTCTAGAAGGTCCCCTAGGGTTTTGGCCGACTGGGCCTATGGGGCCTTGTGTCCTTGGACCAATGCGGACAGGGCACTCCCTCGTAGGCCCACTCCCCCCTCCGACAAGTGGGGCCACGTTGGTCCCACTCCGGAAGCTTCTAGAACCTTCCGGTACAATACCGAACATTCCGAAACAATTCTGAAATCCAAAAACTGCTTTCCTTTATATGAATCTTATTCTCCGGACCATTCCGGAACCTCTCATGATGTCCTAGATCTCATCCGAGACTCCAGAAAAAAACTCATAAACCAATTATCCATTCTATCCTAGCGTCGAAGCACGTTAAGTGTGTGACCCTACGGGTTCGAGAATATGCATACATGATCTTCTATCAATAATCAACAACGGGATCTGGAAACCCATATTGACTCCCACATATTCATCGATGATCATATCGGATGAACCACGATGCCAGGATTCAATTAATCCCATATATATATTCCCTTCGTCACGCGATATTTTACTTGCCCGAGATTCGATCGTTGGTATCGGCATACCTAGTTCAATCTCGTTCATAGCAAGTACTTTACTCGTTCCGTAATCCGATATCACTTTGTGATTAACTCCTTAACCACATTCTTGCAAGCAGTGTTGATATCAATTACCGAGTGGGCCCGAAGTATATCTCTCTGACTCGGGAGGGACAAATTCCATCTCGATACATACAACCCAACAAGTACTTTCCGATCACCTGAGAGACACCTTTATGATCACCCTCTCATAGGATGATGTTTGATGACCTCAAAGCTTTCTTGCGATACCAGGGAGTTGCATTATCTCATGGTCTAAGGAACACAATATTTGACATAAGAAAAAGCTTCGCAAAGATGAACATGATGACATGATCTAATTGCTCTGCTTGATTTGGGTCTGTCCATCATATCATTCTCCCAATGACATGATCTCATTATTAATCGACAACTCATGTCTATGGTTAGGAAACCTTAACCATCATTAATCAATGAGCTAGTCCATAGAGGCATACTAGGGACACGGTGTTGTTCATAAACCACACAAGTATCAAAGTTTCCGCTTAATACAATTCTAGCATGGAATATAAATTTTATCATGGACAAGAATAATAATAATAACATCTTTATTATTGCCTCTAGGGCATAATTCCAACAGTCTCCCACTTGCACTAGAGTCAATAATCTAGTTTAAATCTGGTAACAATCTAACACCCATGGCATTAAGGTGTTGATCATGTTTTGCTCGTGGAAGAGGTTTAGTCAATGGATCTGCGACATTCAGATCCGTGTGTACTTTGCTAATCTTCAGATCTCCATCTGTTATATAATCTCGAATTATATGAAATCGGCGGTTGATGTGCTTGGTCTTTGGATGATATCTTGGTTCCTTATCCAGTGCTATGGCGCCAGTGTTGTCGCGCAATATCTCCAGTGGGTCCAAGGCACTTGGAACCACACCAAGCTCAGTGATGAAGTTCTTGATCCAAACTCCTTCACTTGACGCTTCTGCAGCAGCTATGTATTCCGATTCTACTGTAGATCCCGCGATCACGCTTTGCTTCCAGCTTCTCCAGCTCATAGCTCCTCCATTCAAAATATAAACGTATCCTGTCTGAGATTTAGAATCATCTGGGTCGGTGTCAAAACTAGCGTCGACGTAACCTTTTACGATGAGCTGCTCATCACCTCCATAGACCAAGAACATTTCTTTAGTCCTATTTAAATACTTTAGGATGTTCTTTACGGCTGTCCAGTGTTCCACTCCTGGATCACTTTGGTATCTGCTCGTCAAACTAAGAGCATTGGACACATCCGGTCTAGTACACAGCATGGCATACATGATAGAACCTATGGCCGAGGCATATGGCACTTTGCTCATGGTTTCTCTATCGCTTCAGAAGCTGGACACCGAGCCTTGCTCAATATCTTACCCGACAACATGGGCATCGAACCTTTCTTTGCCTTATCCATTCTGAACCTCTTCGAACTTTGTCTAGGTATGTACTCCGCTTAAAGCTATCGAGCGTCTTTCTATCTCTATAGATTTTGATGCCCAATATATAAGCAGCTTCCTTAGGTCTTTTATTGAAAACATTTGTTCAAATAACTCTTCACATCGTTAAGCATGTCAATGTCATTTCCAATAATCAATATGTCATCCACATATAGTACCGTAAATGTCACCGAGCTCCCACTCACTTTCTTGTAGATACAAGCTTCAGATCAATTTGGAACAAATCCAAAGCTCTTGATCACTTGATCAAACGAAGGTTCCAACTCCGAGATGCTTGCTTCAGTCCATAAATGGAACGCTGAAGTTTGCACACTTTATCAGCATCCTTAGGATCGACAAAACCTTCGGGTTGCATCATATACAACTCTTCATCAATGTTGCCATTGAGGAACGCAGTCTTGACATCCATCTGCCATATTTCATAATCATGAAACGCAGCAATTGCTAATAAAATCCGAATGGACTTAAACATCGCTACGAGAGAGAAAGTCTCATCGTAGTCAACACCTTGAACTTGTCGAAAACCTGTCATGACAATTCGTGCTTTATAGACGGTAACATTACCATCCGCGTCCGTTTTCTTATTGAAGATCCATTTGCACTCAACGGCCTTTCGGTCGCGAGGAGGGTCCACCAAAGTCCATACTTGGTTTTCGCTCATGGATCCCAATTCGGATTTCATGGCCTCTAGACATTTCTCAGAGTCTGGGCTCATCATCGCTTCCTCATAGTTCGCAGGTTCACTGTCGTCTACTAACAAGACAGTTAAGACAGGGTTGTCGTACCACTCAGGAGGGGCACGCGACCTTGTCGACCTGCGACATTCAGTAGTAGCATCGTCCGAAGCTTCATGATCCTTGTCATTAGCTTCCTCTATTGTTGGTGCAGGCGGCACTGGAACAATTTCAGGTGCTGCGCTACTCTCCAATTCAAGAGAAGGTTCAACAACCTCGTCTAGCTCTACTTTTCTCCCACTCACTTCTTTCGAGAGAAACTCCTTCTCAAGAAAGGATCCGTTCTTTGCGAAAAACTCTTTGCCTTCGGATCTGTGGTAGAAGGTATACCCAATCGTTTCCTTAGGGTATCCTATGAGGACGCATTTCTCCGCTTTGGGTTCGAGCTTGTCCGGCATCAACTTCTTGACGTAAGCTTCGCATCCCCAAACTTTAAGAAACGACAACTTAGGTTTAGCACCAAACCACAGTTCATACGGTGTCGTCTCAACGGATTTAGACGGTGCCCTATTTAAAGTGAATGCAGCGGTTTCTAATTCATAACCCCAAAATGATAACGGCAAATCTGTAAGAGACATCATCGATCGCACCATATCTAATAGAGTTCGATTTCGGCGTTCAGACACACCATTGCGCTGTGGTGTTCCAGGTGGCGTGAGTTGCTAAACGATTCCGCTTGCTTTAAGATGCGTGAGAAAATCATAACTCAAATATTCACCTCCACGATCGGATCATAGAAATTTAATTTTCTTGTTACGATGGTTTTCCACTTCGTTCTGAAATTCTTTGAACTTTTCAAAAGTTTCAGATTTATGTTTCATTAAATAGATATACCCATATCTACTTAATTCATTAGTAAAAGTGAGAAAATAGAGATATCCACCGCGCGTCGAAACACTCATTGGTCCGCATACATCGGTATGTATGATTTCTAACAAGTCTGTTGCTCGCTCCATTATTCCGGAGAACGGGGTTTTGATCATATTGCCCATGAGGCACGGCTCGCACATGTCAAATGATTCAAAATCAAGAGACTCCAAAAGTCCATCAGAATGGAGTTTCTTCATGCGTTTTACACCAATATGACCTAGATGGCAGTGCCACAAATAAGTTGAATTATCACTATCTACTTTGCATCTCTTAACCTCAATGTTATGGATGTGTGTTTCATTGCTTTCGAGATTCAGAAGAAATAAACCATTCATAGCAGGTGCATGACCATAAAAGATGTTACTCATATAAATAGAATAACCATTATTCTCCGATTTAAATGAATAACCGTCTTGCAATAAACACGATCCAGATATGATGTTCATGCTCAACGCAGGCACATAATAACATTTATTTAGGTTTAAAACTAATCCCGAAGGTAAAACTAAGGAGAGTGTGCCGACGGCCATCACATCAACTCTTGATCCGTTGCCAACGCGCATCGTCACCTCATCCCTTGCTAGCCGCCGTCTATTCCGCAGCTCCTGTTTCGAGTTACAAATATTTGCAACTGAACCAGTATCAAATATCCAGGCACTACAACAAGCGCTAGTAAGGTAAACATCAATAACATGTATATCAAATATACCTTTGATGGTGCCAGCCTTCTTGTCTGCTAAGTACTTGATACTTGCCCAAAGGACCCTTGTCCTTGCAATAGAAGCACTCAGTGTCCGGCTTAGGTCCAGACTTGAGCTTCTTCTCAGCAGGGGCAACGCGCTTGCCGCTACCTTTCTTGAAGGACTTCTTTGCACCCTTACCTTTCTTAAAGCTGGGGGGCTTGTTGACCATCAACACATGATTATCTTTCTTGATGTCCACCTCCGCAGCTTTCAGCTTAGCGAAGAGCTCAGTGATCGTATCAGTGGAACCAATCTGATTATGAGTAACTACAAAACCTTTGTAGCTAGGAGGGAGTGATTGCAGAACTCTGTCAATCTTGAGCTCTTCTGGAATCTTGCAGTCCAGTTGCTCAAGACGTTGAGTGTAGCCTGACATCTTAATGGCGTGCTCACTAACGGAACTCCCTTCCTCCATCTTGCAGTTAAAGAATTTCTCAGAGATCTCATATCTCTCAGAACGGGCCTGAGTCTGAAACATGGTTTTTCAGTTCCTCAAGAATCTCAAAGGGCCCGGCGAACTCCTCAAAAACGATTGAAGGTCCGATTCCATAGCAAACAACATGGTGCTCTCAATCACACCATAATCATCTTTGCGCGACTGATAAACAGCTTTTTCATCAGCCGGCGCATCTATAGCAGGGGCGTGACCTAGCGCTTTCTCAAGGACATAGTCCTTTTGTCCGCCAGCGAGAATGATTCTCGGATTGCGGAACCAGTTGGTGAAGTTAGACCCATTGTTCTTAAGATTTTCTTTCTCAGCAAAAAACGTTGAAGTTGAAGTTGGACTTAGCCATTTGATCTACAAAATTTGCAAGTACAATTTAGACTATGTTCATGATAACTAGTTCAACTTAATCAAATTACTAGATGAACTCCCACTAAATTCAACATCCCTCAAGTTGTTTAGTGAACATGATCCAAATTCACCACACCTAATCCGATCTTCACGAGAAGAGATGTGGTTTCAATGGTGGACAACAAAGTTTCGATCATATCATTCATATGACTCATGCTTAATCTTTCGGTTCGTGTGTTCCGTGGCCATGTCTGTACATGCTAGGCTCGTCAAGTCAAACCCAAGTATTTCCGCGTGTACAAAACTGGCTTGCACCCGTTGTATGTGAACGTAGAGTTTATAGCACCCGATCATCACGAGATGCTTGAACACGACGAACTTTCGCAACGGTGCATACATGGGGAGAACACAATTTATCTTTATCTTTAAGTTAGGAATCATCTTATAATGCTACTGTCGCGATCTAAGCATAATAAGATACATAAAAAAGGATAAACATCACATGCATATAATTTTATGTGACATGGTATAGCCAATCTCTGCGCAATGATCTCCATCTTGTGCGTGCCAGCATGATCTCCATCACTCCACCATGATTGCCTCCACCACGGATAGCAACTACAACTATTGCTAACTACTTAGCGATAAAGTAAAGCTGTTACATGGCGTATAAGAAGTTGACACACAAGTCATACACAATTATAAAGACAACCATATGGCTCCTGTCGGTTGTGTACTCATCGATATGCAAGTCGTGAAATATTACAAAACATGGTCATTACATACAACATACACATCATATCTTGGGCCATACCATATCACAGAAACACTCCCTGCAAAAACAAGTTAGACGCCTCTACTTTGTTGTTGCATGTTTTACGTGGCTTATGGGAGTAACAAGCTAAGAACGATTCTTACCTACGGAAAGCCACAACGGTGATATTATGGTTGCCAACATCCGGTGTAAATCCCATGACAACTATAGTGAGAGAAACAGACATCCACCAGCCGCATGTGTGGAACAAGCCACACGTCAAGTGCGGAGCCGGTCTCGCGAACGAGGTCGCATAAAGTTGGCCTGGACCGCTTCGATCTCACTATCACGCGTCATAAGAAGTACACAACAAGAGGCTTGCAACAGAAAATATCAACACCCGCAACAAGCATGTTGCATTCTACTCGTGAAACACATCTACGCGTAGATCTAGCTCTGATACCACTGATGGGTTTCGCAGTATAGTAAATCAAAAAAATTCTACGGATGCGAATGGGAAAGCCAAATCTAATCTAGGATATGCAATCAACGAGAGTGATAGATGAGATCTTCATACCCTTGAAGAAATTGCACAGCGAAAACGTTCAACAGAACATGGGTGATGTAGTCGAACTAGCCTTCTCCTCCTCGCGATCCGATCCGATCCAACGCCGCAAGTAGCAACGCCTCCGATAGATGCACACGTGCGGCACCGCGAAGTCTCCTCCTTCCTCAGTCCAGCAAGTGGGGTGGAGAGATAGATTGTATCTACAGCACGACGGCGTGGTGCAATGGTGGAGAGTTTCTGCGGCAGGGCTTCGACTAGGCGTAGTTGGGAGAGAGAGAGGTAGGGAAGCAGCCGGTGGCTAGGGTTTGGGGTGAGGGGAGGGTGTGCCCCCTGCCCACCTTATATAGGGGGTTGGCCGGCCCCCTTGCCCCCTCCTCCAAGCCCTAGGCCGGCGGCCACAAGGGTGGAGTGGGGGGCAAGTCTCTCCCCCCCCCTTCTAGAAGGTCCCCTAGGGTTTACCCTAGGGTTTTAGCCGGCTGGGACTATGGGGCCTTGTGCCCTTGGCCCAATGCGGCCAGGGCACTCCCTCGTAGGCCCACGCCCCCCCTCCGACAAGTGGGGCCATGTTGGTCCCACTCCGGAAGCTTCTAGAACCTTCCGGTACAATACCGAACATTCCGAAACAATTCCAAAATCCAAAAATTGCTTTCCTTTATATGAATCTTATTCTCCGGACCATTCCGGAACCTCTCGTGATGTCCTGGATCTCATCCGAGACTCCAAACAAACACTCATAAACCAATTATCCATTCTATCCTAGCGTCGAAGCACGTTAAGTGTGTGACCCTACGGGTTCGAGAATATGCAGACATGATCTTCTATCAATAATCAATAGCGGGATCTGGAAACCCATATTGACTCCCACATATTCATCGATGATCATATCGGATGAACCACGATGCCAGGATTCAATTAATCCCATATATATATTCCCTTCATCACGCGATATTTTACTTGCCCGAGATTTGATCGTTGGTATCGGCATACCTAGTTCAATATCGTTCACAGCAAGTACTTTACTCGTTTCGTAATCCGATATCACTTTGTGATTAACTCCTTAACCACGTGCTTGCAAGCGGTGTTGATATCAATTACCGAGTGGGCTCGAAGTATATCTCTCCGACTCGGGAGGGACAAATTCCATCTCGATACATACAACCCAGCAAGTACTTTCCGATCACCTGAGAGACACCTTTATGATCACCCTCTCATAGGGTGACGTTTGATGACCTCAAAGCTTTCTTCCGATACCAGGGAGTTGCATTATCTCATGGTCTAAGGAACACAATATTTGACATAAGAAAAAGCTTCGCAGAGATGAACACGATGACACGATCTAATTGCTCTGCTTGATTTGGGTCTGTCCATCATATCATTCTCCCAATGACATGATATCATTATTAATCGACAACTCATGTCTATGGTTAGGAAACCTTAACCATCATTAATCAATGAGCTAGTCCATAGAGGCGTACTAGGGACACGGTGTTGTTCATAAACCACACAAGTATCAAAGTTTCCGCTTAATACAATTCTAGCATGGAATATAAACTTTATCATGAACAAGAATTATAATAATAACATCTTTATTATTGCCTCTAGGGCATAATTCCAACAAAAAACCACGGTTGGGCGAGGTATTACCTCATCGCCGGGGATCTTGACGTCCTCCTTGTTTTGTGGGATTAACCCTGCATCGCGTAGCTTGCGCAGATCGGTGTTGCGCACGTCGGAGTGCCTCCACTTGCCATCAGTGTTGCGCGCAGGGGCGGCAACCTTCTTGCCGCCGGCAACAACACTCGAGCCCACTATGGCGGAGGCCTTCTTCAACTTCACCATCGCAGAGCGTTGACGGCGGCGATGCGCGCGCAAGAACGAAGAGGGAAAATATCGAAGAGCGTCCAGTGCGCGCGAGGACGAGCTCGTGAAAATGGAGGCAGTGATAGCAAATGGCAAAGGGTGAAAACAAACTACTGTTTTCCCCACGGTTATAAGGATGAAGACGACGAACAGGAACCGTTCATCCAGAAGCCCTAACGCTAGGGTCAGATCCAACCGTACACGTGTCAACACAACAGCGAACCGTCGCCCGCATACCGTCCACTATGCACGTAAATTGAGGAGACGCCGTAATTCTCGCCACGACGCGCATCTAGTCAACTTCATGTCAGAAAGTGGGACCCACGTTCGTCCTGTTACGTCACCCCTGGCGCCGCAGACGGTTGAGGTCATCAGGTCAGCACTGACATCATCAAGCAGCCCAGCAACGACTAGAATTTTTTGACTGATCAAACCAGTACTTCCTCGAATCTACGATTTGAACAACTACTCGGGGGCTACTCCTATCAGGAGCGCTGGCCGCGCACCCGAAGGACAACTGAAGAAAACAACTCGCAAACTATCTTCGACTCCTACGTTGAGTCTACGACTCCACTAAGGACTCGGGGGCTACTCCCATAGGGAGGACTAATCAAGCATCCGAAAAAATTGTGTCCTACTCTAAAGCTCAATTAACTGAACTAAAGTCTCTGCTCGAGTCTACGACTCAAACAGACACTCGGGGGCTACTCTCATAGGGAGCGCTAGCCGTGCACCCTATGAATTATTCGACTGCGATTCTTCGGATCAAACACGACAAAATCTTTTCTGGCAACTTTGCCCAAACCAATGCTAAGTGAGAAGCATCCTCCTTGGCCACCCGAAACACCTCCGCGGTGACAACATTTCGGATGCTATGTCTACGACGCAAAGATAAGACCTGCAGATATCGTCTGATGGCCTGGTAACGCACCTGACTGCGCTCTGCCAGTAAAAACCGTGTCAACGGGAACGATGAAAAACCCGACAAACGCGTTGGGTACATCATTCAAAAACTACTGGGATTCGACTCCTGTAAGACCTCAGCAGCCTGAGTTGAATTACGCCAGCATCCGTTCCAAATTCGAGTCTAGGGACTCGAGTCTGAAGAAGATTGTGTTGTTTTGTCCTAAGACAGTTAACTGACCCTGATCCATCAGGAGAGTCGGGCACACGCATAAACAATCCCTACGAACTAAAATCATTCTTTCTCTTATAAACAGAAACAGCTGCGCCCGAAAGATTGAAGAGTCCTCAGCCGAATATACGATTTGATTGAATACTCGGGTGCTACTAACATGGTTATACCCTACGGGTACACGATATTAGTATACCTGGTCCAGTCCAAGGAAGTCCCACAGAAACATATGCGGCCCGTGGAGATTTTCGGGTGGCCCAAGCCCATGACGTCTTCGGATCCTTGGAGAGCAAGACTAGAGTAGATAGAATATTCAAAGGGGAAAACCCTAATTTGTAATCGACTCGACCTGATGCCCGAGACCTGCCTATCTATATAAAGGCTAGGAGGGCACAGCGAGGAAGGCACCTCTCACCGCATACACACCTCCACGCCAGATTGCATATGTGCACCCCTGTACTTTTCGGTTCCGCCGTAATCAAGAGCAGACAAACAGGAGTAGGGTTTTCCCTCCGGGGGCCTGAACCTGGGTAAACCTCGTGTCCCCGTGTTATTTGTCTGTTAACCATTCCGCGATCTCCAGCATTCCCATCTTCTCCAAAACCCAAGCTCATAACAATGGGCATTGACGAGATCGAACCTCGTCAGGTGCAGCAGCGGTACTTCCTCTAGGGACGGAACTACCGCCTCAACTTCCAATCAAAGATCCGACAAATAGCATACCCCAAATAGAGAGGTTACTGAACCAAAGCCAGGTTGGGCAGAAGTATCCCTGATACTTCCACTGGTACTACCAGTGGCAAAATGATCCCTAGCAATACTACCGGTGGCGAGCCGGAACTTCCGCCCGGGGAAGCTTCAGAAACCAAAACTACAATAACTTTCGCCTCCAAACTCCAAACGAGACGAAACCATTTTTTTTTGAAATATTGGGTATCACCAAGGGATAAAATACCGTGAATATATATATATATGTGAGATATCTCCCAAGATGCGGAGCCAGAAAACTCGCAAGATCAAAAACCACAATAGATAGGCAAGGGAACTCCTTATTTGATGAACTAGATCTTGTTGTGATGATAATCACAAACTTTACATCCTCTCATGTACAAGATCAAAATAACAACCAAGAAAGATGATGCAAGAATGCAAAGGTTTGAGCTCTCTCTGAAAGATGCAATCGAGTCACTCACTCGAGATCCCCTCTTGATAGTATGGCTATTTATGCTAAACCCAGTCTCCCAACTAATAAAATGAGACCGGCAAAAGAGAAACCCTATCGAGATCATACCTTTTCCTTGAGCATTCCACTTGAGATTGATGTAGACCGTCTTGTCCTTCTCAAGATGGAACACCTTTCTTGATTTCTTTTGCTCGCTCTTGCTTGATGAATACTTGCAAATTGCTCCCCCATACATAGGGAGGCCTCTTCCTTGAACTTGACTTCATTAATCCATGATCACCGAGGATGGCAAGTTTCAAGCATGATATCTTATAGAGATGGTTCATATTGAGCTTGCACTTCATTTCTTCTATCCCCATAAGGATGGTGTCTTGAAGATGTTCATGAGGAAATCCATATTCTTCTTCAAGACACTCTTGATCTTCTTCTTCATCATCATCATTTTTCAACCTTCAGACCAACACATGGCTCAAGAGATGCCAATGGATAAAATCTACAAGTGAAACTCAATTTACATATTAGTCAATAGAGATTTTCATTAATTACCATAACCACACATGGGGATATACATGTCCTTTCAGCATCCATAGATCCACTTGGGCAACACGTTCTTACAACGCCAATGACAAAATGAGATGAACATTGACTCACATATTCGTTAATGCCAATGCCACTTGGAGGATTTTGCTGCACTTGCTTGAAAGCTCTGGACCAACGGGTTCACGCCAGTTTGATCACATCCCATCGACCTTGTAGTGATCGATTCGACTTATACACCGGCTGGGTAACACGAGGCATAAGTTTGAAGAATTTATCTTTGATCCACTACCAATTGCACTTGCTGGTTTGGTCTGTGTCGGTCACCGCATCGATGGACACTTGTGACCATGCTTGGAGCAAGCAAGTGTCCTCGATCTCAATGTAGTTCACCACTCGTTTCTTCTAGGTATTCTTTGCTTGGGCTTCATCAAACACCTCCTCTTCGATCTCTTCCAATTCAACTTCCGCAACGTCAACTTCGTCATCGTGATAGTGAATTCAAGTTGCCGCTTGTTAATGTTGAACATGCTTACGTTAAGAAGGTTAACATATGACATAGTGGCCTCATGAGCATCGTAGCTACATCGCATACAACTTGCATATAAGAGAAAGCAACCAATTCCGTGCACGTCAACATGAGAGGACGGAGTTCATACCTTGTCGATCTATTGCCAACGGTGCCATTAGAGATGTGGACGGGCGATGGGTGAGAGACAAAGCAAGGAGTTATAGCGGCAACAGGCAGATGCTGAGCGATGAGCAGGGCCAGATGATGGGGATATGCCTACCGGGGTATACCCAGCAGTACATTTCCGACTGGCCCAGGAACTGGCGAGTGGGCCTGCAAGACGGCGACTGGATCGAGGCCCGGTGGGGATCCAAGCGACTAGAAGCTGAAGGCCCAGGCGAGTAGATAGGCCCAGTCGGATTAGGTTAAACAAGTACCGAAGCCTTAACTGATTCGGTTGAGATATGTAAACCCTAGGGGAGGTGATTCTATATAAACCTCCCTACAGGGCGTGTAGAGATACGATCCATCATATACCCAAGCGACTCGCCGCCTAGCCGCCGAGTTCGCACCATTGTACCACCATCATAATACAATCTAGCAGGAGTAGGTCTTTACCCTCCGGGGGCCGAACCTGGGTAAAACCTTGTGTCTCCGCCCTCATCTCGCACCGCAGATGGCTGGCCGCCCTTGCCCCTCGTTCTACTACTCGCTGCCGATTGCAGCATCTGCCGTGACCATTCCCACGACAGTGGAGCCCACCGTGGGGCCTGTCCGGTCTGACCGGTGTTCTGCGGCGAGATCCAATCTGCCCATCAACGAGACGGTCTCCACCGGCCGCATGATAGCGATCGGCGAGATCCTCCAGATCTTGCCGAGCAGCTACGTCCCGGCGGCGCGACCCGTCACGCACAGCATGATCTTGCCGGTCGGCACGATCAGCCTCTTCGTCGGCCTCACCGTCGCCATCTCGGAGGACTCGGCTCGCATCCGCGAGTCGCCGCCACGCGACCGGCTCTCCGAGAGCCAGGTCCGCACGATCCATCGCCTCGCCTCCGAGTACAACTCGGCCCACAGCAACGTGGCCGAAAACTCCGTGGCCGCGGAAGACGCGCCCCTCAACGACGACGCCGACTCGGCGACCCCGGCGTCACTCGCCGGATCCATCACCGCGGCTTCACCCGCAGGCTCCATCACCCAGGTATCCAACATGGGAGACTTCGAGGATCCCTCCATCCTTGGTATCTTCGACTTTGACTCCGGATCGGAAAACTCCGCCGACCTCCGCGACGGTACCGGTCGCCACGCCACGACCTACATGGCGACCGGCACCGATTCGCCAGAGGATCCCTTCTCCACCCCGATCCCTCCTAACGCCACGGCAACGAAGGTCGAGGAACTCCGCCTGAAGCTGGCGGAGGCAGTCCGCAAGGAGGAAGCCGAGCGCGAAAATTTTCGCCTCGGCGGTGACGCGCAGAGCTGTCGCGCTACCACCGGCCAATCAGGTCGCGCTGAACCCCGATCCGGTGCGCCTGAACTTCAACGAGAACGACGGCCCGCGTGGCGGCGCGATCTGCGAGAACGCCGCCAGAGGAAGCGCGGCCCCACCAGGGTCGACGCAACGGCGCCCACCTCCACCCAACCGCACATCTCCGAGGACCAACGCGGATAGTGGTCTCCTCATGGGAGAGACGCGAATGTCCTACCTGTTCTCCACCACGATGGACAACCTTGGCGGTCGAGCAATGCGACAACATCACGGCCACCGGCGACGGCGCCTTACAGATCCAGTACATGAGGGCCCTGCTCGCAAAGGCGGTCGACCAGCAAAACACAGACGCTGAATCGCAGGGCCGGGTGTACTCGCGTTCTTCGGGCAGCAGAGCGGCCTCAAGCGGCCGCCCATTGGCGGCAAACACCCTCAACTGCCCGCCACCAGAGCCACTGCAGCTCCAACATCGAACTGCGAACGCGGCACTCTCCACCAGCGACCCCAGGCCAGCGACCAACTTCGTCGCCGCCAACAGTCAGCCCGTCGACGCTCGCACCCACATCATTAACAACCAAAGCTGGCGCGCACGCCAGCCCGACGACCTGCGACACACCCTAACCAATCGCCGCGACGGCGAGCCGATGGGGTCGCTAAGTCGACTCGGGCCCAGGTGCTTCGGACCGATGATCCGAGGCGAAAAATACCTGGCGAACTTCAAGGAGCCGAAGGAAATAGAGAAGTACGACCCTACGTACGACCCCTCCGTGTAGCTGGATACATACCTCATGGCGATGGGGATCGCTGGCCACACCGACCTTCTAGCCGCCTGTTACCTCCCCCTGATGATGGAGGGAACGTGCAGGCAGTGGATCAACACCCTTTCCCAGGATAGCATAGACTCCTGGGACGAGATGCAAGACGCCTTCGTCAGGCACTTCGAGTGCTCCTACACGCGCGCCACCACCATCGAGGACCTGGAGCGATGCGTCTAGGGACCCCGCGAGTCGACCCGCAACTGGGTCCAGCGGTGGCAAGAACTATGGTACAACGCGGTCGGCATCCACCAGGACACCGCAATCCATTGCTTCAAGACCTCGTGCCGCTACGAGCCCTTGGTCGCCAAGCTCAAGCGACACTCTCACACGCTCGACAACATACCGGACCTCCTCGAGATCGCCAAACGGTACGCGGAGGAAGACCCAAATCAGGAAACCGACGACGAGTCGGGAGGCCAACGCCGCACGAGCGGCAACGACAACGGACGACGGTCCGACCTACGCTACAGCAACACTCGCCTCACCGGCAAGCGCCACAGTGACGGGCGAGTCGACTTCGTCGCGCTAACGCAGCGCAGCCTGAGCCCAGAGCTTCCGCGATGGAGGGCAACGCGACGGCGGCAATTACAAGCGAAACCAAGTTCGACCCGGCCCTCCTTAACCAACCTTGCGTTTACGGCAGAGAAGGAAGCCACGCACACGACCGCCGACTGCCACACTCTCAGGGAGATTGAGAAGGAACGGCGAGTGCGGGAGGACCCCGACAACAACCCGCCAAACGGCGTAAAATTCGGCAATGTGGCCGGCTCGCTACACACCTTCACAGGCTTCAACACGAAGCGCGAGAAGAAGGTCATCGCCCGTGCTGTCGCCGTCAACACGGTGGCCCAGGTGGACGTCCCCTAGTTCCTCAACTGGTCGGAGCAGCCCATCACCTGGAGCCGCCAGGACCACTCGCCACGCATCGAGTGCCCAGGACGAGTCGCCCTGGTAGTCAAGCCCAAGGTGGGCGACTACTGGCTCCCCAAGACATTGATGGACGGCGGCAGCTCCATCAACATCCTGTACCTGGAAACCTTCAGGCGACTGCGGCTCCCGCAGTCGATGGTCGAGACGACCTACACCACGTTCCACGGCATCGTCCCCGGTCGGAAGGCGTACCCGATCGGCAAGGTCACGCTGCCAGTCACCTTCGGCACACCAGCAAACTTCCGCACCGAGCGGATCGTCTTCGAGCTGGTACCCTTTGACAGCCCCTACCACTGCGTCCTGGGGCGCCAGGCGTTCGCCAAGTTCATGGCAGCGCCCCACTACGCGTACAACGCGATGAAGCTCCCCGGGCCGTGCGGCGTCATCACCATCAACGGCGACCCCGACATGGCGCGGTGCGAGGCCAAAGGCGAACTTCGCCGACGCCGTCATCGCGGAAACCAACCACGCCGATGAGCTCGCCAAATGCGGCGGGTCAACAACGACGACCCCACCATACTCAAGAAGCCCAACTCGGGCGCAAACACCTCAGCCTTGAGGCAACGACGACACCCGCACCGCTGAGCTGGTCCCAGCGACTCGGCCGGGCGGTGACGATCGGGACGGGCATGAGCCCAGCCTAGGAAGGCGCGCTCATCGAGTTCCTCCGTGAGAACAGGGACATCTTCGCATGGAAGCCCTTTGACATGCCTGGTGTCCCTAGGGAGCTCGCTGAGCACAAATTAAACGCCGACCCCAAAGTGCGACCCGTCAAGCAGTCGCTGTGGCCCTTCAATGAAGAGCGCCGCCGAGCTATCGTCGAGGAGGTGCAGCGTCTACTCGCTACAGGCTTCATCCGGCCAATTAAATACTCCAAGTGGCTGGCAAACCCAGTCTTGGTCGAGAAGAAGAACGGGACCTGTAGAATGTGTATCGACTACACAAACTTGAACAGCGCCTGCCCAAAGGAGCAGTTCGTCCTCCCGCGAATCGACCAAATAATCGACTCCACTGCGGGCTCGGAGTCGCTGTGTTTCCTCGACGCCTACTCTGGGTACAACCAGATCAAAATGGCTGTTGAGGACGAGGAGAAGACGGCGTTCATCACGCCATTCGGAGCCTTCTGCTACACCGCCATGACCTTCGGCCTCAAGAACGCCAGGGCGACCTACCAGCGGTGCATGCAGGAGTGCCTCGCGAGCCAAATTGGCCGCAACATCCACGTATACATCGACGACGTGGTCATAAAGTCCGCTCGCCAGGGCGATCTACTCGCCGACCTGGAGGAAACATTCGCCAACCTGCGGAAATACAAGATAAAGCTTAACCTAGGCAAATGCACCTTCGGTGTACCAGCAGGACAACTCATGCGTACGTCTCCAAGCGGGATCGGCGAACCCCACCAAGATCGACGATCGCCGACTCGGCAAACCCGAGTGCTGCGCGACGTCGGCTGGCGGAGTAGCCACTCGCCGCTTATCCCCGCTGGCGAAAAGGCGATGCCCCTATACCGCCTGATGTGCAAGAACCCCACCTTCCAGTGGGACAAGGAGGCGGACGACGCGCTCCACGACCTCAAGAAGGTGCTACTCGCCGCACCGCTACTCACCGCCCCCGCCGACAAAGAACCCATGCTGGTCTACGTCGCAGCTTCCGAGCGCGTCGTTAGCGCCGTCATGGTCATCGAACGGCCAGAGGAAGGAAAGGAGCGCCCGGTGCAGCGACCGGTGTACTACATCAGCGAGGTCCTCACCGAGTCACGCCAGCGGTACCCGCGGTACCGTAAACCGTATACGGTCTTTAGAACAGCTGGCGCTGCGCACTACTTCCAGGAGCACCCAATCACGGTCGTCTCCTCAGCACCGTTGCAGGACATCATCCGCAATCGCGAGGCGACCGGGCGAGTCGCCAAGTGGGCCGTCGAAATCGGCGTCTACAATATCAAGTACGAGCCACGAAAAGCGATCAATTCGCAGGCTCTAGCGGACTTCATCGCCGATTGGGAAGAGACCCAGCAGCCAGAAAAGCTGCCATACCTCAACTACTGGAGCCTCCACTTCGACGGCTCCAAGAACGCGGACGGCGCAGGAGCAGGGATCATGCTAACTTCACCGAAGGGTGACAAGCTCCGCTACATCCTCTGCCTCGACTTCACCCCCTGCACCAACAACATGGCCGAGTACGAGGCACTACTCTACGGCATGTGAGCTGCCAAGGAGATGAACGTTAACCGCCTACGCTGCTATGGAGACTCCGACCTCGTCGCTGGCACTTGCGACGCCGTCTCTCCCACCATGGCGGCATACTGCCAAGCAGTAGACAAGCTGGGGGGACATTTCGCAGGGTACTCCGTCAAGTGGATTGACAGGCGGAAGAACGAGGAGGCTGACTCACTCTCTCGCATCGGGTCGGCTCGACTCGCACCACCCGTTGACGTCTTCCTCGACACGATCACCAAGCCTTCAGTCTCTCCCCTAAGGGAGATCGACATCGGAGTCCCGCTGCAACCGGAGGCAGCCCTGGTCACACTCGTCGCCGAGCCAGACGACTGGACCAAGCCGTACGTCGCCTACCTGGAGGCTGGCACCTTGCCGGCAGTCGAGACAGACGCCCGGATGATTGCACGCCGATGCAAATCCTTCACCATCATCGACGGCGAGCTCCACTGGCCGGCGTGACGGCGTGTTCCAACGCTGCGTCAACCGCCGAAGGATGCAAGATCCTCCACGACATCCACTCCGCGATCGCGCCACCACGCCGCCCGCTCTCTGGTCGCCAAGGCTGCGGCATGGATTCTCTTGGCCCACCTCACGCCGATGTCGCCGACATTGTCCGGTGATGTGCGGGTGCAATCGCCAACCAGACGCACGTGCCGAGCTCAGCGCTCAAGACAATCCCCATCACCTGGCCATTCGCCGTGTGGGGTATGGACATGGTAGGCCCCTTCAAAAAGGCCCCCTCTGGCTACACCCACCTCCTGGTCGCGGTCGACAAATTCACAAAGTGGGTGGAGGACAAACCAGTCCGGAAATGCGACGGGAATACCGCCACTAAATTCCTACGCAAGCTCATATATCGCTACGGGTTCCCAAACAGCATCATCACGGACAACGGCACGAACTTCGCCAAGGGAGCCATGGCCGAGTTCTGCGAGGAACACCACATCCGGCTCGACCTCGCGTCAGTCGCCCACCCAGAGTCCAACGGCCAGGCAGAACGGGACAACCAGAGCATCCTCCATGGCCTGAAGCCGCGACTCCAAGTACCACTAGAGCGCACCGCCGGGTGCTGGGTCGAGGAGCTACCCTCCGTCATCTGGGGCATCTGCACCTCGGTCAATAGGTCGACAGGTTTCACCCCCTTCTTCATGGTGTACGGCGCCGAGGCAGTAATGCCCACCGACCTCGAACACGACTCGCCAAGGGTCGTCCACTACACGGAGACTGCGAACGAACTCGCACGACAGGATGGAGTCGATAAACTCGACGAGGCACGCGACCTAGCTCGCTCACGCACCACCATCTACCAGCAAGGACTCCGCCGCTACCACAGCCGGCGGGTGAAAACTCGCACCTTCCAAGAAGGCGACCTGGTGTTGCGCCTCATCCAGGACAAGAAGGGCATGCACAAGCTTTCCCCTCCATGGGAGGGACCATTCGCCATCGGGCGAGTACTCGGCAATGACGCCTACTACCTCATCGACGTCCGTGGGGACGGCAAACTCGACGCCAAGCGACCGTGGAATGTAAACCTCCTACGGAAGTTCTACTCTTAGAACCCCACATATGTACCCTCCAGTCGCTATGAAATAAAAAAAATTGGTTACCGCAAATTGCGCCTACTCTCCGTGTCTTGTGCCACTCGCACTCGTAATAACAGTGTCAAGCTAACTGCAGAAGTCAACCTTTGGTACAGCGATCGGCACGACCAAGTAGTGCGTTACAAGGGCACTGGGTCACCTCAGGTCTTGCAACGTCCACAAAAAACGCCTACCCGGAGCCCCATTGGAGTCGCCTAGCTCGACTGGCTCTACGATCCAAGACAACTGCCTTCGCTTCTCACATCGACCATGATCCTCCGCATCCTCGACATAGCGACTCGAAAGGCCAAGTACCACGCTCGGGGACTGACGACTAGTCCAGCACGAGCGGCTAGGGAAAACACCAAGTACGAGAGCATGCCCAGGACTCGCCATGCGACTGACCCAATGGGCCAGGCAGGAGCGATGCACTCACTTATACGCGCCAAGTCCTCACCCACCCTCAAGTCGCGCCTATAACAACCAAGTACCACGCTCGTGAACTCGGCAACCCGACCCCGTTCGCGCAAGGGAAAACGGTGAAGTACAGAGCACTCGTGGGAGTCGCCTTGCGACTGCCTCACCGAGTTCGGGCGAGTCGACACCAATAAACAAAACATTCAAAACCACAAACACATAACAAACGAGGTAAACCCCATAAAAAAGGGCGGACGCGCTCGGGGACTCGTTCAAACCTCAATCAGAAACACACGACAATTCACAAAACAACACGATATTCCATTAATAGCATGTCGCAAGCGTTACAAAATACAAAGTATGCCCAATGGCAGCACTGTTACTAACGCCCTAGGGCACAATATTCTACTCTGCAGGCTTCAACGACGACTCGCCACCACCCTTGCGATTGCAAATGAAGGGAGTGTACGGGTTTGACGGGTACGTCGTCAGCTCACCCGCCATCGCTGCACGGAAGGGTTGCTCGATCTTGAAGTCCCAGTGTTGCAGCTCGGGGTCGTTGGGCGCGACGACCGTCTCCTGATAAGGAAGGAGGTCGCCCATCGCCCAGACGCGCTCGAAGTATACCGCGGCGCGGTCCGTCAGCTTCAGCACCTCGGAGATATCCACCGAGCCAGTCGATGACGGGTAGCCACTCGTCACATCGTCCAGATCGAAGTCCTCCGGGAAGTGAGCGAGCCCAAGGCTAAGCGTCGTCGCCGCTCCGCGTCGGAACGCCGATCGCGTCATGAATTCGACGACCGACAGCGCCTTCTCCAAGTATCGCCACACCTCGACGAGGTCGCTGGGAATCACCTCCTGGGTGATATTTCCTGGAGATACGCCCGTATGCACGTCGCCGACAACGCGGCCGAGTCGACCAGCGTGGCCACACATTGCCGTGCGTCGAACAAACTCGCCTCTTCCGCGCTGTCAATGATTCGACCTGCGGACAGAAAGCGATAGTGAGTACATCAAAGATTACAAAATACAAACGTTACGGGCACAGGAAGGCACACTCACCAATCAAGGGACGGGAGAGATCAGTGATGAAGCTCTGAAGCGAGGTGTAGTCATCTTGAAGCCCAGCAACAAGGGCGTCGGAGACCTTACGCTCCTCGGCGGCGACTGTAACGGCAGCCTTGGCTCGCCCATCCGCCGAAGTTGCCTCCTCCCTCGCCTCCTTCAGCTCGCGCTCAAGGTGGGCGATCCGCTCCTCAGCTGAGCTTAAAGCACGAGCCGCCAACTCGTCATTGGGGGCGAGGCGGACCTCCTCTCGCCTTCGCAGCGCTGGAGCCCTTGTTCGCCTCTTGGACGGTGGCTCCTCTCCACATGACGTTTTGCAGCGAGGCGGTTATTTGACTCATGGCAAACCCCGAACATAAGTCAACAGTTAGCAATGATCCTAAGTGCCCACCCGCTGAAATTCAGCGAGTGCGCACTCGGGGACTGGCAATCAAAAATCCTAAGTGTCCACCCTCTGAAATTCAGCGAGTGCGCACTCGGGGACTGGCAATCAAAAATCCTAAGTGCCCACCCGCTGAAATTCAGCAAGTGTGCACTCGGGGACTGGACGCGAGAATTAAAAACAAGACATTAAAAGAATCAGACCACTGCACCACAGCGGCCTGATCCTCGGGGACTGGACATACCTGGATGGCTGCGCCAAGCATACCATGAAGTTGTATCGCGTCCACGGATGCGAGGAGAGCCGGCATGTGCCCGCGACGTTGCTCGACCTCCGTGTCAGCAGGTGCGCGGCTCGAGGGCGAGGTACCACTCGCCGTAGCCGCTCTGGTTATAAAGCGCGAGAAGGTTGCGATGGATGCACCGGCACCAAAGGATGCCGGCTCGGCTGCTCCAGATGAGGGAGCACCCTCCTTGGTCGGCACGGATGCCTCCGCCACGGGTTCACTCGGCGCGATCGCCGTGTCGTCAGATACCGTGACGACTTCGTCGCCCTTGGCCTTCTTGGCGCTATCCGCGGGGGCGATGACCTCATCCTCTTTCCTCTTCTGGGAGGGATCCTCCTCGCTGACGACTGGTGGCACCTTGGCCACGGTCAGGTGACCTATCTTCTTGGCTCCAGTCCTACAAATTAATCATATGAGCAAGTGGTCCGAGTACAATGAAAACAAAAGACAGGTGAATAAAACTCACTTGGCGACCGGTAGGAACCGCAGCCCCGTGCGGATGCCGGCCGGCTTCTCCAATTCGGGGCCCAGTCGTCAACCGAGGCCCATCTCCAGGACATCACGTGCCCAAGACACGGACGGCTTCTTCGTTGTCGAGGTCGCACCGAGCTTCAAACATTTGGCAGAGCATCCTTGGGTGAAGCTACCGACCGGGCGGCCCCGACCCAGAGTGGGGCGGCGAGGCATCGAGGCGAGGCACCTCATTCAGGGGCGGCGGTGATATCGGCGCCGTCGCCTATGGAGCTTCACCTCGGCAGCTGGTGGCGTCGGGCTGCTTGGCGAATAATGAGGCGCTTTGTTTGGTAACCGCCTTCTTCTTTGGAGGTGCCTCCACCTCCTTCTTCATCTTCTTCTTCTTCCTCGATGGAGTGGCCTCGCTACGCGAGGTGTGCTCGGGGAGCTCATCGTCGTCATCGTCATGACGCTCGAGGCTTTTGCTCGCTTCGAGCTCACGCTGCCGCTGTCCGCGTGTTTTCCGGACCAGCGGGGCGACCTCTTCCTCGGATTCGTCGTCGTCGCCGCTCCCGTCACACTCGACGCCTCCCCTTGCTGGAGGCGATTCGCCCACCTCTTGGACGGACGAGCTTGAAGTCTCGTCGTCCGCGGGCGGAAGCCACCCTTCCACCATTTGAAATAGCTGCAATAAGCATAAACAACATCAGTATGACCGCGACCGCATTTAACTGCGACTGCGAATGACAGAAAGATGACTTACCGTTGGGGATGGATGCTTCGCGGTGTAGGGGGCGACCCCAGCCTTCGCGTCGAGGTACGCCGCCTGGCTGATATTCTTCAGCGCTAGGAGGTAATCCTCGAGTTGCCACTTGACGAGGCAGGACTTCGTCGAGTCCTCCCGGCCCGCGTACTCGTACATGTAGTGGTCGCGGCGGGCCAGGGGGACGAGTCGCCGCCTGAGCCAGCATTTGTACAAATTGATGGGCTGGAGACCCCTCTTCTGCAGGTCGCGGATGGTCTGAAGCATTTCATCCACAACCATCCGCTGGTCTGTTGGAAGCTTGCCGACTTGGAGTCGGCGTGGTTCAGGCCGGTCGACGGAGTATCTTGGGATCGCCACCTCGTCGTCCGGAGTCGTCTCGGTTATATAGAACCAAGACTTCTTCCATTCACTCGCCGCCTTGGCGGGTAGCATCAGATCAAAGAAGGAAGCCTTCGATTTCAGCTGAAACGTTAGGCCGCCCGCAGCGAGCATTGGGTCGCCCGCTTCCTCGCGACTGATCCGCCTGTGGAATAGATCTTGCCACAGGGGGAAGTAGGGCCTGCAGCCCAGGTAGCACTCGCAGAACACCACGAAAATGGCGAGCTGCTCGATGCTGTGCGGTCCCAGGTCCGACGGTTGGATCCCGTAGAAGGCGCAGAGCGCCGGAAGAAAAGAGATGTTGGGAATCCCAGCCCCCGCTCTAGGTGGCTGGTGAAGCATACGAACTCTCCCTCACGCGGGTCCGGGGTCACCTCTCCGGCCGCAGGGATGTGCCACCTGCCGGCGCGCAGGATCCCGGCCTCCTCGAAGGACGCCAGTTGCGCCCTCGTGCACTTGGACCTACCCCATGGTTCGGTGGAGGGAGCCATTGGCGGAAGGGTTCGTGGGGGTCGGAAGATTTCGGTTCGGCTGGATCGCGATGCGGGAGAAAACGAAGGTGCGCGCAATCGGAGGAAATGACAAGGAGGTGGTTCTCCGATCGCCTACCATCCCCTTTATATAGCGGTTGTTACCCGCCAAATCAGGGAGCCATTACTACGCGGTCATTACGCCAAAAGTTACCGTTGGGTTACCCAACGGCTAGTTTGACTGCGTTTTGACGGTCCAACTTCAGCCACTCGGCTCGCCGACCCGATCACTACGAACAGTGACTAAATATTTCGCCGATCCAATCGCCAGAGCTGCGACCAGAATGACTAGTTTCCTCCTTTGTTCGGGAGCCCGCCGCCGATTGAAGGGAATATGCCCGAGAGGCAATAATAAAGTGGTTATTATCGTATTCCTTATTTATGATAAATGTTTATTTTACATGCTATAATTGTATTAATACGGAAACGTTAATACATGTGTGTTTAATAAACAAAAGAAAGTTCCTAGTTATGCCTCTCTTATAAACTAGCTCGTTGATTAACAAGATGATCAAGGTTTCCTGATCATGGACATTGGATGTTGTTAATAACGGGGTCACAACATTAGTGTAATGGTGTGATGAACATTCATCCGAAGTATAGCATTACGATCAAAGTCATTGAGTTTATATTGCTATAACATCTTACGGTGATCCTAATCCTTAGACCATGAGATCATGTCAATCACTAACACCTAAGAGTTTCTTGATAACATCAAACGTCACCGTAATGTGGTGATTATAAAGATGGATTCGTAACTACTAAAGTGTTATGTTGAGGCCCATGGATCGAGTGGAATTTGTTCATCCCGATGACGGATAGATATACTCTGAGCCCTCTCGGTGATATCACATTGGTTAGCTTGCAAGCAAGTGATTTGATCACTAGAATGTTATATCACGGAACGAGAAAAGAGTGCATGTCAGTAACGAGATCAAACTAGGTATGAAGATACCGATGATCGAATCTCGGACATGTAATATATCGTGAAACAAAAGGATTAAGATACTAGCGTAAAGGTTCCGACGATCACAAGAAAGTCATCGTTGAATGTGTGGGAGTCGGTATGGGTCTCCGGATCCCGCTTCGATTATTGATCCAGAGGGTCTCGATCATGTCCACATTATTCGCGAACCGTAGGGTGACACACTTAAGAGACACCGACATCCATTTGGAGCAAAAGTTTCATGCCGAAAAGAAAAGGAATGCGCAGGAATTTATTTCACTAGACACCGAAACTGTTTCGGTTGAAATTGCTGAAACTGGTTCTGCATGTGAAATGGAATACTAGCAAGGGGTTTTATGTGAATGTGTAATTAACAAACTTCTGAATAAATAAATAAAAGAGTTTTATTTAAATGAGAGCTTGCATTAAATTTGGTGGAAATTTAATGCATGTGAGTGGATTTATGAGTGGAGGCTTTTTAATGGGAGTGGAGGCTTTTCATTTTGAGTGGGAGCTCCACCCACATGAATGTGGAAGAGGTGGGGGCAGCCCCATGGCTGGGCGCATGGCCCCTTGGGTGCCCCCTCTCCCTATAAAGGCCCCTCTCCTCCTCTCACAACACACCTCCTCGTGAAGGATCTCTCTCCCCCTCTAGAATTTATCCCCCATGGTCTCGGACTAGCGAGATACATGTTCCCAGTGGCTTTTCGGCAAGAAAGAGTTGTGCTTCCGCTGCATCGCTGGAGCGAGGAGGCGGAGGTTGCTCGGTGCCTCGAACGTGTGCGAAAGCACTGATGCTCTGCTGATTGGCGGCGCTAGGACTTCCTCTCGATCTTGAGATCGGCAAGAGATCGTCTACATCAACCACGAGTTTGGACTCGTTAAGCTTTGTCGGTCTTCAAGGGTATGTTCTCTACGGATATACATCCGCCCGTTGTTTGTATCTAGTAGATAGATCTTGGTACATAGTTGTCCCCATCGTAGGAAAATTTTTGTTTTCTATGTCATAACCCTAAAGGGTATCGAGCGGATCTATGCGTAGATGCTTTGCACGGGTAGTACACATATGAGTATGTGGGCGATGATGATCATTTTATTGCTTCTTTGTTGTACTTTGGATATTGGTGGCATAGTGGGATGAAGCGGCCCGGACAAACTTTACATGTCCTCGCACATGAGACATGTTCCACGCTTGACATGCAACTAGTTTTGCATAAGTGGCTAGCGGGTGTCTGTCTCTCCTACTATAGTCAATATCTAATTTGCAACGAGTTGTCAACAATTTGGTTATCCTCGTTGTGGTTCATGTTCGTAGGTAAGAACGGTTCTATCTTCGAAATCCCTAAGCCACGTAAAATTTGCAATGGATAAATTAGAGGCGTCTAGTTTAGATTGTTGCTGGGCTAGTGTTATGATATGGTGATGTTGTAAGTAGAAGTATAAGATGATACTCTTACAACACACATAACGTGTAATCTCCATAGACCTTGGACTCACACATAAAGGTATGATAGTGATCATACCACGATGCACATGATAGAGATCATATGCGAGAACCATATCATTCCACTAATAAACATGTGATGTTTGATAGCATCTTATATTGCTTGTTTGGCGTTTTATTAGCATAATAAGATGATCCCTCATTTAGATATCAAGATAAAATGTGTTCTTCCTTAAGTATGCACCGACAATGTTTCGCTTCAAGACATCACGTGATGATCGGGTGTACTTGAATCCACGAGCATATCTCGGTGTAAGACGATTACACACGCCAATACTAAGGTTCTTACTTGGCGAGCCTAGCATGTATGCATATGGCCTCGAACACGGACCGAAAGGTTAAGCATGAGTCATATGTTTTGATATGATGACCATATGGATGCTCGCTTTGAAGCTACGCCGACTCACGTGATGATCGGACTTGGTGTAGCGGATTTGGTTCATGTAATCACCAAAAGACACGAGGGATGTCGTTTTTGAGTGGGAGTTCATTTCTAATTTGGATTAGTAGAACTCAATTTATCATAAATTAAATCAAAGTGAATTTGCATAATTTGTTGTAGTCATTGGCATTCGCTCACCACCATATGCATAGTTGTAATTGAGATAATAGAACTATAGAATTCGGATATATACTTTACTTAACTGTATCGTATTGTGTTGAGTGTCAATCAAAGTTTAAAGTCCTATTGCAAACTTTTAGCAAACTCTATTTACTCGTGAAATTTAATAATTGGTATTAAATCGAGAGTAACAATTCCAAAGGTTAGTATCTTAAGTATCATGTTTGCCTCCATGATTCTTGATTTAAACATCAAGTTTATCTAGGAGCTGAAAGAATTATTTCAGAAACCATCATGTGTGGCAGATATAACGATATCTGAAACAATGTTTTGGTTGAAATATGATAGAGTATAATATATGTTCTCATATTGGATGAGAATTTGCGAAGGTTGAAGATGCTAGACATCCTAATCATCCAAAAGGGTTTTGGAAAGTAATGTTATACTCATGATTCGCCTTTATAAGCTACAATGGCTTGATCATGAAAGTCGTCATGATAAGGATGAATAGAATATGTATGTAAAGTGTTTACTACACTAAAAGATTACTAAAGAATGGATTTTGAAAGAATACCGATCATTTTGATGATGGTGATCTACTTCAAAGTGCAAGTCCAAAGGTATTATTATTTGAATATACACGCTTTGGACTATGTGTCATGTATATGGCGCCACTTTTGATGTTGATAAATTCTTTTAAAAGGAAAAGGAAATGCTGAAAGAGAATCTATAAAATATATTTGGCAGAAAAGAAAAGATTGGAAATATCCAATTTAGGTATATATATGATATACATGTTATGGTTGTATTCTTTGCTTGTTAAACAATGTGGTTCTTGGGTATTGGATACCGAATTGGTTGGTATGAAATTTCATACGGAATGACGCAATTCATGAACCACAATGGCCTAAGTAACTAGCAAGAGAATATGTGATGATGTTCATCGAAAACAAACAAACCGTTGTTTGTATTTCTCGTTGACATCAAAGCTTGACTTCAAGATTTGTTTTAATAATTGTTATTTAAATCAAGTATTATGAGAACAAAGGTTGTTCAAATAATTACTGTAATCCATATAAGATGGATGATTTACAAATCTAGTTGGAGAAATCACATCCATAAAACCTGATGCTAAAATGTCGCAAGACAAATGATTGAAAGATCACTTACGAAGTGACATCGCTGTTTAAATTATATTGGAAAGAGAACATGAAGAATCTCCATATTCATGGATTTTTGGAGTCTTTGATTTGATCAAGTGACGCCAGAGACTTTCCACGTGATAATTAAAACTTCGCTCAAAGGCCAAAGAAGAACGACTAAATTATTGGAATTTATACATATCGATGTATGTAGTCCATTATGTATCGTAGTTTATGGATTTCAACTTCATATGCTTTCTCCGAAAATTTGAGTGAATGTTCACTTAATGCGAGAGAAGTATGAAATATTTGAAAATGTTTCAAAGACTTTCAAGATGAAGTGCAAAATCATTTTAAACAAGAAAATAAATGGTTTATGATTTTATCATAAGGGATTTGTTTGAGTTACAAGTATAACAAGAAAATAAATGAATTATGATTTTATCATAAAGGGATTTATTTGAGTTACAATTTTAGCAAACCACCTAGATTTACATCTCCTGAAACACCATAGGAATATGGAATGTTTTGAGATTTGTAAGGAAACCTTGTTTGACATGGTTGGATCAAAGGTGTTATTTATAAAACTGCCATTATGTTTTAAAAGATTAAAGCTTTAGAGACTACCGCTTTTACACTGAAAAGAGCTCCATCTTGATCCGTTGAAATGACACCATATGAGTTATGGTTTGGGGTAAAACCCAAGTTGTCCTTTCTTAAATTTTGGTATGCTAAACATAAGTAAGATGTTTACAACCAAAGTCGGATGAGCATGTCTTTGTAGGTTATTTCGAATAACAATTGGTTATTCCTCCTTAACACCGAGGACAAAAGGGTTTGTCGCTTAAATGTGAAGTTTCTTGAAGAAGGAATTTTTCATAAAAGTTAAGTGGGAGGACAATAGAACTTTGATAAGGTTAACGAACCTTAGCTAAATGTGCCGAGTCAAGGCAATGGAAATCGCTCGAGGCTGCCATAATGCTCATAGCTTATGTGCCTCAAAGGTTGTGGTCACGAGGTCTAAAGTTCCTATTGAACCAAGAAGGTCGGTTAAACAATCAAATGCTAAGATTTGAGAGTAAATCATTATTGTTTGACAATGATGAACCGAATACATACAAAGAAGCGATGATGGGCCCCGACTCCGCAAATGGCTTGAAGCCATAAAAACTGTGATAGTTCCATATACGAGAAATCAAGTTTTGAACTTGGAAGACCCTCCTAAAGGTGTAAAACCTATCGGTCGATTTGGATCTATAAAGAAATGACATGGATGTCTCACATCTATGAAATATTCGACATGTTGTAAAGTATTTTATGACAATGTTCAAAGAGTTGACTATGACAAGATTTGATCTTTTATAGCGATATTTAGTCCGAGGATTAAAGTAGCAACCACTACATATAATTTGGTATATGGTAGATGAATAAACAAAACAAAGTTCTTCTAATAGAATGGTTACCTAGGACGTGTACATGACACGGTCCAAAGGGTTTTGTTAAATTCAAAGGATGCTAAAAGGGCATGCAAACTTCAATGGTTGAAGTAAGCATCATGAGTTGGAATCTTCACCATGATGAAAAGGAGTTTTTCGTCAGAGACGATGAAGATGCTTGCATTTGCAAGAAATTAAGGGAGTATGAGACATATTTCTAATACATTATGTGAAGGACATCTTGTTGATTAGAAATGATGTATCTTTTATTGACAAAGGTTAAGAATTTCATTTTGATGAAAGACTTAGGCAAAACCCAAATATTTAGCGTGAATGTCTATAGTGGATAGACTGTGACGCCAATATGGTTGTGCCAAATGTACATATATGAGATATTGAAGGAGTTCAATATAGAAACGACAAGAAACAGTTCTTGTTGCATGGAAAGGAATTGAATCAAGATTCAAGTGTATCGACACTTGATAAGTGAAACAAGATTCAAGTGCTTTGACACTTGATGAGTGCAATCACGAGAATGTTTTGATCAATCATACCATGATATGTACACATCCAGATATGTCCTATGCTCTAAAGTGTTATGAGCATATACCATAATGAATCATAAAATGATCATTGGACGATAGTGAGGATATTCTTATGATCTTTTGGAAGAACTAAGAATATATTTGTGTAGAGGTGACAAACAATTACAAATAGTTCATTGTAAAGCGTTACATTGATACTAGTTTTGTCACAAGATACAAATTAAGTTTATCTCAATTTAAAACTATGGGTGGCACAATGTAATGGAAAGGAGATTCCATGATGGATTTGGAAGAGTTCCAAAGTTAAGACATTGTGACGAATACTACAACAAAAGGCTAAGTATGACTGCTATAGTAGCAAGAAGGAGGAATTTGTGTCAAGTAGTTTGTTATCAAACTAAGGTGTGGTTCAGAACGGCTAACACTAAAGATATATTGTATGACAATAGTATCGACGTGTTTTAACCCCAAGGAACTAAAGGTCTCACCGAAAGACCAAATTTATACAATGCCATCTCATTGGAGAATGAGTGATGCGTGAAGACGCAAAGACATGCAAATACACACGGACAAGCGCCACCGTAGATTATGTTAACCACTTGCAATTGTGTATATGAAACACCGTAAAGCCATAGGTGTTCAATACACAAAGTTCTCAAACTAGATTATTGTCTCTAGTGCAAGTGGGAGATCAAGGAATATGCCCGAGAGGCAATAATAAAGTGGTTATTATCGTATTCCTTATTTATGATAAATGTTTATTTTACATGCTATAATTGTATTAATACGGAAACGTTAATACATGTGTGTTTAATAAACAAAAGAAAGTTCCTAGTTATGCCTCTCTTATAAACTAGCTCGTTGATTAACAAGATGATCAAGGTTTCGATCATGGACATTGGATGTTGTTAATAACGGGTCACAACATTAGTGTAATGGTGTGATGAACATTCATCCAAGTATAGCATTACGATCAAAGTCATTGAGTTTATATTGCTATAACATCTTAAGTGATCCTAATCCTTAGACCATGAGATCATGTCAATCACTAACACCTAAGAGTTTCTTGATAACATCAAACGTCACACCGTAACAGGGTGATTATAAAGATGGATTCAGAACTACTAAAGTGTTATGTTGAGGCCCATGGATCGAGAGTGGAATTTGTTCATCCCGATGACGGATAGATATACTCTGGGCCCTCTCGGTGATATCACATTGGTTAGCTTGCAAGCAAGTGATTTGATCACTAGAATGTTATATCACGGGAACGAGAAAAGAGTGCATGTCGGTAACGAGATCAAACTAGGTATGAAGATACCGATGATCGAATCTCGGACATGTAATATATTGTGAAACAAAAGGATTAAGATACTAGCGTAAAAGGTTCCGACGATCACAAGAAAGTCATCGTTGAATGTGTGGGAGTCAGTATGGGTCTCCAGATCCCGCTTCTGATTATTGATCTGAGAGGGGTCTCGATCATGTCCACATTATTCGCGAACCGTAGGGTGACACACTTAAAAGACACCGACATCCATTTGGAGCAAAAGTTTCATGCCGAAAAGAAAAGGAATGCGCAGGAATTTATTTCACTAGACACCGAAACTGTTTCGGTTGAAATTGCTGAAACTGGTTCTGCATGTGAAATGGAATACTAGCAAGGGGTTTTATGTGAATGTTTGTTAATTAAAGTAATTAACAAAATTCTGAATAAATAAATAAAAGAGTTTTATTTAAATGAGAGCTTGCATTAAATTTGGTGGAAATTTAATGCATGTGAGTGGATTTATGAGTGGAGGCTTTTTAATGGGAGTGGAGGCTTTTCATTTTGAGTGGGAGCTCCACCCACATGAATGTGGAAGAGGTGGGGGCAGCCCCATGGTTGGGCGCATGGCCCCTTGGGTGCCCCCCCTCTCCCCTATAAAAGGCTCCTCTCCTCTCACACCACACCTCCTCGTGAAGGATCTCTCTCCTCTAGAATTTATCCCCATGGTCTCGGACTAGCGAGATACATGTTCGGTGGCTTTTCGGCAAGAAAGAGTTGTGCTTCCGCTGCATCGCTGGAGCGAGGAGGCGGAGGTTGCTCGGTGCCTCGAGCGTGTGTGCGAAAGCACGCGCTGCTGTTTTATGGCGCTTAGGACTTCCTCTCGATCTTGAGATCGGCAAGAGATCGTCTACATCAACCACGAGTTTGGACTCGTTAAGCTTTGTCGGTCTTCAAGGGTATGTTCTCTACGGATATACATCCGCCCGTTGTTTGTATCTAGTAGATAGATCTTGGTACATAGTTGTTCCCATCGTAGGAAAAATTTTGTTTTCTATGCTGCGAACCCTACACCGATTCAACTGGATGTCCGCGTTGAAAGCCGTATACTCCGACTGCGAGCGACCACCTGCGCCCAATCGACAACGGCCTCGGGGACTATTGATGGGGATATGCCTACCGGGGTATACCCAGCAAGACGTTTCCGACTGGCCCAGGAACTGGCGAGTGGGCCTGCAAGATGGCGACTGGATCGAGGCCCGGTGGGGATCCAAGCGACTAGAAGCTGAAGGCCCAGACGAGTAGATAGGCCCAGTCGGATTAGGTTAAACAAGTACCGAAGCCTTAACTGATTCGGTTGAGATATGTAAATCCTAGGGGAGGTGAGTCTATATAAACCTCCCTACATGGCGTGTAGAGATACGATCCATCATGTACCCAAGCGACTCGCCGCCTAGCCGCCGAGTTCGCACCATTGTGCCACCATCATAATACAATCTTGCAGGAGTAGGTATTTACCCTCCGGGGGGCCGAACCTGGGTAAAACCTTGTGTCTCCGCCCTCATCTCGCACCACAGATGGCTGGCCGCCCTTGCCCCTCGTTCTACTACTCGCTACCGATTGCAGCATCTGCCGTGACCATTCCAACGACACCAGAGAGACGGGCATGGCCTGAGCGACGGGCGGAAGGGAGTCACGGTGCACCACCTGCTTTATCTTCTTCATCGACCACGCGGGCTTTTGTGGTTTAGGCGCGGGCGTGGTGGCGGTTGCTTCTTGCGGCCGGGCTACCGGCGGGACGACGTGGTTGCCCAAACGCTTCCGCTTCGCCTTGCCAATGTCGACAATCATGTGGGCAACTGATCCCGCGTCCGAGGAACCGACTGCAGTTCCAGCGGCAGCCGTTGCGGGTAGAGGTTGCGCACCCGCACTAGCAACGTATGGAGGCTGGGGAGGTCCATAGCTTCGCTAAATGTCCATAGTGATGCCGTGCCCTCTATTTTTTCTGGTGGGTGGTGGCGCTGGAGAATGAGTGTGAGAGATCGGCGACGGCGGCGGCACGAAAACGGGAAAGGGAGGAGGTGAAATATCCCTCCCGTGCGAACAACTCTAGCAGTACATGCCACACTCGGGTCGTCCGTGCAGCCCTTGTATCTAGGGGTCGAGACGAGGGTTTCTCCGCGGACTTTAAAAATAATACAGGTCGAGCGCTTTTATAGGATCTGCTCGGGCCGTGTTTTCGGGGTGAACTAAAAAAACTAGCCATTATTATACAGTTTTTATGCGTCTACGAAATCTGCTAGATTTGCTCTAAGTACTACTTGTGAAACGTAAAACTGAGGCTGTGAATCTCGTTCCCAAGTTCTCATTTCGTTCCCGCAAAACAAAATGTTCTATCATTCATGCAATCTTCAAAATCCCGTTATAGAAACGGAAAGTAAATTAACAGTTTAACACTCCCTCCATTTTTCGTGATGATACTACTTCTTGTGTCCCCTAGAGCAAAATACGTTGACGAGGGATGATATATGAAGGGAACATCGATTGATCGATACGAGCATGTAAGGGGAAGAATAAATGTAAGAACCCTAAAATGAACTGTATTTTCATAAATCATATTTTTTTTGATAAAACTAGTTCATTTCTTTAGACTAAACTAAAATAAAGGTACACTAAACGTTCCAAACTCCATCTCTAAATAAATGCCTTTTATCATCGATAGAATGTTTCACCAAATCAATCTGAAACCAGGACAGCTACTGTGCAATTCCCTAGAATGAACATTGTACTCACGATCCTGCCTTCAATAGTAAAATCATAAAAAAAAAATACAAAACGAAGTCAAAAATACGAAATAATTTTTTTCATTTAGAGAATGCACTTCTGTACGTGCGTGCCAAATTTCATACCCGAAAATTGAAAGCATATAGCTTACTCCAAAATGACAAAGCTCCAAATAAACGGCAAGAAGGACAGCTTAAGTTTTCGGAATTGTGTATAACGACTTAGGGTTCAGGAGTACCCAGGTTCTAAAAATTCACTCACCAGTTACTGTACAATTCCTGAACAAAATCGCATCATTTACAGTTGGAAAGAAATCTTCTACTCCTACGCAGCATTTACAGTTTTATAATGGTGAGACACAATCTCAGGGCTTAAAAGGGGGTGAGTGCTTCACAGGTTTGAGAGGCATTTATAGATGCCATGCGTTTTGGAACGTGTTGCAGTGCGCACCGCTCTCCATATCGCCGATGGAACTTTCAACACATTCTTCTTCTTCTTCTTCTTCTTCTCACCTGACAAGACCAACGTGTAGAGCTCAGCAGCAGTGGCGGCACGAAGAGGCGCGAACCACGGGAGTTGGAGCGCGGCGGCCGCCGTCAGCCGTCTGTCGGGGTTACACGCGAGAAGCCCTTCCAAGACCTGGAACCCGTCCTGGGACAGCGTCTCCTGGCGGAACAGCTCCCGCAGCTGGCTGCGCTTCTCCAGCCCGTGCATGAGCCACCGCATGGTGGCGTTGGCGAGCGGCAGGGAGTCGAACCCCGGCCAGGTCGTGGCTTCCGGCATCCCGAGCACGCCGAAGATGTTCCAGAGCTCGCCCACCTCGTTGTCGTCGCCCTCGAACAGCTTCTCGCCTCCGCCGGCGAGCAGCATCTCGGCCATGACGCACCCGAGCGACCACGCGTCGTAGTCCGGCATCCCCATGAGCACCTCGGGCGCCTTGTAGGAGGGCGTGCCGGCCTTCTTGTACGGCTTCGGCTCCGTCGCCAGGTACATGGCCAGCCCGAGGTCGCACAGCTTGACGGTCCTCCCGCCCCGCCCGACGAGGACGTTGGAGGGCTTGATGTCTCGGTGGACGATGCCGCGCGCGTGCATCGTGCTGGCGCAGGTCAGGAGCTGCCACATGAAGGCGCGCACCGTGGCCCTCCGGGACGTCTCGGTCTCTCTCCCGCAGGAAGGCGCGGAGGCTCGTCGGGCCGGCGTACTCCATGGCGAGGCGGAGGGCGCCGGTGGCCCGGTCGCGCACGAGGCCGTGGAAGCCGACGACGTAAGGGTTTTTGTGGCTTGCGTCCATGAGGAGGCAGGCCTCCTGCTGGAGCTCGGCGGGGTCGTCGGAGATGAAGCGGAGGGACTTGATGGCGACGGTCTTGCCCGTGGCGCGGTGGCGGCCCTTGACGACGACGCCGAAGGCGCCCTTGCCGAGGCTGCAGGACGCCTCCTCCTTGTATTCCGCGGGGCTGCTGATGCGCATGATAACTGCTAGACTGATGATCCTCCTGCCACCGCCTGGACGTCTTCGGCCCGACTGCTGGGAGGAGAGAGGGGAAGGAAAGCGCGGCGAGGTGGATGCAGGAGGCGGTGTAAGTAAGACGAGGAGGGGATCGAGATCAGATACATCGTCGTCCCGGAGACGGAGACGGACTGGAAGCGTACGCGCGGTTGCCGTGTGAATGCAGCGCCAACACGATCTGTAGTGTTTTTTCGGGATTGCCTAGGTTGCGCTACGGCTTTGCTACTACCGGATTCCGTGGAGTGTGTTTCATTTTCCTATCGCGCGCGCGGTCGCGTTATTGTTTCTCGGCGCGTCTCTTTTTTTTCTTTTGAAATGATCACCTTCGCCCGACGCGGGACGTAACACTCCAACCTCGCGTCCTGCGGGACCCACCACGCATCGTGCTTCTTTATCTCTTCCACGGAAGGAAGACCGAGACGCCGCCTCTCCGCTCGACCTCATCTCCGGCCTCCCCGACCTCCTCTTGCGCCTCCCTGGCCTCCTCTCCGCTCGGCCTCGCCTGACGGACCGATTCCCACCCACCATGGAGATCCTCGTGCTCGACCTCGTGCCCTCCTCAGCCATGGCCATGGCAGATGCGTTCAAGAAGGAGGATAGCGTCGACAACCACGACGGCTAACCTCCATCTTCACCGCCGCCCCATCTACGAGGTTCGCTCCCATCTCGGTGCCGCCCCGTGCCGCCGGCTCGGTCGCCAGACCGATCCCCGTGCCGCTGCGCCTAGATGATGACCACGACTCCCCGTCGTCGACCTAAGATGACAACCTCCCCGATAGTCGTGGTTTCTACCGAAGGCCGACGGCGCTGCTACAAGTGGTACGAGGGGCTGCTAGCAATGGCTGAAGTTGTTGCTACATGTACGGCGACGGATTTTTGCTACCGATGGCCAATGGATTTGCTACAATAGTACAAATATTTCGCTACAATCGTTCTTCTAAATTTTTTTTGCTATGCGACATCCCCGGTGAGGTCTCCGACGAGGTGTCTAGAAAAGTCACCGGCGAGGTCTCCAGCGATGTCAGTATTTTGATACATTAGAATAACTTTGTTGCTACAACCGTCTTGTGGTTTTGCTACAACAGTGTCAACTTTTTGCTTCAAGGACTCCGGTGAGAGTCACCAGCGAGTTTTCCGACGATGTCTCCGGCGAAATCTGTTTTGCTACATTAGCATAATTTTTTTGTTGCATGGTCTCCGGCGAGGTCTTCTACAAGACGTTCTATTTCTGGATCAAACCGTTTTTTTTTCTTCGGAAGCAAAAGCGGGGACATATGTAGCAAAAATAGGTATTTTTGCAGCAAGAACGAGATTGGAGGGCTTTTGGGGGACACGTGGCACGAGGAGAAGCAGGACGATGGGAAAACCCCATCGTTCGGGGGACACAAAGCATTTTCCCTTTTTTTGGACGATGCTAGGCTTCCCCACATGACGTGTTCCCCAAAATCGCTCCAAATACTGTTTTTGCTATAGTAGCAAGAAAAGTCTGTTTTTTGCTGCATTAGTAAAACATGGTTTGGTTCAGAAAAAAAGAAAACTGCACCAATCCCGCTTTTATTGCGGTAAAAAAGCCCACTTTTGTTGCGGTAGCAAAGAAAAAATAGTTTGGCCTACAAAACTCGCCGGGAAAAACCTCGCCGGAGACGACGTAGCAAAATATTTAACCTATTGTAGCAAACCCAATAAACAGTGGAAATAGATTTTTTTTAATAACCTACTTCGCCGGAGACCTCGTCAAAGACTTTTGCCGGGGACCTCACCAGAGAACTCGCTGGACATGTAGTAGCAAATTTATTTTGCTATTGTAGCAAGACCATAATATAGCTGTAGCAAAAACCTATATACTCTTGTAGCAAAACAATTGAATGTTTGTAGGAAAAGAACTGAAACAAAATCCGAAGGTGCATGCTGCTGGAGGGCTCGTAGCGCCGCGCCGGCCGCATGTAGCAAACTCGATGCCGGGTTATAGCACTGTCATCGGCCGCTTGTGGTAAAGCCCGACACCTCTTGTAGCACCACTATTGGGCGCACATAGCACTGCCATTGGAGCCACCGTGGAAGGGTGGAGCTGCAAAAGGCATATATGGACTGCTACCATGGAAGGGAGCAGAGATCGACGCGGGGCGGAGGAGGGCGCGATGGCGGCGGCACCTACACGCGGCCTCAACACCACCGGCGCATGCAGATATGGGGCCAGGGCCGGAGATGGGGACACAGGGGGAAGTGGTGAGGGGAGGGGTCCGAAGGGTCTTCATCTGCAGGGCGACGCAGGGAACGGGAGACGGTGCAAGAAACGGGTGGATGCACGGGGAACCGGCGGTGGGAAGCAGGGTAGCGGTAGCGGCGACGCGCTAGCGGCGTACGGTGGGAGGTGCAGCAGTGGAGGCTGGGGAGATATGAACATGCGCGTTCGTGGGCTGTGAAGGAAGAAGACGAAGTCGGGGAAGAGATAAGACGGTCAGACCCTACTAGGTGTGCATGCGCGAGAGACTCGCACCCGGACGATGGGAAGTTACGATCCCCCGTGGGATGGGGATCATTTTCCTTTTTTTGTTGGGGCCATCGTCCGTGTTAGATTATGTTGTAGTAGGTTCTGATCTTCTTGTAATACAAATTAGGGCTATTCGTTGGCGTCTTATATATACTTTGTAACTCCTCAATTAAGGAAAATGATAGGATACCCCTAAGGGATCGAACCAACTTATCCCTCGGATCAATCGCTCGTGTCTCGTTGACGGGTCCCACCTAACCTTCTCTTCCTTATCTTTTCTATTACGTATGGAGCCACAACACGCAGCTCACGCAACGCCGCCTTCCCGTGCCCGCCGTTGTCCTTGTTGCGACCTTCTGCCATGCAGCCTTGTCGCGTGCTATCGCCCTTTGTTGCGCGTCGCTGCACTGCTGCGTGCCTGCGTCTGACATCCCCTATGGCATCTACCATGGCCTTTGCCGTATCGCCATGCAACCGCCACCGCGGCTTGACCAGGACGCCGGAGCCCGACCTCCGCCGCCACGTGCCCTAGAACCTGCCTCTGCAACCTATCTAGATCATGTTGGAGGTGCCCGACGATAGGGAGACCACGACGGTGGTACTCCCCATTGTCGCCATAGATGGACGTCACCATGGAGGTGCTCCTGTGGGTGGAGCGGCCATGGTTGATGCGATCATGACGCGGTAACACGTAGACATAGCCCCGACGACGACAATACTACATACAGCGACCAGTGTCACTACCACATTTTCGAGCGCTTGCTACTCTAGGTGGTCGGTGTCGCTACTTTTGTGTATGTCTTTGCTACGAGACTTTTGCTACCTTAGCATATTATTTTTCTCGTGTATTCATAGTTTTTGCTACTTTCACACAATATTGCTATAATCAATCTCTACGCTTTTGCTACTAGGTCTCCGACGGCGAGTCTTCGACGATGTCTCCTGCGGATGTACCCTTTGCTACATTAGAAAAACATTTTTCTACAACGGTTTTGTGATTTTGCTACAGCAGCATAATTTTTTGTTACGAGATCTTCGACGACGTTTTTCTAGGCGAGGGTCTCCGATGATGTCTTCGGTGAAGTAAGTTTTGCTACATTAGGGGTTTTTTTGCTACAAGGTCGCCGGCAAGGTATATCTCCGGCAAACTCTTCGATGAGGTCTAGTATGTCTATTCTTTTTCTGGACCGAACTGTTTTCTGCTATATGTAGCAAAAGCGAGACTATTTGTAGCAAAAGCGGGATGAACAGACAGGAAGGAGATCTATTGTCGATCTGGTTCGATTGGACGGTTGGGTACCTATGGGATGGAAATTCTGCATCCCCCAGGGGACGCCTAGTAATGTCCCTCAATTAATTAATGCATTGTGAGTTTATTTTAATTCTACATGGTATCAGATTCTCAATCCTAGGTCATGATCACGCCACCAACACCGTCGCCACCCTCCTCCTAACTACTTCGCCAAAAAGGACGCTGCCATCGCCAAAAATTCCTCCTCCTCTCTAGTTCCAGACTCCTCCACCTATTCTCTCATGGAGGCTCCTCTCTCTTACACGGATACAATCGCTGATGTTAGTACTTTTATTCCCGTTAACCTAGATCTACCCTCCCACATTTACTATCATTGGCGCCACCTCTTCGAAGTGCACCTCGATTGTTGTAATCTTCTCAATCACGTCGCCCCGACTCCGTTCCCCACCCTAATGATCCGTGATGGGCAAAGAACGACCTAGCCATCATCTAGTGGATCTACACATGTGTCTCTACTGAGATCTTCAACCTCGTATTCAATGTCGACACCATCGCTGCATTGTGGAGGGACCTTTATCGGCTCTTCCAAGACAACATCGACGCTCGCGTCAACATCCTCCACATTGAGCTTCAAAACCGTCTAGGGTGATTCTCAAGTCGGCATCTACTGTCAATGGCTCAAATCCATCATTGATGAGCTTCGCGAGCTCGGCGACCCCGTCAATGATTGGCATCTCGTCAACACCCTCCTCATTGGGCTCAGCGAGCGCTTTGGAAAGTAGGCCACCTTCATACCCATGATGCAACTAAGCTAAGATTAAAGGTAAGTAACTAGTATCGATCCACAGGAGCAAGGAACACGAAAGGTCTTGAGATGCCAAGAAAAATGCACCCGGGTTGGGAGCTAGGGTTGGTGGAACAACTGGAGTAAGCCGCCACCCACCTTCGCGGAGGTACGATATATGCTACAATGGGCCTATCGTGCCCAAAAGAACAAGGAGACTTACCCCTGGGTGTTTGCAGCTATCCCACGCCCACTTGTGCTTGCCCCTACCGCACCGACACCGCCGAAAAACGTCCTACCACCTCCAGGCTGGTGCCACAACCCCAACTACCGCAACAGAAATCCCATGTATTAACCACAAGTCTCCACTTCATCGAAGACACCACCGAGTGATCCTCCTACACCTCCACCTTCTCCTCCCGTGCCAGCGATATGGGGCTCTACCCATGACCTGTGGATAGGACTTGTGCAGGCATGGTCCATGCCCTAGGACACCCCCTCTCGGATCGACACCCCGCCGGCCTACTCTGGCTCCTAGATGTCAGGCATGCATCCTCATATTGGCACCCCGGACTCCTTGGATCGCACCCCTCAACACGTAATATGATGTCATCTTGCACTTCCACTCCTCTTCCTTCAATTACTCTTCATGAAGGTTCTTCCATCCCCATTCATTGTATTGGTCAAACTCATCTACCCTCTCCCACTAAACCTATTCTTCTTCGTGATGTTCTTGCCACACCAGCTCTTATCAAAAAATTAATTTCTTTTTGCCAATTCCCTTTTGATAATCCCATTTCTATCGAATTTGACTCTTTTTTCTTATTTGTGAAGGATTACAAGACCAAGTCATAGATCACACTCTTAAATAGTTCTTGTGATATATATTATGTCCATTGAGCTCCAACTGTCTCCCAACCATCTTCCATGGTTGCTTCGGTGGATCTTTGGCACCAACGACTAGGCCACCCACACACTGCCACTTTATCGTCCCTTCTTAGTGAATTTTCAATTCCTTGTAATCGAGTTACTCATAAATCTTATATCTGTGAGTCGTTGATACGTCGGAAACGTATATATAATTTTTTATGTTCCATGCTTGTTTAGTATCTACTTTTCTTTTCTTTGTCCACACTTTGAGGTGCTTTTCATATGTTTTCTGGTACTAACCTATTAACAAGTTGTCATAGTGCCAGTTGCCTGTTTTCTGCTATTTTTGGTTCCAGAAAAGCTAGTAAGGAAATATTCTAGGAATTGGACGAGACAAAAGCCAAAGTCAATATTTCACCAAGGAGAACATGGAGTCCAGAGGAGAGACAGAGGGGCACCACAGGGTGGCCACACCCTCCCTAGGCGCGGCCTAGGGTGGGCCCATGCCTGGGCAGGGTGTGGGCCCCCCCGTACGCCTCCCAGCCTCGCCTCTTCGCCTATAATAATCCCCCGATGCCTAAACCCTAAGTACCCGATCAAAATTCCACGAAACCTTCTGTAGCCGCCGCCACCATCGTCCCTAGATCGGGGGATCTGAAGCTCTTCCCGGCACCCTGCCGGAGGAGAGATCATCCCAGAGGCTTTCTTCTTCATCATGACAGCCTCCGGTATGAAGTGTGAGTAGTTCCACCTTGGACTATGGGTCCATGTAGTAGCTAGATGGTTGTATCTCCTCCTTGTTCTTTCATGTCTAGATCTTGTGAGATCCGTTCATGATCTAGATCTCATCTATTTGTAATCATGCATGTTGTGTTTGCGGGGATCCGATGGATATTGAGATTACTATGTCAGATTGATTAATGGTTTTGTCTTATTGATTATATCATGTATGTGTTATTTGTGATCTTGCATGCTCTTCGTTGTTAGTAGCTATCTTGGCCAAGTAGTTGATAGTGACTCCAAGGGGGGGTATTTATGCTCGATAGTGGGTTCATGCCTCTACTTAATCAAGGGAAGTGACGGAAATCTCTATGGTTGTAGATGTGTTGTTGTCACTAGGGATAAAACAACGGTCTCTTGTTCATTGAGCAAGTGGATTGTTTACCTTACACACTTTGCTTAAAGTAGTTGTCTGTTGCTTGCAACTTAATACTGGAGGGGGTTCGGATGATAACCTGAAGGTGGACTTCTAGTCATAGATGCAGTTGGATGGCGGTCTATGTATATTTTTGTATTGCCCAATCGAATCTCATAGGATCTTTATGTCTAGTATTGCATTGTTATGCCTTGCTCAGTCCTCTCAATTGCGCTGCTGTAATTTGTTTACCCAGCATGCCATGTTTGTTTATCTAAGAAGAACACCTCTAGTGAACTATGGACTCCGGTCCAATCTTTACCATTGATACATCTTCCACTGTTATTGTTTACTTGCTGCAAACCATCATCACCTTCCACACCATACAGTTAATCCTTTGTTACAGCAACCGATGAGATTGATAACCTCACTATTAGTTGGGGCGAAGTCTTGAGTTCGTGTTGTGCAGGTTTCCACATTGCTTGCAACACCTTTGGGACGTTTCCTTCCTCCTACTGGTTCGATAACCTTGGTTTCTTACTGAGGGAAAACTTCCTGCTGTACCGCATCATACCTTCCTCTTGGGGTCTCTGATGACCCACAAGTATAGGGGGTGTATCGTAGTACTTTTGATAAATGGGAGTGTCGATCCCAACGAGGAGCAGAAGGTGTTGACTAGTGGTATGGAGCAGGAAATCTCTATAAATACTTAGCAAACGGATTTTTAGGGGTTTTCTGATAAAGCAACAAAACAAAGTGCAAGTAATAAAGACAACGAACAACTGCAACAAGTGGCCCAATCCTTTCTTAGCAAAGGACAAGCCGGTGGAAATACTTATAAGGACCAAACTTCTCAAGGACACATGGGAATTCTGTCAAGTGCTTTCGCTTCATATAGCTGAGTACCCTTCTTTGGTGTTGTAAGTGTTGTGTGTGTGAACCTGTGCTAATGTACCGACCTTACTTGGACTAATACATACTTGTGATTAAACCCCCTGCAAGCATCCGCAACTATAGGAAAGTAATTAAGATATAAACCTAACCACAACCTTAAAATCTGAGATCCTACGCTCCCTTATGCAAAGGTGTCCTAACAAGGGTTCATGTTTCTGTCACTTCGGCAACCCCACAATTAGTAGATAAATACACAATATATTCCCCTAGGCCCATAAATGGTGAAGTATCATGTAGTCGACGTTCACATGACACCACTAGAAGAATAGCACCACAACTTAAATACTAAACCATTGAATAATAACTCAACACAAATCCACTACTAACAACATGACTTCTCCCATGTCCTCAAGAACTAAATGAACTACTCACAAGACATCATATGGATCAAGATCAAAGATGATATGGTGATGGATAACAATCTGAACATAAACAATAATCCAATGGTTCCACTCACAAGCATAAACTACAATATTAATTAACACCGGGAAAGTTTCCCCTAAGAACTAAAGCAAGATCCAACACGATTGTTACAGCGGGACGGAGTGGTGATGATGTTGCTGGTGGAGATGATGGTGTGTATGATGATGATGATCCCGATGAAGCCTAGCTTGATGACGGTGTTGATGGCGATGATCTCCCCTCTCTGGGAAGGAATTTCCCCGGCAGAAATTTGTCTGCTGGAGAGCTCTTCTCTCTCGATGTTTTCCGCCCTGCAAAGGCGGCGAAAATCTTTCTGTGGTCGCCCCCCTGGTATTAGGGTTCCTTGGGAAAGATATAGGCGAGAGGGCGGAGTCGGGAGCCGGTCAGGTGGGCCACACCTGCCCTAGGCGCGGGGCAAGGTGGGCCCGCCTAGGGGTGTGGGTCACAGGTGGACTGCCACGCCCCTTCTGGCTTCCTCCATCTTCTAGGAAAATATAATTTTCCAAATTTTTTTGGTATTTTTTCGATCTTTGCGAAATTGCATCAAAACACCTCTTTTTCCATCAGAAACCTGACTCCGATAGTCCATCCTCCAAGAATCATCCAACATGCAAAAACAGAGGAAAAGACATAAGTAACACCTCATAATAAGACATATATAAATGAATAGAGGCAAATTATGATATAGAATGGTGATGCAAATTGGACGTATCAACTCCCCCCAAGCTTAGACCTTCGCTTGTCCCCAAGCGAAAACTGAGCTCAGTAAACATGTACACATGTTTATGGAGTGAAGTGTCAATAAAAAGAATACATACAAGAAGCATCAAACTTACCATTACACAACTCATAGAAGAAAGCAACTCGCCATTATATAACTTAGCTTGCAACAAGTACATGAGTCACAATAGAGATGCATAAAGATAAATCATAATTGGAATTGGCAAACTCTTGTTCTTGGTCAGAGAACAGGTGGCAAACAGTTTCACAAATAAAGATTTTGAAGAAGTTTTAAAACAGGAGTACTATTTGCTTAAAAAGGTTTTTCACAATGAAGGATTTCAAAGTAATACTCAATATATAAGAGTCTTGTGCAAACAAGGAAGATAAAGAACATGATTGAATAAATCACCATAAGAATGCTTGCAACACAACAACTCAAATGCTTGCTGGAGATAGAGAGAAAGTAGGTTTACTGACTCAACTGGGAAAATAGAAGAAAGGTCCCTTCATAGAGGGTAGCAGGGATTTCAAGTCATAAAGAGATTCCAAAATATTTTGGTACTTACTAGCCTTGAGCCCTCATTGCCCCTATCATAGGCATCTTGAAATGATTAAGGTTTAAAGTGCACAGAGATGGAGTATATGCTTGATGAAATATAAGTTGGCAATCTCATGTCCCTTGAGTACGAGGGCCGCTCCTCATGCTACTCAGCTTTGGTCACCGGTAAGATCTTGTCATTGTAAGTACATGTGTATCATAAAGAACCGCCAACGGGGTACCCCTTGCACATGGTACAAGAGCTATCCCATAACCAAAATGACAAGACAAGCAAACAATGAGCATCTCAGTGATCTTTTTATTTACTATATGCATAGCTTTTTATTGAGGATGCTTCATAGATAGCTCATTATGGTGATGATGCAAGTTTCCACCATGATTAGGCATGGCTTAGGCTAGCGGCCTAGTCGTTTCTCTAACACACATACATCACTCCATGGACTTACAAGTTCCCTCTTTATTTCACACCGTCGACATCCGCAAACAAAAGAGCATGATATCAACTGTGTACTACGTACAAGTGCAATGTTGAAAGCATTCCTCGTGACAGCACGGTTCTGCTAATTCCAACGTATAGATGCAAGCATATACAACTTCGATGACACAATGGTTCAAGTCTATTAGGGTCAAGAAAATAAGGTGTGCCATCAAGTTCGTGAGAGCTTTACTAATTAGTTTTCATATAAAAAAATAGTTTTTAATTTGAAAGATAGATGAAGCTTGAGAATTTGCTTGGAATAGCAATGGTGCTAATAGGTAGATATGGTGGACACAAATGGCCAGGTTTTGGTTCAAAGGGATTGGATGCATGAGAAGTATGCCTTTTCAAAACAGGTTTTTGGCTAGCAAGGCCGGGTAGCAAGCAAAAGAGTTGAAATAAGCAAAAAAAACCTACAAAAGATAAAACCAAACATGCAATCTTCCTTGAAGACACAAAAGATCTTAAATAGAGAATACTAATCTTATGAGTCAACAAGAAAGAAAATAAATGATACAAAATACCTGTAAGCCTTTTCTCTTTTCCTTTCAAACCTCAAAAAGTGTTGCTACTGACCAGAACTCGGTTTGCCAAAACCAATTTAGATTTACTTGATGCTCCCAATGTGATGCCAATACTGATCAACAAGATCCATCATATAATAGAGATTGCAAACTAAAATAAGAAGTGCAAAAAGTAAAAGATGAAACTTCTCATTAATATTCCATAAAGGCACTCACACCAAGGATACATAGATAATCATCTAAAGGAGAGATACTTCCACAATGCAAACCAACCTATAAGATAACTTCTCTACCAAATATATGAATCCACTAAAAAGGTAAAAGATAAAAGATAATGATGGTGATACCGCGGCACTCCCCCAAGCTTGGAACAAGCCAAGGGGATGCCAAACCTGATGATGAATTACTCCTTTGACGGTGGTGATGGTGTTCTCTGGTCATCATAAAACTTCCAAGGCAAAGGTTCCCCATCCAAAAAGGACGTCCTTGTCTCCGCAATCCTGAAACTAGCAGCAGAGCTTATGCGATTAAATCTAGCCTCATACTCACAATTTTGATTTTGTATGTCGTAGAGTTGTGCTTGTAATTGATTGGTGGTCTGACGGAGCGAGAAGACTTCTTCTCGGAGCTCAGCAACCTCCTCCTCGTGCTTGGCTATGAGTTCTGAACTTATCTTGTGAATAACATCCACTTCGCGTTCTGCCATCTTCTTGTATCTGAAAACTTCCTGCTCCAATGGTTCCATCCTGTCTTCCAGACTGCCTTCTCCTTTAGGGCCTTGAAATTCTTTCATTTGTACCTTCCCATCTTTGAGAATCAACTCCTTGGGATGGATCCTCAACTCATACATGTGTGGGTTGAGGACATCCGCAGAGGAATCCTCCATGGGTGATCCAGAGGAAGACATTGTGGCTCCAAAACTGAGAATTTGCCTGACAGAAACAGATCGAAAAGAAAACACGACAAGAACACGATGAACGAACCTCGGGGGATCTGGAGGGTTATATATTACGAAGTTTAAATGCATAAGGAAAGTACTGATACGAAAATGAGGCGGAGACGGAGCTCGGGGTGCTCACACCCCCTCTAGGCGCGGCTAGCTGGGGCCCGTGCCTGGGGTGGGTCTGACCACCTCGGCCTCTGTTTCCTCCTTTGTTCCGTCTCATAACTTTCCTTATGTAATAAAAACATCAAAAATATAAAAAGATTAGGCTTTCACGAACCTTCAGTTTTCACCACTTTTACCTATTCGAAGTCGAACTTTGCCGTTTTTGGTGTTTGGTTTCTAATAAATTCTTCCGGAATCACCATTTGAATAATATCAACATCTTCATCATAAGAGTCTCCAGAAATATAGTGTTTTAGTCTTTGACCATTCACCACCTGTGTTGTGTCATCCTTCAAAGAAGATATTTTGTTAGCGCTTGAACGATACACTTCCTCAATAACAAAAGGTCCTTCCCATTTTTGAGAGTAGTTTCCCTGCAAAAAATCTGAGGCGAGACCTATACAAAAGAACTTTCTCACCAACATGGAACTCCCTTTTTAGAATTCTCCTAGCATGCCATCTTTTTATTTTTTCCTTAAAGAGTCTAGCATTTTGATAGGCTTCACTTCTCCACTCATCTAAGGTACTCATGTCAAGCAATATTTTCTCACCAGCAAGTTTAAAATCTCTATTCAACTCTTTCACTGCCCAATAAGCTTTGTGTTCTAATTCTAAAGACAAGTGACAAGCTTTACCATAGACCATTTTGTAAGGAGACATCCCCATAGGATTTTTATAAGCAGTTCTATAAGCCCATAAAGCATCATTCAACTTTTTAGCCCAATTTTTCCTATATCTAATAACAGTCTTTTGCAAGATAGATTTAATTTCCCTATTGGAGAGTTCTACTTTCCCACTAGTTTGGGGATGATAGGCTGAAGCAATTCTATGGTTTACATCATACTTGGCGAGAGTTTTTCTAAAATCCCCATGAATAAAATGAGAGCCTCCACGGGTCATGAGATATCTAGGCACACCAAACCTAGGAAAATAACATCCTTAAGCATTTTTAAAGAGGTTTTACCATCAACGCTGTTTGTAGGTATGGCTTCTACCCACTTTGTAACATAGTCAACAGCAACAAGAATATGAGTATACCCTTTTGAAGGAGGAAAATGACCCATAAAGTCAAATCCCCAACAATCAAAAGGTCCAATAACAAGAGAATAATTCATAGGCATTTCACTACGTCTATAAATGTTACCAACTCGTTGACATTCATTACATGATAAGACAATCTTCCTTGCATCCTTGAAAAGGGTAGGCCAATAAAATCCAAATTGTAAAACCTTTTGTGCAGTCCTATCCCCAGCATTATGTTCTCCATAAGCGCTGCCATGACATTTTCTCAATATCTCTTGTTATTCAAATTCTGAAACACATCTTCGCATAATACCATCTACTCCTTCTTTATATAAGTGTGGGTCATCCCAAAAGTAATGCCTTAGATCATAAAAGAATTTTCTTTGTTGAGCTGTAAAAGTTTGAGGCAAATACTTGGAAACAATAAAGTTAGTATAATCAGCATACCAAGGACTCTCATGCGGACTTACCCTTATTACAGCCAACTGCTCATTTGGAAAACTATCATTAACAGGCTGAGGGTCAAAGGAAATGTTTTCCAAACGAGATAAATTGTCAGCAACAGGATTTTCAGCACCTTTCCTATCTATAATATGCATATCAAACTCTTGTAAAAGCAACACCCATCTAATAAGCCTAGGCTTAGCGTCCTTCTTTGTCATAAGGTACTTAATAGCAGCATGATCAGTACGAATAGTGATCTTTGAATCAACAATATAAGGTCTAAACTTATCACGGGCAAAGATTACAGCTAAGAACTCTTTCCCAGTAGTAGCATAATTCTTTTGAGCAGCATCTAAGTCTTGCTAGCATAATGAATAACATTCAACTTCTTATCAACATGTTGCCCAAGGACAGCACCCACAGCAAAATCACTAGCATCACATATAATTTCAAAAGGTAAACTCCAATCAGGTGGTTGAACAGTAGGAGTAGTAGTCGAGGCTTTCTTCAAAGTTTCAAAAGCTTCCTTACAATCATCATAAAAAACAAAAAGGTACATCTTTTTGAAGAAGATTAGTAAGGGGCTTTGAAATTTTGGAGAAATCATTAATAAACCTCCTATAGAAACTAGCATGACCAAGGATACTACGAATACCTTTTATATCTCTAGGGCAAGGCATCTTCTCAATTGCTTCAACTTTGGCTCTGTTAACTTCAATGCCTCTTTCAGAGATTTTGTGTCCAAGAACAATCCCTTCATTAACCATGAAATGGAATTTCCCCCAATTAAGAACAAGGTTGGTTTCTTCACATCTCTGCAAAACTTTATCAAGGTTGTGTAAACAGTTATCAAAAGAAGTTCCATAGACGAAGAAATCGTCCATGAAAACCTCCACAATTTCTTCACAAAAACCATGAAAGATAGAAGACATACATCTCTGAAAGGTAGCAGGAGCATTACATAAACCAAAAGGCATACACCTATAAGCATAAGTACCATAAGGACAAGTGAAAGTGGTTTTCTCTTGGTCTTGTGCTTTCACAACAATTTGAGAGAACCCAGAATAACCATCAAGGAAACAAAAGTGGGTCTTTTTAGACAACCTCTCAAGAATTTGATCAATAAAGGGCAAAGGATAATTCTTGATGCCGGTATCACATCCTTCATCCTAGGATTTTGACGGTGTTGGTGCTCAACAACTGGTTTTGCATCATGTTCTATATTAATAGCATGCTAACATATAGTAGGAGAAATCCCTTTTAGATCATCAAGAGTATACCCATAGCTCCTCGGTATTTCTTCGGTATTTCCAATAACCTTTCTTCTTCCTTTCTTGAAAGTTTATAACTAATAATAACAGGATAAACTTTCTTATCATCAAGATAAGCAAATTTAAGATCATCGGGTAAAGGTTTTAGTTTGAAAACAGGGTCCCCCTTAGGTGGTAGTGTGGTACCCAAATCTTCCACAGGTAGATTATGCTTAAGTTGCTCAAGCTGACGAAGGAAAACCTCGTCAATCTCATTTCTTTCCTTCATGAAGACATCGCTTTCATGATCTTCCAGAAATTGCTGCAAGGCATTGTTAGGAGCAAGAGAAATAGCAGAAAGTTGTTCAACCCTTAAATCCTCATTAGGCAGTTCATTTTCATAAGGAGTTTTAGCAAAGCTGTAAAAATTAAACTCATAAGACTCTCCATCAAACTTATTCAAAACTTTTTCCTTCCTACAATCTATGATAGTCCCACAAGTATTCAAGAAAGGTCTACCAAAAATAACAGGATAGGTTTTACTAGCTTTAGAACCAAGTACTAGAAAATCAGCAGGATATTTAACCTTACCACAAAGAACCTCCACATCTCTTACAATGCCAATGGGACAGACTGTCTCTCTATTAGCAAGTTGAATAACCACATCAATGTTCTCAAGCTCACAAGGACCAATTTCATGCATTTCCCTGTAAATTTCATAAGGAATAACACTAGAACTAGCACCAATATCACATAAACCATAATAGCAATGATCACCAATTTTAACAGAAAGAACATGAACACTAGATTTTCTAACTTTTCCAGGATGAGAGACAATATTAGAAGCATTTTCACAGAACACAATATGCTCATCCTCTATATTTCTAGTGACAAGGTCTTCCACAATAGCTACCGCAGGCTCAATACTAATTTTCTCATCGGGTTCCACGGTTTTCTTTGCACTTTTTCTAACCATATTAGTTATGATAGAATGTTCCTTTACCTTAGAAGGAAAAGGGATTTTCTCAACATAAGGTTCAGGCAAAATAGGATCAACGGTACAAACTTCTATGCTAGCAGGAACATGGGTAACAATGTCTTTATAAGGAGCATGGTACTTGTCCCACTCCTTTTTGGGAATTTCAATATAAGAGGCAAAGGCCTTCAAACATTTTGCAAGAACTTGGGAGTCAAGACCAAACTCATTGCTAATATAACATAAGTCATCAGTTTCCATAAAAGATTTAATGCATTCATAATCATAGTTTATACCTGACTTTCTTCCTTTGTCATTCTCCCAAGCTTCAGTGTTCTCTTGAATACGGTCTAGTAGATCCCATTTAGCTTCTTCCTTCATACGTATGAATGACCCAGCATAAGAAGCATCTAGTAAATATTTATCATGAAGAGAAAGCCTAGCATTAAAAATATTGATAATAATATTGTTAGGGAGTTCATGAATAGGACGTTTAAGCATTAGTAACTTCAATCTCCCCCAAGCTTGAGTTGTACTCTCTCCATCACGAGGCCAAAAGTTATATATCAGATTTCTATCCTTATGAATATCACTGGGAGGATAGAATTTAGAATAAAAGAGAGAAATCATTTCCTCCCATTCCATGGATTGTTCATTCTTCAGCAGCTTATACCATTCTTCAGCTCTCCCTTTCAAGGATATAGAGAGTAACTTCTTTTTCACATGTTCATTTGTGATACCTACACACTTAAACAACCCGCATAATTCATGGATAAAAAGCAAGTGATCACCAGGTTGGACAGTTTCATCCCCAAAATAATAATTATCCATAACACGATCAACAATACTTGTAGGTATCTTAAAAGGATCTATCTCAACAGGTGGTGGTTCATCTACTACCCTAAGAGTGGTAGTAGTTTTACCAAACAGAAAACCAAGTGGGTTATCCATATTGGAAACAAAGTAACAAACAGAAACAAAAAGCAATACTCATAGTAGAAGTTTTATTTACCAGTTCCACTCTTCAATAGCGCTTCACTCCCCGACAACGGCGCCAGAAATAGTCTTGATGACCCACAAGTATAGGGGGTGTATAGTAGTACTTTCGATAAATAGGAGTGTCGATCCCAACGAGGAGCAGAAGGTGTTGACTAGTGGTATGGAGCAGGAAATCTCTGTAAATACTTAGCAAATGGATTTTTAGGGGTTTTCTGATAAAGCAACAAAACAAAGTGCAAGTAATAAAGACAACGAACAAATGCAGCAAGTGGCCCAATCCTTTCTTAGCAAAGGACAAGCCGGTGGAAATACTTATAAGGACCAAACGTTCTCGAGGACACATGGGAATTCTGTCAAGTGCTTTCGCTTCATATAGCTGAGTACCCTTCTTTGGTGTTGTAAGTGTTATGTGGGTGAACCTGTGCTAATGTACCTACCTTACTTGTACTAATACATACTTGTGATTAAACACCACAGCCTTAAACTCTAAGATCCTACACTCCCTTATGCAAAGGTGTCCTAACGGGGGTTCAGGTTTCTGTTACTCCGACAACCCCACAATTAGTAGCCAAATACACAATGCATTCCCCTAGGCCCATAAATGATGAATATCATGTAGTCGATGTTCACATGACACCACTAGAAGAATAGCATCACAGCTTAAATGCTAAACCATTGAATAATAACTCAACACAAATCCACTACTAACAACATGACTTCTCCTATGTCCTCAATAACTAAACGAACTACTCACAAGACATCATATGGATCAATATCAAAGATGATATGGTGATGGATAACAATCTGAACATAAACAATAATCCAATGGTTCCACCCACAAGCATCAACTATAATAGTAATTAACACCGGAAAAGTTTCCCCTAAGAACTAAAGCAAGATCCAACACAATTGTTATAGCGGGACGGAGTGGTGATGATGGTGCTGGTGGAGATGATGGTGTGGATGATGATGATGATCCCGATGAAGCCTAGCTTGAATATGGTGTTGATGGCGACGATATACCCTCTCTGTGAAGGAATTTCCCCGATAGAAATCTGTCTGCCGGAGATCTCGTTCTCTCTTGGTGTTTTTCGCCCCGCAGAGGCGGCGAAAATCTTTCTATGGTCGGCGCCTGGTATTAGGGTTCCGTGGGGAAGATATAGGCGAGAGGGCGGAGGCGGGAGCCGGCCAGGTGGGCCACACCTTCCCTAGGCCCGGGGCAAGGTGGGCCCACGCCTAGGGGGGTGTGGGCCCCATGTGGCCCGGCTACGCCTCCCCTTTTGGCTTCCTCCATCTTCTAGGAAAATATATTTTCCAATATTTTTTCTGGTATTTTTCTGATCTTCGCGAAATTGCATCAAAACACCTCATTTTCCATCAGAAACCTGACTCTGGCAGTCCATTCCAAGAATCATCCAACATGCAAAAACAGAGGAAAAGACACAAGTAACACCTCATAATAAGACATATATCAATGAATAGAGGCAAATTATGATGTAGAATGGTGATGCAAATTGGACGTATCAGTCTCCCAATGAAGTGCTGCTACACGCATCGGTCGTGTCAACAAGGCAAACATGTGCGCCTTACCATTAGTTCCACTAGCACTTTTCCTTTTGAATTGTTACATTGTGATTTATGGATGTCACCACATGCTAGTGTCTCCAGATTCAAATACTATCTTGTTATACTAGATGATTATACCCACTTTGTTTGGAATTTTCCCTTGCAAAATAAATCCAATGTTCATACAACTTTTCTCAACTTTCAACGATATGTCGCCACCCACTTATTTCTAACCATACGATTTATACGGTGTCACAAAGGCCACAAATTTCAAAAATTTCGTAATCATAATTTCTTTCTTCAACATGGCATACTTTTACGTTTCTCATGCCCATATACATCTCCTCAAAACAACAAAGCAGAGCGCTCTCTTCGCACTCTTAATGACATGTTCGAACTCTTTTAATACACACATCTATGCCACCAAATTTTTGGGTTGAGGCCTTGCACACTACCACATATCTACTCTATATCCGTCCCTCCTAAACCAATCCTAACACCACTCCATACTTTTTCCTTTTCTATGTCATCCTAATTATTCTGAACTTCGTGTTTTTGGCTGCCTTTGCTTTGCTAATGCATATGCTACCTCTCCTCAGAAATTAGCACCCTTATTTGTTTCTTATGTGTTTCTAGGTTACTTCGATGAACACAAAGGGTTCCGTTGCTTAGATTTGTTATTAGGTCATATGTAGGGGTTCATAGCATGGAAAACAAAAAAATTCTACCACATGCACACAAACAAGCCAAGATCTATCTACTAGATTGTAGCAACAAGTTGACAGAGGAACTCACCCTCGAAGATTCCAAACAGGTTAACAAGAGCAGATTCTCGTGGGTGATGTAGTTATACACTTGCCGATCTCAAGATCGCGTAGACAATCCTTCCGGCGCTACGTTCCGACAGCGCTTCCATAGTCGGTCACACGTTCGGTACTCAATGAAGACCTTCCTCTCCCTTGTTCCAGCAGGCAGCGAAGGTTGTAGCACTCTCCTCGCGATTCCAGCAGCACAACGGCGTGGTGTCGGAAGTAGAGGGGAGATCTCGCAGGGCTTCGCCTTAAGACGGAGCGAGTATGGTGGAGTATGAGAGAGGCCTTGATGATCTAGGGTTTAGAGGGCACCAAGGGGAGGGTGTGGCCAGCGTCTAGGGCTCGGGGAAGCCCCAAGTCGCCAAGCTGGAGGGGAAACCCTAGGCGGCGGCTGCACTTTGAGGTGGAGGCGCCAGAGCTAGGGTTTGAGGTGTGTGGGTAGGGGGCAGCCCTACCCCTCCTAATATAGGTGGAGGGTGGACGCTTGGGAGGAGGGAGTCCTCCTCCAACTCCTCATCCTTGGCCCGCGGGTGGAGGGAGGGGAATTCCTCCCCAAGTAGGTTTCCTACTCTCCCTCCACCAAGCAAACTTGAGATTTGACTTTTTCAAATTGGCGTTTGACTTTCAAAGTTTGATTTGATTTCTCTCTTTATTTTGCCCAGCCAAGTGACCTAGTACATGATGCAACCATTCCATACTATCATGACACATCCATGTACCCTTCCCCTCCGGAGTGCCGGACCTTCCGGACCCTTCTAGAACATTCCCGGTGAAAACACCGGAATCATTCCCGAACTCCGAAACAGGACTTTCCTTATATGAATATTATTCTCCGGACCATTTCGGATCTCCTCGTGATATCCAGGATCCCATCCGAGACTCCGAACAACATTCGGTCTCTTACTCATCATTCCATAACTACTCAACAACATCGAATCCTTAAGTGTGTCTCCCTACGGTTCGTGAATTATGCGGACATGATCGAGACACTTCTCCGATCAATTACCCATAGAGGAAGCTGGAAATTCATATGGCTCCCACATATTTCTACGATTACTTTGTGATCGAATGAACCACTTACATACGATACCAATTTCCCTTTGTCTCACGATAGTTTACTTATCCGAGGTTTTGATCGTCGGTATCTATGCATACCTAGTTCAACCTCGTTACCGATAAGTACTCTTTTCTCGTTCCCATGGTATGTGATCCCTTGTGAGCCAGTCACATGCTTGCAAGCTAATTGGATGACATTCCACCGAGAGGGCGCAGAGTATATATATCCGTCATATGGATGGAAAATTCCCACTCTTGATCCATATGTCTCAAACCATAGTTTCCGAACACTCAATGCCATCTTTATAGCCACCCAGTTACGGTGTGCTGTTTGATGTCATCAAAGCATCCTTCCGGTTATGGTGATTAGCATGATCTCATGGTCGAAAGAATTAGGTTACTATGTATCAGAAGCTTATAGCAATTGAACTATTAAAATGACTTGATCTTTATGCTACGCTTATCTATAGGAGTATGTCCATCATACCATTCTCCTAATGATATGATCTTGTTGTTAACAACATCTCAATGTTCATGATCAGGAAACCATGATCATCTATTAACCAACAAGCTAGTATTATAAAGAGGCTTTTTTTAGTTTACAAATTACACAAGTATTAATATTTCCGGTTAATACTGTTATAGCATGAATGTAAACATTTATCATAAACACAAAGATATAATAATAACTACATTTATTATTGCCTCTAGGGCATATCTCCAACATCATATTCATGTGCCACATCATGTAACTTTTGTTGAATATATTTTTCCTTTTGCTAACCGTACACCCCCCCCACACACACACACACATGAAGGGTTTCGCAGCATAGTAAATCAAAAAAATTCTACGGATGCGAACGGAAAGGCCAAGATCTAATCTAGGAGATGCAAACAACGAGAGAGATTAGATTGGATCTTCATACCCTTGAAGATTCAAGACAATGAACGTTAAACGGGCGTGGGTGATGTAGTCGTACTCGCTTCTCCTCCTCGTGATCCGATCCGATCTAGCACCGCAAGTGGCGATGCCTCCGGGAGATGCACACGCGCAGCACCTCGACGTCTCCTCCTTACTCGGTCCAGCAAGTATGGTGGAGAGACGGATTGGATCTACAGCGCGACGGCGCGGTGCAAGTGGTGGAGAGTTTCTGCAGCAGGGCTTCGCCTACACGCAGTCGGGAGGGAGAGAGAGAGGAGGGCATCAGGGCGGCTAGGGTTGAGGGGAAGGTGTGTGGGGGTGGTGCGCCCCAGCCCTCTATATATAGAGGGGTGGGCGCCAGCCCTAGCCCCTCCCCCAAGCCTAGGCCAGCGGCCAAAGGAGGGAGGAGTGGGGGCAAGGAAACCCCCCCTTCTAGAAGCTCCAAACTAGGGTTTCCCCTTGTTTGGCCGGCTGGGCCCTATGGGGCCTTGTGCCCCTGGCACAATGCGGCCAGGGCACTCCCTCATAGGCACATGCCCCCTCCCGACATGTGGTACCACGTTGGCCCCCTTCCGGAAGGTTCTAGAAGCTTCCGGTACAATACCGATTCACCCGGAACAATTCCGAACTCCAAAAACTGCACTGCCTTATATGAATCTTATTCTCCGGACCATTCCGGAACCTCTCGTGATGTCTCGGATCCCATCCGAGACTCCGAACAAAAACTCATAAACCAATTATCCAATCTATCATAGCGTCGAGACACGTTAAGTGTGTGACCCTTCGGGTTCGATAATATGCAAACATGATCTTATATCAATAATCAACAACGGGGTCTGAAAACCCATATTGAATCCCACACATTCATCGATGATCATATCGGATGAACCACGATGCCAGGATTCAATCAATCCCATATGCATAAGGCACTTTGCTCATAGCTTCCCTATCATTTACCGTAGCTGGACACTTAGCCTTTCTCAATATCTTACCTGACAACATAGGCACTGAACCTTTCTTTGCCTTATCCATTCTGAACCTTTTCAGAACTTTGTCTAGGTATGTACTCTGGCTTAAAGCTATCAGGCGTCTTTGTCTATCTCTATAGATTTTGATGCCCAATATATAAGCAGCTTCACCTAGGTATTTCATTGAAAAACATTTGTTCAAATAACTCTTCACATCGTTAAGCATGTTAATGTCATTTCCAATAATCAATATGTCATCCACATATAGTACCAGAAATGTCACTGAGCTCCCACTCACTTTCTTGTAGATACAAGCTTCGTAGCAATTTGGAACAAATCCAAAGCTCTTGATCACTTGATCAAAACGAAGGTTCCAACTCCGAGATGCTTGATCCATAAATGGAACGCTGAAGTTTGCATACTTTATCAGCATCCTTAGGATCGACAAAACCTTCGGGTTGCATCATATACAACTCTTCATCAATGTTGCCATTGAGGAATGCAGTCTTGACATCCATCTGCCATATTTCATAATCATGAAACGCAACAATTGCAGATAAAGTCTCATCGTAGTCAACACCTTGAACTTGTCGAAAACCTTTCGCTACAAGCCATGCTTTATAGACGGTAACATTACCATCTGCGTCTGTTTTCTTCTTGAAGATCCATTTGCACTCAACGGCCTCTCGGTCGCTAGGAGGGTCCACCAAAGTCCATACTTGGTTTTCTCTCATGGATCCCAATTTGGATTTCATGGCTTCTAGCCATTTCTCAGAGTTTCGGCTCATCATCGCTTCCTCATAGTTCGTAGGTTCACTGTCTTCTACCAACAAGACAGTCAAGACAGGGTTGCCGTACCACTCAGGAGGGGCACGCGACCTTGTCGACCTGCGACGTTCAAGATGCGACATCGTCCAAGCTTCATGATCCTTGTCATTAGCTTCCTCTATTGTTGGTGCAGAGGCACGGAACAATTTCAGTCTTGCTACTCTCCAATTCAAGAGAAGGTTCAACAACCTCATCTAGCTCTACTTTCCTCCCACTCACTTCTTTCGAGAGAAACTCCTTCTCAAGAAAGGAACCGTTCTTTTGACAAACACTTTGCCTTCGGTTACGTGATAGAAGGTATACCCAATAGTTTCCTTAGGGTATCCTATGAAGACGCATTTCTCTGCTTTGGGTTCGAGCTTGTCCGGCATCAACTTCTTGACGTAAGCTTCGCATCCCCAAACTTTAAGAAACGACAACTTAGGTTTAGCACCAAACCACAGTTCATACGGTGTCGTCTCAACGGATTTAGATGGTGCCCTATTTAAAGTGAATGCAGCGGTTTCTAATGCATAACCCCAAAATGATAACGGCAAATCAGTAAGAGACATCATTGATCGGACCATATCTAATAGGGTTCGATTCCGGCGTTCAGACACACCATTGCGCTGTGGTGTTCCGGGTGGCGTGAGTTGCGAAACGATTTCACTTGCTTTAATATGCGTGAGAAAATCATACTCAAATATTCACCTCCACGATCGGATCGTAGAAACTTAATCTTTCTGTTATGATGGTTCTCCACTTCATTCTGAAATTCTTTGAACTTTTCAAATGTTTCAGATTTATGTTTCATTAAATAGATATACCCATATCTACTTAAGTCATCGGTAAAAGTGAGAAAATAGCGATATCCACCGCGCGTCGAAACACTCATCGGTCCGCATACATCGGTATGTATGATTTCCAACAAGTCCGTTGCTCGCTCCATCATACCGGAGAACGGGGTTTTGATCATCTTGCCCATGAGGCATGGTTCGCATGTGTAAAATGATTCAAAATCAAGAGACTCCAAAAGTCCATCAGAATGGAGTTTCTTCATGCATTTTACACCAATATGGCCTAGACGACAGTGCCACAAATAAGTAGTATTATCACTATCTACTTTACATCTCTTAGCCTCAATGTTATGGATGTGTGTTTCATCCCTTTCGAGATTTAGAAGAAATAAACCATTCACAATAGGTGCATGACCATAAAAGATGTTACTCATATAAATAGAACAACCATTATTCTCCGATTTAAATGAATAACCATCTTGCAATAAACAAGATCCAGAAATAATGTTCATGCTCAACGCAGGCACATAATAACATTTATTGAGGTTTAAAACTAATCCCGAAGGTAAAACTAAGGAGAGCATGCCGACGGCCATCACATCAACTCTTGATCCGTTGCCAACGCATCGTCACCTCATCCCTCACAAGCCCGTCTATTTCGTAGCTCTGTTTGAGTTACAAATATTAGCAATCGAACCAAGATCAAATACCCGTGCACTACAACGAGGGCTAGTATGGAAAACATCAATAACATGTATATCAAATATACCTTTGATGGTGCCACCTTCTTGTCGCTAAGTACTTTGGACGATTCGCTTCGGTGACCCTTGTCCTTGCAATAGAAGCACTCGAGGTCCGGCTTGGGTCCGACTTGAGCTTCTTCTCGGCGAGGGCAACGCTTCAGCCGCCTTTCTTGAAGGGCTTATTTGCACCCTTACCTTTCTTGAAGGTGGGGCTTGTTGACCATCAACACATGATTATCCGTTTGATGTCCACCTCGCAGCCTTTAGCTTTGCGAAGAGCTCGGTGATATCGATGGAACCAATCGATTGTGAGTCACTACAAAACTTTTGTAGCTGGGAGTGATTGCAGAACCCTCAATCTTGAGCTCCTCGAATCTTGCGATCCGGTTGCTCAAGGCGTTGAGTGTAGCACGACATCTTAATGGCGTGCTCACTAACGGAACTCCCTTCCTCCATCTTGCAGTTAAAGAATTTCTCAGAGATCTCATATCTCTCAGAACGGGCCTGGGTCTGAAACATGGTTTTTAGCTCCTCGAGAATCTCAAAGGGCCCGGGATAGTCTTCAAAACGATTTTGAAGGTCCGATTCCATAGCAAACAACATGGTGCTCTTAATCACACCATAATCATCTTTGCGTGACTGATAAACAGCTTTCTCATCAGCCGTAGCGATGGCAACAGGGCGTCACCTAACGCATTCTCAAGGACATAGTCCTTTTGACCGCCAGAGAGAATGATTCTCAGATTGCGGAACCAGTTGGTGAATTTAGACCCATTGTTTCTAAGCTTTTCTTTCTCAGCAAAAACATCGAAGTTGAAGTTGGACTTAGCCATTTGATCTACAATATTTGCAAGTACAAATTAGACTATGTTCATGATAACTAGTTCAACTTTTAATCAAATTACTAGATGAACTCCCACTAAATTCAACATCCCTCAAGTTGTTTAGTGAACACAATCCAAATTCACCACACCTAATCCGATCTTCACGAGAAGAGATGTGGTTTCAATGGTGGACAACGAAGTGTCGATCATATCATTCATATGACTCATTTTAACCTTTCGGTTCTTGTGTTCCGAGGCCATGTCTGTACATGCTAGGCTCGTCAAGTCAAACCCAAGTATTTCCGCGTGTGCAAAACTGGCTTGCACCCGTTGTATGTGAGCGTAGAGTCTATAGCACCCGATCATCACGTGATGCTTGGACACGACGAACTTTCGCAACGGTGCATACATGGGGAGAACACAGTTTTATCTTGATCTTTAAGTGAGGAATCATCTTATAATGCTACCGTCGCGATCTAAGCATAATAAGATACATAAAAGGATAAACATCACATGCATATAACTTTATGTGACATGGTATAGCCAATCTTCGCGCAATGATCTCCATCTTGTGCGTGCCGGCATGATCTCCATCACTCCACCATGATTGCCTCCACCATTAATAGCAACTACAACTATTGCTAACTACTTAGCGATAAAGTGAAACTATTACATGGCGTATAAGAAGTTGACACACAGGTCATACACAATTATAAAGACAACCATATGGCTCTTGCCGGTTGTGTACTCATCGACATGCAAGTCGTGAAACATTACAAAACATGATCATTGCATACAATACACACATATCTTGGGCCATACCATATCACAGAAAACACTCCCTGCAAAAACAAGTTAGACGCCTCTACTTTGTTGTTGCATGTTTTACGTGGCTTATGGGAGTAGCAAGCTAAGAACGATTCTTACCTACGGAAAGCCACAATGGTGATATTATGGTTGCCAAACTCCAGTGTTAATACCATGACAAGTATAGTGAGAGAAATTGGCATCCACCAGCCGCATGTGTGGAACAAGCCACACGTCAAGTGCGGAGCCGGTCTCGCGAATGACGTCGCGTAAGGTTGTCCTGGACCGCTTCAATCTCACTATCCCGCGTCATAAGAAGAACACAAACAAGAGGCTTGCAACAGAAAACATCAACGCCCGCAACAACCATGTTGCATTCTACTCGCGAAACACATCTACGCATAGATCTAGCTCTGATACCACTGAAGGGTTTCGCAGCATAGTAAATCAAAAAATTTCTACGAATGCGAACGGAAAGGCCAAGATCTAATCTAGGAGATGCAAACAACGAGAGAGATTAGATTGGATCTTCATACCCTTGAAGATTCGCACAGCGGAACATTCGTCGGAACGTGGGTGATGTAGTTGTACTCGCTTCTCCTCCTCGCGATCCGATCCGATCCGATCTAGCACCGCAAGTGGCGATGCCTCCGGGAGATGCACACGTGCAGCACCTCGACGTCTCCTCCTTCCTCGGTCCAGCAAGTATGGTGGAGAGACGGATTGGATCTACAGCGCGACGGCGCGGTGCAAGTGGTGGAGAGTTTCTGCAGCAGGGCTTCGCCTACACGCAGTCGGGAGGGAGAGAGAGAGGAGGGCAGCAGGGCGGCTAGGGTTGAGGGGAAGGTGTGTGGGGGTGGTGCGCCCCAGCCCTCTATATATAGAGGGGTGGGCGCCAGCCCTATCCCCTCCACCAAGCCTAGGCCGGCGGCCAAAGGAGGGAGGAGTGGGGGCAAGGAACCCCCCCCCCCTTTTAGAAGCTCCAAACTAGGGTTTCCCCTTGTTTGGCCTGGGCCCTATGGGGCCTTGTGCCCCTGGCCCAATGCGGCCATGGCACTCCCTCATAGGCCCATGCCCCCTCCCGACATGTGGGACCATGTTGGCCCCCTTCCGGAAGGTTCTAGAAGCTTCCGGTACAATACCGATTAACCCGGAACAATTCCGAACTCCAAAAACTGCACTGCCTTATATGAATCTTATTCTTCGGACCATTCCGGAACCTCTCGTGATGTCCCAGATCCCATCCGAGACTCCGAACAAAAACTCATAAACCAATTATCCAATCTATCCTAGCGTCGAGACACGTTAAGTGTGTGACCTTGAGTTCGAGAATATGCGTACATGATCTTATATCAATAATCAACAAATGTGCGAAACCCATATTGACTCCCACACATTCATCGATGATCATATCGGATGAACCACGATGCCAGGATTCAATCAATCCCATATATATATTCCCTTCGTCTCGCGATATTTTACTTGCCCGAGATTCGATCGTCGGTACCATCATACCTAGTTCAATCTCGTTCACAGCAAGTACTTTACTCGTTTCGTTATCCGATATCACTTTGTGATTAACTCCTTAACCACATGCTTGCAAGCGGTTTTGATATCAATTACTGAGTGGGCCCGAAGTATATCTCTCCGACTTGGGAGGGACAAATCCCATCTCGATACACACAACCCAACAGATACTTTCCGATCACCTGAGAGACACCTTTATGATCACCCTCTCATAGGATGACGTTTGATGACCTCAAAGCTTTCTTCCGATACCAGGGAGTTGTATTATCTCACGGTCTAAGGAATACAATATTTGACATTGGAAAAGCTTCGCAAAGATGAACACGATGACACAATCTAATTGCTTCGCTTAGTTTGGGTCTGTCCACCATATCATTCTCCCAATTATATGATCTCATTATTAATCGACAACTCATGTCTATGGTTAGGAAACCTTAACCATCATTAATCAATGAGCTAGTCCATAGAGGTATACTAGGGACACGGTGTTGTTCATAAACCACACAAGTATTAAAGTTTCCGCTTAATACAATTCTAGCATGGAATATAAACTTTATCATGAACAAGAATTATAATAATGACACCTTTACTATTTCCTCTAGGGCATAATTCCAACAACACACACACACACAAATTTTTCGAGTCATCTACACCGCCAGTCCCTACTTGAAGTTCCACCCTTGACCCCTTCCACATCATCACGATACCCAACGACCCCACCAAAAATTCATGTCCTGTTGTGGTATTTGTTTTCACCATCTTTTCCTGTCGCGGCAGTCAAAACCACTCAAACTCCTGTCGCAGAATCCAGCTCCGTCGCGACAGTCGAATCCACTCCAAACCCTGACGTGCAACCCGATCCACCTGCACCTATGTCTTCATCATCCACTACGCCGGGATCTACATCTATTGACACAAATTTCCCTCCTTTGCCACCTCGCAGCGGAGTTGCGCCCGATGTCATCAGTGAAACTATTGCAATGCACTCCTCGCCAATGTCCTCACGTGGATATGTGGTGATGTTCTAGGTGGGGTCCATTGGGTGTGTGGATCGAGAGTGGGGAATTTTTTGTTTTGAGGAAGAAGGGGTGTGACTATGGGGGTGTGCTTTTTGTGGTGGCCCTGAATAGAGAGAAGGAGGAGAACACCGATACATGAAAAATGCACACATGCACTTTATAGTTTGTTGCTATGAATTCCCACGTATTTTCTACATATATTATGTTATATTCATGTTTTACATTGATTTATGGGAATTTACCAATGATCCCCTTTATTTTGTTTATAACTCTGCAGGACAGGGAAACCCTGTTTTGTGTATTGTTGTCTTCCAGGGACCTAAACAAAGTCAAATGAAGTCGGGCTTTCGGGAGCGTCAATATTTCACCAAGAGAAGCATCTAGAGCACTTGGACCTCACCAGATGAGCTAGGAGGGCCAAAAGGGCCTAGGTGGCACACCTAGTAAGGGTGGGCATGCCACCCAAGCTCTTTCTTTCCTCGACCGTAGATTCTCTTCGATCTTTTGCCCACATCCTTCGTATGACCTAAAAACCACTATATAAAGGGCCCCTCGAAACTTCCTGGAGAGAGGCACCACAGAAACACTGAAACACCAAAACAGATCTAGAACTAATGAAGATTGGAGGGGGAAACTCCGCCGCCGCCACCGCCGGAGGGATCTCAACCTTCTCCAACGTCTCTACCATCATCACCATGATGAAGAGGGAGTAGTACACCTTTAGACTATGGGTTTTTGGTAGTAGCTTGATCTCTCTTGAGGAGTACAAGAGATATGTGTTGCATCATATCTATGTTAGGACGTAAAGTCCATATGAATGCTTATCAAACACATGTAGAAGTTCACCCAATATTATGTCTTTGATGATTTTTTTGTGTCCACTGTAACCAAAAAAAGAGCAGACAAGTGAACCCATGAACTCAGGTCCATTTTAAACCATAAAAAACACTTTTCCAACACCACTATCACACTTTATATTTTCTACAATTTATTATTTAAAAATACAAAAATACTTTCTTCACTTGCACACACACAAAACCCCAAAACAACTATCTTTTATTGCTATTGTCTTGCTTTCTTAGATTTTATTTGTTTACTTTACTTTATTCATTATTGTTATTTCATAATACTAATATGAAACCTTGTGCTTGACAACCACATGGTGGATTTGGGGACACAATACAAAACTTTGCTTTGTAGGTTGCTTGAAGAGGAGAGGAATAATAAATCTCCAAGCCAATAATTCCCTGAGAGTTTGGTATTAACCCTCGAGTCACCCTTATGGGGAAAAGAAGCTTCCTACAACACTCTGTACTTGGAGTCCCAACGAATTGGTATACGTAGTTGTTGCCATCAAGAACATTTTATGGCGCCGTTGCCGAGGAAATGCTAGAGATTTCACAGTGGGAGGTGCCTGGATAATTTCCACTACAACTGCTAGAACATTTTCTGGCACCGTCAACACCAACTTTGTGTAAACACCTAAGCTTGGGGAGGTTGCACCACTGTGAGTTTTTCCCTCTCCTTTAGATTTTCAAAGTAATTTTATTTGTTCTTGTTTTTAGTATTTTCTTTTTAGTTTTCCTTTAAAACACAAAAACACATAAAAATAGTATCAACTCTATTGGTAAATATGTGAGAAAGAAATACCAAACTTGATGACTACACCAGCACTCCTGATGATGTGGAGATATTTTACCGTAAAAGTGGGTCATATAAGTCGGTGATGTGGAGATATTTACTATGCTAAGAAGTAGTAAGAAAATAGATTTTGGGGCTTTTGCAAAACAAAACCGACAGGTGAACCCGAACGGTCAGAAAATGGCTTAACACGCATAAATCTTACGATCAGTGCTATGTGTCACACACCTACCCCAATGTAGATTTTGTTGTCAAAAAAGGCTAAGTAGATAGTTATGGGTGTGTTTGGTAGACTGTGTCACTTCTAATTCACTCTCCCACTTGAGATATCTGACCTCATACAATCTGGCCTGAAAATTTGTGGTGTGTTTGTTAGTCCATATGTCTTGAGAGGAGCTACAACTTATACTTTGTTTGGTAGCCCTTATGGGCTGATATTGGCCCAAAACTAGGAAATCATGGAGTGGTCCAAACTATCACACAAGGGCCCCTAAATAAAACAAAGAAAAAGAAATCGGGTCCTAGGGTGCCAGCGATGGCTGCTTAGGGCCATGGCAAGCCATGGGGCGGCGGTTGTTGCTGAGGGACGTGGAGAGCCGTGGGGAGCTGGCGGCGGTGGTTCTCGGAGGCGATGTCAGGCTGGAGGGGAGGAGAGACGGTGGGAGAGGAGGAGGATGGTAGGAGGGACAGAGCAGGAGAAGGGCCGGCGCAAGAGCCTCTCTTTGGTGGTGGTGGGGTTCGGCGTCCCTTGGTCCTACTGGAGAGGATGACGGGGGCACGGAAGTAGGGCGGCCGACGCGGGAGAGGAGAGCGGCCAAACGCTGGGAGAAGAGAGGAGGACGGGGTTGGGGACGCAAGTTTAGGGGTCATGGTGGGCCCCCGAACAATGCTTTGCGGGACGAGCTCCGCTCGAGCGACTTGCAAAACTCGATTTGATCTTCGCAACCTGGCATGGTTGCGTCTTTTTTTTGCATAAGGCCAGCAGTGCTTAGTTGGTTTGACCCGGATTAACAAACAACAAATTGTGAGTGGAGATGAGAATATCTCGATTTGACTGGGCTATAAAAACATCCAATGTGACAACGTTGTTCCACATGTGATAGCTTTGCTTTATTTTTTCCTGAAAAGTAGTCCACCATGGCCCAACCCATGTCTCGAGCTGGGCCCCTTGCAACCAGGGCCATGGCCTGCGTCCTGCTAAACTTTTCATACCCCTACGTACTGAGATTTGGCTCGTGTCCACCCCATCCGTATATAGGGTGTGTTTGGTTGTGCTGTGGCTTATCTGAAAGCAACTGTGGGCTGTGTGCTGTGGAAAAGCAGCTGTGAGCTGTGGGATGTAGAAAAGCTGTAAAAGTCATTTGGCAAGTAGCTGTCTGAACCGTGGTTGTGAGTGTAAATGTCTAATATACCCCTAAACAACCTAGAGACTATTTAATTTACCTCTTTCAATTCATATTAGTTGACTCAACTTTGTCTAGATACGAATACATCTAAACTAGATATTCCCACCCATATTAGTTGACTTGGATTTGTCAAAATTTGGATGACCTATATACTAAATAGTGTAGATTCATCTAAATTTAGACTAATTTGAATCACTAATATGGTCGGAAAATACGTGTAAATCTAGACAACTCGACTCAACTAATATGGATTAGAGAAAGTGTTATTTATCGATATTAATCGCATTAGAGATTAGTTTGTATACATAATCATGTTGTAGTTAATTATTATATTATCTAGTTAATTAGCACCAAACAGTTACCAAATTGGATAGAGAAAATAACTAATCTGTAATTAGAATTCAGAACAGCTTGGAAAGCTTGCAGGACGTCAAGGACAAGCTCATGCTCGGCTGCTCCTCGTGGTCCAGCTGCATGCCTGGATGTGATGCGGCTCGGTCGTCACGTCGAGCTCCTGCCTCGGCCGGTCGTCATGCTTGACCTGCTGTGCACGGCGGGCTGGGCAGCCGGATGGAACGGAGTGGGGGACGGAAGCGGCCGACGGGAACGAAGCGGGGCGGCTAGCAGGAATGGAGTGGGATGGGAGAGGCCGACACGGGCGGTCGGCTGGGGAGCTGGACCTCAACCAGGGAGGCGGCGGCGGCACGCAAGATGGCTGGACTGGGACAAGCGATTGGGAAACGAGGGGCAAGAACGGAAACACGCGGACGCACGCACAGCGAAAGCCTGAAAAGCACCTTCGCGGGTGCTTTGCCTGCGATGCTCGTTTCGGTGCGGCTTTGCACATAAGCGCGTTCACTCAAACATGCGTTTGGTTGGGTTTTCGGCTTATAAGCCGTGAAAGCCAACGCAAAAGCCTAACCAAACAGGGCCATAGCCCACGAACGCCCCAATTATTCTGTCCTACCGGACGAAGACACAAACCCGTGTGCCTCGCCTGCAGGCTGTCAGCAACAAGCCACCCGCTCGCCGCCGGCCCCCCCTCCCCTCTCCCCTGCGTCCGTCCGCTGCCCTGCCGTGCGAGCCGCCACACTGTCCTCTTCTCCTTCCCTGACCAGCTTCGCCTCCCGCCTCGCACCGTGCAGGCCGCCGCCTCTGCCGACTGCTAGCTGCACGCCTGCGCCACCACGCCGATTCCCCGTCTCCGCGCCGGAACCTGAACGCAGCAGGCCACAAGTTGCCCCCAGATCGCCCTTCCACTCCTGCTGCTCGCAAACGTCCGACCAAGCCCCCAAAGTAATTTCTAATTTACATCCATATCGTTTTCCCCTTTGTAATTTGTCTATGTCTGGAAGACTTGAATTGAAATCTTCAGTTAATACATTCTGTTATCACTTTCGTGTTATATAAACAGAAGATGGAAGGTATTTTTATCCATCAGTGTCAGCACCCAACCAATCAGCAACTACACGATCTGAAAGATTTTCACAATTGAAACAGCTGCTGACAGGACCATGGAAATAAAACCTTTAGTCTACATTCACTAAACATTCAGTTTACATTATACATGTTCATTGTGCAAGGGAACCCTTCTGTCGGATAATTTTATTTGTTTGGAATTTGACTATGTGAATCGATGAAGTGGGCGACACCATGGAGGCCGGCACTCCAACCCCAGTTCGACGCCCGGCTGACCCCACCTCGCCGTCCCCAAGCCCGTCACCGTTGTCACTGCGCCAGTGGCGGCCGGCGGCACAGCGCAACCTCCGCAACCAGTGGTCGCGCTTGCTTGCTGCCAAGACCCGGTGGCTGGCTGTGGCCGCCGACGGACGCTCCCACGCCGCTGCGCTCGTCAATGCCCACCTCTCACGCAGGTATATGTCCCCCCTCTCTGGCTCTTTTCTTCGGCTACGATGCGGGTTTTTAGTTTTCAATAACTAGTAACTGATGTTGTCGTTCTACTTTTCCATGGGCTTATCAGCTACATTCCGGGGATGGATTTGGGGGTACTCAAGGACATGCCAGGGATCCGCGACAGGGCCAGAGCCAAGTTGGCGCACAAGGAGGTTGGTACACCTTCCTGCAGGAACTCAGCCAGCGGCATGGTTTAAGTTCTTTCGTTGGTATCATCTTGATTTTGTTTACCTTGTTCAGGTACAATGTCAAGAGATGCTTTTATCAGCCTACAAGGAGATGGTAATACTTACACAGAATAGCCATGCTTGTTCTTGTTCTATTAGTTAGGTTACGGTAAGGCATACATGTTTGTTTCATGTGATGTTCTTCATTTTTCCTGGTGATAGGTCCTTGCAGTGTCCGACTTGGTTAAAGCTTCTCGCGCCATGCGCTGTTTCTCCAAAGGATCTTCCAGTAGCTCACTATCCCGGTTTGCTGACAGCCAAGATGATTTGAATGATTCAGGGGATGGCGGAGGAGCTCCAGTATACAAATGGATCTCCACACCAGAATTCAGTGAGTTGCTCATTTGTTTTATGCACAACTGGATTAAGTTCCATAACTTCTCTTTCCTTTCTAAACTGAATTTGGTTGAGTATTAGACATGGCGGTACTTAATTTAAGAGCTGCAGAACGCTTTTTTAATAGGATTAAGAAGACACATGATCTTTCTTCCCTTTTCTGTTAGGCATGCCACGAATGTATTCTCACATATGATTCAGGAGTTCAAACGAATTATTTATAGTTTGGGAAATAGCTCCATGTTAGTCAGAAAGTCAAGTGAGTTTCATGTACTTTGCAAATAATCTGTAAGGTAACATATAGTTTTCAGTGTAGCACTTCCACAGTAGATCAAGTTAAGTATCTTGTACTTCTTATGTTTGAACCAGTTCACCGCAGTTTTATTTCTGAAATAGTACTCAATATTCAGATTTGCACATAAACATATGTTGTTCCTAAACCATCAAGATACATCTATTATATTCATTTATTTTTGTTTATGAATTTATCTCAGAGGATCTAGCTCAGGAGCTTGTTGAGATGTTTGTTTCGGAGCTACAGTTGAAGGTATATCACCATACTGTTTTCTATGACACGGTGATACTTGTTGATCACGGAAACAGTTACTGGATTCAATCCTGCTATGTTTAGCTTGTGCAGTTAGGAATCACATTTTTTCCAGCCTGTTTCCTCCATTCTTTTGGGGAATTCCTGACAGTGGAAATCGTTTTCAATGTAGAGACTGATTGTCTTGGATCTCCTGTCGATCAACTTAAAGGAAGGTGCAGGTCCTTCATTAGAATGGTCGGATGAGCTATATGATGGGGAGTTTTATGAATTTCAGAGTATTGGCCTTCAGTCTGGAGATAGCTGCCCACTGCCGGAAAATTGGAGGGCTGATGTCTTGCAGGCAAGGAAGCCTGGCCATAGTCCAACCCATGAGGTGTTGCAGGTATGGGTGTAGTTTCTGCAAAAATGTTGCATTGATTACGTTAGAAACTCAAGTCTCTCTGTCCTGGTTCTTACTAGCTTGGCTCATGTAAATCAAGGATGAAAGGGCCACGTTTGGATTAGATCAAACGTGTTATGCTCATGTCAGCATGTTATCTAAGAAAGGGTTCTGTCTTGTTATTGCTTGTTTTACAGGTTTATTTAACCTCCTGGCTTGCTGATGTGAACATCAATACGAATAGGTAATTGCTTCATTGTCTGTTGTAGCCTTTTGAATTTCATAAGCTAAGAATATCAGAATTGAAAAAATTAAACTGTATCATATAAATTTGGTGTTAGTATTGATGACCTGATTTAATTTCAGAATTGACGAGATATTTGAGCTTGTTGGGGAAGAGATGCAGATCAGACTGTGTTGAAGATTTTGAAGGAGTACAATTGAAGTGGGAGCTATTCGAGAATGACCCATCTTCCTTTCAGGGGTTTCCTTGTTGCACTGCACACAGTATTAGTTTTGTCTTGCTCCAGTTTACGGTGAAATCTGTCGGGTTGTTTTTAGACAATAATATATCCGTTGATTATACTATGAGACTGTGTACCAGGATATGACAAATTTGCTGTGTGCTACAGTAGTACAGTGATGGCGGTTTACGCTGTCAGGTTAGTAAGTTCCTGTGGGCAAATGTATAAAGCGAACGCTGTCCCTGTCTGCATACACTTGCCTAGGCCCGGCTCGCCAATTTGTGCGACAGGGCCGAGCCGTGAGCACACCGGCCAGTCCCACAAAATCAAGAATCCTCTTGCCTTTCAGGTCGTTCGTTATTCTGAGTGCTGTTTGCCAAGCTAGTACTTATTACTAGTATAGTAGAAGTGTACATCATTCCAGCGGTTCATCGAGGCGTTGATGCTAGCGTTTCCATATGATTGGAAGAGGAGGCACAAGAGGACCCCCATGCATCATCAAGCTCTTTTAAAACAAACCTGCCCAGTGTATCCATCCCATATTCCCATGGGCCAGGGCCAGGATCCATCCAGGTGCTTTGCTTGTCCTGTCTGCTGCCCCATCCGGACAGAAAAGAAGCGAATGTTCGTCCGCAGCTCTGTTTCCTCCCTGGACACTAGTCAACCATGTGCGTCCGTGCAGTCGCTCGCAGGGTCTATTTTAAATAAATCGACAGACTTTTGCCGCCTCCCGTTTGCCGCGACAGCCAGCCCAGTGAGTAGTGAGTAGTGAGTAGTGGCAGGGACATCCCCATAATTTTCCTCCGTTTCTTTTCCCCTGGGCTGGGGGTCACATGACGGAGCACGTCAGACTGGGATGGATAGACAGACACCCGTGGCACACGGCGTGTCCAGTCCAGTCCAGATATATTCCGTGGGGAGAATGATGCCGTGCGGTCGGGACGCGGCGGCCGGCAGCTGCGGCAGCGTGCTGCGATCCGTGTCACGAGCCCGGTCAATCCAGTCCAGCCCTACATAATCAATGAGACAGACAGACAGACAGAGAATGTTGTCTCCACTTGGGGATCTAGTATCCGGTCTGGCTGCCACTTTCCGACGATGTTCTTTTCGAGGACGACCAAGTTGTCGCCTCCTCCTCCTCCTCCTGGTGCTACTGCTACTAGTACTAATATAGTACGGCTGGTCGCATCTAGACAGCCACGAGTCCACGAGCACTTGCTGCTGCCCAGTGATGACTGAGTAGCGTGTGTCCTTGTCAAAAGACCTCCGCATGCAAGTACACCGGTTACGTCCTGGTCGTCGTCACGGTCGATGGGAAAGCGCCGCGCACCGACCGACCGGCCGACCGGCCGGCCGTGAGAATCCGTTAAAATTTTGTTTACGGGCGTGGCACCACAAAGAAAGAAAGAAAGAAAGAAACTTCTTGCTGTGCTCTGCCTGCACACTTGTCCAAATCATCGGCTCGGAAAGGTCAACCTCACGCCAGACAGTCCCCAGTTTTAATTCCAGCCTCGAAAGAGAGAGACCAGAAAGCTGCAGATTATTTGATCCTCTCACTCACTCACTCTCATTCCGTTAGAGCCAGTGAATGGGCGAGCGAGTGACGCAAAGTACTCCATACAAAAACAAAAGGGGGCATGTGTCCTCCGCAGTCATGATGTGACCAAATCATCGTCCACTTTGCGTTGCTGCTTGCTACGCCAGCATTTATAAATGACGAAAAGGAGATCGAGCGTGTCAGCAGGCAGGTGTGGCCAGTAGCGTGGCGGCTCTGGATCTGGTCCCTTTTGCATATGCCCTCGTCCCAAGAATCTTGGAGCCAGCGAGACGAGTCGTGATTGGTCGGCAGGTCGAGGTATAGCGAGTACGTACTTGCTACCACCACGTCTGTCGCCACTCTGACTTTCCTAATGAGACTGACCCACAGCAGCCGACAGCAGTGGATACATACTAGGATAGATAGGAGATGCATGCCATGCCAACGTGTGCAGTGCAGCTGTGACCTGTGCGTGCAGCGTGCAGCGTGCAGCGTGCAGCGGCTTGTCCTGTACGGCCGCCCCTGCTTTTGTTTTCTTCGATCGGGGTCGCAATTAAACAAGCAGCTAGCAACCTGCCATCCTGCCTGCATGCTGCATCCATCACGACCGTCTCCTGTCGTCCTCTACTCCCAACTGACTCCATCCAGAGTAGGAGTAGTGTACTACACTGCTGACTGCCAGCTTCTCGTGCTGCATGATGGCTGGCTGGCTGCTTTGGCAGTGGCCAGTGGCAGTGGCAGAGAATGTTCCAAACGAGACGGGTACTGCTGCTGCCACGACGTTCCCAAGTCCCAATGATCATGTGATCCGGTGACGACATCGATCGGGAAAGCCTTGTCGTACCGTACTTTATAGTTGTAGCAAGGGCCAAGGAGGGGTGCCCACCGGGAGGAACAGCATGTGTGTTGTAGCAGCACGAATGGACCGAGTGTCTCTGTGTGCGTGCGTGTCATAATAACTCTCCTCCTGTTGGCGCCTTCTTTAACAGAGTGTATGTACGTAGTACACGGCGCGCGTCAAAGGCCTGACCACCTTTCTCTTTTTCACTCTGGATAAGAGTGGGGTTCACTAGGCCGTGTAACTAAGCTCAGTGGTGGGCATTGGTACCGTAGAGTGTGTCTCGCATATATAGTCACATGTCGCTAGATAAAATATATACCTACGTAGCATTTTGTTGTTCCGTACAACATGTAATGGAAGCATGCACATATATGGGTTAAGTCTGAATAGAATACGATAGGTTTTTCTCCCCCCCCCCCCCCACACACACACCCACACCCTCACCCCCATACGCCACCGCCAAGGGAGAAAGGCGATCTTGCCCTACGCACAACCTTCCGACGCGGCCTCCGGCGGCTCCCCGCGTTGACGACCTAGGTCATTGGTAGTGAGGGGGGCGCCGGATCCACGGTGTGGATAGTTTTAGGCCAAAGTAGATTTGTTTTTAGGTTGTTTATCGTCTTGGTTTCAGAGGCGACGATGGTGACGCTGAATAAATTTTATTTGGATCCTTTCTCGATGGATTTGGAGATCACTCATTTCCAAGCAAGCATGGTGTCCTCATGCTCCACCACTGCGGCGGCGTTTGCTCCAGTACCGACGTGAAACCTGGGAGGTAGTCCAGGAGCGGATGCAGATTGCGGTCTGCATCGACGACATCTGGAAGATGGTGGATCGTATGCTGGGTTCGTGGTTCGTGGATGGAAGATGTGGATTCCTTCTTCGACGTCTTAGTCGTGTAAGGGTGCTAGATCTAGAGCTCGATGGCGTGTCTGGGGTGTTGCCCCGGTCTGATTCGTTCAACGATAATGGTTTCACCTTGGGTGATCCACCTTGGAGGACCGCAAAGCTACATGTCAGCGATGGAGCCGCATCAAGCTCGGGTGAGGAGGTGATCCGTCATTCTTTCCTTTGGTGGTTGATGTGGTGGGCGTTGGCGTCAAGCTTAGGGGTTTCTTTGGTCTAGATTGTTTTCTTTCTTGGCCGGTGATCTTTTATGCAAAGGCTTGTGTTTTACTGTCTTTTCAGTTTTGACAGATCGGTTCTTATGTGGCTTGTGCTATAATATTTATGATATATAAATGAGACACGTATTACCATGCATGCACATATGTATGTATGGAAGAACTTAGTAGACCATGTACATACCGGGAAAGATCAAATTTCGACCCCGTGGTGTTTTTTTTTCATAGTTATAAAGTAAACCCCTTTTCAGCATTAAAACAACATTGTAGCCAATTTTCATCCAAATTGGAAGACATATTGGTCCGTCCAACATGTAATGATAGTAGAAGGGCACATAGTTTGTAAGTGTGGCGAAAATTGGTCGTGCATGTCGTGGAAAACTGAATTGTGGTACTTTATATATTCACTCCATATAAGACACTCTAGCTACTTCGTTAGTTCGTTGCATGCATATTCAACCTTCAACAGTAAAGTGCGCATATACATGACATATTAGGCCTAACTAAGGTTCGTAAAAGTGACAATCAAATTATTGGGCCGCAGAGATAAACAAAAACTTTTCTACGCTGTGCTCCCAAGATCTAACTCAGGTGATAGGCCACAAGATTACCACTAGACGCGCAAATGTGGAACTTAATGTGGCGTGTCAAGGCAGTGCCAGCCGATCCCACGAGCAGCTCCTCCGGATCCCATGAACAACTCCGCCAAACCCCACGAACTCCTTCGGCAACAGCGTCACACGTGCAATACCTCTACTGGTATTCACACATGCAGGAAGGAGCACTGGGCAGAGGATTGCTAGATCATTTCTAACCCAATTTGGGAGTGAAGAAAGTGACGACTAGGTTAGAGACTATCCCTTGTTACTCCACTTTTATATATATATATCCCTAGTTGGGTTCAAATCTTGAGGCCCATCTAGGTTGTATCTCAATCTCCATATGTATCTAATCCACATGGGCCCCCTTACCCTTAAGTGTGTGACCTTATAGGTGCACACCTGGACACGACATAACTACACCTCCACGAATCTTGTCATGGATTTGAGTCTAACTCACTCCCATAAACACTTGGTCTCAAGTTGATAGACGGTAGCGGCCTCTAGCAAGACGTGTCAACTCCCAAGTACCATAAAATCTAGAAGACAACCTTTAATGTGACTTTCGTCCAAGTCCCTTTGCCTCAGATATATCTTGTCAAACTATAAGTAGTTTTCATCCCTTTAATAGTAGGCTTCATTTAATCAATTAGCCCTAGGTAGAGATAAATGTATGAAATGTTTTTATGATAGGTTGTCGAAGAGTGGTCTACTCTCTTGAAAAAGGTCGATGCAAGGCAAACCATGCATTTATATGTGATTAAAACGTGTGTCATTCACCCATAATAGCTAAGATTTATGCATGTGATTTTAAGAAAAAATGCAAGGATGTGTGATATACATATGTTAACAAAAATGAAAATACACCGCTAGTGGTTAGTCCATACATCCACAAACACGACAATGCAACACATGTGGCTAGCCCTAGCATCCACAAAAATGACACTACACCACATGTGGCCAACTAGCATCCACAACGATAATAGACCACATATGTCCAATACTGGCATCCACATAAACAACAATACACCACTTATGGCCCTCCAAAAGAACGACAAAACCTAATGTATACTTATGGTCGCAAACCAATTGAGATCCAACACTCTAGGTAGAAGTGTGTAGTTCATGTATGTATCTATGAAGAGGAGATATATGCTTTAGCAACTTATTAGACTACTAGGAAAGATCAATTTTTGACCCCCTGGTGTTTTTTAAGTTAAAGTAATTCCTTCTTTTCGACACGGCATTTTGGCTCTCGGGAGCATATGCACCCTTTATTTGAATTTGATTTTTGTCAAATTTTGAAATGCCAAAAAAATAATAAAAAAATGTGCATGTAGAACTTTAAGTTTTAGGTGCGCGCAAAGTCGTTTCATGAAAAATGAACGTTTTGGGTGGCTTGTGTAATAAAACAAAATTTGGTGCTAAAGTAACGGCTCCTGACACAAAAAAATGTCTTTTTTACACAACACACAAAAAATATTAGTTTTTGGTGGAATGACTTCGTGTGCCCCTCAAACATTAAGCTACACATGATCATATTTTTTTTCAAAATTTTCAACTTTTTGAAAAATGTTTTTTTCATACCGGGTGCATATGCACCTGGGTGTAGAAAGGGGTTTCCGTTTCTTTTCAACATTAAAACATCATTGTAGCCAATTTTCATCCAAATTAACTCGCGTATTTGTTCATCCAACGTTTAATGATAGTAGAAGGGCACATAGTTTGTAGGCTCATAAAAATTTGGTTATCTTGGATTTTTCTAGACCCATATGAATATGTGGTTATGTGCCAAATAACCCACCTGTTGTTGAAAACTAAATTATGGTATTTTATATATTCATTCCATATAAAACCATATAGCTACTTCCTCCAGTTTGTTTCATGTATACTCAACCTTCAATATTAAAGTGCACATATACATGCCATGCTAGGAATAAATAAGGTGTGTAAAGGTGACAAAGAGATATCATATAAAATACTAGGACATGGGCCATTCATTTAATCAATTAGCCCTTGGTAGGGGTAAATCTATGAAATATTTTCATGTATATGTTGTTGAAGAGTATCCTACTATCTTGATAAGGGTGGATGCAAGACAAACCATGCATCTATATGTGATTAAAAAGTGTGGAATTCACCCATAATAGATAAGATTTACGTAGGTGATTTTAAGAAAAAAATGCAAGGACATGTGAAATACATATGTTAATGAAAATGACAATGCACCGCTAGTGGCCAGTCCTGGCATCCACAAAAGCGACAATGTAGCACCTATGGCCATCCCTAACATCCACAAAAATGACAATACACCATCTATGGCCAACCCTAGCATCCACAACAACAATACACCACTTGTGTCCAGCACTGGCATCCACAGACACGACAATACACCACTTATGGACCGACCATGCCCTCCAAGAGAAAAAAACATCTATCTCTACATAAAAGGCAACAAACTCAACTATCTCACACACACTCCACCACCCTCGACTAATATACACCTCTGTCCCTGGCCCTCCCTACCATGAAACAAGCGACACCAACCAGGGTGCTACGCTGCTCTTGCCTTATGTCACCACCCACTGACATGGTCTTGCGAAAACGTGATTAGGGCGACGAAGAAGGCATTGATAGACAACTTTGGCTAGGGGTGAGTGTAGGAGTCACCCTCGATACCGTTCAATACAAGGGGCAAGAAAGATGAGGGACGACTGCTTGGGTGCTACAACACATCTAGCTCCTTCATGACCATACTCGTCCCCTAGTGCTAAGGTAGTGAAGCCTATTTTCCAGATCTACACATGGTGTTGATTATGCGTGTGATTTTTGCTATCAAAACATGTGCCTATTTTTTAAAACTCCTGTCTCAATTGCATCTAGATGGATAGAAGAAGAAATATATTAATTCTGTTGCGACCAATTTCAGTAACAACTTTGGTTGCTGAGTAGAGAATAAAAGAACGACAAAAGTATTAATGAGTGCCAACATATGAAAGATTAGCATGACGCACAAGAGGTAACATGGAAGAGCTACACAACTTGTGTGACCATGATAACGATTGGTCTAATTTGCACACTTCTAGATACTATGATATGCTTCATGATATATGTCGTTGCACACATGAGAGTTGATAAATAAAATGTTTTTATCACCAGTTTTGTTGCTGCGATTTTGACTATAATATCATGTTGGATTTTGTGTGCAATGTGTCATTCACATATTCTTTTTTATGGCAATCCACATATTCTAGAATGTCATATTGGTTTGACTTCCTCTAGAATTTAGCTTATCACATAATTGGCAATAAGATTTTAATTCTTTGATATACATACAATGTTTGTTTGGATCTCACCACCTTATGGAGTGTTTGTGGCGTATCCGGTGGGGGTGCCATGATGTCCCCTAAAAATATGTTATTCTAGCTACTAATATTTGTACTAATCATGACTGAATGCAAAAATTAATAGTGATTTTTTCAAGCTTGGCACTCCCACCGATTTGATCCTAGACTCACCTATGCGGAGAGTGGTCATCACATATCTATATTACACATCTTCAACTGAAGCAAAAAATGTGTTTATCCCACTCAACCATCTAGATAAGGATTAAATTTTCCTTATTTTGACCTCCTTTTGAATTTAGGTGATCACATAATTGACAATAAGATCATGATACTTTGACACTTAACCATCTAGATAAGGATTAAATTTTTCCTTATTTTGACCTCCTTTTGAATTTAGGTGATCACATAATTGACAATAAGATCATGATACTTTGATATAAATTCAATATTTTTTATCTCTCCACTTTATGGAGTGTGACCACCACATATGTATATCACACATATTCAAGTGAAGAAATTTTGGTTTATCCTACTTAACCATTTAGATAAGGATTAACAATTTCTTTATTTTGACTTCCTCTTTGAATTTAGGTGATCATATAATTGGCAATAAGATCATACTACTTTGATATAAATACATTTTTTTGAATCTCACCACCTTATGGAGAGTGGTTATTACATATTTATATCACACATCTTCAATTGAACAAAAATTGGTTCGCACTCAACCATTCACACAAGATTACATTTTCTTTGTTTTGGCTTCCTTTTGAATTCAGGTGATCACTTCATTGGCAATAAGATCATAATACTTTGATAGAAATACAATATTTTTTCTTTGGATCTCACCACCTTACCGAGAGTGGTCACATATCTATATCACACATCTAACATCTTCAACTGAACATAAATTGGTTTATCCACTCAATCATCTAGACAAGGATTAATTTTTCCTTAATACAAAGTCACGGTTACTGTAAAAAAAAAGTTACTCACTCTTATTACCTCGCACTCACTTTCTCTGCCGGGCTCACATCCCCGTAAGCTCCCTTTCCTTCTTTTCCTACCACCACCACGCGGTGTCCTTTTCCTCCCCTAACGCCGTTACCCGCCTCCGTCCTCCATCTGACGTCGCGCAGCCGCGCCTACCGCGAACCGACGGCCCAGATCGCACCTCCCTCCGAGCCGGGCCCACCTTGGGCGCCTTCGTTGAAAACTTCGCAGGGCCAGTATACCACGCTTTATCTTCACCCGTCGCGAGCGAGCTAGAGAGAGAGACAGAGCGAGCTGCTGCCTGCGCTAGTATTAGCTCCGCCTCCCCCTCCCACCCTCTCTCTCTCTACTCTCTCTCCTCCCCCGCTCGCGCTCCGGAGCTCGAAACCCTCCCCATTTGGCCGCGCCGAACCCTAACCCTAGCTGCCGGCTGCTCCCCCCCCGCGCCGCGGCCTGGAGCCGGAGGGGCGTCGATCCGATCCGCCCACGCGCCGCCCGCGCCGATCGAGGTAGGTCTCGCACGAATCAGCCGGAATTCGCGGCCGGTCCTCTCCCCTGGCGCTCCTTCCCCTGCCGGGCGTGAATCGGGCGGGGCGGGGGCTCCGCCGCAGGGCCCGTGCCGTGTCTGGAGGTGGGGAATTTTTCCGTGTCGGGTGAGAGAGTTTTAGGGTTCTTTTTTCCGGGGGGATCTGTGTGGGTGGGGGAATTGGGAGCTCTGCCGCGGTCGATCTTGGGGTGGCGCGGCCTCTCGTGCTCGATTGGCAGCTGATTTTTCTCTCCCTGGTGGGTAATTTGCGTGGGCCGGCCGGGGGGTCTGGTCGGATTCAGTTCAAGCTTCAGTTCAGCTCAGCTTCTGCTTTTGCTCCCGCTCCTGCTGGGGGTAGTCGAGCGTTGGAGCTTAGCTTGAGCTTAGTGCTCCGGGATTCGGGCGTCTCCTAGTGGGGACTGAAACGTGGACGGGATTTAGGGATGCTCCAGGCCTCCAGCAGATGCGCGACGCTTGGTTTCTGCTCTTTCCTTCATTTTTTTTGTCCTGGACCTACCTTCCCGTGGCTCCTCTCTGACTTCGAGCTCTGAGCGGAAGGCAGCAGAATCCGGGCGGCTTCCCTCTTTGCCTCTTTCGCATCTTTCAAGATTTATTATTCAGCTGCGCCTCTCTTTGGAAGGTGTCTATGTGGGGAAAGATGTGATCTTTGGGCTTTAGCGAATAGATGGCAGCGAATAGATGTGATCTTTGAGAACTCGTAACTCATTTGTCTTGTATTTGCTTGATTTACTGCCCCTCTAAGGGGTGTGAGCATACTATGTGTGTGAGGTATGAGGTAAAGGACGTGGTTTTCCTCGGGCGAGTTTAGAGTATTTCTTGGTAGATGCCCATGATTTAACAAGCTTTTGGCGTCTGGCCATCTAGATAACGGACCCAAGTAGGATAATTACTACCTGTTTGTCAGTTGTTTGAACCTCTCTTTTATGCATCTCTTGGCTTGTGCTAATTGGCTCCACTTGCCATCTAGAAACTTAACAAAATACAGCAAGTTCATAGTTCAACCTTGAATTGCGCCACCGTCCTTTTTTGGACTGCTTTCGTCTGACCTGGGCTCACACTTAAGGTTGTGGGTGCCAATATTTAAGCCATCCTGACTGCATTAATCAACCATGCTCTTAAATTCTAATGCAGGTGTATATCCATTTGTTTGTTAGTTGCATCTCTAGGAGACTTGGAAGTGCTAATCTTCATTAATTTTCATGTCGATGTTCAAACATGCGTATGGCTTTAATTTGAATAATTCCAAACTGCAGAATAGATACGAATAGCCAAGGTAGCTGGCGAATCCACTCTTACTTTGCATGCTCTTGGAACTGCTTATTTTTTCTGCAATAGGCTTCACATCTTGTCCTCATCAATCATGAATGCCTATCCTGTGGAATATACTGAACTGGTACTGCCTTTTCATTTATTGTAGAATCATTCAACAATGTTCTCATGCAAATATTCTTCAACATTCGCAGGCTACACATAAATAGAGGGCACATCTACAGATCCATTTAGCTTGTCTTGTCATTCCTGGGTGAGCCTTCTTTGGTAGCTTCGGCGGGATCATCTTCATCATCCCAGAAGGCAGTGGCAAAATCTGCTCACATTGTCATTTGATATGAAACTTTGGGATTTGCCTATTGCAGACAGTTCGCGCTTTCACGGGCATTAGACCTGTAGGGACTTTGGAAATGTCACAGTTTCACCACACACAGCATGGGGGTGATAGTGATTTTCAGATGTGGCAGCAACAGATGATGTACAAGCAACTGCAGGAGTTCCAGAGACAGCAACATGTGCAGCAGATTGATCATGGATCGAGGATGCAGCCCTCATCTGGACAGTTCCAAGCTCCAGCAAAAACAGTGCCTGCTGATCAATTGCCTGCGATGTCAAATGAAATGCCAAACAACGAGGCCACGGCTTATGCATGGCCAAATAATTTTGCCAGTGGTGACCCAAGGTTGTCAAGCAACTCACAAATGTTGAATACCGGTAGTAACACAAATTGGGAGCAGTATGGTGGTGCTCCTGGCACGGGAAATTTCTTAAATGGTTCAGCGTTTCCGAACACTCAAAATCAAGGCATGAGAGTCATGGGCTTGGCTAACCCCCAAATGAACCAGTCCTTCTATCCAATACCTGCTACCAGCAGAGGTGGGTCTGTTAACCAGTACCCCCAGTTCTTAGGCATCCCAGCTGATCTCCAGAATGCAATGACAAGGGCAGGTACAAATCAGCCTGAAAAAGTATCAAGGCCATTTAGCTCTTTAATGGATGAACCTTGTGCGCACGAGAAACGTGACTCCAGTTCTATGCAGAATTTTCGTGGGAAAGGAGGGTTCTTAAGCAATAATCCCTTACAAAGTCATGGTGATAATAACAAGGCAGGCAGCCCTGCTCCAGTAAATCAACTACAACATGGTTTTCAACTTCAAGATTTTCATGGTAGGCCAAACCAAGTTGATTTTCAAGTGGGCCTGCAGGAGAAATCAACAATGCAGGTAGCGCCAGCAAGTGGTGGGGCTAGCCTTGACCCTACCGAGGAGAAGTTCTTATTTGGGGATGATGAGGATAGCAACTGGGGAGCTTTGTTGAAAGGAGACAACAACCATGGTAATTCTGTTGATAATGATAACTTTGGTGGTGCTTTGCCATCAGTGCAGAGTGGGAGGTGGAGTGCCCTTATGCAAGAAACACTACAGCCTACACCCAGTAAAAATAGTCCTAAGGAAGAATGGAGTGGCCTGAGTTTGCAGAAAGCTCAACAGACAACTGCCAACAACTCAACTTTGCCAGCTCATGACCAGAGTAAGCTTGCGGCATTAAGTGGCGCACAACAAAATGCACGACCCTTGTCAGCATCTAGCTATGCTGATGGCACAAGGAACAACCCAGATTTTACCAATTTTCATCATGCTACAAGAACTCCTTACGAGCAAAGAGAAAAAACGCCACATGAATCTCCTCGTGCTACTGTTACCAATCATCAGTCAGCTGCAGGAGTCAATAATGGGTATATTCAGCAGAGCTTGAAGCAAAAGCAATCTGATGAATATGGGAGACAAGAACAAGTGCATTTATCAAATGGCAACTGGGCTCAACAGAAATCTGAAATGCCAAGAAATAATTCACACCTGACTGGCGCACCAGCAAGTACACATGGATTTTGGATGTCACAGCAAAATGTTGTTGATCATAATATCAACCAAGAGTCCAGCAGTAGCCAGAATGACTGGAAAAGCAACAGTCCCCTTGGACAAGACATCACCAGTACCCAAAACGTCTTTAATAGTGATGGGAACTTTTGGAAGCCAAGTGGAGGTAATGCGAATTCGGTCCATAGGCTTCAGCAGATGAAGCCTGAAATAAGCACTATGCAAATGCCAAAGGACAACTCTGATGGTAAAGGTGTTAGTATGATGGGTTCGAGCATGCCAACAATAAATCCGAACCAGCACCAGATGGTTGGTCGAACCGGTGAGCATGTTGGAATAAACCATAGTATTGGGCGTAGGGGTCCTGAAACCTCAGAATCACTAAGAAGAAGTGCTGAGCCAAGAACAAATGACCGTGGCCAGGAGTACCAAAATGCACTACACATGGAAAGGCATGGACAACATGTGAGCAGTGACCTTGCTGCCAGGAGGCATTCCTTCTTTGCTGCAAAGGAATCCCATAATTTAGGTCATTCAGGCCAGCAAGCAGTGGGACCTTACATGTTGCAGAATCATGCAATGGACAACACAGGGGTGAACATTAGGCATTCTCCGGGTAATCCAGTTTCCAGCAATCAATTTCCGCCCCAGTCACTTCAGGCACAAAATAACCTGAAGCCTCAGTTTGTCACCAACTCCCAAGTTGCGGGCAATATGGCTTCAGTTAATGAGGTTTGTCTGCCTATCTCCTTAGTGAAGAGGATATCTTGCTTAAACATATTTTATTTACACGATTTATTCTTTTTTATCTGCTTATTTATGAAGCTATTTTCTTTTTTGTAGAAAATGCTGGCAGGAGATGAGCACTTCAAATCTCGACATGGTTTCCCTAACAGTTCCAGTGCATCACCATTTGGAGGATCCGATGCTGGTCTGCCTCAAAATAGAGCGGTTCAGAACAGGTACTTCATCCTCCCATTTTAAATAACACAGTCAGGTTATTCCTGAGTAAATCATAAAATATTCCATCGCGAAGTGCTTAAGCTTTACTTATGCAATTTATTTTGTGACTGGTCCACTTTCTGTCTCATCAGCATCTTAACTGATTAGTTTTGAAACGATGTAAGTATGTAGAAGTACTATTCTACTAGTAATGAAGTGAACTTGAAAACCCACATCCCTGTATGCTACCTTTTTAGCTGTATAGGAAGCTGACACATCAATGCTCCTTCCCCATGTATTCTACTTATATGTATTACAGTATTCATTGACATATTTTGTACCACAAGATCTTATGTATTGCCATGATAACTTCTTTCAGCATTTTTAGTAGCAAACTTATGCTTGTGGTTCTTCATGATGATCCTGACAGAATCTATGTTTTATGCAGTCAACATATGCTACAACTTCTTCATAAAGTGGACAACTCAACAGATAGCAATGCAGTTGCTGACATGCCCAATGGTTCTCTCGATAATGTTGCTGCTTCTCAGCAACAACCTAATCAATCTGCTTTGCAAGGATTTGGGTTAAGACTAGCACCACCGTCCCAACGACACTCAACTTCAGATCATTTATGGTCTAGTCACACTAATGTTGATGGTAAGCAACCTGAACAGTCGGCAAGGGAAGAACGCCAGGGGCAGATACCTTCCACTGCTACCCAGTATTCATCACCTGCTCCGACAACCTCACAACCAACACCATTCCACTCTTCAGAAATGGGTAGTACTGGACAGCCAGTTGGACAGTTCCCCCAGCTAAGTTCAGGCCAGCAATATCCTGTGCCAGAAACAAGATCTGGTTCTGTGCCCACTCTTCAACAAGGCAGCTCAGCAACAGTATTCAAGAATGTGTGGACAAACATATCAGCACAACGTCTAGCCGGTATCCAATCTAACAAGATTACACCCAATATTCTCCAGTCTATGATGTTTTCCAACAGCGCTTCAGATTCCAACTTATGGGGCTCGCAAAAGGCAGACGACCAAAGACAGAAGGCATCAACGCCACCAGATGTTGCCACAAGTTCTGCTAATTCACATAGTCAAGATACAAAACAAGCTCTGGACACTGATGCAGGGTTAGCCTCTTCAGAGATGGCAAATTTTGATTCCACTGGAGCTGGTGTACTCCGAGGGAATCAATCCCTGCAGAAGCAGTCTTCAGATGGGAACTTCGCCATTCCTGCTTCAGCCTTGGCACAGTTGCATCAGCAAGGTATCATGAACCATAGGCAGGGAGAGAGCCCTGCAGCTAACTTTCAGGCTTTGAATACTTCTCACAACATCACTACTAATGGTAGTGGCATTGGGTTACATGGAAGCTCAGTATCTTCAAACCTCCAACAGCAAAACTTCTCTCTCCTGCATCAAATGCAAGCATTGGGTCATGTTGATACAGATCCAGGCAATACAACTGGAAAAATGCTTAAACCAAATGAGAGAGTTTCTGAAGCGTCGCAAGTTGACTGGAAGTCTGCTCAAAGGTTTGCACATGGAGCCAATAACTCAGTCAGGTCGTCCATAGATAACATTGTCGGTACTAGTGTCCAAGGGTCATTCCCTTCAGACATGAAAATGCTAAGCTTTGCTCCGAGGAACAATGAGGAGAGAAGTACAAGCATACCTTCACAGATTCCTTCCAGGGAACTTGCCTCTCATTCTATGGTCGTGCGGAATGATCATCAAAGTCAAGTTCAGTCTCTTGGGGCAAATGCAGCATCAAATTTGGTTGAAAGAAGTGAGAGACCTGGGATAAACCCTCAAATGGCACCTTCATGGTTTGAACATTATGGAAACCAAAGAAATGGTCAGAACCATTCTGTGTTTAATGCACAGAGGACTCCAACACTGCCATATAATACTCCAAAAGCTTCTTGGTGCATGGAAAATAACTCCCCTGAGCATAGAGCTGATTCTGACCTGTCTGTCAGGCCGTTGGTGCCTTCCAATGTGAAGGCAGCTTTGATGAGAAGGTCAAAGAAGCGCAAATCTACAGAATCTGCTCTTGTTTCTTGGCATAAAATCACTGAAGGCACTCAAAAATTGAGAAAGACGAGGTAAATTTTCTTCCCTTGCAGTGCAGCAGTTTGCACCAGCATGACAGCATATTTTTTGTTCATTATTTCTGGAGTTGTTTATCTTATGTGGTCTTGATATTGCTAACGATTATGACTATCTCCAATTGCTTGACAGCACGAACGAGATGGACTGGGCTTGGGCAGCTAATAGATTAATTAAAAAGGTCTGCACAGCTTTACTTTTTCAGCTACTTTGGGTCTCATATATTGGTTCATATAATTTTTATTTGATACTGAATTGAGTTTCTTGACAGTCCGAGGATGATCCAGAAAGTCTAGAAGATTCCCCTTTAAATTATCTACCGCGCAAAAGGTTAATCGTGACCACAAGGTTGATTCAGGAAGTTTTCCCTGCTATACCAGCAAGAGTTCTCAGAGCACAAGCTGTATCAGCTTATGAGAGTGCAACATACAATATCGCTCTGGTGACACTAGGGGATACATGCATTATCTCATCAGATAACTCCCGCGCTATTACAAATAATGAAAATAAGTAAGTGTTTGTAAAGTGAACATTTTTTGCTCGTTCTCTTGTGGGCATTTTATAATCCCATTGCTTATTCATGTCCTAAGTATTGCACTATTATCGATCAGCCCATCTGAAAAAGGAACAAGGGCCAAGCAAATGGAAGACAAGTTATCAAAGGTTGTGGAAGTCTTTGTTGGAAGAATCAGTAAAATGGAAAATGACTATCTCAGGTACAAGCAGCCTATCCAGAAACAGCATTGCTGCTTCTCATTTATTTCTGGACCCGTTTGGATTTGTGCGTTTATAAATTTCCACATCTGTTGTTAGAATATTTATATATGCAAAAAAAAAGAATGATTTTAATTTTATGCGCACTGTACTAAAAAGATAAAAGCTTGCTAAATACGGAAGCATATGGGCCTTTCGGATGACTGGATGCACCAGTCAATATTTAGGGACTTGTGAGGACTCCCGTATTAGCTGGCTTGGTTCTTCTTTTCTTTACATTTTTGCCAAGGTGTTACTTGTTGTAGTGTGAATTTTTTAATATTGGGCTACTTCATTCGTAATGTTTTTAGCCTGGGTTTGGTCAACGGTGATATGAATATGGTAGGAATAAACGTTGGTATGTTAAGTTCTAACAAAATGGACAGTGATTATCATTTTGTTATTCTCCAATGAACCGTCAGCAGTCTTTCTCATCATTGAGTTGAGCTCAAGTGATCAGAGTCATGACATTATTTTATACGAGATACCAAAGGTCCATGAGGATAAATGGGCAACCTCCAAGCCAAGAAAAGGCTTCGGGTGTGTCACTGTCACTGCCTTTGACACTTGATCAGTGATTTAACTCAAAGAAAGTCACATTATTTCCCTGTTTTTTCTTAAGTTTTGTTCTTTAATGACAATAATTTAATATCAGTTGACTATGTACACATACTTAAACTGTGTTGCATTTCTGAAAAATCTTAACTAGGGCTTGTTTACCTTAAATTTCCTGTAAACTCCACTCATGACATCAATTGTATTTTTGCTTCTAGCTCTTCTTTCTGCCCCTGTGATGAATTTCAAAACTACCTTTTTGTTATCCATATTTAGCTGGACTTGTAAAGTTATTGTTTTCAATTTTTCCTCTCGTTGCAGTTTGAGCAAGAGGGCTTCAATGCTAGATGTGCATCTGGAGTGCCAGGATTTGGAAAGGATTTCTATCGTAAATCGCTTGGGAAGATTCCATGGCCGGAACCATGCAGCCGGAGTTGAGGCCTCATCGGGTTCACAAATGGTTTCTCGCAGAATTTTCCCTGATAGACATGTCATGTCTTTTGCTGTGCCAGGAAATCTTCCTGAGGGGGTGATCTGTTTTTCACTCTAGTGCAACGATCTCTTGCATTGTTCCTCAGCCTCTCAGATCGCCTCTGGGGTTACAACTGCGATTTCCAATGCTCCTTTCTATCCTGCAAGGCATGGCGTTATACAGAAGGGTCAGATCCAGGGGTCGTTTGGAAATCTCAAGCGTCACATGCGCCAAGGAGATGCCAAGGGATGTGTCCAGCCGATCAACTCAGTGCGGGCTGTTGTTATTTCTCCCTTGTATGAAGTATAGGTCCCCTGTATATTGTGGAAAGTAAGGAAGAAAGAAAACCATGGACCTCGCATCATTTTGCTGATGAAGGAAGGGGTATTAGCTTTCATAATTTGTTAGAGAGGTCGATGCTTACTAGCTTAGCACATCTAGCGAAAATTTCGCTACTTGTCATCTTTTTATCCATGATGATGAAGTTGTTGGCAGGTTAGAGGGGTGAATAATAATATTTGAGAGCCTTCCTCTGGGTTCTTTTGTTCCTTTAGGATGGGATGCAAAATTGGCTAGTGTGTCCAGTCGAACTGACCTCCTCCCCTTGTTTAGTCAGCAGTTGATTACTCTTTGTGTTATGTAGTGCTGAAAGCATTCATGGAACCGATGGTGGGCAAAGGGCTTGTAAACTGTTGTAATCTTAATCCCCGCGATGTTGAAGCCCTAATGGGTTCTTGTAAATTTAAAGTGCAGTTGCTACCGAGGCAATGGCTTGTGTTTTCATATTCAGATGAAGGAGTTGCTGAAGAGCTGAGGTTTTGGCGTGGAAAAGAGGTCTACACGGCTACACGGGGACACTCAAGTCTGGATAACGTGCAACATTTCTATATGTATACTGACATGCTATGATAATTTTAGATAATCCGTTATATTGGAAACCAAATTGAAAAGTTCAAGAAAGGGCCAAAGATAGTTTAAGTTGTTATAGTAAGCCTGTTTGAATTGCTATAAATGTTTAATAACTTTGTCTATCCGTTCTTTTCTGGTAAATCTGCAAAAAAAAGTTCAATCCATTCACAAGAGAATGGCAAATTGTACACTTCCATGACAGTAGGGCATTTTTCTTAATACTGTTATTGTAGTACTATTTGGTAGCCTGATTCTTTGTTTAGCAAAAATAAAAATAAAAGGGAAGAGCGTGCTTGCGTGCATATCCTTGCTTCTGTCGAAGCGATGAGAGGCGCACAAGTATTGGTCTCCATGAAGAATTGATCCATTGTAGAGCACATGATCAAACGTCATGATCTATAAGAAGATAAATTCTATATTTCTGATACTATTTGGATTTAGAAAATGACCGGGCAGTAGAGATGCAAGTGGGTCATCATTAGGATACCCTATAACCACTTTAGTTCAAAAAAACAAACAAGCTTTTACAATTACATCATCATTTTGCAATAGTTGGTTCATTTTTCTGTAAAATGAATCGATTTTTTCAAAATATGAAATTGGTATTTGGAAGCTTCAAAATATTCTGAAAAAAACCCTGGGTAGCCAATGATGTATACCTTTGTATTCTAGACATAGTGAAGCATTATGCAGGTTCTATCTGAACTGTTGTCTGACGAAACTGAAGATAGGCAGCTGCAGTTAACCGAATATTCAGGAGCTGACAGAACGGCTGTTTCTCGATCTTTTTTTTTTTTAAATAGCGCATTGGTTTACAGATTCGCGATCGATTTGGCTTTGAAAGAAGCCTACGATTTTAGTAGGCATATACTAGTAGGAAGCTTTGATGCTGGTACTGCTCTTCGGAGACAACCCTTGACCTGGAGGCTGGAGCACCATGTAAACTGAAACTTTCTGTCTACAACCTCAAAGCTGGATACGATTAAATAAGCAGAGAAACACCTTCAGTGCAAGCGTATCTCTTGTTACAGCTTAAAGTTGACTCTACAAATCATGAAGTTACTTCAAGTCTTCGTATTTTCGTGTTTTGTTGCATACGGAACGTACAATTTCCATTACAGAACAACAACTTCAGTTTGATCATTTCCCCACTTTAATCATAATAGCATTTCAGGTGTATAGAAAGACAGTAACGGCAAGTGTGATGAAATTAGTAAGATACAAATTAAAATTATAAGATGTTTTGGTGGTCTATTTTTGCCTACCAAGACATCTTACAATTTGGAACAGAGGAAGTACATCATGCTCAATTCGAGACATCACCTCACAACTACATACAAGGACACGACAAAATCTACAGACAAACACTACTCCGCAATTTTGCTCCAACGAGTTTACATCATTCACAGTTGGAAAGAAGGATATTTTCTCCTTCAGCATTTACATGGATCCATCAATTGTGCGCTCTTCCACATAGCTAGTGGAACTCTGAATACGTTCCTCTTCTTGGGCGTTTCCGGTGCGATGAACTTGGTCTGGGGCACGTTCTTGCTATTCGATGTAGCCGGTGGGATGATCGTGATCCGCCTCGCTTTCTTGATTTCTGGTGTCGCTGGTGGGACGATCTTCTTCGGTGTCGCCGATGGAGTGATCTTGATCCGCACCACGTTCTTCTTCTTCTCCGGCGTCGCAAGCGTGTCGATGTCAGGCAACAACCATGGGAGCCGGAGCGCGGCGGCCGCGGTCAGCCGCTTGTCGGGATTGCACTCAAGAAGCCCCTTCAAGACTTGGAACCCGTCCTCTGATAACATGCCTGGGTGGAACAGCTCCCCGAGCGTGCTACTGTTCTCCCGCGTCCGGAACGATGGCGGCACTGTGTGGGCGAGCGGCAGCGACGCGAACTCCGGCCACGTCCTGTCATCCGGCAAGCCGAGCACTCCGAAGATGGTCCTGAGCTGGTCGATCTGTTTCTCGCCCCGTGTCGCGCCCTTGGAATCGAACAGCCGCTTGCCGCTGAGCATCTCGGCCATGACGCATCCGAGCGACCATGTGTCCACCCGCGCGTCGTAGTCCGGCTTCCCAAGAAGCATCTCGGGCGCCATGTAGGGCACCGTGCCGACATCTTCGTACGGCATCTTCTCGGTCGCCAGCGACATGGCCAGCCCGAGGTCGCAGAACTTGAGGATCTTCCCACCTTCCCCGACGAGGATGTTGTTGGGCTTGATGTCACGGTGTAGGATGCCGCGCTCGTGCATCTCCTTAGCGCCGGCGAGGAGCTGGGCCATGTATCCGCACACGATGGCCTCCGGGAGCGGCCGCCTCTCCGACAAGAAATCGTGGAGGTTCGGCCCGACATACTCCATGGCGAGGCAGAGCTTGGTGGTGGCCCGGTCGCGGACGAGGCCGTGCGAACGGACTACGTAAGGGTTTCCGTCGCAGGCCTCGAGGAAGCGGGCCTCGTGCAGGAGCTCGCTGGCGTCGGTGGTGGGGCGGAGGAACTTGGCGGCGATGGTCTTGCCGGTGACGATGTGGCGCGCCTTCTTGACGATGCCGAAGGAGCCCGCGCCGAGGATGCCCGTCTCCTCGTACTCCTCCCAGCTGCCGATGCGGAAGCGCTTCCGCTTGCCTCCTTGTGCCGCCGTCGCGTCGCCGGCGTCGAGGACAGCGGCAGGTCGCTTGCAGACGGCCATGATGGGTTTCTTGGTTGCTGGGGCGGAGGAGATCAGGGGATCCGCGGCGCGATGTAGAGGTGGAGGAGACGGCGGCCGTGGATCGGGAGGAAGCATTTGGGGGCGGCTGGATTGGCGGCATTTAGGGTTAGCTGCTGCCTCGATCAACCGAGAACGAAGTGCAGCCTCGAACTCGATCCGGATTCAAGTTGAAAGTACATAGTCCGTAGAGGGTCGCCAGCTTTGCTATCGGACTCCGTAGCGAAGGCAACGGAAAAGCATGTGCAAAAATAGTAGGCGGTAGCCATGGTTGTAGCAAAGTATAAGAGCATCTCCTTGGGCGAACCAGGCAGAAATTCGGATCAAAATTTGGCCAGACGAAACTCGTTTTCGGCCTAGAAACGCCGAGTTTCTCGCTCGCGTTTCCAAACTAGTTTCCGCTTTTGGTTAAAATTTAACAAATTTCGGCAAACTTTGGGCGAACTTTGGGGGGTTTTGGACGAATATGGTCGATATGGACGAACTTTGAGCGAATATGTGCGATATAGACGAACTTTAGGCGAATATGGCTGATTTTGGGCGAATATGGGAATACGGACGAACTTTGGGCAAATATGGCCGAATTTTGGGCGAATATGGTCTATATGGACGAACTTTGAGCGAATATGCCGATATGAACGAACTTTGGGCGAATATGAACGAACTTTGGGCGAAATGGCGAATATGGGCAATACGGATGAACTTTGGGCGATATGGCCGAATTTTGGACAAACTTTGGGCGAATATGGTCTATACGAACTTTGAGCGAATGTGGCGATATGATCGAACTTTGGGCGTATATAGACGAACTTTGGGCGAATATGGGCGAACTTTGAACGAATATATGCTGACTGGGCGGGTCCACTTGTCGAATTCGCTTCGTCCGGAGTTCCCAGGGCGTATCCGGGATCATGGGTACGGTCTAGTTAGTCCGGACCAAAGTTGTCCAAATCCGGACGAAAACAGGTTTCTGGATACGCGACTGGCGAAATTTCGGTGTCCGAACCTATTTTCGGCGTCCGGATCGACGTCCTGGGTAGCCCTTTAAGTATGTCCTTTTTTTACGCCAAAGTATGTGCTTTAATACTTTATTAGGTTGTGTTAACATAACCAGACGTCTACGAGAATCAAGTACTGGCTTGGTGGCAATGTCAGTGAGTGCACGTAGCCAGCTCACTCAGGTTTGAGTCCCCATGAAGACCAAATTATACAGGGCGTTATTCGAGCGGCTATAATTCACCGCTGAAGAGGTCTCATCTATCTAACAACGTATAGTCCTCGAAAGATCATTCTTTGGTGGTCAACGTTTATAATCAGACGTCTACAAAAGACATGACATAAAGGAAAATGTACAATGGGACGACAATGAACCAACATTTTTCGGTCAAATGTCACACAAAGCGTCTCTCTCCGTATTGAAGTGGTCAATAATTGCATAGGTCGGGAACCCTATTGCAAATATCAATATAAGAAGTCTCTCGTCCAAACTGGTTTTCGCTCTGCTTCATAAATAGGGGAAATCTAAGTTCAGGGCGCCCTGCACATTGTCTTAGCCAGCGGACTCACGGTGTTCATCGGATCGACCACGGATAGCTAGATCTGGCACGCGTTGTGCGGAACTACCCGGTCAATCATCTGTTGTTGGATTGATTTTTCACGGTACAGATCGAGCCACGCTGTCGACCAACTAGAAACGGACACACCACACCCTGAGGGGCCCACCCGCCCCCTCATTACTCCACTCTCCCGACCGTTTAGGTCTTTCCTTCTCTTCTCCCTCCATCGTCTTCTCCGTTTCTCCGTTGGTTGGATTCGGGATTCTAACCTTCTCCATTTCCGCGGTTAATCTCTGGTGGGTTTCCGATCGATTCCGGCGTGCCCTGAGGTACATGTTCCTCTGCCCCTTTTTTCTCTCCTAACGTTGTATAATTTATGCGTATTGTCCGGGTTGAGTTCCAGATTGATTCAGAATGTTCCGGGTTGAGTTCCAAGGGAATAAGAGATGAAGAACACGAGAAGAGAACACTAAATTCTCCGAGATCTAGATCCCAAGAATTCCTTCACAAAGAAGGGATTTATTTTGGTAGGATATAGATCCACATCTCCTCTCTTAAATCCCTCAAATAGATGCAAGAATCATAGGAGAAGGGGATACAACAAACTCTTGAAGGTCAACAATTGAGGAGATAGAATTCAAGAGATAACCCCACAATGGGGAAAAAGAGCTCCTTTTAGAGGGCTCTTCAAAACTAATCGTTTGAGACATTTCCGTGTCTGGTCGTTACTTCCGGTCCCTCGACGTTAGTACCGCATGTACTGTCCCAACGGTTCTCCGGTCGCGAAAGTGTGTTGATAGTACGGACCGGAAGTACTGCCCGACCTAGTCCAGAACTTCTGGCCGATACTACGAGTCCACTTTCGACCAAGTTCCGATAAAATACGAAAGGCATACAGAGAGGTTACTACAGGGTTGCCCGGGGCCATCGGTACTGACCCCGTACTTCCAACGGTACTACCATCGACAAATTTTTTCCTAGTGGTACTGCAATTCTGCAGAACCAAAATTGCAATAACGTGAGCGTCCAAACTCTAAAAGGGAGGAAACCAAGTTTGTTAGAAAGATAATAACAAGTAAAATACAATAAGGGAGAAAATACCAAGTATAAATATGCGAGAAACCTCCCAAGATGAGGAGCTGATAAAACCTCCAAGATAAAAAATATAATAAGATATACAAGGAAAATCTGTTTTTGATGAACTAGAACTTGTTATGAAAATAACACAAGCTCTAGAACCTCACATGAATAATATCCAAATAACAACCAAGAAATATGATGCTAAGTATGCAAATGTTTGAGCTCTCTCTGAAATATACGATCGATTTACTCACTCGTGATCCCCTGTTGATAGTACAATTATCTGTCCTAAACCCGGTCTCCCAACAAACAACATGAGACCCTCAAAAGAGAAAAGTTATCAAGATCATACCTTTGACTTGTGTATTCCACTTGAGCTTGATTATGATGATATTTTCCTTCTCAAGTTGGAACACCTTTCTTTATTTCTCTTGCTCGTGCTAGCTTGATGAAGACTTGCGAATGGATTCCCCAAACTTCCATGGGAGAGTCCCTTCTTTGGACATTTTTTGATTTGTCCATGATCACCGAGGATGGCAATCTTGAAGCACGTGGTCTCCTCGAGATGGATCATCTTGAATTTGCACTCCATATCTTCTTTGTGTGCGTGTGGATCGACTCTTCGCACTTTGTCTCGATCAACCTTGTATCTTCTTATTTCTTCAAAAAGACGATGTCTTCAAGTAATGGAAGAATGCTATGTTATCTTATTCTTCCATACATGCTTCTAATAGGCTTAACTCTCACATGACCATTCTTCGGATCACACCTTGAATATGTCCTTAGTCTTTGCTTATTCGTCTTCCTTTCTTCATCTTTCAACCTTGAAGCCAACAAATGATTTAAGCAATGCCAATGGACAATTCCTACAAGTGTAACTGAATACAAACACTAGTACATATACTTACTAAAACCATACATGGAGGCTCATATGCACTTTCACCATGGTATGTAGGGTCGGGCCGATGGGAGTGCTGCATGTGCGGCCGCACTGCAGGGTCCCAAAATTTTGGGGGCCCAATTTTTTGAGCAGGCATGTATAGAGCCTCACATATAAGTGGGATGTGAGATCGAGGGAATCGATCGGATGGCCTCGCCTGGGCCCGACGGACTACACTTCAATTTTGAGCATCTGACCTAGATTTGGTCGTGGCTCCTAATCCAGAACGAACTCCTAGCATTGATCGATTAAGATATGATAGTAGCAACACGAACAGTCGAGAGTAACATGAAGGGGTTGTTGTCTTTGATGGCATGATAGACGCGAGAGACGAAGGAGGACAACGAGACAGCGAGTATGAGCCAAAAGGGGAAGGTCATCATCACCAACAACCCCCGAGAGACAACCACCATAAGCATGCAACACAACAAGTGCCCTGACGTCGAGCTCACGTCGATGAATTCGAGAAGGCTGAGATCGATCCCGAGTTTCGCTACTCCTTCCAACGGAACATCAGGGTTTGTCATCATAGTCCACGCACAAATCTTTCTTTCATTCCCTACCCTCCATATGTTGTTTACCTGTTTGTTGGTGTTGGGTGATGCACTCTAGGCGTTCGAAAGACTGGCGATGGTTGTAAAACTAGACATATAAGCAAATGTTTTTGGATATAGGCACTGTAAATGTCTGATCACCTAGGGCCACAAATCATAGGGTCTGCTATATATTGTTTACACTGTAGCACCCGTGATTAGGAGAAATGATGAGTTGCATCCTAAATTGGTAAATTTCAAAGAATACTAAAATAATGAATATGTTTAGTGAGATAGTGGCACATTTTAGAGTTTCGCACAGGGTCCTCGAATTTATCGGCCCGGCTCTAATGACATGACAAGCCATCATCGATGAGAGAGTAGAGACTAGATCCTAAAAGATAGTTGACAAACTAATAGAAAACTCATGCCGCTAATTAAACTGGGTCCTAAAAGATAGCTGGGGCGATGCCACACTAGCTCACCATATCTAGCTCGGGCAAGGCATGGCGAGCCATCATCAACGGCAAGAGTCCTCTGTGCATACGTCTTCCTTTCATCGTCATCTTTATCTTCTTGACCACACGTAAACACACGCAGTATAGTAAAGAGTTTCAATTTTTGACCATGATTATAAGAACATCATCTCACCTTATATACAAGCTACACGTGAATACCTCTGTGTCTACCAAATAAAAAATGCAACACGAGAGTTGTAAGAAACAACAAGATCGAGCTACTCCTGAAAGGGAATTTCAAATGGTCGAGCGTGTGTGACGAATCTGAAGAAATACATCAAAAGAAGCTCCAATTTGACCACAATTATGAAAAAATACAGTTCAAGATACTTGGTTTTAATTTTCAGAATTGAACACCATCATCAACATGCATCTTTTTCATGAAAAGCTTATTTTGAATCAAAGCATGGTTAAAGGAGTAGATGAAGAAGACGAATAAAGGTGAGAGGAAGAAACGCTCACGTACCTGATAGAATGAGATACCCTCGCTCATGCATGCGCGCAGCCTGTCCCTAAAAACTATCAATTCGGCAGTTTTTCTAAGACCTGGCCTGGAGGCGCTTTGAGGTTTGTGTGGGACACGATGTTGAGACCGGGCAGACAATCAATCAGCCCGATTTCGTGGTCAATGGACTTGCCCCCGACCACAAGCGGCCCACCAAAGGCGCCCAAACTGACTTAGCTAATGAAGATCTTGACCGTCGTGGTCGCCAGAATTCCTCTTATGATCGATGTACGTTATTAGGATCAAGGTGCCTCCATTACTAGGTGGGAGCTGCTAGAGACTAGATAATGGTTCAACTCCTATCGTACCATTGGTTCGATCTCCACTATAGCGTTGCAGTCTTGGTGGACTGAAGTTGCTACGCTAATTTGATGTGCATGGTCTATGCTGCAATGTAGGATCAGATGTAGTATCACTTCCATCTCTCTTACGGAATCTCCAACAGGCTGACCCAAACTAACCGGGGCTGTCCAAACATATTTGATCACACAGGGGTCACGGCCCAGCAATAAGACCCAAACGGATAGAGCATCCCGGACCGGTCGGTGCCGACATATTTCCGGACCAAATTTGGGTAGGCTTTGCATCGACCGGGATAGCGCGCATAAGTCCACATACCCTCTTGTCCTCCCCTGGCGTGCCACCTAGTGGTTCAACACCCTAGCTTCTCCCGAGGTACTCCGGCTTTAAAGCCCTAGTCAATGACAGAGGATGATGTCGCCACTTCCCCCACCACCAGAACTTACACCAAGGACATGGGGAAGGCCCTACTCAAGCCGAAGAAGGAGCTGGCGATGGAGGAGAGGTAAGAGGAGAGCAGGAAGTGCGCCAGCCGGAGATAAGCGGCCATGGCACGAGCGGCATAATCAAAAGCCGCCATCGAAGAAGCAAAACGAGCCATGCTCGTCACCTCTTTTTAGGCCAAGGCCAACGCCGAGGTCGCCACCAAAGGGCTCGCCTCCTAGGCCCTTGTGGACATGAAACATGAGGCGCTCACCGAATCCTTGGCCATTGCTAGCGGCGGCATCAGCGGTGGCGCATCATCGACAAGCATCCTTAACCTCAAAAGAGAGGTCTTGAGGTTGGACAATGCCCGGTCAAGAGCCATGGCGGCCAAGGACAGACTCACGGTCAAGGAGGCCATACTCATGATGATGAACTTGAGCATCTTGGATCCGGCTCAAAGAGCATGGTTTGAGAAGAAGAAAAATGACACCTCCAACAATATATTCTCTCTCTCCTGAAATAAATGATTTGGGTTTGTCTAGATTCATATATAACTACACACTAGAATGCGTCTAAATACATGTGAATCTAGAGAAATTCAAGTCACTTAGATGGAGGGAGTATCTTATTTTGTGTATTACGTACGAAACTTGTGTTATTTTGCACTATGATTCTTCATTATGGCGTGTGAACTTCCGTGATATGCTAATTAGTGGTAATTTATTTGCTAGTGGATTTATTATTTGTTGTCATTGTCATCCATATACGTGTCATTAGGAAAATACTGGCCAAAATGGCCTAGCCAGATCAAGTGGGTCGAGCACCCCGCCGAAAACTATACAAAGCTAGACAAAGGCCATTTCTCTGTCTCGACACATCCCATGTTCAAAATATATCGGCCCACTGAAGATGCCTTTACCCCATATGTTTTTTTACTCAACAGGTTGTTGCAGCCCGTGTAAGATGTTTGTTGCATCACATATACTACAACTTTCTTAGCCTCTCTACCATTTGTCCTATGTGGCACATTTTGCACATTTTTTGTAGATGGATGACATTAAACTCTGAGCATGCATCCTGATGTGGTGGAGCAGGCAAATGCAGTCGCGTAGAAGGTTTTTCTGGTGGGCTCATATGTTGCTTGTTGGTGTTGGCTGGCATGGCTGCTGCTGCACGAGTGCGGCCATCTCCCTGCTCGATGAGGAAACACGCAAAGACAGAGAGGGATCGTCGTCGTCTTTCCCTCGCTCCTCTTGCTCTGTCTCCCCCTCCTCCCCCTGGGATGTCGTCCGTCGGTTTTGGTGAGTCTGCCGCCTCCATCCTCCTCTCCTCTCTCAGAGCATCTCCACTCGCCTACCCAGGACGCCAAAATTCGGTCCGGACGCCGAAAATCGGCCCAGTCGCGTACCCAGGGACCTGTTTCGTCCGGATTTCGGCGTGTTTTGGTCCGGTCTACCCAGGCCGAACCCAAGTTCCCGGGTACGCTCTGGGGACATCGGACGCCGCAAAAAATGGCGTGGGCCAGCTCTGTCGGCGAGATCATTCCCATTCCCACCCACTCCACTCGCCCAGACTGCCGCGAAGAGCTCCCAGCGCCCCCTGTTGCCATGATTTCGCCAGCGGAGCTCCTGCGCGCTGAGACATGCCCACGCCTCTAGCTACGCTCGCCATAGTTGCCTCCCACCACCACGCCTTCCCCGCCGCCGATCTCGCCGACCTAGCCTCGTCGTAGCTCTGCTTCGCTACGTGCTCCCACCACCACGCCTGCCAAGTGTTCGGCATTTGACCGGATTCGACCATGGACTCGACGACGACGAGATACTCGCCATTGACTCCGACGAGGACGAGATACTCGCCATGGACTCCGACGACGAGGAGATGATCGCCGTACTCCTAGAGGAGGAGAGCTCCGAGGTCGCCGAAGGTGAAGAGCACTTGCAGATCCTCGCATCGCTCGCCCAGCTGTACATGCAGATGGCGAAGCCGAAGCGCGGTGGTTCGGCGCCAGGTTGCCGGAAGTGCAAGGCGAGACAAAGGATAGAGGGCTACTGCATGTTGTACGCCGACTACTTCGCCTACCAACCACTCCATGGAGAGGACGTGTTTCGCCGCCGTGTCAGGATGAGCCGGAAGCTCTTCCTCAAGATCGTGCATGCCATCTGGGAGTTTGACCCATATTTCCTTTGCAAGAAGGACCGTGTAACACCCTCAGAATCGGGCTTATGCAAGTTTTAGCGAAAACCCGCCAAACCCGCATAGAAACGATTCAAAGGTGCCCACCTGGCACTTTCGTGCGGGTGGAAAACGAAGTAATAACATTACACAACAGTCCTCGATGGGACCCACAGAACAGATATATATATATATATATATATATATAACACGACTCCATGAGTCAAGAATACAGATATACGGTACAAAGATCCAAATCACCTTGAAAACGATAGAGCGTCCAGCTACGGACAAGATGCAAATGGGGCTAAGAGCACTGAAGAATAACCAATGGCGTCCATAACCCTGCGAGCCAAGCGGAAGGTAACCTGCTAACGACGTCGATCTCAAAACCTGCTTCAACAAAGGGATGCCGACAAAGGGCAAAGGAAAAAGAGGAGGCGTCGATCGAGGCGAAGACACGGCGAGACTAGAATTCGGCGTTCCTCGCCTACACAGGTATGATGGACTGCAGCGGCAGCGACAGCATGCACTAAACAACCTATAGGGACTCGATACAACTGGCGGCTATCAGAGAGGGGTAAGAAAGACCTATTCGGAACCAACCTGATACTACCATCAAACAAACCCATCCTGGTGTTTCCCCCTCGAAACCAAACGAGGAAGTCAACCGAGGAACTCACACCGTTGGCAGTTTTATTTATTCAGTTATCGTTGCAGTAATTACTAGTCAGGTATAGATAGTCATCCTGATAAAATAAGCAGTGGGCACTTTTAGTTGATCATTCCGTTGTAGTGGCAAAACTTACTAGTCAGATACAATTAGCATGAGTTATCCCAAAACCCAGCAGTTGTTGGCCCTTTTATTTAGCCATTCCGTTGTAGTTGCAATACTTACTAGTCAGATACAATGGTCGCAAGCGACAACCAAAACAAGCAATTGTGGGCGGTTTTATTTAGCCATTCCATCATAGTGAAGCTGATTACTAGTCATATAAAGTCAAATTTATAGCACTACTTTAGTTATAGTTGTCTATGATAGAGATATTGTGCTCCAAGTCGTCCATAACCGCGGACACGGCTTTCAGAAAGTTTTACCCGGCCGGGGTGCACCAATAGCAACACACGCTCGATCAACCTCGGAAAAACCAAATCAAAACCCAACGAGGCCTTCACGACAAAGCAATCACAGGATTCAGAAATATTTCAGGGGGCCACCCCTTGGAGTACACCCGCAACGAAGTTAGATGACTCCGAGACGGACCCGAGGTTTGGGTGGACGGCTGTGAACGACTGGGAACCCAAAACTGGGCTTGTAGACACCGCGAAAACGTGTCCCGATTCTAAACAGTACAGTGTGCCCCTCGCACAATCGTAAATAAAGCAGTAGCATGGCATAAGTACGAGATAGTAAATAAAACCTCAAACTAGTTTGTGGCCCCAAGAAATAAGACTGAATCAAGCTCTGGCTCAGGGGGGTCCCATAATCCTCCCGGATGTGGATAGCGCGAAAATTCAAGGAACAGGTATCAAGTACTCGGGGTCCTACGGGACACAAGTGGACGGTTAACAACCAAATAACATCTATTGCCCACCTGTGCCTCTGCTTACTTACTTCAATTTTAGTTGTTAAACAGGAATTAAAGTGAACGATAAGTAAAGCCATGATCATCTCCAACATCAAACAAGCGGCAATACTCCAACAACTGTGGTACTTGGCGACACGCAACAACACTTGAGCAAGCGACTACGACGCGCAAGTCCAACTATCTACCAAACAACAGGTAATAGGATGTGTCCAAGGCAATATAAGGCTGCAAGGGATAACAGATGCGGAAACTAGAGCAACGCATAACAGATAGCAATAGATCAACAGGAGGAATAAATACTATAAAAGTAAGATAGGTAGAAAGGGAGATGCTACTTTGAAAACATTGCGGAGGGTTCAACCGAAGATCGGGGCGAAACTCACATCAAATCAACGGCCTTATCCGCGAAGAAGCAAAACACTAGAATAAACACCGGATGCAATATTTAATACTACGGCAAAAGATCGGCATGATGCATGTATGATGAATGACATGGCAAGAGTGCGATGCGATTAGGCAATATTAAGCGGAACCGGGGTCCCGACATTAATTAATAGGTTCAAGTTGTTTTTCTACCCCGCAAATTAAATGTTGTATTAACATGGCAAGATAAGTTACCGGTTCGCTACACAACTTTTAAATGAGGCCAATATAAGACTAGATTTGCCCGCATATGGGCCCCATATTTAATTATATGGTGAATCGGCATAAGGCCCCCAAACCACACAATATGCATGCGAGATGAACAATTAATATGCGACAAGTTGTATTATATTATAAAATAGGGTTTCGGGAAGGGGTTCACACATTAGGGGTCGAAGATCTTGGTCCGGGGGTTTCGGGGTTCGGTCTCAGGGTTCAGGGTTCGACGGGCTCGGTCTCGGCAGAAACATTCTCGATCAATGGGTAGATCTTGTCGCATCCGGGTTCTCGGCGAGCTCGGCGTCCGGGAAGGAGAACTTGTTGTCCAGGGCCTCGGTGTCCGGGGTGAAGTACTCGGCGTTCCGGGTGGGTGACCTTGGCGTTCGGCAACCTACGAAGTAGACCTTGGAGTTCCGCGATGATCTTGTCGATTCCCTGTCGAAGGCCTTCGGGTACGGGGTCTCGGCGAACTTCGCGTGTCGAGGTTCGGTTTCCGGTTCCGGCGCCGTGGTCTTGCAGAGTTTCCCGGGTCTCGACTTGTGTCGGTCTTGTCGTTAGCCGAACTTGGCATCGTGGCGGTCTCTTCTCGTGGCGTCGGTCTTGTGGTCCGAGAGGGAGGGTGACGCCGTGATCGGTCTTCAAGGGTCCGAAAGGCGATCTTGGCGTTCCGGGCATCTTCGGTCCTCGGATCCGAGAGGGAGTACTTGTCGTCTGTGACGGAGAGGTTGGAATCCTGCGGAGTCACTTTAGGTTCTTGCCAAGATCTCGCGGCTTGAATCGTGTGTCAGTCCATCCTTGCCATAACCACATCTACAACAAAGAACTTGGTGGCGATGGCGCCGACGAGGGCATGTGGCTTGAGACGCGCTGCGATGAGCCAACCGGAGGCCGAGGCAGGGACACAGAGCGAGCACCGACGCGGCGGTCCACGAGCAGGGGGGTCGACGCGGCCAGGCGCCAGGACGGCGGCGCTGCGGGGTCCGGCGGCGCTCGGGAGGAGCCATGGTGGCGACGGGGAGGCGCTCGAGGCGGAGAAGGCGTGGACGAGGCGGCGAACTCGGGCACGCGGGCGAGCTTCGGGAAGGCCGGCCGGGCAAGGTCGGGTTGCGGGCCGCGCGGGCCGGGCGTGGCCGCGAGGCGAGGACGGGCAGGACGCGGCGGGAGGCAGAGGCGGGCGAGTGGCGGTGCAGTGGCGGGAGGATGAAGAGCGCCGGGCTGAGACAAGGAGGGATGCGGCGAGGCGGGCTCGCGGAGAGAGGCGGACGACGAGGTAGGGCTCCGGGGGCGGCCATGGGAGGCGGGCGCGGAGCTCGGAGCCGGGAGGGCGAGGGGCCGAGAGGAGGGCCGCCAGGAGAGGTGGTGGCGGAGCTATCTGAGGCGAGGGCCGGGCGGACGCCGGAGGCGGGCCGAGGTGGAGCGGATAGGGGCGAACGGCGAGGAAGCCAGAGGCGGCGCATGAGGCAGCATGGGCGAGGAGGAGGAGAGGGCCGGGCGACGCGGGTGGGCCGAGAGGAGAGGGAGGCGTGGGGAGAGAGGAGGTTGGGGACGCGGTGTCTGCCGGGAGGACGGGGGTAGGTGGGGAGGTGGGTCCCAGGCGGGCCAGGTGGTGGGACCAGAGGGGCGCGGGCCCGCGGGCAGGCTGGGGGTGAGGGGTTTGACCGCGTGGGGAGGGGGCTGGTGGCGGTGGGCCAGGGCGTGGGGTCGGTTGGGGCCCGGGTGTCGGTGAGGGAGAGGGAGAGGGGGTAGGAAAGTTGTGGGTGAGAGAGGGAGTGGGGTGAGTTGAGTGGGTGGATTGATGAGGTGGCAAGGTGGGTAGGAAAATGGGGGAGGGGTGAGGTGGCGAGCTGGGATAGGTGGGTAGGATAGGTTTGGGTAGATTTAGGATTCGGGTGGGCTGGTTTAGGTGGACCGATTTTATTCCGGGGGTGGTCGACTGGGTCGAATCGGCCCGTTCGACTGCCCCACTAAAAATAATTAAATATTTTATTTATTTCAAACAGGGCTTTTGCAACCCGATAGCAGACAAAACAAAATAATCCGGAGACCCGAGTTTTGCGTTTGGAACATAGACGGGGCGTTTAGAAAACAAAAACAGGTTTTTCCGCAAATAGTTTTATGCGAGCAAAATGCAAGATGATGACGATGTTCAAATGCAATGTGGCATGATGACATGAGCATGCGGTCATGATGATGCAATGCACAAAAACAACGCGCTTTTCTAGTAGTGGTTTTGGCGGGATGCCACAATTCGACACCACTAACAATGGATCTCGCCCTCGAGATCCGCCTCATGGTACCGGAAGGAAAGTCGGCGATCTGCATCTTCGCGCTTCGTGTAGATCCTCGCGACACCACTAACAAGAGGTCGTTGTCCGTGATCGGCGAGAGGGCACTCCGGGAACAAAAGGTCGAAGGTAGAGGTATCAACAAATAAAGCCACCTCTAGCTTCCGTGAACGGAGTAAAATCGATGGATCCACTGATTCGATGTACCAGAGCGAATGATAAGAGTAGTCGGATGGTGATCAGTCCATCGCGCACCCAAACCATTACTCTGCACACGAATAGGCGGATTATGCAACCAACTCTCGGAATCGGACTGAAGATCTCGACAAACGAGGTTCAGAAACAAGGGAGTGATGCAGACTCTGCATCAGATCTGGCGTAGATGATGTCGTCGCGTCGGAAACACCGGAAGGCACGAACAAGGAACAAAGAATGGTACCATAGACGAAGGATTCCTCGGATAGCATGAAGACCGGATGTAGCAACACCGTTACCAAAAGAGGAAGCGAAACCCTGAAGGTACAACGGAACCCAACCACGAGAAATCCTGGACTCGAAGAGAGAGACGAGAGCGGATTCAAAACACGTAGAGGTAAGAGGAGAATAGCAGAGGGGTAAGGAGTAAAATCAGACCTAATCAGAACTATCCAACCGATTTTTCAAAAATAGTTTTGATACTCTACTTCGGCCGTTAGCTAGGTTATCCTACAGGCTGGACTTGTGGGGTATCGCAATCACGAGCTCGATACCACTCTGAACACCTCGAATCGGGCCTATGCAAGTTTTAGCAAAACCCGCCAAACCCGCATAGAAACGATTCAAAGGTGCCCACCAGCACTTTCGTGCGGGTGGAAAACGGTAATAACATTACACAACAGTCCTTGATGGGACCCATGTAACATATATATATAACACGACTCCATGAGTCAAGAATACGAATATACGGTACAAAGATCCAAATCACCTTGAAAACGATAGAGCGTCCAGCTACGGACAAGATGCAAATGGGGCTAAGAGCCCGAATAATAACCAATGGCGTCCATAACCCCTGCCCAGCCAAGCCGGAAGGGTAACCGCTAACGACGTCGATCTCAAAACCGCTTCAACAAAAGGGTTCGACAAAGGGCAAAGGAAAAAGAGGAGCGTCGATCGAGGCCAAGACACGGCGAGACTAGAATTGGCGTTCCTCGCCACACAGTATGATGGATCGCAGCGGCGGCAAAGGCATGCACTAAACAACCTATAGGGACTCGATACAACTGGCGGCTATCAGAGAGGGGTAAGAAAGACCTATTCGGAACCAACCTAATACTACCATCAAACAAACCCATCCTGGTGTTTCCCCCTCGAAACCAAACGAGGAAGTCAACCGAGGAACTCACCGCTGGCGCTTTATTTATTCAGTTATCGTTGCAGTGATTACTAGTCAGGTATAGATAGTCATCCTGATAAAATAAGTAGTGGGCACTTTTAGTTGATCATTCCGTTGTAGTGGCAAAACTTACTAGTCAGATACAATTAGCATGAGTTATCCCAAAACCCAGCAGTTGTTGGCCCTTTTATTTAGCCATTCCGTTGTAGTTGCAATACTTACTAGTCAGATACAATGGTCGCAAGCGACAACCAAAACAAGCAATTGTGGGCGGTTTTATTTAGCCATTCCATCATAGTGAAGCTGATTACTAGTCATATAAAGTCAAATTTATAGCACTACTTTAGTTATAGTTGTCTATGATAGAGATACTGTGCTCCAAGTCGTCCATAACCGCGGACACGGCTTTCAGAAAGTTTTACCCGGCCGGGGTGCACCAATAGCAACACACGCTCGATCAACCTCGGAAAAACCAAATCAAAACCCAACGAGGCCTTCACGACAAAGCAATCACAGGATTCAGAAATATTTCAGGGGCCACCCTTGAGTACACCAAGAACGGTTAGATGACTCGAGACGGACCCGAGGTTTGGGTGGACGGTCAGAACGATCGGGAACCCAAAACTGGGCTTGTAGACACCGCTAAAACGTGTCCCGATCCTAAATAAAGATCAAGTGCCCTCGCACAATCGTAAATAAAGTAGCATGGCATAAGTACAGGATAGTAAATAAAACCTCAAACTAGTTTGTGGCCCCAAGAAATAAGACTGAATCAAGCTCTGGCTCAGGGGGGTCCCATAATCCTCCCGGATGTGGATAGCGCGAAAATTCAAGGAACAGGTATCAAGTACTCGGGGTCCTACGGGACACAAGTGGACGGTTAACAACCAAATAACATCTATTTCCCACCTGTGCCTCTGCTTACTTACTTCAATTTTAGTTGTTAAACAGGAATTAAAGTGAACGATAAGTAAAGCCATGATCATCTCCAACATCAAACAAGCGGCAATACTCCAACAACTGTGGTACTTGGCGACACGCAACAACACTTGAGCAAGCGACTACGACGCGCAAGTCCAACTATCTACCAAACAACAGGTAATAGGATGTGTCCAAGGCAATATAAGGCTGCAATGGATAACACGGGTACGGAAACTAGAGCAACGCAACACAGATAGCAATAGATCAACAGGAGGGAATAAGTACTATAAAAGTAAGATAGGTAGAAAGGGGGAGATGCTCGCCTGAAAACATTGCCGAGGGTTCAACCGAAGATCGGGGCGAAACTCACATCAACTCAGCGGCCTTATCCGCGAAGAAGCAAAACACTAGAATAAACACCGGATGCAATATTTAATACTACGGCAAAAGATAGGCATGATGCATGTATGATGAATGACATGGCAAGAGTGCGATGCGATTAGGCAATATTAAGCGGAACCGGGGTCCCGACATTAATTAATAGGTTCAAGTTGTTTATCTACCCCGCAAATTAAATGTTGTATTAACATGGCAAGATAAGTTACCGGTTCGCTACACAACTTTTAAATGAGGCCAATATAAGACTAGATTTGCCCGCATATGGGCCCCATATTTAATTATATGGTGAATCGGCATAAGGCCCCCAAACCACACAATATGCATGTGAGATGAACAATTAATATGCGACAAGTTGTATTATATTATAAAATAGGGTTTCGGGAAGGGGTTCACACATTAGGGGTCGAAGATCTTGGTCCGGGGGTTTCGGGGTTCGGTCTCAGGGTTCAGGGTTCGACGGGCTCGGTCTCGGCAGAAACATTCTCGATCAATGGGTAGATCTTGTCGCATCCGGGTTCTCGGCGAGCTCGGCGTCCGGGAAGGAGAACTTGTTGTCCAGGGCCTCGGTGTCCGGGGTGAAGTACTCGGCGTTCCGGGTGGGTGACCTTGGCGTTCGGCAACCTACGAAGTAGACCTTGGAGTTCCGCGATGATCTTGTCGATTCCCTGTCGAAGGCCTTCGGGTACGGGGTCTCGGCGAACTTCGCGTGTCGAGGTCCGGTTTCCGGTTCCGGCGTCGTGGTCTTGCAGAGTTTCCCGGGTCTCGACTCGTGTCGGTCTTGTCGTTAGCCGAACTTGGCATCGTGGCGGTCTCTTCTCGTGGCGTCGGTCTTGTCGAGGAGGAGAGGACGCCGTGATCGGTCTTCAAGGGTCCGAAAGGCGATCTTGGCGTTTCGGGCATCTTCGGTCCTTGGATCCGAGAGGGAGTACTTGTCGTCTGTGACGGAGAGGTTGGAATCCTGCGGAGTCACTTTAGGGTTCCTTGCTGAAGATCTCGTCGGTACTGAATCAGGTGTCAGGTCCATCCCTTGCCATAACCACATCACAACAGCAACCTTGGTGAGCGATGGCGCTGCCGACGAGGGCATGTGGCTTGAGACGCGCTGCGATGAGCCAACCGGAGGCCGAGGCAGGGACACAGAGCGAGCACCGACGCGGCGGTCCACGAGCAGGGGGGTCGACGCGGCAGCGCCAGACGGGCGCGGCGCCGGGAGGAGCCATGGTGGCGACGAGGCGCCGCGGAAAGGCGTGAAGGCGGGACGGGCGGCGAACTCAAGAGCGCGAAGGCCGCGCCGGAAAGCTTCGGTTGCGGCCGAGGCGCCACGGGCTCACGTGGGCCGCGAGGCGAGAGGCGGAAGCAGAACGCGGCGGCGGGAGGTGCGAGGCGGAGCGGCACTGCCGGCGGGAGACGCCAAGGAGGATGAAGAGCGAGCGCCAGGACGGCGAGGGCCGCGAGGGATCTTGCAGGGAGGCTCACGGAGAGAGGCGGACGACGAGGTAGGGCTCAAGGCCGAGGGGCGGCGCCAGGGAGGCGGGCGCGGAGCTCGGAGCGGGAGGCGAGGCGGAGAGGAGGGCCGGGAGAGGTGGTGGCGAGCTATGCGAGGCCGGGCAGACGCCAGCCGAGGCGGGCCGAGGAGCGGGAGAGGGAGAACGGCGCAAGCCTGAGGCATGGAGGCGAGGCTGAGGAGGAGGCTGGCAGCCGGGCCGGAGAGGAGAGGGAGGCCGGGAGAGGAGGAGGGACGCGGTGTCTGGGAGGACGGGGAGGGTCCCAGGCGGCTGTGGTGGGACCAGAGGGGCTGGGCCAGGCGTGGGGAGGGCTCACCGGTGGCGGTGGCCCAGGGCGTGGGGTCGGTTGGGGCCCGGGTGTCGGTGAGGGAGAGGGAGAGGGGGTAGGAAAGTTGTGGGTGAGAGAGGGAGTGGGGTGAGTTGAGTGGGTGGATTGATGAGGTGGCAAGGTGGGTAGGAAAATGGGGGAGGGGTGAGGTGGCGAGCTGGGATAGGTGGGTAGGATAGGTTTGGGTAGATTTAGGATTCGGGTGGGCTGGTTTAGGTGGACCGATTTTATTCCGGGTGGTCGATCGGAATCGGCCCGCTCGACCGCCCACTAAAAATAATTAAATATTTTATTTATTTCAAACAGGGCTTTTGCAACCCGATAGCAGACAAAACAAAATAATCCGGAGACCCGGGTTTTGCGTTTGGAACATAGACGGGGCGTTTAGAAAACAAAAACAGGTTTTTCCGCAAATAGTTTTATGCGAGCAAAATGCAAGATGATGACGATGCTCAAATGCAATGTGGCATGATGACATGAGCATGCGGTCATGATGATGCAATGCACAAAAACAACGCGATTTTCTAGTAGTGGTTTTGGCGGGATGCCACAGACCGCACCGGCTTGGTTGGGTTTTCCTCGCTTCAGAAGTGCACCATGGCGATGAGGTTGCTTGCATATGGAGCGCCGGCTGACAGTGCCGATGACTATCTCCGCATCACCGAGTTCACCGCCCTTGATTGCTTGTACAGGTTCTCGCAGGCGTTGATTGCGATGTTCGGGAACAAGACGGAGATCATCCACTGTTGAAGACACTGCTCGGATCCTCGCAGTCAATAAAAGTAGAGGATTTCCTGGTATGCTTGGAAGCATAAATTGCATGCATTGGGAGTGGAAGAACTGTCCATTTGAATGACAAGGAATGTACAAAGGCCACAAAGGAGGATGCATTGTGATACTTGAGTGTAACACCCTCAGAATCGGACCTATGCAAGTTTGGGCAAAATTCACCAAACCCGCATAGAAACGATTCAAAGGTGCCCACCAGGCACTTTCGTGCGGGTGGAAAACGAAGTAATAACATTACACAACAGTCCTCGATGGGACCCACCGAACATATATATATATATAACAGCGACTCAGAGAGTCAAGATTACAGATATAATATACAAAGATCCAAATCACCTTGAAATCGATATAGCGTCCAGCTACGGACAAGATGCAAATGGGGCTAAGAGCCCTGAAGAATAACCAATGGCGTCCATAACCCTGCCCAGGCCAAGCCGGAAGGGTAACCCTGCTAACGACGTCGATCTTAAACCTGCTTAAACAAAAGGGGTGCCGACAAAGGGCAAAGGAAAAAGAGGAGCGCCAAGATCGAGGCCAAGACACTGCGAGGCTAGAATTCGGGTCCTCGCCACATAGGTATGGTGGATCAAGCGCAGCGCAGATGCACTAAACAACCTATAGAGACTCGATACAACCGGCGGTTATCGACGTGGGTGAGAATGACCTATCCGGATCCAACCGGAGCTATCACCAAACAAACCCATCTGGCGCTTCTCGAGACCAATCGAGGAAGTCAACCGAGGAACTCACACGGTTGGCGCTTTATTTATTCATTATGGTTGCGCACCTTACTAGTCAATTTTAGATAATCGTCCCGATAAAGTAAGAAGTGGGCACTTTTAGTTAACCATTCCGTTATAGTGGCAGCACTTACTAGTCGATACATTTAACATGAGATAACCCAAAACCCAAAGCAGCTTGTTGGTACTTATATTCAGCCATTTCGCTAGAAGTTGCAATACTTACTAGTCAGTACAATTGTCGCAAGCGACAACCAAACAAGCAATTGTGGGTATTAATTAGCCATTCCATTATAGTGAAGCTGATTACTAGTCATTATAAGTCAAATTTATAGCAAGAACTTTAGTTATGCTTGTCTATGATCGAGATATCGTGCTCCAAGTCGTCCATATCCGCGACACGGCTTTCGTAAAGTTTTACCCGCGGGTGCACCAATAGCAACACACGCCGATCAACCTCGAAAACCAAATCAAAACCCAACGAGGCTTTCACGATCGAACAATCACAGATTCAGAAATATTTCGGGGCCACCCTTAAGTAGATTCCAAAGCTAGCCGACTCGAGACGGCCTCAAGGTTTGGGTGGACGGCGTAACCGGGAACCCGAAGTGTGGCTGGGCTTGTCGATACCGCGTAACGTGTCCCGATCCTAACAGTACAAGGTGCTCCTCGCACAAATTAAATACGTAAAGTAGCATGGCATAAGTACAGGATAGTAAAACACCTCAAACTAGTTTGTGGCCCCAAGAAATATGACGAATCAAGCTCGCTCGGGGGTCCCATATACCTCCGGATGTGGATAGCGCAAAAATCAAGGAATGTATCAAGTACTCGGGTCTTACGGACACAAATGGGCTCGAAACCAAATATTATCTATCACCCACCGATGCCTCTCGCTTATTCAATTTTAGTTGTTAAACAGATTAAAGTGACGAAAAGTAAAACTAGAATCATCTCCAACATCAACATGCGGCAATACATCAAGAATCGTGGCATTAGACGACACGCAACAGCACTTGAGCAAGCAACTACGACGCGCAAGTCCAACTATCTACCAAACAACAGGTAATAGGGTGTGTCCAAGGCAATATAGGGCTGCACGGTATATCACAGGTACGGAAACTAAAGCATCGCAACACAGATAGCAATAGATCAACAGGAGGGAATAAAGACTATAAAAGTAAGATAGGTAGAAAGGGGGAGATGCTCGCCTGAAAACATTGTCGAAGGTTTCAACCGAAGATCGGGGCGAAGCTCACATCAACTCAACGGCCTTATCCGCGAAGAAGCAAAACACTAGAATAAACACCGGATGCAATATTTAATACACGGCAGAAGATCGGCATGATGCATGTATGATGTATGACATGGCAAAGGTGCGATGCAATTAGGTCATATTAAGCGGAACCGGGGTCCCGACAATTAATTAGATGGCTCGAGTTGTTTCGAAAACCCCGCAATTTAAATGTTGTTTAACAAGGTAAGAAGTAATACGGGTTCGCTACACAAGTTTAAATGAGGCCAATATAAGGCTAGATTTGCCCGCATATGGGCCCCATATTTAGTTATTAGGTGAATCGGCATAAGGCCCCCAAACCACAGATATGCATGCGAGTATGACAGTTCAATATGCAACAAGTTGTTATTATGTTTTAAAATAGGGTTCTCGGATAAGGGTCACACTTTAGGGTTCTCGACGATCTTGGGGGTTCCGGGGTTCGGGGTCGGTCTCGGGGTCCAGGGTTCGACGGTTCGGTCTCGGCGGGAGCGTTATCGGATATCGGGGGTAGATCTTGTCGAATCCGGTAAGCCGGACTTGGTTTGGTGTCGGGGGCGAAACGGGTGCTTTTGGGTCGGTGCCGTTCTTGTCGCGTTCGCGGTCTTCGGGTCATGTCGTCGTTCATGGCGTTCGGGACGAAGCACTTGTCGCATCGGGGGGCTCGGTGTCCTCGAGGGAGTACTTGGCGTTCCGGGTGGCGATCTGAGCGTCCGAGAGATGATCTTGTTGCATCCACGGCCTTCGGGTATGGGGGGGGTCTCGGCGACCTTGGCGGTTTCGAGGGGAAGATCTTGGCATCCGGTTCTCGGCGAACTTGTCGTGTCGGGTTCGGTCTCCGGGGTACTTGGCGTTCTATGAAGCAGAGCTCGGGACCTTCGGCTCCGGGGGGGAAGTTCTCGGCGTTCTCGATGAAGACCTAGGCGAGGTGATCTTGGGGGTGGTTCTTGGCGTGTCGAGGGTTCGGTCCTCGATTCCGTGAGGAAGACCTTGATGTACCGAGGATTGCGAGTCCTTGACGTCAACATTCTCGCGGACGAGCTCGAGGTTCTGCATCGCGGCTCGAACACGGGTCCACAGTGCGGCGTGGGTCGCGGATCGGGCTTCGCGGAACTTGACGGCGGGCGGGACGCGAAGCGCAGTGTGACACTAGCCGATGTGGGGCCCACCTGACGGCGCAGGACGACGAGAGATCGAGGACGCGGGCGCCGGAGACGCCGGGCAGCTGCTCGAGTCGGCGACGAAGGGAACCAGGCGAGGTGGCGATGCGGGGCTCGAGGCGCTACTGGGCGAGGTGGCTCGCCGGAGGAAGAGGCCGACGAACTTGGGGGGCTTAGGGGCGACGCGACGAGGCGGGCCGGGCGGGGCAGGTGGGGCCGCAGGGCTCGTGGGCGAGGCGCGGAGGGGTCGCCGGAGCTCGCAGCGGAGGCGCGGAGGTGCGGGAGAGGCCGCAGCGTGGAGGGCGCGGGCGAGGCTTGTGCCGATGGCGGCCCGGTGCTGGCGGCGAGACGCTGCCATGCGACGAAGCTCGGGAAGGAGGACGCGGCGTCGGGGCGCGTCTGCAGGGCGCCGCCGAGCCGGGCGTGGCGCAGGCAGTGGTCGGGCGCCGGGAGGTCTTGGCGGCGGTCCGCTGGGTCATGGCCGGGGAGGGGCGCGCGAGGCGGCGGAAGGTGGGCGCGAGGCGGGCGGGGCGGGCTGAGGCGGGCGGCGCGCGGAGCTCGCAGTGGGGGAAAAGGGGCGGCCGAAGGGAGAGAGGAGCAGGCGGAGGGGTGGGTGAGGGGCGGGCCAAGGCAACGCCGGTCGCCGGAGGTGGAGGAGGGAGAGCGTCGGTGGCAGGGAGGAAGAGAGATGAAGGAGGCGGGGTTGGGGCGACGCGTGCGTGGGGGAGGGCCGGGGCTGGTGGGTCCGGATGAGAGGGTCCAGGCGGGCAGGCTGGGGGGTTGACCGCGAGGGAGCTAGCGGGTGTGGCTGCCGGGTGGGGACAGATGGGATGGGCCCGCGGGGTGGTGGTGTGTTGGTGGGTGGAAACTGGGGAGGGGCTGCGTGGCTGTGAGGCGGGGTGGGCCCAGGCGAGGCGTGGGCCACGCGCAGGGAGAGGGAGTGGCTGGGGTATGCTGCTGGCGTGCGTGTGTGTGTGGTGTGAGTGCAGGGTGGGTTGAGAGGAGGGATTAGGTGGGGAGAGGATAGGATGACGTGGCGAGAGTTGAGTGGTGGAGGGAGAGGGAGGAGGTGAGGTGGCAGGAGATGATTGGGCCGGGTGAGGTGGAGGGATGGATTGGGTAGATTTCTGGGTAGCTATAGGATTAGCAGGGTGGTTAGGTGGACCGATATTTAAACTGGGGGTGGTCGTTCGGGTCGGGACGGCCCGTTCGACTGCCCCCGCTAAAAATAAAATAAATTTTTATTTGTTTAATTGGACCGTTTGCAAACCGCTCGCGGCCAAAACAAAATTATCCGGCGACCCGGGTTTTGCGTTTGAATTAGGATGGGGCGTCTTAGAAAATAAAACAGGTTTTTGCGAAATAGTTTTAGACAAACAACATGATGATGACGATGCAATGCACAAATTCAACGCGATTTTCTAGTAGTGGTTTTGCGGGATGCCACAATTCGACACCACTAACAATGGATCTCGTCCTCGAGATCCGCCTCATGGTACCGGAAGGAAGGTCGGCGATCTGCATCTTCTCGCTTCAGGTAGATCCTCGCGACACCACTAACGATGGTCCCTTCTTCATCTTGAAAACGGCGACACCACCAACAAAGGGTCGTTGCTCCTGATCGTCGAGAGAACACTCCGGAAACAAAAGGACGAAGATAGAGGCATCAAACGATAAAGCCACCTCTAACTTCCATGGACGGAGTAAAACTGCCGGATCCCCTGATTCAACGTACAAGGGCGAATGATAAGAGCAGTGGTAGGGTAGCTACTCCATCCCGCACTCAAACCATTACTCTGCACGCGAATAGACGGACTAAGCAACCAACTCTCGGAATTAGACTGAAGATCTCGACAAGCGAGGTTCAGGAACAAAGGAATGTTGCCAGCATAATCGTATGAAAAACACACTGATTAAGTTTCGCGATGGTTCCATTGGACTGAACAACACATGCTCAGGGTCGACTCCAACTTCACCAAAGCTCGTCCTTCTCATATGTTTTTCAACGACACTGATATCCAGCAAGGAACACATCTGGATAAAGAGCTCAAGAACAAGACATCGGAGGAAGGGTTCAACAGACAAGTTGCAGATTGATGATCGTAGCACCTCCGTTACAAAAGGGAGAAAGCGAAACCCTGAAGGTACGACGGAAACCCAACCACGAGAAATCCTGGACTCGAAGAAAGAGAAGAGAGCGGATTCAAAAACACGTAGAGGTAAGAGGAGAACAGCAGAGGGGTAAGGAGTAAAACCAGACCTAGTCAGAACTATCCAACCGATTTTCCAAAATAGTTTTGACTCTCTACTTCGACCGTTAGCTAGGTTATCCTACAGGCTGGACTTGTGGGGTATCGCAACCGCCGAGCTCGATACCAGTAACACCCTCAGATCGGACCTATGCAAGTTTGGGCAAAATTCACCAAACCCGATAGAAACGATTCAAAGGTGCTCACCAGCACTTTCGCGGGTGGAAAACGGAAGTAATAACATTACACAGTCCTCGATGGGACCCACCGAACATATATATATAACAATGACTCGTAGAGTCAAGATTACGATATAATATACAAAGATCCAAATCACCTTGAAATCGATATAGCGTCCACGGACAAGATGCAAATGGGGCTAAGAGCCCAAGAATAACCAATGGCGCCCATAACCCCGCCTGTGCCAAGCCGGAAGGGTAACCCCGCTAACGACGCCGATCTTAAAACCTGCTTAAACAAAAGGGGTGCCGACAAGGGCAAAGGAAAAAGAGGAGCGCCAAGATCGAGGCCAAGACACGCGAGGCTAGAATTGGCGGTCCTCGCCACATAGGTATGGTGGATCAAGCGGCAAAGATGCACTAAACAACCTATAGAGACTCGATACAACTGGCGGTTATCAGAGAGGGGTGAGAATGACCTATTCGGATCCAACCTGGAGCTATCACCAAACAAACCCATCCTGGCGTTTCCCCCTCGAGACCAATCGAGGAAGTCAACCGAGGAACTCACGGTTGGCGCTTTATTTATTCAGTTATGGTTGCGGCACCTTACTAGTCAAGTTTAGATAATCGTCCTGATAAAGTAAGCAGTGGGCACTTTTAGTTAACCATTCCGTTATAGTGGCAGCACTTACTAGTCAGATACATTTAACATGAGATAACCTAAAACCCAGCAGTTGTTGGTACTTATATTTAGCCATTTCGTTGTAGTTGCAATACTTACTAGTCAGGTACAATTGTCGCAAGCGACAACCAAACAAGCAATTGTGGGCAGTATTAATTAGCCATTCCATTATAGTGAAGCTGATTACTAGTCATTATAAGTCAAATTTATAGCAAGAACTTTAGTTATGCTTGTCTATGATCGAGATATCGCTCCAAGTCGTCCATATCCGCGGACACGGCTTTCGTAAAGTTTTACCCGCCGGGTGCACCAATAGCAACACACGCCGATCAACCTCGAAAACCAAATCAAAACCTTGAGGCTTTCACGACGAACAATCACAGATTCAGAAATATTTCGGGGGCCCCTTAAGTAGATTCCACGAAGCTAGCCGACCAGAGACGGCTCAAGGTTTGGGTGGACGGCGGTGACTGGGAACCCGAAGTGTGGCTGGGCTTGTCGATACCGCGTAAACGTGTCCCGATCCTAAAGACAGTGCTGTGCTCCTGCACAAATTAAATACGAAGTAGCATGGCATAAGTACAGGATAGTAAAAACACCTCAAACTAGTTTGTGGCCCCAAGAAATATGACGGAATCAAGCTCTGGCTCAGGGGGGTCCCATATACCTCCCGGATGTGGATAGCGCGCAAAAATCAAGGAACAGGTATCAAGTACTCGGGGTCTTACGGGACACAAATGGGCGTTCGGAAACCAAATATTATCTATCACCCACCGATGCCTCTGCTTATTCAATTTTAGTTGTTAAACAGAGATTAAAGTGACGAAAAGTAAAACTAGAATCATCTCCAACATCAACATGCGGCAATACATCAGCAACTGTGGCATTAGACGACACGCAACAGCACTTGAGCAAGCAACTACGACGCGCAAGTCCAACTATCTACCAAACAACAGGTAATAGGGTGTGTCCAAGGCAATATAGGGCTGCACGGTATATCACAGGTACGGAAACTAAAGCATCGCAACACAGATAGCAATAGATCAACAGGAGGGAATAAAGACTATAAAAGTAAGATAGGTAGAAAGGGAGATGCTGCTTTGAAAACATTGTCGAAGGTTTCAACCAAGATCGGGAAGCTCACATCAACTCAACGGCCTTATCATGAAGAAGCAAAACACTAGAATAAACACGGATGCAATATTTAATACACGACAGAAGATCGGCATGATGCATGTATGATGTATGACATGGCAAAGGTGCGATGCAATTAGGTCATATTAAGCGGAACCGGGGTCCCGACAATTAATTAGATGGCTCGAGTTGTTTCGAAAACCCCGCAATTTAAATGTTGTTTAACAAGGTAAGAAGTAATACGGGTTCGCTACACAAGTTTAAATGAGGCCAATATAAGGCTAGATTTGCCCGCATATGGGCCCCATATTTAGTTATTAGGTGAATCGGCATAAGGCCCCCAAACCACAGATATGCATGCGAGTATGACAGTTCAATATGCAACAAGTTGTTATTATGTTTTAAAATAGGGTTCTCGGATAAGGGTCACACTTTAGGGTTCTCGACGATCTTGGGGGTTCCGGGGTTCGGGGTCGGTCTCGGGGTCCAGGGTTCGACGGTTCGGTCTCGGCGGGAGCGTTATCGGATATCGGGGGTAGATCTTGTCGAATCCGGTAAGCCGGACTTGGTTTGGTGTCGGGGGCGAAACGGGTGCTTTTGGGTCGGTGCCGTTCTTGTCGCGTTCGCGGTCTTCGGGTCATGTCGTCGGTCATGGCGTTCGGGACGAAGCACTTGTCGCATCGGGGGGCTCGGCGTCCTCGAGGGAGTACTTGGCGTTCCGGGTGGTGATCTGAGCGTCCGAGAGATGATCTTGTTGCATCCACGGCCTTCGGGTATGGGGGGGGGGGTCTCGGCGACCTTGGCGGTTTCGAGGGGAAGATCTTGGCATCCGGTTCTCGGCGAACTTGTCGTGTCGGGTTCGGTCTCCGGGGTACTTGGCGTTCTATGAAGCAGAGCTCGGGACCTTCGGCTCCGGGTGGGGAAGTTCTCTGCGTTCTCGATGAAGACCTAGGCGAGGTGATCTTGGGGGTGGTTCTTGGAGTGTCGAGGGTTCGGTCCTCGATTCCTTGAGGAAGACCTTGATGTACCAAGGATTGCGAGTCCTTGACGTCAACATTCTCGCGGACGAGCTCGAGGTTCGGGTACCGTGGCGGCTCGGAACACGGGGTCCACAGGCGGTGCGGTGCAGGGGTCGCGGGATCGGGCTTCTCGCGGAACTTGACGGCGGGCAGGGGACGCGGAAGCGCAGGCAGGACACTAGCCGATGTGGGGCCCACCTTGACGGCGCAGGACCAGGACGTAGAGATCGAGGGCCTTGGCCGGAAGACGCAGCGGCGGCTCGAGTCGGCGACGAGCGGGAACCAGCGAGGTGGCGATCTTGAGGCTCGGCGCGGGGCGAGGTGGCTCGCGGAGGAAGAGGCGGCGAACTTGGGGGCTTAGGGCGTCAGCGACCGAGGCCGGCGGGGCGGGTGGGGGCCGCAGGGCTCGTGGGAGGCGTCTGGCGGAGGAGGGTCGCCGGAGCTCATGAGGCGGAGGAGTCTGGGAGAGGCCGCAGCGTGGAGGCGGGCGGAGTCTTGCGATGGCGGTCGCGGCGAGACGCGCCCGCGACGAGCTCGGAAGGAGGACGCGTCGGGCGCGGCCGTCTGCGATCGCGGGCTGGCGTGGCGCAGGCGTGGGGTCAGGCGACGGGAGGTCTTAGGCGGCCGGGTCCGCTCAGGGTGGCCGGGCCTTGGCGGCGGGAAGGTGGGCGTGGCGGCCTGGCAGCCTGGCTGAGGCGGGCGGGAGCTCGCAGTGGGGAAAAAGGCGGCCGGCGGGGAGAGAGCAGGCGGAGGCTGGTGAGGCGGGGCGGCCCGGCAACGCCGGTCGCCGGAGGTGGAGGAGGGAGAGCGTCGGTGGCAGGGAGGAAGAGAGATGAAGGAGGCAGGGTTGGGGCGACGCGTGCGTGGGGGAGGGCCGGGGCTGGTGGGTCCGGATGAGAGGGTCCAGGCGGGCAGGCTGGGGGGTTGACCGCGAGGGAGCTAGCGGGTGTGGCTGCCGGGTGGGGACAGATGGGATGGGCCCGCGGGGTGGTGGTGTGTTGGTGGGTGGAAACTGGGGAGCTGCGTGGGTGTGGTGAGGTGGGCCCAGGCGTGGGCCACAGCGGGGAGAGGAGTGGCTGGGGTATCTTCTTTGGCGTGCGTGTGTGTGGTGTGAGTGCAGGGTGGGTTGAGAGGAGGGATTAGGTGGGGAGAGGATAGGATGACGTGGCGAGAGTTGAGTGGTGGAGGGAGAGGGAGGAGGTGAGGTGGCAGGAGATGATTGGGCCGGGTGAGGTGGAGGGATGGATTGGGTAGATTTCTGGGTAGCTATAGGATTAGCAGGGTGGTTAGGTGGACCGATATTTAAACTGGGGGTGGTCGTTCGGGTCGGGACGGCCCGTTCGACTGCCCCCGCTAAAAATAAAATAAATTTTTATTTGTTTAATTGGACCGTTTGCAAACCGCTCGCGGCCAAAACAAAATAATCCGGCGACCCGGGTTTTGCGTTTGAATTAGGATGGGGCGTCTTAGAAAATAAAACAGGTTTTTGCGAAATAGTTTTAGACAAACAACATGATGATGACGATGCAATGCACAAATTCAACGCGATTTTCTAGTAGTGGTTTTGCGGGATGCCACATTGAGGCAGTTGCTACACATGCTCTTTGGATCTGGCACTCCTTTTTTGGCATAGCAGGATCGAACACCGACATCAACGTCTTCAACTCCTCAACTGTCTTTTCCATGCTTGCTGAGGGTCATGCTCCCCCCGTGAAATTTGAGATCAGTGGGCACCACTACTACAAGGGATACTATCTAGCAGATGGCCAATATTTGTGAAGACTATCTCAAGCCCAATGCTCCCCAAGCATTCTCACTTTGCCAAGGAACATGAAGCTTGTAGGAAGGACGTGGAGCGGGCATTTGGTGTGCTCCAGCAGAGGTTTGCAGTTGTCCGGTTCCCTGCTATGACCTGGTCGAAAGATCAGATGTGGGAAGTGATAAACTATTGTGTGACCTTGCATAACATGATCATTGAGGATGAGAGGAAGGATCCAGTGAGTTTGCTCGAGGAGGATGAGCCATACTATAGACAAGGTCCTCTTGCCGAGCCTGATCATCAGGTGCCTCCAACATAGGCTGCATTCATAGCAATGCGTCAGGAGATCCGAGATCCGGCGATGCATCAACAGCTGCAGGATGATCTTGTTGAGCACCTATGGATACGCAGAGGCAACACGTCATAGATGCCCAGCGTGAACTAGGCCGAACTTGGCCGAAATATGTTGTATTTTCACTTCTGGCCGAACTACGTTTACATTTACGCCAAACTCTGTAAAATTTTGCCGAACTTTGGTCTTAAAATGTTCTATATTCATTGTATGACGAACTATGCCGAAATCTAGACGAACTTGAGCCGAATTTAAGCCAAATTTGAACGGAAACGGGCGACCCGGAAACTTGGTCTGGGTACACGAGTGGAAAACTAGACGTACCCACGCCGAAAACTTACGCCATCCGGCCAAAATTTGGTCTGGATTTTGGTCTGGGTTCGCCAAACGAGTGGAGATGCTCTTAGTCTGAATGCCACCCATACGTGATTATTCAGAATAAGACGAAACCCTACGTCTAGAACAGAGGGCTTTAGATAAGGCGAATTTCTACGCTCACGAAGCTAGTTTGGATTCGAGCAATTCCCCAACATTTGGTATCTGCGAGTTAGGGTTTGACGGCAAAGGGATATTAAGCCGTGGCGCTGATCCGGCGGGGATGGGGGTCCTCCTACCTCTCTGATCCGCTGCTGACTCTAACATTTGATAATCTGAATGCTCTACAATCCTGCTGCTTGCCTGAGTTTGCTTTACTTCTGTTTTGCCCCCCAACAGCCCAATGGCTGGGGCATGGTGGCATAATCTCGGTGCTCTTTGAGACGCCCTCTGGATTTGCAATCTTGCATTATGATGGGGTCAGGCTTTTTCGTCCAAAAGCCTTGGACCTATTTCCCCCTCCTGCTTTATTGTTCTTTCCTTTCCTTTATTTTATTTATTTATCTATTTATTGATATACTCCCTCCGTTCCAAAATATAAGACGTTGGAATGAATCTACATACTAAAATAAGTCTAGATTCGTTTTCTTTACAAACCTAAAACGTCTTATATTTTGAAACGGAGGGAGTACTTGCTTTCTCGTCTTTGTCATCACCTAATTTTGCCCAGATTGGTTGCAGGATATCTGGTCAGATTTCATCAGCATGTCTACAACACGACATGTCGCCCGTCGGTACCTCTTATTTCAATCTTGCATCACATTCCCATATTCTTAAATTTATGTTGCATTCCCCCTCTTAATTGAAGTGACGAGTTGAATGAAAACATGCACATTATATTGTCCGTTAGTTGTTTTTCTTTGCGAGTAGCACATTGGCTGTTTACCGAATTATATGTAACAGTCTGAAAACACATTCTCGTTTTGTCACCAATTTCTGACTAGTAGCTGCCTAACTGCCTGCTAGGATGATTGAGGAAGGCCTGGCATGATATTTGTACCCATAAAAAAAAATGAATGGGATCTGATGCTCTTTTGAACAAGAGTTAAGAACTTTTGAGTATTTCAGGCTTACCTGATCAAAGATTTCATCCTCCTGTTTGTTTTCCTCTCCGAGTATTTTTACTTCCTCTTCTTCAAAATCAAAGTCTACAGCCTTTCCCCTATCTGTTCGTTCTATACACCTATTAGTTCTTGCAACCACTACTTCTTTGATTCCCTCTACTGCCAGATCTGACTTGATATTTTCCTCAAGAAGTGTTCCTCATAGCTTGTCAAGTAAAATGGACTAGAGATTATTCGAGTGAGCAGCACACAAAGGAAATACGGTACACGAAGCTAAAAAGGGCAAATGTGACTGCAAATTGGTTAAATGCGTTAACCGACATGTCTTCTTTTACAGATAATTAATTATAATTATAATTATTGGGAGTGAAAACGGTATAACATATCAGTTAGACTAAAGGGTAACCGGTTAAGGATTTGATTTTTTCCAGGAGCAGTAATATGATACTTCTACCAACAAACAACACATCTATGATACGTTTTTTAAATGGCATACATCGCCTTATCTTAGCACATGAATCTATTGTGAATTACACTGCAATAATTTGATAATGAAGACTTCCATAGGCTACATCTTTACAATTGATGCATACCTGCTAACATGCATCCTCTCTACTCATGATTGAGACATTACATGGTGTTTGACTGATTCTTTGTTTTCCCTGCTAACATGCTTTCTCGTCTTTGTTTATTCCTTTATCAGGTTTTTTTTTAAAGAATTCAAAATCTTCGAGGACAAGGCCAGTGCCATTAAGAGTAATGGTGTTTGTTCTAAGCTTGCTAAGATGACAAGAGCTCACTCCGGCCTGGCCAGAAACTTGCTGTTGGAAAACATGAGTATAATGACATCATTGAAGCAACTTTGGTGAGTGTAAGATTCCTTTGTATGTAAACTTCCCATGTATATGCTTATGCAAACTTGTATGTCTGTTAATAGTTTGACCACAGTTTTTGTTCCGGATTTTTTTGCCAGGGAATTCACTGCCTGTTTGATGACGCTGTTCTGGAGTTAATGTGGGGCTTGAAGAATCTCATCAAGTTTTTGTGCCTGATGAAGAATTAGAACTGACTGATGAGGACCGCCTCCAGATTAGTCAAGGAATGAAATCAGTCCTGGATCATTATGACTTTGACGTTGATTCCAGCTTGGCGAGCTCATCACTTCCTTTCATGTGTCTGAGATGGTTTGCTCTATGTCATGTACTGTTACACTTTCCAACAGTTTGTGATCTTCCCTCTTCCAGCAACTTACACAAGTATTTGTACGATATTCTCGCAGAAAACTATGCCCTTTGTGTTTCTCTGTTAGAGATGAAGTAGTATTCCTTTTATGCAGGTTAATCCAGGCATCATTGATTTGTCATCTACCTTGTATGAGTGTGATCGTTTTGAGGATGAACATGTTGAATTGTTGCAGTATGGCACCGAGCAGCTTCAAGAGGTATCAGGAATTGACTCTAAGAATTAGGATAGACTGAAACTTGCAACTGCTCTCAAGTTAGGGCATCTCTAACCGAGCCTCCCAAAACGGTTAGAGGAGTAAAAATCGGCAGGAGACACACCTAACCGATTTCCAAAACGGTTAGAGGAGTAAAAGTTTATTCATCGGAGGAGTAAAACTGGCCTTCAATGAGTAAATTTAGGAGTCGAGAACCAATTTAGAGAAAAACTCCGGCCTCCACCACACCTGATGGAGGGGTTAACCTCTTGGGTGGCCCGATCTTCACGGATCTCGTGGTTAAATCGATGGGAAAGCGAGGGAAAAGGGAGAAGGTAGCGGAAGCGAACACACACCTCGCGAAGAACACGATGAACACACGCACGCAAACTCACACGATACAAGGCCAATTGCTCCCAAACGGCGGCCACTGGTCCGATAGAATCCTCGCAAGGAAAGATCGGTCAACGTGCTCCCTCAAATCCACATCGGAGAGGGAAGAACACCTTGGGGAGAGTCTTGACAACTTGGAGACGAGACAATGAACTCCAAGGCCTTGTTCAACGATGGATGTGTGATGCAAAGTCCAATCGAGGTTGGTGATGATAGTCGGTCTCCTTGGGTAAGGGGATGAGGCAAAACTAGAGATTCCACATAAGGGGGTTGTCTTTAGTCTATCATCTATGCCTAAGGGGTACATGATGGGTGGGGGCTCTTTTTATAGGCCAGCCACTAAACAAGGGGGTAGTTTGGGAATAAACTAGGCAAAGGGGTAAGTAAAGGGAATATTCCAGGGCATCAAACCCAGATCCGCGCGCAGGCAGGGGATTCCGGCGGTGAGTCCGGCGGCGCCGGATCTGGTGCCGGGATTTCCGGTCGGCACCGGATGTTCCGGTCACGCACCGGAACAGCTCTCTGTAAGTGCTTTCGGCGGTGGTTCCGGTCGACCGGTGCTGTCGCCGGGGATTCCGGCGGGGAGCCCGGTTCGCTGGTGCTGTCGCCAGGGATTCCGGCGGTGGAACCGGTTCGCCGGTGCTGACGCCAATTCCAGCTGGAGCTTTCTTCCGTCTCCTCTTCCAAGCCTCCGTCTTGTCGGGCGTGAGTCCTCGGGCTTCCTCCCTCGTATTCGTACTCGTCGGTGTGAACCTATCATGGTCATAGGATGGAGAATGAAGTAGTATACCATTCAATAGGGTAGGAAGTGGGATCTCAAAGAGGATAGGATTCACCTTTGGAGTCCATGAAGACTTGGCATAAATTGGAGACCTTGATGGGGCAACGACCGTAGGTCGGGCTATATCAGCTCCCCCTTCAAAAAGAGTCGTCCTCGACTCTAGATGCTCATCACAAAGTAGAAGAGGTCGAGAGACCTTCTTGATCCTGGGGTTCACCATATAGTCGTCCTCAAGAAGATTGACTTGACAACACTTCAATGTTCGTTCACCTTCCTTGAAGCCTACAAAGCTCACAACAAAAGCGAAGCAACACTCAAAGCGTAGCCAATTTATGAAGATTATTGCATGAGTCCTCAAGTAGAAGGAAGTCACCTTATCTTGTAGAGATAGCTCGATGAAGGGTAGACATAGGTAACTCTCTTCTGTTCTTTTTGTCAACACGTGGTTGGTAGATGTTGACGTGTATGCATTTGTACCTACACACAACAAAGACCAAGCAAAATATTTTCGTGCGTGATAGAGGAGCATGTCAAATGTGGCATGTCCATTCTTGTTAACAACACTATTAGCACAATACAAGGATAGTAAATGGAATGCATATGCAAGGTCAAAGTGCATGGAAATCGTTCGAACATCCTCCAAATGTGGGAACTCAAAAACTCCATATAAGATAGTAGTGGGGCACTCAAAGCATTGGATCAAAATTTCAATCAACATATTTGATGCAAGAATAGGAGAATTCGGCAAAAAACACATGAGGAAAAATATCCAAATCAACATCATTATGTGTGCAAACCAACCATTGTAAAGAGAAATTGTTCAATATGTTGGATGCCATACACATATCATCAACATCAAGTATCATGGGAATATGAGTATCCCAAGTGGAAACAAAAACGACATGTTTGCAAACAAACCAAATGAAATAGCAAGTGGTCCTTATGTTTGTTGCAACAACAAGACGAGATTCTCGGAAGCTCTCATGACAATACATGCTCTTAATGGCATTATGGTTGCACACAAAACATCGGAAAGAGAAAATGTTCAACATTTTTGTTGCAACACAGAAAGCATCAAAATCCAATAGCAAAGAAACATGATTGTCATAAGGGGAGATAATACCATTAACATGCTTGCAAGCAAACCATAGGAAAGAGCAATTTGCCAACATGAAAGATGCAAAACATGCAAAAGGTATCAGAGCTGGGTTCGATCTTGAACTCACTTGTGGGATGCTCTCAAGAGCTCTTTTTGTCAACTCGTGCTCAACCGAGGTTGAAATGATAGTGCGGTTACCTACACACATCACACACAAAAGGGAGAACGTGTGTGCATGGTAGAGGTACACATCATCCATCATGACGTATCTCTTCTTGTGCACATCACCATTAGTGTCAATCAAGTATGAAATAGATGCATGGTGAGTATGCAAGTGGGGAACATGCTTATCATGGCAATCATCAAAATCTCCAAAAATTGAGAAAGCTATGGGGACATCTCATTATAACGCATATGATTAATATTGCTGCAAGCAAAACAAGTGACATAGAAAGCATTCATCTTATCGCAAGCAACGGGAGAAATTGAATGACTAGCATGATAAGGCAAGTCCGAAGCAATTGGAGGATACACACAAGATGCATAGCATGGCATGTTTATGGCAATGATATCGCAATCAAAAAATTCCACATGATCAATATGATGCAAAGGCAAATCATCACATGGGAATATGAGTGAAGCATATGTAATGTCACAAGTATCATCCATACATGCATATCCTCACAATTCATCATGTCCGCTAGTGAGATCATGGCATCATCAACACCCTTATTGTTACCTTGGTCATACCTCTCATATGAAGTGGGTGTTGTGGAAGTAGTGGCCTCCTTGTGGACGACTTCGTCTTCTTGATGTAGCCATGGCATAACATCATCTTCATGCACCATGTACATCTTCTCCAATTGAGGCATCATTGCTTCATGGCTTGGCGCGTCTTCCTCCATGGAACCTAGCACAACACAAGAGAACACACTAGAGGTAGAGGGTAAGTTGTTAGAAATTTAAATGGTCTCACTTGACCTATCAACTACCACTCTCAACTCACTAGGAGTATCACTCATGCCCTCAAAGTGGGAGCACTCAATCTCACATAAGGTGGAGTCACTCATCTCACTCTTGTTCTCACTCAAGTGGGTTAAGTGGTTCTCATACTCACATGGGATCGGTACCACATCATCAATCAAGCATATAGGGGTAGGCTCGGGTTCCTCAACTCCATGCGCCTCCTTTGGTGAAGGGAAAATCCCATGCTCACCATTCTTGACATTGTCGCCTTTAAGTTTGGATGACATAAGATGGGCATCATCGCTCTCCTTCATGGTCGAAGGGAAAATCCCATGCTCAACTATCTTGTGGCCATCTCGTAGTAGTGGTGGAGGTAGGCTCATGCTATCCAACTTGGCGAAGTAGAGGTCTTCATTTTCCTCGTTCATGAGGTCTTCGAATGCAAGCGTAGTCGTTGAAGCTTGATGGCGTGGACGAAGGCTTGCTCTTGGTGCCATTTTGGTGGTGGCACTAGTAGTTGAAGGTGCCTTGTGACGGTGTCGACGAAGGTAATTGGCGTGCCTTGCCGATGGTTGATGTAGGCGGCGCACTTTGTCATCCACATGACACTCGCGACGATGACCCTTGTCCTTGGCACTCTTATTGGTGAGTTGTTGTAATGAGTGCAAAGCATCATTAATCTTGGCGACCCTGCTCATGGTTTTGTCGAAGTCGTTGTCCAAGTCCTTCTTGAAGTTGTGGAGGTCGCTCTCCAACTTGTCCATTTGATGGTGCACCTTGGTGCACTCGAGGTATAGGCTCCGTCTTGGCCGGTGCGACTTGAGGAGCTTGTCGTTGTTGTTCTTGAAGTCTCCCATGCTTGGGGAGTCATTGTTGTTGTAGCACTCCATGTCACCCAAGTATGTGGAACCATTGTTGGTGTAGTGCTCCATCATGTTGTCCATGCTTGTGGAGACATAGGCATGGTGGCTCATCGTGGATTCTTCATAGAAATCATCCTCGGTTCCGGAGTCCCTAGACATGATTCACAAGACCAAGCGGTGTATATGGAAGTGGTAGTGGGAGTTAGGGATACACCGTCAAACCTTACTTTACCTTGGAAGATCGTGTCGTGCAAGTGGCCACACTTGAGAGCAATAAACCAAGCAAAGTGAAGTTCACGCGGAACACCAAAACCAACTACTAACCAAAACACACACACACACACACACAAGGCCTATGGTGGATACGTATGTAAAATGGCATGTCAAGAACCAATCCGAAATCAAGATGTTGTAATGGCAAGTAAAGAACCACAATGATCACAAAGCAAAACAAGTCAATCCACAAGATAGGAAATATGTACAAGGAAACACACACGGTGGGATAAATGGGACTTGTGCGACAGAGGAAGTGAGCTAAGAACCAAATGATTACCTAGCAAAGACTATAAGCTTGTGTCACAAAAGTACAAGGAGAGACGCTAGTCCGATTGCACAAAATTGGTGGGCTACAAGATATGCACAATAAGTACCACCTATATGATGTTCATCGAGCTTGCGCTTCCTATTCTATGAGGCACATGTATATTTCTTTCTTTTTCTTTTCTTTTTTCTATATTTTTTCTCCTTTTCTTTTTATTTCTTTTTCACTTGCCTCTTCCTTGTGCCAACAACTATACAAGATAACTATATGAGATAGCGCTCACAATGTTTGCTCAGAATCTACAAGGTATCAAATGTGCACAGCCCAAACAATCATAAGAGGAACTAGTCTCAATAGGTGTTTGTTGCTCACAAAGATAGTGGGGTTCACAAAGGAATGCAAGTGGGGAGAAGTCGCGGAATGTTTATACCTTTCGTCGACGATCTTCACCCATTATTGTTGGATTCCGTCTTGCTCACGGAATTTGGATGGAGTAGATAGCATGAACAACGTGGATGATGATGTATACCTCCTTCTCCTCTTCGAAATGATCTAAAGAACACCAAAATCCGAGTTCGAATGCAAAAGTTATGCTCATAACCGTGAGGAGCTGAATCTGTTGGCGACCAGGTCGGCGGGACCGGAATTCTCGCCGGAAATTCCAGCGGTAGGTCCGGTTTGACCGGAATTTTGACCGGAAATTCCGGCGGGAGATCCGGTTCGCCGGATCTGGCGCCGGAACGAGTTCAGGAACGCGAAAACTCGATTTTCTGCGGAAAAACTCGATGGGAAACTTCAGATCGGAGGGGGAAATCAAGGAATTAGGCCATGTGAACGCATGGGAAGGTAGATCAACAAGTTTAGCAAGTAATCCACGGATCAAAACCTACCAAAACGCACTCAAATCACAGATCGATCCAAAACACGAATTGGGGCTATTTTTGGTGAAATTTTCGAATTTATGGGAAAAGACCAAATCGATGAGAAATCCGTGGCAACGAAAAGCTGCTGATACCAGATGATGGAGGGGTTAACCTCTTGGATGGCCCGATCTTCACGGATCTCGTGGTCAAATCGATAGGAAAGCGAGGGAAAAGGGATAAGGTAGCGGAAGCGAACACACATCTCGCGAAAAACACGATGAACACACGCAATCACACGATACAAGGCCGATTGCTCCCGAACGGCGGCCACCAGTCCGATAGAATCCTCGCAAGGAAAGATCGGTCAACGTGCTCCCTCAAATCCACATCGGAGAGGGAAGAACACCTTGGGAAGGGTCTTGACAACTTGGAGACGAGACAATGAACTCCAAGGCCTTGTTCAACGATGGATGCGTGATGCAAAGTCCAATCGAGGTTGGTGACGATAGTCGGTCTCCTTGGATAAGGGTATGAGGCAAAACTAGAGATTCCACACAAGGGGGTTGTCTTTAGTCTATCATCTATGCCTAAGGGGTACATGAGGGGTGGGGGATCTATTTATAGGCCAGCCACTAAACAAGGGGGTAGTTTGAGAATAAACTAGGCAAAGGGGTAAGTAAAGGGAATATTTCAGGGCATCAAGCCCAGATCCATGACGAGGATTCCGGTGAGTCCGTGACACGGATGTTCGATCGGCGCACCGGAACTGCTCTCTGTAAGCGCTTTCGGCGGTGGTTCCGGTCGACCGGTCTTTGTCATGGGGATTCCGTGGGAGCCAGTTCGTTGTCTTTGTCGCCCGATTCCGGCGGTGGAACCGGTTCGCCGGTGCTGACGCCAATTCCAGCTGGAGCTTTCTTCCGTCTCCTCTTCCAAGCCTCCGTCTTGTCGGGCGTGAGTCCTCGGGCTTCCTCCCTCGTATTCGTACTCGTCGGTGTGAACCTATCATGGTCATAGGATGGAGAATGAAGTAGTATACCATTCAATAGGGTAGGAAGTGGGATCTCAAAGAGGATAGGATTCACCTTTGGAGTCCATGACGACTTGACATAAGTTGGAGACCTTGATGGGGCAACGACCGTAGGTCGGGCTACATCAACGCCACACCTATTCTCGCAGGCATCGCCGGCGGGGACCATCGTACTCCACCGCCGCCACCCCGGTCCCTACACCGCCCTCCATGCCACCCCTCTATCGCTCTCCGCTTCTCAGCGTCTGGAATCGACGAGGGGATCGTGTTTTCTCGGCCGCCTCCCCAATTTCTTCCAATTTGGCCTCCGTCGGCATTGGAGGAGGAGACACGCCCGACCTCCCCATATCTGTCCGCCACCACAGGAGACGTGCGCGACGCGAGGCTCCACGGCCGTGGAGTGGGAGGGGAAGCACCGCGCCGGCCGCCTACTCCTATCCCGCCTGCCACCGCTAGCATTCTCTTTGTCCTGTGCTTATTCAGAAGAGGGAGCAGGGGATTTCTCACCTCCTTCGTCGGGGAAGGCGCGACGGCTTTGGCCGTGGCCGGGGAGGCGGGTGCTGGCCTTGTAGGCGCGCTTCGGCGCACGCGCGCGCATGCTGACGATGGCGACGTCGTCGATCATCGGCCCGCAGAGGAAGCTCATGTCGTCTCCTCTGATGCTATAGAAGGAGCTGAAGAACACGACGCGCGTGCGAGCCGACGCTGCGCGGAACAGGAGCACGACACACTTGGCGGAGCCGCCTTTGCCAGCCGACTCGTACGCCACCTTGGTCGACTCCCTACCGGCGTATAGGAAGTGTTCGACGAAATGTATGAGTCAAATGTTAGTTTTAGGGAGTTCAGTTTTGAGAATCGGTTCCATGCCGTTTTCTTTTAGAGGAGTACTTTTACTTCTCTAAGTTTTAAGAGTCGGTTTACTCCTCTAAAGTTTTGGGGATCAGTTAGAGATGGCCTTAGTCTGTTATTCTAAAGATGAAACTGTGATTGGTGATTCTGAAGAGGTAAATCGCAATGCTTTGCAAATGTATTACTTATAAGATTTCTCGAAAATAATGTATTCTCAGATTCTCGTTGCAAGTAATTGAGTCGTCGCCTGTTTCCTTTCAGAGGCTGACCGAGGCAGAAGAGAACAACTGGTGGCTGATGCACATCGTCGTTATAACGGTAAGCTCCGTGCTTGGGCTTGCTCTGAGATCTACAGAGATATCGTGTGGGTCCATCGAGTTAGGCGTCGGACACTAGTACTGCTGGGCTCCATGGTCAAGGAGGCAAAAGCAAGATCTGAAGCTGCACCAGGGGTCCATGGCCAAGGAGGAAGAAGAACGAGAACTGAAGCTGCACCCAGGGGTCCAACAGCAACACACCATCAGTCTGGGCCAATGAATGAACAAATCACGTCAATCTACCGCAGATTATACTATTATTGATCGTGATATCACAGAACTAGGAGGAATCGACACCAGTATCACTCAAAAAAAAATTGTGTGTTTCAGAGATGAGCTTATGACAGTAGCAGAATAATAACTACGCTTTCAAGATATGGGACGCTATTGCTATAACTTATAGCTGCCTCAGGAAACTATAATTATCCTCGAATACGATCCAGATGTACATAATGATTACTGACCTGCAAATTGACCATCGTGCTCACGGATCCCAGGGCCTCAATGCCTGCTAGTACTAGGCCCACAACTGTTCCTCAATGATCCACCAAATGCTGAAATCATGCTTGGTTCCTCCACAATCTATGGTGTCAAATGCTTAATAACCTATACAATAAGTATGTCAACTTCTGTTTCTTCCTGTAGCCCCATTCGCCGTGGAGGTTGTTCTATTGCTGTCACAGTGCCATCGGTAAACGAACCGAGACTAAAGCTTTTCTACGAACCGGTACTAATGTTTTCTAGACCCTGCGGCCGTTTCTAGCCGTTGAGACCAGGGCCGGGACTAGTGCTCTGGACCAAAGTTCCGTTTTGTACTCATGAGGTTGTTCCATTGCTTCGTCTCCTTCCATCACAGTGCCATCGGCAGAGAAGCTCGCTGCTACCTGCATCATGTTCAGTGATATATGACCTTTTTGTTATGACTTTTGTTCTCATCTTCTTTGACTATACCGTCCGCAACATATGACGCTCATTTGTTTCCCTATGACATGAACAGGTGTGCAGGTTAACCGAGATGACGTGGTCAGCAAATTCATTTGTGTGACTTTCTTGAGAACATCTCCGGGAGATTTTTTTTTTAGAAAATAGTATATATTAATATCACAAGGACACCAATTACACCCAGCCTCTGCAACAACGCATGGCCTAGTGGCTCTACGGATGCACACAGCTGAGAAAAATGAAAGAGAAATTACAAAAAAAAAAGTCCCGCTACAGAGAACTAATCCTTCAAGAAACGACAGTGACACCATCAGAACAACACCAGTAATCATCCACTCCAATAACAACGCCTTTAAGAAGGAAACAGTGCCCAAGCGCCGTTGTTGCCCGACCAATGGTCATAGGTTTTCACCCTGAAGAAAGTCCTTACTCACAAAACAATACCTTCAACAAGGTCATTGCCAGGCACAACCAGCTAAGGCCAGACCTTGGATTTTCATCCTGTAAGATAAGACTGGGAACTCCCCTGTGTTGTCTTTCCGCCCCAACAGTCGCTTCAACGAGTCCCAGATCACGCAGCCAGATCTCTTGTCGCCACAAGAACAAAAATCTCCATTGCTACCCTCAAATTTCCGCTTTTCTGACCTTCTCCGCATCTGACATCACCATGGCTCTACATGGCACTAGGTGGGAACAAACAATAGAGCTTCGCATAGCGCTCCTGAAACCAAACGGCGGAAAAACAAGGTGCGCGCGACCGAATACCTTCCGATCCAGCAATCTCCAGGCATGATACGCCCATGGGAGTTCGCCGGCGGAGCCTTCCGGAACCCGCCTCTCCAAACCAGATCAAAGAGGGCAGACATCAAGCAAATCTTCGTCTTCGTGTGAAGGAAATCAATGGACAACCACCTTTATTAGATCCGACACGATCCCCACACCGCCGATCGGTTCCCAATCACGCCGCTCTTGGCCGAGGCACCGGATCTAGATGGGAATCGAGATCCACGACCGACCTCCTCGCCGAGAGGCGATCCAAGGGCGGCAATGGCCGCCTGGTCCAGAATCGCCATCCGACCACCGCCCGACACATCCGTGGTGCCGCCCAACGAAGTCCTCGTCACCCTCCTCCCTTAGCGCCTTCGGCACCAGGGGCCGTCGCCACCGCGGCCACGCCGGCGGCAGCGGCGCAAGGGAGACAGGAGATGGGGAGGAGACCTTTGGCGGCGGCGAAGGGGGCCTCCTGGCGGCGCCCTGGGGCGCGCCGCGGGAGGGAGGGGTTATCCCTTAGAGACTCCACATCTCCAGGAGATAGCGGCGTCGTAAAAGCCATGTAAGGTGGACCCAAAAACTGTTCTCTACTAGTAACAAATCTCCCCTTCTGATCTGAGACTTGGACGGCATCTAGCCCCTCCCAAAACTATATCAGAATTTGATATCACGATCGAGCCATCGAGGTCTGTGCCAAAGAAGACCTTGACGCTGAACTTGCGCAGTTCGATTTATACTCTTTGGCGCCGACTGACTACAGAGATCATATCCTGATTTAGTTTTGACCAGGCCAGACGTGTCTTAAGTTCTCCTATAAATGGCCAAATCTACAAATAAATAAATAAACGGTTTTGCTAGTTCTCGGGCGTCTAAGAATTAGTTAAGTCTCAATCGTCTATTTAACCGTTAGATCGTTTGCTTCGTGATTCGTGCAAACAGCAATATCAGTTCCGTCACGCGTCTGTTCTATGCATAGTTTTAAAAACTTTAAACCGGACCGGACCGCCGGTTCAACCGGAAAAACCGGAACCGGAGGGCTCTCCGGTTGTTTAAGCGCAATGGACCGGACGCGCAAGCGAACCGGGATAAACCGCTCGAACTGATGGTTTTTGTCATTAAACCGGAAAACCGGTCTGACCGGCTCAACTCTCTGAGTTTTGTAAAAATTAATAGACTTAGGTGGGAGTCAAACCTTGGACCTGCCGTGTAGACAACAATTCATTTACCAGCTGATCCTCACACCTTTGTTGTTTATAAGAGACACGTACCTATTTTGTAATTACTCTAGCAGTACTAATGGATCCACTCGTTGTTTTCAAAACTACTTGTGGTTGTCATCTGTGAGGGGCAGGTTGTTGCGATGGAGCCCAGAATGATTATCTCGTGAAAGATTACATGTCCCTGTATACAATGGACTCTCAAGAACATAAATTTCTTGTTTGAGTCTTGCGATGGTTAATTCAACCGCACTGAAGATTGGCCTAGTGATATATATACGTGCTAGAACTTGGAAAAAGTTTTTAAATTGTTGTCTCAAACTATCAATTCATCCGAGACATACCATGTTAGAACTTATGATTTGGAAAGTTATGAAATTGGCATTTGAGACTATTAACAACTTTATTATGTGAATTATTGTTTTTGTAAATTCCAAGTGTAGACACCCTAAAATTATTTTGCATGTATATTTATCTATTTATTGCAGTATTTATCAGTAAATATATATGATTTTGTAGCTTAAAAAACCAGACAGTGAATCAGTGAACCAGTGAACCAGCGGTCTGACCAATAAAAACCTAAACCAACAGTTTCACCGGTTCGATCATCGGTCCGGTTTTTTAAACTATGGTTCCATGTGCTGTTGCGCGTCTGTTCTTAGAGAGGGTCATACTGCGGGGGCTGTTTGTGTGGTGTGCATGGGCTGTTTGCATGGTGTGGGCTTCTTTTATCTGTTGGCTGTACTGCGGGCTGGATTTTTTTTAGCTTTTTTCAGCGTGTTTTTTTTCCTGTGTCCTATTTTCCTAGCAGCACGCGATGGGCTTATTTTGTGGCTTTTTTTCCGTGTTCTTTTTTGTCTGCTTTTTTCTGTATCGTTTTGTGTTTTTTAAGGGTTGTGTGTTGTGTTTTTGTAGTTGTTATATGTGTGGTCATTTTATTATGGACGGTATTTTTTATTTTTATTTTCACTGTCAACATAAATATGTTAAGCTAGACAACTAGGACATTTTTTAGCGGGTTTTTTCTTTCAATTAAGATTTATCCTTTTAATGGTTTTTAGTTGTCTATTCATTTGATTTTGAATTGAGTTTTTTAATTGAGATTTTCAACTTGCTTGCAACCGGGAGGTGGGGGACTCTATTGGCAGGCCAGTGTTGTAAGTTACTTGTGAGCACTCGTTCGGTTTCCAACTTGGTTGTAACACGGAGGACCCCGTCGGCGGGGACGAGGGAGCTAGGACAACTTGATTGTAACTGAGCACCCCGTCGGTGTGGAAAGGGGCAAGACGCAACTTGATTGTAACTGAGCATCTGTCGGTGTGGAAGGGGTCAGTTGCAACTCGATTCTAACTGAGCTCCTAGCGTGTCCTAGTTGCAAGTTGCTTTTTAGTAGGGCCTCGTCAAGGGAGGGGGCGGGGTGGCAATTGCATCTTGGCTGGCCGGGGAAGGGCCCCGTCGGAGGCCGATCGCACAATTATGGCGAGCTTTGCTCCTAGTTGCAACTTGATTGTAACTGAGCACCCCGTCGGTGTGGAAGGGGGCCTAGTCGCAACTTGATTGTAACTGAGCACCTATCGGTGTGGAAGGAGGCCAGTTGCAACTTGATTGTAACTGAGCTCCTAGCGGGTCCCAGTTGCAAGTTTCTTGTTACTAGGGCCTCGTCGATGGAGGGGGGGACGGGGTGGTAGTTGCATCTTTACTTCAACTGGGGGAAGGGGGACCCCTGTCGGAGGGCCAGTCGCAACTTGATTGTAACTGAGATTTGTTTCTAGTTGCAACTTGATTGTAACTAAGCACTTGTCGGTGTCGAAGGGGGCAATTTGCAACTTGATTGTAACTGAGCTCCTAGCGGGTCCCAGTTGCAAGTTGCTTGTTACTAGGACCTCGTCGAGGGGGGGGGGGGCGGGGTGGCAATTGCATCTTGACTGCAACTGGGGGAAGGGGCCCCCCGTCGGAGGGCCAGTCGCAACTTAATTGTAACTGAGCTTTGCTCCTAGTTGCAACTTGATTGTAACTGAGCACCCCGTCGGTGTGGAAGGGGGCCTAGTCGCAACTTGATTGTAACTGAGCACATGTCGGTGTCGAAGGAGGCATGTTGCAACTTGATTGTAACTGAGCTCCTAGTGGGTCCTAGTTGCAAGTTGCTTGTTACTAAGACTTGTTGAGGGGGGGGGGGGACGGGGTGGCAAATGCATCTTGACTACAACCGGGGGAAGGGGGACCCCCGTCGGAGGGCCAGGCGCAACTTGATTGAAACTGAGCTTTGCTCCTAGTTGCAACTTGATTGTAACTGAGCACCCCGTCGGTGTGGAATGGGGGGCAGTCGAAACTTGATTGTAACTGAGCACCTGTCGGTGTCGAAGGGGGGCCTGTTGCAACTTGATTGTAACTAAGCTCCTAGCGGGTCCCAGTTACAAGTTGCTTGTTACTAGGGCCTCGTCGAGAGGGGGGACGGGGTGGCAGATGCATCTTGACTCCAACCGGGGGAAAGGGGGCCCCCGTCGGAGGGCCAGTCGCAACTTGATTGTAACTTAGCTTTGCTCCTAGTTGCAACTTGACTGGAACTGATCACCCATCGGTGTGGAAGGGGGGCCAGTCGCAACTTGATTATAACTGAGCACCTGTTGGTGTCGAAGGGGCGATTCAACAGTTATGGCGAGCTCCCGTGGTCCCGATTACAAGTTGCTTGTTACTAGGGCCTCGTCGAGGGAGAGGGGGGGGACGGGGTGGCAGTTGCATCTTGGCTGGCGGGGAAGGGGACCCGTCGGAGGCCTGGCAACCAGTTATGGCGAGTTTTGCTCCTAGTTGCAACTTGATTGTAATTGAGCTCCTATCGTTATGGAGGGGGGAGTCGTAACTTGATTGTAACTGAGCTCCTAGTGGGTCCCAATTTCAAGTTGCTTGTTACTAGATCCTCATTGAGGGGGAGGTGGAAGTTGCATGTTGATTGTAACTGAGCACATGGGAGACCTTGTTGAAGGGATAGTCACAACTTGAATGCAACTGAGAGATCTCGTTGGCATACAGTTTGCAACTACGGGCATGACGAGTGCGGTCGCAATTATATTTGTAAAATTAGATGATTTTTTGTTTGATTTTAACTATCGGTGGTCCTCGTCGTCGCCAAAATTGTTTGATATAAAGTTTTTTTTGGCTCTTTTTACTTTTTTAATTTGTTTTATTGTTTATCCATCGCCTTGTTGTCGAAATTGTTTTTCCATTTTTCTTGTTAGACTTTAGTCATACAAAGAAAAAGTAAGGAAAGTGGAAAATTTAATGATTTTTCCTTTTTTTCATATTTTTATTTATTTAATAAGACAATTTTCATCATACAACTATTTTTATGCAACTATTATGTGTGGGACCAAAATGTCATTGGAATTTTTAGGAAAACATGCCTAGTATATCGGGTGCTACTTAGCCGAAGAGATAAGGTAACAGAAATTTCGAAAACACGGTCAAGGGGAGATAGGAATGGACACATCCAACGAACAAAAGGGGAAGAGGAAGACAAAGGAAGAAGACACTTCGATGGGTGCTGTAGCGGCGACGGTGATGGGTGCGCCCGTGGTGACGGCGACGGTCTCTCACGCGGTGAGCGAACCACGCGCGGGGTGGGAGGAGGCTCTGCGGAAGGAGCGAGTGCTGGCGGGGACCGGGAAGGGCACGCTAGCGCCTACCCGAATATTTTGATATTAGGTGCTAGCTAGCCAGAGAGATAATGTATATGAATATTTTGAAATCGTGGTCCTAGGAGATAGAAATGGAGACAATGAACGCACAAAGGGGAAGACGGAAGAGAAAGGAGGAAGACTCCTTGATGGGTGCGGTAGCGGTGACCGCAACAGGCACGCCAATGTCGACCGCGATGGCCTTCCAGGCGGTGACCGAGACACGCGCGCGGGCGGAGGGTGTGCAAGCGGAGCGCGTGCGGGCGGCGACCAGTGGGGGTGCACTGGCGGCTACCATAAAGGGAGCTTGGGAGGCGAGCGCGGCGGGCACACCGACTACAATCCTCGGAGCTCCTGCAACCGCCGGCGAGCAAAGCCCCATCTCCTGGTACTTTTCCGCTCAAATTTCTCTAATCTTACATTTTTCCACACTCACGCTACCATTATCGAGCTCGCCTCGGTTTTAATTGGAAAATTAAACTAGATTTGTAGGCTCTTAGTGTGGATCGTGCAATTGACTGCACATTGTTTATGTCATGTGAAACATTTGTCCGGAATTTTGGGTGATAGCGGATTTTGAGAATATCAATTTGTATTGACTTTTCTAAGTTTCCTTTTCTAACTTAAATCAGTTTTGCAATTTTATTTCGTGGGAGAAGGCAGAGAGCAATGGACACACAGAGGAAAGGAAGGACACTACAGTAGCATGCAATGGAATCTTGTCACCCCTGCTGACAAGGATGGACGCGCAGAGTCGGGCGAGTAGGGTCGCCTCGCCGGCGTTGTGTGTGGACCTGGACATGCACAGAGTCGGAACGGAAGAAGGAGAGAGACCACCCGACAAACATTGGTTCCCAGCTCCGTCGACGTACGGATGGCCAGCAGGCTGCCTGCTTTCGATCGAAATTCGTAATAGATCGAGAATATTGAATGCGCAACAGCGCAAGCCGCGTCTCGCTAGCTAGCTAGCTAGCGCAACCCGCCCGCCTGCCTGCGTAGTCACAGATCAACATGTTTCTCTCTCGGTTCAAATGGGCCACAGGTCTGAACCCCGCGCGATTGCAGCTGGCCACGCGAGTTCTGCGTTTCACACCAACTGAGTACGTAATAACCACAGGACGTACGTACTGGACCAGACCGGCCGCCTGCAACTTGTTTGTGTTATTATTCTTGTGTCACGAACAGAACAGATGCATCCGGCATAAGGTGCCAAGTGGGATCCCACATAGATCCCACTTTTAGTTTATTTTAAACTTCGTAATGCAAAATTTTGTTAAAATTTTACAATAAAGATCTTATTAAAATAAATTAGAGATGGGACTTAGGTGAGGCCCCACTTTACACACTAATGCAGCCTAGGGAGTGTTTTGTGACTATCCGTGCAAGGGACGCTACGACAACTACTCAACTGCATATTTGTTTAGGGGGAAACGTCGTCTTAATCTTTACTATTATTTTCAAAGATATGAGTGCCTGGTGTCACACTTTAACGAATTACACAAGAACTGCCACTGCCAACAAACTTTCTAAAACTCTCCAACTGAAATACACACTTATCCATGCAATCCCAACAAACTCTCTCTCTCTCTTACGAACATATACATTGCCCAACAACCCAGGCCCAGCATTTTTTTTACATGTCAAATCCGGAGCACTCGTACAAGGCCTCCAAAATACTGGGTTCCCAAAAAAAATTAATCTTTGAGTAAGCATTTGGTAATACAAAAATCTGTAGCATTTACTCATAGGAATCTGCATGCGGTAGAAACTTTTGGTATTTAGTGGTAAATCTAACGTTGGGGAGTAAATAGAATCTCAACTTATTTGAACGACTACTATACGACGGTGATATGAAATAAAATCATTGTGATTGCATGTTAATGCCTCTACCAATGTTCCACTTTGGTGCCGTCTCTTAGCACTTCACCTTTGATTTATGTCTACATGGCGCATAAATATTACCGAGAAGAGAAGATAAATCATCTCATATCTATAAATGATCTTCATACAATCGAATACATATAGCTTTAAATATTTCATAAAAAATTCAAACCTGCCGTATCCGGTGTCAGACTTAAAGAAATTACACTCAAATTTCTACTCCACACCTCATATTTACTATGAAATTAAAAACAGTGGTATCACACTTCATGCTAATTCATACCAAATCCCATCTAACATCTATGCATCTCTCATTAAGTCGTGTTTCTGCCTCAACCGCCGCCTCTCTCTCTTCCTTAACATAGCCACCTCCACCCTCAGCCTCCTCCATAGTCGGTTCCCCCTTCTCTGGCCGGCCTCACCGACGCTGGGAGGAGTGGGGAACCTTATCTATGAGTTGAGTCTTTGATAAAAGTAGTGTTTTTAATAAATTAGATTAGGGTTTTGCCGCTTCTCCGTTGTTCCTACCGGCTGCGCCGCAATCCCGCTATTGAATCCATATTTGAACAAGTGTACTTCTTGGTCTCTCGCAGTAACATGTATATGCTCGAGCCAGGGATCATCCATGTGCGGTCCTCTCCGATGAGTAAATTCAAGCGGTTGTCGACGAGAACGACGCTTAGTTGTCATAGCATCTGTCATGCCTAGGTCACCGCTCTCTCATACGACAATTCCGGTCGACCACCATCGGTGTGCCATCAACAGCCACAACGGCCCCATGTTCTTTCTCCTGCACCGTTCTACAATGTTCACCACCACAACACAAGCGTGGTCGCTTTCCTGCATAAAAATGGCGTCGTGTAGCGCCCTCCGTTGTACTAAATGAGGAACATCATCACTACCAGTTCCACGAGGTGCTGCACGACCACGAGTCGGGGACGTGGGACATGTGCTGCCGCATAGAACTAGATGTGACATTGCTAGAGGTCCTTTAGGTCATGTGCTGCCACATCAGTCCAATCGCCTCCATATGGAAAATAGTCGTTGGCTCGCCGCCTCCTCTGGAGGGTGATTTGCCGGGGGCGCATCGTCTCCTTTTCCGAGCTATGAGTCGTCTACCGTAGAAGCACGCAGTCAGAGGCATGGCGTACATGCCGAAGACGAGGGACTGGGATCTCCTGCCGTCCGCCAAAGTCCTGATCATCTCTCACACCTACAAGTCTACAAACCACATAAATGGCTGGCCATGATCTGCACAAGCTACCAACGTCATCGACTTGTGAATGACCATGCAACATAGCAACCAAGAGTGAATCGGGCGGGTGTGTGACTGCCGCTCAAGCCTGCACTAGGGAACACCGAGTGTGCCTGTGGACGACTAGGTAGGCCTCGAGCCGGCCATGGACGGCTCACGATGGGATCAGCGTAGTCTCCTATGCGAGGAGGAGGCTAGAGTGATAGTGGCGCGCGTGGTGCTTCTGGTGAAGGTTGCGTCCAACTAAGCATGCATGTGCTACCCCACTACCCCAGCCTAGCGGAAGCTCTCCCTCCTCGAGTGATGGCTAGCACGACACTCATCTGCTCTATTGTTCCGCCTCCCACCTCCTAAACCGGAGCCATTAGTCGTATTAAAGGATCGCCCTCTTTATTTTTTACCATCAGAAAAGATGAGCGGCCAACATATTAATGTGATGTTCTTGTTTATTTTTTTACCATCACAAAATTCGTCATTTTTTGTTTACATATTAATTTTTATATTACCTTGCATACACAAACGTGTATCCGAATCTCCATACAAAATAGTATAAGATGCCGCTTCACTAAAAGCCAAATAAATTTCACATTAGTGGCCTTGAGTAACTAAAATAGTTTCACATCAACACCATTGTCAAATTCTCGGCATTTTTTGTTTACACAATAAGATAAGACTAATTTCTCCATTGTACCTTGCATCTTTCCTTATCAACACCCAATTTCTTACTATAATTAGTCAATTCACATTTTAGAGATGATAATAAGATATAACCCATAGTACGACCTATTTTTATTGCCTTCTCTAGATTATGTGGAGGACTAAGAAAGGGCCCGCCTTCTCTACCACTGTACACACTCTTAGTAGGGAAAATCATGGTGGAGTGGATGCATTACCGTAAGTCGAACAATTCACCTTCCTCGTTGTCAACTAATTAAGATGGACATCTTTTTTGTATGGCATATCATGTTTCATTATCATGTGAGGGGTCTAATGCAGTGCCATTTCTCACCTGTAATGAAAGGTACCAGTATTATCAAAATGATACTAAACTGACATGCGACAAAAGAACATAATGACCATACAAGGTGTCAAAGGAACCATAAAACAATAGACAGCTAAAGGGCGAAATTAGGGTTCCTGAGAGAGATAATTGATAAAAGAAAAAATATGATTCATTTTTTATACTCTCGTGGATGTGAGATTGATAATGATACATGAAAAAGAAAGTGCATAAAGAATGTACGATAACCACTAAATCTATGTACAACTTGGGTGCTAACATTTGATGCCAGGGTCGATTTACTGGCCATTAGGCCCATCGATCATGTGATTTTGCTTAGTGGCACTACTAGATGAGTCATCGGGCGCTCCATCTTTTTTGCTGCTCAAATCAATTTTTCCAAGCAATCGACACTACCCATCCCAACAAATAAATCTTGTTAAACCCCTCAATTAGTGCTTTACATTGCAATGGGCCCTTGAGTGTACGCTAGGGTTATAGTCATGTTTTACAAAACATGACTACCTTTTATCGATTTGTGCTCTTTTAAATCTTTTTATTGAGAGTCGTAGCAACGCACGGGTATTTAACTAGTCAGAAATAATGTCCAAGAATACATGCTTGGTCGATCCTTTTGTATCAGGAGACGTGATTTTTTCTTTCATTACTTTTGAGGTCATATTAATTCCATACTTGATAGTATTTTCATCAGCGCACATCAAGGAGTGTCCGTTAACTGCACTAGAAAAGATCCTTAAAGTGGCATGTCGGTTGAGGTGACCACCTTAACAAAAGGGACTAGACGGACTTCGATGGTGAGGGCCCTACAGATCTAGCGTTCCTATGCCCTCGCTAGCTGTAAGGTAACGCTTTCGCTGGCCATGAGGAACAAATGTTGTACCGCCGATAGGCTGAGCCGGTGTGGCCTGCAACACCCGGTAGCATGTCCCTTCTACGACCAATGTGGAGAGACCATCGACCACTTACTGATGGGGTGTGTCCTAGCCCATGAAGTATGGGCAACCTGCCTAAGCTGGTGGAACAAAAGCCATTGGATGTCGGACTACGACTCCAAGCTAGTAGCATGGCTTCAGGTGGGGCGTCAAAGGACGTGATCGTGATCTTTGGACCAGAATAGCCCTAGTATGTTGGATGCTCTGGCGCCACAAGAACGGTGTGGTATTCGATGGGGCTAGTCATCCCCTAGAGAGGCCGTCAAAAATATCTCCATTGAGGCATACCTATGGAGGGAAGCAGGGCTCTTTCACGACTGCCTAGGGCAGGTGGATAGGTGGAGATATCGTGAGTAGTTAGTTAGGGTTTATGTGTTTTCCTTGAGACGGAGTGGAGTTGCGCTTGTGCCGCCTGTGCCATAGCGTGTTGTAAAACTTGGCCTCTTGACCCTCCTTTTATGAAAAAGATACGTCTCCTAGGACGGGAACGTATCCTTGAAAAAACTGCCCTATAAAAGCCTTTGGAGGTGTAACTTTGAAACTGTCGGCAGCTTGGGTGGGTTGTCCACACCGGCGTGGCCCACCCCCAAATGGACTCCCAAAACTAAATAAATAATCTAAATGACAAATTTAAACCAAACCGGAGATTTTCATTCAAAATTTTAGTTGTTTTACAAAGTTTGGATGAAATTGAAAAAATAAATTAAACTAAACCTATTGGCCGCGGTGGCGGTCGAAGCGATGAAGTCCATGCTTATGCCCCTATCTGCCCTGTCATCGCCATCCTCACTTCCAGGGTTAGTGTCATCATCCCAGCCGCCCAGGAGCCTACTAGCCATCCAAGTTGATGACGGCGCCATCGTCCGTCACCGACCACCATTTGAAGAACTCCTGGATCGCCCATGACACATCTTCATGGAAATATCAGAGCACCTAGCTGAGCTCGGAGGACTCTTTAGGGTCACCGCGTGTAGGCAGGGCCACCTAGTTCACAAGTACTCTGCACCCACCTCCGGTTGTGGATCCTCTTGCGGCTCCTGCTTCACCGTCCTCGGGGATGGTGGATACTTGCGATAGCAGAGGAAAAGGCGGCCCTGCGGCACTGTCAGCTTCTTGTCCCAGGCTCTAGCATTGGTTTCTAGAAGAGGATACCATCGCCACCACCACCGCGTTGGTGGCATGGGGATTTCAACTTGCGGGGTCCGACTTCCCGTGCGAGTGCAATGCGGGGTCCAAGTTTCGTGTAATAGCTGGGTTTCGCAAACTTGGGCTGCCAATTGATGAGTGCAGCAACACTTAGTTGGGACACCCCAAGAGGAAGGTATGATGCAGTTTAGCAGGCAAGTTTCCCTCAGTAAGAAACCAAGGTTATCGAACCAGTAGGAGGAAGGAAATGCCCCAAAGGTGTTGCAAGCAACGTGGAGACCTGCACAACACGAACTCAAGACTTTGCCCCAACGAATCAGTGAGGTTATCAAGCTCACCGGTTTGCTATAACAAAGGATTAAACGTATGGTGTGGAAGGTAATGGTTTGCAGCAAGTAAACAAGAAACAGTGGAAGATGTATCAAAGGTAAAGATTGGACCGGGGTCCATAATTCACTAGAGGTGATCTCCTTAGATAAACAACATGGCAATGAAGGGTAAACAAATTACAGCATGGCAATTGACAGAAACTGAGCAAGGCATAACAATGCAATATCTGAGATTCGATTGGGAAATACAACAATATACATAGACCGCCATCCAACTGCATCTATGACTAGAAGTCCACCTTCAGGTTATCATCCGAACCCCTTTCAGTATTAAGTTGCAAGCAATAGACAACTGCTTTAAGCAAAGTGTGTAAGGTAAATAATCCACTTGTTCCATGAACAAGAGATCGTTGTTTTCTCCCTAGTAGCAACAACGCATCTATAACTGAAGATATTTGTAGAGGTCCCAACCTTTAATAAGGTAGAGATCCCTGTGTTTACAATGCTAGTCCCTGGATCAATAGCTAGCATCCACATTTAAGATGTAATATCCAGAAACAAAGGTCATAATACAACTTTATAACCAGTAATAAAATAATTCATTACATCTTACATAGCTCATTTGGCTATCACATTACAATGCAGCAGAAATAACTATAGCATGGAGTCCTTCATCTTCAAAGTGCCACAGACAATCATGTTGGTTGTAGACTTGTAATCCTAATCAACACACTTCACTAACATCAAACAAACCTGCAACATAATAAGTTGCAGCCACAAGGGTCAATACATTTGAATTGTGTTGGCAAGTTTCACTACTATGTAGAAATAAGTGGATCTTATCATTACATGCATATTTGGCTAAGTAGGGTTTAGGCTCATTTGCAGAAAGCAATATAGTTTTATCCTATATTTTCAAAATAGTTTTGATCTCTTGACAAATCTTTCTGAACTACTTGGAAAACTCCAAGTGTTCCTAATCCCTTGTTGTCACCATCAAGTTTTACTTTGAGAAATTGGAATGTCGAGATCTTCCATAGCTTCAGGCCTTAGTTGCTCAGAGTTGTTCGTAACCGGGGACACGGCTAAGTACTTAGAATTTGATCTTCTGCAGAAGTTGTACACTTTACCCACATGACACAATCTCGTCTTGACGCCACCAGTGACCGCTGGATAAGTACACACCAAATGGAGTACCGGCAGATCGAGAATGTGACAAAGTCTTTCCATAGAAGTCCTCCCAATACACAATGCTAGCTTGTCTACCAGGCACCAATGTAAGGATATATTTCCAATACATAATTCTAGTTAACCTGAAGATGCCAATGCAAGGGTCTTCCACTATGTAGTTGACTAAGACAGAACCCATTTAGCATGTGGATGTACACGGAAGCCACTGTACGAGAAACAGGTTCAATCTCTAAGTCCCTGGGTGGTTTTCTTCTAGTGCACATACAAAAACATAGCCATATAAATATGGTTCCCTTTGTTGCCACCTTGTCCAAAATTGAGTATCCTCATTCCACCCAGGTGGTTCATTGAGTACTTGTTTTATTATATAAAACATATATTTTTCCAACACTTCATATAATCATATCATGTGTTCCACCCCAAGTCTATAGCAGGGCTAAGCATACTACAACTATGATGTTTTCACTAAGGAAAATGGATTTCCTAATAGGACATAGCATAGCATAATAATATAGTAACCCTATCATGCATACTACAAAAATACCACTAAGTGTAGTGAAAATAGTAGGACATGGACGATAGTGTCACTTGCCTTTTTAGTAGAGAATGTTGGTTCACTTCTTGATCTTGCAAATATCACACTCTTCTAACTTCACTACAATTCAATCAAGCAAACACATATTCAACTAGCATTCAAACACTTTCACCACATAAAATAACAAAAAAACATGGCCATGCATGCAAGCATGCAAAAGATGGTTTTATTTAGAAAAGTGGTTTCTATTAGGCTCTAACCATTTTAATGCTCATATTGGTCATTTAAAAAAGTGGTAAAATCATTTAAATTCAAGTTGGTGAAAATGGCCATTTAAATCATTTTGTTTTGCTATAAATGATTTAAATCAAAATGATAATCCCTAGTGTTTGTGAAATATATTTTTAAACACAACATGTTGGTGTTTTAAGGTCAAGTGTTTAATATAAAACCATTTGCAAAAGGTTTCACCCCATAAACCAAATATTATGCCAAGGTGATATTTTATGTTGTTGGAAATATCTTTTAGCAAAGTAATAATTTCATAGGGTTCATCAAATATATTTTTAAATCTCAAAACTTGGTGTTTAGGGTCAGAGAGTTTAACTCAAATCATTTTCCAAAGATTTTACTCAAAAAGTATTTTTAATACATAAACAATATTTTTATTTGACTAGAAATGTCCTAATTTAAATATTTGTTCTTTGGCTTCACAAAATACATTTTTAAATTCATAAGTTGGTTTCTATGATCAGTAGGTTCAAAACAAACCACTTAGCAAAGATTTCACCTTAAAAATATTTCTAGAACAATTTTTATATTCAAATTATGCCTACACAAGTTTCTGCACATTCAACCAATTTTCCAGAAGCAAAACATTAAACAAAGTGCATGGTTGCAAAATACTTGTCCTGCTAATTCTATTGATATAAAATTTGCAAAATTTGGACATGTAGATTAAAAGTTATGAATTTTGCAAGTTTGCATATCTAATAGAACAAAATTTTCTGTTTTAAACAAACTCTGTCCACGTGGCTCTATCTTATTGGACGATACCAGTTCGGGTGGATTGCGCTCTGTGGGCTGTTGGATTTAAAACGCATCGCATGGCTCAGATCAAATGTACCCCTTCGATTTAATGAATCTATCCTAGCCAACGGATCGAGATCCAATGGATCACAACTGCTCGACCATGGTCTGGCGGCGCTGGCGGCTGACGGCGGCGCACGCTCGGACGGAGACGTTGCCGAGGGACTAGGTCGCGCGAGGGAGGGAGAGGATGCTCATCGTGCTCGCAGGAGTGCGGCGAAGCTCAAGGTGTGGTCAGTTCGTCGAGGGGCGCTCTGGTTCCCTAGGAATTGCTCACCGGAGACGGCGTCGGCGTCGGATGCTCTCTGTTGAAGACGGTGGCGAGGTTTGAGGGTGCGCTAAGGCAAACAGAGCATGGGGTTAGATGCGTACGGTGCTGGGGATCATGGGAGCATCATCGAGAAGTACCGGGGCGGTCTGTGCTTACCAGGGAAGCTTGTCGGAGCGATGGCAGACACGGCGGCGCTCAGATGTCGAGGTTGTCGAGTCTCTGGTGAATGTGCGGGCTAGCGAGCGGCACTAGGAGATGCACCAGGAGATGGGGAGCAGGCTCGCGTGTACTGGGAGGCGAGGGGTGGTTGGACGGCGCCAGAATCGGCCGGAGAGGCTCTTCGGAACAGTGGTGTTCGGGCTTGCAATTGGGGCAGCCTGGAGGCAGAGAGGCGGCGATGCTTGGGGGAAATGGAAGAGGGGAGGGAGGCGCTTAAGTGTGCATGGTCGCTGGCGAGATTACTCCATCCATCAACGCGAATTAACGCAGATTGAATCGCGGCAGAAACGGCGAGGGGGAAGCGGTCGAGGTGGAGACGACGACTGACAGAGTGGGGCCGCGTTGTCTGTGTGTGAGAGAGAGTGGGTGTGGGGCCTGCTGGTCAGCGACTGCGCGGGTGACTTTCTGAGTGGAAAACGATTCATCGCGGGGTGGGAAGATGGGCTAACTGCTGGGCCTGCTGGGCTGGGCTGCTCCTGGGCTGGCTTCGATTCATTTTTTTATATAGAATGTTTTTCTTTTTCTTTTTATATTTATCTGATTTGATTTTGATTCAAACAATTCAAACACTAAATGAATTCAAACTTCTACCAAACTTTGTGTAGATTTAAATACTGTTATTTAACATATTCTAGTCATATTTAGAATAATTAATTTTAGGGTTTATTAGTTATTAAAAATAAATAGACATTAGTCTTTATTTCAAATAGGATTTAATATGTTTTAAAACTCTATTTGAAATCTTAATTTCTACAACAATCTTTTTAGTAGGTTCTATTGAAAGTACAACACTTTGAAACATAATTTAAAATACTTTAATAAGTTTTAATGTTTATTTTAAAATGGAAAAAGCCTTTACTTAAATAAAATTGGATAAAATAAATCCTCATGATTTGATTTAAATAATCCTTTACTCTTTTTACCAAACAAAAATATTTTATTTCCATTGCTTGGCCAAGATTTAATTTGGCTCTTTAAAAATAGTCCTTATTTATAATTTCTCCCTTTGTTTATAAAAACCATATCTTTTTATTTAAAGATCCAAAAATGGTGACTCCAACTTTTATAACTTTATTAATTATTTGTTTATATTTTTAAATTCCTCTAGGATTCTATTTGATCAAAAATAGTTTTTTGATGTTTCCAATTGGAATTAAAAAGTTTCTTTTCACCCTAAATTTCAACAAATTTTTATTTTGTTTATTAATTTTTCACATTTCAAAATTTGGAAATTTTTGGGATGTGACAATATTTTTGTCACTTCCCTTGGAAACTAGAGGCATGAACCCACTATCGAGCATAAATACCCCCTCTTGGAGTCACTAGCAACTACTCGGCCAAGATAGCTACTAACAACGGAGAGCATGCAAGATCACAAACAACACATACATGATAGTATCAAATAGACAAAACCATTAATCAATCTGACATACTAATCTCATTATCCATCGGAACCTCGCAAACACAACATACATGATTACAAATAGATTAGATCTTGATCATGAACGGAGCTCACAAGATCTATACATGAAAGCACAAGGAGGATATACAACCATCTAGCTACTACATGGACCCATAGTCCAAGGTGGAACTACTCACGCTTGTTACCGAAGAGAAGGCCTCCGGGATGATCTCCCGTCCGGCAGGGTGCCGGGAAGAACTTCAGATCCCCCCGATCTAGGGACGACGGTGGCGACGGCTACAGAAGGTTTCGTGGAGTTTTGATCGGGTGCCTAGGGTTTTTGCATCGGGGGCTTCTTATAGGCCAAGAGGCGAGGCTGGGAGGCGGCCAGGGGCCCCACACCCTACCCAGGCTCGGGGTAGGCCCACCCGCACCTAGGGGGGTCTGGCCGCCCTGGGTTGCTTCTCCGTCCCATCTTCTGGCTTCGTGTCCCCCATGGTAAAATATTGACTTTGGCTTTTGTCCCGTCCAATTCCAAGAATATTGATTTTCTGCCTTTCCGGAACCAAAAACAGAAGAAAATAGGAAACTAGCACTATGGCAACTTGTTAATAGGTTAGTTCCAGAAAAGATATAAAAACACCTCAAAGTGCAGACAAAGCAAAGCAAAGTAGATATAAAAGAAGTATGGAGCATCAAAAATTATAGATACGTTTTCGACGTATCAGGCATCCCTAAGCTTAACTCCTGCTTGTCCTCGAGTAGATGAGTGATAAAAGAATAATTTTTGAGGTGACATGCACCATCAAAACCAAGATCAAACCATTTGCAAGCATTGAAAGCTGGGAACAAAGAACTCTAAACATGTGCATGAAAGACGGAGTTCTAACAATAGGACATAGTAACTATGCATGCAACATGAAAGGCTATAAACAAAGATCATGAATAACATGCATTTAAAAATGTTTGTTTGTTTCACATACAGAAAACATAGCATAGTGGCATTCAGCTTTTCCCTGATGGAATAGCAAATAGATGCATAGGACACCATCAAAGTTCACAAGGGTGACTAGAAACAAATAGCACAAGAACAAGTAATATTACAATATGCATCAATCAATAAGTTTTGGGACACTGCACACAGGATGGAAACTATGCTCTCTTAATGGTGCCTAAAAGTAGAAGGTGGAGACTCAAATAATGGTGGAAGAAAGGCCCTTCACAAAGGGAAGCAGGGATTTCAAGTTTCAAAAAGGGCTTCCAAAAATTATGGTACTTGTTAGCTTTCAGCCCTCATTGCCCCTATCATAAGCATCTTGAAGTGATTAAGGTTAAAGTGAACAAATATGAAGTATATGCTTGACAAAGTATAAGTTGGCAATCTCAAGTCCCTTGAATACGAGGGCCACACCTCATGCTACTCAACTTCAATCACCTGTACGTTCTTGTCATTGTAATTACATGCGTATCATAGAGAACCGCCAACAGGGTACCCCTTTACATGGTACAGGAGCTATCCCATAACCAAAATGACAAGGCAAGCAGACAATGAGCATCTCAGCGATCTTTTTTTTACTATATGCATAGATTTTTATTGAGGATGCTTCATAGATAGCTCACTATGGTGATGCTGCAAGTTTCCACCATGATTAGGCATGGCTTAGGCTAGCGGCTCAGGCGTTTCTCTAACACAGGATACAAACTCCATGGACTTACAAGTTCCCTCTTTATTTCACACCGGTGACATCCATAGACAAAAGAACATGATATCAACTGAGTACAACAAGGTACAAGTGCAATGTTGAAAACGTTCCTCGTGACAGCACGATTCTGCTAATTCCAACATATAAGTGCAAGCATATACAACAAAGTTGTCATAATGGTTCAAGTTTATTAGGGGCAAAGAATAAAGTGTGCCATCAAGTTCGTGAGGGCTTTAATCACTAAGTTTTGACATAACAAAATAGTTTTTAATTGGAAGATAGTTGAAAACAGGAATATACTTGGAATGGTGTAACACACCATGCATAAGAGTTTATAGTGGACACTTTAGAATAACTTGGTTTCTTGGGAGTTGGAAGCATGAGTAGAACTTACTCATACAAGTAGAGGCTAGCAAAATACTAGGAGCAACCAACTAAAAGAGCAATAATGGCCATAATCATGCAGTGCAACAAAGCATACTAATCAAAGCAAAGAGTGGTATTACAAGTCAAAGACTAAATGATCATAGAGACTATGGTGACTTCTCATAGTAATAACATGGTGTTATCATGTGCCAAGTCAACCCAAGCAAAGCATCAAAGGAGAATACCACAATACTATGCTTTTACATGCTAAAACAACGCATAATTTCTTCAAGGCACACTAAGCAATCACAATTGTTTGGAACAAGACATGCTACAGCAATAATCACTAAGCATAAGGTCAAAACAACACCTAGCATGTCATGCTAAAGTCTAAGTCACAGTCAATGCAAGCTCCTCTTGCACTTCAAGCAAGAACTTACTACTCCTTTCCAACACCAAGCAACTTATTTGCAAAACAACACATCGAGAATGGAGGTCCAAACTACTTTATTCAAGCAAACTAAGCAACCTAAGCAAAGCAAACAAAAACAAAGACGCTTCAAGAACAACACAACTGTGCATGAAACAATAAAAACAAAGTGTCTAGGCAGACCTGAGCTTTTTATTGATGAAGAAGGGGATGCCTTGGGCATCCCCAAGCTTTGACGCTTGTACCTCTTGGATATTTCTTGGGGTGACACCATGGTGGCATCCCCAAGCTTGAGATTTTTTCCATTCTTCATCTCATTTCATCATTCTCTCTTTGCACCTAAAATTTTTCCTTCATACAAAACTTCACACAATCTTCATTAGCAACAATAGTATATTCAAAAGATATCAGACCTCTGGCAAAGCTTTGGAACAACAAGGATTTTTGTTAAAAAAACAAGCTACTGTAGTAACTCCTTCAAAAATCTCAATTCACCTAAAGAGAACTCAAAAAGGAATCAATAAGAAGTAAATGCAAATAATGGCAGAAATCTGTCAAAACAGACCAGTAGGTAGAAACCGATTTTTTCGAACATCTTATGTTGCTCAAATCAAAAAGTGTTGAACTAATGAAAGTTAGCTAACATACTTGGGTATTTATTAGTAAATTTTGAGCTCAATTTGAGTTACAGATCCTCCTCGCGAATTTGTTTGGTGGAGGACAGAAATCTGTTTCGGGACAGCAACTCCCCAAATCTTACTTCCCTCTCATTAGAGGTCATTCTTGGTACAAAAAGTAAACAAAAAGGATAAGGAGAGGTCATTACAGAATTAATAACTTCCAAGACTCAAATAAACTCTTTGGTTATCTCCCAACAAGTATTTTTCTTTAATGCCTTTAAGTTAGGCACAAGAAGCAAGAAGAATCAAGTATTTTCAAATGAAGAAGCATTAATATCAAATCTTGCTTTCAAAGGGGGATCAAAGAGAAACTTCTCTCTTATCATTGGGAAGTGTTCAATACCTTTCTTGATGGAAAATTATATTTAATGGTGCCTTCTTTCATATCAATGATGGCACCAACTGTTCTAAGAAAAGGTCTTCCCAAAGTGACAGGACAAGAAGCATTGTATTCAACATCCAAAACATACAAATACACAGGGACATAAGCATTATTAACCATGATGAGAACATCATTAATACTCCCCATGAGTTTCTTCTTAGCATTATCATTGAGTGAGACATCCAAATAACAATCTTCCAAAGGTCGCAAATCAAGCATTTCATAAATCTTCCTAGACATAATAGAGACACTAGAACCAAGATCACATGAAGCTTTGAGATCAAAGTCATTCACTTGCATATTAATAATGGGTTCCCAACTATCTTCTACTTTCCTAGGAATAGAAGCTTTGTGTTTTAGCTTCTCTTCCTTAATGTTAACAAGAGCGTCTGTAATGTGTTTGGTAAAGGCAACATGCATATCACTAGCATCAGGACTTCTAGCAAGCTTTTGCAAGAACATAATCACTTCAGAAATATTGCAACCATCAATATCAAAGTCAAACTTGGCATCACTAGTAGTAGGCTCAATAGGCTTAGGAATAGTAAGAGTAGGAGTAGGGACTACTTGTTGTTTAGTGGTGATAGTGCACACACTATTGTTTCTATCAATTTCAGCCTCCCTTTCCACTTAGCATGAAGTTGAGCTGACAGCCTAACATTTTCATCAATAGTAACTTGTATGGCATGAGAAGTAGCAAAGGTATTTTCCATAGCTTCAGGTTTAGCAGCCATTTTATTAACCAAAGAGGACTGAGCTTTAGACAAAGAGGATATATTTTTTCTCAACAGTTAAAAGCTTTTCCTCTATAGTCTTATTGTGGTTTGTTTACTAATAAAGTCCTTGAGCATGACTTCAAGTTCAGAGGGGGCACTTCTAGCATTATTCTAAGAGCTTCCATAGGAATTGTCATTATTAGGAGGATAAGGCCTATAATTGTTGTTGCTACCAAAATTATTCCTATAGGGATTGTTGTTGAAATTGTTGTTTCTAATGAAGTTCACATCAACTTGATCTTCTTGAGCAACCAAAGAGGCTAAGGGAACACTATTAGGATCTAGAGGACCTTTCCCATTAACAAGCATAGTCATAATAACATCAATCTTTTCACTCAAAGAGGAAGTTTCCTCAACAGAATTTACCTTCTTACCATGTGGAGCTCTCTCAACATGCCATTCAGAGTAGTTAACCATCATATTATCAAGGAGCCTTGTTGCAGCACACAAAGTGAGGCCCATAAAGGTACCTCCAGCAGCTGAATCCAATAGATTTCTTGAGGAGAAGTTCAAACATGCATAAAAAGTCTGGATAATCATCCAAGCAGTGAGTCCATGAGTAGGGCAATTTTTAACCAAAGATTACATTCTTTCCCAAGCTGGAGAAACATGTTCACTATCAAGTTGTTTAAATTTCATAATATCACTTCTCATAGATATAATCTTAGCAGGAGGATAGTACTTTCCAATAAAAGCATCTTTGCACTTAGTCCAAGAATAAATACTATTTTTAGGCAAAGAAAGAAACCATTCTTTAGCTTTTCCCCTCAAGGAGAAAGGAAAAAGCTTGAGCTTAATAATATCTCCATCTACATCCTTATACTTTTGCATCTCACAAAGTTCAAAAAAGCTATTAAGATGGGCAGCAGGATCATCAGAACCAGCACCAGAAAATTGCTCTCTCATCACAATATTCAACAAAGCATGCTTAATTTTATAAAAGGTAGCATCAGGAGTAGGTGGAGCAATAGGTGTACTAAGGAAATCATTGTTGTTGGTGCTAGTGAAGTCACACAACTTGGTGTTCTTTGTAGAGTTCATTTTGGCAAAGGTGGGCAAGCCAAAAATAGTAGCAGCTAGAGCAGGAACTAATTTTTTTGTGTTTTTGAATAAAGCAAGCAAACCAAACTAGACTAATTTTTTTGTTTTTTTTTTGAAAAGAGGCAAGAAAAACCAAACAAACGAAACAAACCAAACTAAAAACAAAGTAAAGAGAAAGGAAGTGAAGGACTCCCCTTGTGAAGACGTCCTTAGCCTCCCCGGCAACGGCGCCAGAAAAGCTTAACGACTGTCTACGCACAGCTTGTTGGGAACCCCAAGAGCAAGGTGTGAAGCAGCAAGCAGCAAGTTTTCCCTCAGTTGAGACCGAGGTTATCGAACCAGAAGGAGGAAGGAAATGTCACACAAGTGTTGCAAGCAACGCAGAGACCTGCATGACACAAACTCAATACTTTCCCCAATGAATAGTGAGGTTGTCAAGCTCACTGGTTTGCTGTAACAAAGGATTAAACGTATGGTGTGTAAGGTTATGGTTTGCAGCAAGTAAACAAGTAACATTGGAAGATGTATCAATGGTAAAGATTGGACTGGGGTCCATAGTTCACTAGAGGTGCTTTCCTTAGATAAACAACATGGCATGAAGGGTAAACAAATTACAGCACGGCAATTGACAGGAACTGAGCAAGGCATAACAATGCAATTACTAGTCAGAAAGATCCTATCAGATTCGATTGGGCAATACAACAAGATACATAGACCGCCATCCAACTGCATCTATGACTAGAAGTCCACCTTCAGGTTATCATCCAAACCCCCTCCAGTATTAAGTTGCAAGCAACAGACAACTGCTTTAAGCAAAGTGTGTAAGGTAAACAGTCCACATGTTCCATGAACAAGAGACCATTGTTTTCTCCCTAGTAGCAACAGCACATCTACAACCTAAGAGATTATTGTCACTTTCCTTGGAAACTAGAGGCATGAACCCACTATCGAGCATAAATACCCCCTCTTGGAGTCACTAGCAACTACTTGGCCAAGATAGCTACTAACAACGGAGAGCATGCAGGATCACAAACAACACAGACATGCTAGAATCATAAAGACAAAACCATTAATCAAACCAACATAATAATCTCAATATCCCATCGAATCCCCGCAAACACAACATGCATGATTACAAATATATTAGATCTTGATCATGAACGGAGCTCACAAAATCTATACATGAAAGCACAAAGGAGGAGATACAACCATCTAGCTACTACATGGACCCATAGTCCAAGGTGGAAATACTTATGCATCATACCGGAGAGAAGGCCTCCGGGATGATCTCCCCTCCGGCAGGGTGCCAGGAAGAACTTCATATCCCCCGATCTAGGGACGATGGTGGCGGCGGCTACAGACGGTTTCATGGATATTTGATCAGGTTCTCAGGGTTTCTGCATCGGGGGATTCTTATAGGCGAAGGGGGAGACCGAGGCGGCAACCAGGGTCACCAAACCCTAGCCAGGCGCGAGGCTGGGCCCACCCGCGCCTAGGGTGGGTCTGGCCCCCCTGGCTGGCCCCTCCGGCTCCCCTCTGGACTTCTTGTTCCCCACGGAAAGTAATTGACTTTGTCGTTTGTCTCCTCCAATTCCGAGAATATTTCTTTACTAACTTTTTTGAAACCAAAAATAGAAGAAAACAGGCATCTGGCACTGTTGCAACTTGTTAATAGGTTAGTACCAGAAAACATGTAAAAAGCACCTCAACGTGTAGACAAGCAAATAAAACTAGATATAAAACAAGCATGGAGCATAAAAATTATAGATACGTTTCCAACGTATCAACATCCCCAAGCTTAACTCCTGCTCGTCCTCGAGTAGGTAAGTGATAAAAAGAATAATTTTTAAGGTGACATGCACCCTCACAGTAAAGATCCAACCATTTGCAAGCATTGAAAGCTGGGATCAAAGAACTCTAAAGATGTGCATGAAAGATGTAGTTATAACAGTAGGACAAAGTAACTATGCATGCAACATGGCAAGCTACAAACAAAGATCATGAATAACATGCATTGAAAAACGTTTGTTTGTGTCACATGCAGAAAACATAGCATAATGGCAATCAGCTTGTTCCTCATATAGTAGCAATATAGATGCATAGGACACCTGCAAAGTTAACAAGGGTGACCAGAAATAAATAGCACAAGAACAAGTAATAACACAATATGAATCAATTAATAATCTTTGGAACACTACACACAGAATGACAACTATGCTCTCTTAATGGTGCCTAAAGGTAGAAGGTGGAGACTCAATAATTGTGGAAGAAAGGCCTTTTTGTAAAGGAAGCAGGGATTAGAAGTTTCAAAAAGAGCTTCCAAAAATTATGGTACTTGTTTGCTTTCAGCCCTCATTGCCCCTATCATAAGCATCTTGAAGTGGTTAAGGTTAAAGTGGCAAAGCTGGAGTATATGCTTGACGAAGTATAAGTTGGCAATCTCATGCCCCTTGAATACAAGGGTGAAAGGGTAATTGCCCCTATGTGTGGTTTTGGTGATTAATGACAATCCCTATGGACTAATGTTTTCACTGAGTTTTATATGAAGGAATATTCCATAGGTCATGCTTATAGTCCATGTGTTGGATTCAAGTATGGATGCCATGAAGATAAAGATATACCTTGACCTTGAGTATTGGCATCAAAATCATCGAGTTAAAGAGAAGAATATGATATGATCAAGATCTTGAGAGTGTGATCTCAATATAATAATTCAAGATATGGCTCTAAGTCCGTGTCATGATAGCCTCATTAGTTGAGCTATGGTTGACTAAGATTTAGAGCATGTAATCAAATGAAGAGTTCCTTATGTACCTCAAGATATTAAGATGGAGCACGAGAAGATACTTGGTTGACCAATACAAAGAGTGAAGAGTGATTTCAAGATGGTCAAAACATGAAGCATAAAGAATGTACCACATGGTATTGTGGTATGATATTATATAGCCCATGAGAGGATGACATCAAGTGGTGATCGTCATCAAGGTTGAGAAGGGCAAGTTCAAGATAAGCATCTCAAGAAGATCATTTGCTTGAAGCTTACCGTCCATATTGGTGATAATGGACATGTGAAGACATGTATGAATGAAGCTATCCCATAGTTGTGTATGGGGGAGCAAATTAGGAGTCTTCACGAAGCAACAATGATCAAGTGTTGCATTCCGTCTTGGGTTGAGCTTGAAGCGTTGTTATCAAGATCAAGCGGGATGCGCAAGGCAAAGTATGGCCTTGCTAGGTTTTCCTTTTACCAGTCTCAAGGTGGTTGTTGGCATACCGGGTTATAGGATAGATAGACGCACTATCAAGAGGGGCTTTCGTTTGTGTAACTTGATCACATCGTCATAGGGAGATCAATATTTTGCATACTTTGCAACATCCTATTTTGTTGCTTCTTGGTGTTTCTCAATGTGAGGTTCTTGAGCTTGTTGCTAGCTCTTCAACAAGCCTAAGTTCATCGAAAACGGAATTTGTATGCATCTTCTATGGCGTTTTCGAGTTTGAAGGTTTTATTGGTTCTTATTTAGGGAGGCTTCTTACCTTTCTTAATTTGGTTCTATCCTCATTTGTTGGTATATGGTGTTTCTCTGCATTATCTTGTAGAGCTTGTTGTCCTTGTCAAAACAAGCCCAAGATCATCGAAATCAGAGTCCAGATGCAAAAGTTATTGCATTTTTCGTGAAGTCTATTTCATCCCGGTTGTGGATCCGGTTCAACCGGCTCCCAGACCGGGTGGTCCGGTGCCAGCATCGGAAAACCGAGATTTGACCGGGTTTCAACCGAGATTTTCGGTTTTGTTACTATGAGTCTAACCGAGGCTGGGTCAGTAACCAAACCTGGTTGGAGTCCGGTTTTCCGGGTTGAGAATCAGACCATCTGGTTCTGGAGCCGGTCCAACCGAACTTTCAACCGGATCCGCACAGTTTTCTCCTGACAGTCATATTTGCTTTCCCCTATAAAAGGGGGTTCTTCCCCCAATGTTTCTAAGTGTTCTTGACCACGAAATTGACCTCCATTGTTGAATCTCTTGAGCTTGCTTCCTCCCCCTTCCCTCCTATGATTCTTGCATCTTTTTTAGGGCTTTGGAAGAGGAGATCTAGATCTACAATCCCCACCAATCATTTCCTCCTCTGAGTGAGGGGAACCCATTGGATCTAGATCTTGTAGTCATTGGTTGACTTCCACCATTGTTCTTCCTCTCTAATTCCTCCCTAGCACTTTTTGCTTTGGTGGGATTTGAGAGTGAAGGATTTGAGCACCCTTGGTGGTCTTGTTGCTCTCCATTACGATTTGTTCGAGTGAGAGACCGTGAACTTGTTACTCTTGGAGGGTGACCTCCTAGTTGGCTTGGCGGTTGGTGCCTCGGTGTCCTCTTTGTGGAAGATTGTGAAGAGACCCTGGCTTCTCCTTCGTGGAGCTTGTGAAGTGGTTGTGGAGCTTGCCATCTCCGGAGTGGAGGAAAAGCTATCCATAAGGAAAGGGTCTATTCCTTCATGGGATAGACTCGGAGAAGAAGGTGAGCCTTCGTGGCATTGGGAAATCCTTCATGGAATCCCACACCTCTCCAACATGACGTACCTTACTTGTAAGGGAACACAGGAATACATCTTCGTCTCCGCATGCCTCGGTTATCTCTATACCCGAGCTTACTTTCCTTGTGATAGCCATCGAGCTTGAAATAATTATATCTTGCCTATCACTTGTGGTATATTTATCTTGTGCTATCTTGCTTAACTTAACTTGTTGTTGGTGCACTTAGTTGAGCCTAGTGTATTTAGGTTTTGTGCTTGTAAAATAAACGTTAGTTTAATTCCGTATTCTATCAAGCCAAAACCGTAATAGTTTTGAAATTGCCTATTCACTCCCCTCTAGGCGACATCTCTATCCTTTCAATTGGTATGAGAGCAAGGTCTCTCCTTGTTTAGGCTTCACCGCCTAGAGTGTAAAGACGTCGGCTAGTAGTATAGTGCACAATGACACAATTTTCTTTGATGGCACAAATTATGCTTTGTGGAGAAATTTCTTGCTTTGTAATCTTCGGACCTTGTGTCCAAATATTGAGCAATTTCTAGATGTAGGTTTTTCTCCTCCAATAGATCCTCAAAATATATCTCTAGAGGATGAGAAAAATGTACATCTCGAAGCTCAAGTATATAATGAGATTATTTTCTCTTTGAGTCCCATAGTTAATTTGGCCTTGACGATTGTAAAGCGCAAGTCGTCTCATGAGATGTGGACCAAGCTTAAAGAAATATTTGGTGGGTCCATTTCTCAAAGGGTTGATGGTATCTCCAAGGAGCTCTCTTCTCCCTCACATCATGAAGAGATCCAAGTTTCTTCCACCTTCGGCCACGATGAGATTTCAGTTCTTCCCACTTCACTTACATGTGACAAGTCATAAGGTAATGTCATGGTGAGTGGAAAAATCATATGTGATGATGGTAGTGTTTTTATTTACACCAACTATTCTCGATATATAAATGATAATGGTGTAGAGAGTTTGGACTTAAGCACTTCTTGCAACAATGATGCTATACCCCCTTGTGTTGCTAGTCCTTGCATATCTTCTAGAAATTATTTGAGTACTAGTGTAGATGATATGCTTGATTTGCCTTATTCCCATGAAAAAAATGCTTACATTTCCTCTAGTTGTTTATCTAACAATGTAGAGGAAATAAAACAATCTATGGAGCAATACATGATCATGAATGAAGATTCAAGAATATCCTCATCTTCATCCTCCCGTGCTCACATGTGCCTTATGGCAAGAGGATCAAAGGTATCTCCTACTTTGGATCCCAATATGTCGTCTAAAGATAATAGCAATAATAATGATGATAGTGATGATGACATTGATGAGGATACTAGTGCTCTTTTGCTTGAGTTGAGTTTTTTGTGTACCTCTCTTCGTGGTAATAATAAGGCCGTTACTTGTCTCAAACACGTTATGGAAACCATAACTAAACAAACGGGAACCATAGAGGAGTTGGATTTCCAACTTGATGACGGGAGTCAGAGATTCAATCTCCTTAATCAAGAGCTTGCCGAGGAGAATAACACTAATAGTCTCCTCACACAAAAAATTGAATCTTATGATCTTGAAAAGGAAAATTCCATTAATGATGCTTGTGCTACTAACTCTACTTCTTGTGAAGCATCTACCCTAAAGGAGCACGTTGAGCTAAGGGCTCAACTTGAGTTGCTAACTAGCAAGTATAGGAAATTGGAAGAAAGTCATGAAAAGCTCTCGGGCTCTCATAATGATCTTCTAATCTCCCATGATGGGCTAAAGTTAGCTCGTGAGGCAAGTATTACCAAGGTAACATCTTGTGAGCCTCTTTTGGACATTAGCACAACTTCTACTCAAAATGCTATTTTGCCATGTGCTAGTCCTAGTAATCCATCTAGCCATACTATTGATAAACCTTGTGTTGGATTACTTGCTTTGTGTCACATCCCAAGATTTTCCAAATCTTGTAATGTGAAAATAAATGAATGAAATAAAACTTTGTTTGATTTTCAGAGCCAGAAGAAAACTTTTTGAATTCAATTGGAACGTCAAACCCATTTGAATTAAATAAAATCCTAAAGGGATTCATAAAGATAAACATTTAATAAAGGAAATTAAAATGTTTTGGAATTACTATTTTGGATCCTTTAATAAAAGATTTGGTTTTCAAAAGAAAAGGTGGATTTATAAATAAAGATTATTTAATAAAGCCAAATTAAACCTTGACCAAACTTTGGGAATTAAAACATTTAGTTTTGAGTAAAAATAACAAAGGTTTATTTAAAATAAAATAATAAGGAAATAATATCCAATTTTATTTAAATAAAAAGGTTTTACCATTCTAAACTGAAACATCAAAACTTATTAAATTATTTAAAATAAGTCTTCCAAATATTTGATATTCACAAATAAAACCTACTAAAATGTTTTGACTTTATTTTTAGATTTCAAAATAAATATCTCAATAAAACAAATCCTATTTGATTTAATAAAGAAAGTCTATTATATTTAATTAATAATGGACTCTAAAATAAAAATGTTATTTTATTTTAAAACAAGCTTTCCAAATATTCCTTAAATTCAAATACAACCTACTGAATGGTTAAAAATTTATTTAGTTCTCAAGTGGAGCTTTGAATTAAATCAAAACCTATGGATTTAATAATTGATACATCTATTTAGTTAATTAATAATGGACCCTATTATTTAAATTATTATTTTGAATTTGGATTTTGGTTCATGTTACTGAACAGAACTAATTTCAATATTACAAAGTTTGGGTGTTGTTTGAATTGATTTGAACATTGTTTGTTTGTTTGAAAATTCAAATCAGAAAATAGAAATAGAAAAGGATTAAGAAAACAGAAAAAAATAAGACATGGCCGACCCAACCCAGGCAGCCCAATAGGCCCAGCACCAGCCCAGTTTCATCACCCCGCAAGAAAACGGTTCGCACTCAGTAAATAACCCGCAGAGGGAATGACCGGTGGACCTCTCCCTTACTCCTTTCCCCGCTGACAGGTAGACCCACCCGCTACTGTTCGTCGTCCTCACCCACGCGACCCCTTCTTCCCCAAACCGCGTTGTCGTTCCCTGTCGTCAATCCGCGCGCTTAATTCCTCATAATGGCTGCGTTAATCTCGCCTCTGACCTTGCATACTTAAGCGCCTTCCCTCCTTTCCTCTGCGCCACTCCCCTCTTCGCCTAGGTCGCCGCCAATCACTCCTGCACCGCCGCTGCTCCGACGAGCTCCCATCTCCAATCCCAGCCAGTACACACCACCCATGCCTCCCTGAGCGCCCTGGCAGCTTCCCCACTCCCAGGCGCATCTGCCAGTATCACCCATTCGACCGCGGGCGCCCCAGAGCATCGACTACGTCGAACTTTCGAGCGCCGCCGTCCGCTCCAACTCCGGCAAGCACCTGTAGTCTCGACCGCGCCTCCTCGTTCACACTCCCATACTCGCCACATCCTTCTGCATCTAACCGCGTCGATGTTTGCCTTGGGGTGAACCACAGCACCGTCTTCGACCTCGAGCAGAACAGTCTGACGCCGACGACGACTCCGGCGAGCAATCCTGCCAAGACCAGAGCGCCCCTTGCTTCCTCGAGAGTACCTTGAGCATCCCCTCGACCACGCGAACACGGTAAGACCCTCCCCTGTCCTCCTTGCTCCCTAGGACCACCGCTGGACCACCGTCTGAGCGCGCGCCGCCACCAGCCGCCGCGCAGCGCCGCCCATCTATGACCAGGCAATAGCAGCCGTTAGATCTGGATCGGACGAATCAGATAGTTTACTTAAACCACGAAGGGGTATGTTATCTAGACCGTGCGATCTAGCCAGATCCAACGCACCTCGCTGCTGATCCGACCGAATCGGTACCCACGAATAGAAACACGTCGCGTGTCCCCTGTTAGGTTTAGAACTGATTTGAAATCTGATTAAATTGCAAATTTCAAACCCCCGTAACTTTCAAACCACACGTCCAAAAATTACAAATTTTATGTTGTTGGATTCGGGAGAGCAAGCCCTAGCCAACTGTGGAATTAGTTTAGCCAATAGTATCTGTTAGCTTGCTTGATTTTGCAGATTCTTTTGTGAGCTTGTTTAGAGTATAAAAATTGTTTAAAATTGAATTTAGGGTTAAAACCTTTGCAAAATGGTATGTTGTGACCTTAATGACCCTAGTAACCAACCCTTGGTGTTAAAAATGATTTTGGAAAGATTTAGGTTGAATTACTTGACTTAGCCATTTTCTAGCCAAATAAAAAGAATGGTTTTTGTTATAAAAATATTTATGGAAAGAAAACTTTAAGAAAATGGTTTGATCAAACCCACTGACCCAAAACACCAAGTTTTGCAAACTAGCAACTCATTTGGTGAACAACTTAATACTTTTGCCTTGATAAAAACATTTTTCACCACATGAAATGATGAATGGATTTAAAAGTGGTTTTGGATAAAACCCATTTGCTAATGACTTTGCCACTTTGGTAAATGACCAATTTGGATCTTACAAAGTTTAGAAACCCCATAGAGACCCTATTTGCAAAATAAAACTATCTTGTGCATGCTCCCATGCATGAATTGGTTTCCATTGTCTTGTGTGTGTGAATTTGTTTGAGTGATTATTGGTTTGGAATGTAAATTGAATTGGTGTTTGATTGATTGACTTGTAGTGAAGTGTGAGACTAGCAAGATCAAGGAGTGAACTACCATTCCCTTCCAAAAAGGCAAGTGATGCTTCATACTTTTGTCCCATTACTTTCACTATGCATTAGTGATTTTGCTAAGTAAAACTTGCATGGAATTTTGCTAAGTATAGACCTTGCTATAGGAAAACCTAGTAGATGAATCCTTAGTAGGATTTTCCTAAGTTAAGATTCCTATTACTACCAAGCTTATCCTAGCTAATAGAAAACATGGGTGGAATATATATTCACACTATGGAAAAATATTCTAAGTCTGAGGACTTGAGTTTTGTTTAATAAAACAACTAAGTTAATGAATCACCTGGGTGGAATGGGACTTGCTTGGTGGTTTTTGGTTGAGTGGTTCACAAGGACCATGTTTATGGTTTACCTTGTGTATCTCACTTGTGGATGGCCACCCAGGAACAAAGAGATTTGAGATGTCAAATGTTGAGAAGCTTCAAGTGCAACCACTTGGCAATATGGGCTCTGCCATGATCATATAGGTTGCAAGAACTTAGCCATATGGACAGTGGGTGGTAGTGTTTGATAGGTTGGAGCGCGTCCATTTTGGTCTAAGGGAAAGCTTCTGAAAGATCTTGTCTTGGGAAACCAAGTCTTGTGGGGAAAGTGCACCACCTCTGCAGAGTGTAAAATCTAAGTACTTAGCCATGTCCCTGGTAAAGGACAATTTGAGCATCAAGACATGGAAGCAATCAAGAATCTCATCATTCAAATTTTCTAAGTTAAAACTTGTGGATTGAACAAGGGTTGTTTGAAATCTTAAATCTTTGGTTGATAGATGCCTTGGAAAGGATCTTCAATCTTTGATTGAGAAAAATGAGTTTGTCAAGCAAAAACTTAGTATTTTCAAAATGTTAAGGAAAAATCTATTTTGAGCAATGCAAGCCTCAACCCCACTTAGCCAAATGAATATAGATGATAGACTCCACTATACTACCATAGTATCACTTGCCAATACAATTCAAATGTATTGACCCTTTATGGCCGTAACTTGTATGTTGCAGGTTGATTGTTTTTAGTGAAGATTGATTGATTAGGATTACAAAGTCTACAACCAACATCTGCCTGTGGCACTTTGAAGATGATGGACCCATACTTATAGTTATTCCGCTGCAATGTAATGTAATAGCCAAATGAGCTATGTTTGATGTAATAAACTTATGTTATTCCTGGTTATAAAGTTATATTATGACCTTTGTTTCTTGATATTACATCTTAACTGTGGATGCTAGCTATTGATCCAGGGACTAGCATTGTAAAACACAGGAGGAATCTACCTTATTAAAGGTTGGGACCTCTACACTTTGCCTTGTTGCTCTAACAATGAAGCTTCTACTTCCTCTAGTACTTGTATTTATACTAACCATGTAAAGGAAATCAAAGAGCTCAAGGCCCAAGTCACTTCCTTGAGGAATGACTTGGAAAATAGTCATGAAGGGAAATCCACACTCGATAATATCTTAAGTGTGCAAAAATCCCCTAATGATAAAAGTGGACTTGGATTCAACTCCAATAACAAGAACAAGTCCAATATAAACAAGAAGAAGGGCCAAAACCAAGTCAAGAATTCGGCCAAGATTATTTGCTTCAAGTGCAAGGTTGAAGAACATCATGTAAGATCTTGTCCATTGAAGAAAAAGAACTTGAGTGAGAAGCAATAATGGAAGCGGCCACAAGTTCATGTTAAAGCCCAAGTTGAAGTTAGGCCACTTCTGAAGAAGAATCAAGATAATGCTCCCCAAGCCAAGAAATCAATAAATAAGAGAAAGTGGAGCACTTGTTGCTACATATGTCGTGTGAAGGGGCACTTTGCCTCTTCATGTTCAAATGGTACCTTATCTAACCCTATCATTGTTGGTGATGATTATTCTCTTAGGAAGGATAAGGATGGCAATGTGTTTGCCAAGTTTGTTGGAACTCAAAGTGGTGTCAAGAAAAGAACCATTTGGGTTGCTAAGCCTATTGTGACTAACCTCTTAGGCCCCAACTTGGTTGGGGACCACCAAGCTCAAACTTGAACAATAGGTGTTTGTGGAGGGAATTGGAGACTTGGCTAACTCTTGAAGAAATAAGGGATCTTCATATATTATATTTGATCAAGCCAAGTTATAAGGATTATCATTTCCCTATCTTATATCCAATGTGCCTCTTCGCGGTAACTTGTACTTAACTCATTTATATTGTAAGTTACTTGACCCTTACATGTTTTGATTTTGTACCAAGTATGTGTTTGTATTTGGTGTGCCTCATGCTTGATTTTTTTGTGTATTCAAGTATGTCTAGGTGTTTTGCACATCATTTACTCGTGTGTTTTATTTTGAGCCTCTAATGCATCTTGATGGTATCTTATTCGGCTCTTTTCGAGTGGTTAATGTAACATCCCATTTTGGGGGGAGTGACATGCCTCGAGCATATCTCAAACCTTAAAATGCGTGTCCATGAGTACTACCACTTAGTATTGATATTGCAAGCTTATCTAGTCACTATGCGGTGTATCCTACTCATGAGAAATTCAAATTCTAAATGTCCATTAATTATCTCTAGTTGAGGTTGTTTTGCCTCTTATTAAGAAAAAATTAATATCACATTATGGGGGAGTAATATGCTTCTTTTGCATATCACAATCCTAGGAAATGTGAATATATGAGGTAGTGCCACTTAGAGTTGATATTGTTGATTATCTTTGATTCTAGGTGGCATGTTGGCCCAAACAAGGTCCTATTTTTGTTAGAATCTTTTATTGCTCGTCTTTTTTATCTTTGTTTAAGTAAGAAATTCTTGGTACGGTCTTTCTCAAATACATATATCTATATCTTATTTGGGATACCATTTGCTTTAAGTTATTCTAATCATTGCTTTGCATGCTTGTGTGACTAGTTGAAGCTATCAAGAATCTCTATCTTTGCATAGTGCTTAATATTTTTATTTCTATCCTATGCTTTTTATTGTGAAGATTTATCTTTAATATCCGTGCAATATACCACCAGAAATCTATTCCAATACACTCATTGTCTTCGACAATTGATATACTTGTGTGTGGTAGCATTTGTGAATCATCTTCACTTTGGATTTAACCTCTTATTGCCTTATTTTCTTTCCAAAACTTTGGTGTGGCTCCCATTGTCTTCCTTGGATTTTGAACATATCTTTGATGATGTTTTTGATTTTTATCAAATGTGTTTTAGTGGAAGACAAACCTTTTTTTCTCGGAACCTTGTGCCATTGTGAAAAGTGTTAAGGGTTTGGTTTATTTGTTGAAACCTTGCTCTTTTGGGAGTTTGTTATATCATACTTTATTCTCTATTTTATTTTCTTGAATGAGATAAATCTTTGAGCATTTCTGTTTTTATTTCATCTTTCATGCTTAATAGTTTTTGCTCGGTTCATTTGTTGAACTTTGCTGAACAAATCTTGTGTTGATTTGATTCTTTGATATAGTTTGGATAACAAATGTGTTTTGTCACACCTTGTATGCCTTCTTGAATATTTTTGGTGATTTGTCCAAAGTATATCTTCGTTGGATCTTGAAAGTCCTGCGCATGCATGTTTACTAAATGTATATCTTATATCATGTTTTGCTTTCTTTGATCCAATATATAGGGTATACTCCATCAAATCCTTAAACAGCTAAGATGTGCATGAAATTCAAATTTCATCTCTAAATATGCACATATTTTATGGAGTGTATCCTATGTGTTGTGGTTATTCTAACCACTTTGGACCCAATAAGTTTGGGGACCAAGATGTACTTGAATGTTGTTTTAGGTAAATTGAAGATGCAATGGATGCTTGTTTCGTCTATAAGGAAAGTGTTGTCACCACATGATAATTGGAGCCAAGCTAGGATGATCTAAAAATTCTTATCTACTACATCATGCCATTGCTATCTCGGTAACAAGTATCTTATTCATGCATACTATTCTTCCATCCAATCTCTTGTAGGTTGCATCTTGGCATGAATTTATTTGTTTGTAAATGTTCGATTCTTGCAATTATCTTTGAAAGACTTCTGTATCCTTATTGCTTATGTGAGTAATTTGAGATGATGCATATAATAGGGAGTATACAAAATCATGTTCATGATTCACCAATTCCAAATATGCCTTCTAGCAATTTATTGCATATCAACTCCTCAAGGTACTCTCATGTGCAATATTCTTGAAAATTGCATTGAATCATTCCTTTTGATACTTGTTACCTTTCTCAAAGTATCCCAACTAGCATTAGTTCCCTTAGTGTTAGTTGTGATGGTTTTGAGATTTTTTTTTGTTTTTCTTTGGTGAAGTTCATTGATATACCATAAGATAAAATAGAGCCATGGGCTATATATGCACTTAAGCAAAATATCCTCTTTGGTATATCTTATGACTTCCGCTTGTATATCATGTATTCTTTTTATTAACCTCTTATGTGTGGATGTTTCTTTGTGGATTATTCTCATGTTTTTTCCCTTAGAAACTTATATACACGAGAGTGTTAATATCTCGCCTTGATATGCTCGCTCTTTTCCGACCATCTCTCTTATGCTCTTGATTTTTAATGGTATTGGTAAGGTCTTGATTTATGAGTGCTTGGTTTACTTTTATTGCATCTTCACACACTCATATCTCATATTTGGTTTCTCTTGGACTTAAGCTTGTCTTGACAGGTGTATTGGTTTATATCTAATCCTTGTATCTTGGTTGTGTTCTAAATAATATAGAGGGCGTGAGGATTCCATGTTTGTGCATATTGTATTCAAATGAAACAACTAATTTATGCATGAACCTTGGGGAGCTTCCTTATTTCACTTAGAGCACTATTTGTCCATTTGATTATTTGGATCTTTTGATTGCTTGCTTCATCCATTGAAGTTCCTTCACCTTGTTATCCTTTTAGCAATCCTTGATCCTCAATATAGTTTGATTTCCTCCAAGTGTTCGTCATTGGATATGTGCATGTGATTTCACTCATATTATGAGTAATGCACACCTTGTGTAGGAACTCATACTATATTGTCCTTCTAACCTTGTTATCAATTTTGGCACTTGTTGTCAATGGGTGAGAAGTTTAGAGGGTGTTAAGGGAAATGGTTTTCTACTTAAGATTGGTTTGTTCTTAAGTGTTTGACTTTCATGCATTTCATCTTTATTATGTTTTTCATGGTTGTATATATAGTGGAAACTCTCCCAAAGGTTATGCTTGACAATGTATGCAATGAAATTCAAGATCATCAGACGTGGATATATTGTGGGGGGAGTTTGCTCTATATATGTTGGTTCTACTCATATCTCCTGCATTAGTTGTAGTTTATGTGAGTAGAATCGGTTTTGATATGGGATAGTATCTTTGTGTTACTTAACCATATCAAATACAACCTCTTGTATACAACTTATTCTCTGATAAGCTGCGTACTTGTTTCTAATATTCATTATATAAACCCTCTTGTTGTGATTGTCATCAATTACCAAAATGGGGGAGATTGAAAGGGTCATTGCCCCTATGTGTGGTTTTGGTGATTAATGACAGTCCCTATGGACTAATGTTTTCACTGAGTTTTATATGAAAGAATATTCCATAGGTCATGCTTATACTCCATGTGTTGGATTCAAGTATGGATGCCATGAAGATAAAGATATACCTTGACCTTGAGTATTGGCATCAAAATCATCGAGTTAAAGAGAAGAATATGATATGATCAAGATCGTGAGAGTGTGATCTCAATAGAATAATTCAAGAAAAGTCTCTAAGTCGGTGTCATGATAGCCTCATTAGTTGAGCTATGGTTGACTAAGATTTAGAGCATGTAATCAAATGAAGAGTTCCTTATGTACCTCAAGATATTAAGATGGAGCACGAGAAGATACTTGGTTGACCAATACAAAGAGTGAAGAGTGATTTCAAGTTGGTCAACACATGAAGCATAAAGAATGTACCACATGGTCTTGTGGTATGATATTATATAGCCCATGAGAGGATGACATCAAGTGGTGATCGTCATCAAGGTTGAGAAGGGAAAGTTCAAGATAAGCATCTCGAGAAGATCATTTGCTTGAAGCTTGCCGTCCATATTGGTGATAATGGACCTGTGAAGACATGTATTAATGAAGCTATCCCATAGTGGTGTATGGGGGAGAAAATTAGGAGTCTTCACGAAGCAACAATGATCAAGTGTTGCATTCCGGATTGGGTGGAGCTTGAAGCGTTGTCATCAAGATCAAGCGGGATGCGCAAGGCAAAGGTATGGCCTTGCTAGGTTTTCCTTTTACCGGTCTCAAGGTGGTTGTTGGGAGACCGGGTTATAGGATAGATAGCCGTAGGGGTGGAAATAAAACTCGAAGCTCATGAGTTTAACGAGTACTCGAAAACTCGGCTCGACTCGACTTGAACTCGGACACAAATGAGTTGAGCTGATTTAGCATTTTTAGCTTGTTAAGAGAACGAGTTTAATGAGTCGAGCTGCGAGTACTCGGTAAAATCGTTAATATCCTTACAATTGTATGCTAACTCATAGATTAGTAAGCACAAAATAAAAATCAATACTAATATACCAAAGAAACATGAGTAGTCATGTTAAAGTCATCAAAGTATACACTAAGAGGTATAAATGATGAATTATCCTTCTTGTATTCTTACTTCATGATGAATTTATTACATTGTTAAGTTTCTTCATGAGCTTATCAAGCTTATCGATCCAACTCGAGTATTTATCGAGTCGATCCAAGCTGAGGTTGTAAGCTTATTATGTTAACGAGTCGAGTCAAGCAAGCTCGTTAACTAATGATTATTTATGAGTTGAGTCGAGCTGGCTCGATATCCACCCCTTGATAGCCGCACTATCAAGAGGGGCTTTCGGTTGTGTAACTTGATCACATCGTCATAGGGAGCTCAATGTTTTGCATACTTTTCATCTTCCTATTTTGTTGCCTCTTGGTGTTTCTCCATGTGAGGTTCTTGAGCTTTTTTCTAGCTCTTCAACAAGCCCAAGTTCATCAAAAATGGAATTCATATGCATCTTCTATGGCGTTTTCGAGTTTGAAGGTTTTATCGGTTCTTATTTAGGGAGTATTCTTACCTTTATTAATTTGGTTCTATCCTCCTTTGTTGGTATATGATGTTTCTCTGTATTATCTTGTAGATATTGTTGTCCTCGTCAAAACAAGCCCAAGATCATCGAAATCGGAGTCCAGATGCAGAAGTTATTGCATTTTTCGTGAAGTCTGTTTCATCCCGGTTGTGGATCCGGTTCAACCGGCTCCCAGACCGGGTGGTCCGGTGCAAACACCGGAAAAACCAAGATTCAACCGGGTTTCAACCAAGATTCAACCGGGTTTCAACCAAGATTCAACCGGGATTTTCGGTTTTGTTACTACGAGTCTAACCGAGCCTGGGGTCAGTAACCAAACCTGGTTGGAGTCCAGTTTTCTGGGCTGAGAACCGGACCATCTGGTTCTGGAGCCGGTCCAACCGAACTTTCAACCGGATTCACACAGTTTTCTCCTAACGGTCATATTTGCTTTCCCCTATAAGAGGGGGTTCTTCCCCCAATGTTTCTAAGTGTTCTTGACCATGAAATTAACCTCCATTGTTGAACCTCTTGACCCCTTCCCTCCTATGATTCTTGCATCTTTTTTAGGGCTTTGGAAGAGAAGATCTAGATCTACAATCCCCACCAATCATTTCCTCCTCTGAGTGAGGGGAACCCATTGGATCTAGATCTTGGAGTCATTGGTTAACTTCCACCATTGTTCTTACTCTCTAATTCCTCCCTAGCACTTGTTGCTTTGGTGGGATTTTAGAGTGAAGGATTTGAGCACCCTTGGTGGTCTTGCTTTGCATTCTTGCATAAGTGTTGAGCTCTCCATTATGATTGTTCGAGTGAGAGATCGTGAGCTTGTTACTCTTGGAGGGTGACCTCCTAGTTGGCTTGGCAGTTGGTGCCTTGGTTTCCTCTTCGTGGAAGATTGTGAAGAGACCCGGGCTTCTCCTTCGTGGAGCTTGTGAAGTGGTTGTGAATCTTGCCATCTCTGGAGTGGAGGAAAAGCTAGCCATAAGGAAAGGGCCTATTCCTTCGTGGGATAGACTCGGAGAAGAAGGTGAGCCTTCGTGGCATTGGGAAATCCTTCGTGGAATCCCACACCTCTCCAACGTGACGTACCTTACTTGTAAGGGAACACGGGAATACATCTTCGTATCCGTGTGCCTCGATTATCTCTATATCCGAGCTCACTTTCCTTGTGATAGCCATCGAGCTTGAAGTAATTATATCTTGCCTATCACTTTTGGTATATTTATCTTGTGCTATCTTGCTTAACTTAACTTGTTGTTGGTGCACTTAGTTGATCCTAGTGTATTTAGGTTTTGTGCTTGTAAAATAAACATTAGTTTAATTCTGCATTCTATCAATCCAAAAACGTAATAGTTTTGAAATTGCCTATTCACCCCCCCCCCTCTAGGCGACATCTCTATCCTTTCAGAGGGCCACACCTCATGCATACTCAACTTTGGGTCCAAGTAAGTTCTTGTCACTGTAAGTATTTGCATATCATTGAGAACCGCCAACGAGGTACCCCTTGCACATGGTACAGGAGCTTTCCCATAACCAAAATGATAAGGAAAGTAGAAAATGAGCATCTCAACAATCTTTTTATTACCATATGCATAGCTTTTTATTGAGGATGCTTCATAGATAGCTCACTATGGTGATGCTGCAAGTTTCCACCATGATTAGGCATGGCTTAGGCTAGCGGCCCAGGCGTTTCTCTAACATAGGATACAAAATCCATGGACTTACAAGTTCCCTATTTATTTCACACCGGTGACATCCATAGACAAAAGAACATGATATCAACTGAGTACAACAAGGTACAAGTGGTACTACAAAATCATGCAGAGCAACAAAACATTACTAATCAAAGCATAGAGTGGTACTACAAGTCAAGGACTAAATGATCATAGAGGCTATGGTGACTTGTCATAGTCATAACATGGTGTGAGCATGTGCCAAGTCAGCCCAAACAAAGCATCAAAGGAGAATACCACAATACTATGCTTTTGCATGCTAAAACAATGCATAATTTCTTCAAGGCACACTAAGCAATCCCAATTGTTTGGAACAAGACATGTTACAACAATAATCACTAAGCATAAGGTCAAAACAACACCTAGCATGTCATGCTAAAGTCTAAGTCACAGTCAATGCAAGCTCCTCTTGAGCTTATCAAGCAAGAACTTCCTACTCCTTTCCAACACCATTTGCAACAACACAGCGAGAACTGGGGTCCAAACTACTTTATTCAAGAAAACTAAACAACTAAGCAAACCAAACGAAAACTAAGACGCTCCAAGAACAACACAACTTGTGCATGAAACATTAAAAATGAAGTGTTTAGACAGACCTGAGATTTTATTGATCAAGAAGGGGATGCCTTGGGCATCCCCAAGCTTTGACGCTTGTACCTCTTGGATATTTCTTAGGGTGAAACCGGGGTGGCATCCCCAAGCTTGAGCTTTTGTCCATTCTTCATCTCATTACATCATTCTTTCTCTACACCTAAAATTTTTCCTTCATTCAAAACTTCACACAATATTCATTAGCAACATTAGAGTATTCAAAAGATAATAGACCTTTAGGTAAAGCTTTGGAACAGCAAGAATTTTCACTAAAAACACAATCTATTGTAGCAAATCCTTGAAAAAGCTCAATTCCCCAAAAGAGAACTCAAAAAGGAATCAATAAGAAGCAAATGCAAATAATGGCAGAAATCTGTCAAAACAGACCAGCAGGTAGAAACCGATTTTTTCGAACATCTTCTGTTGCTCAAATAAAAAAGTGTTGAACTAACGAAAGTTAGCTACATACTGGGGGATTTATTTGTAAATTTTCAGCTCAATCCGAGTTACAGAGACTCCTCACGATTTTTTTTGGTGGAGGACAGAAATATTTTTCGGGACAGCAACTCCCCAAATCTTACTTCCCTCTCATTAGAGGTCATTCTTGGCACAAAAAGCAAACAAAAAGGATACGGAGAGGTCATTATTGAAGTAATAACTTCCAAGACTCAAGAAAACTCTTGGGTTATCTCCCAACAAGTACTTTTCTTTAACGCCTTTAAGTTAGGCACAAAAACAAGAAGAATCAAGTATTTTCAAATGAAGAATTTAGATCAATACTTGCAAAGTCTTCAACTATGGGAGGTATCTCATCCAAATGAGTCTTGGAGGATCCCTTCTCATTTCTCTTTGGTTTACTACTTTCATCAAAAGGATTTTTAGGAGCAATCCAACCAAAATTCTTTTCAAAGGCCTCATGCATTCCAATAAGCTTAAAGGATATGGGTGATGCAGCCCGACCTACGGTCATTACCACATCATGGTATCCAACTTACGCCAAGTAGTCATGGACTCCAAAGGTGAATCCGTTCCTCTATGCGAGCCCACTTCCTACCCTATTGAATGGTATGCTACTTCATACTCCGTCACATATGCATGATAGGTTCACACTGACAAGTATGGAGGCAAGGGAGGAAGCCCGGAACATCAAGCCCGACAAGACAGAGGCTTGGAAGAGGAGGCAGAAGAAGCCACGGCTGAACCACCGGAGTATCCGGCCTACACCGGAGTCTTCGGTCCTGCTACACCGGAGTCTCCGGTCCTGCGCACCGGAGTCTCCGGACCGACCTCCGGACCGACCCCAGCAACCGACCCAGGGACAGTCAGTACGCCACTCCGGAGACGACACCGGAGTCTCCGGCCTACACCGGAGTCTCCGGACCCTACACCGGAGTCTTTGGCCTACACGATGGGCCTGCACGCCGCCAGCTGGGCCTTCGGCCCATGTACCTCTCTAGCTCGTCCAAACCCTAGTTTTATCCCCCAAAATAACCCTGTTTATGTGGCTGGCCTATAAATAGAGCCCCCGACCCTTCATGTATCCCTTAGGCATAGATGATAGACTAAAGACAACCCCCTTGTGTGGAATCTCTAGTTTTGCCTCATCCCCTTATCCAAGGGGACCGACTATCGTCACCAACCTCGATTGGACTTTGCATCTTGTCTCCAAGTTGTCAAGACCCTCCCAAGGTGTTCTTCCCTCTCCGATGTGGATTTGAGGGAGCACGTTGACCGATCTTTCCTTGCGAGGATTCTATCGGACCGGTGGCCGCCGTTCGGGAGCAATCGACCTTGTATCGTGTGAGTTTTGCGTGTGTTCATCGTGTTCTTTGCGAGGTGTGTGTTCGCTTCCGCTACCTTCTCCCTTTCCCCTTGCTTTCCCATCGATTTGACCACGAGATCCGCGAAGATAGGGCCACCCAAGAGGTTAACCCCTCCATCATCTGGTATCAGCAACTTTTGGTTGCCACAGATTTCTCATCGATTTGGTCTTTTCCCCATAAATTCGAAAATTCCACCAAAAACAGCCCCAATTCATGTTTGGGATCGATCTGTGATTTGAGTGAGTTTTGGTAGGTTTTGATCCGTGGATTACTTGCTAAACTTGTTGATCTACCTTCCCCAGCGTTCCCATGGCCTAATTCCTTGATTTTCCCCATCAATCTGAGGTTTTGGTTCGAGTTTTTCCGCCCAAAACGCGTCCCGTTCGAGTTCTGGACGCTCTGGAATCACCCGGACCGGAGTATCCGGCCTAGACCGGAGTCTCCGGACTTTTTGAGCTCCAGACCGGAGTATCCGGACCTCCAGACCGGAGTCTCCACCCCTCCCTGCAGACAGAAAAACTGCAGCACGGTTTTGAGCATAACTTTTACATTTCAACTCGGATTTTGGTGTTATTTAGCTCGTTTCGAAGAGGAGAAGGAGCACTACATCATCATCCATGTTGTTCATGCTATCTACTCCATCAAAATTCCGTGAGCAAGGCGGAATCCAACAATAAAGGGTGAAGATCGTCGACGAAAGGTATAAACATTCCGCGACTTCTCCCCACTTGCATTCCTTTGTGAACCCCACTATCTTTGCAAGCAACAAACACCTATTGAGACTAGTTCCTCTTATGATTGCTTGGGCTATGCACATTTGATACCTTGTAGAATTCCGAGCAAACGTGTGAGCGCTATCTCATATAGTTATCTTGTATAGTTGTTGGCACAAGGAAGAGGCAAGTGAAAAAGAAAAAGAAAAATAAAAAAAATAGAAAAAAAGGAAAAAGAAAAGAGAAACAAACAAACAAGTGCCTCATAGAATAGGACGCGCAAGCTCGATGAACATCATATAGGTGGTACTTATTGTGCATATCTTGTAGCCCACCAATCTTATGCAATCGAACTAGCGTCTCTCCTTGTACTTGTGTGACACAAGCTTATAGTCTTCGCTAGGTAATCATTTGGTTCTTAGCTCACTTTCTCCGTCACACAAGTCCCATTTATCCCATCGTGTGTGTTTCCTTGTACATATTTCCTATCTTGTGGATTGACTTGTTTTGCTTTGTGATCATTGTGGTTCTTTACTTGCCATTACGACATCTTGATTTTGGATTGGTTCTTGACATGTCACTTTCCATAACTATCCACCATAGGCCTTGTGTTTGTGTGTTTTTTGGTTAGTAGTTGGTTTTGGTGTTCCGTGTGAACTTCACTTTGCTTGGTTTATTGCTCTCAAGTGTGGCCACTTGCACGATACGATCTTCCAAGGTAAAGTAAGGTTCGACGTTGTATCCCTAACACCCTCTACCACTTCCATATACAACACTTGGTCTTGTGAAGCATGTCTAGGGACTCCGGGGCGGAGGATGATTTGTATGAAGAATCCACGATGAGCCACCATGTCTATGTCTCCACAAGCATGGATAACATGATGAAGCACTACACCAACAATGGCTCCACATGATTGGATGACATGGAGTGCTACAACAACAACGACTCCCCAGGCATGGGTGACTTCAAGAACGACAACGACAAGCTCCTCAAGTCGCACCGACCAAGACGGAGCCTCCAACTCGAGTGCGCCAAGGTCCATCATCAAATGTACAAGTTCCAAAGCGACCTCCACAACTTCAAGAAGGACATGGACAACGACTTCGACAAAAACATGAGGATGGTCGCCAAGACTAATGATGCTTTGCGCTCATTAGAAAAACTTACAAGGAAGAGTGGCAAGGTCAAGGGCCATCGTCGTGAGCGTCATATGGATGACCAAGTGCGCCACCTACATCAACCATCGGCAAGGCACGCCAATGACCTCCGTCGACACCATCACAAGGCACCTTCAACTTCTAGTGCCACCACCAAAATGGCACCAAGAGCAAGCCTTCGTCCATGCCATCAAACTTCAACGACTACGCTTGCATTTGAAGACCTCATGAACGAGGAAATGAAGACCTCTACTTCGCCAAGTTGGATAGCATGAGCCTACCTCCACCACTACTACAAGATGTCCACAAGACGGTCGAGCATGGGATTTTCCCTTCGACCATGGAGGCGAGCGATGATGCCCATCTTATGGCATCCAACTTTGAAGGCGACAAGGTCAAGAATGGTGAGCATGGGATTTTCCCTTCACCAAAGGAGGCGCATGGATTTGAGGAAACCGAGCCTACCCCTATATGCTTGAGTGATGATGTGGTCCCAATCCCATGTGAGTATGAGAGCCACTTAGCCCACTTGAGTGAGAACAAGAGTGAGATGAGTGACTCCACCTTATATGAGTTTGAGTGCTTCCACTTGGAGGGCATGAGTGATACACCTAGTGAGTTGAGAGTGGTAGTTGATAGGTCAAGTGAGACCATTTCGATTTCTAACAACTTACCCTCCACCTCTAGTGTGTTCTCTTGTGTTGTGCTAGGTTCCATGGATGAAGAAGCGCCAATCCATGAAGCAATGATTCCTCAATTGGAGAAGATGTACATGGTGCACGAAGATGATGCTATGTCATGGCTACATCAAGAAGACGAAGTCGTCCACAAGGAGGCCACTACTTCCACAACACCCACTTCATATGAGAGGAATGAACAAGGTAACAATAAGGGTGTTGATGATGCCATGATCCCAGTAGTGGACATGATGAATTGTGAGGATATGCATACTATGTATGATACTTGTGACATTACATATGCTTCATCCGCATTCCCATGTGATGCTTTGCCTTTGCATAATATTGATCATGTGGAATTGTTTGATTGCGATATCATTGCCATAAACATGCCATGCTATGCATCTTGTGTGTATCCTCCAATTGCTTCGGACTTGCCTTCTCATGCTAGTCATTCAATTTCTCCCGTTGCTTGCGATAAGATGAATGCTTGCTATTTCACTTGTTTTGCTTGCAATAATATTGATCATATGCGTTATAATGAGATGGCCCCCATAGATTTCTCAATTTTTGGAGATTTTGATGATTTCCATGATAAGCATGTTCCCCACTTGCATACTCACCATGCATCTATGTCATACTTGATTGACATTAATGGTGATGTGCACAAGAAGAGATACATAATGATGGATGATGTGTATCTCTACCATGCACACACGTTCTTCCTTTTATATATGATGTGTGTAGGTACTCGCACGAGAATGTCAACCTCGGTTGAGCACGAGTTGACAAAAAGAGATCTTGAGAGCATCCCACAAGTGAGTTCAAGATAGAACCCAACTTTGTTACCTTTTGCATGCTTTGCATCTTTCATGTTGACAAATTGCTCTTTCCTATGGTTTGCTTGCAAGCATGTTAATGGTATTATCTTCCCTTGTGACATTCATGTTTTTCACTTTTAGATAATGATATTTTGTGTGTTGTAACAAAAAATTTGAACAATTTCTCTCTCCTATGTTTTGTGTGCAACCACAATTCCATTAAGAGCATGTATTGTCATGAGAGCTTCCAAGAATCTCCTCTTGTTGTTGCAACAAACATAAGGACCACTTGCTCTTTCATTTGGTTTGTTTGCAAACATGCCGTGTTTGCTTCCACTTGGGATACCCATACTCCCATGAAATTTGCTTTTGATGATTTGTGTGTGACATCCAACATGTTGAACAATTTCTCTTTCCAATGGTTGGTTTGCACACATAATGATGTTTCTTTGGACATTCTTTCTTGTGTGTTTTTGCCAAATTCTCCTATTCTTGCATCAAAGATGTTGTTTGAAATTTGGATCCAATGCTTTGAATGCCCCACTACTACGTTATATGGAGTTTTTGAGTTTCCACATTTGGATAATGTTCAAACAATTTCCATGCACTTTGAACTTGCATATGCATTCCATTTGCTATCCTTGTATTGTGCTAATAGTGTTGTGAACAAGAATGGACATGCCACATTTGACATGCTCCGAAAATATTTTGCTTGGTCTTTGTTGTGTGAAGGCACAAATGCATACACGTCAACCTCTATGGACTATATGTTGACAAGAAGAACCGAAGAGAGTTACCTATGGCTACCCTTCATCGAGCTATCTCTACAAGCTAAGGTGACTTCCTTCTACTTGAGGACTCATGCTATAATGTTCATGAATTGGCTACTCTTTGAGTGTTGCTTCGCTTTTGTCGTGAGCTTTGTAGGCTTCATGGAGGGTGAAGGAACATTGAAGTGTTGTCAAGTCAATCTTCCCGAGGATGACTATATGGTGAACCCCAGGATCAAGGATGTCCTTCGACCTCTTATACTTCGTGATGAACATGGAGAGTCGAGGACGACTCTTTTTGAAGGGGGAGGGAGATGATGCAGCCCGACCTACGGTCGTTACCACATCATGGTCTCCAACTTACGCCAAGTCGTCATGGACTCCAAAGGTGAATCCGTTCCTCTATGCGAGCCCACTTCCTACCCTATTGAATGGTATGCTACTTCATACTCCGTCACATATGCATGATAGGTTCACACCGAAGGCACGGAGGCAAGGTAGGAAGCTTGAACATCAAGCCCGACAAGACGGAGGCTTGGAAGAGGAGGCTAAGAAGCCACGGTGAACCACCGGAGTCTCCGCCTACACCGGAGTCTCCGTCCTGCTACCGAGTCTCCGGTCTGCTACCGAGTCTCCTCCTGCACCGAGTCTCGGACCGACCCCAAAGAATCGACCCAAGGTGGCGGTCGACGCCACTCCGGATACGACACCGGAGTCTCCGGCCTACACCGGAGTCTCCGGACCCTACACCGGAGTCTCCGGCCTACACGATGGGCCTGCGCGCCGCCAGCTGGGCCTTCGGCCCATGTACCCCTCTAGCTCGTCCAAACCCTAGTTTTATCCCCAAACTACCCCTGTTTATGTGACCTACGGTCGTTACCACATCAATGGGTATCTTAAATTCCTCTATAGGGTTGGTTTTATCTGAAGTACCCACAACATCTACACATGAGCCTAGCATATTAAAACGCTCAAAGACCTTTTTGGCTTCCCTAGCAACATCATGGAACTCTTTTAGTAAAGTTTCAAGAATAAATCCTCTCTTTTTAGCATTCTTTTCCTTCTTTAGTTTTAGGAACCTAATTTGCATCATGGGGTTAAGGCTAACAAACCTAGCCTCCAACATATGAACTAAAGAAGCTGAAGCAATCTCATAATTAGGATAAAGCTCTACTATAGATCTATCCACAATATCCTCATGTTTGCTAACATAATTAAAGAATTCTTCAATATTATCTTTCCCAATTATGGAGCCACTACCTATTGAAAGGTTTTTTAGGGTGAACTTGGGGAGCAACATGGTGTTTTTAGCAGAGTTCATTTTGGCAAAGGTGGGGAAGCCAAAAAGGCAGGAGCAGCTAGAGCAGGAACTAATTTTTTTGTGTTTTTGAATAAAGGAAGCAAACCAAACTAAACTAATTTTTTGGAGTTTTTGAAAAGAGGCAAACAAAACCAAGCAAAATAAACTAAGCAAACTAAAAACAAAGTAAAGAGAAAGGAAGTGGATGACTCCCCTTGTGAAGACGTCCTTAGCCTCCCCGGCGACGACGCTAGAAAAAAAAGGCTTGATGAGTGCAGCAGCACTTCGTTGGGAAACCCCAAGAGGAAGGTATGATGCAGTTCAGCAGGAAAGTTTCCCTCAATAAGAAACCAAGGTTATCGAACCAGTAGGAGGAAGGAAACGCCCCAAAGGTGTTGCAAGAAACGTGGACACCTGCACAACACAAACTCAAGACTTTGCCCCAACGAATCAGTGAGGTTGTCAAGCTCGCCGGTTTGCTGTAACAAAGGATTAAACGTATGGTGTGGAAGGTAATGGTTTGCAGCAAGTAAACAAGTAACAGTGGAAGATGTATCAATGGTAAAGATTGGACCGGGGTACATAGTTCACTAGAGGTGCTCTCCTTAGATAAACAACATGGCAATGAAGGGTAAACAAATTACAATGAGGCAATTGGCAGAAGAGCAAGGCATAACAATGCAATACCAGACAAAAAGATCCTATGAGATTCGATTGGGCAATACAACAATATACATAGACCGCCATCCAACTACATCTATGACTAGAAGTCCACGTTCAGGTTATCATCCAAACCCCCTCCAGTATTAAGTTGCAAGCAACAGACAACTACTTTAAGAAAAGTGTGTAAGGTAAACAATCCACTTGTTCCATGAACAAGAGACCGTTATTTTCTCCCTAGTAGCAACAGAACATCTACAACCGAAGAGATTTCTGTCACTTCCCTTGGAAACTAGAGGCATGAACCCACTATCGAGCATAAATACACCCTCTTGGAGTCACTAGCAACTACTTGGCCAAGATAGCTACTAACAACGGAGAGCATGCAAGATCACAAACAACACAGACATGATAGTATCAAATAGACAAAACCATTAATCAATCATACATAGTAATCTCAATATCCATCAGATCCTTGCAAACACAAATGCATGATTACAAATAGATTAGATCTTGATCATGAACGGAACTCACAAGATCTATACATGAAAGCACAAGGAGGAGATACAAACATCTAGCTACTACATGGACCCATCGTCCAAGGTAGAACTACTCACGCTTCATACCGGAGAGAAGGCCTCCGGGATGATCTCCCCTCCGGCAGGGTGCCAGGAAGAACTTCAGATCCCCCCGATCTAGGGACGACGGTGGCGGCGGCTACAGAAGGTTTCGTGAAGTTTTGATCGGGTGCCTAGGGTTTCTGCATCGGGGGCTTCTTATAGGCAAAGAGGCGAGGCTGGGAGGCGGCCAGGGGCTCCACACCCTACCCAGGAGCGGGATGGGCCCACCCGCGCCTAGGGGGGTCTGGACGCCCTGGGTTGCTTCTCCATCCCGTCTTCTGGCTTCATGTCCCTCACGATAAAATATTGACTTTGGTTTTTGTCCCGTCCAATTCCGAGAATATTGATTTTCTACCTTTCTGGAACAAAAAACAGAAGAAAACAGGCAACTGGTACTGTGGCAACTTGTTAATATGTTAGTTCTAGAAAAGATATAAAAACATCTCAAAGTGTAGACAAAGCAAAGCAAAGTAGATATAAAATAAGCATGGAGCATCAAAAATTATAGATACGTTTTCGACGTATCACCAATCACTCAAAAGGCACATTTCGAGCCGAATTCGCCCACCCCTGCCAAATACAAACTTTCCATCAACTGCCCCGTGAAGGAGACGTTCGGGACCTCCATGTCACTACTCTGTCCGTGACGCGAGCGCCTAGTCGGCAACCATGTAGGAAAAACAAGGAACTAGATCCCATGCAACATTGACAAAATTCACAAATTCACTCACTCCTTCGCATGAACCCTAGCGCCATCGGCGGTAAAATCAACCCTCCACCCAGAACGATCCCTTGGGACATTTGCCTTTCGAGGCCAAGTTGCTGAGCCCTCTCGCTGATCCCGAGCTCTAATGCCGCATGCTGTGCCCACCATTCCGAGGATCTAGTCCGCCTCCGCCGCTGGACAAGCTGAGCAGCATGAAGGATTGCAGATCATCGTACCCTGAATAAGTGTTGGATACATGCGAGTGAGATACTCTTCTCTTTGCTTTTCGCACTAACTATAACTGCAATCTATCTATTGACCTGAAAGAGATAGATCAAACCTATAATTGTTTGCTGGCCTAACGCTAACAGACAAGTTCTTATTTTTTTTCCCAATTTTTTGTCAACTAGGCCCCCCAGAGGCACCTTACGTGGTTTCAGTACGCGTCAATGGATACCAATCGCAAATATCAAATGTGAAGGCCAAGTGGAATTATGGTACTTATGTCGCGATTAAAGAAGCACTGGTGTAGATTTGCACTATTCCTGATATGGCTGCTGCTCTGCGTAAACATATTGAAATGGGGACGACGCAGACTGCACGGTTCAGTTTCATGGATGAACAACGCAGAAAGGTTACTATAAATCGTGACAGTCAGATGTCATGATTGGGCGTGCAAAAGTCGATGGCCAAATTGAAGGTATGATTCATCATCTTGTTTATGGAGGGCTATCTATTCTTCAATACGCCCATGATACAATCCTTTTATGGAACATGACATCGAAAAAGCGAGAAATTTAAAATTAATACTTTCAGCTTTAGAACAACTATCAGGTCTGAAAATAAATTTCCATAAGATTGAGTTGTTTTTTTGGCGAGGTTCAACAAGAGGTGACTGCGTATGCTGAGCTTTTTAGCTGCAGTCAAGGATAGTTTCCTGTTAGGTATTTGGGCATATCGATACACTATCGTAGGCCAACGAATATTGAGTGGAAACTTGTTGAGGAAAGACTTTAGTTACTACATGGAAAGGAAAGTTGTTGTTCCTGGGAGGAAGACTGGTACTCATTAATTCAGTCCTTAGTAATGTCGTAATGCATATGATTTTCTTCTTCCAACTACCAAAAGTTGTCTTAAAACGATTAGATTATTTTCGATCAAGATTGTTTTGGCAAGGGGATAATGAGAAAAAGAAGTATAGATTGGCAAAGTGGTTTGTGGTTTGCCGACTGACGTGGCTCAGTTGTAGATCTTCGTTAGGAGACCCCAAGAGTAAGGTGTGATAAGCACAGCGGCAAGTCTTCTCTCAGTTATGAAACCAAGGTTATCGAACCAGTAGGAGCAAGAAAACAACTCCAAGGTGTTGCTAGCAACTTGGAATCCTGCACAACACAAACTCAAGACTTTTCCCCAACTTATAATGAGGTTGTCAATCTCACTGGTTTGATGAAAACAAAGTATTAAACGTATAGTATGAAAGGTAATAGTTGCTTGTAGAAAGTAAACGGTAATAGTAGATGATGTATCAATGGTAAAGATTGGAACGGGGTCCACAGTTCACTGGAGGTGTTATCCTTAAGATAGATAACATGCTGGGGTGAACAAATTATAGGCGGGGAATTGACATACTGAGCAAGCATAACAATGCAAATACTAGACATCATGATTCCTATGAGATTTGATTGGGCATTACAACAATATACATAGACTGTAATCCAACTATATCTATGACTAATAATCCACCTTCAGGTTATCATCCGAACCCCTTCCAGTATTAAGTTGCAAGCAACGCATAATTGCATTAAGTAATGTGTGTAAAGTAAACAATACAATTGTTCCATGAACAAAAGATTGTTGTTTTCTCCCTAGTAGCAACAACATATCTACAACCTTAGAGATTCCTGTTACTTCCCCTGATTACTAGAGGCATGAACCTACTATCGAGCATAAATACTCCCTCTTGGAGTCACTAGCATCTACTTGGCCAAGATAGCTACTAGCAACGGGGAGCATGCAAGATCACAAACAACACAGACATGATAGAATCAATAATCAATGTGACATGATAGAATCAATAATCAATCTTACATAGTATCTCAGTATCCATTGGATCTCCACAAACACAACATGTATGATTACAAATAGATGATCTTGATCATGAACGGAGCTCACAAGATCTAAACATGATAGCACAAAGGAGGAGAAACAACCATCTAGCTACTGTATGGAGCCATAGTCCAAGGGTGAACTACTCATGCATCATACCGGAGGCTGGCATGGTGATGAAGAAGGCATCCAGGATTATCTCTACCCTCCGGCAGGGTGCCGGGAAGAGCTTCATATCCCCTCGATCTAGGGACGATGGTGGTGGCGGCTACGTATAGTTTCGTGGAGATCTGGTCAGGTGCTTAGGGTTTCTGTATCGGGGGCTTTTATAGGCGAAGAGGCAAGACAAGAGGGTGGCCAGGGGGCTCACACCATAGGGCGGCGTGCCCTAGGGTAGGCCTGCGTGGCCCTAGGGTGTGGCCACCCTGTAGCGCCCCTTCGGCTGCCCTTCGGTCTCTGTGTTCGCTCCTGTAAAATATTGACTTCGGCTTTTGTCCCGTCCAATTCCGAGAATATTTCCTTACTAGCTTTTATGAAACCAAAAAATGTAGAAAATAGGCATCTGGCACTGTGACATCTTGTTAATAGGTTAGTCCCAGAAAATGTATAAAAATACCTCAAAGTTTAGACAAAGCATAGCAAAGTTGATACTAAACAAGCATGGAACATCAAAAATTATAGATATATTTACGACGTATCACCGACCAAAATCTCATGGAGGGCTTGGGATTCAGGATCTTGAGATCAAGAATCGGGCTCTCCTTGGTAAATGGCTCTTCAAGTTGCTAATTGAAGATGGGATTTGGCAATAGCTTCTGAAACGAAAATATATTGCCTCGAAAGCGTTACCCCAGGTTCTATGGAAACTAGGTGATTCACACTTTTGGGCTTGCCTGATGGCGACGAAGAAATATTTCTTCCGCTTTGGAACATTTTCGATAAAGGACGGATCTGAGATACTTTTCTGGGAAGATAAGTGGCTAGTTAACGCCACCCTACGGGAATAGTATCTGGCATTGTATAGTATTGTTCGTCACAAGGGTGATACAATCGCCAAAGTGTTGGAGTCTTCTCCGCCGAATGTTTCGTTAAGAAGGAATTTAATTGGAATCAGACTTATATCTTTGAATGCCTTGCAACATCGCTTGGAATCTATCCAATTGATACCTGGTACTGATGAATTTCAATGGAATCTATCCGAGAACAGTTAGTTTCGGATAGTTCTTTGTACAATGCTTTGGCACAACCAGTCTTACTAGCTCAAAATAATATGAAAATATGAAAAATGAAAATACCATTAAAAAATTGCATTGCATCTTCGCCGTGGGGTGATTCTTACTAAAAATAACCTTATTCGGCGTAATTGGCCTAGGGATAAGAAATGTTTTTATCAACATGATAAGATAATCAAACATTTGTTATTCGAATGCCATTTTGCTTGTTTTATATGGCTAGTCACCCAAGCAGCTTCAGTCTTATATCCTCCACATAGTATTTCCAATATCTTTGAGAACTGACTACATGTAAGTGATCAGAAGTACAATTTTTTTCTTAGAGTTGGAGCGATTTCCGTTATTTGGTCGCTATGACTATGTAGAATTGATAAAGTGTTTAATGATACATTGGCTACCCTTTTGTAGGTTATCTACCGATATACAGGTAACTCCGCTTATGGTTCTCCCTACGTTATGCGGATGTTCGTGATCTATTTACGGATGTGTGCACGAGACTGAAGGATACAATGAGGGACATTTTTACCCGTTTTGAATGGTAGCATAATCTGCGGATAGGCCCTCTACCACCATAGGCGTTTCTATAATTTCTCATGATGACATGTAACTCACCTATTTTTGTATGCATCTCAGTTATGCAGAGGCCGGGTGTAAAGCACTTAAAACTTTTTAAGTAATAAGATCACCCCAAAAAAAATACAAACTCGTGATTAGGTTTTCGGTTAGATCAGTTTCACATTTCATATGCTTGTTTCATAGTAACCCAAAATTGTATAAGGCAAGCGATTAAATTTACACTGCACAAGAATTTTACCTGAAATTTAATTTGTGATACTCCATAAGATTAGTTGTTCTGGCAGAGGTTGTTACCCGTACAGCTACATTCAAACTACTCCCTCCGGTCCACATTACTTGCCGTTGAAATGGATGTATCTAGCACTAAAACATGTCAGATACATCCATTTTAGTGAGAAGTAATATGGATTGGAGAGAGTACTATAGATAAAGCTTTATTTCTCCAGATCCAAAACATATCGTCTGGTATTAGAGTGTCATATTTAATATTTGGTATATCTTCTGATGGGTCACAGTGCAGTAATTTCCGAAAAGCACATACTGTCACATTCACTCCTTCAGCATTGATACTGATACGACTTCTAAAATATCATAGAAATAACACCGGTTTGAAAGTTTCATAATTAATTGAGTCGATAGTTTTGTTATACATTAAAAAAAAATCTATTTTTGAAAAGCCACCGCGGGAGAGGTTTAAATACATTAAATTTTTCGTTATACCACACTAAAATTTTCCATTTTTGTTATTATACATTAAATTTTTTGTTATGCACTGATCTGAAGCCACCGCGGGAGAGATTTTAAAATAAAGCTGCACGTCTTATACTAGTTAGGCACTGATTTAATAATTCTAAAATATCTTGGTGTGGTAGTTGGTTCGATAAAGCTCATGTTTTCGTCAACAACAACAGCAACAACAAAAAAGGCATGATATGCACCGTAAGTAAGTAAGTAACCCGATATGGTTCCCTGATAGCAGGCTTGATCAATCGTGGTGCTGGAAAAGGTTCTAGCCGCGTCCCCATGCCGTCAGACGACTCCCGTTCCCGGCCGCGCTGCATCCCGAACCACCACCATGTCTTCCTCTTCACACACTTCCGTTCCATCCCTTGAAGCAATCGCTCGCTCACTGCAGTACTGTACCCGATATAGCTGAATAATAGGTGAATCGGTTATCCAGTGGAGGCGTGCATGCCTCAGTTTTCTTTTCTCTCCTCGCCATTATAAATAGCCCCCGCCCCACCCACACACGCACACACCGGCCGGTAGACACACGCACTGGGCGTTTTCTTTGCGAGCTAGTATATCCGTGCTCTTCGGAGCCCACACCCCCACGACGTACGCCCCCCTCCCGCTTTTCGCTTTCTTTCCCACTCATCATCGTTCCGGTAATGGGGATAAAGAGGCCGGCCGGACAATGCGACTGCTCGGCGGCGGCGGTGGCGTCGCTTCTTCTGCTTCTTCTCCTCCTCGGCGCGTCGGCGCAGGAGACCGTGGCGCAGAGCGGCGGAGGGCTCACGAGGGGCAGCTTCCCCAAGGGGTTCGTCTTCGGCACCGCCTCCGCCGCCTACCAGGTAAGTAACAATTCGGTGCTTGGTTTCTTGATTCCGGTCCTCTCGTCCGCGCTCATTCGTACTCCGGTAGAAAGATTTCCGCAGAACGGCGGCGCCATTTCTGAGTCTTTTAGTTCTCCGGCCGTGGCAAACATACATAATTACATATTCGGGAAATGATCGCATACAGCATGTATACGTTTGTAGTGCTTAATCAACAACAACGGCAATAAGATTGGAAACCAATTAATATACGTCATTCATGTCCCTAAAAATATATAGGCCACTGGGTTTTTGACAAAAAAAAAACGTTTATTAAAGAATCAAGGAGCAAATGCATAGAGTGTGTGACGAGGTCGAAGAGAGCGCGTGGTAGGAGGAAGAGAGCCATACCTACCACAGACCATCGCGCGCCATGAGAATATGAGATGGCCAGATTGGGGGGTGGCCTCGATCGAGGCCAAGTGGCAAGGCGGGGACAAAAACGCATGCGATTTCTTCTCGATCTTTCCCTTGGGAGGAACGAGGCTGGATTCTTGTCTTGTGCCCTTGGGTTTTGCTTTCTGACGGTGGCACTCATTCATTTTGGACCCTTCTTCTCGTCTGCCTACAGTCTCGCATTACTATATCCTCGTGCCAGGTAGCTTTCGCTCGATGTGAAAGCGCGTACACGGCAGTAATAAGTACGTTTTACAAAAAATAAAAGACAGTTGCGGTATCAGCTCGTTGTGTTTTTTTAAATTCTGACCTTTTCGTGAAACTAATTTCATGTCTAATCCTCTCTGAAACTAATTCGGAATCTAACCCCTAGGGTCGATGCCATTTTAAATGGCGCCAAAATTGTGTATGTCGGCAGCCACGACTTGGCGCCGATCTGCACATCTTCGGCGCCATTTAAAATGATGCCGAGTTCAGGGTCAGATTCCGAATTAGTTTTGAAAAAGGGTCAGATTCGGTTGAAGTTACGAGATTTGCACAGATTTGGCAAAAAATTCCAGCTCGTTTGAGGACCGAAAAAGACGGTCCTCTTAAAAAAAAGAAAAATACTACTCCGATCCACCGCGTCTGTGAATTTAGGTACCAGTATAGTAATCCATCCGGTCCGATTTATTAGATATAACGTAGTTTAAGAAAATCTTTGACTATTAATTTTGATCAATAAAATATATAATATATGTCCTAAAAATATATCATTGGAAACTACTTTTAAAAATGAATCCAATGATATAATTTTTGTGACATATTGTGTAAAATTTGTTGACTAAAATTATTGGTTAAAATAGTTTTTAAACTACGTGCATGCCTAACAAATAATACTAGTAATTGTACTTTCCCTATTCGGAAATACCCTGCGTTCTGGGTTTAGTCAAGGTAAAATTTCATAAAGCTTTATCAAACATATAGAAAAAAAATATATACATTTATAATACAACATAAGTACCATTATAATCGTTATAAGATATATTTTTATATTATAATACATTCGGTGTTATAGATGTTTATAGTTTTTCTATATATATTCTATCAAACTTTATAAAGTTTGACTTTGACTAAACCTAAAATGCGGTAATTATTGACGGAGGAGTATATACCCGGTTCAGTTCCTCGGAAAGAAAGGAAAAGGAAACCATTTAATGCGACTGTCGTTGTGTGTGAGCAGCAGGAACTAATCATTTCCACTTAGTAATCCAGAACGGATTGAGATGGTCTCAATCAAGGAGCAGGCAGGCAGGCACGCAGGCACGCTCCACCCCCACCCGACCTGTCATGTCATGATCCCTCGCCCTCGCCCTCGCCCTCGCCCTCGCTCGGGATGTGGTACCCCGATCCTCCCGTGCCCTGCACGATGCATGCTCGTGACCGTGTGAAACAAACCTGCCGAAAACGACCGGAATTTCCGAGGTTCACGTGCCGTTGCCGCACTCGCGTTCCGTCGCACGGCGCGTCCGGCCGGGCGGACAGCGGCAGCCAGCCACCACATGCCAATCAACGCCGCGAGCGCAGGATACGGGCGGGAATTACGGGTGGTATGGGGATTGAGTTCATTTTCATTTGGCAGAGGGTGGATCAAGTTCTTACTGATATTCTTCTCCTGTGTGTATGCAGTACGAGGGGGCGGTGAAGGCGGACGGGAGAGGGCAGACCATCTGGGACAAGTTCGCGCACACCTTCGGTACGGACATACACTCTTTCTCTTCTCACAGCTGCTGTGCCACAGCGAAACTGAGGGCCTCGCTGAAGTCTACAAAACCCACATTATCAACCCATTATTAGGACATTGCTAGGATATGGCAGTAAGAAACCGAGAACCTTACCGTGTCCTGTCCGTGTGTGCGTGCATATGGAAAGAGTTGGTAAAGGGCTAGATATGCACACATATCTGTGTATGGGTCGGTCCCTTTTTCACTAATTCCTACCATGCGCGTAGCTTCTTTCCTCAGATATGACCCGTTTGTGTCAACGAACGTTCGGATCTCTGAGTCTGTGCGGGTCAAAATCAGTGCGTCACGCTCAGATATATCACGGCACTAATATAGTCAAGCCTGCCTTCTCGACGCGTCTCCGACCGTGCTCAATGCTTTCTTTATCCTAAAAAGCGTCGATACGAGTACGTAGTGGCGCAAAACAGGACCCAACCGAAGAAAGACAACAGCTAAGAAACCAGTGCTAATCTAGCAATGAAAAGTTGGGTTTAGTCTGCCCAGCATGTATCTATCTAGCCTGAAAATGGTGGGTAACAATTAACTGCAATTTGGTAGTCGTGGAAAAAATCTGTTGGAACCTGTGGAGACTTGAGAGTTCAGAAATTCTGAACCGAAAAAGTCACGGCCGTGCGTGACGCAGGTATGTATGTGACCTTTCATTTTTTTTTTCTCCCTGTTTCTCCGTGTAGGAAAGATCACTGACTTCAGCAACGCCGACGTCGCGGTGGATCAGTACCACCGTTTCGAGGTGAGAGCACCGTCATCGCGCGCTCTTCTCAGGATCGAGTCTGCTTACATTTACATACGCAATACTAGTAGTAGTGTTCGGTGTGACGCTTTGGGATGGCCGTTTTTGTTTCTGTCAGGAGGACATACAGCTGATGGCGGACATGGGGATGGACGCGTACCGCTTCTCCATCGCCTGGGCGAGGATTCTACCAGGTAGGTGACATCCGCAGCTGAAACCAGCAGATCTGTCCTTGAAGTACCTCTGGCGTATTTAATCCTCTGAATCTCGCGAAAATATGCAAATGTGTTTATTTTTCTTGCTTTTTCAGATGGTGTTGGTCAGGTCAACCAGGCCGGCATCGACCACTACAACAAGCTGATCAATGCGCTGCTAGCTAAAGGTGAATGAACCGTTGGAACTGCGACACACATATCAATCTGCATCTGTTATTTCTGATTAGTTCTAGAGAGCTGACCTGAATCAGTAGCAGCGGTACTGACGACATGTGAAAAAACCATCCAGGGATCCAGCCGTACGTGACCCTGTACCACTGGGACCTCCCTCAGGCCCTGGAGGACAAGTACATCGGCTGGCTGGACAGGCAGATCGTGTGAGTACCCTTAATAACCTGCAGCTCTTGCATCTTAATCTGATCGGCACATTCGTCAGTCAGTCAGTCACAGTGCATCTACCATGCATTTTCTGTCGCAGCGACGACTTCGCGGCGTACGCGGAGACGTGCTTCAGGGCGTTCGGGGACCGGGTGAAGCACTGGATCACGGTGAACGAGCCGCACACGGTGGCCGTGCAGGGCTACGACGCCGGCCTGCAGGCGCCCGGCCGCTGCTCCGTGCTGGCACACCTCTACTGCTCCCAGGGAAACTCCGGCACCGAGCCCTACATCGTCGCCCACAACTTCATCCTGGCCCACGCCACCGTCTCCGCCATCTACAGGAACAAGTACAAGGTGATCACACCTGCACCTGTTTCTCTAATCAAGCAGCCACGGAAAAACGAGTACAAGCCTGACGATTATGTCGAAACTGCAGGCGGCGCAGGGCGGGCAGCTCGGGATAGCGTTCGACGTGATCTGGTACGAGCCGATGAGCAACGCCAGCGCCGACGTGGAGGCGGCGAGGCGGGCGCAGGAGTTCCAGCTCGGGTGGTTCGCAGACCCGTTCTTCTTCGGCGACTACCCGGCCACGATGAGGAGGCGGGTCGGGGAGCGGCTGCCGCGGTTCACCAAGGAGGAGTCGGCGCTGGTGAAGGGGGCGCTGGACTTCGTGGGCATCAACCACTACACCACCTACTACACCAGGCCCAACGACACCAACATCATCGGCCGCCTCTTCAACGACACGCTCGCCGACACCGGCACCGTCAGCCTGCGTGAGCCCAGCTCTCTCGATCTCCCGAGTACTAATTTTTTTCTCAGTTCGTGTAAAAAAGGTACTGATGCATTTTTGCGATCTGCAGCTTTCAAAAATGGGAAAGCGATTGGAGATAGGGTGAGTTCTGCCTAGACAGATTCTGCCCAAGATAACATTAGTACTAGTAGGACGACAAACAAAATGTTAGTACTATGAGATTGAACTGAACTGTAAAACTACTAAAACTACGCAGGCGAACTCGATCTGGCTGTACATAGTGCCAAGAGGGATGAGGAGCCTGATGAACTACGTCAAGGACAGGTACAACAGCCCGCCAGTCTACATCACCGAGAACGGTAAGAGCCATTATGACATGTACTACATGGATGGTTACCCTCCCTGCTAACCAAACCTCCAGACAGAGTCGTTTTGACGGTGTACGATCGCCGATGCAGGGATGGACGACGGCAACAGCCCCTTCACTTCCCTCAAGGACGCCCTCAAGGACGGCAAGAGGATCAAGTACCACAACGACTACCTCACCAACCTAGCCGCATCCATAAAGTACCACCACCGCCACTACCGTTTCTGCTGAATCTGTGCTAACTTCGTCCACACTGCCGTCGTGGCTACATGTCATCTGTTTCACTGCGTCGTCGATTGATCGCAGGGAGGACGGGTGCGACGTGCGCGGCTACTTCGCCTGGTCGCTGCTGGACAACTGGGAGTGGGCGGCCGGGTACTCGTCCAGGTTCGGCCTCTACTTCGTGGACTACAACGACAATCTCAAGCGGTACCCCAAGAACTCGGTGCAGTGGTTCAAGACCCTCCTCGGCACCTCCAGCTGAGGCTCTGGGATCGGGGAAGCACACTTGTTTGGGCATTGATATCTTCTTCTCGTGTGGTGGGTGTCACGGCATGTATTGCTGTCGTCCAGTGTGTGATGTTCTAGTGCAGCAGCCGTCAGGTCTTGTGCTCTCTTTCTGTGTATAGCTTCTAGTACTTGTGTGGGTGATTTGTGAACGTTTCCATATATATAGACAGACACAAAGGCAGATTTATACCACGGTACAGAAACCTCATTCCGTGGCTTGAAAAAGACCAACATGCTAAAACCATTACACACCACGTCTAAACATCTTTTTTTTTTGTCTTATATAATCTCGGAGATCATTAAGGAACCAGAACCACCTATCAGCCTGGAGGCTAGTGGTGAGGAAAGTAGGAACAGAGACCATCCAACAGCTCTGCCTCATCCTGTGTGCAAGCAAGCTTGGCACAAAGGTGACCCAGCACATTGGCAGTTCTTTTTACATGCTGAATAAGAAAAGACTGGAACGAAGAAACTAGACCTTCAATCTCCGCACACGCCTTTAACCAACCTGAGACTGTAGTTGCAATACACCTACACGTCAGAAGAATACACGAGGTATCGAGGTGCAGATTTAGACCAAGTTTTGGTGACCCTACCCGGTGGTCAGCATCAGCTTACCAGTGTCAATTGATCATCTCCCACACCATGAAAAACACGTGACTACAGAAATGTACAAGCACAAATTGAGAATACAAATAAAGCTTGAGCAAACAAACCATGAGAACAATTACAACATTGAGACACAAAGGCAGACATATAACATGGTCTCATTCTGCAACTTCAATAAACCTTCAATAAGACCAACATACTGATCACGCCACCACACGTCTATAATGCACACCCATGTAACCAACCTGAAACTGTTATTGGCAACACACCCACACGTCGGAAGAATAGGTACAGAGGTCAAGTTTTAGACGAAGTTTTGGTAATCCAATGGTCAGCATCACCTGACAGGTGTTAATTGCTCTAGTTGGTATACACCCACACGTTGGATGAATACACCAAGGTACCGAGGTAAAAGTTTCAGACGAAGTTTTGGTGATCCGATGGTCAGCATCATCTGACCAGTACCGAGGTAAAAGTTTCAGTGATCCGATGGTCAGCATCACCTGACCAGTGTTAATTGATCATTTCCCACACCATGAAAATACGTGATGGCAGAAATGTACAGCGCAAATTGAGAATACAAATAAAGCTTGAGCAAACAAATCATCATAACAATTACAGCATTGCAAGTTGCAAGAAGATCACATCGAAGCTAACAGCCACCATCTTTACATAAGCAGCTTAATTTAATTATTTTCCGAAAGAGAATAATCTCGTAACACAAGATGGAAAAGTGAGTCATGACAGATTCATCATCATCACAAAACAACGGATGGCCACCCAGGTAAGCCACGTCAGTCGAATTTGCCTATCATTATTGACAGCTTTGTGGGTTTTGGAAAAGAAGGCAAGGGCAAGGAAAACGAAGACTCAAAAAATTCATCCACTTCTGCACATAATATGTGCGTGGATGTGTGGCCTTGGTATACTGATGCCAATAAAGCAATTATCTTGCCTTCCGAGACTGTAAACATGGTACACCGCTAGACGAATCTAGTAACGGAGCATGTAGGTCCTGCGCCTGAACCAGTTGTAGTCTGGAAGAGTCTGAATTGGTCCCATGGCAGCGATAGCAATATCCTGAAAGAAAATCAGCAGTAATATAATGATTATTGGTCTGTAATATGGACGATATATATTCAGGCAAAAAAATACAGAATGTGGTTATCATGTGATGCTACTGTTCCGCCTAAATATTCCTCAAAGATATCAACTATCAAGCAATGCCAACAAAAATGTGAATGTGCTAGTACTCCAGAAGTTAATATAGCAAGCTCCATTATTCACAACAAAACAAAAGCATATCACCGAGACATCAATGGGTCTTCTCAGGTTCTTATTTATACTCCAATTATTGGAGGATTGAGTTCTTATTTATACTCCAATTATTGGAGGATTGAGTTCTTATTTATACTCCAATGATTGGAGGTCAATCCGTAACAAGACTGACACGAAGATTATTATCACTTCGAATGTACAGTACTTGATAAGCAGGATGCAATACAAGACTAAATTAAGGCACTTTCTGCCAACACCATGAAATAGTCCAAATTATATACCACATCAAATAAGGGAAGTTGGCAAAACAACTATACCTGGTCAAAGATGAAGCGGTTTGCAACACGCCTGATAGTGCTGGGGTCAACTGCATCTATTCTGGCAAAAATCTCAGGAATAGGAATTCTACGGCCGTAGATGAGTAGCTGACAGGACAGAAGAACCAAGATAAGTTCCGGAGGACAAGTGTAAGAGAATTAATAATTATCTGACATTACAAAATATGGCTCAAATACCTGGCGTCCAATGTCCTCAACAACCGCAGTGGTACCATCAAGATGGAGTTGGATGGAGGATTTCAGCTGAAAGTATCAAACCAAAACAATGACAACGTCATAAAAAAGACAGTGATGTTCTGTGACAAATACATATGTTCGAATGCAATCCAGCAATAGAACATGAGAATACACCACAACATGATTCCTACATACACGAAACATACATAACAAAAAATATGCTACTCCAAGAACAAAAACAAACTCATTGGAAGAAATACCTGATTGCGCGCACGAATAACATCTTCTTCGGTAACCCTGTATGATAATTTGCTCATCTCTTGCATAATTGCAAAAGCCAAATCATCCAAGCAATCAGCCTACAAAACAAGGTAAAAGCATAGCATCAGGCAAAGAAAAGCATGACACGTCATTTTATACCACAGGAACATGTTCACAAATAATTGTCAGCATTCAAACTTTAATATACAGTAAAATCACTTGGAGTTTCCATTAGATTATCGACCTTGTCCAGACATTTGAGCCTTAGTGGGGGCCAAAATCTCCTATGTATTTTTTTCCAAAAGTATAAAGGCAACGAAAGCAGAAATGAACTTCAATACTTCACATATGAGAGAAAATACAGCATCGAATTTCTCTTTTTTATTCAGGTTTAACTTTATTTCCTTAGAGTGTAAAAAGAAAAAATACCCCCTTCATACAACTACACAATAGACCAATTGCCAAAAGGTAAAATGTGATAGAACATAAGCAGAACAGCAACATGGTACATGACCACTTCCGTAGTAATCGAGTGCTTGAATTTAGGCATGTTCCCATCTTTTTGGAGATATTGTACAAGTATTGTGGTCATGAGTACAGCTGTACAGGTTCGCATCACTAAGAGGTTTACATCTGAGGCATATATCACTCTGAAAAAAAGATACAATGAAGTAATTCTTTACTTTCGTTACAAAGAGACTGACCTTAGCAACAGCATAGACACCAAACAGGCCAGTGTCCTTATAGTTTGTATTGAATGCCATTATACTCTCAGCTATCTCATTGATCGCTACTCTCTGTACAAGCTCCGAACTGTACAAATCAAGCAGGATAACAGAATGAAACATGATCAGTGGATTGTTTTTAAAATGACATTTGACAAAAGGGACATGGTAAATACAAGGAAAATAACAAGATGAAAGAAGGTGCAAAAGGGAAGGAACCCACCCCATGTGCTTCCCTCCTCCAGCACTCTTGTTCCACGAACCAAGCATAGTTTGCATAACCATTAGTGCAATAGAATCAGGATCTGCCCAGGATGCACCATTGAAGGCAACAGCAAATTGAGCGAGGGGCATGTCATCATCAATGATTCGAACCTATTGAGTATAACATCAAATAATCAATTGTTTAAACAGCACGGGTAAATCTAGAGTAGGGCACGCCGTCATCAATGATTCAAACCTATTGAGTGTAGCATAATTAACGATTTGAACAGCACTGGTAAATCTAGAGTAAAATACAAACCTCAGAACCAGTAAATGTGGCTGGCTCCTTAGCCACCAACATGCCAGCTGTTGTAGGGTCAGTTGGCAGATTACTGAACAACTCCTTTGCCTGTCGTACAATATCTTCATGCTTAACATTGCCAGCAGCAGAAATAACCTGAAAACACGGAAGAGTAAGATTATTTATGACTAGAAGATTCCATCATACTGTGGTAATAGCAATAAGATAAAATGATAGAAATCCAAGTGCATGACAGTTCACAGATTTGTAATGTCCAATACCATTCTAGAAGCCGTGTAATGCTTTTTAATGTACGCTTCGAGAGACTCTTTGGTTATAGACTTGACATCATCAGAAGAACCCAAGATTGGTCTGCCAAGAGAAGTGTACTGGAAGGCAGTTGCATGGAGATGATCGAATATAACTTCCTCTGATTGTCCCTCAACCTACATAACAGGGGAACAGTCACAAAATCATGTTGGTTCAAGATAGCGCAGCAAGATATAAATTAGTGGCATCTCCAAAATATTGCAGTTCAGGTTCTTAGCTTGACACGCCTAACATCATCTTACAGTATGCAAACATATGTTTGTAAAAAGCACATCAGCACATGAAACTTTTATGCTCATAAAACCCAAGGATTAAGTGGAGTTATGTGCATCCATCAATACTATTCTTCTTTGAGAAGGATCGCCTTATGCATGACAAACATTGCAGCTTGGTCCATTTTAAATTTCTTGTGATCATGCATCATTCTACTCTATTTTAATAACCTTGCAACCTAATTTAAGAGGTTTTTTTCACACGCATACAATATTCATTTTTGCTCCAAACCGTTCCGATCAAAAACAGCTTGATATTCAAATGCAAATTTAGACTGTGTTTTGAAGTTCTAAGTCTGGACCAGGCTTGATACAGGTAGAAAATTCCTAATACTAGGAGGATTAGGCCTATGTAAATCAGTTCTTATTTCCTGGGAGAACCTATTTGGCGAATTAAAGAGAACGATTTTTCCTAAAGGCATTCAATACTCGTCTTCTCAAAATAGTTTCATAGCAAGTACTTATATGCCTACACTTAAGCTCTAAGTACCGATCTGCAGTTCTCTTCTTAAAAATAGTAGTTCATAACAATTCCTAACACTAAGAAATCAGGTCGTGGTAATTAGTTCTAAGAGAACTCTGTGGATTAGTTAAGAACATGAGTACATAATAATAAATAAGAAATAGCTATTCATGAAACAATAGGGAACATATGCTGCATCAAATCTAAGGGACGTCAATACTCATCTAACCAGATCCTTATTGCAGTGGAGGAGGAGGTGATTAAATCAAGCAGACATATATGTATCAGGGAACTAACCTCCTGCATCTCTCGGAGGATTACATTCCTCTCATTCTCGATGCGTTTCGGGTCGAGTTTAGAGTTCTGCAAAATGTCGGCGAGAATATTCATCGCGCGTGGGACGTCCTTGTCGAGCACCTTGGCGTAGTAGGTGGTCTGCTCCCGCGAGGTGTAGGCGTTGAGGTGGCCGCCGATATCCTCGATCTCCTTCTCGAGTTGCCCACCACTGCGCGTCCCCGTACCCTTGAACAGCATGTGCTCGAGGAAATGGGCGACCCCGGCCGCGTCCTCCTTCTCGTACCTGCTGCCGGCGTCGATCCAGACGCCGACGGTCGCCGTGCGCGCGGCGAGCGAGGACTCGGTGGCGACGCGCAGGCCATTCTCCAGCGTCGTCACGCGGGTCTCCGGCGCCGCGAGGATGGCCGTGTGATCGGCGTGGGCGGGCACGGGGTTGGCGTAGCGGAGGAAGCGGGGGTCCGGGTGCTCGAGCCGCCGGACTCGCGCGTTGACGGCCTCGGAGATCCGGTCGTAGGGCATCACCGGGGCGCGGACTGCGGCCGCGTCGGGGGCGATGACGCCGGGGGCCGCGGCGACGGCCGTGGAGGCCTCGCGCGAGCTCCCGGCCGCCGCAGCCGCCGCGGCGGAGCGGCGGCGCACTGCGGCCGAAAGGATTCGGCGGAACGCCATCGGGGAGATCTGTGTGGTGGTCTCGCCGGCGGCGGCGGGGGTGGAGATCTGGCTGTACTAGGGTTTGTGGTCGGACGGATCGGGGAGGAAGAGATGGGGGAAGAAATAGAGAAGGGAGTGGAGGATGCCTGCCAAGTGGGGGAACTTGGGGAGAATAGCGGGGTGCGTGTAGCTGAGCTTGCGGAGGACCCACGAGTCGGTGAGAGAAATTAGTTTTTTCAGAAAGTCGTTCGACGTGGGATTTGTTTTTGAGAGGGGACGTGGAATTACTGGTTCAACGTTTGTTTGTTTTTTTCTGCTGAGGATGTGCACGAGCATTTGGGCCGAGTTTTGCCCAGAAGAAAATGTATTGGTTCGTGCTTAAGGTAACTTTCCCCACCCTAAAAAAAAATTTATTAATTTTTTCCTTCTTCAAAATCAAGGCAAATTTTTTTCGTCTTTCAAATTTTTAACCAAACATACCAAGAGAATTAGATGAACTCTTCTACTCCCTCCGTCTTTGAAATGAAAAGGATGGACATACAAATCTGCAACATCTTTTTCGGATGAGTACAGAGGATTAGTTCCAAAACATCCTGCCACCAGCATTCCCTACATACAGTCGCAACAGTAGGCATAAACTACTACCAGCATTCGTTTTATTTTTCCTTTGCGGATTTTCAAACTACGCGTACATGTTATCCTTGATCTGAAGCTCGGTCGTGGTACACCGCTTGCAAAGCCAAGTTCAGTTTGCCACCAAGTATTTTTCAGTTTCGTGCAACTGACTGTAGGTTCAGTAAGAGCTAGCCACCAGAACGTACACAGCATTTTTTTCCAAAATCCAGATATATATAATATCAACACATTGCTATTTCACGTTTTTCAAGAATCAACTTATCAATACAAGATAGTCACAGAAATTCACCCTTGAATTTCCCATCTACGACAGTCTCTTGTACTACGACAGTTGCTTCAACCCTGGTGCGGATGCATCTGAAGCACAGAGCATAATAACGAATGTACAGAAGAGAAGTTGGAGATCACCCAAGCTACAAAAACTGAGTCTGATATGCTATTTCTCGTTGCACCTGGAAACATTAAGAAGAAGCTAGGTGTAGTTGACAGAATGGGGAGCTTCAAGATCATGCGTGTCAATGCTCTTCGGTCCTTGATGTTCACATTGCTTATGGTGAGATGTCTTCAATTTTCCGTTGACCATGAATCGCTGTCGATAGTAACTGTCAGCCATCATTCAGATAACCAAGCATGGTGAGCATGCTTTGTATAGAGATATTAGAGAACAGTGAAACACGGCATGCATTCATGTCAATCTTTTCCCATGGTGAAAGATGAATTCGTTGGTAGTTATTTGGGTCATAAACTACAGTGTTTGTTTTGTCAGTCTTGGACCATAAAATAAAACTCACCACGAGAGTCTTTCAGGCCGGAGATGAAAGTTTGGCTCCTTTGGAATTGTTATGCCTTTTGTGGACCTTAAACCAAGCAGAGGTAAAATGAAGATTTAGTTACTCTGTAACAGGATAACTCTGAAATACAGAAATTTTAGACAGATAACAGCGAACCATTACTGCAATGATTGAATTGAAACTGAAATATTTCATGTATGAATTTCATTAAAGACCAGGTGTTCACCTTTTCGGGACGAATGGCCGATCAAAATATGGCATGGGCTGTGCTTTGGGAACAAGCTCTTTTCTCAACTGCCTTATCATTTCTTCTTCCTCTAACTTCCGCTGTTGCTCCCGCTCTATTCTTTGTTGCTCACCCAACTTTATCCTTTCTGATATCTATATTCTCAAACAGCCATAGTTAATATAATAAAAAAAAGGTATCACACTAGTTCTGTCGAAATTAAGACTTCATGCCGTATGCAATGTGCCAATGTACAATGAACTTGTAAGGAGGCTTACATGTTGATCAAATCCAGCACGTTCAATTGCGCGTACATCACTATGGAGAACAAGGTCAAGTGGCTCAGTCCTTTCCTTGACCGGTGGCTTTATCAAGCACTAACGAAATAGAGATACAATGTTATGACAATATCACTTGTTAACTGAAAGCAAATCTACCATCATAGTGATTCCACAGAAAGCCAGGTATAAATATATGCAAATATATCTGTTATCAAACAAAGATCCATTCGTAATCAATTTTCCTATATCACTCGTGAACTGAAAGCCACTCTACCATCATAGTGATTCCACAGAAAACCAGGTATAAATATTATGCAAATATATCTCTGTTATGAAACAAAGATCCATTGGTAATCAATTTTCCTTCTTAGCTAGTAGTGTGTGTCAAAGATCAAATATGTTCTGTAACTCTGACATTATGCCAATTTTGCTAATGAACTCCAAGAACTACCCTGCTGCCATAAGAACAGATACATGCACAAACAATAATCTCCATTCTGGTCTTAGAACAAGTTTATCTTCTTTCCAAGGTATTGAACAAAATGCTAACGGAGGGCCGTGATCAAGAAAACTAAGCTACACAAAGTGACAAACCTCAGGCTCATCTGTTGTCCATGGAAGTCCTTGAGCGATATGTATGCGCTTCTTTTCGTCCTCAATGAGCATTTCCTGTACTTTCTGAAAAAACTGCTGTTCTTTGGCCCTTCCTCGTTGCTGTTTATAAAACGATTGACGCACCATCCAATATAGCAAGATTAGTAAGATCATTTTGACTACTGAATCTACCACTATGGACTTGTCCCCTGACAAACAGAGCCACCAGCCAAAGTTTTTTTTTATTTACCTCTGTTCTAAGCTTGAAAGGATGCTGGCTCGTGACCTTGAGCTTCTTATTCCAGCTGCTCCTCAGCGATTCAGATGACTGCCAAATCACAGGGCAAATAGACATTGGAGTTAGAGGGCATAGATAAAACATAGTTGACTGGAGAGCAGAAAAAGGCTATGGCATCTTTTGACTGGGTTTCAATAAAATTTGCATTTTCTCATGAAATGTGCAACTACAACTGAATTTTTGAAACCACTTGCACTTTTCTCAAGAAACTTGCAATTAGCGATCGAGAAAAGTGCAACTACAACCGGTTTTGATATGGATTTCACTTATTTCAAGAAATATGTAATTATCAATTGTTTTATGTTTTATCCCATACCAATTGCACTTTTCTATAGAAACGTGCAATGCCAACCGGTTTTTAATACCAATTGCATTTTCTGAAGAAACATGCAAGTTGCAATCGTTTTTCAATCCGAGATGCACTTTTCTAAAGAAATGTGCAACTGCAACCAGCTTCTAATACGAGTTGCACATGTTTCAAGAAACATGCAACTGATTAACAAGTGGTATTCAAAACAAGTTGCATATTTATCTCATGGAATATGCATGTATAGTGAGCGTTATTTATTCGAGTTGTGACTTTCTCAAGTGCAATTCCAACCCTTTTTCTATATGAGTTGCACTTTTTTAAGAAATGTGCAATAACAATCTGTTACCGATACAAGTTGCATCTATTCTCAAGATGAGTTGCATTTTATTTCAAGAAATGTGTAAGTAGCAACCGGTTTTTATACGAGTTGCACATTTATCATGAAATGTGCTACCCTAACCCTTTTTTTTTGGAACAAATTGCACTTTTTCTCAAGAGAAACATGCAACTCCAACCAGTTCGTTACAAGTTTCATTTTTCCAAGAAATGTGCAACATTTTTTTTCAAAGATTTAATTACTATTCTCATAGTAAAGAAATTAACTGCCAACAAATTTTCTGAACCGCTGGGTGGATAGCATCTAGATCCCACGTGAGTACAAAATCCCATGAACCGACAAAATGAAAATCCACAAAGCATGTTTGCTACAAGGTGATAACAGAGAACCTAATCAGTAATCATGCACAAGAGGAAGACGGATCGACCTGTATTAAATACTTAGATCGTACGCGAACTTGGTCGACTGAGACTTAAAGGATTATCAGACCTAGCCGGACCCATAGATAAAACATAGTTGACTGGAGAGCAGAAAAAGGCTATGGCATCCTTACATTCCGCCGGCTCCTGCGTCCTCCTGTTGATACCTGGCTGTCCCAGCTCGATCTGAAAAGAGGAATGAACTGATCAATACTAGTACATTGCATCAGCAATATAACCCAAATACAATTCCATCTCCCGCTTGCTTGTCAGTACCAACAAACCTGCTGCTCTTGCCGTCGAGTGAATTGCAGAGCCTGCTCGGCCCCAGGTTCAGGAAATCTGATGAGGAGAACACTGCTTCACCCCCCTCCTTCCACGGCTGCAACCCAGGCAGCGCCCAGGCCTCCTCACCAGCCCGTTCGGCATCAGCTGTGGTGCCAGAGATGGAGAGCAGGCTCTCGAATGCATCCACCAGGTGCTTGACGCGGCCAGCCCCAGAGTCTGGCACGCTGTTCAACGCCTTTGCCATGACTCTGGTCCTAATCGCCCTCACCTTGCTGCTTCCCTCCAATCCCGCCACATCCCCATCTTCTGCTTCGTCAACGGCTGCAGTGTTTGCCTCCTCTTCGGCCACCACTTCCTTATCCTCCTCCTCCTCTTTCGGCTGCTCCTCTGAGGCGGTGGCGGCGGCGGCGAACGCCTCGCGCTCCTTGCGGAAGAACTCCTCCTGCGACGCGCGCAGCGCCTCGCGGGCAGCCTCGCGGCACTGGTCGAAGTCGAACTCGCCCCCTCCGCCCGCGCCGTTGTTGTGCCTCCGCCGGTGCGCGCCCTTCTTCGCCACGAGGAACCGGCGCTGCGGGGCCGGTGGCGGCGGGGCGGGGGCGGGCGTGCAGCGCCTCCTCCTGACGGAGGCGGTGGCGGGGGCCTTGGACGCCGGCGGGGGAGGGGAGGCGAGGATGTTGGGGTCGGAGTTCTCGGAGGCGTGAGAGGACCGCGCGCGGGAGACGGACTTGGACGGGGTCTTCGCCGTGGCGGCGGCGGCCGAGGGCGCGGGCTTGGACGGAGTCTTCGGCGCCGCCGGGGCAGGGAGCCTGGCGGGGGTCCTCGCTGATGCCGCCGGGGTCGATAGCTTGGTCGGAGTCTTCGCCGCCGCCCCGGTCGCCATGGCTAGGGTTTGTAATCGCGCAGTGTGTCTGGGGTGTTTGCTTCGATTGGGCCGATTGTTTCGGTGGGGATGGGAGATCGGAAGTGGAATGGAACGGGACTACGGGAGGAGAGGGGAAAAGAGAGCGTTTGGGGTCCAAGGAGCCTAACGGCTAGTTTTTGTTCCAACACGCTCCGCTAGACGAGTTGCTTTCGCATTGGGCATTTGATCCGGGTCTTGCTCGCTCCCGTGGCAATGATCCATCAGCAACCCTGGCCCGGCTGTCAGTGGGTTGAGTAAGCGGAGGTGGACTTTTGACCAAACTGAACCTTTTTCTTAAGTTTAGCCCAAAAATGACACGTCGCTTAAACTACAGCAAAACCTGGAGTAACTATTTTGTTCATTCAGGAGGTGAGGTTTCGGTGGTTTTAGTAGCTGTGAATGCCTGGTCTCTAATCCCATTGCACGGTAAAAATACTTGACGAGACGGTGTCCGGTATAATGCTATATCTACGGACCCTTTCTACAAAAAAAAATTACCGACAACCACCGCATGGCACAGCTGATCAACACGTGCTCCACAATTTGCGGAAGGCAAAAAAATAGAACCAAACACCAGCCACCACATTAGCACGTAAGTCTATTCCGTAAGTTTCCTTCCCTAGGTGTAGGTCTCCTTAACGGTATACTAGGTTGTGAAAGATGATGGACATCTTGCTTTGTTTTCTCCTTGGATTTTCCTCCCAGGTGTATAGATATTTGTATAAGAGACTCTTAATGCCTCCGATTAGCATATTTGTGTCCACAAAGGACAACTCCAATTAATTTGTCTATTGATCTTTTTAAATCGGATCCTGGTAAACTAGACCTAGCAGATGCGCTCGAGCACGATAAAATATCAAAATCCCTACATTACTAATGTAAAATCACGGAAAAAAATATAATGCAAAATGCACTCATCAACATCTCCACCCTTAAAGAATAGGATCAACATGTTTTTGAAGCTCAAGCTGTAACGTAAATAAATGAGGGCATTGCGGCACGATCATAATAATAGGAGATATAGAAACATTCATGAGTTCTTGCATACTAATACGGTGACCTAGAAGACTTCCACACCTTTAGTATTGATTCTTTTATGTGAAGAATGATCATGAATATCATATAAAACATTAAGTTTATCTAAAAGAGTTTGTGAGGAGATCTCAAACATATTTAGGCCTTCGTGTATATATATATATATATATATATATATATATATATATATATATATATATATATATATATATATATATATCCTTAGGAATTTAAAGACTTCGATCAATCACTTTCATTTTCTCTCATGATCATCCTCATATCTATATGTTCTTTGCACGTTTGTTTAACCCTCTTTTTTTTTGAGAGTTGTGCGAATGAATAGATAACCTTTTGATCCTCATGGAAGAACACCAAAGGGATCAAACAAAGTGTTAATTTCCAAGGTTATCATGAAGCAATTCATGTTTGTGGCTTGAGTATCTACCTCATCGTGTACTCATTCTCAGTATTGATAGCATCATGGTTTGCACTTTCTTCCTTTCTTTCTTTTCAATACTTATTCTTTTAGTAAATCAAACCGATGATCGACAACATAATATGAGAAATTGTATATTTATACAGATAATACTTATGGTGTGGAAGATCCTATAATCATCATAAAGTACAAGTAAATTAGAAAACATCCTAATTCATACATTTAATAAAATAACCACAACCTAGAACACTTCATTTATAATACTGGCTTGAAGTCCATTAGATGAATCCCATTTCTTCCTCCATGGGAGCATATGCAACTTATTATGCAAGACGGAAATTAAGCATGCTAAATCAATAAAGCTAGAGGTTGTGTGCATCTATTGATGCAGAGACCGGGGCTATACTCCATTTTGAAAAAAGTAATAAAGATAGATTATAAGGTTTTAAAGATCTTCCTAAGATTTCTAATATCGACTTGTCACAATGAGTCGACGCACAATAGTTAATACACGTCCATTTCTCTTTTGTGTCGGGAATTGATGTTGGAAGGCTGTATGTGCATGGGGGAGCAGTGTTGGTTGATATTGGCTTATACCGAGTAAACGATAATGTTAAGGGAATGGGACTACACAAACAATCAACTATGCCACCCTTATCCCAATAAAATCGCCCTAATCGGGGCATCCTAACAAACCAATGGTTTTTGTTCCTAATCTCTCAGTTTCAAATTATAAGATGTTTTAGCATTTTCCTAGAATACATGTATCTAAAAGGCTTTTAGTGTGTAGGTTAATTCATTTTATTCTGAACATACATACTCCCTCCAATCCAAAATAATGGACTTAGATTTTTTTAGATTTAGATGTACTAGCACTAAAACATGCTAAATACTTTTGATTTTAGACAAATCTAAGTCCATTAATTTAGATTGGAGTAATACTAGAAGGCATTGTTGGGGGGTGACCCCGGATAGGGTCAAGATAGGGGAAAGAAGAAAGGAGTCTCCCTCACCTTAAGCCGAATTACTGACTGTGTTGGCCGAATCATGCAAGATCCGGCCGAGATAGGTTGAGCCTTGGCGAATATAAACTAAGTAACGCCTTACTCGGCCGACGTATGAGCTATGTCGGCCGAATAAGGCTGATTGACTTGTATGCAGGTGAAGGCCGAGCCGAGTTATGCGAGATAAGGTCGAGTAACGCGAGACTTGCAGGAGAAGGAGGATCCTATAGTCAAACCCTAGTTGCTGGCTAGGAGGAATCTAGACAGAGCCAAGCGCTAAGGACAAAGAGCAGAGTTGCAGAGGGTCAGACAAGCGTCATGGAGGTGACACTGAGGAAGCCTGAGGCGCGCATGTGAGGGCCTCTAGAACCTTGCTACCGATAGAAGGGGGACACGGAAAGGAGCCCGCCGAGTTACCACTTTGGGACAAGCTGTTGGAGATATGCCCTAGAGGCAATAATAAATGTAGTTATTATTATATCTTTGTGTTTATGATAAATGTTTACATTCATGTTATAATAGTATTAACAAGGAAACATTGATACTTGTGTGATTTGTAAACTTAATTTGAAGTCCCTAGTATAGCCTCTATACAACACTAGCTTGTTGGTTGATATATGATTGTGGTTTCCCTATCATGAACATTGGGGTGTTATCAACAACACGATCGTATCATTAGGAGAATGATATGATGGACATACTCCTATAGATAAGCGTAGCATAAAGATCAAGTCATTTAAATAGTTCAATTGCTATATGCTTTCTGATACATAGTAACCTAATTTCTTCGACCATGAGATCATGCATATCACTTTTACCGGATGGGTGCTTTGATGACATCAAACACCACACCGTAACTGGGTGGCTATAAAGGTGGCATTGAGTGTTCGGAAAGTATTGGTTGAGACACATGGATCAAGAGTGGGATTTGTCCATCCATATGACAGATAGATATACTCTGGGCCCTCTCGGTGGAATGTCATCCAATTAGCTTGCAAGCATGTGACTGGATCACAAGGGATCACATATCACGGGAACAAGAAAAGAGTACTTATCAGTAACGAGGTTGAACTAGGTATGCAGAGATACCGACGATCATAACCTCGGATAAGTAAACTATCGTGAGACAAAGGGAAATTGGTATCGTATGTAAGTGGTTCATTCGATCGCAAAGTAATCGTAGAAATATGTGGGAGCCATATGAATTTCCATATTCCTCTATTGGTTATTGTTCGGAGAAGTGTCTCGATCATGTCCGCATAATTCACGAACCGTAGGGAGACACACTTAAGGATTCGACGTTGTTTGAGTAGTTATGGTAGTATGAGAAAGAGACCGAATGTTGTTCGGAGTCTCGGATGGGATCCGGGATATCACGAGGTGATCTGAAATGGTCCGGAGAATAAGATTCATATAAGGAAAGTCCCGTTTCGGAGTTCGGGAATAATTCCGGTGTTTTCATCGGGAATGTTCTAGAAGGTTCCGGAATGTCCGGCACTCCGGAGGGGAAGGGGTACATGAGTGTGTCATTACAAGTTGGAATGATTGCATCATGTACTAAGTGTATTCGCTGTCCAAAATAAAGGGTTTAATCAAATCCTAAATTGAAAAGTCAAACGGCTAGTTTTTGGAAAGTGGAAAGAGGAGGAAGGAGGGAAACCGAGTTGGGGAGGGAATCCCTCCTCCAACCGGCGGCCCACCTCCAAGCCGAGTTGGGGAGGGACTCCCCTCCCTCCCCCTTGGCGCACCGGCCCCTCCACCTATATAAGGAGGGGCAGGGCTCCCTCCTCTAGACACACAAGTTCCTATCCTCTAAATCTAAACCCTAGCTACAGCCTCCGGTTTAGAGCCGTTTTGGTTTAGAGCTTCTAATTGCACTAGCCTTCGGATTAGAGCCTTCTAATTGGTGTGTCTAAACCCTAGACCACTAAATCTCTCTCATACTCCACCATACTCACTCTGGCTTAAGGCGAAGCCCTGCGGGATCTCCCCTCTACTTCCGGTACCACGCCGTTGTGCTGCCAGAATCTCGAGGAGAGTACTACAACCTCCGCTGCCTGCTGGAACAAGGGAGAGGAAGGTCTTCGTCGAGCGATGTGACCGATCGGGAGCGCTGCCGGAGCACGCAAGAAGGATCGTCTGCGATCTTGAGATCGGGAAGAATGACTACATCACCCACGAGAATCCGCTCTCGTTAAACACTTTGGAATCTTCGAGGGTAAGTTATTCCATCGACTCGTTGCTACAATCTAGTAGATAGATCTTGGCTTGTTTGTTTGTATGTGATAGAATTTTTTTTTTCCATGCTACGAACCCCTACAGTGGTATCAGAGCCGTGTCTATATGTAGATCTGTTGCACGAGTAGAACACAATGGTCATTGTGGGCGTTGATGCTTTTATTGTCGATTGCTTCTTGTGTACTTTGCATCTTGCGGTATGTTGGGATGAAGAGGCCCGGGATAACCTTACATGACATCGTTCATGAGACTTGCTTCACGCTTGACATGCAACTTGTATTGCATAAGTGGCTTTGCGGGTGTCTGTTTCTCCTAGCATAGTTAAGATCCAATTTACAACGGGTGATTAACAATACTAGTATCAATGTTGTGGTTCATGTTCGTAAGTTAGAACGACACTTATTGAAAGCCCCAAACCACGTAAAATATGCAAAGAAAGTAGAGATGTCTAACTTTGTTTTGCAGGGGTGTGCAGTGATGTGATATGGCCATGATTGTGATTATATTTGATGTATGCAATGTTCCTTATTGTAAGTTGGCAACCGGCAGGAGCCATATGGTTGTCTTTAATTTATGTTAAGACCCGCGTGTCTATTCAAAGTAGTTGTAATAGTTGAAACCGGTGGACGACAACCATGGAGAGGCGTCATTGACCTTGATGCAATGTCGGTGATGATGAAGATCATGTTCGTGCTAGAAGATGGAGATCGGAAGCACAAAGAAGAAAGGCCATATCATATCACATATTATGAATTGCATGTGATGTTAATCCTTTATGCATCTTGTATTGCTTAGTAGACGACGGTAGCATTATAAGATGATCCCTCATGCACATGAATTTCAAGTCATAAAGTGTTCACCCTTAGTTAGCACCGTTGCTAAAGCTTGTTGTTTCGAAGCACCACGTGATGATCGTGTGTGTTAGATTCTGCAAGTGTATACAACGTGAGCAAGCCAGATTTTCTCATGCGGAAACTAAGGTTTGATCTTGACGAGCCTAGCATGTACAGACATGGTATCGGAACACGGATCACCGAAAGGTAAAGCATGAATCATATAGTAGATATGATGAACATGTCGATTGTTCGCCATTGAAACTATATCAACTCTCGTGATGATCGGTGTTGATGTGGTGGATTTGGTTCGTGTGATCACTAAAACAATGTGAGGGATATTGTTTTGAGTGGGAGTTCACCTAGATTAACTTTATTAATTAATTTGAACTCAATTTGTCATAAACTTAGTCTAAACTATTACAAATATGTTGTAGATCAATGGCAGCCCCTACCATCAATTTTAATGCGTTCCTAGAGAAAGAAAAGTTGAAAAACAATGGAAGCAACTTGGATTGGTTCAAATTTGAGGATTGTCCTCACAATGGTAATTTGACCTATGTCTTGGATGCACTGGGTGACCCACTGCATGATGCTTCCGATGAAGTAAAGAATGTTTACCTCGCTCGGAAGAATCGGTACTCCATAGTTCAGTGTGCTATCTTGTATGGTTTGGAATCGAGCTTTAAAAGGTTTGAAGATTCGACCCATATGATATTGTCGAGGATCTCAAATTGATTTTTGAGACTCATGCGGCAATTGAAAGCTATGAGGCTTCCGAAAAGTTCTTTAACCGCAAGATGGAAGAGGCTCATCGGTGAGCATGTGCTTAAGATGTCTGGGCACGCAAACAAACTTCAAAGCTTGGGTATAGTGATTCCTAATGCTTTGGGGATTTACCGTGTCCTCCAATCACTACCACCAAGTTACAAGAACTTTGTGATGAACTACAACATGCAGAACATGAACAAGACGTTGCCAGAACTCTTTGCCATGTTGAAATCTGCAGAAGTGGAGATCAAGAAAGAGCACCAAGTGTTGTTGGTCAATAAGACCACCAAATTCAAGAAAGGCAAGTCTAAGAAGAAGGGACACTTCAAGAAGGGTGGTAAGAAAGTTACCACACCGACGAAGAAGACCAAGGCTGGACCTAAGCCCGATCATCGAGTGCTTTCTTGCAAGGGAGAAGGTCACTGGAAGCGGAATTGCCCAAAGTACTTGGCGGATTTGAAGAACGGCAACATCAATAAGAAAGGTATATCTGATATACATGTTATTGATGTGTATTTCACTAGTACTGTAGTAGTGCACGGTATTTGATCTTGGTTCGGTTACTCATATTTGTAACTCAAAGCAGTCTTTGCGAAACGGAAGCTAGCGAAGAACGAGGTGACGATCGGCGTGGGAAATGGATCAAAGGTTGATGTGATCGCGGTCGACACGCTACCCCTTCATCTACCATCGGGATTAGTTTTATACTTAAATAATTGTTATTTGGTGCCTGCGTCGAGCATGAACATTATATCGGGATCTTGTTTATTGCGAGACGGTTACTTGTTTAAGTCCGAGAATAATGGTTGTTCGATTTATATGAGTAATATGTTTTATGCACATGCACCTTTGATAGATGGTCTATTCTTATTGAATCTCGATAGTGGAAATACACATATCAACAACATTGAGGCTAAACGCTTGAAATCAAGCGATAATTCGACCTATATGTGGCACTGTCGTCTTGGTCACATTGGAGTGAAACGTATGAAGAAACTCCATTCCGATGGACTTCTTGAATCACTTGATTTTGAATCACTTGAAAGATGCGAAGCATGTCTGATGGAAAAATGACTAAGACTCCATTTTCTGGTATGATGGAGCGAGCTACGGACTTATTGGAAATCATACATACCGATGTATGTGGTCCAATGAGTGTAGCATCGCGCGGTGGTTATCGTTATGTTCTTACCTTCACGGATGACTTGAGTAGATATGGGTATATCTATTTCATGAAACATAAGTCCGAAACTTTCGAGAAGTTTAAGGAGTTTCAAAGTGAGGTAGAGAATCAACGTAACAAGAAGATTAAGTTTCTACGTTCTGATCGTGGAGGTGAATATCTAAGTTACGAGTTTGGCGAGCATTTGAAGAAATGCGAAATACTTTCACAATTGACACCGCCGGGAACACCACAGCGTAATGGTGTGTCCGAACATCGTAATCGAACTCTCTTAGATATGGTTCGTTCTATGATGTCACTTACAGATTTACCGCTATCATTTTGGGGTTATGCATTAGAAACAGCCGCATTCACTTTAAATAGGGCACCGTCTAAATCCGTTGAAACGACACCGTATGAATTATGGATTGGGAAGAAACCTAAATTGTCGTTCCTTAAAGTTTCGGGATGCGAAGCCTATGTAAATAAGTTACAGCTGGACAAGCTTGAACCCAAAGCGGAAAAATGCGTCTTCATAGGATACCCGAAGGAAACTATTGGGTATACCTTCTATCATAGATCCGAAGGCAAAATCTTCGCTGTTGCAAGAATGGATCCTTTCTAGAGAAGGAATTTCTCTCGAAAGAAGTGACCGGAAGGAAAGTAGAACTCGACGAGGTTGTCGAACCTTCTCTCGAAATTGCGAGTAGCATGTAACCGAAGAAGTTCTGTGGTGCTGCACCAATTAGAGAGGAGCTAATGATGGTGATCATGAAACTTGGTTGAAGTTGCTCTGAGCCTCGGAGGTCAACGAGAACTCGTACCACTCCAGATTGGTATGATTCCGTTATGAATGTCATGTTGGTGGACAACACCGATGACCCCGAGACATATGAGGAAGCAATGATGAGCCCAGATTCCAATAAATGGCAAGAAGCCATGAAATCCGAGATTGGATCCATGTACGAAAACCAAGTATGAACTTTGGTGGACTTACCGGATGGCCGGAAGGCTGTCGAGAACAAATGGATTTTCAAGAAGAAAACAAATGCTGATGGTAATGTTACTGTCTATAAAGCTCGACTTGTCGCAAAAGGGTTTCGACAAATTCAAGGAGTTGACTACGATGAGACCTTCTCACCGGTAGCGAAGCTAAAGTCTGTGAGGATTATGTTAGCAATCGCTGCATATTATGATTATGAGATATGGCAGATGGATGTCAAAACAACATTCCTCAATGGTGACATTGATGAAGAGTTGTATATGATGCAACCCAAAGGTTTTGTCGATCCTAAAGATGCTAACAAGGTATGCAAACTTCAACGGTCCATCTATGGATTGAAGCAAGCATCCCGAAGTTGGAATCAACGTTTTGATAAGGTGATCAAAAGTTTTGGTTTTATACAAACTTATGGAGAAGCTTGTATTTACAAGAAAGTGAGTGGGAGCTCTATAGCATTCTTAATACTATATGTAGATGACATATTGTTGATTGGGAATGATGTAGACCTTCTTAATAGTGTCAAGGAATATTTGAATAATAGTTTTTCAATGAAGGATCTTGGCAAAGCAGCTTACATATTAGGCATAAAGATTTATAGAGATAGATTGAAACGCCAAATATCATTGTCACAGAGTACATATTTGGACAAAGTTCTAAAGAGGTTTGGAATGGAAGAAAGCAAGAAAGGGTTCTTGCCCATGTTGCCCAATACGACCTTGAGTAAAACTCAAAGTCCGACATCGGCAGAAGATAGAGAAAGGATGAGTAAGACTCCTATGCCTCACCATAGGATCTCTAATGTATGCCATGCTATGTACTAGACCCGACATTGCATATCTTGTTAGTTTAACTAGCAGATATCAAAGTGATCCGAGTGGATCATTGGACGTGATCAAAAACATCCTTAAGTACTTGAGAAGAACTAAGGATATGGTTCTTTCTTATGGAGGTGATGAACATCGTTGTTAATGGTTACACCGATGCTAGTTGGAACACCGATCCGGATGATTCTAAATCACAATCCGGATGTATTTATTTTGAATGGTGCAAGATTAATGGAGGAGTGCAAAGCAAAGTGTTGTGGCGAGATCTTCAATGAATCGAATACATGGTCGCCGGAGGCTTCACAAGAAGCGATATGGATGAAAGAGTTCATTACAGAGCTGGGTGTGGTTCCTGGTGCGCTGGACCCAATGTCTATCTATTGTGATAACATGGGTGCCATAGCCAATGCGCAAGAACCAAGGTCACACAAGAAGCTGAAGCACATCAAGCTACGTTTTCACGCTATTCGAGAACATATCCAAGATGGGGATATAAAGATTTGCAAAGTACACACAGATCTGAATGTGGTGGATCCATTGACTAAACCTCTCCCGAGGGCAAAACATGACCAACACCAAACTGCCATGGGTGTTCGGTATATTACCATGTAATCTAGATTAGATGACTCTAGTGCAAGTGGGAGACTGTTGGAGATATGCCCTAGAGGCAATAATAAATGTAGTTATTATTATATCTTTGTGTTTATGATAAATGTTTACATTCATGCTATAATAGTATTAACAAGGAAACATTGATACTTGTGTGATTTGTAAACTTAATTTGAAGTCCCTAGTATAGCCTCTATACAACACTAGCTTGTTGGTTGATATATGATTGTGGTTTCCCTATCATGAACATTGGGATGTTATCAACAACAAGATCGTATCATTAGGAGAATGATATGATGGACATACTCCTATAGATAAGCGTAGCATAAAGATCAAGTCATTTAAATAGTTCAATTGTTATATGCTTTCTGATACATAGTAACCTAAATCCTTCAACCATGAGATCATGCATATCACTTTTACCGGATGGGTGCTTTGATGACATCAAACACCACACCGTAACTGGGTGGCTATAAAGGTGGCATTGAGTGTTCGGAAAGTATTGGTTGAGACACATGGATCAAGAGTGGGATTTGTCCATCCATATGACGGATAGATATACTCTGGGCCCTCTCGGTGGAATGTCATCCAATTAGCTTGCAAGCATGTGACTGGATCATCACAGGGATCACATATCACGGAGCAGAAAAGAGTACTTATCGGTCGAGGTTGAACTAGGTATGCGAGATACCAGCGATCATAACCTCGGATAAGTAAACTATCGTGAGACAAAGGAATTTGGTATCGTATGTAAGTGGTTCATTCGATCGCAAAGTAATCGTAGAAATATGTGGGAGCCATATGAATTTCAGATTCCTCTATTGGTTATTGTTCGGAGAAGTGTCTCGATCATGTCCGCATAATTCACGAACCGTAGGAGACACACTTAAGGATTCGACGTTGTTTGAGTAGTTATGGTAGTATGAGAAAGAGACCAAATGTTGTTGAGTCTCGGATGGGATCCGGATATCACGAGGTGATCCGAATGGTCCGAGAATAAGATTCATATAAGGAAAGTCCCGTTTGAGTTCGGGAATAATTAGTGTTTTCATCGAATGTTCTAGAAGGTTCTAATGTCCGACACTCGGAGGAAGGGGTACATGAGTGTGTCATTACAAGTTGGAATGATTGCATCATGTACTAAGTGTATTCGCTGTCCAAAATAAAGGGTTTAATCAAATCCTAAATTGAAAAGTCAAACGGCTAGTTTGAAAGTCAAACGGCAAGTTTTTGGAAAGTGGAAAGAGGAGGAAGGAGGGAAACCGAGTTGGGGAGGGAATCCCTCCTCCAACCGGCGGCCCACCTCCAAGCCGAGTTGGGGAGGGACTCCCCTCCCTCCCCCTTGGCGTGCCGGCCCCTCCACCTATATAAGGAGGGGCAGGGCTCCCTCCTCTAGACACACAAGTTCCTATCCTCTAAATCTAAACCCTAGCTACAGCCTCCGGTTTAGAGCCGTTTTGGTTTAGAGCTTCTAATTGCACTAGCCTTCGGATTAGAGCCTTCTAATTGGTGTGTCTAAACCCTAGACCACTAAAGCTCTCTCATACTCCACCATACTCACTCCGGCCTAAGGCGAAGCCCTGCGGGATCTCCCCTCTACTTCCGGTACCACGCCAGTCTTTAGGAATCTCGAGGAGAGTACTACAACCTCCGTCACTGGAACAAGGGAGAGGAAGGTCTTCGTCAATCTGCGACGTGTGACAGCAAGGGAGCGATGCGAACGCTTGGGAAGGATCGTCTACGCGATCTTGAGATCGGGAAGAGTACGACTACATCACCCACGAGAATCCGCTCTCGTTAAACACTTTGGAATCTTCGAGGGTAAGTTATTCCATCGACTCGTTGCTAAAATCTAGTAGATAGATCTTGGCTTGTTTGTTTGTATGCGATAGAATTATTTTTTTCCATGCTACGAACCCCTAGAGTGGTATCAGAGCCGTGTCTATATGTAGATCTGTTGCACGAGTAGAACACAATGGTCATTGTGGGCGTTGATGCTTTTATTGTCGATTGCTTCTTGTGTACTTTGCATCTTGCGGTATGTTGGGATGAAGCGGCCCGGGCTAACCTTACATGACATCGTTCATGAGACTTGCTTCACGCTTGACATGCAACTTGTATTGCATAAGTGGCTTTGCGGGTGCCTGTTTCTCCTAGCATAGTTAAGATCCAATTTACAACGGGTGATTAACAATACTAGTATCAATGTTGTGGTTCATGTTCGTAATTTAGAACGACACTTATTGAAAGCCCCAAACCACGTAAAATATGCAAAGAAAGTAGAGGCGTCTAACTTTGTTTTGCAGGGGTGTGCAGTGATGTGATATGGCCATGATTGTGATTATATTTGATGTATGCAATGTTCCTTATTGTAAGTTGGCAATGGCGAGCCATATGGTTGTCTTTAATTTATGTTAAGACCCGCGTGTCTATTCAAAGTAGTTGTAATAGTTGAAACCGGTGGACGACAACCATGGAGAGGCGTCATTGACCTTGATGCAATGCCGATGATGATGAAGATCATGTTCGTGCTAGAAGATGGAGATCGGAAGCACAAAGAAGAAAGGCCATATCATATCACATATTATGAATTGCATGTGATGTTAATCCTTTATGCATCTTGTATTGCTTAGTAGACGACGGTAGCATTATAAGATGATCCCTCATGCACATGAATTTCAAGTCATAAAGTGTTCACCCTTAGTTAGCACCGTTGCTAAAGCTTGTTGTTTCGAAGCACCACGTGATGATCGAGTGTGTTAGATTCTGCAAGTGTATACAACGTGAGCAAGCCAGATTTGCTCATGCGGAAACTAAGGTTTGATCTTGACGTGCGTAGCATGTACAGACATGGTCTCGGAACACGGATCACCGAAAGGTAAAGCATGAATCATATAGTAGATATGATGAACATGTCGATTGTTCGCCATTGAAACTATATCAACTCTCGTGATGATCGGTGTTGATGTGGTGGATTTGGTTCGTGTGATCACTAAAACAATGTGAGGGATATTGTTTTGAGTGGGAGTTCACCTATATTAACTTTATTAATTAATTTGAACTCAATTTGTCATAAACTTAGTCTAAACTATTGCAAATATGTTGTAGATCAATGGCAGCCCCTACCATCAATTTTAATGCGTTCCTAGAGAAAGAAAAGTTGAAAAACAATGGAAGAAACTTCATGATTGGTTCCGCAATTTGAGGATTGTCCTCACGGTGGTAATTTGACCTATGTCGGATGCACATGGGTGACCCACCTGCAGCTGATGCTTCCGATGAAGTAAAGAATGTTTACCTCGCTCAGAAGAATAAGTACTCCATAGTTCAGTGTGCTATCTTGTATGGTTTGGAATCGGAGCTTCAGAAAAGGTTTGAAGATTCAGACCCATATGATATTGTCGAGGATCTCAAATTGATTTTTGAGACTCATGTGGCAATTGAAAGCTATGAGGATTCTGAAAAGTTCTTTAACTGCAAGATGGAAGAGGGCAGCTCCGTAAGTGAGCATGTGCTTAAGATGTCTGGGCACGCAAACAAACTTCAAAGCTTGGGTATAGTGATTCCTAATGCTTTGGGGATTTACCGTGTCCTCCAATCACTACCACCAAGTTACAAGAACTTTGTGATGAACTACAACATGCAGAACATGAACAAGACGTTGCCAGAACTCTTTTCCATGTTGAAATCTGCAGAAGTGGAGATCAAGAAAGAGCACCAAGTGTTGTTGGTCAATAAGACCACCAAATTCAAGAAAGGCAAGTCTAAGCAGAAGGGACACTTCAAGAAGGGTGGTAAGAAAGTAACCACGCCGACAAAGAATACCAAGGCTGGACCTAAGCCTGATACTGAGTGCTTTTACTACAAGGGAGAAGGTCACTGGAAGCGGAATTGCCCAAAGTACTTGGCGGATTTGAAGAACGGCAACATCAAGAAGATAGGTATATCTGATATACATGTTATTGATGTGTATCTCACTAGTACTCGTAGTAGTGCCTGGGTATTTGATACTGGTTCGGTTACTCATATTTGTAACTCGAAACAGGTGCTGCAGAACAAACGGAAGCTAGCGAAGAACGAGGTGACGATGCGCGTGGGAAATGGATCAAAGGTTGATGTGATCGCGGTCGGCATGCTACCCCTTCATCTACCATCGGGATTAGTTTTATACTTAAATAATTGTTATTTGGTGCCTGCGTTGAGCATGAACATTATATCGGGATCTTGTTTATTGCGAGACGGTTACTTGTTTAAGTCCGAGAATAATGGTTGTTCGATTTATATGAGTAATATGTTTTATGCACATGCACCTTTGATAGATGGTCTATTCTTATTGAATCTCGATAGTGGAAATACACATATCAACAACATTGAGGCTAAACGCGTTTGAAATCAGCGATAATTAGACCTATATGTGGCACTATCGTCTTGGTCACATTGAGTGAAACGTATGAAGAAACTCCATTCGATGGACTTCTTGAATCACTTGATTTTGAATCACTTGAAAGATGCGAAGCATGTCGATGGAAAAATGACTAAGACTCCATTTTACGGTATGATGGAGCGAGCTACGGACTTATTGGAAATCATACATACCGATGTATGTGGTCCAATGAGTGTAGCATCGCTGATGGTTATCGTTATGTTCTTACCTTCACGGATGACTTGAGTAGATATGGGTATATCTATTTCATGAAACATAAGTCTGAAACTTTCTAGAAGTTTAAGGAGTTTCAAAGTGAGGTAGAGAATCAACGTAACAAGAAGATTAAGTTTCTACGTTCTGATCGTGGAGGTGAATATCTAAGTTACGAGTTTGGCGAGCATTTGAAGAAATGCGAAATACTTTCACAATTGACACCGGAACACCACACAGAATGGTGTGTCCGAACATCGTAATCGAACTCTCTTAGATATGGTTCGTTCTATGATGTCACTTACAGTTACCGCTATCATTTTGGGGTTATGCATTAGAAACAACCGCATTCACTTTAAATAGGGCACCGCCTAAATCCGTTAAACGACACCGTATGAATTATGGATTGGGAAGAAACCTAAATTGTCGTTCCTTAAAGTTTGGATGCGAAGCCTATGTAAATAAGTTACATGGACAAGCTTGAACCCAAAGCGGAAAAATGCGTCTTCATAGGATACCGAAGGAAACTATTGGGTATACCTTCTATCATAGATCCGAAGGCAAAATCTTCAAGGTTAAGAATGGATCCTTTCTAGAGAAGGAATTTCTCTCGAAGAAGTGACTGGAAGGAAAGTAGAACTCGACGAGGTTGTCGAACCTTCTCTCGAAATTGCGAGTAGCACAAGACCGGAAGAAGTTCCGTGGTGCCCGCACCAATTAGAGAGGAGCTAATGACGGTGATCATGAAACTTGGTTGAAGTTGCTACAGAGCCTCGGAGGTCAACGAGAACTCGTACCACTCAGTTGGTATGATTCCGTTATGAATGTCATGTTGGTGGACAACACCGATGACCCCGAGACATATGAGGAAGCAATGATGAGCCCGATTCCAATAAATGGCAAGAAGCCATGAAATCCGAGATTGGATCCATGTACGAAAACCAAGTATGAACTTTGGTGGACTTACTGGGATGGCCGGAAGGCTGTCGAGAACAAATGGATTTTCAAGAAGAAAACAGATGCTGATGGTAATGTTACTGTCTATAAAGCTCGACTTGTCGCAAAAGGGTTTCGACAAATTCAAGGAGTTGACTACGATGAGACCTTCTCACCGGTAGCGAAGCTAAAGTCTGTGAGGATTATGTTAGCAATCGCTGCATATTATGATTATGAGATATGGCAGATGGATGTCAAAACAACATTCCTCAATGGTGACATTGATGAAGAGTTGTATATGATGCAACCCAAAGGTTTTGTCGATCCTAAAGATGCTAACAAGGTATGCAAACTTCAACGGTCCATCTATGTCATTAGGAGAATGATATGATGGACAGACCCGAATCAAGTAGAGCAATTAGATCGTGTCATCGTGTTCATCTTTGCGAAGCTTTTTCTTATGTCAAATATTGTATTCCTTAGACCATGAGATAATGCAACTCCCTGGTATCGGAAGAAAGCTTTGAGGTCATCAAACGTCATCCTATGAGAGGGTGATCATAAAGGTGTCTCTCAGGTGATCGAAAAGTATATGTTGGGTTGTATGTATCGAGATGGGATTTGTCCCTCCCAAGTCGGAGAGATATACTTCGGGCCCACTCGGTAATCGATGTCAACACCGCTTGCAAGCACGTGGTTAAGGAGTTAATCACAAAGTGATATCAGATTATGGAACGAGTAAAGTACATGCTGTGAACGAGATTGAACTAGGTATGCTGATACCGACGATCGAATCTCGGGCAAGTAAAATATCGCATGACGAAGGGAATATATATATATGGGATTAATTGAATCCTGGCATCGTGGTTCATCCGATATGATCATCGATGAGTATGTGGGAGTCAATATGGGTTTCCAGACCCCGCTGTTGATTATTGATAGAAGATCATGTCTGCATATTCTCGAACCCGTTGGTTCACACACTTAACGTGCCTCGACGCTATGATAGAATGGATAATTGGTTTATGAGTTTTTGTTCGGAGTCTCGGATGAGATCCAGGAAGTCACGAGAGGTTCCGGAATGGTCCGGAGAATAAGATTCATATAAGGGAAAGCAGTTTTTGGATTTCGGAATTGTTTCGAATTGTTCGGTATTGTACCAGAAGCTTCTAGAACCTTCCGGAGTGGGACCAACATGGCCCCACTTGTCGGGAGGGGACGTGGGCCTACGAGGGAGTGCCCTGGCCGCATTGGGCCAGGGGCACAAGGCCCCAAAACCCTAGGGAAACCCTAGGGAAACCTTCTAGAAGGAGGGGAAAACTTGCCCCCCACTCCAACCCTTGGGGCCACCGCCCTAGGGCTTGGAGGAGGGGCCAAGGGGGACGGACAACCCCCTATATATAGAGGGTAGGGGCGTATCCCTCCTCCCCCACTCCTTCAACCCTAGCCGCCATACTGCTGCCCTCCAGATCTCTCTCTCTCTCTCTCTCTCTCTCTCTCGACTGCGCGTAGGCGAAGCCCTGCCGCAGAAACTCTCCACCTTTGCACCACGTCGTCGTGTTGTAGATCCAATCTATCTCTCCACCCCACTTGCTGGACCGAGGAAGGAGGAGACTTCGAGGTGCCGTACGTGTGCATCTCTCGGAGGCATCGCCACTCGCGGTGTTGGATCGGATCGGATCTCGAGGAGGAGAAGCTAGTACGACTACATCAACCACGTTCCGTTGAACGTTCCGCTGTGCGAATCTTCAAGAGTATGAAGATCTCATCTACCCCCCTTGTTGTTTGCATCTACTAGATTAGATCTTGGCTTTCCCATTCGCATCCCTAGAATTTTTTTGATTTACTATGCTGTGAATCCCTTCAGTGGTATCAGAGCTAGATCTATGCGTAGATGTGTTTCACGAGTAGAATGCAACATGCTTGTTGCGGGCGTTGATGTTTTCTGTTGCAAGCCTCTTGTTTGTGTACTTCTTATGACGCGGGATAGTGAGATCGAAGCGGTCCAGGCCAACTTTATGCGACCTCGTTCGCGAGACCGGCTCCGCACTTGACGTGTTGCTTGTTCCACACATGCGGCTGGTGGATGCCAGTTTCTCTCACTATAGTTGTCATGGGATTTACACCGGATGTTGTCAACCATAATATCACCGTTGTGGCTTTCCGTAGGTAAGAATCGTTCTTAGCTTGTTACTCCCATAAGCCACGTAAAACATGCAACAACAAAGTAGAGGCGTCTAACTTGTTTTTGCAGGGAGTGTTTCCGTGATATGGTATGGCCCAAGATGTGATGTGTATGTTGTATGCAATGATCATGTTTTGTAATGTTTCACGACTTGCATGTCGATGAGTACACAACCGACAGGAGCCATATGGTTGTCTTTATAATTGTGTATGACCTGTGTGTCAACTTCTTATACGCCATGTAATAGCTTTACTTTATCGCTAAGTAGTTAGCAATAGTTGTAGTTGTTATTCGCGGTGGAGGCAATCATGGTGGAGTGATGGAGATCATGCTGGCACGCACAAGATGAAGATCATTGTGCGGAGATTGGATATACCATGTCACATAAAATTATATGCATGTGATGTTTATCCTTTTATGTATCTTATTATGCTTAGATCGCGACGGTAGCATTATAAGATGATTCCTCACTTAAAGATCAAGATAAAACTGTGTTCTCCCCATGTATGCACCGTTGCGAAAGTTCGTCGTGTTCAAGCATCACGTGATGATCGGGTGCTATAAACTCTACGTTCACATACAACGGGTGCAAGCCAGTTTTGCACACGCGGAAATACTTGGGTTTGACTTGACGAGCCTAGCATGTACAGACATGGCCTCGGAACACACGAACCGGAAGGTTAAGCATGAGTCATATGAATGATATGATCGACACTTTGTTGTCCACCATTGAAACCACATCTCTTCTCATGAAGATCGGATTAGGTGTGGTGAATTTGGATCATGTTCACTAAACAACTTGAGGGATGTTGAATTAGTGGGAGTTCATCTAGTAATTTGATTAAGTTGAACTAGTTATCATGAACATAGTCTAAATTGTACTTGCAAATTTTGTAGATCAAATGGCTAAGTCCAACTTCAACTTCAACGTTTTTTGCTGAGAAAGAAAAGCTTAAGAATAATGGGTCTAACTTCACCAACTGGTTCTGCAATCTCAGAATCATTCTCTCTAGCGGACAAAAGGACTATGTCCTTGAGAAAGCGCTAGGTGACGCCCCTGCTATAGATGCGCCGGCTGATGAGAAAGTTGTTTATTAGTCGCGCAAGGATGATTATGGTGTGATTAAGAGCACCATGTTGTTTGCTATGGAATCGGACCTTCAAAATCATTTTGAGGAGTTCCCCGGGCCCTTTGAGATTCTTGAGGAACTGAAAACTATGTTTCAGACTCAGGGCCATTCTGAGAGATATGAGATCTCTGAGAAATTCTTTAACTGCAAGATGGAGGAAGGGAGTTCCGTTAGTGAGCACGCCATTAAGATGTCAGGCTACACTCAACGCCTTGAGCAACTGGACTGCATGATTCCAGAGGAGCTCAAGATTGACAAAGTTCTGCAATCACTCCCTCCTAGCTACAAAGGTTTTGTAGTTACTCATAATCAGATTGGTTCCACTGATACGATCACTAAGCTCTTCGCTAAGCTGAAAGCTACGGAGGTGGACATCAAGAAAGATAATCATGTGTTGATGGTCAACAATCCCCCCGGCTTTAAGAAAGGTAAGGGTGCAAAGAAGCCCTTCAAGAAGGGCAGCGGCAAGTGGGTTGCCCCTGCAGAGAAGAAGCTCAAGTCTGGACCTAAGCCGGACATTGAGTGCTTCTATTGCAAGGACAAGGGTCACCGAAGCGAATCGTCAAGTACTTAGCGGACAAGAAGGCTGGCACCATCAAAGGTATATTCGATATACATGTTATTGATGTTTTCCTTACTAGCCCTCATTGTAGTGCTTGGGTATTTGATACCGGTTCAGTTGCTAATATTTGTAACTCGAGACAGGAGCTACGGAATAGACGGCGTCTAGCGAGGGATGAGGTGACGATGCGCGTTGGCAACGGATCAAGAGTTAATGTGACGGCCGTCGACACGCTCTCCTTAGTTTTACCTTCGGGATTAGTTTTAAACCTCAATAAATGTTATTATGTGCCTGCGTTGAGCTTGAACATCATATCTGGATCGTGTTTATTGCAAGACGGTTATTCATTTAAATCGGAGAATAATGATTGTTCTATTTATATGAGTAACATCGTTTATGGTCATGCACCTGCTATGAATGGTTTATTTCTTCTGAATCTCGAAAGCAATGAAACACACATCCATAACATTGAGGCTAAGAGATGCAAGGTAGATAGTGATAATACGACTTATTTGTGGCACTGCCGTCTAGGTCATATTGGTGTAAAACGCATGAAGAAACTCCATTCTGATGGACTTTTGGAGTCTCTTGATTTTGAATCATTTGACACGTGCGAGCCATGCCTCATGGGCAAGATGATCAAAACCCCGTTCTCCGGAATAATGGAGCGAGCAACGGACTCGTTGGAAATCATACATACCGATGTATGCGGACCAATGAGTGTTTCGACGCGCGGTGGTTATCGCTATTTTCTCACTTTTACTGATGACTTAAGTAGATATGGTTATATCTATTTAATGAAACATAAATCTGAAACATTTAAAAAGTTCAAAGAATTTCAGAACGAAGTGGAAAACCATCATAACAGGAAAATTAAATTTCTACGATCCGATCGTGGAGGTGAATATTTGAGTTATGATTTTCTCACACATCTTAAAGCAAGCGGAATCGTTTCGCAACTCACGCCACCCGAAACACCACAGAGCAATGGTGTGTCTGAACGCCGGAATCGAACTCTATTGGATATGGTGCAATTGATGATGTCTCTTATAGATTTGCCGTTATCATTTTGGGGTTATGCATTAGAAACCGCTGCATTCACTTTAAATAGGGCACCATCTAAATCCGTTGAGACGACACCGTATGAACTGTGGTTTGGTGCTAAACCTAAGTTGTTGTTTCTTAAAGTTTGGAGATGCGAAGCTTACGTCAAGAAATTGATGCCGGACAAGCTCAAACCCAGAGCGGAGAAATGCGTCTTCATAGGATACCCTAAGGAAACTATTGGGTATACCTTCTATCACAGATCCGAAGGCAAAGTGTTTGTCGCAAAGAACGGATCCTTTCTTGAGAAAGAGTTTCTCTCGAAAGAAGTGAGTGGGAGGAAAGTAGAGCTAGACGAGGTTATTGAACCTTCTCTTGAGTTGGAGAGTAGCGCAGCACCTGAAATTGTTCCAGTGCCGTCCGCGCCAACAATAGAGGAAGCTAATGACAAGGATCATAAAGCTTCGGACGAAGCTACTACTGAATGTCGCAGGTCGACAAGGTCACGTGCCCCTCCTGAGTGGTACGGTAACCCTGTCTTGACTGTCTTGTTAGTAGACAACAGTGAACCTGCGAACTACGAGGAAGCAATGATGAGCCCAGACTCTGAGAAATGGCTAGAGGCCATGAAATCCGAATTAGGATCCATGAGCGAAAACCAAGTATGGACTTTGGTGGACCCTCCTAGCGACCGAAAGGCCATTGAGTGCAAATGGATTTTCAAGAAGAAAACAGACGTGGATGGTAATTATGCCCTAGAGGCAATAATAAAGATGTTATTATTATAATTCTTGTTCATGATAAAGTTTATATTCCATGCTAGAATTGTATTAAGCGGAAACTTTGATACTTGTGTGGTTTATGAACAACACCGTGTCCCTAGTACGCCTCTATGTACTAGCTCATTGATTAATGATGGTTAAGGTTTCCTAACCATAGACATGAGTTGTCATTTAATAATGAGATCATGTCATTGGGAGAATGATATGATGGACAGACCCGAATCAAGCAGAGCAATTAGATCGTGTCATCGTGTTCATCTTTGCGAAGCTTTTTCTTATGTCAAATATTGTATTCCTTAGACCATGAGATAATGCAACTCCCTGGTATCGGAAGAAAGCTTTGAGGTCATCAAACGTCATCCTATGATAGGGTGATCATAAAGGTGTCTCTCAGGTGATCGGAAAGTATCTGTTGGGTTATATGTATCGAGATGGGATTTGTCCCTCCCAAGTTGGAGAGATATACTTCGGGCCCACTCGGTAATCGATATCAACACCGCTTGCAAGCACGTGGTTAAGGAGTTAATCACAAAGTGATATCGGATTACGGAACGAGTAAAGTACTTGCTGTGAACGAGATTGAACTAGGTATGCCGATACCGACGATCGAATCTTGGGCAAGTAAAATATCGCGTGACGAAGGGAATATATATATAGGATTAATTGAATCCTGGCATCGTGGTTCATCCGATATGATCATCGATGAGTATGTGGGAGTCAATATGGGTTTCCATACCCCGCTGTTGATTATTGATAGAAGATCATGTCTGCATATTCTCGAACCCGTATGGGCACACACTTAACGTGCCTCGACGCTAGGATAGAATGGGTAATTGGTTTATGAGTTTTTGTTCGGAGTCTCAGATGAGATCCAGAACGTCACGAGAGGTTCTGGAATGGTCCGGAGAATAAGATTCATATAAGGGAAAGCAGTTTTTGGATTTCGGAATTGTTTTGGATTGTTCGGTATTGTACAGGAAGCTTCTAGAACCTTCCGGAGTGGTACCAACGTGGCCCCACTTGTCGGGAGGGGGCGTGGGCCTATGAGGGAGTGTCCTGGCCGCATTGGGCCAGGGGCACAAGGCCCCATAGGCCCAGCCGGCCAAAACCCTAGGGAAACCTTCTAGAAGGATGGGGAAAACTTGGCCCCCACTCCAACCCTTGGGGCCGCCGCCCTAGGGCTTGGAGGAGGGGCCAAGGGGGCCGGCCAGCCCCTATATATAGAGGGCAGGGGCGTAGCCCTCCTCCCCCACTCCTTCAACCCTAGCCGCCATACTGCTGCCCTCCAGATCTCTCTCTCTCCCGACTGCGCGTAGGCGAAGCCCTGCCGCAGAAACTCTCTACCTTTGCACCACGTCGTCGTGTTGTAGATCCAATCTATCTCTCCACCCCACTTGCTGGACCAAGGAAGGAGGATACATCGAGGTGCTGTACGTGTGCATCTCTCGGAGGCATCGCCACTTGCGGCGTTGGATCAGATCGGATCTCGAGGAGGAGAAGCTAGTACGACTACATCAACCACGTTCCGTTGAACGTTCCGCTGTGCGAATCTTCAAGGGTATGAATATCTCATCTCCCCCCTCGTTGTTTGCATCTCCTAGATTAGATCTTGGCTTTCCCGTTCGCATCCGTAGAATCTTTTTGATTTACTATGCTGCGAAACCCTTCAAAACGCACATGCGGAGTTAGAAGAAACTAGACAGAAAGTGCTAGTAGAAGGCAAAAAAAGGTGTCGTCCTTGCGGGAATCCTTAAACAGGACCCTGCGAGAGTACGCTAGGGCAAACAAACTAGAAGTGGCACCTAACCGAGTAGATGAGTTGAGATTAAGAGGAAAGAACCTCATGAATGATATCAACAACGAGCACGAGGCTCGTCCAGATGACTCAATCGATCCAGTCTTGCCGAGGTATAGTACCTCGGGAAGGAACCTCAGGGCAGCAAATGCCGTAGCCCTGGAGTTGGAAGGGTTAAGCGGGGAAGCCCGGCAAAAACAGCAAGAAAGAGTAAATGAGATGGTGCGCATTGCGAACCAGCAGAATGAGGAAATGCTTAGGGCTGACCCAACGAAGCCAGGAGCTTCTCGTATGGTTCATTCGGCAGGAGCTGCCCCCACACTATCTGCGGCAGCAACATCCTCACCCGGAAACAATGCGCAAAAAGACAAAGCAGTGAATTCGGGAAAAAGAAATAAGCAAATTGTCCCATATGATTCGGCAGTGGCCGGGAAGGTCAATGAGAATAGAGGCAATACGAGCCGAGGTAACAGCGGTGATAGAAATCCCGACCGTGCCAATAGAGAGCAAGGAAACCTCGGAAGAGAAAACCATGAGAACAATAACCCGGCGGAAGGGAGGAGGTACCCCCTGCAGGAGCCCCAGCCGAGGTATGAACCTCGGGCAGAACGAGAAGCAAGACCAGCTCCGCAAAATCAGGCAAATGATAGATAAAATGATGGCTACTCGGACATGGATTATGCAGAGCATGATGGACAAAATCACTATGGAGTAGAAGAGAGAATTATCTGCAGGAACTTGCTGTCAATTGACGCAAGATTGAAGCTGGACAGATTGTATCAGTCAGAGTTGTTAGAAGAACAGGGTTCACCTGGTCCGGCATGTTTTGGACCTCGGATCATGGGCGAACCACCCGTGTCGAACTTCCAGTTGGCAAGGGGCACGAAAACGTACAATGGGAGTACGAAGCCACAAGATTGGTTAATTAACTATGCCACGACAGTGAAAATAGCTGGCGGAAATTTACGATGGGCCGTAAGATATGTCCCACAGATGCTGGAAGTACCAGCCAGAGTATGGCTGAACAATTTACCAACAGGAAGCATCAACTGTTGGTTAGATTTTAAAGAAATATTTGTCAGCAATTTCACCAATACATATAAGAGGCCAAATAGGCCACAACAGCTCGCAATGTGCAAGCAGAAGCCGAATGAAACAGATAGAGAATTCTTGACTCGGTGGTGCAACCTCAGAAACTCATGCGAAGGTGTCATAGAATCTCAAGCGATAGCCTGGTTTTCTAAGGGCTGCAGATATGCAAGTGTGTTATGGCAGAGGTTGCAAAGAGATATGCCAACTATATTGGCGGAAACCATCAGGATAGCAGATTCATACGCCTTAGGTGATCTGACTCAACCAGAATTAATGTTTGCTGAACATCGGGAGCAGCAGGATCATTATGCTAGATATGGAGCCGGATCATCGCGGCGCAATGAATACTGAGGCAGAAGAAGGGACGAGAGGCTGGATTACAGATATGCTTCCAATCAGGTGGCAGCAGTTGTGCAGGATCAGCCGAGTCATGGGAACAATCAACAGCAGAAGAATAGTCCTCAGTAGTGGATGCCGAGGAATGGAAGGAAAAGGCAGTGGACGTCGGAACAGAATAAGCAATGGAAGAAAAGGCCAAAGTACACATTTGAATCCATGTTGGATCAACCGTGTAAGTTCCATACACCTAACCCAGCCAAACCAGCCAATCACACTACTCACCAGTGCGCTTGGATGAAAAATGCAATGGGAAACCCGGCGGGCATACAAGCAGCTCCTCATCAAGTACATCAACAGCAACAGCCACAACTAACCGGGGCAAATGCGCAGCAGTTAATGTTACCACCACCCCCTCCGAGGTACGATAACTCAGACTGGAGGGATGTAGTACACCAAGTGATAAATCAGAATCAGGACGGAAGGGGAAACCCCGGGAACAACGGACATAATGATTACAGGGAACATCACCAATCGTATTGTGTGTTCACAACAAAACTGTAACATCCCAGCAATAGAGCTTAGAAATAAGCTGAACACACGGTTTTGCATTGCATTCATGCATAAGAAAATCCGGATAATTTTCACGCAAAACTAATGAAGCTATAGAGGGATCGATATCTCTCTTGTTCTGATAGGAACATCAGAACAGGTGTGAAAGATTTTGACATGACCTTTAAATATTATATGTGTTTTTGGAGGGGTAAAATTTGAAATTTAATTTGTATTCCAAATTCAATTCTAATTTTGAATTTGGAAATTCAGGAATAATAATGCAATAATTAAGTAAAGGGAAATGATTATAATATTGATATAAAAGAATCCTTTCTTATAAGAATACATTAAGTATTGCATTGTTCTTTTACAATAAAATAATAAGAGTAACTTACAATTAAGAAATGAATTTTAATAATAAATAAGAATTGAATTCTTATTTATAAGTAAGGTATAAACATTTAATAAATACAAGTTACAAATAAAACAATAATGGAATACTTTATTACATAAGACAATGTTACATTGTTGTTGCAATAAAATGATAAAATAAAATTTACAACAAATATAAGAACCTATACTAAAACCTTAACTATTGGGCCTAAGCTAAATCTTGTATCTTCTTTTCTTCTTCTTATCTTCATTCGTGCAGAATAAACAACAACAGAAAAGAAACATTTTGTAATGTTAAAATGTTTGCCCCACCATAGGTGAGGCAATTTAATTTATTAAACTTAGTTAGGGAATTTATGAAGTACTCCTAAATTCCACAACCTAGAACTAGAGGGCATTACCAAATCTAGGCAACATCTAGGACATGGATCAAATGCTTCTATACACTTGAAATAGAGAGAGGTATTTGTGGGTCAAAGTAACCAATTTTCCAATCTTAGACAAGCTATAATACCCTCTAGTTCTAGCTAAGTTTAAACTTAAAAGAAACAAGAAGTCAAATATACATGCTAGTCAAGTTTAGCAATAATTAGCTAGACTGGCTAATTCTTACAGTGACAAGTTTAGCAAATATAAGGAATGACAGCTAACCAGGAATATCCACATCAGCAGAAGCTAAATCAACATTTACACCTGGCATGTAAAGTAGAAAAGAAAATGTTACAACCAGAAAATATCCATCATTCCTTGATCTCATCCATAGAAAAATATCTAGGGGTGGAAACTTGCACCCCAGTGAAGCGATTAGCAGCTCACACATCAGCATGCAAATGTTGTGCTGTCAACACAACATTAACCCAGGAAGTAGACAAAAAGGAATCAATTTCTGTATATAAGGGGAGTGAACCAGCCGTAGCAGCAAAGTTACTATTCCATTTCCACACTCTAGAGCACATCTCTCATCACCAGGAACAACACTTGTTCTTGCTCATCACCATAAGATTACCCATCTAGATTAGCACCATATATCTAACCCTGGTTGCTTAGTAAAGCCATCCAAGAGCAGATTAAGCCAAGTAAGGAGGTGGAATAGCAGCCCAGCTAATCAAGATCAATCTCATCAAGGAAAATTTAACAGATCAAAGGATATCACCATAGCTGATCAAGAACAGCCACAAGAACACAAGTACTAGAGAAGCATCTACTTTACATACAATAGGTGAATATACCAAAAGCACAATTTATGTTCTTATCAGTTTTAACTTAAGCTTGCATACTTAAAAATCCCATGTAGGAATTGAAATAAAAGTTACTCTCAGTCTTGCATAGAGTTGCTATGCAAGGCTCAACATAGAGAATAAAAGCCACAAGATAGTATCTGTTCTTGCTTGTAATCTGACCTCAGCCTTTGCATCATAGGCAGGGGCTATAGCACACTTATACCATTCATACCAAAACCATAAAATCCTACAAACCATATTTGCATAAATCAGCAAGCATGAAGGATTGCTGGGCACAAATCCAAAAGAATTGGAAATTGCACCTCAGGCACAATCACTCATTCATTTTTTTTTCACATCCTTAATATAGTATTTAAACTAGAACATCAGTTCTTCATCAAGTAAAATAATAAATCACTTTCTTAGATATTCAAGAACACCCAATAATCATTCTATATTTTAGAACAAAAGTAACTGCATCAAAGATTCAGGTGCACACTTCACACCTTCGCATTTGATCTAAGAGGCAGCAACAGATCATGTGCACATGTTCTTATTACTGTGCATCCTCCTTGGAGGTACCACATCAATGAGACACAAGCCCAGAAGCCACAAGAAACATTCCTGGATATAAAGATTCAATGAATTCAAGCTCAACTAAAAGTTTCATTTAAAAATCACCTATAGTCAGTCACACACTGCTAAAGCACCTAATTCATCTGCTAATATTCCTGCTTATAGACCAAAAGGAATTAATGATTACCTTGAACCAGATAGATTAGATCCAGCAATTCAGCATTCCACACACACATGTGTCTCATCAAGAGATTGATCTGTTTAGTATCTAGGAAACAAACAGATTATTTTCACATTTACTTATTCTATGTACATATCACTTATATAGTGAATGCAAATTAAATAATGCTTTTATTAATATTCAAAAGAACACTCTATTCACAAGATCAACCCAAGCATGTTCAGATAACAGCGAAAGTAACAACATGAATGCCACTCACAGATAAGTAAAAAACAAGACTAGTTAGAGTATTGGTATCGGCTCTAGAGTATAGAGATGTCTTATTATTGAAGTTAAACATGGCCAACCTCTACCCAACAAGCCATAAATTCATACAATATCTATAATAGAGTAACAGCCCTAACTAAGGTTGGTCACCGAAAACAGAAGCAACATCAGAGGGAGATAAGTTCGAGCAAAGAAGACTAGAGAGTGAAAAGGGGAAAACTTACCCGTGGTCCTCGCTAGAGTGTGAAGAGGAAGTAGTGGTCGGCATCGAGGATGAACACGGTGGCATGGGGAGCACCCAGAGGGAGCTGCAACCCACGCCAAGCCGCGTTCATAGGGATCACATTGAGGAAGACGACACCATATCCTCACCAAGGCACTAGGGCGACGCCAGAGGAGCGTCGGAGCACCACATCCTCGGCAACAACGCAAACCCTAGCCATCAGAGAGGGAAGCGCGACTAGGAGAGAGCTCGAGCATCAAATCGACTTGGGGCCATTGATGCAGCGTCATCCACCGCATCATTTCACACCACGATGGCGGCCGTGGTGGCCGAAGCCGGCCAGGATCAAGGAACGGCGGCGGCACCAGGGATCGCCCAGAGAGAGAGAGGGATTCAAGCGAGGAGGAGGACGTACTAGACCGAGCGGGTAGGTTTGACCGGCTTGGTCCACCAATCGGGTTGGTCTAGCCCAACCATGGGCCAGACTGACTGGTGGGACCAAGGTAAAATGATATCAAGAAAATAAATAAAAAGAAAAAGGAGATAATAATTACCAAGATAGCCTCAATACAATATTAGTTGTATAAAAACAAATAAAAATCCTAAAAATACATATAGTATATCAAAATGTTCACAAAAATAATATCTACCTAATAAAAATATAACTTTATTTGTTTAAAATAAAAATAAAGTAAAACAATTATTAACACCATTAAATCTTGAATGAAATTTTATAAAAATAAAGATAATACCTAAAAATAAATAAAATTTATTTTCAATGAATAAATATATTACACTAAAAAATATTAAATATATTATTAGGAAAGTCTCTAATATTTTAAATAATAAATCCTTACCTAATACCTATTTTGTGAATTCTTTAAAAACAATTCTTAAGTAAGAAATAATCATAATTTTTATAAAACCTTGAGCAATTAGTGTCTTTGTACTAAATTCCAAACCTATAACTTAAATTCATAATCAAATTTAAGTATAGCCTTTAACTTTAAAATATTCTTTTAAAAATCTTATTAAGAATCCCTTTTAAATAAACATTGGGTATCACCCATTTACATAATATGGTGAATAATCATTATATCTTAACCATTATTAACATAACTTTAAATTCTAACAAATTACTAAGATAATCCAATTATGCTCCCATTAAATAAATACAAAGTATTTTCTTAATAAGCAAAACAAATTTAATCTAAATCATTCACTTCAATATAAAGTGAATAATTCCACACCTTAGTTATACCTATCATAAATCTAAAACTGGGGAATAATTAAAATATATTACATCTTAAGTTACTTAACCTTTTAAAGTTAACTTTAGTCTCAAAAGCTTATAAACATTATGTCTAATAAACTACTTATGTTTTTATAGTTAACTTTGGTCTATTTCAATTAAGAAATAATGCATCTCAAGTCCAAATTATTCAAGCAAGCATAAACAACATCAATCACATTCTATGCATCATATTCTAAGAATTATAAGGGTTATTTAAACCTTAGGAAGGAAATCTTTTCTTCAAATGTTATTCTTTTTGCCACTTCAAACAATAATCTCATAATAAGTTCTTCAACTCTTAACAACTCAATCCCAAGGACTTATATCATAGTCACCACATGACAATTCACCATAATCACATCATCTTATACTATACTTACATATTTTGGATTGTTAACACTTAGGTTCCTTATAAAGGTCATTACTTGTAAAGTAAATTTTGAAGATAAAACAAATGAAAGAATCACTTGAATTCACTTCAATCAAAGTATTGGGGATTCATTTTGGGAGTTTTACAAAATGCATAGCATTACTTATGCATATTGCTTCTTAAAACATTAGTCCTTACCGGACCAATGATGCAGATTTCAGATATTGGATCTTATGTTGTCTCGAAGACCGTGAGTGCATAATCTTGAAATCACAAAAGGCAAGTTTACACTTGCTCATGTCCTTTGATTATTTTCTGTAAAGTATTTTACAAATCCAGTATTGTCATCACCTACATTTGAAAAAGGTCTGAAAACACTATTTTCATAATAATGTGATTATCGGTTATTTACCATGAGGTAATAACCTACTATGAAAGTTCCAGTGGTAAAGGAACATACTATCTAGGATTTAACAACCAATGTCGCCAGTGATTCTTGCGCCGTATATCACGCGTTAACCATGAGATTTGGAATGGGACGGAGAAGTCAGCTGTATCTTCTTCCTCTCGCATGTAGCCGGATGTGCAGGTTGTGGCTTTTATCACTCGTAGCGTGCATATTAATTGGTAATTCGTAGAGGATATGCAGCATATGGGTGGGAACCCTCAACGTCCCATGATAGTTCTGGCATCTAACGGTTTGTACAAACCATTGTCGTAATTCAATATGTGGGCATGGTGTACACCAAGGAGACATGCGAGGTCGCGAAGGGGGAAGTGATTGGCTTGGATCATCTTATGGGCCCCACACCATAGGAAGTGTGGACGGCAAAGATCGCCCGGTTGTGCAACAAGGATTTGATCTCTCATGGGTAAAGTGACGCACCTCTGCAGAGTGTAAGAACTGTAACTTGTTACTCCCTGTTCCGGGAAGGAGCTGCGAACGCGGCGGGAAAGGAACCCCATGAAGATTCTGGTAAACTCGTGAAGGCTGACAGACATAGCTTTTCAGAATAAAAGCAACCTTTGAAGAAATGTTTATGAAAACTTGCATTGCCTACGACCTATGGTCTGTGGCTGTAGATATAGTGCATCAAACACTCCTTTTCTAGTGAACTTGCTGAGTACGCTCATACTCAAAGTATCTTCTTAACCCTTGCTAGGTTCTAAAGGCAGTATAGACGATGACTACATCAAGTTATGCTCCAGGAATCATCATTAAAAGCCAAAACTCTTCAATGAAGTCAAGGAAGTCAGCATATACATCAACTCAAGTGAAGACGAAGTTTCTAATTAGATAGGAATAGAATTTCTAACCATAGAACCTACTTTTGTAGAGTATTGCAATAGCAGCAATGCAAGCCAGTAGTTCAGCTACTAGTTTTATAAGTATGGTAGTTATGAGTTATTTATTCTTGATTCTTCTTCGTAAGAAGTTTCTCTCTCTCTCTAACTTAAAGTGTTCTCTGGATCTTGTGTAAAGAGTTGAGTTGTAACCTATAGTCATGTCTTGGACCTGCTGTGTTTTTGTTGTACTACTCTGAGGGATGTAATACTAGTGAACGGTGTTTTATTAGTGTTATATCTACGACTATAGTGTACTACATCATGCAGTGGTATGCTGGGTCACCGCAGTTGGTATCAGAGCATATGATTTGACCTTAGGATTGAAACCCTTTTAGGAAGATCTGTAGGGTGGATAGTGACTATAGGAGCCATCTTATCTTAACCAAATATTCTTATCGCTTGTGATGAGTATCCACTTGAGGATAAACCTTGTCACACTTAAGCTGGATGCTTAAGTCATCTTTCTTAGGAGTAGTTATCTATTTTATCTTAGTATAGTGCTCTTTAGTGTCTTCCGAGGGAGACATAAATGTCACATCCCAAGATTTTCCAAATCTTGTAATGTGAAAATAAATGAATAAACTAAAAACTTTGTTTAAATTTCGGAGCCAGAAGAAACTTTTTGAATTCAATTAGGACTTCAAACCCATTTGAATTAAATAAGATCTTAAAAGGATTCATAAAGATAAACATTTAATAAAGGAAATTAAAAATGTTTTGGAAATACTATTACTTGATCCTTTAATAAAAGATTTGGTATTCAAAAGAAAATATGGTTTTATAAACAAAGATTGTTTTATAAAGCCAAATTAAAACTTGGCCAAGTTTTGGAAATTAAAACATTTTATTCTAAATAAATTTAACAAAGGTTTATTTAAAATAAAATAATAAGGAATTAAATTTTATTCAAATAAAAGGTTTTACCATTTTAAATAAGACATCAAAACTTAATAAATTATTTTAAATAGGTTTTGTAAGTATTTTATATTCTCTAATAAAACCTACTAAAGTGTTTTGGTTTTATTTTAGATTTCAAAATAAATATCTCAATAAAACAAATCCTATTGGATTTAATAATGAAAGCCTATTATGTTAATTAATAAATGGACACTAAAATAAAAGGTTATTTTGTTTTAAAACAAATTACCAAATATTATATACTTCCCAAATTAAGCCTACTAATTTTATTTTGAAAATATTTAGGTTCAAATAAAGATTTTTAATAATAAAATCAAACTCTATTTGATTTAATAACTAAGGTCCATTTTATTTAATTATTAATGGACCCTAAGGTAAAAGGATTATATTATTTTAAACAAGTTTTACAAATATTCTTTATTTCCAAATAACACCTACTGATTGGGTTTTGAAAATATTTGGATTTTAAATGAAGATTTTATTAAATAAAACAAACCCTATTTTATTTAACTAATGATCCATTTATTTAATTGATAAATGGAACCTAAAAAGATTTAAAATAATATTTTATTTTAGAATGAGAATTATGAGGTTAAGCAGAATCAAATTCATATTTGAAAAGCTTGATGATTGTTTGAATCTTTTGATTATGTTTGGTTGTTTGAATTTCAAAACAGAAAAAGAATTAGAAAAGAATAAAACAAATAGACAGGAAAAAAAATAGAGGAAACAGGCCCAGCCCAACAGTCCCATAGCCCAGATTCCCCTCCCCCGAAACGTTACTTTTCTCACCCCAGAACCCACGCAGACACCGACTGGTGGACCTCTCCCTCTTCCTCTTTTTCCCACTGACACAACGGCCCCACGCCACTGTTCATCCTCTCCACCCCCGCTCGACCGTTCCTCCCGTTCCTGGCAGTAATTCGCGTCGTCAAGTCGACTTAATGCCCTGTTTAAACCTCGCAGTGATCACTCGAGTTAAATCCCCTCTTCCTCCTCTCATTCCCCCAAACCCCATGCATCGGAGCCACCAGTGTCGCCAATCTTCACGCACCGTCGCTGCCTCCGACGAGTTCACGGCCAAATTCCGGCATCTCCTCACACTTGTCTTCCCGAGCAAGCGGATAGATTCGCTGCACCAGAGCACCGCTCAGAACCTCGCCTTCCCGGGAACCTCGAGCCTCGCCAACGACCACCAGTACGCCGCCATTTGCCTCCACTCCGAGTCCCACCGGTGAGATCGACCTCCCTTCACCTCTCGCTCAAGCACACAGATTTTCCTTGATCCCACTCACCTAACCGTGCTTCTCCTTTGCCTTAGCGGTCCTAAGCGACGCCAACAACGACAATCGAGAGCACCGCCCGCACCAACTCCGGCGAGGAATTCCGCCCAACCCGTCGCGCCTTCATCAACCAAATGGCAGGTTGAGCATCACCGTGCCACGACGATCACAGTGAGCCCCTCTTCTCCTCCTCGCTTCCTATTTCACCGGCCGCCATCGTCCTGTCGCTCACGCCAGGCGTGGCAACCGCTTAGCTTTTGGTCGAGCATGCGTCACTGCTCGATCCCGATCTAGTGGCTAGGATAGAAGCTAGGTGAAGCGGTAAGTAGCATCTGCGCATACGATCTGGCTTGATCCGGCTGCGGTTGTGCAATCCGAGTGAAGCGGTACCGACGAATGACATTAGGACGCGTGGCACCACCGAAATCTGAATTAGATTTAGAAACCAGATTTAAATGCCATTTTCAAACCCCTATAACTTTCAAACCACACGTCCAAATTTGACAAATTTTATATCAATGAATTCAGGAGAACAAGCCCTAACCAACCCTACCCTTAGTTTAGCAAATAGTAGCTGTTAGCTTGTTTGAATTTGCAGATTCATTTGTATGCATGTTTAGAGTATAAAAATTGTTTAAAATTGAATTTAAGGATAAAACTTTTGCAAATTGGTTTGTTGTGACCTTACTGACCCTAGGAACCAACCCATGGTTTGGAAAATAAATTTGGAAAAGTTTGGAATGGATTAATTAGTTTAGTCCATTTCTAGCCAAATAAAATTATTGATTTTATTATAAAAATGTTTATGGGAAGAAAACTTTGAGTAGATGGTTTGGACCAAACCTACTGACCAAAACACCAAGTTTTGAAATAGCAACTCATTTGGTGAACCCTATGGGCTAAAGCCTTAGTAAAAATATTTCTACACCACATAAAATAACACTTTGTTTTGAAAATGGTTTTAAAGTGAAACCTTTAGCAAATGACTTGGCCACTTTAGGAAATGACCATTAGATGTACCCAAATGACTATGACCCACTAGGAACCACTTTTTCAAACAAAACAAAGCTTGGCATGCTTGCATGCATTTCTTTGACTTTGTTATTTATGTGTGTTGTTTTGCTTGATTGGTAGATTGAGTTTGTGCCTTGCTTGATTGATTTGTAGTGACTTGAAGAGTGTGATTGTTGCAAAGATCAAGAAGTGAACCTATACTCTACCAAAAAGGCAAGTGATGCTTCATACTTTTTGTCCTATTACTTTCTCTATGCATTAGTGATTTTGCTAAGTAAACTTGCATGGATTTTGCTAAGTATAGATCTTGCTAAAGGAAAACCTAGTAGATGAATCCTTAGTAGGATTTTCTAAGTTAAGTTTCCTATTACTACCAAGCTTAGCCTAGCTAATAGAAAACATGGGTGGAATATATATTCACACTATGGAAAATATTCTAAGTCTGAGGGCTTGTGATTTTGTCTAATAAAACAACTAAGTTAATGAACCTCCTGGGTGGAATGGAAGGATTGGGATATGTTGAGTGGTTACACAAGGCCATGGACTTGGGTTGTGTATCTCACTTGTGGAATGCCACCCAGGAAACAAAGGGATTTGAGATGTCAAATGTTGAGAAGCTTCAAGTGCAACCACATGGCAATATGGGCTCTGCCATGATCATATAGGTTGCAAGAACTTAGCCAAATGGACAGTGGGTGGTAGTGTTTGATAGGTTGGAGCGCGTCCATTTTGGTCTAAGGGAAGGCTTCTGAAAGATTTTGTCTTGGGAAACCAAGTCTTGTGGGTAAAGTGCACCACCTCTGCAGAGTGTAGAATCTAAGTACTTAGCCATGTCCCTGGTAAAGGACAATTTGAGCATCAAGACATGGAAGCAATCAAGAATCTCATCATTCCAATTTCTAAATTAAAATCTTGTGGTTTGAACAAGGGTTGTTTGAATTCTTCAATCATTGATGGAGAGATGGCTTGGTACAAGGATCTTGAAATCTTTGATTGAGGGAAATGATTTTGTCAAGCAAAAACTTAGTATTTTCAAAATGTTAAGGAAAATATATTTTGAGCAATGCAAGCCTCAACTCCACTTAGCCAAATGCATATAGATGATAGATTCCACTATACTACCATAGTATCACTTGCCAATACAATTCAAATGTATTGACCTTTGTGGCTGTAACTTGTATGTTGCAGGTTTGATTGATTTTAGTGAAGATTGATTGTTCAGGATTACAAAGTCTACAACCAACATCTGCCTGTGGCACTTTGAAGATGAAGGACCACTTGACCATAGTTATTCCGCTGCAATGTAATGTAATAGCCATATGAGCTATGTATGATGTAATAAAATTATGTTTTCCTGGTTATAAAGTTATATTATGACCTTTGTTTCTTGATATTACATCTTAACTGTGGATGCTAGCTATTGATCCAGGGACTAGCATTGTAAAACACATGAGGCTCTATCTTATCTAAGATTGGGACCCCTACAGATGGTATCAGAGCATTGTGTTGCCTGTAGGATTTGTAAACCTAGGATTGGACAAAACCCCTTAGAAAAATAGGAGTTGTATTTATTCAAAAACTTATTTACAAAAACACTTGTAAACTCTTTCCTCAACCATTTTGGTTTCAACTCTACATCTCTTCTATTTCAAACTTGATGGAAAAACCTACCCATGACCAAAGACTACACCATGTGTAAAGGACTGCTTCAACTTCTTCAACTCTAATGACTTCAACATCTTCAGCATATTCACCAAGGACTTCCAACTTGGATATCACTAAGGACCACAAGTGGAACAAGGAAATTTTGCGCAAGAACTTAGAGACTGAGGGAATGCAAAATAAGAAAGAACCATCAACAACTTTGAAGTACTACAACCAAGAGTTTTTCTCAAGGAAACCATGATTCCATACAAGAAGAATCATGAAGGAAGGAAAGATCACAAGTGAACCATATAGATGGACCACCAAATTTTAGCTAAGACAAAACACCAACTTATGTGGTGTAACAAAAATATTTTGTTGCCTAAGTATGTGCTTGAACCCTGTTGTTTGAGTGCAAAGTTGTTTGTGAATGTTGGTTTGTGATTGCTTGCAATTGCTTGTGTGAAATTGTGATGTGTGTGATTAGAAATAATTCCTTAGAAATATCTTGCCTGCTCTAATCTCCCTTCAACCCAAACATATGACTTCTCCAAGAGACTCCAACATCAAGGTTGATGACAACAACAACCAAGAAGACAACATGAGAGAACTTATAGCAACCCAAAACCAGTTGAGCCAAGAGACAACTCAGCTTATAGCCAACAACAATGGATTAGACCCTGCCATACAAAGGATTTTGAAACTTCAATCCCAATTGTTGCAAGGATTGGTTACTCAAATGACCAACATGAGAGAAAACTTTTCCCAGAGAGCTAATGACAACCAGGATGACAAAGATGTTATTCTAGAAGGAACCCAAGCTAGCTATAATTTTAGAGACAAGAATCATGCATCCAAGGAACAAGAAGATCAATGCCTCAAGAAGAGAGAAAGATCTCCCACCTATGAAGAACATGAACTAGAAGAACTCCTAGCTTTGGAGAGACCCAAGAAGAAGAAGAAATGCCCCAACCCAAACAAGAAGGACAATATGTAATTTTTGTTTGAAAATTTTTAAGGGTGGTAGTACCCTAGTTGTTTTGAACTTGCTTGTAACCCAGCCTCCCCAAATCTCGGGACGAGATTTATTTTAAGGGTGGTAGCCTGTCACATCCCAAGATTTTCCAAATCTTGTAATGTGAAAATAAATGAATAAACTAAAAACTTTGTTTAAATTTCGGAGCCAGAAGAAACTTTTTGAATTCAATTAGGACTTCAAACTCATTTGAATTAAATAAGATCTTAAAAGGATTCATAAAGATAAACATTTAATAAAGGAAATTAAAAATGTTTTGGAAATACTATTACTTGATCCTTTAATAAAAGATTTGGTATTCAAAAGAAAATATGGTTTTATAAACAAAGATTGTTTTATAAAGCCAAATTAAAACTTGGCCAAGTTTTGGAAATTAAAACATTTTATTCTAAATAAATTTAACAAAGGTTTATTTAAAATAAAATAATAAGGAATTAAATTTTATTCAAATAAAAGGTTTTACCATTTTAAATAAGACATCAAAACTTAATAAATTATTTTAAATAGGTTTTCTAAGTATTTTATATTCTCTAATAAAACCTACTAAAGTGTTTTGGTTTTATTTTAGATTTCAAAATAAATATCTCAATAAAACAAATCCTATTGGATTTAATAATGAAAGCCTATTATGTTAATTAATAAATGGACACTAAAATAAAAGGTTATTTTGTTTTAAAACAAATTACCAAATATTATATACTTCCCAAATTAAGCCTACTAATTTTATTTTGAAAATATTTAGGTTCAAATAAAGATTTTTAATAATAAAATCAAACTCTATTTGATTTAATAACTAAGGTCCATTTTATTTAATTATTAATGGACCCTAAGGTAAAAGGATTATATTATTTTAAACAAGTTTTACAAATATTCTTTATTTCCAAATAACACCTACTGATTGGGTTTTGAAAATATTTGGATTTTAAATGAAGATTTTATTAAATAAAACAAACCCTATTTTATTTAACTAATGATCCATTTATTTAATTGATAAATGGAACCTAAAAAGATTTAAAATAATATTTTATTTTAGAATGAGAATTATGAGGTTAAGCAGAATCAAATTCATATTTGAAAAGCTTGATGATTGTTTGAATCTTTTGATTATGTTTGGTTGTTTGAATTTCAAAAGCAGAAAAAGAATTAGAAAAGAATAAAACAAATAGACAGGAAAAAAATAGAGGAAACAGGCCCATCCCACCAGTCCCACAGCCCAGATTCCCCTCCCCCGAAACGTTACTTTTCTCACCCCAGAAGCAACCCACGCAGACACCGACTGGTGGACCTCTCCTCTTCCTCTTTCCCATCGACACAACGCCCCCACATGCTCATCCTCTCCACCCCCGCTCGACCGTTCCTCCCGTTCCTGGCAGTAATTCGCGTCGTCAATTCGACTTAATGCCCTGTTTAAACCTCGCAGTGATCACTCGAGTTAAATCCCCTCTTCCTCCTCTCTCATTCCCCCCAAACCCCATGCATCGGGAGCCACCAGTGCCGCCAATCTTCATCAGACCGTCGCCGTCTCCGACGAGTTCACGGCCAAATTCCGGCGGCATCTCCTCACACTTGTCTTCCCGAGCAAGCAGATAGATTCGCCAGACCCAGGAGCACCGCTCTGTAACCTCAGCTTCCCCGCGGGAACCTCTGAGCCTCGCCAACGACAACCACCAGTACCGCCGCCATTTGCCTCCACTCCGACGAGTCCCACCGGTGAGATCAGACCTCCCCTTCACCTCTCGCTCAAGCACACAAATTTTCCTTGATCCCACTCACCTAACCGTGCTTCTCCTTTGCCTTAGCGCGGTCCTAAGCGACGCCAACAACGACAACTGAGAGCACCGCCGCCCGCACCAACTCCGGCGAGGAATTCCGCCCAACCCCGTGCGCCCCTTCATCAACCAGTAGCAGGTTGAGCATCACCGTGCCACGACGATCACAGTGAGCCCCCTCTTCTCCTCCCTCGCTTCCTATTTCACCGGCGCCGCCATCGTCTGGTCGCTCCGCCGCCAGCAGCCGCCGCAGCGCCGCTAGCTTTTGGTCGAGCATGCGTCAGTCGTTCGATCCCGATCTAGTGGCTAGGATAGAAGCTAGGTGAAACGGTAAGTAGCATCTGCGCGCCGCACGATCTGGCTTGATCCAACGGCTGCAGTTGTGCAATCCGAGTGAAGCGGTACCGACGAATGACATTAGGACGCGTGGCACCAGCTGAACTGAATTAGATTTAGAAACCAGATTTAAATGCCATTTTCAAACCCCTATAACTTTCAAACCACACGTCCAAATTTGACAAATTTTATATCAATGAATTCAGGAGAACAAGCCCTAATCAACCCTACCCTTAGTTTAGCAAATAGTAGCTGTTAGCTTGTTTGAATTTGCAGATTCATTTGTATGCATGTTTAGAGTATAAAAATTGTTTAAAATTGAATTTAAGGATAAAACTTTTGCAAATTGGTTTGTTGTGACCTTACTGACCCTAGGAACCAACCCATGGTTTGGAAAATAAATTTGGAAAAGTTTGGAATGGATTAATTAGTTTAGTCCATTTCTAGCCAAATAAAATTATTGATTTTATTATAAAAATGTTTATGGGAAGAAAACTTTGAGTAGATGGTTTGGACCAAACCTACTGACCAAAACACCAAGTTTTGCAATAGCAACTCATTTGGTGAACCCTATGGGCTAAAGCCTTAGTAAAAATATTTCTACACCACATAAAATAACACTTTGTTTTGAAAATGGTTTTAAAGTGAAACCTTTAGCAAATGACTTGGCCACTTTAGGAAATGACCATTAGATGTACCCAAATGACTATGACCCACTAGGAACCACTTTTTCAAACAAAACAAAGCTTGGCATGCTTGCATGCATTTCTTTGACTTTGTTATTTATGTGTGTTGTTTTGCTTGATTGGTAGATTGAGTTTGTGCCTTGCTTGATTGATTTGTAGTGACTTGAAGAGTGTGATTGTTGCAAAGATCAAGAAGTGAAACTATACTCTACCAAAAAGGCAAGTGATGCTTCATACTTTTTGTCCTATTACTTTCTCTATGCATTAGTGATTTTGCTAAGTAAACTTGCATGGATTTTGCTAAGTATAGATCTTGCTAAAGGAAAACCTAGTAGATGAATCCTTAGTAGGATTTTCTAAGTTAAGTTTCCTATTACTACCAAGCTTAGCCTAGCTAATAGAAAACATGGGTGGAATATATATTCACACTATGGAAAATATTCTAAGTCTGAGGGCTTGTGATTTTGTCTAATAAAACAACTAAGTTAATGAACCTCCTGGGTGGAATGGAAGGATTGGGATATGTTGAGTGGTTACACAAGGCCATGGACTTGGGTTGTGTATCTCACTTGTGGAATGCCACCCAGGAAACAAAGGGATTTGAGATGTCAAATGTTGAGAAGCTTCAAGTGCAACCACATGGCAATATGGGCTCTGCCATGATCATATAGGTTGCAAGAACTTAGCCAAATGGACAGTGGGTGGTAGTGTTTGATAGGTTGGAGCGCGTCCATTTTGGTCTAAGGGAAGGCTTCTGAAAGATTTTGTCTTGGGAAACCAAGTCTTGTGGGTAAAGTGCACCACCTCTGCAGAGTGTAGAATCTAAGTACTTAGCCATGTCCCTGGTAAAGGACAATTGGAGCATCAAGACATGGAAGCAATCAAGAATCTCATCATTCCAATTTCTAAATTAAAATCTTGTGGTTTGAATAAGGGTTGTTTGAATTCTTCAATCATTGATGGAGAGATGGCTTGGTACAAGGATCTTGAAATCTTTGATTGAGGGAAATGATTTTGTCAAGCAAAAACTTAGTATTTTCAAAATGTTAAGGAAAATATATTTTGAGCAATGCAAGCCTCAACTCCACTTAGCCAAATGCATATAGATGATAGATTCCACTATACTACCATAGTATCACTTGCCAATACAATTCAAATGTATTGACCTTTGTGGCTGTAACTTGTATGTTGCAGGTTTGATTGATTTTAGTGAAGATTGATTGTTTAGGATTACAAAGTCTACAACCAACATCTGCCTGTGGCACTTTGAAGATGAAGGACCACTTGACCATAGTTATTCCGCTGCAATGTAATGTAATAGCCATATGAGCTATGTATGATGTAATAAAATTATGTTTTCCTGGTTATAAAGTTATATTATGACCTTTGTTTCTTGATATTACATCTTAACTGTGGATGCTAGCTATTGATCCAGGGACTAGCATTGTAAAACACAGGAGGCTCTATCTTATATAAGATTGGGACCCCTACAATAAACCACCAAGATACTATAAGAAAGTGCAAGACATCAATTGAAGTAGTCTTAATGGGGTAGCCAACCTTAGAATTCATGTAAGACAGTGGAATCTTAGTGTTAGTTGATAACCAAAGACAAAATAATGAAGACCATTATAGTATGTATAGTTGTATTGGCTAGTAATCATGTGTTATTCATTTAGGAATGCTACATGAAGGAGTGAAATTATGTCAAAGATCAATGATCATACTGTGAGAAGTAAAGTCATCATGGTGAGATTAGCTTTTAAATCATGATAAAGTGGGAAGGCATAATGAGATCATGGTGAGATTAGCTCCGAGACCATGATGTAAGTGTAAGTATGACAAGTACTTAGTGAATTATCTTGGAGTAGAAGTATGAAAATTACATAGTAGAGTTATGATAGAAGTCATGGGTGCTAAAAATTTCTAATAATCTTTGGTTTAAGTTAACAAATAGAATCTGATTAGTCATTTGGAGAGATCATGTGAGGTTAGTTGGCTAATAAAGAAAGGTTGAACATAGTTAATAATTCCAAAGGTGAAACCAAAGGTTAGTCAAAACCAAATTGAGACCACTTTGCTTAATATTATCATGTTGCACTTGGGCAATTTGGGTAAATATTGAGATAAAGGTTAGTTGACTTTATGTGCTAAGTATCACAATGTAAACCTATACGAGGAGGTGTCATATACTACACAACTAAGCCTGAATTCTAGAGATATTATACTCAACTACTATATTCAGGGCTTAGAATATGTACCACATTTGGATTTATTTGTTTTTTTCTTGGATCTTCTTGATTGACTAGATCTGTACATGAAGTTTGACTTGGTGTGCAAGTGCATGTTGCAACATCCAGTCACTACTTGATGTTATAGACCTAGATAGAGTAAGGGAATTCGTGTAAGGGAGTGACGAATTTCAAAGACCCAAAATGAAGACTTACATGGAGAATGAAGCCAAGTGTAAGGATTATCAACTCAATTTGGAGGATGGATCAAGCTTAGATCTTTATTAGTCAGCAACAAGAAGCGAAGAACTTAAAGTTCAATCAAAATAGGTAATTTGGCTAAGAAGTGAATGGAGTTATTAAGCAAGTTAATGGAAGTATCATGAATAAATACAAAGAAGAAGCTTTGAAACCAGAATGGTATTCAAGATCTGACAATTCAGAGAGAATGTCAGAGGTATATCGGAAACCATAGGATAATACATATACCCTAGGATGGTTCGCAGCTGGTAAATATCCACAGCTGGTATTTGATCCACAGTTGGTATCTTGTCCGCAGCCGATGTTGGTTAACATAGTTAACCAGATCTTCTTATAAGTTGCATAAAGAGCATAAAATTTGGCCTAAGTTAAGTAAGACACAAAGGAGTATAAAAATTAAGAGCGACCGTCTTTCGAGACTCTTCGCGAAAGTTGACCTATCAAAGTGAAAATGTCCACATCGTAAGTAAGACAAATAATGCTGAAAGATTCACTTCGGAGATCCACAATTGTGTGGATACACCGTATAATCTTTCATAAGACCCTAACTAGGTAGAGTATAAGCTGGATAGAGACCAATATTCTATTTATAAAATCAAGAAATACTTTATAAGAAAATTTAGAGACCATTAGTAAACCCTAAGGGGGAGAGTAAACAATTTGTGGAAGTATTGTTATCTAACTTTCCAAATAAAGGTTGGATAAGAAGGACTAACCTATAACAACAACAAGCCTTATTTTCATAAGGTTAAAAGATAATCATCAGAAAGGTACTCTCGGAAGTGTGTCTGGATGAAAGATCAGAGTTTATTTCAAGGTAGTAGTACTCAAACCTTGAGGTAGTTAATCAATGGAAGTTATAGAAGTACTTCGGGTGATAAAAGATTAATCCTAACAGACTACTTCTAGAAGAAACAACTCTTAAGTGATCCTTAAGAGGTAATAAAGCACATCCAATTGGGCATGTGTAGAGATTAAGAAATTCCGATGGGTATGGACTAAATGTGTTCAAATCCAATCTTAGGAAGGACTACCTGTACAAATCATACAATGATAAATCAAAGATTAGTCTTTTGACTATAACTATTGGCTAATAAAAATTTAAAACCCCGTTTTAGTGAGACTCCCTATACCTTACACAGTATAGTAAGGAAGTTCACAGATCAAGTAAAAGAATTGGATTAGGATACCTAATCAGAATAAGGAACTAAAGAAGAGACCCCAAATTTAAGGAATTATAATAAATACATATCCTTAAGGGACTAAAGTAAAAGGAACTTTGGAGTATTGGAGACAACAAGATTAAAGATTGCCAAGTATGGTAGAAATTCAAGAAAAGGATCTGGATATTGAATACTACCATTACTTCCATTTAAGGTTACCATGAAGTGGAGAAATACAGTACCCAATACAAGTCAATTCCTTACTCCAAAACGTGAGAGTTTACGAACTTCGAGGACGAAGTTTCTTTTAAGGGGGAGAGTCTGTAACATCCCAGCAATATAGCTTAGAAATAAGCCGAACACAGGGTTGTGCATTGCATTCATGCATAAGAAAATCCGGATAATTTTCGCGCAAAACTAATGAAGCTATAGAGGGATCGATATCTCTCTTGTTTTGATAGGAACATCAGAACAGGTGCGAAAGATTTTGACATGACCTTTAAATATTATATGTGTTTTTGGAGGGGTAAAATTTGAAATTTACTTTTAATTCCAAATTCAATTCTAATTTTGAATTTGGAAATTCAGAAATAATAATGCAATAATTAAGTACATGGAAATGATTATAATATTGATATAAAAGAATCCTTTCTTATAAGAATACATTAAGTATTGCATTGGTATTTTACAATAAAAGAATAAGAGTAAATTACAATTAATAAATGAAGTTTAATAATAAATAAGAATTGAATTCTTATTTATAAGTAAGGTATAAACATTTAATAAATACAAGTTACAAATAAAACAATAATGGAATACTTTATTACATAAGACAATGTTACATTGTTGTTGCAATAAAAGGATAAAATAAAATTTACAACAAATATAAGAACCTGTACTAAAACCTTAACTATTGGGCCTAAGCTAAATCTTGTATCTTCTTTTCTTCTCGTTATCTTCATTCGTGCAGAATAAACAACAAAAGAAAAGAAACATTTTGTAATGTTAAAATTTTTGCCCCACCATAGGTGAGGCAATTTAATTTATTAAACTTAGTTAGGGAATTTAGGAAGTACTCCTAAATTCCACAACCTAGAATCAGAGGGCATTACCAAATCTAGGCAACATCTAGGACTTGGATCAAATGCTTCTATACACTTGAAACAGAGAGACGTATCTGTGGGTCAAAGTAACCAAATTTTCCAATCTTAGGCAAGCTATAATACCCTCTAGATCTAGCTAAGTTTAAACTTAAAAGAAACAAGATGTCAAATATACATGCTAGTCAAGTTTAGCAATAATTAGCTAGAGTGGCTAATTCTTATAGTGACAAGTTTAGCAAATATAAAGAATGACAACCAACCAGGAATATCCACATCAGCAGAAGCTAAATCAACATTTACACCTGGCATGTAAAGTAGAAAATAAAATGTTACAACCAGAAAATATCCATCATTCCTTGATCTCATCCATAGAAAAATATCTAGGGGTGGAAACTTGCACCCTAGTGGGGGCCAGTTGTAAGCAGCTCACACATCAGCATGCAAATGTTGTGCTGTCAACACAACATTAACCCAGGAAGTAGACAAGAAGGAATCAATTTCTGTATATAAGGGGAGTGAACCAGCCGTAGCAGCAAAGTTACTATTCCATTTCCACACTCTAGAGCACATCTCTCATCACCAGGAACAACACTTGTTCTTGCTCATCACCATAAGATCACCCATCTAGATTAGCACCATATATCTAACCCTAGTTGCTTAGTAAATCCATCCAAGAGAAGATTAAGCCAAGTAAGGAGGTGGAATAGCAGCCCAGCTGATCAAGATCAATCTCATCAAGGAAAAGTTATCAGATCAAAGGATATCACCATAGCTGATCAAGAACAGCCACAATAACACAAGTACTAGAGAAGCATCTACTTTACAAACAATAGGTGAATATACCAAAAGCACAAATTATGTTCTTATCAGTTTTAACTTAAGCTTGCATACTAAAAAATCCCAAGTAGGAATTGAAATAAAAGTTACTCTCAGTCTTGCATAGAGTTACTATGCAAGGCTCATCATAGAGAATAAAAGCCACAACATAGTATCTGTTCTTGGTTGTAATCTGGCCTCAGCCTTTGCATCATAGGCAGGGGCTATAGCACACTTATACCATTCATACCAAAACCATAAAAGCCTACAAACCATCTTTGCATAAACCAGCAAGCATGAAGGATTGCTGGGCACAAATCCAAAAGAATTGGAAATTGCACCTCAGGCATAATCACTCATTCATTTTTTCCACATCCTTAATCTAGTCTTTAAACTAGAACATCAGTTCTTCATCAAGTAAAATAATAAATCACTTTCTTAGATATTCAAGAACATCCAAGAATCATTCTATATTTTAGAACAAAAGTAACTGCATCAAAGATCCAGGTGCACACTTCACACCTTCACATTTGATCTAAGAGGCAGCAGCAGATCATGTGCACTTGTTCTTATTACTGTGCATCCTCCTTGGAGGTACCACAACAATGAGACACAAGCCCAGAAGCCACAAGAAACATTCCTGGATATAAAGATTCAATGAATTCAAGCTCAACTAAAAATTTCATTTAAAAATCATCTATAGCCAGTCACACAATGCTAAAGCACCTAATTCATCTGCTAATATTCCTGCTTATAGACCGAAAGGAATTAATGATTACCCAATAGCTGAACCAGATAGAGTAGATCCAGCAATTCAGCATTCCACACACACATGTGTCTGATCAAGAGATTGATTTGTTTAGTATCTAGGAAACAAACAGATTATTTTCACATTTACTTATTCTATGTACATATCACTTATATAGTGAATGCAAATTAAATAATGCTTTTATTAATATTCAAAAGAACACTCTATTCACAAGATCAACCCAAGCATGTTCAGATAACAATGAAAGTAACAACATGAATGCCACTCACAAATAAGTAAAAAACAAGCCTAGTTAGAGTATTGGTATCGGCTCTAGAGTATAGAGATGTTTTATTATTGAAGTTAGACATGGCCAAACTCTACCCAACAAGCCATAAATTCATACAATATCTACAATAGAGTAACAACCCTAACTGAGGTTGGTCACCGAAAACAGAAGCAACATCAGAGAGAGATCAGTTCGAGCAAAGAATACCAGAGAGTGAAAAGGGGAAAACTTACCCGTGGTCCTCGCTAGAGTGTGAAGAGGAAGTAGTGGCCGGCGTCGAGGATGAACACAGCGACACGGGAAGCACCCAGAGGGCGCTGCAACCCGCGCCAAGCCGCGTTCATAGGGATCATAGTGAGGAAGATGACACCATCTCCTCACCAAGGCACCAGGGCGACGCCAGAGGAGCGTCGGAGCACCACATCCTCGACAACAGCACAAACCCTAGCCATCAGAGAGGGAAGCGCGGCTAGGAGAGAGCTCGAGCATCAAATCGAGCTGGGGTAATTGATGGAGCGTCATCCACCGCATCATTTCACACCACGATGACGGCCGTGGTGGCCGGAGCCGTCCAGGATCAAGGAACTGCGGCGGCACCAGGGGATCGCCTAGAGAGAGAGGGATATTCGAGCGAGGAGGAGGACGCACTAGATCGAGTGGGTCGGTTTGACCGGCTAGGTCCACCAATCGGGTTGGTCTAGCCCAACCATGGGCCAGACTTACTGGTGGGACCAAGGTAAAATGATATCAAGAAAATAAATAAAAAGAAAAAGGAGATAATAATTACCAAGATAGCCTCCATACAATATTAGTTGTAGAAAAATAAATAAAAATCCTAAAAATACATATAGTATATCAAAATGTTCACAAAAATAATATCTACCTAATAAAAATATAACTCTATTTGTTTAAAATAAAAATAAAGTAAAACAATTATTAACACATTAAATCTTAAATGAAATTTTATAAAAATAAGTATAATACCTAAAAATAAATAAAATTCATTTTCAAGGTCTTGAATAAATATATTACACTAGAAAAATATTAAATATATTATTAGGAAAGTCTCTAATATTTGAAATAATAAATCCTTACCTAATACCTATTTTGTGAATTCTTTAAAAACAATTCTTAAGTAAGAAATAATCATAATTTTTATAAAACCTTGAGAAATTAGTGTCTTTGTACTAAATTCCAAACCTATAACTTAAATTCATAATCAAATTTAAGTATAGCCTTTAACTTTAAAATATTCTTTTAAAAATCTTATTAAGAATCCCTTTTAAATAAACATTGGGTATCACCCATTTACATAATATGGTGAATAATCATTATATCTTAACCTTTATTAACATAACTTTAAATTCTAACAAATTACTAAGATAATCTAATTATGCTCCCATTAAATAAATACAAAGTATTTTCTTAATAAGCAAAACAAATTTAATCTAAATCATTCACTTAAATATAAAGTGAATAAATCCACACCTTAGTTATACCTATCATAAATCTAAAACTGGGGAATAATTAAAATATATTACATCTTAAGTTACTTAACCTTTTAAAGTTAACTTTAGTCTCAAAAGCTTATAAACATTATGTCTAATAAACTACTTATGTTTTTATAGTTAACTCTGGTCTATTTCAATTAAGAAATAATGCATCTCAAGTCCAAATTATTCAAGCAAGCATAAACAACATCAATCACATTCTATGCATCATATTCTAAGAATTATAAGGGCTATTTAAACCTTAGGAAGGAAATCTTTTCTTCAAATGTTATTCTTTTTGCCACTTCAAACAATAATCTCATAATAAGTTCTTCAACTCTTAACAACTCAATCCCAAGGACTTATATCATAGTCACCACATGACAATTCACCATAATCACATCATCTTATACTATACTTACATATTTTGGATTGTTAACACTTAGGTTCCTTATAAAGGTCATTACTTGTAAAGTAAATTTTGAAGATAAACCAAATCTGAAAGAATCACTTGAATTCACTTCAATCAAAGTATTGGGGATTCATTTTGGGAGTTTTACAAAAATGCATAGCATTACTTATGCATAACTGCATATTGCTTCTTAAAACATTAGTCCTTATCGGACCAATGATGCAGATTTCAGATATTGGATCTTATGTTGTCTCGAAGACCGTGAGTGCATAATCTTGAAATCACAAAAGGCAAGTTTACACTTGCTCATGTCCTTTGATTATTTTCTGTAAAGTATTTTACAAATCCAGTATTGTCATCACCTACATTTGAAAAAGGTCTGAAAACACTATTTTCATAATAATGTGATTATCGGTTATTTACCATGAGGTAATAACCTACTATGAAAGTTCCAGTGGTAAAGGAACATACTATCTAGGATTTAACAACCAATGTCGCCAGTGATTCTTGCGCCGTATATCACGCGTTAACCATGAGATTTGGAATGGGACGGAGAAGTCAGCTATATCTTCTTCCTCTCGCATGTAGCCGGATGTGCAGGTTGTGGCTTTTATCACTCGTAGCGTGCATATTAATTGGTAATTCGTAGAGGATATGCAGCATATGGGTGGGAACCCTCAACGTCCCATGATAGTTCTGGCATCTAACGGTTTGTACAAACCATTGCCGTAATTCAATACGTGGGCATGGTGTACACCAAGGAGACATGCGAGGTCGCGGAGGGGGAAGTGATTGGCTTGGATCATCTTATGGGCCCCACACCATAGGAAGTGTGGACGGGAAAGATCGCCCGGTTGTGCAAGAAGGATTTTATCTCTCATGGGTAAAGTGACGCACCTCTGCAGAGTGTAAGAACTATAACTTGTTACTCCCTGTTCCTGGAAGGAGCTGCGAACGCGGCGGGAAAGGAACCCCATGAAGGTTCTGGTAAACCCGTGAAGGCTGACGGACATAGCTTTTCAGAATAAAAGCAACCTTTGAAGAAATATTTATGAAAACTTGCATTGCCTACAACCTATGGTCTGTGGCTGTAGATATAGTGCATCAAACACTCCTTTTCTAGTGAACTTGCTGAGTACGCTCGTATTCAAAGTATCTTCTTAACCCTTGCTAGGTTCTAAATCCAGTATGGACGATGACTACATTAAGTTATGCTCCAGGAATCATCATTAAAAACCAAAACTCTTCAATGAAGACAAGGAAGTCAGCATATACATCAACTCAAGTGAAGACGAAGTTGCTAATTAGATATGAATAGAATTTCTAACCATAGAACCTACTTTTGTAGAGTATTGCAATAGCAGCAATGCAAGCCAGTAGTTCAGCTACTAGTTTTATAAGTATGGTAGTTATGAGTTATTTATTCTTGATTCTTCTTCGTAAGAAGTCTCTCTCTCTCTCTAACCTAAAGTGTTCTCTGGATCTTGTGTAAAGAGTTGAGTTGTAACCTATAGTCATGTCTTGGACCTGTTGTGTTTCTGTTGTACTACTCCAAGGGATGTAATACTAGTGAAAGGTGTTTTATTAGTGTTATGTCTACGACTATAGTGTACTACATCATGAAGTGGTATGGTGCGTCACCGCAAAAATAGCAAGATAGACAGAGCATACAACGCCGACATATGGAAGTGAATGCAGTTATGCCGGCAGTACCATGATACGTGCCATGGTCCAATCAAGAGATAACCTGGTGCATAAAGGATCACCCAAAGATAATGCCAAACCCAAGATCGTATGCATTGGTATTGGATCCGAAATTTGTCGGGCCTAGCATCAATGTGAAATTCTCAAAGGTAGTCATTGATAATGGAAGTAGTATCATCATCATGTACAAGGATACAATGCATAAGCTCGGAATAACGCAGAATATGCTGCAGCCCACAAGGACCACATTCCATGGGATAGTGCCGGGACTTTCCTGCGAACCCATTGGGAAGGTCCGAGTAGATGTGTTATTCGGCACAAGAGAGAATTGCAGAGCTGAAAAAATCTGGAGTTCGAGGTGGTAGACCTAGAAAGTTGCTATCATGCTTTACTCGGACGATCGGCATTGGCTAAATTTATGAGCACCTGCCACATTGGCTAAAATGAAGATGCCAGGGCCTCAGGGGGTAATAACAGTGGCTGGGGATTACAGAAAATCGATGGAATGTGCTTCGGTCGGGTCAAACCTGGCTGAGTCATTGGTAATTGCAAGAGAGAAAAGAAGGATTCAGGAAGTGGCAGCTCTGGCTCAGTCGGCACAGCTTAATATGCCGGCATTAGCCAATCCGCATAGGAGTGTATCTTTCCAGCCGACTAAGGAGACGAAGAAGATCCAAATTGATGATCAGTTCCCAGAGCGCACCATCACAATTGGTGCTGGCCTAGATGCCAAATAGGAAAGCGAGCTCACCAACTTCCTCCGTGAGAATCGGGATATCTTTGCATGGTCAACTCTGGACCTGCAAGGTGTCCCGAGGGAGTTGGCTGAGCACTCTTTGCATGTAAGGCCAGGAGCAAGGCCGGTGAAGCAACCTCTCCGCCGCTTCGCCGAAGACAGGAGAAAGATAATAGGGGATGAGATAGCTCGGCTCCTTGCAGCCGGGTTTATCATGGAAGTGCTTCATCCGGATTGGCTATCAAATCCGGTGTTGGTAGAAAAGAAAAAGGATGACCCAAATGTAGCCGTCGTATGGCGAATGTGCATCGATTACACGAACCTCAATAAGGCGTGTCCCAAAGATCCTTTTCCTTTACCTAGGATAGACCAAGTCATTGATTCGACCGTAGGCTGTGAGTTGTTATCATTTGTAGACGCGTATTCTGGTTTCCACCAGATACCGTTAAACCCGGCTGATCAACCCGTACGGGGCTTATTACTATCGCACCATGCCATTCGGCATGCGTAATGCAGGAGCAACATACCAAAGATGCATGCAAAAGTGTCTGCATGACCGGATAGGAAAAAATGTGCAAGTATATGTAGACAATGTCGTTATAAAAACCAAAGAGAGAAAAACGCTCCTTGAAGATATTCAGTAGACATTCGCAAACCTGAGAAGGTTCCGAATGAAACTTAACCCGGAAAAATGTACCTTTGGTGTGGCGGCTGGAAAATTACTCGGTTTCCTCGTGTCCAACCGAGGTATAGAGGCAAATCCAACTAAGATCCGAGTATTTGAAAGAATGGAACTGCCGAGGTGTCTGAACGATGTACAAAAATTTACAGGATGTCTTGCTTCTCTGAGTCGATTCGTATGTCAGCTAGGGGAAAAAGCATTACCTCTATACCAACTGATGAAAAAATCCGACAAGTTCGTCTGGACACCGCAAGCCGATAATGCATTTCATGAGTTAAAAAAGATGTTGGTCACAACACCGATTTTGGCTTCTCCATTGTCAAAAGAGCCTATGCTACTCTATCTCTATGTGGCAGCTACTAACAGAGTGGTAAGTGCGGTAGTTGTCGTGGAACGGAACGAAGAGGGTAAATCAGTACAAAGGCCGGTATATTACCTAGGTGAGGTATTAACGGCTTCAAAAGCAGAACTACCCGCACTACCAGAGGATGGCTTATGGAGTATACATGTCGGCAAAAAAACTTAAACAATACTTCGAAGAACATCCGATAAAAGTGATCTGTGAAGCACCCATAGCCGAGATATTAAGCAACAAAGATGCGAGTGGCCGAATAGCAAAATGGGCAATTGAGTTATCACCTTATGCTCCGCGGTTTGATAGACGATATGCAATTAAGTCTCAGGCAGTGGACGACTTCTTTGTGGATTGGGCCGAGGTATAGTATGAGCCCCCATTACCAGATCCGAACTATTGGACAATGCATTTTGACGGGTCCAAGCTAAGAAATGGGCTAGGAGCAAGAATAGTACTGACTTCACCGAAAAAAGATCAGCTGAAATACGTGTTGCAGATACATTTCGCTGCATCAAATAATGTTGCCGAGTATAAGCACTGGTCCATGGCTTGAAGATGGCAAAAGAGATTGGCATACGTCGGATTCTATGTTACGGGGATTCAGACCTCGTAGTACAACAAGTATCAGGAAATTGGGACGCACTAGATGCGAATATGGCCCTGTATAGGTTTCATGTGCAAAAGATCAGTGGTTATTTTGACGGGTGTGAGTTTCATCACATATCTCAGGCGGAAAATGACGCTGCGTATACACTGTCAAACTCGGATCGACTAGGCAATCAATTCCCCCAGGAATAGCTCTGGAGCACCTGAGAAAACCATCGATTACACCTTCGCCGGAATCCGAGTCAATTCATATCTCGGCTGAACAGTTAGAAGGAAATGTCCCAATGGAAATTGAAAAAGAATACGACCCGAATTATTTAAGGATTAATTCGGCCGACCCACGGGTGAACAGGGAAAAGCCCAAATATGTTATGTTGGCGGAAATATGGAAATTGACAACATAGTTTTTCTGGAGAAAGCCACGCCGACATGGGCACAACCCATATTCTCATTCCTTAAAGAGGAAATATTGCCGGGTTATGAGGTCCTGGCTGATAAGAGTAAATCTTGCCGGGTTATGACGATCATAAACAATGAGTTGTATAAGAGAAGTGTCACGAACATACTGCAACGATGCGTTGACTCGGCAGAAGGGTAGGAAATCCTTTTGGATATACATCAGGGAGAATGTGGGCATCACGCCTCGTCCAGAGCCCTAGTGGCCAAAGCAAGGCATGGATTTTATTGGCCAACTGCGCTGAAGGAAGCAAAGGAATTGGTAGAGAGGTGTAATGGTTGCCAGAGATACGCCGGCAAGATACATCTGCCTTCGTCCGAGTTAAAAACAATACCAATCACTTGGCCCTTTTTTGTATGGTGTTTGGATATGATAGGTCCATTAAAGCCCGCCCGAGGCGAAATGCCTTATATTCTTGTCAGGTGGACAAATTCACAAAGTGGATAGAAGTGAAATCGATAAGAAAATGTGACGGACCCACAACTGTGAAATTTCTCAAAGATATTATCTTGAGATATGGATACCCACACAGTATTATCACGGATAATGGCACAAACTTCGCTGAAGGAGCTTTTGCTAGATTCTCCCAAGAGAAACACATAAGACTAGATGTTGCCTCGATGGCTCACTCAGCATCGAATGGGCAAGTAGAAAGATTAAATGGACTGGTATTGTTAGGAATAAAACCTCGGCTAATCGAACCACTGCAAAGGTCGGCAGGATGCTGGATTGAGGAGCTTCCAGCAGTGTTGTGGAGCCTCAGGACCACCCCAAATAGACCGACGGGGTATACCCCATTCTTTCTAGTATACGGGGCAGAAGTTGTACTTCCAGCCGACATAATGCATGACTCGCCAAGAGTAGTCCAGTACACAAGTGCCGAGGTAAACGAAATATCGCGGCAAGACGATGTGGATTTGCTGGAGGAAGCAAGGGAATTGGCATTATCAAGATCAGCTATTTATCAGCAAGAGCTCAGACGATATCATATCAAAAAGGTCAGTCCAAGAGTTTTTAAAGAAGGAGATTTAGTTCTTCGGCTAGTGCAACGCACAGCCGGCATGCACAAGCTCTCACCCCCATGGGAAGGACCGTTTATCGTGATTAAAGCATTACACAATGATGCATACTACCTGATCGACGCTCAGCCACCAGAAAAGAACAAGGCAAACAAGGCCAGAGATGAATCAAAAAGACCATGGAACATAGCCTTACTTCGCCCGTTCTACACTTAGAAGTCCTATATTGCATATTGTGACGTGATGCACCAAATCAGAATATCAAGCATGTATCAAACTTCGGCACCCCGAGCAGTGACTTGGGGACTGCCCCATATTATTTCTTATTTTGAACTATGTATCAAACTTCGGCACCCCGAGCAGTGACTCGGGGACTGCCCCATGTTATTTATTATTTTGAACTATGTATTAAACTTCGGCACCCCGAGCAGTGACTCGGGGACCGCCCCATGTTGTTCTTTGTGTTGAATTATGTATTACATTTCGACAAACCCAAGTAATAACTCGGGGACTGCCTCATGTTGTTTGATATTTTTTGAGCATGTGTGAAACTTCAGTAACCCGAGCAATAACTCGGGGGCTGCCTCATATTGCCCGCTGATTTTTGGCATACGCATAAGAGTTCGGTAACTCAAGCAATAACCCGAGGACTTCCCCGACTAATCAATCATAAATCGCAAGATGCGATATAAGCTTGCCTCGGCCATCGGAGGAATAACACGGAGGAAACAACTAATGATTTCTAAGATCGTAGTAACAAGAACGACAACGTCAGCAAGTCGAGGTATAATGAGGGAAGTACCCTATCTATATCATTTTACCAATGAATACCTCGGGGAGGGTAGTAAGTCAATCTATGGTCTTAGAACATAGTACTTCAAGGAGAAATTGCAAAAACAACAACTCTACACCAAGTTTACATAAGAAACACAAGATGGATGCCGAACGAAAACCAGTCATATGAGAAAATATGATCCGGATCTACGAAGTTAAAGTTTGGCAAAGCAAAGATACGATTCACATAAACTCAATTAGATAGACTAACAACAATTACCAGGGCCTCAGAGGCCAAATGCAAAATGGTTCACATTATACCAAAAGGCGGATAATTGTTTCAAAGACAGCATACACCCGGTATACCAGGGACTTAAACGACTAAGAGTTTTTGAACCTAGACACCGGCAGAGGCCGAATCACCCGTAGGAGGGGCAGTAGTAGCATCAGGAGCTTCAGACGTGGGTGTCTCGGATGCAGGCGGAATGACCTCGGCTTCCTTCAGAGGGGTATCTTTAGGAACTAGGCGCTCCGAGGTTGTTTGGGCCTCTACATAGGTTACCTCGGCATCGACAGAGGCCGTAGTAACCTCTGGGAAAGCTCTGGCTGCTGGGAGATGCCAACTTGGGCTCGAGAGGTTTCAGTTCCTTTGGAAGACGATCGAGCGTCGTCATCCCCATCTGAGCTGTCATTGGAATCATCGACATTATCCGAACCATCCTCCGATTCATCTTGATCAGCCGAGTCACCACCAGATGCATCTTCAGCTTCGGCATCATCAGTCGGGTTGGGAAGAAAACTCGCCCCCTCGATCCAATGATGCACATCAGCATACTCGATAAGCTGGAAGGCACGGGCTAGACGGCGAGTAACGAATTCCGGATTCTCAACCCCAGGAGAGCCAGTGCGCAGATTCATCAGAATATCGAGGGAGATATCCTCGTACCAGGACAAAACAGCTGTAAGTGCCATATCAGCACCATCCCTTCCAGCAGATTCCCTCCATAGGTTAAGTTGAGTCTGAGATGCCATTAGCCTCGCCACAAGCACTTCCACTTTATCAATATCCGGCGAATTCGGCCAGAGAACATGGTAGGCTCGAATAGCTGCTTGCACCAGATCTCTTCCCATAATCTTCATTGGTCCAATAGTAGCGCCGACGACAATCAGGAAATCGTCCATGGAATACTCTTGACTCGAAGCAACGGGAACACCTCGGCGCTCGCGAGCAGAAATCACAGCCTTGGAGCTCACATGTTTAGCTTCGGGAAAATGATCTATACGAAAGAACGTCATATGAGTTAAAATAAGAAAAGAAGGAGAGTAACTCGACGAGATACAGAAACTTACGATGAATGTAACTCAACATTTTCTAGAGATCCCGGGACCAGTCAGTCCTACTCTTCTCAAAACGAATGATTTCCTCGCTCATCACCCGGTTCTTTAATTCAGCAGCATCAAGAAGTTCCTTGTCCTTCTGCAGCTGTAGTTGTTCGCATATTCCACCAGTGAGCCAAAGCTATGCCCGCTCTCAGTACGGGTCCGCACTTTACCTCGGGCCTGCTGAGTAACTGCAGCCGCCGCTAGACTCTTATGAAGAATAAGCTGAATGTCGGTGGCAAGGGTGACACCGGGTTTAGCGGTGGAAGCTCCTTTACAAAGTGCATCAGCAATGCTGGGCTGAGAAGAGCTTGTTGTCCCCTTCTAAGATGCCGAGGGTTTAGTAACAACAACTTTCTTGCTCTTAGTAGAGACTTCGGCAGGGGCAACAACTTCAGCACTGGGGATCACATCCTTGGCGGCAGGAGGAACTATAGTTTCCGAAGGGGCTGAGGTAGTGGTATCCTCGGTAGGAATTGGAGTAGGAACTGGAGCTGCGGTGATCAAAGGATCATTGGGGGAAACCTCAGGGGTCTTAAGAGGGACAGCAGGGTCAGCCGGGTGATCCGGCATAGGGGTTACATCAGCAACAACGGTAGGAGCAATGGGTTCATCTTGTTGAGGCAATACATTAGTCGGCGCAGGAGGAGAATCAACACGAGGGCGACTGGGAACCGAGTATCCTCCGGAGGTGGGGGAGAAGACGGCCAAGTAGTATGGGTTGTCATACTCGGACCGCTTGGCTTTGCGCAAAGAGGAGCTCTGCAAGGGAGTAAAATCTGGGTCAGAAACAGAAAGATAGAAACAAGAAATACAAATAAAAATAAACTCACCAAATAACCCCAGGCATGGTCTTACGCCTCGGGATATGCTGAGCAGATTTCTTGACTCGCTTCTTGGGGGCAGCACCAGAAGGATCCGTCGAAGCGGTGCGCTTCTTCGAAGCAACATGAGCCTCGGAAGCAAGAGGTTTGGCGTCGTGCACCTAGCCAGCTTGGTTAGCTGGGAAAGAAGGATCCGGAAATGCGTAAGAGATAGGCACCGCGACAACTACCTCAAGAATTTGGACGTTGTCCGAGTCACCTTCATCCGCACGGGCCGAGGTCTTGCTCCGGGGACGAACAGGAGCAGCATCCGACTTAGGGACAAACTCCTCCGGGTCAGGTTCTCCATTGTCCGGGGTATTGCGGTCAGCAGTCCAAGGAAGAGCCAAATCCGTGGCATCTTCTGTCTTCTGCTCCGCAAACCTCTGCGAGAGAAGTGAATAAGAGTTAGCAAAAGAGCAATGGAAAAACAACTCAGAAGAAAACACCAGTGTTTAACTTACCTGAGGAGGAGGATTCACGCGAGAAAATGGCCTCGGTCCCCACTTCCATTCCTCGGGCATCTCAATCCTAAAAATAGCCCAGACATGTTTATAGATATGATAATCATCAAGCACAACCGTAGAAACACGGTTGGGATCCAGAGGACCACTCATATAATAGAGCTTATGAGAGCGAAGCTGGAAGGGGCAGATTCGGCTGCTAACGAACGCAGTCATCAAATCTTCACCTCGGAGCCCAGCACGAGTCAGTTCCTTAAGCCGGAGCTCAAATGCCTCAGCAAGAGCATGCCTCTTCCTCGGATTGTATATCCAGTTCTTCTTTGAGGGAGGACCGATAGAGAAAGCAGGGAGCTGGATCTTGTCTTCTTTCCGAGTATTCTTGACATAGAAAAATGATCTATGCCACTTCTTACAAGATTCGAGGCCGGCGACCCGGGGGAACATAGAGTTTTTCCGAGGTGTAATGGATGCAGCCCCGCATTGGGTGAGAGATTTCTCAGAAGGATGAAGAGATTTATCCAGCACTACGTTAGCTCGGATCTGAAAGAATTTGGACCAAATGTCTACGGAAGGCCAGAGGCCGAAATACCCCTCCGAAGCCGAGATAAAGGCCAACAGAGAGGCTACGGTGTTAGCCGGCAGGTGATGCGGCTGAAGGCCGAAATAATCTAGGAAGGTCCTAGCAAAGTCACTAAGAGGGAGGCTGAATCCATGAGCGAAGTGGGACAAAAAACTACATACTCGCCCTCATTGAGTACAGGGGAGGATTCTTTGTCGGGTAAGCGACAACTTACCTTGGCAGGAATTCGGTGTGTTTTGATCAGCCATTCTATCTCCCGGTGAGTAACCGCGGAACCCTGCCAGGAACCACGCTCTGGACCGCCCACAAGGTCATCTTCCCCAACGAGAGCGTCGCTAGCGGAGCTAGACATGGGCTCGTCGGAGGAATCGACCGAAGAAGAACTGGCGGCGGGGAGAGGCCTAGAGGTGCAGGGCCCCGTCGCGACGGTGACAAACGCAGCGGCGGAACAGAGAAAGCACCGCCGCGGGGAATATTGGAATACTAGAATAATGCCTAACGCTGGGACCTAGCGACGGCGCTGTAAGAAAACTCACCGGCGAGAACTCCAAAGCGGAGGCGTTGCAGCGAGGTCGCGGGAGCCGGAGAACCGCAGCGTATCCGTCGAAGGGGAACGGCGGTGGCGCGACCACTAGAACGCAAACGGAGGCGGCGACGCGGGGAAGAAGACGAAGGGAATAGAAAGGGGGAAAGTGAATCATCCTACCCCGCTCCCCTCTTTATAACCGCGTAGGGTAAACCGTAGTGGGATCGTGGCTGTGCCACGCTAACCGCGTAATCGCGTGTATCGCTTAACCGCTCGCGGGTTGTGGAGCCACAATGAAGGCCACATGGCGCAGGAGGGGATCGGGCCTTCTGACTGTTGCGGTACTCGAGGCGTCACTGCGCCGACGCGACGGGCGCAGTAATCACTGTAGTGTGTCAGTGAACACTGTAGAGGGACAAAAAACTAGAGAACAATGATGGTTGGTACATGTACGACGAGGCTTACCCAGGAAGCCAAGCAAATACCTCGAACGAAAGGAGATAACTCGGAACGTAGTCCACAGCGGGAAAAAGATGAGATGAGGTAGAGGATAACAGAAAAAGAACGTCGGCCAAGAAACACCTCGGAAAGAAAGAAAGAAGATACATGTCTGGAAACTAATGTGGCCCGGCCGAGGTTTCCGGCAGGGCCGCACCAGCTTCGGGGACTAATGTTGGGGGGGGGGGGGGGGGACCCCGGATAGGGTCAAGATAGGGGAAAGAAGAAAGGAGTCTCCCTCACCTTAAGCAGAATTACTGACTGTGTTGGCTGAATCATGCAAGATCCGGCCAAGATAGGTTGAGCCTTGGCGAATATAAAATAAGTAACGCCTTACTCGGTCGACGTATGAGCTTTGTCGGCCGAATAAGGCTGGTCGACTTGTATGCAGGTGAAGACCGAGCCAAGTTATGTGAGATAAGGCCGAGTAACATGAGACTTGCAGGAGGAGGAGCCTATAGTCAAGCCCTAGTTGCTGGCTAGGAGGAATCTAGACAGAGCCAAGCGCTAAGGACAAAGAGCAGAGCTGCAGAGGGTCAGACAAGCGTCATGGAGGTGACAGTGAGGAAGCCCGAGGCGCGCATGTGAGGGCCTCTAGAACCTTGCTACCGATAGAAGGGGGACACAGAAAGGAGCCCGCCGAGTTACCACTTTGGGACAAGCATATTCCAAGAATATGCTTGCCACGTCAGCCCTAGAAGGAGTCAAGGAACCCCTTTATAAGGAGGGGTAGGGGATCCAGAGAGAGGGATCGATTCATTCCAGACCAAAGGGCTCGTGTAGAAGTTCTCTTCTTCTCTTTGATACAGCTCAAGGAGCATTTGTAGTTCTTGAGAGGAGGAATAAATATCTAATTGTTAGTCATTTGAGTGTATAAATCACTACATCTTTCCTCCCCGGATCCCTCTAGCATCCATTGGCCCCATACTTTAGCCTACCCATGACATCTACCGTGCCACCACCACGACAGGCATCTACATACGTGCATTTTAGAAAAAAAGCTAAAACATCTTATATTTTGGAAATGAGAGAGTAGTTGCGAGCACACATGTGAATGGTACATGGGGGCATATGGTGGGAGGGAGGGGCTGGACACCTAGTGAGACTGGGACATGTGCGGTTTTATCCACCTCCCCAAAATCTCTAAAACCCTATTACTGGTCTCATTGGCGTGCTAAACCAACAAGAAACTAGCATCTACCCTTCGTGCGGTGTCAGTGGAGGCTAGAGGGGACCATGAGGATCTCTAATCACCTACCTCAACTTCTCTACTCCCAACTCCCGCATGCGCTGAGCAAACGATCATGTCCATTTTTTATTAAACAAGGTTGGTGCCAAAGGACTAAGATGCATCATGTATTCCTGTCGGTGGTACAACTTAAAAAAGGACCAAAGGAAATAAGAAAAATACACCCTAGAAGTCAACCATGCAGATGCTAGGGACTTAGCAACCTTATTGTCCAATATCCCCCAGCTCCGCTCCCTACCCCGTGACTGCTTCCTCCACCAGAGAAGCACAACAAGAAATACGAGGCTCAGCCCTCTACAAATTTGGCCAGCGGGATCTGAAACTCTACTCCCATACACTTGGGAAGAACATTGATCCCTACTATACAACCTACTTTTGCCGGGACCTTGCCCCTGCTGGAGATATGCCCAAGATGCAATAATAAAATGGTTATTATTATATCTTTGTGTTTATGATAAATGTTTGCATCCCATGCTATAATTGTATTAACCGGAAACATTAATACTTGTGTGTTTTGTAAATATAAAAGAGTCCCTAGTAAGTCTCTTGTTAAACTAGCTTGTTGATTAATAAATGATCATGATTTCCTGATCATGGACATTGGATGTTGTTAATGTAGGGGTTCGTAGCATGGAAAACAAAAATTTTCTATCGCATACAAACAAACAAGCCAAGATCTATCTACTAGATTGTAGCAACGAGTCGATGGAATAACTCACCCTCGAAGATTCCAAAGCGTTTAACGAGAGCGGATTCTCGTGGGTGATGTAGTCGTACTCTTTCCGATCTCAAGATCGTGTAGACGATCCTTCCGGCATCACGTTAAAGGCGCTCATGATCGGTCACACGTTCGGTACTGACAAAGACCTTCCTCTCCTTGTTCCAAAGAGGCGGAGGTTGTAGCACTCTCCTCGCGATTCCGGCGGCCTGGCGTGGTACTAAGTAGAGGAAGATCCCATGAGGCTCGCCTTAAGCCGGTGCGAGTATGGTGGAGTATGAGAGAGGCTATTAGTGGTCTAGTAATTAGACACACCAATTAGAAGGCTCTAAACCAATTAGAAGGCTCTAAACCGAAGGCTAAAGCAATTAGAAGCTCTAAACCAAAACGGCTCTAAACTGGAGGTAGAAGATAGGAACTTGTGTGTACTAGGAGGGGAGCCCTGCCCCTCCTTATATAGATGGGAGGGGCCGGAGGCCAAGGGGAGGAGTCCCTCCCCAAGTCGGCCTTGGGAGGCGCGCCGTCCAAGGGGACTCCTCCCCCAAGTCGGCCTCCACCAATCCTCCTTCTCCTCTTTCCGAAAACTGGCAGTTTGACTTTTCAAACTAGCCGTTTGACTTTTCAAACTAGCCGTTTGACTTTTCAAACTAGGATTTGAATTAACCCTTTATCTCGGACAGCGATAACACTTAGTACATGATGCAATCATACCAACTTTGATATAACACATTCATGTACCCTCCCCGGTCTTGGACATTCCGGAACCTTCTAGAACATTCCCGATGAAAACACCGGAATCATTCCGCAACTCCGAAACGGGACTTTCCTTATATGAATCTTATTCTCCGGACCATTCCGGATCACCTTGTGATATCCCGGATCCCATCCGAGACTCCGAACAACATTCGGTCTATTTCTCATAATACCATAACTACTCAAACAACGTCGAATCCTTAAGTGTGTCTCCCTACGGTTCGTGAATTATGCAGACATGATCGAGACACTTCTCCGAACAATAACCAATAGAGGAATCTGGAAATTCATATGGCTCCCACATATTTCTACGATTACTTTGCGATCGAATGAACCACTTACATACGATACCAATTTCCCTTTGTCTCACGATAGTTTACTTATCCGAGGTTATGATCGTCGGTATCTCTGCATACCTAGTTCAACCTCGTTACCGATAAGTGCTCTTTTCTCGTTCCCGTGATATGTGATCCCTTGTGAGCCAGTCACATGCTTGCAAGCTAATTGGATGAAATTCCACCGAGAGGGCCCAGAGTATATCTATCCGTCATATGGATGGACAAATCCCATTCTTGATCCATGTGTCTCAACCAATACTTCCCGAACACTCAATGCCACCTTTATAACCACCCAGTTACGGTGTGATGTTTGATGTCATCAAAGCATCCATCCGGTAAAGGTGATATGCATGATCTCATGGTCGAAGGAATTAGGTTACTATGTATCAGAAAGAATATAGCAATTGAACTATTGAAATGACTTGATCTTTATGCTACGCTTATCTATAGGAGTATGTCCACCATATAATTCTCCTAACGATATGATCTTGTTGTTGATAACATCTCAATGTTCATGATAGGGAAACCACAATCATCTATCAACCAACAAGCTAGCGAAGTATAGAGGCTATACTAGGGACTTCAAATTAAGTTTACAAATCACACAAGTATCAATGTTTCCTTGTTAATACTATTATAGCATGAATGTAAACATTTATCATAAACACAAAGATATAATAATAACTACATTTATTATTGCCTCTAGGGCATATCTCCAACAGTCTCCCACTTGCACTAGAGTCATCTAATCTAGATTACATGGTAATATACCGAACACCCATGGCGGTTTGGTGTTGGTCATGTTTTGCCCTCGGGAGAGGTTTAGTCAACGGATCCATACATTCAGATCTGTGTGTACTTTGCAAATCTTTATATCCCCATCCTGGATATGTTCTCGAATAGCGTGAAAACGTAGCTTGATATGCTTCAGCTTCTTGTGTGACCTTGGTTCTTGCGCATTGGCTATGGCGCCCATGTTATCACAGTAGATAGACATTGGGTCCAGCGCACTAGGAACCACACCCAGCTCTGTAATGAACTCTTTCATCCATATCGCTTGCGAAGCCTCCAAGCGACCATGTATTCCGATTCAGTTGAAGATCTCGCCACAACGCTTTGCTTTGCACTCCTCCAGCTAACTGCTGCACCATTCAAAATAAATACGTATCCGGATTGTGATTTAGAATCATCCGGATCGGTGTTCCAACTAGCATCGGTGTAACCATTAACAACGAGTTGTTCATCACCTCCATAAGAAAGAACCATATCCTTAGTTCTTCTCAAGTACTTAAGGATGTTTTTGATCATTGTCCAATGATCCACTCTGGATCACTTTGATATCTGCTAGTTAAACTAACGGCATATGCAATGTCGGGTCTAGTACATAGCATGGCATACATTAGAGATCCTATGGTGAGGCATAGGAGTCTTACTCATCCTTTCTCTATCTTACGCGATGTCGGACTTTGAGTTTTACTCAAGGTCGTATTGGGCAACATGGGCAAGAATCCTTTCTTGCTTTCTTCCATTCCAAACCTCTTTAGAACTTTGTCCAAATATATACTCTGTGACAATGATATTTGGCGTTTCGATCTATATCTATAAATCTTTATGCCTAATATGTAAGCTGCTTCGCCAAGATCCTTCATTGAAAAACTATTATTCAAATATTCCTTGACACTATTAAGAAGGTCTACATCATTCCTAATCAACAATATGTCATCCACATATAGTATTAAGAATGCTCTGAGCTCCCACTCACTTTCTGTAAATACAAGCTTCTCCATAAGTTTGTATAAAACCAAAACTTTTGATTACCTTATCAAAAGCGTTGATTCCAACTTCGGGATGCTTGCTTCAATCCATAGATGGACCGTTGAAGTTTGCATACCTTGTTAGCATCTTTAGGATCGACAAAACCTTTGGGTTGCATCATATACAACTCTTCATCAATGTCTCCATTGAGGAATCTTTGTTTGACATCCATCTACCATATCTCATAATCATAATATGCAGCGATTGCTAACATAATCCTCCAGACTTTAGCTTACTCTTGGTGAGAAAGTCTCATCGTAGTCAACTCCTTGAATTTGTCGAAACCCTTTTGCAACAAGTCGAGCTTTATAGACGGTAACATTACCATCAACATCTGTTTTCTTCTTGAAAATCCATTTGTTCTCGGACCTTCCGGCCATCCCGTAAGTCCACCAAAGTCCATACTTGGTTTTCGTACATGGATCCAATCTCGGTTCATGGCTTCTTGCCATTTATTGGAATCTGGGCTCATCATCGCTTCCTCATATGTCTCGGGGTCATCGGTGTTGTCCACCAACATGACATTCATAACGGAATCATACCAATGCAGGTGGTACGAGTTCTCGTTGACCTCCGAGGCTGTAGCAACTTCAACCAAGTTTCATGATCACCATCATTAGCTTCCTCTCTTATTGTGCGGGCACCACAGAACTTCTTCCGGTCTTTGCGCTACTCGCATTTCGAGAGAAGGTTCGACAACCTCGTCGAGTTCTACTTTCCTTCCAGTCACTTCTTTCGAGAGAAATTCCTTCTCTAGAAAGGATCCATTCTTGGCAACGAAGATCTTGCCTTCGGATCTATGATAGAAGGTATACCCAATAGTTTCCTTCGGGTATCCTATGAAGACGCATTTTTCCGCTTTGGGTTCAAGCTTGTCCGGCTGTAACTTCTTTACATAGGCTTCGCATCCCCAAACTTTAAGGAACGACAATTTAGGTTTCTTCCCAAACCATATTTCATACGGTGTCGTTTCAACGGATTTAGATGGTGCCCTATTTAAAGTGAATGCGGCTGTTTCTAATGCATAACCCCAAAATGATAGCGGTAAATCTGTAAGTGATATCATAGAACGAACCATATCTAAGAGAGTTTGATTACGATGTTCGGACACACCATTACGCTGTGGTGTTCCCGGCGGTGTCAATTGTGAAAGTATTCCGCATTTCTTCAAATGCTCGCCAAACTCGTAACTTAGATATTCACCTCCACGATCAGAGCGTAGAAATTTAATCTTCTTGTTACGTTGATTCTCTACCTCACTTTGAAACTCCTTAAACTTCTCGAAAGTTTCGGATTTATGTTTCATGAAATAGATATACCCATATCTAATCAAGTCATCCGTGAAGGTAAGAACATAACGATAACCACCGCGCGATGCTACACTCATTGGACCACACACATCGGTATGTATGATTTCCAATAAGTCCGTAGCTCGGTCCATCATACCAGAAAATGGAGTCTTAGTCATTTTCCCATCGGACATGCTTCGCATCTTTCAAGTGATTCAAAATCAAGTGATTCAAGAAGTCCATCGAATGGAGTTTCTTCATCGTTTCACTCCAATGTGACCAAGGCAGCGATTGCCACATATAGGTCGTATTATCGCTTGATTTCAAACGTTTAGCCTCAATGTTGTTGATATGTGTATTTCCACTATCGAGATTCAATAAGAATAAACCATCTATCAAAGGTGAATGTGCATAAAACATACTACTCATATAAATCGAACAACCATTATTCTCGGATTTAAACAAGTAACCGTCTCGCAATAAACAAGATCCCGATATAATGTTCATGCTCAACGCAGGCACCAAATAACAATTATTTAAGAATGAAACTAATCCCGATGGTAGATGAAGGGGTAGCGTGCCGACCGCGATCACATCAACCTTTGATCCGTTTCCCATGCGCATCGTCACCTCATTCTTCGCTAGCTTCCGTTTATTCTATAGCACCTGTTTCGAGTTACAAATATGAGCAACCGAACCAGTATCAAATACCCAGGCACTACTACGAGTACTAGTGAGATACACATCAATAACATGTATATCAGATATACCTTTCTTCTTGATGTTGCCGTTCTTCAAATCCGCCAAGTACTTTGGGCAATTCCGCTTCGATGACCTTCTCCCTTGCGGTAAAAGCACTCGATGTCGGGCTTAGGTCCAGCCTTGGTCTTCTTAAATCGGCGTGGTAACTTTCTTACCACCCTTCTTGAAGTGTCCCTTTGGCTTAGACTTGCCTTTCTTGAATTTGGTGGTCTTATTGACCAACAACACTTGGTGCTCTTTCTTGATCTCCACTTCGCAGATTTCAACATGGAAAGAGTTACAACGTCTTGTTCCCTTACGCATGTTGTAGTTCATCACAAAGTTCTTGTAACTTGGTGGTAGTGATTGGAGGACACGGTAAATCCCCAAAGCATTAGGAATCACTATACCCAAGCTTTGAAGTTTGTTTGCGTGCCCGGACATCTTAAGCACATGCTCACCGAATTGCCCTCTTCCATCTTGCGGTTAAAGAACTTTTCGAAGCCTCATAGCTTTCAATTGCCGCATGAGTCTCAAAAATCAATTTGAGATCCTCGACAATATCATATGGGTCTGAATCCTCAAACCTTTTACAAGCTCCGATTCCAAACCATACAAGATAGCACATCGAACTATGGAGTCTTGATTCTTAGAAGCGAGGTAAACATTCTTTACTTCATCGGGAGCATCACCAGTGGGTCACCAATGGTGCATCCAAAGACATAGGTCAAATTACCAGCTATGAGGACAATCCACAAATTGCGGAACCAATCCGCGAAGTTGCTTCCATTGTTTTTCAACTTTTCTTTCTCTAGGAACGCATTAAAATTGATGGTAGGGGCTGCCATTGATCTACAACATATTTGCAATAGTTTAGACTAAGTTTATGACAAATTGAGTTCAAATTAATTAATGTAATTAAACTAGGTGAACTCCCACTCAAAACAATATCCCTCACATTGTTTTAGTGATCACACGAACCAAATCCACTACATCAACACCGATCATCACGAGAGTTGATATAGTTTCAATGGCGAACAATCGTCATGTTCATCATATCTACTATATGATTCATGCTTTACCTTTCGGTGATCCGTGTTCCGAGACCATGTCTGTACATGCTAGGCTCGTCAAGATCAAAACCTTAGTTTCCGCATGAGCAAATCTGGCTTGCTCACGTTGTATACACTTGCGGAATCTAACACACCCGATCATCACGTGGTGCTTCGAAACAACAAGCTTTAGCAACGGTGCTAACTAAGGGTGAACACTTTATGACTTGAAATTCATGTGCATGAGGGATCATCTTATAATGCTACCGTCGTCTACTAAGCAATACAAGATGCATAAAGGATTAACATCACATGCAATTCAATATATTTGTGATATGATATGGCCTTTCTTCTTCGTGCTTCCGATCTCTATCTTCAACAACGAACATGATCTCCATCATCACCGGCATTGCATCAAGGTCAATGACGCCTCTCCATGGTTGTCGTCCACCGGCTTCAACTATTACAACTACTTTGAATAGACACGCGGGTCTTAACATAAATTAAAGACAACCATATGGCTCCTGCCGGTTGCCGACTTACAATAAGGAACATTGCATACATCAAATATAATCACAATCATGGCCATATCACATCATCAGACACCCTGCAAAACAAAGTTAGACGCCTCTACTTTCTTTGCATATTTTACGTGGTTTGGGGCTTTCAATAAGTGTCGTTCTAACTTACGAACAAGAACCACAATATTGATACTAGTATTGTTAATCACCCGTTGTAAATTGGATCTTAACTATGCTAGGAGAAACAGGCACCCATAAAAGCCACTTATGCAATACAAGTTGCATGTCAAGCGTGGAGCAAGTCTCATGAACGATGTCATGTAAGGTTAGCCCGGGCCGCTTCATCCCAACATACCGCAAGATGCAAAGTATACAAGAAGCAATCGACAATAAAAGCATCAACGCCCACAATGACCATTGTGTTCTACTCGTGCAACAGATCTACATATAGACACGGCTCTGATACCACTGTAGGGGTTCGTAGCATGGAAAACAAAAATTTTCTATCGCATACAAACAAACAAGCCAAGATCTATCTACTAGATTGTAGCAACGAGTCGATGGAATAACTCACCCTCGAAGATTCCAAAGCGTTTAACGAGAGCGGATTCTCGTGGGTGATGTAGTCGTACTCTTTCCGATCTCAAGATCGTGTAGACGATCCTTCCGGCGCCACGTTAAGCGGCGCTCATGATCGGTCACACGTTCGGTACTCGACGAAGACCTTCCTCTCCCTTGTTCCAAAGGTGACGGAGGTTGTAGCACTCTCCTCGCGATTCCTAAGAAGACAACAAGTGGTACCGAAGTAGAGGGAAGATCCCAGGCTTCGCCTTAAGCCGGTGCGAGTATGGTGGAGTATGAGAGAGGCTATTAGTGGTCTAGTAATTAGACACACCAATTAGAAGGCTCTAAACCAATTAGAAGGCTCTAAACCGAAGGCTAAAGCAATTAGAAGCTCTAAACCAAAACGGCTCTAAACCGGAGGTAGAAGATAGGAACTTGTGTGTACTAGGAGGGGAGCCCTGCCCCTCCTTATATAGATGGGAGGGGCCGGCGGCCAAGGGGAGGAGTCCCTCCCCAAGTCGGCCTTGGGAGGCGCGCCGGCCAAGGGGACTCCTCCCCCAAGTCGGCCTCCACCAATCCTCCTTCTCCTCTTTCCGAAAACTGGCAGTTTGACTTTTCAAACTAGCCGTTTGACTTTTCAAACTAGGATTTGAATTAACCCTTTATCTCGGACAGCGATGACACTTAGTACATGATGCAATCATACCAACTTTGATATAACACATTCATGTACCCTCCCCCCCGGAGTGCCGGACATTCCGGAACCTTCTAGAACATTCCCGATGAAAACACTGGAATCATTCCGCAACTCCGAAACGGGACTTTCCTTATATGAATCTTATTCTCGGACCATTCCGGATCACCTCGTGATATCCCGGATCCCATCCGAGACTCTGAACAACATTCGGTCTCTTTCTCATAATACCATAACTACTCAAACAACGTCGAATCCTTAAGTGTGTCTCCCTACGGTTCGTGAATTATGCGGACATGATCGAGACACTTCTCCGAACAATAACCAATAGAGGAATCTAGAAATTCATATGGCTCCCACATATTTCTACGATTACTTTGCGATCGAATGAACCACTTACATACGATACCAATTTCCCTTTGTCTCACGATAGTTTACTTATCCGAGGTTATGATCGTCGGTATCTCTGCATACCTAGTTCAACCTCGTTCTGATAAGTACTCTTTTCTCGTTCCGTGATATGTGATCCCTTGTGAGCAGTCACATGCTTGCAAGCTAATTGGATGGCATTCCACGAGAGGGCCCAGTATATCTATCCGTCATATGGATGGACAAATCCCATTCTTGATCCATGTGTCTCAACCAATACTTCGAACACTCAATGCCACCTTTATAACCACCCGATTCTGGTGTGATGTTTGATGTCATCAAAGCATCCATCCGGTAAAGGTGATATGCATGATCTCATGGTCGAAGGAATTAGGTTACTATGTATCAGAAAGCATATAGCAATTGAACTATTGAAATGACTTGATCTTTATGCTACGCTTATCTATAGGAGTATGTCCACCATATCATTCTCCTAACGATATGATCTTGTTGTTGATAACATCTCAATGTTCATGATAGGGAAACCACAATCATCTATCAACCAACAAGCTAGCGAAGTATAGAGGCTATACTAGAGACTTCAAATTAAGTTTACAAATCACACAAGTATCAATGTTTCCTTGTTAATACTATTATAGCATGAATGTAAACATTTATCATAAACACAAAGATATAATAATAACTACATTTATTATTGCCTCTAGGGCATATCTCCAACAGTTAATAATAAGATCATATCATTAGGAGAATGATATGATGGACACACACCCATAGTACGCATAGTATAAGATCAAGTCATTAAGTTCGTTTTGCTATAAGCTTTCAGATACATAGTATCCTAATCCTTCGACCATGAGATCATGTTAATCACCGTCACCGGATGATTACTTTGATGACATTAAACGCCACTTCCGTAACTGGGTGGTTATAAAGGTGGCATTGGGTATTCTGAAAGTATGTGTTGAAGAGCATGGATCAAGAGTGAGATTTGTCCATCCATATGACGGATAGATATACTCTGGGCCCTCTCGATGGAATGTCATCCAATTGGCTTGCAAGCATGTGACTAGGTCACAAGGGATGTCATATCACAGTATGAGAAAGAGTACTTATCGGTAACTAGGTTGAACTAGGTATAGAGATACCAACGATCAAACCTCGAAAAAGTAAAGTATCACGCGACAAAGGGAATCGGTATCGTATGTGAATGGTTTATTCGATCACGAAGTTATCGTTGAATATGTGGGAGCCATTATGGATCTCCAAATCCCGCTATTGGTTATTGACTAGAGAGGTGTCTCGATCATATAGTTCGCGAGCCGTAGGGTGACACACTTAAGGTTCGATGCTGTTTAAGTAGATAAGGAATATGAGTTGGAGACCGAATATTATTCGGAGTCTCAGATTGGATCCAGGACATCACGAGAAGATCCGGAGAATAAGATTCATATAAGGAAAATGGTTTTCCGGGGTTCGGAAAAGTTCCTGGTATTTTGACCGGAGCTTATAGAATGTTCTAGAGGGAACACCAGTGGGTCCACCACCCCGGGAGGGGTCACTTGGGATATGGCATGCCGTGGGGGCCCTAGGGGCCAGCCGCACCAAGCCAAAGGGCCAACCGGCCAGCACTAGGAAAAAGGATCAAAACCCAGTTTGAATAGTCAAACCCTAGTTTTGGAAGGAGAGGAGACTTGGGGGCCAAGTCCCCAACTCTTCTCCTTGTGGCCGAGTTGGGGGGAACTCGGCTAGGGTTGGGAACCCTCTTGGCCGCCGCCCTCCCACTATATAATGAGGGGTGGGGCGCATCCCTTGGCTCCTTGCACCTCAGCCCTAGCCGCCGACTACCCCTCTCTCCTCTACCGTCCTGCTCCGGCTTAGGCGAAGCCCTGCAGAAATCCTCCACCAGCACAATGTCTTCATGTTGCTGGGATTTCGAGGATATCTACTACCTCCGCTGCCCGCTGGAACAGGAAGAGGAAGGTCTTCATCGACTCCGTACGTGTGACCGTGTGCGGAAGAGCTGCCGGAACAAGGCGCCGGAAGGATCGTCTACACGATCTTGATATCGGCAAGTGATCGACTATATTAACCATAAGATCTAATCTCGTTAACGCTTTGAATCTACGAGAGTTAGTTCTCTATAATCTCGTTGCACCGAATTCGTAGATTAGATATTGGCTTTGCCACAGATTAGATCTTGGTTTTATGTGTTCTTAAGATATAATTTTTTTTCCATGCAACGAACCCTACAGCCCCCGCCATCGTCTGACGGCAGCGCGAGCCGGGAATAGCCTTGGTTCGGACCGGGGCAGCGGCGAAGACTCTCCACTACCGTAGCTATGGATAGACATGGGAAAGAAAAGAAATGAGAGCCCTAGTTATGTCCACTTTGATTCCTCCTAATAAGATCCTAAACACTCTGTTAAGGTGCTCTAAGCATGGCGAGTATACCTTAATGTAACCGTGACTATGAATTAAATGCTAACAAGCTAGCATAGGCCAAGAAATTGATCGGAATTCGTTCTGTATATGCAAAGCTATTTCTAAACAACAATCGAGTCGATCCATAGGATGTTGTATGTTTATACTTTCTCCATTTCAAAATATAAGATATTTTTAGTTTATGAAGAAAATATATTTAGACATCTTTTAACGTGTAGATTCACTTCAAACACGAATGAACCAGACTAGACTTGTAACTCTTTCTTTTCCTTTCTTTTTCTGTTGCTTTGGTTCTTGCTTTCTGGCATGAATCCTTGCATGAACCACCGCCCTGTACACCTTGTTGGGGCTTTCCCTCTATCTTAATGAAGAGGCAGTGCTCCTGCCGGTTGCCCAAAAAAAAAAAAAACTCTAAATATATTTATTTTATAAAGCTAAAACATTCGTATATTTTGAAAGTAGTTAATACTCGAGCAGCAGCCGCGCAACAAGTCAAAGAAAACGGACATGCTAACACAAGGCCAAATCAAATTTCCGGGATTCAGCTTGTCAAATGCTCGCTCGCTCGTTCAGATCGTATGACATTTCGGCAACTACTATTTCTTCCGTTTAGAAATATAAGATGTTTTAGGTTTGTAAAGGAGATGTATAGGTTCAAACGAAGTTGTCTAGATATATCCCATTCACAAACCTAAAACATCTTATATTTCCAAACGGAGGGAGTATATGTTTATCGAGCACTATACAAGTTCAGTAACACGCCGAGACACGGAAGGAAGCGAACGTCGCACCCTGCACGGCGGTGGGCGGCAGCGAGCGCCACGCATCATCGTCAGCTAGCTAGCTGCCTCCTCGCCGGGGCCCGCCAAGAAACGCGCGCTTGATCTTCCCGATGAGCACCTTGGGCACGGCGAGCCAGCCCCCCGCCGGGCTCCGCGGCCGCCTCCTCGCGCCGCCGTCCGCGTGCAGCAGCAGCCGGTTGAGCCGCGCCACCATCGCGTTGAGCTCGAACGAGTCGTACAGCGTGCTCCGCTGCTGCACCACGCTCCGCCCGACGCCCACGGTCACGGGGCCGTCCCGAACACCGGCGCTCGCGGGCGCCGCCGCTGCCGCCATGCCGCGCCCGTCAGCGGCAGCGCGCCACGGTTCGTCCGGGAACATTCCCGGGCCGCGCGCGCTACCCGTGCTCGCGACGAGGCCGGCCGCAAGGCAAGAGCTTTTGCCTGTCTGCTCGCGCGTGTGCAGGCGCGGCGGGGGTGCCGATCACAAGGCCAGCCAAGCCCGCGTGGGTTTTGACGTCGCGAGGCGGACGCCCCGAGAGCAGACAAGAGCCGGAGCACGGAAGCTTCCAACAGCACAAAGCACACATAAATAAACAGTTCCCCCAGCAAGTCTTATCACACGAACGACGGATGTCCCATCGAATCGCTCGTTTTCACGGCGGTTGCATCCAACAATTCAATCGATCAGCTCAACGGCAAGACAGACACGCGCAACGCCGCTGATAGCCACGCCTACCAGAGATTTATGCCAGATAACTTACATTTAGGTCATAGTGTTCTAGAACTGGCGCAGCTTCTAGCACGTGAACAAGTCGGAGAACATCGAATTTGCCGTAGGAGCCGAGGTCCATGCGCAAGGTCAGGCAGGTGCCTTAGACGCACTAGTAGGTATATCATTAGTTTTTGGGCAGTGCTAGGCGTCACCGGGGATGAAAGCTTTCCGTCCCCGGGTTCCCGGCCGTCTGATCTAGGCAGATCAACGGTTGAATCTGATTTCAGTCCTTTCATTCCGTTTTTCCGTTTTTGTTATAAACGTCCAGCTTTTGCTACATATAGTTCCGCTTTTGCTACATATAGTCCCGCTTTTACTACATGTAGCAAAAAAAAAGGTTTGGCCTAGAAAATACAAAAATAGACTAGACCTCGCCGGGACCTCGCCGGAGACCGTGTAGCAATTTTTTTTGCTAATATAGCAAACACGACCTCGCCGGAGACCTCGCCGGAGACTTTCGCCGGAGAGCTCACCAGAGACTTTCGCCAAAGACCTTATAGCAAAAACTTTGCGCTAGTGTAGCAAAATCACAAAAAGATTGTGAAGGGAATATGCCCGAGAGGCAATAATAAAGTGGTTATTATCGTATTCCTTATTTATGATAAATATTTATTTTGCATGCTATAATTGTATTAATACGGAAACGTTAATACATGTGTGTTAAATAAACAAAAAGGAAGTTCCTAGTTATGCCTCTCTTATAAACTAGCTCGTTGATTAACATGATGATCAAAGTTTCCTGATCATGCACATTGAATGTTGTTAATAACGAGGTCACAACATTAGTGTAATGATGTGATGAACATTCATCCGAAGTATAGCATTACGATCAAAGTCATTGAGTTTATATTGCTATAACAACTTACGAAGTGATCCTAATCCTTAGACCATGAGATCATGTCAATCACTAACACCGGAAGAGTTTCTTGTTGACATCAAACGTCACACCGTAACTGGGTGATTATAAAGATGGCTTCAGAACTACTAAAGTGTTATGTTGAGACCCATGGATCGAGAGTGGAATTTATTCATCCTAATGACGGATAGATATGCTCGGCCCTCTCGGTGATATCACATTGATTAGCTTGCAAGCAAGTGATTTAATCACTAGAATGTTATATCACGAAAACGAGAAAAGAGTGCATGTCGGTAACGAGATCAAACTAGGTATGGAGATACCGATGATCGAATCTCGGACATGTAATATATCGTGAAACAAAGGGATTAAGATACTAGCGTAAAAGGTTCACACGATCATAGAAGTCATCGTTGAATGTGTGGGAGTCAGTATGGATCTCCAGGTCCCGCTACTGATTATTGATCGGAGAAGGGTCTCGATCATGTCCGCATTATTCGCGAACCGTAGAATGACACACTTAAGGGATGCCGATACCATTCGGAGCAAATGATATGCCAGAAAAAGAAAAAGAAAGCGCAGGAATTTATTTCACTAGACACCGAAACTGTTTCGGTTGAAATTGCTGAAACTGGTTCTGCATGTGAAATTGAAATGTTGTAAGGGGTTTTATGTGAATGTTTGTTAATTAAAGTAATTAACAAAATTATGAATAAATAAATAAAAGAGTTTTATTTAAATGAGAGCTTGCATTAAATTTGGTGGAAATTTAATGCATGTGAGTGGATTTTTTAGTGGAGGCTTTTTAATGTTAGTGGAGGCTTTTCATTTTGAGTGGGAGCTCCACCCACATGAATGTGGAAGAGGTGGGGGCAGCCCCATGGCTGGGCGCCATGCCCCTTGGGTGCCCTCCTCTCCCCTATAAAAGGCCCCCCTCTCCTCCTCTCAAAGTACACCTCCTCGCGAAGGATCTCTCTCCCCCCTTTAGAATTTTCCCATGGTCTCGGATCAGCGAGATACATGTTCCCGGTGGCTTTTTCTGAAAGGATTTGTTGCTTCCGCTGCTTTGCTGGAGCTAGGGCGCGGAGGTTGTCGGGGTACCCGTACGTGTGTGCTATCACGGATGCACCACTACTTTGAGGTGCTGGACTTGATCGTGCTGGACCGGCTGGACCAGATGGACTTCATCACGATCTTGAGATCGGCAAGAGTTCGTCTACATCATCCACGAGTACAACCTCGTTAACGCTATTCGGTCTTCGAGGGTATGTATTCTATGGATGTATATCCACCCGTTGCTTGTATCTAGTAAATAGATCTTGGTACATAGATGTTCCCATCGTAAGAAATTTTTTGTTTTCTATGCTGCGAACCCTTCAGTGGTATCAGAGCCGGATCTATGCGTAGATACTTTGCACGGGTAGTACACATATGAGTATGTGGGCGATGATGATCATTTTATTGCTTCTTAGTTGTACTTTGGATATTGGTGGCATAGTGGGATGAAGCGGCCCGGACAAACTTTACATGTCCTCGCACATGAGACCTGTTCCACGCTTGACATGCAACTAGTTTTGCATAAGTGGCTAGCGGTGTCTCTCCTACTATAGTCAATATCTAATTTGCAACGAGTTGTCAAAAATTTGGTTATCCTCGTTGTGGTTCATGTTCGTAGGTAAGAACGGTTCTATCTTCGAAAGCCCTAAGCCACGTAAAACTTGCAATGGATAAATTAGAGGCGTCTAGTTTAGATTGTTGCTGGGCTAGTGTTATGATATGGTGATGTTGTAAGTAGAAGTATGAGATGATACTCTTACAACACACATAGCGTGTAAGTTCCATAGACCTTGGCCTTACACATAAAGGTATGATAGAGATCATACCACGGTGCACATGATGGAGATCATATGCGGGAACCATATCATTTCACTTATAAACATGTGATGTTTTTATTGCATCTTATATTGCTTGTTTGGCGTTTTATTAGCATAATAAGATGATCCCTCATTTAGATATCAAGATAAGAATGTGTTCTTCCTTAAGTAGGCACCGACAATGTTTTGTCGCTTCAAGACATCACGTGATGATCAGGTGTACTTGAATCCACGAGCATATCTCGGGTGTAAGACAGTTACACACGCGAATACTAAGGTTCTTACTTGACGAGCCTAGCATGTACAGACATGGCCTCGGAACACGGACCGAAAGGTTAAGCATGAGTCATATGTTTTGATATGATGACCATTTGATGCTCGCCTTTGAAGCTACACCGACTCACGTGATGATCGGACTTGGTGTAGTGGATTTGGTTCATGTAATCACCAAAAAGACACGAGGGATGTCGTTTTTGAGTGGGAGTTCATTTCTAATTTGGATTAGTAGAACTCAATTTATCATAAATTAAATCAAAGTGAATTTGCATAATTTGTTGTAGTCATTGGCATTCATTCACCACCTTATGCATAGTTATAATTGAGATAATAGAACTATAGAATTCTGGATATATACTTTACGAACTAGTATCGTATTGTGTTGAGTGTCAATCTAAAGTTTAAAGTCCTATTGTAAACTTTCAGCAAACTCTGTTTACTCCGTGAGATTTAATAATTGGTATTAAATCGAGAGTAACAATTCTAGTGTTAGTATCTTAAGTATCATGTTTGCCTCCATGATTCTTGATTGTTTTAATATCAAGTTTATCTAGGAGCTGAAAGAATTGTTTCAGAAACCATCATGTGTGACAGATATAACGATATCTGAAACAATGTTTTGGTTGCAATATGATAGAGTATAATATGTGTTCTCATATAGGATGAGAATTTACAAAGGTTAGAGATGCTAGACATCCTAATCATCCAAAAGGGTTTTGGAAAGCAACATTATACTCACGATTCTCCTTATAAGCTACATTAGCTTGATCATGAAAGTCGTCATGATAAGGATGAATAGAAGATGTATGTAAAGTGTTTACTACACTAAAAGATTACTAAAGAATGGATTTTGAAAGAATACCAATCATTTTGATGATGGTGATCTACTTCAAAGTGCAAGTCCAAAGGTATTATTATTTGAATATACACGCTTTGGACTATGTGTCATGTATATGGCGCCACTTTTGATGTTGATATATTCTTTAAAAAAACAGGAAAAGGAAATGCTGAAAGAGAATCTATAAAATATATTTGGCAGAAAAGAAAAGATTGGAAATATCCAATTTAGGTATATATATGATATACATGTTATGGTTGTATTCTTTGCTTGTTAAACAATGTGGTTCTTGGGTATTGGATACCGAATTGGTTGGTATGAAATTTCATACGGAACGACGCAATTCATGAACCACAATGGTCTAAGTAACTAGCAAGAGAATATGTGATGATGTTCATCGAAAACAAACAAACCGTTGTTTGTATTTCTCGTTGACATCAAAGCTTGACTTCAAGATTTGTTTTAATAATTGTTATTTGAATTAGGTATTATGAGAACAAAGGTTGTTCAAATAATTATCGTATTCCATATAAGATGGATGATTTACAAATCTAGTTGGAGAAATCACATCCATAAAACCTAATGCTAAAATGTCGCAAGACAAATTATTGAAAGATCACTTACGAAGTGACATCGCTGTTTAAATTATATTGGAAATAAAACATGAAGAAACTCCATTTTCATGGATTTTTGGAGTCTTTGATTTGATCAAGTGACGCTTGTGAGACTTTCCTCGGGATAATTAAAACTTCGTTCAAAGGCCAAAGAAGAACGAATGACTAAAATATTGGAATTTATACATATCGATGTATGTAGTCCATTATGTGTAGTCGTAAGCGATGGGTTTTAACTTCATATACTTTCTCGGAAATTTGAGTGAATATTCACTTAATGAGAAAGAAGTGTGAAATATTTGAAAATGTTCAAAGACTTTCAAGATGAAGTGAAAATCATTATGACAAGAAAATAAATGGTTTATGATTTTATCATAAGGGATTTATTTGAGTTATAAGTGTAAAGAAAATAAATGAATTATGATTTTATCATAAAGGGATTTATTTGAGTTGCAAGTTTAGCAAAACACCTAGATTTACATCTCCCAAAACACCATAGGAGTATGGAGTGTTTGAGATTTGTAATGAAACCTTGTTTAACATGGTTGGATCAAAGGTGTTATTTATAAAACTGCCATTATGTTTTAAAAGATTAAAGCTTTAGAGACTACCGCTTTTACACTGAAAAGAGCTCCATCTTGATCCATTGAAATGACACCATGGAAGTTATGGTTTGGGGTAAAACCCAAGTTGTCATTTCTTAAATTTTGGTATGCTAAACATAAGTAAGATGTTTACAACCGAAGTCGGATGAGCATGTCTTTGTAGGTTATTTCGAATAACAATTGGTTATTCCTTCGTAACACCAAGGACAAAATGGTTTGTCGCTTGAAACGTGAAGTTCCTTGGAGAAGGAATTTTTCGTAAAAGTTAAGTGGGAGGACAATAGGACTTTGATAAGGTTAACGAACCTTAGCTATATGTGCTGAGTTGCGCAGTGACGGAAATCGTTCCAAAGGCTGCCATAATGCTCATAGATTATGTGCCTCAAAGGTTGTGGTCACGGAGATCTAAGTTCCTATTAAACCAAGTAGGTCGGTTAAACAATCAAATGCTAAGATTTGAGAGTAAATCATTATTGTTTGACAACGATGAACCGAATACATACAAAGAAGCGATGATGGGCCCTGACTCCGCCAAATGGCTTGAAGCCATAAAATCCGTGATAGTTCCATACACGAGAAATCAAGTTTTGAACTTGGAAGACCCTCCGGAAAGGTGTAAAAACCTATCGGTCGTATTTGGATCTATAAAGAAACAGACATGGATGTTTCATATCTATGAAATAGTCGACACGCGTAAAGTATTTTACGACAATGTTCAAGGAGTTGACTATGACAAGATTTGATCTTTCATAGCGATATTTAGTCTGGACGGATTAAAGTAGCAATCACTACATATAATTTGTTATATGGTAGATGAATAAGCAAAACAAAGTTCTTCTAATAGAATGGTTACCTAGGACGTGTACATGACATGATCCAAAGGGTTTTGTTAATTCAAAGGATGCTAAAAAAGGGCATGCAAACTTCAATGGTTGAAGTAAGCATCGCGAAGTTGGAATCTTCACCATGATGAAAAAGGAGTTTTTCATCAGGAGACGATGAAGATGCTTGCATTTGCAAGAAATTAAGTGGGAACGCTAAGACATATTTCTAATACATTTTGTGGAAAACATCTTGTTGATTAGAAATGATGTATCTTTTATTGACAAAGGTTAAGAATTTTATTTCGATAAAATACTTAGGCAAAACCTGAATATTTAGCATGAATGTCTATAGTGGATAGACTGTGACGCTAATATGGTTGTGCCAAACGTACATATATGAGATATTGAAGGAGTTCAATATAGAAACGACAAGAAAAGGTTCTTGTCGCATGGAAAAGGAATTGAATCAAGATTCAAGTGTATCGACACTTGATAAGTGAAACAAGGTTCAAGTGCTTTGACACTTGATGAGTGAAATCACGAGAATGTTTTGATCGATCATACCATGATATGTACACATCCAGATATGTCATATGCTCTAAGTGTTATGAGCATATACCAGAATGAATCATAAAATGATCATTGGACTATAGTAAGGATATTCTTATGATCTTTTGGAAGAACTAAGAATATATTTGTGTAGAGGTGACAAACAATTACAAATAGTTCATTGTAAAGCGTTACATTGATACTAGTTTTGTCGCAAGATACAAATTAAGTTTATCTCAATTTAAACTATGAGTGGCACAATGAAATGGAAAGGAGTTTTCATGATGGATTTGGATGTATTCCAAAGTTAAGACATTGTGACGAATATTACAACAAAAGGCTAAGTATATGACTGCTATAGTAGCAGCAAAGGAGGGAATTTGTGTCAAGTAGTTTGAAATCAAACTAAGGTGTGGTTCGCAATGGGCTAACACTAAAGATATATTGTATGACAATACTATCGACATGGTTTTACCCCAAGGAACTAAAGGTCTCACCGAAAGACCAAATTTATACAATGCCATCTCATTGGAGAATGAGTGATGCGTGGAGACGCAAAGACATGCAAATACACACGGACCTGAAGCGTCAGATCCGTAGATTATGTTAACCACTTGCAATTGCGTATATGGAACACCGGAAAGCCATAAGTGTTCAATATGCAAAGTTTTCAAACTAGATTATTGTCTCTAGTGCAAGTGGGAGACTGAAGGAAATATGCCCGAGAGGCAATAATAAAGTGGTTATTATCTTATTACTTATTTATGATAAATATTTATTTTGCATGCTGTAATTGTATTAATACGGAAACGTTAATACATGTGTGTTTAATAAAAAAAAAGGAAGTTCCTAGTTATGCCTCTCTTATAAACTAGCTCGTTGATTAACATGATGATCAAAGTTTCCTGATCATGGACATTGAATGTTGTTAATAACGAGGTCACAACATTAGTGTAATGATGTGATAAACATTCATCCGAAGTATAGCATTACGATCAAAGTCATTGATTTTATATTGCTATAACAACTTACGAAGTGATCCTAATCCTTAGACCATGAGATCATGTCAATCACTAATACCGGAAGAGTTTCTTGTTGACATCAAACGTCACACCATAACTGGGTGATTATAAAGATGGCTTCAGAACTACTAAAGTGTTATGTTGAGACCCATGGATCGAGAGTGGAATTTGTTCATCCCAATGACGGATAGATATGCTCTGGGCCCTCTCGGTGATATCACATTGATTAGCTTGCAAGCAAGTGATTTGATCACTAGAATGTTATATCACGGGAACGAGAAAAGAGTGCATGTCGGTAACGAGATCAAACTAGGTATGGAGATACCGATGATCGAATCCCGGACATGTAATATATCGTGAAACAAAGGGATTAAGATACTAGCATAAAAGGTTCACACGATTACAGAAGTCATCGTTGAATGTGTGAGAGTCAATATGGATCTCCAGGTCCCGCTACTGATTATTGATCGGAGAAGGGTCTCGATCATGTCCGCATTATTCGTGAACCGTAGGGTGACACACTTAAGGGATGCCGACACCATTCGGAGCAAATGATATGCCAGAAAAAGAAAAGGAAAGCGCAGGAATTTATTTCACTAGACACCGAAACTGTTTCGGTTGAAATTGCTGAAACTGGTTCTGCATGTGAAATTGAAATGTTGTAAGGAGTTTTATGTGAATATTTGTTAATTAAAGTAATTAACAAAATTATGAATAAATAAATAAAAGAGTTTTATTTAAATGAGAGCTTGCATTAAATTTGGTGGAAATTTAATGCATGTGAGTGGATTTTTGAGTGGAGGCTTTTTAATGGGAGTGGAGGCTTTCCATTTTGAGTGGGAGCTCCACCCACATGAATGTGGAAGAGGTGGGGGCAGCCCCATGGCTGGGCGCCATGCCCCTTGGGTGTCCCCCTCTCCCCTATAAAAGGCCCCCCTCTCCTCCTCGGGAAGCGTTCGTCTACATCATCCACGAGTACAACCTCGTTAACGCTATTAGGTCTTCGAGGGTATGTATTCTATGAATGTATATCCACCCGTTGCTTGTATCTAGTAGATAGATCTTGGTACATAGATGTTTCCATCGTAAGAAAATTTTTGTTTTCTATGTTGCGAACCCTACAGATTGTAGCAATTTTTTTTGGCTAATGTAGCAAACAAGATCTTGCCGGAGACTTTCGTCGAGAGACCTCGCCGGATACCTTGTAGCATAAACTTTGCGCCATTGTAGCAAAACCACTAAACGGGTGTAGCAAAAAAAATAACAATTATAGCAAATAGCCTCTGTCGCCGGAGAAAACGATGTCACTGGAGAAGACGTTATTGTGCCTCCATAGCAAGCTGTAGAGCCCCTGTAGCAGGCTTCGCACCGTTTGTAGCACTACGGGCCGAGGTTTCCAGGAAGGCGCGGCGTGATAGAGATGCAGCAGCAGGGATCCCTAGGACGGCGGCCATGGCGGGTGGCCTCCATCTCCCTGGAGCCACTGGGAGGAGGCGGCGGCGAGGCAGCGCAAGATGCTGGCGGTGCACGGCGCTCGCGACACGACCTGCACACGCGGGCTGCAGCCACAGGGTGCATGGGATGCAGCGGCTAGGGGAACGGGACAGCTAGAACTGAGGCGGCGCGACCTCCAGGCACGGACGACGCACAAGCAACGGCGGCACGGCGCGGCGGCTCTGTGCGGCGATGGGACTTGGCTCGGGAAGAAAGAGAGTCAAACAGCGATAAGGTTGAGGCCCACCACGTCGCACGGCTCACGCGACCCCGGGGGATAAAATCATAGGATCCCCGGGGGTACAGTATCGTTTTCCTTAGTTTTTCGTTATGTCTTCACAAATTATTTTGTTCTGTTCTATCTCTCTCCTTCTGCTGTGTATTTCAAGACTGTGCTATCACTGCATGATTCACATGTTTTTATCTTCCTTTATTTCTCTCCATCATATTCACATCTCAGTCGTAATCCAAACCTATAGCAACTTTTTTGTAAATGCACAACAATTTCACTGAAATTTAAAACACATTCCAAGATTCAAATGATTGTACGATCAAGTTAACAATATCGGCATGTTACATATATCACGGTGAACATGACAAGGTACTAAAAAAGGTAATAAGAGATAGATGAAGTGCAACAACTTTGACGAACAAAATGATTATCAGTGACACACAGTCCCTTTCTCACCATTTTCCTTTCCCCCTACTCCCCATCCCAACATTCTTGACAAAAATTCAGAATTTCTTATCTGGAGACTCGCCTTTCTCAGTGCTCTATTCCTATTTCCTATTAAGATCTCTCACACTGGTGTTATCACAAACAGGGAGTTGTAACATTGGAGACAAAGACAAATACTTCCTCCACGGCTTCTTCCTCTTTATCTATCATGTAAAACCAGCAGAAGAGACAGAGAAGTGATACACGATCTCGATGACACAACATATTTCAGTGCCACGACAAGTGAAATGAACTGCAAATCTTGATATCCGTTTACACATAACAAGAGTGTCTAGGCTATAAATATATACCAGCACCTTGCTTGGGTGTACTTGCTCATTATTGCCCAGCCCCACTATCGCTCACTATTATCTCTGATTCAAATAAATATACGTATAGCAGAAAATGGCAGGCAGTGTCAAGTTTTGTCGACCCTTCACCTCCGGCATGGCGGTGAAGGTGCAAACGACTACACCTCCAGCTCCACTCTTTCCTCCCTCTCTGTCCGCTACCGCCTGTACCTTAAGCTCCACGTGTGCTTGGTGTCAAAGATCTGCATAATATAACAGTCTTATATGAGAAATAAAAAAATGAACTGCTATTAGGAACCGAAATATAAAATATAAAGTGGTATCAAAAGATAGCTATGAGCTGACACAATGGTAAATAAATTGAGCAAAGGACACACATATGCCTACATCTGATTGCCATCCCCTAATACATAGAGCAACAGAATACCATCAGACAACATGAAGGCGTGCAAGTTTATTCACTAAATGTGATCGCAGGGGAGCATTTTATTTCTAATAAGAAGAAATGTGAGAAGGCACCAAGTTGAAAGCAGAGAAAATCTAAACACGCCAGATAATACATAGGCAAATCCTTTCACAAGCTGTACATGAAGGAAAGATTTAAAACCACCTGCCAAGGTAAGGAAATCATCTATGCTTTGCTATCTCTGGAAGGCAGTGTGGGCATATAAAACTAAGGCCTGATCATTAAGACATAACAAACCAGAAAAATCAAAAGTAATCCTGACCCGGCCAGACGTGACTTGGCACGATTAAGACCTTTGTAGCCAAAATATATCTCAAAACAACATATATTACAAAGAACAGTCATGGATCCTATATATGGAAAATACGGAATATACGTGCTGATAATGCCTTAGTATTCTAATATGATTTGTTAGATCCTTTGAGGATCATCTAGCTCAAGATTTAAGCCACACAAGATAGGATCAGGGATATGTACCTTGATCTGGAGGTCCAGCCATGGCCTCCTCTTGATTTGCTTCACCTAATCCTTATTGATGTAGATGTGAGGGTTCTTCCTAGTGCTTTAGGTGCTTGCTTGATCAGTGAGCAGGGGAGAGTGAGTGAGTGAGAGAGTGAGAGAGGAACAACTGAATGAACAGCCTCTCTCAGCCCTAACCCTAAGTCCCCTATTTATAGCACTTGTACTAGGGGAACCAGCACCTTAGGATGGATGGTCAGGATGCCCCTGATCAGGGCATTCAATGGCTGTTATTAAACAGCCCCTTAATCATCATTAATTTGACTTAGATTGATCACAGCAACCTTTAGATCAGTGCAGATCACTTAGGGAGGCAGAGAGGTAGAAGGGAAAGGGGAAAATGAGGGCTAGGGTTCGGGGGGTGGCTGTCGCGGGTCGGTTTCGATCCGGCCGGGTGCGCTCACAGCGTTGGCTGCCTAATGGGCCTAGCAAGCCACTAAGGGGAGACGGGCTGGGCTATTTTTGGCCCAGTCCAAAAGTTTTGTTTTAGTTTTCCTTTATTAATAAAGAAAAGGGGACTGGGCCAAATCCTTTATGGGCTCAGTTTAACTGTTTAAAACTAATGTTTCTTCCTTTTCTTTAAAATCTAAGATATAAGAGTTAGGGTTTATATATAAATAGTTTTTTGGGGCTAAATTTTTGGCATATTTTATTATGTCAATTATGGAACATAATTACAAAGAACAGCCATGGATCCTATATATGGAAAATACGGAATATACGTGCTGATAATGCCTTAGTATTCTAATATGATTTGTTAGATCGTTTGAGGATCATCTAGCTCAAGATTTGAGCCACACAAGATAGGATCAGGGATATGTACCTTGATCTGGAGGTCCAGCCATGGCCTCCTCTTGATTTGCTTCACCTAATCCTTGTTGATGTAGATGTGAGGGTTCTTCCTAGTGCTTTAGGTGCTTGCTTGATTAGTGAGCAGGAGAGTGAGAGAGAGAGAGAGAGGAACAACTGAATGAGCAGCCTCTCTCAGCCCTAACCCTAAGTCCCCTATTTATAGCACTTGCACTAGGGGAACCAGCACCTTAGGATGGATGGTCAGGATGCCCCTGATCAGGGCATTCAATGGCTGTTATTAAACAACCCTTTAAAGATCATTAATTTGACTTAGATTGATCACATCAACCTTTAGATCAGTGCAGATCACTTAGGGAGGCAGAGAGGTAGAAGGGAAAGGGGAAACTGAGGGCTAGGGTTCGGGGGGTGGCTGTCGCGGGTCCGTTTCGATCCGGCCAGACGCGCTCACAGCGTTGGCTGCCTAATGGGCCTAGCAAGCCACTAAGGGGAGACGGGCTGGGCTATTTTTGGCCCAGTCCAAAAGTTTTGTTTTAGCTTTCCTTTATTAATAAAGAAAAGGGGACTAGGCCAAATCCTTTATGGGCTCAGTATAACTGTTTGAAACTAATGTTTCTTCCTTTTCTTTAAAATCTAAGATATAAGAGTTAGGGTTTATATATAAATAGTTTTTTGGGGCTAAATTTTTGGCATATTTTATTATGTCAATTATGGAACATAATTATGTGACAAATTATTCTTTTGTCATGCAGTTATGTACCTCACTTAAGCAAGTTTAATGTGTTTTGTCATGCAGTTGATTATTCAAATAAATTGTGATAATAATGTTTTGCTGCAAAGTTAATTTGATAAATCCTCAAATTAAGCATGGATTATGTTTATCATTCTGGCCAAAGCTGATCGATGGACATTTTGATCATGAAATATTTATTGGTCTGGTTCACTTCTGGCAAAGCTGATGTGTTCCAGATTGATGATAGAATTCTATATGATTAGAGGATCTAATTAAGTGTGGCTTATATCTGTCATTCTGGCCAAAGCTGATTAGCAAATATTTTGATCACAAAATTTTATTGATCATGTCTATTTCTGGCCAAAGCTGACGTAGACTAGATTGATGAAAGGAGTATAAAATTATGATGCTTATTCAAAGCATTTGTTTTCTTTTCCAACATCTAATGCCTCTCAAATTGCCGGTATTATAAATGGCATAGAACTGTTGACTGGTAGCAATTTTGGTACTTGGAAGGAGAAGCTTGAGATCACTTTAGCTTTGCTGAATATAGATTATGCCCTCCTTAAGGATCCTCCTATAGCACCTACTGAAGGTGATGAGAATTATGATGCCCTGAAAAGGGCTTATGACGATGAGAAAACTAAGTGGGAGGATTCAAATCGTAAGTGTCTCATGATTATTAAGGGCTCCATTACTCGAAGTATGAGGGGAGCTGTTCCAGACTCTCAGATTGCCAAGGGTTACCTTGGAAAGATTGAGGACCAGTTTAAGGGATCATCCAAAATTTATGCAACAAGCCTCATTAGAAGGCTTATTGATGAAAGTTATGATCCAACTGGGAGTCTGAGAGAACATATCATGAGGAAAATTAACATGGCCACTAAACTTAAGACAATGGAAACGTAAATCTCTGAAGGTTTCCTTGTCCATTTTATTATGTCATCCTTGCCCACGGAGTTCTCTTCGTTCACCATGAATTACAATGCGATGGATTCTAAATGGGGCATGGATGAAATGATGGCTAGATGTGTACAAGAGGAGGAAAGGCTTAAAGCTGGACGAGTTGATCATGTCAATCACTTCAAGCATTCTCAGAAGAAGAAAAAGTTTATAAAGCCTAAGTCTGCTCAGTTTAAAGATAAAGGGCAATCTTCTAAGTTCTTTCAGCAAAAGAACCATAACAGAGCTCCTAATGCAGACGCACCCCCTAATGCTGATGGTAAAGATCCTAATGGATGTCGTTTTTGTGGAAAAAGCGGACACATCCAGAGGTTGGGTTCATGAAATGGCTCAATAAGAAAGGTACTAATGTTATAACCTTTTTGACGAATCCCTTTATGTTAATTATGCCACCAATACATGGTGGGTTGACTCAGGTGCAACAATTCATGTTGCAAACTCCTTACAGGGATTCGATATGAAGAGGACCCTAAGAAGAGGGTAAAGAACCATTAGAGTTGCTAATGGTGTTGAGGCTGAGGCTGAGGCTGAGGCTATTGGAGAGCTGTCACTTATGCTCCATAGCGGCTTTATGCTTCGTTTACGTAATGTACTTTATGTACCCTCTATGAGACGAAACCTTGTGTCCGTCTCATGCTTAGATGATGGTGGTTTTCACTGTGACTTTGGGAACAAGAGATGTATAATTATGTTTGACAATAAGGATGTTGGTCTTGTCTTCCGACAAGACAAACTTTATCTTGTTTCCTTATGTGATTCCATAAGTGAAGTTGATGCTTTCCTCTAATGTAAATATTAGTACCAAGCGTAAGCACGATGATGATGAGACTTCTTCGAAATTATGGCACTATCGTCTGAGCCATATTTCAAGGGGGAGAATCGAGCGTCTCATTAAGGAGCAAGTTCTTCATCCTTTAAATTTCTCAGATGCGGATCTGGATCATTGTATTGATTGCATCAAAGGGAAATATGCTAAGAGAGTTAAAAAAGGTGCAAATCGAAGCACGTGAGTTTTGGAAATTGTTCATACGGATATTTGTGGTCTGTTTAATGTGAAATCAGTGGATGGTTTTGATTCCTTCATAACATTCACTAATGACTTCTCCCGCTTTGGATACATCTATCCTATCAAAGAAAGATCTGAGGCATTAGAAAAGTTCAAGATATTTAAAGCTGAAGTTGAGAATCAAGTTGGTCAAAAGATCAAAGTTGTAAGGTTTGACCGTGGTGGTGAGTACTACGGAAGCCACACTTCTTATGGCCAAATTCCTGAACCTTTTGCTAAGTTCCTACAGGAAAATGGTATTGTTGCTCAGTATTCAGCACCGGGCGAACCTCAGCAAAATGGAGTCGCTGAAAGGCGAAATCGTACTCTTATGGATACGGTAAGGAGTATGTTAAGTCACTCCACTTTGCCGCTTGATTTATGGATAGAAGCTCTAAAGACAGCTGCACATATTCTTAATAAGGTTCCCAGTAAATCGGTGCCGAAAACACCGTATGAATTATGGACTGGGAGAAAACCTACCCTGAGTTATTTGCATGTGTGGGGCTGCCCTACTGAGGCAAGAGTTTTCAATCCAATTATGGGAAAGTTAGACCCCAAGACTGTCAGCTGCCATTTCATTGGTTATCCTGACAAATCTAAGGCATATCGTTTCTATTGTCCAAAGCAATTCACTAAGTTTGTTGAAACAAGACACGTTGTGTTCTTGGAAAGTGATATGTTGAGGGGGAGTTTGACTCCCAGGGAAATAACCTTAGAGGAGAAACGGGAATATGTCCTAGTACCTACGATCCAAGAACCAGTGTTTCATATCCATGCTGAGTTTGCAACTCTAATTGTGAGGACTGCTAATCCTACTCCTGCTGAGATACCTGTGACTCCGTCAGAGTCCACATCTAATGATACTTCTACGGAAGATGCTCAGCAGCCTGAAGTTGTGATTGAGGTACCAAATAATGCACCTCCCATAAGATCAAAGCGGGCTAGAAAGTCTGTTATTCCTGATGATTATGTGACTTATATAAGTGAGGATATAAATGAGTCGATGTTGGATGATGATCCTGCATCATTTAAGGAAGCCATACAAAGTGATCATTCATCAGAATGGCTTGATGCTATGAAAGATGAAATGAAGTCCATGAGCATTAATGATGTATGGGACTTAGTAGAGATTCCTAAAGGAGCCAAAACTGTGGGCAGCAGATGTGTCTATAAGACCAAACGTGACTCCAAGGGTGATATCGAAAGGTTCAAAGCAAGGCTTGTGGCTAAGGGCTTCACTCAAAGAGAAGTTATTGATTATAATGAGACTTTTTCACCTGTCTCTTCTAAGGACTCATTAGAATTATAATGGCACTTGTGGCTCATTATGATCTAGAGTTGCATCAGATGGATGTCAAAACGACATTTCTGAATGGTGACTTACATGAGGATGTTTACATGGCTCAACCGGAAGGTTTTGTTATGGAAGGAAAAGAAAATTTAGGATGTCGTCTTAAGAAATCCATTTATGGATTGAAGCAAGCCTCAAGGCAATGGTACTTTAAGTTTGATCAAGTTATAAAGAATTTTGGTTTCAAGGAGAATGAAGTGGACAATTGCATTTATGTGAAGTTCAGGGGGAGCAATTTTGTCTTCCTGATACTGTATGTTGATGACATACTCTTAGCCAGTAGCGATAAGAATATGCTACTGAAAACTAAAAGGTTTCTCTCTTCAAAGTTTGACATGAAAGATCTTGGTGAAGCCGCTTATGTCTTAGGCATTCAAATTCACCGAGATAGATCCAGAGAAATCTTGGGGCTATCACAAAGAGCGTATATTGAGAAGGTACTCAAAAAGTTCAATATGCATAAGTGCTCAGCCTCGCCTGCTCCTATTGTCAAGGGCGATAAGTTTGGGACTTTCCAGTGCCCAAGTAATGATTATGAATCTGCGCAAATGAAGTCAGTTCCTTATGCTTCAATCATTGGAAGTATGATGTATGCACAAGTGTGCACTCGCCCTGACTTAGCATTCATAACCGGGATGCTTGGCAGATATCAGTCTAATCCAGGGTTGGATCACTGGAAGGCTGCTAAGAAAGCTTTGCGTTATTTGCAAGGTACTAAAGGCTCACGCTCACATATAAGAGAACTGATAACCTCGAGGTGGTGGGTTATTCAGATGCTGATTTTGCAGGGTGTGTTGATACTAAGAAATCCACATCGGGTTATATATTCATCCTTGCAGAAGGTGCTATTTCTTGGAAAAGCACCAAGCAAAGTGTTACTGCATCGTCAACAATGCAGGCAGAGTTTGTGGCATGTTATGAGGCAACCGGGCAGGCAGTATGGCTGAAGAATTTCATTCCGGGCTTAAGGGTGATTGACAGTATATTTGAGCCACTAACTCTTTTCTGCGATAATCAACCCGCAGTGATCTATTCGAGTAACAACAAGTCAAGTGGTGCTGCCAAACACATTGACATCAAGTATCTTGTTGTGAAAGATAGAGTTTAGGATCAGACAATAAGTATTAAGCATATAAGGACTAACGCAATGTTAGCGGATCCACTTACGAAAGGCTTGCCATCCAGTGTGTTTAAAGAGCACGTTGCTAACATGGGATAGGCAGAAAGCTTTTGATCCTGGAATTGGGACCGTTATGACACCATCTCCCCATAAGCTAAGAAGGGTTCTTCTCTTCGATGGAATGATGTACTGTAGTCAATTAGTTCAATGGTACTTAACTGACCATTGTAATTTATTGTCTCTGTATAAGTTTCAACAAAGAGCTGAGCTCATAAGTTTGTAATAAATATAAGTTTTTGGAGCTCCTAAGTTAAAGAAGCTTTGTTTTGAAATAAAGCGGTATATTATAGTAACTGGGTTCTGCGGTATTCTATGGCCGTTGTAATTCTGTTGTCTCATATACAGTTTTGTTGAGAAATGAGTTTATAAGTTTATCCTTACGATCAAGGGGGAGAATGTTGGATATAAGTGATCTGCAGTGATCTAAAGGTTGCTGTGATCAATCTAAGTCAAATTAATGATGATTAAGGGGCTGTTTAATAACATCCATTGGATGCCCTGATCAGGGGCATTCTGACCATCCATCCTAAGGTGTTGGTTCCCCTAGTGCAAGTGCTATAAATAGGGGACTTAAGGTTAGGGCTGAGAGAGGCTGCTCACTCAGTTGTTCCTCTCTCTCTCACTCACTCTCCCCATCTCACTGATCAAGCAAGCACCTAAAGCACTAGGAAGAACCCTCACATCTACATCAACAAGGATTAGGTGAAGCAAATCAAGAGGAGGCCATGGCTGGACCTCCAGATCAAGGTACATATCCCTTATCCTATCTTGTGTGGCTCAAATCTTGAGCTAGATGATCCTCAAAGGATCTAACATGATTTTCATGAATCATAGTCCGTAAAATTTGTGCCAAAGTTAATGCCTTAGTGCTGATAATGCCTTAGTATTCTAACCAGAAAAATTCCAATTTTTACCCCCTAATTTGATAATTTTGACGCTAATTACCCCATTTAGCATGTTTTTATTCTAATTACCCATTTAGTAAAAGTTGTGCCAAAGTTTACCCCATCTAACATTTTAGTGATTAGGCATATCTAGTCCAATTTCAGAATTTTTTTACCAATTAGATACGCCGCAGAACGCGTGCGGCAGCTTGTTCACTGCACTCGACGTGGGTGAATGCGGCGGAGGGCCGCTGGACCGATCGTCGATGTCGACCAGCGAGACGTGCCCCTTGAACAAGTTGATCGTGAAGCGCCTCTAATGTGTGCTGCAGAGCCACAACAGCGGAAATGGGAAACGATGACGAGGCGTAGCATGACAAGAGTCAAAACGCTGTTGTAACTACCAAATGGCTGGATACCTCAATGTGACTCACAGAGAAACACCCAATACAACTAGACTTTAGCTGGATCTGGTTGCATATTGAGATGAGAGAGACCGAGAGAGCCTTGAGAAATGCACACGGGAGACCAGGAGTACTAAAAGAGACCAGGCCCGTTGTTTTCCTATATATGGTGATTATAGCGATGGTACTTTGATTTTGACTATGTATGTCTTTTAAAATGTCCACTTTTGGATAATGAAAGCACATGTTGAATCGTTTAAAAATGGTAAGGGGGGTAAAAATCGGCACAATATTTACTAAATGGGGTAATTTTGACAACAAATTGCTAAATGGGGTAATTAGTGTCAAAATTGTGAAACTAGGGGGTAAATACTGGAATTTACTCTAAAGAAATCATAGGTTTTTCAAAGTCTGGACTTATATTATGAAATTATATATGTTTCAACATTACCGGATGCAAGTAGTTGTGCAAATTACAGAATTATGTCTCTCAGTAAATCTTTCATGGCAGAATATTGACTAAATAAAAGTACCTGATCCACATTTAGAGAATGCTTTATCGACAGTACTAAGCAAAGCTGGAGCAGATGAGGTACTTGCCTTGTAAACTTTTTGTGCTGGGATATCCCGGGGTTAGTGCACTTCTCCTTAAATTTGCGCAAGTTTTCCATTGTCAATTCAGTCAGAGTCTTGTCATTATGATAATCATCATTTTAGATCATGATGTTGCTATCTGAAGTCAATTTTGCTAGCTCTTATTTTCCATATATGATCCTCGGATGGAAAATCTGAGACAAGCACTACACTTTTCACATTTTGCAGAGCCTGAAATAAAAAAGGATCTCCAAGTCAGTATATTTCTTGTACCCATAATTTAGGCAACACCTTTCGAAATGTTTGAATTTATCCTTCCGCAGGTGACATCTTTCTATGAACTTAGGCCACCAATTCGAAAATGACCTACTGAAGTTCGAAATGCGCCCTGCTATATTCTCTTACTTGGGATGTCATCCATGCTTAAAAGTGAAGTAGAACAAGTTCTTCCTATAAACAAAAAAAATGCCATGCAAAATGCTTTGTTTCTGAGAAATTGCGTAGTACTATATATACAGGGTTATAGCCATGGGTAATTCCAAATTCATGATTGCTAACGGACACTCCAATATCTGGTGAGTCAGCCTAATATGTTAATTTTTTCACAGCCTATTGATTTAATTGGATGGTGTATAGGCATTTGTATGAAAGCAGTACTATTACACAGATGAAACAATACATGGTTAGGGGGTGGTCAGTAGTATTACCTGGTTGCCCTTTAAGCCCTGTAGGAGGTGTATGCGCTACAGTCAGTGGCGAAGAGTTGGGACCATATCTGATCCCCACTATGTGGATGGTGCGAGACCTTGTTATGCCGCATGTCGACACGGAGCAAATGCTGGCCTTTGTAGTCCAGTCGGCGATCGAGTGACATGGTCGCATCGGTGAAGAGTAGGTAGACGACGTCATCGCCGTCCATGCTGAGCACCGGGAACGACGGCAAGATCTTCGGCAAGCCCAACGAGACGTGGGACTCGCTCGCCCAGATGTCGCTCACAAGGCACTCGCTGCCTTTACTCCAGTCGCAGAGGTCCGGCGACAGTGTCCAGATGGTCAGACGCAGTTCATCGGCAGGCCGCTCACAGTAGCCATCCATGGTGACGAGTTTGATGCTGTCGCCGACGCAGGCAATGGAGCGGTACATGGCTGCATCCAGTGGCTCTTCACAGCTTACGCCCCGGTCATGGGTTGGACACTCTTTGGGCAGCGGGACAAAGCGGAACTCCAGCTGGGCGTCAGGCTCAAGGGCCTGGCGCAGATCGCAGACCAGCATGCCTTTGAAGAGATCCACCCAGCAGAGGACGGAGGAGGCTCCTCGATAGGAGAAGCACATGTCGGCCTCGAAGACGTGGTTAGGCAGGCACAGCTCCGGCGGGAAGCTCGCGACCTTCAGGGCCCATTCTTTGGTGGACGGCTGCCATGTGGAGAGCGCGGCTTGAGAGTGTTCGGAGCCTCTTACCTTGGTGAGCTCCCCGAGAAGGTAGGCGTCTTCCTCCTCGAGGTCGAGGCAGGCGACGACGGCTCCGAGGCCGACGCAGAGACGCTCGCCGTCGTCGTTGGGAGGCTGGGGGATCGCCGAGAGGGAGTTACTGCTGGTGTCGTAGATCAGATAGGCCCCTTTCAGATTGGTGCCGGGGCGGTAAGGGCCGGCGTAGAGGGCGACCAGATTCTTATCCGCGCTGGCGATGAGGGCGTCGGTGATATCTCCGCATAGCCACGGGATGTAATGTGTTGGCCGCAGGATGCGGAGGGAGGATAGCTCCGGTGGATCGGCGAAGTGTGCGTCAGGTGTCTGGGTCTGGAGGTAGGCGAGGATGGCATCTTTTATGTCTTGGGGGCTCGGTGGAACTACTATCGCGGGGGGGATCCGCTCTATTCCGCCGCTGTCGGAGTCGTACTCGAAGTAAACCTCGCGTTCAAGCAAAACCGAGGTAGGGAGCGGCATGGGCGGCAGCTAGGGTTGAGGATCGCTGCGATTTGGGTCGAGGAAGGGGGAGGAGGAGGAGAGGTAGGAAGAGGCGGCGGCAAGAGAACGAGTATAGCGAGTCGTGAATCGCCCGGACGGGCTGGCTCAGGTTTGTTTCTTTCCGGTTTTCTTTTCTTGTTTTCTTGTTTTCTTGATTTCTTTTTTCCTTTTCGTTTTTCTTTGTTTCTTTTTTCTTTTCCTGTTTATATTTAAATATGGCAATGGGAGGTTATAGACAGGTTAGAGCAATACCATACCCATACCTGTATAGTTAATGGATACAAAAGTTTACCCATACCCATACACGCGGATATAAAACTTTATCCATACTCATATCAGGTGGGTACCCATACTTATTGGCTATCCGACGGGTATATCCAATAGTACACAAGTTATTTAAAATTTTACTTTTATCAATAGCATATTTGAAAAAAGACAATAATCTTTACTTACTAATAGTAGACAGTACGTAAAGTATCAAATTAAAGTTTAGAAGTCGCAATCTCATACTCGTCCTTAGGTTTCTCGGCCGGATAGAGTAAAACTCTATAGATATGTTTGACATGTCAGTTTAAATGGGCAGGGTATGAGTATACCATGGGTATACGTCTATACACGTGTCCGTACCCGTGACTTAACGAGTAGATATGGGTATTATCCATGGGTATAAAAGTGTGTCTATACCCTATCCATGCGGGTACCCGTATCCATGGGTAAAATTGCCATCCATATTTATATTATATTTAAATGTTCATATTTTTTAATTTTGTTATTATTTTTCAAAAAACTGTTCATTGTTTTTGAAAAATAATTATATTTCCAAATCTTGGTTCATGATTTTCAAAAAAAAAAAGATTTTTAAAATTTGGTTCATGAATTTTGGACATTTTGTTCATGAATTTTGAAATTGGTCCATGATTTTTTAAATATTTGTTCGTAACTTTTAAAATTTTGTTTTAAGATTTTTTTAGATCTGATCTTTATTCTAATTAGCTGGGAGCTGGTTCACTCGTTGACTGACCTATAGGATCAGGCTAGCTGGTTCACTGACTTGTTTAGAGCATCTAGCACATATCGCATCCCTCTATACCATAAAACTCGTATGCGGTAAACCGCAACTTAACTTTACTCCCGCATAGTTATGCCGCACAACAGAATATTCTATTTTATTCCCGATTACAACATTCATGGACACACCCTCAAAAGCTCGGATCAATGCCATGTCTTCGTCCACGGTATAGTTTTTTTTTTGAACAGGGGTAGGCCCGAAAGGGCCTAGAAGCTTTCATTAACAGCGGTGGAATTACACATTACATATTGGACTACATAAGCAACATAAATTACAACAAAGCCCAAATGTTTTGCACTGAGGACCCTGAGAAAATACTGGAAAACGCGATCGAGTCCTGCTCCTTCTCCACCTTGCTGGAGCAACTCAGCGTAGTCAACCGGGGCGTCACCGGGGACGGAACCACTTGGGACGCGACGGCGGGAGCAAGCTACACTGGTGCAGAGGAACCTCCGCGATGGCATGTCAGCCTGGAGGTAGTAAAGACCATCATCCGCCGACGAGGAACCCATGAAATCCGGCGAGCGCGGTGGGAGTGGTTGCCCTTCAACCATTTGGGACGACAGCGAAGAAGCTGCTGTGGATGAACTCCCGGGAGTCGCTTCGAAACTCCCCTGCTGCAGATTTGCCGTCAAGCAGCAGTCAGGATGCAGATCAATCTCCTCCGGCTCACCACGAGCATAGGAAAAGATCTGCACGCGAAGACTACAGACTACAGACCTGCAAGAAAAAGGCCATTTATTGATGGAGCTACCAGTAGGCCTATCACTCGTCGCCTTTGGCTCCAACCTCCGAAGCACCGCATCGAGAAGAAGAACCACCGATCGGTGCCAGATCCCGGCCAAGAGACCCAAGCACCAACTCCCGGCATGACGCCAAACGCCGGCAAACAGCCGGAAAACACTAGATCTACTGCTACTACAACTAGCCCTAACTCCGGCGCCTCTCCTAGTCCATCCCCGGCCGGCTAATCCGGCGAGAAGGACATCGGATTGGCCCGGACGCCGACGGTTGACTCTCAAGTGGAGGAGAAAGGGGACACGGGGGAGAGCGTCCACGGTATAGTTGGCAGATCTCTTGGATTTCACATTCTCTTGGGCAGCATCGAACGCCACCTCGTCCACCTCTTCTAGTTCACCATCTTCCCATTCTTCGGTCTCTCGCTCTCTTTCCTCCTCGCCACCGTCACCGGAAGCAACAGTACCAGTCTTGTCAGGTAGGGGCGAACCACAGTTGACGTTCTGTTGGGGTTCCGGTGCAGAAAATAAATAAAAAATCTACGACGGATCGCCCCGACTGCCCAAGATCTATCTACTACTAATGCAGTAGCGGCCGAGAGGTTTCGGATACATACCCTTGTAGTCTGAAAGCGGTTAACGTTCCGAGGGGAACGTGGTTGAAGTAGTCGCGCTTGTAGCCGACCTTAAGGTCGCGAAGCTCCTCGCAGGTCACCCCCTTGCTCCATCACCGTGCAGTAGTCCGTCTCAGGAAATCTAAAGTGCCCCAAGTGTTGCATCTCGTGGCTTCGTACAGATACGATGTACGACAAGACCTTCGTCTCCCTGATCCCACTAGGAGTGTGGAGGTAGATCTCCGGCTTGGAATCCCTGCAGCGCAACGGCGTGTGCAGGTGTGTCGTCTCTTGCGTGAACAGTCTTGGACCGTGCCAATGCGTGGAGACAACTAGAGAGAGAGAGAGATATTGGAGAGGAGGAGGAGGAGAGCTCCCAACTCATGGGATTTTGTTGTGTGTTTCTCCTCCTCCAAGGGGGGGCTTTATATTGGGGAAGGGGGAACCCTTACCTCCCCCACCAAGGCAACCCTAGGGCGCCAAGAGGGGGCAAGGGGCGGCGGCCAGGGAGGGGGCAGCCCTAGGGTGCCCCAAACCCTAACCCTAGCCGCCGACCAAGGGAGGGGGGCAGCCCTAGGCGCCCCAAACCCTAGGCGCATGGCCCTCCCACATTTGGTTTCCCTCGTGGGCCCTTTTTCCCTAGGAAGTTTGGCCCATTAGTGGAAGAACCTTTTACATTAGATCTTAATAATATATTTAATATTAATTACATTAATTAATATGTAAATACATATTACAAAATCCGATTTGACCTGAAACACCTTTCGGTTCCCCTTCGATATCCCCCGAACAACTTTGGAACTTCCCCGAACAATTCCGGTCCCCTCACGAAAATTTTCTAGTTTCCTTTCTTTCTTCGAACAACTTTGGATCTCTCTCCCCGGAACAATTCCGACTTTCTATTTCTCTACTATGATTTTCCAAATAGAGTGGGAGGCCCAAGTATTTGATAGGGAAAGCGCGTGTATCACCGGTAAGTTGCCAAGCACTTTGTCAAGGTCAATGTTTTGACACCTTATGGGAACCACCAAGCTCTTTTGGAAGTTCATTTCTAGCCCATTAACCTTGCCAAACTTTGAGAGAATAAGTTGTAGGTGTTGGACGTCCTCTTTCTTAGGAGCAACAAAAATGGTCGCATCATCCGTATAAATGGAGGTTCTTAAAATGGCCCCTCTCCCTCTTATCTTGCTTAGAAGTTCATATTGTGTAGCCAATTCAACGATTTGTTAGAGGGGATCGATGGCTAGGAAAAAGAGGAGTGGAGAGAGAGGTTCTCCTTGCCGAAGGCCCCTCCCATGCTTGATTGGAAGGCCGACCACTCCATTTAGGAGGATCCTCGAAGTAGAAGTGCAAAGAAGTGCGAAAATCCAGTTGCGGAATTTTGGAGGGAAGCCATGTCTTCTTAGTAGCTCAATGATATACTCCCATCACACGGAGTCGAAGGCTTTGCAAATATCAAGCTTGAATAGTAGGGTCGAAATTTTTATCTTGTGTAGTCTTCGTGCAAGGTTTCTCACATACAATAAGTTGCCATGGATGCTTCTTTTCTTTATGAAGGCACTTTGGGCATTTGATACAAGGTCGTTCATGATGGGGGAAGGACGTAGGGCAATCATCTTAGCAATTCTTTTGGCAATGGCATGGATCAAGATAATAGGCCTATATTCGGTCACCTCCTCCACTCCCTCTTTTTTTGGAAGTAGAACAATGTTGGCCGAGTTTATCCATTGAAGGTGTGCCATTTGGAAGTTGTTGAATTGATTGACGGTGCCCATTATATCTTACTTTATCGTCATCCAACACTTCTTGAAGAAATCCCCGGTGAAACCATCGGGACCAGGAGCCTTATCGGAAGGCATTTGTTTAATGGCGTTGTGAACTTCTTCCTCCGAAAAAGGCTCATCTATCTCTCCCAAGTCGGTCTCCCCGAGCTTTAAGGTTTCCCAATTGAAATCAAGCTCCCTCGGCTCTCCCCTTCCCATAACCTTGGAAAAGTGGTCATGGATAATTTGCTCTTTGTGAACATGCTCGGTTACCCAATCATTATAGCATTTTAGACGTTGTATGTGATTCTTTCTTCTTCTTTCTCTGGTATGAAAAGGGAAGCATCAGCAAGCATAACAGTTGTGAGGTGACTACTAGTATCAAGACAAGAAAACTGATTGCTAGAGAATAATAACAAATAAAGGCTGATGCTAAGGCCGCCATGTAAAAGCACGCATCATGTTTCAGAAAGATCACAATGAATTGCAAACCATAGTACCATACTGACATACTCTATATGATCTCATCCAACACCTTGTTATCCACCAAGATGTATTTGCAAAGATTTTAGGCTCACACGTGCAATCGTGGTTCTTGTTTAAATATGATGAAACAAACAGATAAGTGGGAATAGGTAAAGCTTGATTTCTTGGACTACACTTTATGATGCAAAAATTGAATGAATTTCACAAAGGGGGGAACAAGAAATTATGACTAGAAGATTGCTAAACATATCATAAATGTAAACCCTGCATCATGATTTTTTTTTGAATTTAAGTACTCCCTCCATCCTTGTTCACTAGCCATTCTCTACTCACATCCTTAGTCACCGAAGTCACAAGCTTTGTCACCATCGTTCCCTTTAGACGGTTAGGACTGTCCCTTTTTGCTGGCTCCTCAAAACTGAAAGGCCATATGCCAATTCTTCCATCAAATGTCTTGGTACCATCTACAACATACCGAGGCCTCGTCACAGCGCTGAGAAACATAACCTTGTAGGGGTTTGTAGCATGGAAAACAAAAAAATTCTACCGCATGCACACAAACAAGCCAAGATCTATCTACTAGATTGTAGCAATGAGTCGATAGAAGCACTCACCCTCGAAGATTCCAAAGCGGTTAACGAGAGCAGATTCTCGTGGGTGATGTAGTCGTACACTTGCCGATCTCAAGATCGCGTAGACGATCCTTCCGTTAACGTTCCTAGGCGCTTCCGCGATCGGTCTGCGTTCGACTCGATGAAGACCTTCCTCTCCCTTGTTCCAGCAGGAAGTGGAGGTTGTAGTTCTCCCCTCGCAATTCCGGCAGCACGTCGGCGTGGTGTCGGAAGTAGAGGGAAGATCCTGCAGGGCTTCGCCTAAGCCGGTGCGAGTTATGGTGGATCTAGGGTTTCCCGGTGATCTAGGGTTTAGAAGACCGGGAGGAGGAGGAGGAGGTGTCAGCGGCTAGGGCGACGGGCCGGCGGCGGCGGCGCGGGTGTGGGAGGGCTAGGGCTTGGTGTTTTGGGGCAGCCCTCCCCCTCTATTTATGAGAGGGGGGCAGCCTTGGGAGGGGTGGGTTTGAATCCAGACCCAAACCCAAGTTGGATTGAGAGAAGGACTTGTTTCTTCTTCCACTAGGAAACCATTGTTCCAGTTTGACTTTTCAAACTTCCCGCTTTGACTTTCAATTTAGAGCTTTAATTCTCTCTTGCAAATTCCCGCATCAAGTGACCTAGGATATGATCCAATCATTCCACTTATCCATGACACATTCATGGACCATTCCCCTTCCGGTCCGGTGAACCTTCTAGACCCTTCTAGAACCTCTCCGATGAAAACATCGGAATCTTTCCCGAACTCCGGAATCAGACTTTCCTTATATGAATCTTATTCTCCGGACCATCTGTGACACCCCCGGGATCAGGGCTAAACAAATCCCAGACATCCGTCTGACATAAGCTTAACCTTGAGCTCGAGAATATCCAGTGAAGAATCGGTAACACAATAATGACCCTACGACACAAAATTTATTATAGCAAGCTCATAACTGAGCAGAGAACCAAATTATTACAAACAGAGGTCACTGACCACAAACATCAAACAACGGAAGGCAAATTATGCTATTAAGTATAGCAAACTTAACAAATGGCCTAAGAGGCCTGAAGCATAACGATGACGTCCCATCCCATAGATTCCAAGCTGCCAGCCGGGAACCCCAAGATACTCGTCGATGTCGATGTAGAACGGAACTCGTCTTCAGGTGAACACTTACTCTGCCAGAAGTATCAACAAAGCAAGGGTGAGTACAGGGTGTACTCCGCAAGACTTATGGCTGGTGGAGTTGTTTTGCATAAAGCCATCTTTTGTTTATAAAACAAGAGGGAGAAGAAGCTCGTCTAGTCAGAGTATTTTAAAAGGGGATAAGAGAGCAACATCTCTGAAATATTGATCATCATCTTTTTATATCCACCGAATCACCATCATCTACCAACTAGGATCACCCCCTCGTACCCATGAGGAAGCATCCTTAAGCACACGTTGATCTGCCAAGTTTTACGATTAGGTTATAGTTCTCTATGATCTTAGAATCTGGTCACCAAGCGTTCATAACCATGAACACGGCTTTTCGAAAAGATTTAACCCTGCAGGGGTGTAAAACTTTACCCACACGTACCAACTGACTCTTAATGCCAACGTTATTAGCCCTCTTCCTTGGAAGGCCGAGAGAGGGTGGTTGGCCACGACCTTTACCTTGCTTTCGCCAAGACCATGAGTCACGCAATAAGTATGGTTCCGCCATAACGGGTCAAATACCGAAGCCGGTACTTAAATATGTGAGGCGAGGTTGGTTTACCAGGGGCGCCATCAACCCCAAGCAACCCGGTCCATGCTTCCCTACCTGTTATGAATGCACCTCTTTCACCCGGCAAATCTTTCAAAAGGTTTTTTTATGCGTATGTCGAATGGAACGCCCGAACTATGTGACTCATGGAATCTACTAGGCAAGTTAATCAGGCGAGGGGTTCCCAAGCCCCGTGTGGCAGTACGCTCGTCTCGGTTCCAAAGGAAAGAACTCAGTTCCTAGTGGTGGCGAGCGTGGTACTAGAAAAACCACATCCCACCGTGGCCTCCCATATAAGCCATAGCAGGTTTAATCTCATATCAGTTCATCTCATCATGTTCTCCTGTCATACTAGATTCTCTGCACCTGATACATCATCTGGATGGACCAGAACTGACAGCTATGCATGGCTAAGCAAACACATATAAGAGCTCTAGCAGTGCACACGAGCCAAACCTAGTTATTCTAGAAGCAGTGGATCAGGTAATATAAGCTCAAAGGGAGTAATGCAATAGATAGGATAATCTATCTATCGATAAAAGACCACAGTAGAATCGTATGCAACATGGCAGAATTGAAATGCTTTCAAAACCATAGTATTATATCATGATGGGGCTATGCTTGCCTTTGCCACTTGATAACAGATAAATAGATCTTCGAGAGCCTTGTACTTGACTTGGTTAAAGTTGGTCAAGTATTGTTCGTCGATCTTCGATGGTGTTGTCCTCGGGCTTCGATCTCGATATCGTATTCTATCGGGAAGAACCAAATCACCGGAAATAAAGGGGAAACAATCAACAATGGCATCAATGCAATGCTCAAACAAGAATGATGATATGACAAGTTGAATTGCATTGAATTGAAACCATTAAACATGCTTGACAACTTAATCGGGGTTCCGAGGGGCGCAAACCCTAACTCGGGGAAACTCCGGATGTGTATGAGAGGGGTTACTATGTTTTTCTAATTAAACTTGTCATGTAAGTTGCTTAACAATGCATGGTTATAGCTTAAATAGATAGAGCTCATTTTTCTGAACATTTTGATATATTATTTGTATTTTTATGATTTAAAATGAATTAGTTATGATTTTTCTCAATTTAAATCCATTTTAGGAAATTATAAAACAATTTTGGATTGTATTAAATATTTATTCACTTAGACCCACAAGTCATATGTTTATTCATTTGAGATATTAATTTACAAAAAGAATAAAAACCTGACAGATGGGGCCCATAGGGTTATTTATATTCCAGAAAATAATCTCAGAAAACATAAAACTAAAAGAATTGGGTTAATGACCTCATGCTGACATCACCACGGGGGCTGGGGCTTTTCTCACTGGGGATGAGCCTACCCACACTAACTGACCAGCGGGGCCGAAGCCACGGTCGTGCGTACAAATGGGGCTGGTTGGCCGAGTGACCAGCGATGACGCCGGGTGACATCGGTATAGCGTCACCACGAGACCTACAGTCAATCTCGGACTCGACGCAGGAGGCGGTGCTGGGCTTTAGGAGTGGGCGCGTTCGATGCAGGAGTCCATGGTGAGCCAAAAGATGGAGGCGCCGCCTCGAGAGGGTCACCGGAGCACCGACGCGAGCTACCTACTGCGGCAGCAACGACGGAGCTACGGCGAGAGCGTGATACAGAGAAGGAGGGGAAGAAAGTGGAGGTGCTGGGGCATGACAGGCTCACCGGGAACACGGTGCGGGTGACGGATAAGCTAGAGGAAGCCAGAGACGATGGAATCGACGGTGGCCGGAGTTCGGGCATGAGGTACCAATTGGGGCGCCTGAGAGCTCCCCGGCTTGCAATTCTTGGGAAAAGATAGAGGAGGTCAAGGCGGTCACAGGGGCGTGCACTATGGAGCTCGAGGCGACCAGCAATGGCGAGGTACCGGCGAGGTTGGAGGCTAGGGTTAGGGACTGAGAAGAAATTCGAGCAAGATTGGTACTAGGGTTCATCCGTGGCGGCGTCTTGGGCTACTTGTAGACGATGGAGTGCGGCGACATTCATCCTGGCGCTCAGCGACAGGGCGGTGGCATCGGACGACGGGGCGCAGTCAACCGAGCTGCTTCTCTCACTCGCTCTGTCACGAGGAAGAAGAAAAGGAAGACATGCAAAGGGGTACGGGGCCGGTGGGCCGGATTGGGTCGCCGGGCGCTGCACGTGGGCGACAGACAGAGGGAAGAGGGAGAATGGGCTGCGTGTTGCTGCTCTGCTCCTGTTTTTCTTTTGCAAAACCTTTTCCTTTTTCTGTTTTAAATTTCTGTTTTGTATTTCCAATTCAAAACTGTTTTAAGTATTTCAAAAGTACCAGAGGGGTTTTGTAAAATATAGAAAGTGATCAAGAGCCCTTATATTCAATTTGGCTCCATCATTTTTGTCATTTCAAAATTCAAAACTAGTTTGAATAAGTTTCAAAGAGGAAGGGAACATAGGGTTTTAGGGTTTTGTTTATTCTTAATGCATGCATTTTTAAGGTATGATGCTTATGATGCAAAACAAACCCTAATATAAGTTTAACTAATACTGGGGTGTTACAGCGCTATCCCCCTTACGATAATCTCGACCCAAGATTCCAAAGGTAGGAAGAGAGACAGAGAGAAAGAAACAGGGTCACTCTAAAGATAAGAGGGAAACACACTAAACAACACATAGAGTATCTCATGGTCAACTCATGAATGGAGTGTTCAGAAACAACTCTGAGATGACAAACATGAAACACGTCAAGGTAACAGAGGAAACAAAGAGGAGAAGGTTTCAAGTTGTTAGATAGATGGTCTTCATAAGGATTGAGACCATGGAGCTCACAGAAGGGTTTAAGCTTCTGGAGAGGAAAGCTTCCAACAGAAAGAACATTACCACAGACTTTGATAGGGGACCTCTACTAAATGAATTAAATAGAGATTTCAGGTTGCAGAGATATGGATCAACAAAACCAAGCTGTTGAACTACTTTTGACATAGAAGGGTCGCTCTTTCATCCAACAGAAGGCCAATACAGAAAGGTGTTTTATGGAGAGGACTCGTAAAAGTCACAAGGAACATGTAGCAAGAGAACTTCTGATTACCAAAATCGTAGTCGCTCCTAAAACATGATTGAGAAAATGAAGGAAACTCTTTACTCATCCAAGACTATCAATATCCTTGCCAAGATCGTGATATCACTTTACACCACTAGACGAATTGGTAAGAAGATTCCTGATAACACGAGAAGAAAGAAAATTCATTCTCAGACTTCAATTACTTGGCACAACAAGATGATTGCCAACATAAAATGGTCTGGAGGATCGACCGAGAGACATTAAGCAACACTACTTTAAATGTTCTCCTTGATGTTCGAGAAAACAAACATCAAGTAAAGGTCGGACTTCGGATACAAAGGAAACCATGAGCACAACTCCTATAGTCAAATTATAGAGGAAGCCTCATGAAGAGTGGTTGTTACTGCTGATTTAAAAGAATATGACAATAGGTCTTTCCGGCTAAGTGTGTCAACCATTACATCAATCTTGCCAGATTACAAATAAACCTATGTCAAAACCTTGAGGAACACCAACCATCATTTCTGCTTGAGATTCAGCTTTGGTTAGGTGGAATGATACTTCAGACTCAGCATGTCCGAATAGAAAGTTTGCAACATTTACCGTGAAGGTAAAGTTACTATATTCTCAAGACATGGACTATAGTGTAAAGCTCCAAAAGACTGAGCTAGATTGCTAGGCATATGCATTAGCAACTTGTTGAAAGACAACTGCACACCTATAAAGTATTAGCAATAAAACACACATGTGTCCTTAAGGAACGGAAATAACTCTACTTGAATCCACGGCGACATCTTTCAACAATTGCACGTGAACCAGAGAAGGTTACTACTAACATCCATAACCATACTTCAAGATGACTCGAAGATGGTTCTCGAAAGTTTCCAACATTAATGCCAAATGTTTCATATGAATCCATTCTAACATGTAAGGAATAAAGATGTTGTTGATGGGCTCAACAACAATCTTATCAAAACACTCCAAGAAGATGAACTCATATGTTGCTTGAACGAGGCAACAATATTGGTCAGACCAAAGGTCATGAAGATGTACTCTAGTGAAACATCACAAGTAGAAACACCATCAAGATAGTCCTTGGAACTGAGTTTGGTTTGACGATAACCCAAATCAAATCAAAGGTGGGGGAGATAACATATCCACAAAGGAAATACTATCTTTCTTCAAAACGAGCTAAACTATACATCCCTTTAAGGTGGAACTGAGTCGGATAAACTTTTGTTTTACAACTCTCCAAGTTGTTGTTTCAGCTCAACCAACTAGTTCAGGGGTATCCAGTACGCATCCTTGGAGAAAATAGCAGTTCAAAGAACTTGCTTGCTCAAGAACTTGACAACACGGTCATGTGTCAACATGGCAAAAGTTCTAGTAGACAACTAGAATATCACGGACCACCGATATGTCATTTAGTTCGAGAGGGAACTTGCTTAGTAAAGCAAGCAGACATAGTCTTAGAGCTTCGGCATAAACCTAACTCTTTGACCGAAGAGAGTGTACCAGAGTAGCGGACTTGGTAACACAATCAAACTTTGCTTAGTGATAGGATTAACCAATCATGCTAAGTATGACACAAATGTCCTTGGAGTTCAAAACAATAATAATTGCTAAGAATCTCAGATGTCCACATTATTACGCACACGCATCACTCACGAGCACGAAGGCTCGAGGAAGGGTGGGTAAGGATGTGTGAGAGTATCACTTCATTAAGGGGTCATGAAACTCAGCACGACCTCTTAGTATGAAAGAGTGTGATACTTTTAAGGTAGAACAGACAGAATCTCATCAATGATTCTTAATCTGCGGATTACAACACTTTGACCTGGTCCTAGATATGACGAGGTACTGGAGTTTGTTTCTCCTAGACATTCTGAAATGGTTTGTCTTGACGGACCACAAGAGTATCTTGCATCGGAAGACACCAATGCACATTACTACTTGGCTACCAAGTGGCAGACAAAGGTCAAAAAACAACAAGGGAAAAGAACGTACTCAGGATAGAATCCCTAGATGTGGATGCATAGGTTAACAATCTTCTGAAAACCAATGCAAATAAGGGGTAAATGTGGCAGAGTCATGAGTATAGAAGTGAGACTCACGAGGAGTACTCTTGTCGTGATCTTTTTGGTTCCATTAAATAACATCTGCCATAGCATGTGGTAGGGGAAGTCCTTCATTGTCACAATTCAATCACGACAAAGACCACAAGCTTGAAGGTTAGAATTGTAATACCAGCCATCCTGAGGTAATGTGTAAACATTAACAACATGGATCGAAGGAAGGATCTTGGGTTAAAGGTCAGCTTCATGTACAAGATTCACAACACCAGAATCCAGCACAATCAGGGATCTTAGGTTCAAGTCCAAGGGTTAAAACCCGAGAAAAGAAGTAACTACTACTTGAGTGACATGGCGTCCACTACAAGGTAGTAATCACGAGGTAGCTTCCAAAAGAAGAAACGACTTATGAAGTACCCAAGCAAACAAAAAGGAGGCACACGAGGCGAAAGGAAACCTCGAAGCCTAGAATAGAACACTACAGATCCAACAATATAATTTTGTGGGTCCAAAAGATAGAGATATCATGATGGAAACAAATCTCTCAGATGAACAAGAGAAAAGGGGAACAAGGAATTCACAACACACACAACTATAGAGAACTCAACACTAGGTCAACTGGCTTAGAAACGACATGCCAATAAGGCACCTAAGCTTTGAAAGACTAGAACAGATATCAAAACTTTTTCCAAAACCAACACCAGATAAGATAACCCAGAGTTAGAGCGAAACTGGATAAGGAGAAAAATAAGCATACTAGAGTTTTCGTAAATACTTTTCATCTTTGAAATAGTTTTCACAAGTACTAGACTCAACATCGACCAATAGCAAGGTTTTCCTACGGTCGGTACTGCTCTGATACCAAGAACTATGACACCCCCGGGATCAGGGCTAAACAAATCCCAGACCTCCGTGACATAAGCTTAACCTTGAGATCGAGAATATCCAGTGAAGAATCGGTAACACAATAGTGACCCTACGACACAAAATTTATTACAGCAAGATCATAACTGAGCAGAGAACCAAATTATTACAAACAGAGGTCACTGACCACAAACATCAAACAACGGAAGGCAAATTATGCTATTAAGTATAGCACACTTAACAAATGGCCTAAGAGGCCTGAAGCATAACGATAACGTCCCATCCCATAGATTCCAAGCTGCCGGCCGGGAACCCCAAGCTACTCGTCGATGTCGATGTAGAACGGAACTCGTCTTCAGGTGAACACTTACTCTGCCAGAAGTATCAACAAAGCAAGGGTGAGTACAGGGTGTACTCCGCAAGACTTATGGCTGGTGGAGTTGTTTTGCATAAAGCCATCTTTTGTTTATAAAACAAGAGGGAGAAGAAGCTCGTCTAGTCAGAGTATTTTAAAAGGGGATAAGAGAGCAACATCTCTGAAATATTGATCATCATCTTTTGATATCCACCGAATCACCATCATCTACCAAATGGTATCACACCCTCGTACCCATGAGGAAGCATCCTTAAGCACACGTTGATCTGCCAAGTTTTACGATTTGGTTATAGTTCTCTATGATCTTAGAATCTGGTCACCAAGCATTCATAACCGTGAACACGGCTTTTAGAAAAGATTTAACCCTGCAGGGGTGTACAACTTTACCCACACGTACCAACTGACTCTTAATGCCAACGTTATTAGCCCTCTTCCTTGGAAGGCCGGCAGAGGGTGGTTGTCCACGACCTTTACCTTGCTTTCGCCGAGACCATGAGTCACGCAATAAGTATGGTTCCGCCGTAACGGGTCAAATCCCGAAGCCGGTACTTAAAGATGTGAGGCGAGGTTGGTTTACAAGGGGTGCCATCAACCCCAAGCAACCCGGTCCACGCTTCCCTACCTGTTATGAATGCACCTCTTTCACCCGGCAAATCTTTCAAAAGGTTTTTTATGCGTATGTCGAATGGAACGCCCAAACTATGTGACTCATGGAATCTACTAGGCAAGTTAATCAGGCGAGGGGTTCCCAAGCCCCGTGTGGAAGTACGCTTGTCTCGGTTCCAAAGGCAAGAACTCAGTTCCTAGTGGTGGCGAGCGTGGGACTAGAAAAACCACATCCCACCGTGGCCTCCCATACAAGCCTTAGCAGGTTTAATCTCATATCACTGATCTCATCTCAACACGTTCTCCTGTCATACTAGATTCTCTGCACCTGATACATCATCTGGATGGACCAGAACTGACAGCTATGCATGGCTAAGCAAACACATATAAGAGCTCTAGCAGTGCACACGAGCCAAACCTAGTTATGCTATGTAACACCCTCAGAATCGGACCTATGCAAGTTTTAGCAAAACTCGCCAAACCCGCATAGAAACGATTCAAAGGTGCCCACCAGGCACTTTCGTGCGGGTGGAAAACGAAGTAATAACATTACACAACAGTCCTCGATGGGACCCACAGAACAGATATATATAACAGCGACTCAAAGAGTCAAGAATACAGATATTATATACAGAGATCCAAATCACCTTGAAAATGATAGAGCGTCCGACTACGGACAAGATGCAAATGGGGCTAAGAGCCCTGAAGAATAACCAATGGCGTCCATAACCCTGCCCAGGCCAAGCCGGAAGGGTAACCCTGCTAACGACGTCGAACTCGAAACCTGCTTAAACAAAAGGGGTGCCGACCAAGGGCAAAGGAAAAAGAAGGAGCGTCGATCTGAGGCCAAGACAGCGAGGCTAGAATTCGGCGGTCCTCGCCTACATAGGTATGGTGGACTGAGCGGCAGCGGCAGCATGCACTAAACAACCTATAGAGACTCGATACAACTGGCGGCTATCAGAGAGGGGTAAGAAAGACCTATTCGGATCCAACCGGATGCTATCCTCAAACAAACCCGTCCTGGCGTTTCCCCCTCGAGACCATCGAGGAAGTCAACCGAGGAACTCACACAGTTGGCAGTTTTACTTATTCAGTTATAGTTGCGACACTTTACTAGTCAGGTTTAAATAATCGTCCTGATAAAGTAAACAGTGGGCACTTTTAGTTAATCATTCCGTTATAGTGGCAACACTTACTAGTCAGATACAATTAGCATGAGATAACCCAAAACCCAGCAGTTGTTGGTACTTTTATTCAGCCAATTCTGTTGTAGTTGCCATACTTACTAGTCAGGTACCATGGTCGCAAGCGACACTCCAAAACAAGCAATTGTGGGCAGTATTAATTAGCCATTCCATTATAGTGAAGCTGATTACTAGTCATTATAAGTCAAATTTATAGCAAGAACTTTAGTTATGCTTGTCTATGATCGAGATCTGTGCTCCAAGTCGTCCATATCCGCGGACACGGCTTTTGAAAGTTTTAACCCGCCGGTGCACAAATAGAAACACACACACGATCAACCTCGAAAACCAAATCAAAACCCAACGAGGTCTTCACGACGAGCAATCACAAGATTCAGAAATATTTCGGGCCACCTTTGAGTAGATCCCATAGCGAGTAAGCAAGCTCAGACGGCCTCAAGGTTAGCGCCAATGGTCAGAAGCGATCGGGAACCCGAAAGTGTGGCTGGGCTTGTCGATACCGCGTAATCACTCCGCATTCCTAAACAGTACAGTGTGCTCCTCGCACAATTTAAATACAGAAAGTAGCATGGCATAAGTACAGGATCGTAAATAAAACCTCAAACTAGTTGTGGCCCCAAGAAATAAGACGGAATCAAGCTCTGGCTAAGGGGGGCCCATACTCCCCATATGTGGATAGCGCGATAAATCAAGGAACAGGTATCAAGTACTCGGGGTCCTACGGGACACAAGTGGGCGTTCGGAAACCAAATATTATCTATCACCCACCGATGCCTCTGCTTATTCAATTTTAGTTGTTAAACAGAAATTAAAGTGAACAATAAGTAAAACTAGGATCATCTCCAACATCAACATGCGGCATATACATCAGCAACTGTGGCATATGACGACACACTTCAGCACTTGAGCAAGCAACTACGACGCGCAAGTCCAACTATCTACCAAACAACAGGTAATAGGGTGTGTCCAAGGCAATATAGGGCTGCACGGTATATCACAGGTACGGAAAACTAAAGCATCGCAACACAGATAGCAATAGATCAACAGGAGGGAATAAAGACTATAAAAGTAAGATAGGTAGAAAGAGGGAGATGCTCGCCTGAAAACATTGTCGAAGGGTTCATCCGAGGATCGGGGCGAAGCTCACATCAACTCAACGGCCTTATTCGTGCAGAAGCAAAACACTAGAAGAAACACCGGATGCAATATTTAATACACGGCAGAAGATCGGCATGATGCATGCATGATGTATGACATGGCAAAGGTGCGATGCAATTAGGTCAATATTAAGCGGAACCGGGGTCCCGACAATTAATTAGATGGTTCAAGTTGTTTAGAACCCCCCGCAATTTTAATGTTGTTTAGCAAGACAAAAGATAGTACCGGTTCGCTACACAACTTTAAATGAGGCCAATATAAGGCTAGATTTGCCCGCATATGGGCCCCATATTTAATTATTAGGTGAATCGGCATAAGGCCCCCAAACCACATGATAAGATGCATGCAGTATGACAATTCAATATGACAAGTTGTTATGTTTAGCATTTATAAAAATAGAGGTTCGGATAAGGGTCACACATTTAGGGTTCGCGATCTTGGGGATCCGGGGTTCGGGTTGGTCTCGGGTCCGTGGTTCGACGGTTGGTCTCGAGCAGAAGTTCTTGGATTACTGGGATCGTTCTTGTTGTTCGGGATGAAGCACTTGTCGCACCGAGGAGCCGGACTTGGTTCGGCGGTGGGGGCGCATCGGATACCACCGGGTCGGTGCCGTTCTTGTCGCATGCAGATCGTGTCGGGTTCCGCGGGGTCGAGCTTGCAGTGGCGGGGGTCTTGTCGGGCCCGCGCCATCGAGTCGGTCTTGGCTTCGGGGCGAAGCACTTGGCGTCCGGGGTGCGGTACTTGTGGCACAGGTGGCGATCTTGGCGTCCTTCCGGTTCGGGTTTGGTGTTCGAGGGAGGTACTTGTCGTTCTCGGGGCGTTCTTGGTGGTCATCGGGTCCGAGTGGCTGATCTTGTCAGTTCATAACGGAGGCCTTGACGTCCCATGTCGAAGATGTTCCGCGACGGTTGTCGATGTCGGGATTGGGACGGTCTCGATGGTCTTGGGTTCCGGGAAGGCGTGGAGGTTGGAGGATGGCCTCGCGTCTGACGAGCGCCGAAGCCGGACGACGGCGGCGAGGCGGTGGTGGTCGGCGGCGGTTGCATAGGGTGAGCGGGCGGCGAGGTGGGCGCTGCTCGCGGCGGCGACGGACGGCAATGAAGCGGACGGGCGGCGGCAGACGGTCCATGGGCGGATGCGGCACGGAGGCGCTTGGCGCCGGCGGACGCTGAGCCGCGGGAGAGGGCGGGATCCTGAGGCGGGCGCCGCCGGAGGAGGCCATGGGCTGGCACCGGGAACTTGGAGGCGGCGAGGACGGGCGAGCGGCGGCTCGGCAGACGGGAAGGGCCTCGGGACGGGCTCTGGCGGGCGAGATGGGCGGCGGGGAGGCTGCCGGCGCGGAGGGCGCAGCGAGCGGGCGGCGCAAGGCGCGCCGAAGCAGGCGGCAGGCGACGGGCACCGGCTAAGGAGGAAGGGCCGCATGCGGAGGCAGAGGCGCGGAGCATTGGCGGAGGCAGTGGCGAGTGAGGCGAGGCGGCGCATGGGGAGCGGCCGCGACGGGCGGTGGGTGGCGAGCTGGGAGGGAGAGGACGCGGGGTGGGCCGAGAGAGAGAGAGGCAAGGAGGGTCACGCCGGGGAGGGAGCCAGAGAGGAAGAAGGGATCGCGGGGAGAGAGAGTCGTGCGGGAGGAGGGAGGGGGCGCGTGGGCAGGGGTGGGCCACGGGGCAGGGCGTGTGGGGCCTGGGGGGGACGGGCCAGGGAGGGAGTGGCAGCCGCGTGGGACGCGTGTGGGGTGGGGCCCAGCTGGCAGGCAGAGTGGGTCGGGGCGCGCTGGGTGTGAGAGAGTGTGGGGGGGCTAGGCGAGTGGGACCGGTGGGAGGTGTAGCTGCGCGCGTGTGAGGAGGTTTGGGGTGGGTGTGGGTCTGGCTAGGGGGTGGGCCGGCTGAGAGGAGAGAGGAGGGAGTTGGGGGGTGCCATGTGGCAGAGTGTGAGTGGGGGAGGGAGGGAGAGAGATGAGGTGGCGGGTTCTGATTGGATGGAGTGATGTGGAGGGGAGGCTGGGTAGGTTAGTGGGTAGCTCTAGGATTTAGAGGGCAGGTCTGATTGGACCGATTAAATATCTGGGGCGGTCGTTCGGGTCAATCGGCCCGTTCGACTGCCTCGCTAAAATAATTAATGTTTTTTATTTATTTTAATTGGGCCGTTTGCAACCCGATAGCAACAAAACAAAATACTCCGGAGACCCGGGGTCTTGCGTTTGAATAAAGATGGGGCGTTTGGAAAACAAATCGGGTGTTGCGAAAATAGTTTTAGCATACAATGCATGATGATGACGATGCAATGCACAAATTCAACGCGATTTTCTAGTAGTGGTTTTGCGGGATGCCACAATTCGACACCACTAACAATGGATCTCGCCCTCGAGATCCGCCTCGTGGTACCGGAAAGAAGGCCGTCGGTCTGATCCTTCGCGCTTCGTGTAGATCCTCGCGACACCACTAACAAGAGGTCGTTGTCCGTGATCGTCGAGAGAACACTCCGGAAACAAAAGGTCGAAGGTAGAGGTATCAACAAATAAAGCCACCTCTAGCTTCCGTAGAGAGAGGGAACCGATGCATTCTCATCCACTTCAATGTACAAAAGCGAATAGAAGGGGTAGTCGGCATGGGGGCCAATCCATCACGCACCCAAACTATTACTCTGCACCTTCGGTAGAAAAGAGTGCAACCATTCTCGGAAACAGACTGAAGATCTCGACAAGCGAGGTTCGGAAACAAAGGAGTGATGCACTCGCATCGGATCCGCGTAGGGGATGTCGTCGCGTCGGGAAACACCGGATAACACAAACAAGGAACAAAGAATGATTCCACAGCAGACGGATTCATCAGGCAGCTTGAACACCAGATGTGACAACACCGTTATCAAAGGAGGAAGCGAAACCCTGAAGGTACGACGGAACCCCACCACGAGAAATCCTGGACTCGAAGAAAAGATAAGAGAGCAGATTCAAAACGCGTCGAGATAAGAGGAGAATAGCAGAGGGGTAAGGAGTAAAATCAGACCTAATCAGAACTATCCAACCGATTTTTCAAAAATAGTTTTGACACTCTACTTCGGCCGTTAGCTAGGTTATCCTACAGTCGATTTGTGGGGTATCGCAACCGCCGAGCTCGATACCACTCAGAACACCCTCGAATCGGACCTATGCAAGTTTTAGCAAAACTCGCCAAACCCGCATAGAAACGATTCAAAGGTGCCCACCAGCACTTTCGCATGGGTGGAAAACGGTAATAACATTACACAAGTCCTCGATGGGACCCACGTAACAGATATATATAAATGACTCAAAGAGTCAAGAATACAGATATTATATACGAGATCCAAATCACCTTGAAAATGATAGAGCGTCCGACTACGGACAAGATGCAAATGGGGCTAAGAGCCACGAATAATAACCAATGGCGTCCATAACCCTGCCCAAGCCGGAAGGGTAACCACGCTAACGACGTCGAACTCAAACCTGCTTAAACAAGAGGGTGCCGACCAAGGGCAAAGGAAAAAGAAGGAGCGTCGATCGAGGCCAAGACAGCGAGGCTAGAATTGGCGGTCCTCGCCTACATAGGTATGGTGGATCGAGCGGCAGCAGATGCACTAAACAACCTATAGAGACTCGATACAACTGGCGGCTATCAGAGAGGGGTAAGAAAGACCTATTCGGATCCAACCGGATGCTATCCTCAAACAAACCCGTCCTGGCGTTTCCCCCTCGAGACCATCGAGGAAGTCAACCGAGGAACTCACACAGTTGGCAGTTTTACTTATTCAGTTATAGTTGCGACACTTTACTAGTCAGGTTTAAATAATCGTCCTGATAAAGTAAACAGTGGGCACTTTTAGTTAATCATTCCGTTATAGTGGCAACACTTACTAGTCAGATACAATTAGCATGAGATAACCCAAAACCCAGCAGTTGTTGGTACTTTTATTCACCCAATTCCGTTGTAGTTGCCATACTTACTAGTCAGGTACCATGGTCGCAAGCGACACTCCAAAACAAGCAATTGTGGGCAGTATTAATTAGCCATTCCATTATAGTGAAGCTGATTACTAGTCATTATAAGTCAAATTTATAGCAGTAAACTTTAGTTATGCTTTTCTATGATCGAGATACTGTGCTCCAAGTCGTCCATATCCGCGGACACGGCTTTCAGAAAGTTTTAACCCGGCCGGGGTGCACAAATAGCAACACACACACGATCAACCTCGGAAAAACCAAATCAAAACCCAACGAGGTCTTCATGACAGAGCAATCACAAGATTCAGAAATATTTCAGGGGGCCACCCCTTTGAGTAGATCCCGCAACGGAGTAAGCAAGCTCCGAGACGGCCTCAAGGTTAGCGCCAATGGTACATGGCGGGAACCCGAAGTGTGGCTGGGCTTGTCGATACCGCGTAATCACTCCGCCTTCCTAAATAAGACAAAGTGTGCTCCTCGCACAATTTAAATACAGAAAGTAGCATGGCATAAGTAGGATCGTAAATAAAACCTCAAACTAGTTGTGGCCCCAAGAAATAAGACTAATCAAGCTCGCTAAGGGGCCCATACTCCCCATATGTGGATAGCGCGATAAATCAAGGAACAGTATCAAGTACTGGGTCCTACGGGACACAAGTGGCTCGAAACCAAATATTATCTATCACCCACCGATGCCTCTCGCTTATTCAATTTTAGTTGTTAAACAGAAATTAAAGTGAACAATAAGTAAAACTAGGATCATCTCCAACATCAACATGCGGCATACATCAAGAATCGTGGCATATGACGACACACTTCAGCACTTGAGCAAGCAACTACGACGCGCAAGTCCAACTATCTACCAAACAACAGGTAATAGGGTGTGTCCAAGGCAATATAGGGCTGCACGGTATATCACAGGTACGGAAAACTAAAGCATCGCAACACAGATAGCAATAGATCAACAGGAGGGAATAAAGACTATAAAAGTAAGATAGGTAGAAAGAGGGAGATGCTCGCCTGAAAACATTGTCGAAGGGTTCATCCGAGGATCGGGGCGAAGCTCACATCAACTCAACGGCCTTATTCGCGAAGAAGCAAAACACTAGAAGAAACACCGGATGCAATATTTAATACACGGCAGAAGATCGGCATGATGCATGCATGATGTATGACATGGCAAAGGTGCGATGCAATTAGGTCAATATTAAGCGGAACCGGGGTCCCGACAATTAATTAGATGGTTCAAGTTGTTTAGAACCCCCCGCAATTTTAATGTTGTTTAGCAAGACAAAAGATAGTACCGGTTCGCTACACAACTTTAAATGAGGCCAATATAAGGCTAGATTTGCCCGCATATGGGCCCCATATTTAATTATTAGGTGAATCGGCATAAGGCCCCCAAACCACATGATAAGATGCATGCGAGTATGACAATTCAATATGCGACAAGTTGTTATGTTTAGCATTTATAAAAATAGAGGTTCGGATAAGGGTCACACATTTAGGGTTCGGCAGATCTTGGGGATCCGGGGGTTCGGGGTTGGTCTCAGGGTCCAGGGTTCGACGGTACGGTCTCGACGGAAGCGTTCTTGGATTACTGGGATCGTTCTTGTTGTTCGGGATGAAGCACTTGTCGCACCGAGGAGCCGGACTTGGTTCGGCGCGGGGCGATCGGATACCACCGGTCGGTGCCGTTCTTGTCGCATGCAGATCGTGTCGGGTTCGCTGGTCGAGCTTGCGATGGCGGGGTCTTGTCGGGCCCGCGCCATCGAGTCGGTCTTGGCTTCGGGGCGAAGCACTTGGCGTCCGGGGTGCGGTACTTGTGGCACAGGTGGCGATCTTGGCGTCCTTCCGGTTCGGGTTTGGTGTTCGAGGGAGGTACTTGTCGTTCTCGGGGCGTTCTTGGTGGTCATCGGGTCCGAGTGGCTGATCTTGTCAGTTCATAACGGAGGCCTTGACGTCCCATGTCGAAGATGTTCCGCGACGGTTGTCGATGTCGGGATTGGGACGGTCTCGATGGTCTTGGGTTCCGGGAAGGCGTGGAGGTTGGAGGATGGCCTCGCGTACGACGGAGCCGAGCGCGGGGTTGGCCGGACGACGGCGGCGAGGCAGGGTGGTCGCGGCGGCGGTTGCATAGGGTGGAGCGGCGCGGCGAGGTGGGCGCTGCTCGGGGCCTGCGGCGGCGACGGTGCAGCCGAGCGGACGGAGGCGACGGGTCCTTGCGGTGGCGGATGCGGACCGGAGGGCGCGGCGGCGCCTTGAGCCGCGCGGAGGGCGAGATCTCGAGGCGGGCGCCGCGGCGGAGGAGGCATGGGCTGGAACTGTGGGGAACTTGAGGCGGCGAGACGGGCGAACGGGCGGCTCGACGCAACGGAAGGGCTCGGGACGGGCGGCTCAGCGGCGAGATGGGGCGGCTGGGAGGCTCGGCCTTGAGGCGAAGCGCGGCGCGGCGGGCGAGGCGGCGGGCGAAGCGAAGCAGGCGGCACCGCGCTAGGAGGAGGGCGGCCACAGAGGCACGGCAGCGGCGCAGGCACTGGCGATGAGGCGGGCGAGGTGAGCGGTGGGAGGAGAGAGGGCAGGCTGGGAGGAGAGGAGCGCGGAGAGGAGAGAGGAGCAAGGCGGAGGAGGGTCACGTCGGGGCTGGGAGGGAGCCAGAGAGGAAGAAGGGATCGCGGGGAGAGAGAGTCGTGCGGGAGGAGGGAGGCGTGGGCGGTGGGGCCACGGGCAGGCGTGGGGCCTGGGGACGGGCCAGGGAGGGAGTGGCAGCGTGGGACGCGTGGGGGGTGGGGCCCACTGGAAGGCGAGTGGTCGGCGCCACTGGTGTGAGAGAGTGTGGGGGGCTAGGAGTGGGACCGGTGGGAGGTGTAGCTGCTGTGTGAGGAGGTTTGGGGTGGGTGTGGGTCTGCAGCTAGGGGTGGGCGGTGAGAGGAGAGAGGAGGAGTTGGGGTGCCATGTGGCGAGTGTGAGTGGGGGAGGAGGAGAGATGAGGTGGCGGGTTCTGATTGGATGGAGTGATGTGGAGGGGAGGCTGGGTAGGTTAGTGGGTAGCTCTAGGATTTAGAGGGCAGGTCTGATTGGACCGATTAAATATCTGGGGCGGTCGTTCGGGTCAATCGGCCCGTTCGACTGCCCCGCTAAAATAATTAATGTTTTTTATTTATTTTAATTGGGCCGTTTGCAACCCGATAGCAACAAAACAAAATACTCCGGAGACCCGGGGTCTTGCGTTTGAATAAAGATGGGGCGTTTGGAAAACAAATCGGGTGTTGCGAAAATAGTTTTAGCATACAATGCATGATGATGACGATGCAATGCACAAATTCAACGCGATTTTCTAGTAGTGGTTTTGCGGGATGCCACATGCTAGGAGCAGTGGATCAGGTAATATAAGCTCAAAGGGAGTAATGCAATAAATAGGATAATATATCTATCGATAAAAGACCACAGTAGAATCGTATGCAACATGGCAGAATTGAAATGCTTTCGAAAACATAGGATTATATCATGATGGGGCTATGCTTGCCTTTGCCAATTGATAGCAGATAAATAGATCTTCGAGAGCCTTGTACTTGACTTGGTTAAAGTTGGTCAAGTATTGTTCGTCGATCTTCGATCTTTGATGGTGTTGTCCTCGGGCTTCGATCTCGATCTCGATATCGTATTCTATCGGGAAGAACCAAATCAACGGAAAGAAAGGAGAAACAATCAACACTGGCATCGATGCAATGCTCAAACAAGAATTATGATATGACAAGTTGAATTGCATTGAATTGAAACCCTAAAACATGCTTGACAACTTAATCGGGGTTCCAAGGGGCGCAAACTCTAACTCGGGGAAACTCCGGATGTGTATGAGAGGGGTTACTATGTTTTTCTAATTAAACTTGTCATGTAAGTTTCTTAACAATGCATGATTATAGCTTAAATAGAAAGAGTTCATTTTTCTGAACATTTTGATATATTATTTGTATTTTTCTGATTTAAAATGAATTAGTTATGATTTTCTCAATTGAAATCCAGTTTAGGAAATTATAAAACAATTTTGGATTATATTAAATATTTATTCACTTAGACCCACAAGTCATATGTTTATTCATTTCAGATATTAATTTCCAAAAAAAATAAAAACCTGACAGATGGGGCCCACAGGTTATTTATATTCCAGAAAATAATCTCAGAAAACATAAAACTAAAAGAATTGGGTAAATGACCTCATGCTGACATCACCACGGGGGCTGGGGCTTTTCTCACTGGGTATGAGCCTACCCACACTAACTGACCAGTGGGGCCGAAGCCACGTCGTCAGCCACGCAAGCAAATGGGGCCGGGACTGGTTGACCGAGCTGACCAAGCGATGACGCCCGGGTGACATCAGCGCAACGTCACCACAGCCAGGACCTACCAGGTCAATCTCGGACTCGACGCAGGAGGCGGTGCTGGGCTTCAGGAGTGGGCGCGTTCGACGCAGGAGTCCACGGCGAGCCAAAAGATGGAGGCTCCGCCTCAAGAGGGTCATCGGAGCGCCATCACGAGCTACCTACTGCGGCGGCAACGGCGGAGCTACGGCGAGAGCGTGATACGGAGAGGGAGGGGAAGAAAGTGGAGGTGCTGGGGCACGACAGGCTCACCGGGAACACGGTGCGGGTGACAGAGAAGCTAGAGGAAGCCGGAGACGATGGAATCGACGGTGGCCGGAGTTCGGGCATGAGGTACCAATTGTGGCGCCAGAGAGCTCCCCTTCTTGCAATTCTTGGGGCAAAAGATAGAGGAGGTCAAGGCTGCTCTGCTCCTATTTTTCTTTTGCAAAACCTTTTCCTTTTTCTGTTTTAAATTTCTGTTTTGTATTTCCAATTCAAAACTGTTTTAAGTATTTCAAAAGTACCAGAGGGGTTTTGTAAAATATAGAAAGTGATCAAGAGCCCTTATATTCCATTTGGCTCCATCATTTTTGTCATTTCAAAATTCAAAACTAGTTTGAATAAGTTTCAAAGATGAAGGTAACATTGGGTTTTGTTTATTCTTAATGCATGCATTTTTAAGGTATGATGCTTATGATGCAAAACAAACCCCTAATATAAGTTTAACTAATACTGGGGTGTTACCCCATTCCGGATCTCCTCGTGCTATCCCGGTTCCCATCCGAGACTCCGAACAACATTCGGTATCCCTACTTACATTCCATATCTACTAAACAACATCGAATCCTTAAGTGTGTCTCCCTACGGTTCATGAATTATGCGGACATGAACGAGACACTTCTCCGATCAATAACCAATAGGGAAATCTGGAAATTCATATGGCTCCCACATATTTCTATGATTACTTTGCGATCGAATGAACCACTTACATACGATACCAATTTCCTTTTGTCTCACGATAGTTTACTTATCCGAGGTTTTGATCATCGGTATCTCTGCATACCTAGTTCAACCTCGTTACCGATAAGTACTATTTTCTCGTTCCAGTGATATGTGATCCCTTGTGAGCCAGTCGCATGCTTGCAAGCTAATTGGATGACATTCCACCGAGAGGTCCCAGAGTATATCTATCCGTCATATGGATGGACAAATCCCACTCTTGATCCATGTGCCTCAACCCATACTTTCCGAACACTCAATGCCACCTTTATAGCCACCCAGTTACGGTGTGGTGTTTGATGTCATCAAAGCATCCTTCCGGTGATGGTGATTAGCATGATCTCATGGTCAAAGGAATTAGGTTACTATGTATCAGAAAGCTTATAGAAAACGAACTATTGAAATGACTTGATCATCATGCTACGCTTATCTATAGGAGTATGTCCATCACACCATTCTCCTAATGATATGATCTTGTTGTTAATAACATCTCAATGTTCATGATCGAGAAACCACGATCATCTATTAACCAACAAGCTAGTATTATAAAGAGGGTTTACTAGAGACTCTAATTTAGTTTACAAATCACACAAGTATTAATGTTTTCGGTTAATGATGTTATATCATGAACGTAAACATTTATCATAAACACAAATATATAATAATAACCACTATTATTATTGCCTCTAGGGAATATCTCCAACAGTCTCCCACTTGCACTAGAGTCAACTAATCTAGATTACATGGTAATATACTGAACACCCATGGCGGTTTGGTGTTGGTCATGTTTTGCCCTCGGGAGAGGCTTAGTCAACGGATCCGCCACATTCAGATCTGTGTGTACTTTGCAAATCTTTATATCACCATCTTGGACATGCTCTCGAATAGCGTGAAAACGTAGCTTGATATGCTTCAGCTTCTTGGGTGACCTTGGTTCTTGCGCATTGGCTATGGCGCCCATGTTATCACAATAGATAGACATTGGGTCTAACGCACTTGGAAAGACACCAAGCTCTGTAATGAACTCCTTCATCCATATCTCCTCTTGTGAAGCCTCCGAAGCAGCTATGTATTCCGATTCAGTTGAAGATCTCGCCACAACGTTTTGCTTTGCACTCCTCCAGCTAACTGCTGCACCATTCAAAGTAAATACGTATCTAGATTGAGATTTAGAATCATCCGGATTGGTGTTCCAACTAGCATCGGTGTAACCATTAACAACGAGTTGTTCTTCACCTCCATAAGAAAGAACCATATCCTTAGTTCTTCTCAAGTACTTAAGGATGTTTTTTACCGCTGTCCAATGATCTACTCCTAGATCACTTTGATATCTGCTAGTCAAACTAACAACATATGCAATGTCGGGTCTAGTACATAGCATGGCATACATAAGAGATCCTATGGCTGAGGCATAGGGAGTCTTACTCATCCTTTCTCTATCTTCTGTCGTTGTAGGACTTTGAGTTTTACTCAAGGTCATATTGGGCAACATGGGCAAGAACCCTTTCTTGCTATCTTCCATTCCAAACCTCTTTAGAACTTTGTCCAAATATGTACTATGTGACAATGATATTAAGCGTCTCGATCTATCTCTATAAATCTTTATGCCTAATATGTAATCTGCTTCGCCAAGATCTTTCATTGAAAAACTATTATTCAAATAATCCTTGACACTATTAAGAAGGTCTACATCATTCCCAATCAACAATATGTCATCTACATATAGTATTAAGAATGCTACAGAGCTCCCACTCACTTTCTTGTAAATACAAGCTTATCCATAAGTTTGTATAAAACCAAATCTTTTGATTACCTTATCAAAACGTTGATTCCAACTCCGGGATGCTTGCTTCAATCCATAAATGGATCATTGAAGTTTCCATACCTTGTTAGCATCTTTAGGATCGACAAAACCTTTGGGTTGTACCATATACAACTCTTCATCAATGTCTCCATTGAGGAACGCCGTTTTGACATCCATCTGCCATATCTCATAATCATAATATGCAGCGAGCGCTAACATAATCCTCATAGACTTTAGCTTCACGACCGGTGAGAAAGTCTCATCGTAGTAAACTCCTTGAATTTGTCGAAACCCTTTTGCGACAAGTCGAGCTTTATAGACAGTAACATTACCATCAGCATATGTTTTCTTCTTGAAAATCCATTTGTTCTCGACAGCCTTCCGGCCATCCGGTAAGTCCACCAAAGGCCATACTTGGTTTTCGTACATGGATCCAATCTCGGATTTCATGGCTTCTTGCCATTTATTGGAATCTGGGCTCATCATCGCTTCCTCATATGTCGCTGGGTCATCGGTGTAGTCCACCAACATGACACTCATAACGGGATCATACCAATCAGGAGTGGTACGAGTTCTCATTGACCTGCGAGGTTCCGTAGTACTTCAACCGAAGTTTCATGATCAACATCATTAGCTTCCTCTCTTATTGGTGTAGGCGCCACAGGAACTACTTCCGATGCCGCGTTACTCACAAGTTCGAGAGAAGGTTCAACAACCTCGTCGAGTTCTACTTTCCTTCTAGTCACTTCTTTTGAGAGAAACTCCTTCTCTAGAAATGATCCATTCTTGGAAACGAAGATTTTGCCCTCGGATATATGATAGAAGGTATACCCAATATTTTCCTTCGGGTATCCTATGAAGACGCATTTTTCCGCTTTGGGTTCAAGCTTGTCGGGCTGTAACTTCTTTACATAAGCTTCGCAACCCCAAACTTTAAGAAACGACAATTTAGGTTTCTTCCCAAACTATAATTCATACGGTGTAATTTCAACGGATTTAGATGGTGCCCTATTTAAAGTGAATGCGGCTGTTTCTAATGCATAACCCCAAAATGATAGTGGTAAATCTGTAAGTGACATCATAGAACGAACCATATCTAAGAGAGTTCGATTACGATGTTCGGACACACCATTACGTTGAGGTGCTCCCGGCGGTGTCAATTGTGAAAGTATTCCGCATTTCTTCAAATGCTCGCCAAACTCGTAACTTAGATATTCACCTCCATGATCAGATCGTAGAAATTTAATCTTCTTGTTACTTGATTCTCTACCTCACTTTAAATTCCTTAAACTTCTGGAAATTTCAGACTTATGTTTCATGAAATAGATATACCCATATCTACTCAAGTCACCTGTGAAGGTAAGAACATAGCGATAACCACCGCGCGATGCTACACTCATTGGACCACACACATCGGTATGTATGATTTCCAATAAGTCCGTAGCTCGCTCCATCATACCATAAAATGGAGTCTTAGTCATTTTACCCATCAGACATGCTTCGCATCTTTCAAGTGATTCAAGAAGTCCATCGAAATGGAGTTTCTTCATATGCTTCACTCCAATATGACCAAGACGACAGTGCCACATATAGGTCGAGTTATCACTCAATTTCAAACGTTTAGCTTCAATGTTATTAATGTGTGTATTACTACAATCGAGATTCAATAAGAATAGACCATCTATCAAAGGTGTGTGTGCATAAAACATATTACTCATATAAATCGAACAACCATTATTCTCGGACTTAAACAAGTAACCGTCTCGCAATAAACATGATCCTGATATAATGTTCATGCTCAACGCAGGCACCAAATAACAATTATTTAAGTATAAAACTAATACCGGTGGTAGATGAAGAGGTAGCGTGTCGACCGCGATCACATCAACCTTTGATACATTTCCAACGCGCATCGTCACCTCGTTCTTCACTAGTTTCCGTCTATTCTGCAGTACCCGTTTCGAGTTACAAATATGAGCAACCGAACCAGTATCAAATACCCAGGCACTACTACGAGTACTAGTGAGATACACATCAATAACATGTATATCAGATATACCTTTCTTGTTGATGTTGTCGTTCTTCAAATCCGCCAAGTACTTAGGGCAATTCTGCTTCTAGTGACCCTCTCCCTTGCAGTAAAAGCACTCAGTATCAGCCTTAGGCCCAGCCTTGGTCTTCTTCGCCGGCGCGGTAACTTTCTTACCGCCCTTCTTGAAGTTTCCCTTTTTCTTAGACTTGCCTTGCTTCCTGAATTTGGTGGTCTTATTGACCAACAACACTTGGTTCTCTTTCTTGATCTCCACTTCTGCAGACTTTAACATGGAGAAGATTTCGGGCAAGGACTTGTCCATGTTTGCATATTGTAGTTCATCACAAAGTTCTTGTAACTTGGTGGTAGTGATTGGAGGACACGGTGAATCCCCAAAGCATTAGGAATCACTATACCTAAGCTTTGAAGCTTGCTTGCGTGTCCAGACATCTTAAGCACGTGCTCACTGACGGAGCTGCCCTCTTCCATCTTGCATTTAAAAAACCTTTAAGAAGCCTCATAAATCTCAACTGCAATGTGAGCCTTAAATATCATTTTGAGTTCACGGACAATATCATGTGGGTCATGGTTCTCAAACCTTTTATGAAGCTCCGATTCTAAACCATACAAGATAGCACACTGAACTGTGGAGTACTGATTCTTCCGAGCGAGGGAAACATTCTTTACCTCATCGGTAGCATCAGCTGCAGGCGGGTTACCCAGTGGTGCATCCAGCACATAGGTCAAATTACCAGCATTGAGGACAATCCTCAAATTGCGGAACCAGTCTGCGAAGTTGCTTCCAATGTTTTTCAACTTTTCTTTCTCTAGGAACACATTAAAATTGATGGTAGGGGACGCCATTGATCTACAACATATTTGCAATAGTTTAGACTAAGTTTATGAAAAATTGAGTTCTAATTAATAGTTAAATTAATCTAGGTGAACTCCCACTCAAAACAATATCCCTCACATTATTTTAGTGATCACACGAACCAAATCCACCACATCAAAATCCATCATCACGAGAGTTGATGTAGCTTCAATGGCAAACAATCAACATGTTCATCATATCTACTATATGACTCATGCTTTACCTTTTGGTGATCCGTGTTCCGAGACCATGTATGTACATGCTAGGCTCGTCAAGATCAAACCTTAGCTTCCGCATGAGCAAATCTGTGTCGTGGTGGTGGCACGGCAGATGCCATGGGTATGCTTAAGTTGGGGGCCGAATGGGTGCTTGTGGTCACCGGGGAGGGAGTGCACGATCATGCCATGCACGAAGAACAAGAAGAACTCTCTAGACATAGAAATTTGATTTATACCCCAAAGATTACAAGTGCTCCTTGAGCTGTATAAGCTAGAGATCTGTGCACTAGATCACTACTTGGTCCAACCTCCCTCTACTTCTGCTAGGCCCTCCCTTATATAGGTAGTGCTAGCTAGCTAATACCCCTTTGGGTTCTAGGGTTTAATGTTTGGATCTTGGTCCCTACGATGTGGGCCGGGTCATGGGCTTGCCCTAAGCCCAATGGCCTAGTCCATAAAGCTTGACAGCTAACGGTCTTCTGGTACGCTGCTTCCTGTTCCTTTTGGTGTCACGCTGTTACTTTGTACGTCAGCATACGCTTTGGGTGTCACCCGGCTCCTTTTGTGTCACCCGGCGTCGCCCTTCTCTTTTGATCATGCTTTACCATGGTCCCTCCTGAACCTTACTCGGAAAGGTGCCACGCGTCCTACTTGACTCGGCCCTTCCTCGGTAGACTCGGCTCGTCGGTACCTGCAAGAATAACAACCTTGTCTTATGCGGGCCGACATAGTTTATATGTCGGCCGCACATGCTTATCTTACCCAACCGTTCTTACCCGGCCTGGTTCTTTCTTTACTCGGAGCCAACCCAGCTGCGCTATGTTTCCCCTCTCGTGACCCTACTGGGGGTTATCCCCCCGACATTAGTCCCCGAAGCTGGTGAGGTCTAGCATTTCAAGCTGTTAGGCATCTCCAGGTTCCTTTTGTGTGAGTGGAACTTAGTTTTTGTCTTTATCTGTCGCAATTTCGCACCTTGCCGGGTCAGTCTGACAGTTTCCGGGTTGACTCTTTGACTTCTTGGCTCATTCTTGCCTCGAGCCGAGTTACTTTGGCCAATTCTGAGTCATTTTCGGCGCGCTTCAGTCATCGACAGCTGGTAATCATGATTACTTGCCTCAATTTTTGTTCCAAGATCTGGGCATGCTGATGGCAAGCGATTACTCCCGTCACCATGGCGATCCCATCGGCCTGCGCCTCTTGTCCTTCCAGTCATGACATGGCACGGGATTTTTCGTGTATCTTTGGCTACGTGACGCTTGCTGATTAGCTTTCCCGGACTGGTACACAGCCAACACGCTGGCCGCACGGCACAGATAGATCCCACGACCGGGGTTTTTACTGCCCTTAAGTTGGGGTTGGGGGTTTCCACTTCCCCCATGCTCGTTCAGTTTTCCCTTGCCCTTTCTTCTTCCTTGCGCCCGCAAAATCGAACTGCCCCCTTTGCGGTTCCTTCTTCCTCATGTTCTTGTGTTGCGATTGCCCCTTTCTTCTTTCCATTCCAGTACGGGTCCACGCTGTTCCAAGCCTCCTCCAACCACGGAGGAGACTAACTCTGCTGATCTCATGGATGCTCGTGACGGCGCTGATGGTGCTGAGGAGCAGGAGATTCCCGCCGGCGAGCGCGGCGGATGGGAAGGCTCGGAGGTCTCCTCCTAAGAGGTGGAGTGGCTTCGCTCCACCAGACGCATTCCGCTGCAAATGGATTGCCGTCTCCCCTCCGGTGAGATTTCTCCCAAGCCCCAAGATAACGAGCGGGTGCTTTTCCTTTCTCATTTTGAACACGGCTTCGCTCTTCCTATGAGCACCTTCTTCTCCTTGTTTCTTTCCACCTTCCATCTACAGACCCACCATCTTCCTGACAATGCGATTGGTTCTCTTTCTTGTTTCATCTCCGCTTGCGAGGCCTACCTTGGAATTTGGCATATAGTTCCTTTGTGGGCCAAATATTTTGGCTTTAAGGTTCAGGTTGTTCCCCAGCCTGGTGCTCCTCGATCCGAGAGGAGGCCGACCAGTCTTGGTCTTTGCTAGCATCACACCCAGGAGAGATTCTATCTTTCCTCGGGTTACTGGTATTGACTCCTGCAAGAAGTGGCATAGAACCTTTTTCTATGTCAAAAACAATGGGTCCACTGATAACATCCGGCTTCCCCCTTTCTCGGATGAGGTCCCCAACAAGAAGCACTGGCTGCTTGACCCACGCGACCAAGACATTGCGGTAAACGAGGCTAACGCAATCTTGGAAAGGTTGCTGTCGCCGGATGAAAACTTTCATCTCGCCGACTCTGACCTCATGTGCACCTTCGTCTCACGCCGGGTTAGCCCCATCCAAGCGAGGAGCCACAAGATGTGCTTCATGAGTGGATCCCATGATCTCACTCGGCACTCCACTAAGGGGCTCACCCAAGACTCCATTGCCCGCCGAGTAAACTCAATCTTTAAATTGAATTTGGCGGATGATTGGGCTTGGAGTTGCCCTCCCTTTAGCCGGGTCAGACCTGTCCCCTGGGTAAGTTTTCCGAGTCGCTTTTCTTGCCGAGTATGCTTTAGCTCTTTTGCCACTTTCAGTTTAGTTTTTTGGTTACTCATTCTGTTTGTCTTTCGCAGAATCTCGTTCACCAGGTTGATGACAGTACTGTCCCTCCTGCTGGTTATAATGGGGACCGCTCCGACTCGGATGAGGTCGAGTATGACCTGGAGTTCTTCATGCCCATCTCGCACACTGCGGCTGCTTCAGCTTCGGGTAAGAGTCAATCTCGAAATCGCTTACAAGATTGGTCTGACGATGATGAGGATGATGATTGTACGCTTTTGGAGGTATATGCATCGTGACCTTAATCTCCCATCTTATCTGAGTAAGCCCGTCATTTACTTATGCAGCTGGCCAGGTACATGACGTTGCTCCTCTCGCCGTGGGCGGAGTCGGCAAGATCCCTGTCGCTAAGCCAAAGCGACATGGAGCCTCCTCCAGCACTCAGCCGGCCAAGAAGAGCAAGCCCACTCCGGCAGCTCCTGTTGCCTCTACTGCTGCCAGCCTAGCTGAGACTCGCCAAGCTGCTAGGCGCCGAGTCACACGCCGAGTCGTCCGTGACCCGGTTGTCACCAGGTAAGCTTTTTGTACTCTGCTCTCTTCGTTCTTTTCTTTTTCATCACTAACGTTCTCTTATATATGTCTTGTTGTTTTCAGTGTCGCACCCTTGACGGCGAACCAGGCTGCTCCTAGCATTGCCTCGCCGCTTAGGCCTGCGCCTCCTCCAGCTGACTCGGCGGCGCCGAGTGAAGGGTTTCGCGGCATAGTAAATCAAAATTTTCTATGGATGCGAACAGAGGGAAAGCCAAGATGTAATCTAGGAGATGCAAACAACGAGAGAGATTGGATTAGATCTTCATACCCTTGAAGATTCGCACAGCGGAACGTTCATCGGAACGTGGGTGATGTAGTCGTACTCGCTTCTCCTCCTCGCAATCCGATCCGATCTAGCACCGCAAGTGGCGATGCCTCCGTGAGATGCACACGTGCAGCACCTCGATGTCTCCTCCTTCCTCGGTACAACAAGTATGGTGGAGAGACGGATTGGACCTACAACACGACGGCGTGGTGTATATGGTGGAGAGTTTCTGCTGCAGGGCTTCGCCTACACGCAGTCGGGAGGGAGAGAGAGAGAGAGGAGGGCAGCAGGGCGACTGGGCTTGGAGGGGAAGGTGTGGGGGGGTGGTGCGCCCCCAGCCCTCTTTATATAGAGGGGTGGGGCGGCAACCCTAGCCCCCTCCCCCAAGCCAAGGCCGGCGGCCAAGGAGGAGGAGTGGGGGGCAAGGAAACCCCCCTTCTAGAAGCTCTATCTAGAGTTTAAACCCTCTTGGCCGGCTGGGCCCTATGGGGCCTTGTGCCCCTGGCCCAATGCGGCCAGGGCACTCCCTCATAGGCCCATGCCCCCTCCCGGAAGGTGTGGCCACGTTGGTCCCCTTCCAAGGTTCTAGAAGCTTCCGACAATACCGATTAACCCGGAACAATTCCAACTCCCAAAAACTGCTTATATGAATCTTATTCTCCGGACCACTCCGGAACCTCGTGATGTCCGGATCCCATCCGAGACTCCGAACAAAAACTCATAAACCAATTATCCAATCTATCCTAGCCGAGACACGTTAAGTGTGTGACCCATGGGTTCGAGAATATGCATATGATCTTCTATCAATAATCAATAGCGGGTCTGGAAACATATTGACTCCACACATTCATCGATGATCATATCGGATGAACCACGATGCCAGATTCAATCAATCCCATATATATTCCCTTCGTCTCGCGATATTTTACTTGCCCGAGATTCGATCGTCGATGCAGTCATACCTAGTTCAATCTCGCTCACGAAGTACTTTACTCGTTCGTAATCCGATATCACTTTGTGATTAACTCCTTAACCACATGCTTGCAAGCGGTGTTGATATCGACACGAGCGGGCCAAGTATATCTCTTCGACTTGGGAGGACAAATCCCATCTCGATACATACAACCCAATGAGATACTTTCCGATCACCGAGAGACACCTTTATGATCACCCTCTCATAGGATGACGTTTGATGACCTCAAAGCTTTCTTCCGATACCGTGGAGTTGTATTATCTCATGGTCTAAGGAATACAATATTTGACATAAGAAAAGCTTCGCAAAGACGAACACGATGACACGATCTAATTGCTTCGCGTAGTTTGGTCTCATCCACCATATCATTCTCCCAATGATATGATCTCATTATTAATCGACAACTCATGTCCATGGTTAGGAAACCTTAACCATCATTAATCAATGAGCTAGTCCATAGAGGCGCATTAGGGACACGGTGTTGTTCACAAACCACACAAGTATTAAAGTTTACGCTAATACAATTCTAGCATGGAATATAAACATTATCATGAACAAGAATTATAATAATAACATCTTTATTATTGCCTCTAGGGCATAATTCCAACAGTCTCCCACTTGCACTAGAGTCAAAAATCTAGTTTACATCTGGTAACAATCTCACACCCATGGCAATCGAGGTGCCGATCATGTTTTACACGTGGAAGAGGTTTAGTCAATGGATCTGCGACATTCAGATCTATATGTACTTTGCTAATCTTCAGATCTCCATCTGCTATATAATCTCGGATTATATGAAACTTGCGGTTGATATGCTTGGTCTTTGGATGATATCTTGGTTCCTTAGCGAGTGCTATGGCGCCAGTGTTGTCACACAATATCTCCAGTGGGTCCAATGCACTTGGAACCACGCCAAGCTCAGTGATGAAGTTCCTGATCCAAACTCCTTCACTTGACGCTTCTGCAGCAGCCATGTATTCCGCTTCTACTGTAGATCCCGCGATCACACTTTTCTTGCAGCTTCTCCAGCTCACAGCTCCTCCATTCAAAATATAAACGTATCCTGTCTAAGATTTAGAATCATCCTTGTCGGTGTCGAAACTTGCATCGACGTAACCTTTTACGACGAGCTGTTCATCACCCCCATAGACTAAGAACATTTCTTTAGTTCTATTTAGGTACTTTAGGATGTTCTTCACGGCTATCCAGTGTTCCACTCCTGGATCACTTTGATACCTGCTCGTCAAACTAAGAGCATTGGACACATCCGGTCTAGTACACAGCATGGCATACATGATAGAACCTATGGCCGAGGCATAAGGCACTTTGCTCATAGCTTCCCTTTCATTTACCGTAGCTGGACACTGAGCCTTGCTCAATATCTTACCTGACAACATAGGCATTGAACCTTTCTTTGCCTTATCCATTCTGAAACTTTTCAGAACTTTGTCTAGGTATGTACTCTGGCTTAAAGCTATCAGGCGTCTTTGTCTATCTCTATAGATTTTGATGCCCAATATATAAGCAGCTTCACCTAGGTCTTTCATTGAAAAACACTTGTTCAAATAACTCTTCACATCGTTAAGCATGTTGATGTCATTTCCAATAATCAATATGTCATCCACATATAGTACCAGAAACGTCACCGAGCTCCCACTCACTTTCTTGTAGATGCAAGCTTCGTAGCAATTTGGAACAAATCCAACACTACTAGAGAAAAGGCTATAGGAGACATGCTTATGCGAGGCACATTTAGCATATGCGCCTCCTATAAAAATAGGCGAGGCGCACTTTAAGATATGCGCCTCTAGTATAAAAATAGGCGAGGCGCATGGAGAATGCGCCGCATATTTTGTGTGGGCCAGCGTGTTGGTAGGTGCACGACATGCGAGGCGCATATGGCTATATGCGCCTTCTATATTTGATAATATGAGGCGATATGACCAATGCGCCTCGCATATTCTCTCAGGGCCCGTGTTGGTAGGTGCACGAATATGAGGCGCATATGGCCATATCGCCTGCATATTGTCCAATATGCGAGGCGATATGGCGTAATGCGCCTCGCATATTCTGTGTGGGCCCGCGTATTGGTAGGTGCACGAATATGCGAGGCGCATATGGCTATATGCGCCTCGCATATTGGACAATATGCGAGGCGCATATGGCCATATGCGCCTCAAGTAACTCATGCGGGCCCGGGCGCTGGTAGGTGGCCGCATATGCGAGGCGCATATTGCTATATGCGCCTCCTATAGTTTGAATTATAGGAGGCGCATATTGTGCAATATGCGCCTCGCATAAGCTGCACCACTTTTTTTCCAGCTTTTTGCACATGGAGGCAACTAGCACCCCACTCACTTGTGTCACTTCTTCCTCCTCCACCAAACAAATCTGGTCGCCCCCCTCCTCCTCCCCACCTCATTTCCCCCATTGATTCACCTTCGAATCTTGCTCAACATCCATTGGTTGACACCCATATGTAAGTGAAGTCTCTTGCTCCTCTAGATCTACAACATGTCCATTTACTTCTCCTCCGGCTCTCTTGCGCAAGTCGTTGTTGGAGGAAGCGTGAAGGCGCTTGCATGTATGCGTTGTCGAGACACCGACTATATGGTTGTGTTGTGGTGCTACTTTTTCTGCAGGGATTTCATTTGAGATGCCAATGTTTCGCCGGAATGTCGATTTATTTCTTTTCCGGTGAATTTCTGGCACTCGCGGATGTCCTCTTTTTAGGGGAGGTCATGCCGAATTTTTCCGCGATCCACGTCCATATATGCTCTAATTATTCTCTTGCTCTTTGTACCACGCAGGCGGCCATGGTCCGACCACTGATCAACAAAGCCCGCGTGGATAGGTGGATGACATGCGCGAGGGCCGACATGGAACGTGCAAACAAGACAGAGATAAGATGTCCATGTCGGACCGCAGCTGATGTATCCGATAAGGCATGATTCGGAATGCCGAGTCGCACCGCCGACGTAGTTTCATGGATGGCTACACTGATGGATACGTGATGATCACGAAGATCAAGATGCCGGTGATGATCACGAAGATCAAGACGCCATCCACGATCACGAAGATCGTGGTGGTAACCGGACATGTACACGAAGATGATCAAGGTGGCGTCGGGCATGGACACGAAGATGATCAAGGTGGTGCCGACCATGATTCGAGCTGGTTGCGAGACCCTCATGTCCAAGATCTGCTTCTCAAGGAGACGAGTAACGCCAGAGCCACGTAGAGAGAAGGCTAACTGGAGCAAATGGAGAAAGACGCGGTCACTCCATTGTTTGACGGATGCAACGACGGGATACCTGCCTAAATATAACGCTTAGGGCTCGGAGATGAAGGCGAAACACAAAATGACCGACGAATGTTTCGACGACAACATTGTATTCGCACGATATTCTTCCCAAGAAGGGGAACACATGTCCGACTAGTATCGCTGAGGCGAAGAAAGTCGTGTGTCCTCTCAATCTACCGCACGTGAAATACCACGCGGATAAATGATTGCATCATCTACCGGGCGAGGACGCGGAGAAGACCACGTGTCCGTGTGCAAGACCTCTCGATACAAGAGAGGGACCAAGAAAGCTCCTAGGAAGGTGGTGTGGTACTTTCCTCTAACTCCTCGCTTACGGTATTTCGCAGACCCTAAGGAAGCACAGCTCATGCGCGACCCTAAGGAACATTATCGGAATGGACGGAGTCGCCAACGAAAGCAAGACTTTGACCGTAACAGCGACGAAGATAGAAGACCGGTATGGCAACCAAACACCGTACACCACAACCCTACCTAAGAAAGGACTTCCGTTCAAGAGAAGTAGTGAAGACGTCCCGGACCTAACCTATGCAACCGCGACAAAGAAGGGCAAGAAGACGACCATTGTCAAGAAACGCTAGCGCGCTCCGAATTTTCATTGTGTGTGTTATAATAATATTGCATTGAGAATATTATGTATCGACAAGACACATTCATTGAGAATACTCACTTTTGTTGTTTTAGCAATATTTGAATATTTAAAATATTGGTAGTATATTTTATAGTTCATATTTGTATGCTTTTACATGAAAATTGGCCTTTAAAAAAAATTCCAAAAAATTGGCCCCCTTAGGATTCGAACTTGGGTGGCCAGCAGTGAAGGACAAGGCATGCTACCACTAGGCTGCTGTGTGATAGTTGATAGAAACATACGCACTGCCCTATTTGTCTAGGAGTGCATATTATGCGAGGCGCATTTAGCCCAGATGCGCCTCGCGTAATATTGTACGAGGCGCACTTTGCGAAATGCGCCTCGCATAACCGGCACCCATCGCCCCTTTTCTTTCCTGCAATGTGCTCCAATCGATAGTGTCTAGCTTATCCAAATCGACGGCCTCTCTCCACCCCGTAGTCCGACGCTGCCAGCCTGGCGCCGCCGCCGCCGCCGCCGGGCGCAGCTCCCGGCGCCGGCGCCAAGCCACCGCTGTCCTTGGCGATGGCTCGCCAGCACGCGTGAAGGGGATCTACTATTATCCGTGGGCGGGCGGGAGTCTGGGCGAGAGGCGGACGGGCATGGAGGCGGCGGATCTCCGCGAGCCGCAACGGCCGCGGGTGGTGGCGAAGAAGAGGCCTGTGCAGGAGGCGCCCGCCGCGTCGTGAAGCTGCAGCGGAGGGAGATCAGCTCACGCCGACCGCTCTTCGCCATGAACTCCAGGCAGAGCGCTTCCAACATACAACCGCAGTCCGCCTCTCTCTAGCTTCGCCTGCCTCTTTTATTTTCCGTTTTCGTACAAGCGAGGTTTGGTTTATCGGGCGGGGAACGGCGGATTGGCTTCGATTGAGTAGCTGGTTGCCGTCGGGGTGTTTGGGCTTACTGCATGGAAAAGTCAGATCTTGTCGTTTTGGTGAACACTTGGTGGCAACTAGGACCCTAGAGTGTTGTGAATGTTGTGCTACGCTTGATTTGATCGTGTTGAAGAAGTCTGTCCATTTAGTGCAGGTGCCAGCAGATTAGTGATGATCTCGGAAGTCGCTAATCCATTTCCGGAGTAGTAGACGGTATGTACCAGATGCCTATCATGTGCACCTTGGGACCATTCTCATTCGCCTGTCATTTAACTTCGAGAACGTTTAGGGCATTGTTGATAGTCCTGTCAATTTGTAGGACGGTCCTTTCTCATGGATGTATAGGATCTATGATGTATGTATTCTGTCAATTTCTTGGGTTATCGCAATCAACATAGAAGATGACAGTTTGTTATGCACCGCCTATGGCTTACGGGTTGAGTCTGTTGTTCAATTGCCAAGCTGGGCCTATTAGTGCCGGAAATCTTTGTGCTGGACTCCTGGTTATTCATTGCTTTGGTCACATTACACGCTCAAATAACCATCTGTTTTTGTGCCGACTCTGGTTATTCATTGCTTTGGTCACATTACTCTTGCCAGATAACTAATTTATTGGTGTTTCTCCTGCATTGAGAAAAGAGTGCCAGACATTGTTTTCAACAAACTGAGTGTGTTTACCATCCACACCTGGATTATTCTGCAAGCCACACCTATTAGAACTGTTAAACGTGGAGCTTTTCTCATATTCTTTTGCTTGTACAGAACTGCTGATTTTACGTCCCTCCCATGTGTGTAATATTTCCACTTGTCTTTGTTCTTATTTCTAATAATGCTCATTTACTTCCACTTCTAGGAAGAGTTTGACACTCATGATCCAAAGGAGAACAGTTCGCTACTACCTTATGTGAGGAAAAGGTCAAAATTATTGAGATAGTTGCAGACGTGATATAGTTGCAGACGTAATAGTCCTCGTGATCACCACCTTGTTGCTCTTCATTGTAGGTTGTGTTCTACTTCATCTAGGTAGAGCTACGTCGTTGGAGTTGTAATGTGAATTGTGAACTTGTACTCGAAGGTGTAATGTGATTATGAACTTGTACCGATTGGAGGTGTGAACTTGTGGCACAAACACTCTATGTATGAACTTGTATGTCATGATTGATGTGTATTCATGTTGGTTCTATTATGCTTTGGCAAAATGCAAGTTTCTGAAAAATTCTGTGGACTATATTGTATATTTGAATATCTGTATATTATTTATATATAGTGGTCTGTAAAACATGAATTTCGAAAATATTACCGGAGGCATATAGGATACTATTGAGGCGATATACTATAAATACCGAGGCGCATTCTGAAACATATGCGAGGCGCATATATTATAAATACCCGAGGCGCATTCTGAAACATATGCGAGGCGCATATATATAAATACCCGAGGCGCATTTTGAAACATATGCGAGGCGCATCTAATATGCGCCTCGCATATGTGAAATACCCGAGGCTTGAAGCTAGAGGCACATGTGATATGCGCCTCGGATAGGCTTTTTGGTGCGCCTCGGATAGGCTTTTCTCTAGTAGTGCAAAGCTCTAGATCACTTGATCAAAACGAAGGTTCCAACTCCGAGATGCTTGCTTCAGTCCATAAATGGAACGCTGAAGTTTGCATACTTTATCAGCATCCTTAGGATCGACAAAACCTTCGGGTTGCATCATATACAACTCTTCATCAATGTTGCCATTGAGGAAAGCAGTCTTGTAACACTCTCAGAATCGGACCTATGCAAGTTTTAGCGATTCCCGCCAAACCCGCATAGAAACGATTCAAAGGTACCCACCAGGCACTTGCGTGCCGGTGGAAAACGAAGTAATAACATTACACAACAGTCCTCGATGGGACCCACAGAACAGATATATATATACAACACGACTCCATGAGTCAAGAATACCGATATAATGTACAAAGATCCAAATCACCTTGAAAACGATAGAGCGTCCAGCTACGGACAAGATGCAAATGGGGCTAAGAGCCCTGAAGAATAACCAATGGCGTCCATAACCCTGCCCAGGCCAAGCCGGAAGGGTAACCCTGCTAACGACGTCAATCTCAAAACCTGCTTAAACAAAAGGGGCGCCGACGAAGGGCAAAGGAAAAAGAGAGAGCGGTCAGTACTGAGGCCAGTACACGGCGAGGCTAGAATTCGGCGGTCCTCGCCTACATAGGTATGGTGGACTGAAGCGGCAGCGGCAGCACGCACTGATCAACCTATAGAGACTCGATACAACTGGCGGCTGTTAGAGAGGGGTAAGAAAGACCTATTCGGAGCCAACCTGATGCTACCACCAAACATACCCATCCTGGTGTTTCCCCCTCGAGACCAAACGAGGAAGTCAACCGAGAAACTCACACAGTTGGCAGTTTTATTTATTCAGTTATCGTTGCAGCAATTACTAGTCAGGTGTAGATAATCATCCTGATAAAATAAGCGATGCTTTTAGTTAACCATTCCATTGTAGTTGCAACACTTACTAGTCAGATACAATTAGCATGAGATATCCCAAAACCCAGCAGTTGTTGGTACTTTTATTTAGCCATTCCGTTGTAGTTGCAATACTTACTAGTCAGATACTATTGTCGCGAGCGACAAACCAAACAAGCAATTGTGGGCAGTTTTATTTAGCCATTCCATTATAGTGACGCTGATTACTAGTCATTATAAAGTCAAATTTATAGCACTACTTTAGTTATAGTTGTCTATGATCGAGATACTGTGCTCCAAGTCGTCCATAACCGCGGACACGACTTTCAGAAAGTTTTACCCGGCCGGGGTGCACAAATAGCAACACACACTCGATCAACCTCGGAAAAACCAAATCAAAACCCAACGAGGCCTTCACGACAAAGCAATCACAGGATTCAGAAATATTTCAGGGGGCCACCCCTTGGAGTACACCCGCAATGAAGTTAGCTGACTTCGAGACAGACCCGAGGTTTGTGGGGCCGGCTGTAAGCGACTGGGAACCCAAAACTGGGCTTGTTGATACCGCGAAAACGGGTCAAATTCCTAAACAGTACAGTGTGCTCCTCGCACAAACGTAATAAAGCAGTAGCATGGCATAAGTACAGGATAGTAAATAAAACCTCAAACTAGTTTGTGTCCCCAAGAAATAAGACTGAATCAAGCTCTGGCTCAGGGGGGTCCCATAATCCTCCCGGATGTGGATAGCGCGAAAATTCAAGGAACAGGTATCAAGTACTCGGGGTCCTACGGGACACAAGTGGACGGTTAACAACCAAATAACATCTATTGTCCACCTGTGCCTCTGCTTACTTACTTCAATTTTAGTTGTTAAACAGTAAATAAGGTGAACGGAAAGTAAAGCCATGACCATCTCCAACATTAAACATGCGGCAATACTCCAACAACTGTGGTACTTGGCGACACGGAACAGCATTTGAGCAAGCGACTATGACGCGCAAGTCCAACTAGCTACCAATCAACAGGTAGTAGGATGTTTCCAAGGCAATATAAGGCTGCAAGGGATATCACGGGTATGAAAGCTAGAGCATCGCAACACAGATAGCAATAGATCAACAGGAGGGAATAAATACTATAAAAGTAAGATAGGTAGAAAGGGGGAGATGCTCGCCTGAAAAACATTGCCGAAGATTCAACCGAAGATCGGGGCGAAGCTCACATCAACTCAACGACCTTATCCGCGAAGAACCAAAACACTAGAATAAACACCGGATGCAATATTTAATACTACGGCAAAAGATCGGGCATGATGCCTGTATGATGCATGACATGGCAAAGATGTGATGCAATTAGGCCAGATTAAGCGGAACTGGGGTCCCGACATTTTAATTAGAGGTGACTTATGTTGTTTAGAAGCCCCGAAATTTAAATGTTGAATTAGCAAGACCAAAGATAGCACCGGTTCGCTACATCAATTTAAATGAGGCCGATATGAGACTAGGTTTGCCCGCATATGGGCCCCATATTTAATTATGAGGTGAATCGGCATAAGGCCCCCAAACCACAGACAAGGATGCATGCATGAACAATTAATATGCGACAAGTTGTATTATATTATAAAATAGGGTTTCGGGAAGGGGTTCACACATTAGAGGGCCTCGACGAACTTGAGGTTCCGGGGTTCGGGGTTCGGTCTCAGGGTTCGGATCTGGGGTTCGTTCTCTGATAACGGAGGTAGATCTTGGCGCATCCGTGGTCTTCGGGTCATGTCGACGGTCATGGCGTATCGAACTTCTCGCGTCCTCGGGAGATCTTGTTGACTCCACTCCGAAGACCTTGTCGCTCGCAGGAGATCATGGGGTCATCGGGGTTCGGGTCTTGGTCGGGTCGCCGGTAGTTCTTGGTGTCCAGGGATGCTCCGGGTCCGGGGTTCGCCGCTCCGTGAGGTGGATCTTGTCGATTCGGCATGGGCGGCATCAGGGTTCCGCGGGCTTATGCTCCGGTAGAAGTACATGTCGCACCATGTAGGAGGCCTAGGGTACCGTTCGTCCGCGCCGTTGGCACCCGGAAGATCTTGTCGATGTCGCGGAAGGACACACCATTAACCGAGACAGATCATGGGCCTGGCATGGCACACGCGCGACCAAGAGGCCGACGTCAGCGAGCAGGAGGGTGTCCATGGCGTTGGCGACCTTGCAGGGGCGACGAGCTCGATGGGGTCCAGGGCTCGCGGAGGACGCGCGCGGGACATGGGGCAGAGGCGGTGGCGTCCATGGCAGGGCGAGACCGGCCGGAGGGCGCTCGAGCGGAGGCGGGCTCCGGAGGCGCTGCGGCTGCCGGTGTAGGCGAGGGTCGCCGCGGTGGGGGGCAGAGGACGCGGGCTCCTCAGTCGCCGACGGGACATGGAGGGCGGGACGCGGACGCTGGTGGGCGGACGGAGGAGCTCACGGGTCGTGACGCCGAGGCGGTGAACGGGCCGACGGGGAGCAGGCGGCAGCGGTTGCGAGGGGGCGCGCCAGGGCGGCGACAAGGCGAGCTCGGCCGGGAGGGAGAGAACGCCCGTGGCGCGGACGCCATGGCGGAGGGGTCCGGTGGAAGCAGCCGGGCGAAGCTCGGCTCGCTCAAGGAACGACGCCGGGAGGAGGAGACGCGAGGCGGCGGGCGACGCTGGGACGGCTGGAGGCGCGGGTCACGCGGGTGAGCGGCGACGCGCTTGGAGGAGCGGAGGAGAGCGGAGGCGGCGCTGGAGGAGGAGGTCATGACAAGGCGCCTGGAGGGCTGGGCCGGCGAGGCGGAGGAGGAGGGTGGAGGCGGAGTGCACGGGAGCCGGAGGAGAAGGCGGGTCGCAGGAGGAGGGGACGCGTTGGGGAGAGGAGCCTTGTGGGGAAGAGGAACAGGGGACTCATGGCAAGGGGTGGGCCAGGGCAGTGGGCAGGTGGGGCTGGCGTGTGAGGTGTGGGAGGGCGGGGTGTGCGTGGGTGTGTCGGTGTGTGGGGTTGGGGTGGGACCCAGGGAGAGAGAGGGGGAGAGAGAGAGGAGGTGGGCCAGGAGGGTGGGGCCAGGTTGTAAGGGAGAGGGGGTAGGTGGGACTGGGGTGAGAAAGAGAGAGAGGGGGAAAAAGTCTGGGATTGATGAGGTGGCAAGGTGGGTAGGGATTGGGGGATAGGGTGAGGTGGCGAGCTGTGATTGGTGGGTAGATTAGGACTAGGTAGATTAGGGATTTTGGGGTGGACCGTTTTATTCTGGGGGTGGTCGACTGGGTCGAATCGGCCCGTTCGACTGCCCCCCTAAAAATAATTAAATATTTTATTTATTTACAAACGGGACTTTTGCAAACCGATAGCAGACAAAACAAAATAATCCGGAGACCCGGGTTTTGTGTTTGAACAAAGACGGGGCGTTTAGAGAACAAGAACAGGTTTTTCCGCAAATGGTTTTATGCAAGAAAATGCAAGGTGATGACGATGCTCAAATGCAATGTGGCATGATGACATGAGCATGCGGTCACAATGATGCAATGCACAAAAACAACGCGATTTTCTAGTAGTGGTTTTGCAGGATGCCACAAGTCTTGACATCCATCTGCCATATTTCATAATCATGAAACACAACAATTGCTAATAAAATCCGAATGGACTTAAACATCGCTACGGGAGAGAAAGTCTCATCGTAGTCAACACCTTGAACTTGTCAAAAACCTTTCGCAACAAGCCGTGCTTTATAGACGGTAACATTACCATCCGCGTCCGTTTTCTTATTGAAAATCCATTTGCACTCAACGGCCTTTCGGTCGCTAGGAGGGTCCACCAAAGTCCATACTTGGTTTTCGCTCATGGATCCCAATTCGGATTTCATGGCTTCCAGCCATTTCTCAGAGTCTGGGCTCATCATCGCTTCCTCATAGTTCGTAGGTTCACTGTCTTCTACTAACAAGACAGTCAAGACAGGGTTGTCGTACCACTCAGGAGGGGCACGCGACCTTGTCGACTGCGACGCTCAAGATGTGACATCGTCCAAGCTTCATGATCCTTGTCATTAGCTTCCTCTATTGTTGGTGCGGCACTTTGGAACAATTTCGGTCTTGCGCTACTCTCCAATTCAAGAGAAGGTTCAATAACCTCGTCTAGCTCTACTTTCCTCCCACTCACTTCTTTCGAGAGAAACTCCTTCTCAAGAAAGGAACCGTTCTTCGATAAACACTTTGCCTTGATTACGTGATAGAAGGTATACCCAATAGTTTCCTTAGGGTATCCTATGAAGACGCATTTCTCCGCTTTGGGTTCGAGCTTGTCCGGCATCAACTTCTTGACGTAAGCTTCGCATCCCCAAACTTTAAGAAACGACAACTTAGGTTTAGCACCAAACCACAGTTCATACGGTGTCGTCTCAACGGATTTAGATGGTGCCCTATTTAAAGTGAATGCAGCGGTTTCTAATGCATAACCCCAAAATGATAACGGCAAATCAGTAAGAGACATCATCGATCGGACCATATCTAATAGGGTTCGGTTCCGGCGTTCAGACACACCATTGCGTTGTGGTGTTCCGGGTGGCGTGAGTTGTGAAACGATTCCACTTGCTTTAAGATGCGTGATAAAATCATAACTCAAATATTCACCTCCACGATCGGATCGTAGAAACTTAATAGTTCTGTTACGATGGTTCTCCACTTCATTCTGAAATTCTTTGAACTTTTCAAACGTTTTAGATTTATGTTTCATTAAATAGATATACCCATATCTACTTAAGTCATCGGTAAAAGTGAGAAAATAGCGATATCCACCGCGCGTCGAAACACTCATCGGTCCGCATACATCGGTATGTATGATTTCCAACAAGTCCGCTGCTCGGTCCATCATACCGGAGAACGGGGTTTTGATCATCTTGCCCATGAGGCATGGTTCGCATGTGTCAAATGATTCAAAATCAAGAGACTCCAAAAGTCCATCAGAATGGAGTTTCCTCATGCGCTTTACACCAATATGACCTAGACGACAGTGCCACAAATAAGTAGTATTATCACTATCTACTTTGCATCTCTTAGCCTCAGTGTTATGGATGTGTGCTTCATCCCTTTCGAGATTTAGAAGAAATAAACCATTCACAACAGGTGCATGACCATAAAAGATGTTACTCATATAAATATAACAACCATTATTCTCCGATTTAAATGAATAACCGTCTTGCAATAAACACGATCCAGAAATAATGTTCATGCTCAACGCAGGCACATAATAACACTTATTAAGGTTTAAAACTAATCCCGAAGGTAAAACTAAGGAGAGCGTGCCGACGGCCATCACATCAACTCTTGATCCGTTGCCAACGCGCATCGTCACCTCATCCCTCGCAAGACGCCGTCTATTTCGTAGCTCCTGTTTCGAGTTACAAATATTAGCAACTGAACTAGTATCAAATACCCAGGCACTACAACGAGGGCTAGTAAGGAAAACATCAATAACATGTATATCAAATATACCTTTGATGGTGCCAGACTTCTTGTCCGCTAAGTACTTCGGACAGTTGCGCTTCCGGTGACCCTTGTCCTTGCAATAGAAGCACTCAGTGTCCGGCTTAGGACCAGACTTGAGCTTCTTCTCAGTAGGGGCAGTGCGCTTGCCGCCGCCCTTCTTGAAGGGCTTCTTTGCTCCCTTACCTTTTTTGAAGGTGGGCCTGTTGACCATCAACACATGATTATCCTTTTTGATGTCCACCTCCGCAGCCTTTAGTTTTGCGAAGAGCTCGATGATCGTATCAGTGGAACCAATCTGATTGTGAGTCGCTACAAAACTTTTGTAGCTGGGAGGGAGTGATTGCAAAACCCTATCAATCTTGAGCTCCTCTGGAATCGTGCATTCCAGTTGCTCAAGGCGTTGAGTGTAGCCCGTCATCTTAATGGCGTGCTCACTAACGGAACTCTTTTCCTCCATCTTGCAGTTAAAGAACTTCTCAGAGATCTCATATCTCTCAGAACGGGCCTGAGTCTGAAACATGGTTTTCAGCTCTTCGAGAATCTCAAAGGGCCCGGGATAGTCTTCAAAACGATTTTGAAGTTCCGGTTCCATAGCAAACAACATGGTGCTCTTAATCACACCATAATCATCTTTCTTGATCGATAGATAGATTTCTCATCAAGCAGATGCAAGGGCGTCACCTAACGCATTCTCAAGGACATAGTCCTTTTGACCGCCAGAGAGAATGATTCTCAGATTGCGGAACCAGTTGGTGAAGTTAGACCCATTGTTTTTAAGCTTTTCCTTCTCAGCAAAAACGTTGAAGTTGAAGTTGGACTTAGCCATTTGATCTACAATATTTGCAAGTACAAATTAGACTATGTTCATGATAACTAGTTCAACTTTTAATCAAATTACTAGATGAACTCCCACTAAATTCAACATCCCTCAAGTTGTTTAGTGAACACGATCCAAATTCACCACACCTAATCCGATCTTCACGAGAAGAGATGTGGTTTCAATGGTGGACAACGAAGTGTCGATCATATCATTCATATGACTCATGCTTAACCTTTCGGTTCATGTGTTCCGAGGCCATGTCTGTACATGCTAGGCTCGTCAAGTTAGACCCAAGTATTTCCGCGTGTGCAAAACTGGCTTGCACCCGTTGTATGTGAGCGTAGAGTCTATAGCACCCGATCACCACGTGATGCTTGGACACGACGAACTTTCGCAACGGTGCATACATGGGGAGAACACAGTTTTTATCTTGATCTTTAATTGAGGAATCATCTTATAATGCTACCGTCACGATCTAAGCATAATAAGATACATAAAAGGATAAACATCACATGCATATAACTTTATGTGACATGGTATAGCCAATCTTCGCGCAATGATCTCCATCTTGTGCGTGCCAGCATGATCTCCATCACTCCACCATGATTGCCTCCACCACGAATAGCAACTACAACTATTGCAAACTACTTAGCGATAAAGTGAAACTATTACATGGCGTATAAGAAGTTGACACACAGGTCATACACAATTATAAAGACAACCATATGGCTCCTGCCGGTTGTGTACTCATCGACATGCAAGTCGTGAAACATTACAAAACATGATCATCGCGTACATTATACACATCACATCTTGGGCCATACCATATCACAGAAAACACTCCCTGCAAAAACAAGTTAGACGCCTCTACTGTGTTGTTGCATGTTTTACGTGGCTTATGGGAGTAGATGCTAAGAACGATTCTTACCTACGGAAAGCCACAACGGTGATATTATGGTTGCCAAACTCCGGTGTTAATCCCATGACAACTATAGTGAGAGAAACTGACATCCACCAGCCGCATGTGTGGAACAAGCCACACGTCAAGTGCGAGCGGTCTCATGACGGCGTCGCGTAAGGTTGGCCTGGACCGCTTCAATCTCACTATCCCGCGTCATAAGAAGAACACAAACAAGAGGCTTGCAACAGAAAACATCAACGCCCGCAACAACCACGTTGCGTTCTACTCGTGAAACACATCTACGCATAGATCTAGCTCTGATACCACTGAAGGGTTTCGCGGCATAGTAAATCAAAATTTTCTACGGATGCGAATAGAGGGAAAGCCAAGATCTAATCTAGGAGATGCAAACAACAAGAGAGATTGGATTAGATCTTCATACCCTTGAAGATTCGCACAGCGGAACGTTCGTCGGAACGTGGGTGATGTAGTCGTACTCGCTTCTCCTCCTCGCGATCCGATCCGATCTAGCACCGCAAGTGGCGATGCCTCCGTGAGATGCACACGTGCAGCACCTCGACGTCTCCTCCTTCCTCGGTCCAGCAAGTATGGTGGAGAGACGGATTGGATCTACAACACGACGGCGTGGTGTATATGGTGGAGAGTTTCTGCTGCAGGGCTTCGCCTACACGCAGTCGGGAGGGAGAGAGAGAGAGGAGGCGGCGGGCGGGCTTGGAGGAAGGTGTGGGGGTGGTGCGCCCACTCTTTATATAGAGGGTGGGCGGCAACCTCCCTCCCCAAGCCAAGGCCAAGGAGGAGGAGTGGGGGGCAAGGAAACCCCCCTTCTAGAAGCTCTATATAGAGTTTAAACCCTCTTGGCCGGCTGGGCCCTATGGGGCCTTGTGCCCCTGGCCCAATGCGGCCAGGGCACTCCCTCATAGGCCCATGCCCCCTCCCGGAAGGTGTGGCCACGTTGGTCCCCTTCCGGAAGGTTCTAGAAGCTTTTGGAACAATAACGATTAACCCGGAATAATTCCGAACTCCTAAAAACTGCACTGCCTTATATGAATCTTATTCTCCGGACCACTCCGGAACCTCTCGTGATGTCCCGGATCCCATCCGAGACTCCGAACAAAAACTCATAAACCAATTATCCAATATATCGTAGCGTCGAGACACGTTAAGTGTGTGATCCTGCGGGTTCGAGAATATGCAGACATGATCTTCTATCAATAATCAACAGCGGGGTCTGGAAACCCATATTGACTCCCACACATTCATCGATGATCATATCGGATGAACCACGATGCCAGGATTCAATCAATCCCATATATATATTCCCTTTGTCTCGCTATATTTTACTTGCCCGAGATTCGATCGTCGGTACCGTCATACCTAGTTCAATCTCGTTCACAGCAAGTACTTTACTCGTTCCGTAATCCGATATCACTTTGTGATTAACTCCTTAACCACATGCTTGCAAGCGGTGTTGATATCGATTGAGTGGGCCCAGTATATCTCTCCGACTTGGGAGGGACAAATCCCATCTCGATACATACAACCCAGATACTTTCCGATCACGAGAGACACCTTTATGATCACCCTCTCATAGGATGACGTTTGATGACCTCAAAGCTTTCTTCGATACCGTGGAGTTGTATTATCTCATGGTCTAAGGAATACAATATTTGACATAAGAAAAGCTTCGCAAAGACGAACACGATGACACGATCTAATTGCTTCGCTTAGTTTGGGTCTGTCCACCATATCATTCTCCCAATGATATGATCTCATTATTAATCGAGAACTCATGTCCATGGTTAGGAAACCTTAACCATCATTAATCAATGAGCTAGTCCATAGAGGCGTACTAGGGACACGGTGTTATTCACAAACCACACAAGTATTAAAATTTCCGCTTAATACAATTCTAGCATGGAATATAAACATTATCATGAACAAGAATTATAATAATAACATCTTTATTATTGCCTCTAGGGCATAATTCCAACACCGAGTCCCGTCCGGGTTGAGGCTCGCACTGTTGAGGCTGACGCTTCTCAGTGTCAGTCAGACCCGGTGGGTCATTCGGCTAGCACCCATGGTGCTGGCCAGGAAAAACTTCCTGATCTTGGTGCCAGTGAATCTGGCGCCGAGAAACCTTCTGCCACCAGTTCCTCTGGCATCAGCCCTCAAGCTGATGTGAATGAACAACTTCCTGATCTTGGAGCCAGCAAAACTGCTGAGCCCAGTCAGGCGGCTCCACGTTCTTCTCCAAATCCTTCTGCTCGCTCTCTAATTCTATCAAAGGGTCAGACCCAACCCAAGGCTTCTGGCTCTACTCGCCCTTTCTTTGGCAAATCCACCTCCTCCAAGCAAACAACACTAGTCTGCGCTCCGGGTTCTGCTCCTCAGATCCGGCCTCCAACGTTGGCGACAATGATCGCTTCAAAGGGTAAGAGGGATGAATCCATGACTCCCGGGTCAGGTGATGGCTCCAGGACTGTTACCCTCCATACTTCTGCTGCTGCGACCCGTGCCAATGTGGGAACCGCCCTGAAAATGGGTCAAGTTCTCACTCGGACGCTCAGTGGGAAAAGCCTTGGTTCGGCTGAGCCTTATGCCGTGGCATGGAACGCAGCCGGCGAGCAGGAGGTCAGCACTCGTGCCGGCAAGAAGCTGAAGCTGGGCCCCAAGACCGTCTCTGACATGACCCAGCAGGCCATTACTTTGATGGCCCGCTCCGACGAGGTGAACGAGGTAAAGTAACTCCTTACTCTTTTGTTTTATTGAGTATTTCCTTTATACGTACCACCTAGTCCTCGAGGTTAAGATCGAGTAAGGAACTTACTCGGCTGTAAGCTCTTAAGCTCTTTGATTTCCTTATGCCAAACTCATGTGTTAGAGCTTCAATCCCTAGCCCTCGAGGTTACTGTTGAGTAAGGAACTTACTCGGCTGTAAGCTCTTAAGATTTTTGATTTGCTTATGCCAAACTCATGTGTTAGAGCTTCAATCCCTAGCCCTCGGGGTTACTGTTGAGTAAGTAACTTACTCGGATGTAAGCTCTTAAGCTTTTTGATTTGGCAGGTTGCTTGACTTGACTCTTCCTTATTGTCTGTCTTCTTTGATTAGCTCACGCATAACGAGCGCACCAAAGTGCACCAAGCTCTCGTTCTGGCGTATCGCAAGCTCGAACTTGCGTATGAAAAGCTGCAGACTGACACCCATGGCCAAGGTATGAACCTTAGTCATTCTTTCTATATTCGGTGTACTTTTGTTTGGTACAATTCTTCAATCTTCTCTTGCTCTTTTCTCACAGCCTCCGCTCAATCTACCATCGAAGCTCTTCACTCGCAGATCAGCGAGACCGAGAGTAAGTTCTTTGTCTTATCGATGTGATAAACTGAAATTTTATGTTGGTGCTAAAAAATAACTTGTTCCGAATAAGCAGATAAGCACCAAGCTGAACTCCAGAAGGAGCGAGATGAGGTGACTCGGCTGAAGAAGCTGATGGCCGAGACGGAGCAGAAACACTTGGCCGAGGTGAAGGGGTTGAGGGAGGAGCTTGCCGAGAAGAACGAGCAACAGGCTGCCAGCGCTGAGAAGACCAAGAGGTTGATCGACGAGGCCGAGTCATTGGTCGAGTCGGCAAATCTGAACTTCGATGCCCTCCAAGCCAAGACCAAAACTTGGCATAGCAAGCTCGCCACCATAAATTTCTTTCTCGGTAGTGAGTTCTTACTCTTTACGCACCGTATAAGTCCTTCTGTACTTCTTCCATCTGCCCTTGTTATTTGCTAACTTTCTCTTTTTGCTTGCAGAGAATTTTCCTGAGGCCAACATGTTTGCCATCCGAGCCATGAAGAAAATGAGGGCCGAAGCTGGTGCTCCTGCTGATGGTGAGGTGTCCAGGGAGGAGCTTCTTGAAGCGGTGTCTGAACGGGTCAGGACCCTCAATTCTTGCGGTGCGGACTTGCTCAAGTCGGCTATCCATGCGTTTCGCATGCTCTGGCCGGATGAAGACCCACCCAAACTCATCGAGCCCCTTGCCGAGAGACTGCTCCTTACTGAAGACCGGCTGGATCAATGGCGTGAGTCAGTCGGCCGAGCTGCAGCGGACAAGGCTCTCTCCTTTGTGCTTTCATGGTACGAGGACATCAACCTTGATGTTCTTTCTCGCATAAGGGGGGATGGCAAATGGCTGAATGACCCGGAGCTGATCAAGAAGCGCTAGGAGCGAGCTTATGCCATGATTGAGTACACCATGGTGCACGCTTGGTGTGAAGGGCCCAACTTCCTCGACCTTGGCGACCCACTCGTCTAAGTTGATGATGAAGAGGGTGGCGGCAGCGAAGCAACCGAGTCAGATGGTCCTGATGACCCGGCCACCGATGTCCCTCACTCGTCCGATGCTCCCAGCCATGCTCCTGGCTCCGAGAATGCTCCTCCGGGTTCGTCTGCATCTTAGGCCAACAAATACTCGAACTTTGATGAGATCCCCGGTATGCCGGGTACAGATGTAACATACATTGCACTTTAAGTTTGATTATGTGCCTTTTGATAAGCTTTATATGTTTGCATTATGTTCTAAGTGTGAATCATTCAAGGGCAAGTCCCCGAGTTTCATTTTGCCGTGTCACCTTTCCTTGCCTTTGGCCCTTGTCTACTTTTTTCGGTGTTTGACAATAGGGTCTCAAAGTACGAAGGATATAGTTAGCGGGTATGAAACTTGGATCACTTGGCCGAGATTACTCGACACGTAGTAACGCGACCTGAAAAGAGTTAGGCAAAAATCAAAGCCGACTCGCGTTTCTCCTTTGTATTTATCCAGCGTTCGTGTTTACCAGTCATACATCCTTTTCTCTTGCTTACCATGAAGCCGTGTTTTCGGACAACAACATAGTCGAAGAGTTGATTTCTTCCGAGTAAACACTACTTGTTCCGAGATAAATTTCGGGTATCATGCCAGCCGACGTAAAATAATTGAAATGGAAAACTTAAGGGGTAGTCCCCGAGTCAGTTTTTCGAATCGTACCATTTTATTATCAGCACATAGCCAGCAAACACGTCCGACATATGAGAGTTCGAGTGATACATGCATTGCTTCTCCTAAGTATAGAAGGGACAAAGCAGTGCCACATTCCATGGCCTTTTGGTTTCATCTCCTGACCTGTCCGCCTTGTTCTTTTGTGCTTCATGAGCGTCTATGAGATAGTAGGAATCATTGTGCAATGTTTTGCTTACAATGAATGGTCCTTCCCATGGGGGTGCTAATTTATGCATTCCTGCTGTGCGCTGCACCAGCCTTATCACCATATCTCCTTCTCAAAAAACACGAGGTTGCACTTTTCGGCTATGGTAGTGTCGGAGATTTTGTTGATATATAGCGGATCTGGGTAATGCCAGGTCCCTTGCTTCTTCAAGTAAGTCTACTCCATCTTCTTGAGCTTCTTTTACCTCGGCTTCCGAGTATTGCCTTATTCTTGGTGAGTCATACTCTATGTCGGCAGGCAAAACTGCTTCTGCCCCATACATGAGGAAACATGGCGTATAACCAGTTGATCGATTCAGAGTTGTTCTTAGACTCCATAGCACTGAGGGTAATTCCTCTATCCAACAACCAGGTGATCTCTGGAGTGGTTCCATTAAGCGGGGTTTTATCCCTGACAAAACTAAGCCATTAGCCCGTTCAACTTGTCCATTTGATTCTGGATGGGCGACTGATGCTACATCGAGTCTTATTCGGTGTTTCCCACAGAATCGAGCAAAAGCTCCTTTGGCAAAGTTCGTGCCATTATCAGTGATCACACTGTGTGGGTAACCATATCTGAGGATTATATCCCTTAAGAATGTGACAACTGTTTTACCGTCCAACTTTTTGATTGGCTTCACCTCTATCCATTTGGTGAACTTATTGATCATGACCAAGATATGAGCCATTCCTCCCCTTGATGGTTTGAATGGTCCTACCATATCTAGGCACCACACTGCAAAAGGCCAAGTGATTGGTACAGTCTTTAACTCAGACGCTGGTAAATGCGACTTGGATGCATAATGTTGACAACCACTCCATCTTCCGACTAACTCTTGCGCTTGTGCCAATGCGCTTGGCCAGTAGAATCCATGTCGGAATGCCTTGGCCACCAATGCTCTTGATGACGCATGGTGCCCGCACTCTCCTTGATGGATATCCAAGAGAATCTCCTGGCCTTTCTCTGGGCTGATACAACGCTGCAGTACACTTTTCACACTTCGCTTGTATAGTTCCTTGTTGATTATGGTGTATGCTTTTGCTCTTCGTGCTGTTTTCCTTGCTAATGTTTCATCACTCGGCAAGGTCCCATCTTTCAAATAGCTGAATATTGGATGTGCCCATGTTGGTATCAGTGGTTCCGGGTCTGCTTGAACATCAATATCCATTGGTTCCGCCGACATATGCTCTGCCGACATGACCTGAGGAGTCCCAGAGTGTGATTCGGCGATCCCTGAATTGAACGGATCAGTCCTCGAGTGACTCGAACCTACCCCTGAGTCGATGTCCATTGGTACCACACCTGACTCCTGACTCCTGACTCGTTGGGATGACCCTGATTGATTCGGACTCTGGTGACGGCTTGATCGATGGCTTCCTGAGATGCTCCAACGCTACCCCTGGTGGTATTGCTTGCCGAGATGATCCTAGTTTGGATAGTACATCTGCTGCCTCATTTTCCGCTCTAGGAATGTGATGAAATTCACAACCATCAAAATATCCCGAAATGTGCTGCACATGGAAACTATATAAAGCCATGTTTGCATCCAGCGCATCCCAATGTCCAGACACTTGCTGAACCACCAAATCCGAATCGCCAAAGCACATGATCCTTTTGATACCAATTTCTTTGGCTACTTTGATGCCATGGACAAGTGCTTCATACTCGGCAACGTTGTTGGAAGCAGCAAAGTGAATCTGTAACACGTACCTCAATTGATCCCTCTTTGGAGATCTGAGCACTATCCCGGCGCCCAGACCCATTTTCGTCTTAGACCCGTCAAAGTGCATTTTCCAGTAATTCGGATCTGGCAGTGGTGGTTCGTACTGCATTTCCATCCAGTCCACAAAGAAATCTGCAACAGCCTGAGACTTTATTGCATCTCGCCTGTCATATTGTGGAGTATAAGGTGCCAGTTCTATGGCCCATTTTGCGACTCGACCACTGGCATCTTTGCTGCCCAATATATCCGAGATAGGTGCCTCGCGGATTGGGTGTCCTTAAAAATAATGTTTCAGCTTCTTTGCTGCCATATATACCCCATACATCATCTTCTGATAATGCGGGTAATTCTGTTTCGAGACAGAGAGCACTTCGCTCAAGTAATACACCGGTCTTTGGACTGATTTGCCCCCTTCTTCACGTTCAACCACTATTACTGCACTTACAACTCTGTTGGTTGCGGCGACATAGAGCAACACTGGCTCTTTGGATAGTGGTGATGCTAATATTGGTGTTGTTGCCAACATTTTCTTTAATTCGTGGAAAGCGCTATCAGCTTGCTGTGTCCATGTGAATTTGACTGATTTCTTCATCAGTTGAAAAAGTGGTAGGGCTTTTTTGCCTAGCCGACTAACAAAACTGCCCAACGAGGCCAGGCATCCAGTAAACTTCTGGACATCGTTGAGGGTTTTGGGAAATTCCATTCTTTCTATGGCCCTGATCTTTGTCGGGTTGGCTTCAATTCCTCGGCTGGATACAAGGAATCCGAGTAACTTGCCAGCCGGGACACCAAATGTACATTTTTCCGGGTTAAGCTTCATCCGAAATCTTCTCAAGTTTGCGAATGTTTGAAGCAAGTCCTCAATTAGAGTATGACTTTGTTTGGTTTTTATTACCATGTCATCGACGTATACTTGAACGTTTTTGTCCAATTGATCTTGCAAGCATTTTTGCATGCATCTTTGATATGTTGCACCTGCATTTCTCAATCCGAATGGCATGGTACGATAGCAATAAGCCCCGTACGGGGTGATAAAAGCTGTCTTTATATGATCATCTGGATTCAATGGTATCTGATGGAATCCTGAATATGCATCCACAAATGACAACAGCTCACACCCAGCAGTAGAATCTATGACTTGATCGATCCGTGGCAGGGGAAATGGATCTTTTGGACACGCCTTATTGAGGTTCGTGTAATCAATACACATGCGCCATACCACTGCCACGTTCGGGTCGTCTTTTTTCTTCTCGACCAAGACTGGATTTGACAACCAGTCCGGGTGCAGTACTTCCATGATGAATCCAACAGCTAAAAGTCTGGCAATCTCGGCAGCTATCACTTTCCTCCTATCTTCGGCGAAGCGGCGGAGGGGTTGCTTCACCGGCTTGGCATCTGGCCTTACATGAAGAAAGTGCTTAGCCAGCTCCCTCGGAACTCCTTGCAGATCTTGAGTGGACCATGCAAAGATATCCCGATTCTCACGGAGGAAGCTGGTGAGATCGCTTTCCTATTTGTCTGTGAGGCCAGCCCCAATGGTAACTGTGCGCTCTGGGAAAGTTTCATCAACCTGCACCTTCTTGGTTTCTTTGGTATCCTGAAATGACACACTGCCATGCGGGTTGGTGAGTGCCGGCATGGACATTTGTGCCGCTTTGGCCAATGCTGCCACTTCCAACATTTGAATTTTTTCTTGTGCTATGACGAGTGACTCGGCCAGTGAAGATCCGGCTGAGGCACAAGCAATAGATCTTTTGCAATTCCCTTCAACTGTAATCACCCCACACAGGCCTGGCAGCTTCATCTTCAAGTAAGCGATGTGAGGAGTAGCCATGAAATTTGCCATAGCCGGCCTGCCGAGTAAGGCATGATATGAGCTGACCAAATCTACCACCTCGAACTCTATATCTTCAGTGTGACAATTCTCTCTGTTGCCGAATAAGACGTCGACCCAGATCTTGCCAATTGGCTCACAGGACAGTCCCGACATGATACCGTGGAAAGTTGTCTTAGTCGGCTCCAGCAAGTTCATGGTAATGCCTAACTTGAGCATGGTATCCTTGTACATGATGTTGATGCTACTGCCATCATCGATCAATACCTTTGAAAATTTCACGTTGATATCTAGGCCCATGAATGTTGGATCCAAAACCAGAGCGTATCCTCCAGGGGTTGGCATGATCTTGGGGTGATCTTTTATACTCCAAGTTATTTCTTGCTCAGACCAATGCATGTACTTGGGGATTGCCGGCATCATGGCATTCACTTCCATCATTCGTCGTTGCTGGCTCTTCTTGTCATTTGGCTCTGTGACAAAGACAACATAGCTCTAGTGATGTTCTCTGTACTCATTTCTGGTTCTGTGGCCGACATGAGCGTCGTCACCTCTTGGATTGTGCACCTGGTGCACAACTTCTCTTCTTTCTTGATTCTGATACCTCGGCTGCCTGTTTTCATATCAGTTATCTGCTCCCACTGCCTGAGCATTTCCTCCTGTAAGTGGTGGAGGGGGAGGTGGTGGTAGCTGCTTATTCGACGAATCCACTCTATCTCCTTTCTGAAACCAAGTGCATTGCCTTGTTGTATGATTTGCCGGCTTACTCGGACTAGGCGTGTGAAACTTACACGGTTGGTCTAGCATCATCTAATAGGTATATTTCTGTCGGTCCTGATATTGCTTTCTCTGATCGTATGGCATTTTGCCGTCATTCTTTGGCACCCATTGTAGCTATCCATTTGTCCTTTGACGCTGACTGCTTCCAGCATCTAGATGATCCTGACTCACGGCCGCAACCTGAGTCGAACCATACCTGTAATCCGGCCTCTCATCTCTTCTCTTGCTTCTGTATTCGGATCTTTCTTGACGCCTTTGCGACCCGGCAGCGTCATAGATCTGAGCCTCAGTCATCCCATCTGCCGACATGAGCAGCGGCTGAGTCGGATCTCCTAATGCATATGAGTCGGTGATTCTTATCGTCTCTGCCAGGCTTGCCGGCACATCTCTCTGTAACTATTGCCACAACACACTTCCATGTCTACATCCTTGTTCAAACCATGCGATTGCCTGTGACTCAATTACTCCTTCGCAAGAGTTACGCATCGTACACCACCTTGTGAGGAACTCCCTGTCTGTTTCATTTGGTATTTGCTTGCACATCGCCAGTTGTTGTGGGTGATTCGGCCTCTTGTAAGTGCTCGTGAAATTGCTCACAAAAGCGTCGTGAAAATTGATCCAGCTGTTAATGCTTCCTGGTGGAAAATTATTCAACCACACCCGAGCAGGTCCTTCCAGCATCTGCGGCACATAACGTACTGCCCATCTCAAGTTTCCCCACGTGATATTTACTGCAGTTCCATAATCTATGAGCCAGTCCTCTGGCTTAGTGCTTCCATCATACGTTTTTGTCCCTCTGGCCAGCTGGAAATTTGGCACTAGAGGCTCCTTCATGATCCTTGGGCCGAAGCACGGTGGACCTTGCGGATCTTGCGATTCAATTATCTCTGCAATTTTTATCCGGTCAAGCTTCAGCCTTGAATCATCCGGCTGAAGGCTCCTGCCTCTGAGTCTTGCTCCCATTGCTTGATATGCGTGACCCGGCAATTCATACCCGTCATTTACCATAGCCGAGTAGCCATCATTGTACTTATTTGCATTCGGGTCAGCAGGCTATTGAACTGCTTTTTTCGCGCTTTGCTGTCTTCTTTCAGGATGAGATGGTGCATTATTCGGAGCTGGGTTTCCTCCTCCTGCCGAGTGAGTTCCACGCCTAGCATGAGGAGCGAAATTCTGCCCTCCATTGTCATTCATTTGCCTTGCTTGCCTTTCTCGTCCTGCATTCTCCTAGTTTTCATTTCCTTGGGCATTATTCCTTCTCTCCCCCTACGCACGTGCCGGGTTTCCTTGAACCATTGCCGGATCGTAGGCGACCATCTGTTTGTTTCTTCCAGAATCCACACTTTTTTCTTTTCTCGGCCTAGGCGCCGCTTCGAGTGAAGATGCTGTGTGCCCAGCTGACCTTGTCGGGATAGGAGTCGCCGAGTGAACCACTTGTGACCTTCCTGCTATACCCGGATTTGCTCTGTAATATGCTTCATTCAGCATGCTAGCTGCTTTTACTAGCTCATTGACTCGTTCTTGTTTCCTTTTCTTTGCTTCTTCCTCCAAGTGGGGTAATTCTGCCATTGATGCTTCCGCTGCTCGCAGATTAGCTGTTGTTGTGTTATAGGTTAGCCGCACGGCTGTTTCATTGCTGTTCTCTGGCGTTATTTTCGATGTCGCATCTGTCAGTTCCTCGTTGAGGTTCCTTCCTCTCAATCTTGTTGCATCAAGCCGGGTCTTTGCGCCCTTGACTCGATTTGCCGAGTTAAGTTCTCGGATAGTGATATCTACGTCTTGCTGTAACTGTGCTAATTCCTTTGCTTTCTCCAGGACTTTTATCCTGGCTTCCTCCAACTCGGCTTGCACGCGTGCCGGGTCAGTTGCCTGCGCCACTGGCTCTGCCAACTTGTCTATCGCTTCTTGCAGCTCCTTTGCTCTCTTACTCCTAGCTATGTTCTCTGGTTTTTCCAGTGGTGCCTTTGCTGTTCTTGCATCCCTTGGCGTTTCCTCATGATTCCCTCCCTCTGCGTTCTCATTCACTACTAGAACCATTGGGGGAGCTGCGGGGTTAGGGGCAGTCATCATTACCTCCATGGAGACAAGTTGGTGAAGTTTTCCAGCGAGAGGAATCACTGGCGGATCCGGCGCCAGGACGACACGCTCAGGATATGCGCGCTCCACGCGCACCGCGACGTAGACCTGGTGCTCGCCGAACTTGACGAAGCGACTGTCCCTAGGGAACGACTTGGTTCCGAAACAGCCCGCGTTTTCGCTGACGAAGTTGAGCGCTCCAAACCTCTAGATGAGGCCGGAGTAGACGCGCTCGCCGGTCTTAGCGATGATGTTGCCCGTCCGGATGAAGACTCCATCAAGCACCTACTTCTTCCCCATGGTGGGCGCCAACTGTCGTGGTGGTGGCACGACAGATGCCATGGGTAGGCTTAAGTTGGGGGCCGAATGGGTGCTTGTGGTCACCGGGGAGGGAGTGCACGGTCGAGCCATGCATGAAGAACAAGAAGAACTCTCCAGACTTAGCAATTTGATTGATACCCCAAAGATTACAAGTGCTCCTTGAGCTATATAAGCTAGAGCTCTATGCACTAGATCACTACTTGGTCCAACCTCCCTCTACTTCTGTTATGCCCTCCCTTATATAGGCAGTGCTAGCTAGCTAATACCCCTTTGGGTTCTAGGGTTTATTGTTTGGATCTTGGTCCCTATGATGTGGGTCGGGTCATGGGCATGCCCTAAGCCCAATGGCCTAGTCCATCTGGTACGCTGCTTCTTGTTCCTTTTGGCGTCACGCTGTTACTTTGTACGTCAGCGTACGCTTTGGGCGTCACCCGGATCCTTTTGTGTCACCCGGCGTCGCCCTTCTCTTTTGAAAATGCTTTACCATGGTCCCTCCTGAACCTTACTCGGAAAGGTGCCACGCTTCCTACTTGACTCGGTCCTTCCTCGGTAGACTTGGCTCGTCGGTACCTGCAAGAATAACAACCTTGTCTTATGCGGGCCGACATAGTTTATATGTCGGCCGCACATGCTTATCTTACCCGGCCATTCTTACCCATCCTGGTTCTTTCTTTACTCAGAGCCAACCCAGCTGCGCTATGTTTCCCCTCTCGTGACCCTACCGGGGTTATCCCCCCGAAAATCTGGCTTGCTCACGTTGTATACACTCACAAAATCTAACACACCCGATCATCACGTGGTGCTTTGAAACAACGAGCTTTAGCAACGGTGCTTACTAAGGATGACCACTTTAAAACTTGAAATTTTGTGCTTGAGGGATCATCTTATAATGCTACCGTCGCGAACTAAGCAATACAAGATGCATAAAAAGGATTAACATCACATGCAATTCATAATATGTGATATGATATGGCCATTCTTCTTGTGCTTCCGATCTCCATCTTCAAGCACGAACATGATCTCCATCATCACTGGTATTGCGTCAAGGTCAATGGCGCTGCTTCATGGTTGTCGTCCACCAGCATCAACTATTACAACTACTTTGAATAGACACGCAGGTCTTAACATAATTTAAAAGACAACCATACGGCTCCTGCCGGTTGCCAACTTACAATAAGGAACATTGCATACATCATATATAATCACAATCATGGCCATATCATATCACAGCACACCCCTGCAAAACAAAGTTAGACGACTCTAATTTTCTTTGCATGTTTTACATGGTTTGGGGCTTTCAATAAGTGTCATTCTAACTTACGAACAAGAACGACAATGTTGATGCTTGAACTATCAAGTGCCCGTTGTAAATTGAATCTATACTATGATGGGAGGGACAGACACCCGCAAAGCCACTTATGCAATACAAGTTGCATGTTAAGCGTGGAGCAAGTCTCATGAACGATGTCATGTAAGGTTAGCCCGGGCCGCTTCATCCCATCATACCGCAAGATGCAAAGTACACAAAAAGCAATTGATAACAAAAGCACCACCGCCCACAATGACCATGGTGTTCTACTTGTGCAAAACATCTACATATAGACACGGCTCTGATACCACTGTAGGGGTTCGTAGCATGGAAAAAAAATCTACCGCATGCACACAAACAAGCCAAGATCTATCTAATAGATTGTAGCAACGAGTTGATAGAAGCACTCACCCTCGAAGATTCCAAAGCGGTTAACGAGAGCAGATTCTTGTGGGTGATGTAGTCGTACACTTGCCGATCTCAAGCTCGCGTAGACGGTCCTTCCGGCGCTGCGTTCCGGCAACACTTCCGCAGTCGGTCACACGTTCGGTACTCGATGAAGACCTTCCTCTCCCTTGTTCCAGCAGGCAGCGGAGGTTGTAGTTCTCCCCTCGCAATTCCGGCAGCACGACGGCGTGGTGTCGGAAGTAGAGGGAAGATCCCGCAGGGCTTTGCCTAAGCCGGTGCGAGTTATGGTGGATCTAGGGTTTCCCGATGATCTAGGGTTTAGAAGACCGGGAGGAGGAGGAGCAGGTGTTGGCGGCGGCTAGGGCGACGGCGACGGTCCGACGGCGGCGCAAGGCGGCTAGGCGGCATCGCGGGTGTGGGAGGGCTAGGACTTGGTGTTTTGGGGCAGCCCTCCCCCTATATTTATGAGAGGGGGCAGCCTTGGGAGGGGTGGGTTTGAATCCAAATCCAAACCCAAGTTGGATTGAGATAAGGACTTGTTTCTTCTTCCACTAGGAAACCATTGTTCCAGTTTGACTTTTCAAACTTCCCGTTTGACTTTCAATATAGAGCTTTAATTCTCTCTTGCAAATTCCACACCAAGTGACCTAGGATATGATCCAATCATTCCACTTATCCATGACACATTCATGGACCATTCCCCTTCCGGTCCGGTGAACCTTCTAGACCCTTCTAGAACCTCTCCGATGAAAACATCGAAATCTTTCCCGAACTCCGGAATCGGACTTTCCTTATATGAACCTTATTCTCCGGACCATTCCGGATCTCCTCGTGATATCCCGGATCCCATCCGAGACTCCGAACAACATTCGGTATCCCTACTAACATTCCATATATACTAAACAACATCGAATCCTTAAGTGTGTCTCCCTAAGGTTCGTGAATTATGCGGACATGACCGAGACACTTCTCCGATCAATAACCAATAGAGGAATCTGGAAATTCATATGGCTCCCACATATTTCTACAATTACTTTGCGATCGAATGAACCACTTACATACGATACCAATTTCCCTTTGTCTCACGATAGTTTACTTATCCGAGGTTTTGATCGCCGGTATCTCTGCATACCTAGTTCAACCTCGTTACGGATAAGTACTCTTTTCTTGTTCCCGTGATATGTGATCCCTTGTGAGCCAGTCACATGATTGCAAGCTAATTGGATGACATTCCACTGAGAGGGCCCAGAGTATATCTATCCTTCATATGGATGGACAAATCCCACTCTTGATCCATGTGCCTCAACCCATACTTTCTGAACACTCAATGCCACCTTTATAGCCACCCAGTTACGGTGTGGTGTTAATTTGATGTCATCAAATCATCCTTCCAGTGATGGTGATTAGCATGATCTTATGGTCGAAGGAATTAGGTTACTATGTATCAGAAAGCTTATAGCAAACGAACTATTGAAATGACTTGATCATCATGCTACACTTATCTATAGGAGTATGTCCATCACACTATTCTCCTAATGATATGATCTTGTTGTTACTAACATCTCAATGTTCATGATCGAGAAACCACGATCATCTATTAACCAACAAGCTAGTATTATAAAGAGGCTTTACTAGGGACTCTAATTTAGTTTACAAATCACACAAGTATTAATGTTTCCGATTAATGATGTTATAGCATGAATATAAACATTTATCATAAACACAAAGATATAATAATAACCACTTTTATTATTGCCTCTAGGGCATATCTCCAATAAACCTTTTCAATATAATTCTTGTTTTGTGTGACTCTTTCAGGTTCAGGCTCATCTAGTGCCAAGTAAAACTTCTGACTTTTCCGGGTGCGATAAAACCACTTCTCATCGATATGAATGTTGAACATACCATTAAAGGTTGGTTCTTCCGGCATGCTCTCTTCTTGTAACTGAGATAGGCACCACTGAACTCTATACAATCCATTAGATTAACTTGTTAGGCAACTTGTTAGAATAAACATACTCCATGAAAAAAACAAATAAGTGAGAATACTTGCCTAAGCTTCTTGTTCTCGTCGGTGAGAGTGGACTTGATGGCATTTGTGTGCCGCTTAAGCTTACCCTCTTTCAACCTCCTGTGGAGAGTACTCTTGGACACGCCTAGCGCATTTGCAAGATCTTGGAGTGTTATTTTGTATTTTGGAAGAACTTGTTTGATTTCCTCTAGATCTATAGTGATCTTCTTACGACCACAATTCTTGGGCTTGTTACTCATCACTCCAAGTATGCTTCTAGCTCTCTTTCCCTTCTTCCAAATGTCCTATACAGTTCTCAATGGCATGTGTGAAATCCTTGCAACCTCCTTAGTGACTCCACGTTTGAGTTTCCATATTGATGTCCTCTCCAAAAGCATGCCATACACTCTTAGCTTTTCATCTAATGACCATTGGTGCTTAATACACCCAGGAAGACCATCTAAAATAAAGACACAAGACATGGGTACTGCTCATGATTTAACAAAAGAAAGACATAAAGCATTCTAGTGATCTACACAAGCACTTCAAACTAATTTGTCGAAAGAAAAATGACTTACTTTTGATGGGTTCTTCGTCGCCTTGGATCTGATCACCACCATCCCCGTTGTTGTCTGCATCGTCGGGCTCGTCGGCATCATCGACGTGCGCCATCGTGTTCAAGTCAAGGGTTCCGCCTCGGCCGATGCCACGACCAGCAAGGCCGAGTTCGCGACCATGACCACGACGCGTCGAAGCGACCGTAAATGACCGCTGCCGCCTTATGGTACCGCCTTTCGACAAGGCCTAGAGTTCGGCCGCGTCCTCGACCGCGTGCAGGTTCACCATATCCCTGACCACGTCCCTGACCGCGCACAGGTTCACCGCGTCCCTGACCACTTCCAGGCTCCACTTCCCCGGTGCCACCACGACCATGCCCACGCCCGCCACCACCGCGGCCTGGCATGGCTTGCCCGCCTTGGCTGCTGCTGGGATCACCTCTCCCAGCTTGGCCACGGCATGGCATGCCTCGCCCGTCTTGGATGCTACCAGGAACGCCCCGCCCAGCTTGGCCACGGCCCGGCATGCCTCGCCCCGCTTGGCTGCTGCCGTTTGAGCGCAAGTCTTCGACACGGACATGCTCAAGCTCAAGCTTCCCTTGCTCCTCTGCGCATATGTCAGACTACGAGTCAAAATCAGATTGCAAAAGATTGAATCAAACAAACGATGAACAATAGCAACCTACCATCGTAGCTTTCTTCAAACACATAGGCGTAGTTCAAGTCGATAGTCACGCCGTCGTACTGATCTTCAACGGCATCCCAATCAATAGGGCCATCGGTATCCATGGGGGAGAAGCACAGAAAGGAATGGGAGGTGATGATAACGGCACAATGGCGCCATGGAGTTATTTATAGACTGCACGAGTGAGTGGCTGTAGTTTTCGTTCGAATTTTTCAACAACGGCACCATGTTTTAGTTCCCTCCTGAGTGCAGCTCTTTTCATGAAAATCAAACAAAATTTTCGCTGCTAATTCACACCAGTTTTTGCTTTGTTTGGAGCAGCCATGGAGGGACTGAGTTTCTTCGTGCGAAGAGAAGGGAGGGTGGAGACCGAAGCGCGTGCTATTGGAGCTGGCCAATGCATGCATGCATATTAATGTGGAGAGTATGGACCGCGATGCATGCTAATCAATCGAGCGTGGGGGTGTTTTCGTCCAAAACATGCATGGGGCTCATTGGTATGTGAGTCGATGCTAAGGCTAGTCATAGTGAAAGTAACTTGAGTAGTAACATAGTCTTACATGTATTGCCAACTAAGCATTTAGATGACATTGCATGCAATTAAATGATGAGAGAGATACTTGTGGTAACTAGCTATGTTTCTATAACATCACACATTTTAAGACAAAATGAGTCTACATTGCAATAAATAAGCCTTTGCATGACACCACATATATGTTATTTTTCAATATGGAGATAGTAACTTAGACTAGTAACATATGCATGTTACTACTCTAAATTACTCTCCACTATGACCAGCCGAATGCGCATCCTATATTGGGATGGAGGAAGTATAACTCTTTCCTAGTACCAAGATGTATAGCCCATATGAGACCCTGCATCATGATTACGAGTGCTTCAGAAATATAAGCACAACTCTTTAATTTCCTAGTAACAACCAACTGTGCTTTATTTGCAACCTATGCAAACAAGTAATGCCAGAACAGCTGCCAATCTGTGGGGAAGGAAGGGCATGTCATCCTCAGAAGTACCTAGTGGTCCTCTGAGCGCTGTAGGTACGCACTGCACTCACTGGCAAAAATCAGTTGGGAATGTAGCTGCCTTGTATTTGATCGACGGATGGAAACCTTGTTATGCTTCATGTCAACGCTAAGCAGATACTGGCTGCTGAACTCCACTTTACCATCAGGCGCCACGTTCCACCGGGTGACGACCAGGCAGACGACGTCGTCTTCCTCGTCCATGCTCAGCACCGGGAACGACGGCACCATGTTCGGCAAGCCCAGCGAGAGGTAGGCCTCGCTTGCCCAGATGTCCCTCACGCGGTACTCCTGGCCTCTACTCCAACCAGAGAGGTCGGTCGACAGAGTCCAGATGGTCAGCACTACTTCATGTCGCTCACCATAGCCATCCATGGTGACGAACTTGATGCGGCCGCCAACGCAGGCCATGGAACGGAAGTCCTCTGCCCGCCGTGGACGTTCCAAGCTTTCGCCGCTGCGGTCGTTGGTCGCACACTCTGGATGCAACGGAATGAAGCGGAGCTCCGTGGGAAGCGTCAGGTCACAGATCACCATGCCTTTGAACAGATCCACCCAGCAGAGGATGGAGCCTCGATACGAGAAGCACGTGTCGGCGTGGAAGAAGTAGGTGGGCGGGGAGAGCTCCGGAGGGAAGCTCGCGACCTCCTCCGTCCATTCTGGCGAGGAAGGTCTCCAGGTGCAGAGGGAAGCTTGATGAGGGTCGAAGGAGTCTCTTAACGTGGCGAGTTCGCAGAGACGGTAGGCGTCCTCCTCGGCCACGACGACGGCTCCGAGCCCGAGCTTGTCAGGGGAGTAGCAGTGAAAGGGGGGCTTGGGGATGGCCGAGATGGAGTTCTTGCTGGCGTCGTAGACCAGGTAGCCTCCTTGCAAACGGGTGCCGGGGCGATAAGGACCGGCGTAGAGGGCGACCAGATCCTTGTCTGCGCTGGCGATGAGGGCGGCACTGATACCTCCGCAGTGCCGCGGGATGGATTCCGTCGGTCGCAGCAAGCGGAGGGCGGATAGTTCCGGTGGATTGGCGAACTGCGCATCTGGTTTCAGGCTCCGCAGGTAGTCGAGGATGGCGTCTGTTATCTCTTGGCGGAATTGTACACCGCTTACTACTCCGCCGGAGCCGCCTGCTCCGCCAGAGCTCGCGCCGACCATCGACCCTTTTCCTGATCCGCCCGCGCTCGCGCCGCCCATCGACTTCTTTCCTGATCCGCCCGCGCTCGCGCCGCCCATCGCCTCTTCTCCTGCTGACGCGTCGTGCTCGAAGTAAATCTTGCGCTTGAGCAAGACCCAAGCAGGGACCATGGCGGCTAGCGTTGTGTCGAGGAAAGAGGGAGGAAGGGTCACACTGGCGATTCGGGTCGAGGAAGGAGGAGGAAGGAGAGCTGTCTAGATCTACGTTAACGCCGGGCTTCGGCTTCTATCTAAACCGGATTCGATCGGGTCCAGGAAGTCTCATTCCGTAAATCCAGCCCGTAAGCATATCATTTTTTTTAGGGGTAGCATATCATTTATTTACTATATATATAAACCTATATCTAAGTTTGGGAGGGGAAAGAACGTGATTCGGAAAAAAAGAGAGGGGAAAGAACGAGAGACGGCGACCCGACCCTTCGGTTTTTTAATTACTAGCATAAACACGGTGTGCGTATCTGCTTGTGATTCCTAAAAGTAAAACATACGGAGTATGTTAAATTAATATTTAACCGTAACATCAGCATTATTTTTGTCACTTCCTCCTATTCAAATTAATTAACTCAGATTTGTCTAAATTTAGATGTATCTAAATATTTTTTACTGCTAGATATATCTGAATCTGAACAAACTCGAGTCAACTAAATTAAATTAGAGAGAGTATTATACATCTAAAAATAGGTTAAATAAAAATATATAATCAACAATGAAGATATGACTAAAAAATACTTTGACTACCTATATAATTTTTTACAAGTAAAATGCGTGTTTCATCACAACCACGCACCCCCTTCCACGCTAGCTAGTAGAACGCACCGTTGCACGCCACACACCACATGCCCCTCCTCCCCAGTCATGCACAAAACACGCAGTCGTCACCTACCCCATCGCCTCCATCTCTTCGATTCCCCATCGCCGCTGCTTGGTCCTCTCCCTGCCTGTCCCTAGCGCCGCCGCCTCAGGGCCTACTCAACGCTGGCCGCGCCAAGGCAGCGGCCGCTGCATGATCTCCTTGAGGGTCGTCCCCAACTCGAGTTCGCCTCCCGTTCCCAGCCGACCAGTGCTCCGCCCCGACCACGACTCTGTAGGGCACCACACCATGCCATCTGCCGCGTCGCCGCGGCCTCCCTCCGCCTCAACACCATGAGCACCGACGCCACCCCTGTCCTCGACGAGCTCGTCCCCAATATGTTCGCCTCCGCATGTCGCCAAGGAGACGGTCTGATTCTCCTTGTTTCGTCCGGGACCTTCCCTAACCGATCTCGTCTTCCTCCGGCCGAAGCCGGTTTGTCCTCTCTCTTCCCCGCTGGGAATATGTGGAATTTAATTCCTTTCTATCACTTGATTTCAAAGATCTCTGGTCCGCTTGCTGATTTCATGCACGTTGAGAACATATATAAAGCGGTTGGATCCACAGTAAAGGAGCGAGGTGGGAGTATTTAGGGGTGGGCATTCGGGTTTTTCGGTTAATTTGGTTCGGTTTTTTGGTTTTTTTTATAATTTGGTTTTTAGAAAATAGGCACCGAAATTATTTCAGTTTTTTAATTAATCGATAGTTCGGTTAATGGATAATCCGGTTCGGTGTTCGGTTTTTAACCGAAGTTTGAAAAATAACAACACTGTGCCATAATTTATGTCAGATCCATACGAGCTAAACCACTCATCGGCGCACCGGAAGCAACCTCCATGTCGGCGAGGACCTGAAGCAATACATGGCTAGCTGATGTCTTGAACGCATGTGTAAAAAAAAAACATAATATGCATGATGTTTATCTTGCTCCGTTCAAAAAAATATGTCTATCTTCCAAATCGTATACATTTAACAAATTGTATGTGTTGAGAGTTCATCTAAAATACATGATTATATCTGAAATAGGAAAATAATTGAAAGGCTTTCAAAAAAATTCATAGACACAATTGACAGTTAAACCACAAACATGTACGTGCATGTGGCTGAAGACATACGCACATGTATATGGAGCATGCATATTTTTTGTCGCATGAGCTAGTATCTACGTAGAGTAATGGACGCATGGGACAGAATCACAAATATATTTAGCTTTGTCACGTATATTTTTCGGTTTGTACGGTTATTTTGGTTAACAGAGAGTCAAAACCGAATAAATATTTATATATTCGGTTAATCATATTTACTAACCGAAATTAGTTTCGGCTAATTCGGGTTCGGTGTATTCGGTTTCGGTTCCAGTAATTCGGTTTCGGTGTTCGGTTTCGTTTTTTTATGCCCACTATTCACCGCGTCCTCTCATCGATGCGTACCGACCTACAAATTAGCGATTGTTTGATTGCTGGAGGGCGCGGCCACTTGCGCTTGTGATGGCCCAGTTAAAGAATGAAAGGCCTAAATTTTCAGTACAGACACTTGGTCCGGCATAGGAAAAGAAATAGCACTCACGTCGTGTTTAATTATATCTCTCGCCTTGGCTCTCTCTCTCCGGCTATTAATCAATTGGGCCAGTCCACAATGATTTTTTGACTTATAGGTGGCATGGGGGTAATACATGGTTTGGTGAGAGGGTAAATTTGTCAAAAAAAATATTAGACTTCAAGAAACACTTCGTACTTTATTATTAGGTATATAGATTATCTAGTATTTGCCAGTATAATCGTAAGGATCGGCTATAATTATTCCAATTTTTGTAAAATTCATGCTAGGTTCTGTTTTATGGTGCTTTCAGCATGTTTCTACCTTAACCAAAACATGCCCCTCTGTACTATTCGGGTTTTCCCTCTATCTATTTGAAAAGGCAGAGCTCCTGCCGGTTGCTCCAAAAAAAATTATCATGATAGGTTTGTCAGGGATAATCCTGGGATATCCTCATAATTTTCTTGTTTTTGTCTAGATTTTAAAACTCTTTTTTATGATAGAGTATTTTTGGAAAGAGTATTTGAGGGGATTGTAAAGTATTGATGAATACCATATCCCCTCCCATCTCCAAAACTCTAGGACATAAAAATACGAAGTAAACAAGGCCTTCGGGAGATGGGAAAGAAGCCGAGAGATGCAAACGAAACCCTTGATCCAGGGGCAGCGATCGAGATCCAAAAGGAGAGAATTGCCTAGTACTCACAAAACAACATATCCAAAATAGCACTATTGTTTAGGTTTTTCAATACCATCGTCATGACCTTGGCTGAGCCACCTTAGTTCTTCCACAACATTAGCGGTGCTGCATCTCTGAAAAGTGTTCCACGTATCACCGATGCCCAAAGGAAAAAAAATTGGCACCGTCTCCACAGCGGAGGGCACTGCTCAGGCTAAAAAGTAGATGACCCCACACTAATAAACTTGCACTAAACAAGTGTTTCCAGCGGCTTCACAAAACAGGATGGCTCAAGCGACTTCTCCTTTTTCAATTATTAGAGCAATATTTTATTGGGCGATGAGTTTGGGCACCGGAGCACCTACATGCTTCGATTCCATGGAAAATATTTTGGGCACCACCCCTGTAGCGGAGGCCATCGCTACTCGATGCCTCAAAATCTCTTTGGGCACCGCTCTTGACACACGATGTGGAAGGCCTTAGAGGTCCACAAAGCTGCATGTTAACGATGGAGCCGCTTCGAGCTCGGGTGAAGAGGTGATGTGTCATTATTTCATTTGGTGGTTGTTGTGGTGGTGTCAGAGACAGGTGACATGCGTTGGCATCAAGCTCAGAGGTTTCTTTGGTCTAGATTATTTTTGTTTTTTAGCTAGTGGCCATTTGTGCTAAGGTTTATGTTCTGCTGTCTTTTCAGTTTTATCAGGTCGGTGTTTACGGGACTTGTACTACGGAGTATGCTCTTTATGGTACTAGGTGAAAAGGCGAACTTCGCCTCGCCACCTACTCTTCGTTCTAGTACAAGTACAACATGGCTAGGCTGGTGGTGTACTGCACCTGTTTTATTTGGAAAAACAGAACAACCCATTCACGTCAAACATGAAAGCCTTCAAAATATTTAAGATTTATTTGATGCCCAAGATAGAGAAATGCATAATTATAAACTCGATCGTTACATAGTCAAATATGCATCTTTGGTACTTGAAGTACACAAAATTTCAGAATTTTGAGCTTTCTAGAAGTTTGTATTCTAGAACTAAGGATCAAATGTCAGAACCGGTCGTAGACACAAAGACGGTAAAAATCAGGATCCACATAAACTCACAAGCATCACCAAAGAACAAACGGTGGTCCAAAATGGTCCGGGAGTAACAATTAAACAATCACATGAGGTTTGTTCCTCGTTGGGTTTACATGTACACAAAAAACTACAAAAGGAGGAGCAGTATAGGGAGCTTGATGTCCTGATAGTGTGACGCTTACTTCCTGTTTTAGAATGGCCATGTAGGTGGTGTGCTCCCATTTTTGTTTCTGGGAATGAGTGAATGCGTTTATGTTCAAGCTCCAAAACTATTTTCAGATACTCCTAACACATAGGAACTCATAAATAAAAAAATACAGGAACAAAACCACATATAATATACACTTAATTTGCTCTTGATTGGATTGTCATGTCTCACTGTAGCAATGCTTCCCCTTACACCTCCCTGTAAACCTAAGGTAAATCTAACTGGAAAAATTACAAATAAATTGACCATGTAGCTCCTATAAATCCCAATCAAATTATTTACAAATATTATCAAAACTCTGTACTGGTCCTAAACCACAATCAAAATAACTTAAGGAAGTTGGTGAAAACTCTGTACGGCTTCTTATTTGGTTGTGTCAAAAAGAAACACACAAGGCCAAATCAACTTGCTTTGTCAATTATAAAAAACGTTCACAAAGCACAACACAGAGGCGGGTATCAACAAACATATCGTAGCTTTCTACGCTAACAGAAACTCCCATTTACTATGTGTATCACATATATACTTATCTGTTGATTCTCATGAAAGAAACTAAATACTGAAGGCCATACAAAAAGATGAGAATAAAACCTTCTCGGTTAAGTTGATCTTAAACTTTTGCTTCAAACTAACATCAGCCAAAGTTTCTTGCTTCACATGTCGTTCTGTGAAGCACATAATTATTATGTAAATAACATAAGAAATAATATAGAACAATGCATGGAGCTAGTTTGGGCATGAATTTACAAATAATAAATATGCAACGATAATGTATTTATTCATACAAATATATCTAATCTGATAGGCATCTCTACAAAATACTGTCTTCATAATTAATGATTCAAAAATTTACATGGTGTCGACAGAGGCCAGCTATGCCCAAGGTGCAGTTTTGGCACCCTATTTGGTAAACATGGAAATGAATCTAGAAAACATATATCTAAATTTGACCTTTGAAAATGGACATGACGATTTGGCTCCCAGGTCTAAATGCACCTATTATGAAAAATGTATTTTATATGAATTTAAAAATATTGGAAAATTCCGGAATAAAATCCCGAGTGTGCATCCAGACATGCTATGTCATCACATAAAGTTTTGCATTCAGAAGACATTTTTTGTGGTATGTACAAAAAAGAAAAAAAAGTCTTGTGAAAAACTATTTTGCAACACCAAAAATTGTCTTTTTTACACAATCAACATAAAATGTCTTTTTTTCTTGAAACTTGGTGTACGAACATATAATGTCAATATGTACATCTGAATATTATATTTCAAAATTTTCAACATTTTGAAGTATGACTTTTGGGCAATGGGTGCATCTACACCTAGGAGCCAAAGTGGATTTCCGTCTGAAAATGCAGTATTCCTATTTTGTCTATATTTTAATCTAAGCAGAACATAAAGCACATAGGACACACCAGAGAGGGAACAACTGGTGCAACCTTCTCAAAAAATAGACCACTGCCATGGGTGTTCTTACTTCTTTCAGAAAAGAGTAAGAGGGATCTTAGTGCAATCTTCATAAGCTATAAGTAACGGAATTGTTACATATATTTACGAAAAGAATGATAAGAAATGTTATAAGAACATTATATACTTGATGGTACTGAGTACTGACGTGTAAACCATCATATATTGTGCATCGACTGAAATGCTATTTGCAGGTTAAAATTGCATATAAAAGCATTGTTTTGAGTGGAGACTTAACTAACATACTGAAAGGATACGGATGTTGCCTAGAGGGGGGTGAATAGGTGATTAAAACTTTTTCTAGAGTGGCTCAACAAAGGCGGAATAAAACTAGTGTTTACTTTGTTAAGCACAACCTAGAACAACTAAGGTTCACCTATGTGCACCAACAACTTATGCTAAGCAATACACGCAACAAAGTGATAGCAAGATATATATTACTTCAAGCACGAAGGCTATCACAATGTAAAGTGCATAAGTAAAGAGCTCGGGTATAGAGATAACCGAGACACGCGGGGACAACGATATTTTACCGAGTTCCTCCCAACATGGAGTACGTCTCTTTTGGAGACGGGGTGGTATCAAACCACCAACGCCACAAAAGGACTCCCTTATTCTCCGATGAATCTCACCCCAATGGGATCGATCCATGCTTCCACTATCGGTGCACTTGTCGGTGGCAAATCGGAACCTCTCACAAGGTTGGGGCACTTCTCCGCAACTTAATTGGAGTCTCCCAACAAACGCCACCAAGGCCACAACCTGCAACACCAACAAACCGTTTAGGGTTCCAAGAACCCAAGAGTAAAAAGCTTCTCAACTTTCACTCACCAAATCCTCCGGGGAGAACTCAAACTGATGCACCAAATGCAAATGGCAAGAACACGAGTAGTGCTCAAATCCTTATCTCCCAAATTCCACCAAAGCTACAAAAGCTTATGGGGGAATAAGAGAGGAAGAACAATGGAGGAAATCCACAAAAGACTCCAAGATCTAGATCCCAAGATGTTCCCCTCACTTAGAGGAGAGATGGATTGGTGGGATTGTAGATCTAGATCTCCTCTTTCAAATCCCTAAAGTATATGCAAGAATCAAGGGAGGGATTGAAGGGGAGCAAGCTCAAGAGGGACAAGAATGGAGGAGAAAGCCTGTAAAACTCGAGCAGTTCCATTGGGGAAGAAGGGCCCCTTTTTATAGGCCCACAGATTTCTGACCGTTTTCTGCCCATTGGGGAAAAGTCAGATCGGAGATTCCGGCCCAACCTCCGGGCTAGCCTCCGGACCACCCATCTGAATGACCTGGGCCATCCCTAACCCAACAAGACCGGAGACTCCGGTCTTCCAATACCGGAGACTCCGGACTGAGCCAACATCGGAGACTCCGGGGTAACCTCCGGACCTGGCTCCGGACCTGGCTCCGGACCCCCATACAGTATGTCCGAGCCCTGATTCTGAAGTCACCGCTGGAGACAGTTCCGGAAACTCCGCACCACACCGGAGACTCCGGTTTGGACCAAACAAGAGGCAAACTTCAAATGGCGATATCTAGAGTTTGGAAACTCCGATTGACCCGAAACCAATTTTGTTGGAAAGAGGACAACAAGAGGTACCCAATAAAGAGAGAACATTTCATGTATTATAAATTGAGATACCTCTCTTGGTGAGAAAACGGAAAACCTCAAAGATCAAAAACGCAATAAGATATAAAGGGGAAATCCGTTTTTGATGAACTAGGGCTTGTTATGAATATTGCCACAGTCTCTAGAACCTCACATGGATAAGGTCCAAATAACAACCAAGAAAGGATGATGCAAAGTATGCAAAGATTTGAGCTCTCTCTGAAATATATGATCAAGTTACTCACTTGAGAGCCCCTCTTGATAGTACGGTTGTCTATCCTATAAACCGGTCTCCCCAACTATCATCCCGAGACCGGTAAGAAAGAAACCCTATCAAGATCACACCTTTGCCTAGCACATATTCCACTTGATTATGATGTAGACGGTCTTGTCCTTCTCAAGATGGAACACATTTCTTGATTTCTCTTGTACGCACTTTCTTGATGAAGACTTGCAAGTTACTCCCCCATACAACATGTTGGAATTATGCCCTAGAGGCAATAATAAAGATGTTATTATTATAATTCTTGTTCATGATAAAGTTTATATTCCATGCTAGAATTGTATTAAGCGGAAACTTTAATACTTGTGTGGTTTGTAAACAACACCGTGTCCCTAGTACGCCTCTATGGACTAGCTCATTGATCAATGATGGTTAAGGTTTCCTAACCATAGACATGAGTTGTCAATTGATAATGAGATCATATCATTGGAGAATGATATGATGGACAAACCCAAACTAAGCGAAGCAATTAGATCGTGTCATCGTGTTCGTCTTTGCGAAGCTTTTCCTATGTCAAATATTGTATTCCTTAGACCATGAGATAATACAACTCCCTGGTATCGGAAGAAAGCTTTGAGGTCATCAAACGTCATCCTATGAGAGGGTGATCATAAAGGTGTCTCTCAGGTGATCGGAAAGTATCTGTTGGGTTGTATGTATCGAGATGGGATTTGTCCCTCCCAAGTCGGAGAGATATACTTCGGGCCCACTCGGTAATCGATATCAACACCGCTTGCAAGCATGTGGTTAAGGAGTTAATCACAAAGTGATATCGGATTACGGAACGAGTAAAGTACTTGCTGTGAACGAGATTGAACTAGGTATGACGATACCGACGATCGAATCTCGGGCAAGTAAAATATCGCGAGACGAAGGGAATATATATATGGGATTGATTGAATCCTGGCATCGTGGTTCATCCGATATGATCATCGATGAATGTGTGGGAGTCAATATGGGTGCCCAGACCCCGCTGTTGATTATTGATAGAAGATCATGTCTGCATATTTGTAGGGGTTCGTAGCATGGAAAACAAAAAATTTCTATCGCATACAAACAAACAAGCCAAGATCTATCTACTAGATTGTAGCAACGAGTCGATGGAATAACTTACCCTCGAAGATTCCAAAGTGTTTAACGAGAGCGGATTCTCGTGGGTGATGTAGTCGTACTCTTTCCGATCTAAAGATCGTGTGGACGATCCTTCCGTTAAAAGGCGCTTCCATGCTCGGTCACACGTTCGGTTCGACGAAGACCTTCCTCTCCCTTGTTCCAAAGAAAATGGAGGTTGTAGCACTCTCTTGCGATTCCTAAAGCACAACGGCGTGGTACCGGAAGTAGAGGGGAAATCTCGCAGGGCTTCGCCTTAAGCCGGAGCGAGTATGGTGGATTATGAGAGAGGGCTATTAGTGGTCTAGAGATTAGACACACCAATTAGAAGGCTCTAAACCGCAGGCTAAAGCAATTAGAAGCTCTAAACCAAACGGCTCTAAACCGGAGATTAGAGGTAGAAACTTGTGTGTCTCAAGGAGGAGGCCCTGCCCCTCCTTTTATAGGTGGAGGGGCTAGGCGCGCCAGGGAGGGAGGGGAGTCCCTCCCCAACTCGCCTAGATCTGTCAGCCGGAGGAGAGGAACTCCTCCTCCAAGTTGGTTTCAACCTCCTCTTGCTTGTTTCCCACAGCTTCGCTTTCCCACAGTTCGCTTTTCCAGCTTTCTGTTTTAGCCGTTTGACTTTCAAACCGCAGTTTGACTTTCAAGTTTTGGAACAGCAAGAACACTTAGTACATGATGCAATCATTCAATGACACATTCATGTACCTCCCCCGAGTCTTGGACAATCCGGATCCTTCTAGAACATTCCGATGAAAACACGAATCATTCCCGAACTCAAACGGGACTTTCCTTATATGAATCTTATTCTCCGGACCATTCCGGATCACCTCGTGATATCCGGATCCCATCCGAGACTCGAACAACATTCGGTCTCTTTCTCATAATACCATAACTACTCAAAACAACGTCGAATCCTTAAGTGTGTCTCCCTACGGTTCGTGAATTATGCGGACATGATCGAGACCCTTCCTACAACACTCACCAATAGAGGAATCGGGAAAAACATATGGCTCCCACATATTTCTACGATTACTTTGCGATCGAATGAACCACTTACATACGATACCAATTTCCCTTTGTCTCACGATAGTTTACTTATCCGAGGTTATGATCGCGGTATCTCTCATACCTAGTTCAACCTCGTTACCGATAAGTACTCTTTTCTCGTTCCGTGATATGTGATCCATTGTGACCAACATGCTTGCAAGCTAATTGGATGACATTCCACCGAGAGGGCCAGAGTATATCTATCCGTCATATGGATGGACAAATCCCACTCTTGATCCATGTGTTTCAACCAATACTTTCCGAACACTCAATGCCACCTTTATAGCCACCCGCCACGGTGTGGTGTTTGATGTCATCAAAGCATCCATCCTAAAGGTGATATGCATGATCTCATGGTCGAAGGAATTAGGTTACTATGTATCGTAAAGCATATAGCAATTGAACTATTGAAATGACTTGATCTTTATGCTACGCTTATCAATAGGAGTATGTCCACCATATCATTCTCCTAACGATATGATCTTGTTGTTGATAACATCTCAATATTCATGATAGGAAACCTCAATCATTTAATCAACCAACAAGCTAGTGAAGTATAGAGGCTATACTAGGGACTTCAAATTAAGTTTACAAATCACACAAGTATTAATGTTTCCTTGTTAATACTATTATAGCATGAATGTAAACATTTATCATAAACACAAAGATATAATAATAACTACATTTATTATTGCCTCTAGGGCATATCTCCAGTCTCCCACTTGCACTAGAGTCATCTAATCTAGATTACATGGTAATATACCGAACACCCATGGCAGTTTGGTGTTGGTCATGTTTTGCCCTCGGAGAGGTTTAGTCAACGGATCCGCCACATTCGGATCTGTGTGTACTTTGCAAATATTTATATCCCCATCCTGGATATGTTCTCGAATAGCGTGAAAACGCAGCTTGATATGACTTCTTGTGTGACCTTGGTTCTTGCGCATTGGCTATGGCGCCCATGTTATCACAAGAGATAGACATTGGGTCCAGCACTAGGAACCACACCCACTGTAATGAAATCTTTCATCCATATCGCTTCTTGTGAAGCCTCCGAAGCAGCCATGTATTCCGATTCAGTTGAAGATCTCGCCACAACGCTTTGCTTTGCACTCCTCCAGCTAACTGCTGCACCATTCAAAATAAATACGTATCCAGATTGTGATTTAGAATCATCCGGATCGGTGTTCCAACTAGCATCGGTGTAACCATTAACAACGAGCTGTTCATCACCTCCATAAGAAAAAACCATATCCTTAGTTCTTCTCAAGTACTTAAGGATGTTTTTGACCGCTGTCCAATGATCCACTCCTGGATCACTTTGATATCTGCTAGTTAAACTAACAGCATATGCAATGTCGGGTGTCGTGGGAATGACCACGGCAGATGCTGCAATCGGCAGCGAGTAGTAGAACGAAGGGCAAGGGCGGCCAGCCATCTGCGGTGCGAGATGAGGGCAAAGACACAGGGGTTTACCCAGGTTCGGCCCCCCGGAGGGTAAAGACCTACTCCTGCTAGATTGTATTATGGTGGTGTTACAATGGGCGAACTCGGCGACTAGGCGGCGAGTTGCTTGGGTGTATGAGGGAACGTATCTCTACTCATCCCTTAGGGAGGTTTATATAGGCTCACCTCCCCTAGGGTTTACATATCTCAACCGATTCGGTTACAACTTTGTCAATCGTTTAACTCAGACCGACTGGGCCTATCTACTCGCCTGGGCCTTCGACCTTGATGCTGGCACCTGATGGGCTTCGATCCACTCGCCGCTCGCAGCCCACTGCCGCCCCTTGGACCAGTCGGAACGTCCGAGGATACCCCCAAGAGGCATATCCCCATCAGTAGTCCCCGAGGCCGTCGTTGATTAGGCGCGGTGGCTGCTGGCTGTCGGAGTATACGGCTTCAAGTTGGCATCCAGTCGAATCGTCGGCGGGCTCCTGTACGAAGGAAAAAATCCGGCGAACCGAGTTGTGTCTTGGGTGAACCGAACCAACGGGTCGCGGCCTCGGCGAGTAAATTAGCGAGCCGGGTGGAAGGAGGCGGACCGTCGGGCGTGGTCAAACTAGCCGTTAAGGTAACTTAACGGTAACTTTCGGCGTAATCATCGCGCGGTAACGGCCCCCTAGTCTGGCGGGCAACTTCCGCTATATAAGAGGAATGGTAGGCTATCGGAAAACCAATCGCCCACCATTTCTTCCAAGTACACACACCTTTCGCCCGTTGATCCCGCGATCTGATCGACCCGCAATCCTCCGACCTCCAAGCAAATCCTCAGCCATGGCCCTCTCCACCGAACCTTGGGGTAGATCCAAGTGCACCAGGGCGCAACTGGCCTCCTTCGAGGAGGCCGGAATCCTGCGGGCCGGTTGCTGGCGAATCCCCGCAGCCGGAGAAACGACCCCGAGCCCGTGCGCGAGAGAGTTCATCTGCTTCACTAGTCACCTCGAACGGGGTTTAGGGTTCCCCACTGTTTCCGCTTCGCGCCTACTACGAGATCCAGCCCTCGGATCTGGGTCCCCATAGCATCGAGCAGCTCGCCATCTTTGTATGCTCATGAGTGTTATTTTGGGCTGCCGCCCTATTTCCCTTGTGGCAAGATCTGTTCCACGGACGGATCAGCCGCGAGGAGGCGGCCAATGCTAGCCGCAAGGGCTTAACCTTCCAACTGAAATCCAAAGCCTCCTTCTTGACTTGATGCACGCCAAAGCCGGCGATCGAAAAAGTCTTGGTTTTATGTGACCGAGGCGACCCGGAAGACGAGGCGATCCCACGGATTTCGCCGACCGCCCGAGCCGCGCAATCTCAGTCGCCAGCTTCCGGCGACCAGCGGATGGTCGTCGACGAGATGCTCCAGACTATTCGCGGTGCAAGAAGAAGGCTCGAGACGGTGAACTGTCAGACAACCTGCTGGCTCGGGCGTCTCGCTCCACTCGCCAGACGCGAGCATTACATGTACCAAGACACGGGCCGAGAAGACTCGGCGAAGGCCTGCCTCGCCGAGTGGAAGCTGGAGGACTACCTCGGCATCAAGAGGATCACCCAGCGGCATACACGGATCGCGGGCGGGCTCCTCCATACACCGCGGCGCCCAGCTCCAACGGTAATAATTTGATCTCGTTCGCAGTCGCAGCATATGCAGTCGCGGTAATTCTAACTTTGTTCCATGTTTAACGCAGCTATTTCAAGTGGTGGAAGGGTGGCTCCCACCCGCTGATGACGAGAGCTCTGGGCCATCCGCCCAGGACACAAGCGAGTCGCCTCCCGCCGAGGGCAATGAGGACGACGAGGACGAATCCAAAGAGGAGATCGCCCCACTGGTCCGAAAGACCCGCGGGCAACGTCAGCGCGAACTCGAGGCGAGCAAGAGCCTCGAGCGTCATGACGATGACGAGGAACTCGGAGACCACCTCGCCCGTCAAAGCCACTCCCGCAAAGAAGAAGAAGGAGAAAGAGGCGAGGGCCCCCGAGGAGGAGGGCGAAGCCGAGGATGGTCTCACCGCCGCGCTCGGCGAGCAGCTCCGATGCCCACAGCTCGGCCAATGACGGGGCAGCTCCGGCAGCAGCCGCGCTGGATGCGCCATCCATGGAGGCACCGCTGGCTTCACTACCTCCGCCCTTCGCGCCGGTCTCCGGGCTAGGGGAGGCTCCGGCCGTGGCGACTTCGCCTCGCAAGGAGGTCCCGAGCGTGGCGGTCTCGCCTCGCAAGGAGGCTCCGAGCATGGCGGTCTCGCCTCGCAAGGAGGCTCCGGCCGCAGCAGCTCCACTTCACGAGGGGGCCTCCGTCGAAGGCGTCCCGGAGGCGCCAACCGCTACCTCAACGTCAAAGAAGCCCTCCGTATCTTGGGCCCCTGGCGTCCTGGAACTGGGGCTTAGTCGCCGATTGGGCCCTGAGCTGGAGAAGCCGGCCGGCCTCCGTACTGGGCTGCGTTTCATTCCAGTCGCCAAGTAAGTGCACTCGGCCTTCATCTCCCTCTCTTAGTATTTGGATTGTTTTGGCTGAGTTGTCTTGATACACAGGACCGGAGTGAAGAAGATGGGCCACCCGACGGTGGCCAAGGTGCCCTCCGCCGCTAGCGAGGAGGACCCTTCTCGTAAGAGGAAGGTGGATGAAGTCGCCGCCGCCACGGAAGGCAGCAAGAAGGCCAAGGGCGACGACATTGTCGCCGTCTCTGACGACACGGCGACCGCTGCGGCTGGGCCCGCTGTGGAAGCGACCGCGTCCACGAAGGGGGGCATTTCGTTGCCTAGGCCGAGGAGGCGAGCCTTTGGGCGGGCGTCAATCGCTACCTTCCCCGCTTCATGACCAAGGCGGCCACGGCGAGTGGCCGCGACTCGAACCCGCTCGAGACCGCCGAGATTGACCAACGTCATGGCACACACCGCCGCTATGCGTCGTGGACGCGGCGCAATCGCACGGCATGCTTGGCGCGCCATCCAGTACCTCAATCCCGAGGATCAGGTCGGTGTTTTGCAGCGGCCTGATTCTTTTAGTTTCTTGTTTTGCGCTCGAGTCCGGTCCCGAAAGCGCATCGCTAAATTATAGCGGTGGGCACTGAATATTTGTTGAATCGCTCCCCGAAAAGCGCACCACTAAATTTTAGCGGTGGGCACTTAGGAATTTTCATGTGCTGATTTGAAGATGTCTGTGGTCTGCACCGGAGTCGGCAGAGCGATTGGCTATGAGCAGCGTCTTTGAAGGAACTGCTGCTCCGTGAAGCAAACAAGGAGCTTGAGGTTGTGGCTGGCAGGTGAGGTGGCTCGCCGGCGCTTGTCCTCGCTGGAGAATCGAAGTGCGGTCTGCATTGGGCACCGCCGAAGAAGATCGCCGACCTCGAGCGCGAATCGGGAGGCGAAAGAAGAAGCAAGCGAATCGAAGGCCGCCATTGCGGCCGCGGAGGACGATCGAAAGGCGTCTGAAGACATCATTGTTGGGCTTCAGAACGACCATACATCGCTTCGAAGTTTCATCACGGGGCTCGCCCGCCCATTGCTTGGTGAGTGCGTCTTCCCTGCCTTATGATTGTACTGTTTGTGGTTTCCATTGTACTCATACTTGTCTCCTTCTCGCAGGTCGTGTTATTGGCTGCCAAGAAGAAGCGAACTCTCTTGACGCGAGGGAGTGCGTGAACATGCTCGTCGACTCGGCGACGCTGTCGGCGACCTGCATACGCGCCTACCTCCAAGAGATGTCGCCCACGGAGGTTATTCCCAGTGACCTCGTTGAGGTGTGGGAGTACTTGGAGAAGGCACCCGCGGTCGTAGAATTCATGACGCGGTCGGCGTTTCGTCGCGGAGCATCGACGGCCTTGAGCCTTGGGCTCGCCCACTTCCCCGAGGACTTCGATCTCGATGATGTGACGAGTGGATACCCTTCATCGACTGGCGCGGTGGATCTGTCCGAGGTCCTCAAGCTGCAGGAACGTGCCGCCGCGTACTCGGAGCGCGTCTGGTCGATGGGCGACCTTCTTCCTTACCAAGAGACGGTCGTCGCGCCAAACGACCCCGAGCCGCCGCATCGCGACTTCAAGGTTGAGCAGCCTTTCCGCTCGGCGATGGCGGGCGAGCTGACGACGTATCCATCGAACCCGTACACCGCGTTCATCCGTAAGCGCCGGGACGCTGGCGCCTCGTCGTCGAAGCCTGCAGAGTAGTTTAGTTTGCCCAAATGTGTTAGCAGCTCTGCGAGTAGGCATATGTTGTAATGTAAGACAATGCAATATGCGATTGAATGGAACGTTGTGTTCATTTTGCTATTTTGCGTTTTGGATTGATTTTGGTGAGTCCCCGAGGCCCGCCTTTGTGGGTTCCCTTGTATATGATGTTTTGTTGTTTATCATGTGTATGTTGGTTGGGTCTACTACGAAGCTCGGAGAGCCGCAAGGCGACTCCCTCGAGTGCTCAGATTTACCGTTTTCCCAGACGCGAACGGGGCCGGGTGGCCGAGTCCCCGGCGTGGTACTTGGTGGTTCAAGGCGCGACTCGAGGTGGTTGAGGACCGAGCGTTGGTGTGGCCGCTCCCCGCCTGCCCGGTGGGTCCGGGCCGCGAGTCCTGAGCACGCCTTCTTTGGCGTTTTCCGTCCGATCGAGACGAACTGGTATGCCCCGGCGTGGTACTTAGCCGTTCGAGTCGCTATGCCGAGGATGCAGAGGACCGAGGTCGCAGGAAGCGAGGATGATGTCTTGGTTCAGAAACCCCGAGCTAGGCGACTCGATGGGGCTCGGATTGGCGTTTTAAGTGGACGATGCAAGACCGAAATGACTCAAGGTTTTACATCGCACTACTTAGCCGTGCCGCTGTACCAAGGGTTGACTCAGTATTTTAGCATGACGCTGTTAATTACGAAAGCGAGTGGCACAAGGCATGGAGAGTAAACGAATTTTGCAGAACCGTTTCTTTTATTCATAGCGATCGGAGAGTACATATGTGGGGTTCTAGGTATAGAACTTCCGAGGAGATTTACATTCCACGCCGCTGACGCCGAGTTCACCGTCCTTGCGACGCCGAGGTAGTAGGCGTCGTTGCCGAGTACGCGCCCGATAGCGAACGGGCCTTCCCATGGAGGGGAGAGCTTGTGCATGCCCTTCTTGTCCTGGATGAGGCGTAGCACCGAGTCGCCTTCCTGGAAGGTGCGGGTTTTCACCCGTCGGCTGTGGTAGCGACGGGCCTTTGCCGATAGATAGCGGCGCGATCGGGCGAGGTCAAGGCTTCGTCGAGTTGGTCGAGCCCATCTTGGCGGGCCAGTTCGCTTGCCTCCGTATAGTGGACGATCCGCGGCAGTCGTGTTCGAGGTCGGTTGGCATGACGGCTTCGCGCCGTAGACCATGAAGAAGGGTGAATCCCGTCGACTGTTGACCGAGGTGCGGATTCCCCGGATGACGGAGGAAGCTCTTGACCCAGCATCCGGCGCGCCGAGTGGTACTTTGGAGTCGCGGCTTCAGCCGTGGAGGATGCTTTGGTTGGCTCGTTCCGCTGGCCGTTGGATTCGGTGTCTCGACGCGAGGTCGAGCGGATGTGATGCTCCTCGCAGAACTCGCCATTGCTCCTTGGCGGTTTGTGCCGTTGTCCGTGATGATGCTGTTGGGAAGCCGTAGCGGTATATGAGCTCGCAGAACTTAGTGGCGTCTTCCGTCGCATTTCCGGACTGGCTTGGCTTCTACCCACTTTGTGAATTTGTCGTGGCGACCAGCAGGGTGTAGCCGAGGGGCCTTCTTGAAGGGGCCTACCATGTCCATGCCCCACACGGCGAATGGCCGGTGATGGGGATTGTTTTGAGCCGAACTTGGGACGTGCGTCGTTGGCGTTTCGCCACCCGCACATCGCCGATTTATATCGGCTGCGTCGGCGTGTCGGGAAGAGAAGCCGTGTCGCATGGCTTTGGCGACCAGGGAAGCGCGCGTGGTGGCCGCAATCGCTGAGTGGATGTCGTAAGATTTTGCGCCCTTGGCTGGTTGGACGCAGCGTTGAACACGCCGGTGACGCCGCGCTTGTAGCTCGCCGTCGATGATGGTGTAGGACTTGCATCGGCGAACAATCATTCGAGCGCTTGTCTCGTCTGCGGGCAGGTTGCTTGCTCGTGTAGGCGATGTAGGGCTTGGTCCAGCCGTTCGCTCGTGACGAAGTCGACCAAGGTTGCCTCTGGTTGGAGCGGGACTCAATGTCGATCTCCTTCGGAGGAGACGGGCGTGAAGATGGTGTCGAGGAACACGCCGGGCGGGTGGTGCGAAGTCGGTGACCCGATGCGAGAGAGAGGCGTCGGCCTCCTCGTTTTCCTCCTGTCGATCCACTCGACCGAGTAGCGGTGAAGTGGCCGCCCACCTTGTCCACCTCTTGGCGGTATGCCGCCATGGTAGAGACGGCGTCGCGGTGCGGCGACTTGACCCGCGACGAGGTCGGAGTCTCCGTAGCACCGGCGATTGACGCTCATCTCCTGCGGCTCGCATGCCGTGGAGTAGGGCCTCGTGTTCGCCATGTTGTTGGTGCAGGCGTGAATTCGAGGAGGAGGATGTAGCGGAGCTTGTCGCCTTTGGTGAGGTCGACTATCCCGCTCTGCGCCGTCCGCGTTCTTGGACCCGTCAGTGCGAGCTCGATGTGGAGGTACGGCGGCTTCTCGCTCTTGGCCTCCCGGTCAGCGAGGATCGGCGATGCCTGCGACTTGATCGCCCTCCGTGGCTCGTACTTAATGTTGTGGGCCGATCTCGACGGCCCACTTGGCGACCCGCCCGGTCGCCTCGCGATTGCGGATGATGTCTTGTAGTGGAGCTGAGGAAACGACCGTGATGGGGTGCTCCTGGAAGTAGTGCGGCAGTCGCCGCTGAGCTCTGAAGACCGCGTATACCAGCTTTTGGTACTGTGGGTATCGCTGGCGCGACTCGGTTAAGACCTCGCTGATGTAGTACACCGGTCGCTGGACTGGGCGCTCCTTTCCTTCCTCTGGTCGTTCGACGACCATTACAGTATTGACGACGCGTTCGGACGCCCGACATAAACCAGCATGGGCTCCTTGTCGACGGGTGCGGCGGTAGTGGTGCGCGAGTAGCACCTTTTGAGGTCGCGGGCCGTCGTCCGCCTCCTTGTCCCATGGAAGGTGGGATTCTTGCGCATCAGCGGTATAGGGGCATCGCCTTTTCAGGCGGGGATGAAGCGGTGAGCCGCTACGCCAGCTCGGACGTCGCGCAGGCACTCGGGTTTGCCGAGCCGGGCGATCGTGTCGATCTTTGTTGGGTTTGCCTCGATCCCTCGTTTGGAGACGACGTACCCTAGCAATTGCCCGGCGGGTACACCGAAGGTGCACTTGCCTGGGTTGAGCTTTATCTTGTACCTCCGCAGGTTGGCGAAGGTCTCCGCTAGATCGGCGAGTAGGTCGCCTTGGCGAGCGGATTTTACGACCACGTCGTCGATGTAGACGTGGATGTTGCGGCCAATTTGGCTCGCGAGGCATTCTTGCATGCACCGCTGGTAGGTCGCCCCGGCGTTCTTGAGGCCGAAGGTCATGGCGGTGTAGCAGAAGGCTCCGAATGGCGTGATGAACGCCGTCTTCTCCTCGTCCTCGACAGCCATTTTGATCTGGTTATACCCAGAGTAGGCGTCGAGGAAACACAACGACTCGAGCCAGCGGTGGAGTCGATGATCGATCGATCCGGGAGGACGAATGCTCCTTTGGGCGGCTGTTCAGGTTTGTGTAGTCGATACACATTCTCCGTGTCCGTTTTCTTTTCGACCAGGACTGGGTTTGCCAGCCACTTGGAGTATTTGATTGGCGAATGAAGCGGCAGCGGCGGCCGCACTTCTTCGGCGATTGCTCGACGGCGCTCTTCATTGAAGGGCCGTAGCGGCTGTTGGTCGCACTTTGGGGTCGGCGTTTAGTTTGTGCTCGGAGCTCCCTAGGGACACCGGGCATGTCGGAGGGTTTCCATGCGAAGATGTCCCTATTCTCACGAAGGAACTTCGATGAGCGCGCCTTCCTATGCTGGGCTCATGCCTGTCCGATCGTCACCGTCTGGTGGGGTCGCTGGGACCAGCTCGACGGTCGGGTGTCGTCGTGGCCTCAAAGGTTGAGGTGTTTGTGCCCTCTGAGTTGGGCTTCTTGAGTATTGTGGGGTCGTCATTGTTGACCCTTTCGCGTGTTAAGCGAGCTCGTCGGCGTGACTAGCTTCCGCGCGATGACGGCGTCGGCGAGTTCGGCTCCTTTGGCCTCGCATTGGCGGCCATGTCGGGTCGCCGTTGATGGTGATGACGCCGCGCGCGGCCGGGAGCTTCATCGCGTTATGCAGCGTAGTGGTGCCGCCATGAATTTGGCGAACGCTGGCGCCCAGGGCCAATGGTAAGGCTGTCGAAGGGCACCAGCTCGAAGACGATCTGCTCGGTGCGGAAGTTTGCTGGTATGCCGAAGGTGACTGGCAGCGTGACCTTGCCTATCGGTACGCCTTCCGACCGGGGACGATGCCGTGAAACGTGGTGTGGGTTGTCTCGATCATCGACTGCGGGAGCCGATCGCTGAAGGTGTCGAGGTAGAGGATGTTGATGGAGCTGCCGTCCGCCGAGTCTTGGGGAGCCGTAGTCGCCGACCTTGGGCTTGACCACCGGGCGACTCGTCCCCGATACTCGCGTGGCGAGTGGTCTTGCGGCTCGGTGATGGGCTGCTCCGACCAGTTCGAGGCGGGGGCGTCTGTCTGGGCCACCGCGTTGGCGGCGCGGGCGATGACCTTCTTCGCTCTTCGTGGTGAAGCCGGTGAAGGTGTGGAAGCGCGGCTACTTTGCGAATTTTCCGCCATTTGCGGGTCGTTGTCGGTGTCCTCCAGCGTGCCGTGCCTTCTCGATCTCCCCGAGGGTGTGGCGGTCGGCGGTGGTGTGCGTGGCGGGCTTTCCTTCCTGCCGTGAAACGCATGGTTGGTTAAGGAGGGCGGGATCGAACCTTGGCTTGTTCTTGTAGTTCCGCCGTCGCGTCGTTGCCCTCCGTCGCGGCGGTAGCTCTTGGGGTCGCGTTGTGCGTGCCCGGCGTTGGCGGCAAGTCGACTCGCCCATCGTTGCGGCGCTTGCACGTGGCGAAGTGCGCTGTGCGTGGTCGGTTCGGCGGCCGCCGTCGGTGCCGCCCGTGCGTCGTTGTCCGCCGGACTCGTCGTCGACGTCTTGATTGGGATCTTCCTCGGCGTATCGTTTGGCGATCTCGAGGAGGTCGGGGATGTTGTCGAGTGTGCGGGCGTGTCGCTTGAGTTTGGCGACTAGAGGCTCGTAGCGGCACGAGGTCTTGAAGCAATGGATCGCGGTGTCCGGGTGGATGCCGACCGCGTTGTACCAGAGCTCTTGCCACCGTTGGACCCAGCTTCGGGTCGACTCGCGGGGTCCCTGGACGCATCGTTCCAGGTCCTCGATGGTGGTGGCGCGGGTGTAGGAGCACTCGAAGTGCACGGCGGCGTCTCGCATTTCCTCCCGAGTCGATGCTGTCACGGGGGCGTGTTAATCCATTGCCGCACGTCCCTCCATCATTAGTGGGAGGTAACAGGCGTAGTAGGTCATGTGACCCGCGATCCCCATTGCCATGAGGTATGTGTCGAGCCGGACCGCGGGGTCGTCTGAGTCGTATTTTTCGATCTCCTTCGGCGCCTTGAAGTTGGGTGGGTACTTTTCGCCTCGGATCATCGGTCCGAAGCACTTGGGCCCTAGTCTACTGAGCGATCCCATAGGCTCGCCATCGCGGCGAGTAGTTAGGGTGTGCCGCAAGTCGTCGGGCTGGCGGGCGCGCCAGTTTTGGTTGTTGATGATGTGAGTGCGAGCGTCAATTGGCTCTCCATTAGCGGCGACGAGGTTGGTCGCCGGCCTGGGATCGTTGGTGGAGAGTGCGCGTTAAATCGTTGCGATGGCTCTGGCGGCGGGCAATTGAGGGTGTTTGCCACCGCTGGGCGGCCCTTCGAGGCCGCCGCTTCGAGGAGCGAGTACACTCGCCCTGCGAAGTCGGCGCTTCTTTGTTCCACGGCCTTCGCGGTAGCCCACGTCTTTGGATCTGTAAGGCGCCGTCGCGGTCGCCGTGATCTTTGTCGGCAGCGGCTCGCCACGAGATTGTCCATCGGGGTGGAGAAACGTGGAAGGCCATTCGCATCTCGCTCCGTGAGGAGACGACTATCGCGGCTGATCCACAGGTGCGGTTGGGTGTGGTGGGGCACCCATCGCCGTCGATCTGGCGAGGGCGGTTGCTTCCTCCGGGCGCGTTCTCGCAGATCGCGCGCTCGGCGTCTGCGCCGGTCGCTTTCATCGTCGAAGTTCGTGGCACGCCCTAAGCGGTGGGATTCAGCGTGACTGATCCGGCTGGTGGTAGCGTGGCAGTTCTGTGTCACCGCCGAGGCGAAATTTTCGCGCCGCTCTTTTCTTGCTTCCGCCAACTTTAGGCGGAGTTCCTCGACCTCCGTCGCGTGGCGTTAGGAGGATCGGGTGGAGAAAGGGTCCTCCGGTGGATCGGTACGGTGGCCATGTAGGTCGCATGGCGGCGGCACCGTCGTGGAGGTCGGCGGAGTTTTCCGACCGAGTCAGTCGAAGATCCCAAGGATGGAGGGTCCTCGAAATCTCCGTTGGAGACCTGGCGATGGAGCCCATGCAGCGAGGTAATGGACCCGGAGTGACGCCGGGTTGCAGTCGGCGTCGTCGGTGAGGGTCGCGTCTTCGCGACGGCGAGTTCTCGCCACGTTGCGTGGGCGAGTCGCACTCGGGCGGGCGGTGGATCGTGCGGATCTGGCTCTCGGAGAGCCGATCGCGTGGTGGCGACTTCGCGGATGCGAGCCGAGTCCTCCGGTGATGGCGTCGGTGAATCCGGCGAAGAGGCTGATCGTGCGTGGCGGGATCACGTTGTCGCGTGACGGTCGCGCCGCGGGACGTAGCTGCTCGGCAAGATGGAGCATCTCGCCGATCGCTATCATGCGGCGGTGGCGACCGTCTCGTTGATGGGCAGATTGGATCTCGCCGAGAACACCGGCCGGACCGGCCAGGCCCCGGTGGGCGCCAGTCGTGGGAATGACCACGGCGAATCTGCAATCGGCGTAGTAGTAGAAACGAAGGGCAAGGCGGCCAGCCATCTGCGGTGCGAGATGAGGCAAAGACACGGGGTTTACCAGGTTCGGCCCCGGAGGGTAAAGACCTACTCTGCTAGATTGTATTATGGTGGTGTTACAATGGGCGAACTTCGGCTAGGGCGAAGTTGCTTGGGTGTATGAGGGAACGTATCTCTACTCATCCCTTAGGGAGGTTTATATAGGCTCACCTCCCCTAGGGTTTACATATCTCAACCGATTCGGTTACAACTTTGTCAATCGTTTAACTTTCGACCGGGCCTATCTACTACTTTGGGCCTTGACCTTGATGCTTTGGCACCTGATGGGCTTCGATCCACTCGCCGTTCTGCAGGCCCACTCGTCAGCCCTTGGACCAGTCGGAAACGTCCCGCTGAGGATACCCCAGTAGGCATATCCCCATCATCGGGTCTAGTACATAGCATGGCATACATTAGAGATCCTATGGCTGAGGCATAGGGAGTCTTACTCATCCTTTCTCTATCTTCTGCCGATGTCGGACTTTGAGTTTTACTCAAGGTCGTATTGGGCAACATGGGCAAGAACCCTTTCTTGCTTTCTTCCATTCCAAACCTCTTTAGAACTTTGTCCAAATATGTACTCTGTGACAACGATATTTGGCGTTTCGATCTATCTCTATAAATCTTTATGCCTAATATGTAAGCTGCTTCGCCAAGATCCTTCATTGAAAAACTATTATTCAAATATTCCTTGACACTATTAAGAAGGTCTACATCATTCCCAATCAACAATATGTCATCCACATACAGTATTAAGAATGCTACAGAGCTCCCACTCACTTTCTTGTAAATACAAGCTTCTCCATAAGTTTGTATAAAACCAAAACTTTTGATTACCTTATCAAAACGTTGATTCCAACCGGGATGCTTGCTTCAATCCATATATGGACCTTTGAAGTTTGCATACCTTGTTAGCATCTTTAGGATCGACAAAACCTTTGGGTTGCATCATATACAACTCTTCATCAATATCTCCATTGAGGAATCTTTGTTTGACATCCATCGCCATATCTCATAATCATAATATGCGATTGCTAACATAATCCTCACAGACTTTAGCTTTGCTACTGGTGAGAAAGTCTCATCGTAGTCAACTCCTTGAATTTGTCGAAACCCTTTTGCGACAAGTCGAGCTTTATAGACGATAACATTACCATCAAGATCTGTTTTCTTCTTGAAAATCCATTTGTTCTCGACAACCTTCCGCCATCCCAGTAAGTCCACCAAAGTCCATACTTGGTTTTCATACATGGATCCAATCACATTTCATGGCTTCTTGCCATTTATTGGAATGGGCTCATCATTGCTTCCTCATATGTCTCGGGGTCATCGGTGTTGTCCACCAACATGACACTCATAACGGGATCATACCAATGCAGTGGTACGAGTTCTCGTTGACCTCAGGGCTCTATAGCAACTTCAACCAAGTTTCATGATCATCATCATTAGCTTCCTCTCTAATTGGTGCGGGCACCACAGAACTTCTTCCGATCTTTGCGCTACTCGCAATTTCGAGAGAAGGTTCGACAACCTCGTCGAGTTCTACTTTCCTTCCGATCACTTCTTTGGAGAAATTCCTTCTCTAGAAAGGATCCATTCTTGCACGAAGATTTTGCCTTGGATCTATGATAGAAGGTATACCCAATAGTTTCCTTCGGGTATCCTATGAAGGCGCATTTTTCGCTTTGGGTTCAAGCTTGTCCGTGTAACTTCTTTACATAGGCTTCGCATCCCCAAACTTTAAGGAACGACAATTTAGGTTTCTTCCCAAACCATAATTCATACGGTGTCGTTTCAACGGATTTAGACGGTGCCCTATTTAAAGTGAATGCGGCTATTTCTAATTCATAACCCCAAAATGATAGCGGTAAATCTGTAAGTGACATCATAGAAAGAACCATATCTAAGAGAGTTCGATTCTGACGTTCGGACACACCATTATCTTTGTGGTGTTCCCGCGGTGTCAATTGTGAAAGTATTCCGCACTTCTTTAAATGCTCGCCAAACTCGTAACTTATATATTCACCTCCACGATCAGAACGTAGAAATTTAATCTTCTTGTTACGTTGATTCTCTACCTCACTTTGAAACTCCTTAAACTTCTCGAAAGTTTCGGACTTATGTTTCATGAAATAGATATACCCATATCTACTCAAGTCATCTGTGAAGGTAAGAACATAACGATAACCACCGCGCAATGCTACACTCATTGGACCACACACATCGGTATGTATGATTTCCAATAAGTCCGTAGCTCGCTCCATCATACCAGAAAATGGAGTCTTAGTCATTTTTCCCATCAGACATGCTTCGCATCTTTCAAGTGATTCAAAATCAAGTGATTCAAGAAGTCCATCGGAATGGAGTTTCTTCATACGTTTCACTCAATGTGACCAAGGCAGATGCCACATATAGGTCAAATTATCGCTGATTTCAAGCGTTTAGCCTCAATGTTGTTGATATGTGTATTTCCACTATCGAGATTCAATAAGAATAGACCATCTATCAAAGGTGCATGTGCATAAAACATATTACTCATATAAATCGAACAACCATTATTCTCGACTTAAACAAGTAACCGTCTACAATAAACAAGATCCCGATATAATGTTCATGCTCAACGCAGCACCAAATAACAATTATTTAAGTATAAAACTAATCCCGATGGTAGATGAAGGGGTAGAGTGCCGAGCGATCACATCAACCTTTGATCCGTTTCCCAGCGCGCCGTCACCTCGTTCTTCGCTAGCTTCCGTTTATTCTGCGGCACCTGTTTGAGTTACAAATATGAGCAACCTAACCGATTAAATACCGAGCACTACTACAGTACTAGTGAGATACACATCAATAACATGTATATCGGATATACCTTTCTTCTTGATGTTGCCGTTCTTGAATCCGCCAAGTACTTTGGGCAATTCCGCTTCGGTGACCTTCTCCCTTGCGTAAAAGCACTCGGTTTTGTGCTTGGGTCCAGCCTTGGTTTTCTTCGCCGGCGTGGTAACCTTTTTACCACCCTTCTTGAAGTATCCCTTTTTCTTAGACTTGCCCTTCTTGAGTTTGGTGGTCTTATTGACCATCAACACTTGGTGCTCTTTCTTGATCTCCACTTCTGCAGACTTTAACATAGCAAACAGTTCTGGCAACTCTTTGTTCATGTTCTGCATGTTGTAGTTCATCACAAAGTTCCTGTAACTTGGTGGTAGTGATTGGAGGACACGGTGAATCCCCAAAGCATTAGGAATCACTATACCTAAGCTTTGAAGTTTGTTTGCGTGCCCAGACATCTTAAGCATGTGCTCACTGACGGAGCTGCCCTCTTCCATCTTGCAGTTAAAAAACCTTTAAGAAGCCTCATAGCTTTCAATTGCCGCATGAGTCTCAAAAATCAATTTTAGATCCTCGACAATATCATATGGGTCTGACTCTTCAAACCTTTTCTGAAGCTCCGATTCTAAACCATACAAGATAGCACACTGCACTATGGAGTACTGATTCTTCCGAGCGAGGTAAACATTCTTTACTTCATCGGAAGCATCATTTCAGTGGGTCACCCAATGTGCATCCAAAGACATAGGTCAAATTACCATGTGAGGACAATCCTCAAATTGCGGAACCAATCCGCGAAGTTGCTTCCATTGTTTTTCAACTTTTCTTTCTCTAGGAACGCATTAAAATTGATGGTAGGGGCTGCCATTGATCTACAACATATTTGCAATAGTTTAGACTAAGTTTATGACAAATTGAGTTCAAATTAATTAATGAAATTAAACTAGGTGAACTCCCACTCAAAACAACATCCCTCACATTGTTTTAGTGATCACACGAACCAAATCCACTACATCAACACCGATCATCACGAGAGTTGATATAGTTTCAATGGCGAACAATCGTCATGTTCATCATATCTACTATATGATTCATGCTTTACCTTTCGGTGATCCGTGTTCCGAGACCATGTCTGTACATGCTAGGCTCGTCAAGATCAAACCTTAGTATCTGCATGAGCAAATCTGGCTTGCTCACGTTGTATACACTTGCAGAATCTAACACACCCGATCATCACGTGGTGCTTCGAAACAACAAGCTTTTAGCGGTGCTAACTAAGGGTGAACACTTTATGATTTGAAATTCATGTGCATGAGGGATCATCTTATAATGCTACCGTCGTCTACTAAGCAATACAAGATGCATAAAGGATTAACATCACATGCAATTCATAATATGTGATATGATATGGCCTTTCTTCTTTGTGCTTCCGATCTCCATCTTCAAGCACGAACATGATCTCCATCATCACCGGCATTGCATCAAGGTCAATGACGCTTCACCATGGTTGTCGTCCACCGGCTTCAACTATTACAACTACTTTGAATAGACACGCGAGTCTTAACATAAATTAAAGACAACCATATGGCTCCTGCCGGTTGCCAACTTACAATAAGGAACATTGCATACATCAAATATAATCACAATCATGGCCATATCACATCACTGCACACCCCTGCAAAACAAAGTTAGATTCCTCTACTTTCTTTGCATATTTTACGTGGTTTGGGGCTTTCAATAAGTGTCGTTCTAACTTACGAACAAGAACCACAACATTGATACTAGCATTGTTGATCACCCGTTGTAAATTGGATCTTAACTATGCTAGGAGAAACAGGCACCCGCAAAGCCACTTATGCAATACAAGTTGCATGTTAAGCGTGGAGCAAGTCTCATGAACGATGTAATGTAAGGTTAGCCGGGCCGCTTCATCCCAACATACCGCAAGATGCAAAGTACACAAAAAGCAATCGACAATAAAAGCATTAACGCCCACAATGACCATTGTGTTCTACTCGTGCAACAGATCTACATATAGGCACGCTCACGATACCTTAGGGGTTCGTAGCATGGAAAACAAAAAATTTCTATCACATACAAACAAACAAGCCAAGATCTATCTACTAGATTGTAGCAACGAGTCGATGGAATAACTTACCCTCGAAGATTCCAAAGTGTTTAACGAGGCGGATTCTCGTGGGTGATGTCGTACTCTTTCCGATCTCAAAATCGTGTGGCGATCCTTCCGCGCTGTGTTCGGCAGCTCTTCCATGATCGGTCACACGTTCGGTACTCGACGAAGACCTTCCTCTCCTTGTTCCAGCAGCGGAGGTTGTAGCACTCTCCTCGCGATTCGGCGGCATGGCGTGGTACCTAAGTAGAGGGAAATCATGAGGCTTCGCCTTAAGCGGGCAGTATGGTGGATTATGAGAGAGGGCTATTAGTGGTCTAGAGATTAGACACACCAATTAGAAGGCTCTAAACCGCAGGCTAAAGCAATTAGAAGCTCTAAACCAAACGGCTCTAAACCGGAGATTAGAGGTAGAAACTTGTGTGTCTCAAGGAGGAGGCCCTGCCCCTCCTTTTATAGGTGGAGGGGCTAGGCGCGCCAGGGATGGAGGGGAGTCCCTCCCCAACTCGGCCTAGGGCTGGCCGTCGGCTTGGAGGAGAGGAACTCCTCCTCCAAGTTGGTTTCAACCTCCTCTTGCTTGTTTCCCATTTCTGTTTCCCACAGTTTCTGTTTCCACAGTTTCTGTTTTAGCTTTGACTTTCAAACTGGCAGTTTGACTTTCAATTTTGGAACAGCAAGAACACTTAGTACATGATGCAATCATTCAATGACACATTCATGTAACCTCCCCGAGTCTTGGGACAATCGGACCCTTCTAGAACATTCCCGATGAAAACACCGGAATCATTCACGAACTCAAACGGGACTTTCCTTATATGAATCTTATTCTCGGACCATTCCGGATCACCTCGTGATATCCGGATCCCATCCGAGACTCCGAACAACATTCGGTCTCTTTCTCATAATACCATAACTACTCAAAATAACGTCGAATCCTTAAGTGTGTCTCCCTACGGTTCGTGAATTATGCGGACATGATCGAGACACTTCTCTGAACCATAACCAATAGAGGAATCTAGAAATTCATATGGCTCCCACATATTTCTACGATTACTTTGTGATCGAATGAACCACTTACATACGATACCAATTTCCCTTTGTCTCACGATAGTTTACTTATCCGAGGTTATGATCGTCGGTATCTCTGCATACCTAGTTTAACCTCGTTACCGATAAGTACTCTTTTCTCGTTCCCGTGATATGTGATCCCTTGTGACCCAGTCACATGATTGCAAGCTAATTGGATGACATTCCACCGTGAGGGCCCAGAGTATATCTATCCGTCATATGGATGGACAAATCCCACTCTTGATCCATGTGTTTCAACCAATACTTTCCGAACACTCAATGCCACCTTTATAGCCACCCAGTTACGGTGTGGTGTTTGATGTCATCAAAGCATCCATCCGGTAAAGGTGATATGCATGATCTCATGGTCGAAGGAATTAGGTTACTATGTATCAGAAAGCATATAGCAATTGAACTATTGAAATGACTTGATCTTTATGCTACGCTTATCAATAGGAGTATGTCCACCATATCATTCTCCTAACGATATGATCTTGTTGTTGATAACATCTCAATGTTCATGATAGGGAAACCTCAATCATTTAATCAACCAACAAGCTAGTGAAGTATAGAGGCTATACTAGGGACTTCAAATTAAGTTTACAAATCACACAAGTATTAATGTTTCCTTGTTAATACTATTATAGCATGAATGTAAACATTTATCATAAACACAAAGATATAATAATAACTACATTTATTATTGCCTCTAGGGCATATCTCCAACAATATTCTCGAACCCGCAGGGTCACACACTTAACGTGTCTCGATGCTAGGATAGATTGGATAATTGGTTTATGAATTTTTTTTCGGAGTCTCGGATGGGATCCGGGATATCACGAGAGGTTCCGGAATGGTCCGGAGAATAAGATTCATATAAGGCAGTGCAGTTTTTGGAGTTCGGAATTGTTCCGGGTTAATCGGTATTGTACCGGAAGCTTCTAGAACCTTCCGGAAGGGGACCAACGTGGCCCCACCTTCCGGGAGGGGGCATGGGCCTATGAGGGAGTGTCCTGGCCGCTTTGTGCCAGGGGCACAAGGCCCCATAGGGCCCAGCCGATTCTAGAGAGATTTAACTTGTTTAAATCTCGGGATAGAATTTCTAGAAGAGGGAGAGTTTAAATCGTTTAAACTAGAGATAGGATTTCTAGAAGGGAGAGTTTAAATCGCTTAAACTAGAGATAGGCTTGGAGGAGGGTCAAGGGCTGGCCGCCCCCCCCCCCTCTATAAATAGAGGGCTGGTGCGCCCCGTCCCTAACACACCTTCCTCCAAGCCCTAGCTGCCTTGCTACCTTCCTCTCTCCTCCATTTGTTTGTAGGAAGCCTGCTGCAATTATCCACCATATACACCACTGTCGTGTTGTAGATCCAATCTATCTCTCCACCATACTCGCTGGTCCGAGGAAGGAGGAGACGTCTTTGCTGCGTGTGCATCTCACGGAGGCACCGCCACTTGTGGTGCTAGATCGGATCGGATCGCGAGGAGGAGAAGCGTACGACTACATCACCCACGTTCCGGCCAGCGTTCATGTGTGAATCTTCAAGGGTATGAAGATCTAATCCAATCTCTCTCGTTATTTGCATCTCCTAGATTAGATCTTGGCTTTCCCTCTGCATCCGTAGAAAATTTTGATTTACTATGCCGCCAAACCCTTCAATGGTATCGAGCGGATCTATGCGTAGATGTGTTTCACGAGTAGAGCATAACATGGTTGTTGCGGGCGTTGATGTTTTCTGTTGCAAGCCTCTTGTTTGTGTTCTTCTTATGGCCGGGATAGTGAGATTGAAGCGGTCCAGCCAACCTTACGGCGTCGTTCGCGAGACCGGCTCCGCACTTGACGTGTGGCTTGTTCCACACATGCGGTGGTGGATGTCGGTTTCTCTCACTATAGTTGTCATGGGATTAACACGGAGTTTGGCAACCATAATATCACCGTTGTGGCTTTCCGTAGGTAAGAATCGTTCTTAGCATCTACTCCCATAAGCCACGTAAAACATGCAACAACAAAGTAGAGGCGTCTAACTTGTTTTTGCAGGGAGTGTTTTCTGTGATATAGTATGGCCCAAGATGTGATGTGTATATTGTATGCGATGATCATGTTTTGTAATGTTTCACGACTTGCATGTCGATGAGTACACAACCGCAGAGCCATATGGTTGTCTTTATAATTGTGTATGACCTGCGAGTCAACTTCTTATACGCCATGTAATAGCTTTACTTTATCGCTAAGTAGTTAGCAATAGTTGTAGTTGCTATTCGTGGTGGAGGCAATCATGGTGGAGTGATGGAGATCATGCGGACGCACAAGATGGAGATCATTGCGAGGATTGGCTATACCATGTCACATAAAGTTATATGCATGTGATGTTTATCCTTTATGTATCTTATTATGCTTAGATCGCGACGGTAGCATTATAAGATGATTCCTCACTTAAAGATCAAGATAAAACTGTTCTCCCCAAGTATGCACCGTTGCGAAAGTTCGTCGTGTCCAAGCATCACGTGATGATCGGGTGCTATAGACTCTCGCTCACATACAACGGGTGCAAGCCGGTTTTACACTTGAAATACTTGGGTCTAGCTTGACGAGCCTAGCATGTACGGACATGGCCTCGGAACACAAGAACCGAAAGGTTAAGCAGAGTCATATGAGTGATATGATCGACACTTTGTTGTCCATTGAAACCACATCTCTTCTCGTGATGATCGGATTAGGTGTGGTGAATTTGGATCGTGTTCACTAAACAACTTGAGGGATGTTGAATTTAGTGGGAGTTCATCTAGTAATTTGATTTAATTGAACTATTTATCATGAACATAGTCTAAATTGTACTTGCAAATACTGTAGATCACATGGCCAAGTCCAACTTCAACTTCAATGTTTTTGCTGAGAAGGAAAAGCTTAGAAACAATGGGTCTAACTTCACCAATTGGTTCCAATCTAAGAATCATTCTCGGCGGACAAAGGACTATGTCCTTGGGAAAGCGTTAGGTGACCCCCTAAGCTACGCGGTGATGAGAAAGCTGTCTCGATCGGCGCAAAGATGATTATGGTGTGATTAAGAGCACCATGTTGTTTGCTATGGAACCGGAGCTTCAAAATCGTTTTGAAGAGTATCCCGGGCCCTTCGAGATTCTCGAGGAGTTGAAAACCATGTTTCTGACTCAGGCCCGTTCTGAGAGATATGAGATCTCCGAGAAGTTCTTTAACTGCAAGATGGAGGAAGGGAGTTCCGTTAGTGAGCACGCCATAAAGATGTCGGGCTACACTCAACGTCTTGAGCAAGCTGGAATGCACGATTCGGAGGAGCTCAAGATTGACAGGTTGCAATCACTCCTCCCAGCTATAAAAGTTTTGTAGTGACTCATAATCAGATTAGTTCCATCGATCACCGAGCTCTTCGCAAAGCTGAAGGCTGCAGAGGTGGACATCAAGAAGGATAATCATGTGTTGATGGTCAACAAGCCCTCCTTTAAGAAAGGTAAGGGAGCAAAGAAACCCTTCAAGAAGGGCGGCGGCAAGCGCAATGCCCCTGCTGAGAAGAAGCTCAAGTCTGGTCCTAAGCCCGACACTGAGTGCTTCTATTGCAAGGACAAGGGTCACTGGAAGCGCAACTGTCCGAAGTACTTAGCGGACAAGAAGGCTGGCACCATCAAAGGTATATTTGATATACATGTTATTGATGTTTTCCTTACTAGCCCTCGTTGTAGTGCCTGGGTATTTGATACCGGTTCAGTTGCTAATATTTGTAACTCGAAGCAGAGCTACGGAATAGGCGGCTTGCGAGGGATGAGGTGACGATGCGCATTGGCGGATCAAGAGTTGATGTGATGGCCGTCGACGCTCTCCTTAGTTTTACCTTCGGGATTAGTTTTAAACCTTAATAAGTGTTATTATGCTGCGTTGAGCATGAACATTATTTCGGATCGTGTTTATTGCAAGACGGTTATTCATTTAAATCGGAGAATAATGGTTGTTCTATTTATATGAGTAACATCTTTTATGGTCATGCACCTCTTGTGAATGGTTTATTTCTTCTAAATCTCGAAAGGGATGAAACACACATCCATAACATTGAGGCTAAGAGATGCAAAGTAGATAGTGATAATACTACTTATTTGTGGCACTATCGTCTAGGTCATATTGGTGTAAAGCGCATGAAGAAACTCCATTCTGATGGACTTTTGGAGTCTCTTGATTTTGAATCATTTGACACATGCGAACCATGCCTCATAGGCAAGATGATCAAAACCCGTTCTCGGTATGATGGAGCGAGCAACGGACTTGTTGGAAATCATACATACCGATGTATGCGGACGATGAGTGTTTCGACGGCGGTGGATATCATTTCCTCACTTTACCGATGACTTAAGTAGATATGGGTATATCTATTTAATGAAACATAAATCTGAAACATTTGAAAAGTTCAAGGAATTTCGAATGAAGTGGAGAACCATCGTAATGTAAAGATTAAGTTTCTACGATCCGATCGTGGAGGTGAATATTTGAGTTATGATTTTCTCACGCATCTTAAAGCAAGTGGAATCGTTTCACAACTCACGCCACCGGAACACCACAGCAATGATGGTGTGTCTGAGCACGGAATCGAACCCTATTAGATATGGTCCGATCAATGATGTCTCTTCTTGATTTGCCGTTATCATTTTGGGGTTATGCATTAGAAACCGTTGCCGCTGTATTCACTTTAAATAGGGCTCCATCTAAATCCGTTGAGACGACACCGTATGAACTGTGGTTTGGTGCTAAACCTAAGTTGTCGTTTCTTAAAGTTTGGGGATGCGAAGCTTCGTCAAGAAGTTGATGCGGACAAGCTCGAACCCAAAGCGGAGAAATGCGTCTTCATAGGATACCCTAAGGAAACTATTGGGTATACCTTCTATCACGTAACCGAAGGCAAAGTGTTTGTATGAAGAACGGTTCCTTTCTTGAGAAGGAGTTTCTCTCGAAAGAAGTGAGTGGGAGGAAAGTAGAGCTTGACGAGGTTATTGAACCTTCTCTTGAATTGGAGAGTAGCGCAGCACCTGAAATTGTTCCAGTGCCGCCTGCACCAACAATAGAGGAAGCTAATGACAAGGATCATGAAGCTTCGGACGATGCTGCTACTGAACGTCGCAGGTCGACAAGGTCGCGTGCCCCTCCTGAGTGGTACGGCAACCCTGTCTTGACTGTCTTGTTGGTAGAAGACAGAGAACCTACGAACTATGAGGAAGCGATGATGAGCCCAGACTCTGAGAAATGGCTGGAAGCCATGAAATCCGAATTGGGATCCATGAGCGAAAACCAAGTATGGACTTTGGTGGACCCTCCTAGCGACCGAAAGGCCGTTGAGTGCAAATGGATCTTCAAGAAGAAAACGGACGCGGATGGTAATGTTACCGTCTATAAAGCACGGCTTGTCGCGAAAGGTTTTTGACAAGTTCAAGGTATTGACTACGATGAGACTTTCTCTCCCATAGCGATGTTTAAGTCCATTCGGATTTTATTAGCAATTGCTGCGTTTCATGATTATGAAATATGGCAGATGGATATCAAGACTGCTTTCCTCAATGGGAACATTGATGAAGAGTTGTATATGATGCAACCCGAAGGTTTTGTCGATCCTAAGGATGCTAGTAAAGTATGCAAACTTCAGAGTTCCATTTATGGACTGAAGCAAGCATCTCGGAGTTGGAACCTTCGTTTTGATCAAGTGATCAAGAGTTTTGGATTTGTTCCAAATTGCTACGAAGCTTGTATCTACAAGAAAGTGAGTGGGAGCTCGGTGACGTTTCGGTATCTTGTATGTGGATGACATATTGATTATCGGAAATGACATCAACATGCTTAACGATGTGAAGAGTTATTTGAACAAGTGTTTTCAATGAAAGACCTAGGTGAAGCTGCTTATATATTGGGCATCAAAATCTATAGAGATAGACAAAGACGCTGATAGCTTTAAGCAGTACATACCTAGACAAAGTTCGAAAAGGTTCGAGAATGGATAAGGCAAAGAAAGGTTCGTGCCTATGTTGTCGTAAGATATTGAGCAAGGCTCGGTGTCCACCACGGTAAATGATAGGGAAGCTATGAGCAAAGTGCCTTATGCCTCGGCCATAGGTTCCATCATGTATGCCATGCTGTGTACTAGACCGGATGTGTCCAATGCTCTTAGTTTGACGAGCAGATATCAAAGTGATCCAGGAGTGGAACACTGGACAGCCGTGAAGAACATCCTAAAGTACCTAAATAGAACTAAAGAAATGTTCTTAGTCTATGGGGGTGATGAACAGCTTATCGTAAAAGGTTACGTCGATGCTAGTTTCGACACCGACAAGGATGATTCCAAATATCAGAAAGGATACGTTTATATTTTGAATGGATGAGCTGTGAGCTGGAGAAGCTGCAAGCAAAGCGTGATCACAGGATCTACAGTGGAAGCGGAATACATGGCTGCTGCAGAAGCGTAAAGTGAAGGAGTTTGGATCAGAAACTTCATCACTGAGCTTGGCGTGGTTCCAAGTGCATTGGACCCACTTGAGATATTGTGTGATAACACTGGCGCCATAGCACTTGCTATGGAACCAAGATATCATCCAAAGACCAAGCATATCAACCGCAAGTTTCATATAATCCGAGATTATATTGCAGATGGAGATCTGAAGATTAGCAAAGTACATACAAATCTGAATGTTGCAGATCCATTGACTAAACCTCTTCCACGTGTAAAACATGATCAACACCTCAGTGCCATGGGTGTGAGATTGTTGCCAGATGTAAACTAGATTATTGACTCTAGTGCAAGTGGGAGATTGTTGGAATTATGCCCTAGAGGCAATAATAAAGATGTTATTATTATAATTCTTGTTCATGATAAAGTTTATATTCCATGCTAGAATTGTATTAAGCGGAAACTTTAATACTTGTGTGGTTTGTAAACAACACCGTGTCCCTAGTACGCCTCTATGGACTAGCTCATTGATCAATGGTGGTTAAGGTTTCCTAACCATAGACATGAGTTGTCAATTGATAATGAGATCATATCATTGGAGAATGATATGATGGACAGACCCAAACTAAGCGAAGCAATTAGATCGTGTCATCGTGTTCGTCTTTGCGAAGCTTTTCCTATGTCAAATATTGTATTCCTTAGACCATGAGATAATACAACTCCCTGGTATCGGAAGAAAGCTTTGAGGTCATCAAACGTCATCCTATGAGAGGGTGATCATAAAGGTGTCTCTCAGGTGATCGGAAAGTATCTGTTGGGTTGTATGTATCGAGATGGGATTTGTCCCTCCCAAGTCGGAGAGATATACTTGGGCCCACTCGTGTCGATATCAACACCTTGCAAGCATGTGGTTAAGGAGTTAATCACAAAGTGATATCGGATTACGGAACAGTAAAGTACTCTTGTGAGCGAGATTGAACTAGGTATGACGATACCGACGATCGAATCTCGCAAGTAAAATATCGCGAGACGAAGGAATATATATATGGGATTGATTGAATCCGGCATCGTGGTTCATCCGATATGATCATCGATGAATGTGTGGGAGTCAATATGGGTGCGGACCCGCTGTTGATTATTGATAGAAGATCATGTGCGCATATTCTCGAACCCGCGGTCACACATAATGTGTCTCGGCGCTAGGATAGATTGGATAATTGGTTTATGAATTTTTGTTCGAGTCTCGGATGGGATCCGGGATATCACGAGAGGTTCCGAATGGTCCGGAGAATAAGATTCATATAAGGCGGTGCAGTTTTGTAGTTCGAATTGTTCCGGGTTAATCGGTATTGCCGAAGCTTCTAGAACCTTCCGGAAGGGGACCAACGTGGCCCCACCTTCCGGGAGGGGGCATGGGCCTATGAGGGAGTGTCCTGGCCGCTTTGGGCCAGGGGCACAAGGCCCCATAGGGCCCAGCCGATTCTAGAGAGATTTAACTCGTTTAAATCTCGGGATAGAATTTCTAGAAGAGGGAGAGTTTAAATCGTTTAAACTAGAGATAGGATTTCTAGAAGGGAGAGCTTAAATCGTTTAAACTAGAGATAGGCTTGGAGGAGGGGCAAGGTCTGGCCGCCCCTCCCTCTATAAATAGAGGGCTGGTGCGCCCCCTCCCTAACACACCTTCCTCCAAGCCCTAGCTGCCTTGCTACCTTCCTCTCTCCCTCCCGACTGTTTGTAGGCGAAGCCCTGCTGCAGAAATTCTCCACCATATACACCACGCCGTCGTGTTGTAGATCCAATCTATCTCTCCACCATACTCGCTGGTCCGAGGAAGGAGGAGACGTCGAGGTGCTGCACGTGTGCATCTCACGGAGGCACCGCCACTTGTGGTGCTAGATCGGATCGGATCACGAGGAGGAGAAGCGAGTACGACTACATCACCCACGTTCCGGCGAGCGTTCATGTCTGAATCTTCAAGGGTATGAAGATCTAATCCAATCTCTCTCGTTGTTTGCATCTCCTAGATTAGATCTTGGCTTTCCCTCTGTTCGCATCCGTAGAAAATTTTGATTTACTATGCCGCGAAACCCTTCACAACATGGGGAAACCTTTACTTTGACCTTGTCTTCATCGATCCATGATCACCGAGGATGGAAAGCTTCAACCATGAGATCTTCTAGATATTGCACATCTTTAGCTTGCACATCATTTCTTATTTTCTTCATTATGTTGATGCCTTGAAGGTGCACCAGAGATATTACTCCATCTTATTCTTCAAGACATACTTGCCATAGGTTTAACTCTCACATGACCAATATGTGGATCACTCTATGAACACCTTGGTCACCACTTGATCCTCTTCACTTTCTTCTTCTCCAAATCTTGAAGCCAACATATGGTTCAAGCATTGCCTATGGACAATTCCTACAAGTACAACTTGATACAAGCATTAGTCCATAGAGATTGTCATTAATTACCAAAACCACACATGGGGGCCCACATGTTCTTTCACATACCTTGACAAAGAGCTATGTAGCTGGCCAAGCCATGCTACAAAGGTTTCGAGTACTCCGAATAAGGTTTTACAGTCTTCCTCTCCAGGAGAGCTTTTCTCGCTCAGTGACCTAGCCAAATATCACAAAACAATGAATCTCGTGGCCAATCCTAGATGCGTGTCATGGTAATTTTTCATAAACATGAGACCAAAAAAATTAATATTCAGGTAACTGCAATAGTGACCCATATGCAAGATAGTATGATTAAGAAGTAATAAACAATGTAGACCGATCCCCAACTCGAGCATGCAATAAACCAAACAGAATACCTACATCTAAATCAATAATGTGTGTAGATGGCGGCATGTGGAAATTAAGAAACAAATGTCATACATTGGCAAAAAATATTATGTGATTGTTATTCTCACATACCAAAACATAAATTTAATTTGAATGGTGTGTGTTGTCGACATGAGTAACCTATACACAACATTCAATCACTAACAACAAACAAAAGACCATCCAGTTCTCATACATGCATCTCAAGCTGTCAATCTTAACATGCAACAATGAACTAACTTACCAATTCTTGTAAAAATAAAAGAAAATAATAGTCTGCTGCTGAAGGCAGCAACATTACTGCATGGAAAAATCCCTTCCACATCATCTCTTTTCAATCGCTCACTTTTCCAGATTTAGAAAAAAAATTAGGTTGTATGTAGGACTATTTAAACTGAAGGGTTTCGCAGCATAGTAAATCAAAAAATTTCTACGGATGCGAACGGGAAAGCCAAGATCTAATCTAGGAGATGCAATCAACAAGAGAGAATAGATGATATCTTCATACCCTTGAAGATTCGCACAGCGGAACGTTCGTCGGAACGTGGGTGATGTAGTCGTACTCGCTTCTCCTCCTCGCGATCCGCTCCAATCTAACACCGCAAGTGGCGATGCCTCCGAGAGATGCACACGTGCGGCACCTCGACGTCTCCTCCTTCCTCGGTCCAGCAAGTATGGTGGAGATACGGATTGGATCTACAATGCGACGGCGCGGTTCAAGTGGTGGAGAGTTTCTGCAGCAGGGCTTCGCCTACACGCAGTCGGGAGGGAGAGAGAGAGGAGGGCAGCAAGGCGGCTAGGCTTGAGGGTAAGGTGTGTGGGGGGGGGGGTGGTGCGCCCCCAGCCCTCTTTATATAGAGGGGTGGGCGGCAAGACTAGCCCCTCCCCCAAGCCTAGGCCGGCGGCCAAAGGAGGGAGGAGTGGGGGGCAAGTTTCCCCCCTCCTTCTAGAAGCTCCAATTAGGGTTTCCCCTTGTTTGGCCGGCTGGGCCCTATGGGGCCTTGTGCCCCTGTACCAATGTGGCCAGGTCACTCCCTCATAGACCCATGCCCCCTCCCGGCAGGTGGGGCCACGTTGGTCCCCCTCCGGAAGGTTCTAGAAGCTTCCGGTACAATACCGATTAACCCGAAACAATTCCGAACTCCAAAAACTGCACTGCCTTATATGAATCTTATTCTCTGGAACCTCTCGTGATGTCCCGGATCCCATCCGAGACTCCGAACAAAAACTCATAAACCAATTATCCAATCTATCCTAGCGTCGAGACACGTTAAGTGTGTGACCCTTCGGGTTCGAGAATATGCAGACATGATCTTCTATCAATAATCAACAGCGGGGTCTGGAAACCCATATTGACTCCCACACATTCATAGATGATCATATCGGATGAACCACGATGCCAGGATTCAATCAATCCCATATATATATTCCCTTCGTCTCGCGATATTTTACTTGCCCGAGATTTGATCGTTGGTACCGTCATACCTAGTTCAATCTCGTTCACAGCAAGTACTTTACTCGTTCCGTAATTCGATATCACTTTGTGATTAACTCCTTAACCACATGCTTGCAAGCGGTGTTGATATCGATTACCGAGTGGGCCCGAAGTATATCTCTTCGACTTGGGAGGGACTAATACCATCTCGATACATACAACCCAACAGGTACTTTCCGATCACCTGAGAGACACCTTTATGACCACCCTCTCATAGGATGACATTTGATGACCTCAAAGCTTTCTCCCGATGTCAGGGAGTTGCATTATCTCATGGCCTAACGAATACAATATTTGACATAAGAAAATCTTCGCAAAGATGAACACGATGACACGATCTAATTGCTCCGCTTAGTTTGGGTCTGTCCATCATATCATTCTCCCAATGATATGATCTCATTATCAATCGACAACTCATGTCTATGGTTAGGAAACCTTAACCATCATTAATCAATGAGCTAGTCCATAGAGGCGTACTAGGGACACGGTGTTGTTCACAAACCACACAAGTATTAAAGTTTCCGCTTAATACAATTCTAGCATGGAATATAAACTTTATCATGAACAAGAATTATAATAATAACATCTTTATTATTGCCTCTAGGGCATAATTCCAACATAAACTGCATTACGTAATGCATAACTTGACGATATACCAAATTATCTCAGCAAAGGTACCATTCATGGACTTGGCATAATTTCGAGAATGAACACTATAACTGGAAGTATGAATCAATTATATTCCAAACAACAGCCTTTAGCTATAACCTGGAACAACAATCTAAGAGATTCTTGTGTCAAAACTGAATATGTGATTACATGTATATCTATGCCTGGATGGCCAAGGGTTTCAAGTTCAGTACGTAATCTAAAAAAGATTATGTGAAGTTGTGTGAGCTATTTTCAAGTCATAGAAAGTATCAACATGGTCTAGATTGGCATAAAAGTGACCGAGTACTGACCTCTCGCTCGACAGCCTTGCCTATGGAATGGGCGGCCTCGACAATATGGACGCTGCTGCAGCCATCCATGCTGGACATGAAAAGACCCATCATCTTGTGCATGACGATGACTGTCGACTTTCTTTGTGGGAGCAGAAGCAGGTAATTGGCGTAGATGTGATTGACCCTCTTTCCCCGCTGCACATCCTGGTCCATGGCGATTGTGTCGCTAAGGGGCTCGAACCAACTGAGGAAGATCAACTTGGTGTAGGGCAGCGCGGGGCGAGGTTCCAGCCGAGCATACCCTGCTTGAGATGCCGGTACTTCTCCGAGGCGCGCGGTTGGCCACCATATTGGCCTTCACCTGCCGCTGCCGCCGGTGCTTGATGGCGCCCAGCACTTGTCGTGAAACGCTTCGTTGGAAAACCCCAAGAGCAAGGTATGAAGCAGCACAACAGCAAGTTTCCCTCAGTAAGAAACCGAGGTTATCGAACCAGTAGGAGGAAGAAAACGTCAGACAGGTGTTGCAAGCAACGCGGAGACCTGCACAACACAAACTCAAGACTTTGCCCCAACGAATCAATGAGGTTGTCAAGCTCACCGGTTTGCTGTAACAAAGGATTAAACGTATGATGTGAAGGGTAATGGTTTGCAACAAGTAAACAAGTAACAGTGGAAGATGTATCAATGGTAAAGATTGGACTGGGGTCCATAGTTCACTAGAGGTGCTCTCCTTAGATAAACAACATGGCATGAAGGATAAACAAATTACAGCAGGGCAATTGATAGGAACTGATCAAGGCATAACAATGCAATTACTAGTCAGAAAGATCCTATGAGATTCGATTGGGCAATACAACAAGATACATAGACCGACATCCAACTGCATCTATGACTAGAAGTCCACCTTTAGTTATCATCTGAACCCCCTCCAGTATTAAGTTACAAGCAACAGACAACTGCTTTAATCAAAGTGTGTAAGGTAAACAGTCCACATGTTCCATGAACAAGAGACCGTTGTTTTCTCCCTAGTAGCAACAACACATCTACAACCAAAGAGATTATTATCACTTCCCTTGGAAACCAGAGGCATGAACCCACTATCGAGCATAAATACCCCCTCTTGGAGTCACTAGCAACTACTTGGCCAAGATAGCTACTAACAACGGAGAGCATGCAAGATCATAAACAACACAGACACAATAGAATCATAAAGACAAAACCATTAATCAAACCAACATAATAATCTCAATATCCATCGGATCCCCGCAAACACAATATGCATAATTACAAATAGATTAGATCCTGATCATGAACGGAGCTCACAAGATATATATATGAAAGCACAAAGGAGGAGATACAACCATCTAGCTACTACATGGACCCATAGTCCAAGGTGGAACTACTCACGCATCATACCGGAGAGAAGGCCTCCGGGATGATCTCCCCTCCAGCAGGGTGCCGAGAAGAACTTCATATCCCCCTGATCTAGGGACGATGGTGGCGGCTACAGACGGTTTCATGGATATTTTATCGGGTGCTTAGGATTTCTGTATCGGGGGCTTCATATAGGCGAAGGGGGAGGCCGAGGCGGTGGCCAGGGGCCCCACACCCTAGCCAGGCGTGGGCCCACCTATGGCCGCGCCTGGGGGGTGTGGCCCCTCTGGCTCGCCTCCCTGTCTCCCCTCTGGACTTCTTGTTCCCCATAGAAAGTAATTGACTTTGACGTTTGTCCCGTCCAATTCCGAGAATATTTCTTTACTAACTTTTCTGAAACCAAAAACAGCAGAAAACAGGCATCTGACACTGTTGCAACTTGTTAATAGGTTAGTACCAGAAAACATGTAAAAAGCACCTCAAAGTGTAGACAAGTAAATCAAAGTAGATACTAAACAAGCATGGATCATCAAAAATTATAGATACGTTTCCGACGTATCAACATCCCCAAGCTTAATTCCTGCTCGTCCTCGAGTAGGTAAGTGATAAACATAATAATTTTTGAGGTGAACATGCACCCTCACAATAAAGATCCAACCATTTGCAAGCATTGAAAGCTGGGATCAAAGAACTCTAAACATGTGCACGAAAGAATGGAGTTCTAACAATAGGACATAGTAACTATGCATGCAACATGAAAGGCTACAAACAAAGATCATGCATACCATGCATTGAAAAACGTTTGTTTGTTTCACATACAGAAAACATAGCATAGTGGCAATCAGCTTGTCCCTCATAGAGTAGCAATATAGATGCATAGGACACCTTCAGAGTTCACAAGGATGACTAGAAACATATAGTATAAGAACAAGTAATATCACAATATGCATCAATTAATAAGATTTGGAACACTGCACACAGAATGACAACTATGCTCTCTTAATGGTGCCTAAAGGTAGAAGATGGAGACTCAATAATGGTGGAAGAAAGGCCTTTTTGTAAAGGAAGTAGGGATTACAAGTTTCAAAAAGAGCTTCCAAAAATTATGGTACTTGTTAGCTTTCAGCCCTCATTTCCCCTATCATAAGCATCTTGAAGTGGTTAAGGTTAAAGTGGAAAAGATGGAGTATGTGCTTGACAAAGTATAAGTTGGCAATCTCAAGTTCCTTGAATACGAGGGCCACACCTCATGCATACTCGACTTTGAGCCCAGGTAAGTTCTTGTCATTGTAAGTATTTGCATATCATTGAGAATCGCCAACGAGTACCCCTTGCACATGGTACAGGAGCTTTGCCATAACCAAAATGACAAGGCAAGCAGACAATGAGCATCTCAGCAATCTTTTTATTTACCATATGCATAACTTTTTATTGAGGATGCTTCATAGATAGCTCACTATGGTGATGCTGCAAGTTTCCACCATGATTAGGCATGGCTTAGGCTAGCGGCCCAGGCGTTTCTCTAACACAGAATACAAACTCCATGGACTTACAAGTTCCCTCTTTATTTCACACCGGTGACATCCATAGACAAAAGAGCATGATATCAACTGAGTACAAAGTACAAGTGCAATGTTGAAAACGTTCCTCGTGACAACACGGTTCTGCTAATTCCAACTTATAAGTGCAAGCATATACAACAAAGTTGTCACAATGGTTCAAGTTTATTAGGGGCAAAGAATATAAATTGTTCCATCAAGTTCGTGAGGGCTTTAATCACTAAGTTTTCACATAACAAAATAGTTTTAATTGGAAGGTAGCTGAAAACAAGAATATACTTGGAATGGTGTAACACACCATGCATATGAGTTTATAGTGGACACTTTGGAATAACTTGGTTTCTTGGGAGTTGGAATCATGAGTAGAACTTACTCATACAAGTGGAGGCTAGCAAAAGACTAGGAGCAACCAACTAAGAGAGCATAATGGCCACAATCATGCAGAGCAACAAAGCATTACTAATCAAAGCAAAGAGTGGTACTATAAGTCAAGAACTAAATGATCATAGAGGCTAATAGTGACTTGTCATAGTCATAACATGGTGTAAGCATGTGCCAAGTCAACCCAAGCAAAGCATCAAAGGAGAATACCACAATACTATGCTTTTGCATGCTAAAACAACGGATAATTTTTTCAAGGCACACTAAGCAATCCCAATTGTTTGGAAAAAGACATGCTAAAGCAATAATCATTAAGCATAATGCTAAAACAACACCTAGCATGTCATGCTAAAGTCTAAGTCACAGTTAATGAAAGCTCCTCTTGCACTTCAAGCAAGAACTTACTACTCCTTTCCTACACCAAGCAAACTTATTTGTAAAACAACACAGCGAGAACGGGGGTCCAAACTACTTTATTCGAGCAAACTAAACAACCCAAGCAAATCAAACAAAACTAAGACTCTCCAAGAACAACACAAATGTGCATGAAACAATAAAAACGAAGTGTCTAGACAGACCTGAGCTTTTTATTGACGAAGAAGGGGATGCCTTGGGCATCCCCAAGCTTTGACGCTTGTACCTCTTGGATATTTCTTGGGGTGACACCATGGTGGCATCCCCAATCTTGAGCTTTTGTCCATTCTTCATATTATTACATCATTCTCTCTTTATACCTGAAATTTTTACTTCATACAAAACTTCACACAATTTTCATTAGCAACATTAGCTTATTCAAAAGATATTAGACCATTGGCAAAGCTTTGAAACAACAAGGCTTTTCACTAAAAACACAAGATACTCTATTAATTCCTTCAAAAAGCTCAATTCAGCTAAAGAGAACTAAAAAAGGAATCAATAAGAAGCAAATGCAAATAATGGCAGAAATTTGTCAAAACAGACCAGCAGGTAGAAACCGATTTTTTCGAACATCTTATGTTGCTCAAATAGAAAAGTGTTGAACTAACTAAAGTTAGCTAACATACTGGGGGATTTATTCGTAAATGTTGAGCTCAATCCGAGTTACATAGACTCCTCACGAATTTTTATGGTGGAGGATATAAATCTGTTTCGGGGCAGCAACTCACCAAATCTTACTTCCCTCTCATTAGAGGTTATTCTTGGCACAAAAAGCAAACAAAAAGGATAAGGAGAGGTCATTACTGAGGTAATAACTTCCAAGACTCAAGGAAACTCTTGGGTTATCTCCCAACAAGTACTTTTTTTAACGCCTTTAAGTTCGGCACAAGAAGCAAGAAGAATCAAGTATTTTCAAATGAGGAAGCATTAATATCAAACCTTGCTTTCAAAGGAGGAGCAAAAAGCAACTTCTCTCTCCTCATAGGGAAGTGTTCAATACCTTTATTTAATGGTGCCTTCTTTCATATCAATGATGGCACCAACTGTTTTAAGAAAAGGTCTTCCCAAAGTAATAGGACAAGAAGCATTGTATTCAACATCCAAAACATAGAAATCAATAGGGACATAAGCATTGTTAACCATAATGAGAACATCATTAATACTCCCCATGAGTTTCTTCTTAGCATTATCATTGAGTGGGGCATCTAAATAACAATCTTCCAATGGTGGCAGATCAAGCATTTCATAAATCTTCCTAGGCATAATAGAGATACTAGAACCAATATCACATGAAGCTTTGAGATCAAAGTCATTCACTTGCATATTAATAATGGGTTCCCAACTATCTTCTAATTTCCTAGGAATAGAAGCTTTGTGTTTTAGCTTCTCTTCCTTAATCTTAACAAGAGCATCTGTAATGTGTTTAGTAAAGGCAACATGCATATCACTAGCATCAGGACTTCTAGCAAGCTTTTGTAGAAACATAATCACTTCAGAAATATTGCAACCATCAATATCAAAGTCAAACTTAGCATCACTAGTAGTAGGCTCAATAGGCTTAGGCATAGTAGGAGGAGGAATATGGACTACTTGTGGTTTAGTGGTGATAGTGAACACACTATTGTTTCTATCAATTTCAGCTTCCCTTTCCCACTTAGCATGGAGTTGAGCTAACAGCCTAACATTTTCATCAATAGTAACTTGTATCGCGTGAGCAGTAGCAAAGGTATTTTCCATAGTTTCAGGTTTAGCAGCCATTTTATTAATCAAGGAAGACTGAGCTTCAGACAAAGAGGATATATTTTTCTCAACAGTTAAAAGCTTTTCCTCTATAGTCTTATTGAAAGTGGTTTGTTTACTAATGAAGTCCCTGAGCATGACTTCAAGTTAAGAGGGGGCACTTCTAGCATTATTGTAAGATCTTCCATAGGAATTGCCATTATTAGGAGGATAAGGCCTATAATTGTTGTTGCTACCAAAATTATTCCTATAGGCATTGTTTTTAAAATTGTTGTTTCTAATGAAGTTCATGTCAACTTGCTCTTCTTGAGCAACCAAAGAGGCTAGGGGAACACTATTAGGATCTAGAGGAGCTTTCCCATTAACAAGCATAGACATAATAACATCGATATTTTCACTCAAAGAGGAAGTTTCCTTAACAGAATTTACCTTCTTACCATGTGGAGCTCTCTCAACATGCCATTCAAAGTAGTTAACCATCATATTATCAAGGAGCCTTGTTTCAGCATCCAAAGTGAGGCCCATGAAAGTACCTCCAGCAGCTGAATCCAGCAGGTTCCTAGAAGAGTAGTTCAAACCTGCATAAAAAGTCTAGATAATCATCCAAGCAGTGAGTCCATGAGTGGGACAATTCCTAACCAAAGTTTTCATTCTTTACCAAGCTTGAGCAACATGTTCATTATCAAGTTGTTTAAATTTCATAATTTCACTTCTCATAGCAATAATCTTAACAAGAGGATAGTACTTTCCAATAAAAGCATCTTTGCACTTAGTCCAAGAATCAATACTATTTTTAGACAAAGAAAGCAACCATTCTTTAGCTTTTCCTCTCAAGGAGAAAGGAAAAAGCTTGAGCTTAATAATATCTCCATCTACATCCTTATACTTTTGTATTTCACAAAGTTTAACAAAGATATTGAGATGGGCAGTAGGATCATCAGAACTAGCACCGGAAAATTGCTCTCTCATCACAAGATTCAACAAAGCAGGCTTAATTTCATAAAAGGTAGCATCAGGAGCAGGTGGAGCAATAGGTGTGCTTAGGAAATCATTGTTGTTGGTGCTAGTGAAGTCACACAACTTGGTGTTCTTAGCAGAGTTCATTTTGGAAAAGGTGGGCAAGCCAAAAACAGCAGCAGCTAGAGTAGGAACTAATTTTTTTGTGTTTTTGAATAAAGAAAGCAAACCAAACTAGATTATTTTTTGGTTTTTTTTGGAAAGAGGCAAACAAAACCAGGCAAAAGAAACAAAGCAAACTAAAAACAAAGTAAAGAGAAAGGAAGTGAAGGACTCCCCTAGTGAAGACGTCCTTAGCCTCCCCGGCAACAACGCCAGAAAATAGCTTGATGGCGCCCAGCACTTGTCGTGGAATGCTTCGTTGGAAACCCCAAGAGCAAGGTATGAAGCAGCACAACAGCAAGTTTCCCTCAGTAAGAAACCGAGGTTATCGAACCAGTAGGCGGAAGGAAACGTCACACAGGTGTTGCTAGCAATGTGGAAACCTACACAACACAAACTCAAGACTTTGCCCCAACTAACAGTGAGGTTGTCAATCTCACTGGTTGCTGTAATAAAGGATTAACTATATGGTGTGGACGGTGATTGTGGTTTGCAGCAAGTAAACAGTAACAATAGAAGATGTATCAATGGTAAAGATTGGACCGGGGTCCATAGTTCACTAGAGGTGCTCTCCTTAGATAAACAACATGGCATGAAGGGTAAACAAATTACAGCAGGGCAATTGATAGGAACTGAGCAAGGCATAACAATGCAATTACTAGTCAGAAAGATCCTATGAGATTCGATTGGGCAATACAGCAAGATACATAGACCGCCATCCAACTGCATCTATGACTAGAAGTCCACCTTCAGGTTATCATCTGAACCCCCTCCAGTATTAAGTTGCAAGCAACGGACAACTGCTTTAAGCAAAGTGTATAAGGTAAACATTCCACATGTTCCATGAACAAGAGACCGTTGTTTTATCCCTAGTAGCAACAACACATCTACAACCGAAGAGATTATTGTCACTTCCCTTGAAAACTAGAGGCATGAACCCACTATCGAGCATAAATACTCCCTCTTGGAGTCACTAGCAACTACTTGGCCAAGATAGCCACTAACAATGGAGAGCATGCAAGATCACAAACAACACAGACATGATAGAATCATAAAGACAAAACCATTAATCAAACCAAAATAATAATCTCAATATCCATCGGATCCCCGCAAATACAACATGCATAATTACAAATAGATTAGATCTTGATCATGAACGGAGCTCACAATATCTATACATGAAAGCACAAAGGAGTAGATACAACCATCTAGCTACTACATGGACCCATAGTCCAAGGTGGAACTACTCACGCATCATACCAGAGAGAAGACCTCTGGGATGATCTCCCCTCCGGCAGGGTGCCGGGAAGAACTTCAGATCCCCCCGATCTAGGGACGATGGTGGCGGTGGCTACAGACGGTTTCGTGGATATTTGATCGGGTGCTTACGGTTTCTGCATCGAGGGCTTCTTATAGGCGAATGGGTTGGCCGAGGCGGTGGCCAGGGGCCCCACAACCTAGCCAGGCGCGGGCCCACCTATGGTCGCGCCTCGGAGGGTGTGGCCCCTCTGGCTCGCCTCCCCATCTCCCCTCTGGACTTCTTATTCTTCACGGAAAGTAATTGACTTTGACGTTTGTCCCGTACAATTCCGAGAATATTTCTTTACTAACTTTTCTGAAACCAAAAACAGCAGAAAACAGGCATCTGGCACTGTTGCAACTTGTTAATTGGTTAGTACTAGAAAACATGTAAAAAGCGCCTCAAACTTTAGACAAGTAAAGAAAAGTAGATACTAAACAAGCATGGAACATCAAAAATTATAGATACGTTTCCGACATAGCAGTGCTCTGCCCTCCTCGCCCGCTCCCATTCCTTCTCTCTCTCAACCACCAGTTCTGGCTCCTCCTCCACCCACGCGACGTCTAGCTCCTCCGCCTCCTCCGGATGGGTGATCTGGTAAGAGTTGACGATGTGAATGGAAGCGGCGATGCACCTAAAGAGGAGAGGAGAGGGACGGGACGGCGCGCCCACTACCGGTAGAGAAGCCGTCGTCCTGAAGAAAACCTCTGCAGATCCAAATCAATTCCAGAGTCAACGCCGCGGGGAAAACAGAGGAAGAAGATCCCCGCTGCCTGACTCGTGCGAAGACCAACGTGTAAGACAACAAATGCGGCCCACTACCACTGAGAGACAACTACAAAGCCCACAACCAGCGACAGCAAACAGGCAAAGGGCCACAACCAGCGACACTGGGATCGCATGATGCGCCTCAAATCGCTGAGAGAGCTCCCTTCATCTCAGGCTTAAGCTCTTAAATAATATATAAATGAGACACGTATTACCGTACAAAAAAGCCCATTCTTGTCTCTTTTTTTGAAATATCAAAACTGCCCTCGTATAAATCTACTCGCGACTAACCACCGCTCTGTGTTCCCATCCCCGCTTTCTCCTAGAGGCAAGGTGGCACGCCCGGGCCGACCATGGCTCTTCCTAGCCGGCATTTCTCCTTCTTAATCACTCACTCCGCCACGGCCTACCCTACTTGGTCGTCGCAACTAGTATATGCAGCTGACGGTGGACTTTCATGCACGTATCTAACGGTGTATAAACGGAATTGCAAAACTGATTGACAAACTAACGGAACGGTTGTGTTTTTGAGGTTTTGATCGGTCAAAGGGTGTTTTTGAGGTTGGGGTTGTCTTTTTTTGTTTGGGATGCCAAAACTGCCCTCGTCTAAATCTACTCGCGACCAACCACCGCTCTTTGTTCCCATCCCCGCTTTCTCCTAGAGGCAAGGTGGCGCGCCCGCGCGGCCGCGCCCACCATGGCTCTTCCTAGCCTGCATTTCTCCTTCTTAACCACTCACTCCGCCACGGCATACCCTACTCGGTCGTCGCAACCATATGCAGCTCGCTCCGCCGCGACCCGCCTCCGCTCGATCGTTTCGCGTCCTGCCCTACTCTGCCGGTCGCCGCGTGCCTGCGGTAGCTTCCTCCACGATGATCCACCCCTACTCGTTCCGATTCATGTGTCCGCAGGGACACATGTGTGGTAGCCTGAGTGAGCGTGTGTAGCACTGTAGTGGCTTGGGGGAGTGGAGATGTCAGCCGCCACACTTACCGATAATTTAGGCATTTTTTTACAACGCACTGACACATTTCCTAGTTTTTCGCAAAAGATATAAACCGCACCACCTCATCCTCTGATTCTCATATCATCAAATCATCAAAACAAGCAAGACCTCACACTATCCAGGGTAGACCACTGGTGCGCTCGTGTTGGGACTTGGGAAGGATTTGCACGCTCCGAGACGTCTGATCTGCTCTCGTCAAAATGACTCATTCGTCCAAAAATGAGTTCTAATGGTCTTGTGCAAATCTAAAAGAATGAAACAGTATTAATCATTTCAGAATAGTGTGTTTTTTAGATTAAAATAGTGTGTGTTTGGTTGCTGGTGGAGTCGTTTCTCGGTTCCAGTGGGCCAAAATCCGGATGTTTGGGTGCCTATCCCATCTCTAAATATCCGTACGCACGTTTCTTAAAGCATATTTTTTGTCTGCACATGGAGAAACGCCTGAATCAGCCGTTTCCACCGAGCCATGCTCCTCGGCCAAAAAGGGGAAAATTTTCGTCGCCCTCGTGCAAAGAGGAGATGGCGTGAGCTCACGCACGATCCCAAAAAGTCAGCATGAGAAATTTTGCCACCTCCAGCCGCTATATATCATTGCTCGGCTCACCGCTAAATGTCGTGCCACCATTTCCCCACCCTTTTTGAGCCCCCCCCCCTAGCAAGGAGCTTCACCCGATGAGAGGTAAGCGGCGCCATCTATATCTGTCGTTGTAGGATGGCGACGTCAGGCAGTCTTCCTCCTCTTCGCCAAGAACCTTGCTGCCTTCCTTTTGCTCCTCCGTTGGCAGTGACTACTGCACACACTAGAGTCGGTATTTGAGCATGTGGTAGATCTGAGTAGAGGATGCGTAGATTTGTGGTCATATGGCTCATATTGCTTGTCAGTACGTAGCGAATGATGTGTATGTTGTAGCGATAGATAGAACATTTTGTGGATGTATGGCAGGTTTTGCTTAGTTCTTAGTGTATGCCGATGATATGCTAGTGTTAATGTGTAGTACGCATCATGTTTAATTCTATAAACTTGGTCATGTGTACAATGGTAGTGTGTAGATGTCAATTATGTATGCCGATGTTGTAGATCCAACTATATCTTGCGCATGTGTAGTGTGGTAGCTGCTACTGTGTTGACTTAAATGATCTTCGCTGCCGTGCAGTCCATATATAAGTACGGTAGTTGGTATGAGGATTGGTTCTACTTCGTGTAGTTCTTCTCCTTGTACCAACGATCCACTTACACATGAGAGCATGTTGTGAAGAGCATTCAGCTCAACACGTTGCCCTTGTGTAGTTCTTGGTGATGTTGTAGTTATGGTTGTCCTTTACAACGATCTAGTTCTAACGATGATCAATGTAGGCCATGATCGATGAAGAGTTTAGCCAGGGCCTACTCGATACCCAGGACTTGACCTCTTTTGTTCTTGAGACTCAGAACACGCCGGTGTCAATGCTCACATATCCGTAGGATGCAGAGATGTCGGTGCCTGCCATGCATTCTAGAAATTTATAGTCGCTCACATGTCCAAATCCGTCTCACCTTTTCCGGTGTTGTAAGATGGGAGGCTCGGGGAGGAAGTCAGCGGCAGAGGCAGCGGAGGGGTTGGCTGCAAGGGAGGAGGCGAGGGTGGACCGATCGACGTCGAGAGGGAAGGGGCAGCGCCAGCAGGGACTGGGGTGGCACCACCGACCTACTGCACACAGCACCCTAGCTAGTTTTGACTTTTGAGCGATCGAGTTGTGCAGAATTTGACTTTTGAGATCGAGTTGTGGCTTACCAACTCCGGCGTCCACCATCGCGCAGCCTACAGGTCAACCCTACCATGCCATGCCGATCCAGCTTGCTGCCATGAAAACTCCACTGGGAGTAGCTGCATTGCAGAAATACTCTTCCACCGAACGACTGGGGGAACAAAATGCACTTCAGCTCAGTATTTCTAGTTTTCAACCATGGTTACAGTTTCAGGTCCCTTTCGGACATGTCCAAAAGTTCAGCTTTGTACTAGTTTATAGTCTCAAAGGAAGAAAAATATTACAGCAGCAGTACATGCCCGAATAACAGCATAATACAACGGGCCCTAATACAATAGTACTAGTACAAGAATTCGACTATTTGCTAAAAAGGGACAGCAGCTTCCTTAATCCTTTGATGTACGCATAGCTGCAGAAACAAGCTTTAAACTCCACACCACAGTCAAAACTGCCAAAGACACACGGACACGGTGCTTTCTACAGCCTGACTCCTGCGCGCTGGTACATCACTTCCCAAGCAATCGCCGACCCCGCTGATTCGCTCCTTTGACTCTGAAGTTCAGCTCATCGACATCGTCATTGAAAGCATCCAGTGATTTGTTTTGCCTGCAGCAAGAGAACGATCTCTCTCCATCAGATCAATTCTTATAAAGAAGGGACAGTATATAGCTGTACAGGCGGAAAAAAAGGCATCGCCACTGATGATATATCTCAAGAGGTACTAGTATTACCTATCGATTTCTGTACCCATATCCAGTGCCATGTCCTTCATGCTTCCCAATATGTTGCTCAGGTCTGCAAATGCATCATCCTGCTTTGCTTTCTCAGCCTAATGAAAATAACATAATGTTAACTTTGAGAACATATTAGTTTCGCCTTCCATTCTATGGTTCTAGAGCTAACTGACAAGACAGACCTCAACTTTCTCCATTGCAGTCGCGGGCGAACGATGTATTGAACTGGGAGATTGTTGAGGTGTTGAGGCAATTCCTAGCTTCTGCCTCTGTTCCATGTGGTTTGATGTAATGTTGAAAGAATTATCTGCAATAACCCAAAAAGATCAGATAATGCAAAATAAGGGTACTATGCAAATTATTCATAAGCTGCACCACCATACTCTGTGAAACTGGTCCTTTTATTTGTTGATTTCTCTTTGGCCTCCATGTCCTTGAGAATAGTCCGCCTAGACTTCCCAAAAGCTTCTCACTCTGAACAGACCAGAAATTAGACACTTTCAGTTAATACCCAGAAAAACAAAACAATGCAACCTGAAAATAAAAAAAACAGTAACATAAATATATTTACATGTACAGTTCACTAAAAAGGTTAAAATGAAACCAATTACTCTGAATAAGACAGAAACATGAACATCTGCAATAATGATGCATAGATCCATCCATACAACGTTCGGCATAACTTGCAGTTGGAGAGGTGGATAGATATTATCAAAATAAGCCCTTGTGTAGGTGGATTATAACGTACTAATGTATGATGAGGTTATGACTGAAATGAGGATCAACAGATAGGGAAATTCTATCAAACTTGACTCATTTTACGAGCAGTAGTAATGAGAAGAAACTAAAACATACTTTTCAGAAAGCTAATAATTACAGTATAGTTAGGTTACCCAGTATGTCTCTAAAAAAGGTTAGCCAATTTCTCACAAAGTGCAGAACTTACCACAGTAAGGTCCTGCTCTATGTCAGCCGCTACTCGATGAGCCCGAGTGATCTGTTCGCCTTGTCGATGCAAAGTCAGTAGGATTTGTGTAGCATCTTCTCTAATAGCTTCAGCGGCCCTAACGCAATCCTTTACTTTGGATGAGCTTTCTTCTGCTTTACGTAGGGTGTATTCTTCCAACTCTTGAACGGATTGGTTGGTGCGCTGCACTGGGGCAGATTGTGTCCTTGATGGTCTTGAGGGCCCTTCAGAATCAGAGTCAGAATCAAAGGGGTTTGTCCTATGGATAGGAGTGCCGAATGAGTTTTGCTTCTTATCCATCGATACTGGCATCTCAGAGAGCAACGGGCGGAGCTCTGGTACAGAAAAGGAAGGAAAATGGAAGCATCAGCAAGCGTTACAGTTGTGAGGTCAGCAGGTGACTATGAACTATACTAGCCTCAGGACAACAAAACTATTTGCTACAAAAATGGTTCCATATAGAGAATACAAAATGAAGGCAGCCACCATCTAAAAGCATGTATAATGTCACAAAAAGATCACAGTGAATTACAAACGATAGCATCATACTCTACATGAGCTCATCCAACACCTTGTTATCTACCAAGATGTACTTGCAAAGAATTTAGGCTCATGGTTGCAATCATTTTCTCAAAAGCATGATGAAACAAACAGGCAAGTTGGAATAAGTAAAGCCTGACTTCTTGGTACTCTTTATGATGCAAAATTGATAAGTTTCTCAAAGCAGGAACACAAAATTATGACTAGAATTGCTAAAGATAACATAAACGTAAACCTTGCATCATGATTAGGAGCTTCAGAAATTTTAGTACTATATCCCTTTCCTAGTACCAGAACTCCTGCCGTGCTTTATTTACAGCCTATGCAACAAGCCATGTGCCCATGTCAGAACGACTGCCAATCTGTAGGGAAGGGGATGTCAACCTCACAAGTGCAGAAATGGTGGTTTCCAACATAACATCGGTATCAAATACACCGTGACATACAGTTCCTGGGTGTCATGCATTCATAAAACTAATAATACAACATCGCCATCACTTGTCAAACGGTCCACAGACCAGATAAAAGGAAGCTCTTAATCATGGCATCAAAATGTTACAGCGTTAGGTGTCGAATCCATCAAATGTTTAAGCACACACATGACATGAACTGCAAGTATTTTACGTTCAGCATCCTGCAAGTTACTCACGAGTCTGTGTCTGTGGGCGTATTTATGGCCCGTATTTCTACGAGAAACAGCAGCACAGTAGTGCCCTAATCCTAATCCCCACTGAAATCGTGCCAGAGCTAAAGCGACCACATAAACTGGATCACAGATTCACCGCAAGCAAATCGTACCGCAGATTGAAGGGAGAGGGGCAGGAGGAGGGGGAGGTCGGCGGCTGCTCACCTTGCTTGGTCGGGGTCGTCGGATCGGAGCAGGATGGGGCCGGAGGAGGAGAGTTTGCCGGGGCCTTCCGCCGCCTGCTATCGGAACCCTAGCTCAGCCTCGTCTCCGGGGGGCGGACTAATGTTGCGCCTCCGGGGGACGCGAAGAAGGGGAGATGAGAAGGAGCAGGGCCGCGGTGGAGAGAGGCCGCGGGTGGGACGGTGCTAGGGTTGGGATGCCGACAGTAGCGCGGGAGACGGGAAGAGGCTCCCCCTTGTGCGATGGATCGGGGAAGGGAAGAGCAGAGGGGGATGAGATTCAGACGAGAGGAATATGACCGTTGGGTTGGGTTGGGGAACTTCTGGATCCGGAGCCACGCCACGAGTCTTGAGACTTGACGGGTCCTTCTAACGTCCAGTTCTTTTTTTTTTCTTCTTTCAAAAGCTGACCTATCCATCTTTCTGGGAAAGCCGGTTCAAAAAATTTGCGAGGCTTCTAAATTTATTTAGTCTTAACTATTTTGTGCGCCGTAAATTTTTAGACCGGCTTAAAAAAACTGAGGGCGTAAAAGCCCTAAAAGAAGCGGCTTTTGTATCACTTTATAAAGAAATCATCTATTTAAAGTTTATATACTCCCTTCCTCTTAAAATAGACATTTCAGATATGTCAAAATTTAGATAAATCTAGATACTATTTATTATATATAGATTCATCTAAATTTTAAAAAATATGAGGCATCTATTTTAGAATGAAGGGAGTAGTACAAGTTACACAAAACAAATAGTACTTCCTTTAATTCTAAATAAGTGTCATGGTTTTAAACTATTCTAGTTCAAAACCACGACACTACATAACTATTTTATTGCGCATAGTCCCTAGTAAGAAATTTAAACATCGAGTCAATAGCACCATTGAGAAATACTTTCTCAATCACTAGTTTATTGCGCATAGTCCAAATGGCCCAAGACATCGCAACAAAGATCAATGAGTGCCTCTTGCAGGTCTCGTTTGCGCCAGGTTTCTAGGAACTCCACGAGATACCGGGCATCACGTTCGGTTCCGAGTGTGAGCCTCTTTGCTCGATGAAGAGATGATTGTCTCACTATCGCTACGACGATGACAACTTCAGGCAAGAAATTAAGATGATTGTCTCACTATCATCATTTTTCCACACGATAAAGAAGAGGTCTTTTGTGGTACCCTCAAATAAATAATAACCCTTTATTTTGATGCATCCAAAGGCCCTTAACTATTTATACTAGTGCTAAAAAGGAGACTAGTATAATTTATACTAGTGAGGAAATTGACACCACAGGTTAGACAGGCCGTAGTCGGGTCTGGCCCAAAACAGGAATTATAGCGGCGGCCGCCTCCCTCACATTGCTCTCAAGCTGACAAACCGGTTGATGGATCGGCCGAATACAAAGACGAGGATAATTACCAACGATCACGACCAAGCCGGCATGCTAAAATGCTTCACTAGCGTTGTACACTGTTGATCGGGTTGTCCACCAAATTCTCAGGTTGTCAGTTTGTCACACATTCCCTCCTACCCATATTAGTTGACTTTAATTTGGATGTATCTAGACAAGTTTTTATCTAGATACATCCAAATTGGAGTCAAGTAATATGCTTTCGGGAGAGTACAATTAAAATGCTTCATTAGCTACGTTGGTCGCTGGGACACTGTCACTCTGGCCGGCAGCTGCCCACTGGGTCGCTAGTTGCTAGCTTTGGTAAGCTAACAATTGCTCATTTGCTTGTACTGCTACGTCCAAATGAGTTATAATGCCACGAAAAATATTATGAAATATATACATGAAATATTCCCAAAAAAATAACCTTCATCTTTATGACATCTCGAGCAACTCACAAGATAGTATGGATTCTTCAGCAACCCACTAGATAGTATGGATTCTTCAACAACTTACAAGACAGAATATCCAGTACAGTGGATACTAGATAGTCTACTTTTCATGAGTACAAATATTTTTATACAGAACAATCTTTTCAGAACAAACCAGAAATAAAATAAGCTAGACCTAAAGCATCTCCATACATAGGCAATGAAGAGGTGGAAAATTAGGAGGAACAAGACCTGAAAACAACAAGTAAACCATTCATTTCAGATCATAAATCATCATTGCATAGTAATCACTTGGTTGTGCAAGCAACGAAGTTCAGAAATCATACATCAAATTCAGAACTGGGACCAAGTTCAGACAAGGTGGATCATAAAACTAGCATTGCTACTGGAACAAATTCTCCCACAAAGCTCTCTACATTGCAGAAATTCTGATGATTCAGAAAAGGGATGAAGTTGATGGAGAAGGTGCATTGCTCTACACGTTATGTAATGCTTAGGTACACTCATATATATGGATGTTTAAGTTTGAACTGTTTAATTGCCCATGTATCAGATTTTGGCAAACATGCCCTATCAGTTTAGTCTGCTGCATAAACTTAGAAGTGAAAATTTGAAAGCTAGTCCTGCTAGATGTTGCCAATTTACAAAAAGAAAAGGAGTCTAGAGCCTAACTAGAACCAAGTCGACAACCTCCACCAAATTGACAGAAGTGTAGAAGCAAAGAGAGGGAGGAACGAACTCCCTGCTCGGCACCTCACCATCCATGTCGCAAAAACAACCCTCATCAAAGTAATGTTCATGTCAGTAGTCATGTAAATCATGTACAAAAAAATAAGTTTATATGCAAGATGGATCCGCGTGTGATTTATCAATCTAGTCAATCTCAATTCTCGTGTTAACAAGATGAATCAATCTGAACAACTGAACTCTAACTGGACATAGCTTATGTACACTGCTATTTAAGAATATCAAACATAGTGCCAATAAGAGTAGAGATTAATAGTTGCCATACTCATCAGTCATACAGTTAGCAAAACAATTTCGTAATCCTACTCAGTTTCAATATTCGAGTAAGAAATTAAAACTCTATAGCATCAGATCCTTCGATTTTTTTTGCTAGAAAATAAAGATCGACATGTAAATCTGATCCTTCAACTTAATCTTACAATTACATCTAAAATAACAAAAATCTGTACATGCTGATGGACCTCTACAATGTATAGGAACATAATGTGATTTGATTTAATCCAAAATCCCAAACAATGTATGGGAACATGCGTGTATAGCTGTGGAGACCTCCCCTGTGGCGGCGGCGGGGTGCAGAGAGTGGAGAGGGGCGGCGATGCAAACCTAGGGTACGAGCTCTGTCAGCGGATCTCGTGGGGGAGAATGGCGGCGAGCGATGGGGGGAGAGCGGCGGATCGTGTCCGGGGACATCTGCGGCGGAGGGTGTTTGGGAATAGCGACGAGCTTTGTCAGCGGAGCCCGTGCGAGGGAGAGTGACGGCGCGCGACGGGGGAGAGCGGCGGCTCGCATCCGGGGAAATCTGCAGCGGCGGGCGTCCGGGGACAGCGACGAGAGCGGCGGCTCGCGTTCGGCGACTAGGCGGCGGAGGGATTCCATGGACAGCGGTGGCGGGCGGTGTCTTGTTCGTGTTCAGGGATAAGCAATGTCACGATTGAAGGGTTCCACCTCGTCTGATCCATTTGGTTTTTTTTTCTCCCTAAAAATTACGAAGTGGGCTTACTGGGCCAAATCTTTGTCAGCCGTTAGATTGGATTATACTAGTCACTTTTTAGTAGTAGTAAAAGGTACTGTAAAAGAGGTGATAAAGAAGCATTCCCGAGATACTCTGCTACTAGCATCAGCATTCAGACGTTGCGAAGCCAACCACAAATTAACTGAAAGCAAGCCAGTGTGGGACGCCGGCGATACAACGCCGACGCGGCTGATCCAACGGAGGTTTGCAGGTTGCAGCCACCGGCCGCGCCTATCAGTCCAGGAAGGCGCCGTCTCGCTTGCGCACCTCCACCTTGAGCTGGTGGTCCTCGCCGCCTCCACGGAGCGCCCGGAAGAAGCAGGTGTCGCCGACGTCGAGGCGGTTGTCGACGCAGAACTGGTGCCAGCCGTACCTGAGCGAGGTGCGGGGATTGCCGGTTGCCCGGGGGCTGTGCTTCAGGGTGACGGGCCACGACCTCCCCCCGCGCATCCGCAGAACCACCTTGCTCCTCTTGTGGTACTCGTACACCATCTGGAAATCCACCGGCACGTTCTATCCGGCCGGCCGGCGACGGATGAATCGGTAAGTTGGCACATTATTCCAAAGTAGAACTGGTCATGGTCGAGCATGAACTCGCACTCACCAGGTACTGCTTCTGCCTCACGCCCAAGTGGCACTGCCTCAGCATGACGCTGAACTGAGACGTCGGCGCGTCGTCGACGTCCATCTCCGCCGACCTGCTGCTGTTCTTGATGCCACTGCCACTGTCGATGCTGTTCTTGCTGCCACTGCCGATGCTGTTCTCGCTGCCACTGTCATCACTGTCGCTCTCACAGCCTGGAGAAATCGAAAGCTCTTCTTCTTTAACCGTTACGAGCTGCGACGGCCGTGGAGCCGGCGTCGTACTGCTGTCGTCGTCGTCGTCCTGCTCGTAACGGAAGTGCCGGCGGCACATGGTTCCGTCGAACACCTTCACGGCGAGCTCATCGTCGCCGTCGTAGCTGAAGACGAGGAAGTGTCCTTGACGCACGTCGTGCTCGCGGGCGAACAGGTCCCAGCCGTGCCCGAGATACATGTGGCCGTCCCCGTCGAACACCACCTCCACGTCCCACAGGCGACGTCCCCCGCTGGCCTCCCGCAGCTTCACTTCCCGGGGCTCGCGGCCGTCCAGCAACTCCGCAAACTTTTCCGGGAGCCTCTGCATCAAACAAGGAAGCAGAGTGATAAAGTGATGGGTGGAACACAAAGGGAGATGTGTTGCGTACCAGTTTCCTCGAGTCGTTGTCAAGCATGATCTTGAAGAACTCGAAATCTGACAAGTCGTCCATTCCGGTTATCTCTGCATATACATACAGATAGCTTAAATGGCGAGGATCTGGATCGAATTTACATCCGCCAATCTTAGCTGGAGTATATTATGCTCGGCAAGAAATTTCTAGGACATGGAAGACACATGCATCAAAAGGGTAACATCATATCTCTATTTTCCGAATTTTGGTATAGAAAAAAAAAGGAGGGACAGGGACCTCTGCATGCTACTGTTCGACTCAGACTGATTTGATGAAATTTCCAAGAGTTTGTTCCTCGGACTGCGTTTTGCTAGAGCGTTTTCTTGGGTTCTTGCACTAGTCTGGCAGGATGTTAAAGCTAGGCTGAGATCTGGGGAAGAACGAAGTCGTGACTGCTGCTAAAAGGACAAGGGTTCTTGGAGTTCTTTCAGTGAAGCAGGATGCAGTGGCAGTCAAGAACAAGGGGAAGAAGAAAATGCTGCACGTTTCATATCTCTTGGACGGACCCCTAAACTTTGCCATTAATTTTTTCGAAGTGATGTTAGCCATGAATTATATACATACCTTCGATGTGAGAGCGGACGGAATCCCCTCACTCTCGACGGCGGCCGGCGAGCACCGAGGCTGGAGCAGGTAGACAGCGGGCGTCGGCTTGGGGGCTGGGAGGGTGAGCAGAGAGGAGGTGTAAGTAGAGAGCCAGTGCGAGGAAGAAAGGGACTGCGCATTGATCATTGTACCATGCCCATTTTTGGGTTCTTGGATTACTTCGGGGATGGCAACTTGGCAGTGGTGCATGTGACCGTGTTGACCCCAAATGTGTAATGGTCTGCTAGTGCCTTCCTGCGTCTGATGGATACCTTTTCTCGTCTACTTGATAAGTTTGGAGCCTCTTAATCTCTTAGACATTTTTTTATAGAGAATACAGTTCAGCTAGCTTTATTGATTTTCAAATATAGTTTAAGTACTACATCATTTTACAGGCACGGACAACATAAAGATAATGCGATCATGTCCAAGAAACATGAGATCTGGTTAGAGTCACTTAATTTCTTAACTTGCCTCTTGCTAACTTCACTACCGGAAATGGGCTAAATACCGACGGTCTAATGGTATGCCGGCGACCGTTTATCAGGCCCTCAGCATATGGGCCAAAATGCCTACAACTGCAACAAAACCGTAGGCAGCCTTTGGCACACCACGGCAGTTGGCACTTGGATAGGTATGCCGACGACAACCGTCAGCTTAAAGAATGCGGTCAGCAAAGGTCCCAGCCAACGCCGGTGGCCCACTGGCGTATGGGCGCTTGACGCCTTTACTTATACGTCGACGGTCTTGGCGGAGAGCCGTCGGCATAGCCCTGTGCTGACGACAAGCGGCATATCTCCTTTTCTCACATTATTGTTTCTATTTTCTATGTTTTAGTTATGTTTGCATTTAATTTTTTTGTTGCATGATACTTTTATTTCCTAGTAATATATCACACAAAATGACACGGGTTATGATTTGTTTTAAAAAACGACTCCAAATTCACAATGAAAAGATCAACCGATGGCACACCCCTGATAACAACTCATCGTCGATTTGTTTTGTAGACAACTTATCTTGGCTGACAGAAGCGGCGGACCTCCGGCGTCAAAGAGGACTATGTGAGAGAAGAGCCGAGGTTTGGGCGTTGGGCGGTTGAGCAGGGCAGAGGTATAAGAAGAGCCAGTGTGAGCAAGAAAGGGACTGCGCATTGATCATTGTACCATGCCCATTTTTGGGTTCTTGGATTACTTCGGGGATGGCAGCTTGGCAGTGGTGCATGTGACCGTGTTGACCCCAAATGTGTAATGGTCTGCTAGTGCCTTCCTGCGTCTGATGGATACCTTTTCTCGTCTACTTGATAAGTTTGGAGCCTCTTAATCTCTTAGACATTTTTTTATAGAGAATACAGTTCAGCTAGCTTTATTGATTTTCAAATATAGTTTAAGTACTACATCATTTTACAGGCACGGACAACATAAAGATAATGCGATCATGTCCAAGAAACATGAGATCTGGTTAGAGTCACTTAATTTCTTAACTTGCCTCTTGCTAACTTCACTACCGGAAATGGGCTAAATACCGGTCTAATGGTATGCCACGACCGCTTATCGTGCCCTCAAGATATGGGCCAAAATGCCTACAATCGCAACAAAACCGTAGGCAGCCTTTGGCACACCACGATTAGCACTTGGATAGGTATGCCGACGACAACCGTCGACTTAAAGAATGCGGTCAAGAAGGTCCCATAACGCCGGTGGCCCACTGGCGTATGGGCGCTTGACGCCTTTACTTATACGTCGACGGTCTTGGCGGAGAGCCGTCGGCATAGCCCTGTGCTGACGACAAGCGGCATATCTCCTTTTCTCACATTATTGTTTCTATTTTCTATGTTTTAGTTATGTTTGCATTTAATTTTTTTGTTGCATGATACTTTTATTTCCTAGTAATATATCACACAAAATGACACGGGTTATGATTTGTTTTAAAAAACGACTCCAAATTCACAATGAAAAGATCAACCGATGGCACACCCCTGATAACAACTCATCGTCGATTTGTTTTGTAGACAACTTATCTTGGCTGACAGAAGCGGCGGACCTCCGGCGTCAAAGAGGACTATGTGAGAGAAGAGCCGAGGTTTGGGCGGTTGAGCAAGAGGTATAAGAAGAGCCAGTGTGAGGAAGAAAGGACTGCATTGATCATTGTACCATGCCCATTTTGGGTTCTTGGATTACTTGGGATGGCAGCTTGGCGCATGTGGTGCACCGTGTTGACCCCAAATGTGTAATGGTCTGCTAGTGCCTTCCTGCGTCTGATGGATACCTTTTCTCGTCTATTTGATAAGTTTGGAGCCTCTTAATCTCTTAGACATTTTTTTATAGAGAATACAGTTCAGCTAGCTTTATTGATTTTCAAATATAGTTTAAGTACTACATCATTTTACAGGCACGGACAACATAAAGATAATGCGATCATGTCCAAGAAACATGAGATCTGGTTAAAGTCACTTAATTTCTTAACTTGTCTCTTGCTAACTTCACTACCGGAAATGGGCTAAATACCGACGGTCTAATAGTATGCCGGCGACCGTTTATCAGGCCCTCAGCATATGGGCCAAGATGCCTACAACTGCAACAAAACCGTAGGCAGCCTTTGGCACACCACGGCAGTTGGCACTTGGATAGGTATGCCGACGACAACCGTCAGCTTAAAGAATGCGGTCAAGAAGGTCCCAGAACGCCGTGGCCCATGGCGTATGGGCTGACGCCTTTACTTATCGTCGACGGTCTTGGCGGAGAGTCATAAGATAGCCCTCGGCGACGACAAGCGGCATATCTCCTTTTCTCACATTATTGTTTCTATTTTCTATGTTTTAGTTATGTTTGCATTTAATTTTTTTGTTGCATGATACTTTTATTTCCTAGTAATATATCACACAAAATGACACGGGTTATGATTTGTTTTAAAAAACGACTCCAAATTCACAATGAAAAGATCAACCGATGGCACACCCCTGATAACAACTCATCGTCGATTTGTTTTGTAGACAACTTATCTTGGCTGACAGAAGCGGCGGACCTCCGGCGTCAAAGAGGACTATGTGAGAGAAGAGCCGAGGTTTGGGCGTTGGGCGGTTGAGCAGGGCAGAGGTATAAGAAGAGCCAGTGTGAGGAAGAAAGGGACTGCGCATTGATCATTGTACCATGTCCATTTTGGGCTTCTTGGATTACTACAGGGATGGCAAGTGGCTCATGTGAGCGTGCTGACCCCAAATGTGTCAAGGGATGTAAACGGATCAGATCGGATATTACTATTACCATATCCTTTACCGTATTTTTTTGGCGGATTCGGATCGGAGCAGATAATAGCCGGATGAGGATTATATCGGATTGCGGATATGGAGCGGATTCGGAGCGGACTCGGATCGGAAAAAGAATAATTGAAGAAATACACATAGAAAAATAAAAAAATATTTACTTTATGCAAAAAATGACAATAAAGCGTGCAACACTAGATATCAGCAGTATAAAAGTGCAAGATTGATAATAGCATAGTATAACATGCATATGTAGCATGCATAGCTAGTCAATAAATTAACTAGATTGTCTAGATATTGTGATTATCCTAAATATATCGGATTATCCTATTTGAATACCTCGGATAATCCGCATAAAATATCGATTATCCTTATCCGTCGGATATCATCAATACCACATCCGCTACCATATTCGTCGGATATCCGCTCGACAAATATCGGCATCCATATCCGTCGGATATCTAAAAATCCATACCATATCCTAAAAACGGACGGGGATACGGATTCAGAGCGCAAATTATCCGTACCATTTACATCCCTATGTGTAATGGTCTGCTAGTGTCTTCCTGCTTCTGATGGGATGCTTTCTCGGTCTTCTTGATAAGTAGATGGCTTCATTTTTTTTCTTCCTTTAGCTCCATACCGTCATTTTCTTTCGATAAATGTCACTTTATTATTTAAAAAGTTTTTTTATTCACCGTCATAAATGCAGAGATGGTAGACATACGACGCGATGGGGACTTCAACCATGATAAGGAGAATGAAGAGGGTTCCATGGGAGGATGACTACAAACGACGTGATGCACTGCATGCTACTGAAGAAGTTCCTAGGGATACACCATTAAATTGATATAGGCAAATACATGAGCTCCAAGAAGATCTTGTCGAGCATTTTGGTAATGCATAGCTCTATGTAGTGATGTCATAGGCATTTCAATTTTCAATTTGTTTGAATTTAAATTATGAAAATCAAAATTTTAATTTTAAATATTTTTAAAATCATGACAAAAATGTTATTTATGTTTGAATCCATATGGTGATAAATGATGGGTAAACATGAAAAGACAGAGCATATACACAATCAGAAAGAAAAACAAGGACATCACAGACCCCACAATGGGCGCTAAATGTCCAACACAAGCCATCAAGTTACTTAAGGAGGGTGGAGCGAAGCGGCAGCTAGCATACTAGGAATGAGATTGGTACATATGATCTACCTAGGTTCGGCCTCTCTCTGCGAAGGTAAAGACCTACTCATGCTCTTATTTGACTGATTGTAAGTCGCTTATAGGGTTTCACCGCAAGCTAGGGCTAGCTCAAGGGTGACCTCTTGTTATCGCCATATTTTGGCCTACGAAGGGGATGGGCCGTGATCAAGATGGGCTTGGAGGATACATTATTCAACGTGTTGTTGGATCGGCCTAGTGCGTGGATTTGGGCTGAATTGCCCGTGTATCTTGTATCTTAGTAGGATTCGTATTTGTTTAGGTTCCGTTTATGTTTAGATAAAGATAGAGTTGTAGAGTTATTCCAAAAGTAGAGAGTCTCCGGACTATAAATATGTACCTAGGGTTATTGAAAGAGGAAGGACAATCATGTTCACAACAAACACAATCTCGGCGCATCGCCACCCCTTGTTTCTAGGGTTTTTCTCGGGTAATGTCGCCTAGATCGCATCTTGCGATCTAGGCGATTTATCGATCGTTATCCGGTGTTACTCGCATCAAGCCTTGTTGATGGCGAGTAACACCTTTACCACAGATTTGTTAGAGCTAGCATCGATACTTTTACTATGATTGCTTATTTATGCTACCTCTAGCTATCTCGCCGTCTTTGCACCTTCTCCGGGTGTGAAGGTGGCATCTTGCTTGATTTCGCTAGTCGATTTGATCTGTTATAGTTGTGCCTTGTTCATCAAGGTTTAGTTTAATATCTACGTGGTTAGGCCTCACAAACGGGTTGAACGATCCGAATACGTAAGGTATGGTTTATTGATCTTAGAGGGACGTCCGGAATTGACGTTATGTTGGTTTTAGGCCTTCTCTAGGATCGGTTTTCTACTATTTTTCAGATCTATTAGGCTCAACTACGCGTGGGACGCCCGTTGCGTGGTGAAAACACCAAACTATCGAGATCGATTTAGCTTGTAGTAATTAAGCAAAACCCCATGTTATCATAGATCCAATGCGAGCCATGGGGATAATCGGCTCAAAGCCGATTTAGGAAACACGGGAGCCGATCACGGCTCGAATTTTACGTATACTTGTTTACCGTGCAGAAACCAATCGGAACAATCCATCACCTTCGACGGTATAGGTCGGTGGCACGCCTCGAACCAAAACAGACGCGTGCGTCTTGAAGATTTGCGGCGTTGACCGAGGGACCAGGCCCACCACCGCCTGGGAGCCTCCCGGCTCTTCGTGTTGCTCGTCGCTGCCCGGTGAGTTTTGACAGCAACACATTTCGCACGCCGGTGGGACCTTCAACAACGTCTACATCAATGTCCGACTGCGATGGAGAACAGCCGGTCACGTCGACGAGCTTCTGCTGAGCACAAAGCGAAGTATGACGAGATCAAAGGGCTCTTGAAGCCGACCTCGTCGGCTCTTTCGAGAGGACCCACGCTGCGTGGCATCAAGTGGAAGGATTCTCCCGAGGGTGCTCTCGATGAAGTAGATCTGTCGTTTCCTTCGGAGGAACGCTCCAGGCTCTGACGGAGGTCAACTACATGGTGGCTCATTCTCTACACCGCCACTGAGAGCCCGTGAACGCTTTCGAGCGGTTCGCGGTTCGCGTGGTCCAGAGATCATGAAACATCAAGATTCGCCGGGGCCCACTTTAGGGACCCACCAAGGAGAAAGACCGCTCCACACCAGCCGCAATCGCCATTCACACTGCGGCTCCAGGCCGCCAGATCAGCGCATACATTGTCTACAAGGCGGAGGCGATCCAGCGATTGCCAATTCTGTTCGAGCCACCCAAGGAGATCCCGCACGGGTATATATGTGCCTACGTCGGATCGCAACAACTGGCGCGACCAGCCAGATCGCAATCAAGGAGTCTCCATGGCGGGGTTCCCTGCAGGATCTTCGTGAGCGTTCTCGAGCAACGATGTCCGGGATGGACGCCGACAAACAGCGTGGCTAGCCAAGTATGCCATGGAACAAGCCATGAGAATCTAGCCTGCAGCTCAAACAGTGGACCAAATCACTACCATCCCGAGAGATCGGTTAACCCGTCGAAAAAGGCGCAATCGGCTACTCAAAGCGTACTTCAACGAGTTTGACTGATTCCACCGCCGCCCAAATATAAGCTCCCGAGTTCTCAAGATTCAGCGTCGAGGGGTCAAGCTCGATCGAGCACGTAAGCGATACCGCACAACTAGGCATGATTTCGCATCGGATCAAATGCGCGTGAGATTTTTGCACAATCTCTAACAGACCAGCCTTTGGGTGGTACACCTCACGCCACGATTCAATTCGCTGGAAGCAACTAGAAGAACAGTTCCACATCCGGTACCATTCGGAGGCTACCGAGGCTGGCATTGCGACTGGCGCGCACGATGTAAGCGGGAGAAATCGAGCGAATACATCCAACGCCAGACCATCAAGAACAGATGTTACTCGGCTCGTTTAATCGAGAAGGAAGCAATCGAGTGGCGTGTTGGGACTCTTAGCACCCATCAAGGATATGGCTTTCCGGTGGAGTACAACTCACCGCACACATGGCTAAACCGACGACGTATGAACAGCGCCACCACGAGTTATACCAAGACAGTTCAAGCGGCCCGTAAGCTGGTCGTTAAGTAAGAAGATGATCCTACACAAGACCAGAGGTGGCCGTGGCCGAGTGGGCTCGAGGCGGACCGTGTCCCCGCAAGTGGGTGAAACAGAGGGCCTTTGAAAGGGTTTGACTTGACGTGAGCAAAGCCGAAAGGATATTCGATTTATGAAAGAGAAAGCACCGAGGTTACCCGAGGGCCACAAAATCCCTACCGCTCAGGAGATGAACGGGAGACCATACTGCAAGTGGCATCATTCGTTCACCCACACCACAAATGATTGCAAAGAGCTGCGTCGCCAAATCCAGATGGCAATAGAACAAGGCCGCCTGATCCTCGGGCAGTTCGCCATGAAAGTGGACACGAACCCGTTCCCCGGTGTCAACATGATAGAGCTCAGTCGCTCCGCGAGACGTCAACTGGACTTTTCGTTCGGTGTCAACATGGCTGGGTCTGGGTACCACCATGACACGTATAAGGAAGGAGGTGATCACTCTCGGGGCAAAGAAAGAGAGAAGGCTGGTCCACGCGACCGGCCCAACCACAATGACGGGAGATACTTAACAGAGGAACAGGTGAGGAGGGTGCGGTATCAGAAGCCACATTCCACGCATCTCCTTAATAAGTATGAGCGTCAAGATGATCAACGCGCCAAAGACAAGGAGGCAATGAAGGACATGGGCACCTCGCCAGAGACCGCCCAAAGAGAAGAAAGGCGCAGACAAACATTGGGATTGCCCTTTTTCAAGCATTCTTGGACGTGGGAATGAGCCGAGGGCCTACAGCCGACAACTGCCCAGAACGTGGACAACAAAAGAAGGGCACGAGGCCAGTATCGGTGTTCGAACGTCTAGGACCTCTCCAACCTCAGAGCCGTCCTAAGGAGTCCGCTCGAGCAAAGGGCCTTGAGAGGCCCAGGGATGACAAAGAAGAAGACAGGTTTCACCGCCCAAGGTGGTGCCCGATGGACTCGGACACACCTAGAAGCGTAGAGTGCAACGGCGTAACTTAGAAGAAGTCAAGCGCAGATTCCACGCCGCTAAAGAAAGCACGGCCCGATCCGCCGTCAAAGTAAGGCAGACTACGGAGACGGAGGGCGCGCGACAAGGAAAGAGTGGCGCCCAGCCAATAAAAGCCGATGCACGTATCGCCGGCACAAACATGGTGTTCGATTCCGGCAGAGTTCTCGCGCCACGAACAAATATGCTACCAAGGGCACGGTTTGATCGCGCCCACGGCCGATTATCTTTGAGAAGCCACGAGAAGGGTTACAAACATCCGAAAGCTCAGACCGCGGGCTACATCAATGGACAACCCGTCGCAAGATGTTGGTGGACACCGGAGCGGCATCAATATCATGCCGTACTCCATGCTACGACGCTTGGGACGCCCACGCAGACTGATCAAAACCAACGTCACGTTAAGCGACTTCAACGGCCGGAAACGCAAGGCGTTACAACGTGGATCCGACTGGGCAGGAAAACCATACCCACGTCATTTTTCGTCGTGAACAGCAAAAGTACCTACGCCGTCTTGCTAGGAAGGGATTGGATCCACGCTAATCGCCGCATTCCATCCACGATGCACCGGTTTAATACATGGGACGGGATGAAGTGGAGGTCGCCCATGCGATTCTATCGAGGTTTCCATTCTGGCATGAACATCCGGAAGCGAAGACCAAGAGCCGATCTCGAATCAGTTTGACGGCCTGTGAGCGCATTGAAGCGTCAAAAAACCGGGTGAGGCTGGTCTTATCCACTGGCCTGACAGAGTAGAAAGGTCCACGATCATACGTAGCACGGCCGATCCTCGCAATCGGCCACAAAAAATAAAAAGCAACGATCATACGACAAGCAGATCATGTAGTCGTAGCAGGGAGACGTCCTGCCATTGTAAAACCATGAGGTGTACGCCACCCTCGACTAACGCAATCAAAAGGGGCGATTCGCAATCGCCCAAATTATTTTTGTTGTCCTCACCACCGCTTGCCTGTTTAGCATCGACCGACAGTGACGGAAAGCTTGGGTATGGGTTCACATCCGCCGATGAACTGGAAGAGATTGATATTGGTCCCGGGATAAGCCACGACCAACATTTATCGCCAAGAAGTTAGATCCGGTCCGCGAGGCCCAATGATCGCCTGTTGAAACGATACCCGATCGCTTCGCCGACTACACGAAATGCTGGTTTAGACAGAGCATCATTGAGCATCGGCTCCCAAAAAAGGATTCGCCATTTCAGCGAGCACGACAAATGAAGGCCGAAATTCGGAAGAAGTCAAGAAGGAGGTCGAGAAAATGTTGATACCAAGTTAATCGGGCCATGCGGTATGTGAATGGATTTCTAGTATAGTGCCCGAGAGAAGAAGGATGGCCAATGGCGGGTCGCCATAGATTTTCGGGATCTCAACAGGCTACCCCAAAGGATGAGTATCCGATGCCAGTAGCGAGACGTTAATCAACGCAATGCTGGTCACAAGATCTTAAGTTTCATGGATGGCAATGCTGGTTACAACCAAATTTTTATGGCTCCAGAAGACATACACAAAACCGCATTCAGAGTACCAGGTTCAGTGGGGTTATTCGAGTATGTGGTCATGACGTTTGGACTAAAGAATGCGGGCGCCACATACGAGGGCCATGAATTATATTTTCCACGACCTGATCGGCAAGTCGGTGGAAATCTACATTGACGACGTGGTGGTCAAGTCTGCTTCAGCAAGGGCACTTGGGCGATCTACAACGTCTGGACCGAACAAGAAAGTTCGCCCGAGGATGAATCAAAGAAGTGTGCCTTGAGTAACGGCCGGTCGCCTCGGTTTCTTGGTCCATGAACGCGGATTGAGATCGGCTGAAGAGTAAGGAGGCAAGCGAACAATGAAGCCACCCACTACAAAGAAAGAGCTGCGCTCTCATCGGCAAGATCAACTTCGGACGATTCATCTCTAACTGTCAGAAGGATAGAGCCGTTCATGGGGCTCGTGAAAATTAAAGTCGACGAGGAATTCATTGGGGGCAGTAACAACAACGGGCCTTCGACGAGATCAAAGAATATCCGACAAAGCCGCCGTGTTAGTTCCACCCAGCCGCATAAACCGTTCTACATTTACTTGTCGCTATCGACACGCCCATCGCCTCTCGGTGGTACAGTGCATGATGGGCTAGAGCGAGTCGTATTCTACATAAGCGAAGGATGCCGGACGCAGAGACGAGGTATCCAGATATCGACAAGTTGTGCCTCTGCTTGTTTTTACATGCACCAAGTCGCGCCACATCTTGCTATCGAGAGGTCATCATCATATGCAAGTCGGACGTCATAAAGCACATGCTATCGGCTCCTATGTTAAAAGGCCGATTGGGCAAATGGATGTTTGCATTATCGAGTTTGACATCCGGTATCAACCCGAAGCTGTTAAGGGACAAAGGCTGATCTTATTGCGAGAGGATCAACACTAACATAGCAAAGACCTTGTCCATAAAAGCGGCTATGTTTTTCGACGGATCGGTTGTGACGATGGTCTGCGATAGGCATTTTGCTCGTGTCGCCTCGGGCAACATTTTCCTTCTCCATCAGGTTGTCTACCCTTCGCACCAACAATGAAGCCGAGTACGAGGCAATACGCAAGGATGGAGTTACTCCTCGGCCGGAGCGGAGGCGGTGGAACTTTTGGTGACTCGGTTGGTGATTTCCCAACTCACGGAGGAGTACAAGTGCGAGCGAGTCCTCTTCCCATTATGGTTGCACCGCCATGAGTTGATGGCACGATTCCGGACGTAAACTTCGCTGGATCCCGCGGTCGCAACATAGAGGCAAATGATCTTGCGCAGATGGCTTCAGCTATAAAGAGGCGTGAGGGAGCCGATATTCGTGCAGCCCCGAAGCCGACGACCGAGAGCCGATATCTTCAATTACTTGAAGGATTCGGCTCGGGGCACCTAAACGGATAAGGTACTGAGCCATGAAGTATGTGCTTATTGGGGACGAAATGTTTTACAGGACTCGAAGGATTATTGCTCAAATGTCCGAATACCGAGGCTAATCGGCTCCTACACGAGGTACATGAAGGCGCTGTGGGACTCACCACTGGCTCATAAGATGAAGTGGTTGATCAGAGATCGGGTTTTATTGGCCTACCATGCTCGAGGACTGTTTAAGTACTACAAAGGGTGTCAAGCATGTCGATATTTGGAAAAATTCAGATGGTACGCATCAAGAATGAATCCCATCATCAAGCCTTGGCCATTCCGAGGTTGGGGCATGGACATGATCGGCAAGATCAATCCTCCACAAGCAAGGGCCACATGTGGATCTTGGCCATCATGATTATTTTACCAAGTGGGTGGAAGCCGTCCCTATGAAGTCGAAGTTCAAAAGATGTCATCGATTTCGTGAAAGAGCACGTCATTCATAGGTTTGGGATTCCCAGACTATCACAACCGATGGAGGTTCGGTTTTATTTCTCACGAGTTCGTAAAGTTACGTGAGGACACGAGGATTAAGCGATACGGTCATCTCCGTACTACGCCAAGCAAATGGGCAAGCCGAGGCGCCCAACCAAAGTCTTATCAAGTCGATCAAGAGGAAAATCGATGAGCACCCTAGGCGTTGGCATGAGGTTTTATCGAGGCTTTATGGGCTTATCGCATGTCGTGCCATGGGGCGATAAAACCTCTCCGCACCATCCGGTCTATGGTCAAGAAGTATTGCCTTGGAAAATTACGGCTGGATCGAGACGTGTTACTTTTCGTAATGAGCTAACTGAAGAATATGCAACTTTGATGAGTGACACAGCGTGGAAGATGTGACCGAGCTTAGGCGTGGTCGCTTGAGAAAATAAAGAGAACAAGGCTAAAGTAGCTCGTGCCTACAACAAGAAGGTGAAGCCAAAGGAGTTCCACGTTGGAGATCCGGTATGGGAAGTCATGTTGCCCTTGGGTACTAAGGACGCAAGATATGGTAAATGGTCTCCAAAGGCACGGGCCGCATAAGGTCGACCAAGTTTTAAGAGGGAACGCGTACATGCTTGAGCAGTTGGACGGTGAAAAATTTCCAGTGGCAGTCAATGGCCAGCATCTCAAGAAGTATTTTCCAAGCATGTGGGATATGGGACAATAAAAACTTGAGGGGCCGATACGTGAGATCGGCTAAGTCGATTGGCAGCAAAATGTGGGGGCCGACGTTGAAAATCGGCCGAATAATATGGGGGCCGACGTTGAAAATCGGCCGAATAAAAAAAAACATCGGCATAAGTTACCAACAGTTGCCAGCCTGCACATGCAAGCTACTGAGGAAATGCCTTGAGGGCGTGGAGAGCATCAGCACGGAACTCAGTTATTTCAGCTTCGTCATCATAATCCTTGCTGGTCAATAGTTGTTCGTTCAGGGCACATTTTTCGATGGGCAATTGAGGTTTGGATCGCCCGTTTTGAAAAAAGAAGGACACAGGTCGCCTATTTTGAAAAAGGGTCGCAGGTTACCGTTTCAGACCAAGAAGTGGCCGTTTTGATGTGCCTAAAGATGCGACCAAATTTTCACCAACGTTCGTGACGCTAAGGATGGGCGTGCAATGAAACCATACGGTGTCAGCGTTTTGGTTTTCGGAGAAGCCGATGGGTGGTCATCAACTCTTGGCGATTGAACCTGTTGGACTTAATACGTGTAGTATGATGAGAGCCGATACGGTGTCATCGACTCTTTGGGCAGCGACCTATTTTGGCTATCGGCGAAATTAGGGGCAAACAAGCAAGGAGAAGCTTTGGGAACGGATTCTCATTCATTTGAAGATGATCGATTGCAAAAGGATGGTCGATTACAAAAGGAGTCCTGCTACTACTAATGCTACTGCTACTAAATCCTAATCGAGGCCGAGGTCGCTGCTTGCCGCCATCCTCCTCGCTGTCTTCGCCGCTACCAGCTCGTCTTATTCATCTTGAGGAAGCCAGTAGGGGCCTCCTCGTCCTCGTCCTCATCGTCATCGTCGTCTTCGGACCCGGCGGAAGTACTTCACGTGGTACTCCTCGGAGGAGGTGTCCTCCTCCTCTTCTTCTTCCTCTTCTTGAGGAGTCGACGCCATCCGTGACATGGCGCTGCTGCCGCCTCCGCCTCCCGTCGGCGAGGAATCGAGTTCTTCGCCCGTCTGTCGGACGATCGCCCTCTCGACTCAGACGAAAGTCCCAACCCCTCTCGTCCCACCATTGTGGGGCGAGAGTGTTGTACGCCACTGTCGGCGGGTGTTCCGGAGTTGGTTCGCGGTCACTGAGGCTATTGGAGGCGTGGGAGGACAGACCGGAGGAAGCAGAGGAGGCCATGGCGAGAAAGAGGGTTTTTCCGGTGGAGAAAGAGGGTTTTCGCTACGGGAGGAAGATGGGGACCGTGAACTGCTCAGCGGATTTAAATAAAGAGGAATAGTGAAGAAACGGTTCAATGCCATAGCAGTTTCCCTTATTGCGCCAAAATCGTCAAATCATGCAATCATGGAGGAGTTGAGAAGACAGGCATCATGATGAAGGGGTGGCGTGATTTATCTCAGCCGCCACGCTGCTCGACGTCAGCGTAACCCGATAGAAAAAAGGAAAACCGTGAAGAAAAACACATAGAGTGGTTTTGGAATTATCATTGCCAAAACCGGGGGCATGTGTTATCGCCATATTTTGGCCTCTGACGGATGGGCCGTGATCAAGATGGGCTTGGAGGATACATTATTCAACATGTTGTTGGATCGGCCTAGTGCGTGGATTTGGGCTGAATTGCCCGTGTATCTTGTATCTTAGTAGGATTCAGATTTGTTTAGGTTCCGTTTATGTTTAGATAAAGATAGAGTTGTAGAGTTATTCCAAAAGTAGAGAGTCTCCTGACTATAAATATGTACCTAGGGTTATTGAAAGAGGAAGGACAATCACGTTCACAACAAACACAATCTCGCGCATCGCCACCCTTGTTTCTAGGGTTTTTCTCGGGTAGTGCCATGTCGCTAGATCGCATCTTGCGATCTAGGCGATTTACTTATCGTTATCCGTGTTACTCGTCTGAAGCCTTGTTGATGGCGAGTAACACCTTTACCACAGATTTGTTAGAGCTAGCATCGATACTTTTACTATGATTGCTTATTTATGCTACCTCTAGCTATCTCGTCTTTGCACCTTCTCCCGGGTGTGAAGGTGGCATCTTGCTTGATTTCTGCTTAGTCGATTTGATCTGTTATAGTTGTGCCTTGTTCATCAAGGTTTAGTTTAATATCTACGTGGTTAGGCCTCACAAACGGGTCGAACGATCCGGTAATACGTAAGGTATGGTTTATTGATCTTAGAGGGGACGTTCCGGGAATTGACGTTATGTTGGTTTTTAGGCCTTCTCTAGGATCGGTTTTCTACTATTTTTCGTATCTATTAGGCTCAACTACGCGTGGGGACGCCCGTTATGGTGAAAACACCAAACTATCGAGATCGATTTAGCTTGTAGTAATTAAGCAAAACCCCATGTTATCATAGATCCAATGCGAGCCATGGGGATAATCGGCTCAAAGCCGATTTCTGTGGAAACAGGAGCCGATCACGGCTCGAATTTTACGATACTTGTTTACCGTGCAGAAACCAATCGAACAATCCATCACCTTCCCGACTGGTATAGGTCGTGGCACGCTCGAACCAAACAGACGCGTGCGGAAGATTTGCGGGCCGTTGACCGAGGGACCAGGGCCCACCAGCCGCTCTGGGAGCCTCCCGGCTCTTCGTGTTGCTCGTCGCTGCCCGCCGGTGAGTTTTGACAGGCAACACCTCTATACTATGATTGTTTATGCTCTCTAGGGCGATCCTAGTCATCCTTATATACACATCCTAGTCATCCTTATATACACGGGCGACTTAGCTAGGGTTACAGATCGGACCTTAGTCGGTATAGAGTCGGATCCCTAAGGGGAAGCCGCCTTCTTCGACTTGTCTTACATGTCAAGTTATCTACGTCATCTTGCTCCTGGACTCGATCTGGACTGATTAAGCCTATCAGGGAGGGGCAGCCATGGGCCTCCCTGGTCTTAGGGCATGGCCAACGCATGGCCTTAGCCTACTGCCCCGCAGACCACGTAGGCTCGGATGCCACGGTGTCATGCTCTGCAGCGACAGGCGCTGCCTTGGGAAGAGGCAGCCTCCTCATGTCAAAAGCAGAAAAAAGCAAAGAAGAAAGAAGAAAAGTTAAGTAAGATGGGGATAAAACCAGAAGAGGATGACGTGATGAGAGCAAATAGATGGGTCCCATGTACCACTGCTTTGGTTGGATGGATTTCTTTAGAACGGTAGTCTCAGCGCTGCAAACCTACGTGGAGGCGATGAAGCTACCCCTTGGTACCGCCTCCTTTGCTGGTGCTCTTATGGATCGTCTCCACCTTGTTGGCCTACCTATTTGGTATTCTCATATCACTATTGATTTCGATTAGCCGATAAATTTATGCTCTACACGGATATGCTCCACCCCTCTTCTCCAATTGGAAACTTAGTTTACGATGTGGTAAATTGGCGTATGGGATTATCTTGGGACCACCATTAGCATGCTGATTATCCAAGACCATTCAAGGCACCCAGATAGTATAATTAATTTACACGTGCTATCTGAAATAGAGGTGGCCAATTGAGAGCACAATTGAACCTTTGGGCGTAGCCCGGCTGCTTGTCCATAGCGGCTACATGCTTTTGCGCCCTGCGCTGCCGCCGATTGAAACACTGTCCCTGAATCCGCTTCACGAAATAATCAAATTTCAGTTTCGGCAAATGACATACGGAGCAAACTCGGCACCTAGTGAGTACCACTCTCTGTACAAATGCCGTTTTCAACAACTACCACGTTGTGGTGTTGCAGCCTGCAGGTATTCAAAGGTATGGCACTCCTGTTTAAAAAAAAGTATGGTACCGGTTAAGAGCAACCCTAACCCATCTCGTAAAAGTGGTCAAACCTGTAAAAAAGAGTTGTTTACAATTTTGGTCGAAAGAACGCCCAGACCAGATCCCGTAAAACTTGATCGACCTTGAAATATTCGACAGGACACTGGGAATCCATACGCGAGAACATCATATGTGCAATGCAGTTTGGAATGCCATTCCGCTTGCCCCCTAAAACTGGTCAAACCTCTTCGGAAAAGACGCGCCGCAACACTTTTGACGCGGAACTCGTCGGAGTCTGCCGATGCACGCAGGAAGAGGCCGGAATCGACCACTGATCCCAATTGGGGTGGGCTTGACCTCCACTGCCGACGCGAAACCGGAACGAGCAAAACGAACCAGGCGAGGTGCAGCCGGAGAAGGACGAGGCGGCGACGGGAACACACATGGCAAAAGCTAGAAGTACACTTATTTGTGGACGGAGAGAGTAATTGTCCGTTCTGTCCGGGACATTTTCGTAACATCAAAACGATTTTCGTTGCCTTGTAAACACATTTTGAAGGATTAACATCTCAAAAAACACATTTTGAAGGATTAACTTTTACAGGAACATAAAATAATATCCCTGTTTATTCAATTAGTCATGTGATTTTAGCCATAGTATCGCATGGGCATATCTGTCCTAAAATACCCTGCATTCTGGATTTAGTTAAAGTCAATATGTTTAGTCAAATTTTATAAAGTTTGACCTTAACTAAACCTAGAATGCAGAGTATTTCGAGACAGAGGGAGTATGTGTTATGCTTTTTTAGTGCGTTATTACTGATCCTCTTTCTTTGGATGTTTTGAGATACGGGAGTCAGTTGCCAGGAGTATGATGGTGGCGTTAATTATGGATCAGTTTGATGGAAGGATATCTGCCATTGGTTTGTTGCTTTGTACTTCCTTCGTTTTAAAATATAAGATGTTTTAAGTTTGTGAAAAAGATGAATTTAGACTTGTTTAGCATGCAGGTTCACTCAACTTTAAAATAAATCTACATACTAAAAAAGGTTTAGATTTATTTTCTTCATAAAACTAAAACATCTTATATTTTAAAACCGAGGGAATAGTGCTTAGAAGGTGGACGAGAGTTTGGTTGCTGACAATCATCGTCTGACCCGCACGTCTGACTCGAACTGATAAGCCCTGTTCATCGGCAACTGCTTCCCCACCGTCTCCTCCACCTTCTCCTGAATCATCGTCACAGATTGAATCCAACCTTTTCTTCTTGCGCCCAGTGGAGGGGCGGCCAGATGGATCCTCCTGCCGAGACAGAGATTCTGGAAGGAGGGTGAGATTCAGTTTCTTTTCGACCTGTATCCATGGATTGTAACTCATCCTCGATCCTAATTCCAGGGTCGCCCCGGATCACGACGGATCACCCACGGACGACGGCGACACGCCGGTATCCATGGTGCTCGACAACGGCGACCTCCTCCTCGAGATCATGCTCCGCCTCCCCCTCCCCACCACCCTCGTCCGCGCCATCCTCGTCTGCAAGCGCTGGTTCCTCCTCGCCTCCGAACCCTTCTCCCTCCACTGCTTCCGCCGCATCCACCCGCCCCGCCTTCTCGGCTTCTACGTCTCCACCAGGTCCACCACCACCCACCTGCCGCTCCGCCCGCGCTTCGTCCCCATGACGCCACCTGAAGCTGATAGGCCGCCGCCGCCGCCGCCGCCTGACTCAGACCAGCCGCCTGAGCCTGAATCAGAGCAGCCGCCGCCGCCTGAGCCTGAATCAGACCAGCCGCCGCCGCTTGAGCCTGAATCAGAGAAGCCGCCTGAGCCTGATTCTGCCCACCCGGCGCCACAAGAGCAGGAGCTCTCCGCGGCCATCCGCATGGCCGAGACCTACAGCCTGGACGCGTACAAGGAGGAGTTTACGTGCATCAGCGACCTCCAGAACGACACCTTGCTCGTCAGCGGCTTCCGCGGCGAGAGTTTCGCAGTCGAAGTGCACTGGCCGCTGAGTCCTCACCGAGGCGTCGTCGCCATCCCGGTGACCCCGTACGACCAGCTTGACGGCACAGCGGGCACCGCCGCCCACTTCATCCTCAAAGTGCAAAGCGGCCGCAGCCACAGCCTCGCCTTCGTATGGCTCTCCATGGGGTTCCTCATCAAAGGAAAGGGCGAGTACTCCCTGAAATACAAGGCGCACATATACGTTCTGCAAGAAGATGGCCAGTGGCGCTTCCGTGCATCGGCCGCCGCGGTGCTCCCTTCTCCCAAGTCGAACTCGAGACCTCTGCTGGTCGGCACCAAGATCTATCTGGAGCACTCTACCAGCATTGCCGCACTGGACCTGAAAACCTCGACCTTCTCCGAGATCCCCCTCCCGGAAGGAATGGAGCGGTACAGTTATGAGGATATGGTGCTGGCGGCGTTCTATGATTCAGGGGTTTGTCTCATCCATCTTGATGAGGACCTCCAGCTTTTTATCTGGCTCCACATCGATGGCGGCACCGGCACGCCCACCTGGCTGCCTATTGACTTCATTAGCTTGCCTGAGATGTTTGAAACTTTGGGGATGACAGGTTGGACGGATTATGACGAGCCTGCTACTCTTTTCCAAACAGCCCAGATGGGGGATTTTGTAGAGTTTGTGTTCCTCAAGTTGGGAAACTGTGCATTCTGCCTCGATACCAGGCGCAGGGTGTTGCGTAAAGTGTATGAGGTGACGCAAGAGGATCAAACTCTAGAGCAGCTCCATCCTTTGATGACGACATGGCCTCCTAAATTTCCTGAGCTCAAGGGTGATCATCTTGCAAGGTTTGCCAGAACTTTATATGCGGATTCTGTTAATACTTTTGTGCTCATTTGCTTTTTATATATGCTTATATGTGGTGGAAACTTGAGGTTTGAATCAACGCATTATCATAAAATGTTATATGTTGTAGGATGCAACTGATTATCCTACATTTCATTACTTTTGTTGCTGTTTCATCTCATCTACCATCCATCGTTTGGTAATAGCCGTGAAATGTGTATATGATTATTTGCCTTTAGCCTTCTTAATTTCGGTGATCTCTGAGCTCTGATGATATTACTCATTTTATATGCGAATTATATTAATACTTTGGTGTGCTCATTTGCTTGGTATATGCTTATTATCTGTGGTTCAAACTCGTGGTGTTGATCAACGCATTATCATAAATGTTTTATCTAATGGTCTGCACTGATCATCCTGTATTCATTACTTTTGTTACTGTTTCATCTCATCTACCATCAATCGTTTCGTATATAAGTGAAATGTGTATATGATTATTTGTTCCATAGGCTATCTTAAAAACTCTATTCAAGCATCATATTGATGGATAAACTGTAAGCGTATCTGCTCTGGACAATATTTCGTTTAATCTGTATACTCGAACTTGTGTAACATTTTGGCTTTTGATGACCACGTAATATTTGCTACTGTCGTACCTTCTCTTTTGTCTTTGACTACCTTTAGATGCCTAGTCACCCTTTTGCTGATTCCTTTCCTTTTTATTTCTAATCCAAATAGAAATGTCAGCTGAAGAACAAGGATGTTATCAAGAGTTATATGGCATCTGCCTTCACGGAGGAGCAGTGAGTCTCAAGTCTTGTAGTACAGTTAAATGCTGCGTTACTGCCAAGACCTGGTTTCGACATGTCATTGCTATTTTACTTTTTATTTAATAAAACATATAAATATAAAAGGGACTCCAGTTAAAATAGCTGCCTTAGAGATTGAAAGGGCTTACAATCTTTTGTTCAGTAAGTCTTAACAGTCTGTAACCTTTTTTTAGTGTCAGCAATGGAATTCTTTTTAGCAAATAATCGCTATTGTGCTTTTTAGCTCTACTGTAAGCTTTTAGTACTTGTGCCATTATGGGATTCCAACAAATTCTGTTATATTTATTTTATCCTAATGATATTTCTACTTTTTTTGCGGAGAAATGATACTTCTACTTATTGAGCCATGCAATGAAACAACTGAATATGTTACGAGTAGTACATATTACTGCTTGGTATTGTAATGAAAACAGATGTTAAAATGCTAGAAAAGAATGCTGGTTATCAATGAAACATCAGGGTTTGCTTGATGTTAGGTGCCTGAAGTGAAAACTCTTTCTTTATTCTTTTTTAACATATTAGCACTGTTGTGCTCTAACTAAAAAGAGAGTAAGGCTAGATAAGAATGCTAGTAGTATGCTTTGCTTGATATCAGATAATCAAAGATTCAAAGGTTTGAATTTCTTGCACTAAATTATAATTAAAATCACATATAGGGTCATCCTTTTAGTTAGTAGCCTGAATGAAAAGTAATGTAGTTGACTCTTTGATTAGACTGCCTGAATTACATTCAGAATGTTCTGACCTATAGTCAGAGTATGTATTTTGGGGGCTCTCAGAGTCTCGGTCATTGCTTTCTGGCTTACCTTGTGCCTATGCCTGTTAGCCCTGTAAGGCTGGAGTGCTGGACCCCGGTTGTCTAGAAAGTTCAGTGTGTCAGTTAGCTTCAGATTGTATCAAACAAAGCTATTCTGCATTTTTACAGAACGTCTAGTTTGAAAGTAAACAATATTGCTAGTAAAATGCAGGTTCTGATCAATTTACACAAGTTCACATTTCCTGTAAAATGCATGTTCTGACCAACCTGTAGAAATTCACTAGTACTTGTATGAATCCAAGGAATCCAAAAACTGAAGAAATGATGTCAGTGTGTAGACAGCAGACTTGCTTAATTTTTCCTCCGATTCTTGTGTTGCCTGTTTCTGTTTCGAAACCCCGTGTTGCTTCAAGTCCTCGTCTTGCTCATGACTTGACTTGATATTAGGTGCCCAGAGTGAAAATCTTGCTTCAAGTTCTTTTTAACATATTAGCGCTTTGGTGCTCTAACTAAAAAGAGACTATAAGGCCAGAGAAGAATGCTAGTAGTATGCTTTGCTTGATATCAGATAATCAAATTGAGAACTTCCTGCACTAAATGTTTTTCATTCTGTACATATTAGTCCATGTTACATTAATTATGCTAGTATTGAAATGATACTGTGTTCATGCCTGTACATTTCATTCTATACTCCGTTTAGTACTGAGTTCACCAAGCCTTTGTTCTCTTACCGCTGCCATATACTATGATGCATTTACCAGAGCCTACGTAAAGGCTGGCATCAACTCCTTAGAGAACCAAACAAGAGTGCATTTTGGACTGTCAAGGCAAGCGTTTCAACCTTTGCTGTTGCACTAGATTTAGTACACATCTCGTTAACCGATCCCGACTCAGCACTCAGCAGTGGTGAACAATAAGACCGATTCTTCAAATATCAAGACTTGGACGCAAGCGGATCAGACGAGTTAACTGCTAAACATCGTGCATACAAGGAGTATTGTTCGCGAAATAAGATCACATGATCGAGTACAGGTAGCAGTGGATGCAGTTAGAACTGCTTCTATGAAGAAAATGCAGCTCTCTGTTCAACACAGTTAGAACTGCTGGTTCTAAGGAAATGCAGATCTTTGCTCTTCCTTGATGGCGCACAAATTGTCACTGACCATCCGAAAGCTTTCAGATATCCTTCTTCTTCGCTTCAAAATGCATATCTGTTTCAGAGAGAAAAGAAAAACAGAGGACGTTTCAGAATATCTGTTTCCTTGCGATTTTTTAGCTTCAAAATATCAGACGGGCTAGCGAGTGGGAACGAGAGCAACTAACTCTCGTAGCTAGCGTTCTGTTGAGGATCATGAAACATGTCAGGATTGCTAACCCTTTACGGCTGGAGTGCTGGACCCCTTTTGTCTAGAAAGTTCAGTGTACCATTGGCTAGTTTCAAACTGTATCAACAAAGCTAGTCTGCATTTTTTTTGCAGGACGTTTAATCTATGTGCGGATTTTCGTGGGGGCGGGGTCAAGAAATCTGGACTCGATTTGGTAAGAATCAGTTTGGTAGGAACTCTTTTTAGCTTGCGGCAGGAGGAACACACGGTTTTTCTCGAACCTGCTCCTAGCAGGCGGGCCGCGGACGAGCTGCCGCATGGATGAACGAGAAGTCATTGCTTTGTAGGCTTGAAGATGGGTTAAGTTGTTGTCGTATGGGACGCTAGACAAGGCAAGCTTAGTTTAGCTCCTAAATTCAGAAAATACCTGAAATTCGATCGCTTTTTGTGATACTGAATACTGTTGTATCTGGTTCATAAATTTCAGGCTCGTAACAGCACAAATGCTACCCGTCGGGGAGGCCTGAGAGACGGTGGTGTACCCTGTGGCGGATGTCAGCGGTTTGAATCCGCTTATCTCCAGCCCGTGAACTTAGCGGACTACCTCTGTTCCAAAATATAAGCTTTTTTTTTACCAAGCTAAAACATCTTGCCATAAAGGCTCATAATATTGTGTTCGAATTTCATTGTGATATAGCACATGATGGCCCAAGTTCATAATGGAAAGGTGCTCATAAGAAGTGGTTAAAAAGGGGAAGAAGGGACGTAGGGTTACCGACGACGAATTACGGCTAGAAAATTATGCACCCTCGAGAAATCCGTAGGGTAAATACCATCATAAATACGCTGATAAGTTGTGTCAGAAAACACCTTAGAGAAAAGCTAAAAAAAGTATCGAAGACATAGGCTAATTACAGTCCAAAAATCACGGACGAGTAGGTGTGGCAAATAAGAGTAATGCTACATCTACAAAAAGTTTTTACAGACACAGCAGCACAAATCAGAACGTGCTCCGGTTTTCAAGCAAGAATAAAAAATTCAACCAACGCATGTGCTACATGTCAGTCCGTAAACTCTCCGTGAACTGCACCGTCCGCAAGTCTAGGATTACCGGGCAAATAATTACCATCGAGTAATTAAGTAAAAGAAACGTAACAGCCAGTCACAAACGTAGAGTAACCAACCACCGTAGAAAAATTATGGGCAAAAGTAGGGTAAAAATTTACATCCGAATAGTTAAAAAAAGAGACGTAAAAGACGTGGTTACATTGTCGAGTAATTAAGCAAAAGAAACATAACAACCAGTCAAAAACGTAGAGTAACCACCGTAGAGAAATTACTCGGTTAAAAAGTAGGATAAAAATTTACATCCAAATAGTTAAAAAAAGAGACGTAAAAAACATGGTTACATTTTGTTATAGAAGTAGACACGGCAGGGAATTTATTACCAAAGAGTTGCGTCAAAAATTATAGTCAAAAGTGTCTAAGAAGAGAAGCTTAAAAAAAGAATATACTATAGCTAAAGTCTGTCTGCCAACAACTGATTGGTAGATAATAGCCTATCTATAGTGCCCATGGATGGAGTCGCTGTGACATAGTGCTAAGTAATTTAGACTAGTAAAATGCATATAGTACTAGTTTATGTTATTACCTTCATAGTGGGTAGTAACATGTGTGTGGTGTCATGCAAAGAGTAATTTAATTAGGTTATCGACTCATATGATCTTGGTACGTGTGATGTTAAAATAACTAGCTAAGTTACTACCTTTCTTTCTTTCTTAATTAATTATCATGTCATGTTATCAAATTTTTTATTTGGCATTGCATGTATATACATGTTACTAACTAAATTACTTCTCGGAGTTCAAATATGTTCGCCTTTATACAAGTATCTATGGGTATGGCCTCTGACGTCAGAGGCCAAAGCTCTGAACGTCCACGGCAGAGGAGTTGCGTTCCATTGCCTGCGTTGGTGGCAGCATCAAGTTGGTCACCATGGATGGCTATGGCCAGCGGCCCGGTAGTGAGTTATCGCTGACCATACTCTGTGGACGGACCTATGTGAGGACTCGTTCGTTTTTCTGGGTTTGTATCCGGGCATGGAATTTATCCAGGCATGGAATGGGTTGATCCCATCCCTACACCTAATCCAAACTAACCCCGGTTAATCCATTCCCGAAAATCCCTCGTACGTTTTAGCCGTTTGGCTAACCCATGCTAATTTGAGATCGCCATCTCCGTGCTCTTTGCTGGCTCTACTCTCCGAGCTGAGTTTAGGCCTATAATACAGTCCGGGATCAAACGAAGACCAGCTTCAATCCATGGGCTGGAAATAATACCTGCCTGGCTGGACAGCCGGGTTCTGGAAGCAATCCAAGTCAATCCATGCCTCTTAGGGAATAACCGAACGAGGCCTGAGGCCTGAGGGACATCTGGGCGAGCCAGGCCTACCTCTCGTTGGGCTTGCCCAACATCTTGCCGTCGTTCCCGGTGCTGAGCATGGACCAAGACGAGACGTCATCTGCCTAGTCGCCACTCACTGAAACGTGGCAGCAGACAGGAGTAAAATAGAGTACAGAAGCCAGTATTTGCTTTGCGTTGACATGCAGAATAACTAGGTCTCCCAACGTCCAACAAATACAGAGCAACTATATTCTCAACTCTTTGCCAGTCAGTGCAGTGCATACTTCTTTTCTTTTCAGTAGAGCTACCCTCAACCAGCCTTCTTCCGTAATCTCATTTTTAAAATTGCTCAAACTTCTTAACTAGTAGTTTCAACGTCAATTTAAAAGTATAAACAATTTTGGCGGATGAGATTCTACGGGAGAAAATAGTCGCCAAGCTGTTCAAAGAAGGACCTATAGCGCTTGGACGACCACGAGGAAGGTACTTGCCACTAACCATACACAAGTTGTATGTTTTTTCTCGCTGGGAAATCCACAGGATAGCATAACAATTAACAATGTACATAGAGTAGCAAAGAGAACCATGTAATCTTATCAGGCGGTAACGACTCAACTTTGTGGTCTTATAGTAGTACAAAATAATGTTTCGAGTACGAGTAGAACCGATATGCATGGCATGGTTTTTATTTTTTACTTAGTGGAGAAGAAATTAAAACCGAACATCATAAACTTGCATTGGTACTCTACTGCAATTGCACTTTACTATGTACAAGTGTTATCGCCATATTTTGGCATAAGATGGAGATGGGCCGTGATCAAGATGGGCTTAGAAGATACATATATTCAACGTGTCGTTGGATCGGCCTAGTGCGTGGATTTGGGCTGAATTGCCCGTGTATCTTGTATCTTAGTAGGATTCGTATTTGTTTAGGTTCCGTTTATGTTTAGATAAAGATAGAGTTGTAGAGTTCTTCCAAAAGTAGAGAGTCTCCGGACTATAAATATGTACCTAGGGTTATTGAGAAAAAGAGGACAATCACGTTCACAACAAACACAATCTCGGCGCATCGCCACCCCTTGTTCTAGGGTTTTTCTCGGGTAAGTGTCGCCTAGATCGCATCTTGCGATCTAGGCGATTTACTTATATCGTTGTCCGGTGTTACTCGTACTAAGCCTTGTTGATGGCGAGTAACACCTTTACCACGATTTGTTAGAGCTAGCATCGATACTTTTACTATGATTGCTTATTTATGCTACCTCTAGCTATCTCGCCTTTGCACCTTCTCCCGGTGTAAAGGTGGCATCTTGCTTGATTTCTTAAGTCGATTTGATCTTATAGTTGTGCCTTGTTCATCAAGGTTTAGTTTAATATCTACGTGGTTAGGCCTCACAAACGGGTTGAACGATCCGAATACGTAAGGTATGGTTTATTGATCTTAGAGGGATGTTTCCGGAATTGACGTTATGTTGGTTTTAGGCCTTCTCTAGGATCGGTTTTCTACTATCTTCGTATCTATTAGGCTCAACTACGCGTGGGACGTTCCGTTGCGTGGTGAAAACGTTAAACTATCGAGATCGATTTAACTTGTAGTAATTAAGCAAAACCCCATGTTATCATAGATCCAATGCGAGCCATGGGGACAATCGGCTCGAAAGCCGATTCTTAGGAAACTGGAGCCGACCACGGCTCGAATTTTACGATACTTGTTTACCGCAGAAACCAATCGGAACAATCCATCACCTTCGACCAGGTATAGGTCGGTGGCACGCCTCGAACTAAGACAGACGCGTGCGTCGGAAGATTTGCGGCCGTCGACCGAGGGACCAGGCCCACCAGCTCTGGGAGCCTCCGGCTCTTCGTTGCTCGTCACGCCCGCCGGTGAGTTTTGACAGCAACACATTCTCGCACGCCCGGGACATTCAACAACATCTACATCAATGTCCGACGCCACGATGGAGAACAGGCCGGTCACGTCGAGCTTCTGCCGAGCACAAAGCGAAGTATGACGAGATAAAGAGCTCTTGAAGCCGACCTCATCGGCTCTTTCGAGAGGACCGTTCGCGTGGCATCGGTGGAAGGATTCTCCGAGGGGCTCTCGATGAAGTGGATCTGCTTCCTTCGGAGGAACGCTCGTGGCTCTACGACAGAGGTCAACTACATGGTGGCTCATTCTCTACACCGCCACTCGAGAGCCCAGTGAACGCGTTCGAGCGGGTCGCGGTTCGCGTGGTCCAGAGATCATGAAACATCGATTCCGTCGGGGCCCACTTTAGGAACCCACCAAGGAGAAAGACCGCTCCACACCAGCCGCAATCGCCATTCACATCGCGGCTCCAGAGCCGCCAGATCAGGCATATATTGTCTACAAGGCGGAGGCGATCCAGTGATTGCCAATTCCTGTCGAGCCACCCAAAGAGATCCCGCATGGGTACATATGTGCCTACGTCGGATCGCAACAACTTGGCGCGCACCAGATCGCAATCGCAGGAGTGTCCGCGGCGGGGTTCCTACGCAGGTCTTCGAGAGCAGCGCGTTCGAGCAACGATGTCAGGATGGACGCCGACAAATAGGCGGCTAGCCAAGTATGCCACCGAACAAGCCATGAGAGTCTAGCCTCGCAGCTCAAACAAAGGATCAAATCACTACCATCCCGAGAGATCGGTTAAACCGTGCGAAAAGGCGCACCATCGGCTACTCAAAGCCGCACCAACGAAGTTTGACCTGATTCCACTACCACCCAAATATAAGCTCCCGAGTTCTCAAGATTCAGCCGGATCGGAGGGTCAAGCTCGATCGAGCACATAAGCCGATACCGCACAGCTAGGCATGATTTCGCATCGGATCAAATGCGCGTGAGATTTTTGCACAATCTCTAACAGACCAGCCTTTGGGTGGTACACCGCCACCTGATTCAATTCGCACCGAAACAACTAGAAGAATAGTTCCACATCCAATACCATTCGGAAGCTACCGAGGTGGCATTGCGCACTGGCGCAAGTACGAAGCGGGGAAATCAGTAGCCGAATACATCCAGCCGCTTCAGACCATCAAGAACAGATGTTACTCTCGCTTAACCGAGAAGGAAGCAATCGAGTGGCGATGTGCCTCTCAAGACCCATCAAGGACGTGGCATTCCGTAGAATACAACTCATTGGCGCATGGCCCGTAAACGACGATGTACGAGCAGCGCCACTGAGTTGTACCAAGACAAATTCAGACGTCCGATAAGCCCGGTCGATGCAGAAGAGGAAGATCCTACGCAGGACCGAGGTAGGTAGCCGAATGGGCTCGGGCAGATCCGTGGCTGTAAATGGGTGAAACAGCAAGGGCTGCGAGAGGTTCGACTTGATATGAGCAAAACCGAGCAGATATTCGATCCATCCAAGGAGAAGCGGTGAGGTTGCCCGAAGGCCACAAAATCCCTACGGCTCAGGAGATGAACGGGAGGCCATACTGCAAGTGGCATCATTCGTTCACTCACCCCACCAACGAGTGCAAGGAGCTTCGCCGCCAAATCCAGATGGCTATAGAACAAGGCCGTCTGATCCTCGCCGATTCGCCATGAAAGTGGACACGAACCCGTTCCCCGGTGTCAACATGATAGAGCTCAGTCGCTCCGCGAGACGTCAACTGGACTTTTCGTTCGGTGTCAACATGGCTGGGTCTGGGCACCACCATGACACGTACAAGGAAGGAGGCGATCACTCTCGGGGCAAAGAAAGAGAGAAGGCTGGTCCACGCGACCGGCCCAGCCACGATGACGGGAGATACTTATCAGAGGAACAGCAGGAGGGTGCGGTATCGAAGCCACATTCCACGCATCTCCTTAATAAGTATGAGCGTCAAGATGATCAACGCGCCAAAGACAAAGGAGGCAATGAAGGACATGGGCACCTCGCCAGAGACCACCCAAAGAGAAGGAAGGCGCACAAACATTGGGATTGCCCTTTTTCAAGCATTGGGACGTGGAATGAGCCGATTGCCCACACCGACAACCGCCTGTAATGTGGACAACGAAGAAGGGCACAAGGCCAAGATCGGTGTTCGAACGTCTAGGACCTTCCAACCTCGAGCCGTCCTAAGGAGTCCGCTCGGCGAAGGGCCTTGAGAGGCCCGTGGATGACAAAGAAGAAGACAGGTTTCACCATCCAAGGTGGTGCCCGATGGACTCGAGACACACCGTAAGCGAGAGTGCAACGGCCGTAACTTATAAGAGGTCAAGCGCAGATCTCCACGCTAAAGAAAGCACGGCCGATCCGCCGTCAAAGTAAGGCGACTACGAGACGGAGGGCCGCGACAAGGAAAGAGTGGCGACCTGTTAATAAAAGCCGATGCACGCATCGGGCACAAACATGGTGTTCGTGCTCCCGCAGAGTTCGCGCCACAAACCAATATGCTACCAGTGGCACAACTTGATCGCGCCCACGGCCGTTATCTTCGAGAAGCCACGTGAGAAGGGTTACAAACATCCGAAAGCGCCAGACCGCGGGCTACATCAATGGACAACCCGTCGAAGATGTTGGTGGACACCGAGCGGCGATTAATATCATGCCATACTCCATGCTACGACGCTTTGGGACGCCCACCGCAGACCTGATCAAAACCAACGCCACGCTAAGCGACTTCAACGGCCGCGTCGGAAACGCAAGGCGTTCAACGTGGATCTAACCGTGCAGGAAAACCGCATCCACGCCATTTTTCGTCGTGAACAAAAAGTACCTACGCCGTCTTGCTAGGAAGGGATTGGATCCACGCTAATCGCTGCATTCCATCCACGATGCACCGTTCGTCTGATACAAGGGACGGGATGAAGTGGAGGTCGCCCATGCGGACGATTCTATCGAGGTTTCCACCCTGGCATGAACATCCGGGAAGCGGAAGACCAAGAGCCGATCTCGGAATCAATCTAGACGGCTGCGAACGATTGAAGCTACAAAACGGGTGAGGCTGGTCTTATCCACTGGCCTTACAGAGTAGAAAAGCCCACGACCATCCGTGGTACGGCCGATCCCTGCGATCGGCCACAAAAAATAAAAAAAAGCAGCGATCATACGACAAGCAGTGCATGTAGTCGTAGCAGAGAGACACTCTGCCACTGTAAAATAATAAGGTGTAAACCGCCCTTGGCATACGCAAGCAAGAAGGGGGCCGATTCAGGCGATCGGCCCAAATTATTTTTGTTGTCCTCACCCATCGTTTGCCCTGTGTTTAGCGTCGATTTGACAGGTGACGGAAAGCTAGGGTATGGGTTTACATCACCGATGAGCTAGAAGAGATCGACATTGGTCCTGGGATAAGCCACGACCAACATTTATCAGCAGAAAGTTAGAACCAAGTCTGCGGGAACCGATGATAGCCCTGTTGAAACAATATCCAGATTGCTTTGCATGGGACTACACAGAGATGCCTGGGTTGGACAGGAGCATCATCGAGCATCGGCTCCCGCTCAAAAAAGGATTTCGGCCATTTCAACAATGAGCACGACAAATGAAGGCCAAATTTTGGAAGAAGTCAAGAAAGAAGTCGAGAAAATGCGACGCAAGTTGATCGCACCATGCGGTATCTTTGAATGGATTTCTAGCATCGTGCTCAGAGAGAAGAAGGGCGCCAATGGCGTGTTGCTATAGATTTTCGAGATCTCAACAGAGCTACCCCAAAGGATGAATATCCGATGCCGGTGGCAGAAACATTGATCAATGCAGCTGGTCATAAAATTTTGAGCTTCATGGACGGCAATGCCGGGTACAACCAGATCTTCATGGCTCCGTAAGACATACACAAGATCGCATTCGAGTCCTGTGGTCCGTGGGGTTGTTTGAATATGTAGTCATGACGCTTGACTGAAAATGCCGGCGCAACGTATCAAAGGGCCATGAATTATATCTTCCATGATCTGATCGGCAAACTGGTGGAAATCTACATCGATGACGTGGTGGTCAAGTCTGCTTCGGCGCAAGGGCACTTGGGCGATCTGCAACGCGTCCTGGACCGAACAAGAAAGTTTGGCCTGAGGATGAATCCAAAGAAGTGTGCCTTCGGAGTGACGGCCGGTCAGTTCTTAGGTTTTTTGGTCCATGAACGCGGAATTGAGATCGGCCTGAAAAGTCAGGAGGCAGTACGAACAATGAAGCCACCCACCACAAAGAAAGAGCTGCGATCTCATCGGCAAGATCAACTTCACGACGATTCATCTCTAACCTGTCAGAAGAATAGAGCCGCTCATGGGGCTCGTAAAAATTAAAGTCGACGAGGAGTTCACCGGGGCGTAACAACAACGGGCCTTCGACGAGATCAAAGAATATCCGACAAAGCCGCCAAGGTTAGTTCCACCCCAAACGCATAAACCGTCTATATTTACTTGTCGCTGGTCGACACGCCCATCGCCTCGGTGGTGGTACAAGTGCATGATGGGCTAGAGCGAGTCGTATTCTACATAAGGTATGATGCCGGATGCGGAGACGCGGTATCCGTGATATCGACAAGTTGTGCCTCGCTTGTTTTTACATGCACCAAGCTACGCCACATTTTATCATCGCAGAGGTCATCATCATATGCAAGTCGGACGTCATAAAGCACATGCTATCGGCTCCTATGTTAAAAGGCCGATTAGGCAAATGGATGTTTGCATTATCGAGTTTGACATCCGTATCACCGCGAAAGCTGTTAAGGGACAAAGGCGCCGATCTTATTGCCGAGAGGATCAACACTAACATAGCAAAGACCGTCCATAAAAGCATGGGCTATGTTTTTCGACGGATCGCTTTGTGACGATGGCTGCGGCATCGGCATTTTCCTCGTGTCGCCTGGGGCAACATTTTCCTTCTCCATCGATTGTCTACCTCTCCCACTAACAATGTAGCCGAGCACGAGGCAATACGCAAGGATGGAGTTACTCCTCGCCGAGCGAAGCAGTGGAAATTTTGGAGACTCCAAGTTGGTGATTTCCCACTCACGGAGGACTACAAGTGCGGAGCGAGTCCTCTTCCCATTATGGCTGCACCGCCATGAAATGATGACGCAATTCCCAGACATCAACTTCACTTGGATCCCACGCGCAGAATACCGAGGCGAACGATCTTGCGCAGATAGCTTCAGGATACAAGGATATGGTAGAAGGAGCCGATGTCCGTGCAGTTTAGAAGCAGATGATCGAGAGCCGATATCTTCAATTACTTGAAAGATTCGCTCGGGGCACCTAAACGGATAAGGTACAAAGCCATGAAGTACGTGCTTATTGGGGATGACATGTTTTACAGACTCGAAGGGCTATTGCTCAAGTGCTCGGGACACCGAGGCCAATCAGCTCCTACATGAGGTACACGAAGGAGCCTGCGGAACTCACCAATCGGCTCATAAGATGAAATGGTTGATCAGGCGATCAGGGTTTTATTGGCCCACTATGCTTGAGGACTGTTTCAACTACTACAAAGGGTGTCAAGCATGTCGAAATTTGGAAAAATCCAGATGGTACCAGATCGAATGAATCCCATCATCAAACCTTGGCCATTCCGAGGTTGGGGCATGGACATGATCGGCAAGATCAATCCTCCATCAAGCAAAGGCCACATGTGGATCTTGGCCATCACAGATTATTTTACCAAGTGGGTGGAAGCCGTCCCTATGAAGTCAAGAAGTTCAAAAGATGTCATCAATTTCGTGAAAGAGCACGCCATTCATAGGTTTGGGATTCCTGCACTATCACAACCGATGGAGGTTCGGTTTTGTTTCTCACGAGTTCGTAAAGTTCGTGAAGACAGGATTAAACTGATACGGTCATCTCCGCACTACGCCAAGCAAATGGGCAAGCCGAGGCCCAACCGAGTCTTATCAAGCTGATCAAGAGGAAAATCGATGAACACCCGAGGCGTTGGCATGAGGTTTTATCAGAGGCTTTATGGGCTTATCGCATGTCGTGCCATGGGGCGATAAAACCTCTCCGCACCATCCGGTCTATGGGCAAGTCCGTATTGCCTTGGGAAATTACGGCTGGATCGAGACGTGTTACTTTTCGTAATGAGCTAACGATCAAGAATATGCAAATTTGATGAGTGACAGCAGGAAGATGTGACTGAGCTTAGGCTGTGGTCGCTGAGAAAATAAAAGAGAACAAGGCTAAAGTAGCTCGTGCCTACAACAAGAAGGTGAAGCCAAAGGAGTTCCACGTTGGAGATTTGGTGTGGGAAGTCAGGTTGCCCTTGGGTACTAAGGACGCAAGATATGGTAAATGGTCTCCAAATTGGCACGGGCCGCATAAGGTCGACCAAGTTTTAAGAGGGAACGCGTACATGCTTGAGCGCTTGGATGGTGAAAAATTTCGATGGGCCAATGGCCAGCATCTCAAGAAGTATTTTCCAAGCATGTGGGATATGGGACAATAAAAACTTGAGGGCCGATACGAGATCGGCTAAGTCGATTGGCAGAATATGGGGGCGATGTTGAAAATCGGCCGAATAAATAAAAAACAACAAGCTACTAAGGAAATGCTTTGAGGGCATGGAGAGCGCCAAGACGGAACTCGTTATTTCAGCTTCACATCATCATCCTTGCTGGTCGATAGTTGTTCGCTCAGGCACATTTTTCGATGGGCAATGGAGGTTTGGTTACCGCTTTGCATCAAGAAATGGCGTTGTGATTCAACTTAGGGTTGACCTCAAACGTTTTTAGAAGGAGCCGATGGGTGGTCATCGGCTTTGTGCAATTTAACTGTTTAGAAGGAGCCGATACCGTGTCATCGGCTTATGGAACATCGACTGCTTTGCTTATCGGCAAAATTAAAGCAAAAGGAAGCAACATTTGGGAAACAGAGTTTCATTCATTCAAAAGTCATTGCTTACAAGATTCGATTACAAAGGGCCTGCTAATGCTACGCCATTACTACTAAATCCTAATCGCCGAGGTCGCTGTCGCTGCCGCCGCCGCCTTCCTCGCTGTCTTCGGCCGCTACCAGCTGCCTTCGCTGCCATCGAGGAAGCCAGAGGGGCCTCCTCGCCCTCGCCTTCGCCATCGCTGCCGCCTTCGACCCGCACGGAAGTACCTCACCGGCTGGTACTCCTGAGGAGGTGTCCTCCTCCTCCTCTTCTTCTTCCTCTTCTTCGAGGAGTCGACGCCATCCCGTGACATGGCGTCGTCACTCGTCGCCTCCAGCTCCCGTCGCCGAGGAACTGAAGGTTCTTCGCCGTCAGGACGATCGCCCTCCCGACTGCACGGCAAAGTTCTAACCCTCTCGCCCCACCATTGTGGGCGAGAGTGTTGTACGCCATTGTCGGGTGCTCCGAGTCGGTTCGGTCACCGAGGCTATTGGAGGCGTGAGGAGAGATCGGAGGAAGCAGAGGAGGCCATGGCGAAAAGGGTTTTTCCGATGGAGAAAGAGGGTTTTCTGGCTTCGGAGGAAGATGGGGACCGTGAACTGCTCAGCGGATTTAAATAAAGAGGAATAGTGAAGAAACGGTTCAATGCCATAGCTTTCCTGCATTGCGCCAAAATCACAAATCATGCAATCGGAGGAGTTGAGAAGACAGGCATCATGATGAAGGGGTGGCGTGATTTATCCTGTTACGCCATGCGTCGACGCACGCAGTCTGGATAAAAAAACCCAGGAGAAGAAAAAAACACACAGAGTGGTTTTGGAATTATCATTGCCAAAACCAGGGGGGCAAGTGTTATCGCCATATTTTGGCATAAGATGGAGATGGGCCGTGATCAAGATGGGCTTAGAAGATACATATATTCAACGTGTCGTTGGATCGGCCTAGTGCGTGGATTTGGGCTGAATTGCCCGTGTATCTTGTATCTTAGTAGGATTCGTATTTGTTTAGGTTCCGTTTATGTTTAGATAAAGATAGAGATGTAGAGTTCTTCCAAAAGTAGAGAGTCTCCGGACTATAAATATGTACCTAGGGTTATTGAGAAAAAGAGGACAATCACGCTCACAACAAACACAATCTCAAGACGCCACCCCTTGTTCTAGGGTTTTTCTCGTAGTAAGATGTCGCCTAGATCGCATCTTGCGATCTAGGCGATTTACTTATGCGTTGTCCTGTTACTCATTAAGCCTTGTTGATGGCAGTAACACCTTTACCAGATTTGTTAGAGCTAGCATCGATACTTTTACTATGATTGCTTATTTATGCTACCTCTAGCTATCTCGCCTTTGCACCTTCTCCGGGTGTAAAGGTGGCATCTTGCTTGATTTCGCTTAAGTCGATTTGATCTGTTATAGTTGTGCCTTGTTCATCAAGGTTTAGTTTAATATCTACGTGGTTAGGCCTCACAAACGGGTTGAACGATCCGAATACGAAGGTATGGTTTATTGATCTTAGAGGGATGTTTCCGGAATTGACGTTATGTTGGTTTTAGGCCTTCTAGGATCGGTTTTCTACTATCTTCGTATCTATTAGGCTCAACTACGCGTGGACGCTCCGGTTGCGTGAAAACGTTAAACTATCGAGATCGATTTAACTTGTAGTAATTAAGCAAAACCCCATGTTATCATAGATCCAATGCAGAGCCATGGGGACAATCGGCTCAAAGCCGATTTATGTGGAAACTCGAGCCGATCACGGCTCGAATTTTACGTATACTTGTTTACCGTGCAGGAAACCAATCGGAACAATCCATCACCTTCCTGACCAGGTATAGGTCAGGTGGCACGCCCTCGAACTAAGACAGGACGCGTGCGTGCCGGAAGATTTGCGGGCCGTCGACCGAGGGACCAGGGCCCACCAGCCGCTCTGGGAGCCTCCCGGCTCTTCGTGTTGCTCGTCACTGCCCGCCGGTGAGTTTTGACAGGCAACAACAAGGCCGCAACAATCCTACCCGCATTTATCTTAAACAATTGGGCAGGTGTTAAATAATTAAGGAATAGCGATCTCAAATCCACTAGACAAATAGGTAATTTGGTACTTCCATGATTATTTAACACTAATTGAGATTAAAAGCACTCCGAGCCAACAATCCTTGGCACCATTGAATGTTTGAATGGTGTGGGTTTGGATGAATATGATGAACCGGTAACTGAAAGTTTGAAGTTACGAGCAAGGCGCGCACTTTGAAGCACCTTCATATTCATAAAGATCAAAACAACAACGTTTAAAGAGTTGTATGGCATTGCTAAGAGATGGATAGAGATGATGCCATCAACAAGATTGATCAAATTCTTGAATTATGTGAACCAAAAAGGTGTGCTGACATTCAATGTGGTGAGAGTTAATAAAAATAACGGTACTTATGTATTGCCTCCGTCTCAAATTAATGGACGAAGGAAGTATATGAAAAAGCTATTGCAACAATCCTGCTGGAATAATTCAATATTCACTTGTACAAGCATGCATGAAATCAGAATGTCGTTGGAACAAGACAAACAACTTGGTATTCATTATATAGCGTACACATATTCACGCATTTACAAAGGACATATCCATTCTTATCTTGATCCGATACAATGCTAGGACTCACAAGAAAAAGACTAAACATAAATGAAATTCTAACTAGTTCTATCTGACCAATTTCACATAGGAGATAGAGTTTCTAGCCAATTTAGCATATTTAAAAGTCCAGAGGTTCTTCAAGCGGCAAAATATATATTGAGAAAAAATAAAATATATTTTTAGCGAATTATTTAATGCAGGCCCTTTTTGGGCCAGGTATATAGCATAGCTATTCTCCGGTCCGATATCGATTAGAAACAACCACGATTTATACTAAATATGTTTACTTGTTTGTTTGCAATTTTTCATGACACGTATCTCATTTTATTCATGCAACTTTTATCAAATAGTCTTATTTATTGTAAAAAATTGACCACATAGTTGTGTTGATATTGTAAAAAATATATAATTAATTTTTCTGTCACTACAATATTATATTGGTGGAGAAGAACTCCAATTAACATTTTTTCAAGAATTTGGAATGGAATATTTGGTTGAGCAGAATTTAATATACATATAAGCAAAGAATAATAATGCAATCACATTCATATATATGATAATGTGCTTAAGTTATTAGCATGCTAGTGGGTATTATAATAAACAAGACTAGCAAATATCATAATATATTTGTTTCCAGAGTATAATAGGCTCTTTTTTTTGTTTTAACCTCTAGAAATTTCTAGTGTGTGTCAAAAAAAAAGAGTTGTTTGTCCTTACATCTCCCCTCCCACTGGATCAATGTAATTATATTTTTTCTGTTATACCGGTCGTTAAATCATCTTTCTCTATTATTGCCGATTCATAATTGATCGATGGGCATGATTCTCAGTCTATGGTGGCATATAATACCATTTGTATTAATAAATTAGACCTCAATGAACTTTATAGCATTTTTTGTTTATTTGCTTTGGTCATATTATCAAAATAGTGTTTGAGACACCATTGGAAAAGTAATGGAATTGTAGTAAGATATTTGATTGGAAAATTTTCCTCCAAAATAGAGTGCATAGTAATACTCCAAAAAAATCATAACAAATCCATTCCTATAAAGCCAACATAGATATGAAAAATCTTAAGGATTTGAATCCTCACAAATCCTGAAGTTTTGTAATGCTAACATTGTGTCTTGAGAATCCTGCAAATGAAGAGGACTTGCATTGTAGGGATTGGTTCTTGTAAACCAAAAGGACTATAGGATAATAGATAGTAATTGATAAAAATCCTTTAAAGTTCGTATAAAAATATAGTTTCTTAGCATCCATGACCACTATTTTGTAACTAGCAAAGCTAATAATATTGTTATCCCAAAATAGGTGATACATTTAACTTTGTTACTTATCTCTCTCAGTGATAACATATTGCTGGATAAATAATGCTTTGTCGTTGGGTTGCTCCCGCGGGCGGCAAATCGACACACCATGTGCTAGTTTCTCCTGTCCTTCCTCCTCCACCTCCCCCATAGCCACTGGCATGTGCCGCTGGTCAAAGCCCGCATGGAGCTAGCGGTGGCAGGCTCTCCCCTATCCACTCGTGTGACTGCTGGTTTGCGGAACTATGTGGCTGGGTGGTGCTGCCTTGGCGCATGCGGTTCTCATCCAGACGGTCGACGAAAGGACTCGATGGTTGCATCCTCGGACAGTGACGGATGCAGTATGGAGCGGTACAGATGGCATGTGGCTCGTGACTGGTGGAGTTGCGCTATGGCGACGGGGCATCACAGCCCAGATGTGGGCCATCTATGCCCGATCTGGTGCAGTCCGGCCTTGGCCACTTCACATGGATGGCTCTCGTGTTGATGTGGCAAGTGCCCACCCTTGGCAACAACGTGGCTGGGGCACCAGATCAGGGCCTGGCCCCGATTTTGCGGGGTTCTGTAGGAGGTGTATTTCATGTGCCTAGGCCCTGTCCTCCGTGTGCCTGGGGATCTAGACAAGCGGGTCTAGATCTAGCGCCAGCCTACCTCGTCTGTGCTGATTGAGCACACCATGGTGGTGTCTTCCACATCGCTGGTGCGAGACCGTCAATCTAGAGCAATAGCCTTGGAATGTGGTCCATGCCATGTGGATGGTGAAAGTGTGGGCGATAGGGAATCCTGGTGTCCGGGGTTCTGGCTTGTTGGCGGTAGGCGGTTTGAGGGTTTGTGGTATGGCGAGGAGGTCTTTTCGGGTGAAAGCGACGACGATGCATGGTTGTGTTATGACCCTCCCGGGGGATGTCATTATGTTACCTACCCCACACCATAATTTCGGTGAAAACCCTTGACTGTCTCGATCTCGGCAAGAGTGGTGCGTGGTGTCTTCACCCTCTTTTAGGCGTCGTGGTGGAGCTCCGGTTCCTTCTGGTCCCGCTGCACTGTCATAGGCGGACATGATCGGATCCTCTCTCGATCCTACTCATTCTCGGCGACGTCCTATCCTCTACACGCGACTTACTTGTCTCTAGTCCCTCTTCTCATTGTTGGCAGGATCGGCGCTCCACGGTCCGGGCTAGCGAGAGGGTAGGCGACCCTTTCCGGCGATACCTTGGTGGGTCTGGGGTTTCACGAGGTGTTGTAGGTTCTCTTCTAGTCAGTGGTTTTGGGTGGGTTGTGGAGGGTGCGGCTTCTCATGTTATTTTTTTTCTTTTTTGATCCGCTTTCTAAGAGGGTTCCCAATGTTTTGTACCGGTTTGGCTTATTAAATTTATTTATAAAGTGGGAGAAAAGTCTATTTCAAGAGATTGCTTATGTCTTAGAAAAAAAATCCTGCGGCATACCCTAAAACAAAGCGTGCACCATTTTTCGGACGACACTTTTCTGATCCGGCTTATTGGTGCTTCACTGTATGGGATTTCTTTTATTCTCTCCGTTTCAAAATATAAGATATTTTAGCTTTATAGAAAGAGTGTATCTAGACCCTTTTAGTGTATAGGTTTACTCCAAATTTACACACTAAAACAAGTCTAGATATTTTTTTTCATAAACCTAAAACATCTTATATTTTGAAAGAGAGGGAGTATAAGCCGAAGTCTGACAAAACTGACGCCGTAGCACTAAATCCTTTGTGACACTAGTACATGCAAGGAAGTACCGGATCGGCCGTCACTATCAAGCTGAGGGATTAGCAAGATGCCACTCATGTGATGTTATCTCATCATCTTGTTTATAAAAGCAAAAATCTCAGGTCAAGAGCTGAAGAACAGTTTCAGCATTTTCACACGGGGAAGCAGAGCAACGCAGGTTTACTCTTTAGCTACTCTGCTACAGGCATCATCGCGGTCGACTACCAGGAATTCAAGTCTTACAATTATTAAGCGAAACGCTGACCAACTGATGAAAGAAAAGAGAAACTCTATCTCCCTCCTGCAGCTGGCTAGCTGATGCAATGGAGGCCATGCAGCTACCACCGAGGCACCGATCGACGCCTTATCAGTTGATGAAGGTGCCGTCTAGCTTGCGCACCTCCACCTTGAGCTCGTGGTCCTCGGCGCCTCCCCCGCGCAGCGCCCGGAAGAAGCAGACGTCGCCGACGTCGAGGCCGTTGTCGACGCAGAACTGGTGCCACCCGTACCTGAAGGAGGCGCGGGTCCTGCCACCCGCCCGGACGTTGTGCTTCAGCTTCACGGTCCACGACCTCCCCCGCATCCGCAGCGCCACCTCGCTCCTCCTGTCGTACCCGTGCGCCTTCTGGAACTCCGGCGGCACGTTCTGCACAATTCCCCCAACGAAATGACGAATGAGTAATCGTAGTACACGCGAGCGAGCACGACATGCTCTCAGGTTCTCACCAGGTACTGCTTCTGCCTCGACTCCAAGTTGCTGTTCTTCAGCGTGACGGTGAACTGCGGCGTCGGCGCGTCGTCGATGCCATCCATCTCCGCTGAGCTGATGCTGTTCTCTCTGCCACTGTCGATGCTGTTCTTACTGCCACAGCCGCTGCTGTTCTTGCCGTCAGTGTCGACGCTGTTCTGGCTGCTGCCACCGTCGGTCTTGCTCTCACTGCCCGGAGAAATGGAGACTTCTTCTTCTTTAACCGTTACAAGCCGCGACGATAGTGGTGCTGCTGGCGTCGTACTGGTGTCGTCGTTGTCGTCGTGCTGGTAGCGGTAGTGCCTGCGGCACATGGATCCGTCGAACACCTTGACGGTGAGCACGGCCTCGCCGTCGTAGACGAAGACGAGGAAGTGCCCTTGATGCACGTCGTGCTCGCGGGCGAACTGCTCCCAGCCGCGCTCGAGGTACATTTGGCCTTCGCCGTCGAACACCACCTCCACGTCCCACAGGCGACGCTGCCCGCCGCCTGCCTCCCGCAGCTTCACTGCACGGGGCTCCTGGCCGTCCAGGAACTCGGCGAACTTGTCAGGCAGCCTCTGCCGCAGCAATGATCCAGCAGCGTTTAAACTTTATTAACCGACAGTACAGCAGAGCGTACAAAACCGAAAAGATGGATGAAAAACAGCAAGCGATTAAGATGCCTACCAGCTTTTCACATGGATTTCGGAGCATGATCGTGAAGAACTCGAAATCCGACGACTGGTCGGGGGAGGCGGGCGGCTCGTCGTCCATCTTGGCAAAAACCCTCATGCACTCTCTTGCCTCTCACATGTGCAGCAGTGCGTCGCCTCTGATCACTCGTCCCCTCCTACTACATGCTAGCCACCGTTCCCTCAAAAGTAGAGATCGATGTAACAAAGAAAGCAGCGACTGCTTTAATCGTCCTAGATTCCGTCTCCATGTCTACTAGGTTGCAGCCATCTCGGCTTGTTGGGCTACTTCAGGAAGAGAACAGACCTTGCGTGTCGAGCTCCAACTGGTGAGATATGAAGTGTTAGCTACAAATTAGCCGTCCGATTTCTCGTTTCAGCATTAGTTTTTCCTTGAACGGGTCATTTCTAGGGATATAAGCGGCGCGCCATTTAATCCCGCATAATACCATTTATCAATACTCTAGTTCAAAAAAAAATTGCCTTTTCCGAAGAGATGAACTAACCAGTTGAATAAACGGGACTTGCGGCGGCCGTTTAGCTGCCCTTTACATCCCTAGTCATTTCAGCATTAGTGGCGTGCGGATGCCGGTGTAACTGTGAAAGCTTATTGGTGCTAAATTGCTGATGCCACAATTCTTTACCACAGTTCAGTCAAAGTGACCAGCCATTGTAGCAAAAAATTTTAGAGTTTGAGTCTTCACTGATCTTGACCGACTAAGGTGGTTGTCTCCTCGCTCGTCCATCTTAGCAAAACCCGCTTCCCCCTTCCTGGCTCTCCTCTCATATGCTCTTTTCCCTCTTCATCCTTCCCACCTCGCCTCATCCTTCACACAGAAAAGTAGAGATCAATGTAAGAAAGCGACTTCGTCGTAGATTATGTCGCTAGTGTAAATGTGTGTATTAGTGTTGGTTTTAGAGGAAAAAGAGAGCTGACTCTTTTTTGACGGGGAACAACAGGCGTTCTGCTTTTGCATTATAGAAGGGGGAAAGCACCCCATGAAGTTACAGAGGTGTGAAACAGAAAAAAAGAAGAAAGGAGTATATCCCACAACAACAAACCGTGGAAAAAAACCTCAGGAAAAAAGTATCCAAAATAATAAGTATAGTGTTGTAGTTGGGTAAAGTAAAGAACATATTCCAAAAAACAAATTGGTTCCAAAAACAAATCAACTCCTATAATATAGCAAAATAATATTGCAGTTGGGTAAAATAAAAATAAACTCATTGGAGTCATTTTTCTAATAAACCGACACAGGGCTCTCACAACCAGCCGTTTATATATCGACCATATTTGCCTCGGTGACGGGGTGGAGTGGGAGCTTAGGTTGGCGGGAAGAGAGTGGAAGCGAAATGAGATAAATATTGGGGGGCTTCAATAATTATAGCCTTGATCCAAAAAAATCACCTCCCAAAAAATTCAGAATAAGCAGGTCAAATAAAAACATACTCCAATAATTATTGTACCCCTTGCAGTTTCTAACAAGCTCCACCATTGTGGCCAAGGTGCTCTGCTCGGGAATACTCAGCCCATTGTCATCCCTATTTTCTAACTAGCTTAATCTTGTGTGTTTTTAATATTATGTTTGTGTCCTTTTTTCAATTATGCCTTGAGTCGGTGCAATACTGGTTATGGATTATTAGTCGTAAAGATAGCTTCAAAAGTTGGGGATGTCAACCATTTAGAAATACAAAGCTAAACCTACCATTATGAGAAAAACTAATCTTCAATTAGAAAATAACAAGACAGTCGATATCACCCAGTTTTGTCACTAAAACAAAAAAAAGGGATTTCCAAAATAGATTATAAATAATTCATGAATCTTAGATAAGAAAATAACAAGACAGGGGATTCCACCCAGCTTTGTCATTAAAACCAAAAAAAGGATTTCCAAAATAGGTCGTAAATAATTCTTGCAATTGCCAGTAAGGATGATGGTAAGAACTTGATCCTTGGACCTGGCTTTTATGCACCGTGCGCAACTACGACTACCCCATGGGGGAAATTCTGAAAAAAGATTAGTCCCGGTTCGAGAAATATAAATTCTACCAATGTGTTTCCATAGAGAAAATGACAATGCCAGAATTGATGGATGACGGTTCTAAGGCGACCATGACAATCGTTTGATCAATCCAAATCTAGAATATCTATAATCTGATACTTAATATCTTCATTTAATTTTTAATAGTAAAAAATCATCTTTCGTTTCCACGAGTAGGGCATCACTTAGTTAACGATAACACGCTATTGATCAATTATTATGTACGATTTCCCGCCCTTAATTAATACCATGATATTTTCAGTCTAGTACTTACTTGTAGTACTCCGTACTATGAATGGACCGCACGTAGTACATACGTCAGCCTTAATTCACACATGTAAGTAACGAGTTGGACTGATTGATTCCATGAGTTGCAGCCGGCGACAGCTACGAATGTGGAATATACTATTATCCAGATCTAATTAGACATTTGATTACGATCCATCCGTTTGATTAATCCTCGTCATTTTCTTTTTCGTAATTTCGTTCAAGTATGATGATGCAGTACTCAAGCTAAGCTATACACAACGAGTTTTCAACTCAACGCGATTAATCCCCAAGCTAGGCATTTGACGGTGCGATAATAAGCTCACAGGTCCCACTCTCCCACGGTTGTTGTTGATCTTCAACGTGAACAGATTAATTAATTTGGTCTTCTTCTTTTACAGCCTCGGCTTATATATCCCCCACAAGTGCACGTACTTTCGCACGGCCTCCGTATATCCCATTTATGGGAAAACTGAACCATCACGTACACGGAGTGCACTGTATGCACGATTGATTGATTAATTCCCAGCAGGGAAGCCCCCTCACTGTACACGTACGGCCATATATATCATGTCAAGTATCACTTGGGTACGATAATGCTCCACTGTGCAAGAAAAGGAGCGAGAGATGCAACAAGCAATTATTATGTATTGCTAGTCCTGTATGACCATGTCACCCTCAAATCGGTTGATACGCAGAGCTAGACGTATGCACGTTTGATTAGCAGTCCTTCCATCAACCTCTTATTACTAGAACTAAGTCGAATTGGTTCCAACGAAGTACTAGCTTTTACTCCCTTCGATTCCTAAATATAGGATATTTTGGAAGTGTAAATTAAACTCTCAACAACGTCTTATACTTATTAAGAATAGAGGTGTACTATATTTTAAAACATGTTAATCTACATATGATTTTTTTTTCAAAAAACTCACTTTGGGTATCTAGTATTTCCAAGATTGGCTCTCACCATACCCACCTCCTCCTCTTCTCGACGGGAGGAGGCGATCCGCCTAGACTAAACCGTGTTCACTTAGAAACCTTTTGGCTTCAACAGTCAGGGTTCACGGAGGCCGTTTGGTCAAGGTGGTTGGAGGCGGCTGCCTCCCCCCTCACGTATTTATTGCAGTGGATGCCTGGCACCACTGTGCCAAGCTCTCACGCCAATTCATGTGAGGCCGGGGGTGAACCTTGGAGCGCCATTCAGAGGCCGGAAAGAGTCGCTTTTGCAGGAGACACATGCTCTTGATTAGGAAGAAGACCTGGTAGGCCTATCGACAGAGACTTGGTCCCATAGGTACTCCCTAGAGACTTCCACCATGGAGATCTATAAGGGAGAGGAGGCATTCTGGTGACAGTGGAGTCGACAAAACTGGACTCTCTAGGGGAGTGAAACACGACCTACTTCATGTTATATTGCTAATGGTAGGCAGATGAAGTGTTCAATCTCCTGCCTCTGGGAAGAGGATACCCTTCTAGAAGACCCGAAGGAGATCTCCTCCCATATATACACCTTCTATAAGGATTTGTTCTCAGTTGTGCCGCAATATGGGATATCGCTGAACCCCAACTTCTAGATTGCAGGCATCACTGTTACCATCGTCGAGAATGTAGACCTCATGCTCCCATTCCTTCCGGAGGAGGTAGCCTCGGTGATTTAGTCCATGAAGACTAATTCCCCTCGGCCGAATGGTCTTTCGATCGTCCTCTTCTAGACATTTTGGGATCAGCTACAGCCGTTCATCATGTCGATGTTCCAGGAATTCTACTGGGACTTTTGTGATGTCCATACTAAACTTTGATGTGATTACCTTGATCCCAAAGTAGTGGGGGCCATGGATATCAGCCAGTTAAGACTGATCATGGCAATCAACATCATCCAGCGTATCTTCGAAAAAGTCTGCGCTTCTATTCGACATGGAACGCCTTACCCACACACTCCAGTTTGCCTTCTTGAAGGGACGCTTGATTCATGATAGTGTCCTTTCCCTCCATGAAATTGAAGGGTTCGCAGCATAGAAAACAAAAAATTTCCTACGATGGGAACAACTATGTACCAAGATCTATCTACTAGATACAAACAACGGGCGGATGTATATCCGTAGAGAACATACCCTTGAAGACCGACAAAGCTTAACGAGTCCAAACTCGTGGTTGATGCAGACGATCTCTTGCCGATCTCAAGATCGAGAGGAAGTCCTAGCGCCGCAAAACAGCAAGCATCCGTTTCGCACACGCTCGAGGCACCGAGCAACCTCCGCCTCCTCGCTCCAGATGCAGGAAGCACAACTCTTTCTTGCCGAAAAGCCACCGGGAACATGTATCTCGCTAGTCCGAGACCATGGGGGATAAATTCTAGAGGGGGAGAGAGATCCTTCACGAGGAGGTGTGTTGTGAGAGGAGGAGAGGGGGGGCACCCAAGGGGCCATGCACCCAACCATGGGTCTGCCCCCACCTCTTCCACATTCATGTGGGTGGAGCTCCCACTCAAAATGAAAAGCCTCCACTCCCATTAAAAAGCCTCCACTCATAAATCCACTCACATGCATTAAATTTCCACCAAATTTAATGCAAGCTCTCATTTAAATAAAACTCTTTTATTTATTTATTCAGAATTTTGTTAATTACTTTAATTAACAAACATTCACATAAAACCCCTTGCTAGTATTCCATTTCACATGCAGAACCAGTTTCAGCAATTTCAACCAAACAGTTTGATTGTCTAGTGAAATAAATTCCTGCGCTTTTCTTTTCTTTTCGCATGAAACTTTTGCTCCAATTGGATGTCGGTGTCTCTTAAGTGTGTCACCCTACGGTTCGCGAATAATGCGGACATGATCGAGACCCTCTCGGATCAATAATCGAAGCGGATCCTGAGACCCATCGACTCCCACACATTCAACGATAACTTTCTTGTGATCGTCGAACCTTTACGCTAGTATCTTAATCCTTTTGTTTCGCGATATATTACATGTCCGAGATTCGATCATCGGTATCTCCATACCTAGTTTAATCTCGCATCGACATGCACTCTTTTCTCGTTCGTGATATAACATTCTAGTGATCAAATCACTTGCTTGCAAGCTAATCAATGTGATATCACCGAGAGGGCCCAGAGTATATCTATCCGTCATCGGGATGAACAAATTCCACTCTCGATCCATGGGCCTCAACATAACACTTTAGTAGTTACGAACCCATCTTTATAATCACCTGTTACGGTGTGACGTTTGATGTTATCAAGAAACTCTTCCGGTTAGTGATTGACATGATCTCATGGTCTAAGGATTAGGATCACTTCGTAAGTTGTTATAGCAATATAAACTCAATGACTTTGATCGTAATGCTATACTGGATGAATGTTCATCACACCATTACACTAATGTTGTGACCTCGTTATTAACAACATCCAATGTCCATGATCGTGAAACCTATGATCATCTTGTTAATCAACGAGCTAGTTTATAAGAGAGGCATAACTAGGAACTTTCTATTTGTTTATTAAACACACATGTATTAACGTTTCAGATTAATACAATTATAGCATGCAAAATAAACATTTATCATAAACAAGGAATACGATAATAACCACTTTATTATTGCCTCTCGGGCATATTCCTTCATCTCCCACTTGCACTAGAGACAATAATCTAGTTTGAAAACTCAAGTATTGAACACCTATGGCTTTCCGGTGTTCCATATACACAATTGCAAGTGGTTAACATAATCTACGGATCTGACGCTCAGGTCCGTGTGTATTTGCATGTCTTTGCGTCTCCACGCATCACTCATTCTCCAATGAGATGGCATTGTATAAATTTGGTATTTTGGTGAGACCTTTAGTTCCTTGGGGTTAAAACACATCGATACTATTGTCATACAATATATCTTTAGTGTTAGCCTGCTATAACCACACCTTAGTTTGATAACAAACTACTTGACACAAATTCCTCCTTGCGCTACTATAGCAGTCATATACTTAGCCTTTTGTTGTAGTATTCGTCACAATGTCTTAACTTTGGAACTCTTCCAAATCCATCATGGAATCTCCTTTCCATTACATTGTGCCACCCATAGTTTAAATTGAGATAAACTTAATCAGATCTTGTGACAAAACTAGTATCAATGTAACGCTTTACAATGAACTATTTTTAATTGTTTGTCACCTCTACACAAATATATTCTTAGTTCTTCCAAAAGATCATAAGAATATCCTTACTATAGTCCAATGATCATTTTATGATTCATTCTGGTATATGCTCATAACACTTAGAGCATAGGACATATCTGGATGTGTACATATCATGGTATGATTGATCAAAACATTTTTGTGATTTCACTCATCAAGTGTCAAAACACTTGAATCTTGTTTCACTTATCAAGTGTCGATACACTTGAATCTTGATTCAATTCCTTTCCATGTGACAAGAACTGTTTCTTGTCATTTCTATATTGAACTCCTTCAATATCTCATATATGTACGTTTGGCGTAACCATATTAGCGTCATCGTCTATCCACTATAGACATTCATGCTGAATATTCGGGTTTTGCCTAAGTCTTTCATCGAAATGAAATTCTTAACCATTGTCAATAAAATATACATCATTTCTAATCAACAAGATGTCCTCCACATAATGTATTAGAAATATGTCTTAGCGCTCCCACTTAATTTCTTGCAAATGCAAGCATCTTCATCGTCTCCTGATGAAAACTCGTTTTCATCATGGTGAAGATTCCAACTCCGCGATGCTTACTTCAACCATTGAAGTTTGCATGCCCTTTTAGCATCCTTTGAATTTAACAAAACCCTTTGGACCGTGTCATGTACACGTCCTAGGTAACCATTCTATTAGAAGAATTTTGTTTTGTTTATTCATCTACCATATACCAAATTATATGTAGTGGTTGCTACTTTAATCCGTCTCGACTAAATATCGCTATGAAAGATCAAATCTTGTCATAGTCAACTCCTTGAACATTGTCATAAAATACTTTACGACATGTCGACTATTTCATAGATGTGAAACATCCATGTCTGTTTCTTTATAGATCAAAATACGACCGATAGGTTTTTACACCTTTCCGGAGGGTCTTCCAAGTTTAAAACTTGATTTCTCGTATATGGAACTATCACGGATTTTATGGCTTCAAGCCATTTGACGGAGTCAGGGCCCATCATCGCTTCTTTGTATGTATTCGGTTCATCATTGTCAAACAATAATGATTTACTCTCAAATCTTAGTATTTGATTGTTTAACCGACCTTCTTGGTTCAATAGGAACTTTAGACCTCCGTGACCACAACCTTTGAGGCACATAAGCTATGAGCATTATGGAAGCCTCCAGAACGATTTCCGGCGCAGCGCAACTTAGCACATTTAGCTAAGGTTCGTTAACCTTATCAAAGTTCTATTGTCCTCCCACTTAACTTTTATGAAAAATTCCTTCTTCAAGAAACTTCACATTTCAAGCGACAAACCCTTTTGTCCTCGGTGTTAAGGAGGAATAACCAATTGTTATTCAAAATAACCTACAAAGACATGCTCATCCGACTTTGGTTGTAAACATCTTACTTATGTTTAGCATACCAAAAATTAAGAAAGGACAACTTGGGTTTTACCCCAAACCATAACTTTGATGGTGTCATTTCAACGGATCAAGATGGAGCTCTTTTCAGTGAAAAAGCGGTAGTCTCTAAAGCTTTAATCTTTTAAAACATAATGGCAGTTTTATAAATAACACCTTTGATCCAACCATGTCAAACAAGGTTTCATTACAAATCTCAAACACTCCATATTCCTATGGTGTTTGGGAGATGTAAATCTAGGTGTTTTGCTAAACTTGCAACTCAAATAAATCCCTTTATGATAAAATCATAATTCATTTATTTTCTTGTTACACTTGTAACTCAAATAAATCCCTTTATGATCAAATCATAATTCATTTATTTTTCTTGTTACAATGATTTTCCACTTCATCTTGAAAGTCTTTGAAAACGTTTTTCAAATATTTCATACTTCTTTCTCATTAAGTGAATATTCACTCAAAAACGGAGAAAGCATATGAAGTTGAAACCCATCGCTTACGACTGCACATAATGGACTACATACATCGATATGTATAAATTCCAATATTTTAGTCGTTCGTTCTTCTTTGGCCTTTGAACGAAGTTTTAATTATCCCGAGGAAAGTCTCACAAGCGTCACTTGATCAAATCAAAGACTCCAAAATCCATGAAAATGGAGATTCTTCATGTTTTCTTTCCAATATAATTTAAACAGCGATGTCACTTCATAAGTGATCTTTCAATCATTTGTCTTGCAACATTTTAGCATTAGGATTTATGGATGTGATTTCTTCAACTAGATTTGTAAAACATCCATCTTATATGGAATACGGTAATTATTTGAACAACCTTTGTTCTTATAATACCTGATTCAAATAACAATCATTAAAACAAATCTTGAAGTCTTTCTTCAACTAGATTTGTAAATCATCCATCTTATATGGAATACGGTAATTATTTGAACAACCTTTGTTCTTATAATACTGATTCAAATAACAATTATTAAAACAAATCTTGAAGTCAAGCTTTGATGTCAGCGAAATACAAACAACGGTTTGTTTGTTTTCGATGAACATCATCACATTTTGTCTTGCTAGTTACTTAGGCCATTGTGGTTCATGAATTGCGTCATTAGTATGAAATTTCATACCAACCAATTCGGTATCCAATACCCAAGAACCACATTGTTTAACAAGCAAAGAATACAACCATAACATGTATATCATTTATATACCTAAATTGGATATTTCCAATCTTTTCTTTTCTGCCAAATATATTTTATAGATTCTCTTTCAGCATTTCCTTTTCCTTTTAAAAGAATTTATCAACATCAAAAGTGGCGCCATATACATGACACCTAGTCCAAAGCGTGTATATTCAAATAATAATACCTTTGGACTTGCACTTTGAAGAAGATCACCATCATCAAATGATCGGTATTCTTTCAAAATCCATTCTTTAGTAATCTTTTAGTGTAGTAAACATTTTACATACATATTCTATTCACCCTTATCATGACGACATTCATGATCAAGCTACTTTAGCTTATAAAGGCGAATCGTGAGTATAACATTACTTTCCAAAACCCTTTTGGATGATTAGGATGTCTAGCATCTCCAACCTTCAAATTCTCATCCAATATGAGAACATATATATACTCTATCATATTGCAGCAAAACATTGTTTTGAGATATCGTTATATCGCCACACATGATGGTTTAAAACAATTCTTTCGGCTCCTAGATAAACTTGATGTTTAAATCAAGAATCATGGAGGCAAACATGATACTTAAGATACTAACACCGGAATTGTTACTCTCGATTTAATACCAATTATTAAATTTCACGGAGTAAATAGAAATTTGCTGAAAGTTTGCAATAGGACTTTAAACTTTAGATTGACACTCAACACAATACGATACCAGTTAAAAGTATATATCCGAATTCTATAGTTCTATTATCTCAATTACAACTATGCATAAGGTGGTGAGCGAATGCCAATGACTACAACAAATTATGCAAATTCACTTTGATTTAATTTATGATAAATTGAGTTCTACTAATCCAAATTAGAAATGAACTCCCACTCAAAACGACATCCCTCGTGCCTTTTGGTGATTACATGAACCAAATCCACTACACCAAGTCCGATCATCACGTGAGTCGGCGTAGCTTCAAAGCGAGCATCAAATGGGCATCATATCTACTATATGACTCATGCTTAACCTTTCGGTCTGTGTTCGAGGCCATGTCATACATGCTAGGATCGCCAAGTTAGAACCTTAGTATTTTGCGTGTAAGCTGTCTTACACCAAGTATGGTCGAGGATCCAAGTACCCGATCATCACGTGATGTCTTGGAGCGGCGAGAACATAATCGGTGCATACTAAAGGAAGAACACATTCTTATCTTGATATTTAAATGAGGGATCATCTTATTATGCTAATAAAAAGCCAAACAAGCAATATAAGATGCTATCAAACATCACATGTTTATTAGTGGAATGATATGGTTCCCGCATATGATCTCTATCATGTGCACCGTGGTATGATCACTATCATACCTCTATGTGTAAGTCCAAGGTCTATGGAGATTACACGTTATGTGTGTTGTAAGAGTATCATCTCATACTTCTACTTACAACATCACCATATCATATCACTAGCCCAGCAACAATCTAAACTAGACGCCTCTAATTTATCCATTGCAAATTTTACGTGGCTTAGGGCTTTCAAGATAGAACCGTTCTTACCTACGAACATGAACCACAACGAGGATAACCAAATTGTTGACAACTCGTTGCAAATTAGATATTGACTATAGTAGGAGAGACAGACACCCGCTAGCCACTTATGCAAAACTAGTTGCATGTCAAGCGTGGAACAGGTCTCATGTGCGAGGACATGTAAAGTTTGTCCGGCGCTTCATCCCACTATGCCACCAATATCCAAAGTACAACTAAGAAGCAATAAAATGATCATCATCGCCCACATACTCATATGTGTACTACCTGCAAAGTATCTACGCATAGATCCGGCTCGATACCATGAAGGGTTCGCGACATAGAAAACAAAAATTTCCTACGATGGGAACAACTATGTACCAAGATCTATCTACTAGATACAAACACAACGGCGGATGTATATCCGTAGAGAACATACCCTTGAAGACCGACAAAGCTTAACGAGTCCAAACTCGTGGTTGATGTAGACGATCTCTTGCCGATCTCAAGATCGAGAGGAAGTCCTAAGCGCCATAAAGCAATGACGCATCCGTTCGCACACACGTTCGAGGCACCGAGCAACCTCCGCCTCCTCGCTCCAGCGATGCAGGAAGCACAACTCTTTCTTGCCGAAAAGCCACCGGGAACATGTATCTCGCTAGTCCGAGACCATGGGGATAAATTCTAGAGGGAGAGAGATCCTTCACGAGGAGGTGTGTTGTGAGAGGAGGAGAGGGGGCCTTTATAGGGAGAGGGGGCACCCAAGGGGCCATGCGCCCAGCCATGGGGCTGCCCCACCTCTTCCACATTCATGTGGGTGGAGATCCCACTCAAAATGAAAAGCCTCCACTCCCATTAAAAAGCCTCCACTCATAAATCCACTCACATGCATTAAATTTCCACCAAATTTAATGCAAGCTCTCATTTAAATAAAACTCTTTTATTTATTTATTCAGAATTTTGTTAATTACTTTAATTAACAAACATTCACATAAAACCCTTGCTAGTATTCCATTTCACATGCGTAACCAGTTTCAGCAATTTCAGCAAAGCAGTTCGGTGTCTAGTGAAATAAATTCCTGCGCTTTTCTTTTCTTTTCGGCATGAAACTTTTGCTCCAATTGGATGTCGGTGTCTCTTAAGTGTGTCACCCTACGGTTCGCGAATAATGCGGACATGATCGAGACCCCTCTCAGATCAATAATCAGAAGCGGGATCTGGAGACCCATACTGACTCCCACACATTCAACGATGACTTTCTTGTGATCGTCGGAACCTTTTACGCTAGTATCTTAATCCTTTTGTTTCGCGATATATTACATGTCCGAGATTCGATCATCGGTATCTCCATACCTAGTTTAATCTCGTTACCGACTAGCACTCTTTTTTCGTTCTAGTGATATAACATTATTCTGATCAAATCACTTGCTTGCAAGCTAATCAATGTGATATCACCGAGAGGCCCAGTATATCTATCCGTCATCGGGATGAAAAATTCCACTCTCGATCCATGGGCCTCAACATAACACTTTAGTAGTTCTAAACCCATCTTTATAATCACCACATTACGGTGTGACGTTTGATGTTATCAAGAAACTCTTCCGGTGTTAGTGATTGACATGATCTCATGGTCTAAGGATTAGGATCACTTAAAGTTGTTATAGCAATATAAACTCAATGACTTTGATCGTAATGCTATACTTGGATGAATGTTCATCACACCATTACACTAATGTTGTGACCTCGTTATTAACAACATCCAATGTCCATGATCAGGAAACCTATGATCATCTTGTTAATCAACGAGCTAGTTTATAAGAGAGGCATAACTAGGAACTTTCTATTTGTTTATTAAACACACATGTATTAACGTTTCCGTATTAATACAATTATAGCATGCAAAATAAACATTTATCATAAACAAGGAATACGATAATAACCACTTTATTATTGCCTCTCGGGCATATTCCCTTCAGAAATTATTAGGTCAAGGTTCGACATCATAAGGGAGTGTTCCTTAAGTTGGACTTCCAGAAGGCATATGACCCGTTGGACCGGGCCTTCCTCTGGCAGGTTCTCGAGTGGAGGGGTTTGATGACAGAGTGATTTTTCGGATCATGCAGTTCATCATGAGTGGTAACACCGCGATTAATATCAATGGGGAGGCTGGTAATTATTTTATATCATCTTGCGGAGTGAGAGAGGGAGACCTGATATCGCCCCTCTTGTTTAACTCTATGGTGGATGCCCTTGCAGAGATTTTGGATAGAGCAAAAGTCACTGGCCACATCACTGGTGTGGTAGGGCATCTTATCCCCGTAGGAGAGATGTCTCACCTCCAATATGCGGATGATACCATGATCATCGTGCATGGCTAGGATCTTAATATCATGAATCTCAAATTATTGCTCCTATGATTTGAATCCATGTCAGCACTTAAGATCAACTCTGATAAGATAAAGGTTATGATCTTGCGATACTCAGACAAGGACAGTCAGCGTATCGCTGACAACCTCAACTATAGATTGGCAGACTTCCCCATCACTTATCTGGGTATTCCTATATGGGGTACACGTGTTCTGATCAAGGACCTGCCTCCTGGTCATGAGGGTTCAGTCAAAAGCTGAACCCTGGCGAGCTAGACTCACGACCAAGGGGAGCAAGATGGTACTGATCAACTCGTGCCTATCCAGCCCCCGCATGTATCAGATGGGGTTGTACCTGCTACCTGAGGGGACCCAAGCAGACTTCGCTAAAGAGTTTTCCCGCTCCTTTTGGGTAGCCAGAGACGGACACCAGAAATACCATATGGTAAAATGGGATGACATCTGCGCCCCCAAGATCCTTGGGGCATAGGGATTCTCGACTCGCGCCACTCCAATGTTGCTCTGATGCTGAAATGGGTTTGGCCTATCCTCAAGGACGATGGAGTTTTATGGCTTTAGCTCATCAAAGCCAAATACCTCCGGAGCCTCCCCTGCTAGCATGTGAGCGTCGAGAAGGCTCTCAGTTCTAGAGAGCCATTCAGGACATCAAACATGACATCTGGCTAGGGGCATCGTTCACTATAGTCAATGGGCGGGAGATGCTCCTTGGTTGGACCCTTGGCTATCGGATTTTCCACGGTCCTATGAGTTCCTTGCCCTCTTTGCCATTTGCTTGATTTGCAAAGCTTAATATCGATGGAGCCGACTATGTGCTTGAATCGCAAAGCTGAATATCAATGGAGTTGGCCATGTGTTGGAATTGCAAGGCTCAATATTGATGGAGTTGACTCTGTGCTGGAATTGCAAAGGAAGAATATCGATGGAGCCTTTCGTGAGAATGATGTCCCAATGGTTGCGGGAATGGTTTCTCTAGAACCCGGTCGGTGAAATTATCTTCTCATCGTGTCGAGCATACGATGGTGCCCTAGAAACTAAACTTTACGTGTGCATTGAAGGGATCACCCTTGCACTCGAGTGGACATAAGTTATGTCTAGGTTGACACAAACATCTCTGAAATTGTTCGCTTGATCCCTCAAAGGAACTGAGACATGTCGAGTCTAGGGCATTTGGTCTTAGAAAGTGTGCACTCTCCTTGCTTCAAAACGTATCGTCACTATGTCTAAAATACCTCGTTCGTAGAATGGTGCAAGCTAGGGTAGCAAGGCGGGATCCGGCTTAGAGCCCTTTCTAGGCATAGTGCTCAGTTTTAGCTAGGTTAATTTTGAACTAACAAGTCATTAAGTGGGATCCCTCTTCTGTATCCCTAGTGCAAGCCACAAACCGGCAAAGAGTAGTAGATTGCAGGATTTTCAACGTGAAGTGCGGACCTTATCCTTTGGAAATTATAACATGACTCCTATTTGATTAACTCAACCCCTTTATGCTATAAAAGAAATGATACATTTGGGAGCAGCATCGTCTGGACTCGCTAGCTGGTTAGTTGTTGCGTCATTTTAGATCCATTGCACGTGCATCCATGCATAGAGCTGGTTCATTTTGTTTGTCGTCATTGTATCTGCTTGTCGGTTAAATTAGTTAAGTTAGGATTGTTAGGAATAGACAAATTGTATTTCCTAGGGGCCAAAGGCCACAACATATAGTTACATGTACATGCGAGAATATGCAGGAAACCCCCTAACAGGTGGGGAAAATACACATATACAAATATACATCTAACACCCCCCCTCAAACTCATGGTGGATCCACAACACTGAGTTTTGAGAGTAAGAAGTCATGCTGCACTCTAGTTTGTGTCTTTGTAAAGAAATTCGCCAACTACAAATCTGAAGGCACATACTGAAGCGCAACAACCTGAGCCTGCACCTGAGCACGTGTATAAAAAGCATCAACACCAATATGCTTGGTAAGCTCATGCTTGACCGGATCACGTGCAATACTGATAGCACCTGTACTGTCAGACAAAAGTGCAGTGGGTGTCGTAACAGAGACCCCAAAATCTGCAAGCAACCACCGTAACCATGTCACCTCAGCAATCAACAAGGCCATAGCTCGCAACTCAGCCTCTACACTCGAACGGGAAACTGCAACCTGTTTCTTCGTCTTCCAAGCAACAAGCGAACCACCAAGAAACACACAGTAAGAAGAAAGTGAACGACGATCCGAAGGATCACTCGCCCAAGTAGCATCCGAGTAGCACTGGAGCTGGAGAGAGCTAGAACGAGGAAAGAAAAGGCGACGAGTAATCGTGCCACGAAGATAACGAAGAACACAGAGGAGATGACTATAGTGGACAGTGGTAGGAGCCGAGACAAACTGACTCAGAATATGAACATGATAAGATATATCAGGACGAGTGACAGCAAGATAAACAAGACTCCCAACAAGATGGCGATAACGCGTCGGATCAGGAAGAGGATCACCATCAGTAGGACGAAGCTTAACATTAAGCTCCATAGGAGTCTCAACAGTGCGCTCATCCCCAAGAGCAGCACGAGCAATAAGATCCTGAATATACTTTTCCTGTGAGATAAAAAAGCCATCAAAAGTGGAAGAAACCTCGATCCCAAGGAAATAGCGGAGAGGACCAAGATCGGTCATAAGAAACTGCTCACGAAGACGAGCCTTAACAAAGGCAATATACTCAGGATCATCACCAGTAATGATCATATCATCAACATAGAGAAGGAGAAGAGTGCGTCCACGAGGAGAAGTGTGGACGAACAGCGCTGGATCATGAGCTATGGGAGAAACCAGCGGCGATCACCACAGAGGCAAAACGCTCAAACCCGGTACGAGGGGCCTGTTTGAACCATAAAGAGAACGCCGAAGGCGACAGACCATCCCATCAGGGACAGAATACCCGGGAGGAGGCTGCATGTAAACCTCCTCACTCAACTCGCCATTAAGAAAAGCGTTCTGAACATCAAGCTGAGACACAGACTAGTGTCGAACATAAGCGACAACAAGAAGAGTACGCACAGTGGTCATATGAGCCACGGGGGCAAAAGTCTCATCATAGTCACGGCCGTGCTCCTGCTGAAAGCCACGAGCTACAAGACGCGCTTTGTAGCGCTCAAGAGATCCATCAGAGCGGGTCTTAATTTTATAGACCCACTTACACGTGATAGGACGAACACCGGGACGGGGAGAGACAAGATCCCAGGTGCCAGTGCGCTCAAGCGCAGCAATCTCCTCAGCCATAGCAAGCTGCCACTCAGGATGACGCTCAGCATCCCGATAAGAATTCGGCTCGGAGGCAACAGAAAGACCGTAATGACTAGGAGAGTAACGGTCTAGAGCACGACGTGGACGAGTCGCCGGAAGAGGAGAGGGAAGCTCGTCAGAAGAAGAAGAAGACATATCAGAAGAAGAAGAAGAAGAAGAAGAAGAAGAAGAAGAAGGGACATTAGGAGGAGGATCTGGAACATGAGTGCGACGAGAATAATGAAAGGGAAAAGGAGACAACGGTGAGGTGGGCGGAGGATCAGAAGAAGAAAAAGGAGAACTAGGTGGGGAGGAGGACAACGGATTCGAAGAGGATGGCGTCGGGGACGAAGAGGGCGCATCAGAACGAGGTCCAGGAGGAGGGACAATAGGAACAGAAGGAGGTGCATCAGGAAACAGAAGAAAGGAGATATCATCCACCGGGTAGGTACCAGAGGTGGGGCGAGGGTAGAAGGGACGCGTTGTAGCATCCCATTTGTCTAACAACTGTAATGCTACTTGGTCTAGTAATATAATGGCTACTTCATATATATAATTGTTGCATCATCATTATATCATGCTCATGTCATCATGCCACCTTGCATTTGGGCATCATATAAAACCCTTTTGTTTTGGTTCTTCTCTCATATGCATTGTAAATTGTATTTGTCTCTTGAAATTGTATTTGGTTCTTGATATATTGTTTAAATGCCCAAGTTGAGTTGGGGGCATATCTTTTGTTGAATCCACCACCTTTCTTGTCTCCACCCCAACATTCCACCATTCCACCACATGTGAGCATTGCATTTTACTTGTGTTTATCTCTAGCTCTTGTTGTTGGAATGGACTCTTTTCCTTTCTACCTGCTTCCATATGGAATGATATGGGAAGGTTGTTCATGTTGGAATATTTTGAGGATAATATGCACATAGTGGAATTTACACACTAGCATGTCCAAAATATATTCAAATATGGTCATCCTCATTCACTCCACATGGAACATTCCTTCAATCCTTAGCTTGGCCCTTACTCCATCTTTTGAGGATGCACATAAATAAATGCCATGAGATTTTATTTTTGTTTTCACAAGATTAACACATGGCATTAAATGCTTGCATGGGCCATGCAACCATCATCATCCTTTGATCTCCTTTGGGTTTTCTTTGGTTTTTGAGTGGATCTTGTTCAAACCCTAAAACCCTCACATCTTGGCCTCCTCTCTTTGTCTTGGGCACTATAACCCTAAGCCCTCACCTCTCCTCTCTCTAATCTAGCTCAACCAAAACCCTAAACCTACCCTTTGTTTGGCAAAAACAAACCACCCATCTCCCCCCTCTCACCTTACCCTCCCCTTGGTCTCTCCATACCGAGCCCCTCCTTGCTGCTCCATCTGGCTACCCCCTCTCCCTGGTCCCACAATCCATCTACCCCAACCCTAAAACAAACCCTAACCCGAGGCTACCCCTAACCCTAGCCCGACCCTCTCCTCTCCTCTCTCCTTTCTTTCTCTCTGCCTGGCGTGTCCCACCACCGAGCCACCCTCCTCTGGCCTCACCCTGCCCCACCTGCAGCCCCTTCCCCTGCCCTGGCTCCCAGCTCGAGCACGTGAGGGAGGAGGAAAAGGTGGCCGAAGCCACCTTTATCATCACCACCTCCCCACGGCACCCCTCTCCTCTCCCGTCCTTATCTACCCCCTCTCTCTCGCCTACTGCCTCCCCCAGATCCACCCCAGGTCCCTGCCTCTCCCCTCTTTTCCTCCACATACTACCTCTCTCTCGCCCTTGCCAAGACATCGTCGCCTCGCCGATCCAGCCGTGCAGCGCGTCACGGAGGTGGCCTGGAAAGCCGAGGAGGTCCCTCTGCGTCGCCCCGTACCCGCCAGCAAGGAGGAGGAGGCCTGTACCCGCTGCACGCCGACGCGTCCCGACGAAAACCCTAGCCGCCGTTCGTGAGCCTCGTCACCGATCCGAAGCTCCCCGCTCCGATCCGAGCCTTCCGCCGAGCCCACGGTGAGCGCCTTGACCTCCCTGACATGCTCCGCCTCGCTGTCGCCGTCTAGATCCGTAGTTCGTTTTGTCGAACGCCCTCGATTACGCCGCTCATTGTCGGCTCGGGCCCAGCGCGTGGTGCCTCAACCCGCCCATCCCTCCTAGCGACCTCACTCGCGGCCGCTGGTTCCCGCCTCGTCGCGCACCCGCAGTCGCGTTCGATCCCCGCCTCGCTGCGCCGCGCACCGCGCGCGCCAGACGGTGGAGAAGAACAACAGTACGCGTCGCCTTTTTGCAGATAGCCCCTCCGTGTTTCTCTCGCTCAAACCGCGGTACACGCTAGCCCCACCTGTCTGTGCCTGTGGAGTTTTACAAAAAGAGGCCTGGCTTTTGTAAACCTTAACCCGCGCTCCAGCCCCAGCCCCACCTGTCAGTTCCTATCCCTCTCCCCACTGTCTCGTGGGCCCGCAGCCACTGGGCCCGCTTGTCATCCACGCGGGCTAGGCAGAGCCCCGGTGTGAAAGCTTTTCTCGCGCGTGTGCCCGCCCAGTCAGCAACGGTCCCACCCGTCTGTGACTGCGGCTAGGTCTGTCTGTGTGAGAAAAGGATTTCCGTTTTCTGTTTTAATTTAAACCTTTTTCAAATTAATTCAAATTCAAATTCAAATCAGTTTTATAATAACTTTTAAAATACAAATCCAAATAATACAAATGATATATGTTTTGAAATCAGAAAAATGTGAGGATTTTAAATATGCTATCCAAAATATATTTTGAACACTTAAAAATTTCAAGTTGATTTAAATTACATTAAAATGCCCTTTTGCATTAATTAATTAATAACTTTTGTTTTATAACTCCAAATTTAACAAATGATATGTCTAAAATGATTAGCTCGACGAGACCTTTCTGTTTATGCATTACTTGTTCTGTTTTGCAGCATGCATCATATAAATATAATGTAAACAACAACTAATATGAGGATAAAATATGGCCAAAACTCAATAAAACGCTTATTTCTTGTATTCCACACCTCACCCATGCCATGCTACTTTATTGCCATGCAAATTGTGCATCATTCATCATGGCATGATTGTTTGCTTGTCGCATCTTATTCATATGCTTGTGCACTTTATTTATGTTGTCCCTTGTTTGTTTGGTTCTTTTTCGAATAGACGCTGAGCAGGGGATATATCAAGAAACCCAGGAGTACTACCCAGATCCTTCTCTCGCTTCAACTGAGCTGCCAGGCAAGCACTACCACATGCTTGCATACATATAGTACCTATTGCCTCTATCTTATTCTTGCATCATTGAGTCGCGATTGCATTAAATTGAATCCCAAGAATTGCATAGCCTTTACTTTTAAACCCCACCGTAGCTTGTTCCTCCATCCCATGAGCCATTACTACAGGAGTTGTTTGAGCCATGCGAGTCGTAGAACAGCATGTGTAGGGTATGTGAGTGTCTGATGGATAACGAGGCATAGTTTAAAAAACCGGACCGGTGATTGAACCGGTGAGGCTGTCGGTTTAGGTTTTCACCGGTCGGACCGTTGGTTTACCGGTTCACTATCTGGTTTTTTAATATATAAATTATTATATTTTTATTTATAAATGATGCAATAGGTAAATAATTATCTATAAAAAACATTTTAAAATTACGGTTTGACATAATACTTGAGATAACGAGCTGCAGTTTGACTTCCGAAATAGTACTGTAGTAGCAAACATTCATGTTTTGCATGCGTGCGTAGCAGGCCAGCAAGGTTGTTAGTCGTTCCGTTGGTTTAGTTTTTAATGCTGCCATATAAAAAAAATATTAAAACTTTCAAAAATATTCTTAATGCTGCTACGAAGTGTAAATAGAAAAGAAACATGTCTCATTTTGGTATGTGAACGGACCACAGGTCAGTTGGTTAGGTGAACGTTTCCTATTTACTTGCTTGTTATAGGTACTCGGTTCAAATCTCAGCTCTGCCATAATTTAATTTTTAACAAAACTCAGCTAATTGAACCGATCAGACCAGTTGACGGTTTAATGCGCAAAACCGGCGGTTTAACCGCGGTTCACCCGGTTTATTCCGGTTCGATGGCGCGTCCGGTCCTGTGCGCTTAAGGAACCGGCGAGGGCTTCGGTTCCGATTTTTTCCGGTTCAACCGGCGGTCCTGTCCGGTTTTTAAAACTATGTAACGAGGTACCTAAACAACTTAACCTTAGTAGTATGGGATAACTAATAAAAGTGGCACCGGTGAGCAATATCTGCTATTTGGTTTTTCATGCTCACTTGTGTCCCGTAGGACCCCGAGTACTTGATTCCTGTTCCTTGAATATTCGCGCTATCCACATTCGGGAGGCTTATGGGACCCCCCCCTGAGCCAGAGCTTGATTCATTCTTATTTCTTGGGGCCACAAACTAGTTTGAGGTTTTATTTACTATCCTGTACTTATGCCATGCTTTACTGCTTTATTTAAATTGTGCGATGTACTGCACCTGTACTGTTTAGGATCGGGACACGATTTCATGATATCGACAAGCCACACTTTCGGTTCCCGTTTCTGACCGTCCACCCAAACCTTGAGTCCGTCTGAGTCAGCTAACCGTTATGGTAGCTTAATGGGGTGGCCTCAAATATTTCTGAATCCTGTGATTGCTTTGTCGTGAATGCCTCGTTGGGTTTTGATTTGGTTTTTCCGAGGTTGATCGAGTGTGTGTTGCTATTTGTGCACCCCTGCAGGGTAAAACTTTCTGAAAGCCGTGTCCGCGGTTATGGACGACTTGGAGCACAGTTTCTCGATCATAGACAAGCATAACTAAAGTACCGCTTTTAATTTGACTTTATAATGACTAGTAATCAGCTTCACTATAATGGAATGACTAAATAAAACTGCCAACAATTGCTTGTTTGGGTTGTCGCTTGCTACCACCGTATCTGACTAGTAAGTATTGCAACTATAACGGAATGGCTAAATAAAAGTACCAACAACTGCTGGGTTTTGGGATATCTCATGCTAATTGTATTTGACTAGTAAGTGTCGCAACTACAACGGAATGGTTAACTAAAATTGCCCACTGTTTATTATATCAGGATGATTATCTATACTTGACTAGTAATTGCTGCCACGATAACTGAATAAGTAAAACTGCCAACGGTGTGAGTTCCTCGGTTGACTTCCTCGTTTGGTCTCGAGGGGGAAACACCAGGATGGGTATGTTTGGTGGTAGTTTCAGGTTGGATCCGAATAGGTCTTTCTTATCCCTATCTGATAGCCGCCAGTTGTATCGAGTCTCTATAGGTTGTTTAGTGCATGCTGCGCTGCCGCTTCAGTCCACCATACCTATGTAGGCGAGGACCGCCGAATTCTAGCCTCGCCGTGTACTGGCCTTAGTACTGACCGCTCTCTCTTTTTCCTTTGCCCCTTGTCGGCACCCCTTTGTTTAAGCAGGTTTTGAGATCGAGGTCGTTAGCAGGGGTTACCCTTCCGGCTTGGCCTGGGCAGGGTTATGGACGCCATTGGTTATTCTTCAGGGCTAGCCCCATTTGCATCTTGTCCGTAGTCGGACTCTCTATCATTTTCAAGGTGATTTGGATCTTTGTATATTATATCTGTATTCTTGACTCATTGAGTCGCTGTTGTATATATATTTGTTCTGTGGGTCCCATCAAGGACTGTTGTGTAATGTTATTACTTCGTTTTCCGCCCGCACGCAAGTGCCTGGTGGGCACCTTTGAATCATTTCTATGCGGGTTTGGCGGGAAGCGCTGAAACTTGCATAGGGTCGATTCTGAGGGTGTTACACTATGCTACGCCGACGGCTGCCCTCGGCGTAGCTATTTTTTATTTTATCTCATTAAACTTTGAAAAATCATAACTAAATCATTCTAATTCAGAAAAATACAAATAATATATCAAAATTTGCAAAAAAAATAAGACCTATCTATCTACACTCAAATATTACACATTTTTAAATAAAAATTAAGTAAAACATAAAACATTATATATAGTTTAAAATAGGCATAAAAAATTCAAAAACGATCGAAACAATGCGAAACCTTCGTGTGGTGTTATATTATGTGACATAGTTAGAAGGAAAAATACCAAACTTGGTATATTGATTATGTCTCAAAGAAACCTTCACAAAATGACCTATCTCATTCGAGGTTTCTTGGCTTTCGGGTCAAATGACCAATGTTATGGCTAGAATCAAGGCATAGTTTGTAATAATGTGTCCATATTGTGCATACATGTGCATCATAGGATTGCGAACAATGTTCCAGGAGGAAGCTTTCCTTTTTGTCGCACCAAAAATCCATTTTCCATTTTTCGAGCATAAAAAACGGACGGTTTTGCGAAGCAACCACCAAATGGCTAATTCAAAATACTACCACAACTTTTTACAAAAATACTAGAACACCTTATATGGACAAAGTCCCAACATGGAGATCCGAAACCTTTCCGTCCACCTTTGGTGAAAAAGACAAATTCCCGCCGAATCGGCAGGAAGTGGGTCAGATATGAACTACAGTTACATGATCCGATGCTCATGTTTTTTTACAAAAAATAATTTTTAGGTTCACAATATGCTATTTTATCAAAGATCCAATGCAAGTTTAGCGAGGCTCGGCCCTAAGCTAAGAATCTTCATGCCCGCCGTTCGGCAAAGTTTGACGATAGTTTAAAACGGGCATAAAAAATTTAAAAACGATCGAAATAATACGAAACCTTCGTGTGGTGTCATATTATGTGACATAGTTATAAGGAAAACTATCAAACTTGATATATTGATTATGTCTTAAAAAAACCTTCACAAAATGACCTATCTCATTCGAGCTTTCTTCGCTTTCGGGTCAAATGACCAATGTTATGGCTAGAATCAAGGCATAGTTTGTGATAATGTGTCCATATTGTGCATACACATGCATCATGGGATGGCGAACAATATTGCAGGAGGAAGTTTCCTTTTCGTCGCACAAAAAAGCCATTTCCCATTTTCCGAGCATAAAAAACGGACAGTTTTGTGAAGCAACCACCAAATGGCTAATTCAAAATGCTACCACAACATTTTACAAAAATATTATACCACCTTATATGGACAATGTCCCAACAGGGGATCCGAAACCTTTTCGTCCACCTCTGGTGAAAAAGACAAATTCCTGCAGAATCGGTAGGAAGTGGGTCAGATATAAACTACAGGTACATGATACGATGCTCATGTTTTTTATAAAAATCATTTTTAGGTTCACAATATGCTATTTTATCAAAGATCCAATGCAAGTTTAGCGAGGCTTGGCCCTGAGCTAAGAATATCCATGCCCGTTGTTCGACAAAGTCTGACGATAGTTTAAAATGGGCATTAAAAATTCAAAAGCGATCGAAACAATGTGAAACCTTCGCGTGATGTCATATTATGTGACATAGTTATAAGGAAAAATATCAAACTTGATATATTGATTATGTCTCAAAAAACCTTCACAAAATGACCTATCTCATTCGAGGTTTCTTGGCTTTCGGGTCAAATGACCAATATTATGGCTAGAATAAAGGCATAGTTTGTGATAATGTGCCCATATTATGCATACACATGCATCATGGGATGGCGAACAATGTTGCAGGAGGAAGTTTTCCTTTTCGTCGCACCAAAAAGCCATTTCCCATTTTCCGAGCACAAAAAACGGACGGTTTTATGAAGCAATCACCAAATAGATAATTCAAAATGCTACCACCATATTTTACAAAAATACTATACCACCTTGTATGGACAATGTCCCAACAGGGGATCCGAAACCTTTCCGTCCACCTCTGGTGAAAAAGACAAATTCCTGTCGAATCGGCAGGAAGTGGGTCAGATATGAACTACAGGTACATGATCCGATGCTCATGTTTTTTTACAAAAATCATTTTTAGGTTCACAATATGCTATTTTATCAAAGATCCAATGCAAGTTTTCCTTTTCATCGCACCAAAAGCCATTTTCATTATCCGAGCGCAAAAAGAGAATTTTCTAAAGCAACCACCAAATAGCTAATTCAAAAATGGAGGGTTTGTGATTAGTTGATATGGATTTCATATTTGGATTTGTCTCATTTTTCTGATCAATTTAGACATATTATTTGTCGAATTCCGATTTACAGATTTAAAGATATTAATTATTCCATATTAAATAGAAAAATACAAAAAAGTAAAATTATTATATTTTTACTTATTCATTAATGTTTACTTATATAACTGTTTGTAATTTCAAAAAATACAAACATGACATGATGATATAAGAGTTAATAGGATTGATGTCATAGTATTGACAATAATGTATGAATTATTTTGCGAAAACGGATTCTGAAGGAACGAGGAAGTTAAGCGTGCTGGAGCTGAAGTAGTATTAGGATGGGTGACCGGCCGGGAAGTTTGACTAAGACTGAAATTTAATCAAATATTAAGTATAATTATTGTTAAAAATGTTCAAAGTGGGAGATTAACGAGTCAAACAATTTAAAGAATAAAAAAATAAAAAAAATATTTTTGCAACCGGCCGACGGCCGCTACGCCGAGGGCAAAGCCGTCACGCCGACGGTATTTTGATACGCCGACGGATTGAGTGTGCTCCGCCGAGGGAGACCTTTGCCGAGGAGGCTACGTCGAGGGCAGCCGTCGGCGTACCATACGCCGAGGTCATTTTGGCCTACGCCGACGGTTTTTTCCCTTGGCGTAGCGCGCGCGTCCTGTAGTGGGGGGGGGGGGGGGGGGGTCACCGGGAGGGAGCAGTTGGGCGACGAAACGAGCGAAGCAGAGGTGGCGCCAGAAAGTGCGGTGGGAGGAGGCTAGATGTGCGCGGCAAAAACTAAAGCAAGGGGCTCACAGTGGCGGGAGTGGGCGCCGGAGTGCGAGAGTGCGGTTGCAGGCACGCTCTGCGAGCGAGGGACGAGCGTGGGCGCGGCGGGAGAAAGGGGGGAGGGGGGCTGCGTGCGAGAACGTGAGCTACGCACGCGCGGCCAAAAAATAGAGAGAAGGGATTAGGTAGCGGGTACAGTAAGGGGGTCACGAACTGTATCATATGGTGTCCACGTTGGTAAGAAATACGACAGGGATGAGTGGGAATACGCGGGGAGGGAGTGGGACAGAATCACCAATCTAAAAGCACTCCTACGGTGGATGGTTCTTCTTCACATGAAGTTAAGTTCTGAATCGATTTCTCGAATCATCACTATGTCCAAAATACGTCATCCGCAGAATGGCGCAAGCCACGAGCCTAAAAAGGTCGGTAGATTGCATAAAATAATAACAATGTTAGGGTTAAGTCCAGGAAAATTTGCACCTTATCCTTAGAGACTATATAATGTACTCCTCCTCCGTTCATAAATGTAAGACAGCCGCCTTTTCAAAAACACATGTATATGTAGATGTGTTTTAAATTTAGTGCGTAGGTGTCTCTACTCCACTTTTAAAATATAAAAAAAAAAGTGTTACCTTAGTGAATGGAGAAAGTAACAGCTTCATCATGCTGGAAAAAAGATGACACACCTTAGAGAGTAGCAGCCTCCATCGAATCTTTTGATCCGTCGCATGTACGTCCATGGAGCTGGTCCATTTTGCTGTCGTCGTCGTACCTGCTCGCCGGTTAAATTAGTTAAGTTAGGATTCCGATGGCTAACGTAACAGCTAGAATGGCGCAAGCCACGAGCTGGCAAAGAGTGGTACTAGTAGACTGCACGATAGAATAGCACTTCATGTTAGGATAAAGTGCGGGTCTCTTATGTTTTTCTTTTTACCTGAAGTGAGAGTGAGACCTTATCGCGTCCTTGCACGACAGTGAGAGTAAGTTAGATAGTAATATAGAGCTATATACATTGCCACCTAACCATTTAAATGATATGATATGTAATTAAATGACGAGAGAGACGGTAACTAGTTATGTTACCATAATATTATATGTTTCAAGACAAAATAAGTTTACATTAAAATAAATAAGACTTTGCATGATATTACACCTATGTTATTTTCTATTATAAAGATAATAACTTAGACTAATAATATATGCAATGTTACCATTCTAAGTTACTTTTCACTACGACCAGCCTAAATCTTGATTATTTAAACTAGAGCCTTGACAAAAATAATGAAACAGAGAAAATAACTCCATTCCATAATTTAGCATCACAAACCCCTTTCTTTAGGGTGGACAGAAGATGATACATGCATCTGCGAGTAGCAGCCTCCATCGATCGACTCGTTATTGGTTTAGTTGTTGCGTCATTTTCGATCCGTTGCAGCTGGCACGTCCACTTGAAACTGGTCAACTTTGCTGCCGTCATCTTACCTGCTCGCCAGTAGTTAAATTTTAGTTAAGTTAGGACGCCGACGGCTAACGTATGAGCTAGCTAGCTAGGCAGCACATGCAAGACAAAATCAGATGAAATAAAATAATTAGGCAGGCATATCCTCTCTTTCCCGAAGCCATGCCAAGTTTTTGTCTCCTTGTGCGCTACATACATGCATGCATACTCCGTGAATAACGACGATCGTACGTTTTAATATAGATATATGCAAGGGCAAGGCGTGGTGTGGAGGTAAGGCCATGATTCATGTGCATCATGCCAGAGCATGCGTGCAATAAACAACAAATTAAACCTGAGTCGATCGATTTGGACGCGGTCAACCTGAATCGGGATCATCTAGAGAGTTGGCACCGGCAGGGCAGGAGGAGACCAATGGAGAAAAACATGGAACCCATGAAGTACGTATGTAGTCGCGTCGTGGTATACGTTAGTTCATGTATTGGTGGTGGGCCAGCCTTCCACCTGGTATTTTTTTTTGCATGGAGGGCAGCTTCGGTCTAGCTCCATGAAATCATTTGGGACGTGTTTGGTTGGTACAATTTTAGTTTTTCACATCGGTCCGAAAGAAATAAACCCGTTTGGTGTCTAGCGGTGTGTCGTGGATTTGACCTGCACATGTCTTAAACACCTCTCATTCTAGCCCCGGAGAAAAACCAAAATCGAGCGTTTCCACCGGGACCGGCCTTGACGAACGCAAGGAAAGGAACGACATGCGTGGGAAGGCAGCGGAAGCCAAAAAATCGCAGGGCCGTATGGCGCAAAAAATAGGCTCATCTTCCTCTTATGCTACCACCTCACACTGGAAGACAAATTCCTCCCCATTTTCCTCTAGTGCGGCGGCTTTGGCGGCGACGGCGATTTAAATCTCTGGCAGCGGATGCTAAGAACACTTCGGCACCGGCTGACGTATTCTGCCCGACTCTGGCATCTGCTGGCTCGCAGATCTGTGGCGCCGATTTCTCCCCCGTCTTCTTCTCCGCCTCAGGCAGGTCCACCGGCATGAAGGTAACAACCATGACTCCTCTCCATGTTTTTACCAAGGTAGTTAGCTCGACATTTGGGTAGTACGTACACCGTGCTTACGCAATGCCACTCCGTTTAGGGCCAATAACTAAAGGTTATCATCCAGACATCTGCTCTAGTCGCTCTGATTCGGGCATGGATGTTCCTGATCTACAGAAGAGCGGCTGCTAGGCATAATAGGCCGACCGTGAAGTATGGCCCCCTGATGCAGCGCGACAGATAGAGGATGACAAATCTGAACTATATCTACCACAAGAACGATGTGGATGCTATCGCCATGCTCAGGATGAGAAGAGCCACATTTAACCAGCTTGTGTAGACTTTCAGGTCTAGGGGGCTGCTCAAGGACATCATCAACTGCTCTATCGAAGAACAGGTGGCTCTGTTTCTTCATGTTCTAGGTCATAACCAGAGATTCCGAGTGATCCACGACACATTGAAGAGATCAACCGAGACAATTTCCTGGTATTTCCATCAGGTGTTGTATGATGTTGGGAACTCAGAGAGGAGATGATCAAGCCACCATCTAGTCAAATCCCTGTGAATATATATGTCAACGGTCGATGGTTCCCCTATTTCAAGGTGAGCAACTCTAGCATGTTCTTCTTTGGATAATTGTATTGGAGAGCCGACTAATATTCTTGTAATGGCAGGATTGTATTGAAGAAATTGATGGTACTAATGTGATGGCTAGAGCACCAAAATCTGAGCAGGTTGCATATAGGGGGAGGAAGCACTACCCCAATCAGAATGTGCTTGCCGCCGTTGATTTTGACATGAAGTTCACATATGTGCTTGTAGGGTGGGAAGGATTTGCCCACGATGCGACGATTTTGGCAGACAGCCTTAGCAGACCTCATGGCATGAAGCTCCCTGGCAGCAAATTCTACCTTGAAGATGTCGGGTATGCCTGCCGGCCTGGAGTTCTGCCATCCTTCAAATCAACAAGGTACCATCTCAACGAGTTCTCTGCTAGGAACTACCTAGGACTCCAGAAGAACTTTTCAATCTTAGGCACTCTAGCCTTAGAGTCACTGTTGAGAGGGTCTTTGATGACCCACAAGTATAGGGGGTGTATCGTAGTACTTTCGATAAATAGGAGTGTCCATCCCAATGAGGAGCAGAAGGTGTTGACTAGTGGTATGGAGCAGGAAATGTCTATAAATACTTAGCAAACGGATTTTTAGGGGTTTTCTAATAAAGCAAAGAAATAAAGTGCAAGTAATAGATACAACAAACAATTGCAGCAAGTAGCTCAATCCTTTCTTAGCAAAGGACAAGCCGATGGAAATACTTATGAGGACCAAACGTTCTCAAGGACACATGGGAATTCTGTCAAGTGCTTTCACTTCAAATAGCTGAGTAGTCTTCTTTGGTGTTGTAAGTGTTGTGTGGGTGAACCTGTGCTAATGTACCAACCTTACTTGGACTAATACATACTTGTGATTAAACCCCATATAAGCATCCGCAACTACAAGAAAGCAATTAAGATATAAACCTAACCACAACCTTAAACTCGGAGATCCTACGCTCCCTTGTGCAATCGTGTCCTAACGGGGGTTCAGGTTTCTGTCACTTCGGCAACCCCACAATTAGTAGACAAATGCACAATGCATTCCCCAAGGCCCATAAATGGTGAAGTATCATGTAGTCGACGTTCACATGACACCACTAGAAGAATAGCACCACAACTTAAATACTAAACCATTGAATAATATCTCAACACAAAATCCACTACTAACAACATAACTTCTCCCATGTCCTCAAGAACTAAACGAACTACTCACGAGACATCATATGGATCAATATCAAAGATGATATGGTGATGGGTAACAATCTAAACATAAACAATAATCCAATGGTTCCACTCACAAGCATCAACTACAATAGTAATCAACACCGGGAAAGTTTCCCCTAAGAACTATGCAAGTACTCAACACAATTGTTACAGCAGGATAGAGTGGTGATGATGGTGTCGGTGGAGATGGTGGTGTGGATGATGATCCCGATGAAGTCTAGCTTCGTGATGGTGTTGATGGCGACGATCTCCCCTCTCCGGGAAGGAATTTCCCCGGCAGAAATCTGTCTGCCGGAGAGCTCTTTCTCTCTTGGTGTTTTCCGCCCCGCAAAGGCGGCGGAATCTTTCTGTGGTTGCTCCCCATGTATTAGGGTTTCAAGGAGAAGATATAGGCGAGAGAGCGGAGCCAGAGGTGGGCCAGGTGGGCCACACCCCCTGTAGGCGCGGCCTAGGGGTGGCCTGCGCCTGGGGTGTGTGTGCCCCCTATGACCTGATGATGTTGTGAAGCACTTCGTCGGGAAACCCCAAGAGCAAGGTGTGAAGCAGCACAACAACAAGTTTTCCCTCAGTAAGAAACTAAGGTTATCGAACCAATAGGAGGAAGGAAACGTCTCAAAGGTGTTGCAAGCAACATGAAAACTTGCACAACACAAACTCAAGACTTTGCCCCAACGAACAGTGAGGTTGTCAATCTCACTGGTTGTTGTAACAAAGGATTAACTGTATGGTGTGGAAGATGATGACGGTTTTCAACAAATAAACAGTAATAGTGGAAGATGTATCAATGGTAAAGATTGGACCGGGGTCCATAGTTCACTAGAGGTGTTCTCCTTAGATAAACAAACATGGCATGTTGGTAAACAAATTACAGCAGGGCAATTGACAGGACTGAGCAAGGCATAAAAATGCAATACTAGACACAAAGATCCTATGATATTCGATTGGGCAATAAAATAATATACATAGACCGCCATCCAACTGCATCTGTGACTAGAAGTCCACCTTCAGGTTATCATCCGAACTCCCTCCACTATTAAGTTGCAAGCAACAGACAACTGCTTTAAGCAAAGTGTGTAAGGTAAACAATCCACTTGTTCCATGAACAAGAGACCGTTGTTTTCTCCCTAGTGGCAACAACACATCTACAACCGAAGAGATTTCTGTCATTTTCCTTGGAAACTAGAGGCATGAACCCACTATCGAGCATAAATACCCCCCTTGGAGTCACTAGCAACTACTTGGCCAAGATAGATACTAACAACGGAGAGCATGCAAGATCACAAACAAAACATACATGATAGAATGAATAAGACGAAACCATTAATCAATCTAACATAGTAATCTCACTATCCATCGGATCCCCGCAAACACAACATGCATGATTACAAATAGATTAGATATTGATAATGAACGGAGCTCACAAGATCTATACATGAAAGCACAAGGAGGAGATACAACCATATAGCTACTACATGGACCCGTAGTCCAAGGTGGAACTACTCACACTTCATACCGAAGGCTGGCATGATGAAGAAGAAGGCCTCCAGGATGATCTCCCCTCCGACAGGGTGCCAGGAAGAGCTTCAGATCCCCCCCGATCTAGGGACGATGGTGGCGGCGGCTAGAGACGGTTTCATGGAATATTGACCGGGTGTTTAGGGTTTCTACATCCGGGGGACTTTATAGGCAAAGAGGCAAGGCAGGGGGGCCGCCAGGGGGCCCACACCCTGCCTAGGAGCGGGCCCACCCTAGGCCGCGCCTGGGGAGGTGGCCACCCTGTGGCGCCCCTTCGTCGTACTCCGGCTTCGTGTTGCCCACGGTAAAATATTGACTTTGGCTTTTGTCCCATCCAATTTCGAGAATATTGATTTTCTGCCTTTCTAGAACCAAAAACAGAAGAAAACAGGCAACTGATACTGTGGCAACTTGTTAATAGGTTAGTACCAGAAAGTATATAGAAACACCTCAAAATATAGACAAAGAAAAGCAAAGTAGATAGTAAACAAGCATGGAGCATAAAAAATTATAGATACGTTTCTGACGTATCATGGCCCATCTCCGCCTCCCCTTCTGGCTTTCTTCGTCTTCTGGGAAAATATAATTTTCCGTAGTTTTTCTGGTATTTTTTCTAATCTTCACGAAATTGCATCAAAACACCTCTTTTTCCATCAGAATCCTGACTCCGGCAGTTCATCCTCCAAGAATCATCCAACATGCAAAAACAGATGAAAAGACATAAGTACCACCTCTTAATATGAAATATATCAATGAATAGAGGCAAATTATGATATAGAATGGTGATGCAAATTGGACGTATCAACTCCCTCAAGCTTAGACCTTCGCTTGTCCCCAAGCGAAAACTAAGACCAGTAAACATGTTCACAGGTTTATGGAGTAAAGTGTCGATAAAAGAATACGAGCAAGAAGCATCGCACTTGCCATTACACAACTCATAGAAGAAAGCAACTCACCATTATATAACTTAACTTGCAACAAGTACATGAGTCACAATAGAGATGCATAAAGATAAGTCATAATTGGGATTGGCAAACTTTGTTCTTGGTCAGAGAACAACTGGCAAACAGTTTTACAAATAAAGCCTTTATAGAAGTTTCACAACAAGAGTACTCTTTGCTCAAATAAAAAGGTTTTTCACAATTAAGGATTTCAAAGTACTACTCAATAGATAAGATTCTTGTGCAAACAAGAAAGATAAAGAACATGATTGAATAAATCATCATATGAATGCTGAAACACAACAACTCAAATGCTTGCTAGAGATAGAGAGGAAGTAGGTTTACTGACTCAACTTAGAAGTGGGAGAAAGGCCCTTCATAAAGGGAAGCAGGGACTTCAAGTTCATAAAGAGCTTCCAAAAGATTATGGTACTTACTAGCTTTGAGCCTGCATTGCCCCTATCATAAGCATCTTGAGTTGATTAAGGTTAAACTGAACAAAGATGGAGTATATGCTTAACGAAATATAAGTTGGCAATCTCATGTCCCTTGAGTACGAGGGACGCTCCTCATGTTACTCAACTTTAGTTACCGGTAAGTTCTTGTTATTGTAAGTATATGTGTATCATAAAGAACCGCCAATGGGGTACCCCTTGCACATGATACAGGAACCATCCCATAATCAAAATGACAAGGCAAGCAGACAGTGAGCATCTCAGCGATATTTTTATTTGCTATTTGCATAGGTTTTTATTGAGGATGCTTCACAGATTGCTCACTATGGTTATGCTGCAAGTTTTCACCATGATTAGGCATGGCTTAGGCTAGCGGCCCAGACGTTTCTCTAACACACATACATAACTCCATGGACTTACAAGCTCCCATTTTATTTCACACCGACGACATCCGCAAACAAAAGAGCATGATATCAACTGGATACATATCCATAAGTGTTGAAAACGTTCCCAGTGACAGCACGGTTCTGCTAATCCCAACGTATAGATGCAAGAATATACAACTTATATGACACAATGGTTCAAGTCTATTAGGGGCAGGAAAATAAGGTGTGCCATCAAGTTCATGAGAGTTTTACTAACTAGTTTTCACATAAAAAATAATTTTTAATTTGAAAGATAGATGAAACTTGAGAATTTGCTTGGAATAGCAAAAATGCTAATAGGTAGGTATGGTGGACACAAGTGGCACATGTTTTGGTTCAAAGGAATTGGATGCATGAGAAGCATGCCTTCTCAAAACAGGTTTTTGGCTAGCAAGGCCGGGTAGCAAGTAAAAGAGTTGAAAGAAACAGGCAAACCTACAAGTGATTAAGCTAAACATGCAATCTTCCTTGAAGACACAAAAAGATCTTTAATAAAGAATATTAAGCTTATGATCCAATCAAGAAAGAAAATAAATGATATAAAATACCTGTAAGCTTTTTCTCTTTTCGTTTCAAACCTCAAAAGTGTTGCTACTGACCAGAGCTCGGTTTGCCAAAACCAATTTAGATCTACTTGATGCTCCCAAAGTGATACCAATACTGATCAACAAGATCAATCATATAATAGAGATTGCGAACTAAAATAAAAAGTGTAAAAAGTAAAACATGAGACTTCTCATTAATATTCCATAAAGGCACTCACACCAAGGGATACATAGATAACCAACTAAAGGAGAGATACTTCCACAATGCAAACCAACCTATAAGATAACTTCTCTACCAAAGATATAGCTCTACTAAAAAAGGGTAAAACATAAAAGATAATGTTGTGATACCGCGACACTCCCCTAAGCTTGGAAAACCTGATGACGAATTACTCCTTCGGTGGTGGTGGTGTTCTCTTGATAAGCTCTTCAATCAGTTTCCCTCAATTTCTCAATCTCGAAGGTCAGAGTACGAATCAACTCCGAATTTTGCTCAATGCGGTTCATGATCATATCAGACCGAGAATCCCAGTCCCTGCTATTTTTCCCCCACTCTTCTTTCTTAGAGTGTTCCTTTCCTGCATGGTTAGAACGAGGCAGATCCCAGACAGAGGGCAAGTCCCCTTTGGGCACCTATTGATATTGTCTCTCAATTAAGAGAGTATGGAAAGGGTTCTTGGTGCGTGAAGGAGGTGACCGTGGAGAGAAGACAAGACGTGGGGTTTTCCCTCTTGTAGACATCTGTGCTGTCCTCCTAAACTTGGTAGGGTTTGCCACCACTCCAATGCTTGCAATGGTAGCGCGGGTGTCCGGATGCTCGTCTTCTGGGAAAATATGATTTTCCGTAGTTTTTCTGGTATTTTTCTGATCTTCACGAAATTGCATCAAAACACCTCTTTTTCCATCAGAATCCTGACTCCGGCAGTTCATCCTCCAAGAATCATCCAACATGCAAAAACAGATGAAAAGACATAAGTAACACCTCTTAATATAAAATATATCAATGAATAGAGGCAAATTATGATATATAATGGTGATGCAAATTGGACGTATCAGTCTTCGCTGCTCTAAAGAACATGTTTAAGATCCTTGATCAGAAGCCTTTCCACTCTTTTCCCACCCAAGTTAAGCTTGTTCTTGCCTATTGCATTTTGCACAACTAGATCCTGCAATTTGGCGATGATGAGTACTTCTCAGAGGAGGAAGATGTAGTTGCTGACGGAAATGACACTGACTGTGGCCATGGTGTTGCCCATAACGATTGTACTGCTTGGAAGAGCATGAGACAACAGTGGGCGCTCAACATGTGGACGACGAGAGGCAACTACATGATCTGAAGAATATGGGTTGTTGATGAAGTGTTGCCCTTGTGTTCCATGAACAACCACTGATGTGGGTGTACAACATTCATTCGTAGTAGCTAGGTAATATTATGGTGAACTGTCATTTGCTAGTAGCTAGGTAACATTATCATGAAATCATATTTGCTAGTAGCTAAGAACCTGACAAACTCCTTTGGAGATGGACGACCGACGCTCAATACTCTGCCAAGTCTCTCTATGAGTTCCTCTTCCAGGGATCGATCTCCTCGAGATCATGGCAATTGAACTGGAAAGTTTGGGTCCCACCCGAGTCAAGTTCTTCATTTAGCTGGCTTGTCAGGACCGCTGTTGGACGGCTAAGCGGCTAGCGAGACAGGGTCTGGCCCACCCCCCGTGTTGCCCCTTGTGCGACCAAACGGATGAGACCATGAACCACCTCTTGGTGGATTGCCCTTTCTCCAAGGCGATCTGGCACGATGTGCTATCCTGGATTCGATCCACGGCCACACCACCGGATGGAGAAGACGATTTCATGGACCGGTGGCTGCAGGCTTCGCGCTCTACCCTTCGGGATACGCGCAAGGGGACGCGCTCGCTGATCATGCTGATCATATGGTGGATCTGGAAGCAGCGTAATGCAGTCGTTTTTGACAATGTGTCACCTAACATGGGTAGCCTTCTCAACACAATTTGAACCGAGGCTCGTTCTTGGGCTGCTGCCGGTGCGTCTGGCCTTCGGGCCTGGATCCCCACGGCCCCATAGTCCTAGTCGGTTGAGTTGTGTGGGTGTTGGCTCTTCTGAGCTTGTATATATATTTGTACAAAACTCTCTTTACCTATCAATGAATCAAAACGCAAGGCTTTTGCGTTTTCGAAAAAAAAAATGCTAGTAGCTAGGATGGTAATTGGGTACTGCGAGTTTAATATGCCGCTTGCTTTTAAAATTGCTAGTTCAATTTGCTGCCTATTTGGTGTTACATGGTAACATCACCAGCTCTGAGAAGCGGTGAGCACATCACGATGGCATGAGCAATCAAACATGCAGAAATTTGCATCAAATGACACAAAATCAGTTATCTTTGAAACCAAACAACTTGCCAAAATTACAGAAAAACTAGATACGGGTAACCAAACGAACTGCCTAACTTGGCTCAAGTCCAATCTCCCTCCATACGGCACCCACCGGACTAAGTAGAAATAACGAGAAATTTAGGCCAGATCAACCAAACACACCCTTGGTTAGCTTTCCATTACATTTTTTCTTTCGAGATTGGACCTTCCGTTACCACTAGTGCACACGTACCCCTCTAACACCGGTTTGGAGGACCCTCTAACAGCGGTTCCACAACCGCTGTTGAGGGTTCGGTGTTAGAGGGGGGGCCCCTTTAACACCGGTTCCTATACGAACCGGTGTTAAAGGGTGGCGCACGGGGCTGCGAGCAGTTTCTCTTTAACACCGGTTCGTATCGAACCGGTGTTAAATTCTTCTGGCGAGATTTAGGCGTTTTCTGCGTGAAAACGGCCTAAATCTTCGCCAGCATTTCTCTGCCCGTTCGGGCGTATTTACGGGAGGAGGCGAGGAAATCGATCGGGGCCGTATACTTATAAATCGTCATCGGTACATACGAGTACATGAATAATTAAGCAACTATTATTATACACAAACATCGCCATCGGCACATACATCGCCATCGGCACATACATCGGCACATACATCTACATCGCCGAGGTGGATATCTAAAGAGTTCTCCGCCAGCGTGACGACCTCATCAAGTATGAACCCGCCAATTCCTCTTGAATGGCTCGTATGCGTTCAAATGGTAGGAGTTGGTCCCGCATCCGCTCGATCTGAATATATATGAAGAATGGGCCGTCAATATATATATAAGAATAAAACTCAACACAATTGATGGTAATAAAATAATGTTGTGGACTTTGTTTACTTACTCTAAGTTGTTCTAGTGCGGCTTGGCACATCGACATATCGTGTTGCGAATGAATTCGCAAACATAGTACCCACATAAGTTATTGCCGTGTCCTTGATGCGCGCTTTACGAGAATAGAGAGTTCAATCAAAATAATAATCAATAAAGCATGATATAATGGAATTGGAAGCTAGCTAGTATTACTTACATTTTGGTCTACAAATTTTAGTTCTTCCGACCATTCACCCACGGCCCGCGTGAACATTTTCCAAACCCTGTCCGACAAAGAAAATGGATAAAGGAGTAATTAATTACTTATTGTCACGAAAGTTGCCGATCTAGTGCGATAATATGATTGAAATTACCTCTGGAGCATCTCTCTAAAGTTTGCCCATAGCTCTTTTTCTTTTCGTAACGAGTCCATGACAAGGACTTTTCTGAGTCGGGTTGAATGACTAGCGAATAAAGTGGAACTGCTGCACGCATAACTCATCATCGATTACACTTAACATCGAGTAAGCCAAAGCAGAATGTGTACAAGAGAGAGGGTACAGACTCACGAGAAGTTGTAAGGCAATAGTATTTCCCTTTTGGTTTGTTGTCTCAAGAAAGACTTTAGCAAGTAATCTTCTGCTTGCCGGGTTTTCTCTTACCACTTCTTCATGAACTCTATTTGGGTCAACGAACCCAATGTCAAAAGGGCCTCCTTTCCTGCATTCCATAACCTTTTTCCTGCATAATAGTATATACATATATGGTGAGCATATATATATACATGCAATTAATGAAGTGAATGAGTTGAGATAAAAATTACGTAAATAGTACTTACACACAATAAAGGCGATGGCAGCTTTGTCGAGTTCCTTCGATTGAATAGAAAATGCAAGTCTTGAATGTTGAAGTCGATCGCGTCGTCTCGCACAAGAAAATCTCATCTCTTATATGCGCCGTGATCCATTCTTCTTTTCTCGTCTTGCAGAAATGAAGGTACCACTTGTGCAATTTTCGCATCTTTGTTGGTAGATTTTGAGCTCCTCTTTCTTGACTAGATTCTTCCCATACTTCCATGGCTGTATGGGGTTGACATCGCATTTGGGCAAGTTGTCTCCCATGACGTTCAAGTATGCAATGTAAGTCATCCCCATCTCATTGGCCTTTCTTTGTAGCTCTGCCTCGTAATCATCTACGGAGGAGCGTCCCGCTTGTCAAACATTTGGAGCGGGCGCATGATTGGTTTTCCTGCTCTCCGAGCATGGGAACTGTTTGTGGGGTGCCTCACGACTGCTACTTTCAGCCTCCCCGGCGCCTTGCATCCGCCTTCAAAATCTGGCGTAGTCCGGCACAAGTGGGGTTTCAGGTTTCAAAAGATTTTTAAAACTTCTCCACCACCGGATCTATTTTCTCCTTTGGCTCGGCCCGTCTAGGTGCAAAGAATTTCTTGACCTGTTCTCCCGAGATCCTATTGGTCTCCTCGTCGCTGCGATTCCACGGTAAAACCGGCAATGGCTTGGCGGAAGGCTGCGGAACGTAGTTTTTTGAACTCTTTGGCGTACGGTTTCCTGCGGTTTTCTTTGTGGCGGTGCTCGATGATCCTCGTGGCGGTGCTCTTCCGCTTCCGAGGAGATGGCTGAAGCACCGAGATGGTGACGGCGGAGATGGCTGCCCAGCAGAGATGGTGACGGGTCGAGATGGCTCGCTTGAGAGATGGTGACGCCGGAGATGGCTGCCAAGCAGAGATGGCCGACGGGCGGAGATGGCTGCCAGCAGAGATGGCTGAAGCGGCTCGGGATCGTTGACGCTAGGAGGCGGCGGGGTGCCAGTGACCTCCAATTTGGAAGCACAATGTGTTCCTTCTTCCAAAGAATGGTTGTTTTCACTTCAAATTTGAGTTGAGTTTCCCTTCACCGTAGCATGGTCAAGCTGTGCTTCCTCATATTCCTTCACAACCTCATCCACCCGACAATAGCATAGCCATCTGGAATCGGTCGGGTGGTAAGTTCCACCAGCTCAGGAGGTAAGGCATAGCCGATGACCACCTTAATGGATAAGCCCATTAATCTCACATGCAGCTCAGCGTGTTCGCTCTCCGTGATCTCATCAACGGGTATCGAGGACCCGTCATTTCAAGCGTTGGCTGCGTTCTCCGTGGAAGCCACACCGCTTTTCATGCAGAAGGGCGGGCAGCTTCCAATGCAGGCTCTTCATGCCGCTGAGATGGGCCGGTAGCTTGATGGCTCATTGTGCATTCACTTGCGTCTGCGCGCCGCAAGTGCATGTTCTATCTGTGTCATCCGATCTGTACGCTCTTTTTCTTTTCTGCCGCGCCATCTGTAAGAGCCCGCTCGGCAAACCCATCCTTCCACGTCATACCCCCTGTGCCTCGTGCATGTCCAGAGTGTTCTTTTTTACCGATGGCGCGTGTGAGCTGGTCATTCTCTCTGTCGGGATGGAAGGTCCTGGCGGATGTTTCCTCGTATGCCGTGATGAGTTCAGTGACGGGTTTGGCAAGGATGGTTGGGAAGATACACAATCCTGTTTCTGGGTCCAACCTTGCCCCGATTCCGTAGAACCAAGTCTTTGCACGTAGGTCCCACCCATCTGGGTGTGAACCTCTCTCGCAGGCCTTCTCGGCTTCCTCCCACTTAGGCCTCGAGATATGTAGCCACCTGACCCCGTCCTCTGGTGATATTCCTTCTTCAGGGCATTAAGCGTATTGGTTTCTGACCTCTTTTTAGCTATAGCACTTTTTTTATATGTCTTAAATTCAGGCCAGTGAGGTCTTATCTTCGCATAATATGCGTCTTGAAATTTGAGTCTCGCCACTTTGACAAATTTGTTCAATTTTGTCTTCCATTCGGAAAGCATCAGCCATCTTCTTTAGAGTCCACTCTTTGACCTTGTTCTTTATAACCGGTTGTTTTCATCCTCCTCTGGCGGAAGGGTGAAATTTACCAACAACGAATTCCAAAGCGTTTCTTTGGATCTGTCATCGACAAAGGTACCGCCCTTCTTTGGCTTATTCCAATTTTCAATTATGATTGGGATTTGGTCCCTAACAAGAACTCGACTGACGTATAAATTTGTCTGCGGCCTTCTTGGGCTCCATCGGCTGCCATCAACACGGACCGCTTGATCGTGAACTTTGCACGATCTTTCAACCGCCGCTCGCGCCTCGCTTGCTCTTTTTCGTAGAAGAAGATGGTTGCTGGCTGGTCGATCCAGAGGGCTAAAAGAAGAAAGAAGCGTTAATTAATACATGTAGAAGAAGATTGTTGGTGGAAGTCAGCTGAGGCTTAATAAATGCATATACCTCGCCGGACTTTGTAACCATTAAATTGCGTTCACCAGAGTCTTCATCTTCTCCATGACTAGTACTTGAGCTGCCGTCATGTCCCTCCAAGTTCAGATATTGTGAGGTGTCCTCATCAATAATGTTCTCCATTATTTCTTCTTCTTCAAGGTTTCTACTAAGTGGATCCATAGTTTCTAAAACAATAATATTATCACACAAATATCAGTAATACATCTATTGAAATGCTCAAGCAAGGACGATGATATGACAGGTTAAAAGTATTGAAATGTAACCCTAATACATGCTTGGTCATTTCAAACCCTAATTCGGAGAAACCCCGGACTCATATGAGAGGGTACATTTACTGCGTGGGGGTGTGCGTTCGAACCAGCACGACGTGATGGTCTACCTAAAATGGGCGACACACCCTCGACGCGTGTGTAGGCTCAGCGAGGACATAGGAGGTCAGGGTCGACGGCATAATGGTGGCGGTGGTCGTCGGCGTGGCACAAAATATACACATGCATATACAATACACATACAATACAAATCCTTTGAATCAAACATGCATAATTTCCTATAGGATTTCCTATAGGATTTAATCCTACAAATTTCCTATAGGATTTAATCCTACAAATTTCCTATACAAATCCTTTGAATCAAACATGCCCTTACTTATATCCCGGGATGGCGACGGCGAGGCGGCAGCGAGGTGGTGTGGGCGAGGCGAGGCGGAACACGGATGCGGCGGTCTCGTCGGCGGCGGTGCTAGCGGCGTTTAGGCGTGGCCTATGAGCTCCGGCGGCGGCGGCGCCTCTGCGAGGAAGAGAGCGAGGTGGTCATTAGGGTTTAGGCGTGGCCTATTATAATATCTTTGCTATAAGCTATTTTATTTTTACTCCACATGCTTCTAATTCACATGTGCAAGGATTAAGGCCTAGATCGTGAGTCGCGAGGCCCGGGGCGGTTCGAGGAGGCGCCACGCCATGGCCGGGCAGCGTGAGCTCGCCAAAGGGCACGACCAAGGAAGACGGGCCTGGATCAAGTGAGCTATATGCAGTTCGCCAGCCCAAGAATTTTTTCCTAATATCCCTTCATATTTGACAAATTTTGGGTAAAAATAACGATATTTGGCCCATTTGCCCCCAATAGTGGCCCAAAGTGTCTCCTTGGCCCATTTGCCCCCAATTGGTTGGCCCAAGCTCCGATCTTTGGGAGGCGCCGGAGCAGGGGGCGGCCGCAGGCGGCAGTCGACGGTCGCGGACATGGCGGCGCTCAGGGCAGGGAAGGAGAGGGCAGGTCGGTTGAGGGCGGTCCGCGTGTAGACGGCTCCGGGCGCCAGCAGAGGGTGGAGGGTGGCGAGCCCAGCGACGGGGGACGCCGGCGGGCGAGGCTCTGGGCGAGTGGAGGCGGCTGGCGCCGGGCCGTCGGCAGCGGACGGCGCTGGCCGGAGGTGGAACGGGCGAAGCGCCGGCCGGGCGAAGCTTGGGGCGCGGGGCGCGCATGGCGGCGGCGTCGGGACGTGGCGGGCGGCGGGCGGGTCGGGGCATGCGGGCGGTGGTGGATCTGGCCAGGGTCGCGCTCAGCCCGGCGGGTCAGGCGGAAGGCGGCGTCGGCAGAGCGGAGGCGGCGAACCTCGGCCAGCGTGGCGGCGGCGTAGCCACGGCGCGTCGGGCGGCGGGCAAGGCGTCGAAGCGGCGGCGGCGGCCTCGATCGATCTGGGCGTCGTGGGAGGAATAAGGCGGCGGCGCGTCAAGGCCTTCGATCGATCATTTCAACTCGAAAATATGAATAATATATCATAATTTTCAGAAAATAATATCTATCCATTCATGTAAATGATTTTTATATTTACTTTACATGAAATTTTTAAAATAAATAAACACTTATTTCATGCATTAAAGGGGCTTTTTAATTCAAAAATATGATATGAATTTAGAAAATTCATATCTTTTTCATTTCAACTCGAAAAATATGAATAATATATCATAATTTTCATAAAAATAATATCTATCCATTCATGTAAATGATTTTTATATTTACTTTACATGAAATTTTCTAAAATAAATAAACACTTATTTCATGCATTAAAGGTGCTTTTTAAGATATATAAAAGAACTAAAATTAAGATACATGGCCAGATTAAGTAACAATCGGAAACCTGAAAATTAAGATACATAAAAGAACTGAAAATCAAGATACATGGCCAGATTAAGTAACAATCGGCCGAACTTGTTTCGAATGTTGGAGTGATTTAGTCATGCTCTGCCTACACACCGTAATACTCGCCATCAGTAGTCGTCAGACTTTGCCGTCATCATTGTCGTCGTCGGGGTCACCGTAATTGAACCTCTGGAGAGTACGTGGGCTGGACTTGAGGGTAGCGTGGGCTGGACTTGAGGGTAGCGCAGACGGGGTTAGAGTCGGCGGCGAGGTCATAGGCCATGACGCCTGGAGAGTCCGACCGCCACCATAGCCGACGGCCGGCCTCGTTGAAGTTAGGAGGAGGTGGGCCGTCCTCCTCGTGCTGGCGGCGCCTCTCATGCCGATCCACGAAGAAGGCTTCCCAAGTAGAGAAATAGTCGGGATGCCATCCGGGATTCCTCGCTGCTCGGCGTGAGCTCAAGTAGTAGTGGTTCGTGATGGCCATCCGCGCGCCACACCTAGAGGGACAGAGGAACCGGCACACCTCCGACGCCAAGATCCATCCGGACGGGGACAAGAGTCTTGGGCGGGGTAGTTCGAGGCGCAGCGCCTCCGCCTCCAGGGGTTAGTGCTACGGTGGAAGCCATGGGAAAGAGTGATGAGGTTGCGATATGAGTCTAGAGATGTGCAATGACAATGGAGGCCAACCCCTACATATATATATAGTGAACTAGCGGGAAGAACTGGAGGGAAGAATCAAGGGAAGAAAAATGGCGGAAGAAAAATGGCGGGAAGAATCAAGGGAAGAAAAATGGCGGGAAGAAAAATGGCGGGAAAAATGGCGGGATGAACCTTTAGTCCCGGTTGGAGACACCAACCGACTAAAGATGAACTTAGTCCCGGTTGGAGACACCAACCGGGACAAAACACGAGTCAGCACTAATAATAGAGGTGAGTGCATGTCGACATTATGTCGTGCGGCGTGTACCTTGTCCCGGATGGTGTCACCAACCGGGACTAAAGATGAACCTTTAGTCCCGGTTGGAGACACCAACCGGGACTAATAATAGGGGTGAGTGTCGACATTATTTTGTAAGTGTCAACACTATGTCGAGCTGCTTGTACTATAAATAGGCATCCTTGTGAGTCCAGTCCTCCAGCCAGTTTGAGGCAGGGACACCACTACGGCCAGTTTCAGGGAGATGCCGACGGAGCCCAGTCCTCCGGCATCTCCGAAACTGTCATAGAGGCACTCTAATATGTGAAATTAGTTAGCTCCACGGTGTATTGATCTAGTTAGACAAGTTACAAAGCTGCAAGATGGTTTTCGAGAGCAGGGACACCACTACGGCCGTTCGGGGAGATGCGACGGAGCCAGTCCTCCCAAGCATCTCCGAGAAACTGGTCATAGAGGCACTCTAATATGTGACCGCTTGGAGATCGATCTTAATGGTAAGTACGATTCGGGACAACTTCTTCTCATACTCCCGGTCCATCCACAAAACATGACTAACACTCAAGACATGTATTAAAAACATGAACTAGAGTTACATAATATGAGCATGAACTTCTTGGCATCTGCCCTTCATTATGCTCGCTTGAACGTAACCATGGAGCATCTTCTTTACTTAACGGAATGCTTGGGTCAGTTTTCACTGTGAAGGGCGGAATTTCATCAAACTTATTATAATCTTCTGACATGTCTGTCTTGTCCTTGATTCCCACGATGTTTCTTTTCCCTGAAAGAACTATGTGACGCTTTGGCTCATCATATGATGTATTTGTTTGCATATTTTATTTTTTTTTGGTCTGGAGGACATGTCCTTCACATAGAAAACCTGAGCCACATCATTGGCTAGGACGAATGGTTCGTCTAAGTTCTTCATAAGATTGTTGAGATCCACCGTTGTCATTCCGTACTTCTTGTCTACCTCAACCCTCCTCCTGTTAGCTTGACCCATTTGCATCGAAACAAGGGACCTTAAAATTAGGTCCATAGTCAAGTTCCCATATCTCCTCTATGAACCCATAATACGTGGTCTTTTGCCCATTGTCTTCTGTGCATCGGCGGACACCACTGCTTTGGTTGGTGCTCTTTTATCTTGGCCTATCGTGTAAAATGTATTCCCATTTATCTCGCACTTTGGAAAGTACATACAGTCGAAGACGGTGTCACAGCCAACAAGTACAGTTGATCCCCTAGCGGTGGTGTTATTCGTGAGAAGTCTTTGCCACCGCCAAAACTCGCCATGTGTTCACTTATAATCCATTCATCGACCGCCCGGGTGTTTGAGGCGTATTAAATTCTTGTGTTCATTGATATACGGGCAACCAAGATAGATCTTTGTAAAACCGTGTAGTGTGCTTGATTGAGAGAATGCCCGTCCTACATATCATTGCTTTACATCCTAGGGTGCCTTTTCCACAGTCTCCCTCATGTCGTGATTCGGAACACCAATCGCCTTAAGGTCAGAATAAAATCAACAGTAACTCAATGACCTCCTCTGTTACATAGCCCTTGGAGATGCTTCCTTCGCCTAGCACGGTTATGAACATATTTCTTTAAGACTCCCATGTACCTCTCAAAGGGAACATATTGTGTAGAAATACAGGACCGAGAATGGCAATCTCTTCTACTAGGTGAACCAGAGATGCGTCATAATATTGAAGAAGGATGGTGGGAACACCAACTCAAAGTGACAAGACATTGGGCCACATCTGTTTGTAACCTGGTAGGCTTTCGGATCGATTACCTTCGAGATATTGCATTGAGGAATGCACATAGCTTCACAATGGGTACTCGAACATTTTCGTAGAAGCCCCTCAATGCAATCGGAAGCAATTGTGTCATAATCACGTGGCGATCATGAGACTTCAGGTTTTGGAATTTTCTCTGCCATATTTATTATTCCCTTTATATTCGACGAAAGCGACGGGACCTTGATCGCTCGGACATTCAAAAAGATTTCCTTCTCTGCTTTGGTAAGAGCGTAGCTGGCAGGAGTTAAGTGGCATCGTTTACCCTTCTCGTTCTCAGGATGCATAGGCTCTTCAAGGGCCTTCAGACGTTGCTGGTCTTGTCGTGCTTCCGGTGTATCTTTTGTCTTCCCATACACTCCTAAAAAGCCTACCAGGTTCACGCAAACATTCTTCGTCACGTGCATCACGTCGATTGAAGAGCGGACCTCTAAGACTTTCCAATAGGGTAGGTCCCAAAATATAGATTGCTTATTCCACATGGGCGCGTGTCCGACATCGTCATTCAGAACAGATAGACTGCCAGGACCTTTTCCAAAGATTACTTCTAGGTCCTTGACCATACCAAATACCTCCTCCGCACGGAGGGAGGCTTCCTCCGGGGTTCGCCAGACGTTTGAAATGCTTGCCTTTCTTTCTTCTTGGATGCAGTTCGGAAGAAATCGGCGATACCCTAGGTACACAACCTTCTTACATTTATCCAAATATACACTTTCAGTATCATCTAAACAGTGTGTGCATGCATTGTATCCCTTGTTTTATGCCCGAAATGTTACTAAGAGCAGCCAATCATTGATGGTTACGAAAAGCAATGCTCGTAGGTCAAATGGCTCCCCTTTGTGCTCATCCCACATACGTACCTGGTTTGGCCCACTGTAAAAAGTTCTTCAACTAATGGCCTTAGGTACACATCAATGTCGTTCGGGTTGCCTCGGGCCTTGGATGAGCACCGGCATCATAATGAACTTCCTCTTCATACACAACCAAGGAGGAAGGTTATAGATACATAGGGTCACGGGCCGTGTCTTTGACTCTGCTCACCAAAAGGATTCATGCCGTCTGTACTTAGACCAAACCTTAAGTTCCTTGCGTCCACGCAAAGTCCGGGTACTCTCCGACTTTTCTCCACTGTGACCCATCAGGGGTGTCTCAACATCGCGTCTTTCTTACGGTCTTCCATGTGCCATCGCAACAACTTGGCATGCTCTTTATTTACGAAGAGACGTTTTAACCGTGGTATTATAGGAGCATACCACATAACCTTGGCGGAACCTTCTTCCTAGGGGCCTCGCCTCAACATCGCCAGATCGTCTCGTCGATCTTATACCGCAGTGAGGCATACCGGCATGCATCCAAATTCTCGTACTTCTCACGCGGTAGAGGATGCAAATTAATGCAGGCATGTATCTTACGCGTCTAATCCTAGAGGCGACAACCTTCTTTGCTTGGTATGTCTTGTCAGCAACTCATTATTTCTTGGAAGAAGATTCTTCATTTTTACCAACAACTTTGAAAATGCTACGGTCACACCATTCTCTGCCTTCCATTGCAAAGAAATCCGATGTGGCACCTAGCTTTTGTGGCCATCTTCGCAAGTTGGATACAACAATGTTTTGTGATCCTTTAACATCTGCTCCAGCTTCTCCTTCTCCTGCTCAGTTTCACATTCTTCCTTTGCATCAAGAATGGCCCGACCAAGATCGTCATCGGGCCCATCTGCTCCCTCTTGATCTTCATTATCTATCCCCGTTGCAGTATCATCGTATTCAGGATACATATTATGATAGTTTTCATCATCCTCTTCTTCTTCGTTGTCTTCCATCACAACCCCTTTTTCTCCGTGCTTGGTCCAACAATTATAGTTGGGCATGAAACCGGATCGAAGCAGGTGGGCGTGAATGGTTCTGGTATTTGAGTAGTCTTTCTTGTTCTGACAGTGAACACACGGACATCACATAAAACCATTGTGACCACGGTTTGCATTAGCCACAACGATGAAATTTTGGAGGCCCGTAATGTACTCGGAAGTCGGCGGTCACCGTACATCCATTGCCGATTCATCTGCATTAATATGTAGTATATATCAAAAATAATAGGGAGATGACCATTTATATATATAGTACATCAATGACACATGAAACTATAGTTGCCGACCTCGACCGAGACGGAAAGAGCAACAAGAAAGCTTATTTTGAGCTCTCGGGCATTTCACCGAACACCTCTAGTGCATATGAAAAAAACACAAACTAGCACTCTTCACACCCTATTGCTAGGCTCCAAAATGTGAAAGATGGAAGAGTGGGGTGTGTGGGCTGGGTGGTGTCTTATATAGCCCACCCTTTAACACCGGTTCGTGCCACGAACCGGTGTTAAAGGTCTTGTGGGCCATTGGGTGGAGGACCTTTAACACCGGTTCGTGGCACGAACCGGTGTTAAAGGGGCTCACTTTAATGCCGCAGAGGCACGCTATGGGTTCTTTAACACCGGTTCGTAGAAGAACCGGTGTTAAAGCCCATTTTCGGGATCAACAAAAGCCCGCGTTTCCACTAGTGTACTTGGAGCGAGCGGCAAGCTAGCTGGTCTAGCTCGTTCAAAAAAAAAAAAGCTAGCTGGTCTAGGCGGCTATGCTAGCTAGGAAGTAAGCTGGCAGTCGTAACAGGACGGAAAACAGTGGGGGTTGACTAACACGGATACTCGATCGGAAGGAAGGAGCTAGGTAATGCATGCATGGAGGCACGACCGCTGACAACAACCTGATCATGCATGCATATGCTTCCTCGGTTAATTTGGGTTACATTCAGCTGCAGCATATGCACCACCGGCCTTCTCGATCGTCTCCATAACATATATATTCCGTCCGTAAGCAGCCAGCGCAGCCGGGAATCCAAACAAAATAAATTCAAACAAGAAGATCCATGCATCCTGATTGGATTTCCCGGCCGGGCACCCATATGCACATGGAGGATCGACCCATCGTGATATCACTACCCCACCCGCTTCTCCTCCCTCCTCCTCCTCTAGCATACAGTAGTGTATATATATAGGCTCCTCCTACCGAACCGAGCCACCTCACCAACGGCCGCCACACACCATGGAGCCAACCGGGATGCCAGGCCCAGGCGCCGCCCTCTCGGGGAGCCGCCGGAGCAGCGGCCGGAGCTGGGGCAGCGCCAGCAACATCTCCCACTCCTTCCGGCAGCCGGACACGGACGACCCGTTCCGCCGCGGCTCCGCCTCCTCCTCGCGCCGCCACGACGACGACGAGGAGAACCTCCGCTGGGCCGCCCTCGAGAAGCTCCCCACCTACGACCGCATGCGCCGGGCCGTCCTCCTGGGCAACCACCAGCTCCACGACTACGCCGGGAGCACGGGCCTCGTGGAGATCGAGCACCTCGCCAGCGGCGACGGCGGACGGGCGCTGCTGGACCGCGTCTTCCAGGACGACAGCGAGCGGTTCCTCAGGAGTTTGAGGGACCGCGTGGACAGGGTCGGCATCGAGCTGCCGGCCATCGAGGTGCGATACGAGGACCTCTCCATCGAGGTGGAAGCCTTCGTCGGCAGCGCCGCCTTGCCCACGCTATGGAACTTCACCACAAACTCACTCCAGGTACCATGTCTTTTTTTTTCCTTCTCTTTTCACATGGAAATTGGGATATGGGTGTTTCCGGAATGCGCGCCAAGCCGAGTAGAATCGCTAAATTTTTTAAACGGAGCTCGGTCACGGGCAGGCTGCCACGTCACCCAGATTTTGACTCCCCACTCAACTCTGTCTCTGCTTCTTCTTCCTCCTCCCCCACCCACAGTATCTCTTTGTTCCCTCTCTTCCCTACAGCTCCCTCTCAGCCGAGCCATCCCCTCCTCCCAACACCTACCACGCCATGCACAGGGCGCTCGTCGGGAAGGTCCGTGCCGGTGGAGGAGTATCTCGTATGGAATTAAGCTGCCAACCACCACGCTTTGGTCAGGATCCTCTCCGCGGCGGCGGGAGGCAGCGTCAGGAAGGGTCAGCAAGAGTTCAGCGGCCGGAACACGAATCGTGACATCGACCTATCAGTTCAGGGCAGTTCTAGATCCCACACCGATCGGCCGGCTCCAATTTCTGGCGGAGGCGCCATGGAGGTGTTCGACGAAATGTCTTCAATTATAAGATATAAAAAACGTATTAGTACTATGTTGCCTTGTTCGTTTGCACCGTTGCTTTTTCACTTTTTCAGCATGCTGCACCCATCCCCATTACTTCTGTACATATGCATGGTTTTCTTACATGAACTTACCTGCAGAGTCTTATTGGACGGTTTGCTTCCTCCAACAAGAAAACCATCAACATACTGCATCACGTCAACGGAATCATCAAACCATCCAGGTAACAAAACCATGCCTCTCCAACAATAGCACTAGCCGTGGCACGCGCAAAGGCTAAACAGCTCCATGTTTTCAGCCAGCTCAAAAAAAAAAAAAGTTTTCAGCCGAAGCAAGTATCTGACATGTATGTCTCTTGTTTTCAGGTTGACTCTTCTTCTTGGACCCCCTTCTTCAGGAAAGAGCACGCTTATGCGAGCACTTACCGGGAAGCTTGACAAAGCCCTCAAGGTTTTAACTCGATCGTTTTGTTATCCTTTTTTCTCTGCTTATGATTTATGGCTGCCAGCATTAAAAAATTCATCATCCCATGGATATCGCAGGTATCTGGCAACATCACGTACTGTGGCCACACGTTCGCAGAGTTCTACCCTGAGAGGACCAGCGCGTATGTTAGCCAGTACGATCTCCACAACGCGGAGATGACCGTGAGAGAGACGCTGGATTTCTCCAGGCGCTGCTTAGGCATCGGTGCCAGATATGACATGCTCGCGGAGCTCGCTAAGAGGGAGCGTGATGCTGGCATAAAGCCAGATCCTGAGATCGACGCTTACATGAAGGCTACCGCAGTGCAGGGACAGGAGACTAATATTGTGACGGATCTTACTCTCAAGGTGAGGTTTTGAACTATTCTGTTCATTGCACGGAACTTTATCTCTAACAACATTGTGCTCATCGAGTTGTGGAAAACCTCACTGTCAGGTGCTTGGGCTTGACATTTGTGCTGATACACCCATCGGTGATGAGATGATCAGAGGGATTTCTGGTGGGCAAAAGAAGCGTGTCACAACCGGTATGCACACATGCCTAGATAGAATAAGCACAACCGCTCCGTTTATTTCGACTTATGTTATGGTTATCTGATTTTTTTTTTTTACTTTTGTTGATGTCAGGGGAAATGCTAACAGGACCTGCAAGGGCTTTGTTCATGGATGAAATCTCCACTGGTTTGGATAGCTCTAGCACTTTTCAGATTGTAAAATATGTGAAGCAATTGGTCCATGTGATGAATGAGACTGTGATGATCTCCCTCCTACAACCACCGCCTGAGACATACAACCTGTTTGATGACATAATTCTGCTATCGGAAGGATACATAGTGTACCATGGGCCACGTGAAAACATCTTGGAATTCTTTGAAGCTTCTGGTTTCCGGTGTCCTGACAGGAAAGGAGTTGCTGACTTCCTACAAGAGGTCACTTCCAAGAAAGATCAGCAACAGTACTGGTACCGTGAACACGAACAATATCATCCCGTGTCAGTCCCAGAGTTTGCTGAACGTTTCAAGTCATTCCATGTAGGCCAGCAGATGTTCAAGGAGATGCAAGTCCCTTTCGAAAAATCCAAAACCCATCCTGCGGCATTGACCACCAAGAAGTATGGCTTATCCAGCAAGGAGTCACTCAAGGCAGTGATATCGAGAGAGGTGTTGTTGATGAAGCGCAACTCATTCATCTACATCTTCAAGGTCACCCAGTTGGTCATCCTTGGGCTCATGGCCATGACTGTGTTCCTCAGAACAAAGATGCCTAGTGGGCAGATTTCCGACGGTACCAAATTCTTTGGAGCTTTGACTTTCAGTTTAATCACCATCATGTTCAACGGGTTTGCTGAGCTACAACTGACCATAAAGATGCTTCCTGCGTTCTACAAACAAAGAGATTTCTTGTTCTTCCCCCCATGGACGTGGGGACTGGCAAACATCATGTTAAAAATTCCTGTTTCACTTATGGAGGCCATGGTATGGGTCTTCCTCACGTACTATGTGATGGGCTTTGCCCCTGCGGCAGGAAGGTACGCATTCTGTGCATAATCCTTGTGCCCAATTAGCCATTTACATTTCAACACTTTAAATTGATAACTCCATTATTCGTCTATCTGCTCATTACAGGTTCTTTCGTCAGCTTTTAGCTTTCTTTGCTACTCACCAAATGGCAATGGCTTTGTTCCGTTTTCTTGGTGCGATTTTGAAATCAATGGTTGTAGCCAACACTTTTGGGATGTTTGTGCTCCTTCTTGTTTTCATATTTGGAGGATTTCTCATCCCTAGAGGTAAGAATGCTGTCTTGAAAAAACCTTTTATATCTAGGCATGATAAATCATCTATCTGGACCTCATTTGCATGGATGGAAGTAACCTTCTTCTTCTCTAAATTTGATGTGGACAGAGGACATCAGACCATGGTGGATCTGGGCTTACTGGTCATCTCCTATGATGTACAGCCAAAATGCAATATCCGTCAACGAATTCCTTGCCAGTAGGTGGGCCGTTGTAAGTTTTTCTCAGGATCCTATATTTTCTTGGTTTATTTCTCTAAACTCCTACATCATTATATCCCAGTGTTGTAAAGGCGGCAACATCTCAACTAATGCGTGTCTTTCAATGTTATTACAGCCAAACACCGACACTTCTATTGATGCACCAACAGTAGGCAAGGCTATCCTTAAATCGAAAGGTTTTTTTACTGATGACAAGGGCTTCTGGATTTCCATAGGAGCCATTATAGGATTTGCTATCTTGTTCAACATCTTGTACATTTTGGCCCTGACGTATTTGAGCCGTGAGTACCATTATTTTTTCTTTTAGCTGATTATTTTTTGATGGATTGAAGAGCTACGTACTTACATTACATAATCTGTTCTCTTCCAGCTAGCGGCAACTCAAACACGCTAGCTTCAGACGAAGAGAACGAGAATGAGACAAATAAAAAGAAAATGTCAGAAGCCAATGCCTCCTCAACACCTATGGGTGAGGTCTTCTTTAAGTAACTATGTTAGATTATTGCAGCTTTATAATATTCCTAAGTTCCTGTAATATTTATCAACCACCTTAATAATGTTACTAATTAATTACTGTTTGCACGTGCAGTTTCTGTAGGTACTAACGGAGCCACAAATAAGCCAACTCAGTCAGGAATTGTCTTGCCTTTCCAGCCTCTTTCACTCTCTTTCAACCATATAAACTATTACGTGGACATGCCTGCGGTAAGCCTACCTACCTTCCTCCTCACACATATTGTGTTAGGACACAAGTTTGTCACTTGTATGATAAACTTCTCTGCAGATGTGGACAGATTTTTTTGGATCTAGCATTAAAATGTGTAATCGTGTGTTCCAGGAAATGAAGGAGCAAGGATTCACGGAAAGTCGTCTCCAGTTGCTCACTGATATCAGTGGTGCTTTCAGGCCAGGTGTTCTGACAGCATTAGTTGGCGTGAGTGGAGCCGGAAAGACCACTCTGATGGATGTCCTGGCAGGAAGGAAAACCAGTGGGTCTATTGAAGGAAGTATCACCCTCTCTGGTTACCCTAAAAAACAAGAAACCTTTGCCCGCATTAGTGGCTATTGTGAACAGAATGATATCCATTCACCAAATGTTACTGTATACGAATCCATTCTCTACTCTGCCTGGTTGCGTCTTTCATCAGATGTTGACGAAAAAACGAGAAAGGTATATATCCAAGCCATGTTTCAAACTCAAGCAAAGATGCATTGTTCTATATATTTGAAACTTATAACTGTAATTGTTTCTGATTAATCTTCACCCACACAGATGTTTGTGGAAGAAGTCATGGCCCTTGTAGAGCTTGATGTGTTGCGCAATGCTATGGTTGGTCTCCCTGGAGTTGATGGGTTATCAACTGAACAACGGAAGAGGCTGACAATTGCCGTGGAGCTGGTATCAAATCCTTCAATCATATTCATGGATGAGCCAACTTCTGGTCTTGATGCTAGAGCAGCAGCAATTGTCATGCGGGCGGTGAGAAATACAGTCAACACAGGGCGTACTGTGGTTTGCACAATCCATCAACCCAGCATTGATATATTCGAGTCTTTTGATGATGTACTCTCTCTCTCTCTCTCTCTCTCTCTCTCTCTATATATATATATATATATATATATATATTTATATAAATATATATGTATCTCTATTTCTATGTATTTCTCTCTTTATCTAACTGACAACTCATTCCTTTTGTAGCTTCTACTTTTGAAAAGAGGAGGGCAGGTTATTTATGCTGGCGAACTTGGTCGCCACTCTCATAAACTAGTTGAATATTTTGAGGTGAGTTACTTTACGTTTTTTACCTACATGTTTTGGTTTGGGGGTAGCTAGGATTTCACTAATTTTGAGATGAACACCTCCTTGCAAATATGATCAGTGAGCAGCTCAGAAAAGATATTAAAGACTAAACAAGTCTTAAACTCTGTTGCAAAAGTAAAAAAAACTAATTGATGAGTCTATCATTGTATTGCAGGCAATTCCAGGTGTTGCAAAGATCACAGAAGGATATAATCCTGCAACATGGATGCTGGAAGTTAGCTCCCCTCTAGCAGAGGCTCACTTGGAAGTAAATTTTGCTGAAATTTATGCTAATTCTGCTCTTTATAGGTAAGTACCTCAGTCGTTGAACGTAACTCTTCACCCTTTTTAACCAGCGGTTGTCATTTCCATTAGAACAAATACATATTTTGTTGAATCGGGCGCCAAAAATGCAGCTGTTTCCATTTATACTATCCACACTAAGTCCCGTTTGCTAAATATGACCAGGCAAAACCAAGAACTTATTAAGGAATTGGACGTTCCCCCGCCAGGCTACGAGGATCTCTCATTTCCTACTAAGTATTCTCAGAACTTCTACAACCAATGTGTTGCAAACTTCTGGAAGCAATACAAATCTTATTGGAAAAATCCACCCCACAACGCCATGCGCTATCTTATGACGTTGCTGAATGCTCTTGTATTTGGCACGGTGTTTTGGCAAAAAGGAACAAAAATGTATGATATCATTCTGTTGCTATAGTTGAGAGCAGTGTTGTTGAAAGATTATACATTAGCATTTATGGAGGCACTAATACTTTTTTGTGTGTGGGCAGAGGTTCACAACAAGATTTGTTCAATCTACTTGGAGCCACTTATGCTGCTGTCTTCTTCCTTGGGGCAGCCAATTGCATCACAGTTCAACCCGTTGTGGCAATCGAGCGAACAGTTTTCTATCGTGAAAAGGCGGCGGGAATGTATTCTCCATTATCCTATGCATTAGCTCAGGTAATTTCTTGATCTTCTTAATCTGATACTCATTGTGATTGAAATTTGATTGTTCTGGATATGCAGTGAGCTTGTTCTGGAGAGCATAAATTCCATAGTTGCTTGGTTCTCGATTAATCAGCTAAAAAACTAGGAAACAAACAGCAACCCCTAGATCAGGAGTAGAAAAGCAGAAGAATTTGTATCGCTAAAATAAGAGAATAAATTCCAGAAATTAAAGGTGGTCAAAGGTTGGATTTCGCTCTTGTTAGTTCTAATGGGCATTGTGCAAATTCTGATATCTGCAGACAAGCGTGGAGATCATCTACAACACCCTGCAGGGGTGTCTATACACACTCGTGATCTATTCGATGATTGGATATGACTGGAAAGCCGACAAGTTCTTCTACTTCCTGTTCTTCATCGTCTCAAGCTTCAACTACTTCACGTTATTTGGCATGATGCTGGTGGCACTGACCCCGTCGGCGATGCTCGCAAACATCCTGATATCCTTTGTGATGCCTCTCTGGAACCTGTTTGCCGGATTCCTCGTCGTCAGAACGGTAAAGCAAAGCTTAACCATTAACTGCGTGGTGGCATGTCGAGTAACCAAAATTCATTGATTGGTTGATTGACGATGGTTTTTGATGGATGGGTTGCAGGCGATACCGATCTGGTGGAGGTGGTACTACTGGGCCAACCCGGTGTCCTGGACCATCTACGGCGTCGTCGCGTCGCAGTTTGGCCAGAGCGACGGCACTCTCACGGTCCCTGGTGGAGACCCAGTCCTGGTGAAGAAGTTTCTGGACGACACACTCGGAATACGGCACGATTTCCTTGGCTACATTGTGCTAGGCCACTTCGCCTACGTGATCGCCTTCTTCTTCGTGTTTGGCTATTCCATCAAGGTCTTGAACTTCCAGAAGCGTTAGTCGGGCTGTTGTGTGCATTCTTTCTTGTTGCTAGGAAGCAATCTTAGTGTGTGTGTGTGCGTGCGTTGTATATTACAAGTACTAGTAGGATGCAGAGAGCAGGGACATGACAGGTCCTAACAGTTATTCATGACTGTCGAAAGAGTTTGAGAAGGAAATAGACAGGAGATTCATATGAGATCTGGCTACGAAGCAATCCATTGTGCGCGTGTAGTCGGATCAGATGTTTAACCCAGATACTACAAGTACTGGTTCTCGTCAGTTCAAGCACTCTGGCTTCATAGCCATTACAGTCCCATATATAATAATCAAGCTAAGGTAAATGGAAACAGGGGAGAGCGACAACAACAGCTAAAAGAGAAGCAGGGTTTAAACCGAAATTTAATCTAGACCCTCAGATGAAGCATGGACGGCTGGTGATCGGATGAACTACCGAAACTGGATGAGCAGAAACAGAGACCAGGTAGTAGTAGCAAGTAAACCTTGGATCATCAGGAGGCTCGGCCTGATCTTGGGGCCACCGGAGTTCGGCGGCGGCAGCGTGCACATGCCCGGCTGGGCGGACTGCGCCGGGCTGAACGACTCCAGCGTGCGCGTGTGAGTCCACGGCTGATCGAACACCTCCGCGACGTAGACGCACTCCACGCCGTCGCCGTTCGCCGCGGCGACGCGGAGCTTCCAGTTGGCGCCGGCCACGACTTGCTCCATGCCGCTCACCGCCCTCTTGTACTGGAGCCCGTCGGCGGCCTGCCGGGCGTGCTCCGCCACCGCCCACCTCGCGATCTCCTGCACGTCCGTGGCGTTGATGTCTGTGATCTGTTCCCAGCCGCCGACCATGGGGCCCATGCTGGCTGCGGCGGGCGCAGCCATGGTGCAAAGTAGGACGGCGATGGTGAGGAGGAGGAGGAGGCTGCGGTTCGGGTTCACGGGCCACGGCTTCCCTCGCACCCGCGGCGGCAGCTCCTTGCTCCTCTCCTCGTGCCCGTGCGCGCTCTGGAACGCCGGCGGCACGTCCTGCACAATCCCGCGAACGGAAGGACGGAATGAGTTAGGACGAAGCTCGGCAGGTCCAGGAGTAACCGAACAGTTCATCGAGCACGATTCTCTCAGCATCTCTCACCAGGTACTGCTGCTGCTTCCTCACCCCCAAGTGGCGCTTCTTCAGCGTGACGGTGAACTGGGACCTCGGCTCGACGTCGATGTCGATCTCCGCCGAGCTGCTCCCGTTGCTGACAATGTCGATGCTGCTGTTGCTGCCCGTGTCTGCCCAAATGCGAACAACATCCGTCTTAATCTAGTGTTCTTACGAGTTAGTACACCAAATCGCCGTGACACGAAGACAGAGAAGAGCAGGACTTAACTGCCGAGCACCTTGAGGGCGAGCGCGGCATGACCGTCGTAGCTGAAGATCACGACGTTCCCGGGCCCCATGTCGTGGTCGCGGGCGAACTCCTCCCAGCCGCGCTCGAGGTACACGTGGCCGTTGCCGTCGAGCACCACCTCCGCGTCCCACGCGCGACGTGCTCCGGCGCCGGCTTCCCGCAGCGTCACTTCACGGGGCTCACGGCCGCCCAGCAACTCGGCGAACTTGTCAGGCAGCCTCTGCAGCAAGGATCAAACAATGGTTAAAGTTCGAATCGACCGAACACCGCGCCAGACGACATCAATGCGTAGAAAACCGAAAAGATGGATGAATCATGCGTCTAGGATGAAGAACAGCGGCGAGGCACGTACCAGCTCCTCCCCGCGGTCTCCTCTACAGGCTCCACGCACCTCTCTGTACCATTCACTGAAAAGCAGAGAAAATGTGACAATGCGACTGATGCTTTAATCCCTGTAGATTCCATATATGTATGCATGGTTCAGTTCCATTTTTTTTTCTTGCTGGGCTACTTCAGGAACACCATAGCCCTTACGTGTCGAGCTCCTGCGGTGGGCGGTCAAGAGCTAACTCAAAATAAACCCTTCCCAATTCTTGGTTATTAGTGACGGATGCCGGTGTAACTAAGGGAATGCTTATGTCTCAGGCGACTGTTGGCTGACGTGACTGGCTCAATCGAATGGAAACATGTTTTCATATGGTTTACAAACAAAAAACTGCAACTAGATGGCTCAATCGAATCTTGGAACCAAAATCCAACGGTAAACAAGATGACTGAAAAATAACTATTTCTTGGACGTCTGAGAAATAGCAAAACCGTGAAACTATAACAGCGTAGTGGTGTATACGCTAACGCGACTTCTTTTCTTTACTATACAGATTGGTCAACGTGAATAACTATTTGTATTACTAATAATTTCGAGCTATTACCCGCCAAAAATAATTTAGAGCTATTTACCTCAAATGGTTGTGTTCTACATACAAAACTGTCCTGCTCCTATTTCCTATTGTTGATATTTCAGACTGCGGCATGCGCCTCCTGAAGCTGCTGATAGCACGTGTTCTCCTTTTCTTCTCTCTCGTTTTTTTTTTAAAACATTTTCTTCTCTCTCGTTTGTAGTACTGAACTAATGTTCTAGCACAAATCTGATCAGCTGCACTGCTGGGAAAGGCCCACGACTTCTCACTTATGAGTGCTACTTGAGAGGGGAGGTACTGCACATTTTCACTGCTCGACATAATTGGAAAACAATTATGACGTAGCATAACAAGCCAGCACCAATGGAGGAGGAGTAGTTGCATGCCACAATAGATGGTCTACTCCTTTCTCACTTAGTTGATGAGACTGGGCTAGATTCATTATATGAACTTACAGCTTCTGGTCGGAAATCAAAAGGGTCATCGGTCCCGTAAGAGATCTCGTGTACCCAAATCCTCAATTATTTCTCAAGAATGGCATGTTCTCAAATAGCAGAGGTCTTCGTGACTTGGCTAAACATTTTTTTTTGCCGATTGTGTGAGAGATTATAAATTGGATTTTTTGGGTATTTCTGAGACCGGTAGACGTGATTTCTCATAAAGTCAACTCAATCGCCTTTCTGGTGGAGTGGATTTTACATGAGTATCACGTCCGCCACGAGGGCGTTCCGGGGAAATCCTGTTAGGCGTCAGAGATGAGACAATGGAAATCTTAGCCAGTTCGGTTGGAGATTTTTTTATTAAACTCCATATCCGGAACAAGGCTGATGATTTCGTTTGGTCTCTGGTTGCTGTATATGGGGCTGCCTAGGATGTTTATAAAGCGTACTTTTTACGTGAATTGGTTAATCTTGCTAAGGACAATCTTTATCCTATCCTTATAGGTGGGGATTTTAATTTGCTAAGATCCCCTCATGAGAAAAGTCGGGGCCGGTTTGATGAACATTGACCTTTCATGTTTAATGCTGTCATAGATAGCTTAGACTTAAGAGAGGTTACAATGTTAGGAAGACAATTTATTTGGGCTAATAGTCTTCCGAAGCCTACATACGAAAAATTAGATAGAGTGCTTATGGATACCGAATGGGAAGATAAATTTCCTATGGTAACTGTTCGCGCTCTAGAGCGTATTGAGGCTTTATCGGACCATGCTCTATTACTACTATCTGTCGGAATACGACCACGGAAATCCAAAAACAGTTTCAAGTTTGAACTAGGATGGATTGATCGTGATGGTTTTTATGACCTTGTGAAGACTAGTTGGGAAAAACCGGATAGTGGTCACACATCTATAAAACGTTGAAACAATAAAATGTGTGCCTTGCGCAAATTTCTCTGTGGTTGGGCTAGACATACTTCTGGTATCCTTAAAAATGAAAAAAATACGCCTTTCTTCTATTATTAATGACTTGGAGGCTTCTGCGAAGCTTGGGTTATTAACTGCACAAGAGATTGAGCTTAAAAACCAATCGAACGCAGAAATTGCAGACTCCTGCGTGAAGAAGAACTCAAGTGGTACTAACGGTCTAAAGCCAAATTCATCCTAGAAGGATATGCGAATACAAGATACTTCCATGTTGTTGCAAATGGCAAGCATAAGAAGAAACTTATTCATTCTCTAATCCAGGAAGAAGGGACGATCGAAGGTCAGCAACATCTTAAATCTTATATTACCAAATATTATAAATCCTTGTTTGGGGCACCTCCTGAAAATTCCTTTTCGTTGGATGAGTCCCGGACGGAGGATATTCCTCAGGTTTCTATTGTGGAAAACAACTTTCTGACTGCTCCTTATACCGAGGAGGAGGTTAAGAAGACCGTCTTCTAAACGCCAGGACCTGATGGCTTCCCAACAGAGTTTTACAAAACTTTCTGGGAAGTTATAAAGGTTGACTTGATGCGCTTGTTCGAGTTTTTACATGTTGGTCAGCTGGACCTATTCAGGTTAAATTTTGGCAACATAATTTTATTACCTAAGGTTAACAATGCAGAACGTATACAACAGTATCGTCCAATCTGCCTTCTTAACGTTAGTTTTAAAATTTTCACAAAGGTTGCTACGATTAGACTGAATTCAGTGGCTGATCATGTTGTTCGACCTTCTCAGACCGCTTTCATGCAAGGGAGAAACATCTTAGATGGCGTTTTAACCCTGCATGAAACGATTCATGAACTACACTTAAAAAATTTAAATGGGGTATTGTTCATGATCATTTTGAGAAGGCATATGATAAAGTTAATTGGTCTTTTCTACAACAAACACTCTGTATGAAAGGCTTTTCTGAAGAGTGGTGTGCTCTCATACAGTCTTTTGTGACTGGGGGTAGTGTTGACATTAATGTCAATGATGACATAGGTAAATACTTCCAGACCAAAAAAAGGCTGCGACAAGGGGATCCATTATCGCCTATACTATTTAATATAGTGGCAGATATGCTGGCCATCCTTATTGAGAGAGCGAAGGCTGATGGCCAAATTGAAGGACTGGTTCCACATCTTGTTGATGGTGGTCTATCTATTCTTCAATATGCCAATGATACAATACTATTTATGGAACATTCTGGAGAAAGCCAAGAACTTGAAACTAATACTTTCAGCATTTGAGCAGCTTTCTGGATTGAAAATAAACTTTCATAAGAGTGATTTGTATTGTTTTGGAGAGGCTAAAGACGAGGCTCACCTCTATGCCGATCTTTTTGGTTGTGGTCACGGGCAATTTCCAATCAATTATCTGGGAATACCGATACATTATCGGCGTCTTACGATTGCTGAATGGAAACTCGTTGAGGAAAGACTTCAGAAACGTCTTAATAGTTGGAAGGGTAAATTACTATCCCTTGGTGAAAGACTGGTCCTCATTAATTCAGTACTCACCAACATGGTACTGTATATGATATCATTCTTCCAGTTGCCAAAAGGAGTCTTGTCAAAACTGGACTATTTCCATTCAAGATTCTTTTGGCAAGGGGATAGTGAGAAAAGAATATTGACTGGCCAAATGGAATGTTGTTTGCCGACCCAAAGAATATGGTGGATTGGGCATACATGATTTAAAAGTCAAAAACACCGCATTATTGGGTAAATGGCTATTCAAACTTCTTACCGAAGAAGGGGTCTGGCAAACTATTCTATGGAGGAAATATGTTGGCTTAAAAGCGGTGTCTACACTGGTTTGGAAACCAGGTGATTCACACTTTTGGGCTGGACTAATGGCTTCCAAATCGCAATTCTTCCGTTTTGACACTTTTAATATTAAGGATGGTTCACAGATTAGGTTCTAGGAAGATAAATGGCTTGGCCAAACCTCTCTCCGTGAACAATATCCAGCTCTATATTCGATTGTTAGACACAAAAGGGATACTCTCGCTGAGATAATGGAAACTAATCCCCCTAATGTGTCTTTCAGACAAAGTCTCTTAGGTCCTAGACTGGTGTCATGGAATAATCTCTTAGTAAGATTATCCAGGATACAACTATCTGAGGGTATGGATGAATTTAAATGGAAACTATTATATAGTGGAAATTTTTCTGTTGATTCATTTTATAGAGCTTTGATCCAACCTAATATTCCAGTCGATGACAATAGTAAAATTTGGAAGTTGAGGATATCCCTTAAAACGAAGATATTCGCTTGGTATCTACGTAAGGCGGTGATTCTCACAAAAGATAATCTTGTTAGGAGGAATTGACATGGTAGCATTGAATGCGTATATTGTCATCATGATGAGACAATACGTCATTTATTCTTCCATTGTAAATTTGCTCGTGCTATATGGTCAATCATCCAAATAGACTCTGGTTTATCTCCTCCTCGATCGGTAGTCAATGTTTTTGGCAACTAGATGAATGGGATTAAGGATAAATATGAGGCTTTATTTAGGGTGGGAACGCTTGCCATTATTTGGTCGCTTTGGCTATGTAGAAATGACAAGATTTTTAATAATGTTGTATCTTCTCCATTTCAGGTTATCTATCGGGCCACGGTTGTCCTCCGGTCATGGACTTATCTATAACGTATGGAGTTCCGCGACTTGTTTGCGGAGGGTTGTAGGCGGTTGAAAGATACGACGCGAGATGTGTTTTCCCGACATGGATGGCAGCAACCGCTGCGAATAGATATTCCTTAGATAATTGGGAAAACTATGCTTTCATTTACATTTTTTTGTATTCCATATTTTCTTGTTTTCGACCGAGACTGTGGTTGTTTGGCTGTGTGCATCCTAGCTATGCAGAGGCCGGGTGTAAACTTACTGTTGAGTAATAAAGCGTCCATTTCCAAAAAAAAACAAGCCAGCACCACTCATTAAGGATTGGGTTTTTCGACTGGATAAGTAGTTATTTGCTATATCTACATAGAACATTAAATCTGGACTTGGAATGAAATAAATTCACAATCGCAGTCCCACAAAAAGAAATATTCACAATCTGAAGTTCGAAAGATAGCATGACTTAAAAGAAAGAGTGTATGTTACTTGAATCATGACAATTAGCTTGAGCTGATTTTGTGCTCACTGATTCAATTATCTTTTTTTTAGATTGATTGGTTGCTTTATTTAAACTTCACTGTCAGACTCAAGTACAGAACTTACAAAAATAGGGGGAATACCCACCCAAGTTTTAACTAGCTTATTCATGCAGCCCTCCCTTGCTAAATTTGTGAGCATCAGTGTTGTCCGTACACCGAACATGTCTGATTGTCCATTCATCAAACCTATGAAGAAGTTGTTTCACCTCCTCAACAAGATGTCCATCCACCAACCTGTCCCAGCTCAAGCCCTTCAGTTTCGACACCACGGATGCACAATCTGATTCCAGCTCCAGCTCTGCACCTGCATCTCCAACGCCAGCTAGACAGTGCATCTACAAGCCAGGAGCTTCGCCCGAGCGGTCCGACACCCTAGGGAAGAAGTGGCATGCCCCTGCAACAAAATGTCCATGTTGGTCACAAATAATCTCTCCTCCACCTCCATGACCTTCCTCCTGGCAGAACGCGCCATCCGCATTGACCTTGTGCCATCCATCGGCCGGCTGGGGCCATCGCTCCACCAGCCTCTGGACTTGGTTAGGTTGGGTTGAGTGCACCTCTTTACACTCGGCCACAAGGGCAAGAACTCGCCGCGCAATGGCTATCGGGTCGTCGATCATAGGGAGTTCACGTGCATTATTCGTTGCCAGCCACACCTAGTAGATAGCCAACAGCGCCACCGCAAGCTCGTTTTCGTCAAGCATCATGAACCAGTCAAGCAACCAGGATTGGAGGCCCCGTGGCGTCTTAATATCACCTAGTGGAGCTTTCAGCTCCAAACTCGTCATCGACCGAAGGTGCTGCCAAACCTGTTGAGAATGTTGACAGGACCAGAAATGGTGGATCACTGTTTCATCGCGAGCACAAGCAATACACTTGACTCCCTGCTTTATGCATCTGCGCCGAAGCTCTTCTCCATCCGCTAGTCCATTTTTCGCTAACCTCCAGCAATGCATATGCGCTGAAGCCCTTCTCTCTTTAGCTGCTGCTTGAGATGATACATCGACCGCACACTGAAAAGTCCGTTCTTGGTGTAATTCCACGCCATGTAATCCTATGTTCCAGCGCTACCAACTGGGACTTTCAAGATGTCAGCCACATCCACATCGAAAAGGTGTTCCTTTAGCTTGAACCCACAAGTTGGTTATTGATTCAATCACGGTAGCATTGTGAACAATAGAAACATCGCGGACAATCATATTGGAGATACACCGAGGTAGAACTCGGTAGCCTGACGTCCCCCCGCAGTCCTAGCAGGAGTGTCAATTGGGCAGTGCCGCGATAAAAATGCTTGGACTGTAGAGGATGCCGAGGAGGTGCTCATGCGAGGTGATAGTCCTTTTTGCCGATGTAAAGGAAGCCAAGAGTATTGGGCACTACAACCTTGGTCAAGGTAGCCGTGCGAGGGTCCCTGTGGTTGATGTCGTGGTCAGGGTAAACGGTGTCGAGGTAGCCACACATGAAACCGTGAGCGCATAGTGCGTGAGCAGAATGATGGAGATGCGTCAAGGGAGGAGATGCTGGAGCCAATGAAGTTCGAGCCGTCGAGGACAAGGTGCGTTCATAGTTTTTCCAGAACCAGACGCATGTCTAGGACGAAGGCAGCATACTCTGGTTTTGCCAGAACTGAGTATGCAAAGAAGAAATCGTTAGTGACGTGGTCGAGGCAGTCATGGAGGAGGTAGTTGATGCCTTGCAGCAAGAAGCAATGGTGCGGCCCCCAACGAAGGAGGTGGAGGTGTCAATGGCGTGTGCTAGAAGCGGCTGACGCATGGCTAGGGAGGGGGCGTGAAGGAGGAGGAGGGGCGGTGCAGTGGTTTAGCCATCGGACGGTGGAGGCCCCTGGCGGAGAGGGCAATATCGCCGCCATTGCCGTCGGGAGGAGTTCCGGGTGCTGGTCTTCGAGGGGAACGTGCGGAGCCGCGCCAGCAGGCATCAAAGCCAGAGTTGTTGACGGGAGTGCGAGTCAGGGGATAAGGGCTGAAGCTGTGTGAGCACAGAGTCGTGCCCTCGGCGATGCTAGCAGCGTGGAGCAAGGGGCACCGGAGTGGGTGAGGGACGGAGAGGCGGCGATCAATCAAGCAGTTGCGCTGAAACGCTCTCAATTTTTTTTGTCACCATGCAAGCACATGATCACAAAAGGCGTGGTTTCGGAGGCCTATTTTTCCATATGTATTGAGATGATTTTTACAATTTAAAAATCATGATTTTTGCACATGTTTTTTCCAATATTGCAATGGTGTTTCAGACCAATTGCACATTTTTGAAAACATTATTTCATTCAAATGTCACATATAGTTTCGCAAATTTCACAAAGGTTTCACTCTGGGTTCAAATGGGTTTCAAACAGGTTAAATTCTGGGTTCAAATCGGTTAAGTTTTGAAGGGCGAGAGAGCAGCCACCGCTGCCATCACTGGAATACTCCGGTGGTTCCCTTGCCACCGGCCACCCGTCTTAGTGTTGCCTCTCAGCATTCTCACGCCCTTGATACTGTACCCTGTCGTATTTTTGGCTGGTATACAAGGGCAACGCCATGTTTCTATGCAAGAATTACTTTCTGCTCTGGATGACTGTGCATGAATGTCGATACAGAAAAGTTCCGTTATTCAGGTAGATCTGTCATTCCAAAATCCAGAGATACAGAATTTGTGGGGAGCATTTTATATACTTATTTTTTAGATCTGGAACATTATATATACTTAGAACATCAGTGCATGCGTCACTCCAAAAGCTTACGGTGCGCTACATGCTGTTTCATAATGTAGTATGTTTTGCTAAACTAATTGAGTCTGACAAAACATACTCCCTCTGTTTTAAAATATAAGATGTTTTAGGTTTGTGAAGTAAATGGATCTAGAATTGTTTTAATATGTAGGTTCACTCAACTTTGGAATGAATCTACACATTAAAACAAGTCTAGATTCATTTTCTTTATAAACTTAAAATTTCTTATATTTTAAAACGGAGGGAGTACTATATTATACTCCCTCCGTTTAGAAATATATGACGTTTTAGGTTTGTGAAAAAGATGTATCTAGACATCTTTTAGTGTATAGGTTCAAATGAATCTAGACACTAAAATGTGTCTAGATACATCTCATTCACAAACCTAAAACATCTTATATTTCCAAACGGAGGGAGTAGAACAGAGGATGTACTTCATTCAGGTAACAAAAGGTATCCACCTGCGACTATGTTCCTTATTGTTCTCTATGCAGTCGTCGTAAATGTGAGGTGATGTTGGTTTCTACTATGTACTTACTGGAATCCCTGCTTGTAATGCCAACATACCAGAAGCTGAAAACTGCTACTGTACTCTTTTGTGGGGTTGGTGGACTGGACGTGATAAGGTGAACAGGGGAGAACACGTTGTCTCAGCGTTGATGAATTTCAGTATCAAGTTGGGAGACACGCTGCAGAATGGAATCGAAGGAGATTCTACATCATCGATCAGTACGGAAAACAATCATGAGAGCTCAAATGAACGTCGCCTCTAGTTGACTGGATCTTGATCAACACTAATGGTGCTTTCATCTACACATCAGGAAGTGCAGAGTGGGGAGCTATTGGCAGAGATCACAATGAAAAACCTGTCTTCGTGGCTGCTAGTTCGATTCGGGGAGCAGCCGAAGCCCTTCATGATAGAGAAGGAAACTCTGATCCAGGCAGTCAAGATTGCAGATAGCTTGGGGATTGGCAGGCCAATGTTTGTCTCGGACTGCGTTGGACTAGTGCAAGAAACGACCACAACATCATTCGATCTCTCTCCATTGGTGCCCTGTTCAGGGAAGCAAAGACTGAAATGCCTCTTTGTTTCATTGAGTTTCGTGTCAGGCACTCCTTCGGTTTAGGATTATAGGTCACACATGGTTAACTAGGTTATCAATTTGACCAACAAAATATAAATAGAATAACATAAAAATTATACCATTAGAAACTTTAGATGCTATATTTCAAATGGTATAATTTTTATGCCATATAACTTATATTTTATTAGTCAAATTAACGACTTAGATATACGCGTAGGACTTATAAACGGAAGAAGTATAAGCCACGCGAATGTAATAAGCCAGCTCATGTCTTGACCAATTTAGGTGCTGCATGGAACTATGGCTACTACCAAGTCTGGGTAGATGAGGGTCCAGATATTGTACTCTACAATGTCCAGCGATTGTGCCGAGCCAAGTTAATGGAATATCATTGTTTCATGTCAAAAAACATAAATTACAACATTTGTATGAACTTGTTTACTTTTGTAAAAAAAATGTGGTGCCCGAGGGACTACGGCTTCCACCCCACAACCACCACCTTATCCAACCCCAACCGCAACACTCTTATGGGGGCGACGCTTCGCCGGAGCGGCTTCTGCAACATCCCTGGAGTGGTTGGCAAGGTGGGCTTGCCTAGCACCGACGACGCCAAGGCTGCCCTACAGAGTGTGCAACAGTTCAACCATGATTTTCTTGTCCCGTAGCACGGACACATTGCTCCGGCTTGGTCACGTTGATATCTTCCTATTTAGCCTCATTGACTAGGAAGAAAAGAACATTGAGCCGGGACACTTCAAACGCCACTATGGCATCTTCGACTACGACGGCACGCCTAGGTATGAGCTGAGCATGCGCCACGGCAACACTATAGTCACCCCGACAAAAAGGTGTCAAGTACATGGAGAAGCGGTGGTGCATTCCTTACCAAGCAGACAACCTCGTGAAGGACAACCTCGTGAAGAACATCGCAAACATTATTGACCTACCCCTCATACGGAACCTGCCATTCAATGTCAAAATCTCCCCATCGGAGAGGCAACATGGAACAACAAGATGCAAGGATGGTGGACGTCTTATATATTGTCCCACGTAAGCTAAAAGATCGTTATACATACTCAAAATATGCATGTAGTAATATCATAAAAAAATAGATTAGTTGGAGGAGGGGGGCAATTGTCCCCCTCCTCAAAAGTCTCTGCCAATTGTAATGAATTATACTTTTACATACTAGCCTATTATGGCCATATTCAATACTTTTGTAGTATATGTTGAAATTTATTGGAAAGTGTCTTTGGCTCCCAAGCTTCAATGCTATCTTCATTTAAAAAAAATAAAAACCATATTTTACTAGTTTTAAAAATATCTAAAAGTAATTCTGGACATCACCAATATTGTATCCGACAAGCATGCAAAATCGCAACTTGAAATTCTTTCTATTTTGTTCTACACAAAAATAACAAATCTAATAAAATTTGGGAATTTGAAAACATACGTGTACAGATCTATACTTTTGTTAATTTGTATAGCTCAAATACAAAGTATTTAAAATTGATATTTTGGATGTTTGTGGGATAAATCATTGGCTACATCCGGATATTTTTTCCAAATCTTTTTGATTCTCAAAAATATGATTTTTATTTTTTTAAAAGAGCGGGATCACTGGTGCCCATGCACATGAAATCTTTACTCCAAATTTATGTGCTAATTAGTTGAGCAACTAGCCGTCCCTTCCTCTCATTTTTTTTGAATAGTGCAAGAGAGTTTTGTACTTTGTACACACTTCTCCCGGCACAAATAGGATGTTAAAGTGTCCCCATAATTCACATAGTGCCACATGAAATGTAGGCGGTGTCATGTATGTACAAACAATCAAAAAAAGTTGATGCCATCCTATTTTTAGGCAGCAATTAAAAATTCAAACATGCCTGTCAATTGTTGTCTTCTCCTTTCGCGTGGTCCTCTGCGACGTATCTTTATACTCGTCAAGTGTCGAAGTGAGAAGAATATTGGGATGAAGATAAGAGGGGGTTCACGAGAAGGGTGGGAATACTTCTATTTTTATTTTTATTTTAGAGAAAAATAATCAAAATGAAATACATTGATAACAATTCGTCCAAATTACGAGTCTTTCTTTACAATTGCGCTTATTGCATTGAGATCTTTAAAGAGCTAATTACATCTGTAGTCCTACAACTATCCATTTAGGAGCATTTTAGTCCTACTTCTATTAAATCGTGAATTAATAGTCCTACAACTATGCATTTCCAAATTATTTGGTCCTCCTCTGTCCGAATCATGTCACAAGTTTGCCACGTTGGATTTGTCTTTTTGCAAGGTAGTATGTAAGATGGAGGGAAATTACTGACCAGGTCCTTCAGTGGACATGACATGTGCAGTTATTATGGAAACGACCAACTCAATCTCCTGAAATTAAGCACAGTCGTGGTTGTTCCAATTGGTTGGTTTCACCTCGTTGGTTACGGCGGCTGCTCCTGATCACGCTCACAGTCGACGACGGCCTTTCGTAGGTGATGCCACCGGAGATACGCGAAAGGTTGTGGAACGAGGATCCGCCTAACTACAGTAAGCTCTGAAATCTCGTATCTGGCCATTGATTGACGCATAAGGTTTTAGCTAGGGTTCATGGCGAGGTCTTGATCCGCAGAAGAAAAAGTCATGTGTTTCGTCGGTTTAGGTGTGAGAACAGACGATTTGATGTTCCGCTAGGTGTGTGATGCTGATTCTATCGGGTTGATGTTGGTGTGAAACTGTGTGTTCCGTCTTGGCACTGTTTCTGCTTGAACACAGCGAGGAGCAGAGCGTCGTTGACTCGGGGCAGGGCGCACGCGCACGGCATCGGGGACGCGGCCATGGCGACCGAACTTCGGCCGGAGGTGGCTCGCTGGCGACGAGAGCTGCGGCCAGAGGGCGAGGCAGGGCGAGCGGGCGCGAGCGCCAGCGAGGCTTGCAGGCGAGAGGCGGCGCCATGACATGAAGTCGGGGGCGAGCTTGCAGAGGCACAAGGCGGCGAGGGCGCGAGCTCCTCGGGCCTCTGGGTTGCAGGAGGAGATGACGAAGGCGTTGGCCGAAAGGAGGGAGGCGCACATCCTCCTCCGGCTCAGCCTCCGCCGCATCCCGCCAGTCGCCGAGATCGACAACAAGCAGGGGGCACATGACCAGGCGACAGGCTCAGACATCACCTCCACCTCCGCCGCCTAGGCTTCGCATGTTGTGGGTTTCCGTCGAGGGAGACTGAGGTGGGAGGGAGAAGGATAAGATTTTTTTTCTGAAGCAAATTACAATGAAATGTGGGTAATATTCATAGGAGCCAGGGGGTTTTCGGATAACCTAAGTTGTGATCCATTTGACAGCGTGGCGTCCACATGTCCACTCCCCATTTGCAAGGACCAAAGTTCAATCCGTGAGCATAGTTGTAGGACTACTAATTCACGATTTAATAGAAGTAGGAGTAAAATGTTCTTAAATGGATAGTTGTAGGACTATAGATGTAATTAGCTCATCTTTAAAACTAGATCTCATGTTGACAGGTTTTTGAAACCTTTTCTTTTCACTTCGGAAACTAGTATAGTTGTACTTCATAGTACTTAGGTTTTAGTGTTATTTGTATACAAATTTTTATTGTACTTTGTGCTTCGGGTTTTAGTAAACTTATACTTCGTAGTATTTCAGTTAGTGTAATTTGTACTTAGTTTTTAGAATGTTTATACTTTGTACTTCCGATTTAGCATACTTGTAATGCATATTATACTTGTACTTTGGTATTTTGGTTAGTGCACTTTGTACTTTGAATCTTAGTATACTTGTACATTTGTACTTTATAATTTAATATACTAGTTAGTTAGGGAAAGTATAACGCAGAGCGCTTGTTTAGACGCTTATGCACGGGAAAAATAGGAAACTAATCCTAATCGCCTGACGCGGGAGTACAAAGCCCCAGGGCAAGCCTCTAATTCCAAATCGCTTGTTATCCAGCTGATTGAGTCCGATTTATTGTGCCGTAGAGCAAAGTTAAACTTAAGCGCCGGATGCAGCTTTTCTCATTGACGTCTATAATTAAGCGTCCAACAGCCAGGATCTACGACGCAACTGCCGCAAGGGCCGGGAACAAAATCCTAGCGCCCATCCCTAAGCGTCTGCGTTATAGTTGCCCTTAGTATACTTGTACTTTATATTGCACATATTTCTTGTATTTTTGGGAGAATTTTTTTATACTTCTGCCAGCATGCGTGCATTAACTTGTTATTGTGGACCAAAATTAACAATACCAAAAGACGTATTTTTGGTGTACTTGATCGACCAGGAAGTACATTATTCGGAATACTAAATTAAAAGAAAGAAAAACGAACATACGAGAATTGAGAAGTTGTGCTTGCTTGTAGGTATTGGGCCCACACAGGGTGGAAGGGTGCGGCGGCACCCTAAGATTTTAACCCGTACCATATGCATATCTGGGGAAATATGATTTGGCATAAGGCCTTGTTTGGATATGCGATTTTGGCTGAACGAGTTTTCCGTAACCTGGGATAACCGTATAACAAACCAAAAACTTGTCTGGGTCCAGCGACTAAAACGCTGATAAGCAAAACTGAGTTTCCACAAAGTTAGGAAAGTGCGTGTTGAGAAAAACGAATATTAGTCGTTTTTATGAAAACACGGTTAGGCAAAACTCGAGTAGTGCCTTCGGCGGTGACTTCGCGTCCTGCTCGTCTCCTTCTGCGACCTTCGGCAGACGCTCGGACAGGATCCCGCTGGAAGAAAACACACCGCCTCCTCGTACATCCGCGTCGAGCTGGTCTCTTCGTGCCTTGGGCGGCGGCCGCCGAGCTCGGCCGACTCCTAGAAGATCCCGGCGCCTGCGCGACGCCACAAAGCCTGCGGAGCAGGCAGCCTTTGTTGTAGACCTCCTGCTGGATCAAGCAGGCCGTCGATGGGAGCTGGTACCATCGTCTTCTGCCGGGGCCCAAGCCATGGCCAGTCAACGGCTTCCTTCGCCACCATCAGAAAGATGCAGCACCGCCCCATCCGCACGCTGGCCCTCTGATGCAACTTTGGTTCACGTCCTTCTTTATGGTGGTGCGCTCGCCCGCCGGAGATGGCTATTCTGCTCCTTGGACTTTCACAACCGCGCTTACCAGCAGCAGCGCTCGCCCGGGGCGGGAAGGCTGACTGCCTACGAAGTATGAACACATGGACATGCTCTGGTCGAACTACAGCGCGCACTGGCACTGCCTCCGCCGTGTCTGCCTCTCCGTGCTCTTCGGCGCTGCCCAGCTAACCAGAGGGTGCTCGCTCTCCTCCTCGTCCTGCACACAGCGGGAACGTCTGGCCTGGACGCGGCGCAATTGTGGTGGTGAAGGGTCACCGGAGGAGTTCACGGCGTTGTGCCGGGCTCGCCCGCGAATTCACGCATGATGCCGGAGGAGTTCAGCCGGACCTGGACGAGATACGTAGCAGCACAACAAGTATTTTGAGGAAGAAACGGAGACGTTCGAGGGAAGAGAGAGATAAGGAGTAGCCAAACAAGTTTTTGATCGACCTCGTTCATAACGGATTTCCGAACAAAACTCGTTCTACGGAAAAATCTTTCTAAAACATGGTTTGGTAAAACGCGTCGCTAATTCTCGCGATTCAGCTATCCCTGTACCCACGTTTCTCATACAGTGCCGTAATAAAAGACTTCCCCCGGTGATCACAAATCCCATCGCAGTTTGCACTAGCACAATGAGAAAAATTAACCAGCAAGCAAGCGACATCTCGTCATTCATCTAGCTCTGTCTTAGCTCGGCGGCGGAGGAGGCTGAGGCAGTGAAGCAGCAGGCAGAGCACGCCGGAACAGGCGCGCGCCCGAGTACAGTATCTACTACTCTATCTAGGTCTCTAGGAAACCCACTCCGTCCTAAAATAGATGTCTCAAATTTATCAAAATTTAGATAAAGTTAAACACTATTTAATACTTTCTTCGACCCATATTAGTTGACTTGCATTTGTCTAGATTCGGATGCATTTAGCACTAAAACATGTCTACATACATCCGAATCTAGATTAATCCAAGTCAACTAATATAGGTCGAAGAGAGTATATATATTTATCCAAAATTTGAAAAACCTAAAACATCTATTCTTGGACGAATGGAGTACATAATATTCTCATATGCAAATTTTCAGATGCAACTACTGCACTTCTATTGCTTGTGAGACATTGTGAATATATTTCTACCGCGGTGTTAGTGAATTTTAGATATCTTCATTTGTATATTTGTGGTATTGAAAAAATTATACAGTATCTAGTTGCCCCATCCTAGTAAAAAAAATCCTAGATTCCCCACTAGGCCCACCTGTCTATGCGTCTGTCAGTCCGTGTGGGGCTCGGCTTTCGTCTTTGCCATGCGGAGGGAGAGAGGAATTTTCCTGGTCGCCGCTCGCACTTCGCCGCCGAGACACATCGGCGTGGTCATCTTCATGGGTGATGTGCCTCCGTCGTGGGGCTTCAGGTGGCAACGTCGGCCAGGAAGCTGGCATTGACGCGCTGAGCCTGTCGAATTTAGGTCCCCTTGCAGGAGCAGGACTAGGAATTCCTTGCTGGGATGAACGGCCACGAGCTCCATCACATCACATGTCCTCTTCGCCCATATTTATTCGTTCTACCGGGACCTCTTCATGGCGGTCCAGCCGTCGGGGCTCTCGCTGGCCCCGGACTTCTGGTTGGCTGCCGCGCTGGTCTCCCAGGCAGAGAATGCGGACCTCACCCGTCCTTTTCTCTCGGAGGAGGTGGCGGCGGCTTTGAAGTCCATGAAGGCTGGCTCGGCCCCGGGTCCTGATGGGTTGCCCGTGGGCTTCTTCCAGACCTTCTGGCCTCAGCTTCAGCCGGTGCTGGTTACAGAAGCAGGGCTTTGTGGAGGCGGTGCGGTCTAGGTGGCTAGCTGCGGTCGACTTGAGCCCTCGTGTTTATTGTGCTGTTGACATCTGGCACCATTGTGCCAAGATTGCTCGCCAATTCATGAGGGGTTGGGGGGCTAACTTGGGGGCGGACCTCCGTGCCCAGAAGGCATCGATTCTGGGGGCGATCCAGTCTTTGGATCGGGAGGCTGATCTCCACGGCCTCTCGGCCAAGGAGTGGTCCCATAGGTACTCCTTGGAGACCTTCATTATGGAGATCTACAAGGGGGAGAAGGCGTTCTGGCGTCAGCGGAGCCGCCAGAACTGGACGGTCCAAGGGGAATCAAACACGGCCTACTTCCATGCCGTTGCGAACGGTAGGAGGCGAAAGTGTTCAATCCCCTGCCTCTGGGCGGGCGAGGACCTGTTGGAATCCCCACAGGCCCTCTCCGCCCATATTTATTCGTTCTACCGGGACCTCTTCTCGGCGGCCCAGCCGTCGGGGCTCTCGCTGGCCCCGGACTTCTGGTCGGCTGCCGCGCTGGTCTCCCAGGCAGAGAATGAGGACCTCACCCGTCCTTTTCTCTCGGAGGAGGTGGCGGCGGATTTGAAGTCCATGAAGGCTGGCTCGGCCCCGGGTCCTGATGGGTTGCCCGTGGGCTTCTTCCAGACCTTCTGGCCTCAGCTTCAGCCGGTGGTTCTCCAGATGTTTCAGGAATTCTATGTTGGGACCCTGGTGATGTCTCGCCTGAACCTCGGCGTTATTACCCTGATCCCCAAAGTAGTGGGGGCCACGGACATCCGCCACTTCCGCCCGATTACTGTGATTAACGTCATCCAACGCATGTTCGCCAAGGTCTGTGTTCTCCGCCTCGCTCCGGTGTTGGAGCGGCTTACCCACCCCCTCCAGTTCGCCTTCTTGAAGGGACTCCTCATTCATGACGACGTCCTGGCCTTCCATGAAATTATTTATGAAGTCAAGACTGAACGTCAACGAGGGGTCTTTCTCAAGCTGGACTTCCAGAAGGCCTATGACCGCTTGTACTGGGCCTTCTTGAGGTTGGTGCTGGAGAGGCGGGGTTTCGATGACCGCGTGATCCGTTGGATCATGCAGTTCGTGATGAGTGGGTAGACGGCGATCAACATCAATGGGAAGATTGGCCCATACTTTCGCCCTTCCCGCGGGGTTAGGCAGGGGGACCCTATTTCCCCCCTCCTCTTCAACGCAGCGGTGGACGCCCTGGCTGAGATTTTGGATAGGGCCAGAGTAGCTGGCCACATCTCGGGGGTGGCGGGCCATCTGATCCCGGGTGGTGGAATATCCCACCTCCAGTACGCTGATGACACCATGATCATGGTTCAGGGCTCGGACCTTGTGGCATCCCGCAAAACCACTGCTAGAAAATCGCGTTGTTTTTGTGCATTGCATCGTCATCATCATGCATTGTTTGTCTGAAACTATTTCGAAACGCCTAGTTTTGTTTTCTAAATAACCCCGTCTTTATTTCAAATTAAATCATCGGTCTGTTCAGATCTTTTATTTGTCTAAAAAAGTATTTACAAAAAAATGTTTTACAAATAAAATTAACACAATAAAATATTTTTGTCGGGCAGTCCAGTCCGGCCGGTCAGGCCAGAGGCCAACCGGTCCAGACCTGCAAGACCCTAGACCAACCTTTTTCCACCTAAAACTATTCTACCCACCAACTACAGCTCGCCACCTCACCCCTGGACCCAATCCACACCCACCTTGCCACCTCATCAATCCACCCTGCAGCACCCCACTCCTTCTATCACCCCAGTCCCACCTACCCCCTCTCTTTCTCCCTCACCGACAGCCTGGCCCCACCCCAGGCCCCACTCCCGCCTGACCCCGCCGGCCCCACTCCTTCCCCACCTGCCTCCCCTGGTCAAACCCTCCCCACACCGACCCACTCCCTCTCTCCTCCCTGCCACCCCGGTCCCACCGCCCCTGGCCCGACCCCACCACGCGCCCCACCCCCTCCCGCTCTCTCCCTCCTCCTCTCGCCTTGAGCCCAGACCATCTTCCTCCCCACGCGACCGTCTCTCCCACGTCGGCCCGCCCGCCTCGCCTCTCCCGCCTTGCCTCGCCTGCCGCCTCTCCGCTTGGCTCGCCGGCCCTCCCGACCCGCGGCATCCCCTTCGCGGCGCCCGGCCTCCTCCGGCCGGCCTCCTTCCCCGCCACCCGCCTCCCCCGCGTCTCCTCCTCGCCGGGCTCCGCCCATGCCCCTCTCGCCGGTCTCGCCCGCCTGGCGTCCCCTCCGGCTCGCCTTGCCCTTCCGCCTCCGCTCGGGGCGCCGCCGTCGGGCCCCTCGCCCGCTGCCGGAGCTCGCCTCCACCACCTGAGGCCGTCCCTCGCCGAGCCACCTCCTTCCGTCCTCCTGTCCCGAAAGCAGAGCCCGGCCAGCGCCCTCCTCGCCTCGCGTCGCCAGCCGCCTCCTCCCCTTCGGCTCGCCTCCAACCGCGGGTCCTGGGCGCCCCGTACTCGCATCGACTTCTCCTCCTGCCCTCGCTTGCGCCTGGCCGCCGCCCACCTGCACGTCTTCCGGCCGCCCAACATCGCCAGTCGCCACCTCTGGCACTGGTCCGCCTCGCCGACCTCGTCGCCAGTGGAAGCCGTCCCCTCTCTGCGGTCTGCACCGTCTCGAGCTGCTCGTGGGCCCGCGGCCGTTCACAGGACCACCTCGAAAGCTGCTGTTGGTACCATGTTCTATGAGATCAGGGTGTCACGTTGGTGATAAGAGCTCTTCAAGATCTACCCGATGTTGTACCGACGGGGTGGGTAATACATCGACTATGCGCCGCATGGCAAGATCTTCGGAACAACCCCAACTAGACCACCGGAGTGCGACAACAAGATAGAACCCCGACGGAACCCCAAAGACGGAATCCGAACCTGTCGAAACGACAAGTTCTTCTACCTGGCACGCCAAGTTCTTCCTCTCGGAACCGAAGACCGTGGACGCCAAGTCCCCGGGTTCAAGGGCGTCAAGACCCCGATCCCGAAGACCGATCCCGGAGTTCAAAGACCGACCCTGTCGAAGGCTGAACCCTGGCGCGCCAAGTTCTTCGACCCCGAGGACCGATCCATAGATGTGTGAAGTACTTCCTCGAGGATGCCAAGTACTTCACCCCGGGCACCGAGACCCTGGACGACAAGCTCTCCTTCCCGGACGCCGAGCTCGCCGAGACCACGGATGCGACAAGATCTACTCTGTTATCCGAGAACGCTTCCGCCGAGACCGAACCCCGAGACCCGAACCCCGGAACCCCCTCCGAACCCCAAGATCGTCGAACCCTAATGTGTGACCCTTAACCGAGAACCCTATTTTTCATGAATTTTCAACGATATAAATTGTTGCATATTTGATTGTTCATGCATGCATACATTGTGTGGTTTGGGGGCCTTATGCCGATTCACCTCATCATTAAATATGGGGCCCATATGAGGGCAAATCTAGTCTTATATTGGCCCCATTTAAATTTGTGCATCGAACCGGTACTATCTCTTGCCCTGTTAATACAACATTTAATTTGCGGGGTAGTTAAATAACTTGAACCATTTAATTAATTGTCGGGACCCCCGGTTCCGCTTAATATGACCTAATTGCATCGCACCTTGCCATGACATACATCATACATGCATCATGCCCGATCTTTTGCCGTAGTATTAAATATTGCATCCGGTGTTTATTCTAGTGATTTGGTTCTTCGCGGATAAGGCCGTTGAGTTGATGTGAGCTTCGACCCGATCTTCGGTTGAACCTTCGACAATGTTTTCAGGCGAGCATCTCCCCCTTTCTACCTATCTTACTTTTATAGTATTTATTCCCTCCTGTTGATCTATTGCTATCTGTGTTGCGTTGCTCTAGCTTTCGAACCCGTGATATCCCTTGCAGCCTTATATTGCCTTGGACACATCCTATTACCTGATGATTGTTAGATAGTTGGACCTGCGCGTCGTAGTCGCTTGCTCAAGTGCTGTTGCGTGTCGTCAAGTACCACAGTTGTTGGAGTATTGCCGCATGTTTATTGTTGGAGTTGATCATAACTTTAATTACTGTTTAACAACTAAAATTGAAGTAAGTAAGCAGAGGCACAGGTGGGCAATAGATGTTATTTGGTTGTTAACCGTCCACTTGTGTCCCGTAGGACCCCGAGTACTTGATACCTGTTCCTTGAATATTCGCGCTATCCATATTCGGGAGGATTATGGGACCCCCCTGAGCCAGATCTTGATTCATCTTATTTCTTGGGGCCACAAACTAGTTTGAGGTTTTATTTACTATCCTGTACTTATGCCATGCTTCGCTTTATTTAATATTGTGCGAGGAGCACCTGTCTGTTAGGATCGTGCACGATTCCATGTATCGACAAGCCCAGTTTGGGTTCCCGATCGTTCTGACCATCCCCACAACCTTGAGTCCGTCTCGGAGCCGGCCGGCTTCGTTGCGGGTCTACTTTAAGGGGTGGCCCCCTGAAATATTTCTGAATCCTGTGATTGCTTTGTCGTGAAAGCCTCGTTGGGTTTTGATTTGGTTTTTCCGAGGTTGATCGAGTGTGTGTTGCTATTTGTGCACCCCTGCAGGGTAAAACTTTCTGAAAGCCGTGTCCGCGGTTATGGACGACTTGGAGCATAGTATCTCGATCATAGACAACTATAACTAAAGTAGTGCTATAAATTTGACTTTATAATGACTAGTAATCAGCTTCACTATAATGGAATGGCTAAATAAAACTGCCAACAATTGCTTGCTTGGGTTGTCGTTTGCGACCATTGTACCTGACTAGTAAGTATTGCAACTACAACGGAATGGCTAAATAAAAGTACCAACAACTGTTGGGTTTTGGGATATCTCATGCTAATTGTATCTGACTAGTAAGTGTTGCAACTATAACGGAATGGTTAACTAAAAGTGCCCACTGCTTATTTTATCAGAATGACTATCTATACCTGACTAGTAATTGCTGCAACGATAACTGAATAAGTAAAACTGCCAACTGTGTGAGTTCATCGGTGGACTTCCTCGTTTGGTCTCGAGGGGGAAATACCAGGATGGGTATGTTTGGTGGTAGCATCGGGTTGGTTACGAATAGGTCTTTCTTACCCCTCTCTAATAGCCGCCAGTTGTATCGAGTCTCTATAGGTTGATCAGTGCATGCTGCCGCTGCCGCTTCAGTCCACCATACCTATGTAGGCGAGGACCGCCGAATTCTAGCCTCGCCGTGTACTGGCCTCGATCGACGCTCCTCTTTTCCTTTGCCCTTTGTCGGCACCCCTTTGTTTAAGCGGGTTTTGAGATCGACGTCGTTAGCGTGGTTACCCTTCCGCCTTTGGGCGGAGTTATGGACGCCATTGGTTATTCTTCAGGGCTCTTAGCCCCATTTGCATCTTGTCCGTACTCGGACGCTGTATCGTTTTCAAGGTGATTTGGATCTTTGTAATGTATATCTGTATTCTTGACTCATGGAGTCGTGTTGTATATATATATATATCTGTTCTGTGGGTCCCATCGAGGACTGTTGTGTAATGTTATTACTTCGTTTTCCACCCGCACGAAAGTGCCTGGTGGGCACCTTTGAATCGTTTCTATGCGGGTTTGGCGGGATTCGCTAAAACTTGCATAGGGTCGATTCTGAGGGTGTTACAGACCTTGACATTATTAACTTGAAGTTCCTGCTGCTGTGCTTCGAGTCTTTGTCCGGGATGATGATCAACTTCGACAAGAGTGAGGTGATGGTCCTGGGTTATTCCGACGCGGATCGCCAGCGGATAGCGGATAACCTGAATTGTAAGCTGGCGGACTTCCCTATTACCTATCTGGGAGTCACAATCCGGGAGACTAGAGTTCTGATCAGGGATTTGGCTCCCTTGGTTTCGAGGGTACGCTCGAGCGCGGAGCCGTGGCGGGCACGCCTTACGACCAAGGGGAGCAAATCCATACTGATTAACTCATGTCTCTCGAGTCTGCCCATGTACCAGATGGGCCTGTACCTTCTGCCTGAGGGGACCCATGCCAACTTCGCCAAGGAGTTATCTAGGTTCTTTTGGGCCGCAAGGGATAGCCATCAGAAATATCATATGGTCAAATGGGCAGATGTGTGTGCCCCCAAATGTCTTGGGGGCTTAGGGATACTTGACTCTTGGCTCTTTAATGTGGCGCTGATGTTGAAGTGGGTGTGGCGCATCCTTAGGGATGACGGAGGGCTCTGGCTGCAGCTTATCAAGGCCAAGTACCTCCGGGGCCGACCACTTTTGGCATGTGAGAGGCGGGAGGGCTCTCAGTTCTGGAGAGGCCTCCAGGAGATCAAACACTTCATTGGCTTGGGCGTGTCCTTTGGGGTGGGGAGTGGCTGTGGGGTGCACTTCTGGCTTGACCCGTGGCTTCTCCCTATCCCGTTGGGGGTCCAGTTCCCCGGGCTATTCGCCATCTCTTCCTCCCCAGCGGCGCTGGTGGCTGAGGTCTTTGACGATGGTCGCTGGAACATCCTGTTCCAGCGCTACCTCGGCGTGGACGAGGCCGCGGACCTGTTGCAGCTTCGGAGCTCCCTCCCGGCTGCCTTAGCGTCTTCCCCGGATTCGGCCTCGTGGCAGCTGCAGCCGTCCGGGGAGTTCTCTGTGGGCTCGGCCAACCGGGCCCTATTCCAGGGCCCGGAGCTGACCTGGACCTCCCCCTTGTGGAAGGCCCCCCTTTCGCTTAGTATTAGGATCTTCGTGTGGAAGCTGCTTTGGGATAGGCTCCCCTCGGGGGTCGAGGTGGCCAAGCGTCACGACCCGGGCACTGGTTTATGTCCCCTATGTGGGACTCCGAAGACCTGTTCCCATATTTTGTTCTCCTGCCGTGGCCTTGAGCTCTGTGGTCCTTTGTCCGAGAGGCTGGGGCTGCTTGGCGCAGGAGCTCGGGGAGTTCCTGCAAATCCAGGCAAACAGGACCGGAGGAGGGCGCCGCCTCTTCTGGCTCGTGTTTGCGGGCATCTCTTGGACCTTGTGGAATGTGCGTAACAAGATGGTGATTGAGAAGATCTTCCCCTCCCGCGTGACTGACCCACTTTTCTCCTTTCTTGGCTTCCTTCAGCAGTGGTCTCCCCTGGTGCGGCAGCGTGACAGATCGTCCTTCGACGACACTCTTCGGACCTTGAGGACAGCGGCGCTCCCCCTCTCGGCTCCTGCCCCGTTGACCTCTTCGGTGGCATGAGTGTCCCTCCAGTCGTCTCGCCGTACCTTTTTGCTTTGCTTTTGGGCTCGTCTGTGCTGTGGCCCCAGCGGTCCGTCGTTCCCTTTTCTTTCTTGTTTGGCTTCGGCCTGATTGGATGATGTACGAACCTTGTTTGTGGATGTTGTTTTATTTATAAAGCGGGGCGAAAGCCTATTTCGAGAGCTCCATCACACGGAGACACTCAGATGCTCTGTCAAATAGTTCTGTTGGTTGTAGTGGAACGATGCTTACCCTCATCGGGGCATCGACTACGTGTTTATATAGGCAGAGAATAGCCCTCTGCGTGGCAGTACATGTGGAGGTACATATACGGTCGGTGTACTACACCATACCATATACATACACTAATACATACTCTAATACCCCTCCTTAATCTAAACATCGGGAGAGGTTTAGATTACGCTTGAACTCATCTAGACTTTTAACAGGGAGAGCTTTAGTGAATCCATCGGCCACCTGATCCTTATTGGAGATAAACTGGACGGCGAGTTGACCTGCAGCAACGCGCTCACGAACAAAATGATAGTCAATTTCAATATGTTTGGTACGGGCATGGAAAACTGGGTTGGCAGACAGGAAAGTAGCACCCAAATTATTACACCATAAACACGGTTTTTCACGTAAAGTAACACCAAGTTCATGAAGAAGTGCTTCAACCCATATCAACTCAGTAGTGGCATTTGCTAGAGCTTTGTATTCAGCTTGATCTTTGGAACGAGACACGATGCCTTACGAGCACTCCAGGAAACTAGATTTGGACCAAAAAAGATAGCAAATCCGCCTGTGGAACGTCTGTCCTCAAGACAACCTGCCCAATCTGCATCTGAAAAGGCACTAAGAAGTGTAGATGATGATTGTGTGAATGTAAGACCAACCTGTAAAGTACCCTGAACATATCGAAGGATGCGTTTAGCAGCTGTCCAATGAGCAGTGGTGGGAGCATGAAGATATTGGCAGACCTTATTGACAGAGAAAGCAAGGTCTGGACGGGTGTTAGTAATGTACTGAAGAGCACCAACAATACTACGATACTGTGAGCTATCATCAGGTCCGAGTGGTGTGCCATCATGTAAAGACAATGGCTCAGAGGGAGACAGTGGTGTCGGCGTTGTTTTGCAAACTGTCATACCAACTTTGGCAAGGAGATCACGAGCATACTTTTCCTGTGTCAAAATTAGACCATAAGATGTTCTTTTAACCTCAAATCCAAGGAAAAAATGGAGAGCACCTAGATCTTTGATGGCAAAATGAGCATTAAGATCCTTGAGCAAGATAGAAATAGCATGATCAGAAGAACTGGTGACAATGATATCATCAACATAAACCAGAACAAAAATTATAACACCTGACTTGCTGTAGAGAAAAAGGGATGTATCAGCCTTTGAGGGTAAAAATCCAAACTCCTGCAGTTTTGCACTTAGGCGAGAATACCGAGCTCGAGGAGCCTGTTTTAATCCATATAGAGCTTTATCTAGCCTGCAAACGTGGCGAAGAGCATTAGGATGTTCAAAACCAGGTGGTTGTTTCATGTAAACCTCCTCTTCCAGAACACCATGAAGGAACGCGTTCTTGACATCTAGTTGCCTGAGACTCCAATCACAAGAGACAGCAATAGAGAGAACAAGTCTGATAGTAGCAATTTTAACAACTGGACTAAAAGTATCTTCATAGTCAATTCCGTACCTCTGTTTGAAACCTTTTGCAACCAACCTTGCTTTGTAACGATCAATAGTACCATCAGCTCTTCGTTTAATGCGCTAGACCCATTTGCAGTCAATAATATTTTTGTTGGAGCGGGGAGGAACAAGTGTCCATGTCTTGTTGACCATTAGAGCATCATATTCGTCTTGCATGGCAGTCCGCCAGTGGGGATCATTTAGAGCGTCGGGAAAGTTTCGCGGTTCACCTGTAGAGACAAGCATACCATATCGAACAGTACCATCTGTGTATACCTTTGGTTGTCGAATACCCTTTTGAAGTCGAGTACGAGGTGCAGGCGGGGATGTTGGTGTAGAAACATCTGCAGCGGAAGAAGCCGCAGAAGATCCTGAAGAGGCCGCCTCAGAGGACACAGGCAAGGCCGCATGGAGAGGCGACGGAGAGGATCTGGCGTTGGGGGACGCAGCATCACCGCATGGCGTCACGGGAGCGGAGGATGGCGTGTCGAGGCCGCCCGACGCGCTGCCTTGCGAGCCGAGCTCGACGCGGCGAGGGAGGCGCGGGAGAATCCTCCTCGGAACTCGACGCCTCGGGATCAGGTATAGCAGGAGAAGATTCCACTGCATCAGCCTCGGATTCAGCACCAGTGTCGTCATTTTGTGCAGTGATTTCATCTGAGGATTCTGGCTGATCAGGAGCATCATTTTGAGAACGTTTTTCGCCTGTAGCTTCATCTACCTTTAAGGTATCATCAGCATGAACAGTAAAAGGTATAACAAGAGGCATATGGTCATCATTGTGTGCAACCCCAATAGATGAATTTGTGGAAGATGGAAGTAATAAAATTTCTTCACGGAGTCTAGAGCCAGCGTTGGGATGAAGGTCAGCAAAGGGGAACACAATTTCGTCAAAAACAACATCACGAGAAATGTAGACACGGCCAGTTTGAATATCAAGGCATTTAACACCCTTGTGAAGAGGACTATACCCTATGAAGACACATTTTTTTGGAGCGAAAGCCTAGCTTCCGTGTATTATATGGGCGAAGATTTGGCCACAAAGCGCCCAAAAAATCTGAGCGTCATAGTTGGGTTTAATGTTGAGGAGACGCTCAGTGGGAGACTCATTATTGAGAATTTTGGTGGGAAGTAAATTAATGAGAAAAGTGGCTCTGAGAAAGGCTTCATCCCAGAACTTGAGAGGCATGGACGCATAGGCAAGAAGGGATAGACCAACTTCAACTATGTGACGACGTTTGCGTTCAGCAGAGCCATTTTGTTGGTGAGCATGTGGGCAAGAGACATGGTGTGTGATGCCGATTTTCTGGAAGAATCCATTGAGTTTTTCATACTCACCTCCCCAGTCTGTTTGCATAGTAACAATTTTACTATTGAATTTGCGCTCAACAAACTGTTGAAAGTTAAGAAAAACTTGATAAACATCAGAGCGCTTTTTAAGCAAATAAATCCAGGTAAACTTGCTAAAATCATCAATAAAGCTTACATAATATGTGTGTTTGCCCACAGAGGAGGGTCCAGGACCCCAAACATCAGAGAACACCTGTTCTAGGGGAACAGTGGACACACTAGTAGAAATAGGATAGGGTAATTGGTGGCTCTTGCCAAGTTGACAAGCTTCACATACATATGGATTTATTTCTGGGGAGTACGACAGTTTATGTTTTCTAAGGATTTGTTGAACAATAAATGAAGAGGGATGCCCTAGACGTCGATGCCATGTAGAGGATGACGACTTTATTGTAAGAAACACATGCTTGGATGACCCATGGGAGATTGGCATGAGAGGATAGAGGCCACCATGACATGGACCCTTAAACAGTGTTCTCCTTGTGGCTTGGTCCTTAATCAAGAAAAAGAAAGGGTGAAACTCAATGAAAACATTATTATCAAGGGTAAATCTATGGACAGATAATAGATTTTTTGAAGCATGTGGAACATGAAGAATGTTTTTAAGACAAAAGGAACTATATGGGGTGCTTAAAATTGAATGACCAATATGGCTAATGTGCATACCATTACCATCTGCGGTGTGGATTTGATCACGCACTTGGTATGTATCATGAGTGGAGAGCTTGTTTAGTTGTCCAGCGACGTGATCAGTTGAGCCAGAATCATAGTACCAGTTTGTATCAACGCCATAAGAGACAAGATTTGCATTTTTATTACCTTTGCCTCCATCATCGGCGCTCTCATCCTGATAGCGCCACCAGCAGTCGCGCGCAGGGTGTCCATGTATCTTGCAGATCTGGTGGGTGACATCAACATAGGGTGTAGGCGCACAGTTGCGATCATCATCTGGACGACGACGATCATCATCAAAGCGGCGTCGATCATCATCATAGCGCCATCCTCCATCACGGCGGTTGCCGCGGTAGTCACCGCGGTCGCCGCGATCACCACGGTCACCCCGACCGCGGTTGTCCTGGCGTGCCTGGTCATCATAGCGCCCACGCGTGCGAGAGTCCTGGCGGGGGCGATCATCGTACTGGCGGCCACGATCGTGGCCACGCGAAGTAGGGAGAGTGTCCGAGTCTCCGCGACGCGCGACGTTGACATAGGATGTGAAGGGAGTATCATCAGTTTTGTGCATCCGATCAAAGGCTTGTATCTGGGCAAGGAGATCTGAGAGTGTGGTGTTGGGATTGGCGTTTACTGCGGTGACAAGATTGTTGTAGGAGGGGCCAAGGCCATGAAGGATGTACCAGAGGAGCTCATCATCATCAAGTGGTTTGCCAGCTGCGGCAAGTTCAGACGTGAGGCACTTCATCTTGGCAACATATTTGTTAGCCGAGAGATCATCCTTGCGGGTGTCGTTGAGGGCGGAGCGGGTCTGCTGAATCCGAGACTTGGTCTAGGAGAAGACATGGGCGTTGATGGAGGTCCAGACTTCAGCAGATGTTTCAAGACCCACAACATGAGCAAGGACATCCGGTGACAGAGAGTTGAGGAGATAGCGCAAGACCTGCTGATCGCGAGCCACCCAGGACGTGTACTCGGGATTCTCGATTTCAATCTTCTTCCCGTTGGTGTCTTCCACTTCAATGAGCTCCTTAGGTGCCTTGTCGACGCCCTCGACAAGGGGAAGGACGCGCGCACCACGAAGGGCAGGCACGACCAGAGCCTTCCAGATCAGGGCATTCTCGCGTGTGAGGGGCTGCGAGGGAGATGCTCCAAGAGCAGCTACCAGGGACGTTGTTGTCGATGAAGATCCCATGAGAGCAGAGATTGAGACGCGACGGCGACAGGAGATGCAGCGGTGGCGTGGGTGTTTTGTTGATGCGGCGGCGGCGGCGGCGGCAGGGTTTTAGATTTGTTTGGTTGGATCTAGGTTTGCAGAGCGGCGGCGGCACGATGAAGGTGCAGCGGCGGCAGAGTGTTCTTGGGTTGTGTAGGCGGCGGTGACAGGGGCTGCGGCGGCGTGGCAGGCTGTGGCGGCGGCAGATTTTTTTAGGGTTTGTGTAGATGGTAACTAGAGGGAAGAGAAAGGCTCTGATACCATATTGGTTGTAGTGGAACGATGCTTACCCTCATCGGGCATCGGCTACGTGTTTATATAGGCAGAGAATAGCCCTCTGCGTGGCAGTACATGTGGAGGTACGTATACGGTCGGTGTACTACACCGTACCGTATACATACACTGATACATAATCTAATAAGTTCAACGACCTGGATTTATCCTGTCAACCAGGCAGACCGTGTTCTGCCATACTACTTTGTAGCGCTAGCTACCATGAGATTTAACTGAACTCTATTCCTGGCCGATGCAGATATGAAAGAGGGGGATATATATGTATTTGGATTTAGAGTGGAGAAGGACTGCCTTTGTCTAACCGTCCACGTCCTTCAGGTGATCACTTCTGGTGTTGTTTGGCATCGAAGAATCTTCACGTTGGCAACTATATATATACATAAGTAGTTAAGCCCTGTAATATGATTATTAAGTGGTCTGTCAGAGGGAAATTTCATAGAGCATGCAGCTCTGCCGTAGTATTGATGGGTTTTGATCAGTTGTGCTCTACGCAGAGTTTGTAAATTATGTTCAGGTGTAAGACGCACGTCCTGGGTAACGAGGAGATATCTTTTATATTCAGGTGATGGTTTGCGTGTTTATTTCCCGTTTCCTTCAGGTGTAAACTGAATCAAGAGTTCAAGACACTGGAATTGCAGATCAATCGAAGCAAGAACCATAAAACATGTTTTTGAGCATGATGGGTAATCTTTTATGCATGTCCTAATTAATATCTCGACCAATGGTACTCCACTATCATTCAGAGTCTAATCTATGCTTTACCTCAGTTAAGGCCTTGAGGAAAGACAATGAGCTTTTATGTAAAAGAAAAGAGTAAAAAAATGTATGACAGTTCTAATTCTGGTATCGATACTATCTAGCGGGTCACGGATTAGCTGCCTTTACGAGACCCAAGGTCAGGTGTTTCCGAGTAACTGACATGAAGAGGCATCATACGTAGGACAGTCCACATGTTATGTTAAGGACTCAAAATCACTCGCGATTAGCGGTCTTAAAGTTAGTAAATATCAAATTGCATACAGTGACATACATAGACAACAAAATAAGATAATACTTATAGTTCATATTAATGTCCTGATTACGACATTTGCGCCGATGGCTAGAGCTTTGGCTATTTCATTAATCTAGAGAAGTTTAGAATACAAATATAGCGAAGCGGGTTTAGATATAAAAGCCTAATCTCATGGTAAAATAGTGTCTAGGCGTTGATTCCCAAAAAAAGTCACTCCGCTCAATATTCGATAAAAACAATACAACTCAGTATGCTTCCATTTAAGACTACAATATGTATACTATTTCCATCTAAAATTACCTACGTTTACAATGGATAAAAATTATGGATCAAATATTGTACCGTTTTCGATCTTTTGGCCGGTGGCTCAACTTGTCATCTGAAGTTGTGTATTGACTCTGCCATTTGCTTAAGTTGTGCCTTGACTCCTCCATTTGCATGATCTTGGAATTGCCTCTATGGTTGCAAGAATATCAGAAGTTGCAATGCTTCAGGTCGTCTACAGATCCCAGGAGAATAGCCTTCCTGTCTTAGTTTTTGTCGGGTTAATTTGTTCCCTTATTGGCTGTTTAGTGTTGGGTTCTCGTATTTCTTTATCTTTAGGTCGTGTTGCCCTTTTTGCATTTTCTGTAAGACTTTAGCCATGTTTTTGGCTTTCCCTCTTCTAATATAACACATGCAAGGCTCTTGCATGGTTCTAAAAAAAAGAAGTTGCAATGCTATTGGGGCACAGTATAGTTTCTTGATGATGTCCTGATGTCGGCCAGACTGTGTCAGTAGAGATGGACGACAACATTTCGATCGTTGAACCCCATATATTCAACAGAGGGGACCTACTGAGATTGAGCATGGTGATGGTTTCTCAAAACTTCATCTCTCCTACCCAGACTCGAGTGGATACACCGGATTGAATGTTGGGAGAGCCACTCTTGGGACATTAACTGGTATGGAGCACGAAATAGAACCTTGAAGATTGCATATGCATAAATATTGAATCTGTGTTGTTGGCGAATGAAGGATCATTGTTTTTTTCATAGGGAATCTTTCGTATCAACTGCATGTGTTTAGATCTTCTTTCTTCCATATTGTGTGTTTAGGCACCTTTGATCCCTGCTCGACACTTTGTCGCCGATGCATGTTGTAATATGAGCTCTAATGTTAGTACATTTTTCTATTCAAAAAAGAAATACTTACAGTTATGATACGCTCGCAATAAGTATAATTGCAGATGGTACAAGCCCAACTATCATTTCAATTATAGTTGTATGTACAAGTTATAGAAGTTACTCTACGCGTATTAGTTTCATATGATTCAATCTACAGATAAAATATTGTCTCTCTTTCGCCCTCGGTGTCGGCTGTACTCCTAGGCATATATATACTCGCATAGAGATGTCCCCATGCATGTAATACTACTACAAGAATAAGAATAAGAAGAGATAGTTGAGACACATGTTAGTGTGTGTGTGGGGGTAGGGGGGGGCTAGTTTATCGAGGTCTGGCCCATAGGACGGGGAAGAGGGGTGCTCACCCAGGTACCCATGAGATACGGGTCCAGTCCAAGACTTGTTTGTGTACCTATATTAGTCTTCAGTTTTTGAGATCCAACAGTGTAGACTAATTGTGGAACATACATATGGCTCAAGTTATAGTCTACCATGTCTATATTCTGACTCCTCTATCCCAAAAAAATGCCAATATTTTTATATTTCTAAATATTTTTTCTCGATGCCACGATTTTTTGGCTACTCTAAATATGTGAAACAACACCGGTCCTGATGTGTCTTTAGAAGATTGTGAGTATTTATTAGTGGGAACTAACGACATGGTCATATAAATATACCATTCCGCAAGCAGTTTACTCAGAGCAAGTATAATAAAATCTAGTCAGCTAACTATTAGGATTAAAATACTATATTTTTGCTTAGTTGGATGAGTGAGAACATAAGAGAGAAGAGAAGCGGGCTCTAAACTAAGAGTCAGTTGCAACACATGCTCATAGACACCTTGTGAGTATGTGAGATGGACCATGTATTAAAAAATAATAGTTTCTTAGATCTATCTATTGTATGTGCTGGCTATTATGTTGACTCTAAGTGACATGGCAACGACATATAGCCAGCGGCGGGTTTTACTATTAAACTTTCTCTCAGATTCCAAACAATTCTAATGGTCCCCATCATATATGTTTAGTAGACTATTCCATCCTCTTATTAAATCAGCTTCTAATATGTCTACTCTTCTATTTCACATGCATATGAATTGTTTACTCTTATAACTTTGTTATATAATTAATTCTACATTATATATAGAGTGAATTCCACTTTATACCCCTTACTTCTGCATTTATGACACATATTACCCCTTAGAGTGCAAATTCATCTAAATTGCACCTTTTAGAGGCTTCGAAGCCTTTTTCTGAAGCATATCCATTGGATAAGGTGTGAGGTGATGAACGGGGTTCAAAAATATCAAAACAACAACAAGGAATGGGACATGTGGATGAGAAAGTCTAGACATGATTGTGGATGGCGTCCTCCGACCTTTACACATTTTGTCGCGCCACATCGACGTAGCATGTTGGTCCTAGCTAACAAAAACAAGCAAAATGCTAAAATGTGGCAAAACCATGTTTAAAGCCTTCTAAATTGGATATTTTCGTAAAACCTCAACTAAATGGGGTAATATGTGTCACAAGTTCAGAAATAGAGGGTAAAAAGTGGAATTCACTCTTATATATATGTATATACATGTTGTACACAATGCGCAATTCATAGAAATAAGTATCATGGTATATAGTTCGCTAGATCAATAGAAATAGTAGTATGTTTGAATGTCTTTGCTAAGGTTTCAATGACCATTTATTCATCCATCAAATATACGGATTATTTAATTTGCTATTGAATATTTCTCCTGCGAAATACTAATGTTTTAAGTCTTTCATATGGGAACTAGTGGTGGAGCTTAACATACATTGTTGAGAGGTCCATGAATGCAAATCATGTTTAAACTTTGACTAATGTTTCAAATTCTAATATAAATATTAAAGATATCTTTTAAAAAATCTGGAATACGGGGGCCATTGTCCCCCTCCCGACCCCAAGGAAGATCTGCCACTTTAAACAAGGTATCTACAAGATGGTTCGCAGGTTGCTGAGAGCCGTTTTGGAGGTGGCCCTTGTGACCACAAGCGCGGCGGAGTTCCCTGACGTACCTGCCATCGTGGACTGGAGAGACGCGTTGACTCCTTTGAAGAATAAGGGCGTTGTTTGTGTTATGTGTCTACATCTATGTTTATTTAATTCTATACCACGTTAGTTAAAATCTAAATTAGTATGCTATAGAAACAATAATATAATTAGCTACAAACCGAAGCATTCTAGTTATAATTAACTACAAACCAAAGGTATTTTAGCAAAGAGCCCGAAAACTCCTATAGAAGTGGAGCTCATAGTAGACCAAACTCCCGGCGCATCAGGGTGTACCATATATATCTTGAACATGTAGGGTAAAAGTTTTTTCATCAAAAAGAAAAGATCACCTTTCGATGCGTGTCATAGGATAAAAGACGATGTGGCAGGTATCTTCTATTTTCTATATCTAAATAGAAAGCCTCCACTACCTAATTTTCCTAGCTTCTTGTGCGTCCATGTAACCATTTATTTGGCTTGCATTGTCTGCTTTCACTCTGGTTGTTCTCTCTCTCTCCCGCGTTTCTCCGCAACATTACAGCATCCTTCCTCCAATTACTCCCCTAATTACTAGTTATCCTCTTCCTCTTCATCTTCCACACCACCACATCTGATTCCTCGCGTGCCCATTAATACCTAGCAAACGAAAGTGATCGGTATTTCGGCGAGATCTTCGACAAGATCGGATTTGCTATAATAGGAAATTTTTTGGCTACATATATTTTGCTATTTTGCTACAATAATGTAAATTTTTTCTACACGCGGTCTCCGGCGAGGTCTACCGGCGAAAATCTCCGACGAGTCTCTGGCGATGTGGAATCTACTACATTAGCACAACTTTTTGCTATAGTCTTCGGCGAGGTCTCCGACAAACTAGTCTTTTTTCTATAAAACAAAACATTTTATAGCAAATTTTAGCTGTTTTGTATCAAAAGCCGGATTTCAGCCAAAATATGGAGGACACGAGGTTGGCTCACCACCGGGGAACGTGTAGTAGCGCCCTTAAGCAAACCAGGACGCTCACGTTACCTTGCCAAAGTAAACCACGACGCCCAACATTGCCTTTTCCTTTTTTGCAGGTCATGCATGCATTGTCGGATGAATTGATCGTTTCTATCCAACTGTGCACCCACAACGTACATACTCAGCTCAGCTCAGCTAGCCAGCTGATTTTTGGCGCGCGTGGCCAAACCAGTTCGAAAGTGCTGCGCCCCTGGAGCACAGCGCGGCAGATTACTGTGCGGCGCCCCTCTCCACTGCGCGTCACTTCCGCAGCTAGGGCCCGCGCTGCCAGCGTGGCTTCAAGTGCGGCACCATGAACAATGGCAGGATGACACAGTTGCAGACTTGCAGTGGGTGCCCAGCGACATGCGCGGCAAAAAGGTTAACCCAGTATACTTCCTCTGTTTCAAAATATAAGATGTTTTAGCTTTGTAAAGTAAATATATCTATATTTATTTTAGTGTCTAGATTCACTCAAAACTTGAGTTAACCTACAGTACTAAAATAAGTCTAAATACATTCTTTTCATAAATCTAAAATATCTTATATTTTAAACGGAGGGAGTACATTAGTTTAGTTTCATTAGATCCATCCTAAAATATAATATATTTGCATTACATAGATTTGACGTTATAGGTATTAGCACCCTTTTGTATACAGCACTTCCTTTTATATATACTGAAAATTTACAGCAGCATGAATGTAATGTACTGGTGCAGCTGCAGTTTGCATGAACCTTTCTGTTTTGATTTTTTTTTAAAGAAAATTACATTACTGAACTCTCACAAAGTTGATCGGCATGAATTCGTTCCAAGAACTGCTTATACTCCTCATCAGTATGGGTATCAGGACCATCCAAACATCAAAATTACATGCTAGATTTGATCTGCTTAAAAAAGGCAAGGAATATCATACGGGTAAATCAAAACTGGATCATATAAAAATATATCAGCATGCAAATTGATTTGATTAACATTCAGCTTGTTAATTTTTACCTTAAATACCTTAAAACTGAATATACTCCTACAGTTACATTGGAATGCAGTGCAGAATATGATGAGGGTCAACAATTGTAGATTCACATACAAAAGACAGTCCATTCATTTCATATGTTCTGTATTTATTGATTGCTTTACAAAATCAGAGTCTGAAGACATTGATATGTACAAATTTTGACCAATTAGGTAAAAAATAAGTCAACTAATTTTTTTTTCCGCAAAACTAGTGTAAATCAATGCCTTCATCCAGGGCCGTGGAGCTCATCATGACATTTGAATCGATCTGCTTGTCAAATTTCTTCCTTCTGCGTGCTTCAAATTGCTCGAATCCATCCATCTGCAACAAGCAAGAAATGGAATTTAAATTAAAATACCATTGATTAAAATCTGTGGTGGCCTCATGTCACTAACTTGCTGGAAGTGGTCCATCGAGATTGGATTTTCATGCAGTGATAAGTTCTGAAGAGCCTTGCAGTCTTTCAGTATGTTTTGGGGAAGCTGTAGGTGAAAAAAAGAGTCCATGTGAAGGTGTCTCGTTAATGGCTTCTTATTTCATAACGGCAAAAACATATTATACATAAAGTGCAGAAGTCAGTCAAAGATGCAAAAGAATCACTGGTACACACCTCGCGGATTTTGTTTCCGTTCAATGATAGAGATTTGAGGCAAATAATGTTGCAAATTGACGAGGGTACATCTTCGAGTGAATTTCCTGAATATTTAGCATGAAGGTTAGCTGTAGGTAAGCAAGTGCTTTGGGAATGATAACATAGCGCTCAAGCAGAGTTAGGACATGAAACAGAATAGCATTATCCTAAGAGGCAATGATTTGACATAACAAAATCATTTCAGACTAGCAAATGGTAATCATTACAAAGTCAAGACTTCTAAATTTCTGGACACCTCATTTACTATATAAACATGCGTCCATAATTGCATGAAAGAAAAGGTCCCCAAAAGTATACAACCATTAACATGACAAGATAGTAAGCAAATCTAAGTTGATTAACTGGAAGCAAACATATAGAGATCTTATTATTTATTCCTCCATCCATCCAGAGCACTGGTCCATGCCTCTTTCAGGCAACGAAAAGGTCATGCCAATTACCTCTGTGCTAAATATCGATTTAGTATTGATTTCTCTGCTGTGACTGTTGCTTGCCTTCTCTAGTTGTACATTGTTCTTCTCTGTTGTGACCTTGTCTATCTTGTACAGACAAATTATATAAATCGTACCATTTCTTCTTCTATCATGCATGAACAAATGATGGAAGCGTACCATTTACATGTTTCGTATTAGTCGTGACATGCCCTGAACGTGCACGGTTACTAGTGCAAGCAAAAGGAAAAACAAGAAATTCAAATTATATGGTATTAGTAGACTAGCTGTATTGCAGAAACAAGCAGATTTACCATTGGCCTGCAATTCTTCCAGGGACTTGCAACCTCCAATTGATTCTGGAAGGGCATTTAGTTTGTTATCAGATACATTGAGTAGAAGCATCTGCATCAGTCAAACACAAAATGATGGTAAGCTATTGATAACAATACCACATATCTCCTAAAAAATATAACAACACACTGACCACTGCAAAAAAAAAGGGAACTTCCGAATATGTACTGGTGACACAAAATGGATGGAATATCAGACTCGATCATTTTAGTAAAATGAACTTATTTTGATGAAACAAAAACGCAAGCAATACTTCTGTTCAGGAGAAAAAAATAAATACTGACTGTTTCTTTATAATTTTAGGAATTAAATATTCCTTTTGTGCAACACGTCCGTTGAAAACATAGGATAAGTCTGGCATATTGACCCAAATAAGTAACTTACATTGCACAAATCTCCAATACTTTTAGGTAGGTACAGTAAAGAATTCTGAGAAAGTGTAAGCTGCTGAAGATTTGATAGAGAACCCACTGTATGAACCAAAAGATCGTGTTAGAAGATGGAGGCAGTAGTTAATAGAAGAATATGATGAATGTTATAACTCTCAACACACTCCTTGTTAGGGTAAGAGTTCTAGACTAGAGACTAGGCTACCATTGTTATGCAAATAGTGAACTTATGATAACATTTGCTTTTTTACTTCAAGTCTTAAACAAATATATATATGATCGTAGGAACTAACATTCTTCAGGCAATATAGTGATCCTATTTCTGTCAAGCGTGAGGATTTTAAGGTTCCGCAGGTATCCAATATTAGCTGGAATGTTTTCGATCAAATTGCCAGCCAATACCTACAGGAACATAAAGAGAAAACATCTATCAAGCCACCATTATTGAGAAAGAAACAAAAGGAAGAACCATTGTTTGCAAATACACATCTCTGAAAGAATAATTCAAGCTGATATCTACTAAGAAGAATGCTTACAAGTCTTTGCATATTCACAATGGTACCAACTTCCTGGGGAATCTCGACTGTAAAATAAAAAAGAAAGAATTGGCATTGCTCAACAGATGTATACAAACATCAAAGATATTAAAACAGCTTGTGTTTCATAGCTGGTCAAATTATTAGGAACTCGTACTAAGAACGGGGAATTCTGTCCAAGTAAGATGCTAAGTAATCCTGCCCAGCACGGGTCTTGGATAACTTCTACCCACAACTGTTAGAAAAGGTAAGGCAAGAAAATAAAGGATCAAGTTGTAGCAAGTTTGCTCGAAATATAGCACATGTTAAGTGGAAAAATAAATGTGCATATAACTTCCAACCAGCTCATTTCTGACTAAGTGCAATAAAAATAGATAACACCAAGAATTAATGTCTATCGCTCTGAATGGAAATAAGTACTTCAAAATTCTGGTTACCTATCTTGTTGTTTGTCAAATCCAGAGTTCTAAGGGACTTCCCCACTTCTAGAACTTCATTTGGTACTACCTGTATGGAATGATATTAAAAAAATCTGGAAGAGACGTGCAATTTTTACAGCAAAGGAGGTGGAGGAGGCACCCTTTTTCATGTAGACATAAAAAATAAGTTCACTTATATGCCAAATCTTTGAGATGTGAGATTATATTATAGAACATGTCTTTATGAGGACAAACAATTGAATAAGCAGCATATGAATTCCATTTCGTGAACACAAAAAGGAGAGAAAAACACAAAAGCTTACAAGATGACCAGTACTACTCATGCCTATACCCAATCAACTCAGAAAAATAAAAAAATGTCCTTGACACCTGGACAAATAACCCTTGGGTTGCTGATCTGAGTTGTGTGTCTTCTAACTCATTGCTGGATTTCACAAGACTGTGTACTGCAGTACAGAAGGCATCACTCGACGCAGAGAACACCTACGCCACCTTTTATTGGAAGTTCACACTTCACACACATGCAGACACTACTCATCGTCCTCGGCATACAAGATTCAGTTCCTAGGCTTAACAAGGAACTGAGATTTCGAAGGTCTGGGCACCAGCAAAGTGTCGTTTCCATATGTGCCTTATGGTTCAGAATTGGGTACTGGTAGTAAACCGGCTGTGTGCAAGCCAATAACCCAACTTCTATTTATGCCCGCTATGCATCAAGAATTTTTTCACCCAGCTGTGGGCTAAATACCGATTGGCATGGCACCTCTGAGACAAGTTAGCGTTTCTATAGTGGATTCAATCTTTTAGGCCAAACTACCTGGTATCCTGGAGAAATCCCTCTGGGCTGGTTCAAGCGCCTATCTGATGAACTAAATTCAACTGATGGTAAGCACTCTTGGTCCTGTCAATGCTTGTGGTGTGGGACATTTGAAAGCAGAGAAATAGGACGTTCAATGCAAGCAAAAGAAGCTTCCATCAGTGTTGTTTTCGACATAAAAAGACGAGATAGAGACCTAGCTGTTGGATGGGGCACAACACCTAGCAACACGAGTAGGGCCTCTGTGCGATGCTGGCTGCGTGAAATCATTTGTGTTTCCCTTGCTAGCATCACATTTTTTGGTTATCATCTGTTTTCAAGCTATAGGTGCTACTCTGTATTTTGTGACTTTGAACCTTGTCATCTTCTATAAATGAAATTGTCAAATAGCCTGTTGAGTTTACAAATATGTTAATTGAGAAATACATCGTCATAGACTTGCGGCAGAAACTGATGTCGGTGCACATAGAGGTGCCAAAAGCATAAAAGTTATTCGCAAACAATTCTAGGCATACCTTTAACAGTGCTGTAGTCTGTAGAGTTGCTTGTATTGTGACATGTTCCAAAAATGCTCAGTTTTGGAGTGCCAGGAATGAAGAGTCTCTTTTATTATATTAGGAAGAATTAATCTTTATGATGAAACCAGTGGTTACAGATAGCACGTTAAATGCTTATCTGTTTAATCGAGTCGGCTAAAGTTCTTTTAGACAAAAGAAAAGCAACACGGTTCAAGTTAGTTCACCACCACACCACAGAGGATGACATACTTTTAACTTTTACAAGAAAAATTGCGCTTTTCTTCCACCTAGGCAATCCTCCATAGGAGGGGATAACACACACACACACACAAAAAAAAAAAGGGGGCCAAGTTTGCTAGACTAGTTAATCTAACGGCGTTGTAGCGTCACCCATGAAAGCGTCGTGGGTCTTTCATAATCATGCGCTGTGACTTCTAAGCATCAGAAATTCACAAGCACTTATACGGTGGTGCCCAAAAATGCAAGACCTGACAGAATCGAGAAAAAGGTCCTAAATTCACAGGAAATGGAGGGGCGCTTTGGCTAATAAGAACCTTCAATCTGGCGTCCCGGAGGGCGACGATCCCGGTGGAGCGCCAGCGCGTGACGCGGCTTGCCGGAGAATCCGAGCTCCGGCTGCTGCAGCAGCCCATCTCAGCCGCCCGCGCTAAGGCGAAATTCGCAGACTTTCCCCTCCGATTCTGGAAGAGATTTCTGTTGGGGACGGCGACGACTTCGGTTCGGAGGCAGTTGGGGGCGGCGGGTGGGATCTTCCTTGACCTCGCCTCGTGTCCTCACTGAGAATTGGGCCCCGGGTAGGTGCCTCAAGTCGCTGGGATGCGGGACCCAAATGTTTACCTGGCATTTTGATATTATATCAAAGCGTTGCTCACTCCGGGATATACCTCGCCATTTTTTTGTGCAGGGTCTGGTCGGGAAATGCTCGGTAGCGCCCGAGCGTCGGCTGCTACCGCTTCGCCTAAGAGAGTTGCATAGTGGGCCGGCCCAATTAGTCCCTCTCCTTCACAGGTCTTCTCGCGTCCACCCTCAAAAATAAAAATAAAAATAAAGGTCTTCTCGCGTCCAATATACGGAAATACCAGTTTCCAGTTTCACAGGTTAGCTGTATCTAGTTTCCACCAATCAATGGCAAGTTAGTAGGCCATGTACTGGTGCTTTTTTTATCTTTCTTTTCACTTTTTTATTTCTATTTTCCTTTTCCGTTCTTTGGTGTCTCATTTCATCTTTTTTCTACTTCCTTTTTCGCTTTTCTTTTTCTTTCTATTTTTAAGTCCGACTAGTAAAATGCCCGTGTGTTGCCATGGATAACAATAAAAATACAAACTTAACATCGTCTGACTTATGGCATTGTTTCTACAACATTGACTTATGACAAGCGAAAGGAAACAGAGACATCAGGCTATACATGTCAAAAAAAGACATCGGACTATCTCATAGGCCTTACCTTTCCTTTTCAAATTGACACTTAAAGACAAGAAAACCTCCTTTACAAGCCATACACATAGCGCTTTTCCGTACCAGCTCCTTCTACCTATACCGTGGTTGAAGAACCTAAAGATGAATTTTGTGTCTTTCTTGTTAGTAATGGGAGTCCCTACCATTGTAAAATAAGAGCACCTAGCTTTGCCCTATTCACAAGGAGTCGATTATATGTCCAAACATAACATGCCAGCAAATATAGTAATCATCATACGGTGTGCACAGCCAGCCTCCCTTGTATTTTAGGTGATTAACTACCGAAGCGAAGAAAAGGCTGGATCAAGAAGGGGGGGGGGGGGGCAAAACCAATTCCCAGTGTGTGACGGGTGGTGTTAGATTGGAATGGGCATAGAAACATGTATATTGCTCCCAGCTTGATGCGATGTATCTCACCAGTTAATTGAAACTTTATTATTGGTATATCAGTCGGTCCAACACGGATTGAACTATGAGCCGGTTCCACATGAAGCTTTTGAAAACACAGTGCACCCACATAAATAAGGAACAAGATGAATACGAAAGTTAAACGAGCATCACATACCGAAAGATACTCCACTTACGCCTTTTGAGAACCCCCCTCCCTCCCCAGTCATTAATCGTCTTGTTGCGAGCCATTATTTTTTGGACAATATGAGTCGTTAGAGCATCTCTAGCAGATACAGCATCAGCCCCGTCCTAAAAATAACCATTAAAAAATTGGCTTTTCTAGATATTGTAAATCGTATCATATCAAAAAAAAATTGCGACTCACCGCAAATGGACGCTCCGTGCTGCATATTTTCCATGGGCTTCCGATACGGTTTACCGTAAACAAAAAGACGGTTAACGGGAAGAAATGTTTAGCTACAGTGTCTCGTTGCCGCCATCGAAAGTCGGCTGTCGGAGGTTGATTCCGACTATCCCGCCGTCGCCGCCACCGTCGTAAATCGGCAAGAAGCAAAGCAAGCGCAATCAGCAGAGCACACGTGACGCAGCAAGCAAAGCAAGCAGCTAGCTAGCCGCATGTAGCTAGCATGCCCAACAAGCAAGAAGCTGGCCAAACATATGCAGCGACGGGCGGCGAATCGGGACGTCTTCTCGGAGTAGCGGTGGACACAGGCCAGGACTGATTCAGATTCGCGTGTCCACGAAGAAGACAATAAAATATTCGTGGACATATTCTATTTTGCGATACGCATATACCAATATTTTTCACACCGCAAAGACTTGGTTTAATCAAATGTGTCATGAATAAGAATTATTTAGACAATTTTTTCATGTGTACGTACCAACAAGAGAATCAGGCTTTTGTTTTTTGCTGTATTTTAAACTCTTTTTTTACTTATCATTTAAGTTCTTACTTTATTATCATCTAAGACGGACAAAAATCTTGACGGATCTAGATAGCGCAGCATACAATACAACTACTTAGGAGAGAACACCGGCTAAAAAAAGCTTAGGACGGCCCCGGTGTGCATGGCAAAGCTGAGCCTGCATCCCATTGAACTAAAAAAAGTGTGCGTACAATGTGCATCTTCACGTATATAAATTTAATTAATCATAACCAAGGATAAAAAAATATTAACCACGGTATAACTTGAAAATATTAAAGTTTCAGCAAAAAATCTCTACATAATTCCCTCAAAAAAATTCTAGATAAAATCAGGCAATGAAAATTTCAAAGCAAACTATAAGAGGACATAAGTCCATTAACTCCCAAAAACCCACAAAATACATTGCCACAAATTACATGTTGCAATTTCTAATGCGTAGCTTATAAAAGCTTCTATGATAATATGAAACTCTTATTTTAAGTGAAATCAGTGGCAGAGGCTCTTGAAGGACCTCAAGTACAGAGTTTTCTTTTAATATGATAATATAAAAGACTCTTCTTTTAAGTGAATCAGTAGCAGAGCTTATACATGATGAGGTGAAGCACCTCAAGTACAGAGTTTCTAAAGTAAAACTATAACAGAAAGATGCAGATCAACTTGGACCCTAGCTTGTCTATAAGAGGCTCTTGAAGGTCAATATGACAATAATGCTTCCACAACATATCTTAATGCAATGCATGACCTAAAGAACTCATTACCTACAACGTTCACTATACCTATGTGTCTGAAGCTATCAAAAGTTATGCAATCTATTTCCACCTGAAGCAGGCTTCTTAACCTGTAAACTTCCACAATGCATACAGGTATGCCCCATGCCAAAATAAACTTTATCCATTGGTTTGCAAATAATTACCGAACTATCGACATCCAATCTAGCATGTAAGAAACATTGAATAAATTTGTTTTTTAAGGAATTTATTACAGCAGGGGAGTCTCCTACTACTCTTAAATTAAAATAAGGATAAAGTTACAACATATTTATAGAGGACGGAGATTATCTCTGACCTAGCTTAACTGAATCTTCAGATCTTAGTCCACTTACAAAAATAATCTGATCTTTAAGATCTAATTTTATTCTAGATCCTAGATGATTAATATCCAAAGAGAATTGTGCTAGCCAGCTTGAAGTACTTGGATCGACACCATCAAAATTTCTCCTGTTTCGCTGCTTCCAAATATTCCAAGCTCATAGGATTGCACATTCCAAAAAGAGGGGCTTCTGCCACGACCTCTCAGCCACTGACAGTCTGCTACTGAGGTCGAGATTCATATCCCAAGTGATATCCAGTATTTTCCAGCAGGAAGTACTAAAGTTACAGTCAAAGAAAAGGTGGTCTGAAGTCTCCCTGCTTTGCCGACACATCACACAGTTCACATCAGGAACAGGACACTGCCTGCGTTGAAGCATATCTCCCGTATTCAGTTTATCCATGACCAATAACCAGGCAAACACCTTGTGTTTCATCATACATTTCATCTTACAAATTTTCAGCACCGTCAGAATTGGGTTCAGATTTCTGAAAAGGAACTTGTAGAACTTCCGAGAGCTGTACTCTTTATCTCCCCAAATGCAAATCCAATCATCTGGTATGAGAACATTTCTATCCAACTCATTAACATAATGCATCAGAGTACTTCATGTGCATCTATGGACAATGGCAAGGCAAAGTTTGTAGCAGGGTTAGGTGCCTCTACAAATTGTCCCACCGAGACATCCTAAAGCTGAGTATAAGAAAAAAAAATCTAGGAAGATGATTCTGAAGAATATCGTTGCCTATCCACAGATCTTTCCACAGCAGTACAGTGTCTCCAACATTAATTTTGCGAGGTTATCCCCCCTGTATACATCTGACAGCGCATACGCGTCCCTCCACTAAAATGAATCGGTGCGTGATGATGCATGTGGGACTGAATCAGTATAGTATTTATGCCAAACCAACATGACCCAAGGGACATCATGCTTATTATAAAATTTATGGAGAAACTTAAGGAGTAGCCACCGGTTCTGAACCTTAAGATCCAAAATGCCTAGAATCCCTTTTTTTTTGGCTTACAAACCAAGTCCCATGCAGCAAGTGAGTAGGTTTTATCTTGTTATGCTACTGAAGAACAATGAACACCTTCATGGGGCAAGTAAAAAGAATGAAATACTAAGAATTATTCCCTGAAGTTTATGTAGGATTGGTCCAAAAGCTGCATTAAACAATAATTGGACAATGAAGATTTGCATTACCTGAATCATATGTGTCGCCGCTGCGTAGTCCAGACCGTGGCTACGCTGGAGGGATGGGGCAATGATAATGGAGGCCGTGTCCAGACAGAGTAGTTCATTAGGTTGCATATATATATATTAGTATCACACCTTGTAGATCAGAGAAGATCATCATGATTAGCATGTAAAACCATTGATGTAAAGAGATCCTAGTATAACATGTCAATATAAATTTGTCAACTCCAATAGCCTCTGCAGTACGATTTTTCTAACTAAACATCGGATTTGCCAATAGCATATATTACTAATTTGTAACAGTCTTAGCACAGATTCATTCTCCTTACATCAGAAGTTATACTACTGAAAGAGAAGCATCCTGGCTCGATCAATTTCTAGGCTCCGTCATACTTCCAATTAGGTAAATCAATACTGGTTCAAACCGCACTCAAAGGTAGGGCATTTTCCTGGCAGAGAAACTCAGTGTCCATGGAGTCTCGCCCCCGCGTCCCTCCTAGAGGTGACACGGGGGAATCCCTAACTCTCACCGGCAGCGGACCCTCAGCAGACCTCCCCTCTCCCACTGCCGCCAAGAGGCTCCGTCGGGCAAAGCCCGGGCGGGGATGGCGGCGGCGAGGCCTCTCCCCCCGGGCGGCAGCTCCCCTGCAGGCGGCGGCGGCTCGCAATCCCGGCTCGATCTGGCGGCACGGAGCAGCAGGATCAAGGCGGACGGCGGACCGACGGCGTCGAAGGCGGTGGATCTTGCCTCGCTCGGTGGTGGTGCCTCTGCACCCGCGGACGGCAGCTCCGGGATCGTTCATGGGCCTTCTAGGCTCGGACGGGCCTGCGGGGTTGGGTCCAAGGCTGCAAGGGGCGTGGCGGCGCCAGGCATCTCCGGCCTCCTGGCACCGTGGTGGTGCCGGAGACCAACCAGGCGTCGGCGGCGGGCTAGACCTTCATTGTATTGTACGTCCTTGGTGGATGTGGAACGGTGGTCTTTGCTTCCCCATTGATGGCACCGAGGTTCGGCTCTCCTCTCGTTTGCGGTGCGGCCAAGGGTGGCTAAGTCAGTTCCTTTCCGACGGTTCTGGGCTGACGGATGTGCCGGGGCGAAAGCCGTGCTTGAAGCTGGCGACGAAGACGCCTGCGGGCGCCGTTTCCTCCTTGGGGGCGTCATCATGGTACTGCCCGTGTTGCCTCTTCTCGAGCGCTGGGGGAAATCCTTGATTTGGCTTGCCGGATCGGACAGCGGCGGCACCACGGTGTCGTCTCCTTCTTGAAGGCGCTGTCTAGGCTTCTCGTGGAATCCCGGAGAGGCATGACGAAGTCCAAGTTGGCGGCTGCTTTGAGCGTGGGCTTCCGGGGCACAATGTACATCGTCGGCGGTGTTTCTCGGTCATCTTCTACCGGATGGTCCAATCCCGCTGCTCGCTCGCCGACTCTTAGGCACTTAGGGGTGGACGGTGCGTTGGTTGTGCCACCCTTGGTAGTTTTGGTCTCCTGGAGTTTCTTCCTTCGATCGTGACGCGGTCCGGGATCTCGGTGTATCCCTTCCCCACCATTCATGTCGGGAGATGGTACAAGGAGAGTCCTCGTTGTTTGGTGGTTGTGGGTTGCGTTGTAAACCTTGTGGCGTCAAGTTTGTATCGTGTAGCCTTCGTGGCGTTGTACCGGCCATCTTGGCCTTTCTTCTATGAAATGATACACCTTTTAGGGTGTATCCATGAAAAAAAACTACTGAAAAAGTACAGAGAAATTATATATTTTCACTATTATTTAAGATACAACTCTTATATGCATGATCTAGGCACAAAATGAGCATTTGCTGAGTATATATATCATGTATGAGATATTACAAACCTACTAAGTGAAAAAAAGTGGATACCAAAAATTTCAGTACAGGAACAAACAGATGGAAGGACTTTTCAGTTTTTACACTATAAAAAAAGAATTTTGCACTCCTAGAATCATACAGAGAGGTTTTACATGTAGGAAGGTGGAGGGCTTCAGGTTTTCTTCTCTGAGTTTACCTTACTTTCCCTAACATTGAAGTGCGTGCTATCACTGGAAAATATGTTTTGTAGTTATTTGTGCACTTGTTCAGCAATTTAGAAATAAAATTACAAAGTTGTACTAATTTGTGTAGTAAGTTTATATGCATCTAAAATATGCATAAAGATGACAACTATGTTTTGCAATGCGACATGGTCAGCTTCCCGAAATCTAAAGATTAGGCTAAAGTCCTATTATTTTCTTGGCGTCACATATTACTGCAACCAACTTCACCTATAGAACAGTTACTGATCTCAAGGTAGTTGTGCATTTGATTATGAACACGTTGTGTACTCGCCTTGTTTCTGAGTTTGTACTTGGACAAGTCAATAAGGTCCATGAAGTATAAGAAGACACAGCATAATTGCCTTACCAACAATTTACAAAAGAAATTCTACACAACATGCATACACAGAAATCAAGAAGATTCTCACCTTACTTTTTCCAAATATATCTCCACATGATAAATAGTAAATGAATGCAATTGAACATCTATAAAAGTGAATTGTAACATAAATCTAAGCCCAATGGTGTTCTCCTTACCTACATGCTACAAGTCTTTCCAGCTCCAGTCTATATAAATGTGAAGTTCAAATGAAAGGTGGGCACTATTAAAGGTAGAAACTGTTAGATGTATATATATGTATATTGTATTTCCCCCATATGTTAGGGGGCTTCCTGCATATTTGCCCTGTACCTGTACTATATATTGTGGCCTTTGGCCCCCAGAGGAATACATGTTGCATATTCCTGACATGGTATCAGAGCTAGGTTTGACAAAATTTTCTGCAACATCGTCACAGCCGTCACCGTCCCTGTCGCCGTCGTTCATCCGACGCTGTCACGGCCATCATTGCTTCGTCCTGTAGATCGGATCCACGACTCTCTGGATCGATTCCTCCCTGGATCGATTTGTCTTCACGGCTGTCAAATCGGCCGCTCCTGGGTTGATTGTGCCCTCTCTGGATCGATTGCTCCCTGCCGCGGGCCGCCCTCCTGCGCGCACTGCGCGGCCTCGGTCTTCACGCCGTCGACGCCCGTGCCCTCTCTGGATCGCTTACTCCCTGACGCGGGCCGCCCTCCTGCGCGCATCTGACGCGCCTGCTCTCCTGACGCGGGCGTCCCCGCCTCTGCTTCATGACGCGGGCGTCCTCCTGCGCCCAAGACGGCCTCGGTCTTCACGCCGCCTGAGCCCACGCGGAATCGATCCGTCCTCCCGCCGCCAGACAAGCAGACCACGCGGCGCCCTTGGTCTCCACATCGGGCACTGCTGCTTCCTGGCGTCGCCCTCGGTCCGCATCTGGAGGCTTGGTTCGCCACGGCTGCCGCCGCCGCCCGGCAATCGCACCGCCGCTTCTCCACCATTTACGCCGCCTCTCTGACAGTTGACTTTTCCGATTGGATCTGGAAAAAAAATTGAGAGAGATGTCTTCAGACGCGTTGCGATTCCTCGCCCGGTGATCTTCGGCGGCGCGAATTATTCGATTTCGCCGCTTCATGCGCGTTCATATGCGCGTCTCCGTCTTTGGGTGTGCTCTGGCGAGGTCTCTGTCTGCCCGTGCCCTCCCGCTCTGTGGCTTCTTCCGCCGACGCCGATTGTTCTTGGTGCCGATGCTTCAGAGGCCAAGGATGCCGCCGAGTGCCGATGATCGTGCCATTGTTGCTTATGACCTGAAGTCCAAGCAGTACTCTTCTGATCTCGAGGCCTATCGCCACGCTCTGACTGCCTACACTCAGTGGGTTGATGAGGATGCTCGTCTTCGCCGTTCTCACATCCAGCGTCGCCCAGAGATGTCTTCGAGTTCATGAGTCTCCTACCGCTGCCGCCAAGGCCCATCTTCGCTGGCCACCGCCGTCTGGGATGCTCTTTACACTGTGTGGTCCGCCAGAGCATGCTCTCAGAGGTGATTCCACTATTGATGAGTTCTATACTCGAGTCGCTATCCGCGCCGCCTTGATTCTCTCCGTACTGTTGTTTGTGGCACATGCTCGTGCTGCCAGATTGTGCGCTCGGATTTGGAGTTTCACCGCATCTATGAGTTTTTGTCTCGCCTTCGCTAGGAGTTTGAGCCCCGGCGTGCTCAGCTGAATGCTCGTGGTCGTGTTCCGCTCGAGGTGTTGTCCGAGCCGAGGAGACACGCCTCCGTGGTGCCGGGTCTTCTTGCGGTTCCCTCTCAGGCTTGCTACTGTGGTGCTCCTTTGCCGCTTCCTCGACTCAGCCATGTCCCAAAGGCCGCCACGATACTACCCACTCCTCCGTGTCGTGGGTCGCCTTCAGCCCTCGTGGTCGAGTCGGCACCAGCAGCTCGTGGTCGTGGTCCGTGGTTCTCTTCACATCGCTCTTCATCGCAATGGATGGCCACACTTGGGCCACCTGTTATACACGGACCCAGTCACGCCAAGCAGACTGTGCTCGTGGACGGCTCCTTCCGGGTCTTCGGTTGCTCTCTCCGATCGGGATATTATCGAGTCTTCGTGGTCCGCTTGCTGCCATGTGCTCTTCTTCGACGGCACGCTGGTTCTTGGATCGATTCTTCCTTTGACCGCCGACCACCACCTTCTACACCAGTACGCCCCTGGTATCTGGATCGGAGCTTCCTTTCATATGACATCGAGTCTTCTTCTGCCCGCTTCGTTCTCTCCCTTCTCCGTCTGTGTCTTTACAATGATGGTACCTCTCTTCCCGTTTCTAGTCGGGGCATCCTTTCTACTTCTTCCTTTTTGTTCTGATATTTCTCATCCCTCTTCTTAAGATGAATCTGTTCTCTGCTAGCTACCATCGACTCGTTGTCGCGTCATTCTTGATGTCGATTCTTGTGTTATCCAGACCGCTTTACAGTGCCCTGGTTGAGCCGGCCTTGCAGCGTGACTCTTCGTGACTTTGGGAGTTAGATCGCTTGGCGTTCCGCCGCCACTTCATCCGCCAGTTCTTCTCCGGTTGTCGCCTCTACTACCAGCTCTTTTCAGGTGGCATCATCGCCTTGGTCACCTCTGTGACTCTACTTTGTCGTCATTAGTTCATCGTGGTCTTCGGGTCTGCCTCGGGAGATGGGTCTTTGCATTGTCGGGCTGTAGGTTGGGCAAACATTCAGCTTCCCTATCCTACTACTAGTGCGTCAGTATCTCATGACCTTTTGATTTAGTTCATTCCGATGTTTGGGGTCCGCCCTTCGCTTCAAGCGGGGCCATCGCTACTATATTTTATTCATCGATGATTTTTCTCGACACTTGGTTGTATTTTATGCGCTCGTAGTGAGGTGCTCTCCATATATCAGCGTTTTCGTCCATGGTTCGTGACTCAATATTCTACCCCCATCCGTGTGTTTCAGGTCGATTACCGGTGAGTATATCTCCCGATGTTGCGAGGTGTTCTTGCCGAGCAGGCACCTTGCTCGATTCTCGTCTGGTGCACATGCCCAGAATGGCATTGCTGAGCGTAAGCATCGCCATCTTCTTGAGACCACTCGAGCTATGATGATTGCTTCTTCTCTCCCGCCACATTTCTGGGCTGAGGCTGTTGCTACTTCGGCTTACCTCATCAATATTCAGCCTTCGCGCCTTGCGTGGTGGTATCCTCTTGAGCGCCTCTCCGGACAGTCTCCAGACTACTCCATGCTTCGCTTGTTTGGTTGTGTTTGCTATGTTCTCCTTGCTCGCGAACGCACTAAACCGACCGCCACCTGTTGAGTGTGTCTTCCTCTGATGATGAGCATAAGGGCTATCGTTGTTGGGACCATGTTGGTCGTCGGATGCGATCTCTCTCGTGATGTTACTTTTGATGAGACGCGTCCTTTCTATCCTCGCCCCACACCGGTACTTACCCGTGGAAGATATCTCTTTTCTTCTCTTCCGACACACCTCCTTCTACCCCTATTGTGTCTTCTTCAGATATCCTCCCCGATGTCTCTCCTTCGACCGCATTTCTTCCCGTCTCCTAGTTCTCCTAGTTCTCCTCGTTCTCCGGATTCTTCCTCTCCCATTCCTCTTCTTCATCGTGCCTCTGGTCGGCTTCCTCTGCGATCTTCCTCTACTCGCCCCTGCTCGCCTGTGCCCCAACCGCTCTCCTAGTCAGTATGGTCTTTCTGTTGCCTCCGAGCCGTCCTCTTATCGGGATGCCGAGCATCATCCTGAATGGCAGCTGGCCATGGCCGAGGAGATTGCTGCGCTTGAGCGCACTGGCACCTGGGATCTTGTTTCTCCTCCTCCCGATGTTCGTCCTATCACGTGTAAGTGGGTCTATAAGATTAAGACTCGCTCTGATGGAACTCTTGAGCGCTATAAAGCGCGTCTTGTCGCTCGTGGTTTTCAGCAGGAGCATGGTCGTGACTATGATGAGACATTTGCTCATGTCGCTCATATGACCACCGTATGCATTTCTTGCTTGTTATGCTTCGTCACCGTCCGTGTCCCAGATCGATGTTCAGAATGCCTTTCTTAATGGTGAGTTGAGTGAGGAGGTTTATATGCAGCCTCCTCACAGGTACTGCCCTGAGGGATGGTTTGTCGTCTTCGACGTTCTCTTTATGGCCTCAAACAGGCTCCTCGTGCCTGGTTTGAGCGCTTTGCTTCTGTAGTGACACCTGCTGGTTTCTCTCCTAGTGCTCATGATCCAGCGTTGTTTGTTCACACTTCTCCTCGTGGACGCACTCTTCTTCTTCTCTATGTTGATGATATGATCATAGATGTTGCTTAATGTAAGGTTGAGACATTAATAGGCCAAGCCTCAATTTAACTACTGGGATGAAATTTGCAAAGATGTACAGCTAGAAATATTTCCGGGTGCGTTGTATATACGTTGACATTGATACAGCTAGCAAAAACTGAACTAAAAATAGATATCCAAACTGTTCATACCATTGTTCAGCATAGGCTCATCACTCATCAGCACGACTTCTAGTATCCGCTTCTCTTGGTTTTGTGTACATAACTGTCATCTTGGCTTCGTTGACAAAAGATTTGCTAATACAGAGCTTTATTATTGAATTTTTGCTGGAACAGCGAGTAATTCCCAGCTGATAAATTATCCTATAAGAAAAAGGAGTGACGAAGTTAGTACAACTTCTCACTATTATTTATTAGGAGGAGAATCAAATGGGTCGTAGCATCAACACAAACATCGATACAACTAACAAAAATTAATCTACTCCCTCCATCTCAAAATAGATGTCGCAAAGTTGTCTAAATTTAGTATTAGATACATTCAAATTTTGACAAATTTGCTGCATCTATTTTGAGACGGAGGGAGTACAATATATGTCTAATCTGATTTCTTTATTGTGAATAAGCTTCTAGATTCAATAGTGAGAAGGGGACATGAAAGACCAAGATAACAACTGCGCCAATATCACTTTTGTACTGGTCATAACTCATAAACACCTATTAATTCACTCTGCAACTAACACTTCACATAGTATATTATCCAGAAAACTTGCTATATGCTCAAATACCAACATGATGACATGGATTTAAACTTCCACCACAACTATGCAAAGGAACAAAAAAACAGCACTTCAAGCATTTTACTTGACAAAAGAGCATATGCACATTGTACTTAGTTAATAAATAGATAACTTGAGTAAATTGTTCAATAATGAAGGAAAAAAGCAGGTTTGACCTTGACATCGAGTTGCCACACAAATTCATGGAGAATGGCAGGCGTCCCAGGCACGCTAACTATGGAGACATGAAATCAGTACGATGGTCCTCCATGGCATGAAGGCTGCGAGAGGCAAAATGTGATGACTGCATATGCTTTCTCGTCGCTCATCGACATAGTAAGCACGAATCAGCAGAGAATAGATTGGTTCAACGGAGGGTGAAAGCCCGGCTGGACTCCACGGTGGGAGGGTGCAGGGGAGTACCGGTGCCAGACATGGATCGCCGTAGATTTGGCCGCCTGGTGGCCGTGGCATCGAAGGTGAAGGGTTTCGCGGCATAGTAAATCAAAATTTTCTACGGAGCGAACAGAGGGAAAGCACAGATCTAATCTAGGAGATGCAAACAACGAGAGAGATTGGATTAGATCTTCATACCCTTGAAGATTCGACAATGGAACGCTCGTCAACGTGGGTGATGTAGTCGCATTTCGCTTCTCCTCCTCGCGATCCGATCCGATCTAGCACCACAAGTGGCGGTGCCTCCGTGAGATGCACACGGCAAAGACTCGACGTCTCCTCCTTCCTCGGACCAGCGAGTATGGTGGAGAGATAGATTGGATCTACAACACGACGGCGTGGTGTATATGGTGGAGAATTTCTGCAGCAGGGCTTCGCCTACAAACAGTCGGGAGGGAGAGAGGAAGGTAGCAAGGCAGCTAGGGCTTGGAGGAAGGTGTGTAGGGGGGAGGGGGCGCACCACCCCTCTATATATAGAGGGGGGGGGGGCGGCCAGCCCTTGCCCCTCCTCCAAGCCTATCTCTAGTTTAAACAATTTAAACTCTCCCTTATCTAGAAATCCTATCTCTAGTTTAAACGATTTAAACTCTCCCTTATCTAGAAATCCTATCTCTAGTTTAAACGAGTTTAAACTTATCTAGGATCGGCTGGGCCCTATGGGGCCTTGTGCCCCTGGCCCAATGCGGCCAGGACACTCCCTCATAGGCCCATGCCCCCTCCCGGAAGGTGGGGCCACGTTGGTCCCCTTCCGGAAGGTTCTAGAAGCTTCCAGACAATATCGATTAACCCTAACAATTCGAACTCCAAAAACTGACCGCCTTTATATGAATCTTATTCTCCTGACCATTCCTAACCTCTCGTGATGTCCGGATCCCATCCGAGACCGAACAAAAATTCATAAACCAATTATCCAATCTATCCTAGCGCCGAGACACGTTATGTGTGACCTCGGGTTCGAGAATATGCGCATGATCTTCTATCAATAATCAGCGGGTTCTGGCACCCATATTGACTCCCACACATTCATCGATGATCATATCGGATGAACCACGATGCCAGGATTCAATCAATCCCATATATATATTCCCTTCATCTCGCGATATTTTACTTGCGAGATTCGATCGTCGCATCGTCATACCTAGTTCAATCTCGCTCACGAAGTACTTTACCCGTTCGTAATCCGATATCACTTTGTGATTAACTCCTTAACCACATGCTTGCAAGCGGTGTTGATATCGATTACCGAGTGGGCCCGAAGTATATCTCTCCGACTTGGGAGGGACAAATCCCATCTCGATAGATATAACCCAACAGATACTTTCCGATCACCTGAGAGACACCTTTATGATCACCCTCTCATAGGATGACGTTTGATGACCTCAAAGCTTTCTTCCGGTACCAGGGAGTTGCATTATCTCATGGTCTAAGGAATACAATATTTGACATAGGAAAAGCTTCGCAAAGATGAACACGATGAAACGATCTAATTGCTGTGCTTTGTTTGGGTCTATCCACCATATCATTCTCCCAATGATATGATCTCATTATCAATTGACAACTCATGTCTATGGTTAGGAAACCTTAACCATCATTGATCAATGAGCTAGTCCATAGAGGCGTACTAGGGACACGGTGTTGTTCACAAACCACACAAGTATTAAAGTTTCCGCTTAATACAATTCTAGCATGGAATATAAACTTTATCATGAACAAGAATTATAATAATAACATCTTTATTATTGCCTCTAGGGCATAATTCCAATAGTCTCCCACTTGCACTAGAGTCAATAATCTAGTTTACATCCGCAACAATCTCACACCCATGGCAATCGAGGTGTTGATCATGTTTTACACGGAAGAGGTTTAGTCAATGGATCTGCGACATTCGATCCGTATGTACGTTGCTAATCTGCAGATCTCCATCTGCTATATAATCTCGGATTATATGAAACTTGCGGTTGATATGCTTGGTCTTTGGATGATATCTTGGTTCCTTAGCTAGTGCTATGGCGCCAGTGTTGTCACACAATATCTCCAGTGGGTTCAATGCACTTGGAACCACGCCAAGCTTCGGATGAAGTTTCGATCCAAACTCCTTCACTTGACGCTTCAGCGGCCATGTATTCCGCTTTCATCAGATCCCGCGATCACGCTTTTCTTGCAGCTTCTCCATTTCACAGCCTCCATTCAAAATATAAACGTATCCCGTCGAGATTTAGAATCATCCTTGTCGGTGTCGAAACTATCATCGACGTAACCTTTACGACAAGTCGCTCATCACCCCATAGACTAAGAACATTTCTTTAGTTCTATTTAGGTACTTTAGGATGTTCTTCACGGTTGTCCGATGTTCCACTGGATCACTTTGATATCTTTCGTCAAACTAAGAGCATTGGACACATCCGGTCTAGTACACAACATGGCATACATGATGGAACCTATGGCCGAGGCATAAGGCACTTTGCTCATAGCTTCCTATCATTTCATCAGAATGGACACCGAGCCTTGCTCAATATCTTACACGACAACATAGGCATCGAACCTTTCTTTGCCTTACCCATTCGAACCTTTTCGTAACTTTGTCTAGGTATGTACTCCGCTTAAAGCTATCAAAGCCTTGTCTTTATCTCTATAGATTTTGATGCCCAATATATAAGCAGCTTCACCTAGGTCTTTCATTGAAAACACTTGTTCAAATAATTCTTCACATCGTTAAGCATGTTGATGTCATTTCCGATAATCAATATGTCATCCACATATAGTACCGTAAACGCCACCGAGCTCCCACTCAATTTCTTGTAGATACAAGCTTAGAGCAATTTGGAACAAATCCAAAGCTCTTGATCACTTGATCAAAACGAAGGTTCCAACTCCGAGATGCTTGCTTCATCCATAAATGGAACGCTGAAGTTTGCATACTTTACTAGCATCCTTAGGATCGACAAAACCTTCAGTTGCATCATATACAACTCTTCATCAATGTTGCCATTGAGGAAAGCGATCTTGACATCCATCCGCCATATTTCATAATCATGAAACGCAGCAATTGCTAATAAAATCCGAATGGACTTAAACATCGCTACGGGAGAGAAAGTCTCATCGTAGTCAATACCTTGAACTTGTCGAAAACCTTTGCGACAAGCCGTGCTTTATAGACGGTAACATTACCATCCGCGTCCGCTTTCTTCTTGAATATCCATTTGCACTCAACGGCCTTTCGGCCGCTAGGAGGATCCACCAAAGTCCATACTTGGTTTTCGCTCATGGATCCCAATTGGATTTCATGGCTTCCACCATTTCTCGAGTCTGGGCTCATCATCGCTTCCTCATAGTTCGTAGGTTCACCGTCTTCTACCAACAAGACAGTCAAGACAGGTTGCCGTACCACTCGGGAGGGCACGCGACCTTGTCGACTGCGACGCTCAAGAGATCGTCCAAGCTTCATGATCCTTGTCATTAGCTTCCTCTATTGTTGGTGCAAAGGCATCGAACAATTTCAAAGTCCGCTACTCTCCAATTCAAGAGAAGGTTCAACAACCTCGTCTAGCTCTACTTTCCTCCCACTCACTTCTTTCGAGAGAAACTCCTTCTCAAGAAAGGAACCGTTCTTTGCGACAAACACCTTGCCTTCGGTTCTGTTATAGAAGGTATACCCAATGGTTTCCTTAGGGTATCCTATGAAGACGCATTTCTCCGCTTTGGGTTCGAGCTTGTCCGGCATCAACTTCTTGACGTAAGCTTCACATCCCCAAACTTTAAGAAACGACAACTTAGGTTTAGCACCAAACCACAGTTCATACGGTGTCGTCTCAACGGATTTAGATGGAGCCCTATTTAAAGTGAATGCAACGGTTTCTAATGCATAACCCCAAAATGATAACGCAAATCAAGAAGAGACATCATTGATCGACCATATCTAATAGGGTTCGATTCCTGCTCGGACACACCATTGCTACTGTGGTGTTCCGGTGGCGTGAGTTGTGAAACGATTCCACTTGCTTTAAGATGCGTGAGAAAATCATAACTCAAATATTCACCTCCACGATCGGATCGTAGAAACTTAATCTTTCTGTTACGATGGTTCTCCACTTCATTCTGAAATTATTTGAACTTTTCAAACGTTTCAGATTTATGTTTCATTAAATAGATATACCCATATCTACTTAAGTCATCGGTAAAAGTGAGAAAATAACGATATCCACCGCGCGTCGAAACACTCATCGGTCCGCATACATCGGTATGTATGATTTCCAACAAGTCCGCTGTTTCGCTCCATCATACCGAGAACGGGTTTTGATCATCTTGCCCATGAGTCATGGTTCGCATGTGTCAAATGATTCAAAATCAAGAGACTCCAAAAGTCCATCAGAATGGAGTTTCTTCATGCGCTTTACACCAATATGACCTAGACGACAGTGCCACAAATAAGTAGTATTATCACTATCTACTTTGCATCTCTTAGCCTTAATGTTATGGATATGTGTTTCATCCCTTTCGAGATTTAGAAGAAATAAACCATTCACAAGAGGTGCATGACCATAAAAGATGTTACTCATATAAATAGAACAACCATTATTCTCCGATTTAAATGAATAACCGTCTTGCAATAAACATGATCCGGAAATAATGTTCATGCTCAACGCAGGCACATAATAACATTTATTAAGGTTTAAAACTAATCCCGAAGGTAAAACTAAGGAGAGCGTGCGACAGCCATCACATCAACTCTTGATCCATTGCCAACGCGATCGTCACCTCATCCTCGCAAGCCGCCCTATTCCGTAGCTCTGCTTCGAGTTACAAATATTAGCAACCGAACCGTATCAAATACCCGTGCACTACAACGAGGGCTAGTAAGGAAAACATCAATAACATGTATATCAAATATACCTTTGATGGTGCCAGCCTTCTTGTCCGCTAAGTATTTTGGACGATTAAGCTTCCAAAGGACTGTCCTTGCAATAGAAGCACTCAAGGTCCGGCTTAGGACCGACTGAGCTTCTTCTCGGCAGGGCATTACTTGCTTCGCCCTTCTTGAAGGGCTTCTTTGCTCCCTTACCTTTCTTAAAGGAGGGCTTGTTGACCATCAACACATGATTATCCTTCTTGATGCCACTTCCGCAGCCTTCAGCTTTGCAAAGAGCTCGGTGATCGTATTAGTGGAACCAATCTGATTATGAGTCACTACAAAACTTTTGTAGCTGGGAGGGAGTGATTGCAGAACCCTGTCAATCTTGAGCTCCTCCGAATCGTGCATTCCAGTTGCTCAATGCTGAGTGTAGCCCGACATCTTTATGGCGTGCTCACTAACTAACTCCCTTCCTCCATCTTGCGCTAAAGAACTTCGGAGATCTCATATCTCTCGAATGGGCCGAGTCAAACATGGTTTCGGCTCCTCGAGAATCTCGAAGGGCCCGGATACTCTTCAAAACGATTTTGAAGCTCGGTTCCATAGCAAACAACATGGTGCTCTTAATCACACCATAATCATCTTTGCGATCGATAGATGCTTTCTCATCACCGCGCTTGCAGCAGGGGGGTTACCTAACGCTTTCTCAAGGACATTGTCCTTTTTTTCCCGCCAGACAGAATGATTCTTAGATTGCGGAACCAGTTGGTGAAGTTAGACCCATTGTTTCTAAGCTTTTCTTTCTCAGCAAAAACGTTGAAGTTGAAGTTGGACTTGGCCATTGGATCTACAGTATTGGCAAGTACAATTTAGACTATGTTCATGATAAATAGTTCAACTTAATCAAATTAATAGATGAACTCCCACTAAATTCAACATCCCTCAAGTTGTTTAGTGATCACGATCCAAATTCACCACACCTAATCCGATCATCACGAGAAGAGATGTGGTTTCAATGGTGGACAACAAAGTGTCGATCATATCATTCATATGACTCATGCTTAACCTTTCGGTTCTTGTGTTCCGAGGCCATGTCTGTACATGCTAGGCTCGTCAAGTTAGACCCAAGTATTTCCGCGTGTGCAAAACTGGCTTGCACTCGTTGTATGTGAGCGTAGAGTCTATAGCACCCGATCATCACGTGATGCTTGGAAACGATGAACTTTCGCAACGGTGCATACTTGGGGAGAACACAGTTTTTTTATCTTGATCTTTAAGTGAGGAATCATCTTATAATGCTACCGTCGCGATCTAAGCATAATAAGATACATAAAGGGATAAACATCACATGCATATAACTTTATGTGACATGGTATAGCCAATCTTCGCGCAATGATCTCTATCTTGTGCGTTCCGGCATGATCTCCATCACTCCACCATGATTGCCTCCACCACGAATAGCAACTACAACTATTGCTAACTACTTAGCGATAAAGTGAAGCTATTACATGGCGTATAAGAAGTTGACTCATGGTCATACACAATTATAAAGACAACCATATGGCTCTGCCGGTTGTGTACTCATCGACATGCAAGTCGTGAAACATTACAAAACATGATCATCGCATACAATATACACATCACATCTTGGACCATACCATATCACAAAACACTCCTGCAAAAACAAGTTAGACGCCTCTACTTTGTTGTTGCATGTTTTACGTGGCTTATGGGAGTAGATGCTAAGAACGATTCTTACCTACGGAAAGCCACAACGGTGATATTATGGTTGCCAAACTCCGGTGTTAATCCCATGACAACTATAGTGAGAGAAACTGACATCCACCAGCCGCATGTGTGGAACAAGCCACACGTCAAGTGCGGAGCCGGTCTCGCGAACGATGTCGCGTAAGGTTGGCCTGGACCGCTTCGATCTCACTATCCCGCGTCATAAGAAGTACACAAACAAGAGGCTTGCAACAGAAAACATCAACGCCCGCAACAACCATGTTGCGTTCTACTCGTGAATCACATCTACGCATAGATCTAGCTCTGATACCACTGAAGGGTTTCGCGGCATAGTAAATCAAAATTTTCTACGGAGCGAACAGAGGGAAAGCCAAGATCTAATCTAGGAGATGCAAACAATGAGAGAGATTGGATTAGATCTTCATACCCTTGAAGATTCAGACAATGAACGCTCGTTAACGCGTGGGTGATGTAGTAGTACTCGCTTCTCCTCCTCGCGATCCGATCCGATCTAGCACCACAAGTGGCGGTGCCTCCGTGAGATGCACACGTGCAGCACCTCGACGTCTCCTCCGTCCTCGGACCAGCGAGTATGGTGGAGAGATAGATTGGATCTACAACACGACGGCGTGGTGTATATGGTGGAGAATTTCTGCTGCAGGGTTTCGCCTACAAACAGTCGGGAGGGAGAGAGAAAGGTAGCAAGGCAGCTAGGGCTTGGAGGAAGGTGTGTAGGGGGGAGGGGGCGCACCACACCTCTATATATAGAGGGGGGGGGGCGGCCAGCCCTTGCCCCTCCTCCAAGCCTATCTCTAGTTTAAACAATTTAAACTCTCCCTTATCTAGAAATCCTATCTCTAGTTTAAACGAGTTTAAACTTATCTAGGATCGGCTGGGCCCTATGGGGCCTTGTGCCCCTGGCCCAATGCGGCCAGGACACTCCCTCATAGGCCCATGCCCCCTCCCGGAAGGTGGGGCCACGTTGGTCCCCTTCCGTAAGGTTCTAGAAGCTTCCGGTACAATACCGATTAACCCGGAACAATTCAACTCCAAAACTGCCGCCTTATATGAATCTTATTCTCCCGACCATTCCGGAACCTCTCGTGATGTCCCGGATCCCATCCGAGACTCAACAAAATTCATAAACCAATTATCCAATCTATCCTAGCGTCGAGACACGTTAAGTGTGTGACCTGCGGTTCGAGAATATGCGTACATGATCTTCTATCAATAATCAACAGGGTTCAGGCACCCATATTGACTCCCACACATTCATCGATGATCATATCGGATGAACCACGATGCCGGATTCAATCAATCCCATATATATATTCCCTTCGTCTCGCGATATTTTACTTGCTCGAGATTCGATCGTCGGTACCGTCATACCTAGTTCAATCTCGCTCACGCTAGTACTTTACTGCCCGTAATCCGATATCACTTTGTGATTAACTCCTTAACCACATGCTTGCAAGCGGTGTTGATATCGATTACCGAGTGGGCCCGAAGTATATCTCTCCGACTTGGGAGGGACAAATCCCATCTCGATACATACAACCCAACAGATACTTTCCGATCACCTGAGAGACACCTTTATGATCACCCTCTCATAGGATGACGTTTGATGACCTCAAAGATTTCTTCCGGTACCAGGGAGTTGCATTATCTTATGGTCTAAGGAATACAATATTTGACATAGGAAAAGCTTCGCAAAGATGAACACGATGAAATGATCTAATTGCTCTGCTTTGTTTGGGTCTATCCACCATATCATTCTCCCAATGATATGATCTCATTATCCATTGACAACTCATGTCTATGGTTAGGAAACCTTAACCATCATTGATCAATGAGCTAGTCCATAGAGGCGTACTAGGGACACGGTGTTGTTCACAAACCACACAAGTATTAAAGTTTCCGCTTAATACAATTCTAGCATGGAATATAAACTTTATCATGAACAAGAATTATAATAATAACATTTTTATTATTGCCTCTAGGGCATAATTCCAACAGAAGGTTCAGGGGTGTACCTTCTCCCTCTCCCTCCCATGTCTCCTTTTTTCTCACCATCACCGAGGGGCGAGGGCTATGGAGAATGGCGATGCACCATGTAGCCCACCGCTTCTGAAGTCTGAACCTTCGCCCATGTAGATCTGGAAGTAGCTTCGCTGGGATCGGAGGCTGTCTAGTCGGAGGCATCGGGTGTCTCCTCATCAGAGATAGAGGCGGCTAGGGGAGCGGAAAAGCGCCCCGACAGTACTGGGCAGTGGCGATGCCGAAGAGGGAGGAGATTATGGAATAGGCGGAGTCCGACGGCGCTGTGGTCGCGCCAATCGGCGGCGGAGACGCCGGAACTTGCTGGCGGTGGTGAGAAAAGGGAGACAGGGAAGGGAGATGGGAGGAGGGCGGCGCTAAATGCATTGAGAGAACGCTATTAGGCGAAACGCTCGCGAGAGAGGGCGACGAAAGGAAGCGACGTAGTGCGTGCAGGCAGAAAACGGAACACTGTCGTATTTTTTAGATAGTAGAGATTTGTAAGTTTTTCATTATTTTATTTTTTCTATTTTATCTTAAAACGTGGATGTATGATTTTTTTTCTTATTCCTCGAGGTGCACTCGGAATTTTGTTCTATGTGATAATGTTTTGGTCCACTTTGTATATATTTGTTGCCCATCTGTACATGATTAGTTCCATGAGTGGCAACATTTTATTCCACTTAGCTCAGTTCTCCGTGTACCTCGTGTTTTTTTACTCTTTCCCCTGTTAAAAAGAAATAAATCATGACTTTGTTCCTCATGTTTCGAAACATTTTTTCTCTTCGTCTAAGTTTTTATTCATACTGCACTCGTTATTTTGTTCCAATCTAATATTTTGTTGTAGTAATAATCATGATTTTGTTTCTCATATTTCTAAACATTTTTCATACTTTTCCCTTGTAATTTCCCTCCCGAGGGCTAAGTTTTGTTTCACTTAGTATAACAACCTTAGCATACACGCCATCAGATCTCATCTGCGCACCCCGTGTAACCTTTGACTTCGTCATCAATCATGAGCAGACAAGCAGGAGTAAGGTTTTTCTTCGAGGGTAAATCTCGTGTCTCATGTTGCTTGTTTGCTAGCCGTTCCGCGATCTCCAACGTCCCCTTCTTCTCCAAAACTCAAGCCCATAGCAATAAGCATTGATGAGTTTAACCCTTGTCACTAATTATTTATGTATATGTTGCTTTTGTTGACCTATTTTGGCTGTTTTATAGAGTGAGTATCATGGCGACTCGTTACTCAGAGTCGTATTGCTTGTGTCCTAGTTAAACTCCTTGGCTCTGGACGTACCAAGTAGCATCGACTAGAGAGAGAGATGATGATGGTGATGCCCATGAAGAAACGGGACATTGAGGAATATGTGCATGTTTTGTTTATATTTATTTTCCATTTATTAAATTATTACTCATCAGTTAAGTTCCTAGGTGCCAAGTTTTTGGCTTAAAATTTCAAACTATACAATAAATAATATAATCATCTATAAATACGGGGTATAATGGAGGGTGGGGGGTCGTTGCCTCCCACCCCATGCCATGGATTTTATGTGTAAATATATGTCTTTCATGTTTATAAGTTTCTTTTTATGTGTAAATATTTCTTTCATGCTTTTACATTTATTATTTACTTCTGATTTTCCATGTGCATGTTGGGGATTTGCCATTGTCCCTGCTGTGGATCAGAGATAACAGAGGAATCACTGGCAAGCCGGACTACACGTACACGGTAGTTAGAGGTTAACTCCTCCAAATAAATATTATATATATATATCCATTGCAAATAATGTACACATTGTTATGGTATTTATAAAAAATAGGTGTTTGCGACTCTGGTAAGCTTCGACATCATGGCGCTATGATCACCGGCTACATGTGGGTTGAGAGCTATAGAGAGCCTGCTCTTACGATAGATGTAGCAGCTCAACCGGTTATCATAACCATCGGCGCGAGGGCATTAGAGTTCAAGTGTTAAAGTGGTGGGTTGGATACAGAGAGGACGAGCACCGAGCATATTGGATAGCCAAGAGCTCGTGAGGAGGCCATTAATTGGGGAGAGGGTGGTTACATCTTTCTTAGGAGAGATGCGCAGTCATCGAGGATGTGTGGTTGGCGATTCGACCAATCTATCATGTTATTTGATTTTTATTTTCTTTTGACATATAGTTTGAGTTTCACTCCACGTATGTTTTACATTCGAACTCGAAGCTAGGACACTGCAAAGGTGCTCTTCAGCGGCGAAGCTTACAATATGTTGGGGGGAGGGGGCAATTGCCTCCACCCATAACATGGACTTTTTGCCTATGAACCCTTGAAAAGTTGCGCATTATGTGTAAATATGTATCTTTCACGTTTGTTAGTTTTTTATGCGTAAATATGTGTCTTACATGCTTGAAAATAGATACTCCTTCCGTCCCAAAATATAAGGTGTATAACATTAGTCAAAAGTCAAATCCTAAAAAAAACATGTGGTGAATTTTACCTCCGCGATGGTGGATACCATTGAGGATTTCTCGAGCAGTCCCCATCCATGTTGGAATAGTGCTCATCGGTGGTGAAACTTAATTAGTGCATGTCAGCCTCTGGTCCATAGATTTTTTGCCTATGAACCCTTCGAAAGTAGCCCATCCAGCCATCCCCAACCAGCCCAAAACTGATTTTCCCCAGGGAATCGACCAAAGCTCCGCCACCGGCGTTGTTTAGTTCTCTTCAATGCTCATGCTCCTAGCTAGCCTAAATTGTGTAGTGTTGTGCTAGCCGTTGTTTAGTTCTGCTATATATTAACAAGGGGGTTTATTTTGTACATGTGATTTACTTGTCTGTCACACCTCAGAGCGAGTATATGGATGCTTGTTTATTTACATCTTTGAAAAATGTAGATTTCTGGTGCTGATATATACATCTGTTGGGTTTGTTCATCCGGACCATACCACGGCAGTAAGACTCAAGCCAAAATCTTCACTTGGTCGGGGAAAAGGCCACCAACAACTCCCCATCAGTCGTGAAGTGAGAATATATGAAGTAAGAAGTGGATATTTTTTATTCCTTCAAAAAAAAAAAGTGCAGCCGCTTGTTACAAACTTGAGGCACACAGCACAATCAACACCTCAAATGCCAGAAAATCACCAAGCCACTACGGTTCTTCCGCGGAGAAGGCAGGGTCCTACGTCTGTGCAAAGCTTGAGTTTTCTTTTTCGCAAAAAAGAAACAGTCCACGTGTCTGCATCATGGTGATTCTACCGGTTTTAATCACCGGTTGGAACTTCTTCGACCTATTTGTTCTTCTATCCAACAGGCTTATTAAAGGGCAATCGTGGTTGTCATTGCCTACCAGCCCATTTTTTTGTGCAAAAAAAAGAGTAAATGCTACTATCGTTTCTAGTACCATCTCGTCTCGTCAAATTGTCATTATGGGTACAATTTATTGACGCTAGTAAGTATACCATTTTTTGCTTACCAAGATAAGCAGCATCTACTTAATTAACGGGTAAAATTAATTGATGCTAGTAAAAAAAAATACAGAGTACGAGTATAGGTGAAAATGTATCCAAATCAATTTTAATTGATACTGTATACTGGATCATATGAGGTGAATATGCATCTGAATCAATACCAGCCTATAATCCTGTTGGTCCAAATAAATGTCGTCACGATTTGAATCGGTACTGAATCAAATGAGGTGGACATGCATCCAATTTAATTTCTACGGTGCCGGTGTCTATATAATGTCCTTGTTTCCCTTGTCATTGGCACCCCACATCCTCCATAGCGAACCACAACTCATCGCCCTCAAACCTGCAAAGTCCCTAGCAATTCCACAAACCCCCACGAGCCATGAGGACACACAATATTCTTCTCGTCACTATTATCGTTGCCATTTGCACCATCGTAACACCCACCATTGCTGAAGGGCCTCTAGGTGGCTGGGAACAAATCCCAAACCTCAATGACCCTGAGGTCCAGGACCTTGCCACGTGGGCGGTGGCCGAACACGCTAGGCAAGCGAGTGATGGGATCCAGCTCAAGAGGGTGGTGAGCGGCATAGAACAAATAGTGGCTGGCATGCACTATAAGCTCCGACTTGACGCGGTGAACGGAGATGGCAAAGAGGGCATGTACATAGCGGATGTATCTTACCAGGCTTGGAACAATACTCGCTATCTGAATTCGTTCAGTCCTGCCCAGTAGGATTTATATGTATTGCTTAGAAATAATCAAGCTGGAGTTACTTGAAGTGCTTTTGTTATGCGAATGTATCACTTTTGACATTTTCATATGAGATTGTACCGAGATGGCGATATATATATGAATATCAATAGTAGAGTTTTCATGTTATACACGAGAGGATGTTAAATAAACTATTGTCTCGGCAATTCATATATATCTGCTTGATAGTTTCCTAATCTCGGTCGATGTGGAAGGTGTTGATTAATCGGGCCATGGTGCGGGCGTTGATGCTCGTCGGGTTCTTTCCTCCCTGAGAGGATCTTCTTCCTCGACGCGGTTGCATGTGTCTCTACCGGTCCAAGTGGTCAAGTCCTCGGAGTTGGAAGAGATGGCCGCGTGCAGAGGAGCTTCGTCGGCGGCGTGCATGGAGTCGGTCGTATTTTTGCGATAGTTTGTAGGGTGCTCTTTGTAAAAGTTTTAGGCCTTTTTGTTTATCTTGCTTTTCGTAAGGCCTTATCTATAAAAGTGTACCCACCGCCTGATATTTAATGCAAAATCTGGGTCCTTCATGTCCCTTCCGAGTTAAAAAAAAAAGAACGATGTAGTACTATTTTTTTGTGGAACGGGAAGGACCAAGGCCCCGTGTCAGACTCATATGGCGCTTTACAAGGTGACCCTTGCAAACACAGAGGGATAAAAGCAGTCCTGAACAATTACACGAAGGACCCTAACCGAAAAACATAAAAAGCAATCCGGTCCTTCACTGCCACCACTCGGACGATATCTCGAAGAACGGCCACCGGCGGCGGCACCGAGGACTGCGCCACTTGGTCTGTCGTCTTCAATGAGCGCCGCCTTGAGATCGGAGGACCTCTGTATCGGCATGACTGCCTGGAGGAAGAAGATCGTGGATGAGCTCCACCGATGAGCTTCTGCCGCCATCCCCAGGCCGCGTTCCTCCAAAATCTCCATGCACTTCACGCCTCCATGACGCCAAGCCAGAGAAGGAGCAGAGAAACGGGCCCAAACACAAAACTCCAACTATCGCCGCGGTGCTGGAAAGGTGGAGCGGTGCTTTTCCTCCTCGCCTCCATGCACGGCCGGCCAGGAAAAACAGGCCGCAGCACCCTGCCCCGCTTCCACAGCCGGCCAAGAGAGGAAGAGAAACGCAGCACCACCACACCCCGACGAACAATGTCTTTATTAGCGGAGACCGTGAAACCTTCCTCGCCGCTGTGCTTCAACCAGTGAAGCCACAACCGAACGCTGAAGAACTCGACGCCCTGGATCTTGCCGCAAAGATCCAGAATCCAGCTCCTAGACTCCACTACGGGGAAACATCTACACCTACATCTACATCTACCGCCGGCACCTCCCCTCGGCCATCCCTCACTGGCAGCGCCGGCGAGAGTGGCCTTGGTTCGGGCCGGATCTGCGGTGGAAAGCTCAACTACATTAGCAGGGGGAGGGGGTAGGAGCTGTGTATGGATGGCAATGGGTACCCGATACCCGCGTACCCGACGGGGCCCCGCTTTAAATGGGGCAGGTATGGTAAAAAATAATACCCGTGGGGCTAGTTAGTGGTTAGAAATCATACCACCGGGTCTAGTGGAGACAGGTATGGAGGTGCCAAACCCGAACCCGCATACCTGCGTACCCGAATATGATAAGTGGACTCTACATGTAAGTGTCAGCTGTCAAGCAAATCCCAAATATATTGTTGCTAAATGTATTGTTTTTTGTTGTATAGTCTATTTTGCTATGAAACTACTGCCAAAAATGCCTAATTAATGTCATTTTTTGTCGGGTTAAAATACCCGTTGGGGCCCCGTTTACCCGGCGGGTGGCGGGTATGGTGGGGATCTGTACCCGCCGGCGTAATCGGGGGCGGGTCGTGGGGCGGGGAAATGAGGCGGGTGCGGGTATGGGGGGCAGGACCCGGACCCGAACCCGGTGGGTGCCACCCGGAGAGCTGTGTGTGTGATGTTGGCCTGTCGGATATATTTCACATACTGATGTAGCACTATTTGGTGTGGTACTAAACACATACTGGGGCGCGCCAGTGCGGAGACTTTGGGAACCATACGAGTTTGCTATTTCTGAGTCGCGCGAGAGTTTCTTAATTCTTTTGTTGACTTGGAGAATCGTTGATCAGTCAAACGCATTGGTAAGGTGATCGGCGAGGAGAATTCCTTCCATGGACCCATACACACATCCTGGATTCGTTTAGTCCAGCCCAGTAGGATTAATTCTATATATTTGCTTAGCAATAAACAAGTTTGAATACAAAAATTGGAAAAAAACATCAACATGGCCGGGCGTCGTGTCTTGGTGCGAGCCTTCCTAACCTCGCAAGCTATTTATCATATCACATCCATAGATTTACCAAAGGAGGTCATCAAGAGGATCATCACTCTCCTCCGTGCTCTTTTGTGGGAGGGAGGAGACAAAATCACCGGGGGGAAATGGAAGGTGAATTGAAAGAAAGTTTGCCGCCCAATAAAGCTTGGCGGCCTTGACATCTTGCATCTTGCATATGGAAAAGTTCGCCACCGCTCTAAGACTAAGATGGTTATGGCTTGAATGGACGGATGAGACCAAAAGTTGGATTGGCCTTGGAAACCCATGCAACGAAAATGACCGAAATCTTTTTGCGGCGGCCACGGTTGTCTCGGTGGGAGATGGAGAAAAGGCAAAGTTTTAGAGCTCCCCTTGGTTAGAAGGAATATGTCTGAGAGATATCGCGCCCAAACTTTTCGAAAGATCAAAGAGAAAGAATTGCACGGTTAGGAAATCTATGGAGAGCAATTTTTGGGTGAGTCAAATTAATATCTCACATGATTTTGATATGGAACACATACAACAATTCGTCACCATGTGAGAGTTACTCAACGACATCAACCTCACACATGGCAAACCGACACCATTCAGTGGAAATTCACAAATGATAACAAATACTCCGCCTCGTCGTCCTACAAAATACAATTCAAAGGCCTCGCATCTACAACTTCAATGCATCAATATGGAAAGTTTGGGCCGTGCAAGTTTTTTTTGCTTGGTTGGTAACGCAAGATAGGATTTGGGCGGAGGATAGATTACAACGTAGAGGATGGAAAAATTGTGGAAATTACCCTCTATGCAACCAAGTGCAAGAATCCTCGGCACATCTCCTCTACAAGTGTAGATTTACTACAAGGATTTGGAAAGAGATCCTCTCATGGTGCGGCATCAATGACACATTTATGACTACTTGGGCAAATGAACCATCGGTTGGAGGCATGGTGGACAAAGGTGGCTCTTGAAAAGGGAAAGGAAAGGAAGACGATGGTCTCGATGACTATGCTAGTCTCTTGGGAAATTTGGAAGGAGCGAAACGCTCGAATTTTCAACATTCATCGTCCCCTGCCCATGTTGTGATAGCAAAGATTAAGGGCATGTTTGATTCAAAGGATTTGTATAGGAAATTTGTAGGATTAAATCCTATAGGAAATTTTCCTATGGTGGTTGTTTGATTTGTAGGATTGATTCCTATAGGAAATTTTCCTAGGAAATCCTTTGCACTAGATTGCATAGAAAATCTAACATCCACCCAAAGCTCTTTCTTAGAATCCTTTGATGGAATCAAACAAACTTTGTTGCATGTGGGTTCCTATAGGATTGAAGTGGACATGACATTGCAATCCTATGGTTTTCCTATTCCTTTGTTTTTACTATCCTATGAATCAAACAAGCCCTAAGGAGGAAGACAAAGCTTGGAGCCTAGCCGGTGCGAAATTCTTGAGTAATGTAATGCCGTGAGAGTAGCCATCATTTTCTATTTTTGGTTAAAGTCCTATGGCTTGTCATCTAAAACCTTCTCCTTAATTAATGAAAGGGGCAAATATTTTACCTTGTTTCGAAAAACCCCAAGATGGAGAGTAAGCTGCGGTGCTTTTGTTATGTGAATTCATATCTAGTACTAACCTATCTCTTTTGAGATTTTCAGATGAGATATGAATATCAATAAAGGTTTCCACGTTTACAAGAGAGGATGTTACATAAACTAATGTCTTCGTAATTTTTAGTCATTTGAGAGTTCCTTAATCTCACTCAATGTGGAACGTTGTTGATCAGTCAAGGCGTGTGCGCGTGAGCTGTGTGCGCCCACGTACGTGGCGTCCATCCGTGCCCCACAAATTTAGCCTAGCGTTCCTATTTTTCAGTTGAAAAAACAGATATGGAGAATATAGCCTGACCATAATACTCGCAACCACCAACGCGAAAAGCACAGAGTAATTCTTCTACTCCGGTAGCCTTTTCATGATACTCACGGCCGCCGCCGCAAACAGGAAATAGGAGAACATCGTCGAGATGAGCAACATCGTCGTGTCGATCTCAAGCGACGTCCCCTATTGGCATGTTGCTTCACCGGCGGAGGCATGCTGCCATTAACGATTATGACGAAGAAGATGGCCACATGGATGAATAGCTTGAGGTACTGGCCGCGGACGGCGACGTCTCCGTCCGGGAACAACAACACCCTGCGCGTACGCGAAGGTTCCTCCTTTGTTCCGGCGGAAAAGAGTTTCCTCCGGTTGTGTCTCCGGTGGCCGACGTCTAAGCATGTCCTGACGTAAACTTCATGGTTAATTGGCTATGCCCAGGCGATAACGGTTGCCGTCAAAAGACGAGCAGGTTGAAGCCGCGCTAGCGATGAAACCACGGTCGTCGTGCTAACCACATACTCCGTTCCAAAATAGACGTCTCAGATTTATCAAAATTTGAATAAATCTTTAATATATAGAATTATCCAAATTTTAATAAATCTGAGACATCTATTTTAGGACCGAGGGAGTATATGAGTTGAAGACGGGGTGAGCTACTAAGAATTAGGATATAACGGCGTGTGCGTGTGCATGCGTGTGTATGTGTGTGCGCGTGCAAGGGTAAATTAAATAAAAATAAACTAAAGTCGTAAGAATTTTAAAGATTAATCATATTCGAAAAAAATTAAAACAGAATAACCCTTTTCTGCCACTTCCGTCCGCGCGGCACCGCAGCCTCTTGTGCAGCGCCAGATAAGACGGCGTCGCAGGCCTGCCACGTTGTCCGGCTAGGGCCCGGCGCCGCACAGCTGCCACACTGGCTCGCGTATGCGGCGCCAGTGGAGGTGGCGCCGCTGTAGGGGTTCGTAGCATGGAAAACAAAAAATTTCTATCGCATACAAACAAACAAGCCAAGATCTATCTATTAGATTGCAGCAACGAGTCGATGGAATAACTTACCCTCGAAGACTCCAAAGCGGTTAACGAGAGCAGATTCTCGTGGGTGATGTAGTCATACTCTTTCCGATCTCAAGATCGCGTAGACGATCCTTCCGACGCTATGCCCGCAGCGCCTCATGCAATCGGTCACCTCTCCTTGTTCCAAAGAAAAGGAGGTTATAGCACTCTCTCGCGATTCCGGCAAAGACAACGGCGTGGTACCTAAGTAGAGGGAGATCCGCAGGCTTCGCCTAAGCCGGGCGAGTATGGTGGAGTATGAGAGAGAGCTATTAGTGGTCTAGGGTTTAGACACACCAATTAGAAGGCTCTAAACCAAGGCTAAAGCAATTAGAAGCTCTAAACCAAAACGGCTCTAAACCGGAGATTAGAGGATAGGAACTTGTGTGTCTAGAGGAGGAGGCCCGCCTCCTTTTATAGGTGGGAGGGCGGTCAAGGGAGGAGTCCTCCAAGTCGGCCTTGGTTGGCGCCCGGCTTGAGGACTCTCCCCAAGTCGGTTCCAACCACCTCTTGCTTGTTTCCCACGCTCGCTTCCAGCTCGCTTTTCCACAGTTTTCTGTTTTAGCTTTGACTTTCAAACCGGCAGTTTGACTTTTCAGTTTTGGAACAGCAAGAACACTTAGTACATGATGCAATCATTCAATATGTAATGACACATTCATGTACCTCCCCGAGTGCCGGACAATCCGAACCTTCTAGAACATTCCCGATGAAAACACCGAATCATTCCCGAACTCAAGCGGGACTTTCCTTATATGAATCTTATTCTCCGGACCATTCGGATCACCTCGTGATATCCCGGATCTCATCCGAGACTCCAACAATATTCGGTCTCTTTCATAATACCATAACTACTCAAACAACGTCGAATCCTTAAGTGTGTCTCCCTACGGTTCGTGAATTATGCGGACATGATCGAGACACTTCTCCGAACAATAACCAATAGAGGAATCTGGAAATTCATATGGCTCCCACATATTTCTATGATTACTTTGCGATCGAATGAACCACTTACATACGATACCAATTTCCCTTTGTCTCACGATAGTTTACTTATCCGAGGTTATGATCATCGGTATCTCTGCATACCTAGTTCAACCTCGTTACCGATAAGTACTCTTTTCTCGTTCCCGTGATATGTGATCCCTTGTGATCGAGTCACATGATTGCAAGCTAATTGGATGACATTTCACCGAGAGGGCCCAGAGTATATCTATCTGTCATATGGATGGACAAATCCCACTCTTGATCCATGTGTTTCAACCAATACTTTCCGAACACTCAATGCCACCTTTATAGCCACCCAGTTACGGTATGGTGTTTGATGTCATCAAAGCATCCATCCGGTAAAGGTGATATGCATGATCTCATGGTCGAAGGAATTAGGTTACTATGTATCAGAAAGCATATAGCAATTGAACTATTGAAATGACTTGATCTTTATGCTACGCTTATCTATAGGAGTATGTCCATCACATCATTCTCCTAATGATATGATCCTGTTGTTAATAACATCTCTATGTTCATGATCAGGAAACCATGATCATATATTAACCAACAAGCTAGTTTAACAAGAGACTTTACTAGGGACTCTTATTTTAGTTTACAAATCACACAAGTATTAATGTTTCCGGTTAATACAATTATAGCATGGTATGTAAACATTTATCATAAGTGTGAAGATATGATAATAACCACTTTATTATTGCCTCTTGGGCATATCTCCAACAGTCTCCCACTTGCACTAGAGTCAATAATCTAGTTTCAAACCTTTGTGTATTCAACACCTATGGCTTTCCGGTGTTGTATGTACACGATTGCTAGTGGTCAACTAATCTCCGGATCTGACACTTCCAGGTCCGTGTGTAATTGCATGTCTTTGCGTTTCTACGCATCACTCATTCTCTAATGAGATGGCTTTGTATAAATTTGGTCTTTCAGTGTGACCTTTAGCTCTTTGGGGTTAAAAAATGTTGATAATATTGTCGCACAATATATCTTCATAGTATTATCCCACTGTGAACTACACCTAGTTTGATAACAAACTACTTGACAAAATTGCCCTCTTTTGCTGCTAAAATAGCAGTCATATACTTAGCCTTTTGTTGTAGTATCTGTCACAATGTCTTAACTTTGGAACTCATACAAATCCATTATGGAACTCACTTTCCATTATATTGTGCCACCCTTAGTTTAGATTGAGATAAACTTAATTTGTACTTTGTGACAAAGCTAGTATCAATGTAGTACTTTTACAATGAACTAACCATCTATTTGTCACTTCTACAAATATTATACTCTTAGTTCTTCCAAAAGATCATAAGAATATCCTTACTATTGTCCAATGATCATCTTACTTAATCATTCGGTATATGCTCACAACATTTAGAGCATAGGACATATCTGGATTTGTACATATCACAAGATGATTGATATAAATACTCTTTGTGATTTCATACATCAAGTATCAATCTATACTTGATTATTTGTTTCACTTTACCAAATGTCAATACACTTGAATATATCATCAACATTGAACTCATTCAATCCTTTCGTATGACAAGAACCTCTCTTGTAGTTTCTATATTGAACTCATTCAATATCTTGTCTATGTACTTCTGGCACAACCATATTAGCGTCTATTGATGCCAAATATTTGGGTTTTGCCTAAGTCTTTCATCGGGATGAAATTCTTAATATGTGTTAATAAAAGATACATTATTTCCAATTAACAATATGTCTTTCACATAATGTATTAGAAACATGTCTTAGCGCTCCCACTTAATTTCTTGCAAATGCAAGCATCTCCATCGTCTCTGATAAACTTTTAAACTCCTTTAACAGTTTCATCACAGTGAAGATTCCAACTCCGCGATGCTCACTTTAACCATTGAAGTTTGCATATGCTTTTAGCATCCTTTTGAATTAACAAAACCCTATGGACCGTGTTATGCACATGTCCTAGGTAACGATTCTATTAGAAGAACTTGTTTTGTTTATTCAACTACCATATAACAAATTATATGTAGTGGTTGCTACATTAATCCGTCTAGACTAAATATCACTATGAAAGATCAAATCTTGTCACAGTCAACCTTTGAACATTTTGTGAACTCTTTCTCAACATGTTGACTATTTCATAGATGTAAAACATCCATGTCTATTTCTTTATAGATCCAGACACAATTGTAAGGTCTTACACCTTTCTCGAGGGTCCTTCAAGTTCAAAACTTGATTTCTCGTGTATGGAACTATCACGGATTTTATGGCTTCAAGCCATTTGACGGAGTCAGGGCTCATCATCGTTTCTTTGCACGTAGTCGGATCATTATTTTCAAATAATGATTTAACTCTCAAATCTTGGTATTTGATTGTTCATCCGATCTACTTGTTTCAATAGGAACTTAGATCTCCGTGACCACAACCTTTGAGGCACGTGAGCCATGAGCATTGTTGCTGCCTTCGGAACACTTTTCGCTGCTGCGCAACTTTGCACATATAGCTAAGGTTCCTTTAACCTTATCAAAGTTGTATTGTCCTCCCACTTTTCTTTTCACGAAAAAATCCTTCCCAAAGAAACTTGACGTTCTAAGTGACAAACACTTTTGTCTCTGGTGTTATGGAGGAATACTCAACAGTTATACAAAGACAGGTTCATCCGACTTTGGTTGCAAACATCTTTCTTATGCATAGCAAACCAATGTTTAAGAAAGGACAACTTGGGTTTTATCCCAAACCATAACTTTATATGGTGTCATTTCAACGGATTATGATGGAGCTCTTTTCAGTGGAAAAACGGTAATCTCTAAAGCTTTTAATCTTTAAAATATAATGGCAGTTTTATGAATTATACCTTTGATCTTACCATGTCAAACAAGATTTAATTACATATCTCGAACGCTCCATACCCTTATGGTGTTTCGGGAAATGCAAATCCACGTAATCCATTCCTTAAATCTTAGGTATTATGCTAAACTCAGAACTCAAATATCTTCCTTTATGATCTTTATCATAAACTGTTTATATTCTTGTTACAATGATTTTGCACTTCATCTTGAAAGTCTTTGAACTTTTCAAATGTTTCATACTTCATCCTTATTAAGTAAATATTCATATATTCACTCAAAATTTCGGGAAAAGCAAATGAAGTTAAAATCCATCGCTCTTGACTACACATAATGGACTTCGTACAACAATATGTACAAATTCCAATAAGCTAGTCTTTCGTTCCCTTTTGGCCTATGAACGAAGTTTCAATTATCTCTAGGAAACTTTCACAAGTGTCATTTGATCAAAAATCAAAAGACTCCAAAATTCCATCCACATGGAGTTTCTTCATGTTTTCTTTCTAGTATAATTTAAACGACGATGTCACTTCCTAAGTGATCTTTCAATCAATTTGTCTTTCGACATCTTTAGCACTAGTTTTATGGATCTGATGTTGTAACACCCTCAGAATCGGACCTATGCAAGTTTTAGCAAAATTCGCCAAACCCGCATAGAAACGATTCAAAGGTGCCCACCAGGCACTTTCGTGCGGGTGGAAAACGAAGTAATAACATTACACAACAGTCCTCGATGGGACCCACAATGTATATATATATAGCAACGACTCAAGGAGCCAAAAATACAGATATAATATACAAAGATCCAAATCACCTTGAAAACGATATAGCGTCCAGCTACGGACAAGATGCAAATGGGGCTAAGAGCCCTGAAGAATAACCAATGGCGTCCATAACTCGCCTGTGCCAAGCGGAAGGGTAACCCGCTAACGGCGTCGATCTCAAAACCGCTTAAACAAAAGGGTGCCGCAAAGGGCAAAGGAAAAGAAGGAGCGCCAAGATCGAGGCCAAGACACCAGCGAGGCTAGAATTCCATGTCCTCGCCACATAGGTATGGTGGATCAAGCGGCAAAGATGCACTAAACAACCTATAGAGACTCGATACAACTTATGCAATCGAGAGGGTAAGAAAGGCCTATTCGATCCAACTCAAGCTAACACCAAACAAACCCATCCCGGTGTTTCCCTCGAGACCAAACGAGGAAGTCAACCGAGGAACTCACACAGCTTGGCTTTTATTTAGTCATTATCGCTGCAGAATTACTAGTCGTATAGATATTCATCCCGATAAAATAAGCAAGGCACTTTTAGTTAACCATTCCGTGATAGTTGCAACAATTACTAATCGTACAGATAGCATGAGATAAACCCAAAACCCAAAGCAGCTTGTTGGTACTTTATTCAGCCATTTCGCTAGAAGTTGCAATACTTACTAGTCAGTACAATGGTCGCAAGCGACACTCCAAACAAGCAATTGTGGGCAGTTTTATTAGTCATTCCATTGTAGTGAAGCTGATTACTAGTCATTATAAAGTCAAATTTATAACAATAAACTTTAGTTATGCTTGTCTATGATCAAGAAACGTGCTCCAAGTCGCCCATATCCATGACACGGCTTTCGAAAGTTTTACCCGGGTGCACCAATAGCAACACACGCCGATCAACCTCTAAAACCAAATCAAACCCAACGAGGCTTTCACGATCGAACAATCACAGATTCAAATATTTCAGGGGCCACCTTGAAGTACACCAACGGCAAGCAAGCTTCGAGACGGACCCAAGGTTTGCGACAATGGTCAGAACGACAAAGGTCCCCAATCGGGGACTGTCGATACCGCAAAACATTACGCTTACCTAATAAAGACAGGTGCTCCTCGCACAATTTAAATACGTAAAGTAGCATGGCATAAGTACAGATAGTAAAAACACCTCAAACTAGTTTGTGGCCCCAAGAAATAAGATCGGATCAAGCTCGCTCGTGGGGTCCCATATACCTCCCGGATGTGGATAGCGCGATAAATCAAGGAACAGGTATCAAGTACTCGGGGTCTTACGGGACACAAGTGGGCGTTCGGAAACCAAATATTATCTATCACCCACCGATGCCTCTGCTTATTTCAATTTTAGTTGTTAAACAGAAATTAAAGTGACGATAAGTAAAACTAGAATCATCTCCAACATCAACATGCGGCAATACATCAGCAACGGTGGCATATGACGACACACAACAGCACTTGAGCAAGCAACTACGACGCGCAAGTCCAACTATCTACCAACAACAGGTAATAGGATGTGGCCAAGGCAATATAGGGCTGCACGGTATATCACAGGTACGGAATCTAAAGCATCGCAACACAGATAGCAATAGATCAACAGGAGGGAAGTAAATTACTATAAAAGTAAGATAGGTAGAAAGGGGGTGATGCTCGCCTGAAAACATTGTCGAAGGTTCAATCGAAGAACGGGGCGAAGCTCACATCAACTCAACGGCCTTATCCGCGAAGAAGCAAAACACTAGAATAAACACCGGATGCAATATTTAATACAACGGCAGAAGATCGGCATGATGCATGCATGATGGATGACATGGCAAAGGTGCGATGCAGTTAGGTCATATTAAGTGGAACCGGGGTCCCGACTATTAATTAGATGATTCCAGTTATTTACCTACCCCGCAATTTAAATGTTGTTTTAACAAGGCAAGATAAGATACCGGTTCGCTACACAAGTTTAAATGAGGTCAAGATACGGCTAGATTTGCCCGCATATGGGCCCCACATTTAATTATTAGGTGAATCGGCATAAGGCCCCCAAACCACATGATATGCATGCGAGATGAATGATTTGATGTGCAACAATTGTATTATATTATGAAATAGGGTTCGAGGAAAGGGTTCACACATTAGGGGTCTCGACGATCTTGGGGTTTCCGGTTCGGGTCGTGGTCCGTGGTTCGACGGGATCAGATCTCGGTTCGTGGTTCGGTTAACTTGACGGGATCGTTCTCGGACATCGAGGGGTAGGTCTTGGCGCATCCGGGTCTCGGCGTCCGAGGGCGTAACTTGTGTCCGGGCGCTGCGATTCTTCCGTCGCGTTCGCGGTCTTCGGGTCATGTCGACGGTCATGGCGTTCGGGGTGAAGCACTTGTCGTATCCGCATCGGCGTTCTTGGCGTTCGGGAAAAAGAGCTTGGCGTTCTGCGTCGGTGTCCTCGGGTTTGCTTCAATCGGGTCCATGGCGGAGGTTTTGGCGTGCCGTGCCGGTGAACTTGGGGCTCCATGCGTCTCGGTGTCCTCGGATCCGAGCGGGAAAACTTGTCGGGCCGGGTTCGGTCTTCGGGGTTCGGGAGGGAGAACTTGGCGTCCGTGGTAGGTCTTGGCGCTTCGGTTTCGGGCCTCGGCCACCTCACCGCGTAGTAGATCATGGCGTTCCGAGAATCGCGGTTCGGCTTCCGACTCCGGGTCGGTCTTCGAGAGTCTTGTCCTCTGCGGAGTGCTGCCTTGCCGAAGCTGCTGTAGGAGGGGGCAAGGCCGGGCCCGCGGTGGTGGCGACGGTGGGGCCGGCTCCGGGCACGGCGGAGGTCGGATGCGGGGCGAGGCTGCTCGCTGCCGGCGCGCCATGGCCGGGCGGCGAGTGAGGGCGGCTCGGCAGCGGTGTCCGAGCAAGCCGGGAGGCCAGCGCAGAGGTGGAGGTCAGCGCAGATGGTCGACGGCGGACGCAGCTCGGAGGGGCGACTGCGGGCGGCCGCCCGAGGAGGAGGCGCGGCCTTCGAGGCGAGGTCGAGGACGGCTCTGGCGGGCTCGGGAGGAGATCGCCGAGGTGGGCGCGTCTTTGGCGGGTGAGGGCGGGCCGGGCGTCTGGCGGCGGCGTGGCGCTTCAGAGAGCGGGGCGGTTGTCTTGTCATGTATGCGCTGGAGTCTTGGCGAGGGTCGGCGTCTGGGCACGGGCGAGGTGGAGGCGGCTAGGCGGCGCCGGGAGGAGGGCGGGCTGGGACGCGGGGCGAGGAGCGAGGGAGAGCGGAGACGGGTCGCCGGGCGGGCGAGGCGAGGGTCGAGCTGCGCTGGGTTAGTGGCTACCGAGGAGAGAGAGGAGATGCTGGGGAAGAAGCACAGGGAGAGGCAGGCGCGTGGAGGGGCCCGCGGGGTGGGACCCGCGTGGGAGGGGATGGACCGAGGAGCGGGGGGGCTGGCGGTTGGTGGCTCGTGGGGCTGGGCGTGTGGCCTGCTGTGGGTGGGCCAGAGGGGTGGAAGGGCCCCAGCGGGCAGGGGGACAGGGCAGGTGTGGGGGTGTGGCGTGTGGTTGGGTGCACAGGGCGGGTCCCTGGTGGGGCCTGTGGCAGCGCAGTGGGGTGGCTGCATGCGCGCTGTGTTGCGTGTGTGCTTGTGTGGTGCGCTGGGGAGGGAGGGAAGAGAGAGAAAAGAGAGATGGGTGAGAGAGGCCACGTGGCAGCGAGGGATAGGCTAGGGAATAGGGGAGGGGTGAGGTGGCGCAAGGGGAGTGGCCAGGGTGATGTGGCTGGGGAGAGAGGGTAGACTAATTGGTGGGCTTAGGATTTAGAAGGGCAGGTGTAGGTGGACCGATCTGTTTATTACGGGGGTGGTCGTTCGGGTCGGGTTGGCCCGTTCGACTGCCCCCACTAAAAAATAATATAATTTTTATTTGATTAATTGGACCGTTTGCAAACCGCTCGCGGCTAAAACAAAATAACCCGGAGACCCGGTTTGGGTTTTGATTTAAAGACGGGGCGTTTTTAGAAAACAAAATAGGTTTTCGAAATTAGTTTTGGCACACAACATATGATGATGACGAAGCAATGCACAAAATCAACGCGATTTTCTAGTAGTGGTTTTGCGGGATGCCACAATTCGACACCACTAACAATGGATCTCGCCCTCGAGATCCGCCTCATGGTACCGGAAGGAAGGTCGGCGATCTGCGTCTTCTCGCTTCGTGTAGATCTTCGCGACACCACTAACGAGGGTTCCTTCTTCATCTGGAAAACGGCGACACCACCAACAAAGGATCGTTGCTCCTGATCGTCGAGAGAACACTCCGGAAACAAAAGGTCGAAGGTAGAGGTATCCACAAATAAAGCCACCCCTAACTTCCGTGGACGGAGTAAATTGCTGGATCCACTGATTCGACGTACAAGAGCGAATGATAAAAGCAGTGGTAGGGTAGCTACTCCATCCCACACTCGAACCATTACTCTGCACGCGAATAGACGGATTTTGCAACCAACTCTCGGAATTAGACTGAAGATCTCGACAAGCGAGGTTCGGAAACAAGGGAGTGTTGCCAGCAGAAATCGTATGAAAGACACACTGATTAGGTTTCGCGGTGGTTCCATTGGTATGAACAACACATGCTCAAGGTTAACCCCAACTTCACCATTGCTCGTCCTTCTCATATGTTTTTCAACGACACTGATATCCAGCAAGGAACACATAGGGATAAAAAGCTCAAGAACAAAAGATTGGAGGAAGGGTACAAGAGACAAGTTGCAGATTGCTGATCGTAGCACCTCCGTTACAAAAGGAAGAAAGCGAAACCCTGAAGGTACGACGGAAACCCAACCGCGAGAAATCCTGGACTCGAAGAGAGAGAAGAGAGCGGATTCAAAACACGTAGAGGTAAGAGGAGAACAGCGGGGGTAAGGAGTAAAACCAGACCTAGTCAGAACTATCCAACCGATTTTGCAAAATAGTTTTGACACTCTACTTCGGCCGTTAGCTAGGTTATCCTACAGTCGGATCGTGGGTATCGCAATCGCTGCGCTCGATACCACTCAGAACACCCTCGAGAATCGGACCTATGCAAGTTTTAGCAAAATTCGCCAAACCCGCATAGAAACGATTCAAAGGTGCCCACAGCACTTCGCATGGTGGAAAACGGTAATAACATTACACAACAGTCCTCGATGGGACCCACAGGCAGATATATATATAGCGACTCAAGGAGCCAAAAATACGATATAATATACAAAGATCCAAATCACCTTGAAAAGCGATATAGCGTCCAGCTACGGACAAGATGCAAATGGGGCTAAGAGCCCAAGAATAACCAATGGCGCCCATAACCCCTGTGCCAAGCCGGAAGGGTAACCGCTAACGGCGCCGATCTCAAAACCTGCTTAAACAAAGGGGTGCGCAAAGGGCAAAGGAAAAAGAAGGAGCGTCGATCGAGGCCAAGACACGGCGAGGCTAGAATTGGCGGTCCTCGCCACATAGGTATGGTGGATCAAGCGGCGGCAAAGATGCACTAAACAACCTATAGAGACTCGATACAACTTGCGGCAATCAGAGAGGGGTAAGAAAGGCCTATTCGGATCCAACCTGAAGCTAACACCAAACAAACCCATCCTGGTGTTTCCCCCTCGAGACCAAACGAGGAAGTCAACCGAGGAACTCACACAGTTGGCGCTTTATTTAGTCATTATCGCTGCGGTAATTACTAGTCGTATAGATATTCATCCCGATAAAATAAGCAAGGCACTTTTAGTTAACCATTCCGTGATAGTTGCAACAATTACTAATCGTGCATGATAGCATGAGATAAACCCAAAACCCAGCAGCTTGTTGGTACTTTATTCAGCCATTTCGTAGAAGTTGCAATACTTACTAGTCAGTACAATGGTCGCAAGCGACACTCCAAACAAGCAATTGTGGGCGTTTATTAGTCATTCCATTGTAGTGAAGCTGATTACTAGTCATTATAAAGTCAAATTTATAACAATAAACTTTAGTTATGCTTGTCTATGATCAAGAAACTGCTCCAAGTCGTCCATATCCATGACACGGCTTTCGTAAAGTTTTACCGGGGTGCACCAATACCAACACACGCCGATCAACCTCGGAAAACCAAATCAAAACCAACGAGGCTTTCACGACCGAACAATCACAGATTCGAAATATTTCAGGCCACCCTTGAAGTACACCCGCAACGGTAAGCAAGCTTGAGACGGACCCAAGGTTTGCGACAATGGTCAGAACGACAAGGTCCCCAATCGGGATCACGATACCGCGAAAACATTACGCTTACCTAAATAAGACAAGGTGCTCCTCGCACAATTTAAATACATAAAGTAGCATGGCATAAGTACAGATAGTAAAACACCTCAAACTAGTTTGTGGCCCCAAGAAATAAGATCAATCAAGCTCGCTCGGGGGTCCCATATACCTCCGGATGTGGATAGCGCGATAAATCAAGGAACAGTATCAAGTACTCGGGTCTTACGGGACACAAGTGGGCGTCGAAACCAAATATTATCTATCACCCACCGATGCCTCCGCTTATTTCAATTTTAGTTGTTAACAGAAATTAAAGTGACGATAAGTAAAACTAGAATCATCTCCAACATCAACATGCGGCAATACATCAAGAACGGTGGCATATGACGACACACAACAAGACTTGAGCAAGCAACTACGACGCTAAGTCCAACTATCTACCAACAACAGTAATAGGATGTGGCCAAGGCAATATAGGGCTGCGGTATATCACAGTACGGAATCTAAAGCATCGCAACACGTATAGCAATAGATCAACAGAGGGAAGTAAATTACTATAAAAGTAAGATAGGTAGAAAGGGGTGATGCTCGCGAAAACATTGTCGAAGGTTCAATCAAGAACGGGCGAAGCTCACATCAACTCAACGGCCTTATCCGCCAAGAAGCAAAACACTAGAATAAACACGGATGCAATATTTAATACAACGGCGAAGATCGGCATGATGCATGCATGATGGATGACATGGCAAAGGTGCGATGCAGTTAGGTCATATTAAGTGGAACCGGGGTCCCGACAATTAATTAGATGATTCCAGTTATTTACCTACCCCGCAATTTAAATGTTGTTTTAACAAGGCAGGATAAGATACCGGTTCGTTACACAAGTTTAAATGAGGTCAAGATACGGCTAGATTTGCCCGCATATGGGCCCCACATTTAATTATTAGGTGAATCGGCATAAGGCCCCCAAACCACATGATATGCATGCGAGATGAATGATTTGATGTGCAACAATTGTATTATATTATGAAATAGGGTTCGAGGAAAGGGTTCACACATTAGGGGTCTCGACGATCTTGGGGTTTCCGGGGTTCGGGGTCAGGGTCCAGGGTTCGACGGGGATCAGATCTCGGGGTTCAGGGTTCGACGAACTTGACGGGATCGTTCTCGGACATCGAGGGGGGGTAGGTCTTGGCGCATCCGGGGTCTCGATGTCCGAGGGCAGAACTTGTGTCAGCGTCGGGGCGCGTCAGATTCTTCCGGTCGGGGCGTTCTTGTCGCGTTCGCGGTCTTCGGGTCATGTCGACGGTCATGGCGTTCGGGGTGAAGCACTTGTCGTATCCGCATCGGCGTTCTTGGCGTTCGGGAAAAAGAGCTTGGCGTTCTGCGTCGGTGTCCTCGGGTTTGCTTCAATCGGGTCCATGGCGGAGGTTTTGGCGTGCCGTGCCGGTGAACTTGGGGCTCCATGCGTCTCGGTGTCCTCGGATCCGAGCGGGAAAACTTGTCGGGCCGGGTTCGGTCTTCGGGGTTCGGGAGGGAGAACTTGGCGTCCGTGGTAGGTCTTGGCGCTTCGGTTTCGGGCCTCGGCCACCTCACCGCGTAGTAGATCATGGCGTTCCGAGAATCGCGGTTCGGCTTCCGACTCCGGGTCGGTCTTCGAGAGTCTTGTCCTCTGCGGAGTGCTGCCTTGCCGAAGCTGCTGTAGGAGGGGGCAAGGCCGGGCCCGCGGTGGTGGCGACGGTGGGGGCTCGGGCACGCGGAGGTCGGATGCGTGAGGCGGCTGCCGGCGCTGCCATGGCCGGGCCATGGTGAGGCTCGGGCAGTGGTGTCGGGCGCAGAGGAGGACGCGCAGAGCTGGAGGGGCGCGGCGCGGCCGCCCAGAGGAGGCGCGGCCAAGGCGAGGTCGAGGACGGTCTAGCGGCTCGGGAGGGAGATCGCCGAGGTGGCGGTCTTGGGGGCGGAGGGCGGGCGGCTGGCGCAGCTCCGGCCCGGGCGCCGCAGAGAGCGGGGCCGGGTTCTTCGAGTCATGGCCAAGACGCTGTGAGTCGTGGCCGAGGCGTCGGCGGGCGGCGCAGGCGAGTGGAGGCGGCTGGGGCGGGAGGGAGGAGAAGCGGCCGGGCGGGGAGGGGCGCGAGGCGGCGGGTCGAGCTGGGGGTTGCCACGCCGGGAGAGAGAGAGATGCTTTGGGGAAGAAGCACAGGAGAGGCAAAGGCGTGGAGGGCCCATGGGTGGGACCAGCGTGGGAGGATGGACCGAGGAGCTGGCGGTTGGTGGCTCGTGGGGGCAGGCGTGTGGCTCTGTGGGTGGGCAGGAGGGTGGAAGGGCCCCAGCGGGCAGGGGGACAGGGCAGGTGTGGGTGTGTGGCGTGTGTTTGGGTGCTGGCAGCGTGGTCCTGTGGGGCCTGTGGCAGCGGCAGTGGGGTGGCTGCATGCTACTGTGTTGCGTGTGTGTGTGGTGCGTGGGGAGGAGGAAGAGAGAAAGAGAGATGGGTGAGAGAGGCCACGTGGCGAGGGATAGGCTAGGGAATAGGGAGGGTGAGGTGGCGCAAGGGAGTGGCCAGGTGATGTGGTGGGAGAGAGGGTAGACTAATTGGTGGGCTTAGGATTTAGAAGGGCGGTGTAGGTGGACCGATCTTTTATTACGGGTGGTCGTTCGGGTTGGCCTGCTGACCGCCTCACTACTAAAAAATAATATAATTTTTATTTGATTAATTGGACCGTTTGCAAACCGCTCGCGGCTAAAACAAAATAACCCGGAGACCCGGTTTGGGTTTTGATTTAAAGACGGGGCGTTTTTAGAAAACAAAATAGGTTTTCGAAATTAGTTTTGGCACACAACATATGATGATGACGAAGCAATGCACAAAATCAACGCGATTTTCTAGTAGTGGTTTTGCGGGATGCCACAAATGTCTCCAACGAGATTTGCGAATCCATCTTTTATGGATTACGGCAATTATTTGAACAACTCTTTTGTTCTCATAATACCCGATAAAACAAATCTTGAAGGCAAGTTTTGATGTTTTAACGAGCAACACAATAACCCTTTATTTGTTCTCGATGAACATCATCACATATTCTTTTGCTAGTTACTTAGGCCATTGTAGTTCATGAATTTTGTTGTTTCGTATGAGGATTCACACCAACAAATTCAGTATCAAATACTTAGAAACCACATTGTTTAATAAGCAAAGAATATAGCCATAACCCGTATATCATCTATATACTCAAGCTGAACAATTCTAGTCTTTTCTTTTCTGCCATATATTTATGAGATTCTCTTTCAGTATTTCCTTTTCTATTTGAAAGAATCTATCAACATCAATAGTGGAGTCATACATATGACACATAGTCCAAAGCGTGTATAGTTAAATATCAATGTCTTTGGACTTGCACTTTGAAGTAGATCACCATTATCAAGTGTTTGGTGTTCTTTCAAATTCCTTTCTTTAGTAATCTCTTGGTGTTGTAAACATTTTACCTACATCAAATATTGACCCTTATCATGGAATTATCCATGATCAAGCTACTTTTAGCTTATAACGGTGAAACATGAGTATAATGTTGCTCTCCAAATCCTTTTGGACGATTAGGACAACTAGTGTCTCCAACCTTTTGCAATTTCTCATAAAATATGAGAACATGACTTTTGCCATATTATACTCTATCATGTTGTAACCAATACTTCGTTTCAGATATCACAATATCTTCCACACATCATGGTTTCTGAAACAACTCTTTCAGATCCTAGATAACCTTGATATTAAGAGAATCCTTTGAATATCAAGAATCATGGAGACAAACATGATACTTATATACTAACACTCGGAATTGTTACTCTTGATTTAATACTAATTATTAAACTTCATGGAGTAACTGAACTTCTTGAAAGTTTGCAATAGGACTTTTAAACTTTAGATTAACACTTCAAAACAATACGATACCAGTTCGTAAAGTAACTAACCAGAATTCTATAGTTCTATCATCTCAATTATAACTAAGCGCAAGGTGGTAAACGGATGTCAATGACTACAACAACTATGCAAATTCACTTTGATTTAGTTTATGATAAATTGAGTTCTAATTAATAATTAAATTAATCTAGGTGAACTCCCACTCAAAACAATATCCCTCACATTGTTTTAGTGATCACACGAACCAAATCCACTACATCAACACCGATCATCACGAGAGTTGATATAGTTTCAATGGCGAACAATCGTCATGTTCATCATATCTACTATATGATTCATGCTTTACCTTTCGGTGATCCGTGTTCCGAGACCATGTCTGTACATGCTAGGCTCGTCAAGATCAAACCTTAGTTTCTGCATGAGCAAATCTGGCTTGCTCACGTTGTATACACTTGCAGAATCTAACACACCCGATCATCACGTGGTGCTTCGAAACAACAAGCTTTAGCAACGGTGCTAACTAAGGGTGAACACTCTATGACTTGAAATTCATGTGCATGAGGGATCATCTTATAATGCTACCGTCGTCTACTAAGCAATACAAGATGCATAAAGGATTAATATCACATGCAATTCAATAATATGTGATATGATATGGCCTTTCTTCTTTGTGCTTCCGATCTCCATCTTCAAGCACGAACATGATCTTCATCATTACCGGCATTGCATCAAGGTCAATGACGCTGCTCCATGATTGTCTTCCACCGGCTTCAACTATTAAAACTACTTTGAATAGACACGCGGGTCTTAACATAAATTAAAGACAACCATATGGCTCCTGCCGGTTGCCAACTTACAATAAGGAACATTGCATACATCATATATAATCACAATCATGGCCATATCACATCACAGCACACCCCTGCAAAACAAAGTTAGACGCCTCTAATTTTCTTTGCATGTTTTTACGTGGTTTGGGGCTTTCAATAAGTGTCGTTCTAACTTACGAACAAGAACCACAACATTGATACTAGTATTGTCAATCACCCGTTGTAAATTAAATCTTAACTATGCTAGGAGAAACAGGCACCCGCAAAGCCACTTATGCAATACAAGTTGCATGTCAAGCGTGGAGCAAGTCTCATGAACGATGTCATGTAAGGTTAGCCCGGTCCGCTTCATCCCAACATACCGCAAGATGCAAAGTACACAAGAAGCAATCGACAATAAAAGCATCAACGCCCACAATGACCATTGTGTTCTACTCGTGCAACATATCTACATATAGACACGGCTCTGATACCACTGTAGGGGTTCGTAGCATGGAAAACAAAAATTTTTCTATCGCATACAAACAAACAAGCCAAGATCTATCTATTAGATTGCAGCAACGAGTCGATGGAATAACTTACCCTCGAAGATTCCAAAGCGGTTAACGAGAGCAGATTCTCGTGGGTGATGTAGTCGTACTCTTTCCGATCTCAAGGTCGCGTAGACGATCCTTCCGGAGTTGCGTTCTGGCAGCCTTGATCGGTCACGTTAAACGAAGACCTTCCTCTCCCTTGTTCAAGCAGGCGGAGGTTGTAGCACTTTCTCGCGATTCCTAAGACAACGGCGTGGTACCTAAGTAGAGGGAGATCCGCAGGCTTCGCCTTAAGCGAGTATGGTGGAGTATGAGAGAGAGATATTAGTGGTCTAGGGTTTAGACACACCAATTAGAAGGCTATAAACCGAAGGCTAAAGCAATTAGAAGCTCTAAACCAAAACGGCTCTAAACCGGAGATTAGAGGATAGGAACTTGTGTGTCTAGAGGAGGCCCGCCTCCTTTTATAGGTGGGAGGGCGGCCAAGGGAGGAGTCCCTCCCAAGTCGGCCTTGGTTGGCGCCCGGCTTGAGGACTCCTTCCCAAGTCGGTTCCAACCACCTCTTGCTTGTTTCCACAGTTTCGCTTTCCACAGTTTTCTGTTTAGCGTTTGACTTTCAAACTGGCGGTTTGACTTTTCAGTTTTGGAACAGCAAGAACACTTAGTACATGATGCAATCATTCAATATGTAATGACACATTCATGTACCCTCCCCGAGTACCGGACAATCCGAACCTTCTAGAACATTCCCGATGAAAACACCTAATCATTCCCGAACTCCAAACGGACTTTCCTTATATGAATCTTATTCTCCGGACCATTCCGGATCACCTCGTGATATCCCGGATCCCATCCGAGACTCCGAACAACATTCGGTCTCTTTCTCATAATACCATAACTACTCAAACAACGTCGAATCCTTAAGTGTGTCTCCCTACGGTTCGTGAATTATGCGGACATGATCGAGACACTTCTCTGAACAATAACCAATAGAGGAATCTGGAAATTCATATGGCTCCCACATATTTCTACGATTACTTTGCGATCGAATGAACCACTTACATACGATACCAATTTCACTTTGTCTCACGATAGTTTACTTATCCGAGGTTATGATCATCGGTATCTCTGCATACCTAGTTCAACCTCATTACCGATAAGTGCTCTTTTCTCGTTCCCGTGATATGTGATCCCTTGTTATCCAGTCACATGCTTGCAAGCTAATTGGATGACATTTCACCGAGAGGGCCCAGAGTATATCTATCCGTCATATGGATGGACAAATCCCACTCTTGATCCATGTGTTTCAACCAATACTTTCCGAACACTCAATGCCACCTTTATAGCCACCCAGTTACGGTATGGTGTTTGATGTCATCAAAGCATCCATCCGGTAAAGGTGATATGCATGATCTCATGGTCGAAGGAATTAGGTTACTATGTATCAGAAAGCATATAGCAATTGAACTATTGAAATGACTTGATCTTTATGCTACGCTTATCTATAGGAGTATGTCCATCACATCATTCTCCTAATGATATGATCATGTATTTAATAACATCTCTATGTTCATGATCAGGAAACCATGATCATATATTAACCAACAAGCTAGTTTAACAAGAGGCTTTACTAGGGACTCTTATTTTAGTTTACAAATCACACAAGTATTAATGTTTCCGGTTAATACAATTATAGCATGGTATGTAAACATTTATCATAAGTGTGAAGATATGATAATAACCACTTTATTATTGCCTCTTGGGCATATCTCCAACAGCCGCACCCACCACTGCCGCGCCATGGTGGCTGGCGCCGCACACCTGGAGCCCTTAAGCTGGCGCCGGGTCGGCCCAGCCCGACCCTCTTCTCTATTTCCTTCCTTTCCTCTCCCCTTACTGAACACAGACATGGCGGCAGCTAGGGTTGATGCTCTCCTCCTCTAATCCCTCCCCCAATTGCTCAGATCTTGAAGAATCTCTCCGTGGATCTTGTTCTTCACCACATCCCCCAGGTATTTGTCCAAGAAATCTCTCATTTTTCCCTAATGTTGATGGTTTAGGGAAACCCTAGTGTGGGAATATTCTTGCTTATTAGTAATTGGTAATTGTTAGTAGTAAGTAGTAGGAATTGTTAGTAGTAATTGTTATGGATAATAGTGTGGGATAGTATGTTTTTGTTATAGATTGAAAATTATTGTTAGTAGTAATTGGTAAGAATTTCTTATGTACATTTTAGTTATAATTTGTTGTTGTAATAAACATTAATACTAGAGTTTGTTGATATAGTAATCCTTCATATACTTGTTAGTTTCATACTAGGAAACTTCCATACTATGAATTCTCCATGTACTTGTTAGTTCTAAATTTTTTTCATAACTATTGGAACCTTTGTCACATAGAGATGCTCATATAGAAAGAATTGTTTATATATTTTTCTCTCATAGATGTTCACATATATAGTTCTACTTTTTTTTAATTAACTAGGATGTCGGAATCAGAATCAGAAGAAGCCCGTACACCACCCCATGTACAACCCGGGTTCATAGAAGACATGTCGCTTCTTGAGTCGTCGTATGACAAGGTTCGCCGTGGCCGCATTCTTGCCGAGGGGATCAAGGTAAGAAAAAAAAAACCTCGAAATCATTATATACTTATCGAGTTGGATGGACATGTTATAATCGAGCCTATATGTGTGCAGCCTCTTGTTCCCCTACGACTTAGGTATCACGGGCATTTCCAAGAGATGATGCGGTACGATGATCGGTACATGGTGCACATCAAAGCGCTAGGATTGCTCTCATTCATCCATATGGTTAATCGTGGTTCACTGCACATGAACCTGCGCTATCACCAGCCACAACCCGGTGGAGGCGGAGACGATAGTTTTCACCTCCGTGCGGTGAGATGATCACTCTACAGACATGTCCATGATCCTTGCACTCCCTATCCGGGGATCCTCTGCATTAACACAGCTCCGGCGGTGGCGTGAGCGGATGTGTGCCCTTACCGGTGGTAAGTGTCCTGGTGACACTATAAACTCAAAGGGGGAGAAATTAAGAGTCACAGCCGGGGCTACTTTCAAGTGGATAGCACAAAACTTTAGTACATGTCCTGAGAATGCTAGTGAGGATGAGATTATTATATATGCCCGTGTGTATGTGTGGTATGTCATCACGAAGACTATATTTGCTGATGGTAAGGGCAACATGGCTCACTGGCACTGGCTGAAGGCCTTAATTGTGATGGATAAAAAATGGAGCTGGGGTTCGGCGGCATTAGCCTTCTTGTACCGGCGGGTAATGGGGTGTTTCTATTGTTCCCCTCTTTACATATGTTCTTCCAACTTATGCATGACTAAGTTTTTTTGCTTTCTTGCGTAGCTGGACGAGGCTTGTCAAAGGACTGGGGCTGAGGCTTATATCGGTGGTCCGTTGCTACTCCTCTCGGTGTGGACGTGGGAACGCTTTCCAGTTGGTAGGCCAAAACATATGCCTTCCAAACCCTATAGTGATGGCGGGGAAAGGTTGAAGTGGCCCACATGGGCTTACAATTGGGACGTGGTCTCAAAGCCTCCAACCGACCTACAAAACGCGTACCTGAGATACACCAATGAGTTTGACAACCTTCTCCCGGAGCAAGTAAGAATTTCTGAACATACACCGTTTAGCATTCCTTTCAAGTGCTCTTTTCATTGAACTATCTTGTTTGCGATTAAGGTTGTACGGGAGTTATATGGTCCTAGGGACAATTTTGGTTGTGAGGAGTTCCGTCTTAACCCACAAAGGCGACGCACGCAATCTATGGTATATGGAGTGCCCATGATATGCATGTGGGTTGTTGAGCATTATATGCCAGCGGGTTATGAGACGCTTTGGTCTCTATCAGCTACCCTCCGGATTACCGTGACAACGAAGCTCTTCATCGGTAAGAATTGGTTCTATACATGTTTTTGAAGACAATGTATGATAGTTGTGTGTGCTTCAAAAGTTGCTCTTTATTCACATACAGGTTGGACAGGCTCAAGAGCAAGAAGACTGACTGGGGCAAGATTCACCAGAAACACGTAACTAGATTTTTTTTATGTGTGAGAGAAGCTAAGAAATCGAAAAGAATGGCTGCAAAACCCCATTGTGAGGACGCTTTCAGCGAGTACCTCCATTGGTTTCTAGAGAACACTCGTGTGAAGCTCCTACCGGATGCATATCCGGAAGATATATTGGAAGAGCCGCTGCATGCGTGGGACGAGCTGAGGAACCTTGAGTACAACCAAGATGTTAGAGAAGGGTGGCAAACCTCCTTTGACCCGTGATGAACTTTGTGCTAAGTCGGTAGTTCATGTTCCCGTTACTATCTTAGTCGGATTTGTGTAATGTGTCATTGCTTTGCTTGCAATGCAGCGCACGGAGGTCCAGAAGCAGGCGGTTGAGTTGGAGGGCGCTTTGGAGTTCCCGAGGGATGAGGAGGGCAATAGCAAGTTAAGGGATTTCGTTAGGAAGCAGGCACAAAAGCTACGACACTTCGCAAACTTGCTTGGTTGTCGGGATCCCGAGGTTGTTGCAACGTAGTCCAAGGAACCGGCAAAGTCCACTTCACGAGAGGAAAGCAGCCCCAACGATGAGCAATCTTCCACGGTAAGAGATAAACTTGAACCGATGACATCTTTCTTGAATTTCCATGTATCACTCTAATGATATCATTGCTCTTATTGTAAAGGCCGAAGACGAAGAGGTGCCGGAAGACATGTCATTGGAGAAGTATCAACGAAAGGTACGGTCCGCAATCAAGCTAAGGCCAAGAAATCGTCCTATTGTCGAGTCTGATCCCGAGGACGAGTCGCGGAAGAAGAAGATTGCTCCGAGGAGAGGAGGCAAGAGCAAGCGTGCTAGAAAGTAGTTGCTAGAAAGGAGAGGACTATGTTGTTTCAATGTTGTGTGAGACTATGTTGGTTCAATGTTGTGTGAGACTATGTTGTTTGAGACAATGTTTTATGTTTGAGTCAAATTGTTATATGTTTGAGACAATGTTAGAAATGCTTGAGTCAAACATGTTAGAAATGTTTGTGTCATGTTACCATCAACTGGTATGATACTCCTTTGCATATTACCATCAACCTTTTTCGTGGCAAATAACTCAAGAGCTTTATCTTGTGATTCAGCCACCACTTCCTTGTATGCAAACCAACGTTGCTCCGAGCTGATACGCATTGTCTTCCAACGGTTGTGCATCCCAAATCCCACATTGTGCCTACCCTCAAACTCAACAACATCACTAGGATCCATCCAATTCAAAACTACTCGAACTTGTTGCAACACCTCCGCATAGTTTGGACTACGATCAAACACCAAGTCAATCTCATCCGGGTGTGGCTCAATATTGCCTCTCAAGAAAGCTTCCTTATCCATATGATGAACATGGACAATTCTATCCATCCCTAAAATAAATATAAGAACATAACGGTACATAAATTAAATAAGTATCTATGCCGAAATTTACACTAACAACAAGCTCATACAACCATACCCTAACCCTAACCCTAACCCTAACAATCTTATCAATATACATGAAGGTTTAATATAACAATTCTAACTCTATATATCAACCAAAGACCTCATTGATCCATACAAATTTACATATCCAATTGGTGGCATAGCATTTGGAGGAATTTCTCAATCTAGGGACAAATAACTTAAAATTTGCGGATGAAATTGAGGGGAGAAGAGGAAAATACCTTGGTGAGGCGATTGGGGAAGAAATCCCCTAAGTTTTTATTCAAATCTTGGGGTTTTGAGTGGAGATTGGAGAAGAGTGAGCCCTAGCCGCCGCCGTTCTAAGTGGTGAGGGGAGAGGAAAGGAAGGAAAGAGAGAAGAGGGTCGGGCTGGGCCGACCCGCGCCAGCTTAAGGGATCCAGGTGTGCGACGCCAGCCACCATGGCGCGGCAGGGGTGGGTGCGGCGCCACCTCCAATGGCGCCGCACTTAGGTTCTAGGGTCCACGGAGCCAGCGTGGTAGGGCGTGTCGCGCCAGCCTTGAAGCTTGCGTCTTGGCCAGCTAGGTGGCGCTCAGACGAGCCAAAGCAGCTGTGCCGGGTCCCAGCCGGACAGCGTGGCAGGCCTGCGGCGCCGTCCTATCTGGCGCTGCACAAGAGGCTGCGGCGCCGCGCGGGCGGAAGTGGCAGAAAAGGGTTATTCCGTCTGATTTTTTTTCGAATAGGGTTAATCTTTGAATTTCTTACGACTTCAGGTTATTTTTATTTAATTTACCGCACGCAAGGTGTGTGTGTGAGCGGGGGGCGAGGGTGGGGGGGAGTAAGTACTACCTTGCACGGTTTGGTAGGGTAACAAAAGAGAAAGGATGTACCGGGCGCATCGGTGTGAAGGCCCCGGGTAACAGTGTCAGACAAGAGCACGTCGATCAAGACAATAATGGTTATTCCCATCCCTGTCCCGCTTGATGATTCTAGGGTGTTCCATTGTGTCAATAACTTTGACATCTTTATGTTCGTGGAAAACATGTCCTGCCCTAATTTGAGGGAAAGATCAATCTTGTATGGGACTATAGGAGGTCCGTACCATCCCATATTGCGTATGATATTCCATACGTTCAGGTTTTAGTCCATAATACAGAGAAATTTTTAGATGGTTCCATGTGTGTTTTTGGATCATCTTTACTGGCAATCGATTCCGTGCAGGTTTGCCCTTGACGGTGCCCCCTCTATCGCCACCTGACCTTGTTGACGAACACTTGGATGGTACCTAGGCGTCTTCCCTGGGGTGAGGGGGTGTGTAATCGCGCAGGCGCGTGAGTCTCCTCCTCCGACGGCCGAGAGGACAGAGGACAGGCGTTATCTCATTGTGGCTCTCAACGACCAAGTGTGCACGGTCTTCCAAGTTCCAAGATAAAACTAGATCAAAATTTATTAATGCTTTGAAAACACTTAGACCGGCCCAATTGGGTATCATAGGTGATATCATGCACCACATGCATGCAAAATTCTTAGGCCACTACGGGAAAAAATGTCGCTGCCGTGTAGACACGTCTTTGCCGTGTGCCAAACGCACCGGAACACGGCAAAGACAGTCTTTGCCGTGTGTAACTCAGAAAATACACGACAAAGTACGTGAACATGACAAATTTCTAAAAAAGAACACGGCAAAGAAATATACATGGCAAAAACCCATAAAGAAACACAGCAAAGAAAATACACTCGGCAAAGTCGACAACAGCACACAACATAGGTGTTGTCACGGCAACGAGGTGGGACCCGTGACCCCACAAATCTATTTAACGGGAGGAGCTAACGGCCGCAGACGGTGGTCTCTTTGCCGTGTGCCCTCGCCGGTCCTTTGCCGTGTGTATTCTGCAGTACACACGGCAAAGTCCCTTTGCCATGTGTATTCCGTAGTACACACGGAAAAGGGCCTTTGCCGTGTGTATTTTGCAGTACACACGTCAAAGTCCTTTTTTATTCTTTTTTTGCCTTTTATCAATTACTCTTAGGAAAATCATAAATAAATCATTCTAATTCAGAAAAATACAAATAATATATCAAAATTTGCAGAAAAATAAGATCTATCTATATACACTCAAAAATTAGATATTTATATCGAATAAGAATCTTCATGCTCGTCGTTTTAACCATAGTTTAAAAGAGTCATAAAAAATTCAAAAACAATCGAAACAATGCGAAACCTTCGCGTGGTGTCATATTATGTGACATGGTTTTAAGGAAAAATATCAAACTTGTTATATTGAATATGTCTCAAAAAAACCTTCACAAAATGACCTATCTCACTCGAGGTTTCCTGGCTTTCGGGTCAAATAACCAATGTTATGGCTAGAATCAAGGCATAGTTTGTGATAATCTGCCCATATTGTGCATGCATGTGAATTATGGAATGACGAATAATGTTGCAGGAGGAAGTTTTTCTTTTCGTTGCACCAAGAAGGCATTTTCCATTTTCTGACCGAAAAAACGAGAGATTTTATGAAGCAACCACCAAATGGATAATTTAAAATGCTATCATCCTATTTTTCAAAAATATTAGACCACCTTAAATGGACAATATCCCAACGGGGGGATCTCAAACCTTCTGTCCACTTCAGGTGAAAAAAGACAAATTCCTGCCGAAACGGCAAGAAGTGGGTCAGATATAAACTACAGGTACATGATCTGATGGGCATTATTTTTTACAAAAATCATTTTTAGATTCACAATATACAATTTCATTAGAGATCCAGTGAAATTTTAGAGAGGCTCAGCTCCGAGCTAAGAATCTTCATACCCGTCGTTCGACAAAGTTTGTCGATAGTTTAAAATAGTCATAAAAAATTCAAAAACGATCGAAACAATGCGAAACTTTCGTGTGGTGTCATATTATGTGACATGGTTGCAAGGAAAAATATCAAACTTGTTATATTGAATATGTCTCAAAAAACCTTCACAAAATGACCTATCTCATTCGAGGTTTCCTGGCTTTCGGGTCAAATGACCAATGTTATGGCTAGAATCAAGGCATAGTTTGTGATAATCTGCCCATATTGTGCATGCATGTGCATTATGGAATGGCGAATAATGTTGCAGGAGGAAGTTTCCCTTTTCGTCGCACCAAAAAGCCATTTTCCATTTTACAAACGTAAAAAACGGGAAATTTTATGAAGCAACCACCAAATGGCTAATTCAAAATTATACCATCCCATTTTTCAAAAATACTAGACCACCTTAAATGTACAATGTCCCAACGGGGGATCTCAAACATTTCCGTCCACTCCAGGTAAAAAAGACAAATTCCTGCCGAATCAGCAGGAAGTGGGTCAGATATGAACTACAGGTACATGATCGGATGGACATTATTTTTTACAAAAACAATTTTTAGATTCACAATATGCTATTTCATCAGAGATCCGGTGAAAGTTTAGAGAGGCTCAGCTCCGAGCTAAGAATCTTTATACCCGTCGTTCGACAAAGTTTGTCGATAGTTTAAAAGAGTCATAAAAAATTCAAAAACGATCGAAACAATGCGAAACCTTCGCGTGGTGTCATATTATGTGACATGGTTGCAAGGAAAAATATCAAACTTGTTATATTGAATATGTCTCAAAAAACTTTTACAAAATGACCTATCTCATTCGAGGTTTCCTAGCTTTCGGGTCAAATGACCAATGTTATGGCTAGAATCAAGGCATAGTTTGTGATAATCTGCCCATATTGTGCATGCATGTGCATTATGGAATGGCGAATAATGTTGCAGGAGGAAGTTTTCCTTTTCGTCGCACCAAAAAGCTATTTTCCATTTTACGAGCGTAAAAAACAGGGAATTTTATGAAGCAACCACCAAATGGCTAATTCAAAATTCTACCACCCCATTTTTCAAAAATACTAGACCACCTTAAATGTACAATGTACCAACAGGGGGATCTCAAACCTTTCCGTCCATTCCAGGTGAAAAAGACAAATTCCTGCCGAATCGGTAGGAAGTGGGTCAGATATGAACTACAGGTACATGATCGGATGGGCTTGATTTTTTACAAAAATCATTTTTATATTCACAATATGCTATTTCATTAGAGATCCAGTGAAAGTTTAGAGAGGCTCAGCTCCGAGCTAAGAATCTTCATACCCATCGTTCGATAAAGTTTGTCGATAGTTTAAAAGAGTCATAAAAAATTCAAAAACGATCGAAACAATACGAAACTTTCGCTTGGTGTCATATTATGTGACATGGTTGAAGGAAAATATCAAACTTGTTATATTGAATATGTCTCAAAAAACCTTCACAAAATGACCTATCTCATTCGAGGTTTCCTGACTTTCGGGTCAAATGACCAATATTATGGCTAGAATCAAGGCATAGTTTATGATAATTACCCATATTGGGCATGCATGTGCCTCATAGAATGGTGAACAATGTTGCAGGAGGAAGTTTTTCTTTTCGTCGCACCAAAAAGGCATTTTCCATTTTCTGAGCGAAAAAACGAGAGATTTATGAAGCAACCACCAAATGGCTAATTTAAAATGCTACAACCCTATTTTTCAAAAATACTAGACCACCTTAAATGGACAATATCCCAACGGAGGGATCTCAAACCTTTCTGTCCACTCCAGGTGAAAAAGACAAATTCCTGCTGAAACGATAGGAAGTGGGTCAGATATGAACTACAGGTACATGATCTGATGGGCTGATTTTTCACAAAAATCATTTTTAGGTTCACAATATGCTATTTCATCAGAGATTTAATAAAAGTTTAGAGAGGCTCAACTCCGAGCTAAGAATCTTCATACCCGTCATTCGACAAAGTTTGTCGATAGTTTAAAAGAGTCATAAAAAATTCAAAAACGATCGAAACAATGCGAAACCTTCGCGTGGTGTCATATTATGTGACATGGTTGGAAGTAAAATATCAAACTTGTTATATTGAAAATGTCTCAAAAAAACCTTCACAAAATGACCTATCTCATTCGAGGTTTCCTGGCTTTTGGGTCAAATGACCAATGTTATGGCTAGAATCAACGCATAGTTTGTGATAATATACCCATATTGTGCATGTATGTGCGTCATGGAGTGGCGAACAATGTTGCAGGAGGAAGTTTTCCTTTTCGTTGCACCAAAAAGTCATTTTCTATTTACCGGGCACAAAAAACGGGGTGTTTTATGAAGCAACCACCAAATGGATAATTCAAAATGATACCACCCCATTTTAACAAGATTATATGGATGTCATATTTGGATTCCTCACATTTTTCTGATCGATTTAGACATTTTATTTGTCGAATTCCGATTTACGGATTTAAATATATGAATTATTCCATATTAAATAGAAAAAGGAAATAAAATAAAATCATTTTATTTTTTATTTGGATTCAAGATTATTATTACTTTTCATTATTGTTTACTTAAATAATTGTTTGGAATCTAAAACTGAGATGTGTGACATCATGGCCCAAGAGTTAATAGGATTGATATGAAAGTATTAGCAACAAGGTATGATTTCTTTCTTGGAAGCTCATTCGGAAGGAACGAAAAAGTTAAGCGTGCTAGAGCTATAGTAGTGTTAGGATGGGTGACCCTAGGAGAAGTTTGATTATGAGTGCAATTTGACCTAATATTTAACATGCAAAGGGTTAAAATATTCTATACGAGATTATCAAGTAAATAATATTCAAAAAAGTTTGAAACAATTTTTTTTTAAAAAAAGACAGTTTCTTTGCCGTGTACTTTTTCTATGAGACACACGGCAAAGAAAACTTCTGTGCCGTGTACTTTTTGAGGAGACACACGACAAAGACACCTTCTTTCCCGTGTACTTTTCGAGAAGACACACGGCAAAGAATAGACATCGTCATCTCCGCGGGAACCGTTATCATACTTTACTTTGCCATGTCTACGCATGTGACACACGACAAAGCCTTTGCCGTGTCTTATTTAGAAAACATACGACAAAGGGCCTTTGTCGTGGCGAACGTTGTTGTATGGCATTTGCCGTGTGTATACACACGACAAAGCCTTTGCGTGTTTCGAAAGGCCTTTGTCGTGTCTTTTGCCCACACGGCAAAGAGTCTGTGTGCCGTAGTGGGCCTTTCACAATGGGTGTATCTTAACTCTATATCCTAGGCAATTTGCTTATGTGGCATCTTAGTTAATGATAAAAAGAGTGGTGTTGTATCTTAGCTAAACTACACCTCTCGCACGCAACCATAGGCAGAAAAAATTGGCTAGCCCAATCATATGCATGCATGAGGCCCAAATTATTAAATGCACGAACCTTTTAGATACACCCTTAAAAATTGTACTAACCGTTTCTTAGAATATGTCGGTGCCTATGATTGCGTGCTAAGTAACAGTCCATTATGAAAGATCTTATGTGTTAGTGTAATTAATGATGAGAGAGATGCTAGTAGTATTATAGGTAGATACGGTATCATCATAGCACGTAAAAAAAATTAGTGTCAAAAAAATCTTGTACAAAAATTTGTATTAAGATTCTACAAAACAATAAATACTATAAGTCTATGATACTAATACATGATACTTTCTCAATTTCGGATTATAGGGCAAATACGTATTTTTAAAAAATAGTTTAACCGTAAATTTGGTCAACAATATATGAATCATATGTTACAAAAATTATACCACCGAAACCGTATTTTAAATATGAATCTAATGGTATAATTTTTTAAAATATGGTTTGTATTTTGTTGACCAAATTTATAGTCAAATTATTGTTTTTAAAGTATGTATTTGCCTTATAAACCGAAATGGAGACAGTACCATGCATTATAGATATATTATCATACACTATAGTATCATATGCATGATATTAACATATGATATCTCCGTTGTGACTAGTCTTACATAGCCAGTTTAAAGCACACTTATACGGTTCTTCATCCGCTCATCCACGTTAAACTTTTTACACATACTCCTATTCCCTCCGACCCATATCAGTTGACTTTAATTTGTCAAAATTTGGATGAACCTATATACTAAATATAGTCTAGATTTATCTAAATTTATGAGTCAACTAATATGGGTCAGAGGAGGTACTATTGATTAATTCAGTCTCTAAGAAATCGAAAGTGGCCACACGGTCACACAACACAATAGTGCTTGCATCACGTATTATCTATAGGCTTAAGCCTGAGCACATGCAGATGTTCTGAGGGCATTTGCCGCACGTACTGCCGCTGCATTGTGGGCCTATATCGCTCCCTCTCCCTGTCTGTGGGCCAGCAAATCTGGTCTTCCCATGTGCCTGCTGCACCGGCGGGCACGGGCAGTGGGCGTTGGCCTCCCTGGCCCTCCCCCAATCTTCTTTTGGTCTCCCCTCCTGGTCTCTCTCCTTCCTCGCCGATCTCCCACGCAAAGCAGCGACGAGAGGGTTGGCGCCGCCACGCCGCCGGCCTCCGCCTATGTAGCTTGCTTCTTCTCCGGATCTTTCCTTCTCCAACGACCTTGCCCAACCTCGCTCGCTCACAGAAGCAACGTTTCTAGGGTTAGCATAGCTCACCCCCAGCCTCCACCGCTGGCACCCGCCTTCTCTCTGGCTCCACCCTTCTCCGGGATCCATCCTTCTCCGGCCAGGTCTACGCCTCCACCCCCCTGCCCTCTTCGTCGACCACCGGCGGCGGAAGAAGGACCACACTGCCTTGGACCAGGCGGAGGTCATTGCTAGGTGTGTCCTCTCACCATTACTTTTCCCTTTATCCACACAGTCAATCATGTCGATTCAGTCATAGTGACAGAGACCTTGACCAACCTGCAAACCATCCAAGTCAGAAGCTGCCTTGTAGTTGCTGGTCATCTTGAGAGGCCAAAGTTGTTCCATATGCAAGCAACGAAAGAATATGAATGCCATGTCTCCTCTACGACATGTAGGCAGGCTCGTCTGCACAAGCATATATATATATGTAATGAAGTTTATAGTTAGTGGAAGAGAAATTATTGACTCCATCCTAGGCTCCACCAAGGCATCGGTGATCTATTTTTGCTATCACAGATCACATACCTTGCTTGGTCGGCTGATGATTGAACACATATCAGGCACCTAATGGATTAATATGTGCAGGAGCATCGCTGGGCTATTTCAGTTGCAATCCTGAGATGATCCATGGGCATTATTCATGTGTACATCCTAATTAAGCTTTAATTACACTGTCATGTTCCATTTAGGTGCAACAAAGAATCCGCTTGGGCGTCTACTCTATTTTATGCGTGCAATTGTATATGCCCAAGACACACTATATGTGTTTATTCCAAGAGAAACGGAGCCACTCTGTTATTTAGAGGGTAAAAAAGACACACTTAAGGCCTGCAAAATGGCTCTGTTTTGGTTCCTGTTTGAGCCCATCAACAATGCTAATGGTAAAAATTATTCTTTCCTTCCTTTTTATTATAGACTTCAAACGCTGGGTACATATGGTCCTGGAGTTGGGCAAATCAACCCAAGCATGCTCTGTAGATAATGAAAGCTTTTATTTCTCCCGGTGCTCTGCATCATAGATGTATAAAAGCTAACTTATTGCATAGTTATTACAAAATCAACCCAAGCATGTTTTGTGACTATTGTCCGTAAAAGGATTATGTGGTTTACTTCACAAATGTTTAGATATTTCCTTTTGCAATTGGTTTATGTTAAGAATCTATGCAACTATTACAGGATTATTTATTCTAGAAATTAAACCGCACTTTGAACTCTCTCTTTGACATACATATAGAAGTGGGAAGTCACCATCTTAATATATACTGTCTATACAAAACAATGATTGACATGATCCATCAGCGGCCACATGATTTTCTTGCATTCATTTTCAGGCCTTGACAAACTTAGTGGTCTTCTTTACAATGCTGATGAAGCACAAATTTTGCATGGCTGTTAGGGCCTGTAGACAAAGCCAGCTGGAACAAACCAGGTAATGTCTCTAATCATACTTATCTAAGTATAAGGTACTCCTATTGTTCCAAAATATTTAAAGTTTCAGATAACACCGTCAGACACTACACTGCCAGTTATTTTTATACAAATATGTAAGTCAAGTAATTAAAAGAAATTCCTCTAAAAAGTAATTAAAAATTGCAGAATTACAGATATTACTTTATGACACATCTAATGGTATTTTTCGGCACCCACAGTAATAATTCTATTACATATTATAAGTTAAAGCTAGAGAAGTCCGTGAACATGCTTTCTAGGAAGTCATGTATTTGAGAACGGATATAGTTCTCTTTTGTCTTTCAACTACCAAGATTTTTCTCTAAGCATTCTTCTCATTTTATGGTGTTTTTACTCTTCATACTACAATATAATATGAGTTGTACTATCCAGAGATTCCAGAGGGAAAAGCAGAAAAAATCTCAATGTCCAAGAGACTGGATAGAGCTGAACTTTTAGCATATATGCATCATCTTCCTTTGCAATTTTGTACATATGAACATTTATTATACACTTGGATAATGTCGTGTTGTCTCTGCTTCAAAAATGGAAGTTTATCCAGCACTAGAAATTACAATCATTCTGTATAGGTAAATGATGAACTTTCTGGCATTTTACAAACATAAAAAAAGACATGGAGCTAGCAATATTTGCCAAAAAAGAGAGATAGCATTCAGACCAATGTGGTAAACTGGTATTTATTTAGTAGTATACAATTAATAGGTGAACCATGCTTTTGAATGGATGCCCTTCTGTAAACTAACCTAGGCAAAACAGAAAAAATGAAACTACTTTTTCAACTCCGTCTATGCGTTTTAAGAATATAGTTGGTCCTAATCCTGGGTAAATAAGGAGGGTTATGATAGGAGTGGCGAGCCAACGTAAAAACCAGTTGTTTCTATGGATATGAACCCAATAGAATTTCGTTGGGATGTAACCCTATTAGGGACGCGTCATATCAACCTGGATGCGGTGTTAAGTGAGCAAGGGCCAGGTCACCACTACCTTAGTGGTGTGTAGCGCACTACATCATTGTCCAACTGTAGTGAAAAGTGAGCAAAGAGTCTTTACATCTCAGTAGACAGATGTGAACAGTAAGGAGGCTACCCGAGACAAATAGGTTTAGAGTAGGTAGTTGGAATGTAGCATCTTTGGTGGGGAAGCTACGGGAGTTAGTGGATGCTGAAATTAGGAGACATATAAATTATCTATAGGCTTAAGCCTGGTCACGTGTAGATGTTCTGAGGGCATTTACCGCACATACTGCCGCTGCATGTGGGCCTATATCGCTCCCTCTTGCTGTGTGCGAGCCAAGGAGGCTGGTCTTCCCGTGCGCTGCACCGGCGGGCAGTGAGCGTTGGCCTCCCGGCCCTCCCCCAGTCTCTCTTTGTAAGAAAACTCAGTTATACTGTATAAGAATATAAAAAGCAATGTTGATCTTCCTTCTTAAAGTTAGTGTTTGCCTATTTACCATAAGAATTGAGATGATGCCACTTTCCCCAGAATTTACGCTCTCCCCTCTTAATAGGTTAGGTTATTATGCAAGTCATCACGTAGAGACGTTTCCGTGTGATGTATTCATTTCCGTCTCTAGAATGGCAGATCACCTCTTTGTAGGGATGCTTCTTGAGATATTTCACATGGCGTCATGAATATTTTGAAGAGACAACTAAAAAATGTTTTTGCCAATGTATGGATATGTACTAAGACGTAATGCAATACGTATTTAGTAGTAAGAACTTAGTATGCATTTTCTAAGGGAAAAACATAAGTTTCCGTTAGATTAAAAAATTCTGCACGAGCATGAATTAGGAAACTTGACCAAAAAAATCGGTCTTGGAGCTGACCTTTTATATTTTCTTGCTTCATCTTTCTGTTTTGCAAAATATAAGTCCCTAATAATATTGTCTTCCACATTCTCCCCTTGCCTCCACATCTATAGCTGCCACCACACTTCTTCAACTGCCCATCGAAGATCGAATCCGCTGTTCCCAGTTTTGTGCTTCTCAAATCCATATCATGCAGATGTTCATGTTCCATTATTAAATCCATACCTTGCAGATGTTCATGCCCAGTTTAATATTAGGTAAAATAGGAATACTCCAAATTTAGAGGTCAAAACATTCTAGATAATGTGTTCTCTAGATTAATTATGGTGTTCACCAATCAGGATGTCGAAACTACACCTTAGGACATGGCTAGGCTTTGTCTTAGAGTAACACCACCAATATATAATTTTGTGTTGTGGTGACGGATTTTTGGCATCATCCATTAAGAACATGATATGTTATAGAGATGCACATTGTATTAGATTTGTTTGTGTGAATAAATAGAATATCTTTGCATGCTTCTTATTTCTGAATTCATAACCAAACTAGCTCCATGAAGTTTTCTATATTAATTCTTATGTTACTACCTTAGCCCTCTAATTATGGTTTGAGTCACCGTTTACATAAATATTATGTGCTTCATGAATGGATAGGTGGAAGCTTCACTGATGTTAGTTTGAGAAGAAGCTTAAGGTCAGCAAAACAAGAGTGTGATAATCCCATCTTTTCCTATGACCTCTAACAGTTAGTTGCTATATCTTTGACCTGAGTTTTGAGAAATTACTAGATAAATGTGTGATCTACTTAGGAAATGGGAGATTTTGATAACACAGAAAGATATGATATGTCTATTGGTACCCAGCCAAGCAGAGAAATTTTGTGTCAGGTAATATTCTTTCATAGCTTGAGTCCATACACATTTGGCGTGTGGCTTTTTGTCAGACAGTGTTGTGCCTTATGTAGCTATATTCATCATCATCAGTTCATATCTTGTTTGCAGGGAGATGGAATCCATTGTTTTTTACCAGAATCCTAGGTGAATAAATTTGAGCATGTTTAGTGGACAGTCTGGTGTACTATCTCCAGTAATTTGTCGTTATGCCTATTAAAGAACAGTTCCGGCCAACGACCCATATGTTCGATCCACGTTTCACACCATGCAACCTATAGATGATAAATAACATATGCATTTTGACCAAAAATTGTATTGTACCATACTCTTTTCTTTTACACTGTTACAACCTGAGGTCATTCTCAGCCTCCTGATGGGTGTATCATCGGTTGGTGTAGTTCAACCTCGGTCAACTCTGAAGGTAAAGAGATGTGAAAAGGAACCTACGGATAACGGATGCTAGGTACATCTTGGTTTCTGACCTATGCTATTTTATTTGGAGTGCATATTTAACTAAGTCCATGTAGTCTTCTTGGGAGGAAAATATTTTGATTTCTCCTCTTTTACTCAGAGTAGCATTTGTTTCTTTTCATATGCATCACGACGATTGTAACTCTGAATAGAGCTAATGCAGAGCAACTCGATGCAGATATCTGATAAGGAGAAGCTGTAGAGATTCTATAGTAGACCTCATTATGGGTTGTACTTTTAAGATACATGATATAACTTTTATTTCGTTGTAATGATAGTGACATTAAGTCCATACATTGTCAGCAACTAAGTAATGGATTAATTAGGGTTTGTTTTGTTTTTAGTATCCTGTGTTATAGCTATGTTGGCTCTGTTAGCTAGCAACGGGTCTAAGATATGTGTTAATCTTGCTAATCAGGATATATCGTCTTTTAGAAATAGGTATTTTTTCCTTACAAGATTGGAGTTCAGTCTCTGGGGCAATGTTGCTTTGAGGCTGATGCACAAAACTTTATTTTGTGCAGAATGGTTGGATTGGAGTATTCTGTTGAGTGGATTGCTGAAAGAGGGCAATGATTTGAATCTACAAAAGGGAGCCTGCTACCGTGGCTTATCTGTATAAGCTCTAATAAGTGGTTTGTAGGATGTGTTTTTCAAGATCGTGATCTAATAAAGCACTACATTTGCAGAACAATATTTTCGCTCCAAGATTATTGTCCAGGCTATGACACCAAAACCAAACCGGTGGCGTTTGTTTTTCAGATGAAAGTGATACAGATTGTGTGTTTTTCTTTTGATTGAGAAGAGCTTGGGTAGACATTCTTTAGTATGTACGTGTGTATCTTGATGTGAAACAAGAGGACACATGTTTCTTTTGTACCTACTATTTGCCGAGGAGTAAAACAGGTTGTCATTGATCTAAGAGGAAATTAGTCATATAAAGCTTGGAGTGTGTTGTAGTGTCGTTTTAAAAATCTCTTGAGTGATAGAGTGGGAGGCTTGTGATTCTCATCCGGATGTGTCTCATCCTTTATGTAAAATTTGTCATGTGCATTGAGTCACTAGTGGAGCAGAAGAAAACGCGCACAATTCTACCACACAAGCCACGTTGTGCCAAAATGAAAATCTGCCGGCGAGGCGAAGCTCGCATATTTATCTAGTACTAGATTTAAGCCTTGGCGCACGACCCCTCCGCACTGATTTACACTATATAACGGCAACAAAAATCAGGTGGCAAAATGATAATGCGTTCTTTAGAGAATTCGAAACACCATGTATAATATTAAATTCAAGAAGATAAATATTTTGTATAATTCTATTAAGCATGGATAAAATCTATTACTCCAAAAAATCCTGCCCACGAGACCGACACGTGGGCCCGACATCTCTCCACAGGAAATAAACGAGGATGGCCAGAGAGGAGGACAAGCCTTATGCGTAAAAGGTGTGCAGCCAGCGGTTTTTTTTTACTGCACACGGGGCTAAAACCGTCTTAGCACCATCAAACGGCTCAGATCTTATTTTAGAGCCCGATCCAAAGGTCCACGTCATCTGGCCAGCCTAGAAGCTCCATGAGGTAGCACCAATAACACCTCTGGATTTAAAACAAATTCCGTCCACAAGAAAGAAGAGGAGATTCAGAGACCAATCCACCAATATCGATGGCTCAAGTTGCATTGCACGCGATCTTATTAGGACGCATGTACCTTCTATTTTAAACAACCAGATCAGCCACTGCTCCCAATACTAAGGGCCCGTTTGATTCAAAGGATTTACAAAGGAATTCTATAGGATTCCAATTCATAGGATTTTTTTTAATAGGGTGTGTTTGATTCAAAGGAATGAATCTTCTAAAATTCCTATGCATTGCTTTCCTACACTACAATCCTATAGAATTTTTAACAAGAGGTGAGACCGCTTGGAAAAATTCCTACGTGTCTATGACAAATATGACATGTACCTAAGCCTTATAAAATTTCCTGCGTTTTTCCTGCGGTTCAATCAAACAGCTTATATTACCGTTTCTTCAGTTTTCATTTCTATAGGATTCTAAGTGTCATGCCATTCTATTCCTGCACTTTTCCTATTCTTATGTTTTACAAATCCTTTGAATCAAATGAGCCCTAAGATAGCAGTATACAAGAGGCCTGATCGGACATGCAACGTATGTTAGGTATGTGTGATTTTTACGTCTATATGCATTAATGGTATGCATGCGGTCTCCATCATATTTAAATTCCAGGGAGAAGTTAAGTGCACTACTAGCTAAAATTGATCACAATCTACGTGTCTCAAAGCTTTGAAAAAGCCCACAACTCATATTTGGACGTTTAATTAAATAGGCAAATGAAAGCTTTGAAAAAGGGCCACCACTTACATATTTTGATTCTTATTGATTTGACACTATCTTCCTAAATCCTATTTGGGGATCTCTTAGAACAGGTCACACGGGGACAATTTTTCAGAAGCTTTGGATTTTACCGCATGCAACTTTGGGATTCGTCTAATATCCATGCAATTCTTACACATCAAAATGTAAATGAAAAACTTGTGCACTCTTACAACTATTACTATGTTAGTCCCAATAAATATAAAAAAAGTTGTCAAATATCATAATAGTACAAAAACAAATTCAGAATACATGGATATGTTCTTATGCGTGTGCTACATCAAGCGAGAGATATTCAGAAGTATTGATCTTGGTTAAATTAAGAAATAATTTCAAAAATAAGCTAGAGCTTTGCCATTGCCTAGAACTTCTGGATTGCATTAAAGCTTCATTATCGATAGGTTTATAGGTTCTACTTATATTTAAATAACTTGATATTACCTTGTATTTTTCAACAGTACAACAATTCAAATAATCATACTTGAATTTATGTTTGGCGATCAGATCTTGATTGTAATTCTTGAATATCCGTCAAAACTTACTTTTATGCTATACAAATATAGGGAGGGGCATTTGCCCCCCCCCCCCCTAACCATGGTTCTAGGTAAACAATATTTCTATGAGTTCTTCCTACCAAACATGGCATACAATACATGAACAAAAAAACATCAAGAGATGTTGCACACATTTTTCCAGTATGGTATACATTTTCCTAACCATGTTCAGATAGTAACCATGCCTGGCGTAGACTTCATGTGGCCGCCTCGATGCCAAAGGAAATATATCCTATGCATACAACAATTTATGTCAGACCAACAATCAAGATGTCTGTGCATGTGACTTCAATGGTCTCGCCAACACGACTAATGTCAACCGCTCCTACAGAACCCGTCGGTTCAATGTCAGGATCACTTCCAACAATAGGGAAGCAGCGAACGACGGTTCTGCTGAACTGATGAAAGCTGCAAGAAGATGATGGCTGCTAGTTTGGAACATTATTTGCCGCTATATGTTGTGTTGTGGTAATTTCTCACATGCATTCCATTGATGCTTATTCTCATCTGTTCTCAAGTTTCCGGCATTGCCTATGTGATTGAGTGTATCATACTTCTGCGGTACTACAAGTTTTATATCTTTTTTGGATAAAGGGAATACATTATATCGCGAAGATACCAATTACACCATTCTCTAGACCAACAATATGTCCAAATACATCATGGATTATTGTCGCTCAATTATAGATCTTGCATTTTGACCCTAGACAAAGTTTAAGTTTTAAAAACAATGCTTTCAACAAGGCCATTGTCAGATACAACCAATAAATGTTAGACCTTGTATTTTCACTCTAAAAATCGAGGCTCGGTACTCGAGGAGCACCACCAAGAATGCAGTCCACCTATGCTGCCACCTCCGCTTTCCAAGCCTGCTGCTTGCGTTTTCCACCCCGCCACCCGCAGCACTATGACCACGCACGTTCAGGGTCTCAAGCTGTTTTTTCCCTACCGGGTGCGCCAAATGTCATCCTCTTCTCGGTAGAGCCAGAAGCTGGCGCTGAGCTTGACCTCGGCGTGTTGATAGATGTGCAGCGGGCGCAAACCTATGTGTTGACAGAGCAAAGTCCCGTAGCGCCCATTACCCTGCGGTGGGAACTAGATGACGTCGAGTAGCATCAGGCAGCGCAGCCGAACTGTCGGTCACGTCGGCAAATCGCAATTAGGGGAGGAGTACAAAGGCGGACCCAGGATTTTTTTGAAGCCTAGGAGGGTGAAAGGATACAGATGCAGCCTAGAGGGGAGTGAATGGGCGGTTAAAACTTTTCCGAGAGTGGCTCAACAAAGGCGGAATTAAACTAGCGTTTACTTTGTTAAGCACAAAACCTAGAATTATCTAGGGTTCACCTATGTGCACCAACAACTTATGCTAAGCATGTCAAACAACTATGTGATAGCAAGATATATACTTCAAGCACGAAGGCTATCACAAAGTAAAGTGCATAAGTAAGAGCTCAGGTATAGAGATAACCGAGGCACGCGGGGACGACGATATTTTACCTAGTTCCTCCCAACATGGAGTACGTCTCGTTTGGAGAGGGGGTGGTATCTAACCACCTATGCCACAAAAGGTCTCCCTTATTCTCCACTATCGGTGCACTTGTCGGTGCCAAACTGGAACCTCTCACAAGGTTGGGGCACTTCTCCACAACCTAATTGAAGACTCCGGTCTACACCAGATATTCCGGCCCAACCTCTGGACTAGCCTCCGGACCACCTATCAGAATATCCCAGGATGAATTCTAGAGCCCCCTCCGGGGACTCTAGGGGACACTCTGGACCACACCGGAGACTCCGGTCTAGACCAAATAAGAGGCAAACTTCAAATGGCGATATCTAGAGTTTGGAAACTCCGATTGACCCGAAACCAATTTGGTTGGAAAGAGGACAACAAGAGTTACCCACTAAGTGAGAACATTTCATGTATTATAATGTGAGATACCTCCCTTGGTGAGAAACCAGAAAACCTCAAAGATCAAAAACGCAATATGACATAAAAGGGAAATCCATTTTTGATGAACTAGAGCTTGTTATTAATATTACCACAAGCTCTAGAACCTCACATGGATAAGATCCAAATAACAACCAAGAAAGGATGATGCTAAGTATGCAAAGGTTTGAGCTATCTCGGAAAGATATGATCGAGTTACTCACTTGAGAGCCCCTCTTGATAGTACGGTTATCTATCCTATAAACCGGTCTCCCCAACTAACACCATGAGACCGGTAAGAAGGAAACCTATCAAGATCATACCTTTGCATTGCGCATATTCCACTTGGTTATGATGTAGACGGTCTTGTCCTTCTCAAGATGGAACACCTTTCTTGATTGCTCTTGTACGCACTTTCTTGATGAAGACTTGCAAGTTACTCCCCCATACAACATGGGGAAACCTTTACTTTGACCTTGTCTTCATCGATCCATGATCACCGAGGATGGCAAGCTTTAAGCATGAGATCTTCTTGAAGGGAATATGCCCGAGAGGCAATAATAAAGTGGTTATTATCGTATTCCTTATTTATGATAAATGTTTATTTTGCATGCTATAATTGTATTAATACGGAAACGTTAATACATGTGTGTTTAATAAACAAAAAGGAAGTTCCTAGTTATGCCTCTCTCATAAACTAGCTCGTTGATTAACAAGATGATCAAGGTTTCCTGATCATGGACATTGGATGTTGTTAATAACGAGGTCACAATATTAGTGTAATGATGTGATGAACATTCATCCAAAGTATAGCATTACGATCAAAGTCATTGAGTTTATATTGCTATAACAACTTACGAAGTGATCCTAATCCTTAGACCATGAGATCATGTCAATCACTAACACCGGAAGAGTTTCTCGATGACATCAAACGTCACACCGTAACTGGGTGATTATAAAGATAGCTTCAGAACTACTAAAGTGTTATGTTGAGGTTCATGGATCGAGAGTGGAATTTTTTCATCCCGATAACGGATAGATATGCTCTGGGCCCTCTCGGTGATATCACATTGATTAGCTTGCAAGCAAGTGATTTGATCATTAGAATGTTATATCACGGGAACAAGAAAAGAGTGCATGTCGGTAACGAGATCAAACTAGGTATGGAGATACCGATGATAGAATCTCGGACATGTAATATATCGTGAAACAAAGGGATTAAGATACTAGCGTAAAAGGTTCACACGATCAAAGAAGTCATCGTTGAATGTGTGGGAGTCAGTACGGATCTCCAGGTCCCGCTGCTGATTATTAATCGGAGAGGGGTCTCGATCATGTCTGCATTATTCGCGAACCGTAGGGTGACACACTTAAGGGACACCGACACCATTCAGATCAAATGATATGTCAGAAAAAGAAAAGGAAAGCGCAGGAATTTATTTCATTAGACACCGGAACTGTTTCAGTTGAAATTGCTGAAACTGATTCTGCATGTGAAATGGAATACTAGAAAGGGGTTTTATGTGAATGTTTGTTAATTAAAGTAATTAACAAAATTCTGAATAAATAAATAAAAGAGTTTTATTTAAATGAGAGCTTGCATTAAATTTGGTGGAAATTTAATGCATGTGAGTGATTTTTGAGTGGAGGCTCTTTATGGGAGTGGAGGCTTTTCATTTTGAGTGGGAGCTCCACCCACATGAATGTGGGAGAGGTGGGGGCAGCCCCCATGGCTGGGCGCCATGCCCCTTGGGTGCCCTCCCTCTTCCCTATAAAAGGTCCCCCTCTCATCCTCTCAAAGTACACCTCCTCGCGAAGGATCTCTCTCCCCCTTTTAGAATTTCCCCATGGTCTCGGATCAGCGAGATACATGTTTCCGGTGGCTTTTTCTGGAAGGATTTGTTGTTTCCGCTGCTTCGCTGGAGCGAGGGCACGGAGGTTGTCGGGGTACCCGTACGTGTGTGCGATCACGGATGCACCACTGCTTTGAGGTGCTGGACTTGATCGTCTTTGGACCACCGGACGGATGGACTTCATCACGATCTTGAGATCGGCAAGCGTTCCTCTACATCATCCACGAGTATAACCTCATTAACGTTATTTGGTCTTCGAGGGTATGTATTCTATGGATGTATATCCACCCGTTGCTTGTATCTAGTAGATAGATCTTGGTACTTAGATGTTCCCATCATAGGAAAAAAATTGTTTTCTATGTTGCGAACCCTACACTTCTATATATTGCACATCTTTAGCTTGCACATCATTTTTTCGTTTCTTCATTATGTTGATGCCTTAAAGGTACACCAGAGATATTACTCCATCTTATTCTTCAAGACATACTTGCCATAGGTTTAACTCACATGACCAATCTGTGGATAATTCTTTGAACACCTTGGTCACCACATGATCCTCTTCACTTCTTCTCCAAACCTTGAAGCCAACATATGGTTCAAGCATTGCCTATGGACAATTCCTTCACGTACAACTCGATACAAGCATTAGTCCATAAAGATTATCATTAATTACCAAAACCACAATGGGGGCCCACATGTCCTTTCAGCGGGTCTTAAGAAAACTGAAAATTTTCTCAACCAAATAGGTTGTATCACATGAACAAAATATTTTTGAACCTTATGAAAATTATTTTTTTCTACGTGAACATATATTTCTCTCACATGAACATATTTTAACCTCGTTAGCAACTTTTTCGAAGTACACAGACCTTTTCTTTACCTCGTGAATATTTTTTTAAACTACATGTCCATTCTTTCAAACCTCGTGAACAATAATTTTGTACTTATTTATCAAAAATAATTTTGTAGTATTACACATTTCTCTCACATGAACATTTTCTAACTCTACAAATATTTTTTTGAAGTACACGGACATTTTTTAAAAATCGGTAAACATCTTTGATTTGGATGGAACAATTTCTCTTTTTAAACCCTGTGAACATCTTTTTTGAACTCTATGATTATTTTCTCTCGGTGTTCTTTGCTTCACTGCTTCCCTCCTTGCACCAAGGAGGAGCCATCTTTATTCCTTCTTTTATCAGGCAGCATCTCACTCATTTGATTTGAATTTTCCTTCCAAACTCGTGTCAATCCTAAAGAAGTATTACTTTCTTCTTAAGAGCATCCTATTCTTTTGCTATTATAAGTTCATGCTTGTGTAAATAAATGTCCATCCTCTCGTGTCAAGAAATGTTTTTACTTGCAAAAGAATTGTCTAATAAATTATGTAAGTTTGTTTTCACTTTTTTTTGTTAGCAAGCTTGAAATTTTAAAACCAGTACAAGAAACATTTGCCCATACCCTTTTCAACTTGCAAGTTTTTTTTTCGAATTACAAAGGATTAATTTTGTGTTTTCTGAGATTTGTGAACAAACATGCTAGTATCACTAATAAATGCTTGGAAACTAGCTAAAAAAGAAAAGTACACGAAACAGTGTGAAATAGTTCTAAAAACAGCACAAATAGTATAGAACTTGCACCTGCAAAAAAAAAACCCATAGAACTTGCGAATTCGGTCTGGTGCCAGAGGCGTACACGATGTTTCTTGGAAACGGCGCAGAATCGTCAAATAGGACCGTACAAGATTCCTCGAGTCGCTGCCTAGTGTGGACGTGTCACGTGCCGTCGTGCGTAGCACCAGAGTACAGCCAAACCAATTAAGTTAGCTAAAGAGAAAAAAAAAAAAAGGGCCACGATACAGATTTGCCCATCGGTAACCTTCAGTTTCCTGCCTTGCTGAGTCAATCGCTCTAGAAGCGCGCGGCAGTGAAGCCCGGGCAGCCGCCGGATAACAGGGGCGCTGGGTCAATGCTGCAAATCCACATCACTTTCAGCCAAATGATATAGTATCATTATACTTCAATAATTTTACATGACGGAGGAGACTAGCTTTCTCCTTAAAGATACCAATAAGAGTTGATACGTTTGTACTCCATTCGTTTAGAAATATAAGATGTCCTAAACACTAACATGTGTATACATACATTAGCTTCACAAAGCAAAAATATCTTATATTTTCAAACAAGGGAGTAACATTTAATTTTATTACCTTCTCTAGATGGGGTAGATAGACAAAACAAGCATTGTACATGCCCTTATTTGGAGCACAGCTAGGATGGCATTAGCGAGTGACCTAAGTGCCAGCACGTGAGAGCTTTGAACTACTCCCATTTTTCATATTTCGTATTCTAGCACCAAGATTCCTTCATTGGGAGCTGAAGATCATATCCATTTTTGGACTGCTTGGACCACACCGAACCCTTCTGTAATTTGCATTAAGAACCCAAAATTCTGTAAGTAATTGTATGCATGAAAAAAATTAGATAATGAAAGTAACATCAATTTGGAGCCGCGTCCACCATGACGGACTTTTTTTCTTTCGAAAAGTTCAAATTTAAAGATTTAAAAAATTCTAAAAAATTACAAGGATATAGATAATAATTTATAATGCGCGCGTATAAAAAATTATGTAAAAATAATTTGTATTCTAGCCTCAATAAAAAAGAGAAAATTTCAAATCTGAATGTGAACAGTGTAATTTTGAATGGGCCTCCGTTTTCCCAAAATTTATCATATTTGTCTTTTTGCTGAGCCTGAAATACAATGCATTTTTCAATAAAAAATTCAGACTTGTATTTCATATTGTTGGCTGCATGTAGGTATTTTTAAAAAAATATTTGGTTGTTTTGAAAAAAATCAAAAACGGGCTCCAGTGAGCCCGTGCACTGAATCAATTTTTCGAAGTAACAACACCATTGTTCTTTCACATAAATGACCGGGCATGGTTAAACTCTTTGAATGCATTTTAGGAAGCTTTGAGTTCGAGTACTAGTTGTCAGCTGCGAGAATAACCGCCGACTCACTTGCGTTTTTCAATAGTACAATAATTCAAATAACAAACTTTGAATTTATGTTTTATGATCAGATCTTGATTCAAATCCTTCAATATTCGTCAAAACTGATTTTTATGCAATACAAATATAGGGATTCTAGTTAAACAATATGTATATGAGTTCGTCCAACCAAACATGCAAACTCCATGGGGGACATCGCTTAGTTTCTTGCGACCAATGGTGTGACGGTCGTACTCAAGATGTGCCCCTGCATCAGGGCCCACAACGATCCCCTACTGTCACTCGAGTACATCTTCTTTTGGGACTCGTCCCAGTCGACAAGGCCATCACCTACCACAACTACTTCGATGCGAGCCATGACACTCCGGTGGCGACGCGAGCCAGAGTGGCTTCCTCGACATCTCCATTATGGCCGATAGGGTGGGTTGGCCCACTGGCGGTGACACCAACGCCACCCCACAGAACACGCAACCGCTCAACCAGGCCTTCCTCGCCCACATAGGCTCTGGTCAAGGTACACCACTCCACCCTGGTCCCGTCGATGCCTACCGTGTTATTAGCCTCATTGACAAGGACCAGAAAAGTATTGAGTTAGGGCAGTTCGAGCGCCATTGGGGCATCTTCTACTATGAAGGCACACCCAAGTATGAGTTGAGCATGCCTGACGAAAGCGTTGCGCTCACATAGGCGAAGGACGTAAAGTACTTGGAAAAGCGATGGTGCATCCTCAACCGCCGACTCACTTGCGTTTTTTAGTAGTACAATAATTCAAATAACAAACTTTATATTTATGTTTTGCTAGCAGATCTTGATTCAAATCCTTGAATATTCGCCAAAACTGATTTTTATGCAATGCAAACTCAATGGTAGACATCGCTTAGTTCCTTGCGACCAATGGTGTGCCGGTCGTACTCAAGATGTGCCTCCCCTTACATCAGAGTCTACAATGACCCCCTGCTGTCACTCGAGTACATCTTATTTTGGTACTCGTTCATGTCGCCAGTCAATAGGGCCATCACCTACCACAACTACTTTGATGCGAGCCATGACACTTTGGTGGTGACGCTTCGTCAGAGTGGCTTCCCTGGCATCTCCATTGTGGTTGACGAGGTGGGATGGCCCATAGATGGCGACACCAACGCCACCCCACACAACGTGCAATAGTTCAACCAGGCCTTCCTCACCCACATTGGTTCTGGTCAAGGTATACCACTCCGCCCTGGTCCCGTCGATGTCTACCTCTTTAGCCTCATCAATGAGGACTGGAAAAGTATTGAGCTAGGGCACTTCGAGCGCCATTGGGGCATCTTATACTATGAATGCACACCCAAGTATGAGCCGAGAACGCCCGACAGAAGCATTGCGCTCACACCGGCGAAGGAAGTAAAGTACTTGGAAAAGCAATGGAGCATCCTCAACCCTGCATACAATCTCGAGGAGAAGAAGGTTGGAAACAGTGTTGGCTGTGCTTGCGGCCTCGCTGACTGTACTAGCCTGGGGTACAAGACCTCATGTGGCCTCCTTGACGCAAGGGATGACCAAGTCCCTGTCTGAGTTGTCTTCCCTAAATGATGTGGATATCTAGGAGAAGACTATGTTTTAGTGACGAGATTGCCTTCCCGTGATTTAGACACAAAATGACCACATCAGATTCCCTTTAATTTTTGGAGGGATACCACTTTAGTGCCATCCTTTTTGGCAATTGTCATTGTTGATGCAGATACGCAGCATCTATTTAATTAACGCGTATGGTATGGCAGATATATATGTATCTGAATCAACTCATGCTTGTCGCGTATTGGTCAAAATAAATGTACTCAATTGATACCGAATCATGTATCGCTGATATACATCACCTAAATTGGCACCACCTTCAGCCCTTAGCCATAGCAAATCACATCGCATCTGTCTCAAACTTGCAAAGCCCTAGAAATTCCGTAAACCCCCATTAGCCATGAGGATACATAATATTCTCCTTGTCACTATTATCATTGTCATTTGCACCATTGCTACGCCTTGGCTGGCATGTTCGCCAAGCTTTCGCCACCGCCAAGGCACCCAGCTACTTCCTACACACTAAAACAAGTCTAGATACATTTTTTTCACATACTTAAAATAATATTTCGTAAATCACCACTAACTTAAAATATTTTATATTTTAAAATCAAGGAAGTAGCTGGGTGCCCTGGCGGTGGCGGAAGCTTGGCGAACATGCCAGCCAAGGCGCACGTCGGTCAAGACAACAATATCATCTCCGTCCTTGTCCCGGTTGCTGATTCTAGAATGTATTCTATCACGTCTACAGTTCTCACATATCGAGAGAGTGGATGGAAACATGTCCTGCACTATTTCGAGGGAAAGAACAATGTTCTATAGAAGCGTACCCTCCCTTCCTTTCTGTGTAGTCTCTCTCTTGTTCGTATATTTTTTTTAATTTTGATAATGATATTCCATACGTTGAGGTTTTTATCACTATATAAATATTTTGTAAGCCACCGGTTAGCATCAGTTGCATATGAGAAAATTTCCGGTATTTGTAAACACTTTCCAGTATTTTTGGTGGGCTTCTCAGTATGTGGGGGTTAGTAGGAATGTGCAGATTACGGTGGTGGCGGCTATATGCTGGGCTATGTGGAAACTTAGGAATAGAGCTTGCTTTGAAAAAAAGCTCATTAACTCACCTGTTGATTTGATCATATATGCTTGTGTATTCATTCGTTATTGGGCAGGTTTGCATGGGGAGGACGACCGAGTGGTGCTGCAAGCTGGAGCAGACACTCTTCAGCAGAACGCGTTGGCTGATGCGGCGGCTATGGATGTGGCCCCTGTTCCTTTCTTAGGTCTGCCTGCAATTCCTGGAGATCGTGGTCGTGAAGCTCCGGAACTGGAAAGAGGGAGGGAGAAGAGAAGGAAAACTGGAAGATAAAAGCAAATGGGGGACTGGCAAAAAATAAAAGCTTGACGTTGGTGTTGCTTTCAGCTCTTTAGTTCCTTTTGGTGTTGTTCTGTTTTGGACAGTTTCTCACTAGCCTGCGGGCGGTGTTCTTGCGTCTCCATCTTCCCTCCTATTTCTCTGTCTAGTTTGGTCAGTGTGTAAGTTGAACTTCTATTTCCCGTTTTGACCCCCTAGGTGGGTCAGTACTATGACGATATGTGTGGTTGTTGTTCCGTTGTCTGATGATAATGGGACCCGATCCCTCTTCTTGAGGGATTGTATGGAAAAAAAATTGTAAACACTTCCTGATATAGTGAAATTTTCCCGGCTGGCACCGTGGTTTTTTTATCTCTTTATTAGGGAGATTTTCCCACATTAAATCTGTGTCCCTTTATTATGATTTTTTTTTATCTTTGTTATTTGCTTATCGCGATTATAACATGTAGTACTAGCAATTTGAGGCTGACTTATTTGAAGGGACTCCAGCCGCTGTCACCTCAGTGATCGTGAGTCTCTGCCCTACCCACAGTGCGTCATGAATGGGCCCAGCGTCGTGTGCCTCAGCACAGCCACCTGCAGCGCCTACCCCCTGACCACCAAACCCCTCACCCCCTCCCTGTGTTGTGGCGTTGATGTCATGGAGCGACGGGGCGTTCTTATCCTGGTCACCTAGATGAAGTCCGCGCTGGACTTGGCGAGTCCCATGCCGAGCCCGGCCGCCTGCTAGGGTGGGAAGTGTGTGAGGCTACCGAAGCATACGTGAGGTCGTCCATTAGCCCATGAGTCAACTTGGTGGAAACACACTGTACACACGACCAATATTTCCTGTCCGAATTAGATAACGCAAAGAAACACAACAAGGCACAAAATATTGGAATCATAGAAAATAATTGCACACAATTCAAGTTTTGAGAATCATGTGCGGTGCGCTGCGCTAATGCCAACGGTTCAGCTAAATGGATAGTGTTTGAATCTTGTGTGATGTCCGCTACAAAAGAAGGGCGTCCAAGCTGCGGGGAGAAGGGATTACGGTGACATAAAAAACCTGATGTGGTGCCGTGATTTTATTATCAATTATAAAGTACATCTCTCTCTTTTTTGGCAAGGGGGTTGATTTTATATATCCAAAATTTTGGCGACTAATTTTTGCAGCGTCTTAAACCTCAATCGATCGGGATTGTGATCCTCGGATGCGTTAGACAAAATGATCCTGGACCACAAGATATTTGGGGAAGCAAACACTTCAAAACAACCTAGGGGACGCAATCCTCGGGTCCGTTGCATGCCACGTGTACAAAGGGAGGCGGGAGGCTTAGGGGCCCACCTAGAAAGGTCACGAGTGTTTTCCTCCACCTTAGAGCATCTCCACTCTGTCCCCCCATTTTACATCTAGCTAATGGTCTATGAGGGGCTATTTGGACAATCACTGGCTAAAATTTGATGTCACAGTAAAGTCCTAGTCCTTGTATTCTTGCATATGCATGTGAGAGGAGAGAGGAAAGATTCATGCATGTGAGAGGGTGCGGGTAGGCCATCCATGTTAGAGAGAATAAACAATCATTTGCATGCACGCCGACTCTCCCAGCAGCCCTTCTATGGGTTGGGTTTTCATCAGGGACACGGATGAAATATTTTATTTGGGGGGACTATAGGGGATCGAATGGGAGAGATTTTTGTTGTCGGCGCCCCTATTTTGGATTTTTTATCCCTTTGGGGACGACGCGTGGAGATGCTCGTATCCCTTCTTGCTAGCGCCAGCACACCGCTCTCCTCGATTGCCATACTCAACCCCGCATGCCGCTACCTCTCCAACCTCATTCTCCCATACTCGAGCGTGCCGCCTAGGATCCCCACCACACCGTCGCTCCTCCTGCAGCCATGTCCTCCTCTGACGACGATGCACGTCCAGCTGCATCCAAACAAACCCCCTGTGTAGTCCATCACGTCTACAGTTCTACAGTTCTCACATATCGACTATGTAGAAGCATACCCTCCCTTCCTTTCCTGTGTAGTCTCTCTCTCTTGTTCGTATATAGCCTCAGCACAGCCACCTGCAGCGCCTACCCCCTGACCACCAAAACCCTCACCCCCTCCCACAGTTGTGACGTTGACGTCATGGAGCGACGGGGCATTCTTATCCTGGTCACCTAGATGAAGTTCGCGCTGGACTTGGCGAGTCCCATGCCGAGCCCGGCCGCCTGCTAGGGTGGGTAGCGTGTGAGGCTACCGAAGCATACGTGAGGTCGTCCGTTAGCCCATGAGTCAACTTGGTGGAAACACACTGTACACACGACCAATGTTTCCTTCCCGAACTAGATAACGCAAACAAACACAACAAGGCACAAAATATTGGAATCATAGAAAATAATTGCACACAATTCAAGTTTTGAGAATCGTGTGCGATGTGTTGCGCTAATGTTGACGATTCAGCTAAATGGAGTGTTTGAATCTTGTGTGATGTCAGCTACAAAAGAAGGGCGTCCAAGATGCGGGCACAGGGGGTTATGGTGACATAAAAAATCTGATCTGGTGCTATGATTTTCTTATCAATTATAAAGTGCATCTCTCTCCTTTTTGGTAAGGGGGTTGATTTTATATCTCCAAAATTTCTGGGACTAATTTTTGCAGCGTCTTAAAACTCAATCGATTGGGATTGTGATCCTCGGGTGCGTTAGACAAATTGATCCTGGACCACGGGATATTTAGGGAAGCAAAACGCTTCAAAACAACCTAAAGGGTACACAATCCCTGGGTCTGTTGCATGCCACGTGTACATAGGGAGGCGGGGGATTAGGGTCCCACCTAGGAAGGTCACGAGTGTTTTCCTCCACCTTGGAGCATCTCCACTCGGTCCCCCTATTTTATATCCGTCTAATGGTCTATGAGGGGCTATTTGGAAAGTCGCTAGCTAAAACTTGTTGGAATTATGCCCTAGAGGCAATAATAAAGATGTTATTATTATAATTCTTGTTCATGATAAAGTTTATATTCCATGCTAGAATTGTATTAAGCGGAAACTTTAATACTTGTGTGGTTTGTGAACAACACCGTGTCTCTAGTACGCCTCTATGGACTAGCTCATTGATCAATGATGGTTGAGGTTTCCTAACCATAGACATGAGTTGTCAATTGATAATGAGATCATATCATTGGGAGAATGATATGATGGACAGACCCAAACTAAGCGAAGCAATTAGATCGTGTCATCGTGTTCGTCTTTGCGAAGCTTTTCTTATGTCAAGTATTGTATTCCTTAGACCATGAGATAATACAACTCCCTGGTATCGGAAGAAAGCTTTGAGGTCATCAAACGTCATCCTATGAGAGGGTGATCATAAAGGTGTCTCTCAGGTAATCGGAAAGTATCTGTTGGGTTGTATGTATCGAGATGGGATTTGTCCCTCCCAAGTAGGAGAGATATACTTCGGGCCCACTCGGTAATCGATATCAACACCGCTTGCAAGCATGTGGTTAAAGGGTTAATCACAAAGTGATATCGGATTACTGAGCAGTAAAGTACTTTTGTGAACGAGATTGAACTAGGTATGATGCAAACGATCGAATCTCGCAAGTAAAATATCGCGAGACGAAGGGAATATATATATGGGATTGATTGAATCCTGGCATCGTGGTTCATCCGATATGATCATCGATGAATGTGTGAGTCAATATTGGTTTCCGCACCCTGTTGATTATTGATAGAAGATCATGTCTGCATATTCTCGAACCCGCAGGGTCACACACTTAACGTGCCTCGACGCTAGGATAGATTGGATAATTGGTTTATGAGTTTTTGTTCGGAGTCTCGGATGGGATCCGGGACATCACGAGAGGTTCCGTAGTGGTCCGGAGAATAAGATTCATATAAGGCAGTGCTGTTTTTGGAGTTCGGAATTGTTCCGGGTTAATCGGTATTGTACCGGAAGCTTCTAGAACCTTCCGGAAGGGGACCAACGTGGCCACACCTTCCGGGAGGGGGCATGGGCCTATGAGGGAGTGCCCTGGCTGCATTGGGACAGGGGCACAAGGCCCCATAGGGCCCAGCCGGCCAAAGAGAGTTTAAACTCTAGATAGACCTTCTAGAAGGGGGGTTTCCTTGCCCCCCACTCCTTCTCCTTTGGGGCCGCCGGTTTGGGCTTGGGGGAGGGGCTAGGGCTGCGCCCCACACCTCTATATAAAGAGGTCTGGGGGCTCACCACCCCACACACCTTCCCCTCCAAGAGCTAGCCGTCCTGCTGCCCTCCTCTCTCTTTCCCTCCCGACTGCGTGTAGGCGAAGCCCTGCTGCAGAAACTCTCCACCATATACACCGCGCCGTCGCGTTGTAGATCCAATCCGTCTCTCCACCATATTTTCTGGACCGAGGAAGGAGGAGACGTCGAGGTGCTGCACGTGTGCATCTCACGGAGGCACCGCCACTTGTGGTGCTAGATCGGATCGGATCGCGAGGAGGAGAAGCGAGTACGACTACATCACCCACGTTAACGCGTTCCGATGTGCGAATCTTCAAGGGTATGAAGATCTAATCCAATCTCTCTCGTTGTTTGCATCTCCTAGATTAGATCTTGGCTTTCCCTCTGTTCGCATCCGTAGAAAATTTTGATTTACTATGCCGCGAATCCCTTCAAAACTTGATGTCACCGTCAAGTCCTAGCCCCCATATGCTTTGCATGTGCATGTGAGAGGAAAGATTCATGATGTGAGGCTTTAGATAGACCATCCATGTTATCAGAGAGAATAAACAATTATTTTCATGCACGCCGACTCTCCCAGCAGTTGTGAATTTTTTTAATTTGGAGGGACTATAGGGGATTGACTGGACGAGTTTTTTTGTTGCCAGCGCCCCTATTTTGGCTTTTTAGTCCTTTGGGGAGGACGAGTGGAGATGCTCTTGTCCCTTATTGCTAGTGCTAGCACACCGCTTTCCTCGACCGCCATACTCACCCCGCATGCCGCCACATCTCCAACCTCATTCTCCCATGCTCGATCGCGTCGCCTAGGATCTCCACCACATCGTCGCTCCTCCTGTAGCCATGTCCTCCTCTAACGATGCTGCATATCCAGCTGCGTCCAAACATGTGCCGATCCTCCTCCTGCGTGGAGTTTCTCGGGTTGTTGTGAGGGAGAGTTCAACGATGCTACGAGGCAAGGACGCGGGTGCTAAAGGGAAGGAAGTAGTGCTACGATAACATGACACCGGTGCTACCAATGGTGTTCGCCAGTGCTACCAAGAGTAAGCAGAGCCAGAGGTTCTTCTCTTGGCAATTGGCATGCAGTGGTGCTACAAGAAAAAATCAGCAACGCTAGTAGTGGTGGTCGGTGCTGCAATGTTCCATCGATTTTCATCATAGTATAAAAAAATTCTACAACCGTCAAGTGATTTGGCTACAATAGTAAAAAAATTGCTACGAGGTCTCCAGCGATGTTGGTTTTGCTAAAATAGCATATTTTTTGCTATAACTGTTTTGTGTTTTAGCTATAATAGTGCAAAGTTTTTTCTACGAGGACTCTCCGGCGATATCGGTTTTGCTACATTAGCACAACATTTTTAGTAGGAGGTCTCCGGCAAGGTCGGTTTGTTACAATATCACAATAGTTTTGCTACACTATCGCAGTATTTTTGCAATGACGTGTCCGACGAGATCTTCAGCAAGTCTCTAGCAAGATCAATCTTTTTTCCTTTTTGTTATGTGAATGATTCTGATGCATAGAAGCGAAAGCGGGAAGTTTGTTGCTATAGTTAAGGAACAGTAGGATTTGGGGGGCTATATTAGACATGTGGCATTAGGGGAGGCGGGGGATCCGGGGGAAATATCCCCGTGATCGTAATTATTGAAGGATATCATTTTAGTGCCATATTTTTATTTGTACCAATTTTTTATTAATTATGGGTGCACATATGCAGTATCTATTCAATTAATGGGTACAATTAATTGATGGATCTGAAATTTCGTCTCTATGATACGGTATCTACTTGGTATCTACTTATGATACTCTAATAATTTTTCTTTATTAATTATTGTGACACATTAGTTTTTTACCAACGTAGCAATGCATGATACTACTATGGCTAGCCTAAATAAATATCAAGATCTCAATTAATATATCAAATCTGGTGGATATGCTCCAAATTAATTTCTACTTGGCGGGTGCCTATATAAATGCACTGGTGCACTTGTCATTGGCACCACATTGGCCATAGAAAACCACAACTCATCTCCCTCAAACTTACCAAGCTCCTTGCAACCCCGCAAACCCCATCCACCACCATGGGGAAACATAATATTCTCCTTGTCACTATTATCATTTCTATTTGCATCACTGTAACACCCACCACTGCAAGGGACTTATCTGATAAAATAGTTGGTGGTTGGAAACAAATCCCAAACATTAATGCCCTGGAGGTCCAGGAGATTGCCAGGTGGGCTGTGGCTGAGCACGCCAGGCAAGCGAATGATGGGCTCCAGCTCAAGCGGGTTGTGAGCGGCATGGAGCAAGTTGTGTCCGGCATGAACTGGAAGCTTCGACTTGAGGCAGTGAACGGTGATGGCAAGGAGGGTATGTACATAGCGGAGGTATATGATCAGTCATGGACCCACACGCGCACGTTGACTTCCTTTGGTCCAGCCAACTGAGTTGCAGTGTTCTTGTACTAGGATTTTATATATTTTTGTTAGTAATAACCAAGTTGGAGTACTTGCAGTTCTTTTGTCATCTGAAATTTCGAATGCATATCTGTTAGCACCTATCTTTTGAGAATTGCATATGCGATTGTACCGAGCTATGAATATTAATAAAGCTTTGTTTGTTCACATGAGAGGATGTTATGTAAACTATAGTATTGCTAATTCTTAATTAGACACTCGAGAGTTCAATGCGGAGTACTATGTTCCGGTATGGTATATGTAATATGCACTTAGCTGGGGCGGGCCAGTGTGGAGGTTTCGGGCAACAATAGAAGAAAATATGCACGTCGGTCAAGGAAACAATGGTAGGAGATGCATATCTACGATCCCTTACTTTCTTGTTCTCCGGTTCAAAAAACATTTAGAATTATATTCCGTGCGTTCAGATTCTAGTCCGTTTAGATTATTCTGAAACATCGAAATACAATTTTTATAGCCATGCACCCCTCCCTATTGGATCGTGAGTTGGATCACGGTCCCTCGATCCCACAAACTCACATGCTACTGGAGTCATCTTAATCTCTCATGTCCAGCCTTGATCAACCCTAAAATTTCAGCTGGGCAATCGTCGTGCCACAACCACAGAACACCGAAAACCAGGAACCTGGCCGTCGTGATCTCCATTGATCTATCGCCGCCACCAAAAACCCAACAACACCAAAAACACAAAAACCCTAGCCGTTGTCGTGATCCTGGTTGATCTACCACCGCCGCCAGAACCAACAACACCCAAAAACCCTAGCCAGTTGATACGTCAGAAACGTATCTATAATTTTTGATGCTCCATGCTTGTTTAGTATCTACTTTGCTTTACTTATCTACACTTTGAGGTGCTTTTTACATTTTTTTTAGAACTAACCTACTAACAAGTTGCAACAGTGTCAGATGCATGTTTTCTGCTATTTTTGGATTCAGAAAAGTTAGTAAAGAAATATTCTCGTAATTGGACGGGGCAAAAGCCAAAGTCAATTACTTTCCGTGGGGAACAAGGAGTCTAGAGGGGATCCAGAGGGGCCAGCCAGGAGGGCCATACCCATCCTAGGCGTGGGTGGGATCTAGCCCGCGCATGGCTAGGGTTTGCCTGCCCTGGCCGCCGCCTCAGCCTCCCCCTTCGCCTATAAAAAGCCCCCGATGCAGAAACCCTGAGTACCCGATCAAATATCCACGAATCCGTCTGTAGCCGCCGCCACCATCATCCCTAGATCGGGGGGATCTGAAGTTCTTCCCGGTACCCTGCCGGAGGGGAGATCATCCGGAGGCCTTCTCTCCGGTATTATGTGTGAGTATTTCCACCTTGGACTATGGGTCCATGTAGTACCTAGATGGTTGTATCTCCTCCTTTGTGCTTTCATATATAGATCTTGTGAGCTCCGTTCATGATCAAGATCTAATCTATTTGTAATCATGAATGTTGTGTTTGCGGGGATTCGATGGATATTGAGATTATTATGTTGGTTTGTTTAATGGTTTTATATTTATGATTCTATCATGTCTGTGTTGTTTGTGATCTTGCATGCTCTCCGTTGTTAGTAGCTATCTTGGCCAAGTAGTTTCTAGTGACTCCAAGAGAGGGTATTTATGCTTGATAGTGGGTTCATGTCTCTAGTTTCCAAGGGAAGTGACAGAAATCTCTTCGTTTGTAGATGTGATGTTGCTACTAGGGAGAAAATAACAGTCTCTTGTTCATGGAACATGTGGACTATTTACCTTACACACTTTGCTTAAAGCAGTTGTCTATTGCTTGCAACTTAATACTAGAGGGGGTTCGGGTGATAACCTGAAGGTGGACTTCTAGTCATAGATGCAGTTGGATGGCGGTCTATGTATCTTGTTGTATTGCCCAATCGAATCTCATAGGATCTTTCTGACTAGTAATTGCATTGTTATGCCTTGCTCAGTTCCTGTCAATTGCCCTGCTGTAATTTGTTTACCCTTCATGCCATGTTGTTTGTCTAAGGAGAGCACCTCTAGTGAACTATGGACCTCGGTCCAATCTTTACCATCAATACATCTTCCACTGTTACTTGTTTACTTGTTGCAAACCATTACCTTCCACACCATAAATTTAATCCTTTGTTACAGCAAACCCGTGAGCTTGACAACCTCACTGATTTATTGGGGCAAAGTCTTGAGTTTGTGTTGTGCAGGTCTCCATGTTGCCAGCAACACAAGTGTGACGTTTCCTTCCTCCTACTGGTTCGATAACCTCGGTCTCTACTGAGGGAAGACTTGCTGTTGTGCTGCTTCACACCTTGCTCTTGGGGTTTCCAACGAAGCGCTCCTACATCAACTTAGGCGCCATCACGAGTTGTGATCTACTTGATTCATTGTTGTTTTCCTCCCTCCCAAAACCCACGATCTGATGGCCTCCTCGTCATCCGTTATGGCAGCGCTCGCGTTTGCACTCGTCTCTTCCCCGACGGATAAGGTATACCATGACAACCATTTGTTTTGGAAGATCTAAGTTCTTCTGGCACTCCGCAGTGCACAAGTCTACTTGATGATTCTGATACCGCTCGCCAAAAAAATTGTAGGTTGATGATGAGGAAAATAAGACGACAACAATCTCGAACTCGACATATGTGGTCTGGCTTGCACGTGATCAAACTTTGATGGGATACTTGAAAAAGTCGATGAAACGGGACATCATGGCTCAGATCATCGTACTTTAGCATGCTCATGGGGTATGGGATACGATGGAGGACATGTTCTCCTCTCATAGTCTCACGGTAAGGTAAATATGTTCCGTGGTGCCCTTTCAAATACCAAGAAACTTGCCATGACGGCCACCCAGTTTATTGCCAAGATGAAAGGTTTTGTTTCTGAGCTTGTTGTTGCATGAAAAAGAGTTGATGATGATGATGAATTAAAGGGTACATCCTTGCTGGCCTTGATGGAGAGTACATCACCGTCGTGACAATGGGATCTATGACTATGGGCATCAAAACCGTTGCCGCGGTGCTCCGTGTGGTGACACTAGGTGGCAGAACTATTGACGTGATGGAGGTGGTGGTCAGTACCCTGACCCTAACAACCGAGCTGGTGGTCAGTACCATGACAGTCACACCCGAGATCGTGATGGGCAACAACGACGTGATCGTAATGGTAGTGGTCGTCACTATTATGGTTTCCTCTATCGTTGTGATGAGGGTCATGGAGCTCCCAAAGGAGGATGTGGTCACGGCCGGACCCACACCCCTTTTGTTGTTGTCACATGTCACATTTTTAGGAAGCCTGGTCACCTTCATTATCATTTCACTTTATCTTCATTGATGACATATTCTTAACAACCACTAGACAAGTCGATGGTTTCTTCTTCTTAAGATATGTAAGGCACTATATACTTTCTAGCGGAATTGGATGATAAGTGCTAGATAGGAACGGTTAAGTTTGTTACAATACCTAGAGTAAGATTGACATTCTGTCATGGTTGGAGTTCAAAGAGAATTACCATATACATTTGCAGATTGTGGTTTTGTTGAGGGTGTAAATAGAGTAAGAGATTTTTGGCATATATCTTCTAACAATTTGATTCAGAATCTTCCTTCTTTACATGGTCATGTAAACTTTATTGCTATATCAAAGGGAGTACTTCTCTATTGAAATAATAATGGGATGTGAAATCAAATGAAATAACATTAGTCATGTTAATTTTATTGTCAAACATATATTGAAGGGAGTATTTTCTCAGTTATGTGTGTCTTCTGGTTTGAGCATTTCAAAGGGAGTAGAGGTCAAAGGCTATTGAGACTGGAGGACTTTGTTACTATTGTTGTTCATCATTGCTAGTGTAGCTAGCGAAAGTGATGAAATTGTAAAGAATTAGATGAAAAGATTAAGATAGTGCACATGTAAATCGTCTGTGTGCCTCAATGATAATATCCTTCGGACATATAGAGTAGAATAAAGATTGCTCGTTTTGCTCCTTATATCCTTAGGAACCCTCATGATGATGTGGCAGCACATAGATAATTAACTGAGCAATTAAACAGTTTGGGACACATAGATATTACCTGAACAATGAAATGAACAAATAAATAATAGTTTGGCAGCACATAGATAATGAGCATAGCAATTACACAACTTTTTTGATCATTGCTTACTACCCAACAATATATATTTTAGATCCCAAGACACACTAAACCATCACCTAACACAGTGATTTAAGGAATTGTTTCCTACTATAGATCTCAAGGCACATCAAACCATAAAATAATGCTATAAAACAATCATAATATCGTGAAATATAAAGTATATATTTGGGCAGTTGGGGATATACAAAGTGATGAAGCCGGACCAGGCAATCGAGGTGCGAACGGTCACGGAAGAGAGCGCGTTCCGGCTTGGCGAAAAGTTGCACACCTCCGTGAAAGACCTTGAGTTCCGGCATGGCAGAGATGTCAGCGCCGCTGCGGTACATGATGCGGTCTAGCATGGCGGAGAGGTCGGCTCCACCACGGAATACAGTGTTGTCCCGTGAGGTGTAGAGGTCAGCGCCGTAGTAGAGAGGGGGATAGTGATAGGGCTTTGCGCGAGGCAGAGATTGAGTTGGTGGTTGGTGGAGAATTTTTCGGATAAGGTTGATAGCGACCTGTGTTAGGTGAAGTGGAAAAGGACTATGTAGCCTAACTAAGCCAACTGTCATGTGCGTTACCTACCACTTTTGTGATCAATGGCTTGTTCTCCACCAAACTCACAAGTGATATCGATGACGACAAACATGGCGCTTTGTTCGATGAGCTCTTCGTTAACATCATTCCCTTCTCAATGATGTACACCCTCGGCTTAATGGTTGGTGCTCGCGACGACTCCGGGCCATCACCCACGACGCCCAATTGGTGATCGATGTACTGCAGCATTGCCCACGCCATGGCCTCGTCGCAGCCCATCCAGGTTCGTATGCTAGAAGAACTCGTCATCACCTCAACATCGTCTGCCACCACCAACATTGCCTCTAAGTTGTGCAAGATGCACATCCTAGCGTTGACATCAGCCCTAGGGGTGGGCAAACTCGGTTTGAGTGGTTTCACTGGTTTGGGTTAGTTCTTTTTTTAACTAGTTTAGGAGTTAGGATTTAGTTTGTCACCAAATCAGTCGGTTTGGATGGTTTGTCCGGTTCTACTTTTTGCTCACCCCTAATCAGCACTATCCCGGATCGTGCCCCTGGCTATGGAGGAGGAACTCCTCTCCAATCAACTACCTATAGTCTAGGGCGGTCAATCGGTGACGGTTTTCATTGGTTCTACGTGTTGTCCACAAGCTAGCACTAGGAGCACATGCATCATCACACGTATTTCCCACCTCCTTATCTATGCTTGAGATGGTGTGATAGCAGCAAGCTACGTCCAGTACCATGTTCATCTTTTGTTAACCTGCCTGGAGGCGTGCGTCTCACTGAACCAAGGCCATCGCTTCAAGGTACATCTGGAGATTTTTTCTATTGGTGTTGCTCTGATACATCACCTCCTCGGCATGCTATCTGCTTGCAATATAAGTTTGACCAAGAGGACCAGTTTAACTCTCTTCTAGTGAGTTTAAATGTCTCGAAAAAAATCTGAAGAAACCATGCACAGAGAGTAACAAAGCTATAATGAGTGGTGTGATTGGCAGAGGTACAAGTATTTTCAAGTTGTGTTGCATTTCCTCGTTCAGCACCCTCTGCCTTGATTTGACCAGTGAAGGGCGATATGACTTGGCATTATTCCAATGGAAAGTTACTTGGCAACTGGATGGAGAATGTTTTGATGTCCACACAACAGTCCAATTCTATGTTGCTGATGTAAAGTATCTTATTGTTCGTACTAATGAACTCTTTTTTCTTATTGAACTATGGGTTACAGAGAGATCATGTAACATTCCAAAATTACATAAAATTGAGAATACATCAGCAAAAACATTGTTCAGGCCCTATGTTTAAAAAAAACTTTGTGCCCAAGATGTCTTGCTTAGGGGATCTAGAAATAAAAGGGGTTGAGGGATAATATGGTTAGTCTAATGGCTGATGATAGTAGTAGAGATGGTGAGAATACTTCTACGTCATGCATACATAGAGAGGGTTCTTCTGCGAGTTGTGTGATGGACTTGAAAATTTTAAAGTGGAAGATAGCTAGATACAAGAAAATGACCCACCTGCATATACCTATTTGCATGGGCATGAGGATGGAAGAGTCAAAAAGGATGGTGAAATAATTTAGTGGCTGGCCAACAATCTTTGTGCTTCAGATAGATCAACCATTTCAAAGACTTCAAGCTACAGATCAATTATTTTTCTGGGTGCTAGTGAAGTTGGATGGTCAAGTTACATGGAAGTTGTATGGTTGCATTATGCAGTTCTGAGGAAAGGTGGACTACTGCAGGTTGTTGGATATAAGTGATCTAAAAGTTACTGTGATTAATCTAAGTCAAATTAATGGCTTTTAAGGGTCTGTTGATTAACAACCATTGGATGCCCTCATCAGGGGCATCCTAGCCGTCCATCAAATGGCGTGGTTTCCCCTATTGCAGATGTTATAAATAGGTGCCCTAGGGTTAGAGATGATCACTCTCAATACACACATCAGTGCTCTCTCTCTCTATCTATCTATCTATTCCCCAGCTCACTGATCAAGCAAGCATCTAAAGTACTAGGAAGAATCCTCACATCTACATCAACAAGGATCGGGTGAAGAAAATCAAGAGGAGGCCATGGCTGGACCTCCAGATCAAGGTACACACCCCTGATCCTATTCTTTCTGGCTCAAATCTTGTGCTAGTTGATCCTAAGGGATTTAACAGTGGTATCAGAGCAGCTAGTTCTAAGATTGAGCCCTATTATGCATTAAATTATGTTCCTGCAAGCTTGTTCTTCCTGGTTAGTTCCTGTTTTAGTTGCTGGAGTTATGTTCTTGTTCCAGTTCTTGCTTAAGAACAACATAAAGTTGAAGTTTTAGCCCTAAAATTACTAAGTTTAAGTTTTATCTGATCAAGAATAGGTGCTAGGGTTGCTTTTATACAATTTTTATGTGGGGATTTGAGTTGTTGGTGCAAACCCTAACCCTAATCCCCAATTCCTGACGAACCCTAACCCTAGTTCATCGAATCGAAGAACCCTAACCCTAATTTCCCCAATTATTGAGGAACCCTAACCCTAATTTCCCTAATTACTGAGGAACCCTAACCCTATATCCTAAATGAGGAACCTTAACCCTAATTTCTTAATACTAAGGAGCAACGGGCACTTACATGAGGACCATGTCGTCGTCGTTGGCCACAGCGGTGTCGGGGTCACCACCTAAGAAGGGTGGGCATGCTCGGGCTCGTCCCGAGCGGTCTCGCCGTATGCTGCACTCGGCCGTGGCGGTGCTTCCTCGTGCGCTTGTCACCGCTGAGGCTCGCCGTGGTGCCGGACTTGGCGATGGCGGTCGACATGGATGCAGGGACGCTAGCACGCGTCATCCCCATGCATAGGGCGCCATCCAGGGCCGCTCGACGGAGGTGCGCGCCGGCTAAAGCCGCACGTAACTCCGGCGAGGGGGCCTGGTCGACACCGTCCCTCCTTCTCTGGCGCTAGTGCTCGTCGCCGCCGCTGCTTCTCTCGCTCGCGCCGCTTGCGTCGGGAGGCAGAGAGGAAAGGAGGGAGGGGGAATGGGGGCTAGGGCACGCAGATGGTGTGTCGTGGGTCGGTTTTGTGTTTCGATCTGGCGTGCCCTCTGCCGTTGGATGTGATCCAACGGCTCATAGCCTCGGCTGTTTAATGGGCCAGTGGGCCACTAAAAAGGGGAGAAGGGGAGTTGGGTTGGGTCAGTTTTGTCCCAGTCTAGAAGGTTATTCTTTTAAATTTAAATAAAAATTAGTAAGGGGGTTTTAGGGTTTGTGGGCCAAAATTATTTTTGGGCCCAGATAATGAATTAAAAAAAGGAATTTAAGTATAAATGTGTATAAGAGTTAGAGTTTATACAAATAGTTTTTGGGGCTAAATGTTTTGGCATATTTTATTATATCAATTTTGGAACATAATTATGTGACAAATTAATATTTTTTCATGCAATTATGTACCTCACTTAAGAAAGTTTAATGTGTTCTAATTCTTTATGTTGTGTTTATTATTTTAGTTGGTTCTATTGTGTTTGTTTTCCAAACAAATTGTGATAATAATGTTTTGCTACAAAATAAAGTTTGTAAGTCCTCAAATTGAGCATGGATTATGTCAATCATTCTGGCCAAAGTTGATTGATGGGCATTTTGACCATGAAATTTTATTGGTCTGGTTCACTTCTGGCCAAAGCTAATATGTTCTAGATTGATAAAAGAATTCTATATAATTAGAGGATTTAATTAAGTGTGGCTTATATCTGTCATTCTGGCCAAAGTTGATTGGCACATATTTTGATCACAAAATTTTATTAATCATGTCTATTTCTGGCCAAAGCTGATGTAAACTAGATTGATCAAAGGAGTATAAAATTGTGATGCTTATTCAAAGAATTTGTTTTCTTTTGCAGCATCTAATGCCTCTCAAATTGTCGGTATTATAAATGGCATAGAACAGTTGAATGGTAGCAATTTTGGTACTTGGAAGGAGAAGCTTGGGATCACTTTAGCTTTGATGAATATAGATTATGCCCTCCTTAAGGATCCTCCTATAGCACCTGATGAAGGTGATGAAAATTATGATGCCCTTAAAAGGGCTTATGATGATGAGAAAACTAAGTGGGAGGATTCAAATCGTAAGTGCCTCATGATTATTAAGGGCTCCATTACTCAAAGTATGAGGGGAGCTATTCCAGACTCTCAGACTGCCAAGGGTTACTTTGGAAAGATTGAGGACTAGTTTAAGAGATCATCCAAAATTTATGCAACAAGCCTCATTAGAAGGCTTATTGATGAAAGGTATGATCCAACTAGGAGTCTGAGAGAACATATCATGAGGAAAATTAACATGGCCACTAAACTTAAGACAATGGAAATGGAAATCTCTGAAGGTTTCCTTGTCCATTTTATTATGTCATCCTTGCCCACGGAGTTCTCTCCGTTTACCATCAATTACAATGCGATGGATTCTAAATGGGGCATGGATGAAATAATGGCTAGATTTGTACAAGTGGAGTAAAGGCTTAAAGCTGGACGAGTTGATCATGTCAATCAGTTCAAGCATTCTCAGAAGAAGAAAAGGTTTATAAAGCCTAAGCCTGCTCAATTTAAAGATAAAGGGCAATCTTCTAAGTTCTTTCAGCAAAAGAACCCTAACATAGCTCCTAATGCAGATGCACCCCTAATGTTGATGGTAAAGATCCTAATGGATGTCGCTTTTGTGGAAAAAGCGGACACGTCCAGAGGGATTGTATTGGGTTCATGAACTGGATCAATAAGAAAGGTACTAATGGTATAACCTTTGTTTATGAATCCCTTTATGTACATTATGCCACCAATACATGGTGGGTTGACTCGGGTGCAACAATTCATGTTGCAAACTCCTTACAGCGATTCGATACGAAGAGGACCCTAAGAAGAGGGGAAAGAACCATTAGAGTTGTTAATGGTGCTGAAGCCGAAGCTGAGGCTATTGGAGAGTTTACACTTACACTCCATAGTGGCTTTATGCTTCATTTACGTAATGTACTTTATGTACCCTCTATGAGACGAAATCTTGTGTCCGTCTCATGCTTATATGATGATGGATTTCACTGTGACTTTGGGAACAAGGGATGTATAATTATGTTTTACAATAATGATGTTGGTCTTGCCTTCCGACAATACAATCTTTGTCTTGTTTCCTTAAGTGATTCCATAAGTGAAGTTAATGCTTCCTCTAATGTGAATGTTAGTACCAAGCATAAGCGCGATGATGATGAGACTTCTTCGAAACTATGGCACTATCGTCTGGGCCATATTTCGAGGGGGAGAATCGAGCGTCTCATTAAGGAGCAAGTTCTTCATCCTTTGGATTTCTCAGATGCGGATCTGGATCATTATATTGATTGCATCAAAGGGAAATATGCTAAGAGAATTAAGAAAGGTGCAAATCAAAGCATAGGAGTTTTAGAAATTGTTCACACAGATATGTGTGGTCCGTTTAATGTGAAATCAGTGGATGGTTTTGATTCCTTCATAACATTCACTGATGACTTCTCCCATTTTGGATGCATCTATCCTATCAAAGAAAGATCTGAGGCATTAGAAAAGTATAAGATATTTAAAGCTAAAGTTGAGAATCAAGTTGGTCAAAAGATCAAAGTTGTAAGGTCTGACCGTGGTGGTGAGTACTACGAAATACACACTTCTTATGGCCAAATTCCTGGACCTTTTACTAAGTTCCTACAGTAAAATGGTATTGTTTCTCGATTCAAGACCAAAGAACCTCAAGAAATGGAGTCATTTGAAAGGCGGAATTGTACTCTTATGTATATGGTAATTAGTATGTTAATTCACTCCACTTTGCCACTTGGTTTGTGGATAGAAGCTCTAAAGACAGATGCACATATTCGTAATAAGGTCCCTAGTAAATCGGTGTCGAAAACATCATATGAATTATGGACCAGGAGAAAACCTACCCTGAGTTACTTGCATGTGTGGGGCTGCCCTACCGAGGCAATGGTTTTCAATCCAATTATGGGAAAGTTAGACCCCAAGACTGCCGGCTGCCATTTTATTGCTTATCCTAACAAATCTAAGGCATATCGTTTCTATTGTCCAAAGCAATTCACTAAGTTTGTTGAAACAAGACACGATGTGTTCTTGGAAAGTGATATGTTGAGGGGGAGTGTGACTCCCAGGGAAATAACTTTAGAGAAGAAATGAGAATATGTCTCGGTACCTATGATCCAAGAACCAGCGTTTCCTGTTCATGCTGAGTTTTCAACTCCAGTTGTGAGGACTACTAATCCTACCCCTGCCGAGATACCTGTGACTCTGGCAGAGTCCATATCTAATAATACTTCTATGGAAGATGCTTAGCAGCCCGAAGTTGTGATTGAGGTACCAAATAATGCACCTCTCGGAAGGTCAAAGCAGGCTAGAAAGTATGCTATTCCTGATGATCATGTGGCTTATATGAGTGAGGACATAAATGAGTCGATGTTGGATGATGATCCTGCATCGTTTAAGGAAGTCATACAAAGTAAACATTCATTAGAATGGCTTGATGCTATGAAATATGAAATGAAGTCCATGAGAATTAATGATGTATGGGACATAGTAGAAATTCCTAAAGGAGCCAAAACTATGGGCAACAGATGGGTCTATAAGACCAAACGTGACTCCAAGGATGATATCGAAAGGTTCAAAGCAAGTCTTGTGGCTAAGGGCTTCACTCAAAGAGAAGGTATTGATTATAATGAGACTTTTTCACCTGTCTCTTCTAAGGACTCATGCAGAATTATTATGGCACTTGTGGCTCATTATGATCTAGAGTTGCATCAGATGGATGTCAAAACGGCATTTCTGAATGGTGACTTACATGAGGATGTTTACATGGCTCAACCGGAAGGTTTTGTTATGGAAGGGAAAGAACATTTAGGATGCCGTTCTTAAGAAATCCATTTATGGATTTAAGCAAGCCTCAAGGCAATGGTACTTCAAGTTTGATCAGGTCATAAAGCGTTTTGGTTTCAAAGAGAATGAAGTGGACAATTGCATTTATGTGAAGTTAAGGGGGAGCAATTTTGTCTTCCTGATACTGTATGTTGATGACATACTCTTAGCCAGTAGCGGTAAGAATATGCTGTTGGAAACTAAAAGGTTTCTCTCTTCAAAGTTTAACAAGAAAGATCTTGGTGAAGTCGTTATGTCTTAGGCATTCAAATTCACCGAGATAGATCGAGAGGAATCTTGGGGCTATCACAAAGAGCGTATATTGAGAAGGTACTCAAAAATCTCAATATGCATAAGTGCTCAGCCTGGCCTGCTCCTATTGTCAAGGGTGATAAGTTTGGGACTTTTCAGTGCCCAAGTAATGATTATGAATCTGCGTAGATGAAGTCAGTTCCTTATGCTTCAATCATTGGAAGTATGATGTATGCACACGTGTGTACTTGCCCTGGCATTCATAACCGGGATGCTTGGCAGATATCAGTCTAATCCAGGGTTGGATCACTAGAAGGCTGCTAAGAAATCTTTGTGTAATTTGCAAGGTACTAAAGGCCTCATGCTCACATATAGAGAACTGATAACCTCGAGGTGGTGGGTTATTTAGATGCTGATTTTGCGGGGTGTGTTGATACTAAGAAATCCACATCGGGTTACATATTCACCCTTGCAGAAGGTGATATTTCTTGGAAAAGCACCGAGCAAAGTGTTACTGCATCGTCAACAATGCAGATAGAGTTTGTGACATGTTATGAGGCAACCAGGCAGGCAGTATGGCTGAAGAATTTCATTCCGGGCTTAAGGGTGATTGACAGTATATCTGAGCCACTCACTCTTTTCTGCGATAATCAACCCGCAGTAATCTATTCGAGTAACAACAAGTCAATTGGTGCTATCAAACACATTGACATCAAGTATCTTGTTGTAAAAGATAGAATCCAGGATTAGACAATAAGTATTAAGCATATAAGGACTAACGCAATGTTAGCGGATCCACTTATGAAAGGCTTGCCACCCGGTGTGCTTAAAGAGCATGTTGCTAGCATGGGATTGGCAGAAAGATTTTGATCCTAGAATTGGGACCGCTGTGACACCATCTCCACATAAGCTAAGAAGGGTTCTTCTCTTAGATGAAATGATGTACTGTAGTCAATTAGTTCAATGGTACTTAACTGACCATTGCAATTTATTGTCTATGTATAAGTTTCAACAAAGAGCTGAGCTCATAATTTTGTAATAAATATAAGTTTATGGAGCTCCTAAGTTAAAGAAGCTTTGTTTTGAAATAAAGTGGTATATTGTAGTAACTAGGTTCTGCGGTACTCTATGGCTGTTGTAATTTTGTTGTCTAATATGATGTTTTGTTGAGAAATGAGTTTATAAGTTTATCCTTACGATCAAGGGGGAGAATGTTGCATATAAGTGATCTGCAGTGATCTAAAAGTTACTGTGATTAATCTAAGTCAAATTAATGGCTTTTAAGGGGATGTTGATTAACAGCCATTGGATGCCCTAATCAGGGGCATCCTGGCCATCCATCAAATGGTGTGGTTTACCCTAGTGCAGATGCTATAAATAGGGGCCCTAGGGTTAGAGATGATCACTCTCAATACACACAGCAGTGCTCTCTCTCTCTATTCCCCAGCTCACTGATCAAGCAAAGAATCTAAAGTATTAGGAAGAATCCTCACATCTACATCAACAAGGATCAAGTGAAGCAAATCAAGAAGAGGCCATGGCTGGACCTCCAGATCAAGGTACACACCCCTGATCCTATTCTTTGTGGCTCAAATATTGTGCTAGTTGATCCTAAGGGATTTAACACAGGTATATTTCGGATCTGGTTGGTTGCATGGAACATGAATGGCTTGAAGATCTCCATGGGAAAAGCCCCTTTTCAAGGAGCGAGGAATGTCATCCGAGTTGCCTTCTTGGACCATGTCCAAGTCATCCAAGACTACCACATTGCCTTCGTCAACCAGAATCCCATAGGCTACGACTATTATCTTGACCATGCATACTATTTTGACACAAACTGCATCGGGGTCATCTAATACAATCAAGACAACCATGGCGGCCATAGTAAGACCAAGGAAGTTCACATGCCATGGGATTCCGGCAAGTCAGTCATCCGTTATCATCCGAAGCATCGGCTTGGGGACAAGCCAAATTTCAAGGAGGGAGGGATGTTAGGAACCTATTCTACTACACTTGTACCTGGGCTAGCCTCATGGGCCGCCACATGGGACAGGTCCGACAACAACTCTTTGGGGTTGTACGCTACATATATGTGGAAAGAGATAACACTCGGGCTATCTAGAAGGATCGGAACGGTACATCGATGGCTCTCTCTCCACCTAGGCTCTGAATCCCCATCCCCTTCATGCTTCTTGTATCAAGCTACTGAATTCTCAAACAATCTCTTGTATGTGTGTTATTGAGTGAATGTGAGCATTTGGACCCTAACAAATCCCCACCTCTTTCGAGGTTTAGATAAAGGGGATGTTAGATAATGTAACACCCTCGTATACTACATGTATAAAGTAGTACTCTATCCGGTATTATACCTACTTATTCATGCATGTGTAAGCCTTTTTTACACCTACATAACGTGTAACTCGAGTCTAGAAAAAGAGCATTGATTCCCGCAAACTCACGGGAGATAGCCACGCCCAAGGATAGCATGGTACACAAGGTGGAAGTTGTCCACCTTGAAAGTCAGATTCTCCATGCTGAAGTTGTCCAACGCACGAAAGTGACATCGAAATTTATGCGGTTGAATAGTTACTGGATTTTCTCTAAACCCTAAGTTTTAGAGGAAGGTCCAAAGCGATTGTACATCTGATCTTCATTTCGAAAGATATTAGCCGTTTAACATTCTTTTTAGATGCCGTTTAAGCTTTTTAAATGAAGATTAAAGACAACATTTGGGTGCGGGAGATAATACAACATATACTGATTACTGCTCGCAAAAAAAACATAAACTAATTACTGAAGATATATATGGTAGTACTAGCAATTTGAGGCTGACTTCAAGGTGAAGATCAAGACGCGGGGATCACTGGTTCAGCTGTTCGCGCCGGCTCCCCTCGTCAGGCCCCGTGTCGTCGCCGGCGCCGCACATCGTCCAGCAACGCGCCAACGGCCTCGTAAGACGACCCTCCCATCTCCACTGCCCGCCGCGCGCGCTCCCCCATCTCCCCTGCCCTCCGCCTCAGCCCCTCGTCCGACATGGCCGCGCGGACCCTCTCCGACACCTTCTCCCTGCCCACCACCACCCCGCCCTGCTCCTCGCCTCCCCACACATACCCCCTCTCCGCGCCGGCGCCGACGCCCGTGCCGGTGATTCCCACCACCAGCGACTCGTTGTAGAACTGCTCAGCAAACACGGGCCACGTCACCACAGGGACTCCAGCCGACGCCGCCTCGGTCACCGCGCCCCACCCACAGTGCGTCACGAACGCGCCCACCGCCGCGTGCCTCAGCACGGCCACCTGCGGCGCCCAACCCCTGACCACCAGCCCGCGGCCCCCCGCCGCAGCGTCCACGTCGGGGAGCGGCGGGGCGTTCTTGTCCCCGATCACCCAGACGAAGTTCGCGCCGGAGTCGGCGAGTCCCATGCCGAGCTCGGCCACCTGCTCGCGCGGGAAGCGGGTGAGGCTGCCGAAGCAGACGTACACCACCGACCGGGCGGGCTTCGTGTCGAGCCAGCCCAGCACGCGCGCGGCCTCCGCGGCGGTGCCCGTCTCCCCGCCCCGGCCGCGCTCCAGCACGTCGTCGCCGTCGCTGTTGACGAGGCAGACCGGCCCGACGGCGTACACGGGCTTCCCGGTGTCCTTCTCGTAGTGCTCCATGTACCTCTCCTCCAGGCCGGCGAAGGAGTTGACGACCCACCCGGCCGTGGCGCGCTCGATGTCGAACATGCGGTTCAGGAACTCCCGCGAGTCCGCGCCGGGGAGCGTCGCCTCGGCGAGCCTCGACCTGGTTAGGCGCACCGCGTCCGGGAGCCCCGGCACGAGGAACGGCTCGGTGGGCGACGCGACGCGCTCCTGCGGGGCGTGGAGGAGCAGGGAGCGCTGCACCGAGAGCGCGAAGCAGCCGGTGCCGGTGAAGGCGTAGCGCGGGATGCCGAGCTCGGGCGCGGCGGTGGCGGCCCACGGGAGGACGCCGTCGAAGACGACCGCGTCGGCGGGGTGGCGGCGCAGGAGGTCGGCGAAGAGCGGCGCGAGGAGGTCCACGGCGACGGCGAACGGGCCCGCGTCCTCGCGGGTGGGGAGGTCGTCGGCGCTCTCGTGCCCGCCCCTGAGCCCCGCGGCCTCAGCAGGCAAGGGGAGCGCGTGGACGCGGATGCCGAGGCCCGAGGCGGCCGCGCGGGCGACTGGGCCGCCGAGCCTGGCGGCGTTTGCGTGCGTGAGGACGAGGGTGGCGTCGGCGCCGCGGGACGCGAAGAGACGGGCCAGGTCCGACATCGGCAGCGCGTGGCCCGGCGTCGGGAACGGGATGAAGTACATGCGCGGCGGCGCGGCGTCGTCCGACGACCACATTGCGAAGGCTCGATCAGCGCCGGAGAATGTCGTCGACGTTGTGATCGGAGAACGTACGAGTGATCGAACACTTGCCCCCAGGATACTGTCACACGTACCGTTGGTAGCAAATGAATATATGGGCACCTGGAAACACAAAGATGATGCACATACGAGAGAGCGGGAAATTCGATTTCACGCCGGCTGCGCTGCCGAAAATCCTGTGCTGCGCGGAGCTTACCGCTCCTGTTTAAAGATTGCAGGTTTGCACTTGTAGTTGAGCTTGTCGTCGGGGTACCAAACTGTGAGCTGTCTACTTTTTTATTTCGAAAAGGTGATTTTATATTAATCGACCACCGGAATTACAATCCTCCAAACAGAGTCTAGGTTATCTCTCTCTGAATCAAGCAGTACAGAATTTGAGTTGCCTGATTTACAGAGAAGATGCAACTGAAAACACGAGTCGCAGCTGCTCAATTACACCCTTTATGGGCGTGTTGCTCATGGCTTTTAGTCACACCTGTAGATCATGACTCCACGAAAGGTGCGTGCGATAATGCAACCTCTCGTGTCAAAAGAATTATTCGTTTGGTTTCATGTATTCTCACTTCCCTAGGAGTTGAGAAGCAAAGCCCTAGACGTTTGATTTCATGGATTCTAGTTTTTCAGCAAATTAATACTTGTTTAGCTAGTTGCATTGTTCCTGTTAGCCTCACCTCCTAGCTGGTGGATGAGTCTACCCAACATCAGCAAGGCAGAAAACATAGTTCAGATATTGCAATTCAAAAAACTACTAGATTATATTAACACTGATTCAAGGTGTGTGTGTGCTGCAGCACGAGTTCATGAGCAACTGCATATGATGCAGCACTAGTTTATCACATACGGAGAGGTTATAACTGAATACCACCTTTCAAATTTTTTTTGATAAACCAAGCTAAAAAAATACTTGAAGAGGTAAACAAACAGGAGGATGAAATCTTTGATAAAGTAAGCTTAAAATACCCAAAAAAATCTTAACTCATTGTTCAAAAGAGCATCAGATCCCGCTCATTTTTTATCGGTACAAATATCATGTCAGGCCTCAATCATCCTAGCTGGCAGTTAGCCAGCTACTAGTCACAAATTGGTAGCAAAACGAGAACGTGTTTTTAGACTGTTACATATAACTTGGTAAACAACCAATGTGGTACTAAAAGGAAAAACAACTAACGAACAATATCGTCTCTTTAGTTAAGAGGGGGAATGAAACATAAATTTGAGGACATGGGAATATGAAGCAAGATTGAAAAATGATTAGTAGGATTTAAAAATTGTACCGATAAAAAATGATTTAAAAATTGTAGACATGTTGATGAATTCTGACCAGATATCCTGCAATCAATCTGTACAAGATTAGTAGGATGACGAAGACGACAAAGCAAACAGGTATATCAAAAATAAATAAAATAAGGGGATCACGGAGAAAGCAAGAGGGAGGAATAGGTACCTCCAAGGCTTTTAGAAGAAGTTTGACCCCATTGTAATGCAAGACTACAAATCCAGAGGGCGTCTCAAAGAGCACCGAGTTTACCCAAAGGGATTTCTATTTTCGTGCCCTTGGTTCGTTAGTTGTACTTAGTTTTCCCCAGCCGTTTAACTTTTCATCTCCTCGCCATGTTAAAAAACCCTCGCAGACGCTCGGACGGAGGGATGTCGTCAGGTCAAAGGCTTGATCGTTACATGTTGACTGGTGGGACCGCGTTGGGACGGGTCGGGCGTTGAGAGTTACGTTATGAGGCCTCGACCGTTACATGCCTGACCAGTGGGGCCGCGTTGGGACGGGTCCTGCATACGTGGTGAAGGGTGGGGCCGCGTTGGGACGGGTATTGCATACGTGGTGAAGAGTGGGGACGCATGGAGACACGTCGGACCGGCCATTCTCGCTCACCCAAAGCGTTCGCTTCCCCTCGAGCATGGAACAGCTCCCACACCGCCTCTTCGCTGCCCTGCCGTCGTGCCCTCCTACCTTATGTCGTCCTCGGCCCCAAAGTCGCCCCCTCCCCCTAGCCGTGGAGCCCACTCCACCTTCGGCTCTGCACCCTCCCTTATTAGATCTACCCCTTTCGAGTAACAGTATGCAACGCCGGCTGGTGCACCGTCCATCCCCGTCGAGCACAGAGAAGATTGGGTGGAATCGCAGGGATCTAACGCATGGATTCTATCTGGGTAAACATCGTTTCCCTTTTGTGGGTTGATTATTAGCAGTACTTTAACGCGAATCGCTGGTGCTCAACTAACTGCCTTGCTTTTCGAATAGGATTGATCCAGTGCTGGCGTAATTCGTGGTTGTGAACAATATCTCTCTGGATTTTACTTCCCAGCGGTGGTTTCAACCTCCATAACTCTCAGAGATAGATAAAATCTCCCTAAAATCTATTGTAAATTCCCCTGGAGCAGCGGCGATTCAGTTGGTTTGCAAGAGTGTTTATAATTATAAAACTCTCGCGCGGTCTGAAACTATAATTGACACAACTCTCGCTAGGCTAGCGATTCACTTTCAAATTAAAAAAAAATCATACAACTCTTAATGTAAAAGAGTGTTTATAATTGACACTACTCTTGAACACTTTTAAATTAAAAATATATACAACTCTTAATGTAAAATAGTGTTTATAATTGACACAACTCTTGAACACTTTCAAATTAAAAAAATCATACAACTCTTAATGTAAAAGAGTGTTTATAATTGACACAACTCTTGTACACTTTTAAATTGAAAAAATCATACAACTCTTAATGTAAAAGAGTGTTTATAATTGACACTACTATTGAACACTTTCAAACTGAAAAAATTATACAACTCTTAATGTAAAAGAGTGTTTATAATTGACACTCCTCTTGAACACTTTCAAATTAAAAAAATATACAACTTTTAATGTAAAAGAGTGTTTATAATTGACACTACTCTTGAACACTTTCAAAATGAAAAAATTATACAACTCTTAATGTAAAAGAGTGTTTATAATTAACACTAATATTGAACACTTTCAAATTGAAAATTATACAAATCTTAATGTAAAAGAGTGTTTATAATTGACACTACTCTTGAAATTTTTCAAATTGAAAAAATATACAACTCTTAATGTAAAGGAAAAGGGTGTTTACTATTTTTATAGTGTGAAAAGTGATCCCTAAACTTGCGTATACGAAAATTATAAATCTTTGAACACTGTGAAATCGCACTTAATGCGTGATAATAATGTAATACATAAACTTACATATGGCAAAAATTATACACCTTTGAACTCTTTGAAATCGCACTTAGGACATGGAGTGAAATATAATGCAAAAATTATACACCTTTGAACACTTTCCCTTTAAATTATATTCAAAATCATTTGTTTATGGAGTTAAAGCATCGATGGCAAACTCGTTATTTTTTCATGGATAGAGGGTGTCCCTGACAGATACAGGGGTTATCCTGTCCGCTAGATCACAGAGGATCAATCAGAGGATCAACGGTTGGTGGGTATGATTTACGTGATAACTGTCTCGACCAATCAGAGCGTAGCAGCCAAGATGAGCACATGTGTGAGAGTTTGTCACTAAGAGGGAGGGGAAAACTGAGTAGAACTTAAAAACCATGGGAAAAAACTGACAAGGGGGTTCAAATATAAAACAAAAAGAGATTTAAAAATGGAAAATGCTTCTTTTATACAATAAAATACATATTGGCATACATCAAACTATTTGCAATTCAAATATACATCAATTTGACAATTATTGCCTCATTCAGACAAATTATGTTTTGGGGAGGGATGTTTTGGGGAGAGGCTTGAGTAGAAAACCATGAACCTTCATAGATAGTAGGTGATTTGAGAAGTGGTGATTTAGGTTAAAACTTGATTTATATATATTTCTTATGGTGGCAGGTCACATAATAAGACTCCCTTGGTACATGCCATTATGTTTTGATCTTTTTGAATTTGTTGTGCATAAAATAACTCAATTAGCTAGCTAAAACCCATTCGTTGAATCTCTGTTGACCAGCCATCGGAGGGTAAAAGTGAGTATATTGCACACGGCAGTGTTAGTACTGGACGACAAAACTGAGTAGAACCAAACTGCCAGTGCTACACTCGAGGGTATAACTGAGCACAACTAAGTGGCCAAGGTTAGACATAAGGGGAAAACGTGACGCACGGTATGCGTGTCGCGGTGCACGGGGCGGTAGCGGACGCGTATGGACATGCACGCTGCAGTAGCGTGTGCGGTTACGCGATGCACGTTGGTGCAATGAAACGTCTCCTCCCTTCACCTTTATAGAGGCCTCCTCACTCTCACTCATCACTCACTCGCTCGCTCATTCACGCAACCATCTCCACTGTCCCATCACCTTCTGCAAACCCCCAAGAAAACCCCAACCATGCCGGCGATGGAGAAGAACGGCGCGGTGGCCATCGTCGCCTCCAAGGCGGATGACGAGGAGTCCCCCGTCCCCGTACTGGCCCCCGTCGAGGCATTGAAGGCAGCCGACATCCCCGTCCAGACCCCCGTCCACGCTTCCACCATAGCCGCCGGCGAGGAGGCCAACGTCCCCGTATAGGGCCCCGCCATTCTCATGCAGATCCCGCACGGCTAGGACCCCTACGGGGACAACGATTACATCAGGCCGAAGAACCCCTCTGACACCAACTTAGCCGACCCATGGTCGGAGGTAACTACCCCTTCCTTTGTTCTTTACCCATTCCCATCGTTGGATGCTAGATCGTGTTTTATTAGGGCTCGGCTAATCGGTGGATGCTAGGTATTTTTACAATAGCTAATCCTCTTGTGTTAGATCTCGTATTTTGATGAATGCCCTAGTTGGGATTAGTACTAGCACCGATATGTAGTTGGGATCAGTACTAGCACTGATATGTAGTTAGGATCAGTACTAGCACCGATCTGTAGTTGGGATCAGTATTCGATTTGGTTTGAGATTTGGGGATTGAGGAATAATCAGGGGTTCTTAATCGGTTAATTTATGCAAGTAATCAATCCCGATAATCACGGTATCTCAATCACGTCCTTATTGCACGCTACTGTTGTTTGTAATAGGTGGATAGCAGCGACGTTTGCAGGGACGACGAGTCCATGGACACCAAGACTCGTCAGGTGCTGAGTAATATGAACTCCGGTCAGTTCAACGGCTTCTTCGCCGGTGACGTCTATAGGTGCCCCTTCTGCACCAGATGCCTCGACACCGACTTTAACTCCCTCGTGATGCATGCCGAGGACGTGAAGGCCTGAGTCCCGTCAAAGAACGCCAGCGCCTTCAGAGCCCAGCACAAGGCACTCGGTTTTCACCTCCACAACCTCTAGAAGGTGGCCATCGAGGAGGGTCGCATGCCCCCGATCAAGCCCAAGGTGCCCAAGGTCAAGGGACTGGGCAGCAAGAAGTGGAGGAAGCGCCACAGGGAGGAGGCGGAGGCCCTCCCCTAGGCCATGAGGGGCCACTAATCTTGTGCTGCTGCTGTAAAGCAGCTTCTTTTGTTTTGTTGTCTGTGTTGAACTTGTAAGCTGCTGCTACTGAGCAGCCTAATTGTTGAACCTGGTTTAAGTACCGTACTATATAATCATTTATTAGCTGCTTTATCTACATCTGCTCTGTTTATCTACATATTTATGGTGCTGGTTAGATTTGCTGCCAGATTGGGAAAATATGAGGGCCAAAAGGAACCACGAATTAAGAGAGAAGCTGCTCTAGATTCGCTGTCTTTTGGGGCAAAAATAACAACTGTTATCGACATAAAGGGGAAAATACGCTCTTAAAAAGAATAATCATAAAAATAACAAAAAATAAATCTTCCAATTTAGGCGACAGGACGCACGTAACTACCAAACGTGCCCCATATGGTCCCACACCACATCCTCCAAAACACGTTCCCAACAAGTCGGCCCCACGCAGTCCAACATGGGGGTCCTACTATGGGACCCAACTGAACATGGCCCCACATGTCAGCACGTAACAGGGGGTCCTACTTGTCAGCACGTAACAGCGAGGGTACACTACAGGACCCACCTGAATGCGGCCCCACTTGTCAGCACGTAACGGCGAGAGTCCACTAACGGGACCTGACGGAGAGTGAGTTTCAGACCGATGTGAGAGTTTCGGACAAGGAGCTGGGCAAAAGTGAGTAAAAGTTAAGCGGCCGGGAAAAAGTGAGTACAGCTAACAAACTAGGGGCACGAAAATAGAAATCCCTACCCCAAAATACCCCAGCCAACGGGCTGTTGGGGGTCAAAACAGAAGTAAAGTAAAACTTAGGCAAGCAGCAGGATTGTAGAGCATTCAGATTGATATATCAAATGTTATAGTCAGCAGGGGATTAGGGATGCAGGATGACCCCGTCCCTGCCGGATCACCGCCACCGCTTAATCCTTTGGTCGCCAAACCCTAGCTCACAGATGGGAAGGGGCGGGGTCTTGGATCTAGGGAATTGCCTGAATCAAAACTAGCTTCGTGAGCGCATAATCTGCCTCATCTAAAGCCCTTTGTTCTTGCTAGGTATATGGTACGTCTAGGGTTTCGTTTCTTATCCTCAATACTCGTGCATGGGTGGCATTCAGAATGAGAGGATAGGAGGGTGGAGGCCGGAGACTCACCAAAACCAACAAACGAGGTTCCAGGGGAAGGAGGAGGGGGAAAAGGAGCATGGGGGCAGGGGCAAGACGACGACGACGATCCCTCTCCTTGTTTGCGTGTTTCTTCATCGGTATCTGGACTGAGATCAAGTAACTTCGAAACATTTGCACCTAGTGCTCCCGTTAAAATATTTCCATACGTGAGAGAGGGAAGTTCGATTTCATGCGGGCTGCGCTTGCGCTCCTGTTAAAAGATTGCACGTTTGTCGTTGTAGTTGAGCTTGTCGGGGGTACCAAACTGTGAGGTGTCTACCAACAACGCTGTTTTTCACGCGCTCTTTAGCTGCGACTTGTGGGATTAAGATCAAGTCTCCACCGATCACACCTTTAAGATTGTTACTTAAGTCCTCAACAAAGAAAAACATGCATACGGTGTTTCACAACCCAAAAGATGAGAATAGTTGATTAGATGTCAAGATAGGTGAAAGATCCTTTGGAGAAACATCCTTTAATAACACATTCACTATAACATGGATGACTACTCATCTTAGTTATACAGAGATAGGGTGTAAATATTACTTTTAAGTAATAAAAGCGCTTATTTCCAAAAAATGTACGTTATGGTCGGTTATATAATGCTTGTTGCAAACCCAAAGCACAACCATCTTAGGCATGCAAGCGGCAGTGGCGGAGCACATGCTCGTATGAAGAGTTACACATGATACTGATAGACAACTGGAGCACCGATCTTGTTAACAATTAGGGTTTCGTTGCCTAGGTGGATGGTTGGGCGTAACCTAGGGTGTAGAGGAAATGCTTGAACCGATGACAATAAATACACGATACAATGAGTTGGAGGTTGGAAATCCAACTAAGACATTGTTGATTGGGATAGTGGGATGCAACGAGTGAAGAAGGAGAAGGACCAGAGGTGAAAGAGCATGAAAATAAATATAGGTGAAGAAAGAAACTCGTCCCATGATGTAGCCAGATATTTTTCAATAACACATGGATGCAAGCTCAAGGTTTGATTCATGGTAGGCCAATTACCTCTGGATGCAAGCTCAAGGTTTTCAATAATTATTTTGTTTGTGCAGATTTATGATCACTTAGTTTTGTGTTGACGAAATGGTAAGCCATGTAGCATCAAATAATGGAGAGTAGTAGATTGTTGCTTGTGTGCCATGACCCCACACAATTTCTGTGTGGAAGTCTATAAGTCCCCAAGATAAAGGTTTTCCTTTAATTATTCTAAGAAAGAATATCGACTAGTACAAAATACAATGTTTATGTCTCCATATCAGTGACCAACTTTAAAGAACATGTCAACGATCGATGTCCACACCGGACTCCACATCGAGTTTGTGAAGGACATCAATGCCACACCTAGTCAGTAGTATCACCCACCGCCAGTAAGGGACCCCTCTGACGGGCATTATAGTTGACCGTCAAAATAGTTCCGCCAAGCCTCAAGATGTTGGTCACCATGACCTAGTTTTCTTTGCTCACATGATCTCTTAGAGGTCGTTTGGTATCCATCATTTGAGCTTGGATTATCAGAATTCATTTTGCAATTTCATCACTATGCTATTTGGTTGGCACGGAATTGGGCTGTCATTTCATTTGGAAAATTCATCAAAATATCCCCAAGTGTAAACCAGATTCCCGAGCGAGACCCGTCATTTGCCAATTTCCATCCCCGACTCCTCCCTCCCCAACTCCACAGCGCCTCCCTCCCCAACCCCACAGCGCCGCCACCTCCTCCGTTCGCCTCGCCTCCTCCTCCTCCCTCCACCTCGTTGCCTCCTCCTCCCTCCCTCAACCTCGCTGCCTTGTCCTCCCACCGCATTGCCACCTCCCTCCCCGATCCCGTCCGCCCGATTCTCTCGCCGTCTGCCCGACGACATCCCGTCGCTGGTAAGCGGCCGATTCACCTCTGTCTCTTCTATTCTTAAGTTTTTCTTCTTCTTCTTCTTTAGCTGTTGGTCCATTTCTTACTTCATTGTTTGCTAGATTTCATAGATACGGTGAGTTATCTTTTTAATAGTAAGATGTGATTAGCTAGCGCAGATCTTGTGCGGTGGCCCATCATAAGACTGCATGATGTAGTATACTATAGTCGTTGACATAACACCAATGAAACACCGTTCACTAGTATTGCATCCCTCAAAGTGGTACAACCGAAACACAGCAGGTCCAAGACATGACTATAGGTTACAAATTGACTATTTACAAAAGATCCAGAGAATACTCTAGGTTAAAGAGAGAGAACAAAACTTCTTACAAAGAAGAACCAAGAAATAATCAACTCATAACTATCATGCTAATAAGATTAATATCTAACTATTTGTCTTGTATTGCTGCTATTCAATACTCTACAGAAGTAGGTTCTATGGCTAGAGATTAGACTTCTATCTAATCAGTAACTTCGTTTTCACTTATATTGTTGTATATGTTGACTTCCTTGACTTTATTGAAGAACTTGAGCTTTTGGTAATGATTCTCTAGAGCATAAATTGATGTAGACATTGTGTGTATTGTCTTCAAAATCTAGAAAGGGTTAAGAAGATACGTTTAGTACTAGCATACTCAGCAAGTCCACTAAAAAAGAGTGTCTGATGCACTAACTACAACCACAGACCGTAGGTCGTAGGCAATGCAGGTTTTTGTAAACATTTTTTCAAAGAATGCTTTTATTCTGAAAATTTATGTATGTCAGCCTTCACAGGTTTACCAGAACTTTCATGGAGTTCCTTTCTTGCCGCGTTCGTAGCTCCTTCCCGGAACATGGAGTAACAAGTTATAGTTATTAGACTCTGCAGAGATGCGTTACTTTACCCATGAGAGATCAAATCCTTGTTGCACAACCGGGAAGCTTATTCCCGTCCACAATTTCTGTGATGTGGGGCCAGTAGATGATCCAAGTCAATCGCTGCCCTTCTTCGCTACCCCGCATGTCTTCTTGGTGTACTCCATGCCCACCTATTGTATTATGGCAATGGATAGTATAGACCACTCAGATGCCAGAACTACCGTGGGACGATGAGGGTTCCCACCCATATTCTTCATATTCTCTACGAATTACCAATTAATACACGCTACAAGGATAACAGCCATGGCCTGCGCATCTGGCTACATGCGAAAGGAAGAAGATCCAGCTGACTTCTATGTCCTATTCCAAATCTCATGGTTAACGTGTAATATATGGCACAAGAATCACTAGCGATATTGGTTGTTAAGTCCTAGGTATTATGTTCCTTTACCACCGGAACTTTCATAGTAGGTTATTACCTCTTGGTAAATAAATTATAATCATATTATTATGAAAATAGTGTTTTCTGACCTTTTTGAAATGCAGGTGATGACAACATCGGATTTGCAAAATATTGGATATAAAATAACCAAAGGACATGAGCAAGTGTGAACTTGCCTTTTGTGATTGCAAGATTATGCACTCACGGTCTTCGAGATAACAGAAGGTCCAATATCTGAAAATAGCATCATTGGTCCGGTAAGGACTAATTTTTAAAGAAGCAATATGCTTTTATGCATAAGTAGTATAATGTATTTTGTTAAACTCTCAAAATGTATTCCCGATAGTCTAAGTGAGTTAAACTTAGGTGATTTTCTTAAGAGTTGGTTTATCTTTGGTTCTTACTTTACAAATAGATGTGTTTATAATGAACTTGAGTTTTAACATCTAAGGTATAACAATAGAGTATAAAGCAATGTATGATTGGTGTTGATTGCTATTTGGTGGTTATGATAGAAATCCAAATATTGGTTTAAGGATTTGGAAGAAATTATTATATAGTCGTTGTTTGAAGTGGCAAAACGAATAACTTTTGAAGAAAAGGTTTCTTTAATAAGGTTTAAATAATCTTTATGGTTAATAGAATGTGATCGATTTCATTTGTGTTTGCTCGAATAGTTTGGACTTGAGATACCTAACGTCTTAATTGAAACAGACCAAAGTTAACTATAAAAATATAAATAGTTTTTAGATATGATGATTATAAACTTTGAGACTAAAGTTAACTTAAAACAATAAATAAACTTAAGGTGTAGTATGTTTAGAGTATTATTAAGTTTTTGGGTATTGACAAGTATAATTATGGATGTGGAATCATTCACTTTCAATTAAAGTGAATGATGAGTTTAATCACATGCAACTTATTAGATGATCTTATTAATTTGTTAGGGTTTACAGTTATTTTTAAGTGTGGTTAAGAGATGAAGGTTATTCACCATATTATATATGAATGATACACAATATTTATTTGAAAGGGTTTTTAATTTGGATTTAAGATTTTAAAAGAGTATTTTAAAGTTAATAGTTATACTTAAGCTTGATTATGAGTCCAAGTTGTGGTTTTAGAGTTAGTATTTAGATGTAAAATATTTAAGGTTTTATATATAATTGTGATTATTTCTTACTTAAGATATGTTTTTTAAACAATTAACAAAAATAGGTATTTTATAAAATATATAAGGATTTATTACTTTAAAAATATTTAAAAACCTTTGTAATAATATATTTAATATTTTCCTGGTAAAATATATTTATTCAAGATCTTAAAATGATTTTAAATTATTTTTAAGTATTATTTTCATTTTTATAAAATTCCAGAAAGTATTAAATGTCTTTGAATTTTTGGTTTCAAATTTTATTTTAAAAAATAAGTTAGTATTTTTTTATAATTATTTTTATTTACAAGAATGATTATTTATTCATTTTTAGAATTTTTCTCTATTTTATTAAATTTCACTTAGAATTTAAGGTTGCTAATCTTTATTTTATTTTTATTAAACTTAAATAAGTAAAATTATATTTTTCTTAGGTAGATATTATTTTTGTGGTCTTTTTGATATATTATATATATCTGTGATTTTTCCATATTTTTCTAGAGCTTGGGTATAATTAGGGTTATTTTGGTAATTTGATAATTCTTGTGTAGATTTCTCTTACCCATTTTATTTGAAAATGAGCCTGACCAATGGGCCGACCCAACCCTGGCCCAGCCTAGCCCAACTGGTTGGGCTCAACCACCCTTTGTGGTCCACTGGGTCGGTCAATCCGACCCAGGCTCCTTCGTACTCTCTCTCCCGTTGATCCTTATCCTTCCTCTCGCGACACCGCGATGCTCCCGCCGTCGCCGCCTGTCTCCGGCATACTCCAGCTCTCTCGGCCGCCGCTGCTCTAGATAAAAGATGTGGTCCTCTCTTTCCTACACTCCTGTCCAGCTCGATTTGGAAATCGAGCAAATAGAGCTCGTATTCAATCGCCCCCTTTCATCAACCGGTGCTAGGGTTCGGCGAGGTGCCACCGTCGCTCGCTGGGTTTAATCCGATGCCTTCTCTCTCGGTGTGGTCGTTATCCTAGGGCAGGTGTAGGATGTTGTGAAATTCATGGGTGCTCCTTGTACCGCCCTAGTGGTGGGTTTTAATGTCGTGCGGTGCGGTGGCGCTCTCTGTGCCTCCGTGCCGTAGTTGGTTTTGGTGATGGTGTATAGTGAAGCCTTCCTTGTGTGTGCCACCTCGGTCGCGCGGGCTCTACCTCGCCACGCTGTTGTGGTTATGCCATGGGCGTCAGGTACACGCGGCGATCCTTCATTCTCCCCTCTCCTCTGTGACCAGCCATCGTGCTGATGAACTATGCCATGTATAAAAATTAAGGTGATGGTTTTGTGGTGATGATCTTGGTTTACTACCAGTGTTCTTTTATAGGTTAATAATTTGGCCAGTGTGAAGAATATTTGATATCTCTAGTAGGGTATTCCTTGCTACTCCCTCCGTCCCGGTTTAAAGGACACAATCTGCAAATCATGAAATCCCAAAATACTTAGACACAAAAGCATTTAATTCCTGTAATTACTCCTGTGTGAAAAGAACAAAATGCTTGCATGCACATGTGTGAACAAATGTGAACGCTTTTCTAATTCTTTTTTTCCTCATGCATGTTCTACTCCATGCTATTAAAAGGACCAATTAGATAACACCTAGGGCCCAGAGAATTGCAAATTGTGTCCTTTAAACCGGGATGGAGGGAGTAGTGCTATTGGCTTAGTCTTGGATTAGGAGTAGTGGATTTATTGATGTTTGATGGTTTTGGTCTGTGCTTCATTGGATCATGTACTCAATGTTGCCTGCTACTTGATATAGTATTCATGATAGTGTAAATAATGATACCTTACTTAACATGATCTGACAGTGTAAATACTTACTAGGGCAGAATCGAGAACATGGCGATCAATTCCAATGTTGGCAGCCGACAACGCAAGACTAGGACAGAATCATGTACATGGCGATCAATTCCAACGATGGTAAGCTACCCTCTAAATTCTAATCCCTCTCTTCTTTAACTTCTCTCTCATGGTGCTGATCGGTGATCTGAATTGGGGATATACAACGTCTACTTCCGTATGCCATCGTGATTCCAGCTCGTAAAGGCAATTCAGCGATGGAGTTGGGCATGGCCCTTAGAGAGTGTTCCCCTGAATGAATCTGCTGGAGTCCAGCCATGAGAGTCCCATGAAGGCATCCTTTTATGCAGTCCGATCTCAGGTGGGATCCTTTACACGAAGTGAAAACCCTTCATTAAGCGATTCTAAACTGACTTGGTAGATTATTTGGTGAATAACAATAACTTGCTGTGAAACCGATGTATTTATATTTAGGGATTCTGATTGGTGCCTGAGATAAGACATTCTTTTTGTTCATATTTCTAAATAAGATCTTTCTTTCATTTTTTCTAGGTTTGCAACATGATAAATATCGTACATGCTCTGTTCTAAAATAAGTGACAACAACTTTGTCTAAATACACATGTATCCAGATGTGTTTTAGTGTCTACGTATCTAGATAAAACTTGTCACTTATTTTAGAACAGAGGAATATGTTTTCTTGTTCATTTCAATTTTTTTTGTTAACTAAGTATAGTCAACTGACAGGATACCCTCATGCTATCATTGAGGAGAAAAGATACCAATGGAGGTGGTGGCATTCGTTGCTCGAAAACTACTTGTCAAGTGGCTTCTACGGTAATATCTCCATGCGTTCTGTGATCTTATTCTTGTTCACTAGACATGTTTGCAACTATATTGTCACTCAAGTGCTCAACTTACAAATTAGTACTAAGATTGCCACTCAAGTGAATAAAAATAAATTAAGAGAGCTGCAACTGATGGCAGTGTCATGTTTATTACTGAACTTGAATAGGTCTTCTCACCTCGGTTAGGAAGCATATTGATTTTGGTTTTTAGACAGATTGGTTGAGTTTCAAATTTTTTCGAAGCATAGTAAGAGAGTTGGTTGGGAGTACGGGAACTTGGCTTCTATTCTTTTGGAAGTGCCAGTTTCATATTCATTTTTAAATAATAACCATGCCTCCCAACAATTGAGAGTAATCATGCCTACCAACGGATATTACGGATTTTTTTTACCAAACAGAGTTTGACCTTGCCTCCATATATACATATAGTCTTTACCTGAAATGTGGCACCCATAAAGTGACGATGATATAAGCACTTCTATACATTTTTCGCTTTTCAGGCTACTCATCTTCTTCACATCATGTATGTTGCATTGTTTATCTTATCATATTGTCATATTATCTGTTGTAAGGAATTTAGAAATACTACAAGCCTTAAAAATACTAAAATATATGTAATTATTTTTGTATATACATCATATGGAAGCTTTTCACTGACTTGAAAATCTTGAACAAAAATAGAGCATGATATAGAAATACTCAGGATCTATTAATTAATTGAGCATACCCCTGTACCAAAATAAACATGAAATATCAACACATACCAAATACCTAATCATGTAGCAATATAAATAGAGAGTAGTACCTATTATTTTCTTCATTGATCCACCTTCACCGGAGGTGTCAATCCAACACTTGAATAGTCCTCGCAGGCGGCAAGGTATGATCCCAGGCCACACAACACATCTATCGAAATGTGCCGCCAAATCCCTCGACAAGGCCTCAATCGCCCCCAGTCTCGTTCATCAATGACGCTCCAGCGAATCTGTTTGTAACCACCGCATCAAGCACGTATGACTTCTCGTGCATGCCTATCATGTTGGAATCAGGGGATCTGCAGTTGGCTCTGTGGCATCGCGTGACACTGCAGTGACTGAGGCGACATGGGGGAGCTGGTGCAACACACACTAATGGGGAGGCAACAAGGGTCTCAGCGAAAGCAGCGACCTAGATCAAGATGCAAGCATATGTCGTGGTAGAGTAGTCGGAGGGGCAGAGCCATCTCATACCATGGGAGACGAGGCAACGGGGAAAGGCCATGGTGTGCGTAAGAGAGCACTTTACGGGGAAAGGTCATGGGGGTAGGGAGAGCTGGTGGCGAAGGAGGCCATGTGAGAAATTGGTGAGGTCTGACTTCTGTGAGATGAGTAAAGTGAGTGAGACCGAGGGCACAGAGTGCCGACTCAGTATAATTTTCAACATGTGAGGGACACTATCTGTTGGCTCGTGGGAGAGTATGTAGAATTGTCTTATCGTATTTTTTTTAGGATTTCTAGAATGTTCATAAGAGAAATCTTAGATCAACGATTTCTTTCGGTAGCATTGACATGCATTAATACTAAAAGATTTTATTTAAATATGTCTTGGTAGATCTGTCTCTTATTGAGACAAAGGTTCTGCACATGATCATACTTGAATGGGACAAGAACTCGTCGGGTTTTACATAACCAAAGCGGGTGCATGTAGAGAAATGTCCCTTTTTATGCATAATCTATATGACTATCTAAATATTTGTTTTAGTATATTTTTATCTGAAAGAACTAGCCAAATAGGACCCAATGTAATGTGTTATTGGAAGAGACAAACCACACATCGAATTTTACAAAATCAAAGAATGGTAAATAATTTTCTTCATCTGGTATGCACAATAGGTATCCCATGTTACATATGTCTATTATTTTCACATGAAATCTTCATACTAACGGCATGTATTGTTGTGCAGGATGGCTCCAAGACAAGGAAGAATTTGTTAGTACACTTGATCAAGTATCATAAAAATAAAGTAGAATACGACATCCCTAACATTGTACAAGAATATTGAAAGGGTGTCGGGTAGATATTAGGGAACTAGAGATAATTACTCAGGCGCATATCGAAATACATTTCAAACAAGGCATAATCTTAATATTTTATGGAATATTCTGTGAATGTCTTTTTCATACACGTGAATGTTTGCTTGTACTCCCTCTTTGCCAAAATATAGGGCATATAAGAATTTTAAAAATTCATATGGTGTCAAGTTTGACCGAGTATATAGGAAAAAAATCAACATTTAAAATACCAAATCAATACCATTAGATTCATTCGTGATGTACATTTTCTTATGGTACACTTTTGGTAGTTTAAATATAATTAAGTTTATCAATAAACTTGGTCAAAGTTGATGAAATTTGACTTTAAATAATACTTATAATAGTAATAATAATAATAATAATAATAATAATAATAATAATAATAATAATAATAATAATAATAATAGTGACCATAGCAATGCATGAACATTCAACTAGTGCATCCTAATTTAGGATAGAGGGAGTACCGGCTATGTATCTAGCAACATCTATGATTTCGGAGAGTCGCGCATTCGGCCTACGGGCACTGGCCACAACTAGGATTGGGTGAGGTATGCATCCCACGTGTGGCAAGGGTTTTCTATGAGAGTAGGGGTGTCGTCGTGAAACTTGCGGTCTTTACTGAGCATCGATCTTCTGGTCATGATCTACCCGGTTCTATATGGGAGGGTCGAGGCCCCTCATTTACAAAGTGTTGCACACTTTTTAAAATTCTGAGGGGTCATTCTTCACCTGCAAGAATATTATGAGGGCGAGCATGAAGGTAATTGACCAGTAAACCTTAATCCATGTACAATGCAAGGTGTTTAGTGGATTTTTACAGAAATATAAACCAAACTTTTTCTTAAACACTAATGCTTATTTCTGTAGCATAGGTGCCTAGTTAAGGGGCTTCCTTGTATAAATAAGCATTGGTGCTGAAATAAAACACTTTTTTTTGCGAAAAACTGAAAAAAGAAAAAACTTATTTTAAACACCTCTCTAAACGCATTTCAAAGTAAATTCTCTTCCGCGCTCATTGATTTGGAGATGGTGTTAGTTCGGGTTTGAGTTCTTCACATTTTTGCTGGGTGATTACTTCTTTGGCTGGATGAGGTTATCCAAGCTATGGTTTATCAATTTTTTGCATGTAAAATGTGATCATAGTCGGTTGGAGTTCTTCACTTCTTGGGATGGAGGATGAGGTAATCCGAGCTATGGTTTATCGGTTGGCTTGTGAAGGTGATCATAGTCTATTTTTTTGCTAGTAAAATGTGATCATGGTGGGTTGAGGTTTTTTTTTTTAGAAATAAGCGCTTCATAACGATAGATTCCTAACAAATTGGAGATCGATTATTTACCTGCCAAATTGAGTTTCTTTAGTGCCTAGATTGCCTTCCCATGATTTTCGCATCAAAATAAAAAAAGTCAGTTTTTTCCTTATGTTTGGAAGGATATCATGTGACATTTTTTTTTGCCAATTGTCATTATGGGTGCAGATAGGCAGCATATATTCAGTTAACCGCACAGCTAATTGATACAGTACTAATTTAGTATCTATATATTCCTTGTCGTGTTGGTGGATATTTATTATCCAAATCAATTCCTGCCTTGTCGTGTTGGTCACAATGAATGTCTTGATTTCAATTGATACCGGATCAGGTACTGTATCCCCGATATGCATCAAAATTATTTTATTCCTACGTACCCATGTCTATATAAACGTCCTCATTTCACTTCTTATTGACACCACCTTCGCCCTATCAAACCACACCTCATTGGCCTCAAACTCGCAAAAACCCCTAACAATTCCTCAAACCCCATCGACCATGACCACACGTAGTATCCTCCTTGCCACTATTGCCGTCGCCATCTGCATCGTCGCTACGCCCGCTACAGCAAGGGACAACCCTGACGATGAAATAGTTGGTGGTTGGGAACAAATCCCAAACATCAATGACCCGATGGTCATAGAGATTGCTAGGTGGGCGGTGGCCGAGCACGCCAGGCGAACGAACGACGGGCTGCAGTTCAAGAGGCTGGTGAGCGGCACGTATCAGATCGTGGCCGGCAAGAACTTCAAGCTCCGGATCGACACGGTGAACGGTGATGGCAAGGAGGGGATGTACATAGCAGAGGTTTTTGATCAGCCGTGGACCCACACACGCACGCTAAACTCCTTCGGTCCGGCCAACTGAGGATGCAGTGCCAGCAGTGCTTTTGTTGTCTGGATGCATGTCTATTTGAATCTATCTTTGAGATGATTATTGATAAAGTTTTTTGTGTTTACCGCACAGGATGTTGCATCACTATTGTTTCAATAATTCTTAGTCGTTTGAGAATTTCTTAGGCCTTTGTTTATTTCTAGTGTACTTGAAATGTCTAAGGGGACTAGAGGGGATTATTCTGGATTCCGTAAAATCAGCAATACTCTATTTACCAAGCCAGTTTTTGAATGGAATAATCTCAAGATATCCCTACAAACTCGCGCATTTTGGTGCAGATTAAATACACTACCCCCATACTAGTGTATTAGGATGGAGGAGTATTTGTGGGGATTAGGTGAAAGGAAGAATTTCACCAACCCCCCTCTAATCTCCAATCCTTGATCCTGTTTCGGATGAAAATACACCTCCGGTAAACAAGGTCTTAATCTCAGTCGTTGTGGAAATTTGTTGATCAGTCTAGATGTGGAAAATTTGTTGAAAAATACACGGAGCATTCGGGTAACCATGCCAGACAAGGCGCAAGTCAAGTCGGTCGAGTCAACAACGATAGTCATCTCCACCCCTGTCCGGGTTGAGATTTTTAGGATACATCATTGGCCTTGTCTAGATTTTTTGTTAAAAAAAGAAACTTATAAATGTGGTTTTTTATTTTTTATTTTTGAAGGGGATGAATCACTAGAACTCATGAGCCAAAGACATTATTCTATAACTTAAGCGTGAACATGACCCAGCCCATTCAGGTTACTCCCGCGCGCACTGTTCTGAGCCGTAGGATCATAGATGTCAACCAACATGGTTCGTCCGTTTTGATAGATGAAGCAGTAACCGCTACACCAGCTATATCCGTACCCTCACTGACGTATAGGCCCTGATTGACACCGGTCTGTCAAATCGTTGCTGGGCAAATTGTTCATCCAGTGAAAAAAATAAAGTGCTCTCTCTCTCTCTCTCCAACCCTCCTCTCCATCTCCATTTCCCTCTACGTCTCGAGTCAGCCGCCCCTCTCCATTAATCTAGCTACCACGTCGGCGGCAGCCCTTCCCCGCGCCTCATCAGCCTCCCCAGCCCTATCACTAGCCGATGCAGCTCTATCTCCCTCTCCCTGCTCTATTCCCCCTCCGGAGAGGACGCCGCGTCGCCCACCTTCTGGGACACCTCCCTACCTCGCCCTCCTCTGGCCGCATGGCAGCGCTGCTCTTCCTACAAAGCCTGCCACGACCTTGCCCCCGCCCCGCTCTATCTCCATGTGTGGGCATGTGCACCGGTCAATAAGCACACACGCGCCTCCACGCTGGCCAACTCCAATCATCTTGTGCGGAACTCTCTCAATTACAATCAGATCCATTTAGCATATGATTTGATTTCAATTTATAGATTATTTGTTCTACGGATATGTATATCGGTTTCCCTGAATCTAATTTGTATTAACTCTCAGTGATAAGTCTAGATTTCCTGTCTGTGGTTGTTGATGAAATAGTCAGTGCTAAGCAATTCCATACAAATATCTTTGTCCTCTAAAGAAATGTACTCAAAGGTGTAATCTTAAGAGAAGAGGCTGATGCTTGATGGGTCGATGTTGGGGCGTGGGCGTCGGTTGCTTTGGAGCTCCGGCTGCAGCATCTACAGTTCGTATGAACCCATGGGTGTGGAACTTCTTTTCGGCTGCCCAATCCCACACAAGATCAATTCGTTAATATTCTATGAAGGATTTTTTGGAAGGTTTGGCTTACGCACGTTGGAGATTGGTTCTGCATGTCGACTGGTTTGACAAGTAATAAGAGGAAGATAATGGGAAGGGGAGAAGTAGCATAGGCAGGGCACCGTTGATGGTCACCAATCCTTCCAAGTCGGCGCTCGGGCGTGAGAGAGGAGTTTCGGGCGTTGGCTGCGACTGGTAGCTGGTCGGTGTCGCTGTAGTTCGACAACATCACACAAGGCGCTGGTCGTCGGCGCCGGTGAAGTTTCTCCTGGTAGGTGATTTTTATAGGTGTGTGACGAGAGTCCGGTAGGACACAGGCGGTGCCAAGCATTGCTTCAGAGATAAAGAAAGGCAAGGGAAATTACTGGGATGGTAGGCAGGTAATTTGCATATTAAACCCAAGGTGTGCATGACTTGACAGTCTGGATAGCTACTTTCAGTTAGAAAATCTGTCAAGATTGTAATTCTGTATCTTGACGCATATTATTTTATAATATTATAAGTTGCGGTATAATTACATCCATTTGCTCAAGTCCATTCATTTGGATCATATATTCCTGTCGAATCACAATGACCAAATAGACCGGAAATAGTTTAATTGTTCCTTGTGTCATCTACTCACCTGTCATCTGCACATTGTTTAAAATACAACTGTCATTTGTATATATAAAATGATCTGCAAGTTACAAAGTGATAAGATGTGGAATAAATAATCTATTCATATGGTACGTATTTTTACGTGCCGTGTTGAATCTGGTGCAATATTTAATGCAGATTCATACTAACCATATTTTTTCACCCTATTGAAATGGATTTTGGCCATGATTATAGTTCATAGCTGAACCTCCTATGCCTTTATATGTAATGTGACGTTTACTTGCTTCTCAACAATGCAACAATTCAGGTATGACAATGTCGCAAACTCAACCTGAGAGACAGAGTCTTGGTCAATGACGTTGTTTCTAGCCAGATGGGGTCACGATGCAGCACAGACCGCGTCTCCAAGGTAGGGTTCCTGCCCGAGAAAGTCCTCCTCACGCAGTGCTTCGAAATGACGGAGACGTTCTTTGCTAATGATCTTCTACTGGTGTAAAAGCTCCTGCCGTGGTACAAGAAGTTGTGGCTCAGCCAACCACACATGGACTAGGACAGGCACCTTCGGCATGTTCAAGGAGGACTCTGATGCTAATATCACTGTTGCTAGCCTTTGCATACCTCAGGTAATTAGCGAGATACATACTCTTTTGTTCATGGTGGCAACATTAGCACAACATCAATAATTCATGATGGGACTGATTTTTTGTGAAGCCTTTGTCCATTTGTCAACCACTCTCATATGTGTTAAGGTAGTACACAATTCTAGGACATAGGTTATGCTAGGCTTGGTCCTGTTATGTTCATGTGGTTATGTGTAATTCTATGTAACTATGTCATTGTGAAATATAAAATCCCTACTATTATGATGGTTAAGATTCCTACAAGGCTTTGCCAAGAACAATTACGTCTGGCGAAGTTGCTACTTCCAGCGAGATAGAAGAACAAGGTAAGGCTAGCAATTCTATACGTGTGGATGGTTCTGTCCTATGAAGTTGCATGACAATGGCTACGCTGCGAACAAATTGAAGGGTGTGAGCTTTAAGGATAGCTAAGTGTGTACTAAATTGTGTGACATAATAAGCAACCTGACAAAGTTAATCAAGCAAGCTGGCACATGAAGTTTAGCGGACATGCTGTTTTGGTCCAGAGCAAGAAGAGTAGTGTTATTTGGGACAATGATTTGAGTGATGAATTGATGATGGCGCCTGTAGTAGTATATGCAACAGTGCAGTGAAACCTCATCCTCACGAGGGGAATGATTCAAGGCCGGAGACAATTCACGTGATCCCATTGAAAGAAGTTTCCTAGGACTACTGGCCATATCATGTTACTTTAGAGAAGAGGCATATGTGATTTACCATGGATTAATGGCACAAATTTCTATTTTTCAATGAAGATGACGGACAAGGCATCTCATCTCTTACCGGCTGCAATAAGTTTCTAGCTTCTCAGGCGGAAGCTGTTCTTGGACCTTGCTTTCTTCTAAGTTCTAACTTTGCATACTCACTCTGAGATGGATAAGTTATATCATGCAGTCATGGTTAGTGATAGGGTTATTCCTTGAAGGAGACATGCACATACATCCTAAGGAAAAAAAGTAATACGTGAAATATTTTTGAAGAAGGTGCGTGGTAAATTCCTTAATTCTATTGTTTTTATTGATATTAGCTATATAACATGTTATTTCTTTCATTAGATCATTTTAATGATAAAACATTAGTTTTAGTTTGGGACTTGGGGATTTCAAACTGCGGTGCTACTCACAACATTAGCATTCTTCTTGGTTACCTACTCTTCCTAGCTCTAAATTTGAAGCATTTTTATTTGAGATGATAATGCACCTCTAAATTCTAAAAAATGTAAGATTTCTTTTTCGTTTGCAACTTGCATTGGAGACAAAATTATTGCACTTTTTTTATCACATTTTACAAACTATAAGATCCTAAGAAATAAGTAGTGGTCTCTAATGCTAGAGAACTACTACCAGAATTTGGTTATGCAACATCATACCATTGGTGTTTGAGAAGTTCATATTTGTATTTTTCTTAGTTTGTGTGGACTATGGATGACAAGATGTAGCTTTGTCTTAACGAGACATGTTAAAAACCACTTTTTATAGATGTGGCACCTTGCAAATTAGGAGGAAGAATTTGTAGTAACAAAATGTGACTCTCTTCTTTTCTTTGCCAGAATGTAGAAGAAAACACCTGTAGGGCTAACGCGTCAATGTGGCACCTTGCAAATTATGAGGAAAAATTTATAGTAACAAAACACAATTTTCTTCTTTTTTTTGCTAGAATGTGGAAGAAAACTCCTGCAGGGCTACCACGTCGGCCACACTGTTTCAGAACGCCGTGCAGGTGGCGCGGCGAAGCACGCCTTTTCACCTAGTTCTTTTTATGATCTCAACGATACTACTAACCTCTAGCGTACGGCGCAATGCTAGGAGCTACTTCCTCCTTTAAAAATATAAAATGTTTTAGTTTTGTGAAGGAGATGTATCTAGACACCTGTATAGGTCTAAATGAATCTCTTTCACTAAAAGGTGTTTTCACAAACCTAAAACATCTTATATTTTTAAACGGAGGAAATACTACCGTGGTAGAGTACATTTCTATTTTCCATGATATTTCACCGGCATCAATGTTTGTTGTTACCTATCTCACGAAGCCATCCAGCTGGAGGGAATAAAAACTGAGAAAATAATCCTAAAAAAAAAAGAGAAAGTTGTGCTTCGTGAATCGTGAACTGCCACCCCGGCTAATCTGGCCACATTCCACCGCTATCACGGCATCACCGGTCGCTCGGTGCGCCCCGACCCAACCCAGTCCACGGCGTGTCTCGGGCCAACCCAACCCCAACCCACCGACGCCGCGACGAGCTCCTCGACCCCGAGAGCCAGAGCGGCCGTGTGTCCGTACGTGGGGCCGTGCACACTGCGGGACCGCGAGCTAGTGCCCGTCTGCCCGCTCCCACTCCCACTCCACCCCACCCCACCCCACCCCGGCGCGGCGCCACCTCCCCCTTATGGCCTCCCGCCGCGCGCCCCACAACCACAGCTAGCCAGCTGCCCAGCCCATTCCCACCATGGCCGCGGCGTCCTTCGCCCGCTCCTTCTCCCCCCTCATCTTCCTCCTCCTCCTCGTCGGCGCCGCGCGGGGCAAGACGGTCAAGAGGGACGGTACGTACTCATCGTTCTTCCTCTCTTTTTTCCTGCCCCCCTTGTTCAAGCGAATCGATCTCTGCTCCTGGTCTACCTGACGCGATTACAGAAAGATGGGTTCTTGCTTCTCAGCTGTTTGTTGGAGATCTGACCCCCGAACTCGCATTCCGTTACTAATTAGTGGTAGGGTAGCTGAATTGGGCGTCCGCTTGGTAGCCAGCTGAATTGGGCTCCCTGACAGTCACAGCTTCCGTGAAGCTTTGATACTTCCTGAACTCTAGCGTCTCACGGTTGGATATGCCTTCGGTTCTGAACTGGCTTCTTTATCCAACTTGTGCTCATGACACCAAGTTTTGTAGCTAGTGATGTAGTACAAATCAGGGGCTCGACTGGTGCCTATCCATAGTTAGCGAGTTTTTCATGATTCAGTTGAAGAACAAAGGTCCTGCAAGTTTCCTAGTTAGGTTGCACTATCTGGTGTGTAAAATGTCTCTAGTTGCACAAGATATTGCTCAGTGCCTGGTTGTGCCAACAGGCAAAGCTCTGTATGTTCATAAAGACATACTACACACTATGCAGAATTAACAATGTGCGGTGTCCGTTTGGTAGTTGCTCACTGAGTGCTGGAACTGAAGGTCTGTTTGTGCTGCAGTGAAAGCATTGAACGAGATCAAGTCTTCGCTAGGCTGGAGAGTTGTCTACTCATGGGTCGGGGATGACCCCTGTGGGCATGGTGACCTCCCCCCATGGTCCGGTGTGACGTGTTCCCAGCAAGGGGATTACAGAGTTGTCACTGAACTGTAAGGAACATGTTATCATTTGTTGACTTTACTCTGTCCTTTCTTACATTGGGTTACATAAGAAGATCTGTAAGGATTATTTATCATGCATTAGCATTTACATGTAAAAGGATACAGAACTATGATTAAATTGTTATTATTAGTTTTCAAAATCCCTTTTCAGAGAGGATACCATTCCATACTTGTAGCTGTTCGAAGTATCTTATGTCAAATACTAGTATCTACCTAGAGTCATTCCTTCAAGAACTTTTTTGATCAAAATCTTCAAGATGACAATCTCAACCTTAAGAACTGCAGTCTATTATTCCTTCTTGTACGTTCCAATCATACACCATGATCAGGATTAGAAAAACCTAAGAAGATTTCCCTTGCCTTGTACTTCATAGCTAGAACTGTGCATGCTCGCTTACAAGAGTAGTGTTCAACACATTCTAGTGCCGGTTTGAAAGTCGACATCATGTACTTATCTTGTAGGGGAAATTTGCCTTTTCTGTGTTGGAGGTAATTGGATAAATAAGATTATTAGCATAACGACATCTTTGACTAGTTGATGTTTATTGCCTGTGGATATCAACTTTATGGTTTCTGAAGTCATGTAGCTTTTCTGAAGCTTTTGTGTACTTTTTCTGCATATTACATCATTACATGTCTGAGTAACCACATTACAATTGTACCTTATTTCAGGGAAGTGTACGCTGTATCAATTGTTGGTCCTTTCCCTACAGCAGTAACAAACCTGTTGGATTTAAGAAAATTGTAAGAACTTTTGCCTTGTCACGACTGATTTATATTCTGTGTAAGCGTCTTGATGCACATAACAATAAAGTGCTGGCATTTTGGTATCTACTTAGTGTAACAAGAACATTTTCCTTGTCAACGCTGTTCTTTGTAGATGGAAACTGTTCGCATTTTTCTTCTCCCTCAGTTCCATAATTGTTGTTGTGGTTTTAGTTCAAATTATGGAACTGACGGAGTATCTATTTAGGTAGTCTGATTGAGGTGAAAAAGTTACTTACTGCCAAGTTTCTAGTATTTTTAGTGTAACCAGCAGTAAGAGTACATGCAGAATTGCAGATGTCTATATCAATGTGAAGTTTATGTTTTGCAATGCAATGTAAGGTAATGTGTCATGGTTCCTGAATTTGGATATATCATTAGTCAGAATTTAGGAACTAATTCAGGAAAGATTGTCACAATTTACATCAGCTTCATCAAGAGAGTTCACTACATTCAGAAGGCAGCACTATTGTTTTTCCCAAAACATTATATCAGAGTATAGATGATTCTTTCATCAGTGACTAGCCTGTAACAAACATCTTTGTAATTTTGACCTTATCTTACAATCATTTTTAACATATCTTTGAACTGAAAACAATTGAATTATTTAACTATAGGGATCTTCACAATAATAAGTTGACGGGGCCAATTCCTCCACAGATTGGACGGTTGAGACACCTCAAAATATTGTAAGTACGGAAGAACTTTCTGGTTACAGAGGTGCATTGGATATGTGGGTCATGTTGATATACTAGTTTTGTGAAGTGTTTTAGCTGCTGTACATAACATTCGTCTTATTCTCAGCAGTATTCTTAGATCCTAGTATAATGCTGTATTAAATCAGAATTACTTCATTGGCTGCCTTTAGCGTCCATAGCTACCTATTTTGGATAATGTTGCTCTTCAACTAAGAAAATTTGTTTGTACTCTTAGGAACTTGAGGTGGAATAAGCTTCAAGATGTGCTTCCACCCGAAATTGGTGATCTAAAGAAACTGACACACTTGTAAGTTCATTATTAGAATTCACTGGGTTGTTATGGATTAAATACGTCTCAGTTTCTGTGCCTCTAACTACTGTTCTTCAGGTATTTGAGCTTCAATAACTTCAAAGGTGAAATTCCTGTGGAGCTTGCAAACCTACCAGAACTACGCTATCTTTATCTTCATGAGAACCGATTTACTGGGCGGATCCCCCCTGAGCTTGGAACTCTCAAAAACCTTCGTCACCTGTAAACTTCCATCCCAATTCCTTCTTTCTCAAGTTCAGATTAAAAAAATATCCACAGCAGAAAAATTAAGACCTTGTTCTGCAGCATATTTTACTGCCTTTAGTTTGCTGATGTTGGTCTGTTTGTTCTCATGAATGATAGATTCTCTCTTTTTTTACAGTGATGTTGGTAGCAACCACTTGATAGGCACTATGAGGGATTTCATTGGCATTGGGAATGGCTTCCCTTCCTTGAGAAACTTGTAAGCAGAAACTTTACAAGCTACTGCCAGATTCATCCCTTCTCTCCTTGCTGGCAAACACTGTCTTCCTATGCTCACTGCTCAATTGTTTTTCTATAGATATGTTAATAATAATCAGTTGATTGGAGTGCTACCAGACCAGATTGCAAATTTGACCAACCTTGAGATCTTGTAAGTTTTCTCAGAACTTGAAGTTAACACTGTATGAAGACATGTCATCATAAATTCCAGTTTTCTTTTCCCCTTCTAAAAGATTTCTTGCACAAATATAAGAAAAAAGGAGAATAAGTTCAGGTCATCTAATCTTCCTTTCTATATTCTGCAGGCACTTGTCCAATAACAGGCTGATTGGATCGATATCGCCAAAGCTAGTCAGCATTCCGAGATTGACATACTTGTGAGCCTCAATGCTTTACTTCCTAAAATTCATTCTAGTACACGATGGTTTTTATGTGGCTCTGACATTTCCCACTGGATGGTATTCGGCAGGTATTTGGATAACAACAACTTCATCGGAAGGATCCCTGAAGGGCTATACAAGCATCCATTTTTGAAGGAGCTGTATGTCCGCTTTAGAGTCTCAACTCTTCTAGTACTAACATAAATTGTTTTGTACTTGCAAACTATCGTATTGTACGGTTATCAAGGCGCATAACTATTTTTCTTGCTGCAGGTACATTGAAGGGAACCAGTTTAGACCCGGAACCAGGTCAAAAGGAACGCACAAGGTGCTTGAGTTACCCGAGGCCGACGTTTTAGTTTAGGGAAGCTCATATATGTGTGCGCTTGCTGTTAGTATTCTGCAGGACATCAGCCACCATTCTACATCTCCACATGATGCAGCTGTATAATGCAATGCATATTCTAGGGTGTATATTGTACATGTATTATTAGTACAGCAAACTATGTTCACACGTGCAATAGTTGTGAAGTCAAATGTCATGCTACAGTAATGTCACAGATTAGTGTGTTTCATCAGATGGGTGTGCAGGTTGCGCTGTCTTTCCTGTATCTTGCTGTACAGCCAGTTGCACGCTGCATGGCTCCGACAGTCATGGATGGTGGAGCCAGTGTGTGTAGGGGCAGTGAGATTCTCCAAGGCGTATACCACTGGACATGATCTGGCCTTTGGGAAGCAAACTCTTGAGGGCTGGAAATGAGAGGCGAGTGGGGAGGAGAAGATGCCAAAACCAGGCTGGCTGGAAGACCCTGCCCTGGGAAAGGGGTCGCCTCCAGCTCTCATATCATGGGGCAATTACAGCCTGCATTCTCTTTGCCTTCTCTTCCGATTTTCAGCCCATTTTCTCATCCTCTCATTGCCATTGCTATGTGCAATCAAGCTGGGCCAGTGCCTCAGTGCTCAGGAAGATGAATGATGATAATGCAGGTGAAAATAAAAAGAACTGATGTGAGAACCACGACACTGTCCTAGACCGGTGCAGCCTGCAGAAGACCCACATGACTATATGCTCCTCTGTGCTGATTGGGTGAGAGGTTGCAGCAAGGAATACTGTCAAGTGTCAAGGGCACATGCATCTCCTCCTCCTCAGTTTCTGACGACTTTGACATGGATACCTTTGCAGTTGGCACCTACTATCTCTGTTCCCTTTCAGGCTCATACCATGATCCAGTCTCAAACATCATGCTGTCGCCAATCCATAAGAAGAGGAAAGACTGACGAAATACAGAATCCTTGCCCTGGTCGATGATGTTTACCAAACCAAGGCAACGTAGTACAGTATATGTTACTATGAACAGTGGCCTTGCCACATGAGAGGTTCCTGTCGTCCTGCTCTCTGAATCGCTGCATGTTTAGCCATGTATGTGGGGAAGCACTGGTGCTCATGGTCTGGTACTCTGGTTAACAGTTTCCTGGCTTGTTTTCCCCTCATAAAGCGCGCCACTGTCCATGCCTCATGCTCATGGTCCAGGCTTTGTGCTGGTTCCCTGTTCAAAAACTCGCGCTGTCTTTGTGCTGGACCAAAAGAGATGTCGTCTCATCAGAGCTGGAGGTGTCTGTCCCAGCCTCAGCCCCCAGGCATATGTATTGTATGGACCATAATATCCGCCGTTTGCGGTTGGCAGGGGCTAGAGAGAAAGCAGACGGTCCAGTTAATCATGAGCAAATTTGTGGTCCGAAAAAATATGAACAAAGATCTTAAGTTGGAACCAGATCACATCGGCAGAGACTTGCGAGATAGCCTGCAGTTTCTGATGACTCTGGCTTGTGATGGGTTGGAAATTGCCATGTGGCCATCAGTGTTCTACTAGCTTCTGCTTCATCAAGCTTGCAGGTTGCAAGCATCAAGCCAGCAACTATTTGACAATGTCAAAATGCGCAATGCTTGCAAAAACTGAAACTTGTCAAAATCGAGACTGAGCAGACAAGGGTGTGATCAATGCATACATCACATATATGATCTGCAGAGGTTATGGAAGTCCCCTTCTCATATGGGTTGGAAATCTACAGTACACAGCCGGGCAGCGTTTTGCAGGGTTAGGTCTGCCGACACCAATTGGTCGGTGCATTATGCTAGTAATTGCTAATGTTGTCTGCTCATATGTTTTTTTTTTCAATTGCAGTTATCAGTTGCCATCTTATTAAACTCGCCTCGCCTTCTCGGTGCGTCTACGTACACCTCTTTATCAGAGAATTCTGACGTACTACCAGAGAGATGTGTTTTTTGTGCTGCCATTTTCTCTGTTCCCCATCATGGAAAAACATGCAAATACAGCACTGATGTATCGCTACAGGGACTATTATTTTACCCTCTGCGACGAATCAATCAGAACGCACACAAGCCAAGCTACCTGCTGGCTGGAACGGATGTGGGTCACCTGGGGGACGCATCAGCTTTGCCTTTGGTTGTCTTGTTATCACCAAAGCTACCACCAAACCTGCAGGCAGTGTTAAGGAAAAACAAAAGGAACCACCAACCCCATCCACGGCCTGACGATGGCCACCGGACCGGTACGTGGTCCGTCGTCCAACGCTGTGAGAGAATCCAGGCCAGCATCGTCGTCATAATTTGATTCTTCTCGTTTGGATACTGCTCGATCTGTGCAGAGCGAATGATTGACGTTTTGTCCATCTAGGCCACCAATTTCTCCCTTTTGATCTGTGAGGTTTTGGTAGGAATTGTGGAGTTGTTCGGCCAAAAAGGCCATCTCAATCTATACAAGTTCTTAAAAGAAAATACAACAAAGTCCAGTGAAAGCAAGGAACAAACCTGGCAGCACTTGTTGAGGATTACATGCCCCGATGATGAAAAGAAATTGACCACTCCAGTTAGAATACTAGGTAGTAGAGCAGAGACCACATCAATCAACTCGGCCTTGGAGATCGAGGTAGTAGTATCTGTTAGATAGATCTCAAACGTGAACGGGCCCAACGGCCCGTCACGCCCCTATCCGCGTCCTGATCGGGGGCGCCAACCTTATCTGGTTGGTGGGCCGTCGCCGTATTATATAAAGAGGTGGGGCCGGCGACTCACGAGTTAGGTTAGGCCCTAGCCGCCCCACCTACAAACCCTATCCGATCTAGGCTAAGCGCTGTGTCGACGGGAAGCTCCACCGCCGCCACACTCACCCCCTTTCCACCCATGGCCAATGACGGAGGTTCTAGCTCGGCACTCAGGCATTCCCTCGGCTCGTGTGCAGCCGAGCAGGGGAGGCGAGCTCATCTCGGTTCTCTTTCTCCCTCTCTCTCTCTCTGTTCTCAATCTACAAAGGTGATGTATAGTGCTACTGTTAGATCTAGACTAGATCATTTGTAAAGGTGGTATTAACATTGGTATCAGAGCAAGTTTTAGTTGCTAGATTTTTCAGTGCATTTGTAGAAAGCAAAAGTCCAAAAGAAAAGAGATAGATCTAAAGTGCGCCTGCCCTATGGCCGCGCCGTTCCTCTCGATCTAGATGGGCATCCATAGTGGAGACATCTAGAAGAAGAACATACCCTTCGGGGCAAAGCAAAACCCCAGATCTAAAACCCCAAAAGATCCCGAACTCAAGTTCTAACCCCATAGATCCCCAAAGAAAAGTCAATCAAAAGAAAAGGTTTCACTCCGGCCATCGCCGGGAAAGTTTCTGCCCCGCACCTCGGCCACTTGACGACGGTGCACCCACCCTCGGGTGGATGCACACATTGGCAAGGAGCAAGGGGGGCGCCGCCGTTTTTCCCTACAGACAAAGTAACAAAAAAAAGGGAGCGAAAAGGCTCCACCGCCACCCCTCTTGACGGTGGTGCGCCTACCCTCGGGTGGGCCACGGCAAGAAGCGAGAGGCCATGGCTCACGGAGCAAAGGGAGCACGCCGTGGCGGCCACCTCGCCTCGCCCGACTTCATGAGCTCATGAGCCAAAGCGAAGGGAGAGGCGCCCAGCCACCTCGCCTCGTCTTGAGGCTCGCGCCCGGAGCCGAGGAGGCGCGCCCGCCAGCCGCCTCGCCTCGGCCGACCAGCAGCATCTGCCACTGAAGGGACAAAGGGAGGCGCGGCCAGCCGCCTCACCTCGCCTCTGCGGGGCCGCGCCACGAGGCGAGTGGGAGAGGAGGCGCCTTGGCGGCCGCCTCGCCTCGATCTCACGTGGCGCCTGTGGCGGAGCCGTCGTGAAGGGCGCGGTGCCGTGGGCGCCGCGTGGGGCAGCCGCCAGTGGGGGCAGGGGTGGGGTGGGGTGGGGAGAAATGAAATTAGGTTTAGGGGGGCGGCCTGGGCCCTTTATACCTCCGAGGAGGACGGCTGGCCGTCCGATCTAGAAAAGGCATATGGGACCCAGGATCGATCTGGCGGCGGGGTTTCTTTGGGCGAGCCGAGGCAGCATGGGCGGAGTGGCAGTTCTTTGGCAGCAGTGGCGCGAGGCGTCCGCTATATATGTGTGAGGCTGGCGAGCAGGCAGCGGCATTGGCTGGCAGCCCGGTCAGCCGCCTAGGAAGGCCCGATGGGCGGTTTTTAACCAGTTTTTTTCTATTTTTATTTTACAGAAGTTGTTTTAATTGTTTTGCTTAGAGTTTTTTAAGCAATTTTTGCATAGTTTTCTCTAGTCATCTTATTGCAAGTATATTTTGACTAGAGAATGATTTAAAGGCAGACTTTTTTCTATAAAGTTCAAAGTATCGTGAAAGTCATTATTAAGTTTCCGCTGCAAATGTATGTTTTAAATTGCAATGATGCAATAAAAGTTGTTTAAATTTTGTTATAAATATGTGATAAAGTGATTAAAGATGATTGTGTCCCATGTTATTAATTGACCAACGTTGTTAATAAGCATGATCATGATCTTTTCCATTGAGTATTAAAGGTGCATTTAACTTTATTTCTACCCAACGATGATGTAATTTTAAATAGCACAAACAATTGCATGCATAATTTATACCAACGTTGAATTAATGCATACAGTTTGTTTTCCCTGGTGATCTCACATCTTTTGTGGTTTTCAGGAGGTCTCAGCCTCATGGCCTGTTTGAAGGACATCCCGCTGCTGCGGGGGGACAACTACTCCGAATGGAGGAAAAAGGTCGATTTGGCGTTCGTATGCGCCGAAGTGGATTGGGTGGTTGACACCAAGCAACCAGTCAAGCTCGCTGACCCAGTTAGGGGAGATGCTGAAGAAGGTGCTGATTTTGAGAAAAGGAAGAGGGACCATGCTCCATTGGAGCTGGCCTACTCGATTGATAACCAAAAATGGGTGAACGCCAACAAGAAATGTTTGGCCTTCGTAAAGAACACAATTGAGAACGTGATAGTGGGCTCAATTGGAGAGTGTACTGCATGAATATCTCCAAGATAAAGAGCCGCTTACTAGCTCTTCAAAGATGTATCACCACCATTAAAGCATTGGTGACCGAAAAGTACAGGAGGACCCACGGAATAAGAGAGCACATCTTGAGGATGTCAAACATGGCAATAAGCTCAAGCCCATGGATGAGGACCTCGAGCTAAAGCCAACTCTTGGTGCACCTAGTGATGGCCTCTCTACAAACTTTCGAAAATTTTGTAATAAACTATAATATGTCCTAAAAGTGGGACATAGAAAAGACCATTGGGATGTGATACCAAGAGGAGGAAAGGCTGAAGGCCCTTCACGGCGGTTCCCTGAACTTCGTGAAGGACAATAGGAAGAGAAGCTTCACAAACGACAACCATGGTGGCTCACCCTCCAAGCCACATGGCAAGGGTCCAATGCAGCACCAAGACAAGATCACCACCCACCGGGGAGAAAGACCGTGCCATCATCGTAAAAGCACAGCCACTACAAGAAGGACTGCCCAGTTTGGCTGAAGTACATCATGGCCAAAAATGGTAAAGACATAGTTTCTTTTGTTAATGAATCTCTGTATGAAAAGTTTACTAGATCTACTTGGTGGATTGATTCTGGTACAACTGTTCATGTTGCCAACTCTTTACAGGGGTTTCATTCGACAAGGATCATGCCAAAAAGAGAAAGACTCATTGAAGTGGCGAATGGGATAGAAGCAGAAGTGGAGGCCATTGGTGACGTCCCTCTGGAGCTGGCTGATGGCTCTTCTCTTTTGCTCAAAGATGTTCTTTTTGTTCCCTCGATACATAGAAATTTAATAAGTGTTTCATGTTTGGACAAAGATTCTTATGAATGTTATTTCGGAAATGGCAAGTGTGCCATTTGGTTGAAAGATATTTGTGTGGGTGTTGCTACCTTATATGATAAGTTATATTTATTATCCTTGCATGAGAAAGTATTTTCTGTGTGTGATGTGAATGAAAAGGTTCCCTTGTCGAACAAAGAACAAAAGAAAAGAAAGCGAACTCTTGACTCATCGAAACTATGGCACTGCAGACTAGGCCATATTTCGAGGGGAAGAATAGAAAGCCTCGTTAAAAATGACATTCTTCCTCCGTTAGTGTTCTCCGACATAGAACAATGCATAGATTGCATTAAAGGAAAGTATGTCAAACAAATTAAAAAGGGTGCAAACCGAAGCATAGCTACACTAGAAATAATCCACACGGATTTTTGTGGACCGTTTCCGGTGAAAAGTGTGGATGGCTATGATTCATTCATAACATTCACGGATGATCACTCCCGGTATGGTTATATTTATCCAATTAAAGAAAGATCTGAAGCATTGGATAAATTTAAATTTTTCAAAGATGAAGTAGAAAATCAGCATGATAAAAGAATTAAAATAGTTCGGTCCGATCATGGGGGGAGTACTACGGTCGGCATACTCCATATGGTCAAGTACCAGGACCCTTTGCAAGGTTCCTGCAAGAAAATGGAATAGTCGCCCAGTATTCTATGTCGGTAACCTCAAAGAAAACGGAGTAGTGAAAGGCAACTGCATTCTTATGGATATGGTGCGCATCATGATGAGCTATTCCACCCTCCCATTGGGATTGTGGATGGAGGCGCTTAAAACCGCCATTCACATTCTCAACAGAGTACCAAGCAAGTCGGTGCCCAAAACACCGTATGAATTGTGGACAGGCAGAGTTTCCTCTCTGCACCACTTGAGGGTCTAGGGGATCCTAGCTGAGGCAAAAGTTTTCAATCCAAACATTGCAAAGTTAGACCCCAAAACAGTATCTTGCCACTTCATTGGCTATCCAGATAAGTCAAAAAGCTATCGTTTCTATTGTCCCGACAGATACACAAAGTTTGTAGAAACGAGACATGCAGTCTTCTTGGAGGACGAATTGATGAGGGGGAGCACGGTAGCTAGGAAAATTGATCTTGAGGAGAAGAGGGTGCATGCACCTAATCCGATCACTCAGGAGCCATTTTTCTCGCTACCTGTTGTGCCACCATCTACAACCCCTGAGGTTGTGGTGCCGGCACCTGTTGTGACTCCACACGTGACAACAATGGGCGAAAGTTCGGAACCTGTCCATCAGGAGCCACCTGAACCCACTGTTGAGCACGAAAGGGAGCCAGAACATCACCTACTGTAAATGTGCAAGAAATGAGCAAGAGTCTGATGAATTCAGAAGGTCTAAAAGAGAACGAAGACCAGCCATTTCCAAAGAAATCTACAGAGTTTACAATGTAGTTCATATGGAGGGCGATCCTACCTCATATGAAGAAGCCATGAGTAGCCCTTACTCAGCCAAGTGGGTAGAGACAATGGAAGATGAAATGAAATCGATGAGTTCCAACAATATTTGGGACTTAGAGGAAATTCCCAAAGGAGCCAAAACAGTAGGATGCAAATGGGTCTACAAAACAAAGTATGACTCCAATGGGAATGTAGAAAAGTACAAAGCTAGACTCGTGGCAAAAGGCTTTACGCAAAGAGAAGGCGTAGAATACAATGAAACTTTTTCTCCGGTCTCATGTAAGGACTCCTTCAGAATCATCATGGCACTAGTTGCACATTTTGATTTAGAATTACATCAAATGGATGTCAAGATGACATTTCTAAATGGAGATTTAGAAGAAAATGTTTACAGGGTTTCATGGAGGGGAAGAAACATATGGGATGCCGCCTAAAGAAATCCATTTATGGGTTAAAGCAAGCCTCTAGGCAGTGGTATTTAAAATTTAATGATACCATTAAAAGATTTGGATTCAAAGAAAATGTTGAGGACAACTGCATTTATGCAAAGTTCAAAAGTGGGAAATATATTTTCCTAATTTTATATGTGGATGACATTCTGCTTTCCAGCAGTGATGTTAGTCTACTACTAGAGACAAAGAAGTTCTTGTCATCTAATTTTGACATGAAAGACCTTGGTGAAGCCTCTTATGTTTTTGGCATAGAAATTCACCGAGACAGAAAGAATGGAGTGTTAGGACTGTCGCAGAAAGCGTATTGTAAAAAGATTTTAAAGAAATACAATATGCATGCGAGTAATTCAACACCTGCTCCCATAGTCAAGGGCGATAGTTTTGGGAAATCCCAATGTCCAAAGAATCAATATAAGATCGATCAAATGAAGTCAGTACCATATGCTTACCGTTGGAAGGTTACAGATGCACAAGTGTGCACCGCCTGACTTAGCATTTATCACGGGTACTGGTAGATATCAAGAGAATCCAGCATAGAGCCTTTGGAAGATGGTAAAGAAAGCTTTATGCGTTATGTGCAAGGCACAAAAGGCCTCATGCTTACATATAGAAGATCCGATTCCCTAGAGATAAAAGGGTATTCAGATGCCGATTTTGCGGGAGATAAAGACGACCGAAAGTCCACGACAGGGTATGTCTTTACTCTCGCAGGAGGTGCTATTTCGTGGAGAAGAGCCAAACAGTCGATAGTTGCATCATCTACGATGTATGCAGAATTTATAGCATGTTATGAGGCCATGGGACAGGCGTTATGGTTAAAGAAATTCTTACCCGACTTGAAAGTGGTTGACTGCATCAGCAGGCCACTAAAGATGTACTGTGACAACGAGCCCGCAGTATTCTATGCTCACACAACAAGTCGAGTAATGCTTCAAAGTCTATAGATATAAAGTATTATGTTGTGAAGGACAAAGTCCAAGATCAAACTATAAGACTCGAGCATATAAGGACAAAGGATATGCTTGCGGATCCGCTAACGAAAGGCTTACCACCCAATGTGTTCAAGGAACACATAGCCGGCATGGGTTTTACGGGAAGCCTATGATTCCTGGACTAGAGAGGCCCAAAAGTAACAGGATTTGTTTCAAAACATGAAGGTATATAGTGGCTGTCTGATTCCATCGGCAATTGAGCTGAGACGATGAAACATGCTCTATGTATCATTCTGTGATGGAATAAGTAAAGAACAAGGTTAAAAGTAAAGTCGAGATCTAAGGGGAGAATGCTAGATAGATCTCAAACGTGAACGGGCCCAACGGCCCGTCACGCCCTGATCGGGGGCGCCCAACCTTATCCGGTTGGTGGGCCCCTGTCGCCGGCGCTATATAAAGAGGTGGGGAGCCGGCAGCATGACTCACGAGGTTAGACGTGCCCTAGCCGCCCCACCTACAAACCCTATCCGATCTAGGCTAAGCGCTGTGCCGACGAGAAGCTCCACCGCCGCCACACTCACCCCCTTTCCACCCATGGCCAATGACGCAGGTTCTAGCTCCGGCACCAGCTCGGGCATTCCCTATGGCTCGTGTCTGTCGAGCTAGGGAGCAGGTAGAACTCATCTCAGTTCTCTTTCTCCCTCTCTCTCTCTGTTCTCGATCTACAAATGTGATGTATAGTGCTACTGTTAGATCTAGACTAGATCCTTTATAAAAGTGGTATTAACAGTATCATGTTTGTGTTTGTGTGGCTGTAGTAGGAGAAGGGCAGAAATAGACAGAATCCAAGGTCTATCGGTGATTTTAGTTCTTGCGGCGACGGAGAACTGGCTGCGTGATCTGGGATTTGTTGCAGCGACTGTTGGTGCGGGAAGATATATAACACAGGGGGAGTTCTCAGTCTTACCTTGCAGGGTGAAAATCCAAGGTCTGGACTTAACTGGTTGTGTCTGACAATGACTTTGTTGAAGGCATTGTTTGTGAGTAAAAACTTTCTCCAGGGATAAAAAACTATGATCTTTGATCGGACAACGACGGCGCTTGGGCACTGTTTCCTTCTTGAAGGCGTTGTTATTGGAGTGGATGACTACTGATGTTGTTCTGATGGTGTCAGTGTCGTTGCTTTGAGGATTAGTTCTCTATAACGGGACTTTTCTTTTTTTTTGTAATTCTTTTTTTCGGGTTATGGGTATTCATATGGTCGGTAGGGCATTCGTTGTTGCAGAGGCTGGGTGTAATTGATATACATGTGATATTAATATATACTCTTAAAAAAAGAAATAGACAGAATAACCTGCAGCCGTATAGACTTCCAAGGTAGTGAGGTACTTCCTCCGTTAGGGATTATAAGGTCTAAGAGTTTTTCAAAATGTTAGGAATTATAAGTCCTTTCTCATTTATTATCATCTCTCATCTAATGCATAGTCTTTTTTTTCTTTCTCTTCTCTCGTGCATGTACTATAGTCCTTATAATCCTTAAAAGAGGGAGTACTAGTACTAGAGCTACAAGTAGGATGAGCTTGAAGAAGCCAAAGGACGCTGTATTATAGAGCACGTGGTTGCCTACAATAATAATATCCTGATTGTACATACTAGATCTGAGTGTGTTGAGAACGGAGGAACATGCACGATTGGTAGTATCTTTCTTCAGTTCTTCTTTTCTTTCAAATCAGGGCACCCATGTACTACTAGTATAGATGTAGACATGCATGCAAGTCATGCAGATGCCGCTTCTCTGGACTTGGATGGTCGGGACCAGAAGCACGCACGATCATGTTCTTGGGTGGCCATACCAACATTCGATCTGCGAATAATGTATGGTTTTCTTTTCTGCTTGCACACCGGTGGACAATATTTAAACTAGTACTAATAATTTTAACCAGGAATAATGGTTAAAAATATTTTTAAACTACGTACTAATAAACTGGCCGAAGGGAGTAACAGAATTCATGTGTCCTGGTATCATGCATTTAAAAAATCCACAGCACGTGAGATCTCAATACGTATTATGCTTATTTTTATTCTTATTACTTTCTCGAATTCCTGCAGTCCAGAAAAAGACCTCAACAAGTTCAGAAAATACGGTTAGGGTAGTCGATTGGCATCCTCGGTCGGTCGTCGTTGCGAGTTTAATTACGTGCCGATTCGAGCTGCTCCTGCAACCACCCAAAGACCCAACTGTCGGCGCAAAGCAGAACACCACCACCAACATGTCACTTTTCTTCCTACTCCGTACTATTTTATATGCGCACAGAAACAAGACGAAAAGAGAAAGAAAACAGCCAGCAGCCACGTGGCCGGCACGCGATCCAACGCCAAAAGGAGACCCGAAAAAAACCCAACGACGCCAGAAAAATCGCAACCACGCACTCGTCATAAATAAAAAGAAAAACCAGGAGTATCGATCAATTTGTTTTTATCATCATGGCGTGACCGCGCGTTGCATGCATGGAATGGAATGGAAATCGACGTGTGGCCAGAGAAAAGGAAAACTCCTATACCAGTACGTGCTGGCTCGACCGTACCGCGTCCAGTGTGGAGGGAGAGGAGAAGAGAATCGGTCCGGTCCGGCCGGCCGCGTCAAGCTGAGGTGCCTGTCTCTGTCCGGTCGATGAGGAGTCGCTGTCACTCACAGACGGGTGAAATTAAAGATTTTCCACGGCTCGCGATCCTGCTCTCGTGTCAATTATCAGCGCACCATCGACCGAGCACCGCACCGCAGTTTCGGACGCGGGGGCGAAGAATAATGTCGGTGGTTCCATGGTCGTCCGTCTGACTCGGCCGATCCCCAATTGAATCAACTTTGATCCCATCTCAGGTGAACTTTTTTTGTCCAGAACATTTCAGGTGAGCACCGCAATTTGTTAAAAGAAGAACTTCATTAAACATGACATATCAAATTGCTATTTTTTTGGGGGTAATTGAAATTCTTTTGTTATTTTTTTGGGATCAAAATACGTTGTTACTAGTAAATTCCCCGTAATAGTTATTTACTCCACCTGCCATAGACTAGCCGCGCACCATATTTATTCCACCAAAATCCTCGACAGCCAGCCAGAGCGGCCCCCAAAATTCCCCGTCAGTTTAGCTGATAGGCCCTCGCGTTAGCTCGGATTTGCGCACGCCGTGAGCTCCATTAATCCTTTTTTCTTTTTCCTCCTTTCCTATTAGTACCGCCCGTGCGATTAGCATGTCTCTGCCCAATGCCACCGCCTCGCCGCCGTCGCCGGAACCCTAGGCCGCCGGAGTCGGAGCTCCCCTCGTCGGCGCCGTCGGCGGGGGAGGTGGAGGATGCAGCTGAGGATCTCGCCGAGCATGCGCAGCATCACCATCTCCAGCAGCAATGGCGTCGTAGACTCCATGAAGGTGCGCGTCGCGCCGCAGCCGCCCCCGCCCCCGCCGCCGCTCGCGCTGCAGGGGGCGGCCGCGGGACGGCGCGGCGGAGGGGGAGGAGGTGGAGGGGGCGCCGCCTGGTACCTGCGGGCCGTGGCCTTCCCGGCAGTCGTGGCGCTCGGCTGCCTCCTGCCCTTCGCTTTCATCCTCCTCGCCGTGCCGGCCCTCGAGGCGGGCGGCAGCAAGTGCTCCTCCATCGGTAAGATCGGTGCCCCGCGATCTCGCGGCGTTTTTTTCTTTTCTTTGGGGGGTTTGCTTGCGGTGGCTTGGGTTGTTGATTCGGTGCTTTTGGGGGCGGCAGAGCTCGGATCTCGGTGCCCTTGGCCGAGCGATTTTGCTGTCCATGTGGGAATGTAGAACTATGCAGATGGTTCCTGCTTAGATTTCGTGCTAAAAGCGCGTGATGTGTTCCTGGATGACTCGTTGAGCTGGAGATTCAGGTGTCAGAGTTCGCGATCTCGTTCGTCAGCTGTGGTGATTACAAGTAAAACCAAGCGAGCTAGCTATTTGGGTTTATGGTTAGGCTTCAGACTTGGTTAAATTTCGGATCTCAGCTGCATGATTGTCTCTTACTGGCCAAAATGTAGGATCGTGACTCTCTAGTTTTGTACCTTCAATCTGGTTGGATTTAGGAGCTGAATTTAGTGCTATCAGCCACACTGTTGGATTTGGAAGGAATTGGTTTATTCTGGTTTTGAGCACCTTGCAAAACTGGAGTAGAAACAACACCCTCAAAGATGTTATCAGCTTTCCCTACATGTCATTCTACCTCAAGCTGCAATTGTCTGCTGATTAGGTGAACTCTGCCCAAATTCTCCGCTTAGCATTGACAATTGAGGTAGCGATAACAAATGTAGAAGCCAGGGATCTATCACAATGCTCTTCATTCACCTGGTTGATCCGTTGAAGTTAGATTTGCTTTACATGTAGCAACTTATTTGGCACTCTGTTCTGACCTGATTAGATTCATAACTCGGCTACTACTCTCTGAGCGCACCCTGAACACATCTTAACCAAGCAATCACATTATTTCATGTTTTGGTTTGAATTTAAAGTCTAGTTTCTTTAGCTGAGACTTTCAGTTCTCTCTCTTTACCGGAGAGGCTCTTTGCATATAAGCTTGAGTGTTGGTTGGTCTCCTCAAATCTTTTTTAAAGATGTTCATTTGCTCTATAATTGGAAACACACTGGTCTGTACCGCTGCATCTGTTTTGTTCGAGAATTTGATGACATCTTATGAATTGTAGTTGCAATAGCATATTGTCTTCAACCAATGTGCAACGGATATTGTTTATTCCATTCAGTAACTTGCAACAATCATGTGAAATTGTGAACTCAGTGAAACAATGATATGTGGCTTTCTGTTTATCCTTCCAGTTATGTTAATTTCTAGGTCTAAATGCACACGCTACCTTCAATTCCTCCAGCGTTATCATATAATTGATCTGTACATTTTGGTAAAGGTGCCTAACTTTTGAGTTGAAAAGAGAGCAACAACAACAACAACAACCAAGCCTTTTTTCCCAATCAAGTTGGGGTAGGCTAGATATGAAACCCAAACGGAAACTAGAGAAAAGTGCAAGTCAAGCGGAAAACAGTGAAAAGTGCAAGACAAACAAAAACTAGTGAAAAAAAGCAAGTAAAAAGGAACAAAAGAAGTAAATCAAGGTTCGAGCACATGGATTGCTGATTTCCATGCAGCCCTATCAAAAACCAAATCTCTAGGGACATTCCAGTCCTTCATATCCCTTTTAACTGCCTCCTCCCATGTCAACTTTGGTCGCCCTCTACCCCTCTTTGCATTATCAAAACCCCTTAGAATCCCACCGTAAACCGGTGCTTCTGCTGGCCTTCGTTGGACATTCCCACACCACCTTAATCTGTGTTGGACAAGCTTCTCTTCAATTGGCGCCACCCCTACCCTCTCGCATATCACTTCATTCCTAGTCCGGTCTTTTCTTTTGTGGCCACATATCCACCTTAGCATACGCATCTCGGCGACACTCATTTGTTGGATGTGTTGCCTCTTAGTGGGCCAACATTCTGCTCCATAAAGCATGGCAGGTCTGATTGCCGTCCTATAAAACTTACCTTTTAGCTTTGTGGGACCTTCTTGTCACATAGGATTCTGGATGCTTGCTGCCACTTCATCCACCCTGCCATGATCATGTGGCTAACATCCTCATCGATACCACCATTGCTTTGCAGCATTGATCCCAAGTATCGAAAAGTGTCCCTCTTGGGCACCACTTGCCCTCCTAGACTAACCCCTTCATCCTCGCATCGAACGCCGCTAAAGTCGCACCACATATTCTCAGTCTTTGTCCTACTAAGTCTAAACCCCTTGGATTCCAAGGTTTGCCTCCACAACTCCAGTCCATGGCTTATTGCAAACTGTGTGTTTGTCCAAGTACCCTCATTTCCATAAGCTAGGCACACTTGTACTAAAGCTTGAACAGAACAAATTAGTTTTTTTCGCTAACTCAAATTCCAGCTTCATATATTGAGAAAAAGGAAGGAACTTCTCCTAGTACCATCGCAAAAATTTTCTACCTTTTGATTTATTCGATAGTGCTAACCATTATGGCCCTAAAAGATGTACGTAACACATATTTTGATAAAACTAAGGGATTCTAGATTTACCACTTACCGCCCAGTTGCCTTGATCCACTTCTGCCTGGTTGTTAAACCACAGTTTGACCCTTGAGCTTCTCTATAGTAGTGGCTGGAGAATCTTGGCCAAATAGGCTCCTCCGAGAATATGAATGTTTTTGTATGGATGATCTCAACTTCTTCGTTTGGGTTTCAGATGTCAGTTGTAAGTTATCTTGTTGGGATATATGCATATAATTTTCTGCAAGCTTCTGATATGACACTAGGAAGGTTGTGTTTGTCCATGGGGCGCAGGTTTTCTTGTACCATGGATGTGTTTTCTGTTGCATGCCATGTTTTTATTATGGTTGGCTATCTTATTCTATGGAGTCTTCATGTACAAATTTGATGCGATTATTTGGTAACTGTTGCAACCCTGGTTTGCAGACTGCTTGGGAAGGCGAATAGGACCTAGTTTTCTTGGTAGGCAGGGGGGTGATTCTACAGTAAGTTATTCAATTCCCTGCTCTTCTTTGTGTCGGTAAAAGTAAAACTTGCTTATTTGTCTTGAAGAGAGCAAAAGTGTACTTACTTTTCGTACTTGATGTGAACAGAGGGTGGTGCAAGATCTGTATAGAATTTTTGATCAAGTTAACAATGAGGAATCCACTTCTGATAAAAAGTTACCAGAATCATTCAGGGAGTTTCTTTTGGAGATAAAGGATAATCATTATGATGCTAGGACATTTGCTGTCAGGTTGAAGGCTACGGTATGAAACTACCTATCCTAATTTAATCTGTACTGTTGCATTGTTAAAAGTTCAAATTTGCATGGATCTGTTTGGATTTTAAAGCATGTGATGATTATGGCATCTGAAAATCACAATATGTGCAGTTGTGCATAAAATACCATGGTTTTTATCAGAAATTCACTTTGGCTCGTAGGTGTAGATGCACCCACTACCAAAAAGACATTTTTCAAAATGTTAATTTTTTTAAAAAAATATCCGAGTGTATATGTTGACATTCTATGTTCGTACACCAAGTTTTCACCAAAAAAAGACATTTTATGTGGATTGTGTAAAAAGACAATTTTTGGTGTTGCAAACTAGTTTTTCACAAGATATTTTTTTGCCTTTTTTGTACAGACCTAAAAAAATGTCTTCTCGCTACAAAACTTTGTGTGAGGACATAGCATATTCGGATGCACATCCAGGGTTTTGTTTCGGAATTTTTCAACATTTTGAAATTCGTATAAAATGCATTTTTCATAATAGGTGCATCTAGACCTGAGAGCCAAATCGCTATGTCCGGTTTTTATTCGAAAAGTTGCTTCATAGTCTAACAAGTTCTTATTTTGCAAATCTATTGAAGCTATATAAATATAAATTTACCCTTAGCTAGGTTTTTTAATCTTTGGGCTTGCACTTGTATTGTGGGCAGACTTACGTAGTTTATGAATATAATAGCTATATAAAACTATAAGTTTGGGTTTATGTGTTGCAACAATCAGACCTTATGCAATTCTACGGACCCATGCTCAACATCAGGAAGTACCAACATTGAATAATGCTGTTGGAAAACTAGGAAAGTATAGTATTGGCTAGACCAACATGGCCTATTAGAAATAACACACGGCAAATGTATACAGAACTGGATCTCAACTTGGGATCCAAATACATATGCCTGCTTAATCATGTGCTGTCGTCTGTACTACTTATTGCAAGCAAACCGTTTCTTAAAGAAAACTGTAGGCATGATATGCTCTTTGTGGTTTGTGTCTTGCAGATGTTTTATATGCACAATTACCCTCCAACTAAAGGACTTATTTTACATTGCCATACTTGGAGCATGCGTTTCTGCCATCTGTATTTGTATGATTGTGTGTTACTTTATTTGAAATATACTGGTTGTAGACTTTTGAACTTGGTCCTTGCTAGCGCACTTTATCTTAGTTCATGGTTCTTAATCCTGGTTTGTTATTTTCTGCGGTTCATTAAATTTGATTGTAAACTATAATTTAATCAGTCACATGCTTCTGTGTAGATGAAAAGCATGGATAAGGAGATAAAGAGGTCAAGGCTGGCAGAACAGCTGTATAAACATTACGCTTCAACTGCTATTCCCAAAGGCATACATTGCCTGTCTCTGCGCCTTACTGATGAATACTCCTCAAATGCTCATGCAAGGAAACAGTTGCCACCACCTGAACTGTTACCGTTGCTTTCCGACAATTCCTTCCAACATTATATTCTAGCTAGTGATAACATCCTTGCTGCTTCAGTTGTTGTCAGTTCAACTGTACGGTCTTCCTCGGTACCTGAGAAAGTAGTCTTCCATGTTATCACCGATAAAAAAACATATCCAGGGATGCATTCATGGTTTGCTCTTAATTCTGTATCACCTGCAATAGTTGAAGTGAAAGGTGTTCACCAGTTCGACTGGTTGACCAGAGAAAATGTCCCAGTCCTAGAGGCTATAGAAAACCACCGTGGAGTCAGAAATCACTATCATGGAGATCATGGAACAGTTTCCAGTGCAAGTGACAATCCAAGGGTGCTTGCTTCGAAGCTGCAGGCTCGGAGCCCGAAATACATATCCCTGCTTAATCACCTCCGCATCTATTTGCCTGAGGTGCCTTTTGATCTGAAACATGCTCTTCTTTCGCTTCCTATTTATTTCGCATGTATCTATACACCAAAACACGCATATCTAGACAAATCTGTGGCATCCTTTTCCGGACAGAGGGAGTACTATAAAATAATTCAGACTCATAATCTAGTGGAATATGCGCACCACCTAAACTTACAAGTCACTGTTCTTTGTTATGTAGTAGTTTTATTTCTAATGTTTTGGATTGTTTTGCTACTGTGTAACTTTCAGTAGTATGTGTACAACTATATTACCTCGTCATTATAAGATTAATGTCATGGCACGACACCATTTACACAACATAGCATTAGGTTTTGTTGGTGGTTGTTCGGGAGGCCCCTGCTTTGTTATTGAGCTCACTGTGTTGCGGTGCAATCATTCTTGCACAACAGAACAAATGAATGATGGGGAAAGTATACTACTGAATGAAAAGTTGAAACATACTCAAATTTATTTTTATGTGCTAAATATTTTGATATGATATATTAGGTTATGCTGTCAAGTTCTAATCAGGTTCATTAATTTTGTGGCAGCAGGGGGTTGTCAGAATAGCTTTAGAATCTGCTGGAGCATGCAGAATTGCGTTGACATTTATGGTTACTAACAACTAAATTCATATATCCATCTATACCAATTGATGGATGCTAAAATCTGCCATGATAGATATCCCGCGAATCATCTCACTGTTAATATCCATGCTGATTTTCTTTCTATATGGTACTAAGACTGAAAAATGCATTTATATGCTGCCATCCTTTTGTCCAATTTTGTATATCATTTAGATGTTTCAATACTTTTTCTTTTGCTTTGAAGTAAGGTAGTGTCTAACCTATAACAAGGTTGTACTACTGTTCTCTTAATTAATACAAGACTAGAAATGGTGCATTTTGATGTTTTCATTTCCTAAACCTGACACTGTTCTCATTTTACCAGCTCTTTCCAAGCCTCAACAAGGTGGTCTTTCTTGATGATGACATAGTTGTTCAGCGTGATTTGTCTCCTCTTTGGGAGATTGATCTTGAAGGGAAGGTGAATGGTGCTGTGGAGACGTGCAGAGGTGAAGACAACTGGGTGATGTCTAAGCGCTTCAGGACATATTTCAACTTCTCTCACCCTGTTATAGATCGAAGTCTTGACCCAGATGAGTGTGCATGGGCATATGGGATGAATGTCTTTGATCTGGAAGCTTGGAGGAAGACAAACATTCGGGATACATACCATTTCTGGTTGAAGGAGGTAACATATTTTAACTTCACAAGAATATCTTATGCTTTAATCTGCCCGTTTGATCTAAATCTTACAGTATATGAATTAAAGGGATGCTTTGAACCAGAAATACTGTAATTTATTTCGCATAGCTTAGTCACTTTATTTCCAACTTGAAAAATGTTCAAGCAGTCAGTGTTTCATGTCACTTTTGTGCTGTGGCCAGTGCTCCAAATTTCAGTAAACTTTTTGATTTTATAATCTGCTGGATAAATACAGCTGGTAGTATAACTGTTACAGAAAGAATTAAGATTTTCCTAAACCTGACGCTGTTCTCATTTTACCAGCTCTTTCCAATCCTCCAAACAGTGTGTGAATAACTTACTGATGTTAGTGCCACTTATGTGTGAACAGAACAATCACCTGGACCTAAAGACTTACTTATTCAAGCCTAAACTTTTATGTTGCTAAAACATTATATAGTTCTCTGCACAATTGTCACCTTCATAATCATTTCCATACTTTTGCAGAATCTAAAATCTGGTCTTACTCTCTGGAAATTCGGCACTTTGCCACCTGCGCTTATAGCATTCAGGGGTCATGTCCATGGTATCGACCCATCTTGGCACATGCTTGGCTTAGGGTACCAAGAAAACACGGACATTGAAGGTGCTAAGAAGGCTGCAGTGATCCACTACAATGGTCAGTGCAAGCCATGGCTAGACATTGCTTTTAAAAACCTACAGCCATTTTGGACGAAGCACGTCAATTACTCCAATGACTTCATTAGAAACTGCCATATTTTGGAGCCCCAGTATGACAGATAGGGACTGTGGACAATGGTGTAGACACACTGAGGGGCGTAGCCCCACCATTGCTCGTTGGAGAGGTGGATTGCTGTTGGATTGGAATATTATTGGTGGAAGAGGAAAGCAGTCATCACTGAACACACATCTCTGACACGTCCCTGCATCGGCCAGAGTTGCAAATGCCTGGATACTTTTCATCTGTACATCATATGGGTACACGATTCTTTTCATCTGTATCATATTGGTTCGTCATTCTTTTGGATAGTATAACTGTGAAGGATAAGCTCAGTGAAGTCTCTTCCTCTGGGATTGGGCTAATCCTTCGTCGCAGAATAATGCAGTGGACAGGTTAAGCAAGTGTAACATCAATTTATCACGGTGAAGAAAGGAGGCAGCTAAGGTCGTGGGAGTTTATAATGTTTTTTTCCTCCATTTATTCTTTTTTCCTTCTCGATATTCTCAAGCCCTTGAAATTTTGTTCTGCTAGTTTTGTGATTGCTTTGGTAGGTTGGAGAAGATTGTAGTAGAGGTGCCATTGCTGTGAGTACCTACAGGATATTGTTACAAATTGCCGATATTGGAAATGTGCAGATAATTCTTTGAAATGTGTGCTAAATGGTGTTAAACATGTTTGGAAGCTTGTGTTGGTCCTCCTCTTGGAGTCTGACGTGCATGAAACGATTAATTATTTTAAGATCAGGGGGAGCCTCTTTCTTTCTCTCCCCCGGTCTCTCTTCAGCCATCTGCTTCTGGTCGTCTCTACCGTCTCTCTGGGCCGGACTGGAGCTGCCCCTACGGTGCTGCTGTGTGGCGAGGGCGAAAGGATGGCGCCGGACTTAGGTATAGGGTTAGTTTTTGTTTATTATTTTCCTTTATGGAGTTTGAGGGTCGATGGGTGGGTGGATTCAGGCGACCAAATCCACCATGCTGTAGTGCTCCTCTGCTTCGCCGTGCCTCGTGATGGCAGGCGGTCAGCTGCGCATCCCTCCAAATAAGGTTTGCAGATGGAGTTGAGAGTTGGGCTTCTTGGACCAGACCCGGCTCTGCGCGGTTCTTTGCTCAGCACTGGTGCTCCCATGGAGGGAGCCGCACGGTCTTTGCTCAACGCTGGTGCTCCCATGGAGGGAGCAGGCGGCGATGGTGAAGGATTCGAGCACCTCCTTCAATAAGGTTCGCTTTGTGGTCTGGATTCGAGCACCTCCTTCAATAAGGTTCGCTTTGTGGTCTTCCATCGCTGCAAATATCCTTTGTAACTGCATCCTCTGCCTCGTGGCGGGAGTGCGGGGGTTCGACGGCGGATATATTTTCATGGTGCGGTGGTTGAAGGCTATATCCTGTTGTGGGGTTTCAATCTGGAGTGGAGCAATGTTCTTCTCTACATCTCTCCATGGTGGAGTTGGGAAGGGAAAGCATCTTGCCGATCTTCGGCTTGGAAACTGTGGCGCTGCAGTAGTGACACCATCATTAGGGCATGTATAATGGAGACGTTTAGAACGAACGCTAGGCTAGATTCCCTGGTGGTTAGGATTGAGTCCCATTCGATTCTGAGATATTTTCTTGCGTCGACGTTTAATCAGACGTCGAGCGCTAAGCTTATTTTTCTGTCGCACGACCTAACTCAGTAGTTGTCGCTAGCGATCCAATCAAGCGACGCGCATTGAAAGCCTGGACGCTTAGCTGATAATCCGGTTTTCTGGTATTTTTTGTTTTCATCTAAACGTCTAACGTAGCGTCTACCAGTGTAAATGCCCTTAGAGCTCCATCATCGGTGACCGACGGTTGTCAGCCGACTCATGTGCCAGCTATGGTTCAACCTCCAGACAGAGGCCCTCATCGGAGAATGAGGCGGCGACCCATGTTTTCCTGGCACCAAGTGGTGATATCCCTGGGTGCTGGTGAAGACGGTCATGCTCGATGCTCCTACTGGACGGCGGTCACAGTCTATCCCTGGATGGGTTTTGGCGGCGCCATGGGTAGACCATTCCCAGTTATAGGCTGACTCACAGAGGACCCGATTATAGGACCCGATTGCTTTCTCAATCTTGTTCCTAGGGTCTTTTAGGCCTCTCCTTGTTTTTTTTAATATTAATTATTTTTAGCGGGCATTTGTGTGTTGCTGCTGCCAAGTTTTGGACAAATTCGTTCATATCTTTTACCGAAACTTTTTTCAGCCAAATTGTAAAACCCCCTTCTCAACGTCAATCAAAATGAAACACATAATAAAGCTCTCTAAAATCAAGAACCTTTGCCTTGCTGTTTAAAAAAAAAAGAATCTTTGCCTTGCAACACCGCACGTCCGTACCATGGTGTGAGACCGAAGTCGAGGGAATTCTACCATCTTGAACTACAGCAGCTGGGTAAAAGGATATAACGATCACCGTCTCTGGGCCTTTTTTCTCCCTAAGAAAAATAGCTCTCGACGTGGTGAACAAGCAAGCAGAAGCTTTTTTTTTTTAGGGGACAAGGAAGCAGAAGCTGAGCAGCCTGCGAAGAGCTACACAGGCCGTAGTAATTTGGGCCCGATGTGGCCTGCGGTTGTTTCCGAGGTCACAGCCTTGACAGGATGGTGTATTTCAGCATGGCCTCGTCGCTGGGGGATGGTTTAGTCCCACCTCGCCCGGGCAAGGAAGGGGAGGGAGCTGCGAGCGCTACAAATAGGACCCGTCGTAGATGGAAGGAAGCACGCAGCTGCGTGGTGAGCACAAAGCGAACTATTCTTTCGCCTTTTACTAAAGAATACCGTGTGCACGCCACAATAAGCAGCATACGCTTATTTTTGGAGGGTGTTTTCCCGTCAGGGAGGACCCCAACAAGCTTGAATTCGAACTTTGGCTCATCTTCCGAGCTGTTATATCTCGTATTCAGTGCTATTATCGAGCTCATGCTCATATCGCCTCTGACAAGGATCGACATTACAATTTGGCACCATCTCGAGCGTTTTCTTCCTTGGGAAAAGACCCCAACAAATCTTGAGTTTTACAAACTTCTTTTGCCCATATTCAGAGCCAAGAAACGAACTGGATGCACTTCCATCTCATTGCCTAACACTGCAGATCCTTTCCAACTGATGACTGATGTATGATACTATATCATGATTGTAAAAACACCCCTCTCATGTTCTTCTGCTTCTTGTTTCCTCGATTCTATCTCTACATCGTAAAACCAATAACTAGGAATATTCCAAGTGTGGTAAAAACCACAACAAAAGGACGTCTCCCTCAAGAACAGGCCTTGGCCTCAAACCGCGGCAGAACCACAAACGCGATCGACGTCGGGCCCAGGTGCACGGGCGAGTCAACAGCGGCGGGCACCGGGTTCAGAGCCGGGACGCTGCCGTCGTCTCCCAGCTCCAGAGGGACGCCGTTGAGCAGCATCGTCCTGCTCTGGTGGTCCCCGTCCTTGGCGGTCAGATGGTACTCGTCCCGCTTCGTGCTCTCGCTCGACGCCTTGCCTCCCAGCCACGACACCACCGTCTTGAGGCCGTGGGTGACAGAGCCGTGCCTCCGCCGGTGGCGGCCGCTTGTTCTGTCGACGCTCACGTTGAGGTCGTTCTGGAGGGTCACGTTGTACCCGGTGCTGTTGCTCAGGTTGATCAGGAGGAGGGTGATCCCTTGCTGCATTGACATAAAAGATTCGTTCAGAGAGGCACACAGGATAGATGTCCAAAATGATTAACCTAGCAGATGTTTCGCTTCTCAGGCAAGCAAATTAAGTAGAACTGCTACATCGCCTCAACATCGGTAACATTCTAAAGCATCTGAAACTATCTCAACTGGTTTGCTGTAAGATCACAGAGTTGGAAATTCTTACATGCCGTTTACTGCAGTGAGCGTAAGCACGCAGCTTACGCGGCGCGTTGATATCAACCGAAAGAACTCCATTTCCCATAAGCCGATGCCATAGTAGAGCACTGGACACAAAAGGAGAGGGGTCAGCACGTAAGAGCTGTGTTCTGCGGTGATCACCTACTTAAAGTTTACAAATGCAGGACTTGCCTGTAGTAATCAGGATTTGGTAAGAAAGTTTCTGTGTCGAGCAGACCGTAGTTGCCGCCGATGAGAGTCTGCCTGCAGAACACTTTTGTATTGTATTTCGATGCCATTCCAAGTTGGTCAAGGTACCTGTTTGCATCGAAATTATGTCACAACTTTTAGCTCCCACAAGATACTACATCAATGTGTACTTGCTTTAGAATCATGAGAAGATATATGGTGAGCTGACCAGATGCTATTCATGAAAGTGTTTGACACCAGTTGGCGGCCATTGTTGAACACCCCGCCACTTTCACTAACCCAAGCAGAAGCCCATGTTCCATGCCTTTGGAGGGTAAGTTGCATGTCCCTGTAAGTATCTTCAGCACGATCTAGGTACTTAGGGTCTACTATCTTCCTCATAAGGTGGACATCATCCCCTGAAAAAGTAAGTGTCACTGCTGATGCATTCCATGTATTAATCCCATCAATTGGTTGAATGGTTATCAAGTCTGTCCCTACACTAAGTATTATTCACAATCTTTTGTCTTCTATGAAAGGCCTTGAGCCTTTCCTTCACATTATTATTATTTTGTTTTGGAAATGGTTCCTTCACATTATGGAAGACATGAAGGCCAAATTAAAACGGCATGGCAATATTATTATTTTGTATTGTTAGACAAGCATGACTATGACATATGGACACAACTTTAATACAGTCCTGCCTACAAAATGCCGAGTGCCATTCTTCTGATATTTTCAAGTCATGCAAAGCATCAATCTATGGTTTTGGAGCACCTAACGAGCTTTTCCTAAATGCCATAAGAGCAAAAGAGAGATATCACATACCTCCACCAAGATTATAAATATGATGCGTCAAAGCGCTAACAACACCATGACCTGAAGTCTGAAGTAACTGAGTGTACCACTGTTGATCAAAGAATCCTCCAGGGGCTAATAGGAGTGGCTGGGAGAGTGGTGCCCTATATAACTGCTGGAGTATGGATCTAAGTTCAGTCACATCCTTTCCATAAAGTTTAGCATCGACTCTTGCTCCGGTTCCATGCCCACTCAGCTCATTACCTGACAAGAAAAGAATATTCATGCATTCAGGAACTCAGAATAGTTTCTATTTTGGACTAGAAGGGCTAATATAATAGTGCTGAGTACAGAGCAAGAAATTCAGTAGATTACCGAATTCCCATGAGTCAACTGGGTATCCTTTTGAGACCGTGTAGTTTACAAAATCATACGCATTTGTAGAGTTCCATCTTCCCGCCCAGAAGGAACGTTGAACATTATACCTTCCATCAAGCGCATTCAGACCAAACGTGATAATTGCTCTGCAGATAGATTTTTGTTTATCCATGAGCTAGTTCTTCTAGGCACATATAAATTGCACAAATAAGGCTAAACAAGCACAAACAGTTCTGCTTAGAAAATGCCAAATCCCTCTTTGTCCACATCAGATCTTTATTCATATATTGCACTGTGTCATGTTGATAACTTAATATGTCTTGGTTTTATTTCGTCCCTAAACAAAATATAATGCTGAAGACATGCAGAAAGAACACCACTGCTAGTTATTTCTTTAACTGCCACCACAACACCTGAACTCAGAAGACAACAACGGAAATGCAATAGCACAGGGTTATGCGGATATAAGACTACGTGTGAACATCTGACACAAGTTATGCCTGCTAATTTAAATAGTTCCAGCAAGTGAGCAACTTCATAAAAAATAAACTTAAAATTGGAAGCCTCACCCTGTTTTCTTGAATAGATCATTCAGTTTGTCCCACCTGTCCATACTTAGACAGCCGGACGAGAAACCAAACAAACCATTTGATACATTTGTGAATGGAGAGCATGGACTATCTGTCCCCACGTCATAAACAACTCGGTCTTGCAAAGAGCCTCCCAGCCTGATCCTCAAATTACCAAATGCTGCAGCCAAAAGAGAATATATTTTTCAATATTTGGCAAACTAACCGCTATTGCTCACAACTGTTAATCCACTGGCATGACTGCGACTACACATAGTATTATGCCAAAAAGAATTTCAGTTGTGATACAAAATTCAGAATAGTTGGGAACATAGCTAAGAAAAGTAATTAACATAGACCAGTCACCGGTGGCAACTACTGAATGAGGACCAAATATTCTTACCTTGAATAGCTTGACCCAGAAAGGGGTGATCCAAGTCCTGAATGAACATGTCGGTGGAAACACAGACGCACACAAAAAAGTAAGTCAAGAAACCACAATGTGCAGTAACAGGGTATTGATAAGCAGACAAGAACATAAGGCACATACCAAATTCAGAATGGAAGATTGACCCCAGGGACACTGGTTGTAGTTACACTTCTCCGGCGGCCACCAGTCCAGCGTCGCACACACGTAGCTCCGATCCGTCTCAGCGATTTTGGCCGATCCTTTGACTATGACCGTGGCTTCCTCCCCCGGCTGCTGAGCGGTAGCACACCGAGGCCCGTGTAGACAGACGAGCGCAAGAAGAAGGAGGAGAGGCCTCGCCGCCATGCTTCCTACCTAGAAAGAAGATGAATTGGGGTATTAGGATGATCCAAATCGTGTGTTCTGTTGGCTCTGCTAGAGTAGCAGCCCACCATTTCCTAGTGAGACGCTGAATTCGCCCAAACTGTTGGAATTCATGGACCCTGATGGCAACATACAGTAGGCAACTGCGAACCGAATTAGTAAGTAATTCACAGCACGAGCGCAACTGCGTAAGTACTAAAAATGGTGCCGTAAGGAAGAGGCAAAGATCCACATCTGCAAGAGAAGATGCCAGTCTTGAAGTGTGCGGAGAAGAAAGCAGAGAGACCCCACCCACCTTTCCCCTCCGTCCCCGTCCCCGTCCGCGCCGAGACGAGACGAGACGAGATTCTCCCTCGCCCCCGGGGGCCGGGAGAGCCGCGTCTGCGCGGGCGGGAGGCCGGGAGATCCGGCGGTCGGCCGCACGGTCTGGGACTGGAGCTCAGGACTCAGGCTACCGGCAGTCGGCAGGGAAGCACTAGAAGAAGAAGCTTTTGCTGCTGCTGGCTTCCTGGAGGGACGTGGCGGCTCGGTCGGGGAACAGCGCAGAGAGCACGAGGAAAAAACTGAACTATAGCTAGCGGTAGTGGGTATATCTGGATACCCGTGCCATTCTCTTTTCGAGTTGTTCTCTCTCTGGTCGGATGAAAAATTCTCGATTTTGTTTAGCTTCAGTATACAGTGGTAGTGTGGAGTTGGAGGGCGTCCCGGCAGCGACAGCGCGCCTACCTGGAGGCGTATGCATAGAGATCGCAAAGATTCCGGACGATTAAATTAACGCGCAAAGAAGAGTGTCGGTTGGACGTTGGTCTTTTTTGGTTTGTCTTTTGTAATTTGGACGTTGGTCGGATCTCGGATCGAGCAGCTTTTTTTTTTTCCAGAGCGGTATTTTATTAATTAAAAATCAAGTTACATCGAGCAACACATGTGGACACTAAAAACACATATCAAAATAAAATATTTATCCTGAAAACCGTGCCGATAAAATTCTAAGGGGTTGAAAAATACAAAACGATTCCTAAGATTTCTCGCAACCACCGAAGCCAGCGGCCGTTGCCTAACTCCAGCACTGTCGAGACGCATGCCGGAGTAGACGCCGAATCTGCAACATTGCAAGATCAAAAAAAAACACTATCGCTAACAGGGCTTTGTGAGTCGATGAACATGTCTGCTGCACAAAGCGAGGCACACGTCGCTATGGCACGTCAACCGGGGGATGTCCTCGTGTTGTCTTGAACCAAGATCCGCTGCCTCTCATCGATAAAGTCGGAGAAGAACGACAGATCCACCACCTCCGAATCAACATCCTCGCTCCAGAGAAACCACCTCGCCCCGGGCACTAGCACCGTTGCTAATAACGCCGAACGCCAGTGACACACCGAGAAACTGATCTTGCCGGATGACGAGAAGACCAAGCTGTCGATCTGAAGGAACAACCAACACACCTTGCCATCAACTCCGAGGCGCCGTCGTGAAGGTCGTCGCCGGTATGGGAGTAGAGTTGAGACCGGACGCCGCTCCCACCACCCCAACGATGCCCAACAACAGACATACCCTAACCCTAACTACTAGGCAGAGAAACAAGGTCCCCTCTCTCTCCCGTTTCTAGTGTGAGTAGAGGCAACCTAACCCCGCTCCCACCACCCCATCGAGCAGCCGTGTGAGAAGAGGCAACACAAGGAAACGTGGAAGAGAGAAAACCGTGCACAACAAAGTAGGCAAATATGATGCCCAACTCTCGTTTCTAGTGTCGTACGGACATGGAGCCTGGAGGCGGTAGCTCAAAGGTAAGAGGGAAGCTTGAGGAGGACGTGGATGATCTATTCTGAAGGCTGGATCTCGATGAAGATGACGGGGATGATTTTGTGTGGGAGGAAGTGGCCGATCTCCCCGAGATCCAAGCAAAGTGGCTAGATCTAACTAGGGTTCATACGGATAAGGGATTTAGCCCTTCGACTCTTTATGTTGATATGATATCGACCTAGAATCCTGCTAAGAAGGCACGTTGGAGGCCGATGGTTAAGGGATTTAGCCCTTCGACTCTTTATGTTGATATGATATCAACCTAGAATCTTGCTAAGAAGGCGCGTTGGAGGCCGATGGAGGAAAACCTTTTTTCGGTGCAGTTTGGCTGCCTTGGGATTGGAACACTGCTATGCTCAATGGGCCATGGTTATTCCGCAACCAATATGTGATCCTGGTGAAGTATGGCGTTTTTACGAACCCTAGAACTATGGATCTGAATAAAGTTGTGGTGTGGACAAGAGTACTGAAGCTGGCGCATAATTATTTTAATGAGACACTGATCAAAGGTAATGTGCAGAAAGATGGGTAAAATTTTAGAAGTTCAGATGCAATTACCTGCATGGTATGTGGGTGCTTTTGTGAGGGTGAAGGCTGATTTGGGTGCCAAAAAGAAACTTGAGAGGATTGTGTCGATCACAAGGGTAGGGAAGAAGGATTGGTATCAAGTAAAATATGAAAAAAATATCAATTTTCCGCAATAAGTGCGGTCTAACGGTAAATTGGTACGAAGAGCGTGGAACTAAGGATGACAATTTTACCCACGGGTACGGATACCCGTGGTACCATACCCGCATGGGTAGGGTATGGGCATACTTTTATACCCATGGGTCATACACATACCCTGCCTGTTAAGTCATGGGTACGGCTCCATAACCTACCCATTTAGACTAACTTGTAAAACTTATCTGTAGAGTTTCAGGAACTGAAGAGCATGATTCCTCTAAATTTGGGTAGGGATATTTTATTCTAACAAATGAATGGAGGAATCGATGTGGACGACAGAGATCGTGTAGTGGTTTTGGTAGAGGAAGAGGAGGAAGACCTTTAAGTAGAGGGGGTGGTAGACGAGGTGGTGCAGATCATGAGTTGTTCCGAAAGAGGAGTGGAAATGATATTTTCAGTGGCCAAGAAAGCTGGAGATGGAATGGTTCAATGGATCAAAAGGATCACACAAACGGCCCACTGATACCTACTACTAAACATGATGGGAGGAAGGATCATTCTACAATATTAATATGACAAACTCAAACTCTTTGGCTAGGACGAGGGTGGCCCCTAACTCAAATTCAGGAACAATGATAGAACCAAATATGAGGGATGCTATAATTTCTTTCAATAGAAATTCTAGTGTGTTCAATATGGTCGGTTTCTTTGACGATGAAAAAGTTTCGGATCCTATGTCAACACCTCAAAAGAATACAAATAAGAAGAAATTAAAAGGGGTCGATCGAGAGGCGGTAGAGAACTCTAATTCTCGTGACTTTTTGAGTGGATCGGCGACATCTCGTGAGGATGACCGTCGGGAGCAACAATTATCATGGCCTTGAACTGTCGAGATTGCGGGTGGCCTAAGAGAGTTCGTGAAGTTAGTAATGTCATTAGGTTGCAATGTATGGTTCTAGTCTTTCTCTCAGAGACTAAGATGTCTGATACGATATCGCAGGAGTTAAGGTGGACATTTAGGTTCAATGATAGCTTTGGTGTGAAGTGTGTTGGGTTAAGCAGAGGTTGGTGTCTGCACAGGAACAATGACTTAAAGGTCTCGCTAAAATCATTCAGAAATTCACATATTGATGTGATCATTCAAAATGATTTCATAAGCAATGTCGAGTGGAGATTTACTCGAAAGAAGAAGGAAGAGGCGTTGGGAGCTATTGAACTATAAGAGGAGGAAATATAACAATCCATGGATTAGTGCAGGAGATTTCGGTGAGTTCCACTAAAATATACCTGGCATGGTTATACCCCGTGGGTACGTGATCTCAGCATACCTGGTCCAGCTCAAGGAAGGCCCATGGCGATTATACGCCGGCCCATGAAGATTTTCGGATGGCCAAGGCCCATGACGTTTTCGGATCCTTGGAGAGCAAGACTAGAGTAGATAGGAAATTCAAAGGGGTAAAACCCTAGAACCTGTAACCGACTAGGTCTATGCCCGGGACCTGCCTGAGTCTATATAAAGGCTAGGAGGGCACGACCTAGATCTTCGCCTCATACTTTCGCATACACACCTCCACGCCAGATTGCATCTGCGACCAGAACCTTCGGTTCCACCGTAATCAAGAGCGCAACAGGAGTAGGGTTTTCCTCCGGGGCCTGAACACAGGTAAACCTTGTGTCCCCATGTTGCTTGTTTGCTAACCGTTCCACGATCTCCAGCATCCCCATCTTCTCCAAAACCCAAGTCCATAACAATGGGCATTGATGAGATCAAACCTCGTCAATTGGCGCCGTCTGTGGGAACCGGGGACGCTGATTGTGCGATCGTGACGGTCCCAACCCGATCGATCTACAACTCTGCGGCGACGGAGAATCTCCTCCTCTTCGGCACTTTCAACTTCACCGTCCACTCACCGGCCACCATGAAGGACTTCGAGCCCGTAGGCGACGGACTCGAAATCCTATTCGGGAGCTTCTGCTTCCAGGTGGGGCAAACTGGCACCCTCCGCCTCCCTGAGCGGGTGCCCCTACCATCAATCAGGCCCGCTTCATGGACCCCACACCCCGTGCTACGCACAACATCATCAGCAGATGATTCCTACGACAGCAGCAGCTACAACTCCGATCTGTGCGATCCGCCGTCGGATGAAGGGACCTACGGTTCCGGATCTGAAAGCTGCGGTAGCAGCGGACCAATCTACGAGCGTTACCAATGCGCCGTAGTCATACAGGCTGACGGGGATCAGCAAACACCCAACCCGCCGCCCAACCCACCACCTAACCCGCCAGATCGAAACGGCGGGAATAGAAGAAGCCATTATCCCCCACCCGAAGGGGAAAACAACGGCCATGTCATCCGCCTTAGCAAAGAAAGATGGGCCCAGGCACGCAACGCCGTGGCAGGCAACATAGTCCTGCCTGCAGACTCCTCCGGATGGATTACCACCGATGGCCTACCACAATCGAGGAGCACAAGAAGCAGGTCAAGATGCAGGAGGTGCTTGACAAACGCAAGCAAGAAGCCTCAGAGTCCAGCGCGCGACGAGCTGCGTTCTCCGCCATGGGCATCGGCTCCAGCTCGAACGCCAACCAAGGCAACAAGCACCGCTCTCGGATGGAGAACATGGATCCCAAGGAGCGTCGTGAGGTGACCCGAACCCTCCACACATCCTTCATGGAGATGGACGCTGACGGCAACGTCATCCCGAAAACGCCGTAGGCTGCGATCATGGCAGCCACTGCGTACCTCGCAGCCCACCCACCTCCAGAGGGGGACCCGAAGAGGGCTATGCACAAATCCGCACTTACCGTACTCGGACTAATCGGAGCTGCGCTCCACCAGGAAGATCCCACGGAGCCGAAGAAGAAAGCTCCGGTCAGGTTCGACCACAGCCCTACCCCTTCATCCGAGGAAGAGGAACATGACCTTCCTCGAAGGAAGAAGAGTTCGCGCCACCGCAACCGCGACTACGACGCCAGAGACGCGCTCACACAGCGCAAAATCGACAAAGCATGAGCCAAGCGCGCATGCTCGTCTGAATCCGAGATGGACGAAGACGAAGGGGAACTCTGCGGAGCTTGATGCTTCAGCAGATCTGTTCGGCGAACAAAGATGCCGTGCAATTTCAAGCTTCCTTCAGATACTCCGAAGTTCGACGGCACACAAGACCCAAAGGCATGGCTCAGCGACCACCTATCGTCCGTTAAACTGCACGGCGGAAATAAGGACACCGCCATGCAATGCCTTCAGCTGCAGCTGACAGGAGCGGCCCGGATCTGGTTCAACAGCTTATCTTCAGGGTCCATCCGAAGTTGGGATGAGCTAGCTTACAGCTTCATTCAAAACTTCAAGGGCACCAGCAAGAGGCCCGCCTCAATTGAAGAATTGCGAGCCTGTACCCAACGAACGGGCGAATCCATTCGCTCGTACATACTATGCTGGTCCAACACAAAAAACTCCGCAGCGCACATCTCCGAAGAGAGGGCCATCGACGCCTTCAGGGACGACGTCAAGCGCCAAGACTTCAAGGAGGAGCTCGGGCGCGTCAAGCCCAAAACACTCGACCACCTCATGGACATTGCCAACAGGTGGGCTGACGGCGAAGATTCCATTCATCGAGCACAATCGGAAGAAGAGGACGACTACGGTCGATGACGAGAGCGCCGTAGCAAGATAAGATCGCGCGTCTACGATGATCGCGATGGACCTGACATGGTTGCGGCCGGCTATGCTGATCGCCGCAACAACGCCAACCGCAATAGCGGAGGATACCGCGGAGGAAACTTCCGCGACGGAGGACGCCCAGCACAGTCGTGGCAGCGCCGCGGCCGCGATAACGGACCCTCAGCATACGAAAAACTTTCGGGTCCATGCACCATCCACTTCTACATCGACAAGCAGGATGGCAAAAAGAAGGCAAGCCACATGCTCAAGGACTGCCGCGAGTTCCAGAAACTCAGCGAAAGCATGGTCCAAATGAGGCAGCAAGCTCCACTTCATGGATTCGGGAACGCACCCGCGCCAGGTGAGATAGCACATGGAGCTCCTCCACCACCACCTGTAGGAGGCCCGAACCAACCAGTCGCTACAGCACAGAACAACGATGCGGACGGGTATCCCCCGCCGAAAGGAGCACTGATGATCCAGAAGGGGCGCCCCACGAATAGGGTGCAGAAGAAAATCACCCGACAAATCAACCTGGCCGTGGCAACTCCACCCGCCATCCCTGAGTACCTCAGCGGATCGGAGTCCTGCATCACGTTCAGTCGTTCGGATCACCTTGCGGATCCTCGCCCAGTCATGCTGCCACGGTCTTTGGGCGCAGATCGGAGGTTTTGAGATGAGTCGCATCTTCATGGACGGCGGAAGCGGCATCAATCTGATGTTCGCAAGTACTCTGGCAACAATGTGGATCCCGCAATGCAGCTTGGAACAGTCAGATACAACGTTCCACGGCATTGTCCCAGGAAAGGGCATATTCCCCTGGGGAAAATATGGCTCGACGTCATCTTCGGCAAGCCGGACAATTTCCGACTGGAACAGCTCAAATTTGAAGTGGTGGACTGGCCATCACAGTACCACGCCATCCTCGGGCGTGTAGCATTCGCAAGGTTCCTGGCTGTCCCACACTATGCATACCTGCTACTCAAGATGCCAGGGCCGAAGGGCGTCATCACAATCCACGGGAGCTTCACCCGATCGGACCAATGCGACAGGGATTTCAACAGAATCTCCCAATCATTCGGCATGCAGGAGGAACTCGTAAGGCTCCGCGAGGTGACGGACAATGGGGCACCCCCAGTCGCACGACAAAACGCACCTGACATGTCCTTCGACTCCACCGTCAACACAAAGAAGGTGCAGGTCCATCCGACGGATGCCTCCAAGACGGCGCTGATCGCCAACGACCTCAGCCCTGCATAGGAAAGCGCGCTCGTCGAATTCCTCCGTGAGCACTGGGAAATCTTCGCCTGGTGTCCTGCGGACATGCCAGGAGTTCCCAGGGAATTCTCCGAGCACGCACTCAACATCTTTCCAGACACCAAGCCCGTCAAGCAGTCCATCCGGAGACTGTCCGAGCCACGGGCCGAAGCCATCGGGAAGGAAATAAACAGGTTACTCGCCGCCGACTTCATCAGGGAAATCAAAGAAAGCGAGTGGCTCGCAAATACAGTGATGGTCCCCAAGAAGGACACGGATATCCTGCGGATGTGCGTAGACTTCACGTCACTGAACAAGCACTGCCCAAAGGACCACTTCCCTCTTCCTCGGATCGACCAGATCATCGATTCGACCGCAGGATGTGAGAAACTCTCCTTCCTCGATGCCTACTCAGGCTAGAACCAGATTCGGCTCAAGGTCGAAGATCAAGAGAAAACGGCGTTTATCACACCGTTCGGAGTGTTCTGCTACAACACAATGCCCTTCGGGCTAAAGAAAGCAGGTGACACGTACCAGCGATGCATGTAGGCATGCCTCAAGGACCAGATCGGTCGCAACGTCCAAGTCTATGTCGACGACATAGTCATCAAAACCAGGGAGGCAAGAACACTCATCGATGATCTCCGCGAGACGTTCGACAACCTCGATCGCTACAGGATCAAGATCAACCCCGAAAAGTGCGCCTTCGGCGTCCCATCGGGCCAGCTGCTTGGGTACTTCATCTCTCAGCGAGGGATTGAGGCGAACCCGAAGAAAACCAGGGCCATCATGGCGATGGAGAAGCCGAAAAACCTCAAGGGTGTCCAGCAGCTCGTAGGACGAATAGCGGCGTTGAGCAGATTCATCAGCCGCATGGGCGAGAAGGACCTGCCATTCTACCAGTTGCTACGCAAGGCAGATCAATTCGAGTGGACGCCCGAAGCCGACGATGCGTTCGAAAGCCTCAAACGGCTACTCTCTACCTCGCCCGTCCTGGTCACGCCAAAGGAGCGCGAGCCTCTGCTGCTGTACATAGCAGCCACACACCAGGTGGTCAGTACCGTGCTAGTGGTCGAGCGACCCGAAGAAGGCAAGACCCACGGGGTCCAACGCCCAATCTACTACCTCAGCAAGGTACTGACGCCAACAAAGCAGAGGTACCCTCACTACCAGAAACTCGCCTACGGCGTGTTCATGATGGCTCGACGGCTGAGCCATTACTTCCAGGAGCACCAGGTGATGGTCGTCAACGAGGCACCCCTGAAGAGCATCCTGAACAACACAGAAGCCATAGGACGCATGGCCTTGTGGGGTATCGAGCTGTCACCCCTGGACATCGTCTACGAGAAGCGACTCGCAATCAAATCTCAAGTCCTCCCGGACTTCCTTGTACATTGGATGGAGTTGCAGCTGCCAGACACCCCAGACATGTCGCAGTCATGGACGATGCACTTCGACGGCTCCAAGCGCGAAGCTGGAGCAGGAGCCGGAGTCATACTAACCTCTTCGCAGGGCGACCAGATGAAGTACGTCCTCCGGATGAAATTTCGAGCTTCCAACAACGAGGCCGAATACGAAGCCCTCATCCACGGTATGAGGATGGCAAAGATCTGCGGTGCAACGCGCCTGGTCATCTACGGTGACTCCAACCTCGTCGTCCAGCAGACGATGAACGAGTGCGACGCACACGCCGAAAACATGATCGCGTACCGCGCACTCTACAACGCACTCAAAGGAGAATTGACGGCGCGAGCTTCGCACGTTGGAAGAAAGCAACGATGTAGCCAATGACTCGCCAACATCGGATCCGCGCAAAGGTGCCACCGGTGTGTTCCTCGAGCAGATCCGTGCCATCCATCAAGCGGAAATTCCCAAGGATCACCCGAAGAAGCGGGGCTACTCGCTCGCTTCCCGAAGGACACGAAGGACCCGAGAAACTGGACACAGAGGTTGCTATGGTCAACCTTATGCAGGTCATGGCAGTCGAAGAAACTTGGACGCTGCCATACCTCCAGTTCTTGCTAAACGAAGAATTACCTGACAGCCCTGAAGGGTTTCGGGGCATAGTAAATCAAAATTTTCTACGGATGCGAATAGAGGGAATCCAAGATCTAATCTAGGAGATGCAAACAATGAGAGAGATTGTATTAGTTCTTCATACCCTTGAAGATTCGCATAGCGGAACGTTCGTCGGAACGTGGGTGATGTAGTCGTACTCGCTTCTCCTCCTCGCGATCTAGCACGCAAGTGGCGATGCCTCCGTGAGATGCACACGTGCAGCACCTCGACGTATCCTCCTTCCTTGGTCCAGCAAGTATGGTGGAGAGATGGATTGGATCTACAACACGGCGGCGTGGTGCAAGTGGTGGAGAGTTTCTGCAGCAGGGCTTCGCCTACACGCAGTCGTAAGGGAGAGAGAGAGGAGGGCAGCAGGGCGACTAGGCTTGAGGGGAAGGTGTGGGGGGGTGGTGCGCCCCAGCCCTCTATATATAGAGGGGTGGGTGCCAGCCCTAACCCCTCCCCCAAGCCCTAGGCCGGCGGCCAAGGAAGGAGGAGTGGGGGGCAAGGAAACCCCCCCCCCTTCTAGAAGCTCCAAACTAGGGTTTCCCCTTGTTTGGCTGGCTGGGCCCTATGGGGCCTTGTGCCCCTGGACCAATGCGGCCAGGGCACTCCCTCATAGGCCCATGCCCACTCCCGACAGGTGGGACCACGTTCGCCCCCTTCCGAAAGGTTCTAGAAGCTTCCAGTACAATACCGATTAACCCGGAACAATTCCGAACTCCAAAAACTGCACTGCCTTATATGAATCTTATTCCCTGGACCATTCCGGAACCTCTCGTGATGTCCCGGATCCCATCCGAGCCTCCGAACAAAAACTCATAAACCAATTATCCAATCTATCCTAGCGTCAAGACACGTTAAGTGTGTGACCCTTCGGGTTTGAGAATATGCGGACATGATCTTCTATCAATAATCAACAGCAGGGTCTGGAAACCCATATTGACTCCCACACATTCATCGATGATCATATCAGATGAACCACGATGCCAGGATTCGATCAATCCCATATATATATTCCCTTTGTCTCGCGATATTTTACTTGCCCGAGATTTGATCGTCGGTACTGTCATACCTAGTTCAATCTCGTTCACAGCAAGTACTTTACTCGTTCTGTAATCCGATATCACTTTGTGATTAACTCCTTAACCACATGCTTGCAAGCGTTGTTGATATCGATTACCGAGTGGGCCCGAATTATATCTCTCCGACTTGGGAGGGACAAATCCCATCTCGATACATACAACCCAACAGATACTTTCCGATCACCTGAGAGACACCTTTATGATCACCCTCTCATAGGATGACGTTTGATGACCTAAAAGCTTTCTTCCGATACCAGGGAGTTGTATTATCTCATGGTCTAAGGAACACAATATTTGACATAAGAAAAGCTTCGCCAAAGATGAACACGATGACACGATCTAATTGCTTCGCTTAGTTTGGGTCTGTCCATCATATCATTCTCCCAATGATATGATCTCATTATTAATCGACAACTCATGTCCACGGTTAGGAAACCTTAACCATCATTAATCAATGACCTAGTCCATAGAGGCGTACTAGGGACACGGTGTTGTTCACAAACCACACAAGTATTAAAGTTTCCGCTTAATACAATTCTAGCATGGAATATAAACATTATCATGAACAAGAATTATAATAATAACATCTTTATTATTGCCTCTAGGGGTGCAAGCCAGTTTTGCACACGCGGAAATACTTGGGTCTAACTTGACGAGCCTAGCATGTACAGACATGGCCTCGGAACACATGAACCGAAAGTTTAAGCATCAGTCATATGAATGATATGATCGACACTTCGTTGTCCACCATTGAAACCACATCTCTTCTCGTGAAGATCGGATTAGGTGTGGTGAATTTGGATCGTGTTCACTAAACAACTTGAGGGATGTTGAATTTAGTGGGAGTTCATCTAGTAATTTGATTAAAAGTTGAACTAGTTATCATGAACATAGTCTAATTTGTACTTGCAAATATTGTAGATCAAATGGCTAAGTCCAACTTCAACTTCAACGTTTTTGCTGAGAGGGAAAAGCTTAAAAACAATGGGTCTAACTTCACCAACTGGTTCCGCAATCTGAGAATAATTCTCTCTAGCGGTCAAAAGGACTATGTCCTTGAGAATGCGTTAGGTGACGCCCCTGCTATCATCTACTACCGATGAGAAAGTCTGTCATCGATCGCGCAAAGATGATTATGGTGTGATTAAGAGCACCATGTTGTTTGCTATGGAATCGGACCTTCAAAATCGTTTTAAAGACTACCCCGGGCCTTTTGAGATTCTCGAGGAGCTGAAAACCATGTTTCAGACTCAGGCCCGTTCTGAGAGATATGAGATCTCTGAGAAGTTCTTTAACTGCAAGATGGAGGAAGGGAGTTCCGTTAGTGAGCACGCCATTAAGATGTCGGGCTACACTCAACGCCTTGAGCAAACTGGATGCAAGATTCGGAGGAGCTCAAAATTGACAGGTTCGCAATCACTCCTCCCGGCTACAAAAGTTTTGTAGTGACTCACAATCAGATTGGTTCCATCGACACGATCACCGAGCTCTTCGCAAAGTCAAGGCTGCAGAGGTGGACATCAAAAGGATAATCATGTGTTGATGGTCAACAAGCCCCCACCTTCAAGAAAGGTAAGGGTGCAAAGAAGCCCTTCAAGAAAGGCGGCGGCAAGCGTTGTCCTCGCCGAGAAGAAGCTCAGTCTGGTCCTAAGGCGGACACCGAGTGCTTCTATTGCAAGGAAAGCAGTCCTTTGGAAGCATAATCGTCCAAGTACTTAGCGGACAAGAAGGTCGGCACCATCAAAGGTATATTTGATATACATGTTATTGATGTTTTCCTTACTAGCCCTCGTTGTAGTTCCCGGTATTTGATTTGGTTCGTTGCTAATATTTGTAACTCAAAGCAGAGCTATGGAATCATCGGTGGCTTGCGAGGATGAGGTGACGATCGCGTTGGCAACGGATCAAGAGTTGATGTGATGGCCGTCGACGCTCTCCTTAGTTTTACCTTCGGGATTAGTTTTAAACCTTAATAAGTGTTATTATACTGTGTTGAGCATGAACATTATTTCGATCTTGTTTATTGCAAGACGGTTATTCATTTAAATCGGAGAATAATGGTTGTTCTATTTATATGAGTAACATCTTTTATGGTCATGCACCTATTGTGAATGGTTTATTTCTTCTAAATCTCGAAAGGGATGAAACACACATCCATAACATTGAGGCTAAGAGATGCAAAGTAGATAGTGATAATACTACTTATTTGTGGCATTGTCGTCTAGGTCATATTGGTGTAAAGCATGAAAAACTCCATTCGATGGACTTTTGGAGTCTCTTGATTTTGAATCATTTGACACACGCCGAACCATGCGTCATGGGCAAGATGATCAAAACCCGTTCTCCCAAGATGATGGAGCGAAAGCAGACTTGTTGGAAATCATACATACCGATGTATGCGGACCGATGAGTGTTTCCGCAGCGGTGGATATCGCTATTTTCTCACTTTTCGATGACTTAAGTAGATATGGGTATATCTATTTAATGAAACATAAATCTGAAACATTTGAAAAGTTCAAAGAATTTCGAATGAAGTGGAGAACCATCATAATGTAAAGATTAAGTTTCTACGATCCGATCGTGGAGGTGAATATTTGAGTTATGATTTTCTCACGCATCTTAAAGCAAGCGGAATCGTTTCGCAACTCACGCCACGAACACCACAAAAGCAATGGTGTGTCGAGCACAGGAATCGAACCCTATTAGATATGGTCCGATCGATGATGTCTCTTGATTTGCCGTTATCATTTTGGGGTTATGCATTAGAAACCTGCATTCACTTTAAATAGGGCACCATCTAAATCCGTTGAGACGACACCGTATGAACTGTGGTTTGGTGCTAAACCTAAGTTGTCGTTTCTTAAAGTTTGGGGATGCGAATCTTACGTCAAGAAGTTGATGCGGACAAGCTCGAACCCAAAGCGGAGAAATGCGTCTTCATAGGATACCCTAAGGAAACTATTGGGTATACCTTCTATCACGTAACCGAAGGCAAAGTGTTTGTCGAAAGAACGGTTCCTTTCTTGAGAAGGAGTTTCTCTCGAAATAAGTGAGTGGGAGGAAAGTAGAGCTAGACGAGGTTATTGAACCTTCTCTTGAATTGGAGAGTAGCGCAAGACTGAAATTATTCCAAGTCACCGCACCAACAATAGAGGAAGCTAATGACAAGGACCATGAAGCTTGGACGATGGTGCTCTTGAACATCGCAGTCGACAAGGTCGTGCCCCTCCGAGTGGTACAAAGAACCTGTCTTGTTGTCTTGTTAGTAGAAGACAGTGAACCTATGAACTATGAGGAAGCGATGATGAGCCCAGACTCTGAGAAATGGCTAGAAGCCATGAAATCCGAATTGGGATCCATGAGCGAAAACCAAGTATGGACTTTGGTGGACCCTCCTAGCAACCGAAAGGCCGTTGAGTGCAAATGGATCTTCAAGAAGAAAACGGACGCGGATGGTAATGTTACCGTCTATAAAGCACGGCTTGTCGTGAAAGGTTTTCGACAAGTTCAAGGTGTTGACTACGATGAGACTTTCTCTCCCATAGCGATGTTTAAGTCCATTCGGATTTTATTAGCAATTGCTGCGTTTCATGATTATGAAATATGGCAGATGGATGTCAAGACTGCGTTCCTCAATGGCAACATTGATGAAGAGTTGTATATGATGCAACCCGAAGGTTTTGTCGATCCTAAGTATGCTGATAAAGTATGCAAACTTCAGCGTTCTATTTATGGACTGAAGCAAGCATCTCGGAGTTGGAACCTTCGTTTTGATCAAGTGATCAAGAGCTTTGGATTTGTTCCAAATTGCTACGAAGCTTGTAACAAGAAAGTGATTGGGAGCTCGGTGACATTTCTGGTACTATATGTGGATGACATATTGATTATTGGAAATGACATTAACATGCTTAACGATGTGAAGAGTTATTTGAACAAGTGTTTTTCAATGACAGACCTAGGTGAAGCTGCTTATATATTGGGCATCAAAATCTATAGAGATAGACAAAGACGCCTGATAGCTTTAAGCCAGAGTACATACCTAGACAAAGTTCTGAAAAGGTTCAGAATGGATAAGGCAAAGAAAGGTTCAGTGCCTATGTTGTCAGGTAAGATATTGAGCAAGGCTCGATATCACTACGATAAATGATAGGGAAGCTATGAGAAAAGTGCCTTATGCCTCGGCCATAGGTTCTATCATGTATGCCATCTGTGTACTAGACCGGATGTGTCCAATGCTCTTAGTTTGACGAAGAGATATCAAAGTGATCCAGAGTGGAACATCGACAAGTGAAGAACATCCTAAAGTACCTAAATAGGACTAAAGAAATGTTCTTAGTCTATGGGGTGATGAACAGCTCGTAAAAGGTTACGTTGATGCTAGCTCGACACCGACAAGGATGATTCTAAATCTCGAACGTGATACGTGTATATTTTGATTGGAGGAGTGAGCTAGAGAAGCTGCAAGCAAAGCGTGATCGCGGGATCTACGGAGAAGCGGAATACATGGTCTGCCGCAGGCGTCAAGTGAAGGAGTTTGTATCAAGAACTTCATCATCGAGCTTGGCGTGGTTCCAAGTACATTGGACCCATGGAGATATTGTGACAACACTTGCGCCATAGCACTCGCTAAGGAACCAAGATATCATCCAAAGACCAAGCATATCAATCATAAGTTTCATATAATCCGAGATTATATAGCGATGGAGATCTCAAGATTAACAAAGTACATACATATCCGAATGTCGCAGATCCATTGACTAAACCTCTTCCACGTGTAAAACATGATCAAGACCTCTGATTGCCATGGGTGTGAGATTGTTGCCAAATGTAAACTAGATTATTGACTCTAGTGCAAGTGGGAGATCATGGAATTATGCCCTAGAGGCAATAATAAAGATGTTATTATTATAATTCTTGTTCATGATAATGTTTATATTCCATGCTAGAATTGTATTAAGCGGAAACTTTAATACTTGTGTGGTTTGTGAACAACACCGTGTCCCTAGTACGCCTCTATGGACTAGCTGATTGATTAATGATGGTTAAGGTTTCCTAACCATGGAAATGAGTTATCGATTAATAATGAGATCATATCATTGGGAGAATGATATGATGGACAGACCCAAACTAAGCGAAGCAATTAGATCGTGTCATCGTGTTCATCTTTGCGAAGCTTTTCTTATGTCAAATATTGTATTCCTTAAACCATGAGATAATACAACTCCCTGGTATCTGAAGAAAGCTTTGAGGTCATCAAACGTCATCCTATGAGAGGGTGATCATAAAGGTGTCTCTCAGGTGATCGGAAAGTATCTGTTGGGTTGTATGTATCGAGATGGGATTTGTCCCTCCAAGTCGGAGAGATATAATTCGGGCCCACTCGGTAATCGATATCAACAACGCTTGCAAGCATGTGGTTAAGGAGTTAATCACAAAGTGATATCGGATTACGAAGCAGTAAAGTACTTCCGTGAACGAGATTGAACTAGGTATGACTGATGCAACGATCAAATCTCGGGCAAGTAAAATATCGCGAGACGAAGGGAATATATATATGGGATTGATTGAATCCTGGCATCGTGGTTCATCCGATATGATCATCGATGAATGTGTGGGAGTCAATATGGGTTTCCAGACCCTGCTGTTGATTATTGATAGAAGATCATGTCCGCATATTCTCGAACCCGAAGGGTCACACACTTAACGTGTCTCGACGCAAGGATAGATTGGATAATTGGTTTATGAGTTTTTGTTCGGAGTCTCGGATGGGATCTAGGACATCATGAGAGGTTCTGGAATGGTTCGGAGAATAAGATTCATATAAGGCAGTGCAGTTTTTGGAGTTTGGAATTGTTCCGGGTTAATCGGTATTGTACCGGAAGCTTCTAGAACCTTCCGGAAGGGGGCCAAGGTGGTCCCATATGTCGGGAGGGGTAATGGGCCTATGAGGGAGTGCCCTGGCCGCATTGGTCCAGGGGCACAAGGCCCCATAGGGCCCAGCCGGCCAAACAAGGGGAAACCCTAGTTTGGAGCTTCTAGAAGGGGGGGGGGGTTCCTTGCCCCCCACTCCTCCCTCCTTGGCCGCCGGCCTAGGGTTGGGGGAGGGGTTAGGGCTGGCGCCCACCCCTCTAAATATAGAGGGCTGGGGCGCACCACCACCCCACACCTTCCCCTCAAGACTAGTCGCCCTGCTGCCCTCCTCTCTCTCTCTCCCTCCCGACTGCGTGTAGGCGAAGCCCTGCTGCAGAAACTCTCCACCACTTGCACCGCGCCGTCGCGTTGTAGATCCAATCCATCTCTCCACCATACTTCCTGGACCAAGGAAGGAGGAGACGTCGAGGTGCTACATGTGTGCATCTCGCGGAGGCATCGCCACTTGCGGTGCTAGATCGGATCGGATCGCGAGGAGGAGAAGCGAGTACGACTACATCACCCACGTTCCGACGAACGTTCCGCCGTGCGAATCTTCAAGGGTATGAAGATCTAATCCAATCTCTCTCGTTGTTTGCATCTCCTAGATTAGATCTTGGCTTCCCTCTGTTCGCATCCGTAGAAAATTTTGATTTACTATGCCCCGAAACCCTTCAGTGGTATCAGAGCTAGATCTATGCGTAGATGTGTTTCACGAGTAGAACGCAACATGGTTGTTGCAGGCGTTGATGTTTTCTGTTGCAAGCCTCTTGTTTGTGTTCTTATTATGACGCGGGATAGTGAGATTGAAGCGGTCTAGGCCAACCTTACGCGATTTCGTTCGCGAGACCGGCTCCGCACTTGACGTGTGGCTTGTTCCACACATGCGGCTGGTGGATGCCAGTTTCTCTCACTATAGTTGTCATGGGATTTACACCGTAGTTTGGCAACCATAATATCACCATTGTGGCTTTCCGTAGGTAAGAATCGTTCTTAGCATGCTACTCCCATAAGCCACGTAAAACATGCAACAACAAAGTAGAGGCGTCTAACTTGTTTTTGCAGGGAGTGTTTTCTGTGATATGGTATGGCCCAAGATGTGATGTGTATAATGTATGCGATGATCGTGTTTTGTAATGTTTCACGACTTGCATGTCTATGAGTACACAACCGGCAGGAGCCATATGGTTGTCTTTATAATTGTGTATGACCTGTGTGTCAACTTCTTATACGCCATGTAATAGTTTCACTTTATCGCTAAGTAGTTAGCAATAGTTGTAGTTGCTATTCGTGGTGGAGGCAATCATGGTGGAGTGAAGGAGATCATGCCGACACGCACAAGATGGAGATCATTGCACGAAGATTGGCTATACCATGTCACATAAAGTTATATGCATGTGATGTTTATCCTTTTATGTATCTTATTATGCTTAGATCGCGACGGTAGCATTACAAGATGATTCCTCACTTAAATATCAAGATAAAAATTGTGTTCTCCCCAAGTATGCACCGTTGCGAAAGTTCGTCGTGTCCAAGCATCACATGATGATCGGGTGCTATAGACTCTACGTTCACATACAACGGGTGCAAGCCAGTTTTGCACACGCGGAAATACTTGGGTCTAACTTGACAAGCCTAGCATGTACAGACATGGCCTCGGAACACATGAATCGAAAGTTTAAGCATGAGTCATATGAATGATATGATCGACACTTCGTTGTCCACCATTGAAACCACATCTCTTCTCGTGAAGATCGGATTATGTGTGGTGAATTTGGATCGTGTTCACTAAACAACTTGAGGGATGTTGAATTTAGTGGGAGTTCATCTAGTAATTTGATTAAAAGTTGAACTAGTTATCATGAACATAGTCTAATTTGTACTTGCAAATATTGTAGATCAAATGGCTAAGTCCAACTTCAACTTCAACGTTTTTGCTGAGAAGGAAAAGCTTAAAAACAATGGGTCTAACTTCACCAACTGGTTCCGCAATCTGAGAATAATTCTCTCTGGCGGTCAAAAGGACTATGTCCTTGAGATGCGTTAGGTGACGCCCCTGCTACTACTGCGCCGGCTGATGAGAAAGCTGTCTATCAGTCGCGCAAAGATGATTATGGTGTGATTAAGAGCACCATGTTGTTTGCTATGGAATCGGACCTTCAAAATCGTTTTGAAGACTACCCCGGGCATTTTGAGATTCTCGAGGAGCTGAAAACCATGTTTCAGACTCAGGCCCGTTCTGAGAGATATGAGATCTCTGAGAAGTTCTTTAACTGCAAGATGGAGGAAGGGAGTTCCGTTAGTGAGCACGCCATTAAGATGTCAGGCTACACTCAACGCCTTGAGCAACTGGACTGCAAGATTCCAGAGGAGCTCAAAATTGACAGGGTTCTGCAATCACTCCCTCCCAGCTACAAAAGTTTTGTAGTGACTCACAATCAGATTGGTTCCATTGATACGATCACCGAGCTCTTCGCAAAGCTGAAGGCTGCAGAGGTGGACATCAAAAAGGATAATCATGTGTTGATGGTCAACAAGCCCCCCACCTTCAAGAAAGGTAAGGGTGCAAAGAAGCCCTTCAAGAAAGGCGGCGGCAAGCGCGTTGTCCCTGCTGAGAAGAAGCTCAGGTCTGGTCCTAAGGCGGACACTGAGTGCTTCTATTGCAAGGAAAACGGGTCACTGGAAGCGCAACTGTCCGAAGTACTTAGCGGACAAGAAGGCTGGCACCATCAAAGGTATATTTGATATACATGTTATTGATGTTTTCCTTACTAGCCCTCGTTGTAGTTCCTGGGTATTTGATACTGGTTCAGTTGCTAATATTTGTAACTCGAAACAGGAGCTACGGAATCATCGGCGGCTTGCGAGGGATGAGGTGACGATGCGCGTTGGCAACGGATCAAGAGTTGATGTGATGGCCGTCGGCACGCTCTCCTTAGTTTTACCTTCGGCATTAGTTTTAAACCTTAATAAGTGTTATTATGTGCCTGCGTTGAGCATGAACATTATTTCTGGATCTTGTTTATTGCAAGACGGTTATTCATTTAAATCGGAGAATAATGGTTGTTCTATTTATATGAGTAACATCTTTTATGGTCATGCACCTATTGTGAATGGTTTATTTCTTCTAAATCTCGAAAGGGATGAAACACACATCCATAACATTGAGGCTAAGAGATGCAAAGTAGATAGTGATAATACTACTTATTTGTGGCACTGTCGTCTAGGTCATATTGGTGTAAAGCGCATGAAAAAACTCCATTCTGATGGACTTTTGGAGTCTCTTGATTTTGAATCATTTGACACACGCGAACCATGCCTCATGGGCAAGATGATCAAAACCCCGTTCTCCGGCATGATGGAGCGAGCAACGGACTTGTTGGAAATCATACATACCGATGTATGCGGACCGATGAGTGTTTCCACGCGCGGTGGATATTGCTATTTTCTCACTTTTACCGATGACTTAAGTAGATATGGGTATATCTATTTAATGAAACATAAATCTGAAACATTTGAAAAGTTCAAAGAATTTCAGAATGAAGTGGAGAACCATCGTATGTAAAGATTAAGTTTCTACGATCCGATCGTGGAGGTGAATATTTGAGTTATGATTTTCTCACGCATCTTAAAGCAAGCGGAATCGTTTTCAACTCACGCCACCCCGGAACACCACGCAGCGCAATGGTGTGTTCGAGCAGAATCGAACCCTATTATATATGGTCCGATCGATGATGTCTCTTACTGATTTGCCGTTATCATTTTGGGGTTATGCATTAGAAACCGCTGCATTCACTTTAAATAGGGCACCATCTGAATCCGTTGAGACGACACCGTATGAACTGTGGTTTGGTGCTAAACCTAAGTTGTCATTTCTTAAAGTTTGGGGATGCGAATCTTACGTCAAGAAGTTGATGCCAGACAAGCTCGAACCCAAAGCGGAAAAATGCGTCTTCATAGGATACCCTAAGGAAACTATTGGGTATACCTTCTATCACAGAACCGAAGGCAAAGTGTTTGTCGCAAAGAACGGTTCCTTTCTTGAGAAGGAGTTTCTATCGAAATAAGTGAGTGGGAGGAAAGTAGAGCTTGACGAGGTTATTGAACCTTCTCTTGAATTGGAGAGTAGCGCAACACCTGAAATTTTTCCAGTCACCGCACTAACAATAGAGGAAGCTAATGACAAGGATCATGAAGCTTGGATGATCTTCTCTTGAACATCGCAGGTCGACAAGGTCGCGTGCCCCTCCTGAGTGGTACGACAACCCTGTCTTGACTGTCTTGTTGGTAGAAGACAGTGAACCTACGAACTATGAGGAAGCGATGATGAGCCCAGACTCTGAGAAATGGCTAGAAGCCATGAAATCCAAATTGGGATCCATGAGCGAAAACCAAGTATGGACTTTGGTGGACCCTCCTAGCGACCAAAGGCCGTTGAGTGCAAATGGATCTTCAAGAAGAAAACGGACGCGGATGGTAATGTTACCGTCTATAAAGCACGGCTTGTCGCGAAGGTTTTCGACAAGTTCAAGGTGTTGACTACGATGAGACTTTCTCTCCCGTAGCGATGTTTAAGTCCATTCGGATTTTATTAGCAATTGCGCTTCATGATTATGAAATATGGCGATGGATGTCAAGATCGCGTTCCTCAATGGAAACATTGATGAAGAGTTGTATATGATGCAACCCAAGGTTTTGTCGATCCTAAGGATGCCGATAAAGTATGCAAACTTCAGCGTTCTATTTATGGACCGAAGCAAGCATCTCGAGTTGGAACCTTCGCTTTGATCAAGTGATCAAGAGCTTTGGATTTGTTCCAAATTGCTCTGAAGCTTGTATCTACAAGAAAGTGAGTGGGAGATCGGTGACATTTTCGGTACTATATGTGGATGACATATTGATTATTGGAAATGACATTAACATGCTTAACGATGTGAAGAGTTATTTGAACAAGTGTTTTTAATGAAAGACCTAGGTGAAGATGCTTATATATTGGGCATCAAAATCTATAGAGATAGACAAAGACGCTCGATAGCTTTAAGCCGAGTACATACCTAGACAAAGTTCTAAAAGGTTCGTAATGGATAAGGCAAAGAAAGGTTCAAAGGCCTATGTTGGCAGGTAAGATATTGAGCAAGGCTCAGTGTCCAGCTATGGTAAATGATAGGGAAGCTATGAGCAAAGTGCCTTATGCCTCGGCCATAGGTTCTATCATGTATGCCATGCTGTGTACTAGACCGGATGTGTCCAATGCTCTTAGTTTGACGAGCAGGTATCAAAGTGATCCAGGAGTGGAACACTGGACAGCCGTGAAGAACATCCTAAAGTACCTAAATAGGACTAAAGAAATGTTCTTAGTCTATGGGGGTGATGAACAGCTCGTCGTAAAAGGTTACGTCGACGCTAACTTCGACACTGACAAGGATGATTCTAAATCTTAGACAGGATACGTGTATATTTTGATTGGAGGAGCTGTGAGCTGGAGAAGCTGCAAGGAAAGCGTGATCACGGGATCTACAGTAGAAGCGGAATACATGGCTGCTGCAGAAGCATCAAGTGAAGGAGTTTGTATCAAGAACTTCATCACTGAGCTTGGCGTGGTTCCAAGTACATTGGTCCCACTGGAGATATTGTGTGACTACACTTGCGCCATAGCACTCGCTAAGGAACCAAGATATCATCCAAAGACCAAGCATATCAACCGCAAGTTTCATATAATCCGAGATTATATAGCAGATGGAGATCTGAAGATTAGCAAAGTACATACAGATCTGAATGTCGCAGATCCATTGACTAAACCTCTTCCACGTGTAAAACATGATCAGACCTCGATTGCCATGGGTGTGAGATTGTTGCCAAATGTAAACTAGATTATTGACTCTAGTGCAAGTGGGAGATCTTGAATTATGCCCTAGAGGCAATAATAAAGATGTTATTATTATAATTCTTGTTCATGATAATGTTTATATTCCATGCTAGAATTGTATTAAACGGAAACTTTAATACTTGTGTGGTTTGTGAACAACACCGTGTCCCTAGTACGACTCTATGGAGTAGCTCATTGATTAATGATGGTTAAGGTTTCCTAACCATGGACATGAGTTGTCGATTAATAATGAAATCATATCATTGGGAGAATGATATGATGGATAGACCCAAACTAAGCGAAGCAATTAGATCATGTCATCGTGTTCATCTTTGCGAAGCTTTTCTTATGTCAAATATTGTATTCCTTAGACCATGAGATAATACAACTCCCTGGTATCGGAAGAAAGCTTTGAGGTCATCAAACGTAGTTTTTGGAGTTCCTTATACCATGAGATGACCTCAAAAACTGCGTTTGATGACCTCAAAGCTTTCTTCCGATACCAGGGAGTTGTATTATCTCATGGTCTAAGGAATACGATATTTGACATAAGAAAAGCTTCGCAAAGATGAACATGATGACACGATCTAATTGCTTCGCTTAGTTTGGGTCTGTCCATCATATCATTCTCCCAATGATATGATCTCATTATTAATCGACAACTCATGTCCATGGTTAGGAAACCTTAACCATCATTAATCAATGAGCTAGTCCATAGAGGCGTACTAGGGACACGGTGTTGTTCACAAACCACACAAGTATTAAAGTTTCCGCTTAATACAATTCTAGCATGGAATATAAACATTATCATGAACAAGAATTATAATAATAACATCTTTATTATTGCCTCTAGGGCATAATTCCATCATGCCCGACGGATGCCCGACGCATATCTCGCCGGTCAAAAGCCTTCACCATCATCAATGGCGAGCTGTACAAGCGCAGTATTACGGGTGTACTACAAAGATGCGTCACCATCGGTGACGGTAAAGCCATCCTCCAAGACATCCACGAGGGAATCTGCGGCCATCACGCAGGCAGCCGCTCCCTTGTCGCCAAAGCTCTACGAGCTGGATTCTACTGGCCAACGGCCATGAGCGATGCAAAAGACATCGTCCGAAGATGCAACGGGTGCCAAAGGTTCGCCGACAAACCGCACGCACCCGGGTCAGAGCTCAGACCCATACCTATAGCCTGGCCCTTTGCTCAATGGGGCCTCGACATGATCGGCAAACTGCCAAAGTCCTCGAAAGGGGGGCACGTTTACCTCCTGGTCGCCATCGATAAATTCACCAAGTGGGTCGAAGCCATGCCGGTTACCAACCAAAAGGGCAAGACCACTGTCAAGTTCTTCGAATCCATTGTCTACAGGTTCGGCATACTGCACAACATCATTACCGACAATGGATCGAACTTCATCTCCAAAGAATTCCAAGACTTCTGCGAAGGCCTCGGGATCAACATCACATACGCCGCAGTGGCTCATCCGCAAATGAATGGGCAGGTCGAAAAGGCCAACGGCCTAATCGGCGCTGGCATCAAGAAGCGCCTCATGAGCCTACTCGAACGAAAGGCCGGATCCTGGACGAAAGAGCTACCATCCATCTTATGGAGTTTGCGTACCACGCCAAACAGCTACACCGGCTACACACCGTTCTTCATGGTGCATGGAGACGAAGCCGTACTACCAGCCGAAGTACGCCACCAGGCCCCCCGAGTCGTCTCTTACAGCGAAGCCGAATCCACGGCTGCACTCGAAGACGCCGTCGACACACTCGACGAGGCAAGAGACGTGGCAGCAGCCCGATCAGCGGTGTACCAGCAGAGTCTCCGCAACTACCACAGCCGTCGGCTGCGCCCAAGGTCCTTCGTCGAAGGAGACCTCGTCTTGCGACTCAAGCAAGAGCGACCGAAGAAATTAGAGTCACCATGGGAAGGGCCCTACATCATCACCGAAGCCATCCCAGGTGGCGCCTATCACCTCAAGCACGTGGAGTCTGGAGTCGCATACTCCAACCCGTGGAACATCGCACACTTGCAACGATTCTACCCCTAGCTACCTACCCCTTTACTTTCAATAAGGATTTCAGCCAAGGCTATTCAGCCGAACAATGTACTTCCTCCATTACGATATAATTAAAGCCAAGTGTCTCGCCCCAAAATTTCGTTCGCTATTTGCAACTTTACTTTATGATACAAACGCACTCAGGGGCTCCCCCCACCTCACGATTTCATCGACCGAGGATCACACGTGTACACCTGAGTAGCTGACAACGTCAGGCAAACGAAAAGGACACGTACTCAAACAAAGCACTGCGTGCTCAAACAACAAACAAACCTTTATAACAAAGGGCACAACATGCCTAGTCGAAATATACAAATTTTACATCTATCTCTTTTACAGGTACTACCTATTCTGAAGAATAACTTGAGCACGCTTCTCAAACAAATCTATGACCTGTTCGGCATACTGCCTTACAGCCGCATAATGCGGACGCATGTCCCACTCGCCACCTTCCGACCGAAGAGGCGGTCCAGCCGCTACAGCAGACAGATCTACATCAGGGCGATGCAGCCTAACAAGGGACAGTGCAGCCTTCACCCCTGCGACGAGCTGCTGCCTCACCAACTCTTGGACACGGGTCACGCTCCGAAATCTAGACAGAAGACCGGACAAGGTTGTTGGCACAACATCTAGGGGAAACATCACATGTAGAACCGACGAGAGTGAAGTCTGCACTTGGCGAAGCACCCGCTATACTTGGTGAACGCGATCCTGCACCGTTGCCAGAGCCATGGCATGGTCGCGGTCCATCCAGAAGAACCCGCCAGCTTCCATGTCCTACTGAGTAAAACAATTGACCCGAACAACAACACGCTCCTTCTCCTCCCTTGGAGCAAGGTTAGCACCTGCGATACTTGCACAAAAGTAAGATGCCAGGCCAGCATTCGCATCCGAAGAAATAAGCAGCAGCTCGAAAAAACTTACACTGCAGTTGCTTAGACAGTCGAAGCAACTCCGCCATCAAGTACTCCTCTCTGGCTGCACCGCGATCTGCCTTGAACTTCCAAACATCGGCGTGACCACGCAAACCAAGCAACTCTTTCTCAATACTACGAACACGGTCTCGAAGAAAAGCAAATTGTGACGAATCATCCAAAGATGGCCACAGCCGTGCAGCAAGCGGGGTGTCAACGGGATCAGCACCCGAAGGAACCTAGAGCAGCAGAAAAGAAAGGGACATAAACACTCAGGCAGCAAAGAGCACAACTCAGCAAAATTCATTAAATGGATAAACGCCACTGAAGGGAATATGCCCTGAGAGGCAATAATAAATTGTTTATTATGTGTATTCCAAGTATATGATAGATGTTTATTTTGCATGCTATAATTGTATTAATACGGAAACGTTAATACATGTGTGTTTAATAAACAAACAGAAAGTTCCTAGTTAAGCCTCTCTCATAAACTAGCTCGTTGATTAACAAGATGATCAAGGTTTCCTGATCATGGACATTGGATGTTGTTAATAACGGGATCACAACATTAGTGTAATGATGTGATGAACATTCATCCGAAGTATAGCATTACGATCAAAGTCATTGAGTTTATATTGCTATAACAACTTACGAAGTGATCCTAATCCTTAGACCATGAGATCATGTCAATCACTAACACCTAAGAGTTTCTTGATAACATCAAACGTCACACCGTAATGAGGTGATTATAAAGATGGGTTCGTAACTAATAAAGTGTTATGGTGAGGCTCATGGATCAAGAGTGGACTTTGTTCATCACGATGACGGATAGATATACTCTGGGCCCTCTCGGTGATATCACATTGATTAGCTTGCAAGCAAGTGATTTGATCACTAGAATGTTATATCACGGGAACGAGAAAAGAGTGCATGTCGGTGCGAGATAAAACTAGGTATGGAGATACCGATGATCGAATCTCGGACATGTAATATATCGTGAGACAAAGGATTAAGATACTAGCGTAAAGGTTCCGACGATCACAAGAAAGTCATCGTTGAATGTGTGGGAGTCGTATGGGTCTCGGATCCGCTTGATTATTGATCGAGAGGGTCTCGATCATGTCCGCATTATTCACGAACCGTAGGGTGACACACTTAAGAGACACCGACATCCAATTGGAGCAAAAGTTTCATGCCGAAAGAATAAACAAAGCGCGAATTTATTTCACTAGATACCTAAAGCAGGTTTTGGGTGAAATTGCATAAAGTGGTTATGCATGTGAAATAGAATTCTAGTAAGGGTTATTTGTGAATGTTTGTCATTAAAGTAATTGACAAAATTCTGAATAAAATAAAGAGTTTTATTTAATGAGAGTTTGCATTAAATTTGGTGGAAATTTAATGGGATCTTTGAGTGGGATTTTGAGTGGAGGAATTTGGAGGAGTTTTGTGAGTGGAGTGTCCACCCACATGAAGAGGGAGGGCAAGGCAGCCCCCATGCGCTGCCACCCCTTGGGGTTCCCCTCCTCCTATAAAAGGAGCCCTCCTCTCACTTCTCACTCACACCTCCTCGTGAAGGATCTCTCCCCCTCTAGAATTTATCCCCCATGGTCTCGGACTAGCGAGATACATGTTCCCGGTGGCTATTCGGCAAGAAAGAGTTGTGCTTCCGCTGCATCGCTGGAGCGAGGAGGCGGAGGTTGCTCGGTGCCTCGAACGTGTGTGCGAGCACGGATGCGCCGCTGATTTGCGGCGCTAGGACTTCCTCTCGATCTTGAGATCGGCAAGAGATCGTCTACATCAACCACGAGTTTGGACTCGTTAAACTTTGTCGGTCTTCAAGGGTATGTTCTCTACGGATATACATCCGCCCGTTGTTTGTATCTAGTATAAATAGATCTTGGTATATAGTTCACACCGTAGGAAAATTTTTGTTTTCTATGCTGCGAACCCTTCAGTGGTATCAGAGCCGGATCTATGCGTAGATACTTTACACGGGTAGTACACATATGAGTATGTGGGCGATGATGATCATGTTGTTGCTCCTTTCTTGTGATTTTGGATATTGGTGGCATAGTGGGATGAAGCGGCCCGGACAAACTTTACATGTCCTCGCACATGAGACCTGTTCCACGCTTGACATGCAACTAGTTTGCATAAGTGGCTAGCGGGTGTCTGTCTCTCCTACTATAGTCAATATCTATTTTGCAAGCGAGTTGTCAACAATTTGATTATCCTCGTTGTGGTTCATGTTCGTAGGTAAGAACGGTTCTATCTCGAAGCCCTCAGCCACGTAAAACTTGCAATGGATAAATTAGAGGCGTCTAGTTTAGATTGTTGCTGGGCTAGTGTTATGATATGGTAGTGTTGTAAGTAAAAGTATGAGATGATACTCTTACAACACACATAGCGTGTAAAACCCATAGACTGTGGATTTACACATATAGGTATGATAGTGATCATACCACGATGCACATGATAGAGATCATCTGCGGGAACCATATAATTTCACTAATAAACATATGATGTTTGATTGCATCTTATATTGCTTGTTTAGCGCTTTGTTAAGCATAATAAGATGATCCCTCATTTAAATATCAAGATAAGAATGTGTTCTTCCTTTAGTATGCACCGATTATGTTTTCGCCGCCCAAGACATCACGTGATGATCGGGTGTACTTGGATCCTCGACCATACTTGGTGTAAAACAGTTACACACGCAAATACTAAGGTTCTAACTTGGCGAGCCTAGCATGTACGCATGGCCTCGAACACGCATCAAAGGTTAAGCATGAGTCATATAGTTGATATGATGCCCATTTGATGCTCGCTTTGAAGCTATACCGACTCACGTGATGATCGGACTTGGTGTAGTGGATTTGGTTCATGTAATCACCAAAAGGACACGAGGGATGTCGCTTTGAGTGGGAGTTCATTCGTAATATAGATTAGTTGAACTCAATCTATCATACACTTAGTCTAAACTTTACAAATTGTTGTAGATGGCACCACCGCTTTTAATTTCAATGCTCATGGAGAAAGAGAAACTAGCAACGAACGGTAGCAACTTTATGAATGGGCCATGAATTTGAGGATTCTCCTCACGCACAAAAGCAATATGTGCTAGAAGCGCCGTTAGGCCCCCACCTTTGACGATGCCCCGACGAGGAGAAGAATGTCTATCTCGACTCGTCGAGGACCACAACTTAGTTCATTGCAGCATATTGTATGGGCTAGAGCCGAACTTCAAAGCGTTTCAAAACGGCAATGCTTTTGATACAATGGGTGAGTTGAAAATGATTTTCGACACACATGTCACTGAGAGAGCTACAATGCTTCGTAAAAGTTCTTTAGTGCATGATGGAAGAGAACAGTCCGTTAGTGAGCATGTACTCAAGATGTCGGTTACGCCGATAAGCTTGTGTCCTTGGGAATAACGATTCCCATTGACTTAGGCATCCATCGTGTTCTCAGCCTCGCCACCTAGCTATAAGAGCTTCGTGATGAACTATAATATGCAAGGCATGAAGAAGTCTCTCCCGATCTTCCGTCAATGCTTAAAACCGCAAGTGGAGATCAAAAGGAACATCAAGTGTTGATGATCAATAGGAACACTGGTTTCAAGAAAGACAAGAAGGAAAACGGAAGGGTAGTAAGGGCGCAAGCCTGCTGTCGCTACGAAAACAAAACCCGAGTTGGACCTAAGTCCGATACCGAGTGCTAAAGCTATTGTAAGGGACCGCCATCGAAGAATCGCCCCAAGTATCTGGCGCATAAGAAGGCCGCAAGGCAAACAAAGGTATTTATGATATACATGTTATTGATGTGTACTTGACTAGTGCTCGCAGTAGCACCGGGTATTTGATACCGGTTCGCCATAATATTTGTAACTCGAATCGGTCATGAAAGACCGCTAGCAAGGGGTGAGGTCAAGATGCGTGTCGGCAATGGATCAAGTGTTGATGCGATCGCCGTCGGAACGCTACCCCTCCACTTACCGTCGGGATTAGTCATAAACTTAAATAAATGTTATCTGGTGCCTGCACTGAGCATGAACATTGTATCTGGATCATGTTTGATGCAAAGTGGTTATTCATTTAAGTCGAGAACAATGGTTGTTCCATTTATATGAATGAAATCTTTTATGGTCATGCACCGATGATGAATGGTTTATTTCGTTAGATCTCGATGATAATGTTACACATATTCATAATGTTGATGCTAAAAGGATTAAACTTGATGATGATATATCCGCATATATGTGGCAATCGCCGCCTAGGTCATATTGGCATTAAACGCATGAAGAAGCTCCATTCGGATGGACTTTTGGAATCACTTGATTATGAATCATTTGATACATGTGAGCCATGCCTTATGGGCAAGATGACTAGAACGCCGCTTTCCGTTCAATGGAACAGGCGACATGATTTATTGGAAATTATACATTCGATGTATGTGGTCCAATGAGTGTGTCGGCGAGGTGGATATCGTTATTTTGTTACTTTCACGGATGATTTGAGTAGATACGGTTATATCTACTTGATGAAACACAAGTCTGAAACCTTTGAAAAGTTCAAGGAATTTCGTAATGAAGTGGAAAATCATCGTAATAGAAAGATCAAATTTCTTCTTCCGACCGTGGAGGTGAGTATCTAAGTTACGAGTTTAGCACTCACATGAAAGAGTGTGGAATTGTTTCACAACTCACACCGCCGAACACCACAAATAAATGGTGTGTCGAACGTAATCGTACTTTATTAGATATGGTTCGATCTATGATGTCTCTGACGGACTTGCCGTTGTCATTTTGGGGTTATGCACTAGAAACCGCTGCATTCACTTTAAATCGGGCACCATCTAAACCGTTGAAACGACAGTATGAATTGTGGTTTGGAAACAAACCTAAGCTGTCATTTCTAAAGTTTGGGGTTGCGATGTTTATGTGAAGAAACTTCAACCGGATAAACTCGAACCCAAAGCGGAAAAATGCGCCTTCATAGGATACCCTAAAGAAACTATTGGGTATTCCTTCTATCACGCATCCGAGGGCAAGGTTTTTGTTGCCAAGAATGGATCCTTTCTAGAGAAAGAGTTTCTCGAAAGGTGTGAGTAGTCGGAAGGTAGAACTCAAGAGGTTGTGGAACCTTCTCTTCAAAGTATGGCGAGTAGCGCAGCGAAGTCGCTCCGGAGTTGGCTCCACCTGTTGAAGAGGAAACTAATGATAATGATCATGAAACTCGAAGAGAGTACTACCAACCTCGCAGTCAAACAGACGCGAGTCAGACGGAAATCTGTCATAAATTTCATGGTTGATGAAAATAATGACCTGAGACGTATGAAGAAGCGATGATGAGCCCGGATTCCAACAAATGGTTAGAAGCCATGAAATCCGAGATGGAATCCATGTATGAAAATCAAGTTTGGAACTTGGTTGAATTACCTCACGACCGAAAGGCCGTGGAGAACAAATTGATTTTCAAAAGGAAAACGATGTCGATGGTAATGTGACCATCTATAAAGCTCGACTTGTCGCAAAGGGGTTTCGACAAATTCAAGGAGTTGACTACGATGAGACTTTCTCCCGTAGCGATGCTAAAGTCGATTAGGATTATGTTAGCAATTGCATATTTCGATTATGAAATATGGCGATGGATGTCAAACCGCGTTTCTCAATGGTAATATTGAAGAAGAGTTGTATATGATACAACCAAAGGGTTTCGATCCTAAGGATGCTAACAAGGTGTGCAAGCTTCAACGATCCATCTATGGATTGAAGCAAGCATCACGGTTGGAATCTCCACTTTGATGAGGTGATCAAAGAGTTTGGATTTGTCCAAACTTATGGAGAAGCTTGTATTTACAAGAAAGTGAGTGGGAGAATGTGGCATTTCGATATTATATGTGGATGACATATTATTGATCGAAATGATATAGAACTTTAAACAGTGTTAAAAGTTATCTAAACGACAAATTTTCAATGAAGGACCTAGGTGAGCGTCATACATATTAGGCATAAAGATCTATAGAGATAGATCTAGGCGCCTAATAGGGCTATCGCAGTACATACCTTGATAAGATTTTAAAGAAGTTTAAAATGGACGAAGTAAGAAGGGGTTCTTACCTATGTTGCAAGGCAAGACATTGAGTAAGACTCAAAGTCCGGCCGGCGGAAGAAAGAGAGATAATGGACAAAGTCCCTATGCTTCACCATAGGCTCTATAATGTACGCCATGCTATGTACAAGACGGATGTGGCACATGCTATTAGTTTGACTAGTAGGTACCAATCGGATCGTGTTCGAACACTGGATAGCGGTCAAGAATATCCTTAAGTACTTACGAAGAACTAAGGATATGTTTCTTGTATCTGAAGGTGAAGAAGAGCTTGTCGCTAAGTGTTATGTCGGCTAGCTTTGACACCGATCCGGATGACTCTAAGTCTCAATCCGGATACGTATTTCTCATGAATGTCGGGCGGTTAGTTGGAGGAGCTCCAAACAACTGTGGTAGCGGGATCAACAACGGAGGCGAATATGTTCTTTGCTTGAGCGGCTCGAGCGATTTGGATGAAGGAGTTCATATCCGAACTAGGAGTTGTGGCAAACGCGTTGGACCCAATGGTGATCTATTGTGACAACAATGGTGCCATTGCCAATGCCAAAGAGCCAAGGTCTCACAAGCATTCCAAGCATATTAAGCGCCGGTTTCACTCCATCCGCGAGCATGTCAAGGATGGAGATATAAAGATTTGTAAAGTACATACGGATCTCAATGTAGCAGATCCGTTGAATAAAACTCTCCCTAGAGCAAAACATGATCAACAGCAGAACTCAATGGGTGTTAGATATATCACTATGTAACTAGATTATTGTCTCTAGTGCAAGTGGGAGACTGAAGGGAATATGCCCTGAGAGGCAATAATAAATTGTTTATTATGTGTATTCCAAGTATATGATAGATGTTTATTTTGCATGCTATAATTGTATTAATACGGAAACGTTAATACATGTGTGTTTAATAAACAAACAGAAAGTTCCTAGTTAAGCCTCTCTCATAAACTAGCTCGTTGATTAACAAGATGATCAAGGTTTCCTGATCATGGACATTGGATGTTGTTAATAACGGGATCACAACATTAGTGTAATGATGTGATGAACATTCATCCAAGTATAGCATTACGATCAAAGTCATTGAGTTTATATTGCTATAACAACTTACAGTGATCCTAATCCTTAGACCATGAGATCATGTCAATCACTAACACCTAAGAGTTTCTTGATAACATCAAACGTCACACCGTAACGGGGTGATTATAAAGATGGGTTCGTAACTAATAAAGTGTTATGTTGAGGCTCATGGATCAAGAGTGGAATTTGTTCATCCGATGACGGATAGATATACTCTGGGCCCTCTCGGTGATATCACATTGATTAGCTTGCAAGCAAGTGATTTGATCACTAGAATGTTATATCACGGAACGAGAAAAGAGTGCATGTCGAACGAGATAAAACTAGGTATGGAGATACCGATGATCGAATCTCGGACATGTAATATATCGTGAGACAAAGGGATTAAGATACTAGCGTAAAAGGTTCCGGCGATCACAAGAAAGTCATCGTTGAATGTGTGGGAGTCGGTATGGGTCTCGGATCCGCTTCGATTATTGATCGAGAGGGTCTCGATCATGTCCGCATTATTCACGAACCGTAGGGTGACACACTTAAGAGACACCGACATCCAATTGGAGCAAAAGTTTCATGCGAAAAGAATAAACAAAGCGCAGAATTTATTTCACTAGATACCAAAGCAGGTTTTGGTGAAATTGCATAAAGTGGTTATGCATGTGAAATAGAATTCTAGTAAGGGTTATTTGTGAATGTTTGTCATTAAAGTAATTGACAAAATTCTGAATAAAATAAAAGAGTTTTATTTAATGAGAGTTTGCATTAAATTTGGTGGAAATTTAATGGGATCTTTGAGTGGGATTTTGAGTGGAGGAATTTGGAGGAGTTTTGTGAGTGGAGTGTCCACCCACATGAAGAGGGAGGGCAAGGGCAGCCCCATGCGCGGCCACCCCTTGGGGTTCCCCTCCTCCTATAAAGGAGCCCCTCCTCTCACTTCTCACTCACACCTCCTCGTGAAGGATCTCTCTCCCCTCTAGAATTTATCCCCATGGTCTCGGACTAGCGAGATACATGTTCCCGGTGGCTATTCGGCAAGAAAGAGTTGTGCTTCCGCTGCATCGCTGGGCGAGGAGGCGGAGGTTGCTCGGTGCCTCGAGCGTGTGTGCGAAACACGGATGCGCTGATTTGCGGCTAGGACTTCCTCTCGATCTTGAGATCGGCAAGAGATCGTCTACATCAACCACGAGTTTGGACTCGTTAAACTTTGTCGGTCTTCAAGGGTATGTTCTCTACGGATATACATCCGCCCGTTGTTTGTATCTAGTATTAATAGATCTTGGTATATAGTTCACATCGTAGGAAAATTTTTGTTTTCTATGCTGCGAACCCTTCAGCCACTACGTGGCACAGGGATTTTGTTTCCTCAACATAATTACAGCAAAAGAAAATTACAAGCTATCCTACAGCGCCTCTGACGCGGCATACGAGTCGCCTCGAGCCGGATTGCCTCGCTTTGGCTTCCCCTGCCGTAGCTGCGTACTGCCAGCGCGATCAATCAACTTGGGCCCATATCGCTTACAGCGAGCAGAATAGGTAGCGAAGGCTACCTCGGATCCATCCGCGGTCGTTGGCATCCGGGAGGTGATCTGGGGACGGTCCAGCTCCGCTCCAGCCGACAAGGCCATCGCTAGCCCGACGGACACGCTAATGTCCTTCTGTTTGCGCTTGTACGCCGCAGGCGCTTCGGCTGACAATGCCTCCGCCAAGGCGTCAACATCATCGAGGGCCGTGCCCTTGGGGACAAGCTCCTTGTACAAGCGGCCAAGGACCTCCTTGGCCTTGGCAAGTGAGCTGACAATGGTGCTGCAGCGATCTTCGACCGCTGCAGTAGCATCATCTAGAGCACTCCCGTGCTCCAGAGCGCCGCAGTCAAACTCGATGCCTGCGGCATCTGAGACAATAAAGAAAAGAAATGAAGAAAGCACCCAGGAAAAAGACAAGAAAAACAAAAGGGGCAAAAGAAGATACTCACCTGAAACAGCCTTGGCAGCAGCCATGAGCTTGCCCGCCACCTCTCTGTCACGCGCAGCCGCAGCAGTGGAAAGCTGCTCCTCGCGGTCTGTGGCCTCCTGCTGTAGGCGCTCCTTAGCCTCGGCCGCAGTAGCCAGCTCCACCTCGAGGCGCTCCTTCGCACCAAGGGCGACCTCGGCCTTCTTCTCCGCTTGACCAAGGCTCTTTTTGAGAGCATCGATCTCACGAAGGGAGGTGTTATGCTCCTCTGCATCCAAAAAATACAGGTGTCAGATAACAGGACAAGAATGCATGAAGAAGCAAATATCAAAGGCATGACAATACCTTGAAGCTGTTTGAGGCTGGCCTCCAGCACGAGGTGCTCCTGCACCAGTCGCCTGGCATCCTATACAAAAGGCTGCAGGAAGAAAACCTACCAGTCAGAAAAAGGACTCGGGGGCTACGCCCAATAGAAAAAGAACATCAGCAAAAGACGCACACGAAAACGCTCGGGGGCTCCCCCCGAGACTCGAAGAACAAAACAAGAAAAATCTTTTACAAACGCGCAGGGGCTTTCCCCGTGGCAGGAGACTTACATGATCCAATGGCGACGTCGAAGGTCCGCTGGTGAAATTCTGAGGCGCAACCACCTGCACCTCCCATGAGGAGGGTTGAGCAGCGCCTCGAGTTGCCACCGTCTGAGGAGGAGGAGACGCGACTTTCGACTCCCCCATTATCTCCCGAGCACCGTCGCTAGAGGAGTCGTTGGAGAGTGCCTGCACACGAACAAATTAGTACAAGAACAAATAAAAAATAAAAAAAGGACAGTACAGAGGAAACTTACGAGTCAAGCTCGCTAAGGTTGAAGACAGGAGGGGTCCTTCGGACCCTCTTCTCCTCTTTCTTCTCTTCCTTCTTTTCTTCTTTCTTCCGCTTCACCGGCGGGTGCGGCGCTACAGCCCGCACAAGAAGAACAGGAATAGGGGAGGAAGAGCCTCCATGCCCATCACTAGGGCGCTCAAGACACAGAGGATTCCTAGGAGTCGGAGGAGTCGAAGCATCCGAAGACTCGCTGGAGCTCCGCGATCGTTTGCGAGTGTGGTCCTCGCTCGACTCATTGGCATCTTTAGCCGGAGATCGTGTCGATGGCAGCTCGGACATGGAATCCACCAAATCATTGTCCGGAGCATCCGGATATACTTCGGGTAATGGAGGCGACATACCCGACACTTTGAAGCTCTGCACAGGAGAAGAACAATTTGTTAGCAAACAAATACAAAACAATGCAGTTGAAAAATAGTGCTACGCGCACGGATCTACACCTGTGGAACAGGAAGCGAAGAAGAAAATGGAGGAGTCAGCGACTTCCCCGGGATTTCCTCTCCGGCCTTGAACTTCAGCAGTAAGCGAAGGGCCCTGTCAAGATCTCCCTGGGAGATTTTCTCAGCCGAAACCCTCGTCGGATCGCGTAGGCCAGCATAAAGGAACATTGGGTGCACCCTAGCCTGGAGTGGCTGCACCTGACGCTCGAGAAAGGTGCGGATGATATCCACACCGTTCACTTCCTTCTCGGGAATCAATTGGAGATCCTCCACCCGACGATATAGAGCCTCTATCTCCGCCACCTCGCCATCCAAGATCTTGTTTTTCCAAGACCTTTTCGGCTCAATCTCCTGGGAGGGGTCGAAAGGAACAAGACCAAAATCTTGCCCAGACACTACGGAGTCGCGGATATAAAACCACCTCCTCCGCCAGTACTGGACAGATTCGGACATGGAAAAAGAAAAGAAAAGCATATTGGGCCTAAGGGAGATGATGCAACCCCCAATGGGATAAACACCATCCGAACCAGATTGCCTCTTCACGGAATAAAGTTTCCGGAAGAGGCCAAAATGCGGCTCAATACCGAGCCAGCACTCGCAGAAAGTGATAAAACAAGCAATGTGAAGAAGAGAATTGGGGAAAGATGGTGCAATTGGACACCGTATAGAAAAATCAGTCCACGAAGGAAGTCATGGACTGGGAAGGAAAATCCGCGCAAGACAAAGGCAAGGAACATAACCCGATACCCAACGGGGGGACGGGGGATTACCTCATTGCCTGGGAGTTTAACAGCCTCCCTATCTGCGGATCGTGCCCGCCATGGGCCTTGTGGAGATCACTCTCCCGCATCTCCGATCGCCGCCAGCCACCGTTGGTGACACAGGTAGCGGCGATACTTTTTTCCCTCCGGCGGCGCTGGTGCCAACCGCAGACGACGACTTCTTCGGCTTCCCCATCGCGGTACGGCGGTGCCGGCGGCAAGAGCGCAGGATGGAAGAAGGAAATGTGAAGGAATATTCCAGCGCGCAGCAAGAGCTCTCAGAACGCACGGAAGAAGTGAAAGCAAGAACAGATGCGGTGAAAACAAACTAAAATTTTCCCCAAGGATTATAATGACGAGGACGACGCACGGCAGCCGTCCATCAAGAAGACCTAACGCCAACGCCAGGATCTGGCCATACACGTGTCAGCATCACAATGATCCGTCACTAACACGCTGTCCACTACGCGCGGAAATCGAGGCAACGCTGTAATTATCTCCACGCCGCGCGTGACCGGTCAATTCAAGGTCAGACAGTGGGACCCACGTTCGTCCAGTCAAGTCATCTCTGGCGCAGCAGACGCTTGAGGTCATTGATCGTCAGCACTGACGTCATCAAAAGCTACACTAGCAGCAGCTACAATTTCATCGGCTTCAAAGGTAAGAGTACTCACTCGAATCTTCGATTCGATCAATTACTCGGGGGATACTCCTATCAGGAGCGCTGGCCGCGTACCCGAAACATGAATAGAAATGAACTATTACTTCGAGTCCTTAGTCGAGTCTACGACTCCACTACGGACTCGGGGGCTACTCCCATAGGGAGAACGGATTTAATCATCCGAAAAGTTTTTGTGTCCTACGAACCTGAAGCGGAACAGCGGCTAAATAAAGTCTCAGCTCGAGTCTACGACTCGAACAGACACTCGGGGGACTACTCCCATAGGGAGCGCTGATCGCGCACCCTATGAATTCTTCGACTGCGATCCTTCGGATCAACATGCAAAACTTTACGGCAACTCTGCCCCAATTAAACGCTAAGTGAGTAAACATCCTCCTTGGCCACCCTAAACACCTCCGCGGTGATAAACATTCGGATGATGTGTCTGCAACACAAAGATAAGACCTACAGATATCATCTGATGGCCTGGCAACGCACACGACTGCGCTCTTCTAGTAAAAACCCGTGCTAACAGGTGCGATGAAAAATCCTGACGGATGCGTTGGGTACATCAATTAAATTCACTGGAATTCCACTCCTGTAAGTCCCAGTTCTTTTGGCGGCTTCTCCGAGAAGCCGCCCTACCCCCAGCTTCCTAGGAAAGCCAATTCAAAAAAAAATACAAGGCTTTCAAAGTGGTTAAGTCTAAACTAACTTGGAAGCCTCACAAAATTTTGGAACCGGCTTCCCCAGGAAGCTGGGGGTAGGGCGGCTTCTCCGAGAATCCGCCAAAAGAACTGGGCCTAAGTCCTCCGCGGCCTGAGTCGAATTACGCCAGCATATGTTCCGGGTTCGAGTTAAGGGACTCCAACCTGAAGAAGATCGTGTTGTTTCGTCCTAAGACAGTTAACTGACCCTGATCTGTCGGGTGAGTCAGGCACACGCATCAACAATCCCTACACATGAACTATTGAAATACATAGTTGCACCCGAAAGACTGCAGAGTCCTCAGCCGAATCTAGGATTCGACTGAACACTCGGGGGCTACTGACATGGTTATACCCCGCGGTTACGTGATCTCAGCATACCTGGTCCAGCTCGAGGAAGACCCACGGCGATTATACGCCGCGCATGGAGATTTTCGGATGGCCAAGGCCCATGACGTTTTCGGATCCTTGGAGAACAAGACTAGAGTAGATAGGAAATTCAAAGGGGTAAAACCCTAGAACCTGTAACCGACTAGGTCTATGCCCGGGACCTGCCTGAGTCTATATAAAGGCTAGGAGGGAACGACCTAGATCTTCGCCTCATACTTTCGCATACATACCTCCACGCCAGATTGCATCTGCGCACCCCTGTAACCTTCGGTTCCGCCGTAATCAAGCGGAATAAGCGGAGTAGGGTTTTTCCTCAGGCCCTGAACCTGGATAAACCTTGTGTCCCCGTGTTGCTTGTTTGCTAACCGTTCCACGATCTCCAGCATCCCCATCTTCTCCAAAACCCAAGTCCATAACAATGGGCATTGATGAGATCAAACCTCGTCAATACCCCCCGTGCACGGCATTTTTTTAGCGGTACAAGCGAAAAGCATATGCAAATGTTGTTTGGATAAGCATTTACGACATAATTTTGCCGCGGTGGTCACATATACGTTGTGGCCGACATGACACTGGTATATAATTATGCTATGATACATGACCAAATAAACCGACGCTTAATACACAACGATTTAAGTGAGCGTTTGTGTATTTTTTTCAGCGTGGAGTTGATTTGACACACCACATGTAGCTTACTGGTGTGGACCACCATGTCCCAGTATTTTCTTGTAAATAGCGCACTCGACTCAACATCTTGCGCAACCGCACTTCGTAGTACTCATCTCTCAAACCTCCCTTGGTGTCCTAGGCACCGACGACGACATTGATTGTGGATCCCCTCGGTGGAGACATGACGCCGATGGGCTCTCTCGGATAGGTGGAGGATTTTTAAGTTACTCGTTCTCCTATCGATTAATATCAATTTTTTGCTTTGAATTTTGGTTCTTGGACCTCACGAACTTTGCTTTGGGGTTTTATCAGGACGACATAGTGCCAAAAGTTGATCGATGATAATAGATTCAACGGTTTCATGCTCCAAAATGACTTCACTCGAACATGCTACCGCTTTAGACCTCCCTGCAAGCATGTCATGTTTGGGGGCAAGCACACCAGCCGCTGGTTCCATGACTAATTCTCGGTTGCAAGCTAGTTGAAATGTTGGAGATATGCCCTAGAGGCAATAATAAATGTAGTTATTATTATATCTTTGTGTTTATGATAAATTTTTACATTCATGCTATAACAGTATTGACAAGGAAACATTAATACTTGTGTGATTTGTAAACTAAATTAGAGTCCCTAGTAAAGCCTCTTCATAATACTAGCTTGTTGGTTAATAAATGATTGTGGTTTCCCTATCATGAACATTGAGATGTTATTAACAACAAGATCATATCGTTAGGAGAATGGTATTATGGACATACTCCTATAGATAAGCGTAGCATAAAGATCAAGTCATTTTCATAGTTCAATTGCTATATGCTTTCTGATACATAGTAACCTAATTCCTTCGACCATGAGATCATGATTACCACCATCACCGGAAGGATGCTTTGATGACATCAAACACCACACCGTAATTGGGTGGTTATAAAGGTGGCATTGAGTGTTCGGAAAGTATGGGTTGAGACACATGGATCAAGAGTGGGATTTGTCCATCCATATGACGGATAGATATACTCTGGGCCCTCTCGGTGGAATGTCATCCAATTGGCTTGCAAGCATGTGACTAGATCACAAGGGATCACATATCACGGGAACGAGAAAAGAGTACTTATCAGTAACGAGGTTGAACTAGGTATGCAGAGATACCGACGATCAAAACCCCAGATAAGTAAACTATCGTGAGACAAAGGGAAATTGGTACCGTATGTAAGTGGTTCATTCGATCACAAAATAATCGTAGAAATATGTGGGAGCCATATGAATTTCCAGATTCCTCTATTGGTTATTGTTCGGAGAAGTGTCTCGATCATGTCCGCATAATTCACGAACCGTAGGGAGACACACTTAAGGATTCGATGTTGTTGAGTAGTTATCGAATGATGAGTAAGAGACTGAATGTTGTTTGGAGTCTCGGATGGGATCCGGGATATCACGAGGAGATCCGGAATGGTCCGGAGAATAATATTCATAAAAGGAAAGTCCTGTTTCGGAGTTGGAGAATGATTCCGGTGTTTTCATCGGGAATGTTCTAGAAGGGTCCGGAAGGTCCGGCACTCCGAAGGGGAAGGGTACATGAATGTGTCATAACAAGTTGGAATGGTTGCATCATGTACTAGGTGTCATCGCTGAGAAAAATAAAGGGATAAATCAAATCCTAGTTTGAAAAGTCAAACGCCAATTTGAAAAGTCAAACGACAAGTTTGCTTGGTGGAGGGAGAGTAGGAAACCTACTTGGGGAGGAGTTCCTCTCCCTCCACCCGCCGTCCAAGGAGGCCGACTTGGGGGAGGAATCTCCTACCCTAGCCGGCGCCCTCCCACCTATAAAAGGAGGGGCAGGGGTGCCCCTCTAGATACATACCTCTCTCCTCTAAACCCTAGCCCTAGCCGCCGGCCTCCACCAAGTCGACGCCGCCCTAGGGTTTGCCCTAGCCGCCGAGTTGGGTCTCTCCCCTTGCCCTAGACGCCGGCCTAGCCCTCTCTCCTTGGTGCCTCTAAACCCTAGATCACCAAGGCCTCTCTCATAGTCCACCATACTCGCTCCGGCTTAAGGCGAAGCCCTGCGAGATATCCCCTCTACTTCCGGTACCACGCCGTCGTACTGCCGGAATCGCGAGGAGAGTGCTACAACCTCCGCTGCCTGCTGGAACAAGGGAGAAAGGTCTTCATCGAGTACCGAACATGTGACCGACTGCGGAACCGCTGCCAGAACACAGCGCATGAAGGATCGTCTACACGATCTTGAGATCGACAAGAGTACGACTACATCACCCACGAGAATCCGCTCTCGTTAAACACTTTGGAATCTTCGAGGGTGAGTTATTCTATCGACTCGTTGCTACAATATAGTAGATAGATCTTGGCTTGTTTGTTTATATGCGGTAGAAATTTTTTGTTTTCCATGCTACGAACCCCTACAGTGGTATCAGAGCCGTGTCTATATGTAGATCTATTGCACGAGTAGAACACAATGGTCATTATGGGCGGTGGTGCTTTTATTATCAATTTCTTCTTGTGTACTTTGCATCTTGCGGTATGATGGGATTGAAGGGTTTCGCGGCATAGTAAATCAAAATTTTCTACGAAGCGAACAGAGGGAAAGCCAAGATCTAATCTAGGAGATGCAAACAACGAGAGAGATTGGATTAGATCTTCATACCCTTGAAGATTCAAGACAGGAACGTTAATCGGAACGTGGGTGATGTAGTCGTGCGCTTCTCCTCCTCGCGATCCGATCCGATCTAGCACCACAAGTGGCGGTGCCTCGTGAGATGCACACGTGCAGCACCTCGGCGTCTCCTCCTTCCTTGGACCAGCGGTATGGTGGAGAGATAGATTGGATCTACAACACGGCGTGGTGTATATGGTGGAGAATTTCACTGCAGGCTTCGCCTACAAGCGATCGGGAGGGAGAGAAGAAGGTAGCAAGGCGACTAGGGCTTGGAGGAAGGTGTGTGGGGAGGCGCACCACCCTCTATATATAGAGGGGGCGGCCCTGCCCTCCTCCAAGCCTATCTCTAATTTAAACAATTTAAACTCTCCCTTATCTAGAAATCCTATCTCTAGTTTAAACGATTTAAACTCTCCCTTATCTAGAAATTCTATCCCGAGATTTAAACGAGTCAAATCTCTCTAGAATCGGCTGGGCCATATGGGGCCTTGTGCCCCTGGCCCAATGCGGCCAGGACACTCCCTCATAGGCCCATGCCCCCTCCCGGAAGGTGGGGCCACGTTGGTCCCCTTCCGGAAGGTTCTAGAAGCTTCCGGTACAATACCGATTAACCCGGAACAATTCCGAACTCCAAAAACTGCACTGCCTTATATGAATCTTATTCTCCGGACCATTCCGGAACCTCTCGTGATATACCGGATCCCATCCGAGACTCCGAACAAAAATTCATAAACCAATTATCCAATCTATCCTAGCGTCAAGATACGTTAAGTGTGTGACCCTGCGGGTTCGAGAATATGCAGACATGATCTTCTATCAATAATCAACAGTGGTGCAGGCACCCATATTGACTCCCACATTCATCGATGATCATATCGGATGAACCACGATGCCGAGATTCAATCAATCCCATATATATATTCCCTTCGTCTCGCGATATTTTACTTGCCCAAGATTCGATCGTCGGCACCGTCATACCTAGTTCAATCTCGTTCACGAAAGTACTTTACTGCCCGTAATCCGATATCACTTTGTGATTAACTCCTTAACCACATGCTTGCAAGCGGTGTTGATATCGATTACCGAGTGGGCCCAAGTATATCTCTCCGACTTGGGAGGGACAAATTCCATCTCGATACATACAACCCACAGATACTTTCCGATCACCGAGAGACACCTTTATGATCACCCTCTCATAGGATGACGTTTGATGACCTCAAAGCTTTCTTCCGGTACAGGAGTTGCATTATCTCATGGTCTAAGGAATACAATATTTGACATAGGAAAAGCTTCGAAGATGAACACGATGAAACGATCTAATTGCTTCGCTTAGTTTGGTCCATCCATCATATCATTCTCCCAATGATATGATCTCATTATCAATTGACAACTCATGTCTATGGTTAGGAAACCTTAACCATCATTGATCAATGAGCTAGTCCATAGAGGCGTACTAGGGACACGGTGTTGTTTACAAACCACACAAGTATTAAAGTTTCCGCTTAATACAATTCTAGCATGGAATAAAAACTTTATCATGAACAAGAATTATAATAATAACATCTTTATTATTGCCTCTAGGGCATAATTCCAACAGTCTCCCACTTGCACTAGAGTCAATAATCTAGTTTACATCTGGCAACAATCTCACACCCATGGCAATCGAGGTGTTGATCATGTTTTACGTGGAAGAGGTTTAGTCAATGGATCTGCGACATTCGGATCCGTATGTACTTTGCTAATCTTGAGATCTCCATCGCTATATAATCTCGGATTATATGAAACTTATGTTGATATGCTTGGTCTTTGGATGATATCTTGGTTCGTTAGCGAGTGCTATGGCGCCGGTGTTGTCACACAATATCTCCAATGGATCCAATGCACTTGGAACCACGCCAAGCTCGATGATGAAGTTTGATCCAAACTCCTTCACTTGACGCTGCGGCAGCCATGTATTCCGCTTCTCAGTAGATCCCGCGATCACGCTTTCCTTGCAGTTTCTCCGACTCACGCTCCTCCATTCAAAATATAAACGTATCACGTGCGAGATTTGGAATCATCCTTGTCGGTGTCAAAACTAGCATCGACGTAACCTTTACGACAAGTCGTTCATCACCCCATAGACTAAGAACATTTCTTTAGTTCTATTTAGGTACTTTAGGATGTTCTTCACGATCGATGTTCCACTGGATCACTTTGATATCTGCTTCAAACTAAGAGCATTGGACACATCCGGTCTAGTACACAGCATGGCATACATGATGGAACCTATGACCGAGGAATAAGGCACTTTGCTCATAGCTTCCCTATCATTTACCGTAGCTGGACACTGATCCTTGCTCAATATCTTACCTGACAACATAGGCACTGAACCTTTCTTTGCCTTATCCATCTGAAACCTTTTCAGAACTTTGTCTATGTATGTATGCTGTCTTAAAGCTATCAGGCGTCTGTGTCTATCTCTATAGATCTTGATGCCCAATATATAAGCAGCTTCACCTAGGTCTTTCATTGAACAACACTTGTTCAAATAACTCTTCACCTCGTTAAGCATGTTGATGTCATTTCCGATAATCAATATGTCATCCACATATAGTACCGTAAAGCGTCCGAGCTCCCACTCACTTTCTTGTAGATACAAGCTTCGTAGCAATTTGGAACAAATCCAAAGCTCTTGATCACTTGATCAAAGCGAAGGTTCCAACTCGAGATGCTTGCTTCATCCATAAATGGAAGCTGAAGTTTGCATACTTTACTAGCATCCTTAGGATCGACAAAACCTTCGGGTTGCATCATATACAACTCTTCATCAATGTTGCCATTGAGGAAAGCAGTCTTGACATCCATCTGCCATATTTCATAATCATGAAATGCAGCAATTGCTAATAAAATCCGAATGGACTTAAACATCGCTACGGGAGAGAAAGTCTCATCGTAGTCAACACCTTGAACTTGTCGAAAACCTTTTGCGACAAGTCGTGCTTTATAGACGGTAACATTACCATCCGCGTCCGTTCTCTTCTTGAAGATCCATTTGCACTCAACGGCCTTTCGGTCGCTAGGAGGGTCCACCAAAGTCCATACTTGGTTTTCTCTCATGGATCCCAATTCGGATTTCATGGCTTCTAGCCATTTCTCAGAGTCTGGGCTCATCATCGCTTCCTCATAGTTCGTAGGTTCACTGTCTTCTACTAACAAGACAGTCAAGACAGGGTTGCCGTACCACTTAGGAGGGGCACGCGACCTTGTCGACCTGCGACGTTCAGTAGCAGCATCGTCCGAAGCTTCATGATCCTTGTCATTAGCTTCCTCTATTGTTGGTGCAGGCGGCACTGGAACAATTTCAGGTGTTGCGCTACTCTCCAATTCAAGAGAAGGTTAAATAACCTCGTCAAGTTCTACTTTCCTCCCACTCACTTCTTTCGAGAGAAACTCCTTCTCAAGAAAGGAACCGTTCTTTCACAAACACTTTGCCTTGTTACGTGATAGAAGGTATACCCAATAGTTTCCTTAGGGTATCCTATGAAGACATTTCTCGCTTTGGGTTCGAGCTTGTCCGGCATCAACTTCTTGACGTAAGCTTCGCATCCCCAAACTTTAAGAAAAGCGACAACTTAGGTTTAGCACCAAACCACAGTTCATACGGTGTCGTCTCAACAGATTTAGATGGAGCCCTATTTAAAGTGAATGCGGTTTCTAATGCATAACCCCAAAATGATAACGCAAATCAAGAAGAGACATCATTGATCGGACCATATCTAATAGGGTTCGATTCCTGGCTCGAGACACACCATTGCGCTGTGGTGTTCCGGGTGGCGTGAGTTGTGAAACGATTCCACTTGCTTTAAGATGCGTGAGAAAATCATAACTCAAATATTCGCCCCCACGATCGGATCGTAGAAACTTAATATTTCTGTTACGATGGTTCTCCACTTCATTCTGAAATTCTTTGAACTTTTCAAATGTTTCAGATTTATGTTTCATTAAATAGATATACCCATATCTACTTAAGTCATCGGTAAAAGTGAGGAAATAGCGATATCCACCGCGCGTCGAAACACTCATCGGTCCACATACATTGGTATGTATGATTTCCAACAAGTCCGTTGTTCGCTCCATCATACCGGAGAACGGGGTTTTGATCATCTTGCCCATGAGGCATGGTTCGCATGTGTCAAATGATTCAAAATCAAGAGACTCCAAAAGTCCATCAGAATGGAGTTTCTTCATGCGCTTTACACCAATATGACCTAGACGACAGTGCCACAAATAAGTAGTATTATCACTATATACTTTGCATCTCTTAGCCTCAATGTTATGGATGTGTGTTTCATCCCTTTCGAGATTTAGAAGAAATAAACCATTCACAAGAGGTGCATGACCATAAAAGATGTTACTCATATAAATAGAACAACCATTATTATCCGATTTAAATGAATAACCGTCTTGCAATAAACACGATCCAGAAATAATGTTCATGCTCAACGCAGGCACATAATAACACTTATTAAGGTTTAAAACTAATCCCGAAGGTAAAACTAAGGAGAGCGTGCATGCCATCACATCAACTCTTGATCCGTTGCCAACGCCAAGATCGTCACCTCATCCTCGCAAGCCGCGTCTATTCCAGTAGCTCTGTTTGAGTTACAAATATTAGCAACTGACCGGAATGAAATACCCGAGCACTACGAGGGCTAGTAAGGAAAACATCAATAACATGTATATCAAATATACCTTTGATGGTGCCATCCTTCTTGTCCGCCAAGTACTTGGACGATTCGCTTCGAGGACCCTTGTCCTTGCAATAGAAGCACTCGATTAAAGGCTTGGGACCGGACTTGAGCTTCTTCTCGGCGAGGGCAACGCTTGCCGCCTTTCTTGAAGGGCTTCCTTGATCCCTTACCTTTCTTAAAGGTGGGGATTGTTGACCATCAACACATGATTATTCTTTTGATGTTCACCTCCGCTACTTTCATCTTAGCAAAGAGCTTAGTGATCATATCAGTGGAACCAATATGATTGTGATCAACTACAAAACTTTTGTAGCTAGGAGTGTCAATCTTGAGCTCCTCTGGAATCTTGCAGTCCAGTTGCTCAAGGAGTTGAGTGTAGCCCGACATCTTAATGGCGTGCTCACTAACGGACCTCCCTTCCTCCATCTTGTAGTTAAAGAATTTCTTAGAGATCTCATATCTCTCAGAATGGGCTTGAGTCTGAAACATGTTTTTCAGCTCCTCGAGAATCTCAAAGGGCCCGGCGAACTCCTCAGAACGATTTTGAAGATCCGATTCCATAGCATACAACATGGCAATCTTAATCAAATCATAATCATCCTTGCGCGACTGATAACAGCTTTTTCATCAGCCGGCGCATCTATAGCAGGGGCGTCACCTAGCGCTTTCTCAAGGACATAGTCCTTTTGTCCGCCAGCGAGAATGATTCTCAGAATGCGGAACCATTTGGTGAAGTTAGACCCATTGTTTCTAAGCTTTTCAATCTCAGCAAATACGTTGAAGTTGAAGTTGGACTTGGCCATGTGATCTACAGTATTTGCAAGTACAATTTAGACTATGTTCATGATAAATAGTTCAACTTAATCAAATTACTAGATGAACTCCCACTAAATTCAACATCCCTCAAGTTGTTTAGTGAACACGATCCAAATTCACCACACCTAATCCGATCATCACGAGAAGAGATGTGGTTTCAATGGTGGACAACAAAGTGTCGATCATATCATTCATATGACTCATGCTTAACCTTTCGGTTCTTGTGTTCCGAGGCCATGTCTGTACATGCTAGGCTCGTCAAGTTAGACCCAAGTATTTCAGCGTGTGCAAAAGCGGCTTGCACCCGTTGTATGTGAGAGAGTCTATAGCACCCGATCATCACGTGATGCTTGGACACGACGAACTCTCGCGGTGCATACTTGGGGAGAACACGGTTTTATCTTGATCTTTAAGTGAGGAATCATCTTATAATGCTACCGTCGATCTAAGCATAATAGGATACATAAAGGATAAACATCACATGCATATAACTTTATGTGACATGGTATAGCCAATCCTCGCAATGATCTCCATCTTGTGCGTTCGGCATGATCTCCATCACTCCACCATGATTGCCTCCACCACGAATAGCAACTACAACTATTGCTAACTACTTAGCGATAAAGTAAAAGCTATTACATGGCGTATAAGAAGTTGACTCATGGTCATACACAATTATAAAGACAACCATATGGCTCCTGCCGGTTGTGTACTCATCGACATGCAAGTCGTGAAACATTACAAAACATGATCATCGCATACAATATACACATCACATCTTGGGCCATACCATATCACAGAAAACACTCCCTGCAAGAACAAGTTAGACGCCTCTACTTTGTTGTTGCATGTTTTACGTGGCTTATGGGAGTAGATGCTAAGAACGATTCTTACCTATGGAAAGCCACAACGGTGATATTATGGTTGCCAAACTCCGGTGTTAATCCCATGACAACTATAGTGAGAGAAACTGACATCCACTAGCCGCATGTGTGGTACAAGCCACACGTCAAGTGCGGAGCCGGTCTCGCGAACGACGTCGCGTAAGGTTGGCCTGGACCGCTTCAATCTCACTATCCCGCGTCATAAGAAGAACACAAACAAGAGGCTTGCAACAGAAAACATCAACTCCCGCAACAACCATGTTGCGTTCTACTCGTGAAACACATCTACGCATAGATCTAGCTCTGATACCACTGAAGGGTTTCGCGGCATAGTAAATCAAAATTTTCTACGGAGCGAACAGAGGGAAAGCCAAGATCTAATCTAGGAGATGCAAACAACGAGAGAGATTGGATTAGATCTTCATACCCTTGAAGATTCAAGACAGCGGAACGCGTTCGTCGAACGTGGGTGATGTAGTTGTACTCGCTTCTCCTCCTCGCGATCCGATCCGATCTAGCACCACAAGTGGCGGTGCCTCCGTGAGATGCACACGCAGCACCTCGATGTCTCCTCCTTCCTCGGACCAGCGAGTATGGTGGAGAGATAGATTGGATCTACAACACGATGGCGTGGTGTATATGGTGGAGAATTTCTGCTGGGGCTTCGCCTACAAACAATCGGGAGGGAGAGGAAGGTAGCAAGGCGCTAGGGCTTGGAGGAAGGTGTGTGGGGGAGGCGCACCACCCTCTATATATAGAGGGGTCGGCCAGCCTTGCCCTCCTCCAAGCCTATCTCTAGTTTAAACAATTTAAACTCTCCTTATCTAGAAATCCTATCTCTAGTTTAACGATTTAAACTCTCCCTTATCTAGAAATTCTATCCAGATTTAAACGAGTCAAATCTCTCTAGAATCGGCTGGGCCATATGGGGCCTTGTGCCTGGCCCAATGACCAGACACTCCCTCATAGGCCCATGCCCCCTCCGGAAGGTGGGGCCACGTTGGTCCCCTTCGGAAGGTTCTAGAAGCTTCGATACAATACCGATTAACCCGAACAATTCCAAACTCCAAAAACTGCACCGGCTTATATGAATCTTATTCTCGGACCATTCGAACCTCTCGTGATATCCGGATCCCATCCGAGACTCGAACAAAAATTCATAAACCAATTATCCAATCTATCCTAGCGTCGAGATACGTTAAGTGTGTGACCCTGGGTTCGAGAATATGCGACATGATCTTCTATCAATAATCAACAAATGGTGCAGGCACCCATATTGACTCCCACACATTCATCGATGATCATATCGGATGAACCACGATGCCAGGATTCAATCAATCCCATATATATATTCCCTTCGTCTCGCGATATTTTACTTGCCCGAGATTCGATCGTCGGTATCATCATACCTAGTTCAATCTCGTTCACAGCAAGTACTTTACTCGTTCCGTAATCCGATATCACTTTGTGATTAACTCCTTAACCACATGCTTGCAAGCGGTGTTGATATCGATTACCGAGTGGGCCCGAAGTATATCTCTCCGACTTGGGAGGGACAAATTCCATCTCGATACATACAACCCAACAGATACTTTACGATCACCTGAGAGACACCTTTATGATCACCCTCTCATAGGATGACGTTTGATGACCTCAAAGCTTTCTTCCGGTACCAGGGAGTTGCATTATCTCATGGTCTAAGGAATACAATATTTGACATAGGAAAAGCTTCACAAAGATGAACACGATGAAACGATCTAATTGCTTCGCTTAGTTTGGGTCTGTCCATCATATCATTCTCCCAATGATATGATCTCATTATCAATTGACAACTCATGTCTATGGTTAGGAAACCTTAACCATCATTGATCAATGAGCTAGTCCATACAGGCGTACTAGGGACACGGTGTTGTTTACAAACCACACAAGTATTAAAGTTTCCGCTTAATACAATTCTAGCATGGAATATAAACTTTATCATGAACAAGAAGTATAATAATAACACCTTTATTATTGCCTCTAGGGCATAATTCCAACAGGGATGAAGCGGCCCGGGCTAACCTTACATGACATTGTTCATGAGACTTGCTCCACGCTCAACATGCAACTTGTATTGCATAAGTGTCTTTGCGGGTGTCTGTCTCTCCCATTATAGTATAGATCCAATTTACAACGAGCATTTGATAGTTCAAACATCAACGTTGTGGTTCTTGTTCATAAGTTAGATCGACACTTATTGAAAGCCCCAAACCACGTAAAATATGCAAAGAAATTAGAGGCGTATAACTTTTTTTTGCAGGGGTGTGCTATGATGTGATATGGCCATGATTGTGATTATATTTGATGTATGCAATGTTCCTTATTGTAAGTTGGGAACCGGCAGGAGCCATATGGTTGTCTTTAATTTCTGTTAAGACCCGCGTGTCTATTCAAAGTAGTTGTAATAGTTGAAGCTGGTGGACGACAATCATGGAGCAGCTTCATTGACCTTGATGCAATGCCGATGATGATGGAGATCATGTTCGTGCTTGAAGATGGAGATCGGAAGCACAAAGAAGAAAGGCCATATCACATCACATATTATGAATTGCATGTGATGTTAATCCTTTATGCATCTTGTATTGCTTAGTTAACGACGGTAGCATTATAAGATGATCCCTCATGCACATAAATTTCAAGTTCTAAAGTTTTCATACTTAGTAAGCACGGTTGCTAAAGCTTATTGTTTCGAAGCACCACGTGATGATCGGGTGTGTTAGATTCTGCAAGTGTATACAACGTGAGAAAGCCAGATTTGCTCATGCGGAAGCTAAGGTTTGATCTTGACGAGCCTAGCATGTACAGACATGGTCTCCGAACACGGATCACCGAAAGGTAAAGCATGAATCATATAGTAGATATGATGAACATGTCGATTGTTTGCCATTGAAGCTACATCAACTCTCGTGATGATCGGTTTTGATGTGGTGGATTTGGTTCGTGTGATCACTAAAACAATGTGAGGGATATTTTTTTGAGTGGGAGTTCACCCAGATTAAGTTAACTATTAATTAGAACTCAATTTTTCATAAACTTAGTCTAAACTATTGCAAATATGTTGTAGATAAATGGCGGCCCCTACCATCAATTTTAATGCGTTCCTAGAGAAAGAAAAGTTGAAAAACACTGGAAGCAACTTCGCGGATTGGTTCCGCAATTTGAGGATTTTCCTCAATGCTGGTAATTTGACCTATGTCTTTGGATGCACATGGGTGACCCGCCTGCAGCTGATGCTACCGATGAAGTAAAGAATGTTTACCTCGCTCGGAAGAATCAGTACTCCACAGTTCAGTGTGCTATGTTGTATGGTTTGGAATCGGAGCTTCAGAAAAGGTTTGAGAATTCAGACCCACATGATATTGTCCATGAACTCAAATTGATATTTGAGACTCACACGACAGTTGAGAGTTATGAGGCATCTGAAAAGTTCTTTAACTGCAAGATGGAAGAGGGCAGCTCCATCAGTGAGCATGTGCTTAAGATGTGTGGGCACACAAACAAACTCCAAAGCTTGGGTATAGTGATTCCTAATGCTTTGGGGATTTACCGTGTCTTCCAATCACTACCACCAAGTTACAAGAACTTTGTGATGAACTACAATATGCAAAGCATGAACAAGCAATTTCCAGAACTCTTCTCCATGTTAAAATCTGCAGAAGTGGAGATCAAGAAAAAGCACCAAGTTTTGATGGTCGATAAGACCACCAAATTCAAGAAAGGCAAGTCTAAGAAAAAGGAACACTTCAATAAGGGTGGTGAGAAAGTTGCCGCACCGAAGAAGAAGACCAAGGCTGGACCTAAGCCTGATACTGAGTGCTTTTACTGCAAGGGAGAAGGTCACTGGAAGCGGAATTGCCCAAAATACTTGGCGGATTTGAAGAACGGCAACATCAAGAAGAAAGGTATATCCGATATACATGTTATTGATGTGTATCTCACTAGTACTCGTAGTAGTGCCTGGGTATTTGATACTAGTTCGGTTGCTCATATTTGTAACTCGAAACAGGTGCTGCAGAATAAACGGAAGCTAGCGAAGAACAAGGTGACGATGCGCGTAGGAAATGGATCAAAGGTTGATGTGATCGCGGTCGGCACGCTACCTCTTCATCTACCATCGGGATTAGTTCTATACTTAAGTAATTGTTATTTGGTGCCTGCGTTAAGCATGAACATTATATCGGGATCTTGATGCGAGACGGTTACTTGTTTAAGTCCGAGAATAATGCTTGTTCGATTTATATGAGTAATATGTTTTATGCACATGCACATTTTATAGATGGTCTATTCTTATTGAATCTCGATAGTGGAAATACACATATTAATAACATTGAAGCTAAACGTTTGAAATTGAGCGATAACTCGACCTATATGTGGCACTATCGTCTTGGTCACATTGGAGTGAAGCGTATGAAGAAACTCCATTCTGATGGACTTCTTGAATCACTTGATTTCAAATCACTTGAAAGATGCGAAGCATGTCTGATGGGTAAAATTACTAAGACTCCATTTTCTGGTATGATGGAGCGATCTACGGACTTATTAGAAATCATACATACCGATGTGTGTGGTCTGATGAGTGTAGCATCGCGCGGTGGTTATCATTATGTTCTTACCTTCACGGATGACTTGAGTAGATATGGGTATATCTATTTCATGAAACATAAGTCCGAAACTTTCGAGAAGTTTAAGGAATTTCAAAGTGAGGTGGAGAATCAACGTAACAAGAAGATTAAATTTCTACGTTCTGATCGTGGAGGTGAATATCTAAGTTATGAGTTTGGCGAGCATTTGAAGAAATGCGGAATACTTTCACAATTGACACCGGAACACCACAAGTAATGGTGTATCCGAGCGTCGTGTCGAACTCTCTTAGATATGGTTTGTTCTATGATGTCACTTACAGATTTACCGCTATCATTTTGGGGTTATGCATTAGAAACAACCGCATTCACTTTAAATAGGGCACCATCTAAATCCGTTGAAACGACACCGTATGAATTATGGTTTGGGAAGAAACCTAAATTGTCGTTCCTTAAAGTTTGGGGTTGCGAAGCCTATGTAAAGAAGTTACAGCCGGACAAGCTTGAACCCAAAGCGGAAAAATGTGTCTTCATAGGATACCCAAAGGAAACTATTGGGTATACCTTCTATCATAGATCCGAAGGAAAAATCTTCGTTGCCAAGAATGGATCCTTTCTAGAGAAGGAATTTCTCTCGAAAGAAGTGACTGGAAGGAAAGTAGAACTCGACGAGGTTGTCGAACCTTCTCTCGAACTTGCGAGTAGCGCGACCGAAGAAGTTCTGTGGTGCTCGCACCAATAAGAGAGGAAGCTAATGATGATGATCATGAAACTTCGGTTGAAGTTGCTCTGAGCCAGCAGTTCAACGAGAACTCGTACCACTCCTGATTGGTATGATCCCGTTATGAGTGTCATGTTGGTGGACAACACCGATGACCCTGCGACATATGAGGAAGCGATGATGAGCCCAGATTCCAATAAATGGCAAGAAGCCATGAAATCCGAGATTGGATCCATGTACGAAAACCAAGTATGGACTTTGGTGGACTTACCGGATGGCCGGAAGGCTGTCGAGAACAAATGGATTTTCAAGAAGAAAACAGATGCTGATGGTAATGTTACTGTCTATAAAGCTCGACTTGTCGCAAAAGGGTTTAGACAAATTCAAGGAGTTGACTACGATGAGACTTTCTCACCAGTAGCGAAGCTAAAGTCTGTAAGGATTTTGTTAGCAATCGCTGCATATTTTGATTATGAGATATGGCAGATGGATGTCAAAACAGCGTTCCTCAATGGAGACATTGATGAAGAGTTGTATATGATGCAACCCAAAGGTTTTGTCGATCCTAAAGATGCTAACAAGGTATGCAAACTTCAACAGACCATATATGGATTGAAGCAAGCATCCCGAAGTTGGAATCAACATTTTGATAAGGTAATCAAAAGTTTTGGTTTTATACAAACTTATGGAGAAGCTTGTATTTACAAGAAAGTGAGTGGGAGCTCTGTAGCATTCTTAATACTATATGTAGATGACATATTGTTGATTGGGAATGATGTAGACCTTCTTAATAGTGTCAAGGAATATTTGAATAATAGTTTTTCAATGAAAGATCTTGGCGAAGCAGCTTACATATTAGGCATAAAGATTTATAGAGATAGATCGAGACCCCTAATATCATTGTCACAAAGTACATATTTGGACAAAGTTCTAAAGAGGTTTGGAATGGAAGATAGCAAGAAAGGGTTCTTGCCCATGTTTCCCAATACGACCTTGAGTAAAACTCAAAGTCCAGCAACGGCGGAAGATAGAGAAAGGATGAGTAAGACTCCCTATGCCTCAGCCATAGGATCTCTAATATATGTTATGCTATGTACTAGACCCGACATTGCATATTTTGTTAGTTTAACTAGCATATATCAAAGTGATCTAGGAGTGGATCATTGGACAGCGGTCAAAAACATCCTTAAGTACTTGAGAAGAACTAAGGATATGGTTATTTCTTATGGAGGTGATGAACATCTCGTTGTTAATGGTTACACCGATGCTAGTTGGAACACCAATCCAGATGATTCTAAATCTCAATCTGGATACGTATTTACATTGAATGGTGCAGCAGTTAGCTGGAGGAGTGCAAAGCAAAGCGTTGTGGCGAGATCTTCAACTGAATCGGAATACATAGCTGCTTCAGAGGCTTCACAAGAAGCGATATGGATGAAGGAGTTCATTACAGAGCTCGGTGTGGTTCCAAGTGCGCTGGACCCAATGTCTATCTACTGTGATAACATGGGTGCCATAGCCAATGCGCAAGAACCAAGGTCACACAAGAAGCTGAAGCACATCAAGCTACATTTTTACGCTATTCGAGAACATGTCCAAGATGGTGACATAAAGATTTGCAAAGTACACATAGATCTGAATGTGGCGGATCCGTTGACTAAACCTCTCCCGAGGGCAAAACATGACCAACACCAAATTGCCATGGGTGTTAGGTATATTACCATGTAATCTAGATTAGTTGACTCTAGTGCAAGTGGGAGACTGTTGGAGATATGCCCTAGAGGCAATAATAAATGTAGTTATTATTATATCTTTGTGTTTATGATAAATGTTTACATTCATGCTATAACAGTATCGACAAGGAAACATTAATACTTGTGTGATTTGTAAACTAAATTAGAGTCCCTAGTAAAGACTCTTCATAATACTAGCTTGTTGGTTAATAAATGATTGTGGTTTCCCTATAATGAACATTGAGATGTTATTAACAACAAGATCATATCGTTAGGAGAATGGTATGATTGACATACTCCTATAGATAAGCATAGCATAAAGATCAAGTCATTTTAATAGTTCAATTGCTATATGCTTTCTGATACATAGTAACCTAATTCCTTCGACCATGAGATTATGCTTATCACCATCACCGGAAGGATGCTTTGATGACATCAAACACCACACCGTAACTGGGTGGTTATAAAGGTGGCATTGAGTGTTCGGAAAGTATGGGTTGAGACACATGGATCAAGAGTGGGATTTGTCCATCCATATGACGGATAGATATACTCTGGGTCCTCTCGGTGGAATGTCATCCAATTGGCTTGCAAGCATGTGACTGTTTCACAAGGGATCACATATCACGGGAACGAGATAAGAGTACTTATCAGTAACGAGGTTGAACTAGGTATGTAGAGATACCGACGATTAAAACCCCAGATAAGCAAACTATCGTGAAACAAAGGTAAATTGGTATGTATGTATGTAAGTGGTTCATTCGATCGCAAAGTAATCGTAGAAATATGTGGGAGCCATATGAATTTCCATATTCCTCTATTGGTTATTGTTCGGAGAAGTGTCTCGATCATGTCCGCATAATTCACGAACCGTAGGGAGACACACTTAAGGATTCGATGTTGTTGAGTAGTTATGGAATGATGAGTAAGAGACCGAATGTTGTTCGGAGTCTCGGATGGGATCCGGGATATCACGAGGAGATCCGGAATGGTCCGGAGAATAAGATTCATATAAGGAAAGTCATGTTTCGGAGTTGGAGAATGATTCCGGTGTTTTCATCGGGAATGTTCTAGAAGGGTCCGGAAGGTCCGGCACTCCGGAGGGGAAGGGTACATGAATGTGTCATAACAAGTTGGAATGGTTGCATCATGTACTAGGTGTCATCGCTGAGAAAAATAAAGGGATAAATCAAATCCTAGTTTGAAAAGTCAAACGCCAATTTGAAAAGTCAAACGACAAGTTTGCTTGCTGGAGGGAGAGTAGGAAACCTACTTGGGCAGGAGTTCCTCTCCCTCCACCCGCCGGCCAAGGAGGCCGACTTGAGGGAGGACTCTCCTCCCCTGGCCGGCTCCCTCCCACCTATAAAAGGAGGGGCAGGGGTGCCCCTCTAGATACACACCTCTCTCCTCTAAACCCTAGCCCTAGCCGCCGGCCTCCACCAAGTCACCGCCGCCCTAGGGTTTGCCCTAGCCGCCGAGTTGGGGCTCTCCCCTTGCCCTAGCTGCCGGCCTAGCCCTCTCTCCTTGGTGCCTCTAAACCCTAGATCACCAAGGCCTCTCTCATAGTCCACCATACTCGCTCCGGCTTAAGGCGAAGCCCTGCGAGATCTCCCCTCTACTTTCGGTACCACGCCGTCGTGCTGCCGGAATCGCGAGGAGAGTGCTACAACCTCCGATGCCTGCTGAAACAAGGGAGAGGAAGGTCTTCATCGAGTACCAAACATGTGACCGACTGCAGAAGCGCTGCCGGAACGCAGCGCCGGAAGGATCGTCTACACGATCTTGAGATCGGTAAGAGTATGACTACATCACCCACGAGAATCCGCTCTCGTTAAACACTTTAGAATCTTCGAGGGTGAGTTATTCTATCGACTCGTTGCTACAATCTAGTAGATAGATCTTGGCTTGTTTGTTTGTATGCGGTAGAATTTTTTTGTTTTCCATGCTACGAACCCCTACATGAAACTCATTAAATTCTTAGTTACAACATAGTTGCAACTCATGAGTAACTCCCACATTGCATGAATCGTGAGGTAAATGCAATATTGAAGAGGTGACTAAGGCATAAGAAGTTCTCAGACGCCTGAGAACTAGCAAATCCGATATTATAGTATCGAGTAGTACATGACAGAGATAGAACAACTGACTCCGGCAATTACAAAATAAAGTCTAAAAGATAAGCAATTCTTCAAACTCTTCTTCCATGACACAATCTTATACTTTTTTGAAGGCAGCTGAGTAAACAAGACATAGGTATCAAACCACATACCTGTCAATACCAACAAGGATTCTCCCATAATTTTAAACTGAGCCATAATGCCAAGGCTATATCCAAGTGTGTAGTCATTAGAGTAATCAGTCAACATCGTCAAGAGTACCAACATCGGTATTCCAGTGAAAAGAAACAAAATAGCTTGGTCGATGTCGCTAGGGAGACGAGAGTATGTATCTCCATTGTTGAGGGCGTAGCAGCCGTAACAAATATTGCAAGGATAATGCTCCTCGTGACAACCATGAGAGAAAAATCCAAAACCGATTTGGCTAAGCGAGAGATGAAAGACCGTACCTAAAGAATTTTAATCTAACAACACCACCATTAACGTCAGAAAGAAAATCTCGTTGTTGAACGAAGGACCGGGGATCACTTATTGTGGACGTGGACGGTACCATCAGCGTTGATGATAGACGCCGAAAATATGTCTACCAAAACCCTAATCTAATATTTTGAAAACACTACTTTTAATAAAAACTCTATCCATAGATCGGGTTCTCCACCCCTTCCGACACTGGCGAGACTGGCCGGAGAAGAGGGAACTAATCTATGGAGGAGGTAGAAGTGGAAGGGGCGGATAAATATCACTATGTTGGATGCTATCTCTTATGGTTATTGACTCAGCGGTTTGAAACGAGAAGTCACTGAGGCCCACGGGTCAGGCTCTCGTGAAGGTCGTGGGTACAACGAGTGCGCTTGCGTGGCTTGTTTCGGATTGACGTACATAGTGGGTGCAGAGTAGAGTCAAATAGTGTGAATACGTGTATCGGGGAGGTGCTACGCACCACTCCTAGCGGCACCTCCTGCCCTCGCCGCTTCGAACAACATCTTCATGGGCTGCTGTCGACGAGGGCCATTAAATTCTATGTCCATCACTTACTGTTTGTGTTCCGGTCGACCATTTTGTCACGTAAAAGTTACACGAGATAGTTCAGTCACGTTTCAACTTTCCTGCATTTTTTCTCGGGAATTCTAAGTTATACCGGTCGCTAGGGGGCCAAACCCGGTGGGCAATTCCGACGCATGCAGTTGCCTTCCTCTCCTTCTTAATTCTCTATCACCATGCATGCATGCACTAGAAACCAAAACTGCTGACATCATCAACACTTAGGGCACGTACTGTGCTAGCCTCTTAATTGGGGCACTTAAATAGTTCGTTATTATAAACCGCAAGCGTCGGCTGCTTCTGGGCGAATTTTTCACACTATTTCCAAGCGCCTGGCGCTATTGTTTCCGTCGACGCTGGAAAAATAGCCACGAACTGCACCAAACGTCCTAGATTAAATGGCTAGCGTCTCCCTTAAGCGTCTGCAATGTACCTGCCCTTAATGTAACAATCCAAAAAAATTAAAAGTTTTATATCTTAAACCGTTTATCCGATTTATAATCCGATTTTATCGTTGGACTAGTTGCGTCGAGATCTTCAAAACTAGATCCCATGTTGATATGTCTCGGTGAAACAATTCGGACCAAAATGTTACCCACCCCTAACATGTGAGTTATTCATGTCATAATATGTAAGGTATCCACCCTGTAACATATAAGTTACCCACGATATAAACGTGTTGGGTAGAGGCATTCTCGCATACATGTTGAGCAAGTTTCATTAGAAAGCAGTAGCGTAGGTGTTAGGGTACCATCATCGATGCTAAGACTCGGTATCCTAACACCCTGCGAGACTTCATCACCCGTACGCCACAGATAGCAGTGATAGACTATAAAGCCGAGCCACTAGACTACTGGTTGCGCGTTATATTGTTCATTATGACTTACAGTGGTATATGGTAATACATCAAACTTTATTTATTATATCATATGCAAAAAAAGATTAGATTTAATGTATTAAAAGAATTATACTTGATATTTGACGCAATAGCCTTCGAGGTTGAGTCACGCGTATGCCGCGAGAGCGGCGACAGGCGACGAAGCCAAGCCAGTAGAATAACTTTTATATTCTATATGTGGATAAAATTTTATAGTGGTGGATAACTTACATATTATTTGGTGGTTAACTTATATGTTGAAGCCTAGACAACTCCTCTATCATTGGTGGGTAACTTTTGGGGCAAACAAAATCATATTACCCACCTCTAACATTTGACTTATCTATATCATAATAGTTAAGTTATCCATCCAAAATTATATAAGTTATTCACCATATAAACGGGTTGGATAAACACGTTCTCACATTTCTCATGTGGATAAGTTTGTATTTTTTGCCTCATAAAATCTCGGTTGCCCATGTATAGTTTAGTTAATTAAATGTGAGTTATAAGCTAGTTTAGTTCAGACGCGGTAGCCTAGGTGTTAGGATACTGATACTTAACATCGTCGAGTGATGAAGTCTCGATACCCTAACACCCTTCAACGCTTCATCACCCGTACGCCATGATAGCCACGACGGATGATGAAGCCGAGCCGCTAGACTACTGGTTGCGCATTATGTTGGTTCACTACGACTTAGGGTGGTAAGTGGGTGGGGTATAAGACCCCATTATTATATTGCATGCAAAAAAACTTAGATTTAGTTGATTTAAATAAATTATGTTTGATGCAGTAGCCTTTCAAAGTTGAGTATCCCGTATGCCGCGAGAGCGGCGACGAGCGGCGAAGCCAAGCCGTTGAAATTGATCATTGTCTTGACTCCACACCCGAGGTGGAGACCGAGATTAATCAAGAATATGATGAACCTATAAGAAAGGGAGATGAGGCTCCTCACCCTCCTATCCTCAAAACTTTACCAACGGAATTAAAATATAGGTTTCTTGATGAAACCAACATATTTCCTATTTTTATAAGTTCTAACCTTGCAGAAAAATAAGAGGAGAATTTGATGAAAGTTCTTCAGATGCATAGAAATGCTCTTGGGTATTCGATGAGTGACTTGAAGGGGATCAGTCCTTTGATAGCCATCCATAGGGTATTCATGGAAGAAGGTGTCCAGCCGGTCGCAGACTTTCAGCAACGTCTCAAACCTCACATGAAAGAGGAGGTAAGAAAAGAAATAATATGTTTGCTAGATGAAGGAATCATATTTTATGTAGAAGAGAGTGAATGGGTAAGTCTTGTTCATTGTGTTCCCAAGAAATGTGGATTTACTATTGTGTGGCATCCCGCAAAACCACTACTAGAAAATCGCGTTGTTTTTGTGCATTGCATCATCATTACATCATCATGCATATTAATTTTACCTGAAACTATGTTGCGAAAGACTATGGTTTTCCGAAAACTAGCCCTCCTTCTATTTCAAATTAAACCCCCGGATGTTCCGGATATTTTGTTTGTCTAAAACTAGTTATAAAAGCTATTTGAAAATAAATAAAATATTAAATTATTTTTAATAGGGGCAGTCGAACGGGCCGATTGACCCGATCGACCACCCCAGAAAAATATAATCGGTCCGCCTCTAATCCTAAACCTACCAGATAATCTACCCACACCCTTTGGCCACATCATCCCACCCAATCCCCTAGTGACACCTCACCCTCTCTCCCCCTCTACCCAATCCTAAACTGCCACCTAGCCCACCCCCACTCCCTCTCCCCAACACACACAGCACACGACGCACTCACCCAGCCCCACCCCACACACTCACACGCCTTGCTGCAGCTTGGCCTTGTGCCTGCCTCCCCTGCCCACCTCCTGCAGCCGGCCCCACCCACAGTGCCACACCCCGCCCGTGCCCCCGCGTCCTCTCCCCTCTCCCGCAAACTCCCTCCTCCTCCCTGGCTCTCTTCCCCACGCGAAGCAGCCCGCGTCGCCTCTCCCTTCCCTCCGCCTCCGGCCTCCACGCCTTTGCCCGCTCTCGCCTCCGTCTCCCGCGCTGCAGTCCTCCCGTCCCGTCCCTCACCCTCGCCCGGCGTCTTCCCGCCTCGACCAACCGCCCAGCTCGCTCTCTCCTCCCGGTGCCCCCCAGGTCCCTTGGCCGTCGCTGCCAGCCGTCTCCTCTGCTCGCCTCGCCCGGACCCCGCCCGTTCTCTCAGCCCCGTCGCCCCTGTAGCTCGCCTCCGCCGCCTGCGCTCGCCTCCTCCTCGCCTCGCCCTTCTTCTCCTCGGGCTCACTCCCTCCGCGGCCTCTCTCTCGCCGCGACCTCACGCCCTTCCTCGAGCAGCCCGCCCGCGCTCCTTCCCCGCCGGCCTCGGACCCCCTCCGCGCCCGCCGTCGCCCGCCACCTCCGAGCCCGCCCAGCTCCGCCCCGCCGGCCCAGCGCTCGGTCGCCGCTTCTCCCTCGCCTCCGGCCGCCCGCATCCTCCGTCCGCCCCATCTCCGCTCCAGCCACGGCCTTCGAACCGGCACCACTGCGCCGTGGTCCTCCACCTTGGCCGACGCCATGTCCGCCGCCCGGCGTCTCGGCCCGTGCATGCCCTCGCTGTTTTCGTTTCCTGCAGTCGTCGCTAGTACCAGGGGGTGCTGCTCCGTTTTGGGAGCCTCTCGGTTCCTCTGCCTCGGGTACCGTGTGTAGTACCGGTATCGAGTGGAGGAAGCACCGAGATGGGGCCGAAGAATCACCAAAACTGTATACCGTCGACATGGGCCCGATGACCGCAAGGACCGCCTCTTGGAACGCCATGCCTTTCTACACGAACGCCGAGACCGTACCTCGTCGAACCCCCGGAACCCCAAGGTCTATCGCCATCGGACAAGCGCGCCGCGGACCCTTGAAGCATGGATCCGATGGCCGAAGGTCTTCTACTTGGACGCCAAGATCGACTCGACCATGATGTTTTGAAGAATGGACCTGGCGCGCCCCGAGGACCGTGACGCCGTTTCCAAGTTCGCCACCGGTGAATAAGGAGGAAACCTCAAGGACTTCGACACGGAGCGTCAAGATCGCCTCACGGAATCCGAAGCCCCGAACCCGAAGGTATTCTACATGGAATACAAGAACACCTACTGGACCCGGTGAAGCGGGCGCCTCAAGATCTACTTCACGGACGCGAGTACCCCGGTACCCGATCCACTCAAGCTCGCCATCGACGGCAAGAACGACAGCAACCAGGGCGAGTCCGATGCCCCGACACCAGACCAAGTACTCCCTCCCGGAACGCCAAGATCTCCGCGTGAGACGACAAGACCGACAACAGGGCCGACCACCGCAAATGCGACAAGACCTACCTCTGCTATCCGAGAACGTTTCCGTCGAACCCTGGACCCCGAGACCTACCCCGGAACCCCAAGACCGTCGAGAACCCTAATGTGTGACCCCTTTTCCCGAGCCCTATTTTATAAATGCTAAATATAAAACCTGTTGCACTTTAATCATTCATCTTGCATGCATGCTTAACATGTGGTTTGGGGGCCTTATGCCGATTCACCTAATAATTAAATATGGGGCCCATATGCGGGCAAATCTAGTCTCATATTGGCCTCATTTAGACTTGTGTAGCGAACCCGTATTATCTTTTGCCTTGTAATACAACATTTAAATGCAGGGTAGCTAAACAACATGAACCATCTAAATAACTGTCGGGACCCCGGTTCCGCTTAACATTGACCTAATTGCATCGCACCTTGCCATGTCATCCATCATACATGCCTCATGCCGATCTTCTGCCGTTGTGTTAAATACTGCATCCGGTGTTTCTTCTAGTGTTTTGCTTCTTCGCGGATAAGGCCGTTGAGTTGATGTGAGCTTCGCCCCGATCTTCGGTTGAACCCTCGGCAATGCTTTTGAGGCGAGCATCTCCCCCTTTCTACCTAGCTTACTTTTCTAGTATTTATTCCCTCCTGTTGATCTTTGCTATCTGTGATGCGATGCTCTAGTTTCGTACCCGTGATATCCCTTGCAGCCATATATAGCCTTGGACACATCCTATTACCGGTTGTTTGGTAGATAGTTGGACCCGCGTGTCGTAGTCGCTTGCTCTAGTGTTTTGCTTGTCGTCAAGTACCACAATTGTTGGAGGATTGCCGTATGTTGATGTTGGAGATGATCATGGCTTTAATTATTGCTTCACTTTAATTACTGTTTAACAACTAAAATTGAATTAAGCAGAGGCATCGGTGGGTGATAGGTAAGATTTGGTTTCCGACCGCCCACTTGTGTCTCGTAGGACCCGAGTTCTTGACACCTGTTCTGAGATCGAGCGCGCTAACCACAGGTGGGGAGATATGGGCCCCCCATTGATTATTACCTGATTTCAAAGTATTGTATCGGGGCCACAAACTAGTTTGAGGTTTTATTTACTATCCTACTTATGCCATGCTACTTATGTATTTACGACAGCGAGGAGCACACTGCATCTTTTAGGAATTGTGACCCGTTACGTGGTATCGGCGATCCCGTTGGGGATCTACCGCCATCACCGCCCCACAAACCCTAAGTCCGTCTCGAGACCGGCCGACTTCGCTATGGTAGACTTAGTGGGTGGCCCCGTGCTTGCTTTGGGTCCAGGAACGTCATGACTTAGGCCCCGCCGACATACCGATGGGTGTATGTTAACCGATCCGCAAAAGGGTCAAGTGCTGTGGATACTTTGGTGCACCGCAGGTTAAATCTTTTCGAGAAGCCGTGTCCGGTTATGGACGACTTGGAGCAAGGTTTGATCATAGACAACTATAACTAAAGTTTATTGTTATAAATTGACTTGTATCCGATTTGATTAGTAATCAGCTCCACTACAACGGAATGGCTAAATAAAAGTACCAACAACTGCTGGGTTTTGGGGTTGTCTCATGCTAATTGTATCTGATTAGTAAGTGTTGTAACTATAACGGAATGGTTAACTCAAAGTGCCCACTGCTTACTTTATCAGGACGATTATCTAAACCGGACTAGTAAAGTACCGCAACTATAACTGAATAATTAAAACTGCCAACTGTGTGAGTTCCTCGGTTGACTTCCTCGTTTGGTCTCGAGGGGGAAACGCCAGGATGGGTTTGGTTGATGATAGTATCAGGTTGGATCCGAATAGGTCTTCCTCACCCCTCTCTGATAGCCGCCAGTTGTATCGAGTCTCTATAGGTTGTTTAGTGCTTGCTTCCGCTGCCGCTTCAGTCCACCATACCTATGTAGGCGAGGACCGCCGAATTCTAGCCTCGCCGTGTACTGGACTCAAGATCTTGACGCCTCTTTTCCTTTGCCCTTTGTCGGCACCCCTTTTGTTTAAGAAGGTTTTGAGATCGACGCCGTTAGCAGGGTTACCCTTCCGGCTTGGCCTGGGCAGGGTTATGGACGCCATTGGTTATTCTTCAGGGCTCTTAGCCCCATTTGCATCTAGTCCGTAGTCGGACGCTATATCGTTTTCAAGGTGATTTGAATCTTTGTACATTTTATTGTGTTCTTGACTCTTTGAGTCGCTGTTGTATATGTATCTGCTCTGTGGGTCCCATCGAGGACTGTTGTGTAATGTTATTACTTTGCTTTCCACCCGCACGAAAGTGCCTGGTGGGCACCTTCGAATCGTTTCTATGCGGGTTTGGCGAGTTTCGCTAAAACTTGCATAGGGTCGATTCTGAGGGTGTTACATATTGTTGAAAATGAACATAATGAGGTGGTACCTACAAGGACTGTTGTTGGACATAGGATGTGCATTAACTATAGAAAACTTAATAAAAAACAGAAAAGATCACTATCCACTTTTGTTTATAGATCAAACTTTAGAGAGAATAGCTATGCATTCTCATTTTTGTTACTTAGACGACTATTCTGGTTTTTCTTAAATCGCTGTTCATCCTAACGATCAACTTAAAACTACTTTTATTTGTCCCTATGGTCTTTATGCTTATCGTTGTATGCCTTTTGGTCTTTGCAATGCCCCTGCTACTTTCTAGAGGTGTATGACTGCTATTTTTGCTGATTATGTTGAAAGTATTATGGAAGTATTCATGGATGATTTTTCTGTTTATGAAACTTCCTTTAATCAATTTCTCCATAATCTTTATAAAGTTTTGCAGAGATGCAAAGACACTAACCTAGTATTGAACTGGGATAAATGTCATTTTATGGTTTAAGAAGGTATAGTACTTGGTCACAAAATCTCAGGTAAGGGTATATAAGTTTACAAAGCAAACATTGAAGCTATAGAAAGACTTCCTCCTCCTCAAGATGTGAAAGGTATAAGGAGTTTTCTAGGCCATGCTGGATTTTATAGAAGGTTCATTAAAAACTTTTCAAAAACTGCTAGACCTTTAACTAATCTTATTCAGAAAGGTATCTAAATGCTTTCAACATACTGAAACAAGCTCTCATTGAAACTCCCATTATTAAACCACCTAATTGGAGGAAACCTTTTGAATTATTTTGTGAAGCTAGTCATGAAGCTGTGGGAGCAATTCTTTGCCAGTATGATGGTGATGATCTCAATGTCATTCATCATGCTAGCCGAATCCTAAACAGGACCCAAAAGAATTATCCATGGTAGAAAAGGAATTCTTCGTTGTAGTTTTCTCTTGTGATAAATTTAGATCTTATCTCAATAACTCAAAATTGAGGGTACATACCTATCGTATTGGCCTAAAGGAAATCCTGGAAAGGACTGACGTTAAGCCAAGGATGATACATTGGACTCTACTTTTGCAAGAATTTGATTTGCAAATTCTTCAAAGAAATGAGGAGATAGAGGAGACATCCATGGAAATTGAAGAAATTTCTCCACCTAAAGAAGTGTCATCCATATATATATATACCTATAGGGACAACATTGCCAAAAAGAAAATTATCAATTCTCTTTGCAATGGTTTTAGTGATCTGTTTCAACCCACCTTGTCCAAAGAGAAAAAGAAAAAGGTAATCCAGAAAGGAGAAGGTACCCATATGAACTTGTTCTCTTTAGATAAATCAGGTATATGAAATCTGAAGTTATCTTTGTTCTGGATGATTTTCTGCTATTTCTTTTTGAATTTTTGATTTCCTTTTGTTTTTCAGATTGCACTGCCGGTTTTGCAAAGTCGGTATTGGCGGGCGATACGGCCGCATCCGCATGTACCACTGGTCGTTAAACACACTGCATCCTTATCCCATTTTTTGCTATACAGGCACACCTGCCCGTACTACTGGTTGTTACCGATACGGTATCGCTTCGTCTAACTTTGGTTTGATCCTTTTTTGTGTAAAAAAACCCAAAGCCGGTAAAATTCAGTACGACGGACAGTATGGGCGGGACCTGCCCATACTGCTTAGTCGGTTGGCTGGTTACCGCCTCAGAAGCCATTTTGGCCCGGGAAGACCTGGTATGGACGCGCCGTATGGGCACCCGCCCGTACCGAATGGTCATTATGATCATATTTTCTTCCTTTTCTTCGTTTACCTCTTTCCATATTTGTTGGGATTCTTTCCTTAGCTGCCTCTTTTCCTTCTAGTACATATTTACTCCTACCTCTAACCTCTTATAAGCCTCTTTAGAAGGCCTCTTTGTTTATATTGTCAAAACAGATCTCCTCCGCGCCGCCTCTTCCTTCCACGAACCTTAAAACAATGTCCCATACATGGAGCTTCGCTCAAGGGAGAGAAGATCCCCATGGATCGTCTTCAAGAATCATGGAGGAAGCCAAGGCTACTGAATCAAAGGAGGAGATGGATGTTAATGACGGATTCAAGCTTACAGAAACAATACAAGATGGGAGTAAGGTGTTCAGCCTCAGTGTTGGCAAAGAAGGAGACTTCGAAGAATTTCAACTTGATTTAGAAGAAAATGGAGAAATCTACTTGAAGAAGGCAAAAGAACATGGGAGAAGATCCAAGCATCCTTAGATTCCCTTGACCCCCATATCAAGAAGATTGAGGTAAAATCTCCAGGATATTCTAAACATATTAAACTGTTGCGTCGTTATCTGGACTAGATGGATTTTAAGACAATGAAAGGAATAAGTGAATATCAACATCAGCCTTCGATCCATGAACACTCAAAAGCAAACAATAGAGATGTACAAAGCTCTTGTGGATCAGTTGGAGAAAGTTAGCGAGCAGCGTCAAATCCGAATCTTGATCCTAGAAGCATCAAACAAGACGCTTCGATCAAGCCTTCGTGCTTCAAGGGGTCACCCCTCTGCAGACTAAAGGGCGTGCCACGGTGTAGAATAAAATCAAGGAATTATTTGATCCACCTGGGTTGATTCCAAGCTTTGGGAGATCTGTGAGAGCCTTGTAATCTATCTTCATTACTAAACCAAGCGCTCAATATTTCTAAACTCAACGATTATATGATATGTTAAATTGCTAGGAGCTTCTTATAATTTCATTGATATTGGAGAAGGTGTGGAAGCCTCTAAGTCATGTAATGTGTAAGGGTATGATAATACCCCCGATGTTTCTTTACATCCGATGTTGTATTCATGTTTCAAATTTTTGCCTCATTTATTATAACAACTTGTGTCTCATGAACATGATGATCTTGTCCATAAGCCACCATCTTGCTCGGGGACGAGCAAGAACATAGCTTGGAGGAGTTGATGAGTCCAAAATTTAAGCATATTTATCTATTATTCTTGCATAAATAGAGTAGGGATCTTTGTATTTCATGGCGCTTGCGTGCACCTTTTTGTCTTTATTTTAACAAGTTTCAAATTCATTAAGTCTATTGTGAACATATCAATTAGAGCTGTCATATTAAACTATAATATGATATTTTAAAGTGATAAAAGTCATTTTATGGATTTACCTTCGCTCCTGGGAAAATACCAATCGAGAAGAGGCATCCAGTGCCGGTAACGACCTGTGGTATGGGCGGGCCCGCCCATACCGTCCGCCCGTGCCATGTGCCATCGGGACCGCCTCGTCAAATACTTTCCCCTGGCAAAGTCATCATAAGGATCCGATATTCACAGCCACCAGAAACCACGGAAAACCACATCTAAAAGGGATCTGAAGGAGGAACTTGGCTGGGGAGAAATCCCGGCTGATCCATGGATCATTGGAGGACAACGCATCACCCCCTTCATCATCAATCGCTGCATCTACATCACCACCATTACCTCTATCCTTCATCCATTAGATCTTGTTATAATTCCAGATCCAATTGTTGTTTGCACTAGATCTATTTCATTACTTTCATCCATCCATTTGATTATGATGTGTTGTTGATTGCTTCCATGTGTGAGTAGTTCCTTTGTTCTTGGGGAGATGGAGAAACCCTAGAATTATTATGAATTTGCAATAAGGATGATCTATTCTTGTGTCCATATGACTTGTAGGTCTATGATTGATTTATGATTTGTGTTTGATCTCTCTCTTTAGATGGTACGTGAAAGTCGATCACATACTATTTTCCCCCGAGACTAAAGGGAGGGATAAACCCTTTGGACGTCCTTTGGAATCATACCCGGAATGGCCCCGTGATAGATTGGCGTCGGCTCGTGAACTACACGGTCAATGGAGGAATAAAAAGGGACTTCCTAAGCTAATTACGATATCCATGGGGAAATCCTTAATTGCGGTGGTCTGTATGGGTGATTGCTCTCTGGCATCGTAGTGGTTATTTAGAGGTGAACTCACTCTTGTCTCAACAAAGTGGCTTCCTACGAGCCTTGTAGTAAACATCTTATTATGGAGTTCTCTTCACAGATTTCATGACACAAGAAGTATGTTATCTTAAATTATTAATAATGATAACACCATGTTAGAGGAGTATCCTACATCCCCGAGAATGTTTTAACCCTATTGCATTCCACCACGCTTTAATACAATCTTGTTACTTGCTTTCTTTTAATCGTTTTAAATTACTTTTCTGCACACAACCAAAAAACCTTTCAAACACTCTTTACTTGAGATCAAAGGAAACTTACAAGTATACTTTGGTAGATAGTGACGAGGGGTATAAAGACCTTTACCAATAGCTCTCTGTGGGTTCGATATCTTTACTTTAAAACTAGCAACAATTGATCTGTGCACTCCCAGTCATCAATACACATTCGCCACCAAGCAAACTAGTGCATCTGATTTCTTCTCCTCAATATCTGTCCAGCAAAACTCAACCATAGCATCATTGATCTCCTTGCATAGTTGTTTTGGGATTTAAACATATCCATTGCATAGATTGGAATTAAGTATATAATATTCTTTAACAAAACTTTCTTACCTCTCATTGACATGAACCTCTCATTCCAACCTTTCATTCATTCAGTTACTCTCTACAATATATTTTCGACTACTTAATCCAATAGCGACCTAAGAAAAAAACAACCCCGTGTCACTCTCCTCTGGCGGCATGGGAGGGACCCTAGCCATCGCCGCCTCTAGAGGCCACCACCCGCCCTCCCACGCATAGCCTCCGTCGGAGGAGGTGCCAGCGAAGCCACGCACGCCCCGGGGAAGGTTGCATCGAGGCGTCTTTTCTCCTCATGTGGCTCCGTCCATGGTGACCAGGAGCTCTCCAAGAGGTGCATGGCAATGACAAGGCGGTGGGCGTGCATGGCAATGCTGCATGCCACATGCAACGCGTGGTGGTTGTGTAGAGGTGGGTGGGCGCAGTGGCGCATCGGCCGCTGGGGCACAGGCGAGCCGGATCTAGGCCACGCGGGCTAGCTCCAGGCTTGGTGATGTGGGCGTGGCACATAGGAGGGCCTTCACAGAGCGGAAATATGTCGGGCATGCCGCTGATGCTGCTGGCGTGAGGAGGTATGGGATAAGCGGACGGTGGAGCGGTGGTGTGTGTCTGGTCATGAGGTGGGCGGCCGACGCGTCTGAGTCTGGTTGTGGTTCGCAGGGGCGGTGGCGCTTGGAGGATGACGCGTGAAAGCAGGGCTCGTCATGGCGGCGCGGGCTCACCCGGGGCTCGATCTAGGCCGCCACGGAGGTGTTATGGTGGCAGTGATCTTCTGGCCCTTTCAGGGGGCAGCTGCCCAGGTTCGCTCTAGTTGTTTTCGGCAACTAACTTGCGGGCAGTGGTGATGATCCGGATGGTGGCCTTCGTCACGGCGAAAGGGAGCCTAGGCATGGCGGTGGGAGTGTTTGCTTGTTGATCGTCGGGAGCGCGAGGTGGGAGAGGAGGTGTGGTGGTTGTGTCTGTCCTTGTTGGGCCGACGTGAGGTTTGGGTCTCTTTACTGGGCGAAAGCCTTGTCCTGGTGGCTGGCCGGGACCGACGACGGTGACGTCCGTGGGCGCCGCATCCTTCTTGAAGTCGTTGTCGAAGCGAGTGTTTCTTGCTCCTCCACCCGGGCTCTTCGGGGGAAACCCTAGATCTCTCGCGGCGGGTGTGGGTGGCGCTCTTGTGTCGCTTTGCTTCTTGGGGCCTCGCTTTGGACGTTCACTAAACAGAGGGATCTATGGAGTGTTTTGTGTGTTTGGTGGAGGTGGGTTCGTCTTTGGCCAGGCGGGGCGCGGCCCTGGGTTGACGTGGTAGTTGGAGCGGTGTCTTCGGTCTTTCGCCTGTTGCGTTGAGGTGTGGTGTCGACCTGGTTGGTCGTCGATCCGGATGGAGCGTAACCTTGGGGCTGGCGTGTGACGTTGTGTTGTAACATTTTTCCAGCCAGTTTTTCTCATAAACGGGCCAACACTTTTTTACTATATCAATGAAAGACAAAGCTTTTGCCTCGTTTTAAAAAGAATTTACTCTCTACAATAAATATATAAAACTTTTTGGTGCGGTCAAGACCCACCATGGCAGGAAGCCCACATATTTTTTTAACATAGCCTCAGTCATTATGTTTAGTTCCACACATATCTAAGCTTTGACATCAACATGCACATTCACACAAAAGAAAATACACTTTTCTCATGAAGCCACACATGTTCAAAAGGCATGCCACATAGACGCATATCAATTTAAGACGATTTCATTATGGATCATTTGTGATGCCAATTTTACTTCTATGTTCGGTTAATCCTCTTCTTAAGAGGATTGGAGTGGAATGGGGTGGATTTAAGGGGATTTTGACTTGTATGGAATATAATCCACCCTAAACCCTTTTAATTCTCTTCGATCCCGGCTAAACCGAACAAGGCCTCAGTGAACAGGTAAGTTGGAAAGTCTATTCCCAACTTACCCGGATGGATCGTGCATATGCTACATGGGCCAAGACCCGGCAGCCCGGGCTGCCCAGGGCCCAGGTCTGCCCCTGCATACCACCACCTGTATTACAACTTAAAATTGACTATGTTTGTTTTTGCGTTGTCTTGGGAGGAACATACAAATTCCATAACAGAAAGTAACACTAGATAGCTGCACTTTAACCATCCCCTCCCCTACAAGAAAAACAAGTAAGGGCAAGTGATGATACTAATTAAGGACAATTTGCAGCATTGCTTAATTCGAGTGACAGAGTGCATGCATAAACTAGCAATTATGCACATGCACAAAATGACCAGGGTGAAGACAACAACTCGTCTGAACTAGCTAAAAGTACAACGTTTCGCATAATCTGCAGAAAAATAACTAGTCTGCAAGTACAGTGCAGAGTACCTCTTCTAGCACAACAACTACTCTAGTCATCAACTGCACCTGTTGCACGTTCTAACTCTGCAATTCTGCATGCGATCGACGAGCACGAGTTACATCATTTACAGTTCAAAGGATACCTTTTCTAGCATTTACATGGATCGATCAAGTGTGCGTTCTTCCACATCGCCAGTGGGATTCTAAGCACGTTCTTCTTCTGGGGTGCCGCCGGTGGGATGGGCACCTCCTTCCTCTTCGGCGTAGCTGGTGCCACGTTCCTGATCCGCCGCACTTTCTTCATCTTTGGTGTCGCCGGCACAGCCATGATCGGCAGCACGATCTTCCCGGGCAATGGTAACGTGTCGAGCTCAGGCAAGAACCATGGGAGTTGGAGCGCAGCGGCCGCCGTCAGCCGCTTATCAGGGTTGCACTCCAGAAGCCCTTGCAGGACTTGGAACCCGTCCTCGGACAACACCTCTTCGTGGAACAGCTCCCCCAGCCTGCTGTGCTGCCGCGCCAGGGACAACCGGGGAAACGTGGCGGCGAGCGGCAGCGACGCAAAGTCCGGCCACGTCGTCTCGTCCGGCAAGCCGAGCATGTCGAAGATCTCCCAGAGCTGGCCGATCTTGGCAACCTCTCTGCTTCTTCTTTCGTCGGCCTTGAAGCTGAACAGCCTCTTGCCGCCGGCGAGCATCTCGGCCATGACGCACCCGAGCGACCACGTGTCCACCCGCGCGTCGTAGTCCGGCTTCCCGAGCAGCATCTCTGGCGCCATGTAGGGCACCGTGCCGGCCTGCGTCTCGTCCTCCGTCGCGAGGAACATGGCCAGCCCGAGGTCGCAGAACTTGAGGATCCTCCCGCCTTCCCCGACGAGGATGTTGGCCGGCTTGATGTCCCTGTGGACGACGCCGCGCTGGTGCATCTTCTGGGCGCCGGTGAGGAGCTGCCGCATGTAGCCGCGCACGACGGCCTCCGTCAGCGGCGGAGGCTCCTTCTCCGACGACAGGAGGAAGGCATGGAGGCTCGGCCCGACGTAGTCCATGGCGAGGCAGAGGCTGGCGGTGTCCGGGTCGCGGACGAAGCCGTGCGAGCGGACGACGTGAGGGTTCCCGTCGCAGGCCTCGAGGAAGCGGGCCTCGTGCAGGAGCTCGCTGGCGTCGGCGGCGGTGGGGCGGAGCGACTTGATGGCGACGGTCTTGCCGGTGGCGCGGTGGCGCGCCTTGGTGACGATGCCGAAGGAGCCCGCACCGAGGATGCCCGTCGCCTCGTACTCCTCCGTGCTGCCGATCCGGATGCGCCTCCTCTTGCCGTCTGATCCTTGTGGTATCGTCGTCGCGTGGCCGCCGGTAAGGCCGTCGTCGAGGACGGCGGCAGGTCGCTTGCGGCCGACGGCCATGATGATGGCTTTCTTGGGTTGCTGGAGGAAGGGGATCCGCGATGTGATGGGATGGGGAGGTGGAGGTGGAAGAGACGTACGGCGGCCGTTGATCGGGGGGGGAAGCATTTGGGGGTTGGATTGGCGGCGTTTATACAACAAGCACAGGAGCCGAACGCGCAATGGCAGAACCACAAGTGCAGACTCGACCGACCTCGACTCGGATTCAAGTTGAATGTACAGTCGCCGCTGCGCTAGGGCTGCCTGTTTCGACACCAGCGTACTATCGGATTCAGGATTCCTCTCAGCTCGCGAGGTGAATCCGACTCCACTTCGTTTGCTTGGCGCCTGCCTTTTCGTTTGGAAATGATTGAAAAAAAAAACGAAAAAAAAGACATAGCTTTACCTAATACTACTACTATTATTTTCACACCAAGAGACAACTAGAATAACATCAAAGCCTACTTTGCAAGAATTAGCTACGTTCTCTATATTCACTCTTGAATCAGCAAAAACTCATGTCACTCATTTTTTGATGCTCCAACACATCACAGTATTAGGAGCCATTGCATAGAAGAACGCACTCCCTCCCTCTGTCCGTCCATAAATAAGTGACTTGGATTTGGCTAAATTCGTTATATCTACACATGTTTTAGTGTGTATACATTTGAATCTAGATAAAGGCAAGTCAGGTGTTTTTCTAGACGGAGAGAATATGACAATAAATCATTACTACAAATTGGTGTCAGACAGCAATATAACAAGGACAACCACATAGAATGCTACTCTTCATTTAACCATATTTGCAGAAATTTATGCCGCGCCATCCTAACGGTTCGGATTCGAACATGTATCTTCACTCAAACAAGTTAAGTAAACAACTTTCTTAACCGTAGTGACAGTAGGTTACATATGCAACTGCGCGTTTAGATCTGTACAACAACTACTACTAGCTAGTGCATCTCAGTCAGGCCAGGAGGCTACTCAGCTGACGCGATGTGTTGCAGCATGAAGGACCTCGTCTTGCCATCTGGTGTCAGCCCAATGCTCTGCATTCTTGCATACACCTTCCTGGCTAATCTGATCTTGCCTCGCAAACAGAGGCCATGGATGACTGTGTTGTAGATCGAAGAATCTGGCTCTACCTCCTGTCATGTTCAGAATTATTATGTGTCAAAATGAACCCTGAAAGCACCAAGATTGCAAATAAAGTTTGACAGAATTAAATATATAACGAGTACTGCTGATTCAAAGTAGGCTGTAACTTGTAACAAAATACAATAATGCTTTGTATCAGTTATTTAGGGCAGACTAGTAAATGTGAACATCGAACAATTAAGTAGTAGAAAATATAGCCATGTGTGTGAAAGTGAAGATGAACTTCACTTCTGCAAAGAACACAAACCCACTTGGAACAACAGATTCTTGAAATATATAAGCATTTACACAGTTATGTCCAAGAGGACTTCCTTTCATATTGTGAACGAAGACTAAGATAATCAAGCCTCGGGAAGAAGTTATTTGAGGATTTTCATTTGCTATAACCCATACTCCAGCACCTTGATGCTCGCTCTCAGTATGGAACAACGGTACTACAGTCAACAATACACCTATAGCTCGGCTTAACAGTGTTGACACTAGCCATGGAAGATCGCAATTTTGCCATAATATGGTAATGTAGCTTCGAAGGATTAGGAACCAAAGCACCAAATGTTCAGACATTGGGACACTTGAGCAGTCCACAATAATGCTACGCAAAATTCAAAATCATTACCAGTTCAACAGAAATAAATAACTAAGAACGAAATATTACCTCCAGTATATCCTCTACTTCATCCCAGAGCGATCCCCAGATGCAAGCTCTTATAACAGATAAATGTGTGAATGTATCTGGTGAGCACCTCTGACGAGTCATACGCTGGTATACTTTCAGAGCAACTTTTGGCTCACAAGCAACCTCACAAGCACGTATCACGTGATTGTAAGAAACCACTGAAACTTGCAGTCCGTGTTTTTCCATCATCCACAACAACTGCAAAGCATGCTCCCATTGACCAAGTCTTTCACAGGACATCAAAGCTATGTTGTAGAGATGGCTGTTCAACACAGATGGGTGCTTGGATTTAATTCCATGAAAAAGATCTAGGGTGTCCCAACATCGACCAGACCTATATAATGTAGACAGCAATGCACTCCACGTGTATTGATCAGGCTCGAGTCCTGAAGATGTTAGGAGATGGTACATCCTAAAGGCGAGTTCCTCTTCACCGGCCTTCCCAAGTGAGTTGATAACCGAATTAAACGCAATGATGTTGGGCTTCATGCCAGCACCCAACATTCTCCTAAATGTGGCCAGTGCAAACTCCCACCTCCCTTCTTTTGTGCACGAGGCAACGATGGCCTTCATTATATCTTCACTCGGATCAAGCCCACTGCGGAGCATTTCCTCATAAGCAGCGATTGCCAACTCAGACTGTCCACATTGCACAAACGTGCTAACCAGTAAATCGTAAGTCATCAGGGTTCCAGATAAGGAGTTCTCCGCTAGCCTTCTCCACAGTTTCTCCACCTGCCTCCAGTCTTTTGCTCTCCCGCAAGCAGATATCATAGTGTTGTACACAATCACATCAATGACTTCCCTCGATTCTTTGCTCGCTTCAATCTCACCGAACATTTGCAAGGCCGAAATGTAACCCTCGGTCCTTGCGACGGCCTTGAGTATCAAGGTATATGTATGGGCAGTTGCCAACCTTTTCTCCTTCATGAACTCAAACACCTTCATGGCATCCGCGGGGTAACCTCTGCGGACAAAACTGGCCAAGAGGGAGTTGCAGGCATGCGCGCTCGGCTGCAGCCCCGACGCGCGCATTGAATCGAACAGCTCTGTGGCACTCCGGACCCTGTTGGACTGGCCGAGCTTCAGCAACCTCCCGGACAGCAATTCCTCGTCCCTCTCCTCCAGGAAGTGCAGCCTTGGTCCTTCGTGCTCAGATTTCTCGGCAGACTCTGAAACTGACGACGGCCGAACACTTCTCGCGCCGCCGGCAGGTTCCTTCTCCACGGCTGCAGGCTTCGCCGGGCGCCGCCGGAGCCCGTGCCTCCTGTGATAATCGAGACCACCGACGCCAGGTCGGTCGTCGTCCATGCCCTCAATCCCCAAGCCAGCGTCCTCCTCGCCGGTGACGTCAGATTCAAGGACGCACGGGGCAGCTCGACAAACACACGCCCCTCTCGCCACCACCGTGCCAACGCTTGCCCGGCGGGCGTCACCTCTGTTTCGGACTATGTTCCTTGGAAGGATTCCTGTGCCCTTGTATCCCTTCTCGCCGCCACGCCGTGGCAGATCGTGACTGAAGGAACCGCAGCTTGTGCTGCACCCGCTCCAAACTGCAGCCATGCCCGCCGCGAACGCAAACTGGAAACGCAGATTCCAATCAACGAACCAGAGCAATGGAGTAAACTCCGTTGAGGAATACCAGCAGCTGCGGCCCACCGCACTGGCGAACCGGCAGCCGGAGCGGCTCGCCGCGCCGCGAATGAAGCCGTGAAGGACAAATGAAGGGAAAAAGGTTTGAGGGCGTATCGAGTAGTTGGGGTAATGGGTAGATACGAGGCTGCCGGAGTTGGGGTGCGGGGAATAACGCCCTCGCCGCCTCCCCAAGTCCCAACAGAGGTCCGGCGTGCTCCGGTTCCAAATTGGAGCGAGGGAAGAAGGCAGAGGAAGGGGAGAGTGTACCTTATCCCCTTTGCCCTTCCTTCCTCTTACAGTGGCCCCCACCGAAATCTGTTTCTCATCTTTTTTCCCCATCAGATATCCTTTGTTTCCAATGTAGGAGCCGAAATTGGGGAAGTGTCAGAAAGACTATATATTTCCGGATTTTTTATACTCTCTCCGTTTCAAAATAGATGTTTCAGATTTATCAAAATTTATATGAACCTATATACTAAACAGTGTCTAGATTTATTCAAATTTTGATAAATCTAAGACATCTATTATGGGATGGAGAGAGTAGCAAATTTGACTAGGTTATTTTATTTTTTTGCAAAATTTTATCTATATATTAATAATCATTCAGGAGTATAAAAAGTTTCAAAAATAATACTAAATATAAAAAAGTTATTCTCCAGTGTCCCATCCAGGATTCTGGATGACATGCGACGCAGCTAGCAGTGTCATCCATCCACTAGTACGGACTCAGCAGCATCAACAGAGAGATGTTTCTTCTTCCTCTCGTCGCCTCTACCTCCATCCCCGGCTCCGGCTGCTGCTTCTTCTTCCGAGACGCAGATGCTGTTCCACACAGTAGGAACAGTACTAGTCTCTCCTCCAGCTCCAGGGTAGGTAATGATTCTTCTTCTTACCAATTTAGGATATTTTTTCCCCTCTTCCTACTCCAGCTGAAGATTATCTAAAGGTGCAGTAATATGTGGTGGTGCGTGCGTGCCTTCAGGTAAGGCAAAGGAGGTTTGAACTGAGGCTGCAACCATCGTGGACTAGTCTTCCTGTTGGTCATCGCCATGGGCAGCAGCATGGAAGCAGGGGAGCTGCGCGAGCCGGCAATGGCAGCGGCGACACTGGAGCCGCCCTCCCTACAGCTGACGACTACTGCTTAACAGCAAGAGATATAGTGCGTGCCACCGACCACTCATCTTCATGGACCATCTCTTGCCAATTGCCATGTTCATCTGTTCTGCTCTGCTAATGAACTGCTCGTCTGCATGCAGAGGTGCGTGGTGCTGGACATCGAGGGCACCACCACCCCGATCTCCTTCGTCGCCGACGTCCTCTTCCCCTACGCGCGCGCCAACGCCCGCGCCTACCTCGCCGACACCTACCGCACCCGCCAGACCACGGACGACGTCGCCTTCCTCGTCTCCCAGATCGAACAGGACCTAGCCGACGGAGTCCCAGGCGCCGTGCCGGTTCCGCCAGCGCCCGACGCAGATGCCATCGACGCCCTGGTGGCCAACGTGGAGGCGATGATCGACGCGGACCGCAAGCTGCCGGCGCTGAAGCAGCTGCAGGGCAGGGTATGGCGGCTCGGCTTCGACAGCGGCGAGATCCGGGGCGTCGTCTACGACGACGTCGCCGAGGCCCTCGCGCGGTGGCAGGGCACCGGCGTCGTCAGGAGCTACGTCTACTCCAGCGGCAGCAGGGAGGCGCAGCGGCTGATCTTCGGCAATACCGAAGAGCACGGCGACCTCAGGAGATACCTGTCCGCCTTCTTCGACACCAGCGTCGGGTATGCATCAGACCCTTCCTTACAAGATCATACTACGGAGTAATATCATTTCGTCTCCATTGTTGAGCTTGATCGATATGGTGGAGGTCTGCAGGGGGAAGAGGGAGCCCCGGAGTTACTACGAGATCTGGCAGACGCTGGGAGTGGACAGCCCATCTCAGATACTCTTCCTCACCGATGTCTACCAGGAAGCCACCGCCGCAAGGGATGCAGGTCTGCAATACCACATCTTCTTTCCCCCCTTTTTTTTTCACTCACAATTTCTTCACAGCAACATCATCAATTTACATAATACTGGAAAAACACCACAAATCTCATTTCAAGCATCTTCCGGCTATTCGAAAGCAGTTGCATACTAGTACATTTCAAACTCAGGAAGGATAGACAGCAGCACTTCACAAATGGGTTGCATCATGGATATATATACATGTAATGTACTACATGCCAAGGCTTGTTCTTTCACAGACTCATCATAATTCATACATTTCGGGGTCACAGGTTTCGAGGTGCTCATATCTATCAGGCCTGGAAATGCGCCGCTCCCCGATGACCACGGCTTCCAGACCATCACGTCGTTTGCGCAGATCTCCGTCTGAATGCCACAACTGGCTTTACCCCTGTCATAATATGGTCACAAGCGTGTGTTATTTACAGGGTATATCTGATTTTAATCGCAAAATCTCTTATTATCTTGTACGGTACAACAGTCAACGACTCATCAAGTTACAGGCACAAGAGTTGGTACAATTGTTTCAAGGACTTCTGTAACGACAGCTTTGTATGATCAGTGGTTCCTATAAGCACAAAGATGAGGATATTTTATCAAAGCCCTCTTACTAAAGTTCTTCCAAAAATGACCATACGGTATTGATTAAAAAAATTCTACAAGTGTCTAGCTTAACAACACACACATATGGGAGACTGAGACTGACCTTGGTCTCATTCGCAACCATTTCATCCTGACATTTATCAAGTCAAACGCCAAAATCAGACCTCAATGGCTGCCATTACATAAGGACGAAAAAGTGAATAACAAAGAGAAGGGCAGAAAAGAGAAACCAATCAACACAAGAATTCACCATGCGCAAACAAGCATGACATAGAATTCGGCACCTCAGTCTTGCATTTCAATATCTGTAGATTCGACCTCCATAGTGGTTAACTGAACAGAGGCTACCAGATCCTCAATTCTCAGAGGAGCATGCCTGGCAGCATACTGGAACAGAACCTGAAGACACAAAATAAGAGCTTAGGTACATGTGGTGAAAACAAGAGCATCGTTGTGCATGGGCATGCCAACACTTACTTTGGAATGGCTGTCAGCAAAAGTACGAGTACGGTTCAGCCTCCCGGCAAACTGCAGCTCACCAATCTCCATCTTTCCATCCACAAGTTTCACGCTTTCATCTCTTAGACTGAAGCGGAGAAGGTTCCCTGGCCGCAAGTTTGACTGCACAAAAGGTATAATTATTAATAGTATGTTGCTTATATGCTTAAAACATATTCAGATGCGCAAATACGCAGGTTGTCAACTGTACAGGAAGGTAAGCAAGATCAAGAAAGAGCACGAAGCATCTAAAAATATCTTTTTGCATATAGTAAGTGCATTACCGCAGCGATAGCATTAAGGCACAAACATGTACACGAATCAGCTATTATGCCCATAATGAACCATCAAGATGATGCTTTGAGCACATGCTAGGTGCATATAAATGCAGAATTAAAGTTTAATTACATCATAGCAACTAACAGGGAGGGAAAACACTGAGACACGGATCCTGCACCACAATTATTTCTATTTAGTGGAAATATAAGATGCATTTTGAAACAGTACCTTCTGTATAAATTCACTGCTCAAGCCACCAAATACAATTGGAGGGTCATCAGACGTAATCAGCTTCCCATCCTCTCGCAGCTCCAACACAACCTGATAGCAAAAAAAGACCAGTAAGAATATATTATTAAGAGATGAAGTGAAGCTGTAGCAAGCGCAAGAGTCGAAGATATTTTTCATCTTTCTAAGAGTTATCTAATCAGCTATAATACGAGTAATCATAATAGAGAAAGGAACCTACATGCTGCTCGGTTGGAACCTGTCCCTCACTATCCGTATCAAGAACATATTGGCTGCAAGCCTCATCTTTCCATACCAGTGTAAGCGGTGTGATTCCAGATTCATAATGTGCATGTCTGGTGAGAGAAAAAAAACCCACCTAAATTAGTCAATTCAATGGCGTAAACTGTGAAATACAAACATGATCACATATGAATAAAGGTGTTGAGACATAAGTTATTACTTGTTGTAAAACAGCAAACCATCCTTGACATAAGGCGTGGTTAGCGAATATGCCGCTCGAAGACCCTCGAGGGTGGACTCATACATAGGAACGGCAGTGAATCTATACCGATGGTACGTCGATGGAGGGTCACCCGCTGAGGTCTCTGTGAGCTTCGAGTTCACCCAGAAAAACCTGAACTCGGCAGTGCAATCATACAGCGAATAGCCTCGCCAACATATCATATCAACAATATAATATGTCTCATCAGGCTGCAGCACAAGAACACAAAGCGGCAAGACAACACAAAGATTAGAAACAGGCCTAAAACAAGTGAGTAAAGAATCGGGCAGCCAGTGCCCTAGAAAAATTATTTGCTTGGCTACCTCGTGGAATATGCAGTCCAGGATAGAGTAGGAACTTGCTGGGCCAGAGATTCCCCTCTTTGATCCGTTAGGCAGGGCTGAAGGAAACCGGTGGAGAATAGTCCCATTACGGAGCCTGCTGATTGTGATGCCATTGGACGACACGACCAGGCATCGTTTGCCGGCCGGCCTGGCACAAACATGCCTGCATACAGAAAAATTAAATTATCGTAGCAATGACAATCCTTCTTTGACTGTACTCCCTCCGTTCCAAAATATAAGATGTTTTCGCCTTTTTCTAAAATACATGTATCTAACATCTTTTAGTGTGTAGGTTTACTCTCCAAAAATACACAATAAAAGGCATCTGCAATAAAAGGCTAAAACATCTTATAATTTGAAACGCAGGAAGTAACATCTAACTTGACTTGTGAGTAAATGCTAGTGTTATTTCTCAATAGTAGTAGGCTAAGTAAAGTTAACTCGGTTGTAATTTGTAAGCTAGAAGACACGCAAAGTTTGCTGATAGGACGAGGATGAACTGACAAGGGCATGCGAAATCGAACATAATCTGTATCGAAAGAATCATCTTTGGAAGAACCGAATCGAATTTGAATCGAGATGAAGGGGCCGACGGATTACCAGTCGCGGGCGAGGTGGGGAGGAGCGTCGACCATCCACTCCGGGAGCATGATCTGGCGGGCGAACCAGCGGCGCTGGTCGGGGCCGCGGAGCTTGGCTGCGGCTGTCGCGACATCGGCGACTGCGGGCTCGTCTCCATGGGCTTCGGGGGAGGGCACTGGTTGGTCGTTGGAGGAAGACGACGGGGGGGACAGGAGGGAGTTGGCGAGGCTGCGGGCGCGCGCCTGGGCGTCGGCACGCCGGGCGGACTGGGTCCGGAGCGCGGAGTCGCGGCGGCGCTGCTGGTCGGAGATGGCGGCTCGCTTGTAGGGCCGGCGGGGGTCGTGGTGCGACGGCGCCATGGCTGAAACTGACGGAGGAACACGGCGTCGGTGGATCCCCTCTAGTCTAGACGAACATGATTTTGATTTGGGCTCGACTGGCACGCAGGCCCCACTTAAGGATGACTGCGATGTTACTTTCCTTTTTTTTTTTTGCAAAATCTTTATATTTTTTACTACTCTATCTGATTTGTTTTCTTTCTTAAAGTAGGTAGAAGTGTGGGAAGATGGCGAGGAGTTGCCTAACCCAGGCAATGGATTTTCTTCTAGAGCAAGCACGGATTAGGTTGATCGAAAATCAAGTTACAGATAGCAACACACCAGGAAATTAAAAGACAGATCGAAAAATAATTATCTTAAAAACATTGTATATAAAATCTTAAAAGATCAAGAAATATAAAACAAGCCCTAGGATTTCCTCTAATCACCGAATCTAGCGGCTGCCGTCCAACTCCAGAACGGCCGAGACACACGTAGGAAGAGACGTCCAACCTCCACCATTGCAAGATAAAAAAAGCATCATCACCAATGATCATAAGGCTTTGTGAGTTGATAAACAAGCATGGTGCATGCAGCAGGGCAGATATCGGTGTGGCACGTCGACCCGAGACGTCTGTGTGCTGCCTTGGACCAAGATCCACCGTCTCCAATCGATGATGTCTAGGAAAACGACAAATACACCACCTATGGAGATTGACATAAACCGCGTCCCAAATTTATAAACTTGTATGTTCATTAATAACATGTTAATTAACATGCATAAACTAATAGGGAACTTAAAGCTTACTGTGGTGTTTATATTTTATCTTAATAATTCACTTGGTTGCGTATAACTGGCTTGGGATCAATCACGAGGGGTGGGGGGGGGGGGGGGGGGGGGGGGGTAACTGCGTGTGTAAACGTTTGTACCTATTTATGGCATCTCTCAAACAAAAACACAGACTTTCTATGAGCTTTACAAATTATAAATTATAAACAACTAAAACGAATGAAATAGTCATTTATCTAAAATATTTGCTACCTTAAGTTACCTTATTTTGTTTTTATTTGCATAAGTTTTCCTTGCATAACTTCTCTCTTTGCATATTTAATATTAGCATCTATTGTTTAGTTTACACTTTTTTAGTAATAGTGTTAAGTAAAAATTATCATGTATCTTTGTTTTATTGTGTTGAACGAACGGGCGTATAAGCGGGTTATAGGGATTTAGAAAATAGATAATTTACCTTTAGCTTCTCGTGAGTTTGACACTCAAATAATTATGGAGAGCGTACCGCTAAACTTTTGGCGTCATTGTCGGAGAGCGTAGCACTAAACTTCTATTATTATTTGTAATTATTTTTGTTTGTGTTGCATACTAGTTTACTTTAAGTGGTTTTCATATAAAAACACCAAAAAATAGATAATGAAAGATATTATGGAGCCTTATCACGCACGCTATTATTATCGGCCAATCATACCAAATGCAAAACATACAATTTGTTAACTAAAATAATGTGCCATATGCCCAAACATTGAAGATGAGTCATATCTACAAACAGTGTGTGAAGTATCACGCATCGGTACAAGAATGGAGCATGTACAAACGGTTTTAAATTATACCATGAACGATCGATTGCAGCACACACCCGGATCTTTCCTTCCACGTGCATTTGGGGGGGGGGGGGGGGGTAGATGGCCCTATTTGTACTAGTGTATGAACTATATGTCTACATCTATTAAATAACTAAGTAATTGAAACTCAAGGGTCAAATATTACTTATGCAGATCCATTCTAACTTTTTAAGGCCTCGAACACGAATAACAAGAGAAAGATCTCGCCTTTAGAAGGTAGCTCAAACCTGCAATCCTAGATTGCGTAGAACTCCTCTAGACACCACAAATCGTATCAGGTCAGATTAGACTGCTCAACCACGAACCCTGACAAGAAAAGTAGGAACTAGAAATATCGATGACTCATATTTCTTTATGATGTCAATGGATGTGTTTGCGTCTGTGGCTTTGATGGTGTTCGCCACCTCCTCGTTGTAACTAGATCCTCCTAGTACACCTCGTTGTCCTTGGGTCTTTCTCATCTTGGCTACGATTGGTCATAATGGTCATCTCGCAAATTAAGAACCACAATATATGGCGTGAATACAACCAAGCTAGCAGTAATCACAAATGACCCACCTCAAGATCTTGAAAAAAGGAGGAAAGAACCTGTATTAATTTGAGTGGAGGCGGCTGCAAAGAGAGATCAGATGGCAGCGTTTATAGGTCCATAGAGAGGGATCAAAGACAGATTGTATCAGACCGTGGATCGAGTAGGGAATCCCTAGAGTTGTGGTCAGTGTCATATAGGGACACCGTTGCGATGAGGCGTGATTGTGCATGCGTGTGACGAGCAAAATTGGGTCAGGCCCATGCGGTTGGACAGACAAAACTTCGGGGAGAAAAGTCGCCCCTTTAATATTTAGGTAAAAATAAGGTAGAGATCAGACAAAGATTCGGTAAAGTCTGGCTACTAAATTGACCCTAAAAGATTTCCGTGTGTTTTAATCATAAACATGGTTGGACATGTTTTCAACAATGTGGTACTATTGAAACATTTGTCTTACCCTTTGTTCCCAAATACTTGAAGTTTTGTACACTAATTAGCAAGGTCTAAAATGCTTAACTTGGACCATAAGTTTCTACCATAGTATAATTTCCAAATCTATTTTTTTTTTCATTGTGAGATTTTTTTTAGGACAAGCCTATACATATGACTTCCATGAATCCAAAAAATATATTTTTAACAATATAGTGGTGGTCACAGTTTTAAATCTGTTTAATTAGGAAATCACGTCATTTTTCTCGATGAGAGTACTATATATAGACAAACGCAACAATGAACAAAACAAATGATACTATCATTGTTTTTTTTTGAACGGATGATACTATCATTGTGAAACATTCACAAATAAGAACAAGAGAAGAGTGACAATGACACTTTACAAACAAAAGATACACTTATGAAGTGACGGGAAGCTAACACGCGACTTAAAAGTACAAGTCTAACGTGTAGCTGAAAAGGGAAGACGGCGGTGGCCATAATGCATGCTTACGGAAATTGAGATGTTACGGCCGGCTGCTCATGGTGTTGTCTGAATTGGAGACATTTCGACATTCGCATCCTTGTTGGGGGTGGCATTGTAATAGCATAGGTAGAGGATGACCTGCGCAATACTGAACATCACACCGAGGCCATTGGGGATGGTGATGTAGAGGTCAAATTTTATGAGGGCGTAGGTCGTCCAGCAAGTTCCGTTCAGCAAGCCCACGAGCGACAGGGAGATGGGCATGTACTCCACGCTCTTGGTCCTGATCACTTTCTGGATGACGGTGAGCGGGGCGGCGTACATGGCCGTGCCGGCGATGACGCAGATGGTGCCGACGATCAGGGAGCGCTCCTCGTACGTGTCCGCGCCCAGGAGCACGACGAGCACCAGGCCCACCATGAAGACGGCCACGACGCCGAGCACGAGGAGTATCCTCGTCCGCTTCTTGCTGGACGCGAGTGAGAAGAAGATGACGATGTAGATGGACTCGATGACGAGTCCGGTCCCGTTGATGGTGAGGACGAGCATGCTGTTGGGGTGGACAAAGGGGAGGCCGTAGAAGACCCAGAGAATGCAGTTGACCAGCGTGGCGAGGTACGGATCCGGACTGAACTCCCCCGCATCCTTCTTCTCGATGATCGTCCAGAACGTCGGCACCGGCGTGAGGAAGAGCCCTAAGGAGATGATGTTGCCGAGGATGCCGACGATGTTGCGGACCACGTCTGGGGAGACCATCTTGCTGGACCGGACGACGAAGGAGCGACGACTAGAGTTTCTGATGCTTCTTCGCTCGTACTTGCATGAAGAAGCTGATGACTATAGCAAGGCAACTCTCTCGGTCCAATAATGCTTTTGGCATGACAATCTCCAAGTACAAGCTAACTCGATGTAGCCCACAATGTATGAACTAGATTGGTATTTCTCCCTTCTTGCTTTACTAGAAAGATATCCTTCGAGTTGCAGCGGAAATCTCTTCCATAACTGATCTCTTCTGTGAACGAAAGGGTGTAAGATGAATGAAACAAGAAGTTTTCCACAGTAATATAGATGCAAGTCCGATTGGTGACAGCTAGTGAGACCCTAAATTTAATCCGTATGAAAATAGTCGAGTGGATAAAATTAGTGAAGTGCACAAATGAGTGGCTATAAAATAGATCATGTGAATAGCATGTATGTGTTAATAATTGATTAATCTATTATTAGTGGAATCATATGGATAGGTAGAAGATCACCTGTGTGCAGGAGGATCTATAATTAGTAGAATGGTATGGATAAGATCACTAGTGGAATCTATTATTAGTGGCATGATATGGATAATAGAGGATCACTTGTAATAGCATAAGTTAGAGGATCACCTGTGCAAGACTGAACAACACACCGAGGCTAAGATTTTTTTTGAAATCATAATATATTAGACAAGCAAGCCGTCTCATTAAAAACCTTCCAGTCCCCTTAAGTATCCTGGTAAGGAAAATAGTGCGTAAGAAACTTGCTGCCGAGTTCAAAACAAGCTTACATCATTCATTACAGCAGGGATAATAAAGCTAGGGGGATCACCATCCCAGGTATAAGAAGAACTAGAATTATGAGAAAACCTAGCTAGAGTATGCGCCACGCCATTTGCTTCTCTTGAACAATGTTGAACCACAATGTTGCCAATTCGTTGTGCCGTCAGATAGCAGTCTGAAAGAATAGCAGAATATGGACCCCGCACCTCAACTTCTCCATTAAAAGCTTGTACTATTTCCAGACAGTCAGATTCAATAACAGTCGGATTGCATCCCAAATCCTCCATCATTTGCAACCCTCTTAGAAGAGCGATTGCTTCTGCTGTGGGTGCGCTGAATAAATTTTCTCCAACCCAACTTCTGCCTGCAACCGCACATCCTTTATAGTCCCTCAAAACGCAGCCACGGCACCAGTAACATTTGGGAAATAGCTAGCATCAACATTTATCTTATAAGTTTCTGTTGCTGGTCTTTGCCATCTTATAACTCTTGGTTCAGCTCCTGACATACCTCCAACATAATTCGGAACCAGGCCCAGAATCAAGAATGTTGTCTTGGATGGTGTAGCAATTCTCTCTCCCTTATAAAATTCCCTTCGTTGCCACCAGATATACCATGCTGAAACTGAGATTGTCTCCTTCAGTCCCAACAAGCCGAGAATCGATGGTTTCTGAAAATCATTCTGCAATAATTCTTCCATGACCGCCGATCCCGACCTATCTACTAATAGTGCTTGTTGGAATAATCTCCTTTAGGCCTATAGCTTCCCAAACCTCGATCGCACGTTCACACGTAAACATTAAATGTTTCACATCTTCTGCACCTTGTGCACAAACATGACACTGGCCTGAGACATGAATGTGCTTGTTAGTAAGAACAGACATTCCTGGGATGATGTCTGATGACCCACAAGTATAGGGGGTGTATCGCAGTACTTTCGATAAATAGGAGTGTCGATCCCAACGAGGAGCAGAAGGTGTTGACTAGTGGTATGGACCAGGAAACCTCTGTAAATAATTAGCAAATGGATTTTTAGGGGTTTTCTGATAAAGCAACAAAACAAAGTGCAAGTAATAAAGGCAATGAACAACTGCAGCAAGTGGCCCAATCCTTTCTTATCAAAGGACAAGCCAGTGGAAATACTTATAAGGACTAAACGTTCTCGAGGACACATGAGAATTCTGTCAAGTGCTTTCGTTTCAAATAGCTGAGTACCTTTCTTTGGTGTTGTAAGTGTTGTGTGGATGAACCTGTGCTAACATACCGACCTTACTTGGACTAATACATACTTGTGATTAAACCCCCTGCAAGCATTCGCAACTATAGGAAAGTAATTAAGATATAAATCTAACCAAAGCCTTAAACTCTGAGATCCTACACTCCCTTGTGCAAAGGTGTCCTAACGGGGGTTTCAGGTTTCTGTCACTCCGGAAACCCCACAATTTGTAGCCAAATACACAATGCATTCCCCTAGGCCCATAAATGGTGAAGTATCACGTAGTCGACGTTCACATGACACCACTAGAAGAATAGCACCACAACCTAAATACTAAACCATTGAATAATAACTCAATACAAATCCACTACTAACAACATGACTTCTCCCATGTCCTCAAAAACTAAACGAACTACTCACGAGACATCATATGGATAAAGATCAAAGATGATATGATAATGGATAACAATCTGAACATAAACAATAATCCAATGATTCCACTCACAAGCATCAACTACAATAGTAATCAACACCAGGAAAGTTTCTCCTAAGAACTATGCAAGTATTCAACATGATTGTTACAGCGGGATGGAGTAATGATGATGGTGCTGGTGGAGATGATGATGATGATGATGATCCTGATGAAGTCTAGCTTGACGATGGTGTTGATGGCGACGATCTCCCCTCTCCAGGAAGGGATTTCCCGGCGAAATCTGCATGAGAGCTCTTTTCTCTTGGTGTTTTCGCCTTGCAGGCAGAGGAATCTTTCCGTGGTTGATATTTTAGTATTAGGGTTCCAAGAGGAAGATATAGGCGAGAGGGCGTAGTCGGAGACCGGCTAGGTGGGCCACACCTGCCCTAAGCGTGGCCTAGGAGGACCCGCGCCTAGGGGGTGTGGGGCCCCTATGGCCCAGCTACGCCTCCCCTTCTGGCTTCCTTCATCTTTTGGGAAAATATAATTTTCCAATATTTTTCTGGTATTTTTCTGATCTTCGCGAAATTGCATCAAAACACCTCCTTCTCCATCAGAATCCTGACTCTGGCGGTACATCCTCCAAGAATCATCCAACATGCAAAAACAGAGGAAAATACATAAGCAACACCTCATAATAAGACATATGTCAATGAATAGAGGCAAATTATGATATAGAATGGTGATGCAAATTGGACATATCAATCCCCCAAGCTTAGACCTTCGCTTGTCCCCAAGCAAAAACTGAGCTCAGTAAACATGTCCACAGGTTTATGGAGTGAAGTGTCGATAAAAGAATACGGACAAGAAGCATCACACTTACCATTACACAACTCATAGGAGAAAGCAATTCACCATTATATAACTTAGCTTGCAACAAGTACAAGAGTCACAATAGAGATGCATAAAGATAAATCATAATTAGAATTGGCAAACTTTGTTCTTGGTCAGAGAACACCTGGCAAACAGTTTCACAAAAAGCTTTTTATAGAAGTCTTCAAAGCAGGAGCACTCTTTGCTCAAAAATGTTTTTCACAATGAAGGTTTTCAAAGTAATACTCAATAGATAAGAGTCTTGTGCAAACAAGGAAGATAAAGAACATGATTGAATAAATCACCATATGAATGCTTGAAACACAACAACTCGAATGCTTGCTGGAGATAGAGAGAAAGTAGGTTCACTGACTCAACTTGGAAATAGGAGAAAGGTTCATTTATAGAGGGAAGCAGGGATTTCAAGTCATAAAGAGCTTCCAAAAGATTATGGTACTTACTAGCTTTGATCCCTCACTGCCCCTATCATAGGCATCCTGAGATGATTAAATTTAAAGTGAACAAGGATGGAGTATATGATTGACGAAATATAAGTTGGCAATCTCATGTCCCTTGAATATGAGGGACACACCTCATGCTACTCAACTTCAGTTACCGGTAAGTTCTTATCATTATAAGTACATGCGTATCATAGAGAACCACCAATGGGGTACCTATTGCACATGGTACAGGAGCTTTCCCATAACCAAAATGACAAGGCAAACAGACAATGAGCATCTCAGCGATCTTTTTATTTACTATGTGCATAGCTTTTTATTGAGGATGCTTCACAGATAGCTCACTATGGTGATGCTGCAAGTTTCCACCATGATTAGACATGGCTTAGGCTAGTGGCCCAGGTGTTTCTCTAACACAAAATACATAACTCCATGGACTTACAAACTCCCTTCTTATTTCACACCGGTGACATCCACAGACAAAAGAGCACGATATCAACTATGTACAAAGTACAAGTGCAATGTTGAAAATGTTACTCATGACAGCATGGTTCTACTAATTCCAACGTATAGGTGCAAGCATATACAACTTCGATGACACAATGGTTCAAGTCTATTAGGGACGAGCAAATAAGGTGTGCCATCAAGTTCATGAGAGCTTTACTAACTAGTTTTCACATAACAAAATACTTTTTAATTTGAAAGATAGATGAAGCTTGAGAATTTGCTTGGAATAGCAATAATGCTAATAGGTAGATATGGTGGACACAAATGGCATAGGTTTGGTTCAAAGGGATTGGAAACATGAGAAGTATGCCTTCTCAAAACAGGTTTTTGGCTAGCAAGGCTGAGTAGCAAGCAAAAGAGTTGAAGGAAACAAGCAAACACACAAGTAATAAAGCCAAACATGCAATCTTCCTTGAAGACACAAAAGATCTTAAATAAAGAATACTAAGCTTATGAGCCAATCAATAAAGAAAATAAATGATACAAAATACCTGTAAACTTTTTCCCTTTTCCTTTCAAACCTCAAAAAGCGTTGCTACTGACCAGAGCTCGGTTTGCCAAAACCAATTTAGATCTACTTGATGCTCCCAAAGTGATGCCAATACTGATCAACAAGATCGATCATATAATAGAGACTACAAACTAAAATAAGAAGTGCAAAAAGTAAAAGATGAGACTTGTAACACCCTTAGAATCGACCCTATGCAAGTTTTAGCGAAAACCGCCAAACCTGCATAGAAACGATTCCAAGGTGCCCACCAGGCACTTTCGTGCGGGTGGAAAACGAAGTAATAACATTACACAACAGTCCTCGATGGGACCCACAGAACAGATAGATATACAACACGGCTCCATGAGTCAAGAATACAGATATACGGTACAAAGATCCAAATCACCTTGAAAATGATAGGGCGTCCGACTACGAACAAGAAGCAAATGGGGCTAAGAGCCCTGAGGAATAACCAATGGAGTCCATAACCCTGCCCAGGCCAAGCCGGAAGGGTAACCCTGCTAACGACGTCGATCTCAAAACCAACAAAAAAAAAAAAGCGAAAAAGAAGGAAAAAAAAAAAAAAAGAGAAGCGAAGAGAGAGCAAGACACCATGAGAGGCTAGAATTTCCTCACTCACCTACATAGGGTGGCAGCGGCGTGAAGCACTAGCAAAAAACTAAACAACAACTATAGATATGATACATATTAGAAGAGAAGAGAGAGGAGAAGTATTCAGAACCAAAAACAAATCCAACAAACCTCAAACCGTTTCCCGACGAGACGACGAGAAGAACGAGAACGAAGGGAACTTTATTTATTATTTATTTTATATTTATTTATATATTTAGGCTATTATAGTCGCATATCATCCTAATAAATAAATAAAAAAAAATAATAGTTAACCATTTATTAACCAGTGGCAAATAGTGGCAACACTTACTAGTCAGATACAATTAGTATGAGATAACCCAAAACCCAGCAGTTGATGGTACTTTTATTTAGCCATTCCGTTATAGTTGCAATACTTACTAGTCAGGTACAATGGTCGCAAGCGACAAACCAAGCAAGCAATTGTGGGCAGTTTTAGTTAGCCATTCCATTATAGTGAAGCTGATTACTAGTCAGGTTTAAAGTCAAATTTATAGTACTACTTTAGTTATAGTTGTCTATGATCGAGATACTGTGCTCCAAGTCGTCCATAACCGCGGACACGGCTTTCAGAAAGTTTTAACCCGGCCGGGGTGCACAAATAGCAACACACACTCGATCAGCCTCGGAAAAACCAAATCAAAACCCAACGAGGCCTTCACGACAAAGCAATCACAGGATTCAGAAATATTTCAGGGGCCACCCCATTGAGTAGACCATAGAACGTTAGTGACTCGAGACGGACTCAAGGTTTGCGTCAATGGTCATGTATTTGGGAACCCAAAACTGGGCTTGTCGATGGCGAAAACTCCGCTTTCCTAAAAGATGCAAAGGTGCTATCCATCCCACAATTTAAATAAAGCGATAAAAGCATGGCATAAGTACAGGATCGTAAATAAAACCTCAAACTAGTTTGTGGCCCCAAGAAATAAGAATGAATCATGCTCGCTCGGGGGTCCCATAATCCTCCGGATGTGGATAGCGATAAATCAAGGCAATTATCAAGTACTCGGGGTCCTACGGGACACAAGTGGGCGGTCGGAAACCAAATATTATCTATCACCCACCGATGCCTCTGCTTACTTACTTCAATTTTAGTTGTTAAACATGAATTAAAGTGAACGATAAGTAAAGCCATGATCATCTCCAACATCAAACATGCGGCAATACACCAACAACTGCGGCACTTGACGACACGCAACAACACTTGAGCAAGCGACTACGACGCGCAAGTCCAACTATCTACCAAACAACAGGTAATAGGATGTGTCCAAGGCAATATAAGGCTGCGGGGGATATCACGGGTACGAAAACTAGAGCATCGTAACACAGATAGCAATATGTAACACCCTCAGAATCGGTCCTATGCAAGTTTTAGCAAAACTCGCCAAACCCGCATAGAAACGATTCAAAGGTGCCCACCAGGCACTTTCGTGCGGGTGGAAAACGAAGTAATAACATTACACAACAGTCCTCGATGGGACCCAGGCAGATATATATAACAATGACTCAAGAGTCAAGAAAAACAGATATAATATACGAAGATCCAAATCACCTTGAAAATGATAGAGCGTCCGACTACGGACAAGACGCAAATGGGGCTAAGAGCCCTGAAGAATAACCAATGGCGTCCATAACCTGCCGAAGCCAAGCCGGAAGGGTAACCACTAACGACGTCGATCCCAAAACCTGCTTAAACAAAGGGTGCCGACAAAGGGCAAAGGAAAAAGAGGAGCGTCGATCTTGAGGCCACACGCGAGGCTAGAATTGCGGTCCTCGCCTACATAGGTATGGTGGTGGATAAGCGGCAAAGATGCACTAAACAACCTATAGAGACTCGATACAATGGCGGATTTAGAGGGATAAGAATGACCTAACGGATCCAACGAAGCTATCACCAAACAAACCCATCTGGTGTTTCCTCGAGACCAAACGAGGAAGTCACCGAGGAACTCACGGCTTGGCGGTTTACTTATTCAGTTATAGTTGCGGCACTTTACTAGTCAGGTTTAGATAATCATCCTGATAAAGTAAGCAGTGGGCCCTTTTAATTAACCATTCCGTTGTAGTTGCAGCAATTACTAATCAGGTATGAATAGCATGAGATAAACCCAAAACCCAGCAGTGGTTGGTACTTTTATTCAGCCATTCCGTTGTAGTTGCAAGATTTACTAGTCAGGTACAATGGTCGCAAGCGACAACTCAAACAAGCAATTGTGGGCAGTATTATTTAGCCATTCCGTTATAGTGAAGCTGATTACTAGTCATTATAAAGTCAAATTTATAGCAGTAAACTTTAGTTATGCTTGTCTATGATCGAGATACTGTGCTCCAAGTCGTCCATATCCGCGGACACGGCTTTCAGAAAGTTTTACCCGGCCGGGGTGCACCAATAGCAACACACGCTCGATCAACCTCGGAAAAACCAAATCAAAACCCAAGGCTTTCACGATCGAACAATCACAGGATTCTGAAATATTTCAGGGGCCACCTTAAGTAGATCCATAGAAGTCGGTGACTCGAGACGGGCTCAAGGTTTGGGTAATACTGTTTGTGAGCACCGGGAACCCGAAAGTGTGGCTGGGCTTGTCGACACCGCGGAATCGTGTCCCGATCCTAACAATGCAGTGTGCTCCTCGCACAATTTAAATAGAAAGTAGCATGGCATAAGTACAGGATCGTAAATAAAACCTCAAACTAGTTTGTGGCCCCAAGAAATAAGACTGAATCAAGCTCTGGCTCAGGGGGGTCCCATATACCTCCCGGATGTGGATAGCGCGATAAATCAAGGAACAGGTATCAAGTACTCGGGGTCTTACGGGACACAAGTGGGCGTTCAGAAACCAAATATTATCTATCACCCACCGATGCCTCTGCTTATTTCAATTTTAGTGGTTAAACAGAAATTAAAGTGACAATAAGTAAAACTAGAATCATCTCCAACATCAACAAGCGGCAATACATCAAAGCGTGGCATACGACGACACATCAAGACTTGAGCAAGCAATGCGGACGCAAGTCCAACTATCTACCAATCAACAAGTAATAGGAGGTGTCCAAGGCAATATATGGCTGCAAGGGATATCAGATGCGATAACTAGAGCATCGCAACACGTATAGCAATAGATCAACAGAGGGAATAAAGACTATAAAAGTAAGATAGGTAGAAAGAGGGAGATGCTACTTTGAAAACATTGTCGAAGGTTTTCCCGAAGATCGGTAAGCTCACATCAACTCAACGGCCTTATCCATGAAGAAGCAAAACACTAGAAGAAACACGGATGCAATATTTAATACAATGGCGTAAGATCGGCATGATGCATGCATGATGAATGACATGGCAAGGTGCACTGCATTTAGGTCATATTAAGCGGAACCGGGTCCCGACAATTAATTATTTGGTTCGTGTTGTTTAGATACCCATAATTTAAATGTTGTTTAGCAAAGCAACAGATGGAACCGGTTCGCTACACATGTTTAAATGAGGCCAATATGAGACTAGATTTGCCCGCATATGGGCCCCATATTTAGTTATTAGGTGAATCGGCATAAGGCCCCCAAACCACAAGATTATGCATGTAAGTATGACAATTCAATATGCAACAAGTTGTTATTTCATTTATAAAATAGGGCTCGAGAAAGGGGTTCACACATTAGGGTTCTCGGCGATCTTGGGGTTCCGGGGTTCGGGGTCGGTCTCAGGGTTCGACGGATCGGCGAGGTTCGGATCAGGTTCGACGGGATCGTTCTCGGCCTCCGGGGTCGTGCTCGGATATCGGGGTAGTTCTTGTCGCGTCCGGGTGCGGGACTTGGTTCGTGTCGGGGCGCGTCGGGTTCTTCCGGGTCGGTGCCGTTCTTGTCGTCGGCCAGATCTTGCCGGGTCCCACGGGGTCGTTTTTGCCGTTGCACGGGTCTTGTTGGGTCCGCGCCATCGAGTCGGTCTTGGCATTCGAGGAGTACTTGTCGCCGGAGTCGGTGTCCGGTGAAGTACTCGGCGTTCTCGGCGAGCACTTGTCGATCCGTGGCGACCTTGGCGTTCGGGTTCGCCTTGGCGCTTCGGACCGGTCTTCAGGGGTCCAGGAAGGCGATCTTGGCGCTCGGGTTCGGCGGTCGGTCCTCGGACTCCGTGAACGGGGCATCAGAGTACCCAGGTCCGTGTGGCGATCTTGTAGTTCCGAGGGTTTTTCTCCGAGTCGGTGATGCGTCCGGGTGGTAGGTCTTGGATACCGGTGTCATCGAGTTCCATCCCGCATGGTCGTCGAAACTCGCATCAACGCAGATCCTGGCGACAAAAGGCGTCGGGGCTCGCGATGGTCTTGTGCTTCGGGAGCGAGAACGAGGTCGCGCGGGTGCTGCCGGTTCGGAGACGCGCGGGGTGGTCATCAGGGAACCGCGAGGCGGCCGCGAACGGCATGCTGGCCGAGGACGAGCACCGGGCGGCGACCATGCCCGGGCATCGGAGGCGACGACTGGCGATGGGGACGCAGCCAAGACCGGCCAGGGCCGCAGGCGGCGAAAGGCGCGGCCAGCGTGAGGCGGGCGAAGGCGGCGGGCGGCAAGACAGCGAGGCGCGCTCGTCGGGCGGTGAACGGCGGGGCCCGCAGCGGGAGGTGCGAGGCCGCGCTCGGTCGCAGCGGAGGCGGGCGGAGGACGCCGGCGTGGCGTGAGCTCCATGGGATCTTGCGCAGGCAGCGGAAGGAGGGCTCACGGCGAAGGGACGACAGCCGCGGGGCAGTCGCAGGCTGGGCGGCTCGAGGTGAGCGCCTTGGCGGAGCGGGCACGGGCGCGGCCCAGCGAGCAGCGGCACAGGCGGGCCAGAAGGCGGCGGGGCTCAGCGCAGCGAGGGCCCGGACCAAGGCGGGAGTGAGGAGAGCGCTCCAGCGGCCAGGCGGAGCGGGCCAGGCTGGCCGGGGCTGGTCGCGGAGGAAGGACGAGGCGCGGGAGGAGGTGGGGAGGAAGAAGAGGTGGGGCCGGGGTTGCCGCGCGGGGCGCGCGTGGTGGAGTGCGTGTGTGTGGGGCCCAGGGCGGGACCGGGGGGGAGGGGGTCGGCCAGTAGCGTGTCTGCAGCGTGGCTAATGGTGGCGTGGGCGGCTGGGCACCGCGTGCGGGGCGTGTGCTGCCGACAGGTGGGCCAGGGTGGGGTCGTGGGCCGGTGAGGCGAGGGAGGCAGTGAGGTGCTGGCGTGTGTGTAGCGTGGCTGGGTGGAGTCTTGGGGGTGTGGAGGCTGCCGCTGCGTGGTGGGAGAAGTGGGTCCCGCGTGTGGGCCAGCTGGTGGGGTGGGTTTAGATAGAGAGAGGGAAGAGGAGAGAGGGAGTGGCCATGTGGCAGGGTTGGATAGGCTAGAGGGAGGAGAGGGTGATGTGTGGCGCAGGGTGGCGTGGTGATGTGGCCAAGGAGGGTGGGTAGATTCTCTGGTAGGAATAGGATTTAGAAGGCGGGCAATGTTGGACCGTTTAATTCTGGGGTCGTTCGTCAATCGGCTCGATTCATTTGCTAAAATAAATATAAATTTTATTTATTTCAAACAAAGCTTTTGCAAACCGATATCGGGAAAACAAAATATTCCGGCGACCCGGATTTTGATGTTTGAATCAAGAGGGGCGTTTTAGAAAACAACACGGGTTTTGCGAAAATAGTTTTGGCAAACAATGCATGATGATGACGATGCAATGCACAAATTCAACGCGATTTTCTAGTAGTGGTTTTGCGGGATGCCACAATTCGACACCACTAACAAAGGATCTCGCCCTCGAGATCCGCCTCATGGTACCGGAAGGGAGGGTCGGCGATCTGCGTCTTCTCGCTTCGTGTAACTCCTCGCGACACCACTAACAAGAGGTCGTTGTCCGTGATCGTCGAGAGAACACTCCGGGAACAAAAGGTCGAAGGTAGAGGTTTCAACAAATAAAGCCACCTCTAACTCCGGTGGGAAAACGGAACCGATGCATTCTCGTCCACTTCAATGTACAAAAGCGAATAGAAGGGGTAGTCGGCATGGGGGCCAATCCATCACGCACCCAAACTATTACTCCGCAAAATCAGTGGAAAAGAGTGCAACCATTCTCGGAATTAGACTGAAGATCTCGACAAGCGAGGTTCGGAAACAAGGAGTGATGCATACTCTGCATCGGATCTGGCGTAGATGATGTCGTCGCGTCGGAAAACACCGGAAGGCACAAACAAGAACAAGGAATGGTACCGCAGTAGACGGATTCATCAGGCAGCTTGAACACCGGATGGGAGAACACCGTTATCAGAGGAGGAAGCGAAACCCTGAAGGTACGACGGAAACCCAACCACGAGAATTCCTGGACTCGAAGAAAGAGACGAGAGCGGATTCAAAACACGTAGGGGTAAGAGGGAACAGCAGAGGGGTAAGGAGTAAAATCAGACCTAATCAGAACTTTCCAACCGATTTGCAAAATAGTTTTGACACTCTACTTCGGCCGTTAGCTAGGTTATCCTACGGCTGGACTTGTGGGGTATCGCAACTGCTGAGCTCTGATACCACTCTGTAACACCCTCAGAATCGGTCCTATGCAAGTTTTAGCAAAACTCGCCAAACCCGCATAGAAACGATTCAAAGGTGCCCACCAGGCACTTTCGTGCGGGTGGAAAACGAAGTAATAACATTACACAACAGTCCTCGATGGGACCCACAGAACAGATATATATAACAGCGACTCCAAGAGTCAAGAAAACAGATATAATATACAAAGATCCAAATCACCTTGAAAATGATAGAGCGTCCGACTACGGACAAGACGCAAATGGGGCTAAGAGCCCTGAAGAATAACCAATGGCGTCCATAACCCTGCCCAGGCCAAGCCGGAAGGGTAACCCTGCTAACGACGTCGATCCCAAAACCTGCTTAAACAAAAGGGGTGCCGACAAAGGGCAAAGGAAAAAGAGGAGCGTCGATCGAGGCCGATTACGGCGAGGCTAGAATTGGCGGTCCTCGCCTACATAGGTATGGTGGATCAAGCGGCAGCATGCACTAAACAACCTATAGAGACTCGATACAACTGGCGGATTTCAGAGAGGGATAAGAATGACCTAACCGGATCCAACCTGAAGCTATCACCAAACAAACCCCTCCTGGTGTTTCCCCCTCGAGACCAAACGAGGAAGTCAACCGAGGAACTCACGCAGTTGGCAGTTTTACTTATTCAGTTATAGTTGCGGCACTTTACTAGTCAGGTTTAGATAATCATCCTGATAAAGTAAGCAGTGGGCCCTTTTAATTAACCATTCCGTTGTAGTTGCAGCAATTACTAATCAGGTATGAATAGCATGAGATAAACCCAAAACCCAGAAGTGGTTGGTACTTTTATTCAGCCATTCCGTTGTAGTTGCAAGATTTACTAGTCAGGTACAATGGTCGCAAGCGACAACTCAAACAAGCAATTGTGGGCAGTATTATTTAGCCATTCCGTTATAGTGAAGCTGATTACTAGTCATTATAAAGTCAAATTTATAGCAGTAAACTTTAGTTATGCTTGTCTATGATCGAGAATCATGCTCCAAGTCGTCCATATCCGCGGACACGGCTTTGAAAGTTTTACCGGCCGGGTGCACCAATAGCAACACACGCCGATCAACCTCGGAAAAACCAAATCAAAACCCAACGAGGCTTTCACGGTGAACAATCACAGATTCAGAAATATTTCAGGGGCCACCCTTAAGTAGATCCCACAACGGCCACCGACTCAGACGGCTCAAGGTTTGGGTAATACGTGAACGATCGGGAACCCGAAAGTGTGGCTGGGCTTGTCGACACCATGAATCGTGTCCCGATCCTAAGCGATGCAGTGCTCCTCGCACAATTTAAATACAGAAAGTAGCATGGCATAAGTACAGGATCGTAAATAAAACCTCAAACTAGTTTGTGGCCCCAAGAAATAAGACTGAATCAAGCTCTGGCTCAGGGGGGTCCCATATACCTCCCGGATGTGGATAGCGCGATAAATCAAGGAACAGGTATCAAGTACTCGGGGTCTTACGGGACACAAGTGGGCGTTCGGAAACCAAATATTATCTATCACCCACCGATGCCTCTGCTTATTTCAATTTTAGTTGTTAAACAGAAATTAAAGTGACAATAAGTAAAACTAGAATCATCTCCAACATCAACAAGCGGCAATACATCAGCAACTGTGGCATACGACGACACACATCAGCACTTGAGCAAGCAACTGCGACGCGCAAGTCCAACTATCTACCAATCAACAAGTAATAGGAGGTGTCCAAGGCAATATATGGCTGCAAGGGATATCACGGGTACGATAACTAGAGCATCGCAACACAGATAGCAATAGATCAACAGAGGGAATAAAGACTATAAAAGTAAGATAGGTAGAAAGAGGAGATGCTCGCTGAAAACATTGTCGAAGGTCTTCCCCGAAGATCGGGGCGAAGCTCACATCAACTCAACGGCCTTATCCGCGAAGAAGCAAAACACTAGAAGAAACACCGGATGCAATATTTAATACAACGGCAGAAGATCGGCATGATGCATGCATGATGAATGACATGGCAAGGTGCACTGCATTTAGGTCATATTAAGCGGAACCGGGGTCCCGACAATTAATTATTTGGTTCGTGTTGTTTAGATACCCCGCAATTTAAATGTTGTTTAGCAAAGCAACAGATGGAACCGGTTCGCTACACATGTTTAAATGAGGCCAATATGAGACTAGATTTGCCCGCATATGGGCCCCATATTTAGTTATTAGGTGAATCGGCATAAGGCCCCCAAACCACAAGATTATGCATGTAAGTATGACAATTCAATATGCAACAAGTTGTTATTTCATTTATAAAATAGGGCTCGAGAAAGGGGTTCACACATTAGGGTTCTCGGCGATCTTGGGGTTCCGGGGTTCGGGGTCGGTCTCAGGGTTCGACGGATCGGCGAGGTTCGGATCTGGGGTTCGACGGGATCGTTCTCGGCCTCCGGGGTCGTGCTCGGATATCGGGGTAGTTCTTGTCGCGTCCGGGTGCGGGACTTGGTTCGTGTCGGGGCGCGTCGGGTTCTTCCGGGTCGGTGCCGTTCTTGTCGTCGGCCAGATCTTGCCGGGTCCCACGGGGTCGTTCTTGCCGTTGCACGGGTCTTGTTGGGTCCGCGCCATCGAGTCGGTCTTGGCATTCGGGGGAGTACTTGTCGCGCCGGAGTCTCGGTGTCCGGGGTGAAGTACTCGGCGTTCTCGAAGGAGCACTTGTCGTATCCGTGGCAGCGACCTTGGCGTTCCGGGTTCGGGCCTTGGCGCTTCGGACCGGTCTTCAGGGGTCCAGGAAGGCGATCTTGGCGCTCGGGTTCGGTCGGTCTCGGACTCCGTGAACGGGGCATCAGAGTACCCAAGTCCGTGTGGCGATCTTGTAGTTCCGAGGGTTTTCCTCCGCGTCGGTGATGCGTCCGGGTGGTAGGTCTTGGATCCCGGTGTCATCGAGTTCCATCCCGCATGGTCGTCGAAACTCGCATCAACGCAGATCCTGGCGACAAAAGGCGTCGGGGCTCGATGGTCTTGTGCCGGGAGCGAACGAGGTCGCGCTGGTGCCGGTTCGAGACGCGGGTGGTCATCGTGGAACCATGGAGGCCGCGAAACGGCATGCTGGCGAGGACGAGCACGGGCGACCATGCCCGCATCGGAGGCGACGGGCGATGGGGACGCAGCCAAGACCGGCCAGGCCGCTGGGCGGCGAAGGCGAGCAGCGGCGTAGCGGGCGGGCGGCGGAAGGCGGATCGGGCGGACAGAGGCGAGGCCTGCTCGTCGGGCGGTGAACGGCGGGGGCCCAGCGGGAGGTGCGCCGGGGCCAGCTCGGGGTCGCAGCGGTGGGCGGGGCGGAGGACGCGGAGCGTCAGCCGAGCCGCAGGGCAGCCGGAAGGAGGGCTCGCCGGCGAAGGGACGACGACGGCGGGACGCGGTCGCGGGCTCGTCAGGCGGCTCGAGGTGAGCGCGCGGGCGAGGCGCGGCAGCGGCGGCTCCGCGAGGACGCGGCTTGCGGCGGGCCTTGAAGGGCAGCGGCGCGGGCTCGGCCGAGCCAGGACGAGCCGACCAGGGCGGGTGAGGGAGGCGCTCCATGACGGCCAGGAGGAGCGGCCAGGCGGCCGCCGGAGGAAGGGACGAGGCGTCTGGCGAAGGCCAAGGGAGGAGGTGGGAGGAAGAAGAGGTGGGGCAGGGGTTGCCTTGGCGCGTGGTGGAAGGCGTGTGTGGGGCCTGGGCAGGACCGGGGAGGATGGGGTCGGCCAGCGTGCCGGTAGCGTGTCTTAGCAGTGGCTAGCGTGGCTGGCGCGGCCTGGGCAGGCGTCTGGGCGTGTCTTCGACAGGTGGGCAGTGGGGTCATGGGCAGTGAGGCGGGGAGAGGCGGTGGTAGCGCAGCGTGTGTGTAGCGTGGTGGGTGGAGTCTTGGGGGTGTGGAGAGGCTGGCTGCGTGGTGGGGAAGTGGGTCCAGCGTGGGCGGGTGGGGTGGGTTTAGATAGAGAGAGGGAAGAGGAGAGAGGGAGTGGCCATGTGGCAGGGTTGGATAGGCTAGAGGGGAGGGAGAGGGTGATGTGGCGCAAGGGGAGTGGCCAGGGTGATGTGGCCAAGGAGGGTGGGTAGATTCTCTGGTAGGAATAGGATTTAGAAGGGCGGGTACAGCTGGACCGTTTAATTCCTGGGGCGGTCGTTCGGGTCAATCGGCCCGTTCGACTGCCCCGCTAAAATAAATATAAATTTTATTTATTTCAAACAAAGCTTTTGCAAACCGATATCGGCAAAACAAAATATTCCGGCGACCCGGATTTTGATGTTTGAATCAAGAGGGGCGTTTTAGAAAACAACACGGGTTTTGCGAAAATAGTTTTGGCAAACAATGCATGATGATGAAGATGCAATGCACAAATTCAACGCGATTTTCTAGTAGTGATTTTGCGGGATGCCACACAATAGAACAACAGGAGGGAATAAATACTATAAAAGTAAGATAGGTAGAAAAGGGGGAGATGCTCGCCTGAAAACATTGTCGAAGGTTCAACCGAAGATCGGGGCAAATCTCACATCAACTCAACGGCCTTATCCGCGAAGAAGCAAAGCGCTAGAATAAACACCGGATGCACTATTTAATACAACGGCAGAAGATCGGCATGATGCATGTATGATGTATGCCATGGCAAAGGTGCGATGCAATTAGGCAATATTAAGCGGAACCGGGGTCCCGACATTTAATTAGGTGGTTCATGTTGTTTAACTACCCCGCAATTTAAATGTTGCATTATCAAGACAAAAGATAGCACCGGTTCGCTACACATATTTAAATGAGGCCAATATAAGACTAGATTTGCCCGCATATGGGCCCCGTATTCAATTATTAGGTGAATCGGCATAAGGCCCCCAAACCACAGACAAGGATGCATGCATGAACAATTTAATATGCGACAAGTTGTATTATATTATAAAATAGGGTTTCGGGAAGGGGTTCACACAATGAGGGGTCTCGACGGTCTTGGGGTTCCGGGGTCCGGGGTCGGTCTCAGGGTTCAGGGTTCGACGGAATCGTTCTCGGATAGCGGAAGTAGATCTTGCGTTTCGCGAAGAAGGACTTGGGTCGGTGTCGGGGCGCATCGGATTCTTCTGGGTCGGTGCCGATCTTGTCGTTGCGAGAACTTGTCGGGTCCTCGAATCATATCGGTCTTGGCGTTCGGGGTGAAGATCTTGGCGTCCTCGAGGGAGTACTTGGTGTATCCGTGTTGTGGTTCTTGTCGGGGTTCTCGGGCGCCGGAGCCTTGGCGTACCATGAAGGAGAATCATGGAGTCCGAGGGTTCGGTCGCCGAGGTCGGTCGTCGGGATCGGTCTTGTCGCTTTGAACCCGGGGACTTGGTGTCCACGGTCTTGATTCGAGAAGAAGGACTGGTCGCATACGACATCATCGCCTCCGGTTTCCATGTTGGAGCACTCCGAGTGGCATCGCCTTGGAGATCTTGTGACGAGGGAAACTTGGCTAGAGTGGACGAGATGAAAGCACCGAAGATGGAGAGCTTGGCGAGGAACGGAGTTTGAATGAGGCCGTTGTCAGTAGAACATGTCGTAGCTGCACTTGCCAGAATATAGGCCTGATTCACATAGCACACATGCACAAAGATAGGTGTCGAAAACTGATTAAAACAAACAAACACACAGGCTCATACATGAGCACGCACACAGGAGCTCGAAGGGTCGCACGGATGGAGGCCCGGCTGGCGGAACACACGCAGAGGGCGCCACGGCCAGGGAGCTCCACGGGATGGCGCGAGGCGGATCACGGCGGCCCTGGCGGGGTCGCGACCGGAGAGGGGGTGGAGGCGAGGGGAACCGATGGACGGTTGAAGGCGACGACGAGGTGGGGAGGCTCGCGGGCGCAGAGGGGAGGAGCGGCGCTGGCCGGAGGCGAGGTCGACGACGCTGGCCAGGCCGGGCGCAGCGAAGGAAGGGAGCCCGTGGCGGCGGCCTTGGCGAGGAAGGAGGGCGCGACAGAGGAAGGCTGGCGAGGCAGGTCCATGCGAGGAGGGAGGACGACGCCAGCGTGGCTGGCGGCGCGCTTTCGGCAGTTGTCAGGCGAGGCGGCCTTGAGAGGGAGGAGGCGTCGGGGCGAGCTCGGCCGGGTGGTGGCAGGGCCAGCAGAGGCGGAGGCGCGCCGGCGGACTCAAGGAAGAGGAGGCCGAGGATGCGGGCCGATGGAGCTCGGGAGGTGGAGGTGGTTGGGCGTGGGCGAGCCCAGCGGAGGAGGTGGCCAAAGCGCCGGAGAGGAGGGTCGAGGGAGAGGGACGGCCGAGGCAGCGTGGCGAAGGGGCTGGCCGTGGGAGAGGGCGGAGGGCCTGGCGACCGCTGGTGGGAGGAAGACGGGGGCGAGGAGGAAGAGGACGGTACACAGGGGAGAGGGGCGGGTCGTGGTGGGCCACCGGGTGGGGATTCGGTGTGGGGAGGGTGGCGTGCGTGGTGTGCTGTGTGGGTGGTTGAGCGGTGTTGAGTGTGTGTGGTTGGGGGGTGAGGTGGCAGGTTAGGAGTGGGTAGGAGTTTGGGTCAGGGTGACGTGTCGGGTGGGGATTGGCCGGGGTGAGGTGGAGGCAGGGTGGGTAGGATAGAGTTGGGTAAGTTAGGGATTTCGGGCAAACCGTTTTATTCTGGGGGTGGTCGTCCGGGTCGAATCGGCCCGTTCGACTGCCCCCCTAAAATAATTGAATATTTTATTATTTACAAACGGGACTTTTGCAAACCGATAGCAGACAAAACAAAATAATCCGGAGACCCGGGTTTTGAGTTTTGAAAACAAGACGGGGCGTTTAGAAAACAAATTGGGTTTTTCCGCAAATAGTTTTATGCAAGCAAAATGCAAGATGATGACGATGCTCAAATGCAATGTGGCATGATGACATGAGCATGCGGTCATGATGATGCAATGCACAAAAACAACGCGATTTTCTAGTAGTGGTTTTGCGGGATGCCACAATTCGACACCACTAACAATGGATCTCGCCCTCGAGATCCGCCTCATGGTACCGGAAGGAAGGTCGGCGATCTGCGTCTTCTCGCTTCGTGTAGATCCTCGCGACACCACTAACAAGAGGTCGTTGTCCGTGATCGTCGAGAGAACACTCCGGGAACAAAAGGTCGAAGGTAGAGGTATCAACAAATAAAGCCACCTCTAGCTTCCGTGGACGGAGTAAAACTGCTGGATCCACTGATTCGATGCACAAGAGCGAATGTTAAGAGTAGTCGGATGGTGATCAGTCCATCGCGCACCCAAACGATTACTCTGCACACGAATAGGCGGATTATGCAACCAACTCTCGGAATTAGACTGAAGATCTCGACAAGCGAGGTTCGGAAACAAAAGGGGTGATGCAGACTCTGCATCGGATCTGGCGTAGATGATGTCGTCGCGTCGGAAAACACCGGAAGGCACGAGAAGGAACAAAGAGAAGGTCCACCAGACGAAGGATTCTTCGGATAGCATGAAGACCAGATGTAACAACACCGTTACCAAAGGAGGAAGCGAGACCCTGAAGGTACGAAGGAACCCAACCACGAGAAATCCTGGACTCGAAGAGAGAGAAGAGAGCGGACTCAAAACACGCAGAGGTGAGAGGCGAGCAGCAGAGGGGTAAGGAGGAAAATAAGACCTAATCAGAACTATCCAACCGATTTTTCCAAAAATAGTTTTGACACTCTACTTCGGCCGTTAGCTAGGTTATCCTATAGGCTGGACTTGTGGGGTATCGCAACTGCTGAGCTCTGATACCACTCTGACACCCTCGATCGAATCGACCTATGCAAGTTTTAGCGAAACCCGCCAAACCTGCATAGAAAGCGATTCAAGGTGCCACCAGCACTTCGATGGTGGAAAACGAAGTAATAACATTACACAACAGTCCTTGATGGGACCCACAGAACAGATAGATATACAACACGACTCCATGAGTCAAGAATACAGATATACGGTACAAAGATCCAAATCACCTTGAAAATGATAGGGCGTCTGACTATGGACAAGAAGCAAATGGGGCTAAGAGCCCTGAGGAATAACCAATGGCGTCCATAACCCCTGCCAAGCGCCGAAGGGTAACCACCGCTAACGACGCCGATCTCCAAACCTGCTTAAACAAAGGGGTGCCGACAAAGGGCAAAGGAAAAGAGGAGCGTCGATCGAGGCGATACAGCTAGGCTAGAATCGGTCCTCGCCTACATAGGTATGGTGGATCAAGCGGCGTGAGATGCACTAAACAACCTATAGAGACTCGATACAACTGGCGAATATTAGAGAGGGGTAAGAAAGACCTATTCGGAGCCAAACTGATGCTACCATCAAACAAACCCATCCTGGTGTTTTCCCCCTCGAGACCGAACGAGGAAGTCAACCGAGGAACTCACACAGTTGACAGTTTTATTTATTCAGTTATCGTTGCAGCAATTACTAGTCAGGTATAGATAATCATCCTGATAAAATAAGCAGTGGACACTTTTAGTTAACCATTCCGTTATAGTGGCAACACTTACTAGTCAGATACAATTAGTATGAGATAACCCAAAACCCAGCAGTTGATGGTACTTTTATTTAGCCATTCCGTTATAGTTGCAATACTTACTAGTCGTCAGTACAATGGTATGGCGACAAACCAAGCAAGCAATTGTGGGCAGTTTTAGTTAGCCATTCCATTATAGTGAAGCTGATTACTAGTCAGGTTTAAAGTCCAATTTATAGTACTACTTTAGTTATAGTTGTCTATGATCGAGATAATGTGCTCCAAGTCGTCCATAACCGCGGACACGACTTTCAGAAAGTTTTAACCCGGCCGGGGTGCACAAATAGCAACACACACTCGATCAACCTCGGAAAAACCAAATCAAAACCCAACGAGTCCTTCACGACAAAGCAATCACAGGATTCAGAAATATTTCAGGGGTCCACCCCATTGAGTACCAAGCGAAGTTAGCTGACTCCGAGACGGACTCAAGGTTTGCGACAATGGCTGTAAACGACTGGGAACCCAAAACTGGGCTTGTCGATACCGTGAAAACACTCCGCTTTCCTAAACAGTACAGTGTGCTATCCATCGCACAAATTAAATAAAGCAGTAAAGCATGGCATAAGTACAAGATCGTAAATAAAACCTCAAACTAGTTTGTGGCCCCAAGAAATAAGAATGAATCATGCTCTGGCTCAGGGGGGTCCCATAATCCTCCCGGATGTGGATAGCGCGATAAATCAAGGAACAAGTATCAAGTACTCGGGGTCCTACGGGACACAAGTGGGCGGTCGGAAACCAAATATTATCTATCACCCACCGATGCCTCTGCTTACTTACTTAAATTTTAGTTGTTAAACAGGAATTAAAGTGAACGATAAGTAAAGCCATGATCATCTCCAACATCAAACATGCGTCAATACACCAACAACTGCGGCACTTGACGACACGCAACAGCACTTGAGCAAGCGACTACGACGCGCAAGTCCAACTATCTACCAAACAACAGGTAATAGGATGTGTCCAAGGCAATATAAGGCTGCGGGGGATATCACGGGTACGAAAACTAGAGCATCGTAACACAGATAGCAATAGAACAACATGAGGGAATAAATACTATAAAAGTAAGATAGGTAGAAAAGGGGGAGATGCTCGCCTGAAAACATTGCCGAAGGTTCAACCGAAGATCGGGGCGAAGCTCACATCAACTCAATGGCCTTATCCGCGAAGAAGCAAAGCGCTAGAATAAACACCGGATGCACTATTTAATACAACGGCAGAAGATCGGCATGATGCATGTATGATGTATGACATGGCAAAGGTGCGATGCAATTAGGCAATATTAAGCGGAACCGGGGTCCCGACATTTAATTAGGTGGTTCATGTTGTTTAACTACCCCGCAATTTAAATGTTGCATTATCAAGACAAAAGATAGCACCGGTTCGCTACACATATTTAAATGAGGCCAATATAAGACTAGATTTGCCCGCATATGGGCCCCATATTCAATTATTAGGTGAATCGGCATAAGGCCCCCAAACCACAGACAAGGATGCATGCATGAACAATTTAATATGCGACAAGTTGTATTATATTATAAAATAGGGTTTTGAAGGGTTCACACATTGAGGGTCTCGACGGTCTTGGGGTTCCGGGTCCGGGTCGGTCTCGTGGTTCGTGGTTCACGGAATCGTTCTCGGATAGCGGAAGTAGATCTTGCGTTTCAAGAAGGACTTGGGTCGGTGTCGCGCGCAGTTCTTCCGTGTGCCGATCTTGTCGTTGCGAGAACTTGTCGGGTCCTCGAATCAAATCGGTCTTGGCGTTCGGGGTGAAGATCTTGGCGTCCTCGAGGGAGTACTTGGTGTATCCGTGTCGTGGTTCTTGTTGGGGTTCTCGGCTTCGGGCGCCGGGAGCCTTGGCGTACCATGAAGGAGAATCATGGAGTGCCGAGGGTTCGGTCTCGCCGAGGTCGGTCGTCGGGATCGGGGTCTTATCGCCTTTGAACCCGGGGACTTGGTGTCCACGGTCTTCGGTTCCGAGAAGAAGGACTGGTCGCATCCGACATCATCGCCTCCGGTTTCCATGTTGGAGCACTCCGAGTGGCATCGCCTTGGAGATCTTGTGACGAGGGAAACTTGGCTAGAGTGGACGAGATGAAAGCACCGAAGATGGAGAGCTTGGCGAGGAACGGAGTTTGAATGAGGCCGTTGTCAGCAGAACATGTCGTAGCTACACTTGCCAGAATATAGGCCTGATTCACATAGCACACATGCACAAAGATAGGTGTCGAAAACTGATTAAAACAAACAAACACGCAGGCTCATACATGAGCACGCACACAGGAGCTCGAAGGGTCGCACGGATGGAGGACCGGCTGGCGGAACACACGCAGAGGGCGCCACGGCCAGGGAGCTCCACGGGGTGGCGCGAGGCGGATCACGGCGGCCCTGGCGGGGTCGCGACCGGAGAGGGGGTGGAGGCGAGGGGAACCGATGGACGGTAGAAGGCGACGACGAGGTGGGGAGGCTCGCGGGCGCAGAGGGGAGGAGCAGCGCTGGCCGGAGGCGAGGTCGACGATGGGCCAGCGGCGAGGCGGGAGAAGGGCGCAGGCGGCCTTGGCGAGGAAGGAGCGCGGCAGAGGAAGGCCGAGGCGAGGGGTCCGCGGGCGGAAGGGAGGACGACGCCGGGCGGCCAAGGCTTTCAGCGGTTGTCGGGCGGGGAGGCTCATGCGCAGAGGGAGGAGCGTCGGGCGAGCTCGGGCAGCTGGTGGTGGCCGGGCCAAGGAGGAGGGCGGACTCAAGGAAGAGGAGGCCCGAGGATGCGGGGCGCGATGGAGCTCGGGGAGGTGGAGGTGGTTGGGCGGCGGGCGAGCCCGAGCGGCGGGGAGGGTGGCCGCCAGCGAGCGCGGAGAGGAGGGGTCGAGGAGGCAGAGGGCGGAGGCAGTGTGAGGAGCTGGGCTGGGAGGGCGGAGGGCCTGGCGACCGCTGGTGGGAGGAAGACGGGGGCGAGGAGGAAGAGGACGGGGTACCTGGGGGAGAGGGAGCGGGGTCAGGTGGTGGGCCAGCCGGGGTGGGGGATTCGGTGTGGGGAGGGTGGCGTGCGTGGTGTGCTGTGTGGGTGGTTGAGTGGTGTTGAGTGTGTGTGGTTGGGGGGTGAGGTGGCAGGTTAGGAGTGGGTAGGAGTTTGGGTCAGGGTGACGTGTCAGGTGGGGATTGGCCGGGGTGAGGTGGAGGCAGGGTGGGTAGAATAGAGTTGGGTAAGTTAGGGATTTCGGGCGAACCGTTTTATTCTGGGGGTGGTCGTCCGGGTCGAATCGGCCCGTTCGACTGCCCCCCTAAAATAATTGAATATTTTATTATTTACAAACGGGACTTTTGCAAACCGATAGTAGACAAAACAAAATAATCCGGAGACCCGGGTTTTGAATTTTGAAAACAAGACGGGGCGTTTAGAAAACAAATTGGGTTTTTCCGCAAATAGTTTTATGCAAGCAAAATGCAAGATGATGACGATGCTCAAATGCAATGTGGCATGATGACATGAGCATGCGGTCATGATGATGCAATGCACAAAAACAACGCGATTTTCTAGTAGTGGTTTTGCGGGATGCCACAAGACTTCTCATTAATATTCAATAAAGGCACTCACACCAAGGGATACATAGATAACAAACTAAAGGAGAGATACTTCCACATGCAAAAAAACCTATAAGATAACTTCTCTACCAAAGATATGAATCCACTACAGAGATAAAGATAAAAGATAATGATGGTGATACCGCGGCACTCCCCCAAGCTTGGAACAAGCCAAGGAGATGCCAAACCTGATGATGAATTACTCCTTCGGTGGTGGTGGTGTTCCCTTGAAATCATGATACTTCCAAGGTAAAGGTTCGCCATCCAAAAAGGATGTCTTGGTTTCCACAATCCTGAAACTAGCAGCAGAGATTATGCGAGCAAATCTGGCCTCATACTCACAGTTTTGATTTTGTATGTCGTAAAGCTGTGCTTGTAATTGGTTGGTGGCCTGATGTAGTGAGAGTATTTCCTCTTGGATCTCAGCAACCTCCTCCTTGTGCTTGGTGATGAGTTCTGAACTTATCTTATGGATGATATCCACCTCGCGTTCCGCCATCTTCTTGTACCTGAAAACTTCCTGTTCCAATGCTTCCATCCTGTCTTCCAGACTGCCTTATCCTTTAGGGCCTTGAACTTCTTTTATATGCACCTCCCCATCCTTGAGAATCAATTCCTTGGGATGAATCTTCAACTCATACATGTACAGGTTGATAGCATCCGAGTAGGAATCCTCTATGGGTGATCCAGAGGAAGACATTGTAGCTCCAAAACTGAGAATCAGCCTCACAGAAATAGATCGAAACAAAAACACGACGAGAACAAGATACATGAACCTCAGAGAATCCGGGGGGTTATATATTACGAAGTTTCAATACATAAGGAAGGTGCTGGTACAAAAACGAGGCGGAGGAGAGCTTTGGGGGGGACTCCCTCCGCTCAGCTGCCCCCCGCCGGGGGGGGTGGGGTGGGCCCGCCCCCGTCCTCTCTCCTCCTCTCCTCTGTTTCAAATCTTAACCTTATGTATGCATTAAAAACATCAAAAATATAAAAAGATTGGATTTTAACGAACCTTCTGTTTTCACCACTTTTACCTATTCAAAGACGAACTCTGCAGATTCTGATGTTTGGTTTCTGATAAATTCTTCCGGGGTCACCATTTGAATAACATCAGCATCCTCATTATAGGGATCTCCAGAGATATAATGTTTAAGCCTTTGTCCATTCACCACCTGCGTGGTGTCGTCCTTTAAAGAAGATATTTTGATAACACCTGAACATTATACTTCCTTAATAACAAAAGGTCCTTCCCATTTTGAGAGTAGTTTCCCTGCAAAAAATCTGATACGAAACCTATACAAAAGAACTTTCTCACCAGCATGGAACTCCCTTTTGAGAATTCTCCTATCATGCCATCTTTTTACCTTTTCCTTAGAGCCTAGCATTTTCATAAGCCTCACTTATCCACTCATCTAAGGTACTCAAGTCAAGCAATCTTTTCTCACCGGCAAGTTTAAAATCTCTATTCAATTCTTTCACTACCCAATAAGCTTTGTGTTCTAATTCTAAAGGCAAGTGACAAGCTTTCCCATAGAACATTTTGTAAGGAGACATCCTCATAGGATTTTTATAAGCAGTTCTATAAGCCCATAAAGCGTCATTCAACTTCTTAGCCCAAATTTTCCTAGATCTATTGACAGTCTTCTGCAATATAGATTTAATTTCCCTATTGGAAAGTTCTACTTGCCCACTGGTTTGGGGGTGATAAGCTAAAGCAATTCTATGGTTAACATCATATTTAGCGAGAGTTTTCCTAAAACCACCATGAATAAAATGAGAGCCTCCATCAGTCATGAGATATCTAGTGTAGCATCCCAATTGTCTAACAATTGTAATGCTACTTGGTCTAGTAATATAATGGCTACTTCATATATATAATTGTTGCATCATCATTACATCATGCTCATGTCATCATGCCACCTTGCATTTGAGCATCATATAAAACCCTTTTTGTGTTGGTTCTTCTCTCATATGCATTGTAAATTGTATTTGCCTCTTGATATTGTATTTGGTTCTTGATATATTGTTTAAATGCCCAAGTTGAGTTGGGGGCATATCTTTTATTGACTCCACCACCTTTCTTTGGCTTCATCTAAATTCACCACCCTAGTCAGATATGAGCCATTGCTTTTCTTTTGCTATTTTGATTCTAGCTCATATGTGTTGGTGTGGGTCCATCCTATGTCTACATGTTCCTTATATGAAGTATGTTGTTTTCACAATATCAATTATGGGGAGCCTCATGGCCACCTTTGAATGCCATGTGAGTAGAATCTTCCTTTCACCTTCCATATGGTTGTCTCGGCTATTTGAGCTTGTTTGAATATAATTGTGGCCAAATAAACTTTTAGTGGAATATATACACTAGCATGGCCTATTATATTCAATCATGATGAATCTACCATTCCCATATATTCATCAAGCTTGTATCTAGTGGGTTGGAATTTGTTCCAAATAATGGTGTGCATGCATGTAATAAGATCCCTTATGTACTATAGTTGTTTTTACAACTAATAGAAGTGGCCATCCACATTCATGCATGCCCCATGCAACATCACCATCCCATTCTTCCTTACCCATTCATGTGAGCTTGTTGAGGTTTTTCTTCATTTGTTTTTGTGCTTTTAATCACTTGAACACCTCCATGCTATCTAGTGGTTTTCCCCCTCTCTCTAAATTCTCTATCTAAGATCCTAACCCTAATCACCTACACCTCTACCACCACCTATCACCTTTCCCCTCTCATACTCCCCTCTCTCCAAACCCTAGCTCCCTTCCTCTCTCTATCATGCATGCCCCACATGGCAACCCCTCTCCCTGGCCCCACACCCCATCTACTCCCTCTCTCTACCCCAACCCTAAACAAACCCTAGCCCGAGCCCCCTCCTAACCTAGCTCCATGCCACAACCCCCTCTCTCCAGCTCTCTCCCTGCCAGGCCGACCCCACACCCGAGCCCTACCTGCCTTGCCTCCCCTGGCCCACCTGCATGCTCCCGTGCCTGCCCATGCCGAGCCCCAGCTCGCGCACGTGAAGGAGGAGGAGAAAAGGTGGCCGAGCCACCTTTTCCACCGTCCACTCCCGCACGGCACCTCCCTCTCCCTCTCTACTACCTACCACCATCTCCCGGCTCTCCTATGCCTCTCCCAGATCCGCCCAGGGCCTCGCCCTCTCCTCTCCTTCCTCTCCACCACCGTCTACCCCCAACGCCGGCCACCGTCGGCCTCCACCTCCCCTACCCTTTCCAGCCGGTGGCGTGGCGATCAAGGGTGTCGAGGAAGATCACGCGGCTCCCCTGCTTCACCTCGTACGCGCCAGCGAGGAGGAGAAGGGCCGGAGACGAAGAACATCGCGACGCCGACCCCGAAACCCTAATCCTCTGGGCCTCTGCATCACCGTCGTCCTGCTGCTCGCCCGACCATCCACCCGACCTACCCAGTGTGAGCCCCTAACCCTCTGGACATGGTCCGCCTCTCTGAACCACCTAGCCTCGCGGACTTGCGTCAGGCGGCCTCCGTAGCCGGAGTGCATGGCGTCTGCCGTCGCGCCAGCGTAGCACCTCACCTAGGCCGCGCCTACCTCTCGACAACAACCCCTAGCCACCGCTGCAGTAACCGCCAAGCTGTGGTCATGGGATCGACCCCCGCATCCCGCCTTTGTCGAACACCGCTTTTGTCGTCGAGATTGAGAGAAGATCCACGATCGCGTCGCGTTTTTGCAGAAAACCCCCTATAGCTTTTTACTCCTCAATCCGCGCTCCTCTAGGCCCACATGTCAGCCTTCCGTGGCGTTTTTGCAAAAAGGATCCCGGAGTTTTGTACTCCTCAACCCGCAGTCCCCGGATCCACCACGTGTCGACCACCAGCTGGCCGTGCGCGTAGTGGACCCGCGAGACCGCCAGCCCCACCCGTCAGTTGCATAGGCTAGGAAGCCCCGCGGTGAGAAAAGCCTGTTCTGCACGCTGTGTTGCCCAGTCAGCTTGGCCCCACCTGTCTGTGACTGTGGCTAGGTCTGGACTGAGTGACAAAATGTTTTCTGTTATCTGTTTTAATTCAAACCTTTTCAAATTTATTTCAAATTCAAATCAGTTTTCAAATAACTTTTGAAATATAAATCCAAATTATACAAATAATATATGTTTTCAAATCAGAAAAATGTGAGGATTTCAAATATGCCATCCAAAATATATTTTGAACACTCTAAATTTCAAGTTGATTTAAATTACAATAAAATGCCCTTTATCTTAATTAATTAATAACTTTTGTTTTATAACTCCAAATTTGACAAATGATATGTCTAAAATGAATAGCTCGACGAGACCTTTCTGTTTATGCATTCCATGTTCTGAATTGCAGCATGCATCATATAAATATAATGTAAACAGCAACTTATTTGGGTATAAAATGTGACCAAAACTCAATAAAATGTTTATTTCTTGTAATCTACACCTCACCCATGCCATGCTACTTTATTGCCATGCAAATTGTGCATCATTCATCATGGCATGATTGTTTGCTTGTCGCATTTTATTCTTATGCTTGTGCACTTTATTTATGTTGGCCCTTGTTTGTTTGGTTCTTCTTCGAATAGACGCTGAGCAGGGGATATATCAAGAAAACCAGGAGCACTACCCAGATCCTTCTCTCGCTTCAATTGAGCTGCCAGGCAAGCACTACCACATGTTTGCATACATATAGTACCTATTGCCTCTATCTTATTCTTGCATCATTGAGTCGCGATTGCATTAAACTGAATCCCAAGTATTGCATAGCCTTACTTTTAAACCCCACCAAAGCTTGTTCCTCCATCCCATGAGCCATTACTACATGAGTTGTTTGAGCCATGCGAGTCGTAGAACAGCATGTGTAGGGTATGTGAGTGTCTGATGGATAACGAGGTACCTAAACAACTTAACCTGAGTAGTAATGGGATAACTAATGAAAGTGGCACCGGTGAGCAATATCTGCTATTTGGTTTTTCATGCTCACTTGTGTCCCGTAGGACCCCGAGTACTTGATTCCTGTTCCTTGAATATTCGCTATCCACATCCGGAGGATTATGGGACCCCCGAGCGAGCTTGATTCATTCTTATTTCTTGGGGCCACAAACTAGTTTGAGGTTTTATTTACTATCCTGTACTTATGCCATGCTTTCTTTTTATTTAAATTGTGCGAGTCTTTGCACTGTACTTTTCAGGAAGCGGAGTGTTTTCGGTATCGACAAGCCCAGTCACATTTTCGGTTCCCGATCGTTTCTGACCATTGACGCAAACCTTGAGTCCGTCTCAAGTCGGCTAACCGTTCGGGTAGCTTAATGGGGTGGCCCACAAATATTTCGAATCTGTGATTGCTTTGTCGTGAAAGCCTCGTTGGGTTTTGATTTGGTTTTTCCGAGGTTGATCGAGTGTGTGTTGCTATTTGTGTACCCCTGCAGGGTAAAACTTTCTGAAAGCCGTGTCCGCGGTTATGGACGACTTGGATCACAATTTCTCGATCATAGACAAGTATAACTAAAGTACCGCTTTTAATTTGACTAAGTAACTGACTAGTAAATAGTGCAATACTCATGGAATGGATAATAAAAATGCCAACGGATGGGGGGGGGTTGTTCGTCCGCTTCCTCGTTGGTAAGCGAGGAGGATGGATCTGTTACTATTACTGTTATAATTGTTGTCTTTAATTCACGGACATCCGTCTATCTTTGGTTAGGCGGATGGTTAGCAAGTATCTATAGAATTGTTAGGTATTATCTTTTGCTGCGATTCGTCACCCAGGTTGTGTCCCTTTAGAGGCATAAAGACTTCTTGAGTACCCTAGGGTCTCACACAATAAATTATTTGATTCGGATGAACAGTACACTCACAAGATGGATCTTGGGTGGAGGAGACGACGATGTGGACAACGATCATTCGTGTAGAGATTCCGGAACGGGATCCGTGAGATCTGTGGGGATGTGTTTATTTATGGGGCATCTTATGCCGATTTGCTTCTTATCCGTACTCGGACCTTGTTTGCCTTCACTTTGATACTCTGATGTTTGATGTATGAGGAGATATCCTAAACTATTATATCTATCTAGGATATTTGGATCTTGCCGTATGGCGTTGCAATATTTCTATTTATTTTAGATGGAATGGCTCTGATGTACTGTTGTATGGTGGCTTGCATACATACTCATTTGTGTATGTAGTTGATCCCTTCGCCTGCCGATTACGCCGCCCGTTCTTGTCCCGATGTTTGGAAATGGTTAGACGGCCGAAAGGTCTACCCGTGAGTGGCATTTGGGCCCCGTACTATTTTAACCATTTCTCATCCAGGCTTGTAACTAGGGCGTAATTCACCGAGGTAGTTACAATTGGTATCGAGCCATCCGCCCTTGTGGTCTCAGCCAAATGGTCGTTGTCCATCTAGCAAATATTTTTGGTAGCTATGTATACTAGGGAAAAACAAACGCGAGAGTAGGACTGCTTCCACTTTTCTTACCCACCCACCCACCCTTTTCTGGTAAGGAAGTGTAACGTTTTCAATCCTCTTCTTAAAATTCAAACTAGGATTCACGTGTTCTGGGTTTCCGTAGTACCATAGGTTGTGTGTGTGTGTGTGTGTGTGTGTGTGTGTGTGTGTAATTCCTTGTCTATCTGTTGCATCCAAGTTGTTATCACAATCAGCCTTTTGGTTATCAACTGTTGGTACATTCTATACCGACAGGCTTTTGCAAACCGACGCGATCTATCTGATTCGTTGTATACCGCCGCGATCTGTCTTACTCTTTGTTATCCGACGTTATCTTGTTTGGGGTGTTCGTTTCCGTAGTTACTAATCTTTAGGTTCATCGTGAGAAGAAGGGGTTAGGATATGTGTTCTACTTATTCATGTGCGGAGTAATGCTTTGAGTGCGGGATGGAGTCGCGACCATACCACTACTCTTATCATTCGCTCTTGTATATTGAATTGGTAGAGTCACTAATCTTGATTCGTTAAGTGATTTTGCACATCTACTGGTATTTTAATGCCGAAATTTGCGGAAAATTTTTCTTTGATATATCTGTGTACCACACTCCTTTTCAGTCGTGTGCGATATACTTAATATCTTCTAGGTGCTTTGAAATTTGTTGATATTTTAATATCATCTTAGTAAATTGTATCCTTTAATTTTGGTTAATTCCATCTTGGTACTATTTTGGATTATTATTATTCTCCATTATAGTACTGACTTGTGTTTTATATCAATCACAGGATGGCACCACCACGCCGTTCTGATGAGGACATTCCACCGGAACTGGGGTCCGCGTTGTCAAGCATCGCCAATGCCTTGGCAGCAATGCAGCAGAACCAGCAGCGTTTCGAAGAAAGTGTCAGGAGGAATGAGTTTGCTCCGCTACCTCCACCTCCCAAGCGAGGAGACATCAAAAGCTTCCTGAAGTTCAACCCACGCCAATTTGATGTTTCTGATCAACCACTTGATGCTGATGATTGGTTGCGTGAGATGTCAAGGCTACTGGAGACTACTGATGTTCCTGAGCAAGAATGGGTAAAATGTGCTACTCACCTTGTGAAGGGAGATGCAGCTCTCTGGTGGGAGAATTACCTGAAGGCAAACTGGATTGGTTTTCAGCCTACTTGGGAACAGTTCACTGGAGCCTTCAAAGAGCAGTACCTGTCAGAAATTGTCATGGAAAGGATGAAGGAAGTGTTTCTCAACCTCAAGCAGGGAAATGACAATGTCAATACCTACATCAGGAACTTCATGAACCTTTCTCGTTATGGTGGCGATGAGATCTCTGATGACAAGAAGAAGCAAAAGAGGTTCCGGCAAGGGCTCAATGCATCGATTAAATATGAAATCACACATGCAAGGCCGGCGTCTTTTCTGGAACTTTAGCATCTGACTCTGCAGAAGAAGCAAGTAAGCAAGTGTTTGAGGAGTCAAAGAAACACAACCGATCCACCAAGCTCTTCACTATGTCAACTCCTTCTAAGCGTCGTGCGGGTTCCTAACACCCCACCGTCGCTCCGGCTCCACCAAGACCTTCAAGCTTCAGGCAAGGCCACCAAACTTCCTCAGTCTTTGCTCCTGGGGCTACAACCACCACTACCTGGGCGCTGGCGGAGTCCCAGCTACGTTGCTCCACGTCCACACAGTGCTTGTTTCACTTGCGGAGACACTGGGCATCGATCTGGGCTGTCGATGAAAAACAAAGCTCTTCCTCCACCACCTCCAAGATCTGCGGCAAGCTCTCCTTTGGTTCGTGCACCACCACCTAGGGCTCTCAACATCAACACCAAGCCCGGGTCTACTGTTGCTCGTGCCAACTATGTCAACGCTCAAGTGAGCATACACACAGGTTGTGATGGGTATGCTATCCGTTAACTCAGTCCCTGCACGAGTTTTGTTTGATTCTGGTGCATCGCATTCATTTGTTTCTCACAAGTTTGCAAATGAAAATGAGTTAGCTATGGATCCTCTCCTTAAGCGGTTAATGGTCCTTTCTCCTGGAGCAACAATGGCAGCTGCTACAATCAGCCATGGAAATCAAATTGAGATTGGTGGCTCTTCGTTCTCGGCATCCTTAATTGTTCTGGGCAATTCTGACATTGATGTCATCTTGGGCATGGATTGGTTGACAGCAAACGCAGCTGTGATTGATTGTGCGGAACACTCGGTTTCTCTGAAGATTCCTGAAGGCCATATAGTCTATTCTCCAAGTCTGACTCCTGCTATCCAGCTTTTCTCTTTGGCGGCTCTGAATGATGATGCTATGGAAGCTATTCAGAGTGTTCCGATGGTCTGTGAGTTCCCAGATGTCTTTCCTGAAGAGTTGCCAGGTATGCCTCCGGATCGTGAGGTTGAGTTTGTAATTGAGCTTGAACCTGGAACGGCTACTATCTCCAAGCGGCCTTATAAAATGGGTCCTGCTGAGTTGGCTGAACTCAAACGTCAGCTTGATGAACAAGAGAAGTTGGGTTTCATTCAACACAGTACTTGTTCTTGGGGTAGCCCAACAATCTTTGTGTAGAAGCGAGACAGGACTGATAGACTTTGTGTTGACTATCGGGCTCTCAATGCTAAAACCATCAAGAATAAATATCCCCTTCCATGGATTAATGATCTCTTCGATCACTATTTGGGTAGCTGTGGTGTTCTCTAAGTTTGCCTTGAGAAGTGGTTATCACCAAATCATGATTCGCAAGGAAGATGTTCCTAAAACAGCTTTCACCACCCGCTATGGCCTGTATGAGTACACGGTCATGTCTTTCGGTCTCACCAACGCACCTGCCACCTTTTCGAGGCTCATGAACTCGGTTTTCATGGAGTATCTTGATAAGTTCGTTGTGGTCTATCTGGATGACATCCTAGTCTATTCTAAGTCAAAGGAAGAACATGAAGAACACCTTGATTGTGTCCTAAACAAGCTTCGTGAGAACCGCTTGTATGCAAAGTTCTCAAGTGTGAGTTTTGGCTGCCTCAAGTAACCTATCTTGGTCACGTCATCTCTGCCAAGGGCATTGCGATCAACCCGAAACTGTAAAGACAATTGTTGAATGGCTTCCTCCTGTTAATGTCAAAGAAGTGGAGTTTCCTTGGTTTGGCTAGTTATTGCCGTCGCGTTCGTAACTTTTCAAGATAGCGAAGCCTCTTACCGATCTCCTCAAGAAAGGCAAGAAATACCTTTGGACTCCTGCATGTCAAGCAAGCTTTGAGACACTCAAAGAGAAGCTCACTTCCACGCTTGATCTTGGTTCCTCCGGACACATCTAAGCCTTTCCGGATATTCTTGACGCCTCTTTGCAAGGATTGAGTGCGGTCCTTATGCAAGAAAAACAAGTTGTTGCTTATGCCTCTCGGCAGTTGAAGACGCATGAGATCAACTATCCTACACATGACCTCGAGCTCATGGCAGCTTGTCTTTGCTTTGAAACTATGGAGGCATTACTTGGCAAACCGTTGTGAAATCTTTTCGATCACAAGAGTCTCAAGTATATCTTCACTCATGATCTCAACCTTGGCAGAGGAGGTGGATTGAAGCAATCAATGACTTCGATTTGACAATCAACTACACTCCGGGCAAAGCTAATGTCATGGCCGATGCTCTCAGCCGCAAAGCTTATGTCAACAACCTCATGATGGAAGAACAACAGCCTCTCTTGTGCGAGGAATTCCGTCAGCTCAACCTTGAAATTGTGGAACAAGGGTATCTCCTAAACCTTCTGGCTACTCCTGTCTTGGAAGAAAAGGTTCGCTCCTGTCAGCTTGGTGATCCGCACACCAAAAAGATCATCTCCAAACTTCAGCTTCCGAAGTATGAGTCCTTCCACGTCGATGATCAAGGCACGCTTTTCTTTGAACACCGGATGTTTGTTCCGAACTACCCGGGTTTGAGAGAGCAAGTTCTCAAGGAGGCATGAATCGTTTCTTTCCATCCACCACAGGCACACAAAGATGTACATGGACTTGAAAACACAATATTGGTGGCGGGATTGAAACGATATTGTGCCAAGTATGTCTCGGAGTGTGATGTCCGCCCAGAGTGAAAGCTGTCCATCGAAACCTTACGGTCTTCTACAACCATTGAAACCCCGAATGGAAATGGGAGAAAGTAGAGATGGACTTCATCACTTTGGTTTTCCAAGGTCGAGAAGGGCAACAATGCAATCTTTGTTGTCATTGGTGCTTTCTAAAGTGGCTCACTTCTTCCCGTCAAGGAAACAATTTCTGAATTCAGTTGGTGAGCTCTATATCAATAGAATTGTCTCTCTGTATGGGGTTCCGCTTGAGATCGATTCGACCGTGGGAGCATCTTCACTTCCAAGTTCGGGAAAGTTTCCAAAATGCTTTGGGAACAAAATTGAACTTCAGACAACTTACCACCCTCGATCATGAGGACAAGTTGAAAGGATCAATCAGTTACGGAGGATATGCTTCGTGCTTGCATCATCTCTTTTGGCATGAAGTGGGAGGAATGTCTTCCTTATGCTGAATTCTCTTACAACAACAACTTCGGAAAAGTCGAAGATGGCACCATTTGAGGCTCTCTATGGTCAAATGCAGAACTCCGATTGGTTGGTCAGGTGCAGGAGAAAGAATTTGGTTTGGCCCTGACATTGTAACTCAAGCGGAGGAGAAGGTGCATATCATTCTTGAAAATCTGAAGATTGCTCAAAGTCGCCAGAAGAGCAATTATGACAGAAAGCACACGGACATGGTGTATGTCCCTGGTGATCTCGTTTACCTTCGTGTCACTCCCATGAAAGGCACGCACTGTTTTGGTATCAAAGGAAAGCTGGCTCCTAGATACATCGGTCCTTTCAAAATTCGTGGAAGAAGAGGAGAAGTTGCTTATGCTCTTGAGCTCCCGGAAAAACTCAAGGTCCATCATGTTTTCCACATCTCTCAACTCAAGAAGTGCTTCAAGGATCCCGGCAGGACCGTGGACCATGAGCTTATCAATCTCCAAGAAGACCTGTCTTATCAAGAACACCCCACAAAAATCCTTGAGACCGCAGAAAGAAGGACTCGCAACAAGTCCATCAAGTTCTGCAAGGTGCAGTGGTCGCACCATTCCGTTGACGAAGCCACTTGGGAGCGTGAAGATGAGCTCCGTGCCAACTATCCTACCCTCTTTGAGTCTTCTTCTTCTTCCTAGAATCTCGGGACGAGATTCCTGTTTAGTGGGGGAGAGTTGTAGCATCCCAATTGTCTAACAATTGTAATGCTACTTGGTCTAGTAATATAATGGCTACTTCATATATATAATTGTTGCATCATCATTACATCATGCTCATGTCATCATGCCACCTTGCATTTGAGCATCATATAAAACCCTTTTTGTGTTGGTTCTTCTCTCATATGCATTGTAAATTTTATTTGCCTCTTGATATTGTATTTGGTTCTTGATATATTGTTTAAATGCCCAAGTTGAGTTGGGGGCATATCTTTTATTGACTCCACCACCTTTCTTTGGCTTCATCTAAATTCACCACCCTAGTCAGATATGAGCCATTGCTTTTCTTTTGCTATTTTGATTCTAGCTCATATGTGTTGGTGTGGGTCCATCCTATGTCTACATGTTCCTTATATGAAGTATGTTGTTTTCACAATATCAATTATGGGGAGCCTCATGGCCACCTTTGAATGCCATGTGAGTAGAATCTTCCTTTCACCTTCCATATGGTTGTCTCGGCTATTTGAGCTTGTTTGAATATAATTGTGGCCAAATAAACTTTTAGTGGAATATATACACTAGCATGGCCTATTATATTCAATCATGACGAATCTACCATTCCCATATATTCATCAAGCTTGTATCTAGTGGGTTGGAATTTGTTCCAAATAATGGTGTGCATGCATGTAATAAGATCCCTTATGTACTATAGTTGTTTTTACAACTAATAGAAGTGGCCATCCACATTCATGCATGCCCCATGCAACATCACCATCCCCTTCTTCCTTACCCATTCATGTGAGCTTGTTGAGGTTTTTCTTCATTTGTTTTTGTGATTTTAATCACTTGAACACCTCCATGATATCTAGTGGTTTTCCCCCTCTCTCTAAATTCTCTATCTAAGATCCTAACCCTAATCACCTACACCTCTACCACCACCTATCACCTTTCCCCTCTCATACTCCCCTCTCTCCAAACCCTAGCTCCCTTCCTCTCTCTATCATGCATGCCCCACATGGCAACCCCTCTCCCTGGCCCCACACCCCATCTACTCCCTCTCTCTACCCCAACCCTAAACAAACCCTAGCCCGAGCCCCCTCCTAACCTAGCTCCATGCCACAACCCCCTCTCTCCAGCTCTCTCCTGCAGTGCCCCCACACCCGAGCCCTACCTTGCCTCCCAGCCCCACATGCTCCCGTGCCTGCCCATGCCGAGCCCCAGCTCGCGCACGTGAAGGAGGAGGAGAAAAGGTGGCCGAGCCACCTTTTCCACCGTCCACTCCCGCACGGCACCTCCCTCTCCCTCTCTACTACCTACCACCATCTCCCGGCTCTCCTATGCCTCTCCCAGATCCGCCCAGGGCCTCGCCCTCTCCTCTCCTTCCTCTCCACCACTTTCTACCCCCAACGCCGGCCACCGTCGGCCTCCACCTCCCCTACCCTTTCCAGCCGGTGGCGTGGCGATCAAGGGTGTCGAGGAAGATCACGCGGCTCCCCTGCTTCACCTCGTACGCGCCAGCGAGGCGGAGAAGGGCCGGAGCCGAAGAACATCGCGACGCCGACCCCGAAACCCTAATCCGCTGGGCCTCTGCATCACCATCGTCCTGCTGCTCGCCGACCCGATCCGACACCACCGACCTACCCACGGTGTGAGCCCCTAACCCTCCTGGACATGGTCCGCCTCTCTGAACCACCCTAGCCTCGCCGGACTTTGCGTCGAACGGCCTCCGGAGTGCATTTGGCGTCTGCGCTCGCGCTCAGCGTAGCACCTCACCTAGGCGCCTACCTCTCGACAACAACCCCTAGCCACTTGATGTAACCGCAGCGCCGAGGTCGCGGGATCGACCCCTGCATCGCGCCCCGCCTGTCGAACACCGTTTTGCCGTCAGGGATTCAGAGAAGATCCACAGTACCGCGTCGCCGTTTTTGCAGAAAACCCCCTATAGCTTTTTACTCCTCAACCCGCGCTCCTCTAGGCCCACATGTCAGCCTTCCGTGGCGTTTTTGCAAAAAGGATCCCGGAGTTTTGTACTCCTCAACCCGCAGTCCCCGGATCCACCACGTGTCGACCACCAGCTGGCCGTGCGCGCAGTGGACCCATGACCTTGACCCCCACCTGGTTGCATAGGCTAGAAGCCCAGCGGTGAGAAAAGCACATTACGCTGTGTGTTGCCCAGTCAGCTTGGCCCCACCTGTCTGTGACTGTGGCTAGGTCTGGACTGAGTGACAAAATGTTTTCTGTTATCTGTTTTAATTCAAACCTTTTCAAATTTATTTCAAATTCAAATCAGTTTTCAAATAACTTTTGAAATATAAATCCAAATTATACAAATAATATATGTTTTCAAATCAGAAAAATGTGAGGATTTCAAATATGCCATCCAAAATATATTTTGAACACTCTAAATTTCAAGTTGATTTAAATTACAACAAAATGCCCTTTATCTTAATTAATTAATAACTTTTGTTTTATAACTCCAAATTTGACAAATGATATGTCTAAAATGATCAGCTCGACGAGACCTTTCTGTTTATGCATTCCATGTTCTGAATTGCAGCATGCATCATATAAATATAATGTAAACAGCAACTTATTTGGGTATAAAATGTGACCAAAACTCAATAAAATGTTTATTTCTTGTAATCTACACCTCACCCATGCCATGCTACTTTATTGCCATGCAAATTGTGCATCATTCATCATGGCATGATTGTTTGCTTGTCGCGTTTTATTCTTATGCTTGTGCACTTTATTTATGTTGGCCCTTGTTTGTTTGGTTCTTCTTCGAATAGACGCTGAGCAGGGGATATATCAAGAAAACCAGGAGCACTACCCAGATCCTTCTCTCGCTTCAACTGAGATGCCAGGCAAGCACTACCACATGTTTGCATACATATAGTACCTATTGCCTCTATCTTATTCTTGCATCATTGAGTCGTGATTGCATTAAACTGAATCCCAAGTATTGCATAGCCTTACTTTTAAACCCCACCAAAGCTTGTTCCTCCATCCCATGAGCCATTACTACAGGAGTTGTTTGAGCCATGCGAGTCGTAGAACAGCATGTGTAGGGTATGTGAGTGTCTGATGGATAACGAGGTACCTAAACAACTTAACCTGAGTAGTAATGGGATAACTAATGAAAGTGGCACCGGTGAGCAATATCTGCTATTTGGTTTTTCATGCTCACTTGTGTCCGTGGGACCCCGAGTACTTGATTCCTGTTCCTTGAATATTCGCTATCCACATCGGAGGATTATGGGACCCCCAGCGAGCTTGATTCATTCTTATTTCTTGGGGCCACAAACTAGTTTGAGGTTTTATTTACTATCTGTACTTATGCCATGCTTCTTGTTTTATTTAAATTGTGCAGTCTTGCACTGTCTGTTAGGAAGCGGAGTGTTTTCGGTATCGACAAGCCAGTCACATTTCGGGTTCCCGATCGTTTCTGACCATTGACGAAACCTTGAGTCCGTCTCGAAGTCGGCTAACTTCGTTGCGGGTAGCTTAATGGGGTGGCCCCTGAATATTTCTGAATCTGTGATTGCTTTGTGAAAGCCTTGTTGGATTTTGATTTGGTTTTTAGGTTGATCGAGTGTGTTGCTATTTGTGCACCCTGCGGTAAAACTTCTCAAAGTGTCCATGGTTATGGACGACTTGGAGCAGTTTCTCGATCATAGACAAGTATAACTAAAGTACCGGTTTTAATTTGACTAAGTAACTGACTAGTAAATAGTGCAATACTCATGGAATGGATAATAAAAATGCCAACGGATGGGGGGGGGGTGTTCGTCCGCTTCCTCGTTGGTAAGCGAGGAGGAGGATCTTAATATTACCGTTATAATTGTTGTCTTTAATTCACGGATATCCGTCTATCTTTGGTTAGGCGGATGGTTAGCAGTATCTATAGAATTGCTAGGTATTATCTTTTGCTGCGATTCGTCACCCGAGTTGTGTCCCCTTTAGAGGCATAAAGACTTCTTTGAGTACCCTAGGGTCTCACGATAAATTATTTGATTCGATGAACAGTACACTCAATAGATGGATCTTTGGGTGGAGGCGGACGATGTGGACAACGATCATTCGGTGTAGAGATTACGGAGCAGGGGATCCGTGAGATCTGTAGGCGGGATGTGTTTATTTATGGGGCATCTTATGCCGATTTGCTTCTTATCCGTACTCGGATCTTGTTTTGCCGCTTCACGATACTACGATGTTTGATGTATGAGGAGATATCCTAAACTATTATATCTATCTAGGATATTTGGATCTTGCCATATGGCGTTGCAATATTTCTATTTCTTTTAGATGGAATGGCTCTGATGTACTGTTGTATGGTGGCTTGCATACATACTCATTTGTGTATGTAGTTGATCCCTTCGCCTGCCGATTACGCCGCCCGTTCTTGTCCCGATGTTTGGAAATGGTTAGGACGGCCGAAAGGTCTACCTGTGAGTGGCATTTGGGACCCACCGTACTATTTTAACCATTTCCGCTCATCCAGGCTTGTAACTAGGAGCGTAATTCACCGAGGTAGTTACATCTAGGTACACCAAACCTAGGAAAAATAACATCTTTAAGCATTTTTAAAGAGGTCTTACCATCAGCACTATTTGTAGGTATGGCTTCTACCCACTTTGTAACATAGTCAGCAGCAACAAGAATATGAGTATACCCTTTTGAAGGAGGAAAGGGACCCATAAAGTCAAATCCCCAACAATCAAAAGGTTCAATAAAAAGAGAATAATTCATAGGCATCTCATTGCGTCTAGAAATGTTACCAACTCTTTGACATTCATCACAATATAAGACAAACTTCCTTGCATCCTTGAAAAGGGTAGGCCAATAAAATCCAAATTGTAGAACTTTTTATGCAGTCCTATCCCCAGCATGATGTCCTCCATAAGCACTGCCATGACATTTTCTCAATACCTCCTGTTGTTCAAATTCTGGAACACATCTTCGCATAATACCATTTACTCCTTCTTTATATAAGTGTGGGTCATCCCAAAAGTAATGCCTTAGATCATAAAAGAATTTTCTTCTTTGCTGGGCTGTAAAGGTTGGAGGCAAATACTTGGAAACAATAAAGTTAGCATAATCAGCATACCAAGGACTCTCATGCGGACTTACCCTTATTGCAGCCAACTGCTCATTTGGAAAACTATCATTAACAGGCAAAGGGTCAAAAGAAATGTTTTCCAAACGAGATAAATTGTCAGCAGCAGGATTTTCAGCACCTTTCCTATCTACAATATGCAGATCAAACTCTTGTAAAAGCAACACCCATCTAATAAGCCTAGGATTAGCATCCTTATTTGTCATAAGGTACTTGATAGCAGCATGATCAGTATGAATAGTAACCTTTGAATCAACAATATAAGGTCTAAACTTATCACAGGAAATTATTACAGCTAAGAACTCTTTTTCAGTAGTAGCATAATTCTTTTGAGCAGCATCTAGAGTCTTGCTAGCATAATGAATAACATTCAACTTCTTATCAACACGTTGCCCAAGGACAACACCCACAGAAAAATCACTAGCATCACACATAATTTCGAAAGGTAAACTCCAATCAGGTGGTTGAACAATAGGAGTAGTAGTCAAAGCTTTCTTCAAAGTTTCAAAAGCTTCCTTACAATCATCATAAAAAAAAGGTACATCTTTTTGAAGAAGATTGGTAAGGGGCTTTGAAATTTTGGAGAAATCTTTAATAAACCTCCTATAGAAACCAGCATGACCAAGGATACTACGAATACCTTTTATATCTCTAGGTCAAGGCATCTTCTCAATTGCTTCAATTTTGGCTCTGTCAACTTCAATGCCTCTTTCAGACATTTTGTGTCCCAGAACAATCCCTTCATTAACCATGAAATGAAATTTATCCCAATTAAGAACACGGTTGGTTTCTTCACATATCTGCAAACTTTATCAAGGTTGTGCAAACAGTTATCAAAAGAAGTTCCATAGACGGAAAAATCGTCCATGAAAACCTCCACAATTTCTTCGCAAAAACCATGAAAAATAGCAGACATACATCTCCGAAAGGTAGCAAGAGCATTACATAAACCAAAAGGCATACGCCTATAAGCATAAGTCCCATAAGGACAAGTGAAAATGGTTTTCTCTTGGTCTTGAGCTTTTACAGCGATTTGAGAAAACCCAGAATAACCATCAAGAAAGCAAAAGTGAGTCTTTTTAGACAACCTTTCTAGCATTTGATCAATAAAGGGCAAAGGATAATGATCTTTCTTAGTAACTTTATTAACCTTTCTAAAATCAATGCACATCCTATACCCAACCACTACTCTTTGGGGTATAAGCTCATTATTTTCATTAGGCACAACAGTAATTCCCCCTTTCTTTAGAACACAATGAATGGGGCTAACCCATTGACTATCAATAATAGGGTAAATAATACCAGCATCAAGGAGTTTTAATACCTCATTTCTTACCACATTCTTCATCTTAGGATTTAGACGGTGTTGGTGCTCAACAACTGGTTTTGCATCGGGTTCTATATTAATAGCATGCTGACATATAGTAGGAGGAAATTCCTTTTAAATCATCAAGAGTATAGCCCATAGCTCCTCGGTGTTTCTTCAATATCTCCAATAACCTCTCTTCTTCCTTTCCTGAAAGTTTAGAACTAATAATAACAGGATATACTTTCTTATCATCAAGATAAGCATATTTAAGATCATCAGGTAAAGGTTTTAATTCGAAAACAGGGTCCCCTTTAGGTGGTAGTGTGGTACCCAAATCCTCCATAGGTAGGTTATGCTTAAGTTGCTCAGGTTGATGAAGGAAAACATCGTCAATCTCATTTCTTTCCTTCATGAAGACATCTCTTTCATGTTCTTCCATAAACTACTGCAAGACATTGTTAGGAGCAAGAGAAATAGCAGAAAGTTGTTCAACCCTGAAATCCTCGTTAGGCAGTTCATTTTCATAAGGAGTTTTAGCAAATTTGGAAAAATTAAACTCATAAGACTCTCCATCAAACTTAGTTAAAACTTTTTTCTTCCTACAATCTATGATAGCCCCACAAGTATTTAAGAAGGTTCTACCAAAGATAATAGGATAGATTTTACTAGCTTCTTTACCAAGTACTAGAAAATCGGCAGGATATTTAATATTACCACAAAGAACCTCCACATCTCTTACGATGCCAATGGGACAGACTGCCTCTCTATTGGCAAGGTGAATAACCACATCAATGTCCTCAAGCTCACAAGGACCAATTTCATGCATAATTTCCCTGTAAATCTCATAAGGAATAACACTAGAACTAGCACCAATATCACACAAACCATAATAGCTATGATCACCAATTCTAACAGAAAGCACAGGAACACTAGCTTTTCTATCTTTTTTTAGGATGAGAGACAACATTAGAAGCGTCTTCACAGAAGACAATGTGCCCATCCTCTATATTTCTAGTGACAAGATCTTTCACAATAGCTACCACAAGTTCAATATTAATTTTCTCTTCGGGTTCCATAGTTTTCTTTGTACTTTTGCTAACCACATTAGCTATGATAGAATGTTCCTTTACCTTAGCAAGAAAAGGGACTTTCTCAACGTAAGGTTCAGGCAAAATAGGATCAATAGTACAAACTTCTATGCTAGCAGGAACATGAGTAACAATGTCTTTAAAAGGAGCATGGTACTTGTCCCACTCCTTTTTAGGAATTTCTTGTAACACCCTCAGAATCGGCCATATGCAAGTTTCAGCGATTCCCGCCAAACCCGCATAGAAACGATTCAAAGGTGCCCACCAGGCACTTTCGTGCGGGTGGAAAACGAAGTAATAACATTACACAACAGTCCTCGATGGGACCCACAGGACAGATATATATACAACAGCGACTCATTGAGTCAAGAATACAGATATAATATACAAAGATCCAAATCACCTTGAAAATGATAGAGCGTCCGGCTACGGACAAGATGCAAATGGGGCTAAGAGCCCTGAAGAATAACCAATGGCGTCCATAACCCCGCCCAAGCCAAGCCGGAAGGGTAACCTCGCTAACGACGCCGATCTCAAACCTGCTCAAACAAAAGGTGCCGACAAAGGGCAAAGGAAAAGAGGAGCGTCGATCGAGGCCAAGACAGCGAGGCTAGAATTCGCGGTCCTCGCCTACATAGGTATGGTGGATGGCGGCGGCAATGGCAAGATGCACTAAACAACCTATAGAGACTCGATGCAATGGCGGCTATCGAGAGGGGAGAAAGACCTATTCGAACCATCCTCGATACTACCATCAAACAAACCCATCTGGTGTTTCCTCGAGACCAAACGAGGAAGTCAACCGAGGAACTCACGGTTGGCGCTTTATTTATTCGATTATCGTTGCACCAATTACTAGTCGGTATAGCTGGTCATCGATAAAATAAGCAGTGGGCAGTTTTATTTATTCATTCCGTTGTAGTTGCGACACTTACTAGTCAAATACAATTGGCATGAGATATCCCAAAACCCAGCAGTTGTTGGTACTTTTATTTAGCCATTCCGTTGTAGTTGCAATACCTACTAGTCAGATACAATGGTCGCAAGCGACAACCCAAACAAGCTATTGTTGGCAGTTTTATTTAGCCATTCCATTATAGTGAAGATGATTACTAGTCATTATAAAGTCAAATTTATAGTACTACTTTAGTTATAGTTGTCTATGATCGAGATACTGTGCTCCAAGTCGTCCATAACCGCGGACACGGCTTTCAGAAAGTTTTACCCTGCAGGGGTGCACAAATAGCAACACACACTCGATCAACCTTGGAAAAACCAAATAAAAACCCAACGAGGCTTTCACGACAAAGCAATCACAGGATTCAGAAATATTTCCGGGGGCCACCCCGTTGAGTACACCCGCAACGAAGTTAGCTGACTCCGAGACGGACTCAAGGTTTGTGGGGCCGTACATGTGCAACGAGGAACCCAAAATTGGGCTTGTCGATACAGCGTAAGCAGGTCACGATCCTAAGCAGTCACAGTGCTCCTCGCACAATCGTAAATAAAGCGATGGGCATGGCATAAGTACAGGATAGTAAATAAAACCTCAAACTAGTTTGTGGCCCCAAGAAATAAGAATGAATCAAGCTCTGGCTCAGGGGGGTCCCATAATCCTCCCGGATGTGGATAGCGCGAATATTCAAGGAACAGGTATCAAGCACTCGGGGTCCTACGGGACACAAGTTGTAACTACCTCGGTGAACTACGCTCCTAGATACAAGCCTGGATGAGAGATAGCGGTTGAAATAGTACGGCGGGGCCCCAAAAGCCACTCACTGGTAGTCCTTTCAGACGTCCCAACCGCTAACCTCTCAACGGGACTCTGTCAGCGGCGTGGTCGGCGAAGGGATCAACTACGTACACAAGTGGGTATGTACATGAGCCACCATACAAGAGTACATCGAGCCACACCATCTAGAAAGAAAGGAAATATACCAACGCCATACGGCAAGATTCAAATGACCTAGATACATCTATAATTTAGGATAACTCCTCATACTGACACATCGAGTATCATGCGGCGGCAAACAAGATCCGAGTACGGATAAGAAGCAAATAGGCATAAGATGCCGTGGAAAATAAGCACATCCCAACTACAGGTCTCACGGATCCCGTGCGGAATCTCTACACCATACGATCGTTGCCCGTCATCGGCTTCTTCCACCCGATGTCGTCACGAGAGGGTACTGTTCATCTGAATCAAGAATTTATCGTGTGAGACCCTAAAATTTTCAAGAAGTCTTAATGCCTCTGAAGGGGACACAACAGGGTGACGAATTGCAGCAAAAGATAAACCCTAGCAATTCTACAGATAACTAACCATCCGCCTAACCAATGATGAGCGGATGTCCGTGAATTAAGTACAACTTATTATGGTAATCTCATCCGATCCATCCTCCTCCCTACTTACCAACAGGGAAGCGGACGAACAACCCCCCCCTTCCGTTGGCAATTTTATTAACCATTCAGTGAGTATTGCACTATTTACTAGTCAAGTTGCTTAGTCAAATTAAAAGCGGTACTTTAGTTATGCTTGTCTATGATCAAGAAACTGTGCTCCAAGTCGTCCATAACCGCGGACACGGCTTTCAGAAAGTTTTACCGGGGTGCACCAATAGCAACACGCTCGATCAACCTCGGAAAAACCAAATCAAAACCCAACGAGGCTTTCACGTGAACAATCACAAGATTCAGAAATATTTGAGGGGCCACCTTGTAGTACACCATAGCAAGTAAGCAAGCTCGAGACGGACCCAAGGTTTGTGGGGCGGTATGGCAACGATATGCCCCAAACGGGACCGATACCACGTAAGCAGGTCACAGGCCCTAAGCGATGCAGTGTGCGGTACCCGCAATCGTAAATAAAACGATAAACATGGCATAAGTACAGGATCGTAAATAAAACCTCAAACTAGTTTGTGGCCCCAAGAAATAAGACGGAATCAAGCTCGGGGGTCCCATATACCTCCCGGATGTGGATAGCGATAAATCAAGGAACAGGAATCAAGTACTCGGGGTCTTACGGGACACAAGTGAGCAGGAAAAACCAAATAGCAGATATTGCCCACGGTGCCACTTTCTTTAGTTATCCCACTACTCGGGTTAAGTTGTTTAAGTACCTCGTTATCCATCGACTCTCACAAACCCTACACATCTTTGTTCTCGACTGCATGGCTCAAACAACTCCTATAGTAGTGGCTCATGGGATGGAGGATACAAGCTTGGTGGAGTTTAAAAGTAAAGGTTATGCATACTTGGGATTCAATTTAATGCAATCGCGACTCAATGATGCAAGAATAAGATAGAGGCAATAGGTATTGTATGTATGCAAGCATGTGGTAGTGCTTGCACAGTATCTCTGTTGAAGCAAGGGACGGTCTGGTAGTGCTCTGGTTCTCTTGATACAACCCACCTTTCGGTGTCTATCAGAAAAACCAAACAAACAAGGCCAACATAAATCTGAGCACAAGCATATGAATAAGATGCGACAAGCAAACAATCATGCCATGATGAATGATGCACAATTTACCTGGCAAGTAGAGTAGCATGGCATGGTTGAGGTGTGAAGGCAAGAGAATAACATTTGAATTGGTTTTTAGTCATATTTTGTTGCCATAACAATTGTTGTTCTCAATATAGTTATATGATGCATGCTGCAATTGAAGTCAAGGATAGTATAAACAGAAAGGTCTCGTCGAGCTGATCAATTTAGACTACTCATATGCTTGATTTGGATTTTCCAATCAAAAGTTATTTAATTTTGAAATTATAGTGGCAATTGAAGTAATTTAAACAAACTTGGAATTTAACTTGTGCAAAACACTAAACAGATGGCATATTTGAATTCCTCTCATTTTTCTGAATCAAATACATATATTATTTGCCTAATTTGGATAAAGCATGCAAAAGATATTTAAAATCTGAAAATAATTTGAATTTGAATTTATTTATCATATTTGAATTTGAAAACATCTCTGAACCGATTAACACACAGACTCAGCTAGCCTGAACCGCTGACAGATGGGCCAGGGGTCATCTCTGGCCCACAGGCGTAGGGCGACGTCTGGACCGCGGGTTCATTACAAGCAAATGGGAACCTTTTTTGCAACTGATCGGCAATGAGGCCCGGTGGACGCGGGTTGAGGGTTTGTAAGGACGGGGTTGCACGCAAAAGCGTACCGCGGGGTGTGGACTGCGGTTCAGCAGGGTTTCTGGAGCCTTTTGCAAAGATAGCGGTCATGGCGGGTGGGGGCTGTGGACGCGGATTGAGGCGGAAAAAGGGAAGGCGATCTGCCAGCGACCACGCTGTCGGAACGGCAATGCGGATCTTCTTGTGGCGTGGTTCTGGCCGGTTTTGGATCGACGATGGCGGCGCTGCTGCTCTAAACGCCATGGACCAAAAACAAGAAAGCGGAGAGGGATCTAGGCCTACAAGTTTGCTACAGGATCTGACGCGGAGGTGGACGGTGGCGTCGCGGGAGCCTCTGAGCGTGGACGGATCTGGCCGCCGGCCAGCTGGCGCCCGGCCTTGGGCAGGTGTTCGTCGGCGTCGGTGCTACGGCGCGCCAGGGAAAACGGAGCATGTCGGGGAAAGGGTCTCACGAAGCTTGCCGGCGAGGTCGGTTCGGCGGCGAGGGCGGTGATCACTGGCGGTGGCGGCGGAAGCGTCTGGCTCAGCGTGGGCACGGCGGCGGGGTTCTCGTGGTGCTCTGCGAGCTCTGCGCTCCACGGCCAGCGAGGGAGGTAGGCAGCTGCACTTTGTTGACGCCTCGGGGACTGCGGGCGAGGCGTCGGTCTTTGGCGATCTAGGGTTGGGCGCTGGCGATCTGGGGAGGAAGAAGGTAGATGGGGGGAAAAGAGGCTGGTGGTGTCTGGGGGGTCTAGGAGAGGCAGGCGAGGATGGGTGGATAGGAACGAGGGAGGGAAAAGGAGGTGGCGTGGGGAGGGTATGGCCGTGTTGCTGCTGCTTTTACCATACCTTGAGGAAGGCGAGCACGTGGCGTGAGAGAGGAAAGAAACAGGACCGGGAGGCTGCATGTGGGGTAGGGCGGGACATGGTCGGGTTGGCACGGGTGGGACCCTTAGGGCAGAGAGGGAGAAGAGAGGGAAGGTGGTAGCCTCGGTTAGCTAGGGTTGGGAGCTAGGTTAGGAGAGAGGTGCATTGGGGGTAGGGTTTTGGTTAGCTAGGGAGGCTCGGGTAGATGGGTGGCTGCATGGAGAGAGAGAGGGAAGGGAGGAAGAGGGGTGGTACGGTCTAGGGTAGATGAGGGCTTCTAGATGATGAGAGGGGGTAGATTAGAGGGGTAAGGGGTAGGTTTAGGTTTTTGCTAGAGTAGATAGGAAGAGAGGAAGAGGGACATGGTGTCATGCTAGGGAGAAAAGAAAAGGGGAGGGTAGGTTTAGTTTGGGGTTTTGTTAGAGGGAAGTGTAGTTTAGGAATGATTTTTGGATATATGTAAAACATAGGGTTTAGTTTAGGGTAGAAAAGAATTAGAGGGAGTACTAGATTTTGCAAAGATTAGGGATAGGAGGTGGTTTAGGGTTTTGCTAGAGAAGGTGAGAAAGATGGAGGGGCACTATGGTTTAGCAATCATGCTACAAACTAAACTAAGCCAGATCAAACAAGAAAAGAGGAAGAGGAGGGGAGATGGTCATATGGTGGTGGTGGGGTTTTTGGGTCCATGCATGAGCCCAACTTAGGTCAAGCAAGAACAAAGAAAAAGGAGGGTAGCTAGGATTTATACCAACCAAACAATCAAACAAAGAAGAAGGCTCCATTTTGAAAACCAACAAAAGCCAAACTAGGATAGATGGTACTTGCATGGCCCATGCAAGACAATTAATAAGTGAATCTATTGTGAAAACAACATGATTCCATGTGGCTTTACTCCTTGCATGCACAAAAGGTGGCAAAGGCCAAGCAATAGATTATGAGTGGATCCATCCAACAACATGGCTAGGGATAACTCAATAAAGGCCTAGCCCATATCATTGGATGGTGGAATTATAAGGTGGTGGAGGCAAAAGAGAGATGCCCCCAACTCAACTTGGGCATTTAACAATTTAGTAAGAACCAAATACAATATCAAGAAGCAACTACAATTAATAATGCACATGAGATAAGAACCAAACAAGAAAAAGGTTTTATATGATGCTCAATGCAAGGAACATGATGACATGAGCATGATATGATGATGATGCAACAATTATATGTTGGAAGTGGCCCATTTTATTATTAAACTTAGTAGCATTACAGTGGTTAGACAACTGGGATGCTACAACTCTCCCCCACTAAACAGGAATCTCGCTTGAGATTCTAGGAAGAAGAAGAAGAAGACACAAAGAGAGAAGGATGGTTGTACGGAGTTCATCTTCACGCTCCCAAGTTGCTTCATCAACGTAATGGTGTGACCACGCACCTTGCGAATTTGATGGACTTGTTGCGAGGCCTTCGTTCTGCTGTCCTGAGTATGTTTGTTGGGTGCTCTTTATAAGATAGATCTTCTTTTAGGTCTATTAGCTCATGATCCACGGTCTTGCCGGGGTCTTTGAAGCACTTCTTGAGCTGCGAGATGTGGAAAACATCATGGACTTTGAGTTTTTCCGGAAGCTCTAGTGCATAAGCAACTTCTCCTCTTCTTCCACGTATCTTGAAAGGACCGATGTATCTAGGAGCCAACTTTCCTTTGATCTGAGCGGTGTGTTCCTCTCATGGGAGTGACACGAAGGTGACGAGATCACCAGGGCATATACCATATCTGTGTGCTTCTGTCATAGTTGCTCTTCCGACGACTCGAGCAATCTTCGTGTTCTCGAATGATATGCACCTTCTCCTCTGCTGAGTCACAATGTCGAGGCCAAAACGATTCTTTCTCCCCCGACCTTTGACCAACCAATGGGAGTTCACTTCCGACCATAGAGAGCCTCGAATGGTGCCATCTTGAGACTCTTGGAAGTCGTTGTTGTAGGAGAATTCAGCATATGGAAGGCATTCTTCCCACTTCATGCCAAAGCGAGATGACGCAAGCTCTAAGCATGTCCTCGAGAATCTGATTGATCCTCTCCACTTGTCCTTGAGGCGAGGGTGGTAGCAGTCTTTGAAGTTCAACTTCGTTCCCAAAGCTTTTGGAAACTTTCCCGAACTTTGAGGTGAAGATGCTCCCACGATCTGAACTGATTTCAGTGGAACCCCATACAAAGAGACAATCCTGTTGATATAGAGCTCGACCAACTGAAGTCCGAAATTGTTTCTTTGGTGGGAAGAAGTGTGCCACTTTGAAAGCCTGTCGATGACAACAAAATTGCATTGTTGCCCTTCTGCGACCTAGGAAATCCCGTGATGAAGTCCATCTCAACTTTCTCCCATTTCCATTCGAGGTTGCAATGGTAGAAGACCAAATGGTTTCGATGAACAGCCTTGACTGCGGAACATCACATTCGAGACGCGTACTTGGCACAATACCTTTTTAACCAGGCCACCAAGATTGTGTTTTCAAGTCCATGTACATCTTTGTCTTTGCCGGGATGGATAGAAAGGACGAATCATGTGCCTCCTTGAGCAATTGATCTCTCAGACCCGGGTAGTTTGGAACAAACATCCGGTGATCAAAGAAGAGCGTGCCCTGATCATCAACATGGAAGGATTCATACTTCGGAGTGCCAAGCTTAGCGATGAGCTTCGTAGTGTGCGGATCACCGACGAGAACGAATCTGTTCTTCCAAGAGAGGAGTAGCGAAGGTTCGGAGATGCCCTTGTTCCACAATTTCAAGGTTCAGCTGACGGAATTCCTCGCACAAGAGAGGCTGCTGCTCTTCTACCATGAGGTTGTTGACATAAGCTTTACGACTAAGCGCATCTGCCATGACGTTTGCTTTGCCTGGAGTGTAGTTGATGGTCACATCGTAGTCATTGATGGCTTCAATCCATCTCCTTTGCCGAAGATTGAGATCCGGTTGAGTGAAGATATACTTCAAACTCTTGTGGTCCGAGAAGATCTCACAACGGTTACCCAGCAAGTAGTGCCTCCATAGCTTCAAGGCAAAGACCACTGCTGCTAGCTCCAGATCATGTGTGGGATAGTTGACCTCATGTGTCTTCAACTGACGAGAGGCATAAGCAACCACCTGTCTCTCTTGCATAAGGACCGCACCCAATCCTTGCAAAGAGGCATCGCAGAAGATCTGGAAAGGCTTGGATGTATCCGGAGGAACCAATACTGGCGTGGAAGTGAGCTTCGCTTTGAGTGTCTCAAAACTCTCTTGGCAAGCAGGTGTCCACAGATACTTCTTGCTTTTCTTGAGGAGATCGGTAAGAGGCTTTGCTATCTTGAAGTTACGCACAAATCGACGGCAATAGCTAGCCAAGCGAGAAAACTCCGCACTTCCTTGACATTAGCGGGAGGAAGCCATTCAACTATTGTCTTCACGGTTTCGGGTTGTTGCAATGCCCTTGGCGAGATAACATGCCCAGATAGGTTACTTCAGAACCGAACTCACACTTTGAGAACTTGGCATACAAGCGGTTCTCACGAAGCTTGTTCAGACACACCTCGTGTGCTCTTCATGCTCCTCCTTGGACTTGGAATAGACGAGAATATCATCCGGATATACCACCACAAACTTGTCCGGTACTCCATGAAAGCGGAGTTCATCGCCTCGAGAAGGTAGCGAGTGCGTTGGTGAGACCGAAAGACATGACCGTGTACTCATACAGGCCATAGCGAGTGGTGAAAGCTGTCTTGGGCACATCCTCTTTGCGAATTTTGATTTGGTGATAACCACTTCTCAAATCAAGCTTAGAGAACACCACTCCTGCGGTGATCAAATAGATCATTTATCCGAGGGAGAGGATATTTGTTCTTGATGGTTTTAGCATTTAGAGCCCGGTAGTCAACACAGCCTATCGGTTCATCACGCTTCACGAAGATTGTTGGACTACCCCAAGAAGAAGTGCTATCTGAATGAACCCAACTTCTCTTGTTCATCAAGTTGTCGTTTGAGTTCACCACTCGGAAGGACCCATCTTATATGGCCTCTTGGAGATAGGAGCCGTTCCAGTTCAAGCTCGATCACGAATTCAACCTCGCGATCCGGAGGCATACAGCAACTCTTCGTGAAAGACATCCGGAACTCACGGACCTGGTACCTTCGAATAGCTTCCATAGCATCATCATTGAGCAGCCAAGGAATATAGCTGGACATCCGAGTCGACTTGGAGAAAAGACTAGATGGCCTTGAGGATCTTCGAGACCGGCGTTCAAAGACAATCAATCACGGCTGCATTCTTGTCAACCAATCCATGCCCGGATGACATCAATGTCGAGTTGCCCAAAGAATCAAAGAAGCCAAGAATGAAGAACCACCAATCTCGATCGATTGCCATGACCGATATGAGCAGCTGTCATGTTTGACCGGAGATAGCACCACCAGACGTGATAAAGGAACCCTATCCAGGTTATTCTCTTGTGCGAACTTATGCGAGACAAAAGAATGCGATGCACCAGAATCAAAGAGAACTCGTGCAGGGACTGAGTTAACTGAGAGCATACCCATTACGACTCCAGGTGTGAGCTCAGCTTGAGAGGCGTTGACGCAGTTAGCTCGAACAACCGCAGACCCGGGCTTAGTGTTGATGTTGAGAGCCCGGTGGTGCACGAACCGAGGGAGAGCTTGCTGCAGATCTTGGCGGGGTGGAGGAGAGCTTTGTTCTTCATTGGGCAGTTCCATGATGTCCAGATCTCCACATGTGAAGCGTGCACCAAGGGACGTGGAGCGAGTGGCGGGGACTCCGCCAGCGCTCGAGGGGGGTTGTTGTAGCCCCGGAGCCGATGGTGAAGTTTGATGGCCTTGGCGCGTAAGTTGCAGATCTTGGTGGAGCCGGGAGCGACGGTGGGGTGTTAGGAACCCGACACGCCGCTTAGAAGGAGTTGCCATTGCTGCCGAGCTTGATGCATCCTCTTTGTGTTTCTTGGACTCCTCGAACATCGCCTACTAGCCTCCTCTTGTAGTGCCATATCTTGCAGTTCAGAAGGTTGCCGGTCTTGCATGCGTGATTGCATACTTGATCGACGCATTGAGCCCTTGCCTGAATCTCTTCTGCTTTTTCTTGTCATCAGATACCTCATCACCACCATAGCGAGACAAGTTCATGAAGTTCCTGATGTAGGTGTTGACGTTATCATTGCCCTGCTTCAAGTTGAGGAAAGCATCCTTCATTCGTTCCATCACAATCTCTGAGAGGAACTGTTCCTTGAAAGCGGCGGTGAACCTCTCCCAAGTGGGCTGGAACCCAGTGCAGCTAGCCTTCACATAGTTTTCCCACCATAGAGCCGCATCTCCCTTGAGCAAGTGAGTAGCACACTTTACCCATTCCTGTTCTGGCACATCAGCAGTCTCTAGCAGCCTTGAGATCTCGCGCAGCCAATCATCAGCATCAAGAGGTCGGTCAGACACGTCAAACTGCCGAGGACTGAACTTGAGGAAGCTCTTGATGTCACCACGCTTGGGAGGTGGAGGGAGTGGAGTGAACTCGTTCCTTCGGACGCTCTCCTCAAAGCGCGTGGTTTTTCTTGCATGGCTGCCAGAGCAGTAGCTATGCTTGACAGTGCTGAGCCCAGTTCTGGAGGAATGTCCTCCTCAGTCCGACGTGGGGGAGCCATCCTGTCATTGATGTAAAACTCAAGTCAGTACTATAATGGAAGATGATAATAATCCAAAATAGTACCAAGATGGAATTAACCAAGATTAAAGGATAAAATTCTTTGAGATGATATGAAAATATCAACAAAGTTCATAGCACCTCAAAGATATTAAGCATATCGCACGGAAAAAGGAGTGTGGTACACAAACATATCAAAGAAAAATTTTCCACAAATTTCGGCATTAAAATACCAATAGATGCGCAAAATTACTTAACGAATCAAGATTAGTGACTCTACCGATCCAATATACAAAGCGAATGATACAAGTAGTGGTATGGTCGCGACTCCATCCCGCACTCAAATCATTACTCCGCACATGAACAAGTGGAACACATATCCTAACCCCTTCTTCTCACGACGAAACCTACAGGTTGGTACTACGGAAACGAACACCCCAACAAGATAGCGTCGGTTACAAAAAGAAGATAGATTGCGTCGGTTTACAAAAGCCTGTCGGTATGGAATGTACCAACAGTTGATAACCAAAGGCAGATAAGATAACAACTTGGATGCAACAGATAGACAAGGGACTACACACACACACACACACACACACACACACATCCTATGGTACTACGGAAACCCCGACACGTGAATCCTAGTTTGAACTTTGAGAAGAGAATTGAAAACGTTGCACTTCCTTACCAGAAAAGGGTGGGTGGGAGGGTAAGAAGAAAAGTGGAAGCAGTCCTACTCTCGCGTTTTGTTTTCCCTAATATACATAACTACTCAAAATATTTGCTAGGCCGACAACGCCGTTTGGCTGAAACCACAAGGTCGGGATGGCTCGATACCAATTGTAACTACCTCGGTGAACTACGCTCCTAGATACAAGCCTGGATGAGAGATAGCGGTTGAAATAGTACTGGGGCCCCAAAGCCACACTGGTAGTCCTTTCAGACGTCCCAACCGCTAACCTCTCAACGGGACTGTCACAGGCGTGGTCGGCGAAGGATCAACTACGTGCACAAGTGGGTATGTACGCAAGCCACCATACAAGAGTACATCGAGCCACACCATCTAGAAAGAAAGGAAATATACCAACGCCATACGGCAAGATTCAAATGACCTAGATACATCTATAATTTAGGATAACTCCTCATACAAAGACACATCGAGTATCATGCGGGCGGCAAACAAGATCCGAGTCGGATAAGAAGCAAATAGGCATAAGATGCCGGGAAAATAAGCACATCCCAACTACAGGTCTCACGGATCCCGTGCCGGAATCTCTACACCATACGATCGTTGCCGTCGGCTTCTTCCACCCAAAGTCCGTCACGAGAGGGTACATTCATCGAATCAAGAATTTATCGTGTGAGACCCTAAGGGTACTCAGCAAGTCTTAATGCCTCTGAAGGGGACACAACCTGGGGTGACGCAATTGCAGCAAAAGATAAACCCTAGCAATTCTACAGATAAACGCTAACCATCCGCCTAACCAATGATAGACGGATGTCTGTGAATTTAAGTACAACAGTTATTATGGTAATCTCATCCGATCCATCCTCCTCCCTACTTACCAACAGGGAAGCGGACGAACAACCCCCCCCTTCCGTTGGCAATTTTATTAACCATTCAGTGAGTATTGCACTATTTACTAGTCAAGTTGCTTAGTCAAATTAAAAGCGGTACTTTAGTTATGCTTGTCTATGATCAAGAAACTGTGCTCCAAGTCGTCCATAACCGCGGACACGGCTTTCAGAAAGTTTTACCCGGCCGGGGTGCACCAATAGCAACACACGCTCGATCAACCTCGGAAAAACCAAATCAAAAACCCAACGAGGCTTTCACGACTGAACAATCACAAGATTCAGAAATATTTTGAGGCCACCCTTGTAGTACACCATAGCAAGTAAGCAAGCTTCGAGACGGACCCAAGGTTTGTGGGGCCGGCGGTAAACGACAGTATGCCCCCAAACGGGGACTGTCGATACCACGTAAACGGGTCACAGCACCTAAAGCGATGCAGTGCGGTACCGCACAATCGTAAATAAAGCGATAAACATGGCATAAGTCAGGATCGTAAATAAAACCTCAAACTAGTTTGTGGCCCCAAGAAATAAGACGGAATCAAGCTCGCTCGGGGGTCCCATATACCTCCGGATGTGGATAGCGCGATAAATCAAGGAACAGGAATCAAGTACTCGGGGTCTTACGGACACAAGTGAGCAGGAAAAACCAAATAGCAGATATTGCCCACGGTGCCACTTTCTTTAGTTATCCCAGAACTACTCAGTTAAGTTGTTTAAGTACCTCGTTATCCATCGACTCTCACAAACCCTACACATGCTGTTCTACGACTCGCATGGCTCAAACAACTCCTATAGTAGTGGCTCATGGGATGGAGGATACAAGCTTGGTGGAGTTTAAAAGTAAAGGTTATGCATACTTGGGATTCAATTTAATGCAATCGCGACTCAATGATGCAAGAATAAGATAGAGGCAATAGGTACTGTATGTATGCAAGCATGTGGTAGTGCTTGCCTGGTATCTCTGTTGAAGCAAGGGACGGTACTGGGTAGTGCTCCTGGTTCTCTTGATACAACCCCTGCTCAGTGTCTATCCGAGAAAAACCAAACAAACAAGGCCAACATAAATACAGAGCACAAGCATATGAATAAGATGCGACAAGCAAACAATCATGCCATGATGAATGATGCACAATTTACCTGGCAAGTAGAGTAGCATGGCATGGTTGAGGTGTGAAGGCAAGAAAATAACATTTGAATTGGTTTTTAGTCATATTTTGTTGCCATAACAATTGTTGTTCTCAATATAGTTATATGATGCATGCTGCAATTGAAGTCAAGGATAGTATAAACAGAAAGGTCTCGTCGAGCTGATCAATTTAGACTACTCATATGCTTGATTTGGATTTTCCAATCAAAAGTTATTTAATTTTGAAATTATAGTGGCAATTGAAGTAATTTAAACAAACTTGGAATTTAACTTGTGCAAAACACTAAACAGATGGCATATTTGAATTCCTCTCATTTTTCTGAATCAAATACATATATTATTTGCCTAATTTGGATAAAGCATGCAAAAGATATTTAAAATCAAAATAATTTGAATTTGAATTTATTTATCATATTTGAATTTGAAAACATCTCGAACCGATTAACACACGACTCAGCTAGTTTGAACACGACAGATGGGCTAGGGTCATCTGGCCCACAGGCAGAGGTGAGACGTCTGGACCATGGTTCATTACAAAAAATCTGGGAACCTTTTGCAAAATCGCAATCCGGCAATGAGCCACGGTGGACCGCGGGTTGAGGGTTTGTAAAGGACAGGGGTTGCACCAGCATACGCGCCGAGGTGTGGGCGGGTTCAACAGGTTTCTGGGAGCCTTTTGCAAAGATGACAGGTCATGGCGGGTGGGGCTGGTGGACCGGATTGAGGCGGGAAAAAGGGGAAGGCGATCTGCCAGACCACGCTACCGTCGGAACAATGGCCTTGTCTTCTTCGGCGTGGTTACGCCGGTTTTGGATCGACGATGGCGGCGCCGCTGCTAAACGCCATGGACCAAAAACAAGAAAGCGGAGAGGATCTAGGCCTACAAGTTTGCTACAGGATCTGCGCGGAGGTGGGCGGTGGCGTGCGGGCAGCCTCTGACGTGGACAGATCTACGCTGCGGCAGCTTGGCGCCACGGTATGCCGCAGCCTTGAGGTGTTCGTCGGCGTCGGTGCTACTGGCCGCCAGGGAAAACGGAGCATGTCTGGGGAAAAGGGTCTCACGAAGCTTGCCGAGGTCGGTTCGGCCGGCGAGGGCGGTGATCACCTGGCGAGGTCAAGGCGGAAGCGTCTGGCTCAGCGTGGGCACGGCGGCGGGGTTCCGGCGGGTGCTCTGAGCTCCTGCGCTCCCACGGCGAGGGAGGTAGACTGCACTTTGTTGGCGCCTCGGGGACTGCGGAGCGAAGGGGCGTCGGTCTTGGCGATCTAGGGTTGGCGGCTGGCGATCTGGGAGGAAGAAGGTAGATGGGGGGGAAAGCAGAGAGGCTGGGGGTGTCCTGGGGGTCTAGGAGAGGCAGGGCGAGGATGGGTGGATAGGAACGAGGGAGGGGAAAAGGAGGTGGCGTGGGGGAGGGGTATGGCCGTGTTGCTGCTGCTGCTTTTACCAGCCACGCGAGGAAGCTGGGCAGAGCACGTGAGCGTGAGAGAGGAAAGAGAACAGGACCGGGGAGGCTGCATGTGGGGTAGGGCAGGACATGGTCGGGTTGGCACGGGCTGGGACCCTTAGGGCAGAGAGGGAGAGAAGAGAGGGAAAGGTGGTAGCCTCGGTTAGCTAGGGTTGGGAGCTAGGTTAGGAGAGAGAGGTGCATTGGCCGGGGTAGGGTTTTGGTTAGCTAGGGGAGGCTCGGGTAGATGGGGTGGGGCCTGCATGGAGAGAGAGAGGGAAGGGAGGAAGAGGGGTGGTACGGTCTAGGGTAGATGAGGGCTTCTAGATGATGAGAGGGGGTAGATTAGAGGGGTAAGGGGTAGGTTTAGGTTTTTGCTAGAGTAGATAGGAAGAGAGGAAGAGGGACATGGTGTCATGCTAGGGAGAAAAGAAAAGGGGAGGGTAGGTTTAGTTTGGGGTTTTGTTAGAGGGAAGTGTAGTTTAGGAATGATTTTTGGATATATGTAAAACATAGGGTTTAGTTTAGGGTAGAAAAGAATTAGAGGGAGTACTAGATTTTGCAAAGATTAGGGATAGGAGGTGGTTTAGGGTTTTACTAGAGAAGGTGAGAAAGATGGAGGGCACTATGGTTTAGCAATCATGCTACAAACTAAACTAAGCCAGATCAAACAAGAAAAGAGGAAGAGGAGGGGAGATGGTCATATGGTGGTGGTGGGGTTTTTGGGTCCATGCATGAGCCCAACTTAGGTCAAGCAAGAACAAAGAAAAAGGAGGGTAGCTAGGATTTATACCAACCAAACAATCAAACAAAGAAGAAGGCTCCATTTTGAAAACCAACAAAAGCCAAACTAGGATAGATGGTACTTGCATGGCCCATGCAAGACAATTAATGCCAAGTGAATATATTGTGAAAACAACATGATTCCATGTGGCTTTACTCCTTGCATGCACAAAAGGTGGCAAAGGCCAAGCAATAGATTATGAGTGGATCCATCCAACAACATGGCTAGGGATAACTCAATAAAGGCCTAGCCCATATCATTGGATGGTGGAATTATAAGGTGGTGGAGGCAAAAGAGAGATGCCCCCAACTCAACTTGGGCATTTAACAATTTAGTAAGAACCAAATACAATATCAAGAAGCAACTACAATTAATAATGCACATGAGATAAGAACCAAACAAGAAAAAGGTTTTATATGATGCTCAATGCAAGGAACATGATGACATGAGCATGATATGATGATGATGCAACAATTATATGTTGGAAGTGGCCCATTTTATTATTAAACTTAGTAGCATTACAGTGGTTAGACAACTGGGATGCTACACAAGTGGACGGTTAACAACCAAATAACATCTATTGCCCACCTGTGCCTCTGCTTACCTACTTCAATTTTAGTTGTTAAACAGTAATTAAAGTTATGATCAACTCCATCAATAAACACACGGCAATACTCCAACAACTGTGGTACTTGGCGTCACGCCGACAAAGACTTGAGCAAGCGACTACGACGCGCAGGTCCAACTATCTACCAATCAACAGGTAATAGGATGTGTCCAAGGCAATATAAGGCTGCAAGGGATATCACGGGTACGAGAACTAGAGCAACGCATCACAGATACCAATAGATCAATAGGAGGGAAATAAATACTATAAAAGTAAGATAGGTGGAAAGGGGAAGATGCTCGCCTAAAAAACATTGCCGAAGGTTCAACCGAAGATCGGGTCGACACTCGCATCAACTCAACGGCCTTATCCGCGAAGAAGCAAAACACTAGAATAAACACCGGATGCAATATTTAATACTACGGCAAAAGATCGGGCATGATGGATGTATGATGCATGACATGACAAAGATGCGATGCAATTAGGCAATATTAAGCGGAAACCGGGGTCCCGACAATTAATTAAACGGTTCATGTTGTTTAGATACCCCACAATTTAAATGTTGTTTTAACATGGCAAAAGACAGCACCGGTTCGCTACACAAATTTAAATGAGGCCAATATAAGACTAGATTTGCCCGCATATGGACCCCATATTTAATTATGAAGTGAATCGGCATAAGGCCCCCAAACCACATGATATGATGCGAGCATGACAATTTAATATGCAACAGTTATAAAATATCATATTATAAAAATAGGGTCTTAGAAAGGGGTCACACATTAGGGTTCGGCGAAATTGGGCTCCGGGGTTCGGGTCGGTCTCAGGGTCTGGATCTGGGGTTCGGTCTCGGCGGGATCGTTCTCGGATAACGGAGTAGATCTTGGCGTTCCACGAAGAAGGACTTGGGTCGGTGTCGGGGCGCGTCGGATTCGTTCTGGTCGGTGCCGATCTTGTCATCGCGAAGATCTTGTCGGGTCGTCGGTCTTGTCGTTCGGGATGCAGAACTTGACGTCCTTTGGTCCCATGTCGACGGCCTTGGTGTCCTCGTTGGAGAACTCGGTGTATCCTTGTCGTGGTTCTTGTCGGGGTTCTCGGCTTCGGGCGCCAGGATTGGGCTTCCGATTCCGGGACCGGCGCGAGGTCTCGGCCATCAGATCCTTGGAGGAGGTCATGGCGGTTCCATCCAACCCATGAAGGAGATCTTGTCGCTTGGTATCCGTGTAGGAGAACTCGAGGTCGATGGCGAACTTGTTTGGTACCGGGGTTTTTTCGGAGATCTTGGCGACAAAAAGGATTCGATGCACTCGTGTACAGGGTCGGTGTTGTGTCTCTGAGGACGACCAAAACCAGCTTCATCAGTGTCACACAGATTCTCCGGGTTCAACATACGAGGTGTACATGAGCAGCTCCATCCATCAACACCCAACGTGCACCACATATATCGCTGGACACCAACACGGAGGTACGGTCCCAGGAGGCAGCGCACGGAGTGAGCTTGGCGATGGGCGCTGAGCAAAGCAAGCGAGCACGGAGCTTGGTACGGAGGGAGCCCATGGCTCGCAGACGCGGGAAGGAGGAGGGAAGCACCAGCAGCAAGCGTGGCGTGTTGGACAGCGGACGGAGGCGAGCCGGGCGATGGTGGGGTTGGTGACGAGGGGCACGGGGCCGGCCGAAGGTGGGTGCAGGCGGGGCGGCGCATCGAGCAGAGAGAGGCGACGCTTGGGGAAGGCGGGGCGCGGATCTTGGAGCCAGGAGGAGGCGAGGCGCGGCCGAGGCAGTAGGAGGAAGGCGCGGAGGGTTCATGGCGGCGGAGGTGTTTTGCGCGGTTCAGGCGCAGGCAAGAGGAGGTGGCGGAGGAAACTCCGTGGCCAGGTGGCCATGGTGAGGTCGAGAGGAGGCGCGGGCCAGGGCTCTGGCGGCAGCACGGGCTCAAGGAGGAAGGAGGAGGCGAGCTTGGCGGCGAGAGGAGGTCTGTGAAGGAGAGGAGAGGGAGGGCAGGCGAGGCTAGATGCGAGAGAGGGCACCGGCGGTGGCCGGAGGACAGGTGAAAGCCTTGGTGGAGCTCGAAGGGAGGCGGTCAAGGCGGATTCTTTGGAGACAGGGAAGGAGAGGCGGGAGTCGGCGAGGTTGGGGATGGAGGCGAGCGGGGAGAGAGAGGACAGGTGGTGGGGCCGGGTGGGTGCGCGCGCGTGCCAGGGGGTGAGAGAGAGGGGTGGGTGCGGTGTGTGTTGTGTGCGTGTGGGGTGGGGCCGGGCTGGCAGAGGGAGTGGGGAGTAGGGGTGAGAGAGGGGATTTCTGGTGAGGTGGCAGGTGGCTATTGGTGGGGTTTTGGGGAGAGGTGAGGTGGCGACATAGGATAGGTTGGGGTGAGGTGGAGGGGTTTGGGTAGATTAGATTGGGGTAGAGAAGGATTTAGGGTGGACCGGATTGTAGGTAGTCTGGTCCGATTGGGCCTCTGGCCTGACCGGTCGGACTGCCTCTCCGGACAAAATATTTTATTGTTTTAATTTTATTTGTAAAACATTTTTGTAAATACTTTTTAGACAAATAAAAGATCTGAACAGACCGATAATTTAATTTGAAATAAAGACGGGGGTTATTTAGAAAACAAAACTAGGCGTTTCGAAATAGTTTCAGACAAACAATGCATGATGATGACGATGCAATGAACAAAAACAACGCGATTTTCTAGTAGTGGTTTTTGCGGGATGCCACAATTCGACACCACTAACAATGGATCTCGCCCTCGAGATCCGCCTCATGGTACCGGGAAAAAAGGTCGGTGATCTGCATCTTCTCGCTTCTTGTAGATCCTCGCGACACCACTAACAAGAGGTCATTGTCCGTGATCGTCGAGGGAACACTCCGGGAACAAAAGGTCGAAGGTAGAGGTATCAACAAATAAAGCCACCTCTAGCTTCCGTGGACGGAGTAAAATTGCTGGATCCACTGATTCGATGTACAAGAGCGAATGATAAGAGTAGTCGGATGGTGATCAGTCCATCGCGCACCCAAACCATTACTCTGCACACGAATAGGCGGATTATGCAACCAACTCTCGGAATTCAGATTGTAGATCTCGACAAGCGAGGTTCTGAAACAAAGGAGTGATGCAGACTCTGCATCGGATCTGGCGTAGATGATGTCGCGTCGGAAAACACGGAAGGCACAAACAAGGAACAAAGAATGGTACCACGAGATGGATTCCTCGAGGCAAAGATGAACACGGATGGTAGAACACCGTTATCAAAGGAGGAAGCGAAACCCTGAAGGTACGATGGAACCCAACCACGAGAAATCCTGGACTCGAAGAGAAGATAAGAGAGCGGATTCAAAACACGCAGAGGTGAGAGGAAAGCAGAGGGTAAGGAGTAAAATCAGACCTAATCGTAACTATCCAACCGATTTTGCAAAAATAGTTTTGACACTCTACTTGCCGTTAGCTAGGTTATCCTGAAATTTGGACTTGTGGGGTATCGTAACTGCTGAGCTCTGATACCACTCTGTAACACCCTCAGAATCGGCCCTATGCAAGTTTCAGCGATTCCCGCCAAACCCGCATAGAAACGATTCAAAGGTGCCCACCAGGCACTTTCGTGCGGGTGGAAAACGAAGTAATAACATTACACAACAGTCCTCGATGGGACCCACAGGACAGATATATATACAACAGCGACTCATTGAGTCAAGAATACAGATATAATATACAAAGATCCAAATCACCTTGAAAATGATAGAGCGTCCGGCTACGGACAAGATGCAAATGGGGCTAAGAGCCCTGAAGAATAACCAATGGCGTCCATAACCCCGCCCAGGCCAAGCCGGAAGGGTAACCCTGCTAACGACGTCGATCTCAAAACCTGCTCAAACAAAAGGGGTGCCGACAAAGGGCAAAGGAAAAGAGGAGCGTCGATCGAGGCGATGCACGGCGAGGCTAGAATTGGCGGTCCTCGCCTACATAGGTATGGTGGATCGAGCGGCGTGGGTGGCAGCATGCACTAAACAACCTATAGAGACTCGATGCAACTGGCGGCTATCAGAGAGGGGTGAGAAAGACCTATTCGGAACCATCCTAATACTACCATCAAACAAACCCATCCTGGTGTTTCCCCCTCGAGACCAAACGAGGAAGATAACCGAGGAACTCACACAGTTGGCAGTTTTATTTATTCAGTTATCGTTGCACCAATTACTAGTCAGGTATAGCTGGTCATCCTGATAAAATAAGCAGTGGGCAGTTTTATTTATTCATTCCGTTGTAGTTGCGACACTTACTAGTCAAATACAATTGGCATGAGATATCCCAAAACCCAGCAGTTGTTGGTACTTTTATTTAGCCATTCCGTTGTAGTTGCAATACTTACTAGTCAGATACAATGGTCGCAAGCGACAACCCAAACAAGCTATTGTTGGCAGTTTTATTTAGCCATTCCATTATAGTGAAGCTGATTACTAGTCATTATAAAGTCAAATTTATAGTACTACTTTAGTTATAGTTGTCTATGATCGAGATACTGTGCTCCAAGTCGTCCATAACCGCGGACACGGCTTTCAGAAAGTTTTACCCTGCAGGGGTGCACAAATAGCAACACACACTCGATCAACCTCGGAAAAACCAAATCAAAACCCAATGAGGCTTTCACGACAAAGCAATCACAGGATTCAGAAATATTTACGGGGGCCACCCCGTTGAGTACACCCGCAACGAAGTTAGCTGACTCTGAGACGGACTCAAGGTTTGTGGGGCCGGCTGTAAACGACTGGGAACCCAAAACTGGGCTTGTCGATACCGCGTAAACGGGTCACGATCCTAAACAGTACAGCTGCTCCTCGCACAATCGTAAATAAAGCAGTAAGGCATGGCATAAGCACAGGATAGTAAATAAAACCTCAAACTAGTTTGTGGCCCCAAGAAATAAGAATGAATCAAGATCTGGCTCAGGGGGGTCCCATAATCCTCCCGGATGTGGATAGCGCGAATATTCAAGGAACAGGTATCAAGCACTCGGGGTCCTACGGGACACAAGTGGACGGTTAACAACCAAATAACATCTATTGCCCACCTGTGCCTCTGCTTACCTACTTCAATTTTAGTTGTTAAACAGTAATTAAAGTTATGATCAACTCCATCAATAAACACACGACAATACTCCAACAACTGTGGTACTTGGCGTCACGCGACAGCACTTGAGCAAGCGACTACGACGCGCAGGTCCAACTATCTACCAATCAACAGGTAATAGGATGTGTCCAAGGCAATATAAGGCTGCAAGGGATATCACCGGTACGAGAACTAGAGCAACATCACGAGATAGCAATAGATCAGGGAGGAAATAAATACTATAAAAGTAAGATAGGTGGAAAGGGAAGATGCTGCTGAAAAACATTGCGAAGGTTCAACCGAAGATCGGGTCGACACTCGCATCAACTCAACGGCCTTATCCGCGAAGAAGCAAAACACTAGAATAAACACCGGATGCAATATTTAATACTACGGCAAAAGATCGGGCATGATGGATGTATGATGCATGACATGGCAAAGATGCGATGCAATTAGGCAATATTAAGCGGAAACCGGGGTCCCGACAATTAATTAAACGGTTCATGTTGTTTAGATACCCCACAATTTAAATGTTGTTTTAACATGGCAAAAGACAGCACAGGTTCGCTACACAAATTTAAATGAGGCCAATATAAGACTAGATTTGCCCGCATATGGACCCCATATTTAATTATGAAGTGAATCGGCATAAGGCCCCCAAACCACATGATATGATGCGAGCATGACAATTTAATATGCAACAGTTATAAAATATCATATTATAAAAATAGGGTCTTAGAAAGGGGTCACACATTAGGGTTCGGCGAAATTGGGCTCCGAGGGGTTCGGGGTCGGTCTCAGGGTCTGGATCTGGGGTTCGGTCTCGGCGGGATCGTTCTCGGATAACGGAGTAGATCTTGGCGTTCCACGAAGAAGGACTTGGGTCGGTGTCGGGGCGCGTCGGATTCGTTCTGGTCGGTGCCGATCTTGTCGTCGCGAAGATCTTGTCAGGTCGTCGGTCTTGTCGTTCGGGATGCAGAACTTGACGTCCTTTGGTCCCATGTCGACGGCCTTGGTGTCCTCGTTGGAGAACTCGGTGTATCCGTGTCGTGGTTCTTGTCGGGGTTCTCGGCTTCGGGCGCCAGGATCGGGCTTCGGATTCCGGGACCGGCGCGAGGTCTCGGCCATCAGATCCTTGGAGGAGGTCATGGCGGTTCCATCCAACCCATGAAGGAGATCTTGTCGCTTGGTATCCGTGTAGGAGAACTCGAGGTCGATGGCGAACTTGTTTGGTACCGGGGTTTTTTCGGAGATCTTGGCGACAAAAAGGATTCGATGCACTCGTGTACAGGGTCGGTGTTGTGTCTCTGAGGACGACCAAAACCAGCTTCATCAGTGTCACACAGATTCTCCGGGTTCAACATACGAGGTGTACATGAGCAGCTCCATCCATCAACACCCAACGTGCACCACATATATCGCTGGACACCAACACGGAGGTACGGTCCCAGGAGGCAGCGCACGGAGTGAGCTTGGCGATGGGGCGCTTGAGCAAAGCAAGCAGAGGCCGCCGGAGCTTGGTACGGAGGGAGCCCATGGCTCGCAGACGCGGGAAGGAGGAGGGAAGCACCAGCAGCAAGCGCGGCGTGTTGGACAGCGGACGGAGGCGAGCCGGGCGATGGTGGGGTCGGTGACGAGGGGCACGGGGCCGGCCGAAGGTGGCGCAAGGCAGAGAGAGGCGCTTGGGGAAGGTAGGGCGCGGAGCTCGGAGCCGGGAGGAGGCGAGGGGCGACGCGGCCGGAGGCGGCGGTAGGAGGAGGAAGGCGCCGGAGGGGTCGCGGCGGCGGGAGGTGCTCGGGGCGGCGCAGGGCGCGGTTCCTGGCGACGGGGGGGCCAGAGGCCAGAGGAGGTGGCGGCCGGGGAAGAGCGGACGGCGGAGGGAGGCCATAGAGGCGCGGCCAACGGGGAGGTAGAGGGCGGACGCGGGCGGAGGGAGGCGCGGGCGGCGAGTCGGGGTGGAGGCCACGGGCGGGGAGAGGAGGCGCGGGGCTAGCGCGGAGGAAGAGGGAGGAGCGAGGCGAGCTTGGCCGGCGAGAGGAGGGTGCGGCGCAGAGGAGAGGAGAGGGAGGGCCGGCGAGGCTAGATGCGGCCGAGAGGGTGTAACACCCTCAGAATCGGACCTATGCAAGTTTCAGCGAAACCCGCCAAACCCGCATAGAAACGATTCAAAGGTGCCCACCAGGCACTTTCGTGCGGGTGGAAAACGAAGTAATAACATTACACAACAGTCCTCGATGGGACCCATGCAGAGATATATATATGGCGACTCCATGAGTCAAGAATACGAATATATTATACAAAATCCAAATCACCTTGAAAATGATAGGCGTCCGACTACGGACAAGAAGCAAATGGGGCTAAGAGCCACGAAGAATAACCAATGGCGTCCATAACCGCCTGCCAAGCCGGAAGGGTAACCACGCTAACGGCGTCGATCTCAAAACCTGCTTAAACAAAAGGGTGCGGCAAAGGGCAAAGGAGGAAAGAAGGAGCGTCGATCTTGAGGCGAAGACGGCGAGGCTAGAATTCGGCGGTCCTCGCCTACATAGGTATGGTGGACTGAGCGGCAGCGGCAGCATGCATTAAACAACCTATAGAGACTCGATACAACTGGCGGTTATCAGAGGGGGTAAGAAAGACCTATTCGGATCCAACCTGAAACTAGCACCAAACAAACCCATCCTGGTGTTTCCCCCTCGAGACCAAACGAGGAAGTCAACCGAGGAACTCACACGGTTGGCAGTTTTACTTATTCAGTTATCGTTGCAGCAATTACTAGTCAGGTCTAGATGTTTCTCCTGATAAAGTAAGCAGTGGGCACTTTTAGTTAACCATTCCATGATAGTGGCAACACTTACTAGTCAGATACATTTATCATGAGATAACCCAAAAACCCAGCAGTTGTTGGTACTTTTATTCAGCCATTCCGTTGTAGTTGCAAGATTTACTAGTCAGGTACAATTGTCGCAAGCGACAACCAAACAAGCAATTGTGGGCAGTATTAATTAGCCATTCCATTATAGTGAAGCTGATTACTAGTCATTATAAGTCAAGTTTATAGCAGTAAACTTTAGTTATGCTTGTCTATGATCGAGATACTGTGCTCCAAGTCGTCCATATCCGCGGACACGGCTTTCAGAAAGTTTTACCGGCCGGGTGCACCAATAGCAACACACGCCGATCAACCTCGGAAAAACCAAATCAAAACCCAACGAGGCTTTCACGATGAACAATCACAGGATTCGAAATATTTCAGGGGCCACCCTTAAGTAGATTCCGCGAAGCTAGTGACTCGAGACGGCCTCAAGGTTTGGGTGGACGGCAATGATCGGGAACCCGAAAGTGTGGCTGGGCTTGTCGATACCGTAAACGTGTCCCGATCCTAAATAGATGCAGTGCTCCTCGCACAATCGTAAATAAAGCGGTAAAACATGGCATAAGTACAGGATAAATAAAACCTCAAACTAGTTTGTGGCCCCAAGAAATAAGACTGAATCAAGCTCGCTCAGGGGTCCCATATACCTCCCGGATGTGGATAGCGCGATAAATCAAGGAACAGTATCAAGTACTGGGGTCTTACGGGACACAAGTGGGCGTTCGGAAACCAAATATTTGCTATCACCCACCGATGCCTCTGCTTATTTCAATTTTAGTTGTTAAACAGAAATTAAAGTGACGATAAGTAAAACTAGAATCATCTCCATCGTCAACATGCGGCAATACATCAGCAACTGTGGCATATGACGCATAGCAACAAGACTGAGCAAGCGACTACGACGCGCAAGTCCAACTATCTACCAAACAACAGGTAATAGGGTGTGTCCAAGGCAATATAGGGCTGCACGGTATATCACAGGTACGGAAACTAAAGCATCGCAACACAGATAGCAATAGATCAACAGGAAGGGAGTAAATACTATAAAAGTAAGATAGGTAGAAAGGGGAAGATGCTCGCCTGAAAACATTGTCGAAGGGTTCATCCGAAGATCGGGGCGGAGCTCACATCAACTCAACGGCCTTATCCGCGAAGAAGCAAAACACTAGAAGGAACACCGGATGCAATATTTAATACAACGGCAGAAGATCGGCATGATGCATGTATGATGCATAGCATGGCAAGGTGCGATGCAATTAGGTCAAGATTAAGCGGAACCGGGGTCCCGACAATTAATTAGATGGTGCCAGTTATTTAGAAGGCCCGCAATTTAAATGTTGTTTAGTAATGCAACAGATGGAACCGGTTCGCTACACATGTTTAAATGAGGCCAATATAAGGCTAGGTTTGCCCGCATATGGGCCCCATATTTAATTATTAGGGGAATCGGCATAAGGCCCCCAAACCACAGATATGCATGTGAGTATGACAATTCAATATGCAACAAGTTGTTATTATCTTATAAAATAGGGTTCAAGGAAAAGGGGTCACACATCAGAGGGGGCTCGACGATCTTGGGGTTCCGGGGTTCGGGGTTGGTCTCAGGGTTCGACGGATCTGGGATTCGGGGTTCGGCGGAAGCGTTCTCGGATTCCGGGGTAGATCTTGCGCATCCGTGTCTTCGGTTCATGTTATGGGCTCGTCGCCTCATGCGGAGATCCTGGCGTCCGGAAGAGAGTACTTGTCGCGCATGTGGCCTTAGGGTTCGATGACGATGATCTGGTCGCTTGGCATCCGTGTGGGAGAACTCGAGGTCGATGGCGAACTTGCCCGGTACCGGGGTTCGGTCTCACTCTCCGGGTAGGAGGTCATGGCATTCCAGGATCGGTCTTGGAATCTGCTTCGGGATGAAGAGCTTGGTATTCGGCATCACCGGATCTTTGGCGGCTCGGGTCTTCGGTCTCCGTGTGGGCGATCTTGCCGATCTCACCTCGAAGGCCTTGAGGTTCCAGCTTTGAGGGTCGGTCTTGGCGTCCGAGGCAGTTCTTGGCGTCCGTGGTTCGGTCCAATCTCGACCATCGGGTCCACGATGGCATCATCGCCGTGTGGCGAAAACGGGTTCCGTGACGAAGATCTTGGGGTTCGTCTCCGGGCGATCTTGGCGAGGACTTGGGGTTTGAGGCGGACTTGCCGGCTGCTCTCACGCCGGAAGCGTGGGCTGAGGACGGAGGCGCAGAGCTCGGCGCAGAGGGCGAGCGGAAGGCGACGCCATGGCAGGGCGAGCGGGCGAAGAAGCGGAAGAAGCGACGCCTCGGTGGCTCGGGCGACGGCGGCGAGGTTGGCTCGGCAGGGCGCTGAGGCGCTGGGAGGCGGTCAGAGGCGACATGCGGGCGGCAGAGCCGGCGCGGCAGGTTGGCGCAGGCTGCAGTCATGAGAGGCGGGGTGGCGCGGAGGCGAAGCGAGGCGGAGAGGAGTCGCTGGCCATGGGAGTCGCGCAATGGCCGGAGGTGCACGCGGAGGAGGGGGCGGGGAGACCATGGCGAGGGGAGCCCGAGGCGGGGACGGCCGGTTGAGGGAGAGGGCGGCCGTGAGTGCAGTGTGGCCGGGCGAGGAGGCGGCCAAGGGCGGGGCGAGCGGGTGGCGCCGGAGGGAGGAGGGCCGGCGAGGGGCGGCAGGTGAGAGGAGGGAGCTCAGGGCGGGGGAGAGGGAAGGCCGGAGAGGGAGGAGCGGCCGAGAGGGGCGGAGATGGTGGCGGGGAAGCGAGGACGGCGGGGAGAGAAGGGGCGCAGCGTCGGGAGGTGAGGGACGGCAGGGGCGCGGGGTGTGGGGAGGAAGAACGCGTGCGGGATGAGGGAGCCGACAGAGGCCAGGGGACAGAGGGCGCTGGGTGGGGCCCAGATGGCAGGGTGGTTGACCGCGTGGGTGGGGATCTGGGCCACTGGCACGTGGGCCACAGGGGAGGGGGCCGATGGTTGCATGCGGGGTGGCGTGCGTGTGGGCAAGGCGTGTGGGGCTGGTGGGAGTGGTGTGTGGGTGAGTGTGAGGTGGAGGTGGAGAGAGGGTAGGACTAGGTGTCAGAATCTGATTGGGTGGGGGTTTGGGGTGTGCTGAGGTGGCGAGAGCTGATTGGACGGAGTGAGGTGGAGGGTTGGGTTGGGTAGATAGCTGGGTAGCTATAGAATTTAGGGTGGAACAGGTTGGGCCGATTATTATTCCTGGGGGTGGTCGTTCGGGTCGAGTTGGCCCGTTCGACTGCCCCCGCTAAAATAACTATAAATTTTATTTTTTTAATTGGACCATTTGCAAACCGATAGCAACAAAACAAAATACTCCGGAGCCCCGGGGTTTGGCGTTTGAATAAAGATGGGGCGTTTTAGAAAACAAAACGGGCTTAGCGAAAATAGTTTTGGCAAACAATGCATGATGATGACGATGCAATGCACAAATTCAACGCGATTTTCTAGTAGTGGTTTTGCGGGATGCCACAATTCGACACCACTAACAATGGATATCGCCCTCGAGATCCGCCTCATGGTACCAGAAGGAAGGTCGGCGATCTGCGTCTTCTCGCTTCATGTAGATCCTCGTGACACCACTAACGAGGGTTCCTCCTTCATCTTGAAATTGGCGACACCACCAACAAAGGGTCGTTGTTCCTGATCGTCGAGATAACATTCCGGGGAAACAAAGGACGAAGTTAAAGGTAAGGCCACCTCTGACTTCCGTTAGAAGAGGGAAAAGTTACATTGATCCACCAGTTCGATGTACGTAATGAGAAGAGTCGGGTAGGGTGATCAGTCCATCCATCCACACTATCAACTCTATACATGAGTATGAGAATCGTGCAACTCAACTCTCGAGATTCGATCAAGATCTTCATAGGCGGTATCCGGAACAAAGGGGTGATGCCAGCAGAAATCGTATGAAAGACACAATGATTAGGTTCCGCGATGGTTCCATTGGCATGAACAACACATGCTCAAGGTATACTCCAACTTCACCAATGCTCGTCCTTCTCATATGTTTTCCAACGACACAGATATCCAGCAAGGAACACATATGGACAAAGCGCCCAAGAACAAAAGATTGGATGAAGGGCACAACAGACAAGTTGCAGATTGATGATCGTAGCACCTCCGTTACAAAAGGAGGAAAACGAAACCCTGAAGGTACGACGGAGACCCAACCACGAGAAATCCTGGACTCGAAGAGAGAGAAGAGAGCGGATTCAAAACACGTAGAGGTAAGAGGAGAATAGCAGAGGGGTAAGGAGTAAAATCAGACCTAATCAGAACTATCCAACCGATTTTGCAAAATAGTTTTGACACTCTACTTCGGCCGTTAGCTAGGTTATCCTACAGGCTGGACTTGTGGGGTATCGCAACTGCTGAGCTCTGATACCACTCTGTAACACCCTCAGAATCGGACCTATGCAAGTTTCAGCGAAACCCGCCAAACCCGCATAGAAACGATTCAAAGGTGCCCACTAGGCACTTTCGTGCGGGTGGAAAACGAAGTAATAACATTACACAACAGTCCTCGATGGGACCCACAGAACAGATATATATATAACAGCGACTCCATGAGTCAAGAATACAGATATATTATACAAAAATCCAAATCACCTTGAAAATGATAGAGCGTCCGACTACGGACAAGAAGCAAATGGGGCTAAGAGCCCTGAAGAATAACCAATGGCGTCCATAACCACCTTGCCAAGCCGGAAGGGTAACCCCGCTAACGGCGTCGATCTCAAAACCTGCTTAAACAAAGGGTGCCAAAGGGCAAAGGAAAAGAAGGAGGCGTCGATCGAGGCCAGTACACGGCGAGGCTAGAATTCGGCGGTCCTCGCCTACATAGGTATGGTGGACTGAGCGGCAGCGGCAGCATGCATTAAACAATCTATAGAGACTCGATACAACTGGCGGTTATCAGAGGGGGTAAGAAAGACCTATTCGGATCCAACCTGAAACTAGCACCAAACAAACCCATCCTGGTGTTTCCCCCTCGAGACCAAACGAGGAAGTCAACCGAGGAACTCACACGGTTGGCAGTTTTACTTATTCAGTTATCGTTGCAGCAATTACTAGTCAGGTCTAGATGTTTCTCCTGATAAAGTAAGCAGTGGGCACTTTTAGTTAACCATTCCGTGATAGTGGCAACACTTACTAGTCAGATACATTTATCATGAGATAACCCAAAAACCCAGCAGTTGTTGGTACTTTTATTCAGCCATTCCGTTGTAGTTGCAAGATTTACTAGTCAGGTACAATTGTCGCAAGCGACAACCAAACAAGCAATTGTGGGCAGTATTAATTAGCCATTCCATTATAGTGAAGCTGATTACTAGTCATTATAAGTCAAGTTTATAGCAGTAAACTTTAGTTATGCTTGTCTATGATCGAGATCGTGCTCCAAGTCGTCCATATCCATGGACACGGCTTTCGAAAGTTTTACCCGGCCGGGTGCACCAATAGCAACACACGCCGATCAACCTCGGAAAAACCAAATCAAAACCACGAGGCTTTCACGATCGAACAATCACAGATTCAGAAATATTTCGGGGCCACCCTTAAGTAGATTCCGCAAGCTAGCTCGAGACGGCCTCAAGGTTTGGGTGGACGGCGTAACGATCGGGAACCCGAAGTGTGGCTGGGCTTGTCGATCACAGAACGTGTCCCGATCCTAAAGCGATCAGTGTGCTCCTCGCAATCGTAAATAAAGCGGTAAAACATGGCATAAGTACAGGATCGTAAATAAAACCTCAAACTAGTTTGTGGCCCCAAGAAATAAGACTGAATCAAGCTCGCTCGGGGGTCCCATATACCTCCCGGATGTGGATAGCGCGATAAATCAAGGAACAGGTATCAAGTACTCGGGGTCTTACGGGACACAAGTGGGCGTTCGGAAACCAAATATTTGCTATCACCCACCGATGCCTCTGCTTATTTCAATTTTAGTTGTTAAACAGAAATTAAAGTGACGATAAGTAAAACTAGAATCATCTCCATCGTCAACATGCGGCAATACATCAGCAACTGTGGCATATGACGACACGCAACAGCACCTGAGCAAGCGACTACGACGCGCAAGTCCAACTATCTACCAAACAACAGGTAATAGGGTGTGTCCAAGGCAATATAGGGCTGCACGGTATATCACAGGTACGGAAACTAAAGCATCGCAACACAGATAGCAATAGATCAACAGGAAGGGAGTAAATACTATAAAAGTAAGATAGGTAGAAAGGGGAAGATGCTCGCCTGAAAACATTGTCGAAGGTTCATCCGAAGATCGGGGCGGAGCTCACATCAACTCAACGGCCTTATCCGCGAAGAAGCAAAACACTAGAAGGAACACCGGATGCAATATTTAATACAACGGCAGAAGATCGGCATGATGCATGTATGATGCATAGCATGGCAAGGTGCGATGCAATTAGGTCAAGATTAAGCGGAACCGGTGTCCCGACAATTAATTAGATGGTGCCAGTTATTTAGAAGGCCCGCAATTTAAATGTTGTTTAGCAATGCAACAGATGGAACCGGTTCGCTACACATGTTTAAATGAGGCCAATATAAGGCTAGGTTTGCCCGCATATGGGCCCCATATTTAATTATTAGGGGAATCGGCATAAGGCCCCCAAACCACAGATATGCATGTGAGTATGACAATTCAATATGCAACAAGTTGTTATTATCTTATAAAATAGGGTTCGAGGAAAAGGGGTCACACATCAGAGGGGGCTCGACGATCTTGGGGTTCCGGGGTTCGGGGTTGGTCTCAGGGTTCGACGGATCTGGGATTCGGGGTTCGGCGGAAGCGTTCTCGGATTCTGGGGTAGATCTTGCGCATCCGTGTCTTCGGTTCATGTTGTGGGCTCGTCGCCTCATGCGGAGATCCTGGCGTCCGGAAGAGAGTACTTGTCGCGCATGTGGCCTTAGGGTTCGATGACGATGATCTGGTCGCTTGGCATCCGTGTGGGAGAACTCGAGGTCGATGGCGAACTTGCCCGGTACCGGGGTTCGGTCTCACTCTCCGGGTAGGAGGTCATGGCATTCCAGGATCGGTCTTGGAATCTGCTTCGGGATGAAGAGCTTGGTATTCGGCATCACCGGATCTTTGGCGAAGGGCTCGGGTCTTCGGTCTCCGTGTGGGCGATCTTGCTGATCTCACCTCGAAGGCCTTGAGGTTCCAGCTTTGAGGGTCGGTCTTGGCGTCCGAGGCAGTTCTTGGCGTCCGTGGTTCAGTCCAATCTCGACCATCGGGTCCACGATGGCATCATCGCTGCGGGCGAAACGGGTTCCGTGACGAAGATCTTGGGGTTCCGGCCCGGGCGATCTTGGCGAGGGGACTTGGGGTTTGCGGGCGGACTTGCCGATCGCGGCTCGCGTCGAAGCGCGTGGGCTGAGGACGGAGGCGCAGAGCTCGGGCCAGCAGAGGCGGAAGGCGACGCCAGTGGCGAAGCGGGATCACTGGCGGAGCCTGGCCAGGGCGGAAGAGGGCGAGGGCGACGCTGCTCGGGTGGCTCGGGGCGGACGGGCGAGGTTGGCTCGGCCGCAGGCGCTGCTGAGGGCAGGCGGCAGAGCGTGGCGGGCGGGCGGCGGCGAGGTTGGCGCGGGCGCCAGTGGGAGTCGCGAGGCGGGGTGGCGCGGAGGCGAGGCGGAGAGGTGCGGGTCGCGAGAGGGAGTCAGCATGGCGGGCCAGGCCGAGGTGCACGCGGAGGAGGCGGGGAGACCACGGCGAGGCCGAGACGGCCGGGTTGAGGGAGAGGCGACCGCGGCTGCAGTGTGGCCGGGCAGCGAGGCGGCCAAGGGCGGGCGAAGGGTGGCCGGAGGGAGGAGAGGGCAGCGAGGGCGGTGAGAGGAGGGAGCTCAGGGCGGGGGAGAGGGAAGGCCGGAGAGGGAGGAGCGGCCGAGAGGGGCGGAGATGGTGGCGGGGAAGCGAGAACGGCGGGGAGAGAAGGGGCGCAGCGTCGGGAGGTGAGGGACGGCAGGGGCGCGGGGTGTGGGGAGGAAGAACGCGTGCGGGAGGAGGGAGCCGACAGAGGCCAGGGGACAGAGGGCGCTGGGTAGATGGCAGGGTGGTTGACCGCGTGGGTGGGGATCTGGGCCACTGGCACGTGGGCCACAGGGGAGGGGGCCGATGGTTGCATGCGGGGTGGCGTGCGTGTGGGCAAGGCGTGTGGGGCTGGTGGGAGTGGTGTGTGGGTGAGTGTGAGGTGGAGGTGGAGAGAGGGTAGGACTAGGTGTCAGAATCTGATTGGGTGGGGGTTTGGGGTGTGCTGAGGTGGCGAGAGCTGATTGGACGGAGTGAGGTGGAGGGTTGGGTTGGGTAGATAGCTGGGTAGCTATAGAATTTAGGGTGGAACAGGTTGGGCCGATTATTATTCCTGGGGGTGGTCGTTCGGGTCGAGTTGGCCCGTTCGACTGCCCCCGCTAAAATAACTATAAATTTTATTTTTTTAATTGGACCATTTGCAAACCGATAGCAACAAAACAAAATACTCCGGAGCCCCGGGGTTTGGCGTTTGAATAAAGATGGGGCGTTTTAGAAAACAAAACGGGCTTAGCGAAAATAGTTTTGGCAAACAATGCATGATGATGACGATGCAATGCACAAATTCAACGCGATTTTCTAGTAGTGGTTTTGCGGGATGCCACAGAGGGGCACCGAAGGCGGTGGCCGGAGGACGGGTAGGGGCGCGCCGGCGGTGGAGCTCAAAGGGAGGCGGTCGGGGGCGGCGGTTGCTGCGGGACAGGGAAGGAGAGAGGCGGGGAGTGCGGCGCGAGGTTGGGGATGGAGGCGAGCGGGGAGAGAGAGGATAGGTGGTGGGGCCGGGTGGGTGCCAGGGGGTGAGAGAGAGGGGTGGGTGCGGTGTGTGTTGTGTGCGTGTGGGGTGGGGCCGGGCTGGCAGAGGGAGTGGGGAGTGGGGGTGAGAGAGGGGATTTCTGGTGAGGTGGCAGGTGGCTATTGGTGGGGTTTTGGGGAGAGGTGAGGTGGCGACATAGGATATGTTGGGGTGAGGTGGAGGTGTTTGGGTAGATTAGATTGGGGTAGAAAAGGATTTAGGGTGGACCGGATTGTAGGTAGTCTGGTCCGATTGGGCCTCTGGCCTGACCGGTCGGACTGCCTCTCTGGACAAAATATTTTATTGTTTTAATTTTATTTGTAAAACATTTTTGTAAATACTTTTTATACAAATAAAAGATCTGAACAGACCGATGATTTAATTTGAAATAAAGACGGGGGTTATTTAGAAAACAAAACTAGGCGTTTCGAAATAGTTTCAGACAAACAATGCATGATGATGACGATGCAATGCACAAAAACAACGCGATTTTCTAGTAGTGGTTTTTGCGGGATGCCACATTTCTATATAAGAGGAAAAGGCCTCAAAACATTTCGCAAGAACTTGGGAGTCAAGACCAAACTCATTACTAATATCACGGAAGCCGCCAGTTCCCATAAAAGATTTAATGCATTCATAATCACAGTTTATACCTGACTTTCTTCCTTTGTCATTCTCCCAAGCTTCAGTGTTCTCTTGAATACGGTCTAGGAGATCCCATTTAGCTTCTTCCTTCATACGTGTGAATGATCCAGCACAGGAAGCATCCAATAAATCTTTATCATGAAGAGAAAGCCTAGCATAAAAGTTATTGATAATAATATTATTAGAGAGTTCATGAATAGGACATTTAAGCATTAGTAACTTCAATCTCCCCCAAGCTTGAGTTGTACTCTCTCCATCATGAGGCCAAAAGTTATATATCAGATTTCTATCCTTATGAATCTCACTGGGAAGATAAAATTTTGAATAAAAGAGAGATGCAATTTCCTCTCATTCCATGGATTCCCCATTCTTCAGCAACTTATACCATTCTTCAGCTCTCCCTTTCAAGGATATGGAGAGTAACTTATTCTTCACCTGTTCAGTTGTGATACCTGCACACTTAAACAACCCGCATAATTTATGGATAAAAAGCAAATGATTACCAGGATGGACAGTTCCATCCCCTAAATAATAATTATCCATAACACGATCAACAATACTTGTAGGTATCTTAAAAGGATCTATCTCAACAGGTGGTAGTTCATCTACTACCCTAACAGTGGTAGTAGTTTTCCCAAATAGAAAACCAAGTGGGTTATCCATATTGAAAACAAAGCAACAAACAGAAACAAAAAGCAATACTCACAGTAGAAGTTTCCTTTACCAGTTCCACTCTTCAATAGGGCTTCACTCCCCGACAATGGCGCCAGAAAATAGTCTTGATGACCCACAAGTATAGGGGGTGTATCGCAGTACATTCGATAAATATGAGTGTCGATCCCAACGAGGAGCAGAAGGTGTTGACTAGTGGTATGGAGCGGGAAATCTCTGTAAATACTTAGCAAACGGATTTTTAGGTGTTTTCTGATAAAGCAACAAAACAAAGTGCAAGTAATAAAGACAACGAACAACTGCAGCAAGTGGCCCAATCCTTTCTTAGCAAAGGACAAGCCAGTGGAAATACTTATAAGGACCAAACGTTCTCGAGGACACATGAGAATTCTGTCAAGTGGTTTCGCTTCAAATAGCTGAGTACCTTTCTTTGGTGTTGTAAGTGTTGTGTGGGTGAACCTGTGCTAACATACCGACCTTACTTGGACTAATACATACTTGTGATTAAACCCCCTGCAAGCATCCGCGACTATAGGAAATTAATTAAGATATGAATCTAACCACAACCTTAAACTCTGAGATCCTACACTCCTTGTGCAAAGGTGTCCTAATGGGGGTTCAGGTTTCTATCACTCCGGCAACCCCACAATTAGTAGCCAAATACACAATGCATTCCCCTAGGCCCATAAATGGTGAAGTATCATGTAGTCGACGTTCACATGACACCACTAGAAGAATAGCACCACAACTTAAATACTAAACCATTGAATAATAACTCAACACAAATCCACTACTAACAACATGACTTCTGCCATGTCCTCAAGAACTAAACGAACTACTCACGAGACATCATATGGATCAAGATTAAAGATGATATGATAATGGATAAAAATCTGAACATAAACAATAATCCAATGGTTCCACTCACAAGCATCAACTACAATAGTAATCAACACCAGGAAAGTCTCCCCTAAGAACTATGCAAGTATTCAACACGATTGTTACAACGGGATGGAGTAATGATGATGGTGCTGGTGGAGATATGGTGTGTATGATGATGATAATTCCGATAAAGTCTAGCTTGACGATGGTGTTGATGGCAACGATCTCCCCTCTCCGGGAAGGGATTTCCCCGGCAGAAATCTATCTACCGGAGAGCTATTTCCTTCTCGGTGTTTTCCGCCCCGCAGAAGCGGCAGGAATATTTCTGTGGTCGCTCTTTTGGCATTAGGATTCCGAGGGGAAGATATAGGCAGGAGGGCATAGTCGGAGGCCGGCTAGGTGGGCCACACCTGCCCTATGCACGGCCTAGGGGGGACCCACGCCTAGGGGGGTGTGGGCCCCCTATGGCCCAACTACGCCTCCCCTTCTGGCTTCCTTAGTCTTCTAGGAATATATAAGTTTCCAATATTTTTCTGGAATTTTTCTGATCTTCACGAAATTGCATCAAAACACCTGCTTTTCCATCAGAATCCTGACTCCGGCGGTTTATCCTCTAAGAATCATCCAACATGCAAAAACAGAGGAAAAGACATAAGCAACACCTCATAATAAGACATATATCAATGAATAGCAAATTATGATATAGAATGGTGATGCAAATTGGACGTATCAATGTCATGCAGAGCCCTCCAAATACATATCTTCACTTTACTTGGCACCTTAAGTTTCCAAAGAATTTCCCAAACAGGATTATGATATGAAGAATCCAGCTCTGCTCGATCCAGCTTATGACCATGTAGATGATTCCATTGCACATAGTATGCTGATCTCACAGAGAAGGTACCATACTTTGTCATATGCCAAGCAATAAAATCGCCAGGTTTATTTTCACTCAAAGAAATTCTCAGAATTCTCATAGCATCAATTGGATTAAAGATTTCCTTCACCATCACTTCATCCCATTGCATTGTATCCAAATTAATAAGTTCCCTAACATTCTTCAGCAGTATTTGGCCTTTTGGGGTTTGAACCGTTCTATCTGGGCTACCAGGAACCCTTGGGTATTCCCATATGTTAATCGACTCCCCATTACCAATTCTCCAAATTAAACAAAGCTTAAGAACATTTAAGCCTGCAACTATACTCTGCCAAGTATAATATGAACCTTTTTTCGGACTAGATTTTAAAAGGTTTCCATAAGGATAGTATTTAGATCTTAGTATTTGAGCACATAATGAATCAGGGTTTAAGATTAACCGTCAACCTTGTTTTGCCAACATAGCCAAATTAAATGCATGTAGGTCCCGGAATACCATACCACCAAGTTTCTTCTGGATACACATCTCCCACCAAGCCATCCAGTGCATACGGTGTTTTTCTTCCGTATCTACCCACAAGAAACTTGCCATTGCATCAGTTATATCTTTTAATAGTTTTTTGGGGATATTAAAAACAGACATAGCATACACTGGTATCGATTGTATAACTGCTTTCAGCAATATTTCCTTACCACACGTTGAAAGGAACTTCTCCTTCCATCCTTCCAGCCTTTTGATAATCCTTTCTAGCAAATACATGAAGCTATAACTTCGGTCCACCCCTACCATTGCAGGTAATCCGAGGTATTTATCAGATAAAGCTTCCGTCATAATGTTTAGTTCAGTACACAATCATGCCCTGACATCCGGATCAACATTAGGGCTGAAATACATTCTGCACTTGGCCTCACTAACCAACTGTCCCGGTCTTGCACAATATTGATCAAGTACCTGTCTCAACGAGGTTGCATTAGTCATATATGCCTTCATAAGAATTAGGGAATCATCAACAAAGAGTAAATGAGATACTGATGGTGCATTTCTGCAGACCCTGACACCTTCCATACCACGAACCTCCTCTCTATGAGCCAGTAAACTCGATAGTCCCTCTGCACAAATCAGAAATAGATAGGAAGATAGTGGATCTCCCTATCTAAGGCCTCTACTAGGAATAAAAGAATCAGTTTCTTAATTGTTGAATCTGATCTTGTACTTCATAGAACGAACACACATCATTAGAAGATCAATAAAATCTTGCTGAAAACCAAGTCTTCTCATCATACTTTAAAATCCCGTTCAACTCTGTCATAGGCGTTATACATATCCAGCTTCACAGCATAATACCCCCATTTTCCTTTATTTTTAGTTTCAATCTTATGTAAACATTCATATGCAATCAGAATGTTATCAGTGATCAATCTTCAAGGAACAAAAGCACTTTGTACAGGTGATATAACCTCATCAAGAATATGTTTCAACCAGAAAGCAAGCATTTTAGAGATTACCTTATAGAGGACATTCCATAGACTTATTGGCCTATATTGGATAACCAGTTCTGGATTTGCCACCTTCGGAATTAGCACGGTCACTATATCATTCTAGCCTTCTGAGATAGTTTTATTATTAATTGACGCCAACACTTCTGCAGTCAGAATATCTCCCAAAATATGCCAACATTTTTTAAAGAATATTGCATGGATACCATATGATCTGGGTGCTTTCGTATCACCAATTGAGAACATCACCTTCTTGACATCCTCAGCCGAAAAGGGTCTAAGAAGTTGTTCATTCATTAGCTGATTCACCTTTGGATTAACTTTGTTTAGCAAGTCAGGGTCAGGTCCTTCAAACTCGGTAGTAAACAGTCCTGCGAAATACTGAGATATCAGAGGATTTAGATTAGCCACTCCTTCCACCCAAACTCCATTTTCACCCTTTAGTTTTTTGACGGTATTCTTTCTTCTTCGCTCATTTGCAAAATTATGAAAATATGAAGTGTTTCTATCCCCATGTTGGAGCCAATTCAGTCTATTTCTCCGAGCCCAGTGAATCTCCTCCTTTTCTAACATGGATTCAATTTCTTTTGTTATTTCTCGCTGTTCTGCAATGCTTTCATCCGACATAGGTCCATTAGCGATCTGCTCCAGTTCTCATTGTGCCTTGCGGATATTTTTCTTCCTTTTTTGCAAGACAGACTTATCCCATTTTTGAAGCTGATCATGAACATAAGATAATTTACCTGCCAATGAATTATTTTGAACCATTGGCCTGGCATGTTCCCATGCATCCTCAACAACCTGCCGGAATTGGGCCTCCTTGAGCCACTTAACTTCAAACAGAGAACCGTCGGCCCAACAACGATAATGTCCTCCTCCTTATCAAATTCCATCATAAATGGATGATGTCAGAATGACTATACTCCATATTCTGAAGCACCGCATCCCCAAATTTTTAAGTTCCACGCTTCATTTGTCAAGGCTCGATCCAACCTTTCTCTTATTTTCCCCCTATGCCAAGTAAATTTATTGCCAGTGTACCCAAAATTTGAGAGGTTGCACTCTTTCATAGTATCTTTGAAAGCATGCGTATAGTGCCAGGGTCGAGGATTCCCCCCTCCTTTTCAAATGGATACACAATTTCATTAATGTCTCCCATCACGAGCCATGGCATATTCACCAAAGTGTGCAGATATCGAAAATACTGCATGTAAGATGTTTATCTTGCCAGCGCAGCTCTCCATAGAAACCAGTGAAATGCCAAACATTCTCTACCCCAATCCCCACCTCAATGTCGATATAATTTTTTGTTTTATACCGAAGTGAGATTTGGACTTCCTTCTTACACAGCAGTAACAGCCCACCACTTTGACAGTCACTCTTTACCACCTCTTTACAATCCATTTGCAATCTTTGCTTCAAACATTCTGCCTGCCACTCCTCAAGGTGAGTTTCTGACAGAAATAAAATATCCGGGTTACTCCGCTTAGTAAAGTTCAGCAGAGCCCGGACGGCTATGTCCCGTTGAAGGCCGCAGCCATTGTATCCTATGATTTTAATTGCTCCCGGCGATCCTCCTCCTCGGAGGTCGCCGATATCAAATTATCATCCATCTCCAAACTGTCCTCCCTGTCCTTCCTTTATCTTTTTACAACCTGCACATTTTGAGGGGTTGTCATACCGTTTGTATTAGTAATGACCCCAATTCTCCAGCATCTTAATCTTGTCAGCTACATTAACATTACCCTTCTCCACCTGACTGCTATCTGGGGAATTGATCCGACCATTTGCATCAATCAATCTCTTTTGTGTAGCAAATCGTTTTTCCTTCTTCATCAAGTTCATTTAACCCTATATCCATGTCCTCTGTTTCATATCTATTTGGGTCGCCAGGCCTTCCACCAGCCCCACGCCCTCTGCCTCCAAAACCTCCACGAGAACCTCTTCCCCTACCCTCACCAGTAGGAGCCACTGGTTCATACTTTACCAGTAGATCATCACCCCATTCACATTTATCAGGTTCATGTATTCCATCACCGCATTCAGTTACAATATCCCAATAAGGCCACAGAAGTGGCAGAAATCTAGGATCCTTTCATAGTAGATAGGATAATTTTTCCTCTCTTTCAGATTTATCGGGACAAAGCGCACTCGAAGTTTGTTCAGGTCGAGATGAACCCTAGCCCTCAGATATTTTGATGTGTTGATCCTCCCCTCATTAACAATAACATTGAATGGTGGTTCACCAACCTTCTTAGTAACTTTTTCAGCCAACTCTTTCTTCTTCATCAAACCATCAGGGATTCCCTGAATCCTTGATCAGACCGAAATCCTATCTAGTTTGTAGTCATGGACATTTGAGAATCCATCATATTCAGCAAGAACTATAGCAGCGCCACGAAACAACCACGGGACACTATCCATGACGCGATTCCAATCTCCCAAGCACTGAAACTGGATGAGGAAAAGATTCGTCCGCATAGCTTTAAAGGTGACATCCTGGACAGCCGCCCACGCATTACGCATCTGCTTAAACATGGCGGCGTGGCTGAACGCTTTTGTTGTATGAACCCTAAAAAAGCGCTAACCAGTGAACATCTCCAATCAGCTCCTCTAGATCCTCAGAGAAGTCTAGATCTGTCTCCTCCTCTCCACAAAGCTTCAAACCCTCAAAGCGTTCCTCCAAATCATTGTCCTGGGTGTAGGGTTTCGACCCGCTTCCATCTTCCTCTCCCGTCTCCACCCCCGATGGAGTTGACGACGGAACGCGTGGATCCTCCATGCAATAGCAGGTTAGGGGCGAATAGGCATGGATCGCACCTCTCCAAACCAGATCACCCAGCTAATCGAAGAGAAGCACGATGATCTATGGACTCCTACTGTAGCATCGCCAGGAGGAAGTAGGGAACCCTAGCGTACTAGGGGAAAGAGGACCTGTGCGTCCACACACCGAGGCTAAGATAATGCTAACGTATTCCCAAAAACTCTTTTCTAGCCAAACCGTCATGTACCGGTGTCCCATCTATCATCTATTTTGCTTTGATATTTTTCTTTTTTTGACATTATTACGCCAGCTTGTCTTTTTAACATAAACTTACTAATTGAAACATAACTGAAATTTTTATAAAACAAGATTGAAACATGAGTGAAGCTGTGATTTTTTTTTTGGAACTGTAGGAGACGTTTCACAAGTTTCGGACATGTTTCACAAGTTTCACAAAATTTTCAGTTTTTTGGCCAGCACATGGACGACGTCATGCTGATGTGGCACTACAGTACATAGCGGTGCCTTTAGAATCCCCGGGTCCACGACCATCCTTCTTGTTTCTCTCCAACCTTCTCTCATCATCTCTTTCCATACCCCAATGCCTACCCAAGTCCCCCCCGTTTGTTCTCCTAACCCACGATGCCCCGAATGTGAAGCACTAAGATCTAAGGTGAGGCGAGCGAGCGGGAGAGGGAGGAAGGGGACTAGAGGACAAAAGGAGAGAGGACTAGGCAAGAAAGTGTAGGGTTTCGCGGAATAGTAAATCAAAATTTTCTACGGATGCGAACAGAAGGGAAGCCAAGATCTAATCTAGGAGATGCAAACAACGAGAGGGATTGGATTAGATCTTCATACCCTTGAAGATTCGCACAGCGGAACGTTCATCGGAACGTGGGTGATGTAGTCGTACTCGCTTCTCCTCCTCGCGATCCGATCCGATCTAGCACCACAAGTGGCGGTGCCTCCGTGAGATGAACACGTGCAGCACCTCGACGTCTCCTCCTTCCTTGGACCAGCAAGTATGGTGGAGAGATGGGTTGGATCTACAACGCGACGGCGCGGTGCAATTGATGGAGAGTTTCTGCAGCAGGGCTTCGCCTACACACAGCCGGGAGGGAGAGAGAGAGAGGAGGGCAGCAGGGCGACTGGCTTGAGGGGAAGGTGTGTGGGGTGGTGCGCCCCCAGCCCTCTTTATATAGAGGGGTGGGGAGTCAACCCTAGCCCCTCCCCCAAGCCAAAACCGGCGGCCAAGGAGGAGGAGTGGGGGGCAAGGAAACCCCCCCCCCTCTTCTAGAAGGTCCAACTAGGGTTTTATCCCCTCTTGGCCGGCTGGGCCCTATGGGCCTTGTGCCCTGGCCCAGAGCGGCCAGGGCACTCCCTCATAGGCCCATGCCCCCTCCCGGAAGGTCGGACCACGTTGGCCCCCTTCTGGAAGGTTCTAGAAGCTTCCGGTACAATACCGATTAACCCGGAACAATTCCGAACTCCAAAAACTGCACTTCCTTATATGAATCTTATTCTCCGGACCATTCCGGAACCTCTCGTGATGTCCCGGATCCCATCCGAGACTCCGAACAAAAACTCATAAACCAATTATCCAATCTATCCTAGCGTCGAGACACGTTAAGTGTGTGACCCTGCGGGTTCGAGAATATGCAGACATGATCTTCTATCAATAATCAACAATGGGTCTGAAACCCATATTGACTCCACACATTCATCGATGATCATATCGTATGAACCACGATGCCAGATTCAATCAATCCCATATATATATATATATATTCCCTTTGTCTCGCGATATTTTACTTGCCCGAGATTTGATCGTATGCGTCATACCTAGTTCAATCTCGTTCACAAAAATACTTTACTCGTTCCGTAATCCGATATCACTTTGTGATTAACTCCTTAACCACATGCTTGCAAGCGGTGTTGATATCGATTACCGAGTGGGCCCGAAGTATATCTCTCCGACTTGGGAGGGACAAATCCCATCTCGATACATACAACCCAACAGATACTTTCCGATCACCTAAGAGACACCTTTATGATCACCCTCTCATAGGATGACGTTTGATGACCTCAAAGCTTTCTTCCGATACCAGGGAGTTGTATTATCTCATGGTCCAAGGAATACAATATTTGACATAAGAAAAGCTTCGCAAAGATGAACACGATGACACGATCTAATTGCTTCGCTTATTTTGGGTTTGTCCATCATATCATTCTCCCAATGATATGATCTCATTATTAATCGACAACTCATGTCCATGGGTAGGAAACCTTAACCATCATTAATCAATGAGCTAGTCCATAGAGGCGTACTAGGGACACGGTGTTGTTTACAAACCACACAAGTATTAAAGTTTCCGCTTAATACAATTCTAGCATGGAATATAAACATTATCATGAACAAGAATTATAATAATAACATCTTTATTATTGCCTCTAGGGCATAATTCCAACAGTCTCCCACTTGCACTAGAGTCAATAATCTAGTTTACATTTGGCAACAATCTCACACCCATGGCACTGAGGTGCTGATCATGTTTTACACGTGGAAGAGGTTTAGTCAATGGATCTGCGACATTCAGATCTGTATGTACTTTGCTAATCTTCAGATCTCCATCTTCTATATAATCTCGGATTATATGAAACTTGCGGTTGATATGCTTGGTCTTTGGATGATATCTTGGTTCCTTAGCGAGTGCTATGGCGCCAGTGTTGTCACACAATATCTCCAGTGGGTCCAATGCACTTGGAACCTCGCCAAGCTCAGTGATGAAGTTTCTGATCCTAAACTCCTTCACTTGACGCTTCTGCAGCAGCCATGTATTCCGCTTCTACTGTAGATCCCGCGATCACGCTTTGCTTGCAGCTTCTACAGCTCACAGCTCCTCCATTCAAAATATACACGTATCCTGTCTGAGATTTAGAATCATCCTTGTCGGTGTCGAAACTAGCGTCGACGTAACCTTTTACGACGAGCTGTTCATCACTCCCATAGACTAAGAACATTTCTTTGGTCCTATTTAGTTACTTTAGGATGTTCTTCACGGCTGTCCAGTGTTCCACTCCTGGATCACTTTGATACCTGCTCGTCAAACTAAGAGCATTGGACACATCCGGTCTAGTACACAGCATGGCATACATGATAGAACCTATGGCCGAGGCATAAGGCACTTTTCTCATAGCTTCCCTATCATTTACCATAGCTGGACACTGAGCCTTGCTCAATATCTTACCTGACAACATAGGCACTGAACCTTTCTTTGGCTTATCCATTCTGAACCTTTTCAGAACTTTGTCTAGGTATGTACTCTGGCTTAAAGCTATCAGGCGTCTTTGTCTATCACTATAGATTTTGATGCCCAATATATAAGCAGCTTCACCTAGGTCTTTCATTGAAAAACACTTGTTCAAATAACTCTTCACATCGTTAAGCATGTTGATGTCATTTCCAATAATCAATATGTCATCCACATATACTACCAGAAACGTCACCGAGATCCCACTCACTTTCTTGTAGATGCAAGCTTCATAGCAATTTGGAACAAATCCAAAGCTCTTGATCACTTGATCAAAATGAAGGTTCCAACTCCGAGATGCTTGCTTCAGTCCATAAATGGAACGCTGAAGTTTGCATACTTTATCAGCATCCTTAGGATCGACAAAACCTTCGGGTTGCATCACATACAACTCTTCATCAATGTTGTCATTGAGGAAAGCAGTCTTGACATCCATCTGCCATATTTCATAATCATGAAATGCAGCAATTGCTAATAGAATCCGAATGGACTTAAACATCGCTACGGGAGAGAAAGTCTCATCGTAGTCAACACCTTGAACTTGTCGAAAACCTTTCGCAACAAGTCGTGCTTTATAGACGGTAACATTACCATCCGCGTCCGTTTTCTTCTTGAAGATCCATTTGCACTCAACGGCCTTTCGGTCGCTAGGAGGGTCCACCAAAGTCCATACTTGGTTTTCGCTCATGGATCCCAATTCGGATTTCATGGCTTCCAGCCATTTCTCAGAGTCTGGGCTCATCATCGCTTCCTCATAGTTCGTAGGTTCACTGTCTTCTACTAACAAGACAGTCAAGACAGGGTTGCCGTACCACTCAGGAGGGGCACGCGACCTTGTCGACCTGCGACGTTCAGTAGCAGCATCGTCCGAAGCTTCATGATCCTTGTCATTAGCTTCCTCTATCATTGGTGCAGGCGGCACTGGAAAAATTTCAGGTGCTGGGCTACTCTCCAATTCAAGAGAAGGTTCAATAACCTCGTCTAGCTCTACTTTCCTCCCACTCACTTCTTTCGAGAGAAACTCCTTCTCAAGAAAGGAACCATTCTTTGTGATAAACACTTTGCCTTCGGTTCTGTGATAGAAGGTATACCCAATAGTTTCCTTAGGGTATCCTATGAAAACGCATTTATCCGCTTTGGGTTCGAGCTTGTCCGGCATCAACTTCTTGACGTAAGCTTCGCATCCCCAAACTTTAAGAAACGACAACTTAAGTTTAGCACCAAACCACAGTTCATACGGTGTCGTTTCAACGGATTTAGATGGTGCCCTATTTAAAGTGAATGCAGCGGTTTCTAATGCATAACCCCAAAATGATAACGGCAAATCAGTAAGAGACATCATTGATCGGACCATATCTAATAAGGTTCGATTCCGGCGTTCAGACACACCGGTCTTGTTGTGGTGTTCGGTGGCGTGAGTTGCGACGATTCCGCTTGCTTTAAGATGCGTGAGAAAATCATAACTCAAATATTCACCTCCACGATCGGATCGTAGAAACTTAATCTTTCTGTTACGATGGTTCTCCACTTCATTCTGAAATTCCTTGAACTTTTCAAATGTTTCAGATTTATGTTTCATTAAATAGATATACCCATATCTACTTAAGTCATCAGTAAAAGTGATAAAATAGCGATATCCACCGCGCGTCGAAACACTCATCGGTCCGCATACATCGGTATGTATGATTTCCAACAAGTCTGTTGCTCGCTCCATCACACCGAAGAACGGGGTTTTGATCATCTTGCCCATGAGGCATGGTTAGCATGTGTCAAATGATTCAAAATCAAGAGACTCCAAAAGTCCATCAGAATGGAGTTTCTTCATGCATTTTACACCAATATGACCTAGAAGACAGTGCCACAAATAAGTAGTATTATCACTATCTACTTTGCATCTCTTAGCTTCAACGTTATGGATGTGTGTTTCATCCCTTTCGAGATTTACAAGAAATAAACCATTCACAATAGGTGCATGACCATAAAAGATGTTACTCATATAAATAGAACAGCCATTATTCTCCGATTTAAATGAATAACCGTCTTGCAATAAACAAGATCCAGAAATAATATTCATGCTCAACACAGGCACATAATAACATTTATTAAGGTTTAAAACTAATCCCGAAGTTAAAACTAAGGAGAGCGTGCCGACGGCCATCACATCAACTCTTGATCCGTTGCCAACGCGCATCGTCACCTCATCCCTCGCAAGCCGCCGTCTATTCCGTAGCTCCTGTTTCGAGTTACAAATATTAACCGAACCAAAGATCAAATACCCGAGCACTAAAACGAGGGCTAGTAAGGAAAACATCAATAACATGTATATCAAATATACCTTTGATGGTGCCACCTTCTTGTCGCTAAGTACTTGGACGATTGCGCTTCAAAGGACCCTTGTCCTTGCAATAGAAGCACTCAGTGTCCGGCTTAGGACCAGACTTGAGCTTCTTCTCAGCAGGGGCAGTGCGCTTTCCGCCGCCCTTCTTGAAGGGCTTCTTTGCACCCTTACCTTTCTTGAAGGTGGAGTGCTTGTTGACCATCAACACATGATTATCCTTTGATGTCCACTTCCGCAGCCTTCAGCTTTGCGAAAGCTCGGTGATCGTATCAGTGGAACCAATCTAATTGTGAGTCACTACAAAACTTTTGTAGCTGGGAGGGAGTGATTGCAGAACCCTGTCAATCTTGAGCTCCTCTGGAATCTTGCAGTCCAGTTGCTCAAGGCGTTGAGTGTAGCCCGACATCTTAATGGCGTGCTCACTAAAGGAACTCCCTTCCTCCATCTTGCAGTTAAAGAATTTCTCAGAGATCTCATATCTCTCAGAACGGGCTTGAGTCTGAAACATGGTTTTCAGCTCCTCGAGAATCTCAAAGGGCCCGGGATAGTCTTCAAAACGATTTTGAAGGTCTGATTCCATAGCAAACAACATGGTGCTCTTAATCACACCATAATCATCTCTACGCCGATCGACAGACTTTCTCATCACCGCCAGTAGCGTTAGGGCGTCACCTAACGCACTCTCAAGGACATAGTCCTTTTGACCGCTAGAGAGAATGATTCTCGATTATGGAACCAGTTGGTGAAGTTAGACCCATTTTTTTAAGCTTTTCCTTCTCAAAGAAAAACGTTGAAGTTGAAGTTGGACTTAGCCATTTGATCTACAATATTTGCAAGTACAAATTAGACTATGTTCATGATAACTAGTTCAACTTTTAATCAAATTACTAGATGAACTCCCACTAAATTCAACATCCCTCAAGTTGTTTAGTGAACACGATCCGAATTCACCACACCTAATCCGATCTTCACGAGAAGAGATGTGGTTTCAATGGTGGACAACGAAGTGTCGATCATATCATTCATATGACTCATGTTTAACCTTTCGGTTCATGTGTTCCGAGGCCATGTCTGTACATGCTAGGCTCGTCAAGTTAGACCCAAGTATTTCGCTGCAGTGCAAAGCGGCTTGCACCCGTTGTATGTGAGCGAGAGTCTATAGCACCCGATCATCACGTGATGCTTGGACACGATTTAACTTCGCAACGGTGCATACTTGGGGAGAACACAGTTTTTATCTTGATCTTTAAGTGATGAATCATCTTATAATGCTACCGTCGCGATCTAAGCATAATAAGATACATAAAAAGATAAACATGAAGGGTTTCGCGGCATAGTAAATCAAAATTTTCTACGGATGCGAACTGAGGGAAAGCCAAAATCTAATCTAGGAGATGAAAACAACGAGGGATATTGGATTAGATCTTCATACCCTTGAAGATTCGCACAGCGGAACGTTCGTCGGAACGTGGGTGATGTAGTCGTACTCGCTTCTCCTCCTCGCGATCCGATCCGATCTAGCACCTCAAGTGGCGGTGCCTCCGTGAGATGCACACGTGCAGCACCTCGACGTCTCCTACTTCCTTGGTCCAGCAAGTATGGTGGAGAGATGGGTTGGATCTACAACGCGACGGCGCGGTGCAATTGGTGGAGAATTTTGCGGCAGGCTTCGCCTAAGCGGTCGGGAGGGAGAGAGGCAGCAGGCGGCTAGGGTTGGAGGGAAGGTGTGTGGGGTTGGTGCCCCCCCCTCTTTATATAGAGGGGGCGCAGCCTAGCCTCCCAATCCCAAACCGCGGCCCCAAAGGATAAGGAGTGGGGCAAGGAAACCCCTTCTAGAAACTCTATCTCGAGTTTAAACCTCTCTAGGCAGTGGGCCCTATGGGGCCTTGTGCCCCGGCCCAATGCGGCCAGGGCACTCCCTCATGCCCCCTCCCGGAAGGTGGGGCCACGTTGGTCCCCTTCCGGAAGGTTCTAGAAGCTTCCGTACAATACCGATTAACCGGAACAATTCCGAACTCCAAAAACACCGCCTTATATGAATCTTATTCTCCGAACCATTCCGAACCTCTCGTGATGTCCCGGATCCCATCCGAGACTCGAACAAAACTCATAAACCAATTATCCAATCTATCCTAGCGTCGAGACACGTTAAGTGTGTGACCTCGGGTTCAAGAATATGCGAGACATGATCTTCTATCAATAATCAACAGCGGTCTGAAACCCATATTGACTCCCACATTCATCGATGATCATATCGGATGAACCACGATGCCGAGATTCAATCAATCCCATATATATATATTCCCTTTGTCTCGGATATTTTACTTGCGAGATTTGATCGTACCGTCATACCTAGTTCAATCTCGTTCACGGCAAGTACTTTACTTGTTCCGTAATCCGATATCACTTTGTGATTAACTCCTTAACCACATGCTTGCAAGCGGTGTTGATATCGATTACGAGTGGGCCCAAGTATATCTCTCCGACTTGGGAGGGACAAATCCCATCTCGATACATACAACCCAAAGGTACTTTCCGATCACCTGAGAGACACCTTTATGATCACCCTCTCATAGGATGACGTTTGATGACCTCAAAGCTTTCTTCCGATACCAGGGAGTTGTATTATCTCATGGTCCAAGGAATACAATATTTGACATAAGAAAAGCTTCGCAAAGATGAACACGATGACACGATCTAATTGCTTCGCTTAGTTTGGGTCTGTCCATCATATCATTCTCCCAATGATATGATCTCATTATTAATCGACAACTCATGTCCATGGTTAGGAAACCTTAACCATCATTAATCAATGAGCTAGTCCATAGAGGCGTACTAGGGACACGGTGTTGTTTACAAACCACACAAGTATTAAAGTTTCCGCTTAATACAATTCTAGCATGGAATATAAACATTATCATGAACAAGAATTATAATAATAACATCTTTATTATTGCCTCTAGGGCATAATTCCAACAGAAAGATGGCATCCATGGTGCCGCATAGGTCCTCCACCGAAGCGTTGTGGTGACTGTCCCACTCCCGCCCACAAATCACCGTAGCCTTTTGCTACATCCGGTGTTCGAGCTGCCTGATGAATCCGTCTACGGTGTTATCATTCTTTGTTCCTTGTTTCTGCCTTCCGGTGTTTTTTCCCGACGCGACGACATCATCTACGCCAGATCCGATGCAGAGTCTGCATCACTCCTTCGTTCCGAAACTCGCTTGTCGAGATCTTCAGTCTGATTCCGAGAACGGTTGCAAGCTTTTCCACTGATTGTGCGGAGTAATAGTTTGGGTGCGTGATGGATTGGCCCCCATGCCGACTACCCCTTCTATTCTCTTTTGTACATTGAAGTGGATGAGAATGCATCGGTTCCCCTTTTCCACCGGAGTTAGAGGTGGCTTTATTTGTTGATGCCTCTACCTTTGACCTTTTGTTCCGGAGTGTCCTCTCGACGGTCACGGACAACGACCTCTTGTTAGTGGTGTCGCGAGGATCTACACAAAGCGAGAAGACGGAGGACGCCGACCTTCTTTTCCGGTACCATGAGGCGGATCTCGAGGGCGAGATCCATTGTTAGTGGTGTCGAATTGTGGCATCCCGCAAAACCACTACTAGAAAATCGCGTTGAATTTGTGCATTGCATCGTCATCATCATGCATTGTTTGCCCGCATTATTTGCAAAGCCTAGTTTTGAATCGTATAAAACCCCTCTTAGTTTCAAACACAAAAACCCGATAGCATCGGAGATTTTATTTGCCTAAAAACTATTGTGCAAAGTGTCTTTGTTTTAATTTGAGCGAAGCAAACAAACACAAAAACTTACCCAGCCCCTCCCAAATCCTAGTCTCACCCCATCTATCTCCACCCCCCACCCAAAACGTGACCCCTCCCCCCTCTCACCTAAAATATACCCCCCTGCCACCTCATCCATCCACCATCCCACCTCTTCCCTTTTCTCACCCAGTCCTCTCTCACCCTCTCTCTCCTCTCACCGTGGCCCGCCCCTCCACCCCGCGCCAACCTTCCCAGATCGACCCTCCTCTCAGGCCCCACGACGCGGGTCCCGCCCCAGTGGGCCCCAGTCGACCACCCCACCCCAGCGTGTCCCCATCCCCCACCGCGCGATGCCCCGTCTCCTACCTCCAACCCCCGCCCGCTCCCCCTCCCCTCCTCCCACCTCCTCGGCCGGCTCCTGCAGCCCGCTCGCCGCCGAGCTCCGCCACCCCGCTGCGCCGCCTCCGCTCTCGCGTCGTCGCCCGCCTCCGAGCAGCCACACCTGCCGCCCGCCCGGCCTCAGCCGCCTCCATCGCAGCTGAGCCGCCTCGCCTCCGCGCTGCCTCGCCGCCCGCCTCGCTCAAGCTCGCCGCCGCCCGGTTTTCCGTCGCCCGAGCACCTCCGCCGCCGACCGCCGTCCCTCGCGCCTCGCCAACCACCTCCCAGGTCGCCGTCCCTCCGAGCGGCGCCGCCTCTCCTCTCGCCGGACCTCGAGCCGCCCGCCACGCCTCCCGCCTCGGCCCGGCCCGCCCGGCCGCCCGCCAGCAGCGCGGCCCAGCGAGCCCGCCGCCCGTCTCGCGCCAGGCAGCCGTCCTCCGCCGCCAAGGTCTAGGTCGCCGCCCGCTCCGCCTCAGGACAGCCCGGCCCGGCTGCCTCGGGTCCTCCTGGTCGGCCCCACGTGCCCCGCTGCGCCTGCGGCTGCCCACGATGCTACCGATGTCGCCTGATCCGAGCCCGGCCGCCCGCCTCCGTCGCCAAGATCTTCTTGAGGCCATCGACAAGCAAAGATGAACCCCGAGCTCTCCCTCTTGGAAAACATGATCGCCACGCGAACACTAGCGCTTGTTCCCGGAGCTCGACGACCGAACACGACGTTCTCTCCCCATGGAACCGAAGACCCCGATCTCAAGGCCACTTCGCGGAACCCGGGGATCGACACAAGACTGAAGCACCAAGGCCTCCCTCATGGAATCGCTAAGTTCTACCGACGCCCGACGTCGAGGCCGAGGACCCCGACAAGAACCACGACACGGAGACGCCAAGTACTTCACCCCGAGGCCAAGACCGACTCGATTGCGCGAGCCCGACAAGACCGTCGCAACGGCAAGATCGACCCTATGGGACCCGACAAGATCGGCACGACGACAAGAACGACATCGGCCCGGAAGAAATCCGTCGCGCCCCGGACACCGAGACCCCGATGCGGCAAGATCTACCCGTTACCGAGAACGTTCCCGCGAGACCGTTCCGTCGAACCCTGGACCCTGAGGCCGGACCCCGAACCCCGGAACCCACAAGATCGTCGAGAACCCTAAAGTGTGACCCCTTTCCGAAAACCCTATTTTATAACATAATAACTTGATGCATGTTTAATTGTCATCCATCTCGCATGCATGTCAGTGGTTTGGGGGCCTTATGCCGATTCAACTAATAATTACATATGGGGCCCATATGCGGGCAAATCTAGTCTCATATCGGCCTCATTTAAACTTGTGTAGCGAACCCGTATTACTTCTTGCCTTGTTAAACAACATTTAAATTGCGGGCTTTCTAAATAACATGCACCACCTAATTAAATGTCGGGACCCCGGTTCCGCTTAATCTTGACCTAATTGCATCGCACCTTGCCATGCCATCCATCATGCATGCATCATGCCGATCTTCTGCCGAGTATTAAATATTGCATCCGGTGTTTCTCCTAGTGTTTTGCTTCTTCGCGGATAAGGCCGTTGAGTTGATGTGAGCTTCGCCCCGATCTTCGGATGAACCTTTCGACAATGTTTTCAGGCGAGCATCTCCCCCTTTCTACCTATCTTACTTTTATAGCATTTACTTCCCTCCTGTTGATCTATTGCTATCTGTGTTGCGATGCTTTAGTTTCCGTACCCTTGATATACCGTGCAGCCCTATATTGCCTTGGACACACCCTATTACCTGTTGTTTGGTAGATAGTTGGACTTGCGTGTCGTAGTTGCTTGCTCAAGTACGGATGGGTGTCGTCATATGCCACAGTTGCTGATGTATTGCCGCATGTTAATGTTGGAGTTGATTCTAGTTTTACTTATCGTCACTTTAAATTCTGTTTAACAACTAAAATTGAATAAGCAGAGGCATCGGTGGGTGATAGATAATATTTGGTTTCCGAACGCCCACTTGTGTCCCGTAAGGCCCCGAGTACTTGATACCTGTTCCTTGATTTTTGCGCGCTATCCACATCCGGGAGGTATATGGGACCCCCCTGAGCCAGAGCTTGATTCATTCTTATTTCATGGGGCCACAAACTAGTTTGAGGTTTTATTTACGATCCTGTACTTATGCCATGTTTACCGCTTTATTTACGATTGTGCGAGGTACTGCACACTGTACTGTTTAGGAGGCGGAGTGATTACGCGGTATCGACACCCCGAGTTTTCGGGTTCCCAGTCGCTTACAGCCATTGGCGCTAACCTTGAGGCCGTCTCGGAGCTTGCTTACTCCGTTGCGGGTTCTACTCAAAGGGGTGGCCCCCTGAAATATTTCTGAATCCTGTGATTGTTCAGTCGTGAAAGCCTCGTTGGGTTTTGATTTGGTTTTTCCGAGGTTGATCGAGCGTGTGTTGCTATTGGTGCACCCGGCGGGTAAAACTTTCAAAGCCGTGTCGCGGATATGGGCGACATGGAGCATGATCTCGATCATAGACAAGCATAACTAAAGTTTACTGCTATAAATTTGACTTATAATGACTAGTAATCAGCTCCACTATAACGGAATGGCTAATTAATACTGCCCACAATTGCTTGTTTGGTTGTCGCTTGCGACAATTGTATATGACTAGTAAGTATTGCAACTACAACGACTTGGCTGAATAAAAGTAACAACCACTGCTGGGTTTTGGGTTTATCTCATGCTATCTGTATCTGATTAGTAAGTACTGCCACTATAACGGAATGGTCAACTAAAAGTGCCCACTGTTTACTATATCAGGATGATTATCTAAACCTGACTAGTAATTACTGCAACGATAACTGAATAAGTAAAACTGCCAACTGTGTGAGTTCCTTGGTTGACTTCTTCGTTTGGTCTCGAGGGGGGGAAATACCAGGATGGGTTTGTTTGGTGTTAGCTTCAGGTTGGATCCGGATAGGTCATTCTTACCCCTCTCTGATAATCGCCAGTTGTATCGAGTCTCTATAGGTTGTTTAGTGCATGCTGCCGCTGCCGCTTCAGTCCACCATACCTATGTAGGCGAGGACCGCCGAATTCTAGCCTCGCCGTGTACTGGCCTCAGTACTGACGCTCTTCCTTTGTTTTCTGCTTTGCCTTTGTCGGCACCCTTTTGTTAAGCAGGTTTTGAGATCGACGCCGTTAGCAGGGTTACCCTTCCGGCTTGGCCTGGGCAGGGTTATGGACGCCATTGGTTATTCTTCAGGGCTCTTAGCCCCATTTGCTTCTTGTCCGTAGTCGGACGCTCTACTGTTTTCAAGGTGATTTGGATCTTGTATATTATTTCTGTATTCTTGACTCTTTGAGTCGCTGTTATATATATCTGTTCTGTGGGTCCCATCGAGGACTGTTGTGTAATGTTATTACTGTTTCCACCGCGAAAGTGCTGGTGGGCACCTTTGAATCGTTTCTATGCGGGTTTGGTGAATTTTGCCCAAACTTGCATAGGTCCGATCTGAGGTGTTCTGAGTGGTATCAGAGCTCAGCAGTTGCGATACCCCACAAGTCCAGCCTGTAGGATAACCTAGCTAACGGCCGAAGTAGAAGTGTCAAAACTATTTTTGAAAATCGGTTGGATAGTTCTGATTAGGTCTGATTTTATTCCTTACCCCTATGCTATTCTCCTCTTACCCCTGCGTGATTTGAATCTACCTCTTATCTTTTCTTCGAGTCCAGGATTTCTCGTGGTTGGGTTTCCGTCGTACCTTCAGGGTTTCGCTTCCTCTTCAGATAACGGTGTTGCTACATCCGGTGTTCGAGCTGCCTGATGAATCCGTCTACGGTGTTATCATTCTTTGTTCCTTGTTTCTGCCTTCCGGTGTTTTTTCCCGACGCGACGACATCATCTACGCCAGATCCGATGCAGAGTCTGCATCACTCCTTCGTTCGCTTGTCGAGATCTTGATCGATTCGAGCGGTTGCAAGCTTTTCCGATTGTGCGGAGTAATAGTTTGGGTGCGTGATGGATTGGCCCCCATGCCGACTACCCCTTCTATTCTCTTTTGTACATTGAAGTGGATGAGAATGCATCGGTTCCCCTTTTCCACCGGAGTTAGAGGTGGCTTTATTTGTTGATGCCTCTACCTTTGACCTTTTGTTCCGGAGTGTCCTCTCGACGGTCACGGACAACGACCTCTTGTTAGTGGTGTCGCGAGGATCTACACAAAGCGAGAAGACGGAGGACGCCGACCTTCTTTTCCGGTACCATGAGGCGGATCTCGAGGGCGAGATCCATTGTTAGTGGTGTCGAATTGTGGCATCCCGCAAAACCACTACTAGAAAATCGCGTTGAATTTGTGCATTGCATCGTCATCATCATGCATTGTTTGCCCGCATTATTTGCAAAGCCTAGTTTTGAATCGTATAAAACCCCTCTTAGTTTCAAACACAAAAACCCGATAGCATCGGAGATTTTATTTGCCTAAAAACTATTGTGCAAAGTGTCTTTGTTTTAATTTGAACAGAAGCAAACAAACACAAAAACTTAACCAGCCCCTCCCAAATCCTAGTCTCACCCAATCTATCTCTACCCTCCAACCAAAACGTGACACCTCCCCCCTCTCACCTAAAATATACCCACCTGCCACCTCATCCATCCACCATCCCACCTCTTCCCTTTTCTCACCCAGTCCTCTCTCACCCACCCTCTCTCTCCTCTCAGCCGCGTGGCCCCGCCCCTCCTGGCCCCACCTGGCGCGCCAACCTTCCCCAGATCGACCCTCCTCCCTCGGGCCCCTGACAGCTCCCGTCGCCCACGAGTGGCCCCCTGTCAGACCACCCCCTGCGTGTCCCCACTCCGCCACCCGCCTGCTCCCCCGCCTCCCGCTCTCCCGCGTGCTCGCCCGCTCTCTCAGCCCACCTCCTCTGCCCACCGCCCGCCTTCCCGCTCCGCCTCGCTCGCCAGCCGCCTCCGCCTCCACTTTGCCCTCGCCGCCGCCTCGCTCAAGCTCGCCGCCGCCCCGTTTTCCCGTCGCCCGAGCACCTCCGCCGCCGACGCGGCCGTCCCTCGCCCGCCAACCACCTCCGCGTCGCCGTCCCCTCCGGCGGCGCCCGCTTCACCTCCTCTCGCCGGACCTCGCCGAGCCGCCGGCCCGCCTTCCCCGAGCCCGCCTCGGCCGGCCCGCCCAGCGCGCCCGGCCTGGCCGGCCCCGCCGCCCGCCCGCCCGTCTCGCCAGCAGCCTCCGCCGCCAAGGTCTAGGTCGCCGCCCGCTCCGCCTCAGGACAGCCCGGCCCGGCTGCCTCGGGTCCTCCTGGTCGGCCCCACGTGCCCCGCTGCGCCCTGCAGCGAGCCGCTGCCCACGTGCTACCGCCCGATGTCGCCTGATCCGAGCCCGGCCGCCCGCCTCCGTCGCCAAGATCTTCTTGAGGCCATCGACAAGCAAAGATGAACCCCGAGCTCTCCCTCTTGGAAAACATGATCGCCACGCGAACACTAGCGCTTGTTCCCGGAGCTCGACGACCGAACACGACGTTCTCTCCCCATGGAACCGAAGACCCCGATCTCAAGGCCACTTCGCGGAACCCGGGGATCGACACAATCAAGCACCAAGGCCTCCCTCATGGAATCGCTAAGTTCTACTGACGCCCGGCCGAGGCCGAGACCCCGACAAGAACCACGACACGGAGACGCCAAGTACTTCACCCGAGGCCAAGACCGACTCGATTCGCGAGCCGACAAGACCGTCATAGCGGCAAGATCGACCCTATGGGACCCGACAAGATCGGCACGACGACAAGAACGACATCGGCCCGGAAGATATCCGTCGCGCCGGACACCGAGACCCGATGCGGCAAGATCTACCGCTACTGAACGTTCCGAGACCGTTCCGTCGAACCACAGACCTGAGGCGGACCCGAACCCCGGAACCCCAAGATCGTCGAGAACCCTAAAGTGTGACCCCTTTCCGAAAACCCTATTTTACAACATAAAACTTGATGCATGTTTAATTGTCATCCATCTCGCATGCATGTCATTGGTTTGGGGGCCTTATGCCGATTCACCTAATAATCAAATATGGGGCCCATATACGGGCAAATCTAGCCTTATATTGGCCTCATTTAAACTTGTGTAGCGAACCCGTAATACTTCTTGCCTTGTTAAACAACATTTAAATTGCGGGCTTTCTAAACAACATGCACCACCTAAGTAAATGTCGGGACCCCGGTTCCGCTTAATCTTGACCTAATTGCATCGCACCTTGCCATGCCATCCATCATGCATGCATCATGCCGATCTTCTGCCGAGTATTAAATATTGCATCCGGTGTTTCTCCTAGTGTTTTGCTTCTTCGCGGATAAGGCCGTTGAGTTGATGTGAGCTTCGCCCCGATCTTCGGATGAACCTTTCGACAATGTTTTCAGGCGAGCATCTCCCCCTTTCTACCTATCTTACTTTTATAGTATTTACTTCCCTCCTGTTGATCTATTGCTATCTGTGTTGCGATGCTTTAGTTTCCGTACCCTTGATATACCGTGCAGCCTATATTGCCTTGGACACACCCTATTACCTGTTGTTTGGTAGATAGTTGGACTTGCGTCGTAGTTGCTTGCTCAAATGCGGATGGGTGTCGTCATATGCCACGATTCTTGATGTATTGCCGCATGTTAATGTTGGAGTTGATTCTAGTTTTACTTATCGTCACTTTAAATTCTGTTTAACAACTAAAATTGAATAAGCGAGAGGCATCGGTGGGTGATAGATAATATTTGGTTTCGAGCCCACTTGTGTCCCGTAAGGCCCCGAGTACTTGATACATTCCTTGATTTTTGGCGCTATCCACATCCGGAGGTATATGGGACCCCAGCGAGCTTGATTCAGTCTTATTTCTTGGGGCCACAAACTAGTTTGAGGTTTTATTTACGATCCTGTACTTATGCCATGTTTATCGCTTTATTTACGATTGTGCAGGTACTGCATTAATCGCATCTTAGGAGGCGGAGTGATTACGCTGCATCGACACCCCGAGTTTTCGGTTCCCGATCGCCATACCATTGGCGCTAACCTTGAGGCCGTCTCGAGCTTGCTTACTCCGCTATGGTTCTACTCAAAGGGTGGCCCCTGAAATATTTCTGAATCTGTGATTGTTCACCGTGAAAGCCTCGTTGGGTTTTGATTTGGTTTTTCCGAGGTTGATCGAGCGTGTGTTGCTATTGGTGCACCCCGCCGGTAAAACTTTCTCAAAGCCGTGTCCATGGATATGGACGACATGGAGCACAAGATCTCGATCATAGACAAGCATAACTAAAGTTTACTGCTATAAATTTGACTTATAATGACTAGTAATCAGCTCCACTATAACGGAATGGCTAATTAATGCCCACAATTGCTTGTTTGGTTGTCGCCATGCGACAATTGTATATGACTAGTAAGTATTGCAACTACAACGACTTGGCTGAATAAAAGTAACAACCATCGGGTTTTGGGTTTATCTCATGCTATCTCAGACCGATTAGTAAGTATCGCCACTATAACGGAATGGTCAACTAAAAGTGCCCATCGCTTACTATATCGTGATGATTATCTAAACTCGACTAGTAATTACTGCAACGATAATCGAATAAGTAAACTGCCAACTGTGAGTTCCTTGGTTGACTTCTTCGCTTGGTCTCGAGGGGAAATACTGTGATGGGTTTGTTTGGTGTTAGCTTCAGGTTGGATCCGGATAGGTCATTCTTACCCCTCTCGATAATCGCCATTGTATCGAGTCTCTATAGGTTGTTTAGTGCATGCCGCCACGCTTGATCCACCATACCTATGTAGGCGAGGACCGCCGAATTCTAGCCTCGCCGTGTACTGGCCTCAGTACTGACGCTCTTCCTTTGTTTTCTGCTTTGCCCTTTGTCGGCGCCCCTTTTGTTAAGCAGGTTTTGAGATCGACGCCATAGCGTGGTTACCTTCCGCTTGGCACAGGCAGGGTTATGGACGCCATTGGTTATTCTTCGTGGCTCTTAGCCCCATTTGCTTCTTGTCCGTAGTCGGACGCCTCTGCTTTTCAAGGTGATTTGGATCTTGTATATTATTTCGTATTCTTGACTCTTTGAGTCGCTATATATATCTGCTCATGGGTCCCATCGAGGACTGTTGTGTAATGTTATTACTTCGTTTTCCACCCGCACGAAAGTGCCTGGTGGGCACCTTTGAATCGTTTCTATGCGGGTTTGGTGAATTTTGCCCAAACTTGCATAGGTCCGATTCTGAGGGTGTTACATAGAGGGAAGATTTATCTCTTCTGCAGTTGATGGGCTTTACAAACTTCTTGTTTACTTGCAGCAATGGTCTCACCTTAGTCGGATCTCGGAGCGGGGCACAATCTCTTTCCTTATTGAGGCGATCAAGAACAAGATTTCTGAGCTTTGAAGGACTCTTGTTTGAGGGGAGTAGTTGGACTCCTCTCGACCCCCCGCTTCTTCTCCTCCCTCGGCTGGCTCTCGTAGTGTCTATCTCCCTTGCTAGCGTTTTTGTCATTGCTTGCTTGACGGTGTTGTGTCAAGCTGTCTTGTGTGGCATCCCGCAAAACCACTACTAGAAAATCGCGTTGAATTTGTGCATTGCATCATCATCATCATGTGTTGTTTGTCTAAAACTATTTTCTCAAAGCCCGATTTGTTTGCCAAACGCCCCATATTAATTCAAACGCAAATCCCGGTTCTCCGGATTAATTATTTTGGCCGCTATCGGTTTGCAAACGGCCCGTTTAAAACAAATAAAAAAGTTTAATTGTTTTAGCGGGGGCAGTCGAACGGGCCGAATCGACCCGAACGACCACCCCCATTTTCTAATCGGTCCCCCCAAACCGGCCCCTCTAAATCCTAAACTCACCCAACCTACCTACCCACACCCAGCCTCCACATCACCCCACCCAATCCCCACCTGCCACCTCACCCTCTCCCCTCCCCCTAACCAATCACGCCCTGGCCACCTGGACCCGGTCCACCCCTCACCTGCCCGCGGGACCCACCCCTGGCCCACGCCTCCCACGCGCCTCCCCTCTCTCCTCCCGCACGCCTCTCTCTTCCCCGCGTCCCCTTCTCCTCCTCTGGCTTCCTTCCTCGTCGCCCCGACGCGCCGCCAGCCTTCCTCCTCTCTCCCGCCGCGCCGCCTCGTCGGCGAAGGCCATGACGCCTGCGACCTCGCCTCGCTCGCCGCCCTCGCCCGTCGCGACCACCTCGCCGCCGCCGGCCTCATGACTCGCCGCCGACGCCACGCCTTCGCTCGAAGCCGCTGCCGGCCAGTCTGCCGCCCGCCACTCGCTTCCTCCCAGCAGGCCTCCTCCGCCGTGCGGCCCGCGTCCTCCGCCCTCGCCGCTGCCGCCTCCCTGTCCCGCCGCCCTGCCCCGGCGCTTCGCCACCTCCCGTGGCCGAAGCTCGCCTCTGCCGCCGCCGCCGCCCGCTTGTCTCGCCCGACCCCGCGACGTCTCCGCCCCGCCGAGCGCCGCGGATCCGCAGAAGCTGCCGCCGCAACACCGCCCCAGCCGCGCTTCTCCGCTTCGCCGCACTCGGCCGTCGCCGTCGTGGCCATCGCCTCTGCACCGCCACGGTGGCACTTGGTCCAACCCCTGGCTTCCCTCGTGTAGGCGTGGTGTTGCGCCGATGAACCGGTGTATATCGTGTGATGCCGCTGAAGTGTTCCAAGCCCTGCTTCGAAGACTTCAACTCCGACCATGCGATGTTTGTGTGGCGAAGGTTACATGAGGCCTCGACGACAAGTACTTCCTCGGAACCACCAAGTTCTCCATTCCGGCGCCCGAAGCCGAGAACCCCGACAAGAGCCACGACACGAATACAACAAGTACCCCTCTCGGACCCGAGGACCGAAGATGCCCGGAACGCCAAGATCGCCTCAAGGATCCGAAGGACCCCCGGTATCGAGCCCGAGTTCGCCAACGACACTGAAGACGGAGCGCTAAGACCGTGCCCGGATCCGGAGTCCGAACCCGATACCGCCAAGGCCGCCGACGCGGAGACGCCGAGTACTTCACCCCGGACACCGAGACCCCGGTGCGACAAGTGCTTCATCCCGAACGCCAGGACTGTCGACATGGCCCGACCACCGCGGATGCGCCAAGATCTACCCCGTTTCCGAGAATGATCCGTCGAACCCCGAACCCTGAGACCGACCCCGAACCCCGGAACCCCAAGATCTGCCGAACCCTAAATGTGTGAATCCAAACCCGAGACCTTATTTTATAAATGATATATCTGATGCATATTAAATTGTCATACTTGCATGCATACATTCATGTGGTTTGGGGGCCTTATGCCGATTCACCTCTTAATTAAATATGGGGCCCATATGCGGGCAAATCTAGCCTTATATTGGCCACATTTAAATCTGTGCATCGAACCGGTATTATATTTTGCCATGTTAATCCAACATTTAAATTGCGGGTATTTAAATAACTGGAACCATCTAATTAATTGTCGGGACCCGGTTCCGCTTAATATAACCTAATTGCATCTCACCTTGCCATGCCATACATCATACATGCATCATGCCGATCTTCTGCCGTTGTATTAAATAGTGCATCCGGTGTTTCTTCTAGTGTTTTGCTTCTTCGCGGATAAGGCCGTTGAGTTGATGCGAGTGTCGACCCGATCTTCGGTTGAACCTTCGACAATGTTTTCAGGCGAGCATCTCCCCCTTTCTACCTATCTTACTTTATAGTATTTATTCCCTCCTGTTGATCTATTGCTATCTGTGTTGCGATGCTCTAGCTTCGTTCCCTGGATTTCCCTGCAGCCTCATATTGCCTTGGACACATCCTATTACCTGTTGTTTGGTAGGTAGTTGGACTTGCGCGCCGTAGTCGCTTGCTCAAGTGCTGCTATGCGTCCAAAGGCCACGATTGTTGATGTATTGCCGCATGTTGTTGTTGGAGATGATCCTAGTTTTACTTATCGTTCACTTAAATTCCTGTTTAACAACTAAAATTGAAGTAAGCAGGGGCATCGGTGGGTGATAGATAATATTTGGTTTCCGAACGCCCACTTGTGTCCCGTAGGACCCCGAGTACTTGATACATGTTCCTTGATTTATCGCGCTATCCACATCCGGGAGGTATATGGGACCCCCCTGAGCCAGAGCTTGATTCAGTCTTATTTCTTGGGGCCACAAACTAGTTTGAGGTTTTATTTACTATCCTGTACTTATGCCATGCTACTTATGTATTTACGATTGTGCGAGGAGCACACTGTACTGTTTAGGTAAGCGGAATGTTTTCGCGGTATCGACAAGCCCAGCCACACTTTCGGGTTCCCAGTTTCGCCATGACCATTGACGAAACCTTGAGTCCGCTCGAGCTTGCTTACTCTATGGTCTACTCAATGGGGTGGCCCCCTGAAATATTTCTGAATCCTGTGATTGCTTAGTCGTGAAAGCCTCGTTGGGTTTTGATTTGGTTTTTCCGAGGTTGATCGAGCGTGTGTTGCTATTGGTGCACCCCGGCCGGGTAAAACTTTCTGAAAGCCGTGTCATGGATATGGACGACTTGGAGCACAGATTCTACCATAGACAAGCATAACTAAAGTTTATTGCTATAAATTTGACTTTATAATGACTAGTAATCAGCTTCACTATAATGGAATGGCTAAATAATACTGCCCACAATTGCTTGTTGGAGTGTCGCTTGCGACAATTGTACCTAACTAGTAAGTATTGCAACTGCAATGGAATGGCTGAATAAAAGTATCAACCACTGCTGGGTTTTGGGTTATCTCATGCTAAATGCATCTGACTAGTAAGGGTTGCCACTATAACGGAATGGTCAACTAAAAGTGCCCACTGCTTACTTTATCAGGATGATTATCTACATCTGACTAGTAATCGCTGCAACGATAACTGAACAAATAAAACTGCCAACTGTGTGAGTTCCTCGGTTGACTTCCTCGTTTGGTCTCGAGGGGGAAACGCCAGGATGGGTTTTGTTTGATAGAAGAACCAGTCTGGTTACGGATAGGTCTTTCTTACCCTCTCTGATAGCCGCCAGTTGTATCGAGTCTCTATAGGTTGTTTAGTGCATGCTGCCGCTGCCGCTCAGTCCACCATACCTATGTAGGCGAGGACCGCCGAATTCTAGCCTCGCCGTGTACTGGCCTCAGTACTGACGCTTCTCTTTTTCCTTTGCCTTTGTCGGCACCCCTTTTGTTTAAGCAGGTTTGAGATCGACGCCGTTAGCAGGGTTACCCTTCCGGCTTGGCCTGGGCAGGGTTATGGACGCCATTGGTTATTCTTCAGGGCTCTTAGCCCCATTTGCATCTTGTCCGTAGTCGGACGCTCTATCATTTTTAAGGTGATTTGGATCTTTGTATATTATATCTGTATTCTTGACTCATGGAGTCGTGTTGTATATATATATCTGTTCTGTGGGTCCCATCGAGGACTGTTGTGTAATGTTATTACTTCGTTTTCCACCCGCACGAAAGTGCCTGATGGGCACCTTTGAATCGTTTCTATGCGGGTTTGGCGGGTTTCGCTAAAACTTGCATAGGTCCGATTCTGAGGGTGTTACATCTTGTTAGGGCATCCCTAACCGATCCCCGAATCTTAGAAGAGTAAAACGGCTCCCTAAAACTTATAGGAGTATATTTACTCCTCTAAAGAAAAGCGGTTTCTAACCGATCCCCAAAACTTAGAGAAATAAAATGTTATTTTCTTATTTACAATACAATTGGTCCATACATATGCATATATAATCATAGATTAGTAGTGCATACATACCGATACAACCCAATATATACAATACATACTGATATAACCTGATACAATGGGTACATAGTGAATACATACCGATACAATTCAATATAAACCGATACAAACTATATTGTTTAAGTTATGCATTAGAACGCATAACAAGATGTGTCATCTTTTCAAGATCAATGGTAGTGATATACCTTCTCGTCTTGTCTTTTCAATAAAATTCTCATGATTTTTTTTCTAAAATTGTTGCAATGGTTGCGAACGCCACTAATGCCTCATCTACAAGCCCTTGATGTGCCATGCGAAATACAACTCAGTTTTCCTCGTCCTCGGTCCATTTAGTATCCCTTTTACTTCATTTGTAATAAAAATCCAATAAGCCACCATTTCTTCTACTTAATTTTACAAAAATAAAAAGAGGGGAAATTTCACCCTTTTTCCCCAAATGCGTTGGTTGCGGGGCGGTTCCGGTAATCCATCTCCGGTCAGAGCTTCCGTAGAGACCAACCCTGCCTCTTTCATCTCCGGCCAGAGATCGCACACACAGACCAAACCGGTTACGTGCGGCGGTACCGGTGATCCGACGGCGGCGGGCGGAGCAAAACCATAGGCCGCGCGGTATCTGCGGTGGGCGAGGAGAAGTGGGCGAGTTTCCCCGCTGCATCGGTGGTTGGCGAGGAGCAACGACCACCGGCCAGATCTCAACGGCGAACGTCTCTGATTTGGAATAGATCGACGTGGCGGCGCGAGTGGAGCTACAACTCGATTCCGGCGTCGGCGGGGAACAGCGAGCGACTGGGAGTTGGGCAGGAGGGCGGCGGACTTGTCGGGGTCTCAGGGGAGTCTAGGGTGGTCGCCGGCGGCATTTCCAGCGAAGATGCGCGTCGATCGGGGGATTTCGGCGGCACAGGGTGAGGGACGGTTTTTTTTTCTCTAGAGAGACCAAGAACTCTTATATTTTTTTTGAGAACCGCACACATTATATTAATAAATAGAAAAGAGTACACAAGTGCACACACATGCGGAAACTTGTAGAAATACCAGGACTAGACAGATGTCTAGGAAACTTTGCAACAGAAACCCTAAACCAAAGAGAATCACTAATAGATCCCTCAGGGTCCTTGCAAACAGCCAGAACTGAAACCACCATCGATCCCCAACATCGCCGGGGCACATACCGGGGAGGGAGGCGGAACCAAAGAACCAATCCAGCGCCATAGCCTTGAAGGCGTTGTGAGTCAAGACCAGACCAGAGAAGTGCACTTGACGATGTGGCATGTCGGTCGAGGATGTTCCCCACGCAGACCTGGATCCAGATCCGACGAATCTTGCCACCGTTACCGGGGAAGATCGACAAATCTGCCACCATCGGGCCACCAACCATGTAGACCCAAGGGACCAAACACCCACCGCTCTAGCCGAACGATGGGTAAACGAGGCCATCGGCTCAACGGCGCCGTGAAGAACGCCGCCGTGGTGAGGGAGAGACCCAGGCCACCTTATTCGACGCAACACCAACCTCACCAAATTGGCACTACTGGACGAAGACGAGAGCCTAGACCTATGGAAACAACCACAAGAGAGAGCCCCCTCCACCGGCTGCCGGAGCAGCGGACGGAGGGGGGAAGAGATCACCGTCTCGCTGGCGTAGGACTCTTATATTTAGGAGACGGCGGAGACGACTCTTATAATTTTTTACTCTGCTTTATTTATAAAAGAAAATAGAGGTGATTTGCTAATCTCGCCCATTTGTTCTCTGGAATCTCGACTCCCTTCCGGCGAGATTTGAGATTCCCAGGTCATCACTGGGGTTTAATTGATCTGTTTAAAGCATCTCACGCCATTATTGACTGCTTCTTCATTAGACACCTACTTTGTGTACTAGGTCACTTCGTTCATTCGGAACCTTAACACGAGCTCAAAGGTCAAAGCACCTGTTTTTTTTTTCATATTTTACTCATGCTTGCTGTTCAGAATTGTTAGACCAGGGTCTCCACGGTTTGGGTAAAGTAGAGTAGAACCGGCTTCAACACCTCTGCTTAGTGTGGATTGCGCGCGGAACCACATGGATTAAGCACAATTATATTCTCGATCCACTAGCACTCATAAAGCTTCATCGCACAAAGTCACTAGCAAATCTGCTTAACAATGAGAACATCATCTACAGCATAGTTCTCTTGCACAAAGTACTTACCTTTTTCTGTCGACGAAGGATGTCGATTCTGGTGCTACAGAGTTGATACGGTGCAATGCCACATTAGCGAGCTTATTATTGTACGGGTATCCTCACTGGTGCTGAGTTTGTCCAGGAAGACGAAGAAAGAGGCAGAGATACAGACAGTCAGACTCAGAGTTGACGCATAAGGTTGTGTAGTTATTTGTTCCCAGTGTACTTACTAAGAAAAATATTTGTATTACTCCCTCCGTCCTGAAAAGGATGTCGCAAAGTTTTTAAAATTTGAATGTATCTATATATTAAAATGTGTCTAGATATATTCAAATTTAGACAAATCTATGACATTTTTTTTTGAACGGAGGGAGTACTTCTTTGACTATTTCATCTCGTATAATAGTTGAAGTTTTCAACCATGAGATCCTGTTGAAAATTCTTGAACTTCTCCATACCCATTAAGGCCATGTTCAGGTAATCCCCTGCACAAGAGGATTAAAAGTGAAATTGGGAGGATTTTTGACTTACTAGGGATTTAATCTCCTTCAAACCCTTCCAATCCACTTCAATCCCAGCTGAACCGAACATGCCCCAACTGAATTGTTTCAAAATTCGAACAGAAGAAATCATAGACAGTTGAAGTCATATGCAGACAACACTGCTGATGACATTTGCCTCTAACTGTGGATATCAATCATCTTTGGTAGCTGAACTTCATATGTAATTGCATTTGACACTGGCTGTTCCTGGTTCGGAATTGTAGATCATTTGGACTAGCATTTGGCGAGTTAATAGCATAAAACCACCACTTTAAAAGTAAAATTTACTGATTGATACCACTTTACGAAAAGGATACAAAAAACCACCACCAAATTCGTTAGTTGTCTCAAAAAACACCAATCCGGCGCTAAACCCGAATTGACACCGCTTCTGACCGGTCGGGTCCACTAACAGAGCTGACGTGGCACCCCACAGACGGCTCCCGACACGGACGTTACGGCCGTTAACGGCGCGTGGGCCCCAGTAGCATAAAACCACCACTTTTGTGCTTAAATTTCGAAAAACCACCACTTTTATATAAAAATTCAAATAAAAAACTTTTAATAATGCAAACTTTGGAAATTCATAACTTTAATTATATAATTCTAAATAATATAAGTAATATGTCTAAATTTATTAGAAAAAAAATCAAGGAATCCATTTCTAACATCCATCATGCATGATTCACATTTGTTCCTCTCGGATATTACAAGAAAAAAATAAAAAAAACGAGTATGTGTGATGATCCTTGTGTAGGTGTTTATAGAGACCTTAGCTCGATGCCAGTTAACGCTCATGCGTACGTGACAACACCCATCGCCGGAGTGCCTGCCAATATATAATATTAATCTTCTCACATACATACATGTACTATGTGTATTTAGCATTTTAGCACTTTTTTAAACGGAATGTACTACCAAACACAGAGAGATGGATATTTTCATATTAACTTATTGACAAAGGTCTTCACTCAAAGGCATGACAGTTATATGATGAATCACCCTCACATTTTAAGAAATAAATCAGCAATCATCATTCAACAAGATCACACATACACGTGCATATTAAGACCTTGAAATTCATACGTAATAAACGATGTTTATAGCACATCATCCTCATATCATTGCATTCTCTCTCTCTCTCTCTCTCTCTCTCTCTCTCTCTCTCTCTCTCTCTCTCTCCCATCGAACGACCCTTTCAGCCAAATAAGAACATCTCATCTTGCTATCTACACATGAATCAAGATAAAGCATCTCACAATACTTCTATCACAACCACCAAAGTTTGATACTTGTACACCATAATAAATAGTGTATACAAACCAAATAATGGTTTGGCAAACCTTCTGGACAACGTGCGAACATATAGAAACCACAAGTGTTGTTTCAAGTGGTACACAAAGTACCACTATACTGCACACGATCACATGTTGTACATGCATGTATATACCTATTTAGCTGAGGTTTTTCTTCGAGATGAGAGAGAAGATTGAGAGAAAAAGAAATCCCCATCATGAGGGGTACGTCCAATAAGCTAGGAAAAATAACTTGAGCAGCTAGCTCGTCAAACGAACTGAAATAAGCAAATATTCAGGGGCAAACAAATTCAAAAAGGACGGATGGGGGCACTCCTTCTATTGCGTGCTCGCCAAAATAGAACTTAGCTTTGATCGGAACAGAGTCGTGGCTGTGCATCACATATGTACACACATTTTTTATTTTTTTTTCTTCTAATACCCGAGAGGAATGGATGTGAATCATGCATGATGGATGTTAGAAATGGATTTCTTAATTTTTCTAATAAATTTAGACATATTATTTATATTATTTTGAATTATATAGTTAAAGTTATGAATTTCCAAAGTTCGCATTACTAATAGAAGCAAAAAAAATCATATTTTACTTATTTGAAATAGTAAATAAAATTTATATTAAAAATATTCAAATATATCTGAGCACTTTTCATATTAAAAGTTTTTCCATTTAAATTTTTATTCAAATATGGTGGTTTTTTGAAATTTAAGTACAAAAGTGGTGGTTTTATGCTACCAACGGAACGGAGGCCCATGCTCCGTTAACGGCCGTGTCAAGAGCCGTCTGTCGGGTGCCACGTCAGCTCTGACGGTGGGCCCGACCGGTCAGAAGTGGTGTCAATTCGGGTTTAGCGTCGAATTGGTGTTTTTTGAGACAATTAACGAATTTTGTGGTGGTTTTTTGTATCATTTATGTAAAGTGGTATCAATCAGTAAATTTTGCTCTTAAAATGGTGGTTTTATGCTATTAACTCAGCATTTGGCATCTGAATACCAAGACATGCATTATCCTTGGTCTTCTATTGTGGCCTTTGGCGCCTCTTTTTTTGGTGTGCTAGTCACGATTAGCGCAAAGGTCACCCGAGTTTGGTCTGCGCCTAACCTGGTAGCACGTTTCAGGAACAAAATCTTGGAAGTTGGAAACCGGAGTCCCTTATTCGGACAGAACGCATATCAACTTTCCCCTTTCTAGGATCCTAACGCACCAAAAAAATCCTAAAGGAACAAAACTAGCATCCAGCAACCATTACTTACGGAACAGATTCAGCACTTGCGAGAAAATAATAATACTACAAAAACTGAAACTTGCTAGAAACAGGCTTGACGTCGAAACGACACGTGTAAGCGACCATCGAATTGACACGATGCATTGGTTTACTAGCCAATTAGCTCCACCATCATCTAGAAAAAAAGTAGCCAATTAGCCATGTGAAGAGCACGGGAATCCTGCACGATTAGGCAGGAGTATGACACAAGAAGATGCTAATTTGCATTACGGAAAGCTGTTATTCCCAGGCAAGCTGTCATTGAACTTGAGCCGGAAGCACAAGGGGTGGGGGGAATCTTGGAGGGGCAGTGCAAACCCAAAAGGGGTTAGATTCTTGAAGGCTTCCATGGGGTAAAGCAAACCCCACCTCCAAGACTCCAATGCTCTTGCCTGCCTCCAAGACAACACTTTCCTTGCCCTCTTCTATCTCTCCTCACCACCTCCAAATACAAGCAATCCATATTTAATGCAAGGCTTGGTCTACCTTGGAGCCGTTGCTACTCTACAAATATACTGTGCGCCATGGACGGCGATTTGAGGACTCGAAGGTGAGGAATTGCATGCATATAGAGCTGGGCTTGCTGAAAGCTTCTTCTCCACGCTTAAGTTTGATTTCACCTTATAACTATGTCTTTTATCTTTAGTTTTTGTATTGGTCTTTTCAAAGGCTTCAAAGTTTTCTCCGAGAAAAAATAATGGTTGCATCTTCCTTTTTATGTCCGTATGCAGGGTTCAATTTTCTGGGGTAGGAAAGACAGACAAAGGTGGCAGGCAAGCTTCAGGGATACCGACACAAGAAGACACAGATCTTGGAAGAGGTATGTGATCAAGATTTGCTCTTTCAGTTAACAAGCATACAGACATTATTATTCTTACTGCTTGATGATCAGTAGATTCCAGTTAAATTCATGTCCAAGAGCACTATGATCAAATCATTTAATCCACATTGTAAAGTATAAATTATGGAACCCTCAGATGTTTTGAGCAAGGAAACTACTCTTCAAATGGATTCACATCAAAACCAGTTATAGTTTGTTTCTAATTGACTTTGTGGGTGCACAAAATTTGCTTTTAAAGAAACAAACCTGACTGGCACTGCCACTTTCCAGAGCAAATGAATAGCGGCGAGGAATACACAGCTGCATTTGCAGCCACAATTGCTGCCACAGCATATGCAATCACAGCGCGAGAAGAGAAGCTAGCATCTCAGAAGAAGCCTATCCCCAGCGAGGCGCCAACTGTTGCGCCTCATGTCCAGCCACCACTCAAGAGAGGTGAAAGCATGAGAAAGCCTGCAGGAGGCAGCAAGATCTCAAGGTGGTTCAGTAGCAAAGAGCCTCCAGAAGAAGATGATGATGGACCAGGTACTCGAGCTATGATCCACTATTATACCCCCATTCCCTGTTACTTCTACTGTAGCAACCAGCTTAACAATGCCACATTGCGTTATCGTTTCAGTTAATGTATCGGTAAGGAGACCGCTGAAACCAGAAAAGAAAAATCAGGGAAGCACAGGTTCAGATCAGAACTTGCCACTGCCACTACCACCAAAGATGATTGATTCCTCTGTAAGTGCGAAGAAGCCTTCAGGTTCCTCCAGAAAATTATCAGACAAGAAAGAGAGCAAGAGGTTTGAGCAGGAGCAGGCAATTCAGCGGGCACCATCCGCTGTCAGGCCAGCAACATCATATCAGTCTAGGCGGAATGACAGTGGCACAGCTGGAATAACTGCCATTGGCGGCACACAAACCAAGGCTGATTCATGGGAGAAGGCAAAGCTTGAAAGAATCAGGGAGGAGTAAGTGTACTCATTTTAGTTTTGCTAACCATTCGACGCAATAAAAGCTAATACAACTGCCAATTCTAGGTACGACAAGATGATGGAAACCATATCTGAATGGGAGACTGAGAAGAAGGTGAAGGCCAAGCGCCAAAAAGAACAGAAAGAGGTTTTTGTTGATTAAAAAGCATAATTTACTAGAGCAGAGCAGCGTGTTTCTCATTGTTGCTATTAATTATTTTATTTCCGGGGGAGGGGAGGGGCTCCAATCCTTGTGTTGAAAACCAAATCCTTATTATGTTCCATGATACAATTTCTTACTAAATGGTCGGGCTGAAGGAACTGATAATTTGTTAAATTGCAGGTTGAGTTGGACAGAAAGAGAGCGAAAACATTGGCAGAATTCAATCAGGAAATGACAAGGATCAATAAAATTGCTGGAGGAGCAAGGTCAATGGCAGAGGAAAGGAAATATGATGATGAGAAGAAGATCAGAGAGAAGGCGAAGAAGATACGATCAACAGGAAAATCTCCCCGTGGATGCTGCTTTTGAAATATTCCCATTCTACAGAATTTGAAAATGAAGGGCATGGACGCTATATAAGTCTCATAACAGCCATTTATTGTATTGTAAAACGTATTTGGTTTGATGAACGATAAATATGTATAATTGCTTCCAAAATGCAATGGCATTGTATCGGAGCAGCATAGAAAAGTTTCAAGGTTGTGGATGATGAGAAGTACAACAAATTTGTGCATAGATCGTCAAGATAAAGCAGGGACTCTTAACAAAATAGTCATTCGAACGCAAATTTAGGAGTTCCCCTGCATCTGCCTGAAAGGTCTATAACTTTCCATTACACGGACTAGGATATCAAAATAAAAAAAAAGTAAGTGCAACATGCTTGTAAACAAATAAACCAACACGCGTATTATAAAACTTCAGAAATCCAAGGCCAACATAAGCACACTTAATTTTGTATTTTTTGCTGTCTCAGTTCATTTACATTGAAATATAATTGAAGCCACTATCTGCATAAAGCACCTTGGCTATGTACTGTAAAATCCAAAATCCTTTGAGAAAATGTTACTTCTCACTAAAACAGATGCAACACACAAACTATACAAACATACTCTTCACAAAAACCAGTTTCAGAGGATAAAGAAGAAAATTCCAGAAGATTACTGCAAACTGAGCGATGCAGTAAGATGTGTACAATCTACACTGGTTCATCCGGTGCCTTTTCATCATCATTGTGAACTGAATATGGTGAGATACTTGCCTGTGGTGTAGATGGTGAGGGACTGCCGTCCTGGAGAAGTATCACCGTTTCAAAAGCACCAACCAAAGCCTTTACCTTGCTTTTCCTAGACTCCACAAGCTTGCTTGCGGTTTCTTCTATTACATTGTTGAACAGCCCCTGCGCATCCTTCTTGTCTTGTGTATCTTGATGCCTCAGTTTCACTCCAGGAGATTCCAGGTCAGGTTCAGTGGGAGTACCATTATTTCTGAGATTCCTCTTAAAAATCCGTCTCACTAGCTGGCCTTCACCATTTTCAACTTCATTCACAGCCCTTCTTCTAAATATGAGTCTTCTCGGGCCATTACTGTCTGGTGTGAGCTCTACAACTTTACCCCTTTTAAACTTCAGTTTGTAAGGTGTGGCACCAGCATCATCTGGGTGAAGTGTTGACATTCTTTTTGTCCTTTGGCCTTTGGCCTTTGAAGATTCATCAATATTTGGGTTGATTGTTGCTCCTTCATCTTCTGCATCAGACTCATCTAATTCAATTAACTCATAATCATAATCTTCATAATTTTCATCATCTGATAGTTCTTCCAGTAGCTGTTGAGCAACAATCATTGATTTCAGTTCATCCTGTTCAAAGGAGCCATCGTTATGGACACTTGCTAACTCGTCAGTTTGTAGATCAGAATCAATTGGTTCAATCAGCACAGGCTTTAATTTCTTCATAGGTTCACCATCTAATGAAGTTTCTGAAATTGATTGGCCATCAGATGTACTATTAAAATTTCTAACCTCAACCATTTCAGCAGCCTTGACATTTTCAGCTACACTTTCTGTACTGCAATCGAGGCAAGACTCAGGACCCTTAGCATGATTTTCATTGAGTGCCCGTACTTCTGGAGGCCCTTGAAGGACTTCATGAGCTCCCACGTCCTCCCTACTTTCAGTGATTACAGGCTCCACACAAGTTTTGACTTTCACTCCATCAGCTTCAATTTCCGAGCTTACATCTGCATTTCGCACAGCTGTTAATTTAGAGAACTGGCAGGGAGTTGCATCACCGGTGTATTCATGAGCTATCACGTCCTCCCTGCTTTCAGTTACTACAGACTCCACACCAGCTTTGACTTCCACTCCATCAGCATCACTTTCCGAGGTACTTTCAGTTAATGCAGAATCATATACATCTGCAGTTTGCACAGCTGCTAACCGTTCAGACAGTTGGCAGAGAGCTGCGTCATCAGTTTGCATGTCTTCATCCGCTGAAGCTCGAGTAGCAATGGCATTCTTCTCTGGTTGCACATGTTCTAGATCAGATTTACATAGCACAGACTTGACTTCCTGGCCATCAAATGATCGCTGCAAATAAGGAGCAATACTTTTGACAGGGAGTTCAGCAGCCAATACTTCAATTTTTTTATTACATTCCACTTCGTCCTCTGAAATGGATATACTTGTTTCTTCTGGTGTAGATTTAGGGTTTAGGGTACTAGCAGAACTTTCTATAGCACTTGGAGACAGTTCTGCTACTGCTGACTCGACACTAGGACCTGTAATACATGAACCTTGAACATCATCTTCTTGTGCTTCAACATCAGATTCTACAGAGGATGATGTTATGGACATATCCAAGCCATCCTCTGAACTTGTTTCTTCTGGTTCTATTCGAAATTTGTCTGCATATTCTGTGACATCTGCAAACATTTCTGCTGCTGTTGACTCCACAAGATGGCCTGTAACACATGAATCTTGCACATCATCTTCCTTTATTTTGACAGAAGCGGTAAACTCAGATTCAATGGATAATGGTGTTATGAGCAAATCTGAGCCACCCTTCCCATCGGTATTTGCATTACTGAACCTCATAGGACTTCTTCCATTTTTACCACTATTGCTTGTACGCTTTCCAGTGAAAATTGCTGGCGAAGACATGAGCCTTCCCTTCAGAGTATTTTTATCTTTTGAAGAAACTAGATTATTACTGGAAGCCTGAGATGACACAGTAGCTTGCTTAATCAGGTTGATTTTAGTGGGAAGTGAGGCTGGTCTCTTAACCAATGATTGCTTGACAGTTGTGGCCTTTTCTGCAGTTTTAGCTTTCTCCTGCAGTGTCTTCTGTGGCAACTTCGAGCCCTTGACTAGCATTGCCGCTTTTTTATCGAAATTAGGAACTCCACTGGATGACTTTGGATTAAGCGAACTCCTCTGTGCAACCACTGGATGTTTCTTTCTTCCATCTGAGCTCACACTTTTCTGATCAGCTGAAGCAACGCGTGGAACCAAGTGTTCTGATGATGCAGTGCCTCTCAAATTTGATGATTTTATCTTGTGAACAACACGGTCAGCTTCGCCCAGTGATATACTTGATTTGACAAGTGAAATATTTCTTATATTCCTGGCATCCTTGGGTGGTGTATCCAAGATGACTGATCCGTGCAGAGTCAAATTATTTAGATGGGCTGGAAGTTTCTTTCTTCGCCCCCCTAAAAGCTTCTGATTTTCTTCAGAAGGATTCCTGTGGCCATGCTTGCATAAATCATGGCATGAGCCTGTAGAAGGTCTTAGATAACGTGGTATCGTCTTCTCATCCTTTTTTGAAGAATTTGAAGCTGAAGCTGAGCTTGCAGGCGTGGTGGTACCAAATGAATTTCTTCTTTCCAAAACTTTGGACATTGAACCCTTCCAGTAGCTGAGATAGTGCTTGTTTCAGCTGAGTGTTCTTCCTTTTGAATTAGAGAATAGCCAGACTGCTTTAATAAAGAGCATATGTTATTATTAAAACCTTGCATAACCATTCTAGGAGTGAAAAACAATTTAGCGAAAAACTGGAAATTCTTACAAAATAATTTGCAACTCAGAATTGTACTCCCTCCATCCCAAAATAGATGTCTCAGATTTGTCAAAATTTGAATGAATCTAGACACTATTTAGAATATAGATTCATCCAAATTTTAACAAACCTGAGACATCTATTTTGGGACGGAGGGAGTACTAGTTTCAATCACTTAAGTAACCATATAAGTTTGAGAGTCCTGGTCTGAATCTTATCTGACAACATTGCACACTCTAGAGTGAGGCATTGCACATAATCTTAAGTTACAGTTATGGTCATCTGAGTAGCATGTGTGCAAGTTGATCCTAACAGACAAGTTGCATGCACAAACATGTTCACATTATCCTATTTATTCACTTCTGAAAGAATTTACACTGTGGCGTGCTGCTGCTTTAGTGGCAAAACAGTATCCTAACAAGTCAACTGAAAATTATTTTTTACAAGGTTGAATTGAATAACAGAGTTCTACAAGGCTGAAGTGCTTGAAGACAAACTGAAAGACTAAAGAAAGAATCTTAAGCACAACTTGGATAAAACACCATCACATCAGTAGCAGTGTAACATACCTCCCAAGAGAAGATACCGACAAGTCAGCTGTTCACACCTCAGGCAACAATTATCGAAGAGTATCCAATTTCCGAGAAAAATAATTGACCTGAAAGTGCAAGGAGATAAGGCAAATATTAATTGATAATAAAGAAAAATAGAGCGCCCATCCTCACAACTACCATTTATTCCTTCACCAACTGTTATTGTACCAGCTACATTACTGGATTCTCTTTATGAACCCAAGAAAAAAAAAGGAAAGATATTGACAAGAGTATGACAGAACACCTATTTTTTGATAGAACAATATGGCAATCAATACGTCACCAGTTCAACTGTCCATGTATAGCACTAGCGCAGAAGAATGGTTCCAAATCCAAAAACCAGCTACCCCTGTCTTACCCGATACTGAAAAACTCCAAGGTTACTAATGCCAATACGCTTGGTTATATAAATCTTGCTGTATCTTGTTTTTAAGCTACCCTCCCAATATCCCTAAGTTTCTGAAAGAAAAAAAGGTCTCCAGGACCTTGTTACTGGCCATTAACAGCAGGAGGACCAACTTTTATGTAGCCAAGCTGTCCGAGATCCAACTGTTCCATCCTAGTATTATTTTTCCAGCTACGAAGTGCAAGGACTAAAAGCGGAACAGAAGCTGCCAACCAAAACCCCTAGGGAGACAAGAGAAACGTAGGCTGGTTAAGCTAAAAAGGTGGCCGACAGTCAGCCTGACACCTTTCTGATGGAAATCCTCTAGTCGTGGTACAGCACATGACAATGAAATTAGTAAATTACTACTGATCAGACTGCCGGAGGAAAACTATTAACAGATTTGGGAAACAGGGGAGATTTCGTTGGGAATTTAGGCAGAATAATAAATGTGACCAACAAGCCAACAGACTACTACTTTTTTTCTAGAGGAAAACATAGCTTTTGCAGGTGGCCAAATGGGAGAATCAGCTCAACAGGCCGGCCGATGCAACGGTTGCGCGTCGGAATTCCACGGTTCTACATGCCATTTCTCGCACGCAAAATCTCCTCCTCCCCACGGCACATTTACCTCGACCTAATCAACCCCCGAGGAACCTAAACGCTCCTAGCAGGCGAATCACGCAGGAACAAAAACAGAGCCCACCCAACGAAGCGAGGATCCGCAACGAGGAGAACTGCTCGCGCCGAGATCATCAACACAAGTACCTTGGAGAGACGGAGGGTCCCGATCGGTGGGAGACTCCCGCGCTCCCTCCCCGCCGCGGGTGCGAAGGCGACCGAATCGGGGGCGGCGGCGGGGGAGAAGGAAGGAGGAGGTGGCGAAGTGGCGAGGCGGGCAGCTGGGCTGGGCAGCCACCCTCTCCCAGTCTCCCTTTTCTTCTCCTTGTGGAGGAAGGAAGTCGTGCGCGCAACAACTAACAGGAAGAGGGGAGATCGCCTAATAAGCCGACCGGGCGGGTGCGTCTGTTTCACTGTTTTGCGCGTACCGTCTGTCTCCGTGGCGCTCTTCCGTAACGCCAGACCAACGGCACCGGCAGCTCCGTTCAAAAAAAAAAAAAAACCGGCACCGGCAGCATTTTTGCCCTCTGCTTTTTAGTGGCATTTTTATGCCTTAAAAAATGCGCAGAGGTGATTTTTCAGATAAAGTGTAATATATTAATAGCATAAAAATATTACGAAAACTCAATATTAAGAGCAAGTCAAGATCTTTTCTCTCTTTTGACTCTTCCTTGAGAATTGCAAGGTCCATCCCGGCTCCTCTCCCCCCACTCATCCGGTGGCCTTGCTGGCCAGAGTGGGAAATGGGAGAGGACGCCGGCCTCCTCTTGTACATAGTAGTGGTAGGTTTTGTTGTTTGTTGTTCACCTTACCGGAGTCTCGAATCATGTCGACCGCTCCTTGTGGGCGTCGTCGACCAGGCATGGTGTGCCTTGCTGTGTCGATAGACAAGTGTAAGGAGGAACATGGGCAGGCGGGGCGGAGCTGATGGATCGTCCGATCATTTAGGGGCGGTTTAGATGAGGAGTCGCCAAACATTGTTGATCACACGCTGGCGCACTTGAAATTGCAATTCACCATCAAATTTGGGCCAGATTTTCTTATTTCTAATTTAAATTTCATTTCAAAAATTCGTCCAGCAACAACGATAACCCAAAATACCGAACTTGTGCAGAAAAAAACCCAAACCAGTAGCTAAAATCTTGCTCTAGATATGGGTGCCCTGCAAGTCCAAACAGGTGCGTAGCCACCTTCATGCTTGCAAACTCAGCCTACAAAGACATCATGTCTTTACCATATCGGATCGGTCCATATACTCCATCCGATCCAAATTAATGGTCTCAACTTTATTTAAATTTATATACACCTAGTCTAAATATTTAACTAAAACATACGAATCTAGACAAAGTTAATCAGAGGTAGTATCAATTTCCGAATCAGATCTGATCGAAACCCTCTTGTCTCGTAGGAGTGCTCAAAAAATTTATACTTGGCTGATTTGAGCTGTCCCTGCAGATTAAGTCTTTATGACCGCACAAACAAATTTGGCAAGAACAAAAAAGCTGATTGCCGAAAGCTAGCACACCAGCAATCAACACCCCCTGCAATTTCATGGTAGCAAAAGCTGTGGCCCATGGTTAGCTGGGTCAGACCGATCAGCAGGTTAATACAAATTCATTAGCATTACTTTGATCATGGAATCATTACAATCTGAGGCGTTTAATTAGTCCACTGATAAAGCATATGCTGGGGTACAAAAATAACATCAAATAAAAGGGGATGCTTAGAGGCCAAGCAAGAAAATAAAAAAGGAGAGCGAGGAATATCGAGACGATTTGGTCGGTCAATGCTGGGAGATGGGAGTGACGACCTTGCTTCTTTCCGTTCTCATTTTCATATTTAGCTGCTTCTTTTAAGTTGGTAAATATTACTCCCTCCGTTTCAAAATATAAGATGTTTTAGCTTTATGAAAAAAATGTATTTAGACTTGTTTTAGTGTCTAGATTCACTCTAAACATGAGTGAACCTACATACTAAAATAAGTCTAGATACATTCTCTTCACAAATCTAAAACATCTTATATTTTGAAACGGAGGGAGTAGTAGTACATTGCTGTGTTGCTTATAAAAGTTCAACAAAAATATGGCCACATATGTGACATGGAAATGTTCCAAAAAAAAAGTAAAACACTTTAAACAATGTCATGTTTAAGGTGAGACCGTGCAAATAATAAAAAGTGCTATTTTAAACTGGGGAATAAATCCTGTAAGACATGGTCTATTTCTTCGCCAAGTTAGACCCCACTTAGAAAGTGCCACACGTCAACATGAATCTCAAAGCACCTTGTGGTCTTCATCCCTGAAGCAACAGTTGCCCAAATAACCATTCTTTTTGACTATCGTTGTCCTCTTAGAGGGCATAGTGCACATAGAATTTAGTCGAGATGAAATTCTACATAACACCTAACATGATTTTATTGTTGATGGTTTGGTCTTTCATCGGTGGTTGTTAACAAGTTGTGATTTCACATCCTTTTATCTCTATTTGAACTGAGCTATACCATAATGAAATCATCTCTCGTCTTATAGTTTCTGTATTTTGCATCTCTGTATTTTGCACATCCACATCTCCATCTCTGTATTTTGCATATACAATCCTACTCAAACAAAATTTAACATAAAAACGATAGCATATTTCAAAAAACGCGCATCATCCAAACACACAAGACCAAATGTTTCATACGAGAACAATAATAAATGATCAAGCAATAGAGCCACCATTGTCATCATTGCCTCCCATGGGACCTGTGCTGCCATTTTTCCACCATCACCACAATCACCATTGAAGGCGACCATGAAGCCGCCGATGAATCCTCCCATCACCTTTAATGCCAAGACTTGATCACGAATCATCTCAAAGTATGCTTTCACCTTCGGACCAAGGTCGATTGGGTTCATGAACCTATGATTTCGATCTTTCCTATCTTTATTTAAATTTAAACATCGTCTCATCAACGGCAATCCTACGCTCCTCCATCATGACCTGATGCATTGCCATCACGCCCTTCGCTCCACCATTTCCTTAAACGTCATCCACTTTTGAGCCTTCTCTTTTTTTCTTGGCAGCATTTTTGAATTGGCTAGTATCAATAGTTTTATGTATGACACAATTTGTTTTGTGATTCTACAAAAAAAAGTTATTGGACGGATCAGAATTAAAAATTAGATTAGATATTTTGTTCATCTACTATTAAAGTGTGTTTAGTAAAATGATTTGTAACTCATGTCAGCGTGGCAATGCTCCGAGGAGTGACTCGCACAAGCTCAGCAAGGCACCTCCGTGATGGTGGGCTCGGGAGCCTGCCGCGGTAGCGCTGGTGGAAACCTGCATTCACCCAAATCTACAGGATAAAAAGCTCACGCTCAATTAATCCATTTTTTAGGGACAAAGAAAACTCACGCTCACCAACCTTTTTTTAGGGACAAAAAACAATAACTCACGCTCAATGAATCCAAGTTTTTTGTGTTCGAGTCCGGCTCGGATGTGATTCACTGAAACCATGAAGATAATCCCATGAATCTAACTCAGACTCTTTACATACGTGGATGCAGTCAGCTCCTTCCCGTCATCATCCATGCTTTGTACGCCACTATATCCAGCCTTCTTAATTTCTTCAACACTTCCAGTCAGCTTCTCTTGAACTTGACCTGCATTCAGCATAGCATTCATGATTCAACAGCGAATCTATACAAAATTGTACAGTATGATCTAACAGGGGTGGCACTGAGAATACTTGAAGTAATACTAAAGCTTTTGCCTCGTTTCAAAAAAAATAAATACTTGAACTAATAATAATTTAACATATGAAAATAAGGTGTGACCATAGTAGTACTTTAGTAGGAAAAAGACGAAAATGTTGAGCGTTTTTGGACATACCAAACCTAGTTGTGGCAACAACAGTGCCGGTTATAGGGCTAAGGAAGGGGCATGCCACAAGTTTGGCAATGAACCACACACTATCCTAGGAATCAAATTTCTAATGTAAGTGTGGAAAGTTGTGGTATCTAACCAAAACATGCACTGATAATCGTTTTTAGCTTAAAGTGGTTCGTAGAAACAACAGTCACACCCATAAAAATATCAGTGGCGGAGCTGGGATCGGCAGCAAGTGATGTCAAAATCACAAAGTGTGGGTATTAATCAATTTTTTTATCAGAACGAGTGTATTTTAGCTGGTTTTTCAGTGTTTTCAGTTTTTTTGTGATGTCGCTTGACCACATGTAATACATGCAGCTCCGCCACTGAAAAATATTACTGCAAAAGTTCGGCATGGAAAACACCTAGGATCCTATGGCAGTGTCACTTGCAAGGAGAGCACGTTGGATCGTGTATTTGTATGACCGAGAGGCTCTGTTCATAACTTCAAATCAACCCAAATAGAAATGACACTTCAATGGACTTGCTCCACTGCTTTTGGTATTTTACTGCTCTTTACAACCCAACAACTAGATTGGTACAGAATGCTAAAAAAGCAATGATATGAAATATGTTCACTGAACAATGTGGTTTGATCTTGTTGAACGGTAACTAACTGAAAACATTCAGAAATAATCAACACTAGCATGTACCAAAATACACAACCAACATGCAAAAACTCGGAATTCTCACCTGGGACCAGACAGTGGTGCCCTACAGCAATGCAATTCTGGTTGGGAATCACTTGCTGCTTGGGTTCAACACTATTTGGTGGTGCCTCCAGATGGTAACTGTCAGTAGTAGGTAAATCAGTCCTATTGGGTTCTCCAGGAAAACGATCTTCGCATAATCTGGTCACCTCAGCCTTCTCTTGTAAACATTTAGCAATCTTATCTAATGCGTCCAATCTCGACAATGTTACAGGCATTTCTCTACGGATAGAAAAAACATCTTTGTAGAGAGCCAATGCACCGATCTTAGAAAAGCTTCTTTTATAAAGAGGTGCATTAGTCTTTATCTTTAGATACTCATCATCCGAGTAAATCTGAAAGAAACACACTTCAGTCCATTGCTACAATGACAACTTCCAGCATATCACTCAAAACACATCTACTCCTTCCGATCCATATTACTTGTCACTAAAATGGATGTATCTAGACATATTTTAGTGCTAGATATATCCATTTCAATGACAAGTAATATGAATCAGAGGGAGTAGAAAATATTATGATTCACCTTCTTAGGCCAGCAGATTTGATATGATGCCTTAGGGTGACATGAACTTCAGAGCTGTTGCGAATAGCATTAAGGTCCAGTCTGTAGTGTCTACGCCAGATATAACCATAAAATCTTTTAAAAGAATGCGCAAGAACTTCAAATGCTCCTTTTGACGTAACTCAATACGGTGCACGCGTTGAGCTGCCTCAACAACGGATTTGTCTACCTGGAGAAAAACGAGCATTTGTTTATCACTGAAAGAAACATGAAAGGCGACGATTATAGAAGGCGGTACATCAATGAATAAAACAGATTGAGATTCTCGAATGCCAATTTACAGTACAATATGTTTATGAGAAAATTCAATCATTGGCACTAAAGCTTCATAAGCACATTTAGTTGGAAAGGACTAACATTGCATAACAAGAGAAGACTTATTCGAGTTTGCTATGGACGCTGAAAAGAAAAGAAATGACTAACATATTCCATGACAATGGAGAAATTATAGCAGATAACATTGGCAGATTGCATGTCAGAAATAAGGAAGGGCATGTGGTAAGCTTACCATCTCAGGCTTGACATCGATATCATGTCGACGTAAGAATATTATTTCTTCGCCTATGGGGAGGCGGTCCTTGTTAGCCGGCTTAGATTTTTCTCCAGGTAATAAGGTATGTGTGGGATTCTCCCTACCACAAATCACCTCATCATCCGGAACATCAACATACACACAGGTTATGCCCTGAAACAGCAAATGGTGATTTATGTTGTTCACACGGACAGAAGCAACAAGAAAGCAACAAATTTACACTAACCAGGTTCATTTCAATTATTCTTTTATATTCAGCACTTCCCACAACTAGTTTCTTCTTAGAGCTGCACCACAATGTGAGCCTCTTGGCCAGGCGCTTGTCAATAGCCTCATTAGCAAGGTCAATGAAGATGGAATCCCACTTAAACTTCATGAATGCTCTCAGAGTCTGAGAAAGTAACCGCAGACGAGATTAAATCAAGCTCATCAAATACTCCCTCCATCCAGAAATATGTGACTTGTATTTGTTTAGATTTGTATGTATCTATCTATACACTAAAACGTGTCTAGGTACATGCGAATCTAGACAAACGCAAGTCACTTATTTTCTGGAAGAAGGGAGTATAATGTAAGTATTCAAATAATAACAGGAGGCAAGGTAATTCAGTAGGAGTGTATCAGTCTTAAAGTATAGTGCTGCTCAATTTCTGTTTGTACAATTATTTCATTGGTGCGTCGAGATGTTCATACGTAAAACTAGATGTTAATATTTTGGTAACAGACCATAGCGCCATTTTTGGTACCATGTCACGTCTCATTGATCCCTAGCTAGGAAGATGTAACAGAGCACAATGGCACCAAAAACAGAGCGTGGTACTGAAGAGCAAAGCATGGTTGACCGGTTTGATTTAATTTTGGATCAGCCCAATAACAGGTAAAAACTACTGAGTAATGATTTAAAGTTTATATTCGACCACATTGTTACAACAAAAAAATGGTAATCAAGAAGCGTGAAAAAGTCACTACAAAAAAAAATGATAATCAAGAAGGGTGAAAAGATCACTACAACAACAAAAAATGATAATCAAGAAGGTTTACTAACGAGCTGTGGCAAGTGTGCCCAGAAGTCCTGTAGAAAAGAAATCGATTAGATGATCCTGAATGTCGCATCGATGAAGAAGACAAAACTAAGGAGAATCTGCGACGACAAAAGAAGTACTAGTACGTACCTCTACTGGATCGTCGAGGAAGGAGAAAATCGCGAAGCCAGTGGGTGCTTCGTATAGCAGTATGGCTGACGAATCATTTTCTGAGTCAGAACCCATTGATCTGGTCTTGCTTCCTACCGAAAAAGCCAAGAACACTTGAGCAAACAGGATCTCACGTGAGCTCGCGCTCACACCCCCGATCTATCACGCGGTGTCAAGGAATCTGGGGTGGGGGTGACCTGATCTGTCCTGGCGGCGGCGCGGCGGGATGGACGCAACGGGACGCCTAGCAATTGGAGCGGGAATGGCCTCCCAAAACAGCGCGAGTGGGCGTCTTTTTCCGACTACTTGAGGAACCCGTTCATAAAAGAAAGAGTAAACTGTACGAGCGGTTCTAATTCTTTCTCCGTTCCTTCACTTTGGTTTCAGTTCTTTAAAATTGCACGTCTAGGTTCTAAATCTTTCGTAAATCGTTTATCAGAGGTCCTAAATCGGTTTAACCCGTGGTGACCGGTGCCACATCAACTATGGGGTTGGGAGGCGTACAGGTCACGCTTTATATTTGTAAATAGGCCTCCGGGGTTGTATTTATTCTAAAACATAGTCCTTGGAATATTTTCATCTGAGAAATTTTTGTCAAAAAAAAGAAAGGTGGGGTGGAGATTGTGTGGAAGGGAATTCAAACTCAAGGCAGCGCTACCTCCGTGACCTCCTCGCCGGGAATGCCGTCGACGCGCTGCACACGTCCTCGTTTACCTCGTGCGTATATGGCAAGTGACCCTTGTTTGCTAACCTGCTTGATGGCGCACTTGTGCTGTCCCGCTAATGCAGTTGGCTAGCTAGATTGCACGTTGAGCGCACATGAGTATGCGCATCGATGTTGCGTCGGCCATGCAGTCTACCTTGGTCCAAGACTGTGATGCCGATATCATCTGTGTTGCTCGTCTTCGTAGTCGCTGGCCCCGTCTTTGTGTTCATGCGAGGTGGCAATGTTCTCTTATATCAAGGAGGACTGGATGCGGGGGAACCGTCGCCTGGGGACTTCGGCCTAGCGCAACTGTACGACCACGACACCTACCCGGACACGAAGCCACACATGGTGGGCAACCATGGGGTACCTGGTGCCGGAGCTCGAGCACACCGGCAACCGGCAAGGCATGGCGTGAGACGTGTTTGGAGTCGAGGCATTCACGCTGGAGGTGGTATGCATGTCAACCATCTCCTGCTAATGGACTGGGTACTCGACCAGTGGCCGGCTGAGACGTCTGGAACCCGTGCCTGGGACTAGGATTTGAAGGGAATACAATCGGGGTCCTTTTCACAAAATTTACACGGCCAGACAGTAAATATACAGGGTGACCTGTACGCCTCCTGGACCCCATAGTCGACGTGGCACCGGTCAAAAGTGGGTCAAACCGATTTAGGACCTCCAATGAACGACTTACAAAGATTTAGGATCTAGATGTGCAATTTTAAAGAACTGGGACCAAAGTGAAGGGGCGAGGAAAAAAACAAATCATGAGTTTCTTCTTCTCAAAAAGCCTCTTATCCATTCCGCGCTCGCTTGTGGCGGGGATAATCAGCCTTGAACTGATGATTTCCACCACGTCAAGCATATGTCCAGCTATATAAATATAGCAACCACGATTGAGATCGTTGCTGGGCAGACAACACAACGCCAAAGACAAAAAAAGAAGAGAAAATAAAGCCGACAACAGACAACAGAGTCTCCATGAAAACGAGGACGACCCGCGACCGTTGCGTCCTCTAGCTACAGTCCACCACATGCTAGCACTCCGAAGCGTCGCACACCAAGCAACACCTCCAAGAAGAAAGACGACGATGACGACGTTGTTGCCCGGACTAGGCCTAGGGTTTCTCTCGGTACGCGCCAAGAGGTGGGAAAGAGATACACCCGATGCCCTTTAGGAAGGACGATGGCACCCGTAGGTGTCACCGCGTCGGTGTCAAGATGACAAAGATTTCTCCCGACCCCTAAAAAACACTCTCGGACGCTCGACGCCCACCAACGCACGCCACCACGGTCTTGCAGCCGCCTCCGTCGTCTTACCGTGACACACGAAGTAAGGCCGGTATGATAGAAAAGAAGGACTTCGACGGGGGTTGCCGAAACAACAGCGTGCGGGAGGGAACAGCCTCCACCACCGGAAGGCGGCAACCGGCCGGATACGGCCACAGAGGCAAACCAGGCCCTCCTGGCCCGGCCAAACCCCCAATGGTCCATGAAGCCCCGCCGATGTACTGTAGCAGGGAAACCGTCGTCCCAAGCCGCCCCCACACAGCCCCTACTTCTCCGTCCACTAGGAGACCAACCGCCAATGTCGATCCCTGCCGCCAAGTAGCAGCACCACCACCACCGCGTTCACCCGGAAGAACCGGACCATTGCCAGTCTGAGGAACGTCACCTGGATCCGCAAGGGCGCTGATACGTCCAATTTGCATCACCATTCTATATCATAATTTGCCTCTATTCATTGATATATGTCTTATTATGAGGTATTAATTATGTCTTTTCATCTGTTTATGCATGTTTGATGATTCTTGGAGGATGGACTGCCGAAGTCTGGATTCTGATGGAAAAGAAGGTGTTATGATGTAATTTCGCGAAGATCAGAAAAATATCAGAAAAATATGAAGACGAAGGGAGCCAGAAGGGGAGGCGTAGAAGGGCCACAGCGGTCCCACACCCCCTAGGCGCAGCCCACCTGGGCCACGCCTAGGGAAGGTGTGGCCCACCTGCTCGGCTCCCGACTCCGCCCTCTCGCCTATATCATCCTCTCGGAACCCTAATACTAAGGGAGCGACCATAGATAGATTTTCGCCGCCTCTGCGGGGCGGAAAACACCGAGAGATAAAGATCTCTCCGACAGACAGATTTCTGCCGGGGAAATTCCTTCTCGGAAAGGGGAGATCGTCGCCATAAACACCATCGTCAAGCTAGGCTTCATCGGGATCATCATCATCATCCACACCATCATCTCCACCAGCACCATCATCACCACTCCATCCCGTTGTAACAATCGTGTTGGATACTTGCTTAGTTCATTAGGGGAAACTTTCCTGGTGTTGATTACTATTGTAGTTGATGCTTGTGAGTGGAACCATTGGATTATTGTTTATGTTCAGATTGTTATCCATTATCATATCATCTTTGATCTTGATCCATATGATGTCTCGTGAGTAGTTCGTTTAGTTCTTGAGGACATGGGAGAAGTCATGTTGTTAGTAGTGGATTTGTGTTGAGTTATTATTCAATGGTTTAGTATTTAAGTTGTGGTGTTATTCTTCTAGTGGTGTCATGTGAACGTCGACTACATGATACTTCATAATTTATGGGCCTAGGGAAATGCATTGTGTATTTGGCTACTAATTGTGGGGTTCTTTGAGTGTGAAACACAACCCTGTTAGGACACCTTTGCACAAGGGAGCGTAGGATCTCAGAGTTTAAGGCTGTGGTTAAATTTAAATCTTAATTACTTTCTTGTAGTTGCGGATGCTTGTAGGGGGTTTAATCACAAGTATGTATTAGTCCAAATAAGGTCGGTATGTTAGCACATATTCACCCACACAACACTTACAACACCAAAGAAGAGTACTCAGCTATTTGAAGCGAAAGCACTTGACAGAATTCCTATGTGTCCTCGAGAACGTTTGGTCCTTATAAGTATTTCCACCGGCTTGTCCTTTGCTAAGAAAGGATTGGTCCACTTGCTCGTTGTCTTTATTACTTGCACTTTGTTTTGTTGTTTTATCAAAAAACCCTAAAAATCCGTTTGCTAAGTATTTACAGAGATTTCCTTCTCCATACCACTAGTCAACACCTTCTTCTCCTCGTTGGGATCGACACTCCTATTCATCGAAAGTACTACGATACAACCCCTATACTTGTGGGTCATCAAGACTATTTTCTGGCGCCATTTCCGGGGAGTGAAGCACTATTGAAGAGTGGAACTGGTAAGGGAAACTTCTACTATGAGTATTGCTCTTGTTTCTGTTTGTTGCTTTGTTTCCAATATGGATAACCCACTTGGTTTTCTATTTGGGAAAACTACTACCACTGTTAGGATAGTAGATGAACCACCACCTGTTGAGATAGATCCTTTTAATATACCTACAAGTATTATTGATCGTGTTATGGGTAATTATTATTTAGGGCATGGAACTGTCCATCCTGGTAATCATTTGCTTTTTATCCATGAATTATGCGGGTTGTTTAAGTGTGCAGGTATCACAACTGAACAGGTAAAGAAGAAGTTACTCTCCATATCCTTGAAAGGGAGAGCTGAATAATGGTATAAGCTGCTGAAGAATGGACAATCCATGGAATAGAAGGAAATGACATCTCTCTTTTATTCTAAATTTTATCATCCCAGTGAGATTCATAAGGATAGAAATCTGATATATAAATTTTGGCCTCGTGATGGAGAGAGTACAGCTCAAGCTTAGGGGAGATTGAAGTTACTAATGCTTAAATGTCCTATTCATGAACTTCTTAACAATATTATTATCAATAATACTTATTCTAGGCTTTCTCTTTATGACAAAGATTTACTAGATGCTTCTTGTGCTGGATCATTCACACGTATGAAGGAAGAAGCTAAATGGGGTCTCTTAGACCGTATTCAAGAGAACACTGAAGCTTGGGAGAATGACAAAGGAAGAAAGTCAGGTATAAACTATGATTATGAATGCATTAAATCTTTTATGGGAACTGATGACTTCCGTGATATTAGTAATGAGTCTGATCTTGATTTCCAAAGTATTGCCAACTGCTTTAAGGCCTTTGCCTCTTATATTGAAATTCCCAAGAAGAAGTGAAATAAGTACCATGCTCCTTATAAATATGTTGTTAGTCATGTTCCTGTTAGAAGTACTGAAGTTTGTACTACTAATCATATTGTGCCTGAACCTCATGTTGAGAAAGTTCCTTTCCCAGCTAAGGTAAAGGAGTATTCTATGATTATTAGTGCAAATAACAAAGGTACAATGAAAACTATGGAGCCTGGTGAGCAAATTAATATTGAGCCTATGGTAGCTGATATGCCCAATTTGCATCACCTTTCTATATCATAATTTACCTCTATTCATTGATATATGTCTTACTATGAGGTATTACTTATGGCTTTTCATCTCTTTATGCATGTTGGATGATTCTTGGAGAATGAACTGTCGGAGTCTGGATTCTGATGGAAAAGAAGGCGTTTCAGTGCAATTTCGTGAAGATCAGAAAAATACCAGAAAAATATGGAAAAATATTATTTTTCTAGAAGATTGAGGAAGCCAGAAGGAGGAGTGAAGAGGGGACGCAGGGGGGCCACACCCCCTAGGCACGGGCCCCCCCTGGGTCGCGCCTAGGGAAGGTGTGGCCCACCTGCCCAGCTCCTGACTCCGCCCCTTCGCCTATATCTTCCCTACGAAACTCTAAGGCTAGGGGAGCGACCATAGATAGATTTCCGCCGCCTCTAGGGGCGGAAAACACCTAGAGAGAAAGATCTCTCCGGCAGACAGATTTCTGCCAGGGGAATTACTTCCCGGAGAGGGGAGACCGTCGCCATCAACACTATCATCAAGCTAGGATTCATCGGGATATCATCATCATCCACACCATCATCTCCACCAACACCATCATCACCACTCCATCCCGCTGTAACAATTGTGTTAGATATTGCTTTAGTTCATTAGGGGAAACCTTACCGGTGTTAATTACTATTGTAGTTGATGCTTGTGAGTGGAACCATTGGATTATTGTTTATGTTCAGATTGTTATCCATTACTCTATCATCTTTGATCTTGATCCATATGATGCCTTGTGAGTAGTTCGTTGTGTTCTTGAGGACATGGGAGAAGTCATGCTTTTAGTAGTGAATCTGTGTTGAGTTATTATTCAATGGTTTAGTATTTAAGTTGTGGTGTTATTCTTCTAGTGGTGTCATGTGAACGTTGACTATATGATACTTCACCATTTATGGGCCTAGGGGAATGCATTGTGTATTTGGTTACTAATTGTGGGGTTGCCGGAGTGACAGAAACCTGAACCCCGTTAGGACACCTTTGCACAAGGGAGCGTAGGATCTCAGAGCTTAAGGCTGTGGTTAGATTTATATATTAATTACTTTCCTATAGTTACGGATGTTTGCAGAGGGTTTAATCACAAGTATATATTAGTCCAAGTAAGGTCGGTATGTTAGCACAGGTTCACCCACACAACACTTACAACACCAAAGAAGAGTACTTAGCTATTTGAAGCGAAAGCATTTGACAGAATTCCCATGTGTCCTCGAGAACGTTTGGTCCTTATAAGTATTTCCACCGGCTTGTCCTTTGCTAAGAAAGGATTGGGCCACTTGCTCCATTTGTTCGTTACCTTTGTTACTTGATCTTTGTTTTGTTGCCTTATCAGAAAACCACTAAAAATTCGTTTGCTAAGTATTCACAGGGATTTCCTGCTCCACACCACTATTCAACACCTTCTGCTCCTCGTTGAGATCGACACTCCTATTTATCGAAAAACTGCGATACACCCCCTATACTTGTGGGTCATCAAGACTATTTTCTGGCGCCGTTGCCGGGGAGTGAAGCGCTATTCAAGAGTGGAACTGGTAAAGGAAGTTTCTACTGCGAGTTTTTTTTTCTGTTTGTTGCTTTGTTTTCAATATGGATAAGCCACTTGGTTTTCTGTTTGGGAGAACTACTACCACTGAAAGGCTAGTAGAGGAACCACCACCTGTTGAGATAGATCCTTTTAAGATACCTACAAGTATGGTTGATCGTGTTATGGATAATTATTATTTAGGGGATGGAACTGCCCATTGAGACGTCGGAAACGTATCTATAATTTTTGATGTTCCATGCGTGTTAGTATATACTTTGCTTTGCTTTGTCTACACTTTCAGGTGCGTTTTACATGTTTTTTGGTTATAAACTATTAACACGTTGCCACAGTGCCAGTTGCTTATTTTCTGCTGTTTTTGGTTTTAGAAAAGCTAGTAAAGAAATATTCTCGGAATTGGACGGGACAAACATCAAAGTCAATAACTTCCCGTGGGGAACAAGCAGTCTAGAGGGAGACCGAGAGGCGTGCCAGGGCAGCCAGACCCCCCTAGGTGCGGCCAGGAGTGGGCCCACGCTTGGGAGGGGTGTGGACCCCCTGGCCACCGCCTCGGCCTCCTCCTTCGCCTATAAGAAGCCCCCGATGCAGAGACCCTAAGCACTCGATCAAATCTCCACGAAACTGTCTGTAGCTGTCGCCACCATCGTCCCTAGATCAGGGGGGGATCTGAAGTTCTTCCCGGCACCCTGCCAGAGGGGACATCATCCCGAAGGCCTTATCTCCGTTATGATGCGTGAGTAGTTCCACCTTGGACTATGGGTCCATGTAGTAGCTAGATGGTTTTATCTCCTCCTTTGTGCTTTCATGTATAGATCTTGTGAGCTCCGTTCATGATCAAGATCTAATCTATTTGTAATCATGCATGTTGTGTTTGCGGGGATCCGATGGATATTGAGATTATTATGTTGGTTTGATTAATGGTTTTGTCTTTATGATTCTATCATGTCTGTGTTGTTTATGATCTTGCATGCTCTCCGTTGTTAGTGGCTATATTGGACAAGTAGTTGCTACTGACTCCAAGAGGGAGTATTTATGATCGATAGTGGGTTCATGCCTCTAGTTTACAAGGGACGTGACAATAATCTCTTCGGTTGTAGACGTGTTGTTGCTACTAGGGAGAAAACAACGGTCTCTTGTACATGGAACATGTGGACTATTTACCTTACACACTTTTCTTAAAGTAGTTATCTGTTGCTTGCAACTCAATACTGGAGGGGGTTCGGATGATAACCTGAAGGTGGACTTCTAGTCATAGATGCAGTTGGATGACAGTCTATGTATCTTGTTGTATTTCCCAATTGAATCTCATAGGATCTTTCTGACTAGTAATTGCATTGTTATGCCTTGCTCAGTTCCTGTCAATTGCCATGTTGTAATTTGTTTACCCTTCATGCCATGTTGTTTATCTAAGGAGAGCACCTCTAGTGAACTATGGACCCCGGTCCAATCTTTACCATTGATACATCTTCCACTGTTACTTGTTTACTTGCAGCAAACCATTACCTTACATACCATACGTTTAATCCTTTGTTACAGTAAACCGGTGAGCTTGACAACCTCACTGATTCATTGGGACAAAGTCTTGAGTTTGTGTTATGCAGGTTTTCACGTTGCTTGCAACACCTTTGAGACGTTTCCTTCCTCCTTCTGGTTCGATAACCTCGGTCTCTACTGAGGGAAACTTGATGTTGTGCTCTTCACACCGTGCTCTTGGGGTTCCAACAAAGTGCCACGTCGAACACCATCAAAGATTTCTGGCGCCGTTGCCGGTGAAAGAACATTTCATAATCCCTAGTGTTTTGTGTGTTAGATAACAATATCAAGGATTATTTAACGTGTGTTGAAGTGTTGCAGATCCGTACACTGAAAAGGGAAGGAAACTGCTTTTTGGGGGGCGGATAATCCGCCCCAACCCTCTTTCTAGAGTGCGCAACCCCCAGAGAGGGGGTGGCGTTTTTGGCCGGATTTTTCGGCCCGGCCGGATAGTCCGCCCCTTGGGGGCGGATAGTCCGCCCCCTCGAGGATTTTCTTCAAGCCAAGGACTGCGTCGCTCTCTGTATGGGGGACGGAGTTTCCCTCGGACATTCCGGCCCTTGGGCGGATTTTCTCCCTAGGGCGAATAGTCCGCCCCTGAGGGGGGCGAATAATCCGCCCCCTCAGGAATTTTCTTCAAGTGAAGGCTGCATCGCTCTCTGTGTGGGGGGGCGGAGTTTTCCCCGGAGTTTCTCTCCTGGGGGGCGGATTTTCTCCCCAGGGCGGATAGTCCGCCCCAAAGGGGGGCGGATAATCTGCCCCCAAATTTCTCCAACGGCTTTTTCTGGGCAGGGGGTATTTAGGCCTGTCCTCCCCCTCTATCCAAAACGCTTGGTTGATTCGAAAAAGTCAAGACCTGATCTGCAACCTTCATCCAAGAGAACTTCACCTAGATCCACCCAAAGGCTCCATCCCTTGGGGAATAAAAGGAGGAGGACTCGATCTTCATCAACTGCAATCAAGCGCTTCATATCCTCTCCATTCATTTGGAGAATCACCGATCTAGTATTTCTTGCAAATACCTAGATCCTTGTTTTTGTTTATATTGATAAACTTTGTTCTTGTGACAGCTTGTTGTCATCTCGGGAGCCCCCAATTCAGTTGTGGGTGTGTGACCCGGTAGCGTTGTAAAGGCTCCGGTTCCCGCCTCGAAGGGTACCAATAGTGGAGAAGGTGGATCAGGCCTTTCGTGGCGAGATCCATCGGAGAATAGGGTGAGGCCTATTGTGGCGTGGTGGTCTTAGAACCGCCCACCCCTCCAACGCAGATGTATTTCCCTTAACAAGGAAGGAACCGCGGTAAAACAAATCCCTGTGTCTCCGCGTGCTCCACTACGGTTTCCTCGCTCCTCTCTTTACGTGCTTAGTAGCTAGGTTTGCATATAGGGAAATTCTCGTAGTTACATATCTAGAGAATTTACTTTGTGTCAAGCCTAAAATTGAAAAAGAACTAAAAATTTGGTAGCACCTATTCACCCCCCTCTAGGTGCCCATATGATCCATTTCAATTGGTATCAGAGCCCCGGCTCTTATTTCAGGCTTAACTTCCTAAGAGAAGTATGGGTTCCAAGGTAGATGGGAGTGATGCTTTGGAGGTAGTCACCATGAACGATCTCAAGACGTTGGAAACAACCTTGGTGAGTTCAATGGAGGCTAAGATGGAAGATATGCGTCAATTGATAATGTGTGTCTCCACATCCGCAGCATCACCTCCATCTAACTCTGAGGCTACCACTCCGTAATCCAAGGAAACGGGTAAAACCAATTCCAAAGATAATGAAGTGGTTGGTGATGACACTAGCAAGAGATCCTCCTTGAAAAAGGATAGTGTTAAGGATGGATACAATTAGGTGTATCATGTGTATTCTCCTGATTCACCTATCCCTCACCCACATATACATAATAGGGGTAATCCACCCAAACTTTCAGCATCTAATTTTAATCAATGGCAATTTTTGATGAAATCTCATGTGTGCAGTTCCTCCATTGAGTTGTGGAAGATCATCAAAAATTGTCTTCATGTTGGAAACCCCAACAATCTCACAATAAGAGAAGTTGTCGATAGCCAACTCAACGCTACAACTCTACACATGATTCAGCTTGGTGTTGGTGACAAAGATATGCCACACATTCAGCATCTTAGTACAGCTAAGGAAGCTTGGGATGCTCTCACCGAGCTCTTCATCAGAAATGAAAGTATGAAAAGTAATAGATATGATGCTTTGAGCAACGAAGCTAAAGGATTCTATATGTTTGATGGAGAAGACCACGAGGACATGTATAGGAGGCTCAAGGCAATAGCCACAACTTTCATAAACCATGGTGCCGCTCATGTTGATGATGCATGGATCAAGCGCAAGTATGTCAGTGCTCTTATGCAATTTGAGCCCACATATTTGAAAAGTCTCCAAGGTAGGCATAACTACCACCTCATGACTTCCAATGAGGTAATGCAAGAAATGGCCGCTTTCAAGGTGGCTGCCAAGAATGCCGAAGATGCTCGTGCACGAGCTATGGGGATGCAAAAGGGGGTCAACATGGCCTTGAAGACTAGTGTGATTGATCATGATGAATATGCCATAGAAGGTATGGACTGTCCCGAGGATATAAAATGGATCCATGGACAATACTTGGCTCTTTATGCTAGAAACTTTTGGAAAGATCCAGCCAAGGCTAAAGCTGAACTAGAACGCAAGAGTGGAGCCTATGGAAGAAAGGAAAATGGTCCCAAGCTGAGAACATGTTTCAACTGTGGTGACCGGCTGCACTTTGTAGTTGAGTGTCCATATCAAAGTAGGGAAGATAATGGAGGAAGACTTATTTTCAAAGACAAGTCAAAGGCTCCACTCAAGAAACAATTTGTAAAGAAGAATGCTCCCTTCAAGAAGCAACCAAAGATTGTTCTAGTGGCTCAAGAAGAATATTCTTTGGGAAGTGAAGATGAGGACGAGGACGATAGCTCTCAAGAGGTGGCTGCTATATCCACCACATCTACATCAACATCTCTCTTCGACTATCCGAACAAAAACATCATCAAGAAGAATGCTACTTGTCTCATGGCAAGAAGCTCCGAGGGTTATGCTTCCGGTGGGTCGAAATGGGTGCTGGATAGTGGATGCACTAGTCATATGAACGGAAGCAAGGAGATCATCACGGAGATGCGTCCAAATCATGATAATATTACAGTCTCCTATGGTGATAAGTCTAAATCTGAGGTATTGGGTCTTGGCAAGGTTGTGGTTGCCCACGATATCTCTCGTGTGGACGTCATGCTTGTTGAGACCCTCGGTTACAATCTTCTTTCTGTTCGTGCCCTTGGCAAGATGGGTTTTGCTGTTTTTATCGATATGATTTGGTGGTACTCTTGTGGAGCAAGTCTCTAAAGGTCGCTTTCGTTGGGTACGTCGAAAATGACCTGTATGTGGTGGACTTTTCGAGGAAACCACTTCGGGTCCGATGTGTCTATTCGGAAAGGACGACGTGGGCTGGTTATGGCATCGCCGTTTAGCCCATGTCAACATGAGAACTTTGCAAAGTCTCCACAAGGGTGGCCACATCCTTGGAATAAAAGACAATGTCTCCTTTGCCAAAGATCGTGTTTGCAGGGCTTGTGTTGAAGGCAAAATGCATGACTCTCCCCACAAGAGGAAGACTATTGTGTCTTCAAAGAGGATCTTGGAATTACTTCATGTGGATTTATTTGGTCCTCCCTCTCATGCAAGTCTTGGTGGGAAGAAATATTACTTGGTTATTGTCGATGATTACTCAAGATATACATGGGTCTATTTCTTCAAGCTAAAGAGTGAGACTCAACAAACAGTCATCGATTTTGCCAATGAAGTTCAACGTCAACACAATGTTCCTATCTTCGCAATAAGAAGTGACAAAGGCTCCGAATTCAAAAACTACACTTTGAATGAGTTCCTAAGTGAAGAGGGGATTAGACATTAATATTCCGCTGTGTACACCCCTCAACAAAATGGTGTAGCCGAGAGGAAGAACCGAACTTTGATGGATATGGTAAGATCAATGTTGGCTGAATTCAAGTCCCCTTACAATTTTTGGGCTGAAGCCATATCCACTGCTTGTCACTCATCGAACCGGCTCTACCTCCGAAATATTTTGGACAAGACTCCATATGAAATTCTTACCGGTAACAAGCCCAACATCTCATACTTCAGGGTATCCGGGTGTAAGTGTTTCTTTCTTATTAAAGGTGTCCGCTTGTCTAAATTTGAGTCCAAGGCTTTAGAAGGTATTTTTGTTGGTTACGGTGTCGAATCCCACACTTATAGAGTCTACAACAAGCTCACTGGGATTGTTGTAGAATCTTGTAGTGTGGAGTTCGATGAAAATAACGGCTCCTTTGTAGGGCAAGTTGATGTTTGTGATGTAGATGTTGAAATAACCCAAGATGCCATAAGAAGAATGGGCGTGGGATTTTCAGCCCCATTGAGGAACCCCTTGTGGCGGATCGGGAAGGACAATGCTCCACTCAAGTGGAGCCCTCATCTACACAAGATCAACATGCTCCTACTGTTGGAGAAAACTCTGCACAGACTCCACAACCCACTAAAGATCATCAGTCTCCTAGACAAAATGGTAGTCCCAGGCCGGACTATCCGCCCCTCCAAGGGGTGGACAATCCTCCCCTGGCACTCCAACTTGTTCCAAGGGATCCGAAGAAGAAGGCAACAGCCAAGAAGTTCCCAGGCCGGATTATCCGGCCCCCGAGGGCGGATTATCCGGCTCTGGATCTCCCAGTTCTGTCAGGCATTCTCAAGAAGAGGAAAATGGTGCCTCATCTCCCAGGCCGGATAGTCCGGCCCCACCAAGGGGCGGATTATCCGGCCCTGAAGAACAAATTCAGCAGCAAGCTCCTGTTGTTAACTCAGATCAAGATCAAGGGAAAGGTGGTGGACAAGACAAGGATACACATATTGAATCAACTCCTTCTAGAAACAATAAGGACATTGAGGCTCGTCGCAAGGCTCGTGCTGATCGGAACCTTGAACTAAGGGGTCACACTCTTGACAAGGTTGTTGTTGATCTACAAAGAAGGGTGTCTACTAGAAGAGAACTTGCAAGCTTCTGTTATCATCAAGCTCACATTTCCATGGTTGAACCGAAGAAGGTCTTTGATGCTCTTGAAGATCCCGATTGGGTTGTTGCAATTCATGAAGAATTAAATAACTTTGAGCACAACAAAGTTTGGAAGCTCGTAGAGAAACCCAAGGATTGCCGCAATGTTATCGACACCAAGTGGATTTTCAAGAACAAACAAGATGAAAATGGCATTGTTGTGAGTAATAAAGCAAGACTCGTGGCTCAAGGATTCTCTCAAGTGGAAGAATTGATTTTGGCAAGACTTATGCTCCTGTGGCTCGTCTTGAGTCCATCCGTATCCTTCTTGCCTATGCTGCCCATCATAATTTTAAATTACAGCAAATGGATGTTAAGAGTGCGTTTCTTAATGGTCCACTACATGAGTTGGTATACGTCAAGCAGCCCCCGGGTTTTGAGGACCCCAAATTTCCGAACCATGTCTACAAACTCGATAAGGCTCTCTATGGCCTTAAACAAGCCCCACGTGCGTGGTATGAGCACCTTAAAGAGATTTTGTTAGACCGTGGATTCGAAGTTGGGCAAATCGATCCCACTATTTTTACTAAGAAGGTCAATGGGGAGCTTTTTGTATGCCAACTTTATGTATATGACATTATTTTTGGCTCTACTAACCAAGCTTTTAACGATGATTTTTCAAAGCTTATGACTGACAGGTTTGAGATGTCGATGATGGGTGAATTGAGGTTCTTTCTTGGATTCGAGATCAAACAACTTAGAGAGGGAACCTTTATAAATCATGCTAAGTACATCCAAGGCATGCTCAAAAGGTTCAAGATGACGGATCTCAATGGCGTTGCTACTCCAATGCAAACAAAGTGTCATCTTGAGCTTAATCCCAAGGGTAAAGACGTGGACCAAAAGGTATACCGAGCCATGATCGGCTCTCTTCTTTACGTTTGCGCATCTAGGCCCAATATCGTGTTAAGTGTAGGAGTGTGTGCAAGGTACCAAGCCCCTCCTAAAGAAAGCCACTTAGTGGCGGGCAAACGAATCTTCTGATATTTGGTTCATTCCCCGAATTTTGGGTTATGGTATCCCAAGGGTTCAACTTTCTCTCTATGTGGTTACACTGATTCAGATTGGGCTGGTGACAAAGACGATAGGAAATCAACTTCTGGTGCATGTCAATTCTTGGGCAGGTCTCTAGTTTATTGGTCTTCAAAGAAACATAATTGTATTTCACTCTCAACCGCCGAAGCTGAATATGTTGCTGCTGCAAGTGCTTGTACACAGTTATTATGGATGAGGCAAACTTTAAAGGAATACTGTGTCATTTGTGACAAAGTGCCTCTATTATGTGACAATGAAAGTGCTATCAAAATTGCTTACAATCCCGTACAACATACAAGAACAAAACATATTGAGATTTGCAACCATTTCATTCGGGATCATGTTGCTCGTGGAGATATTGCCCTATCCTTTGTGAGCAGGAAGAACCAACTTGCTGATATTTTCATGAAGCCACTTGATGAAGCAAGATTTTGTTATTTGAGGAATGAGCTAAATATCATAGATTCAAGGAGCTTGGATTGACTACCCTTGCACACTCACTTGCTCTTTTTCATGTATTTGGTTTAGATGCGGGCATAGACATAGGGGGAGTGTGGTCCTAATTGATTGGGATAACCCTCCCCCCATAATGCCGAAAGCAAGAAAAATCATTTCCCTTAATATCATTTTGTGATATGTGGGTCATTGATAAGCATTGGTTTTGAACTCACGATACATCTTCGCGGTGTCATGCCATGCGCTCCAACATGGTGGCTTCGGCCATCGCCCTCTTCCTTGAGAAGAGTTGGTTTCTAATGGCTGTCTTTGGATGTTCTTGCATATTTCTTGTTCTTATGGAAAACATGTTGGAATTATGCCCTAGAGGCAATAATAAAGATGTTATTATTATAATTCTTGTTCATGATAAAGTTTATATTCCATGCTAGAATTGTATTAAGCGGAAACATTAATACTTGTGTGGTTTGTGAACAACACCGTGTCCCTGGTACGCCTCTAAGGACTAGCTCATTGATCAATGATGGTTAAGGTTTCCTAACCATAGACATGAGTTGTCAATTGATAATGAGATCATTTCATTGGAGAATGATATGATGGACAGACCCAAACTAAGCAAAGCAATTAGATCGTGTCATCGTGTTCATCTTTGCGAAGCTTTTCCTATGTCAAATATTGTATTCCTTAGACCATGAGATAATACAACTCCTGCACCTAAGAAAGCTTTGAGGTCATCAAACATCATCCTATGAGAGGGTGATCATAAAGGTGTCTCTCAGGTGATCGGAAAGTATCTGTTGGGTTGTATGTATCGAGATGGAATTTGTCCCTCCCAAGTTGGAGAGATATACTTCGGGCCCACTCGGTAATCGATATCAACACCGCTTGCTAGCATGTGGTTAAGGAGTTAATCACAAAGTGATATCGGATTACTGAGCCAGTAAAGTACTTCTGTGAACGAGATTGAACTAGGTATGGCATCAAGCGATCGAATCTCGGGCAAGTAAAATATCGCGAGACGAAGGGAATATATATATGGGATTGATTGAATCCTGGCATCGTGGTTCATCGATATGATCATCGATGAATGTGTGAGTCAATATGGGTGCCTGCACCCATTGATTATTGATAGAAGATCATGTCTGCATATTCTCGAACCCGCAGGGTCACACACTTAACATATCTCGACGCTAGGATAGATTGGATAATTGGTTTATGAATTTTTGTTCGGAGTCTCGGATGGGATCCGGGACATCACGAGAGGTTCCAGAATGGTCCGGTGAATAAGATTCATATAAGGCAGTGCAGTTTTTGGAGTTCGGAATTGTTCCGGGTTAATCGGTATTGTACCGGAAGCTTCTAGAACCTTCCGGAAGGGGACCAACGTGGCCCCACCTTCCGGGAGGGGGCATGGGCCTATGAGGGAGTGTCCTGGCCGCATTGGGCCAGGGGCACAAGGCCCCATAGGGCCCAGCCGATCCTAGAGAGTTTAAATCGTTTAAACTAGAGATAGGGTTTCTAGAAGAGGGGAGAGTCCATGCCCCTCACTCCTTATCCTTTGGGCTTGGGGGAGGGGCTAGGGCTGCGTCCCCCCTCTATATAAAGAGGGGTGGGGGTGCACCAACCACACACACCTCTACTCCAAACCCTAGCCGCCTTGCTAGCTTTCCTCTCTCCCTCCCGACTGTTTGTAGGCGAAGCCCTGCAGCAAAAATTCTCCACCATATACACCACGCCGTCGTGTTGTAGATCCAATCTATCTCTCCACCATACTTGCTGGTCCGAGGAAGGAGGAGACGTCGAGGTGCTGCACGTTTGCATCTCACGGAGGCACCGCCACTTGTGGTGCTAGATCGGATCGGATCGCGAGGAGGAGAAGCGAGTACGACTACATCACCCACGTTCGGCAATGTTCATTGCGAATCTTCAAGGGTATGAAGATCTAATCCAATCTCTCTCATTGATTGCATCTCCTAGATTAGATCTTAGCTTTCCCTCTGTTCGCATCCGTAGAAAATTTTGATTTACTATGCCTCGAAACCCATCAGTGGTATCAGAGCTAGATCTATGCGTAGATGTGTTTCACGAGTAGAGCAACATGGTTGTTCGGGCGTTGATGTTTCTGTTGCAAGCCTCTTGTTTGTGTTCTTCTTATGGCGGGATAGTGAGATTGAAGCGGTCCAGGCCAACCTTACGCGACGTCGTTCATGAGACCGGCTCCGCACTTGACGTGTGGCTTGTTCCACATGCGGTGGTGGATGTCGCTCTCACTATAGTTGTCATGGGATTAACACGAGTTTGGCAACCATAATATCACCGTTGTGGCTTTTCGTAGGTAAGAATCGTTCTTAGCATCTACTCCCATAAGCCACGTAAAACATGCAACAACAAAGTAGGCGTGTAACTTGTTTTTGCAGGAGTGTTTTCGTGATATGGTATGGACCAAGATGTGATGTGTATAATGTATGCGATGATCATGTTTTGTAATGTTTCACGACTTGCATGTCGATGAGTACACAACGGCAGGAGCCATATGGTTGTCTTTATAATTGTGTATGACCTACGAGTCAACTTCTTATCGCCATGTAACAGCTTTACTTTATCGCTAAGTAGTTAGCAATAGTTGTAGTTGCTATTCGTGGTGAAGGCAATCATGGTGGAGTGATGGAGATCATGCCGAACGCACAAGAAGGAGATCATTCTTGCGAAGATTGGCTATACCATGTCACATAAAGTTATATGCATGTGATGTTTATCCTTTATGTATCTTATTATGCTTAGATCGCACGGTAGCATTATAAGATGATTCCTCACTTAAAGATCAAGATAAAACTGTGTTCTCCCCAAGTATGCACCATTGTGAAAGTTAACGTGTCCAAGCATCACGTGATGATCGGGTGCTATAGACTCTCACATATACAGGTGCAAGCCAGTTTTACTGCAGAAATACTTGGGTCTAGCTTGACGAGCCTAGCATGTACAGACATGGCCTCGGAACACAAGAACCGAAAGGTTAAGCATGAGTCATATGAGTGATATGATCGACACTTTGTTGTCCACCATTGAAACCACATCTCTTCTCGTGATGATCGGATTAGGTGTGGTGAATTTGGATCGTGTTCACTAAACAACTTGAGGGATGTTGAATTTAGTGGGAGTTCATCTAGTAATTTGATTAAATTGAACTATTTATCATGAACATAGTCTAAATTGTACTTGCAAATACTGTAGATCACATGGCCAAATCCAACTTCAACTTCAACGCTTTCTTTGAGAAGGAAAAGCTTCAAACAATGGGTCTAACTTCACCAATTGGTTCGCAATCTAAGAATCATTCATGCGGCGGACAAAGGACTATGTCCTTGGGAAAGCGTTAGGTGACCCCCTGCAACTGCGGCTGATGAGAAGGTCTATCGATCGGCGCAAAGATGATTATGGTGTGATTAAGAGCACCATGTTGTTTGCTATGGAACCGGACTTCAAAATCGTTTTGAAGATTATCCCGGGCCCTTCGAGATTCTCGAGGAGCTGAAAACCATGTTTCAGACTCATGCCTGTTCTGAGAGATATGAGATCTCCGAGAAGTTCTTTAACTGCAAGATGGAGGAAGGGAGTTCCGTTAGTGAGCACGCCATAAAGATGTCGGGCTACACTCAACGCCTTGAGCAACTGGAATGCACGATTCCAGAGGAGCTCAAGATTTACATGGTTCTGCAATCACTCCCTCCCAGCTACAAAAGTTTTGTAGTGACTCATAATCAGATTGGTTCCACTAATACGATCACCGAGCTCTTCGCAAAGCTGAAGGCTGCGGAAGTGGACATCAAGAAGGATAATCATGTGTTGATGGTCAACAAGCCCTCCTTTAAGAAAGGTAAGGGAGCAAAGAAGCCCTTCAAGAAGGGCGGCGACAAGCGCAATGCTCCTGCTGAGAATAAGCTCAAGTCTGGTCCTAAGCCGGACACTGAGTGCTTCTATTGCAAGGACAAGGGTCACTGGAAGCGCAACTATCCGAAGTACTTAGCGGACAAGAAGGCTGGCACCATCAAAGGTATATTTGATATACATGTTATTGATGTTTTCCTTACTAGCCCTCGTTGTAGTGCCTGGGTATTTGATACCGGTTCAGTTGCTAATATTTGTAACTCGAAACAGGAGCTACGGAATAGACGGCGGCTTGCGAGGGATGAGGTGACGATGCGCGTTGGCAACGGATCAAGAGTTGATGTGATGGCCGTCGGCACGCTCTCCTTAGTTTTACCTTCGGGATTAGTTTTAAACCTTAATAAGTGTTATTATGTGCCCGCGTTGAGCATGAACATTATTTCTGGATCGTGTTTATTGCAAGACGGTTATTCATTTAAATCGAAGAATAATGGTTGTTCTATTTATATGAGTAACATCTTTTATGGTCATGCACCTCTTGTAAATGGTTTATTTGTTCTAAATCTCGAAAGGGATGAAACACACATCCATAACGTTGAGGCTAAGAGATGCAAAGTAGATAGTGATAACACTACTTATTTGTGGCACTGTCGTCTAGGTCATATTGGTGTAAAGCGCATGAAGAAACTCCATTCTGATGGACTTTTGGAGTCTCTTGATTTTGAATCATTTGACACATGCGAACCATGCCTCATGGGCAAGATGGTCAAAACCCCGTTCTCCGGTATGATGGAGCGAGCAACGGACTTGTTGGAAATCATACATACCGATGTATGCGGACCGATGAGTGTTTCGACGCGTGGTGGATATCGCTATTTCCTCACTTTTAACGATGACTTAAGTAGATATGGGTATATCTATTTAATGAAACATAAATCTGAAACATTTGAAAAGTTCAAGGAATTTCAGAATGAAGTGGAGAACCATCGTAACAGAAAGATTAAGTTTCTACGATCCGATCGTGGAGGTGAATATTTGAGTTATGATTTTCTCACGCATCTTAAAGCAAGTGGAATCGTTTCACAACTCACATACCGGAACACCACAAGACAATGGTGTGTCTGAGCAGAATCGAACCCTATTAGATATGGTCCGATCAATGATGTCTCTTCTTGATTTGCCGTTATCATTTTGGGGTTATGCATTACAAACCTGCATTCACTTTAAATAGGGCTCCATCTAAATCCGTTGAGACGACACCGTATGAACTGTGGTTTGGTGCTAAACCTAAGTTGTCGTTTCTTAAAGTTTGGGGATCACGAAGCTTACGTCAAGAAGTTGATGCCGACAAGCTCGAACCCAAAGCGGAGAAATGCGTCTTCATAGGATACCCTAAGGAAACTATTGGGTATACCTTCTATCACGTAACCGAAGGCAAAGTGTTTGTCATAAAGAATGGTTCCTTTCTTGAGAAGGAGTTTCTCTCGAAAGAAGTGAGTGGGAGGAAAGTAGAGCTAGACGAGGTTATTGAACCTTCTCTTGAATTGGAGAGTAGCGCACCTGAAATTGTTCCAGATGCCGCTTTGCACCAACAATAGAGGAAGCTAATGACAAGGATCATGAAGCTTGGACGATGTTGCTCTTGAGCGTTGCAGGTCGACAAGGTCGCGTGCCCATCCTGAGTGGTACGGCAACCCTGTCTTGACTGTATTGTTGGTAGAAGACAGTGAACCTACGAACTATGAGGAAGCGATGATGAGCCCAGACTCTGAGAAATGGCTAGAAGCCATGAAATCCGAATTGGGATCCATGAGCGAACACCAAGTATGGACTTTGGTGGACCCTCCTAGCGACCGAAAGGCCGTTGAGTGCAAATGGATCTTCAAGAAGAAAACGGACGCGGATGTTAATGTTACCGTCTATAAAGCACGGCTTGTCGCAAAAGGTTTTCGACAAGTTCAAGGTGTTGACTACGATGAGACTTTCTCTCCCGTAGCGATGTTTAAGTCCATTCGGATTTTATTAGCAATTGCTGCATTTCATGATTATGAAATATGGCAGATGGATGTCAAGACTGCGTTCCTCAATGGCAACATTGATGAAGAGTTGTATATGATGCAACCCGAAGGTTTTGTCGATCCTAAGGATGCTAGTAAAGTATGCAAACTTCAGCGTTCCATTTATGGACTGAAGCAAGCATCTCGGAGTTGGAACCTTCGTTTTGATCAAGTGATCAAGAGCTTTGGATTTGTTCCAAATTGCTACGAAGTTTGTATCTACAAGAAAGTGAGTGGGAGCTCGGTGACGTTTCTGGTACTATATGTGGATGACATATTGATTATCTAAATGACATCAACATGCTTAACGATGTGAAGAGTTATTTGAACAAGTGTTTTCAATGAAAGACCTAGGTGAAGCTGCTTATATATTGGGCATCAAAATCTATAGAGATAGACAAAAGGCGCTGATAGCTTTAAGCGGTACATACCTAGACAAAGTTCAAATGGTTCGTAATGGATAAGGCAAAGAAAGGTTCAGTGCCTATGTTGTCAGGTAAGATATTGAGCAAGGCTCAGTGTCCAGCTACGTTAAATGATAGGGAAGCTATGAGCAAAGTGCCTTATGCCTCGGCCATAGGTTCCATCATGTATGCCATGTTGTGTACTAGACCGGATGTGTCCAATGCTCTTAGTTTGACGAGCAGATATCAAAGTGATCCAGGAGTGGAACCTTTGGACAGCCGTGAAGAACATCCTAAAGTACCTAAATAGAACTAAAGAAATGTTCTTAGTCTATGGGGTGATGAACGACTTGTCGTAAAGGTTACGTCGATGCTAGTTTCGACACCGACAAGGATGATTCCAAATCTCGAACGGGATACGTTTATATTTTGAATGGAGGAGCTGTGAGTGGAGAAGCTGCAAGCAAAGCGTGATCGCGGGATCTGATGAGAAGCGGAATACATGGGTGCCGAAGCATCAAGTGAAGGAGTTTGGATCGAAACTTCATCATCGAGCTTGGTGTGGTTCCAAGTGCATTGGACCCATGGAGATATTGTGTGACAACAACCGGCGCCATAGCACTCGCTAAGGAACCAAGATATCATCCAAAGACCAAGCATATCAACCGCAAGTTTCATATAATCCGAGATAATATTGCGGATGGAGATCGAAGATTAGCAAAGTACATACAGATCTGAATGTCGCAGATCCATTGACTAAACCTCTTCCACGTGTAAAACATGATCGGCACCTCGATTGCCATGGGTGTGAGATTGTTGCCAAATGTAAACTAGATTATTGACTCTAGTGCAAGTGGGAGACTGTTGGAATTATGCCCTAGAGGCAATAATAAAGATGTTATTATTATAATTCTTGTTCATGATAAAGTTTATATTCCATGCTAGAATTGTATTAAGCGGAAACATTAATACTTGTGTGGTTTGTGAACAACACCGTGTCCCTGGTACGCCTCTAAGGACTAGCTCATTGATCAATGATGGTTAAGGTTTCCTAACCATAGACATGAGTTGTCAATTGATAATGAGATCATTTCATTGGAGAATGATATGATGGACAGACCCAAACTAAGCAAAGCAATTAGATCGTGTCATCGTGTTCATCTTTGCGAAGCTTTTCCTATGTCAAATATTGTATTCCTTAGACCATGAGATAATACAACTCCCTGGTACCGGAAGAAAGCTTTGAGGTCATCAAACATCATCCTATGAGAGGGTGATCATAAAGGTGTCTCTCAGGTGATCGGAAAGTATCTGTTGGGTTGTATGTATCGAGATGGAATTTGTCCCTCCCAAGTCGGAGAGATATACTTCAGGCCCACTCGGTAATTGATATCAACACCGCTTGCAAGCATGTCGTTAAGGAGTTAATCACAAAGTGATATCGGATTACAACGAGTAAAGTACTTGCGTGAACGAGATTGAACTAGGTATGGCATGCAACGATCGAATCGCGGGAAAGTAAAATATCGCGAGGAGAAGGGTATATATATATGGGATTGATTGAATCCTGGCATCGTGGTTCATCCTATATGATCATCGATGAATGTGTGGGAGTCAATATGGGTGCCCAGACCCGGTTGATTATTGATAGAAGATCATGTCGCATATTCTCGAACCCGAGGTCACACACTTAACGTATCTCGGCTAGGATAGATTGGATAATTGGTTTATGAATTTTTGTTGAGTCTCGGATGGGATCCGGGACATCACGAGAGGTTCGGAATGGTCCGGAGAATAAGATTCATATAAGGCGTGCAGTTTTGGAGTTGAATTGTTCGGGTTAATCGGTATTGTCTGGAAGCTTCTAGAACCTTCCGGAAGGGACCAACGTGGCCCCACCTTCCGGGAGGGGCATGGGCCTATGAGGGAGTGTCCTGGCCGCATTGGGCCAGGGCACAAGGCCCCATAGGGCAGCCGATCCTAGAGTTTAAATCGTTTAAACTAGAGATAGGGTTTCTAGAAGAGGGGAGAGTCCATGCCCCCCACTCCTTATCCTTTGGGCTTGGGGGAGGGGCTAGGACTTCGCCCCCCCTCTATATAAAGAGGGGTGTGGGCGCACCAACCACACACACCTCCTCTCCAATCCCTAGCCGCCGTCCTAGCTTTCCTCTCTCCCTCCCATTGTTTGTAGGCGAAGCCCTGCAGCAGAAATTCTCCACCATATACACCACGCCGTCGTATTGTAGATCCAATCTATCTCTCCACCATACTTGCTGGTCCGAGGAAGGAGGAGACGTCGAGGTGCTGCACGTGTGCATCTCACGGAGGCACCGCCACTTGTGGTGCTAGATCGGATCGGATCGCGAGGAGGAGAAGCGAGTACGACTACATCGCCCATGTTCCGACGAACGTTCCGCTGTGCGAATCTTCAAGGGTATGAAGATCTAATCCAATCTCTCTCGTTGATTGCATCTCCTAGATTAGATCTTGGCTTTCCCTCTGTTCGCATCCGTAGAAAATTTTGATTTACTATGCCGCGAAACCCTTCAAAACACACCCAACTTTGGTTTTGTTCGATTTGTTCTTGCAACTTTGGGTGTGTAGTACCATCACAGTTTGTTAATCTACACCCAAGCCTTTTTCTCTCCTTGAACCATCTATTCTTGCACACAAGTCCTCTATACACCATCGAGGGGTTTTGCTAGGATGCTCCGACCTGATTCTGTCTTCACAGACAAAATCAGAGGGGGGCGGACTATCCGCCCTAAGTGGGGGGCGGATAATCCGCCCAGGCGTTTTCAGTCTCTAAAGGGCTGGGTCGGGAGAGGCCTGGCTCAAACAGAGCAGCCAGCCCTCCCCCACCCTTAGCTCTGCCCCCAACCGCCGCTGGAGCTTCCGCCCCTCCCCAGAGTCAACTTGACCACCGGATTCTCCGGGCCCTCCCCGGATCTTCTTCCTCACGCCTCCGGGCACCTTCTCCTCCGAGATCTTCCTCCAATGAGTGAGGGTAACTCCCTCATCCATCTCTTTTTCTTGAGATTCATTGTTGTGGTGGAAATATCGTGGTAGATGATACTTGGTGTTTTCCCATGCATGTTAGAATCCATAGAAATACATACCTTGTGCCCGATCTGTGTTGCCATGGTAAATCTGGGCCAAACCAGAAAATTTTCGACAGGGGCGGATTATCCGCCCCCATGGCCGGAAAGTCCAGCCTAGAGACAACGTGGCTAGTCTGATTTGGTTCCGATTTTCTCACATGCACTTTTCTGGCTCATGGACTGTTTTCTTCCTCTTTCTAACATGTCTCCTGGACTTGTGTGCGCTTATCCCCATGCTACCTCTCCATGCTTTTCACAGGTGGTTCTCGCCCTCCTAAGACATACAAGCATCGTCCTCGTGTCCGATATCTCAGGCCCACTGCAGAGGGCACATTTGTTGACGAAACAGAGGTTCGCAGGTTAGCCAGAGAAGCTGAACAGATGGCAGAGGCAGCAAGGAAAGCCAAGCGGGTTGCATCTCGAAAGGGAAAGGGTAAAGGCAAGGAGGCTCGGCCTAACTACAAGGCCATGGATAACACTGATTACTCCTCCATGCGTCAGACAAATTTTTATGCAGATGTTGACAGTGATGGTGAGCCAGAGGATTCTATGTTTTGATGCTCTCATTTTCGGTATATCCATGATGATGTCTATGTTCCTCTCAAAATTCGCCCCATGCACCCTCTGAATATGCCTGAGGCTCAATCAAAGGCTCGCCTTAGTGAAGCTTTGGATGTGACTAACAAGATGGGGCTTCATCCTCTTATTACTATGCAGTGTCACTATGATTCCAAGATCGTGAAGCAGTTTTTCTCCACTCTGGTTATCTGCGGCGATGAGATTCGTACTATGAAGTAGATGACGGGAACATCAATGATCCAGTCTGATTTCCGCACCTTTGGTCAGGTTCTTGGCTATGCTTTTCACGGGCGGGACACCCCTTCAGGACACCGCATTATCTCTCCGCTCAGGCCATCCAAGGATACTGTGCTTGCTCCATGTTTGTCGCCCAATGGCGTTGTTGGTACCTTCGCTGGCCTTTCACCACTGTATGCCACCCTTGTAGGCATGTTTCGGGACAGCATTACTCCTAGTGGAGGCAATAATGACAAGATCCGCGGTCACCTGGTTCCTCTTCTTGCCTTTGCTCATGAGTGTGCCACCAATGCTGGCTCGTCTACAGGATACAAGTTGGATGTGATAGATTTCATCTATCATGAGATGACTGATGCGATGCTCAACAGTCTCTCCATCCCATATGCTCCTTTTATCATGATGCTCATCAAGCATATGCTGCCCCATGAGGACTTTGGCTCTGATTTGGATGGTTTGCACAAGTCAAAGAAAATTTACAACAAAGCTCAAAAGACCTCTCACCCCTCCACTACCCCTGAGTCCTTTATGCGTGATGCACGGGCTAGTGGTCGTCGTTCTGCCATGTCCCCAATGGCACGTGAGGTTAAACAGCTCACTTGGTTCCAGCGGCACATCCTTTGCATGGGTGTTGACACTCACAAGGGCCAGTATGAGGCGTACCGCAGGGACCATGTGAGGGATCACACTCAGCAGCTCATTCTTCACCATGTTTCAGGTGCCACTGACCATCCACATCCTCCCACTACTCCGGAACTGTATGCTCAGTGGAACACTTCAGGGATAAAATATGGTGAGCTTGAGAGTTGCATGTTTGCTCCACCTCCGAGGGCACCCACTCCTCCAGCTGATGACGATGATGATAAGTATGACGAAGAGGAAGGGGACGGGGATGACTAAGATGAGGATGAGGAGGCATGATCTTCTAGGGCGTTAGCATCGCTCTTCTTCCTTTTTGGCATTTCGATGCCAAAGGGGGAGAAGTAGTTCTATTAGGTCACCGGATTTGCATGGGTCGGGCGCAAGCACTTGCTTTTCCATTCGTTCGTTTATTTGCATGCTTGTGCCCCTTTAGCGTGAACTTATTTGCTATTTGTGCTTGCTTGGTTATTGTAAGACTCTGGCGTGATATATTATGTATGGTACTATGGAATTCTGGATTTATATTGTGGACCTACTATCATGGAATTCTGGATTTATCTATGGAGTCTGGCATTCTAGTTGATGACATATGGAATCATGGGATTATCTTATGTATGCATCAATTTTGTGGGATGTGCTTAGAGCCGGACAATCTCATTAGTTTATTTGGCAATATTCACATCCCGGTGGCATGATCTTGTTTACCAACCCATCTTGTTTTAATTGTATTTGCTATGAAAGTTGTGTTTTCTCTAGTGTGTGCATGTGTGTTAAAAGGCAAATATTAAATATGCACACATCTAGGGGGAGCCTCTTTCATTTATTTTAAGGGTGTCGTTGGTAGTCGTTTGCAAATCCTAGTATTGTCACCTAACACCAAAAAGGGGGAGATTGAAAGAACATTTCATAATCCCTAGTGTTTTGTGTGTTAGATAACAATATCAAGGATTATTTAACGTGTGTTGAAGTGCTGCAGATCCGTACACTGAAAAGGGAAGGAAACTGCTTTTTGGGGGGCGGATAATCCGCCCCAACCCTCTTTCTAGAGTGTGCAACCCCCAGAGAGAGGGCGGAATTTTTGGCCGGATTTTCTGGATCGGCCGGATAGTCCGACCCTTGGGGGCGGATAGTCCGCCCCCTCGAGGATTTTCTTCAATCCAAGGACTGCGTCGCTCTCTATATGGGCAGCGGAGTTTCCCTCGGACTTTCCGGCCCTTGGGCGGATTTTCTCCCTAGGGCGGATAGTCCGCCCGTGAGGGGGGGGGGGGCGGATTATCCGCCCCCTCGGGAATTTTCTTCAAGTCAAGGCTGCGTCGCTCTCTGTATGGGGGGCAGAGTTTTCCCCGGAGTTTCCGTCCTGGGGGCGGATTTTCTCCCCAGGGCGGATAGTCTGCCCCAAAGGGGGGCGGATAATCCGTCCCCAAATTTCTCCAATGGCTTGTTCTGGGCAGGGGGTATTTAAGCCTGTCTTCCCCCTCTGGCCAGAACGCTTGGTTGATTCGAAAAATTCAAGACCTGATCTGCAACCTTCACCCAAGAGAACTTCACCTAGATACACCCAAAGGCTATGTCCCTTGGGGAATCAAAGGAGGAGGACTCGATCTTCATCAACTGCAATCAAGCGCTTCATCTCCTCTCCATTCATTTGGAGAATCACCGATCTATTCTTGCAAATACCTAGATCCTTGTTTTTTTATATTGATAAACTTTGTTCTTGTGACAGCTTGTTGTCATCTCGAGAGCCCCCAATTCAGTTGTGGGTGTGTGCCCCGGTAGCGTTGTAAAGGCTCCGGTTCCCGCCTCGAAGGGTACCAATAGTGGAGAAGGTGGATCAGGCCTTTCTCGCCTCGAAGGGTACCAATAGGGTGAGGCCTATTGTGGCGTGGTGGTCTTAGAACCGCCCACCCCTCCAACGCAGATGTACTTCCCTTAACAAGGAAGTAACTGCGATAAAACAAATCCCTGTGTCTCCGCGTGCTCCACTATGGTTTCCTCGCTCCTCTCTTTATGTGCTTAGTAGCTAGGTTTGCATATAGGGAAATTCTCGTAGTTACATATCTAGAGAATTTACTTTGTGTCAAGCCTAAAATTGAAAAAGAACTAAAAATTTGGTAGCACCTATTCACCCCCTCTAGGTGCCCATACGATCCATTTCAGCCGGGGAGGCTAAGGACGTCTTCACAAGGGGAGTCCTCCACTTCCTTTCTCTTTACATTGTTTTTAGTTTGCTTTTTTTATTTTGCTTGGTTTTGTTTGCCTCCTTTGGAAAAACATAAAAAAAACTTGTACTAGGTAGTGTCTCCATAATTGGGAAAGATAATATTGAAGAATTCTTTAATCATGTTAGCAAGCATGAAGATATTGAGGAAAAATCTTTAGCTGAACTTGCTCCTAATTATGAGATTGTTGCAGCTTCTTTAGTTCATATGTTGGAGGCTAGGTTTTTTAGCCTTAACCCCTTCATTCAATTCTTGTTCCTAAAACTAAAAGAAGAAAAGAATGCTGAAAAGAGGTAATTCATCCTTGAAACTTTATTAAATGAATTCCATGATGTTGCTAGGGAAGCCAAAAAGGTATTTGAGCATTTCAATATGCTAGGATCAAGTGTAGATGTTGTGGGTACTTCTGAAACTAAGCCTAGAGAGGAATTTAAGATACCCATACCCTTTAAGCTTATTGGAATGCATGAGGCCTTTGAAAATAATTTTGATTGGATTGCTCCTTGAAATCTTTTTGATGAAAGTAGTAGACCGAAGAGAGATGACAGGGGATCTTACAAAACCCATTTGGATGAGATACCTTTCATAGTTGAGGATTTTGCAAGTATTGATGTTAATGCTTCTTCATTTGAAAATACTTGATTCTTCTTGCTTCTTGTGCCTAACTTAAAGGCGTTAAAGAAAAGTACTTGTTGGGAGATAAACCAAGAGTTTACTTGAGTCTTGGAAGTTATTACTTCAGTAATTACCTCTCCTTATCCTTTTTGTTTGCTTTTTGTGCCAAGAATAACCTCTAATGAGAGGGAAGTAAGATTTGGGGAGTTTCTGTCCCGAAACAGATTTCTGTCCTCCACCAAAAAATTCGCCAGGAGTCTCTGTAACTCCGATTGAGATCAAAATTTACGAATACATCCCCCAGTATGTTAGCTAACTTTCGTTAGTTCAACACTTTTTGATTTGAGCAACAGAAGATTTTCGAAAAAATCGGTTTCTGCCTGCTGGTCTGTTTTGACAAATTTCTGCCATTATTTGCATTTGCTTCTTATTGATTCCTTTTTGAGTTCTCTTTTGGGGAATTGAGATTTTTGAAGGAGTTACTACAGTAGCTTGTGTTTTTAGTGAAAAGCCTTGCTGTTCCAAAGCTTTGCCAGAGGTTTAATATCTTTTGAATAAACTAATGTTGCTAATCAAGATTGTGTGAAGTTTTGTATGAAGGAAAAATTTCAGGTGTAGAGAGATAATGATGCAATGAGATGAAGAATGGACAAAATCTCAAGCTTGGGGATTCCACCATGGTGTCACCCCAAGAAATATCCAAGAGGTACAAGCGTCAAAGCTTGGGGATGCCCAAGGCATCCCCTTCTTCATCAATAAAAAGCTCAGGTCTGTCTAGACACTTCGTTTTTATTGTTTCATGCACAGTTGTGTTGTTCTTGGAGCGTCTTAGTTTTTGTTTGCTTTGCTTAGGTTGTTTAGTTTGCTTGAATAAAGTAAGTTTGGACCCCCGTTCTCGCTATGTTATTTTGCAAATAAGTTGCTTGGTGTTGGAAAGGAGTAGTAAGTTCTTGCTTGAAGTGCAAGAGGAGCTTGCATTGACTGTGACTTAGACTTTAGCATGACATGCTAGGTATTATTTTAACCTTATTATTAGTGATTATTTCTGTATCATATCTTGTTCCAAACAATTGGGATTGCTTAGTGTGCCTTGAAGAAATTATGCGTTGTTTTAGCATGCAAAAGCATAGTATTATGGTATTCTCCTTTAATGCTTTGTTTGGGTTGACTTGGCACATGCTCACACCATGTTATGAATCTCACAAGTCACCATAGCCTCTATGATCATTTATTCCTTGACTTCTAGTACCACTCTATGCCTTGATTAGTAATGCTTTGTTGCTCTGCATGATGATGGCCATTATGCTCTCTTAGTTGGTTGCTCCCAGTCTTTTGCTAGCCTCCACTTGTATGAGTAAGCTCTACTCATGCTTCCAACTCCCAAGAAACCAAGTTATTCCAAAGTGTCCACTATAAACTCCTATGCATGGTGTGTTACACCATTCCAAGTATATTCTTGTTTTCAGCTATCTTCCAATTAAAAAGTATTTTGTTATGTGAAAACTTAGTGATTAGAGCTCTCACAAACTTGATGGCACACTTTATATTCTTTGCCCCTAATAAACTTGAACCATTGTGGCGCTATGTTGTATATGCTTGCACTTATACGTTGGAATTAGCAGAACCATGCTATCATGGGGAACGTTTTCAACATTGCACTTGTACTTTGTACTCAGTTGATATCATGCTCTCTTGTTTGTGGATGTCACCGGTGTGAAATAAAAAGGGAACTTGTAAGTCCATGGAGTTTGTATTTTGTGTTAGAGAAACGCATGGGCCGCTAGCCTAAGCCATGCCTAATCATGGTGGAAACTTGCAGCATCACCATAATGAGCTATCTATGAAGCATCCTCAATAAAAATATATGCATATAGTAAATAAAAAGATTGCTGAGATGATCATTGTCTGCTTGCCTTGTCATTTTGGTTATGTGAAAGCTCGTGTACCATGTGCAAGGGGTACCCCATTGGCGGTTCTCAATGATATGCAAATACTTACAATGACAAGAACTTACCTGGGCCTGAAGTTAAGTAGCATGAGGTGTGTCCCTCACATTCAAGGGACTTGAGATTGCCAACTTATACTTCGTCAAGCATATACTCCCTAGTTTGTTCACTTTAACCTTAATCACTTCAAGATGCTTATGATAGGGGCAATGAGGGCTGAAAGCTAACAAGTACCATAATTTTTGGAAGCTTTTTTTTGAAACTTGAAATCCCTGCTTCCTTTATAAAAGGATTTTCTTCCACCATTACTTGAGTCTCCACCTTCTACCTTTAGGCACCATTAAGAGAGCATAGTTGTCATCCTGTGTGCAGTGTTCCAAAGCTTATTGATTGATGCATATTGAGATATTACTTGTTCTTGTGCTATATGTTTCTAGTCACCCTTGTGAACTTTGAAGGTGTCCTATGTATCTATATTGCTACACTATGAGGGACAAGCTGATTGCCACTATGCTATGTTTTCTGTATGTGGAACAAACAAATTTTTTCAATGCATGTTATTCATGATCTTTGTTTGTAGCCTTTCATGTTGCATGCATAGTTACTATGTCCTATTGTTAGAACTCCATTATTTCATGCACATGTTTAGAGTTCTTTGATCCCATCTTTCAAATGCTTGCAAATGGTTGGATCTTTATTGTGAGGGTGCATGTCACCTCAAAAATTATTATTTTTATCACTTACCTACTCGAGGACGAGCAGGAGTTAAGCTTGGGGATGCTTGATACGTCGGAAACGTATCTATAATTTTTGATGTTCCATGCTTGTTAGTATCTACTTTGCTTTGTCTACACTTTGAGGTGCTTTTTACTTGTTTTCTGGTACTAACCTATTAACAAGTTGCCACAGTGCCAGTTGCCTGTTTTCTGCTGTTTTTGGTTTTAGAAAAGCTAGTAAAGAAATATTCTCGGAATTGGATGGGACAAATGTCAAAGTCAATAACTTTCTGTGGGGAACAAGAAGTCCAAAGGGCAGACGGAGAGGCGTGCCAGGGAAGCCAGACCCCCCTAGGCGCGGCCAGGGGTGGGCCTGCGCCTGGGAGGGGTGTGCCCCCCTGGCCACCGCCTCGGCCTCCCCCTTCGCCTATAATAAGCCCCCGATGCAGAAACCCTAAGCACCCGATCAAATCTCCACAAAACCGTCTGTAGCCGCCACCATCGTCCCTAGATCGGGGGGATCTGAAGTTCTTCCCGGCACCCTGCCGAAGGGGAGATCATCACGGAGGCCTTCTCTCCGGTATGATGCGTGAGTAGTTCCACCTTGGACTATGGGTCCATGTAGTAGCTAGATGGTTGTATCTCCTCCTTTGTGCTTTCATGTATATATCTTGTGAGCTCCGTTCTGTTGGAGATATGCCCTAGAGGCAATAATAAGAGTGGTTATTATTATATCTTTGTGTTTATGATAAATATTTACATTCATGCTATAATAGTATTAAACCGGAACTTTAATACTTGTGTGATTTGTAAACTAAATAAGAGTCCCTAGTAAAGCCTCTTTGTAATACTAGTTTGTTGGTTAATAGATGATCGTGGTTTCCCGATCATGAACACTGAGATGTTGTTAACAACAGGATCATATCATTAGGAGAATGGTATGATGGACATACTCCTATAGATAAGCGTAGCATTGAGATCAAGTCATTTCAACAGTTCGTTTGCTATAAGCTTTCTGATACATAGTAACCTAATTCCTTCGACCATGAGATCATGCTAATCACCATCACCGACAGGATGCTTTGATGACATCAAACACCCACCGTAACTGGGTGGCTATAAAGGTGGCATTGAGTGTTCGGAAAGTATGGGTTGAGGCACATGGATCAAGAGTGGGATTTGTCCATCCATATGACGGATAGATATATTCTGGGCCCTCTCGGTGGAATGTCATCCAATTAGCTTGCAAGCATGTGACTGGCTCACAAGGGATCACATATCACGGGAACGAGAAAAGAGTACTTATCGCTAACGAGGTTGAACTAGGTATGCAAAGATACCGATGATCAAAACCTCGGATAAGTAAACTATCATGAGACAAAGGGAAATTGGTATTGTGTGTAAGTGGTTCATTCGATCGCAAAGTAATCATAGATATATGTGGGAGCCATATGAATTTCCAGATTCCTCTATTGGTTATTGATCAGAGAAGTGTCTCGGTCATGTCCTATAAAGGGTCCCAACCTTTAAATAAGGTAGAATCCCCTGTGTTTACAATGCTAGTCCCTGGATCAATAGCTAGCATCCACAATTTAAGATGTAATATCAAGAAACAAAGGTCATAATAACTTTATAACTAGGAATAACATAATTTTATTACATCTTACACAGCTCATTTGGCTATTACATTGCAGCGGAAAAACTATAAGCATGGGGTCCTTCATCTTCAAAGTGCCACAGGCAACATGCTGGTTGTAGACTTTGTAATCCTAATCAATCAATCTTCACTAAATTCAATCAAACCTGCAACATTACAAGTTACAGCCACAAGGGTCAATACATTTGAATTGTATTGGCAAGTTTCACTACTATGTAGAATATAAGTGGATCCTATCATTACATGCATTTTTGGCTAAGTAGGGTTTAAGGCTCATTTGCAGAAGCAAAATTTATCCTATCTTTTCAAAATGGTTTTGGTCCTTTGTCAAATCTCCTTTTCCAAATCCCTTGAACTCCTTGGTAAATTCCCAAGTGTACAAGTCCTTGTCAAAAATCTCTTGAGTTCCTTGGTGTAACACCCTCAGAACCGACCCTATGCAAGTTTTAGCGAAACTCGCCAAACCCGCATAGAAACGATTCGAAGGTGCCCACCAGGCACTTTCGTGCGGGTGGAAAGCAAAGTAATAACATTACACAACAGTCCTCGATGGGACCCACAGAACAGATATATATACAACAGCGACTCAAAGAGTCAAGAATACAAATATACGGTATAAAGATCCAAATCACCTTGAAAACGATGGGGCGTCCGACTACGGACAAGATGCAAATGGGGCTAAGAGCCCTGAAGAATAACCAATGGCGTCCATAACCCTGCCCAGGCCAAGCCGGAAGGGTAACCCTGCTAACGGCGTCGATCCCAAAACCTGCTTAAACAAAAGGGGTGCCGACAAAGGGCAAAGGAAAAAGAGGAGCGTCGATCTTGAGGCCAAGATGCAGCGAGGCTAGAATTCGGCGGTCCTCGCCTACATAGGTATGGTGGATCAAGCGGCTGCATGCACTAAACAACCTATAGAGACTCGATACAACGGGCGGCTATCAGAGAGGGATAAGAATGACCTAACCGGATCCAACCTGAAGCTATCGCCAAACAAACCCATCCTGGTGTTTCCCCCTCGAGACCAAACGAGGAAGTCAACCGAGGAACTCACACAGTTGGCAGTTTTACTTATTCAGTTATAGTTGCGGCACTTTACTAGTCAGGTTTAGATATTCATCCTGATAAAGTAAGCAGTGGGCACTTTTAGTTAATCCTTCCGTTATAGTGGCATCATTTACTAGTCAGATACATTTAGCATGAGATGAACCCAAAACCCAGCAATTGTTGGTACTTTTACTTAGCCATTCCGTTGTAGGGAAGCTGATTACTAATCATATCGGATACAAGTCAATTGAAAACAGTAAACTTTAGTTATAGTTGTCTATGATCAAGCACTGTGCTCCAAGTCGTCCATAACCGCGGACACGGCTTCTCGAAAAGATTAAACCCTGCAGGGGTGCACCAAAGTATCCACAGCACTTGACCCTTTTGCCGGATCGGTTAACATACACCCATCGGTATGTCGGGGGCCTAAGTCACGGCGTTCCCAAAGCAAGCACGAGGCCACCCCACTAAGTACACCCATAGCGAAGTCGGCCGGTCTCCGAGACGGACTTAGGGTTTGCGACAATGGCTGTAACGACAATCGCCCCCAAACGGGACTGTCGATACCTGAAACATTCCGCTTCCTAAGCGAAGACAGCGTGCGCCTCGCTCATACGTAAATACATAAGTAGCATGGCATAAGTACAGGATAGTAAAAACACCTCAAACTAGTTGTGGCCCCCAGTACAATACTTTGAAATCAGGTAATAATCGATGGGGGGCCCATATCTCCCCACCTGTGGTTAGCGCGCTCGATCTCGGAACAGGTGTCAAGAACTCGGGTCCTACGGGACACAAGTGGGCGGTCGGAAACCAAATCTTACCTATCACCCACCGATGCCTCTGCTTAATTCAATTTTAGTTGTTAAACATGAATTAAAGTGATACAATAATTAAAGCCATGATCATCTCCAACGTCAACATGCGGCAATTCCTCCAACAAAGGTGGTACTTGACGACAAGCAAAACACTTGAACAAGCGACTACGACACGCGGGTCCAACTATCTACCAAACAACAGGTAATAGGATGTGTCCAAGGCTATATATGGCTGCAAGGGATATCACGGGTACGAAACTAGAGCAACGCAACACAGATAGCAAAGATCAACAGGAGGGAAGTAAATACTATAAAAGTAAGATAGGTAGAAAGGGGGAGATGCTCGCCTGAAAACATTGTCGAAGGTTCAACCGAAGATCGGGGCGAAGCTCACATCAACTCAACGGCCTTATCCGCGAAGAAGCAAAACACTAGAAGAAACACCGGATGCAATATTTAATACACGGCAGAAGATCGGCATGATGCATGCATGATGGATGGCATGGCAAGGTGCGATGCAATTAGGTCATATTAAGTGGAACCGGGGCCCCGACAGTTATTAGAGGGTTCATGTTGTTTAGCTACCCCGCAATTTAAATGTTGTTTAGCAATGCAACAGATGGAACCGGTTCGCTACTCATGTTTAAATGAGGCCAATATAAGGCTAGATTTGCCCGCATATGGGCCCCATATTCAATTATTAGGTGAATCGGCATAAGGCCCCCAAACCATAGATATGCATGCGAGATGACAATTTAATATGCAACAAATTGATATGTTATAAAATAGGGTTCGAGGAAAAGGGGTCACACATCAGAGGGGGCTCGACGATCTTGGGTTCCGGGGTTCGGGGTCGGTCTCAGGGTTCGGCGGGTCCGTTCTCAGCGGGGTCGTTCTCTCGGTAGCGGGGCAGATCTTGAGTTCCGGGGCGAAGGACTTCGCGTTCGGTGGCGATCTTGACGGTCTTCGGGTTCGGGCCTTGGCGTCCGAGGGAAGTACTTGGCGTCTCTGGGACGGTCCTGTCGCATCCGCGGCCGTCGGTTCGCGTCGACGGTCTTGGTTTCCACACAAGTGGTTGCTGTTTGAGGTTTCCCTTGGCGACACGCGAAGCTCGGGGATCTACATCGGCACCCATTTCCACCCGCATCTTGCATCCTTCAGAGCCAAGTGGCTTGACTGGGAGTAACACCATACCCCAGAACAATGAAGTGCTGCACTAGCAGGGGGAAGTCTGGGGCGAGGACGCATCGCTTGGGAGGCGCACTGGGTCGCACAACGGCGTCTTGAACGGCGGCAGCTCCGGAGGTCGTGGCGGCGCAAGACGCTGGGCAAAGGGCTCGAGGCGGGAGGGTGAGCGGTCGGGAGCGGGCGAGGCGGCGACGGCTTGAGGCGGACGGTCGGGGGCGGCCCATGCCGCAGCGGGCGGCGGACGGCGCTGGGCTCAAGGCGGGCACGCGACGGGAGCAGGCGAGGCGAGGCGGGTCGCTGAGGCGGCCGGCGGGTGCTCAGTGGAGGCGGAGGTTGGGGAGGTGCGGCGACGGTTGGCGCTTAGGGCGGGCTCGGGCCGCCGAGGAGGCGGCGCGGCGCTGGGCGGATGCGCGACCTGCGGGCGCGAGGGCGAAAGGGCGGCGGTGGGAGCTCGAGGCAGGCGGCGGCAGCGGCAGGGAGAATGCGGCGGCCATGAGCAGCGGAGGAGGGCGGCTGGCGGGCTCGGAGCGAGCAAGGGAGGCGAAGGAGGGAGGGTGGAGGCGCGGACGCATGGGGGGAGAGGAGCGGGGCGTGCCAGGGAGAGGAGGACGCGGCGCGGGGAGGGAGGTGCGGGGCGAGCGGGGTCGTCGGGGTGGGAGGTTGAGGGAGAGAGGAGAGAGGAAGGGCGCGGGGACAGGTGGGGTCGGGTGGGCCCCAGCGGTCCACAGGGGAACGTGACAGGGTGGGGTACCGCGCGGGTGGAGGGCTGGGTGGTGTGCGTGTGTCTGCGTCGTGTGCTGAGGATGGGAGAGAGAGAGGAGAGAGATTAGGTGGGGAGGGGAGGCTCAGCCTAGGTGGCAGCCTAGGATTGGGTGGGGGAAGGGGCAGGGTGACGTGGCGGCCTAGGATAGGTGGGGGTGAGGTGGCCAGGGGGTGTGGGTAGATTTTTAGGTAGCTATAGGATTAATAGGGTGGAACTGGTTGGACCGAAATGTTGTATACGGGGGTGGTCGTTCGGGTCGGGTTGGCCCGTTCGACTGCCCCTACTAAAATAAATTAAATATTTTATTATTTATAAACGGAACTTTTGCAAACCGATGCTAGACAAATAAATAATCCGGACAAGCCCGGGTTTTGGGGTTTTGAATAAAGACGGGGCGTTTAATATAGAAAACAAAATTAGGGTTTTTAGCAAAATGGTTTCAAACAGATAGATGCATGCTGATGTTATGCTGATGCACCGAGACAAGACATGCGATTATGATGATGCGATGCACAAAATCAACGCGATTTTCTAGTAGTGGTAATTGCGGGATGCCACACTTGGTACCCCCAAGTGCATCAAGTTTCAACAAAATCTCTTGAGCTCCTTGGTAACCCCAAGTGCATCAAGTTTTATCGAAATCTCTTGAGCTCCTTGGTACCCCCAAATGCATCAAGTCTTTTGTTGTCACTTAAAAGTTTTTATTTTAAAAATTGGAATGTCGAGATTTCCCATAGCTTCAAGCTTTAGTTGATCAGTATTGTCCATAACCGGGGACACGGCTACGTACTTAGATTTTATTATCTTCTGCAGAAGTTGTACACTTTACCCACATGTCACAATCTCATCTTGTTGCCACCACTGGCCGCTAGATTGGTACTCACCAAGATGGAGTACTGGCAGATTGAGAATGTGACGAAGTCTTTCCAGAGGGTCCTCCCATACACCATTGCTAGCTTGTCTTCAGTACCCATGTAGGATTCCAGGTCCCCCATTTTCAGTAACCTGAAGACAATGCATGGGTATTCCCAATGTAGTTGACTAAGCCAGAGCCATAAGTAGCATGTGGTTGTACACGAAAGCCACAATTGGAGAAACATGTTCAATCTCTAAGTTTCCTGGGTGGTTTTCTTTTGGAGCACAACACAAAGAGATTGCCATAGACATGGTTCCTTTTGTTGCCACCTTCTCCAAAACTCAAGTATCCTTGTCCACCTGTGTGGTTCATTGAGTCCTTGTTTTATTATATAAAAACACAAGTCCTTTTCTCAACTTCATAAAATCTCAACATGTATCTCTTTTCAAAATATAGCATGGCTAAGCATGTAACAACTACATTGTTTTCACTAAGGAATGTATAGGGTATCCTATTAGGATTTAGCATAGCATAATTATAGAAATTCTTTTCATGCATGTTTCAAAATCCACTAAGTATAATGAAAATAGTAGGTCTTTAGATGATAGTGTCACTTGCCTTTCTTTTGGTAGGGAATGTTGGTTCACTCCTTGATCTTGCTAGTCTCACACTTTTCTAACTTCACTACAATCAATCAAGCAAACACAATATCAACTAGCATTCCAAACCAATAATCAATCAAACAATTCACACTCATAAAACAATGGGATCTAAGTTATGCATGCAAGCATGCAAGAGGTAGTTTTATTTGCAAAGATGGTTTCTACTAGGCTCTAATCTTTGTAAATTCCAAAGTGGTCATTTTCCAAAGTGGCAAAGTCATTTGCAAAAGGGTTTTATCTATAAACCATTTTTAAATCCTTTCATTAATTTATGTGGTGGAAATGTTTTTATCAAATCAAAAACTCCATGTTGTTTACCAAATAAGTTGTTGTTTCTCAAAACTTGGTGTTTAGGGTCAGTAGGTTTGATTCAAATCATTTTCCCAAAGTTTTTACTCCAAAAACATTTTCATAACAAAACCAATATTTTTATTTTCATAACATCTCAATTAATCCATCCTAAACTTCACCAAATACATTTTTAAAACCATGGGTTGGTTCCTAGGGTCAGTAGGTTCACAACAAACTAATTTGCCAAGATTTCAACCTCAAAAACATTTTTGAACAATTTTTCTAACCAAACAAGCATACAAATGTTTCTGCAAAAACAAACAATCTACCAGAGGATTTTTACTAAACAAAATGCATGGTTGGTTAGGGCTTGTTCCACTTATTCCATTGATATAAATTTTGTAATTTTTGGATGTGTGGATCAAAAGTTACAAGGGTTTCAAATCTGCAAACAAATCTGATTTCAAATTCTATTTCTAAATCGTCTGATGCCACGCGTCGCTTTCCTATTCGCTGGTACAAGGTTCGGGTGGATCGGCTGATGCGATGCGTTGGATCTAACTTAGACGAACGGATCAGATGGGCGCGTACCCCTTCGTCTTGTTCTAATCGTAGCCACCAGATTTTAATCTAACGTCCACAGATGCTTGGCCAAAGGCTGGCGACGCTGCGTGGCGGCAGACGGCGGCGACGGTCAGGCGATGGGCTAGCGGCGGTTCTAGGAAGCAAAGAACGAAGTGGGGATGCTCACCAGGTTCAGGAGGTCACGGTGAGGCTCGAGGCGGTGTTGGTATGGCGAGGGGCGCTCTGGTTCTAGCAGGATTGCTCGCCGGAGTGGGGAACGGCGTCGGGCGGCTCTGGTCCTGGTCGAAGGCGACGCTGCAGATCGCCCTAAGGCAAGACAAAAGCATGGTCAGATGCAGGAGGATGTGGCGAGTGTGGGAGCATGAACGAGAAGGCGTGGGGAGGTTTGTGCTTACCAGGGGACTTCGCCGGAGAGAGGCAGACGCGGCGGCGCGGTCAGTGGTTGTCGAAGTCGACGCTCTGGGGCGCCCGCGGTTGAACGGAAGGTACGGGAAGAAGCGCCTGGGAGTGGGGATCTCGACGATGTATTCAGGAAGGTAGGGGCGACGGGGTTCCGTCGGAATTGGCTGGGAACGATGGTCAGAGCAGTGGCGTTGCTGCTTCGATTCAGGGCAGCCTGGTGGCGTTCAGGGCGTGGAGTCTAAGGGGAAAGGAAGAGGAGGGCGAGGCGTTTAATACCGCGTGGTCGCAGGGGGAGTAATGGCCGTTAACAGCGTGAATTGATTGCGGGCGTTTACTAGCTGCAACGGCAGGGAGTAATCGGCGCTGGTTGAAGACGATGAATAGGAGAGGTGGGGTCCTGTTGTCAGCGAGTGAGAGAGTTAGGGAAGAGGTCCACCACCGTCTGCTGGTATGCTTAGGTAGAAACGCGTGGGAGAGAAGTTAATGGCTGGGCTCATTGGGCACGGTGGCCGAAGTCCAGTTACGCTTTTTTTCTTTTCGACGCTTTTCTTTTTTCCAATTTTAATTTCTGTTTTGAAATTCAAACGACAAATCAACATTCAAATCAATTCAAACATTCACCAAACATTGTAATTTAATCTGGTTCTGTTTAACAACATAAACCAAATCCCTAATAAAAATAATTTTATTCTTTTTAGGATCTATTTAATAATTAAATAAAATAGATCTTGATTATTAATTCAAATAGGTTTTGATTTATTTAACAAAATATCCATTTGAAAACTAAATATTTCCAAAACCAAAACAGTAGGTTCTATTTGAAAATAATAAACACTGGAAAAACTTATTTAAAATAATTTAATAAGTTTTGATGTTTTTATTTAAAATGGTAAAACCTTTTATTTAAATAAAATTGGATAATAAATCCTTATTTATAAATCTATCTTTTCTTTTGAAAACCAAATCTTTTATTTAAAGATCCAAAATAGTAATTCCAAATATTTTTATTTTCCTTTATTTAAATGTTTATCTTTTTTTTAAATCCTTTTAGGATTTTATCTTGATCAAAATAAGTTCGAAAGTTTCCAATTGGATTCAAAAAGTTTCTTCTCACCCTGAAAATCAACAAAGTTTTATTTTTATTCAATTATTTTTCACATTACAAGATTTGGAAAATCTTGGGATGTGACATGCTACCACCCTTAAAATAAATCTCGTCCCGAGATTTGGGAAAGATAGGGTTACAAGTAGGCTCAAAACAACTAGGGTACTACCACCCTTAAAAAAATTTCAAACAAAATTTACATATTGGCCTTCTTGGGATCCTGGGGAAACTCCTTTGGGCAAACATCTGCATAGTGTCCTTTGTTTCCACTCTTGACTCATGGTCCAAGGTTGAGATCCTTCATAGGCTTGTTTAACTTGTTCTTCATCTTTTCTGGACAATTGCTTGCATAATGTCCTGGTTGTTTGCAATTGAAACAGTTGATATCTTTGAGTTCTTTACGTGTCTCTTGTGGACAAGTTGCTGCATAATGGCCTAGCTCTTTGTAGTTGTTGCACCACACTTGGCCAATTTCCTTATGCTTCTGGTTCTCTGGGCATTCACTGGAATAGTGTCCCATTTCCTTACATTTATGACATTGCACATGGCTTTTGTCCTTCTTTTGCTTTTTGGGTTTCTCCAAAGCTAGGAGTGCATCTAGTTCATGTTCCTCATATGTTATCTGGTAGGTAGGAATGTCTATATGTTTACTGGACCTTCTATTGCTCTTTGGATAATTCATATGCCCTTTCTTTGGTCCTTTGAATTGGGTTGTTTTATTTGGAGGTATAAGTGGACCTTTTCCTTTGTCATCAACCTTCTTGGTAGATTTGGATCCTTCTGGATGGTTTGCAATCATTTGTTGCACTCCACCTTGTTTCCTTTGTTCCACAATGGAATAGATGGGGCATTGGATAGGAACATGATTGTTTCCTTCACATAGGTAGCAAGTAGCTTGAGAGGAGGGACATTGGCCTACTGAATGTTTCTCTTCACAGTTGGGGCATTGATCACCATGTTCCTTGGAAGTATGATCCTTGTCTCCACAAATAATGCAAGCTAGTGCTCCATCTAGAATAAAATTTCTGTCATCCTTGTTGTCACAAACTCTTTTGGAATAGCTTTCCTCCATATTGATCATTTGATCTATCACGTTAAGCATCAATTGGGCTTGAGTTTCCAAAAATCCTTGCAGGGTTGGATCTTCCCCACTGGTGTTGGCTATGAATTGAGCTGTCATTTGGTTCAACTGGTGTTGGGTTGCTATGAGCTTTTTCATGCTGTCCTCTTGGTTGGTGTTGGTGTCATCAACCTTGATGCTGGTGTCTCCTGGAGTAGTCATCTGTTTGGGTTGAATGGAGATTAGAATAGACAAAATATTTATAAGGAAATAGTTCTAATTACACACATTACAATTCACACAAGAAAGGTACAATCAATCACAAACAACTTTTCACTCAAACAACAAAGTTCAAGCACATACTTAGACAACAAAATATTTTTGTTACACCACATAAGTTGGTGGGTTTGACTTAACTAAAATATGGTGGTACATCTATATGGTTCACTTGTGATCTTTCCATCCTTCTTTGGTTGATTCTTCTTGCATGAAGTCATGGTTTCCTTGAGAAAAACTCTTGGTTACAATACCTCGAGTGAGGTGAACTCCTTCAATTTTTGCATTTCCTCAGTCTCCATATTTTGAGCAAGGTTTCCTTGTCTCACTTGTAGTCCTTAGTGGTATCCAAGTTGGAAGTCCTTGGTGAATATGCTGCAGATGTTGAAGTCATTAGAGTTGAAGATGTTGAAGAAGTCCTTTGCACATGGTGTAGTCTTTGGCCATGGGTAGGTTTTTCCATCAAGTTGTAAATAGATGAGATGTAGAATCAAAATCAAAGTGGTTGAGGAAAGAGTTTACAAGTTTGTTTTGTAAATAAGTTTTGGAACAAGAACAACTCCTATTTTATAAGGGTTTTTGTCCAATCCTAGGTTTCCAAATCCTACAGGCAACACAATGCTCTGATACCATCTGTAAAGGGTCCCAACCTTTAAATAAGGTAGAATCCCATGTGTTTACAATGCTAGTCCCTGGATCAATAGCTAGCATCAACAGTTTAAGATGTAATATCAAGAAACAAAGGTCATAATAACTTTATAACTAGGAATAACATAATTTTATTACATCTTACACAGCTCATTTGGCTATTACATTACATTGCAGCGGAATAACTATAAGCATGGGGTCCTTCATCTTCAAAGTGCCACAGGCAACATGCTGGTTGTAGACTTTGTAATCCTAATCAATCAATCTTCACTAAATTCAATCAAACCTGCAACATTACAAGTTACAGCCACAAGGGTCAATACATTTGAATTGTATTGGCAAGTTTCACTACTATGTAGAATATAAGTGGATCCTATCATTACATGCATTTTTGGCTAAGTAGGGTTTAAGGCTCATTTGCAGAAGCAAAATTTATCCTATATTTTCAAAATGGTTTTGGTCCTTTGTCAAATCTCCTTTTCAAAATCCCTTGAACTCCTTGGTAAATTCCCAAGTGTACAAGTACTTGTCAAAAATCTCTTGAGTTCCTTGGTACCCCCAAGTGCATCAAGTTTCAACAAAATCTCTTGAGCTCCTTGGTAACCCCAAGTGCATCAAGTTTTATCGAAATCTCTTGAGCTCCTTGGTACCCCCAAATGCATCAAGTCTTTTGTTGTCACTTAAAAGTTTTTATTTTAAAAATTGGAATATCGAGATTTCCCATAGCTTCAAGCTTTAGTTGATCAGTATTGTCCATAACCGGGGACACGGCTACGTACTTAGATTTTATTATCTTCTGCAGAAGTTGTACACTTTACCCACATGTCACAATCTCATCTTGTTGCCACTACTGGCCGCTAGATTGGTACTCACCAAGATGGAGTACTGGCAGATTGAGAATGTGACGAAGTCGTTCCAGAGGGTCCTCCCATACACCATTGCTAGCTTGTCTTCAGTACCCATGTAGGATTCCAGGTCCCCCATTTTCAGTAACCTGAAGACAATGCATGGGTATTCCCAATGTAGTTGACTAAGCCAGAGCCATAAGTAGCATGTGGTTGTACACGAAAGCCACAATTGGAGAAACATGTTCAATCTCTAAGTTTCCTGGGTGGTTTTCTTTTGGAGCACAACACAAAGAGATTGCCATAGACATGGTTCCTTTTGTTGCCACCTTCTCCAAAACTCAAGTATCCTTGTCCACCCAGGTGGTTCATTGAGTCCTTGTTTTATTATATAAAAACACAAGTCCTTTTCTCAACTTCATAAAATCTCAACATGTATCTCTTTTCAAAATATAGCATGGCTAAGCATGTAACAACTACATTGTTTTCACTAAGGAATGTATAGGGTATCCTATTAGGATTTAGCATAGCATAATTATAGAAATTCTTTTCATGCATGTTTCAAAATCCACTAAGTATAATGAAAATAGTAGGTCTTTAGATGATAGTGTCACTTGCCTTTCTTTTGGTAGGTAATGTTGGTTCACTCCTTGATCTTGCTAGTCTCACACTTTTCTAACTTCACTACAATCAATCAAGCAAACACAATATCAACTAGCATACCAAACCAATAATCAATCAAACAATTCACACTCATAAAACAATGGGATCTAAGTTATGCATGCAAGCATGCAAGAGGTAGTTTTATTTGCAAAGATGGTTTCTACTAGGCTCTAATCTTTGTAAAGTCCAAAGTGGTCATTTTCCAAAGTGGCAAAGTCATTTGCAAAAGGGTTTTATCTATAAACCATTTTTAAATCCTTTCATTAATTTATGTGGTGGAAATGTTTTTATCAAATCAAAAACTCAATGTTGTTTACCAAATAAGTTGTTGTTTCTAAAAACTTGGTGTTTAGGGTCAGTAGGTTTGATTCAAATCATTTTGCCAAAGGTTTTACTCCAAAAACATTTTCATAACAAAACCAATATTTTTATTTGACTAGAAATGGGCTAAATCAATTAATCCATCCTAAACTTCACCAAATACATTATTAAAACCATGGGTTGGTTCCTAGGGTCAGTAGGTTCACAACAAACTAATTTGCCAAGATTTCAACCTCAAAAACATTTTTGAACAATTTTTCTAATCCAAACAAGCATACAAATGTTTCTGCAAAAACAAACAATCTACCAGAGGCTTTTTACTAAACAAAATGCATGGTTGTTTAGGGCTTGTTCCACTGATTCCATTGATATAAAGTTTGTAATTTTTGGACGTGTGGATCAAAAGTTACAAGGGTTTCAAATCTGCAAACAAATCTGATTTCAAATTCTATTTCTAAATAGTCGGATGCCACGCGTCTCTTTCCTATTCGCTGGTACCGGTTCGGGTGGATCGGCTGATGCGATGCGTTGGATCTAACTTAGACGAACGGATCAGATGGGCGCGTACCCCTTCGTCTTGTTCTAATCGTAGCCACCAGATTTTAATCTAACGGCCACAGATGCTTGGCCAAAGGCTGGCGGCGCTGCGTGGCGGCAGACGGCGGCGACGGTCAGGCGATGGGCTAGCGGCGGTTCTAGGAAGCAAAGAACGAAGTGGGGATGCTCACCAGGTTCAGGAGGTCACGGTGAGGCTCGAGGGGGTGTTGGTATGGCGGGCGCTGTTCTAGCAGGATTGCTCACGGAGTGGGAACGGCGTCAGGCGGCTCTGGTCTGGTCGGCGGCTGCAGATCGCCCTAAGGCAAGACAAAAGCATGGTCAGATGCAGGAGGATGTGGCGAGTGTGGGAGCGTGAACGAGAAGGCGTGGGCGATGCTTACCGAGGACTTCACGGAGAGAGGCGACGGCCTTGATCGGTGGTTGTCGAAGTCGACGCTCTGGGGCGCCCGCGGTTGAACGGAAGGTACGGGAAGAAGCGCCTGGGAGTGGGGATCTCGACGGTGTTCTCAGGAAGGTAGGGGCGACGAGGTTCGGCCGGAATTGGCTGGGAACGGTGGTCGGAGCAGTGGCGTTGCTGCTTCGATTCAGGGCAGCCTGGTGGCGTTCAGGGCGTGGAGTCTGAGGGGAAAGGAAGAGGAGGGCGAGGCGTTTAATACCGCGTGGTCGCAGGGGGAGTAATGGCCGTTAACAGGGTGAATTGATCGCCGGCGTTTACTAGCTGCAACGGCAGGGAGTAATCGACGCTGGTTGATGACGATGAATAGGAGAGGTGGGGTCCTATCGTCAGCGAGTGAGAGAGTTAGGGAAGAGGTCCACCAGTCAGCGTCTGCGCGGGTATGCGTTTAGGTAGAAAACGCTTCGCGCGTGGGGGGGGAGAGAAGTTGGGCTGGCTGGGCTCGTTGGGCTTGGCCAGCTGGGCTGAGTCCAGATTCTGTTTTATTTTCTTTCTGACTGCTTTTTCTTTTTTCCAATTTTAATTTCTGTTTTGAAATTCAAACAACAAATCAACATTCAAATCAATTCAAACATTCACCAAACATTGTAATTGAATCTGGTTCTATTTAACAACATAAACCAAATCCCTAATAAAATAATTTTATTCTTTTTAGGATCCATTTTATAATTAAATAAAATAGATCTTGATTATTAATTCAAATAAGTTTTGATTTATTTAACAAAATCTCCATTTGAAAACTAAATATTTCCAAAACCAAAGCAGTAGGTTCTATTTGAAAATAATAAACACTTGAAAAACTTATTTGAAATAATTTAATAAGTTTTGATGTTTTTATTTAAAATGGTAAAACCTTTTATTTAAATAAAATTGGATAATAAATCCTTATTTATAAATCTACCTTTTCTTTTGAAAACCAAATCTTTTATTTAAAGATCCAAAATAGTAATTCCAAATATTTTTATTTTCCTTTATTTAAATGTTTATCTTTTTTTTAAATCCCTTTAGGATTTTATCTTGATCAAAATAAGTTTGAAAGTTTCCAATTGGATTCAAAAAGTTTCTTCTCACCCTGAAAATCAACAAAGTTTTATTTTTATTCAATTATTTTTCACATTACAAGATTTGGAAAATCTTGGGATGTGACATGTCTGCATAATTCACGAACCGTAGGGAGACACACTTAAGGATTCGATGTTGTTTAGTAGATATGGAATGTTAGTAGGGATACTGAATGTTGTTCGGAGTCTCGGATGGGATCCGGGATATCATGAGGAGATCCGGAATGGTCCGGAGAATAAGATTCATATAAGGAAAGTCCTATTTCAGAGTTCGGGAAAGTTTCCGATGTTTTCATCGGAGAGGTTCTAGAAGGGTCTAGAAGGTTCACCGGTCCGGAAGGAGAAAGGTCCATGAATGTGTCATGGGTAAGTGGAATGATTGGATCATATCCTAGGTCACATGGTGTATGCATTTGTAATAGAGAATTAACGCTCTAAATTGAAAGTCAAACGGGAATTTGAAAAGTCAAACTGGAACAATGGTTTCCTAGTGGGAGAAGAAACAAGTCCTTCTCTCAATCCAACTTGGGTTTGGGTTTGGATTCAAACCCACCCCTCCCAAGGCTGACCCCCCTCTCATAAATAGAGGCGGAGGGCTGCCCCAAAGCACACAAGCCCTAGCCTCTCTCCACGCGTCGTCGCCGCCTCGCGTCGCCGCCGGTTCATCGCTGCCTCCCTAGCCGTCGTCGACACCTCCTCCTCCCCCCGGTCATCTAAACCCTAGATCTCCAGGAAACCCTAATCCACCATAACTCGCACCGGCTTAGGCGAAGCCCTGCGGGATCTTCCCTTTACTTCCGACACCACGCCGTCGTGCTACCGGAATCACGAGGGGAGAACTACAACCTCCGCTGCCTGCTGGAACAAGGGAGAGGAAGGTCTTCATCGAGTACCGAACGTGTGACCGAATGCGGAAGCGCTGCCGGAACGCAGCGCCGGAAGGATCATCTACGCGATCTTGAGATCGGCAAGTGTACGACTACATCACCCACGAGAATCTGCTCTCGTAAACCGCTTTGGAATCTTCGAGGGTGAGTGCTTCTATCGACTCGTTGCTACAATCTAGTAGATAGATCTTAGCTTGTTTATGTGCATGCGGTAGAAATTTTTTGTTTTCCATGCTACGAACTGAAGGGTTTCGCGGCATAGTAAATCAAAATTTTCTACGGATGCGAACAGAGGGAAAGCCAAGATCTAATCTAGGAGATGCAATCAACGAGAGAGATTGGATTAGATCTTCATACCCTTGAAGATTCAAGCAATGAACGTTAACGGAACGTGGGTGATGTAGTCGTTTCGCTTCTCCTCCTCGCGATCCGATCTAGCACCACAAGTGGCGGTGCCTCCGTGAGATGCACACGTGCATCACCTCGGCCTCCTCCTTCCTCGGACCAGCGAGTATGGTGGAGAGATAGATTGGATCTACAAAACGACGGCGTGGTGTATATGGTGGAGAATTTCTGCTGCAGGGCTTCGCCTACAAACAGCCGGGAGGGAGAGAAAGGTAGCAAGGCTGCTAGGGCTTGGAGGAAGGTGTGTGTAGTAGGGGGGAGGGGGCGCACCACCCCTCTATATATAGAGGGGCGGCCCTTGCCCCTCCTCCAAGCCTATCTCTAGTTTAAACAATTTAAACTCTCCCTTATCTAGAAATCCTATCTCTAGTTTAAACGATTTAAACTCTCCCTTATCTAGAAATCCTATCTCTAGTTTAAACGAGTTTAAACTTATCCAGGATCGACTGGGCCCTATGGGGCCTTGTGCCCCTGGCCCAATGCGGCCAGGACACTCCCTCATAGGCCCATGCCCCCTCCCGGAAGGTGGGGCCACGTTGGTCCCCTTCCGGAAGGTTCTAGAAGCTTCCGGTACAATACCGATTAACCCGGAACAATTCCGAACTCCAAAAACTGCACTGCCTTATATGAATCTTATTCTCGACCATTCCGAACCTCTCGTGATATCTCGGATCCCATCCGAGACTCAACAAAAATTCATAAACCAATTATCCAATCTATCCTAGCGTCGAGATCGTTAAGTGTGTGACCTCGGGTTCGAGAATATGCAGACATGATCTTCTATCAATAATCAACAGCGGGGTCTGGAAACCCATATTGACTCCCACACATTCATCGATGATCATATCGGATGAACCACGATGCCAGGATTCAATCAATCCCATATATATATTCCCTTCGTCGCGCGATATTTTACTTGCCCGAGATTCGATCGTCGGTACCGGCATACCTAGTTCAATCTCGTTCATAGCAAGTACTTTACTCTTTCTGTAATCTGATATCACTTTGTGATTAACTCCTTAACCACATGCTTGCAAGCGGTGTTGATATCGACACGAGTGGGCCCAGTATATCTCTCCGACTTGGGAGGGACAAATTCCATCTCGATACATACAACCCAACAGATACTTTCCGATCACCGAGAGACACCTTTATGATCACCCTCTCATAGGATGACGCTTGATGACCTCAAAGCTTTCTTCCGTACCAGGAGTTGCATTATCTCATGGTCTAAGGAATACAATATTTGACATAGGAAAAGCTTCAAAAGATGAACACGATGACACGATCTAATTGCTCTGCTTTGTTTGGGTCTATCCACCATATCATTCTCCCAATGATATGATCTCATTATCAATTGACAACTCATGTCTATGGTTAGGAAACCTTAACCATCATTGATCAATGAGCTAGTCCATAGAGGCGTACTAGGGACACGGTGTTGTTTACAAACCACACAAGTATTAAAGTTTCCGCTTAATACAATTCTAGCATGGAACATAAACTTTATCATGAACAAGAATTATAATAATAACATCTTTATTATTGCCTCTAGGGCATAATTCCAACACGAACCCCTACACGTTTATGATCAAGATCTAATCTATTTGTAATTATGCATGTTGTGTTTGCGTGGATCCGATGGATATTGAGATTATTATGTTGGTTTGATTAATGGTTTTGTCTATATGATTCTATCATGTATGTGTTGTTTGTGATCTTGCATGCTCTCCGTTGTTAGTGGCTATCTTGACCAAGTAGTTGCTAGTGAATCCAAGAGGGAGTATTTATTCTCGATAGTGAGTTCATGCCTCTAGTTTCCAAGGGAAGTGACAATAATCTCTTCGGTTGTAGATGTGATTTTGCTACTAGGGAGAAAACAACGGTCTCTTGTTCATGGAACATGTGGACTGTTTACCTTACACACTTTGCTTAAAGCAGTTGTCTGTTGCTTGCAACTTAATACTGGAGGGGGTTAAGATGATAACCTGAAGGTGGACTTCTTGTCATAGATGCAGTTGGATGGCGGTCTATGTATCTTGTTGTATTGCCCAATCGAATTTCATAGGATCTTTTTGACTAGTAATTGCATTGTTATGCCTTGCTCAGTTCCTGTCAATTGCCCTGCTGTAATTTGTTTACCATTCATTACATGTTGTTTATCTAAGGAGAGCACCTCTAGTGAACTATGGACCCCGGTCGAATCTTTACCATTGATACATCTTCCACTGTTACTTGTTTACTTGCTGCAAACCATTACCTTCCATACCATACGTTTAATCCTTTGTTACAGCAAACCGGTGAGCTTGACAACCTCACTGATTCGTTGGGACAAAGTCTAGAGTTTGTGTTGTGCAGGTTTCCACGTTGTTTGCAACACCTTTGAGACGTTTCCTTCCTCCTTCTGGTTCGATAACCTCGGTCTCTATTGAGGGAAACTTGTTGTTGTGCTCTTCACACCTTGCTCTTGGGGTTCCAACAAAGTGCCACGTCAAGCACCATCATCCATCCTGGTGGTCATTTGCTATTTATCCATGAATTATGTGGGTTGTTTAAGTGTGCAGGTATCACAACCGAACAGGTGAAGAAGAAGTTACTCTCCATATCCTTGAAAGGTAAAGCTGAAGAATGGTATAAGCTGCTGAAGAATGGACAATCCTTGGAATGGAAGGAGATGGCATCTCTCTTTTACTCTAAATTTTATCCTCCCAATGAAATTCATAAGGATAGAAATCTTATATATAACTTTTGGCCTCTTGATGGAGAGAGTACAACGCAAGCTTGGGGGAGATTGAAGTTAATAATGCTTAAATGTCCTATTCATGAACTCCCTAACAATATTATTCTCAATAACTTTTATGCTAGGCTTTCTCTTCATGATAAAGATTTACTAGATGCTTCTTGTGTTGGATCATTCACACGCATGAAGGAAAAAAGCTAAATGGGATTTACTAGACCGTATAGAAGAGAACACTAAAGCTTGGGAGGATGACAAAGGAAGAAAGTCAGGTATAAATTATGATTATGAATGCATTAAATATTTCATGGGAACTGATGACTTCCATGATATTAGTAATGAGTTTGGTATTGATTACCAAAGTATTGCCAACTGTTTTAAGGCCTTTGCCTCTTACATAGATATTCCCAAGAAGAAGTGGAATAAGTACCATGCTCCGTATAAAGATGTTGTTAGTCATGTTCCCGTTAGAAGTACTGAAGTTTGTACTACTAATCATATTATGCATGAACCTTATAAATTACCTTTCCCAGCTAAGGTGAAGGAGTATTCTATGATTATTAGTGCAAATAACAAAGGTACGATAAAAATTGTGGAGCCTGGTGAGTAGATTAATGATGAACCTGCTATTGTGAAAGACATTGTCACTAGAAATATAGATGATGAGCACATTGTCTTCTGTGAAGACGCTTATAATATTATCTCTCATCCTAGTAGAGCTAGAAAAGCTAGTGTCCATGTGCTTTCTGTGAAAATTGGTGATCATTGCTATTATGGTTTGTGTGATATTGGTGCTAGTTCTAGTGCTATTCCTTATGAGCTTTACAGGGGAATTATGCATGAGATTGGTCCTTGTGAGCTTGAGGACATTGATGTGGTTATTCACCTTGCTAATAAGGAAACCATTTGCCCCATTGGCATTGTAAGAGATGTGGAGGTTCTCTGTGGTAAGATTAAGTATCCTGCTGATTTTCTAGTGCTTAATTCAGCAGCTAGCAAACCTTGTCCTATCATTTTTTGTAGACCTTTCTTGAACACTTGTGGACTATTATTGATTGTAAGAAGGAAAAAGTTTTAACTAAGTTTGCTGGAGATTCTTATGAGTTGAACTTTTCCAAATTTGCTAAAGCTCCTTGTGAAAATAAATTGCCTAATAAATATTTTAGGATGGAACAACTTGCTTCTATTGATCCAGTCTATGACCTTGGACCTCTTTTTGATGACTGTAAGTATGCTTATTCTGATGATAAAGTTGTTTCCGGTGATAGTTATGTTGTCAAATTTATTCAAAGTGCTACTGAAAGTTATTTTGAGAGAGGGAAACATGGTTTTATGCATCTCAATGATGTTAAGTTTCCCCGTTTTATGTTGAAAGCTTTGAAGTTGCATTTGTTTTGTCTTCCTATGCTTGTGCCTTTTTGTTTCAACAATTCGTTTTCTTATGCTACTCCCATGCATAGTAAGTGGGTTAGACTCAAATGTGTTGGTTATTTGCTTCTTGATGCTTTCTTTCACTTCAAATATATATCTCCTTTTGTGAGCATCTTTGAAAGTTTCAAGCCTAACTTAAAGGCGTTAAAGAAAAGTACTTGTTGGGAGATAACCCAAGAGTTTTGTCGAGTCTTGGAAGTTATTACCTCAGTAATAACCGCTCCTTATCCTTTTTGTTTTGGTTTTTTGTGTCAAGTTCAACTACTTTTGTGAAGTAGAGGAGTTGTGAAAAGTGGTAGTCCTGGGACAGATTTTTGTGCTGCATTGTAAAAATTCGTGAAGGAGCTCAGTACTTCGGATGGAGCTGCATTTTTCTGAGCTTGTTCTCCAGGTTGTTAACAAACTTTCATTAGTTCTGCACTTTTTGATTTGAGCAACAGAAGGTTTTCGAAAAAATCAATGTTTGCCTGCTGGTCTGTTTTGACAGATTTCTGCCATCATTTGCATTTTGCCTCTTAAAGAAGCTTTTGTGTTGATGGGTTTTCATTTGAAGTGTGTACCTAAAGGTTATTGTTTTTACTTAAACTAATGCTGTCATTGAATTTGTGCAAGGGTTTTGTAAGAAGGAAATTTTCAGGAGAAGGAGAAAAGGAAACTGTAGAGTTCGTCTTTGAATAGGTAAAAGTGGTCAAAACTGAAGGTTCGTAAAAATACAATCTTTTTATATTTTTGATGTTTTTAATACATAAGGAAGATTACGAGACGAAGCAGAGGAGGAACAGCAGTCAGGGGTGGACAAACCCACCCTAGGCGCGGGCCCAGCCTGGTCGCGCCTGGATGGGGTGTGCCACCCCCGAACCCCGTATCCGCCTTGTTTCCGTGTCAGTACCTTCCTTATGCATTGAAACTTCATAATATATAACCCCCCCCAGATCCCCCGAGGTTCTTGCATCGTGTTCTCGTCGTGTTTTTGTTTCGCTCTGTTTTTGTCAGGAAATCTTCTCAAGTTTAGAGCACCATGGTCTCCGTCAACAAAAAAGGCAAGAAGCCCGAGGAAGAAGATCCTCAAGATTCCAAGGAGGAGGATATTCTTGTTGGGGATGAAGAGGACATGGAGGAGGACAATCATCCGGACACCCGTGCTACCGACACAAGCATTGGATTGGTGGCACGACCTACCAAGCTTAGGAGGACAGCACGGATATCTACAGGAGGGAAACCTCCACGTCGTTTCTACAATCCACAATCATCTCCTCCACAGAAGGAACATGCTAAGGATGAAGAGTGGGGAAAGAATAAAAAGGATTGGGATTCTCGGTCTGACATGATCATGAACCGTATAGAGCAAAACTCGGAGCTAATCCGTACTCTTACCTTTGATTTTGAGGATTTGAAGAAACTTATTGAAGATATTATCAAGAGAACACCGCCACCATCGAAGGAGTAATTCATCATCAGGTTTGGCAACCCCTTGGCTTGTTCCAAGCTTAGGAGAGTGCCGCGGTATCACCACCATTATCTTTCACCTTTTACCTTTTTAGTGGATTCATATCTTTGGTAGGGAATTTATCCTATAGTTTGGTTTGCATGTGGAAGTATCTGTCCTTTAGTTGGTTATCTATGTATCCCTTGGTGTGAGTGCCTTTATGGATTATTAATGAGAAGTCTCATCTTTTAATTTTTGCACTTCTTATTTTAGTTTGCAATCTCTATTATATGATGGATCTTGTTGATCAGTATTGGCATCACTTTGGGAGCATCAAGTAACTCTAAATTGGTTTTGGTGAACCGAGCTCTGGTTAGTAGCAACATTTTTTGAGGTTTGAAAGAAAAAGAGAAAAAGCTTACCGGTATTTTATATCATCTATTTTCCTTCTTGTTGGCTCATAAGCTTAGTATTCTTTATTTAAGATCTTTTGTGTCTTCAAGGAAGATTGCATGTCTAGCTTTATTACTTGTATGTTTGCTTTTTTCTTTCAACTCTCTTTCTTGCTACCCAGCTTTGCTAGCCAAAAACCTATTTTGAGAAGGCTTACTTCTCATGTTTCCAATCCCTATGACATTTGTGTCCACCATATCTACCTAGTACTTCGGATGGATCTGCATTTTTCTGAGCTTGTTCTCCAGGTTGTTACCCAACTTTAATTAGTTCTGCACTTTTTTTATTTGAGGAACATAAGGTTTTTGAAAAAATCAATCTTTGACTGCTGGTCTGTTTTGACAGATTTCTGACATCATTTGCATTTTGCCTCTTAAATAAGATTTTGTGTTGTTGGGTTTTCAGTTGAAGTGTGTACCTAAAGGTTACTGTTTTTACTTACACAAATGTTGTCATTGAGTTTGTGCAAGGGTTTTGTAAGAAGGAAATTTTCAGGAGAAGGAGAAAAGGAAATAGCAGAGTTCGTCTTTGAATAGATAAAAGTGGTGAAAACTGAAGGTTCGTGAAAATCCAATATTTTTATATTTTTGATGTTTTTAATACATAAGGAAGATTACGAGACGGAACAGAGGAGGAACCGGAGTCCGGGGTGGACAAACCCATCCCGGTAGCGCGGCCTCGGTCGTGCTGGATTGCCACCCTGTAACTCTCCCCTCGCTTCCGTGATACCTTCCTTATGCATTGAAACTTCATAATATATAACCCCTGGATCCCCCGAGGTTCTTGCATCGTGTTCTCATCGTGTTTTCGTTTCGATCTGTTTCTGTCAGAAAATCTTCTCAAGTTTAGAGCACCATGGCCTCCGCCAATGATAAAGGTAAGAAGCCCGAGCAAGAAGAACCTCAAGACCCCAAGGAGGAGGATATTTTGGTAGGGTATGAAGGTGACATGGAGGAGGACAAGCATACGGACACCCGCGCTACCGTCGCAAGCATTGGAATTGTGTCACGACCTACCAAGCTTAGGAGGACAGCACGGATGTCTACAGGAGGGAGAACTCCTCGTCATATCCTCGATCCACGCACACTTCCTCCTCGTACCACTTGTTCTAACCATGCAGGGAAGGAATACTCCAAGAAGGAAGAATGGAGAAAGAATAACAAGGACTGGGATCCTCGGTCCGAGTTGATCATGAGCTGCATTGAGCATAACTCGGAGTTGATTCATACTCTGACCTTCGATATGGAGGATTTAAAGAAACTTATTGAAGAGCTTATGAAGAGAACACCGCCACCACCGAAGGAGTAATTCATCATCACGTTTGGCATCCCCTTGGCTTGTTCCAAGCTTGGGGGAGTGTCGCGGTATCACCACCATTATCTTTCACCTTTTACCTTTTTAGTGGATTCATATCTTTGGTAGAGAGGTTATCTTATAGATTGGTTTGCATGTGGAAGTATCTCTCCTTTAGTAGGTTATCTATGTATCCCTTGGTGTGAGTGCCTTTATTGAATATTAATGAGAAGTCTCATATTTTACTTTTTGCACTTCTTATTTTAGTTTGCAATCTCTATTATATGATGGATCTTGTTGATCAGTATTGGCATCACCTTGGGATCATTAAGTAGATCTAAATTTGTTTTGGCAAAACCGAGATCTCGTCAGTAGCAACACTTTTTGAGGTTTGAAAGGAAAAGAGAAAAAGTCTACAGGTATTTTGTATCATATATTTTCTTTCTTGCTGGCTCATAAGCTTAGTATTCTTTATTTAAGATCTTTTGTGTCTTCAAGGAAGATTGCATGTTTGGCTTTATTACTTGTATGTTTGCTTGTTTCTTTCAACTCTCTTGCTTGCTACCCAGCCTTCCTAGCCAAAAACCTGTTTTGAGAAGGCCTACTTCTCAAGTTTCCAATACCTTTGAACCAAACCTATGCCATTTGTGTCCACCATATCTACCTAGTACTTCGGATGGAGCTGCATTTTTATTATCTTGTTATCCAGGTGTTACCCAACTTTAATTAGTTCTGCACTTTTTTATTTGAGGAACATAAGGTTTTCGAAAAAAATCAATCTTTGCCTGCTGGTCTGTTTTGACAGATTTATGTCATCATTTGCATTTTGCCTCTTAAATAAGATTTTGTGTTGTTAGGTTTTCAGTTGAAGTGTGTACCTAAAGGTTATTGTTTTTACTTACACTAATGTTGTCATTGAGTTTGTGCAAGGGTTTTGTAAGAAGGAAATTTTCAGGAGAAGGAGAAAAGGAAACTGCAGGGTTCGTCTTTGAATAGGTAAAAGTGGTGACAACTGAAGGTTCGTGAAAATCCAATCTTTTTATATTGTTGATGTTTTTAATACATAAGGAAGATTACAAGACGGAACAGAGGAGGAACCAGAGTCCGGGGTGGACAAACCCACCCCAGGCGCGGGCCCAGCCTGGTCGTGCCTGGATTGCCACACCAGAACTCCGTCCCCGCCTCGTTTCCGCATCAGTACCTTCCTTATGCATTGAAAATTTATAATATATAACCCCTGGATCCCCCCGAGGTTCTTGCATCGTGTTCTCATCGTGTTTTTGTTTCGATCTGTTTCTGTCAGGAAATCTTCTCCAGTTTAGAGCCCCATGGCCTCCGCCAATGATAAAGGTAAGAAGCCCGAGGAAGAAGAACCTCAAGACCCCAAGGAGGATGATATTTTGGTAGGGTATGAAGGTGACATGGAGGAGGACAAGCATCTGGACACCCACGCTACCTTCGCAAGCATTGGATTGGTGCCACGACCTACTAAGCTTAGGGGGACAGCACAGATGTCTACAGGAGGGAGAACTCCTCGTCATATCCTCGCTCCACGCACACTTCCTCCTCGTTCCACTTGTTATAACCATGCAGGGAAGGAATACTCCAAGAAGGAAGAATGGAGAAAGAATAACAAGGACCGGGATCCTCGGTCCGAGTTGATCATGAGCTGCATTGAGCATAACTCGGAGTTGATTCATACTCTGACCTTCGATATGGAGGATTTAAAGAAACTTATTAAAGAGCTTATCAAGAGAACACCGCCACCACCGAAGGAGTAATTCATCATCACGTTTGGCATCCCCTTGGCTTGTTCCAAGCTTGGGGGAGTGCCGCGGTATCACCACCATTATCTTTCACCTTTTACCTTTTTAGTGGATTCATATCTTTGGTAGAGAGGTTATCTTATAGATTGGTTTGCATGTGGAAGTATCTCTCCTTTAGTAGGTTATCTATGTATCCCTTGGTGTGAGTGCCTTTATTGAATATTAATGAGAAGTCTCATCTTTTACTTTTTGCACTTCTTATTTTAGTTTGCAATCTCTATTATATGATGGATCTTGTTGATCAGTATTGGCATCACCTTGGGAGCATTAAGTAGATCTAAATTGGTTTTGGAAACCCGATCTCTCTTCAGTAGCAACACTTTTTGAGGTTTGAAAGGAAAAGAGAAAAAGGCTACAGGTATTTTGTATCATATATTTTCTTTCTTGCTGGCTCATAAGCTTAGTATTCTTTATTTAAGATATTTTGTGTCTTCAAGGAAGATTGCATGTTTTTCTTTATTACTTGTATGTTTGCTTGTTTCTTTCAACTCTCTTGCTTGCTACCCAGCCTTGCTAGCCAAAAACTTGTTTTGAGAAGGCCTACTTCTCAAGTTTCCAATACCTTTGAACCAAACCTATGCCATTTGTGTCCACCATATCTACCTAGTACTTCGGATGGAGCTGCATTTTTCTGAACTTGTTATCCAGGTTGTTACCCAACTTTAATTAGTTCTGCACTTTTTTATTTGAGGAACATAAGGTTTTCGAAAAAAATCAATCTTTACTGGTCTGCTTTTGATTTATGTCATCATTTGCATTTTGCCTCTTAAATAAGATTTTGTGTTGTTGGGTTTTCAGTTGAAGTGTGTACCTAAAGGTTATTGTTTTTACTTACACTAATGTTGTCATTGAGTTTGTGCAAGGGTTTTGTAAGAATGAAATTTTCAGGAGAAGGAGAAAAGGAAACTGCAGAGTTTGTCTTTGAATAGGTAAAAGTGGTGAAAACTGAAGGTTCTTGAAAATCCAATCTTTTTATATTGTTGATGTTTTTAATACATAAGGAAGATTACAAGACGGAACAGAGGAGGAACCGGAGTCCGGGGTGGACAAACCCACCCAGGCGCGGGCCCGGCCTGGTCGTGCCTGGATTGCCACCCCAGAACTCCGTCCCCGCCTCGTTTCCGTATCAGTACCTTCCTTATGCATTGAAACTTCATAATATATAACCCCTGGATCCCCCGAGGTTCTTGCATCGTGTTCTCATCGTGTTTTCGTTTCGATCTGTTTCTGTCAGGAAATCTTCTCAAGTTTAGAGCACCATGGCCTCCGCCAATGATAAAGGTAAGAAGCCCGAGGAAGAAGAACCTTAAGACCCCAAGGATGAGGATATTTTGGTAGGGTATGAATGTGACATGGAGGAGGACAAGCATCCGGACACCCGCGCTACCGTCGTGTAGCATCCCAGTTGTCTAACATCTGTAATGCTACTTGTTCTAGTAATAAAGGGCCACTTCCTACATATAATTACTGCATCATCATCATATCATGCTCATGTAATCATGCCACCTTGCATTTGAGCATCATATAAAACCCTTGCTTGTTTGGTTCTTATCTCATGTGCATTATTAATTGTAGTTGCCTCTTGATATTGTATTTGGTTCTTGATAAATTGTTAAATGCCCAAGTTGATTTGGGGGCATATCTCTTAATAACTCCACCACCTTTCTTTCACCACCTTATAATTCCACCATCCAACTAAATATGAGCTTGGCATTTATGGGTTTACTTCTAGCTCATGTGGGTTGGGATGGATCCTTTTCTTTTCCACATGTTCTCATCTTGGCATCATTTTGTTTCACATTATTGATGCATGAGAGCCACATGGCCACCTTTGCATGCCTTGTGAGTGGGACCTTTTCTCCCTAGCTTCCATATGTGTGTTGTTGGGGTTATCATCATGTGGGGATATTTCGTGGGCTTATTAAATATCTAGTGGCATATACACACTAGCAAGTCCCAAATATATACCAATGTGATCATCTTCCCATTCACTCCACATGGACCTTTTCCTTCTTTCTTTTGCTTGGCCCTACTCCATCTTGTGAGGATGCAAATACCTAGTGCCATGTTTATTATCTTTGTTTACACAAGTATGATCCATGGCATTTCATGTTTTTGCATGGCCCATGCAATTGCCACCTTCTTGCATGTCTTTTGGCTTTCTTTGTTTTGTGTGGCTCTCTTTTTCTCTAAACCCTCCTCTTAATCTAAACCCTATCCTTTTCACCATCCACATCCATGCATGCACATGTGATCATGTGGGTGTGCCTAAGCCTAAACCCCATCTCCCTCTCCCTACCTCTTTTCTTTTGATCTTGCTTGGTCTTTATTTTTGAAGCATGCATGATTCAAAGCAAACCTAATCCACCTCTCTTTCTATCATCTATCCTAGTCCTCTCTATATCTACCACATGCCCCATAACCATCCTAGCTAAAAACCCTAAACCACACCTATTCTAATCACAACCCAAGGTGCCCCCTCTTTCTCTCCTCTTAGTCAACCCCCCCCTATTCAAAACCTCCTGGTAAAAATGCTCCAAATATTTCGAAATTACAAAACTAGTTTAAAAATTGAAATAGAATCAATTAACAAACAAATGTTTAAAAGACAAATAAATAAAAGAGGAGAAACCATACCTGGAGCACCGCAGCAGCCCAACAAGAAGAAGCAGCCCGTCAGACCAGCCCTCCCCCGGCCCAACTCGTCCACCTGGTCATACCGCTTCGTCGCCGTCGCTCCTGTTCTTCTTCCAATGCTGGCACGCTGCTTCGCCGCCTCGACAGACGGAAAGCAGCAGCAGAGGAGCAGGTGGCCGTCTCCGCCGTCAGTCGCGTCAACCTCCCCTCCTCTTCTTATCCCCGAGCCGCGGAGGCCCCTGCAAGCCCTAGTCCTCCTTCCCCCTCCGCCGCCTTTTCCTCTACCCTACCTCCTTCTGTTTTCCCCCTTGCCCGAGAGCTCCGGCGGGGAGAGCGTCGCCGCGCCGTCGCTTTGGTCGCCGTCTGGAGCCGTAGGGCGCGCAGGCGATCTTCGTCGGCCACCACGCGAGCTCTGGGAGGAGCTGAGCGGGCCGCCTCTGCTTCGTCTTCTTCCCAGGGCCCGAACCACGCCACCGTCAGCCGACATCGCCTCCCGTCCTCCCTCGTTTCCTCTGGGAATCGTCAGGTGAGCAACCACCTGCTGTTCCTTCCTTCTCCCCTACGTTAACCGCCCGTTGGAATCAACGCAGCCTCCAGCGGCTTCGCAGTGTCGCTGCTGCCAGTGATGGCATCGTGGCAGCCAAGAGGCGTTTTCCGCCTCTGAACCTAGTCGTGCCCGCGCGCTGTAGGCCTCCTACGGCGATGCCCCCAACACGGAAAGTGCAGCCCTATCATCCCTCTCCGTTTTTCGTTTTGGTGGGATGCCGGTTTTCCCTAAGGATTCGTCGCCAGCGTCCGCCGAAGATCGGACGAAATCATCGGCACTGCTGCTCTGACCCCGTCCGTTCGTCAGTCTCGCGCGCCTCCTAGAACCTCTGTTCCTCACCAGATCCCGGCCAGCACAGCCCTCCCCCGCAGTTGCGCCCTGAACGAAACTCGTAGCCTGGGTAGCCCTCTTCCTTTTTGGTTTTTGCGGTTGTGCGAAATTCGCAACCATTTGCTCGCCATCTTCGTTTGAATCTGGGACAAATGAAGCAGATTCGCCAAGTTCAGTCGGACTAACAACCCCCAGACGCTTTTCTAGTTAAGCCCCTAGGCTTCCTTGCACTCGACCCGCAGCCCCATCAGACCCCACCGTCAGCCTCAGCGTTTCTTTTCGATTTAGCCCTGGCTTTCCTATTTCAACCCGGTCCTACCCCAACCAAATTCCTCTATGCCAAGTCAAGCATGCCCACTGTCATTCTCTGGTGTAGTTTTCAATGAGTAACAAAAGACCAAGAGTTTGCTGATTCAAAATTTCAAACATTTTCAAATCAATTCAAATCAGTTCAAATTCAAATCTGTTCAAATATAATTGAATTCATAACTTATTCCTGGTTTGGAATTTGAATTCAAACCTTATATGAAAAATGTTTAGTTTTTGAATTATAATTCAAATCCTTATTCAAATATTTTCAGAATTATTTTATTTAGTCAACCTTTGACTTTGACCCTAATTAATTAATTTTGACTTAAAATAAATTTAAATTCATAATTTCAAATAATACAAATAATATATGTTTTTGAATCAGAAAAATGTGTGGAATTCAAATATGCCATTCAAAATATTATTTGGACACTTTAAATTCCAAGTTGGGTAAAATTACAACAAAATGCCACTAGAACTTAATAAATTGATAACTTTTGATTTATAATTCCAAATTTAACAAATGATATGTCTAAAATGATCAGCTCGACGAGACCTTTCTGTTTATGCTATCCATGACTTCAATTGCAGCATGCATCATATAAAAATATAAACTACAGCAACTAATATGACAATAAAATGTGGCCCAACCTTAATAAAATGACTTATTCTTGTATACCACACCTCACCCATGCCATGCTACTTATTGCCATGCAACTTGTGCATCATTCATCATGGCATGATTGTTTGCTTGTCGCATTTTATTCCTATGCTTGTGCACTTTATTTATGTTGGTCCTTGCTTGTTTGGTTCTTCTTTCGAATAGACGCTGAGCAGGGGATATATCAAGAGAACCAGGAGCACTACCCAGATCCGTCCCTCGCTTCAACTGAGTTGCCAGGCAAGCACTTCCACATGCTTGCATACATACAGTACCTATTGCCTCTATCTTATTCTTGCATCATTGAGTCGCGATTGCATTAAATTGAATCCCAAGTATGCATAGCCTTTACTTTTAAAACCCCACCAAGCTTGTTCCTCCATCCCATGAGCCATTACTACGGTGTTGTTTGAGCCATGCGAGTCGTGAACATGTGTAGGGTATGTGAGTCTGGATAACGAGGTACCTAAACAACTTAACCCGAGTAGTAATGGGACAACTAATGAAAGTGGCATCGGTGAGCAACATCGCTATTTGGTTTTCTTGCTCACTTGTGTCCCGTAAGACCCCGAGTACTTGATTCCTGTTCCTTGATTTATCGCGCTATCCACATCCGGAGGTATATGGGACCCCGAGCGAGCTTGATTCCGTCTTATTTCTTGGGGCCACAAACTAGTTTGAGGTTTTATTTACTATCCTGTACTTATGCCATGCTATACGTATTTAAATTGTGCGACGGATAGCACCTTTGTCTTATTTAGGTAAGCGGAGTGATTACGCAGTATCGACACCCCGAAGTTTCGGTTCCCGATCGCTTCTGACCATTGTCGCAAACCTTGAGTCCGTATTGGAGCTTGCTTACTTCGTTGCGGGTGTACTCCAAGGGGTGGCCCCCTGAAATAATTCTGAATCCTGTGATTGTTCAGTCGTGAAAGCCTCGTTGGGTTTTGATTTGGTTTTTCCGAGGTTGATCGAGCGTGTCTTGCTATTGGTGCACCCCAGCAGGGTAAAACTTTCTGAAAGCCGTGTCCGCGGTTATGGACGACTTGGAGCACAGTTTCTCGATCATAGACAAGCATAACTAAAGTACCGCTATAATCTGACTAAGTAAATTGACTAGTAAATAGTGCAACACTCATGGAATGGTTAATAAAATTGCCAACGGATGGGGGTTTGTTCGTCCGCTTCCTCGTTGGTAAGCGAGGAGGAGGATGGATCTGTTGAAATTACTATTTTAACTGTTGTCCTTAATTCACGGACATCCGTCTATCATTGGTTAGGCGGATGGTTAGCGTTTATCTGTAGAACTGCTAGGGTTTATCTTTCGCTGCAATTGCGTCACCCCAGGTTGTGTCCCCTTTAGAGGCATGAAGACTTCTTGAGTACCCTTAGGGTCTCACACGATAAATTATTGGTTCGGATGAGCAGTACCCTCGCAGGGACGGATCTTTGGGTGGAAGAGGCTGATGATGCGGGCAACGATCGTTCGATGTAGAGATTCCGGGAACGGGGATCCGTGAGATCTGTGGGCGGGATGTGCTTACTTCTATGGCATCTTATGCCGATTTGCTTCTTGTCCGTACCCGGACTTTTTTTTGCCGCTTCCGCTTGATACTCTGATGTGTGTTGTATGAGGAATTATCCTAAAATATTATACCTATCTAGGTCATTTGAATCTTGCCGTATGGCATTGCTATATTTCCTTTCTTTCTAGATGGTATGGCTCTGATGTACTCTTGTATGGTGGCTTGCATACATACCCACTTGTGTATGTAGTTGATCCCTTCGCCGATTCGCCGTCTGCATGTGTCCCGTTGAGTTGGTAGTGGTTGGGACGGCCGAAAGGTCTACCCGTGAGTGGCTTTTGGGGCCCCACCGTACTATTTCAACCACTACTTCTCATCCAGGCTTGTATCTAGGAGCGTAATTCACCGAGGTAGTTATAATTGGTATCAGAGCCATCCCGACCTTCAGGGTCTCAGCCAAACGGTCGTTGTCAGTCTAGCAAATATTTTGGGTAGTTATGTATACTAGGGAAAAAACAAAACGCGAGAGTAGGACTGCTTCCACTTTTCTTCTTATCCAACCAACCACCCTTTTCTGGTGAGGAAGTGCAACGTTTTTCAATCCTCTTCTTAAAATTCAAACTAGGATTCACGTGTTATGGGTTTCCGTAGTACCATAGGTTGTGTGTGTGTGTAATCCCTTGTCTATCTGTCGCATCCAAGTTGTTATCTAATCAGCCTTTGGTTACCAACTGTTGGTACATTCCATACCAACAGGCTTTTGCAAACCGACGCAATCTGTCTTACTCTTTGTATCCGACGCTATCTTGTTTGGGGTGTTCGTTTCCGTAGTTACCAATCTTAGGTTCAACGTGAGAAGAAGGGGTTAGGATATGTGTTCCACTTGTTCATGTGCGGAGTAATGATTTGAGTGCGGGATGGAGTCGCGACCATACCACTACTTTTATCATTCGCTTTTGTATATTGAATCGGTAGAGTCACTAATCTTGATTCGTTAAGTAATTTTGCGCATCTATTGGTATTTTAATGCCGAAATTTGTGGAAAATTTTTCTTTGATATATTTGTGTACCACACTCCTTTTCAGTCGTGTGCGATATGCTTAATATCTTCTAGGTGCTTTGAACTTTGTTGATATTTTAATATCATCTCAGTAAATTGTATCCTTTAATCTTGGTTAATTCCATCTTGGTACTATTTTGGATTATTATCATTCTCCATTATAATCTTGACTTGAGTTTTATATCAATGACAGGATGGCTCCACCACGCGCATCGATGAGGACATACCTCGAATCGGGCTCACAATGTCAAACATCGCTAATGCTTTGGCAGCTATGCAAGAGAACCAGCAGCGCTTTGAGGAAAGTGTAAGAAGGAACGAGTTTGCTCCACTTCCTCCACCTCCCAAGCGAGGAGACATCAAGAGCTTCCTCAAATTCAACCCTCGTCAGTTTGATGTTTCTGACCGACCTCTGGACGCGGATGATTGGCTGCGTGAGATGTCCAGGTTGCTCGAGAGGCTATGATGTTCGGGCGAGAGTGGGTCAAGTGTGCTACTCACCTTCAAGGAGATGCAGCCCTGGTGGGAGAACTACTTGAAGGCAAGTGCCTGGTTTCCGCCAACTTGGGAGAGGTTCCTTTGGGCGTTCAAGGAGCAGTTTACGAGATTGTAATGGAAAGGATGAAGGAAGCATTTGTCAACTGAAGCAAGGAAATGATAACGTCAACACCTATATCAGAACTTCATGAATCTCTCGTTATGGTGGTGATGAGGTATCGATGACAAGAAGAAGCGAAGAGGTTCGTGCAAGGGCTCAATGCATCGATCAAGTATGCAATCACACATGCAAGGCAACTTTCACGGAACTCCAACACACAGCTGCAAGAGGAAGCAAGCGTGCAAATGTTTGAGGAGTCCAAGAAACACAACAGGATGCATCAAGCTCTGCAGTTATGGCAGCTCCTTCTAAGCGGCGTGTCTGGGTTCCTAACACCCCACCGTCGCTCCCGGCTCCACCAAGACCTGCAAGTTACGCGTCAAGGCCACCAAACTTCACCACTGCGGCTCCCAGGGGCTACAACCACCACTACCCTGGAGCGCCTGGCGGAGTCCCTGGCTATGCTGCTCCACGTCCACCTGGTGTCTGCTTCGTGTGTGGAGATCCTGGACATCAAAACTGGAACTGTCCGATGAAGAACAAAGCTCTCCCTCCACCCCCGCCAAGATCTGCAACAAGCTCTCCTTCGGTTCGTGCACCACCACCTCGGGCTCTCAACATCAACACCAAGCCCGGGTCTGCGGTTGTTCGTGCCAACTGTGTCAACGCCACTCAAGCTGAGCATGCACCTGGAGTTGTGATGGGTATGCTTTCCGTTAACTCAGTCCCTGCACGAGTTTTGTTTGATTCTGGTGCATCGCATTCTTTTGTTTCTATAAAGTTTGCAAGTGAGAATGGGTTAGCGTCAGATCCTCTTCCAAAGCGGTTAATGGTTCTTTCTCCTGGAGCAACAATGGCAGCTTCTAAAATCAGTCATGGCAATCAAGTTGAGATTGGTGGCTCTTCATTCTTGGCTTCTTTAATTTTTCTGGGCGACTCTGATATTGATGTCATCTTGGGCATGGATTTGTTAACGGCAAATGCAGCTGTGATTGATTGTGCTGAACGCTCAGTGTATTTGAAGATTCCTGAAGGCCATATAGTCTTTTCTCCAAGTCTGACTCCTGCTGTCCAGCTCTTTTCCTTGGCGGCTCTGAATGATGATGCTATGGAAGCTATTCAGAGTGTACCAGTGGTCTGTGAGTTCCCAGATGTCTTTCCTGAAGAGTTGCCAGGTATGCCTCCGGATCGTGAGGTTGAGTTTGTGATTGAGCTTGAACCTGGAACGGCTCCTATCTCCAAGCGGCCTTACAAAATGGGTCCTTCTGAGTTGGCTGAACTCAAACGACAACTTGATGAACAAGAGAAGTTGGGTTTCATTCAACACAGCACTTCTTCTTGGGGTAGCCCAACAATCTTTGTGAAGAAGCGTGATAGAACCGATAGACTATGTGTTGACTACCGGGCTCTCAATGCTAAAACCATCAAGAACAAATATCCTCTTCCGCGGATTAATGATCTTTTTGATCAGCTAGCTGGAGCTGTCGTATTCTCTAAGCTGGACTTGAGAAGTGGTTATCACCAAATCAAGATTCGCAAGGAAGATGTGCCCAAAACAGCTTTCACCACCCGCTATGGCTTGTATGAGTACACGGTCATGTCCTTCGGTCTCACCAACGCACCTGCTACCTTCTCGAGGCTGATGAACTCCGTTTTCATGGAGTACCTTGATAAGTTCGTTGTGGTATATCTGGATGACATTCTGGTCTATTCCAAGTCTAAGGAGGAGCATGAAGAACACCTGCGGTGTGTCCTAAACAAGCTTCGTGAGAACCGCTTGTATGCAAAGTTCTCAAAGTGTGAGTTTTGGTTGCCTGAAGTAACCTATCTTGGTCATGTCATCTTTGCCAAGGGCATTGCAGTCAACCCGGAAACCGTGAAGACAATAGTTGAATGGCTTCCTCCTGCTAATGTCAAAGAAGTGCGGAGTTTTCTTGGTTTGGCTAGCTATTGCCGTCGCTTCGTTCAGAACTTCTCGAAGATAGCGAAGCCTCTTACCGATCTCCTCAAGAAAGGCAAGAAATACCTGTGGACTCCTGCGTGTCAAGCAAGTTTTGAGACACTCAAAGAGAAGCTCATTTCCACACCAGTCTTGGTTCCTCCGGATACATCTAAGCCTTTTCAGATATTCTGCGATGCCTCTTTGCAAGGATTGGGTGCGGTCCTTATGCAAGAGAAATAGGTGGTTGCTTATGCCTCTCGTCAGTTGAAGACGCATGAGATCAACTATCCCACGCATGACCTCGAGCTAGCAGCAGTTGTCTTTGCTTTGAAGCTATGGAGGCACTACTTGCTTGGTAACCGTTGTGAGATATTTTCTGACCACAAGAGTTTGAAGTATATCTTCACTCAGCCTGATCTCAACCTTCGGCAGAGGAGATGGATTGAAGCAATCAATGACTTTGATGTGACCATCAACTACACTCCGGGCAAAGCCAATGTCATGGCAGATGCGCTTAGCCGTAAAGCTTATGTCAACAACCTCATGGTGGAAGAGCAACAACCTCTCTTGTGCGAGGAATTCCGTCAGCTCAACCTGGAAATTGTGGAACAAGGGCATCTCCTGAACCTTCTGGATACTCCTCTCTTGGAAGAAAAGATTCGCTCTCGTCAGCTTGGTGATCCGCACACCAAAAAGCTAATATCTAAACTTGAGCTTCCGAAGTATGAGTCCTTCCACGTGGATAATCAAGGCACGCTTTTCTTTGAACACCGGATCTTTGTTCCAAACTACCCGGGTTTGAGAGAGCAGGTTCTCAAGGAGGCGCATGATTCGGTTCTTTCTATCCATCCTGGCTGCACAAAGATGTACATGGACTTGAAAACACAATACTGGTGGCCTGGGTTGAAACGGTATTGTGCCAAGTATGTCTCAGAATGTGATGTCTGCCGTAGAGTGAAGGCTGTCCATCAGAAACCATTCGGTCTTCTACAGCCATTGAAACCTCCGGAATGGAAATGGGAGAAAGTAGAGATGGACTTCATCACTGGCTTTCCAAGGTCACAGAAGGGCAACAATGCAATTTTTGTTGTCATCGACAGGCTTTCTAAAGTGGCTCATTTCTTCCCAGTCAAAGAAACAATTTCTGGAATTCAGTTGGCTGAGCTCTATATCAACAGAATTGTCTCTCTGTATGGGGTTCCACTTGAAATCAGTTCAGACCGTGGAAGCATCTTCACTTCAAAGTTCTGGGAAAGTTTCCAAAATGCTTTGGGAACAAAGTTGAACTTTAGCACTGCTTACCACCCTCAGTCGCAGGGACAAGTGGAAAGGATCAATCAGATTCTGGAGGATATGCTTCGGGCTTGCGTCATCTCGTTTGGCATGAAGTGGGAGGAATGCCTTCCATATGCTGAATTCTCCTACAACAACAGCTTCCAGAAGAGTCTGAAGATGGCACCATTTGAGGCTTTCTATGGCCGCAAGTGCAGAACTCCAATTGGTTGGTCAGGTGCAGGAGAAAGAATCTAGTTTGGCCCTGACATTGTAACTCAAGCAGAGGAGAAGGTGCATATCATTCTTGAGAACCTGAAGATTGCTCAAAGTCGTTAGAAGAGCAACTATGACAGGAAGCACACAGATATGGTGTATGCCCCTGGTGATCTTGTCTACCTTCGTGTCACTCCCATGAGAGGAACACACCGCTTCGGTATCAAAGGAAAGTTGGCTCCTAGATACATCGGTCCTTTCAAGATTCGTGGTAGGAGAGGAGAAGTTGCTTATGCCCTGGAGCTACCGGAAAAACTCAAAGTCCATGATGTTTTCCACATCTCTCAGCTCAAGAAGTGCTTCAAAGATCCCGGCAGGACCGTGGATCATGAGCTAATCGATCTCCAAGAAGACCTGTCTTATCAAGAACACCCCACCAAAATCCTTGAGACCGCAGAAAGAAGGACTTGCAACAAGTCCATCAAGTTCTGCAAGGTGCAGTGGTCACACCATTCTGTTGATGAAGCCACTTGGGAGCGTGAAGATGAACTCCGTGCCAACCTGTAACACCCTCAGAATCGGACCTATGCAAGTTTGGGCAAAATTCACCAAACCCGCATAGAAACGATTCAAAGGTGCCCACCAGGCACTTTCGTGCGGGTGGAAAACGAAGTAATAACATTACACAACAGTCCTCGATGGGACCCATGTAAGCAGATATATAACAGCGACTCAACGAGTCAAGAATACGATAGAATATACAAAGATCCAAATCACCTTGAAACGATATAGCGTCCGGCTACGGACAAGATGCAAATGGGGCTAAGAGCCTCAAGAATAACCAATGGCGCCCATAACCGCCTGTGCCAAGCCGGAAGGGTAACCCCGCTAACGACGTCGATCTCAAAACCGCTTAACAAAGGGTGCCGACAAAGGCAAAGCAGAAAACAAAGAAGGAGCCAAGATCGAGGCCGATACACGAGGCTAGAATTCGCGGTCCTCGCCTACAAAGGTATGGTGGATCGACGGCAGCGAAAGATGCACTAAACAACCTATAGAGACTCGATACATCGGCGGTTATCGAGAGGGTAAGAATGACCTATCCGGATCCAACCTGAAGTTAACACCAATCAAACCCATCCCGCTTTCTCGAGACCAAACGAGGAAGTCAACCGAGGAACTCACACGGTTGGCGCTTTTACTTATGCAAATAGTGGTGGCACTTTACTAGTCGATTTAGATAATCGTCACGATAAAGTAAACAAAGGCACATTTAGATAACCATTCCGTTATAGTTGCGGCAATTACTAATCAAATACGATAGCATGATATAAACCCAAAACCCAAAGCGGTTGTTGGTACTTTTATTCAGCCATTCCGCTAGTTGCAATAATTACTAGTCGAGATACAATTGTCAAGCGACAACCAAACAAGCAATTGTGGGCGATTAATTAGCCATTCCGTTGTAGTGAAGCTGATTACTAGTCATTATAAGTCAAATTTATAGCAAAACTTTAGTTATGCTTGTCTATGATCAAGAAACTGTGCTCCAAGTCGTCCATATCCGCGACACGGCTTTCAGAAAAGTTTTACCCGGGTGCACCAATAGCAACACACGCCGATCAACCTCTAAAACCAAATCAAAACCCAACGAGGCTTTCACGATCGAACAATCACAGATTCAGAAATATTTCAGGGGCCACCCTTAAGTAGAATCCATAACGGAGTAGACAAGCTCAGACGGCCTCAAGGTCTTGGGTGGACGGTCAGAACGATCGGGAACCCCAAACGGGCTTGTCGACACACCATGAATCGTGTCCCGATCCTAAACAAAGACACAGGTGCTATCTGTCGCACAATCGTAAATAAAGCGGTAAACATGGCATAAGTACAGGATAGTAAAAACACCTCAAACTAGTTTGTGGCCCCAAGAAATAAGACTGAATCAAGCTCTGGCTCAGGGGGGTCCCATATACCTCCCGGATGTGGATATCACGCAAAAACAAGGAACAGGAATCAAGTACTCGGGGTCTTACGGGACACAAGTGGGCGTTCGGAAACCAAATATTTTCTATCACCCACCGATGCCTCTGCTTATTCAATTTTAGTTGTTAAACAGAATTTAAAGTGACGGTAAGTAAAACTAGAATCATCTCCAACATCAGCATGCGGCAATACATCAGCAATTGTGGCATATGACGACACACATCAGCACTTGAGCAAGCAACTACGACGCGCAAGTCCAACTATCTACCAATCAACAGGTAATAGGATGTGTCCAAGGCAATATAGGGCTGCACGGTATATCACAGGTACGGAAAACTAAAGCATCGCAACACAGATAGCAATAGATCAACAGGAGGGAATAAAGACTATAAAGTAAGATAGGTAGAAAAGGGGAGATGCTCGCCTGAAAACATGGTCGAAGGTTCAACCGAAGATCGGGGCGAAGCTCACATCAACTCAACGGCCTTATCCGCGAAGAAGCAAAACACTAGAAGAAACACCGGACGCAATATTTAATAAAACGACAGAAGATCGGCATGATGCATGTATGATGTATGGCATGGCAAGGTGCGATGCAATTAGGTCATATTAAGCGGAACCGGGGTCCCGACATTTAATTAGGTGGTTCATGTTGTTTAGATACCCCGCAAATAAATGTTGTTATAACAGGGCAAGATAAGATACCGGTTCGCTACACAAGTTTAAATGAGGCCAATATAAGGCTAGATTTGCCCGCATATGGGCCCCATATTTAATTATTAGGTGAATCGGCAAAAGGCCCCCAAACCACAGATATGCATGCGAGTATGACAATTTAATGTGCACAGTTGTTATATGGTGTTATAGATAGGGTTTCGGGAAGGGTTCACACATTAGAGGGGGCTCGACGATCTTGGGGTTCCGGTCTCTCGGGTCCAGGGTCTAGGGTTCACGGATCTGGGTTCGGGGTTCGGAAGCGTTCGGATCGGGTAGTTCTTGTCGCATCCGGGTCTTCGGGTCATGGCGTCGACGAGGCACTTGTCGCCGGGTCTCGGTGTCGGTGCGATGCTTGGCGTCCGGGTTAGGGCCTTCGATCGGGTAGATCTTATCGGTCTTGGCGTCCGTGTGGCGGTCTTGGCGTTTCGGCGATCTTGGCACCCTTCCGGTTCGGGCGGGTTGACTCCGGGTCCAACGGATAGCGTTCCGTGGTCTTGACTCCGGTTTTCGAGAGGGTACTTGTTGTATTCGTCGTGGCTCTGGTCGGGTTCCGTGGTCGAAGGCCTTGGCGCTATCGTGAGTTCTTGACGCCAGATCTTGGTGGGGGTCGATGCACTCGCCCCGGGCGCCCCTGGTAGATCTTGGGGATTCGCGTTCCCGTGTCGATGGCGCCCTTGGGGTGGATCTTGGCGTGTCGCGTGTTTTCGCCTTGCATCTCCGGTGGCGTTGCGAACCTTCGACCAACTCACGGCGTTGCATCTCCTCCGGAACAGAGCGACGGAAGCGGAGGAGCGGCCGGGATTGACGCTGGCGCACGGACGATGGCGCTGAGGCCACGGGCCGCCCAGCGCTTGAGGACGAGGCGGCGCGAGCTGGGCTCGAGGAGGCAACGGGAAGCCGGGCGGCGGGCGCTGGGCAGGAGGTCATGGAGGCGTGGCGGCGGGGCTCAAACGGCGGCGCGGACGCAGCGGTGCGCGGGCTCGCTGCAGCCGTCCAAGGCGGCGGGTGGAGGCAGATGAGCACGGTGGCGACGGGCGGGTTCGCGCCGGTGAGGCGACGCGGGGCGCGAGCCGCTGGAGGTCACAAAGCGCCGGAGGAGAAGGCCGGAGGCGGAGCTTGGTGGAGGGGGCGCCGGAGGCGCGGAGGCAGGCCGCGTTGGAGGAGGGTCGCGTCGGCCGCGGTTGCCGCAGCGGCGGTGGCCGCAGCGACGGCGAGGTCGGAGGATGCGGGAAGGCGGGCGGGCGAGGGAGGACGGAGCGGGCGGATCCGCGAGGCGGCTCGCCGCGGAGCGGCGAGGTGGAGGGCGGCGGGTGCGTGGGCGGAGGAGGAAGAAGCCGTGCTGGGTAGGTGGGGTCTGCAAGGGGCCGGGCGCTGGGTCCTGGGAGGCAGCTGGTGGCCCACAGGTCCTGCAAGGGACTGGCGCGGTGGAGGAGTGTGGCAAGCGCGGGGGGCGTGTGGGCGCATGCGGCGTGGTGGCGCGGTGGCAAAGTGGCGCGAGGTGGGTCCTGTGCAGTGAGGGTTAGGTGGCCACGTGGCAAAGGGGCCAAAGGGTAGGAGGGAGTGGGTGAGAAAGGGAAAGGAGGGGGGCTGGACGTGGCAGGTTCTGGGTGGGCCACGCGGCCAGGTGGGGAGGGGCTGGCCGGTGGAACCCGCAGGGAGAGAGGAGAGATGAGAGAGAGGGTGAGGTGGAGCTCCCTGGTTGGTTGGGGGCTGGGCCAGGGAGTGGGGGTAGCATTTTAGGTGGACTTAGGATTTAGGGGACGGTTCAGCTGGACCGTTTTAAAAACTGGGGCGGTCGTTCGGGTCGGGTTGGCCCGTCCGACTGCCCCTACTAAAATAATTAATAATTTTATTTACTTCAAACAAGACATTTACAAACCGACATCGGAAAAAATAAAATACTCCGGCGATCCGGATTTGATATTTATTTTAAAGATGGGGCGTTTGAAAAATAAATCGGGGTTTGCGAAAATGGTTTTGGCAAACAATGCATGATGATGACGATGCAATGCACAATTCAACGCGATTTTCTAGTAGTGGTTTTGCGGGATGCCACAATTCGACACCACTAACAAGGGATCTCGCCCTCGAGATCCGCCTCATGGTACCGGAAGGAAGGTCGGCGATCTGCATCTTCTCGCTTCGTGTAGATCCTCGCGACACCACTAACAAGAGGTCGTTGTCCGTGATCGTCGAGAGAACACTCCGGGATCAAAAAGGTCGAAGGTAGAGGTATCAACAAATAAAGCCACCTCTAGCTCCGATGGAAGAGGGGAACCGATGCATTCTCGTCCACTTCAATGTACAAAAGCGAATAGAAAGGGTAGTCGGCATGGGGGCCAATCCATCACGCACCCAAACTATTACTTTGCACAATCGGTAGAAAAGAGGGCAACCATTCTCGGAATCGGACTGAAGATCTCGACAAGCGAGGTTCGGAACAACGGAGTGATGCAGGCTCTGCATCGGATCTGGCGTAGAGGATGTCGTCGCGTCGGAAAACACCGGAAGGAACAAACAAGGAATACAGGATGGTAACACCGTAGACGGATTCATCAGCAATGAACACCGTTGGTAGAACACCGTTACCAAAGGAGGAAGCGAAACCTCAAGGTGCGATTAACCCAACCACGAGAATTCTGGACTCAAGAAAGAGAAGAGAGCAGATTCAAAACACGTCGAGATAAGAGGAGAGTAGCAAAGGGGTAAGGAGTAAAAATCAGACCTAACCAGAACTATCCAACCGATTTTGCAAAATAGTTTTGACACTCTACTTCGGCCGTTAGCTAGGTTATCCTACAGGCTGGACTTGTGGGTATCGCAACGCCGAGCTCGATACCACTCAGAACACCTCGAGAATCGGACCTATGCAAGTTTGGGCAAAATTCACCAAACCCGCATAGAAACGATTCAAAGGTGCCACCAGCACTTTCGCGGGTGGAAAACGGGTAATAACATTACACAACAGTCCTCGATGGGACCCACGTAGATATATATAACAATGACTCAACGAGTCAAGAATACAGATAGAATATACAAAGATCCAAATCACCTTGAACGATATAGCGTCCAGCTACGGACAAGATGCAAATGGGGCTAAGAGCCCAAGAATAACCAATGGCCCATAACCCTGCCCAAAGCGGAAGGGTAACCCCGCTAACGACGCCGATCTCAAAACCTGCTTAACAAAGGGGTGCCGACAAAGGGCAAAGCAGAAACAAAGAAGGAGCGTCAAGATCGAGGCCAAGACACGGCGAGGCTAGAATTCGCGGTCCTCGCCACAAAGGTATGGTGGATCGAGGCAGCGGCAGATGCACTAAACAACCTATAGAGACTCGATACATCGGCGGTTATCGAGAGGGGTAAGAATGACCTATCCGGATCCAACCCGTTAACACCAATCAAACCCATCTGGCGTTTCTCGAGACCAAACGAGGAAGTCAACCGAGGAACTCACACAGTTGGCGCTTTACTTATGCGATTATAGTGGTGGCACTTTACTAGTCGATTTAGATAATCGCCCGATAAAGTAAACAAGGGCACATTTAGATAACCATTCCGTTATAGTTGGCGTAATTACTAATCAAATACAGATAGCATGATATAAACCCAAAACCCAGCTTGTTGGTACTTTTATTCAGCCATTCCGCTAGAAGTTGCAATAATTACTAGTCGATACAATTGTCGCAAGCGACAACCAAACAAGCAATTGTGGGATTAATTAGCCATTCCTGTAGTGAAGCTGATTACTAGTCATTATAAGTCAAATTTATAGCAAGAACTTTAGTTATGCTTGTCTATGATCAAGAAACTGCTCCAAGTCGTCCATATCCGCGGACACGGCTTTGAAAGTTTTACCCGCCGGGCACCAATAGCAACACACGCTCGATCAACCTCGGAAAAACCAAATCAAAACCCAACGAGGCTTTCACGACAAAGCAATCACAGGATTCAGAAATATTTCAGGGGGCCACCCCTTAAGTAGAATCCGCAACGGAGTAGACAAGCTCCGAGACGGCCTCAAGGTGCTGGGTGGACGGCTGTGAACGACTGGGAACCCCAAACGGGGCTTGTCGACACCGCGGAATCGTGTCCCGATCCTAAACAGTACAGTGTGCTATCTGTCGCACAATCGTAAATAAAGCGGTAAACATGGCATAAGTACAGGATAGTAAAAACACCTCAAACTAGTTTGTGGCCCCAAGAAATAAGACTGAATCAAGCTCTGGCTCAGGGGGGTCCCATATACCTCCCGGATGTGGATATCACGCAAAAACAAGGAACAGGAATCAAGTACTCGGGGTCTTACGGGACACAAGTGGGCGTTCGGAAACCAAATATTTTCTATCACCCACCGATGCCTCTGCTTATTCAATTTTAGTTGTTAAACAGAATTTAAAGTGACGGTAAGTAAAACTAGAATCATCTCCAACATCAGCATGCGGCAATACATCAGCAATTGTGGCATATGACGACACACATCAGCACTTGAGCAAGCAACTACGACGCGCAAGTCCAACTATCTACCAATCAACAGGTAATAGGATGTGTCCAAGGCAATATAGGGCTGCACGGTATATCACAGGTACGGAAAACTAAAGCATCGCAACACAGATAGCAATAGATCAACAGGAGGGAATAAAGACTATAAAGTAAGATAGGTAGAAAAGGGGAGATGCTCGCCTGAAAACATGGTCGAAGGTTCAACCGAAGATCGGGGCGAAGCTCACATCAACTCAACGGCCTTATCCGCGAAGAAGCAAAACACTAGAAGAAACACCGGATGCAATATTTAATAAACGATGTAAGATCGGCATGATGCATGTATGATGTATGGCATGGCAAGAAGCGATGCAATTAGGTCATATTAAGCGAACCGGGTCCCGACATTTAATTAGGTGGTTCATGTTGTTTAGATACCCCGCAAATAAATGTTGTTATAACAGGCAAGATAAGATAAGATCCGGTTACACACAAGTTTAAATGAGGCCAATATAAGGCTAGATTTGCCCGCATATGGGCCCCATATTTAATTATTAGGTGAATCGGCAAAAGGCCCCCAAACCACAGATATGCATGCGAGTATGACAATTTAATGTGCACAGTTGTTATATGGTGTTATAGATAGGGTTTCGGGAAGGGTTCACACATTAGAGGGGGCTCGACGATCTTGGGGTTCCGGGGTCGGTCTCGGGGTCCAGGGTCTAGGGTTCGACGGATCTGGGGTTCGGGGTTCGGCGGAAGCGTTCTCGGATTCCGGGGTAGTTCTTGTCGCATCCGGGGTCTTCGGGTCATGGCGTTCGGGACGAGGCACTTGTCGCGCCGGGTCTCGGTGTCGGGTGCGGTTGGCGTCCGGGGTTAGGGCCTTCGGATCGGGGTAGATCTTATCGGTCTTGGCGTCCGTGTGGCGGTCTTGGCGTTCTCGGCGATCTTGGCACCCTTCCGGTTCGGGCTTCGGGGTTGGACTCCGGGGTCCAACGGGATAGCTTGGCGTTCCGTGGTCTTCGGCTCCGCGGTTTTCGAGAGGGGTACTTGTTGTATTCGTGTCGTGGCTCTGGTCGGGGTTCCGTGTCGAAGGCCTTGGCGCTATCGTGAGTTCTTGACGTCGGCAGATCTTGGTGGGGGGTCGATGCACTCGTCCTGGGGCGTCCCTGTGGCAGATCCTGGGGAATTCGCGGTTCCGGTGTCGATGGCGTCCTTGGGGGGTGGATCTTGGCGTGTCGCGTGTTTTCGGCCTTGCATCTCCGGTGGCGTTGCGAACCTTCGACCGACTCACGGCGTTGCATCCCCTGCCGGAACAGAGCCGACGGAAGCGGAAGGAGCGGGCCCGGGGGAATGACGCTGGCTGCACGGGACGATGGCGTCAGGGCCGCTCGGGCCTGTGCGCTGAGGACGAGGCGGCGCGAGATGGGCTCGAGGAGGCAACGGGAAGCGGGCGGCGCCAAGGCTGGGGCGAGGCCGTCAGCGGAGGCGGCGGGGCTCGAACGGCGGCGGACGCAGTGGCGGGCTGCAGCGGTCCAAGGCGCGGAGGTGGAGGCGATGAGCACGGTGGCGACGGCGGGTTCGGCCGGTGAGGCGATGCGGCGCGAGCCGCTGGAGGTCACAAGGCCGGAGGAGGAGGCCGACGGAGCTTGGTGGAGGGGGCGCGGGAGGCAGGCCGGGCGTGAGGAGGGTCGCGACCGGGCGCCATGCAGCTGAAAGGCGGTGGCCGCAGCGACGGGCAGGTCGGAGGATGCGGGCGGCGGGCGGCTGCGAGGGAGGACGGGCGGCGGATCCGAGGCGGCTCGCTGGAGCGGCGAGGCGTGGAGGCGATTCTTGGTGCGTGGCGGAGGAGGAAGAAGCCGTCGCGGTAGGTGGTGGGGTCTGCAGGGGCCGGGGCGCGGGTCTGGGAGGCAGCTGGTGGCCACGCGTGGGTCCTGGCGGGACTGCGTTGGCGGTGAGGAGTGTGTGGCAGCGTGGGGCGTGTGGCGCATGCGGCAAGTGGCGTGTGGCGGGCGGGTGGCGGCGCGGGGGTCCTGTGGGCGATGAGGTTAGGTGGCCGGGCCACGTGGCAAGGCAAAGTGGGTAGGAGGGAGTGGGTGAGAAAGGGAAAGGAGGGGCTGGACGTGGCAGGTGTTGGGTGGGCCACGCTGTGGGGAGGGCCGGTGGAACCCGCAGGAGAGAGGAGAGATGAGAGAGGGTGAGGTGGAGCTCCTGTTGGTTGGGGCTGGGCCGTGGGGTAGCATTTTAGGTGGACTTAGGATTTAGGGACGTCACCGGACTGCTTTTAAAAGCTGGGCGATCGTTCGGGTCGGGTTGGCCCGTCCCGACCGCCTACTAAAATAATTAATAATTTTATTTACTTCAAACAAGACATTTACAAACCGACATCGGAAAAAATAAAATACTCCGGCGATCCGGATTTGATATTTATTTTAAAGATGGGGCGTTTGAAAAATAAATCGGGGTTTGCGAAAATGGTTTTGGCAAACAATGCATGATGATGACGATGCAATGCACAATTCAACGCGATTTTCTAGTAGTGGTTTTGCGGGATGCCACACAACCATCCTTCTCACTTTGTATCTTCTTCTTCTTCCTAGAATCTCGGGGCGAGATTCCTGTTTAGTGGGGGAGAGTTGTAGCATCCCAGTTGTCTAACATATGTAATGCTACTTGTTCTAGTAATAAAGGGCCACTTCCTACATATAATTACTGCATCATCATCATATCATGCTCATGTCATCATGCCACCTTGCATTTGAGCATCATATAAAACCCTTGCTTGTTTGGTTCTTATCTCATGTGCATTATTAATTGTAGTTGCCTCTTGATATTGTATTTGGTTCTTGATAAATTGTTAAATGCCCAAGTTGATTTGGGGGCATATCTCTTAATAACTCCACCACCTTTCTTTCACCACCTTATAATTCCACCATCCAACTAAATATGAGCTTGGCATTTATGGGTTTACTTCTAGCTCATGTGGGTTGGGATGGATCCTTTTCTTTTCCACATGTTCTCATCTTGGCATCATTTTGTTTTCACATTATTGATGCATGAGAGCCACATGGCCACCTTTGCATGCCTTGTGAGTGGGACCTTTTCTCCCTAGCTTCCATATGTGTGTTGTTGGGGTTATCATCATGTGGGGATATTTCGTGGGCTTATTAAATATCTAGTGGCATATACACACTAGCAAGTCCCAAATATATACCAATGTGATCATCTTCCCATTCACTCCACATGGACCTTTTCCTTCTTTCTTTTGCTTGGGCCTACTCCATCTTGTGAGGATGCAAATACCTAGTGCCATGTTTATTATCTTTGTTTACACAAGTATGATCCATGGCATTTCATGTTTTTGCATGGCCCATGCAATTGCCACCTTCTTGCATGTCTTTTGGCTTTCTTTGTTTTGTGTGGCTCTCTTTTTCTCTAAACCCTCCTCTTAATCTAAACCCTATCCTTTTCACCATCCACATCCATGCATGCACATGTGATCATGTGGGTGTGCCTAAGCCTAAACCCCATCTCCCTCTCCCTACCTCTTTTCTTTTGATCTTGCTTGGTCTTTATTTTTGAAGCATGCATGATTCAAAGCAAACCTAATCCACCTCTCTTTCTATCATCTATCCTAGTCCTCTCTATATCTACCACATGCCCCATAACCATCCTAGCTAAAAACCCTAAACCACACCTATTCTAATCACAACCCAAGGTGCCCCCTCTTTCTCTCCTCTTAGTCACCCCCCCCTATTCAAAACCTCCTGGTAAAAATGCTCCAAATATTTCGAAATTACAAAACTAGTTTAAAAATTGAAATAGAATCAATTAACAAACAAATGTTTAAAAGACAAATAAATAAAAGAGGAGAAACCATACCTGGAGCACCGCAGCAGCCCAACAAGAAGAAGCATCCCGTCAGACCAGCCCTCCCCCGGCCCAACTCGTCCACCTGGTCATACCGCGCCGCTGCCGCTCCTCTGTTCTTCTTCCTGACGCTTGGCTCGCCTCGGCAGACGGAAGCGGCAAGAGAGGAGTGGCCGTCTCCGTCGATCGCCAACCTCCCTCCTCTTCTTATCCCCGAGCCGCGGAGGCCCCTGCAAGCCCTAGTCCTCCTTCCCCCTCCGCCGCCTTTTCCTCTACCTACCTCCTTCGCTTTTCCCCTTGCCCGAGCTCGGCGGGAGAGCGCCGCCGCCGCCGTCGCTTTGGTCGCCGTGAGCCGGAGGGCGCCAGCGATCTTCGCCGCCACCACGCGAGCTCGGGAGGAGCCGAGGCCGCCTGCCGTCTTCCCCGACGGGCCCCGAACCACGCCACCGTCGCCGACATCGCCTCCGTCCTCCCCACCTCGCTTCTCCTCGGGAATCGTCCGAGGTGAGCAACCACCGCTGTTCCTTCCTTCTCCTACGCCCGCTGCGTCGCCGGAATCAACCGCAGCCTCCCGCTGCCAGTCGTCGCTGCTGCCAGAAGCCGCAGCAGCAGCAGTGGCATCGCGCAGCAGCCGCAGCGTGTTCCGCCTCTGAACCTAGTCGTGCCCGCGCGCTGTAGGCCTCCTACGGCGATGCCCCCAACACGGAAAGTGCAGCCCTATCATCCCTCTCCGTTTTTCGTTTTGGTGGGATGCGGTTTTCCCTAAGGATTAACGCCGCCATCAAGATCGGACGAAATCATCGACTGCCGCTCGACCCGTCTGCTCGTCGCCTCGCGCCTCCTAGAACCTCTGCTCACCAGATCCCGCCAGCACAGCCTCCCCAGCTTGCGCCTGAACGAAACTCAGTAGCCTGGTAGCCCTCTTCCTTTTTGGTTTTATACAGCGAAATTGCAACCATTTGCTCGCCATCTTCGTTTGAATCTGGGGACAGCTAGCGATTCTGCAAGTTCAGTTTCGCCGACTAACAAACCCCCCCAGACGCTTTTCTAGTTAAGCCCTAGGCTTCCTTGTACTCGCAGCCCCATCGGACCCCACCGTCACCCCTCGGCGTTTTTTTGCGCTTAGCCTCGGCTTTCCTATTTCAACCCGCATGGTCCTACCTCAACTACAGTCCTCAATGCCAAGTCAAAGCAGCCCAATTCGTCATTCTCTGGTGTAGTTTTCTGCTGAGTAACAAAAGACCAAGAGTTTGCTGATTCAAAATTTCAAACATTTTCAAATCAGTTCAAATTCAAATCTGTTCAAATATAATTGCATTCATAACTTATTCCTGGTTTGGAATTTGAATTCAAACCTTATATGAAAAATGTTTAGTTTTTGAATTATAATTCAAATCCTTATTCAAATATTTTCAGAATTATTTTATTTAGTCAACCTTTGACTTTGACCCTAATTAATTAATTTTGACTTAAAATAAATTTAAATTCATAATTTCAAATAATACAAATAATATATGTTTTTGAATCAGAAAAATGTGAGGAATTCAAATATGCCATTCAAAATATTATTTGGACACTTTAAATTCCAAGTTGGGTAAAATTACAACAAAATGCCACTAGAACTTAATAAATTGATAACTTTTGATTTATAATTCCAAATTTAACAAATGATATGTCTAAAATGATCAGCTCGACGAGACCTTTCTGTTTATGCTATCCATGACTTCAATTGCAGCATGCATCATATAAAAATATAAACTACAGCAACTAATATGACAATAAAATGTGGCCCAACCTTAATAAAATGACTTATTCTTGTATACCACACCTCACCCATGCCATGCTACTTATTGCCATGCAACTTGTGCATCATTCATCATGGCATGATTGTTTGCTTGTCGCATTTTATTCCTATGCTTGTGCACTTTATTTATGTTGGTCCTTGCTTGTTTGGTTCTTCTTTCGAATAGACGCTGAGCAGGGGATATATCAAGAGAACCAGGAGCACTACCCAGATCCGTCTCTCGCTTCAACTGAGTTGCCAGGCAAGCACTTCCACATGCTTGCATACATACAGTACCTATTGCCTCTATCTTATTCTTGCATCATTGAGTCGCGATTGCATTAAATTGAATCCCAAGTATGCATAGCCTTTACTTTTAAAACCCCACCAAGCTTGTTCCTCCATCCCATGAGCCATTACTACAGGTGTTGTTTGAGCCATGCGAGTCGTAGAACAAAGATGTGTAGGGTATGTGAGAGTCTGTTGGATAACGAGGTACCTAAACAACTTAACCTGAGTAGTAATGGGACAACTAATGAAAGTGGCATCGGTGAGCAACATCTGCTATTTGGTTTTTCCTGCTCACTTGTGTCCCGTAAGACCCCGAGTACTTGATTCCTGTTCCTTGATTTATCGCTATCCACATCCGGAGGTATATGGGACCCCCGAGCCGAGCTTGATTCCGTCTTATTTCTTGGGGCCACAAACTAGTTTGAGGTTTTATTTACTATCCTGTACTTATGCCATGCTACTGTATTTAAATTGTGCGACGATAGCACCTTGCATCGTTTAGGTAAGCGGGTGATTACGCAGTATCGACACCGAGTTTTCGGTTCCCGCCATGACCATTGTCGCAAACCTTGAGTCCGTATTGGAGCTTGCTTACTTGCTAGGTGTACTCCAAGGGTGGCCCTCAAATAATTAATCTCGTGATTGTTCAAGTGAAAGCCTCGTTGGGTTTTGATTTGGTTTTTCCGAGGTTGATCGAGCGTGTCTTGCTATTGGTGCACCCCATAGGTAAAACTTTCAAAGCCGTGTCATGTTATGGACGACTTGGAGCACAGTTTCTCGATCATAGACAAGCATAACTAAAGTACCGCTATAATCTGACTAAGTAAATTGACTAGTAAATAGTGCAACACTCATGGAATGGTTAATAAAATTGCCAACGGATGGGGGGTTGTTCGTCCGCTTCCTCGTTGGTAAGCGAGGAGGAGGATGGATCTGTTGAAATTACTATTTTAACTGTTGTCCTTAATTCACGGACATCCGTCTATCATTGGTTAGGCGGATGGTTAGCGTTTATCTGTAGAACTGCTAGGGTTTATCTTTCGCTGCAATTGCGTCACCCCAGGTTGTGTCCCCTTTAGAGGCATGAAGACTTGCTGAGTACCCTTAGGGTCTCACACGATAAATTATTGGTTCAGATGAACAGGTACCCTCGCAGGACGGATACTGGGTGGAAGAGGCTGATGATGCGGGCAACGATCGTTCGGTGTAGAGATTCCGGGAACGGGGATTCGTGAGATCTGTGGGCGGGATGTGCTTACTTCTATGGCATCTTATGCCGATTTGCTTCTTGTCCGTACCCGGACTTTTTTTTGCCGCTTCCGCTTGATACTCTGATGTGTGTTGTATGAGGAATTATCCTAAAATATTATACCTATCTAGCTCATTTGAATCTTGCCGTATGGCGTTGCAATATTTCCTTTCTTTCTAGATGGTATGGCTCTGATGTACTCTTGTATGGTGGCTTGCATACATACCCACTTGTGTATGTAGTTGATCCCTTCGCCGATTACGCCCGCCTGACAGTCCGATTGAGTTGGTAGTGGTTGGGATGGCCGAAAGGTCTACCCGTGAGTGGCTTTTGGGGCCCCACCGTACTATTTCAACCACTTCTGCTCATCCAGGCTTGTATCTAGGAGCGTAATTCACCGAGGTAGTTACACGTCGCAAGCATTGGATTGGTGTCACGACCTACCAAGCTTAGGAGGACGGCACGGATGTCTACAGGAGGGAGAACTCCTCGTCATATCCTCGCTCCACGCACACTTCCTCCTTGTACCACTTGTTCTAACCATGCAGGGAAGGAATACTCCAAGAAGGAAGAATGGAGAAAGAATATCAAGGACTGGGATCCTCGGTCTGAGTTGATCATGAGCTGCATTGAGCATAACTCGGAGTTGATTCATACTCTGACCTTCGATATGGAGGATTTAAAGAAACTTATTGAAGAGCTTATCAAGAGAACACCGCCACCACCGAAGGAGTAATTCATCATCACGTTTGGCATCCCCTTGGCTTGTTCCAAGCATGGGGGAGTGCCGCGGTATCACCACCATTATCTTTCACCTTTTACCTTTTTAGTGGATTCATATCTTTTGTAGAGAGGTTATCTTATAGATTGGTTTGCATGTGGAAGTATCTCTCCTTCAGTAGGTTATCTATGTATCCCTTGGTGTGAGTGCCTTTATTGAATATTAATGAGAAGTCTCATCTTTTACTTTTTGCACTTCTTATTTTAGTTTGCAATCTCTATTATATGATGGATCTTGTTGATCAGTATTGGCATCACCTTGGGAGCATTAAGTAGATCTAAATTGGTTTTGGAAACCCGATCTCTCGTCAGTATCAACACTTTTTGAGGTTTGAAAGGAAAAGAGAAAAAGGCTACAGGTATTTTGTATCATATATTTTCTTTCTTGCTGGCTCATAAGCTTAGTATTCTTTATTTAAGAAATTTGGTGTCTTCAAGGAAGATTGCATGTTTGGCTTTATTACTTGTATGTTTGCATGTTTCTTTCAACTCTCTTGCTTGCTACCCAGCTTTGCTAGCCAAAAACCTGTTTTGAGAAGGCCTACTTCTCAAGTTTCCAATACCTTTGAACCAAACCTATGCCATTTGTGTCCACCATATCTACCTAGTACTTCGGATGGAGCTGCATTTTTCTGAGCTTGTTATCCAGGTTGTTACCCAACTTTAATTAATTCTGCACTTTTTTATTTGAGGAACATAAGGTTTTCGAAAAAAATCAATCTTTGCCTGCTGGTCTGTTTTGACAGATTTATGTCATCATTTGCATTTTGCCTCTTAAATAAGATTTTGTGTTGTTGGGTTTTCAGTTGAAGTGTTTACCTAAAGGTTATTGTTTTTACTTACACTAATGTTGTCATTGAGTTTGTGCAAGGGTTTTGTAAGAATGAAATTTTCAGGAGAAGGAGAAAAGGAAACTGCAGAGTTTTTCTTTGAATAGGTAAAAGTGGTGAAAACTGAAGGTTCGTGAAAATCCAATCTTTTTATATTGTTGATGTTTTTAATACATAAGGAAGATTACAAGACGGAACAGAGGAGGAACTGGAGTCCGGGGTGGACAAAACCACCCAGGCGCGGGCCCGGCCTGGTCGTGCCTGGATTGCCACCCCAGAACTCCGTCCCCGCCTCGTTTCCGTATCAGTACCTTCCTTATGCATTGAAACTTCATAATATATAACCCCTGGATCCCCCGAGGTTCTTGCATCGTGTTCTCATCGTGTTTTCGTTTCGATCTGTTTCTGTCAGGAAATCTTCTCAAGTTTAGAGCACCATGGCCTCCGCCAATGATAAAGGTAAGAAGCCCGAGGAAGAAGAACCTTAAGACCCCAAGGATGAGGATATTTTGGTAGGGTATGAATGTGACATGGAGGAGGACAAGCATCCGGACACCCGCGCTACCGTCGCAAGCATTGGATTGGTGTCACGACCTACCAAGCTTAGGAGGACGGCAAGGATGTCTACAGGAGGGAGAACTCCTCGTCATATCCTCGCTCCACGCACACTTCCTCCTTGTACCACTTGTTCTAACCATGCAAGGAAGGAATACTCCAAGAAGGAAGAATGGAGAAAGAATAACAAGGACTGGGATCCTCGGTCTGAGTTGATCATGAGCTGCATTGAGCATAACTCGGAGTTGATTCGTACTCTGACCTTCGATATGGAGGATTTAAAGAAACTTATTGAAGAGCTTATCAAGAGAACACCGCCACCACCGAAGGAGTAATTCATAATCACGTTTGGCATCCCCTTGGCTTGTTCCAAGCATGGGGGAGTGCCGCGGTATCACCACCATTATCTTTCACCTTTTACCTTTTTAGTGGATTCATATCTTTTGTAGAGAGGTTATCTTATAGATTGGTTTGCATGTGGAAGTATCTCTCCTTCAGTAGGTTATCTATGTATCCCTTGGTGTGAGTGCCTTTATTGAATATTAATGAGAAGTCTCATCTTTTACTTTTTGCACTTCTTATTTTAGTTTGCAATCTCTATTATATGATGGATCTTGTTGATCAGTATTGGCATCACCTTGGGAGCATTAAGTAGATCTAAATTGGTTTTGGAAAACCGAGCTCTCGTTAGTAGCAACACTTTTTGAGGTTTGAAAGGAAAAGATAAAAAGGCTACAGGTATTTTGTATCATATATTTTCTTTCTTGCTGGCTCATAAGCTTAGTATTCTTTATTTAAGATCTTTTGTGTCTTCAAGGAAGATTGCATGTTTGGCTTTATTACTTGTATGTTTGCTTGTTTCTTTCAACTCTCTTGCTTGCTACCCAGCCTTGCTAGCCAAAAACCTGTTTTGAGAAGGCCTACTTTTCAAGTTTCCAATACCTTTGAACCAAACCTATGCCATTTGTGTCCACCATATCTACCTAGTACTTCGGATGGAGCTGCATTTTTCTGAGCTTGTTCTCCAGGTTGTTACCCAACTTTAATTAGTTTTGCACTTTTTTATTTGAGGAACATAAGGTTTTCGAAAAAAAATCAATTTTTGCCTGCTGGTCTGTTTTGACAGATTTATGTCATCATTTGCATTTTGCCTCTTAAATAAGATTTTGTGTTGTTGGGTTTTCAGTTGAAGTGTGTACCTAAAGGTTATTGTTTTTACTTACACTAATGTTGTCATTGAGTTTGTGCAAGGGTTTTTTAAGAAGGAAATTTTCAGGAGAAGGAGAAAACGAAACTGCAGGGTTCGTCTTTGAATAGGTAAAAGTGGTGACAACTGAAGGTTCGTGAAAATCCAATATTTTTATATTTTTTATGTTTTTAATACATAAGGAAGATTACAAGACGTAACAGAGGAGGAACCAGAGTCCGGGGTGGACAAACCCACCCCTGTGCGCGCCCACTGGTCGTGTGCCTGGATTGCCACCCCAGAACTCCGTCCCCGCCTCGTTTCCGTATCAGTACCTTCCTTATGCATTGAAACTGCATAATATATAACCCCTGGACCCCCCAAGGTTCTTGCATCGTGTTCTCATCGTGTTTTCGTTTCGATCTGTGTCTGTCAGAAAATCTTCTCAAGTTTAGAGTACCATGGCCTCCGCCAATGATAAAGGTAAGAAGCCCGAGGAAGAAGAACCTCAAGACCCCAAGGAGGAGGATATTTTGGTAGGGTATGAAGGTGACATGGAGGAGAACAAGCATCCGGACTCCCGTGCTACCGTCGCAAGCATTGGATTGGTGTCACGACCTACAAAGCTTAGGAGGACAACACAGATGTCTACAGGAGGGAGAACTCCTCGTCATATCCTCGCTCCACGCACACTTCCTCCTCGTACCACTTGTTCTAACCATGCAGGGAAGCAATACTCCAAGAAGGAAGAATAACAAGGACTGGGATCCTCGGTCTGAGTTGATCATGAGCTGCATTGATCATAACTCGGAGTTGATTCATACTCTGACCTTCGATATGGAGGATTTAAAGAAACTTATTGAAGAGCTTAGCAAGAGAACACCGCCACCACCGAAGGAGTAATTCATAATCACGTTTGGCATCCCCTTGGCTTGTTCCAAGCATGGGGGAGTGTCGCGGTATCACCACCATTATCTTTCACCTTTTACCTTTTTAGTGGATTCATATCTTTTGTAGAGAGGTTATCTTATAGATTGGTTTGCATGTGGAAGTATCTCTCCTTCAGTAGGTTATCTATGTATCCCTTGGTGTGAGTGCCTTTATTGAATATTAATGAGAAGTCTCATCTTTTACTTTTTGCACTTCTTATTTTAGTTTGCAATCTCTATTATATGATGGATCTTGTTGATCAGTATTGGCATCACCTTGGGAGCATTAAGTAGATCTAAATTGGTTTTGGAAAACCGAGCTCTCGTCAGTAGCAACACTTTTTGAGGTTTGAAAGGAAAAGAGAAAAAGGCTACAGGTATTTTGTATCATATATTTTCTTTCTTGCTGGCTCATAAGCTTAGTATTCTTTATTTAAGATCTTTTGTGTCTTCAAGGAAGATTGCATGTTTGGCTTTATTACTTGTATGTTTGCTTGTTTCTTTCAACTCTCTTGCTTGTTACCCAGCCTTGCTAGCCAAAAACCTATTTTGAGAAGGCCTACTTTTCAAGTTTCCAATACCTTTGAACCAAACCTATGCCATTTGTGTCCACCATATCTACCTAGTACTTCGGATGGAGCTGCATTTTTCTGAGCTTGTTCTCCAGGTTGTTACCCAACTTTAATTAGTTTTGCACTTTTTTATTTGAGGAACATAAGGTTTTTGAAAAAAAATCAATCTTTGCCTGCTGGTATGTTTTGACAGATTTATGTCATCATTTGCATTTTGCCTCTTAAATAAGATTTTGTGTTGTTGGGTTTTCAGTTGAAGTGTGTACCTAAAGGTTATTGTTTTTACTTACACTAATGTTGTCATTGAGTTTGTGCAAGGGTTTTGTAAGAAGGAAATTTTCAGGAGAAGGAGAAAACAAAACTTAAGGGTTCGTCTTTGAATAGGTAAAAGTGGTGACAACTGAAGGTTCGTGAAAATCCAATATTTTTATATTTTTGATGTTTTTAATACATAAGGAAGATTACAAGACGGAACAGAGGAGGAACCAGAGTCCGGGGTGGACAAACCCACCCCAGGCGCGGGCCCAGCCTGGTCGTGCCTGGATTGCCACCCCAGAACTCCGTCCCCGCCTCGTTTCCGTATCAGTACCTTCCTTATGGATTGAAACTGCATAATATATTACCCCTGGACCCCCCGAGGTTCTTGCATCGTGTTCTCATCGTGTTTTCGCTTCGATCTGTGTCTGTCAGAAAATCTTCTCAAGTTTAGAGTACCATGGCCTCCGCCAATGATAAAGGTAAGAAGCCCGAGGAAGAAGAACCTCAAGACCCCAAGGAGGAGGATATTTTGGTAGGGTATGAAGGTGACATGGAGGAGGACAAGCATCCGGACTCCCGTGCTACCGTCGCAAGCATTGGATTGGTGTCACGACCTACCAAGCTTAGGAGGACAACACAGATGTCTACACGAGGGAGAACTCCTCGTCATATCCTCGCTCCACGCACACTTCCTCCTCGTACCACTTGTTCTAACCATGCAGGGAAGGAATACTCCAAGAAGGAAGAATAACAAGGACTAGGATTCTCGGTCCGAGTTGATCATGAGCTGCATTGAGCATAACTCGGAGTTGATTCATACTCTGACCTTCGATATGGAGGATTTAAAGAAACTTATTAAAGAGCTTATCAAGAGAACACCGCCACCACCGAAGGAGTAATTCATCATCACGTTTGGCATCCCCTTGGCTTGTTCCAAGCTTGGGGGAGTGCCGCGGTATCACCACCATTATCTTTCACCTTTTACCTTTTTAGTGGATTCATATCTTTCGTGGAGAGGTTATCTTATAGATTGGTTTGCATGTGGAAGTATCTCTCCTTCAGTAGGTTATCTATGTATCCCTTGGTGTGAGTGCCTTTATTGAATATTAATGAGAAGTCTCATCTTTTACTTTTTGCACTTCTTATTTTAGTTTGCAATATCTATTATATGATGGATCATGTTGATCAGTATTGGCATCACGTTGTGAGCATTAAGTAGATCTAAATTGGTTTTGGCAAACCGAGCTCTCGTCAGTAGCAACACTTTTTGAGGTTTGAAAGGAAAAGAGAAAAATCCTACAGGTATTTTGTATCATATATTTTCTTTCTTGCTGGCTCATAAGCTTAGTATTATTTATTTAAGATCTTTTGTGTCTTCAAGGAAGATTGCATGTTTGGCTTTATTACTGTTGCCTGCCAAAACTCACCGGCGAGCAGCGACGAGCAACACGAAGAGCCGGGAGGCTCCTAATCGCTGGTGGGCCTGGTCCTCGCAACGGCCGCAAAACTCCGACACGCCCCGGCTTGGTTCGAGATGCCACGACCTATACCGTCGAAGGTGAAGGATTGCTCGATTGATTTCTGCATGGTAAACAAGTATACGTAAAATTCGAGCCGTGACCGGCTCCTGTGTTTCGTGAATCGGCTCCTAGAGCCGATTAACCCATGGTTCTGCATTAGATTTACGATAACATGGGGTTTTGCTTTATCATTACAAGTTAAATCGATCTCGACGGTTTAACGTTTTCACCACGTAATCGAACGTCCTACACGTAGTTGAGCTGGTATATACAAAAGATGAAGAATACTAACCCTAGAGGAGGCCTAATAACCAACTTAAAGCCAATTACCGAACAACTTCTCTAGAGCGAGTAAACCACGCCTTTACGCATCATGGATCGTTCAACCCGCTTGTAAGGCCGACTACGTGGATATCAAACTAAACCTTGGTGAGCAAGGCACAACCATAACAGATCGAAACAACTAAATAAAGATCAAGCAAGATGCTACCCTCGCACTTGGGAAAAGGTGCAAAGGTAGCGAGGTAACTAGAGGTGGCATATCTTAAACAATTATAGCGAAAAAACGCCGATGCTAGCCTCAACAAATCCATGATAGTAGTGTTACTCGCCATCAACGAGGCTTCAGTACGAGTAACACTAAATAACGCATAAGTAAAAATACTGCCTAGATCGCAAGATGCGATCTAGGCAGCATGGCACTTACCCGAAAGAAACCCTAGAAACAAGGGGTGGCGATGCGCCGAGATTGTGTTTGTTGTGAACGTGATTGTCCTCCTTTCTTCGATAACCTTAGGTACATATTTATAGTCCGAAGACTCTCTACTTTTGGAATAACTCTACAACTCTATCTTTACCTAAACTGAAACGAAACCTAAACTGAAACGAAACCTACTATGATACAAGATACACGGGCACTTTAGCCCAACTCCACGCACTAGGCCGATCCAACAACACGTTGAATATATGTATCTTCCAAGCCCATCTTGATCACGGCCCATCTTCTTCTTTGGCCAAATTATGGCGATAACACATGCCCCCCTGGTTTTGGCAATAATAATTCCAAAACCACTCTACTGATTTTTTTTTTCTTCCCCCTCCTTTTTTGTATCGGGTTGCGTTGATGTATCGCGAGCAGGATCGCCACGCCACCCCTTCATCATGATGCCCTGTCTTCTCAACTCCTTCGCAGCGGCATGATTTGACGATTTTGGCGACATTCGGGAAACCGCTATGGCATTGAACCGTCACTCCACTATTCCCTTATTTAAATTGCCTCGAAAGCGATTCGCGGTCCCCATCTTCCTCCAAAGAGCGAAACCCTCTTCCTCCACCGAAAACCCTCTTTCTCCGCCATGGCCTCTTCCTCTTCCGCCTGCTCCTCCCGCTTCCAATAGCATCGGACCGAGAGCCGACGCCAGAGCACCAAGACGCCGGCGTCTGATACTTTCGCCCCACGATGGTGGGACGAAAGGGACTGGGATTTCGCCGTCTGGTCGGAGGACGATGCGTCCCTGACTGACGGCGAGGAGAGCCTACAGTTCCTCGTTGACGGGGAACTGGAGGCGAAGAGCAGCGACGACGCCTGGTCTTGGGACGGCGTCGAGTCCTCCGACGAGGAGGAGGAATCGGAGGAGGACACCTCCTCCGACGAGTACCCGCCGACGAAGCGCTTCCGCGCCGGGTCCAGCGAGGACACCGAAGATGACGACGAGGACGAGGAGGCCCCCGCTGGCTTCTTCAAAGAAGAGCGTAAGACGACGCAAGAAGGCAAGACAAATGAACAAGACGGCGGCGACGACAGCGGCGACGATCTCGCTCTTTAGATTAGGAACCAGTAGTAGTAGTAGTAGTAGTATAGTAGTAGTAGTAGGCTCCCTTTTGTAATCAATCATCCTTTTGTAAGCGATCATCTTTTGAATGAATGAAAATCTGTTTCCCAAAGATTGCCTTGTTCGCCCCTAATTTTTCCGATAACTTAAAATAAGTCGATGCTCCAGAAGCCGATGACACTGCATCGGCTTTCAACATACTGCACTTATACAGTCAAACAAGTCAAATCGCAAAGAGCCGATGACCACGCATCGGCTTCTCCCAAAAAACGTTGACAGGGTCAAAACTTGGTCGCATACTTAGGCACATCAAAACGGCCACTTCTTAGTTTCAAACGGTAACCTGCGACCCTCTTCAAAAAAGGACGACCCAGATCTCTAATTGCCCATCGACATACGTGCCCTGAACAAACAGCTAGTGACGGGCAAGGATGAAGATGACGAAGCCGAGATCGCCGAGGTGGATCGTGTCCGTGCTGACGCGCTCCATGCCTTCGAAGCATTTCTTCAGTAGCTCGTATGTGTAAACTGGCACCTGTTTGTAACATGTGTGAACCTCTAGAGTCGATGACCGTGCATCGGCTATATATTTTTGCTTTTATTCGGCCGATTTTCAGTATCGGCCCCCACATTTTTACTGTCCAACATCTCACGTGCTTTTTTACCTGGCCGATTTCATGTATCGGCCCCCATGTTTTACTGTCCATCATCCCACATGCTTGGGAAATATTTCTTGAGATGTTGACCGTTGACCGCCACCGGGAATTTCACGCCGTCTAGCTCCTCAAGCATGTATGCGTTTCCTCTTAAAACTTGATCGACCCTGTACGGCCCGTGCCAATTTGGAGACCATTTACCATATGTTGCATCCTTAGTCCCTAATGGCAACACAGCTTCCCATACCAGATCACCAACGTGGAACTCCTTTGGCCTCACTTTCTTGTTGTATGCACGAGCTACCTTGGCCTTGTTCTCTTTGATCTTCTCAAGCGACCACAGCCTGAGCTCGCTTAAATCCTCGACACCGCCACTCATCGTGGTTGCATATTCTTCGATTGTTAGATTGTCTAAAAGTGACACGTCTCGATCCAGCTGTAATTTCCTGTGGCAATACTTCTTGTCCATATACTAGATGGTATGGCGAGGTTTTAATCGCCCCATGGCATGACATGCGATAAGCCCACAACGCCTCGACAAAACCTCGTACAACGCCTAGGGTGCTCATCGACTTTTCTCTTGATCGCTTGATGAGGCTCGTTGGATGCTTCACTTGCCCATTCGCTGAGCATAGTATGGAGATGACCTAATCAGCTTGATCCCGTGTCCTCGCAGAACTTTCTAAACTCTTGAGAAATAAAGACCGAACCTCCATCGGTCGTGATAGTTTGGGAATCCAGTCTATGGATGACATGTTCTTTCACAAAATTGATAACATCCTTTGAGTTTACTGATTTCATCGGGACAGCCTCCACCCATTTAGTGAAATAATCAGTGATGGCCAAAATCCACATGTGGCCTTTGCTTGATGGAGGATTGATTTTGCCGATCATATCCATGCCCCAACCTCGGAATGGCCAAGACTTGATGATGGGGTTCATTGCTGACGCGGGTACCATCTGAATTTTCCCAAATTTCTGACATGCTTGACACCCTTTGTAGTAGTTGAAACAGTCCTCAAGCATGGTGGGCCAATAAAACCCTGATCACTGATCAACCATTTCATCTTGTGAGCCGATTGGTGAGTTCCACAGCGCCTTCGTACCTCGTGTAGGAGCCGATTGGCCTCTGTCCCCAGGCATTTGAGCAATAACCCTTCCAGAGTCCTGTAAAACATGTCATCCCCAATAAGCACATACTTCATGGCCTTGTACCTTATCCGTTTAGGTGCCCCCCGAGCCGAATCCTTCAAGTAATTGAAGATATCGGCTCTCGATCGTCGACTTCGAGGCATGCACGAACATCAGCTCCCTCTGCTACATCCTTGTAGCCTGAAGCCATTTGGGCAAGATCATTTGCCTCTATGTTCTGCGACCGCGGGATCCAGGTGAAGTTTATGTACCGAAACTGCGTCATCAGCTCACGGCAGTGCAACCATAATGGGAAGAGGGACTCGCTCTCACACTTGTACTCCTCCGTGAGTTGGGAAATCACCAACTTGGAGTCTCCAAAATTTCCGCTCGCCTCCGGCCGAGGAGTAACTCCATGCCCTTCGTATCGCCTCGCACTCGCGACATTGTTGGTGCGAGAGGTAGACAATCGATGGAGAAGGAAAATGTTGCCCCGGCGACACGAGTAAAATGCCGATGCCGCAACCATCGTCACAAACCGATCCATCGAAAAACATAGCCCACGCTCTTATAGACGGTCGCTATGTTAGTGTTGATCCTTTCAGCGATAAGGTCGGCCAATGCCTGTCCTTTAATCGCTTTCGGGTTGATACGGATGTCAAACTCGATAATGCAAACATCCATTTGCCCGGTCGTCCTTTCAACATAGGAGCCGACAAGATGTGCTTTATGACGTCGATTTGCATATGATGATGATCTCTGCGATAGCAAATGTGGCGCAGCTTGGTGCGGTAAAACAGGCAGAGGCACAACTTATCGATATCGGATACCTTGTCTCTGGCCCAGATCCTTCGCTTATGTAAAATACGACTCGCTCAGCCCATCATAAACTTGCACCACCACCGAGGCGATGGACGTGTTCGCCACAAGTAAATGTAGAACGGTCCGGTTGGGTGGAACCAACACCGCGGCTTTGTCGATATTCTTTGATCTCGTCGAAGGCTCGTTGTTGTTCGCCCCTCAGGAATTCCTCATCGATTTAATTTTCACCAGTCCATGAACGGTTCTATTCTTCCCGACAGATTGAGATGAATCTTCCGGAAGTTGATCTTGCCGATGAGAGATGCAGTTCTTTCTTTGTGGTAGGTGGCTTCATTGTTCAGATCGCCTCGACTTTTCAGGCCGATCTCGATCCCTCGTTCATGGACCAATAATCCCAAGAACTGACCGGCCGTCACCCCGAAGGCGCACTTCTTTGGATTCATCCGTAGGCCGAATTTTCTTGTTCGGTCCAGGACGCGTTGCAGATCGTCCAAATGTCCTTGCACTGAAGCAGACTTGACCACCACGTCATCGATGTAGATTTCCACCAACTTGCCGATCAGATCATGGAAAATGTAATTCATGGCTCTTTGGTACGTGGCGCCGGCATTCTTCAGTCCGAACGTCATGACTACGTACTCGAACAACCCCACTGAACCTGGGACTCTGAACGCCGTCTTGTGTAAGTCTTCCGGAGCCATAAAAATTTGGTTGTAACCGGCATTGCCATCCATGAAGCTCAAGATCTTATGACCAGCCGCTGCGTTGATTAACGTCTCTGCCACTGGCATCGGATACTCATCCTTTGGGGTAGCTCTGTTGAGATCCCAAAAATCTATGGCAACACGCCAACGGCCATCCTTTTCTCTCTGTGCACGATACTAGAAATCCATTCAAGATACCGCAGGGCCTGATTAACTTGGCATCAACATTTTCGACCTCCTTCTTGACTTCTTCCGAATTTCGCCTTCATCCGTCGTGCTCATTGAACGGGCGAAATCCTTTTGCGGTAGTCGATGCTCAATGATGCTCCTGTCTAACCCAGGCATTTCCGTGTAGTCCCAGGCGAAGCAGTCTGGATAGTTTTTCAACAGGGCTATCATCGGACCCCGCAGACTCGGATCTAACTTTTTGCTGATAAATGTTGGTCGTGGCTTATCCCGGGACCAATGTCGATCTCTTCTAGTTCGCCAGATGTAAACCCATACCCTAGCTTTTTCCACACCGCCAAATCGATGCTAAACACAGGGCAAACAGTAGGTGAGGGTAACAAAAATAATTTGGGCCGATTGCCTGAATCGGCCCCCTTTTTGATTGCATTAGTCAAGGATGGTTTACACCTTATTGTTTTGCAATGGCAGGGTATCTCCCTGCTACGACTACGTGATATGCTTGTCGTATGATTGGTGCTTTTTATTTTTTGTGGCCGATCGCGAGGATCGGCCGTACCACGTACGATCGTGGACCTTGCTACTCTGTCAGGCCAGTGGATAAGACCAGCCTCACCCCGTTTTTTGTAGCTTCAATGCGCTCCGCCCGTCGATCCCGAGATCGGCTCTTGGTCTTCGCTTCCAGACGTTCATGCCAGCTATGGAGATCTCGATAGAATCATATGCATGGATGACCTCCACTTCATCTCCATCCCATTGTATTATGAGCGGAATGCATGAAGCGATTCGCGTGAATCCAATCTCCCTAGCAAGACAACAGAGGTGCTTTTGCTGTCCTGACGAAAAAATGACGTGGGTATGGTTTTCCGCCCATCGCCGATCCACGCTCAAGACGCCTTGCGTTTCCGACGTCTGACCGTTGAAGTCGCTTAACGTGACGTTGGTTTTGATCAGATCTGCAGTGGAGCGTCCCAAACGTCGTAGCATGGAGTATGGAATGATATTGACTGCCGCTCCGGTGTCCACCAACATCTTACTGACAGGTTGCCCATTGATGTAACCTCGTAGGTACAGGGCTTTCAGATGTTTGTAAACCTTCTCACGTGGCTTCTCAAAGATAACCGCCGTGGCGCGATGAATCGTGCCACCGGTAGCTCATTGGTTCTTGGCGCGAGAATTACGGCGGAGTATGAACACCATGTTTGTGCCACCGATGTCCGTGCATCGGCTTTTACTGGTTTGGGGCGCCACTCTTTCCTTGTCGGCGGTCTTCCGCTTCAAGTCTGCCTAATTTTGACGGGGATCGGGCCGCGCTTTCTTAAAGCGTGAGATATCAAGCTCAGCTTCCTCCAAGTTACGCAGCCGCTGCACTCTACGCTTTTGGGTATGTCTGAGTCCGTCGGGACACCACCTTGGACGGTGATATCTGCCTTCTTCTTTGTCATCCCTTGGCTTCTCGAGGCCCTTTGCTCGAGCGAACTCCCTGTAACGGCTCTGAGGTGGGAGAGGCCCTAGACGTTTGAACACTGAAACTAGCCTCTTGTCCTCCTTCTGCTGTCCGCATTCCGGGCAGTTGTCGACTGTAGGTAATCGGCTCATTCCCGCGTCCCAGCAATACTTGAAGAAGGGACAACCCCAATGTTTGTCTGCGCCTTCCTTTTCTTCTGACGGTCCCCTAGCGAGGTGCTCATATCCCTCATCGTCTCCATCGTGCCGGCGCCGTTGGTCATACTGACGCTCATACTTGTTAAGGAGATGCGTGGAATGTGGCTTCTGATACCGCACTCTCCTCACCTGTTCCTCTGTTAAGTACCGCCTGTCATTGTGGATGGGCCGGTCGCATGGACCAGCCTCCTTTCTTTCTTTGCCCCGAGAGCGACCACCTTCCTCCTTGTATGCGTGTCATGGTGGTACCAGACCGCCATATTAACACCAAACGAAAAATCCAGTTGACGCCTCGCGGAGCGACTGAGTTCTACCATGTTGACGCCGGGAAATGGGTTTGTGTCCACTTTCATGGCGAACTGCCCAAGGATCAGACGGCCTTGTTCTATCGCCATTTGGATTTGGCGACGTAGCTCTTTGCAATCATTGGTGGTGTGGGTGAACGAGTGATGCCACTTGCAGTATGGTCTCCCGTTCATTTCCTGAGCCGTGGGGATTTTATGGCCTTCGGGTAACCTCAGCTGCTTCTCTTTCAGCAATAAATCGAATATCTGCTCGGCTTTGCTCACGTCGAAGTCGAACCCTTTTGCAGGCCCTTGCTGTTTCACCCATTTGCAGGATACAGGATCTGCCCCCCGAGCCCATTCAGCCACGGCCACCTCCTGGTCTTGTGTAGGATCATCTTCTTCTCAGACGACCAGGCCTATCGGACGCTTGAACTTGTCTTGGTACAACTCGGTGGCGCTGTTCATACATCGTTAGTTTCTGGGCCATGTGCGCCAATGAGTTATACTCTACTTGGAAAGCCAGATCCTTGATGGGTGGTGAGAGACCCAACACTGCCAGCTCGACTGCTTCCTTCTCAGTTAAACGAGCTGAGTAACATCGGTTCTTGACGGTCCTGAAGCGCTGGATGTACTCGGCTACAGTCTCTCCCCGCTTCTGCCGCACCTGTGCCAGGTCTGCAATGCCAGCCTCGGTAGCCTCTGAATGATATTGGATGTGGAACTGCTCTTCCAGTTGCTTCCAGGTCTGAATCGAATCAGGTGGCAGCGAGGTGTACCACCCAAAAGCTGGTCCTGTCAGGGATTGCGCAAAAAACCTTACGCGCATCTGATCCGATGCCGAAATTATGCCTAGCTGTGCCAGGTATCGGCTTACGTGCTCGATCGAGCTCGACCCTTCTGACCCGCTAAACCTTGAGAACTCAGGGAGCCGATACTTGGGTGGCGCGAATCGAGATCAAACTTCGTTGAGTACGGCTTTGAATAGCCGATTGTCCTTCTCTTTGGCACGGTTGAACTGGTCTCTCAAGATGGTACGGATTTGCTCCATTGTTTGAGCTGCAGGGCTAGATTCTCATGACTTGTCCCTGGCATACTTGGCTAGCCACGCTGTTTGTCGGCGTCCATCCCGCATATCGCCGCTCCGAACGCCGCTCACGGAGCTCCCGCCAGAACCCTCGCGAAACTCCTGCGGTTGCAATCTGGTTGGCTGGTGCGCGGCAGTTGTTGCGATCCGCACGTAGGTGCATATATATCCGTGTGGGATTTCCTTAGGTGGCTCAAACAGAATCGCAATCGCTGGTCGCCCCAGTCTTGTAGACGACGACGCCGCTGCTCTGGCGGCTCCGAGCTGCAGTGTGAATGGCGGTATGGCACTGATGGAGCGGTCTTTCTCCTGGTGAGTCCTAAAGTAGGCCACGGAGAGTACCGATGTTTCATGATCTCTGAACTACGCGAACCGCGACCCGCTCGAAAGCGTTCACGGGCTCTCGAATGGCGGTGCAGAATGCGCCACCATGTAGTTGACTTCTGTCGTAGAGCCCAGTGCGCTCCTCCGAAGGAATGCAGATCCACCTCATCAAGAGCACCCTGGGAGAACCCTCCACTTGATGCCATGCTTACGGGTCCTCTCAAAAGAGCTGATGAGATCGGCTTCAAGAGATTTCGATCTCGTCATACCGCCTTGTGCTCTTCGTGCAGCTCGTCAGACGTGATCGGGTCATTATCCATCGCGTCGGATGTTGGCGTGAGCGTTGTTGAAGGTCCCACCGGCGTGCGAGAATGTGTTGCCTGCAAAAACTCACCGGGCGAGCAGCGAGCAACACGAAGAGCCGGAGGCTCCCGTAACTGGTGGGCCTGGTCCCTCGGGCAACGCCCGCAAAACTCGCACACGCCCCGGCTTGGTTCGAGATGCCACCTGACCTATACCTGGTCAGGAAGGTGAAGGATTGCTCTGATTGATTTCCTGCATGGTAAACAAGTATACGTAAAATTCGAGCCATGACCGGCTCCCAGGTTTCCCCGTGAATCGGCTCCTAGAGCCGATTAACCCATGGTTCTGCATTAGATTTACGATAACATGGGGTTTTGCTTTATCATTACAAGTTAAATCGATCTACGACAGTTTAACGTTTTCACCACGTAACTGGAACGTCCTACACGTAGTTGAGCCTGGTATATACAAAAGATGAAGAATACTAACCCTAGAGGAGGCCTAATAACCAACTTAAAGCCAATTACCGGAACAACTTCTCTAGAGCGAGTAAACCACGTCTTTACGTACTACTGGATCGTTCAACCCGTTTGTAAGGCCTGACTACGTGGATATCAAACTAAACCTTGGTGAGCAAGGCACAACCATAACAGATCGAAACAACTAAATAAAGATCAAGCAAGATGCTACCCTCGCACTTGGGAAAAGGTGCAAAGGTAGCGAGGTAACTAGAGGTGGCATATCTTAAACAATTATAGTAGTGTTACTCGCCATCAACAAGGCTTCAGTACGAGTAACACTAAATAATGCATAAGTAAAAATACTGCCTAGATCGCAAGATGCGATCTAGGCAGCATGGCACTTACCCGAAAGAAACCCTAGAAACAAGGGGTGGCGATGCGCCGAGATTGTGTTTGTTGTAAACGTGATTGTCCTCCTTTCTTCGATAACCTTAGGTACATATTTATAGTCCGGAGACTCTCTACTTTTGGAATAACTCTACAACTCTATCTTTACCTAAACTGAAACGAAACCTAAACTGAAACGAAACCTACTATGATACAAGATACACGGGCACTTTAGCCCAACTCCACGCACTAGGCCGATCCAACAACACGTTGAATATATGTATCTTCCAAGCCCATCTTGATCACGGCCCACCTTCTTCTTTGGCCAAAATATGGCGATAACACATGCCCCCCTGGTTTTGGCAATAATAATTCCAAAACCACTCTGCTGATATTTTTTTTTCTTCCCCCTCTTTTTTTTGTATCGGGTTGCGCGTTGGCGGTAATGCGTTGCGAGCAGGATCACACGCCACCCTTCATCATGATGCCCTGTCTTCTCAACTCCTTCGCGATTGCATGATTTGACGATTTTGGCGACATTCGGGAAACCGCTATGGCATTGAACCGTCACTCCACTATTCCCTTATTTAAATTAAATACGAGCGATTCGCGTCCCCATCTTCCTCCAGAGCGAAACCCTCTTCCTCCCGAAAAAACCCTCTTTCTCCGCCATGGCCTCTTCCTCTTCCGCTCCTCCCGTCTTCCAATAGCATCGTGGCCAGAGCCGACGCCAGAGCACCACAAGACGGCGCGCAAGATTTCCCACGATGGTGGGACGAAGGGATTGATTCGCCGTCGTCGGAGGAGGGCGTCGTCCCGACCGACGGCGAGAGCCTCTGATTCCTCGTTGACGGGGAACTGGAGGCGAAGAGCAGCGACGACGCCTGGTCTTGGGACGGCGTTGAGTCCTCCGACGAGGAGGAGGAATCGGAGGAGGACACCTCCTCCGACGAGTACCCGCCGACGAAGCGCTTCCGCGCCGGGTCCAGCGAGGACACCGAAGATGACGACGAGGACGAGGAGGCCCCCGCTGGCTTCTTCAGCAGCAGCAGCGAATGTGTACTCAACGAGGAACTGATATAATTGTTTAAGAACGTGATTGTCCCACCGGGCGTTTTGAGAAGGCCTACTTCGGATGAACACAATCTCGGCGCATCGCCACCCCTTGTTTCTAGGGTTTCTTTCGGGTAAGTGCCATGCTGCCTAGATCGCATCTTGCGATCTAGGCAGTATTTTTACTTATGCGTTATTTATTGTTACTCGTACTGAAGCCTTGTTGATGGCGAGTAACACTACTATCATGGATTTGTTGAGGATAGCATCGGCGTTTTTTCGCTATAATTGTTTAAGATATGCCACCTCTAGTTACCTCGCTACCTTTGCACCTTTTCCCAAGTGCGAGGGTAGCATCTTGCTTGATCTTTATTTAGTTGTTTCGATCTGTTATGGTTGTGCCTTGCTCACCAAGGTTTAGTTTGATATCCACGTAGTCAGGCCTTACAAACGGGTTGAACGATCCAGTAGTACGTAAAGACGTGGTTTACTCGCTCTAGAGAAGTTGTTCCGGTAATTAGCTTTAAGTTGGTTATTAGGCCTCCTCTAGGGTTAGTATTCTTCATCTTTTGTATATACCAGGCTCAACTACGTGTAGGACGTTCCAGTTACGTGGTGAAAACGTTAAACTTTCGTAGATCGATTTAACTTGTAATGATAAAGCAAAACCCCATGTCTTAGATCGATACAACGTGATTGTGTTTGTTGTGAACGTGATTGTCCTTTTCCCAAGTTGCTCGTCGCTGCTCGCCGGTGAGTTTTGCCGGTGACTAAATAAAGATCAAGCAAGATGCTACCCTCGCACTTGGGAAAAGGTGCAAAGGTAGCGAGGTAACTAGAGGTGGCATATCTTAAACAATTATAGCGAAAAAACGCCGATGCTAGCCTCAACAAATCCATGATAATGGCAACACGTGATTGTCCCACCGGGAACTGCACATTTTTATTTGAGGAACATAAGGTTTTCGAAAAAAATAAATCTTTGCCTGCTGGTCTGTGTTGACAGATTATTTGCATTTTGCCTCTTAAATAAGATTTTGTGTTGTTGGGTTTTCAGTTGAAGTGTGTACCTAAAGGTTATTGTTTTTACTTACACTAATGTTGTCATTGAGTTTGTGCAAGGGTTTTGTAAGAAGGAAATTTTCAGGAGAAGGAGAAAAGGAAACTGGAGAGTTCGTCTTTGAATAGGTAAAAGTGGTGAAAACTAAAGGTTCGTGAAAATCCAATATTTTTATATTTTTGATGTTTTTAATACATATGGAAGATTACAAGACGGAATAGAGGAGGAAACGGAGTCCGGGGTGGACAAACCCACCCCAGGCACGGGCCCAGCCTGGTCGTGCCTGGATTGCCACCCCAGAACTCCGTCCCCGCCTCGTTTCCATATCAGTACCTTCCTTATGCATTGAAACTTCATAATATATAACCCCTGGATCCCCCGAGGTTCTTGCATCGTGTTCTCATCGTGTTTTCGTTTTGATCTATTTCTGTCAGGAAATCTTCTCAAGTTTAGAGCACCATGGCCTCCGCCAATGATAAAGGTAAGAAGCCCGAGGAAGAAGAACCTCAAGACCCCAAGGAGGAGGATATTTTGGTAGGGTATGAAGGTGACATGGAGGAGGACAAGCATCTAGACACCCGCGCTACCGTCGCAAGCATTGGATTGGTGTCATGACCTACCAAGCTTAGGAGGACAGCACGGATGTCTACAGGAGGGAGAAATCCTCGTCATATCCTCGCTCCACGCACACTTCCTCCTCGTACCACTTGTTCTAACCATGCAGGGAAGGAATACTCCAAGAAGGAAGAATGGAGAAAGAATAACAAGGACTGGGATCCTCGGTCCGAGTTGATCATGAGCTGCATTGAGCATAACTCGGAGTTGATTCATACTCTGACTTTCGATATGGAGGATTTAAAGAAACTTATTGAAGAGCTTATCAAGAGAACACCGCCACCACCGAAGGAGTAATTCATCATCACGTTTGGCATCCCCTTGGCTTGTTCCAAGCTTGGGGGAGTGTCGCGGTATCACCACCATTATCTTTCACTTTTTACCTTTTTAGTGGATTCATATCTTTGGTAGAGAGGTTATCTTATAGATTGGTTTGCATGTTGAAGTATCTCTCCTTCAGTAGGTTATCTATGTATCCCTTGGTGTGAGTGCCTTTATTGAATATTAATGAAAAGTCTCATCTTTTACTTTTTGCACTTCTTATTTTAGTTTGCAATCTCTATTATATGATGGCTCTTATTGATCAGTATTGGCATCACCTTGGGAGCATTAAGTAGATCTAAATTGGTTTTGGCAAACCGAGATCTCGTCAGTAGCAACACTTTTTGAGGTTTGAAAGGAAAAGAGAAAAAGCCTACAGGTATTTTGTATCATATATTTTCTTTCTTGCTGGATCATAAGCTTAGTATTATTTATTTAATATCTTTTGTGTATTCAAGTAAGATTGCATGTTTGGCTTTATTACTTGTATGTTTGATTGTTTCTTTCAATTCTCTTGCTTGCTACCCAGCCTTGCTAGCCAAAAACCTGTTTTGAGAAGGCCTACTTCTCAAGTTTCCAATAACTTTGAACCAAACCTATGCCATTTGTGTCCACCACATCTACCTAGTAGCATTATTGCTATTCCAAGCAAATTCTCAAGCTTCGTCTATCTTTCGAATTAAAAAGTATTTTGTTATGTGAAAACTAGTTAGTAAAGCTCTCGCGAACTTGATGGAACACCTTATTTTCTTGCCCCTAATAGACTTGAACCATTGTGAACATCAAAGTTGTATATGCTTGCATCTATACGTTGGAATTAGCAGAACCATGTTGTCACAGGGAACGTTTTCAACATTACACTTGTACTCTGTACACCGTTGATATTGTGCTCTTTTGTTGGTGGATGTCACCGGTGTGAAATAAAAAGGGAGCTTGTAAGTCCATGGATTTTGTATTTTGTGTTAGATAAACGCCTGGGCCGCTAGCCTAAGCCATGCCTAATCATGGTGGAAACTTGCAGCATCACCATAGTGAGAAATCTGTGAAGCATCCTCAATAAAAAGCTAAGCATATAGTAAATAAAAAGATCGTTGAGATGCTCACTATCTGCTTCCCTTGTCATTTTGGTTATGGGAAAGCTCCTGTACCATGTGCAAGGTGTACCCCGTTGGCGGTTCTCAATGATATGCAAGTACTTACAATGACAAGAACTTACCGGTGACTGAAGTTGAGTAGCATCAGGAGTGGCCCTCATATTCAAGGGACATGATATTGCCAACTTATATTTCGTCAAGCATATACTCCATCCTTGTTCACTTTAACCTTAATCATCTCAAGATGCCTATGATAGGGGCAATGAGGGCTCAAAGCTAGTAAGTACCATAATCTTTTGAAAGCTCTTTATGACTTGTAATCCCTGCTTCCCTCTAAGAAGGGACCTTTCTCCCACTTCCAAGTTGAGTCAGTAAACCTACTTCCTCTCTATCTCCAGCAAGCATTTGAGTTGTTGTGTTTCAAGCATCCATATTGTTATTTATTCAATCATGTTCTTTATCTTCCTTGTTTACACAAAACTCTTATCTATTGAGTATTACTTTGAAAGCCTTCACTTGTGAAAAACCTTTTTGAGCAAAGAGTGCTCATGTTATAAAACTTCTACAAAAATATTTTTGAGAAACTGTTTGCCAGCTGTTCTCTGACCAAGAATGAAGTTTGCCAATTCTAATTATGATTTATCTTTATGCATCTCTACTGTGACTCATGTACTTGTTGCAAGCTAAGTTATATAATGGTGGGTTGGTTTCTTCTATGAGTTTTGAAATGGTAAGTGTGATACTTCTTGTCAGTATTCTTTTATCAACACTTCACTCCATAAACATGTGGGCATGTTTACTGAGCTCAGTTTTCGCTTGGGGACAAGCGAAGGTCTAAGCTTGGGGGGAGTTGATACGTCCAATTTGCATCACCATTATGTATCATAATTTGCCTCTATTCATTGATATATGTCTTATTATGAGGTATTACTTATGTCTTTTCATCTGTTTATGCATGTTGGATGATTCTTGGAGGATGGACTGTCGGAGTCTGGATTCTGATGGAAAAGGAGGTGTTATGATGCAATTTCGCAAAGATCGGAAAAATACCAGAAAAATATGGGAAAACATTATTTTTCCAGAAGATTGAGGAAGCCAGAAGGAGGAGCGAAGAGGGGCCGCAGGGGGCCCACACCCCCATAGGCTCGGGTCCCCCCTGGGTCGCGCCTAGGGTAGGTGTCGCCCACCTGCCCGGCTCCCGACTCCGCCCCTTCGCCTATATCTTCCATACGAAACCCTAAGGCTAGGAGAGCGTCTATAGATATATTTCCGCCGCCTCTGGGGTGCGGAAAACACCGAGAGAGAAAGATCTCTCCGGCAGACAGATTTCTGCCGGGGGAATTCCTTCCCGGAGAGGGGAGACTATCGCCATCAACACCATCATCAAGCTAGGCTTCATCAGGATCATCATCATCCACACCATCATCTCCACTAGCACCATCATCACCACTCCATCCCGCTGTAACAATTGTGTTGGATATTGCTTTAGTTCATTAGGGGAAACCTTCCTGGTGTTAATTACTATTGTAGTTGATGCTTGTTAGTGGAACCATTGGATTATTGTTTATGTTCAGATTGTTATCCATTACCGTATCATATTTGATCTTGATCCATATGATGTCTTGTGAATAGTTCGTTGTGTTCTTGAGGACATGGGAGAAGTCATGTTGTTAGTAGTGAATCCGTGTTGAGTTATTATTCAATGGTTTAGTATTTAAGTTGTGGTGCTATTCTTCTAGTGGTGTCATGCGAACGTCGACTACATGATACTTCACCATTTATGGGCCTAGGGGAATGCATTGTGTATTTGGCTACTAATTGTGGGGTTGCCAGAGTGACAGAAACCTGAACCCCCATTAGGACACCTTTGCACAAGGGAGCGTAGGATCTCAGAGTTTAAGGCTGTGGTTAGATTTATATCTTAATTACTTTCCTGTAGTTACGGATGTTTGCAGGGGGTTTAATCACAAGTATGTATTAGTCCAAGTAAGGTCGGTATGTTAGCACAGGTTCACCCACAAAACACTTACAACACCAAAGAAGAGTACTCAGCTATTTGAAGCGAAAGCACTTGACAGAATTCTCATGTGTCCTCGAGAACGTTTGGTCCTTATAAGTATTTCCACCGGCTTGTCCATTGCTAAGAAAGGATTGGGACACTTGCTCCGTTGGTTCGTTACCTTTGTTACTCTGTGGCCTTATCAGAAGTTATATTATAGGTTGGTTTGCATGTGTAAGTATCTCTCCTTTAGTTGATTATCTATGTATCCCTTGGTGTGAGTGCCTTTATTGAATATTAATGAGAAGTTTCATCTTTTACTTTTTACACTTCTTATTTTAGTTTGCAATCTCTATTAAATGATGGATCTTGTTGATCAGTATTGGCATCACTTTGGGAGCATCAAGTAGATCTAAATTGGTCTTGACAAACCGATCTCTGGTCAATAGCAACACTTTTTGAGGTTTGAAAGGAAAAGAGAAAACGCTTACAGATATTTTGTATCATCTATTTTCTTTCTTGTTGGCTCATAAGCTTAATATTCTTTATTTAAGATCTTTTGTGTCTTCAAGGAAGATTGCATGTTTGGCTTTATTACTTGTATGTTTTCTTGTTTCTTTCAACTCTCTTGCTTGCTACCCAGCCTTGCTAGCCAAAAACCTGTTTTGAGAAGGCAAACTTCTATGTTTCCAATCCCTTTGAACCAAACCTATGCCATTTGTGTCCACCATATCTACCTATTAGCATTTTTGGTATTCCAAGAAAATTCCCAAGCTTCATCTATCTTTCGAATTAAAAAGTATTTTGTTATGTGAAAACTAGTTAGTAAAGGTCTCACGAACTTGATGGCACACCTTATTTTCTTGCCCCTAATAGACTTGAACCATTGTGTCATCGAAGTTGTATATGCTTGCACCTATATGTTGGGATTAGCAGAACCGTCCTGTCACGGGGAACGCTTCCAACATTGCACATGTATGTTGTACACAGTTGATATCATGCTCTTTTCTTTGCGGATGTCAACGGTGTGAAATAAAGAGGGAACTTGTAAGTCCATGGAGTTATGTATGTGTGTTAGAGAAACGCATGGGCCGCTAGCATAAGCCATGCCTAATCATGGTGGAAACTTGCAGCATCACCATAATGAGCATTATGTGAAGCATCCTCAATAAAAAGCTATGCATATAGTAAATAAAAAGATCGCTGAGATGTTCATTGTCTGCTTGCCTTGTAATTTTGGTTATGGGATAGATCTTGTACCATGTGTAAGGGGTACCCTTTTGGCGGTTCTTTATGATACACATGTACTTACAATGACAAGAACTTGCCGGTGACTAAAGTTGAGTAGCATGAGGAGTGGCCCTCATACTCAAGGGACATGAGATTGCCAACTTATATTTTGTCAAGCATATACTCCATCCTTGTTCACTTTACAATCCTACAGGCAACACAGTGCTCTGATACCATCTGTAGAGGTCCCAACCTTTAATAAGGTAGAGATCCCTGTGTTTACAATGCTAGTCCCTGGATCAAAAGCTAGCATCCACAGTTAAGATGTAATATCAAGAAACAAAGGTCATAATACAACTTTATAACTAGGAATAAAATAATTCATTACATCTTACATAGCTCATTTGGCTATCTTATTACAATGCAGAAGAAATAACTATAGCATGGAGCCCTTCATCTTCAAAGTGCCACAGGCAATCATGTGGTTGTAGACTTGTAATCCTAATCAACACACTTCACTAACATCAAACAAACCTGCAACATAATAAGTTACAGTCACAAGGGTTAATACATTTGAATTGTATTGGCAAGTGATACTATGGTAGTATAGTGGAGACTAACATCTATATGCATTTGGATAGGTGGAGCTTAGGCTTGCTTTACTCAAAATAGATTTTCCTTATCATTTTGAAAACACTAAGTGTTTTCCTTATCATCTCCTAATAGAAATTGGTGATCCTTTAACCCTTGTTCAACCACAAGTTTTTTACTTAGAAATTGGGATGAGGAGATTCTTGATAGCTTCCATGTCTTGATGCTCAAATTGTCCTTTGCCAGGGACATGGCTAAGTACTTAGATTTTACACTCTGCAGAGGTGGTGCACTTTCCCCACAAGACTTGATTTTCACCAAGACAAGATCTTTCAGAAGCCTTCCCTTAGACCAGAATGGACGCGCTCCAACCTAACAATCCCCTACCACCAACTATCCATTTGGCTAAGTTATTGCAACTTATATGATCCAGGCAGAGCCCATAATGCCAAGTGGCTGCAACTGAAGCTTCTCAAAATTTGACATCTCAAATCTCTTTGTCCCTGGGTGGCAATCCACAAGTGAGATACACAAGGTAAACCATAGAAATGGGCCTTGTGTAATCACTCAACAAAAATTCTTCCAAGCAATACCATTCCACCTAGGTGAATCATTCACTTAGTTGTTTTATTAAACAAAACACAAGTCCTTGACTTAGAAATATTCCATAGCATGAATATAATCCACCCTTGTTTTCTACTAGCTAAGCTAAGCATGATGGTAGTAGGAATCTTAAATTAGGAAAATTCTACTAAGGTTTCATCTACTATTTCCCATGGCATAGTTTATACTTAGCAAAAATTCCATGCAAGTCCTACTTAGAAATATCAATAATGCATAGTGAAAATAATGGGACAAAAGTATGAAGCACCACTTGCCTTTTGGCGGAGAATATAAGTTCAATCCTTGATCTTGCAATAGTCTCACTCTTCAAATGTCACTACAATTCAATCAAGCGAAGCACAATTTCAATCTACCATTCAAGCAATCATCACATAGAATAATAAAAACAAAGCAATGCATGCAAGCATGCCAAAGATTGTTTTATTTGGAAACGTGGTTTCTAATAGGTTATAAACATCATAAAAGACTATTGGTAATTTATAGAAGTGGCAAAAACCATTTGATATTAAGTTAGTGAAAATGGCCATTTAAATCATTTTTGTTTTTCTAGAAATGATTTAAATCAAAGGAAGATTTTCTAGTGTTTGCCAAATATAATTTCAACACAAATGTTAGTGTTTTAAGGTTAATTGTTTAATATTGAAACCATTTGCAAAAGGTTTTACCTATAAACCATTTTTATACCAAATCAATATTTTATGTTGTTGAAAATGCTTTTTAGCAAAGTAATAATTTATAGGGTTCATCAAATATATTTTTAAATCCTAAAACTTGGTGTTTAGGGTCAGAGAGTTTAAATCAAATCATTTTCCAAAAGTTTTACTCAAAAAAGCATTTTTAACACATAAACCATATTTTCATTTAACTAGAAATGCTTTTAATTCAAAGATTTATTATTTAACTTCACAAAATACAATTTTAAATCCATAAGTTGGTTTCTATGGTCAGTAGGTTCAAAACAATCCATTTGCCAAAGATTTTACCATAAAAATATTGCTAGAATAATTTTTATATTTAAAATATACCTACACAAGTTTCTGCAAAAACAACTAAGTTTCCAGAAGCAATTCATTAAACAAAGTGCATGGTTGGATAGAGTTCATTTTGCTGATTCCATTGATATAAAATTTACATAATTTGGACGTGTAGATTTAAAGTTATGCAATTTACAAAATCAAACATTCAATAGATTCTATTCTGTTTTTAAAATGAATCACAGGCCACGCGTCACGTTCCTACTGGCTGGTACCCCTTCGGTTGGATCGACATCTCTGAGCCGTCAGATCTAAATGACTACGCATGGTACAGATCAAAGGATACCCCTTCGGGTTATGTTCTATCATAGCCACTGGATCAATATCCAACGGTTCACAGCTACTGGTCATCTTCTGGCGGCGCTGGCGGTGGTGAACGGCGGCGGCGCGGTCAGTCAGTGCAGTTGCCGATGATTCAGGAGGTTAGAGAGACTCAACAGATTCGCAACGACGAGAGGATGCTCAACGTGCTCGCCGTTTGTCGAGGGGCGCATGGGGTTGTTGTCAATTGCTCGCTGGAGTCGATGTCACCGTCGGGTGCGCTCAGACGTCGTCGAAGGCGAGGCTACGGTGCACGCTAGAGGAAAAGGGAGGGTCCGTTAGATGCGCGGGAGAGTGGTGAGTACACGTGTGTGAAGGAGGAGGATAGGGGCGGTCAGACACTACCTGGGGAACTCGCCGGAGTGGAAACAGACGACGGCGTTGCTTAGTGTTAACGTTGATGACGATGCAGAGCACGCGCGGGCGAGCTGGCGCTATGGAGAGGTTTTCCAGGAGATGGGGAATAGGCTCGCATGGTCAAGGGGGCAAGGTGCGGTCTGGGCTCGCCGGAATCGCTTGCGAGGCTCGTCGGAGCAGTGAGATGTCTCGGGCGAAATCGAAGCGGCCTGGTGGCGGAGAGGGTGGGTGTAACACCCTCAGAATCGAACCTATGCAAGTTTTAGCGAATCCCGCCAAACCCGCATAGAAACGATTCAAAGGTGCCCACCAGGCATTTTCGTGCGGGTGGAAAACGAAGTAATATCATTACACAATAGTCCACGATGGAACCCACAGAACAGATATATACAACAACGACTCAAAGAGTCAAGAATGCAGATATACAGTACAAAGATCCAAATCACCTTGAAAACGATAGAGCGTCCGACTACGGACAAGATGCAAATGGGGCTAAGAGCCCTGAAGAATAACCAATGGCGTCCATAACCCTGCCCAGGCCAAGCCGGAAGGGTAACCCTGCTAACGACGTCGATCTCAAAACCTTCTTAAACAAAGGGGTGCCGACAAAGGGCAAAGGAAAAAGAGAGAGCGGTCAGTACTGAGGCCAGTACACGGCGAGGCTAGAGTTCGGCGGTCCTCGCCTACATAGGTATGGTGGATCGGCAGCGGCAAGATGCACTAAACAACCTATAGAGACTCGATACAACTAGCGGCTATCGAGAGGGTAAGAAAGACCTATTCGAACCAACCCGATGCTACCATCAAACAAACCCATCTGGTGTTTCCCCTCGAGACCAAACGAGGAAGTCAACCGAGAACTCACACCGTTGGCGCTTTATTTATTCAGTTATCGTTGCAGCAATTACTAGTCAGGTATAGATAGTCATCCTGATAAGATAAGCAGTGGGCAGTTTTAGTTAACCAGTCCGTTGTAGTTGCAACACTTACTAGTCAGATACAATTAGCATGAGATATCTCAAAACCCAGCAGTTGTTGGTACTTTTATTTAGCCATTCCGTTATAGTAGCAATACTTACTAGTCAGATACAATGGTAGCAAGCGACAACCCAAACGAGCAATTGTTGGCAGTTTTATTTAGCCATTCCATTATAGTGAAGTTGATTACTAGTCATTATAAAGTCAAATTTATAGTACTACTTTAGTTATAGTTGTCTATGATCGAGATACTGTGCTCCAAGTCGTCCATAACCGCGGACACGACTTTCAGAAAGTTTTACCCTGCAGGGGTGCACAAATAGCAACACACACTCGATCAACCTCGGAAAAACCAAATCAAAACCCAACGAGGCTTTCACGACAAAGCAATCACAAGATTCAGAAATATTTCAGGGGGCCACCCCATTAAGTATACCATAACAAAGTTAATGACTTGAGACGGACTCAAGGTTTGTGGGGTCAGAAACGATCGGGAACCGAAAATGTGACTGGGCTTGTCGATACAGCGAAAACGGGTCACGATCCTAAACAGTACAGGTGCTCCTCGCACAATCGTAAATAAAGCAGTAAGGCATGGCATAAGTACAGGATAGTAAATAAAACCCCAAACTAGTTTGTGGCCCCAAGAAATAAGAATGAATCAAGCTCTGGCTCAGGGGGGGTCCCATAATCCTCCCGGATGTGGATAGCGCGAATATTCAAGGAACAGGTATCAAGTACTCGGGGTCCTACGGGCCACAAGTGGACGGTTAAAAACAAATAACATCTATTGCCCACCTGTGCCTCTGGATTTACCTACTTCAATTTTAGTTATTAAATAGTAATTAAAGTTATGATCATCTCCAACATTAAACATGCGGCAATACTCCAACAACTGTGGTACTGGACGGCACGCAACAGCACTTGAGCAAGCGACTACGACGCGCAAGTCCAACTATCTACCAAACAACAGGTAATAGGAGGTGTCCAAGGCAATATAAGGCTGCAAGGGATATCACGGGTACGAAAACTAGAGCATCGCAACACAGATAGCAATAGATCAACAGGAGGGAATAAATACTATAAAAGTAAGATAGGTAGAAAGGGGGAGATGCTCGCCTGAAAACATTGCCGAAGGTTCATCCGAAGATCGGGTCGATACTCGCATCAACTCATCGGCCTAATCCGCGAAGAAGCAAAACACTAGCACAAACACCGGATGCACTATTTAATACTATGACAGAAGATCGGGCATGATGCATGCATGGTGTATGACATGGTAAATATGCGGTGCAATTAGGCCATATTAAGCGGAACCGGGGTCCCGACAATTAATTAGGTGGTTTATGTTGTTTAGATACCCCGCATTTAAATGTTGTCTTAACATGGCAAAAGATAGCACCGGTTCGCTACACAAATTTAAATGGGGCCAATATACGACTAGATTTGCCCGCATATGGATCCCATATTTAATTTAGGTGAATCTTCGAAATACCCCCAATCACCCACAATATGTATGCAAGCATGACAACTGAGATGCAACAAGTATATATTACATTTATAAAAATAGGGCTCGAGAAAGGGGTCACACATTAGGGTTCGGCGATCTTGGTTCCGAGGGGTTCGGGGCCGGACTCAGGGTTCAACAGGGATCGAGGTTCAGATTCAAGATGGAGAACTTGTTGTGTCGTGACGGAGAACTTGGGTCCAAGCGGTCGATCTTGCCGTCCGCAGATCTTGTCGGTCCGTATCGGACGGTCTTGGCGTGCAAAGTGCTTGACGTCCTTCGGTTCCATGTCGACGGCCTTGGTGTCCTCGATGGAGAACTCGGCGTTCCGGGGAGAAGACCTTGGCGTGTCAAGGGCTCGGCCTTCGGATCCATGTCGGTGCACTCGGTGTTCCGGGTTGGAGATCATGGTGTTCCGTGAGGTAGATCTTGTCGGTCCCAGGTTCCATGTCGGCATTCTCGGTGTCCCGCGGTGAAGTGCTTGTCGTTTTGTGGCGAGCTTGGCGGTCATCGGGTTCGGCGCCGATGGTCGTTGGCGAACTTGGGGTGCATCAAGACTGGCCATAGGTAACACACGCAGAACCCCATGGCACACATGGGTACATTCCGACTGAATCTTGAGCAGTAGCAAAAAATCATACGGCAGGGGCAGCCGGAGATGAAGCAGAACACCGTCCGAGCATGGGGCTCGCGGCAGAGGACCTGGAAGATGCTTGCGTCGGTTTGCAGCAGGGAGGGACTCGTTCGATGGCAGGAGGACGAGGGCGACGCAGATGACGATGAAGGCGTGCTCGCTGGAGGCAAGGTGACGCGGGAGATGGGGATGTCGGCCGCGCTCTGGAAGGTGGAGGCGGTCATGCAGACCTGGGCGGCGAGCTCGACCGGCGGTGACGCAGCTCAGGGCCGGGGAGGCCGGGGGTCACAGGGCCGACACGGTCCCGCAGAGGGGACGCGGTTCGATGCCGGGAAAGCACCGGGGCGGCGGTCATGGCCGCAGATGGGGGAGGCCGGAGCACAGGGGCGGCGCAGGAAACCCGGACTCGCGGCGATGGCGCGGGTCGGGGAGGAGAGGCGCGAAGGTCGAGCTCAGGGGCGGACGGTGCTCGGCGATGAGGCCCAGGGAGGTCGCGGCCAGGGTCAGGGAGGAAGCCGGGCGAGGCGCGAGGATGCGAGGAGGGACTGGCGCGGGTGGTGAGGCCGGGGTCGGTGACGGCGCATGGCGCGCGGCCAGCGTCGCTCGGAGAGGGCGCGGGGAGGACCGGGCCACGGCAGTGCTGCGGGAGGCGGTGTGGCGGCTGGAGGATGCAGAGGAGGTCGCGGCCGAGAGGGAAGGGCGCAGGTCGGCGGACGGCGACGACGGGGGTGCTCTGCTCGGTTTGGTGGGGAAGCTCCAGAGGCGGGGACGGAGGCGAGCAGGGGGCGTGGCGTGCTCGGGCCGCGGGCTAGAGGAGGTGGCGGGGAGGGACGCTCGCGGAGGGGCCCGCCGGCGACGGCGGCGAGGAGCGGAGGAAGGCCGCTGCACCGGCGGCGGCTTCGGGTGGGGAAGCGAGAAACAGGGGGTCGTGGGGAGAGCCGAGAGGGCGAGAGGAACGTGGGGAGAGAGAGGAGCGTGGTGGGGCCAGGGAAGTGGGGATTGGGGCAGGTGGTGGGGAGGTGGGGCCGGGCCCAGGCGGGGTGGGACCAGGCGGCGGGGTGGAGAGTTGGCCCGGGGTGGGCAGTGTGTGTCGTGTGGAGAGGGGTGGGGTTAGTGAGGTGGAGGTTGGTGATTGGGTGGAGAGAGGGCCAGGCTGAGGTGGCGTAAAGGGATAGGTTGGGGTGAGGTGGAGGGTTGGGTAGGATAAGGGTGGGTAGAGTTTTTGGTAGAAAAGGGTTAGGGTAGATTCTGGGGTAGGTAGGGTTTTATAATTTATTTTAAAAGCCTTTTGTAAATTGTTTTTAGACAAACTGAGATATCCGGAAGCACCGGTGTTCTGATTTAAAGTAATAGGGAGGAAGTAATATAGAAAACAAAATAGGGCTTTTAGCAAAATAGTTTTAGACAGATAGATGTATGATGATGTCATGATGATGCAATGCACAAAATCAACGCGATTTTTTAGTAGTGGTTTTAGCGGGATGCCACAATTCGACACCACTAACAATGGATCTCGCCCTCGAGATCCGCCTCATGGTACAGGGAAGAAGGCCGACGATCTGATCCTTCGCGCTTCGTGTAGATCCTCGTGACACCACTAGCAAGGGTTCTTTCTCAGCTGGAAAAATGGCGACACCACCAACAAGGATTGTTCCCCATTCGTCGAGAGAACACTCCGGAGAAACAAAGATGAAGGTATAGGTTTCAAAAGGGTAAGGCCAACTCTAACTTCCGCGGAAGGAGTATAACTGCAATGATTCACCATTCAATGTGCGGGAGCGAATGATAAGAGTAGTCGGATGGTGATCAGTCCATCGCGCACCCAAAGCATTACTCTGCTCATGAATAGGAAATTATGCAACCAACTCTCGGAATTCAGATTGTAGATCTCGACAAGCGAGGTTCGGAAACAAAGGAGTGATGCAGACTCTACATCGGATCTGGCGTAGATGATGTCGTCGCGTCGGAAAAACACCGTAAGGCACGAGGAGGAGCAAAGAGAAGTCCACCAGACGAAGGATTCCTCGGATAGCATGAAGACCAGATGTAACAACACCGTTACCAAAAGAGGAAGTGAAACCCTGAAGGTACGATGGAACCCAACCACGAGAAATCCTGGACTCGAAGAGAGAGAAGAGAGCGGATTCAAAACTCGCAGAGGTGAGAGGAGAGCAGCAGAGGGTAAGGAGTAAAATCAGACCTAATCAGAACTATCCAACCAATTTTTCAAAAATAGTTTTGACACTCTACTTCTGCCGTTAGCTAGGTTATCCTACAGGCTGGACTTGTGGGGTATCATAACTGCTGAGCTCTGATACCACTCTGTAACACCCTCAGAATCGACCCTATGCAAGTTTTAGCGAATCCCGCCAAACCCGCATAGAAACGATTCACAGGTGCCCACCAGGCACTTTCGTGCGGGTGGAAAATGAAGTAATATCATTACACAATAGTCCACGATGGAACCCACAGAACAGATATATACAACAACGACTCAAAGAGTCAAGAATGCAGATATACAGTACAAAGATCCAAATCACCTTGAAAACGATAGAGCGTCCGACTACGGACAAGATGCAAATGGGGCTAAGATCCCTGAAGAATAACCAATGGCGTCCATAACCCTGCCCAGGCCAAGCCGGAAGGGTAACCCTGCTAACGACGTCGATCTCAAAACCTGCTTAAACAAAGGGGTGCCGACAAAGGGCAAAGGAAAAAGAGAGAGCCGATCGAGGCCAAGACACCGAGGCTAGAATTGGCGGTCCTCGCGTACATAGGTATGGTGGATCGAGCGGCAACGGCAAGATGCACTAAACAACCTATAGAGACTCGATACAACTAGCGGCTATCGAGAGGGGTAAGAAAGACCTATTCGAACCAACTGATGCTACCATCAAACAAACCCATCCTGGTGTTTCCCCCTCGAGACCAAACGAGGAAGTCAACCGAGGAACTCACACCGTTGGCAGTTTTATTTATTCAGTTATCGTTGCAGCAATTACTAGTCAGGTATAGATAGTCATCCTGATAAGATAAGCAGTGGGCAGTTTTAGTTAACCAGTCCGTTGTAGTTGCAACACTTACTAGTCAGATACAATTAGCATGAGATATCCCAAAACCCAGCAGTTGTTGGTACTTTTATTTAGCCATTCCGTTATAGTAGCAATACTTACTAGTCAGATACAATGGTAGCAAGCGACAACCCAAACGAGCAATTGTTGGCAGTTTTATTTAGCCATTCCATTATAGTGAAGCTGATTACTAGTCATTATAAAGTCAAATTTATAGCACTACTTTAGTTATAGTTGTCTATGATCGAGAATCATGCTCCAAGTCGCTCATAACCGCGACACGACTTTGAAAGTTTTACCGCAGGGTGCACAAATAGCAACACACTCGATCAACCTCGGAAAAACCAAATCAAAACCCAACGAGGCTTTCACGACAAAGCAATCACAAGATTCAGAAATATTTCGGGGCCACCCCATTAAGTATACCATAACAAAGTTAGCTGACTTGAGACGGACTCAAGGTTTGTGGGGCCGGTCAGAAACGATCGGGAACCGAAAATGTGACCGGGCTTGTCGACACAACAAAACGGTCACGATCCTAACAAGACAGGTGCTCTCGCACAATCGTAAATAAAGCAAGAAGGCATGGCATAAGTACAGATAGTAAATAAAACCCCAAACTAGTTTGTGGCCCCAAGAAATAAGAATGAATCAAGCTCGCTCGGGGTCCCATAATCCTCCCGGATGTGGATAGCGAATATTCAAGGAACAGTATCAAGTACTGGGTCCTACGGGCCACAAGTGGACCAGTTAAAACAAATAACATCTATTGCCCACCGCCTCTGGATTTACCTACTTCAATTTTAGTTATTAAATAGTAATTAAAGTTATGATCATCTCCAACATTAAACATGCGGCAATACTCCAACAACTGTGGTACTGGACGGCACGCAACAGCACTTGAGCAAGCGACTACGACGCGCAAGTCCAACTATCTACCAAACAACAGGTAATAGGAGGTGTCCAAGGCAATATAAGGCTGCAAGGGATATCACGGGTACGAAAACTAGAGCATCGCAACACAGATAGCAATAGATCAACAGGAGGGAATAAATACTATAAAAGTAAGATAGGTAGAAAGGGGGAGATGCTCGCCTGAAAACATTGCCGAAGGTTCATCCGAAGATCGGGTCGATACTCGCATCAACTCATCGGCCTAATCCGCGAAGAAGCAAAACACTAGCACAAACACCGGATGCACTATTTAATACTATGACAGAAGATCGGGCATGATGCATGCATGGTGTATGACATGGTAAATATGCGGTGCAATTAGGCCATATTAAGCGGAACCGGGGTCCCGACAATTAATTAGGTGGTTTATGTTGTTTAGATACCCCGCATTTAAATGTTGTCTTAACATGGCAAAAGATAGCACCGGTTCGCTACACAAATTTAAATGGGGCCAATATACGACTAGATTTGCCCGCATATGGATCCCATATTTAATTTAGGTGAATCTTCGAAATACCCCCAATCACCCACAATATGTATGCAAGCATGACAACTGAGATGCAACAAGTATATATTACATTTATAAAAATAGGGCTCGAGAAAGGGGTCACACATTATGGTTCGGCGATCTTGGTTCCGAGGGGTTCGGGGCCGGACTCAGGGTTCAACAGGGATCGAGGTTCAGATTCAAGATGGAGAACTTGTTGTGTCGTGACGGAGAACTTGGGTCCAAGCGGTCGATCTTGCCGTCGCGCAGATCTTGTCGGGTCCGTGTATCGGGACGGTCTTGGCGTTCGGGGTGCAGTGCTTGACGTCCTTCGGTTCCATGTCGACGGCCTTGGTGTCCTCGATGGTGAACTCGGCGTTCCGGGGAGAAGACCTTGGCGTGTCAAGGGCTCGGCCTTCGGATCCATGTCGGTGCACTCGGTGTTCCGGGTTGGAGATCATGGTGTTCCGTGAGGTAGATCTTGTCGGTCCCAGGTTCCATGTCGGCATTCTCGGTGTCCCGCGGTGTAGTGCTTGTCATTTTGTGGCGAGCTTGGCGGTCATCGGGTTCGGCGCCGATGGTCGTTGGCGAACTTGGGGTGCATCAAGACTGGCCATAGGGAACACACGCAGAACCCCATGGCACACATGGGTACATTCCGACTGAATCTTGAGCAGTAGCACAAAAGCATACGGCAGGGGCAGCCGGAGATGAAGCAGAACACCATCCGAGCATGGGGCTCGCGGCAGAGGACCTGGAAGATGCTTGCGTCGGTTTGCAGCAGGGAGGGACTCGTTCGATGGCAGGAGGACGAGGGCGACGCAGATGACGATGAAGGCGTGCTCGCTGGAGGCAAGGGGACGCGGGAGATGGGGATGTCGGCCGCGCTCTGGAAGGTGGAGGCGGTCACGCAGACCTGGGCGGCGAGCTCGACCGGCGGTGACGCAGCTCAGGGGTCACAGGGCCGACGCGGTCCCGCAGAGGGGACGCGGTTTGATGCCGAGAAAGCACCGGGGCGGCGGTCATGGCCGCAGATAGGGGAGGCCGGAGCACAGGGGCGACGCAGGAAACCCGGACTCGCGGCGATGGCGCGGGTCGGGGAGGAGAGGCGCGAAGGTCGAGCTCAGGGGCGGACGATGCTCGGCGATGAGGCCTGTGGAGGTCGCGCCAGGGTCGGGAGGAATCAGGCGAGGCACCGGAGGCGCGCCGGGATGCGAGGAGGGACTGGCGTGGTGAGGCCGGGGTGACGCATGGCGCGCGGGCCAGCCGCCGGAGAGGGCGCTGGGAGGACCTGGCCACAGGTTGCGGGAGGCGGTGGCGGCTGGAGGATGCAGAGGAGGTCGCCCGAGAGGAAGGGCGCATGTCGACGGCGACGGGGTGCTCTGCTTTCAGTGGGGAAGCTCGAGGCGGGGACGGATCTGGCAGGGGCGTGCGGCTGGGCCGCTGGCTAGAGGAGGTGGCGGGGACGCTTTGGAGGGGAGCCACGGCGCAGCAAGGAGGAGGAAGGCTGCACAGCGGCGGCTTCGGGTGGGGAAGCGAGAAACAGGGGGTCGTGGGGAGAGCCGAGAGGGCGAGAGGAACGTGGGGAGAGAGAGGAGCGTGGTGAGGCCAGGGGAGCGGGGATTGGGGCAGGTGGTGGGGAGTGGTGGGGCCAGGCCCAGGCGGGGTGGGACCAGGCGGCGGGGTGGAGAGTTGGCCCGGGGTGGGCAGTGTGTGTCGTGTGGAGAGGGGTGGGGTTAGTGAGGTGGAGGTTGGTGATTGGGTGGAGAGAGGGCCAGGCTGAGGTGGCGCAAAGGGATAGGTTGGGGTGAGGTGGAGGGTTGGGTAGGATAAGGGTGGGTAGAGTTTTTGGTAGAAAAGGGTTAGGGTAGATTCTGGGATAGGTAGGGTTTTATAATTTATTTTAAAAGCCTTTTGTAAATTGTTTTTAGACAAACTGAGATATCCGGAAGCACCGGTGTTTTGATTTAAAGTAATAGGGAGGAATTAATATAGAAAACAAAATAGGGCTTTTAGCAAAATAGTTTTAGACAGATAGATGTATGATGATGTCATGATGATGCAATGCACAAAATCAACGCGATTTTTTAGTAGTGGTTTTAGCGGGATGCCAAAGTGGGGTGAGCGAGGGGAATGAGAGAGGAGAGGCCGACGCTTAATTACGCGTGGTCAGGGGCAAGGTTTACTCCTGCAATGAAGCGAATTAACGCGAGAAAGTTATGGCCAGAAACGGCCGGCGAGGACGTGGTCACCGCGGGGTGAGGAAGAAGGGTCTCGCAGGTGGGGTTGGCTAGTCAGCGAGAGAAAGAGAAAGAGTGGGTCCAGGCGGTCAGCGGCTTTGCGGGTTGATTTGCGCGTGAGAAAACGTTTCGCGAGAGAGTGGGAGGTGGGCTCACTGGGCTGGTCATGGCCTGGGGTTAGTTGGGCTGGGTCCAACTCATTTTTTTTTGTTCTGATTCTTTTCCTTTTTCCTTTTCTATTATTCTGTTTTGATTTTTATTCAAATATTTCAAACACTAATTGAATTCAAACCTTTTCCAAACTTTGTGTATATTCTAATACTGTTTATTAATACATTCTAAAGTCAAATTTAGAATATCTCTATTATTCTTTTTAGGGTATATTAATTATTTAAAATAGGCCCTTTTATTAATTCAAATAAGATTTATTAATGTTTTCAAACTCTATTTGAAATCTAAATTTTACCAAATCTTTTCAGAAGGTTTTATTTAAAAATAAATCTCTTTGAATTATTATTTAAAATACTTTATTATGTTTTTAATGTTCATTTAAAATGGGAAATGTCTTTACTTAAATGAATTTGGATGATAATAAATCATCATGATTTTATTTAAATAATCTTTTACTCTTTTTATTAAACAAAAATATTTTATTTTGATTTGCTTGGCCCCCCGTTAGGACACCTTTGCACAAGGGAGCATAGGATCTCAGAGTTTAAGGTTGTGGTTAGATTTATATCTTAATTACTTTCCTGTAGTTGCGGATGCTTGCAGGGGGTTTAATCACAAGTATGTATTAGTCCAAGTAAGGTCGGTATGTTAGCACAGGTTCACCCACACAACACTTACAACACCAAAGAAGAGTACTCATCTATTTGAAGTGAAAGCACTTGACAGAATTCCCATGTGTTCTCGAGAATGTTTTGGTCCTTATAAGTATTTCCACCGGCTTGTCCTTTCCTAAAAAAGGATTGTTCCACTTGCTCGTTGTCTTTATTACTTGCACTTTGTTTTGTTGCTTTATCAGAAAACCCCTAAAAATCTGTTTGCTAAGTATTTACAGAGATTTCCTGCTCCATGCCACTAGTCAACACCTTCTGCTCCTCGTTGGGATCGACACTCCTATTTATCGAAAGTACTACGATAAACCCCCTATACTTGTGGGTCATCAGGCACGGAGGGACAACCCTGGCAAGCACAGCAGCTCCGTACTGCCCGCGGGGCCCGAGCAAGAGTGTTAGAGGAGTGCTAGATCTAGGCCCGCCTGGCCTAGATCCAGCACCCCGGCCGCAATACAGCCAAGAGGAAGAGCCCACCAGTGGTGAGAAAGGGCCCTGGCTGGTGCCTGCCTAGCCCAGATCAGACCCAAACCTGGCCTCGATTGGGTCCTACAGGATCCTTCGCCGGGAGCCGCTGGTTCCTCCCGTGGCCCACCTTGAGGGCACCGTCGCTTAAAGCGCCCGGTCCCACGGATCGACCCTACCCCCGATGACCCCGAGGTGCTCCGCCGCCAGAGGCAGATCCCCGCGCCTCCACCGTCGCCGCCGGCACCACATGGGCTGCGCCCGACGGCCCGCGTCGACGACAGTAGGAGGGTGAGGGTGATGGGAGGGGTCTAGGGGCGGCAGTGACACATGCCCGTCCTGTTGCCCGCGGGGGCGAGCGAGATGGGAGACGGGGGGAGACGAGAGTCACTCGGCAACTTTCCATCATGAGTTTCTTCTTTTGCCGTAGGTAGGGAAGGACCCATATTATTAGGTTCCAGAGAATTGATACGTTGAAAACGTATCTATAATTTTTTATGTTCCATGCTTGTTTATTATCTACTTTTCTTTGCTTTGTCTTTACTTTGAGGTGTTTTTATATGTTTTATGGTACTAACCTATTAACAAGATGCCACAGTGCTAGTTGCCTGTTTTCTTCTGTTTTTTGTTCCAGAAAAGGAAGAAAATCAATATTCTCGGAATTGGATGGGAGAAAAGCCAAAGTCATTATTTTACCCGGCATGACACGGAACCACGAAGCAGAGATGGAGGAGGACACCAGGGTGGACACACCCTAGGTGGGCGCGGGCCAGCCCTGGTGGCACCCACAGGGGGTGTGGGCCCCCTCGCCCTCCACCGACCTTGCCTCCTTCACCTATAAGAAGCCTTCGACCCAAAAACACTAAATCATCCATCAGAAAGCCACGAAAAGTTATGCGGTGCCGCCGCCACCAAAAAGGAGATTCGGGGGACTAAAAGTCTCTATTCCAGCACCCTGCCGGGACAGGAAAGTGCCCCCAGAGGCATCTCCATCGATCTACACCACCATCTATGTCGTCGTTGCTGATTCCCATGATGAGGAGGAGGTAGTTCTTCCTCGAGGCTAAGGGGTCTACCGGTAGCTATGTGTTCATCTCTCTCTATGCATGATCTTGTTGTGGTCATGAGCTTTGTAATCAAGTAGATCTACCTTGCTACCCAACTGCTTTAATAGATCTCTGGCTCTCCCCACGTGTGTGAAAGTGACAGCATGCATGTCGTGGTGGAACTTAGGCTAGAGGTTACATAAATACTCATTTGCTTTAATAGATCTATGCTTTCCCCACGTGTGTGAAAGTGACAGCGTGCGTGCCGTGTGTGTGGCACTTAAGCTAGATTATATATTTATTTATTTATTTATTTATCATGAGTTATATTTGTAGTTTGATGTCTCTATGAAATTGTGTTTGTTGGAACCATCTAGCACTCAAGGTGATAGTGTGGGGTTATTTAGATGGGGAAGGTGTGCTTTTGTAGCCCTACCATGGATTAGAGTGTCCAACCGAAGAGTAGTTCAGGATAGTATCATGAAGAGAATATATTTATTGAGAGTGTTCACTAGTGAAAGTATGATCCCTAGGCCTTGTTTCTAAGCATTGAAACACCGTTTATAACTAGATTTATTGCATGTTTGCTTGCTTCCATCCTTTTGCCTTTAGTATTTTCCTCCCCGTCAGAAGCTCTTTTCTGACACTGTTACCACTTATAATCATCCATACCACTTGTATTTCACTATCTCTTCGCCGAACTAGTGCACCTATACACCTGACAAGTGTATTGGGTGTGTTGGGGATACAAGAGACTTTTTGTATCTTGATTGCAGGGTTGCTTGAGAGGGATACCTTTGACCACTTCCTCCCTAAGTTCGATAAACCTGGGGTAATCCACTTAAGGGAAACTTGTTGCTACTCTCCAAACCTCTGCACTTGGAGGCTCAACAACTGTCTATAAGAATAGAAGTGCGTAGACATCAAGAATCCATATGATCCATCAATATTGATTGTGATTGAGGCTGGTCATAGTGGTGGGATAACTTCACTAATAACTAAGAGTCCAACTTAGCATTTTTGCTTATGTGGCAATGTGTTAATGAGGAAAGAGATAGATAGAGTAACTACCTATGTTACTATAATATCACATATGTCAAGTCAAAGTGAGTCTACAACCTAATTAATGTGACATTGCATATTACCACACTTAAGTTATTTTCCGCTCTGAATCGGACCTATGCAAGTTTGAGAAAAATTCGCCAAACCCGCATAGAAACGATTCAAAATTATACCAGCACTTTAAGGGTGGAAAACGAAGTAATAGCATTACACAACAGTCCTCGATGGGACCCACGAGCAGATATATAATGACTCGAGAGTCAAGAATACGATATAATATACAAAGATCCAAATCACCTTGAAAGCGATATAGCGTCCACGGACAAGATGCAAATGGGGCTAAGAGCCCCAAGAATAACCAATGGCGTCCATAACCCTGCCAAGCCGGAAGGGTAACCGCTAACGACGTCGATCTCAAACCTGCTTGAACAAAAAGGGTGCCGAAGGGCAAAGGAAAAAGAAGGAGCGTCGATCGAGGCCGATTGCAGCGAGGCTAGAATTCCGGTCTCGCCTACATAGGTATAGTGGAAAGAAGCGGCGGCAGATGCACTAAACAACCTATAGAGACTCGATACTGGCGGTAATCGAGGAGGGTAAGAAGGACCTATTCGGATCCAACGATACTATCATCAAACAAACCCATCTGGCGTTTCCCCTCGAGACCGTCGAGGAAGTCAACCGAGGAACTCACACGGTTGGCGCTTTACTTATTCTTATAGTTGCGGCACTTTACTAGTCGTTTAGATAATCGTCACGATAAAGTAACATGGGCACTTTTAGTTAACCATTCCGTGATAGTTGCAACAATTACTAATCAGTGCAGATAGCATGAGATAAACCCAAACCCAGGTTGTTGGTACTTTTATTCACCATTCCGTTGTAGTTGCAATACTTACTAGTCGATACAATTGTATGGCGACAACCAAACAAGCAATTGTGGGCGTATTAATTAGCCATTCCATTATAGTGAAGCTGATTACTAGTCATTATAAGTCAAATTTATAGTAAACTTTAGTTATGCTTGTCTATGATCGAATCGTGCTCCAAGTCGTCCATATCCGCGGACACGGCTTTGAAAGTTTTACCCGGGTGCACCAATAGCAACACACGCCGATCAGCCTCGGAAAAACCAAATCAAAACCCAACGAGGCTTTCACGGTGAACAATCACAGATTCAGAAATATTTCAGGGCCACCCTTAAGTAGAATCATAGCAGGTAAGCAAGCTCGAGACGGCCTCAAGGTTTGGCGGGGCCAGTGAACGACGGGAACCCCAAACGGGCTTGTCGACACCCAAATCGTGGTCCGATCCTAAGCAGCGATGTGCACCTGCACAATCGTAAATAAAGCGGTAAAACATGGCATAAGTACAGGATCGTAAATAAAACCTCAAACTAGTTTGTGGCCCCAAGAAATAAGAATGAATCAAGCTCGCTCAGGGGTCCCATATACCTCCCGGATGTGGATAGCGCAAAATCAAGGAACAGTATCAAGTACTGGGTCTTACGGGACACAAGTGGGCGTTGAAACCAAATATTATCTATCACCCACCGATGCCTCGCTTATTCAATTTTAGTTGTTAAACAGAAATTAAAGTGACGATAAGTAAAACTAGAATCATCTCCAACATCAACATGCGGCAATACATCAAGAATCGGCATATGACGACACGCACAGCACTTGAGCAAGCGAATACGACGCCATAAGTCCAACTATCTACCAAACAACGGTAATAGGGTGTGTCCAAGGCAATATAGGGCTGCAGGAATATCACAGTACGGAAACTAAAGCATCGCAACACGATAGCAATAGATCAACAGAGGAGAATAAAGACTATAAAAGTAAGATAGGTAGAAAGGGCGAGATGCTGCTTTGAAAACATTGTCGAAGGTTCAACCGATGATCGGTGGCGAAGCTCACATCAACTCAACGGCCTTATCCGAAGAAGCAAAACACTAGAATAAACACGGATGCAATATTTAATACACGGAAGATCGGCATGATGCATTCATGATGGATGGCATGGCAAAGATGCGATGCAATTAGGTCATATTAAGTGGAACCGGGTCCCGACAATTAATTAGATGGTTCAAGTCATTTAGAACCCCACAATTAAATGTTGTTTTAACATGGCAAGAGATAGTACGGTTCACTACACCAATTTAAATGAGGCCGATATGAGACTAGATTTGCCCGCATATGGGCCCCATATTTAATTATTAGGTGAATCGGCAGAAGGCCCCCAAACCACATGACAAGCATGCATGCAAGATGACAATTAGATATGCAACAGTTGTTACGTTATAAAAATAGGGTTCGAGGAAAAGGGTTCACACATTTTAGGGTTCGGCAGATCTTGTTAGGGTTCGACGAACTTGGGGTTCCGGGTCCGGGGCCGGTCTCAGGTTCCAGGGTTCGACGGGAACGGTCTCGACAGAAGCGTTCTTGGATTATTGGGGTCGTTCTTGTTGTTCGGGATGAAGCACTTGTCGCACCAGGGAGCCGGACTTGGTTCGGCGTCGGGGGCGCATCGAGGTCTTGGGGTTCCACCTTGATTATCGGGGACGAACTTGGGGCTCGAAGCCGGTCTCCAGGGTTCCCTGTCGGAGTACTTGATGTTCCGTGATGGAGTTCTTGTCGGGGATTATCCGGACACATTCGGCTCGGTACGGTCTTGGAGTCTCGCGCCCGAGGTCTTGTGCGATTCTTCGGGGTCTCGTATCGTGAAGAGGTCTCGACGCTTCACGGTCTTCGGACGCCGGGACGGAGAGCTTGGAGTGTCGCGGTCCCATTGTCGGTGGCGAGCTTGGCGTTCGGGTCCTCGACGTCTTCGGGTCCGAGGTTTTGACGTCCAGTGTTCGGGTATCTTCGGCTCCCTATCAACACACTCGAGGTTCCGGCTTGGTCGTCGAGGGGGAACTTGTATCGGCACCATCGCCTCCGGGCTCCAGGATGTAGTACTTGGGTTTTGGCCTTGGTCAACTAGACATGGCACGGTTGGAGGTACATCTTCACCACGGCGGGTTGGCGTGGACCTTGAGCCGCTTGTCCATGCGGCAGCGTGGCATCGCCACCATGCACCGCCAACGTACCCAACCATCGGCAACCTCAGCAGAACATGGTGGACCTGCAGGCGAAGCGGGTCTCGTGCGGGACGGAGGCGGCGCCCGTGGCGGGGAGGTGGAGCTCTGGCCTTGGCGAAAGCGTCTGTGGCGAGGTTGGCTCGGCAGGGCCGGACCAGTGACGCCGGCCGGCAGCAATGAGAGGAGGCGAGCGATGGCGATGGAACGAGGTTGGGGAAGCGCTGAGGGATGCTGGTGCGGAAGGAGGAAGATGGTGAGGGTCCGGTCGCGTGGGTGGTAGGTGGGTCAGAGCGGTGGGCCCAGGCTGGCGGGGTGGGCCACTAGGGAGAGGAGAGAAAGGGCTGGCTCGGCAGCTGTGGAGAGTGGGGACGGGTGCTGGCGCGTGTGGGGCATGGGGAGAGGGGGTGAGAGGAGAGAGAGCTGGCCACGTGGCAGGGTGGGGTTGGTTGGAGGGGAGAGAGGCGCTGAGGTGGCGGCATGCTAGTGGAGGGGGTGAGGTGGCCAGGTAGGGGTGGGTAGAATATTAGGTAGAAATAGGATTAGATGGGGCAGATAGGTGGACCGTTTATTATTTCCTGGGGTGGTCGATCGGGTCAATCGGCCCGTTCGACTGCCCCTATTAAAATAATTTAAATATTTTATTTATTTCAAACAAGGTTTTTGCAAACCGATATTGGACAAACCAAAATATTCCGGGGACCCGGTTTTGAGGTGTGAATAAAAGATGGGGCGTTTTAGAAAACAAAACGGGCTTTGCAAACATAGTTTTAGCAAACAATGCATGATGATGACGATGCAATGCACAAGTTCGACGCGATTTTCTAGTAGTGGTTTTGCGGGATGCCACAATTCGACACCACTAACAATGGATCTCGCCCTCGAGATCCGCCTCATGGTACCGGAAGGAAGGTCGGTGATCTGATCCTTCGCGCTCCGTGTAGATCCTCGCGACACCACTAACGATGGTTCCTTCTTCATCTTGAAATTTGGCGACACCACCAACAAAGGGTCGTTGTTCCTGATCGTCGAGAGAGCACTCCGGAGACACAAAGGACGAAGATAGAGGCTTCAAACGATAAGGCCACCTCTAACTTCCATAAGAAGAGGGAAAAGTTACATTGACCCACCAGTTCGATGTACAGAGCGATCAGTAAGAGTCGGGTAGGGTGATCAGTCCATCCCGGACCCAACTATCACGCTATACATGGGTAGGAGAATCAGGCAACTCAACTCTCGAGATTTAGACTGAAGATCTTCATAGGTGGTACCCGGAACAAAGGAATGTTGCCAGCAGAAATCGTATGAAAGACACAATGATTAGGTTTCGCGATGGTTCCATTGGCCTGAACAACACATGCTCAAGGTCGACTCCAACTTCACCAAAGCTCGTCCTTCTCATATGTTTTCCAACGACACTGATATCCAGCAAGGAACACATACGGATAAAGAGCTCCAGAACAAAAGATCAGATGTAGGGCACAACAGACAAGCTGCAGATTGATGATCGTAGCACCTCCGTTACAAAAGAGAGAAAGCGAAGTCCTGAAGGTACGACGGAAACCCAACCACGAGAATTCCTGGACTCGAAGAAAGAGGAGAGGGCGGATTCAAAACGCGTAGAGGTAAGAGGAGAATAGCAGAGGGGTAAGGAGTAAAATCAGACCTAATCAGAACTATCCAACCGATTTTCAAAAATAGTTTTGACACTCTACTTCGGCCGTTAGCTAGGTTATCCTGAAATTTGGACTTGTGGGTATCGCAATGCTGAGCTCGATACCACTCTGTAACACCCTCGAATCGGACCTATGCAAGTTTGAGCAAAATTCGCCAAACCCGCATAGAAGCGATTCAAAGGTGCCCACAGCACTTTCGCGGGTGGAAAAGCGAAGTAATAGCATTACACAGTCCTCGATGGGACCCATGCAGAGATATATATATGACTCGGAGAGTCAAGAATACAGATATAATATACAAAGATCCAAATCACCTTGAAGCGATATAGCGTCCAGCTACGGACAAGATGCAAATGGGGCTAAGAGCCCGAAGAATAACCAATGGCGTCCATAACCCGGGCCAAGCGGAAGGGTAACCCCGCTAACGACGTCGATCTCAAACCTGCTTGAACAAAAGGTGCCGACAAAGGGCAAAGGAAAAAGAAGAGCGTCGATCGAGGCCGACACGGCGAGGCTAGAATTGGCGGTCCTCGCCTACATAGGTATAGTGGATCGGCGGCGTGGCATGCACTAAACAACCTATAGAGACTCGATACACTGGCGGTAATCAGAGGGGGTAAGAAGGACCTATTCGGATCCAACCTGATACTATCATCAAACAAACCCATCCTGGCGTTTCCCCCTCGAGACCGTCGAGGAAGTCAACCGAGGAACTCACACAGTTGGCAGTTTTACTTATTCAGTTATAGTTGCGGCACTTTACTAGTCAGGTTTAGATAATCGTCCTGATAAAGTAACAGTGGGCACTTTTAGTTAACCATTCCGTGATAGTTGCAACAATTACTAATCAGGTACAGATAGCATGAGATAAACCCAAACCCAGCAGTTGTTGGTACTTTTATTCAGCCATTCCGTTGTAGTTGCAATACTTACTAGTCAGATACAATTGCATGGCGACAACCAAACAAGCAATTGTGGGCAGTATTAATTAGCCATTCCATTATAGTGAAGCTGATTACTAGTCATTATAAGTCAAATTTATAGCATAAACTTTAGTTATGCTTGTCTATGATCGAGATCTTGTGCTCCAAGTCGTCCATATCCGCGGACACGGCTTTCGAAAGTTTTACCGGCGGGGTGCACCAATAGCAACACACGCTCGATCAGCCTCGGAAAAACCAAATCAAAACCCAACGAGGCTTTCATGACTGAACAATCACAGGATTCAGAAATATTTCAGGGGGCCACCCCTTAAGTAGAATCCGCAACGGAGTAAGCAAGCTCTGAGACGGCCTCAAGGTTTGGCGGAGCCAGGTGAACGATCGGGAACCCCAAGCGGGCTTGTCGACACCAGCGAAATCGTGGTCCGATCCTAACAGATGCAGTGTGCGATACCTCGCACAATCGTAAATAAAGCGGTAAAACATGGCATAAGTACAGGATCGTAAATAAAACCTCAAACTAGTTTGTGGCCCCAAGAAATAAGAATGAATCAAGCTACGCTCGGGGTCCCATATACCTCCCGGATGTGGATAATAGCGCAAAATCAAGGAACAGTATCAAGTACTCGGGGTCTTACGGGACACAAGTGGGTTCGGAAACCAAATATTATCTATCACCCACCGATGCCTCCTTATTCAATTTTAGTTGTTAAACAGAAATTAAAGTGACGATAAGTAAAACTAGAATCATCTCCAACATCAACATGCGGCAATACATCGACAAGCGTGGCATATGACGCATGACACTTGAGCAAGCGACGACGCCATAAGTCCAACTATCTACCAAACAACAGGTAATAGGGTGTGTCCAAGGCAATATAGGGCTGCAGGGAATATCACAGGTACGGAAACTAAAGCATCGCAACACAGATAGCAATAGATCAACAGGAGGGAATAAAGACTATAAAAGTAAGATAGGTAGAAAGGGGGAGATGCTCGCCTGAAAACATTGTCGAAGGGTTCAACCGATGATCGGGGCGAAGCTCACATCAACTCAACGGCCTTATCCGCGAAGAAGCAAAACACTAGAATAAACACCGGATGCAATATTTAATACACGGCAGAAGATCGGCATGATGCATTCATGATGGATGGCATGGCAAAGATGCGATGCAATTAGGTCATATTAAGTGGAACCGGGGTCCCGACAATTAATTAGATGGTTCAAGTCATTTAGAACCCCACGCAATTAAATGTTGTTTTAACATGGCAAGAGATAGTACCGGTTCGCTACACCAATTTAAATGAGGCCGATATGAGACTAGATTTGCCCGCATATGGGCCCCATATTTAATTATTAGGTGAATCGGCAGAAGGCCCCCAAACCACATGACAAGCATGCATGCAAGATGACAATTAGATATGCAACAGTTGTTACGTTATAAAAATAGGGTTCGAGGAAAAGGGTTCACACATTTTAGGGTTCGGCAGATCTTGTTAGGGTTCGACGAACTTGGGGTTCCGGGTCCGGGGCCGGTCTCAGGTTCCAGGGTTCGACGGGAACGGTCTCGACAGAAGCGTTCTTGGATTACTGGGGTCGTTCTTGTTGTTCGGGATGAAGCACTTGTCGCACCGGGGAGCCGGACTTGGTTCGGCGTCGGGGGCGCATCGAGGTCTTGGGGTTCCACCTTGATTATCGGGGACGAACTTGGGGCTCGAAGCCGGGTCTCCAGGGTTCCCTGTCGGAGTACTTGATGTTCCGTGATGGAGTTCTTGTCGGGGATTATCCGGACACATTCGGCTCGGTACGGTCTTGGAGTCTCGCGCCCGAGGTCTTGTGCGATTCTTCGAGGTCTCGTATCGTGAAGAGGTCTCGACGCTTCACGGTCTTCGGACGCCGAGACGGAGAGCTTGGAGTGTCGCGGTCCCATTGTCGGTGGCGAGCTTGGCGTTCGGGTCCTCGACGTCTTCGGGTCCGAGGTTTTGACGTCCAGTGTTCGGGTATCTTCGGCTCCCTATCAACACACTCGAGGTTCCGGCTTGGTCGTCGAGGGGGAACTTGTTGTATCGGCACCATCGCCTCCGGGCTCCAGGATGTAGTACTTGGGTTTTGGCCTTGGTCAACTAGACATGGCACGGTTGGAGGTACATCTTCACCACGAGCGGGGTTGGCGTGGACCTTGAGCCGCCTTGTCCATGCGACGCAGTGGCATCGCCACCATGCACTGCCAACGAAGTACCCAACCATCGGCAACCTCAGCAGAACATGGTGGACCTGCACGGAGGCGGGGGCGCGGTCTCGTGCGGTACGGAGGCGAGGCGCCGCGGCAGGACGGTGGAGCTCTGGCCTGGGGCGGCGTCTGTGGCGAGGTTGGCTCGGGCAGGTCTGGTGAGCTGGGCGGCGAGTCGGTGAGGCAGGCGGGGCTCGGCGGCAGGCGGTGCAGTGTGAGCACGGGCGGAGGCAGCCGGCGGCAGGCGGAGAGGCAGAGGCGGCTCTGGCGCAGCAGTGGCAGCGCAGGCGAAGCGGCCTGGCGAGGTTGATAGGGGCGCGGAGGTGGTCCGGGCGGAGGCGGCGTGGCGCGCGAGGCGGCTTTAGGCGCCAGCGCTTCATGACGCGCACCATGAGAGCGGCAGCAGCTTCGCGGGCGAACGGCAGCGGGCGCCGGAGCGGTGGATGCGGCAAGCTTCGGGCCTTGAGCGCCAGACCAAGCGGCGGCAACGCAGCCGGCGACAGGCGGGGAGAGGAGGCGAACGGGCGGCGATGGAACGAGGTTGGGGAAGCAGAGGCGCGCTGGGGATGCGGGCGCGGGGGCGGTTGCGGAAGGAGGAAGATGGTGAGGGTCCGGTCGCGTGGGTGGTAGGTGGGTCAGAGCGGTGGGCCCAGGCTGGCGGGGTGGGCCACTAGGGAGAGGAGAGAAAGGGCTGGCTCGGCAGCTGTGGAGAGTGGGGACGGGTGCTGGCGCGTGTGGGGCATGGGGAGAGGGGGTGAGAGGAGAGAGAGCTGGCCACGTGGCAGGGTGGGGTTGGTTGGAGGGGAGAGAGGCGCTGAGGTGGCGGCATGCTAGTGGAGGGGGTGAGGTGGCCAGGTAGGGGTGGGTAGAATATTAGGTAGAAATAGGATTAGATGGGGCAGATAGGTGGACCGTTTATTATTTTCTGGGGTGGTCGATCGGGTCAATCGGCCCGTTCGACTGCCCCTATTAAAATAATTTAAATATTTTATTTATTTCAAACAAGGTTTTTGCAAACCGATATTGGACAAACCAAAATATTCCGGGGACCCGGTTTTGAGGTGTGAATAAAAGATGGGGCGTTTTAGAAAACAAAACGGGCTTTGCAAACATAGTTTTAGCAAACAATGCATGATGATGACGATGCAATGCACAAGTTCGACGCGATTTTCTAGTAGTGGTTTTGCGGGATGCCACATCAGCTAATGTTGAAACATGAATCAACCAGCGAAAAATAAAAAAACATGAAACTATCCATTTTTAGAGTCTACTAATGTGTTGTCATCCACTAGCCTTGAAAAAGAAGTCCTGCACAACCACTAGCATCTAGTTGCAGGATAAAACCATGGGTTTCCGCTAATCCTCGAGTAGTAAATATGCCCATAGTTTATTTTTTAGATAATAGACAGTCGAGGCTACCCGACTTTAAATTAATAAAGCCAGAGTTCACATACATAAAGCAGGGCACGATGGTCCAAGGTTCACTGCTCAAACACATGAGCCAACAAACACACAGAATGCCAAAAAAACACATAGAATAAGTTTTAGGCCCACGGCCACACTACTAACAGTCGGGGTAGCACCTGCCAAGACACAAAGGAAAACATAGTAAAAATAGGGCTTCACGATCAGGAGGAAGATGTTGTAGGAGCGACAGATTCCTGGTGCAGCTTCCTCATCCCCTCCATCAGCACCTTCAATCTTGGCCCGTCAGCTTTCTTGTATAGAGGTCTCCACAACTGCAAAAAGATTGATAATTTGAAGGAGCAATCAGCAGGATGTTTATGAAACTTGTGTTCAATGGTAAATTTATTCATGATATTCCACAAGTCCCAGCATTGGGCAGCAAACGAAATCCATATTTCTTGGAGTTTTCCTTTCTAGTGGAGTATAGAAAAGATGTGTTGCATCATCTCTATGTTAGGACGTGATGCCTATATGAATGCTTATCAAACACATATTGAAGTTTTACTAATATTATGTTGATGATGAATTGTTTTATGTCCACTACAAATTATAAAGAGAATATACAAGTGAACCCATGAACCCGATCCAACTTTTATCTTAATAAACAACTTTCCATTGTCATTACTATCATTTATATTTTCTAAAATTAATTATTTCTAAAATACAAAAATATTTTTTTACTTGCAAACACAAATAAAACACAAAACCACCTTTCATATCATTGCATTTATTTTACTTGCATACATTATTTATTATTATTGTTATTTCATATTACTAACATGAAATCTTGTGATTGATAACCACACAAGTAGAGGACACAAGGCAAACACTTTGTTCTGTAGATTGTTTTAAGAGGAGGAGAAAAACATCCCTTGATCAGCCAATTCCCTGAGAGTTTGATATAAAAATCTCGAGTCACCCTTGTAGGGAAAAGACGCTTTCTACAACACTCTGTACTATTGGAGTCCCAACAAGTTGGTACCCGAGAGTTTTTGCCATTAGCGACATGCAAATGGCAGTATTGGGAGGTAGAAAGCTCACTTGGTTGCCAAAGAATACAAACATCGCTATGGTTTGGATTATGAGGATACATTTAGTCTAGTGGTGAAGTCCACGACTATTCATTTGCTTCTATCTCTTGCAGTTACTCATGTATGGTTCTTACGACAGCTTGACATTTAGAACGCAATCCTTAATGGTGTTTTTGAGGAGGAGGTTTATATGCTATTTCTGGTATGAAACAAGCTCCTCGGGCCTGGCATGCTCGTCTTGTATCAGTTCTTCGTCGGCATGGGTTCTTGGCATCCACTGCAAATACATCTGTGTTTGTTCTTTAGTGGCCTGGGGTTATAGTGTATCTCCTTGTGTATGCTGATGATATTATTGTCCTCGGCTCTTCATCTCAGGCTATTGATCACCTGGTTCTTGGACTTCGTCAAGACTTTGCAGTTAAGGATCTTGGTACGCTTCATTATTTCTTGGGTAAAGTTGCACATCGTTTTGGCGGGTTGACACTCACACAGCGCAAATATGCTCTTGAACTTCTTCGGCGCGGTGGTATGTTGAAGTGTAAGGCTTCTGATACTCCTATGTCTGTGACTGCCAAGTTGTTCCTTGGTGATAGTCCTTTGTTGAGTAATGATAATGCCACTACTTATCAGAGTCTCGTTGGTGGCTTGTAGTATCTCACTCTTACATGACCTAATCTGTCTTTTGTTGTTAATCGTGTTTGTCATTTTCTTCACTCATCAACAGAAGATCATTGGTCTGTTGTCAAGAGGATTCTCAGATTTGTTAGTGGTACTCTTGATCATGATCATATGCATAGGCCCTCAACTTCTACATCGATTGCGGTTTATTCTGATGCTAATTGAGTTGGTGATGTTGAATACAGGCGATCAACAGAGGGATATGGTCTCTTTCTTGGTGATAAAATGATTGCTTGGAGTGCTTGTAAACAGGCTAATGTGTCTCATTCTAGCACAAGTTTGAGTATAAGGTCGTTGCTAATGCTACAGCTAAACTTATTTGGGTGGTAGCGTTGCTCAAAGAACTCGGTGTTCGTCAGGATTCTTCACCGGTTCTATGATGTGATAATATTGGTGTCACTTATCTTTCTTCCAACCCAATCTTTCATGCACAGACAAAGAATATCGAGTTTGATTTTTATTTTTTTCGTGAACGAGTTGTCATAAGCTGTTGCAAGTTCATTTTGTTGCCTCCAAAGATCGGTCTGCTGATATCTTCACAGAGCCGCTACCACTTTCATTGTTTCAGGAGTGTAAGCGCAATCTTCACATGGTTTCCCATAGTTGAGATTGCGGAAGGATGATAGAATATATATTGTATTTGTATGTATATGTATAATGTCTGCAACGTATTGTAACTCTCGATGCTATATAAAGCCTGGATGCCACCCGGTTTAGGACGGTTCGTTTCACCCATATTTTCTTTGATGCCTATTGTTTCGCAAACAGAACATGGTAATGAGGAAGGCGAGTCCCACACAAGAAAAAATATGGCTTACCAGTTTGATTCCACTTCAAATCATTTCAATAAAAAATAAAAAACCACCGAGTAATGAGTTATAGATTTTATATCTACCCCATCGTTGGCATCAAGAAATAGGGCAAAAATACTAAGTAAAGGAAATGGCAGGGTTACTATCAAGTTGTGGGGTGTCTTCCCGGAACTCCTGTAGATAAAAAGTAGAGAGAAATTGGTTAGACGGTCTTGAATTCTTCATTTCTCAGAATTTCCGTAGATAAAAAGATGATGATAAATACAAAGTTAGGAGGGGCATCAACAAAAAAAAGTACCTTCACTAAATTAAGGATGGAAATTTTATTCATGGATCTGAGTATCCACGGATATCCGACCCGGTGGGTAAGGTATAGAGCCTTGATTACATTCACGGATTTTATGGGACGGATGTCCGCTAATTCATGGGACGGGCATGGATAGTGATTTAGCTGGATATCCAACAGATACTCAGATGACACGTGGGACACACATGTCAGTGAGATTATTTTTTACATGTGCTTTCAAGCCGCATGCTCAAAGGCCCACCTAAGTAGTAATCGGTAATCTCTAATTCTCCTAATTACTCTACATGATGTAAAGCCCCAGGTCGCAGTCATACGACCGGACGAGAGCACGAGGCAGCCGCCAGGGGAAGTGACGGAGATGGCTCCCCCTCCTAGCGGACCGGTGATGCCGCCGCTCTCCCTGCCACCCGTAGTGGACCTAGCGCTGCCGCCGCTCTCCCTGCCGCCCCTATTCCTCCTCCACTAGGAAATCACACCGGCGGAGTGCCCCTCCGGCGTTCCTCCTCGTCTGCAAGAATCGCCCAAGGCCGGCGGTTGTCCTGTCCTCGGCGACCTCCCAGACAGTAAGAATTTCCTCCAATTCCTACCTCCCTCTACTGGCCTAGGCGACCTCCCCCATTTCCATTGACCCATACGGCCATACTTCGATGTTATGCTGAATATTGTTATGATTATTTATATAGTGTGTAAACCAATGGATATCCATAGAAAAGGCCCCAACTTCCAAGCCGCATGCTCAAAGGCCCACCTAAGTAGTAAACGGTAATATCTAATTCCCCTAATTACTCTACATGATGTAAAGCCCTAGGTCGTAGTCGTACGACTGGACGAGAGCACGAGGCAGCCGCCAGGGGAAGTGACGGAGATGGCTCCCCCTCCTAGCGGACCGGTGACGCAGCCGCTCTCCCTGCCACCCGTAGTGGACCTAGCGCTGCCGCCGCTCTCCCTGTTGCCCCTATTCCTCCTCCACTAGGAAATCACACCGGCGACCGCCCCTCCGGCCTTCCTCCTCGTCTGCAAGAATCGCCCAAGTCCGGCGGTTGTCCTGTCCTCGGCGACCTCCCAGACGGTAAGAATTCCCTCCTATTCCTACCTCCCTCTACTGGCCTAGGCGACCTCCCCCATTTCCACTGACTCATACGGCCATACTTCGATGTTATGCTGAATATTGTTATGATTATTTATATAGTGTATAAACCAATGGATATCCATAGATACATGTCTATCCGACGGGTTTTGGATCCGAGGCGACATCCATGCCTATGAATATCTTCGTGGGCGGGCTAGAGTGAGATTTATGGATTTGGATTTGGTTTTAGTATATCCGTCTAAACCCGCTCCATCGCCATCCTTGCACTAAATTGTTGAGGTTGGCTCCATCAAAAAAGAAAATTGTGAAGCCAGAGGGTGCTTCGTATAGTAGCATGGCTGATGCTTCCTTTACGGTGAAAACAAGCAAATTATAACAAATGGATTACATGAATCTATCAAGCGTCAACCCAGAATAGAAAGGACAATTAGACGTAGCCCAACCTAGATGGACTCGCTCCCCTGCTTAGCTTTTTGTTGTTATTCCTCATAGACAAACAATTAGATTGGTACATAATCATAAAAACCCAATGATATGATTTATGAAATATGTTCCACAAAAGACTTATTGAACTGTGACTAATTCAACGCATTCACAGATAATCACCGCTATCTGAAAATACACAAGTAACAGGCAGAAAATCAAAAATCTCACTTTTAGCCTTCTCAACCAAGGACTCCAACTTGTGCAATAGTAGACACTTTTTCGAATAGAGAGAAACGATATCTTCATAGACAGACGATACACCAATCTTAGAAAAGCTTGTTTTATACCGAGGCGCATTAGCCTCTATCTTTTGATGCTCCTCATGTGAAAAAATCTAAAAGTAACATAAGTCAGCCCATTGCTAAAATGACAAGTTCCAGCATATGCACACTCCAAAGATCGAAAATATTATGATTCACCTTGAGAGGATGGAATATTTGATATGATGATCGAGGGCAATAGATCATCTTCGGAACTGATGCAAATTGGAATAGCCCCCACCTCTTGGTATCAATACCAGATATAACAATAAAATCCTTCAAAAGAATGCGGAAGAACTTCAAATGCTCCAGTTCACATAATTTGTTATCATGCAGTTGATGAGCAAACTCGGCCATGGATTCGTTAACCTGGATAAAATGAGCATTAGGTTCATCGCTGAAAGGAACATGGAAGGCAAAAAAAACTCAGAAGACATTACATCGATAAATAAAACAGATTAAGATTCTATAGATGTCAATTAACAGCGTGCTATGTCTATGGAATTTCAATCATTGGCAATAAAGTATTATAAGAATACAATCGGTCGGAAAGGATTAAAATTGTATAACAAGTTCAAGTTGGACTTATTCAAGCTTGCTAAGGCAGACATATTCTGAAAAGAAAAGAGAAGAAATCAAAGGACCAACATTGCATGACAACGGAGAAATAAATAAGACAAGATCACATGTGAGAAAGTAGGAAGGACAAGCGGCAATCTCACCATCTCAGGATTGACATCCAAGCGATGTTGATGTAAGAATGATATTAGCTCTTTGTCAATGGGGAGGCAGTCCCTCTTATTCCTCTCTGATTTTTTTCGAGGCAATAAAGTACGCTCACAATCGGGAACATCAACATACAAACAGGTTATTCCCTAAAAAAGCAAATGGATTAATAAAAAAAACAAATGGTGATGGATATTTGTTCACACGGCCAGAGGCAACAAGAAAGCTTACAGAATTTACTAACCAGATTCAATTCAATTAGTCTTTTATGTTCAGAATTTCCTACAACTAGTTTCTTCTCGGAGCCACATAGCCTGGTGAGCTTCCTGGTAAGACGCTCGTCAATAGCCTCATTAGCAAGGTCAATGGGGGTGGACACGCTCTCGTACTTCAGGAAGAACTCCAGATTCTGAGAAAAAATGCAAACAGGAATTAGAAAAGAGCCTATCAAGTATAATGCAGGTGTCCAAATAGTGTTGCTTGAGTCTTTGTTTGTAGAATTCTCTCAGGTTGGTGCTCCCAGAATTCCAGATGTCTACTCACAGTGTTATTCTTGGTGTGTGTGTACCATGTCTGGGCTCATTGAACATAGTAGACATTTGTGCATAGCAGTAGCCACTTAGGTTTCAATCTGTGCTAATTAATATTTTATAAGATCTAGTAGTATCAGATGTCTAGCCATCAAGAATGCTGTGAATTTTGCATAGCATTACTCTCTATATTTGGGCTGTTAACAAGAAGCGCAAGAAAATATGACAACAGTAGTACTATAATACGGAAAGAAAAATACTGACAGGCTGCAAGTTTGCCCAGAAGTCCTGTAAAAGAAAAACAGAAAATAATCGGTCAGACGATCGTGAAGTACTCTTCGTCGATGAAGAACACAATTCCAAGGAAAATCTGAGACGACGAAAAAAAGTACCACCACTGGATCGTTGAGACAGTCCCCACCGAAAGAGAAAATTGCCAAGCCGGTGGGTGCTTCGTATAGCAGCATGGCTGAAGAATCATTTACCGAGGGACGATCCATTGATAATCTTGACGTCTCCTGCCGAGAAACCTAACGAATCTAATAAGTAGAGAGGAGGCCAAAGGCGGCGCCGATCGGTTCTGACGGAGGCGGGATGGAAGGCCAAACTCGCCGAGTGAATTCATAGAAGGAAAAAAAAAAACTAAATTTGGATTCAAAGATTGTTGGGCACACCAGAAAGGACGTTCCCGGCCAGTGGGGACGGACAAATTTTGGCGTACACCTAACAAATATGGACCGTTAATTCTGTATGATCCAATGGCTATAACATTATTACCTCTCAGCGTGTAACAAAATATCAATGACTACGAGGGGGTAATTTAAACTTTGTACTCAGTGCAAATAAGGAAATAAATAATAATTTTACTGAGAAGGATAGTACGGGGCTGCTAATTAGTGGCCTTCCTATCATTCTATTTTCTTTCCTTTTGCTATTTTTCAGAGATTCAAAATAACCAAATGGTGACTTTTTTTTTTGAATTGGTAGCACATCTTGGGTGCAGATGATTTCATACGTACATGCATTATGCCCAGCTAAAGTGATAGAATAGTACCTCTGCACAATATCGAGATATGTAGGTGTATCTCCAGTGCAGGATAAATCATTAGCACATATCGAGGTTGTAACACCGCGCCTACCGTCCATGACATGAGCCACTATAATAAAATAGGTAAGCAAATAATACGTGATCTATATCTCTTTTTGAGAGGCGGCGGCTGCTTAAGACCCATTTAGGTTCCCTTCCTTCCGCCGGCAATGTTGTCAGTTCGTCCGTCTCTGATGGTCTTAGGGCTTTGGAGGTGTGACGGACGACGGCTCTCGCCGGCGGGAGGTTCTCGTTCTTCGTTTAGTCTGTTTCTTTGTGTCTTCTTCAGGATGGTGAGGCGATGGCTAAATCTTAAAGTTAGAATAAAGTCCTTCTTGTCGTATCCTCGCTCCGGTGATGCGTCTACTGTCTTTTTATACTATTGTTGATGATTATTAATAGATTGGTAGAATTTCGCAAAAGAGAGACATGAGCCACTATAAACGTGAGCAAAGAGGACGGGCCCAGTTCATAGGTACCTTTACAGATACATATGTATACAGATCTATACATATTATATTGTGCCATACGGGCTTCTACGGGGATAAATACAACTTAGTTAACGTTAATGAGAAATTAATAATTTTTTAAAGACCACATAACCTTATTATGAAAGGGTATGGAGTGATCGCTGTAGTTGTTGAGTTTGGGTTTGTGGAGGGGGTTAGCGGAAGCGGTCTCTTTCGTTGTTGAGTTTGAGTTTATGTAGGGGGTTGTACGAAGAGGAAGCCAAAGGTTAAATACCTCCGAAGTTTCGACTATGTACATGTGAGAGCCATTGCACGGTTAGTTTTTTTTTGGTCCAAGTCCATCATGTTTGCGGTTCGAATCTACATTCAAATACACAATTACTGGTTATCTACTCTGATCCAAATCCAGGAGAAAAATATGGTAAATGTAGTAGATGCTTGTGTAGATGGTTGGGTAAGCAATGGGGAATTCCACTTGAGCATATAGGTCCAGAACACTGTAAATCCATTCATACATGATAATACTCTAGTAAATGACTATACCTATTCAATTAAACAATGCAGATGACATCAATCGTGTGCACAGGCTCTACAACCGCCACTGCACAAACATGAAACATCTTTGGTGCCTTTCTACCTAAGGGTTAAGAGCTCGCGAGGCGGAGAGGGAAAGAGAGTGCATTGAGTAAGAGCAAACAAACTGCATGCATGCCTATTTAATCGCTCTCGACAGGAACTGAAAAATTCTGGTGGATTTATGGTTTACGGGCTAGGGCTACGAGCTAACAAAGCCCGTAAACGGTCCAGCCCGTAACGCCTTTTCTCGGGCACCCGAACTCAGCTTATTTGTGCCCCTACTAATACCGCTCGCCGACGCGAGTTCGGGTCCAAACCCGAACAGCTCCCCCGTGAAAACCCTAGCCGCACCGCCACCGCATTCCCCTTCCAACTTTGGCAAGAGATTCCGGCCCCTCCAAGGCCGGATCCGCGGAGATGGCGACCGTAGGACGTAGTTGCGGCCTCAGCGGTGGTCGCATGGGCGGTGGCGGAGGCGGGGGAGGTGGGAGGCGCCTGCCATCAGGCTCGCCGACACCGTGCGATGAAAAGGCCTGCAAGAAGCTTGTGCGGAGCATCGGCGCCAAGCGGCGTGCTGCGCGGCGGTGGACCAACCATGGGCTCCGTCCCCCGTTGTCGCTCGCCGCCTACGTCGACTTCCCCGACAACGCCGCCCCCGCTCCACCGACAACCCCGGCGCGCGGCGATGACGACGAGGAGCGTGATGCGCTTATCAACGCCATCCGCCTCTTCGAGGCCGCACTGCAGGAGGAGCTTCGCCGCGAGCACGAGGAGATGGAGGCCGCCATTGACGCGGCGGAGGCGGGAGAGCGCGCAGAGAGGGAGGCCGCCGTCGCCGCGACGAAAGCGGCCGAGCACACGAACGCAGCAGGAGGATCCGGGGGGCGCGACCTCGACCCCAACGTGGACGTCATCGTCCTCGACGACTAGGCGGCGGCGCCACGGCCACCGCACGCCAGCGAACTCCATTTTTGGCCCGTCGGGGTAGCGTCGCCGCGCATCTGCCCCCTTGAGAGCTCGTCCACTTACTATTTGCGTTTTTTTCGTTGTAATTTTGATTTGCAACAGCTATATATGTACTTATCAAAGCCCCTAGTATGAATCGCTGCCTAAATTTCCTGGAAGTTTTTCTAATTTCAAATTTATAGTTTATCTGTTCGGTTACTGATCTGTGCCGCATGTTTGCAAATTAAACTGAGTAATGCGAGTTCAGTATGCTCTAATACATGTCAGTTTCCTCGATCTGGATCTTTTTTCTGTTTTCCTGTGAGACATCTTAGCAGGACAACTCAAACATACACTCGGAGACCGAGGTCTCATCGCTGATGATGCATCGCCCTTTAATATTTTTCCACCTAAGGCTGCGTGCCTGCGTTCGTTTGTCTCACTTTCAATCCAGACGTGGAACTATTCCAGTCATGGATTGGGTGAATCCAGGCCTATCACCCAATCCCCACTAACCCCACTCAACCCCTTTCTCATTATCTCTTGTATACTGTACAATCTAGTCGTTCGGTTGATCCTGGCTAGGCTAAGCATGACTGGGTCATCTTGTTCGTGCGCTAGCTCTCTCCTCCTGGAAATTATTCCACACGTCTGGTGAGGATAATATTTTTCCAGCCCAAGATAGTGGAAGGTGGGCGGGGTGGGCAGGGCTAGAAACCCGACGTGGTCTAAACGAACATCGAATTTCTATGGGCTGGATAATTTACCAAGGAGAGCTGGAAAACCAGAATCGGTCAGCGATCCATGCCAATCCCTGCCTTTCTGGGATTAAACGAACGAGGCCTAAAATGTATTGACCAAAATTTTTGTACTAGCTTATTTTTCTTCGCTCTCCATCTCCTCCGCGAGGAGGACCTTCGTTGGTCTAGCTTCCAGCTTCGCCCTTGTGGCAGGAATCACTTCATTCCGCTACGCGCTTGTGGTATGGAATTCTTCATCCTGCTTATTGGCTTTCAGCATCTTTTCGTCGCCATCCAATATCCATGCTATGTACACCAATATCCCCGGCCTCCTTATTTTCTTCAACATTTTCTTCAGTCGGCTCGTGTTGAACTTCATCTGTTTTCACTATTCAGTATTGCATTCATGACGCAACAGGTTAAATTTTATACAAACATACTCCCTCCGTTTCAAAATATAAGATGTTTTAGGTTTATAAAGAAAATTAATTTAGACTTGTTTTAATATGTAAATTTCCTTAATTTTAGAATGAATCTACATACTAAAAGAAGTCTAGATTCATTTTCTTCACAAACCTAAAACATCTTATATTTTGATAAAACAGGGGGAAATTTATAGAGTAACACTGATAATACTTAAAGTAATCTAACATATGGGCAACGACTAGAGTACTTCAGCATGGAAGGACAAATTTTTTTTGGCTTGTATAGTTGGTTGCCATACATCAAATCTAGTTTCAGCAAACGTGTGTGGCAAGCCATATAAACTGTGGCCAATAAATCGATGGCCACACCTTAAGGAATATTAGGCAAAAAATACCGAGTCAATGACATGTCAGTTATAGGGCTAAGAAAGTGTCGCACCCCGCATGTTTGGCAATTAACAAAACACTAGCCTGTAAAGAGTTGTGGCTTCCGACCAAAGATTCCTCCATAAACTTTTTTAGCTTATAAAAAGTTGTTTGTAGAAGAAATAGTCACGCAAATGAAAATATTACTTAAGAAGATCAGAATTTAAAGTCTACTTCCATCAAACAAAGCAGAATAGGCTATTGATGTGTCAGGTGTGTAAATACAGGTGTGTTAAGTAAGTGTAGAATTTCTGATAGTTATTAACTTTCTAGGATTCTTGAGTTAGAATATCACTTGCAAGGAAAACACCTCGGAGTCACTTGCAAGGACAAAACTTGGATAATAATATATTCATATACCTTCAAATCAATCAACCCCAAACTAGAAAGTACAATAATTAGATATAGCTCAACCTAGATGGACTTGCTCCCTGATTAGCCTTTTATTGTTGTTTACTAAAGAGTGTGTTTTGATATTTTTGAACTGTGACTAATTCAAAACATTCAGAAATACTCATCTCTATCTTAAAAATCTCAAATAAAAGGACTAAAATCAAAATTCTCACCTTTAGCGGCCTCGACCAAGGAATCCAAATCGTCCCATAGTACACAATTTTTTGAATAGAGAGAAACAATATCTTCATAAACAGACAACGCACCGATTTTAGAAAAGCTTGTTTTGTATTGGGATGCATTAGCCAGTATCTTTCGACGCTCATCACGTGAAAAAAACTGAAAGAAATATAACTCAGTCCATTGCTAAAATGACATGTTCTAGCATTGACATACTCAAAACACATCTAAAATATTATGATTCACCTTGAAAGGGGGGTAGATTCTAAATTGTGATCTAGGTCAACAGATCATCTTCAGAACTGTCACAAATTGGAATAACCTCCAATTCTTAGTGTCAATACCAGATTTAACAATAAAACCCTTTAAAAGAATGTGGAAGAACTTTAAATGCTCCACTTCACATAATTCGACATCATGCATGAGATGAGCTGCCTTGGCAATGGATTCGCTAACCTGGATAAAAAGGAGCATTTGATTTATCACTGAAAGGAACATGGAAGGTAATTTTTTTAAGAAGAACTAGATCAATGATTAGAAAATTTGAGATTCTATAGATGTCAATTTACAGTGTGGTATGTCTATGAAAACTTCAACCATTGGCAGTAAAGTTTTATAAGCAGACAATCAGTTGGAATGGACTAAAATTGTATAACAAGAGTCGGACTTATGCAAGGTTGCAACGTCCTAAAGATGCTGGAAAGAAAAGACCAATATCGCATGGTCATGGAGAAATAAAACAGATAACATCACATGTAAGGAATTATGAAGGATAAGCGGCGATCTCACCATCCCAGGCTTGACATCGCAGTCATGTTGACGTAAGAATGTTATTAACTCTTCGCCAAAGAGGTGCTTACTCGTCTCTGATTTTTTTTCAGGCAATGAAGTACCCCTAGCATTCTCCAGACTGCATTTTATCACCTCCCAATCGGGAACATCAACGTACAGACATGTTATTCCCTGAAAAAAGCAAATGGTGGTCAGTACTGTTCACACCGACAGAGGCGACAAGAAAGATTACAAATTTTAGTATCCCTCCGTCCCAGAATAGATGTCTTAGGATTTTTAAATTTTGGATGAATCTATATACTAGATAGTGTCTAGATTCATCCAAATTTTGATAAATTTAAGACATCTATTTTAGGACGGAAGGAGTACTTACTACTAACCAGCTTCACTTGAATCATCCTTTTATATTCAGTATTTCCCACAACCAGTTTCTTCTCGGAGCCACACAGCCTGGTGAGCTTCTTGGTCAGGTGGTCGTCAGTCAATCGCCTCGTCAGCAAGGTCTATGGGGGTGGACACCTTGTCATACCTCAGGAAAAATTCCAGACTCTGAGAAAGAAAGAAATTCAAACCGGAACAAAGAAAAAAGCGTATCAAATATAATGCAAGTGTCCAAATAATGACAGGAGGCAGGGTACCAATGATGAAGAATATAGTGTTGGTTATGTGTTTGTTTGTAGTACAGTTCTCCCAGTGGTGTGAATCTAGATGCTAGTATTATACTATGACAACAGCAACCCGTAGCTAGGAAGATATGACGAAGTACTCCGACAGTGTTTTATTGGTGTGAGTATTATGTCTGGGCTCATTTCATCCATAGCTTGGAAGATATGTATCCACTTAGAAGAAATTTGTGCATATAGCAGTAGCCATAGTTAGGTATCAACCTGTGCTAATTAATACTCCCTCCAACCCATATTAGTTGATTCGAATTTGTTTAAATTTGGATGAATCTAGACACTATTTAGATATAGGTTTATCTAAATTTTAACAAATCCAAATCAATTAATATGGGTCGGAGAAAGTACTAAAATCTATACGCATATGTCTACCCAATCAAGAATGTTGTGAATTTTTGCAGAGCAATACTCCGTTCGAGCTGTTAACAAGAAGCGCAAGAAAATATGACAAAAACAGTAATAAGAAAATTAAAAAATACTAACAGGTGGCGGTAAGTTTGCCCAAAAGTCCTGTATGTAGAAAAAAAAAGGGAGAATCGATTAGACGATCTTGAAGGATTCTTCGTCGATGAAGAAGACAAAACTAAGTAGATCCTCGCAACCGCAAAACAAGTACCTCCACTGGATTGTTGAGACAGTCCCCGTCGAAAGAGAAAATCGCGAGGCCTGTCGGTGCTTCGTATAGAAGCATGGCTGACGAATTATCTTCCGATAGCTGAGCCATTGGTCTTGATGTGTCTCCTGCCATTTCCAAGTAGCCGAGAGGGAAAGGCCGGGAGACCAGAGGCGGCGCCGATGAGTTCTGGTGGCGACCGGCGGGATGGAAGCTAAACTAGGCAGTCGTCAAAACTCTGGAACGCGTGCGAGAAGTTGAGTCCGGCTGTAGGCGTAATGGACAAAAATAACCCAAACTCAAAACGATTTTACAAAATGACTTATCTGGAAAACTATTTTTCTGGACTAACTCTTTGGATAACTCTCAACAGCTAGGCGTTACACTCTACACTGTAGCGTCTTTCAGCTAGGCGCTATGCCCCTGCCAGCGTGACACCGCCTGACCCCTCCCTGGGCCCACCCGGCCGTGTGACGCACAGGCGCTATGCCTGGGGCGAATAACGCCCAGGCGCTATGCCCAGGTGTAGCGCTATCTGATAGACGCTACTCCTTAAAGTGTAGCGACTAGCAGACATGCGCTACACTTTAGGACTTAGCCTGTCGCGCCCAAGCCCCCTCCCCACCCCTCCCATTCACTCCCAGACGCCAGGAAGAACAGCAGGGAGGCGCCTTGCTGCCCCCATCTCCCCTCTCACTCAAATCCCTAGCAAAAATCAACAGATCTGAGGGATTTCACCGTGGATTTGCTTCTCCATCCCTCCCTCAAGGTAATCCCCTCTTTTTCCCTCTCTTTCATCCAATGAATCTTGCACATTATCCTCAAACCCTAGATCTAGTTGGATTCATAATATGACCTATTTGTGTATGTTTTTTGTTATTTGGAAGTTATATATTAGTTGTATTTTATGGGGAATAGAAGTGTGTTGTTGATTTGCATTGTGTATGATGGTTTTATATGGATTTGTATGGATGTGTGAATAATATGCTCCCATATTCTTTATAGTTTATTGTATAAACTGAAACAATGGCCACATACCACACACATTTTATTGATGTTTGGAATATATATGTAGGATGGTGTGGCTACTTGAGGATTACTATGATCATGAATACCGGGCATACTTGATGGCGGAGAAGCATATGGTAATAAAACCATGGTTGAACTTCTTTGTTTTTATTTTTCTATTGATTCAATTGTGTTGGAAAAAGCATAATGTTCGATCTTGTATGTATGCAGAGGCTTCGTCCCCTCAAGCTTCGGTCTCATGGCGCGTCTTCAAATGACATGTTGTACGACGAGCGGTACACCGAGTACATAAAGCGGCTAGGCCTCCTCCCTTTCATCACGCTTGTGAGTCGGTCGACGCTGAACATCAACGTGGCTGCTATCACCGCACTTGTCGACCGGTGGAGGCCGGAGACGCACACTTTCCACCTCTGGACCGGCGAGATCACTCCTACTCTTCAGGATGTTTCCATGATCTTTGGACTTCCTATCGCGGGGGAGCCTCTCTGTATGAGCACAGGTTCCGATGGGTGGCGCAATGCGATGCAGCTACTTATTGGCATGGCTCCTGAAGAACTTGAAGATAGCGCTTGTTCATTCTTTCGGCATGAAACTTTTGCTCCAATTGGATGTCGGTGTCTCTTAAGTGTGTCACCCTACGGTTCGTTAATAATGCAGACATGATCGAGACCCCTCTCGGATCAATAATCAGAAGCGGGATCTGGAGACCCATACTGACTCCCACACATTCAACGATGACTTTCTTGTGATCGTCGGAACCTTTTACGCTAGTATCTTAATCCCTTTGTTTCACGATATATTACATATCCGAGATTCGATCATCTGTATCTCCATACCTAGTTTGATCTCGTTACCGACATGCACTCTTTTCTCGTTCCCGTGATATAACATTCTAGTGATCAAATCACTTGCTTGCAAGCTAATCAATGTGATATCACCGAGAGGGCCCAGAGTACATCTATCCGTCATCGGGATGAACAAATTCTACTCTCGATCCATGAGCCTCAACATAACACTTTATTAGTTCTGAATCCATCTTTATAATCATCCTGTTACGGTGTGACGTTTGATGTTATCAAGAAACTCTTCCGGTGTTAGTGATTGACATGATCCCATGGTCTAAGGATTAGGATCACTTCATAAGTTGTTATAGCAATATAAACTCAATGACTTTGATCGTAATGCTATACTTCGGATGAATGTTCATCGCACCATTACACTAATGTTGTGATCCCGTTATTAACAACATCCAATGTCCATGATCAGGAAACCTTGATCATCTTGTTAATCAACGAGCTAGTTTATGAGAGAGGCATAACTAGGAACTTTTTGTTTGTTTATTAAACACACATGTATTAATGTTTCCGTATTAATACAATTATAGCATGTAAAATAAACATCTATCATATACTTGGAATACACATAATAAACACTTTATTATTGCCTCTCAGGGCATATTCCCTTCACGGAGATGACCGGCCTACAATGTTCAAATGCCTGAACACATTGCTCGAAAGCCCAAAATGCACGGCCAAAAACTCGAACTGTTCTTCCGTTTACAATCCTTGTCTTGTTCCCCAAAGGTTCAACCACATGAACCATGCTCGGGTTAGCATCGGCCATCGCTCCCAACAACCTTGGGATTCGGTTATAAGATTCCTCCCAATCACCGTACAACATCTTGAATGCGGCTTGCTTAGCCTTCCATGCCTTCCCGTACTTCACCTCATAGTTAAAGAGGGCTTTCACAAACTCCATGACCTACTTGATGCTCATTATTGGAAACGACGCGATGTCATTGGAAAGCCTATAAGCGAGGAACTCGGAAGTGAGTTGTCGGTGCTCATGCTTTGCATCCTTGCCATCCACCATCGGGCCTCGGCACATGTGAGTTGATATGCAACTAGATATGTGCCGATTGGGACCTCCCTTGAATGGTCTAGCACGCACAATCGAAGGACATCCTTCCGCCTCGCACTTCACCGTGTAACGCTTCTTGATATCCGAGTGCACGACCATGTAAGGACGATGATGCTTCACCGAGAAGTCCTTTATCCATTGCTTAAATTCCAACAAGGTCTTAAACCTTGATCCTTTGAAAAAGCCATTATTCACTTCATTGCCATCCCGGTAAGAACTTGTCCTTGGTCCAAGCACTATGCCTTTGCCACCATCAACCGTGGCTTCATCCGTGAGACTAACATCACGAAACAAAGGCACCCGATGGTCCTGCACCAATACGGTATGGTGGATTTCGGCCTCTCTAGCCGTGAACCCCTCCTCGTCAACTTCTTCTTCGGGACCATCATCATCTGAGTCCGAAGCATAGCCTCGGGAATACGGGAGTTCACGGTCCATGTCATGTTGAGTGATATATTTCTCCAAATCACCAACATTGTTGTCATGGAGTTCAACATCATCATCATCTTCACCCTCACAATCATCATTGTCCTCTTCCAACACTTCGTCTTGGTGTCTTGAAATCGGGCTCAATGTTTGGCTCAAAGGAGGTTCAATCCATAGCTCTTGCTCCACGGGTGGAGGACTCCTACTATCCAATGGGGAAGCACGACGGTTCAAGTACAAAGGTAATGAACTATCAACCTTCTTGGTGGCAAATAGCTCAAGAGCCTTGTCTAGTGATTCGTCCACCACCTCCTTATATGCAAGCCAACGAGCCTCAGAGAAGATACGCATGGTCTTCCAACGGATATGCATTCCAAAACCCACATTATGTCTTCCTTCCAACTCAACAACATCACATGGGTCCATCCATTTCAATTCAATCCTCACTTGCTCCAAGACCTCAGCATAGGTGGGACTACGCTCAAACACAATATCTAGCTCATCCGGGTCCGTTTCTATGTTGCCTTTCAAAAAGGCATCTTTGTCCACATGATGAACATGAACAATTCTTGACATCCCTAACACATAGAAGAATATGTTCATTAACTAACCATGACAAGATAAACAAAACTATACTAGACACGTTACCAAACCATAAAGCTAACAAGAACACCCTCTCTTACATAAGCAAACCCTAACGCTAACCCTAGCCATAACATTCCAATATACCAAACAATTTCATTTCAACAACCCTAAACCTAACTAAATGCTTCGTACACATCTTTATAACCAACATTGGCCAATGAATCTAACAAATTTCCAAACATTTCTCTCCAAATCAAATTTCTAGGGTTTCAAGCCAAGTCCAACCAAAATGAAAGATTTCAAAAGGTCAAAAAGGAGGGGAATGAGGGAGGGTACCTCTAGCAGCTGGGGAGAGGCACAAATCCACCAAATAAAGCTTCCAATGTGAGAGATTTGAGGGGGGAGAAGAGAGGGGAGAAGGGGGCGCCTCCTTGTTGTTCTTCTTGCTTGGGTCGAGCTGAGAGTGAATGGGGAGGGGTGGGGAAGGGGGCTGGGCGCGACAGCTTAAGTCCCAAAGTATAGCGTCTGTCTGCTAGGCGCTACACTTTAAGGAGTAGCGCCTATCAGATAAGCGCTACACCTTGGGCATAGCGCCTGGCCGGGTGGGGCCAGGGAGGGGCCAGGCGGTGCCACGCTGACAGGGGCATAGCGCCTAGCTGAAAGCGCTACACTGTAGAGTGTAGCGCCTAGCTGTTAGGCGCTACACCAAAGGGTTAGTGCCAGTGAAATAGTTTTTCAGATGGGTCATTTTATAAAATCCTTTTAAGTTTGGGTTATTTTTGTCCATTCAGTCGAGTCCGGCTAGGAAGGATATGCGCAGAGATTTTGTTGCCATAGCGCCATGTTAATTAATTGGGCGTTGCTAATCCGAACCCGTCAAGGCATGCATAGGCTTAAGATTGTTTACTCCTAGATTACCTTGTATATACTAGTACTAAGTACCTAAGCTTGATGTCTTTATCTTTTACAGAATTTAAACATGATAATAAAATCATTTTCTCGGCTTAACTTCGGATGTTAACATAATTTCGTCACTACTTCAGGTGTTTATTCTGGGATTTTCGCTGTTTATAAATCTCGCTAGCTATTCGTTTTTTGGTCTCCCTTGATAAGGACTTGTAGGTAGATTTGCTAAATCAGGGCCTTCAACAGTAGAACTTGTACTAGCGAAAACCTTGAAAAGTTTGTTCGCATCCGAAACTTCTCCTTCCTTTTACTAAGAGCAATCACATCGTGTGGTTGAGTCTAAGAGAAAAAACCAACTTGTGTCTAGCGAAAGAAAAGAACTTCACCGTTTAGACTCAACTAGTGGGACCCAGTCTGGTCCAATTTTTCCCACCAAACTTCTCCTCATCCTCTTGTGAACTGAATAGAAATAATATTTTATTTGGTTGGACTCTGTGTCTAGTACTAGGCTCAGTATAAAGAATCTTTTTCTTAGCCACCCTCCCTCCAATGGTTAGACATAGGTCTAAGATTTCTTAGACTCAAAGTTTTCATCACGCTGTGCTTGCTCTAAGACAACTCTAGCAGGTGACCTCGTATAATAGGCTTTTTTTTACTAGATGTATAATAGGTCTGGTGATATAAAAAATTGCAGGTGATGTATATTTTTGGTCCAAGTGATGCAAATATATATCACCTACTACTATATTACTCCTATAATAGGCCCTGGTCTACCAGTCTCTTGAGGACGTTCTCGCGCACGCACTCCCTTGCACCATTTGATCACGTGCGACCCTGTAGTTTTCACCCCTATTTTTCACTATAGCCGTTGAATGCGGTGAATTATTTTTTACTGCTTTCTTATCTGAATACGTCCATGACGGTTAGGCCCGTGTGTGTATATGGGGCCAGAGTTTCGATCAGAGAGCCACCTAAAGAAGCACGTCAACATTGCATCTGTGTTGCTCACCTTGCCCATACCTCGCCCGTCCTCTCTTCCCCTAGTATATCTAGAACGGCCAAGGGAGAGCCCACAACCGTCACGCTGAAGCCATCCCCCTCCCCCTCCCCTGCAGCTTCCCATCGACCCGCTATCAATTCCTGTTGTCCTCGCAACTGCCCCGCCCGCAATCCACCGGATCCGCCACCGCTGAGCCCCTCCCTGCCGTTCCCCCGACAAATACACACGAATCACCATCGAATCGTGATTCAGCGCCTTCGCCGCTTAAAGATGCCGCTCGTGTTCCTCGACTGGCTTCGTCATTATGGCTCTGCGAGACTCCGACCGATACTCGGTCGAGATCATCATCGACCACATGCGGTGGTGGATGGGGATCTTTGACACACCGGAGCTCGTCGTGCGTGTGTACGACTATGACTTGTGGATGTTCGGCAGGCCGTGCGTGGATATGAACTTCTCAGAGACGCGTAGCCTCGCCGAGGCTGAGTTCCTCGTGTCGCGAGCAGGAGAAGGAGAACTACTGCGTGTTTTTGCGGATTTGGGCTCGGGACCTCTCCAAGGCGACGATGGAAAGATTCGTCGTGAGCAACCAAAGCTCGTGTAGTTCGAGATCGAGTACTTTGTGACGAGAGAATCCGCAAAGAAGAGGAAGGCTGAGGAGGCAGTTGTGGTGTCGGCGTCGGCATCGGCAATAGGCCCCTCCACCATTGACATCTCGTCGGGATCCTCCTCCGAGTTGGAGCCGGCCGCTAGGAGCCCGGCTGATTCACGGGTGCATAAAAGAAAAAGGACGGTCAGCATGAGATGGTGTTTTGACTCACCGATGCAAATGAACCTAATAGGGAAAATACATAAAGATAAATTTCAGAAGAAAATGTCGTGTGTACATCCGAAGATTTTGTGTTCGTCCAGAAGTTTTCCAAAAAAGAACATTTTATATAAATTGTGTAAAAAGACAACAAATTTCCCAGAATAATAATATTAGGGCCTCAAAATTTAACTTTTTACGTGGGACATAAAAATATTATTTTCCTCTGCAAACTTATGTGTGAACATAATATGTCCGGACGTACATGCAATATTTTTTCTCTATCATTTGACACTTCGAAATATACTTATTCAAATAGTAAGTTTATTTGCAAACGCGAGTCGAATTGGATTTCTGTGCAGTCGAATTGGCTCAGAATGCCCGAACTTGGGCATGCAAATTCCGCCCACTACCCTCAGTAATAAAACCCCTTGCCCCTAACGGAACTACCATAACCTAGTCGCCGCATCTCGCGTTCACGCCACCGTCGCTGCCCTCCGCCGCCGACTCCACCCACACAATGCCGCTGCCTCCAGCCAGCCCCCGCCGACGCTGGTACCCATAGCCCCGCTACCTCCCCCGACCACAGCGACTCTAGCACTTTGCCAAGAACCAGTCGACGCCCTCCTCCTTCCCCCCTTTCCTATCGCGTCCCTCTGTGCAGGAAAAGATCTTCCGGATCCTCTGCGATTCTGCTCAGGTTCATCTTCTTCCTCACTGATCAATCCCAGTTACCGTTTGTGCCTGGTATTTTAGTTTCGGGTCTACGGATCTAGATAGGATATGTGGCGGAGTTAGGATCCCCAAAACCTAGGGCTAAAAGGAGCTTGGTTGAGCAGAAGAGAGGCGATTGTCCATTTTTTGCAGATTCGAAACTTGTGGTTATGCAGTTATGAATTGAAAGTTAGACAAATCACTACCAAACGTACAAAGTAGTAATTTGGCCCAAGCCTAGGACTGTAGCCTCAGTTGCCCCATGCCTATATGGCATGGGTGATTCCCAGGTGGTGGTTAGATCTGAGTCTTGCATTGTTAACAACAGTAGTCGAGTTCTAATTAGGCATATTTATGGTTATTTCGATTGGGTAGCATTGGTAGAAAAATTGTTTTGTTTCATGGTTTAAGCATGTGAGCTCCTACAGTTCTGTGTATTGTGGCTGCACTTTATCCTCTCCTTCAATGGTGTTTAGATTGTTGACGTATGCATTGCAACCAGACCACTTAATGGTGGTTTGATTAACTTCTGAGATCTCCGCAAACTCCTCTGTTGAAACTTGAAAGAGAAAAGGCTGGTTTCAGATCACTATCATTAGATCTTTGTTCATGTGCTACTGGTAAACTAAACGTCAGCATTATATGCTTAAAAGATCAAATCACATTTTGCTTGCCAACTTCGAAATTGTGTCCACATCAGTTTTTCTTGATGTATTCGGATCTATGTGTGGCTCTTCTGATCCTTCATTTTTCTACTTGCCTGTCCTCGGTAGTGGCTTTGAAGTAATTTTCTGCATTTGTACTTGTCTTTATATGTCAACCTCACATCTTGATATAGTTGCTATGTTATGGTGTATGTTTTCAAAAAAAAAGGGCACCATATAATACCCGTATAAAAAGCAAAAAACCTTAGCTAGCTCAAGGATCTAATTTTGATAATTATTCATTTCATTAGGAAGTAGGAACCAAGCAAAATTTTCAGTTTTTTCTTCCTATCATGTACAAGAGGCTTTTGCCCCTTCTTTTGCATTTTATTGTCTGGATAGCTGCAGTACATTTGAATATTCTTTCTCAAGCCAAGTTTGTTTGGATCCTTGTATATTGACATTTTCTGCCACTCTTGATTTGCAGCCAATATTGTTAGCCCGAAGTTAACTTGCTAGTAAAGCTGTTAGCCTGAAGTTAACCTGTTAGTAAAGCTGTGAGCCTGAGACATCCAAATATTTGTCCCAATCACTTGAGCAATCATAGAGCCCAAGCCTTCCTACTTTGGGGTAAGCCTCTTCTCTCAGATGACCTGAAGTGTTTGCTTCTCTCATATCCTTGAGACATCGAATTGATTGTTGTGTGATATATAAGGTATTTATTTTTCTATTTGCCTGACTTGTGAGTGGTGCTTCCTTAATTCAAAGCTCACACTAATTATATGCTGATTAAGTTTAGATACTTCAGAAATTCAATATTAAGGGTGTATTATGGATAAAAGGTGGTTGTCTCAGTTGCTTCTATTTACAAAGCTCTATTACAGTGGTGTAGTGTTTGCCACAACAATCTCATTTTAGCTAGTTGTAATGATATATTATTTTTCTAGTGTGTGACTGGGGATAGTATATCATGGTGGTACACTTAATAAGTTACTCCCTCTGTTCCACAATATAAGCCTTTTTAGCAAACTATTTGTGGAACAGAGGGAGTAATATATTGTCTGGGACCTCCAATGTTGCGCTCTTTTTAGTGAATTCGGAACCTGCCATTGGTTTCATTGCTGTGTGATTTAACGAACTGAAGGCAGTTGCTGGTTTCTTTTCCTTCTTGCAGTCATGCTTTGTGCTCTATAGTTTTTTGAGGGCAACTGTGACAGTGACATGTGCATTCTGCATTCTGCTTTCAGTTTTCTGACTAGCTCAACATGTCTGAAGGAGAGCAACGAGGCTGGATGTACAGTGGCTGGAGCGAACATCGGCGCCATACCGCTGAGTGGGTGCGCAACACAGATGCATTTCTCAATCGCGCTTTTCAGCTTATGCCTAACTCCAACGAGCTTGGAGTGAAGTGCCCATGCGACCAGTGCAGCAATAAAATTATGCAGAAGCAACCGGTGATCAGATCCCACCTTTTCAAACACGGTTTCATGCTAGACTATGCTAGATGGACTGAACATGGAGAGCCACCTGCTGTTAGTTCGACCAGAACAGAGGAGCCCCTTCACAGTAGAACTGAAGTCCCGCGTCTAACGTTTGTTAATGAAATGATGGATTTTAAATCAAAATTCAAGATTTCTGATGAATCTTTTGACGACCTCCTGGCTATAGTCCCAGAGGGCCATAAAGTGCCTGCAACTGTGCAGGAGTGCAAGAATTTGTTGAGTGGCCTTGAAACACCAAGTATGAAGACTGATAAGACTGAGGGGGAGAGCTCGAAGAGAAAACGTGGTCGTATACTTCGAAAGTGACGCGGTATGTCTACTGAGATTTATTATTATATCTATTTGTTGTACTGTTCAGATATCTAACAGCGTCTTTTGCAGCCAGGTGGCTGAAGGAGTGTCAGGTGGTGGCTTTGTTGAAACTGATACTGGTGTTGGAGTTTTCCACCAAAGCACGATTAGTTCCATTATGAGATATGTTTAATGCTGAAATCCCCCGTAGTAATGTTGAGTGTCATACTTTTGTTGATCAACTCGGTGTGAATTGATTTGAGCTCTCAAGTGCTAGTTAACACATTCATGTCTAAGCTCCAGGTTACTAATTAGAGACACCTACCATGAGGCAATGTATGAACTCTTTAAGTGCTAGTTCACGCATTTGCTGAATGCTTGCCATTACTGCTGAACAATTTCATGTGTTCAGTATGCTGAGTGATTATTTACGTGCTCTGTGTAATTGTTACGAGGGGACTTTAACTCTGTGTGACACAAAGTTTAGCATTTCATCATAAGCCAGCTACAGAATCTTGAAATTTTGCAAATGCCATTTATTTTCATATCAGACAGTGAGCATTTGGTTTCCTTGTTTCAATGGGATGGTTGGTTTCCGTAGGATATTGTCTCTTAGAGAAAAAATGAAAACCGACCAGGACTAGCCCTTGGTAATGATATAGTAGGAGCGGGACTTGGCGTTAGAATTTTGGTCGTTGGGGTGTGCCACTGCAAACCGTCCAATATTTGCCATTTACACCAAAAGTACTAATAGCTAATTGTTGTGTAGGAAATGTGCTAGATAGTGGAATCTATTTAAAAGTTACAAGAGTAAAACGTAGATGTGGCTAAATGTATTAGCCTGGGTATTTTTAAAAAATATTAGTATTTGCTTTGTCCACACATTCACTATCATTTAGTCATCAATGACAAGTAGACCTTTTACACACTTGGTAGTTCTCTTAAAGTGGACATATAGCATAAAAATAGGGCACAACTCTATTGTTGGATTTAATTGAGCATCTAGACACAAGATTTTGATCATGTATCAATTACAAGTAAAAAATGTTGCTAATTCTATACCATAAAATAATCAAAAGCAACATTGTAACATATTTGCAAAGAGCTTCAGCTATTGAACCAAATGGAAAAAAATCTTCCTAATCAGATAGTTCCCTTATTCTCCCACTTTGTCTGCCTTGAACTTTGTAACAAGACTGTCATGAGTGCTTCAAGAAAACTATGTTGCTTTTAGAGTGTTCATCTAAAATAACTTCTTATCATTAGAATCATCAAAAATTATTACATGCCATTAGATTATTGAAACAAACTCCTAATACACCGAACACTGTAAAAATGTAAATACATCCACCGATTGCCAACTCATAGGTACTATGTAGGTTTGCTATACTTCAAGATCCTAGTTGAATGAACAAGAAGTCTTGCACCTTTTGAACTATGGTCTGTGTGCTTGTTCAGAAAAAAAGAAGTATGGTTTGTGCGTAACGGCATGACTCTCAAGAACGACCACATGAGTACTGCCCCCCCCCCCCTCTCTCTCTCTCTCTCTCTCTCTTTTTCCCTCTTAGGTCTTAGCGTGCTTCATCTCACGATTAGCATTTCTTGATCTTTTCTCTTCGACCCTGTTGCATTCCACTTCTTGATTAGCATGTTGTAAACTGTCCTCTTTAGCTCTGATTTATTTCACCTCTAAGGCCATCTACAAGGCAAGGTGCTTAGAGATATGCTTATGAAAGTACATGTCTAGCAGACACACTTAAGGCTGACGGGAGAGCCAAGTGCATATTTCCCTCCCAAAACTTGTCGAGAAGTTTAGATTACTGACGGAATGACCATTTGGGTGTAAGCTTTCCCCTCCACAACAGATTGGTGGAAGGCGATGGTGTCCATCAGGGAAGACGGAAGGCAGCGGGGCAAGGAGCATGGCGAACATGTGGCCGTGTCAATTATGTGTTTCGTGGCAGCAATGCCAAAAACATGTTTGAAGATGGACCTCTGCAGCACCACACTTGGACCTGCAAAAGCTACTGAACGAACAATCAGTAGCAGTGCCCTGTGGGACAGCGTCGGTGTAGGAGATGAAGCTGTCACCCTAACCTCAAGCACACAATTGGGCACTGAACATTACTACTCCAGTGACCAGATGTATAACTTCTTTTTATGCTATAAGCTCCATATATACCTTTCCACTCCATGGTTTTTAATAAAAAAAGGCAGGCATAGGTCTGTTGTATCAGAAACATAATGCAGGTTGCCCGAACAAGTAGAAAAGCATGGAGTCATAGAAGTGCAGAACACTTGACCATAACAAAAGGGAAATAGGGTGTCGAGTCACTCATGAACAAGAACAGCATTTTCAATGAGCAGACAGTTGCAGCAAATTACAGCCTCCAAAGACCAGAAAAGAAAGAAAAGAAAAATTGAACCAAAAAAGGGTATCTATACAGAGCCCATAACAGCAAGTGATATGTCATGAAAATTGTTTTGTAGAGGTATACAGTGTACTAATATCTCAGGCAGCACAGAATTAAGTAAATATCTCTCTGACAAGCCAATCCAAAGTGGGATAAGCAAAGTAGAGGATCAAAGCTGACGGCAGCGCAAACAAAAATGTGATGAGAAAATACAGGAGCAGAACTGCAGCACTGGCAGGGACGGCATAGAGAACTATGAGAAGGAACATTATCACGAGCGGGAACTTGGACGTCAACTGTAGGAAGCACACCATAAGCTTGTAGAGGGAGACATTGAAGTTGTTGGTACTGTTAGTGTTGCCAACAACATTTCTGTCTCTGGCTGAAGAGATCTCTGCTCGTGCAGTAGTGGCTCTTCGGTGGTGTTGACTTGAACTGGTTCCGCTACTGCAAGGACCTGATGAGTGGCGCTCTTCGTGACCAGAGGAATGGTACTTAGCTCTCTCACCATTCATGCTCTCAACCATCCACAGCAGAAAGTAGTTCTTCCGGGGGAACTTGAGATTTCCCTTGTACACCAGCCGGAAAGATAATAGGTTGCACCATGGACATGAGATGAAGAGAGGCAGCTGGATAGGAAGGGTTGGGAACTTGACAACGGCCCACTGAAGACCCAAGATACAGTTCTTGCACATTGTGTGACCACACCACAAGACATAAGGAACATTCTCTACAATGTTGAAAGATTCGCAGCATATTGGGCATTCAAGGCCTTCCTCTCTACTTGCACATGAAGAAACATCGTCATCAGAGCAATCTGGATTGGATGGCTGTGCCTTTTTCTTTATGCTTCCAGCTATGGCATTTGATGCAAAACTCCACATGTTGAATGAGGAAGAGCTGATAAACTACGTTTTGTGCATCTGCAATCCTGTTGCACAGCAAAAAATCAGAACACCTCACAAGCGAACAAACCCATACCTACATAAGACACATTTTCTCCAGTAAAACTGACCAATACTACTTATGTTGAGAGGAAAAAACTCAACTGTAAGATGCTTTTACAGATGATAAAAAATACGTCAACAGATGCAAAAGCCAAAAAGTCTATCAAAACATAAAGTAGAAGACCAACTGACAAGGCAGGCAATGAATTATAATTAACTACACAATCATGTTTGCTTTTGAAACAATAATACAGTACCCAGGTGCATTAGCAATTCCACAAACCACATAGCAAACACACAAGTGCTGAATGTACCGAGTGAAGTTACTGACTGCTTATATACCTACTGGCTACTGCAGTCGAAATGAGAGATTAGTGACATGATGCATAGTTGATTAGGTGGCTATTTTCTCAAGCAGCTTGGTAGCTACCCTGAGTCAGAACATACAGGTACAAATTTTTAGGTGCATATGGAACTTCCAAAATAAAAAATGAACCATAAGATAAATTTGCAAGAACTGCGGTGTCTTTTTCTCCTTTGAGAACACATGAGAAACTCAGCAGGCAACAACTCATGTTTCAATGTTATTAGTATAAACAATCTTAGTGCTGGATACTAACCATGAAGGAGCATTGTTCACCAGTTTCAGTAAGAATGTTTTAGACAAACTGCATCGTGCTAGCACATACAAACTTGTAGTGATGGTTAAAACAAATGTTTATTATTAATGTAACATGTAAAGTAGTACAAACTAACTAGGGAGGGCCACTATGGGTTACGTTAGATCATCTAAGTTTAATGCACATTAATGGAAAATAGATATTGTCAACACGTTGTTCTAACCCTTTCGGCACAGCCTCCGAAGGACTTAGAGCACATTAACTGGATCTAAGGTTCAAATAAATCCTACAAAGTCTACACATGGATCATACACCATTTGATAGTTGCAATAAGGAGCCACTGGACACTTCTTCAGAACATAAATAACAAAATGCAAGACTACGAGTATAGTTCAGCCCTAAATGATTTTTGAAAGCAATAACAGGGTTCTGGATTGTGATAAACTGCTAGTACACCTAAATTGAGTTGTTCTAATGTGTTGCAATAGACACAGATTCCTAAGCAAACATATGGTTCCTGGTTTTCAGACAACATGGGAAAATAAAATAGCCATTTGTATCAGGACATGGATGCCGTAATAGCTTATACCTGGTTCTTGTTTCCCTTGTTCAGTTTCCCATTCCAGTTTTGTACTTATTTAGCCTTTTGGACCTATGCTGGATCTGGTATGTTGAACACACTGGTTTCGTTCGAGTAACGGAACCGGGAAGACTCCTTTTGGGGGGCCTTGATGATCTAAAAGAATTTGTATCATGAGTCTCATGGCACGTTCACCATCATACAATATTCAGAGCCTATTTGGTAGAGCTTGACATCAACAGGTCTCATGACTACTCAAACAGTCTCACTTAGAGATGATTTCTAGCAAACCAAAACTCAGCCATGTTTAGATAACTGAGACTATCTATGCCCTACCTTCTTCAAATATTCAACAGACCTAGAATCCTAAGCAGGAATCAACATCCAGTTCCCACGGAATCACAGCATTATCCCATCCAGCCTACCGGTTACTCCTCATCTTCGGAATGCAAATTACCATCGTGCAAGGCATAGAGATTCCCCTATTATTATTTTTACTGTTGAACAATCCAACCAGATATTTCGTACCTACACGCGGCCATGCTAAATCTCAAATCGGGGAGGTCTCCCCTCCCAAAAAAAAAAAAAAACCGTCCTAGGGTGAAGAAGGATCAGAAGCCGACAGTTCAACCACGCATGTATTAACGAGAGATTCCGTAAGACCGTAACATCATTAACGCGCAGGAAGGAACGGGAAACGAATCAGGACAGATCACGTGGGGGATTCGGGAAAGGGAGAGCTGGCAGCTTACCAACGAGAACCCGGATCTCTATCAGCCGCGGGGCAGGGGGGAGGCGGGGGACCCCGCCGGGAATCGCGCGGGCCCTGCTAGGAGGCGGTCATCTCGGCGACGGCCGCCGCGACGGGTGGGGCGGCGGAGCGGCGGCGTGGCGGTCGGGGTCGAGGGGAGGGGGGCGACGGAGTGGGGAGTGGCGGTCGGGCGGAGACGATGCGTAGGGAATGAGAGGGGTGGGAACAGGGAGATGATGACCACCCCTCCCGGTCCCAGCCGAGCAATGCTACATCTACGGACTCGTTCTACAAAAAATTTCTACGGGCAACCAACTTGTAGCAGAGTAGATCAGTACGTGCTCCACGTTTTAAGGAAGAAAAAAAAATCAGCCCAAACAGCTGCCTCCACGTCAGTCCGTAAGAAAATTCCGTAGAAATGTTTCCGTAGGTGTAGGATTATTGGTCCCAGCCCTCCTGATGTTTCAGATACGTTCTTCCGTACGTCGGGAAACTCGGTAGAGGCCGCGGTAGATCTGGAGCGCTCGTTTTCCTTTTGGACGATCTGGATGAAGCCACGTTTTATAACTGCTGGTGGCAAAACGTAGTGACACCAGGTGACGAGAAAAAAATAAGTTTGACCAGTGGTCCAAATACATTTGTCCCACCGTGTCGTTTAATCTTTGGCAGTGCATCCACATAGAAATGTACTCATTTCTAAAAAAAATAGAGATGTACTACTGCGTCAAGAAGTAAAAGTTCTCGTTTTGTATGTTTTTTACTTTAATCAAAATTTACTTTAAATATATAAAAAATACTGGTACAAAATTAGTATTATTAGAAAGTGTGTTTCAGTATAAATCCAACAATACTAATTTTATACAATTTAATTGAATATTAGTTGTTCAATTTATTTGATTAAACTTTGATTTAGAATGTGTGTCCGTCTTATTCCTTAAATAGAGGTAATACTCACTAAAAAATAAGTAGGACCATTAGTCTAAAACCACGAACCAAACATTATCTTAGACTAGCATCAGTGGGAGTGGTATCATACACTATATGCATACAAAATGCTTATATGTCACCGCAATTAATGATAAAAGAGATTATGTTACTATCATAAGTAGATACATACGGTATCATAACACATAGAACTAGAAAAACTAATTCTAAATAAATCTTATACATAATTTTATATTAAGATTCTATAAAATAATAAATATACTAAAATTATGATACTACTACATGATAATATGCATTATGAAGATGATGTCATATACGAGTATCATGTGTATAATACTACCACTCTCTCCGTTTTAAGAGATTTGTAAAAAAATATATCTAGACTTTTTTACTACGTATGTTTATACTAAAAGAAGTCTAGATACATTTTTTTCGCAAAGCTAAATGGTCTTATATATTTTAAAATAGAATAAATATATAATACTTCTCATTATGACTAGTCTTAGCCCGTCAGTCAGACGATTTAAAAGAAGATAAGCAGGGCTGATAGCATTGGCCCCGTTGTGCCGTGTAAGTAAGCGAAGGCATCTCATCTAGTAAAAAATAGTATAGACGGTGCATCCAACTTCAAATGTGGAAGCGTTTGTGGCAGATATCTCGTTTCTTCGATAAGGAGGAAAAGAGGAAGTGATGTCGCGTCGTGTCATGGTCCTTGGACAAAAGAATGTCCTAATCAAAATCATGTATGGCCATCCTCTTAATCAATTGGCGGTTGGTGTATGAAGGCTCTAGTGGAGTGTAGTCGTATTGGTCTCCGCTGGCTGCTTATGAAGTCAGCAACGCCGGCCACCATGTCTCCTGCCAAATCAATTTAATTGCGTGGAGGCGTCCGGCCGGCGGTGTGCATCGACAGGAGTGAGCATCCACGGTAGCTGTTAGATCTAGCTTTCCTGCATCCATATGATGTGGTGCATTGTTGGAGTGGCGGAGGGACGTTTCTGTTTTGATTGCAACGTGTGCTGGTCGGCCCTTTAGATCGATAATTTGGTCTTTTCGTTGTTCTTTATATCTGACCAGATTATTTTCTCGGTGTTGCTGGATTCGCTGTTTTCCGTGACGGTGTCGAGCCGTGATGGTTTCTCTGAAACGAGAATGCTGGTCTACAGATGATGGATTTACCGTTCTTCCCTGACTGCGTGGATGGAAGGCGGCGGATCTTGGTGTAAGATAGCACAAGGACGTCTCCGATCGACGTGTCACAATAACATGTGCCTCGTCGCGTGCCGCAGGCCTATTCATCGACTAACAAATCCTTGTTGACGATGGTGCTTTTTTTTATCTTGCAATGGTGGAGGCTCGCTTCTCTTCTGGCGTTTGTTTCGTCTTTAGATTTGATCAGATCATTTTCTCAATGTCCCTGGTTCGTTGTTATCCGCGACGGTGTCGGCGGCGGAGGCAAGGTGGTTTCTTTGAAACGAGGTGGTGGATTTACCGTTCTTCCCCGACTTCGTTGATGGAAGGCGTTGGATCTTGGTGTAAGATAGCACAGGGATGTCTCGGTCGACGTGCCACGACGACATGTGCCTCGTTGCGTGTAGCAGGCATATTCATCGACTCACAAATCCTTGTTGACGATGGTGGTTTTTTGGATCTTGAAATGGTGGAGGCTCGCTTCTCTTCTGGCGTCTATCTCGACGCTTCTGGAGTTGGGCGGCAGACGACGGCTTCGGTGGTTGCAGAAAATCATAAAATCATTTTGTATTTCTCTTATTGATTTTTGATTAATCAACTCTAAAAAAAGTATTGTAACATATATTTTGTATGCCTAGCACCGCAACGTGCTCCTCCTATAAATACAACACCACAAGGCTCGGTATCTGAGTACTCTTCCTACCTGGTCACACTGCGTTTTACATGGTATCATGTCTGCTCTTGTGTCAAGAAAACTGGTCGCCAAAACCCTAAAACCTATCCCCATCGCCAAAACCTTCCCGTTGTCTGTGATGGCTATCTCATCATCACAAACTAGGAAAACAACTATATGTAGGTTACATACCCGTCGCTCACCCAGATATGCATGTGCCACTGGTATATACTCGTGGCACACCATAAACAAGTTCGTCACAAGTAACTTACCTATGGCACATCTCTATCCGGTGCGCCACGGGTATATTTGCTACCTCTGATGTACTAGTATGGGGTGTGCCACGACTATGTGTGGTCACCCCACTCCCTCTCGCGCATCATGGATCGCCTTTTTAGTCTTTGGAAAATAAAAGATAATGATAAAAGGTTTATAGAAGAACCAGATGAATTGAGATGGGAAAATATACTCACCTGCACAGTGCACTAGTGCACCGGTGGGCGGTGGACGGCGGAGGGCTCTGCTCGCTGATTGGATATTTCCTCTGAACCGACGTTAAGTAGAGGTGGGCGGCGATCTTGTGAGTGTGGCGGCGCCGCGCAGGTCAAGTGGTGAAAATGACATGTGTTGTTTCATCGTTGTGTAAATACGGCCAATTAGGGTATTCCCATATCCTTGGCGTATCATGGCGGTATTCCTCCCGTATCCATTATAGTTTCTTTCTTTAAAGTGAAAAATCATACGATACATATGGGATACATATCTCCGGGTATCCGAAGGTATTCATGCTGTATCCAACCATATCCAAGCCCCAATACACCAACTATCGACTATTGACCTGATTAGACGTGGGTTTGCTTAGATGTTGGGTTGTTAGACGTCTAACACTTTGTTAGCGGTAATCTGAGACTAAATTAGATTAGATGGCTTAGATTGTTTGAATCTATCAGTTTCTGTCTTTTTATATTAGTGGAGATGGATACGATGAATGGTTGAGCATTTTAACCTACCGAACTAACGGAGCGAAAGTACTGGATCAAAGCCAAATAGACCAAAACCGGAAAAAACAGTAAAAAATCGGTCTAGAACACTATATAACCAAAATTAGTTCGGCTCATTCGGTTTTAACTCACACCTAACCGAACAGACCGAAGAATCCGAAAATAATCAGAAGCAGGTCAATTACACGCATTTGGTTAATTTCTGAACACCGATCGGTCATCGTTTGCTGAAAACCAAAATTAAAATTATACTGAGAAACTGAATGCTTCGTTTTTTTTTAGGGAACTGAATGGTTCGGTGGAACTGAATGCACGGGACCAGTACGACGGAAATGGCCCATGGTCCGGGAACGCTCAGCGGTCGCCAGGGGCCGGTATTGTCACACACTCGCGCCTGGTTCCTTGGACGAGGTGGGCCTGGACGTCAAGGGCCCACAGGCCTAGTAATCATGGGCTGGGTGCCAGAAATGGGGAGGGCCGGAGGGGGAAGGAGAGGGACATGACATCCAAGACTCTGCTCGGCTGGTTGCTCCTGTCTCCTACCTATCCGGTGGACGGTGGCCGCTCTCCACAACCACAGGTGGCGGAAGGCGGAGGTCCCCGAGAGAGACGCCATGCGACCGGTGAAGAGGCAGCGCCACCCCGTGGCCGTGGACTCTAGCCCCGGCTCCGGCTCCGACTCCGACTCCGACGGCGACTTCGTCAGGTGCCGCGCGCGCTTTCCCTTGAACATATCCTCCTACAGCTTCTCTCCTTCCATTCTGTGATGGTTAATTTGTGGCGGATGCAGCGACTTGAGGGAGATCGCGTGCCTTCTACGGCTGATCAAGAGCGGGGCCAACGAGGATGAACAGAAGATGTGCCAGCAGGTTGTCTCCAGGTGCTGGGGAATACTTTTCTTCATCTTCACCTCTGATTGAATCTCTTCTTATCTCAGTATATATGTGCTACCGCACAATATTCCCGGATCTGCGTGTGCTAAAACCTGTTTCGTTTGGAGTGACTTACATTTCAGGGTCACGAGCGCAATATGCAATCAGTAAGTATCTAGGATCATTGCAACGTTTGCCATCTGCGTTGGCTGAATCTGTGATTAACCCAGGACCTAGATTCGTTTGGTGATACCTCTCGATTTTTTGCTTGCATGCCAGTAATAATGTCATAATGTGATGGTTTGCTGAATGCTGGGTTCATTCTTTTTGTGTGATGGTATATGCCGTGAGTTGATTTTCCATTTGGCCACATGTAGATTCACTGTTTCATATTGACTTAAAGTTCGTTTCGTTTGGAGTGACTTAAAGTTCAGGGTCACTAGCGCAATATGCAAACAGTAAGTATCTAGGATCATTGCAACATGTGCAATTGCGCCATCTGTGTTGTCGGCTGAATCTGTGATTAACCCAGGACCTAGATTCGTTTGGTGATACCTCTCGATTTTTTGCTTGCATGCCAGTTATAATGACATAATGTGATGGTTTGCTGGGTTCATGCTTTTTGTGTGATGGTATATGGCTTTATTTGCAGTCAGTTGATTTTCCATTTGGCCATATGTAGATTCACTGTTTCATACTCCTATTGAACTAAAGCATCCATACACTGTATACACATCACGGCGCTCAGGTTTACTTTATATTTCTTACATGTCACCAGCTGGCCGTGTTGAGTATGTTAATGCGATGCTTGATCTGTTAAACCGGAACTTTTTTTTTCTGTGGTAACATGCAGTTGTGAAGTTTGAAGCTCATAGTGTTGATGCTTTTTTTTTCCACATTTCTCAACCTTACAGTGTTGCGGCCGATATTCAGACTATGCTTGAAGACACCAAGTTGAAGTTTGAGAAGGAAAGGTAACTCTATTGCTTGTGGACTGTGAAACAGTTCTCATAGTTCCTGCCTGTCCCTTTGCATGAACAATTGGAAGTGGATGTTCAGAACGTGGGTACTCATTGTGATATTTATTTTAGGTTCAGAACGCCATGGACAGTAAAATCGAAAAAATAAATACTAGACAGACTGAAAAATGTGAAATATCTAGGTTCTAAAGACAGTGTTCTATTTATTTTAGGTTCTAAAGACATTGTGATATTTCCATGTGCAGGCAAAATTTGCTGAAAGTACTGTCAAGCACTTCCAAGGAGGTATCTGATTATAATTCTTACAGACACTTGACCAATTTACTGTTTTTACCTACGATTGGATGATGGCATTTGCACTATTAGCAGTGTGAAAGTTCGCTGAACGAAGAGTACACCAAACTTCAAGAAACATATGAAATGTTCTCTGAAGAAAAAGATGCACAATTACAGTCCTTCAAAGGTATGTCAAATAAGAGCTAGCTCTCATTTTCACAAGTATATCTTGGGCTTCAATTAAATATCAGTAGGATTATGGGGTATTATGTGATCGTTGTTTCTTATTGGTATTCTCAGCTGTATACAAACTGTGGTTCTTGTCCTTTATAAGTACATTTGATTTTGGTGCATATACTGTAGTGTCATTTTTTGTCGAAATTTACTTCTTTGTATAATTAAAATGTGTGTTATTACCTTGGTAAAAAGAAGGGTATTGTTGCCTGACTGCTGATTGTCAGCACAAATTTGCATGATGTTCTCTTGAAGAGCTGTGCAAGTCTTATTGATTCTGCAAACATAATCAGGCTGTTGCTGACATGTCGAATGTCTTGTTATGCAGACCTATTCTTACAAGTTGAAGTTGAGAAAAAGGAATTGCTTGAGCAGTATGAACACTACAGTAAGTACCTAGAGCTTTCATGCAGATGGAACGATGCTGCTCTTACACTTAATTCCTTCGACCAGGGAAGGAGGAGACAGCTACATTATCTGAACTTGGTGACACCGTCTCGGAGAAGATAGCAGATGTGAAACCATCACCGAAGACGAAGAGGATGAAGCAGGTGTTGCAAAATTCACAACTGATTGCATTTCTTAGACCATGTTACGTCTCAATCTGAATCACAGTTCAAATTTCTATTCCTTGGCTTGATACACCCTGCTTCTGCAAAATACTGCATTCATTTTTTGCAGGATGACAAGTTCTTCATCATCTTCCGCAAGTCAATTGGTTCAATTCTTGAGTGCGGATCGGACGACGACTTTGACCTTGACAATGAGTGACGTTGCTCCTTTGCCAACATACTAATCCTTTGAGGCAACACATACAGAAAACATTTCTTCGTTCTTCCTTTATTTCCTCTTTTTAGGTTAATGTTGTCTCCTTTAAATGATATGTTAGAGCTTCTAGTGAATCTTATTTATAGGTGAGAAAGGCTCTGCAGAGGCCTAAGAGTTTTTTTTTTTTTTGAAGACATTGCCTCGGAATCAGTAGAAAAGTGTAGCGTAAATTTGACTTAGAGGTTGGTCTAACATTTCAGCTTTTAAACTGGCTTCGACCTAACCTCCTATTGGGTCTGCCATTTACCCTTAGCAATCTGTCATTTTCATTCTTGCTTGATGCAAGAAAAACTCAACATTACATGTGGTTTGCATCATTGCATGCAATCACCTAAACTTGCCAGATTAAACTATCCCAACCATGTTTAAGCATTGTAGTTCTAGCCTTCTCTAGGCTTGCTTATGGTTGCTAATTGTGTTGTTTTAACTTCTATTAGTATTTATACTCCATTGCAGAAATAAGCACGTGATAGAAAAGGTTGGTCGGGCAAACATGATTATCATTATATCCACATGATGACAAAATGATGCTTTACACGTTGTTATCCACGGTATAAAGTTCCCTTTTACTTAGCACAAAACAGTTAGCTACCATATTTTTTCTTTAGCTCAATGTAAAGCCCTTTTTTTTTCCTCTTCTCCTTTGTATACAGTCAGCTTCCTTTTTTTTTTCCTTGTATCTCGGAGAAGATAGCAGATTATTATTTTTTTACATGAAGCCACAGAGAAAAAAACACACACACACACATAGCAAACTCAACAGAACGGAGAAAGTTGGTCTCTCCTACGGCGACGGGAGACATTTTCTCGTTCAGCTTTATCTTATTATGACTGAACAAACACCACGTGGATCTGGAAGAGGCGGGGACACGCAAGAACAGGGCAGCCGGAGCTAGCGCGCGGCTCAGTGCTGCCCGGGCAGCTTCTCCTTGATCTTGTCCATGAAGCCTTTCTTCTCGCCGGTGGCGCCGGTCATCCCTTGCTGCCCGTAGGCACCAGTTCCCGCGGCCGTGTGCTGCTGCCCGTAGGCTCCGCCGGTTCCTGCCGCCATGTGCTGCTGCTGGTTGTTGTCTTTGTGGCCGCCGCCGGGAAGCTTCTCCTTGATCTTCTCTTTCATGCCCTTCTTCCTCCTCCCGCCCATGCCGTCGTCCTCCGAAGACTGCAAGAAACACACGGAAATTAAACTAAATAAACACACGCGCAGGAGACGATCTGAGGGGACAGAGGCACTTACGGAGCTGGAGCTGGAGCTGCCGGAGCGGTGCAGAATGCCGCCGGTCTTGTGCTCCCCCCTTCTGGGCTGGAACTGCCCACCGGCGCCGGCGCCGGCGCCGGGAGCAGCGTGCGCTGCCGCTGTCCCCATGCCGCCGTCATGCCCGGCCAGCGGGAACGGGTTGCCGTGCTCGTCGACGCGGTTGGCGGGGTTGTCGCGCTGGCCTTGGAACTCCATTTTCACCTGTTAAAAAACTGTCCGCTCGGTCTCGATCGATCTCCTTTGTACTCTTCCCAGATGAAGGTGCTGGCTAGCTTTGGTCTTTGGATAGCAGACGGCTCTATATCCTGATGCGGAGGTGTGATGCCGGAGGGGTGATATTTATACAGCAGCTAGAAACCGACACAGGGATCGTAACGGGACTCCTCGGCCGGATGGCAACGGCCCCCGGCAGGGGTGTACGTGTGTGCACACGAGGCGAGTCGGTTGTCGCGGTGGACATAAACATAGCCTGCACACGTGTGAGAACGCCGCGGTGCCCGGTCGTGTCGGTGGCGCCACGTACGCATTCGACTGTTCTGGAAGCTCGTGACTCGACGGACAGATATATCAGCTCCAGGTTCTGTTTTGGCACTAGTACTTTCGAGCAGCGGTAAATATCCCTCCTGCTCCGGTCGACCGACAAAAGCGAAAAGAAAATAGCCAGTTCACTCAACCGGAGCGCATTTTCACCCTTTTCTCTTCCGCCCAGGACAATGCAATCCCCCAAACCCCCACCCCCACCCCACAAGGAGGGGTTCCTGGCACCATCTTTACTCTCCAATTATTGGAGATTCGTGTATCGTGTTATACGTATTACAAAATAACCCTCCCACCTCATCGTTCAGGCCTGCTGCAGTTTTTCTATCTAACCCCTAAAGTTTTCAGATATTATAAAAAAAAATCTCTTGTTTGTCTCCTTACAATCGATAGTCTTCTACACGTTTCTGTTTCTTTTTTACCTTATTTTTCTCGTACAATTTCAGGAATATTTAACAAATTTTTATGTATATTTTTAATTCTGAAAATAAAACATGCATAATTTATTTTTTCAACAATCTCTTTTGATAATTTTTATTTTTCTACTTTTTATTTAATAATGTTTAGACACTTTTACTTTGTTTCATCATAGATTCAGAAGTTTCATACAAGATTCACACGTTTTATAAACTTGTTTCTGCCAAGAGATATTCATATAACTTTTTCACAAAATACATGTATAATGTCTGTTTCTTTTTCACCTCATTATTTCACAGAATACATATTTCGTTGCTATATGAAACCCTACACATGTTATACCGAGAACATGTTTCTTCAAACAATCTGCATAATGTCTGTTTTTTTTTCACATCATTTTTTCTTGTAAAATTTCACGAATATTCAACTTTTTATGTACATTTTTTATTCTAAAAATGAAACTGTATAATTTGTTTTTTAACAATCTTATTTAATAATTTTTATTCTTATACTTTTTATTTAACAATATTTAGACACTCTTACTTTGTTTCATCCTAGATTCAGAAGTTTCATACAAGATTCACATGTTTTACAAACTTGTGTCTGTCAAGTACAGAACTTGTACACTATTTTTTTTAAAATTTATAAATATTAATATATATTTATTATTCACTAAACATTCCAGATTCATAAATTTAATCGACATTTTTTTCTACACACACCTTTCTTTTTCTTTTTCACCTCATTTTTCTCTTAAAATTTTAGGAATATTCAACAATGTTTTTATGTACATTTTTTATTCTAAAAATGAAACATGCATAATTTGTTTTTTGAACAATCTTATTTGATAAACTTTATTCTTGTACTTTTTATTCAATAATATTTAGACACTCTTACTTTGTTTCATCATAGATTCAGAAGTTTCATACAAGATTCATATGTTTTACAAACTTGTTTCTGCCAAGTATAGAACTTGTACATTAAATATTTTAAAGATTTGTAAATATTAATATATATTTATTATTCACTAAATATTCCAGATTCATAAATTTAATCAAAAAAAATTCTACACACACGTTTCTTTTTCTTTTTCACCTCATTTTTTCTCTTAAAATTTCAGGAATATTTAATAATGTTTTTTATGGACATTTTTTATTCTAAAAATGAAACATGCACAATTTTTTATGGATATTTATACAGTGCAGATCATACATTCAAAATCCAAAAAACATTAAAGATTCATACAAGTTTTAGTAGATTATTACACACATGATTTAGTCTAGCTATAAGCAAGATCAAACATCTGTTTCATACATGTGTCACCTATAAGATAAAACAAGTAGTCTCACGACCTTAATCTGATATTAAAAATCATTCAAAAAATCATACAAGTTTCATCCATGAACAGAATCTGGAAAGAGGAAATACATGTTTCATCCATGAACTAGATATGGTTATTTTTCATACACGTTTTCAACATCACTTTTTAAAAGATTCATCCAAACAAGAAACTCAAATTAAGATCCAAGCACAAATGAAAAGAAAGGATCCAAACATGAACAAAATCCATACAAGATCCGTGTCAAAAACTTGATAATACATTATACCATGAATTTAATCAAGATTCAATAAAGGAAAAGTAGGGGCCCCAGATCCATGAATTTAAACAAAATTCATACAATAAAGATTCAACCATGAATTTAATCCAAACAAAATATTCAACCACGAATTGGATCCAAGCATGAAGAAAAACCAAAAGAAAAAGTAGGAGCCCTAGAAAAACCACAAACCGGATCCAACCACAAACTGGCCGCGTGGGCTGGGGGTTGGTGTGGGCCGGTGGGGTGGTCATCCTCTCCCCTGGACTGCGGGTGAAATACAAAAAAGCAGGAGGGCTTAAATATAAACGTGCGACAGACGATTGACTGCATTGACCTTGCACGGATCTCCAACAAATAAATGGTATAGATGGTGCCGAGGGCCCAACCTAGGAGGGGTAAATCCACACTCCTTCCGCCCAGGCCTCCCCGACCCAAAACCAGCGGTTTTGCCGGTCGGAGGTGGCGAAGGGGTAACACCGGAGTAGGTAGGGCTAGTCTATGGCTAGTTTTTGCAAATATGGCTGTGTGTGGGAGTAGGCCGTCGATGGTTTCCAGATGCTATCGGCGCATCCTGATGTTCTTATTCCTCGTGGCTGTGTTCCGGTGGCTGGGACGGCTACCACTGGAAGGTCAGAGCCCAAGCATATTTGACAATAAAGCTGAAGTCTAGAGCCATCCTCTGTTGCTGGTTGCGCGCATGGCGGCAGAGGTGTCGGTGATGACGTTATCCCTTCTATGGTGGAAGGCTCCGACGCCCTCAGGTACAAGCTCCTCCAATAAGCGGGTTGTTCGGCGGTTTATAGACACCGATGAAGAGACCTTGCCCCTGGCCGGCAGTGGAGGTGAGGGGTGCAGGGTCTTGAAGTCCTTCGTCCTGATCTCGGACGGGTGTAGGGTCTTTCTGTTGGAATTATGCCCTAGAGGCAATAATAAAGATGTTATTATTATAATTCTTGTTCATGATAAAGTTTATATTCCATGCTAGAATTGTATTAAGCGGAAACTTTAATACTTGTGTGGTTTGTGAACAACACCGTGTCCCTAGTACGCCTCTATGGACTAGCTCATTGATCAATGATGGTTAAGGTTTCCTAACCATAGACATGAGTTGTCAATTGATAATGAGATCATATAATTGGAGAATGATATGATGGACAGACCCAAACTAAGCGAAGCAATTAGATCGTATCATCGTATTCATCTTTGTGAAGCTTTTCCTATGTCAAATATTGTATTCCTTAGACCATGAGATAATACAACTCCCTGGTATCGGAAGAAAGCTTTGAGGTCATCAAACGTTATCCTATGAGAGGGTGATCATAAAGGTGTCTCTCAGGTGATCAGAAAGTATCTGTTGGGTTGTATGTATCGAGATGGGATTTGTCCCTCCCAAGTCGGAGAGATATACTTCGGGCCCACTCGGTAATCGATATCAACACCGCTTGCAAGCATGTGGTTAAGTAGTTAATCACAAAGTGATATCGGATTACGGAACGAGTAAAGTACTTGCTGTGAACGAGATTTAACTAGGTATGACGGTACCGACGATCAAATCTCGGGCAAGTAAAATATCGCGAGACAAAGGGAATATATATATGGCATTGATTGAATCCTGGCATCGTGGTTCATCCGATATGATCATCGATGAATGTGTGGGAGTCAATATGGGTGCCCAGACCCCGCTGTTGATTATTGATAGAAGATCATGTCTGCATATTCTCGAACCCGCAGGGTCACACACTTAACGTATCTCGACGCTAGGATAGATTGGATAATTGGTTTATGAGTTTTTGTTCGGAGTCTCGGATGGGATCCGGGACATCACGAGAGGTTCCGGAATGGTCCGGAGAATAAGATTCATATAAGGCAGTTTTTGGAGTTCGAATTGTTCCGGTTAATCGGTATTGTCTGGAAGCTTCTAGAACCTTCCGAAGGGGACCAACGTGGCCCCACCTTCCGGAGGGGGCATGGGCCTATGAGGGAGTGTCCTGGCGCATTGGGCCAGGGCACAAGGCCCCATAGGGCCCAGCCGATCCTATAGGGTTTAAATCGTTTAAACTAGGGATATAATTTCTAGAAGGAGGAGAGTCCTTGCCCACTCCTCCCTCCCTTGGCCGCCGACCCAAGGCTTGGAGGGCAAGGCTGGCCGCCTCTATAAATAGAGGCTGGTGCGCCTCCCCACACCTTGCCTCCAATCCTAGTTGCCTTGCTACCCTCCTCTCCCGATTGTTTGTGGCGAAGCCTGCTGTAGAAACTCTCCACCATATACACCACGCCGTGTTGTAGATCCAATCTATCTCCACTATACTCGCTGGTCCGAGGAAGGAGGAGACGTCGAGGTGCTGCACGTGTGCATCTCACGGAGGCACCGCCACTTGTGGTGCTAGATCGGATCGGATCGCGAGGAGGAGAAGCGAATACGACTACATCACCCACGTTCCGATAACGCGTTCATTGTCTTGAATCTTCAAGGGTATGAAGATCTAATCCAATATATCTCGTTGATTGCATCTCCTAGATTAGATCTTGGCTTTCCTCTCTTCGCATCCGTAGAAAATTTTGATTTACTATGTCGAAACCCTTCATTGGTATCAGAGCTAGATCTATGCGTAGATGTGTTTCACGAGTAGAACGCAACATGGTTGTTGCGGGCGTTGATGTTTTCTCTTGCAAGCCTCTTGTTTGTGTTCTTCTTATGACGCGGGATAGTGAGATTGAAGCGGTCCAGGCCAACCTTACGCGAAGTCGTCATGAGACCGGCTCCGCACTTGACGTGTGGCTTGTACCACACATGCGGTGGTGGATGTCGATTTCTCTCACTATAGTTGTCATGGGATTAACACCGGAGTTTGGCAACCATAATATCACCGTTGTGGCTTTCCGTAGGTAAGAATCGTTCTTAGCATCTACTCCCATAAGCCACGTAAAACATGCAACAACAAAGTAGAGGAGTCTAACTTGTTTTTGCAGGGAGTGTTTTCTGTGATATGGTATGGCCCAAGATGTGATGTGTATATTGTATGCGATGATCATGTTTTGTAATGTTTCACGACTTGCATGTCGATGAGTACACAATCGGCAGGAGCCATATGGTTGTCTTTATAATTGTGTATGACCTGCGAGTCAACTTCTTATACGCCATGTAATAGCTTTACTTTATCGCTAAGTAGTTAGCAATAGTTGTAGTTGCTATTCGTGGTGGAGGCAATCATGGTGGAGTGATGGAGATCATCTTAGGCCGAAGCAAAAGATGGAGATCATTGCGAGGATTGGATATACCATGTCACATAAAGTTATATGCATGTGATGTTTATCCTTTTATGTATCTTATTATTCTTAGATCGCGACGGTAGAATTATAAGATGATTCCTCACTTAAAGATCAAGATAAAACTGTGTTCTCCCCAAGTATGCACCGTTGCGAAAGTTCGTCGTGTCCAAGCATCACGTGATGATCGGGTGCTATAGACTCTACTCACCTACAACGGGTGCAAGCCAGTTTTGCGCACGTAGAAATACTTGGGTCTAGCTTGACGAGCCTAGCATGTACGCACATGGTCTCGGAACACAAGAACCGAAAGGTTAAGCATGAGTCATATGAATGATATGATCGACACTTTGTTGTCCACCATTGAAACCACATCTCTTCTCGTGATGATCGGATTAGGTGTGGTGAATTTGGATCGTGTTCAATAAACACCTTCAGGGATGTTGTATCTAGTATGAGTTCATCTAGTAATTTGATTAAGTTGAACTATTTATCATGAACATAGTCTAAATTGTACTTGCCAATCAGTAGATCACATGGCCAAGTCCAACTTCAACTTCAACGTTTTTCCGAGAAGGAAAAGCTTAGAAACAATGGGTCTAACTTCACCAATTGGTTCCGCAATCTAAGAATCATTACTCGGCGGACAAAAGGACTATGTCCTTGGGAAAGCGTTAGGTGACCCTCCTGCAATCGCTACGCGGATGAGAAAGCTGTCTATCGTCGCAAGAAAGATGATTATGGTGTGATTAAGAGCACCATGTTGTTTGCTATGGAACCGGAGCTTCAAAATTGTTTTGAAGAGTATCCGGCCCTTCGAGATTCTCGAGGAGCCGAAACCATGTTTCGCACTCAGCCCGTTCGAGAGATATGAGATCTCCGAGAAGTTCTTTAAGCGCAAGATGGAGGAAGGGAGTTCGTTAGTGAGCACGCCATTAAGATGACGGCTACACTCAACGGCTTGAGCAAGCTGGAATGCACGATTCCAAAGGAGCTCAAGATTGACGTTTCTGCAATCACTCCTCCCGGCTACAAAAGTTTTGTAGTGACTCATAATCGATTGGTTCCATCGATACGATCACCGAGCTCTTCGCAAATCAAGGTCGGAAGTGGACATCAAGAAGGATAATCATGTGTTGATGGTCAACAAGCCCTCCTTTAAGAAAGGTAGGGAGCAAGAAGCCCTTCAAGAAGAGGCGGCAAGCTTAATGCCCTCCGAGAAGAAGCTCGGTCTGGTCCCAAGCCTTAATCGAGTGCTTCTATTGCAAGGACAAGGGTCACTGGAAGCGCAACTGTCCGAAGTACTTAGCGGACAAGAAGGCTGGCACCATCAAAGGTATATTTGATATACATGTTGTTGATGTTTTCTGTGGCATCCCGCAAAACCACTGCTAGAAAATCGCGTTGTTTTTGTGCATTGCATCGCCATCATCTTGCATTGTTTGTCTACATTAATTTTGAAAAGCCTAGTTCTGTTTGTGCAAACACCCCTTTTTATTTTAAAGGCAAAACCCCGAGTGTATCGGATATTTTATTTTCCCTAAAAACTATTTGCAAAGTGGCTTTGTTTTAAATTAAACAGAATCAAATAAACACAATTCTAAACCAGCCCCCTCTAAATCCTATCCCCACCCAAATCTATCCTACCCACCGACCGCAGGCCGCCACCTCACCCTCTCACCCAATCTGTACCCACCTGCCACCTCATCAATCCATACCCCTTTTTCCCCTCTCCTTTTCTCACCCCAGCTCTCCCTCACCCCTCTCTCTAGCACCCGGGCCCCACCCCACACCGACCCACTCAGCCTCACCCCTCCTCCTCTTCACCCAGCCGGGCCCCACCCCCAGCACACAGCCCCACCCTGGCCACACACACACACACACACGCCACAAGACACCTTGCCCATCTGACCCTTCCGCCCTGGCCCCACCACGACCGCCTCTCCCACGCGCCGCGTCCCCTTCTCCTCTCTCCCCGCGCTCATCCCCGACCTCGCCCGCAGCCACCGCGAGCCCTCGCCCGGCCCGCCTTCGCTTCTCCCTCATTTCCGCCGCCTCCTCACTCCAAGGCTCGCCCACCTCACCACCGCGTTTCCAGCCACCGCTCGAGCCCCTCACCGCTCTCCTCCTTCGCCCGCTTCGCCGCTCCCTGAAGGCCGCCGCTAACCATCACGCTCCGCGCCGCCAAACCGCTCGCCATTTCCCTGACGCTGTCTCTGCCGCAGCCTTAGCAGCGCCCCTTCCCTCGCCGCCGCGCTGCCGGGTTGCCCTCGCCTAGATCAAGGCCCTCCTCTCTCGCTGCCAGAGCTCGCCGCCCCGCTGTCGTCGCCAGCGCCACCGTTCGACCGCCGGTCGCCTCTCGCCTCTGCCTAAGCCGCCGCCTTCACCGACCTCGCCTCGCTGGCTCGCGCCCGCCGCTGACTCTAAGCGCCGCCACTTCCTCCGGCGCCACCGCTTCTCGCCGCGACCGTTGGCCGCGCAAGCTCTGTCGTCCTCCAGCGCCCGTCACGCGCGTCCCTGAGGCCTCCTGCTCGTGGCCGCATCCGCCGCCGCCGGCCCTTGCCATGTTCCTGTAGCCTGTCGTTTGCGTGATGCCCGCTGTTGATCACACGGAAACCTTTGGGCATGTTGCGTTTGGCCAACCTGTTTCTATGAGATGCCAATCGTACCCTGCCAAGATCGACATCGGCCGAGCAGATTCGATGAACCCCGGGTGACCATCCGAGTTCGCCATCGACCACAAAGTCGCAGGCCGAAGCTCCCCTTCACGGAAACCAAGCTCTCCTGACGGACATGAAGACCCTCGATCCCCGGATCCAAACCCTGATGTTTCGACCCGAAGACCGATCCCGGCGTTGAGGCCGAACCAGACCCTCGATGACTGCCAAGATCACCCACCCGGATCCGAAGACCGAACCGGTAACCGCCAAGGCCGTCGTCACGGATGCACCGAGTTCTCCATCAAGGACACCAAGACCGTCGACATAAAACCAAATGACGTCAAGCACTTCATCCCGGACGCCTATACCGACTTGATGGCGCGGACCCGACAAGATCTTCACCACGACAAGAACGACAGCAACCAGGGTGAATCCGATGCCCCCGACACCGAACCAAGTCCTTCGTTCCGGAACGCCAAGTTCTCCCCTTGAACGCCATGACCGTCTACGCGGGCCCGAAGACCGCGGATGCGCCAAGATCTACCTCAGATATCCGAGACCGATCCGTCGAACCCTGAACCCTGAGCCCGACCCCGAACCCCCGGAACCCCCAAGTTCGTCGAGACCCCCTAATGTGTGAACCCCTTCCGAAACCCCGTTTTATAATATAATACAACTTGCGGCATATTAACTTGTCACACTTGCATGCATACATTCATGTGGTTTGGGGGCCTTATGTCGATTCACCTTATAATTAAATATGGGGCCCATATGCGGGCAAATCTAGTCTCATATTGGCCTCATTTAAATTTGTGTAGCGAACCGGTGCTATCTTTGGTCTTGCTAATTCAACATTTAATTTGCAGGGGTTCTAAACAACATGAACCATTTAATTAATTATCGGGACCCCGGTTCCGCTTAATATGACCTAATTGCATCGCACCTTTGCCATGTCATGCATCATACATGCATCATGCCGATCTTCTGCCGTTGTATTAAATATTGCATCCGGTGTTTCTTCTAGCGTTTTGCTTCTTCGCGGATAAGGCCATTGAGTTGATGTGAGATTCGACCCGATCTTCGGATGAATCTTCGGCAATGTTTTCAGGCGAGCATCTCCCCCTTTCTACCTATCTTACTTTTCTAGTATTTATTCCCTCCTGTTGATCTATTGCTATCTGTGTTGCGATGCTCTAGTTTTCGTACCCGTGATATCCCTTGCAGCCCTATATTGCCTTGGACACACCCTATTACCTGTTGTTTGGTAGATAGTTGGACTCGCGCGTCGTAGTCGCTTGCTCAAGTGCTGTTGCGTGTTGTCAAGTGCCACAGTTGTTGGAGTAATGCCGCATGTTTTGATGTTGGAGATGGTCATGGCTTTACTTATCGTTCACTTTAATTCCTGTTTAACAACTAAAATTGAAGTAAGCAGAGGCATCGGTGGGTGATAGATAATATTTGGTTTCCGAACGCCCACTTGTGTCCCGTAGGACCCCGAGTACTTGATACCTGTTCCTTGATTTATCGCGCTATCCACATCCGGGAGGATTATGGGACCCCCCTGAGCCAGAGCTTGATTCAGTCTTATTTCTTGGGGCCACAAACTAGTTTGAGGTTTTATTTACTATCCTGTACTTATGCCATGCTACTCCTGTTTTTACGATTGTGCGACAGATAGCACCTGTACTATTTAGGATCGGGACAAGATTCCGCGGTGTCGACAAGCCCAGTTTTGGGTTCCAGTTTCACTGACCGTCTACCCAAACCTTGAGTCCGTCTCGAGCTAGCTTACGTTATGGGTAAGACTTCAAGGGGTGGCCCCCTGAAATATTTCTGAATCCTGTGATTGCTTTGTCGTGAAAGCCTCGTTGGGTTTTGATTTGGTTTTTCCGAGGTTGATCGAGCGTGTGTAGCTATTGGTGCACCCCGGCCGGGTAAAACTTTCTGAAAGCCGTGTCCGCGGTTATGGACGACTTGGAGCACAGTATCTCGATCATAGACAACTATAACTAAAGTAGTGCTATAAATTTGACTTTATAATGACTAGTAATCAGCTTCATCATAATGGAATGGCTAAATAAAACTGCCCACAATTGCTTGTTTGGTTTGTCGCTTGCGACAATTGTATCTGACTAGTAAGTATTGCAACTACAACGGAATGACTAAATAAAAGTACCGACAACTGCTGTGTTTTGGGTTATCTCATGCTACCTGTATCTGATTAGTAAGTGTTGAAACTATAACGGAATGGTTAACTAAAAGTGCCCACTGCTTATTTTATCAGGACGATTATCTAAACCTGACTAGTAATTGCTGCAACGATAACTGAATAAGTAAAATTGCCAACTGTGTGAGTTCCTCGGTTGACTTCCTCGTCTGGTCTCGAGGGGGAAACACCAGGATGGGTTTGCTTGATGTTAGAGTCAGGTTGGTTCCGAATAGGTCTTTCTTACCCCTCTCTGATAGCCGCCAGTCGTATCGAGTCTCTATAGGTTGTTCGATTGCATCTTTGCCGCTTCGATCCACCATACCTCAGTGGCGAGGACCGCCAATTCTAGTCTCGCCGTGTCTTGGCCTCAATCGACGCTCCTCTTTTCCTTTGCCCTTTATCGGCACCTTTTGTTTAAGCAGGTTTTGAGATCGACGTCGTTAGCAGGGTTACCCTTCCGGCTTGGCCTGGGCAGGGTTATGTACGCCATTGGTTATTCTTCAGGGCTCTTAGCCCCATTTGCATCTTGTCCGTAGCTGGACGCTATATCGTTCTCAAGGTGATTTGGATCTTTGTCTTTGATATCGTATTCTTGACTCATGGAGTCGCTGTTATATATATATCTGTTCTGTGGGTCCCATCGACGACTGTTGTGTAATGTTATTACTTCGTTTTCCACCCGCACGAAAGTGCCTGGTGGGCACCTTTGAATCGTTTCTATGCAGGTTTGGCGGGTTTCGCTAAAGCTTGCATAGGTCCGATTCTGAGGGTGTTGCATTTTCCTTACTAGCCCTCGTTGTAGTGCCTGAGTATTTGATACCGGTTCAGTTGCTAATATTTGTAACTCGAAACAGGAGCTACGGAATATACGGCGGCTTGCGAGGGATGAGGTGACGATGCGCGTTGGCAACGGATCAAGAGTTGATGTGATGGCCGTCGGCACGCTCTCCTTAGTTTTACCTTCGGGATTAGTTTTAAACCTTAATAAGTGTTATTATGTGCCTGCGTTGAGCATGAACATTATTTCTGGATCGTGTTTACTGCAAGACAGTTATTCATTTAAATCGGAGAATAATAGTTGTTCTATTTATATGAGTAACATCTTTTATGGTCATGCATCTATTGTAAATGGTTTATTTCTTCTAAATCTCGAAAGGGATGAAACACACATCCATAACATTGAGGCTAAGAGATGCAAAGTAGATAGTGATAATACTACTTATTTGTGGCACTGTCGTCTAGGTCATATTGGTGTAAAGCGCATGAAGAAACTCCATTCTGATGGACTTTTGGAGTCTCTTGATTTTGAATCATTTGACACATGCGAACCATGCCTCATGGGCAAGATGATCAAAACCCGTTCTCTCCCAGATGATGGAGCGAGCAACGGACTTGTTGGAAATCATACATACCGATGTATGCGGACCGATGAGTGTTTCGACGCGCGGTGGATATCGCTATTTCCTCACTTTTACCGATGACTTAAGTAGATATGGGTATATCTATTTAATAAAACATAAATCTGAAACATTTGAAAAGTTCAAGGAATTTCAGAGTGAAGTGGAGAACCATCGTAACAGAAAGATTAAATTTCTACGATCCGATCGTGGAGGTGAATATTTGAGTTATGATTTTCTCACGCATCTTAAAGCAAGTGGAATCGTTTCACAACTCACGCCACCCAGAACACCACATCGCAATGGTGTGTCTGAACGCCGGAATCGAACCCTATTAGATATGGTCCGATCAATGATGTCTCTTACTGATTTGCCGTTATCATTTTGGGGTTATGCATTAGAAACCGCTGCATTCACTTTAAATAGGGCTCCATCTAAATTCGTTGAGACGACACCGTATGAACTGTGGTTTGGTGCTAAAACTAAGTTGTCGTTTCTTAAAGTTTAGGGATGCGAAGCTTACGTCAAGAAGTTGATGCCGGACAAGCTCGAACCCAAAGCGGAGAAATGCGTCTTCATAGGATACCCTAAGGAAACTATTGGGTATACCTTCTATCACAGAACCGAAGGCAAAGTGTTTGTCGCAAAGAACGGTTCCTTTCTTGAGAAGGAGTTTCTCTCGAAAGAAGTGAGTGGGAGGAAAGTAGATCTAGACGAGGTTATTGAACCTTCTCTTGAATTGGAGAGTAGCGCAGCACCTGAAATTGTTCTAGTGCCGCCTGCACCAACAATAGAGGAAGCTAATGACAAGGATCATGAAGCTTCGGACGATGCTCTTGAGCGTCGCAGGTCGACAAGGTCGCGTGCCCCTCCTGAGTGGTACGGCAACCCTGTCTTGACTGTCTTGTTAGTAGAAGACAGTGAACCTGCGAACTATGAGGAAGCGATGATGAGCCCAGACTCTGAGAAATGGCTAGAAGCCATGAAATCCGAATTGGGATCCATGAGCAAAAACCAAGTATGGACTTTGGTGGACCCTCCTAGTGACCGAAAGGCCGTTGAGTGCAAATGGATCTTCAAGAATAAAACGGACGCGGATGGTAATGTTACCGTCTATAAAGCACGGCTTGTCGCGAAAGGTTTTCGACAAGTTCAAGGTGTTGACTACGATGAGACTTTCTCTCCCGTAGCGATGTTTAAGTCCATTCGGATTTTATTAGCAATTGTTGCGTTTCATGATTATGAAATATGGCAGATGGATGTCAAGACTGCTTTCCTCAATGGGAACATTGATGAAGAGTTGTATATGATGCAACCCGAAGGTTTTTCCTAAGGATGCTAGTAAAGTATGCAAACTTCAGCGATCCATTTATGGACTGAAGCAAGCATCTCGGAGTTGGAACCTTCGTTTTGATCAAGTGATCAAGAGTTTTGGATTTGTTCCAAATTGCTACGAAGCTTGTATCTACAAGAAAGTGAGTGTAGATCTCGGTGGTCGCCGTATCATTAAAAAAGATGACATATTGATTATCGGAAATGACATCAACATGCTTAACGATGTGAAGAGTTATTTGAACAAGTGTTTTTCAATGAAAGACCTAGGTGAAGCTGCTTATATATTGGGCATCAAAATCTATAGAGATAGACAAAGACGCCTGATAGCTTTAAGCCGGTACATACCTAGACAAAGTTCGAAAAGGTTCGAATGGATAAGGCAAAGAAAGGTTCAATGCCTATGTTGTCGGGTAAGATATTGAGCAAGGCTCGGTCCACCACGGTAAATGATAGGGAAGCTATGAGCAAAGTGCCTTATGCCTCGGCCATAGGTTCCATCATGTATGCCATCTTTGTGTACTAGACCGGATGTGTCCAATGCTCTTAGTTTGACGCAGATATCAAAGTGATCCAGAGTGGAACCTTTGGACAGCCGTGAAGAACATCCTAAAGTACCTAAATAGAACTAAAGAAATGTTCTTAGTCTATGGGGTGATGAACGACTTGTCGTAAAGGTTACGTCGATGCTAGTTTCGACACCGACAAGGATGATTCCAAATCTCGACGAGGATACGTTTATATTTTGAATGGAGGAGCTGTGAGTGGAGAAGCGCAAGCAAAGCGTGATCGCGGGATCTACAAAGGAAGCGGAATACATGGCTGCCGAGAAGCGTCAAGTGAAGGAGTTTGGATCGAAACTTCATCATCGAAGCTTGGCGTGGTTCCAAGTGCATTGGACCCACTGGAGATATTGTGTGACAACACTGGCGCCATAGCACTCGCTAAGGAACCAAGATATCATCCAAATACCAAGCATATCAACCGCAAGTTTCATATAATCCGAGATTATATAGCAGATGGAGATCCGAAGATTAGCAAAGTACATACGGATCTGAATGTCGCAGATCCATTGACTAAACCTCTTCCACGTGTAAAACATGATTAACACCTCAGTGCCATGGGTGTGAGATTGTTGCCAGATGTAAACTAGATTATTGACTCTAGTGCAAGTGGGAGACTGTTGGAATTATGCCCTAGAGGCAATAATAAAGATGTTATTATTATAATTCTTGTTCATGATAAAGTTTATATTCCATGCTAGAATTGTATTAAGCGGAAACTTTAATACTTGTGTGGTTTGTGAACAACACCGTGTCCCTAGTACGCCTCTATGGACTAGCTCATTGATCAATGATGGTTAAGGTTTCCTAACCATAGACATGAGTTGTCAATTGATAATGAGATCATATAATTGGAGAATGATATGATGGACAGACCCAAACTAAGCGAAGCAATTAGATCGTATCATCGTGTTCATCTTTGCGAAGCTTTTCCTATGTAAAATATTGTATTCCTTAGACCATGAGATAATACAACTCCCTGGTATCGGAAGAAAGCTTTGAGGTCATCAAATGTCATCCTATGAGAGGGTGATCATAAAGGTGTCTCTCAGGTGATCGGAAAGTATCTGTTGGGTTGTATGTATCGAGATGGGATTTGTCCCTCCCAAGTCGGAGAGATATACTTCGGGCCCACTCGGTAATCTATATCAACACCTCTTGCAAGCATGTGGTTAAGGAGTTAATCACAAAGTGATATCGGATTACGGAACGAGTAAAGTACTTCTTTGTGAGCGAGATTTAACTAGGTATGGATGCAAGCGATCAAATCTCGGGCAAGTAAAATATCGCGAGACAAAGGGAATATATATATGGCATTGATTGAATCCTGGCATCGTGGTTCATCCGATATGATCATCGATGAATGTGTGGGAGTCAATATGGGTGCCTGACCCATTGTTGATTATTGATAGAAGATCATGTGCGCATATTCTCGAACCCGCAGGTCACACACTTAACGTGTCTCGGCTAGGATAGATTGGATAATTGGTTTATGAGTTTTTGTTCGAGTCTCGGATGGGATCCGGGACATCACGAGAGGTTCGGAATGGTCCGGAGAATAAGATTCATATAAAGGCGGTCAGTTTTGGAGTTGAATTGTTCGGGTTAATCGGTATTGTCTAAGCTTCTAGAACCTTCCGGAAGGGGACCAGCGTGGCCCCACCTTCCGGGAGGGGGCATGGTCCTATGATGGAGTGTCCTGGCCGCATTGGGCCAGGGGCACAAGGCCCCATAGGGCCCAGCCGATCCTATAGGATTTAAATCGTTTAAACTAGAGATAGAATTTCTAGAAGGAGGGAGAGTCCTTGCCACTCCTCCTCCCTTGGCCTTGCCCAAGGCTTGGAGGAGGGGCAAGGGCTGGCCGCCCCCCCTCTATAAATAGAGGGCTGGTGCGCCCCCTCCCCCCCACACCTTGCCTCCAATCCTAGTTGCCTTGCTACCCTCTTCTCTCCCTCCCGACTGTTTGTAGGCGAAGCCCATAGCAGAAACTCTCCACCATATACACCACGCCGTCGTGTTATAGATCCAATCTATCTCTCCACCATACTCGCTGGTCCGAGGAAGGAGGAGACGTCGAGGTGCTGCACGTGTGCATCTCACGGAGGAACCGCCACTTGTGGTGCTAGATCGGATCGGATCGCGAGGAGGAGAAGCAAGTACGACTACATCACCCACGTTAAACGAGCGTTCATTGTCTTGAATCTTCAAGGGTATGAAGATCTAATCCAATCTCTCTCGTTGATTGCATCTCCTAGATTAGATCTTGGCTTTCCCTCTGTTCGCATCCGTAGAAAATTTTGATTTACTATGCCGCGAAACCCTTCACTTTCGGCTGCTGTGGCGAGTTTTTCCAAAGAGGCGGCGAAGTGCCAGCCTCTGATCCACGCCGAATAACGGTGGCTCGCGGTGCTAGTAAGGCACTTCTTCAACCTCCATTGGAGGCCTGGTTCTGGTGGCTCGACGAGGTCGTCCCATACTGCCCTCTTCCCAAGTGGCTTGATCCCTGGTGAAGGTGACGGCGTCCGGAGTTAGGGCGCATACATCGACATCGGAAGAGAGAGAGAGAGAGAGAGAGAGAGAGAGAGAGAGAGGACTAAATCTCAATTGTGATCTTAGATCTAGGGTCCTCTGTGCAAAATCCAAGGGCTTGTGTGTAATTTTTGTTTTTATGGGAGGCCCCTTTGTAATCTGTATCTCCATCACTTTGACTAATGCAACTTTCTAGGTCCTTCGGGACCACCCCCGGTTCAAAAAAAAGTTGACTCAACCACATGGGCGGGTATTCCTTTCCGGGAGGAGGCACAAGACTAGTCATTCTCATCTACTAAGGGAACAATGAAGGTTTAGACTAGTCACAATGAAAAGTATCATATAGTATCATGCGTATGATATGATACAATCTTCACAATGCATAATATCATGTAATAGAACCATAGTCTTAGTGTATGTTTTGTTTTGTAGTATCTCAATGTAAATTTGTGTACAGATTTATTTGGGATTAGTTTTTATAGTTCTATATGCTATGATATCGTATCTATCTATGATATCAACACAATCTCTTTTATCATTAATTGTAGTGACACATAAGTATTTTGTATTCATGTGATGCATGATACTACCTATGATATCTCCATTGAGCCTAGTCTTAGAGTTGCCCTTGTGGTAGTATTATAAGTTGTATCATGCATGCCATCTTGGCAAAATGATGATATAGCACAATAATTAATGAAGAGAGATGTGCTAATGGTATCATAATATGATACGGTATCACAACACATACAACAAGAAAATTTAATGTCAAATACATCTTGTATATCAAATTTCATTGAGATTCTACAAATAATTAAATGCCATGAGACTATGATACAACTAGATAATACTAAGCACTATAGAGATAGTATCATACACCAGTATCATATATATGATACTACTAATTTGATACTTCCATTATGACCAGCCTTAGAGACTTGACCAAGACTATCTGTATGCCATTACATAAGACCTACCTCCTGAGTTATCTTTTACCTAAAAAAAGACCTACCTCCTGGAATTGCATAACCCATAAATGTTGCACCGGCAACAAAAAAATCATCGTCTCATTTTTATCCTTGTTATGATACATGGATTATTAAGTACTAAGGACCCTTGCATCGCGTTCTTTTCAAATTTCCCACGAAACGAAAGAAGGGATGAAGGGCATAGCGAATGACTTTTGGATCACCAAAAGAACACTACCGGAGGCCTCACATTGCAACACGTCTCAGAGTTTGTCGAGTACGAAGATAACGAAGGTTCACCTTCTCTATGGCATGTCGGATGATATCATGAAGAAACCCACTATCTCGGAACTTATATGGCGAGATCGGCATATATAAGACTCAATTCGAAGTCACATGACACCCTCTCCCCCCAGTGCAAGTTCTTTGTGTGGGAAATTCTTTAAGACCGGGTTGTGGACAACCGATTGTCTCAAAGACGTGGATGGCCAAATTGCGGGCTTTTCAACTTCGTAAGAGGGAGGATGAATCAACAGCGTCTCTCTTCTTCAAGTATCGCTCCACCCTTTGGATTTGGACCATGCTTGTTGAATGGATTAGCCTTCATTCCATGGACACGTAGCATTGGGCCTCATCACCATGGTCCAAAAATGGGGGGAGGGGAGGGGCGGGGGATTTTGTCATCTACACAAACAACACCCCAAAATCATTGGCATCGCTTATCATGCTCGTCTCTTTGGTGGTTTGAACAAAAAAATGTGATGTTTTTTGCAAAGTATCCATCATGCCGACCTTGGTATTAGAAAAAATCAAGTTAGAGGCGTCGTTGGAGTGTTGCGGGTGCTACACACTTGGGTTCAATTATACCGAGAGAGTGGGATTTTGTATTTTGACATTTACACTCGATTTTCCTGTATGTAACACTCCTATTATTTAATGAGATGAGGCAAAGTTTTTGCCTCCATTTATAAAAAGGCACATCCTTCCTAGGATTTCTCTTTTCCGGAGCAACCTTTGCCCACCATTCTTGGATGGATGCTTCATTTGCCCATTGCGCCGGGTTTCAGGTGTGGAAGCCACCCCAAGATAGAATTTCAGTCCAAATCCGGGTGGTGTACCTACACATGAAAGGAGATGATCCGCCGTCTCTTGGACTGAGTTACAAAGTGAACAATTGCCGCAATTCGGCCATTCCCTATTTGAAATCGCTCCGCTATCCAAATCCTAATACCAACCGAATTGTATTTGGATTGTGCCCTTGTTTTCGAAACAGTACTTGTCCATTGTGGTTGATGCAATGCCCTTAAATTGTATCATGTAGGCCTAAGAAGCAGAGTAGTTTCCATCACTTATAAACTCCCATTGGATTATTATTTTTTGCGAAACTCCCATTGGATATTGTCGTAGGTCATGTGGGTGAGATGAACTTCAGAGCTATCAGTTCCCAAAGAGTGATAAATTGCTGAATGTGGTCAATGTCAAAACCATCGTGCACGTTGTGATTGTTGATCCAAGAATTATCCAAATTGTCTTTCTGACCGTCCAAAATTTTGCTTTTTGTTTTTTCGAAAGAGCTTTGGGGCAATAGGCTGTTTGCCGTACCATAGAACTAAATAAAGTAGGCGGAAAAACACTGGTATTATCCCCAGCACCGCTAGAGAGCGGTGGACGAGATCAGCACCGGCACTGTCACGTACTCCCTCCGTTTAAAAATAAGTTGTTTTAGGTTAATGAAGCTAATATATGTAGACATCTTTTAATGTATAGGCTCAAATAAATTTGAACACTAAAAGATTCTAGGCATATTTTTTCTATAAATCTAAAACATTTTATATTTCCAAAGGGAGGGAGTACATGTGGTGCTCTGAAGACTGATGCATCATCTGCATTATCGCTTGCTGCTGCTCAAAAACCTGTTCTGATCTTCACCTTCAGTCGGTAGTAGCTGTAGTTTTAGTTTTGGTTTGCTTTTGGAAAACATTGGTTTTCGAGTTGTAGGTCTGGGTTAGCCGCAGTCAGATCAGATAGGCCGAGATTTGTCTGAACAAAGTACAGAGCAGCAGACACCAGCAGCACCGAAAGAGTGAAGATCTCAACAACGTCGTGTCGTGTGCATCTCAAATGCAGTTCAGGGACCGACACGTACACGAATGCCAAGTTTAATTAAGTACTCCAGTGCTTGTACACGAATGATTCCTAAGATTCGCTGCTGCCGCTGTCTCCGGGCACCAAAACGGCGAGGGCCACGCAGAGAGGCACGACGGCGTAGGCGCCGAGCTTGAGCAGCTCCTCGGTGTCCCTGGAGATGGCGCCGATGCGAGACCAGTCCCCGCTGTACCTGCAACCACGCACGCCGTGTAGTCGTGTACCCAGCAGGCAGGCATCAGTAATAATCAGCAAGACCGAGCAACGGAAAATCTCCAACCTGTTTACACGGGTGCATGCGTGCCAGCTGATGAGAGGTCAGCTCACGTACGTACCCGGCGTCGACGAAGCCGAGGGCGAAGAGAACCGCGCCGGCCCGGAGGAGGACGCTCCTGCCGGGGAGCACGCCGGACAGAGCGTTGTTGGCGTCGCCTTCTTCCTCGGGGGACTTCTTTGCGCCGATGCGCAGGCGGAGGAGGTGGCGGCGCCTGCCGCCGCCGCGCGGCGTGCGCGGGGGGTGGATGGTGCAGGCGCCGCGGCCGACGCCTGAACGCAGCGGCATCGTTGCGCGCGCTACCGTGGCTGCTTTTCGCTCTGCTCGGCCGGCTCTCTTTCTCGTCCACACGTGTGTTAGCGGCGGGGAGAGGTCAGAGGAGTGGCTGATCTCGTCTGTCGTGCTCGTGCTGAGCTGCTGCCCAGAGCGTCGAATATTCTGAAATTGGCATCGGTAGAGAGTAACAATGATGCTACGCGTACACATTTCTGAGAGAGCAAAGGCAGAGATTAGTTCGACAAAATACTACTCCCTTTATTTAAAAATATAAGATTTTTTAGCTTTATAAACAAATGTATGTATCTATACTTATTTTAATATGTAAATTAACTCAGGTTTGTGAATGTACACACTAAAAAATCTAGATGCAACATTTTCTTCACGAACCTAAAACTGTTAGATTGATCTCAATCGTGACCGAGCCCAACGGCTCGATCACACCCCTTGACCGCGTCCTGATCGGGGACGCCCAACCTCCCGGTTGGTGGGCCCCTGTCACATGCGCGTATATAAAGAGGTGGGGTCATTGGCACAAGGCACGAGGTTCATCGTGTGCCATCCCCACGCCCTTCAGATCGGGGGCTCGCGCAGAGTGATGGGAAGCGCCACTGACGCCGCCACCACTGCCCATGCTCATGCCGTCGCCCTCCCCATGGCAACCGGCTCGGGCTATTCGAGCTCCACCGGTGCAGGTAGTCTCCCCCCCTCTCACCAATCTCTTCCTCTCTCAGTACATGCTCAAGATCGATAGAGGCTCTGTGATCATCTAGACTAGAAGATCCAAAGTATAATCTTTACCATTGGTATCGGAGCAACGTTTTTCTAGTCCTAGATTGTTCGGTACAAAAAGGAAATCAAATCCCCAAAAGAAAAACCAAAAGAAAATCCCCAAATTCGAAACCCTAACCCTAACAGAGAGAAAGGGGGAAAGGGAAAAAGGGCACTCACTGGCTCGCCGGCAAAGCTGCGCCGCCGTTCTGGCTGCGTCGCTCCTCTCGATCCAAGTCCGCATCGGCAAGCCGAGGGGCCGACGAAAGCACGGCAGGAGGGTCGCGCCTCGCTGAAGGAAAGATCCCCTTCGGGGGCAAAGGGCGAGCCACCCAGCCGCCGTCGTACACTACCCTAAACCTCCACCCACAGGATGGAGGCGCCGGGAGGCGCCGCCGCCTCTCTCTCTTGCCAGGTGGAAAAGAGAGGAAAAGCAGAGAGGAGGTAGAAGGCTCTGCCGCCGCCTCCGTGCCCTCGGTGGCTCCGGCCACCAGCGAACAGAGGGAGGCGCGGGTGGGAGCGAGTGCGGCTAGGGTTTTCGAGAGGAGACTGGTCGGGGTCGGTTTTGATCTCGCGAAAACGGCGCACGGCCGTCAGATCTTCATCGTGCGGCCAGGAGCAAGCGCGATCGAGCTGGTGGGTCAGGCCGCTCGCCTGAAGCACGGTCATGAAGCGCCTTGAGCCATAAAGGCAACGCGACGTAAACCAATGAGTTGGGCGGTAGGCCGAAAGCCTGCAATGCGACAAATAGCAAGCGATCCATTGGGCCGTGACACGATTTTAGTGATTCTTGTTCAAAATTTTTGGCAAATTCACTCAGTTTTTCTCTATTCAAATTATTCCAACGAAAATTTGTTTAGAAAATATGAAAAGTGACAGAATTTTTTCTGTAAAGTATAAAAGATCATGAATTTTGTATTCCTATTCCGCTGCAAATAGTTAAAGGCAATTGCTTAAATGCAATAAAGTTATATTAAAATGTGATTGTGATTATGTTATTATATAACCAACGTTATTAATAGCATGATCATGATTTGTTATGTAAATAGTTAAAAAATATTTATTAAAGGTTTAAAGTGTATTAAATTTCAAAAGTATGTTAAAGTAGTTATTGAAACAATTATGGTTCTGTTATTTTATGACCAACGTTATTAATAACATGATCATGCTTTGTTGCAATAATATGTGCATTTATCTCTATTATCTGCCCAACGGTGATATACATTTAATTGCATAAATAATTGTATGTTTTAATTTATACCAACGTTGAATTAATGCATGCAATTGTTGTTATGGTTACACATCATTGTGGTTTTAAAGAAGAAAAGATGATGATGTTGCATGGCATGCAAAGAAAAGGACCATGCTCTATTGGATATGGCATATAACTTAGAGAACCAAAAGATGTTTAATACCAACAAAAGTTGCATTTTTTTTAAGAACACAATTGAGAACGCTAATGCGGGCTCAATTGCAAAGTGTGCTTCCGCACGGGAGTTTATAGAAAAGATAAATAGCTAGTTCACTGGTTCTTCTAAAGACATATGCCCCACCTGCTGAAACAGCCGGTGACAGAAAGGTACAATGGAGGTGCACATGGCATAAGAAACTCCGGATGAGCAACATGGCAGCTAAGCTTAAACCTATGGATGCCGATTTGGAGCTAAATGCTGCATCCCTTGTTCACTTGGTGATGGCTTCACTGCCTCAACATTAAGACACCTTCGTTGTCAATTATAGCATGTCCCCAGAAAATGGGACATAGAAAAGACTAAAAACCTTCATTACACAGAAACTTGATAAGTGTATCTCGTGCTTGGACAAAGATTCGTATGAGTGCTATTTTGGACATGGAAAATGTGCCATTTGGTTTAAAGATATTTGTGTGGGTGTTGCTACCCTACATGACAAGCTATATTTATTATCCTTTCATGAGAAAGTGTTTTCTGTGTGTGATGTGAGCAAACAAGTTCCGTTGTCGAACAAAGAACAAAAGAAAAGAAAGCGAACTCTTGACTCATCAAAGTTATGGAACTAAAGATTAGGCCATATTTCGAGGGGAAGAATAGAAAGCCTCATTAAAAATGATATTCTTCCTCCGTTAGAGTTCTCAGACATAGAACAATGCATAGATTGCATTAAAGAAAAGTATGTAAAACAAATTAAAAAGGGTGCAAACCGAAGCATAGCTACACTAGAAATAATCCACACGGATATTTGTGGACTGTTTCCGGTGAAAAGTGTGGATGGCTATGATTCATTCATAACATTCACGGATGATCACTCCCAGTATGGTTATATTTATCCAATTAAAGAAAGATCTGAAGCATTGGATAAATTTAAAATTTTCAAAGCTGAAGTAGAAAATCAGCATGATAAAAGAATTAAGATAGTTCGGTCCGATCGTGGGGGGGGGGGGGGGACTACGGTCGGCATACTCCATATGGTCAAGTACCAGGACCCTTTGCAAGGTTCCTGCAGGAAAATGGAATAGTCGCCCAGTATTCTATGCCGGGCGAACCTCGGAAAGCAGATGGTGAAAGGCGCAACCGTACCCTTATGGATATGGTGCGTAGCATGATGAGCTACTCCACCCTTCCATTGGGATTGTGGATGGAGGTGCTTAAAACTGCCATTCACATTCTCAACAGAGTACCAAGTAAGTCGGTGCCCAAAACACCGTATGAATTGTGGACAGGCAGAGTTCCCTCTCTGCATCACTTGAGGGTCAGGGGGAGCCCAGCTGAGGCAAAAGTTTTCAATCCAAACATTGCAAAGTTATACCCCAAAACAGTATCTTGCCACTTTATTGGCTATCCAGATAAGTCAAAAGGCTATCGTTTCTACTGTCCCGACAGATACACAAAGTTTGTAGAAACGAGACATGCAGTCTTCTTGGAGGACGACTTGATGAGGGGGAGCACGGTAGCTAGGGAAATTGATCTTGAGGAGAAGAGGGTGCATCCACCTAATCCGATGACTCAGGAGCCATTTTTCTCGCTACCTGTTGTGCCACCATCTACAACCCCTGAGGTTGTGGTGCCGGCACCTGTTGTGACTCCACACGTGACAACAATGGGCGAAAGTTCGAACTCCGCCATCAGAGCCACAGACCCACTATCGAGCACGAAAGGGAGCCAGAACAGCCACCTACTGTAAATGTGCCTGAACCCGAGGCAAGAAATGAGCAAGAGTCTGATGAACTCAGAAGGTCTAAAAGAGAACGAAGACCATCCATTTCTAAAGAAATTTACAAAGTCTACAATGTAGTTCATATGGAGGGCGATCCTACCTCATATGAAGAAGCCATGAGTAGCCCTCACTCAGCCAAGTGGGTGGAGGCAATGGAAGATGAAATGAAATCAATGAGTTCCAACATTGTTTGGGACTTAGAGGAAATTCCTAAAGGAGCCAAAACAGTAGGATGCAAATGGGTCTACAAAACAAAGTATGACTCCAATGGGAATGTAGAAAAGTACAAAGCTAGACTTGTGGCAAAAGGCTTTACGCAAAGAGAAGGCATAGATTACAATGAGACTTTTTCTCCGGTCTCATGTAAGGACTCCTTCAGAATCATCATGACACTAGTTGCACATTTTGATTTAGAGTTGCATCAAATGGATGTTAAGACGGCATTTCTAAATGGAGATTTAGAAGAAAATGTTTACATGAAACAACCCAAGAGTTTTTTCATGGAAGGGAAGGAACATATGGGATGCCCCCTAAAGAAATCCATTTATGGGTTAAAGCAAGCCTCTAGGCAGTGGTATTTAAAGTTTAATGATACCATTAAAAGATTTGGATTCAGAGAAAATGTTGAGGACAACTGCATTTATGCAAAGTTCAAAAGTGGGAAATATATTTTCCTAATTCTGTATGTGGATGACATTCTGCTTGCCAGCAGTGATGTTAGTCTACTACTAGAGACAAAGAAGTTCTTGTCATCAAATTTTGACATGAAATACCTTGGTGAAGCCTCTTATGTTTTGGGCATAGAAATTCACCGAGACAGAAAGAATGGAGTGTTAGGGACTGCATGAAAGCGTATTGTGAAAAGATTTTAAAGAAATACAATATGCATGCGAGTAATTCAACACCGCTCCCATAGTCAAGGCGATAGTTTTGGAAAATCCCAATGTCCAAAGAATCAATATGAGATCGATCAAATGAAGTCGAGACCATATGCTTCGAATTTGGAAGCTTACAGTTTGCACAAGTGTGCACTCATACGACTTAGCTTTTATCACCGGGTACTCGGTAGATATCAAGAGAATCCAGGCATAGAGCACCTTTGGAAGATGGTAAAGAAAGCTTTGCGTTATGTGCAAGGCACAAAAGGCCTCGAGCTAACATATAGAAGATCGATTCCCTAGAGATAAAAGGGTATTCAGATGCGGATTTTCTTGGAGATAAAGACGATGAAAGTCCACGACAGGGTATGTCTTTACTCTCGCAGGAGGTGCTATTTCGTGGAGAAGCGCCAAACAGTCGATAGTTGCATCATCTACGATGTATGCAGAATTTATAGCATGTTATGAGGCCATGGGACAGGCGTTATGGTTAAAGAAATTTTTGCCCGACTTGAAAGTGGTTGACTGCATCAGCAGGCCACTAAAGATGTACTGTGACAACAAGTCCTCAGTATTCTATGCTCACAACAACAAGTCGAGTAATGCTACAAAGTCTATAGATATAAAGTATTATGTTGTGAAGGACAAAGTCCAGGATCAAACTATAAGACTCGAGCATATAAGGACAACGGATATGCTTGCGGATCCGCTAACAAAAGGCTTACCACCCAATTTGTTCAAGGAACACATAGCCGGCATGGGTTTAACGGGAAGCCTATGATTCCTGGACTACAGAGGCCCTAAAGTAACAGGATTTGTTTCAAAATAGAAAGGTATATAGTGGCTGTTTGATTCTATCGACAATTGAGCTGAGACGATGAAACATATGCTCTATGTATCGATCTGTGATGAAATAAGTAAAATATAAAGTTAAAAGTAAAGTTGAGATCAAGGGAAAGAATGTTAGATTGATCTCAATCGTGACCGAGCCCAACGGCTCGATCACACCCCTTGACCGCGTCCTGATCGGGGACGCCCAACCTCCCGGTTGGTGGGCCCCTGTCACATGCGCGTATATAAAGAGGTGGGGTCATTGGCACAAGGCACGAGGTTCATTGTGTGCCTTCCCCACGCCCTTCCGATCGGGGGCTCGCCTAGAGTGATGGAAAGTGCCACCGCCGCCGCCATCACTGCCCACGCTCATGCCGTCGCCCTCCCCATGGCAACCGGCTCGGGCTATTCGAGCTCCACCGGTGTAGGTAGTCTCTCCCCCCTCTCACCAATCACTTCCTCTCTCAGTACATGCTCAAGATCGATAGAGGCTACTGTGATCATCTAGACTAGAAGATCCAAAGTATAATCTTTAACAAAAACATCATGTATTTTGAAACGGAGGGAGTACGCGAGGGACTCCACGGGTTTATAACCTCTCGAAGAGATTTCTGGGCAACCAAGGGTATCACTAACTGATGCTGGCTGCAAGGCAACCACTGCATGGATGGACGGACGATAGAGTGCATGTTAGGAATAGTAATCCCGATAGGACACGGAACGGTGTCGTGTGCGTGTGTGTTCCGAGTAGGACTAGTAGTCCAACACCTATTCGTATTGACGTTGCGTCTTGCCGGGTATATATACACCCATATAGTAGCCTTGTAAGACAACCGTGAGATTCAATACAAACAACAGGACCGAGAGGGCCCTGTAGCCATCAACATTGTTTTTCCTGGTACGTACTCGTGTGAGTTGAGAGAGCTAGTTCTTTTGATCAGGCTAGATAGCTAGCTTGCTGATCGTTGTTAGCTGGTTCTTATACGTGCGCGCAACTCGCCGGAATACTTCGCCGTCGTCACGCCGGACTGCACTCGGCGTTTGGGGCTGGGCCAACAATTGGTATCAGAGCCTCGCGGAGGATCTCCTAGTAACGGGAGGTCATGGCGGACAAGGAGCTAGGCGAGTACTCCGGTGCGGCTGCGGGTGCATCGGTGTCGTCGCAGTACCCGCGGTATGATCGCGGCAACTACACGACGTGGGCGAAACGGATGGAGTGGGCCATGGAGGGCAACGACATCTGGGAGGCTGTCGATCCCGGCGAAGTTCAAGAAGGGCGCTACGGCACCGCAGGACCGACAGACACTCACGGCCATCGGCTCCGTAGTGCCGACGGACGTGATGCAAGACTGATCTCGAAGGATTCGCAAAGGCGGCGTGGGAGACACTCAAGACGCGTTGAATCTTGGGCACGAAGCGTCGCCAGGCGACCCTACAAACCTTGCGTAAGAAATGCGAGAACCGGAGATGGAAGGAGATGAGACGGCGCTTTTGCCTCGAGGGTAGCCACAATTGTCAACGGATTCGCGCGCAAGGTGAGAAGCGGAAGATATCTCGGTCGTGTCGTTTCCTTGGCGCCGCATGTACATATCTGTGGTGTCGGCAATCGAGCAATGTGTTGATCTCACCACCCTCGCGATGGATGACCTGGTTGGACGGTTCAAGGCGCATGACGAGCGGATGAAGATCACCTACGGCCTTGAATCAAGATGAGCACCTCATGCTTACGTGCCCGATGGCGTGCAATGGTCGCCAAGGAGAGGAGCGATAAAGCATCGCGGGCGATGGTTCGTCCCGCAAAGAAGTCGGACAACAAGCGAAGAAGCCAAAGAAGAAATTCGACAAGAAGAATCTTCGCCGCCATAAGTGCAATCAGCTCGGGCACTTCAAATCGGAGTGTCCTAACCGTTCAAAGGAGAAGGCTCTCATGGCGAAGGAAGGAGATGATGGACCGATGATGCTCATGCTCAAGCTTGCGAGTTAATGACCACCAAGGAATCAACTCCTCGAGAGTCACTACGGAGATCGCCACGCTCGTGGAAGAGAAGGTCTTCCCGGAGGATGCAGACGGCTCACGACGTTTGGTACCTCGACACGGCGCTAGCAACCACATGACCGCGACAAGGCTCGTTTTCGAGTTGAACCTCACGGTTGGAGGCTCCGTTCGATTCGGCGATGGGTCGAAGGTGGAGATTGCGGGACGAGGCACCATCTGTTTGAGTTGAAGGATGGAGGTCACAAGGTACTCAGACGTGTACTATATTCCTAAGCTTAAGACCAACATTATCGGTCTTGGTCATTTCATGAGCGTGGATGCAAGATCGTGTTGGAGGACGAGTTCCTGTGGGGATATGACCACCAAAGGCAGCTCATCATGAAGGTGGAGAGGTCGAAGAATAGACTCTACATCCTCAATCTCAATCGGGCGGATCCAAGATGTTTGATGACAAGCATGGAAGACTCGGCGTGGAAGTGGCATGCTCGCTACGGACATCTAAATTTCCAAGCTCTCGACAACTTGGATGAAGGAGATGGTACGTGGCTTACCGTGTGTTGATCATGTTGAGCGGTGTGCGACGGTTGTCTCATTGGGAAGCAAAGGCGAGCCCGTTTCCAAGGGAGGGACAATATCGAGCAAGTAAGGTTCTTGAGTTGGTGCATGGTGACTTATGCGGACCAATCACGCGCGACCCCAGCCGAACAAGTACTTTTGCTCATCGTCGACGACTTCAGAGGGTACATGTGGGTTGTCTTCTGAAGAGTAAGGATCAAGCTTTGCAAGCGTTCGATTGTGAAGATGGCAGCGAGGTGGAGTCCGAGGCAAAGTTGAAGGCCCTCCGTACCGATCGGGTGGGAGTTCAAATCCAATGAATTCAAGGAGTTTTGAAGCTCATGGGATCCGGCGGTATCTCACGCACCATATTCACCGCAGCAAACGGTGTTGTGGAAAGAAGGAACCAAACCGTGGTGGCCATGGCACGCAAAGATGATGAAGAGCAAAGGCATGCCAGCAGGTTTTGGGGTGAGGCGCTAGTACATTGTCTATTTGTGAACAGGCGCCAACTAAGAGTGTAGTTGGTATGGCCACGTCTGAAGCATGGTACGGGCGCAAGCCCTCGGTTGATCATCTTCGCACTTTCGGGTGCGTGGCGCATGTGAAGACGGTGACCGGACATACTAGCAAGTTGGCGGATCGAAGTACTCCAATGGTCATGATCGGCTATGAATACGGTTCGAATGCGTATCGCGCGTACAATCCAGTGAAAAAACAGGTGGTGGTGACACGCGACGTCGTCTTCGAGGAGGAGAAATCATGGAATTGGGGCTCTGCGGAACCGGTACAATCAATTTCTGATGAAATATTTACTGTAGTCTACAGTGATTCACATGCAGATGATCAAGAAACAGCGTCCCGTGGCGTTACGGATTTAGGCGCTGGTTCAGAAGATGGAAGTCCGGAAGTGAGCAGCAGTAGCGCTACGCTGAGAGGTATCTCCGCGTGAGTCCCGGCACGCAGCAGCTCACGCTGCACCTAGAGGCTCGGCGTCGCCATCCAGTCCACGCATGACGAGAGCCCGCGCAAGTGGCCCATCACCGCACACTCCCATCCAGAGGGACTAGCGGCATCGAAGTGGACAGGCGGCGATGTCACGCCGCCAACATGCAAGACACCGGCGAAACCGCAGGAAATTCAGATGAATCTGAAACAAGTACTACGTCGCTTCCACGTCTCCTCCAAGTGCACGGAAGAAAGGAGACGCCACCTACTCGAGAAAAATTCAAGTGTCTTGAGTTGTATCCACGGAGACCCTTCAGACAGTCAAGGTCGTGAGGAGAGGACAAGGTCGGTGTTTACTCACCAAGGAGCCGACGAAATTCGAGGATGCTAATATAGGAGGAGTGTTGGCGTGCTATGGATGAGGAGTTGGGGTCGATCCGCGACAACGATACATGGAGCTTGTCGATCTACCCAACAATCACAAGGCCATAGGACTCAAGTGGGTGTACAAGATCAAGAAGGATGCAAGGAAGTTGGTGAAACACAAAGCTCGGCTAGTGGCCAAGGGATACGTGCAAGAGCAAGGTGTGGATTTCAAGAAGTGTTTGCTCCGTTGCAAGGATGGAATCGGTGAGATTACTTATCGCCTCGCAGCTCAAGAATCTTGGAAATTGCATCACATGGATGTGAAATCCGCGTTTTTGAATGGGGAGTTAGAAGAAGAAGTTTATGTGAAGCAACCACCGGGATACATCAAAGAGGGAGAAGAACACAAGGTTTTGAAGCTACACAAGGCGTTGTACGGGCTACGGCAAGCCCCTCGGGCGTGGAACATCAAGCTTGATCGTACATTGATCTCTCTCGGATTCGAGAAGAGCCCACTGGAGCATGCGATGTATAAGCGAGGTAAAGGAAGGGATCATCTACTAGTTGGCATCTATGTTGATGATCTATTGATAACTGGAGCGGATGAGAAGGAGATTGCAAAGTTCAAGCTACAGATGAAGGAGTTATTCAAGATGAGTGATCTAGGCTTGTTGAGCTACTACCTTGGGATCGAGGTACATCAAAAGCTGGGTGAGATCACGCTATGCCAAGAGGCATATGCAAAGAAGATACTCGAGAAGTGTGGCATGGAAGAATGCAATCCAACTCATGTTCCGATGGAACCTCGTCTTAAACTGAGCAAAAGGAGTGAAGCACCTGCAGTTGATGCAACGGAGTATAGGAGCGTTGTCGGAAGTTTGAGGTATCTCATCAACACAAGACCCGACTTGGCCTATTCCGTTGGCTATGTGAGTCGCTTCATGGAAGCACCCACAATGGAGCATTGGACAGCCGTGAAACATATACTCAGGTATATCAAAGGTACTACAAACTTTGGTATTGTCTACTCGAAAGAGAAGGAGGAGGTGAAGCTACTTGGCTACAGTGATAGCGACATGGCAGGAGATATTGACGACCGTAAGAGTACCTCGGGCGTGGCATATTTCTTGGGAAGAAGCATAGTAAGTTGGCTATCACAAAAGCAAAAGGTGGTGGCACAGTCATCCTGTGAAGCTGAGTATATTGCGGCTGCAACTGCAGTGTGTCAAGGTGTGTGGCTAAGGAGTCTACTTGGTGATCTCACCAATCGGGAGGCGGAACAAGTGGTGCTCAATATTGATAACAAGTCTGCAATTTCATTGTGCAAGAATCCGGTGCATCATGACAGGAGTAAGCACATTGATACGAAGTATCACTACATACGGCAGTGTGTAGAGGAGAGCAAGATTGAAGTCAACTATGTTTGCACCAATGATCAGCTTGCGGATATCCTAACTAAATCTTTGGGACGAGTGAAGTTTGCAGAGATGCGAGGAAGGATCGGCGTCAAGCTGTGAAGATGGGCACATCGTGCTTAGGGGGTGATTGTTAGGAATAGTAATCCCGATAGGACACGAACGTGTCGTGGGTAATGTGTGTTCGAGTAGGACTAGTAGTCCAACACCTATTCGTATTGACGCTATGCGTCTCGGGTATATATACACCCATATAGTAGCCTTGTAAGACAACCGTGAGATTCAATACAAACAACAGGACCGAGGGCCCTGTAGCCATCAACATTGTTTTTCCCGATGCGTCGTGTGAGTTGAGAGAGCTAGTTCTTTTGATCAGGCTAGATAGCTAGCTTGCTGATCGTTGTTAGCTGGTTCTTATACGTGCGCGTAACTCGCCGGAATACTTCTCCGTCGTCACGCCGGACTGCACTCGGCGTTTGGGGGGCGTTTGGGGCTGGGCCAACAGTGCACAGTAGTACATGTCTGGCTGTGCGAAAGAGTATGCATTTTCTCTTGGCCCTGCTATCTCCTCGCTCTGTCACGCGGCAAGTACTAACATCGAGGAGCAAAAATTGGTCGTTCAAACCAGCTGCAAGCTTTTGTGGTGACCACCGTACCTATCGTCCATCGAGCATCTATCTCTCAGGTAATAAGTTCTTGGAATGGTCTCGATCGAAACAGTGGTACAGTACCGTAATAATGGAAACAATGTACTCGGCCTCCGTGACAAGGAAGGACCGATCGATATGCAGGCGATACATAGATGCACAGGCATTCATTTCACGAATGCGACACATTGCGCACGCAGCAGGCTACCTATTCTCGTCACAGCATGCACCCAGCTGCATCTCACCGCTACCTTGCTGAAGCAGTGTGTAGCAAGGCAACATGAAAACGAACCGGATACAGTAGTACAGTGATTATTGGCTGCGGTCCCTCTCTTACGATTTCTACTTCTCGGTGAAAGAGTTATGGGTGGAGCCAGGAGCTAGCCCATGCTGTGAGGAATCCGGTGAAGAAAACCTGCCATTGCTGCGTTTTTAAGAGGAGGGGCAGGGAGGAGCAAAGAGGAAAGGAAATCAGAGGCGGGGCGAAAGAGCCAGTGCTGAGAAGTCCGGTGAAGAACAGCTGAGAGGAGAGGCTGCAGGGAGGAGCAAGAGGAAGAAGCTAGAACGAGAGGGGTTTTGTCGAGATGGAAGAGGAGACGGCCTTCGAGTTCTTCCTGGCCATATACCAAGATTCCTCCTGGGACAGACTGGTACGTAAGATCATAGTCACACAATCTATCCTATATTCCTATTGCTTCATGTTGCATCCTCCCATGCATCTTTTCGGTTTCTACATACACTTTGATGATGTTTCATTCATCGGTTTCAACCGCTCTTTGATCACTGCTTCATCAGAGGCTGCCCGACAAGTTTGCGGAGCTGCTCGACGGCCGCGAGCCCCGTGAAGTGAAGCTGCGGGAGGCCGGCGACGGGCGGCGGCTGTGGGACGTGGAGGTGGTGTTCGACGGCGACGGCCACATGTACCTCGGGCGCGGCTGGGACCGGTTCGCCCGCGAGTACGTCCTCCAGCTCGGACACTTCCTCGTCTTCACCTACGACGGCGACGACGCGGTGCTCACCGTCAAGGTGTTCGATAGAAGCATGTGCCGCAGGCACTACCGCTACGCCAGCACGACGCCAGAAGCACCACTGTCGTCGCGGCTTGTGACGGTTAAAGAAGAAGAGGTCTCGACTTCTCCAGGCAGCGAGAGTGGCAGCAAGAACAGCATCGACGACACTGGCGGCGAGAACGGCAGCGATGACACTGGCGGCAAGAACAGCAGCAGCAGCAGCAGCAGCAGCAGCTCAGCGGAGGTGGACATGGGCGACGCGCGGACGTCGCAGTTCACCGTCATGCTGAAGGAGTGCCACTTGGGCTTGAGGCAGAAGCAGTACCTGGTGAGTGGCAACTCTGTTCATGTGCCTGTCTGTCTGTCCCCGCGTGCTACATCTATCTAGTTTACTGATTCCATCCATCCGCCGCTGGCCGGACGGACGGACGGCAGAACGTGCCGGCGGATTTCCAGGCGGCGCACGAGTACAACAAGAGGACCAAGGTGGTTCTGCGGATGCGCGGCGGGAGGTCGTGGCCCGTGACCCTCAAGCACAGGACGAGCGGCTACCCCCGCGCGTCGCTCAGGTACGGGTGGCACCAGTTCTGCATCGACAACCGCCTCGGCGTCGGCGACACCTGCTTCTTCCGGGCGCTGCGCGGGAGCGACGCCGACCTTGGCGAGGACCACCAGCTCAAGGTGGAGGTGCGCCGGCGAGACGGCACCTTCGCCGACTGACGGACGGCGCAGTGGCCAGCTAGCTCCAGGCCTCCGTTGCATGCATCATCCTCGCTGCCACGGCGTGGCGTAACCTCATCCTCGCTGCGCGTCCTCCGGTTTTCTTTTCCTTCTGTTGATCCGTGTTTAGCTTAATGCTATTTGTACGACCTAAATTCTTAGTAGTAGTTGAATCCTGTTGCTGGCTGCAGAGTATACCTTGGCTGTGTTTCCCCTTGTGCAACTGGTGAAACTGTTCTTCAGCTTGCTCTGGTTTATTTTCCTGAACGGTGTTTCTAGCTTAGTATTGGCAAGACCTGAATTCTTAGTAAGTAGGAGTAGTTGACTCCTGATGCTGGCTGCACAGTAAACCTGGCTGCAGAGCTAATGATGAATCTGTTTCTTCAGCTCTTGATTCCTTGTCTGTCTGAAGTTCTCGCTTCTATAAACCTTCGCATGAGGTGCCTTATTAGTTTTGGTTTTACCTGAATTTTGCTCATAGAAGTAGTGCTCCAAGCACCTTCCACAAACAATCAAAAACACACGTTTTTTGCTAAGGTAATGTCAAGGGGAATGCCAACCATCTGCAGTATTGAAATGTTACTACGAAGAAGCCATTGACGAAACGAGGGCAGAAAACCATTAGAGCAAGCGACAGCGAAGACTGAATTTGTTGTGTGGCAGGAGATTGGTAAGACACTACATTCTCCCTCTTTTCTATCGGTTTTGTTATTTCTCATGCTTCTAATTTGTTGTGTGTCAGGAGAATTATCTATTTTATAGGCGGACGTTGAAAGTCATTGATCTGACAATTAAGGTCCATGTAAAAATAACAAATGGGCAGGAGCTCCCGGATGAACACTGAATCCAAAATAAATAAAAAGCCATGTATAATTGTCTATTTTACTAGGATATGTGTTCGTGCAAATTTACGTGCAATATTCAACATGTGTGTTTCCCCAAAAAAAAGAAAGTTCAGTGCTCTAAACAACCAATAACTTTAGCATTCAATGTATCGTTTTTAAACATGTCACAATATATATGTTTTGTCCGTAAAAATTTGTGGCCAAGGGACACCAATATGTACATGTCTAATTTTTTTATATAAATAAAATTAATTTTCGTATGCAGGAGCATATATTCTTGGGAGCCAAGTTGTATATCCAGGTATAAGATTGTATGGACACGAATATCGACTGATTAAATAAATATTTTTAGATCAATTGATAAAATAGTCACTCTCCTTTTATATACATTTTATTCACCAATTTTTTTAGATCAATTGATAAGATAGATTTCCTAGGAATTACATCTTTCTTCATGAAAACAAAATTACATAGCCTTCCCTGTAAAAGTTGGCTTGATCCCTCGACCCTTGCCCTTGCCGCCGTCCCTCTTGCCTCCACGGCCTCGAGGTACCTCTGCATCGCTGCCTGACGCTACTGGAGCCTTTTCATGGAAATCCGCTCCCTATCCAGGGCCGCCGCCGCGTTACGGCGGTTCCTCATCGTCCTCTCCATCCTCTTTCCTTCTTGCGTCTGTTGACGAGGAATCTGCCTCATCCCTGGCCCTCTACACGATCGTCCCTAGCTCCGCCAGCGCCTCCCTCTCCTCATGAAAGTACTAGTGACCGAGCTCCTCCCGCCTCGCTGTTTGGTGGGAGAGCTCCATGGCGTTGCGCTGACGCTCGTTGTCCGCGCAGATGGCGGCCTGCTGGTCAAACCCGCGTGCCAACTGGATGGAGGTGAGGAGCACTCACTGGTCGACCGGCTCCTCCGCCTACTCGTATAAGTCGCCAAATTTGAAGTCATCGTCCTCCTCCTCCTCCTCGTTGTCGGCATCGTTGAAGTCATCGTCCTCCTTGTCAGCAGCATCGACCTCCATCTCTCCTTCTGCGGCCGCCTCTACCTCTTCTTCTAGCCGCGACTCCTCCAATGCTGGGTAGCGAGCGCGATCAGTCGATGAGAGCTGAGCGCAAGTGGTGGGAAGGCGGCGAGGCATGGTGTAGGGTGTGGTGCATGTGGTGGTGTTTCCAGCGTGACTTGACCCTTATTTTATAGACAGCGACAGGAAACAACATGAACCGGCATGTGAAGCGGCGAGGACTAGCTGGAAGCAACGAGAAATGGCTTGGCGTGGCGGAAACAGGGACTGGAACTAACATGAAATGAATCACGCGGTGTGAAAGTGGATGACTAAGGTGATGCAACACCATTACTACGGCGTCGGGATTCGAGTTGTCATGGGCGCGCTAGTTGTGTGGCTGCCAATGGGCCCATCGCGGGTACTCTGACGTGGTTGCCGACTGTAGAGAGAGGATTATAACACCTTGTATTACTCTGGTGCAAAGCACATACATATATAGGTACAATGGGAGGCCTCTATATCCTCAAACATAAAATAGAGGAGGGGCCTAATCGCTAATGTATACACAAAATATCTACTCAACACTCTACGTAGTCGAAGTGTTGGCAGAGCAAACGCAAAGGCTGGACTGAAACTCCTCAAAGGACGTCGTAGGCAATCCTTTAGTCATGATATCCACGAACTGTTGTGAGGTAGGTACGTGTACGACCAAGAGCCACCTGTTCGTGAACAAAGTGAATGTCGAGCTCGATATGCTTCGTCCGACGGTGATGTACGGGATTGGCGGAGAGATACATGTGGAGACGTTGTTATAGTAAACCACTATAGCCTTGTCGATGGGACAAGAGAGCTCCTGAAGTAGCTGTCGAAGCAAAGAGCACTCAGCGACAGCATTGGCAACAGCCCGATACTTGATGACCCACAAGTATAGGAGATCGCGATAGTCTTCGAGAGAAATAAAGCCCAAATTTATTGATTTGACACAAGGAGAGACAAAGAATATTTATAAGCCTTAACAGATGAGTTGTCAATTCAGCTGCACATGGAAATAGTCTTGCTCGCAATAGTTTATCAGTAGTAACATTTTTGTAACAGTAGTAGTAAAATAATAATAGCGGTAAAATAAGGACAGCGGTAGCAATTGTAATAAATAACAAGATTAAAATGCGATAGGCATATGGATGGATGGACGGGCGTTGCATGGACAAGATAATGCATGTAATAATGAAGAAAAAGGCATTGCAGATAATAAAGATAAAGCATCCAAATATTAAATAACTATAGGCATGTGTTTCGTATATAGTCAGCATGCTCGCAATGAGAAACTTGCACAACATTTTTTGTCCTGCCGGCCCGTTTGCAGCGGGGCCTCAAGAAAATCTACTAGCAATTAAGGTGCTCATTTTAATAGAGCACCGAAGCAAAGCATTAACACTTCATGAACACACATGATCCTCACATCATAGCCATACCCTCCGGTTATCCAATTACCGTCACTTTGGGGCCTCGGGCTTCGGACAATGATATGTGTACACAACTTGCAAGTAAGATCACAAACAATAATATCATCATAAATCAATAACATGTTCAGATCTGAGATCATGGCACTCGGGCCCTAGTGGTAAGCATTAAGCATAAAAAGTTGCAACAATATCAAAAGGCACTAACAATAGATACTAGCCACCATGCCCTAACAATCTTATGCAATTACATGAGTGATCTCATCCAATCCCTACCTTCCCCATAACCTACCGCGGGGAATTACTCACACATGGATGGGGAAATTATGGATGGTTGATGGAGAGGCGTCGGTGATGATGATGATGATGACGATGATCTCCTCCAATTCCCCGTCCCGGCAGGGTGGCAGAACAGAGTTTCTGGTTCCGAATCGCGGTTTCTGAATTTTTTATTTTACATGCAACGAACCCTATAACCATCTCCATAATGCATAGTATCATGTAGTAGTATCATAGTGTTAGTGTATTTATTGTTTTGTATAATCTCAATGTAAAATTATGTACAGAATTTATTTGAGATCATTTTTCTAGTTCCACGTGCTATGATACCGTATCTACCTATGATACTAACACAATCTTTTTTATCATAATTTATTGACACATAAGCATTTTGCATGTAGACAATGCATGATACCGTCTATGGTATCCCTATTGGGGCTAGTCTAATGGGGAGCTGAGATAGTGAGCTCCATATTTGTTAGGCTGAGACGATAGGTTGAGGAAGCTTATTAAGAAAGAATGAAAGAGAGAGGTCCATATGGGTTTGTGTGGTCATGTGGGCGGCGGCTGCTGGAGACCTGGGAATACAGTGTGTAGTGGATTTCCTATTTTCCCTTGGTGCGGCGGCCTGTGTCAGCGTGAACCAGCCCTTTAAGCACTGGTAGACCGTCTTGGGAACCATACCGGGCCGCGGCCCGGTCTTTCCAAGATGAATTTCAGCTTAAACAGTACATTTGACCCATTAAATATTACATGAGCTATAGAATTGGCTCGGTCTTCTTGGGCTGTCATAGTCCGCCGCTGCCTTTAAAACTTTTTGTTCATTATCATCTTTTTAGTTTCTTATGGATCTCCTGTGTCTGTTGTGTGTACCATTTCATGTATTTTTATTTCTATTTATATTTAAATTCGATGTCTCCCTGCATCATCCCATCATGTGAAATAAGCTTTTGGGAGTGCAATTTTTAAAGTAATATTTGTTATTTGAGTTGTAACTCACAGCTTTGACCAGCCAACAATTCCCATCAAGAGGATATGAAAACCTTAATGGAGTAACCAAGCTAGTTTGACCCCATGTTGCAAAACCTTGTAGCCTCCAAGTAACTTAGCATTTTGATGTACCGAGCATCCTTTAGATATTGCTGGAAAACAATTTCTTACCCAGCTGGTAGAAGATCAAAACATGCCTTCAACTGCCACTCGGTGCATATTATTCTACCGGTCCATGTCGGCTTATGTAAATAATTGATGTTCTAAATTGTGTTGGCTACTATTTTTTTTACGGTATTGTGAATTGTATTTACCATTCCTTCATAATACTACTACTACTACTACTACTACTACTACTACTACTACTACTACTATTGTTGTACTTAGTAGTGGGCTTGGCTTAGTCGGCTACTCTTGGTAGTATACCTATAATAAAGCACGTGTTCACTTCATAGGGCTTGGCTTATTTAGCTACTCTTCGTAGTAGACCTATAATAAACCATGCGTTGAGTGCATACAAAGTATGTGTTCAGTTAAGAGAGGATGTCCATCTTATTTTGATTTTTTAGCAAGTCAAAACCATGCACTGCCTGTATGTGCACACTTCATTGGAGAAAATTACAAATAACTACCATAATTAAGACCAGGGCTTTAAAAAATACCACTTTTTAGGGTGGCTGCAAAAAACTACCACTTTTGTGTTTGATACTTGCAAAAAACTACCACTTTACTCTAACTAGTCATCTTAAGTCTTTTGATACCATTTTTGACAAAATGAGCCTACTATCAGCCTCACCTGGCATGGGTAACATCTAAAAGAGACTCGTGCTAGATATGCCTAAACTTGTGTTTTTTTTGAAAACTATCCGATTCAACGGTGACCCTTTGTTTATTATTTCCTTTTTCTTTTCTACTTGTAGTCTGAGGAGTGCATGAAGGACGATGAGCTCATGTGCTTGTGCCTTCGGCACACGAACATCATGAAGGTCAGTTGCGAGTCGCCGGCCATCGTGTTCGCCGTCCCGATGTGCACCAAGCAGGTTGCTGTCTCGCTCGCCGGCCCATGCGTGAAGCCAGCAGGTCGCCGGCTCGTGTGCCAGGGCCGGTCCACGGATTTCGGTGGCCCTAGAGTAAAATGACGCGAAGAGAGCCTTATTTAAAGTGGCAGAGCTTTCCAGGGGTCAGAGGGGGGGGGGGGGCAAAGGCCCCCTACTTTATAAAACACCTTAAAGCTATATATCTTTAATATTTATACTAAAACAATTGTCCCATGCTCCATAAAACACCTTAAAGATATATATCTTGAATATTTGTGCTAAAATATTTGCCACCTTAAAGCTATATATTTTTAATACTTTATGCTTAAAAAAGTATCCCATGCTCCAGAAAACACCTTAAAGATATAATATTTGTGCTAAAAAAATTGCCCCTGCTCTAGGAAACACCTTAAAGTTATATATCTATAATATTTATGCTAAATTTTAAAGATTAATCAAATATTATGCGTGATTAGCGTCCTTGGGCCTCTCAACAATGCGAGTCAAACTCTTTCACTTGTTAACACAAGAAATACATAAAAAATATTAGTATTCCAAGAAATATTATTGCAATGCAATAGCAAATTAAATGATCCGTACATTTTATAGCTCAACTATCTTTAAAATCATGATAAAGACATTGAAAACTTTTCCTATCAATCGAGAAAATTATATACCATAATACTTATTTCTACCAATAGCTCTTTGTAAACATATGACTATGCAAAAGATGAGTGAAAAGGTAGATATATTATACAATGGATTAATAAGAGTATAAAATAGTCTTCAAACATGTTGATGAGAACAAGTAAAATAATTAGGAATAAGAGAAGAGATGATTGCCGAATGGTACAATTATTTGATTGTATCGTTAGTCTCTAGTAAAGAATATATTCACAACCTTGTAAACACATGTGACTTCGGTTTTGTTATGCACACTTGGAGAGGCAAGAGAAATCATGGCATCAAGAAAAGTATAAAGAAATGTTGAAATACTTTTTGCGAAATATTAGTCAAAGTAAAACCATGATAGGCTACAACTTAGATCACTATATTTTATAAAATAATTCTACACTATTAGGGCTCAAAAGTAATATAGTAACTGATACATCGTAAACGTATCTATAATTTTTGATGTTCCATACTTGTTTAGTATCAACTTTGTTATGTTTTGTCTACACTTTGAGGTATTTTTATACATTTTTTGGGACTAACCTATTAACAAGGTGTCGCAGTGCCAGTTGCATGTTTTCTTCTGTTTTTGGTTTTAGAAAATCTAGTAAGGAAATATTCTCGGAATTGGACGGGACAAAAGCCAAAGTCAATATTTTACCGGAAAGAACACAGACACCGAAGGGCAACCAAAGGGGGGCCACGAGGTGGACACACCCTAGGGCCGTGCAGCCTAGGGGGGAGGGCGCCGCCACCTGGTGTGGGCCCCTCAGGCGGCCCCTGCCTCGCCTCTTAGCCTATCAAGTCACCTCGATGCAGAAACCCTAAGCACCCGATCAGATCTCCATGAAATAGTCTGTAGCCGCCACCACCATCGTCTCTAGATCGGGGGAATCTGAAGCTCTTACCGGCACCCTATCGGAGGGGAGAGATCATCCCGGGGGCCTTCTTAATCACCATGTCAGCCTCCGGTATGATGCGTGAATAGTTCACCCTTGGACTATGGGTCCATACAGTAGCTAAGTGGTTGTTTCTTCTCTTTTGTGCTATCATGTTTAGATCTTGTGAGCTCTGTTCATGATCAAGTTCATCTATTTGTAATCATACATGTTGTGTTTGCGGGGATCCGATGGATATTGAGATACTATATCAGATTTATTATTGATTCTATCATGTTTGTGTTATTTTTGATCTTGTATGCTCTCCGTTGCTAGTAGCTATCTTGGCAAAGTAGATGCTTCTGACTCCAAGAGGGGGTATTTATGCTCGATAGTAGGTTCATGCCTCTAGTAATCTGGGAAGTGATAGAAATCTTTAAGGTTATAGATATGCTATTGCTACTAGGGATAAAACAATAATCTTTTGTTCATGGAACAATTATATTGTTTACTTTACACGCATTGCTTAATGCAATTATCTGTTGCTTGCAACTTAATACTGGAAGAGGTTCAGATGATAAACTGAAGGTGGATTATTAGTCATAGATGCAGTTGGATTACGGTCTATGTATATTGTTGTAATGCCCAATCAAATCTCATAGGAGTCATGATGTCTAGTATTTGTATTGTTATGCTTGCTCAATCTATCAATTGCCCCGTTGTAATTTGTTCACCCAGCATGTTATCTATCTTAAGGAGAACACCTCTAGTGAACTATGGACCCCGGTCCAATCTTTATCATTGATACATCATCTACTGTTATCGTTTACTTTCTACAAGCAATTATTATCTTCCACACTATACGTTTAATCCTTTATTTTCAGCAAACGAGTGAGATTGACAACCTCACTGTAAGTTGGGGCAAAGTCTTGAGTTTGTGTTGTGCAGGATTTCAAGTTGTTAGCAACACCTTGGAGTTGTTTACTTACTCCTACTGGTTCGATAATCTTGGTTTCATAACTGAGGGAAAACTTACTGTTGTGCTCATCATAACTTCCTCTTGGGGTTTCCCAACGAAGCTCTGCAGTTGACTGAGCTCATCAAGACGTTTTATGGCGCCGTTGCCGGGGAGTTAAGGACAACTTTGCAAGGGGAGTCTTTCACAACCATTCTCTTTACTTTGTTTTTGTTTTTCTTAGTTTATTTTGCTTTGCTTTCCTTGTTTCTTTCTTTCAAAAATACAAAAAAATAGTTTCGTTTGGTTTGCTTTTTCTTATCAAAAACACACAAAAAAATAGTTTTTCCTATAGTTGTCACCTTATTATAGCTTGTCATGTTGATCCCTAAGTTCACCCTGAAGGACCTTTCAATATGTAGTGGCTCTATAATTAGGAAATAAAATATTGAAGAATTCTTTAATCATGTTAGCAAGCATGAGGATATTGAGGATAGATCCTTAGCAGAACTTGCTCCAAACTATGAAATTGATGCAGCTTCTTTAGTTCACATGTTGGAGGCTAGGTTTGTTAACCTTAACCCCATGATGCAAGTAATGTTTCTTAAACTTAAAGCTATTGCGGATACTGAAAAGAGAGATTTTATTCTAGAAACTCTGCTAAAGGAGTTCAATGATGTTGCTAAAGAAGCTAAAAAGGTCTTTGAACGTTTTAATATGCTAGGCTCATGTGTAGATGTCATGGGTACATTAGACAAGTTGGATAAAAGCAAACTCAATGGAGAGGAAATTAAAATACCCATACCTTTTAAAATTGTAGGAATACATGAAGCCTTAGAAAAGAATTTTGATTCGATTGTTCCTGAAAACCCGTTTGATGAAAGCAGTGAACCCAAGAGTGTTGAGAGAGGATCCTCTAGAACTCATTTGGATGATATACCTTGCCTGATTGAAGAAATTTCGAGTATTGATGTTAATGCTTCTTCATTTGAAAATACTTGATTCTTGCTTCTTATGCCTAACTTAAAGGCGTTAAAGAAAAATACTTCTTGGGAGATAACCCAATAGTTTAATTGAGTCTTGGAAGTTATGACTTCTGTAATAACCTCTCTTTATCCTTTTTGTGTGGTTTTTGTGCCAAGAATAACCTCTAATGAGAGAGAAGTAAGATTTGGGGAAGTTGTTGTCCCGAAACATATTTTAATGCTTCACTGTAAAAATTCGTGAAAAATATTTGTATGTCGGATTGATCTGTAATTTTCTGAGCTTATGCCCCAGATTGTTATATAACTTTCGTTAGTTCAACACTTTTCGATTTGAGCAACATAAGGTCTTAGAAAAAATCGGTTTTTACCTGCTGGTCTGTTTTGACAGATTTCTGCCATTATTTGCATTTGCCTCTTAATCGGTTTCTTTTTGAGTTCTCCTTGATCACTTGAGATTTTTAAAGGAATTGATACAATATATTTTGTTATAATTAAAGTATTACTTGTGTTGAAACTAAACTCAAAGGCCTATTATTTTGAATACACTAATGTTGCTAATGAAGATTGTGTGAAGTTTTGTATGAAGGAAATTTTCAAGTGTAGGGGAAGAATGATATAATGAGATGAATAATGGACAAAATCTGAAGCTTGGGGATGCCACCTCGTGTCACCCCAAGAAATATTTAAGAGGTACAAGTGTCAAAGCTTGGGGATGTCCAAGGCATCCCCTTCTTCATCAATAAAAATCTCAGGTCTCTTTCTAGACACTTCATTTTTGTTGTTTCATGCATTGTTCTGTTGTTCTTGGAGTTTTCATTTTTGGTTTTTGTTTATTTAGTTTACTTGAATAAAGTAGTTGGACCCCCGCATTCGCTCTTTTGTTTCAAATAAGGTGATTGGTGTTGGAAAAGAGTAGAGAGCTTAATGCTTATAGTGGTACAAAAGGGAGCTTGTTTTGACTGTGACTTAGACTTTATCATGTCATGCTAGATGTTGCTTTGACCTTATGCTTAATGATTATTGTTGTAGCATGACTTGTTCTAAACAATTGAGATTGCTTAATGTGCCTTGAAAGAATCATGCGCTGTTTTAGCATACAAAAGCATAATATTGTGGTATTCTCCTTTGATGCTTTGTTTGGGTTGACTTGGCACATGCTCACACCATGTTATGACTATGAACCAGTCATCTTAGACTCTATGATCATTTATTTTTTGACTTGTGATACCACTTTATGCTTTAGTCAATAATGTTTTGTCGCTGTGCATGATTATGGCCATTATTGCTCTCTTAGTTGGTCGCTCCCAGTCTTTTGCTAGCCTCCACTTGTATTGAGTAAGCTCTACACTTGCATCCAACTCCCAAGAAACCAAGTTATTCCAAAGAGTCCACTATAAACTCCTATGCATGGTGTGTTACACCATTCCAAGTATATTCTTGTTTTATCTATCTTCCAAATTAAACTTGTTATGTGAAAATTAGTGATTAAAGCTCTCACAAACTTGATGGCACACTTTATTTTTCTTGCCCCTAATAAACTTGAACCATTGTGTCATCTATGTTGTATATCTTGCACTTATAAGTTGGGAATTAGCAGAACCATGCTATCATGGGGAGCGGTTTTCACACCTGTACATATTACCCAATTGATATCACGATCTTTTGTTTATCGATGTCGGCGGTGTGAAATAAAAGGGAAGCTTGTAAGTTCATGGAGTATTATATATGTGTTAGAGAAACGCCTAAGCGGCTAGCCTAAGACATGCCTAATCAATGTGGAAACTTTCAGCATCACCATAGTGGGCAATCTATGAAGCATCCTCAGAAAAAAATATAGAAAAAAAAGAGAAGATAAAAAAATATATACACCATGCTCATGGTAAATAAAAGGATCGCTGAGATGATCATTGTATGTTGCCTTGTCCTTTTGATATGGGATAACTCCTGTGCCATGGGGCAAGGGGTACCCCGTTGACGGTTCTCTATGATACACATATACTTACAATGACAAGAACTTGCTTGCGACTAAAGTTTAGTAGCATGAGGAATGGCCCTCGTACTCAAGGGACATGAGATTTCTAACTTATGATTTTTCAATCATATACTCCATATTTGTTTCACTTTAACCTTAATCACTTCAAGATGCTTATGATAGGGGCAATGAGAACTGAAAGCTAATAAGTACCATAATTTTTGGAAGCTCTTTATGAAACTTAAAATTCCTGCTTCCCTATGAAGGGCCTTTCTTCCTACTTTTATGTTGAGTCTCCACCTTCTATCTTTATGCACCAATTAAGAGAGCATAGTTGTCATTCTTTGTTCTATGTGCATTGTCCCAAAACTTATTAATTGATTCATAATGTTGATACTTATTGTTCTTGAACTATTTGTATCTAGTCACCCTTATGAACTTTGAAGGTGTCCTATGCATCTATGTTTTGCTACTCCATGAGGGACAAGCTGAATACCACTATGCTATGTTTTGTATATGTGAAACAAACAAACGTCTCGCAATGCATTGTTATTCATGATCTTTGTTTGTATCTTTTCATGTTACAACATAGTTACTATGTCTTATTGTTAGAACTACATCTTTCATGCTCTTGTTTAGAGTACTTTGATTCTAGCTTTCAATGCTTTGCAAATGGTTTGACCAAGATTGTAATGGTGCATGTCACCTCAAAAATTATTCTTTTTATCACTTACCTACTCGAGGACGAGCAGGAGTTAAGCTTGGGGATGCTTGATACGTCATAAACGTATCTATAATTTTTGATGTTCCATGCTTGTTTACTATCAACTTTGTTATGTTTTGTCTACATTTTGAGGTATTTTTATACATTTTCTGGGACTAACCTATTAACAAGATGCAGTAGTGCCAGTTGCCTGTTTTTTGTTGTTTTTTGTTTCAGAAAAGCTAGTAAGGAAATATTCTCAAAATTGGACGGGACAAAATTCAAAGTCAATATTTTACCGGAGAGAACACAGAGACCGAAGGGCAGCCGAAGGGGGTCCACGAGGTGGCCACATCCTAGGGCCACGCGGCCCGAGGGGAGGGGGCGCCACCTGGTGTGGGCCCCTCGGGTGGCCCCTGCCTCGCCTCTTAGCCTATAAAGTCACCCCGATACAGAAACCCTAAGCACCTGACAAAATCTCCACAAAACAGTCTGTATCCGCCGCCACCATCGTCCCTAGATGGGGGATCTGAAGCTCTTCCCGGCACCCTGCCAGAGGGGTGATCATCCCGAGGCCTTCTTCATCACCATGCCAGCCTGCGGTATGATTCGTGAGTAGTTCACCCTTGGACTATGGGTCCATACAGTAGCTAGATGGTTGTTTCTCCTCCTTTGTGCTATCATGTTTGGATATTGTAAGCTCCGTTCATGATCAAGATCATCTATTTGTAATCATACATGTTGTGTTTGCGAGGATCCGATGGATATTCAGATACTATGTCAGATTGATTATTAATTCTATCATGTCTATGTTATTTGTGATCTTGCATGCTCTCCATTGATAGTAGATAACTTGCCGAAGTAGATGCCTGTGACTCCAAGAGAGAGTATTTATGCTCGATATTAGGTTCATGCCTCTAGTAATCTAGGGAAGTGACTGAAATCTCTAAGGTTGTAGATGTGTTGTTGCTACTAGGGAGAAAACAACAATCTTTTGTTCATGGAACAATTGTGTTGTTTACTTTACACACATTGCTTAATGCAATTATATGTTGCTTGCAACTTAATACTAGAAGGGGTTCGGATGATAACCTGAAGGTGGATTATTAGTCATAGATGCAGTTGGATTACGGTCTATGTATATTTATGTAATGCCCAATCAAATCTCATATGAGTCATGATGTCTAGTATTTGCATTGTTATGCTTGCTCAATCTGTCAATTGCCCCGCTGTAATTTGTTCACCCAACATGTTATCTATCTCAAGGAGAACACCTCTAGTGAACTGTGGACCACGGTCCAATCTTTATCATTGATACATCATCTAATGTTACCGTTTACTTTCTACAAGCAACTATTATCTTCCACATACGTTTAATCCTTTATTTTCAGCAAACCAGTGAGATTGACAACCTCACTATAAGTTGGGGCAAAGTCTTGAGTTTGTGTTGTGCAGGATTCCAAGTTGTTAGCAACACCTTGGAGTTGTTTCCTTCCTTCTACTGGTTCGATAACCTTGGTTTCATAACTGAGGGAAAACTTACTGATGTGCTCATCATACCTTCCTCTTGGAGTTTCCCAACGAAGCTCTACAGTTGACCGAGCTCATCAGTAACACAAAAAGTATTGGATTGGGGACCCTACATCATGGGGGCCCTGGGTGAGTGCCCCTTTGCCCCGCCCTATGGGCCGGCCCTGCTCGTGTGTGAAGCCAACAGGTCACGGAGAGGAGAATGTCGCGACCCCATGCTCACAGCTCCCTGGTAGCTTGCTACCCCACGCCCTCGTAGGCGCGTAGCAGCACGGGAGAGCCCCAGCCAGGACGGCATGGGCGAGGCCCAGCCAGGTGAGGCATGGGAGAGCTTCGTCCAGGGCAGCGCGGGCGAGTTCCAGCCAGCGACGGTGCAGGCGAGCTTTAGGGCAGTGCGGGAGATCTAGGTCAAACGCGGCGCGAAAAGCTCCATCCAGCGGCTGATCGGGTGAGTTCCGATCAGAGGCGACACATGTGAGCTACGGGGCGGCGTTGGTGAGCTCAGTTAGGTGCAGCGCGAGCGAACTCCAGCCTGCGGCGTGGGTAGAGGCAGCGCGAGCCAGGGGCAGGCGTGGGCGAGCTTCGGAAATGGGCGGTGCAGCTGAACTCCGGGGCAGAACGGTGTGGGATGTTGGAGTTAACATTGTTTACTAGTTTAGTCATCATGTTTAAGTTCTTCTCCATGCATGTAGTTGGTTGTTTAAAGCTAGCACCACTAGGCTGCGGCAGTGTACACATAGAAAATGAGACTATGTGTGTACATGCAAGTTAATTAGTGGGTAGCTAATTAGGAGGAAATTCATACATGGGGTGTCGTTGCATTAGCTAGTAGTATAGGTCTGCATGCATGATGTGTTTAGCAACATGTAAAAGCTACGTTGCTGAGTCCCAGCAGCCGAGTCAAGTGGAATTGGTTCTGAACGTGGAAATCCAAAATGTTCTGTAAACTTGGAACTGACTCAAGCTTGTATGCGTGCAATTAGTGGAGAGTGAAAAAGGATCACGCTGGTGTGTGGCTTGCCGTGGGAGTGTGTGCATGTTTCCCTTTAAAAATCTTGTAACTTATTTCCTATTTAATCAGGTTGAACAAGAGAGAAAAGGCATAAGTTGTGCGGTGCCAGAAAAGTCTTCCTGAGTTTCTTCTTGTATTTAGTGTGTGTGCATTAGTATTCTTCCTTGGGCAAGGCCTAGTCAAAATCAAGCATTTGGTATCAGAACCCTTGTGATCTTGGTTCCTGTGGTAATGGTGAAAGACGGAGATGATGCGCCCAAGGTGGTAGAGCTGGCAAAGAAGATGGCGGAGGTGGAGCCGTTCACTCCACCAAGGGCACAGCTCACCGGAGGCGAGGACAGCGGCGGCGGAGAGCTTTGCATCATGGATCGCATGGTCCGCCACAGCTCCATGGTGGCACCGCCTTCCGTGCTGACCCGCACGAACTGCTCCGACTAGGCGCTTGTGGTGCATGTTCAGCTGCAGTCACAAGGATGGTGGGCGGCAAGAGCCGGGCGTTTGCGACTACCACACCGACCGCGATACTATAGGCGTCATCCTCCGGGTTGTGCCACTGGATATGCTGCGCATGATGGCGGTGAAGAAGACCGCGAATGATGCTTGGGACACCCTCAAAACCTTGAGGTTGGGGTGCTAGCGCGTCCGTGAAGCAAGGGCATAGACTCGCCGCACCGAGTTCGAGAACCTTCGGTGGAAGGACGACGAGAAGGTGGAGCAGTTTGGGATGCGCCTCACCAGCATCATGCACGACTTGGAGGTCCTCGGAGATGGCGTCACCAAGCACAAGGCCATGCTGAAATTCCTGTCCGTCATGCCGAAGTGGTTCAAGCAACTCGCCCACTCCTTTTAGCAGCTGCTCGACCTCAAAACGATGACGGTTGAGGAGCTGACGGGCCGGTTCTTGGCCATGGAGGAGGAGCTCGACATGGAGGAAGACGATGGTGAGAAGCATGGTGGGACTCGCCTTCTCCTCACAGAGCAGGAGTGGCGTGCTCGCGACCGCAACGGCGCCGGCAAGAAGAAGACCAACTTTGACATACGTAAGGTTCATTGCTACAACTGCCAAGTATATAGGAACTACTCTAGGGACTGCACCGAGCCGAGGAAGGAGAAGACGCATCTCGCCGTCGCGACCGCCAACAACGAGCCGACTCTGCTCTGAAGTTCATCCCGGAGTTCCAAATAAAAGAACAACAAGGTTAAGGGAGTGATTGTTGGAGTTAACCTTGTTGATTAGTTTAGTCATCATGTTTAAGTTCTTCTCCATGCATGTAGTTGGTCGTTCAAAGCTAGCACTACTAGGCTGCGGCAGTGTACACACCTAAAATGAGACTATGTGTGTACATGCAGGTTAATTAGTGGGTAGCTAATTAGGAGTAAAATCATACACGGGTGCCGTTGCATTAGCTAGTAGTACAGGTCTCCATGCAGGATGTGTTTAGCAGCATGTAAAAGCTTTGTTGAGTCCCAGCAGCCGAGTCAAGCGGCATAAAAGAGTGGAGGAAGAATAAGAGTCATTAGTTGAGACTTGGTTCTGAACGTGGGAATCCAAAGTGTTCTGCAAACTTGGAAGTGACTCAAGCTTGTATGCATGCGTGTAGTTAGAGGAGATTGAAAAATGAATCAGGCTGGTATGTGGCTTGCCGTGGAAGTGTGTGTATGTTTTCCTTTAAAAGGCATGTAACCTATTTGTTATTTAATCAAGTTGAACAAGAGAGAAAAGATACAAGGTGTGCGGTGCCAGAAAAATCTCCCCGAGTTCATTCTTGTATCCAGTGTGTGTGCGTGAGTCTTCTTCCTTAGGAAAGGCCTATGCAAAATCTATCATTTGGTATCAGAGTCCTTGCTCTCTTGGTTTCTGTGGTAATGGCGCAAGACAGAGATGATGTGGCCAAGGTGGCGGAGGTGGAGCCGTTCGCTCCACCAAGTGCGTAGCTCACCGGCAGCGAGGGCAGCAACGACGGAGAGCTTCGCGTCATGGAGCGCGTGGTCTGCCATAGATCCATGGTGGCGCCGCCTCTCATGCTGACCCGCATGAACTACTCCGACTAGGCACTTGTGGTGTAGGTTCAGCTGCAGTCACAAGGATGGTGGGCGGCAATCGAGCCAGGCGTCTGCGACTACCACACCGACCGCGAGGCTCTCGGCATCATCCTCCGGGTTGTGCCGCCAGAGATGCTGCACACGCTGGCGGTGAAGAAGACCGCAACGGTTGCTTGAGACACCCTCAAAACCTTGAGGTTAGGATGCGAGCGCGTCCATGAAGCAAGGGCGTAGACTCGCTGCACCGAGTTCGAGAACCTTCGGTTCAAGGACGGCAAGAAGGTGGAGCAATTTGGGATGCGCCTCACCGGCATCATGCAAAACTTGGAGGTCCTCGGAAATGGCGTCACCGAGCACAATGCCATGCTGAAATTCATGCGCATTGTGCCAAAGCGGTTCAAGCAACTCGCCCACTTTGTTCAGCAGCTGCTCGACCTCAAAACCATGACGGTTGAGGAGCTGACGAGACGATTCTTGGCTGTGGAGGAGGGGCTTGACATGGAGGAAGACGAGGGTGAGAAGAATGGTGGGACTCGCCTTCTCCTCACAGAGCAGGAGTGGCGTGCTCGCGACCGCAGTGACGCTAGCAAGAAGAATACCACCTTCGAGATACGTAAGGTTTGTTGCTACAACTGCCAAGTGTATGGGCACTACTCTAGGGACTGCACCGAGCCGAGGAAGGAGAAGGCGCATCTTGCCGCCACGACCACCGACGATGATCCGACTCTGCTCTGAAGTTTATCCCGGAGTTCCAAATAAAAGAACAACAAGGTTAAGGAGGTGATTGTTGGAGTTAACCTTGTTGATTTGTTTAGTCATCATGTTTAAGTTCTTCTTCATGCATGTAGTTGGTTGTTCAAAGCTAGAACCACTAGGTTGTGGCATTGTACACACCGGAAATGAGACTATGTGTGTAACAAGTTAATTAGTGGATAGCTAATTAGGAGGAAAATCATACATGGGTTGCCGTTGCATTAGCTAGTAGTACATGTATGCATGCAGGATATGTTTAGCAACATATAAAAGCTCCGTTGAGTCCTAACAGCCGAGTCAAGCAGCATATACGAGTGGAGAAAGGATAAGAGCCACTAATTGAGACTTGGTTCTAAACGTGAGAATCCAAAGTGTTCTGCGAAATTGGAAGTGACTCAAACTTGTATGCGTGCGTGTAGTTAGTGCAGAGTGAAAAATAGATCAGGATGGTGTGTGGCTTGCCGTGGAAGTGCTTGTATGTTTCTCTTTAAAAGTCTTTTAACCTATTTGCTATTTAATCAAGTTGAACAAGAGAGAAAAGGCATAAGTTGTGCAGTGCCAGAAAAGTCTTCCTGGGCTCATTCTTGTATGCAATGTGTGTGTGTGCGCGCGCGCATACGTGAGTCTTCTTCCTTGGGCAAGGCCTAGGCAAAATCTATCACGGGCGAGCTTTCCCACGGGCGGTGCTGGAAGGCTCTAGCCAGGCACGACTGCGAGTGCGAGGCTGGAGAGTTCATCAGCCCGCCGGCCTTGGTCGGAATCGTCGCGAAGGCTTTTGTATCGGGGTTAGGATGGCCGAATCGGGCACGACCGGAGCTTCCTGGGGTCGAGCTGGTCTCTTCGGCGGTCAAGGTGCACCAACCGGTGGTCACCAAGGTCATGGCCATGGCATGTGTGGCCGTAGGTTAGGGACGACCTTACAGATGGGGCCCACTTGACAGAGATAGAAAGGAGAGAGAAAGTGGTGAATATATTATAGAGAAAATTTCTTATTTGACACTTGCTTGAAACTTGTTTCCCTATTTGATATTAGAATTTTTTTTTCCCATTTTGACATCTAAACTTTATTTTATTCCTAAGATGACACCACCGTTGATAGCGTTAGTCAATTCCGTTAGTCGTTCTTTTATTGGACAAAAATACCCCTCTGCAGATAAGGAGTTGATCGATCCCAATCTCTCACTCCCATCTCTTTCCCTAGAAACCGTGAACCCTATCTGGGTATTTTTTGCCAAATCTTCCCAAATCTGGAAACTTTAATCGAATTTGACTCCTCCTCGAAATTAATTCGTAATATGACCCCTAGGGTCGGCGCCATTTTAAATGGAGCCGAAGTTGTACAGGTCGGCGTGCACACACTTGAAAACCGAACCGCAGGAGGTCGGCTCCGTTTAAAACAGCGCCGACCTCCCTAGGATGCCCCCTTGTTGTCACGTGTTGATGCCGACCTGTATAACTTCGGCTCCGTTTAAAATTGCGCCGACGCCAGGGGTCAGATTCCGAATTAGTTTCAGTGAAGGGTCAGATTCGGTTAAAGTTTGTCAAAAAGGTCAGATTTGGCAAAAGAAATACCCTATCTGGCACTCCATGACGTGGTAGCTAAAATTGGAGGTGCCGCCGGCGCCCTGAGCCGAGGGTCCATGAAAGTAATGGAGGTTGCTAGTGGTAGCCTAGGCATGGTGGAGGCGCGCGACAGCAGCACGGGCACGACGGCGGCGAGTGACAGCAGGGGCGCGGGCACGACCGGCAAGGACGACAGAGAGGGCACGAGCCAAGGCGGCCGACCGGCAAGGGCGGCCAGGGCCCGTCCGTCGAGCATGCATGAGCTAGCTACCCTGCTAGACACGGGTGAGTTTTTTTCTCTGTCTGTTCGTTAGCTTCCAAGTGCAGAGTTAGTGCATTTTGAGTAGATAGACAAGTGCAGTAGCTATGCTTATGCCTAAATTTCCGTTATTTTTACAGGATGGATCCTAATTCAACATATTTGCTGAAAATTAGATTTATACCGAATCCCAAAAAGGTTAGAAAAGAAATCAGATCTTTTTGCTTTGAGAAGTTTGTTGACAGTGATTTGACAAATTATAAGGATTTGGTTGAATCAATCTTAGAGAAGTACACGCCACGTTATTCGAAAGTTGCACATTTTCAATACTATGATGATGTGTCGAAAATATATCTAGAGGTTCATTCTGACCAAGAGCTGATGTCTATGTTTGAGAAACACTCTCATGAAAAGGTTGTGGAAATATTCATTGCATATTGTGATCTAGCTGAACCATATGAGACAATCACCGAGTATTATGAGCATAGTGAAGCATATCCAACCAGAAAACAACATAGATCAAGACAACATAGACCAAGATGAGGATAGTTATCTTCGCAACCCAATACCAGAGAATGAGCATGTTGGTATTGACGAGGAGAATGCATATTTGGAGAAAGAGCCTATGCCTCTAAATGTGGTTCTTTTTTCTGATAAAGAGAAGGACACAGACTATGTGCAAAAGGATGACAGCGAGGATGAGAGCGAGGGTGGGAGCGAAGAAGAGCCTGAAATAGAGAAGGATGAGGAGGTGCATGAGGCAGATCATGCGCCAAATGTATAGTACAATAAAGAAGACCCTCCGATGACCGAAGGTTCCACATATCCCAATATGGATGAGTTTAAGTTGGCACTTCCTCAACATGCAGTCAAACATGAATTTGAATATAACACTGAGAAGAGTACACCACATAGGTTTAGGGGTTATTGTAAAAGAAAAGAAGAAGATAATTGTCCATGGAGGATACATGCTTCTACAATGGATGATTTGTGTACTGTTGTGGTAATAATCTAACTTTAATATCCCATTGTTTACTTGTTTTGAATAAATTTTTAAGTGTTTCAAACTAATCTCTTAACTATATCCCTGTTTTGTAGGTGAGAAAAACCCTCATGAGCATGATTGCTCTAGTGCAAGAAGGAAAAGAAGGTGCAAAATGCAACTAAGCGTTCGATATGTGATAAGGTGAAGGACTGGCTCATTGAAGATGCAACTCTTGGAGCGAGAGAATTGCAAAAGAAGCTCAAAGAACATCATACAAGAGAGTGTATATGGGTAAGCTGCTAGCCTTGAAGCAACTATATGGTGATTGGACAGCAGCTTTGACAATTTATATAGGTTTAAGACATAAGTTGAAAGTTGTTCTCCTGGTAGCATAGTACAAATCAATCATCATCCAATAAATGATAATATCAGGTTTGCAAGAATTTTTGTTGCTCTGAAACCTTACATAGAGGGTTTTGGTAGTGGTTGTAAACCATAATTGGCAGTAGATAGCACATTCTTAACAGACGGGTTTAAAGGGCAGATGGCTAGTGCTACAGCCGTCGATGGACATAATTGGATGTATCCAGTTTGTTTTGGAGTCTTTGACTCTGAAACTAATGACAATTGGATATGGTTCATGCAATTACTTAGACAGGCCATAGGGTCACCAGCAGGTTTAGTTATATGTACTGATGCTGGCCAGGCAGTGATGACAGGGGTAAAAGAAGTGTTCCCAGAGGCTGAACATAGGGAATGTATGTTTCACTTGGTGAGCAACTTCAAGAAGAAGTTCCATGGAAAGGTGTTTGATGATCACCTTTGGGCTGCCGCTTATCATGGAACCCGTATGTGTTTCGAAAACATTGGGTTGCAATGGAGGCAGCAAAGCCATACGCAACTGCATATATAAGGAAGTGGCATAATATGTTGTGGTCTAGGAGTCAATTTTCGACAATATGCAAGGTGGACTATGTAACCAACAACTTGGCAGAGAGTTTTAATAACTGGATCAAGCACCACAAATCCTTGAACTTGTCGACTTCCTGGACAAGGCGCGATAGTTGCTTATGATCATGTGGAACCGAAGGAGAAATGTGGCAAATAAGTTGGATGGACTCATTATGCCCCACATTATTAAGAAGCTGAAAGCAATTACTAGAGACTTAAACTTGGAAGTGGTGCAAAGCTCGGAAGAAGTGGCCGAAGTGACAGCATTAGGAGGCAGCGGCTTTAGGTTTGTGGTGAACTTGCAAGAGAGGACATGTTCTTGTAGATAATTTCAAGTTTCTGGCCTTCCTTGCAAGCATGCTCTTGCATTCATCACCTCACTTAGCAATGCACATATACAGACCTATGCTGACTTGTATTACTCCATTGCTAAATTTAGAGCATCTTATGCCCAAGTAATCCTTGCTGTGCCTGACAAGACCCAATGGCCTGAATCTGACCATGGATTCTTCATGCATCCACCACTGTTAAAATCCACTACTGATAGGCCTAAAACTGAGAGGTATAAAGGTTGTAGTGAGAAGAAAAGAAAACCAGGCAAGCATTTATGTCCTATTTTTAAGGACTATGGGCATCATTGGCACAATTGTAAGAAGGGTAACCCAGATGACATTGCTGCAATGCTGGCATTGAGGTAATATAGATTTAATCTTGTACTATTTATTTTGTAATGAACTATACATGTTTACTGCTATTCTTTTTTATTGCTCATGTAGAGAACCGCCAAAGAAGAAGATAAAGGCAATGAAAGGAAATGAGTTAGCCATTGTGCCTTGCATGGATGAAGCACCAACAAGGATGTCATTTCCACCAAGGTTAGCAATTTTACATTCATGCTCAGTACTACATGAAACCTGAGTTTGTGGTCTAAGTAGCTTCTTTCTCACATAGCCAAAGCTTGGAAACTTCAAGTTGCAAAAGGGGGCAACTCCAGATCCGGAGGATCAAAGAGGCATTATTTTCATTTTTCGTTCAGTTGTTATGCATAGTTTTATTATATTTATATTTATATTTATAATTGTTGTTGCCATACATGCATGAATACAGATCAAGAGCGGCCTCAAGTCAACCTGAGACTATTTACCCCGAGCTTCCTATGCCCAACAAGAAAAAGGAGATTGATGTTCCTGTGAAGGTAAGATACAATAAGAAAAAGAAGGAGATTGTTGTCCCTGCTGCGCCACTTGACAGCCCAGCAATGGACACAAAGAGCAAGAAATTTAACCCTCCTAGCCCAGCTATGAGCACAAGAAGCAAAAGAAAGCTCAGTTTGTGATTTTCTCTTTATGTCATGGGCATTATTGGAGTTGCTTTTGGTGATCTCCTCTTACTTTTGTATTCTAGTCATGTGGTTATTTGGAGAGGCCTCACGTCTGAGTGTTGCTCTATGCGTTGCATATGGACTAGAGACCCTGGTTGTTTATTAAGTAACAGTAAAATGGAACCACCAGGACTCTCTCACAGCGATTTGACGTTCCTAGCCGTCCGATCATGGTCTTGAACGTCGTAGATCATCCAGTCGTCATGTTGAACGGCGCTGCTTCATTTTTTTTTTGACCGTATCCAGCTAGTGTCACGGCCCTGCAAACGTAGCTGGGCTGCTTCTCCGGAAACTGACTTGGACGCCTTCCAGTTAACCGGGCCAAAACCACATAAAAAGCGCAACAAATTTTGGATGGGCCTATGCGGTTTGGTCAGCTTAGTTCCTGCTCGTTAACTTTCCTTGCAACTGTCGTCCATTAGGGAAAGCGGAGCGATCGCAGAGGAAGGCCATCCTGGCGCCGCCACCATTATAATGCGATTAATGCCGTAGAAGACGAGTCGTCTTCCGTTCCGTTTCTCTCCCCTCCGATGGTGGCGATGGACGACCGTTTCATGCCTGCACATCTCCTCTCCCAGTTCCTCATATAAGATGCGACGTCGACCTCCATTTTTCCTCACGCTCTTCACTTGGGGTAATTTCGCATTTGCCAGTTGCCCTTCTTACTCCATCTACTGAGATTGCTGTTATTTGTTTCAGGAGACACATCTGGCGGCCATGATCTCCACTCGATAGCGACCCATCCGGCGACACTCAACTTCCAGCGTCTAGGACTAGGGATGGCGACGGCGGGCGGTCACACTTCCATCAGGCCGCCATGATGCTCCGGTAACTCCGGCCTGCCGGTAAGCTTCTGCGCAACACCCCTAAATAAGAATTGCGACAGGCCGACAATGCTTCTTCCATGCTCCAGGGATGTATATCACTGCAGCGACCTGTTCGACAGGTCCTGCCAGATTACTCGCCCTTATTAATCGTCTGGTACTAGAGTCCATCTTTGTCAGTTGTCACGGTAGCGGAGAAGAAGGCCACAATGGTGGCGGCGGGGCATGGCGCACCAGGCGGCGACTAGTGGGCCGGCCGTTTTCTGCATGCGGATGGCAGGTGCGTCCCATTCTGGTGCTCTACTCCTGTTAAATGCGATGGTGCCGCACGAGTTGGAACAATGCATCTGAAAGTGTGTCTTGTTGAGTACGGATGCATGAACCGAGCTTTCAATTATACGGTGATTATTGATGACTGGTAGGATAAGCAAATTGTGTGCTTGTTATTCAGATGATGCCTATGCAGTTATCGGTTGTCATGTCTACCCAATTTGAGAACAAATGCAGGCTTTACACACCATGAATGCGATTCTTGGTTTCCGCTCCTCTGCCCATTTTGTGAAGTTATTCCAAATTTTCTTATTGACATGTTGTGTGTCAATGTCTCTTTAATGAAAAAAAAGGTACAACTGATGTAATCCTATGCATGTTTTATTCATGCGTCTTTCTCTTGTAATTGGTCGGTGCATCCAAGATTTGCACTCATCGATCATTGAAATTCCTTCATCTGCATGGCTTTCTTATACTCCCGCCGGCCAATATTAATTGGCACTCTAAATTACAGGCCCAATAAATATCCATGTAGCCGTTGTATTCAGGTGTCCATAGAGTACTCCCTCTGTTAGGGATTATAAGGCCTATGGACCATTTTGATAGGATTAAGAAAAGCAATAGCTCATCCTCTTGATTCCTATATGCACCAATAGTTATACATGCATGAGAGAAGAGAAAGAAAAAGAAGACCATGCATTGGATGAGATATGGTAATAAATGAGAAAGAACTTGTAATTCCTAACATTTTAAAAAAGCTCATAGGCCTTATAATCCCTAACGGAGGGAGTACCACCCATATAAGTCTGTTGATAGCAATGGTTCAGAAAATATAGTATGACTTTATAAGCTAGCTTGCTCGGATTTTGTGGATCTTTATTTCTGCATTTTTAATGTATGCTGGAATACAGTGTTGTTTTTACCATTTTAGTTAACCGTTACATCCAAAAAAAGTAAGTAAAACGAAATATCACCGCAAATAATTTAGGCTCATGCATCCGACTGAAGTGTGACATGGGACTGGTTATAAGTGGTTGTCCAATTTTAGTGAATCTATTTTATATTTCACCAAGGCTATGTATTAAACAATGATGATGTGTCCAATCTGCCATGTGTACACCCATTAAGATTTTCTTATGTATTTGTACCATCCGCTTTGTCCATATGTTCTTACGTATCCATTGTTATTCTCCTTGAAGTGTGAGTCTTACATTCTTTATAAATAGCCAACCAAAGCCCTATTTTTTTTTTCACTTTGCCAATAGATTGGTTGCTGTACCAATTAAAGAACATAAACGATGGTTACCAAACATCATAACATGCCATTGTCTTCAGCCAGCAAGATGAAAAAAACATGTAACCAAAAGTACTGGAATCTGCATCCCGTGGAACGTTTAGCGAAAGCCGGTTGTTCTAGCTTAGCCATTGACACAAACCTCTCGATCCGTTTTAAAGCCCGGGTCGTGCTTGCGGCTTCTTGAAGCTGTGTGGCGCACCAATAATTCCTCGCCGGTGTCCGAGACGGCGGATCCGGGTGTAGATCTTGAAGATGCTGAGGTTGCTGAACAGGGCGCTGGCTTCGATGGCGCAGGATGGAGGTGCTCCGGGGATGAGCTTCGTCTACTTCCCGGCAATAGGGGAGCTCCTCCCGATCCAAGGTTCAAGCGGAGGAGTAGCGGCAGCGCGCCGGCGATACGTCTTGGTCATCGTCTTCGGCAGTCCATAGGGACTTTTGTGTAATTTTTTCTTTGGTGTGGACTTTTATGTAAGGACCTTGTTCTAAATATCAGCTCCTTTTTCGCAAAAAAAAACAAGACAAAACATTCACATGTCTTAATTCTTTTCATTCACTAAAGGTGGAACTATCCATATGTTTCTATACAATATCTATCTTTTCTTTAAATATGGGCGGGCGCGGCAACGCGCGCGTCTTCATGATCTAGTCTATTGTATGCACTGTATTGCTATATATAAACCTGGTTGTTTATCTATTGTAGGCACTATATTACTATGCTGCTATATATGAACTGTGTGCACGGATATGGCATCAAAACAAGGGAGGTTCTGTCCAAATTTTTAATTTTTCTTGCACTAAAATCTGGTGACAACAAACTAAAGGCATGTCATGCATGATCAATGTCCATTGGTGCAAATGTGTCTTTCTAAAATATTCTTTTTATCACAAGACTTAACAGGGGCAAAAGAGTCTTTTCATGTTCCTATTTGACACCGTTAGTGTTCAAAATGAATTAGAGTGTCAATTGAGAAAAGAAAGGAAGTTTAGATGTCAAAATGGGAAGAAATTTTTTACTAGTGTCAAATAGGGAAGCAGGTTTTAAGCCAATGTCAAATAAGGAATTTTCTCTATATTATATGAAGGACTATTTTGCAAAATGCACGTACCACGTCAGCGTCCAGGTGGGCTAGCACTGTCAGAAACACGATCAACTGATGTTAAAACGACATTTACGTGGAGTTGATAGTTTTTTGCGACTATTAAACACGAAAGTGGTAGTTTTTTTTAAGCAACCCTGAAAAGTGTTAGTTTTTTGAAGCCCTAGCCTCAATTGTGGACTCCCTCCGTTCCATATTAGTTGACTTGAATTTATCTAGATTCGGATGTATATAGCACTAAAACATATCTAGATACATCTGAATCTAGACAAATCCAAGTCAACTAATATGGATGGGAGGAAGTAGTTCAATTTTCTCCACTTCATTGTCATGTATTTTTGATCATTTTGCTGCTTTTACTGATCATACTCTTGAATGCAGTGAAATTTATATCGTATTTTGGCTGTGTTTATAGAGAAGCTCCAACTGCTCCGTTTTGTAAGATCAACGAAATCCCATCAATATGTTGTGCTGATAACCTGTTACGTTTTCAGGCAATTACTTTAGAATACGCAGTGCCTTCTATCTTGGGGGAAAAAGGCTGGCAAACCTATTCGAGTGTCCAAACGAAGATCTAGTTGCTGAAATAAACCAGTTCTTTACAAACACATTGACAAGACATGGGAGCCGTAATCGTCCCGATGCGTCTACACCAAATCTATCTCCTGAACATGCCCTGCAGGTTGTCTACGATGAAGCGTCAAACAGCCAAGGAAGTTCAACAATGACTAAGAATAAGATTGAAAAAACTAAACTTCAAGCTAGTCATGACTGTCTCACTGAAGGTTCTCAGAGTTCACATCCCCAGTCAGTCTGTTAGGGCTCCTAGGTCAGTTCATTATTGCCACTTGCTTCGTGTTCTTTGCCATGTTACAGGCTATTATCTCTTTCTTGGCGTTTCTCTCATTGTGTGGAACTCTAAGAAAGAAGCAACAGTGTCCTGTTCTACTTCCAAGCCCGAGCTTTGAGCACTTGCTTCTACTAGTATATTAGAGATGATCTGCCTTCTTTGGTTATTGGCTGATCTTGGTGCCTCATGTGATTCACCCACATCCTTTCTTTGTGACAGCACTGGTGCTATTCAGATAGCAAATGAACTGGCCAAGCATGTGCTAATCAAGCATATTGGTGTGGATGCATTCTTCGCATGGTCTTATTGCCAACAATCAACCATTCACCTCGATTATGTTTCATCAGAGCTTCAACTTGCTGATTTCTTCACAGAAACTCAAACTAGAGAACAATTCGTAAGGTTTATATTCTCAAATTCAATGTATCAAATTCACTTTGAGTTTGAAGGGGTAGGTGTTAGAATATGTATATATGTATGATGTTAATGTATAGGTTAGGCCCATTCTAGTGATCAAATATGCTAGGTTATATGTCTCTGAATCAAGCAGTACAGAATTTGAGTTGGCTAATTTATAGAGATGATGCAACTGAAACATGAGTCGTAGCTGCTCAACTACACCCTTTACTTTTATGTGGTGAACATATGCTCCAGAGTCGAAGTAACATGCAAAAGCCAGAACGGTGTGGCGTGCAGGATGACTTCTTTATTTTAACAAGATGTCTTCTTACTTATTACCACAATCTTAGCATATCAAAAGTATTACAATGTATTGCAGAACAGCGTACATCTGAAGATAAAAGGATCATCTTGAAAAAATTCAATGAAGTGTCGATCGTGTGTTGAAACCGAAATAAAAAAACAGAACTAGTGACCAAATATTCTATATGTGAGCAAATCTTCACCTCCAGTCGTGTGTGGAGTATTACACATTGACCTGAACAATTTCTCTTCATTTCTTGCTGCACATCAGGCTCCAGTTTCTGTCCAATGTAAGTGCAAGGTTTTAACAGAGTGCTTCAAATGTTTTTGTAAATAAATAAATAAACAGAGTGCTTAGAATCAACCAAATCATGTGGAATCAGATCTACGAGCAGCACGAGAGAGACACCTTTGGACAAATAAACAGTACAGATAGGCAAAGTTGTCGAGTAAACATGTGGAGTTTCAGCAGCAGGTTCTTATGCATGTGGATTCAGGAACCTGACAAATAAATCGGTGTGGGACTGTGGTTGCTTGCTTGCTTTATTTGAAATCAAAAACTAATACCTTATGTATGGATGACAGAAAACCACTTTATCATTGGAAACAAATCGAATCGTTAATGAATGAAGCCAGATCAGTATGCATCGTATTTACGTCTAAGACATGCCGTTTTATGATCCTTTTGCAGTTATGAGATGTGCCACTTTTATCCAGGGCAGTGAGTATGAGCAGAGTTGGCTGGCATGGGTCCCTTTGCAAGTACCACGAAGAAGTGAGGAGCCATGAATCTACACTCGAAACATGATCCCTGGGTCTTTCCCAGCAATGCATGACCTAAAATCTGTGTCATACCGTCCAATTCAAGGACATGCTGTAGTGCCAAATAGAATAGGCGGCAATATCCACCAAGATTAAAAAAAAAGGGGAGCAGCAGAACACTTCTCTGTGCATTTGATAAAGTTCTGAACACAATTTTGTTGAAGTAAGCAGCTGCTAATTATCACTACTCCATCTGAGTATGCACTTTGATAGCTCAGTCACTTTGACAAGGCATGTGGTAAAAATAATATTCCATCAGAGTATGCACTGGTACGCTGCCCCATAGTTCCACTACGCTGACATCCACCACTATCGTTGAACCAAAAAAAGCAAGGGCTAGTTTGCAGCAAAACATCACAATGCACCACTGGAGGTCGACACGTCAGGGCTGTGATGTTCCTGAAGTAGTCTAGCAAGGCAAAAAATGGATGCTACCTATTTACGTGAAAAAGAAACTAGCTAGATATGGTACAGCGATTATTGCGAGTCCCTTTCTTACATTTCCTGTACTTCTCAGTGAAAGAGTAAAAGGGTGGAGCCAGGAGCCCATGCTGAGGAATCCGATGAAGAAGCTTAAGGTCATCGCTGCACATTTGAGAGGAGAGGCAGGGAGGAGCCAAAGAGGAAGAAGAACAAGAGGGTTTTGCTAAGATGGAAGAGGAGAGGGCCTTTCATCTATGAGAACCAGACTTGGTGCGTAACCAATATTTGAATCATGGTACACATGCTTAAGGGTTATGTGCATTCATACTCGATGTAGAGACTGGGAGAATTAAAATTATCTCCCAACTTCAGAGGGTTGAGTGCATAAATTGATGCACTTGGTTGGGGAGTTAATAAGTTTTAAATAGCCGGCTATAGCCGCGCTATAGCCTTTTGAGAAGTCTCCGGCTACGGCTATGCTCTTTGTAGGCTAAATGAGAAATAGCCGCTAATAGTCAGCTATAGCCCGATTTGGCCTTAAACTAGCCTCCAATTTAGCCGCTAAACTTCTACTCTTTGCATATTTTTTTCTTTTTCGAAGTTATGTTAAATACGATTCAATAGAACTTGTGAGTTAATTGGTTGAATACTTATTTATGTTCAATAGTTGCATGATTTGTGAGTTAATCGAATCTTATTGGAGTCATAGTTTTCCTCATCTTTTGAAAAAAATTGACTGAAATTTGCTCAATTTTTAAAAATACGCTAAAATAGAATAGCCTGCTATAGCTGAGCTATAGCCTTTCATAGCCTCTGAAAAATCCGCGGCTAAATGGAATAGCCGGCTATTTTAAACTATGGTTAATATACAAACCCGCCGCCCAAGTTCAAATCTTCACATGCAAGAATTCGATTTCTTATTTATCAAGGACCAGACTTGGTGTGTAACCAATATTAGCATATTTAAAGGTTGTATGCATATTCCTAGTTGATGCAGAGACTAGGAGAATTCAATATCTCTCCAAAATTTAGATGGTTGAATGTATAAATTTATGCAAAGACCAGGAGTATGCCTTCCTTTTCCAAGAGAAGAAACATCACCCATTATCAATCGAAATATCTACAAACTATATTTTGGACCCGATTGAAGTTTAAAATCGCAATCTCGTGCTGAGGTCATCAATTTAAAAAATCTACAACGTCTAATATATGTTGCATGACGAATCTAATAACACTAAATTGATGATGCAAGTGTTGGTATATTTTTCTATATGCTTGGTTCAACTACTTTGACTTAGGACAAACGTGGAACGACAATTATTTTAAGACGGAGGGAGTAGCACTTGGAAGTAAAAGGCCATGAATGGTCCACTCAAAGCATGGATCATGGGTCTTTCCAGGCAATGCAGGTGTTGAAACCTGTGCTACACCATAATTTGGTGAAAACATAACACCTGTTATGAACATTATAATTCAATTGAATGCTGTAGTTCCAAATCAAATAGGCTACAATATCCACCAGGGACATTAGAAAACGGGGATTAGCAGAATACACTAGTAGAAAACTGACATTTCAGTACAAAGCATTAGTCCCGGTTCTGCTATAAATCGGGACTAAAGTCTTGGTCCCAACAGCTAGAAACGGCCATAGGGCCCGACCGACACTACTCCCGGTTCGAATGGCATCTTTATTCACCGTCTGTTTACCAAACTGTGACTAATATCCTAGAGGCAGGCTGGGACCAGCGCCAGCATATTTAGTCCCGGTTTGTTACACGAATCGGGACTAAAGATGGACCTTTAGTCCCGGTTCAAGTTACAAACCGGGACTAATTAGTCGACTATATATTCTTCCTCCCCTGCACGACCCATTGCACGAGCCATTGCAAGCAGCTGCGGCGACTCCCTTTGTTTCCCTTCAAGCTCGAGTTCATGCTATTTTTTCTCAAGATTTGGCAAGATTTTTCGGCTCCATATTTATCCAAGGGTTCTAAAAGGTTAGCAACTTAATCTTTTTTATCTTTATATTGCTAGTTTAGCTCATTTAATGCTCTAAAATGGAGGGATTTGTGGGTTTATTTGTTTGCGGTAATAAATAATTAACATGATATGTGAACTTGTATTAATTTAGATTCTATATATCTTGTATTAATGTAATAAAATCCAAGCTAAATATCATTTTCAATATGTGGATTCTATCTATATCTGGGTTGGCACATAGCTATTCTCGAAATTCATTTGATTCATAGAAACACAGAGATACATGAGTTCATCCAATCTATATCTTGGTTTGTCTCATAGTCTCGAAATTCATTTGATTCACGGATGCATCATGCCACCATCCAGCAACAAAAATGCCCTTCTTCTACCTGCTTTAGCAAACTCACAAATTGTAACAAAAATAGGGTCAATTTACAAAATCCATTGCAAAAAAAACAAGAACCAAAACTATGAACATCAAGCATTATAGGGCCTCATACTTATGTTGGACACAAAAATCATAGGGGTAGAGTCAGCGAGCCATTCATGAAAGAATTTAAATGGTAAGAGTGAGAATAGGTTTGAGGAACATGAATTTTCATGAAGAATTTAAATGGTAAGAATGAGAATAGGTTTTCATAAATACTCACTTCTTTTGTTTGGAAACTAAGTTTTTGATTCAAGCGTCCATTCTAACTAGGGTCTCCTATGGTCAGGATGGCTCTGATACCAACTTGTCAACACCCGGATTTTTAATCCCAGATGCCTATTATGCCATGCATCGCAATCCCAGGATTACTATTTTTACGAGACATAACAGATTGGATATCACAGTACATCATCCATTACAAACCATTAATAAGGTCTTACAACAAGTAAAGGATCTCACGATCTAGTCTTAATACAATCAAAGCAGCGAAATAATATAATAACGATAGCGTGGGCGAGGCTCCATCTTCATGGTCACAGGCAATGCTGACGATGGGAGATGATCCTAGTTGTCGTAACCTTCCTGCGGTCCATCCTCCTAATAGTCCTCTTCATAGTCTGGCCACGGGAATAGCCAGGGACAAAGCCATAAGTACTCTTTAAGTACTCACAAACTATCACTAACAATTAAGTGGTTTGAGTAGGAATCCTAAGCTCTAGGTTGTTTTGCAAAAAAAATCAGGTTTATCTCTAACTGAGTTTAGAAGTAAAGAAAGTTAGTTTAAGGTTTTATAACACCTAAGTGGAAACTTAGTTTTCACTTTCACAATCCTGTTGTGGTCAAGTCAAAGTCATGCTTCATTTCACAAGTCATTCTGAAAACATGTGACGACGGAATAGTATGGCCACTCCAACTGTCAATAACTGTGGACGCGACTATTCGAATAGTTTGACACTCTGCAGAGGTGGTACACTTTCATCACAATAGTCAATACATCCGTCAGGAACAATCCTAAATTTACCATACTTAGTATGCGGATAATCAATATTAACCTTTCAATTACACACCCTAGTATAGGCACCTCTCCTATGAGTTTGGCCTCCCAACCATGACCATCTGTCATCTTGGGAACTTCACAGGTGGTCAATCTTCACGAGGTAGCCTCAGCTCAAACCTCGGCCGCAAGGAAACCCATACTAAGGCATATAAACTTTCAGTCAAGCCCTACCCAATTTCGGCTATTGTGGTTGTACGGTAAGATTGGAATGGTATCGCATCTAGACAACCATCAGTTTTATAAAGGGCTAAGGCTCATGCCTCAACATTTTCATCTTCAAAATCATCTGGTGTTCATAACACATGTCAAAACATTTTATTAGAATGACTCATAATCATTTTCACTGAGTATTCCCATCTAAAGTGATCAAGTTTTATGCTTAGCACTAGCAACTACAAGTGGGGGTAAATACTAATGCGGAGTGATAATCAAGTGTGACTTATCTAAGTATAATCTCATGCCTCGGGATGACATCAAGATCTACCTAACTTATTCCAAGTTTTATGCTCTTTATCCTACCTTTCAAATCTTTCTAAAACCTAACAAGCACTTCCTAAAAGTAAACCAAGAATTTTGATAAAGAAATAAATTAATAAAGCTTGCAAGTAAAACTGGGATTTGGTATACTCAAAGGGGTATCATCACATATGTCTAAGGCATATAGTTTGCATAGTTATCATTCAAGTGTTAACTTGCAAAGTTACTTGTTTTGTGAAGCTTGCTTAGTTAGTATCTTGCCTTGTGCAGTGCAGTGGTTGAAGTTCTCCTCCGCTTCTTCCTCTTAGTAGTCTCCTTCCTCTTCGTATCCTTGGTCGGTACTAGCGTCTATAAATAAATATGAAGTATACAATCACCAAAAAATACTTAACTTCTTCTATTAGGCACACAAGGCTCACAAAAGATGATCTAGCATCATCACAATCATCACAAGAATTAAGGCAATAGTTTTATTTATTTTATTTTAGAAAAGTAATTTCTACTCATTGAAAAACTTCTTAAGATTTAATATTCTCCAATTAAAATATGGGATCATGTTGACACATGTCATCACCACATATTTTAGTACTTGGGAATGTGATTTAAAGTGGTGTCACAATTTAATAAGGTTTAACCTTTTATTTTAATTAATTAAAAATGACTAGAAATGCCTATGGGGCATTCTTTTATTACTTGTTCATTATAATTGCAAGTAAACCTAGATATTTTTATATAGTTAGAAAGGTCTTATCAAAGGTGATTTTTGAGAGTTGGAATCAACTCAAAAGCTTTTATGGTTGAATTTTGAAAAATGTTTGAATGCAGGAAAGTCTCTGCCTTGTTATTTTTACTATAGATGATCTATAATTCCAAATGATTTGAATCCAACGGCCTTGGATTAAGAATGTCCATACCTTTCTAACAAAATTGGTTTCATGCAATTTGGTTCAGTGAAACTCTCTGAAATGAATTTTGAATCTATTGCCAGAACTAGATTTGAAACTAAATAGATAAAGCTAAATTCAAACTAACTGAGTCGCGCGGGAGTTCTAAATGGGCCGGCACACTGTGCACAGCGTGCACGGGCTGGTTAAGTGGTTGTCCCCACACGTCAGTGGGACAGGGGGGTGCAAAGGGGTACGGGCTATCTACGACCGTAGGATTAGATCGAGGATCAATGACTCACGACCATCGTCCTCGTCGAACAGAACTCGACGGGCTCGAACCCTAGCACGACCAGTGGGGGTCTATGGCGGCTCACCGGGGCTCAGGCAATGGTCGGCGATGGGGGCGAACGACGAAGTCGACGATGATGATTCTCCTGGTACTGGCGGCTCCTCCTGGGGTGGCTCCAATCGACGGCGCCCTTCTCCTCCAGCAGCGGCAGGCTCCAAAGAAATTCCGGTGATGTTGCGCTCGCCTTGCTCCGGGAAGAAGTGGGAACGATCAGTGAGAGGTGGGGAGTGGAATGGTGTGAATAATTCGAGCGGGGAAGGCCTCTATTTATAGTACGATGAGGAACCGAAGGGTGCGGACAGAGCTCGTCGGGGTCGGCGTTACAACGAGCTACGGGCATGGATGGCGGTAGGGGACGGTGCGCGGTCTCCTGGCGGTCCTCAAGGAGGTAATGGCGCGGCAAGGGGCGGTGTGGTTCGGTCGGAACGCGTCGACGCTCTGAGCGGCACCGACGGCGATTTTGATGGCGCACAGTGGCTACGGGTCGCGCGACGGCGAACGGGGATGCCTGGGAGGTTCCTGGGACGGTGGTGATCATGTAGACGGGCAGCGAAGGCGGGGCGTGGTCTGTGCGAGCATGTTGAGCGTGGCGCTCTGGCGCGCTCTCGGCATGGTCGCAGAGAAATGGGTGTGCGTTCTCTGTGGTATAGTGCCTGGAAGGGCTCGAGGGCTAGACAGGGGGTGGCGGTGGACGGTGGCGTGCTTCCTGGACACGGTGGCTAAGCGCGGTGCTTGCTCCTGCTAGTTAGCCATGGTCGGCTGGCAAGGGTGCTCTCAGGTTGGCACATCATGGCGCATTGGGTAGGGGCTAGGTTGGTTCAATGCATTGGTTGGCACTGGGGAGACAAGGGTGATCAATGGTGAACAATGTTTAGCCAAATTACAGCTCAAAACAGTGAAGTTTGGCCAAATTTGGTTTCTGTCTCCAAGTTTTAATGAAATGGCCACAAGAAATTCATATTTAAATTTTTGGTTGAAACTTGGTGGGTGCAATGGTCACATACTAGGTAGTCTCTGGTTGGTTGGATTTGTCAAGTTGCACTAGTTTGGTTAGGTTTTGAGAAATGGTGATCTTCCCATATGAACTAGATTCAATTTTCAAATGTCATTTGAATAAGGTTGCCAAATGTTTCTGTGGGTTTGCAAAGTGGGCTTGGGTTTACTTTTACTTGGTCTAGTAATGGGTGAAAAGAATTGGATTTGTTTCTGTTAGAAATCTTGGACTAGAAACACTCAAAGTGGTCTAGTGAGCAAGATTGGCAAAAATGACCATTTGCTTATTTAGTTTGTTTTTTAATTTCTATTGTTTTGATTCTGCTTGGAAATGATTTAGATGATGTTGTTTTCATATTTAAACCAATCCTTGCCATTCACAACAATTAAACAAGTCCATTCATGCATTCATACATTCATCACATACACACATGCATTCATAGGGATTTAATTCACAAAAGTTTTTGTTAACCCTAAATTTGGGTGATTGGAATTTGTAATCTTGATTAATATTTTTGGGATGTTACAAACCTTCCCTCCTTAAACAAAATCTCGTCCCGATATTTGAGAACAAAGAAAACTAGGATTTAAAGAGATCTGGAAACTCCGCCCTAATGTAGTCTTCTCGCTCCCAGGTAGCTTCTTCTTTAGTGTGGTTACTCCACTGGATCTTAAGAAACTTGATACTCCGGGTTCTGGTGGTTCTAAAGGCTTCCTCCAAAATACGGATGGGTGCTTCGGGATACGTCAGGACATCGTTGATCTCTATGGTTCGGTGATCAATATTCTTGAAAACTTCATTATTCTCCGGTACTTCTAGGCATTTGCGTGTAACACCGCGGTTCTGAAAAGACCGAGGCTTCTATGTGACATGCCAATCCCTGGATCGGTTCATTGGCCCACAATAGAATAAGATGAATAACATAGCAAAATATCCGTGTATCATGAATAACGAAGATCCAGAGTACCATTATTACAATAAAAGCTTAGCTCAAGGCTAGCTCAAATTATTCAGGTAGCAACATAAATAAAGCAAATCCTCCATTCTTAAATTTTCCCACAAGTGAACAAGTGCCGAGTGGAGTACCGTGGCCTATATCGATTACTCAGAATCGGAATAACCTGCAACATGAAACGTAGCAGCCCCGAAGGGTCAATACATGGAATGTATGGCAAGTAGAGCTAGTAGTGGAGACAATAATACTAACATCTACATGCATATTTGGTAAGTGGAGCTGTGTCTGGCTTGCATTTGCAAATACCTTTGTCCTACTTTCATAAACAGTTTTTGATTTTCTTTGAAAAGATCCCAATTAAGTTAACCCAACAAAATTAAAACAATTATGAAGTTAGAACGAGCGAGAAACATGTCATGGAATCAATATCAAGCAACTCAGTTGTCCATAACCGGGGACACGGCTAATCGATTAGATTACACACCCTGCAGGGGTTAGTACACTTTACCCATGTGACTTGGCCAGCCCAGCTCGTACCATCACTCTCATTTTGGGTGATGATAGGGAGAAGTCCAAGAAGAGACTGTTCAGGAAGTAGCTCCCCAATCCCGACGCGCACCGGTCCAACCTACCAAAATTCTACATCTCTGGATACGCGGGTTCGGGTTAACACAACCTACTAAGTCCAAACAACCGCCCATTTCATTATTGGCACATGGTTGTACACGTAAGCTACCAAATAAAGAAGCCAATCAATTTCTCTCGATACCTGGGTGCCTTTCCGTAATGAAACCACCAAAAAATATCAATACCATCACACCCAGGGGATTCATTGATTAAGTTGTTTTAGTTTTCACAAACCAATACTTTTAGAAACAAGTCTCAGTGATGTAACCTAGCCCTCATACATCATAGCATGGCTAAGCACATCTACCAACGGTGGTTCATCTACAAGGAAAGCCCTACCACATAATAGGACATAGCATAACGATAGTATCATCCTACACATGCATCTACAAAATACACGACAATGCGTTGAAAATAGTAGGAAGATATCATGAACAAAGTAGCATCTACTTGCCTTGGTTGTAGCGGTCGGAAGAACAATCCACACACGAGCAAGCGTTGCACTCGTCACAATCTACACGATACAATTGCAATCATAAACAAACAATCCACAAGCATATGCAACAAAGATGATGCATGAATGCATGCATGACAAGTGGATTGGTGCTACAGCTGCACCACATAATCCTATTCAATAGAGCTACTGATTGCATGCATGGAAAATAGTTTTAGCGCAAGGAAAACTAATATGCAAAAATATAATACTCAAAACTAGAACTAGAACCCAATTAATTCACTACCGGTAGTATCTTGTTTGTAAAATCTTGGGAAAATTCTACAGTATAGGCATTGCTATTTAGAAACAGTACCAATTGGAATTACTCAAAAAGGAAATATGAAACTCCCTGAATAATTAAAACACTGCAGAAAGCCACTAGACAGTTTTTGCAGAAGTTTTTACTGTAAGCCTATCCTTTTAATTCACTATGAGATTCCCCTCGTCCTAATGAATCCAGGGACATATTACACGCAATTTTTGGATTTACAGGTCTTTTTCTACGAATTAATTACTCCAAAAAGGCCATTAACTCAATTGATTAAACTGTACTAAATCTTGTTGCAAAAGTGTGAAACTATGGTACAGCAAGATTCTACACGACTCGATGAATCTACACACATTTTATTTGCAATTTTTGGCCCAGCGGATTAATTTCTACGCAATTTACAAGTTTCTACAAAAAATCTACCAATTAAATCGATTAAAGAAATACCCAGTCAATCGTGGTTGGTATCGCCCACGTGGCCGACTGGTGTTTGACTAGTCAGCGCCTGGGGCTGACCGGTCAACGGCCGATCTGGACCGTTGATCAGAGATCCAACGACCACGAGAGATGGTGGTTGCGGACTCACCGGAGACGGCGGCGACGAGCACGGGCAGGTGGCGACGGCGGCTCGCGCGGACGAAAACGGCCATGAACGGTCAACGCGGGCGATCAGCGGCGGCAGCGGCGGTATGTAAGGCGGCGGCGCGGGGTACGGGTGGCGGCGAGGGCGGCGGTGGCTCACTGGCGGCGGCGACTCGAAGTCGGCGCGGATCGAGGAGGCGGCTGCGTGGGAGAGAGGGCGCGGTGGGGTCTGCGTCCTTTTGTGGGGGGGGGGGGTCCCACGCGGGTCCTACCCGGACTTGGCCTCACCTGTCAGGGCGTAGCGTGGCGGCGGCGGGCTATCACATGTGGCGGCAGCAGGTTTACCGGGCCCTTTTTCTTTTTCCTTTTTCGCAAATAGTAAAACCTCCGTAACTTTTCCGTACGAGCTCCGAATCGGGCGATTTTTGTTCCTAATTTTTTGTAAAATCGAGGGGAACAACCCAGGGTCAAGGGTTGAGTGAAACCACTAGGCTACAAGGGTGGAAAAAACAAGTCCTAGTAGAACCTCTCGCAGGAGCCTCGAAGTAAAATAGAGTAGGGTTTAGAAAATAGTGTTTTGCCGAATCTTTTCAACCGATGGTTTTGCATGGAAGAGTATGATGCAATGATATGAATAATATGCAGAACCAAATCTAAAATTTGGGATGTGACATTGCGAAGTAACGAGATGTGAAACACATTATGCACGGCTGACGTATCCTCTAGCAGTTCCAGTTGATACGATACTTCTCCTCGACGATTCAGAATCTTGAACGGTCCGATATATCTGGGGTCTAACTTTCCTTTGAGCTGGAAACGTTGCATTTCTTTCAAAGGTGACACTTTAAGATACACAAAATCTCCGATATTGAGGGCTAGGTCTCGACGTCTCTTGTCGGCATAACTCTTCTGTCTGGATTGGGCGGTCTTGAGGTGCCCACGTATCTTGTGAACTTTCTCTTCTGCTTCTCATAGGATGTCGGGTTCGGAAATCTGACTTTCTCCTACTTCCGACCAATTCAAAGGGGTATGACACTTCCTTCCATACATGAATTCAAATGGGGCCATTTGCAAACTGGCTTGGTAACTGTTGTTGTATGAAAATTCAGCAAACGGCAGACAGTCTTCCCATTTAGATCCGTATTCTAATACACAAGCTCTCAGCATATCTTCGAGTATCTGGTTTACTCGCTCCGTTTGTCCATCGGTCTGAGGGTGATAAGCTGTGCTGAAATCTAGTCGGGTTCCTAATCCTTCTTAGACTTTCTTCCAAAATCTCGAGGTAAACTGGGTTCCTCGATCCGACACAATGTTCTTGGGGACTCCATGCAAGCTAACGATTCTAGCAATGTACAACTCTGCTAGCTTCGAACTTTGGTAAATGGTCTTGATAGGTAAGAAATGGGCGACTTTGGACAGTTTATCAACTATGACCTAAATAGAGTCATTTCCCCTACTAGATGTAGGCAAACCGGTGATAAAATCCATTCCAACTGAATCCCATTTCCATTCTAGAATCTGTAATGGTTGCAACAGTCTTGCGGGTCTTTGATGTCCCGCCTTGACTCTCTAACAAATATCACACTTGGCTATGTAGCTTCCAATTTCTCTCTTCATCTTATGCCACCAAAATTGCTCCTTCAAATCCTGATACATCTTCGTTCCTCCAGGGTGGATAGAATAAAGGGTATCATGAGCTTCTTTTAAAATATCTTGCTTCAATTCTGAATCTGCTGGCACACAGATATGTCCTTTGTACCACAAAACTCCTTCTTCATCTTCGGTGAATCCGGATACCTTCCATGTACCGATACGACGTTTGATTCCGTCGATACTAGCATTTCCTTTCTGCGGCTCCTTGATCTGACTGATCAAAGTGGGTTGAAGTTCTATGCTATCCAAAAATCCTTCACTTACTAATTCCATTCTAAAATCTTCCAACTCCTTCTGCAAACTTGGTTGCTCCTTCAGAATCATGGAGTTCAAGCGACACGGCAATCTGCTAAGGGCATCTGCTACCACATTGGCTTTAATGGGGTGATAGTGAATGTCCAGATCATAGTCCTTGATTAGCTCTATCCATCACCTTTGCCTCATATTCAGCTCCTTCTGCGTGAAAATGTACTTCAGACTCTTGTGATCCGAATAAATCTCACAACGGTTACCCATAAGGTAATGCTGTCATGTCTTCAAGGCTAAAACTATGGTTGCTAGTTCAAGGTCATGGGTAGGATAATTCTGCTCATGTTGCTTCAGTTGTCGGGATAGATATGATATGACTTTTCCCTCTTGCATTAGCACACATCCGAGACCGATCTTGGATGCGCCACAATACGCATCAAAAGGCTTCGTAATATCCGGCATGATCAAGATTGGGGCTGAGATCAATCTCTTCTTAATCTCTTGAAAGCTTGCTTCACATTTATCCGTCCATTCAAACTTATTATCTTTCTTCAACAATTGGGTCATGGGTCTTGCGATGCTCGAGAATCCTTCTACGAACTTGCGGTAATATCCCGTTAATCCGAGAAATGCACGAACTTGGGTTTGAGTGGTTGGGGCTTTCCATTCTTCAACATCCTTAACCTTTGCAGGGTCAACGGCATTTCCTCCCACTGACACAATATGTCCGAGGAATCGTACTTTCCTGTAACCAGAATTCACATTTGGTAAACTTGGCACACAACTGATGCTCCCTAAGGGTTCCAAGGATGGTCCTTATGTGTAGCTCATGTTATTCTTATTATTTTGAATAGATCAGAATGTCATCGATGAAAATAACAACAAAATTATCCAGGAAGTCCATAAAAATCTTATTCATGAGGTTCATGAAATAAGCAGGGGCATTGGTTAATCCAAAAGACATGACAGTGTACTCGTACAATCCATATCTGGTGATAAAGGCAGCGTTTGGAATATCCTCTGCGCGAATCTTGAGTTGATGATAACTAGTTCTAAGATCAACCTTAGAAAACACTTTGGCATTGGTCAACTGGTCAAATAGGTCTTCTATCTTTGGCAGTGGGTACTTGTTCTTGATGGTGACATCATTCAGCTTCCGACAATCCGTACACAAACGGTTACCTCCATATTTCTTGTCCACAAACAAGACAGGTGATCTCCATGGCGACGCACTTGGTTGAATCAGTCTTATCTCCAGCATAGAATCCAGTTGCTTCTTTAGCTCCACTAATTTAGACGGGTTCATACTATAAGGTCTCTGAGCTATGGGTACGGTCCAGGGATTAGTTCAATGATAAACTCGATATCTCGATCTGGGGGCATACCGGGCAAAACATCTGGAAATACGTCGAGGTACTCACAGACTACTCAGACTTGGTCACTGGTTGGGCTAGACTCTTGTTGCACTTGAATTGACGGGCCAAGGTTTCAGATACATGCTCTACTGATACTCCAGTGGTACTGGTCATGGTTATGGCTTTCTTGGCACAGTTGATTAATCCTTTATGTTTCGACATCCAATCCATTCCTAGTACTACTTCCAAACCTTTGGTTCCAAGTACTATTAGATTAGCATAAAAATCTATGCCATGGATTCTGATAGGTACAGCCTTGCAAATTTGTCTATCTTTGGTGGTTGAACCAGGTATTTGAACTATCATAACATGCGTCAATTTTGTTGGTTAAATCTTACTAGTGCATGCAAATTCTTCTATAACAAACGAGTGTGATGCTCCAGAATCAAACAACACTCTTGCAAGTACCGAGTTAACAGAAAACATACCTAGCATGACATCTGGCGCTTACTGGGCTTCTTCAGCATTCATGAGAAACAGACGGCCGTTGCGGTTGAGCGAATTCCCTAGGGAAAATCTTCGTCCAGGCTGAACACGACGCTGATGCTGAGCTAGGGAATTCACATTGGGGGCTGCTGCAAGCTTCTTGGGGCACTCATTGGAATAGTGACCCCTTGGTTCCACATTCATAACAAGTCACCTAAGACTTGTCCTTTCCTGCAACAGGCACAACATTGCTTCCAGTATTGGTGTTGGTGGGGACATTATTGTTGAACTTGGGCGGTGCACGGTTGAGATTGTTGGAGTTGTCGGGGTTGTTGTTGTGGTTTCCTCCGGGCCTTGGGTTTCCTCCTCCACAGTTGGGATAGGTTGGACGGTTCATCGGGGGTCTATTGTTTCTTGGGGCAAATCATGTAGACGTGTTGGGCGATACTTTGGGGTATGGTGGGTTCCTGGTTGATGCATCATTCTACGCTTGTGATTCTCATTGGCTTGGTTGATCTTGCCTTCCATATGAATGGCAAAATCCACTAAGGCTTCAATGTCAGCAAATGTGATATTGACTAAGACTGTCTGCATATCATCATGCAGACCATTCAGGAATCTCTCCTTCTTCTTGGCTTCAGTGTCTATCTCATCTGGTGCATACCTAGCTAGGGACAGAAATTTGTCACGGTACTCAACTACTGTCATCCTCCCTTGCTTCAATTCTCTGAATTATCTCCCATCCTCTTGATCAAACCCGGTGGAACATGGGTTCGGCTGAACTTGAGTTTGAGTTCATCCCAAGTCATCATATGTCCTCCAGTCATGGCGCGAACATTGTTCCACCAAGCTCTTGCATCTCCTGCCAGATAGTGGGTGACAAACAGTACTTTCTTGTTGGCCTCCACTCATGCGACTTCTAAGTTGTTCTCCATGGTTTGCAGCAAATCATCTGCATCTAAGGGCTCTCCAGACTTACTAAAGATGGGTGGATTGGTGTTCTGAAAGTTCTTGAGCTTGGATCCATGGTTGTCCTGCTTCCATGGCCTTGATTATTGTTGGCCATCTGAGCTATGTGTTGAAGGGTGGCTAAGTTGTCTTGACGTTCGGCTCTTTCAGCTTCACGGTCTGAAACCAACATTTGCAGGATTTGCAACATTGGGTCTGGGGATGAAGTGCTTCCTCCGCGAGGCATCTGAAGATTGAGATAGATCATGAGAAAAGAGGGAAATTGCTAAGGTTTAGGGGTTTGTTTTTGGAAAAAAATTGAAGTTTGACTCGGGTTTTTCTAGCAACTTGATTTTCATTCATTCATTCATTCATAGCAATCCATACAAACACACTCCACACAAGGAAATAGATGGTTTTAAGAACCATTCTGTGAAACTACGATACAGTGGGATTGGATACAACTTCACTAACGCTAGTGCTCAAGTGCCACTACTCCTCGGAATCGGTGGCTTCATCATCATCATCAATGAAGGCGAAGTCATACTCATCGGTGAAGAAGTCCATGGCCTGATCCTCCAGGAAGTCATCATCGTCACTAAGGTAAGAATAGGGGTCTCCACGGATATCCTCCCCTGCATTCTCCCTCTCCTCAAGCTGCATGTCCCTCTCGTGGATGGTCTCCTCCAAGTCTGTAACCTTGTGACAAAGGCGGGCAATAATGCAATCCTTCTTGTCAAGCTGAAGACGATGAGACTGGCGATCCTTCACCAGCATGGCAATGGTCTGGTCCTTCTTGACTGCGATGGCGTAGTTTTGGTTGGCGTAAGAGCGGGCATTGTCCAACTCCTTCCGACGTGTTGGAATTATGCTCTAGAGGCAATAATAAAGATGTTATTATTATAATTCTTGTTCATGATAATGTTTATATTCCATGCTAGAATTGTATTAAGCGGAAACTTTAATACTTGTGTGGTTTGTGAACAACACCGTGTCCCTAGTACGCCTCTAAGGACTAGCTCATTGATTAATGATGGTGAAGGTTTCCTAACCATGGACATGAGTTGTCAATTAATAATGAGATCATATCATTGGGAGAATGATATGGTGGACAGACCCAAACTAAGCGAAGCAATTAGATCGTGTCATCGTGTTCGTCTTTGCGAAGCTTTTCTTATGTCAAATATTGTATTCCTTAGACCATGAGATAATACAACTCCCTGGTATCGGAAGAAATCTTTGAGGTTATCAAACATCATCCTATGAGAGGGTGATCATAAAGGTGTCTCTCAGGTGATTGGAAAGTATTTGTTGGGTTGTATGTATCGAGATGGGATTTGTCCCTCCCAAGTCGGAGAGATATACTTCGGGCCCACTCGGTAATCGATATCAACACCGCTTGCAAGCATGTGGTTAAGGAGTTAATCACAAAGTGATATCGGATTACGGAACGAGTAAAGTACTTGCTGTGAACGAGATTGAACTAGGTATGACTGCAAGCGATCAAATCTCGGGCAAGTAAAATATCGCGAGACGAAGGGAATATATATATGGGATTGATTGAATCCTGGCATCGTGGTTCATCCGATATGATCATCGATGAATGTGTGGGAGTCAATATGGGTGTCCAGACCCCGCTGTTGATTATAGATAGAAGATCATGTCTGTATATTCTCGAACCCGCAGGGTCACACACTTAACGTGTCTTGACGCTAGGATAGATTGGATACTTGGTTTATGAGTTTTTGTTCGGAGTCTCGGATGGGATCCGGGACATCACGAGAGGTTCCGGAGTGGTCCGGAGAATAAGATTCATATAAGGCAGTGCAGTTTTTGGAGTTCGGAATTGTTCCGGGTTAATTGGTATTGTACCGGAAGCTTCTAGAACCTTCTAGAAGGGGACCAACGTGGCCACACCTTCCGGGAGGGGGCATGGGCCTATGAGGGAGTGCCCTGGCCGCATTGGGCCAGGGGCACAAGGCCCCATAGGGCCCAGCCGGCCAAAGAGGGTTTAAACCCTAGATAGAGCTTCTAGAAGGGGGGGTTTCCTTGCCCCCCACTCCTCCTCCTTTGGGGCCGCCGGTTTGGGCTTGGGGAGGGGGCTAGTGTTGCCGCCCCGCCCCTCTATATAAATAGGGCTGGGGGCGCACCACCCCCACACCTTCCCCTCCAACCCTAGCCGCTCTGCTGCCCTCCTCTCTCCCTCCCGACTGTTTGTAAGGCGAAGCCCTGCTGTAGAAATTCTCCGCCATATACACCATGCCGTCGTGTTGTAGATCCAATCCGTCTCTCCACCATACTTGTTGGTCCGAGGAAGGAGGAGACGTCGAGGTGCTGCACGTGTGCATCTCACGGAGGCACCACCACTTGTGGTGCTAGATCGGATCGGATCGCGAGGAGGAGAAGCGAGTACGACTACATCACCCACGTTCCGACTAACGTTCCGCTGTGCGAATCTTCAAGGGTATGAAGATCTAATCCAATCTCTCTCGTTGTTTGCATCTCCTAGATTAGATCTTGGCTTCCCTCTGTTCGCATCCGTAGAAAATTTTGATTTACTATGTTGCGAAACCCTTCACGACGGTCATACATCATGAAGTTGAGGTGGTCCACTTGATGCTTTAGCTCCGGGTGATATGGTGCCTCTAGTGGCTGTCCTATAACATCACGCCTTGTATAGAACTCAGAGCGGGTGCCCTTGATTCGATTGATGCTTTTCCCACACAGACGGGCAAGAGCTTCATGCATGGCCCTGGCAAGTCCATCTAGCCAGTTGTTCTCTCTTAAGGTGAACTTAACTCCCTCTGAGGTGGGGGCTTCAATCTTCCCTCTGAGACTTGCAACAATCAGCCATTGCAATTCTCCTCCTTCTTGATCGTTGAGCTGAGCTCCGAAGAACTCAGGATGCGGATGCTCCAGAAGTTCCAAAAGTTGGTCCAAATCACGCTCAAAGATGAGATCTCCTCCATTTCCCAACTGATAGAACTTGCTATACTTCACGTCCATCTATAAGAATGTAGGATGAGTAAGTTAGTATAGTGATCAAGTGTGTCAAATTTTATGTAGGTTTGCAAGAATTTTTGAGGAACATGAATTTTCATGAAAGAATTTTAATGGTAAGAATGAGAATAGGTTTTCATAAATACTCACTTCTTTTGTTTGGAAACTAATTTTTTGATTCAAGCATCCATTCTAACTAGGGTCTCCTATGGTTAGGATGGATCTTATACCAACTTGTCAACACCCGGATCTTTAATCCCAGATGCCTGTTATGCCATACATCGCAATCCCAGGATTACCATTTTTGCGAGACATAACAGATTGGATATCACAGTACATTATCCATTACAAACCATTAATAAGGTCTTACAAGAAGTAAAGGATCTCATGATCCAATCTTAATATAATCAAAGTAGCGGAATAATATAATAACGATAGCGTGGGCGAGGCTCCATCTTCATGGTCACATGCAATGCTGACGATGGGATATGATCCTAGTTGTCATAACCTTCCCGCGGTCCATCCTCCTGATAGTCCTCTTCATAATCTGGGCACGGGAATAGCAGGGACAAAGCCATGAGTACTCTTTAAGTACTCGCAAACTATCACTAACAAGTAAGTGGTTTGAGTAGGAATCCTAAGCTCTAGGTTGTTTTGCAAAAAAGCCAGGTTTATCTCTAACTGAGTTCAGAAGTAAAGAAAGCTAGTTTAAGGCTTTATAACACCTAAGTGGAAACTTAGCTTTCACTTTCACAACCCTATTGTGTTCAAGTCAAAGTCATGATTCATTTCACAAGTAATTTTGAAAACATCTGACGACGGAACAGTATGGCCACTCCAACTGTTCATAACCGCGGACGCGGCTATTCGAATAGTTTAACACTCTGCAGAGGTGGTACACTTTCACCACAATATTCGATACATCCGTCAGGAACAATCCTGAATTTACCATACTCAGTATGCGGATAATCAATCCTAACCTTTCAATTACACACCCTAGTATAGGCACCTCTCCTATGAGTTTGGCCTCCCAACCATGACCATCTGTCATCTTGGGAACTTCACAGGTGGTCAACCTTCATGAGGTAGCCTCAGGTCAAACATCGGCCGCAAGGAAACCCATACTAAGGCATATAAACTTCCAGTCAAAACCTACCCAATTTCGGGTATTGTGGATGTACGGTAAGATTGGAATGGTATCGCATCCAGACAACCATCAGTTTTATAAAGGGCTAAGGCTCATGCCTCATCATTTTTATCTTCAAAATCATCTAGTGTTCACAACACATGTCAAAACATTTCATTAGAATGACTCATCATTCTAAGGTTTTCATAATCATTTTCACCGAGTATTCCCATCTAAAGTGATCAAGTTTTATGCTTAGCACTAGCTACCACAAGTGGGGATAAATACTAATGAGGAGTGATAATCAAGTGTGACTTATCTATGTATAATCTCATGTATCGGGATGACATCAAGATCTACCTAACTTAGGCCAAGTTTTATGCTCTTTATGCTACCTTTCAAATCTTTCTAAAAACTCACAAGCACTTCCTAAAAGTAAACCAAGAATTTTGATAAAGAAATAAATTAATAAAGCTTGCAAGTAAAACTGGGATTTGGTGTACTCAAAGGGGTATCATCACATATGTCTAAGGCATCTAGTTTGCATAGTTATCATGCAAGTGTTAACTTGCAAAGTTACTTGTTTTGTGAAGCTTGCTTAGTTAGTAGCTTGCCTTGTGAAGTGCAGTGGTTTAAGTTCTCCTCCGCTTCTTCCTCGTAGTAGTCTCCTTCCTCTTCCTATCCTTGGTTGGTACTAGCGTCTATAAATAAACATGAACTATACAATCACCAAACAATACTTAACTACTTCTACTAGGCACACAAGGCTTACAAAAGATGATCTAGCATCATCACAAGAATTAAGGCAATAGTTTTATTTATTTTATTTTAGAAAATTAATTTCTACTCATTGAAAAACTACTTAAGATTTAATATTCTCCAATTAAAATATGGGATCATGTTGACACATGTCATCACCACATATTTCAGTACTTGGGAATGTGATTTAAAGTGGTGTCACAATTTAATAAGGTCTAACCTTTTTATTTTAATTAATTAAAATGACTAGAAATGCCCATGGGGCATTCTTTTATTACTTGTCCATTATAACTACAAGTAAACCTAGATATTTTTATATAGTCAGAAAGGTCTTATCAAAGGTGATTTTTGAGAGTTGGAATCAAATCAAAAGCTTTTATGGTTGAATTTTGAAAAATGTTTGAATGCAAAAAAGTCTCTGCCTTGTTAGTGTTACTATAGATGATCTATAATTCCAAATGATTTGAATCCAACAGGCTTGGATTAAGAATTTACATACCTTTATAACAAAATTGGTTTCATGCAATTTGGTTCAGTGAAACTCTATAAAATGAATTTTAAATCTACTGCCAGAACTAGATTTGAAACTAAATAGATAAAGCTAAATTAAAACTAACTGGGTCGCGCGGGAGTTCTAAATGGGCCGGCCCACTGCACAGTGCGCGCGCGGGCTGGTTAAGTGGTTTTCCCTAGACATCAGTGGGACAGGGGGTACGAAGGGGTATAGGTTATCTACGACCGTAGGATTAGATCGAGGATCAACGGCTCACGACCATTTTCCTCGTCGAACAGAACTCGACGGGCTCGAACCCTAGCGCGGCCAGTGGGGGTTTGTGGCGGCTCACCGGGGCTCAGGCGATGGTCGCTGATGGGGGCGAACGACGAAGTCGACGACGGCGATTCTCCTGGCACTGGAGGCTCCTCCTGGGTGGCTCCAATCGACGGCGCCCTTCTCCTCCAGTAGCGGTAGGCTCTGACGAAATTCCGGCGATGCTGCGCTCGCCTTGCTCCGGGAAGAAGTTGGCACGGTCAGTGAGAGGTGGGGAGTGGAATGGTGTGAAGAGTTCGAGCGAGGAAGGCCTCTATTTATACTACGACGAGGGAACCGAAGGGTGCGAGCAGAGCTTGTCGGGGTCGGCGTTACAGTGATCTACGGGCATGGCTGACGGTATAGGACGGTGCACGGTCTCCTGGCAGTCCTCAAGGAGGTAATGGCGCGGCAAGGGGCGGTGCGGTTCGGTCGGAACGCGTCGACGCTCTGAGCGACACCGACGACGGTTTTGATGGCGCAAAGTGGCTACGAGTCACGCGGCGGCGAACGGGGATGTCTGGGAGGTTCCTGGGACGGTGGTGATCACGTAGACGGGTGACGAAGGAGGGGCGTGGTCTGTGCGAGCGTGTCGAGCACGGCGCGCTCCCGGCATGGTCGCAAAGAAATGGGCGCGTGTGTCATGGTATTGCACGGCAGATGCTACTGGGGGTAGCTTACATAGAGGGAGCAAGGCGATGTAGGAGAATCCGGGAGCGAGATTGGCACACGATGTACCCAGGTTCACGTCCCCTCGATAGAGGATCGCTACGTCCTACTATCAATCCAGTATATGATCATAGATTGGTTTACAAGGGAGTCGCCGTAGGCGGAGGGAGAGACTAGATCTAATCTATTGTGGGAGACCCTCCCTCAAAGGGGTGCCCCTGGTGGCTTTATATATGCAGTCAGTTAGGGTTTACAAGTGCTAGTGGGCTTTGTATACGAGTCGCCGTCTTGGGCCTCCAGTCGGCGCCAGTCGCTTGAGTCCAATATGCGCCAGTCGTCATATACAGCGAGTCGACCCGCTCTGGGATTGGCTTCAGTCGGCTCGATACCATATGGTGACTCCGCTTCGTGGGTATACCCCGATTGGTATTCCCCCATCAGCGTGCGTTCTCTGTGGTCCAGTGCCTGGCAGGGCTCGACGGCTAGACAGGGGGTGGCAGTGGACGGTGGCGTTCTTCCTGGACACGGTGGCTAGGCACGGCACTTGCTCCTGCTAGTTAGCCATTGTCGGCTGGCAAGGGTGCTCTCGGGTTGGCACGGCATGTTGCATTTGATAGGGGCTAGGTTGGTTCAATGCATTGGTTGGCACTGGGGTAGACAAGGGTGATCAATGGTGAATAATGTTTAGCCAAATTACTGCTCAAAACAGTGAAGTTTGGCCAAATTTGGTTTCTGTCTTCAAGTGTTTGATGAAATGGCCGCAAGAAATTCATATTTGAATTTTTGGTTAAAACTTGGTGGGTGCAATGGTCACATACTAGGTAGTCTCTGGTTGGTTGGATTTGTCAAGGTTCACTAGTTTGGTTAGGTTTTGAGAAATGGTGATCTTCCCATATGAACTAGATTCAATTTTCAAATGTCATTTGAATAAGGTTGCCAAATGTTTCTTTAGATTTGCAAAGTGGGCTTGGATTCTTTTTTTACTTGGTCTAGTAAGGGGTGAAAGAATTTAATTTGTTTCTGTTAGAAATCTTGGACTAGAAACACTCAAAGTGGTCTAATGAGCAAGATTGGCAAAAATGACCATTTGCTTATTTAGTTTGTTTTTGAATTTCTATTGTTTTGTTTCTGCTTGGAAATGATTTAGATAATTTTGTTTTCATCTTTAAACCAATCCTTTCCATTCACAACAATCAAACAAGTCCATTCATGCATTCATACATTCATCACATACACACATGCATTCATAGGGATTTAATTCACAAAAGTTTTTGTTAACCCTAAATTTGGGTGATTGGAATTTGATAACCTTGACTAATATTTTTGGGATGTTACAGTATCCACCCGCCGAAATAGTGTTGCCACTCACTAGCATAGTGTCGCCACTCACGACATAGTGTCTTCACCCACTTTTTGTCCCAGTTGGAGACACCATCCGGGACTAAATGGGCTCACGCCGGCCCCAGCCTGCCACAAACCCCTTTAGTCCCGGTTGGTGTGTCCAACCGGGACTAAAGATGGAGTAGAAAGTTTTTAAATCAGTGCATAGTTGTTTGATGTATACGCTCTGTGCTTATATTTTTAGACTGGTACTAATCTTAGAATCGTGATTCTGTTTGATGTACTTATATAATGCAGATGAGATGGCAATGGATGTACGTTGACCTAATCTCTGGTGAGCTCATTAAAGGCGTGCGTTCTTTTCTCGTTGTGGCAGAGGCAAACAAGCGGAATGGTTTTTTGTGTTGTCCATGTGGTGATTGTCGGAATCAGAAGGAATACTCTTCCTCGAGAGTCCTTCACTGCCATCTATTTAGGTCCGGTTTCATGTCTGGCTAAATTTTTTGGACCAAGCACGGAGAAAGAGGGGTTATGATTGAAGACAACGAAGAATAAAGGAATGATGACAACTATCCTATGTCCCCTGAATACACTAGTACTACAATGGAAGACAATGATGAAGAAGAAACAGAAGAACGTGCATCATATGAGACAGATGATGATCTTGGTCGAGCCATTGCTAATGCAAAGGGAGAATGTGATAGCGAAAGGAAGAGGTTGAAATTTGAGCAGATGTTAGAGGATCATAATAAATTGTTGTACCCGAATTGCAAAGATGACCACAAAAGGCTAGGTAGCACACTGGAATTGCTTCAATGGAAGGCAGAGATCGGTGTGCCTGATAAGGGATTTGAAAAGTTGCTGAAAATAATGAAGAAATTGCTTCCAAAGGATAACGAACTGCCTGCCAATACTTATGAAGCAAAGAAGGTTGTCTGCCCTCTAGGATTAGAGGTATAGAAGATACATGCATGCATTAATGATTGCATCCTCTGCCACGATGAGCAGTACGAGAATTTGGATGCATGCCCGGTATGCACTGCATTGCGGTATAAGATCCGACGAGATGATCCTGGTGATGTTAAGGGTGAGCGCCCCAGGAAGAGGGTTCCTGCCAAGGTGATGTAGTATGCTCCTATAATACCATGGTTGAAACATTTTTTCAGAAACGAAGAGCATGCCAAGTTGTTGCGATGGAACAAAGAAGACCGTAAGAAAGATGAGATGTTGAGACACCCCGCTGATGGGTCGCAGTGGAGAAAAATCGAGAGAAACTACCCGGACTTTGCAGGTGACGCGAGGAACTTATGGTTTGATCTAAGTAGAGATGGCATGAATCCTTTTGGGAAGCAGAGCTACAGTCATAACACCTGGCCTGTGACTCGGTGTATCTATAGCCTTCCTCATTGGTTGTGCATGAAGCGGAAGTTCATTATAATGTTAGTGCTCATCCAAGGCCCGAAGCAACCCTGTAACGATATTGATGTGTAACTAAGACCATTAGTTGAAGAACTTTTACAGCTGTGGCACATACAAGGTGTACGTGTGTGGGATGAGCACAGACATGAGGAATTTGACCTACGAGCATTGTTATTCGTAACCATAAATGACTGGACTGCTGTTAGTAACATTTCAGGATAGACAAACAAGGGATACAATGCATGCACACACTGTTTAGGTGAGACTGGAAGTATTTATTTGGATAAGTGTAAGAAGAATGTGTACTTGGGGAATCGTTGTTTTTGTTTCGCCCACGCATTCCCTAAGAAAGAAAGGCAAGCATTTCAATGGTGAAGCAGATCACCGGAGTAAGCCTATCCGTTGTACTGGTGATGATGTATTTGATATGGTGAAGGATTTAAAAGTAATCTTTAGAAAGGGTCCTAGCGGACAGTCCGTTCCGAAGGACGCTGGCGGACACGCACCCATGTGGAAGAAGAAATATATATTTTGGAAGCTACCCTATTGCAAAGTCCTAGAGGTCCGCTCTACAATCAACGTGATGCACCTGACGAATAATATTTGCGTGATACTGCTAGGCTTCTTGGGCGTGTTTGTAAAGAATAAAGATATACCAGAAGCACGAAAGGACCAACAACGTATGAAAGATGAGACAACATGCATCCAGAGTTGTTTCAAGGTACTGCCAGCTACACTCTTACCAAAGAAGAGAAGGAAATCTTTTTTGAATGTCTGAGTAGTATCAAGGTCCCCTCTGTCTTCTTGTCAAATATAAAGGGAATAATAAATATTGTAGAGAAAATATTCCAGAACCCGAAGTATCATGACTGCTACGTGCTCATGACGTAGTTGCTTCCGATTGCATTGAGTGGGCTTCTGCAGGAAAATGTTCGAGTACCCATTGTGAAGCTTTGTGCGTTCCTCGATGCAATTTCTCAGAAGGTAATCGATCCAGAAAGTCTACCAAGGTTACAAAAAGATGTGGTCTAGTGTCTTGTCAGCTTTGAGTTGGTGTTCCTACCATCCTTCTTCAACATTATGATGCACCTCCTAGTTCACCCAGTCGAAGATATTACCATTCTTGGTCCTGTATTTCTACACAATATGTTCCATTTGAGAGATTCAAGGGAGTCATAAATAAATATGTCCATAACCATGCTAGGCCATAAGGAAGCATTGATGACTCCTTGATGGCGCCAGAAAACTTGGTGGTTGATGTGGAGTCTTGTTGGGAACCCCAAGAGCAAGGTGTGAAGAGTACAGCAGCAAGTCTTCCCTCAGTTGAGACCGAGGTTATCGAACCAGTAGGAGGAAGGAAACTTCACACAGGTGTTGCAAGCAACACGGAGACCTACACAACACAAACTCAAGACTTTGCCCCAACGAATCGGTGAGGTTGTCAAGCTCACCGGTTTGTTGTAACAAAGGATTAAACATATGGTGTGGAAGGTAATGGTTTATAGCAAGTAAACAAGTAACAGTGTAAGATGTATCAATGGTAAAGATTGGACCGGGGTCCATAGTTCACTAGAGGTGATCTCCTTAGATAAACAACATGGCATGAAGGGTAAACAAATTACAGCGGGGCAATTGACAGGAACTGAGCAAGGCATAACAATGCAATTAATAGCTAGAAATATCCTATGAGGTTGATTGGGCAATACAACATTATACATAGACCATAATCCAACTGCATCTATGACTAGAAGTCCACCTTCAGGTTATCATCCGAACCCCCTCCAGTATTAAGTTGCAAGCAATAGACAACTGCTTTAAGCAAAGTGTGTAAGGTAAACAGTCCACATGTTCCATGAACAAGAGACCGTTGTTTTCTCCCTAGTAGCAACAACACATCCACAAGCGAAGAGATTTATGTCACTTCCCTTGGAAACTAGAGGGATGAACCCACTATCGAGCATAAACACTCCCTCTTGGAGTCACTAGCAACTACTTGGCCAAGATAACCACTAGCAACGGAGAGCATGCAAGATCACAAACAACACAGACATGATAGAATCATAAAGATAGAACCATTAATCAAACCAACATAATAATCTCAATATCCATCGGATCCCCGCAAACACAACATGCATGATTACAAATAGATTAGATCTTGATCATGAACGGAGCTCACAAGATCTATACATGAAAGCACAAAGGAGGAGATACAACCATCTAGCTACTATATGGACCCATAGTCCAAGGTGGAACTACTCATGAATCATACCGGAGAGAAGGCCTCCAGGATGATCTCCCTGTGGCAGGGTGCAGGGAAGAGCTTCATATCCCCCTGATCTAGGGACGATGGTGGCGGTGGCTATAGACGGTTTCGTGGATTTATGATCGGGTACCGAGAGTTTCTGCATCGGGGGATTCTTATAGGCGAAGGGGTGAGCCCGTGAGGTGACGAGGGTCGCCAAACCCTACCCAGGCGCGGGTCCACCTGACCCCGCGCCTGGGGTAGGTCTGCCCCCCTAGCCAGCCCCTCTGGCTCTCCTCTGGACTTCTTGTTCCCCACGGGAAGTTATTGACTTTGGCGTTTGTCCCGTCCAATTCCGAGAATATTTCTTACTAACTTTTCTGAAACCAAAAACAACAGAAAACAGGCATCTGACACTATTGCAACTTGTTAATAGGTTAGTACTAGAAAACATGTAAAAAGCACCTCAAAGTGTAGACAAGTAAAGGAAAGTAGATACAAAACAAGCATGGAGAATCAAAAATTATAGATACGTTTCCAACGTATCAGCATCCCCAAGCTTAACTCATGCTCGTCCTTGAGTAGGTAAGTGATAAACAGAATAATTTTTGAGGTGAACATGCACCCTCACAATAAAGATCCAACCATTTGCAAACATTGAAAGCTAGGATCAAAGAACTCTAAACATGTGCATGAAAGATGGAGTTCTAACAGTAGGACACGGTAACTGTGCATGCAACATGGCAAGCTACAAACAAAGATCATGAATAATATGCATTGAAAAATGTTTGTTTGTTTCACATGCAGAAAACACAGCATAGTGGCAATCAGCTTGTCCCTCATAGAGTATCAATATAATGCATAGGACACCTTCAAAGTTCACAAGGGTGACTAGAAACAAATAGCACAAGAACAAGTAATATCACAATATGCATCAATTAATAAGATTTGGAACACTGCACACAGAATGACAACTATGCTCTCTTAATGGTGCCTAAAGGTAGAAGGTGGAGACTCAATAATGGTGGAAGAGAATCCCTTTTTGTAAAGGAAGCAGGGACTACCGGTTTCAAAAAGAGCTTCCAAAAATTAAGGTACTAGTTAGCTTTCAGCCCTCATTGCCCCTATCATAAGAATCTTGAAGTGGTTAAGGTTAAAGTGGCAAAGCTGGAGTATATGCTTGACAAAGTATAAGTTGGCAATCTCAAGTCCCTTGACTATGAGGGCTACACCTCATGGATACTCAACTTAGGGTCCAGGCAAGTTCTTGTCACTGTAAGTATTTGCATATCATTGAGAACCGCCAACGGGGTAACCCTTGCACATGGTACAGGAGCTTTCCCATAACCAAAATGACAAGGCAAGCAGACAATGAGCATCTCAGCAATCTTTTTATTTACCATATGCATAGCGTTTTATTGAGGATGCTTAATAGATAGCTCACTATGATGATGCAGCAAGTTTCCACCATGATTAGGCATGGCTTAGGCTAGCGGCCCAAGCGTTTCTCTAACACATAATACAAACTCCATGGACTTACAAGTTCCCACTTCATTTCACACTGGTAACATCCATAGACAAAAGAGCATGATATCAACGGAGTACAAAAAAGTACAAGTGCAATGTTGAAAGCGTTCCCCATGACACCACGGTTCTGCTAATCCCAACTTATAAGTGCAAGCAGTGGCGGATCCAGGAATGCAGCAAACCCCGGGCCAAAATCTAAGCATAAAAAAGTAGTCCCTCTGATTTATATTGGTGTTCTTAACTTTGTCTACATAACTAGATATATTCGTATGTAGACAAAGTTGAGAACACTAATATTTATAGGAGATAGTACTAAAAAAGCTCTTGTAATAGCGTAATTTTTTTGGTATGATAGCAAACATGAACATATATTTTCAAATCCATCATGAACAATCCAAGAACTGAGAAACTAGAAATACTAGTACGAAACAAAAAAGATAGTACTTCCTCCGATCCATATTAGTTGACTCAAATTTTTCTAGATTTGGATAAATCTAAACACTATTTAGTATATAGGTTCATCTAAATTTTAATAAATCCAAGTCAAGTAATATGGATCAGAGGGAGTACCAACTTATAGGTTTGGTTCATCTTCTCTATCTGAAACATGCAATCAATTTCGAACACTTGTTAAGCCATTGTTATTCATTCTCTATCCTTGTCTATTCTATTCTATTCCCCCACCACCTTCTATTTTTAAACAAATTAACTAAGTTCAAGTAATCAGATTGGCTAACAATCGACAGCAGTCAGCAGGAATTACCAAGGAATATAAGCTGAGGCCCGAGGAGGGAGCAGCGATTGCATCGCCATCGCCGGACAGTGGCGGCCGGGCGGCTGGGCCTGGTGACAGCGGCGGCCAGGAGAAAGGGGATGTCCTGCGCCAAGCAGAGGCAAGGAAGGGGCAGGGGCGCCGGGCGGCCGGGGCGTGTTCAGTGCTCCAGACTCCGGTGGCGGCAGTCCCTGGCGGCTGGGGACGTGCAGGCATGAGCGTACGGTATGAGGGGAATGAGGTCACGACAGGAACTGTTGGTCGCGGACTCGCGGTCGAGCTAGGCTGGCCTGGCCCGTGGACCACTTTTTTCCAGGAATAATAGTTAAGGAAATTTTCTGCACCCAGGGCCACGGCCTTTGTTGCCCTGGGACTGTCTCCGCCCCTAAGTGCAAGCATATACAACAAAGTTGCCTCAATGGTTTAAGTTTATTAGGGGCAAAGAATAAAATGTGACATCAAGTTCGTGAGGGCTTTAATCACTAAGTTTTCACATAACAAAATAGTTTTAAATTGGAAGATAGATGAAAACAAGAATATACTTGGAATGGTGTAACACACCATGCATAGGAGTTTATAGTGGACACTTTGGAATAACTTGGTTTCTTGGGAGTTGGAAGCATGAGTAGAACTTACTCATACAAGTGGAGGCTAGCAAAAGACTGGGAGCAACCAACTAAGAGAGCAATAATGGCCATAATTATGCAATGCAACAAAGCAAACTAATCAAAGCAAAGAGTGGTACTGCAAGTCAAGGACTAAATGATCATAGAGGCTAATGGTGACTTATCATAGTTATAATATGGTGTGATAATGTGCCAAGTCAACCCAAGCAAAACATCAAAGGAGAATACCACAATAATATGCTTTTGCATGCTAAAACAAGGCATAATTTCTTCAAGGCACACTAAGCAATCCCAATTGTTTGGAACAAGACATGCTACAACAATAATCACTAAGCATAATGCAAAAACAACACCTAGCATGTCATGCTAAAGTCTTAGTCACAGTCAACGCAAGCTCCTCTTGCACTTCAAGCAAGAACTTACTACTCCTTTCCAAACACCAAGCAAACTTATTTGCAAAACAACACAGCAAGAGAGGGGGTACAAAATACTAAAGAAAACTAAACAAACTAATAAAAGCAAAAAAAACTAAGACGCTCCAAGAACAACACAACTGTGCACGAAACAATAAAAGTGAAGTGTCTAGACAGACCTGAGCTTTTTATTGATGAAGAAGGGGATGCCTTGGGCATCCCCAAGCTTTGACGCTTGTACCTCTTGGATATTTCTTGGGGTGACACCATGGTGGCATCCCCAAGGTTGAGCTTTTGTCTATTCTTCATCTCATTGCATCATTCTTTCTCTACACCTGAAATTTTTCCTTCACACAATTTTCATTAGCAATATTAGCTTATTCAAAAGATATTAGACCCCTTGGCAAAGCTTTGGAACAGCAAGGATTTTCAGTAAAAACACAAGCTACTGAAGTAACTCCTTCAAATAAACTCAATTTACCTTAAGAGAGCTGAAAAAGGAATCCATAAGAAGCAAATGCAAATAATGGCAGAAATCTGTCAAAACAGACCAACAGGTAGAAACGAATTTTTTCGAACATCTTATGTTGCTCAAATTAAAAGGTTTTGAACTAACGAAAGTTATCCAACATACTGGGTGATTTATTCGTAAATTTTGAGCTAAATCTGAGTTATAGAGCCTCCTCACGATTATTTTTGGTGAAGGACAGAAATCTATTTCAGGACAGCAACTCCCCAAATCTTAGTTCCCTCTCATTAGAGGTCATTCTTGGTACAAAAAGCAAAAAAAGGACAAGGAGAGATCATTACAGTGGTAATAACTTCCAATACTCAAGAAAACTCTTGTGTTATTTCCCAACAAGTACTTTTATTTAACGCCTTTAAGTTAGGCACAAGAAACAAGAAGAATCAAATATTTTCAAATGAGGAAGCATTAACATCAAATCTTGCTTTCAAAGGAGGAGCAAAAATCAACTTCTCTCTCCTCATAGGGAAGTGTTCAATACCTTTCTTGAATGGAAATTGATATTTGGTGGTGCCTTCTTTCATATCAATGATGGCACCAACTGTTCTAAGAAAAGGTCTTCCCAAAGTAATAGGATAAGAAGCATTGTATTCAACATCCAAAACATAGAAATCAACAGGGACATAAGCATTGATAACCATAATGAGAACATCATTAATACTCCCCATGAGTTTATTTTTAACATTATCATCGAGTGGGACATTCAAATAACAATCTTCTAATGGCGGTAAATCAAACATTTCATAAATCTTCCTATGCATAATAGAGATACTAGAACCAAGATCACATGAAGCTTTGAGATCAAAGTCATTCACTTGCATATTAATAATGGGTTCCCAACTATCTTCTACTTCCCTAGGAATAGAATCTTTGTGTTTTAGCTTCTCTTCCTTAATCTTAACAAGAGCATCTGTAATGTGTTTGGTAAATACAACATGCATATCACTAGCATCGGGACTTCTAACAAGCTTTTGTAGAAACATAATCACTTCAGAAATATTGTAAATTGTATGGCATGAGCAGTAGCAAAGATGTTTTCCATAGTTTCAGGTTTAGCGGCCATTTTATTAACCAAGGAAGTCTGAGCTTCAGACAATGAGGATATATTTTTCTCAGCACTCAGATTTTTTGACTATAAACTAGGAATTTCTCTATTCAGGTTCTCAAGCTGAAGACTAATGTTTTTCAAGATAATAGATTGTTCCTCCATAGTTTTAGTGAAAATCTTGTTTTGCTCATATTGCATTTGCATAAAAATTTTAGTGGATCTCTCAACTTCTAGAATCCTCTCTTCACTAGGCATTTCAGATCTATCTTGATAAGCATTTCCACTAGGAGGGTAAGGCCTATAATTGTTGTTGCTACCAAAATTATTCCTATAGGCATTAATGAAGTTCACATCAACTTGCTCTTCTTGAGCAACCAAAGAGGCTAAGGGAACACTATTAGGATCTAGAGGAGCTTTCCCATTAACAAGCATAGCCATAATAACATCAATCTTTTCACTCAAAGAGGAAGTTTCCTCAACAGAATTTACCTTCTTACCATGTGGAGTTCTCTCAACATGCCATTCAGAGTAGTTAACCATCATATTATCAAGGAGCCTTGTTGCAGCACCCAAAGTGAGTCCCATAAAAGTACCCCCAGCAGCAGAATCCAACAGGTTTCTTGAGGAGAAGTTCAAACCTGCATAAAAAGTTTGGAATAATCATCCAAGCAGTGAGTCCATGAGTAGGGCAATTTTTAACCAAAGATTTCATTCTTTCCCAAGCAGGAGCAACATGTTCACTATCAAGCTGTTTAAATTTCATAATATCACTTGTCATAGCAATAATCTTAGCAGGAGGATAGTACTTTCCAATAAAAGCATCTTTACACTTAGTCCAAGAATCAATACTATTTTTAGGCAAGGATAGCAACCATTCTTTAGCTTTTCCCCTCAAAGAGAAAGGAAAAAAGCCTGAGCTTAATAATATATCCATATACATCCTTATACTTTTGCATCTCACAAAGTTCAACAAAGCTATTAAGATGGGCAGCAGGATCATCAGAACCAGCACCAGAAAATTGCTCTCTCATCACAAGATTCAACAAAGCAGGCTTAATTTCATAAAAGTCAGCATCAGGAGCAGGTGGAGCAATAGGTGTGCTTAGGAAATCATTGTTTTTGGTGATAGTGAAGTCACACAACTTAGTGTTCTCAGCAGAGTTCATTTTGGCAAAGGTAGGCAAGCCAAAAACAGCAGCACCAGCTAGAGCAGGAACTATTTTTTTTGTGTTTTTGAATAAATCAAGCAAACAAAACTAGACTAATTTTTTTTGGCTTTTTTTAAAAGAGGCAAACAAAACCTAGCAAAATAAACTAAGCAAACTAAAAACAAAGTAAAGAGAAAGGAAGTGAAGGACTCCCCTAGTGAAGACATCCTTAGCCTCCCCGGCAACGGCGCTAGAAAACTTGTTGATGACTCCTTGATGGCGCCAAAAAACTTGGTGGATAATGTGGAGTCTTGTTGGGAACCCCAAGAGCAAGGTGTGAAGAGTACAGCAGCAAGTCTTCCCTCAGTTGAGACCGAGGTTATCAAACCATTAGGAGGAAGGAAACGTCACACAGGTGTTGCAAGCAACGCGGAGACCTGCACAACACAAACTCAAGACTTTGCCCCAACGAATCAGTGGGGTTTTCAAGCTCACCAGTTTGTTGTGACAAAGGATTAAACGTATGGTGTGGAAGGTAATGGTTTATAGCAAGTAAACAAGTAACAGTGGAAGATGTATCAATGTTAAAGATTGGACCGGGGTCCATAGTTCACTAGAGGTGCTCTCCTTAGATAAAAACATGGCATGAAGGGTAAACAAATTACAGCGGGGCAATTGACAGGAACTGAGCAAGGCATAACAATGCAATTACTAGCTAGAAATATCCTATGAGGTTGATTGGGAAATACAACATTATACATAGACCGTAATCCAACTACATCTATGACTAGAAGTCCACCTTCAGGTTATCATCCGAACCCCGTCCAGTATTAAGTTGCAAGCAATAGACAACTGCTTTAAGCAAAGTGTGTAAGGTAAACATTCCACATGTTCCATGAACAAGAGACCGTTGTTTTCTCCCTAGTAGCAACAACACATCCACAAGCGAAGAGATTTATGTCACTTCCCTTGGAAACTAGAGGGATGAACCCACTATCGAGCATAAACACTCCCTCTTGGAGTCACTAGCAACTACTTGGCCAAGATAACCACTAGCAACGGAGAGCATGCAAGATCACAAACAACACAGACATGATAGAATCATAAAGATAGAACCATTAATCAAACCAACATAATAATCTCAATATCCATCGGATCCCATAAACACAACATGCATGATTACAAATAGATTAGATCTTGATCATGAATGGAGCTCACAAGATCTATACATGAAAGCACAAAGGAGGAGATACAACCATCTAGCTACTACATGGACCCATAGTCCAAGGTAGAACTACTCACAAATCGAACCTGAGAGAAGGCCTCCGGGATGATCTCCCCTCCGGCAGGGTGCCGGGAAGAGCTTCAGATCCCCTTGATCTAGGGACGATGGTGGCGGCGGCTACAGACGGTTTCGTGGATTTCTGATCGGGTACCGAGAGTTTCTGCATCGGGGGCTTCTTATAGGCGAAGGGGTGAGTCCGGGAGGCGACTGTGGTCGCCCTACCAGTGCGGCCCACGACCAGCTGGGTGGGTCTGGCCCCCCTGGCCAGCCCCTCCGGCTCTCCTCTGGACTTCTTGTTCCCCACGAAAAGTTATTGACTTTGGCAGTTGCCCCGTCCAATTCCGAGAATATTTCTTTACTAACTTTTCTGAAACCAAAAACAACAGAAAACAGGCATCTGACACTATTGCAACTTGTTAATAGGTTAGTACCAAAAAACATGTAAAAAGCACCTCAAAGTGTAGACAAGTAAAGGAAAGTAGATACAAAACAAGCATGGAGCATCAAAAATTATAGATACGTTTTGAACATATCAAGCATCTCCAAGGGCTATGGAACAGAGGAGGTCATTGAGTTTTGTGTTGACTTTATGCCTGACCTTAAGTCGATCGGTGTTCCTAAATCACGACATGAGGGGAGACTGAGTGGAAAAGGCATGATAGGAAAGAAATCAAAGATATGTATGGACGGGCATTCTTTCACCAAAGCACATTATACAGTTCTGCAAAGTTCCACCTTGGTGGCTCCGTATATCTATGTACACAAGAATATGTATGCCCCAACTACCTGGGGCAGTTTGACTCTTGGATTAGAGATGAAAACATGAAAACTTTTGGCGGTTGGTTGCAGACACATCTTATGAATGGCATCATTGTTGGAGATTAGTTGTACTTGTTGGCCAGGTCTCCATCTTCAACTATATTGACTTTCCAATGGTACGAGATAAATGATAATATATTTTACACGCACGTCCAAGATAAAAAGAGCACCAAGAAAAACAATGGTGTCCGATTTGATGCATCAGACTACAATGGGCATAAGGACACATATTATGGTTACATAGAGGACATATAGTAACTTGACTATGGTCCTAATTTTAAGGTCCCATTGTTTCGATGCAAAAGGGTCATGATGATAGGAGGCGGGGTAATGGTAGACCAGCAGTACGAAATGACAATAGTGGATCTCAGTAATCTTGTGTACGGAGACAAACCATTCGTTCTAGCCAATGATGTGGCTCAAGTTTTCTATGTGAAATACATGTCCACCATACCGAGAAAAAGGAAGATAAGCAAAAAAAAATACAATATCATACGATGAGACAAAGCGCCACATAGTTCTTTGAGGGAAAAGAAACATGGTGGGAGTTGACGACGGGATAGACATGTCAGAAGATTATAACAAATTTTCATGAAATTACGCCATTCAAAGTGAAAACTGACCCAAGCATCCTATTAAATAAGGAAGATGCTCCATGGTTACAGACTAGAAGAAAACCAAAACACTAGATGTGTATGTTGGTGATGTAATAATGTATTAAACCTTCTTATGAAGCTTTTGTGAATTAACCCTATTTTTTACAATTTGTGAGATTGCTGAAGACATGTATAAAAAGAGAGCATTTGATCACTTGAGCAAACTCACAAGAATACAACAACATCTTCATATTTAAGTCCCGGTTTCCGAACTGTGACTACAAATCGGGCCTAAAGGCCCCCCTTTTAGTCCCGGTCCAGCCACATACCGGGACTAATACTTAATTCATTTATTAATATTAAAAAACATGGACTATGGAATCAGGACTAAAGCCGCCCCTTCTGTCATAATAATGCTTAGTCCTATAGTACACGACTTTAGGGTCGTCTTCGTCATCGTCGTCGTCGTGGCTTGGCGCACGCGGCTCGATCCTCAGCCCAGCCATGTCATATATCAGGGGCACCTGCCACTCCAGCCTTGGATTCACGATGGGCGGGGGAGGAGGCCCTGGATGACGATGCCGCTACCGCCACCCTTCTTGTGGCTCTATGGCGGGTGGAAGTGTGGGCACCGCAGGCGAGGATGATCTCCCTCGGCGATGTATTGCATCACGCCGATGATAGTATGGTTCGCCCACCACAGACGGCGGCCGGCTTCGTTGTGGTTCACTGGGGGTGGGCCTTCACCCTCATACCTGGCAAGCTCCCTTTCCTGCTGGTTAACAAAGAAGGCATTCCAGGTGTCATAGTTGTCGAGATCCCACTAGGGATCCATATGTTGCTCCGGCGTGATCTCGAGGTAGAAGTGGTTCGTGATGGCCGCCTGGCGGGCGGAACCTTGAGGCGTAGGAGGGACAGGAACCCCTCTAGCACTTAGCATCCATCCGGCGGGCAACCGGTAGCCCGGTGGACATGGGTAGTTGGAGGCACACAGCGCTTCGGTCTCCTCGAGGGTCAGCCTAGTATTCGGTGTTCATTGTTGTGAGATGGGAAGGTATGGATGTGTGAATGGTCATGGTGGTCGGCCTAGATATAGAGGGAAAAGGCGGGAAGCTAAGGGAAATAGCGGGAAACCATGGCGGAAAGCAGAGGGAAATGGCGAGAAAGCTATCTTTAGTCCAGGTTAGTTGTTTCAACCGGGACTAAAGGCCCCTAAAATAACCGGGACTGGCCCCCTAAAATAACCGGGACCAAATGGCAAAATGGTTTTGGTATATTATATGAATTTTTCTGATTTTAGGGTTTAGGGATATGAATATTTTGGCACATTATATGTATTTTTATAATTTGTATTTAATATAATATATTTTTAATGGGTGCATTATTTTGTTTTGAATATTTTGGTATATTATATGTATTTTTCTGATTTTTAGTAAATATATTTTTAATGGGTAGATTATTTTGTTGTGAATATTTTGGTATATTATATGTATTTTTCTGATTTTTAATTAATAAAATATGTTTTTCCAAGATTAATAAAATATTTCTTAAACAATAAATTATTTCATTTACATCTGTATAATAGAGTAGGATAGTTGCTTTAAATTAAAGTTTTTTCTGAAAATTTTGATATATAATACATAATTTTCTTAATTGTCACTTATTTTTCATTTTGGCACCAAAAATACCCTTTAGCCCTAGTTTGTAATACAAACCGGGACACCTTTAGTCCCGGTTTGGTGCGGCTCGCGCGCAAAACGCGACGGCCGAAATGCCCTTTAGTCCCGGTTTGATCTATCAACCGGGATTTAAAGGGGGGTATAAATATCCACCCCGTCCACCCCGGTTCGAGCACCAAACCAGAGCACGCCATAACTTCTTCCCCGCGAGAACACGCACGTCACCACCGCCCCGCGCCCATGGAGAAGGTTGTCGGAGGAGCCGCCCGCCGCGCCCGTGGAGGAGGGGAGCCACATATATCTTTGAAGCATGCAATATGATACTATGGATCAGGATCTTCTTCATCTCCTGTAAATTGCTTCTTGTATAGAATACCAAGTACTAGAGGATTTATTTCAAACCCCATTGTATTCTCACTAGAGTTATCTCTTTTATAAATATATCATAGGGCTTCCCAAAGTGGCTGAGTGAGTTAGCACTAGTCAAATGCTCAAACTCCATCATGTTGGTGGAAACCTGTAACTCAAAACAAAACTTAGCAAGACTAAAATAAATAAGCAAAAACCAAAAAACCTACAATGTTTAGCTCTCCGGCAATAGCGCCAGAAAATAGCTTGATGACTGCAAGTGCAGAGATCGTTTATAGCTAGTTTCGAAATAGATCCCACAGGGAGCAGGAGTCTGAAGTCTAACAACTCTTGAAATAAATACTAAAAATAAAAATGCTAAATAAAGTTCCAAGTAACAAGATAAAATGCACGTGTTTTGTAAAAAGGTGTTTTGGGGTTTTTGGTATAAGAGAACAATGAGTAAAGTAAACAAACTAAATACAGAAATTAAGTATCGCGTATGTAAAAGTGATTTGAAACTTCAGTGGGAAAAAGCGTTCTCAGGGATTAGCGGATACACCACTAGCATTATAAAGGGATAAGGTAAAGATTGTTATCATAAACATTCTCAGCTATGTATGTGTGGGAGGAACTCCGTATTGGGACAAATAGGCAGCAACCATTGCTCACATCATCCTCATAACCACATCAGACAGCAATCAACATCAATTGAATTACTATGCTATTAAGAGACTTAATCCCGCAGGATGTATCCCATGGCATGGATAGAGTTTTGTGAGTTTCCTCGGTTCCTAAGTTGATATGTAAGGGGTGCCAACAACTTTATAGTCACTGTAAGTGCTAACACACCTCTGTCTACCAAGTAGTTCCCTCCATCAAGTCCCCACAAGAGGCAAATATTGAGAGGTCAACTTCTCACAACATCAAGATGAAGACAATCTAACACATGGTCACAGCAATGAATATCATAATAAACTTTATCTCATTTCAATCTCATACTAGGGTTTCTCCATCTCCCCCAAAACTAATGATCTATTTAAACATGGAGACAATCAACATCACGACAAATACAATGGAATCTATCATAGACGAATAGTACTTGTATAAATCCACAATGAGTACGGAAATTACTCATCGATTGATGATGAAGATCGATGCCTTAGCCTCCTGGATTTGCGTAGGTCGAAGATGGATCCCCGGTGGATGAGTTCCCCCTCCAGATGCCTTTCGGAAGTGAGGTTTCGGTGATTTCTGGGTGTTCTGTATGTCGTCTCCCCGATTCAGTTGCACGGGGTGAAACTATTTGAGGAGGCGGTGTCAGCGCAAACTATACGGCGGGAACTATACGACCGGAATATTTATTCCCGCTGTATAGTTGGTCGTTAAACCTACTGTATCCTCCAATTGCTTCAGGTTTTCTTCTGGTGTTATTAATATTTCCTAAATAAGCAATTTACGTTATTTTTGGCTCCTTTTCACTCCAATATAACTAGTCCAAGAATTGTGTCCATCGTATCCATCATCTGATCTGATCCTGTTGAAAATAAACATAAAAGGTGCGCGCGAACGCCATAAAATACCAAGATCCTACCACTATAATGCAAAATAATAATATAAAACATGATGCAAATATGCACTCATTAGTTGCCCCCACATGTGGGTACCACTAGGGTTGGCGGCGACAACCCTAGGTGGTTCCTAGGGGGAGCCCCCCACACCGTGCCCTAGGGTTTGCCCCTCCCCCACCTCCTATAAATATAGGGGCACCCCTCCCCTCAAGGCACAACATTCTCTCCTCTCTCTCATATTTCTCTTAGAGTTTCCTCTCCACAATATTGGTGAGAACTTTGAGGACACTAGTTTCTCCACCTCTGCATTGCCGTCATGCATTAGACGGTCTGACTTCTTTCTTCTTCCACTGCTTGGCTGGATCGGATCCCGGGAGATGTTGCCTACACCAAACGTGTGTAGATCTTCGAGGCGCCACACTTGGGGCGCAGCTTGTCTTCATCAACATATGTCTACCTGCATAAGGCGTACCACGGTCTTCAAGGGTATGAATACCATCTCTTTCTCCGTTACTTATGTGTACATAGAATAGATTTTGGTTATCGTGTTCATGTAGCTAGATTTTTTTGTTTTCTGTTGATGGGGATATGCCTCTTAGGTATACCCAAAGGGACGTTCCGATCGGGTCGAGGCTGGCGAGTGGGCTGCGGGACAGATCGGATCAAGACACAGGTGAAGGAATATGCCCTGAGAGGCAATAATAAAATGTTTATTATGTGTATTCCAAGTATATGATAGATGTTTATTTTGCATGCTATAATTGTATTAATACGGAAACGTTAATACATGTGTGTTTAATAAACAAACAGAAAGTTCCTAGTTATGCCTCTCTCATAAACTAGTTCGTTGATTAACAAGATGATCATGGTTTCCTGATCATAGACATTGGATGTTGTTAATAATGATATCACAACATTAGTGTAATGGTGTGATGAACATTCATCCGAAGTATAGCATTACGATCAAAGTCATTGATTTTATATTGCTATAAACAAACTACGAAGTAGTCCTAATCCTTAGACCATGAGATCATGCCAATCACTAACACCGGAAGAGTTTCTTGTTGACATCAAACGTCACTCCGTAACTGGGTGATTATAAAGATGGCTTCAAAACTACTAAAGTGTTATGTTGAGAATCATGGATCAAGAGTGTAATTTGTTCATCCCGATGACGGATAGATATGCTCTGGGCCCTCTCGGTGATATCACATTGGTTAGCTTGCAAGCAAGTGATTTGATCACTAGAATGTTATATCACAGGAACGAGAAAAGAGTGCATGTCAGTAACGAGATCATATTAGGTATGGAGATACCGATGATCGAATCTCGGACATGTAATATATCGTGAAACAAAGGGATTAAGATACAAGCGTAAAAGGTTCGTACGATCACAGGAAAAGTCATCGTTGAATGTGTGGGAGTCGAGATGGATCTCGTGTCCCGCATCGATTATTGATCGGAGAAGGGTCTCGATCATGTCCGCATTATTCGAACCGTAGGGTGACACACTTAAGGGACACCGGCATCCGGTTGGAGCAAATGTTTCATGCCGAAAAGAATAAACAAAGCGAGAATTTATTTCACTAGATACCAAAGCAGGTTTTGGGTGAAATTGCATAAAGTAGTTATGCATGTGAAATGGAATTCTAGCAAGGGGTTATTGTGAATGTTTGTCATTAAAGTAATTGACAAAATTCTGAATAAAATAAAAGAGTTTTATTTAATGAGAATTTGCATTAAATTTGGTGGAAATTTAATGGGAATTTGAGTGGACTTTTAGTGGAGGGAATTTAAAGGAATTTTGTGAGTGGAGTGTCCACCCACATGAAGAGGGAGGGCAAGGCGGACCCCATGCGGCCACCCCTTGGGTTCCCCTCCTCCTATAAAAGGAGCCCCTCCTCACTTGTCTCTCACACCTCCTCGTGAAGGATCTCTCTCCCCTCTAGAATTTATCCCCCATGGTCTCGGACTAGCGAGATACATATTCCGGTGGCTATTCGGCAAGAAAGGGTTGTGCTTCATTGCATCGCTGGGCGAGGCGGAGGTTGCCGATGTCTTGTGCGTGTGTGCGAGCACGGATGCTTGCTTGCTGCGGCGCTAGGACTTCCTCTCGATCTTGAGATCGTCAAGAGATCGTCTACATCAACCACGAGTTGAACTCGTTAAGCTTTGTCGGTCTTCAAGGGTATGTTCTCTACGGATATACATCCGCCCGTTGTTTGTATCTAGTAGATAGATCTTGGTACATAGTTCCCATCGTAGGAATTTTTTTGTTTTCTATGCTGTGAACTCTACAGTGGTATCAAAGCCAGATCTATGCGTAGATGCTTTACACGGGTAGTACACATATGAGTATGTGGGCGATGATGATCATGTTGTTGCTCCTTTGTTGTAATTTTGGATATTGGTGGCATAGTGGGATGAAGCGGCCCAGACAAACTTTACATGTCCTCGCACATGAGACCTGTTCCACGCTTGACATGCAACTAGTTTGCATAAGTGGCTAGCGGGTGTGTTAGGGGGTAACCCTGGGGTTGGCCCGATCTTTCACGAATCCCACGAGAAACGAGGGGAAAGAGGTGGTCGGTGGAGGAAATCGAGGAAAACGATGAAAACCACGAACACACACCAAAACACGATACACGCCTACTCCTCACGCCGGTGGCAACCGGTCCAACATAATCCCTAGGATCGGTGTTGGGCGAAGCTCGCTCTCCACGCCAACAACGGGGGATGAGGTGCTTGGTGAGACCTTGACGACTTGGGGGCGAGACACCGAGGACCCAAGGCCTTGTACAACTTGAACGCACTTAAGCAAGATCCAAGAGGGGGGTGGATAATCCGGTGCTCCTTGGTAGGAGCATGAGACCAATAGATATAAGTCCTCAAAGGGTTTCCTTAATATCTATTATTATCCAAGTCTGAGGGCTTACAATAGAGGGTGGTGGCTATATATAGTCCAACCACATAACAGGGGTAGTTTCGGAATGAAAAGATAAATTATAGGTTGGGTTACAAGGCACAGGGCCGAACTGAGACGATCAGGGTCTGGCAAGACCGGTAGTACCGGTCCGCAGCAGTAATCTGTGGTACCGGTAGTACCGCTTCGAGCGGAGTACCGCTTGAGGGGCTGGGGCTTCCGTCGAGGCGTCGGTGATGAGCGGTAGGAGTACCGGTAGTAGTACCGATTCTGAGGACCGGTAGTACCGCTTGCTTCTGAGGCGTGGAGTGGTGCTTCCTGTGGCGAGCGGTAGGGGGAGGCGGTAGGACCGCTTGAAGCGGTAGTACCGGTCGTTCCAACCGGTAGTACCGCTTGCGTCTGGCAGCGACTGGTGGCTTCTTCGTACCTGATGATGCACAGAGTTTGCGTGTGAAGTAGCAAGCCATCCAAGGGTGTGTCGAAGTCACACAAGGAGAGGAGCGAGTTCACCTTAGTTTGAAGGAGTTTGGCTCGGGCGCGAGTCATGGGTCCACTTGGGTAGCTCGTGGGAGTAGATGTAGTAGCGGTCGTAGGATGGGTTGCATCAGCTCCCCCCCTTGGTAAAGAGTCGTCCTCGACTCTTCAACCGTCACAACGTCCTCTTCGCCATGGTAGGGTGAGAGGTCCTTGACATTAAATGTCGAGCTCACAAGATACTTCGATGTTGGTATATCGATCACATAGGCGTTGTTGTTGATCCTCTTTAGCACCTTTAATGGTCCATCGCCTCGTGGCTTTAGCTTGGAGTCGCGTTCCTTGGTGAAGCGGTCTTTACTCAAGTGTATCCATACAAGGTCTCCCTCATCAAAGATCATCTCTTTCTTGGTCTTGTTTAGCCTTGATGCTTGGCGAAGGACTTGTTGCTCGATAGTAGCTCGTGTGTCGTCATGGAGTTTCATCATTGCTTGGGCACGCTTGGCAACGTCCATATTGGCACGTTCATGAAGTGGAAGTGGAAGGATATCGAGCGCGGTGAGAGGCTCGAAGCCATAGACGATCATGAACGGGCTCCTCATGGTGGTGGAGTGCTTGGCGCGATTGTAGGCGAACTCGGCGTGTGGAATGCATTCCTCCCAGTCTTTAAGGTTCTTCTTTATCAACACCCGGAGAAGTGTGCCAAGACTTCGATTGACGACCTCGGTTTGTCCATCGGTTTGAGGATGCGAGGCGGACGAGAAGAGGAGCTTGATGCCAAGCTTGGCCATGAGGGTCTTCCAGAAGTAGCTTATGAATTTTACGTCGCGGTCGGAGACGATTGTTCTTGGCACGCCGTGTAGCCGAATTATTTCCCTGAAAAACAAATTTTCTACATGTGAAGCATCATCGGTCTTATGGCACGGAATGAAATGTGCCATTTTTGAAAAGCGATCCACGACTACAAATATGGAATCATGCCCATGTTTCGATCTAGGCAAGCCTAACACAAAGTCCATGCTAATGTCCGACCAAGGTGCATGAGAAATAGGCAATGGCATATAAATACCAAAGGGGTTGGACTTGGACTTAGCTTGGATACATGTAGTGTATCGTTGAACGTGGCGCTCCACGTCGCGCTTCATCTTTGGCCAAAAGTAGTGAGTGGAGAGCATGTCATATGTCTTGTCACGGCCAAAGTGACCCATAAGGCCTCCACCATGGGACTCTTGAAGAAGCAAAAGTTGGAGAGATGATTTCGGAATGCAAAGCTTGTTTTGTTTGAAAAGAAAACCCTTATGCAAATAGAAATCATCAATCCCTTTGTCCAAGGAACAATGTGCAAATATTGGTCCAAAGAAAGAGTCGGACGCGTACAAAGATGTGATGTCCTCAAGACCCAAGACATTGACTTCGAGTCGTGTAAGAAGGCTTGTGTTTTTGTGAGACAAGGCGTCCGCTACCACATTTTCTTTGCCCTTCTTGTATTTGACAATGTAAGGAAAAGACTCCATAAACTCAACCCACTTTGCGTGCCTTTTACTCAAGTTGGCTTGGCCCTTAAGATACTTTAACGACTCATGGTCGGAATGGATGATAAATTCTTTGGGCCAAAGATAGTGTTGCCACACTTGAAGAACACGAACCAAGGCAAAAAGTTCTTTGTCATAAATGGGATAATTGAGGCGTGCGCCATCAAGTTTCTCACTATGGTAAGCAATAGGACACCCATTTTGCATAAGGACGCCACCAATGCCAATACCACTAGCGTCGCATTCAATCTCAAAGGTTTTTGTAAAATCCGGTAATGCAAGAAGTGGTGCTTCGGTGAGCCTCTTTTTGAGCTCATCAAAAGCCTTTTTTTGTGCTTTTCCCCAAACGAACGTGACATTTTTCTTGGTCAATTCGTTGAGGGGGCAAGAAATTGTAGAAAAATCTTTCACAAAGCGACGGTAAAAGCCAGCCAACCCATGAAAACTACGAAGTTCACTAACATTTGTAGGGGTGGGCCAATCTCGTATGTCCTTGACTTTGGAGACGTCCACTTCTATGCCATTAGAAGACACCACAAAACCAAGAAAAATCAGCTTGTCTCTTGCAAAAGTGCACTTGGGGAGATTAGCATAAAGCTTTTCATGACGAAGGATTTATAGGACCTCCTTAACATGAGTAACATGCTCCTCTAGTGACTTGCTATAGACAAGAATGTCATCAAAGTAAACAACTACACTCTTTCCAATGAGAGATCGCAAAATATGGTTCATGAGGCGCATGAAGGTAGATGGGGCATTGGATAAGCCAAAAGGCATAACCAACCATTCATAGAGACCAAGCTTGGTCTTGAAGGCGGTTTTCCACTCATCACCTTCAGCCATGCGAATTTGATGGTAGCCACTACGAAGATCAATTTTCGAAAATATAGTGGCTCCACATAACTCATCAAGCATGTCATCAAGACGCGGTATAGGATGTCGATAACGCAGGGTGATAGCATTGATTGGACGGCAGTCCATGCATAACCGCAACGTATCATCCGTTTTCGGGACTAGGATCACGGGAACCGCGCTTGGGCTAGTGCTTACTTGGATCAAACCTTTGGAGACGAGTTGGTTGATTTGACGCTCGATCTCCTTCGTCTCTTCCGGGTTTGTGCGATACGCGGCACGGTTTGGTAGTGGTGTGCCGGGTATGAGGTCGATGCGGTGCTCGATTCCACGAAGGGGAGGAAGGCCATGAGGAAGCTCTTCGGGAAATACATCTTGGAATTCCTGCAAAACAGCCATCAAAGAAGGAGGAACATTTGTCAAGTCGTTAGTTCCTTACGCTAGTCCCTTGCATACGAGGACGTAGTGCAAGATGGATGGGTTGTTCCGCACTTCTCTCATCTCAATTTTGGTGGCAAGAAGAACACTCTTAGTTTTTCCACTCGAGTTTGGCTTGTAGCTCTCACTCACTATGGTGTGGTTCTCTCGCTCACCACTCTTTTCACAAGGTGTTTTTGCGTATTGCGCCCTCGCTAAATCCTTTGCATTGTCCGCAATTATTTGGCTAGGAGTCATTGGTTGCAACGCACAAGTTTTATCAAGCCACTTGAAGGTGTAAGTGTTTGAGTGACCATTATGCAAAGCACGCTTGTCATATTGCCACGGTCTTCCTAGCAACATGTGACAAACCGTCATTGGAACCACGTCACATTCCACCGTGTCCTTGTAGTGCCCAATTGAGAACGTCACCGAGACAGTGTGCTTGATCTTGACGGATCCTTGGTCACTTAGCCATTGGATATGGTAGGGGTGTCTATGCGGAAGGAGGGTGAGGTTGAGTTTCTCACACAATTCCGTGCTTGCAAGGTTGTGGCAACTCCCACCATTGATGACAACTTTGATGGACTTCCCATTGATGCCGGCACGAGTTTGGAAGATGTTCGAGCGTTGGTCTTCACTTTCATTAGCTTGGGTAGTCAAGACCCTTGTGAGCACAAGCGATGGACTTGCGTCATGCTCACACACAAGAAGTTCTTGGTCCTCTTCCAAATGTTGCCTTGCCATGGCTTCCTTGACCCTTGCATCAAACTCTTCTTCACTCAAGTATTCTTCATCGCCGTTGTCATGGATGAACAAAACTTTCTTGTTTCCACATGCATTCGACTTGTGTCCTTTGCCTCCACACTTGTAGCATTCACCGGTGAACGGTTGATCATCCCTTGTGTGTTTGCCACTTGGGGGCTGTTTCCCTTGAGGGAGAGTTGGCTTGAATGGAAGCTTGGTTGTACTTGAGGAGATTCCACTTGGTGTCGTTGGATTAGTGGTTGGAGCTTGCTTGTATGTGAAGTACGTCTTTGGCTTGTTGAACTTGATGTCCTCTTGCACTTGACGTTCGGCCTTTGATGCAATGTGCACAAGCTCAACCATGTTGTTGTACCTTTGGAACTCGGTGATGCGCTTGATAGGATGGTTCAAGCCATTGAGAAGCGTGCCATTGTTTGCTCATCTCGCTCTTCAATGTTGGCACGGATCATGTTGAGCTCCATTTGCTTGAAGTAATCTTCCACGGTCTTTGTCCCTTGACTAAGCGTTTGAAGCTTGTTGAAGAGGTCACGCGTGTAGTGTGAAGGGACAAAGCGGGATCTCATATGAGCCTTCATGTCTTGCCAAGTTGCGATTGGAGGCTCTTCTTTAGCTTCGCGAGCGAGTTGGACCTGTTCCCACCAAAGGTTGGCATACTCATCAAACTCGAGGGATGCCATGGCCATCATCTTCTCATTGCTATAGTTGTGCATGCGGAATATCTTGTCGACCTTGAGTTCCCAAGAGAGATATTCTTCGGGCTCATTGGAGCCGGTGAACTTTGGCATGGTGAATTTGAGCTTGCCGAAAGTTTCTTCTCCATTGCGGTTCCGGTTGCGTCGGTTGCCATGATTTTGGCGGTCATCATCATCATCATCCGAGCTCTCGTGTCTTGCTTGGTGATTGTTTAGTTGCTCTTGCGGTTGTTGAGGTGCCGCGTTTGGTGGTGGAACTTGTTGTTGACGACGAGCTTGGGGAGCTTGCTCGTTTTGTTGTCGCGGTTGAGGACGAGGAGGAGGTTGATGGTCCTCACGACGAGCTTGGGGAGCTTGCTCTTGTTCTTGTCGTGGGTGATGTCGAGGAGCATTGTCGTGCGCCCTGTGGTGAGGAGGACGTCGAGCCACATGCGCAATGGGCTGCTCTTCTTCTTCTTGGTGTAGAGGAGTCTCGTCATGACCATCATGTTGGCGACGTGGACGTTCCGGTCGATGATGACACCTTGGGGGATCGTCGAGTGCTTCTTGCCGACGATGATCTTGATCGCCCTCTTCGGATGCTTCACTTGTTGTTGAAGGAGCGTGTCGACGTCGATGGCCGTGGTGGTCCATGCGAGGTTGCTCTTGTTGAATCACAAGTGCCCTTGGTTTTGGCCGATTCGCTTCGCGCCTTGGAGGTATTGCGGAGAGGTCACCATCGTAGCTTGACGTTGCGGCGTGACGCGGAGATGGTACCGCTTGCGAAGAGCTCATAGATTGAAGAACGGGTCCATTCCGGTGCCTTGAAGCGTGACGGCGAGGTGCACTTGATTCACTTGGGGAGTGCCGAGACGAGCTTGATTCGCGCGAGCCTGTCCTTGCGAGTCCATCAATGATGTGTTGAAGCTTCTCATCCTTTGAGGCGAGTGCACGACCAAGAGCTTCATTTTGATGCCCGAGGTTGTGTTGCATGGCATGCATTTGGCCACGGACTTCTTCGAAGCGGTTGTCGATGTTCTTGAATTCCACACGGGCCTCGCTAAATTGTTCATCTTGGCGCCGCTCTAGAGCGTCACAACGATAGTTGAATTCTCCTCGGACCTTCCAATGGTCCCATCTTGTCATGAATTGGTTATCATCCTCCGGAGGTGGTGGTGGTTGGGATGGCTCTCCATGCCTGTCCATAATGCAAAGCGAACAAGGGTTGTATATGGAGAGAAAGGGTGTGGAGAGTTAGCCTTTTACCTCACCTTGGAGATTATATTAAACCAATTGCCACACAAATGAGCGAAAAAGCGTGCAAAGGGAAATGGTAAGAAACTCTCAAAGGCTTTTGGTGGAAGGTTAGGATTGTGTAAAAACCAAACGAAACGATCCAAGCAAAAGGTTATTGTCCTACGTGGTAAAGGACCAAAGATCAAAAGCAAAAGGAAACGATCTACAAAAACACGGAAAACACACACGTGGAGAACAAAGTGGTTAGCACGACTATGAAAATGAGCATAGAAGATCCTAACGAAGACTATGCTCGGATGTCGTACCAACGCAAGGAAAGACCACAACTCGTTTGCCACAAGAGGATAAGCAATAGATTTGTGCACTTGCCTCGGTGCGCTCTTTCTTCTCTCTTGTTGGCTTACAAGCTTGGTATTCTCTTTGTATTGGGAGACTATGTATCTTACTATTCTATCGTTTTCTTTTTACTCTTTTTTTTATTCTTTTCCTTTTTATTGCTATGCTACTATGTTAGCTTTTGTATTTGGCCTCACACTCTCACTTTTCCGAAGGCAAGTGCACAATGCTTAGACAAACACAAAATGAGTTGCTCTCATAGGATAGATACACACAAAGGAAGATATGGGGCTGTCAAGGTGGTGCAAGTTATACCTTTGGTATTGTTGACGACTTCCAACCGTTGGTGGGGGGGTGATGTTCGAGTGTCGCGGTGTCGTTGAGCGCGGGGTGACGTTGATGCGGAAGCTGTTGTGAAAATGGCGACAAACACGCGAAACACGAACAAACGAAGTGGAAAAGTCAGCGAACGAAATCGAGGCGTCAAGGGGCAGGAAACGCGGTCAGTGGCGAGCGGTAGTACCGCTGGTAATGAGCGGTAGTACCGGTGAGCGGTAGTACCGCTTGTACTACCGGTAGTACCGGTCACTTGCGGTAGTACCGCTTGCACCGCCGGTAGTACCGCTTGGCACAGGACTGAAACGAGATGAACTTGCCAAAAACCTCAATTTCGTGGGAAAACTGACCGAAAGGCTGAGCTAGAAACAACAGGGGCTATAGATCGACTCCCAAAGCAACAGATCTATGGACCAAAACCACGAAAAACTCACCAAATCCAGAGATCGATCCGAAGGCAATTGGGCTCTTTTTGGTAGGATTTTCGTTTTTAAGGCGGATAAAAGAAAAATTGGGGGAAAAAGTCGTGATCAACCGTGCTCTTGATACCAATATGTTAGGGGGTAACCCTGGGGTTGGCCCGATCTTTCACGAATCCCACGAGAAACGAGGGGAAAGAGGTGGTCGGTGGAGGAAATCGAGGAAAACGATGAAAACCACGAACACACACCAAAACACGATACACGCCTACTCCTCACGCCGGTGGCAACCGGTCCAACATAATCCCTAGGATCGGTGTTGGGCGAAGCTCGCTCTCCACGCCAACAACGGGGGAGGAGGTGCTTGGTGAGACCTTGACGACTTGGGGGCGAGACACCGAGGACCCAAGGCCTTGTACAACTTGAACGCACTTAAGCAAGATCCAAGAGGGGGGTGGATAATCTGGTGCTCCTTGGTAGGAGCATGAGACCAATAGATATAAGTCCTCAAAGGGTTTCCTTAATATCTATTATTATCCAAGTCTGAGGGCTTACAATAGAGGGTGGTGGCTATATATAGTCCAGCCACATAACAGGGGTAGTTTCGGAATGAAAAGATAAATTATAGGTTGGGTTACAAGGCACAGGGCCGAACTGAGACGATCAGGGTCTGGCAGGACCGGTAGTACCGGTCCGGCAACCGGTAGTACCGGTGGTAACCGGTAGTACCGCTTGAGGGCCTGGGCTTCCTCGGGCGTCGATGGCGGTAGGAGGCGGTAGTCTGCCACCGGTAGTACCGATTCTTGAGACCGTAGTACCGCTTGCTTCGGGCGTGGAGTGGTGCTTCTGTGGCGGCGTGCAGAGGCGGTAGGACCACTTGGAGCGGTAGTACCGGTCGTTCCAACCGGTAGTACCGCTTGCGTCTGGCAGCGACTGGTGGCTTCTTCGTACCTGATGATGCACAGAGTTTGCGTGTGAAGCAGCAAGCCATCCAAGGGTGTGTCGAAGTCACACAAGGAGAGGAGCGAGTTCACCTTAGTTTGAAGGAGTTTGGCTCGGGCGCGACTCAGGGGTCCACTTGGGTAGCTCGTGGGAGTAGATGTAGTAGCGGTCGTAGGACGGGCTGCATCAGGGTGTCTGTCTCTCCTACTATAGTCAATATCTATTTGCAACGAATTGTCAACAATTTGGTTATACTCGTTGTGGTTCATGTTCGTAGGTAAGAACGGTTCTATCTCGAAAGCCCCAAGCCACGTAAAACTTGCAATGGATAAATTAGAGGCGTCTAGTTTAGATTGTTGCTGGGCTAGTGTTATGATATGGTGATGTTGTAAGTAGAAGTATGAGATGATACTCTTACAACATACATAATGTGTAATCTCCATAGACCTTGGACTTACACATATAGGTATGATAGTGATCATACCACGGTGCACATGATAGAGATCATATGCGGGAACCATATCATTTCACTAATAAACATGTGATGTTTGATAGCATCTTATATTGCTTGTTTAGCACTTTGTTAGCATAATAAGATGATCCCTCTTTTAAATATCAAGATAAGAATGTGTTCTTCCTTTAGTATGCACCGATTATGTCTTCGTCGCTCCAAGACATCACGTGATGATCGGGTGTTCTTGGATCCACGACCATATTTCGGGTGTAAAACAGTTACACACGCGAATACTAAGGTTCTAACTTGGCGAGCCTAGCATGTATAGACATGGCCTCGGAACACGGACCGAAAGGTTAAGCATGAGTCATATAGTTGATGTGATGCCCATTTGATGCTCGCCTTTGAAGCTACACCGACTCACGTGATGATCGGACTTGGTGTAGTGGATTTGGTTCATGTAATCACCAAAAAGGCACGAGGGATGTCGTTTTTGAGTGGTAGTTCATTCGTAATATGGATTAGTTGAACTCAATCTATCATACACTTAGTCTAAACTTTACAAATTCTGTTGTAGATGGCACCACCTGCTTTTAATTTCAATGTGTTCATGGAGAAAGAGAAACTTGCAACGAACGGTAGCAACTTTACCGAATGGGCCATGAATTTGAGGATTCTCCTCTCTGCTGCACAAAAGCAATATGTGCTAGAAGCGCCGTTAGGCCCCCCACCTTTTGATGATGCCCGACGAGGAGAAGAATGTCTATCACCGTCAGAGGACCACAACTTAGTTCATTGCGGCATATTGTATGGGCTAGAGCCTAACTTGAAAGCGTTTGAAAATGGCAATGCTTTTGATACAATGGGTGAGTTGAAAATGATTTTGACACACATGTCAGTAGAGAGCTACAACGCCGAAAAGTTCTTTAGTCTGCATGATGGAAGAGCACACTCCGTTAGTGAGCATGTACTCAAGATGCCGGGATTACGCCGATAAACTTGTGTCCTTGGGAATATCGATTCCCATTGACTTAGGCATCCATCGTGTTCATAGTCTCGCCACCTAGCTATAAGAGCTTCGTGATTAACTATAATATGCAAGTCATGAAGAAGTCTCTCCCGAGCTTACATCAATGCTTAAAAGCGCAAAAGTGGAGATCAAAAGGAACATCAAGTGTTGATGATCAATAGGAACACTGGTTTCAAGAAAGATAAGAAGGGAAAAGCGGAAGGAAGTAAGGCGGCAAGCACATTGCGTGCTGAAAAGAAACCCCGAGTTGGACCTAAGTCTAATACCGAGTGCTACTATTGTAAGGGGACTGGCCACTGGAAGCGCAACTGCCCCAAGTATTTGGCAGACAAGAAAGCCTGCAAGGCAAACAAAGGTATATATGATATACATGTTATTGATGTGTACTAGACTAGTGCTCGCAGTAGCACACAGGTATTTGATACGGTTATTGCTAATATTTGTAACTCGAATCGGGGGTTGCGAACAAGCGACCGCTAGCAAGGGTGAGGTCAAGATGCGTGTCGACAATGGATCAAGCGTTGATGTGATCATTTTAACGCCTCTCCACTTGCCATCGGGATTAGTTATAAACTTGAATAATTGTTATCTGGTGCCTGCACAAAGCATGAACATTGTATCTGGATCGTGTTTGATGCGAAGTGGTTATTCATTTAAATCCGAGAACAATGGTTGTTCCATTTATATGAATGAAATCTTTTATGGTCATGCACCGATGATGAATGGTTTATTTCTTTTGGATCTCGATAATAATGTTACACATATTAATAATGTTGATGCTAAAAGGATTAATCTAAATTATGATATATCCGCATATATGTGGCACTGCCGTCTAGGTCATATTGGCGTTAAACGCATGAAGAAGCTCCATTCGGATGGACTTTTGGAATCACTTGATTATGAATCATTTGATACATGTGAGCCATGTCTTATGGGCAAGATGACTAGAACGCCGTTTTCCGGTTCAATGGAACGGGCGACAGATTTATTGGAAATCATACATTCTGATGTATGCGGTCCAATGAGTGTGTCGGCGCGAGGTGGATATCATTATTTTGTTACTTTCACGGATGATTTGAGTAGATACGGTTATATCTACTTGATGAAACACAAGTCTGAAACCTTTGAAAACTTCAAGGAATTTCAGAATGAAGTGGAAAATCATCGTAATAGAAAGATCAAATTTCTACAGTCCGACCGTGGAGGTGAGTATCTAAGTTACGAGTTTAGCACTCACATGAAAGAGTGTGGAATTGTTTCACAACTCACACCGGAACACCACAATGAAATGGTGTGTCGAACGTCGTGTCGTACTTTATTAGATATGGTTCGATCTATGATGTCTCCGACGGACTTGCCGTTGTCATTTTGGGGTTATGCACTAGAAACTGTGCATTCACTTTAAATCGGGCACCATATAAATCCGCTGAAATGACACCGTATGAATTGTGGTTTGGAAACAAACCTAAGTCATCATTCTTAAAGTTTGGGGATGCGATGTTTATGTGAAGAAACTTCAACCGGATAAACTCGAACCCAAAGAGGAAAATGCGTCTTCATAGGATACCCTAAGGAAACTGTTGGGTATTCCTTCTATCACGAATCCGAGGGCAAGGTTTTTGTTGCCAGAATGGATCCTTTCTAGAGAAAGAGTTTCTCGTGAAAGGTGTGAGTAGTCGGAAGGTAGAACTCAAGAGGTTATTGAACCTTCTCTTCAAAGTATGGCGAGTAGCGCCTTGTCGAAGTTGTTCGGAGTTGGCTCCACCTGTTGAAGAGGGAACTAATGATAATGATCATGAAACTCCGAAGAGAGTACTACCGAACCTCGCAGTCAAGCGGGGCGTGCGGCTCGAGTCACGGAAATCCTGTCATGAATTTCATGGTTGATGAAAATGATGACCCTGCGACGTATGAAGAAACGACGATGAGCCCGGATTCCAACAAATGGTTAGAAGCCATGAAATCAGAGATGGAATCAATGTATGAAAATCAAGTTTTGGACTTGGTGGACTTACCTCATGACCGAAAGGCCGTGGAGAACAAATGGATTTTCAAAAGGAAAACTGATGCTGATGGTAATGTAACCGTCTATAAAGCTCGACTTGTCGCAAAGGGGTTTCTACAAATTCAAGGAGTTGACTATTATGAGACATTCTCTCCCGTAGCGATGCTAAAGTCAGTTAGGATTATGTTAGCCGTGTTTCTCAATGGTAATATTGAAGAAGAGTTGTATATGATACAACCAAAGGGTTTTGTCGATCCTAAGGATGCTAACAAGGTGTGCAAGCTTCAGCGATCCATCTATGGATTGAAGCAAGCATCACGAAGTTGGAATCTCCGCTTTGATGAGGTGATCAAAGAATTTGGATTTGTCCAAACTTATGGAGAAGCTTGTATTTACAATAAAGTGAGTGGGAGCAATGTGGCATTTCTGATATTATATGTGGATGACATATTATTGATCGGAAATGATATATATCTTTTAAATGGTGTTAAAAGTTATCTAAACCGCAAATTTTCAATGAAGGACCTAGGTGAAGCGTCATACATATTAGGCATAAAGATCTATAGAGATAGATCTAGGCGCCTAATAGGGCTATCGCAAAGTACATACCTTGATAAGATTTTAACGAAGTTTAAAATGGAAAATAGTAAGAAGGGGTTCTTACCTATGACACAAGGCACGACATTGAGTAAGACTCAAAGTCCGGCTTCGGCGGAAGAAAGAGAGATAATGGACAAGGTCCCCTATGCTTCAGCCATAGGCTCTATAATGTACGCCATGCTATGTACAAGACAGGATGTGGCACATGCTATTAGTTTGACTAGTAGGTACCAATCGGATCCGAGTTCGTAACCTTCGAAAGCGGTCAATAATATCCTTAAGTACTTGCGAAGAACTAAGGATATGTTTCTTGTATACAGAGGTGAAGAAGAGATCGTCGCTAAGTGTTATGTCGATGCTAGCTTTGACACCGATCCGGATGACTCTAAGTCTCAATCCGGATCGTATTTCTCATGAATGGCGGGCGGTTAGTTGGAGGAGCTCCAAACAACTGTGGTGGCGGGATCAACAACGGAGGCGAATATGTTCTTTGCCGGGCGGCTCGAAGCGATTTGGATGAAGGAGTTCATATCCGAACTAGGTGTGGTTGCAAACGCGTTGGACCCAATGGTGATCTATTGTGACAACAATGGTGCCATTGCCAATGCCAAAGAGCCAAGGTCTCACAAGCATTCCAAGCATATTAAGCGCCGGTTTCACTCCATCCGCGAGCATGTCAAGGATGGAGATATAAAGATTTGTAAAATACATACGGATCTCAATGTAGCAGATCCGTTGACTAAAACTCTCCTAGAGCAAAACATGATCTACACTAGAACTCCATGGGTGTTAGATACATCACAATGTAACTAGATTATTGTCTCTAGTGCAAGTGGGAGACTGAAGGGAATATGCCTTGAGAGGCAACAATAAAATGTTTATTATGTGTATTCCAAGTATATATTAGATGTTTATTTTGCATGCTATAATTGTATTAATACGGAAACGTTAATACATGTGTGTTTAATAAACAAACAGAAAGTTCCTAGTTATGCCTCTCTCATAAACTAGTTCGTTGATTAACAAGATGATCACGGTTTCCTGATCATAGACATTGGATGTTGTTAATAACGAGATCACAACATTAGTGTAATGGTGTGACGAACATTCATCCTAAGTATAGCATTACGATCAAAGTCATTGAGTTTATATTGCTATAAACAAACTACAAAGTAGTCCTAATCCTTAGACCATGAGATCATGCCAATCACTAACACCGGAAGAGTTTCTTGTTGACATCAAACGTCACTCCGTGAATCGGGTGATTATAAAGATGGCTTCAAAGCTACTAAAGTGTTATGTTGAGAATCATGGATCAAGAGTGGAATTTGTTCATCCGATGACGGATAGATATGCTGGGCCCTCTCGGTGATATCACATTGGTTAGCTTGCAAGCAAGTGATTTGATCACTAGAATGTTATATCACGAGAGCGAGAAAAGAGTGCATGTCGATCGAGATAAAACTAGGTATGGAGATACCTGATCGAATCTCGGACATGTAATATATCGTGAAACAAAGGGATTAAGATACAAGCGTAAAAGGTTCACGATCACGGGAAAAGTCATCGTTGAATGTGTGGGAGTCAAGATGGATCTCCGTGTCCCGCTCGATTATTGATCGGAGAAGGGTCTCGATCATGTCCGCATTATTCACGAACCGTAGGGTGACACACTTAAGGGACACTGGCATCCAGTTGGAGCAAATGTTTCATGCCGAAAGAATAAACAAGCGCAGGAATTTATTTCACTAGATACCGAAACAGGTTTTCGGGTGAAATTGCATAAAGTAGTTATGCATGTGAAATGGAATTCTAGCAAGGGGTTATTTGTGAATGTTTGTCATTAAAGTAATTGACAAAATTCTGAATAAAATAAAATAGTTTTATTTAATGAGAGTTTGCATTAAATTTGGTGGAAATTTAATGGGAATTTGAGTGGACTTTTGAGTGGAGGGAATTTAAAGAAATTTTGTGAGTGGAGTGTCCACCCACATGAAGAGGGGAGGGCAAGGGGGCAGCCCCCATGCGCCGGCCACCCCCTTGGGGTCCCCCCCCTCCTCCTATAAAAGGAGCCCCCCTCCTCACTTGTCTCTCACACCTCCTCGTGAAGGATCTCTCTCCCCCTCTAGAATTTATCCCCCATGGTCTCGGACTAGCGAGATACATGTTCCCGGTGGCTATTCAGCAAGAAAGGGTTGTGCTTCCGCTGCATCGCTGGAGCGAGGAGGTGGAGGTTGCCCGGTGTCTTGTACGTGTGTGCGAGCACGGATGCGCTGCTACTTTGCGGCGCTAGGACTTCCTCTCGATCTTGAGATCGGCAAGAGATCGTCTACATCAACCACAAGTTGAACTCGTTAAGCTTTGTCGGTCTTCAAGGGTATGTTCTCTATGGATATACATCCGCCCGTTGTTTGTATCAAGTAGATAGATCTTGGTACATAGTTCCCATCGTAGGAAATTTTTTGTTTTCTATGCTACGAACCCTACACTGGCGTGGATCCAAGCGACTAGAAGCTGAAGGCCCAGGAGAGTAGATAGGCCTAGTCGGATTAGGTTAAACGAGTGTCGAAGCCTTAACTGATTCATTTGAGATATGTAAACCCTAGGGGGGTGAGTCTATATAAACCTCCCTACCGGGTATGTAGAGGATACGTTCCATCATCCACCCAAGGGACTCGCCGCCTAGACGTCGAGCTCGCCCCATTGTACCCTCCGGGGGGCCGAACCTGGGTAAAACCCTGTGTCTCCGCCCTCATCTCGCACCGCAAATGGCTGGCCGCCCTTGCCCCATGTTCTACTACTCGCTGCCGATTGCAGCATCTGCCGTGGTCATTCCCACGACAGTGGCGCCCACCGTGGGGCCTGGCCGGTCTGGCCGGTGTTCTGCGGCGAGATCCAATCTGCCCATCAACGAGTCGGTCGCCACCGGCCGCATGATAGCGATCGGCGAGATGCTCAAGATCTTGCCGAGCAGCTACGTCCCGGCGGCGCGACCCGTCACGCACAACATGATCTTGCCAGCCGGCACGATCAGCCTCTTCGTCGGCCTCACCGACGTCATCATCTCGGAGGACTCGGCTCACATCTGCGAGTCACCGCCATGCGACCGGCTCTCCGAGAGCCAGGTCCGCACGATCCACCGCCTCGCCTCCGAGTACAACTCGGCCCACAGCGACGTGGCCGAAACCACCGCAGCTGCGAAAGACGCGGCCCTCAACGACGACACCGACTCGGCGACCCCAGCGTCACTCGCTGGATCCATCATCGCGGCTTCGCCCGCAGGCTCCATCACCCAGGTCTCCAACGTGGGAGACTTCGAGGATCCCTCCATCCTTGGGATCTTCGACTTCGACTCCGGATCGGAAAACTCCGCCGATCTCTGCGACGGGACCGGTCGCCACGCCGCGACCTACATGGCGACTGGCACCGACCCGTCGGAGGATCCCTTCTCCACCCCGATCACTCCTAACACCACGGCAACAAAGGTCGAGGAACTCCGCCTGAAACTGGCGGAGGCAGTCCGCAAGGAGCAAGCCGAGCGCGAAAATTTTCGCCTCGAGCAGGTGACGGCGCAGGAGCTGTCACGTTACCACCAGCAGCGAATCAGGTCGCGCCTGAACCCCACCGTCCAGGGGCGTGCCCTGAACTTCGACGACGAGAACGACCCGGCCCGCGTGCCCGAGCGCAGCTATCTGCGAGAACGCGCCACCCGGAGGAAGCGCCCGACCCCCGACAGGGTCGACGGCGAACGGCGCCCCACCTCCACCCAACCGCGCACCCCCCAGGGACCAGCCGTGGATCGTGGTCTCCTCACGCGAGCGAGATGCGAACGGCCTACCACTGTTCTCCACCCCGATGGACAACCTCGTGGCGGGCCGAGCAGCGGCCGACAACATCACGACCACCGGTGACGGCGCCCTACAGATCCAATACGTCAAGGCCCTGCTCGCAAAGGCGGTCGAGCAACAAAACGCAGGCGTCGACTCACAGGGTCGGATGTACTCGCGTTCATCGGGCAGCAGAGCAGCCTCAAGCGGCCGTCCATTGGCGGCAAACACCCTCAACTGCCCGCCACCCGAACCACTGCAGCTACAACACCGACCCGCGAACGTGGCACTCTCCACCAACGACCCCAGGCCAGCGACCAACTTCGTCGCCGCCAACGGTCAGCCCGTCGACGCCCGCACCCACATCATCAACAACCAAAGCTAGCGTGCACGCCAGCCCGGTGACTTGCGACACACCCTAACCAATTGCCGCGACGGCGAGCCGATGGGATCGCTAAGCCGACTCGGGCCCCGATGCTTCAGACCGATGATCCGAGGCGAAAAATACCCGGCGAACTTCAAAGCGCCGAAGGAAATAGAGAAGTACGACCCTTCGTACGACCCCTCCGCGTGGACGGACACCTACCTCATGGCGATGGGGATCGCCGGCCACACCGACCTGCTAGCCACCCGCTACCTCCCCCTGATGATGGAGGGAGCGTGCAGGCAGTGGATCAACACTCTCCCCCGGATAGCATCGATTCTTGAGAAGAGATGCACGACGCCTTCGTCAGGCACTTCGAGGGTTCCTACACCCGCGCCACCACCATCGAGGACCTGGAACGATGCGTCCAGGGACCCCGCGAGTCGACCCGCAGCTGGGTCCAACGGTGGCAAGAACTATGGTACAACGCGGTCGGCATCCACCCGGATACCGTGATCCACTCCTTCAAGACCTCGTGCCGCTACGAGCCCTTGGTCGCCAAGCTAAAACGTGCATACCGCACACTCGACAACATACCGGACCTCCTTGAGATCGCCAAAAGATACGCAGAGGAAGACCCAAACCAGGAAACCGACGACGAGTCGGGTGTTCAACGCCGCACAAACAGCAACGACAATGGACGACGGTCCGACCTACGCTACAGCAACACTCGCCTCACCGGCAAGTGCCGCAGTGACGGGCGAGTCGACTTCGTCACCAACGCTGGGCACGCGCAGCGCGAGCCCAAGAGCTTCCGCCGCGACGGAGGGCAACGCCACGATGGCGGCAACTATAAGGCGAAACCAAGGTTCGACCCCGCGCCCTCCTTAACCAACCTTGTGCGTTTCACAGCAGGAAGGAAGCTCACGCGCCGACTGCCACTCTCTCAAGGAGATCGAGAAGGCACGGCGAGCGTGGGAGGACCCTGACAACAACCCGCCAAATGGCGGAAAATTCGGCAGCGTGGCCGGCTCGCTCCACACCTTCATAGGCTTCAACACGAAGCGCGAGAAGAAGGTCATCGCCCGCGCCGTCGCCATCAACACGGTGGCCCAGGTGGACGTTCCCTAGTTCCTCAACTGGTCGAAGCAGCCCATCACCTGGAGCCGCCAGGACCACTCTCCATGCATCGAGTACCCAGGACGAGTCGCCCTGGTGGTCAAGCCCAAGGTGGGAGACTACAGGATCCCCAAGACATTGATGGGCGGTGGCAGCTCCATCAACATCCTGTACCTGGACACCTTCAGGCGACTGCGGCTCCCGCAGTCGATGGTCGAGACGACCTACACCATGTTCCACGACATCGTCCCCGGTCGGAAGGCGTACCCGATCGGCAAGGTCACGCTGCCAGTCACCTTCGGCACACCAGCAAACTTCCGCACCGAGCGGATCGTCTTCGAGCTGGTGCCCTTCGACAACCCTACCGCTGCGTCTGGGCGCCAGGCGTTCGCCAAGTTCATGGAGGCGCCCCACTACGCGTACAACGCGATGAAGCTCCCCGGACCGCGTGGCGTCATCACCATACACGGCGACCCCGACATGGCCGCCGAGTGCGAGGCCAAAGGAGCCGAACTCGCCGACGCCGTCATCGTGGCTGAGGCCAACCACGCCGACGAGCTTGCCAAGTACGTGAGCGGGGTCAACAACGACGACCCCACTATACTCAAGAAACCCAACTCAGAAGGCGGCAACACCTCAGCCTTTGAGGAAACGACACACACCCGCACCGTCGAGCTGGTCCCAGGCGACTCCAGCCAGACGGTGACGATCGGGACGGGCATGAGCCCAACATAGGAAGGCGCGCTCATGGAGTTCCTCCGCGAGAATAGGGACATCTTTGCATGGAATCCCTCTGACATGCCTGGTGTCCCTAGGGAACTTGCTGAGCACAAACTCAACGCCGACCCCAAAGTGCGACCTGTCAAGCAGTCGCTGCGGCCCTTCAATGAAGAGCGTCGCCGAGCCATCGCCGAGGAGGTGCAACGTCTACTCGCTGCAGGCTTCATCCGGCCAATCAAATACTCCAAGTGGCTGGCAAACCCAGTCCTGGTCGAGAAGAAAAATGGGACCTGGAGTATGTGTATCGACTACACAAACTTAAGCAGTGCCTGCCCGAAGGAGCAATTCGTCCTCCTGCGGATCGACCAAATAATCGATCCCACCGCGGGCTTGGAGTCGCTGTGCTTCCTCGACGCCTACTCTAGGTACAACCAGATCAAAATGGCTGTCGAGGACGAGGAAAAGACGGCGTCCATCACTCCATTCGGAGCCTTCTGCTACACCGCCATGACCTTTGGCCTCAAGAACGCCGGGGTAACCTACCAGCGGTGCATGCAGGAATGCCTTGCGAGCCAAATTGGCCGCAATATCCACGTCTACATCGATGACGTGGTAGTGAAGTCCGCTCGCTAGGGCGACCTACTCGCCGACCTGGCGGAAACATTCGCCAACCTGCGGAAATACAAGATAAAGCTAAACCCAGGCAAATGTACCTTGATTGTACCAGGGCAACCATCTTGCTACGTCGTCTCCAAGCGCGGGATCGAAGCGAACCCCACCAAGATCGACACGATCGCTCGACTCGGCAAACCCGAGTGCCCGCGCGACGTCTAGAAGCTGGTCGGGCGAGTCGTGGCCCTCGGTCGCTTCATCCCCCGATTGGGCGAAAAGGCGATGCCCCTATACCGCCTGATGCGCAAGAACCCCACCTTCTAGTGGGACACGAAGGCGGACGACGCGCTCCGCGACCTCAAGAAGGTGCTAATCGCAGCACCGCTACTCGCCGCCCCCGTCGACAAGGAACCCATGCTGGTCTACGTCACGGCTTCCGAGCGCGTCGTCAGCGTCGTCATGGTCGTCGAGCGTCCAGAGGAAGGAAAGGAGCGCCCAGTACAACGACCGGTGTACTATATCAGCGAGGTCCTCATCGAGTCGCGCGAGCGATACCCGCAATACCAGAAACTAGTATACGCGGTCTTCAGAGCACAGCGGCGACTGCCGCACTACTTCCAGGAGCACCCGATTACGATCGTCTCCTCAGCACCGTTGCAGGACATCATCCGCAACTGTGAGGCGACCGGGCGAGTCGCCAAGTGGGCCATCGAAATCGGCGTCCCAAACATCAAGTACGAGCCACGCAAAGCGATCAAATCGCAGGCTCTCGCGGACTTCATCGCCGACTGGGAAGAGGCCCAGCAGCCGGAAAAGCTGCCGTACCTCCACTATTGGAGCCTGCACTTCGACGGCTCCAAGAATGCAGACGGCGCAGGGGCAGGGATCGTCCTGACTTCTCCGAAGGGCGACAAGCTCCGCTACATCCTCTGCCTCGACTTCACCCCCTGCACCAACAACATGGCCGAATACGAGGCACTACTCCATGGCATGCGAGCCGCCAGGGAGATGAATGTCAACCGCCTACGCTGCTACGGAGACTCCGACCTCGTCGCCGGGCAGGTCGCTGGTACCCGCGACGCCGTCTCCCCCACCATGGCGGCATACCGCCAAGCAGTGGACAAGCTGGGCAGACACTTCGCAGGCTATTATGTCGAGTGGATCGACAGGCGGAAGAACGAGGAGGCCGACGCACTCTCTCGCATCGGCTCGGCTCGACTCGCACCAACCGTCGACGTCTTCCTCGACACCACCACCAAGCCTTCCGTCTCTCCCCCAAGGGAGATCGACATCGGAGTCCCGCTGCAACCAGAGGCAGCCCTGGTCGCACTCGTCGCCGAGCCAGAAGACTAGACTACGCCATACATCGCCTATCTGGAGGGAGGCACCTTGCCGGCAGACAAAACAGATGCCCGGATGATAGCACGCCGCTGTAAATCCTTCGTCATCATCGACGACGAACTCCACAAGCGCAGCGTGACCAGCGTGTTCCAACGTTGCGTTCGACCCGTCGAAGGACGCAAAATCTGAAGGGAATATGCCCTGAGAGGCAATAATAAAGTGTTTATTATGTGTATTCCAAGTATATGATAGATGTTTATTTTGCATGCTATAATTGTATTAATACGGAAACGTTAATACATGTGTGTTTAATAAAACAAACAGAAAGTTCCTAGTTATGCCTCTCTCATAAACTAGCTCGTTGATTAACAAGATGATCAAGGTTTCCTGATCATGGACATTGGATGTTGTTAATAACGGGATCACAACATTAGTGTAATGGTGTGATGAACATTCATCCGAAGTATAGCATTACGATTAAAGTCATTGAGTTTATATTGCTATAACAACTTACGAAGTGATCCTAATCCTTAGACCATGATATCATGTCAATCACTAACACCGGAAGAGTTTCTTGATAACATCAAACGTCACACCGTAACAGGGTGATTATAAAGATGGATTCAGAACTAATAAAGTGTTATGTTGAGGCTCATGGATCGAGAGTGGAATTTGTTCATCCCGATGATGGATAGATATACTCTGGTCCCTCTCGGTGATATCACATTGATTAGCTTGCAAGCAAGTGATTTGATCACTAGAATGTTATATCACAGGAACGAGAAAAGAGTGCATGTCGATAGCGAGATCAAACTAGGTATGGAGATACCGATGATCGAATCTCGGACATGTAATATATCGTGAAACAAAGGGATTAAGATACTAGCATAAAAGGTTCCGACGATCACAAGAAAGTCATCGTTGAATGTGTGGGAGTCGTTATGGGTCTCGGATCCCGCTCGATTATTGATCCGAGGGTCTCGATCATGTCCACATTATTCACGAACCGTAGGGTGACACACTTAAGAGACACCGACATCCAATTGGAGCAAATGTTTCATGCGAAAGAATGAACAAGCGCGAATTTATTTCACTAGATACAAAAGCAGTTTTCGGTGAAATTGCATAAAGTGGTTATGCATGTGAGATAGAATTCTAGCAAGGTTATTTGTGAATGTTTGTCATTAAAGTAATTGACAAAATTCTGAATAAAATAAAAGAGTTTTATTTAATGAGAGTTTGCATTAAATTTGGTGGAAATTTAATGGGAATTTGAGGGGACTTTTGAGTGGAGGGGATTTAAAGGAGATTTGGGAGTGGAGTGTCCACCCACATGAAGAGGGAGGGCAGCCCCATGCGCCACCACCCCCTTGGGGTTCCCCCCTCCTCCTATAAAAGGAGCCCCCCTCCTCACTTGTCTCACACACCTCCTCGTGAAGGATCTCTCTCCCCCTCTAGAATTTATTCCCCATGGTCTCGGACTAGCGAGATACATGTTCCCGGTGGCTATTCGGCAAGAAAGAGTTGTGCTTCTGCTGCATCGCTGGAGCGAGGAGGCGGAGGTTGCTCGGTGCCACGAACGTGTGTGCGAGCACGGATGTGCTGCTGATTTGCGACGCTAGGACTTCCTCTCGATCTTGAGATCGGAAAGAGATCGTCTACATCAACCACGAGTTGAACTCGTTAAGCTTTGTCGGTCTTCAAGGGTATGTTCTCTACGGATATACATCCGCCCGTTGTTTGTATCTAGTAGATAGATCTTGGTATATAGTTCACATCGTAGGAAAATTTTTGTTTTCTATGTTGCGAACCCTACAGTGGTATCAGAGCCGGATCTATGCGTAGATACTTTACACGGGTAGTACACATATGAGTATGTGGGCGATGATGATCATGTTGTTGCTCCTTTGTTGTAATTTTGGATATTGGTGGCATAGTGGGATGAAGCGGCCCGGACAAACTTTACATGTCCTCGCACATGAGACCTGTTCCACGCTTGACATGCAACTACTTTGCATAAGTGGCTAGCGGGTGTCTGTCTCTCCTACTATAGTCAATATCTATTTTGCAAGCGAGTTGTCAACAATTTGATTATCCTCGTTGTGGTTCATGTTCGTAGGTAAGAACGGTTCTATCTCGAAATCCCTAAGCTACGTAAAACTTGCAATGGATAAATTAGAGGCGTCTAGTTTAGATTGTTGCTGGGTTAGTGTTATGATATGGTAGTGTTGTAAGTAGAAGTATGAGATGATACTCTTACAACACACATAGCGTGTAAAATCCATAGACCTTGGATTTACACATATAGGTATGATAGTGATCATACCACGATGCACATGATAGAGATCATCTGCGGGAACCATACCATTTCACTAATAAACATATGATGTTTGATTGCATCTTATATTGCTTGTTTAGCGCTTTGTTAGCATAATAAGATGATCCCTCATTTAAATATCAAGATAAGAATGTGTTCTTCCTTTAGTATGCACCGATTATGTTTTCGTCGCTCCAAGACATCACGTGATGATCGGGTGTTCTTGGATCCACGACCATATTTCGGTGTAAAAGCCATTACACGCGAATACTAAGGTTCTAACTTGGCGAGCCTAGCATTTATAGACATGGCCTCGGAACACGGACCGAAAGGTTAAGCATGAGTCATATAGTTGATATGATGCCCATTTGATGCTCGCCTTGAATCTATACCGACTCACGTGATGATCGGACTTGGTGTAGTGGATTTGGTTCATGTAATCACCAAAAAGGCACGAGGGATGTCGTTTTTGAGTGGGAGTTCATTCGTAATATAGATTAGTTGAACTCAATCTATCATACACTTAGTCTAAACTTTACAAATTCTATTGTAGATGGCACCACACCTTTTAATTTCAATGTGTTCATGGAGAAAGAGAAACTAGCAACGACGGTAGCAACTTTACCGAATGGGCCATGAATTTGAGGATTCTCCTCTCTACGCACAAAAGCAATATGTGCTAGAAGTCTGCTAGGCCCCCACCTTTAGATGATGCCCCGACGAGGAGAAGAATGTCTATCGACTCGTCGGAGGACCACAACTTAGTTCATTGCGGCATATTGTATGGGCTAGAGCCGAACTTCAAAAGCGTTTCGAAACGGCAATGCATTTGATACAATGGGTGAGTTGAAAATGATTTTGACACACATGCTCAGAGAGCTACAACGCTTGTAAAAGTTCTTTAGTGCATGATGGAAGAGCACACTCCGTTAGTGAGCATGTACTCAAGATGTCGGGTTCTGCCGATAAGCTTGTGTCCTTGGGAATATCGATTCCCATTGACTTAGGCATCCATCGTGTTCTGCAGTCTCTGCCACCTAGCTATAAGAGATTCGTGATGAACTATAATATGCAAGGCATGAAGAAGTCTCTCCCGAGCTTATCAATGCTTAAAAGCTGAAGTGGAGATCAAAAGGAACATCAAGTGTTGATGATCAATAGGAACACTGGTTTCAAGAAAGACAAGAAGGAAAAGCGGAAGGAAGTAAGGCGGCAAGCTGTTGCAGCGCTGAAAAGAAACCCGAGTTGGACCTAAGTCGATTCCGAGTGCTACTATTGTAAGGGATCGCCATCGAAGCGAATCGCCCCAAGTATCTGGCACAAGAAGGCGGCAAGGCAAACAAAGGTATATATGATATACATGTTATTGATGTGTACTTGACTAGTGCTCGCAGAGCACTGGGTATTTGGTTGATTGCCATAATATTTGTAACTCGAATCGTGGCTGAACAAGCGACCGCTAGCAAGGGTGAGGTCAAGATGCGTGTCGGCAATGGATCAAGCGTTGATGTGATCGCCGTCGACGCCTCTCCACTTGCCGTCGGGATTAGTTATAAACTTGAATAAATGTTATCGGTGCCCGTGCCGAGCATGAACATTGTATCGGATCGTGTTTGATGCAGTGGTTATTCATTTAAATCGAGAACTATGGTTGTTCCATTTATATGAATGAAATCTTTTATGGTCATGCACCGATGATGAATGGTTTATTTCTATTAGATCTCGATGATAATGTTACACATATTCATAATGTTGATGCTAAAAGGATTAAACTTAATGATGATATATCCATATATATGTAATCGCCGTCTAGGTCATATTGGCGTTAAGCATGAAGAAGCTCCATTCGGATGGACTTTTGGAATCACTTGATTATGAATTATTTGATACATGTGAGCCATGCCTTATGGGCAAGATGACTAGAACGCGTTTTCGGTTCAATGGAGCAGGCGATGATTTATTGGAAATCATACATTCTGATGTATGTGGTCCAATGAGTGTGTCGGCGCGAGGTGGATATCGTTATTTTGTTACTTTCACGGATGATTTGAGTAGATACGGTTATATCTACTTGATGAAACACAAGTCTGAAACCTTTGAAAAGTTCAAGGAATTTTAGAATGAAGTGGAAAATCATCGTAATAGAAAGATCAAATTTCTACGGTCCGACCGTGGAGGTGAGTATCTAAGTTACGAGTTTAGCACTCACATGAAAGAGTGTGGAATTGTTTCACAACTCACACCTGCCGGAACACCACAGAGAAATGGTGTGTCGGAACGTCGTAATCGTACTTTATTAGATATGGTTCGATCTATGATGTCTCTGACGGACTTGCCGTTGTCATTTTGGGGTTATGCACTATAAACTGCTGCATTCACTTTAAATCGGGCACCATCTAAATCCGTTGAAAAGACACCGTATGAATTGTGGTTTGGAAACAAACCTAAGCTGTCATTTCTTAAAGTTTGGGGATGCGGTGTTTATGTGAAGAAACTTCAACCGGATAAACTCGAACCCAAAGCGGAAAAATGCGTCTTCATAGGATACCCTAAAGAAACTATTGGGTATTCCTTCTATCACAGATCCGAGGGCAAGGTTTTTGTTGCCAAGAATGGATCCTTTCTAGAGAAAGAGTTTCTCGAAAGGTGTGAGTAGTCGGAAGGTAGAACTCAAGAGGTTGTGGAACCTTCTCTTCAAAGTATGGCGAGTAGCGCTTGTGAAGTTGTTCCGGAGTTGGCTCCACTTGTTGAAGAGGGAACTAATGATAATGATCATGAAACTCCGAAAGAGAGTACTACCGAACCTCGCAGTCAAACAGACGCGTCGCCTCGAGTCAGACGGAAATCCTGTCATGAATTTCATGGTTGATGAAAATGATGACCTGCGACGTATGAAGAAGCGATGATGATCCGGTTCCAACAAATGGTTAGAAGCCATGAAATCCGAGATGGAATCCATGTATGAAAATCAAGTTTGGAACTTGGTGGAATTACCTCACGGCCGAAAGGCCGTGGAGAACAAATGGATTTTCAAAAGGAAAACTGATCGATGGTAATGTGATCATCTATAAAGCTCGACTTGTCGCAAAGGGGTTTCGACAAATTCAAGGAGTTGACTACGATGAGACTTTCTCTCCCGTAGCGATGCTAAAGTCGATTAGGATTATGTTAGCAATTCGCATATTTCGATTATGAGATATGGCGATGGATGTCAAAACCGCGTTTCTCAATGGTAATATTGAAGAAGAGTTGTATATGATACAACCAAAGGGTTTTGTCGATCCTAAGGATGCTAACAAGGTGTGCAAGCTTCAATGATCCATCTATGGATTGAAGCAAGCATCACGAAGTTGGAATCTCCGCTTTGTTGAGGTGATCAAAGAGTTTGGATTTGTCCAAACTTATGGAGAAGCTTGTATTTACAAGAAAGTGAGTGGGAGCAATGTAGCATTTCTGATATTATATGTGGATGACATATTATTGATCGAAATGATATAGATCTTTAAACAAAGTGTTAAAAGTTATCTAAACCACAAATTTTCAATGAAGGACCTAGGTGAGCGTCATACATATTAGGCATAAAGATCTATAGAGATAGATCTAGGCGCCTAATAGGGCTATCAAAGTACATACCTTGATAAGATTTTAAAAAGTTTAAAATGGACTAAGTAAGAAGGGTTCTTACCTATGTTGCAAGGCAAGACATTGAGTAAGACTCAAAGTCCGGCTTCGGAAGAAAGAGAGATAATGGACAAAGTCCCTATGCTTCAGCCATAGGCTCTATAATGTACGCCACGCTATGTACAAGACCGGATGTGGCACATGCTATTAGTTTGACTAGTAGGTACCAATCGGATCCGTGTTCTAACATCGATAGCGGTCAAGAATATCCTTAAGTACTTACGAAGAACTAAGGATATGTTTCTTGTATCTGAGGTGAAGAAGAGCTCGTCGCTAAGTGTTATGTCGATGCTAGCTTTGACACCGATCCGGATGACTCTAAGTCTCAATCCGGATCGTATTTCTCATGAATGGCGGGCGTTAGTTGGAGGAGCTCCAAACAACCTGTGGTAGCGGGATCAACAACGGAGGCCGAATATGTTCTTTGCTTGAGCGGCTCGAAGCGCTTTGGATGAAGGAGTTCATATCCGAACTAGGAGTGGTGGCAAACGCGTTGGACCCAATGGTGATCTATTGTGACAACAATGGTGCCATTGCCAATGCCAAAGAGCCAAGGTCTCACAAGCATTCCAAGCATATTAAGCGCCGGTTTCACTCCATCCGCGAGCATCTCAAGGATGGAGATATAAAGATTTGTAAAGTACATACGGATCTCAATGTAGCAGATTTGTTGACTAAAACTCTCCCTAGAGCAAAACATGATCAACACCAGAACTCAATGGGTGTTAGATTTATCACTATCTAACTAGATTATTGTCTCTAGTGCAAGTGGGAGACTGAAGGGAATATGCCCTGAGAAGCAATAATAAAGTGTTTATTATGTGTATTCCAAGTATATGATAGATGTTTATTTTGCATGCTATAATTGTATTAATACGGAAACGTTAATACATGTGTGTTTAATAAAACAAACAGAAAGTTCCTAGTTATGCCTCTCTCATAAACTAGCTCGTTGATTAACAAGATGATCAAGGTTTCCTGATCATGGACATTGGATGTTGTTAATAACGGGATCACAACACTAGTGTAATGGTGTGATGAACATTCATCCGAAGTATAGCATTACGATCAAAGTCATTGAGTTTATATTTCTATAACAACTTACGAAGTGATCCTAATCCTTAGACCATGAGATCATGTCAATCACTAACACCTAAGAGTTTCTTGATAACATCAAACGTCACACCGTAACGGTGATTATAAAGATGGATTCAGAACTAATAAAGTGTTATGTTGAGGCTCATGGATCGAGAGTGGAATTTGTTCATCCCGATGACGGATAGATATACTCTGGGCCCTCTTGGTGATATCACATTGATTAGCTTGCAAGCAAGTGATTTGATCACTAGAATGTTATATCACAGGAACGAGAAAAGAGTGCATGTCGGTAACGAGATCAAACTAGGTATGGAGATACCGATGATCGAATCTCGGACATGTAATATATCGTGAAACAAAGGGATTAAGATACTAGCGTAAAAGGTTCCGACGATCACAAGAAAGTCATCGTTGAATGTGTGAGAGTCAGTATGGGTCTCCAGATCCCGCTTCTGATTATTGATCCGAGAGGGGTCTCGATCATGTCCACATTATTCACGAACCGTAGGGTGACACACTTAAGAGACACTGACATCCAATTGGAGCAAATGTTTCATGCCGAAAGAATGAACAAGCGCAGGAATTTATTTCACTAGATACCGAAACAGGTTTTCTGCTAAAATTGCATAAAGTGGTTATGCATGTGAAATATAATTCTAGCAAGGGGTTATTTGTGAATGTTCGTCATTAAAGTAATTGACAAAATTCTGAATAAAATAAAAGAGTTTTATTTAATGAGAGTTTGCATTAAATTTGGTGGAAATTTAATGGGAATTTGAGTGGACTTTTGAGTGGAGGGAATTTAAAGGAGATTTGTGAGTGGAGTGTCCACCCACATGAAGAGAGGAGGGCAAGGGGGCAGCCCCCATGCGCCGGCCACCCCCTTGGGGTTCCCCCCTCCTCCTATAAAAGGAGCCCCCCTCCTCACTTGTCTCACACACTTCCTCGTGAAGGATCTCTCTCCCACTCTAGAATTTATTCCCCATTGTCTCGGACTAGCGAGATACATGTTCCCGGTGGCTATTCGGCAAGAAAGAGTTGTGCTTCCGCTGCATCGCTGGAGCGAGGAGGCGGAGGTTGCTCGGTTCCTCGAACGTGTGTGCGAGCATGGATGCGCTGCTGATTTGCGACGCTAGGACTTCCTCTCGATCTTGAGATCGGCAAGAGATCGTCTACATCAACCACGAGTTGAACTCGTTAAGCTTTGTCGGTCTTCAAGGGTATGTTCTCTACGGATATACATCCGCCCGTTGTTTGTATCTAGTAGATAGATCTTGGTATATAGTTCACATCGTAGGAAATTTTTTGTTTTCTATGCTGTGAACCCTACAAAATCCTCCACGACATCCACTCCGGCGACTGCGGCCACCACGTTGGCGCCCGCTCTCTGGTCGCAAAGGCTATGCGGCACGACTTTTACTGGCCCACCGCACACGCAGACGCCGTCGACATTGTCCAGCGGTGCGCCGGGTGCCAGAAGTATGCCAACCAGACACACGTGCCGAGCTCAGCGCTCAAGACAATCCCCATCACCTGGACGTTCGCCATGTGGGGTATGGACATGGTAGACCCTTTCAAAAAGGCCCCCTCCGGCTTCACCCACCTCCTGGTCGTGGTCGACAAATTCACAAAGTGGGTGGAGGCCAAGCCAGTCCGGAAATGCGACGAGAAGACCGCCACTAAGTTCCTAGGCGAGCTCATATATCGCTACGGGTTCCCCAACAGCATCATCACGGACAACGGCACCAACTTCGCCAAGGGAGCCATGGCCAAGTTCTGCGAGGAACATCACATCCGACTCGACCTCGCCTCAGTCGCTCATCTGGAGTCCAACGGCCAGGCGGAACGGGCCAACCAGAGCATCCTCCATGGCATGAAGCCGCGGCTCCAAGTACCACTCGAGCGCACCGCCGGGTGCTGGGTCGAGGAGATACCCTCCGTCATCTAGGGCATTCGCACCTCGATCAACAGGTCGACAGGGTTCACCCCCTTCTTCATGGTGTATGGCGCCGAGGCAGTCATGCCCACCGACCTAGAGCACGACTCGCCAAGGGTCGTCCACTACACGGAGGCTGCAAACGAACTCGCACGCTAGGATGGAGTCGATTAACTCGATGAGGCACGCGACCTAGCTCGCTCCCGCACTGCCATCTACCAGCAAGGACTCCGCCGCTACCATAGCCGGCGGGTGAGGACTCGCACCTTCCAGGAAGGCGACCTGGTACTACGCCTCATCCAGGACAAGAAGGGCATGCACAAGCTCCCCCCCCCCCCCGTGGGAGGGACCATTCGCCATCGGGCGAGTACTCGGCAACGATGCCTACTACCTCACCGACGTCCGCGGAGACGGGAAACTCGACGTCAAGAGACCGTGGAATGTAAACCTCCTACGGAAGTTCTACTCCTAGAACTCCATACATGTAACCTCCACTAGCTATGAAATAAAATATATCGGTTACCGCAAATTGCGTCTACTCTCCGTGTCTTGTGCCACTCGCATTCGTAATAACAGCGTCAAGCTAACTGCAGAAGTCAACCTGCAGTACAATGACGCAAGACGCTGGCATCACACACGAGGGCACTGGTTACCCCTGTGACTCGCTACGTCCACGAAAAACGCCTACCCGGAGCCCCATTGGAGTCGCCTAGCTCGACTGGCTTAACGAGCCAAGACAACTGCCTTCTCTCCTCACAGCGACCACGGTCCTCCGCATCCTCGACACAGCGACTCGAACGGCCAAATACCACGCTCGGGGACTGACGACCAGTCAAGCACGAGCGGCTAGGGAAAAACGCCAAGTACGAGAGCGTGCCCTGAACTCTTCATGCGACTGACCCGACGAGCCAGGCAGGAGTGATGCGCTCACTCTGACACGCCCAGTCCTCACCCACCCTAGAGCTGCGACTAGAACCACCAAGTACCACGCTCGGGGACTCGACCACCCGACCTCGTTCGCGCAAGGGAAAACGGTGAAGTAAAGAGCACTCATGGGAGTCGCCCTGCGACTGGCTTTCCAAGCTCGGGCGAGTCGACCTCAATAACAAAACAACCGACAAAACGCTCGAAAACACAAACACATAACAAACGAGGTAAACCCCATAAAAAGGGCGGACGCGCTGGGGGACTCGTTCAATCATCAATCACAATCACAAGAAAATTCACAAAATAACGCGAAATCCCATTATAGCAGAACAAAGTTGTTACAAAATACAAGCTGCGTCCAATGGCCGAACTGCTACTAATGCCCCAGGGCACAATGTTTTATTCCGCAGGCTTCGATGTCGACTCGCCGCCACCCTTGCGGTTGCAAATGAAGGGAGTGTACGGGTTCGATAGGTACGTCGTCAGCTCACCCATCATCGCCGCATGGAAGGGCTGCTCGATCTTGAAGTCCCGGTGCGGCGACTCGGGGTCGTTGGGCGCGACGGCCGTCTCCTGATAAGGAAGGAGGTCGCCCATCACCCAGACACGATCGGAGTATACCGCGGCACGGTCCATCAGCTTCAACACCTCGGCAATCTCCACCGAGCCCGTCGACGATGGGTAGCCACTCGTCACGTCGTCCAGAGCGAAATCCTCCGGGAAGTGGGCAAGCCCAAGGCTAAGCGCCATCGCCACCCCACGCCGGAACGCCGACCACGTCATGAACTCGACGACTGACGGCGCCTTCTCCAGATACCGCCACACTTCGACGAGGTCGCTGGGAATCACTTCCGTGGGCGACACCTCCTGAAGATACGCCCGAATGCAAGCCGCCGACAACGTGGCCGAGTCGACCAAAGTGGCCACACACTGCCGCGCGTCATACGACTGCGCCTCTGCCGAACTGTCGATGATCCGACCTGTGGACAGAGGGTGGCAGTGAGTACAACAAAGATCACGCAATGCAGCTACTACAGGCAGAGGCATGCACACTTACCAATCAAAGGACGACAGAGACCCGTGATGAAGCTTTAAAGAGAGGATTAGTCGTCTTGTATCCCAAAGAACAAGGGCGCCGACCTTACGCTTTTCAACGGCCGTAATAAGCAGCCTTGGCTCGCCCATCCGCTGAACTCGCCTCCTTCGCTTTAAGCTCAAGGCCAAGGTCGGCGATCCGCTTCTCAGCCGAACTCAATGCGGATTGAGCCGCCGTCAGTTCACTCGCCGGGACAAGGCCCTGGCGGACCTCCTCTACCTTCACAGCAGTCGCCTGGAGTCCCTTGTTCGCCTCTTGGACGGCAACAAGTTCCTTCTTCGTGCGACACTTCGCAGCAAGCCGGTCGGATGATTCACGCTGCAAGCCCTGTGCACAAGTCAAACAATTAACAACAACGGAATCCTAAGTGCCCACCCGCTGAAATTCAGCGACTGGACACTCGGGGACTGGAGATCAAAAATCCTAAGTGCCCACCCGCTGAAAATCAGCGATTGCGCACTCGGGGACTGGGCGCGAGAAGTAAAAATAAAACACCAAAAGAATCTGACCACTACAATTCAGTGGCCCGATCCTCGGAGACTGTACATACCTGGATGGCTGCGCCAAGCATGCCATGGAGTTGTAGCGCGTCCACGGGTGTGAGAAGAGCCGGAGTGTGCCCGCGACGCTGCTCGATCTCCGTTTCGGCGACCCCAGGTACGCGGCTCGATGGCGTGGTACCACTCGCCGTAGCCGCTCTGGCCATGAAGCGGGGGAAGGTCGCGGTGGATGCGCCGGCACCAAAAGAGGACGGTTCGGCCACCCTAGGCGAGGAAGCACCCTCCTTGATCTTCAAGGCCGCCTCCATCGCAGGATCACTCGGAGCAATCGTCGTGTCGTCAGACACCGTGACGACGTCGTCGCCCTTGGCCTTGTCTGCTCATGAGGCGCGACCTCATCGCCTTCCTCTTCGAGAGGGTTCCTCGGCGATGATCAAGGCACTTTGGCCATGGACGGGTGGCCTATCTTTTAACTCGATCAGCCCGAATTGATTACATGAGCAAAATGGTCCGAGTACAACGAAAAGCAAGGTGTGAACAAAACTCACTTGGCGATCGGTATGAACCGCAGCCCCGCGGATGGCCGGCTTCTATTTCGGGGCCCGCTTCCGATCGAGGCCCATCTCCAAAACATCATGCGCCCAAGACACGGAAGGCATCTTCGTTGACGAGGTCGACAGAGCCTCAAACGATTTCGAAGGAGCTCTCTGAGGCGAGCCGCAATGAGAGCCCCCAACCCGTAGATCGGGCGAATGGGGAAGCGAGGCCGAGGTACCTCACTCGGGTATGTGGCATCCGGTCGCCATCGTCATGGTGCTTCATCCCTGGCCAGGCTGGTGGCGTTGGAACTACTCGCCAAACGAGGCGGAGATGCCTGTTTCGCCGGCTTCGTCTTTCTCTTCAGTGGGGCCTCCAATTCTTTCTTCTTCTTCTTTTTCGACGGAGTGGCCTCGCAACGCGAGGTATGTTCGGGAAGCTCGTCGTCGTCATCGTCATGACATTCAAGGCTTTTACTCGCCTCGAGTTCGCGCTGATGCTTCCTGCGAGTTTTGCGTACCAGTGGGGCGGCCTCTTCCCTGGGCTCGTCGTCGTCGCTCCTGTCGCTCTCGACGCCGCCCTTGGCAGGAGGCGATTCACCCCCGTCCTGGACGGACGAGCTCGAGTTCTCGTCGTCCGCGGGTGGGAGCCACCCTTCCACCACTTGAAATAACTACAACAGACATGAGACAAAAACAGCATAACCGTGATAAAGATCAATCGCGATCGCGAATAATGGTAAAAAATGACTTACCGTAGCTGGATGCTTCATGTAGGGGCACCCGGCCTTCGCCTAGGTATGCCGCCTGGTAATCTTCTTCAGCCAGGTATAGTCTTCCGTGTTCCATTCGGCGAGGCAGGATTTCGAGTCTTCCCGGCCCGTACTCGTACATGTAATGGTCACGGCGGGCGAGGAACGAGTCGCCAAGCCAACAGTTGTACAAATTGATGGTCCAAGACCCTTTCTTCGTGCCGCGGATGGTTTGAAGCATCTCATCCACGACCATTCGCTGGTTCATCGGGAGCTTGCCGACTTGGAGTCGGCGCGTTCGGGCCGGACGGCGAGTATTTGATCGCCGCTTCGCCTTCTGGAGTCGCCTCGGTGACGTAAAACCAGGACTTCTTCCACTCGCTCGCCGCCTTGGCAGGTAGCATCAGGTCAAAGAAGGAGGCCTTCGACTTCAACTGAAACGTCAGGCCACCCGCAGCAAGCATTGGGCCGCCTGCTTCTTCGCGACTGATCCTCCTGTGGAACAAATCTTGCCATAGGGGGAAGTAGGGCCTGCAGCCCAGGTAGCACTCTCAGAACGCCACGAAAATGGCGAGCTGCTCGATGCTGTGCGAGCCAGTCCGACGGGTGGATCTCAGAAGGCGCAGGTTACCGAAGAAGAGAGATGGGGAACCCAGCCTGCTCCATGGTCGGTGAAGCAAATAAACGCTCCCTCGCGTGGATCCGGAGTCACCTCTCTGGCCGTGGGGATGCGCCACCTGCCAGCGCGCAGGATCCCGGCCTCCTCGAATGACGCCAGTAGCGCCCTGGTGCACTTGGACCTGCCCCATGGTTCGGTGGAGGGGGCCATTGGCGGAAAGGTTCGCGGAGGTCAAAGGTTTCTGGATCGATTGGATCGCGATGCGGAGGAAAACGGAGATGGGCGAAATCGGAGTAAATGATGACAAAGTGGTTCCCCGATCACCTACCATTTCCTTTATATAGCGGTTGTTACCCGCCAATTCCGGGAGCCATTTCTACGCGGTGATTACGCCAAAGTTACCGTTGGATTACCCCAACGGCTAGTTTTGATTGTGTCTGACGGTCCAACTTCATCCATTCGACTCGCCGACCCAATCACTACAACAATGACTAAATACTTCGCCGACCCATTCGCCGAGCTGCGACCCGATTAACCACTGTCATTGCAACCAGAATAATTAGTTTTTTCCTTTATTCAGGAGTCCGCCACCGATTCGACTGGGCGTCCGTATTGGACCCGTATACTCCGACTACCAACGAACACCTGCACCCAATCGACGATGGCCTCGGGGACTACTGATGGGGATATGCCTACCGGGGTATACCCAGCAGGACGTTTCCGACTGGTCCAGGAACTGGCGAGTGAGCCTGCAGGACGGCGACTGGATCAAGACCTGGCGTGGATCCAAGCGACTGGAAGCTAAAGGCCCAGGAGAGTAGATAGGCCCAGTCGGATTAGGTTAAACGAGTGCCGAAGCCTTAACTGATTCGGTTGAGATATGTAAACCCTAGGGGGTGAGTCTATATAAACCTCCCTATAGGGTGTGTAGAGGATACGTTCCATCATCCACCCAAGCGACTCGTCGCCTAGCCGTCGAGCTCGCCCCATTGTACTTCCATCATAATACAATCTAGCAGGAGTAGGTCTTTACCCTCCGAGGGGCCGAACCTGGGTAAAACCCTGTCTTCGCCCTCATATCGCACCGCAGATGGCTGGCCGCCCTTGCCCCATGTTCTACTACTCGCTGCCGATTGCAGCATCTGCCATGGTCATTCCCACGACATCTGCTGCGAACCCCAACACATCTATCTATGAGTTAGTAGAATAATATTACTTAGCTCCTTAACATCTTAGCAAATGCTAGCTACTTCTCACCTGTGAGTGCTAGGTTCTCTCCACATCTTCACCATGTCCCACGCAGTCATATTCAGTGTCCTCGCGATAGCCTGAAACATCGGGCCTAGTGTAACACCCTCAGAATCGGACCTATGCAAGTTTTAGCAAAACTCGCCAAACCCGCATAGAAACGATTCAAAGGTGCCCACCAGGCACTTTCGTGCGGGTGGAAAACGAAGTAATAACATTACACAACAGTCCTCGATGGGACCCATGTAATGAGAGATATACAATGACTCAAAGAGTCAAGAATACGATATAATATACAAAGATCCAAATCACCTTGAAAATAATAGAGCGTCCGACTACGGACAAGATGCAAATGGGGCTAAGAGCCCCAAGAATAACCAATGGCGCCCATAACCCTGCCAGTGCCATGCCTAAGGGTAACCTCGCTAACGGCGTCGCATCTCAAAACCGCTTAAACAAAGGTGCCGACAAAGGCAAAGGAAAAAGAGGAGCGAAGATCGAGGCCAAGACACCAGCGAGGCTAGATTCGCGTCCTCGCCTACATAGGTATGGTGGATCGAGCGGCAATGCAAAGATGCACTAAACAACCTATAGAGACTCGATACAACCGGGCGCAATCGAGAGGGGTAAGAAGGACCTATCCGAACCAACCGATACTATCATCAAACAAACCCTTCCTCGCGCTTCTCGACCAAACGAGGAAGTCAACCGAGGAACTCACACGCTTGGCGCTTTATTTATTCGATTATCGTTGCAGAATTACTAGTCGTATAGATAATTGTCCCGATAAAAGAAGCGGGGCCCTTTAGTTATTCATTCCGCTAGAAGTTGCAGAATTACTAATCGACATGATAGCATGATGTAAACCCAAAACCCAGCAGCTTGTTGGTACTTTTAATCACCAATTCCGCTAGAAGTTGCTATACTTACTAGTCAGTACAATGGTCGCAAGTTTACACTTCAAACAAGCAATTGTAGGCGATTATTTAGCCATTCCATTATAGTGACGCTGATTACTAGTCATTATAAAGTCAAATTTAAAGCAATAAACTTTAGTTATGCTTGTCTATGATCGAGATATCAGGCTCCAAGTCGCCCATATCCGCGGACACGGCTTTCGAAAGTTTTACCCGCCGGGTGCACCAATAGCAACACACGCCGATCAACCCTAAAACCAACTCAAAACCCAACGAGGCTTTCACGATCGAACAATCACAGATTCAGAAATATTTCGGGGCCACCCTTGTAGTCTACCCGCAACGGCAAGCTAGCTCCGAGACGGACTCAAGGTTTGGGTGGACGGTCAGGAGCGATCGGGAACCCAAATCGGGCTTGTCGACACCGCGTAAACGTGTCCCGGACCTAACAAAGACAGGTGCTCCTCGCACAAACGTAAATACATAAGTAGCATGGCATAAGTACAGATCAGAATAAAACCTCAAACTAGTTTGTGGCCCCAAGAAATAATATCAATCAAGCTCGCTCGGGGTCCCATATACCTCCCGGATGTGGATAGCGCGATAAATCAAGGAACAGGTATCAAGTACTCGGGGTCTTACGGAACACAAGTGGGCGTTCGGAAACCAAATATTTTCTATCACCCACCGATGCCTCTGCTTATTTCAATTTTAGTTGTTAAAAAGGAATTAAAGTGAACGGTAAGTAAAACTAGGATCATCTCCAACATCAACATGCGGCAATACATCGACAACTGTGGCACTTGACAACACGCAACAGCACCTGAGCAAGCGACTATGACGCGCAAGTCCAACTATCTACCAAACAACAGGTAATAGAAGGTGGCCATGGCAATATAAGGTCAGGGATATAACAGGTACGGAAGCTAAAGCATCGCAACACAGATAGCAATAGATCAACAGGAGGGAATAAATACTATAAAAGTAAGATAGGTAGAAAGGGGGAGATGCTCGCTTGAAAACATTGTCGAAGGTTCAACCGAGATCGTAAGCTCACATCAACTCAACGGCCTTATCCGCCAAGAACCAAAACACTAGAATAAACACCGGATGCACTATTTAATACAACGCGTAAGATCGGCATGATGCATGCATGATGTATGACATGGCAAAGGTGCGATGCAATTAGGTCATATTAAGAGGAACCGGGGTCCCGACATTTAATTAAATGGTTCAAGTTATTTAGAAACCCCGCAATTTAAATGTTGTATTAGCATGGCAAAAGATAGCACCTGTTCGCACATACAAATTTAAATGAGGCCAATATAAGGCTAGATTTGCCCGCATATGGGCCCCATATTTAATTATGAGGTGAATCGCGAAGGCCCCAAACCACATGAATGTATGCATGCAAGACAATTATTATTCGACAAGTTGTATTATGTTATAAAATAGGGTTTCGGGAAGGGGTTCACACTTTAGGGGTCTCGACGGACTCGGGGTTCCGGTTCGGGTTCGGGTCCGTGGTTCGGACAGTCGGTCTCGGCGGAACGTTCTCAACAACGGGCGATCTTGGCGCCCGTGCGGAGGCCCTCGATTCGGGTCGGGCGCATCGGTCTCGCCTGGTCGGTGCCGATCTTATCGTCCGAAGGTCTTGTCGGGTTCCACGGGTCGATCTTGCCGTTGCAGGGTCTTCGACGGGTTCGGCTACGATCGGTCTTCGGGTCATCGAATCCCGTAGGAGATCTCCGTCCTGTAGTAGAACTTGGGGTCTTCGGATCCGTGAACAGTCTTGGAGATGACCTGAATGTCCCCTACCGATCTTGCAGGCAAGGTGTTCGCGATGGCCCGTGGCGAGAAGATCTGGCAACGACACGGACAGAAAATGATGACACAACATCTCCACTTCATCTGGAAAGGAGCCTCTTCAGCGGATGGTCTCTAACCATGCACAGACGCACAGGACGTATGATCTGTAGACACACGCACAGACGAGCGACGGAACTCAGATAACCTTGGCACAACGAGCACCTACACGAGATGGGACCAGGCCTCCGTTATGCCCCACCGAGGAACCATGGCCGAAGCTCAAGGCGGCTGTGGACGCGCCAGGCGCCAAGCGAGGACAGGGTGGCGTGACGTGGCGGCGGTCGACGGAGGAAGCAGGGACGACTCGGCTCCGGCTTGACGCGTGGAAGAGGATGGTGGTGCGGGGTCATCCCGGGCGGCAGAGCTTCGGGCGAAGCCAAGGTGGCCCATGGCGGCCCCGCAGAGCGGGAAGGAGGCCAAGGCCGCAGGTGGTCGCGACGAGGTGAGCAGGCGACCGGAGAGGCGGGCTCGACGGAGGGTGGTCCGGAAGGAGGACGGCTGCCGGCGGCGAGCGCGGGCGGCGAGGTGGCGCCCGGGCGGGCACAGAGGGACAGGGCGGTGGAGACGGTGGAGCTCGCCGGCGCCGGGAGCGGGGCTCGGCCCGAGGTAGGAGGGAGGCCGGCAGACGGCCCGACACGGGCGAAGGCGAAGGCCACGGAGAAGGCGACGGCTGGGACGGAGGAGGCGGGGCGAGGGTGTCGCGATGGCGAGCGGAGGAGAGAAGGGAGGCGGTCCGCGGGAAGTGCTGCCGGTGGAGTGGAAGAAGCGGAAGGCGAGGGGGGCTAGGCGGCGGCGCGGCCAAGGGAGGGAGAGGGGAGGATGGAGCGCGACGAGTGAGGAGGGCGCGAGGCGAGGCGGGCGACCACTGTGAGGTGGGAGGAGGTTGCTGGGGGCCTGCGGGCGGCGCGGGGTGAGCGCGAGCGGCGCGAGAGAGAAGAGAGAGGAAGGAGACGGAGGTGGGTCCTGTATGCTGGGACGGGCAGCGTGGGAGGGGCCTAGCTCTCTGGGAGCGGTGGACCGGGAGGCTGGAACTGGGCTGCTGCGGTGGAGGCTGGCGGGTGGACCAGGGGAGAAAGGGGCCCACGTCAGGAGAGGGAGAGGCGGTGCATGCGTGTGTGCAAAGTTGGGCTTGGGGGCAAGGTGGTGTGGGAAAAGGGAGAGGGAGAGAGGAGGCCACGTGGCAAGCTGGGATTGGGGGGAAGAGGGAGAGAGGTGAGGTGATAGCGATTGGCCAAAGTGAGGTGGCCGTGGTTGAGGGTATAATATCCGTAGTTGTAGGATTTTCAGTGGACCGATTTGGAATCGGGGTGGTCGTTCGGTCGATTCGCCCGCTCGATCGCCTCACTAAAAATAATTATAATTTTTATTTATTTCAAACAAGGCTTTTAAACCGATATCGGGCAAAACAAAATATTTCGCGACCGGATTTGGCTTGAATGAGAGACGGCGTTTAGAAAACAAAACGGGCTTTATGTAAAATAGTTTTAGACAAACAACATATGATGATGACGATGCAATGCACAAATTCAACGCGATTTTCTAGTAGTGGTTTTATGATGCCACAATTCGACACCACTAACAAGGATCTCGCCCTCGAGATCCGCCTCATGGTACCGGAAGGAAGGTCGGCGATGATACTTCGCGCTTCGTAGATCCTTGACACCACTAACAAGAGGTCGTTGTCCGTGATCGCCTGGAGAACACTCGAAACAAAAGGTCAAGGCGAGGTATCAACAAATAAAGCCACCTCTAGCTCCGATGGAAAGGTGGAACCGATGCATTCTCATCCACTTCAATATACAAAAGCAAATAGAAGGGGTAGTCATGGGGCCAATCCATCACGCACCCAAACTATTACTCCGCACAATCGAGAAAAGAGTACAACCATTCTCGAATCGATCAAGATCTCGACATGCGAGGTTCGAACAAAGGAGTGATGCGCATCAGATCGGATCCGGCGAGATGATGTCGCGTCGGAAAACACCGGAAGGCACAAACAAGGATCAAAGGATGGTAACACCGTAGACGGATTCATCAGGCAGCTTGAACATCGGACGGTAGAACACCGTTATCAGAGGAGGAAGCGAAACCCTGAAGGTACGACGGAAACCCGACCACGAGAATTCCTGGACTCAAGAGGAAGAGGAGAGCGGTTTTAAAACACGTAGAGGTAAGAGGAGAATAGCAGAGGGGTAAGGAGTAAAATCAGACCTAATCAGAACTATCCAACCGATTTTCAAAAATAGTTTTGACACTCTACTTCGGCCGCCTAGGTTATCCACAGTCGACTTGTGGGGTATCGCAATCCGAGCTCGATACCACTCAGAACACCTCGATCGACCTATGCAAGTTTTAGCAAAACTCGCCAAACCCGCATAGAAACGATTCAAAGGTGCTCACCAGCACTTTCGTATGGGTGGAAAACGAAGTAATAACATTACACAACATTCCTCGATGGGACCCACGTAACAGATATACAACAATGACTCAAAGAGTCAAGAATACAAATATAATATACAAAGATCCAAATCACCTTGAAAATAATAGAGCGTCCATCACGGACAAGATGCAAATGGGGCTAAGAGCCCAAGAATAACCAATGGCGCCCATAACCTGCCTGTGCCATGCCAAGGGTAACCTCGCTAACGACGTCGCATCTCAAAACCCGCTTAAACAAAGGTGCCGACAAAGGCAAAGTAAAAGAGGAGCCAAGATCGAGGCTAGTACACTATGAGGCTAGAATTGGCGGTCCTCGCCACATAGGTATGGTGGATCGAGCGGCAGCAGATGCACTAAACAACCTATAGAGACTCGATACAACCGGCGGCAATCGAGAGGGGTAAGAAGGACCTATCCGAACCAACTCGATACTATCATCAAACAAACCCTTCTGGCGCTTTCTCGGGACCAAACGAGGAAGTCAACCGAGGAACTCACACAGCTGGCGCTTTATTTATTCGCTTATCGCTGCAAGAATTACTAGTCGTATAGATAATTGTCCCGATAAAAGAAGCAAGGCCCTTTTAGTTATTCATTCCGCTAGAAGGCAAGAATTACTAATCGACATGATAGCATGATGTAAACCCAAAACCCAGTAGCTTGTTGGTACTTTTAATCAGCCAATTCCGTTGTAGTTGCTATACTTACTAGTCAGTACAATGGTCGCAGTTTACACTTCAAACAAGCAATTGTAGGCGATTATTTAGCCATTCCATTATAGTGACGCTGATTACTAGTCATTATAAAGTCAAATTTATAGCAATAAACTTTAGTTATGCTTGTCTATGATCGAGATATCTGCTCCAAGTCGTCCATATCCGCGACACGGCTTTCGTAAAGTTTTACCCGCCGGGTGCACCAATAGCAACACACGCCGCTCAACCTCTAAAACCAACTCAAAACCCAACGAGGCTTTCACGATCGAACAATCACAGGATTCGTAAATATTTCAGGGGCCACCCCTTGTAGTCTACCCAAGAACGGTAAGCTAGCTCAGACGGACTCAAGGTTTGGGTGGACGGTCAGGAGCGATCGGGAACCCAAAATCTGGCTTGTCGACACCAGAACGTGTCCCGACCTAACAAAGACAAAGGTGCTCCTCGCACAAACGTAAATACATAAGTAGCATGGCATAAGCAGATCGTAAATAAAACCTCAAACTAGTTTGTGGCCCCAAGAAATAATAATCAATCAAGCTCGCTCGGGGTCCCATATACCTCCGGATGTGGATAGCGATAAATCAAGGAATGTATCAAGTACTCGGGGTCTTCTTAACACAAGTGGGCTCGAAACCAAATATTTTCTATCACCCACCGATGCCTCGCTTATTTCAATTTTAGTTGTTAAAAGGAATTAAAGTGAACTAAGTAAAACTAGGATCATCTCCAACATCAACATGCGGCAATACATCGACAACCGTGGCACTTGACAACACGCAACAAAGACCGAAAGCAGCGACTATGACGCGCAAGTCCAACTATCTACCAAACAATGTAATAGAAGGTGGCCATGGCAATATAAGGTCATAGGATATCACAGTACTAAGCTAAAGCATCGCAACACAGATAGCAATAGATCAACAGGAGGGAATAAATACTATAAAAGTAAGATAGGTAGAAAGGGGGAGATGCTCGCCTGAAAACATTGTCGAAGGTTCAACCGGAGATCGGGGCGAAGCTCACATCAACTCAACGGCCTTATCCGCGAAGAACCAA